>CM066732.1:66130686-71130686 GCA_033961575.1 Aselliscus stoliczkanus | reverse complement strand
CAATTTCTATGATATCTAATATAAAATATCAAATATTATATCCATTAAATGCAATATAAACTATATATATATATATATATATATATATATATATATATATATATATATATATATATATATATAGTTGTTCAATATTAAAACTGAATAAGCCAAAAAGTACCCTTATGGAATTTATGGAAATATATAAATATTAATTTCTACTCAATAAATAAATCTTTTTAAACATTTTATTTAAGAGGGAATACTAAAAACTGTTAGAACTTCAGTATGGTGATTACTTAAATGAAAAATTCACTGGAAATCATTGTATAGCTAATAGAAATATTTGACCTTCAAAGTCTAGACCAATGCTGTTCAGTAGAAATATAACGAAAGCCAAATACATAATTTAAATTTTTTCTCATAAAAACTTTTAAAAATCTAAAATAGAAACAGATGGAGTTAATATTTATCATATACTTTATTTAAACAGTTATATCAAAATTATCATCTCAACATGTACTTGATATTAAAAAATTATAATGAGATATTTCACATTCTTTCTGGTTTCTTTTTGTCTTAGGGTTTTGAAATTCAGTGCATACTTTATACTTCAAACACAGCTTAATTTGGACTGGACACATTTCACTGCTCAATAGCTATATGTGACTGGTGATTTCTGCCTTGGACCCGCCAGATCTAGATGGTATAAGAAAATATAAGTGAGGTCTATACAAATAGTGATTTCTTTGTTCTCATCTCTGACCATAAAGATGTAGTAATCTGATTTTTGGCTGAGGCAATTTCTAGCCCTCCAACATCGCTGCCAGGGAGAGAAAAATATTCAAGGAAATCTTTCTGTCTCAGTTTTGTGAAACATGTACTGTTAGGTTTTATGTTCATTACTTTCAAATTTTCCAGGCTGGTATTTTATAAAATGTCAAAGTATCAGCCAATCTTTAAATTAGGAAAGCAGAAGTAAAAGTAGAGGGAACTTTTTAATAGGAAGAATTAAGAGCTTATCTTTCCATTGGAAATGCAGGGTATGGTAGTCAGAACATTACCTTCAGAAAATCTGGAAGTTTAGGCCACTCGTGAAGGTCACTATCAATTATTTCAGGTACACACATAAACTAATGGAGCTTCTACAACTCAGAACAATGCCACTTTTCCTGACTGGGGAAAGGGACATATTAAATTATGTAATGGACCTTAAAGACTGACCTGAAAAGTGATACCTGCCACTTTTGGTAGAGACCAAAGTGAGTCACATATCCAAACCTAAATCCAGAGGACTATAATGTGCAATTTTAACAAGTACAGAAAGAAGAAGTATATTTGTGAGCAATCTAAAAATATACCACAGGACATGATAGAAGAAGAAGCCATGTTAAAGGAAATAATGGCAGCCAATTTTAATGGCTTGAAGAAAGTCACATATCTCCCAATTGAAAAGATGCACTTAAATCATACAAGGTTAATAAGTATTAATTACACACCTAAATACACAGTGGTAAAATAGATCAATAGTAAATATTAGAAGGAACCCCAAATAAAAGAAAGAGTATCTATACATTGATAAAATTAGGCTGATGGAAGGTATTAGGAAATACCAGAAAATGTTTAATATTTTATATTTAAAGGAATTTAAAGGGAAGGCCTGCAATAAGCAATTGTGAGCACTGATTATGGTAAACATGGTGGTGATTTATAAACTTGATTAATTGGCTAGTTACTAGGCATACTTCCTTGTGCATGACTAGGTTGGTTTCTCTACAGTACTCTCTTTGTAATGTGTCAGCTGATTAGCCTGAACTACATTTCCCCAAATTCCCTTCCCTGCATGTTTCTAGTTAGCCTGGGTGACAAGGGACTTTATTTTGTGAGATTTGGAAATCAGTCACAAAGCAACAGCCATTTTGGTTTTATGCTTGGAAGTTTGGGTAAAGTGTTTTTTGTACCTCACATGTCATTGGTTACATCATTGGGGAAGTTTTGGGCAAGTAACTGATCCGCCTGTTCTAGCTTCTCTGCCTCTTGGAACAGGTCTGTACTTAGCACTGCAAAGACAGGTTTAAACTTCCCCTTTAAGGACACCCATATTACAAGATTGGATATGGTAAGATGAACATGAATTTCATCTTTCTTTGTGGATTCCAGCCCGCTCATCCTCATGGGTCCTACCTAGCTCATTCTCGTGGAACTAAGCTTGTGTATTCTCCCCTTCTCTACATCCTGATTTCCTGACCTTTGGACTTCAACCTGCAGGATAAGACACAGGCAGTTGCCATTAAGAGACTCTTTAACCACCTGCCATAACTGCATAATGTCAAATCCCAGCAATCTATCCCTCACTTCACATCTAAAGAGTGGTTAGGCTTCTCTTACTGAACTCTGAACTCATACAAAATGTGGTCCTGATAGTGCTTCTGACAGAATAGAATTTTAAATATGTGCTCTCTGAATTTGCTTTGGGTTATTGGAATTGATCTGATTAGATTTAATGCCATTAATGATTCCCCAGTGGTAAAGGAGACAATGGTTGCTCATGGCATGCAGGCAAAATGTTACCTGTAGATAATGCAAGTGTCTACAAAAGGCAAAATGCTTGGTTACAAAGCATTTGTTGCTATCGGAAATGTTAGTAAATCTAATGATCATATTGGCATATCATAAGTGCGCTGGACACCATGCAGAAAGAAAATTCTTAGCTCAAGGCTTTTAGTTAGCTCTCAACTCAAGGTCCACATAAGGGACCTGGAAGTTTCTATGCCTTCTCTGAAAGAAACATTTATCGTCTGCAGCCACGAGGCTGAGCCTTTTGAAAACAATATCCAAAATTGAATCCTATAGGCTGCTGAATTACAATGCAAATTATATTCCTAAACATGAAGCATATCTCAGGGAAGAATGAGATATTGAAAATTGGAATGTGGCCATATAGGCAAATTCCAATGAAGCTGGGAACCTTGAACTCTTAAACCCTACTGAACTTTTTTTGTCAGCAGAAGCAGACCTTCCATCCCCTCCTTATGGAGGATACTGTCCACTTTCCTGAAGAACTGTAATAGCTTTCCCAACGGTGGTTTTATTACAAGAGATTGCTTAACCTCCTCAGTATCTATCCCCAGTTCACTTTCCTGCTTCTGTAGCTATAACCAGACTGAATTCCAAGCATGCTTTAAAGAGTTAAATACAAAATGTGACACTTGAGATGATACGATTTATACCAACAGAATTGTATGACTGCCAATGTATAGTGACAGCATCCTGTGAATGCTAAGGATGTTGTATTGGAGTATAAGTAATATAAATTGAATTAGCACATATTTATTGATAGGGCATCCTAAGTAGAGGATTCAGTGGCAAGTCTTGAGGGGCTGGTAATGGCTCTAGTAGTTTGGTTGGTTGGTTGCCTGAATTATCAACCCAAGAATGATCCATGATCCAGAAGAAATTAAAATGTCAGAAGTAATTTAGAATGGTATCCAAGGCTTAAGGGGATAGGAATACTAGAGTGGATTTATCATGCAAAATCTGCTCAACTTATTGCATCACTATGCCCTCTGGGAAAGTCCAGAGAGGATTCACTTCATCAGGGCTGTGAAAAATTTATTAGGGGGCCCCAGAGCTCTTGCCTATCTCCATGGTAGCTCTTCTCTGTAGGCTAAAAATTACACTGGGGTCTGCTACCATTACACTGGGATCCTAAATTCAATGGGGATGATGGAATCCAGGGGTAGCAGGGGCCTCAATCACCAAGGAAAATGTGGGCTTACTTAGCATAATGGACAGTGAAGCAAAGAGACTGATTATACAAATGGACAATGGCTGAATCATATGTCAAAATAGAACTCTGACCCACAACCTGCAGTTGTACAGCCATCTACCCAGGAAACCAACCCCTTATCTAGAATAAACAGCCCAGGAAGCCAACCTGCTATAAACCACACTTGCAAAAAGGTAGTTTGCTATCTCTAGTAACAATCCAGGAAGCTAAACAATAACTTTTGAGACAAATGGCCCCCAAATTGGGAGACTTGATTAATAACTGATAGCTTCCCTTATTTTTCTTCCTGCTTCCAACTTAGGACCAACCAGAAAAAATCAAATATGCATCCCTACCAATCATATAGCTAGGCTGCTTTCAGGTTCCCCAGGCTGATGGTCCCAGTGAGGACATACGTGAGGCCTTCCCTTTTCCCACTATAAAGCTTTCCCACTCCTCTGCCTACCACTGAGTCTGCCAAAACACAAGTGATGATGATAGAGCTTGCTCTAGCAAGCTCTCAATAAACAGACTTTGCCTTTCACATTTGGTTCATCTTCTTTTATTTCCACAAAGCAAAGTATTTAGACTAATCTGACTTTCTGAGACCTTTGGCTTTGGCCGGTTGATAATGTTGTCCTGAGAACCAAATAGTTGGGCAGGCTGCCAAAGTCCAACTCGATCTATTTAAGCAAGAAAGCTCTAGGCCTGGTAAACAGAATTCTGGCTTCAATCACTGGAATAGTGAGTCACAGTTCCAATAAATTCTCAAACTGTCTATTCATAGACCCAGAACTCCTTGAATGAAAAAGAGGCTATGTCCCCTTAAAAAAAAGAATCCTGAAACCCTGACAAATATTTATAATGTTAATTTCTCCTCCAGATTTTCCCATGATGTCCCCTTTCCATGAAAAAATGTTCTTTTTATGGAAATAAATGAAATATGTATTTTATTTATTTATTCATCAATTACATGTCCAATAATGATAGAGTGCATTTTCTTATTTGTATGGGATGTATGCTGGGTTCAGAAAAATGATGCAATTTTAAGACCCATGAGAATTTTGATTTTTATATTTTAACCCTTCCCCATTTACAAAATGGGATATAGATCAATAGTGCTAAAATGTGAATTAGATTGTAGGTCAAACAGTAATATATAAAATAAACTTGAAGCTTAGATGAAAATTAATATTCTTTGTTTTGTTTTTTGAAGTGGGTATCCATGTGGTTTCCTATGTGAATTAAGACGTATGTGTGTTTTTGCTATGTGTGTGCAAAAGAGAGTGAATATTTAAGAATAACTAGTTTGAGAATTAAATTGCATGGGTGAAAGTATGTTTTGTTTAAAGGTGCAGGTGTTAGTTTTCTATTACTATGTAACAAAGTGCCAAAAAATCAGCACCCACAAACACACCAGTTTATTATCTCACGGTATCTATGGTTCATGAGTCCAGGTGCAGCTTAACTGGGTCCTCCACTCAGAGTCTGATTAGACTATAATCAAGATGTCAGCCAGGCTGTATTCTTATTAGAGGTTTGGTGGGGGAAAGCTCCACTTCTAAGCTCTTCAGGTTATTTTCAGAACACATAATGGCTGGCATTTTCACATCTATTCAGCAAGAGGAACTCTCTGACCTCAGGTAGGGGTCAATCCCTCTTAAGAATTTTCACCTGATTAAGGCTGGCCCATTCAGGATAGTATTCCTTTTTATGATCTAACAATCAACTGATTTGGGAACCTCAGTTATACCCTTCAAAATCTCTTCACCTTTACCAAAACTTATTGGCAAGAAGAAAGTCACAGGTTCTATTTTTCCCTCTGGGGAGGGGAATATATAAGATTATACCTCACTGGAGTAACCTTAGTGTGTGTCCATTACAGTGTGATTTATTTACCAAAATCTCAAAGGATGGGTCAATGGAAAGGAAGGAAAAAGATGGAAGAAATGAAAGAAGGAAGGAAAGAAACAGAGAAAGTTAAAAAGGCACTCATGTATGAAAGGAATTCTGGCCATAAATATTCAGCTATAAAATTCAATTCATTTTTTACTTCCTCCATAAGGACCACCCTCATTATTTTCCACCATTCTCCAAGATTTAGATCTGACCCTCCCTTTTTCTGTGTTCTTAGTTTCCCATTGTATTAAGGTTTTCCAGAGAAACTGAATCAATAGTAGACACATATAGTAAAGAGCTTTATTGTAAGGAATTGGCTCATAAAATTAGAAAGGCTAAGAAGTCCCACACTATTCTGTCTGTAAGCTGGAGACTCAGGAAAGCCAACGGTGTAGTTCTAGTTCAAGTCCAAAGACCTGAGAACCAGGAACACCAATGTCCCAACTGAGGGTAGGAGAAGACCTGTCCCAGCTATAGCTGTCAGGCAAAGAAAGAATTCTCCCTTACCTTGCCTTTGGTTCTTTTTAGGCTTCCAAAAGAGACAGACCCAGAATAGTGCTTAACCAAATATATGGGCATCTTGTGTCCCAGTCAAGTTAACACATAAATTAATCATCACATTCTATATACTCAGTGGTTATAACTCAATATCACTTTCCCATAGCTATTTGCTTTCAAATTTATTGCCCCTTACAAACTTGGGAGTCCCTCAAAATTAGGAACTCATTCTATTCCCATTCCGAATGATGTGAGTAAATTAGACAGAAGAAGCACTTGATTAAGTATACCAGAGGGAAATAGGAATAAAGGGTGCATATAATGTTCCAGTGATAGAGCCAGGCACTCTCACTTGCTATTGTTTCACTCATTGCCATTGATATTCACATTAATTAATATAAAAGAATAGAGTTACACAAAAAGGAAATGATCTCTGAATGTTGGTAAAAAACAAACACAACGTTTGAATATGAAGTTACGACAATTAAGTTTGTGAACTTTTCATTGTGCAGTTACACAGTGAAAGTTCACGAATTTAATTGTCTCACTTTTGTACATTATATTATCAGAATGAATAAAAGCAAAATATGTACATAATTAGAGATTTGAAAAGCATTCTGTGAAATTCACAAAATCCTAGTTATGACGACCCCTTAACTTGATATTTAGAATATCTAAAAACATGTTTTGTTTTGTTTTGTTTTGTTTTGTTTTGTTTTTTTAGGGGGACAGATTGTATGAATTTTCTTCTTTTTTCCCATCTAACTGTGACTTTGAAGGAATTACTTTCTCAGTTACCTGTCCATTGACAGTAATAATAGTTACTGTTTCTGGGGTGACATGAGGTTTAAATGAGTTGAGGACAGTGATTCTCTTTAGGAAAACAAAGGGTGAGTTAATTGATGCATAAAAATTGCTTTTGTATCTTGGCAAGGGGAAAACACCCTACAAACTATGGGTGCAGAGTAACACAAACCAAAAAAAAGCATATTTAGAAAAATAAAGGCTTGCAGAAAACGTCTACTCCCTAGATTTCTTTCTTTCTTTCTAGTAAATATAAGAAACAGCTTATATTTCTAGATTATTAGCAAAAATGAACTATATAATTATCAGTAATTGTGAAAAAATGTTAAATACTTCTCAGCCTGCTATTTCTTATTTTACCCATGTGCTAACCCCTCTTTTTCTATTCTTTTCCTGTTCATTGTACATTTCTAATCCTTAACTTAAAGTGACTGGCAATTTTTTAATTTTTAGTAACATACAAACTTCCAATCAAAGGACGCAGCTTCCAGAATCAGATTTTATGCATCTTCTCTTGCATGGAAGCAGCCATGTCCCAGGTATATACAATACTAGCACAAGGAGCAATCAATAACACCCATGCCAGAAACTAACTCTCACAAAGACAATCAGAGTGGAGTCAATAGTTTGCTAGTTCTCTTCATTAAGTCACTCATTTTCTTTCACCTTGTCACGGACATGAACCGATCATTGTTTTAAGGCAAGGCAGTACTGCCCGGAATGGATAAAGTCCTCAAACCACCTCTGCAATCCAGATATTTAAAATCAGAGAGTTGGGAATGTAGTATTTCATAAATGAAAATTTTAGCTCTTCCTTCGTTTTCCATTTTTGCCAAATGAAGAAAAGGAAGTTTTTCATCAAAAATTATAACTTTAGATAACCAAGGAACACATAGTATTTCTTAGCTGCTTAGCACAACTAACAATGGTAGAATGTGCAACCATACTGATGTCTAGGTTAATAAAAATGGCACATTTCATAGTCAATATTTTATTTTCTACTACAAGCATTAGTGAATATATTGCACTTCTTAGTGTAAGAAATCAGGGCATGGGGTAGGTGTTTGGCATAATATTTCATTTATAACCCAAACTCTTAAAATTATGTACTGTTGCCATTTTACAGAGACATAAACTGAAGTTCAGAGAAGTTAACTAACACAGAGAAAGTAATAAAACCAGCAGGCAGATACATAGCTGAAATATCTCAAATGGATAAATATATAGCTTTTTATTATCTTATAACCTTACTGTTAGTAGTGTTTATGCCAAATGTTTTTTACAACTTTGGCTTGATTTTTATAATCATTCAAGTTGAAATGAAAGTATCATCTATCTCTTATCACTATCATTCTTGCATTTTCTGTTCAGTACATGTCCAATTGCCTTCAAAATCATTCAGAGGATTTTCTTTCTTTCTTTCTAAGCCATTATTACTTAGATGGTCTCTCTTCATTAGGCTGAAAAGAGTGCAGCTTTTCAATTCTTTGAGAGATTCAAAGCTATCTATCCCTGTTACCTTTTCATTATTCGTTCAGAGTCTCATTTTTTTTTACCATCTGGTAAATTTCAAAGGCCAAAAATGTTCACTTCAGATATATTTTCTGATTCTGAGATAAAAGTCATACCCGAAAGCATAATATAAGAGAAAAGAGATGGAATTTGGAAGGGCTAGGGAGTTTCAGTGCACTAATTCAGTTTCAAGATCAAAACTTTGTACTTCTTTTTTGATTTTCTTCCTTCGTAGAGTATCTGATTTACAAAAACCATTTCTATATACATATTTCTCTTTTTTTTTTTCTGGATTAGTTTCTAAAACTTTTCCATCCATTTATACAAATCAAATCTTCTCCTAGGATACCTTTCATAGTACTTTTCTTTATGTACAGTCCTCTTCTTTTTTAGACCTCTCTCACTTTTTCTTTCATTGTGTCTGTCATCTTCTCTTTTCACTGCAGCTGTTAAAAAAAAAAAAAGAAAATCAGAACGCTATTGATGTCCCTATCTTTCTCCTGTCACTTTCATCAGAAAAAAATGGAGTTCCAATGTGCAGCATCCAGTTGCTAAGCAACAATATTTTCAGCATCCCTATCAGCATGAAGAGTGTGAAACTGTGTAACTGTGTGTGTGTTAATGTGGTTGCATTACAAAAAAGAGCATAGTCTGAGTGGAAATAGGAAAGAATAAACCCTGAAAAATTCAACAATCTCAGGATATAATGAATGCAGACAAGGATGAGCATTTTTCAGTGGGCCCTTTCTTTTTGCCACATGACATAACACTTGCCAGAAAGTTTATTCTCTACAGCAACTATGCAATCAAAAATGCCAACAGGACTGTGTTCTGCATCAAGTTACTACACTGCCCATTACTTTATTTTCCTAGACATGTTTTTACAGTTCCAGGAATAAGTAGTAATACTATGAATGTTTTTGGCACAAGCTAGAGTCAAAAATTTTTAATTATATATTTTCAGAGTTTGTTACCATTACTTGTTTTAATGAATAAAAACTGATGGCTTTACAGTGTGTGTCTGAATACATTCTAATATTTTTAGAAATTTTTATTATTTTTATTTTAATTACACAGTATCTTTTCTGCTGTAACAGGCACATGTATTTCTCCATGTTTGGTATCTTTGTAGTCATCTGATTTTTAAATAAAATATTTTGAATGCTTTATATTTATGTTGTTCATGATTATGTGTTTGAAAGTGAATATATGATAGACTTACAACTGAGATTCATAATCAATATAATTAAATGCAAATATATCCTTTCAATGAAAAGATAAAGGCTATTTACATATGCCTTATACTTTACTAACCTGTCATTTTTAAAATACATTTTATTGCATACCATTTAAGAATTCTGTTTTTATTAGTTCAGAAATTAATTATAAAAATTTTTAAATATTGTTCTTTGAATTTAATATATATATATATATATATATATATATATATATATATATATATAGTCTTTTTTTTTTTTTTAGCTGAGCCATCCTGCCACCTGTTGGCAGCTCAACGGCAACTCAGCTTGGGCTGGCATCGAACCGCCGTTGCTCAGAGCTCAGCTCGCACTCTTGAGTGAGCTCTTAACCAACTGAGCCACTTGGCCAGCCCAAATTTAATATATTTTAATATAATGAGGTGTTATTCTATTATGGACAGAAGTTGTAGAAGCTGTTATCTTGTGTTCTAATTTTTGCTTTGATCTTTCTCTGCTTTGTAGCCCAGACCATGTTTTTTTTAACATAAGACTAATTTAGTACATCTTTAAATAAGGGTAATACTTCCTAATTTTAGTTCTACCACAAAAATTAAGGTAAAATAATTAATGTAAAACACTAAGCACATCTCATAGCAAAAAATATTCAGTAATTTAAATTTCTCTTGTTACTCAGAAAACTTTATAAAATAGACTGCCTAGACCAGGTGGATTTTTCCAGACACTTTCTGCCTTTTTTTTTTTAATATAAATACACTTTTAACTATTAAGATATGCTGAGAATAGCAGTATTCTTGAGAGTAATGTGTAAGCATATAGGATCCAAAGAAGCTGATGAGATATGAATAATTAAAATCTTAGTAATAAGTAACCAGGAATATTGAGTGGATAGATATTAATATTTATCAATATTTTTGAATGTCCACACTGGACTGTAGACAACATGGTCATAAAGTTCTTTATTTCCATAATTATGGATTTTTTTCTTTTACAAATGGTAGGTCTTCCATTTAAAAAGAAAAAAAAAATTACTTCATTTTCAAAATGGCAAGAAATTATCTCCAAAGTTCACAAATGATACTATGTGAAATGATACTATGAAAATTTTTTAGTGGTGTAAGCTCATAACAATGTCAAGAATGTAAAACCATCAGCAGACACTGTTATTTAAAAGCATTTGTAAACTGGACATAAGGCTGAGGAGTCTTTAGTTGAGATTTAAAAATGGGCACTGTATGTCAGGATGGAGTCAATTGAATATGTCCCCACTAAAGGATTCAGAACTTTGAGACAATGAACATGCACTATGAAATGTGGAATTGAGGTGTGAAATAAAGAATAGAGAATTAATTTGGAAGTCAGTATATAGAATATCAGAGTCCCGTATTCCTGATGCTTAGAAGAACACTTTTCAGCCAGGGAAATAGTAGCTTCTTACAACAACCCCAGCATTTTGGCATTTGAGAGTTTCAAAGGAAATGGCCATGAAGGAAACCCTGGACTGCGGAGGCTGGTCCCCTGCGTTAATCAATTTTCATTATGATTGATCCCTCAACTTTTCATTTCTCAATCCACCAATATTTCGAAACCACATATTAGACATCCAAAAAGTTTTTATTGAATAAATACATGAATGACTGGAAATATTTTATTATAACAAAAGAGAGACTACTCTCAGTAAGTGAGGAATGTAACATTCATATGGTAATTCTGTGTATTTCATAACAAATCTGATGAGTGCTGGGATGCTAAGTGTCATGCTAGAGGATCTCCCAAACTTCAAGACAGTCCCAAGTCTTATAGAATAGATTCTATTGATATTTTTCTGCAGTAATTCTTAAAGGTTTTTCACATATTCAATATACTCTATCTTTTATATATATTGCAAATTTTTCTAATTTGTGTTTACTATCGATTTTAAATATTTGGACGCATAAATAAGCTTAAATTTTATGCAATCACATTTATCAGCCTTTTGCTTTTTAAAAATTCCTTATTTTACATATTAAAGGTATATGACTAATCCTAAATTAAGAAAACGGTAACCTATTTTTTTTTTCTTTGGTGTCATGGCAAAGATTACAGCTAAACACACATACAAACCTTCCTTGTAGCTAAACAGTCAAGTAAATACATTTATACCTGTGAGATATGATTGAAATGATTATGTTGGACATTTGGGAAGTCTTCTTAAATGGAATTGTACTAGCTAAAAAGCACAATCCTATTACTGCCTTTAATTTATTAACACACAGATCAGTCTAGGCATTTTTAAATTCCTTGTCACTCCAATGGTAAGAAACCTGGCTTCTACTACCTTCCATCTATTTATTAATTGTTTACTTTCAGTATACATGGTTTCAGTATAATGGTTTCAAATGGTTATTCCTTATACTATGGGAAACAACTTTATCAACTAGAACACAGTGCTTACATCCAGTTCCCTTGCCTGTAGCGTTACAGTCTTAACTCATTTCCAAATTTACTTAGGTCAGCACATCTCTCCCCGCTCCCTATCCTCCCTCGCCTCCACCCCCCACACACTTCCTTCAGTAAGGTTATTTCATTCTATGGGGGGGAAAAAAAGGAAGAAACAGTAACATTCTTTCATCACCATCTTCATTCCCTTCTGGGATCCCCAGATCTCTTAAATGATTTTTATTTATATGCATGCAATAAGTTTCACTTTTTTCTGCTGTAAAGTTCTACTGATTTTCACAAGTGGATAGTGTCATGTATACACCAATGCATATCATTCAGAATAATTTCTCTGCCTTAAAAATTCCCCTCTGTTTTACATATCCAGTTGTATTCATGTATAATATCTCTCATCTGTAGATCTCTAACTAAAGTCAGAACTTCAAAAGACCATGTGAGGACAAGGATCAAGTCAAAATCAAATTTTCAACATTGATAGGTGACTAGTCTGGTACCTGGCCCCCAACCATCCATGCCTTCCAGTATTTATGCTCACATGTAATATTTACATTTGTAAACCTTTCTCACCTACTGCACAATTGACTTAAAGCCTGTCAATTCTTAATGGTGATGAGAAAAATGTCTCTAGTAAATGTAGGCTTCGGTGCACGCTTATTATCTTATTACCTAGAGAATCAGTGGTGCGTGACCTATCTGTAAGTGATGAGGAGATAGATAGGGCCTGAGGCAAGGACTAATAAGACAACTATAGTAGAGGTTCCAGTCCTTTTAGGAAAGTACATGTATCATTTTTGAGAAAGTTTTGACATGATATATGGCCCTAATAGGAAATAAATAACATACCAGGAACAGTAAATGACCATCCAACATGAACAAAATCAGTGTACTACTGATGTTTTATTTAACTAGCAGCAATATTTTATCCTGCACTCCAATATGGTATCACATTCTAAGAGAACTAATTAATCCATTGGTTGAATGTTGATTACTTTTCATTATGGAAAGGTCAGATATTTGTCCCCATTGGAATAAAAACTTAGCCTAGATTTACATTTTCTTTATTTGCAACCACACTTGCATCAATAGCACTACCATTTTTGAGTTTGCTGAATTATTTTATTCATAATTATTGCTTCTCATACAATAATATTACTCTGCCCAAGGAAATTATTTTCCAGTTACATTTGAATATAATTGATTAAAGCCCATAGCTTTTCTGTTTCCCTTGTCCCCCAAACCATTGACTGTATAGAAGACTATAATGATCTATTAAAGTTCATTATAGTGGCACTTCAGAAAAAAATCTTGAAAGTTTGTAGTGCTATTCTAATGATTTCAAAATACTATGAATCAATGACCAATATGTATTGCTTTTTATACCAAAGCTAACATATACTCTGAGTTATAAGAAAAAAGTGTAAGAAATGAACTTCACCCACTTTCAACATTTCTGATAACCATCTTTGTCACTTTGGGCTCTGCCTCTTGGAGCTTTTAGAATCCAAATGTGAAATATTTCTATCAGAAGACAATCCAAATGGATTGGAAGTGGTGACCACCACCCAAGCAGCTCTGCTTCCTTGTTGCATAGCCAAAATAGGGAGAAATGCTGTTTGATTGCGTGACAGATTTTGACTACCAAGGTCAAAGAGAATTACCACCACTAGGTAAAATAAAAACATATAGGGCCAGCAGAGAGGCTCAGTTGGTTAAGAGTTAGCTTAAGAGTGTGAGCTCTGAGCAACAGGGCCACCAGTTCTATTCTCACATGGGCCAGTGACGCTGTGCCCGAGATGAGCTGCTGTTGAGCTGCCAACAGGTGTCAGGATGGCTCAGCTGGTGAAAGCATGTCCTAACAACAAGACTGCCTGTTCGATGGTGGGCTACGCCTGCCTACAACTAAAGAGCTGAGCTGCTTCCCAATGGCTCAGTGCATAGAGCGTGCACTCTTAACAACAAGGCTTCTGGGTTGTCTCCTACATGGGATGGTGGCTATGCCCACCTGCAACTAAGTGTAAAACAGCACTTTAAGCTTAGGGGCCATGAGCTGCCAACAGGCAGCCAGATGGCTACTGGCGCCCTCCACAACTAAGACTGAAGAACAACTTGGCTGGATCCCCTCATCAACTCCCCAGCACTGTTCCCCTCCCCCAATTCCTCAATTAAAAAACAAAACCAAAAATAAAACAATATAGATGGAACCCAAGGAAAATGCTGGGGACATTTTAGAAATTTCATGATTCTCCAACCCTTCTGGTGATTCTGGAAAACACTCTTTTTAAAAATTATTTTTAAATGAATTAGCTTTCTACTCTTAATTTTGGAATTGATAATATCTCTAAAATGTCAGTATAATGAAAGATTTGTTAAAATACACACTAGATGTACAACGCATAAAGCAAAAGATAGATCAATTTAACTAGATTATAATTTAAAACAAATTTCAGACAAAAATGCTCATAAAGAAATGAAAAGGCAACTACTTGCCTTTGAAAAGCAAGTTGATTCATGTCCTCAATAAAAATGTAAGCATCTTAGGGCTGGCCGAGTGGCTCAGTTAGTTAAGAGCTTGCTCAAGAGTGCGAGCTGAGCTCTGAGCAACAGCAGTTTGATGCCCAGCCTGAGTTGAGCTGCAGCTGAGCTGCCAACAGGTGGCAGGATGGCTCAGCTAAAAAAAAAAAAAGTAAGCATCTTGGGCTGCACTAGTGGTGTGTTAGTTAAGAGTTAGCTTGGGATGCCATCTCTGAGCAGCAGGGCCAGTGATGCTGTGCCCTCTACAGCTAAGATGGTGAACAACAGCTCGACCTGGATCTGGGTTGACTGGATCGGGCTGGGCATCACACTTCTGTTGCTCAGAGCTCAGCTTGCACTCTTGAGCGAGTCCTTAACTAACTGAGCCACTCGGCCGGCCCTAAGATGCTTACATTTTTATATTTTATGGTACTAAATAAATATAAATTTAATTAGGGTCTTTTAACTGAACTAGAATATTATTACTTGGGAAAGATTTATAAAAGACTTTATACTTTAGAAAATAACACATATGTGAAAGATTTATTTCAAAATATAAATTTAAATTACTCAACAATTGAAACAAATTAGATCACCACTCATTGTAGTCAGTGGAATGACATTCTCTAATAAATTATGTATAGGTCTATCACATTGACTGTAGAATTAAATGTTATCACAGGATGAACAGTAGGTGTTGTTTACATATCAGTTTGAAAATAATACTTCAAAAATTTTTTAATGTTCTAAAGTCTTAGTTTCCAAGTTTCTTTTTCAATACAGACAAATAAGAATCACCAAAAGCATGATCAGCAAAATAGGAAAGGCACAAAACACATATAATTAAAAAATAAGGATACAAACAAAGCACTAAGCAAAAAGTCATTCGAGATGTATCCTGGTTAAATAGTCTCCAGGTGGCAGTCTAGCACTACCTCAGCTAACAAACACCAGCTAGAGACACTGGGTATCTTTTATGTTAATTTCTGGCAAAGGGACCATTTCATATTTACCATTCTCCTTGTGGAAACTTAGTCTGTGAACACTCAGTTTATTCAGTTTGCTGTTTATGGCTTTCCTAAAACATACAAGAAATAATCCTATACCATTTAGTTGCTATTGAAAGCAAATATACATAGTTTCATTTGTAGTCAGATTTATATTTTTTTTAAATAAATAATGGCACATATTACAAAACTCAATATTTGTTTTACAATATTACTTTTCAGTTAGTATGACATTCAACAAAGGCTAAAGAATAACTCTTCTTTGTACCGAAAATGATGATACTTCCATTGGATCCATATTCAGATAAGATCAACTATTAATAACTATAAATGTTTCCTTTCACATAAAATTTTAAAAAACTAGCCTTTAGTTCATTGTTAAACACGTATAAGAGAGAAATCTTATTTTAATGTAACATTTCAGAAATTTAAAACTATAGACATTCACAAACACTCTATATTACTATTCTTCACTTTAAAAATACATTTAAATATACAATTTGTTTATATTCCTTGCTTATCTATTGTATTATTCAGCTCAGGCTCCCATAACAAATACTATAAATTGGGTGGCTTAAACAACAGAAATTAATTTTCTCAGTTCTGGAGGCTGGAAAGTTCAGGATCAAAGTGCAGGCTCATTCAGTTCCTGGTAAGAGCCCTTTTCCTAGTTTGCAGAGACCACCTTTTCTTTTGTCCTTGTTGACAGAGATCTTGCTTTCTAGTCTTCCAAAGCTATTAATTCTGTTGGGTTAGAAACATACCCTTACAACCTCATTTAACCTTAATAACCTCCTAAAGACCCTATCTCCAAATACAGTTACATTGGGAGTTAAGACTTCAACATATGATTTTGGGGAGAGGGCATAATTTAGTCCCTAGTACCTATTAAAACCAATATTAAATGACTTCAGTATTATAGTAGAGCCAGTTTCCTTTTTGGCCATATTTTCATAGTTGAGTATCTACTAATATATCTGCTATTACTTATTTGTTGAATTCTGTTGATTTGAGAAATTATGAGTCTTAGTGTAATTGAAATGTAAAGTGAAAAATGAAATAGAATAAGTAGTGTGTACTGTATTTTTAAAAAAGGACAATAAATAGAACTCACCAAAGAGAATCAATGAAAATATACAGAAAAGAAGATATCAATAGGTATAGATATAATGGATGGTTTCTTTAAAGAATTTTTTTTTTTCAAAACAAAAGAGAATGCTTATAGCAATTGAATCAAAAAGAATCAAAGGAATAAAGAAAATTAGTTGGGGAAAAGGGTTCAAAAAGAAGATTGTGAATGGGAAATCATTTTTATAAGCAGATCAGGTTAGAACTGAAATAAAAGAAAATGTTTTTACCTATGTCAAGTGAATACAATGTGTGAATTCAGAAAATTATGATTTCAAATCCAGTCAAATACATTATAAATATTGTAATATGGTAAATTAAATGACACAATTTCATCCATTATTTTAATGGGCATAATCTACTATTTTCAAACTGTGTCATGAATTATAAAAAGGAAATTATATAAAATAATGCATAGCAATTATTTTTAAAATGCCACTTTTTAATATGAGGGCTCTATATTTTTCCTCAGAAGAATTAATGAAATTGAAGTATGAAGCATAAATGTATGCTTCCACCAGAAATGAAAAAAAATAATTATTTAAATCTAAGCAGTTAATTGAAAGCCATAAATAATAAGCCAGTATTAGAGAAATTTCAGTAATTTTGTAAGCTATAAAATTTATATGAATATAGAAAAGAAAGTAAAATTCCATAGCAAGAATAGTAAAATGAATGTGTTTTAATTATGAAATAAATGCCAATCTTACACTAGAATTGCATTTTATACTGCTTTATAAATTTGCATGGTATATACATGTACTTGTATTTTGATGTATTAAAGAGTAGCTGGAGGCTGAAACTATTGAATATTGAAATTATTTAATCCCTTTAGTATTGCCATCTCATTTATTATTCCTTGAGAGACATTATTTAATTATTCATTAAATGTATGTTCACATTTATAAGAAGTAAATGAAAACCTGGTAGATTCTTACAGTTTATTTTTTGTCTTGTAAACCAGATGAAATCATATAGAAAATCTTTTGAAATTTGTTTTATTTTTTTGAGGGCAGTGTCACTGGCCCTCACATGTGGGACCGAACCGGGGCCACTGGCTTCCCAACCCAGCGCTTAAACACCGCGCCACTTGGCCGGCCCTGAAATTTAATATCATCATAATTTGAACAAGGAAATGGGTAGAAATGATCTTCCACCCTCTAGGGCAGAAGCTACTTTCTTAACCTCCTGTTATTAAAGGGATAACTCATGTAAAACAGGGAGAAGACTGTTTCCTATATCTCTTAAGAAAGGATGGTTTTTAAATGGCCCCATCATCATAAATAAAGTAGTAGACAAAAGAGTATTTGTGAAGAGGGTTTCTGTTATTGTGTCTCAGCAGGAACCAGAGGCACACTCAATAAAGGAAAATTAAAGGGAGATTTTAATAAAGGGACTGTTGTATCAAGATGTAGACACAGCACAGTGAAACTACAAATGATAGTTCAGTACTGCTGTGCTTGTAATAGTGGAATTATAATCACCTCAAGCCTGGAAAGAATGAGAGGTGGGAGTCACTTCTGTAAATCAAGCAAGGGTCATATACAGAGGGACACCCTGAGAGGAGCAGTGACCTTCAGTCAAGGGACACAGTTACACAATGGCCACTCATCAGGAAGAAAGCCAAAGAGATGGGTAATCTAACCTCACTCTCTTCCCTCCCTTTATTCTCCTACCCAGTGCCCCAGTTAGCTGAGAAATCAGAAACCACAGTACAAGGGATCCCTTTTTGCTACAATCCTTGCAGCTCAGTCTCTTAGGATAGAAGAGTAGGGTAGAGATGGGAAGAGAATGAAGATTGATTCTCCAGAGAAACAGAACTGATAGGATATAGTATAGACATGAGGAGATTTACTATAGGAAGTAGCTCACAGGGTTATAAAGGCCAGGAAGTCGCATGACCTACAGCCTGTAGACTGGAGAACCTGGAAAACCAGTGGTGTAATTCAGTCCAAGTCTGAAGGCCTAGGAACCGGGGGGAGCCAGTGGTGTCAGTACCAGTCTGAGTCTAAAGGCCTGAGAATCGGGGGTCAGTGGTATAAGTCACCTTTCAAGTATAAAATTCCAAGGACCATGGGCACTGATTCCTGAGGGCAGAAGGAGATGGATATCCCAGCTCAGGCAGAGAGAACAAATTTTTCTTTCCCCCATCTGCTCATTCTATCCAGCCCCTCAATGGATGGGATGATGCCAGCCCACATTGGTGAGATCAGATCACCTTTACTTAGTCTACTGATGCAAATCCTAATCTCTTCCAGAAAGACTCACACAGACACACCCACACCCAGAAAAATGTTACCCACTATCTGGGATCCTTTAATCCAGTAAAGTTGAGACATAAATTACCCATCACAGAATGGATCCAGAGGGACAAATGGTAGCTATCCAGAAGACAGTGTCTTTCCAACAATCTTTAGAAAATATTAATGAAATAAATATTGAAAAAACAAAAAGAGTGAACTCCTATTTGGTTGATAACCTATTTCAGTTTTAATAGACAAAAGCTTAAGATCAAACGCTTTTAAAGCTAAATGTGAAAATGATATTCTTTTCATTTTCTAGAGCCCTAAACCCAGGAAAACTCTATACTAGGTCAGTCTTGCATATGTCAAATGGTTAAGTTTTCTTTTCTCTTTTTAAGATGTGTTTATTTTTCTATGGTCCAGAGAGTATTCAGAATAAATTGTAACCTCCTTATTCTACCATTTAAGAATCTCCTCAATCTAAAATCAACCTGTTATTTTCAACCATATGTCTTATGGGTAAATCATTAAAAACAACTATTTTCCATCCTTCCTGAGAAATTTAGCTTGTTTTCTAGGAACTTGATAAAAACGGGATATCAACTATGTTACTAGGCCATAGTTACTGCAAAAAAAAAAAAAAGAGCCATGTTGGGTAGTTTGTATCAGACTAAGAGAAATAAAAATACCAGATAGAACATATTTTTGGCCTTCCCTGAATCTGATGATTCTTGTAACTGGTATATCCCACGCAGGAACCTAGATGCTGTCTATGGAATGTCACAAGAGTTATTGCCTCCTGAGGGCCATGTGGCTTCACATTATTATGCTTACTCTTGCCTGATAAATTTTATTTCATTGCTATGAACTCATACTTTGGGAAGTGATAGAGAATCACTCCTGGATAGCTCTGTGGACTGCTCCATAAACTATTCGACGAAAGTTACATGTGCAGTTCTGTCCTGCTGGCGTGCCCTTTTCTCACCTACAGTCTTCCAATGAGTCTAGTGCCAAGGATATAGGAGCAGAGCTATAAATGGGAGGGGAATATTAAAATGCAACATGTTTTTCTACCTTCTAGTTCTAAGAACTGTACTTGGTATACTTACAATTAGGAATTACACTTCACTGATCATTTTAATGACCAGAAATATAAGTACTTAAATATTTTAGGTGTTTGTTATTTTGCCAAGTTAAAAAAAATGGAATTCTGTGTTCCAAGTCTAGCAGTAGCTTTTCTACAATATTATCAGTGAGACATAGCATCCTCCTATCTGCTCTGTCTTTCTCAGTGGTGGCTTCCTCTTCAAAGTAGCCTCCTAATTACACAGAGGTTCAGCAATCCCATGTGTTTCATGAAGATGAAAGGAAAGGACAATTGGAAAGAGATACAAAGTCAGATGAACCAGCCACCCCCATCATTGTTTTCAAGGAATATTCCTGAATACAGTCAATCCTCTGTATCCATGGATTCAACCAATATTTCAAAAGTATTTGAATAAAAGTGTTACATTATTCTGATGTGAGCTATGTACTTAGACTTCTGATGGATGTGTACTGAATGTGTACAGGATTTTTTTCTTGTCATTATTCCCTAAATAATACAGTATAACAACTACTTACATAGCATTTTCATTGTATTAGGTATTATAAGTAACGTAGAGATTATTTAAAGTATATGGGAGAATGTGCATAGGTTATATGTAAATACTATGTCACTTTTTATAAGGGACTTGAGCATCCATGAATTTTGATACCCTCTAGGGGCCCTGAACCAACCCTGGCAGAGGGAGGATTCTACTCTGCTCAATAAATTATACTAAATTTGTACAAGTTAAGAAAAAGAAGCAGAAGGAGGAGGAGATGATGACAGAAGAAGGAAATGTAGTTTTTTAGCGGGAAAAACTGTTTCACTAACAAATTTAGAATGTCTTCATTAAAAAAAAGGTGAAGGGCTATATCAACTTCTACAAGTTACTCTTTTTCTTTACTAGTTACTGCATTTTCCTGAGGCCAATTAAAAAGGAAAGATAAAATATCACAGAAATTGATTGATTTCCACCTCAATCCCTCTTCTAAATCTTTTTTGTATGTTTGGTAGTATTATATCATTAGCATATCATTAGCATGGCATTTTGGTCCTATAATTTTACAAAATGAGTCAGCAAGAATTTTAAAATCATATTCTAGTTGCTCAATAATGTTTTCCATGCAAAACTGCTACATTGAGCAAACTTAAAACCCTTGTTAATAATACATAGTGCAGTAATTTAGAGAAAGAGAAGTTAGTGAGAACAGAAGTTATTAGAAATTACCGATTGAGCAGCTTAGACTTGACCTGAACATTGAAGCCTATGCAGTATATATCACAAGATGAGACTGTGGAAAGTATAACGAGTCTGTGAAGAACAAGCCATGAGTGGATCTGAGGGTTAATTTTCAAAAGACCATATGTTTGCATGTGACATTTCCTATTGAATGAAGCTAAATTACTATTGAGACCATACTATTACCATTCTTTGATCACTTAGCTGTCACATCGATGGCAAAATCATTCACTTCATACATTTGTGATTGTTTATTTTGGAATCATTATCTTTATGGTTGATTACTATATTATACTGCAAAATGTTCCTAAATTCAATGTGAATTTTAGCAATTTTACATTTGATTTTCCCTAAGATTTGCGGCACACTGACATGATTTCTAAAGCAATACAATTTATTTACAAGTAATTACTTTTTAATCTATAGTTTTTTATTTCTTATTTAGTTTTAACTTTTATTTTATTTTGGTGAGAACATTTGACATACAATTTCCCCTCTAGGTACAATGTTGTACAGAAGATCTCTAGAATTTATTCTTCTTACTTAACTGAGGTTTTATGCCCACTGATTAAAAACTCCCCATTTTCCTATCCCCAACCCCTGGCAATCACAATTCCATTCTTTGACTTTAGAATTTAGCTATTTTAGATACCTCATCTAAATGGGATCATACAGTCTTTGTTCGCCTATCACTGGGTTATTCACTTAGCATGAAGTCCTCAAGGTCCATCTATTTTGTCTCATATTGCAGAGTTCCCTTCTTTTTCAAGGCTGAATAATATTCCATCGTATGTATATATCACATCTTCTTTATCTGTTCATCCATAGATGGGCACTTAGGTTGTTTCCACATCTTGGATACTGTGAATAGTGCTGCAGAAAACATCAGGATCTCAAAAAGATATAGAACTGTAATCTACAGTTTAAGATATTAAAGTTTAGTAACCAAATTTGAGATTTAGAAATTTATCCAGTTATTACTTTCAAAAATTGTTGAATAAAATTTACATTGCTGGAGAATAAACTTATATTGGTATTCTAATTATACTTGATCTGGACATGTATCAATCAACATTTGTTTAGCAAGTCATATACAGAGGGTGCCAAAAAATTGTACACACATTTTAAGAAAGGAAAACTGTATTTAAATTGTAACAAAAGATAAATACAAGTTACATTTGACTTCTGCAATTACAAGAGGTGCTCAAAGTTGTTACCATCAGTGACCAGACACTTCTGATTATGGAAAACTACTGCTTGAGCAACGCTGACCAAAGTGTCAATTTGTATACATTTTTTTGGCACTCCTGATAAATCAAGTGTTGTGTTAGCTGGCATAAAATGAAAATCAAACAGGTTTCCCTCCCTCTAGGCTCTCACAGTTATTGTGATGTGTATTATAAAAAAGCTCTGTAAATGTAGTGTCTATACATTGGGAAGATCTTTGAGCCCTGCCTTGGAAATTTTGCCAAGCCTTTAGGAAAGTGACTACATTTGAGGGCTTTGTTTTGTTTTGCTTTAATCTGAGGCATACATATTCTAACCAGAATGAATAAGGTAGAATATTTTCAATAGAAGAATCACATTTATAGAGAAATGAAAATTTAAAAGCATAATCAGGTGAAAGCTTTATGTGCTCTTTCAATTTTTTATGTAGATATTTCTATGTAGATGTTGCAAGAGGCCTCGTTGGTGTTCTTGTCCTGAGGCTCCTTCTATTCACTGACTAGAGCTTTGGGTTCTTAAGAGACCAACCTCACTGTTGTGGATAAGTTGCTTATGGGCCAGGTTGCCAAAGAAAGTCTGCTGATCATCCACAAAACCCATCAGTTCAGTTTCTTCTACCCCCTTTCCATTTAACATGAGAACTCCTGTGTGGTCCACAAAGGAGCACCAAAGTGTCATCAGTCTCCCAGTTAGGGTCAAACCACAGTGTCCTTAGGCCTTTGATGCCTGGTAAGTCAGTGATGACAAGCTCATGGATTCCAATTCTATTCTGCTTGACCCTCAAGAAACCTTCCTTGAAAGCCTCAGAGCAAGTGACCAGCTGTCCCTGACCCTGCCTCTCCAGGTCCACCATGCACATGACCACAATAAGTCCTAAATTGGTAAAGGTTTCCATGGCCACTCCATAGGAGCCTTGTTCATTGCTGTCAATGCTGAGCTTCACAAGTTGGGTGTCACCAAGGTGAGATCCAACAAACACAACACTACTGTAGAGGTATGTCAAGCATTCAGCAATAGAGGCCTCTCTGACGAGTTCCATACAATTTTTGAGGGTGACAGTGCTGTCCATCTGTTCCTCCATCTCCAAAAGCAGCATGAAGAGCTGTCCTTCCATGTCTTCCAGCAGATAACAGGAACCACTGGTGTCTACATGATTGTGAAACACAATCATGCTTTACTTGATGACAGGAGGCATGGTATTTGTAACCGTTGTGATAGGTTATTGATTTCTGCCCAATGATGATGGTCTGTCCAAAAGACTCTGGGACTGTGATCACCATGGAAGCTTCAGCTTCTACATTTTCCTGTTTCCAAGGGCCCTTGTTGAACTCCTTCTCTCAGAGAGACCCCTCGAAGGTTTTTATGTTTTGTTCCTGAGAGTCCTGGTAGACAAAACAGGTGCTTGGCAACCACATAGGAACTTGACGTAGATGACATACAATTCCTCCAGGCTGATGTTAAAGGCTCTAAGCTTTTTATTGTCCCAGTCTAGTAGAATAACCTTGAAAAGGTTATCATAGAGTCATGGGCCAATCGTCCGGCACTCGGGGTTAGTCATGCTAATAATGTTGGTCTCTGAGGAGCTCCCAGTGCAGTCTGGACATTGCCACAGGCTTGTGTTATGATATCCGTGCTCTGGCCATTCTGTTTATACTCAGGATGCAGGCTTAGCTGCCAGGATAAACAGCAGGTCTTTGACCTGCCCCTTGGGTCTGATATCTCCATGACAGCAATCTTCCCATAAATGCTCACCTCTCCCTCAGTGGTGACCACATGGGTCTCTCATCTCCTGTTTTTGGCAATCAGCAGGTCCAAGTCTTCAGCTGAAGTAAAGTGTTCAGTCACACAGTCGTTCATTGCAGTGGACTCCTGTGCTGTTACCACATTGTTGCATGACATGTGGAGGCCTGAGGTGGCTCATCAGGACTGGAGTGCAACAGCAGAGAGATGGCCACTAACAAAGAGACAGGGGTCCCTATCCATGAAGCCAACTCCACTGCCACTGCCTCCACCTCACAGAAAAGTTGTAGACCAGAGCACACAAGATGCAAAATAATTGCTTTTTAAGTTGGACTTGAGTTGATTTGGACCAGTGGCCATTCTTAGGATACATTACTCTCCTATTCTCTACCTCTGATGAGAACTATGGTTTTCTGCCACAGCATCACCAAATTCACTCAGCTCTTTTCCTTTCTCCATTGATCCTACTTGGCTATTTCTCTCACTATTTTGTCAAACAAACTCAAAAAAGAGTATGGTGGCTTTGCTAGAAATAAATAATAAGAATTTATTCAAGGGTCTTAGGACTTGGCAACTGGAAGCACACCTAGGCAATATTCAGAGTGGCCCCAAGAAGAAAGAAAAGCTTAGACTTCTTATAGTATAAGGTGCATTCTTGAGAAGACTCAGTCCTGCGTTCTTAGCCTCTGGCATGGTCTGTGATGGTAATCCTCTAGATGACCAGTGGGCTGGATAATGGATGTCAGGTGGTCTGGGTACATGAACATTCTTTCCTTAGTCCTTTGGGGGGTAATCAGAGGGTAATCTGGAGGTTTGATGTATATCCAGACATTCATACTGGACTAGAAAGTTCAAAATTTTAGTTCCCAGGCTAGTTACAAGAATAGAATCGTTTCCTCATGCCTCAACTTCCTTAATTTTAGTAATTTAGCAGCTTGAGTATAGTGACTTCATTTTATGTCTTCATTCTATTCCTCAGTTTTTAGTCCATATTCTGGAGTGAATAGGCAGGCTAATTGATTTTCATCATTCCTATTGAATAGCGACCTCTGTTCAAGTCTCATCTATATAAAAGCCCCTGCCAAGTTTTTTTACAATTTACAGCCTAACTATGCTTTCCTGAGCAGAAATCAATTTCAGAAAAAGAGGTCATGGTTTTGAAAGAAATTGTGATTGGGCAGTACAGAAGTTTACTTGCCTATTTATTTTAACATACAATCACCTTTGTGATGATATAATATTTGGAGAATGTGTATAAATTTTAGAAATTCAAATTGGGTTTTTTTACATTCTGAGATGGCCATGCTGGTGTTTAATAGATTATTTTTGATATACTGAAGAAGTGATTTGCATCTTCAAAAAAGAAATGAGAAAGGAAGAAAATATATATACATGTGGGGTTTCTCCTGTATTTTATATGCAATTTTACCATCCGATATATTCAAAAATTCTTAGCTGACTGGCCATCCTCGTGCTATTTAAATTTATGCAATAATATACATATTTAAATCCTGTTGAGGATTATAGCTAGATACAGAGAATTCTCAGATGATTTATCCTAATGCATATCAATTAGTAAAGGTTAGGCTTTAAGGATTTCTAGTTGTATTTGAGAAATCTTAATTTTTTTTAAATTTAGAGAATGGACAAATAACATGTAATGATTATTGTCAACTTTGTGAGGAGGGTGACATTCCTATATTTTGAGAAAAATATTCTTATTTACTACAACACTAACTGTTATTATTAGGTTGTGGTGTGTTTTATTTTCCCTTTTATTCTGTTTGTTTATTTTCGTTTTCTTTTTGCTAGAGCCATTTTTATTTTTAACTTGTTACCCCTTAAAGCCATTCTGAATGTGAATAAGGTATTACTGACAGTTTGTCACTGATAAATACTGAATCCTGGAGTTATAGAAATCAAGTCAAATCTCCTTATGAATGTGTTATTAATCAGTTTTTTTGTAAAAGTGTTTATAAATTAGATAAATATTTTAGGGGAATACATATTCATTAATTTGTCCTTGGCTAATAGTTTTCTCAGACTTGAAACTTAGTTTATACTAGACATCGTTTTTCGAAGATGCTGTATTGCTGCAGCCCCTTGTTCTGTCTTTATTATTAATTTACTTCCAAAAAGCACAAGTAAACCAGTAAATATGACTTATGGGTACCAAAAGTAATCACATTTTAATGAACCAGCAAGAGACTATGTTGTGCTAATTCTTCTCTATGGGCCAGTTTAGGGAAAGAAAATGTGTGAATGCCTTTAAGTGGACATATGCTCTGTGAGATTACTCAAAATGTAGTTTGGGAATATGTTAACACCAAAATGGGCAATAGAACTGCTTAATCTAGAAGTGTTCACATAGCTAAGATGTGACTAGAAAGTATAATAAGCATAGATAAGTCCTCTAATACCAATTCATTTGCAAGTGTCTTATCAAAAAAAAAAAAGGAACAGCCTAAAATGGAAGAGACCATGGTTCATGTATTACTTTGCCAGCTCTGCATTTGACTTCACTTTGTAACCAGCAGGAAAGGTGTTTAATCATTCTGAGCTTCAGATTCCTTTTACACCAAATGACGTAGTGTAATTTACTTCCTAACTAGTTATGAGACAGTTCTTTAAATGAGAAATCCAGGTTCTGTCAGATGAGATTTTAAGATTAAAGGTAAGTCCAGCTGCCACTGTGAAAGAAAGGTAGTTACATATTAAAAGAGATATTAGTGGATTGTTTTTGTGGCTAAAAGTAAATAAATTGCCATATCTTTTATTTCTTTGGAAAATTAAATGAGGAAAATTAAGCCACTGAAAGGGTTTCATATTATACATGAGGTATTTGTAATAAATGTGCAAGTTTGCTATTACAGGGTTTTTACTATAGTACAATAGTTTGCCACAGCAGAAGATTTTATTACCATTATTTTTTTTTTAGTTATCCAACTGACTTAAAATGAAGTATGCAAGGAGTGTGCAAAAAGATGGTTTAACTATGAATGAATTTGACATCAAGTAAAGGTACGAAAAAATTATGTATCTATAGAACACAGACAAGGTAAGACAGCCAGTAAAATCGACACCAGAGTGAAACTTGCCGTTAATCAGCATCCTCTAGAAAAGTGCATGCGCCCTGGACTTGGAAGAGCTACCTGATGGTACTTAAGAGGCAGTGAGAAGAAGCGCATATGTTGCCATGCCTCCCTCAGGCCGAAATGGTCTTTTGGATTTAGCTTAGTGTTTGTGGCTGACACACGAGCCACGGGGTAGCCTTCCCCTTAATCTCTCTTAAAGGTTTCAAATTATCTTCCTCCCTCTGAATAAAAGACAAAACAATTTTTTTTTTTTTAAAGTTGAAACTCATATGCTGCCATAGGCACAGTGGTAGGATGGATGGCCATTAGTGTGGGGACGTGCCCTCCCTGTGGCACTAGTAGTAATGGCTGTGGCTCATCAGCCACCCCACAGGACAGGACAGCCACCAGCCAGCACCAACTCCGGCTCAGCGGGCACCTATATCTTCTCAGGGAAATTGTCACTGCAGTTGCTGGCTGGCAGATGGCATTATGTGTGTCACATGGAATATACTGATAAACAAGGAACACATGCATCCTCCGGGATATTATTCAAACTTCTCTCATAAGCTTGCCCTACACCTTACCCGTCTATTATTTAAGACCACTGAAGAAGGGAGAAATGAAGAAAACTATGTCAGGATTACTTCATAACATCCTCAGCCCTTGAAGTTTAGGAGACAGCTCAATCTTTTGTTCTCATGCCTAACACAGCCAGTAAAATGGGTAAAGAGATTTAGAGGTCAATCAAGCTGTTTTATGTGTTACGAATTATTAATATATTTTTATGGTTCTAAATATCAAATTGTTTGAGATTGTTTAATACAATAATAGTACTCTGTTATAAAATTAGTTCTGGGAATACTTTCCCCTGGCTATGTTTTTGATTTTTCATCTTTGCTTTTTTTCAGTTTTGTATAGGGATTGTCAACATGGTGTTTACATTCCAGATTTCCCCAAAGCATAAACGGTTTCACCAGCCAAATTATCCCTACTCTGAAGAATGGTACTTGATAATATATGTCTGTTTCCTAATTGAAAGGAAGAGGTTATGCAATTAGAGTCTGAATTTAGTGAATCTGAACGTCAGATCAAGGACTGAGCTATTACCAAAGCTACAGAAAATGAAGATTTTTTTCAGGGAAAGGAAGGACTGTATTTGATCACACAGAGAGAATAACTGAACATTCTTCAGAATCACTCTCAAGTAAAACAGTTGTTCGACAATGATAAAAGTGTAAGCATTGATATTGTCTTCATTGGCACATCATTTTCTGATTGATTTAAGTGGACAGCTATGTAGTACAATATGACTAATAGTTGTAGAGATCTAAGGCTTCTATTCCTCCTTCATGTACAGCTAGTGAGTAAGTCAAAGAAGAATCGCTCAGACAGCCTTTCAACCCCAACTCCAGCACACTCAGCCAGCAAAGCAATGGGATCCTAATTCAAGTGTACCTTTAATACAGTCCCCTAAAGCACAAGGATGATGCTGGAGAAATAGGAGGATTGTCATAATGCTGCCACTATTGCCCATGCCCTCCACACCTGACTGAAACTCCTCAATAAGTCTGTAATGCTTCCAGAACAAAAAGACAAAAGCTTGATATGGTGTGTCTGGCTCTTTGTGGTCTCACCACTTCTGCCTTTTCTACCTTGTTCCTCACACATCCAGTCTCACTTTAAGTGCCTTTACATGTGCCGTTCTTTCTGTCTCCTTTTATCTAATGAATTTCTACTCTTTCTTCAGATTTCGGCTCCATTATAACATCCTCATCTTTATATATAGGCCAATATTTCCTAAGTTATGCTTTTATATCACCTTATACAATACAAATACAAAAACAGTGGCAATTTTACAGTATTTTTTTGCATGTAATTAAAGTCTACGTAACTAAGCAGAGTTATTTGCTTAGTGTATCCCTAGCGTAAGGCAAATACAGGTATTCTGCTCAATACATGTTTTTTAAATGAATAGAACTACATAATTATTTTTTATTCTTTTATTTCGTAGTGTTGTCACCAGGGGTTTGTGAGTGTGGTTTCGGGGGTGAGATGCCTAACGTAAAAAAGGTACACGGAGCCGACATGTGGAGGAACCAGAATCTTTAATCAGCAGTAGCAACCATTATATAGAGATTTTTGGGGGAGAGAGTGCACAAAAGTGCGCATGCTACCTCCCGCAAGTGCAGGTGATGTTCACATAAAAGAGCTTATGTAACCAGAGCCCGGCGCCTGCACAGCAGGCTCTGGAGTCAAGGTCCATACATCCGGGGTCAGGGTCTATACATCAGCCTGCTCACATTTGGACAGTCCCGGGTCCCATGCCCAGGGCCTCTGCTTGTGTTCACCTGAACATGCCCAGGCCCTATAGTCCACCCCACGCAGGGTGGCAGATCGGGACTTGACCCAAAGAGAGTGCCCCTGTGCACAAAGGCCACAACAGCATACAGAAAGCAACAGAGAACCACGAGGCTGATGGCAATACCTGCCAAGGTAAGGCCTGCCTACCGCCATGAAGGGCCAAGGAAGTTCCACCAACACATAAGGGGGTCATTCTGCAGGGCCTGGATCGCCAAAATCTTAGTGTCTATTTCCTGCAAGGCCTCCTGTACCTTTTGTTGGTGGTCCAGGATGTAAACACAGTATTCAACATGTAAGAGAGCACATGTCCCCTTACTGTGTAGCTGTTAACAGGTCTAGGGCCATCCTGTTCTGTGGTACCACCTTTCTCATTTGGGTGGTTTTGTCAAGGAGCAGGGCTAAAGAGGCTCACATGATGTTCAGAACATTCCCAATGTGTTGGGCAAGGGCTGTCACCTGTAGCTCTACGTCTACCACTCCACCCCCTGGCAACAAGAGGGATAAGGGGCAAAACCACCAGGTCACCCAGTTTTCCTGGTGTCACCCATGATAAACTGGGTCCCAATTGGCCAGACTCTGGGGCAATGTGGGCAGGAGGCGACTGTGAATAAAGAGGCACCCCCAAGTGTAGTGGCCTGTCTTTTGGACCGGCAGATATGGCCAGCCATAGTGGCCACAAACTCAGATAGCATCACCTGGTAGGAAGTCAGTGGGCATTGTTCCCACTAGACAGCGTCCATCCTATCAGTGAATACGGTCCATTACAACAGTAACGCTGAGGCAGAGCTCCTTGGGTAACCACCCACTGTATGTTTAGGAATCTTGGGGTGTCATTGTCGACACATGGAGCACAGTTAGACAATGTTACATGAATCCCCACCAACCACCCCCAGCTATTGTCTACAGCCTTGCCGAGGAGAGGGAGGTTGTTTGTGTGCTGTTTCCACAAGAGGGCTTCGAGAGCATAGTAGTAAGCATTCCCCTCCAGACTGTTCCAGTCCCAGAACTGGAGGTCTGTCCAGTTGGTACCAGTGGTAGGGGAGACCGGTGGCAGAGGCAACTCCCTCATGGCAGGGAGACCATTCCTTCAGTGATCTCCTTTGTCAGCTCTGTGCACACCCAGAAGTGCGAGGCATTGTGCATCAGGGCAAAGGTGTGCATCCAGGATAGGACGCTGTCCCCAGTAGCTAACCTAGGTGGTATGACAGAGCAGATAAAGAGACTATCATGGGTAAGTCACGGCCTTCCGCCAAAGCACAGGCTGCATCCTCATCCTGTGATAGCACTAGCCGATACAGGGGTACCACACCTGGGTTCTGTGGGTAGTCGGTTGGTATCCGGAGGCTAGGTCCACCATGTACAGGGGTATGGGCCAAAGGCATAGCGTGGGGTTCCCTCATAAGAGGGACCCATTTGCCTTGGTTGGTAAAGTTACTTGTACAGTGAAGAGCTAGCACCTAAGCCAGGGTGTAACCTCTAGGCCCTTCTCTAGACCCTGTTCCCAGGGTTCAAGTACGGCAACCCATGGCTCTTGGGTGACCTGGGCCTGCCAAAGCCAGGTCCATCCCTGGGTCTGACCAGGGGCTACCATGGATGGAGCAGGTAGGATTACCATGACCCTCGAAGCCTGGGCTGTACCTCCAGGTCCCCAGTTCCCATGACTCACAGAAGTTGCAGGAGTCCCTTGGTTACCTTATCCAAGGGGCCTTACCAGTCTTCCATGGCTGCTCGTTCAACAGGCAAATAGCTACTGGTACCTGTTTTTTCCAGTGTTTCCACCTGGGGGCAAATACCCTTACCTTGTCCTTCAACAACCCATTAAAGCGTTCAACCATACCAGCAGCTTGGGGTCAGTAAGCAACATGTAGTTGCCATTGGACATCATTGTCCTTCGCCCAGGTTTGAACCTGTGAACTTGTAAAGTGGGTGCCTTGATTACTGGCAATTAGTAGGGGCTGGCCATAGGCAGCCGACAGGTGCTACAAGGCTAGGAGCATATGTTGTTGGTCTGCCTGGGCCACAGGGTAAGCAAAGCCCAGTCTGATGGCAGTGTCTACCGTCGTCAGGGCGTAACGGGCTCCCTGGTCTGTAAGGAGAGACCCAATATAGTCCACCTGCCATTCTTACAGGGGCCGAGCTCCCCAGGGTATGGACCCCAGGGAGGTGGGCAGATGCCGTCTCTGAGGGCGGTGTTCTGCATACCAAGGACACTGCTGGATAGTTTGCTGTGCCTCAGCTCTCGTTAGATGCAAGACCCAGTGGGTAGCCACTAGCCTCATAATCCAGGCACCCACATGGCCTAGCTTCTTGTGAAGCCAAGTGGCAATGGCAGCAGACTCAGGGGGCACTGCAGGTGAGCACAATAGCACTAAGGTATCAGCCACATCATTGCCGGGTTCCTCAATGGCCAATGGCCCGAAATGTGGTACACAGTGATGCCCGTGCTCTGGCCCTGTCTCCAAAGGTCCTCCCAGAGGGCCTTGCCCCATAGGGCCACTCTTGGGCAGCCCACCTGGGCAGCCACAGTGTCAGGCCCCGATACATGGCCCAGCTGTCAGTGCAAACATGTACTGGGCCAGGTTCCTTAGTCAAAACCATCCAAACCGCCCATAACTCAGCCCATTGGCTAGAGTGTCCAGTACCTGTGTCATACCAAAAGGTGTCAGTGAGGACTGGTAGGGCTACAACCGTCTAAGTGGGGGGCTTCCCTCGGCAAGACCCATCTGTGTACCAGGCATCAGCCAGCACTGGGGACTTGCCCTCCTCAAAGGGGCTAGGAGTCTCATCCATTTCCATGGGGTCCTCTGCTCGCTCAGAGCAGAAAGTGATGGGCCCCAAAAGAGCGTATAGCTCCTGGGCCAATGGACTAGTGGAGAACTGAGCCCATTGTTCTAAATAGGCTCCCCACTTTGGTATCTTTCCCATGCCGGTTAGCCGTCTCATTGCCCAAGACCAGGGGCAACCTTCCACTGGGTAGGTCGTTTGCACCATGATGGGATACGGGCCCCTGATGCTTTCACAGGCCAACAGGGCAGTGTACACTGCTGCCAATTGCTTTTCCACCAGGGAGTACTATTCCTCGTCTCCTTTCCAGAGCTGTGAACAAAACCCGATAGGAATCTTCTGCGCACCCTATTTCTGCCAGAGAGCCCAGCCAAACCGAGAGTCCTCCACGTGGACAGTCGGGAGGAATGGCAAGGTTGGGTCAACAACCCTTAGGATCTGGGCCTGTGCTATGGTGCATTTTGTCACTCTGAATTCCTGCTCGGCTTTAGGGGACCAATCCCAGGGCTCCCCTTTGCAAACCAGCCAGTGCAAGGGTCGTATTAGCCTCACCAGGTGTGGTGCAAAGGTTTGCTAGAACCCCAGTAGCCCCAGGTAAGTCTGCAGCTGCCTCATCATCTCCTATCACGTCCCACACTACAGGGCCATAGGAGTTCGGAAGGGATGGCGGAGGTTGAGAAACAAAAAAATATAGACAAGAGACAAAGGATAATTGAAAAGCAGTGCTAGCCAGGGGACTCAAAGCCTCTTGGACTAAGAGCCCCAAATCGGGCTTGACTGCGGCTTTTATTGGGATACACACAGGGAAGTAGCCCTGGTCTGTAAGGCTCGTACATCATACCAGAGAACTTAGCTCAGAGTCAAATCACCCCATGGCCTGCAGGCTGCCATTACCGAAAGTCTCATGATATGTTCACGGGCACCTTCTAAAGGACAGAAACTTCTCATGCCAAGACTCACTGATAGGATTACACGGAGAACAGATGTTATAACCTTTTTAAGGTCATTTCATAGACAAGCTGTCAGTTACTGAGACAAGGGGTCTTTGCTCATTTTCCTCAACTCCGTGATTTCTCCTATGGCACCCCTGAGATTGTGTCTGGCTTGGGTTGCCTTTCTGCAGGTAGGGTCTTATCCGTCATTGACTAACCAGCCATCTTCTGGGGCTACACAGGAAGATAGAGTAGGCATAATGTTGAAGTGCTGTCTCTATGAGGATCTGTTGTTATGGGAAGGTGCACGGGGACAGACGGCTAGATGGCTTTATGACCACAGTCTCCAAATGGGGGTATGCTTGGATCATATCTATAACTGCCTCAGGGATTACTTTTGTTTTATCCAACCAAATAACTCCCAAGAACTTGACAGAGTAGCCAGGGCCCTGGGCCTTATCCCTGTTGATGGCCCACCCCCAACCTATTAGGGCATCTCAGAGACTGCAGGTGGCAGTTTTCAGATCTGCAAGAGAATCAGGGGTTAACATTATATCATCTATATAGTGAAACAAGTGCACGGACAGGGGCTTGGTCCATGTAGCTAAGTCCTGCACTACCAGCCCATGGCACAGGTTTGGGCTGTGCGGTAGCCTTGTGGCAACACCTGGAAGGCCCATTGTCTATCTTCCCAGCTGAAGGCGAACTGTTCTTGGCTAGCAGTCTTAATGTCAATGGAGAAAAAGGCATTGTGGAACTGTCCCAATTCCTGTGAGAGGAGATCTATCAACTCCATGATGTTTGGAACAGCGGTGTTCAGTGGGGGAATCACCTTGTTCAGCTCCCGGTAGTCCATTGTCATTCTCCAGGAACTCTCTGGTTTCCATACTGGACAGACTGGGGAGTTGAAGGGGCTATGGGTGGACCGGATGACACCTGCCTCCTCCAACTTCAAAATACTAAGCTCAATCTCCTCATGCCCCCCGGGGCAAGCGATATTGTCTGATGTTAACCACTTGGGTGGCCTGTGGCAGGCGGAGGGGTGCATGCTGAGGACGTCCTCTAACCACCGTTTTCACCACCTGCACTCTCAAGTGAAATTGCCCCACAGTTGTCATGACACTCAGTCCTCTGAGCACATCCACCCCGAGGATGTAGGAGACACGTAGGCCCTGCGGGGGGAGACGTCTAACGCCCAGGGTGAGGGAGACTACGCACTGTGATATGTCGGCCACCATATCCCTCAACAGTGGCTTTCGGGCCCTGAAAATGGTCTGGATTGCCATGTATGAGGGTGCTTTCTGCTCCGGTGTCCACAAGGCCCAGCACCTGCTGCACGTTCTGGAGGGACCAATATATTGTGAGTTCAATGTGTGGCCTCAGATCATTCTCCTCCCCTATCAACCGGGTGCCCAGGCCTACTCGCTAGTCAGCGAGGAGGTCAGCTAGGTGCAACTCCCGAGCAACCCACCTCTGCTCCTTTGGGGGCAGGGCGGCGAACTTATGTTCAGGCTGTGGCTTCCGCCAGAGGGCCAGGAGGACCTCGAGGGACTGGCCATCTAATTTCTCCTCGGCCAGCCCAGCGGCCACCAGGTCAAATCACATTTGTGGGCAGCTCACCTTAACGCAGTCTCCCCTTTGCCCTGGCCTTTGGGCATGGCTTTCATAGCCTGTTTCAGAAGACCGGGGCAACTCACGCCCTTTTTAGGCACAGCCTCGTGCCTGCACAATCCAGCCTTGCTGGCGGACTTCCATGTCCGCCAGTCTAGCCAAAGCCCCTGTGACTTCATGGACTGGCCGGTCTGTATAGGGAACTAATAAAGCAGTTCCCTATACAATCCTAAAAGTTCCCAGTAGGCTGTTAGCAAGCATAAGGTCTTTCATGCGGGCTGTGAATATCTCTTCATCGGGGCTGCTATACTGTAAGGCAAACATCATCTGCCCCATGTCCGTCTCCCGTATGACTTGCACTGAGTCCGAGCAAGTGGTCCACTTACTTACGTACTCCAGCAAGTCCCCTGCATTGTCCCAGACCTTACGGGCAGCAGCCATGAGCCAGTTAATTAGGGTTTGATTATTATCTGCTTGGGGTTTGGTCTGGGGCACGTTTTGCAGATGCTGCCACAGGGAGGGCACCATGGTGATGCTGGCCAGCTGTGCCATCTCGGTGGGGCTTAACTCTGTGTTATCTTCCCCATCATCCCACAGAGGCAACAACCACATGGGGACTGTCTCATCCAGGCACTGCTTGCATTGCTTTGCGAGCTCTCACAGCTCTATGGCCATGTAAGCAGTATAGGAAATATGCCTTATGGACCTTCGCTGTCCAGCGGCTCCGTCCCCAGGAGCCAATGGCTCCTCAACTTCCACCCCTTGTCACACCACCGGTCAGGCGCGCCGCATCAGTTCTGGTGGGCTGCTAGCCCGGGAGGTCACCCCCAACTCGGGGGACCCTTGGAGCATGTGTTCAGCCACCGCGAGGCATTGCTCCAAGTCCTCCTCCCGGCGCAGTAAGTGCTGCACCCGGTTTGCCTACTCCTGGATGTCACAGCTAACACGTGGTAAGACTGCTGGGAACATCCAGGCCACCCGGCCAGCCTCCTCTCAGTGCGCTGGCGGGACGTTCGGCTCAATCGCCTCCAAGGCTTTGCGAACGTCTTCCAGTCGGGTGCGCATGGCATTCCAGTCCTACGGCGGAGTCCACCCCAGCAGGTAAGCCACAACTGGATACCAGAGGGAAGTCGGGGACCACATCCCATCCACCTGGGGCGGTTCCTCTACCGGGGCGGAAGGGGCACTCACCTCGCCTCCTGCTGTGGATTTCGCCAAGTGTTGTCGCTGGCGGTTTGGAGGTGCTGTTTTGGCGGTGAGACGCCCAATGTATAAAAGGCAGGCAGAGCTGACATGAGGAGGAACCAGCGTCTTTAATCAGCAATAACAACAATTATATAGAGGTTTTGGGGGAAGAGAGTGTACAGAGCGCGCATGCCCTCTCCCGAAGGTGCAAAGCATGTTTACAAAAGGGCTTATGTAATGGAGCTTGGCGCATGAGCAGCAGGCTGCGGGGTGAAGGTCCGTATGTCAGCCTGCACACATCTGGACATGCTAGGCCTCTGGCCCAGGGCCTCCGCTCGTGCATGCCTGAATGTGCCCGGGCCCTGTCACACAACAAAATGAATTACATCACCTTTATTAAAAAAGAGTAATTTCAGACCCTAGAACCAACTATTAGCATCTGCAAATTAGTGTGTGTGTGTGTGTGTGTGTGTGTGTGTGTGTGTGTGTGTGTATTGAAGGTTTTTTGTTTCACTGTGGTTTAAACAGTTTTGCATTTAAGATTTTTGAGGCATGGCAGACCTGTTCTTGACCCATTTGAAATATTAATATCTAAATTGTCTTCTGAGTCCATAAACTTTTGGTAACATTGCCTTCACATATCCTGTAACTACAGATATAAACACTATTCAAAATTAAATCTTTTGTTCTCTGTGCCTATGTCATAGTAACTTAGTCTCATTTTGTAGGCAGTGTATTTTAGAATCTCTCAAGTAATTAAAACTTATCTTGTAATTATATATGATTCCTTGTATTTTATTTCTTTCACCTGTGAAGTTAGTTCTTTAATTAATTTATTTTTTCATAATTTTCTTTCTGTTTGTATCTAATGATTTTCTCAAGTATATGCTGAGAGTAAATTCACATTTACAAATTTAAGAACATATCATCAATAAGTATATAGGTAGCTGTCATAGATTATGTTTATGTTTTGACATTTTTAAAGATATTCTTGTTTTCTGGTTACAGAGTACTTTAATGGGCTTTATTTCTGGATAGAACTACTTTTTTATCCCTTGTCTCATATTGTCATTATAAATCACCAAAGTTGTCTCTAGCTTTTATGTTCTTCACGCTGATCTTCAGTAAAATCCTGGATACTCTTGAAAGACAAATATTGAATTTGTTTAGAAAAATTCAGAGTTTAGTTGACAAATATGATGGTCCATGAGTTGGTATATGAGTAAACTGATGAAATAATAATGTAAGCAACTCATAAATATAATATTGTCTTGTCAATAATTTATAGTCCACTCTATCTCTCTTTTGCCCACACTAAGTTATATCCTCTCAGAGTTCACCTAGGTCTAAATTCTTCCAATATCACCACAGCCTTCTTTAATGTATTTGTTGAGTTGTGGCTTTGCTGCTGTAAATTATCCTTAAATACCATCTTATTTTGTTTTACACAAAGTTAATTTTAAATATACTGTTACTACAATGAGCTTTTGGGAGAAGCAAATGGTAAATACCCTATCATTTCACAACTGGAAATCTCTCTTCTCACATCTGAATGAAATGGTGGTTTTTGATTGAGATCTGAAAGATTATGTGGGCAGCAGCCTGGAAGATTGTACTTCTGGAAAGTTTTTTTTTTTTTTTTTTTTTCAGAAATCCTTCTTTTAACTGCTTCTTATTGTGATTTGTGATATTATTAGTCTCCCAATAAAATTTCTTTAGAGTTTTGTAAGCTAACTCCTAATTATTAAGCAATAGAAATTCTTTGGTTTCTAGGAGTGGAAATTTGTGGTTTATTACAATGCAATGGACAACTAGTTATTTTTAATAATTGTTTCAACATTAAAATGCCTTTTAATTTTGCTATGAAAGTGTTTTCTTAACTTGAAGCTGAAATTTTTTTCAGTACTTTTAAAACTATTAAATTTATTGGGGTAACATCAGTCAATAACATATGTTTCAGGTATACAATTTTATAAAACATCATCTATATATTGTATTGCATGCTTATCATCCAAAGTCTGGTTTCCTTCCATCACCATATATTTTTACCCCCTTTGCCCTCTTAATTCTCCCTGTATCTGGTTCCCCTCTGGTAACTACCACACTGTCATCTGTATGTATGAGATTGTTTGTTTGTTTTGCTTATCTGTTTGTTGCTTTCTGTTTTATATCCCTTATATGAGTGAAATCATATGGTTCTTGTCCTTTTCCATCTAACTTTTTTCACTTAGCATGGCACTCTCAACATCCATCCGTGTTGTCACAATACAATATTTCATCATTTTTTATGGCTGAGTAGTATTCCATTGTATATACAACTATGATCAAAGAATACAGTGAATGTTTACATTAAAAAATTATTACAGTAAAAGACACATTGCTATTTATCTCCCTCAAAATATTCCCCCTCACTACGATCACACTTATCCCATCATTCTTGCCACTTCCTGAAGCAGTTCTGGAAGTCCTCCTTTGCGATTGTGTTTAGTTGTATTCTTCTAGCTGCCTTGATGTCCTGAATCAATTCAAAATGTTTACCTTTCATAGTTATTTTGACTTTGGGGGAGAGCCAGAAGTCACAGGTGCTAGATCTGGTGAATAGCTGAATTAGGACACAACATAATGTTTTTATTTGATAGAAATTGCCATATGCCATAAATGATATGTGACACAGAGTGTTGTCATGACGGAAGATGAAACTGTTTGTCAATTTCATGTTAATGTGTTGTTCGCGATCCATGATTTACGGCACATATTAAAACACACCTTCTCTCAATCATAGCTCACACCCAAATGACTGCACTGAACAAGTTGAAGCTTGTTACACATTGTTTCTAAGTTTCCACGCGCTGCTTCCCATATTGAAGATCCCTATCTTTCCATTGGCTGGTACATGGCAGCAGCATTCACCATATGTTTTGATCACACTTCATGTATGTACCACATCTTCTTTATCTAATCAACCATTGAAAGACACTTAGGTTGTTTTCGTGTTTTGGCTACTGTGATTAATGCTGCAAAGAATATAGATATCTATATCTTTACAAATAAGTGTTTTTAAAATTTTCAGTAGGTACCCAGAAGAAGAATTGCTGGGTATTATAGTTAAGCTGCCATTTTGATAACTTTGTATGAGTAGAAGTGCTAAAGAACTGCAAATGATTGCTTTATATTATTAAACTAATTATTACTTTAAAATAAAAATAAATCTGATATTTCTGGCCATGACAGAGTAACTTGCAGCATAATTTTCCTCTTGCTACAATAGGTATTAAAATGGACAATATATATGAGGAATTGTTTTTAGACATTGGCCAACAAGTAGACCAGGACTGTGATGCTTAAGGGAGAGGAGACACATGTTCATCCTTATCATTCAGACTTTCTGTCTGAGAGTTTTCAGAGTTTAGCATATTTCAGTAGAGTCCAAGTATAAAATTATGGTCTCTTAGTTGAGGAAGCACAGTGAAGTTAAAGTTCTAAGGCTGCTGGTATCCTGGGTTACCAGAAGGGAAGAATCTGCACAAAAGGGGAGAAGAAGCTTGAAGTTTTCACAGTTCCCAGGAAAAGTGCTTAGCTCCTAGAAATGTGTGTAAAGGCAAGGGCCTCACACTTAACAAAATTTTCTGATCTAGGACTACGAAAAATAATAAACCTGTCCTACGAAAGCATAAAACTAATATTGAGAGGCTCAGCAGTACTCTGCTTTCCTTCCAGAATAAAACACAACAGCCGTTACAAAAAGGCCATATTATATAGATTCACTGAAATTCACTTTCTACAATATTTTGCATATAATAGAGAGCTATGAGATGCGAAATGGAGCAGAAACTGACCTATAATTAAGGAAAACATAGTCAATAGAAGCAGATTGTGGTATAATACAAGAATTTGGAATGGTAGAAATGCCTTTAAAACAAGTGTTTTAAATAGATTAAATTATATATGGGAAAAGTGGAATATAATGAGTGACTAAGTGGTGAATTTCAGCATAGCAATGGAAATGACAATTGTTATACCTGTCATAATATATTTTATAAATATAATATTATAATATTATAAATATAATTTATAATACTGAAAAGTAAGATATCTAAAATGAAAATTAATTGGATGGGCTTAAAGACAGACTTGTGCACCAATAAGTGAAATTAACCAACCTAAAGTACTGAGTAAAAAAAAATCTTACAAGAATTAAAAGAGACTTTTGAGTATCTGAGAATGATGGTGATAGCAAACTATCTTAAAAGTATATGTTCTCCAAAAACAAGAGAGAAAAATACGTTCTATGCAAAATCATCTTCTTAGCACAATTTGAAGAAAAAAATGCTGAAAATGTAAAATAATGGTGATTAAAAGAGAAATATCATTAAATACCAGGGTGTGATTTCTCACATTGCTCTCAGTCACAGCAGTAGGTAGACAGGGATACCAAAAAACTGTGGAGGAGAAAGAAATGGAGGTTAGCAAAAAAGCCTACTCCTGATACAGAATGACCTCTAAAGAGATTAAACATGCTCTAAATCTGAAATTACTAGAAACATATCAAGCCATACAAAAAAACAGACCACAGGGAAAGAATGTCAAAGTATGCACAATTTGAAGTTCCAGGCATCACTTAAAGTCTCAGGTATGTTTTAAAAGGACGTAATACATTTATGTGTTAAGGGACAAATTTTAAGAGCTTAAAGAGAGGCACTTTGAAATGTGTATCCACTGGGGAATAAAATAAAGGCAAAAACAAGGAAAGATAGGCTCTTTGACAATAGATGGTAAAGGGACAAGGAGGGTAAAAACGGGCAGATTAAGTGTCCTGCAAGATAAATTAAGAGCCATAAATTAGAGATCTTGTAACTTGCCTCCATTATTAAAGCAAAAACCAAACAAAAGTCTATTTAAGTACCTAGATTTTGCTACAATGAAAGAAGGGTGTACAATTAAACTAGGGATATTGTAAAGCACTCTAATACTGTAAGAATGAACAAAGAGATTGAAATCTGTACATAACTATTATAGAAAATTAAAAAACAAAATCACAGAGATATTCACTAATAAAAATTCCCCCCTAAAAACAACCATGAAGCAGAAGAAAATGATAATTTAATATCCTAAACAGAATTAAATAGACTTATACATTTGAGGACATAAATAAATCACTTTCAGTAGAAATTCAGAAACAAAAGCAAAAATGGAATCCCAAACAGGTGGACTTTTTTTTTTTTTTTAAGTAGGTGTTTGAATTCAGGAATGAAGCTGTAGAAAAAGAAAAAAAATTTTTTGAAAATGAAGAAAAAATAACAAAGTAACCACGAAAGAATAGAGTCAAATGAAGGTGGAATAAAGAACAATGAAGAAAGACAATAAAAAAGTCAAGGGAAAGATGATGACCTAAAGAAAGAAGAAAGTAAAAAAGTTAGAGAAAAAGTAGAGGAAACAAAATGCAGGCAAAAAAGGAATAATTTATTTTTTGAATTGGTGGAAAAGAGCAAGAGAAAAAAGGTAAATCAGAGCTAATAATCAAAACTATAATCCAATAAGTTTCTAGAAATAGAATAAATATGACTAAATATATTAAAAGTACTCATTGATAGCTGGGAAAATGAACTCAGTACAACCAACTCAGAGATATCTTAGTACAATTTGATTTCAAAGGTATAATGAAAAAAAATTCTCAAGGAATATAGGCAATGATTCAAATATCCTAGTAAAGCAGAAGAATTAGACTGACATCAGACTTTTTACAACCAACATAGAATTCCAGACAATAAGTGATCAAAATTTAAAACAAAACAAAACAACAAATTGTGGGCCAGCCGAGTGGCGCGGTGGTTAAGCGCTGGCTTGGGAAGCCAGCGGCCCTGGTTCAGTCCCACATATGAGGGCCAGTGACACTGCCCTCAAAAAAAAAACACAAATATCTCTTTGAAAGAGTGAACCAAGGATTTTATATCTAGCCAAATAGTCCTTCAAATATCAAAGCTACAAAAAAACAAATTCCAACATGCATGACAGTAGAGAATTTTGTATTCACCAACCCATTCTGGAAGAATCTGCTAAGTGTTTGGCTTTACTCAACAAAACAGTGATTGGGAAAGTTTCATGAAAGAACTGATTATAAACATTTAAAAATTCATAACTGTGCATCTACAATTGAAACAAAAGTGGGGCTATGGGAGGAAGAGTAATACCTGAATACTATAAATTGTGATGAAATATAAATAATGCAACTAAAATATTGGTGGAAAATGGAGAGGAAAGAGGAAAAGTAGAAAAAGGTCACTGCTATATCTAGCAAGAGTAAGCATACTATTTTGGGAAAGGTACAAATATTTAATAATTTTAGCTTTTATAGAGCATACAGTCTCTGTTACAAGTACTCAACCCAATGCAGTATGAAAGCAACCATCAGAAATAGATAATAGATATAATTGTGTTCCAATAAGTCTCTATTTACAAAATCATGTGTCAGGTTGTATAAGTAATATGTGTAGATAATAGTATATGTTAAATGGTACTGAATAAGCCTTATAAACCTGATAGTAAAAGGTTAAATTAAAAAACCAAAAATAAGAAAAAATTCCAGAAAACTAAAAAACAGGTAAATTGTGAAAGTACAACTGTAAACAAAAGAACTAAAAGATAAAACTTTTTAAATAACAAAAAATATAAATAATAGAGTAAAAACACACATCTTGTAAAGAAAGAAACATAGGAAATAAAACCAAATAAAAATAATTACAAAATATGTCAGATTTGAGACATATTGGTCTGTCAATAAGTATGAATGGGCTTAACTCAGTTATTAAAAGAAAATCATTTTCATTTTGGATCAAATCAAGATTCAACTATTTTCTGCACATAAAAGATGCTATTAAAAAAATGATTCAGCAAGGCTAAAAATAATGTAATTGGCATAAGTATTCAAGAATAATGGAAACAAAAAGAGAGCAGTGGTAGTTATCCTAACACTAGAAAAAAAAAGAATTCAATCTCAAAATCTGTAACACAGAATGATCTTTTGTAATGCTAAAAGTCACAATTGACACTGGAGATGTAACACTTATGACACTTTATGCCCTACATAATACAGCAAGAACTGTTATGAAGCAAAAATTACAGGATATGTAAGAAGAAACAGATAGAAACACAGTTATAACTGGAGACTTTACAATTCCACTCTCCATACAGATCTCTCTCTCTGTCTCTGTCTCTCTCTCTCCACACACATGCGCGCGCGCGCGTGCGCGCGAGTAAAGAGATAGGAGTTCTAACCAATATAAAGAGTATAGATCTTATGGATGTATTGAACTCTATACCTGATGATACACATTCTCCTCAAATATACAGCACAGGCCCAAGAATTTATCATATGTTAGGTTACAAATAAAATAGTATCGTTTATAATGTAGAAATATTCAAACAATACTCTCTGATTTAGGGGTGGGTTAACGGATGTGGCTAGATCTCAGGCTCATAACACCAAGGTTGCTGGTTCTACTCCCACATGGGCCAAGGAGATATGCCCTCCATAATCAGATTGAAGACCATTTCCTGGAGAAACACACTGTTCCCCAATAAAATTTCTTTAAAAAAAAAAGAACTAAAACTATTATTACTAATAGAACCCAAAAACAGCTGAACATTTGTAGCTAGAAATTGTAAAACCTTTTATTAAATACCTCTTGGGTTAAGAAGGAACTACAAACTAAAATTACATTAAAAAAAAATAATGAGAGTAAAACTATATATCAGAGTCTATGGTATACATTTTAAAGCAGTGATTAGAAGACACCATATGAAGGAATGAAAAATATGAGTAAAGTTCTCAGATCACAAAACTAGAAAGAGAACAACAAAATAAGGTAGATAGCACAACAAAATAACAAAAATTAAACAGAAAGCAATGTGTTAGTGTAATGAAAAATAATAGATTTAATTAATAAATTATATTTTTTGAAAAATTGCAATATAGATAATTTATTAGCTAACTTGATTTTTAAAAAGGTAAAAAACACAAGTGTACAAAATAATAAATATAGTGGAATAATATTGATTCAGTAGAAACTTAAAAATAAACAATCATCAGTGTCTACCCACAGGATTATTTGCAAATAAATCTGAAAACCAAGATGAAGTACATAACACAGACTACCAATATTGCCCTCAGAAGGACATAAGAAAATTCAGGTTATATTCTTCCCCAAAATGCATAACCTCCATGTATTCATGAGAAAACAATTGACAAACCAAAACTGAGATGCAATCCATAGAATAACAGACCAGAATTCTTCAAAGATGTGAAGGTTGCAAAATACAAGGAAAGAATGGATAACTCTTCACAGAGTAGAGGATACTGAGACAAAACAATTAAATGCAATGTATAATCCTGGATTGGATTCTAAAATAGGAAATGACATTAAGGGGGAAAAACTGATGAAATTCTAATAATGTCTGTAGCTTAGTTAATAGTATTATATCAGTCTTAATTATGTGATTGTGTTAATTGCATTATGGTTTTGTAAATTGTTGCCATCAAAGGAAACTGGATAAATAACATACAGGGATTCCCTATACTATTTTGACAACATGTTTATAACTCTAATATTACTTCAGCATGCAAAGTTTTTGGGGGAAAAAAGGAAATTCTGTAATCTGGGGATAATATAAAGCAGTTTAATGTTTGTTTTATTAGAATCTTGATAAAAGAGAAGAAAGAGAATAGGATGCACACACAAGGAAATTTTTTTGAAAATTTTCCTAAATTAATGGAAAATATTCGCATGTAAATCCAAAATGTCCAGCAAAGCCTAAGCAAGTGAAATCAAAGTAGGCTACATAAGAACACCCTAGTTAAATTGTTGAAAACCAAAGCATCTTAATGCAGAATAAAATTTATTTTCTACAGTTTATCAATATTTATGGGGTAAATAACAAATTGTATTTGTTTATTTATTTTTTAAGATTTTTATGAAAAATATAGCTAACATACAATATTATATAAGTTTCAGGAGTACATCATAGTAATTCAATATTTATAAACCTAAAGAAGTGTTCACCATGATAAATACAGCAACCATCTGACACTGTATCACACTATCATAATATTATTGACTATATTCCCCATGATGTACGTTACATCCCCATGACTTATTTATTTTATACCTGGAAATCTGAACCTCTTATTCCTCTTCACCTTTCCCCCTATTTTAATTTTTCATTTACAGTTGACATTCAATATTATTTTATATTAATTTCAGGTATACAGATTGTGGTTAGATATTTATATAAGTGATCACCCTAACTAATCTAGTACTCACCTACCACTATACATATTTATTACTATATTATTGACTATATTCCCTATGCTTTACTTTACATTCCCATGGGTATTTTGTAACTACCAATGTGTACTCCTTAATCCCTTCAATCCCTTTTAACCCCTTAATCCATTCAATCCCTCCAACCCAATATTCCCAAATCCCGTCAAATCTGGCAACCATCAAAATATTCTCTGTATCTACTATTAAGTTCATGAACTCATCCTAGAAAAAGTGCTACATTCCTCATGGCTGAATATCACTATGGTCACCTTTGAAGTACTTCCCTTGGGAAGCTATACACTGACACCAGTGCCTAGTCCACCCTTCAAGGCAATTTAAGAACTCTTTTTTTGGAAAGGCCATCAAAGCTCTTGTCATATTACCCTTGATGCCCTGAATGTCATTAAAATGTCTTCTTTCCAATATTTCCTTTATCTTTGGTAAAGAAAGAAGTCATTGAAGGCCAGATCAGGTGAATAGGGATGGTATTCCAATACAGTTATTTGTTTACTGGCTAAAACCTCCCTCACAGACAGTGCCATGTGAGCTGGTGCATTGTCATGATGCAAGAGCCGTGGATGTTGGCAAAAAGTTCAGGTTGTCTAACTTTTTCATGCAGCCTTTTCAGCACTTCCTAATAGTAAACTTGGTTAACTGTTTGTCCAGTTGGTACAAATTCATAATGAATAATCCCTCTGAAATAAAAAAAGATTAGCAACATTGTTGAAACAAGTTCATAGTCAGACCTTCTTATATGAGTATACACTATGGAATATTGCTAGGCCATGGAGAGAATATATTCTTGCCATCTATGGCAGCATGAATGAACCTGGAAGGTATTGTGCTGACTGGAGTGTAAAACAGAGAAAGACAAATGGAATATGATTTCACTTATATGTGGAATCTAAACAAAGTAAAACAGAAACAGATTAATACATGCTTGTAAGTGTTGCTACCCCAGCTTTTTTTGTTGTTTTGTTTGTTTCCGTTTTCATGAAATAACTTTTTCCTTCCCTTTACTTTCAGCTTGTGTGTGTCTTTCAAACTGAAGCATCTCTTGTAGGCAACATATGTAAAGGTTTTGTATTCTTATCCATTCAGTGCTCCTATATCTTTTGATTGGAGCATTTAATACATCTACATTGAAAGTAGTTGTTAATAGATAATGTAGCTATTTCCACTTTATTATTCATAATATTTTTTGCATTTTTTTCCTATCTTAAAGAAGTCCATCTAACATTCCTTGTAATACTGGTTTGTCAATGATAAACTCTTTTAGCTTTTTCTTATCTGGGAAGCTCTTTATCTGTCCTTTACTTCTAAATGATAGCTTTGCCAGGTAGAATAATCTTGGTTGTAGGACTTTACTTTTCATCACATTGAATATTTTGTGCCAATCCCTTTGGCCTACAAAGTTTCTGTTGAGATGTCAGCTGACAATCTTATGGGGGCCCCCTTAAAAGTTACCAGTTGCTTTTCTCTTGCTGCTTTTAGGATTCTCTCTTTGTCTTTAACCTTTGCCATTTTAATTATAATGTGTCTTGCGTTTGTATGGGTCTGTTTGGGTTCATCCTGTTTAGAACTCTGTGCTTCCTGGACTTGTCTATTCCCTTTGTCCTGTTAGGAAGGTTTTCAGTCATTCTTCCTTTCTTTCTTCTTCTTTTTTTTCCCCTTCAAATATGTTTTCAATTCCTTTCCTTCTCTATTATCCTTCTGGTCCCCCTATGATGCAAATGTTGTTATGCTTGATGTTGTCTCAGAGGGTTCTTAAACTATCCTCATTTTTTTGGATTTTTTTTGTTGTTGTTGTTCCAATTGGGTGTTTTCTGCTACTTTGTCTTCCAAATCACTGATTCAGTCCTCTGCCTAATCTAGTCTGCTGGTGATTCCTTCTAGTGCATTCTTCATTTCAGTTATTGTATTCTTCACTTATTACTGGTTCTTTTTTATGTTTCCATGTCCTTTTTTAGGCTTTCTATTTCTCTGTCAATGTTCTCACTAAGTTCCGTGAGCATCCTTATAAACATTGTTTTGAATTCTGTCTCTGGTGGGTTGCTTACCTCAATTTTGTTTATTTATTTTTTCTGGATTTTTCTCCTGTTCTTTTATTTGGGATGCATTTCTTTGTTTCCTCACTTTGGCTACTTCTGTGTGCTTGTCTCTATGTATTAGGTCGTTCTTCTATGTCTCCCAGTCTTGCTCGGGAGTCTTATGTAGCAGGTGCCCTGTGGGGCCTGGCACAGTCTCCCTGGTCACCTGCTCTGGGTGTTCGTTCCAGTAGTTTCCCTAGTGTGGGTTGTGTGTGCCTTCCTGTTATAGTTGAGACTTGCTTGCTAGTGACATATCAGTGGGTGATTTTGACTCTCAGGCTGACTGGCTGTGGGGTTTAGATATGTCCCCAGCTTATAGGCTGCTGTGCAGGGGACTTACTCCACTGAGTGGGATTTACCTTAGTAGGCTCTGGGTCCTGTTGAGACTGCCTTTTGTGTGGGCCTCTTTTGGACTAATTGAGTAGTCCTCTGCTGTAGTCTAAAGCCAACCTCCAAGTATGTTGGTTTGGGGTCCTCTTGGGAGGGGCTCCAGTACAGGCCCAAGTCAGACACTGCCTCTGACTGGCTGGGGACTACCTGGTAGGAGCTACAAAGCAATCTGTGGTTGTTCAATACCTGTGCTAAATCTGGAGGCACAAGAGAGAGGACACACTGTGAACTGAGAATAAATCCACCAGTACTGGGCCTGAGGTAGCTCTACAAAGAGCCAGGACATTCTGAGGCCTGCTGCTATCTGCCAGCTCCCTTAAGACTCAGCCACTGATAAAGCCTCTTATAGTACAGGAGTTTGTTGAGGCAGGGTCTCAGGGAGTCACTAGAGTGGGAAGAGTTGTGGTCACCAGGTTAATGTAAATTCAGGTGTGGTGCCAGTGCTGAGCCTGGAGGTACTCTGCAAAAGCCTCAAAGATCACTAGGCCAGCTGCCACCCACTTGGGGCCTGCCAGACTTTGATAGTTTTCCAAGGAAGGGTGTAACTTGGGTTGACTGCTTGGGAAAAAGTACCTCTGGCATTATAGGAGTTGTGTGGGGCAGGGTCTCAGAGATTCAGCAGGGCAGAGAGGAGGAGCTCACTTAGCCAATCAGATTCTGATTTGGCTGTAAGCATAGCGGGCAGGCTGAACACACTAAAGATGGCAGCCACTTGCTGGCTGCGTGTGGGAGGAGGATTCCCTGCAGGGAATATGGGATTGTCCTCCAGCCCTCTCTAGAAAGCCACACACTTCAGTCTGCCTCCACATGACTCCAATGCCCCCAAGTCACTGTCCTTCCACTGGAGCCTAAGGTGAGTGCCTGTGAGCGAATGAGTCGTGAGTCTGTTTACCGGCTGTTTAAAAGGACAGCTGTGTTTCCCAAAGCCTTTTGCCCCACCAGGATGGTTGGAATCCCCATTGTTTTTCATAGACAGATGTTGTTGGGCCTTTCCTTCCTGGCATCAGTACCCCATGCTGGGGTTCCTGAGGTGGAGAACTGGGGTCTCTTGTTCTTCTGTGGGGAACTCCACAGCTGAGGTATTCCTCCTGATTCTCAACCACTACATGCAGGTGTGGAGCCTGTTTTACGTCTCGCCCCTCCTACCAGTATCGACGTGGCATCTTTTTTATATCCATAGTTATAAATGATTCTCCATGTTGGTTGTTCTATAATTTATTTGTAATTTTAATGTGTTCATGGAAGGATGCAGACAGTGTTTATCTACTCCACTATCTTGGGTCTCCTAATAAATTGTATACTTTTAAACAAATTCAGAGAGACTGTCTGATGAATTCTTTCTGACAGTTTATGATCCAAATTCCCAACTTCTTTCCAGTTTGGGTTGCCTTTTAAAACTCTCATTAGATGCTCAAGTTTTTCTAAAGCTACATGACAGGTAACTTAATAGCATTTTGGCTGCATACTCCATACTGTATTTTTCAGTGTTTCTTGCACCAGAAATTGTTGTGTTTATTATTATTTAGCTTGAATATTTATAACTGGATAACTTCATGACATGTGAAACAAAACTTTACCAAATTATGTTGCTCATTTTTCTGCAGAAGTCCTTCTTTTTCCAAATTTTATTTATCCATAACTTTCCATCATTTTTACTTTTATACTTATATTTTACATATTCTCCATTAGCATCTTCTTTTTCACTCATTCTAAAGAGTTTTGAAACTCTTTAGAATTTTACTTTTGAGAAAAAGTAAAATAAAACAACAGAAGTTTAAATGACTGTCATTAATTGTGTGCATAAAAGCATTAATTCCTGTACATACATGGAGGAATTATGAACTTTACTCCTATTGATATTAAATGAATTTCCTGAATACTGACACTAACTCCTTCATTTTCCAACTCCCTTCCCCTTAATATTATTGTAAATATGCCCAATAAGCCTAAAGTCATCTTAATTGATTTTTAAAATCATATTTTGCAATTTCTTTCTCTTAATATCTTCTGATCTCCTTAATTCTATGTGACTTCCCTGTTTGATTAATTTTATTTCTGCTTTTTCTGTGTTTTGACCCATTTCTGGTCTATAATTAACATTAGTGGGTTTTGAGGTGTTTTTTTTTTTTCATATTTATCATTTCATTCTGAGATTTCATTGAACATTTCTTGAACCAGCAAGTCCTTTCCATAATGTGAGAAGTTGGCAATTTGATTTTTCCCTAGGCAGACAAAATTTATAATTATAGTACAAATACACAGAAAACATTTTGACAATATTAAGGGGAACATTGTGTGACTCAGCATTTTATGGCAAGTGTATGATCAATTTAAATACTGTCTCATGCTTTTCCTTGAGTTGCTCTTCAATTGAAAATCAGAGCTTAACAATTTATCATACTTAAATAGAAAGGTTTAAACTATATTTAGATCTACTGATGCAGCATGAAAGGTAGTCACATCAGAATTATCCTCCATGAGTAATTTGGGTACTGTCATTTCCTTCCTGGTATATAGGAAATGTGCAAATCCTTAGTCATTAACTCTATTTCTTGTGGAGATGTGGTGGCTGACTTGAGGAGAAATGCAAATACAAGCTACAGCCAACTCAGATTTGACAAGAGGAAAATCCACAACTGTATGTCCTTCAGCTTCTGCCATAAACAATCTCAAATAAATAACTCTGAATTTAGGATAGATGGGTACATTGAAATTCAAATGAGGGCTGAAAGTTTCATTTAAACACCTAAGGATGAAATATGTTTAGCTATGTTCCCAATCCTCTAACACGGATTCTATGGGGCCATCGCCCTTCTATATCATTTTTAATCCTAAAGTAGTGCTGCTTATTCTGTGTATTAGGATTATGTGTATTTTTTTTTAAAAAAAGTACTTGAAGAAAAATAATAATAAATGAGTTGTGCATAATAGAAAATATTTTCCTCAAAAATCATTTATTTGGCAAAGTTCTATAATATAAGGCATTTGAATTGATTTGTTTTATTTAATGACAAGATAACATTTCCTTGATTCATATTTGTTACATCTAGCAGCAATTTTCCAATGTTTATTAAAAACAGAAAAGGAAAAATGGTGCTACCTCCACTAAGAACTGTAAATAAGGTGAGCATATAACCCATTGTTCAAGCCAGAACACTTCTGAGAATGATAGAAATTACTTTAGAAGGTCTCATAAATTGTAACTGTCCTGAGCAAATGAAGATATGCAGTTCCTTGGATTTTGAACCCAAAGACATACATGCTACTGAATTGTCTTTTTCAACCAAACAAATGCTACTTTCACTGGTGATTAATCTATACAACCAATCCTCCTACACTCACAAATAGACCAGAGTGTTTAAGTAAAACAAATAACATGGACCCATTTATTTTTATTGATTCAATCTTATGAAGTTGTTTTCAATTTTTCTCTTTTCCTGTGGCTTTTGAAGTATATTTGGGAATTATTTCTCAGTTTGTAAAGTTAATCATCTATTTAGATTTCATTCTAGTAATGAAAACAAAGATCATATTTAACAAAAATTTACTTTTGATGCAAATGAAATTTATTTACTTGGAATAAGGAGAAAATTTATTTACATGGGATTAGGAGGGATCTAATTTTATTCCTAAATAACATAGCTTATACCTACTTCTCTCAGATATTACTAATGCTCAGTCAACTCCATCACTGTAGTTATTTTTAGTGTAGTAGGTATTCCAGTATTTCACTGGATGTATTTATTTAACACCACATGTGTATTTACTTTTGGTCCCTAATAATTACTGGAAGGATAGTCTGAGGACTAATATTTCATTGGAGAAGTCAAGCTGGCAACCATATCTTTGAGAAAGTCACACTACCCCTTTGATCCAGTGGTGCAGAGCAGACACTACACATTCAGTGTGGCTTCCTCTAGCCCTTCCTCATACCATTGCTGTGGCTTTTCAGAAGAGGCAAAATAAAGTTCTTGCCAAGAGCTTCGTTATCTAAGTCAACCTCATCATAACACCTAAAATTACTTGAGGTGATTTGCTATTATATTCAGATTTATTGAAATGTGATTTCAAGTTCTAGGTGGGAAAATGATTATTTTGGTATCAAGATTGTAAAAAGAGAATTGAACTAAATGAATTATTTTTATTACATTTAATAGAAATATCATATCCCTTAATCTCCCATAACTCATCATTTTATTCTTTAACAGGGTTCGAACTGCATATCAACTGATATTCTAGCCCCAGTTACGATCCCATTGGCCCACTGCAAAATAGACGGCATCCTGGGTCTCATTATATAACTGTGTGAATGCTCCCTTTCAGATTCAACATTGGCTCCAGGGATATAATTCGTAAGAAAAGAACTACATTTTCTATTTTAAGAATGGATGTGCTGGAGAGTTTTACCTCTTGTGCCAATGCCCACATTTTGAGGCAATGTCTTTATTGCTTCCAAATGTATACACTTTTTTTTATATGATTATAAGATTTTTTCCCACAAGATGTCTTTTATGACTTACCCTATGCCTGAAAGTGTTTTTTTAACCATGAAATTGTTTTCAACTTCATCTTCTCAGTCCAGATTAATCTAATTGTAAGAAAAGTAATTTACTTCCTAAATAATTCTAAATAGAAAACTCCCACATTGTGCAGATTTCATCATTTCTTATTCTAAATATAAATGATTATGTGATGGCTGATTTTTTGTTCAACTCTTTTGGCATCCTATGATTCATACCAAGGTCTGTCTTGAAATGAAAAATTCTGAGGACAAAGAAAGTATTTTAACTTGCTTATGAAGTACCACAAGTGCCTCTAAATGCAATTTGGATGATTAAATATATTTTTGGTTCATTAAAGTAATGTTCCCCCTGAGGACAGTTGTGCCCCAAGTATACTTATTGCAACTTTACATTCGTGCCTTTCTATGTTTGTTTTTGTTTTTAAGGTTTTTTTAATATACTAGTTATATTAGTTGCTTATTGACTAAATAATATCAGCTATGTATATAATTATTATTCTTATTTTTCATTGAACAGGTTGGCTTACAAATTGTGTTATATTTTCCCTTAGTTGTAAAATTAAGTTTACTCTCAGGAAAAAATACTCAACAGTTTAATAGACCTAAACAAGATTCTTTATTACATAAAGTCCTACTACAACTCTATGCAGGAGGAATGGACTTAAAAGTTGAGGATGGCTAATAGTTCTGAAGCTACTTACATTTGAGCATGAAAAAGGTAGTTACATTTGTGACCTTAGTGACATGAAAAGCTGGAATGAGTGCAGTGTTCTGTTTAATGCACCTGTTGAATTATCTCTAAAATATTTTATTTCTCGGTATAAGGGAGATTTTAGTTATACACAACACTTATGCCTATCCTGTACTCCCATTGAAAATTAGAGGTGGTTATGCTGCACTTCAGCATAAAGTAGTTCACGTACTTGCCAAAATGGATGATACACAGGCACCTCTTCAGATGTCTATATCTATAGAGAGCTCTCTGCCTATGTGTGACTTTTCACAACTTGGCTCACATTTCTAAATGCAAATCCAACACTAAGAGACATTGTGCATTTATGACACATTGTAGATCTATTACTTCTGTGAACAAGGCTTACGCTTCTCCACGTAGTCATCTTTTTAATGAGTAAAAACGATACAGCACAAGAAATTAAGGTGTAATTTAATTAAAATAATTTCTATGGGGTTAATTCAATTTTTAAAATGAGAATTTAATACCTATTTTATTTCAGTTTCATCTCTTTTATTTAATGAATGAAAAAAGATGAATTCCTTCATTTGCTGGCTGGTTGGTAATAACTGGGAGATAGATTGAGCGACGTTCTATTGATTCTAAGGCCAATTATAGAATTACCTTCTTATAAAATCTATGAATTCAAATGTCGTGCCTTTCTTTGTTCATTTTGACCTATATTTTTGGAAGTATGGAAGTCTTAGTTTGGCAATTATGTAGAATTCCATTAGGCAGAGAAGGGGAGAGTTTAAATGCCAAGTGTATTTTTTCTGATTCAGGTAACTACAATAGTAAAATTTAATCCAGAGCCATGAATTTTCTTAAAGAAAATATTTCCATCCAGTATGTGGTAAGGCAGTATCCTCTTGTAGACTTTGGCTTTACACCATTGTCTTGAATTTAATAAGAAGGTTGTCCCGAGCAAAATACGACTACTTGTTTTGTTGTCAAAAATGCAGCATCGCTCATCCAGTGAGAGACAGATCTAGTAATTCAAAACAAAACCGAATCTTTTCTTTATTCTTTATGACTGTCAATAGTTACCAGGTTCTCTACAACATAGAGCTCTGTGTCTATTGTTTCAAATTGCCCTACTAGGTAACCTTCTACATGAGAGCTATTTTATTTGCCTAAAAAATTACAGTATAATAATGAAATTGTAGAATATTTGAATAAGCTTTCTGATAGCTATTTGTGATGAAAATAGTGAGCATAATATTTAAAAATAACAGTTTCTAATGTGAATAGATTCATGACATAGTATTCTTTATAATCCAGATTAGATTATAAACCTTTTGATGTTCCTATTTTCATGTTTCTCATATGCTGATGAATAATTGATAACTCTATAGAAATGTAACAAAGTAATGCTGGAACTCACAAGCTAACAAGTTTGGCTTTTTAAAAGAAACTTTCATGAAATTTAGAAATTTTAAACTGCTATTTTAATTCAGTTTAACAAACATTGTTTTATGGCTCACCAAGTGACTTTGGTGATGCAAAAATCCACTTCCCAAGTTGTTATTGTTTCCTGTTTCCAGGCGTCCACATTGGTTCTTCCACCTGGAATAAAACTGGAACCTTAGAGAATTTGATGTTGCCACCTGTGCCAAGTCCTGGCACCTCTGAGTACAACATTAAAATGTCAGAATTTTTTAAAAAATCTACACTCAATTACCAGGCATGATAGAGGCTTACAGCACACTGTAAATCTTCAAACATGCAAGCAAGCAAAAAGAGACAGTAGTTTTCATTTACTCCTATCTTAACACTTCCTGAAGATGTGCTCTCTTGCCTTCTCCCTAAATACCCATTCATTAACTCACTCTGTTTATACTTGCATTCATTTTATAGCAGATGTATTCATTCTTATATTATAATACACCATAGAGAGCTATTTCCATAAAGATGCTTGAACACTTCCTTGGATTTTTGATGACTATGAAATTTGAAAAGGCATTGCAACAGCTTGATATGCTGACCTATGGTCTACCTATCCCATTAGTTTACTGTTGTTGTTTCTTAACATTATTATTGTTATAAATCATTTATAAATCAATCAAAGTATGTGTTATTAGTAGAGTGGCATGAAGAAATGTGGGTTAAGGACAATGACTAAAATGCAAGCAAGGACTCAGGGTAAAGGTAGTCCTTTTTATCCTGAGATAATCAAGGGACAAGATCTGAATGGAGCTATATAGAAAGAGGTCATAAATTCCGCCAAGAGATTTAAATGAGTGTTATGATAAGATTGGGGGTCAAGGTGGGGATATTGTAGATATATTTTTTGTCAATGAAATGCAATGAACTCATGCCTTGAGATATGAAATAATAAGATGATTGATCACTCAACATGTATTCAATGAATGACTATGATAGATACCTAACCTGTTTTGCTAAAGCCAGGTAATCTGTAGAAAAATTTTATATATGGTTGATTTGAATTTAGATATTAAAGACCACGATCTTGAATGTAAGACAAAGTAGTTTGGATTTATTTAGTTAGTAGTATCATCTCATGGCAATGCTAACAGTAGTAGAGGACTAAAAATATATAAGCAAGAGGCCAGTTAAGAAGGTACTGCATTTGCAAATGCAGGGGATAATACTGTATGAGGTAGTGAAATGACTATAGACTAAAGGAAAAAATGGGTTTTATAAAATGAAAAATAATCAATAAAATTTTATTGCTGGCTCTGAAGACTACATTTGGTATTCATAGTTTAAAATAGAGTTATACTTTTTTGTTGCCTTTATGGCTCTCAAACCACATCAAAGTGTTTTACTGATCATTCTTTCTTTATTATTTTATTAAATAGTGCATAAGCAGTTTACTGAAAGCATAAAAATGTTTGTTATAGAAAATGTACTAAAGATTAAAAATCAAATACATAATAATGAACCTCAATCCAACACAGACAAATATAACATATATTTGTAATAGGTTTTCAGCCATGTTTTAAATTATTTAATCTTAATTTTATTTTTTTAATATTAATATGCAAAATATCAAGTTTGATAGTCTTCTTTTTAAAAACTTGTTTCAGGATTGTTGTCCTTTAACATTAATGTCTTAAAAACCAATTTTATTGTTAAATAATATGGCATAACATTTACTGAAGCATCACCTGTGATTAAGGCATTTAAGTTGCTTCTTAGTTGTTAAAGTTTTCTGTTAATTTCTTTTGAGATCTTTATTATTAACCATGTGCATTTTCATATATTTCTTGTTGGTATGGATATTTAAATGCAACATTAACTTAGAAATTATACCTCAGTTTACATTCCCATCAGATGTAAGTTAGAAAGCATCCACAATTAACACCTTTAATGTATTCACAATTTAAACATCATTTTTCAAGATCTTAGTTAATTTAATAGATTAAAAATGATATTGTAATGATTTATTTTTCATTTCTTTCATTATTAGATTGACAGCTCTACGTGTTTATTGGTAATTAATACACCTGTTTGAAATTTCTGTATAATGACTTCTTTTCAGGTTCTAATTTAGATATGGGTTATTATTGTAAATAATATCATCAATTTTTCGGTAATATTTTGCATAATATTTTTTACTTTGTCTCTAAGTAATTTCTTACATAAATGTCATGTCTCATAAAAATCCTTCTTTCATGGTATAATAATTTTTGTTCTTCTCTTTGTTTTTATAGGTTCTTCATGTTCTTCTCTTTGTTTTTACAGGTTTTTTTTAGCATTACTACATCATTTGTAGTTTATTTTGCTTTGGTGAAAATGCAAATGTGTTCTTTTGGTATAAAGCAACTCCAAAATTATTGTTTATTGCAATATTGATCAGTTTTGTATCATACTTAGCATTAACATTTAATGTTCACTTTCCAATTAAATGTAGCTCCTTGAAAAGTATACCTCAAAATGTATTTAAACTCTATCCAGCCTAAGGTGTAACCATCTTTTATTTTATTGTTTGTAGCAAGTTTAACTGTCAACACATGAGAATTCCCTTTTCTCCACACGTGTCCCAGTGTGCTATAATTGGTCAAACTTTTAATTTTCAACCAAATCAATCCATGTGAAATTGTAACTACTAGTATTTTAACTTTCAAGGCTACTGGCTACTTACAGTACTTTCTGTATACTTATGGGTAATTCAGGTTTCCTAATTTATAAATTCTTTACAAACTTTTACATTAAACTATTGTGTTATTTTAGTATTGACTTATAGAAGATCTATGTAGTTTTTTTTATGACTAATTCTATGACAGTTACTTGTTTTGAAATGTCATTTCCCAGTTGTGGCTTGTATTTTCATATTTTAGAATTTTAATGTATTCAAATATCAGTATTTTATTTTATTGTTCATGCTTCTTTGTATTTAGTCTAGGCAATTCTCCCAGTTTTCAAGATTTGTGCTTTTATTGTCTTTTAAAACTTCTAAGCTTTCCCCTTTCCTTTAGGGTGTGTAATCAATTAAAAAAGAGGTATTTGTCTAACGTGTGAGGCAGAGATATCATTTTATCTTGTGTGGATATTCAACTGCAATTTCTTGACGGATGTTCCCTTTTCCTTCTTATTTGAATTGTGAGGTGTGCTTGCAATAATACTGTCCCAACCCATCCTATATTCTAACCCATATTGCTGGGGTTGGAGTTCTTCAAAATACAGTTTCAGTCTCCCTTGCCTGAAGTTGTATTTTAGGTTCTGCCATTAGAATATACTGGAAATAATCAGAAGGTGGGAGGCAAACTGAAGACGCTTGCTTCTGGCAGTTGCTGGCAGTTGATCTAGCACTAGCAGCACAGGCACAGGGAGAACAGTTTTTTGTGGTGTGGGTCTGGTCTAGGTGGAATCTTTCCAGAGATATAAGAACGGACTAAAATAGCATCTCTAACAATGCAGCAGCAGGCAAATAGATAATGAAATCCAGCCCAAAGAGCATCATCATTCTTCCTTTTCGCCTCTCTGTGTAGAACTGCATCCACCCCTTTTCTCTTCTATATTTTACAACATGTTTTAACCAATTATATGTGTTAAAAGCTTCTGTTTGAAATAATTGGAGTGGAATCTGTTTGCTTGTCTACATCTTCACCAACACACCAATTCTGTTTCTGGTCCATCTATTATTATTGGTCGATGCCTTTACCAATAATCCCCTGTCTAATTAGTATAGATTTAAAATAATATTGTCACCTGGCTTGGCATTGTCATCCATGTTGCTGTTTTCTTCAAAAGTAACAGGGCTAGTCTTAGAGCATTATTTTTATTGTTTTGAGAGTCAATTTGTCAACCTTGGTGAAAAATGCTGTTGAAATATTGGTGGAATTTTATTGAATTTGATAGATTAATTTAAGGAGAAATGACATCTTTTCAGTGATTAATTCATCCTCTTTAAAAGTCTATAACTTTCCATTTTCAAATTATGTTTTTTGTCCTTTAACAATGTTTTGTGGTTTTTATCTCTAGACGTGGCACATATTTGTAAGATTTGTTTCTGGACACATCATTAATTTATCTGTTTTTATAATCATGTTTTTTTTCTTTTTGTTTTGTTTTTTTTTGCTTTTGAGGGCAGTATCACTGGCCCTCATATGTGGGACCCGAACCGTGGCTGCTGGCTTCCCAAGCCAACGCTTAACCACCGTGCCACTCGGCCGGCCCTATAACCATGTTTTTTTTAACCTTTATTTCTCTATGTCATTTTTTTGGCTACTACTCATATATAAAAATGTTATTAATTTTGCACAGTAGTTTAATATCTGACCACTTTGCACAATATTATTCATAGTTTTCAAAGTTGTCTTTGAAAGTTTTCCTTGCAAACAATCATGTTGTATGCAAACAGCATGCTTTATATATATATTTTTTAAGTTTCACATATGTTCATTTATTCTTACCCTATTGGATTGGTGAGAGTCTCCCTAAAATTATGAATAATGTTTCAGTATACTCAAATATATCTATATGATATATTTGCTCTAGGTTATTATGAGTTTAAGAATGCTTAGTTATATTCCTTACTGCTTAATTTTATGGAAATAATGTGAAAAAAATAAAGTTATAAAAAAAATCGATACAGAATAATTTACATTTGTATTCTCAGTGTCAGTATTTCTTGCCAAACATTTGGATAAGGAGTTAGCTGTGTAATTCTGATCCAAGTGGCATTGATTGGCATCTGTCTTAATTGCACTGAGCTGGTGGCTGAGTTAGTCTGGAAGATTGGAAAGATCTTCATTTACCTGCCTGATATGTCCATTTACCTCCACATGCTTCTCTTTCTCAATGTGGCTATTTTGATGTTCCACACCCTGTGCTGGGCTCAGGACACTCAGACAACTTACCTGGCATGTAGCTTCTAAGAAGGAGTGTTCTAAGTACAAAAGAGTAAGCTACAGAAGTCTTGAGGCCCAATCTCAGATGTTATGAAGAATCATTTCCAGTACATTTAATTGTTCCCAGAAAGTCATGGGCAAGGTCCAGTTAAGAGGGTGGAGATATAGACTACTTCTCAATAGGAAAATTGGTAAAGAATTTGTAGTCCTCTTTAATATGTCACAGACTTGATTTAGAAAAATAATACAAGTATATATTTTTCCAAGATAGTTGAATCTAGGAATATATTTTTAAAGCTCTATATGTGTGTGGTGGGGGTATAGGTGTGGCTGTAAGCTGACAAGTTGTAAAAAGTTAAAAATACATAGGGTAAGTCAATAGGGTAGAAACTCAGACAACGGTGATACCGTAGTCTTGAGTTCAAAATGCAAAGGACAGGGCAAAAGTGTGCCGGTCAGGCAGGATTTCTGTATTACAGTCTCAAGGCAGAATTTCTTCTTTTTGGGAAACATTAGTTTTGGCTCTTAAGATCTTCAACTGATTGGGTGAGGCCCACCACATTATCAAAGGTAAACTCGTCTACTTAAAATTCACTGATTATAAATGTTAATCACATCTACAAAATACCATTACAGCAACATCTATACTACTGTTTGATCAAAAAACTGGGTATCATAGCCTAGCCTAGTCATTACATAAATTATCCACTACAGGCCTGAGGCAGGTGGGTACACAGCTCAGAAAGAAGACCAGACAGGCTAGAGGACTGAAGGTGTTGCAAGATGAGGTGTAAATAATGTCTGAACAATGTGGGTCCTGTATTTCCTTAATAAATGCCACATGTTCTCATTTAATTATCCCAGTCTACTGAATTTAATAGGGATCTGAACCCCAAATACTCTGAGACAATCATTGATTGGCCTTACCTAAGTCTTACAAATATTTCCTAAAAGGGAACATGTCTTCTGTTAACACTTTTGTCCAAGCTGCCATCATTTCTTGCCTGGATATCTGCAAAAGCCTTTTAATTAGAGTTACTAATTTCATTCCTGCCTTGCCATAGTCCAGTACCCACAGAACAGCCTAATGAGAGTTAAAAGTGGGTATGAGGGTGAACCACTTCATAGATTAAAGTCCTCCATTGGTGTTCCATTTCCATTAGATGAAGACTAAATTCATGAATATGATCTATCTGGTCCTGTATAGTCTGGCTACTTTTAGTTGTCTTACTATAACTTCCTCTGTTCTGTTTTCCTCATGCTCCAGCAAATAAATGAACCCTTTAAAAAAAAATGTTTATTAAGATAAAATTTACATAACTTCTAAAAATGTACAATTTTAACCAGGTAAAATATACAATTGAGGATTTGTAATAAATTCACAATATTGTGTAACGATTACCACTGTCTAATGCCAGAACATTTTTATCTCACCAAAAAGAAATCCCAAATCATTGAGCAGTCACTTTCCATTTCACCCCTCCCCAAAACAAAACAAAACAAACAAATCTAAACTAAGACTTATTATCAAGACACAACTAAAGAACTTTTTTCTGTTTTTCTATAAAATATTAACTGTGATCTACCTGTGTTCGAATACAGAAATGATTTGCTTTGTAACTGGAGTGTACAACACGGTGAATATGGTATAGTTACGAACACCAAAACCAGGAAGATGTTTAAAGTGTTAAAGACATATGAGTCTGTTCAGCCCTTGGAGGAACCCCTTTTGAATCGGGAACCTGAGCCAGGATTTACAATTGCCATTAAGTAAAATAGAAGTCCTCCTATTGCTATGAGATGTTTAACACACAAAATGCTCCTTCTAAAATTACTGCATCAATGTTGAACATTTTTTAATAGGCAGCTGAACTGCAGAACTGAGTGAAGGCATTTGAAACACTGCAATCAACATTTTTTAAAACATATTGGAGGAATTAAACCTCCCTTCATATACCCCTGATAGAGCTGGATGATTAAAAGATGTGTCTAAGTAATGATGGAAGTATAATTGGAGTACATAGAAGAAAAAAAATACAACATAGAAAAACAAATCAGCTAGTTGAAAGAATGGCATGGGTTCCACAAAGGCTCTGCAAAACTTGCATAAAAGAAAAAACATTCATACTGAATTTAAAGCCTAAGCAAAATTCTAGCAGTTCAAGTTTAAAAATACCCAGTAAGTAGAAAATGTAAATTTCTATCTTCACAATTCCACTGGAGTGTATATTCTTTAGAGTCTGTTTTAAATGTTCACAAAGATATGTACAGGTTTATTCATTGCAGCATTTTTTGCAAATGAAGTCCACCAACAGGGAAATAAGTAACTTAATTCATACCCATGGTTTAATAATAGTACAAAAATCAGCAGTTGAAATAAAGGTTCCAAATTATACCTATTAATATGCAATGACTTCAAGAATAATAAGTAAAAACAAAACATTGTATACTTTTCATCCAGCACAGCACATATATGTGAACTTGAACACACAAAAATGCTATTACAAAAAATTGAATAGTCTATTTTACATGTGACTATATGGACAAGAAAGATATACACCAATTTATGAGAGTGCATCTAACGTGGATGAGAGGAACATAGGGACTAAGGAGTGACACAAAAAGGACTTTAATTTCATATCATCTCCACAATACATGAAACAAATATTATAATATTAACTTGTGTTAAACAGAGGAGTGCATAAATGTACCTGTGTTATATTAGTCTATGGGAATGTTATTATTTAAAGTCAATACAAAAAAATTTCAAAAGTTAGATCTATTCTTATCAAGGAGTATAAGGCCTTTCAGGAGAAATTATTTAATCAATTACATGCCATTTTTTTCATACTTGGCATAAATGAAGTTGATACCTCATACTTGTGAATAATGAGTTAAAGAAAATTTAGGGGCCGGCTGAGAGGCGCGTTGATTAAGAGTTGGCTTGGGATGCCAGCTCTGAGCAGCAGAGCCAGGGTTCCAATCCCACATGAGGGCCAGTGACACTGCCCCCTACAGCTAAGATGGTGAACAACAGCTAGACCGGGAGCTGGGCTGCCGTGATTCGCTGGTGACGGCATAGGCTGCAGTGGGGCTGACCGGCAGCTGGCATTAGCTTTCAAGAGCTGTGGGCAGCCACCGTGAGTGGCCATCCAATGGCCGGCAAGTGACTGCCTCACCTGGGAAGAGCGCAATGATAATACCAACATAGGCCAGTGAAGCGAAGTCCTCCACCAACTAGTCTGAAGAACAAAAGGACAGCAACTTGTCTGTTCCCCTTCCCTGATTCCCCAACACTATTCCCTCCCCCAATTCCTTTTTTAAAACCTTTAAAAAAAAGAAGAAGAAAAGAAAATTTAGGAATGACTTGAAGACCAAATTTCATGCTAGAAAATTTTGAATTAAAATACACTAACTCATAATATCCTCTTTTCCTTTTTTTAAATTTCTGGTCTTAAAGAAGACATTAATTTGAAATGGAAAGCTAAACTATTATGACTGCAACAACCACTTTTATTAATCAATTATTTTAAATTATGAGCAATGTTTACTTAATTTGAAAATGATCATGTAAACCCTGTTAAATTGGTAACCCAGAAGTTAACTTTCGAGTGTTACAGCATTTCCATCCTAATTGTCACATGTATCTCTCCATGTCCTCTATACTGAATTTTCTCAATTATAGAAATATTGTATTAACATATAACTACGAGGGTGGAGAGAATTTTATTATAATAAAGTATATGTAAATCTTATAATCTTTATGTGTGATGTAAAGCTTGAATTCCAAATAAAAAGCAGGTATATCCAGATAAAAATGCAAAGTATTTTCCCTCCTCAATTCATTATGTAAATCCCAAATACTCATTGCAAGAAAAAAGTTAAAATTTAGTTGTTAATAACAAAAGGTTTTAGGTACTCTATTTGTGTGGACATTAGCACACCTGTGTTTATACATGTATTTGCCAACATTTAATTTGATGCAATACTGCTGACATAGATTAAAGTTAATCATCTTCATGATGATTTTGAATTATTGTAGAACAACAATTAGTAGGAGAAAAATACAAGGAGCGAGAATACTATAGCTTTAGCTTCTAGATGTGTCAGCACCTGCACACATACCCGCATGTGCACACCCGTGCACCTTGTTCTTTGTTAGAAATTCATCCTACTAACCTAATTTAGACATTATAAATAATACTGTTTCTTTTGAGGAAATTAAAATAATAGAAATATCTACTAATAAGGTTTTTGGATGTTTGAGAGATGCTACATATTCATTGTAAGTGATGGAGGCCTCTGTATGAGTATTTCACAATATTAGAGGCTGACTGTGGTTAAAATACAGAGTAAGACCTAAGAGTCTGTGAATTAAGCATTTGAGACTTTGCCCTTTAATTTTTGTTTGGCAAATGTTAATCGCCTGCAGTGTGATTAAGACTAGACCTCTCCTCTAAGGGAAAAGGTTAAGGATTATTTTCATTGATTTTGAATAGCAAGCCCCATTTATGTGTTGCTACAGTGGTAACTAAAGAACACGTGATTAAACGATCCTTTGGCCTTTTTGTTTTCTAATTATCCAGTGTTTCCTATGATCAGGATTGAAAGGTTGATGATTTGTGCGGGCTTTCTTTTGTTAGTTTTAATTCATATTGTTTGATACATTTAGGATTTGCTTCAAGGGTGAAAGGGAATTGTTTTATAGCTATGGATGAATATTCTTGTTAATATCTACTTCTCTTTACTGTATGTATCCTCCTTTGAGTTAACTGCTTCTCAGTCAGCCAAGATAATTAGAATTGGCTACTCCTCATCATGTCAGGTGCAATTCATATATTCAAAACTACCTTCAACAAAAGTTCTCTAAAATGGAGCAGGGAATGCATGAAGATGTGAAATGCTCAAAATCAGTGGTTTGCATCTACAACGTATTACCCATTTTTTCTAACAAGCATATTCTTTCATTTTCCATCTAATTACCACGTTAGTATTGCAACTGAAATAAATTAGACAAATTAGACAAATACACTGAGAAAACCCAACATAAAAGAAAATAGCATTTTATCTCAGACTTCATATTAGTGAAATAAAATTTCAAAAAATGAAAAATGTATAATTAAATAGACTTTTAACTGTCAATACTGCATTGAAAATATTCTAAAATACATTTATTATCAAATTTAGCAAGTAAGTTAATGAAAAAATTAAGAATAATAATATAATCCCTTAACTCAGAAATAATACATCTATTTTACTAAAATAGTCTACATTCAAGTTGCCAATACATTTAGGATATTAAGTGTATTAATATATCACAAGTTTCAAAAGCCTTGTTGTGATTAGTGCTAAGTATAACAACGTAAGTGTATTATACACATATATATAAAATAGATAAAATATGTACAAAAGTGGAAACAGGCTTCCTAGAGAAAGAGGATTTGTTCAGTCTCCAACTTTACTTTTTATATTTATTTAAACCTATGGTTTTTATTTATTTAATTTTTTATTGAGGTATATTTGACAACTATGAATTTGACATATTTAAGGTGTACAATTTGATGGTTTCATATACATATGCTTTGTGAACAAATCGCCACATTCAAGCTAATTATATTCATTACCTCAGGTTGTTACCACTTTTTTTGAGTGATGAGAACACATAAGATCTACTCTCTTAGCAAATTTCAAGTATATATAATAAAGTATTGTTAACATTAGTCACAATTATGTACTTTAGATCTCAAGACCTTATTCATCTTGCATAAGTTAAACTTTGTATCCCTTGACCAACATTTCCTCCTCCAGCCCCTGGTAGCCACAATTCTACTCTCTGCTTCTATGAGTTCTACTATAGATTCTACATGTGAGTGCAATCTGTGGTTTTTAAATATATAGCTGCAAAGATTCAGAAATGCCTAAGCCAGGCCGGCCAAGTGGTGAGTTGGTCAGGAGCTGGCTTGGGACACCAGCTCTGAGCAGCAGGGCCCTGGTTTGTATCCCACATATGAGGGCCAGCGATACTGCCCTCTACAGTTAAGATGGTGAACAACAGCTCAACCTGGAGATGGGCTGTCGTGAGTCACCGGCGATGGTGTAGACTTCAGTGAGGCTGCAGTGGGCTGCCATAAGCGATGTCCTCCACAACTAGACTGAAGAACAAAATGACAGCAACTTGTCCGTTTTCCTTCCCCGATTCCCCAATGCTGTTCCCGTCTCCCAATTCCCCAATAAAATCTTTAAAAAACAATAAAAGAAAAGAAATGCCTAAGCCCGTTTATAATCATATAGATAAAGGCAATTTGGAAAGTTGTTCCTTCATTAGCAAGTAAAAATTATGCTAGTAAGAATCTTAGGAAAAATTTTCTTGAATACTTCTAGTCCCAGAATGATATAATTTATTATATAATAACTTTAGGGCATAATTATTAAGTATATGCACATTTGAAATAAACTAACAAGAAGGTATTAAGAAAAACATACATCATTAGAGGAAGTATTTGGAGAAGAAACTGGAAAAGCAATTAAAGTAAAGGAAATTACAGTAATTTATTGAGGGATAGAAATCTGTAAATTATTGATTTTTTCCACAAGTTTCCCAACTTGTTTCATTTTTTAATCATTATCATCACATCTTATCAAAGGTACATGCTATCAGTGTGGCTTATCTCTTTTTATGAATTGTGGTGAGATGTATATAACATAAAGTGTACCATTTATATGGTTTTAAACGTATAGTTCTATGGCATTAAGTACATCTACATTGTTGTGCAACCATCAGCACGATATATCTCCAGGTTTTTCAATTTCCCCAACTGAAACTCTATATCCCTTAAACACCAACTCCTCATTTTCCACTCCAAATTTTTTGAGTCTTTATGAGAAACTTCTTGACCTAGAAATAAATTCCAGGTTGATTGAACTACCTCAATTTTAAGATATTTCACATTATTTTCTAAATATTCTTTTTTTAATTGCTTATTTTCATAAATAAAGTTACTTATTCTAATGCATATTGATTTAGGCTTTCCTTTTAGTATTCCATCTGTTAAAAGGACATTTATACTTTTGACAGTTTATTAAAATTGCATAATTGTCTGGAGTTCATAATCATGTGAAAAATTTACTTCTGCATTTTGGTTCATTCTAAATAATTATTGAGTAACTATGCATTTTAATGGGTAGATATGATACTCTCTTTAATTAATTGATAATTATTTGTGTATTCTTTTATTGCCCCTTTTCTTCTTCTTCTTCTTTTTTTTTTTTCAAAATTGCGGACTACTAAATTAGGGATGAGTATTTTTGGGTGGGCTCTTCTGCATTGCACCATCTCAATATGTAATTGCAGACATTATAATGTTAAAATAACATTATATATTTTTGTATTTAATAATATTGTTCATTTGATGGTAAATATTCATCTGAACATTTGCAAAATCCAGATATATCTATTAATATATAGATTTTCCATTCCTGTACTTGGTACTTACTAAAATGCTTCTACAAAACCAAATAAGTTCAAAAGGTACAAAGACAAAAGGCTCATTGTTAAATTTTCTTCACATAGATCTCCTTCAAAGTAAACAAATCAAGGCATTTTCCAGTGTTGTTAAACAGATGGGTACTGGAATGTATTACTTAAAAATAACTCTCTTCAAAAATCCATATACCGGGGCCGGCCGAGTGGCGCGGTGCTTAAGCGCTGGCTTGGGAAGCCGGCGGCCCTGGTTCGGTTCCCACATATGAGGGCCAGTGACACTGCCCTGAAAAAAAAAAAAAATCCATATACCATCGTTCATAATATAGCAATAACTTATCAAACTAGGGTTTTTAATTAATTGTGATACAAAGTACTTAGTGAAGAATAATGATACTAGTACATCAAACCCCATACCGGCTAGTTAGTATGTCTTTAAGTGAATTCTGTCCTCAGGCAACTCAGAGCTTTTGTATAATTTATGAGGAAAGGAGCAACAGTTAAGTAGAATCACCTCTCGTTAGCATAGTAACAACTAACCAAACACCTATCATCAGCTCCTCCCTTCACAACCTAAAGGAAAATATATTTAAATTTCAATTCCCAGTTTTATTTTAAGATGTAAATCAGTAATTCTCCCAATTTGGACATTTTTAGAAACAAAGAGATCATTGTGAATAACTGGATAATTTGTTTTGATACTGTTCGGTTTGGACACTTCTTTATATATTCTAAATAGCATAAGTCATTTATCAGATATGTGGTTTGTAAATATTTTTCCCAGTTTGTGGCTTGTCTTTTCCTTCTCTATCAGTTTCTTTCCAGACCAAAAGTTTTTAAATTTGATTGTGTCTAATTTTAATTTTTCCCTTATAAATCATTTTTTTGGTATCAAGTTTAAAAATTCAGTGCCTCATTATCCTTGATAATTTTTCTCCTAATGTGTTTTTAAGTTTAGTTTTAGTTTTATATTTAAGCTATGATTCATTTTGAGTTTATTTTTGTTTACAATGTGAGGCTTAAGTTAATGGTTCAGTTCAAGGGCCATTTGTTTGAAAGGTTATATACCCTATTGATTACACTGAATTTCTTTTACATCTTTGCAAAAATTAATTGGACATATTTGTGTAGGCTTTATTTCTGTGTTTTTAATTCTGTTTTATTGATCCATGTGCCTATTCCTCAGCCAATAATTGTCTGTCTTGGACTATTGTACTGAATAGTAGGATTTAATAGCAGATAGAGTGATTATTCCCACTTTATTATTATTATTATTATTTTATATTGTTTTAGCTATTTTATGGCCCTTGTTTTTTCATATAAATTTTGGATTAGCTTATCTATATCTACAAAAACTTTGTTGGAATTTTGATAATAATTGCATTAACTCAATAAATCTTTTTGTAGAGAATTGACATTTTTACTCTGTTGAGCCCACACATACAGAATATCTCTCCATTTATTTAAGTCTTTTTTTATTTTTTCAAAAGGTTTTGTAATTTTTAGCATACATGTCCACAAATGTTCTGTTGAGTTTATACCTAACCATTTCATTTTCTTTGGAGTAATTGTAAACAAGTTAAATTTGGTTTTCCACCTGTTCATTGTTAGTATATAGAATTGAAATTGAATTTGGTATTTTGATATTGTGCCTTGCAACCTTGCTGAACTTACTAGTTCTAGGATCATTTTTGTGGATTATTTGGGATATTCTATACACACAATCATACAATCTGCAAATAAGAACAGTTTTTCTTCTTTTTCCCAATCCATATGATATTATTTCATTATCTGCCTAATTTCAGTGACCAGAATGTTAGATATTATGTTGAATATGTGTGATGAAAGCATACTTTCTTGCCTTGTTCTTGCTATAATAGGGAAATTATTTAGTCTTTCATCATTAAGTATGATGTTAGTTGTAGGGTTTTCTGTGCATGTTCTTTACCAAGTTGAGGTAGATCTCTATTCCTAACTTGCTGAGAGTTTTTTTTATCATGAATAGTTGTTTGATTTTGTCAGATGCTTTTTCTGCATCAATCAATATTATCAAATAAATTTTCTTCTTTGGTCTATTGCTACAGTGGATTACATTGATTGATATTCAAATGTTGAACGAGGTTATTTCTCCACCTCTGTAATCTGGACTGACCCCTTAACTGGTGATAGAAGTGACTCCTGCCACTGATGGCACATGAACATGCCTGGGCCAGTCTGTGGAATGGAAGAGACTACATGGACCAGAGACATACAATACCACCTGTGGCTTCCCTAAAGTAGGCAGATCCCAGATGATCTAGAAGCAATTTGAGGATACATAAGTGAATTTAACTGGACTAAAAGAATTGTTCACCCTCCAGCAGATTCCTGAGCTAATAAAAGCTTATTGTTTTAAGCCACTAAACTAGGAGCCGAATAGTATGTAGCAAAATTTACCTGATGTAAACTCAGCCTTGTAAACATAACGTCAGAAATTTCATTCTCCAAAGTAAACTGATTTTTTTTAAGTTAGTATTCAAAGAAAAAATAGACAAAGATTCACTGCTTGCTCAAGATAATTTAATGTTAGTAAGTGTTAGAGGGATAAAAACATAGTTTCTACACATATTTCCTCTTTTTTTGTAAAGCTATATGGAGAATCATTTTCTTTTTTTTTCTTTTTTCTTTTTATTAGTTTCAGGTATATAACACAATGCAATAGTTATACTCTTTAGCCCCCAAAGTGAAAACCCCCCTCCCCCAGTTCGCCACCCCACTCCCCCCCCATATAATACATATCCATCACAAGTCCCCTGACTCCCCTCCACAGTATACTCCACATCCCGTGACCATCCACATATTCAGTTGCCGTTGGCATACAATACTATACAACGTCAGCTTCAGGTGTACAGTGCAGTGATCAAGCCTCTACTCCATCCATGAAGTGGTCTCTCTAACAAGACATGTGACTATCTGACACGCCACAAAATTTTTACAACATTATTATATTCTCCGAACTGTGTTTCATATCCCTGTGGCAATATTGTAGTTGTCTATTTATGCTGTCTAATCTCTTCCCCTTCCCGTCCATTCCCACCCCCCTCCCAACTAGCGACCCTCAGTTTTTCCTCTACATCTACGAGTCTGTTTACTTTGATCGTTCACTCAGCTCTTCAGACTCCACACTCAAGTGAGATCACATGGTACCTGTCCTTCTCCGACTGACTTATTTCTCGCAACATAATAGTCTCTTCACAACATTATCAATTACATTCCCAGAACTGCTCCCATATCCCTGTGGCAACATTGTAGTCCCACATACACTGTCCAAAACCTTCCCCTCTCCCCCTTCCCCACTCCATCCCAGCCAGCAACCATCAGTTTTTCCTTTATATCTGCTTGATATGACTTCAATCTTCTTAAATTGTCTCTCTGGGTTAGCTTGGTTACCCCTTTCTTTTGTTTAAAAAAACCCTTTTAACATTTCTTGCAATGCTGGCTTGGTGGTAATAAATTCCTTAAGCTTATACTTTTCTGAGAAGCTATTTATTTCTCCTTCAATTTTAAGTGATAGTCGTGCTGGGTAGAGCAATCTTGGTTGTAGGCCTTTTTCTGTGTCACTTTGAATATCTCCTGCCACTCCCTTCTGGCCTGCAGAATTTCTGTAGACAAGTCAGCTGTTAGTTTAACAGGAGTTCCTTTGTATGTAACCTTGCAGCCTCTAGGATTCTGTCTCTGTCTTTAACCTTTGCCATTTTAACTATGATGTGTCTTGGTGTGGACCTGTTTGGGTTCAGCTTGTTTGGAACCTTCTGCACTTCCTGGGCATGTATGTTGATTTCCTTCACCAGGGTAGGGAAGTTTACAGTCATTATTTTTCCAAATACATTTTCGACCCCTTGCTTCTTCTCTTCTCCTTCTGATATCCCTATGATTCGAAGGTGGTTGCGCTTCACCTTGTCCCATAGGGCTCTTAAACTATTTTCATTGTTTTTTATTCTTTGGTCTTTTTGCTGTGCCAACTGGGTGAGTTCTGCTATTTTATCTTCCAAATCACTGATCCACTCCTCTGCTCCATCTACTCTACTGGTGATTCCTTCAAGTGTGTTCTTCATTTCAGTTATTGTATTCTTTAGTTCTAACAGGTTGTTTCTATGGTTTCCCTATCCTTCTTTATGTCCTCGCTAAGTTCCTTAAACATTCTTATCATCAGTGTTCTAAACTCTGTCTCTGAAAGGTTGGATCCCTCTGTTTCATTTGGTTCCATTTCTGGAAGTTTCTTCTGATCTTTTATTTGTGACATGTTTCTTTGTTTCCCCATTCTGGCTGTCACTCTGGGATTGCTTTGATGTATTAGATAGATCACCAGGAGAGCCCTGGCTGGATCACGCAGGCACACAGCTCATGGCCCAACACTCCCAGGAAAACTCCCAGTCTCAGCCTGTCCCAATCAGCCGCTCGCAGATCAGGCCGAGCAGCCCGACAACCAATCACCAGCCTGGCAACTCTGCAAGCGCAGTGCGGAGAGCAGGGACCCGAGGCGGCTTGTGCACTCCCACGTCTCAGTGAGCAGCCTGTTGGAGCCGGATCACTCCCACTAGGCGTTTCCCTGGCAACACAGTATAAGCCGGGCAGAGGGTGGGGATCCAAGGCCTCAGGCGTGTGCCCGCGCACGCACACACGTACTTCTGCGCCAATTCCATCAGACCAACTAGGTCTCTGTCCTGATCCTTCGTGGGAGGGCCCAAGCCCGACAAATGGTGCCCTCCCTACACCACTCACATGCAGGTTCCGCACCATGGGAACAACAGTTCAAAAACCTCCAGCCTTTGCACCAAAGATGCTCAGTTCAGTCCGTCCCCGCAGGCTCCCGCTCACACAGCCACTCCCTCCACCAGGAACCAGGTAAGTGCTCACCGGCAAGCAAGCCTGGGTGCCGGCCTCACTGATTCTCCAGCCGCTGTTAGCCTCACCAAGCTGAGCAAAGAGAGTCCTCACTAATTTACTGCCAGCTATCTTAGAACTTCTCTTCCCGGCAAAGGAGCTCTGGGCTGGTGAGCTTGGGGTGCGGCCGGAGGGTCTCTCCCCCAACCGGAGACGCCTCTCCACAGCTGGGACCTCCCTCACGGGGCTCGCCCTCTCTCGTCTCCGCCCGTCCTACCAGACCCGACGCGGCTTCCTCTTTAAGTTCTTCGTTTAGTGGTTCTGTTCCTCCAGTGTTCCGGGGACCTCCAAGGTTGAATGCTTTATAATTTGCTTGTAATTTTGGTGTGATCCTGGGAGGCAGTTAGCACAGCATCTGTCTATTGCACCATTTTACTGGAAGTCCTCTGGAGAATCATTTTAAATTATTAAATATTAAAAAACACATTATACAAAGCAAATTAAATGATTGATAAGCAAAGTGAAAACATACACAGATGATTTAAATGAAGTAGTATCCATGTTCAGATGTACTACACTCTCAGGTAATAAGAACAAATCAGTTGTCATCGTGAAACCATTATGAAAAAGGCCAGGAAGACAAGTCAAGAGATTAAGGAAGATAGAGGCATTAATATTTTAAAATCCTGGTCAGGAGATTAAGAAAACTGTAGACCCCTTATTTGACATTAAAAGAGAAAATCAAGACAATGTTTAAGACAAACACTGATTCTTTTAAACAACCATTATTTGTACAATAATATCTATGTTTTGAAATACAGCCACAAAATCTCATTGGAGCATCACAACTGCTCAATAAGATATTTTTTAATCATCATTCATAAATTAATATGTTGATAATTTAAAAGATTCTATATGGCCTAAAGTGCCATAATATTAAAGGAACAGAACTGGAATTAGATAAAATTTAAGCTTTTAAACTTCATATCTTATTTAATTGATGCTGTGCCAAATTTCCTGCATCTGTATCCAAAGTGGTTTTTGAAATATTTTTTAAAATGAGCCAAGCCAACCATAAGACATATAAAATGAACAAGTCAAATTTCAACTAGAAATGTATCAATGTATATTGATGTGTGATAAGAATTTTAGAAAATAAATATACTAACAAATCTGGCAGGAAATCAGCCAATATTTATTTTTAATTTTATTAAATAAGCTTATTTTCATATTTAAAAATTCTCAACTAATTGCATAGAGATCAGATTTAATTGATTTCATATGAAAATAATATAAAGTCACAAAAAGATGCTATGTTTAAAAAGTATACACATAGGGATTCATATGTTAAGTTTAGAAAATAGAAAATTAGGATTCAATCAACGGAATTATAGTTTATTGTTATCTGGGTACGCCAGAGGTGGGACATAATGTTTAATTTTATATATTGTTATTTGCATTTAAAAGTAATCTTTTAAAAAGTATTAAGTACCTAGTGTATATTAACCAATGTGTCATTATCTAGGAGTGAGTGCACAGTAAAACAAGAGAGCTTTATTGTTCTTACGATTCCTGTTTTCTAATTGTGATACTGTGTAAAAGTATACATCTTTATGTGTAAAAAATGTGCAAAGCATATAAAATTATATGTTTATTAATCTTAATAGGTCTTCAGTCCCTGATTAAGATGAGTAGAGTGAATCTGAGTACTCTCATATAAATAATTATTGTAAAGTGTAGGAACAGTTAATATGAATTGTGAATATTGTCAGTTGCTTTACAATTGAATGTTCTCATGTGGAAGAAAACTTATACTATGTGACTCTAGAATTTGCAAATGTATATAATTAAAAAAAAATAAGTATAAAGATGCCCTGGAAGATCCATTAGGCCTCAACATCATAGAAGATGCTTCAAACAATCAGAATGTTCCTAAATTGAATAGATTATTATTCAAGAAAGTGAGCTCTCTGACATTGGAAGTGTTCAAAGAGAAACTGCATCATCTTCTGACAGAGCAATTACACATGGAATGATCTGCGTGGGCTAGTGCTGAGACTAGATTACATCAAAAGACTATTCTAGTTCATAAATTTCATAAGTCTGGCAAACCCTTGCAGGGAATCCACTATGTCATTTATCATGAACTAACAAGCCCAGAACTGAATTATTAAATGAGTGCCATTAAATTTATTACATCCTATTGAGAATGACAAAAGCAAAATGCATTTCAGAAAAAATAATATGAATCTTGAATAATATTTTAAGTTAACGAGTTGATAAGGGGGCTGTAAATATTGTTAATTCTGCCCTCTGTTCCTTTTTCAACTCACTCAGAAAAAATAAATGTATAATTGGCACTGAAATACAACTTTTTTTAAATTAAAATTTATTTGGGTGACAACGGTTACTAAAATTATGTAGTTTCAAGTGTACAATTCTGCAATACATCATCTATATATCGTAGGTGAGAGGGTAAACGGGATCAAATATGTGGTGATGGAAGAAGAACTGACTCTGGGTGGTGAACACACAATGTGAAATAGAATTTTAAAAATGTTTAGTCATTCAATATAATTAAAATGAATATGCCTCTCTAGTATGAAATAGAGTAATGAAGAACTCTTATGTTAATTGATGTTAGCAACTATGAATATGATGGATATGAGGAACAGATTTTTTACTGAAATTTGATATTTTTAATGATACATCTCTGTTGTTGTCTAGAGTATATTATGATTTTCAAACAACACATTTTAAAACTGTAAGAAAAAATTCCTAAATTCTCCAACATGACTGCTCTCTTACACATCTTCTGACATTCTTTGTCTCCATTAGTATTAATAATCAGACTATAATATTTTAACCTGCCTTTAAGAGTCAGTGTATGAATGGAATAGGCTGTTCTATTGACCTTATTGTTCTTTCTTCTTCTTTGAACTTCAGTTTCCTCAATGTCAACTGAGGGCCATATTATTTGCTCAAAGGATGTTGGGAAAAGTGTATATGTGGCTTTTTCCTTCATTATATACTAAGTTCCACCAGAACTGGGGCTTCTTTTTCATCTTCACATCCCCCGGGTTCTATGTGGTTCACAGAAATCATGCACAAAATGTGGGTTAAAGAAAACTATGACTGTAGAAATCAAATGAACTAAAACCTGCAACAGTGCTGTACTCCATTATAGATATATATTGTTGTTATGGCATTTAAATAAAGGCCTGAGTTCACAGGGAAGGTTGAGGATGGGACAATGAGTGGAATCATGATTTAATTAATTATTCATTGTGTGTTTTCTTAATGAGAACAGTACTGGCTCTTCCCTTTGCCTGGAACAATTTTTCTCCCAGGGAACTGGGATCAGGTCTTTACCACCTTCAGGTCTTTGTGCAAATGTCACCTCCCAGTGAGACCTAATCCTGACCAAATCCTGAGTAAAATTGTAAAACTCTTGATCCCTTTTCCCTTTTTACTCTGTGTCTGTTCCATAACAATTTTCCCCTTCTAGAATACGACATGATTTATATCTCGTTATGTTCTTTTGTTTGTGTCTGTCTTCCCCCTCTAGAATAGATTAGGGCAGGGATGTTTATTTGGTTTGTTCCTGATGTTTCCTAAGCAACTTAATAGTGCCTGACTCAAGAGCACAAAAATATTTAATTATTGGGCGAATAAATGCATGATATTAAACATTTTTATATATGTCAATCTAGTATATTATTTTGCTTGCGGTATTCATGGAGTGAAAACAGTAAGTTGTGCCTCCTTGTGCCTTATGCTTAATGAATTTCTTCATATTTTTTAGTTAAAAGTAATGTTTGTTATAAGAATGAGAAAAAAAATACAAAAAATTCAATCATCCTGGTTCTCTGTCCCTCCAGTCCTCTCTTTCTCTCTAAATAGTCAAAAATTACCAACCTGGTATATTAATTTTAGTATTTTTCTCATGGTTTTATTATGTATATATTTATAGATGCATACATATATATTTGTTTGTTATGATTTTATTTTCATAATAATAAGCATATACTACATGTGTGCTTGCAACTTTTTGACATAATTAACAAAATGCCATAAACAAAATTTCAATTGGGCAGAAACAGTGATAATTCTTTTATTTAGCTATACATTAGGAGAAGATAAATATAGCATTATTTAGATACAATTCTCCAACAATCAGCTCTTTTCTTCCCACTGAAAAAAAGTGACATGCTGCAATATTTCTTTTGGTATAAATTCCAAATTGGGATTTGGTCATAGTGTTTTGCATTTTTAGTTTTTATGATTATTTCCATTTGTTTCACAGTTTTTAAAACTTTTTAATTAATCCACAGAACACCTTTGCATGAATCCATCTGTCTTTTTTTTTTTTTCTAAAACAGAATACACAGTAGTTTAAAGACAACATAGAATTTGAGATTTGAACAGCATCATAAATTGGGACACACTGTTTTTACTGAAGATTGTTAACATGGCTCAGATTCATATGTAGACTTTTGGGGCTGTTATCTATCAGTGCTACTTTCTATTTAATTCCTTTCTGTTATTCAGTAGCCCAAAAATGTCTTGCACACAGCAGTTGCTCAATAAGTTCTACTGAATTACTGAAAATTGATCACTTGCCATAAGCAAGTAAATTCCCATTAAAAACAGCCACAGCTTATTATGCCCAGCTGATTCTACTGTTTTCTTGGTAATAAGTATATATATGCTCTGAGTGTGTTGTTCATCCTGAAGTGCTATCCTAATCTGTGAACCCTTTAGTTCATCTTGTTTGGGTCCTTTATTTTATATAAAATTAAGAGTGTAATATTTTAAGAAGGATATTATGTTATTTTCCTTTTACTACCATATTTTCTTAAATTGAAAATTGAATCTTAAATCTTTGAGAAACTTCTTTATTTACCACACGTCATCTCTGTTTCATTTTACTTTTTCCTTTTTTTTTTTTTTGTCATTGACTATATTTGTATGAGTTACATGCCATTGAGTCACTCTGACTCCTAGCAACCCTATGAATGAGTGACATCTTCAATGTCTTCTCCCCACTAGCCCTGCTCAGCTCCTGCCTATAGCTTCTTTTCTGGAGTCAATCCATCTCATACTTGGTCTTCCTCTTTTCCTGCTGCCTTCTATATTTCCCAGCATTATTGTCTTTTCCAAAGAGCCCTGCTGTCTCTTGATATGCCCAAAGTAGGACAGCTTCAGTTTGTCACATTTGCCTCCATGATCTTTCAGGCTTAATTGTCTATAGACCCCACTTATTTCATCTTTCAGGCAGTGCAGGGTATCTGTATAGCTCTCCTCCAACACTGTGCTTCAAATGAATCAATTTTTTTTTTCCTGTCAACCTTCTTCACTGTCCGCCTTTCACATCCATACATAGTAATTGGGAATGCAAGGGTGCGGGTTATCTTAATCTTGTTCTCTAATAACACATCTTTGCTCTTGGTTATATTTCCTAATTCTTCCACTGCTGCCCTTTGGAATCTCAGCCTTCTCTTGAGTTATTGGCTGTCATCTCTATTGATGTCTAAATGATGACAATAGTGTTTAGGCACTGGCAAATTTCCTCCTTACACTGATTGGAGGAAATAATGATGACTTCATTGAATTTTTGAACCAGCAGAGCATTAGTGCTTTATAGCCTATTTCTGGCAGATATATGTCAAGCATCACAGAGTATTGGTGTCAGAAGCCAGCAAGTTTTGATATTTCTTGGTTAATTGGGGCTAGGGAGCAGTGGGGAAGGTGAGGGGGGAGGTGCGATTTACCACTGTGAATGAAACCTCCTAGAATCATGAATTTCCAGGCAAAGAGAAATGAACTCCTAAAATAGAGATGCTGTGTCAGAATAAAAGAGGCACTGGACAGAATCTCCCTGCAGCAAGTATTGATCTAAAGCAAATTATTTAGATGATTTTCCTTATTGTGACTCTGAGAGCCCTGGAGACCACTATAATTCTAAGTTACATCAAATTAGTTAATGCATTTAAAAAGTCATTTTCTAAAATAGACCTAGAGTAATTAAGCTTCTTTTAAAAGCAGGCATAGTTATGATTTATACTGAATACATTAGCAACTGAAACTTTTCCAGGAGCTAAAATATGATATTCTGCAAACCTGTTGGAACCCAAGAGCTGCAGGTGCTTCTTTGAAAAATGACATTTCCGTCATCTACCTGACAAGCACAGCTGAAATATCAAAGTTATAAACATTCTGCTTCTCTGTGCCAGTTGCTGTTTCTGTGGAAACAGCCTGAGTTGTACAGGAAAGTAAATGTCCTTAACATAAAATTGTGAGGTTTTGAATATTTTACTAAATGTGTATTTGACCAAATCTGACATTTTTGAGATTATAAAAAAGTTCTTTTTGATTATTTTATTTATGTATGTGTATATCTACATATATAAGATCAAATGCTATTAAACTATAAAATAACATTTGCTTTTATTTTAACTTTAACCTTGCATGATGTAAATAAAATGTTATAATATAACTTATAAAATGAATTATACTTATCACAAATATTATTGATTATTTAAATATTGCTAAATATTTTGATGGATCAAAATATTAAACAACAGGGAAAACAAGGACATGTGTAATATGTTCTTAATTTTTATACAATGTAGCGACAACTAAAACAAAAGTAAAAATTATTTATTAGTCTAAAAACTAGTTTCTATTGATTTCTCAGATTATTTTTATAAAGAAAGAATCAAAATCATTGTTGGATTTTTGTTAATGGTTCTATTTTTAACTTACCTCGTTCTCTAATACAACTCACAGTTTGGTAAAGGCAAAAGAGTAATGTAATAATTTCTGATAGTAGCTAATTACACCATAATCTTGATATTTTCTTGACCTACATAATATTTAAACTTGTGATATATAATATAGTTAGTTAAAAACTTTCACTCTCTTCAATATATTTTCCTATACTTGGAATTTATAAAACAATAATAATTTTTATAAATTCAGGAAAGATTAGAATGTAGCTTTATGGTGCCCTTTCATTGAGTAAGAGCCAATGAAATGTAAAATAAACATATGTTCTAGGCCCTAAGATCGTAGTACTGAGTCATATTATTAGAAGATATTATTTGTCCTATTATTAAAAAGCATTGTTAAATATTGCTTCCACTATTTCAGTTACCTGGGAAATGATTTTTAATATAATAGATATGAAAGTTGTTTCATGAGTTTCCTAACACACAATGAATTAGCTTGAATGTCAAAGATATATAACCATAGGTTGGCTGTACCACTGGGAGACTCTACATAATTACCAACTCTTACTTAGTTAACTGATTTTATTTATAATTCACATCTTCTGTAATTTGATAAGATACCACAGGCATTAATCTCATTATTTTTGAAAGAGGATTGATTCTATTCCCTTTGTCTTGGTAAACTAAATATAATATATATTGATCTTGGATTAAAGCATTTCAAATTTCTTAAACAACACTGTACACATATATTTTTGAAATATTGGAATGAAAAATATATAGTATAAGATCAATTAAAATACAGATATATGCATATATGCATATAAACATTTTTATTACATTGAGTGATTTTAAGAGTTGGTTCTTTGAAAACATAGACAAAATTTACAAACACCTAGACTATCTGACAGAGAAAAGATAAAGAACCCAATTCAACAAAATTCTAAATGAAAAAGGAAACAATATAATTGACTCCACAGAAAACAGAGTCATAAGAGACTACTGTGAACAAGTATATGACAACAAACTGGACAATCTAGAAAAAATGGAAAAATTCTTATAAACATACAACTTACCAAGACTGAATCAGAAAGATATAGAAAATCTAAACAGACCAATTACTACTAAGGAGATTGAATCAGTGATAATAATAATAATAATAATAATAATATCTCCTAATGAAGAAATACCCAGAATCAGATGCTTCACTGAATTTTATCAAATATTTAAAGATGAATAACACCAATTCTTTTCAAACTTATCCGGAAAATCAAAGACAAGGGAAAACTCCAAACTTATTTTGTGAGGCCAACATTATCTTCAGACCAAAACCAATAAAGAATACCATTAGAAAAGAAAACTACAGGCCAATATCCCTAATGAATATAGGCACAAAAATCTCAATAAAATGTTAGTAAACCAAATTCAGCAGCACTTTAAAAGGATCATTCACCATGATCAAATGGGAGTTATCTCCAGGATGCAAGGATTATTTAACATACTCAAATCAATCAATGTTATACATCAAATTAATAGAATGAAAGAAAAGAATTATATAACCATCTCAATAGAGGCAGAAAGAGTATTTGACAAGCTTCAACATCCATTCATGATAAAAATGCTTCACAAATTGTGCATAGAAGGAACATGTCTCAACATAATAAACATCATGTATGACAAGCCCAAAGATAGCATCACAGTCAATGGTGAAAAGTTAAAGCTTTTCCTTTAACATTAGGAATAAGACAAGGGTGTCCACTCTCACCATTCCTATTCAACAGAGTACTAGAAGTCTTAGCTAGAGTAATGAGGCAAAAAAAAGTAAAAGTATCAGGATAGGAAAAGAAGTAATATCTTCTCTATTTACAGATGACATGATTTTATATATAGAAAATTCTAAAGACTCCACCATAAAAATTCATTTAGTCAGTGAATTCAATAAAGTGGCAGAATACAAAAGTAACATACAAAAATCAGTAGCATTTCTACACTACAAATTTTCTGGAAACTAAATAACAAAATTGATTCCATTTACAATAGCATCAAAAACAACAAAATACTTAGGAATAAATTTAACTAAGAAAGGGAAAGATCTGTACTCTGAAAACTATAAGACATTGATAAAAGGAATTGAATAAAATACAAACAAATGGAAAAGTATGTTATGTTCATGAACTGGAAGAATTAATATTGTTAAAATGTCAATACTACCAAAAGCCATCTGTAGATTCAATGTAATCCCTATCAAGATTTCAATGGCATTTTTTACAGAAGTAGAAAAAACACTCTTAAAACTGATAAGGAACCACAAAAGATTCCGAATAGCCATAGAAAATCCTGATACAGAAGAAAAAAGCAGGAGGCATCACACCTCCTGATTTCAAGCAATATCATAAAGCTATAGTCATCAAAACAGCAGAGTCCTAGCATAAAAACAAACAAATAGACCAATGGGACAGAATCAAGAACCCAGAAACAAACTCAAGCATATATAGTTAACTAATATTTGACAAAAGAGCTAAGAATACTCAATGGAAAAAGTCAGTTTCTTCAATAAATAATGCTACTGGGATAATTGGATATTCACATGTGACAAAATGAAACTAGTCCCATATCTTACACCATTCACAGAAAACTCAAAATAGACTAAAGGCTTATCTGTAAGACTTGAACACATGAAAATCTTAGAAGAAATATAGGAATAAATCTTCTTGATATGAGGTCTTGGTAATGATATTTTGGAAATGACACCTGAAGCACAAACAACAAAATTAAAAATAAACAAGTAGTATTATATCAAAATATAAAGCTGTTGCACAGCAAAGTAAACCATTAACAATGACTTTTCAACCTATGGAATAGGAAAAAAGATACATGCAGACAATATGTCTTACAAGGGGTTAATATGCAAAGTATATAAAATATTTATACAACTCAACAACAATACAATAAATAACCCAGTTAAAAAATGTGCAAAGGACCTGAATAGACATATTTCCAAAGAAGATAAATGGAAGCCCAACAGATACATGAAAACATGCTCTATCACTAATCAATAGGGAAATGCAAATCAGAACCATAGTGAGATATCACCTCATGCCTATTAGAATGACCATCATCAAAAAGATACCAGATAACAAATGCTGTGTGGATGTGAATAAAAGGGAACTCTTGTGCACTATTGGTGGGATTATAAATTGGTACAGCCACTATAGAAAACAATATGGAGGATACTCAAAAATTAAAAATGTAACTACCATATGATCCAACAATCCACTTCTGAGAATATATGCAAAGAAAACAAGAACACTAACTTGAAAAGATAAAAGCACTCCCATGTTCATAGAAGCATTATTTATAATAGCCAAGACATAGAAACAATCTAAGGGTCAATTGATGGATGAATGGATAAAGAAGCTGTGATTATATATATATATATATATATATATATATATATATATATATATATATATGTAATATTCATATATATTATTCATCCATATATGAATATTATTCATCCATTAAAAAAATAAGGAAATCCTACCATTTGTGCCAACATGGATAGACCTTGAGGGCATTATGCTAAGTGAAATAAGTCAGACATAGATAGAAAAGTACTATATGATCTTACTTGCATGTGAAATAAAAACAAAACAAAACTCATACAAAAAAGGATCAGATTTGTGGTTACTACCAGTGATAGAAAGTGGGAATTGCAGGGAGGTTTTCAAATGGTACAAACTTCTAGTTATAAGATAAATAAGTACTAGGGATATAATATGCTACATGATAGGTAATAGCTCATGCTGCTGTATGATACACAGGAAAGCTGTTAAGAGTATATCCTAAGAAGTCTCATCACAAGGAGAAAATTCTTTTATCTTTTTTCTTTCTTTTTATTATATCTATATAAGAAGATGGAGACCAGCTGAACATATTGTAATTATTTCACAATATATATAATTCATACCATCATGTTGTGTGACTTGAACTTATACAGTGGTTTATGTCAATTATTTCTCAGTAAAACTGGAAAAAAAGAAGTAAAGGACAATATGACTATGATGTTGCATCGAACAGAGAATATCAGATACAGATAGAAATGATAGAAAAAAGAGCCACATGGAAATGATAGAATTGAAAATTACAACAACTGAAATAAAAAATCCCGTAGAATGGTTTAACAGTAGATTTGAATGTACAGAAGAAATAAAAGCTGAACTTGAGATAGACAGATATTGATCATGCAAGCCAAAGAACAAAGAGGAAAAAGAATGGAGGAAAAAATGAAGATCCTCAGAGAAATACGAGACACCAGTAGGCACACCAACATATGCATAATGGAATCCCAGAAGGAGTTGAGAGAAAAAGGAGAAGACATATGTTTGAAGAAATAATGGCTGAAAACGTTCTCCAAATTTTGTTAAATAATAATCTACACATCCATGAAGCTCAACTGATTCCAAGTAGGATAAATGCAAAAGATCCACAAACAGACACATCATAATAAAAAAGTTGAAGGTCAAAGGCAAGAAAAAAATCTAGAAAGCAGTAAGGAAAAAAAAAATCACATGTCACTAACATGGAAATTCAAATAAGATAAATAACTGACTTTTGATCAGAAGAACAGAATGGAGGTCAGAAGACAATGAGATAACATATTCAAAGTGCTCAAAGGAAAAAATTTTTAAATTTAAGAAGAATCCAATATCCAGCACAAGTGTATTTTAAAAATGAAAGCAAATTAATGACTTATCAAGATAAAGAAAAAATGAGAGAATTTGTTACTAGAAGATCTGTCTTACAAGAATCACCAAAGAAGTTTTTTCAGGCTAAGAGAAATTGATTGAAGATGGATATTCAATTCCACACTAGTAAATTTATTATCTAATTATATAAATCAGTAAGAATATGTATTTCCTTCTATTATTTAAAAAGCCATTGTATAAAATTATAACTTATATAATTATATATTAGTATGTACATAATACATAATTATTTATTAATGGGCCTATAACATATACAAACATAATATGTGTAATATTTTTGACAATAAGCACAAAAGAAGCACATGAGAGAAAAGCTATACTGGGCTAAGGAAATGAGTAAAGGTAATAAATAATGATTATAACAATGTATTGGGTTTGCACATCAATGTAATATGCATAATGATAATACCACAATGAGGGGGAAAACAGAATAGAGATATAAAGATTACTTTTTGTATATAACATTGGAATTAAGCTAGTATAAGTTGGAAGACGATTAGAGTAAGTTGAAATGTATACAGTAAACCCGAGATCATCTAGTAAAAAATAAAAAGAAAACTAAAAATAGAGTTAAAATTATTAAATACATTAAAATACTACCAAATATTTAATTAAAGCAAAAGAAAGCAGTGAAGGAGGGACAAGAAGGCATGAGACATGTAAAACAAAAAATAAAATGGTAAATGTGATTTCAGAAATATCAGCAATAACATATGTAAAAGACACAAATAGTGTGGGAGAAAAAAAAGGTGTAAAAAGGTATATCAAACAATAACCACAAGACAGTTGAAGTGGTTATATTAACACATGACAAAATAGAGTTTAAAACAAAAAATGTTACCTTTGATAAAGTGGGACATATTAAGAGGTGACTTCATCAGGACAATATAACAATTATAAACCTATAGAGAACCAAAAACAGAACAAAGAATGTGAAGCAAAAGCTGAAATACATGAGGGAAAACAGACAATTCTCTAATAATATTTGGAGAATTCAATACTCCCTTTAAATAATGCTTAGAACAACCACTGATGATCAACAAGGAAATAGAAGACTTGAACACATTATAAATCAATCATATCTAACAAATATCTATAGAACAATCTACCCAACAGCGGAATATACTTTCTTCTCAATGATAGGTACATGGACCATTCTGCAGGATACACTATATGCTAGGCCATAAAACAAACCTCAATAAATGTAAAAGGATAGAAATAATACAAAGCCTTTTCTCTCACCAGCATAGAATGAAATCAGAAATCAATAGCAGGAAAAAAAAAAGGGAAACTTACAAATATGTGTAATTAAATCCCATGCCCCTAAATAGGTCAAGGAAATGAAAAGGTAAATCCAAAAATCAATTGAAATAAAATAAAAATGAAGATGCAAAAGTTTGGGGATGCAACTAAGCAATGCTTAGAAGGAAATTTATTGTTACATGTCTATATTAAGAAATAAGAAAGACCTCCATTCAATAACGCACTTAAAAATGGGTTTCAGGGCCTGCCGAGTGGCACAGTGGTTAAGTACTGGCTTGGGAAGCCAGTAGCCCCGATTTGGGCCCCACATGTGAGGGCCAATGATACTGCCCTCAAAAAAAAAAAAAAAATGGGTTTCAATAATGCTTTTCAATAAGCATTTGAAAAGAGGCTTGACATCATTAATCATCAAGGAAATGCAAATCAAAATCACAATAAGATACTATGTCACACCCACTAGTGTATATATAATTATTTTAAGAGGATATTACCATCATTGCAAGGATGTGGAAAAATCAGAACCCTCATACTTTGCTGGTGGGAATCTAAAATGGTACCGTTGCTTTGGAAAATGGTTTGGCAGAACAAACAAAAACTTGCACACAAATGTTAGTAGCAGCATTATTCATAATAGCAGAAAGTGGAAACAACCCAAATGCCTCTAAATTGATGAATGTATAAATAGAATAATATTCCCTATTCCCTACAGGGAACATTTTTTTGTATATAAAAGGAATGAAATACTGACACATACTAAAGCATGGATGAACATTGAAAAACATGTGTAGATTAAAAGAAGCCAGTCACAAAAAGCCACATATTTATATGATTCATTCATACCAAGTATCCAGAGGAAGGAAAAATATATATGTGTGTGTAAATACATGAAAGTAGTAGATTAGTGGTGGCTTAAGGGTGGTTAAGGGTTTGTGAATAGAGGTGATAGCTACAGGGTATGAGGTTTCTTTTGGGGTTATGAAAAGTTTTAAAATTAACTGGTGATGGTGGCACCTATCAGTAAATGTACTGAAAACCATTTAATTTTACACTTTCAATGGAAGAATTGTATGTTATGTGAAGTGTATTTGATTATAGCTGTTAAAAGTAAATAAACAATGTGTTTTAGAGAAAGTTTGTGTCTAGTTCTGCAAAATACAATGTTATCTTTTTTCAAATAATTGACTGCTTTATATCTCAGTTCCTTGTTAGTAACAAATATGTAGAATTTACAAATATTCCCGGAAGTTGGTAGACTTCCAGAGTTCTGAGCCCTGGCCTAAGACATTTGATCCTGTGACCAATTGTTTAACTGATGCCAAAATTTGCTTACTTGACTTACCATGTTTAGCAAATAGAACAGACCAAGCTTGTTAAAAGAGGGGTTGTACCTGGTTCAAATTATTCTAATTTGCTTCCCTTCTTAAATTATTGAACCATGTGATCTTTTTTTGATTTGTACTGTCATCAAAGTACAGTGATACAGGTAGTAGCCACAGTTCAATAACTTTTCCCAAAATTTTGAAGATTCAGAAGAGAACAAAACCATACATACAAATTAACATTATTTCATATTTGACACTAATATTTTGAATGCTAGTTATAATGCTTATTATTAAAAGTAACTGAAAAGGAAATAGTTACTATTATACAAAATAAGTTATGCATGATAATGACTCTATTCACAACTTTAAAAGGCACTTTGATCACAGCTCCTCTACTTAGGTAGCTGTGTTTTTGCTGGCTGGAATAGTATACCCTTGGTATAGATATAGATATGTTACCTCTAGGGCAGGGGTGGGCAAACTTCAGCTTGTGAGCCACATGTGACTCTCTGGGTATGTTCCATCTCAAAAGTTTGCTGACCCCTGAAGAGCCAATCATGTTCCTTGCAACAATTTAAAAATTATTCAAGAGCCATAAATATATTTTTACATAATCACCATTATGTGAATAATATCCTGTAAAATTTTTATAAATGAAACTATGATAGTTTTATTCTCATTTTCAATTTTACTTCAGAGCCACAGTTCACGAGCTACAATTTGCTGACGGCTGGCGGCTCTTCTGGCTCAAAAGTTTGCTGTCCCCTGCTCTAGGGTATATGATATGTGGACTGCTTGAGGCCAAAGTCATGTGAGAAGTTGATATGGAGTAATGCAATGAGAAACTAATGTAAAGTAATCAGATTTTCTTATTTAAATAAAAAAAAGTCAAGAGACTGAGGTTGTTAGTAATAGAGCTAATGTATGAAGGAAGTTGAAATATCTGTAAGCATATTAAGTTTATGAAAGAGAAGAAACTAAAGGTAGAGGAAGTCAAACAGTATAGACTAGAGCAAGAAAAATGGACAATGAAAAGGAAAAGTGAAAATTCATGAAAGAGAAATATATGACATGAAGCAATTGTAGCCAGATACCTCTTGATACTGTAAAGATTATCCATTTAATCTTGACATTATTTGCACTTCAGAAATGAGCAATAGGCATCTTTATATAGAAATCTGACATTTACAAAAAAAAATCTTTGAGAATCCTATTAAGTGAACTTCTCAATAAAAACATTAAAATTCTCTCTAAAGATTTTTTCAAGATAAATGGATCCAGGGGTGTTTATTTCTTTAATAGTCTTTTTTTCTGAAGTCCCTAAATACTGCCAGGTCATTTCATTTATTCTTGACATCTTGACCTTTTCCCCTTTCACAACTGTCATCTATGACTAGCAGCAATTTCACATCAATGCTTTCCTTGCCAATCAATATGCCAGAAAAGATTTCATCCAAAGTTGGTTTGTTTTGAGAATAATGGTTGCAGTTCTCTAAATGATATAGATCTTGAGCTTTCATTCAGGAAATAATGTTGTCTTTCTAAGGTAATGTTTTCAGTTAAGTATATCCAACAGTGAAAATCTGTTAAGGGCTGTCAGAGTGCTCTCTGTACACTTCGCTTTTCTCAGAATCTTTGCATTTTTATCTCATAGATCAAAACAGTGCTTTTGAAACGAATCACCATTGTATAGAACAAAAGTTTTAAATTTTTCATGTTACTAACTCTTAGTAAAAAAATACCAACGTGTTCATAACTTGCAAGGTTACAATGCCTGAAACATTTTCTCCCACTCTTATTAAAATATATGCTAATATACACATGTTAAAAGTAATGAATAACAAGCATGGAATAATATGGGGGAAAATGGAAATGTGAGCTTTAAAATTTACATTAACCTCAATATTTAGGCATTTGCATATTATTTTATGTCAATATTTAGGCATTTGCATATTATTTTAACTCGCAGTTGTGAAATATACGTACAGTGCACCTAAACCAGCATAGCTGCCTGGGCAACTGAGAATGGGGATGGACAATAGGAATAGGCTAGAGACTTACCAACCCTTCCTTTCTCCAGTTTGGGGACATAAGACCTATTTAAGAAACTAGGAAATCAACTATCCAGCCACAGTTAAGCTAAGAAAAAGGTCAGCCTAATATTTGTCCGAGTCCTCAATGTATAAAGAATCATAAAATATCACTGTAATACTGGAGGAGCATGTAAATGAAAGGTGAAGAAAATAGTTTCTTCATTTCCTTCTTACTCTTTACGTGGATCTCCAGAATATAGAAGAAAGAGAATAGAGCAAAAGAAGTAATAAAGACCAGTAAAATCATTTCCTAAAACAGAAAAAAAAAGCAAATTTTTCAAATGGAAAGATCTACCACATGTTGAATTAATAAAAAAAAAAAAAGGCAGAGATCCAGACTAAGTTTAATTTTAGAAAGTTATGGTGAAGAAAAATTCTCCTAAGCTTCCAAAACATTTAAAAGAAATATATAATTCCACCTACTAATGAAATGCAGTTTGACTACTGATTTCTCATTATTAACAAATTAGGCCAGAAAGCAGTAGATTAATATTTTGAGGAAGATCTTTTATAATCTAGAATTCAATACCTACCCAAAATATCATCCTAATGTAAAAGTGAAATTTTAAAAAATGAATTTACACAATGATACACAGAGCTAATGATTTACAATCAATATCTGAAAGAATCATTCTATGACACCTAGAAAAATAAAATAAACATCTTAATAAACAGACCAGAAGGCCTAATGTAAAATAAAGATTGCCATACCAAAAAAACTATTAATATTCATATTTATGTTAATAGTTTTTCATCTACAATGAACATAATTTAAAAAGGAACTGTGACTAAAATGAAATATCAAAGTAAGAAGGATAAAAAGTGATAGTATGGTAAAGTTTATGTTTTTTGTCAAAATATAAATGCTGGTTGACATCCTGTTAATGCAAATTATTATAAACATTATATTTAACATATAAGATAAAAGAATAACTGTATAAGAATAGGAATATACCATTATTTTTCTAGCAGTAGAATAGCAATTAGGAAAATAAAATTTTATAATCCAATAATGGCCATTCAAAGGCAATTAAAAATGATAATTGCAAGAAAGCATGCTGAGCACACTGACTTGTAAAAAAATTGGAAGTTACCACTCCCATCCTTACAGGAAAACCTGAACAACTGAAAATAAATGCCTTTTCGTGGAGACCTCAGAAAACTGCTTACAAGGGCAACCAACCCTTGAAATCTAGAGAGAGAGAGATGCCTTCCATTAGATACAGCATTGGATGTCTGCTTGCCTGGAGGAGAAGCCACTGGACACCACAACTGGTAGGAACCTTTAAATGGTAATTTTGAAAAACTGGGGGAGGCTGAATGCAGAGAACCCCCTGAGGGCTGTGCCATATGGAGTTCCCCCTATTTTCACAGCTTTCTCTCCAGGAACCCCAAACAATTCTCATGGTGAGGATCTGGAGAAAAACTCTTACAGTCCTGAATGATGTTGGGGTAGAATAGCCACACTGTAACTCTCCCAGGTTCTCTTCCTTAACAAAGCCTAGGCTCCAGGAGGAAGGAATTCCCAGAAGGCAATTCTGAAAGCTTATGGCATCCGCAAGAAGGGAATTGTGCTCAACTCCAGGCAGTTTCAGCCTTCCTGTCTTCTGTGAGGGAAATAAAAACATCCTAGTCACCAAGGGACAAGGATTTTAGAAAGTAATGGGGGTAGCTTCACACTGAGAAAGAAGTAGTGATAGAGGTGTGAGCGGTACATACTTGAAGAAGGGACAGAAACTTGTGGAGGCCCAACCCATGAGACATGGGCCCACGAGAAGACTGAGAACTAATCCTAAAATTATAGACTGTCCTCTCCCCCAGACCCTATCCCTTACATGATAAACCTGCAGTATAATAACAGTGGATTGCATTGAAAGATCTGTATCACACAGACCTTCTCTGAGTAGCAATACATAAGGGAATATGAAACCTAGAAAGGAAACAAAAACAAGAACAGTAGATGAATTTGAAACCTCTGGTAACTATAGCTACAATAAATGTTAAACATAGCTCCAATCCCAGCCAGCTTATCATAAATCTAAAGGTATATTTACATTTGTATTTATTACCTTATATGAGATATCTTGCTTTCAATAAAAACATTCAATAGCATACCAAGGGGTAAGGAAAAAAAAAAAAACACTAAAGAGACAAAGCAAACAGATCAAGATTCAGATATGACATATATGTAGGAATAATCAATCTAGGAATTTTTTTTTTTTTTGAGGGCAGTGTCACTGGTCCTCACATGCGGAACCCAAACCAGCACCCAACCACCGCGCCACTTCGCTGGCCCTCAATCTGGGAATTTAAAATAAGAATTATTAATATATCACAGGCTCTATTGGAAAAAACAGAAAACATGCAAGAACGGGTGGATAATGAATGTCATCAGGGAGATGGAAAGCCAAAGAAAGAATCAAAATGAAATGTTAGAAATCAATAACACAGTATCAGAGATAAATAATGCCTTCAAAGTGCTCATCAGCCAAGGTGAGAGTCAGGGAGCTTGAAGATAAGTCAATCGAAAAGTCCCAGCTGAAATGCAGAGTAAAATGTGAATGAAAGAAACAACAACAAAACAAAACAGAACATTTAAGAATTTTGGTATGATATCTAAAAGTGTAATATGCCCATAATTGGAAAACAGAAGGAGAAAGACAGAATGGAATAGAGGAATATTTGAAAAAATAATGGCTGAAATCTTTTCAAAATTAATGACGGAAACCAAAACCATATTTAGGAAGCTCAGAGAAAATAAAGCAAGATAAATATATAAACAAAGTAAAATAAAATATACACACAACACACAACATGCACACACACACACACACACACACACACACACACCTCAAGGTATATCAAACTACACACAACCAAAGACAAAGAGAAAACCTTGTTGAAGGAAGCCAGAGGAAAATGAAATACCTTACGTATAGTGGAACCAAGATAAGAATTATGGTGGACTTCTAATAAAAAAGAAATAATGCAAATAAGAAAAGAGTAGAGCAAAATATTTCAGTGTTAAATAAAAAAAAAAAGGCCAACTATAATTATATATTCAGTTAAAAATTTTTCACAAGTGAAGGAGAAATACTTTCACAGACAAACTAAAACTGAATGGATTCATTGTAAACAGAGCAAGAAATGTTAAAAGAAGTTCTTTAGGCAGGAGGCAAATGATGTAGATCAGAAATTTTGATCTACATGTTATAAAAAAGAGCACTGAAAAAAAAAAAAAAAAGCACTGAATCCCAGAAAGCTTTTTGTAAATGTTGCCCAATTGGTTCTAGAATTTGTATGGTAAAGCAAAGGATCTAGAGTACCCAAAATAATTCTGAAAGAAAGAATAAATTTGTATGACTCATATTGCTGGACTTTAAGTCATGCCACAAAATTATTGCAATCAAGAGAATATTGTATTGGTAAACAAATAGACACATTGATCAATTGAATAGAAAATCAAGAAATAGACTCATATGAATGTAGTGAACTGTGGGCTGGCTGAGTGGCTCAGTTGGTTAAGAGATTGCTCAAGAGTATGAGCTGATCTCAGAGCAACAGCAGTTCGATGCCCAGCCTGAGCTGAGTTGCCATTGAGCTGTCAACAAGTAGCAGGATGGCTCAGCTTAAAAAAACAAACAAACAAATATATATATATATATATATATATATATATATATATATATATATATATATATATACTGATTTTTTACAAGGGCCTTCAATTAAGAAAGGGTAATCTTGGGCCAGCCGAGTGGCGCAGTGGTTAAGTGCTGGCTTGGGAAGCCAGTGGCCCTGGTTCGGGTCCCACATATGAGGGCCAGTGACACTGCCCTCAAAAAAAAAAAAAAAAAAGAAAAAAGAAAGGGTAATCTTTTCTACATTGTGCTGAAACAATTGATACAAAGGAAAAAAAAATTAAGCAGACTTTACAACCTAAAAATATTTACTCAAATGGATCCGAGATCTAAATTAAAATGTAAAACTCTGAAACTTCTAAAATAACACATGTGATAAAACTTATGTAAACTTTGCTTTGATGATGAGTTTTTATATACAATGGCCAAACAAACAAATAAGCAAATTGAGAGGAATTTTGATAAGTTGTACTTATTAATATTAAAAACTTTTGCTTTGTTAAAGACACTCTTAAGAGAATAATAAACATATTATAAACTCAGAGAAAATATTTGCAAGGTGCATGTCTTATAAAGGGCTTGTATTGAGAATATACAAAGAACTTAAATTTCAAGAATAAGAAACAAAAGCCCAATTTAAAAAGGCTCAAAAGATTTGAACAGACAACCCAGTGATGAAGATATACCAACGTCAAATGAGCTTATGAAAAACTACTCAACAATATTTGTCATTAAGGAAATGAAATTTTAAACAACAGTGAGATATTATTACACATCTATTAGACTGACCATGTTATTTTTTAATTTTTTAAATGAAAATACTGATTGCTTGCAAGAGTAAGAAGCATAGGGAATTTTTATTCATTGCTGGTGGGAATGAACAACGGTAGTCACTGTGAAGCTTGATGGTTTCTTAGAAAGCTAAACATAATATTACCCTGTGGTCCAGAAATTGTGCAACTAGGTATTTACCCAACTGATTTGAAAACCTGTATGTGAAAGTTTGTAGTAGTTTCATTCTTGTTTGTTAAAACCCAAATCAACAAAGATGTCCTTTAATAGGCAAATGGATACACAGAGGATGTATGTCTATACAAAGGAATACTGTTCAGAGATAAAAGTTAAAGTTTTATTTGTCATTCAATACATCAACATGGATGAACCTTAAATGAATATTGTTAAATGAAACAACCATGTACTGTATGATTCTATTTATATGATGTTCTGGAAAAAATAAAACAGATCAGTTGTTGCCAGATGCTTGGTGAGGGAAGAAGTTTGAATAGATAAGCACAGTGGGAATAATTTTTAGTGACATGAAACTATTCTGTATGACACTGTAGTGGTGATTACATGACACTTTTCTTTTGTTAAAACCCATAGAAACTTACAGCACAAAATAAGGAAACTTAATGTATGTGAATAAAACAAAATTAGGGAATTGGGAGACTTCAGGATGGAATTCAGAATTAACAAAAGAATTGAACCATATTAAAAATGTATGACACAACATCACTAAATAGAGCTGGGAAAAAAGTTTCATAGCTAAGTAATTTTGGAAATAAGTGGAGACTCCAAGGACAAAACGAATTGTACATTCACACTATACTCTAGTTGGTGAACTTATGTCCCTTGGATGTGGATTAACATGCTACATGTGTACTGAGATTGAACAAATAAGTAAATGTATAGATAATGGCAGGAGCCAGATTTCTCACTGATGATATGGGAAGTCATAGATAGTAGTGTTGGAAGATCAGAATGAATCATGTGATTCTGCGCTGGGCACATCATTATGAATTCATTCAAATTTAGTATAGAGATAAACACATAAGATAACATACAAGTACAGATAGTGACAAGCAAAAAGCACACCTCGTGCCCAGGTCTTACTTCCTAATATTAGTATAGAAAGGAAGGAAAAGGAGCAACTTGACAATAGAATAACCTGACAGTAGTCCCCCTTCTCCTCACTTTTTGCTTTCCACGGCTTCAATTGTCAACCACTGTCTGAAAATATCAAATGGAAAGTTTCAGAAATAAACAGTTCATAAGTTTTAAATTGAGTGCCTTCCTGAGTAGCATGATGAAATCTCCCACTGTCCTGCTGTGCCCCACCAGGGATGTGAATCATCACTTTGTGCAGCATTTCTACGCTGAATATGCCACCTGCCCATTAATCACTTAGTAGCCCTCTCAGTTATCAGGTGGACTGTCATGGTATCACATGCCTGTGTTCAAGTCACCCTTATTTTATTTAATAAAGGCCCTGAAGCACAAGGGTATTAATGCTGGCAATTCAGATATGCCAAAGAGAAGCCTTAAAGTGCTTTCTTTAAATGAAAAGGTATGAGATTTTGTTTCTTCATTTGTTTGTCTTGTTCCTTTGTTGTTTTCAGTTTTATATAACACATATTGGTGAGATTATAAACACAGACAATAGTTTAATGGTTACCAGAGGGCGAGTGGGGAGGGTGGTGGTAGATGAGGGTAAAAGGGATCAAATATATGGTGATGGAAGAACTGACTCTGGGTGGTGAACACACAATATGATATATAGATGATGTATTATAGAATTGTACACTTGAAACCTATGTAATTTTACTAACAATTGTCACCCCAATAAACTTTTTGAAAAATGAAAAGGTATATACATGTAGGAAAAATATAGTATATATAGGGTTCAGTACTATCCAGGCATCTACTAGGGGTCTTGGAACAAATTTCCTGTGGATAAGGGAGTACTACTGTAAATAATAGACATAAACATAGTCAGCAGGAAAACATCCAAACCACGTAAGCAATCATAGTACTAGTAAACTTAAAATTACTTCTTAAAAGTGGACACTGAAGATTGACTTTACAAAAATCAATTTAGTATGTATTCTGGGTGATTTTTGTATATCACTTATCACAATTGTATAATATGAAAAGACCTGTTAACTACTTTTTAATTTTCAAATTTCAGGAAAATTAAAGAGTAAAATTGACAAGCAAATAGAGTGGTCATTGTATTTCAGTTAAAGAACTTGAAGCTTTATAAAGTTATTTATCAGTTATTTGCTTCCATGTTTTGTTGGTGGTGGTAGTAGTAGTGCTGCATCATTGTTTTGACTTGTTTTTAGTTTTCATTTTATTTTACTGGTATTTCATTCTGTTTCTCTCTGGATTTAAATATTTATTGTGCTAAAAAGCTATTTCCTCACATATCATTAAAAAAGAGACTATCTTTCTATTCGATGTTTCTTCTTTTAAGTCATTACCTGTTTCTCCATTACTCAGTGGTAAACCTCATATATAATCCTAAACTGATGTTAAGGCTTGACCCGAACTTGGGTGTACTTATGAAGAAATTACTAATGCTGAGTCTTTAATGTGTTATATCATGTTCTTCATGTCTTAAAATGGTTGAATTATTCTAGTGAGGTCTCAATTTTAATTTCAAACACTGCAACCTCTACAAGGTTATCATTCCAGTTGAATTTTAGGAGTGTGGAGCAGAAGAAAAGTATTTCGTATGTAACTCTCTTTGTTAAGAATATCACTGTTTCCTCAGAGATGTAGAAAAGACAGCAGGGACTTCCATATAAGTAGATGAGATGGTGTCCAATTTCTGGCATGAGACACACAAATGTGCCAGATTTTCTGATTGGGCAAATTACAGTGGAGTTAAAGTGCTTGTCTTTTGTCCATAATTACATCAGAATGAATTCAGAATATATACATATAATATTCATATATATGTTATTGAGAATAGACACACCTAATAAAAGAATGATTAAAGAGAGCCACTTGACAAACTGAGAAGCTTTAAAATCTAATAGGATATGCTTCAAGAACATTGCTAGGGGTTACAGCAAAAGTTACCTTAGAGGTTAACTACTCTGAAGATTTCATTAACAACAATCAGGTACCTGTGCACAAGATAATTTAAAGAAGCAGGATTATGACTTGGGAAAATTATAAAATTCTTAATGCCATTTTTTTTACCCTAGGTTTCTATTTACTTAGCTACACATTTTATTTTTGTAGCTGCCTGTATTAAAAAGTATCATTTTGCTATCATTGTTGCTGCTTCCCCAGACTCAGTGGCTAAACAGAACAGGAGGCCATTCTAATTCCAATGTCATATTTTATTATTCTTACTCTATATCCCAGTCCTGGAAAATGTTGCCTATCATTTGCAATAGACCTACAGTTCTATACAGCACACCTACATAATAGGGAAATAGGAGAGGCAAAAATAAATATTTGAGAGATATATATGGAGAAAGAGATAAATGTCAATATATGGAAGAATATTGTATCTACTGTGGTCCTCCTTATGTCACTGGTCCCACAGACTTAAGTGGTATTTAGAACATTCTTGTTTTACCTCCCCTCACCCACTCCATTTTCACTTTGTCTTTAGCAAGCACCTCAACTGGTCATGATTCTTTGCTGTGTAAGTATTCCAACATTTAATTTCCAAGGGGTCTAGGGAATTATTAATCCATACTGTGTTAATTTGTTGTAGCTTTCCATTTTTTAGTTTTCTTCCATAGGATATAGAATTACTGAGATACGCCTAGAAGAGCTCCTAACTAATGGACATATTCCCCATCACCCCCATTTTGTGGTAATAATCAAGTGAATCTCCCCAGGAAGTGCAGTAAACTTATTTTTTTGCCTGTTGTCTCACTTGCCATAAATCAAGTAGCTTGATGGCAGCCATAATCTCCATTTTAATGGAACCATTGTGAAATCCTGGGAGAAGCAATTGGTACCTGGGAATCAAGACCACTATATTATTATAGTTTTTTAGTGCTATGTACCATATTATACAAGCTTGTCAGCTTAAAACATTCATTTATTACCATGCAGTTTTTGTATATGAGAAGTCCAGCATGGCTCAAATGAGGTTCTCTGCTTTGAGTCTCCTAAGGCAAAAATCAAGATGTCAGGCTAGACTCTTACATGAAGGATCCCAAACCTTTTCAGGCTGTTGGCAGAATTCAGTTCCTTACAGTTGTAGGACTGAGGCTCCTGGCTGTTGAGCAGGAGCTAAGGTCATCCTCCAGAAGCCACCTGAATTTCCCCATCATGTGACTCTCGCCATCTCAGAATCAGAAACACTACCTTGAATACTTTTCATGCTTCAGATCTCCCTGACCTGCTCTTTTGCTGCTAGCTTTTAAAGGTACACCTTATTGATTTAAGTAGAATCAGATAATCTTTACATCTTAAGGCCAACTGATGCAATGTTTATTATGTCACAAAATAATTCCTTCAAGTAAGTATTTTAATGTTTGCTTGAATAACCAGGACACAAGATTTCGGGGGGGAGGGGAACAATTTTAGAATTCTGCTTACCACAACCTCCAATCCACCCAGCAGAGTCCAAAGTTTCAAGAATGGGAAGAAAAAAAATGCAGTGTGTTACTAGGGATAATTATGAGAGAAGGTACTAGCAATCTATTACCAGACTCATGATTCCAGGGTATGGAAGAAACAGCACAATATGTTGACTCTTAGCAAACACTACGTCAGGGAGGATACTATTCCAGTCCCACTGTGTTATCATTAAGCCAGCACCATGACTAAATCTGCAAAGGTCATTCCACTATTTACAGAGTGATGGGGCAAATGATAAGACTCATGAATTCCACCAGCAAGAACTCATTAGCACACTTCATTTTATGAAAAATGAGTTCCCTGATTAGCAGCAATGATGTTGGGAAACAGAAGCAATCATAGCTTCATAAACGTGATGAGATTTAGACGTGCCATAAGTATATAAGTGATTTCTTTTTTGTTGTTGTTGTTGGCAGAGCATTCAAAGCAGAGAATGCAAAATAGATATCTATTCCAGTGAGAACAAATCACTCCACCCTCCTTTATAGAATTTTGACCTAGAGCGGTCAGAAGGTCCTCTTAAGGAATGGTGGTATATTGTGGAATCAGTGTTAGCCTCTGCTGTTGGCAGGTTTGGCACTCAGCAGTGACTGTAACCAGATGATTCTTGGTGAGTGGAAGCCCATGTTGCTCAAATCATACATACCCTCCCTCCTTGCTCCCATGACCACATATACATGAGCCCATCAGGCAATGGGGGGCAGGGGGGAAGGATAGCTTGGAAAGAGGTTGACTGACAATGAACAACTATTCATCTTGTTCACCTGATTATTAAGATTCTTATCTGCTTCTGTTGTTCTTTTCTAAGCATTGGCTTGGTGCACAATACCTTTATTAGATATTTCTGTCTACATACGTCTTTCCTATCCTCCTTGTCAACAATTTTCCAATCATATTCCTTGCAAAAGCCTCTGACTCTCAAGCCAAACTGTTAGCCACTGCCTGTGTGTTAATGTGGACCTAAGACTCTGGTCATCTCTCCTTCCAAACCAACTTAACAATGAAGTAGACTGCTTGAGAGAAGAGTTTCCTCTAAAAACTTTGCTTCAGAGTTATCTTTGAGTATGATGCCAGTGTTGTAGGTGTCCATTATTGGGTGGAACCAGAATATTATATAGAATTTTTTGTAAGCCAGGCCAGAGTTTTTGTTCTCTGAAAAGTGAGCATAAGGAACTCATCCTCATGGACCGTAAATGCCAGCTGAGAAAAGGGAGGAAGTACAGCAGTAGTGGAAGTCATGGAAATCTGAGCACTTTTTCATGCATCTGATTCATTTTCTCAGTAAATGTTATAACCTTACTCAATTATACTGCCTCCATTTGAAGACTGAGAGCGACTGTGCAACCCAATTTTATGGCTTGATGAGTCAGACAACATCCAGTTAATGATGGCCATATGGAATTTCATGGTAAATTGGTGGCTAAAAGTCAAATGTTTAGTCTTTTCCTAGGGCCCCAAACCAATCACGAAGCTGTTGATCCTCAGGGGAGTAGTTATCTACAGAGGAGAGCATAGTTTTGCTCAAAAATTATGGAAGTCTGGCCTGTGATTCACCCTAGGGGCCTGCAGAATGTTCTGGACTTTATTCCTAACTTCATGTACCACTGAATCTGCTGGAGCATATGGGCTGTGGCACAGTAGCCTGCACAGCACCCTGGAATTGCTACACAACCGGTTCTCTGCATCTCACTCAAAACGGACATACTTTCAACTCATTAGGTCAATAGATTTGAATTGCAAACCCTAATGGAGAAATATATATTGCTTCTAATATACAAAGAGACCTATTAGACACAGCTTTTCTCTTAAACGTGTGAATGTTATTAGTCAGATCTACAAATTCAATGGATACATTTTTCTTTTTTTAAATTTTCCATATATTCCACCGGAAATCGTGCTGTCAAAGTTTATAATACAAGGCACTTTTCTCTCTTGCCTCCAATAACAATTTCCTCATTTCCCTTTCAGTCTATAGTAATATTCTCCTTGGGGCCTTTCTTACTAGCACCTGACAGCTGGTCCCAAAGCTGATCCACATGTTTCATATTTTTGTCAAGCCAGTAACCGACTTCTGGTACCAATATCTATTTAGGTTATCTATGCTGCATGACGAATACATTCTAAAAGGTACTGGATTGGGCCGGCCAAGTGGCGCATTGGTTGAGAGCCGGTTTTGGGATGCCAGTGGCCCTGGTTCGAATCCCACATATGAGGGCCAGTGACACTGCCCTTTGCAGCTAACAACAGCCCCACCTGGAGCTGGGCTGCGTGAGCCCTGGCGAAGGTGTAGGCTGCATCCCCTGCTGCAGTGAACTGCCATAGACTACTACAGTGAGTGGCCGGCAGCCAGCGTGAGCGGCTGGCAGCCAGCATGAGCTGCCAGTAGCCGACATCCAGAGGCCGGCGACCGATCTGCCTCATCCGGGAAGAGCGCAATGATGATACCAACATGGGCCAGTGAAGCAATGTCCTCCACAACTAGACTGAAGAACAAAAGGACAGCAACTTGTTGTTCCCCTTTCCCCATTCCCCAATGCTGTTCCCCTCCCCCAATTCCCCAATAAAATCTTTTAAAAAAATAAATAAATAAATAAGTAAATAAATAAATAAATAAATAAATAAATAAATAAATAAATAAAATAAAAAGTACTGGATTAAACAATTGTATACAGAATGTGCCAAAAAATGTATACACATTTTAAGAAAGGAAAGCTGTATTAAAATTGCAATACTCACTATATGCCAATAACAAAAGATGACTGCAAGTCATGTTTGACTTCTGCAATTGCAAGAGGTACTTGAAGTGGTTACCATCATCAGTGTCCAGACACTTCTGATTACGGAAAACTACTGCTTTGTCGCATTCCTTCATGACAGAGCAGGTGGGAGTGGAGAAGGGACGGCAAAAGGTTAAGGAAAAGAGTGAGAGACACAAAATAGGAGAGAAAACAGTTCAGGACCAGGAGACTTCAGCCTCGTGGACTGGAGTCCTGAATCAGGCCTGACTGATCCTTTTATTATCTTACACATAAGCAGGGATCAATGTAGCTTCCCAGGTCTGTGAGTCTCACACCCAAGAATTAACCTCCAGGCCTAATTTCCCAAGCCTGCAAACTGCCATTACCAGTTGCCCCATGAGGTTATTGTCATGCACCTCTAAGAGACAGAAGCTTCCTCTGCCAAGGCTTACTGATAAGAATGAAGGGAGAAAAGGTATTGTCACATCAATAGGTCATTTCACAGGCAGGCTGCCAGAACCTGAAGCAAGGGGTTTACACCCCTTTTTTCCTCTCCCTGATTTCTCCCATGGCACTCACTTGCACCCACGGGTACCCACTGGCACCCACGCGACCGTGTCTGACTTGGGTTGTCCCTCTCGTGGGATCTTACCCGTCACTGACTAGCCGGCCATCCTTTGGTGCCAAGTGGGGATATATACAGTAAGCATAATATTGAAGTAATGATCTGTCTTTATGGAGACGTGCATGGGGGCAGACAGGCAGGCTATAATGTGACACTGCTTGAGCAAAGTGTTCACTTGTGTGTATATATATATATATATATATATATATATATATATATATATATTGGCACCCCTGGTATATACATAATGATTCAGTTTGTTGACTGTGGCTCAACTGGATGATTCTTTTGTTACATATCATTGTCATCAAATGCCATAAGCATCTGGAGTCTCAGTCTCTACTGGGCTGGAATGTTAGTCATGTAACTCATGTGGTTCACATTAATGTTGCCTCTTGGATGAGAGCTCCTTCATGGATGTTGATGACAACACCACCGTTTTCTTCACTGCTACCCCTCCATGTGGCATAGACTTTTAACAGTATGGCAGCTGGTTTTTAAGAGGGATGATTTTTAAAGATGAAAGTGAACACTTCAAAATCTTCTACATTAGTTTTGAAAGTTGTATAGAGTCACTCTAGCTGCAATTTACTCTAGCTGCACTTTACTGATTGACCAAAGTGACTAAACAAGGTGAGCCCAGATTCAATGAGGGGGAGTACAGTATGTGTGAATACAAGAAGGTCTCATTTATTGGGGGACATTTTTGTGAATCAGTGATAGTAGAAGAGCTTCAGAACATTTGTATTAAACAAATACAGTATTGGTACCTCAAATCCTTTCACCTTGAGCATTACAATATGATCTGCTTTTCCATTTCGCTTTAGTTTTCTATTCTCACTTCCTTATTACCTACTATCCCAAATGTTCTGTACAAAAACAGATCATACATGTCTTTCCACTACTCAATACCATTTAATGACTCCCTCAGGTTTTAGAACAAAGTTTATGCTCCACATGTTATAATATCTTATAGTTTTAGCTCTTAACATAGGGGTGAGTATGTAGTGAAAATACAATTTTATAAGTGGACAAATGAATGAAATACCATTCAGTGCAAGCTTCTCCAAATGGCAATGCCAAATGTCAAAACCAAGAAGGCATGTTTAATCCTTCTCCTCTATTTAGAATACAATATGATCAGCATCCTCAAGAAATAGAGTTTATTAAGACACACCAACATTCCGAGTGATAAGTACAGTATGATAAAAGACAAAAAATACATTTAAAAATACTTTAAAAGAGAAAAAGGAAAGTAGTTAAAAAATATGTAAAGACACATAACACAAAAAAATATTAATCTCAAAATTGTAACTGTTCCTTTGATGACATATATTTTTACATTATAATATCCCAATTTATATAAAACAATGTGTGTATAAAGAAATGCATTGAAAAATGGATGAATGGATAAAGGAAATGTGGTATGCATATTTCTTTTTAAAAATGAAAGATAGATAGATGCATAGGCAGGAGTGATTTATATTATATTATACACTCAAATAAGTATTCATATATAATGTAGAAATCAATGAGATTAATTTTCATCTTGTTTTGTGAAATATATTAATAGTAGAATGAGCCATGTGTTAGCTTCTGGTAGTAAAATAATTTTAAAAAAATCTATTTAGCACTGTAATGTACACATTTTGTTCTCCTAAATAATTCCACACATATTAAAAAATAAGATGTTGATTTAATCTGATTTTTAAGGTATTATAAGTACATAATAGAAAGCATATACCAAAAATTCCTAACTGATTTCAACAAACTTATTCCTTAGATAAATGACTGTCCTTAAGAAATATGACTAGAAAAATGGACTAAATTCTCCAATCAAAAGTCATAGTTTGGTAAAATGGATGGAAAACATGATTCAACTACATGCTGTCTTCAAGAAACTCACTTTATTTATTTTTTATTTTTTCTGATTTATTTTTGTTTTGAGGGCAGTGTCACTGACCCTCATATGTGGGACCCGAACTGGGGCCGCTGGCTTCCCAAGCCAGCGCTTAACCACTGCGCCACTCGACTGGCCCAAGAAACTCACTTTAAATTGAAGACAAATAATTTGAAAGTGAAAGAATGTAAAAAAGATATTCAATGTTGATAGTAACTAATAGAGAGCTAGTGTAGCTACACTAAAACAGAATAGACTTTAAATCAAAAACTTTGACAACCATCAGGTTGTTCACTCAGTTTTTTAGATTCCACATATAAGTGAGAAATATTTTGTAGGGTATCAGATGGTCACATGTCTTGTTAGGGAGACCACTTCATGGATGGGGTAGAGGCTTGATCACTGCACTGTACACATGAAACTGATGTTATATAATATTGTATGTGAACTATAATTGAATATATATATATATAGTCACAGGATGTGGAGTATAGTGTGGGAGTGAAGTCAATGGAATTGTAATAGATATATATGATATGGGGGGGGAGTGGGGTGGTGGAATGGGGGAGGAGGGTTGACACTTTGAGAGGTAAAAAGTATAACTATCACACTACGTTGTACACCTGAAACTAATTTTTAAAAAATTACAGAAAAAAGAAATATGATTAGAAATATCTTTTCTTACTGTCATTATTCACATTTTGAAATCTTCTCCATTTCTATTGTTACTTATCACTTGAAAGTAATACGGCTTCTTGACATGCTCATATGTGTGCCCGTATGGATATCACTTAGGACAGTCTGAGGAAGAGTTAATCTGGTCTGCATCCTGTTTCTGGATTGGTTATAAAAAAAAGCTTCTCCCCAAAACAAAGTACACATATTATAGATTATTAAATGTTGGTATTAAGACAATACTTTCCATCAAGATTTTACATGTTGTAATAAAGAGTTGTGTGTATTTACACTCATGGAAACATAAGATTACAACATGATTAACTTTATATACAACCAAAGGAAGTAGGCTTAATGCAGTCAGTAATCTTGTGCTATATATCAACTTTATTATCTTTAAGTGATAGTTTACATAATTTTCACATAGATTTGTATATGATCATATGCATGCTTAATTCTGCTGTTTTTTTCTTATTATTTTACCTAGAAGCATTTTCTTCTAAGATTCCCCCAAACCTATGTAACTTCCTTTTCCATCAAGCAATATACATTAGCAATTGAATATGTATTCTTCTGTATTTTTTTCTTCATGCTCATAGGATCAGGGGAGAGACGGCAGACAATAAGGTCACGTTAAAATGCTTAGTTAACATTGTAAACCACCAGAGTGTAATGCCCATTGTGAAATTTGAGTGGTCAGGATAGCACATGTACCTCACATTATTCCCCAAAGAGGGAAAAGATAAATAAGGTACTTACCCATCATCTCTTATCAGCTGAGAGCTTTTACTGAGACTGTGAAGTACTGGGCATCCCTGCCAGCCTGAAGTGTCTACAGGCAGAGTGGGTTTCCACTATCAATTTACTCAAAAAAGTGATACCGATGCTGGTGGCAGAGTGCAGGCTGCAATGTTCTGCACTGGTAAGCAACATGAGACTTGGACAAGATAGTGTCAACACTTTCTGACAGAGAAACCTTGGAAATCATGTGTTGAAGATGGCAGCGCCTTTATCAGCCTGTACTTCTGAATGACTATGTGGAACCCCCACTCCAACACTGAAATGTGGACCTTAATATAGGGCAAGAAATAAAATCATATGCATTAAAGAGTAGAGACTACGGGGTGTATGTGTTACAGCAGCAAATGTTAATTAATATTTAATGTTTCTTGGACTCCACAGGATTCTAAATATGAAGAATCAAAATTTTTAGTAACCCTAATCTTTCATTGGAAATCAGGACTTCATCTCCTCCATTTCAAATACATTATTGAAAGTTCTTCCAAAGAGGTATTGAACACTCTTTGTAACTCCTGTTCTGCTTTGCCATGGAGTAATGTACAGGATATTATATGACTTGTTTTCAACATGACAATGTCTTTCTTGCCCATGTGGTACCAGAATCATCAGAACTTTGGAACCTAACTGTATCTTTGTTAATGACAAAGATACCTATGGACTTCATCACCAGTCAATTAAACAGATACTCTTTATCATCTAATGTCTCACCACTCCTTTTAAAATTACTTTCACAAGAAATTTTTAGTGCCATCTAGACATTATGATAAGGACAAACAGGAAAATAGAGATTTTTAAATCTTGAAATATTAATAAAGATCCTTAGTGGTCTATTCTTATTTGAGTTTGTTGCTATACTACTACTGATTTGTTACCTTCTCTTTAAGCTTGTTTTAGGGTTACCATGGCTAAATCATTTTCAAAGTGATTTTTCCCCTTTGTGTCCGTAATTGCTAAAAACAAATTCAAAACCAATATGCTTCTATTATTCTGTTATCAACTACCTTCATCATATTCATAGAATTTAATTGGCTGCTTATAGAAAACTTAGACCAACAGTTCATGTGTATTGTACTTTTTTCTAAATTTACTTTTTTATTAGTTTCAGGCATACAACACAATGCAATAGTTATACTCTTTACCCCCCAAAGTGAACCCCCCCCAGTTCGCCACCCCACTCCCCCCCATATCATACATATCTATCATAACTCCCCTGACTCTCCTCCACAATATACTCCACATCCCGTGACCATCCACATATTCAGTTACAGTTGGCATACAATATTATACAACATCAGCTTCAGGTGTACAGTACAGTGATCAAGCCTCTACTCCATCCATGAAGTGGTCTCCCTAACAAGACATGTGACTATCTGAAACACCACAAAATTTTTACAACATTATTATATTCCCCGAACTGTGTTTCATAACCCTGTGGCAATATTGTAGTTGTCTATTTATGCTGTCTAATCCCTTCGCCTTCCCCCCTATCCCCAACCCCCTCCCAATTAACAGCCCTCAGTTTTTCCTCTACATCTACGAGTCTGTTTATTTTGATCATTCACTCAGCTCTTCAGACTCCACACACAAGTGAGATCACATGGTACCTGTCCTTCTCTGACTGACTTATTTCACGCAACATAATAGTCTCTTCACAACATTATCAATTACATTCCCAGAACTGCCCCCATATCCCTGCAGCAACATTGTAGTCCCACATACACTGTCCAAAACCTTCCCCTCTCCCTCTTCCCCACTCCCTCCCAGCCAGCAACCACCAGTTTTTCCTTTATATCTGCTTGATATGACTTCAATCTTCTTAAATTTACTGAGACTTGTTTTGTGGCCTAACATGGTCTATCTTGGAAAATGTCCCATGTGTACTTGAGAAGAATGTATATTCTGTTTTTTCAGGGTGAAATGCTCTAAAAATATCAACGAAGACCATCTGGTCTAAAGTATCATTTAAGGCCCCTCTTTCTATGTTGACGTTTTGTCTAAAGGGTCTGTCCATTGGTGACAATGGTGTTGAAGTCCCCTACTATGATAGTGTTACTGTTGATCTCTGTCTTTATGTCTGTCAAAATCTGTTATATGTAATTAGGAGTTCCTATGTTGCGTGCATAGATGTTTATTAGGGTTATAGTGCCCTTCTTTGTCTTTTATTGTAGTCATTTTAAAGTCTATTTTGTCCAAAATAAGTACTACTACTCCAGCTTTTTTTTCTCATTTCCGTTTGCATGAAATATCTTATTCCATCTGTAAACAGCATATACATGTGTCCTATTTTCTTATCCACTCAGCCACTCTCTGTCTTTTGATTGCAGCATTTAGCCCATTCACATTTAAAATGATTATTGATAGGTGCATATGTATTGCCATTTTGTTATTTGTATTCCTGGTCTCCCTGGGTTAGCTTGTTTACGCCTTTCTTTTGTTTAAAAAAAGCCCTTTTAACATTTCTTGCAATGCTGGCTTGGTGGTAATGAATTCTTTAAGCTTATTCTTTTCTGAGAAGCTCTTTATTTCTCCTTCAATTTTTAGTGATAGCTGTGCTGGGTAGAACAATCTTGGTTGTAGGCCTTTTTCTGTGTCACTTTGAATATCTCCTGCCACTCCCTTCTGGCCTGCAGAGTTTCTGTAGACAAGTCAGCTGTCAGTCTAACAGGAGTTCCTTTGTATGTAACTTGCTGTCTTTCTCTTGCAGCCTCTAAGATTCTGTCTCTGTCTTTAGCCTTTGCCATTTTAACTATGCTGTGTCTTGGTGTGGACCTGTTTGGATTCAGCTTGTTTGGAACCCTCTGCACTTCCTGGGCATGTATGTTGATTTCCTTCGTCAGGGTAGGGAAGTTTTCAGTCATTATTTTTTCAAATACATTTCCGACCCCTTGCTTCTTCTCTTCTCCTTCTGGTATTCCTATGAGTCAAAGGTGGTTGCGTTTCACCTTGTCCCATAGGGCTCTTAAACTATTTTCATTGATTTTTATTCTTTGATCTTTTTGTTGTGCCAACTGGGTGAGTTCTGCTATTTTATCTTCCAAATCGCTGATCCGCTCCTCTGCTTCATCTACTCTACTGGTGATTCCTTCGAGTGTGTTCTTCATTTCAGTTATTGTATTCTTTAGTTCTAACAGGTTGTTTTTATGGTTTCCCTTTCCTTCTTTATGTCCTTGCTAAGTTCCTTAAACATTCTTATCATCAGTGTTCTAAACTCTGTCTCTGAAAGGTTGGATCCTTCTGTTTCATTTAGTTCCATTTCTGGAAGTTTCTTCTGATCTTTTACTTGTGACATGTTTCTTTGTTTCCCCATTCTGGCTGTCACTCTGGGATTGCTTTGATATATTAGATAGATCACCAGGAGAGCCCTGGCTGGATCACACAGGCACACAGCTCACAGCCCAACTCTCCCAGAAAAACTCCCAGTCTCAGCCTGTCCCAATCAGCCGCTCACAGTTCAGGCCGAGCAGCCCGACAACCAATCACCAGCCTGGCAACTCTGCAAGCGCAGTGCGAAGAGCGGGGACCCGAGGCGGCTTGCACACTCCTGTGTCTCAGTGAGCAGCCTGTTGAAGCTGGAGGGCACCCGCCCAGCGTTTCCCTGGCAACGCAGTATAAGTCAGGTGGAGGGTGGGGATCCAATGCCGCATGCGCGCGCACGCACACACACACTTCTGCGCCAATTCCACCAGACCAATGAGGTCTTGGACCTGATCCTCTATGGGAGGGCCCAAGCCCGACAAAATGGCGTCCTCCCTACACCACTCACGTGCAGGCTCCACACCACAGTAACAACAGTCCAAAAACCTCCAGCCTTTGCACCAAAGGTGCTCAGTTCAGTCCATCCCCACAGGCTCCCCGGTTCGGCTCACATAACCACTTCCTCCACCAGGAACCAGGTAAGTGCTCACTGGCGAGCGAACCCATGCACCGGCCCCACTGATTCTCCAGCCGCTCTTAGCCTCACCGAGCTGAGGAAAGAGAGTCCTCACTAATTTACTGCCAGCTATCTTGAAACTCCTCTTCCCAGCAAAGGAACTCTGGGCTGGTGAGCTTGGTGTGTGGCCGGAGGGTCTCTCCCCAAACCGGAGAAACCTCTCCACAGCTGGGGCGTCCCTCATGGGGCTCGCCCTCTTTTGTCTCCGCCCCTCCTACCAGACCCGACGTGGCCTCCTCTTAAAGTTCTTCATTTAATGGTTCTGTTCCTCCAGTGTTCCGGGGACCTCCAGGGTTGAATGCTGTATAATTTGCTTGTAATTTTGGTGTGATCCTGGGAGGCAGTTAGCACAGCGTCTGTCTATTGCGCCATTTTACCGGAAGTCTCCTTTTTTTTTTTTTTTTTTTTTTTTTTTGAGGGCAGTGTCACTGGCCCTCACATGTGGGACCAAACCGGGGCTGCTAGCTTCCCAAGCCAGCACTTAACCACCGCACCTCTCTGCCGGACCTGTACATTTTAATCATCATAAACACACTGTAAAATAGGCTCTAATGTTTTGATTGATAGATGAAACTACCAAAGCTTGTTGCCAAAGATTTTAGAGCTGTTAAGAGGCAAGGACAAGTTTAAGCCAAATCTGGCTAAGCCAGTATACTAATTTTTGTGTACCACCTCCCTTACTGGATTTATTGTCCAATATATCAGATACTCAAGATATTCTAGTAAGAGAACATACAGAGTAAGAACCTATAATATAAAGCATTATTTTAGGTATTTATCACTGATTTCAAGAATTAAGAACATTTCCTAATATTGAAAATGTTTGTAGAGCTCTCTTTGCTCTACAAGGATGAAGAGCATTCTCAGCAATCAGATGGTAGACATTCCAGAAAATGAGATGCACTATTATTGAAGGGCCCAGAGGCACTCTGTGGAGGGACTTCATTCACATGAATGTAGAAGTCAGTCTCCTTAGAAAGAAAAAGAGGCTCTAGGTTGACAAATGGTGGGGAAATAGAAAGGAACTCACTACTGTTCATACTATCTGTAGTCATGTTCAGAAGATGATCAAGGAATCCATTGGGCATCCGTTACAAGATGAGGTCTGTGAGTGCTCACTTCCTCATCAACATCATTATTCAGGAGAATGGTTCTCTTGTTGAAATCCAAAATTTCTTGGATGTAAAATATATAAAGCCACAGAGTTTGGATGAGGTCAGGTGTTGCTTGTTCAGTATCTCAAGCCTAGAAAGATGAACTAATTCCTGAGGCAATGATATTGAACTTGTATCAAATTCCGCTGCTTTGATTCAACAAGCCACAACCATTAAAATTAGGATATCATAAAATTTTGGATGGTATCTTTGTTTCTGAAGGAGAAACAGTTCAGCTGACTGATGAATAAAATCTTAGTTGTTCAGCTACAGAAACATCAAGATGTCACTGATTCCTCAGGCTTATTTGTGATATTTTAAAGATGCAATAAAAGTCATGTATTGATTTGGGGGAGAAAAAGAAAATATTTGTAGAAATTCCTGTTCACTTGTAACACCTATCTTAGGATAACTTATAACAATAACAAATTGAACTCCAAATATTGTCATGTGCATTTTTCCCAATTATAAATAGATAAATCAACTGCCATCAGGAATATATTCTAGGTGTATGTCTCCAGGTCAAAAAACCCACATATATATATTTGTTTTTATCTGAAGAAATCTACTAATTTTAAATGTGTGACATAATTAAGTAAAGTAAGAGAAAATAATGTGTTGCAACAACATTGTGTGGGACTTACTTATGTTCCTGCCAAGATTTGAGCAGAATGTAAGAAATTAGCATTGATCATCAGTGTCTCAAATTTCGTTCAAGCTAAATCACGTTCACATCTGGAGTCTTTAACTGTGCTTTACAATAAGTGTAGCATACTCTAAGTGCCCATTAAAAGAGTTGAAAAAGGCAACATGAGGGTAAACAATTTCATGAAATGATATATTTCTCTTAAGCTACTACTAGTATATACAATTAGTTCTAGAATTACCCTTTCATTTCCATTGTCTTGTACTTAGAAACTTGAATGTAATGAGGTACTCTAGTAAATAGACATGTTCTTACTCTTTTATTGCTTCTGTCTCATTTACATTCAAATTCTTGTTCTTTAAACTTGTGATTTTTATTCACATTGAATTAATTTACTTTTAATTTTTTTCTCCACATTCAGAGTCAACGTAGCAATTTGCTAAGAAGTACATACATATACCTTTTGCAAAAGGATTTAGCTTCTCATAATTAAAAAAAAGAAAAAGAAAAAAAGAATTACCATCAATAAGCACCCAAGGAAAGAACCCCCCTGTGGGGGTCTTTCCCTGTGGGGAGCCCAGCATGCTGCAGTAGTTTCCAACTTTTAATGTGCATATGTCACCTTAAATATTATCAGGTTTTAGAACTCTATCTTAAGATATTTCATATTCCACAGGTGGGTAGGAGAAGCAGGAAAATGAATTTTAATAAGTAAATTGGTGGATCTGCTTCAGAAAGTCTGACATTGGAGAATCATTCATGAAAATTCTAAGAATAAAATATCTGAAATAAAAACTGTTGAGGCAGAGTTTGGTTGTAAGTTTATATTGGTTCCTATCAGGGAGACATCTAATGCCTAATCCCACAGGTTTCCCTGAGTCTACTGGATCTGATACTAACACCCAATCCTGGCTAGGAAATCTTTCCTATTTCCAGAGCTTTAGACAATATTTAGATCCATCCATCATATGTTAGCAATTCCAGCAGGGTTTCCACTGATTTCTCAGCCTATCTTGTTTCCTCTGAAATGTAGTGCTGAAAGGTAGGATGCTGTCCAATTGTCTTAAAACACAGAGGCAGACAACTCAATTGTCCAGGACCCACCTCAGTGGATGGCAGAACATTCAAGTGGAAGGTTCAAGTATATTGAAAGCAAAATGTGAAAATTAGTTTTTCCTGCTCATAATCAAATAGCTTTTTTATATATGGTACTATACTGGTTGTGTATTTCAACAGTAATCATGGTTGACATGATAACCTTGAATTTAATTATGTTCTAAACTTCTTGCTTCGTACCTAAAATATTATTTGGTGAAATGGAGCATTGTTTTTCAGAGAAAGAAATACTTTTTCTTAAGTAGTAACCATCAGTATTTACTCAATATAACATATATTGGCTTTGCACACAACGAAAGAGCTTTCCGTCTTCATTTGCTTGTCCACATTCCTGCTTCATTTACTTAATCAAAACTCATTGATCAGAAGAACCATCTTGTGACTACTATGAACTTTTGTTAGGCTTTCTGTTAAATAATATAGACCATAATTGCTTTAAAATGACGTCTGTGCATCATTAATATGAAAATGTATTTCTCAAGTATAAGAAAACTTTATTAATATTGACTCAGATTTTATAAGTTATTATAATTTGGACAGTATTTTATCTAAAATATAGCATGATGAATGATATTTATTACATACAGTTTATTTTAAGTAAAAATATCTTGAGGCAAACAAGTCTGAATTAAAACAGTGTAAACTTAGTTAAACTATTAGGTGTATCAATTTATATTTGATTAATCTGATTATGATTAGCATGCTTTTTTTTTTTTTAACGTGTTATTTATATCAAGTACTTAGCAATAGTTGGAAGAAAAACTACTTAAAACTGTTTGGTGCTCTCCTAAAGAAATGAAAAGTATTTTTTCCAAGCGACTCCTAAGGTGGTGGATATTTGTCTCCTCCACACCAATAGTGGACAGAAAATACCACTCTGCTTTTCTGGATTTTCGAACTAGCTCCTTTTTAATTCTATTATTATTATTATTATTATTATTATTATTATTATTATTATTTTAGAGTTTAGAAAGCAACTTGAGTATTCATACTTGAGAATTCCATTTTAAAAAGTGACTTGTTTTTGTTAGGCTTTCACTCATACAGAGATGATACTAAAAATATTTAACAACCTGTAAGGTACAGGTACCGACCTATTAGAGTGCACACCTGCTTTGGCCCTGGAGTGGGGTCTTTCAGGCAACAAACTGTGGCCAGCATTAATTCAATATTTTGTGAACTGATTGCATTTGAGGCTCTTCCATTAATTGCAGAGTTTACCAACGTCTCATATGCATCCCTATGTGGAGTTTCATATTTGGCTGACATTGAACTTCTTCAATATTAAAGAGCTTCAATATAATGTTCAACTCTTATTTTTATATAATTTCAAATTCACAGGAAGGTTGCAAGGAAAATGCAACCACCACACATATACTCTGCATCAGATGTATACAAGTTAGAATTTTGCTCTTTCATCCCCAAATGCTTAGCATAAAATTTAACACCAAAGACACTCGTTTACATATGCAGTCAAATTAGGGGCTTTAAAATGACACAATGTTATTATTTAATACTAAGTCTATATTTAAATTTTGTTTATTGTTTCAACAGTGGATGGCTTTGATCGAAATCTCTCACCATCCTTGATTTAATCTATCATCACAAACTTCATTTTGTTGTCTTGTCTTTTTAGTTCCCTTTAATCTGAGCCCGTTTTTTAGCCTTTCTTTTTTATGAGACTGATATATTTTGTAGGATACTGGCCAATTGTTTGCAAAATGATCATCAAACTGGGCTGCTTGATGTTTCCTAAAGATTATATTCAGCTTATGTATTTTTGGCAAGATAACCTATATATAATATACTGCTTCATTATTCTTCGTCCAATATTTTGGATAAAGTTTGAGCATTTTGTTGCATTGCTGTCCACCAGATTTTTCCACTGTAAAATTAGATTTCCTTTCTTTGTTAGTAACATGTTGGGGAGATTTTTTTTAGACTATTCTTTCTTTACCTGGCAATCTTGGTCTTCACTTCTTACCTGAATCAATTATTACTATGATGTTTGTGAAATGGTGATTTTCTAAATCTGTTATTCCTTCTGTATTTATGATTTAGCACTTTATTGTTAAAAAAGAGCTTTACCCTAGCTCTTATCTATCTATATCTATCCATCCGTTTTATATATATATATTAAATTACTTAATTAAATATATATTATATAAATTAAATATATATATTTAATTAGTTAGTATTATATATAGTTAATTAGTTAGGTAGTATGTTATATATATTTAGCTAGTTAGATACACACACACACACACACACACACACACACACACTGGGGGTGCCAAAAGAAATGTATACACATTTTAAGAGATATTATCTATGTATTATTTTTCGAAGTTGAATTGAATTATAGTAGCAATGTATAGCATGAGGTTCGCTCAAAAGATGGCTTTAATCAAATGAAAGCTAGCTAGGGTCACCGTGCAACAGGCAGGACAGTCAAAGAAAATGGCAGAAGCATGGTTGTTGTTCCAGGAGCTCAAGACCATTTGAAGCGGTATTTGAAATTCGAGAATGTTGTGAAAATACATCGACGATGTAGGTATGAGTATGCAACAAATCATCTAACATGCTTAACAACTGTACGCATTTGTGATAAGTTTGTGACGCATGATGCTGTGCATGATGTACCCAAGGGAGAATCCAGGAGGCCGCACAGCAACAAGTCAAGCAGTAGTTCGCTGTAATCAGAAGTTCTGGATGCTGATGGGAACCACTCTGAGCACCTCTTGTAATTGCAGAAGTTAAATGTGAATTGTATTAATCTTTTGTTATGGGTATATATTGAGCGTTACAATATTAATACAGTTTTTTCCTCTCTTATAACGTGTATACATTTTTTTGTCTCTCTCTCTCTTTCTCTCTCTCTCTCTCTCTCTCTCTCTCTCTCTATATATATATATATATATATATATATATATATATATATATATATATATTTATTAATTAGTATATCAGTAATTTATTTGGTTTGTTATAATCTATTGCTGTCATTCATTTTGATGTTCAAAGCATGCCTAAGTGGACAGTAGTCGCCCTTTTACACTATTCTCGTGTTCCTTTTACATGAGCCCATCATTTTTTTTTTCTTTGTTTTTCAGCATTTTCTCTGTTTCAAGGCTTTTAAGGCTCATGTTGTATATCTATTGATCCAGCACTGGAATCACCAATTTCTCTAAGGGGGCTCAAGTTTATTTTATTGGTGAACAATATTTATAGAAACATATCTGGGTCCTGCTACTTGAATGTTACTGCTTCTGTGCCCTTTAGGTAGACAAAGAAGAAAGATTAAAGCCATCGGTTCAGCCCAATATGGGGGGATACTTCTAATTCTAATCCAATGCAAAAGTTTTCTTTGTCTTTCTCAGTTCCATGTTGTTTCTCATTTCTCCAACTGGGGAAACCATACTCCCAAGAGCTTCTCAAAATTTACTTATTTGCAATCCTACAAAACAAAGTAATTCCAGAGTGGCTACGCTATTACTAAATGAAAAGGCAAAAGTACTGGGGCCGAGTGGCTCAGTTGGTTAAGAGAAGAGACAGTTTAGGGAATATAATCAATAATGTTGTAAATATTTTTTTAGGGGACCAGGTGGACTCATGTCTTGTTAGGGAGACAACTTCATGGATGGTGTAGTGGCCTTACCACTGCACTGTACATCTGAAGCTGCTGCTGAATAATATTAGATGTTGACTATAATTTAACACATATATAGTCATGGGATGTGAAGTATAGTGTGGGGGTGTAGTCAATGGAATTGTAATAGATATGTATGATATCGGGGGTGGGAGGTAGTGGAGGGGGGAAGGTAGAGTCACTTTGTAAGGGGTGAAAAAGATAACTATTGCATTGTTTTGTACATCTGTAACTAATAATAATAATTTTTTAAAAATTAAAAAAAAGAGCTTGCTCAAGACTGCAAGCTTTGAGCAACAGGGTCACAGGTCCGATGGCAAACATACCAATTAGAGTTCTAGATTGGTTTGAAGTTATTTTTACTTTTGAATAAGGATACATAATGGAAGCACTGTTTTCAAAAGTTTCTTGGATTATTATTTTTTTCTATAATGTGGTTATTTTAATCATTTTAAATACAGCTGTATTCAATTTTAGTTTTCTTCCCCATTCTTTTTGATTTAGTTTAAATTTTTTGAAACTTTAACATGGTTCCCCAAATCAAAACCACACAAAGATCTGCTAAATATAATCTCACTCTCTCATCTTTTATACTCGTTTCACATAGCCTATGTGTAATAACCAAATTCATTAGTTTTCTATTTACCCTCCCTGTATTCCCATTTGCAAAAATAAGTAACGTGTATATTTCCCCAGTTTTCTTTTTTTAACAAAAAAAAATCATCATTTTACAAATAAATCTAAACATAAATATATATGCAGTTGTACTTTTTCTAAGTTAATAAATTCTAGAACTCTCTCCATTTCACTTCATGGAGATCTTCCTCAGTAGTTTATAGATGCATAGTACTCAATTGTATGGTTAAAACAGTGTTTTCAAATGACTTTTTATGTGTGGGAATTTAGGTTGTTTTCAATATTTTTCCATTAAAAATATCATTGCAATGGGTAACTGTATGCATATTTATTTTTGTACTGAAAGTGTATCTTTGGGGTAAATACCTAGAAAGGAGATCCCTCAGTTAAAGTATAAATGCATATGTGATTTAATAGTATGTATCATATTTCCAAATTCTCTTGCTTAAAGGTTGAATTTGCAAGTCTCCTATTCTGAATGAATTTGAATAACTTTTCATAGGACCATTTTTAGTTTTCTTTTTTAATGAGTTGATTTTTCATGTCTTTTGCTTAAGTCCATTTTCCCTAAGACTTTTATTTTATGCTTTTCCTCCATTTTAAAGATTGCTTTCATGTTAGGGATATTGATACTTTTTTTGGTATTTGTTACAAATATTTTCTCTGCAGAAATTTTATTTATTTATATTTCTTTTAATCAAACCAAGTAAGCCTATCCCCACACTCAATTTATAGAGCAATTTATCCTAGGTTGCTTCTAGTATTTGTATGGCTTTACAAATAACATTTAGACTATTGATCCACATTGAAATTTTCTTGTGTAAATCCAATTTTATCTATTATTTTCCAGATGACTTTCCATTTCCTAAGCCTATTTTTTAAAAGTCCATTTCTGCTTACTGATGTGTGTTGCCACCTTTATCATATAATAAACTTTTTTTTTTGAGGGCAGTGTCACTGGCCCTCCTATGTGGGACCGAACTGGGGCCACTGGCTTCCCAAGCCAGCACTTAACCACCGTGCCACTCGGCTGACCCAATAAACTTTTTTATGAACTTGAATTACTTTTGGATTTTCAGTTCTATTATATTTTTTTTCTTTATTTATGTGCTACTACCACACTATTAATTAGAATAGCTTTCAGTATGATTTAATATTAATATATAGCATTTCTCTTTTGAATATTCCATAGTTTATTTTTATTTTCCATTTAACCATCAGGTGTACATTTGGATTATTTCCATTTTCTGGCCATTGCTATTGATATCCCAATGGATATTCATAGCTATGATGACTGGGGTACATGAACATGAATTTATATGGGCTTATGTCTACAACTTCTTCAATCACTAAGAGCTTACTCCTGTGGTTAGTCTCTCAAATAAATTTAATATGTATTACATGTTTTCATGACATAATGCAGACTATACTTGAGAAAATACATGCTGTGGACCTAAGAATGATCTCTTTGAAATTACATATCAATCCATTTATTTCATTCAGGTTATAATTTTTTTTTCTTTTGATAGCCACTGATTTTGTGTGTCATCTGATATTAACATGGCTTGATTTTGTGATCCAGATCATATATTTCTCCTTCTGATAACCATACACAAATATATTTCTTGACATTGGTTTATAAAAGTGAAAGGAAGATGCCTAAAACAGAAATTTTCATAAAACATGAATTAAATTGTTTCTTTAATTCTTCTGAAGTGTTCAAGAATAGCAAAGTGGGGGAAACTTTTATCAAAATATAATTCCAAATTAAGATGGAAAGATATGCATATATCAAAGAATTATATTAACTTGCTTGAAACTTACAAGGATATCCAAAATTTATTTCCCTTCCATTATGATCCAGGTATCCAAAATAGGGCCTGAAAATAATAAGCAGCCTACATGAAAATCCCAGTTATGATGCTCCTGAAACTATAGGCAAATACCCAAATTATCCAATTAGTTAGCTTACATGCACATGTAAACCAGAAGAGTCCCAAAGCTACCCGCTGCTACCAATTGCTCCTAGCTTTTGGGCAAAATTTATTGAAATTAGATTAACTATTAATTACACTTGAAACTATTAATTAAATTTGAAACTCACTATACACTGAAGATGTTTACACAAATTCTTCCACTAATATATTAACAAACACAGCCTTTTAAGTTTACTGAAAAAATACATTTGAGTTCATTGGCCATGCATTCTCACAATATATTATTTGATAAAAGGTCTCATATATCACATAAAAGATCAAACTCAATTGTCTCAGCACTGTCACTAATCTAAAATTTCATGAAGTCTATACATTTTGATTACAGTTATGTAATAATTTTCAGAAAAGAAAAACAAAACTAGAAATTATAAAAAGCATTGATATATACAGTTCACTCAAGGAGGATACTATCTAATGCCTTCAAATTTCCATATTCTTTTTTTAAAAACTTTATTAAATTTATTGCAGTGACAAGAAAATTATATAGGTTTCAAGTGTACATCATCTATACACCATCTATAAATCACATTTGTGCTCACCACCCAGAGTCAGCTCCCCTTCCATTACCATATATTTGACCCCCTTTCCCTTTTCTACCGCCACTCTTGCCCCCTTTATCCTCTGGTACCATTAAACTGTTGTCTGTCTATGAGTTTTTGTTTGTCTGGTTTGTTTGTTGCTTTCAGTTTTATATGCCACATATGAGTGAAATCATATGGTTCTTGACATTTTCTAATTTATTTCACTTGGCATTATAATCTCAAGATCCATCCATGTTGTCATAAATGGTAGTATTTCATCTTTTTATGGCAGAATAGTATTCCATTGTGTATATGTACCACATATTCTTTATCCAGTCATCTATCGAAGGACACTTTTGTTTCCATGTCTTGGCCACCATGAATAAAGCTTCAATGAACATAGGGGCACATATATCTTTATGGATAAATGTTTTCAGATTTTTTTGGTAGATGCCCAGGAAAGAGATTGCTGAGTCATATGGTAATTCTATTCTTAATTTTCTGAAACCTCTGTAAGTGTTTTCCATAGTGGCTGTATCAATTTACATTCCTACCAGCAGTATATGAGGGTTCCTTTTTCTCTACAGCCTCTCTAACACTTGTTATTATAATATTACTTGTCAACAATAGTCATTCTAACAGGTGTAAGGTGGTATCTCATTGTAGTTTTGATTTGCATTTCCCTAATAGCTAATGAAGTTGAGCATTTTTTCATATTTGTTGGCTATTTGTATGTCTTCTTGGGAGAAATGTCTGTTCAGGTCATCTGACCATTTTTTAATTGGTTTTTGTTGTTGTTGAGTTGTATGAATTCTATATTATATTTTGAATTAGCCCCTTATTGGAGGTGTTCTTTGCAGCTATGTTCTCACATTCAGTTTGTTGTCTCATAGTTTTGTTGCTGGTTTCTTTTTCTATGTAGAAGCTTTTTAGTTTGATATAGTCCTATTCATTTATTTTTGCTTTTACTTCTTTTTCCTTTGAGGTCAAATTCATAAAATCCTCTCTGCATCCAAGGTCCATAAGTTTAAGACCTATGCTTTCTTCTATTTAATTTATTGTTACATGTACCTATGTAATTTAGGTCTTTGATCTATTTTGAGTTAATTTTGGTATATGGTCACAGAAAGCAGTCTAGTTTCATTCTTTTACATGAGCCTTTCCAATTTTCCCAGCACCATTTATTGAAGAGACTTTCTTTTCTTCATTGTATGTGTTTGGCTCCTTTGTGGAAATTACATACCCCTATACATGTGGGTTTATTTCTGGTTTCTCAATTATATTCTATTGGTCTGTGGTCTGTTTTTCTGCCAATACCATGCTCTTTTGATTACTATCACTTTTTACTATAAATTATTCAGAGAATATGATACCTTCATCATCATTCTTTTTTCTCAGAATTGCTTTGGCTATTCGAGGACTTTTGTGATTCCATACCAATCTGACGATTCTTTTATTCTATATCATTAAAAACTGTCACTGGGATTTTGATGGGAATTGCATTAAATCTATATATTGCTTTGGGTAATGTAGCGATTTTAACTATGTTGATTCTTCCAATTCAAGAACTTCCTGGGCACACTTAAATATGGATTTTTTTCAATGAATAGTGAAAATGGCTTTTCTTTTTCCTCTTATGTGTGAATTAATATCTTTCCATTGTTTTTGTGTCTTCTTCAATTTATTTTAATAATGTAATATAGTTTTCACTGTATACGTGCTCCTCATCCTTCGTTAAGTTTATTACTAGTATTTTATTGTTTAGTTGCAATTACAAAAAGAATTTTTTTAAATTTCTTTTTCTAAAATTTTACTGTTAGTATATAGGAATGCAAAGCATTTTTGTAATTTGATTTACTGTATTATTTATTGTTTCTAGTAGTTTTTGTGTGGAGTCTCTAGGGTTTTTTATATAAAGAATCATGTCATCTGTAAAAAGTGACAATTTAACTTCTTCATTCCCAATTTGAATGGCTTTTTCTTTCTCTTGCCTGATTGTTCTGGCTAACATTTCCAATGCTATGATGAATAATAGTGGTGATAGGTGGTTTCCTGTCTTGTTCTTGATCTTAAAGGAAAAGCTTTTAGCTTTTTACCATTAAGTATGATATTAGCTGAGGGTTTGTTGTATATGGTCTATATTATGTTGAGGTACTTTCTTTTTATACCCATTTTATTAAATGTTTTAATCATAAATGGATGTTGTGGCTTGTCAAATGTCTTTTCTGCATTTATTGATATGATCATATGATTTTTATTCTTTATTTTGTTTATGTGGTGTAGTACATCGATCTGTTTGCATGTGGTGAACCATCCTTGTGCCTCTGAAGTGAATTTCATTTGATCATAATGTATAATCTATTTAATGTATTGTTGTATTCAATTTGCTAGTATTTTGTTTAGGATTTTTGGATCTGTATTCCTTAGAGGTATTGGTATGTAATTTTCTTTTTTTGTGTATCCTTACTAGGTTTTGGTATCAGGGTAATGATAGCCTCATAAAAGGAGTTAGTAAGTATTGCCTCTTCTTCAGTTTTTTGGGGGTGTTTGAGGAGGACAGGTATTAAATCATCTTCGAATGTTTGGTAGAATTCACTACTGACGTTACCTGGTCCTGGACTTTTGCCTTTGAGGAGGTTTCAGATGATTGTTTTAATTTCCTTACTGTTGATCAGCCTATTTAGGTTTTTCAGTTATTCAAGGGGCAACTGTATAGGTTTCTCCCCCTCCCCCCAGTTTTATTGAGATATAATTGCATATAGCATTGTATCAGTTCAATATTTACAACATAATGATTTGACATATGTATATATTGTGAAATGATTACTACAAGTTTAGTTTACCTTCAACTTAAATAGTTACATTTTCTTCTTATAATGAGAACTTTTAAAATCTATTCTCTTAGCAAATTTCAAATATACAATACAGATTATTAACTATAGTCATAATATTGTAAATTACATCTTCAGTACATGTTTATCTTATAAGTGGAAGTTTGTACTTTTATATCACCTTCACCCAGTTTTCCTACCCCCTACTCTTCACCCCTGGCAACCACAAGTATGATCTCTGTTTCTAAGATTTTCTTGGATTCCATATATAAGTGAGATCATACAGTATTTGTCTTTCTCTGTCTGACTTATTTCACTTAGCATAATGCTTTCAAAATCACTCATATTATAGCAAATGGCAGAATTTTTTTCTTTCCATGGCTGAATAGTTTTCCATGGTGTATGTGTATGTGATTGTACACTACTTTTCTTTATCCATTCATCTGTTGATGAACACATATTTTTATTTAATGTCTTGGCTATTATAAATAATGTTGCATTGAACATGGGAGTGAAGATATCTTTTTGGGGTAGTGATATTGTTTTCTTTAGATATATACCAGAAGAGCAATTGCTAAATAATCAGAAGTGAAATTGCTATATCATATGGTAGTTCTATTTTTAATGTTTTTGAGGAACCTCCATACTGTTTTACATAGTGGCTACACCTATTTATATTCCCATGAAGAGTTTTTATCAGGGTTCCCTTTTCCACATCCTTGACGCCTTTGTTGTCTCTTATCTTTTTGATAATAGTTATTCTAACAGGTGTGAGGAACTTTTTGATGGTTTTTATTTTTTTGTTGAAATTCTTGTTTTGTTCATGTATTGTTTTTCTAATTTTGTTTAGTTGTTTATCTGTGTGTTCTTATAGTTCACTAAATGTCTTTAAGAGGATTGTTCTGAATTCTTTGTCAGACAGTGCATAGATCTCCATTTTTTTAGGGTAAGCTATTGGAGCTTTACTAGTTACCTTTGGTGGTGTCATGTTTACCTGATTTTTCCTGATCTTTGATTCCTTTTGTTGGTATCTGCACATTTGAGTATGCAATCTCATTTTCCAGACTTTACAGGTTCACTTTGGCAGACAGTCCTTCACCTGTCAGCTCAGTTTGGGTTTCTTGATCTGTCAGCTGGTAGTATCCTTGGGCAGGTGGAGCTTGCTCTTAGTCTATTTTTCACAAATAACTCTCAGAGCTCTGAGGTTGGCAGGGCTGCTGCTGATTGGAAGCATTTGGATAGGAATGTTGGGTTGGTTCGTTGCCCAAGTGTGGTTTTCGGATTGGCTACTCTGTTGCCTGGATTCTCTGGTCAGGGTTCTTAGTTGGATGGGACTGGGTACTTTACTCAACAGTAGGGACTATGTATTAACTTTGCAGACATAAGAAACATCCAAACCTGTACTGAATTTTGATGAATGTATTTGAGCCAAACTGAGGACAAATGCTGGGAAGCAAAAATCTCAAGAAAATGCTCCAGAGAATGGGAGTTTTGCAGCTTATTCTACACATTAGAGTCAAAGGAGGAGACTTTAAGGAGGGTTACATGAAATTCATTGATGGTAGATAAAATGGGTGGGAGAAAGCAAAGTGGGGAAATCTCTGAGGTTGAATAAAAAGTACAATGGAGAAACACATACCTCTTTTACATACAGGGTAGTTAATAATTAACATTTACAACACATAGAGATGGTTTTTGGGGAACAAGAAAAGAATGAAGGATTCTGTGGTCCAGTGCTCTGGTTGGGTGGATTGTGCCCTGAGGGGCCCAGAAAAAGGGATTACCCTGACATTCCAAGGGTCTCTTAGAAGCAAAAAGACAATAGACAGGCTCACTTAAGGTAAAGATTAATCTTTGTTAAGGAGGTTATAGGCCAAGGATGTGATTACCTGCCATTACCCACTTGTAGTTAGGAATTTTTAGGTTCAGGCAATCCTATGTGGTTAATTTCCGTCACGCAGTTTGTAGGGCCTGCCATGGTGGCCTCCCCTGAGATTGTCAGGTTTGGTATGTGGCTTCTTTTTCATTCACAGCTTCACATTAGGAGGGGTGACAGAATGGGCCTCAGCGCCAGTATGGCTTGTTCTTTGGGGACTCAAATGAAGCAGAACTGCATACCACGTTTTCTGGCCAGACAGGTCTGCCAGCTTGACTCATAGAAGGGCAGAAGTGCTCTTAGGGTTCTCTGCTCAAGTATGGCTGAGATAAGCAACTTCCCAGGTGCTCCAACCACGCTTCCTGGTTGAGAGGGGTCATGAGGTACAGTCATCAGTAGGCAGGATTTAAACTAGTTTCTGAGTCCATGCAGGGCGGCAAAACAGTCTCCAAGGCTGATAGGACTTGCTATTTGGAGTCCCAAGTCAGGTAGAGCTGAGCACCAAATTTCCTGGACTGATGGTGCTACCATCTTGTTTCTGCAGATGAGCACAGCCACTAGTTGAAATTTCAATTTGCTCACCACTGGGAGTAGGAACTCAGTCAGCCAAGACTCAAGCTCTGGTTGCTGTAAACCTCTGTTCCCCTTTTCCATCACAATCTAGTCTCCAGTAGTCAAGTCCCACAGATTCCCTCTGTGATCCCTGTGGGATGAGGCCCAAATGGGCTTCCAGAGACGTGACCCACAACACTGGGGAAGCTGGATGTCCACTCCATGCTCTCTTTTTCCCACTGGGGGAGGTATAAGTGGGAGGAAGGTGGGTTCTCAGGGCAGTGCTTATGTGAGCCTGGGGCATGGAACAATGCGGTCAGAGTGGAGCTCTCCTTTTGCCCTTCTCATGTGGTTCTTTTTGGTCTCCATGTCCAGCGGGGTGCTTCCATTTCACCTATGGTTCTAGGGTCTTCACAGTGATGTCTTATTTATGGACAGTTGCTAGTTGGTCTTCTTTTAAGGGGGACCAAAATCAGAATGACCTCTATCACCATCTTGATGATCCATGTGTTTTAAACGCTAACAGAAGTTAAACAACTCAGCATGTCTGTAAGCACTCAGTTTTCAATGCTGGATGAAGAGAATCTAATATACATGAAGTGCTTACAATGTTGTACGTGCTTCGCTAGACAATTTACAGTTATTCAAATCACAATCATCACAGAATTTCTGCTAAAGTTTTATGGATTATAAAAATAAGTACAGGATTCTACCACTGGGGATACTTTAAAATAAATAATGCAAAAATCGTCTCTTGCAAACTGTCTAGGAATGCTTAATAAATTTGATGATTCCTTTTAACTCCATACCTGAATTCTCAAGAAAGAGAAATCCCAAAAGACAGCAGCAAAGAGCAAAAATGAAACAAACAAGAACAGTAAGTAAGAATTGAACCATGCTAGTTTTGAGGTGTTGTTGCCTATTATGATATCCAAGGGGCAGTGGTTTTCCATGGTCTCTTAATTATAGGAGAGGAGCCTTGAGCAAAGCTGCTCAAAGAATAGGAAATGAGGCTTCTGAATTAATCCATTATCCTAAAACGGCTACCTGCTCATTAAAAGGGTGTACCAGAGACAGACAAATATATTTCTCTGTGACAAAGAATGGGAACAAATCAGGCTGTCTGTCTTGATCTGGTTTTGATTAAGGGAAAAAGTCCCCTTTGACAGTTTGTAACCACAGATTTTCCCTGAGGTGTGTTTGAAGTTTGAATTGAAACTGAAGTTAATGAATTAACATGAAATAGTACTCTGAACAATAATATCCCTGCGGTAACAGGAAGAAGGAAACACAAAGGTTTCAGTGAGGGCCAAACTCTTAAATCTCAAGGAAACATTTCATATTCATCCACCGTAAGTAAATGCCAACTCTAAAATCACAAGTTTCATAATTTAAATAATTCACTATGAATTAGAATTAGCAGAAACAAAACATCAGAATTAGGCTTCTAAATATAATTTACATCTAATAGAATTGTTATATCGAGAATATAGGAAAAAATAAAGATCATTTATAATTATAAAATGTTCCATTATTCAGGAAGATATAGGAATTCTAAAAATATAAACAATAATATGTTTTCAAAATATATTAGGGACTAATGAATACAAGAAAATTTAGACAAATCCACAAAGTATGAGATTATAGCAAACATTACTCTAAAAAAGTGAAAAGGAATCAGAGAAAGAGAATACACAACCCTACAACATTGCAGCAATAAAATGGGATATCACTAAGGAAACTGCACTCATTACAAAGTTAAAGAGGATATTCCTAAAAACTTTATGCCAGTATATTTGAAACTTTAGATGCATCAGACTAATTCTTAAAAAGAGAAGCCATCAAAAACTGATTTGGGGCCGGCCGAGTGGCGCATTGGTTAAGCGCTGGTTTTGGGATGCCAGCGGCCCCGGTTCGGATCCCACATGAGGGCCAGTGACACTGCCCTCTACAGCTAACAACAGCTCCACCTGGAGCTGGGCTGTGCGAGCCCCAGTGATGGTGTGGGCTGCAGCCCCTGCTGCAGTGGGATGCTATAGGCTACAGTGAGTGGCCCGCAGCCAGCGTGAGCGGCTGGCAGCCAAGCGTGAGCTGCCAAGAGCCGCAGTGAGCAACCATCCAGAGGCCGGCGACCAATCTGCCTCATCCGGGAAGAGCGCAATGACGATACCAACAGTGAAGCAACATCCTCCGCAACTAAACTGAAGAACAAGAAGACGGCAACTTGTCTGTTCCCCTTCCCCGATTCCCCAACGCTGTTCCCCTCCACCAATTCCCCAATAAAATCTTAAAAAAAAAAAAAAACTGATTTGAAGAAATATAGGAAACCAAATTATTCTTGTACTTATTGAAGGCATGGCATAAGTAGTTAATAATATGTTCCTACAAAGAAAACTGTGGGACTCCAGGGCCTTTGCTCATAATTTTTTGACAACCATGAAGGAAAACGTGTTTCTATTCCTATTCAAACTATTTCAAAAATTTAAAATGACAAGGTTTTCCTATTTCTTTGTATGAAGCAAGACGATTTTGAGAGAAAAATTTTAAATGAGACTTGATGAAAATAAAATTAGAGTTGTAACATTCCTAAACAACAAAACAAAAATTTTGCAACATTAATCAGTAAAAAGACAAAGCAACAGAGCAGACTCTTAGTGAGTGATACAAACAACCTTCTATTGCTGTAATATATTACTATATAATGAGCTATTTGTATGCTACAGAAAAATAATGACAGAAAAATCATTATTTGAACTAAAATCAGTTGAAAAGACAGTTTAAAAGATAGTGATAATTGTAAAGAATGAAGAAATGCTTATCAAATTGATTGTAATCAAATTTGTAAGTGTAAAAATAAAGTGTGATTTTTATTCTAGGTATGGCTATATTACTTTTCTTTAAAGAAATTTTGGAAGTATGTAACATTAATTGTCTTTAAAAGTAAGGTTAAGGGCCGGCTGAGTGGCACATTGGTTAGGAGCTGGCTTGGGACGCCAGCTCTGAGCAGCAGGGCCCCGGTTCAGATCTCACATATGAGGGCCAGTGACACTGCGCCCTCTACAGCTAAGATGGTGAACAACAGCTTAACCTGGAGCTAGGCTGCCATGAGTTGCCAGCGCTGGTGTGGGCTGCAGCGCATGCAGCAGTGGGCTGCCATAGGCTACAGTGAGTGGCCGGCAGTGGGTGTGAGCTGCCAAGGGCCACCGTGAGCAGCCCAGTGGCCAGTGACCGATCTGCCTCACCAGGGAAAAGAGCAATGATGATACCAACATGGGCCAGTGAAACAACGTCCTCCACAACTAGACTGAAGAACAAAAGGACAGCAACTTGTCTGTTCCCCTCCCCCAATTTCCCAATAAAATCGTAAAAAAAAGAAAAAAAGGAATGTTAATATTTCACTTTCTGAGAGTGTAAACTGTGCCTTGTGAGTATATGTGTAGGTCAAAATTTAAGTTCCGTGCTGTTTTGTTTACATCTTATAAAGCAGGAAGAGCTCAGGTTTACAACCATAATCTGGGTGAACTTGGGTAAAAACACCTAGGAAGTAACTTTAGACGTTTTTCCTACTCTTTCCCTTAGACGAAAGATAAGAATATGTAAGTCTACACTACTATTTATCAGAAGATATTGAACGATATAATTCACAGTGGTATTAATGTAATATGGAAATATCCTGTACTTTGTTACATTTGTGGCTATAAATACTCTTTTGAGTTATTTTAATTTTATTACAAAATTATGACTGGATATTATACATTTTGATTTTGAATTGCAAAATTTGTCATAAGAATAAGACAATATAATTGTAATATTTCACATTCGCTGCAAATTGTAGCAGAATAGTAATTTTATTTTCAATTGTATTCAATTGTCAGTTTGATTTTTGAGTAAATTTCCATCTTTCCTTTGTAATACTAATATCCTAGAAATTAGCAGTCATCAGAAAATCCTTACAATAACATAAAAATTGTACATATTGTTTTGTCATTCTTCCTGACTGGTAATCACTATTTAGATTTAAACGTAGCTAATATACATAAAAAAGAAAACAAAATGCGGGTCTATAAAAACATCTCCTGGGTTTTGAACAAATTTATAGAAGTTTTGAAATTAGCCTATATTTTGGTCAAAAAATCTCTACTTTTAATGCTGACTTCAAGTCACAGTGATTGTGAATGCAGACAATTCTAGATGACTGTGTGTGTGTGTGTGTGTGTGTTTTATTGAACAAAAATCAATGACATCAATAATTTATAGTCATTGGTAAGCATTCTGTTTTATGCGTGTTAATTAATTTTGTTTTTGTTATATAATCAAGAGATATTTAAACTTGGTATTGAAATGTTAAAGTTAAATATATTGTTTATAATCTATCCAAACAGCACAAAAGCATATGATGTGTAACAATTAAGTTAGCAAACTTGTTGCAATGATGTTGCTAAACATTTTTGATATCAGAGGGATTATTCATTATGAATTTGTACCAACTGGTAAACAGTTAACCAAGTTTACTATTTGGAAGTGCTGAAAAGGCTGCATGAAAAAGTTAGATGACCTGAACTTCTCATCAACAATTCATGGATCTTGTGTCACGACAATGCACCAGCTCACACAGCATTGTCTGGGAGGGAGGTTTTACCCAGTAAACAAATAACTATATTGGAACACCCTCCCTACTCATCTGATCTGTCCCCCCACCCCCAGTGACTTCTTTCTTTATCTGAAGATAAAGGGAATATTGAAGGAAGACATTTTGATAACATTCAGGATATCAAGGGTAATATGATGATAGCTCTGATGGCCATTCCAGAAAGAGTTCCAAAATTGCTTTGAAGGGTGGATTAGGCACTGGCATTGGTGCATAGCTTCCCAAGGGGAGTACTTCAAAGGTGACCATAGTAATATTCAGCAATAGGTTATGTAGCACTTTTTCTAGAAAGAGTTCACGAACTTAATTGTCTGACTTCATATATAATGAATATGAATTTCTAAGTCCATCCAAAAGCACAATTTTCCAGAGAATTGTTTCTTTAAATTCTTCCAGATATTTTTTATGTACATTTAAGCAGTCTTCTAGGTTTCCTTTGAATTCTTTTATTTTTCATCTTGTTTTTATTTTATTTATGACAAAATTGGTATTGAATTAAAATATATACTGATAAAGTGTAGTTTGAAAGGGCACAGGAGAATGAATTTTCACAAAGTGAACATACTTGGGTAACACTGCTTAAATAAAGAATATTTCTAGCACTTGGAAGAGTATTTTCCTAAAGCTTTAATAGAACAACCTATTTGGGGCATTGTTTCATTTAACTGAAATGTGCAGCCACATGCGCCAATAGCTAAAGAATCAAAAAAGTGTTTACAGCATTCTCTAGGGAGTGTGATGGTGACCATCCAGAGAAAATGAGGTTAATGCTACACAATGAAGAGATGCTATGCAGGGGTGGAACTTAGGATGCTTCCCTATATTATCTTTGCCCAGTAGAAGATTTACTCTGAGGAGCCTGGACGACCAATTCTTCAGAACACTGAGGAATCAAGTTTGTCATTGGATAAACATCCCAAAATATGGAGAAAATACTGAGAGAAAAGAGGACATGGGATACACATAGAGAGCTGAGAAATTGTAAATACTGGCAATGACTTTTTGATCAGCTTCAAAACTCTAGCATCTTACCTAATATATTTTAACTAATTTTCCTCTGCTTTTACCAACTTTCCCCTACTGTTTTATGTAGGATATTTAGTGATAATTTCCATATTAAGCTTATATGATAACCATTATTGAGAAGGAATTTTTTGGAAGCTAGATGAAGAATACAGTGGTAAACAATCAAATACAATGGCACACATGTTTTAAAATTAAATAATGGTGGTGTTCACAGAAGAGTGATGTTTGTAACAGTTCTAAACTAGGTAAATAGATGGGCAGGTCATAGGCAGGATCAGGGAGACTGAAGAGATTCTTCTTGAGTGGAAGAATTGTTGATGTTGGAATATGAAAAAATGAGCTTGGATTTGAAATCATGGAAACCCTACAGTTATTGGTAACCCAACTTAAGATATAACCATAGAAGTGAGTGGCTGCAGTTACATGAAGGAAAAGCTCACTTGTCATCAAGAGCATTGAAAGTATCACTTATATGAATATTAAAATCACCAAGAATTCTGTTGGAGTGAGTGACAATATGCCAGCAGCAAAACCGTGGAGGAATAATGGCACAGGGTCCATAGATAAATATAAAAGGGATGAATGGTAAAGTCTGATTGTGTGACATTCAAAAGTGAATATTTCTAGAGGAAGTGACAGAAAATAAAGAGCAAAGGATATATCGATCCTGTTTCTAAGTTCATGCTATGAGTCACATAAGAGAAAAACAAATGATTTAAGAAGCAGTGTCTTCAGGGAACATGCAAACTTGTTAGAATAAGAAAATGAACCATATTCATTATATAAAAATTATATATTTGCAAAATAAAACTATTCATCACTATTTTATATCTGCCTGCTATTAGAAATATTGGGAACTATGCTGATAGGTTATTGAAATGTGCTGAAATGCATAGAGGTCTCCCGATGACATGGTAGTTACGCCTTTTGAGTCCTTATCAGAATAACAAATCAGTAGTGTAGCAGGCAGGCCAAGGGAGTGAGAATGCTTGAATAAAAGAAATGTAGGTATTATGACAGCACAATATTCTTAAAAATGTATTCATAATCTTTTCACAATAGGGAATTATTCATAATAGGGAAGCACATGTATGAATATACGAGGGTCCAACAATTAAGTTTGCAAACTTGTTGCAAATATGTTGCTAACCTTTTTTGATATCAGAGGGATTATTCATTATGAATTTGTACAAAATGGACAAACAGTTAACCAAGCTTACTATTTCAAAGTACTGAAAAGCCTGCATGAAAATGTTAGACCATAGCAACCTGAACTTTTTGCCAACAATTCATGGCTCTTGCATCACAACAATGCACTAGCTCACATGGCACTGTCTGTGAGGGAGTTTTTAGCCAGTAAACAAATAACTGTATTGGAACACCCTCACTACTCACCTGATCTAGCCCCCCGTGACTTCTTTCTTTACCCAAAGATTAAGGAAATATTGAAAGGAAGATATTCTGATGACATTCAGGGCATCAAGGGCCATATAATGACAGCTCTGATGGCCATTCCAGAATAAGAGTTCCAAAATTGCTTTGAAGGGTGGATTAGATGCTGGCGTTGGTGCATAGCTTCCCAAGGGGAGTGCTTCAAAGGTGACCAGAGTGATATTCAGCAATAAAGGATGTAGCACTTTTTCTAGGATGAGTTCACAAACTTAATTGTCTGATCTCATATACATTATTCTGTTTAAAACCTGAAATATAAACCAAGGTGTGTGTGTGTTTCTACAATATGAACAATTTTCTTTCAGAATAAGTTGTGTGAATCATGAGAAAAACACTTCTTAGGGATTTTTTGGTGATGTTCATGGTAAAGAGAGCAGCCTGTCATTTTCTTTTCTTATAATTCCATTATCAGGTTTTATAAACAAATTTAGGATGGCCTCATCAACTTATTTGAGAAGTACTGCCTCTTTTTTTATTGTTTGGAAGAGTTTGCATCTGGTTGGTATTTATTCATTCTTAATTATTTGAAAGATTTATCTGGTTGAAGCCATCTGGGACAAGAGTTTGTTTGTTTTGGGGGGATGTGGGGATGGTGTATTAACCATAGATTCTTAGTTATGATCTATCTCTTCTTATGTCAGTATTAGTTAAGATGTGTTTTTCACAGAATTTCAAAGATTTAAATTTATTTATATTTATAGTCATAGAGTTTGTTCCATGTATCCTCTTTATTTCTTTTTACTGTTGATTGGATTTGTAGTGATGTGCTCCATCACTTGGCTTAGGCCACACTAGCCAATTTGCTGTTTCTTGAACAATCCAAGGATATCCCCACACCAGGATTTTGTACTTAAAAGTTTTCTACCCTTGAATATTTTTCTCCTTGATAGCTTTTTGAAGCACTTCTTCACATATTTAAGTCACTGCTTAAGTGTCAGCTTATAAATGAGGTCTTCCATGATTACTATATATAATTACTACATGATTACTACATGTAAAATACCAGCTTTCACAAACTCAAAATAAGCACACTCTATCCCTCTGACAATGCTATTTTTTTTTTTTGGATATTTTCTTTTACTATCTGATCTTCCTTTCTTGTGATACATGGATTGGATACATGATGATAGATGTTAGATAGATAGATGATAGATAGATAGATAGATAGATAGATAGATAGATAGATGATAGATAATGAAATCAGTAATCTCAGTTGGGTAGAGGTAAGAGTCTGATTAGATATCTATCTATCATCTATCTATCTATCTATCTATCTATCTATCTATCTATCTATCCATCCATCTATCCATCCTCTTACCTTTTCCCTCTTCAGGTAACTGCTCACCTAAATTTGATATGTATTATTCAGTGGCTTGTTGTAAATAAACATGTGTTTGTATTTTATTTTATTTGTTTTAAACTTCATTAAAAAGGATATCATATCATTAAAGGAATTGGGCGTCACCACAGTGTTATTTGGAGCATAATGCTGCTGTTGTTTATTTTATTGAGATATGACATACAACACTGTAGAAGCTTAAGGTGTACAGCATAAGATAAGGTTATTTTAAGAATATCTCAGGGAAATCTACTTAATTAATGACATTTGATGGGATGAATAATTTCCTCTAATGTTAACTTATTTTGTTGAATTTAGATGCTTCTCTGCACTTAATGTATGTAAAAAACCAAAGCCAAAACCAAAGCCTATTGACTAAAAGACAACATGTTTCATATTTACTGTAAAAGTTTATTGTAACAAACTAGTACCTAAGGTAGAGTTATTTATTTGTAATCTAGCTTATGAAGTTTCTCTTTTTCTTATTTTATTACATTTATTAGAATGACATTGTTAATAAAATTTTATAGGTTTCAACCACAAAATTTATAATACATCATGTGTATATTGCAATTTCTGTTCACCACCCAAAGTTAAATTTCCTTCCATCACCATATATTTGACCCCCTTTTCCATTTTCTCTCTTCTCTCCCCTCCCCTTTTGGTAGCCACTAAATTATTGTCTGTGTCTATGAGTTTTTGTTTCTTTGTTTGTTTTGTTCTTTTATCGCTTTCAGTTTTATATCCCACATGAGTTAAATCATGATTCTCGACTTTTGCCACCTGACTTATTTTGCTTAGCATGATATTCTCTAGATCAATCTATGTTGTTGCAAATGGCAGTATTTCATCTTTTCTTGTAGCTGAGCAATAGAATTGTGTATATGAGGTATGATCACAAAATATGGTGAATACTGCTGCCGAGTGCCATTCAACAGAAAGGCAGGGATCTTCAATATGGGAAGCAGCATGTGGAATCTTACTAACACTGTGTGACAAGTTTCAACTAGTTCACTGCAGTCAGTTAGGTGTGAGCTATGGTTGAAAGAAGATGTGTTTTCAAGTGTGCTGAAATTATGGATCACAAAAAGCCCATTAAAGTAAAATAGGCAAAGTTTCACCTTCCATCATGAAACCGCTGTGTCACACATCTCTTCTGGTACAGCAATTTCTATCAAATAAAAACATTACGGTGTGTCCTCATCAACTTTATTCATCGGATTTGGCACTATATGACTTCTGGCTCTTCCCCAAAGTCAAAATGACCATGAAAGTTAAACGTTTTGAATCAATTCAGGACATCGAGGCAGCCACAACAGTGCCAACTAAAGACATTCACAAAAGAAGACTTCTGGAAATGCTTCAGAAAGAGGCAAGAACAATGGGAGATAAGTATGTTCGAAGCAAGGGGAGTATTTTGAGAGGGATTAATGGCAAAGTGTCTTTTACTGTAATAATTTATTTATTTAAGTATTTACCATAATTTTTTATCACACCTCATCATATTTACCCAATCATCTATTGAAGGACACTTTGGTTGTTTCCATTTTTGGCCTTTTAAAAGAGATATAGGCTGGGCTGGCTGAGTGGCGTGGTGGTTAAGCACTGGCTTGGGAAGCCAGTGGCCCCGGTTCGGATCCCACGTATGAGGGCCAGTGACACTGCCCCTAAAAAAAAAAAAAGAGAGATACAGGCTATATGCTTATTTGGAATGTGTAATTATATTCAGTTTTGTGCATATGGTCACATGGAGCTAGATCATTATTTCTTTTTTTTTAAATTAAATTTTATTGGGGTGACAATTGTTAGCAAAATTACATACATTTCAGGTATACAATTCTGTAATACATCATCTATATATCACATTGTGTGTTCACCACCCAGAGTCAGTTCTCTAACACCATATATTTGATCCACTTTACTCTAATCTACCACCACTCCCCCCCTTACCCTCTCTCTGGTAACCACTAAACTATTGTCTGTGTCTATGAATTTTGATTCTTCATTTGTTTTCCTTGTTCTTCTCTTGTTTTCAGTTTTATATACCACATATCAGTGAAATCACATGGTTCTCTACTTTTTTTGTCTGACATTTCACTTAGCATTATAATCTCAGGATCCATCCATCTTGTTGCAAATGGCACTATTTCATCTTTTCTTATGGCAGAATAGTATTCCATTGTGTATATATACCACAACTTCTTTATACAATCATCTATCAAAGGACACTTTGGCTGTTTCTATGTTGGCCACCATAAATAAAGCTGTAATGAACATTGGAGCACATACATCTTTATGGATAAATGTTTTCAGATTTTTGGGTAGCTACCCAAAAGAGGGGTTGCTGGATCATACGGTAATTCTATTCTTAATTTTTTAAGGAATCTCTATACTGCCTTCCATAGCAGCTGTACCAGTCTGCATTCCCACCAACAGTGTATGAGGGTTCCTTTTTCTCCACAGGCTCTCCAACACTTGCTATTATTTGTCTTTTTGATTATAGCCATTCTAACTGGTGTGAGGTGATATCTCATTGTGGTTTTTATTTACATTTCTCTGATGGTTAGTGATGTTGAGCATGTTTTCATATGTCTATGGGCCATCTGTATGTCCTTTTTGGAGAAATGTATATTCAGGTCCTCTGCCCATTTTTTAATTGAATGGTTTGTTTGTTTTTTGTTGAGTTGTATGAGTTCCTTATATATTTTGGATATTAGCCCCTTATAGGAGGCATTGTTTGCAAAAATCTTCTCCTATTCAGTTGGTTGCCTCTTTATTTTGTCGATGGTTACTTTTGCTGTACAGAAGCTTTTTAATTTGATATAGTACCACTCATCTATTTTAGTGTTTACTTCCCTTGCCTTTGAAACCAAATTCATAAAATCCTCTTTGAACCCAAGGTCCATAAGTTTAGTACCTATGCTTTCTTCCATGAAGTTTATTGTTTCAGGTTTTGTGTGTTAGGTCTTTGATCCATTTTGAGTTAATTTTGGTACACAGTGACAAATAGCAGTTTAGTTTCATTCTTTTGCACATGGCTTTCCAATTCTCCTGGCACCATTTATTGAAGACGCTGTCTTTTCTCCAGACCATTATTTCAATGTGGTTTATGTTTCCTTGGTTTCTCTCTTATTATCTCTTAGTTTGCATATAGGTTTTCAGTGAAATTGTAAGAAATCTTGATTCTTATTACATTCAAGGAAAATAGAAATTGATTTCTTTTTTCTCTCTGCTTATGTTAACTGGAGTTTTGAAATGTTAGATTTTCAAACTGCTCACACAATTAGAACTTTTTATTATTTTACCCTTATTATGTAATTTACTTATTTTTCTCTAAGTTATAAGTTCTTGATATTAATAAATCTGTATCTTTTTAGGAATATCTGTATTTTTTGTATTTATGTCTTGTCTACCTATGACAACTAATATTCTGAGTAGAACTGATAAAATATTTCATAAAACATCATACATTATATGAAACTACTCTTAAATAGTGCATGATATCACTTGGTAATTTTTATAAAGCTTTTTTGTGTGTCTTATAACAATTGCCTCACCCAATTTCTCAACAGATTATAACACATGTACGTATATAAGATTTTTAATTTTTATGTAAATGTTAGAAAAAAATACTAGCCCCAAAACTTTTATTTTATTTTCCTTGTATACTATGCATGATGTTTAATCAAGACCCTTTGCTTTTTGCAATTTATGAATACATAGTTTGATACTCATTATAAATATATCTTTTCTGAGCTTTTCAACACCTGGGGTGAATTATGATAATTAAGTACTGTATCATCATGTTCTTACTTTTCCTTTCTAGCCCCTACTGTGAAAATTCAATTTCCAGATGCTTTTGATGTTTCCACTTTATAGGTGTAAAAGAGATCTGCCTTTTCTAATCCCTTAGGTTCTTCATACTGGAGATTCATTTTATAGCACTCTTTCAATAGTTTCTTATTTCCTTAGCTATATGAGGACATACATTTTTTCAGGAGAAAGAATAGATTTTGCATTTATAGGTTGGGTTTCATTAAGTGGTTTTAATATTTCAAATTATTTTAATAGTCTTTCTTTTGAGAAGACAAGAAAGTGAGGCATAATTAAAATAGCATTGAATTTGTTGTCTGAAGATACATAATCAAATTCCAGCTCAGTTATGTAATCTTGAATGAGTCAGTTAATAACCTGGTCACATTTTCCTTATTTGATCAAATAATATTACCCCTTCTTTATGTAAATGAGTGCACATTAAATTAGATAACCATTAATATATAATATGTAATATGTGATGTATAATGTATAATATATAATGTATAACATATAACCTATAACCTGTAATTTAATGTAATGCCTTATTCTGAAAAGAGATGATGAACACTAAATAGTGAGAGATTTATGAAGTGGTAATTTAATGCAAGTATCACATATTCAAATTTGTCTTAACATATTGCAAATGCGATTCATTGAAAAGAAACATGACCCTGGTATACTTCATTTTATTTATTATATTTAAGTATGCCATCATTGTGTTACTTAATGCTCTACAATTTTAGACATTATAAACATAAACAAAAATTATAAACATAAACAACAAAAAAGATACCAACCCACAGATGCTCTATTCTTAAGAATGCCATTTTATCAATTATTTATAATTTGTCTTTGACTTTAAGTGCTTGAGATAGCTGTCAATAGATTTTTTTTTTTTAACTTTGGAATGTAATTTGGAAGCCTATGACAAAAGGGGATATAGTGTTGAGTCATGGACACGTAGAATTACAATTACATGTAGTATGAAAACTTAGAAAAACACAGAAGATCAAAAAGAAAGGGACTCTAGAGCTAATATTAATAAGCCAATTTTCCAGACAATTGTTCTTGCTAGAAAGGTAGTTCAACATAACAGTTAAGAATCTGGAGGCAGACTGGTATTAAATCCCAACTTCTCTATTTTCTATTGTGTGACCATGGACAAATAACCTTTGTATTAGTTACTAATCAGGAAATAGGTTAATTTAGACAAATTCAAATAGACCCTGTACAGGATAAATTAGGTTTTTAATCTTTCAGCCTTTAACCCATTACCATTCAAGTGGAAACAATGATTATTTTAAGTATCTATCAAATTATCTTAATCTTACAATTTGTAGAGTAAAATAAATTGGTCAGAAAAATATCTAAAAACTCTGTTTCTGTAGACTGCAGATAACGAGTAGGGCCTAACCCATGACTTAACAAAATGTCAAACACATCATGCTCTGAACCTGATGTGTAAGTTAAATCCCTAATACTCAGAAAATTGGTTATTCATAAATCTTTAGGAATGAGACAAAAGGCAGAAAAGGCAAAGCCTGAAATTCAGAGAAATTCACATGTATGAGGTGTGATAAAAAAAATACAGTGAATGTTTAAATTTAAAAAAAATTATGACAGTAAAAGACACATTGCCATTAATCCCCCTCCAAATACCCCCCTCTCATTGAACACACTTATTCCATCATTCTTGTCACTTTCTGAAGCAGCTCTGGAAGTCCTCTGTTGTGAGTGTCTTTAGTTGTGCTGTCATGGCTGTCTCCAGGTCCTGAATGATTTTGACTTTGGGGAAGAGCCAGAAGTCAAATGGTGTTAGATCCAGTGAATAAGGTGGATGAAGACACACTGTAATGTTTTCATTTGACAGAAACTGCTGTACCAGAAGAGATGTGTGACACAGAGTGTTGTCATGATGGAGGATGATTTAGGGCATACTTTAAACATACATTCTTTCAACCATAGCTCACACCCTACTTACTGCAGCAAACAAGTTGAAACTTGTCACACACTGTTACTAAGGTTCCACAAGCTGCTTCCCATATTGAAGATTCCTGCTTTATGAGTGGCACTCAGCAGCAGCATCATTCACTGTATGTTTTGATCACAACAGAACTGCTTCTGGAACAGCAATTTCTGTCAAATAAATACATTATGGTGTGTCTTCATCCACCTAATTCACCAGATCTGGCACTGTGTGACTTCTGGCTCTTGCCCAAAGTCAAAATGACCTTGAGAGGTAAATGTTTTGAGTTGATTCAGGACATTGAGGCAGTTACAACAGCACAACTAAAGATTCATGAAAGAGGACTTCCAAAACTGCTTCAGAAAGTGGCAAGAACAATGGGAAAAGCAAGGGGGAGTATTTCGAGAAGGCTTAATGCAGTGTGTATTTAACTATAATAAATTCTGTTTTATTTAAACATTCACCGTATTTGTTGATCACACCTTATATGTGTCCACTTCACTTGGCCATAGGGTGCACAGACATTTGCTCCAATGTTATTCTAGGTGTGTCTGTAAGGCTATTTCTGCAGGAGATTAGATTTGAACCTGTGGACTGGGTAAAGCAGATTGCCTCCCTAATGAGGTGACTCTTCTCCAACCCACTGAAGGTCTGAACAGAACAAAAGAGCTGACCCTCTCAGAAGTACATGTCAAGCAAGGCCTCCTGCCTGACTGCTTTCCAGCTGGGACATTGGTTTCTTGGCATTTGGACTGTAATTACCCCATTGGCTCTCTGGTTTTCAGGCCTTCAGACTCAGATGGGCTGAAACTATGTCATCATCTCTCTGGGTCTCCAGCTTGCAGACTGCAGATCTTCGGATTTGTGTGAGAAAATTCTTCACAATAAATCTCTTCATGTGTGTATAGGTATATAGTATGCACACACACACACACACACACACACTCACATACACAAACATGCTATTGGTTCTGTTTCTCTGAAGAACATTAATATAAGAGTGTATCAGTAAAAATTAAATGTTGTATCTCTAAAACAAAATCAGCAATAAAAAGACATCCTTGGTGTAAGTAATAAATAAAGAAAAAAGAAGACACATATAAGTAACTATAGAAATAGCATATATAGGCTATGTAGTTATAGAGATACATAGAATTACATTAAATGCATCCAGCAGACACTAAAAATCAGAAAATGAATTTTAGAAAAATTATTTTGCAAACAATTTTAATATAATTAGTTAAATTTGTAATTTCCTAGAAAAAAGTAAACAATAAAACTAATAGGGTAAGGCAGAAAAATAAATCGTACTGTAATTATTATACTTTGTATGAGTAATTAAATATCTTCCAACCAGGAAAACAGCAGGCCTACATGGATAAAGAAACTAATTCTAACAAATAATACAGAAAAAAATAAATAAATCTTATAGTAATTAATTCAGAGAAGAGATAAGGAGCCCTTACCACTCAAATTATTTTATGTGTTTGATGTTAATTAGATATCAAAGCAAGATAAGGACGATTAAAAACTACAATATGTGTCAAACGTTTTGTCAACATAAATTATAAAATACTAACAAAATACTAACAAAATACTGGCCACCACATTTCACAAGTGGAAGTAACAGACCTTTTCCATATACATTTATTTCAGGAATTTGAGATAATTTTCATATTAGTGTTCACATTAGCTAATTTATCATATTAACTGATTAAAAGAGAAATGCAAATGCTCATCTCAACGGGTACAGTAAAAAATTTAGAAAAATTAAAAACCATTCATGGAAAAAAATACTCTAAGTAAACTAAGGACAGAAGAAAACTTGCTTACTCTGAAAAAATGATAGTAACCACAAAACAGTGCTCAGTGAAAAAGCATTAAAAGTATACTTTTTAAAATCAGCAAAAAATTAAGTGTGTTCAAAATTGTTTAACATTTTCTGCAGTCTCTGAAGGCAATGAAATATGAAAGTATACAACTTTTTAAGTATCAGGAAGTAAGAATTAAACAGAGTAAGTGTGTTTTGATAGACTTACACGCACACACACATACACACAGCAAAGAACAAAAACTACCTATTACTTGTCATACTGCTAGGATTATCAAAAGAGATTGGCAAGGTGCTTGAATAAAAAAAACTCAATACATAAAAGTATTATTAATTTTCAACAAGCAATAGAAAATGTAAGTTAAAAGAAGATACATTTAAATTGCAAGGGAAAAATGCAAGAGATCTGAAAATATATCACATAAAAGATACACAAGTGATACAGCTCTGGAAAAAAATAAATCATATTTTATTATAGGAAAAAACTGATATTTTAAAAATATTTACCTGTAGATCCAAAGAAATTCCATTATAATCTCTATCATTTTGTGTTCCTTATGGAATTTAACAAAAATTTTCTAAACAGTATTTCAAATACAAATACTCAGGAAAATCCAAGTCATTACTTTCAGAGTTCTCCCTTCCATTTGGTACCCAGATTTATGACAAATATAGATTAGTTTAGAGGAAACAGCTAATACTTTAGTTTTACATTTCAGTACACCTTCCAAATAGTTGAAAACAATAAAAATATTTTGCATTTTAATATTATTTTATATCAAAGTGAAATATTTCCTAATTATTACATTAGAAGTTAATTTTAAAATTTATTTATGTTGTATGTAGCTTTAAAGAAAGTGTCTCATAATTTGAATCCCATTAAGCTTAACATGATGAAAATCATATGTACATGTACAAATAGTGAAGAAAATACATAAGTGCCTCAAATTTATGAAATTACAATTGATTTTGAAATTCCACTAAATGCTTTTTGGAAGTCTATCATTAACTTACATAAAATAAAAAAATTATATTTAGATATCTGCATTGAATATCTTGATGGTAATATCCTAAAATTTCAAAATTTTTAGAAATATATTTCAGAGCCTAAACATTTGTTGAATGCTAATGGCTTCAACAAATTACTTGTAAGCTAACCACAAGCTTTATGGAATTAAGGAATGTAATAGGATTACTACATTTTGATGAAAATGTGTTTTTTTACTGTTTTCTCTGCTAGTTACATTCAGCTTCTATGGTTTAATTTAGATGTTTTATTTTGAAAGCATTTGTTCTTAAGTTTACTATAAGTCACATATTTGTTGAACACAAGATTTGAGGGAAATAACACTATGCTATTAACATATATAATTAATATTCTTATAAACATTTACATGAACCTTTACAAAGAGTTTTAAATGCAGCACAGTTTGATGAATACATTCATTTGCTGAAATTAGAACATACTCCTTCAAATATGCAAAAAAAAAATAGTAGCAACATCTTGAAGACATGTGCCATTATGGAGTCTTAAATTCATCGTAATATTCTAAGTACATTAATTCACGGTAACAACACTGCTTATTCACATATAAAACTAGCTTTCTTAGAAACAACTTCTACCTTTACTTGAATGTTTACAGACTATATTATATGCAGTCCCTGCAATGAACACATTCTTTCAGAAAAGAACTGATTTATTATTTTGGGAGGTAAATCACACAAAGAAACAAAGAAACTGGCACTAATTTAGAAGTTAAAGATCAAGGAAGATGTCTTTTCAATAGCATGTGACATACGCACTACCTATTCAATTTAAATCAAATCCTTGCCATTAAATCAAGTGTTGTATAAAATCAACATAACCTTAAGAAAGTACTCAGACCCCTTGAGACGCCTATCCTTCATGCATAAAATGGAGATAATACAATAAAGTTACTATTATTGAACCTAATTTATTTTAAGATTAATTTTCTGTGACGATTAATCTGAACATTTCTTATACTAAGCGCATTTCTTATAATAAGGAAATACTAAGTGCATTTCTTATACTAAGAAAATCTAAAGAGTAATCACTGTTCCCATGTGTTTACACAAAGCCCATTTCATAATCATAATTATAACTCATATACATAACACTTAAGACATACCACTTTTTAAAATTGATTGAGATATAATCGATGCATAATATTGTGTAAGTTTAAGATGTACAACATATGGATCTGATATATTTACATATTGCTAGATGATTATCACCCTAGTGTTAGCTATCACCTCTATCAGGTCACATAATTATCATTTTTGTGTGTGGGTATGTGTGGTGAGAATACTTAAGATTTAGTCTCTTAGCAACTTTGAAGTTTATAATGCAGTATTGTTGCCTATATTCACTAAGGCTGTACATTAGATCTCAAGAACTTACCTATCTACTAGTTGCCATTTGTATTCTTGAACCTCTCCCCAAATTCCTCCCCCCACCCAGCTCCTGAGAATCACCATTCTGCTCTGTTTTTATGAGCTCAGCTTTTTTTAGATTCCACATATAAATGATATCATATGGTATTTGTCTTTCTCTGACTTATTTCTAAGTGCCTATCAACTGATAAATAGATAAAAAAGATGTGGCATATATGTGTATGGTAGAATATCATTCAGCCATGAGAAAGAAGGATATCCTGGCATTTGCAACAACTTGGGCAGACCTTGAAGTCATTATGCTAAGTGACATATGACTTTCAAATGTAGTTATACCCACTGTTTACTAGTGTACTTACAACTTGAGCCTGAAACTTCTTTCTCTCAATGCCAAAACTCTAAAGACTAGACCTTTTCGTTGGTGATATATACATAATACATATTTTAATGAATTTTAATTTATACAAATTGATTATTCATTCACTGGGTTATTTTGTGTGTGTGTGTGTGTGTGTGTGTGTGTGTGTGTGTGTGTAAAGTATTTTATTCCCCAGTCTCAATAAATTAGATAGAAGTCATACAAATGTATAATATTACAATAAAATGGGTTTATCATCACAGACACTTTTCCCCCCAGCTGTATATACAAATATGTTTTGGTCAGAGCAATTATGTAAATTTACATAATGAAATTATTGCATCAAGTGACTTAGTCATCAAAACACTAGTTTTTATTATCACAATATAAATATAAAATTGATTACAAATCATCAAACTAAAGCTATTTACAATGAAAATGTAATTGAGATGATAAGATGAGGAAATTAATGTTGAGGTAAATGAGGTTATTTAAAACACCTTAAGTTGTGATTGCATTATTTCAAATTTCACGTTCATTTGTTGAATTTAAATATGCAACAAGATGATACTTAAGATATGTGATTTTTCATTTTTGTGATATTCCTACAATTTTAAATAAACCTCATCTCTAAAATCTCTAATCAATGTCTTATTAAGAAACATATCCATGTCTCAATTTGTAAAGAAAATTAACATTTAGAGGATTTGTCGCAATAGACTCCTCCTTCCTGGTGACCTACATACTACCTGCACAGACAACTTGAGACAAGTGTAAGGGCCTCTATGACAACAAGTCAACAATATCTTACTGTAGAGTAAAACCAAAGAGTCTTAGTGTGGCCTGCAAGAAACTTGTAAGTTAACCTTTGCTTACCCTTTTACTTGAGTCAACCTGTTCCTCTCTTTACATTAATTTTTGTATTTATTTATTCATTCCTTCATTCTTGATCCATTATCTATTTATTTACTAAAGATCTACTCTGCTTGAAACTGCTTTGGTGCTGTGGATACTAGAACAAATATATCTATTGTGTTTTTGAGCCACATATTATATAAATACTAAATTCCCAATTCCCTGGGTACATCATGCTGTTTTTATGCCTTAATGCATTTATTCAAGTTTTCCTTCTCTCTGGTAGCATAATGCTCTTTATCACATATTCACTTGGCAAACATTCTATAAATTATTAGAACTCTGACTGGGCATAATTACTCTGAGGCTTTGTCTAACAGAGCTCATCACTAAAGACATGTATGATTCTTTAATTGGACATATGCATACAGTACAAGTGCCTCCATTTGCAAGCATAAAATCTACTTAAAAGAAGGTAAAAACCATTATAAGGCTGCATGTCTCTCACTTAGATACATACAAGATCCAAACAATGCCTCAAACTTTTCAACCAAAGAGAGGAAAGCCCTATTGTCGATCATTTTATTACAGTTGCGGCTGCTCTTGTCCTTCCTTTACTGACCCAATGTTGCTGTTTTATGTGATCTCCTAACATTTGGCCCGCAAATCAGAGCCACACTAGAGTTAAATCCTGTAGATCCAACCACCAGCACAGATCAGTGTAATTTAAAGGAGAGAAACATGGGTAAAGATGCTTTTCTCTCAGTATCACAATCAACATAGTGTATCTAACCTGGGTTTCTCTGTCTATATCTCTTAAATTCCACGTCATTTTTTAGGTGTCTCTCTTAGACACTGTCCTTTGAGGCCCCAGCACCAAAGGTACAGTCTCTAAAGTAATTTAGAAGCCCACTTCTATTAGAACCAATAAGAATTTCCCCTGGTTCCAGGCCCTGTGTCCCACCAGGATTTTGGCTAGCTTCCTTCCCAGCCTATGAAACACAATAGAACCTCTACAGCTTTTCTTCTTCACATAAGTGCTTGATTTTACTCCACTAGGGCAAAATTTTGGAAAATCAAAATGTTATTTCTGTATTCTCTTGGGATGTTTGTATTTACTTAACAGTTTTCCTTTTGCACAGTCAGTTCAAATGGCTCATTATTCTTGGTCTTCCATGTTGCTTATCTACTCCATTCCTGCATTCCCCAAAACACAATCTATAGTTTGAGAAAATGTCTATAAATCTATGTGGCCATGACCTCTCACAGGCGACCAAGGTGACAACTTTAATAGAATAGAGAGCAATAAAAGGCAAACAGCTGCATGGAAGTTTATTCTAGAGAGCTCCATTATACTTAGCATATTTCTGATTTGTACTTAAACAGTATTTTGTAGTAATGTCTTTATGTGCCTGAACAATCTTTCTGTGTGAAGTCCCAATTTACAGTGATTTGGGTTTAGGGACTTATTTTTCTTCTACCCATCTTTTATTTCATTTAAGGGTAGTTTATTTTTATAGTTGCATTGGAAATAAAGTTCTATAGCTCATAAAAGAAGCATATATTTGAAATATACATTTCAGAATCATAGGAAGACATACATTAATTGAACGTATGACTGTTTATGATATAAATCATACATGGTGATATGTAGTGCAAAAATAATGGACTAAATATAGGCCCCTGAAAAATAACATTGGTGGAGTGGCTCCTGTGAAATAAAAAATGTTGACGGTGGTTAAGCACCAGGACAAAATACCGACACAGTAATTTTGTAAAACAGCAAGGTTAACAATGTTTCCGTAGTGGAAAATATTGCAAATTGTTAGGTAGGATCAAAGATGTTAAAATTAGCACTTATGATATCATTGTAAATGTTCAGAATGTATTGGAAAATATAGTAGGATGGATTAAAGAATTACTGGAACTGTGAGCTAGAACAAACAAAGAGAAACACCAGAAAAATAATTTTAAGTAGGTATTTCAAGAAGTAAAAATAGCAGGAAAACAGTGTTCTCAGAATACCCATGAAACCCAGTCCCCCCTTGATGGAAACTTACCAAATTAAAATCCTTACTAATGCGGAATAATGTTTTATACATTACCCAGCCCATTCCCAGGCTGTGCCTAATTTTATCAGACATCAGTCTCTGGCACAGAGGACATCAATTCTTTTTATTATGTGGAGAATTTGCACTTGGCAAATTCACAAAAGGGCTCAAGCACATAGATATTTTACTTTCTTGATTTTGATTTAAGACACAGAAAGACTGAAGGAGTAGATCAGAAGTTGAAAAGATGATATGTGGAGTAAAACCTGTGAAACGGCAAGCTGAAACAATATGCAGAATGGAGATATAAGGGTACAGAAACTATGAGAAAATGGTAGATGCCTGTCAGAAGGAAGAACAAAAGGAAAATAAATGTTGTAAATCATAGTAAAAATAGCCCATGAGAGCACATTGTTCAAAGAGGCTACCCCAGGAGAAGAGATTTCCTTGAGAATTTTTTGTTCCACCTTTACCCAATCCTTAATAATAAATTAATTTGAAGAATTTAAGCTACTGTTATTTTTTTGTGGTTGTTTTAGTTTTGGAGTTTTTGTTTGTTTGTTTTATTTTTATCAAAAACACCAGAACAAAATGCACAATCAATGTGGTTGCAAATTATTTCAGTTGCTGGCAACAGATATTCTTTTCATGGATGCTTTTAATTTCCTCAGTTCTAAGAGTTGGGGACAGTGGAACATTAGAAATATTATCGAACACAAGATGAATATAAGAAAAAACAAGACATGGACCTCGTTTCTAAGAAATGAACTTGAACACAGTATCAGAACAGACATAGTATATACAGACTAAAAAACAAAGCAAGAGTGGAAGCAAAACAAGGCTACAAAGCAGTTTGATTCCCATGCCTATTTAAATAGAGTTTCACTTTATTTTGGATTAGAAACTACATTGGTCCTACCTAGTATGTGCCCTCAGCTGGACAATGGGAAATTATTTTAAATTTGAGGACTGACTTCAGTTCTAAGAATTGGGAAGATTAAATAATGTGCCCTGTGTTCATATTACCAAAGCCATCTTTTCTATTTATGTGTAATAGTTGGTGCAAATGTACCCACAGAACAGAAAGTGATTGTATGTCTTTTTTTTTATTGAAATTTATTGGGGTGACAATTGCTAGTAAAGTTACACAGATTTCAGGTGTACATTTGTAATACATCATCTATATATCACATTGTGTGTTCACCAGCCAGAATCAGCTCTCCTTCCATCACCATATATTTGATCCCTTTACCCTCATCTACCATCCCTGACCCCCTTATCCTCTGGTAGTCACTATTGTCTGTATCCAAGTTTTTGTTTCTTTATTTATTTGGTTTGTTCGTTTGTTGCTTTCAGTTTTATATACCACATATCAGAGAAATCATATGGTTCTCTACTTTTTCTGTCTGACATATTTCGCTTAGGATAATAATCTCAAGATCCATCATGCCACAAATGGCCCTATTTCATTTTTTCTTATGGAAGAATAGTATTTCATTGTGTATATATACCACAACTTCTTTATCCAATCATCTACTGAAGGACACTTTGTTTCCATGTTTTGGCAACCCAAAATAAAGCTGCAATGAGCATTGGAACACATCTATCTTTACAGATAAATGTTTTCAGAGTTTTGGGGTAGTTACCCAAGAGAGGGATTGCTGTATCATATGGTAATTCTATTTTTAATTTTTTGAGGAATCTCTATACTGCCTTCTAATGCTGCACCAATCTGCATTCCCAACAACAGTGTATGCGGGTTCCTTTTTCTTCACAGCCTCTCCAACACTTATTATTTGTTTTGCTGATCACAGCCATTCTAACTGGTGTGAGGTGATATCTCATTGTGGTTTTTATTTGCATTTCTCTGATGATTAGTGATGTTGAGCATCTTTTCATATGTCTATTGGCCATGTGTATGTCCTCTTTGGAGAAATGTCTATTCATGTCCTCTGCCCATTTTTTAATTCGATTGTTTGTTTGTTTTTTTGTTGAGTTGTATGAGTTCCTTATATATTTTGGATATTAACCCCTTATTGAAGGAGTTGTTTGCAAAAACTTCTCCCATTTGGTTGATTGCCTCTTTATTTTGTCGATGGTTTCTTTTGCTATACAGAAGCTTTTTAGTTTGATATAGTCCCATTCATTTATTTTAGCTTTTATTTCCCTTGCCTTTGAGGTCAATTTCTTAAATTTCTCTTTGAACCCAATGTCCATAAGTTTAGTACCTATCTTTTTTTTCTATTCAGTTTATTGTTTCAGGTCTTATGTTTAGGTCTTTGATCCATTTTAAGTTAATTTTGGTGCACAGTGACAGATAGTAGTCTAGTTTCATTCTTTTGCATGTGGCTTTTCAATTCTCTCAGCACCATTTTTTGAAAAGGCTGTCTTTTCTTTATTGTACATTTTTGGCTTCTTTGTCAAAAATTATCTGTCCATATTTATGTCTGTTTATTTTTGGGTTCTCAATTCTATTCCATTGGTCTGTGTGTCTGTTTTTCTGCCAATACCACACAGTTTTGATTATTATTGCCCTGTAGTACAAGCTAAAGCCAGGGAGTGTGGTACCTCTAGCATTGTTCTTTTTTCTTAGGATTGCTTTGACTGTTCAGGATGTTTTGTGGTTCCATGCAAACCTGATGATTTTTTGTTCTATTTCTTTAAAAAATAGTTCAAATGGCCATATTACCCAAAGCAATATACAGATTTAATGCAATCCCCAGCATAATCTGATTGTATGTCTTAAAGTATTTTAAAATGAATGTATTCATGTATTACTAATTGGTGCTATTTCATTCCCTTTCTGAGTATATATTATATAATATGTATATTTCCATAGAAAATAGAGGCACTTGTTTCATGTCAGGGAGTATGCAAATGTTCTGAAACTACTTGAAATATGTCATACATGAGAATTTTAAAATATTCCCTCTAAAATCTAAAGTATTCCAAGATTGCTTGCATACTGATGTGTTGTCAACTGTAGTGTTTTAATGTGTAACTAGCAATCAAATCAAATCAAAATATTTTATGATTACACACATAAATGTGCCTATTTGTTATGTATTAGTCCATTTAAAAAGACTAAAAATGTCTAAAGTATGGTAATTTAGAATTCTGTTATTTGAAATAACTCTATTGGACTGAATAGAATTTTGTTCATTTTAAAGGAAGTACAACTGCATGGTTTTGGACAAAACAATAAAACAAGTTATACCTACCCTTCCTTAGAGACTTGGCTTAGTCTAATCATAGCTTCAAAATTTGTCTTCCAAGCTTTATGCTGGGATCAGTTGATACTGGGTGGGTAATTACATATTTTATTCCACTGAATATTGGTAAGCAATAATGATGTTTATTACACCATTTAATCCACAGTACCTCACATCATACCTGGAACCAAATAGAAAAATCAATAAATTATTGCTGAATGTACAAATGAATTGTTGAAGTTTCCTTACACTTTTTTCTCCCTAAATTTACAATAATTTCTAGATAAAGGAAACACTTTTGAGCAAGGGCTATTATATTGAAATGAGTTTTACACATGAGTGATATCCTATCCAATTTATTAAGACACATTATAGAAACCAATAAAAATATTCTAATGTTCTAATAATTTTAGTAAAAACATTAGTTGGTACATATAAGGTCAAGGTAGAAAATCAATTGTATTTTCCATATATAAGAAGAAAAACTAATTTAAAAAGATAGCATTTATAATAACATCAAAACAATCAACTATTAAGGAAAAATTGAACAAAACATCAGCAAGTCTTCTAAACTAAAAACAACAAAACATTAAAAGAAAGAGGAAAAAGGGGGCCGGCTGAGGGGCTCAGTTGGTTAAGAGTTGGCTTAAGCGTGTGCTCTGAGCAACAGAGCAGTGGGTTCCATTCCCACATGGGCCAGTGAATGCTGCACCCTAGCTGAGCTGTTGCTGAGCTGCCAACAGATGGCAGGATGGCTCAGCTGGTGTAACAACAAGATTGCCTGTTCAATGGTGGGCTACACCTACCTTCAACTAAAGACTGAACTTGGCACCTTGAGCTGAGCTGCTGCCCCGATGGCTCAGAGGATAGAGCATGTGCTCTTAACAACAAGGCTGCTGGTTCGACTCCGGCATGAGATGGTGGCTATGCCCACCTGCAACTAAGATTGGACACAGCACCTTGAGCTTAAAGGCCACAAGCGGCTGACAGGAAGTCAGATGGCGACTGGCGCCCTCCACAACGAAGATTGAAGAACAGCAACTTGGCTGGTCCCCTTCCCCCATTCCCCAACACTGTTCTCCTCCCCCAACTCCCCAATAAAATCTTTAAAAAAAAAGAAAGAGGAAACAAATAGAGGGATCTAATATATACTCTGATTGGAAAAAAAAATCAATATTTTAAAGATGCTAATTTCCTGGAAAAGGCTTTATTAATTTAATAACATTCAATGAAAACAACTGAAAGCCATTTGTTTGAATTTTTAGTAGAAAAATAATATGATTTCGGGGAATTATGATTTTTTTTAAAAAATGAAAATACTTTTTCTAAAGTAGAAGGGTTGAGGAGAGAAAGGGAATATGAAAATGTCCTTTGAGAGAATGGAAAAGCAGACATCATGAGAATTGTGGTATGGTTCATTTCTTTCCCTTGACACCATAAATTTACAGCGATACTAACCAAGACAGTTCTATGTTGCCTCCCCACCAGCACTCATACCTGCCTAGCTGCAGTCAAAATGTGAGCTGAGGTTTAACCTCAGTTTGCATCATGCTAAGAAACACTGCAATTTAGGGATTCTGCAAGGGACTTATACTAACGCTTGTCATGCATTCTAATATTAATAAGTTAGGAATTGAGAATAATAGGATCAGTGTATTGGAAAACTGATGAAATTTAATATTTGTAATACTAGAGTAGATGAACTACAGAAAGAGTTTTGATTGTTGGAGTTTAGAATGTTTGAAGTTTGCTTTCTTACCTGAGCCACTTATTGCTAATAAAAAAGTCAAAGATATAACAAGAGTGGTTAGAAAAGATGGATGTGAGGAAAAAATATATTTGGAGATAAGTTAAGATTATAATGGGCTTGGCTAGAACAATGCTGTCCAATAGAAAGATTATGCAAGCCTCAAATGTGAACCACACATATACTTTAAAATCCTTGGGCCGGCCGAGTGGCGGTGGTTAAGCGCTGGCCGGCGGCACCGGTTCGGGTCCCACATGTGAGGGCCAGTGACACTGCCCTCAAAAAATTAAATAATTAATTAATTAAATAAATAAAATAAAATCCTTATTAGCCATATGAAAAGAAAAAGAGAAAAAAAAATATTTTTATTTAATAATATATCTGGCTTAACCCAATACATAGAAAAAAATTATAATTTTTACATTTAGTTAGTATAGCATTTTAATAACATATTTACATTCTGGTTCAGTATAATTTTGCAATGTTATGATTTTATAGTTTTCACATATTTTAAATTCAAGTTTCAATTCATTTCAAGTTTTTAACAACTGCATGTAGCTGGCAGCTAATTTACTGAAAACAAAGAATTAAAAATCAGTAACATTATGTACCTAGGAAAAGCCTAAACCTGGAAACGAAGCACCACATTTCTCATGTCCCATAAGTAAAATCACAAGGGAAATTAGAAAATATTTTGAATTGAATGGCATTGAAAATACAAATATTTGTAGAATATAGCTAAAGTCTTGCTTAGAAGGAAACTTACAGTTTTAAATTCTTCTGTCACAAAAGAAAACAAATATAAAATCAATTTTCTACGTGTATTGGATTCTTATTTTTGCTATAACAGATTACCACATATTTAGTGGCTGACAGCAACACAAATATATTACAGTTTAGAGGTCAGAAATCTGAAAATGAATCTTGTAAAGGTGCTAGCAGGGCAGCGTGCCTTCTCAAGGCTCTTCAAGAGAGTAGATTCTGGGCTTTTTCTAGCTTCTAGAGGTGCAGGATCCCTCGGCTCATGACCCCACTCAGCAATGGTGTCACTCCCATTCTGACTCTATTGCCTTTTACTTATAAGAACCCAAAGATTACATTCTGCCCACCAAAACAATAAGGACAATTTTCTTATTTCAAAAACATTAATTAAAAGCCTTCTCTTATTTTTGCCCACTAGAAACTGGCAGCCCAATAGGTGAGTGTGTAGATGGATTGATATAGCCCATACAACTATGGTATATTTAGCCTCCCAAATTCCAAATGGCTTAAAATTATTGTCATTATTTTTTAGGGTCGTGATGTGAGGCTCAGCAGCTTGCCTTTACATTTGTGGGGCTATCTCAATCTGCTCAAAAGCACAGGACACCTAAAAACTTTCTAAGGTAAAAACAGCCTTGAATGTTGTCAGGTGATATCCCACGGTTTCTATTCCATATGTATCTTATTAAGGCTTCAAAAGTGCTAGCTGCTTTGTGTTCACCAGTCAAATCAACATAACGTTATTATTAGAGTGGGCTAGTGTGATGCTTTGTCAAATTTCAAGTTGATAGAAATCTCTGGAGACAATTTCTGCCTCAGGCCAAGATGGAGTAATATTAATCTGATTTATCTTCCCCAAATAAACAGTAAAAAACCCAAATATTCAAACACATATTTTGAGACATTGGATATCAAGCATTCCAGGTCAGGGATTTCTGAAGAGTGCATTCTAACGTTGCTGCAAATTATAGTTTTAGGGGAAGTTTCTGGCTTTAGCAAAGGAAGGGAGAACCCAGTCAGTGCACAGTGATATTTCTTGAGTTGAGGACATAAAGTTAGAATCCTTGGCAGTTGGAGGAAACTCAAATTTGCAGAACAGAGAAGAGGTAGGTATGCGCACTAAGAGCTCAAAAGCCATGTTATACCATCACGGCAAGGAGAAATTCAGTGATAGATAATTTTGTATCCTTACAAATATTATTGAGCTTTGTTTTGGGATGCATTTAAACTCCTTGGAAACAGTTTGATCACTTCAGAGCTTATTAGGTGGAACCAGGGCAATCTTAATCTAGGGCTTATCTTCCCTCCTGCATAACGACCAAAACCTGGGTGAAATATATGAAACAAAAATTGAACATCATGCAAAGGACGGTCGGTGATCCTTGAAAGACAGGAAACAAATTCTGTAAGTGCAAAATTGCCCAAACTTACTATTTGGAGCGTTGGGAATAAACTTTGTCTTTACCAGCTATAATGCAAAAGCTCATAATTCGTGGAATATTGGTTAAAGTACTCAAAGTCATTTGAGTACTCAGTAGAGAAGAAAATTCTCCCTAGACTTAGTAGTCCCACATAACCAAGATTCATAATAGTCTATTTCAAATCCATGGGCAAAGAACCATTCACATGAATTTCATAAAATCATTGAAAATGTCTCTTTTTCTCCCTGTTTCTACTGAATATGAAAACATAGTCATAGTTGATAATGGTTTTCCTTTTACATTATAAGACTTTTTTCTTTCCACAAACTAAAACAGTAGTTCTTGCTCAAGCATCTTATGTACCACAAGAAAAAACAAGTTTTCAGTTCAAATACCACCTAGGTTTTCATGTGTATTAGTTAAAGATGGCTATTTTCAGCCACAGTTTAGGAGAGTTAATCATTGTAATTAGGTCATGCTGTTTTATTTGGATAATGAGCTCAAATATTTTACTGATGATACATGAATATTGAATTAAAATGCTCTGTCAAAATTTGTTTAAACTCAACTCCATTGTTCCATAGCATTTGAAATCTGCCAAATTAAAATGTATGTACATTAAATATATACATATACATATATTTTAGTATATAATAATATATAATAACATATATAATAATATATAAAATATATAATACATAAAAATATAAATACATAATATATAATATTAACTTATTAGAATCATAAAAGCATTCTCTTTGAAATTTTCATAGCATTTAATGAAATTCGCATTTATATTCATTTGGCTTCTTTTTTCATTTATTTTTGAGAACTAACTGATAATATTTGCCTTGGGAAAGTTGTTTCATATTCTGTCTCTATGAAAGAAATGTATTTTCAATGAAATACAGTAACATGTAAATGTTTTTACATATTTTTCTATGGTAAGGAAACATTGCTTTCTTTAGATTTCACATTATCCGTTAACCCCAGATCACATTCATTTTAATGCTATTAAAAAATCACCTAGAATACAATGGTCAAATTAACTCTTTGGGAATACACTTATTTGTTTTCAGTTAGAATTAGTAAATGAGCTCCTATTATTTACAAGTCATTGTGATAGATATTAAAAAGATTCAACTACAAAATCTACAAAATCTAGGGCATGTTCACTGCCATATAGGAGATTTCAGTTGAGTAAGAATGATGACTGTAAAATTGATGACTATCAAAGAAGAGAAAACACTATAGGGGAGTTATTAACGATGATGTAGGAAGATGGAAGGGAGCTATATTGCACATAGCTAAGGAATTAAAACATATCTTCCTAAAGCAGGCTGTATGATTTTAAGTCTGGAAAATTGAGGAGTCTAGTTAAGAATTTTATTTCTACCAAATTTAAAGCTCAGTGATGGGGTAGTAGATCCTGAGATGGGTGGAAATGACATCTAAGAACAGTGAAGGCTCATCACAGACTAGGGAGGATGTCATCACAGGTGTGTGTGTGTGTGTGTGTGTGTGTGTGTGTGTGTGTGTGTGTATTTGGGTTTTTTTTTACAATATAAATAAAGCTCAAGCCCCAACCCTTTGGGGCGCCTCTCTCTCTCTCTCTCTCTCTCTCTCTCTCTCTCTCTCTCTTTCTCTCTTAGTTTCAGGTGTACAAAACAATGTAATAGATAGACATTTACACCCCTCACATAGTGATAATCCCCCCAATCTACTACCCCTCTGACATCATATATAGCTGTTACAATTCCATTGATTCTGTTCCCTATGCTGCACTTCACATCCTGTGACTATCATTATAGTTGACATTCACTATTATTCAGCTTCAGCTCCAGTTGTACAGCACAGTTGTCAGGCATCTACACCATCCATGAAAGGGTCTTTCTAATAAGACAAGTGCCCATCTGACACCTTACAAAATCTTTACAACATTATTGATTATATTCCCCAAACCATGAGCAAACTAATTAGAAACAGTCTCAGGAATATACAGAAAAAAACTGAGGGTTGCTAGATGGGTGGAGTGGGGATGAGGAAGAAGGCAAAGGGATTAGAAAGCACAAATTGGTAACCACAATATTGACTTGGAGATATGAAAGATAGTTTGGGGAATATAATCATCAAAGAGTTTTGATCCACTGAGTGATTATTGAGCCAATTAAGCTTCTGAGAGGAGGATTAATGTGTTGTGCAGTATTGGAGCCTGGATGAATAGACAAGGTTTGTGCCTGTTCGTGTAGCTTACTGCTGGACATGGGAGTCTGAATGGGGATCCAAGGGCGTTTGTGCTGGAGGGGAGGGCCAGAGTGGATGTAGGAGATGAGCTACATATAGAGGGACTGATTAAATGAGAAATATAGAGAGTTAATATAAGCAAGGTGCCTCACTGTCACAGATGATAGTTAGAACTATGGGAAGTGGGAGGACAAAATGTACCCTGTTGTGTTGGGTTAGAATTGGGATCACTATGAATTTGTGATTTGCAACTGATATACAGATATGGTGATTGATAAAGAAATGGATAGACAGAGAGATAAATATAGACCTAGAGGCATGTGTTTTTATTTAGCTATATAAGAAGATTTCCTAGCTCTGTCCGCTAAGGAGTTTTGCTGCTTTGTTTTGTTTTCTTTTTGAGCATTTTCTTACTTTCTGGAAGAACAAGATTTTCCAGACTCATCTTGTACTTTCAGTGCCCCAGCCCTCAAATCAGACACTTTTCCAAAGTGCCTAGTCTCCTGTCTAGGAACTGTAACAGCCCCAAGAGTAAGGAGCACACCAGCACACCTAGCATATAATTCTTGGTTTTTATATATGATTTTTCAGTGAATAAACCAGGAAGCCCTGGGAAAAGGCCTGATTTGAGGGTTGGGGTAGTGAAAGTACAAGATAAATCTGGAGCATCCTGTTTTTGTAAAAAGTGTTAAAAAAATAGTGTTCAAAGAATGATACCATATCAAAAGGACACAGAAACTGGCTACCATTGGTGAAATCTTGGACAATTTAAGCTAATATATATATATATATATATATATATATATATATATATATATATTAATCTTAACAAATTATAATTCATTGCATTAAATGTAAAAACAAAAATCTATTCTACTATAAGTAACACATTTATCTTTGATAAAGAACAAAATGCTAAATAATTGCATGGTGTCTTCCCACAAAATAATTAATTACAAAAGAGAAATAAGAGTAACTTTATATTGAAAAAGCATATCAGGCTATACCTTAATGAAGTAATCAAAGTGTGCTTCATCAGTACTGGGACAAATTGAAACTGTTCACCATCTGTTAGGATTCAACGAGAACACAGCATAACTGCTATGATATTCATGCCAAATATACACACCCCAAATCAAATCAGAAGAAAATATCAAACACATTTTTAGATTGATTAGCATTCTACAAAATGAATAGCCTACATGCTTATAAAGAATATGAAAATCCAAGAAAGAATGGGACCCTATTACCTTAGTACTCTTTCTATAATCATGTTATATTATAGCTAAGAATGTTCTAAATATTCCTTCTATATTTAGTTTCCCCCTTCCAAAATTTGTAATTATGAAATCAACTGGGCAAAAGCATGGCTCTTTTTATGCTAATAGAATAGATCTAAAACTTCACTATCATTTTGTACCCTCCTGGTCTGCAACCTGCCTCACTACCCTGTCTAATTTCTACCTCTTACAAGAAAATTATTTCAAATTGAATTATTTGCTGATTATCAAATGGAAATCTATTTCATTTTATTCATTTTTTTTCTATCAAAATCTTATTATTCTTTAGATTAGCTCATCTTTCATCTTCACCATGAAAGTATTTGATTCTTTTGGGTGAATATAGTTTTTTTTCTTTCTTTCTTTAGACTCACTGATCATGCTTAAATAAATATTAGGCTGTCAGAAAAGTCATGACGCATTTTGGCAACAAAAAAACAGAAAAAATACGACATGACTTTTCCGCCAATTCAATATATCATCCTTGCATTTTAGATATGTGTAAATAAGTAATTTTCCCATTTTATGTGTATTCTTCCTGAGTAGGGATTCTATTTTTGTCTTCCACAGTATTAAGCAAAAAAATAGTTGCTCACAAAGTTGTTGAAATTTTGAATTATTGCTGCTCATGTACATGATTGAAAAAAGTCATAGGGCACACAAACATAGCTATATATGAAATTGCATATGATACTTTGTACAAAGAGATGACTGTTATTGAAATAAAAACCAGTAATTTTCCTTGGAATGATGGATAAGAGTTATTGCAAATGCTTTAAAATACATATCTAAATAAAAATTTTATTTTTAAATTAATTTAAAAAGTTGGATCTACTTGTTCCATTCCTCCTAACTCAAAAGATTTAATACTCAGTACTAAGCCTAATGAATGCTATTGGGTTACCAGTGAGTTACGCATTACCAAACTCCATTAATAATGCAGTAAAATAAAGGGCTGAATTTCATTTCTTCAAATTTTATCTTTGAAGGATGCCGAGACAGAGAATTCAGAATAGACTCTGGAATCCTCAGAATCTATCTACTTACAGAATAAATTATTATCTTTCTTATACATCCATGAACCTCTTTATTAATGTGCCTCTATCACTTCAATATCATTCACTCATTAATTCATTAAACCAATATTTATTGAGCACTACATTAGTGGGGTACTATTCTAGGCTCTGAGGACTTACTCATCAAAAAAAGGGACACATTCTGTGCCATAATTGTACTTGTATTTTAGTATGGTAGAGAGAGAGTAATCAAATGAAAAATTAATTTATAGTATGATTTACTGTTGTGATAGATGTTATGAAGAAAACAAGTTACACATCGTCTAAGAATTATTCTTTTTTTTTTCCTTAAACTAAAATAATGGTGAAAGACCTCTAGAATAAGAACACATTTGAGCTGAGACCTGAATGAACTGGGGAGTATACCATGAGAATACAGGAAGAAAGTGATAACCTCTCTTTTCGTATTTAAACTACCTTCACCACTATTCCTTGATATTCTACCATCATTTGTACTTGATATTAAAGGTATCTTGAACTACCTCAAATTATGTTAACATATTAAGAGATTTTTTTATGTCTCTAGACTTTTGAACAGGATATTTTGCTTTCCTGCAATGCCCATTGAACCCCTAGTTTAACCAAAAAAAACCCTCATTATATTCAATCTTAAACATACATACTCATGCAAACAGCATCTAGACAAAAACTGAAGAATCCAGGTAGCCCAGTGGAGTTAATACCACATTAATGTTACCATTATCTTGATTTCCTAGCCCATGAATTTGTTTTGTGTGTTGTTGAGTTCATCTGAATGAAATCATACAGCATCATTTGGTTCTGCCTGTCTTTTTTTAGCTAAATATTGTGTTTCTGAAATTCATCTAGGTTGCTATGTGTGGTGTTAATGTATTAATTCCCATTGCTATTTGGTTTTATGTATGACTTTAATTAGGGTTTATGTACCAAAAAATTTTATGCTTATGAAATAGAATATATCATGATTACCTTTTCTTGCCTACCTCCTTTAGTGTTAGGGTTAAAATAGCCTTATAAAGTAATTTAAGTACTTACTTTTTTTCTGTTCTCCAGGTCATGAGTATACATGGGGATCTGTTAAGCTGGAATGGTGACTAAGTAACAGAAGGCTATTGATAAAATACGTATTTTTCTTAGAGATAATTATGTTTCATTTGGCCTACTGCAGTGGACAATCTGATTTAACTTTTAAAACTGCTATTTGGCAGGAGGTAGTATCAAAACTACTACCCTTAAAGTCAATTTGTACTATATTTTTGGAATCTCTGATATTTCACTCTACGTAATCATTCTTCAAGGTTGCTTATAATGCTGAGGAAATGTTAATGTTGATAATGTGCTTTTGTTGAACATATTCCCCTTTTTCAAAATAACAACTAAAGAAAGAAAAACCTTGCAGATACTTCTTACAAAATGAATATTACTAATAACCTTTAGTTGAATTTTCACAGGTTATTTAAATTATCAGAGCTGACTTTTTAATATCTGGCCTATCTTTAAAAACTTATTTCATTCAGCTGTGACAATTTCAAATATACTTTTGATATTTGGCAAGAGTCATATAAAACACAACACAATTTACATTTTCTTTTACAAAACACATTTTTTTATTCAAATTTTATTTTCTATTTGAAAGGTTTTGCATTTAGACTATCACATGATTGAATGCAAAAAATAAAAGTTAAAATATGTTCCTGGTGAGCTAAAAAATATTGATAAATGAAGACTCAGTGGTCATAATACACACAAAATATACGGTCAAATGATAAATATTTAGGTTTTGCCTATGTGGCACATTATTTTAAAATAATTTAATATTTACTAGTATTTATGAACTTGTGATGTAAAGTAACTAGTTCATTTCTCTTCATGGTTGTTTAATGGTAAGATTGTTTAATGGTAAACATTTTTATTTTATAACTCTTTATTATACTTTTTATGATTATTTTCTCTTCATTACAAAGCTGGAATTGAATGTTGATAAACCAATATTCAGATCTAGTCCAGGAAGTTATTGTGCAAGTAATTAACATCTATTTCAAACTTTGCTTATTATCAGTTTTACATCTGCCTTGTAAACATGGCAAGCATGTTATAGTTCACATTTTATGATTTGTTATAATATGATCAATGTAAGTAAAAACAATGAAAATTGTGATACAATACTCATCTCATAAGAACATGTTTTAATTAACTTCATATCATCAGTTATTATAATAAAAACTGATATTATAATTAACATTTACATAAAATTGAAAATTAGTAGTTGGACACCACGGATTATCTTCAAAATATTACTAACTTTTACAAAGTCATTGCTTACTAGTTGATAATATTTGGCAACTATGTATAATGTATTTTAAAATAATATTGATTTCAGGAACACAATGAAACCAAAGTGAAAACTTGCTGCAGTATATATAAGAGCACTGTCCAATAGAAACATAAATAAGTCAGATTTTTTATTTTAAATTTTTTAGTAGCCACCATTTTTAAAATTTTTTTAAAGTGAAATTAGCTTAATATTATATTTTATTTAACCAACTCTATCCAAAATATTTTCGTTTCCACATTTAATCAAAATAAAATTATTAGTGAGAATTTTTTTCATAAGGAGACTGAAATCTGGTGTATATTGTATAATTACAGTGTATTTCAATTTGGAATAACCCAATTTTAAGCATTCGGTCATCACATGTGGCCAGTACCACTTTTTCAAGAGTGCAGATATGAAGTCCGACAATTAAGTTCGCAAAATTGTTGCAACAATGTTGCTGACTTTTTTGATATCAGAAGGATTAATCATTATGAATTCGTACCAACTGGACAAACGGTTAACCAAGTTTACTCTTTGGAAGTGCTGAAAAGGTTGCGTGAAGAAGTTAGGTGACCTGAACTTTTTACCAACAATTCATGGCTCTTTCATCATGACAATGCACCAGCTCACATAGTACTGTCCGGGAGGAGGTTTTACCCAGTAAACAAATAACTGTATTGGAACACCCTCCCTAATCATCTGATCTGTCCCCCCAGTGACTTCTTTCTTTACCTAAAGATAAAAGAAATATTAAAAGGAAGACATTTTGATGACATTTAGGACATCAAGGGTGATTATGATGACAGCTCTGATGGACATTTCAGAAAAAAAGAGTTTCAAAATTGCACTGACATCAATAAACAGCTTACAAGGTGAGTACTTCAAAGGTGACAGTAGTGATATTCAGCAATGAGGTATGTAACACTTTTTCTAGGATGAGTTCGAAAATTTAGTTGTCAGAACTTCGTATAATACATGGGTTCTTAGAGTGAGAGCTTCAGACCTTGAAAATCCTAATTTTAAAGTAGAAACATTTAGATCCAATGCCTTTTAATTTTATAGAAGATGGGTAAGAATTTATTGGGTCAAACTATATATTTACTAAGTTTGCCAAACATTCATGGAAGCTGAGCTGCGACTAGAGAGCATAAACATATACGGCAGGTCTTAGCTTCGTGAGGAAGGCAAAACATGAAAAATATATACATATATCAACATGCATACATATATGTATATATCTACATACACACATATATACATATATATACACATATAATGTATTGTTCTATTATCACTTTGATTTAAATATGAACATTCTAAGGCTTAAAGAAAACAGAAGTTACTCAATGTCACACCTTTAATTAATTTCAAATTATCTTATGCCATTTTCTATACATTCCCTTAAGAACCAACATTCTTAACTACTGCAATCATTAAATTACCATGTCACCTAAGAGTTTTCTTTAAGAATGAAATGGTGGATAGAAGTCATGTCCATCATTTCATCAATTCCTTTTTGTCAAAGTAAATAAATAATATCATATAATCCTTATTATATATGCTAAATGATTTTCTAATGGATATGTGTTTTCTTTTATCTTCTAGTTGCTACTATTTTGTTATAATATTCATTTCAATATTAATAATGTCATGTCTCAAACAGTTTTATTAAACTTGCTTTCAAGGATTGTTAGATGATATCACATTCATGCACTTGTGATTTTACCCTCTAAATCATTTTTTTTGTTTGTTTAATGATATAAAGATAATACAAGAAACATTGTGTATATGTATGTGTATATACATACATGCATATCGCTTATATATTTTTCAAAATACAGTTTCATATAAACGATATACATGTAGATAAGTAGAAATAATTTAAAATGGTAATTAATTTAAGCCAACTTGTAAACAACAGTGCTATTACCAGTACCAACAACTTAACATATAGATCAGGCTACTGTTTTGTTATTATACTGAAAGGCAGGATTACAACTAGATCAGACATTTGATAAATGCATCAGCAGACCTATAAAAAAAAAGCCATATTTATAAGTTTTGCTTTTTTAATTTGAAAAGTAGTTTTTAAGGTCAAACCATCTGGAACATTTTTTGAAATTTTCTTTAAAAATGCATTCTTAAATAGATATGACAATATTAAAATATTCATGTTAATATAAGCCTCGTAAATAGAGCTCTTAGAATGAATTCTCTGTTAGCTTTCAAAATGGTCTTCAATTATTTAATGTATTACTAAGATCTTCAGTGAATCATGGCACAATAATTTTTTCATGAGTTCAGTCATCACATGGTAGAATTTTGGGGTTTTTAAAATTCATTTTCTTACTTTGAAGGAGAATAAAATCACTCTTCAACTTGTTACCGAACTCAAGGGGTTTGTTTGGCATGCACACAACAAAGCCAATGGAGACAGGAACAGGAGTTTGCAGCAAAGTAAAGTAGAGGTTTATTTAAGGAAATGTCCCCTAACCGAGACACAGGCGAGACCTGTGTTCAGGTCTCAGAGACCTGGCTCTCCGGTGGTGTGTATGTTGTAGACTATACAGGGCAAATTCATAAGGCACCATGGGTTCAGGGTTTGGTCATGCTGAGCGCTGATTGGATGGAGGTGAAGCAAGGATAATAAATCATTTCTTTAGGTCTTGAGGATAGCTCTGAGGTCTTTTCCAGAGTGCCTCGGTCTGGTCTTATGAGAAAGTAGCCAGGGGGTCATTCCACCTCAGGGCTCAAGAACTGAAACGTTATCTTGAACCTGATGGAGATTCATACTGGACAATTACTAGGTCTGGGCTGCTTCAGGGCTTGATTATCAGTGGGGAAAGGCCAGGTCTCTGAGGGGTATCTATATAGAGAGAAGGATATGATTTCTAGAGCTAGGATGTAAACTAAATTTAATCAAAGTCATAAGAACCCTCAGTTTCAAGCTCATATAGACTGTATTTCTCTAAGTTGATGAGAACATGTAATGAAGACTAATGTCTAATTTCACAGCTTTTTATATGAGTATGAAGTTATGTTCAATATAATATTTAGACATTTCCTGTTTTCTGTTTCTTCTAAGGCATCATAACTCAGGAAAAAAGTGGGGAAAGTCTGAACTACTAGGGGATTTGTGTTTAACTAGACATAGAAATCATCTTAAAACAGTCGGATGATTCATAGCCCATAGCTACCTCAAGGAATTACATGGAGGCTAAAGAATTGATTGGGGGCTGGCCAAATGGCTCAGTTGGTTAAGAGTTGGCTTAGAGCAGGAGCTCTGAGCAACAGGGCCGCCAGTTTGATTCCCACATGGGCCAGTGAATGCTGTGCCTTTGCTGAGCTGCCAACAGGTGGCAGGATGGCTCAGCTGATGTAACAACAAGATTGCCTGTTCAATGGTAGGCTATGCTCATCCGCAACTAAGACTGACCTCACCACTTTGAACTGAGCTACCGCCTGGATGGCTCAGTGGATAGAACATGCGCTCTTAACAACAAGGCTGCTGGTTTGACTCCCGCATGGGATGGTGGCTATGCCCACCCACAACTAAGATTGAACACAGCACCTTGAGCTTAGAGGCCACGAGCTGCCAACAAGAAGCCAGATGGCTATTGGCGCCCTCCACAACGAAGACTGAAGAACAACTTGGCTGGTCCCCTTCCCCAATTCCCCAACACTGTTCCCCTCCCCCAATTCCCCAATAAAATCTTTTAAAAAAAGAATTGATTAGGGATTTAGTAATGGGAAACTCTTTGAATACCACTTGCTTTAAATATTGTTCTTTATCTCTTTTATCCCTCAAGATATGTGAAACTATGTTTAAGATTTTCTATTCACAAATCCTAGCTTGTGGTCCCTGAAAGATGGGGGTAAATGAAAACACAGGGACTGACACCTGAGTCTCTAGTGATTTAAATATACCCAGGATGAAAACGTTAGATTTTACCTGCAACAGCCATAAAAATGTAGCTATTTTTCTCTCATTCTTTTCTTTATCTACCCTTGCTTTGTACAGTTTCAAATTCATACTTTATTGAAGGTAGAGGAAAAAAAGAATCCTACAGTTCCTCCTGTCAGGAGACTAGATTGAAGAGAGAGAGAGAGAATGAGAGAGAGCTAAAGTGCCAAGAGTCAGAGTAACGGATTGAAGCAACAAACTGAAAACTAAAGAGTTATGTCTCATCACTTACTGAGATGATATAAGCAAGAATCTAAAACTCAAGAAAGCTCCAAGTCCTCCTTTTCTATTGTCCCCCGTGGAAGGCTACTAAGGTGGATAGTCAGGTGGGTTAGCACAGATATTGGGGAGGCTGTCCTATCACTGATGGAGCCCTAAGCAAAAGGCTTCAGCAGTTTTATGGACCTGGGGCTTAGGTGGAGGATGAAGGCAAGGGCTAGGAGTGGGAAAGTCCTGGGTTCTGAGTGAGAGTGGGATAAAGTGTCTCCAAAGTTTCTCTCTCCTTCCCCCAGAAGGAGGGCCTCCAGAGTGGTGTGAATAAGATCTCTGCTCAGGCATCAGATAAAGAGGCCTGGAAATATAACTGGCTGTGCACTAAGTCTGGTGTCCAGAGGGCAGCTTTCCCTCAGGTGGCCTGCCAGATAAGGTTTTGTCATTGCCTGTGATCTGGCCTGACAAATTACACATAGGTTTTTAACTGGAAGCCAGATGCAACCCACCCTTCCAAATTGAAGGTTTATATATCCAAAATAGATCTTAAATGGGAGAAAGGAATAAGCTTTAGATGGATGAGACATTGATGTTTTGTTATTACAGCAAACTGGAATTTTGTTCCTAAATATATCTATAAAAGCTATAAAATAGGCATGGGACTCAGGGTCGGGAAGAAAAGACATTGGTGAAAATATATAAAGTTTCTTTCTGAACACTACCAGCGCAGCTTGGTCAGTAAACACATACTATATAAGTATACATTAAAATATTTCACATTTAAAGTTTGTTTTCATATTATAAAAGTTATGTATGTTTGGTGTAAAAAGCTAATTAATTTTTTTAAAAGTGTAAGATATAACTGAATTGTCAGGTGCCCCACTCTTCTAAGAGAGTGTGTCTTAGGCAATTTCTTTTTTGCTCATATAAACATGTACAAACCTATTTAAAAATAAGAGTTTCTCTTTCAAGGTATATTTGTCTATTTTTTAATTTATCAAATAGAAACACAAAACTTCTTTCTAATACTGTGCTTTCTTGGTGCCTGCTGTATCTTTAAAATTAAATAAACTTATGGTGAGAACAAACCATGTAATTTTGTCAGTTCTAAGCATAGGAACAACTAAGGCTGAATTAGTGCACCCAAAGCACATAATAATGAGCGTTGATGCTATTATTATTAATTTATTTATTTCTGGTAAGTACCTAGTCGGTTTAGAATGAACCAGGAAGAAAAACATCATCTAGTCTTTTGCAGAGAAGATAGCTGACTATTCAGGTGCTGAATCCTGTGAAACGGAGAACAATAGATTGGAGGGCAGCACAAAAAGTGTTCCTTATAAGGGTACAGAGTAGGTGCCCTTGAACATGACTCTATCAGAGATATCAATGAAGTTCCATAGGACACACAGAAAAACAGAGACCAACTCAACTGCTACTATGAAACTATATTATGTAAACCTCCCATTACCTCTAGTCACTATCTTGAACTAGAGAAAACAGAGCAATCTCTTTTAAGTGGGACAGAGGGAGGCTTGATGACAACTTCGAATTTTTAATTCACTGAATATATTTAAAAATGGAATGCATTTGGCTTTAAAAAAAACTGATTTGAATTAGAAATGTTTAGCTACTTTAAATTGCCAAGACTTTAAAAAAAAAATTGTTTCTGTTAAGCATGGGCATGAGCCCTCCTAAGCAAATTGAGATTTTCAAGTAAATAATAAAGCTATAAATTTATTTCATATATTTGAATGGAAGAATGAACTTTTCATTTTGACTTTAGAAGTGAGACAAATAACTCAAGAAATTACCATTGAATCAAAATGAAAATTTTTAAATCATGAGAATATATAAATAATAAGAGAAACAAAATTAGGGGATAAAATGGGATAGAATTTGGAAAGTTAATGAGGGGTTATTTTAGCTTCCTCCATGATAGAACATTAATCTGTACAATTAAAATAAATATATAGTTCAAAATAAATGAGACAACATGATTTTAAAATCTTTATAGTTTTCCAGTTTTTTCTCTTTGCTTTAGAGGAGGATTTAAGAAACCAATATCACTTGGGAAGAAATAATTACTGGTTTCAGCAATTCCTCTGTTCAGTTCTTTTACTGTCGTGTTCCTGCACGACAGAGCAGGTGGGAGAGGAGAAGGGACAGCGAAAAGTTAAGGAAAAGAGAGAGAGAGACACAAAATAGGAGAGAAAACAGTTCGGGGCCAAGGGACCCCAGCCTCGTGGACTGGAGCCCCAATTAAGGCCTGACTGTTCCTTTTATTATCTTACACATAAGCAAAGGTCAACGTGGCTTCTGTGGTCTGTGAGTCTCATACCCAAGAATTAAACTCCAGGCCTAATTTCCCAAACCCGCAAACTGCCATTACCAGAGGGCCCATGAGGTTATTGTCATGCAACTTTTAAGAGACAGAAGCTTCCTCTGCCAAGGTTTACTGATAAGAATGCAGAGAGGACAGGTATTATCATATCAATAGGTCATTTCACTGGCTGCCAGAACCTGAAGCAAGGGGTTTACACCCCTTTTCTCCTCTCCTTGATTTCTCCTATGGCACTCACTTGCACCCAAGGGCACCCACACGACCATGTCTGGCTTGGGTTGTCCCTCTTGTGGGATCTTACCTGTCACTGACTAGCCAGCCATCCTTTGGTGCCAAGTTGGGATATATACAGTAAGCATAATATTGAAGTTATGATCTGTCTTTATGGAGAGGTGCATGGAGGCAGACAGGCAGGCTATAATGTGACATTTTACCATTAAACAAAAGTAAAGTATAATATTTAATTAAATGTGAGCATGGATGTGGTGGTCACACATATGTTCACACACACACACACACACACACACACACACACACATACCTACTCATACTTTTCTGTGATCTCTCTCTCTCTCTTTATATATATATATATATATATATTCATGTATGCAATCAGAAGTGAGAATAATATGACTATTAGCCAGTTAACTTATCTGTAGTTTTCTCTCAGGGTCCAAGTACTTATTCAGGGTTTTATAATTTGATCTATCCAGGTACCATCAAACTTGATCAAACTTGGCACAGGAACATTTATAATTCACTATGTATTGACAGTTGAATTTAAGGACATCTCTTCTTTGGGAAAAAAAAAATTAAGAATTTCCGGTAAGTGCTAACTTGGCTGGCACTTATATCATAATCCTGTATGTAAATATGAAGCTATTTCAGCATTATAAATGTTAAATGGAAAGCAGATCAAATCAGTAGAAATGTCAAAAATGGGAACTTTCGTCTGGGGTGTAGGGGTTCTCAGCCATCATCAAGACGCCTACAATTTCTCAATATGGAGTAATAGGAGTAACAGGAAAGTCGGCATCTCCAAGTGGAGCAGAAACAAAACACAGACAATATTGCAGGTAGAAGACATGGACATCTGGGAATAACTCAGCAAGATACTGCATAAACTTACACTCTAAGGAATGGCTGCTTTAAGAGGTCTTTAATGGAGACTTTCTATTTGATGCTACATAAATTGCTAGAATGAAAATTAGGAGTTACACAAGCCCAGTGTTTTGGAAGTGAGAAATTTAAGTGTATATCAAGAGAATTTAGAGAACTTGTGTCCATGAATAAAATAAGTATTCACACTGTATAGCCTGGGACAGATGTAACCCACTACTGCTGTCCAAATACTTTTCCAAGTCTGCTGGTACTGACAGTCAGACAGATAGAACTTTCCCCTGAAAAGACTAACTGACCTGTTGATGCCTCTTTTAGGAGACCTTTGTCCCAGGCACTCCTGGAAATCCCAGCCTGCTCACTGGCTGTTAAAGAACCTGGAATGCTTTGTCAAACAGGCAAGGTTTTCTCACACATGCTTTACAATGTAGAAGAAAGCCCACATTTAAATATCTCATACCCATTTCTAGATAGTGAAAAAGAAAATCTTTAGCATGGAAGTAGCTTTCTTTTTTAAAATGTCTTGAAATTTGTCTTTTATCTTTTTTTTTGGTCTAGTAACTGTATGTCATCACTGAATATGTAATAGCACACTGACTAGCATTACAAATAAGTGAATTAAAATTGGACTGTCTAATTAATGATACCAGGATAATTGGCTATGCACATGTTAAAATAGGATATGAGTAAATACCTATATTGTTCTTTATCAAAGTTATTTTCTGCGAGGGTCCAGCCTCCACGCAGTTCGGGGATTCCCTCGGGTGGGACAGAGTCGGTGAGGAAAAGAGAGAAGAGAGTGGAGACACCAGAAAGAGTTTCACAGGAGCGTCTCAATTTATTGTTACAGCATGTCCCCCTTTTATAGGGACTCTTGACCATTGCCTCAATTACAAGTTATATTTCACATGAGTTTGATGTTTTTTCTTTCTCAGGGCTTTCACAGTCTTTACTTCCTTGTAATTGCTCTCCAGGCTAAACTGTGACCTATTCTACGTTTAAGGATTATCTTATCTTTTAATATGATGTTCTCCTTGCGACCCAAACTCAATTTCGACTTATTACCTAAAGAATGGTTACCATGACTACCTTGACTATCTAGTAACTATCCCAAAATTCCAGCAGCTAATACACAATCGTAAGACTCACAGGGCGTATACTTGAGTTACTACCAAGAGAGACTAGAAATGGCTGAGTCTAAAGTGTATTCCTTATTAAATACTATACCTAGTAATCAAAAGGGGTCTCACACCTCTCTTATCCTACAGGTAGCATCTGTTTCTCAGTCAAAGCTTCAGTATCCGTTGCTGCAACAAGGCACTAGGCAAAGAATTCAAACAAAGCTGTTGATTAACATAGCTCATGGTCAATAAGTGTCTCTTATCGGAACTTTCATGGCCTGGAGACCTTTGGTCTCTAGGGAGACTTTTCGCTGATTATCTTAGGCAAGTTAGCTGATGTTATCAACAGTTTCTCATAGCCAGGCTTTTTTGGTGTATGTGGCCAAAGGTCTGTGGCTCCATTTCCAAGAGGCTTGTGTCCCCAATATCTCAGTTCACGGGTCCCCACGGAACTACCGCCTGCCTTAGGTTGTCTCCCCTCTTTTCTAGGAGATCTTACCCATCTTTGGCTGCATAGTTAGCTCATTGGGGTATCACAGGAACTTGCCATAAATGCAGTGAGAGTACTGTCTCCTATAGGATCCAATGTAGAGGAAAGGCACATGAGTTCACAGGAGTGGAGACTATGACCGACCATAAAACGTTGTCACATATGGAGGTGCTGATGGTTCCCAACAATTTTCAGAATAAGTTTGAACTTAAACATGAAAAAAAGCTCAATTATTTAGAGTATTCTCTATGATATCTTGGATATGACTTCTTAAATATACACTGTCACGTCCTGCGTGGCAAGGGCAAGTGGGATACGAGAGGGGTGACGCAGATTAAGGAAAAACAAGAGACAGAAGAACGATAAGAGCGAGACCAAGAGACTCAGCCAAGGACGACTGAGCCCAAGGGACTCAGCCAAGGAAGACTGAGCCCAAGGGACTCAGCCAAGGAAGACTGAGCCCCGAATCTGGTCAGCGCATAGCTTTTATTGAGAATTATCAAGGATGCAAACTGCAACAAATCATTAACGGTGGTTTGTAGTTCTCAGGATTTACACAGTCCTCTACTCCCCTGTAAGTGCTCTTTCCAGGGTGTACTGTGACTTACTCTTCCGTTAAAGGATTACCTTGTCTTTATTATGATAATTGCTATGAAACCCAGACTTGGTTTCTGTAAGTCACCTAAAGAATGTTTACTAAAGCTATCTTGACTATCTAGAAATCATCCTAAATTCTAGCAGTTAAATACAATCATAAAACTCACAGTATACTTGAGCTATACCAAAAGACTAGGAGTGGCTGTGTTTAAGGTAAAAGCATCTAAAATCTATTCGTTTGTAAATAACAATACCTAGCAACCAAAAGGGTTTCACACCTCTCTTATCCTACAGAGGGCTGCATCGGTTTCTCAGCCAAAGCTTCAGTATCTGTTGCTGCAACAAGGCACTGGGCAAAGGAATTCACACAAGGCTGATTAACAATTCCATGGTCAGAGGATGTCTTAGAGCTGCCTCTTACCCAGAACTCTCATGGCCTGAAGACTTAATCTTCCAGGAGACTATTCACAGTAGGGCCCTTAGGCAAATGCATCACCTTCTCACAGGCCTGAGTTTTCTGGCCTGAGTTTGTCAGAGGCCTGTGCCTCAGTTTCCAAGGGGCTTGAGTCCCCAACATCTCAGTTCAGGGGTTCCCCACGGAACTACCACCTGGCTTGGGTTGTCTCCCCTCTTTTAGGAGATCTTACCCGTCATTGGCTGTGTAGTTAGCTCATTGGGGTACCACAGGAACATGTCACAAGTGTAGTAAATATATTGTCTCCTATAGAAGAAAAGGCACATGGGTTCACAGAGGCAGGAGATATTACATGACCAGCCATAAGGCAGCACCCCTAATATCCAGTGCTGAGCAGGGCAATGTGGCCTTGTCAGACACTGGGTTGCTATCAGCTTCCCACAATACACAAAGCACATACATAATAAATAAAAATTGGGTATATTTTAGTAAATGAAAATAAAAATTTATATGAATATACACAGCATAGATATTTTATAAATTAGAGATTGAGGGATTTTATATATATATATTTATTTATACATGTATATATATATTTATACATGTATGAGTATATGTATGTATATCCATGAAATATATATATATGTGTGTGTATATATAATCAAATTACTATAACAGAATATTTGAAAACATAGATACCAATAAGAGAAAAAGAAGTCAATAGAATAATAATAGACTATGGATATGCATAGACAATTCAAAGAAAATTGATGTCAGATTGCCAATAAACATAAGAAAAGGTGTCCTTGGACAGCCCGAGTGGCGCATTGATAAGAGTTGGCTTGGAATGCCAACTCTGAGCAGCAGGGCCCCAGTTTGGATCCCACATTAGGGCCAGTGATGCTGCGTCCTCTACAACTAAGATGGGGAACAACATTTCGACCTGCAGCTGGGCTGCCATGAGTCGCTGGCGATGGCGTAGGCTGCAGTGGGGCTAGCCGGTAGCTGGCGAGCACTTTCATGAGCTGCCGTGAGCCGCCATGAAAGGCCATCCAATGGCCTGCGAGGGACTCCCTCAGCCAGGAAGAACACAGTGATCACAATACCAACATGGGCCAGTGAAGCAACATCCTCCACAACTAGACTGAAGAACAAAAGGACAGCAACTTGTCTGTTCCCCTCCCTCAATTCCCCAATAAAATCTTTAAAAAGAAAAGAAAAGAAAAGGTGTCCAGCATTATAGGTAATTAGGGAGCTATAAAAAAAAAAAGAAAGAAAAACTAATGTTTTTCAATTTTATACTTATTAGCCTTTAAAAACGAATAGCTGGTTATACCCATGTTAACTGGGAAAAATTAACTCTTTACATATTTCTAATGTGACCATAATTGGTACAATTTCTTTGGAGAGCAGTTCAGAAATACCTGATGCTGAGAAGTGAGTACCATAATCTGGCAATCCATTTCAAAAGCTCTTCCATAAGAAAATTCTCACTTGGGTTCTTTCAGAGAACATAAAGAATCATGCTTATTAGATTATTGCAGAGTCCAACAATTGCAAACAACCTAACATTTACTCAGTAAGGGAATGCATGAAGAAATCCTGGTTTATTCACATGATGGAATGCAGCAGGGATGTTCAGTTGAATGGAATAAATCTACACAGCTACATATCATAAAAATAATATGGGGTTTTTTTAAAGGTAACTTTCGAAGGACAACTTATTTTCTAATAGCCTTTACTTATATTTAATTTTATTTTTTTATTATTCAATTACAGTTGGCATGTAATATTAGTTTCATGTGTTCTAAAACCTCAAAATAATAGAGTACACCTAGTAAATTTGAGACAAAAAACTGCTAGTGTTTGATCTTTTTGACCAACAATAATAGCAATTTTATATGATTCAAGTAATGACCTTAAAAATAAATGGTAAGTGCTAAATATTACATGAAAATGACCCATCTCCATTTAGGATAATGTTCATCCCTGCAGAAAAAGAAGTTAAACAGGAAACAGTGGGGGTTTTTAGCTACATCTTTATAATTTTGTTTATTTAAAATAAAAGAGATGAGGAAAAATATTCCCAGTAACAGCAGATAAAGTGTTTGGAAATTTATTTAATTATAAATACAAATAACTGAACAAACTATAAAACTATAATGCCTTTTTTTTTTTTTTTTTTTTTTTTAGAGGGCAGTGTAACTGTGTCACTGGCCCTCATATGTGGGATCTGAACCAGGGCCGCTGGCATCCCAAGCCAGCTCTTAACCACTGTGCCACTAGGCCGGCCCTATAATGCCTTCTATAGGAACTAGCATAACACATCATTAAAGGAAGAGATAGAGCATAAATAAGATTAAAATCTTGAAATATTATAAAGAGGTTAAAATTAACTTTCGTTTTAATTAAAGTTCCAATTAAGTTATTTTTCATTTGAAAATTGATAAAATTTTATTTTATTTTTATTCATAAAAAAGTGAGTATAATAAAAAATTTTGATAACCAAGGCAAGCTATTTTCATGTTGTGTTTATTAGCGTTCTCTAGAAAACCAATAGGATATGCACACATCCGTGTGTGTGTGTGTGTGTGTGTGTGTGTGTGTGTGTGTGTGTGTGTGTAGGCTCCCCTGAGTCTCCAGCTTGCCAGTTCACCTTGCAGACCTTGGGACTTGCCAGGCTCCATTATCATGGGAGCCATTTCCTTATAGTAATTCTCTTTACTATAATAATTAGTATTATTCATTCTAATTAGTAAATAATTGATACAACAATTAATTTATACTAAATGATTGTATTGATTATGTATTATTAATATTAATTATTATAAAAATATTTATTAAAAGGAATTGGCTCGCATGATTATAGAGGCTAGAAAAATCCCACATTCTGTAGGGTGAGTTGGCAAGCTGGGGACCCAAGAGAGCTGACAGTTTAGTTCCACTCTGAGTCTAAAGGCCTGAGAAGTAGGAGAGCCAGTGATAATTATATTCTGAAGGCCAGCAGGCTCCTGTCCCAGGAAGAGCCAATGTTTACATGATTAAATAATTTTAATAAATGATAAAACTTAAACCTTCTCTCCTACAAGTGAGTATATCTTGAACTTGCATCACAGTGGGTATAGATAGACACTAATTTGACTTTATAAGATTGCCACTTGTGATATTGCCAGTTTTAGGAATAGTTGGAATTAATATATCAATCTTAGCAATTAATTCAATGAGAAGACCCTGGTGCAGTGGAAATGGCATGGGTTTTGGAACCAGACAAACAAGGGGATTATATAAACAACTACCAGTTACTTTAGGTGGTTTGGCAAAATTCCTACAGTCTTTTTTCTTTTCTTTTTTTTTTAGAGCGCAGTGTCACTGGCCCTCATGTGTGGGATCCGAACCGGGGCTACTGGAGTCCCAAGCCAGTTCTTAACCACCGCGCCACTCAGCCGGCCCCCTACAGTCTTTGTATCTCAGATTTCTTCTCTGTAAAATGGAGTTAAAGCTGCCAAATGATCTATGGTAGTTTTGAAGGGTTGATGAAATGAGGGACATAACTACCCTGTCACAGCTTAGACTCTCAAAATAAATTTATTTCTTCCAGTTTCATTATCAGTTTTTTATCAATATTTATATGCAAAAATCTAGGTACTGGACTTAAGTTCTTTCTAAAAATTTACTGTTTGTCTTGGTTTAATTATAATAAAAAGTACACATGGGGGAAGTTATAAAGAGCTATGTGATCATGTCAACCCTATCTCCCTTTAAGAATTCCTATGGTATAGTAGTCCCCATGATAAACCTTAACTCAGTAACACAATTGTCCATGAGATCTTCAGTTTCAGAACCTGAATTTTTCCAGCTGAAACAATGGGTCTTTGAGGTATTATTCAAAACTTGATCTATACCAATATATCGGTATGTTCTTTCATAAAAGGAAAAATCCTGTTGACAGAACAAATTTCTTGGATTGGTAAATTGGTACATATTCTATCAGGAGGTGAGCATTATGGTGAGCCAGAATTGTACTCAAAAACAGTGTGCATGTGCCAAAAGCCAGAATGAGTATCTCTGTGGGATTCACATTTTGCACATACCTGCCACATGAATGGAATGACTTCACTTTCCCAATAGGTTGATATTCTTTTTAACATGATTTTCTCGAAACAAAGTAGAAGTTCATGAATTAGGTTTCTGCTTTGCAAATTAAAATCACATCTATTTTTGTCTCATTGATGACACTTATGGTATTATGATTGCAATTTTGGAATTTCCCAAACTCCAGTGATAACCTTTTCACAGTTCTTTGATTTATTTTCCTAATCATCTAAATTTATATGGAGATTTTATATTTTTTACCTCTCAGAATGCAAACATAGTTTTATAATTTTTAATCATTACATTTTTTTGCAAGTAAGTTAGTTGACTGTCATTCCCAATTACTTATAATTGCAGCAAGAAGGCAAAGAAATCTGAGGACCAAGGTAAAGGTTTAACTTTACAGAAAGCTAAATGTCCAACCAAAGCAGATCCACTGTTTTAAAGTCAGGGCTCTGGTTAGGAAAACCTGGTACATATTTTGGCCCAAGAGACCAAGATAACTGGGTTTATATCCCCAAAGATTTTGACTATTCAGCCTCCTCTGAAACTTCTGATTCTGCAGAAGTGACCTTCCCCTCCCTACAAGGACTAGAACTCCCCATATGGTGGAATCAAAAATGGAGAGACATGGGCCAGCCTAGTAGGCAGCAGGGTCCTGGTTCGGATCCCACATAGAGGGCCACTGATGCTGCACCCCCTACAGCTAAGATAGTGAATAACAGCTCAACCTGGAGCTGGCTGCAGTGAGTCTCCGGTAAAGGCCTAGGCTGCAGTGGGGCTGGCCAGCAGCTGGTATGTACTTTAGTGAGCTGCCTTGAGCCACCGTGAGCGGCTGTCCAATGTCCAGCAAGCGACACCCTCACCTGGGAAGAGAGCAATAATACCAACATGGGCCAATGAAGCAACGTTCTCCACAACTAGACTGAAGAACAAAAGGACAGCAACTTGTCTGTTTCCCTTCCCCGATTCCTCAATGCTTCCCCTCTCCCAATTCCCCAATAAAATCTTAAAAAATAAAATAAAAATGTAGAGACAAACCTGTCCCAGAAGTCAAGAGGGCTCTTCCTAGGCCAGTTCTCCACCTGTACATAAACCCTATAATGAGGGTTAATTCTAGGGAAAGGAAGGACTATACTCCAAAGAAGCTAGAAAACCTAGACATCATGTGCCAGCAGGGGTAGGGGGAATACATGTGTGAGTAGATTATCAGAGTGCTGATAAGAGACACCAAGATGTAAATTGAGAAGGAAGAAGTTGACTGACTTGAAGTGCTTTAAAGATAGGATACAAGATTTAACTGGTGTGAATTCACTGCTACTATGGTTCCTAGAAGACTAGAAAAGCTCAGGAGACCTTTATATATTTTGAAATCAAAAAGTTATCATTGAGAAGGCCGGCCGAGTGGCTCAGTTGGCTGAGCTCGCTCGAGAGTGCAAGCTGAGCTTTGAGCAATGGCGGTTCAATGCCAGCCCAAGCTGAGTTCCCGTTGAGCTGCCAACAGGTGGCAGGATGGCTCAGCTTAAAACAAAAAACAAAAAACAAACAAACAAACAAAAGTTATCATTGAGAAGAAGAGCATCTGTTCTACAAAAAATATCAGGGGTTCTTCTGTCTTCTGTCGGCAAGGGCTAATGGTTTGGACAAGTTGTTACAGAACTTGGTTGGAAGATAGTAATAGTTGTGATAAAACCATGAAATAATAGAGACCATGGGATGGTACCTAACCATCAGGAGAAAAGTGGATATAATGATCATAATGAGTGACAACGTCAAGTGGCTGGCAAGGAGGCCTTACCCTTATGTATGCTTGGGTATGCTTAATAAAGCAGAGTCACATTCGGGAGAAAATACCCCAAAATTAATTTAGATTTATGCTGGAATCTGTGGGCATCTTGAATATCAGAATAAAGACAGGGGGCTTTGTTCTATAACGTAGTTATCCAAAATATGTTTGTTTTGTGATTGAGAGTTGTATGACAAAGTTCGTATGTTTGGCATATGAGATAGAAAAGAGTTGTCTTTGAAAATTACAGTGGAGAATGGAGACAGGGAGCGCATTCAAGGCTAATAAAGTAAATGAAGATGTAAGGAGAAAAGAGATTCAACAAACGCTGGGAAGGAAATGCAAAGAAATTGAAGTACACAAAACTTTATCAAGGAAAAAAAGTCTTTTTTTTTTAAAGATTTTATTGGGGAATTGGGGGAGGGGAACAGACAAGTTGCTGTCCTTTTGTTCTTCAGTCTAGTTGTGGAGGACATCGCTTCACTGGCCCATGTTGGTATCATCATTGTGCACTTCCTGGATGAGGCAGATCAGTCGCCGGCCTCTGGATGGTCGCTCACCGCGGCTATTGGCAGCTCACACTGGCTGCCAGCCGCTCGTGCTGGCTGCGGCCACTCACTGTAGCCCATGGCAGCCCACTGCAGCAGGGGCTGCAGCCTACACCATCGTGGGGGCTCGCAGCCCAGCTCCAGGTGGAGCTGTTGTTAGCTGTACAGGGCAGTGTCACTGCCCTCATATGGGATCTGAACCGGGGCCGCTGACGTCCCAAGCCAGCTCTTAACTAATGCACCACTCGGCTGGCCCAAGGAAACAATAATTCTTGGCTACTCCACACAATTTAAAAGTAGGGATGAGGGAAAATAACAAGGAGTAACGGGAAATCAAATATAAAGCCAGTTATTTCAAATTAGACTAAATGGGGTAATAAGGCTTGTGTAAAAATTAGTCTTTATTCACTCAACACATTTATTGCATGACTTTTCTGCACCAGTCATTATGCTGAAATGTCAATATTCAGATTGAAATCTTTAATAATGAAGAGAGAAATAAAATAATGTTAAGGGGAATTACTAGGAAGGAGAACTCATGTCTTTCTTTGAGCAGTTAAGAAATTGCTCTTTTAGGAATAAAAGGGTAATATATATATATATATATATATATATATATATATATATATATATATATATATATATATTTCTATACATAAAAGTACTGGTAGAGTGAATGTCACAGAAAAAAACTGAATCATTGTGGATTAGAAATATTGAAAACTTTTAAAATAACAAAAAGCAAATAGAGATCTCCCTACCCATGCTATGCTTCCCCTGACTCAGATAGTAATATGTAATTTGAAATGTTATCTTAGTTTTAGGCAATGCTACTTACTTCACTGCTTCATTAAATAATACCGTGTATTATCTATTGTATTCTCATCTGAATTTATTTCTAAATTCCAAATGATATGTTTTTTCCATAAAGGGTTCAGGTATATTTTATAATTTATATCTAACTCATAATTTTCCATGTTTCTGGGCCTACTTTAAGTACACATTTAATACACATAGAATAATAAATGATCTGATTACAAACTAACATACAAGGGCTCATTTTAAAAGTCAACATATGAAAAGAAATTTTACCAAATATAGAAAACAATTATCAATGTGGTACAAAATTGTGGCTCTTGATGTTAAATATACAGTTTCCAAATAAATGAATATGTAATATTCAGAATATTATATATTATAATAGTTTTATATTGTGGATATGTAGCACAATATAATAGAAAGCTTCATGAAACAGTGTTTCACAGGACAAAGAAGCAATTGTGAATGCCCCTTATAGCTAAAAAAAAAACTTAACAACTATAATTGTAAGAGATGATGAATATGATATGGGTTTGTGAACTATTTATTGGATATTAATAAAATAGAACAGCAATGAAATATCAAACTGAATTACACTGAGTATAACAAATAGAAAAAGAATATGCAATTACATTTTGCATCTCCAGAGTGAACCATCTCCATACTCTTTTCAGCAATATTTCTTGTGAAACCAAAGGTTAAGGAGCACTAGATATTGGCCTCTTAGGCAAAATAACTACTAGGTAGCTTTGCGTCAGGAACCAAATTAAAAACCTGTTAAAAATGATCTGTACATCATTATTTAAATAAATTTTAGCAAATTATATTGAGCATAACTTCAGCTTTGCTAAAGTCTGGAAACTTTAGTTTTGCTGAAATCTGGAAATTGTTGGTAGAAATAATTTTTGTTTGTAATACACAGTAAAAGGTATTTTAAGGACTTCAGATATATCACATAAAGATAAAATTTAAAAATGGAATGACTGTTTTAGTGTGAATTATTGATTCAACTAAACTCAATTAGACATATTTTTATTAAAACACTAATTTATTTTCTATTAAATTTTTAAATGCTGACATTTTATTTCATTTCTGGGTCATTGTATCAGAATTACCTTGTGTGCATGTGAACAAATGAGACCCTGGCTCCAAAGAATCAGGATCTAAGGAAGCAAGTTCATGGGATTTATATTTTTACCTTCAACCTCAGATGATTCCAATGCACATTAAATGTGAGAACCACAGATGCATGCTGTGTGATAAGCAGAATGAAGCATTGCCCTTTCGCATTAAGTTAGAATGAAATATCTTCGCATCAACTCTGAACTATAGGTATGGCCAATTTTGCTTGTTTGTTTCCAGATGAAGAAATGATCTAGAAAGTCCATATAATATCCTCAATTTTTTTTTTATTATGCTCAGTTGATTTTCAGGCTGTTTAAACATTAATATCAACTTAAATTCGTAAGAATTCAGTCATGAGTAGCTCCTGTTTAGAAGGCTGAGACAGGATATGAGCTACCATTTTTTTCATATAGGCCGTTTAGTTTTGAAGATTGTGAAGAGGTATTATTTCTTTAAAAAGACCTCTTTCCCCTTGTTGTGGCACCAACTAGACCACATTTTCTAACCTTCCATGTTACTGACATGACCTTGAAACTGATTTCCAATCATTGAAACAGTAGGGGAAAGGATGATTTACCACGAGCAGGCCAGGACTCTGAAAATTTCCCCCCATGTTTCTCCATGTACTTTTCATCCTCTGTTTGACCAAGATGGAAACCACAGAACTAACCTATAGGGCATGTGATAAAGATGGCTTACATTGCCACCAACCATATTTCTCTTGTGTACATTGAAAAAGAAAAATTAAAAATTAAACAACAACAACATCATTCCTTTGTGTTCAAGGCTAAAATTTTAGGGCTCTGTCTGTTAATGCAGCCTAACCTACAGTAAGTAATACAAAGAAGAAAAGCAATTTAAGTTAATGTTTGGTAAAGACACCTAAATTAACCATCAGTATTAGTGGTAAGAAAATGAGTAAGGAATAAAGTATATTTACAAATATAGTTTCTATTCTGAATCACATGGTCTATTTATACCAGAATGTCTCATATAGTAAAGGATATTACACAGAACCAGTTATAGATACAAATTCTCTTTTGCTGAAGTGTTTGGACAATTTTACAATAATGGAATATTGTAACATTTTGTGAAATCAGTCTACTTCGTTATAACTACCTCAAAGAATCATATAGCACTGGCCTGATGTGAATATTTGCTAAGGCTGAATCACTGTGTAGAGTTCTCAGATGTCTGAACATGCTTTTCAAATATCCCTGAGTCCCTTGACTAAAGGATGTTTTGATTTTTGTGTGTCACCTTTTCCAAAGAGATCCATCTCTTCCTTTGGCATCTGTGGTAGTTAATAATTCATCCAGGTCCCATCTGCAGGATGGTGGGCTAGGTGACCTTCTTTAGTATTTCAGAACTAACCTTTCTAGGGAACCAAATTATAGTTTTTCTTGTGAAAAGGCTTATTTATTGAATAGGTAAAATGTGATTTTTAAAGAAAACCAGCTTTTGCTTTTCAAAGAATGAAGTTCAATTTAACCTAAATATACAGTTCTACCTTACCTTAACTAACCATCTTCCCTTACGTGGTTTATTGGGTTGTTGGAAAAGTCACGATGCATTTTGTCCATGTTTTTCAAAGGTCATTTATTTATATAAAGAACAAAGATCAATCAATGATATATTGCCCATTTTGTTCAATAACCTTTTGCCATCTTTCAGTGAGCTTCATAATTCCTTGTTCATAGAAGGACCTGTCTTTATTGGCAAAAAACTGAACAAGGTGAGGATTTTCAGCCTCATCTGAATTGAACATTATACCATGCAAGGAGTTGTAAAGAGAGCAAAACAAGTGGTGGAAGTCTGATGGCACAAGGTCAGGCGAGTATGGTGGGTGTGGCAACATACCCCATCCAAGCTCCAATAATTTTTGACTGGTGATCAAACTTGTGTGTGGTCTTGCGTTGTCATGATGGAACACAACTCCTTTACAATTAACAAGCTCTGGATGTTTCTAGATGATGGATTCATTCAAACTGTCCAATTGCCGACAGTACACATTTGAATTGATTGTTTGGTTCCTTGGTAGGAACTTAAAAAACATGACACCTTTAAAATCCCACCACACTGAGAGCATAACTTTTCTCTGATGAATGTCTGCTTTCTATGTCATTTGAGGCAAATCATCATGTCGGGGCCAAGACAGTTTGCACACCACATTGTTGTAAACAATCCACTTCTCATCACCAGTTATCAGTTGCTTCCAAAAAACGATCATTTTCATCACGTTTAATGAGCATATCACAGATGTTTATACGCGCTGTTAAATGAACTTCTTTGAGTTCATGCAGAACCCAAATATCGAGCTTGCTTACGTATCCCAGCTTCTTCAGCTGGTCGTAAGTGCTTGAATGATGGATGCTCAATGTTTCTGCAATATCTCATGTCGTGTAACATGGGTTTGACTCGATCAATGCCTTTATTTTGTCGTCATCAACCTTGCTGGGCCTCCCTGACCGAGGAGCATCATTGAGATCAAAATCACCAGCAGGGAATTTTGTTAACAATCTGACGTTCTTGTAGAGCATTCTCACCGAAAACTTCATGCAACTTTTCACAAGCATGACATGCGCTCTTCCCTTTATGGAAGTAAAACAGTAAAATATGGCAAAAATGCAGTTTGGTCTTCCATTTTCAATTTATTGTAAAATCTCCAAAACTCAACCAAATCACTCATATTTTTTTAGAATGAAGCTAGAACTGTCAGCTCTCAAATGAATGACATAGCAATAACACATATGTGAATGACTCTAGTATTTCCAAAAATGAACTAGTGCCATCTGTCACAAACATGTGTCATGACTTTTCCAACAACCCAATATATAAGTAAATGTATAGCTATATCCTTTAAGTAAGATTATCTAGATATCTGCAATATGGTGACCACTGACACCATGGGGGGAATTACTGGAGCAAATCAGAAACCACCAGAATACTGGAAAAAAAGACCATGTATATTTGGGGTGGTACGGGACTATATGTTTCAGATTATTTTTAAAAACATGTATTGGGTTAAGTACATTATGGTATTGATATGCTGAATGCATATAGCTTTCACACCATTGTAAAGTCAAAAAAATCTTTAAGTTGAAACTAAATCCAGGACAATCTGCAGCTGATTAAATTATTTGTTTAAAAAAACGGGATAAAATAAAACTAGAGGTTGGCATTGATGAATGTTTGCTACCTTGCATGCAAAAAAATGTAAATAAAGTAGGATCTTTTTTTAAAAGCTTATTAGGGTACAAAAGTGGAAAGATGGTATGAAGAGTAATGCCATAGCAAAGCTCTCTGTTTTTCTCAATTTTATTAGTTATCTGTTGCTATGTAACCACTACAAAACTTTGCAGCTTAAATGAACACACATTTACCATCACAAAATTTCTATGGACCAGAAACAAGGGCAAAACTTAACTAGGTGTTCTGCTCCAGAATTATAAATATCTTATATATAAAACAAGGTGATGATGATTTTTGGTATAGTAAACATTTCTTTAATAGTCTATCTAGTGCTATCTGCATAATAAAGGTAACATGGAAATTGTGATCAATATGTTTGCTGATGATCATATAGGAGATAAACGATGTTTGGGGAAATTGATGGACCTGATTGATGCCATGCTATCACTACTCTGGATGTTCTAAATTATGTTAACCATTGGCAAACACGTAGCATTGTAAAGTTATAAATCTCTTCATAAAAAGGGATTCAATAAGACAAAAGAACAATTGGCCTGTTCAGGTATTAATCCAGAGTCGGGGGTGGACCGGCAGATCTGAAATCTTTTCTCACACCAGGAATGTCTAGGACATGATGCATAATGTGCCTTCTGCAAACACTATATCTATCCCTAAATGAACAGTGAGCAAAGGTAAATGTACAATGTGAACTGGCCCAGTTGTTCATGAATATCAGAATCAGCTAGTTTTTAATAAGTGCAGTGACAACAGGTGGCTGCACTTGGCAGTACTTACAGAGGGGCCATGTGACAGGCACATTAAAAGACAGGGAAGAAATGGAAGGGTGGCTTCTCCAAGTTTAAATGGAAAAGAAATGGCTCTGGGACGTCATGATAATTCCCAATGGAATCATTGTTTGCCTGAGAGCTATGGTGCTTGTTTTATGTACTTAAAGCTGAGTAAACTGGTTTGGGATAGAGTGTGTATTACGTGTGATTTGATCAAGTCCTACAGTTTACTGATATTGAGACAGAGGCATGTAGCATGCAATGATGACAGTGGTCACCATTATAAATTTCTTTCTTTTTCTCTAAGATTTTCTTTTTTTTACTCCAAAAGAACCCAAGCTCACTGAATAAAAAGAAGAAAATTGCCCCTACAACACAAAAGAAAAGGCAATGCTTCTCTAGAGCTTTAGGAAGAAAATAATTCAAGAAGAAAAGAGTCTAGTATAAATGTAAAAGATCGATGGTTTGATGGGCTCAATGTAAAGGTAAGCTAGTCACTGACTGAATGGGCTTCCATAGTCGGTCTATTGGAGCAGGGTTTGCTGATTCTGAGTGATTTAACACAGGATTGCTATCAACCAGCCTTACAGAGTCTAATGGATATATACGCCTAAGAAGGCTGTTCAAGTCCTTGAGGCAGGAGTGGAATTTTCCATTCCTAAATAAGATCCCCATTATTATTGTCTTGTTTTATACATAGGATATTTGTAAAAATGAATTTTACTATCTTTGATGGAGATGAAGGAAAGGGCAAAATTTTTGTCACTTTGGGTGTTAGAGTTTTCTTACACTTAACGTTTATATTTTTGTATCCCTTGAAAAAAGATGAGGCTCTACTGGTTTGCTTAATATTCAGATAATATAAATGTTTTACATTCAAATCCGTAAGTGATAATTATTCATTTGTCAATCTAATCTTCTCAGAGAGAAACATTTTTACTTTTACTAATGTTAAACTAATCAAGTTTGATTCTGATTTAAATAAATAAACCAGTAGTGACGAAATTCTAAAAATAAATATGTCTCTGAAAAGTAAGTCCTCCCTTATAATATTTACAGCTTTGTGGAGGTGCGATCTCCAGCAAGCTTTGATAGACAGGAGCTGGATGGAGAGTAATATAAGGGGCCGAAACCCCAGTTAGAAGTGACGGCTATCTGCAGTATATACCCATATATGAGTGGCATATAAATTTAAAAGATGATTGAGGCTGAGTTAAACTCATGTCTGCTATCAATTTAAAAGGGAACCAGCCAACAATAAGGAGCCTTTCCACTGCCATACATTTCTATCCAGAAGGTGTTGGGGCCAAGGAAACAGTCCCCCAACCCCTTTAGTTCTTCTGGCTGGTTAATTCAAACAACATACAGTAGATTAACTGGAGAAAATAAAAATTTCAATACATGCACATGGAGAATTCACATAAGCATAAAATTTCTAAAGACAGTGAGGCAACATTGGGTACGTAAGTCATTTGTAGACAAAGGAGAGAAGGGAGAGAAGAGTATGAGATTTCAGAAGTGAGAATGTGCGAGTTGAAAGAGTGGAACTCACATGATAGACAAATTCTTGCTAAGCAACCCAGAAAACATGGGACCAGGGTACCTATCTAATAGGCCCCTGCCTGAAGCCCACCTATTTACCACACTTAATTCAAATTAGGCTAAGGCAGCATTGTAAGATTTCCTTTCCAGTGGGTTTCTCTGTCTGAATCTCTTGGGCAGAAAAGTGGGGAGGGTCAACGATTCTTTCTGAGTCTTTTCTTTCTTAATAAACAGCTTAAAATCAATATCCCAAAAGCAGTGTCCCTTAAGGGGCCAAGAAAATGTAGCTTCTTTATTTCCTGTAGGTGATCCAATTTTTCTCATAAGTGTCCATCTATTGTCTGATGAGAGTAGGGGTTGTTGAGCTGAAGGGAGTATTAGCAGCTGGTAGCCACTTCATTTTATGTTCAGTTTTCCTCTTTGGAAGTTTCTTACCTAGTGCTTGACATAGATGGAATTAATGTTTCCCTCAGGTTGACTGAATTTAGGCAGGTTTCTTCCTTGCTATAGGCTCCTGACCTCCATTTTCTTAGAATTTATTGCGTATTTTCTTTAGAAGGTTTTTAATTGTAAATTCTTTCTGGCCCCTTTGAATGCATTTAAATCTCCTAGCCTTCTGTCAGTTTTACAACAAGACATATCATTCTCAAGCACTTAGAAACCATCTCTTTGAAATGTAAGCTCTGAAGATAACACCCCAGTCTCCCAGTCTCTGTGGGAGGATAGGAGCCTAACCTCAATCAGAAATCACACATGGCCTAATCACAGAGGAAAACATTTGCAAACTCAGGAATAACTCTGTTCTGGACACATCCATAGATCAACTTCCCCCAGAAAGTCCTCCAGTACTTTTCCATGAGCTCACCTCATAGCTTAAAATCTTTCTCTCTTGAGAGAGTTAAGTCTGCATAGAAGCCTTAACTGCCCTATTTATCCTTGGGTCCCATATTTTTATGGAGTCCCTGTATGTACATACATAATAAATTTGGTCACTTTCTATTGTTAACCTCTCTTATGTCTATTTGACTATTAGACCATCCAGGAGAACTTAGAAAGATAGAAGGAAAAATATTTTTTTGTCCCTACAGTACATGTTTTATTTTTTCCGTCACAGTTTTGCAAGTCAGCTGGAGAGGCTCAGAGTTTGGCAGTAGGTCTAAAATTCAGCTGGTATGACTCTGCTTCAGGATGTAGCTTGGCTAGGTTTGCCTCCAATTTCTGGATCTGCTTCATTTGCCTCAATATATGGTCTAGCTCGAAAAGCTAGCAATTACCCCGGGTATATTGTTCTCATGGTAGTACCAAAAGCTCATAAAAAGACCAAAGCACCATCTAAGTCGCTGCTTACCTTACATCTGCTAACATCATATCAACCAAAGAAGTCATAACCAAACCTGAAATTAAGAGGTGAGGAAGTATACTGTGATTGCCATGAGGTCATGAAGAGGGTGCACTATATAAGGCAAGAGCAGGGGCCATACATTTCTTCCTAGAAAATTGCATTTGTGTTTACACTGCTGAAGTCCACCATCCAAAGTTACAGAAACATACCTGGAGTAAACAACAATAGATTGATTTAATTTTAATTTGTTGCAGTAAGATAGAGCTGAAGGACTGTAAGCATCTCAGAAAGAAAGAGCTGGGAGGTACTCATTAAAGGATTTGGGCATGTGCTGAATGATTCTAAGGAGGGTTAGGGAAATAGACAGTTTTAGAGTAGATGTTGACAGCAGCAGAAATAGCATATCTGGGTGGTTTTTAAACTAGTAGGTGAGTACAGCAAGGTTACAGTTTTCTTTGGTAAATGTAGTCACTCATGTGACCTAGAAATGGAGGATACATATTTACTTGTTTTCATAGTTGCGGTGGGTTTTATGCCACTACCTCAAGGGCAGGAAGCTCCTGCTTCTTAAAGATTGGTCTGAAAAGATGCAGAAAGCAGGTAGGGTTTTGTGTCTGTATACTGTCAAGAGGGTTAGTCTTTCATGGTTTCTGCCCTGCCACCATCCTTTCTTGGGAGCATCAGATAGAGACACAGAGAGTTGGTGAGTAAGTCAGGACTCCTTTTGTGTGGGGGGCGCCAGGTGACTCTAAACTGTTACTCTAGGCCACATTAGGCCTCTAGAAGTCCATGAAAATTTCACTTGCTTTCTCCATACCCACTTTTACTGCTGCCAACTCTTTCTTCTCATGCTATGCAAAAGAGGAAGCACTTTCTCATAAGAAGGTCTTATTAACCTTTTGGATTTCAGTTTACTTGGTTGCCTTGAAACTTCAACTTTCTGAAGGGCTCAAAATTATCATGACTTTGAAGACTGTGCAACTTTATTTTCATTGTAGGAGTATATTTTATTGTGATTTTCTACTCCTAAACCCCGAATTTATAAGATATTATTTTCAGGAAAAAAAAAAAAAGCACAAAAAATAAGCAAAAAAATCAGTGACTTAACATTCTAGATATCAATTATCCTCATCACAATCTAGTGAGTTACTTATTATTTTTTTCTTTTAAAAATGAGAAACCTGAGTCTCAGGAAGTTTAAGTAGTTTGCCTCAGCTCAAGCCACTGTCATTTGATATGGTGGAGGAGAATGCAAATCTTGTAAATTGCCCAGTCCTGTGCTGGTCCCAGATAATCTTTCCAGGCCCTGCTAACTCCTTTCATACAGTATCATGCTACTCTTTTGTGCACATGAATTGCATTCTCCATTCCTTTCTTCATATTGTTCTTTATGCCATAGAATTATATCTACATTTTAAAATTGAACATGTACTAAATGTGTTTATATTGCAATTTTGCATTCCTTTTCTTAAAAAGGATCCCCCAAATTGGTTAAGCACCCAGCTTTAAAAACCTTGATCCAACTCTGTCAGTGGGTGCTAACTGGGAATTAATCTGAATTTTAAATTGGTAATACTTGTGCAATTCCTATTATATTCCTATTATATATTGAATATAGCAGGATTATATTCAATAGCACATGTATGCATGAAACAATAGACTAGTTAGGAGGAGTAATGATAACAGATATTTTAAGCATTTATTTTAGAAGGAAAAGATCTTTCCATTTTAAAGGGCACACTAATTTACACCTGGAAAGTGGAATCACTGAAGCACAAAACCACTTTGACATCAAAATATGTCTTGAATTTTGTTTTAACTATGATAGAATTGCATTTTAAATGATGGATCTTTTAATACTTTTAGTCAAATTTACTCAATGAAGCAGTCACAGCTTACTAAAAGAATGTCAAGTGTGGCTCTATCGAGGTTATGGGATTATTTTGTAATAGAGGAATTAAAATAAAGTGATCTATCTTGGATCTCCCTTCCAGTTAGGTAATGCCTTTACAGTACAGTCTTTTTATAATAGAGATGCTTTCTCTAAAATGAGACATAGAATCACAGAGAAGCACGAAATTCTGCGTGATCCCTACTGATGCCTCTGTCTCATTCTATGTGTTTAATGGTGCCTGCAGGAAAGGTAACTTACTCTGACAGGGTAGTTCCATCAGTATCCTTGAGGTGAGCAGAAAAAAGATGATGCAAAGATCATGCCTGCTTTTAACCTGGGAGAGGGCCATGCCCTTAAGTGGTTGCTTTTTATGTGACATTTAAAAAATACATACTTCCAGGTTATAATTTCAGTCAGTAGTGTGAACACCTAGAAAGGTAGTAAAATAATTCTTTGACAACCACAAATTAAGCTCTCATTAGACAAGTCTTTTATCTCAAATGCACATTTTAATGATTTCCTTAGGTTGACATATCAATAGCATTAAATCACCAGTTACTCAGAAATACCTAAAATGTCCTCATAAATTATAGAGACCTTATATTCTTTATCTCTGTGGACTTATTGACTTAAGAGTTATGGACAAAAAAAAAAATGTTTAGACGAGGAGCTCAGCTATAAAAACATCAGTATCATTGTCCTTGTCAAGAAAATGGTCCCTGCATAAGATATTTCATGCAAATGGAAATGAGAAAAAAGCTGGAGTAGCAATACTTATTTCAGACAAAATAGCCTTTAAAATGAAGTCTACAATAAAAGACAAAGAAGGGCACTACATAATAATAAAGGGATCAATTCAACAAGATGACATAACCCTAGTAAGCATCTATGCACCCAATATAGGAGCTCCTAAATATATAAAACAGATTTTGACAGACATAAAGACAGAGATCAACAGTAACACTATCATAGTAGGGGACTTCAACACCCCACTGTCTTCAATGGACAGATCCTCCAGACAGAAAATCAACATGGACATAGTGGCCATAAATGGAACTTTAGACTAGCTGGATTTAATTGATATTTTTAGAGCATTTCACCCCAAAGCTACAGTATATACATTCTTCTCAAGTGCACATAGAACATTTTCCAAGATAGACCACATGTTAGGCCACAATACAAGTCTCAATAAATTTAAGAAGATTGAAATCATATCAAGTGTCTTCTCTGACCAAAATGCTATGAAAGTAGAAATCAATTATAAGAAGAAATCTGGAAAGTTTACAAATACATGGAGGCTAAATAACATGCTACTAAATAGTGAGTGGGTCAAAAATGAGATCAAGGAAGAAATCAAAAGACACCTCGAGACAAACAAAAATGAAAACACCACGACCCAAAATCTCTGGGATGCAGCGAAAGCAGTCCTAAGAGGGAAGTGCACAGCAATGCAGGCCTACCTAAAGAAGGAAGAAAAATCTCCAATTAACAGACTATCTTTACACCTAAGGGAACTTGAAAAAGAACAGCAAAACAAGCCTAAAGGGAATATAAGGAAGGAAATAATAAAGACCAGAGCAGAAATAAATGAAATAGAGAATAAAAAAACAATACAAAAAATCAATGAAACCAAGAGTTGGTTTTTTTGAAAAGATAAACAAAATCGACAAACCCTTAGCCAGACTCACCAAAAAAGAGAGAGAGGACCCAAGTTAATAAAATCAGAAATGAAAGAGGAGAAGTGACAACAGATATCACAGAAATAGAGAAAATCTTAAGAAAATACTATGAGCAACCATATGCTAACAAACTCGACAATCTGGAAGAAATGGATACATTTCTAGAAGCATGCAATCTACCAAGTCTGAACCAAAAAGAAACAGAAACTCTGAACAGATTGATTACTGCCAAAGAAATTGAATCAGTAATCAACAATCTTCCAACAAACAAAAGCCCTGGACCAGATGGCTTCACAGGTGAATTTTATAAAACATTCAAAAAAGAATTAATACCTATTCTCCTCAAACTATTCCAAAAAATACAGAAGGAGGGAAGGCTCCCAAACTCGTTCTATGAAGGCACTATCACCCTGATTCCTAAGTCAGACAAAGATATTATAAAAAAGGAAAACTACAGGCCAATATCCCTAATGATTATAGATGCAAAAATTCTCAACAAAATACTAGCAAACAGAATTCAGCATCTCATGAAAAAGATCATACACCACGATCAAGTGGGATTCATTCCTGGTATTCAAGGTTGGTTCAATATCCGCAAATCAATTAACGTAATACATCACATTAACATCAGCATCTCATGAAAAATAAAAATCATATGATCATATCAATAGATGCAGAAAAAACATTTGACAAAATCCAGCAGCCATTTATGATAAAAACTTGTAGCAAAGTGGGAATAGTGGGATCATATCTCAACATAATAAAGGCCATATATGATAAGCCCACAGCAAACACCGTACTCAATGGGGAAAGGCTAAAAGCTTTCCCCTTAAATCAGGAACAAGACAAGTCTGCCCACTTCCACCACTTCTATTTAACATAGTTCTGGAAGTTGTAGCCACAACAATCAGACAAGGAAATGAAATAAAAGGCATCCAAATTGGAAAAGAGGAAGTAAAATTGTCATTATATGCAGATGACATGATACTATATACAGAGAATCCCAAAGACTCCACCAAAAAACTGGTAGAACTGATAAACGAATTTGGTAAGTTAGCAGGATACAAAATTAATATTCAGAAATAAGTTGCATTTGTATGCACCAATAATAAACTATCAGAAGAAGAAATCAGGAAATCAATCCCTTTTACAATTGCTTCAAAAACAATAAAATATCTAGGAATCAATTTAAATAAAGAAGTAAAAGACCTGTACTCACAAAATTATGAGACACTGAAGAGAGAAATCAAAGAAGATACAAATAAATAGAAATACATAACATGTTCATGGATAGGAAGAATTAATATAATTAAAATGTCAATACTACCTAAAGCAATATATAGATTCAATGCAATTACAATCAAACTACCAAGGACGTTTTTCTCAGAAATAGAACATAGAATCCTAAAATTTATATGGAGCCACACAAGACCCCGAATAGCCACGGCAATCCTGAGAAATAAGAACAAAGTGGGAGGCATCACACTACCTGACATCAAAACATACTACAAGGCTACAGTTATCAAAACAGTATGGTACTGGCATAAAAACAGACACATAGATCAATGGAATAGAATACAGAGCCCAGGAATGAACCCATCCATATATGGTCATTTAATGTATGACAATGGAAGCAAGAATTTACATTGAAGTAAAGATAGTCTATTTAATAAATGATACTGGGAAAATTGGACTGACACATGCAAAAAAATGAAGATGGACCACCTACTTACACCATATATGAGAAGAAACTCAAAATGGATTAAAGATTTAAATGTAAGACCTGAAACCATAAAACTCATAGAAGAAAACATAGGGAGTAAGTTTGCAGACATTACCCTGAGTAATATTTTTATTGATATATCCCCTCGGGCAAGGGAAATCAAAGAAAAAATGAATATATGGGATTATATCAAACTTAAAATTTTTTCATAGCAAAGGAAATCATTAATAAAACAAAAAGGAAGCCTACTGAATGGGAGAAGATATTTGCCAACGATATATCTGATAAGGGGTTAATATCCAAAATTTATAAAACACTCATGAAACTCAACACCAAAAAAACAAACAACCCAATTAAAAAATGGGCAGAGGATATGAAGAGGCATTACTCTAAAGAGGACATACAGATGGCCAACAGGCATATGAAAAAATGTTCAACCTCACTAATCATCAGAGAAATGCAAATAAAAATCACAATGAGATACCACCTCACTCCGGTCACAATGGCTATCATCAACAGATCAACAAACAACAAGTGCTGGCGAGGATGTGGAGAAAAGGGAACCCTGGTGCACTGTTGGTGGGACTGCAGATTGGTGCAGCCATTATGGAAATCAGTATGGAGGTATCTCAAAAAACTGGAAATGGAACTGCCGTATGACCCAGCAATTCCACTCTCGGGTATCTACTCAGAAGAATCCAAGATGCTAATTCAAAAAAATATATGCACCCCTATGTTTATTGCAGCGCTATTTACAATAGCCAAGACTTGGAAACAACCGAAATGCCCATCGGTAGATGACTGGATTAAGAAACTGTGGTACATTTGTACAATAGAGTATTACTCTGCTATAAAGAAGAATGAAATTGTACCATCTGCAATGATATGGATGGATCTAGAGACTATTATGTTAAGTGAAATAAGTAAGTCAGAGAAAGACAAATACCACATGATCCACTTATATGTGGAATCTGAAAAACTGAATGAATGAGCAAAGTAAACAGAAACAGTCTCATAGATATAGAGGAAAAACAGGGTTGCTAGTTGAGAGGGGTGTGGGGATGAGGGAGAAGGGAAAGGGATTAGACAGCATAAATAGGTAACTACAACATTGCCACAGGGATATGAAAGATAGTTTAGGGAATATAATAATGTTGTAAATATTTTGTGGGGTGTCAGGTGGTCACATATCTTGTTAGGAAGACCACTTCATGGATGGAGTAGAGGCTTGATCACTGCACTGTATACCTAAAATTGATGTTGTATAATATCGTATGCCAACTGTAATTGACTATATAGATAGTCATGGGATGTGGATTATACTGTGGAAGGGAGTCAAAGGAATTGTAGTAGATATGTATGATATGGGTGGGAGGAGTGGGGTGGTGAATTGGGAGAGGGGGGTTGTCACTTTGAAGGGTAAAAAGTATAACTATTGCACTGTATTGTACTCCTGAGGCTAATTTAAAAAAAAAATGTTTACTTCACAATAAAAGAATAAAAGAATTAAAAAAAAGAGAGAGAGAAAAAAAAAAGAAAATGGTCCTTGCATCCAAAGTGTATTATCTTTATTATAATGATGATAATAGTAACAATCTATACAGGGTAGTTCATAGCAGAATTGCACACATCTATACATATATTCTTTATTAGCTTATATTAAGAATCTAGACAAAGCTACCTTGTAAAAGTTACTAGTTTTTCCTTTTAATTAATAAATGTTGTAAGTATCGAGATATATTGTTCCTCAGTACATTTTCATCCATTAATTATCACATCTGTTGATGGTTATTGCCAGAATGAGTATTGTCTGAAATAATTTTTTTCTGTTAGTTGACAATCTGTGATTATCTAATTCTACCATTACTTCTATATTTATTTAGTTTGTATTCTATTTTCGGGAATAATCTTTCTTTCTCTCTTTATTTATTTATACTGTTGTAGACTCATGGATTTCTATTTTGTTCACTGGCTCATTGGGTATTAATTCATTACTAATATTATTTAGGGGCATTTGGGTAAAGAATATCATCTTAATGTTTGTTACAAATTTGGGCAAAAGCAGTCTCATTTCTTTTTGACATGCTCCTTTTCTTCTTTGAACATTTTCTTACTTTTTGGCAAAACATGTTCCAGCCTCCTTCATACTTTCCCTTCCCACTTCCTGAGATCACCATTTCTCTGAAGAACGTTTGTTCAATTAAGAAGGGAATAATATTAGAGCCAGCCGAGTGGCTCAGTTGGTTAAGAGCTCACTCAAGTGTGCGAGCTGAGCTCTGAGCAACAGCCGTTCGATGCCCAGCCCGAGCTGAGCAGCCGCTGAGCTGCCAACAGGTAGTGGGATGACTCAGCTAAAAAAAAAAAAAAAAAAAGGGGGGGAGGAATAATATTTAGATACCAATTCTGGACAATAGTTATGCTAACTTTTTTTTATTTTATTTATTTATTTTTTTAGGGCAGTGTCACTGGCCCTCATATGTGGGACCGAACCAGGGCCGCTGGCTTCCCAAGCCAGCGCTTAACCACCACGCCACTCAGCCGGCCCGTTATGCTAATTTTTAATGAGTGGCATTACACAGAATAATTCAGAAAATACAATTGGGAAAAATATACATATATATTTAATTGTAAGTTCATACTGATACTGCTCGTTGAATCCAGCACCACATGATTTTTCTCTCCTCTTACCACATTAGACATTTCATCACCTTTTTCCACAATGAAAACTCTGTGTCTTAAATATATTTACTTACTTGCCCTATGAATAAAGGAGTTTCTGATATAGTTCACTTCCTATATCACACAAATTTATATCTGCTTTTTCATTGCATTTCTCCCACATATTATAATAAGGTGCCTATATAATATGCTACCCAAGAGGGAGGTAACAGTACATAATTATCTTAAAAGTGTTAGACTCAATTTATTTTAAAAAAAAATGAAAGAAAGAAAGAAACACTTTAACCAAGAGATTTGGTACCTACAGCTCATGCCCCTGCAGCTGGTTCCAAAGCTATAACTGATATTTGTCACCTTATCCCTCCACTATCTTTCTAGTTTATCTCATCCTTGATCAGAAATTTGACTGGCTTTGGCTGCTTGTCTGGTAGTGGAACATGACTTCATCTCTAAATGACCTTAATCCTTACATTCTTTACCCTTATTTAAGCAACAATTCTTGAAATTGACCATATATCATTATCTCTGTGCATGGAAATGCCAAGAGTCACATCCATTAACCCCTAAGTTCAATAATTGTCCTTCCTATTTGTGAGTACAGTAAACTCCTTCTTAGTCAGCTAGGATAAAGTATGCAATGTATCCGTTAAGTGGTTTCAACCTTAAGTTTAATGGAATGTTTATTTAGCCTTAGAAAGAATATTGTATTTTGTAACAATCATCAACTCTATCTGGTACAGCCTATGGGGTGGGAATGAGAACCACAAATTCAAGAAGTGTCAGTGGGAGGATTCCTTTCCTGGTTCCCATACCCATGTATCCCAGCACCATATATTAGCAATTGTTCAGCAAATATACCATGTCTTAGAGGACAATGCCCAACACTGTGGAGAGTTATCCCTGAGTCAGCATCTTAGCTGGGCCTTTATCAGATCATTCCATTGTGACCAAATGCTTTTGGATATTGCAGTATATAATAAGATGATAATACACCATTCTCAAGAACCCATTGTGCCACTCTTCTTTGATGTGAGTTGACATCATGTGGAATTCCATGCTGATAGATTAATCATCTTGTAAGTAAGGAGAAGATAATGCTGTAGGAAGTGTCTGGACAAGGAAGGTAAATACATACACAGAGTGGGTATCTATTCCAGTAGGAATGAATCAGTGTCCCTTAAAAGGGTCCATTATAATCTCCAAGCCACTTAATGGCTGCCTAGCCTCCTTGAACAAGCTTGCCATATAAAAGGTTCAGTACACTCTCTACTACCAGCAGGTTAGACATCCATAGTGGCAATTATTAAAGATAGGTAATTATTAAAGATAACTAGTCCATATCTTTATTTCCACATCTATACACCATCATCATTAGCCCATTTTGTCAACAGTAGAGGCTGACTCACATCCAAAGGATAAAATATGTCTAGCTGATTTTTGAGAACTTATATTAGTTTCCTGTGGCTGCTGTAATAAACTGCCACAAACTTAAATCAATGAAAACATATTCTCTCACAGTTCTGAAGGCCAATGCTGGGTAGAATCCTTCCTTGCCTCTTGCAACTTCTAGATAGTCCATATCCTACATCTTATTATTACATATTCTAAGATGTTTTATTCTGAGATTTGCCATATTTGATACTAACATAAAATGAAACACATCCTAAAGTTCTTATTGATGCTGCCTGTGAGAAACTTTCCAGTTTCTGAATCAGAAGTGCAGTGAAGGGAACCACTGGAAAGAGCAAGTTCGCCTGGTGGGTTGGGGCAACCCCTGTCCACACAGACTCAGAGGGCCTAGATACCTGAGGCCAGGCTGTAGGCTCCCCGGGATGTGTTCCCGAGTCTGGGCCTAGTAGGGATAGGTGCCCAGGACAAAGGTGGAGCTTCTGGGGCATACACTGTGCTACCCAGGTCCAGCTTGCTACAAGACAGAATTGCCAGACTCTCATATTGTAAGCTCATTAGAATTTATTTTCCTTACTAAGAAGTAGTACTATTTTATCAACAAAAATTGGTAATGTCAGACTTCAGTATAATTTATAACCCAATGATATAATCACTACAAGATGTATGGGGAAATATTTGCAGCAACAGTATCACAAACAAATATTTCATGTTTTAATACAAATGTTTAAATATGATTTATTTATAAAGGGCCATCTAATTTTCAAGTATAATTATGTTCTGGTTTTCAATTTCATTATTATTTGATGTAATTCACCACACAAACTTTAACTCAGAATATAATTTTGTCACCTGTCTCAGACAGGAACACATTACATATTGTCCATTCATTACCAGATATTTAGTCATGTTCCTAACATATTGATGGAAATTTTGCATTTTAAAATGATTGCCTTTGAAATAGGCTTGGAGCTAAATATCAACGTTTCAAAATTTCTGACTTAAATTAAAATTCCTCAACCAATAATTAACTGGGTCCTCACTCTCCAGAAAAGAAAAAAAAAAAATTTAAAAAGATTCTACAACTTTCAAATGGAGCCATTCAAAACGTGTGAATCGATTTTTAAGAAAGGATAAATAGGGCCATTATACAAACTTGGCTCTTCCTCCCAGCAATCACGGGTGAAGAAAAAAAGAACATGATAATGAGAACTGGAAAGAAAGAAGGTAAATATTCAGAGCCTTTCACAAGTGGTTTTGTTTGTTTGTTTTTATGAGGTGGTATTGTGCCTCATTAAAAAGATAAAGCCAGAGAAATTGCAAGGCCGAGATGAGCAAATTTCTCAAATTGAAAATACTACATCCACTAGAAGATTGCATTTTTTTTCCCTGAGTTTTCAATATAGAAAGTTATGTATAGAGAGGCTGAGTAAGTTTTAGATATTGAAGTCTTAATCACTTATATAAGTGCATTGTAGTTGTTGGAAATATAAACTCTGGTCCAATAATCTTAGGTTCAAATTCCAACTTCATAACAGACAAACCCTAGGGTGAATTAATATCTTGTCTAAGCTGCAACACCCTAATTTGTAAAAATGAGATTGCTGTAAACATTAAGGGATTGCATATAACTTGCATATGACACCAGGTACATACATAGAAATGAATCAATAAATTGCTAAGATACAACTAATTAGTGTAAGTATTGGTTTGATATTTTATCTCTCTCTGGTCTTTGCTCAATTGCCACTTCTGTAAGAATATTCTGATCTCCTTATTTACTAGTCATGATCTTTTTTTTTTTTTTTTTTTGAGGGCAGTGTCACTGGCCCTCATATGTGGGATCGAACCGGGGCTGCTGGCTTCCAAGGCCAGCACTTAACCACCGCGCCACTCGGCTGGCCCAACTAGTCACGATCTTTTCCAAGTCTTTCCCTGGTCTATTTTTACCTCAGATCATTTATCAGCAGCAGCAGTACTCTATTTTATTACTTAAGAATTCATTATATAATTGTTTAATTTTCTGTATTCACCCCCACCCCATTAAAATTTAAGTTCCTTAAGAAAGAAATTTTATCAGCTTTGTTAACTATACTTTTCCCAGTGACTAGATTTTACACCTAGAATGATGCCTGGCATAGAGTATGTGCATAATAGTTATGAATGAATTAATCAATACTATTAGACTGTTGTGAACTTTAGCCTATAAGAAGAGTTTTAGCACTCAAGATAACACTCATGCCCATAAGAGTAAGTGACTTATCCAAAATCAAAATACAATTTAGTATGTAGCAGACTATTGCCTGTTCTGATGGTTCCCAGAAATCTTTTGCTTACTTAATAATCATAATCTTTTCTAGTTATGGTGTATTGAGGATCTATTTTATGACTAGTACATAATTGATGTCTTGTATATTGTAGATAACTTTAATTATTACAGAGAAGTTAAAACATAAGTATTATTTTCCTCATTTTTAATATGATTTTGAAGGCTCACATTCTATGTGGTGCCTCTTTCCTTGCTTCCAATTTTTTTCCTATTAACTATCATGTTGGGACGATTCTTCAATTTTCTTGGTTATCAGCCTTCACTGTTTGAAAGAGCTATCACCATTTAATCACAGAATCTGCTATGTCCTCCCTCAAATTCCCAGAGCTCACAATAAATAACCTCATCTTAAAGATTGCCATACCAGACATTGCTTCCTATTGTGCTACAGCATCTTTTACCTTTGACATATTCTCAAAAATAAACTCTGGTAGATGGAAAATTTAACTTTTTATTACTACTGTACAGGGTCATACATAAACATGAACATACTGATCACTGAGTGATAATGGCTCTTAGGGGACTTAGGAAACCTTACTTCTTTATTAAATAAACCTCTCCTTAAAACCAGACTGAGAGTTTCTAGGTCGGTCAAGGAAGCTATTCAAATTGTGCCAATTTACTCATTTGGTTTTACCTCATTTTTATGGCCTGTCAGTTTCATTTCTACTGATAAGACATTTGAAGAAAGACTTTCCATCTCAAAAATAAAAGAAAATAGAAAACAACCAATTAACAGCAAAACAAAACACCTGCCACTGTTTACCGAGTATGTAGCAAAACTTAGTCACTTCACAGGCACTCTTTCTGGAAGGTAGTACTGTTCCATTTCTTCATGGAAAACATAATGCTCAGGATGTATAAGTAACTTCAAAAAGCTTTCAGATGGATGATCATTCATATCTTCTTATATGCAAAATCAAAATCAGTGTTATTTCAAATAAGCTATATTGTCAATTTACTATGGTAGATAATAGTAGAAGTAACAAGATACAAAGTATTACTGCTATTAGAACTTCACCTTACCTCCTACCCACTCCCCTTTACTGGATAATGGGGAACAAAAGAGGGTGCTTGCTAGATATTTTGTATTACCTTTTGTGTTTACTGGCATTATGAGATTAGGAAATACTGTACCTCTAGCACAACTCAAATCAATAAATTTCTACAAAGTTTTATAGAAGTTGCAAAGTATTGAATAGTATTTCCCTCTACTTATGTTCTCCAGTGATTACAGAAATCCAAATTCAATGTGAATGCTATGGAAACATTATCACAGGATTTAAACATAGAGAGCCTTAAGGATAATTCAGACAATTTTCCTGGACAGTTGTTCAGTAATACTAATTTGCCCTTGTACATATTTGGTATCTTATATTAAATTATATTCAAATATTATATATCCATTACACACTAAAGTATTATATCTTAAATGAATATAGATCAATTCAACATAAGATGTACCCCCAAGCACTGAAGAAAAATAAAATATTTAATTGTTATGCAAATTTTTATTCACTAATATTTCTTAGATCAATGTGTTACCCATGCCAACATCTATAAATATGATCATCATGAAAACTATGTAAAAATTGGAAACAAGAAAGTATTAGCTCTGCTATTTCTAGCATTCTAAGATATAAGCAAGGCAGATGATCAATTATCTGATATTTTAGTTCCTGGACATGAAAATGTGGGATATAGATAATTCTGGAAATGATGTATCCTTGATAACACTAGGAAATAGGCCAAGGAGGACTGAATGCAAATATATCCCCTTTAATTGTGGTAAACATATTTCAGTACAACTTTATTTCTATACCCTGACACATGACAAAAGGAATTCTGAACACTGGATTATGAAATTTTCAGAGTGGCTGTATCTCTATATCTAGTATCTGTCAGGACTTAAACAGACAAACAGAACAAGTAAGATGGGGAGATTAGATGATAGATAGATAGATAGATAGATAGATAGATAGATAGATAGATAGATGATAGAGTAATTGAAAGGAATTAGTTTATGTGATTATATGGGCCGGATAGGCAAGTCTGAAATGTGTAAACTTGAATCTCTCAAGCAGAAGCCAATGCTGCAGTGCACAAGTGGAATTTCTTTTTCATTTCCCTCCGCGAAACCTGAGTTCTGCTCTTAAAATCTTTTGACTGATCAGAGCAGATCTACCAAGATTAATCTACTTTATATAAAGTCAATTAAAGGTAGTTGTGGCTCACATCTACAAAATACTTTCACAGAGGCACCTAGATTAGTGTTTGATTGAATAACTGAGGACTAGAGTCCAGCCCAGTTGATATATATGAGTAAAATTGATGATCATCACAGTTCACCCCTGTCAATTTGGCACCCATGCATATCTCCTTAATCCACACCTACAAACAAATTTAATAAAAAAGTCATATCTCCACAGACCATGATACAACTGGTCTACATGTAACCAAAAACATGCTAAAGTTTTCCCTAGAAAATACTTCAAAGGCCTTGGGTGATATACACCCTTCTTAATATAATATAATTTAAATACTGACATGTTAAGTAACCTATTCTTAATACATCTTCTGCTAGACTATAAAGGGATAAGGAAGGAAAGATATAAATATATAAATATATATATATTTTTATACGTACATTTACAGAAACATATTCATAACAATAATAACAAAGAAATGCTCATGACAATTACAGTTTGTTTCTGCAATGGGTCACATGGCCAGAGTTCATATTTATAACTACCTTCTCCCATTGCCCATTGCATATTCCATTTGCCATCAACAAGCACCCCAACTGGTTGTGGTTCATTGCTGGTGGGGTGACCTGAACTTTCATTCCTAAGGGATCTTGGCCACTAGCACTTCTCTCTGAGTTGGTTAGCAGTTTTCCATTGACTTTAATCAGAGGACACAGTAGTACTAAGAGATGCCCTAAGGGATTTCCTGTTCCAGACACACAGTTACTACCTCAGTTGTGTAGGAGCAGTGCACATTCCCCTTGGTCAGCAGGATCAATCCCCACATTTAATACAGTAATTCCTTTCTTTGTCTTTTGATTCAGTGAGGTAGGAGTCCAAAATGGTACAGTGATAGTCATCACTTCGATTCAATGGAAACATCATTGTAGCTCCTGGTGGATATATTTCTTCCTTTGGAAATAGGGCCTCTAGACCAGCACAAATTAAGGTTGTGGGGAGCAAGAAGCAAATGTTTTGCTTTTGGATTACTAGAGGTAATAGTGGTGCTATCGCTCCTTGATTGCTGGACTTGTGAACCCTGATTATGCGGAGACCAGAGCCATGTGTGAGATGTTGATTTAGTGCATACACAGCTTCCTTGAGCATATAGTTCCAGCCCTGCAAGGCATTGACACATAGCTGGCATTAACAATGAGTCTTCAAAAAGCCATTTCACCTGTTCTGTCAGGCCACCTGTTTAAGGATAATAGGGAACCTGGTGGGATCAGTGAATTCCATGAGCATGGGCATATTGCCACATTTCCTTTGCTGTGAAGTGAATTCCTTGATTAGAAACACTGCTGTGTGGAATACCATGGCTGTGGATAAGTCTTTCTGTAAGTTCACAGGTAGTAGTTAGTCTAAGCATTATTTTCAGGGAAAGGAAATACATATCTAGATTGTCAGTTCCAGTAAGAACAAAGTGCTCCTCCTTTTAGATGGAAGCAATCTTATGTAATCATCCAGCCACCGAGTACTGGCTGATCACCCTAGGGAAGGGTGCCTTATCAGAAACTCAGTGTTGGTCTCCATGCTGGCAGTTTACATACTCAGCAGTGACTCAACCTAGATAGGCCTTGGTGAGCAGAAGTCTGTATTGCTAAACCATGTACAATCTTCATCTTTGTCACTATGTTCACTTTGTTCATGAGATCATTGTGTGATGACAGGGATGGCTGGGGAAGGACTTGACTAGCATCCATAGAATGTGTCATCCTATGCATTTGATTACTAGAATCCTCCTTTGATAAGCATTCTCATAGGGCATAGATATCTTTCATGGCCACGTATCCCTTGTCCAGATTCCCTTGTCACCATTTTGCCAATCATGTTCCTCCCAATTTGCTGACAATCCAAAATAAACCAGTGGCCACAGTATATAAATCGATATAGATTTGTACCTCTGACCATTTTTCCTTTCAATGTAAAATGAACGATCAGTACAATTCCCAAATTTTTGCCCACTGGAAGGATTTTCCTTCACCTCTTTCTTGCAGGGGTGTCCCAGAAAGAGGCTGTAATGTTACAGTTACCTACTTCTGGGCAGTGCCAGCATATCATGTAGAACCATGTAAAAACCAGGCCAAGTTTTCTATTCATTAGTTGACTGTTCACAGGGAACTCTCTATGAGGCCATAGGTGTTGCTGGGAGAGAGAAGGTAGTGTAGCAAAAGCAGGGATAATAGGCATTTGGGCCACTTCCTCATGTAACTTACTTGTGTTTTTTCAGGGCCTTTTTAACCCATTATCATTGATAGTAGAGTACTTCTCTTCCCACCCAAATTTATGACTTGATGGATCTTAAGCGATGGACAATTCAGGTGACATGATACCTTGGTGGCTCATGGTTAAGCATTCAGTCTCTACTAAGGCCCAGACAGAAGTTGTTTCTAAAAAAAGAGTTATCCTCAAAGTCCTGCCAAAGGCAACAGTCTCATTCGGCCACTGACACTTCAAGCGCCACTAGATCTGCAAGATTATGTGGTCTAATAGGATGAGCAGTTTCCATGGCAGCCTAGATCTTTTGCAGTGACTTTTCTTGTTCTGGGCCCCACTCAAAATTAACAGTTTTTTTTTCCCCACTGGGCAAATAAGCTGGAATAGCATATGCAAATGAAAAATATGTTGCCTTCAATCTCCAAATAGGTCTACTCTCCTGTGTCTCATTGTTGGTTATAAGAGTCCCAGATGCAACAACTTATATTTCACCTTAGAAGGGATCTCTACATATGTTACACCACTGGACTCCTAGAAATTTCACTGCGTCTAGAGGCTTCTGAAATTTTGTCAGATTTATTTTCGATCCTTTGACATGCAAATGTCTTACCAATATGTTTAAGAACCATTTCTACTTTTTGCTCACACACACATCATTTCTTCTTCAACAGTCTACAAAGAAATAGGGAGTAAAATAATCAACAGTTTTGTACATTCCAAGGTGATAGCAATAGGTAATTCCCAATATATATTATGTTGTTAATAAAAATTATATCATTGTATGAGACAAATTTTATTGGTCTATAAACAAATGTTATTTAATGTCTTTGGATTTTGTCAGTTCAGTTCATCAACAACTCCTCTTCTTTTTTTTTTTTTTTTTTTTTTTTTTTATTTTTATTAAAGGGACCCGAACCGGGGCCGCTGGCTTCCCAAGCCAGCGCTCAGCCACCGCGCCACTCGGCCGGCCCAACAACTCCTCTTCTTTAAACGATCCCTTTAGCTGACTTTTATGATAACAACAATCTTCTGTTTGCTCTCCCTCTTGATCTCCAATATTAGCTCTGTTTCTTCTCTTAGACATCTAAATCTTAGATAGCTCTATAGGGATCTCTTTTGAGTCTGCACCTTTCCCTGAGAAGCTCTTATTTAATCATATGGCTTTATATAACATCTCTCTAAATGACAACTCTAAATTTATGTCTTCAATTCTAGAGCTCTCCTCTGGGCAGAGCATCATCTATCCAATTGTGCATTAGAAATTGCAATGCTGTTTCTGAAGCCAGGAATCCAGAAGTCATCCTTGAATCAGCTGCTCTTCTCTCATAAGAATTCTTGCAGAGATTGACTTCTAAAGCCACTATTATTAATATTACTGAAATTTATTGACAAAATTTATTGAGCTGCCAATAGCCGCGATGAGTGACATCCAGAGGCTGGCGACTGATCTGCTTCATCGGGGAAGAGCGCAATGATGATACCAACATGGGCCAGTGAAGTAACGTCCTCCGCAAATAGACTGAAGAACAAAGGGACAGCAACTTGTCTGTTCCCCTTCCCCGATTCCCCAATGCTGTTCCCCTCCCCCAATTCCCCAATAAAATTTAAAAAAAAAAAAAAGTCCAAGCTTTTAAACAATATTATAAGAAGTACAGACTCCAAAACAATACTTTCTGAAGGGTTATATTAGTTTCATGGTAATAAACTCTATGAGGAAATTATAAACCATCTAGGGGCATTTATGATGGGGAATTTGATGATGAAAAGAATTGAAATCATGTGATAAAAAAATGATTGCAGATATTAGAAATGTTTAGGCTTGGCACTTTGGGGTTTTTAGCCCCTACAGTGTCAATAACAGATATTTTTACATATTTATGGGTGCTCAGGAAGAATAATTTGAATCCTTGTCTCTTGACTGAGAGACAGATCATTAGAGCCACTAAAAAATTATTTAAGGACCGATAATAAAAATGCTAATCATCATTATATCATTAAATTTTACTTATGGGTAGAAATCCAAATATCACAAGGAATTTAAAAATCTGTTTGCATTAAATGTTAACAAATAAATGGAAATCACAGGAAACTGCAAATACTTCACTGACCTCACAAGAAAAAGAATCAGAACACATATTTATTTAACACTCATTGGAACTATTCCCATTTCTTCTTGTACTTTTTAGAGCAAACCTAATTGTTCCTGCTGCCTTGACATTTTTACTACTTTATATGTCTCATCAGTTTAAAACATTTACTTCTGTGGCTGCTGAACCATTGAGCAAATTGGTTCCTCAGATCAATATTCTTGCTCCAAAAAGGACGAAGTCATACACAGTGTCTGGCAATGTTTATTCACCGAAAGCAGTTTATCTTCTGCTGTTGATTGTTGGCAAAGTGACACTCCATTTTAGGTCTTTAATCATTTAAACCATTTCCTAAGAAAACTGCAAGTTGAAAAAAAAGGGAAAGCTCAATGTACAATTAAATAAAAATGGCCAATCAGTCAACAGACACCCTCTCTTCACAGCGATCAGTAGCAGCTGTATCCCAATTAAGGCTATGATTTTGCAGGTGCTCACAGAAATCTATGTCAAAATAAATCCACTTATTTACAGTGTTTTGAACCGTTATAAAGTCTTTATAGCTAAGTTCAGGCAAAATAATTTATAGGGATTTTCAGACAACTTATTTATAAATGTCAAGATTCTTGGATAAAAGGAGGAAATAAGATCAAAACAAGATGTCTTTGGAAAAACATCATTCATCCTCTTATTAGCTGTGAAGATAGACAGGAAGGAGAGTTTGAACAGCACTAGATAGAATTGGTGGAAACAGATGCCACCCTATTCAATATATTTCTCACTGCTTATGGGAAATTATTCATTTTGAATTATTCAGTTCAATCTGCAAGAGTGTGTCACAGCATATATACTTAAGGTCATTCCTCTTGAAGCATTTTAATTGGATTTTAGTAAATACTATATACATACAAGTATAAACTCTAAAAGAGACATTTAAACGTTTAATTAAAATTGCAAGGCAATATTATAAATTCAAAATCCTTCACAGTGCATCTAGGGATTCTATTTTGTAGGTGTATAATTTGTTCAAGGAATTTATTTTTATGAAGTACATCTAGTAGTTATGATATAGATATCACAATCAGACAACATTTTGAGAAAACCTGCTCAAAATTTGTGTAAATAAAAAGTCAGTTTTAAATTTCCTTTCAAATATTTTTATTTTAGAAATGCTGATTCCAAAGAAACTCAAGCTCATTTGCTTACATACACCAAGTAGTTTCTGAGAATGAATAACTTTTTCTGTTTTGAGTCCACTCAGTGTAATAATATATCTGTTTTTTAAACCGACAACATCATGAATGTTTATTTATCCACAGCAGTAGGAAGTTATAAACTTTAATTATTTAATGTTCACACAATAGTTGAAGGTGAGATATTCTGTTTAAGAGCTAAATATTATTGTAGCTATTAAGCATCTGTTGAATCCTACTTAGAGTTCATAACGCTTGACAACAGCATATAAAATTATTCCCCTGGGAATTTATAAATTTTCAGTTGAATATATCATACAGGGAGGCAAGATATTGTTGATTTATTTTAAAAGGAAAGAAGCGTTTTAGTTGTCCTTACTAGTCTTTTAAGGATATTCAGAGAAATTTAAAGTAAATTTAATTAGAAATCAGAGGAGCAACGATTTGGTTTACAGCTCACTTCCTAACAGAAATGATGGAAGACACAGACAATAAAATTGTTTCGTTCAAGTACTGAGAGAAAATAATGGCTAAGAATAATTTAAAATAGTATTCTACAGTTTTTGTAGGTGGAAAGGTAAATTACTATAACTACTTATTTATTTTATATTTTAATTAAAGTATAACGTATCATTTTTATTGAAGTATAAAGTACATCAATTCTAAATATAAAGTCTGAACATTTTGCAATGAAAACATCACTATGTAAGCCAAACCTAGATTATGGCATAGAATGTTTAGTAATGCAGAAACCTTCCACCTGCCCTTTCCAAATCATTCCCTTACTAGAAGGTAACTGTTTTTATAATTTGGAACACATTGATTGACAAATAGTTCTTCTTGACCTTGAAATTTGTATGAATAAAACCATGCATTTTTGCATTCTTTAGTGTTTGACTCCTTTCATGTAGGAATTGTTTTTGTGAGTTTCATCCATGTAGTGTACAGGTTACTATTTTTTGTTATTAGTAGTAGTAGTTACAGATGTACAAAACAATGCAATGGTTATCCTTTTCACCTCTTACAAAGTGACTCCCCGTTCCCTCTCCACTGCCCCCCAAACCTCAATATCATACATGTCTATTACAATTCCATTGACTCCATTCCCACACTATACTCCATATCCCATGACTATATATGTATTAAATTATAGTTGACATATAATATGATTCAGCGGCAGCTTCAGATGTACAGTGCAGTGGTCAGGCCTCCGCACCATCCATGAAGTGGTCTCCCTAACAAGACATGAGTCCGTCTGGTCCCCTAAAAATATTTACATTATTGATTATATTCCCTAAAGTGTCTCATCTATCCCTGTGATAATATTGTAGTTACCAGTTTATGTTTCCTCATTCCTTCCCCTTCTTCATGTCCACCCCATACCCATCTAGCAATCATCAGTTTTTCCACTGTGTCTCCAAAACTATTTCTGTTTACATTGCTCGTTTATTCAGTTATTTAGATTCCACATATAATATTTGTCTTTCTCTGACTGACTTATTTCACTTAGCATAATGTTCTCTCGGTCCATCCATATCGTTGCAAATGGTACAATTTCTTTCTTCTTTATAGCTGCGTAATACTCCACTGTGTAAGTGTTAAGAAACCACAGTTTCTTAATCCAGTCGTCTACCACTGGGCATTTTGATTGTGTTCAAGTCTTGGCTATTGTAAATAGTGCTGCAATGAACATAGGGGTGCATATATTTTTTCGAATTAGCATCTTGTGTTCTTCAGGATAAATACCTAGGAGTGGAATTGCTGGGTCAAAAGGTAGTTCCATTTCCAGTTTTTTGAGATACCTCCATACTGACTTCCATAGTGGCTGCAACAATCTGCAGTCCCACCAACAATGCACCAGGGTTCCCTTTTCTCTACAGCCCCACCAGCACTTGTTGATTTATTGATGATAGCCTTTCTGACTGGAGGGAGGTGGTATCTCATTGTGGTTTTTATTTGCATTTCCCTAATGATCAGTAAAGTTGAACATTTTTTCATATGCCTGTTGGCCATCTGTATGTCCTCTTTAGAGAAATGTCTTTTCATATCCTCTGCTAATTTTTTAATTGGGTTGTTTGATTTTTTGGTGTTGAGTTGCGTGAGCATTTTATAAATTTTAGATATTAACCCCTTATCAGATATATTGTTGACAAATATCTTCTCCCATTCAGTAGGCTTTCTTTTTGTTTTATTGAGAAAACACTTTTAAGTTTGATATAATCCCATATGTTTAGCTTTTCTTTTACTTCCTTTGCCTGTGGGGATGTATCAGTAAAAATGGGTAATGTCTGCAAATTTCCTCCCTATATTTTCTTCTAGGGGTTTTATAGGTTCAGGTCTTACATTTATGTCTTTAATCCATTTTGAATTTGTTCTTGTATATGGTAAGGAGGTGTTCCAGTTTCACTTTTTTGCATATGTCAGTCCAATTTTCCCAGCACAATTTATTAAATGGACCATCTTTACCCCAGTATAAATTCTTGTTTCCATTGTCATGGATTAACTGTCTGTATATGCATGGATTTATTTCTCGGCTCTCTATTCTGTTCCACTGATCTAGGTGCCTGTTTTTATGCCAGTGCCATACTGTTTTGATTACTGTAGCCTTGTAGTATGTTTTGATGTCTGGTAGCATGTTACCCCTGACTTTGCTCTTATTTCTCAGGATAGCCGAGGCTATTCGGTCTCTTTTATGGTTCCATAATATTTTCTATTTCTGTGAAAAATGCCCTTGGTAGTTTGATAGGAATTGCATTGAATCTATATATTGCTTTAGACAGTATGGACATTTTAACTATATTAATTCCTCCTATCCATGAACATGGTAGGTGTTTCCATTTATTTGTATCTTCTTTGATTTCTTTCTTCAGTGTCTTATAACTTTCTGAGTACAGATCTTTCACTTCTTTGGTTAAATTTATTCCTAGGTATTTTATAGTTCTTGAAGTAATTGTAAATGGGACTGTTTTCTTAATTTCTTCTTCCAATAGTTTCTTATTGGTATATGCAAATGCCACTGATTTCTAAGTATTGATTTTGTATCCTGTTAACTTACTGAATTCGTCTATCAGTTCCAATAGTTTTTTTGATGGAGTCTTTGGGGTTCTCTCTATATAGTATCATGTCATCTGCATATAATGACAATTTTACTTCTTCCTTGCCAATTTGGATGTATTTCATTTCTTTTATTTTATCTGATTGCTGTGGCTAGAACTTCCAGAACTATGTTGAATAACAATGAAGAAAGTGGACATCCTTGTGTTGTTCCTGATCTTAAAGGGAATGGTTTTAGCTTTTCACCATTGAGTATGATGTTAGCTGTAGGTTTATCATATATGGTCTTTATTATGTTGAGATGTGATCCCTCTATTCCCACTTTACTAAGGGTTTTTATCATAAATGGTTGCTGGATTTTGTCAAATGCTTTTTCTGCATCTATTGATATAAACATGTAATATTTATTCTTCCTTTTGTTAATGTGGTGTATCACATTAATTGATTTATGGATGTTGAACCAGCCTTGCTTACTAGGGATGAAATCCACTTCATAATGATATATGATCTTCTTAATATATTGCTGAATTCTGTTTGCTAATATTTTATTGAGAATTTTTGCATCTATATTCATCAGTGATATTGGCCTGTAGTTTTCCTTTTTTGTGCTGTCTTTATCTGGTTTTGGAATCAGGGTGATAGTGATTTCATAGAAAGAATTTGGGAGTCTTCCCTCCTTCTGGATTTTTTAGAATAGTTTGAGAAGAATAGGTGATAGTTATTTTTTGAATGTTTGGTAAAATTCACTTGTGAAGCCGTCTGGTCCAGGGCTTTTGTTTGTTGGGAGCTTGTGGATTACTGATTCAATTTCCTTGGTAGTAATCAGTCTATTCAGATTTTCCGTTTTTTCTTGAGTTAGCTTTGGAAGGCTGTGTGCTTCTAGACAATTATGCATTTCTTCCAAATTGTCAAATTTGTTGACATATAGTTGCTCATAGTAATTTCTTAAAAATTGTTGTATTTCTGTGGTGTCTGTAGTCGCTTCACCTCTTTCATTCCTGATTTTACTAATTTAAATACTTTCTCTTTTTTTTTTTTTTTGATGAGCCTGGCTAGAGGTTTGTCAGTTTTGTTTATCTTCTTAAAAAACCAGCTCTTGGTTTTGTTGATCTTTTGTATTATTTTTCTGGTTTCTATTTTGTTTATTTCTGCTCTGGTCTTTATTATCTCCTTCCTTTTACTCACTTTGGGCTTCCTTTGCTGTTCTTTTTCAAGTTCCCTGAGGTGTAAGGATAACCTGTTGATTTGAGATTTTTCTGCCTTCTTTAGGTAGGCCTGCAGTGCTATGAACTTCCCTCTTAGGAGGGCTTTTGCTGCATCCCAGAGATTTTGGGTCATGGTGTTTTCATTTTCGTTTGTCTCGAGGTATCTTTTGATTTCCTCTTTGATCTCATTTGTGACCACTCACTATTTAGTAGTATGTTATTTAGCCTCCATGTATTTGTCAGCTTTCCAGATTTCTTCTTATAATTGATTTCTACTTTCATAGCATTGTAGTCAGAGAAGACGCTTGAAATGTTTCAATCTTCTTAAATTTATTGATACTTGTTTTATGGCCTAACATGTGGCCTATCTTGGAAAATGTTCCAAGTGCACTTGAGAAGAATGTATATTTTGTAGCTTTAGGGTGAAATGCTCCAAAAATATCAGTTAAATCCATCTAGTCTAAAGTGTCATTTAAGATCGCTGTTTCCAGGTTGATTTTCTATCTGGAGGATCTGTCCATTGGTGACAGTGGGGTATTGAAATCCCCTACACTGATAGTGTTATTGTTGATCTCTGTCTTTATGTCTGTTAATATCTGTTTTATATAATTAGGAGCTACTATGTTAGGTGCATAGATGTTTACTAGGGTTATGTCCTCTTGTTGTATTGATCCCTTTATTATTATGAAGTGTCCTTCTTTGTCCTTTATTATATTCTTCAATTTAAAGTCCATTTTATCTGATATAAGTATCACTACTCCAGCTTTTTTCTCAGTTCCATTTGCATGAAATATTTTACTCCATCCCTTTACTTTCAGCCTGAATGAGTCTTTGGATCTGAGGTGAGTCTCTTGTATACAGCATATGCTGGGGTCTTGCTTTCTTATCCATTCAGCCACCCTATGTCTTTTGATTGGGGCATTTAATCCATTTACATTTAATGTGATTATTGATAGGTGCATAGTTATTGCCATTTTGTTATTTGTGTTCCTAGTCTTCCTTTAGAAGTCACTATTTTTTATTGTTTTGTACTGTGGGAAGCCAACAGCATCCTAGTGTTTGACAAGGCCACATTGAAATAAAGATCCAGGCTCAGCACTGGATATCTGGGATGCTGCCTTATGGTTGGTCATGTAATAGCTCCTGTCTCTATGAACCCATGTGCCTTTCCTCCACATCGGATCCTATAGGAGATAGCACTTTCACTGCATTCATGACAAGTTCCTGGGGTACCTTGATGATAGCTGACTGTGTAAGTCAAAGACGGGGTTAGATTTCCCAAAAAGGGAAACTCCCTAAGACAGGCTACAGTCCGAGCGGACCCCGGGACTGAGAAATAGGGGACTGAAGCCCCTTTGGAAACTGAGGCATAGGCCTTTGGACACATGGGCCTAAAAAAGCCAGTCTGTGAGAAACAGACAGCCTCTGTGAGAAACTGGTGCTATCGTTCGTCCTTACCTGTGCAGCTGTGAAAGGTTTCCTTGGAGACCAGGAGACCAAGGTCTTTCAGCCATGAAAGTTCTGATAAGAGGCAACTTACCATAAGTTATTTTAATTGACAGCCTTGTTTTAACTCTTTGTTTTGTACATTGCTAGCAACAGATACTGAAGCTTTGACTGAGAAACAGATGTTACCCTCTATTACAATAACATGCAGCTCTTTGTAAGATAGGAAAAGTTTGAAACTCCTTTTGCTACTAAGTATTATAATCACATAGAAATAGTTTTTTGCCCTAAACTCAGCCACTGCTAAACTCTTGGCAATAGTTCAAGTATATGCCCTGTAAGGTAGTCATGGTAACCACTCTTTAGATGATAAGTAAAATCCTTGAACAGGCCACAATGTACCCTGGAAAGATACAATTACAAAAAAGTAAAATTTCTGAGTTAGGGAAAACATCATGGTCATGTGAAACATAACTTGTAATTAAGATAATGGTCAAAAGCCCCTATAAAAGGAGTTAGGCTTTAACAATAAAACGTGACACTCCTGTGAACCTCTTTCCGGTGTCTCCATCTTTCTTTTTTCCTCGCTGACTCCATCCCACCCGAGGGAACCCCTGGACCTGCGGGGGCTGGCTCCCCGCATTTTACTAGTCCGTTTTACCAATATTCACCAACTTACGTATTGTACAGCTCTATTACTGTTGATAGCTATTGTGGTTGTTGCCAGAGTGGGATCTGGCAAAATAATGTTGCGAGGTGCTGCATTATACAATATTTCTCTGAAAGTATATGTAGGAGTGGTCTCCCTAGGCAATAGCATATGGACTTTGATATGACATTTTTTATGATTAATCAATTTAAAATATTTTCTAATCCCCATTTTGATTTATATTGAACTTTTTATTTCTCTTAAACACATTGTTTAAAAATGTCTTGCTTCATTTCAAATTATTTGAGGATGCTCTAATCATCTTTCCATTATTGATTTTCATTGCACTCAGAACATACCACATATAATTAATTCTTTAACTTATTTAGGTTTTCCTTCATAACCCATATGATAACCCATCATGTGATATCTTTTGGCAAATGTTACACACGTACTTGAGAAGAATGTGTGTTTTTAGATTTGATGGGGTTATATGTGTGCATGTGTGTGTATATGGATGCATGTGTGTATATATATATACATATATACATATATGTAATATATCCATATATATGTATATATAAATTATAGAAGATTAGATACATTTTAAATCTTCTATAATTTATATATTTGGGAAGATATATATATATATATATATATATATATATATATATATATACACACACAAACACACACAATCTGATCAACTAAAAATACACATTCTTTTCAAGTACACTGGTGACATATAACTTCAAGTACAACGTATATATAACATCATTATATGAATATTATATAACATATACATTTAAATCTTCTATAAATTACTAGTATTTTAATGTATATTTTCCAGTTACTCTAAGAATTGTATAAAATCTTTCATTATGATGTGGATTTGTGTATCTTTTTATTTATGTTAGATTTTATTTTATATATTATGAGACAATATTATATCTTTCTGTGGATTGATATTTTAACATTATAGATAGAATAGGTTTTGACTTTAGTACTAGTTATAGCCTTAAAGCCTAATTCATCTTATACTAATCAAACTACATTAGCTTTCTTTCAGTTTTGCATGATATAATTTTTCCATCCTTTAATAATCAACACTTAAGTGTTCTTATGTTTAGAATAAATCTTATAGGTAGTGAAGTGTTGCATTTAATTTTGTGTATCAATATTTGTATTTTGCTAGATTACTTGGTCCACTTTACAGTTAATATGATTATTGGTACATTTTACTTCAAATTAACCCTCTTTGATTTGTTTTCTATTTGTATCATCTCTCCCTTTTTCCTTGATTTTCCATTACAGTCTTCTTTATGATTAAACGGTACTTGGTAATATTCAGTTTCCCCAACTAAAAAAATATTCAGTTTCCCCTTTTAAGCATATTTGTAATGTATGTGTTTAATATTTGCTAAAGTAGTTACAATACTCATCCTTATTAACTATGTATTAATTATAAGATTAATATTTGAATAATTAACATCTACCTAGAACTTTTGCATTCCCTGACATATTCAATGACTTAATGGATACAATTACTGTCTTCTGCTTTTTGTGCAGTTGTCATGAAATTTACTTTAAAATATTTTAAGTCTGGCATGACATTATTCATATATCTTAAATATCACAACATTTTAAACAGTCAGTATTCTTTTAGATTTATTAATAACTATATGTATATATCCTTTCTGTGCCTTTCATTTAGCTTAGAATCACTCGATTTCTATCTGATACTACAGAGGGTGCTAAAAAATGTATACACATTTTAAGAAAGGAAAAAAACTGTATTAAAATTGTAATACTCAATATATACCGATAACACAATATGAATACAAGTCATGTGTATACTTTTTTTGGCACCCCCGGTATTTTTATTCAGTCTGGAAAAAAAAATAAACCCACAAAAATCTCCATTTGGGATATCTCTTTACAATATATTTTTCTCACTACTTAATATTTTATTATTCCTTTTACTGTCTTCTTTGGTTTTGAAAGATATCTTCTCTACATATCTAATTTTAAAATGGCACTTATTTTCTTTCCACAGTTTAAATATCTTCATCTAGTTTTCTAGATTATATATACTTATAAGTTAGCAGTAAATCTTAGTTTTCCTCCTCTGAAAGAAAGGTGTCTTTTTTCCTCTGGTTCGTGTTCAGATAGTCTCTTTGTCTTTAGTTTTCAGCAATTTTTTAAGGTGTATTCTTTTCTTGTGTTTTTTTATCCATCTTGTAGTGCAGAAATCTAAACTATAGTTGAATGTCTATTGCTTTACATTCTAAAAATTCTTGGTCAAATTTCCTTCATTCTTTCCTCTTTCAATTCACATTCTTTCTCTTTCCCACTTGAGACTACAATTTCATGTATGTTAAATCATTTCACCATGTTCTATACAATATTTTCATCCCTCAATTTTTTTTAAAAAAGATTTTATTGGGGAATTGGGGGAGGAGAACAGCGCTGGGGAATCAGGGAAGGGGAACAGACAAGTTGCTGTCCTTTTGTTCTTCAGTCTAGTTATGGAGGACGTCGCTTCACTGGCCCATGTTGATACTGTGATCATTGCACTCTTCCCATGTCTGGCAGTCAGTCGCCAATCATTGGACAGCTGCTCACGACAGCTCACTGCAGCCCCACTGCAGCTACGCCGTCACCGGAGACCCACAGCAGCCCAGCTCCAGGTCGAGCTGTTGTTCACCGTCTTAGCTCTAGAGGGCACAATGTCACTGGCCCATGTAGGATCCAAATCTGTGGCCCTGCTGCTCAGATCTCCCATTCCTAAGCCAACTCTTAACCAACGAGCCACTGGGCTGGTCCCATCCCTCCCTTTGTTTTAAACCTCCTTGTTTCAATGTGATTATTTGATACTAACATATATTCAAAGTCACTAATTATTAATTCTGCTATTTATAACTTGTTCTCAAATGCATTTATTGAATTATTAGTTTCTAGTGTTATAAATATTTCAATAAAAGATATTATTTTTATTTCTTTTAAAAGATATTCTGATTTCTTGTGAAATGCTATGTATTTTCAATTATTTTCTTTATTATAGTCATTTAATGTCCTAGTTTGATAATTTCAAAATCTGTATTACTTATGAATGTGTTTCTTTGTCCATTTTGACTCTTAAATTTAGTCATTAGGATTTGTTTTTATTATTCCTTGTACTTTTTAATTAAATGCCATATATTGTGTTTAAAAAATGTGAAGAGGAAGGTGTCTCTGAGATTCTGTTAGCTTCCCGCGAAGAAGTTAAAATTTTCTTCTAGCAGGTAGATGGAGTAAAGACAGATTGTCTTGAGAGTGATTTATTTATATTTTACTCTGTTTCCTACTTGAAACCTTTCAAAAGTCTTGAATGAGGTTCTGGAGTGCCTGTTATGATTCCTTTACCTTTGTTGCCTTGACTTCAACTTTTCTATCTACTACCTATGAGATTGACAATATTTATCTTTTGCATTTTTAGCCTCTTATTTGTGTAAATTATTTATTTTTCTATTTCTTTTTATTCCTTCTTTTTTTAGTAGTTTCAGGTGTACAAAACAACATAATGATTAGACATGTACACTCCTCACAAAGTGATAACCCCCCTCAAGTCTACTACCCATCTGACATCATACATAGCTATTACAATACCATTGACCACATTCCCTGTACTGTACTTTAGATTCTGTGAAAAAAAATTTTTATATATATATATATATATATATATATATATATTTATAGTTGACATTCAATGTTATTTTTTATTAGTTTCAGGAATACAATGTAGTGGTTAGGCATTTATATAATCTATGAAGTGATTCCCCCTGATAAGTCCAGTACCCACCTGACACTCTGCATAGTCTTTACAACATTATTGTCTATATTCCTCATACTGTGTTTCACATCCCTGTGACTATTTTGTGACTACTAATTTGTACTTACTAATCCCTTACCCTTTCTCACTCAGTTACCCATTCCTCCTCTCTTCTGCCAACCATTAGTTTTTTTCTTTATATCTCTGAGTCTATTTCTGTTTTGTTTGCTCATTTATTCTGTTCTTTAGATTCTATGGTATTTAAGATCATATGGTATTTGTCCTTCTCAGTCTGACTTATTGCATTTAGCATAATATCCTCTAGGTCCAGCCATGTTGTTGCAAATGGTAAAATTTCACTCTTTTTTATGGGAAAGTAATTTTCCATTGTATAAATATACCACAATTTCTTTATCCAAGTGTCATTATCCTTACTAATATTTGTATTAATATAACCCTCAGGTAAGGAAAGCAAAAGAAAAATAAACAAATGGGACTATACCAGACTAAAAGTTTTTTTTTCACAGCAAAGGAAACCATCAACAAAACAAAAAGACATCCTACTTAACGGGAGAAGATATTTGTCAATGATACATCTGATAAGAGGTTAATATCCAAAATTTATAAAAAACTCATACAACTCAACACCAAAAAAAACAAACAATCCAATTACAAAATGCAGGGGACATTAAAATAAATTTTTCCAAAGAGGAATGCAGGTTGCGGGGGTCCAGCCTCCGCGGAGTCCAGGGGTTCCCTCGGGTGGGACCGAGTCGGCGAGGAAAAGAAAGAAAGAAAGGAGAAAGAAAGAGAGCGGAGACACCGGAAAGAGTTTCTCAGGAGTGTCACACTTTAATGCAATAACATGTCCGTTTTATAGGGACTCCTGTACATGGGTTTGGTGGTTTGTAGTTCCCAAGATTTTCAGTCTTTTCTCCTCTGCAATTGCTCTCTCTAGGGTGTACTGTTACTTACTCTTCTGTTAAAGGATTACCTTGTCTTTATTATGATGATTACCATGAAACCCAGACTTAGTTTTTGTATATCACCTAAAGAATGTTTATCATGACTATCTTATGTTAAGGATTGACATATTTTTACATATTGCCTAAAGAATGTTTACTATAGCTATCTTGACTATCTAGAAATTATCTTAAATCCTAGCAGTTAAACACAATCATGAAACTCACAGTATACTTGAGCTATACTAAAAGACTAGGAGTGGCTGTGTTTAGGGTAAAAGCATCTAAAATCTATTCCTATGTAAATACAAAACCTAGCAATCAAAAGGGTCTCACACCTCTCTTATCCTATGGAGGGCTGCATCAGTTTCTCAGTCAAAGCTTCAGTATCTGTTGCTGCAACAAGGCACTGGGCAAAGGCATTCACACAAGGCTATTAACATACCCCATGGTCAGCTAGCTGCCTCTTACTGGAACTCTCTTGGCCTGAAGACTTTTAATCTTCAAGGATACTATTCACAGAAGGGCCCTTAGGCAAATGCATCAGCTTCTCACAGGCCTGAGTTTTCTGGCCTGAGTTTGTCAGAGGTCTGTGCCTCAGTTTCCAAGGGGCTTGAGTCCCCAATATCTCAGTTCAGGGGGCCCCATGGAACTACTGCCTGCCTTATGTTGTCTCTCCTTTTTTAGGAGATCTTACCTGTCTTTGGCTGCACAGTTAGCTCATTGGGGTATCACAGGAACTTGCCACAAATGCAGTGAATATATTGTCTCCTATAGGAGGAAAGGCACATGGGTTCATAGAGGCAGGAGATATTACATGACCAACCATAAGGCAGCACCCCAAACATCCAGTGCTGAGCAGGGCAATGTGGCCTTGTCAGACACTGGGGGGCTGTCGGCTTTCCACAGCAGGTGGTCAACAGACATATGAAAAGATGCTCAGTGTCACTAATCAGAGAAATATGAATAAAAACCACAATGAGATACCACCTGACTTCTGTCAGAATGGCTATCATTAATAAATCAACAAAAAAAACAAGTGTTGGTGAAGATGTGGAAAAAAGGGAATACTTACTTGTGCATTGTTGGTGGGACTGCAAATTGGAGCAGCCACTATGGAAAACAGTATGGAAGTTCCTCAAAAAATTAAAAATAGTTTTACCTTTGACCCAGCAATTTTACTCCAGGGTATTTACCCAAAGAAATTCAATACACTAATTCAAAAAAATACATGCACCCTTACATTTACTGTGGAGTTATTCACAATAGCCAAGATATGACAACAACTGAAATGCTTATCAATAGATGATTGCATTTTTAGCCTCTTTAACATCTGTTCTCTGCTTTGTTTCTGGAGTCTTGTCACACATATGGAATTTACCAAGTCACCAAATATCTTGAGGGGTAATTACATATAGAAGGCCTCACTTCTTCGTATTTCTCTTTTCTTCTATTTTTAAGATGTTTTTCTTTCAATTTTCAATAATGGTTGGCCATGTTTCCTTCATACTGCTTCCTTCCATACTCTTTCTTCTTCCCATCTGGGATACGTGTGTGTGTGTGTGTGTGTGTGTGTGTGTGTGTGAGCTTTCTGAAACTATTAGGTGATTTTCAATTTCTGCAATCAATAAACTGCAAAATTTCAGTGGCTTAACAAAATATATATTTGTTTTATAAACATGTCACAACACAATACATCTTTTTCTGCTTTAAGATAAATTGTCTTTCAGATGACCATTCAAGAATCCAGAGTTTCGGTCTTGTGACGCTGGCATCAGAGACCCTAGGAGTCCTCTAATTTTATGTAGCTTTACTTCATTAAAAACTTGGCCTGGATGTAAAAGTATGGTTTCCTGTTTTCTTTTCTAAATTTAAAGTTAAATTTTAAATTTTTAAAATTATTCTCCTTACAACATTTATAGAAAAATCAATCTGATTTGAGTCAGGCAATGAACAAACAACATATTTATGAATATAATTTATAGGATCAGTTCATGAAAAATAGAAATCTATGGAATGGCAAAAATTGTAAGTTGCTCAAGTGGAATTATATGGTGGGAATGGTATGTGCAAGTCTTACTATGTGGATAGAATTACCAGACAACCCAAGCAAAATGAGTAAAAATGAAATAAAAAGACAATAGTAGAAAAACATTATGATATAAATCGGTTTTTATAAAATTATACATATACACAGAAACATTATAAGATGTTTAATTGTATTTACTGTTATGTATGTCCACATTAAAATGTTATATTAAAAATTCAAAATAAAAACATGTTTTTATTTAACTTAAAAAATGGACTAAATAAAAACTCTACAAGATTTAAATAGAACTGATTTTTACATCCTTTTGATTTATGTTGAAGACAGTTCATTGACGTTTCCTTTTCTATGTTTCTATTCTGAAATTTGTCTCCTAAGGCAGTGTATCTGAGTATGTCTGACACCACATTTTTTGTGCCTTCAGGAAAAGTGTATGTAATTTGACGTTTATGTCCTCAGGACTTAGCATTTGGTCATTTTGTAGATAGAGAATTTAAATACTGAAAGTTTTCTTGAAACTTCTGATACTTGATAGGAAAGATGATGATGTATCTGTATGCTTTATGCTGTTATTCAAAATGCATTATATACAAATACGTGTAATTTTGCCCTTCAACAAATAAGAATGACATATAACCATTTTTATTATTGTTTATAAAGGACAGTCAAGATTACTATCCTGCTTTAAAAAGATTATTTGCTTTTACAGACAACACATTATACTTACACAGTGATTTTTAGATTATACTTATGAAGTTTATTTTTGGAAATCTGCATCTATAGTAGATTTTTCCTCAATATTGAAATACCTTTAATAGCTCAATAATAACAGTTTGTCCTAGAGAAATTGAAATGCATGGCAACCCTGAGTACTAAAATAAACTATTGGTTGTCAGGATATTAGTTATTAGTAAAATACAGCCCATAGAACTTGAAGCAGCAATCCAACAATATAAATCATATTTTGAGGTTTTCATCATAAACTTTTCATTTTCTCCAATAAATCTCATTGAAATATAAAAGCTAAATACAGGAGCATATGGTATGACATTATTTTAACAATAATTACTAAGAGATAAATATTTTCTTTCTCTGTGTGGGTGTCTTTGGGAAAGATCAAATGTAGATATGTGTATTTTTATGGAAAAATCATTAGCATATTATTGATTTCAAGAGGATAGGACTATCAACAACAGAAAATAACATGAGTCAATACAGAAAAAGCTTATCACTGAGTTGGGAGCATTTCTGAACTTCAAGGGAAAAAAATCATGGATGAATCACACTATTGGATAGATTTTTAAAGGAGAAACTGAGTCAAATATTTGCTCCAGGGAGAGTCATGCCTTAACTATCCAATATAAATATATGTCTTATTTTTTAAGACATTGAAATGTTACAGGTTTACAATTTTTTTTTCTACTATTTTGGTCAGTGACAGAATTATACCTAAACCATTTTTTTTTAATAAAAATGACTTTTAAAATTATCTCTTATTGCCTAAGTTTAGGGTATTTTACTTTATTTTCTGAAATAAATTGATAAAAAAGCACGAATCTATTTAAAGTAATATTATGAGCATGATCAACATTATTACAAAGGACATACTATTTTTCAATTACAAACATTTGGATTTATCTGATACTTAATTTTTAATTCTGTTTATTATGAATGATTTTTCTGGGTTCTTTAAATGTATTCATAAAATTATTGGAGTGGATATAAGTGATTATGATAACTATATTGATGGCATTGAAGGGAATGATAAAACATTTGAAACTGAAGCTTTTATAATTTGCCAGCCACTTTAAGAATACAGTTAAATAATTAATTAAAGGTTTTTTAGCACGGTGCCCGACACGGTAAGCACTCAGTATGTTCTGTTATTATTGTTAGCACAATATGCCACTTTCCTGATTTTAATATCTCTTTTTTTGCTCAAAATAATTACTTTGATGAGAAAAGGAACAATGTAAAAAAATTAAATTTATTTAATTACACATAAAGCATATATATTACTTAGGATTTTGATACTTCAAAAAGTTGTTTATCTTTCCTATAATCAACACCATCCAGGCCTTGGATAATTCTTTTCTGTCTATTTTTTTTCTATTAGGATCAATCTTTGAATCTTCAAAATTGATTGTGTTTTGATTTGATTTTCTGGATAAAGAGCTGTATATTTACCACTTTGCTATTTAAACAACAATATAATGGAATTTTTCTCCCTACATAAGTTTTTTATTTCCATAATTTGGGTATATTGCATTTGAAATTATAATTTTTCAAAGCATGAGAAAAAAAAATAACTAAATTGCTTTCCCCCAAAAAATGATGTGAACATTCTGCCCTACCTGTAATGTAAAAGAGCACTAATTTCATTAAATTTTAATGGAGTTCAGCATTTTTGTAACTTCTAAACTTTCTTTACTGATGACCAAAATGAAAAAAAAAATGAAAAACATGTTTTTTAGTGCTTATTTGATTACTATGAAAGTAAAAATATTCCCATGAAATTTTGGTATTTTTATCTTTATTTTTTAGAAAGTATCCATATAAATGTGTTCATTTTGAATTAATATACCCCTACCACCACCAATATACATCTATCAATCTGTTCATGTACAAGGTACTCTTCTAGAAGCTATCAAGTGTATAAACTAAATGAAAATGTCAGCCCACATAGGACTTACCAATAATAAATAAAATAAATTAACAGCATTAGTTATGTTAGGTGTTAATAAATGTTATGGACTATAAAGGTTTCTTTAGGAGTGCCTATCTCAGAAGGTGATTTTATGTATAAAGGAGTGAGCAGTCTGGATATCTAGGAAAAGAAAGTTCTGGATAAAGTGGAGAGAATGTGCAAAGAAACTTAGAGAAATTTTACTCACTGCAACATAGGGGGAACAAAGATTCCAAGTAATTGGCATGAAGTGAATGAAGTGTAGGGTCTTAGGGAATGAGATCAGAAAAATAATGTGTGACCAGATGTGTGGTTCCTCTGTGTACACACACTATCCCAAATTTATTTCAGAATTGAACTGATGATACATACATGCCAATTACATATGAATTTATTGCTCATATAGTGTAGCTTTCTGGGGAGATCTAGGCATGCTTCCAAGTGGGCCTGAAAAATGGCTTGAGAGAACAGGAAGGAGCAACTGGCTTAGGTGTTATTTAGTAGTTAAGGGGCAGGGAAGAGGCAATTGTTCTTGTGCATGAAGGTGGGGTGTGCATGGTTGGAACATCCTGCCTGTGCCAGGGACACAGCATGCCAGCTTTCTTATCAGTTTGCCTAGATGTGAAGCAAATGGGTAGGAAGGAGGGTGGAAATTGAAATCTGTCAGCAGTCAAATATCAAAAATGAATTACACCAGACCCTGCTGGTTTCAACTCACAGGTATAAGGGAAGCCATTTGAAGGTATTGAGCAAGCGGAGACATGATATAATCTCAGTTCTACCTAGGACACTTTGAGTGCTGTGTTGAAAAGTGAAAGAAAGTGAGTAAAGGAAGACACAGGGAAGCCAGATGTAAGGACTTGCTTTAATTTAATGAAAGATGGTAGTGGCTCAGACCAAGAAGGTAGCAGTGGAGATGTGAAGATGGTGCAAACTGATTGGGTTGAGAAGATATTTTGAAAATAAGAATATCAGGATTTGTTCATGAAATAGATAAGCTATGAAAGAGAAAAAAAAATTGGCTCTGAAAACTTGATAAGATGAGACTGGTGACAACTGATACAAACAGGTCTGAGGGAAAGCAAATATGAAGCTACATTTGCCACCCAAGTTAAATAGGGGCTTAAATATATAAATCTAGAGGTTAGGGAAAGGTAAGCTACTGATATGCAATGAAAGATATTAGCTTAGAGATGGTATTCAAAGCCATGACATTGGATGAGAATCTAAGTAAATGACCATAAATAAGTAAGGAAATAAATAAATAAATAAATAAATAAATAAATAAATAAATAAATAAATAAATAAATAAAGCAGTATAGGGACTGATCCATGGCACACTTCTAAATTCAGAGATCAAGTAGATGCTGATCAAGTAGGAAAGTGAACTGAGAGGGTGACAGGGTTGGGAATAAAGGAGGTGTCTAGGATATCCAGAAGAAGAAGTGTATCAAGGAGGGCATAATGAATTTTGTTGATTAGGTCGAGTCAGATGAGGCCAGAGAATCAACTATTGCATTTAGTCAGGAGGCAGCTACTGATGACATTAACAAGAAAGTTTCCAGTGGAGTAATGAGAATGAACTTCACCTGGAGCAAGTTTAAGAAAGAGTGGAAAGGGAAAGCTTGAAAACCAGTTTTGTTTTGAAAAGGAACTTTGCTCTAAAGGAAGGGAGATATGAATGGTAATTTAAACAGTTAGTGATTTTTTTTAATCTGTGAGAGGAATAACAGCATATTTGTCTTCCAATATAAAATATTCAGAGAAGTCGGGAAAGTATTTGATGAATGAGAGAGTGGAATACTTGGATGGGATCTAGACACAAATGACAGTTTAGCCTTTACTAAGAACACATGCATTCCAACCATCATAATAGGAAAATAAAGCACAGCATATTAGCACAAATTCAGGAGACAGACTCATAGATTTTGTGGAAGCTGGTAAAAGGTTTTCTCTGAATTTTGTGTCTTCTCAGTAAAATAATCATCAAAAACACTAACAAAATGAAGGTATGAGAAGAATTGTTAGAACTTCGAGAAAAGAAGATACAGTAATTCTGAATCTCTAACGCTGGTCACAGAAGAGCATTCAGGCACTGCGAGGAATGCACAGGAAACATTTTTTTTTAAATTTATGAAGGCATCACAGTGATACTTGATAATTATCTATGCAATTATATGCAAAATACTAGACTGAAGTAGTTCATGATTCCAACATTAGATCACAGTGCATTCCTTTAGCTAATGTCATTCCTTGTTGCTGTGATAAAAGGCAAGTAGTGCATGAAAACCATTCTGGAACTGGAAATGAAAGTGGTGATGTCCAATATAACTCCATAGGTTGAAAACTCTGCATATATATATTATTATTTTTTTAAATGTCTGCTGTTGTTTTGACATAAATTCTTATTACATTGCTTAACCTAATTATTTAATAATCAGAACTGCTAGGTATTTTCTTTTGATCTATGTAAAAATTAACAAGACACTAATGAACTGAGAAGGCATATGGGCAAGGTGTGTCATTATATGATGGCTACTTGGCATTGTACATGCACTTCATGTTCCCAGTCAGGGTTTTAAAGTGAGATCATGTCATCACACTGCCTGCCTGTCTGCCTCCATGCACCTTTCCATAAAGACAAATCATTAGTTCAATATTATGCTTACTTTATGTATCCCTACTTGGTCCCAGAAGATGGCTGGTTAGTCAATAACAAATAAGATTCCTCAAAGCAGGGACAACCTAAGCCAGACACAGCCACATGGGAGCCATAGGAAGAATCACGGAGCAGAAGAAAAAGGGTTTAGACCCCTTGCTTCAGGTTCTGTCAGCCTGCCTGTGAAATGACCTATTGATGTGATAATATCTGTCCTCTGTGCATTCTTATCGGTAAGCCTCAGCAGAGGAAGTTTCTATCTCTTAAGAGGTACATGACAATACCTTTGGTAATGGCAGCTTGCATGCTTGGGAGATTAGGCCCTCAGCTAAATTCTTGGGTGCAAAACAGACCATGGAAGCTACATTGATCTTTTCTTATTTGTAAGATAATGAAAGAAGCAGTCAGGCCCTATTTGGGGCTCAATCCAGGAGGTTGCAGTCCCCTCACCCCAACTGCATTTTTCTCTTATTTGTGTCCCACTTTTTCTTAACCTTTCTCTGTCCCATCTCCACCCACTGCTCTGTTCTGCTGGATGCAATAAGATCAGTCATGATGATTTTGTGTTTCTCTTCAGTCTTATTCAGCGACAAAATGCATGATACTAGGAGATTTAACAACGTAACAAGGTTTGTGATTTTTTTTCAAACAGCTAGAGGAAAATCACAGAGAAATGACAAGAAGTTAAAAATATATTAAAGGTAGTGACAGTAATGATTGATTGCATTATTTAAAATGGATTGAAGAAAAACAAGAATGTGAAGTATGTGGAGTCGAGTAAATAATATGTCATGGGATCAGAAGGGTTCAAGTTTCCATTGAGGTCAAGGAGTTGTATTATGTGAATGAGAAGGCATAGAAATGAAATTATGGCTAGAATGGCATTATTGGTTATAAATAATTATAAGGTATGTGTATGGATATAAACATCTCTAGTGGAATGAAGAACAAAAATATTTTATTGAATATAAAACTTGACTGCAGATGGTTCCAGAGAAAGTGTGAGTAGCAAAATGAAAATAGCAAATATAAGCAACTGTTTTGAAGGGAAGGTTCATTCTAATGGAAAATACAAGATCATAGAGGGACAGAATCTTAATATAAAAAAGTTCTTTCTACTACTGGGCTTTGCAAAGTAGTTGCATTTGGAATCTGAGCACTTATCTAAACACAATTATAAAAATCACATGTAATAAAATGAAAGATATATAAAATATACTTGAGCCTATAAAGAAGGGCAATCATTCAGTTTAGTACATTCTGATATATTAGAATTTTGTCATTGTGTGTATAATTTAATACAATTAAAGTAATCTAATCTATATTTGTATATCAGATGAACAAATATGTCTGCCCCATTCATGTAGACAATTTTCTTCCCACATGTCAACCATTTTCACTTAATTCTTTACATAAGGGACATTACATCCCTGTGTAAAATAGTCTATTAGAGTCAATATTTTAAAAGAATAGAAATAAATTTTAAAAGGGAAGAAAAAGAAACTCTGATATGTTTTTCTTTATACATATATATAGCATGCTCTTTAATATATTTTAATTGTAGTCTTAATTTTACTTGAATAATATGATAAATCTTCCCAAATAGAAAGTGTTACCTGTTTCAATATTTTTAGGGTTTGGAAATACTCACAGGAACAATGGTGGAGTAATACATTTAACATTTGACAAGTGTTACACTACTTTCACACAGATTATTTTATCTTTAGATGTTTGAAAAATTTCCAAATTCAGAAGTATCAAAATCCTTTGCAAAATTACTAATTATTCATAAATAAAATTATTTTACCATACAATTGGTTTATATATTTGAAAATGTAAGCATTATTAGTGTACATGTTATAATTTAATAAAAATTAAGTAAAAATACACATACATATAAATATTCAGCTATAATTTGCAATTTATAAAACACATACAATGACTTTTCCAAAGGCCATGCTTTAACTGAAATCTAAAACAACTTCAAAATTTTTATTTCTTTGGACATAAAATGTTTCAGGGAATTTTAAGCTATTATTCATTTTCCCACTTTCTAATTGAATTTTGTATACATTTATTTAGAGAAGTATATTTTAATTTACTTCATTAAATTTTTTTCATTTTCAAACTAATTAGTAGAGTAGGTTTAATTTCATTGTTTTAGTATTCTTTCCAGCTAAATCAGTAGCTTCTAAAATATCAAAAAGATGTCTGTCCTCATCAAGGGCAAAAATTGAGTAACATAAATTTCATCCTCCGTGATGTAATTGCAGTATAAGAATTCTAGTATATTATTAACTGAATCCATAGTATAAACAGAAGGAACTCTGAAGTAAAGCATTGCAGTATCAGAATTTGGCTCTTTAATAACTGACACATTTTTTTAAGATCTATAAAATAGAAACCTCTATATTGAATGCAATGAATAAAATTAAATGAGAATGTTACATAAGTAGGAAAAAGGCAGTAGAATTAAAGTCAATGTAGAGAAATGCTGGATGCTAAATTAACACGGGGGGAACTCTATTTTTAATAGTTTAGTTTGTCTATAAATTGAACAGAAAAAATGAATGTGATAAATATTTTTAAAAGCATTTCAGCTCAAAATATAGACTGCAAGGCCTATTAGCACCACATCTCTGATTGCAGGCGTTTCATATTTAATTGATGAATAATCTAGAAATATATGTGACCCCAAATAGCTTCCTCATTAGGAGAAACTGTGAACTCTTTTTTGGGTTAAAATCTGGTTTTTGTAAAATTTGAGCAGTAACAACACAGAGAGTTATTCAATGCATTGAATATGATCTGGGTGGTAATTTGAGCAGCTGGAAAATGCACCCCGGGTATCACAATTTGTAGGATTTAATGTGTGGCAACAAAGGTATTTTAGATGTAATTATTGAAATTGGACAGATATAGTTTCTGAAGTAGAAACATGGCACCAGGCCGAGGAAAAAGTAGATTTTAAGAAGATATAGTGAGGGAAGATTGCGTTAAAAATAAACTGTCCTTACTTGACAATTTTGCCTGAGCGTTCAAGAATATACTAACTTCTTAAAAGATGACTTTTTTTTTTTTTTAAATACCACTGATCAGTATGTTTCAATTTGTGGAACATTCTGATTTGATCAGGACTGTGGATCTAGAAATAATTTTAAATTCTTAAAATGATAATAACACATTACATAGCACACTAAAAATTCCAAGAGTGTATCAGTGATTAGATAAGGTTACAGATTTAAGGTTTATGATGAGAAGAATTTGTATAAATGACTGCCCGAATACAAACAAGTTTCAGAAGATTTGTATACAGAAAAGATGTCTATAATACCTGAAAAAATACTGAAAAGAAAATGTTCAAATTGATAGTGAGGAAAGGTAATTGCTATTTACTGAAGGCAAAGTCTGGTAATTTATATTGTAGTACCCTATTTCACATATATTATAGAATTCCAGGAATTCTCCATGCCTCAGAGAAAGAATGGGAAAAAAAAAATGTATCTTTTTGTTTAAGAAAGCCAATACACATATTTAAAATTTTGTATTAAAAAAGTCTTATAATATGCATATAATGTTTCACTCACCTATAGACATAATAATGAATGTAATAGCCATTACTTTTTACCTTTTTTTAGATCAAGTTGTCAATTAGCTATTTACAAAATTTTATCTAATATTTTAGTTCAAAGGGGTAGATAGCTTTTGTAGTGCTACATTCTTGCAGAATTTTAATGCTAAGACTGGCATATCAAACTTATAAAGCAAATTCCCATTGATGAAACAGGAAGAATAGGAAGACTTAATTGAGGTTTATTTTATAATTTATTTAATATTTCAGTGCATATTGCCCATGGATAGGAAGTAATATAATCATTTGTTTCTTAATGCAGTTTACTATGACATTCTCTGACAGATTTCTGGGTAACTTATGAATTTTTTTTTAATCTTTCCCCAAATCTGAATTTCTTTTATGCACTATTTTATATGAAAAAAATGCTGCCTGTATATCTTTATCACAGTTTTGAGATTATTCAATTCCAGTAAATGAGATGTGAAGAAATATTTGTTCATTGTATGATTTATAAAGGAGAAGAATGGAATTAGATAAAGAAAAAAGATATAAAATGAAACCCTGTATAGGACTAGAAATTTCTGCAAGGAAGCCCTGGAAAAGTAAAGGACACTGGGGAAAGTTAATATTAAACTTTGGGATTAGATTCCTATATCTTTTGATTTTGGTAGCTGAGATGTATGGAGAGCAGGATATGACATGGTGATATCACATTCTGAGGTATTCTAACAAAAAATTATTATTAAACTGTCATTGCCATAGAAGCAAGTAGTTTGTTAAAACAAATACATTTGCAGGTAAGGATTTTACTCCAGTTGATTAGTAATTCAAGTAAATTCAACTTTCGCAGTACAACTATTTTTGTATTCTGGGTATCATGTGAATAATTATATATTATTTAGTGCATGGTCTCTACAACCATGTGGTGGCTCAAAAATATAGAACATTTATATGAAAAGAAGAATCAATGGATAAATGAGTAAGAAAGCAAAATATAATATTTACAAACTTATCTTTGAAAACACTTTTGAAATCTAGAGGTCTCAGTATTATATATGCAACTTTCAGTAAATCTAAAATTATTTCAAAATAAAATTTTTTAAACACACAAAAACAAGAAATTAAAATATTTCTAGGAAAAAGCAATGTTACATATAAATTATTTTAAAAATACTTAACTATTTTAAATGGTTTTAATATATGCTCTATGATTAGTATCTGGCTTTAATACTATTTCCTTTTTTTACAAAAATCAAAATATTAATTATGGTTCTCATAAGTTCACATAAAATCTAAGTTTACTATACTTTTTTCCCCCTAAGGTGCATGTTCCTCAATTATGGCTTATTTCATCATGTCTTTGATTAGTAGTTACAATATGTTTGAAAAATATTTATTGAAGAATGTATACTTTGGCTGAGGAAATTACACTTACCAAGCTTTCACTCACATAATATAGTCTTCTAACAACAATAATTTTAATAATTGTAATAATTCAAATAATTTTTATGATGTTGAAAGTTAAGCAGGGGGACAATAATGTATAGATTTGATGGATCCCATAAGAAAGCTACACATAAAAAAGACAACTTTTCTTTCAAAGATTGATTAAATAGCTAGGTAACTTTTTAATATTTTAACTAATATATATATACTTTTCTTATTCATATAAACTTTAACTAGGACAAAGGTAGGTCATATAGGTATTTTTTTTCTAGTCCTTATTCAATAGTATAGGCAGAGTGAAAGGATTTTTATAACCATTTATCCTATTAGCTCAGAAATATTTAATAGAAGCTAAAATAAAACAACTGATTTACGGCCTTTATTGGCAACTTTATTTGTTTTTAAATATTTCATTAGTATAGGTACAGGCTATGGAGCTTATAAACATAAAGTCCTTGTCTTGTGCGTATCAAAGTACAGTGTAAGGTGACAGTCCCAGACAATGTCCTAGCATCGTGGTAGGTATAGTATTATAATAGATGTGAGGGAACTGCTATAGGAGCAAGAGAAGGGAGTCCCATAATTTATTTCATGCAGTTATTTGAGTCTTTATTTGAGGAAGATAAATTTTTGACCTGATTGTTCAAATATCAGAAAAAAAAAAAAAAAGAAACCAAGTGAAGTATAGAGAAGAGCCACAGACAATGGTAACAGCAGTAGCTTTGAGCCACTCAATTATATGATCCAGTTTGGGAGGTGTTAAGAGGTTCATGGAGTTTGAGCTATGGTAGCTGGAGAGAAAAGAATTAAACCATAGATTCCATGGATTTGCATATTATGTTGAGGGATAAATTGAACTTCATGAAGTGTATGGAAGTCTTCATGTATTTGTCTGGGAGCAGATTTTTCTTTTTGGAAGATAATGTTAATTGCAGTGTGAAGCATATTGTGATGTAGGAAGAGAATAACAGTGTCCATATAAAAACCTCCAAAAATAAAGTATTTCTCTGGAGACAAATATCAGCTCTAATTCTTAGAGGCACAAGGAAATAATCTGGAATCCTCTAAGTATAACTTTTATTCACATTAATGGGTTAGGAACATAAATCTCTAGTCTCAGAGTAATCATTGCTAATATATCCACATCAAATATTACATGAAATGTATATTTAAAGCATGTGTAAGGAAACATGTATTTCCTTATCCATCCTAGACTGTCTTTATCATTGCAGTAATCAAATGGTTTATATCTGAAATACCTCTCTAATTCCCATCATCCCTAAAAAGTTAAACCACTTAATTTATAACATTTTGTATCATCAAAAACCAGTTTTAAAATTTTTGGTTTTATTAGACTAGTATTGATGGTATCAATTGTTTATTCAATTAATTTCAAAAAAATACCTGTGTTTCTAACATAGCCTGGGCAATGTTATTTCTAAAAAGTGGTTTACAAATAAATCTTTTAAAAAATGAGCTTAAGAAATTTAGAAAGCAACAGATGAGATAGACAAATAAACAGGAAACTACAATAGTGTGAAAAATGCATCAGGAATAAGAAATCACATGTCTTTCTAACGGTAATTTATGGCACTTTCAAACTATCTTTGTAATTTTTATTTCTCTTTAAACCAATCTGTTATCAAAACCAGGCATATAATTAAAAACACTTTTATATGCCCTGAAAATATGTGTTTTGATCTTTTGAAATGTGATTTCCTTTAGCATCCAAAATAAGTCATTGATTTAGATACTGGAAGAATAATGAATATTTACTTAATGATACCATGGAAAGAACAGAATTTATTAAAGCTTTAGGGCACAAGTAATTATCCATGGGCAATGGTGGGCATGCACATGAAACATCAATTCTCTGTCTCTAAAAGAAATAATATAAAGATATCAAATATGTAAGATAATTTTTGAAATATGACAGTTGGATACATTTTAATTATTTTGAGTTAGATATGCAAGAGACTGATAATAGTGACTATATCTGTTCTTGTTATTAATTGCAGTATAAACTTCTTAAATGGTCTCCCTTTAAGCAAGAAAAATGTTTGTAGTGAAATAGTTTGCTACCAAAATATCTTCAGAGAATGAATAGTGAAAAGAATATCTTACTAGGAATATTGAAGCCGATGCAGCTTTGTACAATGACCATATTTTTAAAAAAAATAGTTTCGAAAAACAATAAACACTTGTGAAATGGTTGCTTACATTTTAATTTGCTACCTAGTACTTTGTTTACAGTATTTGAGATGGATGTTCCAAAGCCCATTTTCCAAATGTGCTTAACGATCTGCAAGAACACAAATTTATCTATTGTAACAAGCTGTGCAGTGCTGTGTGATAGCTGGAAGCAAGAATGATCTTGAGATAATCTATTTACCGACAGACGGAACTATGTGTTTGAGAAAAAAACCTGTCATCATTTCCTTTATTTCCTGAACAGATAAAGTCCATGATGCTTGAAGCAGAAGCTGTATCTGAAGAAGGTATATATGAACTCAATTCAAAGCAAGAAGATAAATATGATTCTAGAAAGCAAACATTGCATTAAGAAACAATGACTTAGTTTTCTTAATCCTTTTCCTGTGGTATTTGAAATTCAAATAGATTGAGGCAGTTATGGGTACATTATGTCATATAATTAAAAAATAAAGATATATGCCTCCAGCAATGACATGGCTCATTTCATAAAGAGATTTTCAAACAAGGTTGAATAGAACTAAAGCAGAATACCTTATAGGGAAGAAAAAGGAAAGCAACTCCATGGCTAAACGAAAAAACACACAAAAAACAAATAAAACCAAAATCAAAACAACAATCACAACAAAACCTGCCGAAGGAAGAAAAGGCAAAGAAAGGAACTCAATCCTAGTAACAGTAAATTCACTAGAATATTACAGCCTACTAAAATTATTATAGAGATTAACTACACAAAATAACAAAAAATGAACAAAATATTAACTTTTGACAGATCTGGGAGCCCCGTAATTCCTGAAACTATATACACTGATGGTGTTGATGCGTACTTGAATGTGATAGAGAACTGATTGTATTTAGTAAGACGGTTAAATAATTTTCATAACCAAAAGATTGAGCTGAGAAACACCCACATTATTGAAACAGAAAAAAACAATCATGAAAAAATTCAAAAATCTGACTTTTAATTTTCTATGTATGAGTAGAACAGAGATAATAATACCCTAAAAATCCCAAAGGTTGAATTGGGAGTCTGTCTCACAGGTGGACATTCCTATATTCCACTCTCTGGTCATGATGGCAGCCGAGGGAGAATTCTCTCCTCGGCCTGGACAGCAATCAGTCTCCAGTGAGAAAAGCCACTGAATTTTAGCCTGACATTCTAAACGTATTTTTTCCTAAGGAAACAACTGGAAATATAGATTACAGTGCCCCCTTTAAGAAATTATTTCAGTCTTTAATTTGGTATATTAATGTATTACACACATTTTCAAAATGAGCAAATTTATAATAAATATATTAAATGAATGTTATATATTTTACATATAAATATATATTTTATATGCACATATAAATATATTTATAAAAATATACATAATATTAAATTTATACTATACATTTTTTTCATTTAAATATTCCACTTGCTTATTTGTAATTTATAAAAGTACAAGAAACTGTATAATGCACTGGATAAAAAAAAACAAGTACAATATAAATCACAATAAATGAGCTCCCTGAGGCTAAAAGAATGTTTTAACACAGAAATATTCAGCACGGAAATATTGCTTCTGGCAGATATTATGGAGCAAAAGTATGTCTTAAATAAGATTTAGTAATCTGCTTTCGAAATTTGGTACATGGTACACACAGCATTTTCCCATTTGCTCAATAACATGAATATATTAAATAAAAGCTTCTAATTTTATTCCCTGTTTAAAAAATATTTCTTTTTTGCTATTAAAAACTGTCATATTGAACTGTGGTTTTCCCCTAGAATTTTTCTCAATAATGTAGCTTTGGATACACTTACTGAAAATTACTTGGTATATTTTATAATAATCTTGCTTTTATTGAAGAAATTATTTACACTATTCTTTTTCTTCAGTTGCATCATAAGACTGTTTATATTACAATTATAATACATGAAAATCAATGGTGTTAACTTTTCCCTTACACTTTGTCACCTCTAAATAGCTGAAGAGGCTATAACCATATAGTTTTTATGTTTTAGCAATAAATGGAGTTGTAGAAGTTGGGGATAGAGAATTGTTTAATTTGATGAGAGGGGCAAGTATGAGTTCCTGGAACAAATAAACCTCTAATGAATCAATGTCCAGATGTATAAAAAATGAGTCTCATGGCTGTCCTCAATATCTGCTAGGAAGATTGTAGCTAAACACCAATAAACTTTTAGGTGACCCTGGCTAGTGTCCATATGACCTAACTCCATCCAAACTTCACTTCTGAAGCATACCCTCTAGGAAAAGTATTGCTTATACTTACATAAAATTTAAAGGAACAAAATAAGACATATGTAAAAATGTAATTTTTCTCATTCTCTTTTCCAATGCTGCCCATTTCCTTTCAGAGTTCTTTCATTATATCATACTCTTAGGCCAAGTTTAAGGAATATGGTATATGGCATAACATCTCAAATGTTATTCACCTTTTCATGCAATGCAAATGGGTAAGAAGAAACACCACCCACACACTTAGTGTAGGTTTTCATTTATTCAAGGACATTTATATGAGCAGAGCACATGCAGCCTATTCTAGCAAAACTTTCCCTAGCTCCATGATGTGCACCCAGTGGCAAGTTAACCTGTCCTAGGCTAGGATTATGCAATTTTAGGAAATGCTCAGCTCTTACAGGGTGAAAATCCCTTCATAGTCAATGTTTAAGCTTCCAGTGTGTAAGAACTTTTATGAATGAGCTTGTGTGCTCCCTGATAACAAAACAGGTTTTCCTGTTTTGACCATGACAATTGACAAGTACATATCTTTGTTTAGGTAACAAGGGGCATCTGAGCCCAGGTGTCCCTTAATATGTCTTATTCCCAGGTGTTAAACAATCTCCAAGTGCCATTTAGCTTTAGTTATTCGTTGAAACTGTTGTGCGGATCCAGGTTCTCCACTGACTTTCCTTGTGTAAATTTGATGAATTGTGTCATTAGATTTGTAAAAACTATTCCATCCAGGGGCAACCTCCCTAGGACTCTTAATTACATAGAACCCTCACTTTACTTATGAATTGAATCACCAGGATCTGTGCTAGGAATCTTTGCTACAGGGGAGCTCAAAGCAGAAATTCTGAGCAGGTGTTTCATGCCCTTCTAATCACATAGGTAAGTTAGGCTATCTAAACTTTTAGGTCAAATCAAAGCCATTAAGAAACAAAGTGATCCTGAGAGTTGAGAAGGGAATTTCAGATTTCAAAAAACACACCACAAATCCCACTGCCCTTATGTCCAAGACATCCAGACCTCCCCAGTGATAAAGAGAGACTTTTTTTTCTGTCCATCTAGAAATCAGCTGTAGCATACAAAACCGTGTATGAGTTTATAAATTAAAATTTTACCATATACACTTTATACTATCTAGGAAATTTTAGTGTTCTATCCTACATTATCAATTTGAAAGTGTTACAATTTACTGTTATAAGCAGTTGTGAAAACACCATATACATCATCAACTTGAGTCTTTCTAACGTTTGGGTTGCTGTGGCCCAAGCAACCTGGCAAAATCTCTTCTGATTTGTTTTTGCATTCCTGTCAGTTTATAGTCAATAAAATAAAACATAATTACAGTTCATTAAAAAGAGAAGCATTTGAAAAGAGGGGGCAAGATGGCGGCTGTGAGGAGGGCTGCATGAAACCTCCCCTGGAAATATCCACAATTTGAACTTCTAATACGCTTCAAAGAGACATCTACTCATCACACAGAGCAACTAAGAGTTCCACACAAGGATTGCTGGAAGGTGGGCAGGCCGGGCGAGTAGGGGAAGAAGGCAGCGAAACGAGTGAGGTGCAGCCCGCACCCGCACCTGCTGAGTCACGGTGAGTGTTCCCCCGGCTTGCTCCCTGCGGCCCGCGGCTCGCCTAGAGTTCAGCAAGAGCGCGTTGGTTTGCAGTCTGAGGCAGAAGCTCAGGCCGGGCAAGTGCGGGAGGAGAGAGAGGAGACGACTATGCAGAGGTACGAGCTGCACCCGCGGCTCGCCGGGTCCCCAGGAAGCAGGGTGCAGAGCCCTGCAGCGGCAGGGCAAGATCAGTCCCTGCACCCTCCCGGTTCAGGGATCAGTCTCTGTGCCCACCGGGTCCCGCGGAGCGCAGAAGCCTGAAACCCGGGAGCAGGGGCAAAAAGAGGACTCACACGTGGAGAAGCAGTGCGCGCTGGGCGGAGACGCAGGTCCCCAAGAGACGGAGCGGGAATCGGAGCCGCGTCGAAAGGTGCACGCAGTCCCCTAAACCCCGGCGGCAGTCCCTCCAGGAGCGCAGCAGGAGAATGGCTCGGGCGCGCGCCAGCTCCAAGGCAGAAGCCGGAAACCCGGGAGCAGGGGGAAACAGAGGACCCGCCCGCGGAGACGCAGCGTGCCGGCCGGAGTCACAGGTCCCAGAGAGACGGAGTGGGGATCGGAGCCATGCGGCACGGTGCGCGCAGTCCCCTAAATCCCGGCAGACCGTTTGGGAGAGCAGCAGGAGATCCGCAAGGGCGCACGCCGGCTCCTAGGCAGAAGCCAGAAACCCGGGAGCAGGGGAAAAAGAAGACTCGCTCGGACAAGCAGCGCGCCGGGCAGAGACGCAGGTCCCCGAGAGACACGGAGCGGGGATCTTGGCCACACGGTAGGGTGCGCTCAATTCCCTAAATCCCGGCAGACCCTTTGGGAGAGCAGCAGGAACTCCGCTGGAGCATAAGAGGCAAAGGCCTTAGCTTAAAACAGTGTTGGAACTGTGGCTTTGTTTATTTTTATATTTTTTTATTTTTTTTTTCCTTTTTCTACTCTTGAACAGAAAGCAAAATAAAACCAATAACGCACCCACTCCCACAAACTTTGGCCCCCGCCAAGTCAGTCTTAAACTGACTCCTGAATGGAGCAATAGGGGCAGACTAGGAAGATATCCTTACCTGCAGGGCGTTGAGAATTTCCACCCAGTAAAGGCTGCAGAGTGAGACTACCTACCCCGCCCCCACCTTTAGGCAAGGCTTGGGAGGCAGGGCAGGTTCATCTGCTGAGGCACTAATTAACAGATTCTTAGCAGCAGGCTTTTGGTAGTGAGGAATTCTTTAATTCTCCACGGCTGTCAACCCAAAGGGTGCCCAGAGACACTCATTGAGCCTTTGGGGGTGCAGCCTGCCTTGGGACAGGTAAAAGCAAAAAGGCAGTGACTTTGTAAAAACCACCAATCACACGTCACAACCACACTCAAGTACAGCAAACCTGCAGTGCCAGGATCACGCTAGGCATCAGATGGCCTACTGTTCCCACAAGACGCACAGGAATTTTTGTACAGCAGACAAACTGAAGAGAGCTTGGTGGACTTTAACCTAGACCATCACGGGTATTTTTGGTTTGTTTGGTTTTATTCTGTTTTGTTTTCCCTTTATTGGCTGCTTATCTTGGTTGTTTTTGGTTTTTATTTCTATTTCATTCTAATCATATTGTAGTTTTTAATATAGGCATATATATAGGTGTATATAGGTGAATATATGTCCATATATATGGGTGTGTAGACAAATATATATATATATTTTTTTCCTTTTTTCTTTTTCTTTTTCTTTCTTTTCTTTTTCTTTTTTCCCCACCCTCACTTTCTCTCTTATTTTATTCATTCTTCTCACTGCTATACTTTTCCTCTTTTCCTTTTTTCTGCAAATTTTATTTTTTTAATTTTTCTTACTTTTTTTATTATTATTTTACTTTATTTTTATTTTATATTTTTTAGGTATAGCTAATCGGTTTCTCATGTTTATTCTATTTTTTATTTTAGGATATTGTATTTTATTTTGTTTCCTCTTCTGTTATTATTGAGTGTGTGGTTTTTGTTTTGTTTCTGTTTGTTTTCTTCATTAGTATGATTGATATTTCTGTACAAGTTGACTGTAGTTTGATGGTTGGTTTTTTTTTACTTGTGCGAGCATTTGGTTTCCTTTGGTGGCTGCGGAGGTTGTTCTTGTTGATCTGTTATGCTCTAAAATCATTCTGCAGCAGTGGGTCCAAACAAACAGACACAAGAATCATCATACCCATAGGCCAACTTTAGATAAAACCAGAGCATTTCTGGGTTTGACATACAAGAGTCACACCCAAAAGGAACTTGCTACAGGTACTAGGACCCATAGGGTCCAAGTTTCATCAGAGGCGTCAATCCTCTCACAGCAGCTCATAAACTGCAGACACTGCTGATTCTCACAGCTAATCAATCTGGGAGTCAATCCCACCTACTGACAAACCAAAAGTAATCAAAACTAAAACTTCAACAAGTGAGGACGCACGACACAAGGAACACCTCAGATACAAGCACAGGAGAATAGGGAGACCGAGTAATTCAAATATAAAGGACACACACCATAGAAGTTTACCCAGAAAAGACTGAGAAATCTGGGGGATCTATCTGTTATATTGAAGCAAACACAAAGAGTAAGCCAGAATGGGGAGACAAAGAAACACAACACAAATAAAAGAACAGAAGAAACTTCCTGAATCAGTGGAAATAGAGGAAATAGAGGTAACCAACCTATCGGAGACAGAGTTCAGAACACTTATTATTAGAATGTTCAAGGAATTTAATGAAAATATAAAGAAGGATAGAGAAATCATGAAAAGCAACCAGCTAGAACTTAAGAACACAATTACTGAATTAAATAACAAACTTGATGGAATCACTAGCAGATTGGATGAAGCAGAAAATCCAATCAGTGACTTAGAAGACAAAATAGCAGAGATCACCCATGCGGAACAACAAAAAGAAAACAGAATGAAAAACATGGAAAATAGTTTAAGAGAGCTGGGGGACAACATCAAACGCAATAACCAAGGGGTCATTGAAGTACCAGAAGGAGAAGAGAGGGAGCAAGGGATTGAGAATACATTTGAAGTAATAATGTCTGAAAACTTCCCTAACCTGGCAAAGGACATCGAAATACAAGCTCAGGAAGTGCAGAGAGTTCCAACCAGGATGATTCCAAACAGGCCCACTCCAAGATACATTAGAGTGAAAATGGCAAGGGTTAAGGACAAAGACAGAATCCTTAAAGCAGCAAGGGAAAGTCAGCAAGTTACTTACAAGGGTACCCCCATAAGATTATCAGCTGACTTTTCTACAGAAACTTTGCAGGCCAGAAGGGAGTGGCAGGAGGTTTTCAAAGTGATGAAAAATAAGGCCTACAACCAAGATTGCTGTATCCAGCAAGGTTATCATTTAAAATCAAAGGCGAGATAAGGAGCTTTGCAGAAAAAAATAAGTTAAGGGAATTCATTACCACCAAACCAGCTTTGCAGGAAATGCTAAAAGGGCTTCTTTAAATAGAAGAGAAAAACAACCTATGAAAGACTACGAACACAAATAACAAAATGGCAATAAATACACACCTATCAATAATCACATTAAATGTAAATGGATTAAATGCTCCAATAAAAAGATATAGGGTGGCTGAATGGATAAGAAAGCAAGACCCCAGTATATGCTGTATACAACAGACTCACCTCAGATCCAAAGACTCATTCAGGCTGAAAGTAAAGAGATGGAGTAAAATATTTCATGCAAATGGTACTGAGAGAAAAGCTGGAGTAGGGATACTTATATCAGATAAAATGGACTTTAAATTGAAGAATATAACAAAGGACAAAGAAGGACACTTCATAGTAATGAAGGGATCGATCCAACAAGAGGACATAACTCTAGTAAACATCTATGCACCTAACATAGGAGCCCCTAAATATATAAAACAGATATTGTCAGACATAAAGACAGAGATCAACAGTAACACTATCATAGTAGGGGATTTCAACACCCTGCTGTCACTAATGGACAGATCCTCCAGACAGAAAATCAATGGGGAGACAGCGACCTTAAATGACACATTAGACCAGCTGGATTTAACAGACATTTTCAGAGCATTTCATCCCAAAGCTACAGAATATACGTTCTTTTCAAGTGCTCATGGAACATTTTCTAAGATAGACCACATGTTAGGCCACAAAACAAGTCTCAATAAATTTAAGAAGATTGAAATCATCTCAACTGTATTCTCTGACCGCAATGCTATGAAACTAGAAATCAATTATAAGAAGAAATCCGGGAAGCTGACAAATAAATGGAGGCTAAACAATATGCTATTAAATAGTGAGTGGGTCACAAATGAGATCAAGGAGGAAATCAAAAGATACCTGGAGACAAACAATAATGAAAACACCATGACCCAAAAATCTCTGGGATGCTGCGAAAGCAGTACTAAGAGGGAAGTTTATAGCAGTGCAAGCCTACCTAAAGAAGGAAGAAAAATCTCAAATCAACAGGTTATCCTTACACCTAAGGGAACTGGAAAAAGAACAGCAAAAGAGGCCCAACGGGAGTACAAGAAAGGAGATAATAAAGACCAGAGCAGAAATAAACAATATAGAGAACAGAAAAACAATTCAAAAGATCAATGAAACCAAGAGCTGGTTTCTTGAGAAGATAAACAAAATTGACAAACCTCTAGCCAGGCTCATCAAAAAAAAAAATGAGAGAGGATTCAAATTAGCAAAATCAGGAATGAAAGAGGGGAAATGACTACAGACATCACAGAAATACAAAAAATTCTAAGAAATTACTATGAGCAACTATATGCCAACAAATTTGACAATCTGGAAGAAATGGATAATTTTCTAGAAGCATACAACCTTCCAAAGCTAACGCAAGAAGAAACAGAAAATCTAAATACCCTGATTACTACCAAGGAAATTGAATCAGTAATTGACAAGCTCCCAAAAAACAAAAGCCCTGGACCAGATGACTTCACAAGTGAATTTTATCAAACATTCAAAAAAGAACTATCACCTATTCTTCTCAAACTATTCCAAAAAATCCAGAAGGAGGGAAGGCTCCCAAACTCTTTTTATGAAGCCACTATCACCCTGATTACAAAACCAGATAAAGACATCACAAAAAAGGAAAACTACAGGCCAATCTCCCTGATGAATATAGATGCAAAAATTCTCAATAAAATATTAGCAAACAGAATTCAGCAATATATTAAGAAGATCATACATCATGATCAAGTGGGATTCATCCCTAGTGCGCAAGGCTGGTTCAACATCCGTAAATCAATTAATGTGATACACCACATCGACAAAATGAAGGATAAAGATCACATGGTCATTTCAATAGATGCAGAAAAAGCATTTGACAAAATCCGACAGCCATTTATGTTAAAAACCCTTAGCAAAGTGGGAATACAGGGATCATATCTCAACATAAGAAAAGCCATATATGATAAACCTACAGCTAACATCGTACTCAATGGGGAAAAGCTAAAACCATTCTCCTTAAGATCAGGAACAAGACAAGGCTGTCCACTTTCTCCTCTTTTATTCAACATAGTGCTGGAAGTTCTAGCCACAGCAATCAGACAACAAAAAGAAATAAAAGGCATCCAAATTGGCAAGGAAGAAGTAAAATTGTCATTATATGCAGATGACATGATACTGTATATAGAGAACCCCAAAGACTCCATCAAAAAACTATTGGAACTGATAGACGAATTCAGTAAAGTAGCAGGATATAAAATCAATGTTCAGAAATCAGTGGCATTTGCATATACCAATAATAAACTAATGGAAAGAGAAATTAAGAAAACTGTCCCATTTACAATTGCGTCAAGAACTATAAAATACCCAGGAATAAATTTAACCAAAGAAGTGAAAGATCTGTACTCAGAAAATTATAAGACACTGAAGAAAGAAATCATAGAAGATACAAATAAATGGAAACATCTACCATGTTCATGGATAGGAAGAATTAATATAGTTAAAATGTCCATACTGCCTAAAGCAATATGTAGATTCAATGCAATTCCTATCAAACTACCAAGGGCATTTTTCACAGAAATAGAAAATATAATCCTAAAATTTATATGGAATCATAAAAGACCCAGAATAGCCTTGGCAATTCTGAGAAATAAAAACAAAGTCGGGGGGATCACGCTACCAGACATCAAAACCTACTACAAGGCCACAGTAATCAAGACAGTTTGGTATTGGCATAAAAACAAGCACATTGATCAGTGGAACAGAACAGAGAGCTCAGAAATAAATCCAAGCATTTATGGACAGTTAATCTATGACAAGGGAAGCAAGAATTTACACTGGAGTAAAGATAGTCTATTCAATAAATGGTGCTGGGAAAATTGGACTGACACATGCAAAAAAATGAAACTGGACCACCTCCTTACGCCTTATACAAGAACAAATTCAAAATGCATTAAAGACTTAAATGTAAGACCTGAAACCATAAAAATCCTAAAAGAAAATATAGGGAGTACATTTGCAGACATTACCCGGAGCAATATTTTTACTGATACATCCCTACGGGCAAGTGAAGTAAAAGAAAAAATGAACATATGGGATTATATCAGACTTAAAAGTTTTTTCACAACAAAGGAAACCATTAATAAAACAAAAAGGAAGCCTACTGAATGGGAGAATATATTTGCCAACGATATATCTGATAAGGGGTTAATATCCAAAATTTATAAAACACTCATGAAACTTAACACCAAAAAAACAAACAACCCAATTAAAAAATGGGCAGAAGATATGAAGAGACATTTCTCTAAAGAGGACATACAGATGGCCAACAGGCATATGAAAAAAAGTTCAACCTCACGGTCATTAGGGAAATGTAAATAAAAACCACCATGAGATACCACCTCACTCCAGTCAGAATGGCTATCATCAACAAATCAACAAACAACAAGTGCTGGCAGGGCTGTGGGGAAAAGGGGACCCTGCTGCACTGTTGGTGGGACTGCAGATTGGTGCAGCCACTATGGAAGTCAGTATGGAGGCATCTCAAAGAACTGGAAATAGAGCTACCTTTTGACCCAGCAATTCCACTCCTAGGTATTTATCCTGAAAAAACCAAGATACTTATTCAAAAAAAGTTATGCACCCCTATGTTCATAGCAGCACAATTTACAATAGCTAAGACTTGGAAACAACCAAAATGCCCATCAGTAGATGACTGGATTAAGAAACTGTGGTATATTTATACAATGGAGTATTAATCCGCTATAAAGAAGAATGAAATCGTGCCATTTGCAATGATATGGATGGACCTAGAGACTATAATGTTGAGTGAAATAAGTCAGTCAGAGAAGGACAAATACCATATGATCCCACTCATATGTGGAATCTGAAAAACTGTATGAATGAGCAAAGTAAACAAACTGTCTCATAGATATAGAGGAAAAATCAGGGTTGCTAATTGGGAGAGGAATGGGGATGAGGGAGAAGGGGAAGGGATTAGACAGCAAAAATAGGCAACTACAATAGTGCTACTGGGATAGGAAAAACAGTTTGGGGAACATAATTAATAATGTTGTCAATATTCTGTGGAATGTCAGATGATCATAGGTCTTGTTAGGGAGACCATTTCATGGATGGAGTAGAGGTTTGATCACTGCACTGTATTACTAAAGCGGAGGTGGTATACCTACTGTAATTGAATATATATAGATAGTCACGGGATGTGGATTATACTGTGGAAGAGAGTCAGAGGAAGAGTATTAGATATATATGATATGGGGGGGAAGTGGGGTGGTGTGTTGGGGGTGGGGGGGTTGTCACTTTGAGGGGTAAAATGTATAACTATTGCACTGTGTTGTACACCTGAAACTAATTAAAAAAAAAAAAAAAAGAAGCATTTGAAATTCTGGTCAAGATGGCAGAACGCTGTGCTTACCTCTTCTCACGACCACGTCAAAATTACAGCTAAACTACGGAACAATAATCATTGAGAATCTCATGAAGTCTAGCTGAACCAAAGCCCTGCAACTAAGAACATACAGAAGCAGCCACCTTGAGACTGGCAGGAGGGGCAGAGATGTGGAACAGGCTGGCCCCACATGCACATGTGACCATTTAAAATTGGGAGGGGACTCTGGTTTCTCTTCAGATCGTATAAATCTTTCACCTTTTACTAAAATTGGGAGGGATATCTTGGCTGCTGACATTTCCCCCAGGGGAGAGAAGAGTCCCAGCCCCACACCAGGCTTCACAGCCCAGGGTTCCAGTGCAGGGAGAGAAGTCCCTACAACTTTCAGTATGAAAACCAGTGGAGATTGTAGCTGAGTGAGATGGAGGGTGGGTGCAGTCCCAGGCGATCCTTTTAAAGAACCCACACATGAACCTATTCACAGATGAACTCACTCACCCTGTGCTCTAGCACTGGGGCAGCAAGCAGCTCAAAAGCTCTCAGGGACGTACGGGGAGGAATGAGTTATCTGTATTTGGAGTGAGGGCGGGAGGGCCAGCTTTCTCCCAGATGGAGAAGCTAGGGGAAGCCATTGTTTCTGCGCTAATCCCTCTCCCATCCTGTCATGCAGATATAGGGGCCACTTTATCTGAGTCTCCGTCAACCTGACTAAAACCATTCACTTGACACTGGTGATTCTGAGACCCTGTCCTACTCAAATTTCAGGCCCATCCAAGCCTCTTCCAGTGGCTTTTTATTATAAATGCACTGCCTTGATACATGCTGCAGACTTTCCTAAAATCTCTCAAAGGCTCACAAACCCAAAAAAGCAGCATCTGACTTTGGTGTGTTCCATTCCTCTGGCTGAGCAGCCGTAAGCCTGGTACTAGAAACAGCCAGCCTCGGTTTGCAGCTTGGCCCTTTGGGGCACTTCCAAGCCCAGCATGGGTGGTGGCCATCTGCAGATTGCTTTGTGGCTCATGCCAGGTGGTCCCAGGTAGGGCACAGGCTATGGCTGAACTTGGCCTCTGGTGACTCCCATCCCAGGAAGCCCCAGGAATTGCATGGCTAGTGGCCAGTTATGGACTGAGCAGGAACATCACCTAGCCTCCTTCAAGGACGACACAACCAAAGGGAAGACTGGGCAGGTACAAGGGCCCTGCTAAAACAAACCCTGCTCTGTAGGGTCAGCCCCTGCACCACAATTCTCCACTATAGTTACAGCCAGTTCTTACAACCAATGAGCCCAGGTCAATCTATTCCGTTGATGTACAAACAGCAACCAAGTTTCAACTACAACCAGAGGGCTCCCACAACCCATATGAGAGACAAACCTGGAGTCCCCGGTTCTGTTGACCAGGGAGATTGGGAACTGGGACCCACAGAAAACCTGCTAAAGTCACTCTGCTAAGACTAGGAGACATAGCAGCCCTACCTACTACATAGAAATAAATTGAAGAGAGGCAGCAAAAATTAGGAGACAAAGAAACATACCCCAAATAAAAGAACAGAAAAAGCTCCATAAAAAGATATAACAAAATGGAGACAAGCAAAACTCAAAAGACTGGTTACAAGGATGCTCAATGATCTCAGGGAGAAATTTAACAAAGAGATAGGAAATATCTAAACAAAGATAGAAAACATAAAAAAGAACCAGTAATAAATAAATACAATAACTGAAATGAAGAATACATTAGAGAGAATCAACAGTAGATTAGGTGGAGCAGAGAATTAAATCAGTAATTTAGAGCTTAAGGTAGCAGAAAACACCTAACCACAATGGCAAAAAGGAAAAAGAATCCACATAAATGAGAATAATTTAAGGGGCCTCTAGGACATCATCAGGCATACCATTATTCACATTACTGGGGTACCAGAAGGAGAAGAGAGAGAGTGAGGAATTAAAAACCTATACGAAGAAATAATGACAGAAAACTTCCCTAGACTTGTGAAAGAAATAGATATACAAACCTAGGAAGTGCACAGAGTCCTAAACAAGATGAACCCAAAGAGGTCCACACCAAGACACATCATAATTAAAATGCAAATGTTTAAAGACAAAGACAGAATCTTAAAAGCAGTTAGTCACCTATGTGGGAGCTTCCATCAGAATGTCAACTGATTTCTCAACAGAAAATTTACAGGCCAGAAAGGATTGGAAGAAAATATTCAAAGTTATGAAAGGCAAAGACCTACAACAAACATTACTCTACCCAGCAAGGCTAGCATTTAGAATCAAAGGACAGATAAAGAGCTTCCCAATCAAGAGACAGCTAAAGGAGTTCATCACCACCAAACCAATATTGCAAGAAATGTTAAAGGGACTTTTTTAAAACAGAAAAAAAAAAAAAATAAAATAAAAAAATGAATAATATAATAGCAATATCTACATATCTATCAACAATTACTTTAAACATAAATGGATTAAATGCTCCAATCAAAAGACATAGAGTGACTGAAAGGATAAGAAAAGAAGACCCTTATCATGCTGCCTACAAGAGACTCACTTCAGATTAAAAGGCATACACAGACTGAAAGTAAAAGGATGGAAAAAGATGTTTCATGAAAATGGAAATTAAAAAAAAAAAAAGACAGACAAAATTGACTTTAAAACAAAAGTATAGGGCTGCCCGAGTGGTGCAGTGGTTAAGCGCTGGTTTGGGAAGCCAGCGGCCCCGTTTCGCATCCCACATATGAGGGCCAGTGACACTGCCCACAAAAAAAAAAAAAAAAAAAAAAAAAGCTATAACAAGAGACAAAGAAGGACCCAATAATCCCACTTCTGGGTATTTATCTGAAGAAACCCAAAATGCTACCTCCAGGGGACATGTGCATCCATATGTTCATTGCAGCATTGTTTACAATGGCCAAGATATGAAGGCAGTCTGGGTGTTCCTGAAGGGATGAATGGATAAAGAAGAGGTGGTACATATATACAATGAAAAATTACTCAGCCATAAAAGCAAATAAACAAACAAACAAAAACAATGAAATCTTGTCATCTGCAACACCATGGATGGACCTAAAGGGAAATGTGCTGAATATAATAAGTCAGACCGGGAGAGACAAATATAATATGATTTTACTTATAGATGAAATCTAAAGAGCAAAATGAACAATCAAACATAAGAGACATACACTCATAGATACAGAGAACATTTTAATGATTGCTAGATGGTAGGGAGGCTAGGAGTGGGTGAAAAGGGAGATGGGATTAAGAAACACAAATTGGTTGTTATACAATAGTCATGGGGAAGTAGGGTATAGCATAAGGAATATAGTCAGTGATATTGTGATAGCTATGTATGGTGTCAGATGGGTAATAGATTTATTGGGATGATAGATGGGAGGGAAGTTGGGGGCAGGGTGGAAAAGGTGAAGTCATTAAGAAGTACAAATTGGCAGTTTTAGAATAGTCATAGTGATATAAAGCAAAGTATAAGGAATATAGTCAATAACATGGTAATAATTATGCATGATGTCATATGAGTACTAGACTAGTCATGGGGATCACTTCTGAAATTATATAAATGTCTAAACACTATGTTGTACACCTAAAATTAATATAAAATAATATTTAATGTCAACTGTAATTGCAAAATTAAAAAAGGAGTAGGGTATAGAGGAATAAGAAATTGACATTTCCAGATAAAAACAAAAAAACTTGGGGATGTAATGGACAGCATAGGGAATAGAGTCAATAATATTTAGTAGTTTGGTATGGTGTCAGATGGCTGCTGGATTTATGGCGATTTTAGTTATATAAATGTTGAATAATTATGATGTACACCTGAAATATGTATAATATTGTATGTTAGCTCTATTTTAATAAAAATGTTTAGAAATTTAAAATAAAATAGAAAGAGGGGAAAGAGCACAACATACAGTCTTACCCTGAGAAAACAAAATGACATACATAAGTACAATAATATAGTAGTATGTTTCTTATACATAGAATTCACTTTAGGTTTAAAGCACTTTAATAAGCCCTTATTTTCCTCTACATTTTAAGAGTCATTAATATCAAGTTAATAATGGACAAAAATAGTCAAATTAGAGCTGTAGTAATAGAAAAAGTGCCAAATATACAATAATTTTGCTTTCTAAGTTGTCTTTAAACTTGTCATTCAATTGTTTCTCCAATTTTTCTAATGAAAGACATCAGACTAGATTTGAGCATGGTCAAAACAAGCTCAATTACATTGCAATTTTCTGTTTTCTATTACTGTATAATTTTTGCCTTATATTCTGAACAGTCAAAATATCTACCAACCTATATTGTCATAGGTAAACTCAAAAATAAGTGAACTGAGGTAAATTTACCATATCTGTAATGCTGAATATTCTTTCAACTCAATGAGGATGGGGATGGGGGGGTGGAAGTGAAAGTGAAATTTTAGCTACTGTGGAATACAAACGGAAACACTGAAAACACTTGAATCTTATTATTACTAATGAACCTCTACAAGCTTTGGAGGTGAGTTCTTTTAAAATCAAACTGATAATGCTGAAAACTTTGCAGTCCATAGAGCTGACTGTTTGAAGTTCATCAGAAAGAATGCAGTTGGCACATTTACTAAGTTATGCTGGGTTACCTTCCAGGGTTTTATTTTTTTGAGTGTGATAAATGATTTTTATGAAAAGAAAAAAAATCTTACTATTTGAATTGAAATGTTTGAAAATTTTCATATGTCTAGTTAAAATGATAATAAGATAATGAAAAAATAAATTTCAAATTGAACTTCTTTACAAAAATAATGTAGTTAAATTCTATCAATCTGAGCTATTAGATGCCACCATACAGTGTATTTCATATCTTTCTATTAACAGAATAAAAATTTTCATAAATCAAACAAAAAATTCCCTTTACTTTCAGTAACATTTTATTGCTCAATCTCCAAAAGAGGCTTTTAAATGCATAATTATTTTTAAAAACAATGCTTAATATCAACCAATTTATCTCCTTTCCTTGGAAAGTGAAAGATGTAAATTTCAGAAGAGTTTTGAAACATTCAAAATGGTTTCCATCCATTTGTATTTCTATTGTTGCTATGTTGATAGAAATGTATTTCAAGTTTAAATGACCAGCCACATGAATAAGTCAAGTATTAAGTAAGGATTATGGCTTGCTGTGATTGTATTTTCACCCTAAAGCAAAAAGTGTCTCTAGAGGAGACTGATATGGGAAAGCAAGAGTAGAGATTTAAATTAATTATTTTACCAATTTGTTTACTGATATTCAACAAATCTGTTAATCAGTTTTACAATATTTTTATGTGGCAAAATTGTAGCAATTAACATATTAATTGATTTAGTAAACATTGATAGTGCAAAACTTATAGTTGTGTTCTTTTAAAAAACAGAGTTTTATTCGCTTTCTTTGAAAATTAGTTTTATTATGCCCTCCAAAGAAGACAGAAATAAAGAATTTTTTGGTTTTTTTTAAAAGATTTTATTGGGGAATTGGGGGAGGGGAACAGCATTGGGAAATCGGGGAAGGGAAATAGACAAGTTGCAGTCCTTTTTTTTGTTCTTCAGTCTAGTTGTAAAGGACGTTGCTTCACTGGCACATATTGGTATCGTCATTGAACTCTTTCTGGGTGAGGCATTTGCTCGCCTGCGTCTGGACGGCTGCTCATGGCTGCTCTTGGCAGCTCAGGCTGACTGCCTGCTACTCACTGTAGCTTATGGTAGCCCACTGCAGCAGAGGCTGCAGCCCACACCATCCCCGGCCATCTTAGCTATAGAGGCAACCAGGTAGCGCTGTTGGTCACCATCTTAGCTATAGAGGACAGCGTCACTGGCCCTCATATGTGAGATCCGAACCTGGGCCCTGCTGCTCAGAGCTGGCGTCCCAAACCAGCTCCTAACCAACGTGCCACTCGGCCGGCCCAAGAATATTTTTAAAAGTGAACTAAATTAAGAGAGAAACAGAGAGTCTCTCTTTTACCCTAAGTAGTCTCACAAACACCTATTATTATTTTATCCATAGAAAGGGACCCCAGAACTGTGAAGACAGCATTCAATTGCAGTGGATAAAGTAGATTTGTAGTCACTAAATGACAATAACATTTGTACTATGTTCAAAACATTACTTCAGACGTCCCAACAACCCTTTTAAAAATAAATAAAGCAATGCAGAACAGTTGCTTTTTTTTTCCATTTTAAATGTCAATAAAGTGACATTCAGTTAAGTTTAGAAATTTTAAGCAGTGCTGGATCACCAGCAACTGATGTTGCATTAGTATTCAGGCACCTGTTTCATAGACTTCAAGTCTCATAGTCCCTCAACTAAAAAATATATAAATTGGGCCAGCCGAGTGGCGTGCTGGTTAAGCACTGGCTTGGGAAGCCAGCAGCCTCAGTTTGGGTCCCACATATGAGAGCCAGTGACACTGCCCTGGAAAAAAAAAAATAAATAAATAAATAAATAAATATATATATATAATTTGAATATGTAAATTTTAAAATTATAAACACATAAAAAATTAAATATGTAAATTTATATATATGAACTGGATTAATAATTTCATTATGTATATTTTAATAGAATAATTATTTTTATTTATTTATTTATTTTTTTAAAGATTTTATTGGGGAATTGGTGGAGGGGAACAGCGTTGGGGAATCGGGGAAGGGGAACAGACAAGTTGCTGTCTTTTTGTTCTTCAGTTTAATTGCGGAGGATGTTGCTTCACTGTTGGTATCGTCATTGCGCTCTTCCCGGATGAGGCAGATAGGTCGCTGGTCTCTGGATGTCGCTCACCGCGGCTATTGGCAGCTCACGCTGGCTGCCAGCCGCTCACGCTGGCTGCAGGCCACTCACTGTAGCCTATAGCAGCCCACTGCAGCAGGGGCTGCAGCCCACACCATTACCGGGGCTCGCACAGCCCAGCTCCAGGTGGAGCTGTTGTTAGCTGTAGAGGGCAGTGTCACTGGCCCTCATGTGGGATCCAAACTGGGGCCGCTGGCATCCCAAAACCAGCGCTTAACCAATGCGCCACTCGGCCAGCCCTAGAATAATTATTTTTAAAATGAATTTTTAAAGCTGAAAAATTAGAAAGTAGCTAATCACTAAATTAAAATATCACTCTGAATCCATAACTCTCCCCTGAATTCTGGGTTCTGAGATTATATATGTCCCTAAAAATTTAGTTCACATAAAAATATGATGTCAATTTGTTTTAAATACATCACAGGAAATAAAACTAAGTAATGTCAAAATAAGTGATAAGAATGGTTTGCTATTTGAAATAGGATGTTCGTGAAAGACCTTTCTATGATGTGATATGAGTCAACACCTGAGAGTGGCATTGGAGCAAGGTCTAACAAATATCTAAAAGAACATTCCAGAATGAATAATTAGCAAGTTCAAAGTCCTGTGTCAAGAACATTCTGGATATAATTTAGAAAAAGCAACTAACCAGTGTGGCTGCAGGCAGTAAATGAGCAGTCAATTTATGAGTGAGAACGGAAAGCACATAGGAACAATGTATCTCCTGGTAAAGAAATGGGTAATAAAATGTTTTGATAGGGTTTTGAGCTAAGAAGAAAATAAAATGACTTAAATTTTGAAAGGATTATTCCAACTGATTGTGAAGAATAGGTTATAGGGGAACAAGAGTGGAAACAGGAAGGAGTTTGGAGGCTCCTGCAGTGGTGTAATTATTTGAGAGATGATGGTGGCTAAAACAAGATCATTAGCAGTGAATATGGTGATATGTGACCCAGGATATAGTTTGGGAATAAAGCTATAGGTTAATTCTTGATGATGATTGAGATGTGGGATATGATTAAAAAGAAAAGATTTAAGGATGATTATACTATTGTTAGGTTGAACACCTGGTACCATTTACTGCCATTTTAAAATTATAAACATGTAGCTAGCAGAGCTACAGATGGAAGTGGAGTTTAAAAATAAGGCATTAATTTTGGAAATGTTGAATGTTCAGTAGACTTACAAATAGAGATGTTAACTGATCAATTGGAGATACACTTGTAGAGTTAAAGAGATAAATTTGGGTTCCTGATTAGAGATGGCATTGAAGCCATGGCATAGATGAAACAAGGAAATTATTATAGATCGAGAGGAGAGCATAGCACTGAGCCCTGAGACTTCAATAATCTGAGATGAAGAAGATGACAGAAACCCAGCAAAGGACAATGAAAAGCAAGAGACCGGTGAGGTAGCAAGAAAATTAGAGTGTGTTGACTGAAGCCAAGTGAAGAAAGGTTTAAAAAAGCAGGGGGTAATATGCTGTGTTAAATGCTGCTGCTAACTCAGGTGAAATTACAACATAGTGAGTTCTGAATTTAGGGCTTTAGTTTTGTTTTCGCAGTTGCCAAGAAGATTCTATAAAAAGCAAGCAAAACCATTAAAACGACAGATTTTTTATTTTACTCTTTGCAATGTGAGGATAACGTCTTCTAAAATATGTGGGAACTATCTTGTAAAGGTCAACGTGTGAGAGAGTGTTTGAAAGGTGCCTTGAGAGATAAATAAGATTTTAACAGACACAGGTAGTATGGAAGCATAAATACATGGGCAGGGAAGAATGAACAGTTTGTGTGGAACAGAATATAGGTGATGGTGGTTGTGATAGATTGTCTACAAAGACAGCAGCCGATAATTCCTTCCTTTTCTGTAGTAACATCCTCCCATGGAATAACATCCTCCCATGGAGCAATGAATCTATTACCCCTCTTCCCTCACTTTCTGTGCTACCCTTGGGTCTTGCTTTAAGTAATAGAATGTCTTCATCCTCTTTGAATCCTGAATCACCATGTAAAAAGACTCGGAACTCCACAACCCACCACACTATAGAGAGAAGACACAGGGACAGGCCTTGAATGATGAGAGATTATAAAGCGATAGAGAACTAGCCAATCCCCAGACTTTTTAGTCACCTTTAACCAACAACCATACATGTGAGTAAAGCCATCTTGGCTCCCCCAACCCCAGGTAAGCTGCCCTGGCTAACACCACAAAGAGCCAAGCCAACTCTGAGGAATCCTGCTTGGTTTCTGACCCTCAGAATCATAAGTAGTAAAATGGTTGATTTAAACTACTAACTTTTGAACAGTTTGTTATGCAGAAAGAAATTATCCAGTAGTTGATTATAAAGTAGATTTAAATAGTAATTAAATCATATTGCGTGAGTGTATGAATGAGGCCTAAACTAAAGGGTTATTTCTTATCAAGATAAGTTTGAAGATACTTTCAATGAAAAATAACAGAACTATTCAAGGGACTCATCTATCTTTTATACCTCTGCTTATAAAATATTAAGTTAAAAAATATTCTGAAAGTTTTAAAAGGTGAAAAGGATGAGGAATATCAATAAAAGGCAAAACAAGTGGGGGTGCACAAATATTTTAAATTTGTGTTAAATATAATCAGATTAATTAGAACAATGCCATTAAAAATATTGTGCAAATAATTTGGTTAACTGAGAGTGGAGGATAATCTCTACCTAGCTTGTGAAAACAAATTGAAATATTTAGTATCTGTAAAGTGTTTTAGGTTTCTCAGATAAAATGGGCTCACTTTATTATGGTCAAATACAATTATTGCTTGTTAATATAAACAAAAGTATTAATGATGATTACCTATATACATAAGACAAAAATTAGACTTTTATGAAAATTACAGTGTATACAAAGCAGATGATTCTTTTTTTTTTTAATTTAAGCAGATTTTATTGAACTAAGTCTGTTGAATGTCATCCTACAAATAAACTTCTCTGAGGATTTCTCTTATTTTCACTTTTCTTCATACAAAATGACCCTTCTCTAAAACTGAAAATAATATTACTTTCCTACACAGCACATTGGACTAATATCCAGCCTTTGCTTCCTGAAAGTATATTACTTCCTACAATTGTACAACTCTTAAACCTGCAATTTTTATATGTTATTAAGTCATGTATCTTATAGAACAGCAAAATTAAGCATAAGCACAACTTAGATTTTTATTATTTCTGTATAGAATCCCAATATACTATCTCAAAAAAGTTTTCTTTAAAATACTGTGGGAACTTACAGTGAAGTGATCATCTACCCAAGGGAAGAAATCAATGAGAAATGATGAAAATATTATGTTTCATTTTTTCCCCCCAGACTCAATGTTCCCAGCATGTTCTGACAATTGGATTTTTATTTTGAACAAATGACTCAAAGTCTTCATACAGAAACAACTCAACTAATAAGAATGAAAGCTAACTTTAGTGCAATTTAAAAAAATCATTCTGATCCTTTGGCTAAGAGGGAACAACTGACTCACTATGGAAGGTGCATTTAACTAGGCCACTGTTTAATAAATTGACATTTTCACTAAGGAAATGGCAACAAAATTATATCAGAATCTGTGGAACCATGGCATCTGCAAGGAGAACAAAATTAGGAAGTTAATTATTCTTTGATTACCTATAAATGGGTGGAGAGCTGGATAAATGTGGGGGGGTTGGTGGTAAGAGAAAGAGCCGAGGTGTTCTGTCCCCTAAATCACATCTTTCATTTTCAAAAACACGGATATTTTACATAGAATACCTTGTATAAGTGATGACGTAGCTTACTTCAGCTCTTTCCTGTCAACTTGTAGGTACTTATTTCTCAGATGGCTGTGCTTTTCCAAAGTCTAAGCCAAAAACAAACAGCCTCCAACAATCACATCTTTTCCATGATGAACAACTCTGCTCCTGTTAAGATAGGTAGGGGTTGTCTCAATGGAAACTCAGAGTTCTAATACCAACTGCTAGTGTACATGTATCTAAGTGGTCAATAAAAATATGTCTTTCTATTATCAATCTTCAGCATCAGATATTACACAAGAACGTGTGGGTGGGCTGCTTAGAGTTGACACATTGCTCATAACTCACATCTCTAAGCAGTCATTTGACTGCTAAGCAGTGTGTCCTCTTTTCTTCTTATATTATAAAGTGACAAAACCTATTCAGCATGCATTTTAGATGACAAAGTGATTACATCAAAATTATCAGTTCACAAAATGAGCTCATTTAATGATTTGTCACAATACCAATTGGTTATTTCCCTTTTGTGCATAGCTGATGACGAGATAGAGATAGAGATAGAGATAGAGATAGAGATAGAGATGAGAGAGAGAGAGAGAGAGAGAGAGAGAGAGAGAGAGAGAGAGAGAGAGACTGCTATGTTCGAGGGACTATAAATTAGCAGCTAATATCTTTTTTTTTTATTCCAACAAGGAATTTTTAGGGAAGACTCACTCTCTCTATCCCCTTTCAAATGTGAAAACTGATGATAATGAGTGATTCACAAAGCCACGTTATGTCCAGTACCACTCTGCCTATTTACTTTTTGGCATTATCTTTTCTCAGGCTCCCAGTACTGTTCTGCTTTTCCACTAAGGTCACAATGACCTTGAAGCTTAGAACAGGTCTCTTTCCATTTTCTTCATTTTGGCAGCCCTGGTGTTGATTCCTTACACTAAGCTTTATCTATCCATTCTCACAGTGGTCACTATGTCCTGAAAACACAATGGGATGTTTAATTTCAACCCTTTTGTGCCATAATCTATAGGCTATTTTTCAATTACTTTTCTCGTAGACTCACTGCACTCTCTCTTTTCTCTATCATATACAGGTCTATTCTTATAATTCATCCTTCAAACTGGCATCACTATCTCTACAGTCATAGACATTCTACATATTCCTCAAGATTTTCATGTATTTGTACCATTGTGGGAATTGGTATCCTGAGTTACTCAAATAACATTGATGTTTGAAAAGTGTCTTCTATATGAACTACTAATATTATTCATTTACTTCACATGGTCCCAAAATTCTAGAGCTATACCATCCAATACAGTAATAGCTGCTACCCATATAGGGCTACTGAACATTTGAAATATGGCTAATCAATTTGAGGTGTGCTATAAGTGTAAAATACACATTGGAGTTTGAAGATTTAGTAGAGATATAAAAAGAAAGTAAAATAATCTCATTTATATTTTTATATTGATTACATGTTTAAATGATAATATTTTTATATATTGTGCTACATGGAATACATTATTAAGTTAATTTGATCTATTTATTTCATCTTTTCAATGTGGTTACTAGAAAACTTAACATATGTGACTTTTGTGGCTTACATTATAATTCTATAGACTCTCAAATTATAGTTGACCTGTTATCATAAAGACACAAAAGGTGTATTGCAGGTGGTGATAAATTGAAGGGAAGAACAATTTGGCACTTCTTTTCTGTTAGAACTTTCTGGTAAGTGCTAGAAACGTTGGCAATCACTTTTTCTGTTGCACTATATAAAAATGTAAAACTGTTGATAATTGTAAACCTTTATGTCTGCATTCTCTAGACTATTATTTTGGAGTCCAGGAAAGGGCAATTTCTTATCAAGCTAACACCTGGTGTATACTTATTTCTCAGTTAATATATGGGTAGTTGAATTGGATTTTTTTTTTTTTTAATATTTTATTGAGGAATTGGCGGAGGGGAACAGCATTGGGGAATCGGGGAAGGGGAACAGACAAGTTGCTGTCTTTTTGTTCTTCAGTCCAGTTGCGGAGGATGTTGCTTCACTGTTGGTATCCTCATTGCACTCTTCCCGGATGAGGCAGATTGGTCGCTGGCCTCCAGATGTCGCTCACCGCGGCCATTGGCAGCTCACTCTTGGCTGCCAGCCGTTCACACTGGCTGCGGGCCACTCACTGCAGCCCATGGCAGTCCACTGCAGCAGGGGCTGCAGCCCACACCATCACCGGGGCTCGCACAGCCCAGCTCCAGGTGGAGGTGTTGTTAGCTGCAGAGGGCAGTGCCACCGGCCCTCATGTGGGATCCGAACCGGGGCCACTGGCATCCCAAAACCAGCGCTTAACCAGTGCGCCACTCGGCCGGCCCTGAATTGGATTTTTTTAAAAAAATGAAACATATATAAATCCACGTAAAATGATATTTGAGTAGCAAAAGTTCAAATGTATGCAAAATCAAAGTTCATCCTGTTCCCCAAATCTTCTCCCTCTCAGTAATGGCACCACTATACTCCTACAGGTTCAAGCCCAAAATGAAATGATTTTTGGTTTCTCCATTTCTCTCAGCACCCACACCTAACCTATCACAGGGTCTGTAGGCTGTAACTACAAACATCACCAATCCATCCTCTTCTTTCCACCTCTTCTACTAACATTAGAGTAGAACCAAATGTCCTCTCCCATGGGTCTACACCCAAGGGTCTCCTGGTTTCCATTCTTGTCCTTTAAAATGTACTCTCCACAGAGCATCCAGAGTAATCTTTAAAAAATGATAACCACAACTTTTTATATATTACCTAAATTCCTCATGTGGCTTGACTTTAAATTTGGATTCAAATCCATACTCTGCTTGCTCTCAAGGCACTACAAGTTGTACTGCATACCTCATTCTCTATCCTCAAGTCTTATCACATGCCATGTTGCTCACTATGGTCCAGCCACAAGATTAATAATGAGGGATTCTGTGGTCTGCTGCTCTCCTGGGAGGTTGTATCCTGAGGAGCCTGGAAAAGATTACTCTGACACTTAAAAGATATGTTATCTTAGGTGCAAAAAGACAATAGACAGACTCACTTAAGACAAAGGCTGACCTTTGCCAAGGAATCTACAGGCCTAGGACAGGGCTACTGTCATGGCATGCTTTTAGTTAGAAATTTTTATGTTCAGACCATCCTATGTGATTACTTTTGGTCTCTGAGTTAGTAAGGCCTGCAGCTTGTCAGATTTAGTATGTGGTCCCTTTTTCATCCACACAAGGCTTGAATAGCTCATTTGCCTTTCTGATATAAACACATGTTCTTGAAAATTGTTGAATAAAAAAACACAAGCACCAAATGGCAACACTTGTGTGAACCCCACAACAGCAAACCTAGATTTAATACCTGATCTACTAGCAATTTCAACTTTTCCCAGAAACAGAATATCAGTCAACCTGTATATTATTTTCTGGTTTATTTGAGCAGTTTATTGAGCAAGGAGATACAGCTCTCTAAAAGAGAGGGAGCATCTGAAACTGGAGTGCCCGCTGACTAGTGGGGAGGCTTCTGTTTATATGCTTTTCCTCGCCTATCTGGAAAGAAAACTGACACCTGCTTCAACAGGTTAGGTTTATTTCGTTGGCCCTTTCAGCCTGGAGGAGGCTTTTTAGGATAGTTTTGGTTGTCTCAGGGTATAATTGATGTTCCTGGTCTGGTAGGAGTAAATCATCTCAAGGCTGTGGCTGTTGGGTTTAGGGCTGAGGGCAGAGGCCTTAGAGATATGTTTATCTTTTGTTCATTCTACCAGGGAATTCCTAATTGTCTAATTGTTACACTAACTAACCTCTCTTAAAAAGATGTCTGGGCCCAAGAATAATCTTTCTTTTCTTTTGTTAATAGATTCCTCTCTCCACTCCTCTTCTTATGAAAACCTTCCATTTTGTACAGCCCCTCAGAGCACCCTTCTAGTTGCTAGATGGAATACTGCCAGATTCATTAATTGCTTAGTAAAGCCAAATAGATATTCAAGTACACTGAGGGAGTCACAAATGAGATCATCTTACCTGGAGCAGAAGCTGCTAGAGCCATAATCTAGTAGGAACACTTAAATGATGACAAATTGCTGTAGGATGAATGTAGACCATTTTGAGAGTGAGAAACTCCCAGGGAATGCAGTCTTAGGGGACCCTAACACATTATTGGGTTCACCCACAGGAACTCCAACAGACTCGCATAATGAAAAGCCAAAAATAACCCTATCATTCCTGGCTTGGGAAGACAAAAACCATTTTCAAGTTCTGTTGAACTGGCATCTGTTGTCTGTAAAAACCCCACTTTAAATATAAAGACACAGAATGATAGCACTTGGTGTATATACAGAGCAACAGGCCCACTCATACTCTATTTGGGGATGGGAAGTAACTTAAAGAAAACTTTAGGAAGGCAGTTTTGTTACCAGTCCAAAGTCTGTGTGTCGGATGCTTCAAAAGGCAATAACTCAAAACATCAGGGTTTGGAATAAGGAAAGGTTTATTGATCTGGAAGGCACCATGGAGAAGATAGGGGTTCTAGTCATTTTTCAAATCCATTTTAAGAACATACAGAGTTCAGTCTTTTATGTCAAGGGAAGGGAAAATGGGAAGGGTTTTTTTTGTAAAACTCACAGCACAAGAATTCCTCTAATGATTAGCATGCCTATATGCAAGACTAAGCAGGAACTAATAGCCTGTAGACCACTGAAAGAACACAGGCTTGAACAAGATGGAGTAAGAGAGACACCGAACATTTCACTGTTAGACTTGTGAAATATGGAACAAATGATAATATATAAATATTAAGACCCAGGTAGATCAAAATCAAAGGAGTACAGAAAGATAGAGCATGCTAACAATTTTAAAAAGCATTAAATAGTAAAACAAAAATGTTTTTGCAGGGATAAATTAGACAAAAGTTAAACATGATGAAATAACTACATCTCAAGCTTTTCTCCAATCAGAACTTTCTTATGAGGCCCTACTACATTGTTTTTTATTTAAATCTACAGAATTTAGAAAAATATGTATTGAAATTACTATGTGATCATATCCTGTAATTGCGTACCCATAACTTGGCTTTAATGGGTTATTAATTCCTTATATATTTTCTGAAAAAGTAAATATTTAAAGATCATAATATAAATAAATATTCAAATGTATCAATTCTCAAGTTAATGCCTTCCTCTTCAGTAAATATTTAAAATACATTCAAATTAATCAATGTGATGGCAACATAATGTGTCAAAGCATAATAATAATATGAAGTATGGCCTGTAAAATAATTTATATTACCCGCATATGTGACAACCAGTAGAACATCCCACTTATTCCTGTCTTCAGGCACATGAGATTTTGATTATGACCCAAAAGTCACAAAAGATAGTTTTCTATTTTATAACTTGTTATTCATTTGTAAAATGCTAATATAGTCTATTGGGTTTTGCCACTGTTCCTTAGTCAACAGAGTTATTAAATTATAATTAAATGAACAGAGATCTGCTAGGCCTGTGTAAATATTTAATTGGTTCATAAATATTGTAATGCTATTAATTAATGTGCAGTCCCTCGCAATTTTGAAATAAGTATTGTTGTCTCCAATGACCACCTTATATATCAAACATTTTATTTCCCAAGAATGTAGTTTGAAAAGAAATCCAAAGTTTATTTGAGTAGAACTTTCCTTAAACCTAAATATTAGGAAAATACTAGAAATTATGCATGATACTGTGGATGAAAATTGTCAATGGCTTTGAAGAATCACTCCTATTAGTATTGACTCCTTTACCACCATGTTTGATAAGAAATTGCTACTAGTGTTTGCACTCCTGTAAAATGGCTATAATCTTTCCATGGGAAATGGCAAGTTGTACTCAACTCTCTATGAATTTCATATATTTACATTAATTTAAAACAATATTTTCACAAACAGAGTTGACTGGTCCTAAGTTAGAAACACATGATATACTTTTTTTTTCATTTTAGATGTGAAAGACTACATAAAATAAGACTTCACATACAATAAAGCTATAAACCTAAAATTCACATCCATCCCTTTTTCTTATTTTGATTTTTATCAGGTTTATTGCTAAAATGTTACATTATCTACATTTATTATTTTTGTTTGTTTGTTTTGTTTTTGTTTTTTTGTTTTTTGAGGGCAGTGCCACTTGCCCTCATATGTGGGACCCGAATCAGGGCCGCTGGCTTCCCAATCCAATGCTTAACCACTGTGCCACTCGGCGGGCCCTTATTTTTCTATTTTTTGAAAGTCCTTGAATAAGCAATTTAATTTTTTAAAATGATTTAAGAATAGGATGTTTCATTTATTGATGTTTATTGTCTATTCTCTGTGTGCAGATTTTAAGAGCAAAGTTGAAACAAGATGGCTGCATGTTTTCTTCCTTAGTGGAATCACTGAAGATTTCATCATAAAAGTTAACCTCTTTATTTTTATTTATTTATTTATTTATGTGGGAGTTGAACCAGAAACCTTGTTGTTAGGAGCACATGCTCTCACCAGCTGAGTCTTCCTGCCACCTATTGGCAGCTCAGTGGCAGCTCAGCTCGGGCTCAGCTCACTGGCCCATGTGGGAATCAAACTGTTGGCCCTGTTGCTCAGAGCTTTGGCTCTGAACCAACTGAGCCACTCAGCCGGCCCAATAGTTAACCTCTTTAAATGTTAAATCCATTAAATCCAAATGGACTTTCAGCAAGTCTGTTCATTCATGATTCTTAAACTATTTTTATCCAATATTCCAATTATTCCAAGAGAATAATAACTTAATGATTTCAGTGAGTTTTGTCCTTCTTAAATTGTTTGGCTAAGTGTATAAAGTGAAAGGGGATAAACTAATAAATATGTTAAACTTACTCATTAAATATATGAGGTAACAGACATTTTGCTGGGTATTAAAGATTAAAATTCCTTTATGAACATATATTGGCAATTCAGAATAAGTAAATCTATCCAAGAATCTTCTGGCATTCAATACTGTACCTATAAATTATTCATTCACTTGCAGATTTCATTTATGTTAAATCTTGTTAGAACAGTTAATTTTACATGAAAGTTATTCTCAGAGGAAGTTCTTAACAATTGGACATTAGCATTTTGAAGGAGTCAGCATTTTTAATGTAACAAGGTTCCTGTCTTGTTACATTTGCATAATTTAATCATTGTACAGTATAGCATAGCACTCTAAGAATGTCATTTTCTTGGGTTATATATTAAAATTATATGCATAGTAGGGTAGTCACTTATAAGAGAATAAAGAACGAAGAATAGGACATTACTAAGCATATAATCAATCTGTTATATGAGAGATTTAACAGGAGTGAAATATGTACTTAATTAAACCACTGTTTTATAATCAAAATGTAATATAAGTTATCAGTAGTGAGAATTCTATCATGTAAATATCATATATTGTTAAAAAATACTTTATATTGACTATAATGACATTTTAACAGGCAATTATTCTGGGTTAGTATAGCAATTTCCCATGTAAGTTTACTTTGCCATTAACTTTAGATATATAACGCCTAGGAATATAAATGTTTCTCTGATTTCAAGAATCTTTTACATTTAGCACTTAATACAGTTAGTATATCTAAAGATTCCATTTGGTTCTTTAAAAAAAAAAAAAGAAAAGAAGTCAACCAACCAAGCATAATGAGGCTGAGTTAATACTCAGCATTTTTAACAGATGTCACTCTGAGTCTGGCTTCCACCTCTTCCATTACTAACTCCAAATGTTAGCCTCTCACATGCTTGAGTTGATATCAGTTGGGAATTAGGACTGACAAAGATAGCCCTACCATTTCAGGCAGCTAGACTCCACTTTTTTTTTTTTTATTGGTTTCAGGTGTACTGAACAATACAATAGTTATAGTTTCCCCCCCTCACAAAGTGACAATCCCCCTCCCACAATTCATCTCCCCCCAACATCATACATATGTATTACAATTTAATTGAATCCACTCCCCCACACTATACTCTGCATCCCATGACTATATAATTGTAGTTGACATACAATGTTCTTCAACTTCGGTAGGCTCCACTTTAAACAGGCTTCGTCCTTCTAGGTGAGTCCCCTGACCTCCTTCCCTCTCACCCAGGACCTTAGAGAATCCAGAAGGCCTAACCACAGAGATCCTTCCCTTCTCTTTACTTAGAGCATTTACTTTAGAAAACTTGTAAATTCTTTCTCTGCCACTTTAATATGTAAATCTTTTTAAAAGCTTCTTGTTCAGTTTTATAACCCAGGACTGACTTTCTTGACGATCTGGAAGCTATCCCTTTGAAATTTAATAATCAAGGATGATAATGTCCATATCTCCTAGTCACTGTGGGGAGGTAGAACCCTAACTTAGGTGGGTACCTTGCTCAGGGTTGTTAAACTACCTCCTGTTATGAAGATATGAGAAGGTTTACTTTTTGTTTCCTTTTTTTTAAAATTAAAGTTTATTGAGGTGATAATCGTTAATAAAGTTACATAGGTTTCAGGTGTACAATTCTGTAATACATCATCTATATATCACATTGTGTGTTCACCACCCAGAGTCAATTCTCCTTCTATCACCATATATTTGATCCCGTTAAGTTTACTTTTATTTTAGGACAAGTCAATAAGTGAACAGATGGCCTACTACCCAACTCCTCAGCTCTTAAAAACCTTCGCACCCTTTGTTTCAGTGGCATTGAGTTCAAACTATATTCTAGTCTCTCTTTCCTTTTGCAATAAACTTGAATAAAGTCTTCATGGTGCATTTTTGCTTTGACAGTCACAAATAATTGTCCTTGACCACCCCCCCACCCCTACCTCCCCCAGAATTGCTGACTGGATGTGCTGAGTCACGCTTGTCCCTGAGTGTGGAGAGCATAGAGATTAGAAAAGAATGAAGTTAACTACAAGCGACTTCAGTAAGAGACTGGAGGCCTTTTACTCTATTACAGTTCGCTCACTATGGGGATTCCATTTTTTGATTTCCTTTCTCTACTTGCAGACTGAAGATATCTAGAATGAGCCAGCATAGAGACCTGAGCCCCAATATGTAAATGCGTACATAAATAATTTTAAAAAAACAAAAACCAGGACCCACCGAGTGGCACGGTGTTTAAGCGCTGGCTTGGGAAGCCAGCGGCTCCGGTTCAGGTCCCACATATGAGGGCCAGTGACACTGCCCTCTAAAAACAAACAAACAAAAAAAACACCCCACTTGATCTCTAGCAGAACCTTGCAGCACAATAGAGTAATATCAGACAGAGGAAAAGAGCCCCCAAATCCATAAAGTAGAGCAGCTGTAGGGAGACATAAGATGACACGATTTCTCAGGAAATCAAATTAACAAATAAATTGATGTTGCCATTAAGGATCTGACATTAAATACTGTTTTGCGGTTAATGATCTGAAATAGTAGGTAGAATATCAAATGTGAGAATTTTGTTGAGATAAGAGTAAAAATAGAGAAGGGAGATGTGAAAAAAATCTTAGGTACTTTGTCTCAAAAAATGCAGGAGGCCTAATATGTGCATAAGAGTTTAGAAATGAGAATGTAATATGTGAGAAAAGGAATTAGTTTATATATATAATATATATATATATATATATATATATATATATATATATATATATATATATATATATATATTCCTAAACAAAGATTCATATTTAAGTTTGAAAACTTCACAGGGTTCTGGGAAAAAACAATTTGAAGGGTAAAGAGAAAACATCATGTTTCTAGAATTGAAAGAATAGCTTAATAAAAGGGAAGAAGGTATTAGAGTATCACCACCAGACATTCTAAAACACTTGAAGCTAGAAGACATTAGATATTATCCATACTTTATTAAAAGAACATTGATAATTGGAACACAACCATCCTATACTTAGCCAAGACAGTTTTTCATTGTTAATGTGGAAGATAAATATTTCTGAATATACAAGGTTTTAGAGAGTATACCACAGGTTTTCCAAGAGGGAATGCTCATAAAATAATGATTCCAAAAAATAAAAAAATAAAAGAATTGAAAAATAAATGCATCAAAGTAAGAAAGATGTAGATGGAGGAAAACACTGGTGAATTATAAAATTTTTATATTACTGAAAGAAATGTGAAATATCACATCCTTGTGAAAAACAATCCTGCTAAGAACAACAAAAACAAAAATAGTGTAATACTATAAACAATTCTATATTCATGAGCTTGGCAATTTAGATAAAACTATTTCCTTATAAATAGCAATAAATCACAACACACCCAATAGGAAACAAAAATGGTTTAAATAGAACTTTAAAATAAATTTATTTTTATAAGGCTTTATTTTTTAGAGTAGTTTTAGGTTTACAACAAAATTAAGAGGAGGTGATAGAGATTTCCCATATGCCCCTTTTCCCCACACATGCATAACCTCTCCCATTATCAACATCACTCACTAGAATAGTACATTTTTTTAACATGGATGAACCTACATTGATGCATCATAATCACCCAACGTCCTTAGTTTATCTAAGGGTTCACTGTATTCTATGTTTGGACGAATGAATAAGGACATATATCTATCATTATAATACCACAAAATCTTCTATGTTTTGCTTTTTTATTTCTCTCCCTCCCACACCTGTAACAATAACTGAACTTTTGTAGTCTCAATAGTTTAGTCTTTTGAGGATGTCAAATGGTTGAAACCATGTAATACGTAGTCTTTTCATATTGGCTTCTATCACTTACTAATATGCATTTAAGGTTCTTCAATGTCTTTTCATAGCTTAACAGGTAATTTCTGTTTAGAACTAAATAATGTTTCATTTTCTGAATTACCAATTGATCCATTCCCCTACTGAAGGACATCTTGGTTGCTTCTGATTTGGGCAGTTATGAATAAAGCTGTAATGAATATCTGTGTGCAGATTTTGTATAGACATAAGTTCTCATCTCCTTTGAGTAAATACCAAGGAAGGCAATTGCTAGGCTATAAACGTATGTTTAGTTTTATAAGCAACTGCCAAACTGTCTTGCAAAGTGGCTGCATGATTTTGCATTCCTACTAGCAATGAATGAGTTTCTGCTGCTCCACATTCTCGCCAACATTTGCTTGTCTGTGCTTTGAATTTAGGGCATGCTAATAGGTATGAGTGATGTCCCATTGTTGGTTTAATTTCATTTCCCTGATGACATCTGAGGTGGAGCATCTTTGCATATCCTTATTTGCCATCTGTGTATCTTCTGTCATGAGGTGTCTGTGAAGGGTCTTGGACCATTTTTTAATTTGGTTGTCTTTTCTTATTCTTGAGTTTTAAGAGTTCTTTGTATATTTTCAATAATAGTGCTTTATCAGATGTGTTTTTTTATTTTTCTCAAATATTTGCACACACACTGTGAACTGTCTTTTCATTCTTTTTTTTTTTTTTTTTTTTTTTTTGAGGGCAGTGTTACTGGTCCTTACATGTGGGACCTGAACCAGGGCCGCTGGCTTCCCAAGCCAGTGCTTAACCACAGCACCACTCTGCCAGCCCCGTGTCTTTTCATTCTTTTAACATTGCCTTTCACAGAGCAGAAATTTTTAATTTTAATGAAATATAGCTTATTACTTATTGCTTTCATGGATCATGTCTTTGGTGTTGTATTTAAAAAGGCATTGCTATACCCAAGATCATCCAGATTTTACCCTATGGTTTCTCTTAAAGAGTTTTATAATTTTATGTTTTACATTTAGAGTTTTGATCAATTTGAGTTAATTTTGGGGAAGGGTGTAAGGCCTGTGTCTACATTCATGTGAATGGCTAGTTGTTCCAGCACCATTTATGAAAAGACTATCTTTGTTCTATTGTATTGCCTTTGCTCCTTTGCCAAATATTGGTTGACTCTATTTAGGGAGTTTCTATTCCTGGGCTCTCTATTCTGTTGCAATGACCTATTTATTTGTTCCTTTGCCAATATGACACTACCTTGATTACTATGGCTTTATAGTAAATCTAGATATTGGGCAGTGTGAGTTCTCCAACTTTGTTCTTCAATATTGTTTTGGCTACTCTGGATCTTTTATCACTCCATGAAACATTAGAATTCATTTGTTGATAGTCATTACCTAACTTTCTGAGATTTTGATTGGGATTTGAATCTATAGATCAAGTTGACAACTGACATTTTGACACTATTTTTTTTTTAAGATTTTATTGGGAATTGGGGGAGGGGAACAGCATTGTGGAATTGTGGAAGAGGAACAGACAAGTTGCTATCCTTTTGTTCTTCAGTCTAGTTGTGGAGGACGTTGCTTCACTGGCCCGTGTTGGTATTATCATTGCGCTCTTCCCAGGTGAGGCGGATCATTTGCCAGCCACTTGATGACTGCTCAAGGTGGCTCCTCAAAGCTCATGCCGGCCACCGGCTGCGCTCTTTTATCTTTATTTTTCATTGGTTCAGTACTCATTGTAAAAATATTTTGCTTTGATGTTCTTAATATGCATAATTGATATTTGTCATTTTAATAGTTTTCATTATCCTCTGTTTCCATAAGTATAAACAGAACCAGTGGATGGAAATGCATAATAAAACAGGTGATTAAAACATAGTGTTGATATTATGGAAGACTTCTTATGCAAAAGATCTAGGCTTTAAGAAAAGATTAAAAAAAAATTACTTGTCATAGAAATTATTTGATTTGAAAATAAATAGTGAAAACTAAGGCATGTACAACTACTTTATAACTTTGCCACTCTTACTGAGCAATATGGCTGAATTATCAGTGCTATTCTCTTTTGCAGAAGAAGATAATGGAGGCAACACCTCTGAAATAAATCAGTTTCCTTTGCTTCTTTAGTAGCATTTGTTTACATATTTCATCAATCAATCTCTGCACTATAGAATTTTTTGTCATCCAATAAGTAAAACATCTTTTGTTTCTAAAACGTAATTTCTGGAAAATGTTCTCAAGATTTGGCTTCCCCCCAGATGACAAGAACTGAGGAGATAGAACATAAGTTTAGTTTCTTTTACCAAGTGTATTTCAATACAATTTAATTTATTCATCCCATGTGGGCTTGCTCATTAATCTTGTTGATCAGTGCAGCTGACACTTTTATTCTGGAATATCTTTTATGATTTACTGTATCTTCAGGCTTCACTCCAATTGGTAAAAATCTATTTTGCTAAGACAATGGATTCTAAATGAAAAAAAATACTGCTATATGAACTTTAAAATAGTCTGCGTCAGTGTCAGGTCAAAGCAGAAATTACATCCCCAAAGCCATAAAAATTATTTTTGGAAGTTCTCATTGACTATCTGTTAAAGAGAGATTTTAAGCTATTTTACTGTAGGCTTTTAAATAAAAGTCAAGCTGCCAGCATAAATAAGAGAATATAAAACAAACAAACAGGTAATTGGTTTTTTTGTAAAGCATGGATACATTTTTGAAACATAGGAAACACACAGACAGCTCCTAGTGACATAAACTCAAGAATAGAACCATATAGTATGGGGAATATAACCAAGGTTGTAAAGATCATGTAAGGTGCCAGATGGGCACTGGATTTGTCAGGGGGATCACTTCATAGACTGTGTCCAATGTTCTACACTCCTGAAGCTGAAGTGGAATAATATTGAATGTCAACTATAACTAAATATATAGGTATATTTAGTCAAGGGATGTAGAGTACAACATAGGGAAGATAGTCAAGGGTATTGTAACAGCTATATAAGATGTCAGAGGAGTAGTAGCCAGGGCGTGGGTGGTTATCACTTTATGAGGGGTTTAAATGTCGAAATATTACGTTGCTTTGTACACCTGAAACTAATAAAATAAATAAAATATGTAAAAAGATTTTTAAAAAAAAGAATAGAATCAGCAGCAGGTAGTGAGAATGTCATCCATCAACCCTGAAATTGACTTATGTCAAAATAAAAAAAAACAAACACAAAAAATTCCCTAAATGCCAAGCAGTGTAAAAAGTGATCTTACACACTGCACATTGTCCTCTGAAGTAAAAAGGAAATATTTTTCTGATTCAAACAATTTGCAAATTGCACTCAGAGCATGTTTGAAGAAATATTTTGTTGGCATATATTTTTCATTATGCTTTTGATTAATAGTTAGATGCACAAATTTTTATTGAATACACCCTGCATCTAAAGAGGGAAACAGAGAACGGATTTGTAATACTTTATTCTCATAATTCTCTATCATGAAAAGTTTTGTTAGTTTTCTAGCATTTAAAAGAGACAGAGAGAGAGAATGTACTATTGTCACTGAATGGCATATTTTAATTTGGTTAAAATGATGAACATTCACTCTTCAATGATGAATATTATGTGCATTTGTTGCAATAAAAACAAGTTAATTTATATGTCTTTAATGAAAAAACATTTTTCCAAGTTCAGTAAGAAACAACTCCCAAATTATACTTACCTGGCTCACTTAGGATCTAGAGCTGCACTAAGATATTTCTACGAGTAGCTATAATGTGAGCATTGAGCACAGAATATGTGACTATTTCAACTGAGCAACTCAATTTTTAATTCTATTTTTAGAATTTTTATATTTTAATATATATGTTTAAATTTAAAAAGTGAAGCAATATAAAATGATTTTTGTATCAAACTCAATATTATTCTTCCAGTAAAATGATATTTCACTTCAGCTGTTTCACTGCATAAGATATTATTGCTGTATTGTAGTATGCTTGTTAGACAAATAGTTTGTTTCTAGTAATACACAGAAACAGGTCACTTATCCACTTTGTGTCAATAGATTGATTTAGTATGAATAACATTTTTTATATTCTGGTGTAAAATCTTCATGTGATAATTTGAATATTTTATTCAGATATGAATTACAATAATGCCTGGGAAAATCATCAGTGGTAATTAAACTGAAATAATAATTATTTTAACTATAATATAACTAAATTATATTAAGGTTAAAAACATAAATAAGTATACACATAATGCATGTATAAATTTAAAATAAAGCCATACTTCTAAGGTTGATTGAACAGAAATGCAGGAGCTAGTATAAAGACTAGAATATTAAAGGAAAAAAGCAACTGAGAAAAGGTATGTCACATGAAATGACAATAGCCAGTTGCTGCAACAGATCCCAAAATGTTGTTTGTTGTGTAAACTCTTTGAAGATAATAATGTGGACAACATTAAGATTTTTTTTCTTTAGCAAACACATAATGAATTTAACAAGAAATTTCTTCCCCTAAGTCAAAAAATAGTTATGTTTACCGGGTTTTGTTGAGATATGGAATTATTTGTCTTAGAACATGGAATACAAATTTTCTTCACTCTTTTGGGAAGAAATTGAGGAATGATTTTATAAAATGTATTTTTTATCAGCATATTTAGTAATCATTGAAATGGCTATGATTTGCAAAGTAGGCAAGGAGAAAGTTAAATTGATTTTCTGAATTCCTTACATATGTGACCCCAAGACTGTGTACTCACAGTGATTTACCCTCTAGAATTAACTAAAAGCCAAACAACAGTTCATATATGTCTGGATTAGGAAATTAGAATGAGCAGCATCTAAAGCCACTGTTTCTTATAAGCACAAGATGATTTCTCCTTTAATACTTTAAAAGAATAAATTATAGAATTAAATATTGTTGAGAGATGCTTTTTTTCTCCATGTGCACAAAATAAGTTAGTAGTTCAGTAGCACTAGAATAAAATGAAAATGTCCAGGATTATTCCAGGGCTTTCTCATTTTATTTCTTCTTAAAAAGGCTGCTAAAAGTTAAGTACCATTTCTGCTTCTAGTACGGTTAGGTAGAATTTTGACAGAACGATTCTCAGATTAACTACCAATATAAACCCAGGACACACACAAACAAAAACTTGAGTAGGGATTTGGAAAAAAAAATAAAGTAGACAAATTTTGGAGGGCAGTTGAATATTGGGTGAAAACTCTGGCATGAGGTGAGCTGATGTTTCACAAAGTCTCCAACTGTAGCACATGATAGCTAAAGATCCAGGAGAGAAAGTCTATCATCTTTCTGGCCCAAGAAAAGTGGGCACAAAGTTTTGAATAACTATGACCCACGAAAAGTGAGAAAGGTTACTGAGAGAAAAAAACACAAAAACTCAACTATGGTAGTCCTAAATTCTGTGTATCAACTTTACTCAAGTCTCTGACTGACCCGCAAGCCAGACACACTCAGGACAGACTCATAGCAATGAGTATAAAAGATTAATGAGTTATCCCTCACCATCCCCATTAAGGTAAAACAAATTCTGCAGTGTGAATAAACCAGGTTAATGGCTTACTTAAATAAACATGTCAACACTCTTCCCAGGACTATATTGGAAAGCAGAATCTCCATGATATAATATGTACAATGCTTGTGTTATAAATTAAAATCAGTTGGCATACAAAGAAGCAAAAACACATATTACTTATTCTGAAGAAAAAATAATATCAACAAAGGCCAACTGAAAGATAAATTGATATTGAAATTATCAGACAAGGATATTAGGGTAGCTACTATAACTATGATTTATGAGATAAAAGAAAAAATACACAAAAAGGATGAAAAGATAAGAAATTTCAGCAGAAGGATACATGATACAAAACAGAACTAACTTTAAATTTTGGAACTGAAAATTACAATATTTAAATTAAAAACTATTTATACAATGTTGTACATAATGTTTATGATGACTAAGGGGTAAAACGTGAAAGGGGTAAAAAGACATATTCTGTTGTAAAATATCTAACTTTTGCATACAGTATTAACGCTGAGTAACCAATAGGTTGATCACCAAAAAATAATTGCAAATGGATTTCTAAATTTAAAAATATTCTAAAAAATTTAAATAATACAAAAAGTGTAGAATAACAGAAAAATGGAAAAAGAAAAAATGCAGAAACAACAAAATAGCATTTCTTACCATCCAACATACACTGTATATTTTTTTTTCTTTATATTGTAACAGTATTCTCATTTTCCCTTGGAATGTAACCTATGTAAAAGCAGAGATCATTTTCTGTTTTCATGTATTTATTTATACATTTTTAAATTCAATTAATTTCAATTTTACATTCTGACACATATTACAGAGTTAACAACTATTGGTTGCATAAATGATTAAGCTCCAGATTTAATATAATTTTTATCTATTAAAGTAGAACTAATAATCTAATGTGAACCAAATATACCCACATGAGAGGATAAATGAAGACAATTTATATTCTTTACCTGAGTGCTAAATTCAATTTCATGTTTTCTAAGTCTTCCTATTATTATAATTACATATTCTTAGCTTTTGAATTGTACTGTAATTTCTGGTTGGTTGGCAGCTCAAGTTACCACTTTAAATGCGATCAAGAAAAGCAGGAACAGAGGTGAGTGATCCTCAATAGAGTCTGATTGGAGTCAGATTATCAGGGGTTCCAGGTGCTTTATGACAAATGCTGTATGAATTTAAGCTTATTCAATTGAGCTACACACTACTTCAGAGAACCTTCGTATAACACTTTAATATTCTAACATCTGGTTCCAGAAGCAACCATTAAATTGCAGGGTATCTTGGGAAGTTGGGTACAACGGTTACTAGAATTTAACAATTTTGAACATATTTGTAATTACTTAGAATATTATTTGGACATTTGAAATTGATGTGTTTATATTACTATTTAGGTATAAGTATATAAAGTACTTTCCAAGGTATCTGTCATATTGTTTCCCTCTAAGATATTATTAAACAAATAGATAGGCCTAGATGAAATTAAAACATCACTTCCGCTTCAGACTAAATTTTATCTGTTTATCTGGACAAGTCTTAAGATTATCACTGGGTTTGTTACGGATCTTAATTGGCGAGAGAGAGAAAGAAGACAGAGACCAAGATCGAAACAGAGTTTGAGTAAAATTAGTTTCCAATATTTACTTTTGCTTTTCAACAGATCAAATACCACAGTGCAAGAAAACATATAACTAAACAATGACAGAGTTTTTAGTCAAGCCATCAGTTATAGCTTCTGGATATCTGGAAAAATTAGAATAGATAGAGAATGAGGATGACCCAAGAGAAATGAATCCTTCTTACAACCAAACATATATTAAGCTGTTCCCTGAAATGACTAGTTTACACTTTCATGTAAGATAAATTATAAATTAAGAAATAAAGGAAACATCAAAGGAACGCAACCATCTTATTGGATCTTGCCAAACCCTTTAGGGGAAGGGGTAAAAACAAAACAATTAAAGTCTATTACAACTGGCCTAATTCTTTAAAAAACCCAAATGGGAAATGTTTAAACTGAAAAATAAGAGAACCATTTATTTAATAAGGGGGCTTCCCAAAGCTACTTGGGAAGTTTCATTAAACAAGTCAGAAACATTCCCCCCCAAAATTACTTGATAAGTTAGTTCTCAAAAACATAATCATCAATTTAGCATGAGGTTGGCGGAAAGTGTTCATATGTGTTTCACAAAACATCGGCAGATTGCTCGAGGACCTACTTTGCGGATGGATCCCTACTGTGGCTGCTGGTACTGCCCGCTAGGGGCAAGATGCTCACTCCTGCGCTTTCGCTGTTCTCTAAGGTCTCGCTATAGGTTACTTGGACTTCCTCAAACAGGGTGGCGTGGTTACAACAATGACTATCACAGAAAAGGCTGAAGCACATATAATTTTTGTGACATTGCTCCAAAAATCTCATGGCATCCTTTCTGCTGCATTCTGTTGGCTGGAGTAGTCATACAACTATGCCCAGTTCCAAGGAAAACGGATACAGTCAATTGCTGTTGATGCAGAAGTGAGAAAAAGATCCAGATTTCCACACTCACCTCTTTTATGATCTACAGACAATAATTCAGACAAAATAAACACTTTAGCTCTCAATGAAAAATATCAAAAACATGTTTCCACTCTTCCATCATTTGAGCACTGTGATATGCTTAAGTTCAACCTTGATGAGGTAGGTTTCAATGTTTCAGTGGTTCAGCTTAATTTATGCACAAATATTTGTAATTGTTGACTTGCATTTACTACTTTACATAAACCTGGGACATATCTTCATGCAAATATGCCATATTTTATTGTGCTGAATAAATCATGCACTATTTAATTACAACATAATTAAATTATTGACACTGATTTTTTAACTTTTCTTCCTTTTGACTTTGATTATTTTTAACTTTTATTTTTTATTTCAAAATGCTTTATTCTAAACCATATTTGAATGAGAATATTGTTGTAAGTTTATTTTTTGCTTCCTTTTTTAAAAATATGAAATATCAATTGGGTGCAACATAGTATTATCTCTTTCTTAGCATTTCCTTGCACTTTTCTTTGAAAAGAAATGAGGAAAACATAAAATTATATATGTGTTTTTCTTTATCTATTTGTATTAAATCAGTGGCAGTGTGTGTATGATTATTTTTCAGATAAATATATTTTTATAATTACTCCTAAGCACAGTTGAAATGATTCCAATGAACATTGTGAAAACCATAAAATGAAACATATACAAATCTTTCAATATGTACGGACATTATAAACCTATCTTAGTTCAAAAATTCACAATCACTATTAATTGACAGCTAAGTGGTTGGTTTTGGGCTACCTTTTGGGTGAGCCACCTGAGTGGGGCACCTGAACTCTAGTCTGCTATATAAAATATATATAGTACTCAAAGGTAAGGTCATATATCAATAAATAAAATTATTCAGAACTATATTGATAAAAACAATCCCAATTATGTATAAACTCTATTTTTCTGTCACAAACACTATTTTTCTAAGTGTTGCTGTCCTTTCTGTGTTTATGTAATATTAATAAGGAAACAAGTTGTGAATATAAGCAGTGGTTAGAAATAAAGCCTAAGATAATTATCTTTATCATTTCTCTCACCTTCCAATTAAAACTAATAGAATAATGTATGATGACAGTGCAAGTCAATAGGAATGATGCAATTATTTTTCTAAATGGATGAGATAAAACTTTTTTACGTAGTTTGCTTTAGTTTTGACTTTTACTACTTTCATTTCAGTAAATAAATGTTTGTGGTTAGCAGCCAAAACAAATCTATCTTCTGTTGAATTTCATTTTATGGAATTTCTAGGATCATAAATTATTCCCAATGTGCAATAAAGTGGCCATAAAATAATAAAAATATTTGACCTATTAAAGTGTTCTTCAAAATTGCAAATTATATGAAGCCATTTAAATAAACATTTGCTGCCTTTCATATATGATATACCCATATCCAATGAAATTTCAATTGCTTACAATATTTTTAGAAATCTGTCTTCTAAAACTTTCTCCCGAGATCTGAACAGACCACTGAAAATTACTGTATTTTCATATCTATTATGGACAAAATTATTATTCCTCATTGTTAGTGTCATTGTTTCTAAAAAATATAAACATATGTCTTTAAATGACAGCCAACCTTTTCCTAGAGACAATGGAACTATTAAAATTAAAGTAATTGATTTATATTTTATCCATTGATAGAAAAATAACCTGAAAAACAATTTCAATATATTTTTTCTCACCAGTTGATTCTATTGGTTGTTTTTTGCTGACTATTGAAAAATTAGAATGTTTAGCGTTTATGATTCTCTATATCTAATTTAAATTTTAAAAGTAATTTATCTCTGAAAATAATTTTCATTTTTTTCTTATTTCAGCATTTTGGGGTCATTTCTCCAGACTAATGTTTCAAAAATAAAGTATATAAAAATAGCCTAAATTATAAATAATAATAATAATAATAATAATAATAATAAATTACAAACTGTCTCACTGATACTGGAAAATTGCTGAGAAAATATGGGTTGTTTTTTTTAACAAAAAAAAACAAAAACAACATCATTTCAATGTTTTAAAAGACAGACAAAAAATTGATAATTAGAGGGAGTCTAGGCCAGTTAGAATTAAGGTAGTTGTAACAAAAATGAACACAATACAATGATTTGATCTCATAAAAGAGATGACTAATTAAAATAAAATTTCACATCTCATATTTGAACAATATATTAATGCACAAAATATAAAAAATACAAAGTATGAATTTTTCCTCTTAGGTTTCTAATAAACTATCAACTCTCTGGTTAATGCGTTCACTTTTATAAACCTCTGTTGAGCAGTTTATGCTATAGAAATACATACATACTAGTATTTTACCATGAGTATTATAGTTTTCCTCACCAACTAGTGACTTGCATTTTTGCCCATAGCTATATGCATTTCATTTCCATTATAAGACACTTGAGACCTTTCTAGTGATAGATTTACAACATACTACATAAAAAAAAAAAATTAAAAAAAACCTTCATTTTTAAAATACATTTCTTTGGTAATGTAGCACAATAGGTTTAATCAAACAGTTGAAGTATAATATGGGAACTACATTGTACTGTTTAAATGAATTCATAGCTGTAAGAAAACGTTTGATTTTAAAAATGTAACTGAGATGAGAGTGCATAGTTATAAGCAGTAAAACACTAGAAAACAGTGAGTGAATGAATAAATAAGATGATTTTTCATCAGTGGCCATTTATTATTTTGCTCTTAGGAAACTGGAAGAAATTGTCTTCTTTGAGTTTCAAATGTTCTGGTAAATCTAGATGTTTCTTAGCTTCCTCAATATCACTTTGAATGGCTGAAATAAGTGACTCTAAAAAATTCAAGTTCTTTTCTGGTCTGAGATAGCAAGTGATGGCCACATTGAGGATTTCCCCAGAGAAGTCCTCTTTGAAAGCATGGAAGTTATGAGTTTCCATGGACTTCTTTGTATTCTTGTAGTATGCTTTCCATCCTATGCTCACCACCATCTTATGGTCGTCTCCACTTCCAACACTGGCCCCACCATAAGAAATGCCAGTGGATACATCAGCTGGAAGATTATCAGGAAAGTTAGCGGTGGGGATGCCCAGCTATTTGGAACCAAGACCAAAGCCATGTACCAGTAAGGCAAGGTGCTTCATGATGCTGTCTGCTCTGGGCATAGGTTGGGGCCAGTCACCAAGTTTGGTGGAGGCGCCATTCAGTGGGTGCCCACCCCACCCCCCAGTTGCCCCTCCCTTCTCCCGCTCTGCCCTGCAGGCCAGGCTGACACATAGCGGACAAGGAAGCTCCTGGGTGATGTGTCAAGGCAAGCCGCTTGGGCTGGTGACCTAACAGGGAAGCTGCTCAGTCACTCACAGGCTGCATTGAGAAAATATATACTAAACAATAACCAAATAAAAAAATATCACTAAATGTTTTCCAGATTATTGAAGTATGCATTATGCAAGATAGATATTTAAAATGTCACCAGATTTTTCTGCCAGATGACATACCTTGATGCCTTCTTAATAGAATATAAGCTCTGGAGCCGGACTACTTCAATTTAAATCTTTGTACTATTTCTTGTCATGTTAGAAACAATATTTTACCAATCTCCTTCCGTTACCATTTGGAAATTGGTAAAAGTAATACATCACTTACAATGTTGGTCTGGATTTAATATTTCATTTAAATATTTAGAATATGATATCTTTTTAGAAAGTATTACTATATAGCTTTTGTTTGTAATGATTTTTCTGTCCAGGACCACATGTTCAGGTGACGCAAATGATTTTAGAGTTGGCCTTATCAAAAATGATTGTTAGCAAAGTAAATACTAATTTTCTACAACAAAATCACTTTTCTCAAAAGCAAATAAAAATGAAATTTGAATTTTCCTTTTCTTAATGTTTGTTCTATAACTTTCCTGTATTAGCTTGAAAGAGAAAAAGCACCACTTTATCTCATTGTTTCTGCATCACAAACACTGACTTTCAGAATACAGAAAAATAATTTGGTGCTGATTGCTTATTTTCTAGTGATTCATTTTACTGATTCCCAGCATGCTTATTTATACTTCCTGTTGGCAAAATCTAGAGTGCAATTCTGTAAGTGCTCTACATGAGACATCTCAATATTATAAATGGCTTTTAAGCAAGCAAACCAAAGCACAGTTGACTTTTTTCCTTGTATTTATTAATTTACTTAACCACTAGAGAGAAATAAAACACATAATCCCTGTTCATTGTGAATGTCATCGTTTGGGTTACTAGACTTTATCAAGACTCTGACTGTCACATTTTTTCTAGTAACTATGTTCTTTTTCTTTCAGATTTAGAGTAAAGACAAGAGATAATATTCTTTCAATTACATGTTTTTCAGTATGCTGATAACCTTTAATCTCAGCCAGATTGGTGAAAACTGAAAAAAGAAAAAAGAAATCCAGGGCATAAATTCACTTTACAAATGTCTCTTTTGGAAAATGAGTAAAACATCTACTAATGTGCCTTGAAATAGTCTCAATTATTTTAAACTAAAAAAAGCTTTATATGACTACTGATTTATAGAAATTAATCTTAAAAAATATGAGAATAATACTAGTAATTTCCAAATACTTATAATTCTTAACTGATTTATTTCATACTTTTTACTATATAGTATGTTCAGATGACTCTGCTAGCTAAATGCTATGAAATATAAGATAACAATAATTGTGAACTTAAAATAGCATAGGTTAGATAAACAAAGGACCAGAATAGTAATAGTCTTTTTCCCCTTACTTTTCTGTTCCTTTAAAATGAAAGATTGAAAAGGATTTCAATGATTCAGTGCATAATAGATAAGTCATGCCTTATGAAATTGCTATGCTGTCTTCAGTAAAATGAGATTGAAAAATGTCCTGATAATGGGGTGATTACATCTTTTTTTTCGATTTTAAATGTGTTAAGTTTAGGATAGAGTAAAAGTATACAATAATAAAAATAATTGGCAAATAAGTATATCAGACTAGAGTGTATCTTGTAAAATTTCTTTTTCATTTATGTTTATTATTGAAATTTAGAGTGACAATATTACTTATCAAAATTAGGATCATCCCTACAATTTACCAGATGACTTGACTTAATTTTGAGTCTTGGAAGAATAATAATTCCTAAGTAGTCTATTACAGGTACTTAAACATATTGAAATGCTAATAGAAATTGTATATTGGCCTTGAGTAAGTACACATACATTTTGGTTGGAAATGTATTCATAAACAATGAATTAACGCATTTTGTTATCTCTCTCTTATGTAGTCCACCAGCCCAGTTAGTTCAGCTCAAAAATTTGTGCCCCAGATGCTTTATCACTTGTATTTGGAGATACATATTGTTGTCACTTTTATATTACAAATGACGTCTTTTATGCCAATTTCTTTTATACTGCAAATATGATTAAAAACTATCAAAGGGTTATTTTTAATCACATTCTCCAAATTGCTAGTATTTTCCTACAATATTACTGCTACTACAATTAACTGTATGAGGACATTATTTCCAAAATGATTCTGCTCATAACTGTGACTTTGTAGTACTAATTAAAATAATTATTTTTTCATAAAATTTTTGATATTTTAATTTTTAATCATGACACATTTCAAACATAGAAAATAGCAGAAAGTAATACTAATATACCTATCTGTTTATTATAATTAAATACATATTATGTTACCTTTAACTGACTTTGTTTCTCCTTTCAGAAGTAAAACCTTTCAAACATTGAAAAAAGTCCACATACTCTTCATTTTGTTTTCCTCATTCCACAGAATTAATCAAATTCCTAAAATTGGTGAGTAATCATTTCCATATTCCATATTATTCTTTTATTGTGTATGTTTTAATATATAATATACATACCACATACAGCATTGCATTGCTTTTTCATCTTGAAATGTTACAACACATAACTATGGATTCAATGACTTTTCTTAGGATTTTATATGTCATCGTGAAAAAAGTAAAATTGGCTAGTATTATTCTATGTATCTATTGTCCTTTTTGGTTCCATTATAAAATAAAACTATTATACAATAATATATGTATATTTGGGGTTCAAGTCCTGGATGCGATGTATATACACACTACTTTTGTGTTTTAGAGACTACTGAGGACTCTTACAAGTAAATAGAGCTGGCAGAACAGAGGCGAAGATCAGAATTCAAAATACCATCAGAGGTGCAGTGAATTTAACATTTTTTTCCCCTCTGCTATCTTCTGACTTGAACCCAATGTGCCAGAAGAGGCCACTGGGAGCTCCTTGGGAAATCCTTTGGTTCTTTCTTGCTCAAGGAGTCTGTAAAGTAACCTCTAACACTCAGAGTGTGTATGATTTTTTTCTCTTTTGTTTTCTTTCCTCTATGCTTCTTTGCTCCATTCCTTTAGCAATCTCATTACAGCAGCAGCAGCTGGCAGTAATGGAAGCCTGAAGGAGAAAAAATTCTAAGGGATAGGAGCTTTCCTCTTCCTTCAGTGGAATGTGTTTCTAAAATATTGGGTAAAATTTCACTAATTTTGTCTTTCTCTGTCCTTGTTTTGCTTGACGCGGGTTGCAGGTGCAGTTTTGGAAGTGCACAGCTAGCAGGGTATATAAAGCCACAGTATATTTTTTGTCTGGAGTTCCAGAGATGAGCCCACATATTTACTATTTTCATATTATTTCTTCCTTCCTTATGTCCCAAGATTTCTTCTGTTTTTGAAAGCAAAATTTAAAAAAATGACAAACCTCAAAAGTTGACAAACTAAAAAGAGAGAAGACACAAATTCCTAGTATCAGGAAGGAAACAGGAGATATAACTAAACACCCTAGAGACAATAAGAAGGATAATAAGGGGGGCCGGCCGAGTGGCGCGGTGGTTAAGTGCTGGCCTTGGAAGCCAGTGGCCCCGGTTCGGGTCCCACATATGAGGGCCAGTGACACTGCCCTCAAAAAAAATAAATAAATAAAGATTTAAAAAAAAAAAAAAAAAAAAAAAAAAAAGAAGGATAATAAGGGAATACTAGGATCTACTTTATACTCATAAACTTGAGCTTTTGGTAAAATGGACCAATTCCTTGAAAATCACAATCTGCCACAACTCACATACTATGAGATAATTTTAAATACCTTATAACTATTAAATTGAACTCATTCATTAAAAAAACTCCCAGAAAAAGAAATCCCCAGGCCTATATGGTTTTATTGGGGAATTCTACCAAACTTATAAAGAAGAATGAACATTGAATCTCTTCCAAAAAATACCAGAAGAGGGAATCTTTTCAACTCATTTTATGAGGCAAGGATTACCCTGATACCAAAATGAGAAACATTGCACAAAAAGAAGATTATAGACCAATATTCCTCACGAATATAGATGCAAAATGTTAGCAAATATAATTCAGCAATGATATAAAAAAATTATATATCCTGATCACATGGAGTTTATTCCAGTAATAATAATAATCATTCATTATTTGAAAATTAATCACTGTAATCCATAATTTTAACAGGTTAAAGAAAAATCACATAAAATTATATAATTTTATTCTGAAAGATCATTTGACAAAATTCAACATGCATTCATTTAAAAACTTCAGCAAACTTAAAGGGAAAATTCTGATTTTGATAAAGAGCAACACTGAAACCCTGCAAGTGTCATACAAAAAAAGTAGTGTTTTTCACCCTTGAGACTGGAAACAAGGCAGGATTTTTCTGCTCTCAATACTCTTTTATAGCATATGACTGCAAGTTCTAGCCAATGAGATAAGACAAAAAAATGAATGAATGAATGAATGAATGAAATAATAGGTAAGCAGATTAAAAAAAAGAAGAAGAAAGAAAGAAACCATCCCTATTTACAGGTAATGTGAATTTTTATGGAGAAAATGCTCAGAAATCAAAGAAACAGAGCAAAAACAATCAAAACCTCTAGAATTGAGTTCAGCAGGGTCATAGGATACAAAATAAACACACGAAGATTTTGTCTTTTTGTATATGATAGGGAACATGTGCTCATCAAAATTAAAATAGCACAATCTCAGTTATAACTGTTCTAAATATGAAATAGTTAGCTGTAAATCTAACAAAACACATACTAAAAACTACAAAATCCCAATTTAATAAAAGATGTCAATAAATATTACCTCATTTAAATAAAACATACAGTGTTCATGGATTTCAACAAAGTGAAGGTGCAACTCTGTCTAAATTGATATACAGATGACATATCATCTAAACTACTCTGCTGTTTTTCTCTTGGGACTTTTCTGTCAGCATATTATCATTCAGATTTACTCAGGCTGCACATAGATGCAACTCAGAAGTGTGAAGATTTAATACCCCAGGAAAAATCCCTCAAGTTTTAGAGTGGAGTGGTGGACTGAACAGATAAATAAAAGGCTTTCACCTCCCATCCTTTAGGTGGAGAATAATTGCAGGCATTTGGATGCACATCAGGAGTCCTGAGCAGAATCAAACACCCATTACCCAGAGCAGCAACCTTGGTGATGCACACTCACACTGCCTTTTCCTCCTCTTCTGCATCTTCAAATAAACCACATCTATATAAATTCTTCGCATAGATTTTTGCATTTGTAGAAACTGAAGATCAGACAATAGTACTAGTGTCTGGAGATATATCTTTCTTTCTTGAAGAAATGCTTCAAAATATACAAAATATCATTTTTAAAATAAATAATAGATTTACTTTGCAGAGTAATTTAGTTTCACAGAAAAATTGAGTGGGAAGTCCAGAGACTTCCCATAATATTCCCCCAGTCTCTCCTAATGTCAACATTCCCTACCAGAGTGGTCCATTTGTTATAAATGATGAATCTTTAAATACAGCATATCCTTAACAGAACCTCTCCCCACAAAAGAGGAAAATGTTTTGATATAACATTTTTTGAGCTTGAAGTACATAGAAAGCTACCTCATTTTTTTGTAGGACAACTAGTCTGACAAGATAACAAATGTGATTGTAATTAAATATGTGTACCAGAAGGAATATTGTGGCTCCATATATATGTACAACACACTGTGATTTACAAATTTTAAAAATCAGATTCCAAAGATTATTCATAAAATATCTAACTAACCTGGTAATTTTATTTAAAAAAAAAAGTCATATTGAAATTGACATCAATAAGCTCATGCGTGGAGTATTGTACAGGCACTTTGCCCTGTAACTTTTACTACAATGCTGTTAAATAGTTATTATTTCCATTTTATAAATGATATAATGAACTCAAAAACATTAAGTACTTCCTAGCAAATAGCAAATTCATAAGTTTGTTACTGTTCTCTTTGTCCCAAACCCTATACTCTTTCAGCTATGCATGATCTTAATAAATAAATCTCTGAATCTGTATTTCAGACATGGCCTCCATTCTTAGTGGTCCAGATCTCTTCCAAGATTGAAGATATCTCTGAACTCCCATGCAGTAACAGCATTTCCCTCCATTTCATTTTAGGAATTCTTCTTTCTCCTATAAGCAGTAACTCCCCTTGCAAACATCAACTCTTCTAGATTCTCCATTGCTGTGCCTTGCTCAATAGGTTTGAAACCTGTGTTGATCATTTAAATATCATCCTTTTGGCCATTAGAAAATAGTCATGGGGATATAAAGCACAGTATAGAGAATATAATCAATAATATTGTAATAACTATATATAATGCCAAGGTGGGTACTAGAATGAACTGCGGGGATCACTTCATAAGTTAGAGAAATATCTACACTATGTTGTAAACCTGAAACTAATATAATATTGAATGCCAACTGAAATTGAAAAATTCTTAGAAGATTGAAAATAAATAAATAAATAAATAAATAAATAAATATCCTTTTTGTATCTTCGGAGATCCTTCAGTGTCCTGCTATTAATACAGTTTAGTGAAAACTTCCTTTCACATGAGATGTTTGTTATAACAGGCTCATTCTTTCTTCCTCTTAACCAACCTAGGTCACCAAGAATAGATTATATAAAGACGTAATTATAAGAGCATGTGTAAAATGACTTTGTTAATAAACCTTTGAAAAGAGAAATTGAAATGACCTTAAGAAAAATTATCTACTAGAATATTAACAAATTGATTTAAAATAACTGAAAATGGAGATTTTTTTTTTTAAACAAATCTCTTTATTCAAGGACTTAAAAAGAAACAAAACCTTGTTACCAGACTTCCTGGAAACTTTATGAAATGGCAGATTACTCTGATCCCAATAAGAAATGACTTAATGATTAATTAGGTGCAATCTTATTATTTGTAGCTCAACATAACTACTCTATTTAAAATGTAGATGGTAAAATATGTCTTAGGTTATTTAAGTGACTAACAGATTTCTTAAACATCTGTTGAAATTTAATATAAGTTATGACTAGGTGCCCAATACTTTTTTTTTTCTTTTGAGGGCAGTAGCCCTCATATGTGGGACCGAACCGGGGTCACTGGCGTCCCAAACCAGCGCTTAACCACCGCGCCACTTGGCCGGCCCCCCAATACTTTTTAAAGAAAAAATATTCTGATGCTAAAGATGGTAAGAATTCAAGAAGGTTGGGCCGGATGAGTGGCGTGGTGGTTAAGCGCTGGTTTGGGAAGCCAGCGGCCCTGGGTCGGTCCCACATGTGAGGGCCAGTGACACTGCCCTCAAAAAAAAAGAATTCAAGAAGGAATTACTGCAATGAGGTTTTGCAGTTTGGAATAGGGATTGGGCTCAACAGTGAATACAACAAGAAAAAGTGGTGATTTATAACCAAAAACAGGATGGAAGTCAATGGATGGAAAATTATCAAGAGAAAGCATCAAGTCTAACAGGGGATTTTAGCTAAAAAGAGCAAACAAGTTTCTTGCTGAAGGCAGGTCAGCATTTTCAGATATTACCTGGGTATGGTGAGAGATGAGGAATTTGATTAGATATGCAGGGTGATCACATACAGAGGGTGATAGTTCTGTCAAACTGACTTCTCAGGATTCTTGGAAGTCAGGTCATGAAGATGACTTACAGGAGCCTGACTAAAGTTTGTTCAAAGAGTCTTTGTCATAATTTGTAGTATACATGTTGCTAAATTTTATTGGCTATAATATTATTATTAAATTTGTAATAACATGTATATCATCTTTTACATATATACTTACTTAGAAATATAGAATGCTAAAGTAAGATGGGAATTTAGGGCATGGCTAATCTTCTAATTATATATTGTGAAAATTGGGGTGCAGGAGTATGATAGAGGCAAAGTCAGACCATATTGGCAGAACTTAGTCTCTTGATTTTAGTTTTATATTCTTTTGTTATATAATATGATATGAATCTACATTTTTAATATTCAAAAGCATTTTCCCTTTTAGCAAAAGAACATTACATGTTCTTAAATGAAATTCTTCAATAACTGTATCCAAGTGGAATAACATTGGCTTCATTTATAATTTACCAGTTCCTTAAAGACTAACTTTGGAAGCCTATTAACAGTGTATTATAGTTAGGTAGTTCTAGTTTCATGAATTTCTTGATTTGATTCTAGTAGTGTGAATCATTTCCTTTTAATGAGGCTCTTAGGCATACATGATTAAGGCAATATTTGATAAAGTCATACTCCATATTCTTTTTTTTTGACAAATTATTTGCATTTATTATAAAATGTAACAATTTTATTGGTCATTAATATATGAATGATTAACCATCCAATGGAATAACACATACTCGGTAAGAAATCTTGTTTTTATTTACTTATTTTTTTTTATTAAAGTTTATTGGGGTAACAATTGTTAGCAAAGTTACATAGATTTCAGGAGTACAATTCTGTAATATGTCATCTATATATCACATTGTGTGCTCACCACCCAGAGTCAGTTCTCTTTCCATCTCCATATATTTAATCCCCTTTATCCATTTTCATAAAAAGGTTCTACCAACATTGCATGTATGAACATTTTGCCTCTGAACTTTGGACAGTAATATCAGTTACAATGCCAGTGGCCATTCTAAAGTAAAGTTGTGGAGGTTCTTTTTGAATAACAACCGCCATTGACTTACATCTACTTATGGCCAATAAAGTGTAATGATATAATTGTGAACTTACATAGATAGATTTTCCATCTTCCTTTGAATTTCTAACAATACCTATTAAGAATATTTAATTTCACGTGATATGCTGTCTCAGGTATCAGGCTCTGATACTAAATATAACTGATTTTGAACAAATGAATACATAAAATTACCTTTCACAAAATCTAGTTATAGTGTCACTGATTTACATAAGATATCGTATATTAGGCTTTCCATACTTTATGAGGTGTCCATTTCCTGGGTTCCACTCATCATTTGGCAAAAGCACCCAGCTATCATGTCAAAGTCAGCATTTATATTGGAAACTAAGTAATTTATCATGAATTATCAACATTTAGCAGCATTGTCTTATTATCTCATGTACCAGTTGTCAAAATTTAACTCAGGAATGTAAATTGTAAAGATGGTTGAAGGTAATTGGGACTTGGAAAGGTATTAAATGAGGAAAGAGGATAGGAGTATTTTTTTTTATTCAATGTCATATCAACAGCTGTATGTTGGAAAAGAAAGATTATGAAATTATGTTTAAGTTTTTATGATATCAATAACTATTAATATTATCTTTTAATAAATGACTATTTGTACTGGCATATCATATGCATTATTTTTTTTTAAGCTAAGTTAATTTATCAAAAATAGCCTAGGGGGTCGGCCGAGTGGCGAGGTGGTTAAGCGCTGGCTTGGGAAGCCAGCAGCCCTGGTTCGGGTCCCACATGTGAGGGTCAGTGACACTGCCCTCAAAAAAAAAAAAAATTGCCTAGGTAATTAATGATAGAGTCATAATGAAATTCTTACAAGGAAGGAGTCCTGTTCATCCATTTATGTTCACTTTTATTAAAAATTTTAGTAAGGGGATTTATTTAACTAGACTAAACTGTCAGATGACTATGGTAAAAATGGTGGCAATTAAATAATTGACATAAAAAAAGACAGTCATTAATGTGATTTAAGTAGTACATATATCTTCCTTTGATAAAAATTTTTAAAAATTAATAACAGACTTCCGGTAAAATGGCGCAATAGACAGACGCTGTGCTAACTGCCTCCCAGGATCACACCAAAATTACAAGCAAATTATACAGCATTCAACCCTGGAGGTCCCCGGAACACTGGAGGAACAGAACCACTAAACGAAGAACTTAAAGAGGAAGCCACGTCGGGTCTGGTAGGACAGGCGGAGACGAGAGAGGGCAAACCCCATGAGGGAGATCCCAGCTGTGGAGAGGCTTCTCCGGTTGGGGGAGAGACCCTCCGGCCGCACCCCAAGCTCACCAGCCCAGAGCTCCTTTGCCGGGAAGAGAAGTTCTAAGATAGCCGGCAGTAAATCAGTAAGGACTCTCTTTGCTCAGCTCGGTGAGGCTAAGAGTGGCTGGAGAATCAGTGGGGCCGGCATCCGGGCTTGCTCGCCTGTGAGCACTTACCTGGTTCCTGGTGGAGGGAGTGGCTGTGTGAGCCGGGAGCCTACGGGGACGGACTGAACTGAGCACCTTTGGTGCAAAGGCTGGAGGTTTTTGGACTATTGTTCCCGTGGTGCAGAGCTTGCACGCGAGTGGTGTAGGGAAAACGCCATTTGTCGGGCTTGAGCCCTCCCACAGAGGATCAGGTCCAAGACCTAATTGGTTTGGTGGAATTGGCGCAGAAATGCGTGCGCGCGCGCGCGCTCGCCTGCGGCCTTGGATCCCCACCCTCCTTCCGGCTTATACTGTGTGGACAGGGAAACGCAGGGCGGGTGCCATCCAGCTCCAACAGCTGCTCACTGAGATCCGGGAGTGCGCGAACCGCCTTGGGTCTCTGCTCTCCGCACTCCGCTTGCAGAGTTGCCAGGCTGGTGATTGGTTGTCGGGCTGCTTGGCCTGGTCTGCGTGCCGCTGATTGGGACAGGCTGAGACTGGGAGTTCTCCTGGGAGTGTTGGGCCGTGAGCTATGTGCCTGCGTGATCCAGCCAGGGATCTCCTGGTGATCTACCTAATACATCAAAGCAATCCATGAGCAACAGCCAGAATGGGGAAACAAAGAAACATGTCACAAGTAAAAGATCAGAAGAAACCTCCAGAAATGGAACCAAATGAAACAGAAGGATCCAACCTTTCAGAGACACAGTTTAGAACACTGATGATAAGAATGTTTAAGGAACTTAGCGAGGACATAAAGAAGGAAAGGGAAACCATAAAAACAACCTGTTAGAACTAAAGAATACAATAACTAAAATGAAGAACACACTCGAAGGAATCACCAGTAGAGTAGATGAAGCAGAGGAGCGGATCAGCGATTTGGAAGATAAAATAGCAGAACTCACCCAGTTGGCACAGCAAAAAGACCAAAGAATAAAAAACAATGAAAATAGTTTAAGAGCCCTATGGGACAAGGTGAAGCACAACCACCTTCGAATCATAGGGATACCAGAAGGAGAAGAGAAGAAGCAAGGGGTCGGAAATGTATTTGAAAAAATAATGACTGAAAACTTCCCTACCCTGGTGAAGGAAATCAACATACATGCCCAGAAGTGCAGAGGGTTCCAAACAAGCTGAACCCAAACAGGTCCACACCAAAACACATCATAGTTAAAATGGCAAAGGTTAAAGACAGAGACAGAATCCTAGAGGCTGCAAGAGAAAGACAGCAGGTTACATACAAAGCAACTCCTGTTAGACTAACAGCTGACTTGTCTACAGAAACTCTGCAGGCCAGAAGGGAGTGGCAGGAGATACTCAAATTGACACAAAATAAAGGCCTACAACCAAGATTGCTCTACCCAGCATGGCTTTCACTTAAAATTGAAGGAGAAATAAAAAGCTTCTCAGAAAAGAATAAGCTTAAGGAACTCATTACCACCAAGCCAGCATTGCAAGAAATGTTAAAAGGGCTTTTTTAAACAAAAGAAAGGGGTAAACAAGCTAACCCAGAGAGACAATTTAAGAAGATTAAAGGCATATCAAGCATACATAAAGGAAAAACTGATGGTTGCTGGCTGGGAGGAAGTGGGGAAGAGGGAGAGGGGGAAGGTTTGGACAGTGTATGTGGGACTACAATGTTGCCGCAGGGATATGGGGGCAGTTCTGGGAATGTAATTGATAATGTTGTGAAGAGACTATTATGTTGCGAGAAATAAGTCAGTCGGAGAAGGACAGGTACCATGTGATCTCACTTATGTGTAGAGTCTGAAGAGCTGAGTGAATGATCAAAGTAAACAGACTTGTAGATGTAGTGGAAAAACTGAGGGTTGCTAGTTGGGAAGGGGGTGGGGATGGGGGGAAAGGGGAAGGGATTAGACAGCATAAATAGACAACTACAATATTGCCACAGGGATATGAAACACAGTTCGGGGAATATAATAATGTAAAAATTTTGTGGCATGTCAGATAGTCACATGTCTTGTTAGGGAGACCACTTCATGGATGGAGTAGAGGCTTGATCACTGCACTGTACACCTGAAGCTGATGTTGTATAGTATTGTATGCCAACTGCAACTGAATATGTGGATGGTCACGGGATGTGGAGTATACTGTGGAGGGGAGTCAGGGGAGTTGTGATGGATATGTATGATATGGGGGGGAGTGTGGTGGCGAACTGGGGGAGGGGGGTTTTCACTTTGGGGGGTAAAGAGAATAACTATTGCATTGTGTTGTACATCTGAAACTAATAAAATAAAATAAAATTAAAAAAAATTTAATAACATATTAGCTTTTCTATTACATTTAAGATTTTCTAGGGTGGTTTAGTGAGGGATGACAGAAAGAAAGAAAAAGAAGGAAGGAAGGAAAAGGAAAGGAAAGGAAAGGAAAGGAAAGGAAAGGAAAGGAAAGGAAAGGAAAGGAAAGGAAAAGAAGGGAAGGGAAGGGAAGGGAAGGAAGGAAGGAAGGAAGGAAGGAAGGAAGGAAGGAAGGAAGAGAAAAGAAGAAAGAAATTAGAAGGAAGGAGGGAAGGAAGGAAGCAAGGAAAAGAATGATAGGAAAACAATGAAAATCTTTTGCCAAAGATGAGGCAGATACATAAATATTTACATAAAGCAAATATAAACAACTAAGAGAAATATAACAGATTAAGAAAGTAAACATTATTTTGAAAAACAATTACCTAATTCTCTTACTCTATATATTTCTTGCATATGGTAATGTTGTACTTATAAAGGAAGCTCAGAAAAAAAATGACTTCTCCTGAAAATGAAGAATAATGAAATGAGTGAGAATTAAAGAAAAATGGACAATATGGTGATTCTGAGATTATGTACAGGTTTTGATAATACTGTTGATAACGAATATCCTTTATGAAATGCCTATATATATGTAAGGTCCATCACATACATTATTCATTACATTCAAAAACATTGTCTTTCTTATGTCTTATCTTTCCAATCACTTTGTATTGAGGCAGTCAGTGTCCTTTTGCTTATGTGCCATTCATATTTCTCTTTTGAGGAAAGATGTAAAAAGATTAATTCAAAAGAAGAAAGTCTTTTGTTTTTATCTTACTACTAGATAATATATTGTATGCTTGTTAGGTAAGGAAGAGTTCTACAGTTATATTTTTATTTCTTACCTTCATGTTTAGTATCTTCCATTATTTGCAGATTTCTGTAGTGTATTCATCCCATTGTCTTCAGCAATCTCAATTTGACCTTGCTGTCTCCTCTGCAATCTGAGCAAAGTTGCTTCTGATGATTATCACCAAAGTTCTTTGTCCTTGTCACCTTTTCTTTTCAATGTCCTAAGTATTGACAGGCCATCCCTGATACTACATCCTCGTGCATGTTCACAATACAGATGTCACTTTTCTGAGTGATATCTCTGAAAATTGTTTAATTTGAAAAACAAGAAAGGTTTTGATTTATGCAAAGTACAGTGACTTTTTTCTTCACACACTGCCTGAGCCAATTGAATGTCTTGCAAATTGCAGAAAGAACTCAACTTTTGGTCATTTGAGTTAGGTTTAAGTAACCTACAGAAAAATCTGTAAGATGAATTTAGAGCTAGAGAAAAGGCAAGAGATTAATTGAATCTAGCTAATACATCATAATTGCTTAAGTTTACTTGAAGTTTAGTGCATGTTCTAAGCACTTTACTAGCACTCCTTCATGTAATCATTAAAAATACACTATAAGTGAAATTTTTATACCTGTTTTTTTTTCCATGGAGAAGAAGCTGAGGAACAGAGAAATTCACTTTTCTAAGCTCCCACAGTTAGCCGATGGTGGCACACAGATTCTAAGGTAGGTCTTTTTGACCCTAGAATTTACATTCTTACCACCACGCTTTCTACTCCCCTATGTGAAAAATACGATGTTACCATTTTTCATTATTCTAATAGATGAATCTTCTAGGTTAATACTAATCAGTTTTTGTATAGAAGACAACAGCATAAGTACTTTGTTTTATAAGATTTTCACTGTGGCCTCTTAGTTTGTCTTTAAAAGGAGAAGAGGAGAAAATATCACATAAAATCTTAGCGATTGTTTTCAAAGCTACTAGAAAACAAAGGAGAAAAACAAAGGTTAAAAATATACCAAGACCAGGGCCGGCCGAGTGGCACAGTGGTTAAGCGCTGGCTTGGGAAGCCAGCGGCCCTGGTTCCGGTCCCACACATGAGGACCAGTGACACTGCCCTCAAAACAAAACAAACATATATATATATACCAAGACCAAGGCTGAGACAAAGAATCGAGTGGAAATTAATTAATTATTTCCCAGGTCCCTTTAATCTTCCTAATAACATGGAAACCTATGTTTTACAGATCTTAGACTTTATTTTATAATTTATAACTGACCTACACATTTATATAACTTATTTTGACATATTTTCTGACCTATTAAAGAGATGAAGGAGTCATACTTCTCAATGTGTATGATGTTAATATTTTGAAACAGTTAAAAATAAGACAGATCGGGCCGGCCGAGTGGCTCAGTTGGTTAAGAGCTCGCTCAAGAGTGCGAGCTGAGCTCTGAGCAACAGCTGTTCGAGGCCAGCCCGAGCTGAGTTGCCGTTGAGCTGCCAACAGGTGGCAGGATGGCTCAGCTAAAAAAAAATAATAATAAAAAAAAAAAAAAAAAAATAAGACAGATGGAGCATAGGAGCCCTTAGCACCACATGCAAGACAACAGACTTCTGAATTCTACTTATACTCATGATAAATTAAAACAAAGCTTTATATAAAATAATTCCTTTCTTTTAAAAAATTTTAGGTGGCAGTTACTCTGATTAGTCTGATTTTACTAACACGTATACTGAGATTTAGATTATGTTTCAGAAAAAAATAAGTGATAACTGAGGATGCAGAAAAGCTGACATCAGAAACTATGCTCCTAGCTATTGACTTACGCTTACACATCTTTTACTGATGTGAGAACAAAAGATAAAAATCATTGGTATTATTAGCGTTTGATGTCAAAATCCCTGAACACTATTCACTGATACTGTTGTAAGGACAACAGGAGTTTCAGTACTATTGTAAACAGCAAACTGTGTGTGTGTGTGTGTGTGTGTGTGTGTGTGTGTGTGTGTGTGTAAATTGTTGGATATATTAATGAATAAATAATTGAATTAATAAATGTATTTAGATATTTTTGCTCAATAACAGGCTATCTGTTGGAGCTTGTCTCATTTTGGTATATAAATATGCCAAATAGGATGAAGATTTGTTTTCTTATTTATACTTAAAAACACTTATCCTATTTAGGTAATTAACAATTTGAGAGTAATATTTGCTTTGGTGTTGGGAAGATATTAGACAATATTCATTTTTCCCCCTATTTAATCAACTCATTAAGGTGATTGCATAGTAACAAACACTATAATCAATAAAAACAACAAAAGCTAATCTTGGAGTAGAATAATGCCAACTGTCATGTAATGTACTTTTGGGAAATATGATGAAAATAAGAAAAAACTGTTTGTTCTACTAACAGTTTGATAAACCTCTATTGAAAGAGTGATAACTGATGCTTATATAAACTTTTCTTGTAATATATATCAATAGATGTTGCTAGTATCCCTCAATTCTTTCTGTTAAAATTGACAATTTCATATGGTTGTCTCTTAGTATGACAGCTCTTTAGTTTGAGAGAGGTGCTGAGAAAAATGAATGTTCCCATCAGATTTTCTGTAAATTAATTCATATATATATATATGTATATATATTTTTTCTCCTTATTCTCTATGTAGAACTTACATTCCCATTACTTTTTTGTAATTATCAATTTGTATTTTTTTTCATCCCCAACCCCTCTTCCCTCTGGAAACTATCAGCTTGTTCTTTGCATCTATGAGTCTGTTTCTGTTTCTATTTCGTTCTTCAGATTCCACATATAAGTGAGATCTATGGTATTTGTCTTTCTCAGTCTGAATTATTTCATTTAGCATAATATCCTCTAGGTACATTCCTATTTAGCAAATGGTAAGATTTCAATTTTTATGGCTGAGTAATATTCCATTGTATATGTGCACCACTTCTTCTTTATCTAATCATCTATTGATGAGCATTTAGGTTGCTTCCATATCTTGACTATTGTAAATAGTGCTGCAGTGAACATAGAAGGCCATATATCTTTTCAAATTAGTGCTTTGGATTTCTTCAGATAAATATCCAGAAATGGAATTGCTGGGTCATTAAGGTAGTTCTAGTTTTAATTTTTGAGATACTTCATGTCATGTCCCACATGACATAGAGCAGTGAAACTTGGGAAGGGTGGCAAAGGGTTAAACAAAGACAAGAGACAAGATTATGGGTCAAGCGGGGCCAAGGGACCTTCAGTCTCCAGGACTGAGGCCCTGGATATGGCCTAGGCAAAGCTTTTGTTGAGAAACATTAAAGGAAGAAAGATAGTTACTTTCTCCAACGTCTGATTTACGTGCCTGCTGGCTATCTCCCCGAAAACTCCCCATAGCATTCCAGCACATACTGTGACTTCACGCACACATGCTTTACCCCAGGGGATGGCGCCAAGGTAATAAATCCAAGAAGGGAGATAGCCTGATATCATTCCACCAGGCCCCAGCATTCTGGGACACTCCTTTAAGAAAGCTTTATCGATATCTTTCCACCAGGTCTCAGTTTTCAGAGACACTTCTTTGTATATCATTTTTGACATGGGGTTTGCACGGGGGCGAGGGGGTATGGGGTGCCAAAAGGGTTGGCAGCTGTAAAGCATCAACTTCAAACTGATTTCCATAGTGGCTGCACCAATTTACAATCCTACCAACAATGCTTGAGGGTTACCTTTTCTCCACATCCTCGCCAGCACTTGTTGTTTGTTGATTTATTGATGATAGCCATTCTGACCTGAGTGAGGTGGTATCTCATTGTGGCTTTTATTTACATTTCTTGGATGATTAGTGATGTTGAGCATTTTTTCATATGTCTATTGGCCATCTGTATGTCCTCTTTGGAGAAATGTCTCTTCAGGTCCTCTACACATATTTTATATTGCATTGTTAGTTTTATTGGTATTGAGTTGCATGACTTTTTTATAAGTTTTTGTTACTAACCCCTTATCAAATGTATCATTGGCAAATATCTTCTCCCATTAAGTAGGCTTTTCAATTAGCTGATGGTTTCTTTTGCTGCACAAAAGCTTTTTAGTTTGATGCAGTCTCACTTGTTTATTTTTTCTTTTGTTTCCCATGCCCAAGGTGACATGTCATAAAAAATATTACTAAGAGCAATATTAAAGTTTTCTTCTAGGAGTTTTATGTTTTGGGGTCTTATATTTAAGTCTTTAAGCCATTTTGAGTTTATTCTTGCATATGGTATAAGAAGGTTGGTCAAATTTTGTATGTAGCTATCCAGTTTTCTCAATACCGTTTATTGAAAAGACTGTCTTTAACCCATTGTATATCATGCCTCCTTTGAGATAGATTAAGTGACTATAGGTGTGGATTTATTTCTGGGCTCTCTATTTTGTTCCATTGATTTATGTGTTTATTTTAATGCCAATACCATGCTGTTTTGATTACTATGGCCTTTTAGTATGGTTTGATATCAGGTATTCTGATACCTCCAACTTTGTTCTTCTTTCTTAAGATTACTGTTGATATTTGGGGTCTTTTATGGTTCCATATAAATTGTAGGATTATTTTTTCTAGTTCTGTGAAAAATGCTTTTGGTGTTTTGATAGAGATTACATTGAATCTTTGTCACATTATAATCTGCCTGTCTGCCTCCATGAACCTCTTCATAAAGACAGATCGTAACTTCAATATTATACTTACTATGTATCTCCCCACTTGGCACCAAAGGATGGCTGGCTAGTCAATGACAGGTAAGATCCCACAAGAGGGACAACCCAAGCCAGACACTGTTGCATGGGTGCCAGTGGGTGCCCGTGGGTACCAGTGGGTACCCGTGGGTGCCAGTGAGTACCATGGGAGAAATCAGGGAGAGGAGAAAAGGGGCGTAAACCCCTTGCTTCAGGTTCTGGCAGCCTGCCTGTGAAATGACCTATTGATGTGATAATACCTGTCCTCCCTACATTCTTACCAGTAAGCCTTGACAGAGGATGCTTCTGTCTCTTAGAGGTGCATGAAAATAACTTCATGGGGCCACTGGTAATGGCATTTTGCAGGCTTGGGAAATTAGGCCTGGAGGTTAATTATTGGGTGTGAAACTCAAAGACCACGACCTCTACCACGGAAGTCACATTGACCCTTGCTTATGTGTAAGATAATGAAAGGAACAGTCAGGCCTGATTTGGGGCTCCAGTCCACGAGGCTGAAGTCCCCTGGCCAAGCTGCCTTTTTCTCTCTTATATCTTGTCTCTTTCTTTCTTAATTCTTTGCCATCTCTTCTCCACTCCCACCTGCTCAGTCATGCAGGATGTGACAAATCTTTAGATTACTTTGGGTTGTATAAGCATTTTAATGATGTTAATTCTTCCTATCTATGAATGCAGCATATGGTTCCATTTATTTGTATCTTCAGTTTCTTTCTTCAGTGTCTTATAATTTTCCAAGGACAGGTCTTTCACCTCCTTGTTTACATTTATGCCCATTTTTAAAAATGTAATTGTAAAAAGACTGTTTTCTTAATTTTTCATTCGGATGGCTTGTTATTGGTAGATAAAAATGCAGTGATTTCTGAATATAAATTTTGTATCTTGCTATTTTGCTGAATCCATTTATCAATTCTAGCAGTTCTTGGTGGAATCTTTAGGATTCTTTCTATATAGTATCATGTCATCTGCAAATAATGACAGTTTTACTTCTTCCTTTCCAATTTGGATGCCTTTTATTTCTTTTTTCTTATCTGATTTCTGTGGCTAGGACTTCTAACACTCTGCTGAATAAAAATGGTGAAAGTGAGCATCCTTGTCTTGTTCCTGACCTTAAGGAGAATGCTTTTAGCTTTTCCCCATTGAGAATGATGCTAGCTTTGGGTTTGTTGTATACGATCTTTATTATACTAAGGTATGTTCTCTCTATTCGCACTTTGTCTGTCACTGAAAGTGCCTCCAGGGTGCATGAGCCAAGGCCTGCCAGTGTTTGCTGCTGAAAAAGCCTCCTGCAGTTTGTGGAGCAGGACTGGTTGCTGAGCACTTTTGATGATCCTGCTGCATGAGTTGGTGACACAGGGTCCTAGGGAGTTACCAGGGTGGAGCCAGCCAAGTTCATCAGGCCAATGCAGTTTCAGATTTGGCCATGTAGTGGAGGGCTCAACACAGGAAAGGTGGTGCCTACCTGTTGGCTACATGGGAAGAGAACTCAACACAGGGATAATGGTGGCTGTCCTTCTAGCTCTTGTCTTGAAGCCACCCAAGTTAGTCTTTCCTTATATATCTCTAACGCCTGTCAGCTTATGGTCCTTCCACCAGAACCCATACTAAGTGACTGCAAGTGAGTGAGTCTGTGCATGAGCCCTTTAAGAGGATGTGTGGATTACCTGCAACCTTCTATCTCATTTGGACAGGTGGAATACCCACTGGTTTTCACAGCTGGATGTTGTGGGGACTCCTCTTTCTGGCACTGGGTCACTGGGCTGAAGAGCCCAGTGTGGGACTCTCACTCCTCAAATGGGACCTGCTCACTCCTCAAATGGGACCTCTGCAGCTGAGCTATCCCTCCTGATGCTCCACTACCACATGTGAGTATTGGGCCAGCCTATTTTGCGTCTCTGCCCCTTGTACCAGTCTGGATGTGACTTCTCCTTTATATTCTTAGTTATAGGATTTCTGCTCAGCTAGTCTTCAGGTGGTTCTCCAGGTTGGTTATTAAATAATTTAGTTATAATTTTAATGTGGTCATGGGAGGAAGCAAGCACAGTGTTTACCTACTCTACCATCTTGACCAGAACTCATATTTTTTTAAATTTACTTTTGTTAAATTTCAGTAGATAAAAAGATAAGCCTTTTGCTCACATAAAGAGCAGGTACTACTTAATATATGGAAAGAAAATTATATATATATATGTGTGTGTATATATATATATCTGATTTGACACATTTAAATGTAGTTTTTCAGCTTTACTGAGGTATACTTATATACCAAAAGTTGCACGTATTTAGTGTATACAATTCAAGTTGGACATATGCATTCACCTATGATACCATCACGACAAATAAAGTAATGAACATATCCATCATCTCAAAAAAGAGTCCCCTGCTGTGTGTGTGTGTGTGTGTGTGTGTGTGTGTGTGTATGTGTGTTGGTAAGAACATTTAGCATGATATCTAGTTTCTTAAGTTTCAAAGTGCACAATACAATATTGTTAGCTGTAGAAATTCCTGCAGCTCAGCAGCAAAAAAAAAAAAAGTAGCAATTAAACATAGCAAAAGGCTTGAATAGACATTTCTATAAAGAAGATATATAAACAACCAACAGGTACATGAAACGGAGTTCAACATCTCTAAGCAGAGATATGCAAATCAAAATCACAATGAGGTAGACAGGTTTATTTTTAGAGTAGGAATTTAAAGCTCAATGAGGTTCATGATTTTTCAATATCACAAACATAGTAGACCAATAACTAGGTTCTAAGACTGAAGACAGAAAAGGAAAAAGGAGGGAACAGTGTTTTTTGAGCTCATTAAAGCTGAAGCTATAGCAGGGTTGTGGTCCTTGTTCTTCCTTTGGTATACATAATAGAGAAAATAGGCAGTAATTCCTAGAACAAAAGTACTGATGCCAGAAGAAAGGCATGAAGAATTACTCTCCTTCTTTTCTGACTTCCTATCGCTAACTTCCCTTTACTCACAATCAATTAGAAAAGAAGTCTGGGTGATGGTGTTATGTGTATAAATAAACCTTCCAGGATATAGATTAAGCAGAGATTGGATCTGCAAGAGTGGTAGAAAATGGAAAAAGCAACACATAATCCCACAAAATCATGACTCCAAGCATTCCACTTACCCTGTCTTTTCTTTTCTTTGGCTCATTAAAATTTTCATTGCCGTTATTATTGTCTATGTCCCCCCAGAAAAAAGGTATCTTCTCTGTTTTATTCATGGATGTATCCCAAGTGCATAGAATATTGCCTGGCATATAGTGTGCATTTGGTAAATATTTGGTAAATAAACAACATAAAAATATTTTTCCATTTCAATTGCTCCTATTTATAAAACATTCTATAAGTTATAAGGAAAATTCATTTTAAGAAAGTCAGTCCTTGAGATCATGAAGTATCTTCTACTTGATCTATTTTTATGAGAAAACCTGAATTTAATTTTAACTATTTTTTGCAAATCTATGATATGTGCTCCACACAGTTATATTTTCCAAAGTACCTCATTTATCCCTTTAATAGCTTGGTGAAGCATGCTTTATTATTTCCATTTGTCTAGACAATGTTGTAGCTAAGAACTCATAAAGAGTAAATAACCAGCCCCAAACACATAGGAGATATGATAAGAGACCTGATTCACGATTGTTCATTTTTTACTCTTTCTAATTTTTGTAACCTAGCTTAGATATCTCCTCTTCCTAAAATTCATTTCTGACCAGTACACAATTAGAGTAACCAACTCCTCAATACTACCTCTAAATCCTGTGCACTTAATCTGTGTCACTCATCTGTTTTGTGAAGATGACATATGGTTCTACCTTTTTTTTTTTTACTTTATTTTTATAGAGAGCCTTTGTGCTTACAATAGAATTGAGAAGGAGGTACAGATACTTTCCATATATCCTCTGTCCATGCCCCCATGCATAGCCTCCCTCATTATCATCACTCACCAGAATGGTATTTGTTTTTTTTAACCAAGGATGAACCTATATTGACATTGCATAATCACCCAAAGTCCATAATTTACCTAAGCTTCATTTTTAGTGTTGGACCTTCTATGGGTTTAGCAAAAGTATAATGACATATATTCATAATTATAATATCATATAATTTTTACTGCCCTAAAATCCTCTATGCTCTGCCTATTCATACAACTGACTCCTAGCAACCACTGAGCTTTTTATTATCTCCATAGTTTTGCCATTTCCAGAATATCATATAGCTGGACTCATACAGTATGTAGCCTTTTCAGATGGACTTCTTAACACTTAGTAATATGCATATGCACCACCATGTCTTTAAATGGCTTGATAGCTGTTTTTTCTTAACTAAATAATATTCCTTTGTCTGATTATTTATGCACAAAAATATAATACATAAAACCAGTTTATCCATTCACCTACCCAAGCACATCTTGGTGACTTCCAAATTTTGGCAATTTTGAATAAAACTGTTCCAAACATCTGTGTGCAGGTTTATTTTTTTACATAAGTTTTCAAGCCCATTGGATTAATATTATGTAGTATACTTGCTATATCATATTGTAATAGTATGTTTAGTTTCGTAAGAAACCACCAAACTGTCTTGCAAAGTGCTTTTGTTTTTGACACTTGAAATCTATCTATCTATCTATCTATCTATCTATCTATCTATCTATCTGTATGTATTTAAAACACATTAATTTAATTTTATATTATTCATTAATATGTTTCATATAACATAGAGTCCATCTTAAAATACTTTATAGTCACCAGGAAATGTGAGAATTTAACTTATTTTTTTAATGATGGTTTTTGAGAAAATGTTAGCTACAATGTTTAGATAAAGTCCATAAGTTATTTTTAAAAATATGTGATAATTTGAATCTCAAAGAGATTTAATCCAAATTAAATGTCCCACAAAAATTCTCCTTGAGAATACAAGGGTATTGTGTAATGGATTGACTGCTTATGGAGTTCTACAAATTGGCTTTATAGCTGTATTCCTTAATTTACTAAATATGTGAACATGGGCAAGTAATTTAACTTCTCATTCTTAGTATCTTTTATGTGAAAAACAAACAATGCAAATTAAAAAAAAACACAATAATAACAAAACCATTTAGAGACTTGTATGTGTATTAGTCAGCGTTCTCTAGAGAAACAGAACCAATAGAACATGCACACACACACATATATATAAAGAGATTTCTTATAAGGAATTGGCTTAGGTAATTACAGAAACTGACATGTTGGAAGATCTGTAGTTGGCAAACTGGCAACCCCGGAGAGCCCATGTGTACTTCCAGTCTGAAGCCTGGCAGGCTCAAGATCCAGAGAGGCCTGATGTATTAGTTTGTGTCTGAAAGCAGTGGAGTAGAATGATGTCCCTAAAAGCTAGAAGGCAGTTCAGTGGGAGGAATTCTCTTTTAACTCATGAGAGGGTCAGCCTTTTTGCACTGTTCAGGCTTTCAACTGATTGCATGAGGCCCACACATTATGAAGGGCAATCTGCTTTACTCAGTCTACCAATTTAAATGTTAATTTTATCCAGGTATTTTAGAGTAGCACCCAGAATAATGTCTGATGAAATATGTAGACACCTCATGGCCCAGTCAAGTTGACACATAAAATTAGCCATCAAAGTCAAGTTAAATAGAAATAGTGTTGTTGTAAGGCCTTGCACCATGTTTGGCACAATGGAAACACTAAATTAATTGCACATATTAATATTAGTAGTAACTAACTATAAAATAACAACAATTTATTAAACATATACCTACTAATAAGTATAGGAGTGGTAAGCCTTGTATACACTGTTTTAAATGGCTGTGATTGAAATTGGTATGATGGTCTCAGCTCTCTGCTTATATTGCAGGGTCAGCCAATGCCATCCTACTTAATTTCCTGGGACTTTTCATTTCCAATAATATTCTACAGAGCCACTCCCTGTCTTAGGATATTACATTACAACTTTTACAGAGTTCATGTAGAACCTTGGACATGTGCTTGGGACCCAACAGTTACGTTTGGTCTCCAAATAACTGGTAAAACCTGGACTACTGAATAATAATTTGTGGATTGACCTAAATTGAAGAGCTCACAGAGAGAAGCTAGAAGGTTCCTTCCAAAGCAAATACCTTTGCCAAGGCAGTGTGCCCAGTGAAAATTGATGTTGGTTGTATACTGTTGGAGGAGAATGAACTATAAGATTACCTTGGTATATTCTCATGGAAGAATATGTTTTTGTTTTTCTCATCCTGAATTTGGTCTTATTGGAGCTTGGCAGGAGATAACCATTGACTTGGCTACTTGGACTTCCAGCTGGAGTTTTTATATATAAGATACAGGTTTATTGTATTTAAGTTACCTCAAAAATCCAAATAGCCATAGCTAGTTTGTGAAGAGTAAAGCAAGGTATGGTGAATGGGTCACAGTTCATGAAATTATACACAAGCCAGTGATTGTACAATAATATATGTTTTATTACACCTGGCCAAAAAGAAAAGAAAAGAAAAAAAAAGAAATTAAAATGTAGATTCAAAGCCTGTATTCAGTATATGGTAAACACTTTTCATTATGATACAGGTGATATTTGCAGATTTAGCTCTTTTCTACTCCTGGAAGAAATACCCTCACTAATGTAATTGTAATATGATATATACTTTTGATGGAAATGATGCAAAGACAGAATTTATCACATTGCCTGTGTTTAGCCGACACACATGTGTAACAGTCTTCTGAACAACATCGGTTTGTGAAGTCAAAGTCATGTTGCATCTCAAAATATCAGAAGTATATCTGAAGTATCTTTTATTGATGAAGCCTAAACATAACCAAAAAAAAAAATCTCTATACTGGGCCAGCCAAATGGCTCGTTGATTAAGAGTTGGCTTGGGAGTGAGCTCTGACAGCAGGACCACTGGTTCAGATCCCACATGGACCAGTGATGCTGCGCCCTCTACAGCTAGAATGGTGAACAACAGCTTGACCTGGAGCTGGGCTGCTGTGTGTGGCCAGTGATGGCATAGGCTGCAGTGGGCTTCCATAAGCTACTGTGAGCGGCTGGCAGCCGGTATGAGCTGCCGTGAGCCTCTGCAAGCAGCTGTCCAATGGCCGGCGACCTACCTGCCTCAGCCAGGAAGAACGCAATGATCACAATACCGACATGGAGCAGTGAAGCAATGTTTTCCACAACTATACTGAAGAACAAAAGGACAGCAACTTGTCCCTTCCCCTTCCCCGATTCCCCAACACTGTTCCCTCGCCCAATTCCCCAATAAAATCTTAAAAAAAAAACACTCTGTTACCAATTTTAGTATATTCTACTCCTCACCATAATCATCGCCTAACTCTTATAAATGTCTTACATGTAAGCAGATGCACTTATATCATACACTCCTGGAAAGTTTCCCCTTCTCAATTTTGAATTTTAAATACTGACATAAATTTAACCTGAAATATTCATCTTATCATCTATATGAAATCTCCTTCTATGAGATAAAGGCCAGAGATTGGCCTTCTGAAAGGACTGTATGAGTTACATTCAATTGTTGATATTGCAGAGGATTGTTTTGGGGAAAATGTTTCCAGAAAACTGGTTATGACACAGACAATTGAAAGACCCAGGATGTCTAGAAATATTTTAGTTAGAAACCCATGACTTTGAGAAGTAGATTGCTCTACTCACCCTAGGGTAACTGAATAAAACTTGCTACAGGAGCTACAGGAGCATGGGTGAAACAGTGAGCGAAATTTGATTTATGTTTATTTATCTAAGAACATTCTTGTCACTATTTCCTACATTCTATTTTTTAATGCTTAATAAAGCCCACTCTCCTAGGTTCTTATTTACTTTATCTCTGACCCTCCTTTCCTTTAAATATACTTAAATTACTTTAAATGAATAACCTTTAAAAACCATAGCTAAGGAGTCAATAATTTAAAACGCTTCTGCTATTGGCTTTTTAATATTCCTTTTTTTCATTGATTTATTGTTGGAACAGTTACCTCAAAATCCACTTAAAAAATAATATCTAGGTCTCAGGTGATTCACCCTTAGAATGTCAGGAATTGAGTTCCTCAGAATAATTTTCACATTGTTCCAGCCCATCAGAATCAAGGAAATACATAAATTTCCCAGGGTGGTATCATAAGAAAGAAAATTAATCTATGATAAGCTTTAAAGTGAAAAATTGCTAATAGAAGCAAATGTCTCTCAGGAGAACTGAGGCATGATGCTAGTAACAATTGGAATTCAGATTACTCCTCTGATTAAACTTAGAAAAATCACAACCATCTTGATAAAAAAAGCACTGAGTTAAACTTATTTTTAACCACACCACATTTGAAAACAAATATAATCCTCAGTAGGGTCTCAAATTATTGTGTAAAAACATGCCTTGGGCATGCTGAGTAGTCCTTTGGTTAGGAGTTGGCTTGGGATGCCAGCTCTGAGCAGCAGGGCCCAGTTCGGATCCCACATGGGCCAGTGACACTATGCCTCTACACATAAGATGGTGAACAACAGCTTGACCTGGAGCTGTGCTGCTATGAGTTGCTGGCAACCGAATAGGCTGCAGTGGGGCTGGCCGGCAGCTGGCATGACCTTGGTGAGCTGCCATGAGCCACTGTGAGCGGCCCTCCGATGGTTGGCAACAGACTGCCTCAAGCGGGAAGAGCGCAATGATAATACCAACATGGGCCAGTGAAGCGATGTCCTCCACAACTAGACTGAAGAACAAAAGGACAGCAACTTGTCTGTTCCCCTTCCCCAATGCCTCAATAAAATCTTTTTAAAAAACCAAAAGAACAACAACAAAAAAAGCATGGCTTTATTTCTTAAATAAATGGTATGAATATTATTTAAAGTAGCTTTATTGGTTCATTTTACTCTTCATTGAAATATAGTTTTCTTCATAGTTTTAATAAGAGTTAATCTTCCTTTGTACTGGTATATATATATATATATATATATATATATATATATATATATATATATATATATATATATATTACAGATGAATTCCATTTTATTAGGTATGCCAAGCTACCACCATGGGAAAAGATCAACCCTTCATATGCAGGCATATGTGTGCCTAAAATGTCCTAACAGAACTGGGTTATTAACCCAGTATTTACTCTAAAGTTCAAATATGCTCCCAGTTCTAGTGATATAGCCTCATATTAATAAACATAGGAAATCCCTAAGAGAAAGCACTGGGTTCTTTCCATCTTCTAACCATGAGAGGTAATAGAGCATTAAAACATTATTATTATAATTCCTGGGAAAATAGAAGTAATCAAAAATATAGCTGTGGATTCTTATTTTTAGGAATTTTCTTGACATAAATTAATTCTCTTACCTTACTTTGTATGCATCACTTATATTAGAACCAAACCAGGAGGTTTACATGTGTTAAATAATATTTATTTCACTTACAAAGAAATGGAGAGGAGAGGGGAGAAAAAAAGGCAAATAATTTCAAGCACACCAAACATAAAATTCCAGGTCCAAAGACTACTTAACATATCTACCATGGAAATTGATCATGATGAGTTTTTGTTTGGAAATGTTCCCCTGAGGTAGGAAATTTATGTAAAAGAAATTATATCAATGTGTGTATGATTTACTGGTAATTATGATTGGGTACTTATTCAATAAGTTAGTCTGTGGCATATTTTCAACATCTATATGGACTTTTTTTTTAAAGATTTTATTGGGGAATTGGGGGAGAGAACAGTGTTGGGGAATTGGGGAAGAGGAACAGACAAGTTGCTGTTCTTTGGTTCTTCAGTCTAGTTGTGGAGGACATTGCTTCACTGGCCAATGTTGGTATTGTCATTGCGCTCTTCCCAGCTGAGGCAGTCGGTCACTGGCCATTGGACTGTTGCTCACGGTGGCTCTCGCCTGCTGCCAGCCTCTCACTGTAGCTCACGGCAGCCCACTGCAGCAGGGACTGCAGCCCATGCTGACTCCAGCCACTCATGGCAGCCCAGCTCTAGGTCAAGTTGTTGTTCACAATCTTAGAAGGCGCAGTGTCACTGGCCCATGTGGGAACCAAACCGGCAGTCCTGCTGCCCAGAGCTCACGCTCCCAAACCAAATCTTAACCACGTGAGCCACTCAGCCAAGCCCCTATATGGACTTTTAAAAGCAATCAAATATGTATCAAATCCAATTAATCATTTTCTCACAAAAACAAAATTAAGCAGATTTTTTCTCACTGGAACTGGAGAAGAAATTAAACCTCCTCCTTGGTACAGAACATTTTTGTATCATGTTATGCAGTATTGAGGGGACCTAACCAGTATCCTGAATTAAATTTTTGAATAATATTCTCATAGGCTTTAATGAGATTTAAACTCCTGAGGAATTGGGATTGCCTAGTCAGCTGATTAACTAGTTTGATAATTTTTAGGGAGACAGTGATTTCTGCGTTATATTACCTCCTTATTATACTACCTTCTTCAACCCCCCACTCCTTTCCTGGGTTTTTGTTTGTTTGTTTTAATTTTCTCTTACTTCAAGTTTCAAATATAATTCTGACATATGTTGTAATTATTTTTTCAGAGAAATTTATTTAATATCACATTCATCCCAATGAACATGAAAGCATATGTTCATTACTGGATATAATGCTTTGCATTTAAGTTTTTTGGAATCAGGAGCTATCATTGATGGCATTGCTAAAATCTGTGTAGCTCATACTATCTGACAGGCCCTATTCTAGCCTATGTGTTTTATTATTTCATTCATCCTCAAAATTTGTCACATGAAAGTGCTACTACTCCCGTTTTACGAGTGAAGAATTTAAAATACAATAAGATTAGAAAATGTGGTCAGGTCTTCACAATGGTGAGAAATACTTGATGCATTACGTTTTATATATTTCATTTATTTCAAGCAAGGACAAAAATAAAAAATAGTATTAGTTTCTTATTTATGAAATCTCCTTAATAAAAGATTTCAGTGTGATAAAACATGCATAAGCACTTTACAGGAAAAAAAAACAAACTCTTCAGTGAGTATAGTAAAGCAATTTTTTCACCTGCTGAAAATATTATACATCATTTAAAATGTTCAGGGATCTGGCATGATAGATCTGTTTCAGCATTTTAATATTAATTCTATTGTGAACATACAAGTATGAAATTATGTAGAGTTGGGTTTCCATCTAAACTTCTATGTTAATATTTTTAATATTTTCTTCAAAAATAGTATAAACGACTGGAATAATTAAGACCCATTGAGAAAGCACATTCATACATACATGCACATATTTAAATATTGGTGGACTGTATGTTATATAAAAGGCTATAAACATTATTGATAAGATAGCCTTTTTCTCTAGGAGATCCCTCCAAAGATCTAATAATCTTACCCTGGGTCATAGAACACTTCAGTCATTAAAACAAAAGATTATTGAGCTCTTAACTATGTAATTGTAGTTTTTAGGGATAGAGCACAAGACAGAAATAAAACATCCTTGCCTTCATAGATCTTATATTCTAAGTAGAGAACAGAGAGAGATGAATAAATAAATAAATGATTGGGTTAAATTAGAATATCTCAAACTTGGAACAATTAACATTTTTGACCAATAATGCTTTATTTTGGTTGGGAGGTTTTGTCTTGTTTATTGTATGATGTTTAGCCCCTTGACTTCTACACACTAGATGCCTGGGCTCCAGCCCTGATAGTCATGACAACCAGAAATGTTTCCAGATATATCGGAATGTCTCTGAGGTTGGAGTGGGTGGGGGTTGGGGGGTGGGCAATTGTCCTTGATTCAGAACTAGTGGGTTAGATAATGATCGTGCTATGGACTAAAAACAAACAAAAAATACTGAGATAGGATTGGATTGTGTGCTGGGTGGACAAATTGAAGTTTTCAATAATCCTTCCCTAACCTTCACTAATAGCCATCTTCATAGAGAGTACAGGAACCCAGATGTGTCTTTAGGAGGCAACGTTCCCCACCCCCAATGGCAGGTCATTGGACAGCTGTGTTCTCCTGTATCAAATTTCACCCAGCACAATCCATCTCCTGTTGTTGAGGTGAGGGCATATTCCAGGGCAATTTAAAGGCCCAGGTTATGGTCCAGTCCACCACAGGAAAATGTCTGGATGAGGCTGTATGTATCTCACAACCAATCACATGCTGTCTTCATAGGATGCAGGTTACTTTCCACCATGAATACACTTAATCATGAGCACATGATCAATGATCAATGCCATTCAAAATCAGTAAGTGTCATTTTAATCATTATACATGGATTATCTCATTTAAATTCCTAATAGTGCTAGACCCTTCCTTACTATGATTCACTGTGCTATTCTTACTTACTATGCTATTCTTCCCCCTTATCGGTTTCCTGTGGCTGCCATAACAAATGACCACGAACCTAGTAGGGTAAAAGAAGGGAAATCTATTGTCTCACAGTTCAGGGGTCCATAAATCTAAAACCAAGTTTTCAGGAGGGTCATGCTCTCTCTGAAGCCTCTAGAAAAGAATCCGTTCCTTGCTTCTTCCAGCTTTTGGTGGTTTTAGGCCTTCCTGGTTGTTCCTTGGTTTATGACCATCCACTGTAATATATGCCTCTGTCTATAGCTAATGAGAGCCTAAGAATTATTTTAAAATAATTAGGTCACATTATCTATTATAATCCATGCCCTTATTATTAAATTCCAAAGTGATTCTGTCAATGAAGAAGACTGAATAATTAATACATTAGGTGTCAGCATTATTGCATAGAAATCATGGACATTAGGTGCACATGTGAATTTATGACAGAGTTCAATTTTTATATTGTTAATTACTTGATATTTTGCCTTTTAAGATAAAACCCTTGTTTCTCATCCACACAAAAGCATTTCAGAAGATTAATTAGAACTTCATTAATAAATAATTAAACATTTTATCTCTACATTGCCTGAAAGCAATTACATCTTGCCCATGTTGCTAATTTGATGTCCCGCAAACAGACTTGCCCATGGGAATTTTGTAAATCAACCTTTTGATATATTAGCCATAGTTTGCTTGCCTTTCAATTCCACTTAGTTGTTGATAATGCAAATCAAGCCACATGAGTGATAACCTGTCAGAAGACAGTGCTTTGGAAAGCCATACTCACATTAATACTAACTGTTCAGAGTTGCTAAGTGGAACATTTCTCTATATAATTAAGAAGACAAACATGGCAATGAATATGCTGCTTCATCAAGTTTTGTATGTGAATCATTCTGAAAGTGAACTTTTGAAAAGAGCCCCATGAATTCTGTCAGGAAAGAATAAAATATAAAACCTCATGGTACTTTCACATAGCTAAGTTAGCAAGTAAATATCAACTATGACAAACTGATTTTGTATTTAATAATACAAACTATAAACTTTATTAACCAAATTCTTCTTAGAAATATAAAAGTGCACATAGTTTTATCAAGACAATATACTAGTCTATTACACAACTCTATAATATATATTGAATTCTAGACACTTTTCTTGGAAACAAGTTTCTCTGCGATAACCCAGAGGTGACATCAACTCACTGAGAGTGTTTTATTCTTCATTGAACTACTGACACTGAGACTAGATCCTTGCACATAGAAAGCATTCAGTAAAATTGTATTTAAATAAAATTGCTTCAGAAAAATAATTAGATCTTACAAGTGAGCTTTATCATTTATTATAAGTCACTCAGTCTGTTTAGAAAAATTAACTGTGTCATGTAGGTAGAGAAAAGGAACATGAAAGAATGTCCAAATAGCAGGGCTCTGCCTCAGGAAGAAGTGATGGTGGAAAAAACCACGGTGGATGGGGCGGTAGTTTAATCTGTTAAAGACCGCTGATTTTAGAATAAATAACCTAGAGATATAGGACACACCATTCTGTGGTGAAGCCTCCTGATGGCTAAAACTAGGCGCAGATTCTACTGTGGAGCCTTTTGAATGTAGAAAGTGGGCTTCCTAATAGCGTGATCTCCTACGACTTGCTTCCTGAATATATTGTATAAGACAGTCTGTTAATAGAATTTTGTTTCATTAACTTAACAGTTGAAGAATAATGTGAAGTGATTTTAATAGCATGCAAGTAAGAGACTATTAAAAACAAATGACATGTTTTAGGCAAAGCATTTGATTCCTTAAGTTATCAGTATGGAACTGAAAATATTGAACAATCATGCGTTGAAAACGTTTGTATTTAACAATGGCTACAAAGTTGAATGTAGACTCTAGTGTCTTAAAAGTGGGAATGGAAGCTATGGTCTGCAGAAGGCAGATTTCAAAAGACAAAGCTTTATACTTATATTTACTAAAAGTTTGAATAGATATGTTGTACATACTTAGCAGTTTATGTAAGTTGGGGTGTCAGAGAGAAAATGAATGTCCCAGGCAGAAGTAAATCAATCTCAGGGGAATTACAATGTAAAGTGGCATAATGATGGACACACAATACACTCTCCACAGCTGTTCTTCCACTTAAAACATGAAAGGCAGCATGAGAGGAAGGAAAAGACTGACAAATAGATTGTGTCTGCCACTTCTTAGCATTACATGCCATATCACTTTTTGAGGTTCTTAGATAAAATCCAATTGCTCCTTAGTCTTTTTAATTACCTTTTAGATTTCTTTTGTTACAGGAGTTATTGCCATGAGTCCAAGAGACCTTGTCTTGGCACTTTGACAGAAAGGACTGGGCTATTTAACCAGAACTAACAAACATCTTCCATTTCCTTCATAAAAAAAGTAGTAAACATTATTATGCTGCTTCCAGGATTGTATATGTAACTGACAGCAAGGAGCACCCTCAGAATAGTAATAATAAAATCTCCTTTGTTATTTCCAAAGCATAACAATAGAAATATGTAGAAATATAATTTGGATTTCTTCCATTCCTCCTTTCTTAGCTAAAACATGCTTATGAATTGTGTATCATTCTAATTTTATAATAAAAGCAACTCATGCGTTTTTCAGGTTTAACCACAATTGACCAAATGATCTAGATTTTACATCAGACACATGGCACACAACATGATAATAAAGAAAATGTCATTAGTTACTAATGAAAAATGGTTATTTATATTCTATAGCCTCTAATGACACATTTCAGAGTATGAGGGTATTGGTACATTATTTTCTTTTATTGTTTTCTGTTTATGTGATTTATCATAGCCATGTTTATGGCTCCTTTCTGCACAGTAAATTCACCCCAAAACAACACTTGAAAACATTTTGATAGTAATGAAAACAGCTAGATTGAAATTTCCATCTTTGACCATTGATACAAGATTCATATCTGTAATAGATTACTTGAGGTATTAAAACATGGTAAAATTGTTATCTATTAATACCTTGCTCCAATTTATAACATATTAATATATTGAAATCTGTATTTGAAAAAACTGTTCTGAAATTTTCAGTAATATTTTCTTTTCTGTGGAAATACATTTCTTTTCTTAAATATAATTATCAAATTTCAAGATTAATATAATTTTATAAAATTTCTTTTTTGTAAGGCAAGAATTTTAGACTACTTATTAAATAAAAAACAACAGCTCCCACATTTTCTGGTTGTGTTAAGGGAAGCTGGGGTTTTAGATGCAGAACATTATTATTCAGTTCATATATTTTACATAATATGTCCTGTGTCCTTAACTGGTTTGAATGATTCCAATCAATTCTTTTATATCCTATCTTTCTCATTCTCATATTCTAATCTTTGTTTCCTTTTTGGAGTCGGGCAGGTAGATGATATGTTTTCTGGACTTAAGTATTTTTAAAACATCTTGATTTTTGCTTTTTCTTACGTAAATATTAAATATTTGGTTCTACATTTTGGAAGAGGGAACACAGCACAGCACAGCAGTCCTGCTATAAAGCCTAAGGTCCCACCCATAATTCCTACATCAATCACATCATAGGATCTATCTTTCGATAAGAATTTTAATCCTTCTGTACCTCAATTTCCTCACTTATTTAAGAAGGATAACATAACACTATTTCTTACCTGATAGGGCTTTCCCTATGGGTAAATTGTGCCAGACACATAGTAAAGCCACAATATATAGTTATTATTGCCAACGCCAGAACTTGAAAGCATGCTGACCTCTGGCATTTATTGCTGAAAACAGAAATACAAGGCAAGTCTGAGTTTCACTGCATAACAGGTAATATTTTCCCCCAATTTGATGTATGAAACTTTTACTTTATCTTATAGTTTTAAAAGACAATTACATTTACAGTTTTGGTCTTGTTTCACTGATTTTATCTCAAATACATTGTGCTCTTCTGAACAACTTTCTCAGATTATCTTTCAGCTGACAAAATAGCTTGCACCAGCTTTCTGTAATAGGCTGAGAGGTAGATGACACTTGTTGCCAGCATTTCTTTACTTGATTATTAATCAAATCTCCCTTCAGAGCTACAGTCACAGCAAGAAGTCAGGTAGAAGTGGAAGATTCTAGCCAATTTCCTGTGATGAATGCAGTTCTGATGTCTTGAGATAACATTATTCCCAGCCTAAATTCCTGGTCCTCTGACATAGACTGGAGTAGAAAGGTCTTGATTCTGTCATCATATTCTGCTACTCAAGTGGCTTTTCATTTCATCCCATATCAACAATGATACAATGGTCTAACCCCAGTCCAACCCTGCTTCCACTTTCTGCCCAACCGTTTTCAGGAGTGTGTAGCCTGTGGTACCTTGCATTAGAACAAGAGGTGGATTCCTCAGAAAATAGATCTACACAGAAGAGGGAAGAGGAATAGCTCAGGTTTTGATACAAGACTTGCATTTATGAGCCAGGTGCTCAGAAAATGATTCTAGAATCACAATCTTATTTTATAGTAAGAACACTTAACAAGAGATGAACCCTTTTAATAGATTTTTAAGTGTATGATACATTAGGGCTCCCATTTAGGCACAATGCTTTACATCAGATATCTAGAGTTTATGCATCTTGTAAAGTGAAAGTTTGTACATGTTACTTAATACTTCTCCACATGTCCCTCTACCTTAGACCTTTTGACCACCATTCTATTCTCTGTTTCTATGAGTTGACTATTTGTATACTTCATATAAGTGGAATCATGCATTATTTGTCCTTCTGTGACTAATTTCACTCAACATAATGTTTTCCAGGTTCATCCATGTTGTCACTAATGACTAGATTTCTTTCTTTTTGTTTAATTTTTTTTTTATTTTTTCTTTCTTTTTTAAAGCTGAATAATATTCCACTCCATTTTCTCTACCCGTGCATCCTCTGATAGACATTTAGATTGTTTTATTTGTTTGTTTGTTTATTTATTTGTTTATTTATTTATTTAGATTGTTTTAACATCTTGGCTATTGTCAGTAGCACTTCAATAAACACGGGAATGCAAGTATTTCTTTCAGATCCTGATTTCAATTATTTTGGGTAGATACTCAGAAGTGGGATTGTGGGTTCATGTGGTTGTTCTATCTCTAACTTTTTTTGAGGAACTTTCATGCTATTACCATAGTGGCTGCACCATTTTTCATTCCCACCAACAGTGTACAAGAGTTCCAGTTTCTCTCTTAGTTTTCTTCCTTTTTAAGTTTTGCTTTAATTTTTTTTTACATTTCCTCAAATTTACCTAAAAATACTTATTGAATTACTCCATAATTTTATTTTTAACATCCCGCTTTCTTCCTTTTTTTCTATTGTGCTTTTTTCAAAATGCTTTCTTTTTTGACGATTCAGTATATTCTTGTATTCACTGAGATTTTTGGAATTGTTTTCACCTGGTTCCTTGTAACAGTTTATTTTGATCCCAGTATTTATTCTTAGGCACTTTATTCAGATATCTGGTTATGTTTGGTTATATACTCAGAAATGAAGACAATACTAGACTCTGATGGAAATCTCTGTGCACATGTGCACAGCCATCACCTCTATCCATCAATGTGAATGACATGGATGGGCTATGTCATTTGAGAATTCCCCATAAGTATCTACAGGTTGTTTCTCTTGAGCGTCCAGATTTCATAATAAAGGGTCTTTCAATCTCCAGTTTGAAAAGAATAAACCTTGTTGCCAATATTCTGAAAGTAACCTTCGGAAGAGGGATGGTGGGCCTGGAACCTATTTCATGAAATCCCAGTTTTAAATGTAACATTTAACTTCAACAGGTTCGGAATTTTTTAAATATCATGCACTGTTTTATTCTCTCCAAAGAATAATTCTCTTGTCTCCTCTTAGCTGAGTTAAATGGGTAATTGCATCATTAAAACTATTTTGGTACATGTTGCCAAATATTCCTGAGGTTTTTTTTATGTTTTCTATTTTAAATCCTATTGCTTTGCAGCTTCTCTGAGGGTTTCCAATTAGAGTTGTCAGATAAGATATAGGACTCTCAGTTAAACTTGAACATACTTATTCTAAAAGAAGTGATCATTGTTTTTCTAAGATTCAAATTTAACTGGGCACCCAGAATTTGCATTTGCTTAGTATTACAATCCTATTTAAATATAACCTCTTTGGGTTTGCTCAATTTCCAAATTTTGCAATTATTATTATTTCTCCTGTTGTCTTTGCACTTATGCATTTACACCTTAAGAATCATTTTACTGTAGCTTGAAGAAGCTGTGCTTCCTTGGTTGTGTTTACTATCTTAATCAAAAGCAATAGTTTTCAATGCAAATTATGGTATTCCCTCATAGTTACCAAAAGAGAAACCAATCCTCTTGATTTAACTACGTTTAGAAGTGCATTAACCACTCAAAATATACATAAATTTTCTTTTAAATTAATATAATCAGTGGAGTTACAGTGACCCCAAGTCCAACAGATACAACATTTTATGAGCTATGAATGTGAATTTTTGGTCATGGAATCAGAGACATTCTTCTTACATTTGCTTCCATCACTTAAAGGGATAGTCTTACAGAACAGGAAAGATGAAAATACACAGAAAGCTCGTCCGGAGTTACTGTTGATTGATCTGATTGACATTTTTAACAGTGTTATGTGAGTTTGGACAAAATAAAGAGATTATTCTCAGATTCATTATATGAAATTTATGCCAAGTTTAATCTATAATCCCACCTATAAAATGATATATGGGAGAAGTCTGAAATTTCCCTGAGACAGAAATATGAGAACTGGAGAAGATATTAGAGATTATTTTTTCCTCTGTCTTCTGATGGCTCTTTGTATGACTCTTGTCTCCTTCATAATTTCAAACTTTTTGCTGGCATGCACATTTTAAAATAAATTCCTAAAAATAACATAATGTACAGCATACCAGTTGGGATTCCTTCTCTGAATTCTAAGAATATATTTAAGTTTAAAATAAGCAGATTTTATGTAAAACCTTAATCCCTTGATTTTCATACCACTTACACTCATTCTCTCCTTTTGAAGTACGGTTTGAAATCTACCATAAAGTGTTCATTTACAAGGGATACTGTGCACAGAAGTTTTTATTCTCTATCCTGGGACAGCATCAGTGAATAATGATGGTTGAGGAAAGTTAAACACATCCATACATTAATAATGTCCATCAGCTTTATGAAATTGTGTCAGGACCATTTCTATTACCCTAATAGAATTATCTTGGACACTATTATGAGAAGTTTCTTCTTTTGGGGACCTCTCTGGGATATTATTTATGTTTCAATGTCCTTTAGACTTAAGTCTTACGAGTGATATTTGGCCTCTACCACATGAACTTTTTTTATGGAGTTCAGTGTAGTGTGCTTGTGCTTGTAAGAGGAAGTGTGTGTGTGTAAAACAGGATCCCTGATGTGTTTGTTTCTCATTTCTGACAGTTACCATTATTGCACTCTGACAATTGGGTCTGTGTTATCATCTGTCACCCAGGGAATGTGTCTGTCAATTAGCACTTCTACAACACTATCAGTCGACTCAAGAAAGTTACCAGAAAGATAACTTGAAAGCTACTGTCAGGAGGAAATTGAACTACGCATTGAGTTCTTTGGAAGTACGTTTATTTCACAGCATCTGCGTGTCAAATAGTGATGAATGCCCTTTTTAACTAGGTGAGAAAGTTAAATTTGTCTCTTTAAAGAAACTTCTATAAAATAGACTATGCTCTTTCAGCAATGCCAATAAAATGTTTTTCAAATGTACTCATTTATTTATGTACAATTTTAAAGTATATTGATGAAAGAACTCATCATAATCTTAAAAACCCTAGATTTAGGAAAAGACTAATTGCTATATATGGGAAATGACTAACAAAAAAAAATGTCTGATACTCCATTTTCCTGCTCTAATCTAACTCATGATATCTGGAGATTAAGTTATTAATAATGAACATTCTATCCAAAAAAATATCTCCTTGTATCACCAGATCATTTTCTAAAGTTCATTTTAGAAGCTTATCTTTGAACTCTGGTCAATAAAAAACTCATACATATTTGAAAAATAGATTTGTAAAACCTAAACACAATACAGTAGAGTTATGATGGTATAAGTGAAAAAGACATCACAATTGCTTTTCATTGTGCTTGCACAAATACATGCTTTAATTATATATTTTAGAACTTGAAAATAAAATTTCTTTAGTCCAGGAGTCTCATCAAGAAGTTTTATTATTTACCTTTCTAATGTTACACAGAATGCATGGATTTATATATAATTGTGCATATGTGTGTATACATATTAACTATTGTACATATATATGTACATTGTGTTTATATATACAGCTCTTGATAAATGGATTATATTATCTTTAAAATTAATTTAATCAATTTTAAAATTTTCTATTTTTTTGATGAACTATTCCACTGCCAGGTGAATACATATATGTGCATATATATATATATATATATATATATATATATATATAGGCATACGGGTCTGACAATTAAGTTCACGAACCTGTCACAATGATATTGTTAGTAACTTTTTTTGATATCAGAGGGATTATTCATTAAGAATTTTTACCAACTGGACAAACAGTTAGCCAAGTTTACTATTTGGAAGTGCTGAAAAGGCTGTGTGAAAAAGTTAGACAACCTGAACTTTTAACCAACAATTCATGGCTCTTGTATCATGACAATGCACCAGCTCACATGGCACTGTCTGTGAGGGAGTTTTTAGCCAGTAAACAAATAACTGTATGGAATACCCTCCCTCACCTGATCTGGCCCACAGTGACTTCTTTCTTTATCTGAAGAAAAAGGAAATATTGAAAGGGAGGCATTTTGATGACATTCAGGATATCAACAGTAATACGATGACAACTCTGATGGTCTTTCCAGAAAAAAAGTTCCTAAATTGCTTTGAAGGGTGAACTAGGTGCTGGCATCAGTGCATAGCTTCCCAAGGGGAGTACTTCGAAGGTGACCATAGTGATATTCAGCAATGAGGTGTCTAGCACTTTTTCTGAGTTTGCAAACTTAATTGTCTGATCATAAACACTTTTATGCATGCATATGTATGTGACTCTATATGTATGTGTAAAATACATCCTTACACATATATGTATTGACTGCAGTACAATAGATTAGAAAAAACAGAAAATTATGAAAGTAGATCACATTACTTTAGAAGATCAATAAAGTCCATTTAGCATGAGAACTATGTGTATATTAGATAATATGCTAGGGTTTTGGGGCTGGCCGAGGGCTCAGTTGGTTAAGAGCTCACTCAAGAGTGAGAGCTGAGCTCTGAGCAATAGCAGTTCGATGCCCAGCCTGAGTTGAGCTGCCCCTGAGTTGTTAACAGGTGACAGGATGGCTCAGCTTAAAAAAAAAAAAAAAAAAAAGCAAAAACAAACAAACAAAAAAAACAAAATATGCTAGGGTTTTGAAATCAAACAATGGCTCAGATTCACCACATATTAGCAGTGCAATAGCAAATATTTTAAATGTATCTCAGGTTTAGGTCCCTAATCTATAAAATGAGAATGAGAACATTCAAATGAGTATTCAATAAAGTAATAAATATAATGTGCCTAACTATAAAATGATACATGTATGAACTCAGTAAATGTTAGGTAAAAACTGTTTTATATATCTCAGGTATAACTGTTTTGTAATACAGTAAAATAACTTCATAATAATAACATTGAGTCATGTAAGTCATACATATCCTTATATTTTATTTTTTAATTACAGTTCACATACTACATTATTTTATATTAGTTACAGGTATACAGCATAGTGGTTAGACATTTATATAATTTATGCAGTGATCCCACAATTAGTCTAGTACCCACCTGGCACTATACATACTTGTTACCATATTATTGCCTATATTCCCTATGCCCAACTTTACATCCCCATGACTATTTTGTGACTACCAATTTGTACCTCTTAATCCCTTTCCCATTATCACCCTGCCCCCCCAACCCTCCTTGTATCCGGCAACCTTCAGTTTGTTCTCTGTATCTATACATTTGTTTCTACTTCACTTTTTCAAGTGTTTTGATCTTTAGATTCCACATATAAGTGAGATCATATGGTATTTGTCTTTCTCAGTCTGACATATTTCATTTAACATAATGACTTCTAGGTCCATCCATGTTGTAGCAAATGGTAAGATTTCATTTTTTTTTATGACTGAATAATATTCCATTGTATATTTGTACCACTTTTTTTTTTTATTCATTCATGTATCGATGGGCACTTAGTTTGCTCTTGTATCTATTGTAAATAATGCTGCAGTGAACATCAGGGTGCACTTTTCAAAATAGTGTTTTGAAATTTTTTGGATAAATACTCAGAAGTGGAATTTCTGGGTCCTAAGTTTCAAATTTTAATTTTTTGAGATATTCCACTTTGAAATTTTCCATAGTGGTTATGCCAATTTGCAACCCCACTAACAGTGCACCAGGGTTCCATTTTCCCCACATCCTCGCCATTTGTTGTTTGTTGATTTACTGATTTATGGTATGATTTTTCACTAACTGTTTGCTTTATCATGTATTTTATACATAGAAACTATTGGGTTGCTACATTTTTTCCCCCTTTTCCCCTCTCTCTTAATCTCTGTTTCTCTCTCTCTCTCTCTCTCTCTCTCTCTCTCTCTCTCTCTCTCTCGTTCTCATTTTGTCAGGGCGACCCTGATAGCCAAGAATAGATGAGGTGAGACATAATGAATGAGAGCAAGACAATATTGGAGTGACATTAGAAACATAGCAAAATAGATGTTTCCTGTTTATGTTACTCACTGTGCTGTAAAAAACAGACATTTCTTAGACTCAGAAGATGTGGGTTTTCTACTGGTAATCACGAAATTGTGGCAGGTTAATTTATAAGCTTAAGCTTAGAGTAAAGTCTCAGACCCTTCACACTTGACAGTTTTGCCAATGAGAATGGGATTCTGTGAGAGAGAGGACTTTGTGGAAGACGAAAGACAAGGTGCCTGTGGGCTAGATTTAGTGATGTGAAGATTCCCTGAGATCTAGTAGTATATGTTCTTACCCAAGTGGTGGCATTGGTGAGGAGGCTAACAAGGGTTCCTCATCATACTATCTTTTTATGTCATTTAATTAATGACAAAAGGTTGAGCAGCGGGAGAAGAATAGAAGCAAGCTGTGCAGATAGTACTGGGGCTATTGTTTACTCTCTTTTAAACAGGCAAAGCAAGAGCCATTGTCATACCAGTGGAACATTCCCACTGAGAGGGAATTTGGCTGTGTGTATGCTAAGCCAAGCAATCTCCAAATTAATGTGAAAAATGCTTATCAACATCACTGGATGTCTTCTCCATACTCAAGCCCACAGCAATAGCTCAGTAATTTTATGAAGTGAATGAATGCCACCAGTTAGTGGTGTACCATGCTGTAGGCACTGTCAACCTGGGACCTCCAACTGACATAAGTCACTTGGGGAGGACAAATATTGTATAAACAATTTCTTTCCAGGGACACAATGTGCACTTCAGAAACTGTGCTTCCTTGTGTGAAAGCCAAGCATTAATTTTCAATGTGCTGCCCTACCAAAAACGTAGTGACTTCTACCGTAAGGGTATCACAAAAGACATTCAAATGTATAAAGAAACTCCACTAAAGATCGTATAGTCCCAGATGCTGGCAGAAATAGCTCCAAAATGAGGCTACCCTTGTTTACTCAGGGGAGCTTACTAAAGCATTAAATGACACATTATCCCTAAAACGGGAATGTGCCAGGTAGAAAAGCTGAAGTGATCAATGAAACCATATCAGCCATAGAAGTCATTCAGGTCAGTCTCTGCTTATTGGCCAAGGTTACAGTAGATGATAAAATTGCCCTAGAATCCCAACTTTCGGGTCAAGGCAGTGTCTGTGCAATAGCTAATGCAATTAATGTATCAGGCCAAGTGGAAAGATCAAACAAAAGACATAAAAAAGAATGTTCTAGGGCTGGCCGAGTGGCGCGGTGGTTAGGCGCTGGCTTGGGAATCCAGCGGCCCCGGTTTGGTCCCACATATGAGGGCCAGTAACACTGTCCTCAAAAAAAAAAAAAAAAAATGTCCTGATGGTTTTCTTCAGCTGCTGTGCTGTGGTGTAGAACCCCGGGGATATGTTTGAGTTCAGTACTGCAGGTCAGCCTCTTCTGGCTGCTTAGAATCCTATTAATAATAACCTTAATTAAATGCTGCATGAGACACATTGAATAGGTTTGGCAGCAGCTTCTATTAGATTAATCAGAGCAGCTGCCAGAGTGAGATACTTATGGGAAAATTAACCTGAAGCCAGTAGGGTTTGATGACGGAGGGATGTATTTTATTGGGAGCCAATTCTTCATGGGTTTCTCATATCTCTGCACGGCTTGTGAAAGGAACCCATGACTATTTTTATTATTCAGGACTATTTTTTAAGGATGTTCATTATGCAAACAGTCTTGAAAATTAAAAGTAGTGATTTCCTATGTAGCAAAGAGTGGATTTGCTACATTGAGCCTTGGAATATAGAGATAGTGTCTTTCTCCAAAGTAAATGGCAGGCATTCTTATTGTGAGCTATTGTAAAGATATTTTCTCATGCTGGAGCAAAGAACAAACAGACATACTGAAAATTATGAAAGACTTGGGTCCCTAAGTTCAGGGTTCTCCTATAATAAAGCCCACTACATGTAGAGGAATCCATCTGGGCCCATTGAGTTGGGGCTGTGGTACTTGTAGTTAAGGGGGCTGACAATATGCTGATGTTCGTTGTGCTGCGACTAATACAATCTTTTGCCTCTGATCTATGAGTTTCATTTCTTCCATCAGCTTCCATGAAACTGTGGCAGGCTAAAATGTAAGTTTGCAGGTATACTAAAATCTCAGCTCTTTCATAGTTCTTGAAACTATTCTACATTAAACCGAGAAAAAAATATTTTTCCCTTAAAGTATATTTTATGATAGTTTTCTTAATTAAATATTTTTTTCTATTTTTAGTTTAATGAAACAAATCATCAAGTGCTTTTTCTACATCCCTTGACATTTTTCTCTGCAGTCCATTAGTAAAGTGATTTTCATAGACACATTTCTGATATTAAATCATTCTTGTATTCCTAGGAGAACTCTACTTGATCACAATATATAACTTTGCAAATTCATTGTCAGTTTCATTTAGCTAATTATGTTAGTAGGAGCTATGCTTCTATTTTCTTGTGCAAAATGTGCAGTATCCAAATATTGGCTCCCCAACCCGTAGAGGGATGACTCTTTTAGTGGGAAGTTCAAAATGGATAGGGTTGGCTCTCAGGAAAGGCAGCCAGGACCTCTAAGGCAAAAGCTGAAGCTGCAGTCCATAAGCAGAATTTCTTCACAGAAGCACCAGCTCTGCTTTCAACTGACTGTATTAGGCCCACCCAGATTATCTGGAAAATCTCCCTTAAAGTTGACTGATTATTGATTTTAACCACATCTACAAAATATCTCCATAGCAATAACAAAAATAGTGCTTGACTTAATAACTGGGGACTGCAGGTCATTTTGAAGTTGACACATCTGAACGGCCAACATTTATATGCTAAAAAATGCACATTCAGTATTATTTGGGTGCAAACTTTATTCTGCCTCTCTGTATTTATGTATAAAGCTGATAGCTACTACTTTATTTTGAGGTGCTAATTTAAGTACAAATTTGTTGTTTTTATAAATTAGAGCATCCCCCTTTTGCCTAATGTTTTTCACATCATGTTTGCATTTTTCAGATATAAATATTACTAATTTATGTATTTTGATATTTGCCAAGGATATTATATCCTGTTCCTATATTATAAACCCAGGAAATGAAAAAAACAAAAATAGAAAATTAAAAAATCCCTTAATATTCTATTTGTGGTTGTCTTAAATGCACCTCTCATAGCAATATGTTTCTGAGTTTTGCTATATCTAAGAATCTCAGGGTTTCCTATGTCAATGATGATTGTAATGAATATAAATACTCATGTCCCTTAGAGCATTTTCACTGAAAAGAGCCTGCCCTGAGTTAGTGAATTTTTAATAAGTCAAATAAGGGCTCGACCCTACAATGTTAATTCCCAGTTCCCCACGCTAGCACCTCGCTTTATACATACTCTAAAAACTGCTTTTTGAAAAGATTGTCTCATCCAGTTATAATTATATTATTTAAAAAGTGAAGCAGAGGGGAATTGGTAACATGAGGCCAGATAGCTTGCTGCACTGCTTGTTGTCAGATCCTCCCCAAGAAAAGCAGATTTATTCTAGCCATATTCCCCCACCGCCCTTAGCTGACTTCACTGCTTTTTATATTTCATTTAAGTATACTTGGTATACAATATTATATTAGTTATGGTATAATATTGTACAATATGTAGTAATTTGACATTTTTATACCTTACAATGCGATCACCTGATTAATTCTAGTAATCATTTGTCACTGTACAAACTTATCACATTATTGACTATATTGAAAGGCAAAGAGGCAATCACTGATCCAGGTAGGCAATATAGGAAAACAAAAGGGCACAACTAGTAAGGTCTTTCTTACCCCATCTCATAGTTGTGGCATCTGGCTCTCTCACTCTCCCAGCTTCTTTATTTTATTAAAGGACAGAAACATCTTATAGAATCACAAGCCCATATTTTATTTTCTTATAGTGTGCATAAAATCAAGAGTAAAACTTCTAATTGTATTGGCTAGGACATTAAAATTTTTGCATGTTGTTCTAGAGATTTATGTTTTTAGGACTATGAGCTACTCGCCTACTATAATATTTCAATGATATTTATAGACATCAAAATATCACATGTTGGCATGACAAGATTGATTTTAAAGTTATATTTCTACTTTGCTCTTGTGAAAATTGCTTGTTAGAGAACACAGAAAACGAATAAAAAAAAACTTTAACATTCTAACCTTTAAAGAGAAATTCATTGATTTTCTTAGAAAAAATAGAACTCATTTTTAATGTGTATATACTGATTTATTATTCATGACTCCAGACTAAGAGAATGAATGTCTCTGCAGTAGAATATGGATGAAGCTGATGATCCTCCCTAAATATCCACCCACATGCTTTATCTTCCCTCCTCCACCTATACCATGTTTCTTTCTCATCTCTGCTTTTTGAATCCTTACTATAGTTGCCTTCCACTCACAAATTCTTAACTCAAGCACTCACCTTTTCAGAATTTTGTCATGGTACAGGACAAATTTAAACCATCACTTGCTAATTTGTAAATGGCTCTTAAAATTAAATGTTGGCAAGATCATTTCTGTAATTTTTGGAATTAAAACTTGGGGAGGGTTGATGTGACTCCTTCTTGGAGATCCTCTCAATAACTCTGATATGGCAGCATATAACTCTTCAGAGTCATAACACTGGGGACCCTATAAAATGGAATATAGTTCATTATAATGCAAGCCTTTGGACGAGTAAAACAGTAGGCCATATTGTACACAGAACACCACTGTTAACATTATTAAAACAATATTAATGCTAATGTTTTAGTGACTGAATTCGATTTGAGATATGCAGTTTCTTCATAGATAGCTATAAGTACTTGTGATTACATAGATGTTTTATAGTGGCAGTAAATTGTCTCTCAAGGTATATTTATAATAACATATACTTTTACCTGTGGTATACAAGCTTGACAAAAATGGTTCTTTTGTAAAACTTATTTTCACTGCAGGAAATATAATGTAATCCTTAATATGAGTCCGTGAATATAGGACAGACATGATATTTACTTAACAGTTTCCAATAATAAAATCATTCATAAATTTTAATGAGTATTAAATTTTAATAACTATCCCGTTTTATTAAAATTTAATTATATAAGTAATAGATGAATATGTTATCCCTTATAACAGACATATTATTTTAAAAATTAAAATAAGTCCCTAATCATCATTCCAGGACCTAGTCACTTCTCTTCCTCGCTAGAAACTATCACTATTTTTTTGCATCATTCTTGACTGATTTTTGAACTTTTATGTATAGTGAAAATACTATAAAAATTACAGACTTTTATATATATATATATATATATATTTTCAGATATATGTTTTTACTTCAATACTACTCAGGTGCTTATGTGTTTTTAACCAACTTTTTTTTTTTTTTTTTTTAGAATCCCATACTAAAACATTTCTTTATGTATGCTTCGTATTAAATTGTATAAATATACCATATTTAATTTCAACATTTAATTTTGGTGAATTTTACATTATAATCTTTTTGTGTACTAAATGATACAATTAATATCTCACACATAATGTATAAGTTGGAAGCTTCTTCAAGTTAAACATTTGAGGTAGAAGTTCTAGGCTATAGATAGAAACAGTCTTAGTAATTTTTTTGTCTTCAAATAGCTATAGCTCCTGAAATAGTTCCAGAGTGATAAAGGTGAAAGTGTCTTTTTCTATTCATAAAAAAAAGCTACTTTTAAGCACACCTGAATTTATATTTAATGAGGTGACTTTTGGAAAGTCCCTAAGAATCCAGGTTTGTTGCCAGGGGAACCAACCATGTGATTAAAGGGTTAGAACATTCAGCCCCACCTGGAAACCTCTGGGGAGAGCAGAGATGCTGAAGGTTCAGTTAATCACTACTGATCAATGAGTTAATCAGTCATGCCTATGTAATGAAGCCTTTATTAAAGAAAGAAAAGAAAAAAAAACTAAAGGAAGGGTTTTGGAGACCTTCCAGGTTGGTAAACCTGTGGAGGTGAATTGTTTCCGTGCTTTCTGTGAACCACGCTAACAAATGATTGAACCTCTTTATGGGGGTTATGGGAACTTCTGACATAATTGGTCAGTCAGAAGCCCACATGATAACCTGGACTTGTGATTGGCATCTGAAGTAAGGGTAGTCATGTGGGACTGAGCCCTTACCCTATGGGATCTGACACAATTTCCAGGTAGATAGGGTTAGAATTGAGTTAGATTGTTGGATATTCAACTGATGTCACCAAATTGCTTGGTGTTACCATCCACACATAAACATTCAGTGAAGTGCTTTCCTCTTCATCTACCCATTACATTAATGTATACATTTGTATTCCCAAAAATGCTGAATTAAAATAACTTTTTCATATAATGTTGTCAAATTGTGTATTATTTCCTATACTTTATATACCTGATGAGTACATTTTTTTAAAATCATTTTTATTACCATTAAGAAATGTAGTTTAATTCAGTATTCCCTATGGTGCTGTGCTGGTGAAAAGTGACACTTTCCATAATAAATATCAAATCTCTTCTAAAAAAAATTTCATGACATAGGTTTGGCTTCTTTTTTTAATGCCCCTGAAGAGTGAGATGTCCTTCATGGAATCATGAAGCCTTGTATTATTTACCTGTAAAGTTAGTTAGTTATAATGGTGGCAGTGTTTCCATGTGTAGATTTGAGAGAGATATTGTCTCTGGTACAAGCGGAAACGCTGACAGCACGGAGGAAGACTGGTATTTGTGCTTAAAAATGATTTAAGGGTGCCTCAGCATAATTTAATAAAGTATGACCATAAGCAGGTAATTTCAATTCCATGAGCACTCTGTCTATACTCAATGTGTCATCAAAATTAACATTCCCTCTTTTATTTAAAATTTTTTTAGATTGTATCAAAGGAAATGTCCTTAATTCTATTTCATACAGCCTTGAGCTTCAAATAGAGAGTTTGTCTCCGTTGGAGAGTTTAAATATATTCCCACCAGCCTTTCTTTATTTGAGAGAAAACATTACTGTATTTATTTGACAGAGGGGGCTTTGATTAGAATCTTTTTTTGAACCAAGCAAGTTAATGGAATGTCATTTAAAAAAATGTTCTGATTTGGGCTGGCCGAGTGACGCAGTGATTAAGAACTGGCTTGGGATGCCAGCGGCCTGGGTTCGAATCCCACGTGAGAGCCAGTGACACTGCCCTCTTTAAAAAAAAAAAAATGTTCTGATTTAGCTACATGGTGTTACATTTGGGAGTCCTCAGAAATGGGCTTCTTTGTTTATATTAGTCATAAAAACATTTTACACCAAAGGCCTGCACTGGGAATTTACACATATTCTCTCTTCCTGAGGCAAATAAAAGCATTTTGCTTTATTCTTTATTTTAATTAGGTGTTTTCTTCCTTTGGTCTCCTTTAGGGATTCCATTACTTTATAGTATTTCCCCCAATTGACATTTTGTTTGGTGTTTCATAGACAATGAGAAAAAGTAGGGAGTTCATTTGTAATTTTCAAAAATAATGAGCAAGCTATCATCACTTACTAGTAGAAAAGAGCACGCCATCAGGAATAATCATATACAATTAGCTGCCAAATCCACTACTGTGCCCTCCATTGATTAGAGTCCCTTTTCAAAGTTCCCAAGTGATCAATACAAGATATGTTAAGAAACAGTTCACAAAATGTCCATTTAGGAATGATAAATGTGTTCAGCACCAGGGCTTTTATTAAAAAAAAAAAATTAAGAGAATTTCAACACTTGTCGAGTGGTCACCCAGAGTAAATTTTTAGAGTTATTTACTTGATTTAAGCAACTAGAATCTGATTAGGAGACAATTTCTTGTTAAAGTCACTCTAATTAACAGTAAACTTCCCTGAGGACTATTCTTTCCTCTTGAGACCAGTCATTAAATCAACAATACCTGTGTGCTAAATAAATGTGTATGTTACAAATAATAAGAACAGTTTTGTTTAAAATGCATAGGAACATCTTAATAGAAAATGAAATGTTTGGTAAAACAATCTGACTTCTAAGAATAGTAACTTCTATAACTTTGTAGTTGATACTTCAAAATATCCTCACTCATTGGTGATAATGGATCTCAAGATTTTGCCATATAAAAATGTAGGAAAATAGCACAGGCTGTTGTCATAAGAAGATAATAGAGCTAGAACAACAAAACACCCATTGAGTACAAAGTTTATCAATAATAATTTGAAATCTAGTAAGGGGTGTGTGTATGTGTGTGTGGAGAGAGAGAGAGAGAGAGAAAACAAAACAAATACTAGTCAGAGGGATGATCCTGATAAAATTTTAAATGTTCAATTAAATAGAATGAAAAGATGTTCATGATTTGTATTTTAATGCAAATTAAAATAAAAAGGGCATACCTTTACATCCAATAGAATAGCTATAAACAGAAAGAAACAAATGATAATAAGAGTTGTTGAAGACCTGAGAAAGCTAGAACTCTCTCAGATTTCTGATTTGATTTTAAAATAGTGTAGCCACTTTGGAAAATTGGCAGCTTTTCAAAGTTAAATAGAAATTTGCTATGTGACCTAACAATTCTACTGGGTATCTATCCAAGAAAAACAGAAAGAAAAAAAAATAGTGTCTACAAAGCTCTTCAATGTGAATGTTCATAGCAGCATTATTCATAACATCCAAAGAGTGGAGCCAATGCAAAAGTTCATCAACTGGTAAATAGATAATCAAACTGTGACATATGTGTACAATGGAACACTGTTCAGCAATAAGACAGGAATGAAGTGCCAATGCATGAATGAACCTCAAGAACATTATACTAAGTAAAAGAAACCAGATGCAAAAGACTGCATATATTATATGAGTCTGTTTATTTGACATATTCAGAAAAAAATCTGTAAAGAGAAACCAAATTAATGGATGCCTGGGACTGGGATAGAAGCAGGAATTGACTGCTAAGAGATAGGAATTATCTACAGGGTAATGAAATTGTTCTAAAACAGGTTTGTGGTGATGTTTGCACAAAGCTCTGTAAATTTAATAAAAATCATTGAGTTGTACACTTTAATGCAAAATAGGTAGATTTTGTGGTACATAAGTTACATCAATAAAGCTGTTAGAAATAAATATAAGAAATATTCAGGGCCGGCCAAGTGGCTCAGTTGGTTAAGAGTTGGCTTAGAGCGCGAGCTCTGATTAACAGGGCCACTGGTTCGATTCCCACATGGGCCAGTGAATGCTGTGCCCGAGCTGAGCTGTCACTGAGCTGTCACTGAGCTGCCAACAGGTGGCAGGATGGCTCAGTTGGTGTAACAACAAGATTGCCTGTTCTATGTTGGCTGCGCCCACCCACAGCTAAGACTGAACTCGGCACCTTGAGCTGAGCTGCTGCCTGGATGGCTCAATGGATAGGGCATGTGCTCTTAAGAACAAGGCTGCCAGTTCGATTCCCACATGGGATGGTGGCTACGCCCACCCGCAACTAAGATTGAACACAGCACCTTGAGCTTAGAGGCCACGAGCTACCGATGGGAAGCCAAGTGGTGACTGGTGCCCTCCACAATGAAGACTGAAAAACAACAACTTGGCTGGTCCCTGTCCCCAATTCCTCAACACTGTTCCCCTCCCCCAATTCCCCAATAAAATTCTTAAAAAAAAACAAAACGAAGAAATATTTCAGCATACCCAAATAAGAAATGAAGACGCAAAGACAGAAAAACTAAAGGCAAAAACTAACAAAATGCCCAGAATCCAAACCACATGGTACAGATCATGTGCTCTCTTCTCCAGCTTAAGTACATGAACCTGGAGCTTGTTGTTTTAATTATAAAATCCCAATAAAATACCACTTCAGTAGATGAGCAGTGAATGCTGTAGATGGGGCAACAGATAAAGAAAGGTGTGTATTTGAAGGCACCTCTAGCTGAAGGCTAGCAAATACATTGATGAAACCTTTGGATCTTCATGGAAATGGTAAAAGAGGTATCTCAGAGCCATTGGATGGAATTGATGATCAGAAAGACACCTTGCAGAGGAGGGCTGGAGATGCTTAAAGTTGGTTTCATTGCTGTTTTTGATAACTACCCACTGACATCACTTAAGCCTCAACCCTCCTTCTTTCCCCTTGGGTCCCACATCTTTGCTAACTGATGAGAAAGCCTGTGTGCTCCCTCTTTTGGTGAAAGTAGGGGATTCAAAGCATGAAAGCCCCTTCCCTCCAAGTGGGAACATTCATCCTGGCCCCACTCCCCGACCAAAATAAAAACCCAGGCCATTCTTTTTTCCTTGCTCTCTCAAGTTATTTCACACCTGCTGAATGACATATGTAATAAAGCTTTTCATACCTTCCGGGTAAACACCAGGTGTGTGATGTACTCAGCGGTGGTATCTGAACTGAAGTTTGAAACTCAAGCTGCTTCTGCAGGTGACCATAAATACTGTCTTTCGTCATGAAAATATGAAGAATGGGAGAAAAGAGAAAAGTTCTTAATGCTTTAAATTGGACTTTGGTAGTTATAGCTAGTTATAACTATTATTTTACTCAATGTTTCTTCTTCACTTCATACTTACTAAAGTAATTTATTTTTTGTTCAGGGTGGCAATACACCTAATTTAAAAAAGAATCCAAACCTCTACAGATCCACAGATCCCCTTATAATCAAAAAAAATTTCTTTTGACCAAGGTCTGACCAATGAGATAGAAACAGAATTAGAGAGGACAAGATTTATGGGATATCTGCTGTTTTCCTAACTAATGAAAAGGAGGATTTTCAGCTGACACATGTTGTTCGTCCTGTGCCTTCACCCTTCTTCCCCACTTAGAAGGAGGATCTAATGCCCAAAGTTGGTATCAGATAAAGATAAGGATCACAGCACCACACTAAGGCTGGTGGAGAAGAAAATGAGGTCACTGTGGAACTGCTTTTCCATTCCTGTAGTGCCTGCCTCGTAAAGCATTAATAAGAGAGAAAAAACAAACAAACAAAAAGTACTGGGTGGGAGAAATGGGAGATGTACAGACCTATTGTATAGCATGTGACTTAATAACACTGTATTGTATCTGACATTTAATACAGTACACATACACACATACACGAAGGTAATTAACTATGAGAAGTGATAGATATGTTAATTTGTTAGCTTGTGTTAATCATTTCACAATGTATATGTATATCAAACCCTTACTTTGTATACCTTAAATATATACAATTTTCAATTGTCAATCATACCTACATGGACCTGCTAAAAACAAATCCCAAAAACCTATTCCATTAAATAATTAATAATAGGTTTTCTTATTATGATACAATCACAACTAATCCCTAAAACAATATATTACGTTAAATTTTCTGACATGCACTTGAGTATGAACTCCAACTTATTGGTTATGGGCATTCTCTTTTTAACACTATTTTTTGCACACAGATAGTTTATCAGAAATGATAACATGGTATAGTATTTTTGTTTTTGTTATCCTCAAAATATGTAGTTACATGGGATTAGAAAGAGAAACATTAATCAGGCAATGTAGGGGATCCAAATTAAAGAGAAAGAGATTTTAAAACACTTCCCATCATTTTTCTTTGTATCTAAACTGGCATTGGTCATTTCCTCCAGGATGGCGGTTTCTGTTTCCAAAATGGTCTTTCATTTTCTCTAAATGAAAAGCTTTTGTGATAAAGACTCGTCATAGTAAGACATTATTTGGGGGGAAGGTTTTTCAAATTACCATATAATTAAGAATACAGAAAAAAATAATAAATTATAATTTCTACCTATTATTTTTGATGCATATGTGCTAAAGATTTGGCCAATAAACAAGAAATTATGGTGGTGGTATCAGTAGTTTGACTCTATAGCCCAGGAATTTGAGTTTATATCACTGAAAAACAAAAAGAAGTCTGATATTTGGTGCTGTTAGGAAACATTATAAACATAGGATGGGAAAATGAAGGTGGGGCATGTTGATGTTCATAAGAAAAAGTCTCTTGCAAACTTAGAAAGGAACTGGTTATCAACAAGGGATACTATAGTGTGCTCCCTGGAGATGTTTCTTGTGTATATAAAATAAACAGATGAGAAGTCAAAGGGAAATTCAAGTAATGCAACAATTCATGAGAAAAAGTCATATTCCACTTATTCTCTAAGGCTAAAATTATAATGAAAATGTTTGGGGTTTTTTTTCCCAACAAAATCTATGGGCTTTATAGAGAAAGGATCTGGATAGGGCCATAACTAGCAAATGGACCATATTAGCTATTTTCCATGGCAACAATGGGTACTCATGGGTATTAATTGGGATAGATATGTAATCTGGATATTTTTCAAGTTCCAAGAGGATCAGGACAAAATGTTATTTCAATTTGAACTTTTTTCTTTTATATCATCTGCTTTAGAAACCTAATTTACTGAAGCTGCAGCCCTGGTGTGTTAAGAAGCATGACATATAGTGTACTTATCAAAGCCTAACCATCCACCATTGGTGTGATTGAAAATTGGAATGGATATTTGAAATATCTCAAATCACTGTGATTTAAGCATGAATATAACACATAGATTATTAAGACATTGTGAAGAAGATAAAGATTATGAGGGGGAGGATAACATTGGAACTTGCATTAACTTATTTCCTAGTTGTTAAGTTGCTTTTTTATGTTTTTCTTTTTCTCCAACTGATCCTATAGTACCTGTACCTGATTCACAAGTTTCAGAAGGATCCATTTCAAAAAGTTACACCAGGTGTAACTACTGTTCGAAATATAATTGTCTGAAGTCCTAAAGGAATGAATGATGGGATGAGTTGTTCCTTCTCCTCTCCTGACTAAGGCAAGATTCAAAGTTTCAGACTCCTGAAACCTAGGACCAGAGGATGAGACAAATCTGTAAGATTGTATTTACCTACAACTGGGATAGGACATTGGGCAGGCTTCTATTGCTGCTGCTTATACTGCTGCTGCTTATTTGTAAGTGCTCTTGTTGAACTGGATGGTTTAACTTCCAAGAAAGAGAGGGGAGGAATTGTGGAAAGTATGGATAAAACCTAATGATAAATAAAAATAAGCAACAAAAGGTAAAGCTAGTTTTTCTTTGATGCTTTGTTATAGTTTCAGAGCATGAAAATAATATTGTTTCTTAGCTACATTCTCAGATGCCTAGAAGAGTAAAACTATTTGCTTTCTGAAAACTTCACCAGTACTGAAAAGTGAGGAAATAAATTAGAATTCAGAACAACACCTTAGAAATATTTAAGCCAATCTGACTTATGTGAGGCAGTTTGAATAACTGAAAAATTCATTTTCAATAAACATTTGGGATGATTTTTAATATGGCAATACTCTTTGGCTCTAATTTTACAGGTTATATCTATTATCAAAGTATCTCCTGGGAGGCACATGAAAGAGTTTCTGCCAGCAGAATAATCCCAATAGAGTTTACTCAATATTAGAGCTATTAATTACTATATAGCTATTAACATGGCGATAACTATTTGAGAAAAGTGTCTGGTTATGATACGTGAAGATTGTTATACATATGCTCCGACTGCCTCAGAATAATGTGCTATAATACCTACGAACCTTATTTTTGTAGATAAAAGCAAAGGCCAAGATGCAAAAATGTTTGGCAAATCGAAGCTAATATGTGCCTAAGAGTAGCATGGCAGGCTTCACGCCCGTAGTTAGCCACAGACATTTACTGAGGGCGGCGGTAGAAAGCTCTTTGGCACATTCAAGGTAAAGTGCATTAAAAATTGATTTACACTCCCATGACTTTCTATTGGGATACTCAATTTATGTTTGATACAAAATAGATAGCCAAATTAAACACAGAAAATTAGTACGTAGTGGAACCAACACGTATGGTTCATAAATCAACATTGGCCAAAACACTTTAAGTGAACCAGTACTAGCCTAGGCCACACAGAGCAAGCCAAATATGTTTCCACCTGAGAAAATTCACTGAGGAAAAAGACTTATTAACTTGAATAGCCTTCCTAACAGGGAGGTTATTCTGGAAGAAAGATAAATTATGGTAATCAGTCTAGACTGATTATTAGAATTTTAAAAAATTAGTGCAATGAACTCAACAATATGCTAGAAGACAGAGATGGAGAAAGAGATGGTCCTAACTTAGGAGGGCTATTAGGTATGCTTGGTTCAATGGAATTAGAGTTAGCCCAAGGAAGACAGATGTTCAGGGTCCTGTGGCTGCAGGACCACAATGTATAAATCTTGGGAAACCTTGATTCTTCCAAGCTGTGTCATTTCACAAATGATGAAGGCAAATTATGTACATGTTCTCCTGCAGTCAAGGACTCCAAGATAAGTATAAACAAAACATATCCAGTTGTACAGCTGGTGATTATAAGAAATTTGTTAAATTTTTTACATTCATATATAAGTATATATGTATATATGTCACTATGTAAATATTTATACTGAGACTTCAATAACAATAATTGTTATCTAGGGGTGTTTGCTAAAATACAGATTCCTGAAGGAGCTTTCCTCATATACAGCATCAGAATTGTATATGTACCTTCAGTTCGGCAACATGTGTTAATGTAAAATGGAAGCCTTCATTTCTACCACTTAGTATTCTAAATCAACATGGTCTGACCTGGTTGAATTAAAATACAGAGTTTTCTTTTAATGTGATAAGTCTTTCTATATAAATATTTCTTTGATAACTTCTTGAACATATGTAAAAACAGATTCTTCTAGTAATGTTACACGTACATCTTTGTGACTTTTTTCAGAACAATACTGGAACACATTTCTGAAATAAATTAATCTTCTCAACACAAATCATTCATATAGTGACACTGGGTCAGATACATAAGAACCCAACAAATAATGTGAAATGCACCATTATGTTTTAAAGTAATTAATTAGGAAAAACAAACAACTTGTTTTTGTCTTTCTCTTATTTCATATAATATGGGTAAATATTGTGGAAATGTCTGAGATTTATTATTTTTAAATGTATTCACAATGTAATATGTGAAAGAGACCTACTTACCTCAACATAAACTTAAATACTTGAATCTACATGCTCTAAAGATGTTGGAGGTGAGCCTTGAATTGGGGAGAAATTAGAAAGGTAATTTTAATTTAATAAGATAAGAATATCAGCTTTTATTTTTCTTTGCAAACTTCTAAAAATATGATGAGGTATATGTAAAATAAAATACATTTAGAAAATTCTTATGAGGCTAATTTGAAAGGAAAGAGCTTTTAATTTAGAAAGAAAACTCGATTTTAATTTTGTTTAATCTCTATTCTAATATATACTCGGGTGAGTCATTTAAACTTACTTTTTAATAACATATTGTCAAATATTGGTGACAGAAGGAAATTAGACTTTGGGTACTGAACACACAACTCAATATACATGATGTATTATAGAACTGTACACTTGAAACCTATATAATTTTGATAAATATATCTGCTTGAGATCCAAGATGGCAGAGTAGATAAATGCTTCTTCTGCCTTCTCCCATGAGCACATTAAAATTACAGCTAAATTATAGAACAATCAACCTGGAGGACCATCTGAAGTCTAGCTCAACAGAAATTTTATAACTAAGGATATAAAGAAGAAACCACTTTGAGACTAGTAGGAAGGGCAAAGATGTGAAACAGGCCAGCCCCCAAACCTTTGTGTGGCAGTTGAGAATTGGGAGGGATGTCTCAAGTATGGAGGTCCCCCTGAAGGAGAGAAGGACCCCAGCCCCAGATCGGGCTGTCCAGCCCAGAATACTGGTGTTAGGAAGAGGAGCCCCCACAGGACCTGGCTCTGAAAAATGGTGGGAATTCTCACAATCGAGGTGAGACAGAAGGCTGTGGAATACCCAGATATCCTCTACAAGGACCGGCACACAGACTTGCTTCCTCTCAGGCACTCACCCTAGACTCTGGCAGAGGGACAATGATTTAGGGAGTGATGAATACATATGGGGAACAACTGAGTTGTGTGGCTCTGAGGTGAGGACTGGAGGGATAGTTGCCATTTTCCCTGGGTGGGGTCCTTTTCCCAGGCAGTCAGCAGACAAGCACTATCTTTCCATTGTTGAGCCTGCCCCAGCCTCCACACCCATGGCCAAATCTGAATCTGAATTGGTCTGATGAGCTCTGCTAATTCTACCCTGGTAACTCCTTGAGATCAAGCCTCACCCAACTGGTATACCCCACAAGGCCTTATTAAAGGCTGAATCATATAAGAGTCAGCAGATGACAGCATGCCTCTGAGTATCCTGGCTTTTTGTGGAGCTACCCCAGACACAGTACTGATGGTAACTGTCCTCAGTTTGCAGTATGACTCCTTTCACATGTCTCCAGGTCCAACACAGATGCTGACCAACAACAGATCACTTTGTAGGTTTTACCAGGTAGGCCCTGGCTTGTCACAGGCAGTGGCTGAACTTGGCCTGCATCAGAGCTCTTCTCAAGAGGTCAACTTGGAGGTTAACTTCAACCACAGCAGAGTACCACCCAATGAGCCCCACAAGCAGAGCAGACAAATGGCATTCTCAACAGGCAACAGAGCCCACTGGGACAAATAGCACTCCATGAGGTAAGCACCAGCACAGCAGCCCATAAACCTGGACAAGCTCCACAGCCAGTCAACCTGAGGGTCAATCCCACCCACTGATGTGCCAAAAGCAATCAAGGCTCAACAATAACAGGACATCATAGACAATCCATACAAGGGACACTGCTGGAGCACCAGATGCTGGTGGCCAGGGAGAGTGTGCCAGGGCCCCACGGGGAACCTATTACATAAGGCCACAGCCAAGACTGGGAGACATAGAAGATCTACCTTATACATAGAAACAAACAGAAAGGCAGCCAAAATGAGAAAACAAATACATCCCAAGTGAAAGAACATGAGAAAAATCCGGGGAAAAAACTCAACAAAACAGAGGCCAGCAACCTACCAGATACAAAGTTCAAAACAGTGGTTATAATGTTACTCAAGAAACTTGATGAGAACTTTAACAATGAGATAGAAAGCATAAAAAAGGGCATAGAAACCATAAAAAAGAAATCATTCAGAAGTGAAGAATACAATAACTGAAATGAAGAATGCACTAGAAGGAATCACCAGCAGTTTTGATGAAACAGAGGATTGAATCAGTGATTTGGAAGACAAGGTATCAGAAAATCCCCAAAACAGCAGAAAAGACAAAAATATTTAAAAAAACAACAACAATGAGGTAGCTTAAGGGACATCTTTGCATCATAGGGGTACCAGAAGGAGAAGAGAGAAGGCAAGGGATTGAGAACATATTTGAAGAAATAATGACTGAATACTTTCCTTACCTGGTTAAGAAATAGACATACAAGCCCAGGAAGCACAGAGTCGCAAACAAGATGAACCCAAACAGGCCCATACCAAGACACATTATAATTAAAATGGCAAAAGTTAAAGACAAAGAAAGGGCCAGCCAAGTGGCACGTTGGTTAAGAGTTGGCTTGGGACGTCAGTTCTGAGCAGTAGGGCCTTGGTTCAGATCCCACATTAAGGCCAGTGATGCAGCACCTTCTACAGCTAAGATGGTGAACAACAGCTCGACCTGGAGCTGCGCTGCTATGAGTGCTGGCGACAGCGTAGGCTGTCATGAGCTACTGTGAGTGGCTGGCAGCCAGCCAGTGGCCGGAGACCAATCTGCCTCACCCTGGAAGAGTGCAATGGTAATATCAACATGGGCCAGAGAAGCGATATCCTCCACAACTAGACTAAAGAACAAAAAGAAAACAACTTGTCTGTTCCCATCCCCCAATTCCCCAATAAGATCTTTTTTAAAAATTCTTTTTAAAAGACAGAGAAAATCCTAAAAGCAACAAGAGAAAGGCAACTAGTAACTTATAAGGGAGCCCCCATAAGACTGTCAGCAGATTTCTCAACAGAAACTTTGCAGGCTGGAAGGGATTGGCATGAGATATTAAAAGGATGAAAAGCAAGGACATACTTGCTAGTCTATGAAGCAAGATTACTCTACCCACCAAAGCTATCATTTAAAATTGAAGGATGGAAAGAGAACTTCCCAGACAAGAAAAAGCTACAGGGGTTCATCACCACTAACCAGTATTACAAGTAGTGTTACAGGGACTTCTTTAAGATGGAGAAAGAAAAGATCAAAATTAAATAAAATGGCAATAACTACATATCTATCAATAATTACTTTCAATATAAAGTGATTAAATGCTCCAATCAAAAGGCATTGGAGGGCTGAAAGGATAAGAAAATAAGACTCTTACATATGCTGCCTACAAGAGACTCACATCAGATTGAAAGATACACACAAGATGAAAATAAAGAGATGAAAAATATGTTTCATGAAAATGGAAACAGACTAAATAGCTGGGATGGCAACACTCATATCAGACAAAATAGACTTTAAAATAAAGGCTGTAATAAGAGATGAAGAAGGGCCCAGTGATCCCACTTCTGGGTATTTATCTGAAGAAATCTAAAATGATACTTCTAGGGGAAATGTGCGTCCATGTCTTTATTGCACCGTTGTTTACAATGGCCAAGATATGGAGTCAGCCTGGGTGTTTGTTGATGGATGAATGGGTAAAGAGGAGGTGGTACATACATACAATAGAATATTATTCTATCATGAATGGGAATGGGTTCTTGCACATGGGCCTGATGGCTATTGTGCTGAGTGGAGCATGTCAGGCAGAGAAAGACATATGCAATGTGATTTCACTTATATGTGGAATCTAAATAACAAAATAAATGAACAAAACAGAAATAGACATATAGATACAGAAAGCATTTTAATGGTTGCCACATGGAACAGAGGTTAGGGGAAGTGGGTGAAAAGGGAGAAGGGATTAAGAAGTACATATTGATAGTTACAAAATAGTTATAGGGATATAAAATATAGCATAGTGAATATAGTCAATGATATGGTAATAACTATACATAGTGCCAGATGCATACTAGGCTAGTGAGGGGGATCACTCCTTAAATTATATAAATGTCTCACCACTATGCTGTACACCTGAAATTAATATAAAATAATATTGAACGTCAACTGTAATTGAAAAATGAAAAAAGGGAGAAAAAGGTGAAGGGTAATAGTATGTTCAAATTTCTAGGTATAAAATAAATAAGTCATGGGGATGTAATGTACAGCATGGGGAATATATTCAATAATATTGTGATAGCATGATACAGTGTCAGATTGTTGCTGGACTTATCATGATGATCACCTCTTTGGGTATATAAGTGTTGAATAGCTATGCTGCATACCTGAAAATAATAAAATATTGTATATTAGCTATATTTTAAAATAAAAGAAAACCTATATAATTTTCTTAACCAATGTCACCCCAATAAATTTATTAAACCTTAAAAAGGAAGCATTTTCATGTGTTCACCAAAGAACATGGGGAAAAAAAAAAAAAAAAAAAAAAATATATATATATATATATATATATATATATATGCAAGTGGTTAATTTTTGGAGTTAAATTTTTTCCATTGCATTACACTGTATATCTAAAATTATTTTTTAGAATATAAAGTTATTATGGTTATAAAATATAACATGATCTGCATAAATCGGAATCCTTCAGAACCCAGATCCTAAGGCAGGAATGCTGATTTTTCTTTCTACTGGTTGTGAAGGGGCTTCCCTGCTTTTAGCATGGGAAGGAGGGAAAATGCATTGCTAATGCCTTTATATCGCTTTTCATTGTGGAGTGGAGGAAAGCAGGAAGTGTCACATTAGTGACCCTGAATTGAATTTCATAGTTTCAAGATACATACGAGTATTTCTGTTAAGTATTACTAGTATGCTCTGTGGAGAACAAGAATACACAACTGAGTAATACATGGCTCCTACACTTGAGAATTTGTAATTCAGACATGAAAATGTATGTACATATTGCCAAAGTCAAGTTGAAATATGATCATTTATATTTATGGTATAAACAATATTCTGTGTTAGCAAAAAAAAAAAGAGATGCTTCAGGAATTTTAGAATTAAAGGAAAAGCTATTTTTAGTTTGTCTTAAATGTCTTTGACATAGAGATTAGTTGGTCCAAAAAATAATAATAATAAATAATCTAAACAAAGAGACTGACAAAGCACAGAAGTGTGAAAGGGCATGCCATATTCAGGGTCAGTGGGCAGTTTGGATTTTTCAGTGTTTCATTAGAGGAAGAAAAGGACTGACCAATGGCAGAGCTGGAAATATGGATTGAGGCCATACTGCATTATCTTGAGTGTCTTATTCTGAACATAAAAATAGGGCACTGAAAATTTTAGAAAAATAAGCAATGTGATCAAATATATGACCTAGAAAAACAATTTGATTATCAGTGTGTTAGATGGATAGAAAAGGGAAAATCGAGAAAGTAATGTTGGAAGGTTATTTCTATTGTTTAATTCAGTGTTATTGTGTTTGGTTTTGTTTTCTTAAGATGCTGTTAACAAGGGATATTTTGTGTTCTGTGATATAGCACAATATATATTTGAGAAACCCTAACCCTACTCAGAGATTCTCAAGGATAGTTAGTATATTTAAAAACTCCTGGAAATCCTGAGGAAAGGATACCAAGCAATTGAATCCTGAGGCTTTTATTATGGCACATTTATTGATGTGCTTGAGATCATCAGTTTATAAAAGACCTGCCTAGTTGGAAACAGAGAAAGAAACTAGGTCATCAGTAATAGGAAGAGAGAAGAGACATGAATTCAGGCAACAATTGTGAAAGTAAAATAGACAGGATTTAGCTATAAACTCAAGTGGAAGATAAAGGAAGGAATCTAAGGCAATTTGATGTCCTTAGCAAAAGCTTTTCTATAGCAGCACCTATACTATTTCAGAATTATCTGAATCCTGTCACTTTTCCTAGTGGGCATAGTCCCTGAAACTTGTTCAGGGTTTTTAGAGGTGGGCGTAAGAGATATATTCTGGTTTTCCTCCTGATGTATAATGCAGAACAGCTATTCCTTAAAATATGTTAAGCTGTAATTAGATCTCTGTGATAATGCTTAAATACAATAAGGCAAATTATGTTCAATTCCAAGAAAAACTATATATTGACAATGTTTTTTCAGGATACCCACTATTTATATTATAGTATTTGTATATGAAAAATTTATAGCTGTATTTTGTAACATTTGGTAGTTATAACACATTTCATACCCATATTTATTTCCTTCTTTTTCCTCACTAAAAGAAACCAAGTTTTGTTCCCAAATAAAATTGCTTTCCTTTATTCCTAGCTACTATTAGTGCAACATATGATACAATTCTGGCCAAGTAAGTATTTGCAGAAGTCCCTGATGACATATACTTGTATGTATATACATATATGCATACATACCTATATGTGTGTATTTTGCATATATGTATGTATGTAAGTATGTGTGCATGCATGATCTATCATCTATCTATCTATCTATCTATCTATCTATCTATCTATCTATCATCCATCTCTGTCCTATGAGAGAAGACATATTGTATTTAGCTCTTTATCTTTCTCCCTTTACCTCTTTTCCAACTTGAGACTTGGTTTCAATGACTGGAATTGAAATAGCTACCTTGAGACCATGAGAAAAAAATGTTAATGACTAAGAAAGATTCAGGAAGAACACAGATATTGTTTTTATTCTTTGAGTAGTTGTCAGGGCTGTACTTGCTTAAGACACAGTTTTTTGAAAATTGGGCATCTCACAGATAAATAATATCTCGTCTGATCTTAATACTTTAGTTTGAAAATTGAAATATTGGAAGTTTTAAATACTTATATGCCACAAATGACCTACTCGTTATTGGTTTTACATAATACTTAAAGTAACATCCCATTTATGATGTCTAAAATTTGAAATATCTTTCAAATTTACTGCTATGGCCTCTGCTAATAAAGACAGCATGAAGTAATAAAACCGACCCTGGCATGGGAGTCACAGCTGCAAGATCTTATCCTAGTTTAAGTTCTAGTCCCTCTCTCATGCAGCATATATAAAATGGAGAAATAACCTTACAAGGTAAGTCAGCTAAAAGGTTGTACAAATCAGTTATAATTAGACTCCAATCAGTAAGTCATACAGAAGATTAAAGAAAAAGCATAAACTTTTCAAATGTGTCTGAGCAGATAGTTTAGTATGCATTACTTTCAATATAGAAAGAGAAATATGTATTGGAGACTTAGCAGATCTGGCTAAAAAATTCAAACTCTGTAGAAATTATTAAATTTTGTCATGGGAAAAATAACAGATTTTAAAATCCAAAGCTTTATGGATAATTCAGAAATTTGGTGGTTAGTTACATTTTTTTAGCAGTTTTATCAAAGCAAAGTAGATACACAAAGAACTGCACATATTTAGTACATACAATTTGATGAGCTTGGATATTTGTAAGCACCCATGATCCCATCTCCAGAATCAAAGTAATAGACATATCCAGCACCTTCCAAAGTTTTCCTGTGTCCCTTTGTTTTTGATTTTGTCGTGTGTGTGTGTGTGTGTGTGTGTGTGTGTGTGTGTGTGTGTGTTTTAAGGACACTTTAGAGTGGCACGTTGGTTAAGAGCTGGCTTGGGGCACCAGCGGCCCTGGTTCAGATGCCACATATGAGGGTCAGTGACACTGCCCTCTACAGCTAAGATGGTGAACAACAGCTCCTCCTGGAGCTGGGCTGCTGTGAGTCCCCAGGGACGGCATAGCTGCAGCCCCTGCTGCAGTGAGCTGCCATAGGCTACAGTGAGTGGCCAGCCACCAGTGTGAGCAGCTGGCAGCCAGTGTGAGCTGCCAAGAGCTGCAGTGAGTGGCCGTCCAGAGGCTGGTGACTGATCTGCCTCACCCGAGAAGAACACAATGATGATACAAACATGGGCCAGTGAAGCAATGTCCCCCACAACTAGACTGAAGAACAGAAGGACAGCAACTTGTCTGTTCCCTTTCCCTGATTCCCCAACGCTGTTCCCTGCCCCCAATTCCCCAATAAAATCTTTTTTTTTAAAAAAAAAGAACACCTTACATGATTGTTACCTTCTTAACAAATTTTGAAGTGCATAATACCATAAGGCTAACTATAAACCCTATGTGGCAGAGCAGATCTCTAGAACTCAGTTTGCATAATCAAAACTCTATATCCATTGAATAACAACTCTCCCGTTCCCTCAGCCTCTGGCCACCACTATTGTATTCTCGGGTTCTATGAGTTTGATTATTTTAGATAACTCATATAAATGGAATCATGCAATATTTGTCTTTTTCTGAGTGGCTTATTTCACTTAGCATAATGTCCCCCAGGTTCATCCATGTTGTCCCAAATTGCAGAATTTCCTTCTTTGTTAAGGCTGAACAATACTCCATTTTATGTATATACCTCGTTTTCTTTAGCCCATTCATCTGTTGATATACACTTGCATTGTTTCTGTATCTAGGCTATTGTGAATATTTCAGTGAACATAGGAGTACAGATATCTCAGCATTCCAGTATACTCCCCAAGCTGGCTAACTGAATTTAACTGTAAAATATATTTGAAAATCAACTCATATACTCATTAGAGTTGAGAGTGTTACAAAATCAACACTAAAAAGTGGTAGGCAAAGCAATATGTGATTTTTTTGTACATCTTAATAACCTTTATTTTAAGAAAGTCAATATTCTATAACATTTTTTATTTTACACTTTACCATATTTCTTGATTGTGCTTGTTACTGAAAGTAAAAATCAATATAAAATCAAACATGACAAATTCTATTTTAGTTCTATATGATTTTTGTTTATATTTACTCTAAAACTAAGTGACCACACTGTACTGAAAGGTATTTATATCGTAGTGAAAATATAAGATCATTTAGAAAATTATTCTGTCAAATTGTACCTTAAAACAAGAAACTATATTTTGCAATAAATTACTGTACTTCTATAGCATTTTCTCTTCAAACTCAGGGATTCAATTCTTTAAAAAGAAAAATCTTTAGGGCCGGGCGAGTGGTGTGGTGGTTAAGCGCTGGTCTTGGGAAGCCAGCGGCCCCAGTTCGGGTTCCACATATGAGGGCCAGTGACACTGCCCTCAAAAATAAATAAATAAATAAATAAAAATAAAAAAAATTATTTAGTATCACTCTTATATGTATTTGTTTCATATGTGCTTTAAAAGTTCATTAAAGTCCCATTAAGATTAATCTTATACATCACATATTTATCTAATTAGGCTGAGTTTTAAGAGTTGGTATGAATTATTTCCTCTTAACATGTTACAGAATTTTTATGGTGGGAAAAGAATCTTAGGTATCATCTACTATCCTGTTAGATGCTACCCCCATCTCTGATTTAGTGTTCGTGGATGTCATTATATAAGAATCCAGTGCTGACATGCATAATTGATATTATATTTTTTTCTTATCAACCTGTTTGAATATCAAAGCAAGCCAGAGAATCAAATGTAGTCAGCAGTTAATTTGCACAATAAATTATGACTTGTTTTCCTTATTTTACTCTCCTTAGTTATGCACCTCAGGAAGTTCAAATACATAGTAGTATAATATCTTGAAATATTGTTTTTGCTTTACTTTTGGTCATTTTCTTATATGTGACCCTATAACTACTTAGAAACATCTACATTGTCTGTAGGAGAAATGTGATTATTAGAGCCAAAATGCTAAAAAAAAAAAGTCTGCTTAATGTTCAGCTTTATGACTGAACAAAGCTCTTGAGGCTCACATCCAAAACAAACACTTATTTTAAAACGTGCTTGTTGTTGTTTTGAAAAAGAAAGCACTGGTAAATAAGAAAGTAGGATAACAGAGTTTATGATAATCTATTCCATAGAATGGTAAGGGGGAGGATAATGGAAAATATTTATGGAGCATCATATGAGGACATCAGACCTGGGAAGAACCATGTCCATGGAGCTAAGATAGATCTACGCATCTATCTGTATTCTAATGTTGCTAGCAGCAGAAAGCTGTGTGGAAATGGACCCCAATGCCTAGATACCATCTATTATTTATTGTTGTAGGTGACAAATTGTACTGTGTAATCATGTCAGATGTCCTCTGATTACTGGCTTTTGACAATGGTCTGCTTGGCATCTACAGAATACCTTGCAGATGTTAGACCTGATAATTAGACAAATGGATACCTTACAATGAAAATATGGAATTTCTACACACACACACACACACACACACACACACAAATACAAACACTCCTCACTGTTTTTACTCTCTTTGAATAAAATTCTCTGTTTTTATTCTCTTTTAATGTCACAGATTGAAAAACTGTACTATTCCCAATACTTCTTTTTCTGCAAGAAATATCCTAACTGGGTATTGTTCTTTGCGTTTGAAATGAATCTTCAATACACCCACAATAAGGAAACAAACCTAATTTTACCATCTCTACGTGTCACCCTTTCATTTGCATTCCTCGAGAATTTTAACTATTGAGTCTCATAATGATTACCATACTATTTGTTTGATAGTTTTAGGCTGCGAATATTTTATGGTTTCAATCATCATTCAGCAATAAATGCTTTTGTTTTTTCTAAAATTATTCAGGTATTTCCAAGCACCATAAATCTTTAAAAGAAAGATAAATTTTCACAGAATTGGACCCCAAAATTCTTCAAAGCTACATGATCTGCAGGAAGTACTGATTTGTTTTATAATTTGCTATATTCACAAATATTCCAATTTTTATTTACGATGAAATGGAATTTAATGATGAGAGCCATGATACACACTACCGCATTGGCATATGCATTATATGTTTATACCATCCTAATAATAAAATCATGTTTATTTCTTATAATAAATGAAAATATGATTTATAGATATTTCATATGTAACCACTGGGATACAATGAAAGATAAATTCTATGAGAGTGAAAACTACATTCAGAAATATACACATTTATTTTATTTTCCTTGAATTTATTTTATATTGTGTTTTCTTATACTGTTATTAGATTGAGGGAAATTTTAAAAATGAAATATTATAAATTAATTAAATATTTTGTTCATATGCAAATGAGTTAAAATATGCACATTATAGATGCAATAAAATTACTTTTAGTCATGACTGAAGAAAACCATTTGTCTCAAATTAGTATTTCTGGAAAAAATAGCAATAATTTTAATTGCAGTACATTGTAATTTATAATATAAAACTATAAATAAAAGTAAACATTTTCTAACACTTAATATGTTTTCTATGTTTCAAAAAGAACTAAGACAATATCTGTGATATACATCAGTAATTATGCTTTATCATTTAGTTTGATTCTAATATATATATTGAAGTTCATGTATATATGCACTTAATTTGGGCAAAACTTACATTTTTCTCTTCTTACTTATGTGCATATGAATACATTTTAGTTTCAATTAAAATTATGTCTTTTAAATTGAATTCTTATAACCCTTAAAGATAAAAAAGTTGCCCAAGAATTGTGAACAGCCAGTGATTCACTTGGTAAATAAACATGCTTTTTAATACAAATGTTTCATATTTTCTATTTTATCTTGCTGGAAATAGCTTTAATCAATAGTTATGTTTAATTATTAATTATGTATTAATTATTGTAGATACTCATTTCCCTAAATTTCTATTTTTCTCCCAAAATTCTGTCTTTACTAAATATCTAGCCATTTTATTAGGACTGTTAATAATAAATTGAAATCAAACCATTTATTTAAAAGTAAATAATCTTGCATAGTAATATCTAATATCGAAATATTTGCTCTATGAGAATAAAGTGAGTACTTTTTTGGTCTTTATTTAATTTTTTCTTTTCTTTTCTTTTTTTTTTTTTTTGAGGGCAGTGTCACTGGCCCTCATATGTGGGACCTGAACCGGGGCCGCTGGCATCCCAAGCCAGCGCTTAACCAATGCACCACTTGGCCGGCCCAGTCTTTACTTATTTTTGATGAAATACACAATCAGTGGGATCCTCTATTTCACATTTTCAGTATTTTTTGGTCCAAAATTGATAAAAGACCTCCATATTTACATACTAAATTTATCTTTATCTCTCTGATAACACCTTGATTACTCCTGTATTCTAATGACTAAGAATAAGCACATGTAATGGAAAACCCATTGGACCTGAAATCAAAGTATCCCATAAATACATACGTACCTATGAGATTTAGCATGGCTAGAACATCATGGGTTTTTTTTGTGCTCCCCTTCATAGAAAAAAAATAAAACAAAAAAACAAATAAAAGCTTCTACTCTTATTTTCTCAAAGTTATTTGAAAAAGAGGGCAATTGTTTTCACCCACAACTGTACTTATAAATCTTATTTTAGTCTTAATATATTAAAAGATAAAAAATGTCCCATAGAATAATGTCAAATTGAATATCTAATAATACTTACAGAGTTATTAAGAATAATCATCTCGATGCCTATTTCATCATCCACAGTATTATTTTTAAAATATAAGTGTAGCAACACCATGGATTAAAAAAGCTCCAAATAATAATTTATATTTTAAAATAACTTTATGTATAACCTGAAAAATATTAAAATAATTTGCACAGTTTTAATGTAGGCAACAATGTTTATGGATGCCATAAATAATAACAGAAGGACAGAAGTATTATTTCTCATTCAAAATCCTTTATTAAGCATTTACAATATGCTACAGTTTTAAACACTGTGGAATTAATAATGAATTATGGTCTCTGCCTTGAATCAGCTCTGTACAGAAACGAGAAGCACAGAGTTGCAATCCAGCCTAAGTATTGGGTTGTCAGAAAAGTCATGACGTATTTTTCTATGTTTTTGTTGCAAAAATGCATCATGACCTTTCCAACAACCGAATATTTTGATTGAATGATTTAGTATCAGCAAGGAAAAACCCATTGGTGGATTATCAGAGAATTTCAGGGGGATATGACTGATCAATATACCTAATAAAACTAAAAATGTATATTAATCCAACATTTTTGTTGCCCTCAGGAGAAGGAGGGTTCTTTTATTGTAATCTAATCAGTCATACTTCTGGAAAAAAGACTACTGTTGGCATTAACTCATATTTTTATTTGTTAAATTTAAAACAGCATACTGTATTGTTTGTATTAGAATCAATATCGATTCATGTTTAACATTCTTACTATATTCTGATTAAGACCTTGAACAACTTGGAATTTGACATTTTATCCCTTAACTTTCAAACAGGAAAATTTATTGCAATTTTTTTTTTTTTTTTTTTTTTAAGGGCAGTGTCACTGGCCCTCCTATGTGGGACCCGAACCGGGGCCACTGGCTTCCCAGACCAGTGCTTAACCACCATGCCACTTGGCCGGCCCTCAAACAGGAAAATTTAAATTACATTTCATTAGTAACAAACGAAACAAAACAAAACAAAATGTTACTTCAATTTTACAAATGAAAGCCAATTTAGTTTTTAAGGGAAAAAAATGATTCAGTCAGTTTTTAAATGAAACCAATATTTTCACAATTTACCAAAATCTTTATGTTGACCGTTATCTTCTTGAGAACAAGTGTGTCCATGTTTCCTTACTGATACTGAAAGTTAAAATTTAAAGTAGAGTTTCCCTATACTTAAATCTATATTTCTCCAGACTAAACATTCTTAATTCTTTAATGATGCTTCAAACAACAGGGTTCAAATCCCTGGAATTCCTTAGTCAACACCTTTTTAAGTTCCTTGGATTTAAGAAAGGAACTTTTATTTTTTGATGTCTTGAATGTATGTAAAACTTAAGGTGATATTACAATGTATTAGAGAAATTTTGAAAATCTACTTGAAACAGGTTATCTCATCTATGTACCATTAATTATGAATAATTTGTTTTTGAATTAATCCAGAATTCCCATTCTAATAACCATATTAGGTTATTGTTCCATCAATGTTTAGTACATAATAGGTACACAATAAATATTAATTAATTTTTAAGTTGTTAATAAGTTGTTTTAAGAATTAATAAGTGGTTAAATATATTATTTTCAAAGCTGATCTTTTTTCAGACTTATCTCCTTTGAAAATTTTGAGAATGAATTCTCAAATTATACATCTGAGAATGAATATTCAAGTATTTACATGCATTGCTATTAAATTAAATCTTATAAATTTATTCCATTTTGTAGATTTACATTTTATTGTAATTTTATCATCAATTCTCATCACTAACTCATTTTGTGAGCACATTAAATATGTTCTTGGGCCAACAGAGTGAAGCATTGGTTAAGAGCTGGCTTGGGACGTCAGCTACCCCGGTTCAGATCCCACATATGAGAGCCAATGACACTGCCCTCTACAGCTAAGATGGAGAACAACAGCTCCATCTGGAGCTGGCTGTTGTGAATCCCCAAGAACGGCATAACTGCAGCTTCTGCTGTAGTGGGCTGCCATAGGCTACAGTAAGTGGCCGGCAGCCAGGGTGAGTGACTGGCAGGCAGTGTGAGCAGCCAAGAGCCGCTGTGAGCAGCCATCCAAAGGCCAGCAACCGATCTGCCTCACCCGAGAAGAGCACAATGATGATACCAACATGGGCCAGTGAAGCAATGTCCTCCACAACTAGATTGAAGAACACAAAGGACAACAACTTATCTGTTCCCTGCCCCCAATTCCCAAATAAAATCTTTAAAAAAAAAAAATGTTCTTATTCAGGTCATTAATTTCAAATGATTAAATAGGTTAGAGAAGACAAGAGACTCCTTATACATAACTAATAGTCTTCCTAGAATATGATATTCATTTTTTAATCCACTCCTTCTAGTTGGGTGATTTAATATGTTATTAATTTGTCTAATTGAATTGGTATCAAGCTCTAATTATTTTACCTATAAAAATATGAAAAACTTAACATTACATTTTCTGTGAATTTTCTAATGACATAATATTGAGATGTTTAAAGTTTAGCTTTGAATAAACTAAAGATATTGGGAAATATTTAATGTTAATATGTTTCAAATAATATAAAATTTGTGTTGACTTCAGCATTTTGCTTGACTTACACCTATTTTCCTCCACCTAGAAATTGAATTTTTCTTGTCATTATTATTGACCTTTAGTGAATAATTATCCATATATGTAATATTTGAGTATATAAAATATTGCTTCTCTAAAGTAACTTATAGCATTTAATCTCAATGAAACTTCTTTGACTATAATGTCTTATTTCAAAGAATCAAAAAAGTGAAAAAGCTTTGAACTGGTTATTTCTCAGGGGTGGGATTACTGAAAGAGTTGATTTATGCTTTGTAATTTGAATCATTTATATATTTACCAGGAAACACTTTCCACTTCATCAAAAATTATGTTTGTGAATTTATATACTTTCATAAGATTGATGCATCAGAGTGGAATTCTAAGATATCCGATTCCACATTATTTTAGATATTCTAAAACACCTTAAATGTTTATGACCAATGGAGCAGTTAAGGACATTTTGTTAAATTTATGTAAATAAATATTATGCAACTAGTTTTAACATAATATATTTACATATATATTGACTCAGTGATTTTACCTATAGCTGGATAATTAGATAGAAAGATAATCAGATAGAGAGTAAGAGAGATAAACAGATATGAAGACAAGCATACAGATAGATAATAGGCAAGATAGATGATAGATGATAGATAGATAGATGATAGATAGATAGATAGACAGATAGATAGATACAAAAGGCAGATACTTATATACATAGACACACATACATATATATTTTATACAATATATATATAATATTTGAGCACTATGTTGGTCCAACAGGTCAGTTCACTAACTTTCCATCATGAGCTTACATGGTGGAAAGTTCATGAATGTAATTGTCAGACCTTTTGTATATGTAAGAGGTAGGTATATAGATAGGCAGACTGACAGATGCAAGTCAGACAGAAAAACAGACAGATAGATGTCACACTATAGCCTGCCTGTCTGCCCCCATGCACCTCTCCATAAAGACAGATAATAACTTCAATATTATGCTTACTGTATGTGTCCCCACTTGGCTCCAAAGGATGGCCGGTTAGTCAATGACAGATAAGATATCTCAAGACAGAAATGACCTAAGCCAGACATGGTCCCGTGGGTGCCCGTGGGTGCCAGTGGATGCCAGTGGGTACCAGTGGGTGCCAACTGGAAGACTCACAAGTTGACAGAAATAGGGCGTGAACCCCTTGCTTCAGGTTCTGACAGCCTGCCTGTGAAATGACCTATTGATATGATAATACCTGTCCTGTCTCTTAAGAGGTGTATGACAATAATCTCATGGGACCTCCGGTAATGGCAGTTTACAGGCATGGAAAATTAGGCCCAGAGATTAATTCTTGGGTGTGAGGCACAGACCATAGAAGCTACATTGACCATTGCTTATGTGTAAGATAATAAAAGGAGCAGTCAGGCCTGATTTGGGCCTCCAGACCACTAGGCTGGGGTCCCCTAGCCCCGAACTGTATTCTCTCTTATTTTGTGTCTCTCTGTCTTTCTTAACCTTTTGCCGTCCCTTTCCCATCCCCACCTACCCTGTTGTGCGGGACGCGACAGATAGACTAACAAACTAACAGACAGAGAGCTAGAAATAACAGACATACAGAGAAACAGACAGATGGATAGATAAAGAGAAACATAGAAAGCCAACAAGCAAATAAATAGAATAACATAATATAATTCAGATGGTCGGATAAACAACAAGGAGAGAGAGAGAGAGAGAGAGAGAGAGAGAGAGAGAGAGAGAGAGAGAGAGAGAGAGAGAGAGAGAATATGAATGTGTATTAACTCAAATTCTGGAGACTTTTCTTAGGGAAGCAGGTATTTTCAGAAGGAAATTGATTAACATTTGAGGTAGAAGGTGAAAAAAAATCTCAAAATATGTTTCTCTGAGAAGCATCACAAAATAACCAGAGATACATAAATTGCTCATAGTGAGAGAATGAAAATTTTTATTACCTGAAATATTAAGGGTAGGATGGGAGCCCTAGGCAGGGCATGAGATGGACATGTATGATAACATTATCACTGATGAAAAGGATCTTCTGATAAAGATGGGAAAAGGAAGTCTAGTGCTAATTTTGAAGTTATTTTTTATTTCTGTGATTAAAATTCCTTCTCCACTAGTCAATCAATCTACAGTAAGATCAGTCAAACTCATTTAATCAAAAGTTTTGATTAGGGCCGGCCAAGTGGCGCATTGGTTAAGAGCTGGTTTTGGGATGCCAGCGGCCCCAGTTCAGATCCCATATATGAGGGCCAGTGACACTGCCCTCTACAGCTAACAACAGCTCCACCTGGAGCTGGGCTATGTGAGCACCGGCAATGGTGTGGGCTGCAGCCCCTGCTGCAGTGGGCTGCCATAGGCTACAGTGAGCGGCTGGCAGCCAGCGTGAGCTGCCAATAGCCCCGGTGAGCGACCATCCAGAGGCCGGCGACCGATTTGCCCCATCCGGGAAGAGCGCAATGATGATACCAACATGGGCCAGTGAAGCAACGTCCTCCACAACTAGACTGAAGAACAAAAAGACAGCAACTTGTCTGTTCCCCTCCCCCAATTGCCCAATAAAAAATCTAAAAAATAAAAATAAAAAGTTTTGATTAAAATTTGTATTTTATCTCAACAGAGATACTCAGGTAATCTTTTATTAAGGTACAAAATTTGACTAAATATTATTAGCTCTTATGAGATTGATTGATTTCTAATAGATTGCTAATTCAACGAATAAGTCTTTTTTTTTTTTTAAGATTTTATTGGGAAATTGGGGGCGGGGAACAGCGTTGGGGAACCGGGGAATGGGAACAGAGAAGTTGTCCTTTTGTTCTTCAGTGTAGCTGTGGAGGACATTGCTTCATTGGCCCATGTTGGTATCATCATTGTGCTCTTCTCATGTGAGGCTGATCGGTTGCCAGCCTCTGGATGGCCGCTCACATCAGCTCTTGGCAGCTCACTCTGTCTGCCAGTTGCTCACACTGACTGCCGGCCACTCACTGTAGCCTATGGCAACCCACTGCAGCAGGGGCTGCAGCTATGTTGTCCCCAGGGACTCACAGCAGCCCAGCTCCAGATGGAGTTGTTTTTCACCATCTTAGCTGTAGAGAGCAGTGTCACTGGCCCTCATATGTGGGATCCAAATGAGGGCAGCTGTCATCCCAAGCCAGCTCTTAACCAATGTGCCACTTGGCCGACCCTCAACGAATAAGTTTTTAAAGTAAATCATGTACTGCCAGGCACTGTTATGTATTCTGTAGATATATTAATGGAAAAAATTAAAGTTAATATATAAATGGATGAGTGGTATGTGTTATGGGAAAAATTAAAAAGTCAGATAGAATATATTGGTAAGGGAATCATTTATATATTAGGTGATCTAAAAGGATTCATTTATATTTAAGCAGAGATCTGAGGCATTGCAGGAGTTACAAGATGTGATCAAACAATACAGTGAATGTTTACATTTAAGAAAATGATTACAGTAAAAGACACATTGCCATGAATGCCCCTCAAAATATTCCTCCTCACTTTTGAACATATTAACCACATCTAACTTGCCACTTTCTGAAGCAGTTCTGGAATCCATCTTTCCTGAGTGTCTTTACTTCATCCTCCATCATAACAGCACTTCATGTCACACATCACTTCGAGTATGGCAATTTCTGTCAAATAAAAACATTACAGTGTGTCCTCATCCTCCTTATTCACTGGATCTGGTATCGTGTGACTTCTGGCTCCTCCCCAAAGTCAAAATGATTGATGACATCGAGGCAGCCAGAACAGCACAACTAAAGACACTCACAATAGAGAACTTCCCTAACTGCTTCAGAAAGTGGCAAGCTATGGGATAAGTGTGTTCAAAGTGAGGGGGTGTATTTTGAGGGGGATTAATGGCAATGTGTCTTTTATTGTAATAATTTTTTTTTAATTTAAACATTCACTGCATTTTTCTATCACACCTAGTAATTTATTGAATATGAGTAAAAATGTTCCTAGTGTAGAGAAACATTCAAAAACCCTGAGCCCGGTCGTTTCTGGCATGATAAAGGAATATCAAGGAGACATAGATTGCAGAAGAGTCTTCAAAGGCTGTAGGAGGAGCAGGAGGAAGAGGAAGAGGAGGAGGTAAAACAAAGCAATAGTAGGGGGCTAGATCATGAATATCCTTTATTATAAGAACTTTAGGTAATACCTGTGTGAAGATTGATTTTGCTAAGGTTCTAAAACATGTAAATTCTGAAATATCAGTGGCCTAACTCAGTGTGTGTGTGTGTGTGTGTGTGTGTGTGTGTGTGTGTGTATATATTTGTTTGCTCACAGAAAACATTAAATGTCAAGTAATTATTATGCAGGTAAGGAGTGCATAATTCCTGGTATAATATTCTATATAGTAGATGAAATGAAGTAGGATCTGACACACAAGTAGAGAAATTCACTTTGTATAGAATCAGGGACTTTTTTGTGAGGAGAGAATACAGAGTATTCTCTCGCAAACACCTGAGTTTGCGAACTTGCCATTGTGCACTCACATTGGCAGTACTGCACAAACAGCTTGATAAGGTTACCAAGTAACCTTACCACATGTGTTCATGTCCACATGTGGCAGTGTCTTGCTGAGTGGCGTTCATTATTGTTATTGCGTGTTTTTGTGTGTCATCGCGAGACTGTCTGAGCTTGACTTAGAGCAATGAGAAAACATGAAATTTTTTGTTAAAGTTGGCAAAAGTGGAAGTGAAATCAGGAACATGTTTGTCCAAGGCTATAGGGATAATGCCATGAAGAAAATGGCACTGTAAAAATGGATTAAACGTTTTTCTGAGGGCAGAGGGTGCATCACTGATGAAGAGAGGTCAATGCAGCCCGAAATGAGTAGAACTCATGAAAACATTGCAAAAATTGATGGAATTGTGTGTCAAAATGGTCAGCTGACTATGAGAAGCATAGCAGACAAAATAAACATCATTAGAGAAACAGGAAAATCTTAACGAAAAATCTTGGCATGAGAAAGGTGTGTGCAAGAATTGTCCCAAAGGAGCTCACCAATGAACAAAAGCAAAGGAGAGTCTAAGTTTGCCAAGACCTTTTGGAGAGGCAAGATGATGTTTGGGCCATATTGTCACTGGTAATGAAACATGGGTGTACCAATACAACCCTGAAATAAAGCATCAAAGTGCACAATGGAAGTCAGCCAATTCTCCACCACAAAAAAATTCTGTCAGTCCAAATCAAGAGTCAAAATGATGTTGCTAACCTTTTTTGATATCTGGAGTGTTATTCATTATGAATTTGTACCAACTAGACAAACAGTTAACCAAGTTTACTATTTGGAAGTGCTGAAAAGGCTGCATGAAAAAGATAGACGAAATCGACCTCAACTTTTTGCCAACAATTCATGGCTCTTGTATCATGATAATATGCCAACTCACATGGCACTGTCTTTGAGGGAGTTGTTAGCCAGTAAACAAATAACTGTGTTGGAACACCCTCCCTACTCACCTGATCTGGCCCCCAATGACTTCTTTCTTTACCTGAAGATAAAGGAAATATTGAAAGGAAGACATTTTAATGACATTCAGGACATCAAGGGTAATAGAATGACAGCTCTGATGGCCATTCCAAAAAAAGAGTTCCAAAGTTGTTTTGAAGGGTAGACTAGGTGCTGGCATCATAGCATAGCTTCTCAGGGGAATACTTCTAAGGTAACCATAATGATATTCAGCAACGAGGTATGTAACACCTTTTCTAGTATGAGTTTACTAACTTAATTGTCAGATCTCATTATAGGGTACATATTCAGGTGTGCTAGTAGGAAGATATGATATTGGGAGTATATGGAAATTCTCATGATTATTCCTATTTTCTCAGTGACTTTGAAAGCAGTCATCAGCTGAGAGTTTGATCATGAGTTAGAAAACACTGATGCTTGAAACTGAGAGAATGGAACAGGTATATTTATTGATACAAGTGATAAGTGTGGGTGACTCATTTTATCAGTAAGAGAGCCAGTAACAAACTGTTGCACAATAAAAACTGAAATAAACAAAAACTGAGGTCTTTTTTTATAAAGGTGTAATATAGGGGAAACATATGGAATTGTGTAGTATTATGGGGATTAATAATGGCCAACCTTGAGATCTGGGGAGGAAGTGTTTATAAGAACCTGGAAGAAAAAAATCAGACAGAGGGAACATATTTAAATTTTAAGGGAAACAGAAGATATCTAGCATACAGATTTAAGTAAAAATAATATTATTTTAAAAAGTGGAGCACAAGGTACTGAGGGGATTCTGATCGAATATTGGAAGGATTACCTATTTGGATATTGAGATGACTTAAAAATATAATCAGAGTAAATCTGAAATTGTGATAGTTATAGAAAAAAAATAATTGACTGTCACAGCAACAGGGAAAAGACAAGTGAAACTTCAGGGGGTTCAACGTACATTTCTTAAGTAAAGGAGAGAAAGGTTGGTTGGACATGAAAAGCCCAAAAAGGCTTGTTTTGGTGCAAAACTAAATATAGTATTTTGATTTTCTTCTCAGAGAAAGATACTATGAAACATCAATGTGAGAAAGAGTGAAGACTCACCATGGAAATTTGGCAGCAGGGAAAATCTTGTTATTTTCTATTTAGTAGTTAAACAAATTGTTGATAGTGGTGTGTTAAGGTCCACAACTATAATTGTGGATTTGTCTGTTTCTCCTATAAGTTTTTGTTTCATGCCTTTTAAGGCTCTATTGCTTGTTGCCTACCCATTTAGAATTGTTATGTCTCTTCAGTGAACTGATCTTTTATTCATTATGCAATATCCCATTATCTCTAGTAATTTCTATGCTCTGAAGTGTACTTTTTCAGATATGATCATTCACTCCTGTTTTTCATTTTATTATGGCCTGTCTGATATATTTTCCATCCTTTTACTTTTGGTATACCTGTGTTGTATTTAAACCAATTTCTTATAGATAACATTTTGTTGGATTGTCTTTATTTTAATAAAAAAATTGAATAGTTTTAGATTTACAGAAAAAGTATTAAGACCATATAGGAAGTCCCTGCAGATCCCACACCTAATTTCCCTTATAAATAATAATATCTTACAGGCTGGCTGAGTGGCGCTGTGGTTAAAAGCTGGCTTGGGACGCCAGCAGCCCTGATTCGGATCCCACATAGGAGGACCAGTGACACTGCCCTCTAAAAAATAATAATAATAATGCCAGCCAAGTGGCACGGTGATTAAGCACTGACTTGGGACGCCAGCAATCCCCGGTTTGGGTCCCACATATGAGGGCCAGTGACACTGCCTTCAAAAAAAATAAAGAAATAAAATAATAATAATCATCATCATCATCATCATCATCTTACATGGCACATTTGTCACAATTAAGGATCTAGTGTTGATGCATAATCATTAAGTAAAGTCTATTCTTTATTTAGATTGCTTTAGTTTTTACTTAATTTTATTTTTCTATTTCAGCTATCATATCAAGGAAACTACAATACATTTAATTGGCATGTCTTCTTAGACTCTTTTTAGGTGTAATAGTTACTCAGAATTTCCTTGGTTTTGATGCCTTTATAATTTTGAGGTGTAATGGTTAGATATTTTGTGGCATGTGTCCCAATTGAGACTTATTTAATGTTTTTACCTTGATTGGAATGAGATTGGATCTATTAGGGAGGAAGGGGTAAAGTGCTGTTGAAATCACAACATTTCAAGGGTACATCCCATAGCAGGACCTGTCAATGTTGATGTTGACCTTGATTGCTAGGCTGAGGTAGTGTTTCTCCATAGTAAAGTCACCATTTTTTCTCACTTTCCATACTTTTCTCTTTGGAGGAAACCCCTATGCATAGCCCACATGTAAGGCTCAGTTATGCTCTGTATCCATGAGAGTAGAGTTCCATTATTTTTGTACAAAAAAGATTTTTATATTTATTTCCATTTAGTTATTCATTCTGTCATTTGTTTACATCAGTATTGTCTCATGGATATTTATCTTATCTTGCAGGTATAATCTAATACTGCTTTATTTATTTTGTTGCTAAAATTGTTCCACATTTTTTTGTTTTGTTTGTTTGTTTACTTTTAGTTTTTGGGAACTGGGGAAGGGGAACAGACAAGTTGCTGTCCCTTTGTTCCTCAGTCCAGCCATGCAGGACATCGCTTCACTGGCCCACGTTGGTATCATCATTGCGCTCTTCTTGGGTGAGGCAGATCGGTCACTGGCCTCTGGACAGCTGCTCACAGTGGCTCTTGGCAGCTCACACCAGCTGCCAGCCGCTCACGCTGGCTGCTGGCCACTCACTGTAGCCTATGGCAGCCCACTGCAGCAGGAGCTGCAGCTATGCCGTCCCTGGGGACTCATAGCAGCCCAGCTCCAGGTGGAGCTGCCATTCACCATCTTAGCTGCAGAGGGCAGCGCCACTGGCCCTCATGTGGGATCTTAACCAGGGCTGCTGGTGTCCCAAGCCAGCTCCCAGCCAATGCACCACTTGGCTGGCCCTACTTTTAGTTTTTTAACAGACTTTATTTTTAGAGCAATTCAACCATTGGGGATGACTGCAGTTGGCTCCTTACTTTCTGATACTACAAAAAGTTCCAGGCTTAAGTATTTCCTGCCCAGTGCTAGAATCTACCATTTCTCCAAGGAGCCCTACTTCTTTTTTAGTAAAGAATGTTTTTGAGGGCCTGCCGAGTGGCGCGGTGGTTAAGCGCTGGCTTGGGAAGCCAGTGGCCCCAATTCGGGTCCCACATATGAGGGCCAGTGACACTGCCCTCAAAAAAAAAAAAAAAAGAATGTTTTTGAAAACCAAGGTCTAGATACAAGGAAAGATGTATGTATACTGAAGTAAATGTCAATATCAGTATTAAATTAAACCTGACTTTATACTGATATCTCTAATTGTAATCCATTGCCACATAGATCATTCTAGCCCATGACCCTTACTAATCTATAAATTCCCAGTCTAACAATGAGAAATGTAGCTTCCACTATTTGTCATGAAATTCCTTAATTGTTCACTTCCAATATATATGAATAATGGTGTCAAAATCGGTAACCTATACCCCATGATAAACACCTTATCAAATGGAGTATAATACTATGTACAGTTTTCTTGTTTTTGTTATGCTTACTTTAGTCTTTCAAACTCCATTTATCTTCCAAATTACTTAAGTCAAAAACGAGCCACACATCCACCCACACCAAAAATCCCTTTAGTGAAATTGTTTCATAGATTGGTAATACAGTTAGATTATCTTGTCACATTTTGAATTCCATCCTGGGATTCCTTGCTACTAAATGATTGTATTTTTTTTAGTTGCATACATTAAGATTCACTCTATATTGTAAAATTCTACTAGTTTTAACAAATGCAACTGCACATTTGAAGTCATGGGACCTGAGTGTAGACCAGCCCTGCTCACACGGCCTCACTAAGGCTTGCTGCTGGCTGAGTGTGGTGGTGCTGCATCCCCATCAGTTCTGGTTAACACCAAGGGCAAGGACAACATGGTGCCTTTACAAGGTCTGACAATTAAGTTCTCAAACTTGTTGCAACAATGTTGCTGATCTTTTCTGATATCAGAGGGAGTATTCATTATGAATTTGTACCAACTGGACAAAAAGTTAACCTAGTTTACTATTTGGAAGTGCTGAAATGGCTGCATGAAAAAGTTAAGACGAAAAAAACTGAACTTTCTGCCAACAATTCAGGGCTCTTGCATCACGACAATACACCAGCGGACATGGCACTGTCTCTGAGGGAGTTTTTAGCAGTAAACAAATCACTGTATTGGAACACCCTCCCTACTCATCTGCTCTGGCCCCCAATGACTTCCTACTTTACCTGAAGATAAAGGAAATATTGAAAGGAAGACATTTTGATGACATTCAGGACATCAAGGGTAATATAACGACAGCTCTAATGGCCATTCCAGAACAAGAGTTCCAAAATTGCTTTGAACGGTGGACTAGGCGCTGGCATCTGTGCATAGCTTCCCAAGGGGAGTACTTCGAAGGTGACCATAGTGATATTCAGTAATGAGGTATGTAGCACTTTTTCTGGGATGAGTTTGCGAACTTAATTGTCCAACCTCTCACTTGCTCTACCTGGTACCACCTCCTTAAGTACAGTTGCTTCTGGCTAAGGATGGAGACTCAGCTTGCAGCTGACTCCACTAGCTGGAGATGGGAGAGCTGCTGCTTTCAACATAGAGACAATTAAAAATCAGCTCTACACCAGCAATATTCAGTGAGTAATTTGGAGTATCACCTCCTCCTTGTGGGGGAGGGAATGAACTATAACTGTCTGCTTGGCCTTACTGACACCAGCAGGCAGATGAGTCATAATGTGTCTGCCTTAATCCACAGGGGTGATGTGAGGGTGGGAGGAGAGATGTATATATATCTGTGTGCATTTCTTTTTCTGTTACTGTTTGATTGGAGTTAGAGTAATCATTGCCAGAAATGATTTGTTTCATTAGGGCACCCTTCCATGGACTTTTAGCTAGGGAGAACAGTGCCTTCTTGAATCTATTTTGTCTTAACCTCCTGGCAGCTCCAGTTTGGAGGTTTCTGCAGTGCCCTGACAGAGATATATTATACTAGATTCAATAAGGAATGCAAAGAACACACTGCTACATTGTTCCTCAAGCTTTAAACTTATCACCCAATGCACTTTCATTTCTCCATTATTCAGAGTTTCCCTAAGCTTTTTTGTTGTGCTGTGTCCAAGGTATTTTATTTCTAAGAAGAAGGATCTGCAAGAATTGGGGCTACTCCATCTTGGCGAGAACTAGAAGTCTACACCTTACTATTTTAATAATTGGCTCCAGAATTATTCTTAGGTTACTGCTTAGAGGTTAGGTAAATTTTAAGATTGTTAGAAGAGAAAGTAAGACTCTCAGTAAATAGATCCAAGAAATAAAAGATAGTGAAGCTGTTTTACATATTAAAAGGTGAAAAAAATGTGTACTTTGAAGGAGATGGAGATAAGAAAAAACCATCAGTGTAATTGAAGGAGTGTGGTATGCAGCTGCCCTGTGAAAATTCCCAAGCAGAAAAATATCCTATAGACTTTAAAGCACAGAGATTATCAGTATTAAATTTGAATTTAATATCATTGATGTGATGAGAAAAAAAAATATGTATTTAATTTCAAGCTCATAGAGTGTATTACACGTTTTTACCTGTTTGCTTTGTGGACATCAGTCAAAGATTGAGATTTATTCATGGATTGATGTGGCAGAAAATAGAAATAGTATGTGTAGAAAGGCACAAAAATAGTAAATTGAAATAAATCATTAGAAACAAGATCTCTGAAACAGTCCTGACCATAGGACCTTAACTTGCTGTCTCTCTGCTATCCTCAAATCTGTATTAATAAAAGGCTTCCTATTGAACTCAACTACATACGGGAGAAATAAGGATATATATGGATGTATCCAGATGATGGCATTAATCTTTGTATATATTGATTACAGGAAAAAGCTAACAAAATAGACATACAACTCTTTCATGACAAGACAGCATATTTATATTGTTAGGTAGCTATAAACATGCATGTATTAAAATTGCTTTCAGGCAAAATAAAAAGATAAGCAAAAAATAGGATAGAATATTTGCAAATCATATATCTGATGGAGAACTTGCCTCTAGAGTATTTAAATAAATGTTACAGCTTAGTGATGATAAGAAAACAATTCAAAAATGGGCAAAATTCTGGAATTAACATTTCATCATAGAAGACATACACATTGTTACTAAGAATTAGAAAACGTTCTCAAAATTGCTAATCATCAGAAAAATGCAGATTAAAAGCACACAGATATCTCATTACACATAAGCCTGTGATACAAATGATAGGCTATGCAAAGCACTATGGTTACTTCAGGGAAGTACATTGCTGGTGGGAATGAAAATAGTGCAACCTCTTTGGAAAGTTTGCCTATTTCTCAAAAAGTGAAATATAAGCTTATCATATGATCCAGCAATTTTACTCGTATGACTCTCTCTAAGTGAAATAAAAACATATGCTCTAAAGCCTAGTATGCCAGTGATCATAGCTGCACTCTTAATAGCCAAAATGTGGAAACAACCCTCCCAATGAACAGATAAAAAAGTGTGGTAAATCCATGCAGTGGAATACTACACAGAAATAAACAAGAAATAAACTATTTATAAGTAACCTAAATGGATCTCCAGATCCTTATGAAAGAAGCAAAATACCAAATATTACACAATATATGATTTCATTTGTATGAAATGTTAAGAACAGACAAATTTAAAGAAACAGAACTCAGATCTGAATGTACCTAGGGTTGGGGTGGGGTGGAGATTGGCTTCAGTAAGGCTCAATAGAATTGTTTGGAGGGGATGAAAATATTTTAAAATTGGACCATGGTGGTTGTAAAGGTCTATGCATTTATTGAATTATAAATGACTAAAACTTGTTGAATTGGAAGTAACTATACATGAATGACATGAGGTGTAAATTATACTTCAATAAAGCCATTAAAATTATCATCTAGGGCTGGCTGAGTGGTGCGGTGGTTAAGCACTGGTTTGGGAAGCCAGGGGCCCCGGTTCGGTCCCACATATGAGGGCCAGTGACACTTCCCTCAAAAGAAAAAAAACAAAAAACAAAAAAACAAAAACAAAATTATCATCTAAAAGTAAAAGTTAAAGAAAATAAGTTTACTCACAAGTATTTATTTTTCAAATGGTAGACAGTAGGCTGTAACTACAATATGACTCACTCATGCTTCTGGACAAATATTATAACCCTGTCGAATTACTACCTACATAAAGAATTGGGATACTTAGCTTCATGTGGCAGCTACTGATCATTACTGTGAAGATTAGCATTGTAAAAACTCATCCATGATTTTTTCAATTATTTTATTTTGCACATGGCATACTTAAAAGAGAAAAAGATATATTTGGTAATATATTTTTGAAATGATAACTTTATGGAGTGATTACTTTCCAAAGCTCTTAAAAATATATAAAATGGATGATGGCTGCTAGAAGATTTTCTGTGAGCTTATTTGCAGAATTCTAATATATAATGTTAGTTTCAGAAACCAAACTTCAGAAATTCTCATTACTGGTGTATACTACTAACTCTCAGCTATGAGAATAAACAGTTCACTATTAACATAATTTAGTGATTCACATTTTGTATTAACTTATTTCTTATCACTTCTTTTTGATCCAGGCTTTATTTTATTTTTAGATAGTTTTAACTATTTTTAGATAGTCTTCACAATGTTTCAGCAATATTAGATGATAAGAATGAACTGAATACAAATTAACACAAAGTTCAATATAAAAATTTAATATTTATGACAGAGGAAATGTGTTGAACACATGGCATTCATTTTATTTTCCTCCTGTGGACAGTTTAGCTCTATCTAGTTCCGGCCAATGTAAGAAAAAGTGATATCATCACCTCTAAACCTGGTTTATAAATATATCCCACATCAAAATCTGTCCTTAATTTTCCTCTTCTCATGTAATCTTCAATAGGAATGTAAAGTGATGATATTAGCTGAAGAGTTAGGAAACTAGGCCTCTTAATTATTTCATGGAGAAGACACCTTACCATAAGTCCAATCTCACTGGACTGCGAAGTGATTAACAACAAAATATATTAAGTTAAGCCACTGAGATTGGTGGACAGGTTTTGTATTAGCTACTTTGCAGAATTCTAACATATCATTAGTCCCAATCTAAAATAAAATATTACACTGGAAATGCCTACACATGGCCATGTTTCCTGCCTAATATTTTTCCTATTAATTTTGAGAGCTTTTAAAATTCATATGGGGATGTTGCTAAATATTGCATAACTGGACATCTATATTAGAAATTGATTTTGTGGTGTTGAACACTGAGTGCTAGATACTATACTAAATAATTTATATGAATAAATTTTTAAGATCCCATCAACAATCAATAAGATTGCGGCTATTACTATCATTTAACAGATGAGAAAACTCAGGCAGAACTTCCATAAAATGTTAGAATATATTTATAAAAAGTGGAATTCCTGGGGCTGGAATACAGATGGTCTGACTTGAAAGTATGAGCTCTCGACTTCTAGGAAACACGAGTGAATATAAATGTTTATATGAAACTGGTTTTAGACATTGTATCCTCTTATTATTTTAGAATGTCTCACCACTTTACAATCAGTTAAATATATACAGATTTGTCCATAATTTTTCTGGAATCGATGAATGTAGTAATAGCAATTGTGATAATAATCACATAATAATAGTAACCATAAGAGTAGAAAATACATCAATATGGTACGTCAATATTTTTAAATGTTCTCAGAGTTAATATTCACACAGTAGTATTTATGAGATTGGCACTTTAAGTAACTCCAAGTTTGCAGATCCAGAAATGGCGGCAGAATGATGGGAGGCATGGTAACTTGTTGGGCAGTAATGTGGAGCCAGGGCTCTAACCCAGATGATGCCACCCCATACTTTGTGCTCTTACTCACTACAGGATCTCTCTATTCTGTCTTTTCTGCATCCTCCATCATCAAATAGGAAAAATAGTCATGACTAAAATAACAATCATGCAAACAAAAATGTTTTTTATAAGGGAATTATTAATATATTTTGTAGATACAAAATAGATCCAAATCTATAGGCCTATGTTTTACACTTATATCATCTAACTTTGGGCCAAAATGAGGAAAAACAGGCTTCTCCAAATGACATTCAGAATTCCTTTATTAATCAAAGTTATATTCAATTCAGTGTGGTGAAAATGAACTCTAAAACCCTAAACCATGAAGAAAAGTAACACTTTAATATTTTATACGCTGCTCACCTTGAAAACACTCCATTTTAAATTGGAAATTCATGTTGTAGATTTTATTAGTGAACTTGCTGGCTGTGGAGGAATTTCCTGACTTGTTAGATCAGACAACTTGCTACACAATGCCATTTGAGGATTGCCAGGACTTTTCAGTCTCCAAATACTTTCTCAATATTGACTTAATTCAATGCTTAAGTGCCAGCCCTAAAGTCTTAAAGATGACAGTTAAAATTTAAATATGTTTTCTGGAAATGACAATGCTATAAGCCATTGTGAGCCACTTTTCAATTAAATTATTAATAAACATATTATACTATTTATAAAATGAAGCCAGTCTTTACAATATAACGGATAGAGTCTACTCATCCTTTTATCATAGCCTGTCTTCCGTTTCTTTCACAATGTCTGCCAAAATAGATACCCCCAAAACAGTAATAAATATTTGTTTATATAGAGCAAGTCACTTTTAATAGAGCCAGGAAATATCTGAGGCAGGGATGCACTGGTAAGACAGGTAGTCTGGCATTAAATATCACAGTAGGCAGCTCAAGGAGGTAGAAAGACAGCATTCTCAGGGTAGGGAATCATATCAAAACCGAAGATTAAGCTAAATCAAGATTAGAAATGAACATGATAATAAAATAAATATATCCCAAATTTGATATGAGTAAACTTTATGGATTTTTAAATGTAAAGATTACATGTATTATAAAAAAAAGACCAAGAATTTTTATCTGACCTTTACCAAATATTTAAAGAACAGATATATTAACCCAACACATTTTTTTTTGTATGAGGAAAAGAAAAAAAAAGCAACTTCACAACTTCAAACACCAATCTCAATAGTGAACATAGATATAAATTTCTGATACATAGTATTCACAAACTTTTTAAAAAATCTTGCACACTAGAAATAAAATGTGACCTGCTTTCCTTGGAAAGGATAACTACAAAAAAAGTTATAAGAAACATTAACTAAAGGCATTAAAAAAACTAAGAAGTATCACTTTAAACAGTAATAGGAAATACTGACAATTAAGTTTGTGAACTTGTTGCTACAATGTTACTAACTTTTTTTTTGATATCAGAGGGATTATTCATTATGAATTTGTAACCACTGGACAAACAGTTAACCAAGTTTAACATTTGGAAGTGCTGAAAAGGCTGCATGAAAAAGTTAGATGGACTGAACTTTCGGCCAACAAATCATGGTTCTTGCATCACAACAATGCACCAGCTCACATGGCACTGCCTGTGAGGGAGTTTTTAGCAGTAAACAAATAACTGTATCGGAACACCCTCCCTACTCACCTGATTTGGCCACCAATGACTTCTTTCTGTACCCAAACATAAAGGAAATATTGAAAGGAAGACATTTTGATGACATTCAGGACATCAAGGGAAATACGATGACAGCTCTGTTGGCCATTCCAGAAAACGAGTTCCATAATTGCTTTGAGGGGTGGACTAGATGGTGGCATCAGTGAAGTACTCACTATGGAGTACTTCAAAGGTGAGCATAGTGATATTCAGCAATGAGGTATGTAGCACTTTTCCTATGATGAGTTTGTGAATGTAATGTCAGACCTTTCATTTGTTTGATACCACCCCTTCTATTTGACTTTATAGTTTTAGGCACCAGATAGATGCATGCAATTTTAAGCACTAACAAAGAAAACAAACAAATCAAAACCAAGACATCACTTACAGATGCAACAAGAATTTAAAATAGTTCAACTAAATATCAAATATTTTCATGACCTTTTGAAGAAAATCTCAAAAGTGTTTTGAAAGATAAAAAGATCTAAATAAATAAATTGACATATTAATAAAGGAAAATGTGATATCACAAAAATGTTAATATCCCCCAAATCCATTATATATTCAATGTAATTTCAAGCTAATAAATAAGATTTTGAAAAGCTGATTCTATAATTTATATGAAGATCCAAAAATCTAAAATAGCTAAGACATTCTGGAAAGAACAAGGAAGGGGAATTTGCCATAATTGCTCATGCTAATTAAGAAATTACAGTATTTAAGATAATGTGTTATTATGCAGGGATAGAAAATTAGGTGAATAAGTAGAACAGACATCCAAGAACGTGACCAACGATTTTCTGAGAATTCTAATTAATGAAGTAAGAGGCATTTCAGATCAGCAGGGAGAAGTTAAGGGTACAAAGGTAAGTTGCTAGGAAAATTGACTGCCTATAAGCTTAAAAATATATGCTTGATCTCTTCCTGACACCTTACATTAATTTATTTTTAGGTTAATTATGGACCTACACTACTTAGTGTGGTTAGAGAATAATTTCTACTATATAAATATAAAATCACAATATAAAATCACAATATAAAATCAAACCACAACCCACAAAGCAGACAATTGATATATCCAACTACATTGTACTGAAAATAGTATAAATGCCATTAACAGAGATATATTTATAATTTTCCAATGATATAAGATCTGTTTTTAATATAAAATGATTGCTAGAAAGTAATAAAAATAATAGATTTAATAGGAAAATTGAAAAATAATCTTAACTCTCATTTCATAGAAGCACAATTTTGTAAATACACATGATAAAAATACTCTCATTAGAAATTGAGACATAAAAAATGGCCTCATGAGACAAATTTTCATACCCACTAGGCTCACAAAAGTTAAAATAAAAATGTCATACCAAATGTTAATTAAAATGTGATCTTCTTTCACTGCTAGTCATAGTTTAAATAAGTAAAAATGTGTAGAAAAATAATTTTCTTTACTAAATGTATTTTAAAATGCACATATTCAATGACGTAAGATTTTTAAAAATAGCATATACTACACAAAACCTTTCATAAGTGATCTAGTAGATATATGTGAGATTACTCCTAGCAACATTATTTGTAATCAAAATAAATCACCATCAACAATAAAGGGGATAAGTAAATAGTTGCTTATGGACTCAAAAGAATCTCACATAGTAGTGGAAGTTAAGGAACAAAAGGAATCTGAAAATATCAATATGGAGTAAACCATAAAAGTCTATTTACAATATAATTTGTATATATATATGTATTTATATATATTATCTTATATATGTATTTATATATTATATTTATATGTGTATATACACAATGTAATTTATATATATAAATAAATTTTGATTTATACATATGTGTAAATATATACACAGGGTGCCAGAAAATGTATACACATTTTAAGAAAGGAAAAAACTGTATTAAAATTGTAATACTCAATATATACTGATAATAAAAGATGACTACAAGTCATGTTTGACTTCTGCAATTACAAGAGGTGCTCAAAGTGGTTCCCATCAGCATAATTTTAATACAGTTGTTTCTTAAAATGTATATACATTTATTTTGGCACCCTATGTATGTGTGTGTGTGTGTATATATATATATATATATATATATATATATATATATATATGATGCTAAATTATGGATACATGGGGAGCCAGCCGAGTGGTGCATTGGTTAAGAGCTGGTTTGGGATGCCAGTGGCCTCGGTTCGAATCCCACATATGAGGGCCAGTGACACTGCCCTCTACAGCTAAGATGCTGAACAACAGCCCCACCTGGAGCTCAGTTGTGCGAGCCCTGGCGACAGTATAGGCTGCAGCCCCTGCTAAGTGGGCTGCCATAGGCTACAGTGAGTGGCCGGTAGCCAGCATGAGCGGTGGGCAGCCAGTGTGAGGTGCCAATAGCCGCAGTGAGCAACCATCCAGATGCAGGCGACCTATCTGCCTCATCCGGGAAGAACACAATGACATATCAACATGGGCCAGTGAAGCAACGTCCTCCGCAACTAGACTGAAGAACAAAAAAAGGACAGCAACTTGTCTGTTCCCCTTCCCTGACTCCCCAACGCTGTTCCCCTCCCCCAATTCCCCAATAAAATCTAAAAAAAAAAAAAATTATGGATACATGGGGAAAATGTGTATTTTATGCGTAAATATAGATGTAGAATATTAGCTAGGATTGTGTTAAACTCCTACTACTAATAGAGATCTTATTATACCAGCTCAAATAATTTAGAATTTTATTTTTCAAGTAAAAGGAGCCTGGAGATACGCAATCAGGGATTACATGGAGGTTCTGCTAAATATTTTTTTGTAATGCCACTACTTACTGAGCACTGCCTCTATGTCCAAGTTCAAAAGGTGATTATTGAAGCTCAGATATCAAGAACACATTCAGACAGTAATATGGAGGGGGAGGGGGAAAGGACAAACAGAAAATGAGTTCTCCTGAGAGCACTACTAATGACTTTCACACTTATATCTTTCATCTCAGAAGTTGCTGTTTACCTTCAAAGGAAGCTAGAAAGTACAGTATGTTAAGTACATTGTCACCTTCAATAAAATCAGGGCTTGTTGTACCACGGGAGATGGGGGAAAGGATATGGGATACATAACTACTAGTCTTTCACTCACACTGTTAAATGTCAGAGGAAAACAAGAAGGAGTTAACACAAGGATAGAAGTTCTCTTCGGAGACTGGGAGAATTAATGCTTTGCATTTGCAGTACATATGGTTTTACAAATATACTGGCATAGTTTTATATCTTAAGCTTGGTGGTAGGTACGTGGATGTTCATTTTTAAACTGTACATATGTTACCTACATTCTTTTTTATTCATAAAAATTAAAAATTAAATGAAAATAAATTTTAAAAATTTTCTAATGAATCTTTTAATTCCTGTGTGAGAAAAGCAAAATTATGAGATCCTTTTTTAATGATTGCTGAAAATAGTGCTATACTTTATGTTTTGATTTTGACTATTTTCTAGCAACAGAGCCTAAGCAACCTATGGATGACATTTACACACTTATATGGCTTAAGTGAAACAATGACAATGTGCAGGTTCTAGGTGTATACTTTAGATTACTATGTGAAAAAAATTCATTTGTCTTTTATTAGTATTAATAACAGTAATCTGATTCTATTTTTAGTAGAAAATAACAAGGCAGCCCCCACATCTCAAATTAACAGAAATTATTTTCTATATTTTCTGCAAAAATAAAACAAAGTTATCTTTAGATTATCTACTGTAAAATCTCTGCATGTATTCAAAAGATGGAGAAAATGTCAATGAAAAAGCCTTTATTGTGTGCTAAGCATTGTATTTGGTACTAAGCATTCAAAGTAGTTCCTTTCTGAGTTACCATACCTCATGCAACAGATCTCAACACAAATTCTGCAGTATCACACAGTGTGGGGGTACAAAGATAAGCTCATAGGAGTATCAAGAGAAGACAGCTTTTGGGTTTCCAATCCTCCCTTCTGGCCCCCAAGAGAGGCAGGCTGGAGCCAGGGCACCCTGTTTGAGATGCAGTCTGTTTATTCATTCCCTGGGGACACTGTCTCGCCCTATGACTCTATCTTTCTACAGGCAAGCATGGTAATGCATCTTGTTAGAGAAAGAAAAAGTAGACTGGGATCTAGGAAATCTGGGTTTGAATGTCTTAGTTTTAGAAGAATTGTGTGGCAACATCAACTGTCCAGTGCATGCGGGTCATAGCAACTATATTATTATGCTTAAAACTTTGCATAACTGAGCATAGAGAAAAAAATTAATATTCAAAGTCTCACGTGTAGTGAATCTTACAATTAGAATTATGATTTGAAAGTTCATAATGTTATTCTACCATACTATATTTTTTCTTAATTGAATACCCATATAATTGATGCAACTATGGAGCACCATCAAATTCTATTTACTTTAAATTATTTTTAATTTTTTCCAGAATTCAAGTATTTATTTTGGACAGAGCTTTACTCACACATACATATGTACATACACATATACCTATATATAAATAAATGTGAATTATATATGTATATTTTCCTTTGTAAGACTCCTTAATTGTCCAAAGTTTTACTACAAAATATATATTAATGAAAGTAAAATAGACATTCCATTCCTTCCATTTCTTCAGGTTTCATGTCACGTTGTTTGAGCCTTCCCTGACTCCCCCATATAAAACACACACACACACACACACACACACACACACACGCACACATTCAGAACTCCTTATCCTCTTTATATCATGTATATTTCTCTAAATAATTTATTTTCTACCTTCCCTTACAGACGTGTACTCCATGAGGGCACATACTTTTTCTGTTTGGTTCCTCACATATTTCTAGTGTCCTACGGTGCCTGGCACATAAAACATTCTCAATATATATTGTGAATGGATGAATGCAATAATGAGCTGTTTCAGATATGCTATCTAGACAGGGTATAAGACTTTAAATAATCATAACTTTCTAGGCTAATTTAAACTCTGGAATAAGGGAAAAGTTTAAATTCAGTTAAAGTACCTAATGCAGATTGTATGATTTTTTTTTAACACAAAATATATTCTTCTAGTATTTGATTATCTTGTTATCTATGGTAACACTGATAGACTATAGAGAGTAACAACAGAAATTTACATACAATACTCAGAAAGGGGGAAAAATGGGAGCAGTGAAAACAGGTTTATTAGTGGTTAAATGATGACTGAGAATAGAAGTGACTACAAAGTAAAAGTCAAACAAGCAGAATTCCCAGAAGTCTGAGGTTTTTGGTATAAGGATTCCCTTAAGAACTGTTATACCTTAACATAATGCAAGATACCTATTCAAGAAGGTATCTACTGGGCTGGCCGAGTGGCTCAGTTGGTTAAGAGATTGCTCAAGAGCACAAGCTCTGAGCAACAGTGCCGCAATCCCCACATGGGCCAGTGAGCTGCGCCCTAGCCGAGCTGAGCTGCCACTGAGCTGCCAACAGGTGGCAGGATGGCTCAGCTGGTGAGAGCACATGCTCCTAACAAAAAGCTTGCCTGTTCACGATGGTGGGCTACACCCACCTGCAACTAAAGACTGAACTTGGCACCTTGAGCTGAGTGGCGCTACTGGACTTGGAGCTCAGCTTTCTGTGACCTCCACAAGTAAGATTGAAGGACAACGACTTGTCTGGTCCCCTTTTCCAATTCCCCAACACTGTTCCCCTCCCAATTCCCCAATAAAATCATAAAAAGAAAAAGAAGATATCTGTTACATTACCTTATCTTACCAAAATATAAGAAATTACATTGTAAAAACCTGTTATATCGAGGAATTCATTGAAAATTAGATTATGCTTTTTAAAAATTGTGTTATTTAACATGGCAAGAAGTACACACTTTACTTTTTAAAGTGATTTAATTGAAAAAGTTATTTAGATAATTCTTCTGCATATGTGCTTTTATACAAAGGACTTATTATCTGATATTACTGACAGAGTGAGACACTATTGGATTTTATTTTATGCAGTTATTAGTATTATTTTTTAAGATTTTATTGGGGAATTGGGGGAAGGGAACAGCGTTGGGGAAATGGGGAAGGGGAACAGACAAGTTGCTGTCCTTTATTTGTTGTTCAGTCTAGTTGTGGAGGACATTGCTTTACTGACCCATGTTGGTATCATCATCACGCTCTTCTCGAGTGAAGCAGATGGGTCACTGGCCTCTGGACAGCTGCTCACAGCAGCTCTTGGCAGCTCACACCAGCTGCCGGCCACTCACTGTAGCCTATGGCAGCCCACTGCAACGGGCAGCAGCTATGCCATCCTGAGGGAATCCAACTCCAGGTGGAGCTGTTGTTTACCATCTTAGCTGTAGAGGGCAGTGTCACTGACCCTCATATGTGGGATCTGAACTGGGGCCGCTGGCATCCCAACCCAACTCTTAACCAACACGCCACTGGCCCGGCCCTTTAATGCAGCTGTTTTCATGGCTGTCTCAACAATATAGAAATTATAAGTTTGTACTTTCATACCTGGTACTGTACTCTAACATTTTTATCTAAAATTGTCATAATTGTTTTGGCACAGACCCTTATGAAATCACAGTTATAAAGGCCTTTAGGTAAGACAGGTGTAAATAAACTGGATAAACATTTCATCAGGAATATAATGATTTTATGAGATCCTCAAATATTATTCAATTATAATTCATAGATAATGAAAGAACAAAGACTCTGGAAACACCAAAAGAAGGTAATATATGGAAAAGACACAAGTAGGAGAAACTGTAGCAACTTTTTTCTAACCTATATACGTTGGACTCTTCTTGAACTAAGGTAAGTAGCTAAGGTATAAATTTAACTGAATTTTTCCTTATATATCATGAAAACACTACCAATTTTCTTGCTCAGCTGGCTGCCATTATCTGTAGAGAAATTCTACTTATGAGTTATATGCAGGTGTTAGAAAAACAGAGTATCACTGTTTTGTTCAACTGTAGTAGAGGCAAATGGAGCTTAGGTATGAGCAGCTAATGCTTTGTCTTCAAAAGTATCTGTCTATAAAATATCATTTATTTAATTCTAATACTCTTTTTTTTCTCTTTCTCTCTTTGAGGTCAGAAGCATCTAGAGAAAATATTCTGGAGGTTTTCTTCTTTCATTTTTTTTTCTTCTTTTTAATAACAACATAATTTTACCTTCCATTTATTTATTTACTTTTTGTTTTTTTTAATTTTTTTTATTTATTTTTTATTTTTAATTAGTTTCAGGTGTACAACACAGTGCAATAGTTATACATTTTACCCCTCAAAGTGACAACCCCCCACCCCCAATTCGCCACCCCACTCCCCCCCATATCATATATATCTATTACTCTTCCTCTGACTCTCTTCCACAGTATAATCCACATCCCATGACTATCTATATATATTCAATTACAGTAGGTATACCACCTCCGCTTTAGTAATACAGTGCAGTGACCAATCCTCTACTCCATCCATGAAATTGTCTCCCTAACAAGACCTATGATCATCTGACATTCCACAGAATATTTACAACATTATTAATTATATTCCCCAAACTGTTTTTCCTATCCCAGTGGCAATATTGTAGTTGCCTATTTTTGCTGTCTAATCCCTTCCCCTTCTCCCTCATCCCCATTCCCCTCCCAATTAGCAATCCTGATTTTTCCTCTATATCTATGAGACAGTTTCTGTTTACTTTGCTCATTCATACAGTTTTTCAGATTCCACATATGAGTGAGATCGTATGGTATTTGTCTTTCTCTGACTGACTTATTTCACTCAACATAATAGTCTCTAGGTCCATCCATATCATTGCAAATGGTACGATTTCATTCTTCTTTATAGCGGAGTAATACTCCATTGTATAAATATACCACAGTTTCTTAATCCAGTCATCTACTGATGGGCATTTTGGTTGTTTCCAAGTCTTAGCTATTGTAAATTGTGCTGCTATGAACATAGGGGTGCATAACTTTTTTTGAATAAGTGTCTTGGTTTTTTCAGGATAAATACCTAGGAGTGGAATTGCTGGGTCAAGCGGTAGCTCTATTTCCAGTTCTTTGAGATACCTCTATATTGACTTCCATAGTGGCTGCACCAATCTGCAATCCCACCAACAGTGAAGCAGGGTCCCCTTTTCCCCACAGCCCTGCCAGCACGTGTTGTTTGTTGATTTATTGATGATAGCCATTCTGACTGGAGTGAGGTGGTATCTCATGGTGGTTTTTATTTGCATTTCCCTAATGACTAGTGAGGTTGAACTTTTTTTCATATGCCTGTTGGCCATCTGTATGTCCTATTTAGAGAAATGTCTCTTCATATCTTCTGCCCATTTTTTAATTGGGTTGTTTGCTTTTTTGGTGTTGAGTTTCTTGAGTGTTTTATCAATTTTGGATATTAAGCCCTTATCAGATATATCGTTGGCGAATACATTCTCCCTATCAGTAGGCTTCCTCTTTGTTTTATTGATGGTTTCCTTTGTTGTGAAAAAGCTTTTAAGTCTGATATAATCCCATATGTTCATTTTTTCTTTTACTTCCCTTGCCCGTAGGGATGTATCAGTAAAAATATTGCTCCGGGTAATGTCTGCAAATGTACTCCCTATATTTTCTTTTAGGATTTTTATGGTTTCAGGTCTTACATTTAAGTCTTTAATGCATTTTGAATTTGCTCTTGTATAAGGCGTAAAGAGGTGATCCAGTTTCATTTTTTTGCATGTGTCAGTCCAATTTTCCCAGCACCATTTATTGAATAGACTATCTTTACTCCAGTGTAAATTCTTGCTTCCCTTGTCATAGATTAACTGTCCGTAAATGCCTGGATTTATTTCTGGGCTCTCTGTTCTGTTCCACTGATCAATGTGCCTGTCTTTATGCCAATACCAAACTGTCTTGATTACTGTGGCCTTGTAGTAGGTTTTGATGTCTGGTAGAGTGATCCCCCCGACTTTGTTTTTATTTCTCAGAATTGCCAAGGCTATTCTGGGTCTTTTATGATTCCATATAAATTTTAGGATTATATTTTCTATTTCTGTGAAAAATGCCCTTGGTAGTTTGATAGGAATTGCATTGAATCTATATATTGGTTTAGGCAGTATGGACATTTTAACTATATTAATTCTTCCTATCCATGAGCATGGTAGGTGTTTCCATTTATTTGTATCTTCTTTGATTTCTTTCTTCAGTGTCTTATAATTTTCTGAGTACAGATCTTTCACTTCTTTGGTTAAATTTATTCCTGGGTATTTTATAGTTCTTGACGCAATTGTAAATGGGACAGTTTTCTTAATTTCTCTTTCCATTAGTTTATTATTGGTATATGCAAATGCCACTGATTTCTGAACATTGATTTTATATCCTGCTACTTTACTGAATTCGTCTATCAGTTCCAATAGTTTTTTGATGGAGTCTTTGGGGTTCTCTATATACAGTATCATGTCATCTGCATATAATGACAATTTTACTTCTTCCTTGCCAATTTGGATGCCTTTTATTTCTTTTTGTTGTCTGATTGCTGTGGCTAGAACTTCCAGAACTATGTTGAATAAAAGAGGAGAAAATGGACAGCCTTGTCTTGTTCCTGGTCTTAAGGGGAATGGTTTTAGCTTTTCCCCATTGAGTATGATATTAGCTGTAGGTTTATCATATATGGCTTTTATTATGTTGAGATATGATGCCTGTATTCCCACTTTGCTAAGGGTTTTTAACATAAATGGCTGTTGGATTTTGTCAAATGCTTTTTCTGCATCTATTGAAATGACCATGTGATCTTTATCCTTCATTTTGTTGATGTGGTGTATCACATTAATTGATTTACGGATGTTGAACCAGCCTTGCGCACTAGGGATGAATCCCACTTGATCATGATGTATGATCTGCTTAATATATTGCTGAATTCTGTTTGCTAATATTTTATTGAGAATTTTTGCATCTATATTCATCAGGGAGATTGGCCTGTAGTTTTCATTTTTTGTGATGTCTTTATCTGGTTTTGGAATCAGGGTGATAGTGGCTTCATAAAAAGAGTTTGGGAGCCTTCCCTCCTTCTGGATTTTTTGGAATAGTTTGAGAAGAATAGGTGATAGTTCTTTTTTGAATGTTTGATAAAATTCACTTGTGAAGCCGTCTGGTCCAGGGCTTTTGTTTTTTGGGAGCTTGTCAATCACTGATTCAATTTCCTTGGTAGTAGTCAGGGTATTTAGATTTTCTGTTTCTTCTTGCGTTAGCTTTGGAAGGTTGTATGCTTCTAGAAAATTATCCACTTCTTCCAGATTGTCAAATTTGTTGGCATATAGTTGCTCATAGTAATTTCTTAGAATTTTTTGTATTTCTGTGATGTCTGTAGTCATTTCCCCTCTTTCGTTCCTGATTTTGCTAATTTGAGTCCTCTCTCTTTTTTTTTGATGAGCCTGGCTAGAGGTTTGTCAATTTTGTTTATCTTCTCAAAAAACGAGCTCTTGGTTTCATTGATCTTTTGAATTGTTTTTCTGTTCTCTATATTGTTTATTTCTGCTCTGGTCTTTATTATCTCCTTTCTTGTACTCCCTTGGGCCTCTTTTGCTGTTCTTTTTCCAGTTCCCTTAGGTGTAAGGATAACCTGTTGATTTGAGATTTTTCTTCCTTCTTTAGGTAGGCTTGCACTGCTATAAACTTCCCTCTTAGGACTGCTTTCGCAGCATCCCAGAGATTTTGGGTCATGGTGTTTTCATTTTCGTTTGTCTCGAGGTATCTTTTGATTTCCTCCTTGATCTCATTTGTGACCCACTCACTATTTAATAGCATATTGTTTAGCCTCCATTTATTTGTCAGCTTCCCGGATTTCTTCTTATAATTGATTTCTAATTTCATAGCATTGTGGTCAGAGAATACAGTTGAAATGATTTCAATCTTCTTAAATTTATTGAGACTTGTTTTGTGGCCTAACATGTGGTCTATCTTAGAAAATGTTCCATGTGCACTTGAAAAGAACGTATATTCTGTAGCTTTGGGATGAAATGCTCTGAAAATGTCTGTTAAATCCAGCTGGTCTAATGTGTCATTTAAGGTTGCTGTTTCCACATTGATTTTCTGTCTGGAGGATCTGTCCATTAGTGACAGCAGGGTGTTGAAGTCCCCTACTATGATAGTGTTACTGTTGATCTCTGTCTTTATGTCTGATAATATCTGTTTTATATATTTAGGGGCTCCTATGTTAGGTGCATAGATGTTTACTAGAATTATGTCCTCTTGTTGGATCGATCCCTTCATTACTATGAAGTGTCCTTCTTTGTCCTTTGTTATATTCTTCAATTTAAAGTCCATTTTATCTGATATAAGTATCGCTACTCCAGCTTTTTTCTCAGTACCATTTGCATGAAATATTTTACTCCATCCCTTTACTTTCAGCCTGTATGAGTCTTTGTATCTGAGGTGAATCTCGTGTATACAGCATATGCTGGGGTCTTGCTTTCTTATCCATTCAGCCACCCTATGTCTTTTTATTGGAGCATTTAATCCATTTACATTTAATGTGATTATTGATAGGTGTGTATTTATTGCCATTTTGTTATTTGTGTTCGTAGTCTTTCATAGGTTGTTTTTCTCTTCTACTTAAAGAAGCCCTTTTAGCATTTCCTGCAAAGCTGGTTTGGTGGTAATGAATTCCCTTAACTTATTCTTTTCTGCAAAGCTCCTCATCTTAACTTCGATTTTAAATGATAACCTTGCTGGATACAGCAATCTCGGTTGTAGGCCTTTATTTTTCATCACTTTGAAAACCTCCTGCCACTCCCTTCTGGCCTGCAAAGTTTCTGTAGAAAAGTCAGCTGATAATCTTATGGGGGTACCCTTGTAAGTAACTTGCTGCCTTTCCCTTGCTGCTTTAAGGATTCTGTCTTTGTCCTTAACCCTTGCCATTTTCACTAGAATGTGTCTTGGTGTGGGCCTGTTTGGAATCATCCTGATTGGAACTCTCTGCACTTCCTGAGCTTGTATTTCAATGTCCTTGGCCAGGTTAGGGAAGTTTTCAGACATTATTACTTCAAATATATTCTCAATCCCTTGCTCCCTCTCTTCTCCTTCTGGTACTCCAATGATCCGTTGGTTATTGCGTTTGATGTTGTCCCCCAGCTCTCTTAAACTATTTTCCATGTTTTTCATTCTCTTTTCTTTTTGTTGTTCCGCATGGATAATCTCTGCTATTTTGTCTTCTAAGTCACTGATTGGATTTTCTGCTTCATCCAATCTGCTAGTGATTCCATCAAGTTTGTTATTTAATTCAGTAATTGTGTTCTTAAGTTCTAGCTGGTTGCTTTTCATGATTTCTCTATCCTTCTTTATATTTTCATTAAATTCCTTGAACATTCTAATAATCAGTGTTCTGAACTCTGTCTCCGATAGGTTGGTTACCTCTATTTCCTCTATTTCCACTGATTCAGGAAGTTTCTTCTGTTCTTTTATTTGTGTTGTGTTTCTTTGTCTCCCCATTCTGGCTTACTCTTTGTGTTTGCTTCAATATAACAGATAGATCCCCCAGGTTTCTCAGTCTTTTCTGGGTAAACTTATATGGTGTGTGTCCTTTATATTTGAATTCCTCAGTCTCCCTATTCTCCTGTGCTTGTATCTGAGGTGTTCCTTGTGTCGTGCATCCTCACTTTTGAAGTTTTAGTTTTGATTACTTTTGGCTTGTCAGTAGGTGGGACTGACTCCCAGATTGATTAGCTGTGAGGATCAGCAGCATCTGCAGTTTATGAGCTGCTGTGAGAGGATTGACCCCTCTGATGAAACTTGGACCCTATGGGCCCTAGTACCTGTATCAACTTCCTTTAGGGTGTGACTCTTGTATGTCAAACCCAGAAATGCTCTGGTTTTATCTAAAGTTGGCCTCCGGGTATGATGATTCTTGTGTCTGTTTGTTTGGACCCACTGCTTCAGAGTGATTTTAGAGCATAACAGATCAACAAGAACAACCTCCGCAGCCACCAAAGGAAACCAAATGCTCGCACAAGTAAAAAAAACCAACCATCAAACTACAATCAACTTGTACAGAAATATCAATCATACTAATGAAGAAAACAAACAGAAACAAAACAAAAACCACACACACAATAATAACAGAAGAGGAAACAAAATAAAATACAATATCCTAAAATAAAAAATAGAATAAACATGAGAAACCGATTAGCTATACCTAAAAAATAAAAAATAAAAATAAACTAAAATAATAATTAAAAAAGTAAGAATAAAAATTAAAAAAATAAAATTTGCAGAAGAAAGGAAAAGAGGAAAAGTATAGCAGTGAGAAGAATGAATAAAATAAGAGAGAAAGTGAGGGTGGGGAATAAAGAAAAAGAAAAGAAAGAAAAAGAAAAAGAAAAAAATATATATATATATTTGTCTACACACCCATATATATGGAAATATATTCACCTATATATACCTATATATATGCCTATATTAAAAACTACAAAATGATAAGAATGAAATAGAAATAAAAACCAAAAACAACCAAGATAAGCAGCCAATAAAGGGAAAACAAAACAGAATAAAACCAAACAAACCAAAAATACCCGTGCCGGTCTAGGCTAAAGTCCACCAAGCTCTCTTCAGTTTGTCTGCTGTACAAAAATTCCTGTGTGTCTTGTGCGAACAGTAGGCCACCTGATGCCTAGCGTGATCCTGGCACTGCAGGTTTGCTGTACTTGAGTGTGGTTGTGATGTGTGATTGGTGGTTTTTACAAAGTCACTGCCTTTTTGCTTTTGCCTGTCCCAAGGCAGGCTGCACCCCCAAAGGCTCAGTGAGTGTCTCTGGGCACCCTTTTCAGTTGATAGCCGTGGAGAATTAAAGAATTCCTCACTACGAAAAGCCAGCTGCTAAGAATCTGTTAATTAGTGCCTCAGCAGGTGAACCTGCCCTGCCTCCCAAGCCTTGCCTAAAGGTGGGGGCGGGGTAGGTAATCTCACTCTGCAGCCTTTACTGGGTGGAAATTCTCAACCCCCTGCAGGTAGGGATATCTTCCTAGTGTGCCCCTATTGCTCCATTCAGGAGTCAATTTAAGACTGTCTTGGCGGGGCCCAAAGTTTGTGGGAGTGGGTGGGTTATTGGTTTTTTTTGCTTTCTGTTCAAGTGTAGAAAAAGGAAAAAAAAAAAAAAGAAAAATAAACAAAGCCACAGTTCCAACACTGTTTTAAGCTAAGGCCTTTGCCTCCTATGCTCCAGCGGAGTTCCTGCTGCTCTCACAAAGGGTCTGCCAGGATTTAGGGAATTACGTGCACCCTACCGTGTGGCCAAGATCCCCGCTCTGTCTCTCGGGGACCTGCGTCTCTGTCCAGCGCGCTGCGTGTCCGAGTGAGCCTTGTTTTTCCCCTGCTCCCGGGTTTAAGGCTTCTGTCTCGGAGCTGGCGCGCGCCCGCGCGGATCTCCTGCTGCTCTCCTAAATGGTCCTCCGGGATTTAGGGGACTGCGCGCCCCTTGCTGCGCGGCTCCAATCCCCACTCTGTCTCTTGGGGACCTGCGTCTCCGCGCCCGAGTATTCTTTTTTCCCCTGCTCCCGGGTTTCAGGCTTCTGCGCTCCACAGGACCCGGTGGGCACAGAGACTGATCCCTGAACCGGGAGGGTGCAGGGATTGATCTTGCCCTGCCGCTGCGGGCCTCTGCACCCTGCTTCCTGGGGACCCGGCGAGCCGCGGGTGCAGCTCGTACCTCTGCACAGTCATCTCCTCTCTCTCCTCCCGCACTTGCCCGGCCTGAGCTTCTGCCTCAGACTGCAAACCAACGCGCTCTTGCTGAACTCTAGGCTGGCCGCGGGCCGCAGGGAGCGAGCCAGGGCAACACTCACCGTGACTCAGCAGCCGCGGGTGCAGGCTGCACCTCACGCGTCTCGCCGCCTTCTTCCCCTACTCGCCCGGCCTGCCCACCTTCCAGCAATCCTTGTGTGGAACTCTTAGTCGCTCTGTGTGATGAGTAGATGTCTCTTTGAAGCGTATTAGAAGTTCAAATTGTGGATATTTCCAGGGGAGATTTCATGGAGCCCTCCTCACAGCCGCCATCTTGCACCTCCCTCCCCATTTATTTAATATTTATTACATGTAAATATATATGCCTGATACTGTACTTGTTGTTTGGAATTTAACAGTAAGCCAGAAGGAATATGTCCCTGGACTCATAGTGATTAAACCCTAGTGAGGAATAATGTTAGGTAATATACCAAGAATAAGATAATAATATTGAATATACTGATACTGCAGCCAGAGATAATAGAGTCATTAAATGATGAATTGTTGGTGGAGATAGTATGAAATGAGTGAAAAGTGGAGATAAGTTGATAAGTATTTATTGCCCAAAGTTTTCCTTTTGAAAGACACAAATACAGTCTTACATTATCCTCATAATTGTTTCAGTTATTCTACTTTGTAAATATAAAGGAATCAAGAAGGCAGCAGTAATTGTATTTCCCCTTAGCTTTCTCCTAAGCTTCTTACAATATTTGAGGAAATGCAACCTCAGCAATACTATAACCAATCCATTGATTACCTATTGATGTGAAACAAATTATCTAAAACATAGCAGCATAAAACAACAGTAAACATTCATTATTTTACAGTTTCTGAGTTTCTATGGGAAATTTAGCAGCATAAAGTAATAACAAACATTCATTATTTTATAGTATCTATGGGTAAGGAACTCTCAAACAGTTTGGTTGGGCAATTCTGACCCAAAGTCTCTCGTGAAACTACGGTCAAGATGGCTGCTGAGGTTGTAGTCATCTGAAGGTATGACAGAGGCTGTAAGAATCTCTTCCAAAGGGCTGTTGAGAGGCCTCAGCTTCTCTCTACTCAGGCTTCTCCAGAGGGCTGCTTGTGTGTCTTCATGACATGAATGCTGACTTCCCTCATGGAAAGTAATTCATGAGAGAGAGCAAGGCAGAGACACCATAATGTCCTTTATAATCTAACCTAAGAAGCCTTGCACCATCACATCTGCAATAAGCTATTGGTTACACAGCCCTATTTAATGTGAGAGGGAGATTTCATAAGAGGATGGATACCATAAGGTGAAAATCATTGGAAGCCATCTTGGAGACTGGTTACCATATCCAGCCTTCATTTACTCTTTCTTTGAAATATTTTTCATTTAAAATCTGTCCTATTTACAATGAGTGATGATCAGACGCAGCATTTTTTCAAATCTGTATTACAAATGCAATCTTGTCTGTAATTAGATAAGTTCTTCTAGAGGCCTAAGGCAGGGCCCTCAGAACTAAACACCTGCTGTACTTCCTTTATTTACTATGTGATTTAAATTATGCAAAGTCTGTATCTGTTTTGAATAGTCATAGGCTGTCTTTTGTCCCTGATGTTAGTATGTTTTCATGCAGTGTTTTTGAAGTTAAAAATATTTGTTATTCACAGAATGCTTTTCTCTGCCCCTTTATTTTACATATGAGGTTACTAACATCAAGTAACTAAGGTTGCAAAATTTGGAATAAAGTTCAGGTATCGCAACTCCTATTTCCTTTGTCTTTTTTTTTTTTTTTTTTAACAACTTGCTATCTTCTGCATAGTTTTCAATAATTTTATGCTAGAATCAGAGAGCATTTATAAATTTAGCACTAGAGATTTGCAGACTTATTCGAATGGAACACTTCACAATGCCAGCAGCTATAAACTCCCGGTATGAGTTCCTTCTTTTCATTATGCTAGAGTTGCAGCTCAGCCTTTAAAGACCCAAAACAATGAAATGGGACTTTCCTCAAAAAGAAAACAAAACAGTGACAATGTATGGGCAAGTGGCAATTTTAGAAAGGTGTTGAATTCAATGTTCTGGCAACTAAATAAAATTTTAGAAATCTATCTGTATAATTCATGTGTTGTTTTACATGTTACACTAAGCAAACAACAAGACTATGGAATCATTAAATTTAAAAAGACACACATATATGGTTCCTTCAACCATTTATTATCTATTAATACTTAGCTTATCTGTGTTTGCAAATAATTTAATTCCCTTTCAAATAAACATGATTTTTCCCTGCTCAAACAAGTTCATGGTGTTAGAATCAGTATGCCTAAGGATTTAATGACTTCAGAAGTTGTGAGGCAACTGTAAAATGAAAATTAATTTATCGGTAAAGAAAAATAACACAGATATAACAGTGAATCACTAAGTATTAAACTATTATTTGCTTGGTGTGTTGAATATGACGTAACATTTTTGATTCTTAGTATTTCTCTGTTCTTGACATTTTTTTCTTTCTTTTGTTTTTAATTTGTTTTCAGTGAAGCTGATGATACTGTTAAAATTGGTATTTTTAAAGTGGTTTTTATATAATTTAAATAAAATCAACATTTCTAGAAAATTAAGTAACAGTTTTATATATAACAATTCAAAAATAAAATATTATTAGCCATTACTAAGCTATTATTTTAGTTCACCACTATAATTAAAAGTTTTAAAAAAGATAACAAATATCCTGCAATACAAATATCCATATGATCTTTATATTTCATATATATATTGAAATTACCTTCTGAATATTTAAATCACAATAACAGTCACATAATGCCTGCTGTTTGAGCTAATGTTATTATTATTATAGCCCATCTTTCCAATAATAAATACTCAATTTTCAATTATCGCTAGTTTAGAAATAATACAATTAATACTAAACCTATATGCCTATATGAGCTACTGTCTCTCTCTACAATCAATTCACAGCTCTCTACACCAAATTTTTATGGTTTCCACAAAGATAGGTTTCCACACTTGCAGACCTATTAATAGTAAATTTTCCCTCATATCTTTGTAATTTTGCCCCAAGGCATATTTCATCAAAAAAGAGAGAGTTTACAGGAATAAATAAAATTGCTTTGAAATTCAGTTTAGATGTTTTCATATATAATTACTTAAATTAAAAAAGTATACCATTGAGTATTTAGTAATTCCCTGATGTTTCCAACATGAATTCATTTCAGTTAAAGAATAATTACAAAGTAAATCAAGCTATGATGGGAGAACAACCAAGATGAATGATAAAATACAATTTCCTGAGCGTACGTCAATTCTCATTAATTACACAACTCTACAGATATGAAATTACATGTAGAAAATGTTTAGTGATGCTTTAATTAAATTTCTATTCTTGAATAAATTATATGCTAGTGTAGCTGCAAGTCAGCTTTAGCATAAGATATAAACAATATTTGTCCTAAGTGGGTTATATGTCTTAAAATAATTGGCCCTTATCCAAACTATGTTTTCTTCAAAACCACTTAATGATTTGTTTTAAAAATAATTATAAATTCACTTTAAAGTTAAATCTTATTAATTTGGAATCCTATGGATCGTGAAATGTCATTAATTTTTTACTCTTACCACAAATCATACTCAATTTTCTAACAGTAAGCATTTCAATACTATTCAAAATTCATTCTTAGGTCCATTTCTGAAGAACTATAAAAACTCTGAATCCATTTTAGTAATTTAAAAATACTTATTAATTGCACATTTAAAAACTGGATTTCAGGCCGGCCAAGTGGCATGGTGGTTAAGCGCTGGCTTCGGAAGCCAGCTGCCCCAGTTTGGGACCTGCATATGAGGGTGAGTTACATTGCCCTCAAAAAAATAAAAAAATAAAAAATAAAAATTGGATTTCACTTAAAATCAGACCAAATTCAAAATTATAAAAATTGTGAACAAGGAACATATTGATTCATAAAATGGAAGAAGATATAGAAAACAGAATTGAAAATGGTATAGCTCCAAATAGATGCATCAAAACCAGCCATGCTTTATAGATTTTTTTTTTTTTTTTTGTCTAACCTTTTTGGTTGGAGATTTGTGAGAAGAGTAAAACGTGGAGAGTATAAGAATGGGAATTCTTTATGCTGATGTCAGAGCAGAGATATACAGAGTCAGCCAGCTTTGGGGGAAGAGGTACCAGTTTTGCTGATCTGTCCTGCAGATATTACGCTTCAAACATGCTAGAAATTCCACCACAGAGGTGGTGGCCGCTTTTAATCGACTCATGATTTGCTATATTAGCAAATCTGAGACACCCCCACGCACTTTTGTGGCTTTTTTGAGTCTACCCTTCAAATGCTGTTTAAACTGATTTATTCTACATAATGTTACTGATGGAAAGGGGTCCAAAAACAGAGATTCCATGCACCTTAAAATTAGACCTTAGTGAACCCCAAATGGTGATAATTCTTTATGCATCTGAAATTTGAATAATCTAATAAAAATTATGATTGTCATTTTTTAATTGAAATTTCTTCCTGGCTTCTAGTTGTTTATTACATTAGATCAGTCACATTTGGATTTCCTGATTCCAGAACAATACTGTATATTTATTTCAGTAAAGATAAATTGTAAAACTATTTGAGTTTGAGTAAAAGTTGGCTAATTTCCCTGTGGATTTCCGGTTTGGAGCATTTACATTTTATATTATTAGTAAGAGAACTGAAATCATGTGTGCAGTATGAAATCATTACAGATTCAGGAATAGGAACAAACTAGGTCTTCAGTGTGGTCTGTTAATATTCAAATTCATTAATTTTATTAAGAAATATCTGTAGTCACTAAAAAACGATGTAAGCCAGGGTCCTGGCAATAAACATAATTTAACCCTATTGATTCAAATGAAAAAGGGCTTTTCACTGACTTCAATAAAGGGACTACCTAGAAGCAAGGATTAAAGAACAAACAAGGGATCCTAAGTACCAGGAGACCAGCAACAGCAGGAAGCTTTCACCCTTACAACTGAAGAGACAAAGGAAGAAAGGGTGTCACCAGTTCAGAGTGGGAGAGCAGCTTCCGGAAGTCTGCCTGGAGCTGTGTGCTTCAGGGCTGCAGCCTCAGGGAGTGGGAAAGAAACGTTTGGGTGTGCTCTCCCATCCGCTGATCCCCGCCAGCGCTTCCCATCTGCCTTACTCAACCAAAGCCAGCAAGAAAGAGTCTGGGAGACACCTGCAGGGGGCGCAGCCTCCAGGGACACAGCAGAGGAATGGAAAACAGATACGGGGATGGCAAACAAAGCATAACCGAAGCATACATGTATTAACAGGTTGGGGGACGTACAATGAAATCCCACTGCCCACTGTGTGGTTTCATCAGATGTTAGCCCTTTGGCCCTATTTCCTTTAGGTTTCTCCATCAGTGTTTTTAATGATCCAAGGCAGCTTCTGCTTCCTCGTAAGTTTCCCTTTCACCAAGTGTCATATTTTGTAAGTCCAGCCTGAATCACTCCTAGCAGGCACATTTAGCAACTTGTGGAGAAGGAGGGGAGAAACAGGATAGGGAAAGAAGGGAAAAAGCAACACAGAAAGAACAAATTACATGAATCCCTTCTTGTCACTGCTTATCCTTACCTATTCCTGCTTCTTAATATACTATTGCTTCTCCAATTGCGAGTAGGGAAGAATTAAACGTCCAAATAGATTTTCAGGGAGGTATCATAATTTCTTCTTTTTCTCATTTTTAAAATGCCTTTTTTTTTTTAACCTTTACCACTGAATACCACCTTGACAAAGATTAAAAGTGTTATAAGCTTTCCTGTTACATTTCTTAGACCTTGTTCTAATATCTGTTGGCATCTAATCTTGTGGAGAAATCTAAGGCAAGCTTTATTTCTTTAGAGAGTGATCTGCTATTATTTCTGGATATATTTTAAGATTTTTTTCTTTGCTTGAATTTAGTAATTTCTTCAAGGTTAATAATCTTCTTAAAACTCTATTTGATTGTATTTTTTTTACTTTTTTCACAATATATCTTTTCAATTTCACTTTATGTACAGTGTATAGATAGGATTTTTTTCTAACAGATAATAAATATATATTGTTTCTTTTCCTTTTCCTTCAAAAATAGTAATCATGCATACAATTGATCATTGTTGACTTTCTCTGTATGTTTTCTTCCCCAAATCATTATTCCAGACACATCAGTGATGATTATGATGGTAAGAGGCTGCGGGAAGTGGGCTATTGCAACAGAGTTGAGGAGTGATGTTTTTGGAAAACCGCATATGCTGTAGTCTGTCGGGATAAAGAATGTATGAGGGCCGGCCGAGTCGCGCATTGGTTAAGAGCTGGCTTGAGAAGCCAGTGGCCCTGGTTTGGGTCACACATATAAGGGCCTGTGATATTGCCCTCAAAAAAAAAAAAAAAAAAAGAATGTATGAAAACGACTCCCCCAAACCAAAAAAAAACACAAAACCAACCCCACAAAAAACAACTAACCAAACAAACATGAAAAATACCTTGCACATGTGAAATCCTCAAAGACAGTCTTGAAAGAGTGAGGGAATGTCTCCAAAAAATGCATAAAAATAACCAGGAGAGAAAAATAGGACTTTAACATGTGAGAAAGTCAAGAAAGAACAAAGTCAGATTTGTCAAATAAGAAATTTGGGGTCTCTCCTACCGCTTTATTCTAACCTGTGTATCTATTGCTCTAAACCTGAAGGTGATCAGACAATTTTATTTAAACTACAACATTCTGATAACTTCATAAGCACCTACACTTTTTTACTTTTATGTAATATTAAATTTTTTAGTTAGTAATTAAAAGTCTTTTCTCATGAAATCATCAAAACTCTAAATAATTTAAAACTATGTCCTCTCCTTAAAGTCATGGTTAAATATGTGTTCTAAATTATCTCTGAGTTTCACATCATAATTGCTACTCAGCATCTGCTAGATTCAGAATTTTTTCCCTACTTTTCAATATTCACTCAATAGCTAGCCTATAGTACTGATAGTTAGGCTAATTATTGTATCACTCTCTGGATAATTCTCCTTGATTTCTTAAATATGCAGATGTTTCAAATTTATTGGTTCTTCCTATGAACCAAATCTACCTATTCTCTTTTCTATCTTCAATCAATAATACAGTTGAGGAGTACTTTATAATTATAGCTAATATTTACACAATGTTTACCATTTGTGAGGGACTCATAAGTTTCTTTTTTTTTTTTTTTTAGCTGAGCCATCCTGCCATGTGTTGGCAGCCCAGCGGCTGCTCAGTTTGGGCCAGGAATCCAACTGACAACCCTGTTGTTCAGAGCTCAGCTCGCACTCTTGAGTGACCTCTTAACAAACTGAGCCATTTGGCCTGCCAGACTCATATGTTTCCTACATTTAATCCTTGCAAGTCTTATGAGGTAGGATCTAGAGACATTTACATTGTATATGAGAATTTGAGGCACAGAAATGTTTATCATTTGTTCCTGGCCACACAGCTCATAAATGGTAGACCCAAGACTTAGGCTCAGGTAACCTGGCTCCAAAATCGTCTTTTCAAATAATATATTATTCCTTTTTAAAACACAGAAACAATGAAAAGTGACATCCATGAACAATCTACATTAAAATCATTGGTGGTCCTTGGTAAAATATGCATTCCTGGGGCCTAGTGGCTCAGTTGGTTAAGAGCTCGCTCAAGAGTGTGAGCTGAGCTCTGAGCAACAGCGGCTCGATGCCAGCCCGAGCTGAGTTGCTGTTGAGCTGCCAACAGGTGGCAGGATGGTTCAGCTAAAAAATAAAAATAAAATTAAAAAATATGCATTCCTGGACTTATCTGTTTCCCTATATGATCCACAATCTTTTAAATAGGAAGTATAGGTGATTCTGTGAGGCCCTACCATTTCAAAACCTGTGAACTAATAGTTATTCTTATAATAAATACATTTTATTTGACTGTAGATTCAGAGCTTAGATGATATCCTTGATTTTCATACTACTCTATACTTGCTCTGTTTTTTTGTTTTTTTTTTTGCTTTATGGTAGCTTTTATGCTAATTGAGATGCTTTGTGTTTTTAAAATTCTATTGCATATTCTTATATTTTATCTACAAATTGCACAAATAGTCAAACAACTAATATACTATTCTGGAGACAACATCTGTTAAAAATGTCTTTAACTATAACTAAAAGAAACCTATCAATTACTGAAATTAACAAAAATTTATTTACTTTAAATCAAATTCTTTCTTTCCTCAATGCCTTCCTTAACATGTAAACTTTGATACTCATATTTTTGATTTCATGTGTTTAAAATGGGAACTGGACATTAAGACTCATAACTGTATTCCATGAAGAAAAAAGGAGAAACAGTAAAAAAATATTTTGTTTTAAAAATTAAAAATGGGCACTTTCTCCAAGGACTCCCAATTGCTTCATAATTGTCTCAGAGTCTGTCACATGGACATCCTTTGTTGGTAGGCAGCTGGTAGAGCATTTGTATTTAGGTGTTTAGTCAATCAACAAACATTTCAGGCCAAACCCAACCCGTATAACTATCCATTAACCCCATTCATTTTTCTCCCCCGTATGCACACAATGTATCATTTCCTTCTCTGGTGAGACTGACTCTATATCTTATCCAGCTACTACATCTGGCTTGAAATTGGAATCTCCACCATGCATGGATATTGTTTCTTAGAGTCTGGTAACCTGCAGCCTCACATAAAATTTATCTTCAGCTAACACACAATATACAGTGGTACCAAAAAACCACAAAACAAGGCCTTCATTCCAAAGGAGTTAAGTAATCACTCATCTATAGCACAAATCAATGTTAGTTGGTGTGAATGTGAGAAAACCCTGCTCTTTTAAGCCAATATGAAAGCCCTAATTTTGCTTTTGGAAGAATCCTATTTATTCATTACAACTCATTGTCACATCCGAGGGATCGATGGGAAGGACCCTTTTCTGGCAGGCTGCATAGACTGAGCAGCCCATTTTGAGCTGGTGGAAACTGGGGTCTTTATAAATTGCCTTAGGTGTTGAACAATTATGGGCTGGCTGTTGTAATCTATACCTGAGGTTTCATATTAGCAAAAGAGTTCCGTTAAAACTTTCAAAGATAAACTATTAGCTTTCAATCATGTCTCTAAAAGCAGCTAAGATCTTACATCAACATAGTCTTTAAGTGTGAAGATTATATTTCACTTACTGGACTCTATGTTCTGTCTGTTAGCCCATAGGTCAATTGCCATGGCCATGACATACCATTTTACTTTTCCAATAAAACCTGTAGTTTTGTTGTTTTTCTCTACCATTTCATTTGGCAGAACAACCTTAATGGATGATGCTTAGAAAAGCTTGGCGTTCCAGTTGTATGGCTATGCTCAAAAAACGTGGTGAATGTTTAAGTTAAAAAAATTATTACAGTAAAAGACACATTGCCATTAATCCCCCTCAAAACACTCCCCCTCACTCTGAACACAGTTATCCCATCATTCTTGCCACTTTCTGAAGCAGTTCTGGAAGTTCTCTTTCATGTCTTTAGTCGTGCTGTCATGGCTGCCTCGATGTCCTGAATCGATTCCAAACATTTTCCTTTCATGATAATTTTGACTTTAGGAAAGAGCCAGAAGTCACATGGTGCCAGGTCCAGTAAATAAGATGATGAGGACACACTGTAGTGTTTTTATTTGACAGAAATTTGCCAGAAGCGGTGTGTGACACTGAGCATTGTCATGATGGAGAATGAAGTAAAGACACTCACAAAAGAGGACTTACTACCTCAGAAAGTGGCAAGAACGATGGGATAAGTGTGTTTGAAGCTAGGGGAAGTATTTTGAGGAGGACTAATGTAATAAAGACACTTATTACAGGAGTGTCTTGTACTGTAATAAATTTTTTAAATTTAAACATTCACCGTATTTTTTTTTATCACATGTCGTATATATTTTTAAAGCTGCCGTTTGACATTCTCTACTTATAATATAATCAGTATGGACAGAGGCATGTGACTTTTTAAACTTGTCAAGGCTCTGAGCTGGGGAACTCTCAGACAAGTTTGATTTCAGGCTGTAAGGAGACAGCACCCCTCTTGGCTAAACTGCTTTTATTCCCTTCCATCTCCTGTGGCAGTCGGGTTAGTTTAGTTTCACTTCATTTTTTTCTTCTAAGACTTGACTGACAATTGCATAAAATTAGCAGAAGCATGTGAACATAGTAAGTTTTTGCTCAGTTTGTTGTTTCGTTTTATACTACTTCCTTTAAATTATGGTGTCACTGATGATCTGGTTGTCTGCAGCCCACTAGTGCAGGAAGTGATCCTGACCAAGTATTTTTCCATCACATAACGGGGGTCTGGGTGAATTTCCAATGTGCAGTGAGTTAGGTACTCACCTCCTACTGGTTATTAACAGAGTAAACCAGTATCATTCATTTATGTCCCTGTCCAGTACTTTTTGAACATCATTCTATAGTTTTGGAAAATTTCCACCGTACCTCCCCAATGTAGCAACTAAAACATTTGTTTCCCCAAGCTTTTTTGCAGTTCCCCCACTAACAGGTGATGCAGATTCTGCTAATCACATGCTCTTGAGCAATGTCAGAAAACAGGAACAGTACAGAAGGAAGGTGGAAACAGGAGTATTCCAATTCTGAAGACACCAATGTTTGTAAGACGGCATTTGCAGAGTGGCTTTGGTGCTTGTGGCAGTAGCAGCTGCTGAAGATTATGTTCATGGCAGAAATATAGATAGGACTGGAGCTTCCTGGCTACTGAATTTACGGTGGCAAGGCATTAGTAACCTTATGCCAATTATGCAAAGTAGATTAAGGCATGATTCATAGACAGCTAGCCCCAAGCATATTTCTGCAGCCCTCCAAAGATTCCAGTAGGATAGCTACCCTTCTTTTTACTGCACCCCTTTTCTACCTTTTTAGTCCTCTGTCAGCCTCAAGGTTGCTGCTTCACTTAAAGACACTGACAGTTAGAATGCCATTACATTCTAATGAGATACATGCTTGGAAGCACCAAACATCACTAAATAAGAATATAAATGCAAATATGAATTTATTAGGTGGTTAGAAAAGTGCATGCATATGTGTTTGTATATATGCTTGTGTGTATACCTATCATCATATGTTCTAAATGCCATTTAAGTTCTGTTTCACAATATCCACACTGAGATACACATACACACGCCATAAAGAAGTAATTATAAACTTGAAACAGACTACTCCAATGCAAATTAACTACAGGGGTGAAGGCACTTTTACTTCATTAAGACAAAGCACTTTGTGGATATGTGGATGGTCACGGGATGTGGAGTATACTGTGGAGGGGAGTCAGGGGAGTTGTGATAGATATGTATGATATGGGGGGGAGTGGGGAGGCAAACTGGGGGGGGTTGTCACTTTGGGGGGTAAAGAGTATAACTATTGCATTGTGTTGTACACCTGAAACTAATAAAAAAAAATGAAAAAAAAAAAGACAAAGCACTTTGTTCAAAATAAAAATAAACTTTTTCCTTAGGCAAAAATGCCCTTTTATGCTTGCAATACTTTTTAGAAACCTAAAATTTCTCTATGCTCATTAAAGTTTGGTCCTTCTTACAGTGCTGGATGTCTCTGCTTGGGTATGTTTTAGGGATCTCACCATCAGCATGTTCAAAAATGACCTCAATATCTTTTTTCTCCTTGCCTCCACTGATTTTCCAGGTTAATAAGTTAGTTTATCATTCACATAGATATGAAAACCAGATGTCTGGAAATTATCTTCTATTTCTTCCTATTCCTCATATTTCATAGTAAAGTTTCCTGGCAAGGATTTAATAAGGTATAATCAAGGATATTTATGAAGATCCCATTTAATTTCTTCTGTAGATTCTAAGAATTTGGAGACAATGGTTCTGCATTATTCCTCTTTGTACTAGCCAATAGGATCCTTAAAACTGAACAATAAATAGTGTTAAACTTCAATTTTGTTTTCCTGAAAAAGAAAATTTACTCATCAGGTCTTAAAGTACTGGAGTTTTCCAAAAAGATGCTGGGGAAAACTGAATAGCACTTACTTGTTTCTGATTCCATTACTGAAAAAAAAAAAAAAAATTGTAGATGTTCACAATCTACCAAGATGATGGCCAAACATAACTTATTCTTTTGATACTTTCTATTTCCATGTATTTTGAGTTCAACCATTGTACTTTCTTAGATCGTTATTTACTTTTTCAACCATAAAATTATAGTAGAGCACAGGCTATAAGAATCTTCAAGTTAAAGTCATTTTGACTTCAAATAGACAATGCTAAACCAGAGATACCTACTTATCAAAAGCATATTAAGTGACAACTATTAAAACCATTATACTTTTGGGGCCGGCCAAGTGGCGCTGTGGTTAAGCACTGGCTTGGGAAGCCAGCGACCCCGGTTCGGTCCCATATGTGAGGGCCAGTGACACTGCCCTCAAAAAAAAAAAAAAAAAAAAAAGTATAAAAAAAAAAACCTTTATACTTTCTGGGAAAACACTATATAAAATGTCCTATAGACATTAAATGGCTTCTGGGGAAAAAAATCAACAGTAGGAGGAGCAAATTATAAAAAAGGAAACTATAATATAAAAATGACAATTTATCATCCTTTAATTTGTTGTAGAGCTAAAAAGGAGGGAAACAACTTAAGCAGTGCCTTGTGTTAATTAAGAAATATGTGCATATTTATCATCTGTATAAAATAACTTCTAAGATGTCTAAAATGTTTATAAAGCTATTATTTTCAGAAAAATCTCACGTTTGCCTGTGTCTCCAGTATTTGGAACATTCAGGACAGAATGTTGCTTTCCTTGATGCAGGCTTACTTTCCACCAGCTGAGTAATCATAATTAGAATATCTGTTTTTCATACACAGAGGAAATATCTTTTCAGGCACTCCTTCCATTAGTATCACTATTGATCCAGAAGTGAAAGGAATTTGAGCTGATCAATTTGTTTAAAATATAGTCATAAAATAAGGGGAACATTAATAAAAGTTTAACAGAGAATTATCTACCCTATTATCCCCAAGAATATAAAAAGCTGCACTGATCCTTGAATTGCTTGCCTTTGAATGCATTAAGAATTCTGAAGTCCAGATTAATGTTAAATTTAATCATAATGTTAAATCAGAATATTTTGTTCAAGATTTTTGTGGCCCTTGGGCTGCTATTATACAATTTTAATTTGGTTAGTTTACCCAAAACTGCCAAATTTTATCCTGTTAATCATCTCTCCAACCCTCAAGATTGTCAAGTATGATTAAAATCCTGGATAACACACACATGTATGCAGAAATTTATAAGTGGTACAGCAATGCCATACTGATTATTAGCTCTTATGGCTGATATCAAAACATAAGACTCTACATAACTTTGTTAAATCCATTCAGCTCCACTTTTAACAACAACAAAACCCTAGAAGTTGACACCAGCAGGTCTTTGAATAAAGTGTTTTGTTTAACTTGGTTTCATTGTTTGGCTGTTACATTGATGAGGAAAAAAAAAAAAAAAATGATTCCAACCAGGACCACTGCCTGTGGAGTTTGCATGTTCTCTCCATGTCTGTGTGGGTTTTCTCCAGGCAGTCCATTATGCTCCCACATCCCAAAGATGTGCAGTTGGGGGAATTAGTGTGTAAAATTGTTCCAGTCTGAGTGAATGTAGGTAGATGTGAATGGCCCTGTGATGGAAGGGCGTCCTGTCCAGAGTGGGCGCTGTCTTGTACTCAGAACTGTTGGATAGACAGACTCCAACCACCCTCACCATGAACTGAAGTGGATTGGGAAACAATTATCTTACTTGTTTTTCTTAATCTTTCTTAAATGTATGGATAGCTCACATTTATTTCAAGTTTAATATTAGAAGTGTTTGGGGTCTTTATTTAGAAGTTTGGTGGTGTTTTTTGTGACCAGAAATGTGCTGTAGGAACTTACCTCTTGTTTATATCAATTAACATATGGTAAAATTGGTTTCATTATTCATTGTTTTTACTTAAAGTCACAGTTTTCAAGAACCTATTAAGTGAGGGCAATATTAAGTGAGGATTACTGTGCTTCACAGAATCTGCCTGATTTACTTTTATTATTCTGATTCTGCACACTTGACTCTATTTGTTATATTAATTTAATTTACTTTAATTATTATGAGTAGATAAGGTAAATGTAGGGGGAAAAAATCTGTACCAGGCCTTGTTCATTATCATCAGATATTTATACCATGAACTTGGACCTCAGAAGCTGCAAATAAATTTTCTAAACTATTCATAAATTTTACATATAATTTAAAAATTTATACCTAACTATTAATATTCATTTTTGTCCTCAATTGTTTATGTTTTCTATACTGGTATGTAAGAAAGAAGTTTATAGAATCCATTATATAAACTATTCTTGGCAAATTACACTGAAAAGTCATTGGAAGAAGCCAAGTTCTGAGTTCCTGGGAAAAAACTTGTGAGAGTTGAATTGGTTTCCAAATTAATTTGGAAAAATGTTTTGTTTTTTTTCTCCTTGTGTCTTTGTTGTTGTAGTTACTTAGTGTTTGTTTACCAAACTGATTAGAGAGAAGGAAGAGAAGGGGAGGCCAGAAAGTATGGCAGAGTGGCTAAAGATATTTTAATAATAGGGTGTATTATGCGAGTGTGTGTACAATATTAGACACTTTAATCTTTGCAGCAAATAATTGCCCTCTCCTCAAAATTAGGTAGTCAGCTGTCTACAAAAGCAATTTAAAAAATAAAAATTGAAAAACATTATGTTATGATTGTATGTGCTTATTTTATCCCCTTACTTGTAAGTGCTTAAAGGCCATTCTTTATACTTAATTGCCCTTTATTTTCTGAAGTACCAGGTAATCGTTCAATAATTATTTGTCAAATAGAATTACATATTGGTCTTTATATTTCTAAAACAAGGTCATTTGGACTTTAAACATGGAAATTTGTGAGTTTTTAAGTCAGTTTCCTTAGTAGTCAGTTAAAAATATTTAAATAAGTCAGGTGTTACAAAATTCGTGGTCACATGGGTTGAACATTTAAGTTTTCATAGCATAGTGTCTCTGCTTTAGTCATCAACAAATGGACTTGTGGAGGGCATATGCGTGAGGTAGTAGTGAAAATGCATGTTTGCTAAGCCTATGTATGGTTGCTGTGGGAACCTGTTTTTAATCTGTCTATAACCATTCTCCTCTTTGGCATCTGACCTGACTGATCCCTCTAGTTCTGATAGGGCAATCTTATTACCCTGATATCCTGGCCACAGCTAAGATATGACAGCTAAGCTATGCTTATGAGAGTCTCTCATCAAGAAACTTTAGTTTTGAATAAATATATGGAAGGGCAGAAAGGAAGCTGAGTCATCTGAAAAACATACCCCCAAAAAATTGTCAGTATTTCTCATTATCTTGACATTTTTGAAGAGAACTGGTTAGGTATTTTGGATTTGTCTGATGTTTGTCAACGATTAGAATGAGACTATGGATTTGGGGCAGAATAGCATGCAGGTCATGGGCTCTTCTGGATTCATCATAGGCACATGTCATGTAACAGGTGATAGTAACCTTGATTAGGTGGTTAAGGTGGTGTATGCCAGGTTTCTCCACTGTAAAATTACTAATTTTCCTTTTGTAATTAGTATTTAAGTAATAAATATATGTTCTCTGTATATACTATGGATAGCATATTTCGGATGGACTGCATTTTTTTTTTCCTTTCAGCACATTAATGGTGTATTTGAAGTAGTATTGAAGTTTGCAAAATATCTGAAGTCAGATCTAATTCCTATTTGTCTTTCTCTGTCTATAAGGTGTTTTTACCTTGTTTGAATTTAAGATTTTCTGTCTTTTATTTCTGTGATTAGCATTTTAAATATTACATGGCTAGCTGGTTTTGTTTATTTATCCAGCTTGGTGTTCTCTGAGTATACTTGATCGGGTTTAATGCCTGTTATTAATTTTAGAAGGTTTTTGACTATTTTTCTTTAAACTTATTCTAACTCTTCTCATTCTGGAATTTCATTATATGTTTGTTAGACAGTATGATGTTTTTCAGAGCTGTCCGTTCTTACAGTTACTTTGTCCTCAGGAGAGAATTTCTGTGTCACTGCTCTAGAGATGGGGACAGAAACCATGCTGTTCTCTCAGAGTATCATTACTTTAAAAGTAGGGTATTGGGCTGGGGCAGTAGCCTCTGTTCTTCTTTGTCTTGTCCCTCATCTCCTGGAAACTCAGCTCTACAGTATGCTGGACTGAGGACAGTGGGGACCCAGTATTCCACATCTGCTACAACTGAGGTACAACACAGTGCTGGGTGGAATAAGAGTCCCCAGTATCACGGCCACAGTCACTTGGATTTTACTTTCTTCAACATGAGACTGTAGCTGTGGTAGATGAAGAATGGTGGCAACTTGTCTTTTCTAAGGAGATGGATTACCCTCAATCTCCCTTTAGGAGTGGGGAAACAGCAGCTGAAAGTTCTGCTTGTCCTTTTCAACACCTCCAGCTGATGTTTTCTCCTGGAACCCTTGGAAAACCTTCTGCATATGAGCAGTTCAGTTGTCTCATGGATATAAACATAGTCTACACAAACATTTAAAAATTCCCATGCTTGGGGTTTTCCCTCTTCACAAGTTATGATAGCTCCGAAATTAATCCTCTTAACTCCTGAATCCAATAAAAATTTTGTTTGAATTTTAGCCATGCTAGGGTTTTTGTTTGAATTAGATTATTTTGTTTGAATTCATAGTTTGGAGAATGCCCACAGGTAAATGTGGGCATTCATATAAAATGTGAATCTCATTCAGTATAGTATCCATCTTTCATAGGTATATTTCTCCAATTTCTACCTGCTTTTGGTCAATCTCAAATATTTCCAAACTTTTTTTTTTTTAATTGAACTTACAAAAATAACCTGGCTACTGAAACTTGAATTTTGTTTGCCTGATTTTGCTTGCAGATGTCTTGGAGTTTCTTTCTTTTTTTTTTTTTCCAGACAGGTATTGCATGCTTTTCTATATATTGATCAATCAGTTTAAATAATGTCTACTAAGATGGTCCATAATTAGACAAGTTTTGGTTCCTCATTTTAATTGAGGCTTGGCTTTCTCTGTAGTATTTGGAGAAGGCTGAAACAAAAGCAGAGTCTGGAGGCAGGTTAAAAGTTTATTCTGATCATCCAGAGTTTGCCACAATCCTAAGACTGAGAAGTGAGTATAAAAGGCCAAACTTTCTTTAGGTTTTTCCTTTTCAAACTCGATTTGAGTATGTTCCAAAAATTGTGTATGGTTAAGTTAGAAGATTCAGAATGCCAAATGTAAACCTGACACATAATTCTGGAAGATCAATAGTACTTCATGCTATGCAATAACAAAATATTTTTTTGATATTAATTTTTTGAGTAGAATGAATATTGAATTATACTATGTTTTAAGTTTATTTTCATGGAGTAATTATTATAACAGTTATACATTCATCATTGCTAGATATGCATGAATCAAAATAAGATTAATTGTGCAATAAATAATCATAAACTATAGTTTAAATATCTGTATTTTATCAAAATTAAACCAAACTGATTGATTTCAGCATGAAACAAATGTTTTCTTAATAGCCTGATCCCCAGTAAAATTTTTAAATTATTTTATAATGTGTTAAAATATTTTTTGTTAAGCTTATTTTTTTCTTCCTTTTATATTGACTGCCTTCATTGATTTAAAAACAGTCCTCTAGTTATTCAAATTCACCTTTTCTTTTCATCCTGCCTGCTCCTAGTGTTCTTTAATGGTGCACATTATTAATATTGTCAAGAACTTAGACAAATATAAATCCAATGCTCATGTGGAAGATAAATTTGTCAGGTCAAATCATCACCATTTCATAATTTATTACCTTAGTAAAAAGTTGTCATATGAGACCTGGTTGTTTCTTTGCAACACAGTTTTCTTAATCATGTATTAGTTCCATAATTGACTTTTTGAATATTAGTGAGCTATATTATTGATGAATAAATTTTAGAAAGCAGAGACAGTTTTAAGATAGAAAATTTCTGGGCTACAGAAAAGTAAGACAATTAATGATAACTTTTGGTGATTCATTGTGTGGTTTGGTCAAAGATCTAAGTTCTGTGATTTATTATAGAAATGTACCAGAGAGAAAATAGTTCCATTTTTTTCCCCTTGACAATCATCGACTAGCTGAAGTCACATTTATCAATTTCTACTCTGCTATAGAAGAACTTTATTGAATTTTAAAATATCACAGATTCACTAACACTATTAGAGTTACAGGCTTTGAGTAAAATAAAGTGTGTATTCGTCACTCTTTTCTTTGTTTTCTTTTCTTTAGTACCATTCTCCCAACAACTGGGTTTACTTGATGCCAGCAATAACTTTGTCATTTTTCACCTTAATATATAAATCTTTATAAGAGACAAGAAAAATTCTATGATGCTTAGCCTAATTGCCTAGACCTGAGTTAAACATTTGTTAATCATCTCTAATGAATTCTAACTGCAGAGTTTTTAGTTTGTTCTTGAAATTTCACTATCTTCCTGTTTCATCTCACAAAACTCAAGCCATGTCATCACCTATTTCATCAGTATTATTAAAAAAGATCTAATTCTGTGCTCATCTTGAGTTTTGTCTTATTCAGGATTGTGGAAATTGTAAATACTTTTGCTTCCCTATGTACCCATTTAGTTAAACCCTGATATATTTGAATCATCCACCTAGTATCCTTTCACGATTAAGTTTTTGTGTTTCTGTGTGTGTGTGTGTGTGTGGAGGGGAGTGTCTTTGAATAGTTGGTAAAATATACATAACAGAAAATTTAGCGTCTTAACCATTTTTAAGTATACAATTAATTCAGTGGCTAAAAGCACATTCACATTGTTGTGCAATCATCACCCATCACCATTGTCTGTTTTCAGAACCTTTTCATCATCCCAAACTGAAACTCTGTATCAGAATTTCATTCTTTTTTAAGGTGGAATAATATTATACTGTATGTAATATACTACATTATACTACATTTTGTTTATTTATTTATCTATCGATGGATGTTTATTTCCATCTTTTGGCTACTGTGAAGAATGCTGCTATGAACATTGGTTTACAAATATGTTTGTGTTTCTGCTTTAAATTCTTTTGGGTATATACTTACAAATGGAATTGCTGGTTTAAATGGTAGTTCTGTTCATAAATTTTTGGGGAACCACCACATTGTCTTCCACAGAGATAGAATCCTGGGGTGCTCCAAAACATGCAGAAGAAAGTGAGGGGCAGAAGTCAACAAAGAAGACTGTAGAAAAAAAATGTATATATATATATATATATATATATATATATATATATATATATAGAGAGAGAGAGAGAGAGAGAGAGAGAGATTGGAGAAAAACAAAACAGATGAATGGCCAAGGAATCTTTAGAAACAGTCATCCTAAGGAATATTAAATTTTTGCAAATCTTTCTGTGAAATAAATTAAAATGTAGATGTAGAAATAACAATTGGATAATGATAAGGTGATGCCATTTGGTGACATTTTTATTGGGGTCACTGGGGATATAAAAAGAAATAAAATGAATAGGAGAAAATGGGTGACTAATAAGAAAGACAGTGATTCAGATTGGCCCTTCAGGCTTTTCTTAATGAGCCATTACTGCTCTAATGGAAGCATGAGAATAAATAAACAACACATAATGTTAAGTCTCAAGAAACTCACAATGTAATTGGTAGCTAATTCCCTAAGTCCCATTTAATGTTTTAGGCTTGATATTAACTATACAGAACATGGCTCAATGGGGACACAAAAAAGGACCTGATCAACTTAATCTAATGAAATGTTCTATAATTTTTGAAGACAAGTGGTAAAGTATATCTATCTGCTGTCAAACTTAAAATGTATTATTGACCTTTTATTTGTAGCTATGTCATTTTTTCGTGTATTTAAATAAATTTCACCACTTACCTTTTTAACTTTCGATAGTAAAGAATTATTGGCTTATATGTACTATATAATATTGCCTTTTACTTTCCTTAACCTCTATATGCTCTTCTACTTCTCTTGTTTTGGCACTGAATTATACTGATCAGTCTGATCAAATCTTCTGTCCCAGATGATGATAGTTTATGAGCAATTATGGCACTTTCACATGTAGTTTAAATAATAATATTGCATATTTTTGAAATATGATAAATTTTGCAAAGTGATACTTGTGAAATGATTGTGTGTAATATTATCTTACAGTTAATTATTTATTTTAACCTCTAATCTGAAGTAACTAAAGGGGAATATTGTAATAAATAGCACTGTATTTCTTTTTAAGCCATATGATCATTATATATTGAACTCCTGCACAATCAATTAAGCTCCAAACACAATATATTTGACAAAGACATCTGGTATTTGTGTCCTTTTTCAAAGAATAATCTCAGTAATAAGATGCTGACTTGTATTTATTTATAAGAATAAATATTTCATAGTCTTTTAAAATTACATTGCAGTTCATTTACCTCATATGAAAAACTCATAAAACTCATAAATAATTAAAACTCAATTATGCTTGTCAAAATAAATTAACAAAGAGTGCTATTTTATACATACATTTTGTTGGGTTTATTTACCTAATTACTTTTCACCAAAATCAGTAATTTAAATATTTCTTCTCAACATTTATAAAAAGCAAAACTTAACCTAAACTTAAATAGGCTGGCTTTGGTCTCCACTTCTTTCACACTTGTATAAAAGGAGTTGTTGCTTCTGAAAATGGAAGTTGTTTCTTCGTCTAAAAAATGAGACTTTTAAAAACTGAGTGAAATCAGTGTTTAGCTAAGAAGGAGCAGCCATTAGAATAGCCCACCCAGTACCTGGTCTAAGTTTTAATGCCGTGCTTTCGGCAAGATGGCATTCCCATAAACATGGTTTAAATACTTTTCATGTTTAGTACTTACATTGTGTGTTAATTATCCTAACCCATATGAAGCTCACCGTAGAACTATAGTCAAAGCCTTAAATATCATCTAGTCCAATCCCTTTTATTTGTGAACCTAGTAAATTCACACATTCCTCACACAGAGTTCTGAGAAGAATTTCCTCACTTTGGTATGAGCCAGGCATTTCCCTTTTAGTTTCACAGTTACTATAATTGTTTATTAGTGGCCCATCTAAAGAACGGATGGTAAAATGTACGTCTGTGTGTATTATGCTTCTGTCAAGTTCGTTTAAGGTTATCCCTTCTCAGAGTGAGGGGTAAGGCATGCGCCATGACCCAAAAGGCCTTCGTGGTTTGGCTCTTGGTTTCTAATCTGTCTTCATCCGCGACTCCTCACCCGTTTTTTGGGTTTTTCGTTTTTTCACTTCTAGACACACTCTTCCTGTTCCTTTAACTCGTCAAGGCATTTAATGTGCTCTGGTCTTTACTCATACCTCCCTTGGCATACTCTTCCCCTAGATGTCCATACAGCTAGATTCCTCACTTCCTTTGGGTTCTTGATTGAAAATCACCTTCTCAAAAAATTTGTTAGAAACCTTAATGAAAATGTCAATACATCCCCCCCTCACCCACTGACATTTCTTATCCTTTTTCCTTAACTTGTTTCTCCTCAGCAGTGTATGCTAGATAATAAACTATTGAATTATTTGTTTTCTTTCTCTACCACCAAATGGTAAATTCCATAAGAACAGGGAGTTTTCCTAAGTATACACCCAGCATCTAGTACAGTGCCTGATACACAGTACCCTCTCAACAATATTGTTAAAAATTAAAATCTCATTTAACTTCACCTTGGAGATATATCTCTTCTTAAGAATATACCAAAATCTTTCTAAAGAGTCACTGAATACAATGTAAGACGACTCCTTCATTTTAATCCTCTTTTTTTGATTCCATTTAAGTTTACATCACATCCCACCACTTATAAATGCCCTCATTTTTATGTGATAACAAAATATCTTTTTTAGCTTGATATTATTGCAAAAGAGTAAACACAATTCTTAGTTTTTACTGATGCTATGATCACCATTGTTCAACAGTATTTTTTATTTCTTAGGTAACTTTCCACCAAGAATTTGAAGTTTTTGCAAAACTTATTAACAACTGAGGCAATTATCTATCCCAAGCCATTTTAGAGTTGGACACATTAATATAATTAACATGTCTCGTTGAAAATTTTAGGTTAGGGGAAAAACAAACCCTAAAAAATTCAAAGAACTATTTCTGTCTTCCTGCTTTGATCTCCCTCCTCTCACTCCAAAAATTTCATCAGAGAAAATCAGTATCAGAGAAAATAGCATCTGATAGCACTTCTGCAGTCAGAAGGAGCTCACTTAAACACACGATATTTTTAGCATCCTTTCCACAAGTATTCTAGTACTTTGCAAACCTTATTAGTGGGCATGGTGTTTTTGCTATTTCAGAAATTCCATTACTAGGAATGAAATGACGTATTTGAATCATTTGGGCTTCTATCTACTGTGATGTGAGAGATAAATATTTTAGGATCGATGTATTCTATTAGAAATATATTTAGGCTATGCTTCAAAATAAGTCAAATTATTATACACTGTACCTAGAAATCATGTATTCCATGATGATAATTAATGTAAATTTAATGGAAAAGAAGAAAGTAGGTTCAGCAAGAACCTTCCTGAAAGAATCATAGCAATTCAAGTAAAACATTTTCACAAAAGCAGCTATGATTATTTAACTTTACTCTCTAAATAAGATATATTCAAATGCATGAAGGAAAAATATTAAGATGATCTAAAAAGTATCCAAACTTTTTTCAAAAAACAACCAAATTGTTGTGTGTTCTAAGCTTTAAACTCTTTCAAATCGAGGAAATAAAGTCCATTTTTAATGAGAAATAGTAACAAGTCTTCAAAAGGAATTGTCCTTTAATACATTATGCATATATACCAGAGGTGCCAAAAAAAATGTATACAAGTGGACACTTTGGTCAACATTGTCCAAGCAGTATTTCGTTGTAATTAGAAGTGTCTGGATGCTGATGGTAACCACTTTGATCACCTCTTGTAATTGCAGAAGTCAAATGTGACTTGTATTCACCTTTTGTTATTGGTATATATTGAGCATTACAATTTTAATAGTTTTTTTCCTTTCTTAAAATGTGCATACATTTTTGGCACTATATATATATATATATATATATATATATATATATATATATATACACATAGTGCTAAATATATAAAAAAATAATAATGTGAAAATGTGAAATAATATTAATGTGAATCTGATTATTAAAAATCACAAAGTTTGATAGTGTGCTGTGTTGATGAGTGTCTGGAAAAACACCCATTCATACGTTGCTGGTATTGTATAAATTGCTATAATCTTAATGAACAATAAGTTGAATGTAACAAAGAAAATTAAGTGCACATAGAGCAAACTGGACATGCAGTTAGTTGTGTACTGTATATAATCAAATACAGAAAAATTATTCTCTATGGTAGTATTTTCCAAAGTTTGATTCATAATTTTACAGTCTTAATAACTGAAACTTGTCATGGAAACTAGAAGTAATGGAATTCTTATAACTGAAACATATTTGGAAAATTCAAAAGGGGCATATTCATAAACCAGAAAGTCTATTCATGATATTTAGTATAAGAAGTAAACATTTTCAGTTAGTGAAATATTTATATTTCTCCTACTTCCAAAGAAGTTTATCCCAGAAGATTTTAGATTAAATTACATATCAGAAGGTTGTTAGATGAACTTAGACACTTAAACATAAAAGAGAACACCCTTAAATGACAAGTTTTTGTAGCTTAGGCAAAATGTGATTATTTTGTCCAAACCTATATACTTCCCAAGGCCAGGTTCTTACTGATTTAAAAATGGATAAAGGAAATGAACAACATTTTTCCAAAAACACATCCAAATGGCCAGGAGGTACATCACTAATCATCAGGAAAATGCAAATCAAAACCACATTGAGATACCACCTCACACTTGTCAGAATGGCTGTCATCAAGAAGAGAAGATATGACTAGTGTTAATGAGGATGTGAAGGAAAGGGAATCTAGTCCTTGTGTACTGTTGGAAGGAATGTAAGTTTGTTCTGCCACTATGAAAATCATAAGGAGGTTCTTGAAATAATTAAAAGACAACTACAGTATGATCCAGCAATCTCACTTCTGGATATATAGCCAAAGGAAATGAAAATAAGATATTGAAAGGATATCTATATTCCCATGTTTATTGCGGCCAATGTATGGAAACAAGCCAAGTGTCTGTCAATGGATGAATGGATAAAGAAGATGTGATGAATAGATGATAGAGATAGATAGATAGATAGATAGATAGATAGATAGATAGATAGATAGATAGAATGTAATATTATTCCACTTGGAGAAGAAGGAAGGAAATCTTGCCATCTGCAACAAATGGATGGGCCTTCAGGGCGTTAAGATTAGTGAGACAAACCAGACAGGGAAAGACAAGTACTGCACAATACCATTTTTTGTGGAAATTTTTTAAAAGAGTCAAACTCACAGAAACAGAGTGAATGGTAGTTAACCAGGGGCTGGGGAGTGGGGAAATTGATATGTTGTTAAATGGTCCAAACTTCCAATGAGAGATGAATTAAGTTCTGGAGATCTAATGCACAGCATGGTATTATAGTCAACAGCACTACACTGTATTCTGCAAAGTTATGAAAAGACTAGACTTAAATGTTCTCACCACACAAAAAAAGAGATTGTAATTTTGTGATATGACATAGGTGTTAGCTAAAGCTATGGAAGTAATCATATTGCAATACTATATAAATGTATGAAATTACCACATTGTTCACCTTAAATTTACACCATGTCAGTTGTGTCTCAATAAAAAACAAAACAAGGACTTTCAGACCCTAAGTTTTCTCAGACAGAAAGCAGGCTGATAAATTGTTCAGGCATTAAGCAGGCATATTTTAATACGCAGTTCAGAAGTAGCCATGGAGGGTATTGGAAAAAGACCTATTCTGACCTTGATGCCTTACCAAATGACAATCATGCTATTTGGTGGTATAAGATGATTATGATTTTTAAAAACATTTGCCTAGTTACTCTGAACAACTTAAATTTTTACATTTAAATCTTCAGTTTTGGTCAGTGGAAAGACTAAATTTGTAAATAAAGCATGGATTTTATAGTGTTGAAAATCCAGTACATACTTTCTCCTATAACTGGAATTGGCCTGATGCACATAAACCTAGCTCTACAGTGAGCAGTCCTTGGAAGATGAGTTCAGCTAGCTTTGCTGGTAGATTTCCTGGATTAGAGTTTATCTAAGAATGTAGGGAGTTATGCTTCAAAAACTTTTCCAATCCACTGTCTTCAGGGAAAAATGGACTTGTTTTACAAAGATAACAGCCTGTTTTAGGTCATGTTTGATACCCAGAAATTTGATCTTCCTTATCAGTCTATAAATATTTTTTTTCTGATTTTTTTTTTCCTGCTAGGTTTGTTCTCACCTTCTTCGACTGAGGCATCTTTGACAAATTTGGTTTCCAGAAAATAACATAAAATAATTACTGTGATATGAGAGAATTTAAAACTAAAATTATAGGTTTAGCAAAAGAGTAAAATACATCAAGCTAAGAAAATCTCTTGGGTGCTGAGTGTATATATACTTCTATTAAAGGGGTAGTGAGCAATTATTATAGTACAAAATGATATATAAGCTCCTGTGAGAACTTATTCAATATTGTCTTATTGAAAAGACCTGTAATTATTAATTCTGAGCATTACTGATTTAACGGATGTCTTCTGAAAAGAGATGCATGAATCATAACTAATTGAGAGCTGAATTAAAATATTCTTCAGTGGACAGAATTACACTTAATTTATAAATTCAGTTTCCATACAAGAGCAACCCTTGAGGAGTTATCTGAACTTTGGACTATTATATGTCACAGTCTATGAAGTGGTAACATTGTACAAGTAGTAGATCTACCATGAAAATACTTAATGGTAGTGTCCAATTAGTTTTACTGATTAAAATTGATACTTCAGAAGAATGTTTTATGGTTGTCCTGCATTCTGACCCATAGCTGCTCACCACCAGACTTACCCTTACCTGTTTACAATGCTCAATCTTCCAATAGCTTAATACTTGTTTAAGTTCCTTTATTTCAACTTAATAATAACAATTTAAAAAAATCTTAATATACATCATGTGTTATATTTTCCCTATGAATCTTATTTTGAAGGGCAGAGGTAGAGGTAAACAGCCAGGAGTTTAGCTCCAATACTTACGGTGGGGTAACCACAGTCAGAATGGAAGCATCATTTCGTATCCAAGTTAAAAGCTAAACAACCTTGAATTCACTCCCATTTGGGAGAACTACATCCCAATTTACTATCCTTTTATTTTTCAAATCCCCATAATGGTTAGATTAAACTAGAAGACACAAACTGCAATAAGACCTTAACTTTTCTACATGGACTAGTTTTATCCATTTGGGTAAATATTTATGGAGTTGCAGAAAGCTTTCTTCATATGCCTGGAATTTAATTTCTGTGGAATACCTTGCTCTTTGTCATTTTCTTCATTTTTATTTATTCTATATAAACACAAAGAATAATCTCATCCAAAATTCCACAACCACTGAGAAATCACAGTATATATTTGAACACATATTATTAAAATGCTTTACCATATAAATATATTCAAATATTTTTTCAACAAACATGTACTGACCAAATTACATTGTGCCAAATTCTGTTGTCACTTAAACTTCCTGACAAATAGAGTGAAGATACCTTTAAAGCTAGTTTCCTTTCCTTTACCCTAATGATAAAACAACCTTTCAGTTGTTTTTTGTTTAGTTTTGTTTTTTAAATCAAGAGTAAGTCTAACGATGGGATCTCTCTTCCTCTCTCTCTCTCTCTCTCTCTCTCTCTCTCTCTCTCTCTCTCCTGCCTTGAAAGAGAATGGAGCTTATCATAGTTATTTCTAAAGAGCTTCTTATCATTTTTTTCAAGCCATATTCATTCCATTACCTATCATATTTCAAAAGTCTTAGTAGAAATATCTAATTTAGCATAGATTTTGTTACAGAATAAATAGGACAGTTTTTAAAATAAATTTTTATTTGGGGATAATTATAGATTTGCATGCAGTTGTAAAACTATAATACAGAGAGATCTTATGAATCCTTTATACAGTTTAACCTAATGGTAACATCTAGGAAAATTGTAGCAAAATGTCGCAGCCAGAACATTGACTTTGATGAAGTAAACACACAGAACAACAACATTACCACAAGGATGTTTTGTGTTTATAGCCACATTGAACTCCCTCCCCCTCTCTTAGTCTTCCTTCTTCTGAAAAGTGTGTTTCCAGCAAAATTGGAATGAAGACTCATGCCACCTCATTGCACACAGGCAGGGTGGAAGTTAATCTATCTCTTGGTCATGTTGACAGCTTCCTAGCAGAAGTGGGCTTCCAACATTGCCTCTGAGAGGGAGTGTAAAATGGGCTCCGCTGTGAACCCAGTTTCCACAAGAAGAAGGAAGGAGGAGGGCTATTTACACCATTCTATTGCTGCATGGTTAGGGATGGAATGTCATCTCCTTGTTTGACCATACTGACATGGGATAAAGCAGAATGCCATGTACCTTTCTTCTTACCACTTTATTTTGCCTCCTGGAAGGGGGCAGAAGGGAAAGCTGACACAGAGAAAGGGAAGAAATAGTGTCTACTACCCTGACTTGCCTCACTTCATTCCACTTTGTTGATGCCAGATGGAGGAAGAGACTCAACTCCCCACTCAGCCCTCTTGACATCTAGATGGGGGTGTGAAGCAGAGTAGGGACTAGCCTCACGTACACCACCTTCTTATGTGTTATATTGCTGGATGGAGGTGGAGGTTACGTTTGGGCTATACCATTAATCTTGTGTCAGAGTCCTTCTTTCTCAGTGTTACATTACCATTTTTAATACATTTGAGTTTATGTTAAAATCAAACACAGTACTGATGCATAAACTCTATGCTAAGAAAAACAAAGGAAAAGCCTTTAACATATGTTGACAATGATGTAACAACAGTAGAATTCTCCTGAGGATCATGGAGCTATTGAATTCTATCATAACATAAACCTTATTATTCGCCACCAATTATCTCTTATTATGTGTTTATATTGCAGTTTGCTGCTTTGTTGCCCTGATGGAGACTTTAAATTTTCCTCTTATTTCAATGTCTGTCCTATCTCCTCACACAAAAATTCCTTTTATCAAACCCACATATAGTTGTTGCAGAGCATTCTTATTATCTTCCCATGCCCATCCTTCCTTTCACCCATATAGTAATATAATCTCAGTGTTGAGCACGAGCGTGGCTTCCAAGAAAAAGTCTGTATTGCTCAGCCTTTTCTGAAGTCAGACTGACCATGTGCCTAATTACTGGTCAATATGAGCAGAAGGAAGAGGGATGTATGTAATATCTAGCTCATGTATTTAAAATAAAAGCATGATGGGTGGCAGATGAGGGTAAAAGATCAAATATATGGTGGTAGAAGGAGAACTGACTCTGGGTGGTGAACACACAATGTGATATATAGATGACGTATTACAGAATTGTACACCTGAAACCTATGTAACTTCACTCACCATTGTCACCCAAAAAAACTTCAAAAACCCATACACACAAATAGGCATGATTTCCCAAGTTCCTCTTCTTCTCTTACTGTGGGTTATAATGTGGACACATGATGAGCCATCTTGGACCATGTGGATAAGGAGCACGATAAGGATGGAGGAGCAAAAAGGTAGAAATAGCCTGTTCTACTTGGAGAGCAGAGCGAAACTATCAGCCTAGATTTTTATGTGAGATAAAATGACCTTAATTGAGCCACTGTGGTTTTGGAACTCTCAGTGTGACCACAATTATATCTTAACTAATGCAACCCTTAACATCTTTATGGAATGTAACTTTCAGTTCTTTGTTGTAAATCAAACCTGACTTCAGGAAGAGCAAATGTGATGATCCTGTGCAGTTGAACTAAAGATAAACTTTGTAAAAGTGAAAATACAGTTTAGAATGGAAAAATAAAAGTAATCTGAGGGGTCCAGCTGAGTGGTTCAGTTGGTTAAGAGCAGGAGCTCTGAGCAACAGCATCCCCTGTTTGATTCCCACATGGGCCAGTGAGCTGCGTCCAAGCTGAGCTGCCACTGAGCTGCAAAGAGGTGGCAGGATGTCTCAGCTGGTGAGAGCACGTGCTCCTAACAACAAGGTTGCCAGGTGGACTCCCACATGGGGTGGTGGGCTGAGTGACCACGAGCTGCCGACGGACGGCCAGGAGGTGACTGGACTTGCACCTGAACTAGCTGCACCCTCCACAACTAAGATTGAAGAACAACAACTTGGCTATTCCCCTTCCCAAATTCCCCAACACTGTTCCCCTTCCCTATTCCCCAATTAAATTCTTTTTTAAAAAAGTAATTTGCAAGAATAAGGAAAGTGAAGAAATATAAGGAACCCACATTTACTTGGCAGTTTGTCATTAAGAAAGATTCACTTTTAATCTCTGATGGTAAATGTCCCATGCCATTACCAAAAGTCATTGTACTAAAAACAGGTGGTAGGCATTACCTACTCTCCTGGACTACCAGAAACTTAAAGAAGCCCAGTGATTCACCAATAACCATCTGCCACTGTGCAGAATAAAAATTCAAAGTGGTACAATTCCAGATCCTCTACATATGTCTACTTTTAAAGTGGTTACATTTTTGCAAAATGAGATGTAAATATAATTCAGCTCATGAAGCAATTTATAGACATGTAAATTTTATTGTCATCACAATATTGTATTAAATATCTTTATTGATATAAGCAGAAAAATCAAGTCTATTTTATTGGTCTGAATTTAAGACAGTTTCTAAATGTATGCAATTATATAAAATATTATTTTAATAGCAAATATATATTATAAACTGCCTAACTGATATGTTTGCCATAATTTAATGAAACAATTATTAGTTGTCTAGGATTCTACAATTCACAACACTCTTTTAGTTGCTCCATATCATTCACTTTGAAATCATTACTGATAAATTTTCCTGGGAGTTATGAAGGGACCTCACTGACCCGTGTGGGAAGTTGAATAGGAACAGTATTAAGACCCTCCAAAATTCATCTCATTACTTTTGTGTATTGGGTCTTCAGAAAAGTCATGACCTATTTTGTCTATGTTTTTCAAAGGTCAGTTATTTATATAAAGAACAAAGATCAATCAATGATATATTGCCCGTTTGGTTCCACAACCTTTTGCCATCTTTCAGTGAGCTTCATAATTCCTCGTTCATAGAAGAACCTGTCTTTATTTGTGAAAAAATGAACAAGGTGCTGATTTACAGCCTTATTGGAATTGGACGTTATACCACGCAAGGAGTTTTGAAGAGAGCGGAAACAAGTGGAAGTCTGACTGTGCAAGGTCAGGTGAGTATCATGGGTGTGGCAATACATCCCATCCAAGCTCCAGTAAATTTTGATGGGTGATCAAACTTGTGTGTGGTCTCACATTGTCACGATGGAACACAACTCCTTTAAAATTAACAAGCTCTGGATGTTTCTGGATGATGGATTCATTCAAACTGTCCAATTGCTGACAGTACACATTCAAATTGATTGTTTGGTTCCTTGGTAGGAGCTCAAAAAACATGACACTTTTAAAATCCCACCACACTGAGAGTATAACTTTCCTCTGATGAATGTCTGCTTTTGATGTCTTTTGAGGCGAATCATCAGGTCGGGACCAAGACCATTTGCACACCACATTGTTGTAAACAATCCACTTCTCATCACCAGTTATCAGTCACTTCAAAAAAGGATTGTTTTCCTCATGTTTAATGAGCATATACCTGATGTTTATACACACTATCAAATAAACTTTGATTTCATGCGAAGCCCAAATATCATACTAGCTTACGTATCCCAGCTTCTTCAGCTGGTCATGAATGCTTGAATGATGGATGTTCAATGTTTCTGCAATCTCTCGTGTTGTGTAATGTGGGTTTGACTCGATTAATGCCTTTATTTTGTCGTCATCAACCTCGGTGGGCCTCCCTGACCAAGGAGCATCACTGAGATCAAAATCACCAGCACGGAATTTCGTGAACCATTGTTGGCACTGACGTTCTTGTAGCGCATTGTCACCATAAACTTTATGCAACTTTTCACAAGCTTGAAGCACACTCTTCCCTTTATGGAAGTAAAACAGTAAAATATGGCACAAATGCACAGTTTGGTCTTCTATCTTCAACTCGTTGTAAAATCTCCAAAACTCGACCAAATCATTCATTTTTTTATTTTAGAATGAAGCTAGAACTGTCAGCTGTCAAATGACATAGGAATAACATAGATACGAATGACTCTAGTACTCCAAAAACGAACTAATGTCTTTTGTTGCAAACATGAGTCATGACTTTTCTGAAGACCCAATAGGCTGTTTCAAATAATTTTAATTTGTTTAGAAGGCTGTTTTCCATCATTTTAATTTGATAAAAAAATAATATTCCATGACAAAATGAAATTTCTGTGCTACTTAAATTTCAGTGTCCATAAAATTTTGTTGGAACACAACCCCATTCATTTACTTGTCTGTGTCTGCTTTCACCGGCCAATGGCAGATTAGAGTAGCTTCAACAGAAATCATCTGGCTGGCAAAGGCTAAACTGTTTCTATCTCACCCTTTCCAGAAAACCTTTGCTAATGTTCTGGGAATTTATACAATAATTTATTAAAAACAATGTTCTGCAGTTCACTGCTTTTAAGAAACCTTGAAGATCACTGCAGTATATTATTTGATCTTCACAATAGTCTTGTGATATCAGCATAATTTCTAGTTTATCTATAAGGAAACATGTATTAAATGGGGTACCACATGATCATGGCTAGAAAGTGGTAAAGCAGACTTAGTAACTACTTACCCTAGTCAGAACCCTAGTCGAAATCTTCCAATATATGTGAAAACAAAACATCAACCATACTATTTTCTGATCTGATTAATCTTATCTTGCCTACCATAATGTGAAAGAATAGGACAGGTACCATTCCCATATACTCATATTTCAGAGTATGTGCGTCTATTCAGATGTTTTCTTCTAACAACTAAAGCAAATGTCACTGAATAACTTGCAAGAGGAATAAGAGGAAAACCAATCTAAAAATCTCAACAATGTATAGCATTTTATGTTCGATAAACCCAATTATCATTGTTTTCTACTGACTGGAAAAGAGAAGTTAGAGGAGAAAGTCTTTTTTTTTTTTTTCTCAAATTTATTTATTTATATATATTTTTAATTTGCTTCAGGTGTACAACAAAGTGCAATAGTTATACTTTTTTACCCCTCAAAGTGACAAGCCCCCTCCCCCAATTCTCCCCTTCCGCTCCTCCCCCCATATCATATTATCTATTACAATTCCTTTGATTCCCTTCCACCATATAATACACATCCTGTGACTGTCTATATATTCAATTACAGTTGGCATACAATATTATACAACATCAATTTCAGGTATACAGTGCAGTGATCAAGTCTCTACTCCATCCATGAAGTGGTCTCCCTAACAAAACATGTGACGATCTGACACCCCACAAAATTTTAACATTATATTCCCCCAACTGTCTTTCATATCCCTGTGACAATACTGTAGTTACCTATTTATGCTGTCTAATCCTTTCCCCTTCTCCCTTATCCCCACCCCCCCTCCCAACTAGCAACCCTGTTTTTCCTCTATATCTATGAGACTGTTTCTGTTTCTTATGCTCATTCATTCAGTTTTTCAAATTCCACATATAAGTGAGATCATGTGGTATTTGTCTTTCTCCGACTGACTTATTTCACTCAACATAATAGTGTCTAGGTCCATCCATATAGTTGCAAATGGCACAATTTCATTCTTTTTTATAGCAGAGTAATACTCCATTGTATAAATGTACCACAGTTTCTTAAGCCAGTCATCTACCGATGGGCATTTCAGTTGATTCCAAGTCTTGGCTATTGTAAATAGCACTGCAATAAACATAGAGGTGCATATATTTTTTCGAATTAGCGTCTTGGATTCCTCTGGGTAGATTCCCAAGAGTGGAATTGCTGGGTCATATGGCAGTTCCATTTCCAATGTTTTGAGATACCTCTATACTGATTTCCCTAATGGCTGCACCAATTTGCAATTCCACCAACAGTGCACCAGGGTTCCCTTTTCTCCACACCCTCGCCAACACTTGTTGTTTGTTGATTTGTTTATGATAGACATTCTGACTGGAGTGAGGTGGTATCTCATTGTGGTTTTTATTTGCATTTCTCTGATGATTAGTGAGGTTGAACATTTTTTCATATGCCTGTTGGCCATCTGTATGTCCTCTTTAGAGAAATGCCTCCTTATATCCTCTGCCCATTTTTTAATTGGGTTGTTTGTTTTTTTGGTGTTGAATTGCATGAGTGTTTTATAAATTTTGGATATCAACCCCTTATCAGATATATCATTGGCAAATATCTTCTCCCATTCAGTAGGCTGCCTTTTTGTTTTATTGATGATTTCCTTTGCTGTGAAAAAACTTTTAAGTTTGATGTAATCCCATATGTTCATTTTTTCTTTTATTTCCCTTGCCCAAGGGGATATATCGGTAAATATGTTACTCAGGGTAATGTCTGCAAACTTACTCCCTATATTTTCTTCCAGGAGTTTTATAGTTTCAGGTCTTACATTTAAGTCTTTAATCCATTTTGAGTTTGTTCTTGTATATGGTGTAAGTAGGTGGTTGATTTTCATTTTTTTGCACGTGTCAGTCCAATTTTCCCAGCACCATTTGTTAAATAGACTATCTTTACTCCAGTGTAAATTCTTGCTTCCATTGTCATAGATTAAATGACCGTATATAGATGGGTTTATTCCTGGGCTCTCTATTCTATTCCATTGGTCTATGTGTCTGTTTTTATGCCAGTACCATACTGTTTTGATACTGTAGCCTTGTAGTATGTTTTGATGTCAGGTAGTGTGATGCCTCCCACTTTGTTCTTATTTCTCAACATTGCAGTAGCTATTCGGGGTCTTTTGTGGCTCCATATAAATTTTAAGATTCTATGTTCTATTTCTGAGGAAAATGTCCTTGGTAGTTGGATTGGAATTGCATTGAATCTATATATTGCTTTAGGAAGTATTGACATTTTAACTATATTAATTCTTCCTATCCATGAGTATGGTATGTATTTCCATTTATTTGTATCTTCTTTCATTTCTCTCTTCAGTGTCTCATAATTTTGTGAGTACAGGTCTTTTACTTCTTTAGTTAAATTGATTCCTAGATATTTTATTGTTTTTGAAGCAATTGTAAAAGGCACTGATTTCTTGATTTCTTCTTCTGATAGTTTATTATTGGTGTATAGAAATGCAACTGATTTCTGAATGTTAATTTTGTATCCTGCTACCTTCCAAATTCGTGTATCAGTTCTAGCAGTTTTTTGGTGGAGTCTTTGGGATTCCCTATACATAGTGTCATGTCATCTGCATATAATGACAATTTTACTTCCTCTTTTCCAATTTGGATGCCTTTTATTTCATTTTCTTGTCTGATTGCTATGGCTAGAACTTCCAGAACTATGTTAAATAGAAGTGGTGAAAGTGAGCAGCCTTGTCTTGTTCCTGATCTTAAGGGGAAAACTTTCAGCCTTTCCCCATTGAGAACAATGTTTGCTGTGGGCTTATCATATATGGCCTTTATTATGTTGAGGTATGATCCCAATATTCCCACTTTGTTAAGAGTCTTTATCATAAACAGCTGCTGGATTTTGTCAAATGCCTTTTCTGCATCTATTGATATGATCATATGATTTTTATTTTTCATTTTGTTAATGTGATGTATTACATTAATTGATTTGCGAATATTGAACCAGGCTTGCATACCAGGAATGAATCCCACTTGATCGTGGTGTATGATCTTTTTAATGAGATGCTGAATTCAGTTTGCTAGTATTTTGTTGAGAATTTTTGCATCTATGTTCATTAGTGATATTGGCCTGTAGTTTTCCTTTTTTGTAATATCTTTGACTTAGGAATCAGGGTGATAGTGGCTTCCTAGAAAGAGTTTGGGAGCCTTCCCTCCTTCTGTATGTTTTGGAATAGTTTGAGGAGAATAGGTACTAATTCTTTTTTGAATGTTTTGTAAAATTCACCTGTGTACCCATCTGGTCCAGGGCTTTTGTTTGTTGAAAGATTGTTGATTACTGATTCAATGTCTTTGGCAGTAATCAGTCTGTTCAGAGTTTGTTTCTTTTTGGTTAAGACTTGGTAGATTGTGTGCTTCTAGAAATTTATCCATTTCTTCCAGATTGTAGAGTTTGTTAGCATATAGTTGTTTATACTATTTTCTTAAAATTTTCTGTATTTCTGTGGTATCTGTTGTCACTTCTCCTCTTTCATTTCTGATTTTATTAATTTGGTTCCTCTCTCTCTGTTTCTTGGTTAGTCGTGCTAAGGGTTTGTCGATTTTGTTTACCTTTTCAAAAAACCAACTCTTGGTTTCATTGATCTTTTGTATTGTTTTTCTGTTCTCTATTTCATTTATTTCTGCTCTGGTCTTTATTATTTCCTTCCTTATGCTCCCTTTAGGTTTGTTTTGCTGTGTTTTTTTCGAGTTCCCTTAGGTGTAGAGAGAGTCTGTTGATTTGAGATTTTTCTTCCTTCTTTAGGTAGGCCTGCACTGCTGTGAACTTCCATCTTAGGACTGCTTTCGCTGCATCCCAGAGATTTTGGGTTGTGGTGTTTTCATTTTCTTTTGTCTCGAGGTGTCTTTTGATTTCCTCCTTGATCTCATTTTTGACCCACTCACTATTTAGAAGCATGTTATTTAGCTTCCATGTATTTGTAAGCTTTCCAGATTTCTTCTTATAATTGATTTCTAGTTTCATAGCATTGTGGTCAGAGAAGACACTTGATATGATTTCAATCTTCTTAAATTTGTTGAGACCTGTTTTGTGACCTAACATGTGTTCTATCTTGGAGAATGTTCCATGAGCACTTGAGAAGAATGTATATTCTGTAGCATTGGGGTGAAATGCTCTAAAAATATCAATTAAATCCAGCTGGTCTAAAGTGTCATTTAAGGCCACTATGTCTGTGTTGATTTTCTGTCTGGAGGATCTGTCCATTGGTGACAATGGGGTGTTGAAGTCCCCTACTATGATAGTGTTACTGTTGATGTCTGCCTCTATGTCTGTCAGAATCTGTTTTACATATTTAGGAGCTCCTATATTGGGTGCATAGATGTTTACTATGGTTATGTCCTCATGTTGAATTGATCCCTTTGTTATTATGTAGTGCCCTTCTTTGTCTTTAATTGTAGTCTTCATGTTAAAGTCTATTTTGTCCGAAATAAGTATTGCTACTCCAGCTTTTTTCTCATTTCCATTTGCATGAAATATCTTATTCCATCCCTTTACTTTCAGTCTATGTGTGTCTTTTGATCTGAGATGAGTCTCTTGTAGACAGCATATACATGGGTCCTGTTTTCTTATCCACTCAGCCACTCTGTGTCTTTTGATTGGAGTATTTAGCCTATTCACATTTAAGGTAATTACTTATAGGTGTATATTTATTGCCATTTTGTTATTTATATTTCTTGTCTTCCCGGGTTAGTTTGTTTTCCCCTTTCTTCTGTTTAAAAAAGCCCTTTTAACATTTCCTGCAATGCTGGCTTGGTGGTAATGAACTCCTTAAGCTTATTCTTTTCTGAGAAGCTCTTTATCTCTCCTTTAATTTTAATTGATAGCCGTGCTGGGTAGAGCAATCTTGGTTGTAGACTTTTATTTTGTGTCACTTTGAGTATCTCCTGCCATTCCGTCCTGCAGAGTTTCTGAAGAAAAGTCAGGTGTTAGTCTTATAGGAGTTCCTTTGTATGTAACCTGCTGTCTTTCTCTTGCTGCTTTTAGGATTCTGTCCCTGTCTTTAACCTTTGCCATTTTAACTATGATGTGTCTTGGTGTGGGCCTGTTTGGATTCAGCCTGTTTGGAACTCTCTGTACATCCTGGGCTTGTATGTCGATTTCCTTCACCATGGTAGGGAAGTTTTCGGTCATTATTTCTTTAAATACATTCTCAATCCCTTGCTTCTTCTCTTCTCCTTCTGGTATTCCTATGACTCGAAGGTTGTTCCGTTTCATGTTGTCCCAGAGGTCTCTTAAACTATTTTTATTCTTTTTTATTCTTTTATCTTTTTGTTGTTCCAGCTGGGTGATTTCTGGTATTTTGTCTTCTAATTCACTGATCCGCTTCTCTGCTTCATCTACTCTACTGGTGATTCCTTCGAGTGTGTTCTTCATTTCAGTTTTTGTATTCTTTAGTTCTAACAGGTTGTTTTTTATGGTTTCCCTATCCTTCTTTATGTCCTCGCTAAGTTCCTTAAACATTCTTATCATCAGTGTTCTAAACTCTGTCTCTGAAAGTTTGGATACCTCTGTTTCATTTAGTTCCATTTCTAGAGGTTTCTTCTGATCTTTTGCTTGGGATATGGTTCTTTGTTTTTTCATTCTGGCTGTCGTTCTGTGAATGCTTCAATGTATTAGATAGATCACCTAGAAAGAAGAGAAAAGAAAAAAAGAAAAAAAAACGAGGAAAAAAAAATAAAAGGAAAGAGGTGTGGGGTGGGGGGGGTCTCTCCGTACTCTTTAATCTGCAGACCACTTTCTCAGGGTTGCATTGAGCTTTCCACAATTAGCTGCTGTGTGCTCTGGAACCGTGCTCACTACCAAGAAAGAAAAAAAAAATATGTTCACAGGTTGTTGCAGGTTGTCTGCTACTGAGTCTCAGTGAACAGACTGATGGAGCTGGAGAATGCTTGCCCTGCGTTTCCCTGGCAACACAGCTCAAGCAGGGTGGAGGGTTGGAATCCAAGGCCTCATGCATATGCACTCACGCACGCACACACTCCTGCGCCAAGTTCACTGGACCAATGGGATCCTGGCTCTGACCCTCCATGGGAGGGCCCAACCCTGAAAAAGTGGTGGCCTCCTGTACACCGCTTATGTGCAAGCTCCGCACCAGTGGAACAACAATCCCAAAACCTCTAGCTTCTGCACCAAACGTGCTCAGTTCAGTCCCTCCTGACAGGCTCCTGGGCCCGGCTCATGCAGCCACTCCCTCCGACAGGAACTGGGTGAGTGCTTGCCAGCGAGCGAATCCGTGCGCCGGCCCCACTGGTTCTCCAGCTGCCCCCAGCCTCACCGAGTCGAGCAAAGAGAGTCCTCACTAATTTCTACTGCCCGCTATCATGGAACTCCTCTTCCTGGCAAAGCAACTCTGGGCTAGTGAGCTCGGTGAGGGGCCAGAGGGTCTCTCCCCCAATCGGAGAAGCCTCCCCACATAGCTGGGGCGTCCCTCACAGGGCTCGCCCTCTCTTGTCGGTGCCCCTCCTGCCAGACTTGACATGACCTCCTCTTTAGGTCCTTCGTTTAGAGGTTCTGTTCATCTAATGTTCAGGGGACTTCTGAGGTTAAATGTTGCATAAATTATTTGTAATTTTGATGTGATCCTGGGAGGCAGTTCAGAGAGCGTCCGTCTATTCCGCCATCTTACCGGAACTCCCTCGAGAAAGTCTTTTTATATGGTAAGTTATACCTCTCAATGACTTGTTTTGAGATGGATAAAATTATTATTTTTTATTAACACTTCAAGGAGTTCCTCTGTCAGATGCCATTATAAAACAATGCAATTAGAAAAAAAGAAGTAATTCACTATGCTAAAACTCAGCTAGCATTATGATACAATTCAGTATTTAATAAATTATGTATGTTAAATAAAACAAGAAATATATGTACCTATTATCAGAGTGCCTTCAGACTTAAAAATGTAAATTATGATTCCATTCCTAAGATACAGTATAGTAATAATTGTTTTTTAAAACAGTGTTTTGGAAGTCAACCATCTGGGTTAAACACTGAACAAATTTATGTAAACCTCCAAAGCTATAAAATAGTTTTTTATTATTTTGATGAAAATTTTCTAGATTAAAAACAACTCTCTACCATGCTTAAAGTGGTATGTAATCAGTATGCCATTTTTTCCCTTTGCCTGATTTTTCATTTTTGGCCTTGTTCTGGTATTTTAAAGACATGCAAAGATGAAGAAAACTGGTAGGCTGAATCATTTTATGAGCTTAGGTTTCTCATTAAGCTGTTCAGCTTTGATAGGTTTTGATGCTGTAGAAAGTATTATTTTTTATTTTGTTTTCTACAAAAATACTTGTTTTCAAGTTTTTATGATATCAAAGTATATAGGACAACTTATTTTCAGCTTATATATAAAAATAAAGGTCCATAATTAAAAATTAAGTTACTTTTAGTGCATTTAAATATGCTATAATGTAAATAAACTGTCAAGTTGTCTGGGTGCCTTTTTGGATAGTCTTTGATGTTTTAGAAAAATGCACTTTAAGGAATACTCAAGGAAAGATATATTTCTATAGACAAACAATTTATTGACAAATAATTTTATAGACAAACAATCACTGAAAGATTAAATATAAACATAGGGAGATATAGTGCTAAAATATCACTACATACTTTACAAGGAATTCATAATGAAAAAAAAATGCAGGCTTCACTGAAAACTATGTATTGTCTATAGCATACCATTCCAAGTTATATAATTCTGAGCTTATGACAGCTATTTTACAATTCTGTAAATTACAGCTATCTGGTAGTGATGTGAAACCACTATTTTAGACAAATTCTGTTCTATGCAAATTCTGTCCTTTCTGATGAAGGGTCAATTGACTTATTTCCCTCACTATGGAAGAATAAGTTCTGTTTCCATTTTCACATTTCTTTAAATATTCCTGTTCTATATGCGTGTCTCTGAATTCCCTTTTGAACCTGGTAAAATATTTGCTTGGTTCCCTCACTATAGTTAAATAAAATCTTTAATGTGTGTTCATCTGTATAGTTATATAAGAATCATGATTTTATAGTTTCATTAAAATCATTTCTAATAGTTTTGAGCTCTTCCACTGTGATGCCCATTGAATGCACCTACCAGGACTAGGTTGATTTCATTAAAAGGAACCTCATGACACTGAGTCCAGCTGAGTCTTTTATTGGAGGGAGAATCCAAAGGGTCAACACAGCTTTGCTGAATCTAATATTTCCTAATTTTTTCCTAATTATATTTATCCTTCCTACTACTTTTGCATTTTATATTAGTTTTTAATTTTATATTTGGCTTGTTTGCAGCCAAGAATCACTGCAAGCAGCAATAATTGATCATTTGATTTTATGTCTGATCATTTGGTGATCTCTGAAAACTGATTAATAGTTTATGGGTATCTATTGTCTGTTGGATGAGAGAGAATCTGGCTGTTTGCTTCTTACTTTGTCCATTTTGACCTCTAATCAATAGTTTATGTCCACCAGGAGAACTATTTTTGAAATGTGGACCAGCAAAGGTTTTGTTGTTATTGCTATTTAATCTTCATTCATGGCTGCAATTTTAGTGTTGAAACTATAAGCCCTCTTATGTTTCTTTTTGTCTATATATCTGTAATTCAGCAAGACTTTTAATTGTATGAGTGTGTAGGTAACATTTTTGTAGCTCTGGGTAGTATTCACAAATTATATTACAAAGTCTCTTAATTTAAAGGAACAAGTACAAGGGGGTGTGCACTTTGAAGGCAGCAGCAATAGCAGTAGCACTCCATTTTGGGGGGCGGGGGATTTACCAGCTCAGCAAGCTATGCCTGTAATGTGGTGTTGATGGTACTGGTTTTGGCAGTAGGGAATGGGGTAGAATTTTTCTTATCTTCCCGGGTATGTTTTGATTGAAATTTGGTCTCTGATCCTTCCTTCATTTATTGAGACCCATTTTCTTACCTGACTTGAGATCCTTTCAGCTAGAAGTTATTTTTCTAACACATTTCCATTTGGTTTAATTTGACAATTCAATTTTTGTTGATCGAAACTAAAATTCATAACTAATTTGACTATTGCCACCAGGAATAGCTTCAGAAAAAAACATAACAATAGGACAGTGGCTAGAAATTGGGAGATTTTTGCTCCCCCACTCACCCCACCTGCAAAATTAGTTTCAGCTGGAAGTGGTGAAAATGCAGATAATATTAAGGTATGGACTTCTGGCAACATACAGTATTAACTTTAAAAGAAGGCTAATTCTATTATCCCCAGTTATCCTTTAAAGCTTTCAACAATGTCTTTTTGTCTGTGGCTTTTAGCAATTTCTTTATGATGTGTCTTGTCATATTTCTATTTGTGTTTACTCTACTGGGTTTACATTAGCCTAAACCTGACTAAAATAACTGATAAGACTGTGGGTTATTGGGAATGTTTTTAAAATTTCCTATTGTTATTCAAAGCATGATTTTATTATAATAACCCAAACAATTATTTGTGGTAGTATAAGTTTGAAAATTAGGGCCTAAATGAGTATTTTGGGCAGCCAAAGTGTTAAACTAGTGTAGGTGATGCCTTCTATTCAGCTGCCTAGCACATGCAAACTATTCCTATTTTTGGAGGTGTTTCCATGTTAGGAATCTGATGGGAGATGAAGTATAACTTCCAGCTTTGAGGCTAAAATGGCCAGATAATCATTCTCTCCAAACCACCCAGTCTTTCCTCCTACTTTGAAAAGTTAAAACTTGGGGCTGTGAATCAGGAGTTACTGATATAAAAGAAATGAGTGCAGGGAATTCATTCTTGAGCTATGGTAGTATAATAGTAGAAACATCTAGTTTCCAGTGATAGTCGTGGTCCCCAAAAGAGCAGTTCTGGTAGGGGCATTGTCCTCACAAACTGATTGTAGAGACATTGTACTTTTTGTGTGTGATATAAGAGACTACATTTTATTTAACACTCCTTGTGCATTCGATTCAGCCTGATTTTCAAGGCACCTATTAAATAGTATTTGAAACTAGGATACTGACTAAGATGCTCATGCTGATTTAAGTCATGGGAGAGAAAATTTTCACCTCCGTGACATTTAATCCCTGAGATACAGCAGCACTTGGATGGACATTATGAAGTTCTCTTGAATATCCACAGAGGCAGAGAACTTTCTTGCACAGACAAAATTTTATTTAAAAGCCATTTTCTTCTTCTCAGAGATAAATTGATCCTGTCCAAGGAGGCCAGACTGTATAGAATTTTCTCCAAGGTTGTAAAATCTATTCTATCGATCACCAACACAAGTATAAGGTTTAAAGACTATTTTATGATGATTTCATTTTTACTATATTATGTTGTATTTCTTCAAGATAAATTTGCAAACTTGTTCCTTGTCCACAGAGACATGAGCATCAAATTTGACCTAACGTTAAAAGTAGGAAATATGGGAGTTGGACTTGATAAATATAGCACTTATAAATCATGTACAATATGGAAGTGGCACAAGTGCACACATCGCCTCATGACATCACTACACTACAATAACAGACTAATACACAATACTTCCACTTAGAGATGAGGAAACTAAGCTTAGAGAAGTGCTGTAACAAGGGTGAAGCAGGAAAGCCAGGAAATGGTGGAACTGAGGTTTGACTATCTCTATATATTATATAACACACAGTTCCCACTATATGTAGTGTATATATTTCAATCTATCTACAAGCATAGGCATGTGCACTATATAAAGGAGTATCACTTGTTTGTATTCTTATTTAAAGTCTGCCTCCTATTACTTTATAACATATGTGGGCTTGTACTTAGAAAATGATAGAGAAATGAGTTTCATATGGTTTATACATAAAACCATAGCTAAAAGTGAAAAAACAGCTAAAGAAACACTATTTATTTTCTATCTCCTTTCTCTTTTGAAATAAGTCTAAAAAAGAATAATAATTTTTTTTTTGGCTGATACCATAAAGCTTAGTATATATAAAAGATGATTTAAATAAAGATGAAAGCATCAGAATGAAACAATATTGCCAGAACATTTTTGGAAATTCACAATGATTTTTATATACTCTTTACTTTTCAAATTGACTATAAACTTTTACTTTAAGATATCTTAACTAGTAACTAAAATTAAATCAACATTTAATAAACATCTTTGTAAACAAAGTATCTAAATACTTTGTGTGCAAAATACAGACCTGCCATTTAGCTATGTTTGAGAAGAATAAAAAGAATAGGCTTATTTTTCCCATGTTTATGTTTTTGCTTTAGGACAATTGGTTGCGGACTAATATAAACACATTTTAAAATACGGTGTTTTAGACAAAGGAGTAGTACTTGATCATTGTCTCAGAGAGAGGAGAGAAAAATAAAATGGATAACCTTTTCATAATCAATACCTTTGCAAAATACTAATTTTCCTTCAAATGCCATAAATCATATAAACAGAATGTATTATATTGTGGCTTGTACCATTTATCTACTTAAGTCTGTAATCTTTTTTTCATGTGTGAATTATTTTAGTGTATCCATGATTTATCTCCCACATATATCTAATGAGATAAAAAAAAAAGAAAAAGCTCCTGTCACCTAGCACATATTAATTACTTAAATTTAGCAACAAATTTGGACATTACTGGCAGACAAATCAAAGATGAGAGGCATTGAGTAATATGGCATGAGAAGCATTCAAGAAGAGAACTGTTTGTAGAGGCATTCATTTATATTGCCATTAAAACCTAAGACAAATTTATAATGAGACAAATTTATATTTTTAGGTAAGGTCTATATCATTTTAATTGGAGAGTTTTTAAAATAGAAAAGCAGTTAAGGAATTATTTCATATTATAACCCTTGATAATTGTTGAACCAGAATTTCAATAATAACAAAGTTTAAGTGAAAGTATTCATATGACATAATAAACCATGGAGATAATTTAAAGCATATGGAATAAGAAATAGTTAATCTTCCAATTAAATAATTTCCTAAGAGTCTTTGACATGTCTTGAAATTCACCTAATCCAATAATGAAGATTCTGACAAGAGACTAAATTACAAATTCTATGATTTTCTTTACACGGAGAAATACATACTTTTGAAAGTAGACCTGTAGAGAAAAATTTAATTGATTTATATGTCAAATTATCTTATATATTTAGAAGAAATAACTAAATATACACAGAAGTAAGTTGCAGAGTTGCCAACAGATAAGATCAATACTTTTTCTCATGAAAGAGCTTGAAATTGCCCCACAATGCAACAAAGACTACAGAACAATTTGGAGGTGATTTTGCTTCGAGAGGTGATTTTGCTTTAAGAGCATATATGAAAATTTGTGTCTGAAACTGAATGTTGATTGAAAATTGTATATCTCTAACTAGGCACTATAATGTACTACTGAAAATAATGAACGAAACCATCATTAATTTGATTGTTGCAAATGTCCTTAAGATTGCTGGGGCCTGAGCATGAGGAACCTTGCCCCAACTGCATACAGGAAATCGTTTGGCTCAGAGTCAAAATAAACCTTGGCAACACATCCTGATCAGCAAAGCCCTATAAGGTCACCCCCTGCAGCTGCAGCGCTTCCTTCCTTGGTACTTCCTCTTTTTTCTTTTAACCACCCCTGGCGAGTCCTGTTGCTATTGGCAACTCCCGCCTTTGCGTACTCTCCCTCCCCTTCAAGTCTCGTTGCTATTGGCAACTCCCGCCTTTGCGTACTCTCCCTCCCCCTCTAGTTCCTTGGCTATATAAGCCCCCTCCTACTCTTCAATAAACCAGGCTTGATCGGAACCCTGTCTTGCCTCCATTTCTTCGCGCCTCCTATTTTCTCCTTTCAGAAGGCTGCCCCTCGGCCCCTGTTGAATGCCCCGCCGGTCGGGGCATAAGATATGTATGGTGCTAGATAATCTAACTTTGGAAAATTAATCCTATGACCTTCCAGAAGTCTTTTTATTTTTCATGTAAAAGTTACCCTGAAAAGAAACCCGAAAAACTTAACTTAGTTTTACTAAGTACTTGGAATCTATAATATCTGGCTGCCCTCCTTTGTGAAGGTAGTTTGCCTATAATTTTATACCAGCTTACGAAACAACCACTATCCAAAGGGATATAAAACAAAAAATGGTAACTAAGCATGAAAATCAAAGAAGCGAAACTATTTTTTTAACTTTAAATTGATTTATCCTGCCATTCAAGTCCTATTTGGTAACTAATTATCAGTCATTTTGTTTATGTTCTATTACATTTAGTTTGTCGCTTTGTGTGTGTGTGTGTGTGTGTGTGTGTGTGTGTGTGTGTGTGTGTGTGTGTGTGTTTTGAGGGCAGTGTCACTGGCCCTCATATGTGGGACCCGAACCGAGGCCGCTGGCATCCCAAGCCAGCTCTTAACCACCGCGCCACTCAGCCGGCACAAGTTTGTCGCTTTTTTATGTGAGTGTCTCAAGTGCCAGGAATTGACTTTCTGTAAAGCTATTACCTTGTTTTGGAAGCTTTGGCAAAAAAAAAAAAACCTTTAAAATTATATTAGTAACCAAAAAAAATGAAGATAATCATTAATAACAATTAAAATCTAAATTGCAAAATTCAGAAAGCCATTTATAAAATAAGGCCTTAAAATAATTAGAATGAATAACTTCATACCTAGACACCCTTTTTGAAAGAACATTAAATACTAAAATATTATAAATGCATGGTTTAGAATTGAGCAAAGCATTCATTGACCACCAGCTTATATTCCAATATAGATACCTGACGATCCTACTTTCTGGAAAGAAAAATCTTAATAGTAAACTTATCTATAATTTTAGATGACAATAACTATCATTAAGAAATAAAAACAATTTTGAACATAGCAAACAAATTTACAACTTTTAGAGGCTGTTCAACATTTGATTAAGAGGCAGATGAAGCTAGTGATGTTATTTAACTCAGGGGAACAAAATTTTTTTTCTACATTTGTCACAATGTAAATAATCAGGGGAACTATAAATTGCCACACTTATAATAATAATATGAAAGTGACAGAATAATATTTTTACTTTGAAATTAAGCAGATGTTCCTTAAATAAAATGTTGGTGAAACATCCTCTTTATTTAATTTAATCAGTGAGTTAATAACATTATTCAGTGCCATTTTTATCATGCATCTCTTTTGACATTTATTTGTATGTATTTTGCCTACCATACAGTCACTATCCTTGTACCAGTAATGTACTGTGACAAACACAGACTTTCATCAGGTCCCTGTGAGGTTAAGAAGAGGTTAGGTGTTAGCACCAGATATCCACTTTTGAATATCAGAGCTTAATATATGTGTGACTATGACAAGTTACATAATCTCTCTGATACTTATTAACATCAAATAATAAGGATTGAGTAGGAAACAAATTGATAATGAACAGTTTTTGTTCTTTGATACCAGAAGTTGAGACATATTTCAGTTTGCATTGTAGTTAGGAAACAAAACTTCTGAAGGGAGTGGTTTTCCTTTGACAGAGAAAGAAATCTAACTGTAATGTAAGCTTAACAAAGATTCATATAATCATATAGGAAGTTCTGGAATGCTAAAAAAAATAATCATGTATTCATGTAATAAACACCAATTAGTGATGGCATATTATTCCTTTTATGTTTTTTGGATCAATATGCTAAAATCTGGTTAAGAATTTTTGCATCTTTGTTTAGGAGGGATTTTGTTCCATAGTTTTCTTGCCATGTATTTTCTGTACCAATATTGGTATGAGATTAATGTTGGCCTCATAGAATATATTACATTCTAATATACTACTCTCCTATTTTCTAAAAGAATATATTTGGAACTGGTATGAATTTTTCCTCTCATATTTGGAAAAAATCCTCCAGGAAAGCAATCTGGGACTAAAGTGTTTTTGTAGGAATATGTTAAACTATAATTTCAACTTGTTTTACAGATTGATTTGACAGGCATTAATTATCTATTTCTTCTGTGAGCTTTGACCGTTGGTATCATTCTTGGATTTTGTATTTTACCAAATTTGTCAGATTTATTGTTATAAATTGTGAGGAATACTAACTTATTACCCTTTTATTATCATCTATGTGATTTCAGTTATCTTATTTCTGATAACGGTAGTATGGTCACTCATTCCTTCTATTTTTTTTGTTTACCTGGTTGGTCTGGTTTGAGTGGGGGTTTTCACTGTCAGAGGAGGGCGACAATTTTGCCTTTTTGGCAATATTTGAATGCTTGGAGACATTCTTTTTATGTCACAGTTGAAAGGATACAGCTGGCGTCTAGGTAGTAGAGCAGGAAAGTCTCTAAGCACCCAACAATGCACTGGATAGTCCACACAACAAATCAACTCATACCCCAAACTCTCAATAGTGCTGAGGTCAGGAAACATTGAAGTTTTATATTGTTTTCTGTCTTCTGTGTTATTGATTATAACTCATCCTTTTATGATTTCCTTTCTTCTGTCTACTTTGTGTTTAATTTGTATTTGTTGTATTATTTTCTTAAGATAAAATCTTAGGTTATTGAGTTGAGACTTTTCTTCTTTTTCTGGTACCAGTGTTTAATGCTGTCCATATCTTTTTAGCACTGCTTTAACTGCATCCCACAAAGTTTGTTTTATTTACTTTGTTTTCATTCAGTTCATCTTCTTTTTAATAGCTATTGTTATTCTATCTTTGACACAAGTTATTTTAAAATGTTTTTTTTTTTATTTTAAAAATAGTTGAGATTTAAAATATATATTTCTGTTATGGTTTATAATTTAATTCATTATAATCACAAAATATATTTTGTATGATTTGAACTCTTTATAGGGACTTGTTTTATGGCCTGGAATGTGGTATATTTTGGTACATGATCAAACTGCATGTAGAATTAGTGTGCATTCTCTGTTTTTGGATAGAGTGTTCTATACATATTAATTAATAAAAGTTGGTTGATTGTGTTTAAGCCTACTATGTTTTTACTGATTTTTTCCTGGACTATGAATTTTGAGAGAAAGTGTTGAAATCTCTGATGATAATTCCAGATTTGCCTATGTTATATTTTTTGGTTCTTTTACAACTTTTTAATTCTGCCTGCTTTGTTAGGTATATAAATAATTTGTTTTTGTTTTTGTTTGGTTTCTCGTGCTTTGTTTTGTTGTGGTTTGGCAGTCTTCTCTGAACTGCATCTTTAATCATTTATATCACAAGCGTCTCTTTGTCCCTAGTAATATTCCTTTCTCTTTCTGAAATCCACCTTTCTGGATAGTAATATAGCCACTCTTCATTCTTTTTTAAGCATTAAAATGCCATATATTTTCAATAATTTTTTGTGGCCTCACAGCAGCCTCGCTGTCTGCCTCCCTGCATTTGCCCATAACAGCAGGGCCTCACAGGGACAGGATATTCACTATGTCTATGGCAAAACCCCATGGGACCCTAAGGAGAGGGCAGGTCAGCCAATGACGGGCAAGACCCTAAATGTGCTCAGGATGCCAATATAGGTGTGAGATCCTATATCAAATATGCGCATCAGGTTGGCCTAAGCCAGGCGCTGTCGGAGGGTCCTTGGGAGGAATCAAGGAAGTGAAGCCTGTGGGGCCTAAGGGCCTGTTAATCCTTTTCTGCAGAGTTTACAGCCTACAACCTAAAAGAGAAATCTTCCTAAGAAGCTAACAGCAGTCCTCCTTGCATTCTTGCCTCAAGGTGTCATAGTGAACCATTATCTGTCCCTGTAGGGGGCAGGGCTGCATTGATCAAAGGGTCTTTCGGCTGAGGTGGTCTGTGAGGCATAGGGAGATTTGGCTAAAATCTTGGGTGACGCATGTGATTTACAGACCTTGGAAAGAGCAAAGCCCCTTCCCTGTTTGTACTCAATAAAAGCTGCAAGCTGACCAGATTCGGGGCTCTTGTCCATCAGACAGAGACCCCTGGCTCACATTGCTTTTTAAACTATCCCTGTCTCTTGCTCTCTATTTCTTTTTCTGAGTCCCCACGGGTCCTCTCGAGGAAACTAGACCCAGCCGCACAGAGACGCGACAATTTTTAGTGTAAGCTATTGGTGTCTTTTATATCTAATACGGGTTCTGTGTGGACAACTTATAGTTGTTTCTTGCTTATTAACATCCAATGTGACAATCCTTACTTTTAGTTGGAGTATAATTTACTTTTTTTTTTTTTAAAGATTTTATTGGAGAATTGGGGCAGGGGAACAGTATTGGGAAATTGGGGGAGGGAAACAGTGTTTGGGAATTTGGGAAGGGGAACAGCCAAGTTATTGTCCTTCAATCTTAGTTGTGGAGGGTGCAGCAAGCTCAGCAAGTCCTGTTGATCTGCTCAGCTCAAGGTGCTGAGTTACAATCTTAGTTGTGGGTGGATATAGCCACCATCTCATGTGGGTGTCGAACCAGCAGCCTCATTGTTAAGAGTGCATACTCCATCCACTGAGGCACCCAGGCAGGAGATTAACTCAAGGTGCCAAGTTCAGTCTTTAGTTGCAGGTGGGCATAGCCCACCATTCAAAGCATCAGCCTTATTGTTAGGAGCATGTGCTCTCACCAGCTGAGCCATCCTTCCACCTGTTGGCAGCTCGGTGGCAGCTCAGCTCAGGGCACAGCATCACTGGCCCATGTGGGAATCAAATCCGCAGCCCTGTTGCTCAGAGCTCGCACTCTTGGGCAAGCTTTTACCCAACAGAGCCACTTGGCCAGCCCCCATTTTTATTTTTTATTTTTTGTTGTTTTGTGTTTTTTTTTGAGGGCAGTGTCACTGGCCCTCATATGTGGGACCCGAACCGGGGCCGCTGCTGGTGTCTCAAGCCAGCGCTTAACCACCGCGCCACTCGGCCAGCACGGCCAGCCCCCATTTTTAATGTGAATATTAATATAGCTGTGCTTCAATCTACCACATTTCAATTTCTTTTATATTTGTCCCATCACCTCTTTCATCTTTTTTCCTTTTCTTCTGCTTTTTATTAAATGAAGTAAATATTATTTATGATTTATTTTTTTCTCATTTGTTAGCTTATTATCATTACTGATTTTATTATTTGCTTTATGGCTTACATGACACATTTTCAACTTTTCAAAGACTACAGTGAAATGATATTATAGCATTTTGATATAGTACAAAAGTCATAATTCTGTACTTTCATATCTCCCCTTCTGACCTTAGTGATATTGGCATATATTTTCCTGTAGGTATTTTTTTAGATGAAGATAATAAGAAAAGCTATTTAACATCATCTACCATGTTGTAGACATTATACAATGTATTCAAAGCATGTATTCTTATTCCTTATAGTCTTATGAGATACTGATCATTGCTTTCATTTTTCAGATGTGAAAACTGAAGCTCAAAGAGATTATATAACCCCTACCTAAGTTAAACACCTACTAAGTAGAGGAGATAAAAATCAAACCCAGATCTTTATAATTCTGAAGCCTATGTTTGTTTTTTTCTTATATACTTCCCCTTTCAATAAGTATTTATTGAATGAATAAATAAACTTCTACATTAATGCAATTGAAAGGTACTCTAATTTCCAAAATATGTACATTTGCTTTGATAATATATGAAATTTCATAAGCAGAACATATCCCATTAGCTTAAAATGATGAACAACTAAATGCATCACCCACAATGTTTATTGAGAATACATCAGTAGACATGGAAGTGATTAATTCTTGAATCACCAGTGCTTAGAAAATGTCCAATAATTATTACATTTTAAAAATCATAACACTATCCAATGACAGGGTCTGTTTTCTCTTAAGTCCCAATGAGGAAATGGTATCTCCAACCACAGCACTGTTGCCATCTTCACAGGTAAGGGAGAATAAAAACCCAATAGAGTTCTGGAATTAGATATTTCAGAGATTAGAGAGTGAGGCCAAAGGTCAGTACTTAGAATAACATGAAGGGAAACACAGACTATGGAAAATCAACTGAAAAAAAGACTGCTGCTTTGCTAGTATAAGCACATCGATAAGCAGAAACTTCAAGCTTTCTAATGAGTTGTATTCCCTCAATAACTCTTTTCTCAGTAAAAATGCCAAAAAGGAGAGACATGAGGGCATAAGCCTACATTGCCATATTCCATTAAATACAGTATAAACTAAGATTATCTTCCTTCGAGGAAAAAAAAATAAGTGTGAGGAATTCAGGGAAGAAGAGAAGAACAGAAACAGTCACTAAAGAAACATAAAAAAGTTCACAGCCATTTTAAGATTATTTTGTGGGATTTGAATACTATTGCATAGGATATCAACTCTATAGAAGTAAAAAATAGCAAGTAGAGTAGCAGGTGAGGCAGGGTTCTCCATGGTTGCTTTACAAATACTGCAATGAAAGGGAAAAGAGGGAGTTTTAGGGAAAGGTACAGGCGATGTTGATTAGCTATGGTGAAATCAAGGCTTATTAGAGCAACAGAAGGGAATTGTTGGACTGAGTGAAATAAGAGGTTTTCATTGATCATGTAGAATTAGGAACTATGAAAGCCAAGAAATGTGAAGGGAAGAGAATGCTGTGAGGATCATCTTGGAAATGGAACAGTTTCCTATAATATCAGGGTTAAAGGTTTGCCATGTGTATGGATAGCTGAAATGCATTGGAAATGGAAGCCATTCAGATCAAGGACTCTGTAAACTGAAGGTTATGGCTATTTAACTGGATTTTAGTTAAACTTAATATATATTTACTTACTAAATTTAGAAAATAGTCATCAGATGAGCATATTAAGAAGCAATAAACAAATTTATTTTATTTTATTTATTTATTTATTTATATATATAATCTAGGCTTCATGGATAATGACTACTTTTTTTCCTCCCGTATGAAGCATCTTAAACTTTTCTTTTGTACAAGAATAGATTTGTCAGGAAATATCCAGTACCCACCCTCAATGCCTCAATGTTAAATTTATTTTTTACTTATAACCACGCATTAGGTTATATAAAATATTATCAGATAAAAATATGGAGAGAACAGTTATGTGTATTGAAACATATATTTAGAATATTTTGAGACTATGCAAGAAGTATTTCTTCAAAACGTTAGATGGAGGACTTCTGGTAAAATGGTGCAATAGACAGACGCTGTGCTAACTGTCCCCAGGATCACACCAAAATTACAAGCAAATTATACAGCATTCAACCCTGGAGGTCCCCGGAACACTGGAGGAACAGAACCACTAAACAAAGAACTTAAAGAGGAAGCAGCATCGGGTCTGGTAGGATGGGCGGAGACGAGAGAGGGCGAGCCCCGTGAGGGAGGTCCCAGCTGTGGAGAGGCTTCTCCGGTTGTGGGAGAGACCCTCCGGCCGCACCCCAAGCTCACCAGCCTAGAGTTCCTTTGCCGGGAAGAGAAATTCTAATATAGCCGGCAGTAAATTAGTGAGGACTCTCTTTGCTCAGCTCGGTGAGGCTAAGAGCGGCTGGAGAATCAGTGGGGCCAGCGCCTGGGCTTGCTCGCTGGTGAGCACTTATCTGGTTCCTGGTGGAGGGAGTAGCTGTGTGAGCCGGACACGGGAGCCTGCGGGGACGGACTGAGCTAAGCACCTTTGGTGCAAAGGCTGGAGGTTTTTGGACTGTTATTCCCGTGGTGTGGAGCCTGCACGTGAGTGGTGTAGGGAGGATGCCATTTTGTCGGGCTTGGGCCCTCCAACGGAGGATCAGGTCCGAGACCTCATTGGTCTGGTGGAATTGGCGCAGAAGTGCGTGTGTGCGTGCATGAGCGCATGTGGCCTTGGATCCCCACCCTCCACCCACCTTATACTGCATTGCCAGGGAAATGCTGGGCAGGTGCCCTCCGGCTCCAACAGGCTGCTCACTGAGGCCCGGGAGTGTGCGACCTGCCTCAGATCCCCACTCTCTGCACGGCTTGTGCTGAGTTGCCAGGGAAACGCCTGGTGGGCGTGCTCTGGCTCCAATAGGCTGCTCACTGAGACGCAGGAGTGCACAAGCCGCCTCGGGTCCCCGCTGTCCGCACTGTGCTTGCAGAGTTGCCAGGCTGGTGATTGGTTGTCGGGCTGCTCGGCCTGATCTGCAAGCGGCTGATTGGGACAGGCTGAGACTGGGAGTTTTCCTGGGAGTGTTGGGCCCTGAGCTGTGTGCCTGCATGATCCAGCCAGGGCTCTCCTGGTGATCTATCTAATACATCAAAGCAATCCCAGAGCGACAGCCAGAATGGGGAAACAAAGAAACATGTCACAAGTAAAAGATCAGAAGAATCCTCTAGAAATGGAACTAAATGAAACAGAGGGATCCAACCTTTCAGAGACAGAGTTTAGAACACTGATGATAAGAATGTTTAAGGAACTTAGCAAGGACATAAAGAAGGATAGGGAAACCATAAAAAACTACCTGTTAGAACTAAAGAATACAATAACTGAAATGAAGAACACACTCGAAGGAATCACCAGTAGAGTAGATGAAGCAGAGGAGCGGATCAGCGATTTGGAAGATAAAATAGCAGAAATCACCCAGTTGGCACAGCAAAAAGACCAAAGAATAAAAAACAATGAAAATAGTTTAAGAGCCCTATGGGACAAGGTGAAATGCAACCACCTTCGAGTCATAGGAATACCAGAAGGAGAAGAGAAGAAGCAAGGGGTCGGAAATGTATTTGAAAAAATAATGACTGAAAACTTCCCTACCCTGGTAAAGGAAATCAACATACATGCCCAGGAAGTGCAGAAGGTTCCAAACAAGCTGAACCCAAACAGATCCACACCAAGACACATCATAGTTAAAATGGCAAAGGTTAAAGACAGAGACAGAATCTTAGAGGCTGCAAGAGAAAGACAGCAGGTTACATACAAAGGAACTCCTGTTAGACTAACAGCTGACTTGTCTACAGAAACTCTGCAGGCCAGAAGGGAGTGGCAGGAGATATTCAAAGTGACACAAAATAACGGCCTACAACCAAGATTGCTCTACCCAGCATGGCTATCACTTAAAATTGCAGGAGAAATAAAGAGTTTCTCAGAAAAGAATAAGCTTAAGGAATTCATTATTAGCAAGCCAGCATTGCAAGAAATGTTAAAAGGGCTTTTTCAAACAAAAGAAAGGGATAAACAAGCTAACCCGGGGAGACCAGAAATACAAATAACAAAATGGCAATACATATGTACCTATCAATAATCTTTTTAAATGTGAATGGGCTAAATGCTCCAATCAAAACACAGAGAGTGGCTGAGTGGATAAGAAAATAGGACACATGTATATGCTATTTACAGATGGAATAAGATATTTCATGCAAATAGAAATGAGAAAAAAGAAAAGCTGGAGTACCAATACTTATTTTGGACAAAATAGACTTTAAAATGACTACAATAAAAGACAAAGAAGGGCACTAGAACCCTAATAAACATCTATGCACCCAACATAGGAACACCTAAGTACATATAACAGATTTTGACAGACATAAAGATAGAGATCAACAGTAACACTATCATAGTAGGGGACTTCAACACCATTGTCACCAATGGACAGACCCTTTAGACAGAAAATCAACACAGAAAGAGGGGCCTTAAATGATACTTTAGACCAGCTGGACTTCATTGATAGTTTTAGAGCATTTCGCCCTGAAAAAACAGAACATACATTCTTCTCAAGTACACATGGGACATTTTCCAAGATAGACCATGTTAGGCCACAAAACAAGTCTCAGTAAATGTAAGAAGATTGAAGTCATATCAAGCAGATATAAAGGAAAAACTGATGGTTGCTGGCTGGGAGGGAGTGGGGAAGAGGGAGAGGAGGAAGGTTTTGGACAGTGTAGATGGGACTACAATGTTGCCACAGGGATATGGGGGCAGTTCTGGGAATGTAATTGATAATGTTGTGAAGAGACTATTACGTTGCGTGAAATAAGTCACTTGGAGAAGGACAGGTACCATGTGATCTCACTTGTGTGTGGAGTCTGAAGAGCTGAGTGAACGATCAAAGTAAATAGACTCGTAGATGTAGAGGGAAAACTGAGGGTTGCTAGTTGGGAGGGGGGTGGGGATAGGGGGAAGGGGAAGGAATTAGACAGCATAAATAGACAACTACAATATTGCCACAGGTATATGAAACACAGTTCGGGGAATATAATAATGTTGTAAAAATTTTGTGGTGTGTCAGATAGTCATATGTCTTGTTAGGGAGACCACTTCATGGACGGAGTAGAGGCTTGATCACTGCACTGTACACCTGAAGCTGATGTTGTATAGTATGGTATGCCAACTGTAACTGAATATGTGGATGGTCACGGGATGTGGAGTATACTGTGGAGGGGAGTCAGGGGAGTTGTGATTGATATGTATGATATGGGGGGAGTGGGGTGGCGAACTGGGGGAGGGTGGTTTTCACTTTGGGGGGTAAAGAATATAACTATTGCATTGTGTTGTACACCTGAAACTAGTAAAAAAAAAAAAAAAGAAAAAAAAGCTAAAAAAACACATTAGATGGATATATATGTACGTGTATTTATATGTGTACATATGTGTATAGATGTATATATGATGTCTGACAATTAAGTTCACAAACTTGTTGCAACAATGTTGTTAACTTTTCTTGATATAAGAGGGATTATTCATTATGAATTTGTACCAACTGGACAAACAGTTAACCAAGTTTACTATTTGCAATTGCTAAAAAGGCTGTGTGAAAAGTTAGACGACCTGAACTTTTCACCAACAATTCATGGCTCTTGCATCATGACAACGCACCAGCTCACACAGCACTATGAGGGAGTTTTTAGCCAGCAAACAAATAACTGTGTTGGAACACCCTCCTTACTCGCTGCTGCATCCTTCATGACAGGGCCGTAAGAGTTCAGAAGGGACAGCGAAAAGTTGAGAAACAGAAAAATAAAGAGAGAGACAAGTGAAAGAGAAAAAGCAGTGCTAGCCAGGGCTCTCAAAGCCTCTTGGACTAAGAGCCCCAAACTGAGGCCTGTAAGGCTTTTATTAGGATACACACAAGGAAGTAGCATTGTTTTCTCCACGGTCTGTAAGTCTCGTACATCATACCAGAGAACTTAGCTCAGAGTCAAATCACCCCATGGCCTGCATGCTCCCTTTATAAAAAGTCCTATGATATGTACACATGTACCTCCTAAAGGACAGAAACTTCTCATGCCGAGACTCACTGATAAGAATGCATGGAGGACAGATGTTATCACTATTTTAGGTCATTTCACAGACAAGCTGTCAGTACCCCAACTCCGTGATTTCTCCTATGACACCCCTGCGACTGTATCTAGCTTGGGTTGCCCTTCTCATGAAGAGTCTTATCTGTCATTGACTAACGAGCCATCTTCTGTGGCCAAACAGGAAGATAGAGTAGGCATAATGTTGAAGTAATGTCTCTATGAGGATCTGTTGTTATGGGAAGGTGCATGGGGGCAGACAGCTAGGCTGTTGTGTGACCACAACTCACCTGACCTGGCCCCAATGACTTCTTTCTTTATCCAAAGATAAAGGAAATATTGAAAAGGAGATATTTTGTTGACATTCAGGACATCAAGGGTAATACGATGACAGCTCTGATGTCCATTCCAGAAAAAGAGTTCCAAAATTGCTTTGAAGGGTGGGCTAGATGCTGGCATCGGTGCATAGCTTCCCAAGGGGAGCACTTCAAAGATGACCGTAGTGAGGTGACAGCAGTGAGGTATGTAGCACTTTTTTTAGGATGAGTTCATGAACTTAAGTGTCCATCCTTGTGCGCACGCGCGCGCACGCGTGTGTGTGTGTGTAATTTTTTATCTTACTTGGTAAAAGATATTAAAATGTTACCTTGTGACTCTTCAAAATAACCTATAGCTTTTAATACTAACAAGACACTATTCCTGTATTATGTGAATTTTCTCCTCTTTTAGGAGTTTCCAAACATCCTTTTAGGTGTATAACAAGATAGCAAAACCATTGTGTCTTACTTCTGGTAAGTAAGGGGTAATCCAGGAGAGGGGTAATCCAGGAGAAATCCCAAATGCCTTAAAATTGCTTTCAGATAACAGAGTTTCTACTTCAGAAAAAAGGTGGTGCAGAGCCACAGTCTGTTATATTTATAATAGAAAACTTTATCTTGGAACTCCTAGTATTAATCCAAGTCGGATTACTCTATCAGGGTAACAGAATTTTTATGGTCCTTTAGCAATTTTTCATAACAGTTCAAACTTGGGTTCAGATTAGTTATTTCTTTGTACCTACTGCATGACTTTCGGCACACAGACAAGCAAATATTTTTTTATTAAAGTTTTGTATAATCTCTTCTTATTCTGGTTGATTTATTGGGAGGGGGGATTTCGGATTTATATTTAGTGTTTTTTCTAAGTCTGATATTTAATTTATTATGTGTCGTGTCCTGCATGACAGAGCAGAGGGAGTGGAGAAGGGACGGCAAAAGGTTAAGAAAGAGAGAGACACAAATGAGAGCAGAAAATGCAGGTGGTGCCAGGGGACTCAAGCCTCAAGGACTGAGCCCCGAACTACACCACTGCAAGGCTTTTATTAGGATTTACACAAGGAAGTAGCATTGTTTTTTCCATGGTCTGTAAGTCCCATACATCATACCAGAGAATTTACCTCAGAGTCAAATCACCCATGCCTGCAGGCTGCCATTACCAAAAGTCCCAGAATGTTATTGTTCATGCATCTCCTAAGAGTCAGAAACTTCTTATCCCAAGGCTCACTGATAAGAATGCACAGAAGACAGATGTTATCACATTATTAGTCCGTTCCACAGTCAGGCTGTCAGCACATAACACAAAGGGTCTATGCCCATTTTCTCAACTCCATGATTTCTCCTGTGGCACCCATGTGATTGTGCCTGTCTTATGTTGTTCCTCCCTTGAGGTTAGTCAATCTGTCATTGACTAACCAGCCACCTTCTGGGGCCAAACAGGAAGATAGAGTAGGCATAATGTTGAAGAAATATCTCTATAAGGATCTGTCTTTATGGGAAGGTGCATGAGGCAGACGGTTAGGCTGGTGTGTGACAACAATTATTCAGTTGTAATTTAATAAATATTTTCCTTTTTTCAGCTTAAAGTTACTTCCTCCAAAAAATTATTTATGACTTCCTACAACTTGGTTAGTTCCATCCTATACACACTTCTACTATACCAGAGCTGCTCATATTAAAAATGTGTCACACCACATTATAGTTAATAAACATAAAAAATTATGTTTATTTTGCAGCATACAATGATATATCTTGACATTCTAAGGTCAAAGAGCAAGTCTTATAAAAAGCGTGTTTATATACCTTGCTTTTCCAGGGACAAACTCCATTTTATTTTTTATTTTTTTCACATTTTTCTTTTTTTTTGAGGGGAGTATCACTGGCCCTCATATGTGGGACCCGAACCGGGGCCGCTGGCTTCAGCAAGCCAGCGCTTAACCGCTGCGCCACTCGGCCGGCCCACAAACTCCATTTTAAACTAGTTCTTCAACATCCTGTGTACCTCCCTTCATACTCAAAGTGAACTGGTTTGAATGATAAATTTACATTTTCACTCCACATATAAACCCTATACCCCTAAAAACTACCAGAAACTTAGGTAAATGGTGGCCACCCAGTAAAGATTTGTGGAATTCATAAATGAATAAACAAATAAATCAGTGAATGAACTGACCCTAGTTATCCTTAATTCAGTATTTTTAAAAGGTATTTTAAAATGTTCTCTTTTAAAAACATGATCATTAACTTTGTGCCCACAAGAGAAAAGGAAGCAGTGAATAACAGACTATATCTTGTACCAAAATTTTCTATTTTGCTAAGTTTTCATATACTACTTGTGAGAAAACTCTTTCTGCAATTTATATGGACAATTATCTATTTTGGGTGTTTACCTCTTTCTCTTTTTTGTTTCCCACTTTGTCTCTCTTTGATTCTTTCTTAGTGGTTTGTTATTTTTCATAATTCTTCATGGTATCAGTGTAGTAAGACTTAAAATATCTTTATGCAATTCCTCTGTTAAGTATAAAAATATTTCATTTATAGCTTTCAGTACTTCTTATCTATTTCTTTTTGAAGAATTTGATCATGAATTATACATACCATCACAGCATGAAATATTCAGCTCATATTCTTTCATTCCAGTTAGTCCTACCAAAATAAGGAATGGTTTTTCTATAAAAAGAAGGTGTGTGGATAGCAATATACCAGTACTATTTAATAGAATTTTTCCCATAGTAGGGCTCACATGAAAAGTCCAGCATAACTAGATTTTATACACTCATGTCAGCCATTCAGTTAACTGAAACAAAAACATGGCTTTACACATACAAAAAACAAGAGTTGTTTTTTAAAGTCAGAAAGAAATAGTATTATTGCAGAAATGATTTATCATTACACAAAGCCACAATTAGGCATATTTTAGAAAAGTGGAGAAAATTAATATAGGTTTATTAGACCAGTAACTATATTTGTAATAGTAATAGATGTTCACTATTAATGTGAATTAGTAATGGATTGATTATTCTGTTTGGTTTGATTCTTTACAATTAAAAGCTTTCTAAAGCATATCTTTCTGAATCTAGAAAGAATTATATCTGCGGAGATTGCTTGGGTTGAGACCTGACAGTGGGTTCAGGTATTTCAAGATAACTGTTAGGGAAAATTCAATGCAATAATATATTTTATTGAGCTACCTTGCCCCCCAGACAGCCAAACTTCAGTTATTTCTCCTTTTGTAAAACAGTGACTGCAGGGTTTATCTTTTTTATCCAACCATGAGGGGCATTTTATTCACTAATAAAAAGCAATTTTCCTACTTACTTAAAGTAGAAAAATAAATGGAACACAATAAAAACAAACAAAATAAACAACAATAAATTTGTGAGGTCTTCTTGTATTTACTTTATAATACATAGCACATCAAACCACTCCATAAAATGTTTAATACATTTTCTATCTAAGCCTTTATGGTTTGGAAAGTATTTGAATTGACTGGCACAATATAAATTCATTCATCCTATTCAATGAAAAAAAACTTTTTTCATTTTAAATATCTTTTTTAAACATTCTTAAAATCTTCTTTAAGCTATGGAGTTCATTTATGGTTGAGAATCTATATAACAATACACTGTTGGATATATATTTAAAATGTCAAAGCAATTCTTTTTCATTCCTGTCAAATATGATATAGTATACTCCAAATGTTGAAGTTTATTAACTATATTTCTTTTATTATTTCAGTTCATTTAAAATAATTTGATTGAATATTAATTTTGCATTGGCTATATTAAAGTATTTTATTAAAAAATGTATTAAATTTGTTGTTCTTCTGTCCCTAAGCCCCTTGGCTAATCTAAAATAAATACAAAAATTGAAATTAGATGTTAAATAATTTATATTTTATCCTTATAAATAATATTTATGGAGCACTGATTCTATGCCAGAGTTTATTTTTAGCACCTTTTTATGAATGTTGTATTAGTCAAGGTTCTCCAAAGAAACAAAATCAATAGGAGGATAGGAAGATTAGATAGGTAGGTAGATAGATAGATAGATAGATAGATAGATAGATAGATAGATAGATAGATATTATAGGAAACTGGCTCACCCAATTATGGAGGCAGAGAAGTCCCATGATCTGACACTGGCAAGCTGAAGAATGAGGAAAGACAGTGGTGTGATTCAGTCTGAGTCCACAAACGCATGTGAACCAGGGGAGTCAGTGGTGTAAGTTCAAGTCCAAAAGCCCTAGAGTTGGGGGCTGGATGGCGTAAATACCAATCTTAGTCCAAAGACCCAAGAACTAGGAGTTCTGATATTTGAGGACAGGAGGAAATGGAAGACCCAGCTCAAGCAAAAAGAGCAAATTCACCGTTTCTCTGTCTTTCTGTTCTATTCAGGCTCTCCACAGATTGGATGACACCCTCTTACATTGTTGAAGATGATCTTTACTGACTCTACCAATTCAAATGCTCTTCTTTTCTGGAAACACCCTCAAAGACACAACCAGAGATAATGATTTACCAGCTGCCTGAGTGGGCATCCTTCAGCCCAGCCAGGAAGACACGTAAAATTAGCATTCACAAATATCTTATTTTATACTCCAAGCAAATCTACCATGTGATCATTATTATTATCTCCATGTTACAGATGATGAAGCTAGGGTATAGTGTGTTAAAAAATATTTTCAGGCCACAGAGCCAGTAAGTGGTTAAGTTGTGATTCTAACCAGGATATTTGATTCTGCAGTTTGTTCATTAGTACCTCCTTCAGTAGCTGTCCGCCAACCCCATAGACAATTTAATGGCATCAAATTATTTTTTAATACAAATTTTTATATAAATATTTAAAATCTTTCTATAGCTAAACTATTTTACTTTCAAATAAAATCAGTGTGTCCTAGTAGTTTTGTAGCTAGAGGAAACAAATAGGAAATAACTACTTTTTTAGTTTCTTCTTTTTTGAATTTAATACTCTCTATGAGAAAAATAGGGGATATTTTGCAATATTTATTTCTAAGAGAATTTTTGATGTTGCATGGAAAATTGTAGTAAACTGTGGTGTTTAGTCACAATTTCTCTAAAGAAATTATATTACTAGTAATGTATCATTCTCAGCAAAGAAAGTTTTTAAAATCTTTTGCTGTTCTGTGCTGAATGTTTATGTTCCACAAAATTCAAATATTGAGGACAAAATCCCCAACGTGACAGTATTTTAAGGTGGGGCCTTTAGGAGATAATTAGGTTTAGGTGAGATCATGAGGGTAGAACTTACAAGAGAAAGAGAAAAGAAAATGCTTTTTCTCTGCAACCACCTTTTTCTTGGAGTTCCTAGTCTCTAGAATTCTGAGAAATAAATGTTTGTTATTTAAGCTACCCAGTCTATGATATTTTGTTACAGCAGCCTGAACTAAGACAACAGCTAATGTGCTTTAAGTTTCTAGTTACAAAATAATTTTGATTTTCAGTGGACACAGTACATCATAAATTACCAATAAAAGTTTAACACAGATTTGCAACTAACCGGAATTCTTAATATCTAACAGAGAATGAATAGTTGTAGAAGTAGGATCTTTCTGATCTTCAAAGGAATGGTGCAGGCAGACGGCCAGGAAACAAAAATAAACTATGCAATCTGTAATTATTATTAATATCTTTATAACAGAAAGTAAGAGAGAAGGAAATACTGATGTAGGATTTGTGATATTTGTGATTGTGTGTGTGCACAGGATCGTGGTCTTGTGAAACTGAAGAGTGGAGGCATGGACCAGAGAAGTAAGGTTTGCAGCAAAGGACAGTTTATTAAAGCAGAAAGAATTACAGCTTTCACAGTGAGAGGGCGTACCTGAAACAGATGCCCTGCAAAAGCAAAGGCTTTTTGCTTTTATACTTTTTCTTGTTTACCTGGGGGGAAGAGCTGGCTGGCTCCTATTGGTACTGTTACCAGATTTGTTTAGCCCGGAGGGGGCTTTTGTACTGGCCCTTTTGTTCCAGAACATAATTGTGCTGGGGTGCCATTATCTTAGGGCTAACCTAGCTATTAGAATTGGTGTTACTGCTCTGACTGGAGTATGTTATCATAAGGCAGGCTAAGCTTTGAAGATATGCATTTTACCTGGGGATTCCTGACTGCCTGCTGTTATGCTAACTAACCTGTCTGATGTTAGGCTAAACCAGTCTTAACCCCGTTTGAAGACTGAACCCTAACTTCTGACTTTTTTTGTTATAGGCTTGAAAAAAACTTTTCTCCTCCCCACCTGAGCTTGTCGATTTGTCAGGTCCCATGACTTGAACGTACCTATCAGTTATTAAAATTATTTCCCCTGGTTCTGTTATGATTTCCGGCCTAATTCCCTCTATCGTGGCCATTTCCCTGACTGCCTAAAACTTTTTCTATCTCAATACTATTTAAAAAGAAAAATTATAACTATGAATTAAATAATGTAGGAGTGAGGATGCAATCAGATGTTTTAAACCTAACGTTATGAGATCCATAAATGCTACTTTAAAGTGAAGACAAAGTTAAATGCTTTCATATTTAATGCTTTCAAAGTTTAATGCTTTCACCTTTGCAAAACTATCATCTACTTCAAAAAGACTTTTTTTGATAATATAGATAATGAATAAATCTTTAATTTTGCATTTGATGCCTCACTTTGATGCCTTCCATTCTCAAGATGTATGTGCTATTATTGCTACTAAAACTCACCTCACCAGGGGATTCCTTCTGCCAAATAAAGACCAAACTTTTACATAAAGGGAAAATGATTTTTAACCACACCAAAAAGCTAGATTCTGCTGAGTGTTTCCTCAGGCTTCCAGAGGTGAATCTCTGCTACCTTAACAAGAAATCCGAAACAGCTTTGATCAACTAACCAGAAAAATGTTTTATTAAAAGCCCATTAAAATAGGGCAGGCCGAGTGGCGCGGTGGTTAAGCTCTGGCTTGGGAAGCCAGCGGCCCCTTTTCGGGTCCCACATATGAGGGCCAGTGACACTGCCCTCTACAGCTAAGACGGTGAACAACAGCTCCACCTGGAGCTGGGCTGCTGTGAGTCCCCGGAACGGCTTAGCTGCAGTGGGCTTCCATATGCTACAGTGAGTGGCCGGCAGCCAGCGTGAGTGGCTGGCAGCCGGTGTGAGCTGCCAAGAGCTGCTGTGAGCAGCCGTCCAGAGGCCAACAAATGATCTGCCTCACCCGGGAAGAGCGCAATGATGATACCAACATGGGCCAGTGAAGCAATGCCCTCCACAACTAGACTGAAGAACAAAGGACAGCAACTTGTCTGTGCCCCTTCCCCGGTTCCGCAACACTGTTCCCCTCCCCCAATTCCCCAATAAAATCTTTTTAAAAAATTAGTGTGATATTTTTGATGATATCTAATCTAAAGTTTCACCAAAAATTGGTTCATAAAATTACAAATCTTGATTAAAATGTATAAACCTTTAATGCTTTGGTATGTTATACCAAGTTATTAGGGGTGAAATCAATATTTTCTCAAAAGTAATATATGAGAATTAGCCATAACATAGCCATAATAAATTATTATCTTAAAACACAATGCAATTAGTAAGTGAATTTCATTTCTGTACAATTTTGAGAGTTTTCAATAACTCCTGGGGTTAGTACTTAAAATTATCTATTAATGATATCTATTTCTGCTTATGTAACTTACCTGTATTTGTAGCTCTTTAAATTTTTCTGTCTCAATATTTCTTGTATTGTTTTGTAGAACATCAAATATTTATTTGATTTTTAAAAATATATCCAGTTTGTCATTGTTTTAGAGGAATGGGGGTCACTGTGGGCTAATCAACTTTATTAAACATTATATAATACAATCTACCAATATTATCTCTCATAAAATTTTCAACATTTTATGTTAAACATTATTACCCATTGAAATCAGTTAAGTAGTCTCAAAATTAGCCTTTGACTGGTGTTCTGCAGCAATTGTTTTTGGAAATGTTTTTTATTTTGTTATTGATGTTGCAGTTTTCTTTTGGAGGAACAGCAGTGTTTCATACTTGAGGAGCATGTTACTCCTCCTACATATAGCTTGTTAAGACATTTTAGATTTCTGCTTCAATATGTGTGTTTGTATATATATATATATATATATATATATATATATATATATATATATAATTGGGGAATTGGATGAGGGGAACAGTGTTAGGGAATTGGAGAAGGGGAACAGCCAAGTTGTTGTTCTTCAGTCTTAGTTGTGGAGGGCACCAGTCGCCACCTGGCTGCCTGTTGGCAGCCCGTGGCCTCTAGGCTCAAGGTGCTGTGTTACAATCTTAGTTGCACGTGGGTGTAGCCACCATCTCATGCAGGAGTCAAACTGGCAGCCTTGTTATTAAGAGTGCATGTTCTATCCACTGAGCCATCCAGGCAGCAGCTCAGCTCAAGGTGCCAAGTTCATTCTTAGTTGCAGTAGGGCATAACCCACCATCGAATAAGCAATCTTATTGTTAGGAGCACATGCTGTCAGCAGCTGAGCCATCCTGCCACCTGTTAGCAGCTCAGCGGCAGCTCAGCTCGGGCACAGCATCACTGGCTCATGTGGAAAACGAACCAGCAGCCTTGTTGCTCAGAGCTCATTCTCTTAAGCTAACTCTTAACCAACTGAACCATTAGGCCAGCTTACATATATATTTTAAATTATTGATGTCCTGGAAGATAACATAGGAGAAAACCTAGATGACCTTGGTTATAGAGATGACCTATTAGATAAAATGTCAAAGGCATGATCCATGAAAGAAATAATGGATAAATCGAAAATTATTAAAATTAAAAACACTGTGCCACAAGCCACAGAGAGCAAGAAAATATTTGCAAAATACACATCTGATAAAGAAGTGTTATCCAAAATATAAAAAGAACTCTTAAAACTCAAGAATAAGAAAACAACATGATTAAAACATGGGCCAAAGACTTTAATGGACATCTCACCAAAGAAGACATATAGATGGCAAATAAGCATATAAAAAATGTTTCACGTTGTATTTCATCAAGGAAGCGCAAATTAAAACAGCAATGAGATACCACGACATACCTATTAGAATGCAAAAATCTGAAACACAGACAACACCAACTTAAATGCATGTTATCAAGTGAAAGAGCCAATCTGAAAAGGCTACATACTATATGATTCTAACTATATGACACTCTGGATAAGGCAAAACTATGGAGACAATAAAAATATCAGTGGGTGCAGGCATGGGAGAAAGGGATGAAAAGGCACAGCACGAAGAATTTTTAGGGTAGTGAGACTATTTTATGTGATAATATAAGGGTGGATACATGGCAATTTACATTTGTCTAAATCCATAGAATGTACACCAAGAGTTACCTCTAATGTAAACTGTGAACTTTTGATGATAATGGTGTTAGTGTAGGTCTATCGATTTTAACATAAGTACCCACCCCTCTGGTGGGAATATTGATGATGTCATGTATGGATCAGGCAGTATATGGCAAATCTTTATATTTCTTCTCAATATTTCTGTGAACTAAAAACTGCTCTAGGAAAAGTAAAGTATGCATTTAGGAAGAAAAGGAGGAAGGGATGGATAGAGGGAAGGAGGGAGGAAGGAAAGAAAGAATTTGATACATTCTACTAAATATTTTTCAGTGTCTGTTAAAAAGAAACCTTTTCTTGTCAGGTTTATGAAACACCTTAATAAAAGTCTTCTTTTATAAAAGCATATATGCATTTGTTTTATTTATATACTGTTGTAAAACAAATGTACTATAGAATATAGTGTTGTAAAACAAGCCACACAATGTCTAGGGTAAGGGGAACCAAAATTTTGCCACCCTGAAGCTACTTTTTCAGATATGATCTCAAGTTGTTTATTAGTGAGATAGGAAAATTATAGGCAGTGAGGGAAATTGCCACGGTAGAGGGAATCAGGGTGGAAAATATAACAAAGTCAGGGAAATAATTTATTAGCTAACAGATAGGTTTAAGTCACAGGACCCGCCAGAGTGACAAACTCAGATGGGGGAGGAATAAGGTCTCTTTTTCCAAGTTAGATTTCCAGGTAGAATGCATACCTTCAAAAAGGTTATTTAACATAAGATAAGACTGTCAGGAGTCCTTTCTTCAAAGTCAGTCTCTATGTGAAGCCGACAGCCACCCAGTGTCTGACAAGGCCACATTGCCCGGCTCAGCACTGGATATTAGGGGTGCTGCCTTATGGTTGGTCAAGTAATGTCTCCTGCCTCTATGAACCCATGTGCCTTTCCTCCTATAGGAGACAATATACTCGCTGCATTTATGGCAAGTTCCTGTGATACCCCAATGAGCTAACTACGCAGCCAAAGACGGGTAAGATCTCCTAGAAAAGAGGGGAGAAAACCTAAGTCAGGCGATAGTTCTGTGGGGACCCCTGAACTGAGATATTGGGAACTCAAGCCCCTTGGAAACTGAGGCACAAACCTCTGACAACTTAGGCCAAAAATAACCCTGCCTATGAGAGGCTCATGCACTTGCCTAAGGGCCCTGTTGTGAAGTCTTCTCAGAGACCAAAGGTCTCCAGGCCATGAGAGTTCCAGGCAGCTTGCTGACCATGGGGTATGTTAACAGCCTTGTGTAAATTCCTTTGTTTATTGCCTTGTTGCAGCAACAGATACTGAAGCTTTGACTGAGAAACAGATGCAGTCCTCTGTAGGATAAGCGGTGTGAGACCCCTTTGGTTGCTAGATATTGTATTTACATAGGAATAAAACTTTAGATGCTTTTACCCTAAACATGGTCACAGCTAGTCTTTTAGTAATAATTCAACTATACTCACTGTGAGTCTAGCTGCTGGAATTTGGGATAATGGCTAGGTAGTCATGGTAAGAGATAAGTCTATCCTTAACATAAGATAGTCATGATAAACATTCTTTGGATGATACGCAGAGACTGAGTCTGGGTCTCAGAGGTTATCACAGTGTAAGACAAGATAAATCCTTTAATGGAAGAGTAAGTCACAATGCACCCTGGAGAGAGCACTTACAGGGGAGTAAAAGACTGTGTAAATACTGGGAACTAGAAACCACCAAACGTGAAATGCTTTGTGATTGAGGTAAAGGTCAAGAGTCCCTATAAAATGTACGTGTTATTACATTAAAGTGTCACACTCCTGCAAAACTTTTTCGGGTGTCTCCGCTCTCTTTCTTTCTCTTTCTCTTTCTTTTCTTTTTTCCTCGCCGACTCCGTCCCACCCGAGGGAATCCCTGGTCCTCGCGGGGACCGGCCCCCGGCAAGTCTCCTGTAACATGCTCCTCTCAGAGCAGAAACATTGATAAGCTGATTAAGCTCTAAGGAAATTAGACAGTTTTGAGAAAATGCCTCCTCTGGGCTAAGCAACAATGTAAATCTGATAATAGTGCCAAGAGCCACCAGGGAGCCCTCTCCCCAGACATACAAAAGGTATAAAAACCAAACCTTTTACCCTAACTAGTGGGCACTCCAGTTGGGACCCCCTCACGTTTTGAGAGCTGTTACTTTCTACCCTAATAAACTGTCCTCTGCTGTAAACTTTACCTCTCTGGTCCGTGTCTCCATTCTTCGGCTTCATGAGACTACGATCCTGGCACAAGAAATATCCTAAATCGTTAAGAAACAAGACTCAGAGAGAACCTTTGGCCCTCCTTTCCTGCCCAAGAGATTCAGAGAAACCTGCTTCAGGAAGGAAATCTTAGAATACTGCCTTAGCCTAATTTGAATTAAGTATAGTAAATAAGAGAGCATCAGGCAGGCACCTGTTAGCTAGATACCCACTGTGTCCCATTGTTTCTGAGTTGCCCAGCAAGAATTTGCCTGCCACGTATGTTCTCCTACTCTTGCTCAAGTACCTGTAATGTGCCCATTCTCAATTCTGTAATCTCATGCTCCTTCCCCACTTCTCTCTTTTGTCCATAATGTCTTATATACCCAATGTCGCCTTGCTGTCTTTGGAATTTTCATGCCTATATGATTCCCCATGACATATATTAAAATTTTTATTTTCTCCTATTAATCTCTCTGTGCCTGAACTTTCTTAAAATGTGGTTCCTGAGGTCCTGGGGTTAGCCCTCCAAGATAGAGATAGCCTAGGAGAAGGCACTGGATTACACTGTAGCTTATAAATCAGTCCATGTGGCCACGTTCTATTCATTAGAACCAAGTCACTAAGCCCAACCCATACTGAGAAGAGAGGAGTGAGGCTTTGTCTTTAAATTGGACAATTCAAATAATTTACATACATCTTTTAAAACTTCCACAGCCATCAGTTCATACCATGTACTATTCTCTTTGACTACCTGCACTATCACAACTGTTTGTTCCAGGAAACTCATGACCAGGGTGTTTGAAAAGACAATAAATTCCTTTTTACTTCAGGAAAAGCTTGTAAGCCAATTTTATTAGAGCTCCTACTTTTCCACAGAAACTGGGAGAGAGGGGCCCTATGTTGGTGATGCTTACATTTCAAAACGATGGTTCCTAAGACCTTGATAAAGACAGTAAGGGGTTGAAAACTGAAAAGGCAGAAAGAGGCAGAAAGGATTTTTTAATAAGCACACTAAGAGAAGGGATGTCAAGGGCCTAAAATAAGGAAGAAGCTTGTCTGAGGTTAGTCAGAGGGTAACTTTAAAGCCATCTTGGTCAGGACTCCAATAGTCCTTTTCAATCATTGTCTTTAGCAGAGTGCTTTCCTAATTTGGGTCCATCAGTCATTTGTGGAATGCTTCTGAGGGAAGGTATGTGTGAGTTTTGGGACTTCCTGCCTTGCCTGTGGGCAGAGCAGGCTCTTTCAGCCAGAAAAACCCAAGAGCAAAGGTTCCCCTTGTATTGGCAGTTAACCAAAAATGGCTAGAAATCCTAAGGGCCAACCAGGTGTGGGCGGGACACCAGCAGAAAATGCCCAGTGATGTCATTGTCTGGAGCACCATTCAGGGCTTTAAAAGTACTCTGCTAAACCATTTTTAGAAGTCTAAGTAGTAACTGGAGAATTTATGCTCAAAGTATGCTTGAGTAACTACCTCTGTCTTATCCTTCAAGTCAGCAGGAATATTGTTATATGGCAAACACAAATCAAAATTTTATGGTTCATTAAAATGCATTTTAATGTGTAATAACAATTTGTCAATATCTAAGTGTTGATTTTTATTGTTTTCACTCAAGACTGCTTATTGAATGGGAAGAGTTTTGTGTGTGTGTGTGTGTGTGTGTAAAGTAAGGGTACATATATGCCTTAAAGCAATGATTTACATAATGAATACATTTACATAATGAGTACTAGATAGAAATTTCTGTATTTGGAAATGTAACAGAATTTTTTTTTTTTTTAAGATTTTATTGGAGAATTGGGGGAGGGGAACAGCTTTGGGGAATCGGGGAAGGGCAACAGACAAGTTGCTGTCCTTTTGTTCTTCAGTCTAGTTGTGGAGGACGTCGCTTCACTGGCCCATGTTGGTATTATCATTGCACTCTTTCCGAGTGAGGCAGCCGCTCACTGGCCATTGGATGGCCACTTACGGCAGCTCACAAAAGCTCATGGCAGCTGCCGGCCAGCCCCACTGCAGCTTACACCATTGCCAGTGACTCACAACAGCCCAGCTCCAGGTCGACTTGTTGTTCATCATCTTATCTGTAGAGGGCACAGCATCATTGGCCTTAGTGTGGGAGCTGGCGTCCCAAGCCAACTCCCAACTAACTAACGTGCCACTCAGCTGGCCCTAACAGAATCTTAAGCGCAGATAAATTTTTTCTCTAGAAGTTCTTCTCACTACTGCTTTCTCATACTGAAAACAAACTAGGGTAATGAATCCATATTCCTGATGTTCTGGTCACAAAGACACTAAAGGAAAACAAATCTCAGTTATATTTGTTTAGATGAAATAATCATCAGTCTTCACCCCAGGGGTATTTTAGGACACTTTTCAAACCTTCAATTTCCTACTGACTATTAGCCAATAGCCTTTGATTTGAGAGTTGTTTGGATGGCAAGCTATTGGATTAAATGATACTTTAAAGCTACCTACTGGCAAAATTAAAACACAGTATTTCTGTTGGTAAATTGTGTTAGCTTTATTTAATTAGAGATTTGAAGACGTCTACCTTTTTTTTTTTTTCAAGTCTGACATTTATTAATCTTTGCTCTAACATTATTAATTGCAGGGTTGGAATTGAAATTTTTTTTCTTATGAAGGTGTGGATAGAAAGGGGGCCACATGTTAAACCTGACAAGCTCAGGAGACTGAAAATAACCACATAGGATGGTGTGAACATAAAAATTCCTAAGGTGGGCCATGGCGGGAAGTCACATCCTTGGCTTGTAGCTTCCTTGACAAAGGTCAGTCTTTACCTTAAGCCTGTCTGTCCTCTGTTTTGCATCTAAGATAACATACCTTTGCAATATCAGAGTAATCTATTTTTCCAGACCCCCAGGGGGCACAACCCACCATACCAGAGCAGGAAACTACAAAATCCCTCATTATCTTATTCCCCAAATACTATCTCTATGTGCTGTAAAATGCTATTAACTGTGCTGTACCCACCAATGTAAAAGAATTGTGTGTCTCCATTTTACTTTTTATCTATTCCCAGAGATTTCCCCACTTTGCTTTCTCCCACTCCCTTAATCTATCACCAATGGATGTCATGTAACCTTCCTCCTTTGATTTTATGTATAAAATGAGCTACAAACTGATTTCGCAGGACATTTTCTCAATCCATTGAGATTTTGCTTTCCGGCAATTGTCGTCAGTTTGGCCCATATAAACTCATAGGTTTTCTCTTTGGCTGGATATTTTTTGATGACAAAGGATATCAAATTCTAGGAATCAGAAGAGAAGAAAAACGGATTCATAAGATTATGTTCAATTAAAGAAAGCATTATAAGTTTCAAGAATATATCATTCTACTGGCAGGCAGAGTGGCTCAGTCGGTTAAGAGCTGAGCTCTGAGCAACAGGGTCACCAGTTCAGTTCCCACATGGGCCATCAGAGCTGCACCTGAGCTGAGTTGCCGCTGAGCTGCCAACAGGTGGCAGGATGGCTCGGCTGGTGAGTGCTCCTAACAACAAGGTTGCAGGTTTGACTCCAGCATGCGATGGTGGGCTGTGCCTTCACCCCGCAACTAAGACTGAACACAGCACCTTGTGCTGAGCAGCCATGAGCTGCCGAGGGGGGGCTGGATGGTGACTGGACTTGGAACTGAGCTAGCTGCGCCCCCCACAACTAAGATTGAAGGACAACAACTTAGCTGTTCCCCTTCCCCAATTCCCCAATAAAATCTTTAAAAAAAAGAATATATCATTCTAACAATAGCATGCAGAAATTTGCTGATTTTATATATATTATTCTGATCCATCCCAAGAAAGGACTAAAGCTTTATTTATTTGGTGGGAGGGGTTTATGGGGCAGGGTATGTATTTTGGGATTGAGAAGTACAAATTGGCAGTTACAAAGGAGTCAGGAGGATGTAAAGTACAGCATAGGAAATATAGTCAATAATATTGTAATAGCTATGTATAGTGCCAGGTTGGCACTAGAGTTATTGGGAGAATCCATAAGTTATACAAATGTCTAACCACTTTGCTGTACACCAGAAATTAATGTAATGTTGAATGTCAACTGTAGTTGAAAAAAAATTTTATTAAGTAAAATAAGAAGAAAAAGTAAAAAGAACTTGTTTAAGTTGTACTAATAGTGCAAAGCCATCAGGCACTAAAACATGCAGTCACATTTTCATCAGACAATGGACAGATATTAATATTATGAATAAAAAGATAAATTTAGAATGTGTATGGTGCTCTTAAGAAATACAAATTCAGTTTTTTATTACTACACTGAATATAAAACATTTTAAATACATTTATTTCTTTGTCCTTAAACATAAATGAATTTGAAAATAAAATTGTTGTACTCTTTTAGAAGACCAAAAAGAAAAGAGCAAAACTACATCTAAGTATGTAGTTGGCTACAAAAATAAAAACAAACAAACAAAAAACACAAATAGACACTTAAAAGCATGGAAAAGTAACAGTGAGTTTGAGATCAATGAGAGATGTATACAAGGTAATTTTTAATTAAAGTAATATTTAAATATGTAACATTATTTTTTTTAACTACATGTGTTAATTGAAGTATTTTTCTTCTATTATTGGAAGTAGGGAAATTATATTTATTACCATAAAAATGAATCAGTATTTTGTATCATTTGTTCTAATAAAAATGTAGTAGATTTTTAATACCATAATATATTAATTTATATTTGTTGGAATATCTTATTATGGATAACAATTCACTACAATGTTATAATTATTATGTAAGTTAACAAAATAATTTTCCTAAAGAGAAAGAAATATTTATGAATAGACAGAAATGTTTAACTCTCATTCCACTTAGCTTCTTTCAGGACCTAGACATAGTTTAATTTACATCTTGTTACACATCTATATAAATGGCTATGCCATTTTTTGGCACTTGGGCTAATACTTAAGGTCTTTATACATTGGTTTCCTCACTATGGAATAGATATAATAAGACTATTTACCTGATATTTAAGAAACAGAATAACACTTAGCATACAGTATATTATATAGATGGTTGTCAAATAAAGCACATAAACAAAGTGTCTATGATGATAACTAAATTCACAGGAATTCTCTATTATGAAAAATCTGCGTATAGAGAGACAACAGTAGTAATTAAGATACTCTGTGTCATGAAAAACAATGTGTTTAGCTTTTGAGAATTTTTTGTGAGGCTTTTAATTTTGCCTACATTTTCAAATAATGACTTAAAAGTAAATGGATAGATAATTATCCTATACTCTCCATTAGTGCAGTAATTGTCAGCAAGATAAAAATGTATGGCACAGTATAAAGAATGTGAAATGTTCTTCAAGAAAAGCATATGTACTATATGTAAGAGAGTTTGTCAATCATTTACAGAATGTCATTTACTTTACCCAGATGGCCACTATAGGATGTTGGGTGTTGGCAAAGAAGATAAAAGAGAGAGACTTTAATATGATAAGAAATAAAAATTATCATTATTATCATATATTTCCTTGACTAGTAGCATTTCTAGCCTTTCATTTTATGGAGTACCTCAGGACATATTTCTTATCAGATCATATAAACTATGACTTTGAACAATAAAGTACAGAAAATCTGAAGTAGGTAGTCAGATTTCTTTGGTTTGTCATGTCTACTGTCTTAGATAATGAGTTTTCATAAGTTATATTGCCATTCTTAGCATAACATTGAAGCCACAATAAATATTTAACAGGAAAATGTAGGAAGCGTAGAAAATAGACCTCTGCAAAGACAGGCTGACTGTGTTCCACAAATCTAGGAACTTTACTCTGCATTTACACATTTGTTACATTGTATCTTTTCTATTGTAGGTTAAATTTATTTTTGAAGCAGCACTGTTTTCTTATATCAATGAATATTTAAGTGAAGAATAAAGTTTTAAAAGCTATGTATGTCTGAAATAAAAACTGGCTCAGAATTTATGTAGGTATTTTATTCAATGTTGGTTAGACTAGGCATTTCTTACAGTGATTACTTGGCTTGCAGTGAAGTGTTCCTTACCTGGATTTGCCCCTCCTTACATGAGTATAACCACCACTAGGCAGGTTTGAACACATTATTTTATTTCCCATGTCCGAGGTTAATAGGTCAAGGGGTAAACGAATGTATGAATCAAGCTTGGTCAACCATACGCTCTGTCCCAAGAATTTCAAAACATGGAAAAGGGCAACAAAATCCAGAAGTGCTTGAACTTAAATCTTGTTTTAAGAGCCTTCTTGGGGGGCTGGCCAAGTGTCTCAGCTTGTTAAGAGTGCAAGCTCTGAGCAACAGGATCACCGGTTGGATTCCCACAAGGGCCACTGAGTGCACCTGAGCTGAGCTGCCACTGAGCTGCCAACAGATGGCAGGATGGCTCAGCTGGTGAGAGCATATGCTTCTAACAACAAGGTTGCAGGTTCAACTCCCACCTGGGATGGTGGGCTATGCGCCCCTTTCCCCTTTGCCCCCCCCCCACTAAGATTGAACAGAGAACCTTGAGCTGAGTGGTCGCAAACTGCTGATGGGCGGCTGGCCGGATGGCGACTGGACTTGGAGCTTACCTTGCTGCGCCCTCCACAACCAAGATTGAAGGACAACAACTTGGCTGTTCCCCTTCCTGAATTCCCCCATAAAATCTTTTAAAAAACCTTCTTAAGAGGAGGTCTATAAACATTCTTGTTACTCAGGTTCCAGAATCCTCCCTGGTACCTGGCTTTCTGAAGGTTTAGCTTTCAAGAGTTCCTTTGTTTCTGCAAATTATCCCATTTTTACTCTAAAACTTACATTTTTAATACTTAAAATATCCAGACATACTTAGTTTTGCTGTTTACAACTAAAATAACTTTGATGACAAATCTAAAGGAAATTGCTTGATAATGTTTATGAGGAAAAAAACTAATTAATGAGAAGCTGCCGTAAGAATGTATATTGAGTTACAAATAATAAATACAGTGAATTTGTATGAATAATGTAATACCTACTCATTATAAAATATTCAAAATAGAAATATATGTAAATTATTAAACAAGCCACAATAAAAGAGCATTGTTTTGTGTGCCAAGCAGAAATAGTATCCCACTTGAACTCTGGTTCTTCCTTTGTCTATGATTATTGGCAATTAATTGCAATCCTCATCATTAAAATATAATTTAGCCTCCAATGGCTTTTTTAGGGTTCAATATTCTAATTCACATGCAAACACCTATTTCAATGCCTGATCACAAAAAAGGCGCTAGAGAATATCTGTTCTTTCTCTCCTCCACAATTACTATTTGTACATTTAGGAGTTTATAGGAACCCATTCTTCCCTCCCAGGTTCACAACTAAATGAAAAATAAACAAAATGTATGGTTAATGGAGGCCAATTATTAACTTAGTTAGAGTTAATAGAGAAATAATTCTATCTATGGGACAACTGCTGAGTCAGACTGACATTCCCACTGACATGCAGAGCTAGGAAGAAATCCTCAGGCCTGCCCTGTAGACATAGGGCCAACCTTATGGTAGGCCAATGGCAAAGAGGGCCCCTCTGCAGGCAAACTGGTTCCAGAATGAGCAAAAAAATAGGTGCCAAGCTATCCATGCCTGGTTTTTTTCTTCCAAACTCACCAGTCAAGAGTGGTTGAGCGGTGTATGTATAGAACAATTAAAACGTGGTAGAAAATACCAAGGATGGAGACAGTGAGTTTATACGTAAAAGTATGTATTTCAGTGATGTGGATAACATTTATAGCACTATAATTTTAAAACCACAGAATGATTATTTTGTAATAAGCTAGTAGAGCCATGCATAACTTCAGCAGTACTGGGAAAGCTAAAAGAGACAGGAAAAAATAATAAAGACTAGAAGTCAGATGCCAAGGAAAAAAATAGTTAAGGGTTAGGAGGAAAAACTACTGTAAGAATGGAAGAGTATGATGGATGACCAAAAGAATGAAAAATAATAAAAGGCAATACGATTTGAAGGGAATAAAATAGAGGAACAGATGTGAAGTGATATTAACATATTTTTTAAAAAATATATGAATATTTTTAACTAGCATACTTTAAAATTTTTCATTAAAGCATAGACTGTCCCATAAAATCAGCTTGTTAGAATAAAACATATAGAAACATTTGGTGGGATTCAAGTAAAGACAATAATTAACAAATAGTTACTCAGATATATACGTGCATGTGTATATGTGTGCCCAGTAGTGTGCATGTTATGTCTTTTCTTTTTCCTTTTGGAAATCTTTCAAATTTTTTCCTTGAATATATGTGTTATAGTAAAAATAATAGCTGCCAGAAGATGTCCATGGAACATGTGAATATGTTGCCTTATTTGGCAAAATGGAATTTGAAAATATGATTGAGTTTATGAATCTTGATGCAGAGAGATTATCGTGTATTATCAGGATTGGACTAATCTAATCACATGCGCCCTTAGTAAAGTGGAAAACTTTCTCAGTCTTGATAAAGAGGAGAGAGGAGATATAGGGGAGGGCAGAGAGATTCAAAGCAAGAGAAATACTCAGCCCACAGCTGCTGGCTTTGAAGATGGAGAAACTGCCCATGAGCAAAGGAACATGGTGACATCTAGAAAACCAAAAACTCTTCCTGACCAATAGCTAGAAAGGAAATGTGGACCTTAGTTCTACAACAAATGAAACTGAATTCTTCCACCAATCAAAATAAGCTTGGAAATAGATTCACACTGAGAGACGCCACAAAAGAAGACAGGCTTGCCCACAACTTGATGTCAGCTTTGTGAAATCTGGAGCTGGGAGTCTGCTGAATCAACCCAGACTTCCAAACTACAAAACTGTGAGATAATAAGTTGATCTTGTTTCAAGCTGCTAAATTTGTGGTAATTTGTTATAGCAGCAATAGAGACAAGCATGATATTGATGAGGTATTTGTAATATTTTTATATGTATTTGTGGTTTTTCTCAGAAGCTTTGAAGAGGGAATGATTTTTTTTTATTGATTGATGAAATAGTCTCATGTTACAGGTGGAGATGAAGTGATGGACATTTAATTTTTAAAAGACATTGTTTCCATAAAATAAAATAAAAAATGTGTGAGATAAGTCATCTAGGACGCATGTTGTAGAGATGAAAAGTATTTTGAATTTGTGTTCAGCTTACAGTAGGTACATGATGATATCTGGAAACTCCTCGCCACAATAGAATCATGAAAATGAAGTTCATTGCTATAGGGTTGTCTTTCATTCAGTGGTCAATGGAAGAAAGCATATTTATTGTGGTTGTATGTGCTGGAGTCAAAAGAATTGAGATACTCAGATCTGTAGTTACAGAAAATTGGTCTTATATAAATAAGGATCCTTAAATTTTCCTATTAAGAAAGTGTTATACAGGGTAAAATGTGCAATCAAAGAAGCAATATGAATAACTGTGATAAGATATCCTGAAATCAAGAATTGATTATTAGTATTAATCTAAAGGAGGATAAATTGATAATATATTGAAATAAGAGGATGGAAGTAATGAAAATAATGACATCACATCAAGGTCCTAACTCAGATAATCCAAAGGGTGGTAATGCCATATCTGTGATACTGAACACAGAGAAAGGCTTAAATTGATCCTTCTGGATTTAGTACTACACAAGAAAAATGGCATTACTCTATCAGCTGTAAGAGAAAGTAACAATTCAAATTACTTTGCAGACAAAAATTAAGTTTAAAAAGTTTCTTTATTTTATGTAAACATTTCAAAAGATATCTTGTGCCCTTCCTTTCAGTTAATTATAATTATAATTTATATTTTTTATATTGCTTTATTGTTCAACACCCCATAAGTGTCTATCAATGAACCAGGAAATAAACAAATAGTGTTGGGAAAGATGAATGGCAAACACATTTCCCTTGATATCCTGATGAAGTATTGTTCTTGTCCTTTACAAAGGACTGAAAATTAAAGACAAGTAACTTTCAAATTATGTGAATTTTTTAAAAACCAGATGGCCCCAAAGCAGGCATAATTGAATACACATGTTTCTTTATTTCTTCTTTGGTTTAAGCTTTGGGTACCTGTTGTCATACAGCAGCCTAACTGTCTGTCCCCTTGCACTTTCCCATAAAAATTAGAGCATCTATAAAGACAGATCCTTTTAGGGACATTACTTTAACATTGTACCTACTCTGTTTGTATTCCTGTTTGGTCCTACAAGATAGCTGGTTAGTCAATGACGGATAAGATTCCTCAAGGGAGAAACAACCTAAGACAGGCACAGTTGCGTGGGTGCCATAAGGAGAAATCATGGAGTTGATGAGAGTGGGCACAGACCCCCTGCCTTGGAGCTGACAGTCTGCTTATGGGCTTAATGATGTAATAACATCTTTCCTCCATGCAATCCTATGAGTGAGTTTTAGCATAAGAGGTTTCTGTCTCTTAGGGAGGTGCATGTAAGCACATCATGGGACTTTCGGTAATGGCAGCCTGCAGGCATGGATGATTTGGCCCTGAGCTAAATTTTCAGGTATGAGACTCACAGACCATGGAACATATTTTGATCCTTCTTGTGTGAGAGACAATAAAAGGAGCACTCAGGCCCGATTCAGGGCTCAGTCCATGACACTTGAGTCCCCTGTCATTGCCTCTCTCTTTCTTAACTTTTTGCCGTCCTTTCTTGCTCTCCCACTGCTCTTTTGTGTTGGACATGACAGGTACTTTATCTACACATTCTCATAAGGTTTCTTTATCAGAGGCAGTGGCTAACTCACTTTTCTCCATTTTTACTTAGTACTTTTCTACTCATAGCCTTTCCTCCTCCTCTCCCTGTAGCAGGGAACCCCAGATCCATAAAAAGACAAGAGACCCATTAATTCATGGCTCCTTAGCAGTGAGACAATACCTCTGTCTTTGCTGGATGTCCTCTGACTCTCATATACACAATTGCACCATATATATATATATATATATATATATATATATATATATATATATATATATATATAAAACAATGAATAGCAGTGTGCATATTTCTTCATACACATATTTGGGTAAAGCTTTAGAATAAACTACTATACGTGAAATTGCCATATCAAAGTGTGTAAACATTAAATTTTTGCTAAACATTGCCAAATTTCCCCTAATAACAGTTTGAGAATTCTTCTGTACATGTACCCTCACAGTAAAAATATCATTAACTCTTTTATCTCTGCCACTCTCATGCGATTCTCTAATTACCTTTTTATTGTCATTTATATTTTTTGAATGAGACTAAGATTCTTTTAAAATGTTTAAAGACCTTCTGTATTTTCTTTATTGTGCTTTTGCTCTTCCTATTTTTGGCTGTTTTCCCTTGGCTTATTTTTCTTAATGATTCATAGAACCTGTTACAAGATTAAAATGTATCTCTTTGGTTTATGTATTGCAATATTGTTCCAGTTTTCTTGGTATTTTTATACATCGTTCATAGTATTTTTTACCATGTAATTTTGCTATTTATATGCAGGTAAATTTAATGATTTTTTTCTCTCATGACTTCTAAATTTGCATCCTTCTGAGAAAGGCCAGTTCTGTAAACAATGTTTATAAGAGTTCAGCTTTCCCCCACTGATAAGCAGTACGTCCTTTATTATAGATGAATTTGAGTATATTTGAAGATTCTCTTCTTTTACATGAGCTGTTCATTTAACAATACTGCATTATTTTAATTAATTATATATGTAAGTTTTAATATATGCTGATAGCTGGCCTCTTAGAAATTTTAGGACATGTTTTGACATTGTTGCAAATGTATTTGTTTTATACAGGAAAATTAAAATTTGCTTCTGAAATTCAAAAAAATATGTAGAATTTTCATTCTTAAGCTAAATGTGTAGATTAGCCACAATGCTATACTGACAAGCTTGTATGATAGACCTTTTTTGCTTTTGTTTTGTTCCCTTCTGGTAAATCTATTTTTTTTTTCTTAGAGCTGTTGCAAAATGAGCTAGCTAAACTATTTTTAGTTTTCAGAATCTTTGAACTTTTCTGTATCCTAAAAGTTACATTGTTGTGACCATTTAATGGACCCTTAAGAAATAGATAATTTCGGAGAAGGCAAATCTCTACAATAATGAGAATTCTTGTTCAAGGACATGGTATACCTTCCCACTGTTTAAGTTTACCTGGTATCCTCTAATAAATATGTTAATTTTTTTCCTTTTTTTGTTGTTTAGCTCCTCTATTGATTCATTTTTCATTATTATTTCAGTTAAAATACAATTAGTTCTATATGGGCCCTGCTGTAGGTCCAAGAATAGAAGAAATGGCAGCAGAGTTTCAGGCTGGTACACCCCAAGTGAAACAACACTGAATGCTCATAAATTGACTTCTGATTTCCTGCTCACTGGTTGACAGATATCAGGGACTCTGGACTCCAATTAATGATCTCTCACTTCCTTAACCTTGGCAGTGATCTATCTCGGTGCTTTCTTATTCAGCTTTCATACCTGCCTAGTGTTGGGGGCTAATAGGATCAATAAAAGCTCCCATGGTAGGGCTGTGTATCTTGTCCTGTAGCTCTCAACAGGACTGCTGTTCAGTCCCTCCTTGTCACCTCTGTTGGTCAATCTTTATGCTCAACAGGCTTCATCTCAGATCTGCTGCCAGGTCTCTGCTGTTTATTTTACATGTGCCCACTTTTCATAACAACCCTGTATTCACATATTATTATCGGCATTTTGGAAATGAGTAAATTCATAGTCAAAAACCTTAAATGAATGCCTAAGTCTACACAAATGCTATTACAATGAATTTCATATTGTAAGTACCTAATGAAACGTATTTATTTAAAAAAGGAGTTTTTACTTTTTATTACACAATTAAATCTTAATAATAGTAACATTTTCTAAACATCTATTTTGGAAAGAGATTTTGGCTAATGCATTTGAAATAGATTTTTGCACTGTTTTCTGTGAATAGTAGTTCCTCAAAGTCCAGGGCCCAGTTCATTGGGAAATAAATCTCTTTCGTGAAAAATGCATTTCCAGATTATGCAGCATGGTGAAGAAACCTAGTTACAGCCTGTCAAGACCCTGACCTGAGATTTGCTGAGTAGGCTGGAGAGTGTGTGCTTGAAAAACAGCCGTCGCCTGGAAGAGCCCTGAGTAAAACAGCAGAACACAGTTCTGCAGCATCAACCCCTTGACATCAGCACTTTATACAGCCTTAAATTGGGGGGCATTTTCTAGCTGCTTCGTTCCAGAGTGAAAGACAATTTTTCACCCATATGGTTTAATCACATGGGAAAGAGAACCTGCACATACAGATGGCAAATAGGCCATCTAGCACAACTGGCCAGCTAAACCAACTACTGTTACATAAATAAATCAGGAGGACTTTCCTGAGTGTGACTCAGCACTGTTTGCTTTTTCTGTACACAATGAGAGCAAGAAACAAATTTTGAGAATAAAATCAGTTATAACAGAACCAAGGGCTTGATATCAACTGCAAATCAACTGCAAGTGACTTCTTATCAATACTTCCATTTAAAGTCACAGTGCGTTTTCAAATTCTACAATATATATTTAATGAGTACTCCTGATTTTATGACATTTACATTTTAAAATATAAATTCATATTTTCAAAAATAAAGGGAAATTAAATTTACTATTTTGCTCTGTCAACTCCCAGAAACCATGTAATTTAAACCTTTATAGTGTATCATGAATAGGTGTATCATTCTCTACTTAGAAAAGAAAGTGGGAGTATCTTTACTTTTTTCTATAATGCTTTTTAATTTTATTTGGTTTTTAAAACTTCAAGAGAATAGCATTGATTGTGTGGATATATTTCTACCACAATCAGTTTAGAATGAGCCTGCTGTGAGACTATTTATTCAGAATTGACCTTTTACATTGGTTTTAAATGTAATATATGCATTTAAGAATTACCACATATAGTGCATTATTTAAAATGTATATTCCAAACACTATTTGTAATAAATAAAATCTAAATGTTAAGTTTCACTAATCTTTATGTATACATATTAGCAGTTTGGTTCATTCGAGTAGAGTTTCACAATATAGAATCCTAAAAATAATTCATGGGGTAAATTGTGCAGAATCTGGTGCTTCTTGGTTTATTTTCAATGAAACTTCCATATTTCCCATGTATTTTCACAGACAATTATTCAGGTCAAAACAGTTTTGACAGAGTTATCAGTGTTAATGTTGGTAGTTCATTGCTATAACTATGGGTGTCCAGTGGGCTCACTGAGATAGCAACTAACAGTTTACAATCAATAAAAGAAGGTACATTTTAAGAGGTGAATCCTTAAGATTTTCAATAATAGCATATAGATATATTAAGCATATAGATATATTAAAGTGTTATATTTTTTACCTGGATTACACATAACATTGGGATAGTAGGGTTCAGAAAATAAACATTATTTATTTCCAGGAAAAAGTAAAGAGTATTGGATGATACAGTGGCCATATTTGTTATGCAATGGAGGCACAGATATTTTTAACTTGTTACAAAATATCAAAGTCTACTTGCTTTACATGGATGTTTCTGCTGCTAATTTAACTGTGAAATTAATGCATTTGCCTGGTAAAATGGTACATCTTCAAATGAATTTTCAAAAATGTTCCTCCAAACTTCTATGTGTGGTTACAGTTTGAGCAACAGATAATAAGAGTGTCAAATATCGATGCATAAAATGCATTTCCTAATAGTGTTAAAAACATTGTTCAATACAATTTCATTAATCAGATCATTTCTATTGAGATCTCCAATTTATTTACACTCTTTCACACATATTTCCCCATCCACATCATGAAAAATAGATGCATCAGCAAAAGAAGATAAGCCAGTTAAAAAGGGTAAATCATGATTTGTAAAAGAACCCACATGGAAAGGATTTTTGTTTTCCTATGAGCCAAGGTCTCAGGCAGGAACAGAAAGAAGAAGTCTAAAAACCTCTACTCTGTTGCCAGGAAAAGGGGAGCCCTCAGAAAGCATTTCATCATTTTCAAGTAGGGTAGCTTGCCGTTTGGAGACTTTACCTAAAATGACCTACAAGGTATTCTGGAGCCCAGAGAAATGACAGCATATCCATAAGGAGGTGAAGGTTAAGGTGTCTTTCATGCAGAGATTTCAGAGCCCAGATGCTGTCTCTGAGGAACAAAAGAAAAAAAGAAAATAATGTAATAATGGAAATATTCTGTAGTAATGGATATTTCTCCTGGATTAAGCACTTGAATTAGTTTGTGAAAATATTTCCTTGAAATGAAAGAGTCAAATTGCAAGGGAAATTTTAATAGCCTGTTGTCACATTATAGCCTGCCTGTCTGCCCCCATGCACCTCTCCATAAAGACAGATCATTACCGAAACATTATGCCTATTCTGTTTGCATCCCTGTTTAGCCCCACACGATGGCTGGTTAGTCAGTGATGGATAAGATTCCTCAAGGGAGGAAACAACCTAAGACAGGCACAGTCATATGTGAGTGCCATAAGGAGAAATCAAGGAGTTGATGAGAGTGGGCACAGACCCCCAGTCTTAGAGCTGACAGCCAGTTTATGGGCTTAATGATGTGACAACATCTGTCCTCCCTGTAATCCTATCAGTGAGTTTCGGCATAAGAGGTTTCTGTCTCTTAGGGAGGTGCATGTAAGCAGATCATGGGACTTTCAATAATGGCAGCCTGCAGGCATGGGTGATTTGGCCCGGAGATTAATTCTTGGGTGTGAGACACACAGACTGTAAGAAGATACATTGACCCTTTTATGTGTAAGAGAATAAAAGAAACAGTCAGGCTGGATTCGGGTCTTCAGTCCATGAGGTTGGGGTCCCCTGACCTCGAACTGTTTTCTCTCTTATCTTGTGTCTCTCTCTCTTTCTTAACCTTTCACTGTCCCTTCTCCACTCCCACCTACCCTGTCATGCAGGACGCGACAGCCTGAAACTGAAATTACCACACTATTTAGGCAAAATCTAGGATTTAAGTGTTGGATTGAGGAGGAGAAAACAAAAGCATTATAAAGGTGTTTTTCTTTTTTTTGGTATTAGAGGCTGAGTCACTAAAGACCTATAAAATGTCATATTCTAGAGTAAGCATGGAACAATGGAGTGAGTGCTGTGGTTGTAGGATAGAGTTGATATAGGTAGATATGGTGGAAATATGTTAATTGGTTATCATCATTGAGAATGTGGGGAAAAAAAAAAACTTGAGAAACAGAAAAGCTTAAAGGACCTTCCAAATGAGCTGGACTATAGGTGAGGATGAATAAAAATTAAACCATCAAAAATAAGCAAAAGGTAAAAGAGAATGTAATAAAGCAAAAATTAATTTTTTGAAATGAACTAAGATTAAAGGAGTAAAGTCATGTAAGTATACATGTATTATATGTTTCTGTATTAAATGTAAATTTATTTCACAAAACAGATTTTAATGTTGGGTGAAAATCAATTTTTATGCATTGTATACAGGAAACACTTTCAAAACATAGCACTAGATGTTGAAAACATGTAAAACAATATTCATGCAAATACAAGCAAGAGGGACAATACTGACATCATTTTCAGAATCCCATTGATTTAGTAGAAGAAAATAACTGAAGAAAGAGAGAGAATTTGAATAGTGTAATTAGCATACAGAACTGATTAGACATATTAATAAAGTTGCACTGTATAAATGGAAAACATATTTCATGTAAAAAAGATAAATTTAAAAACTTCTGGAGGGCCCTAAAACAAGTGATACATCAAGGAGATAGAAAATAAGCACAGATATTGAATATCTGCCCAATATAATTAGTAAGTCCAAAAAGCCTACATTTCATCTATTTTACAATGCTTTTCATTATATCCATTATTTTACTTATTACTAAGTAAGAAAATAATGCTGCCAATAAAACTTACACAATGCTCTTTCATCATTTAAAATGTTTTACTCTATATTTATTGAAAAAGTATATTTTAGCTGCATATAGTTATGTTTCACAAATACCACTGTGGTGCATGCATAAAGGTAAAAATATAACACAAATCAATAACTTCCTTCCACTCTATTCCCATTTGTAGAATTAGATATTTCTATCTTCTGAAATTTTTCACATTATTACTTGTAAATTAAAATCTGTCATATATCTTCTTATATTAACTTTTAATGCATCTGAAGTGAAGAAATTACAGAAAAAGAATGTTTTATTAAAGTTTATCAATCAATGATCATACCTGATTGAATGTGTGACAAATACTTTTTAGTTATGAAGTAGGGGGTCTAACCAATACCTGATGACAAACATTCTTTGGTTAATACAGTATCTAGAATTTGAGGTCAAATGATTCAATGGGAAATGCTGTTTCTTTTTCCTATAGGAACTCTATGTAAAATACTTTAATAAGAATGATTTTTCATTTTTTTCATCTTATTCATAAACTTAATAAAGTAAACAAGAGTATGTAGAAGGGAAAAGAAAAGCTTAAGGTTAATAAAAATGGTGAAATGAAGGGTAGCAATGTGTTCTTAAGGAAATGTTATCTATTAAGGTAAATACAGTAACAGTTTTTAAATGCTCAAAAGTATAAATAGTTTTGTAAATGAATTTTCTACCATAAAATTATCTGCTTAAAATGTACAAATTTTATTTCTGCATATGTCTTTAATTTGCCTTTTTTCCAACTTCATTACTTGAATCTAGACCCATTTCTACTATTTAAATACCATTTTTTGTTGTCTTTTCTTGTTTCCTTGATTAAAACTTAGTTAGGTGTTTTCCCTTTTGTCTGCTGACTTCACTAGTTTTCAAAACAAGACAAAAAATATTCTGAATGGAATCACTCCCAAATTTCAAGGTATGTATGAAATATGTATGAAGGGTACGTAACTCACTGAAAGTGTATTAATTGTTTCATGAATATTTTACTTTTCTTCTCTGGTCCCTAACCCCTGGCATAATTTTATTTGCATTTCACTTATTTTTCATATTTGCAATCTAGTCAGTGATATTATTATTGCATATAGCAAAAATGTGAAAACATCAGAAAAATATTGATATCATTTCTAAAATGAAATATTGTAAATTATAGGTAGAGATACAGTTTTTTCTTTAAATCATAAAACTGGGTAAGCATGTTACCAGGTATTTTAAACATTTTGGTTTAGTGGCAATTATAATTTAGAAGCATTTTGGAAAATTTATTAAATTATTTTACACACCATTTTAATCATTATTTTTATTAAGTTGGTTGATCTAAATTATATAAGCTTAATATGAAAGGAACAAAAATTCTTCTGTCTTCTTCTCTCACTTCTAATCTACATAGTCAGAATAGCTGATTGCGGGGTGACTGGTTAACTCAGTTGGTTAGAGCATGGTGCTGATAACACCAAGGTTATCAGTTTGATCACCACATGAGCCACTGTGAGCTGTGCCCTCCCTAAAAGAGTCAACTATGCCATTGTAGCATGAAAGCAATGTGTAACCAATGACCATGCTGTTCCCCAATAAAAATTTTTAAAAAAAGAATAGCTGACTGATATTCCAGTTGACACGAAGGGGATTTAAATAGTGAAACAGCACGCTTCTTCCATTTAAGAGTACAAATCAGAATTGCACGCATCACTTCAGGCCAATATTCCATTTGCCATCACTTAGTTACCTGGACACACCAGGCTGCAGGGAAGGCTGTGATATGTATTCTTATTACAAGATTGTGTGATAAATGCAAAATGAGCATAATGGAACAACTAGCTGTCTTAACCACATCAACTTACAATAATAATAATGTATAAGAGTAATATATCATTTCACCTATTAATTTCTTAAATTTTTTTTTTTTTTACTGTTTTAACTCCAAATCTTTAGGCAGAAGTCATAGTATTTTCTATTTTAAAATACCCCATATTTCATGTAAAATGCAAATATGTATGTGTTTCATTGCTCTATAAATTAGGAAGAAGTCTTTAATTATTGCTTAGGTACACCATTAATTCCATTTTCTGATTTCTTGCTATCTTTGAGCTCCTTAATTAGATTGGACAAAACTTCACAGTTCATCGTTTATCTCAGAATATCTTTTTCTTCTGGAATGTAATAATTTGTAAAAATTCAGAACTACATAACATGTCATTTTCTGACTTTTACTTAAAGAAAGTTTTCATCCTCTTCTTATTTTGTAATGATAAAAGTTACCTTAGAACTATTAACTTTCATCTCTTTTTCAAGAACTACATATCTTTTCATTACATAGACACTTGAGCACTGTGCTAGGGCTTATTAAATGTCAAACAAGAAAAAAAACACATTTGAATTAGAGTTAAACATCAAAATAAAAACTTTAAAATTTCCCCAGTCTTTATATCTATCTATACCTGTGTACATATATACACAGGTATATATAGATATATGCAACAGAATATACATACACGTGTATATTGTGTGTACACACACACACACACACACACAAATCCAGCAAGAGGCTTGGGCACAGTCATTTAATGTACACTAACAAGTAACACCAGGAGACTCAGCGAGCAAACAAACAATTGAGACAGTCTTGTTTTAGAAAGAGGATTTGTTAAATTCAATATATTGAGTAAACTGATACCCATTCTTCTCATAGAAAGAAATAGAAGTTTTCATACTGAAACGTAGGTTAAAGTTTATGGCCGTTCTTTGTATTCCTCTAAAACTACCACAAGAAGAAAGCTGAGAAATTCCATAGTCCCCAAGAGGATATATACTCCACAGCACATTTCATGTGGAGGTTAACAAGGAAAAGGTTAGCAGAGAACGGAACCAGGGCCCAGACAGAAGAGCACAGCAGTTGCTTCCAGAATGTTTATAGATCCCAGAATGTCAAAATAAATAAATAAATAAATAAATAAAATAAATAAATAAATAAATAAAACAAGTTGCTGATCGAGAGGGCTGTATATAGAACTGGATGCAGAAATTACCTCATGATACTCAGGCTTGCCTTGTTTGAGGACTGACAAAAAGAAGAAGGATGAGCACAGATATGTGGGTTACTAAAGGGGCAGAATATAGCAGAGAATATACAGAGGATACCCAAAAAAATGCGTACACATTTTAAGAAAAAAAAATGTATTAAAATTGTAATACTCTATATATACCAATAACAAAAGGTGAATACAAGTCATGTGTACAATTTTTTGGCACCCCTGGTCGTTGTATATTCAAACATGTACTCTTCATATACTTTTTAGTAAAAGAACTTCAGTTTTATTGAAGGAGGAAAGCAATATGTGTAGTTCTCCCTTTAAGTTTTTTTGATGATGATAAATCTTTCTAAGGATACTACGGGTGAAAACTTAGGACTATATTTATGTCTAATTTTCCTGTATCATTGAACCATATTGTTCTGTTTAAATTCAATATATCTTAAGAGTGAAATATTTCTCACCTTTTGAATTGTTATTGACAGGAAACTATATTCTTAAACTCAGAGGGTTTGTTTGTTTGTTTGTTTGTTTGTTTGTTTGTTTGTTTTAATGTGATCTGTTATCTTAGAAAGAGTCATCCTTGCATTAAGTCAGAAATAAAACAGAATTGTGTCACATTAAAATATTACCTAGCTAACAACAGTTTATTTCCCTCACACTAAAGAAATCCAGTATCAACTATTTCCAGAAACATGGAGAAATTGCCACTAATCAAAGGTGGAATAGATTCATAAAGCCAAATATCAGAACTTAAAGTAGAAAAAAGGGTGATAGTCACACACACTGTCACCCATTTCCAACCACAGTTGCAGTTTCCAGAGCAATTGTTAGGCAAAAAGCTATTCTTACTACAAAACAAAATAAATAGTTTATTGTATATGTTCAGGGAAATGAAATAATGAAAGAGAAGTGGGGGAAAAAAAATACTGTGTGTATTATCAAAGGGGAGATGAAAGAATATCTAATGAGGAAATGCTTTTATATTTTTGTTTTGGTTATCGTTTTTTGTTTTTTTTATTTTATTTATTTATTTATTTATTTATTTTATTTTATTTTATTTTATTTTTAATTAGTTTCAGGTGTACAACACAGTGCAATAGTTATACATTTTACCCCTCAAAGTGACAACCCCCACCCCCAATACACCACCCCACTCCCCCCCATATCATATATGTCTATTACTCTTCCTCTGACTCTCTTCCACAGTATAATCCACATCCCGTGACTATCTATATATATTCAATTACAGTAGGTATACCACCTCCACTTTAGTAATACAGTGCAGTGATCAAACCTCTACTCCATCCATGAAATGGTCTCCCTAACAAGACCTATGATCATCTGACATTCCACAGAATATTTACTATTTTGTTTTTATGTACCAATTTTATTGTGTTAAATATAACAGAGCACTTCCAGAAAAGCATTCTTATCACATTTTCAGTTCCAGGAAAAGCAAAAGAAATAAAAATAAAATGTCCCCTCCATTAGAAGACACAAGTTAAATTCCTAAAAGAATTTCCTAGGGGTTATGCCTGAGTAAGATGCAAATTCTGACTGTACCCAAACGTATACTGAAGATGAGGAGAGAGAATTCTCTTCCCTCTTCACTGGTAAATCCCAGGATAAAAATCTCCTCATTTAAATATGCTCTTTAAAATACTTTGCAGCATGAGAATAATAGAGAAGATGTCAGAGAAAACTGCATTTTCAAAAGTGATTTACCACAAGAGATTAAAGCAAACTTTAGGAAGTATTTTTGTGTTCTGAAAATTACTTCATATTTTAAAATCCATGGTATTCTTTTATCATTGTAATTTATCTAAAATATTTCCAGTAATGTTTTCTTCCCTCTGTTATGTTGTATACCTAAAATAGCAAATAAAGGAATTTTGGGGAAACTAATTTTCCAAAATAAAGCAAAATGAATGAATAACTTGCTAAAACAAGTAAAACAGACATTTCTTTCACAATTATTTTATTTATTTAATGTACTATATCTTTTTACTATTGCCCTTTATTTTACAAAAAACAATGAAAACTGGATCAAAAATGAAGACTGAATATGGATGTCTATAATACCTACACCTATAATCTCAAGAAATGACAGGCAAGTTGTTCTGAGAAAAAATAATAAATCAAAACAATGAAAAAAAAATACAAGATATGGAGTGAGGTGGGGGTGTATATGAACTTACATCTAGAGGTGTTGCAGAAGTTTGAGTAAGCATTAAAAATGTGGATATTGACTAAGAACCAATGTCAGAGGGATTTCATCTGAATACTGGTATTAATTGTTTCAAATCTTTGTCATCCATTGAACTATGTAGACAGTATTAACTACAGCGATCATCTGCAGAAGTCTGCTTAAATCATAAATTCATAGCTATATTTTAAATTGGATCATATAGGTTTATATAAATCATCCATTAATAAAGTATCTATAATTGCTTTCACAACAGTGTGAATCTCTATGGATATAAAAATTGCCTCTACTCTGATTTATTAATGTCTTTGTAAGGTTTTTATTTAAAATGGGGAAATGCTGAGATTAAATATTTGTGATTAATATACAGATTTGCATGAAGGAAATTAAAATCATTTGATTTAATGTTGAAATTTATTACCTCACATCATGCCAAAATATAAGCTGCTTTGATATCTGACCTAGCCTGGCATTTGAGCTTTTCACAATTGAGCACTCTCTACCATTTCTTGTACTTCTTTCCAAGTCATGGAGTTCAACATTCTCACTACAACTAACTTGATTCTGCAGATATGTCAACTCTACTAATTCTGTTTTTTGTTTTTTTCTTAATTTGTTTACGGTGGCCAAGACATGGAAACAACCAGTGTCCTTTGATAGGTGATTGGATAAAGATGTGACATATATATACAACAGCACACTATTCTGCCATAAAAGAAGATGAAATAGTGCCATTTGCAACAACGTGGATGGACCTTGAGATTATTATGCTAAGTGAAATAAGTCAGACAGAAAAGGTTGAGAACCATGATTTCACTGATATGTGGGATATAAAACTGAAAACAACAAAAGAACAAGACAAACAAATAGTCTACTGGTTCTTATATTCTGCTATAAGCAACTGAAACCACTTTCTTTAAAGCCTCCAGAATCTCTTCTCATTCCCTCACCTCCCTCTAAGTAGTCCAGAAAATGCGCCATGGTCAGCCTTCATTAAAACATTTTTATTTATCTGTATTCTTCTTGAATATACTTTCCCCCTTTTTCCACTTTTCTAACTTTTTCTCATAGTTCAATACTATGAGTAGGTAATTTCTACTTTTTCACAGATCTTTTCCCAAATTCTAACACCATGTATTGAAATTTGTAAAGTGTTGTAACCTGTATTATTCATTTTTTCTACTTTAAATTATTATTTAACTGTGTCTTATTGTGTATAGCTATATATTAAATAAAAGGTGACTTCATGTGTGTAAGGACTTTAAATTTATATCTTCATGTACACAGAATTATTTACTAAACAGACAAATGCACAATTAGAAAAATATAATTGATCAGTCATTGTCTTTGTCTAAAAATCTATTTTATCTTTCTTTGTACATCTCTTCTTCATTACTACTTTTAATAGGGCTTAACCAAAAAGTTTGGCATTGTTTTGTGAAGATTTATATTCACACTTTTAATTTCTGCTTTGATAGGACATAACTTGTACTAAAAAAATTCAAGCTATAGACATCTTTCAGTTAAAAATGATGTATAAAGGAAAATGTTTGGCACTTTATTATCTGATTCCACTGTTAAAGAAAGCTTCACACCACACAAGATGAGTAGCACAAGTGTTTGTTTGTTTTTGATACTATTACCAGAAGCAGGGAAGTGAGCATAGACCAGTGTGGAAACTCAGCTCCACTGAAACAGATGGCAGGGGAATTTTAAGAGCTGGGATGGAGGGGTCATAGGCCATCTGTATTTGTTAATTGTCTTTATTCGAAGGAAAATTAAGCTTTCTTTTATCTTCATGATGGGTAGAAGGAAGTAGTTTTCCACCTAAGCACTAAGGCGCCCACTGAAGTTAGGCTTTTACCCTCCCACAGAAACAGAGATAGGGCATTAGCTCCCTTGATAATTACGGTTTCAAAGGGATCCTTGAGAAAGACAGTCTTAGGTTGAAAACTGCCAAGAAGCTTTTAAAAAGAGTTAAATCTTATAATGACAGAGAAAGAACTTGTGATTGCAAGTTTTCTGATGTAAAGGATTGAAGAAAAGGGAGATCAGGAGCATAGAAATATCAACAAAAGCTTGAAGAAATACATTTAAATCAAAATAATTTAAAATTATATAATATCTCATCCTGCAGGGCCATAGGAGTTCCGAAGGGACAGCAGGGCTTGGAAACAGAGACAAAGGATAGTTCAAAAGCAGTGCTAGCCAGAGGACTCAAATCTTGTTGGACTAAGAGCCCTGAATTGAGCTTGACTGCAGCTTTTATTGGGATACACACAAGGAAGTTTTTGGGATACAACACAAGCATTGTGTTTTCCATGGTCTGTAAGTCCCATACATCATACCGGAGAACTTAGCTCAGAGTCAAATCACCCTATGGCCTGCAGGCTGCCTTTACCAAAAGTCCCATGACTTACGTACGTGCTCCTCCTAAGAGACAGAAACTTCTCATGCTGAGACTCATTCATAAGACTACACGGAGGACAGATGTTATCACCTGATTAGGTTTCATCGCAGGCAAGCTGTCAGCACTTGAGACAAAGAGGTCTTTGCCCATGTTCCTCAACTCTGTGATTTCTCCCATGGTATTCCCACGACTGTGTCTGACTTGGGTTGCCCTTCTGCAGCTAGGGTCGTACCTGTCATTGACTAACCAGCCGTCTTCTGGGGTCTCGCAGGAAGTTAAAGTAGATATAATGAAGAAGTACTGTCTCTATGAGGATCTGTTGTTTCTGAAAGGTGCATAGGGGCAGAAGGCTAGGCTGCTGTGTGACCACAATATAACTATCCATATATGAAATTTTTAGTCATTCAAGCAAGACTATCATTGATATTTCTATAATTACTTTGTTACATATTTTTAAATGATAAATTTCTGAAAAATATAGTTGTTTGGGAGGATAATATTTCTAATGGAAAAATAAGAAAGATAAACTTCACGCATAGCTGCTATAATTGATTACCATCAATTACATTTGTTCATGAGGAATTGGTGTTTTCTTTTGAAAAGTCTTAGTAATATCAGAGGTATAAACTTCTATTTGTGCTGATCCCAATGCCAGAATTATTAAAAGATATTTGATTATGTAAGTGCCTGAGATTTCTGACCAACTTTATCACATGCATTTAGCTTTATAAACAAAAATTTTAAATATTTTTATTGTTTCTGCTTAGTATTATCAAATATATGTTATTAATTCTCCAATATTTATGTTAAAAATTCATTGAATTTTGGTTATTTTATGTTTAAGTGCCATTTGTATTTTTTAGAGAAAATCTAATAACCCATTGCAAATTTTTAAAAGCATAAATGTTTTTCAATGGGAGGCAGCAGAATCGAAGTTCAGAGAGAGAAAGAAAAACTAAGAATGTATTGTTCAATAGGATAAAATTTTTATTTCTTTTAAAACTCAAATTCACATAGCATTTCTTAAGAATAGAGGATTATGCATTCTGATATCAACTTTAGAACCAATTAAATTACATGAACCCCATTATCTATTTTCCTCAGAGACTTTAAGATCAATGTTCCATCTACAGCCTATTAAGGATAAATGTTTTACACATCTTTTTCAGTAACTGTGTTAGTAGCTGAAGCATGTGAAAATTTTCCCACTGGGAGTTTTAAAAGAAATGGAAAAAAAAATACATCTACAAAAATATCCTTAATGGAAAAGTTCCTTCAGACTGGATCTTTCTACTATCGTATTTTTTGAGGGGTGGTTGGGAGGGTGGGAAAAAGATGTGTGTGCTTATATTAATATATAGTTATAATTTAAGAAATATTAAAACTATAACAAAAAGTAACAAAAATTGTTATATTTAAAATAAACAATAATTGTGTTAAACATCGTAAATAAACTTTACTTCTTGATGCCTTGACAATGCCAAGATTTTAAATTAATATTTCAGAGTATTTCTCACTATATTCATTCTTTCCTTTTGTTTTTTTATATCTGAACTTGCCCTGCCCTGATTTTTTATTATCTTCAATTTTCAGATGTGCTGGACATGAGACTATTTTTCTCATCTATTGAAGTATGTTCTAATAAGTCTCAGTAGTTGAATTTTATGGAGAATGGTATATCTTTTTTAAATCATAGTATTTGTTTCCTAATTGTCTACAAATGAAGAATTTTATTTCAAATATTATTATGTATAATGTGCCATTTCATAAAATGCTTTAAACACCTATGGAGTTTTGTTCACTATACAAATTAGGAAAGCAAAATAAAAGAGTTAAAGATTTCTGAGTATTTTGAGAATATATCAAATAAATAAATATTTCTATTAAGACATGATAAAATTAGAAAATAAAATATTTCACATAAGGTTGTGTAGTATATAAGAATATCTTGGGGCTGGCAGAGTGGCACATTGGTTAAGAGCTGGCTTGGGATGCCAGCGGCCCGGTTCGGATCTCACATATGAGGGCCAGTGACACTGCCCTCTACAGCTAACAGCAGCTTCACCTGGAGCTGGGCTGCGTGAGCCCCGGCGATGGTGTAGGCTTCCACCCCTGCTGCAATGGGCTGCCATAGGCTACAGTGAGTGGCCGGCAGCCAGCATGAGCGATCTGCCTCATCCGGGAAGAGCGCAATGACAATACCAACATGGGCCAGTGAAACAACATTCTCCGAAACTAGACTGAAGAACAAAAGGACAGCAACTTTTCTGTTCCTCCTCCCCCAATTCCCCGATAAAATCTTTTTTTTTAAAAAAGAATATTTTGAATAGAATAGTTGGGGGAAGAGTTTTCTGGAAGTGGATATATAGAATTAAGAAGATAGTCTCTAGGACAATTTGCATAGGATATCAATGATTAGCCAGTTGAGGTTAGTGCATACAAAAGAACTAAAAAAAATAAAGAAAAAACCCTCACAATGGATATGATGCAATCAGGAAACATGAAAATTCTTGGAAATCACTGCAAGGGAGGTGGTCTAAGCGCATTGTAAAGTTCAGGAAAACCCTAAGTAAAAATTTACAAAAAAAATTTAATATAGTTTTGGCATCGGGGTTAAGAAGATAATTAAAAACAAATTAGTAATTATTTACATCTCTATATTCCCAGTTATATTCAAAGAACTAGTTCCTGAAATGTTTATAGTGGTTCTGTGAGTAAAAGTGTTTTATAGTCTGTTTAATACAATGTTTAAAAAAAGAACGGTATTAGAGAGACCTCTGAGATTTCACAAGCAAGTGTAGTACATTGCAAATTTCTAAATGTCAGATACTGTAGGCAGTGTATCAAAATTATTTCACCCTAAATCATCAGTGCGGCAGGAGCTCCACAATACATAATTTCGGGGGAATGCTTCAACCTTAACTTAAAACATTTTTGTGTGTTTTTTGTTGAAGCATATAACATCAGTTTCTTAAAAAATAGGAGTGAAGGATGGTTTTTTTCAAGCAGTTTCATTATAAGACCAATAATCTCATTTTATCCTGCAGTTGCATGAGAAGTTCTATTTATAGCATGTGAAGTTCACAATATAATAATGAAACAATGAAAGCAGAATAAATTCTTAATTTATGACTAACATTATTGAAATGTTTTATTGTTATTGTTCTTTATATTGTTTTTTACCAGCTTTTCCTTCTAAGGATCCACACCATATGTAATCCCATCTCACTGAGTCCATACAGTATGTGTGAATTTCTTCTAACCAACAGAATGTGGCACTCCTATGGAGATACAGGGATGTCGCTTCTTTATGTTACGATATGTAAGACTTCATCTTAGAAGACTACAGTGAAAGATCATCCTCCTTGATTTGATGAAGTAAGCAGCTATGTTGAGGAGGTCCTTGTGGCCAGAAACTCAGTGGGGCCACACAGCCAGCAAAAAGCTCCAGTCCTCAGTCATTCAAACACAAAAGAATTACTTCTCACAATAACCTGGATGCTTAGAAGTGGATCCTTCCACAGACTAGCAGCTAGATGAAAACTCAGCCTGGCAAATACATAGATTGAAACCTTGTGTGACACTGAGCAGAAGATCCATGCATTTTATGCTAAGACTCCTGACTCAGAAACTGTGAGATGATAAAGGTGTGTGTTATTTTAAGCCACAAAATTTGTGATAAGTTGTTACATATGCAGCAATACTGTAAAACTGAAGAAGTAATGGTTTTACTTTTTAGTTATTTAATGATATAAATTGGAATTAAATTGCAGTTGCAACTGTACAAATAGCTAAAAGGAACAGAAAATATATGGTAGATCAATTATTTGGCACATGTTTTAGGGTGACATGGTTGTCCATGTTTTACTATGGAGATGATTGGCAAAACTGGAGCTAGGAATCCCAGGCATATGTGGCTATATCATACAGTAAGAAACAAAGTTTAGGAGGATTGCAGCAACTCTGAGAATTTTTAAGGGAGTTATCTCTTTATTAAGTTGTGGTTGAAAAATTATATCCTGTACCAGGAAGGATGAGAACCTTAACTGATTGGTCATATGGTATATTGGTGTTAGTCAAAACAGAGCAGAAACTGCTGAAGGCTAAAGTAATTCATAAATTATATTATTATTTGGGGACTATCATGGATCCGATGCATTCCCTACTCAATCTCAGCTTTAAATTTCAGAGAAGATGTACAAAATATTTAGAAGAAAAATAGATTAATTAGCATACAGGGATTTTATTCCATAGAAGAATTATTGCCAAGTACTCGAAGTAACTAAAGAATTAAGCTATTGTAGAATTTAAAATATGGTGACAAATATTGACTGATAGAACATTTGTGAAATAAAATATATGCAATATAAAAAATTGTCTGTAAAATATTATATCATCTTTTTCTATTTGAGGAAGAAATATAGAAATTGTGGGGCAATATAAAACATACTAATTGATTGACATTATGGAGCAAGTAAATGGTATTTGATTTATTTTTGAGTTGTTCATTAGAAAAAAAATTAAAGTACAATATGGTGGAATTAAAACTCCATTGTCATATTATAGCCTGTCTGTCTGTCTCCATGTACCTCTCCATAAAGACAGATCATAACTGTAATATTATGTTTGCTGTATGTTTACCGGTTTGGCACCAAAGGATGGCCAGCTAGTTAGTGACAGGTAACAAGAGGGACAGCCCAAGCCAGACATGGTCGTGTGGGTGTCCCTGGGTGCCCAAGGGTGCCAGTGAGTGCCATGGGAGAAATCAGGGAAAGGAGAAAAGGGGCCAAAACCCATTGCTTCAGGTAGAGGTGCATGACAATAATCTCATGGGACCTCTGGTAATGGCAGTTTGCAGACTTGGGAAATTAGGCCTGGAGGTTAATTCTTGGGTGTGAGACTCACAGACGGAGGAAGCTACATTGACCCTTGCTTATGTGTAAGATAATAAAAGGAACAGTCAGACCCGATTCGGGGCTCCAGTCCATGAGGCTGAAGTCCCCTGGCCCGCTGCATGTTTCTCTCTTATATCTTGTCTCTTTCTTTCTTAACTCTTTGCCATACCTTCTCCACTCCCACCTGCTCTGTTGTGCAGGAACGCAACACTCAATATATTATCTAAATCACTAGAAAAAGTTCAAAAGGCATCATCCGCACACTAAAAGTTCCATGATTTACTAAATCATCTTAGCATGGAGTTAAGACTTTTTGACACTGACTATTTAAAATTCTCTGAGGTTGAGATAGTTTCAGAGGACAATAAACACTAAATGTAAGAAAGCTGTCAGACTGTTATAGGTATTAAAATAATCTGTTGGGGGGCTGGCCGAGTGGCTCAGTTGCTTAGGAGTTGGCTTGGAGCATGAGCTCTGAGCAGCAGGGTCGCTGGTATGATTTCCACATGGGCCAGTGATGATGTGCCCAAGCTGAGCTGTTGCTGAGCTGCCAACAGGTGGCAGGATGGCTCAGCTGGTGTAACAATAAGATTGCCTGTTCGATGGTGGACTTCGCCCACCCACAACTAAGACTGAACTCGGCACCTTGAGCTGAGCTGCCGCCTGGATGGCTCAGTAGATAGGGCTTGCACTCTTAACAACAAGGCTGCCAGGTTCGACTCCCACCTGGGATGGTGGCTATGCCTACCCACAACTAAGACTGAACACAGCACCTTGAGCTTAGAGGCCAGGGTGCCGACAGTGGCACCCTCCACAACAAAGATTGAATAACAGCAACTTGGATGGTCCCCTTTCCCAATTCCCCAACACTGTTCCCCTCCCCCATTCCCCAATAAAATCTTTTTAAAAAATAAAATAATCTGTTGGAATGATAGAAGGGAGAAAACTAAAGTCACCTTATAAAGCTCAGAGACAACCTATTCACGGCAATGTGTGAAGGGCATTTTAAGTAGAATTCTGTAATGTTCTTTAAGACTGAAGCTCATTTTCACTTACTTTAAAAATGCATGAAAGGGGCCTGCCAAGTGGTGTGTTGGTTAGGAGTTGGCTTGGAATGCCAACTCTGAGTAAGCAGGGCCCTGGTTCGGATCCCACATATGAGGGCCAGTGACACTGCCCTCTACAGCTAAGATGGTGAACACCAGCTTGACCTGGAGCTGGGCTGCAATGAGTTGCCAGCATAGGCTGCAGTGGGGCTTGAGCTTTCGTGAGCTGCCATGAGCTGCTATCCAATGGCTGGTAAGCAACTGCCTCACCCAGAAAGAGTGCAATGATAATACCAACATAGGCCAGTGAAGTGACATCCTCCACAACTAGACTGAAGAACAAAAGGACAGCAACTTCTCCGTTCTCCTTCTCGGATTCCCCAATGCTGTTCCCCTCCCCCAATTTCCCAATAAAATCTTTAAAAAAAAAAAGAAATGCATGAAAGGTTAAATTTTCCCTTGAAGATAGATATTTTTTAATTAAAAATATCCTGCAAAGAGGTAATTTTGTAATATTATACAGAGCAAACATAAAACTATGTGTATATCAGTTTTCCTATTTGTTCCAGGCCTTTGACATTATAAGAGGAAAGAAGATTATTTGATAGGAATGGCTTAGAATAATTTTTATATCAAAATTATATTTTCAAAGATACAGTATTTTTAATATTATATTGCAAGCTTTTGAATTGTATTAATCAAAGCCACAAAAGCTTAAGGATTTAGACAAATATATTAATAATACTGACTAGCATATTACTCTACTAAGAAAGTTCTGCTTTAAAGTAATATAAATTCATTGAACAGTGTTTAAACATTATTTTCTTCCTTTCAAAACTACAAATTTTAAAAAAGAAATGCTAAATGAAAATATGGAAGATTTAATAAATGTAGAAATATAGATTAATGAATTTAAAAATACAAAAAGTAACAGGTACACTGTTATCATAAGTCAATAAAAATAAATTCAAAATGAATGAATCATTTCAACCATGTACCAATTTTAAAATATTTTCCAAATACTTTTTTTGCTAAAATAAATATCAAGATTGCAACTAGAGAATAAAGACAAATTACCAGTATTCAAGATAATATTATCAATATTATAGGATATCAACAAAGTTTTATTTGCAAGTTAGCCAAAACTTACATGCTTTACTTATTAAGAAATATTGTCAATAACATAAAAAAGATATTGTTATTAACAAAATAACATTTAATTTTAAAGTAAAAGGAAGTAAAACTAAGTTAAATAATACATTGCAAAATATTAAGTTAGATTAAAATATGAAATGTGGATTCTTGAATAATTTAATCAGAGTTTGAAAAGAGTTTAAAGAAGAAATTTCAGCCACAAAATCACAATTAAGAATGAAAAATGTAAAAACCCCAAATAAAGGTTAGACGAAAACATTTAACAGATGATTAGTTAGAATTTCACATGAGGGCCGGTCGAGTGGCGCTTCCCAAGCCAGCGGCCCCGGTTTGGGTCCCACCTATGAGGGCCAGTAACAGTGCCCTCAAGAAAAAAAAAAAATTTCACATGAATAGGAAAACAAATGGGTAATAATAGAAAATAAAATTGAGTCACACTAAATTTAGATATAAAATGATCAACATAAAGATGAAATAGTTTTTATAGAATTATTCTCCATAAGATTCAATGCATAAGTTCTTTTGAATTAAGAAACAAATATCCATAGACAGTACTATATAAGCCATTCTAAACTAAATAAATTAGGTGACTTTTTCCATATTGATTTTAAATACTGGGAGTGCCAAAAACATGTATACAAGTGAACTTTGGTCAACGTTGCTCAAGCAGTAGTTCATTGTAATCAGAAGTGTCTGGATGCTGATGGTAACCTCTTTGAGCACCTCTTGTAATTGCAGAAGTCCAACATGACTTGTATTAATCTTTTGTTATAGGTATATATTGAGTATTACAATTTTAATACAGTTTTCCTTTCTTAAAATGTGTATACATTTCATTGGTACCCTCTGTATATAACAGAGTCCTGATACAACTCTGGATGAAAATACCATGCAAGGAATATTATAGGCTCATAAAAAATTGAATATATATATAAATTATAAGTAAATTAAAATTTAAAGTCACTCACATATTAAAACAATAATTTCTATTCACATAAAGTTTAAAACAAGCAAAATTAAACTATATTATTTAGTAATGCATGTATGGCTAATAAAACTACAAGGAAAATCAAGACGATAATTGTCACAAAACTCAGGATGAACAAATTCAATCACAGAGAAGCAGGAGGCCTCTGCAGTGCTGTAAACACTTAATGAATTGACTTGTGCTGTTGTTCATGATATATTTCTTCATACGCACACAAATGTATATATATATATACATATGTATGCATATGTATAGAAACAGTATGTACATTTATTATGTGTTTTATATTGGACAATAAAATGCTGACAGAGAAAGAGAGATGATGGCGCTTCCTAAAAAGTCCTCCCTAGGAGTTCTGCACTCCCTGATTTAAAATCCAATCCATTCCAATTGCAACCTTTACTATTACAACCCCCATTTCACTATCAAAACTTGTAGCCACTATAACAGGATGACTAAAAGCATAAACTCTAAAGATGTATCCTGCCTCTGACACCTATTATTATTTATTTTTTTGTGTGTGGGGGCGTAGATGGAGGGGTAGAGGAATAAATAAATAGACAGAAAAATAATTGATTCATAATATATAAAAATAAGGTAATAAGAGCTGAGACTGTACAGCCAAGCCAGCCTGTCTGGATTCATAGCTTAGCTTAGCTACTGATTAATCATGTCCAAAGAGAAGGTACATAAATTAAAAGTGCCTCATTTTCTTATTTTAAAAATAACAATTAAAATACCTACCTTATACGTTTATTTTGTGGATCCAAAAACCAATATATTGAAGCATTTAGAATAGTCCTAGATACAAAGTAAACATGTAGTATATATTACTTGCCTTTTTTTTTTTTTTTGAGGGCAGTGTCACTGGGCCTCATATGTGGGACCGTACCGGGGCCGCTGGCTTCCCAAGCCAACGGTTAACCACCGCGCCACTCGGCCTGCCCTGCTTGCCTTTTTAAACAATAATGTGCATGGCTTTTCTATGGAGATGTCTCTCCAATCATAGAAGTAAAAAACAAAATAAGCTTATAATGCTATAGACATTTTTTTTAATATTTCAGGAAATTAAGGTGAACTATCATTTTTTTGAATTGAGATCTGTGGATGATCTCTATTTATTTAAAATTATATTATATTCATATTTTATAATCCATCTACATATTTACATAAAAATATAATGTAATTATGTTTATATTATAATTTGTGGTAGAGAGAGTATATGAGTGTAGATTTTAGCCAAAAATGATACACATGGCTACATATATATAATAATGTGCTAAGAAGACTAAATGTGGGTGTAGTCTACAATATTTATTGATTTTGTCCACAAGTAATCATCACAACGTGATTAAATGTTCCTTCTTGGTTAATACTGCATAATCTTGATCAAACTGTCTATGAATAATCGTATGATAAGAACCTACAAGCAAATAACCTATGAAGAAAGAATTTTTCTGTCACTATGAGAAACTACAAGCAAATAATCTGTGGAGAAAGAATTTTTCTGTCACCATGAGTAAGATGACATGTTGCTTATCAAAGTTCTGATTCTTAGGAAACAAAGATGAAGGGTCATTTCAAATATAGCTTTTCCAGGTCTACAAGCTTAAACTATATTCAACATAGCGTTCCTAGGGTATATACGTGTATCATCACCAATTTAAGTATGTTGTATATTTTAAAAATGACATAACAAAAAGCAAAACAAAATCAAGCAAAGGTGTATAATTAACTAAAGACCTTATTCATTTTAGCCATCCTTTATGCAACACAATTCAATAAGAAATTACTTGGAGTGTTAACCAGTGTATAAACAGTGCAGAACCTGAGCACCAGAGCTCTCTGATATGCAAACTAAAGCCAGAACTAAACAAATATACAGATTGGCACATTAAAATGTTCCCTTACAGTATTTTAATTAAAGCAAGTTCAGGGGAGAAATCTCATTTTCACAAGCATCAGTCATCTGTAAAATCCCTAGCTTTTGCTGATGCAAATTGGTTCTAAAATACACATGGCAAAAGAGAAGGTAAAGTTAAAAATTTCCCCACTAGTTATAGAAGGATTCTCTGATGGTTCAGGGATGAGTAATTTTAATTCTTTAAAGGCATATTTTTGTAAATTACCAATTTCTCATTTGTTTCAATCTAATTTCAGAATTCTTAATGCACAAGATTATTTTGTGAATCTCTCCTTCAGTTGCTCAGATAAACTATGAGATTGTAATAAAGGCCAGGTGATTGCAAAGAAGTGGGGTAATGAAAGTGGGGAGGAGTTTGAGAGAAGCAAAAGCAAATAAGAAAATAAAATACAACTCTTAGGCAATTCAGCCTTTTATTGAAGTGGGTATCTTTAATTTAGTTCAAATGATCTCAATTCATTAAGAAAAGTTATGCAGGCCTTTACAGAGGCTTAAAAGCAGTTATCTTTACTGAAGAATGAAATATACTACTATTGCCTAAATTAGAAAATTTTATCCTAAAGCTAAAGATGTTAGATGATAAGGTTCAATGCCTAGCAGCCCTCAGTATCAACACTGGTGAGTTGTTAAATAAAAGTGTGGACTCTTTGGTGCCTTTGTGCCTTTACTCTAGCGGTATCCTTTACCTAGCATGATTTTCTTCCTTTTCATTTCTATAAACTTGATAAAATGCTACTCACCTTTTGTGATGTTATGATTTACAACAAGAAATGTATATTTGAGTTTTCTTCCTTTTCTAACAGAGATCCTGAAACCCTGGGAATTTCCTACATGGTAAGAACAATTAGGGTGCTTTTGTTACGTTAATGAGATGACTGTAGGAAGGCCCCTAAGTAACCAAAGAATGGGCTGGTTGTCAGGAGACAACCTTGTAATTAGGGGATTAGAACTTTCAGCCCCACCCTTTCCCTCAAAACAAACACTCCATCCCCACAATTCCTGGGAGGGGGGCAGGGGCTGAAGATTGTGGAAATTGAACCAATCTCCAATGATCAATAATTTTATCAATTATGCCTAGGTAATGAAGCCTCTGTACATACCCAAAGGACAAGGTTCTGAGAGCTTCCAGACTAGAGAACCTATGGAGGTGCTGGGAGATTGGTGCATCTGGAGAGGGCATGGGAGCTCTGCAATCCTATTCCTATACCACGCCCTAAGCATCTCTTCCATCTGTCTGTTCCTGAGTGGTAATCTAATAAGTAAAATGTTTCTCTGAGTTCTGTGAGCTGTTCAAGCAAATTAAACCCAAGGAGGGTCTTGTTGGAACCTACAGCCATTGCTCACAAGCACAGGTAACAGGCTGGGCTTATAATTGGAGTCTGAAGTAGAAGGGCAGAGGCAGTCCTGTAGGACTGAGCCCGTGACCTATGGTATCTGAAGCTATAATTATATATAGGCTAATGAAATATGCTTCAAATATTGTGAATTAAAATCTGTATTTAAAAATCTACATATAAATAAAGGCAGTCTATCTCATTCCTTCTAATTCCCAATATGATGCAATTTCTTTAATTGCATAATTTGATATAAAATCTAAAATATTTAATCTAAAATATCAAAAACAGAATTATGTGAATATTTTATAAGGAATATTGCATGAATATATCAATATAATGACATCAACATCAATTGCATAACATCAATATTGATATTTGTTGATATTTTAAATACTACATTTAATTTTGAAATGAAAATGAACACATCTTTTCTCAATGAATCCTGTTTTCCACTTAAATATTTTACTTTTCAAAAAATGCTGATTCAAATATATTTTTATGAATTTTAGATATATAAAATTGTATTTCTTTAATAGTATTAAATCTTGCCTCAATGACTTATATTTAAGCTAAAACACACAAATAAATAATAGTTCCTTTATTTATACCAAAATGACATGTAAAATCAGGAAGAATTTAAGAGGTAATGTGACAAGCTAAATAACCCACAGTTTCCATACATTTTGGGAAGGATCTGTTGGATTACAGAGAAAATATATCAACAATCTTTAAAATAAACACAATGTCTATAACATAGTGCTAGTAGTAGAAATCAAAGGTGTCAAAGGAATAAAAAATGAAATCAAGGAACACAAAGTTTCTATCCTTTTGGTTAAAACTCTAGAGTCTATTTGCCAAACAGAAAGTATTAACTACATTTGAGTGTATCTACCTTTGATGTGTCATACACCCTCTATCACTGGATTACTCTGAACTTTTATTAGCTATGAATAAGGCTCTGTACAATAGTAGTAACAAAAATCCTTCACAATAAAGATCTTTCTTTTGCTATTAAAACAAAAAATATCCCTTTACATGTTAAATATTTATAGTAAAAGAAAACAAAAAAACAATCAAGGATCCAAGACATGGGGTTGATAAAGACACAAAACAGGCTTACCCCAAACCTCTGTTTGGTGGTTGAGAACAGAGAGGTTGAGGCCAGGGAGGTTCCCCCCAGAGGAGAGAGGGACCCCAACTCCACACCAGGCTCTCCAACCTAGAGTACTATTGCCAGGAAGAGGAGTCTCCATCTGTCTGTGAAAAATAGTGGGGATTCCAACAATCCTGGTGGAATGGAAGGCTGTAGGAAAACCCTGATGTCCACTTCAGGAGCTCATGCACAGATTTACTCACTTACAAGCACCCATCCTGGGATCTGTCGAAGGAATGGTGACTCAGGGGGCATCAGAGGTGTACCGGGGCAGACTGAGGTGTGTGGCTTCAAGGCTATAGCTGGAAGACAGTCGCCATTTTCCCTGTGAGGGCCTTCTCCTATGCAGCTGGCAGGCTGGCACCATCTTGCCCGTATTGAGCCCACCCCCACAGGTCAAATTTGAATCTGATTGGTCTGGTGAGCTCCAACTGCTCTACCCTGCTGACTCCATGGAAAACTGCCCTGTCCAACTCCACCAACACCAGAGGCACCTTCTCCAACAGCAACAAGCCCACATTGCACTCTTTCTTGGAAAACTATTAGAGTTTGCAAGCCCCAAGCAGGCTGCAACAGGCATTGGTGTGCTCTGAGACTTTTGCTGAGTAGCTCCAGGCTCATCACTAGCACCAAAACAGAATCTATATTAACCTGGTGATGGCAACTCTTCCCATTGTAGTGACTCCTTGAGACCCTGTTTCACACAATTTTCATACTGCATGAGGCTTTATCAGTGACTGAAACATAGGGGAGCAGGCAGGTGGCAGCAGACCTCAGGGTGTTCTGGCTTTTGGTGGAGCTACCCCAGACCAGGTACTGGCAGCAGCCATTCTCAGTTGACAGCGTGGCATCTTCCACATGCCTCCAGGTTTAACACAGGCAGTGAACAAGTGTGGATCACACTGTAGCTCCTACCAGGTAGTACCTGGCTGGTCACAGGCAGTGGGTGACCAGGGCCTACAACAGAGTTCTCCTCACCCCCTCCCCAGGAGCCCCAGAACCAACATACTTGGAGGCTGGCTGCAGACCACAGCAGAGCACCACCCAATTAGCCCCACAAACTATTTGTAATGAATCTAAAAACAAAATACTACAAACTTACCTAGGTAGGTAGGTAGAGGTCCTGTAATAGATCTCTTCCTGAGTCTTCTAGTGTTTAAGGAAACAACACTCCAGATTAATTGTTCTAGAGATCACATATCTAGGGAAGAACCAATCTACCAAATGTCATATTGTTAGAATTAAAAATTGACATTTATACATAAATAGTTAAAAGTTTCATGTAGTAAGTGATTATAGTAGATTAATTTTTTGTCATTGTTTTTGGCACTAGCAGAATCTGAGAGTAAGAAGAAAACTTATAAACAATAATTTATGGAAGACTGATAATTAACTTTACACAATTTGTAATTTTTGTGTGGAACCAAACACAGTAATATTTCTATAACAGCAATATCTGGAAATGACATAAATTTCTAAAATTGGATGAAAGACTATATATATTATTATATATAAAGCTATAGAAGGTATATTTCAAAATATTCACCCATGAAAGATCATGTTCAAAAAATATTTAATAGGGCCGGCCGAGTGGAGCGGAGGTTAAGCACTGGCCTGGGAAGCCAGCGGCCCCGGTTCGGTCCCACATATGAGGGCGAGTGACACTGCCCTCAAAAAAAAAAAAAAATTTAATATTTAGGAAAACAAAATTAATGTGTATGTACTTTAAAATCAGTGTATTCTTGGGGAAACTACGTAACTGTAGTTATATGTACTTAGACAAAGAGGTAGAAAACTAGGGATCACTTTTTCTTTCTATGTAATTTTCTAAAGTTCTTTTCATTTTTAAAACACATGTATGCTTATATGAAACTATATATATATGAAACTATATATATATATATATCACATAGCAATAAAGTAGTAAAATATACCTAAATTACAAGAAATTTATTAAATGAAATTTGAAATAAAAATGATTCAATGCAAAATTGGTATGTGGCTAGAAATCAATAAGAATAACACCAAAAATGGCAGGCAGTGAGGAAGTATAAAAGTTAAAAACAGAAACCAAGTATTTAAATATAAATTTAGAAAATGAATAATAATAGTATGTTTCTTTGTATTAACAGATAATTCTTAGAGAAGCAGTAATAAAATTTAGATTGAAAACATATGAAATACAATATGTTTAATAAATAATTAGAACATTATTAAGTAACACAGAAATAAAAATAAAATTATTAATATATATCACAGAAATAACAATCTGAACATAGCATTCCTATTGTAAACAACAACCAACAGTGATACCATGTTCCCATTGGCAAGCCCATTTACAGGACGTGATAAGCTAATTCTAGCACTAGGTTTACTTATGAAAGAATGCAGGACAGGAAATGCAGCATCTACACTGTTAAGATACAGCACACCGCATAATGAATGTAGACAATTATATTGTCCTGTAATCATGTAATGTGATAAATATCATTATGCCAATCATATATTACAATACATATGTATCTAAGTAACAACCTGTACATTTTAACTTACACATACATGTCAACTTGATATTAAAAAGTAAAAGAAAACTCTTCACTGATTGTTCCAGCCCAACTTCTATTGTAGTTCACACCCCTGCAAGAGGTCGTCCTTGGTTACAAGAATTGAGGCTTATATGCAGGGAGGGACGTCAAGGAAACTGTACTTGTGCCATTACAAGTACTCCCAAATAAATTGTAGATGTGATTTGAATCCAAGGGAGCACACACCAAAAGTGGATGTGGCTCTCAAAGAGATGGCGTATACAGCATTTTTATGTGGCATTGAGGTTTGGGGCTACCCCCCAACTTTCCTGGGCCCGCCCCTCTACACATGTTTAGGTGGGTTTATTCTTAAGCTTGTGCAGTACACCTATATGCTACTTCATTCCTTGCATGTTTCGTTAGCATCTTAAATCTCTACCAGGGGTGTTTTTTTACTATGATAATGAAGATAGGTCAACTCAAGGACAACCTTTTTTTACCTAGTCTGCAGGCGCTGTTTCAGGGACTTTCCCTAAACCTGATTAGATCTTTAATGAGGTTATTGTTCCAACTATCCTTCCTATCCTATTGTTGGGGAGAGGTGACTCATGGTTATTTTTCCCCAGATGCTAGCTCTGGCTATGGTTGGTTGCAGACCACACATTGATGCTTAAGGTGAATAAGAAAATATGGTATAAACTACGGTGCTAAATTTAATTTATTTAAGCAGGTAAAACATAAAATGATTTTCCTTGAAGGCAGAGATTTTCTTGCCTGACCATCACCAAGGCCTCATGCCATAGTTAAAGTTGAGAAGCGTAGAGGTGATAGACTAAATTTCTTAGAGATTACCAGATATTGAAAAGAATAGAACAACATTTGTTTATGGTCAATATGACAACTTAAGAGGTCTGGCAATACTGTGGTAGTTGGGAACGAGTAACCACAAACTGAAAATACATAAGGGGTAAAGTGCAAGGATGATTTGAAGAGATAGTGCATGATTAGAAACTCTTCTCACTATTGACTTATAGCCAAAAGCCTGGCTCTTTGTCCAGTTATGTAAGTTATAAACCCTCTTCTGCTGTAAGTATAAATCAAATCCCACAAAACCAGCTGGGTCTTCCCTGAGGAACTGGTGGAAGCAGAGGGATTACTTTCCACTAATTCTTTCCTTAGAAGTTGCATCAGGTAGTCATAACAAATTGGATGCCTGTTGGAACATGACTTTACTCTACTGGCATTTTCACTTAAATGAGTTAGTATACGTCTCACAAGCCAAACCAGTGTGAGATGGTTCCAGAACACTTGTAATGGTAGATACTTTTTCCTCAAAATAAAGTAAACATTATGGAAAAAAAAAGTATACACCATGCTGTAATGGGTTTGGAAGAGACTGGAATATTTCAGAGCATAAAAATAAAATAAATGGTGAAGTTGTATGTGTTATATTTCTTATTCTGTATATATTTTAAATTCTAAGTGTACTTTCTACTTCACTAAAGTATATTATTTGTGGAATTTAATATTTAGTCTAAATCTGAAACCAGTTTTTTGGGTCCCTTGACCCATTTCAGTGTGTGTGTGTGTGTGTGTGTGTGTGTGTGTGTGGTGTGTCTGTGTGTATTTCCCATATCAACAAGCAGTTCTTGGACACTAGCAGGGTGTCCCAAAATTCAATTCAATTCAGACACCATCTACCAGGAAGCATCAATCCCACAGGACCACCCACACTTCAGAAGCCTATCACAAGACCAGGTTGTTACCTATATTTCTTACCTACTGGCTATAAATCAGAAGTTCACATGACTCTCTCCCTGGGTTTGATTAATTTGTTACAAGGGCTCATAGAACACAGGAATCCAGTTAACTAACTAGATGACCAATTTATTACAAAGGATATTGAAGGATATAAATGGACAGCCAGATGAAGAGATTCATAGGTTGAATTTCTGAACAAAGGAGCTTTTGTTGTAGAGCTTAGGGCCAGCACATACAAGCTTTCCGGTTTCCCAAACCAGCTTTCTAAATTCCCTCTTTTTGGGTTTTGATGAAAGCTTCATTCCATAGCCATGATTGGTTAAATCATTAGCCAGTGGTGACTGATTCAACTTCAAGCCTAGCTCCCCTTCCTGGACATCAGGGATGAGATCTAATGTTCCATCTCTCTATTCAGGTTGGTTCCCCTAGCAACCAGCCACCATCCTTATGAGCTTTTCAAAATCACCTTAATGAACATAAACCCAATTGTAGTGGAAAGGGACTTTTTATGAATAACAAGGCATCCACTTCACCTTTAGGGCTCTGAAAAATTTTTAGGACCTGAGGAAAGACACCAAATATATATGTGAAGTATAGTTTGGTCATCTGAATGACTAAATATATATATATAATTTCTCATAAGTCACAAAATTGTACCAGTATTTGTGGCCATGAATATAGTAACACAAAGAATGTGCCCACAATCAATGAAGAAATGCAAAAACCCGTATATCCCACTGCCAGACATACAAATAATATAATAATCTAGTCAATTCCTCAATCTACATTATACTTTGTGAATTGGATGATGGCTATTACTAAAACAAACATCTTGTACAGTAAAAATGTATTCAGTTTTTAAAAACATATACTTATTCCTGTGCTCAAGTTCTAGTTAAGTCCAAGTCCTTTGGTTCCGTGTGTGTGGGAGGCAAGACGTTGGTTCAGGGTGCAGCTGGAGGTCAAAGTTCTCTCCTCTATGCATGCTTCTGCTACAGGACTTGCAGTTTTGGTCTGTTGATTCTGAAAAGCAACTTAGCATCTTGTTAAGCAGGGTAGAGCCATTTTGAGCTGGTTCTACCATTACAAGAACTGTGCATATTTTCCCAATGCTACAGGTGCCACTGTGGCTAAAGCAGATGGATGGAGGGATACTTAGAAGGATGGAAAGTAAGGTTCACCTTAAAGAACAGGGAGGGGTCCATTGGAAATTTTAAGCAAAGAGGTGATATGATCCAGCTTACATTAAAATACAATTGATTCAAGAATGGGTCTATATTAGCTGTTAAAGGCTCAGGTGGAAGAACAGGGGCTAGTTAGGTGGCCACTTGAAAACTCAGGTGAGACAATGGTGCCTTCAGCAAAAATTAAAGTAATACAGACTATAAGAAATGGTTGCATGCTGGTTGTATTTGGAAAGTACACGCAATAAGACCAGCACAAAGATACAATGAAGAGTATGAGAAAAATGAGGTGAATCTCTTAGGATTCGTTATTCTGAGCAACTAGAAGGAGTACCATTGTTTGAGTTGGAGAAAAGAGTGGGTGGAAGAGATTCTGAAGGTATTTTAGAGCTCACATTTTCTAATTTGGACATATTTGTTAGCATCGAAGTGGGAAAGTCAAGCAGGCTGCTGATAGATTATGTGAGTCTGGTGTTCAGAGGTGCTATTCAGGGAGATGATACAAATTTGGAAGTTCTCAGCATATAAATAGCATTTAAAAGTATAACAATGGATGAGATCACTGTAAGAGTAAATGTGGAGAGAGACATAAAGAGGTACAAGTAGGCACTCTAGGACACAACATATTTTACAGTAAGAAAAAAATAATAACAAAGAATGAAAAAATGGTGGTAGGAGGGAGAAAGAGATAGGAGACAGGCAGTAGGAGGTAAACCAAGAAAATCTGGCATTTTTTTGGAACCAAGTATACTTGAAAAAAGTATATTAAGAACGAAAGAGTAGTATCTGTGCTCATTGCTTCTAACATAAAGAGATAATATGAGGATCTCAAAATATGGAAAATTCCCTGGAACATCTGGGTGGACCCTATGTAATCATAGGAGTCTTTAAAAGCAGAAAAGGTAGGTAGACGAGAAGGTCAGAATGAGGTGATGTAAGGACTCTACCCAGTGTAGCTAGCATTGGAGATCAAGAAAGGAGACCATGAGCCAAAAAATGTGGGTTGCTTCTAGAAGATGGAAAAATCAAATAAATGGATTATTTCCTAGAGCCTCCAGGAAGGAATACAGCCCTGCTGTTACCTTGATTTTAGCCCAGCAAGATGTGTGTAGACTTCTAACCTACACAATTGTAAGAAATAAATATGCTATTTTTTTAAGCCACTAATTTGTGGTAATTTGTTACAGCAGCTAAAGAAAACTAATATGACACACTAATCAATAATGACCAGTTGAGTTGCTTAGGACATGGTAGTTAGCTGTGCCTTCAAAGGTTTAAAACTTTTTTTTTTGATTGGCTTTTTCCTTACCCTTTAATAGATTTCCAAGTCACATGAAGCTCTGGTTGACAGAAGAGAGTTTTATTATGTGCATCCCTAGTCATTTTCCAAAAAAGGAGGCTTCTTTGTAAGTCTTTTATATTTATATATATTTTATTTTTCATTTTGAGCCTAACCTGAAATGACCTAACTTGAGTTCCCTGGTCAGTTTATTTTACTGCAATTCCATTTTTCCTCCCAATAAACATTTAGATCTATGAAAATTACATTGAGTGCATATTGTTAATTGAAATTTCAGCTCCATTATCAAGACTGCTTCTCTTCTTCTCAGAGACTACATGTGAGTATAAGGGAAATTTGATGGTCGTCATGGTATTTGGATGAAGAGAAGCCTTCTATTATTATACAGCCTTTGTAGCAGTCCATCTTGGTTTGGTCCTAAGCTTATAGATATTTACTGAATTTCTAAGTTTTGATTGATCCTGTTCAAATATAACATTCTAGTGTCTGCTGCTGTAGTGCAGAGTTAATGATAAGTTCTCTTGACCAGGTCTAAGTGGTTTTCCTTTGGTCTGTCTAGGAATTGTAAAGCCCTCTCCACCTCCACACCCAAAATCTGCCAATGATTTGCATTTAGTGTCTGGACTCAGGGCTGGATTTAGGTTTTATGGCTCTAGAACCTGCACAATTTTAGGTACTTTTCTTAGAGAAAAAGAACAAAATAATTTGGAATATAAAAATCAGGGCCTATAAAGGAGCCCACACAATGAGGAATCCTTCAGTTTCAGCTTTATTAGCTTAGTAGTAAATCCACTTCCTTTAGGTCCATTCACATCACCTAGCCCATTCAAAGTTCAAAGACTCTATCCTAATGCAACTCTCATATCAAACTAACTAGCAAGTGAGTTCAGTTAGACTAGACTTTCAACTACCATCTGCGTCTTCCATTGGCACATAGAAAAACTTCTAAGACCCTTCCATATCACATCCAGGTTGTAGATGCTCAGGAGAACTGCCTTAGGGCATTCTATTTAGCCACACTATGTCACTGCATACTTGTAGCCACTAATTTCAGCGTCGTTTTCAAACCAAGATTCTAAGAGAAGGGAAAAAGTCCTTTTGAGAACTTTCTCCAGGACTTATCTAACCACCACCACTGATAGGATTAGGGCCCAGACAAGGGGAATAAGATCAAACAGACATTTAAGAACTTGCTACTCTTCCTGCCAAAAATTTATTTAAGATGGATTAGACAGCATGTCCATTTTTCCTGTGGCAGAGGCTTTATTTAATTTATATTGCTTTGTTTTTCTTATCAAGGTAGTAATAATTCTTTCATTTCTGTTGCAGTAAAAGTGAAGGAAGTAAGAAAGGGAACTTAGTCTTCACCCTCATGCTTGAAAACCCAATAAGAGGTATTGCAAAACATCTCTCTCATTCTACATTGCAAAAGAAAGAAATAAAATTATGGGGACTCAGAATTGATTGGAGATATTCTGTGTCTTTTTAATATCTGACAAACTTACATATGTAGAGAAGAGTGGGCATGATGCCTGTGGAAAAATAGCTGTTAAAGATAAAGATAAAGGAAAGATAAAGGAATAAGAAAGATAAAGAAATAATGAAAAAATAAAAAATAAACCAGAGCAAATTGGTCCTAGAAAACAGATAACAAAATCAGCCTGTAAGCAAAAGAATTCCATCTTCTCCTCTAGATACAGTAATGAGATAAGCATGGGAGATGGTGAGGATAAGTGATGAGAGGGAGGAGAAACTGAGAGATTTCAAGATCAATGGACTATGTTTTCTCTATCTTTCCTAGGGATTAGATGTTACCTTCTGACAGAGTATATTTTTCATTAGGAAAAATGTTCTTTCACTGTGTTCAATTTGATTATAAAAATATAAAAGTTACATTTTTCACATTTTGGCCTTGGAAGTTATAACAGAAGGAATGGAAGGCAAAGGAGAATTGCCTTGCTTGTTGCACTTGCTCAAGTGATGGTAATAGCATGTAGGTTGGATAAGGAAGAAAGTAAGACCTGAATTAACCAATACAAATAACATGAGTTTTTAAAGAAGTCTAAATATGGTCCAAGATGAATTTGTGTGGAAGTAACAAAATGGTATATAGAAAAATTAGTCATTATGGTATTAGAATATTAGTATATTTCATTCTAGTTATCATAACATTTAGATTGTAGTCTGGAAGTATGTTGCTCAGGGCCAGTGAAATAAAATTGAAAGTCATTATAATTAAGTCAGTCAATGTATGTAATTTTGATGATGTTACCTTTATGAGTATAAATATCATATTTATGTTAATGTCAAAATGTGATATTATATTAATTTTCTATTGATAAATGACAAATTACCACAAATTTAGTGGCTTAAAGCAAAAAGCCTTTGTAGTAAAATAAATCAGACAGAAAGACAAGTACTGTAAGATCTCACTTATATGTATAATTATTAAAAAGACTCATAGACAGAGTAGATCTCATTGATATATAAGTGCTAGCTCAGGGCACTCAGTAAATATTAAGCTAATGTAAGTGTCTCCATCACCATAGTGATAGCCTTATCTGCCAGTTCATTGTTAATTATTTACAGGGCCAAATATTAAAATATGACAATAATATTTACTATTAAATGGCAGTCATGATTCAATTAAAAGTCCCACTGGAAAAAACAAGTGATCATAATTATATTTGTTGCATTATATATACACTAATTAAAAAGCCAATAATGATTTTGAATAAATAACTGTTCAATTTTGATGTACCAGTTTATACATTGTACTTTTTATCCATTATTTTACTTTAAAATATAGCAAGTAAAAGAAGCTGCTATTTATAAGAATGGTTAACTATGAAAGTAGAATTTTTTATATTATCAACTTTGCCTATAAAACCATTTTAGTGACTAATAGGAAATGCTTTAAATATTGAATAAATGTTCATGATCAATAAAATAATCCACACTCCTAAGGGATACAAGGAGAACGGATTTATTCATACTCTAAAATGTTACTTAACTTTTACATATTTTAATCTTCTTTCTGACAATCTCTTACCAGAACTGATGTCAAGAAGCAAAATTAAGTGTTGAAACTTCTTTTCGCATTTGATTTAATGAGCAAAGAGAAAATATAGAGTTTTCTTCTCCTCATTCAAACATAATTTATTTCAGATATGAGTTTTAAAAATATAGAAGAGTAATAAATTGTAAAAGTTTAGGTGTTTAATAGATAGTAGAATAAGTTATGAACTGGGCCTTTGTTTTTTTGCTTTTTTAAAAAATAAATAACTAGTCATAACTGGAAAAAAAAAAGCTCACCTCTTTCCCCTAAAAGGAAAAACATATGAAGAGTGGGAGAAAATACATGTAATACCAATTATTTTAACAGAAAGTAATTTTGTTATTCTTTTTTGTTTGTTTTTTAAGATTTTATCTGGGAATTGGGGGAAGGGAACAGCGTTGGGGAACCAAAAAAGGGGAACAGACAAGTTGCTGTCCCTTTGTTCTTCAGTCTAGTTGTGGAGGATGTTGCTTCACTGGCCCATGTTGGTATCATCATTGCGCTCTTCTCGGGTGAGGCAGATCGGTCGCCGGCCTCTAGACAACTGCTCACAGCAGCTCTTGGCAGTTCACACTGGCTGCCAGCCACTCACCATAGCCTATGGCAGCCCACTGCAGCAGGGGCTGCAGCTATGCCGACCCGGGGAATCACAGCAGCCCAGCTCCAGGTCGAGCTGTTGTTCACCATCTTAGCTGTAGAGGGCAGTGTCACTGGCCCTCATTGTGGGATCCGAACTGGGGCTGCTGGCCTCCCAAGCCAACTCTTAATCAACGTGCCACTCGCCATGCCCTAATTTTGTTATTCTTAGTTTTGATTATGAAAGCAAAATATAAATTTCCTACATTTTGAGGAAAATTGGCTCTGTGGTTATGCACACAAATAACTGGACAGACACATAAGAAGATAGTTTAGGGAACCAACCACTTTAAAAATTATAATGATATCATTCTTCAAAGAACTTGACCCTGGCTTAATACGGGTATACAAGTCAAAAATACTGAAGGGTATCACTGTAGTTTTTCGTACAGAAGGACTTGAGAGTGGTGCTGGGTGGAAGTTTACAATAGAGCCTAATGAAGGATTAAAGTAGGAGGAAGGTGATTTTTAGAGGTATGTAAAGGCAACCATTGATGTTTGAGATTGTGTGTATTACAGTAGCTCCTCCTTATCCACACCTTCTCTCTCCATGGTTTGAGATTGTGTGTATTACAGTAGCTCCTCCTTATCCACACCTCTCTCCATGGTTTCAGTTACCTGATGTCACATTATAGCCTGCCTGTCTGCCCCCATGCACCTCTCCATAAAGACAGATAATAACTTCGATATTATGCTTACTGTATATATATCCCCACTTGGCACCAAAGGATGGCCGGGTAGTCAGAGGCTGGTAAGATCCCACGAGAGGGACAACCCAAGTCAAACATGGTCGCTTGGGTGCCAGTGGGTGCCTGTGGGTGCCAGTGGGTACCCGTGGTGCCAGTGAGTGCCATGGGAGAAATCAGGGAGAGGAGAAAAGGAGTGTAAACACCTTGCTTCAGGTTCTGGCAGCCTGTCTGTGAAATGACCTATTGGTGAGATAATACCTGTCCTCCCTTCATTCTTTAACAGTAAGCTTTGGCAGAGAAAGCTTCTGTCTCTTAGAGGTACATGACAATAACCTCATGGGGCTACTGGTAATGGCAGTTTGCAGGCTTGGGAAATTAGGCCTGGAGGTTAATTTTTGGGTGTCATACTCACAGACCTGGGAAGCTACATTGACTCTTGCTTATGTGTAAGATAATAAAAGGAACAGTCAGGCCTGATTCTGGCTCCAGTCCACGTGGCTGAAGTCCCCTGGCCCCGAACTGTTTTCTCTCCTATTTTGTGTCTCTCTCTCTTTTCCTTAACCTTTCACTGTTCCTTCTCCACTCCCGCCTGCTCTGTCGTGCAGGAACACGACAACCTGACATTACCCGAAAATATTAAGTCTCCCCAACCATCTACATTTTCTGCTCCTGACACCGAACCATTGATATTATCATGGTTCCGTGACCCAGAGTCACCTGAAGCAGGTGATCCTCCTACTGATGTAACATCAGGAGGTGAATAGTAGCTTAATACTAGCTATAATGCATACGAGGTCTGACAATTACGTTCTTGAACTTGCCACCATGTGCTTACATTGGAAGCACTGTACAAACAGTTCGGTAAGGTTTCATAACCTTGGTATATCAGTGTCTTACAGTATGTGTTTGTGACGACATGTGGCAGTGTCTTGCTGAGTGGCGTTCATTATTGTTGGGTGTTTTTGTGTGCCGTGGTGAGAATGTCTGAACTTGAATTTAAGCAATGAATAAACATTACATTTCTTGTTAAACTTGGCAAGAGAGGTAGTGAAATCAGGGACATGTTAGTACAAGTTTATGGGGATAATGCCATGATAAAAATGGTAGTGTACAAACGGATTAAACATTTTTCTGGAGGGAGAGAGCAAGTCACTGATGAATAGAGGTCAGAGAGGCCAGTGATGAGCAGAATTGATGAAAACATTGCAAAAATTCATCAAATTGTGTATCAAAATCATCGGCTGACTGAGAGAAACATAGCAGACCAAGTAAATATTGAGAGAGAAACAGTTAGGAAAATTTTAACTGAAAATCTTCGCATGAGAAAGGTATGTGTAGAAATGGTCCCAAAGGAGCTCACCAATGAACAAAGGTAAAGGAGAGTCGAAGTTTGCCAAGGCCTTTTGGAGAGGCAAGATAATGTTTTGGGCTGTGTTATCACTGGTGATGAAACATGGGTGTACCAATATGGCCCTGAAACAAAGTGTCAAAGTGCACAATGGAAGTCAGCCAATTCTACATGACCAAAAAGTTTCATCAGTCCAAATCAAGAGTCCAAACGATGTTGCTAATCTTTTTTATATCAGAGGGAATATTCATTATGAATTTGTACCAACTAGACAAACAGTTAATCAAGGTTACTATTTGGAAGTGCTGAAAAGGCTGCATGAAAAAAGTTAGACAAAAACAACCTGAACTTTTCTCCAATTCATGGCTCTTGCATCACAATAATGCACCAGCTCACATGGCACTGTCTGTGAGGGAGTTTTTAGCCAGTAAAAACAGCTGAAATAACTGTATTGGGACACCTGCCCTAGTCACTAACCTGGCCCCCAATGACTTCTTTCTTTACCCAAAGATAAAGGCAATCTTGAAAGGAAGACATTTTGATGACATTCAGGACATCAAGGGTAATATGGTAACAGCGCTGATGGTCATTCCAGAAAAAGAGTTCCAAAATTGCTTTGAAGGGTGGACTAGGCGCTGGCCTTGGTGTATGGCTTCCCAACGGGAGTACTTCAAAGGTGGCTGTAGTGATATTCAGCAATGAGGGATGTAGCACTTTTTCTAGTATGAGTTCGCGAACCTAATTGCCAGACCTCATATGTCATTCACCTTGCTTCTTCTTATAACAGGCATTTTATCATCTCACATCATCAGAATAAGGGTGAGTAAACTACAATGATGTATTTTGAGAGAGATCACATTCACAGCATTCATGTAACTTTTATTACAGTATATTGTTATAATTGTCCTATTTTATTATTATTGGCAGGATGGCTCAGCTAAAAAAAAAAAAAAAAAGATATAATCCTGAAATAATTATTTTTGATCAAGTTACTAGTGCAACATTCTAACTTAATTGTTTTATAATATGAAACAAAAGTTATGAAAAGTAATCTTACATTTGCCGTAAAGTAGTTGTTATTAAGGTACCCGTGAATTACCATAAGATTTGGCTGTAAAATTAATAACACATGGATAAGATATCTACCTAAAATTGATGATATTGAACATAATCTAGGAAGACAAAGGGATTATAATGTAACAAGTAGAGGTATCAAATAGAGCAATTGACAACTTTGTTAATATAAGGATAGACTATGTAATCTACAATAAAATATGTACGGCTGTAATGCTATTGTATTAGGTTTAAAATTGTGTTAGCAGTTTGCTCCACTTCAGAAATGTACTATTCAAAAGAAAGGTAATCTAGACAAACTATATAGTACCTGTACTGATAAATGAAAAGTTGGCTATAATATGTCAGCAACAAATCCAATCCTTCGCAGCGAGCTTTCAAAAGTCAGTGATTTTGTACAATAAGTGACCAGAAATATTTTTCTGTACTTGCAAGGCACCTATCAACTTGATTAAAAGATTTTATATATAAAAAAAATGAGAGTAGTTTTTGTCTTACACCCTCTTGTATCTTCATTTCTGTTTCATTTTACTCTGAAACACTTCACCAGAAATAATTCGAACTAGCAGCAACTCACTTGGTAATTTCTGAATCTACTAGGATGTGTAATGTAAATGAGGACAGGAACATATCCATATGAATAAAAACTGTTAATTGGTTTATGGATTGACAGTTCCCAAGTGTATATCACAAATGTGTATGATATTCCTGGACCTACTTTTACATTTAGAATTCAGAATTGGATGAAAGATGGGTATAATTACATGGAGCCAGATGGCTCTCTTGTGACTACAAGTTTACAGAAGCTTTTGCAGGTTGTTTATTCCAACAAAATTTGGAATACTTCAAACTCACATGAGGTCGTTCTGAGTTTTTTAACTAAAAAAACATAGGAAGAAGTATTTTGGTATACTTAAACTAAAACATCTTTGAGCATAGAACATGTACTCATATATTTATAGTTATTACACATCAAATGCTTTAAGGAAACATTTCAGTAGGGTTATAGGTTTGTGTACTGATTGTTTCCATTTTTGATTAATTGGATGCTAAGCACTTATGATTTGTACTATACAATTAAACTGAAATATTAATAGTTAAGTAGGATCAAACTATACAGTTTCTGAATGTGTGGTTAAAAATGAAATTGGCATTCATGGTGAGACCAACTTATACATATTATGGTTAAATCTCAACTACTTTTGCTAGTGGAATACAAAATTTAAATCAAAATATTCTAAATTATTTATATTTTTACTTGGTATATATCTTCTTAAGTAGGAGTCTGCAATTAAATTTTATTTTTTCTGATTATTTTTGGTTTATGCTAATATTTTAAACATCTTATATTCATGATGTTTGATTACATATATAATAAGTGTTTCTTTAGCTTTAATATTACCAGGAAAGTGACCAGGAATTATAAAATATACACATAAAAAATATCTCCCTTTAAATCTAATATTGTTCTCTCTCTTTAAGGATTTACCATTTTTTTAAAAAACCTTGATCCTGTATGATTTTTTTTTTTCTTTCATTTGTAGATCCTAGCCTTTAGGTTTCAATGTCTGAGAGTTTATATGTAATGTTACACAGGAAATGTTTTTCTGTTTGACAGGAAATATGACTGAAAGATATGCTTATCTAAATATTGAATTACATTTTTTTCAGTCATTCTTTTGATTTTACCTCACTTAACAATCTGCATTCTCTAACCATTTTAGTTTTCAATAGGAGAAAATATTGACTTTGTGAAAGAGGAAGTGAAATGTGAAGGTTTGTGTTAATCTCAGTGGTAATTGTTTGATGATCCTCATTTCTCTCCTATACCAGATACTTTCAACTTTCCTTGTCAACTAATACAGACTTAACTCAGAAGGACTGATAGCGAACAGCCATTGCAGAGACACCCATTGGTAAAATAGGATTCAGAGCAACTCAATCTTGTAACTTTGAATAATTTATACTTGATCAGTGAACTATAAGAATGTAGTAAAATGGCAGCGTTGGCTCAGTTGGTTAAAGCACAGTGCTGGTAACACCAAGGTTGCTGGTTCGATGTGGGGGAAACTGACCAGGGTATCCCTCAGGTGGAGACAGCGTCAGCGGAGGAGGAAAACAAAGAAGGGAGACAGTGGAGACACCGGGGGAGTTAAAGAGAAAAAAGTGTCACATTTTATTGCCAGAGCATGTTCTTTTTATAGGGATTCTTGACCATTACCTCAATCACTGAGTTTGGTGGTTTCTAGTTCCCAGGATTTGCTCAGTCTTTACTTCCCTGTAATTGTTCTCTCCAGGGTACACTGGCCTATTCTATGTTAAGGATTCACCTAAAGAGTTGTTACCATGACTACCTAGCCATTATCCCAAATACCAGCAGCCAGACTCACAGGGCTATACTAAAAGGACTAGGAGTGGCTGTGTTTAGGGTAAAACCATCTAAAATCAATTTCTATGTAAATGCAATACTTAACATCTTTTGTCCTAGGAGGGCTACATATTTACAATAAAGGGTAGCATCTGTTTCTCAGTCAAAGCTTCAGTATCTGTTAAAGAATTTAAACAAAGTTGTTAATTAACATACCCCATGGTCAGGAAGTCTCCTCCTACCAGAACCCTCATGGCCTGAAGACTTTTAATCTTCAAGGAGACCATTCACAGCAGGGCCCTTAGGCCACAGGCAGGCTTCTTGCTCTATGTTGTCAGAGGTCTGTGCCTCAGTTTCCAAGGGGTTTGAGTCCCCAATATCTCAGTTCAGGGGTCCCCAAGGAACTACCGCCTGGCTTAGGTTGTCTCCCCTCTTTTCTAGGAGATGTTACCCGCCTTTGGCTGCGTAGTTAGCTCATTGGGGTATCACAGGAACTTGTCACAAATGCAGTGAATGTATTGTCTCCTATAGGAGGAAAGGTACATGGGTTCATAGAGGCGGGAGTTATTACATGACCAACCATAAGGCAGCACTCCAAACATCCAGTGCTGAGCAGGGCAATGTGACCTTGTCAGATGTCGGTCCCCGGTAGTTCGATCCCCACATGGGCCAGTGAGCTGCACCTTCACAACTAGATTGAAAACAATGACTTTGACTCAGAGCTGATGGGTCCTGGAAAAACACACTGTTCCCCAATAAAGTTTTTAAAAAAAACAGAATATAGTAATCTGCCCTAATCTGTGAGGGATACTTTCCAAGACCCTCAGTGGATGCCTGAAACCACAGATAGTACCAAACCCTATATATACAATGTTTTTTTTCTATACATATACCTATGATGAAAATTTAATGTATAAATTAGGCACACTAAAAGATCAAATGAGTAGGGCAGGTGTCCCAATACAGTTATTTCAGCTATATTTCTGGCTAAAAATTCCCTCACAGACAGTGCCATGTGAGCTGGTACATAATTGTGATGCAAGAGCCATGAATTGGTGAAAAGTTCAGGTTGTTTTTGTCTAACTTTTTTCATGTAGCCTTTTCAGCACTTCCAAATAGTAATCGAACTGCTGTTGCGCAGAGCTCAGCTTGCACTCTTGAGCGAGCTCTTAACCAACTGAGCCACTCTGCCGGCCCTCAGGATCATATCTTTATTATTTATTTCCTTAGCAGTGCCATAGTTTAAAATGTATATTAATGAATGTGTTTACTATAAAAATGTTCATAGGAAATAATTTAAAACATGTACAAAATGTATGAATAAAAATATTTGTATATGAATTCATCCTTTCATATAGGTAAATATTATATAGATAAATTAAAACTAACTTAAATATCCAATAAGTTCTGAAACATTAAGTGGATATGAAGATCCATTAAAATCATGAAGACATTATATTGAATGGCATTGAAAAAATAATGTTGAGCAAAAATTACACTATCAAAATATGCATAGCATGTTTTAATTTCTACTATATTTGCTAATAAACAGATATATGTGTGTTATTTTGAATGTATGAACATAAGCAAGATACATTATGTGAAAAATGGGGAAAAATAAAAGTTATTTCAATAGTGAGTTACAAAAAAATAAAATACAGAACTCAAAGGCTTTAAAACTTTAATAAGAATTAATAATTATCTCAGGAATGTCATAAAATGAAGTATTTCCCAAATGATTATCAACAACAATGAAACATTTTTCTGGCAAAATAGTAGGGAGATTTTGTTTTGAGCAAAAATATTACAGATTGAGGAGCAGGCTAGATAAAGAAATGGAAGAGGAAAAAGGGGAAGGAAAATTGTGGAAAGGAAGAAGTAGAAGCATCAACAGAGTGAAAGAAAAAAATTAATAATCAGTAGTGAGAAAGATAATATGTGACCTACTTTCTCTCCCAGACAACATATCATAAAAAGGGCAATTAAGTGTGTTGTGGGATTTTGTCTGGAGACCTCTCTTCAACTTGGTATTAACCTAAGAAAGCTATAAGAATCAGCAAAGCCCTTTTTGGGACTGGGAGAAGTGAGAAAATATTTATGATGCATAGACTCCATGTGGTTATTTTCCGGTGCAAAATATCTCATTCCTTTCAAATCTCAGCCTGCCCATAATGAGAAAAAAGATCGCTAAACTTTTTGCTTTCTTAAAACTTTACAAATGACCAATGCTCACTAGAAAATATACCAGTGGGGGTGCCCCAAAAATGTATACAAGTGTACACTTTGGTCAACGTTGCTCAAGCAGTAGTTGGCTGTAATCAGAAGTGTCTGGACACTGGTAATCCCTTTGAGCACCTCTTATAATTGCACAAGTCAAACGTGACTTGTATTCATCTTTTTTTTTTTTTTTTTTTTTTTTTTTTTTTTGATGGCAGTGTCACTGGCCCTCATATGTGGGACCGAACCGGGGCCGCTGGCTTCCAAGGCCAGCGCTTAACCACCGCACCACTCGGCCGGCCCTTGTATTCATCTTTTGTCATTGGTTTGTATTATTACAATTTTAATACAGTTTTCTTTACTTAAAATGTGTATACATTTTTTTTGGTACCCTCTGTATGTTATCTATAGATGGTAAGTTAGGAAGAAAAATGGTGGCTAAAAGATTGATAGAGTTCAAGGTGTCAGTGTTTAATAGGGTGATGATTGGAGGTATATAAACAAAGACAAGTCCTGAGGCATTTAGAAAGAGAAAATGTAGTTGCTCAATGGACAATTTGGTAAATTTCTTTGGTGAAATACTTATGCTAAGATTTGAGCATCCTGGTTTGAAGTTGGAAATTATAATTTTAGATATTAATGAAACATTACATGTTAGCTTTGTCAAAAGGTAATATAATATCAACACTTCTTATATAAGAATATAATTAGCCAGTTAAAAATAACATTTAATTGATCCATTTTTTCTAGTATATTAAATTTAAAATTTAATTATAAAGATATATGCAGCTCTCTATTCCTTACTAGTACTGAAAAATTATATACCTCCAACTTGGTAATGGCAGACTAGGTTATTTTAATCTATTTACCTAGGCAAACAATAATAATTATTTAAAAATATAATATTCATTCATTCATTCATTCAATAAATATTGATTAAGCACTTATATTCCAAGCACTGATGGAGGTATATGAGATACATTCTAAAGACCCTTGTTCTTGTTGACCTTACAGTCTAGCAGAATAAAACAGACAGTATTTAATAGACACAGTAAAATAAGTATGAGTAAATACTTCAGCATGTTAGAAAAGTGAAGTGTCATTGTCCAAAGGAAAATTTGCATGGCATAAGAGCAATCTAGAGAGCCAGAAACTTAATATGGACCTGCATTTTTAAGTAAATTCATCAAGGTAGTCTCTTTTATGGAGGAGATGCAACAATATGTCTTCTAATTTGAAGGACATTTTTCCTTATGGTCCTGACCAATGGACCCCCAGAAACTTCACAGAAATGGCATTCCCTCAATCCCCATAGAGCTATTGCCTCATTTCATGGCTGCACGAGTCTTATCGAGATCTCCAGTGTACTTCCAGCCTCTTTTTGGTCTTGTTCAATCAGCTCGACGCTATCAATGTGATGTTATGGGATCTTCAGCTGATCCACTCCTGACAGAGAGCAAGACATGCAACTTACCTCAGAGAAAAAAAAGTAAATGAATATTTTTAACATTCCAGTATAACCACAAGCTGCTCTGACCATTTTTCTTCTAATGGGGATGGAAAATAATAAATTAACCAAATCAATGGCATATTATGTACCTAAATCCTTATTAATCTGCTGTGCTGGACAATATCAAGTCCAGCACAGCATCTGTAATCAGGGCTGTTACTTTCTTATCTGAGTCTGTGAAAGCTTACAGTCATTCCTCAGGATCCATACAGTTTCCACACAGACCTGACTGGTGCATTAAAATGATATATACAAGGGACCTCCATCTACATCATTTGATTGGTGGCTGTAATCTGCACCATTCACCCACAAGAAGCAATATTAGTGTTGATTTACTGCTTTGGCTAGGGTGGTGAGTCAAACAGTCAGAGGTTTTGGACATTGTATAAAATCTGCCACAGTTCCCAAAAAACTAAGATGGTGGTCAGAGATCCAAATCCAATGGGAGGAAACGTAGATGCCACCTCTGGATAGAAGGAGCATACAGGTCTTAGAATTAAAATAGCGAACTCAACCTAGAAAAAGTTCTACATACCCCATTGCTGAATATCACTACTGTTACCTTCTAAGTACTCCCCTTGGGAGGCTATGCCCTGATGACAGCACCTAGTCCACCCTTCAAAGCAATTTTGGAACTCTTTTTCAAGAATGGCCATCAGAGCTGTCATCGTATTACCCTTGATGTCCTGAATATCATCAAAATGTCTTCCTTTCAATATTTCCTTTATCTTTGGGTAAAGAAAGAAGTCATTCGGAGCCAAATTAGGTGAGTAGGGAAAGTGTTCCAATACAGTTATTTGTTTACTGGCTAAAAACTCCCTCACAGTCTGCCGTGTGAACTGGTGCATTGTCATGATGCAAGAGCCATGAATTGTTGGTGAAAAGTTCAGGTCATCTAACTTTTTCATGCAACCTTTTCAGCACTTCCAAATGGTAAACTTGGTTAACTGTTTGTCTAGTTGGTACAAATTCATAATAAATAACCCTTCTGATATCAAAAAAGGTTAGCAAAATCGTTGCAACAAGTTCACGAAGTTACTTGGCAGACCTTGTACATCATATTGTAAGATCATCATGCAGCATGGGAAATATTGCTCTAGCTATTGTGAAATGTATAATCTTGCATAGTAACTGGAAAAGAGGAGAAAAGACAAGACAAAACAAACAAACAAAAACGTCAGTGACCAGGACAGTGACCACACTCTGTGCAGATTTTGCTTCGCTTTTCTTAAAAGTAATAAATGCCATTTAACTTTTGTTAGCAAAATTTGACATGGAGGACAGAGGTTCGATTTGAGAAGACCAGAATATTCAATGTTGTTAAATCAAAGGGTATTACAGAAGTCATCTCTCTGAGAGTTGATGAGAGCTGTGGTCTAGGGTAATGAGAGCAGAGATGAAACTAATTAGACTTGAGAGATATTTAGGAGGTAATGTGTGAGGAGAGATTGAATAGAGTAGGGATGGGACACTTGCTATTTCATATTATTTCATCATCTGATAGATTAGGATGAACCAGCAATGGCAGTGATAATGAGGGAGCAATCAGGCAGAGAGATTTTGTTTTATTTTGTTTTTCACAGAAGCCTCCTGATTCATATTAGTGTTATTACCATATTAAGTGTAATGCAATTACTGAAATGAATTAATACAATGTAGGAAACTTCATCTGACATGTAAAAATCATGAAATAAATAAATGTGCACTCATGGATACCACTTTGGGAAAGTATTCAAAGTAACTATCAGTGTTGGACTAACTAGAGCATCTAAAGTATTGTTGAAAAATGAATACTAAATCTCCCCCCAACATTTTAACCCCGGAAGCACACTCTAAACAATAGCTTAATAATATCTAGGCTAGCTATCCTCTGTAGCCCAAGTATAAAAACTACTTAATGAGATCCTGGAAAACTTGTAAAAAAATGTGAGAAATTTGTTGCAATCTGTGCTATTTGCATATTTCTAGAAAACTGGTGGTAAAGCAAATTTGTTTATATTTTAAACATTTTGAGGAGTATAACAAAGAATAATTTTAAAGTATCATAAACTATGTTGTTGGACTGATTTGTCATAAACAAGCTGAATTAATAATTTTTCTGGAAGTGCAGTGATTTCTCTGTGGTTGAAACAGAATTGTATTCTTGTTTTAATAACAAAATAAGACATTATTATTAGTGTAGGTTTGTTCAGTTTCCTAAATTTTATTTTAGACTTTTACCTGACTATGTCATTTTATTATTAAAATTACTAAGATCTTTATGTAATCATGTAATCAATGTCAACAGAAGAGAAAATGAAATTTTTTTATTAGAATGACTAATTCTATAATCCCATGGATGGTTCATATGTATACTTTATTATTATTATTTTTTTGAGGGCAGTGTCACTGGCCCTCATATGTGGGACCCGAACCGGAGCCGCTGGCATCCCAAGCCACCTCTTAACCACTGCACCACTCGGCCGGCCCTCATATGTATACTTTAAAGTTTACCTTAAAGGAAGTTATTAATCACAAATTTAAAGAAGTTAGGGTAGTTGAATAAATAGTGGGAAAAAGCAGAGACATATAAAGAAGAAATAGATATGAGGTATGAGATGAAAGAGAGAGAGGACTAAGAAGGTGAATTCATATTTTTGTTCATTTAGTACTAAAAGATTTTGGGGTGATTATCAATAAGAAAATGAAACACCTGAGGTTCTCAATGATTGCTGGCATTTTCTGAAGCTTGCAAAAGTAAATAACGGTTATTAATTCTGATATGCTCGTGAGTAATGTTGTGGAAAGAAATAAATCTGGGAGTCAGGAGGTTTGTTTTCTGTCTGGCTGAGTCACTGGCTGTGTTTGTGGTAAAAAACTAGCTTTTGAAGATCAGTCCCATACCACCAATCACCAAAACAGCTTACCAGTCACCGCAGGATTTGAAATTTATGTCCAGCTAATATTCTTTCCATTATTCTCCCAAATTCTAAGCTAGAGTAATAATGAAATTTAAATTGTTTGATCACCGTCATGTATTGTATGATTTCAAGCTCACCTGGTAAATGCTGAGCTTCGTGAGATTAAGGACTTTATCCTGATTAGCATTGTTTAGCCATCACCCAACAAACTCAGCACATAAATGGCTCTGCATAGTTATAAAAGATTTGAGAAGTATTTGCATTTTATCCTCTACCTCATATCTGAGGTTCCAAAAATGTGATTCTGTTTTGTACCCTCATCCTTTCCTCTGAGCTCCTTCCTCCCTTTTTCATCTGCTTAATTACATGTGTTTTCATGTGTGAGATTCAAGGTTTTTCCCCAAATCTCCAGGCCTTGGCCATGTGTGTGTGTAATCATCAGGATTTTTTGTCGCAAGAGGCAGAGAGCCAGACTAAAGTGGGCCAGGGAATATAAATGTTTATTTTTTTTACTAATATAGCTAAAAATTCAGAGCCAGAAATGGCTTAAAGCACAGCTGGATCCAATCTTTAATAATGCTGCCAGGATCTAGTCTCTCTGTCCCAGTTATGCTCATCTTTCTTCTTCTGCTGGCTGATCATTCTTGTCTGCAGCTCTCTCAGTATGAAGGACTCTAGCAGCTCCAGCTTAGTATCCTCTTAATTTCTGGTTCAAAGGAAAACTGAACTTTCCTTTCCTCCTGACTTTAACAGGATCCCAAGATTATGTCTTATTGGCTGACTTGGCTTATATATCTGAACTAATCACTGTGACCAGAAAGATGGAAGGCTCTAATTGGCCAGGAATAGTTTATATGTTTATTCCTGATATTGGAGGGTAGTCATGTTTGCTTTCAAACCATTTAAGTACTAAAGGGGTGATTCTCCTAAACATAGTAAGATGTTGTTAACAAAAGAACAGTAATAGACACCCTGAGTCAACAAAGACAAATGATTTTCAGGTTTCCTGTTGGGTACATAGAAAATGTTCTCTACTCCTGTTATCATATTATATTATAATTTCCTTCCTACATAAGAACAATAGAACCCAAGCCAAATCTGCCCATTATTGTTATCTGAGCTTCCACCAAAGTAGTTGGGAGTACAGAATCTGTGAATTAAAACTAAGTGCTTACTGAATGAGTGAATAATTTGATAGGGCAAATAATTGTACCTCTTTTCCAGTTGCTATTTCCCCTTAAAATTTAATAATGGGAGTATGCTAATTAGGATAATTGTATTAATGGTCTAAATTAGTATAATTATTGTAATCAACATAATAATAACACTGATGTAAAAAATATTTGTTATATTCTTGCATGAGTTGATATCTATATGTTGTTAGAATATACTTCACCCATAATGAGCCCTCAATAAATGTTAGGGGTTACCATTATCTACTATCAGACCTCAGGAACACTGCACCTCCACATTGATCTAAAGTTGTATAAGTCCATGTTAGCAGTTTGTTGATTGATACTAAGATACGTGTAAACACTTTGAAATGTCTGGGGTTTTGTTTCTGCTTCTAATGAAATTACTTTCTAATATTGTTTTCAGAGCATTTCTCCAGAGGAAATAGCATGATGTTTTGCTCTAAGCCCATGCAGGATGAATGATCTGGAGTCATTAGAATATGGTATTATGCGCAAACAACTAGGCAGGAATTCTATTACAGATGATTAGTCGACCGTGAATACAGCACCCAACAGATGGACAGCTCCAATGTACCACATGAATTATGTGTGTTACAACTGCAGCTCTGGTAAAAACTAAAATGTTCTTGATGAACAGCTGCAGTTTTCTTAGGATTCCAGACAACAGATACCAGTTAAGTTTTTTATTGCCATAGCACATGGCACAGGAAGAACTGATTACCTTGAAGAAAGTCAGCATAACAAAGCTTTTATAGTCTGCTGTGTTAATTTTATATTTAAGGAACTTTCCATATTTACATTTGGAACACCTGTACTATATTATATGATGTGTAGTTCATTCACCTACAACTCAAAATGAACAATGGTAAAATTGTTCAGGCTAATGGCAGGAGAATGTGTTTTATGTGGATCTATAAAAAGACAAAAAATTAAATTGCTGAGATATTGAGATTTTAAACAGTCAATTGCTTATGTTTACTACTTGAATAAAATCAGTTTGCATGTTTACTTGATGACAGATATTTATTTCAAAGGTAATTTCAAGGACCATTGTTGCACCTTTACCTACCATCTCTGTAACAAGTCCTCCAAGTTCTCTTACATCTGAATACTGAATTAACTGAGACCTGAAGAATAAGCAAGCCCATATTAGAATTAGTTTAAAAATTCATAGTACTAGGATGAAACATATATTTTATGCTAATATTAAAATGTTTATCTTTCAGAAGATTATAGTGATTTCACTGAGTACAATTTTGTGGTACATGAAACTTATCCACTTTATTTTCACATGTGGAACTACGTTATTCATTTTATAAAAGGACTTATTTTGTTTGTTTGGGGTGGTTGTTTTCTTTTTTTCCCCATCATCCATCTGTATATACAAAGCTTCTGATAAGTATATTCTTAACTTTACCACTTATGCTTATAATGTTTGATGAAGAACATTCTTATTTATTTTACATAATTTTGAAGTCCATCTTGTGATAAGAAATGAGCATCTACATATTTAATTTTATGATGATAAACAACATTTATTTGATGGGAGGAATGGAATAAAAGTACTTCTGTCAGAATATAGTCTAGTAAAATCTCATTAGTTTGTACTATAGTGCATTTCATAAATAATATGAAAATACTTCAAATATTTTGTCATAATAAAATGGAAAACAGTGCAATTTAAATATATTTAATTATTTTCATGTGTCATATTTTAATATTTTGTCCTCTATTCTAAATTAGTGATGTCTTATTTTGCTAAATATAAATGCTGAATATATGCATATATATTATCAACTTGAATATTGAACATATATAATATATATAATATATATCAAACACTGGCACTTTCCAACTTTTTCAACATCAGGTGTTGCATGTACACAAATGAAAAAAGAAAATACTATACTACCTCAAGGAATTTATTATTTAAATAAGAAAAGGCAATCATTAATATACAGTACAGAATAAAAACTATTATACTAAATATATTGTTAAAATATAGGGGTACAAAAATAGGGTAATTAATTCTGCCTAGAAATGCCTATAGAAATATTTGATCAGTGACTGGTAAAATAAGCAAGTTTACAACTTTTTCTGAAAGCCATCCTCATATCTCATGCACAGAATATACTAATCCCCCTTCATTTATACAACCACTGAACCCTGGGTATAGCTCTATTATTACACTCACAATCCTATATTCATAAATTCTTTGTTTACATGTATATTTCCTTAGCTAGACTATGATTTTCTTGAAATCCAAGACATAATTCTTTTCATTGTTATATTCTCAGGCGATAATGCCATACCGGAAATTTACAAGTCGCTCCATATTTCCAAAATGATGTAATTGGCATGGAAGACATGCATAACTCTATAAACATTAGAATTACTATAAAACCCTTGCTTTTTTTCCTTCAGAGTTGAGATAGCCTTCAACTGAAGGATGAATTGAAATTAACTCAAAGAGTAGCCATCTAAACTGTAGCGGTATCATCATGCTTGTATAATGAGTTGGTATTTTAATTATGCTTTACTTTTAACCATAAATTAATATTTGTGCATACATATGAATACATATATGTAATAAACAATTTGTCAAAATAATTGTTAGAGCAGGATATTTTCTTATGCTTTTAAAATATTTGTTTTGGGTTACTATTAGGTTACATTTAAATTTTTTGATATCCCATAAACACTTAAAATTGTATTTTAAAAATTAATATTTACATTAATGTTTATCCTACTGCTATTATGACACATTTTTCTCACAATTTGGTATTGTTTTATTCTTGTTTTAATTCATTGAGTAATGTTAAAATTCTTATTTTACAATGCAGATATAGAATATTTTCATGAATAAGTTCTATTGGTATCAGTGAATAATAATATAGACAGGGATGTAGTGTTAGAATACTATTCTATGAACTATTCATATCTAGTTTAGGTACTATATTACTTAAGGTAGGTACGTGTTACAGGCTGAATATTTGTGTCCCCCAAAATTCACATGTTGAAGCCCTAACCCCCAATATTTGGAGATGGGGCCTTTGGGAGGTAATTAGGGTTAGATGAGTTCATGGGAGTAAAAGTCTTTGATGGGCCGGCCGAGTGGCGCGATGGTTAACCGTTGGCTTGGGACGCCAGCAGCCCCGATTCGGGTCCCACATATGAGGGCCAGTGACACTGCCCTCAAAAAAAAAAAAAAAAAGTCTTTGATGGAATTGGTGCCCTTATGAGCAGAAAAGATACTAGAGAGCTTACTTGTTCTCTTTCTCAGCCATGTGAAAACACAGTGAGAAAGTGGCCATCTGCAAGCCAGGAAGGGAGCCCTTACTCGAACCTGTCCATACTGGAACTCGGATCTCAGATTTCCAGCCTCCTGAACTGTGAGAAAATAAACGTCTGTTGTTTAAGTTGCCCAGTCTGTGATACTTTGTTATGGCAGTCAGAGCTGACTAATACAGTACTGAAGAATAACATGCTAGGTGGTAAAGTAACTTTTCATGTTAGAAGACAGAGAGAATTTCCATAGAGTATTTCTACAATTTAGTTTAAAGATATCAAATATGGAAGATATTGTATGTGTGTGTATGTGTGTTTGTATGTGTATTTGTGAGTCTGATTTTACTAATCCTGGATTTAAAAAATAAATGTACTTCTTTGAGATGGGCATGAGAAATCAGAGAGTATGGTTTCTGTGAAGCTCATTAGCTATGGAGTTAATAAAATCTCCTAAGTTACATCAAGCCTTTCTGACCTTTTTCTTCATCAATTAACTTGTCAACTCCAGCGACCATAAATAGTGAGATGTTGTCCTGGTAACAGTAACAAATATAAGGCTGTCTTTCAAAATGTTATAATGTTTTTGTCTAGGAGTCTAACAGCAATCACCAAGTTGAGAATATGTTATTCAATTAATATTTTGGCACAGAAAATTTTCTAACTAATATTATCTTTTATCAGAGGTAAATTTTATATATTCATTAAATTTTAGGGCATGCCTTTAGATTTAAAATATCAACATATGTATTTTTTTTGGTCAAAATATTCCTCAAAAAAAGAATAGATTATGTTTAATAAAACATGATGAAGAAATTAAAGAAAAAATAACAGAAATGCAAGTATTATGACATGTTAAAATTTAGTATCTTAAATAAAAGTAATACTCTAAAATGGAAAACATTCCCTATCTTCATTGCTCATTAATATATCCATGGTAATATCCAAATTTAAAACATATAGAAAAAATTCTAGATAATTATAAGAATTTTAGACATTTCAGCATCCAAACATGGAGTTTACAAAGCTTTTCAAGAATAGAAAAATATTTAGAAATAGAGCAAAGAATTGACCATGAGATTGTATCTTCAAGAAAAAATACATAACTAAAGTGTGAAAAATTTGGTCTCAATTAAAACCAGTGTACTTCTCTAACTTGGAGACATTTGCCAATCAGGTAATGTAGGCCTCATCTGTAGGAGAAGCAGAAGGCTGCAGAACACAAAAATGATTTCAGGATTAGTGAATTGAGCTACTATTAAATATAGTTAATTTAGCAAAGCCCAATTAGTCAATTCACAGAAACCCGATTGCCAAATAGCCACTTCAGTTAACTTACTTGTTACTTTTAATTATTTATAAGGTTTCCTTTAACTCATATTCATTATAAAGAGTGGTGTCATTCATATTAATTATCATAGTAATTCAATGGGATACTGAAGGTTTCTATGACATTTTTGGTTGACCTTACTTTTTTCCCCCTAAATATCTCGGTACTGATTCCAAAAAGATAAAGGGAAAGAATGAAAGTGTTAACATTATCCAAATTGCCCTATAAATAGTTCACTGTGTAATATTGGTAAATCTATAAGTTGGTTAATATTAGAAAAACGATTTTATTAAAGATGAAGCAGCCATTCAGGATAGACTATTAGGAGATCAATTTAAGGAATTGGCCTCCTTCTAGCTACTATCTTTGATAACCCATTGTCAAGGCCCCTTAGAGGACCATGTTCTAGCTTTTTCAGGATAGAGACCAGGTTCCTAAGAGTAAACACTGACATAAAAAGGAAGGGAAATTCTCAACAGAAGGTAAGATGTGCTTAAAGTTGGCAAAAATATTTAGCTTACCTCGATCTTTGTAACAGAAAGTAAATCAATGGGTCTTATTCTCAAAGTTTAACCTAAGTATGTCACTTGATTTGCCTGGAAGATTTAGATAGGCCTTTTACCTGTACAAAGGGGAGTTGATTTTTTTTTCTCCAACTAATACTGCTAAAAACTTAGTTGGACACATCATCTATCAATCTTGTCAGAGGTTCTAAGAGAATCTGCAAGTATTTATATGTAATAGAAAAGAAAGGAAATGCAGTTACCTTCAAGACTGGGCTTGTAAATATTCTTTATTCAAATATGAGTTTTTAACAAGACAGTTAGAATGGCTTATATCATCTGAAGTACTTAAAAAGATGAAAAATGGCCTGAATTTTATAAGGAAAAGCATGGTGGTGAAATAAATTAACTACATAGACACATGAAATAAGTTTGTTTGCTTAGTAAAATACAAATAATAGTTTCCTTATTTAAAAAATAGAACAGATAATAAGACAGGTTGAGATAAAAAATATCAAAAGATAAAATAGACAAAATTAAGCTTATATTTTAGGTAATTTATGATGAAAAACAAAATAAATGAATAAAAAGAATAAAAGAACAACAGACTCATAGAAACAGAGATCAAACTGATATTTGCCAGAGGCAAGGGAGTTGGTGAGATGGGTAAAAAAGGTGAAGGACAATATAGGCAATAATATTGTGATAAGTTTGCATGGTAATAGATGATGACTAGACTTAGTGTGGTGATCACATTGCAAGGTAGATAAATGTCAAATCATTATATTATACACCTGAAATTAATATAAATTACATACCAACTATACTTAAATAAATGATTATAAAAATAGAAGAATGTATAAAAATAATTAGATTTCAATTTTGCTACATATCTATTTCTAGATAGTATATGTAGATAACCCAATAACTGTAATTATGTATCCTTCTTTTATCCACAGATATTCTACTCTGAAATGTCCAAAGACTTTTTCTTCCCTCCCCATTTTCAGTTGTACCTTCTAATTTAATTTGTATTGAGAGACTGCAACTCTCAATAAAAACATAGGTAGGATAAAGGAGAGATGGTTAAAAATCACTGCATGCTAAGATGTAAAATTGCGTATGCTGGGGCAAAGGAAAAAAGAAGAGTGATGAAAAAAGTTCATGTTATGTATGGACTTGTGTGAGGGCACTGCCCTTTATAAATTGCTCCTGGACATGAATAAGTGTAGACAGCAGCATACTTCCCATTAAACACAAAGAACTAGGCAGCTCTAACTGATGACTGTACCTAAGTTAATAGTGCCACACAAGATGACTGGATAAAAGATAGTGTGTATAATTATAAATTTACCCTCCAGCTTTATATCCAAGTAGGCAAATCCAAATATACATAGGTAAATACTAAGAGAGTAAATTGACTCTATCTGTTGGCAGAAGAGTCTAAAAGGGTTGTTTTCCATTGATTAAAAAAAGGGGGGAGCAGGATGAGAACTATGAGAAAGAACAACAACAAAAAGAGCTGATACCAGAAATTTTAAAAAAAAGAATCTAAAATTTTTGAGGAAAATCGTGGCTCTGAATATAAATTAGTAGAGGTTAAAATAAATTTTAATATTTTTCCTCATATTTCTAATAAAATTCAAGCAGTAATGGCTTCTATACAATGGTAAGAGGAAGGATACAATGTACAAATTGACTGAAATAAGAAAATCCAAAAAATAAAAATCACAATAGCAAAATTGAAATCTGCTTGGAGGCATTTTACAGTCAAGATGTCTGAGTAGGCAAATGCTGTACTTGCCTGCTCTCACAACCACATCAAAATTACAACTAAATTACAGAGAAGCCATCATTGAGAATCACCTGAAGTCCAGCTGAACAGAAGTCTTACAACTAAGGACATACAGAAGAAGCCAGGTTGAAACTGGTAGATGGGGCACAGATATGAAATGGGCTAGTCCCACACCTGCGTGTGGCTCATTAAAATCAAGAGAAGGTATTTGTGGGGGTCCCTTCTGAGAAGCAAAGCGTCTCAGCCCTACACCAGGTCTCCAAGCCCAGTGTTCCAGTGATGGAAAGTAAAGTGTCCACAAATTCTGGGCGTGGAAATGAGCAGAGACTGTGTCTGGGTAAGACGGAGGGCTGCTGGGCTCCAAACAAGCAGCATCTGGTCTCAGTGGGACCCGTACCTCTTGCTGAGCAGCACCAGCCCTGGATTATCAGTAGCTGAACCCAGCTTCGCCTCTCCCAGTCACCTCTAAGCCTAGAGAGAAAGGAAGACATCTGCATATTGTTTTGTGGCTCTTCCAGGTGGCCCTGGGAAGGGCACAGGCTGTGGTTGAAATTGGCCTGTGTCAAGGCTCTCTCTGGGATGCCCTGGTGCTGGCACACCCTGTGGCCAACTTAGGTCCCATCTGGAGCATCACCAGTTGGACTTTGTGAACAAACACCCAAAAGGCTGACTCAGCAGGTACTAGAGTCCTGATAAAGTGAATCCTACTCTGTATGGTCAGCCCTTGCACAACAACCCCTTCATTGTAGTCACAGCCAGTCCTCACAACCAATCAACTTGCGAATCAATCCCTTCTATTGGCATGCAAACGGTAACCAAGACTCAAATACAACAGGAAGGCACATACAACCCCCACAAAGGACACACCTGGAGCACTCAGCTCAGGTGACCAGGTGACTATGCTCCTGTGACCTACTACATAAGGCCACTGTACTAAGACTGGGAGACATAGCAGCTCTACCTGATACATAGAAGCAAACACAGGGAAGTAACCAAAATAGGGAGACAAAGAAAGATGTCCTAAATAAAAGGACAGAGCAAAGCTCCAGAAAACGAACTAAATAAAATGGAGACAAACAATCTACTAGATGTACAATTACAAACACTGATTATAGGTATGCTCAGTGATCTCAGGGAGAACCTCAACAAAGAGATAAAACACATAAAAGTGGAGACAGAAACCATAAAAATGAACTGGTCAGAAATGAAGAATACAATAATTAAAATAAAGAATACATTAAAGGGAATCAACAGTAGATTAGATGGAGCAGAGGATTCAATCAGCAGTTTAGAAGATAGGTAGTATTAAATACCCAATCAGAACAGCAAAAAGAAAAAAAGAATCCAAAAAAATGAGGATAGTTTAAGGGGCCTCTTGGACAACATTAAGTGTATGAACATTTGCATCATAGAGTGCCAGAAGGAGAAGAGAGCGAGAAAAAAAATTGAAAACATATTTGAAGAATTAATGACAGAAAACTTCCCTAACCTGGTGAAGGAAATAGACATACAAGCCCAGGAAGCACAATCAGTCTCAAAAGAGATGAACCCAAAGAGTCCAGCACCAAGACACATCATAATTAAAATGACAAACATTAGAGACAAAGAAGAATCTTAAAGGCAGCAGGAGAAAAGCAGTGAGTTACCTACAAAGGAGCTCCCATAAGATTGTCAGCTGCTTTCTGAACAGAAACTTTGCAGGTCAGAAGGGATGGCATAAAATTTTCAAAGTGATGAAAACGAATGACCTAGAATCAATATTACTCTACCCAGCAAAGTTATCCTTTAGAATCAAAAGACAGAGAGAGTTTATGGGCCAGCCAAGTGGCACGGTGGTTAAGCACTGGCTTGGGAAGCCAGTGGCCCCAGTTTGGGTCCCACATATGAGGGCCAGTGACATTGCCCTCAAAAAAAAAAAAAAAAAGACAGTTTGCCAGACACAAAAAAGCTAAGGAATTATTCACCACATACCTGTATTAAAAGAAATATTAAAGGAATTTCTTTAAGAAGAAAAAGAAAAACAAATATGACCAAAAATATGAATACTAAAATGACAATAACTATGTATCTATAAGCATTACTTTAAATATAAATGAATTAAATCAAAAGACATAGCGTGGCTGAATTAGGTTAAAAAAACAAGACCTTTATATAAGCTACAAGAGAGTCACTTCAGATTGAAAGACATACACAGACTGAAAGTAAAGGGATGATAAAAGGTATTTCATGCAAATGGAAATGAAAAAGAAAAGCTGGGCTAGCAATACTTATACCAGACACAATGGACTTTAAAATAAAGGCTATATTGTAATAACTATGTATGGTGTTAGATGGGTACTAGATTTATTGGGGTAATCGATAAGAGGGGGGTTGGAGGGCAGGGTGAAAAAGGTGAAGGGATTAAGAAGTACAAATTGGTAGTTACAAAATAGTCATGGCGATTTAAAGTAAAGCATAGGAAATATAGTCAATAATATGGTAATAACTATGCATAGTGCCAGGTGAGTAGTAGACTAGTCAAGGGGAAAAAAATAAAAGTAAAACAAAGGCTATAACGTGGTTGGCAAACTGCGGCTCGCGAGCCACATGCGGCTCTCTGGGTATGTTCTATCTCAAAAGTTTGCCAACCTTTGAAAGAATCAACCCTGTCCCTCACAACAATTTAAAAATTATTTGAGAGCCATAAATATATTTTTACATAATCACCATTATGTGACTAATAGCCTTTAAAAATTTTATAAATGAAACTATGATCATTTTATTTTCATTTTCAATTTTACTTCAGAGCCTCATGTACGAACCCAAAGAGCCGACGGAGGCTCTTCCATCTCAAAAGTTTGCTGACCCCTGGGCTATAACAACAGACAAGGACCCCATAATCCCACTTCTGGGTATTTATCCAAAGAAACCCAAAACACTATTTCAAAGGGACATGTGCCTCCATATGTTCATTGCAGCTTTACAATAGCCAAGTTACGGAGACAACCCGGGTGTCCATAATGGATGAATAGGTAACAAGAAATGGTACCTATATACAATGGAGTATTGCTCATTTATGAAAAAGAATGAAATCTTGCCATCTGCAAAACATGGATTGACATAGAGGGCATTATACTGAGTGGAGAAAGTCAGACAGAGAAAGACAAATGCCATATGGTTTCACTTAAAGTGGACTCTAAAGAACAAAATAAACACAATAGAAACAAACTCATAAATACAGAGAACATTTTGATGGTTGCTCGATGGGAGGGGGGTTGAGAGGTGGGTGTAAAAGGGGAAGGGATTAAGATGTACAAATTAGTTGTTACGAAGTAGTCATGGGAATGTAGCCTATAGCATAAAGAATATAGTCAATAATATAATAACTGTGTATGATTTCAGATAGTTGCTATATTTGTTGGGTTGATCACCTCATAAGTGATATAAATGTCTAATTATTGTTGAACACCTCAAACTAAAATAATATTGTATGTCAACTGTAACTGGAAAAAAGTATTTTAAAAATCTACTTTGAGAAAATATTGGGAAATGAAAACTTATTCACTGATTGAAAAGTTTTCAAATGCAAGATTGAGAACATTTCTCAGAATATGAGGAATTACCAAGGAGTGGTAAAACTATTATGAGGGACAAAGACAGAATAGAGAAAAGAAATGTTTAAGTTGAAATGGAGTTTTTCCAAAGAAAAAGCCACAATAATTTAAACAAAATTGATAATTAAAGGTAAAATAGAAGAAAATCTTCCTGCACTGGGCAATTATGATTTCAGAACTAAACAACAAAATCTTAAATCTAAACCCAAAGAAGCTATGTATGATACAAAAGGAGAATCAGAACAGCTTCAGAATTTTTACCTATATCATCAAATTCCAGGAGGTATTCAAACAGTGTCATTAGTATCTGTAATATTTAAAGTGGAAAGAGTACTATCCCAAGAATTCTATATGTAAATAAATTATTGTCTCTGGGAGCAGACAAAGGTAAAACAATGACAGATATACAAGGTTCTTGAAAATATATTACTGAGTATTTCTCTCAAAATGAAAGATTGAACATTTATTAATACTCTTTAGTGAACAAAATAAGTAACCAGATCAAAATTGGGATTGGAAATACACAATAGATATAGTGAATGAGAGCCCTTGTGTGGTTTGCAAGTAGAACACTGGAATAATGTTCTGTGCAGATTATAACCTAAATGTCTGTGCTGACATTATCTAATGGATCTGAGAAGAAAATGTAGGCTCCCATGTGTTGTCAATATTCTGTCACTTAAGGCTAATAAAGTGTGTCTCCAGGGTCCCTTTAACAAAGGCACAGCTGTGAAGAATGTGTACACATATTGCACAGACACAACATTCCGGTGACTGGATTCCAGCTCTACCCAGCAACCTCTACATCTGTACACTTGTTCCTTTGATGTCAAAATTAAACTCTGGAACTGTATAGATGCCATTCTAATAAATTTCATATTCTTTGCTCTTGCCTATTAGAAACTATGGGATACTGCATTTCAGTGGGTCATATAAGTGGCAAACATCATAATTGGAGGAATTTTGATGCTGATAAAAAGCACATATGAGGTCAGACAATTAAGTTCACGAACTCATCCTAGAAAAAGTGCTACATACCTTATTGCTGAATATCACTAAGGTCACCTTTGAAGTACTCCCCTTGGGAAGCTAGTCCAGCACCTAGTCCATCCTTCAAAGCAAATTTGGAATTCTTTCTCTGGAATGGTCATCAGAGCTGTCATCATATTACCCTTGATGTTCTGAATGTCATCAAAATTTCTTACTTTAAAAAAAAAAAATTTCTTACTTTCAATATTTCCTTTATTTTGGGGTAAAGAAAGAAGTCATTGGGGGCCAGATCAGGTGAGTAGGGAGGGTTCTTTGTTTACTGGTTAAAAACTCTCTCACAGACAGTGCTGTGTGAGCTGGTCCATTGTCGTGATGCAAGAGCCATGAATTGTTGGTGAAAAGTTCAGGTCATTTTCATCTAACTTGTTCACGCAGCCTTTCCAAATAGTAAACTGGGTTGACTGTTTGTGCAGTTCATACAAATTCATAATGAGTAATCCCTCTGATATCAAAAAAGGTTACCAACATCATTGCAACAAGTTTGTGAATGTAATTGTCAGGCCTCATATACACGTTCACATTGATATAATGATGTAGTCATGGAACTGTCATTTTTAGCACTGGGCTACAGTCTGATGAGTGGCCATCACAAATTTATACCCATAGTGTTGCAAAAGTATATAAACAGAGAGAGTTTGTCTCCCACTTAAGAGAATCTAATGACCACTCTTTAGTCTTATCTGCAGGAGATTGTTCCTATAACTTACTCTGATAGTTGAAGATAGGCATATCTTTAATAGTTTTATAATTTATTCAACAATCAAAGCTTTGGTAATAAACAACATATCTGCCATCCGCAGATTTATTCCCTCCAGAGTGGAAAAGTTATTGCAATAAAGATATATAGGGAAAATATATTAATTATTCTAGTCTGATCTGAAGTGAGATAAAACTGAAGAAGATAAAATAACAAAGGAACTAAGGAAAGTAGATGACATCTGGAAATCTGATCTTTAAGTTTTTAGAATAAGGACAGGATCTTAAACTTTGATTTTATGTTTATACACCAAAACCAGTATTTTAAATGTTACTTCTGTTCTAAAATAAAATTTTAAAGATTTTAAAGTCAGGAACTAAAGTATGGGAAAATAGAAGTATAGGAGGAGTAAAATGCACATGGAATGCACTAATATATAGAAACAGCTATAACAAATTATATATTGAATATGAAATTAAATTAAAAAGTCAAGGAAAATATTTTAAAATATATTGGTTGTAAAAGTAATGTTATGTTTAAATATATAATAATCCCATTTTAATGTTTTTTTTTCACAGAAAATAGCTTTGCACAACTATAGTAGTTCCATCAATTACAAGTTTAAGTGTATTTGTGATGGATTGGGGTGGGTTAAGGTGTGAGTAAAAGTCAGGTGGGCAAAAAAATAATTAAAGATTGCTTCTAAAATGTCTTTTCTGGTTAAGAATTCCACGTCTTTCATTGAGTGAACCATCCAACAAGGACCTCATCTCCCTCATTTCTTGGTGAGATTCATTATGTCAGGTAGGAAATTCTTGACAGCATCAAGTTCTCCAGATATTTTGCCCTAGTTTTCATAAGAAAACATTAGGCTGAGATGGTTGTAGAAGCTAATAATTTAAGTATAAGAAACAGCTCTTAGAGGAATGACTCATCTGACTGTGCCAAGAAGCTTGCTGGAATACAGAATTAATATTGACTAGTTTTGATTGTCCATCTATGTGTTTCATTCAGTATTTCTTTTCACAGACAAAAAAATCATTGTATGCCATTTATTTATAAATAAATTAAAATGGAGATGATAATATTATCATTGTTTCTAGCTATCTTCTATCTCTACCAGTATAATCAGTGGTATTAAGATTATAGTATATGACTTTAATAATTTTTATTTTTAAAACATAGTATTTGACATGATAATGACCAGGTATGTTGTTTATACTTTACAAAAGTATCTAGAAGTGGCCACTGAAGTTAGTCATCCATAGGATATTAATAATAATGGTTATTAAAATCTAAATAAAATTCTAAACATGCAAAGCACATTTATATCTGGTATCTCATGTATATCAATTAAAATCTCTGGTTGTAGAGGTGAAATGTGAGATTCATTTCCTTAGAAGTCTTTGACAGCTAAATATAGAAAATTTGCTTTTGAGATGCACCTGATTGTACCTTGTTAACTTTATGACTGTAACAGATAGTAAAGTGATTTGAAGTACCAAAAAAAAAAAAAAGATTAAAAAAGAAAGTAAATTGTAAGGAGAGTAAGCTAGATCAGCAAGAGGTCATAGAGTTGTCAGTAGACTTTTGTCTACTAACAAAAGTGACCAAAGAGGTCACTGGTCTCAAACTAATAATACAACAATATAATTTTTGAAATAGTGTATAAATAGGTACTTACTTAATTAGATATTTTATTGAAGTAGTAAAAAACAGGGTCAATGATATTTTTTCATCTTGAGAAACAAACATGATAAGCATGTTTGATCTACTCAAAATGTTCATAGCATGACAGAGTAGGATCCATTGACCAATGGTATTCTTTGTAATCTAATAAGAGAGACTATGAACTTAATACTGATGTTATTTTAATATTTAAGGGGACACTATGAAGTGGAAAGGATATTTACCATCACGTGCAAAAGAGATAAATGAGCAAAGGGCAATGATGAATCATTACTTGCATGTGAAACCTAGCAGGGACTTTTAGGCACCATACATGTAGTAAAACCAGTCTTACATAAAACCAAATAGTGGAAGAATTAAACAAGCATTGTGACAATGATCTATTAAAAGTTTAGGCAGACCCTAGCTTAAAAAAATTGTATTTCTTCTTAGAAGCTAACTGAACCAAAGTAAATCATTGCTGAAACTCAATGACTGAATTTGTTATATGATTCTGCTTGCCATATCTACCAAGATACAGAGTCTCTAATTTTCAGTTGTATACTGAAGGAAAAAGCTACCAGAATATAAAGCCCTACAAGAGTTGTAGAGAAGCATCACTCTCCCCCAACCCAAAATGTTAGTGAATGTTGTGGTTCCTGAGAAGAGAGAAAGTTGGTCAAAGAGGGGCAAAACGGGTAGACAAAGAGATGTGGATAAGATATTTTTAATTGTGTAATAACAGAAATTAGCATAGACTGTACATGATAAATGGTATTGTTTGAAGTTTTTGTTGCCCCTTTCCCTGTGGAAGGAGGTATTCCTAGCTCTCTGACATCAAGCTTAGCTATATGACCTACTTTGGACAATAACAGTGAACAGAAATGAAGTGTTAGAGCCATCACAAGGTTCTGGTGTGAAGATAATGTGGGGCAGGGCATCAGCATGGGGACATGGGCATGAAATAAACATTTTTGCTTTAAGTCACTGAGATTTGGAGGTTATTAGTTACAGCAATATAATTTCGCCTATGCAATACATATCACTTTTTACTAAATAGCACTAAAAAGGACTTCATATAGTACTACTGCTACCTTTTGAATAAGAGAAAAACTTCAGAGAAAATATTCATCAGCGCATTTGGACAAGAACTCTTTGCTATCTAAACTATAAAGATGTGTCCAGGGAAGCACTATTTACAGAATGAAAGGAAACAAATGCCTTTTTAAATGAAACTCAAGTAATTGGTCCTTAACAGAAGGCAAAGAAAGACAGTGGAATCTTGGAAATCACACAGTATGACATGTAACAATTAAATGGAAATGGATATATAGAGTGGGGGGGAGCAATAATTCTATGATATTTATAAATCCAGTTGTGTGTTCCTATTTGTGAGTTATTTATCAATGGAGTCTATATTTAGTTTCATTGTTTCTTGCTCTATATGTCCTTTCAAAACCATACAATATTTAACTACTACAACCTGTAGGTGAATGGTTCTCTAAGACAGTTTCCACCTCAAAATGGGATCCTATGTTTCTGGTCCATATAACCAACTGTAGTCGGTAGTCATGTAGCCAGAATATGGTTGGCAGTCATAAAGCCAAAACCTGCCTCTGGGGAAGCAACCTTAAGTCACACTTTCCCACCAATATGAAACAAGAACAGTGGGAGCAGTAACCGCAGAAGTAATCGGATTTAGGAAAGGTGCCCAAAATCTGTGCCTGCACACTAGTTAGAGGAGTTGCCTTCTGAGTCACCTGTCCTCATTACCTTACTAAACTCACTCATCAGCGCCAAGACAGATTCCAAATGGCCCATAAAAAACCAAAAAGAGTGTGGCAACCTAATTCTTGGAATTCCCCGCCCTATTCCGCGAGGGCGCATAAAAACTCCGTGCCCACAGAACTCCGGAGCCACATCCATTCTCCTTCGGAACGCTCTCCTTTGGTGCATCAAGCTTTCGCTTTAATAAACCTTTCTCTGTGCAAACTGCTTCACCCATTCTCTTGATTTCTATCCTGAGAGAGGCAAGGGCCCCTGTGGTGGTAATTCAACCACTAAATAACCTCTACATGATATTGCTTAGGCACCTTCCCACTTTCATCTTGGTTAATAGAAGTAGCATTCTTTACTACCTAGACAAAAACCAGGGAGTTATTCTGGACACCTCTCTCACTCAATTAATGGTTAATAAGTCCGCTTGATTCTATTTCTTTAATCTTTCTTTGATTAGAGCCGTACTTGGCTATGTGCCTCATTATTTCTCCTGTAATGTTACAATTATATCTTCGCTTCTTTGTCTTCAGGCTCACTACAAGTATGTCAGTCCTCAAAACTATCTTATAAGCTATCAAAAATGTAAACCTGACCATCTAAGTGCCACTTCTGTTTTTAAACTCTGCAGTGAATCTTCAGTTGCAAACAAACAAACAAACAAACAAAAACCTTTGAAACATGTGGCACAGATTCTTCGTGATCTTCTCTAGTTTCTTCTCTGAAACAATTTTTGACTTTTTTCATACAAATTTACACACAAATCTTATTAATCACTTTCACTGGCATAATATTCCTTCATCATAAAACACATACCAAAATTTGTCAGAAATATGGTAAAAGAATACTCAACTATACTAAGAAATTATATTTATGACATATTTTCTGATAAAGCTTTTCATCTCTATTCTTCAGCAAAGCTGTTTCAATTATTTCTTTGTTTTTTTTCACACCTTTTATATACATGGTGTCCAGATAAAGAAGGTAAGTATTAATAGTGCTGACATCATGCAAAATCATCTCAACCACAAATAATTAATCTATTCCCAGTGCACATCTAAGCAGATTTCAGAAGTATGTTTTCACATAGTGTCCATATAGACACAGAAATGAATTGTTATTTCATAGTGTGTGCACATACAGCTTGTGCAATAGAGTGTTTTTGTTGTTTGTTTTTTTGGTTGTCATTTATATATCAAGAAATGTATTTTACATGCAGCAAACTTAATTTTATTAAATATCCTTTAATTTCATAGACAATATGATACACACTGTATAAGAAGTGCACAAACTTCACAGTACAATTTCAAATTTTATACAAATTGGAATACAGAGGTTAAACACTGGTGCACTGACAGAATTTTTGAACTTTGGATAAACTGTTTATTCTTGTATATGATGTAAAAAGGTGGTCGAGTTTCATTTTTTTTTGCATGTATCCAGTTTTCCCAGCACCATTTATTACATAGACTGTTTTTGCCCCAATGTAAATTCTTGCTTTCATTGTTATAGATTAAATGAACATATAAGCATGGATTTATTTCTGGGCTCTCTATTCTGTTCCATTAATCTATGTGTTTTGACTACCATGCTGTTTTGACTACTATTACCTTGTAGTATGATTTGATGTCAGGTAGCGTGATACCTCCCACTTTGTTCTTATTTCTCAAGATTGCTATGGCTATTTGAGGTCTTTTATGGTTCCATATACATTTTAAGATTATATTTTCTAGTTCTGTAAAAAAAGTCATTGGTAGTTTAATAGTGATTGTGTTGAATCTATATATTGCCTTAGGTAGTATGGACATTTTAACTATATTAATTCTTCTTATCTATGAACATGGTATATTAAAGACTTAAATGTAAGACCTGAAATCATAAAGCTCCTAGAAGAAAATATAGGAAGTAAATTCACAGACATTACCCTTAGTAATATTTTTACTGATATATTCCTTCGGGCAAGGAGGCAAAAGAAAAAAATAAACATTTGGGATTACATCAAACTAAAAATTTTTTCACAGCAAAGAAAACCATCAATAAAACCAAAAGAGATTCCACTGTATAGGAGAAGATAATTGCCAATGATAAATCTGATATGGGGTTAATTTCTAAAATTTATAAAAAACTCAGACAACTCAACACACACACACACACACACACACACACACACACACACACCAAACAACCCAATTAAAAAATGGGCAGAGCACATGAAGAGGCATTTCTCTTAAGAGGACATACAGATGGCCAACAGGCATATAAAAAAATGTTGAAAATTACTAATCATTAGAGAAATGTAAATAAAAACCACAGTGAGATACCACCTCACTCCTGTCAGAATGGCTATCATCAATAAATCAACAAACAACAACAGCTGACAATGATGTGGAGAAAAGGGAACCCTCATGTACTATTGGTGGGATTGCAGATTGGTGCAGCCACTATGGAAAACAGTATGGGGGTACCTCAAAATATTGAAAATAGAACTATCTTATGACCCAGCAATTCTACTCCAGGTATCTATCCAAAGAAATTCAAAACACTAATTTGAAAAAAATATATGCACCCCTATGTTTATGGCAGCACTATTCACAATAGCCAAGATATGGAAACAACCAAAATACCCATCAATAGAAGATTGGATAAGGTAACTGTGGTACATTTATGCAATGGAGTGTTACTGGGTCATAAAAAAGAATGAAATCTTACCATTTGCAACAAAATGGATGGACCTAGAAAATATTATGATATGTGAAGTAAGACTGAGAAAGACAAATACCAATGATCGCACTTATATGTGGAACATAAAGAACAGAATAAATGAGCAAACAAAACAGAAATAGACTCAGCAATATAAGGAAAAGAAAACTGATGGTTGTTAGATGGGAGCGGGGAGGGGATGGGGAGAAGATGAAGGATTAGAAAGTGTAAATTAGTAGTCATAATATAGTCATGGGGACATGAAATACAGTATGGGGAATATAATCAATAATGTTGTAGAGATTATGTAGGGTGCCAAATGGGTACTGGACTTATTAGGGAGACCACTTCAGACTGTGGATGCATGACCAATGCACTGTACACCTGAAGCTGAAGTAGAATAATATTATATTTCAGCTATAATCATATATATATATATATATATATATATATATATATATATATATATATAGAGAGAGAGAGAGAGAGAGAGAGAGAGAGAATCATATGATGTGGATACAACTTAAGGAAGACAGCTAATGGTATTGTAACAGCTATATACAATGTCAGAGGGGTAGTGGTTTGGGGCATGGGTGGAGAGGATATCACTTTGTGAGGGGTGTAAATGTCTAACTATTACATTGCTTTGTACACCTGAAACTAATAAAATAAATGAATATATAAAACTTAAAAACACATAAAAACAAATAGCCAATCTGGAAACTTTACTTCCTATAATATAAAAATGATAAACTGAGATCCAAATGATACACTGTGATTTTTTGGTCACTAAACGAACTATATAAACATTCAAAATAATCATTAAAAACTCAACTTCAGAATTTATAAAGATTAGCTTTAAAAATATATTTGTAGTCATTTTTATAAATGTACCATTCACTACATTACAAAACGGTCTGTAACATAAAATTGCTTTAATAACTGTACTATTTTAGAATCTTAAAAGCCTTATATTAAATTGATTTTAAAATCCTCTTGGAGGCCTGCCGAGTGGCGCATTGGTTAAGTGCTGGTTTTGGGATGCCAGCGGCCCCGGTTCAGATCCCACATGAGGGCCAGTGACACTGCCCTCTACAGCTAACAATAGCTCCACCTGGAGCTGGGCTGTGCGAGCCCCAGTGGTTGCAGCCCCTGCTGCAGTGGGCTGCCATAGGCTACAGTGAGTGGCCCGCAGCCAGCGTGAGCGGCTGGCAGCCAGCGTGAGCTGCCAATAGCCGCGGTGAGCGACATCCAGAGGCCAGCGACCGATCTGTCTCATCCGGGAAGAGCGCAATGACGATACCAACAGTGAAGCAACATCCTCCGCAACTAAACTGAAGAACAAAAAGACAGCAACTTGTCTGTTCCCCTTCCCCGATTCCCCAATGCTGTTCCCCTCTGCCAATTCCCCAATAAAATCTTTAAAAAAAAAAAAAATCCTCTTGGAAAACTCTGGTGTGCGTCTTCAGAAGATTTATAAAAAATATTCTAATATCAACTCAAGGGCCTGTAAACATTCCATTCTATTAAAGTACAAAAGAATAAGTAATGTATATTCAAATGCATACAGAATATGGAATAAAAAAAACAATTATATCTTTGTAGAAAATCACCATTCTCAGAATAACCAAAAAACAAGCTATTTAAATGAAGTATCAAAATTTTTTTCTTTTTTTTCTTTTTGAGGGCAGTGTCACTGGCCCTCATATGTGGGACCCGAACGGGGGTCGCTAGCTTCCCAAGCCAGCGCTTAACGATCACGCCACTCGGCCAGCCCAAAAGTATCAAAATTTTTAAACAGTTCTTTTTCCATTCTGATTACAAAATCACCACACTCCATTCATGTAACTTAGATGACCTTTCTAAGGCCTCAAAAACAATTTAACCCAGTCTCAAAAAAACCCTTTTAAGTCCAATAAACAAACTTATAAACTCATTTAAAAGACTTGACAATAGAACAAGTATATGTAATCAGAGCACATAGTTGACATATTTAGTTACATATTAGCTTTTCTTTTGTATTGTAATTTAGAATTTATTGGCAGAAATAAAATACACACAATTTAAAAATGTAAATTTTAGGAAATAGTAAGAAATGCAAACCTATAGGGTAAATTGATTTATTTTTAAAAATTGAATTTACCAAATTTTATCTACCACTTTATCTGTAACCAGATCTCTTGCATAAAATTTATTTTGGCATTGCAAAAGCCTAACTATTGTAGAAGATTCATTTTTGACCTTTAAATTAATAAAACTCCACTAAAATGAAAAAAATCCATCCAATTTCTAGACAAGTCCACAAAACATTTCCTTTCTTAAGAATCAAACACTTTTATGGAAATAAATATCACTCGAAACTTTTAACTCTTCTATTAGAGTTTTATTTGGATTTTCCAGGACTGCAACTCGATTTTCCAGGCATTTCACATATTCTTTCTTCTTTCGGCAACATTCTCCAGCAGCTTCTTTGTTTTTTGTTTGTTTGTTTGTTTGTTTGTTTTTTGAGGGCAGTGTCACTGGCCCTCATATGTGGGACCCGAACCAGAGTCGCCGGCTTCCTAAGCCAGCGCTTAACCACTGCGCCACTCGGCCAGCCCAGCTTTGTTTTTCATCAACCTTATTTTCAACTGGGGATCGTCTGTCTTAGTTGTCTGAATTGTAAGTCACAGGAGAGGAGAGGGCATCACCATAATTTGTGGCAGTAAAGTGGCTGAAGGAGTGGTTCGTATCTCATATGTCTGCGTATCTCTTGATGCAGTTTGTACAACCACCTGTTGCTGGGCACAAGTACTTACTGACCCTCAGAAGTCTGTGCATACTGAAGCATTGTTGTACCTTGCTGAGTACTGCCTAAATGTGTAATGGCTAATGTCCGAAGTCCCTGTACTCCACTTGTGCCTAGACTTGCCAGACGTAAGGCTCCATTAGGGGTAATGGCAATGTACTTGTCCGGTGCTGGTCTGATAGATGGAAGTTGGAACAGACATCAAAGTGACCACAGAAACTACAGGGTTTTCTCTGTCTCCTTTTTTGCTCCATGTACCTTCAAAAGGTAGGCCTTTCAAAATTCCTATAAGATGGTCGCCGTGCTAGGATCCCGTGAGCTTCCTGTGAGAAGCTTATACTATCAGATGAGTCCTGAGACTCCTCACTTTCTGATAAAGATGATACCTGTTGAGCAATATGAGAACTATGAGCTCCCTGAACTGTGGAACCAGGTTGAGATGCTGTCTCCGGTGTCACACCTGTGGGAATGTTCCATAATCAGCTGTGGCCACCACCTTGCTGCTGCTGCCCAGGGTGGCAACTTCCACTCCTCCGTCCCAGATGGATCTGAATTCACAACCTTTTTCTCCACCACCTCACATGGTAGGGACGTGCCTCTCTCTCCAGCGGCTGGCAGGGCGGGGAGAATCAGTGTGACTTAGCCAACTGCCATTTCCTAGGCAGTCAGGGCCACCACTGGAGGGATGATCTACTCCATACGGGGGTCAGGGAGGAACTGTGTTTTTAAAGGAGACTCCACTCGCATCTGATTCAGGGAATTAATTTAAACTGACAAAATATTTTTTTAAATGAATCATGCAAGTTGTGCTCAAGTAAACAAACTAGGACAAGTAGTTTACATATGTGCCTCAAGCTGAAGTAACAGCTCCCTATTTTCATGTCTGTCACAACAGGGAGTTTCAGTGGATGAGTGGCTTTCCGATCATTTTAAATGCCTTGCAGCTTATCCAGATGCTAGAATAAAAATGTAGAAAACAAATATACCCTTGTGGAAATCATCCCCCCAAAATCTATGTGCAAAAATGCATTGCAGGGTATTAAAAAACAAAACAAAACAAAAAAATACCAGGGCCATTAGACCAAGCAATAATGCCTCACTCTTCCTAATTATAATTTCAGTCATCCTAAGAGTAGGATAAAGCCAAAATTCAGGAAACAATAAAGGGAAATAAATAAATGTACTTGATTATTCTCAATCTTCTGAATTCTGACATCTGATACATAGTTGAGATAAATGCAATTCTTACTTTTCCACACACATTAACACTGAAAGTAAGTGATTATATTAGTTTTACCTATGATGAAAAATACAGGAAATATTTAAAACTTCCTAAAGTCAGAGCACCTTTTGTTACATCTTACATTAATAAATCATTTTTAAAGTTTTAAATACTATCTTTTCAAATATGTAAAGCTAAATTTATCTGGTTTCCAACATTTCCTGGATGTATATTTTAGGGGACAATATTTTATACTTGACTTACATAATTATTTGAAGCATAATTATATTTATTTTTATTCTTTATCATTATTGAACCTATGCCCAGCTGAAAAGAATTAGTTTTATATAAATCTAGGAAAATCATACTTTGGGAAGTAACTGTTTCATTGAGCAACATCATTGATATGTGCCAAAAGCAAACAATTATTTTTCTTAACTGCATTATTGCTTCCCCTCCATTCAGTTGAATAATTGAGTTTATGGTGCAATACCTCAATGTCACTTAGGATTACCTCAACTCTGACTCCCCAGACAGCATTGAGCATGCTAATAATGAATACAGCAAGTGAGAAAGAGAGAAGGAAAGGCAATCAAACAAACAACAAACAAAAAGGAAAAAAGCTTGTATAGATCATGTAGATACGAGTGAAAAGGAAAGATAAAAGGTATATGAACATGCTTGGGAAAAGTAATTTGTACTAATTTCTCTCAGGTTCCTTTCCCTTAAATTTATTCAACTATCCACTAAAATCTGATTTTTCTTCTCCCCAATTTCTTATCTTATTTCTTTAAATGTAATGATGAAGCATAAAATTCCTCAAGTATCTCCACCTTTCCTAGAAATTTTCTTACATTCACATCTGCTATAAATGCAATGCTATCCATCTACATTTATTATTTGTATCTTCTTGAGCTCATTCAGTATTTTTGCGGCCTCCTGTAGCTTTCAATAGCTCAACCTCTCAGTCTCAATTGTTCTTTCTCTTGAAACTAGTAATGCATGTTTGTATCTTATAAGAAAAAGTAGATTAAAAAGTATGAGTCAGAATTTCCTTCCCTCCAGATGGAACAAAGTGAGTTAAAAGAAAAAAGAAAAAAAAAAGACTAAAAATAAGTGAAAAATGTCTATACCAACAGCCACCAAAGCAAAAATAAAAAAGTGTAAAATGTAATTTATTTAACTTCAAAAAACAGAGGTGAAAGAAATGAGAAAACAATTTTGGATTGGCAAAGAGAACCAGGAAGATTTCATCTCTACATGCATCAACTCCCTAGAATCCACACTGTTGAGATGACTAAATCTGTGAAGTTACAGAAATATGCAAAAGTTTCAGTTAAACCAATTAGATGGAAGTCTATATATATTTGGACTATTTTTTTTTTTTAATTTTTATTTATTTATTTATTTATTTTTATTAGTTTTCAGTGTACAACACAATGCAATAGTTATACTCTTTACCCCCCAAAGTGAAAACCCCCCTCCCCCAGTTCGCCACCCCACTCCCCCCCCATATCATACATATCCATCACAACTCCCCTGACTCGCCTCCACAGCATACTCCACATCCCGTGACCACCCACATATTCAGTTGCAGTTGGCATACAATACTATACAACATCAGCTTCAGGTGTACAGTGCAGTGATCAAGCCTCTATTTCATCCATGAAGTGGTCTCCCTAACAAGACATGTGACTATCTGACACGCCACAAAATTTTTACAACATTATTATATTCCCCGAACTGTGTTTCATATCCCTGTGGCAATATTGTAGTTGTCTATTTGTGCTGTCTAATCCCTTCCCTTTCCCCCCCACAACTAGCAACCCTCAGTTTTTCCTCTACATCTATGAGTCTGTTTACTTTGATCGTTCACTCAGTTCTTCAGACTCCACACACAAGTGAGATCACATGGTACCTGTCCTTCTCCGACTGACTTATTTCTCACAACATAATAGTCTCTTCACAACAATATCAATTACATTCCCAGAACTGCCCCCATAGCCCTGCGGCAACATTGTAGTCCCACATATACTGTCCAAAACCTTCCCCCTCTCCCTCTTCCTCACTCCCTCCCAACCAGCAACCATCAGTTTTTCCTTTATATCTGCTTGATATGACATCAATCTTCTTAAATTGTCTCTCTGGGTTAGCTTGTTTACCCCTTTCTTTTGTTTAAAAAAGTCCTTTTAACATTTCTTGCAGTGCTGGCTTGGTGGTAATGAATTCCTTAAGCTTATTCTTTTCTGAGAAGCTCTTTATTTGTCCTTCAATTTTAAGTGATAGCCGTGCTGGATAGAGCAATCTTGGTTGTAGGCCTTTATTTTGTGTCACTTTGAGTATCTCCTGCCACTCCCTTCTGGCCTGCAGAGTTTCTGTAGACAAGTCAGCTGTTAGTCTAACAGGAGTTCCTTTGTATGTAACCTGCTGTCTTTCTCTTGCAGCCTCTAGGATTCTGTCTCTGTCTTTAACCTTTGCCATTTTCACTATGATGTGTCTTGGTGTGGACCTGTTTGGGTTCAGCTTGTTTGGAACCCTCTGCACTTCCTGGGCATGTATGTTGATTTCCTTCACCAGGGTAGGGAAGTTTTCAGTCATTATTTTTTCAAATACCTTTTCAACCCCTTGCTTCTTCTCTTCTTCTGGTATCCCTATGATTCGAAGGTGGTTGCGCTTCATCTTGTCCCATAGGGCTCTTAAACTATTTTCATTGTTTTTTATTTTTTGGTCTTTTTGCTGTGCCAACTGGGTGAGTTCTGCTATTTTATCTTCCAAATCGCTGATCCGCTCCTCTGCTTCATCTACTCTACTGGTGATTCCTTCGAGTGTGTTCTTCATTTCAGTTATTGTATTCTTTAGTTCTAACAGGTTGTTTTTTATGGTTTCCCTATCTTTCTTTATGTCCTCGCTAAGTTCCTTAAACATTCTTATCATCAGTGTTCTAAACTGTGTCTCTGAAAGGTTGGATCCCTCTGTTTCATTTGGTTCCATTTCTGGAGGTTTCTTCTGATCTTTTACTTGTGACATGTTTCTTTGTTTCCCCATTCTGGCTGTCACTCTGGGATTGCTTTGATGTATTAGATAGATCACCAGGAGAGCCCTGGCTGGATCACGCAGGCACACAGCTCACGGCCCAACACTCCCAGGAGAACTCCCAGTCTCAGCCTGTCCCAATCAGCCGCTCGCAGATCAGGCCGAGCAGCCCGACAACCAATCACCAGCCTGGCAACTCGGCAAGCGCAGTGTGGAAAGCAGAGACCCAAGGCGGCTTGCGTGCTCCCGCGTCTCAGTGAGCAGCCTGTTGGAGTCGGATCACTCCCACTAGGCGTTTTCCTGTCAACACAGCACAAGCCGAGCGGAGGGTGGGGATCCGAGGTGGCTCACGCTCCAGGGTCTCAGTGAGCCGCAGTAGGAGCCGGAGGGCACCGCCCTATGTTTCCCTGGCAACGCAGTATAAGCCGGGCGGAGGGTGGGGATCCAAGGCTGCAGGCACGCGCGCGCGCACGCACGCACGCACGCACGCACGCACGCACTTCGCCAATTCCACCAGACCAATTAGGTCTCGGACCTGATCCTTCGTGGGAGGGCCCAAGCCCGACAAAATGGCGCCCTCCTTACACCACTCGCGTGCAAGCTCCGCACCACGGGAACAACAATCCAAAAACCTCCAGCCTTTGCACCAAAGGTGCTCAGCTCAGTCTGTCCCCGCAGGCTCCCGGCTCACACAGCCACTCCCTCCACCAGGAACCAGGTAAGTGCTCACCGGTGAGCAAGCCCGGGCGCCGGCCCCACTGATTCTCCAGCCGCTCTTAGCCTCACCGAGCTGAGCAAAGAGAGTCCTCACTAATTTACTGCCGGCTGTCTTAGAACTCCTCTTCCCGGCAAAGGAGCTCTGGGCTGGTGAGCTTGGGGTGTGGCCGGAGGGTCTCTCCCCCAACCAGACAAGCTTCCCACGACTGGGGCTTCCCTCACGGGGCTCGCCCTCTCTCGTCTCCGCCCCTCCTACCAGACCCGTCGTGGCCTCCTCTTTAAGTTCTTCGTTTAGTGGTTCTGTTCCTCCAGTGTTCCGGGGACCTCCAGGGTTGAATGCTGTATAATTTGCTTGTAATTTTGGTGTGATCCTGGGAGGCAGTTAGCACAGCGTCTGTCTATTGCGCCATTTTACCGGAAGTCTCTATATTTGGACTATTGAAATTGGCTGCTGGGAAGAAAACAATGAAGTCAGAAAGCTGAAAAATAGTTTGATTCTCTAAGAAGAAAATGAAATCTTCTTGGTAAAACAATCGACATATAAGGGGATGGTATATAACACATAAGTTTGTGGCATCCACCATTGTGTAAAAAAATTAACCTATTAAGAGAGCAGAGCAGATTTCAGATATTGTAACAAAGCCTGAATATATTTTCCCTAGATAAATCTCTCCCAACTTACCAGGTCCTTTAGCTACAGAAATGTCAGAGAACAAAAAATTCCTGGCTCTCCCTGTATTTGAGGGGGAAATCAAACTGGTATGAGATATAAATGAAAGAGAATCAAAATATTATGAAAAATTATATGTGGACAGAAATACCAAAGCACAGACAAGATAAAAAGATGTAAAGTAGAAAATATTTAAAACACTACAGCGTGAGAGAAAAGAAGACAGAAGGAAAAGATACACACACCAAAAAAAACACCCCATCATAACAGGAAAATTTAAAGAACCCAAGAAAATGCTGTAGATCAATGAAATAAAAGCATAAGGTCTTAAAGATGAGATAATAAAATGTTATAAAAAGTAGAATTACAAACTTAAGAAAATATATTGAGGACCAAAACCCACTAAAGTCAATAAATTAAAACAGCAAGGAATAGTACAACAGTACAGAAAATTAAAATTAAATTATTGAAAAAAGGGCTTTAAAATCTATAGTGAATACCAACAAAAAAATGACAAAACTACACACACACACACACACACACACACACACAAAGTTGGACAATTAAGTTCCCGAACTTGTTGCAACAATGTTGCTAACTTTTTTTTTCATATCACAGGGATTGTTCATAATGAATTTGTACGAATTGGACAAACAGTGAACGAAGTTTACTATTTGCAAGTGCTGAAAAGGCTGTGTGAATAAGTTAGATGACCTGAACTTTTTGTCAACAATTCATTGCTCTTGCATCACAACAATGTACCAGTTCACACAGCACTGTCTGTGAGGGAGTTTTTTGCCAGGAAACAAACAACTGTATTGGAACATCCTCCCTGCTCACCTGATCTGGCCTCCAGTGACTTCTTTTGTTACCTGAAGATAAAGGAAATATTGAAAGGAAGATATTTTGATGACATTCAGGACATCAACGTAATAGGATGACAGCTCTGTTGGCCATTCCAGAAAAAAGAGTTCCAAAATTACTTTGAAGGGCAGACTAGGAGCTGGCATTAGTGCATAGCTTCCCAAGGGGAGTACTTCAAAGGTGACCAGAGTGATATTCAGCAGTGAGATATGTAGCATTATCAATAGGATGAGTTTGAGAACTTAATGGTCTGACCTCCGTGTGTGTGTGTGTGTGTGTGTGTGTGTGTGTGTGTGATGAAGGAAATTCAACATAAAATATAATCCATATATTTTTTTAAAGAAGAGAAGTCAACAGATGGTAAAAAGATTCATTCAAAAATATACTCTAAGGTAATTTCCATTACATTGGGGATATTAAAAAATGAACTTTTGATGGTATGAAGCACTCTGCTCCAGAAACATTTGATACAGAATGTTCAGTACATGATATGTTGTATTTAAGTTATTGTTCCTCAACTGTAAAGACATCAGTGAGCAAAACAGAAAAAAAAAATCCTATATTGCCCAGAGATTTTAATTCTTTTGGAAATATGGCATAAAATGCAAAATCAGTAACAGATCTAATTTTAGATGATTTGATAAAGGTATTTCTTATGTTCTTTGAACTGTTCTGTGTTTCTAACATTTCTAGGGGGAAAAACCCATAAGTTGGCATTCACTTTTAATACTCAGTTATCAACCAATCTTTTATTTCTCCCAAGACTATCTTTCTATTTATTGTAAATATACATGAAGAAATTATTAAATGTTTACATAGAATTCCCAAAATCCTACAGGGAGGATAGAGTAATGCTTCAAAAACTGTATACTTTTAAAAAATACATGAATAAATTGTAGCATAAAGCAATTATCTGGCTTTAGGTATAGTAGAGAGGCAATTTCAGTACATGGAATTTGGAGTCAGACATTTTCTGGTTGAAGTCCAGTCTGCTGTCTATTACTTGGATGACTTTGAGACATTCACTTCAACATCCCATACTTTGGTTTCTCTAACTACAATATTTGGATGAGAAAGTCTACCTGATAAGATTAGTGTGATATAAAGTATGCACGGAGCTTCACACTCTTTCTATTATAACCGCAGAATACAAGTTGGTTCTTAATGCTATTTTCTTTCCCATTTACTCTTCTTTGTTTTACACCTGGAAAACGATTTAAACCACAATGGTGCTCAATACTGCGTACACATTAGAATCACTAGGGAAGCTTTTTAAAAACACAGATGCCTGAATCCCATCACTAGGGATTCTTAAATAATTGGTCTTCAGAGGGATTGAAGACTCAAATTTTATTTTAATCGCCCCAGGTGACTCTTATTTGCAGCCAGGTTTGAGACCCACTTACTTAGAAACAATTTAAATGTTATAGTCTCACTAGATTATTTTCAATCCCTGTAAATCCTTTCATTTGCATTTTTTTCATTTATTTATTTATTTTTAATTAGTTTCAGGTGTACAGAACAGTGCAAAGGTTATACTTTTTACCCCTCAAAGTGACAACACCCTTCCCCCAATTTGCCACCCCAATCTTCCCCCCCATATCATATATATCTATTACACTTTCTCTGACTCCCTTCCACAGTATAATCCACATCCCGTGACTATCTATATATTCAATTACAGTTGATATACAATATTATACAACCTCAGCTTCAGGTGTACAGTGTAGTGATCAAGCCTCTACTCCGTCCATGAAATGGTCCCCCCAACAAGACATGTGACCATCTGACACCCCACAAAATACTTACATTATTAATTATATTCCCCGAACAGTCTTTCATATCCCTGTGGCAATATTGTAGTTGCCTATTTTTGCTGTCTAATCCCTTCCCCCTCTCCCTCATCCCCAACCCCCTCCCAACTAGCAACCTTGTTTTTCCTCTATATCTATATGACAGTTTCTGCTTACTTTGCTCATTCATTTCGTTTTTCAGATTCCACATATAAGTGAGATCATATGGTATTTGTGTTTCTCTGACTGACTTATTTCACTTAACATAATAGTCTCTAGGTCCATCCATATCATTGCAAATGGTACGATTTCATTCTTCTTTATAGCGGAGTAATACTCCATTGTATAAATGTACCACTGTTTCTTAATCCAGTCATCTACCGATGGGCATTTCGATTGTTTCCAAGTCTTGGCTATTGTAGACAGTGCTGCAATGAACATAGAGGTGAACATTTTTTTTTGAATTAGTGTCGGGATTTTCAGGATAAATACCTAGGAGTGGAATTGCTGGGTCAAAAGGTAGTTCCATTTCCAGTTTTTTTGAGATAACTCCATACTGACTTCCATAGTGGCTGCACCAATCTGCAATCCTACGAACAGTGCAACAGGATCCTCTTTACCACATAGCCCCGCCAGCACTTCTTGTTTGTTGATTTATTGATGATAGCCATTCTGACCTGAGTGAGGTGGTATCTCATGGTGGTTTTTATTTGCGTTTCCCTAATGACCAGTGAGGTTGAACATTTTTTCATATGCCTGTTGGCCTGCTATATGTCCTCTTTAGAGAAATGTCTCTTCATATCTTCTGCCCATTTTTTAATTGGGTTGTTTGCTTTTTTGGTGTTGAGTTTCATGAGTGTTTTATCAATTTTGGATATTAACCCCTTATCAGATATATCGTTGGCGAATACATTCTCCCTATCAATAGGCTTCCTCTTTGTTTTATTGATGGTTTCCTTTGTCATGAAAAAACTTTTAAGTCTGATATAATCCCATATGTTCATTTTTTCTTTTACTTCCCTTGCCCGCAGGGATGTATCAGTAAAAATATTGCTCCGGGTAATGTCTGCAAATGTACTCCCTATATTTTCTTTTAGGAGTTTTATGGTTTCAGGTCTTACATTTAAGTCTTTAATCCATTTTGAATTTGTTCTTGTATATGGCATAAGGAGGTGGTGCAGTTTCATTTTTTTTCCATGTGTCAGTCCAATTTTCCCAGCACCATTTATTGAATAGACTATCTTTACTCCAATGTAAATTCTTGCTTCCCTTGTCATAGATTAACTGTCTGTAAATGCCTGGATTTATTTCTGGGCTCTCTATTCTGTTCCACTGATCTATGTGCCTGTTTCTATGCCAGTACCATACTGTTTTGATTATTGTAGCCGTGTAGTATGTTTCGATGTCTGGTAGCGTGATCCCCCTGACTTTGTTCTTATTTCTCAGGATTGCCAAGGCTATTAGGGGTCTTTTATGGTTCCATATAAATTTTAGGATTATATTTTCTATTTCTGTGAAAAATGCCCTTGGTAGTTTGATAGGAATTGCATTGAATATATATATATTGCTTTAGGCAATATGGACATTTTAAGTATATTAATTCTTCCTATCCATGAGCATGGTAGGTGTTTCCATTTATTTGTATCTTCTTTGATTTCTTTCTTCAGTGTCTTATAATTTTCTGAGTACCAATCTTTTACTTCTTTGGTTAAATTTATTCCTACGTACTTTATAGTTCTTGAAGCAATTATAAATGGGACAGTTTTCCTAATTTCTCCTTCTGTTAGTTTATTATTGGTATATGCAAATACAACTGATTTCTGAACATTGATTTTGTATCATCCTACCTTACTGAATTTGTCTATCAGCTCCAATAGTTTTTTGATAGAGTCTTTGGGGTTCTCTATATACAGTATCATGTCATCTGCATATAATGACAATTTTACTTCTTCCTTGCCAGTTTGGATGCCTTTCATTTCTTTTTGTTGTCTGATTGCTGGGGCTAGAACTTCCAGAACTACGTTGAATAAAAGAGGAGAAAGTGGACAGCCTTGTCTTGTTCCTGATCTTAAGGGGAATGGTTTTAGCTTTTCCCCATTGAGTATTATGTTAGCTGTAGGTTTATCATATATGGCCTTTATTATGTTGAGATATGATCCCTGTGTTACCATTTTGCTAAGGGTTTTTAACATAAATGGCTGTTGGATTTTGTCAAATGCTTTTTCTGCATCTATTGATATGACCATGTGATTTTTATTCTTCATTTTGTTGATGTGGTGTATCACATTAATTGATTTACGGATGTTGAACCAGCTTTGCATACTAGGGATGAAAACCACTTGACCATGATGTATGATCTTCTTAATATATTGCTGAATTCTGTTTGCTAATATTATATTGAGAATTTTTGCATCTATATTCATCAGGGAGATTGGCCTGTAGTTTTCCTTTTTTGTGATGTCTTTATCTGGTTTTGGAACCAGGGTGATAGTGGCTTCATAAAAAGAGTTTGGGAGACTTCCCTCCTGGATTTTTTGGAACAGTTTGAGAAGAATAGGTTCTTTTTTGAATGTTTGATAGTTATTTTTTGAATGTTTGATAAAATTCACTTGTGAAGCCATCTGGTCCAGGGCTTTTGTTTTTTGGGAGCTTGTCAATTACTGATTCAATTTCCTTGGTAGTAATCAGGGTATTTAGATTTTCTGTTTCTTCTTGCGTTAGCTTTGGGAGGTTGTATGCTTCTAGAAAATTATCCATTTCTTCCAGATTCTCAGATTTGTTGGCATATAGTTGCTCATAGTAATTTCTTAGAATTTTTTGTATTTCTGTGATGTCTGTAGTCATTTCCCCTCTTTCGTTCCTGATTTTACTAATTTGAGTCCTCTCTCTTTCTTTTTTTTGATGAGCCTGGCTAGAGGTTTGTCAATTTTGTTTATCTTATCAAAAAACAAGCTCTTGGTTTCATTCATATTTTGTATTGTTTTTCTGTTCTCTATATTGTGTATTTCCGCTTTGGTCTTTATTACCTCCTTTCTTGTACTCCCCTTAGGCTTCTTTTGCTGTTCTTTTTCCAGTTCCCTTAGGTGTAAGGATAACCTGTTGATTTGAGATTTTTCTTCCTTCTTTAGGTAGGCTTGCACTGCTATAAACTTCCCTATTAGGACTGCTTTCGCAGAATCCCAGAGATTTTGGGTCGTGGTGTTTTCATTTTCGTTTGTCTCGAGGTATCTTTTGATTTCCTCCTTGATCTCATTTTGTGATCCACTCACTATTTAATAGCATGTTATTTAGCCTCCATTTATTTGTCAGCTTCCCGGATTTCTTCTTATAACTGATTTCTAGTTTCATAGCATTATGTTCAGAGAAGACACTTGAAATGATTTCAATCTTCTTAAATTTATTGAGACTTGTTTTGTAGCCTAACATGTGGTCTATCTTAGAATTTGTTCCATGTGAACTTGAAAAGAATGTATATTCTGTAGCTTTGGGCTGAAATGCTCTGAATATATCAGTTAAATCCAGCTGGTCTAATGTGTCATTTAAGGTCGCTGTTTCCACATTGATTTTCTGTCTGGAGGATCTGTCCATTGGTGACAGCGGGGTGTTGAAGTCCCCTACTATGATAGTGCTACTGTTGATCTCTGTCTTTATGTCTGACAATATCTGTTTTACATACTTAGGAGCTCCTACATTAGGTGCGTAGATGTTTATTAGGGTTATGTCCTTTTGTTGGATCAATCCCTTCATTATTATGAGATGTCCTTCTTTGTCCTTTGTTATATTCTTCAATTTAAAGTCCATTTTATCTGATATAAGTATCACTACTCCAGCTTTTTTCTCAGTTCCATTTGCATGAAATATTTTACTCCATCCCTTTATTTTCACCCTGAATGAATCTTTTGATCTGAGGTGAGTCTCTTGTATACAGTATATGCTGGGGTCTTGCTTTCTTATCCATTCAGCCACCCTATGTCTTTTTATTGGAGCATTTAATCCATTTACATTTAATGTGTTTATTGATAAGTATGTATTTATTGCCATTTTGTTATTTCTGTTCCTAGTCTTTCTTAGTTAGGTTGTTTTTCTCCTCTAGTTAAAGAAGCCCTTTTAACATTTCCTGCAAAGCTGCCTTGGTGGTAATGAATTCCCTTAACTTATTCTTTTCTGGGAAACTCTTTATTTCGCCTTCAATTTTAAATGATAACCTTGCTGGATACAGCAATCTCGGTTGTAGGCCTTTATTTTTCATCACTTTGAAAACCTCCTGCCACTCCCTTCTGGCCTGCAGAGTTTCTGTAGAAAAGTCAGCTGATAATCTTATGGGTGTGCCCTTGTAAGTAACTTGCTGCCTTTCCCTTGCTGTTTTAAGGATTCGGTCTTTATCCTTAACCCTTGCCATTTTCACTATGTGTCTTGGTGTGGGCCTGTTTGGGATCATCCTGGTTGGAACTCTCTGTACTTCCTGGGCTTGTATTTCAATGTCCTTTGACAGGTTAGGGAAGTTTTCAGACATTATTACTTCAAATATATTCTCAATCCCTTGCTCCCTCTCTTCTCCTTCTGGTACTCCAATGACCCGTTGGTTATTGCGTTTGATGTTGTCCCCCAGCACTCTTAAACTATTTTCAATGTTTTTCATTCTTTTTTTCTTTTTGTTGTTCCGCTTGGGTGATCTCTGCTATCTTGTCTTCTAAGTCACTGATTTGAGTTTCTGCTTCATCCAATCTGCTAGTGATTCCATCAAGTTTGTTATTTAATTCAGTAATTGTGTTCTTAAGTTCTAGCTGGTTGCTTTTCATGATTTCTCTATCCTTCTTTATATTTTCATTAATTTCCTTGAACATTCTAATAACCAGTGTTCTGAACTCTGTCTCCGATAGGTTGTTTACCTCTGTTTCCTCTAGTTCCACTGATTCAGGAAGTTTCTTCCGTTCTTTTATTTGGGTTGTGTTTCTTTGTCTCCCCGTTCTGGCTTACTCTTTGTGTTTGCTTCGATATAACAGATAGATTCCCCCAGGTTTCTCAGTCTTTTCTGGGTAAACTTATACAGTGTGTGTCCTTTATGTTTGAATTACTCAGTCTCCCTATTCTCCTGTGTGTGTATTTATCTGAGGTGTTCTTTGTGTTGTGCGTCCTCACTTGTTGAAGTTTTAGTTTTGATTATTTTTGGCTTGTCACTAGGTGGGACTGACTCCCAGACTGATTAGCTGTGAAGATCAGCAGTGTCTGCAATTTATGGGCTGCTGTGAGAGTGTTGACCCCTCTGATGAGACTTGGACTCTTTGGGCCCTAGTAACTGTAGCAACTTCCTTTTGGGTGAGACTCTTGTATGTCAAACCCAGAAATGCTCTTGTTTTATCTAAAGTTGTCCTCCGGGTATGATGATTCTTGTGTCTGTTTGTTTGGACCCAGTGTTGCAGAGTGATTTTAGAGCAAAACAGATCAACAAGAACAACCTCCGCAGCCACCAAAGGAAACTAAATGCTCTCACATGTAAAAAAAAACAAAACCAACCATCAATCTACAGTCAACTTGTACAGAAATATCAAACATACAAAAGAAGAAAACAAACAGAAACAAAACAATAACCACACACACAATAAGAACAGAAGAGGAAACAAAATAAAATATCATAAAATAAAAAATAGACTAAACACGAGAAACCGAATAGCTATACCAAAAAATTAAAATTAAATTTAAAAATTCAAAAATTCAAAAATAGAAATTAAAAAAATAAAAAATAAATTTTGCAGAAAAAAAGGAAAGGAGGAAAAGTATATAAGTGAGAAGAATGAATAAAAGAAGGGAGAAAGTAAGGGTGTGGAAAGAAAGAAAAAGAAAGAAAAAGAAAATATATATATATATTTGTCTATACACCCATATATATGGACATATATTCACCCATATACACCTATATAAATGTCTATATTAAAAACTAGAAAATGATAAAAATGAAATAGAAATAAAAACCAAAAACAACCAAGATAAGCAACCAATAAAGGGGAAAACAAAACAAAACAAAAAAAAACCGTGCCGGTCTTGGTTAAAGTCCACCAAGCTCTCTTCAGTTTGTCCACTGCTGTACAAGAATTCCTGTGTGCTTGTGGGAACAAAGACAGCCACCTGATGCCTAGCGTGAAACTGGCACTGCAGGTTTGCTGTACTTGAGTGTGCTTGTGACATGTGATTGGAGGTTTTTACAAAGTCACTGCCTTTTTGCTTTTGCCTGTTCCAAGGCAGGCTGCACCCCCAAAGGCTCAATGAGTGTCTTTGGGCATCCTTTCTGTTGACAGCTGTATAGAATTAAAGAATTCCTCACTACCAAAAGCCAGCTGCCAAGAGTCTCTTAATTAGTACCTCAGCAGGTGAACCTGCCCTGCCTCCCCAGCTTTGCATAAAGGTGGGGGCGGGGTAGGTAGTCTCACTCTGCAGCCTCTTCTGGGGCGGAAATTCTCGACCCCCTATGGGTAAGGAATACCTCTGTAGTCTGCCCCTACTGCTCCATTCCGGGGTCAGTTTAAGACTCTGTCTTGGCAGGGGCAAAAAAAAAAACAAAAAACGACAGTTCCAATACTGTTTTGAGCTAAGGTCTTTGCCTCATATGCTCCAGTGGAATTCCTGCTGCTCTCCCAAAGGGTCTGCCGAGGTTTAGGGGACTGTTCGCACCCTGCTGCGTGGCTCAGATCCCCGCTCCCTCTCTCGGGGACCTGTGTGTCCGCCCCGGGAGCGCTGCGTCTCTGCTGCGTGGCTCAGATCCCCGCTCCCTCTCGGGGACCGGGAGCGCTGCGTCTCTGCGCTCGAGTCTTCTTTTTTCCCCTGCTCCCGGGTTTTTCTCTTTTGCATTTTATTGAGTTGTGTTAGCCTTATTAAAACATCCACTATGAATCAAATGCAAATTCTTGTCAGTCTTACCTCCTAAATATTTCTCAAGCTCATCTTCTACTCACTTTCCCCCATTTTAGCAGTTTGGCCTTCATCATCTTCCACCTGGGTTATTAAATAGTTTTCTTATTGCTATCTCTCTTTCCATGATGGCCCTTCTCAAATTTGATTTTCAGGCCAGCAATAGAATCTCACCATTCTACTAAATCTTTTCAATTCTTGCCTATCCTTCAAGATGGAGCACTAGCTCTGTGCCTTGTCCTTCAATGTCCTCCACCACTTTCTCCTGCTTGACAATAAGCATCATCTGTTGCCACTTCCACTACACAATCTGTTTTTAAGTGCCATCAAATTGTAGTGTCATAACGCTACATGAAATGTTGTTGTATATCTTTGCTTATACCCATGCTGTTTCTTCTTGAAATGTCCTTTCTTTTTCTGGGATCATCCTTTGAGATTTGTCTCAGAAATCTAATCCTCCTGAAAAACTCTTAAGCTCCTTGTTCCAGGAAAAGAATTCCTGCCCTATGCTCATAAAACTCACATTGCATGAACTATTCTATTAAAATTATTCTATTAGACTATATAAATTCCTCAGTGAAGCTATAGTGTATATCCTATTTTTGCCCCTAAAGTTAGCATCTTACTGTGGTGATCAGTAAATGTGAATTCATTAAATTGGTCCAGGGAGCAAAAAAAATATATAGCAGTACAGACTTTGTACTTTATAGAGTAGAAAAATCCTTTTGTCAACGACAATTAAGAACTTTTTACTGATCTTTTAATCATCTTTTAGTAATACTTATAGCTAAAAATAACTTTAGGATTACCATATGCCATGATGGAAACATTGTACCATGCATTTTATGGGGTCATGATTTGTGTCTTGGAATAAATGGAGTATGTAAATGGGATCCCAACCTCTTAAATTGTGCAGGTCACACATGGTAGCTTAGGCTATCTCTAATGAAGTATGCTAATATATTGAAGCATGAACTTTTTAAAATTGTGGCATTTCATTATACTTATAAATCAATCAGAAAATATTCATCTCAAGTTAAGCCACTTTTTTTCAAAATTAGTGTAATTGAAAGTATGATATAAAAAATGCACTCTTCAAATTGTTTTACAGTGGTATTTCACCAAGGAGACCTCATTTAACAATTCACCACTTAAAAAAAAAAGGTGAACCTTTTCTATTCAAAATGTTTTTTTTAATTATTTTAATCATGGAAATAAATTTGTAAAGTGACAAATGATCAGAAAGCAGAAATTTAAAACAAGCAGAATTTTATTTTTAAGATTAAAAAGTCCACTAGAAAAACTAGTTCTGAGACCATTCTTTCATAATTGATTTAACTGTTATGACAGATGCATACATCATATTTGTTTTTCTTCTTGAAAAGATTTTTTGACTTTGCCCTACCCAGCAGCCTTCTGCCCCACCTAGATATCACCCATAGCTTGAGTTTACCTCATACAATTCATAGCCAACATCACAAGGACAGAGTCTAAAAAGTATTCCATGATCATGAACTTAATATGGCCATGTCAGAAATGGCCGATCAACAGATTTTAAGAATTGGAGGCTATGTTCTAGGCCTTATTAAGATGATAATTAATCCTCAACTTCAGTTTGGTACATTTGTAAGCAACACAAACAATCTGAGAGTCTACACAGATGCCAAGCCTAAAATATGACTTGAATGGTTAGGAATGATAACCTGCTGCCACCAGTCACCATGTTCAGGGAGATGATGTATTCTTAACACTGAAGCCTCATAATTATCTGGAAAAAACCCAAATGCTATTATACAATTTTTTCAGGCTATAATAGTGTTCTTAATGCTGGGTCTAATTAGTTAGTCGATAGTTTTCTGACATCTTTTATGGCTGTAAAATGGGGAATTTATTTTGATAATACAATCAGATATTTTGCTTTCTGTATACAAGAAAGATATTGTAAATACAACTGCCAATTTCCTTAGAATCCACTTTCACATTCAACAACCCAGTTTGAACAGTCAATTTTAAAACTTCCTTTATTATGGTTATGACAAAGTTCTTTTTTGATTTGTTTTGTTTTGTTTTTTTGTTAGGATACATAGTACTTTCTGTTCCCAAATTACCACAAAGATATTAATATAGACTAATTTAATTTTGGACTTCAGTTCATCCAACAACCAAGCAAATTTGAGAAACCACTTCATCATTTTACTAGCTTACTTCTCAAATTTGATCATTGTCTTAGTAAATCTTAGAATTTCCACCACATTTGTAGACCAGATGAATAGTAAAAGTGGACCTATCTCAGTGTAAGTACATTTATAACTAATGTACAGAGTGAGGGAAGACCATTTGAATCTGTATTTGACTCATGATCTATTCTAATGGAATAATTTGGTATCTGAACTAAAATGTAGGTAAGAAATTTTTATTACATGTAACAGACTGAAATAAAATAATATATGCCCCAAAATAGAAATAATCAAGTAAATCATGATGCATTCTTATTATAAAATGTAGTTTATAAATATTTAAAACAACATGAAATGCCATTGATATAGCATTAAGTATAAAAAGGGACACAAAAGTATATATCATAAATGATCTAAAATATATAATAATATATGCATAAAATAGGAAATAATAATACAAAACGTTATATAATGATTATTTCTATCAGGGAATTATAGATGATTTATTCTACCTTTATCTGGAATTGCTCTGCATTTTTATAATAAATAAAGAAAAAATTAATTCAGATCACATTAGATAATGACAAACAGAAATAAACTCAACTTTTTTTTTTTTTTTAAAGAGTTTATTGGGAAATTGGGGGAGGGGAACAGTGTTGGGGAATTGGAGAAGGGTACCAAGTTGTTGTTTTTCAGTCTTTGTTGTGGAGGGCGCAAGTCACCATCTGGCTTCCCGTTGGCAGCTTGTGGCCCCTAAGCTCAAGTGCTGTGTTCAATCTTAGTTGCGGATAGGCGCAGCCACCATCCCACGTGGGAGTTGTTAAGAGCACACACCCTATCCTCTGAGCCATCCAGGTGGTAACTCAGCTAAAGGTGCTGAGTTCAATCTTAGTTGTGGGTGGTCATAGCCACCATCCCATGCGGGAATCAAACCAGAAGCCTTGTTGTCAAGAGTGCACACCCTATCCACTGAGCCATCCAGGCAGCAGCTCAGCTCAAGGTGCCAAGTTCAATCTTTAGTTGCGGGTGGGCATAGCCCACCATTGAACAGGCAATCTTGTTGGTACGCCAGCTGAACTGTCCTTCCACCTGTAGGCAGCTCAGCGACAGCTCAGCTAGGGTGCAGTGTTCACTGACCCATGTGGGAATTGAACCGGTGGCCCTGTTGCTCAGAGCACGGGCTCTAAGCCAACACTCGGCTGGCCCATAGACTCAATTTTTTATGTTTGAAATTATTTTATGGTGTATTTAGGTTGAAAGGAGAGATTAAATATATGAATAATGTATGTAAATAACACATTGAAAAATATTTACTCATTTAATCCTCATAACAACCTTACTGATGCAGGTTCTATTTTCACACCTGCTTTATGGATGGGAAACTGAGGCATGTGACATCATGTAGCTAAGTAACCTACCCAAGGACATTCATTCTTGGTGATGGAGCTGGGATTCTAGAGTATATGATATTAATTACTCCCATTTATAATGACTATATAAATTTTATCTGGTTTTTAATATTGGTTGGTTGAAATTTGTTGAATATAAAGTAGAATTTGCTCAAAACCAAATGAGCATTTACAAAATCAACAACTAAAAATAAAATCATTGTTACTTTCATTTATAGTATTCAAATCAAACAAGCCATTTTGTTTTAATAAACTTGAGGGCTGATGCCCCTCAAGAAGCACTTTCTCAAAAATGTATGATTGTGTCATTTGGCCTTAAAATATTTACAGGTCTATTTAATATTTTAGATTTCTTTCAAATGTTGCATAATATTAATTACTATAGCCAGCACTTTGTAGAGCCTATGAAAATAGTTTCTTATATGTTGGTCTTGTATGCATTTTTTGAATGAAGTCACACTTTTTAGGAAGATTGTTGAGCTTGAGTTATAAATGATAAGTCCTTTTTTTTAAAATGTCACAGTTGATTCAGTTTAATCACTCAGCATGGATAACCACATGGTGAAATGTACTTCTCCTCTGTGCATATTACCTAACATTATTGTTGGGAGGTATTTGGATTTGTTACTTTGCAGCTGCCAGGTATGCCTTATTACATATTGTTTAAACATGAATTTCCAAGAACATGAATAAGCAGTGTTTTTAATTACAATAGCTATCTATTTAATTACAATAGAAGTGGCTTGTAATTTAGCAAGTTTTCAATGGAAAATGTAAAGGAACTATGCTAAGTAAGACCCATACAAGAGCAGATGTTCTCCTGCTTGGTTTTCAAAAAAAGTTTACAAAATTTGAGTAATGTACAGTTTTCAGTAAACATATTTCCATAAATATAGATTATTTTCAGTCTTGACAGCAAACATTTACTATGCCTTGATATGTGCTGCAAATTCTGCCAGATATTATATTGCAAATATAAGGTCCCTCTCTTCAAAATATGTATGAGACAGGATAAATTATGGAAAAAATAAGATGGTTGGATGAATAGGTGGGAAAATGACTAATAGCTAGATAAACAGATAGCATAGGAATTTGGAATCTGAAATCTTAGGTGAATATTCTCTTGACAAGGAAACATTCTTCATTTTGTAGATTTATTAATTGAACATTTGTAAAATTAAGCTAAATGGGAATAAAATAATATATATAAAACATGCCTCAATAAATAAGAATAATGGTAGATGTCGTTATTTTATGAGTAGAAAAGCAATAGATTTTGGGTCCACTGTTGTCTTCATTGAGTCTTGATTAATTACTGGCTTTTTGCAAGTTTATAATAAATATGGGGTTTTAGAAGAAAGATAATATAAAACAATTGTTTCAAGAAATAAAGAACACTAATAAAGGCTAAAGATTCAAGGAAACATTTCCCAACAGGATTTAATTTGTGTACATAGGCAAATTCTAGAATTATATAATTATTGAGAGTGAAAAGGCAATCCAGGCAAAGCCAATTTTGGAAGCAGACATATAAAAGTTGAAATTGTAACAATTGAACATATAAGCTTGTTTGCATAGAAAATGCGTACAGAAATCAACTCTGAGAAACAGCTAGAGTGATCAAATTATGAAGTCTTTTTTTAAAAATTAATTTATTTTATTAGTTTCAGGTGTACAACACAATGCAATAGTTATACTCTTTACCCCCAAAAGTGAAAAACCCCCTCCCCCAGTTCGCCACCCCACTCCCCCCCATGACTCCCCTGACTCCCCTCCACAGTATACTCCACATCCTGTCACCATCCACATATTCAGTTACAGTTGGCATACAATACTATACAACATCAGTTTCAGGTGTACAGTGCAGTGATCAAGCCTCTACTCCATCCATGAAGTGGTCTCCCTAACAAGACATGTGACTATTTGACACGCCACAAAATTTTTACAATATTATTATATTCCCCAAACTGTGTTTCATATCCCTGTGGCAATATTGTAGTTGTCTATTTATGCTGTCTAATCCTTTCCCCGTCCCCCCCCCCACACCCCTCCCAACTAGCAACCCTCAGTTTTTCCTCTACATCTACGAGTATGTTTACTTTGGTCGTTCACTCAGCTCTTCAGACTCCACACACAAGTGAGATCACATGGTACCTGTCCTTCTACGAGTGACTTATTTCACACAAAATAATAGTCTCTTCACAACATTATCAATTACATTCCCAGAACTGCCCCCATATCCCTGCAGCAACATTGTAGTACCACCTACACTGTCCAAAACCTTCCCCCTCTCCCTCTTCCCAACTCACTCCCAGCCAGCAACCATCAGTTTTTCCTTTATATCTGCTTGATATGACTTCAATCTTCTTAAATTTACTGAGATTTGTTTTGTGGGCTAACATGGTATATCTTGGAAAATGTCCCATGTGTACTTGAGAAGAATGTATATTCTGTTTTTTCAGGGTGAAATGCTCTAAAAATATCAATGAAGACCATCTGGTCTAAAGTATCATTTAAGGCCCCTCTTTCTATGTTGACTTTCTGTCTAAAGGGTCTGTCCATTGGTGACAATGGTGTTGAAGTCCCCTACTATGATAGTGTTACTGTTGATCTCTGTCTTTATGTCTGTTAAAATTTGTTATATGTAATTAGGAGTTCCTATGTTGGGTGCATAGATGTTTATTAGGGTTATAGTGCCCTTCTTTGTCTTCTATTGTAGTCATTTTAAAGTCTATTTTGTTCAAAATAAGTATTGGTACTCCAGCTTTTTTTTTTTCTCATTTCCATTTGCATGAAATATCTTATTCCATCTGTAAACAGCATATACATGTGTCCTATTTTCTTATCCACTCAGCCACTCTCTGTGTTTTGATTGCAGCATTTAGCCCATTCACATTTAAAATGATTATTGATAGGTGCATATGTATTGCCATTTTGTTATTTGTATTCCTGGTCTCCCTGGGTTAGCTTGTTTACCCCTTTTTTTTGTTTAAAAAAGCCCTTTTAACATTTCTTGCAATGCTGGCTTGGTGGTAATGAATTCCTTAAGCTTATTCTTTTCTGAGAAGCTCTTTATTTCTCCTTCAATTTTAAGTGATAGCCGTGCTGGGGAGAGCAATCTTGGTTGTAGGCCTTTATTTTGTGTCACTTTGAGTATCTCCTGCCACTCCCTTCTGGCCTGCAGAGTTTCTGTAGACAAGTCAGCTGTTAGTCCAACAGGAGTTTCTTTGTATGTAACCTGCTGTCTTTCTCTTGCAGCCTCTAGGATTCTGTCTCTGTCTTTAACCTTTGCCATTTTAACTATGATGTGTCTTGGTGTGGACCTGTTTGGGTTCAGCTTGTTTGGAACCCTCTGCACTTCCTGGGTATGTATGTTGATTTCCTTTACCAGGGTAGGGAAGTTTTCAGTCATTATTTTTTCAAATACATTTCCGACCCCTTGCTTCTTCTCTTCTCCTTCTGGTATTCCTATGACTCGAAGGTGGTTGCATTTCACCTTGTCCCATAGGGCTCTTAAACTATTTGCATTGTTTTTTATTCTTTGGTCTTTTTGCTGTGTCAACTGGGTGATTTCTGCTATTTTATCTTCCAAATCGCTGATCCGCTCCTCTGCTTCATCTACTCTACTGGTGATTCCTTCGAGTGTGTTCTTCATCTCAGTTATTGTATTCTTTAGTTCTAACAGGTTGTTTCTTATGGTTTCCCTATCCTTCTTTATGTCCTCGCTAAGTTCCTTAAACATTCTTATCATCAGTGTTCTAAACTCTGTCTCTGAAAGGTTGGCTCCCTCTGTTTCATTTGGTTCCATTTCTAGAGGTTTCTTCTGATCTTTTACTTGTGCCATGTTTCTTTGTTTCCCCATTCTGGCTGTCGCTCTGGGATTGCTTTGATGTATTAGATAGATCACCAGGAGAGCCCTGGCTGGATCACGCAGGCACAGAGCTCATGACCCAACACTCCCAGGAAAACTCCCAGTCTCAGCCTGTCCCAATCAGCCGCTCACAGATCAGGCCGAGCAGCCCGACAACCAATCACCAGCCTGACAACTCTGCAAGCGCAGTTCCGAGAGCGGGGACCTGAGGCGGCTTGCGCACTCCCGCGTCTCAGTGAGCAGCCTGTTGGAGCCGGAGAGCACCCGTCCAGAGTTTCCCTGGCAATGCAGTATAAGCTGGCTGGAGGGTGGGGATCCATGGCCGCATGCGCACGCGCGCACACGTGCACTTCTGCGCCAATTCCATCAGACCAATGAGTTCTCAGAACTGATCCTCCGTGGGCGGGCCCAAGCCCAACAAAATGGCGCCCTCCTTACACCACTCGCATGCAGGCTCCACACCACGGGAACTACAGTCCAAATACCTCCGGTCTTTGCACCAAAGATGCTCAGTTCAGTCCGTCCCCGCAGGCTCCCGGGTCCAGCTCACACAGCCACTCCCTCCACCAGGAACCAGGTAAGTGCTCACCAGCGAGCAAGCCCGGGCGCCGGCCCCACTGATTCTCCAGCCGCTCTTAGCCTCACCGAGCTGAGCAAAGAGAGTCCTCACTAATTTACTGCCGGCTATATTAGAACTCCTCTTCCCGGCAAAGGAACTCTAGGCTGGTGAGCTTGGAGTGCGGCCAGAGGGTCTCTCCCCCAACCAGACAAGCTTCCCACGGCTTGGGCTTCCCTCACGAGGCTCGCCCTCTCTTGTCTCCGCCCGTCCTACCAGACCTGACGTAGCCTCCTCTTTAAGTTCTTTGTTTAGTGGTTCTGTTCATCTAGTGTTCCGGGGACCTCCAGGGTTGAATGCTGTATAATTTGTTTGTAATTTTGGTGTGATCCTGGGAGGTAGTTAGCACAGCATCTGTCTAATGTGCCATTTTACCGGAATTCCTCAAGAGTCTTGTAAATTAACATAACACCCTCCAGGTTCATCCATGTCATTATTAAATGGCAGGATTTCCTTCATTTTATGGCTGAATTATATATATATACATATATATATACATATATATATATATATACTCATTTTATTTATCCATTTATCCATTGATGGACACTTAGGTTGTTTTACATTCTTAGTTATTGTGAATAATGCCACAATGAACATCAAAGTGCAGATATCTCTTTGAGATGCTGATTTCACTACCTTCATAAATATTCTCAAAAGTGAAATTATTGGATCATATTTTTAATTTTTTGAAGAAACTCCATACTGTTTTCCATTATAGCTGTATTTGTTTACATTTCAACCAATAATGTACAGGGTTCACTTTTCTCCACACCCTCCCCAACATTTCTTATCACTTGTCTTTTTTATTATAACCATCCTAACAAGTATAAAGTGATATCTCATAGTGGTTTTGATTTTCATTTCCCTGAAGATTAATGCTGTTGCGCATGTTTTAATGTACTAGCTGGCCATTTATATGTCTTCTTTAGAGACATGTATATTCTAGTCCTTTGCCCATTTTTAGTCAGTTTATTTGTTTTTTTTTTTGCTCTTGACTTGTATGAGTTTCTAATATATTTTAGATATTAACTCCTCTTCAGATGTATGGTTTGCAAATGTTTTCTCCCATTATGTAGGTTGTCTTTTCATTTTGTTGATTATTTTCTTGTTATACAAAAGCTTTTTAGTTTATAGATGAACCTGGAGAGAATTATGCTAAGTGAAATAAGTCAGGCACAGAAAAACAAATGCTGTCTGGTATTACTTACATGAGGAATCCAAAAAAAAAAAAGAAAGGTTGAACTAATAGAAATAGAATAAAATGGTAGTAGTTGCCAATGTTAGGTATGGGGGAAAGAGAGGGATATTCGTTCAAGAATACAAACTTTTATTTATGTGAAGGAGATTTCTTTTTTTTTTTTTTTTTTTGAGGGCAGTGTCACTGGCCCTCATAAGTGGGACCTGAACCGGGCCTGCTGGCTTCCTAAGCCAGCGCTTAACCGCCGCGCCACTCGGCCAGCCCCAAACTTTTATTTATAAGATAAATAAGTTTCGAAGAACTAATGTGCAACATGATGACTATAGTTAATAATACTGTAGTGTATATTTGAAATTTGTTAACATAGTAGATCTTAAAAGTTCTCACCAAAAAAAAAAAATTTAAAGATAACTTTGTGAGGTTATTAATGTGTCAATAACTTAATTATTATAATAATTTCACAATGCAAAAGTATATCAAATCATCATATTGTATACATTAAATATGCACAATTTTATATGTCAATTACACCTTAATAAAAAGAAGTTAATATAAAAAAGAAAATAATACTGTGTACTAATAAAATAAGAAGTCATCAAAGTTCTCTGAATGGGAGGATAGAGTGCATAAAGCAGTACTTGTGAAATGCAGAATGATTGAACAGAAAAAAAATGGAATCCATGAGAAAATACTAAAGCAAAAGGAAAGAATAACTAACCTAAACATGCAGAAAACAGCTGTACCTTTAAGTCACTCATTTTGGGGCTGGCTGAGTGGCTCAGTTGGTTAAGAGCTTGCCCAAGAGTGCGAGCTGAGCTCTGAGCAACAGCAGTTCGATGCCCAGCCACAAAATGAAAAACTTACTCATTTTGTGTCAATTATAATTCAGTTTTAAAAAATGTCACTCTCTAATGGGACAGGGATGCAGTTCAAACATGGAGGGAATCCTTAGTGAAATTTAAAGAGACATTTTTTTTCAAAATATAGCTAAAGGTTAGAAGTTAGAATAATATGAAATGAAAGAAAAAATGGCAAGGCAAATGGGGAAGAATGAAAGAATAAGAACTACAAAAATGATAATTCACTAGAATAATTAAAACAGCATTAAATTCAATATATTAAATAACTGATCAATAAAATGACACACAAATTTGATAAGTGCTCACAGAATTAGGAAAAGCAAAAAGAGATGAAAACAATGAATAAAGATCTTGACTAAGAACAGAGAAGAATGAACAAAAATGAGAAATAGTAATATATTATAAGATTCTATAAAAAGAAAAAAGAACAGAAATAATAACTAAGAGATTTAGAAACAAAAGTTACTAAGATTAACATTTATAAAAGTAATAATATGTAGGAAATAATGCAAATAATTGAAGAAATGTATGATTTAAAAATTGAAGAAAAATTTAAAAGTCAGTAATAAAAAATTATACAGTTAAAGAAAGAAGTAAATAATGTTTTATTGGATAAAAGTCCCAGTCATTCTCTCTATATCATTTATGTCTGTTTCCATGTTACAATGCTGGATTGGAATAGTTGCAACAAGGACCATCCGATCCATGAATCCTTAAATATTTTCTATCTGCCCTTTAAAGAAAATGTTTTCAATCCCTGATGTATACAAAGCCATGCCTGATAAATAGTAGCTGCTTATCATTACTATTACTTATTCTTTTTTTTTAAACATAGCATTTGATTAATTTAATTAAAAATTTTAAGAGTGAATCAAGACATTATTTTCCCATTAAAAAGTGTTTCCATTTTAAGCTTGGGGAAATAGCAGGTTTGTCTAGCCACAAGGTAAGTGAATCTTACAGTTATAGTCATTAGAAATTCCTCCATCCTTCCTGAGTGGGTAATAATTACTGGAAATAGCTCTTTTAGAGTGATTATTATGAAATGTACCTATGTTCTGTTGATCTATTTCTTTATTTATCTCATGTTAAAAGACATTTAGAAACTTTTATATCATTAATGGACAAATTCCATTTCACAGATATATCCATTAATTGCCAAGAATAATTCTGATCCGATTAAAGGATAACCATTTAAGACCACAAATTCACATATTAAATGTTTAGGACTGTACATTGTTAAAGACCTTACATCTCTGATTATTAATTATTCTTATTTGAAGTATTTTTCCACTGTATCCACCTCATTTAAAAATGAAAAATGTATAGCAGCATCACAAATAAATGAGGCAGGAATAAATACTTCAACAATATCATGAAGAAAATGCAGTGCTTTATAACAATTTAGAAATTTGCTACTTGCAACACACCATAATGAAGGTGAAAGTTTGTATCAGTGCAAACATTTTTACAGCAACTGGAGAGTGGACAATAAATGATTATCCTTTTGACAAAGAAATGTCAATTTTTGAAATCTACATTATAATTTTGGAAATAAGTAAATTAAGGTTTACTCTAATTGTGAAAATGTTTAAACAATGGAAGACAGCAATGTAGAAGGAGCTCATTTATTACATAGAACATTATAAACACATTTGTATTTTAGAAAGATTTTTAATAAAAATACTAATATATTATATATCCCAGTTATTCAGTCATCCACTCACACTTCTCCCCAAAATAAATATTTATTGAGCATCTTCTTTGTCTAGACATAGTGTAAATGCTAAGTATATAATGGTAAACAAACACTTCCCCTGCCTTCTTGTATCTTATAATCTATCTATCCAAAAAAGCAGTAGTCATCAATCAGTCAGGCAAATGTAAAACATGCTAAGTAATATGAAGCAAAAGTGCTAAGAAATATAGTGCATTTAATAATAAATATATCTAGTGTTCTGACATTGAATTAAGGGAATAGTAAGTGTGAAGCAGCAAGAGAGTACAAGTTAACTTATTTACATCCATAACTAGGGATAAAGCATCTCCTGAGGCATGTTCTCTGTAGCCCTGTGAAGAAAATTAATCCTGCCATGATAAATAGGATAGAGGAGACCAGAGGGAAAAGATTGGTAAGAACATGATAAAACTGTGAGCTGATAAACTTCTGAACGAATATCACATATAAAACAAGATGAATGTACGAAGGACACATGGAGAAAAGCTCAAGTGAATCTGAAGACTGATTAGAGATTAAGGTAAAAGTAAAATGAGTCAAGGATTATAGGAAAGTTGGTACTCAGGTTTAATAAGCCTATCACTGACAAAAAAATCCTAACATGAAAAGAAACTGGTTTTCGAAGAGAGAATGAGTTTTATTTTATAAATATTGAATTTGGGGTGATGCAATCAATGAAGCAGCCAAAGAATATTTACTGAATGCTTACTAAAGTCTTAAGGAAAATATGATTTCTTAAACAAAATAAGCAAACCGTTATAATTCAGTTTTAAAGAACCAGGAAATGGACTATTTTTTAATCAGAAAATTGATCACATAAAATGTATGGCGTATATTATTTAATAACAAAATATTTAAATAAAAACATTTAATTTACTCAATTACTTTACTTTTGCTTCATCTATTGGTTGTAACTAAAACAAATCCATGCAAAAAGACATATTATCTATATCTATATCTATATCTATATCTATATCTATATAGATATATATAGTAGAAAGAGAACCCATAGAAGTGTACATATATAGAGGATAACACGCCTGTTTCTCATTTGCAATATCTGTTAAAACAAAATTTTAAAGATTCTATTCTAGAATCTTTATTAATAATCTTTCCTTGAATCTAATCACATTATGATCTTGATGCCTGATCATAAGACAGAGTTTTGATAGATTAAAATTCTGTGCAGCAAGTTTCCTATGATATAATGACATTAAATTCTATTTCTGTGGAGCAAGAGTAAGACTGAAACTACAGAGAAACTTCAGTTGCTCAATGATCTTATATATTAGACCTATGTGTAATTTGTTATTGAGGTTTTGTATAATTTGGATAATTTAGAAAACCTGCTTTATGGAATAGAGGGCCATGCAAAATTAACATATTAATATATTTCTTAATCTAAAAGGATACTCAATTATCTTGAGGGTCAAAGAAGAGTTTGTTCTCTGAGGCAGCTTTAGGTACACAATTGAGAGAAATTTTTGCACGTGTATAGAAAAATTCATTACAAATAAAATACATAGCTCAGTTCCATGTGTTTTGAAAGGTGCTTGCACTTATGTGACTACCATCACAATCAAGATACAGATTGTTTTGTCACCCCCAATCCACTCACCACATCCAGCCCCCGGCAAGCACAGATTTGATTTTTTTTCCCTATTGCTTTTCATTTTCCAGAATATTATATAAATTAACTCACTATGTAGTATGCTGAGTCTGGTTCCTCTCATTAAAATGCTCAAATGGATTGGACATTAGAGAAATACAAATTATATCTTAATACTATACATACAACAAAAGATAAAATAAAAACATATAGAAAATATCAAATGTCAAGGAAGATATGGTGTAACCAGAACACTAAACACCCACAGGATGGGGGATAAACTTATAAAATTGCTTTGCAAATCTATTCAGGAGTGTCCAATACAGTTGTGAGATTACGTACCATCTGGCTTTGCAGTTCCATCATTAGCTAAATGTCCCATAAAAATGCATATACTTGTTCAGCAAAAGGCATATACTAGAATTTTATAACACGATGTGTAATAGTAAAAAATATCCAACTGTCTGTCAACAATAGAATTGATAAATTAGCTGTATTTTCAGGTATAAATCTTATAAACATAATATGTTGAGTGAAACTAGACAGCTTTAAAAGAATACACAACTTCCAGTTTCTCCTTAGAATAGTGGTTATCAAGTGGGGGCAATTTAGTCCCCCCAGGGACATTCTGAAATGTTTAGAGACACTTTTGGTTGTCATAATTGAGTCATCAATACTGGAATATAGTGGACAGAGGCCACGGATGCTGCTAAATATCCTACAATACACCAAACAGCACCCATACCCACACACACAAAGATAGGACTATCCAGCCCAAAATGACAATGACATTGATGTTGACAAATTCTGCTTAGAAACTCAAAAGGTAGAGTGTTGCTCCCATCTTTCCAACCACAAAAAGAATGCTAGATAATCCTCAAAATCATAACATTATGGAACCAAGAAGAAAGTCAAAGTCACAGGGCAATCAGGTAACCTGAAATGTAAGGAAAGATAAGACCCTTCGAGAAAAATGGGACATGAAAAGTTGCTTCTATAGGTATTAGTTTCCTATAGGTGCTGTAACAAATTACCCCAAAGTGTTACAGGAGAATAGGTATTTGGTAAATGTCACAGGAAACAATTCAAGGGCATACTGAATAAATCACATGAACAAAGCTCAACAAGCAATGGATTTATTAAAAGAGAGGAAAAGAATACATTCCCCAAATAGCGGGAGTGGGCAGGCCAGGAGGAGGGCTACTGTGTGGAAAAACAAAGAGGTTTAGGATTTTATTCGAATGAGGGTGTGAACTATTGAAGATTTAGCAGTGGCATTATAGACATTCCCAGGCGGGTCCTTGTCCTTACTGACCTTTCCTTCTGGTCAGGTGGTGGCAATCCCTTGTTCTTGCTTGACCCTTGTCAGAACTATCATGGTGGGCCGGCCAAGTGGCGCTTTGGTTAAGAGTTGGCTTGGGATGGTAGCTCCGAGCAGCAGGGCCCCGGTTGGGATCCCACATGAGGGCTAGTTATGCTGCACCCTCTACAGCTAAGATGGTGAACAACAGCTTGACTTGGAGCTGGACTGTTATGAGTCTCAGGTGACAGCATAGGCTGCAGTCCCTGCTGCAGTGGGCTGCCGTAAGCTACTGTGAGTGACCGGCAGCCAGCGTGAGTGGCTGGCAGCAGGCATTAGCTGCCATGAGCTGTGGTGAGAGGCAGTCAGTCCAATGGCTGGTGAGCAACTGCCTGACCCCGGAAAAGCACAATGATAATACCAATATGGGCCAGTGAAGCGACATCCTCCACAACTAGACTAAAGAACAAAAGGACAGCAACTTGACTGTTCCCCTCCCCCAATTCCCCAATAAAATCTTAACAACAAAAAAAGAAAAAGCTATTATGGTGACACAGGAGGTGGAGAATTTTCCCTGCCTGCAGTGCTAATAGTATTACAATTAGCTGTAGCTGCACCTTTTCTTAAGCATGATCTCATCTCCTCTTTCCTTTGGTTTCTGCACCTCCTCCTTTCCTTTCTGTTCCCTCTATCTCCCCACAGCCCTGGGCTTTCTGCCTCCAGTAATGAAACTTGATGTTTTAAAACAACAATGATGCATCCTGTCACAATTCTGGAGGCCAAAAGTCTAAAGTCAGTTTCAATGGGCCAAAATCAAGATGCTGGCAGAGTGGCACTCTTCTAGAGGTTCTAAGGAAGAATTTTTCCCTTCTCTTTTCTAGCTGCAGGTGGCTGAAGGCTTGTGACCACACATCGCTCCAATCTCTGCTTCTGTGGTCACATTACCTTCTCCCCTTTCACCTATGGCAAACCTCCCTATACTTTACCCTGATAATGATACATAGAATTGCATTTAGTGCACACCCAGATAACTGAGGATAGTCTCTACATCTCAAAACCCTTAATCATCTTGAAAGGCCTTTTCTTTTTCCCATATAAACTAACACAGAGAATCCAGAGATTAGGATGTCAATATTTTGGGGGTGGGGGAATTATTCAGCTTACCACAATGGGATAGACTGCAGATGCAATACACACTGGTAAAATGTCATTTAAAATTTTTAACAAATTACTGAGAAATGAGACTGGGCTACAATGAAGATTTAGAAACCCGAGGGATCCCCAGACCCAAAAGGGAATCCTCAGCACTCAGTACCTTTCCATACTCCTGTACTTACAAGAGGTAGTGGGAAAGGGTGAGAGTCCTGAGAACACTTGTGTGTGGGGGGAGCAGGGGGAGGAATTGCCATCCTACAGGGAAGCCACAAAGCACCATTCTCATCCTCCCCTATCTCTCCCATGGAAAAGTGTTAATCCACTGGGGGAAAGGTATGTTGTTTTTAGGGCACAGGTGAAGACTCCTTACAACTAAGAAAAGAGAGCAGAAATAAGAAAGAAACCTCAGGGCTTGTGGTAAGGACAGGTATGTAACCTGTGTCCGGAATATGGAATCTTGTACACCTGAGGGAGTTGAAGAATTCCTGAAAGGACCCCTAGTCCTAACAACTCATAGACACTGCGCCTGCTTAAGTCTGAGGCCAAATCAGAACAACAAAGAATGTTCCTCGACCCACCAGCAGTCTACAGCTAAATGAGAACCAGAACAGAAAGAACTGTGCTCTGAGGCACAAGTAAAAAGGGAAGACACAAAACTGAGGCTAGAGTACACACTGAGAAGAATCTTCCATCACAGCAGCCACCACTTGAAATACAGACTGACACTCAGGATTTGAAGCCTATGGTGTACAAAAGTAACCATAGCAACAGCATTCCCCAAACTAGCTCAATTCCTGATTAGATTAATTCAGTACCTGCCTACACTAAAGTCCTAGCAAAATATAAATAAGTTTACCATTTTCCTAACAAACATAAATTAATGTTACTAACATAGTTATTTTTGCTGTAATAGACCATTGGTTATGTTCTGATTTAGAAATAAATAAAAGTAGAATATAGCAAGCATTCTGATTTATCTGTAATTGAATATGGTAAAAAGCATTTGTAGCTTAACATGTCACAATACTGGTGCCTAGTAAGTTGGGGCAAAATAAAATCTTGTACCTAATTATAGAGATGGCCTAATTTCACATCCTGTAGATTTTCTACTTGCTCAAAAATTATTGGTTAAAATAGCAAACATAAAATATATTTTGTCACTTCACATTATAAGTGAAAAGTTTGTAATGTGAATATAGGCATATGCATATAACATTCTAGCATTTTCATGAAAGCGTAATTTTCATCTTATAAACAAAAAGGAAAGTTCTGATTAGTCACTTCACAGTGTAGGAAAAGACACACCATTTTAGGAGAAAGGTTGCATTTCATTCTCACATTGCAAAAGATCAATAAATGTCTTTGTGAAATGTAGTAAAAGCTTATCAAAAGCAACAGATTATTCACACAGAACTGAAGAAGTGGTGTTGAAGCCCATTGCAGAATACTGTGTGAAGCCTCTAATTAATGTCAGGCAAGAATGAGCTGAAATGAAATGAGCTAGGCACTCAAGGTTTGAATACCCAACTTAAGGAAACATTTCCGAGTAATTTAAAAAGAATTCTAGGAGAAGAACATAAAATAGGAGCTTACGTAGCTTTTGAATAGCATTATGTCACCAATAACTTATACTTGAGAGAGAATTAATATAAAAGCTCAGTGAATTAATACATACTGTTTTAAGTATGCATATCAGGAAAGAACTCAATTAATGATTACAGTAAGTATCCCTATGGATATCTTGATGAAGGCATTTTCAAAGCTGGAATAATCCTATATGACAAAAAATGATCACTGATTCTTATAGTAAATTTGTTTGAAAAACTGGTTTTAGATTATACTAGAGCAAAATTAACTGATCTCTAAAGTGAATCTTCATGTAATTCACTAAAAATCAATGAAGTAGGTATGTGAAAGTATTTCTAGTGTTTTGGAAAGGGACTAATAAATGTCTTTTTCTTCCCATCAAATCGTTCTAGTATCACAAACTCTAACAAAGTTCTGATATATAGACCACATTTAAAAACAAAACAAAACAAAACAAACAAAATTTACTCTTGGAAGTAAAGCTTCCAAAAGTGTTTTATATTACTCACTTTTCACAACTGGTAAAATTTCAAATACTGAGAATTTAATTATGACCAATACTTCAGATAATATTGATTTTAAGTGTCCTCTTGAGTATTTTACAGAATTGCTGGCTGTTGTATTTCCTGAGTGACTTAAGATTCTGTGATGTCCAAACTATTTGACTGAATAAAATTGAAATTTCAAATAATCATTTCAACATTTTACTTTTATAATGATGCAATGTTATAAAAAATTTTTTCTTAAGTCATTATAAGATTTAGCAGTTCTTTGAAATTATTTTGTATAATCCTTTATCCTAAGATGAGGTTAATAAAACAGAAAATCCTGGTATTTTGTCTAATAATATAAAGCCAGTCTTAAATATTACCAAAACTACATTAAACCAGTTTTAGTGAAAAATAATAAAACTCATATATAAATTTCCCAGCATAAAAATGTTTGTAAAAATATTTAATTGGTTAAAATGAATCTTTTCAAACATTTTATCTCTCTACTGGGGTATCTCTGAGGGTAGAGATTTCTGCTTACTTTTTTCTCCTACTTTTTTGATATTTTTGGTTTTGTTGCTCAACACCAAGAATAGTGGTTAGCATTCAAATAAAAAGTTTTGAAAAGTGGTTATTGAATACATGAATATAAAAACAACCTTTGAATTTCATTGAAGATGAGGTCCCTGGAAGAGTTAGAAGCAAAAAAAAGGAGATGAGTTCAAATATAACACATAAGTCAGACATTCAAGAGTTGGAGATATTCTGCATAATGTTACACCTTAATTTAATAAATAAACATGTGAATCCAGAATTAACTTTCCAAAGCTCAGAGGTAATCACATGGTTTCCTTATTTGTTTTTCAATAATTATACATTGACTATTCCAGTCAGTACCCCTTTAGTTGTGAAAAACAAACCCAAGTTTCTATTCAAATAAAGAGCATATAGGGATAAAGATATTACAACTTTCCAGAAAGAACTGAACATTGGTGTCTTGGGAAGTGCAGAAATCAAGTTATTTCCTGGGACTTCAACAGCAGAAACTGATCAAATACACTCTCTATGCATCCCAGTTAGTTTTCTTCAGCTGCATTCTGTAATTTGCTTCTTTCTATCTTATCACAATCGTTCAGCCTTTTAATGTCCTGATTCTATACTTCTCAGAAATATTTAGCTCAGCAGAGTGTACAGATTTCTATTCTGTTCAATCATGCTTTTATCCAGATCCAACTTTTAGTTGTTTGGGTCATAGATGTACCATAGCCTCTCCCTCCACACCCGGCCATTTTTATATTTTATTTTATTTTATTTTATTTTATTTTATTTTTTTTTTTTTGAGGGCAGTGTCACTGGCCCTCACATGTGGGACTGAACTGGGGCCGCTGGCTTCCCAAGCAAGCACTTAACCACGGCACCACTCGGCTGGCCCTCACCCGGCCATTTTTAATACAAGAAGGAAGAGGTTAGTAGTGACAGTCAAGTTGACTATAGCCTAAAATTAAAATCCTCACAATCAGTTCTGAACTTCTTAGAATGTCTTCTAATCTACCCTTTCATCTTTTGCTGCTTCAGCCCCACCATTTTTTTTTTTGCTTTTGAGGCTTAATTCTATGCCTTGATTTTTTATTTCCCTCTGCCTAAAATGCTTATCCTACCACCTAGAAAAATAAAAATCTTACTCATCTTTAAAGCCTTATATGAACTGTTATCACTTTTGAATCAGCAAAAATGATCAGCAAGAAGTCACTTGCCACCTCCACTGGAATCCCTTGGCACCTATTTGTACCACTCATGTAGCTGTTTATGTAGCAGCTACTGAACAGTCTTTGGTGCTTTTGCCATGGTCCTCAGGATAGAAGCCCCCACAAAGGTGTCACTAGAACACAAATCCATGGACTAGTGTCTATTTTTGCTTCTTTACTGTTATTGCTCAAAACTTCATTTTAAAAACTGGTTCTTTGTGACTTCCATCTGCTTTTTCTTTATTTTGTCCACCTAATCAACATAACTTTGTCAAAGTTAAGTTCTATCATGATTATTAAGGAATTGACATTACTGGATGTCTTAGGCAATTTGTGCTGCTATAACAAAAATGATAGACTGGGCGGCTTATGAAAAAAAAGAAATTTTTCATAGCTCTGGAGGCTGGGAAGTCTGAAATCAAGGTGCTGGCAGATTGGTGTCTGGCGGGGCTGGCTTCCTCATTGACAGCCATCTTTTCGCTGCAACCTTACATGGCAGAAAGGGGCGAGGGAGCTTCCTTGGGTGACTTTTCTAAGAGCACTAATTCTATTCATGATGGGTGCGTCTCCCAATGCCATCACCTAAGGGTTAGAAGTTCAATATATGGGTATGACTATGTGGGGGCAAAAATATTCAATCTCTAGCTCTGGGGTTGTTGACAATACAAGCAGAACACATCTGGTACTCATAAAACATCACAAAAGAAGAAATCCTGACTGGAAATGAATAATTGTGTGCTCAGTAATAAAATTAGAAATCATCAGCTCCAATTACATGGTGTTCTCCAAACAATCACAACCCAGATTAAATTAGATGGTCTAACTAAATGAATAGTTTTCTGTTCTTATAAAGTAGAGAAATTTTATTATTAATGTTTTCCCTCATGAAGAGTAATATTCCAGAAATTAACTCATTCAAGATCACTTAACATTAGTAAAAGAAACTTAATAACCCCCAAACTCCAAAATCTAAAAGAAAATGTGTCCTTTCATTTTAAATTTTAATGTGGATTTGGTAAATGACACAAATATGAATTTTAAAATGCTCTATTGGTTATTCTTTCAGATTTGGAGCTAAAAGTATATGCCATTAAGGTTTCTACTGTATCACAAATAAACAAAAAGTAACAGAACATACCATACCAGTCAGTATGACAAAAGCAGTATTTATTTTGAGTCTTCTCCCTTCAGTTTTCTTTCCATTTTTTGGGGGGCTGATGTTAAAATGATGAATAATATATGAGTAGTTCATTAATACCACATCCTGTACATTTCTGAAAATGAAATTTTTTATTTAACTGAATTTATTGTAATTGATGCAATATTATTCCATAATGACAGAGAAAGAACACCTACTAAGGTACTTTTAATTCTCCAGATACATTAATCAGTATTGAATAATTATGGACTATGTGAAGATAGATAAATTGTTTGAAAGAATAAGAATTTTAATTTCTATTTCTGGCTAGACATGAAGATAGGCTCTCATACTCAATAAAATCACATTCTGTTTTAACAAAAATAACACTTTTCATAAGTTATTAGGATCACTAGTAAGTATGACAAGAGAGAAATGGGAAATAAATCAGTACAAAGTTCAGAGATCAATAAGAAAAAATGGGGTTGAACTGGATGCAGATACCAACGGCTCACTAAAATCAAGAGACTTAAGTCCTCTACCCAAGTTCATGGGAGAGACAAATTTGATATTCTTACCATAAGCTAGGAGTCTTTCATGAGGGATAATTGTTTCCAAGTTTGGAAAATCCTTGTATTTTAACAGAAATAAGCAATATCCTCTCTTGAAGCAAACATCCACAATTTAGGATATATGGATTCCCAGAGATTAAAACACCAAAATGAAAAGTTACCAATACACAAGGACAAAAAGCTTTACTTAATATAAGTCAGATAAAGAAGAAGCAACAAATCTTATACTATCTCCAGGTATTTAATATATCGGAATTTTTAGAAACAGTATACAATAGCTATGTACAAACACAAAAGATGAAAAAAAATGTGCAAGAAAGATGAGACCATAAATGCTGGCCTCATAGATTAAGAAGATAAATAGGGCCAACTGAGTGGCACTGTGGTTAAGCGCTGGCTTCGGAAGCCAGCGGCCCCGGTTCGGTCCCACGTATGAGGGCCAGTGACACTGCCCTCAAAAAAAAAAAAAAAAAAAAAAAAAAAGGAAGAAGATAAACAGCTAGAACACTAAAATTTTAAAATACAAAATTGAAAATAACAGGCCAAGGGATCCAATGTTCACTTAAAAAATTATTTTAAAAAATAAAATAATTTTAAAAGATTAAATAATTACTGCTAAGGATAGAGAAGCCAGAAAAAATATAAGAACAACAAATGCTTAAGGATATCAGAATGGCAATACAGTAGTTCCTGAGAACAACCTTAGAGAAAAGATAGTGGATCTTAACATTTGGGGTGACATTGGACTTATCTGGATTAATTTATAGGGAAGAGGAAACTAGGAGGTTGAAAAGCATGTAGGCAGCCCCCAATGGCTAAGATGTCATACATTGGAAACAGCAGGGACTCCTGTGTTTTAGGTCATGACCCCAAAAAGCTGAAAAACAGGATTAGAAGCAAATTAGGACTAAAGCAGCCATAGCATATACTGTTTAAGATATAAATATGGTCTTAAAAATTGTAATCTTTAAAATTGGATAGAAAATAAGTTTTATTCTTACTAAATATTGCACTTCCCGCATGTCAAAATGAGTGAGTTATAGTCTTAAGCCTGGAAAAAAAATCTTAAAACTCTAGAACTATAAGAGAATACTTTCATAGCTTCAAGATAAGAAAGAATTTATTAAATAATTTGAAAATTGTACTGATAGTAATAAAAGGGAATAATATATTTTTAAGGATATATCATAATGAAGCAAAAATGCGAGCCACAGCACAAATTACTGGCAATAATTTATATCCAAGTTATGTACAGAAATTTGCAAATATGCAGGTAAAAGACACAATCTAATAGAAAAAGACAAAAAGAAACATTTCATGGAAGAAAACAAAATGTTTTAAAATGGCAAAAACATGGAAAAGGGTGTTCAACCTCATTAATAATAAGAGAAAGCAAGTTAAAACCCTCAGTGTGAAAGAACCCACACATCAATTTGTTAGAATACTGATAATACCTAATATTGGTGAGCATTTTGAACAAAATGGGACTCTGATTCTTATCCAAATGTCAAAATGGAATAAAAACTTTGGAAAGGATAGACCACTGTCATATAAAACTGTGTGTCTGCATTGTAGGTCACCTTACTTCAAGGTATGGGCACTATAAAACCTCTTTCATGTAATATCTTGTAAAGATATTACAAGAATATCTTCAGCAGCACAGTTTTTTGAAGTAAAAATACTAGAAACTATCCAGGTGTTTATACATAAGTTAAATAATAAATAAATTATTGTTTACTTAAACAGCATGTTATTAAACAATAGTGGGAATGAATGTATGAGATGCAGCTGGAAAAAATGATGAAAGCGATGAATACAAATAAAGCCAAACACAAGCAAGAAAAGTTTGCATTTGGAACAGATTCAAAATTCTTTCCCCTGGCTTTCAATTTCAACACATTCTGGTCCCATCTGATACTATTATTCTTATATATAATTGATTGATGGATGGATTGATTGATTTACTTTCTGTCTTCTCCCAGTGGAATTGACATTCCATGAAAATGAAGATTTTTATCTATGTTGTTTAGTAGAAGAGTGATTGACATTGAATGAGTCAATACACTATTACACTTTAAGTTAATTATAGCTCATTTTTGCATTACTGCAATTTATTTACCAGCCCTACAACTTAGAATTTCTGATGGTGAGTAGAGCTTCTTTGAGTAAAAAATAAATTTCACTGTGGTATACAGTGTTGGTGATTTACTTTGTATCCATGTTCTCTTTCCTCCATGTTAAGAGAAAAATAATTTACTTAAGGCTCTAATGTACACAGAAAAATATCTAAACATGTCAGCCCCCTTACAGAACTGTGAGCAAATGTCATCCTTTTGGCCAATGATGTGAGCAGAATTCCAGATAAATACTTTAAAGAGGGCAGACCCTACAGAACGTCACATGCCTTTTTTCCTGTTCTCTATGTTTTGCTGCCAGGAAAGCAGTTGGAGGACCAGCTATTGGGTTGCCGGAAAAGTCAGGATACATTTTTGCAACAAAAAACATAGAAAAAATACGTCATGACTTTTCCAACAACCCAATACACTGAAACTGTGAGATGGTAAGCCTGAGGATAACAGCCACACACTAAGGATATGTGAACTAGGATGAGAGAAGTAGCTTTGTCCCTGCTGACAAGCCAGACCTGGGCTTTCGATCTTTTTGCGAGATAAGAAAATGTAGCTGTTAAGATCAGAGGGAAAAGCTACCTTAGAGAAGAAAAAAATATGTGCCACATTTGAAAAGTTTCAACAAAAAGATTGAAAGGTAAATTGATAAAATCTCCAGGAAAATAGAACAAAAAGACATAAGGATCAGAAAAGAAAGAAAAAAAAAGAAATAGAGGATATTTCTAAGAAGTTCAATATGAGACTATGAGGATTTCCAAAATAAAACTTAGATTTACCATGTGAGAGTAATCAGAAGGAAAATAAATTAGATGTGAAGGACTTACATTTCCCAGTAATCAATGAATGGAAACCTATACCACTGTGCATTTCTTTTAAACTGCAGGAGATTGAACTTACATCACGGTGGGTTTTGACATGTGAGCTCACATTCAGTCATTCTCGTCCACTCACATCTTCACTCTGGTAGCTTGTCTTTTCTTTATTTGATCAGGTCTGAGCCTAATTGATTTACAGCACAAACAAATATAAAAACTATATATTTTTTGTAATTATGAGGCTTGGAGCACAACCTTGCAAGTTTTTCTTCTGGTTCTAAACTAATTTTTTGTCAGCCAAATATTTGCAAAGCTCAGCATAGTGTCAATAAAGATAACAAACACAAAACCAAAGATTCTGTCTGACCTTGTTTGACATCGTTTGACATTTTTTCCAATAAGGCTGTCTTTTACAACTGAAGATCTGAAGAGATTTAAAATTATTTTGCACACACTTGTTTTTGCTGATATCTGCATAAAAATTACAGTTATTATCATCTTCAGAAAACTCTTCTGAGGTGCCATTCATATATTTTTTTCCTCTTAAAGACTGTAACAAGCACTGAGTATCATCCCAGGAAATTGTTAACAGCTTGAAGTCACTTCAATTTCACCCCTATCATAATTTCACCATATCTTACAAACCCATAGTAACCTCTGGGAGTCCACATTCACTATCATCTTTCAAAGACATTGCCATTGTCACAATCATCAATTTCCTCTAATTCTAGGGCGAATAAGTAGATTTTAGTGCAAAAAATGCACTCACAGAAATTCACATAAACATCAAATAAGACTAAAAGAAATTAAGATAGTGTGTCTCACTTCCTTGATACCCTCAGAATAGTCCAAGTGTTTTTCACATATCTTTTCTTATACACACACACACACACACACACACACACACACACACACACTGGTTCAAATACACACAACTAGCACCACACCTTTGAAATTTCATAGGAAATAGTCAGTGCCAAGTAATTCCACTAAAACTCCTGGCTCATGTTATATATTCAAAGAAGATAAAAAGGAAGATTATCATGATGAAGAGTTTTTCTCTAACATGTACAAACAGTTACATCATTAATATGTATTAAATATATTCTGATCGTTATACACCAATGTAAGAAGATGAGAAAAAGATTTGATATTAAAGACACAGGTCATAATTTCCAGGAACCAAAACTAAAGAGTAAATATAAATAAGTGAAAAATGAAACCTACAAAGTAAGCTTAAACTGTATCATCACAGTTCAGATATTTGCATATGTAATTTTATTGATCTAAACTGAACTTCTAACAACTGTATCTTATTTTTGGAACTAGGATGAATTTGCCCATTCATTGTAATGTGATCACTACCAGTTCACACTTAGTCTTTCTCACAGTAATTTAGTTTTTTTCTGGATTGGTACTCAGACTTTCATTGTTTTTTTCTCATGCCCCTTCTCTTTGCTCTGGAATCCTTCTCTGAGCTTGATCAGTGGCCACACTTCCCATGGGTCATTCTCAACCAATTACTAAGCACAGCAGCTTTTTTCCTGGGAGACAAAGGGCTCCCCTTAATTCTAACTTTGGCTTGAAGAATCCTGATGGCCTTGGCATACAGGCCTTGGTCTGTACAGTAGTCTAGGACATTTTTACCCAAACTTTCTTTCCTTTCTCCTTTACTGGGGTGATTCACATAATGACCAGATGACTTTCCCAGTCTCCCAACTTCTTCCTCATTTTCTCTCATGGGTATTTTCCAGGATAAAATCCTTGCCCATTGAATCCTGTTTCGATCTTTTCTTCTCTGAGGACCTGGACTAACAAAGCTAAACGGAGACCTGTGTTGCCAAAAACAACAGTTAAACATGAAAGAACTAAGTATTATATTGGGGAAGCATTTTGAGGAGTAAACGTCATAGGTCTAACTATTTCTATTATTATGTCTCTTTATTTCTTAAATTCATGTGATAGTGCTTTTCCAGGATGGTATGTATGACAAAGATTCAGATTAGTATTTCAGTTTAAGAGACTAAGAAAATAATTAAACTGACCACTCACTCTTTGGAGAGGTGATCCATTATTGGTCCTCGGTGTCCCTGCACCTTTTTGCTGATGGAGCCCTACAGCCAGTCTTATTTTTCTGCTAACATTAAGTAGTTTCTATAGTTAGTCACATAGGCAGCTAAGTAGGCAAGGACTAAGGGAAAATAAATGTTCTCTCCCTGTAGGGAGGAGGATGGTTTGTTTGCTGTCGCAAGAATGTTTATGCTAGCTCATAACCATGGTTGACCCTTGAGGGCATTATGCTAAGTGAAATAAACCAGGCACAGGAAGATAAATACTGCATGATCTCACTTATATGTGGAATCTAAAAATATCAAATGCATAGAAGTGGAGAGTGAAACAGTGGTTGCCAGAGGCCACGTGGTAGGGGAAATGAGGAGAAGTTAATCAAAGAATACAAAGTTTCAGTTATGCAGGATGAAAAATATAAAGCATGATGATTGTAGTTAATAATTCTGTATTAACTACAGAATTATTGAAATCTCTGTTGAAATTTGATAAGAGATAGATATTAAATGGTCTCACCACACACATCGACACACACACACACACACACACACACACACACACACCTCAAAAAACTTTGTGAGGTGATGTGTTTATTAACATGATTGAGTAATCATTTGTCAGTATATTCATATTTCAAAACATCACATTATACACCAAAAATACATACAGTTTTTATTTGTCAATTATTCCTCAATAAAGATGGAAAAATTACAGAGCCCTTGACCCTGGGTTCCTCTCTTGTAAGACAGCCCGTTGTATATGCAGGTGTCATCTATCCTTCCATGTCACCCACTTGGAATTGGGGATCAGAAAAGAAAGACAAATTCACTGACACTGGTTACTGCTCTTGCTGTGGGTAACGATGTCTTTTGTCTCTGCTTCAGGAATTTCATGTCTTCTCTCACCATTTATACATAGTGGCAGGCTTAATTGTTACCTTGCAATTGGAATAAAATTTCATACCTTTCTCCATTAGTGACACTCACTACGTCCCTCTTCACAAACCTGTTTCTTTGTGTAAATGGGGGTAGTAGTCACTCTACAAAGAAGATAATTTCTCTAATATCTGAGAACAACAATTGAAGTCCAGTGTAGTGTATAAAGGAAATCAATAAAACACTTTTTTTCTTCAGTCAGAAAACACTGTTTTAATTAACTCAATTTAAGTGGCTACTATTCTCTGAGGACTCATCCTATAGGATTTAATGAGATACCATTAATGTTCAGGTTATGGTTAGGAGAATAATAATCATGCATTTGAAAAAATTATATTGTCTTGAGTATAACTTCAGTTAATGAGCTGCCTTTTTTATTCCAGTGGTTTCATTCCAATCTTGCAATTTACCTTAATTAAGAATTTGGGACAAATTATAATTTAAAGAGTTTGCACAAATCCAATTTAACTGTTCCACCCTTGAGTATGCTTTGTGTGAGCCTAGAATCCTGGATATGTGTGCATAAATTCCTATGTGATAACTTCACAAAACGAAGGGCATTATATAATTATAATCTTCCTGCTGGCATTTAGCCCATCTTGGTTAAGGATCAAAGTGTCCAGATGTTTCAGGAAATGCTCAGATAGCTAGAGATTACACATAAAAATATCTGTGCCAAATGAAAAATTAAAGTTTTTTCCAAGTATCTAAGGAACTTTGTTTATGACTCACAATAGAACTAAACTCTGGATTGGAAATAGAACTCTCAGGCCTGTAGTATTGCAATTCTTTTAAGATCTAGTTCAGGGGTCTGCAAACTTTTGAGACGGAAGAGCCGCCAGGGGTCAGCAAACTACGGCTCATGAGCCGTGGGCTCTGACGTAAATTGAAAATGAAAATAAAACTACCATAGCTTCATTTACAAAATATTTAAAGGATATTATTCATATAATGGAGAATATGTAAAAATATATTTATGGCTCCTGAATAATTTTTAAATTGTCATGCGGGACAGGATTGGTCCTCCAGAGGTCGGGAACCTTTTGGGACAGAACAAACGTACCCAAAAAGCCACATGTGGCTCGCAAGCCACAGTTTGCTGATCCCTGATTTAGTTATATAAAGTTATACAACCAAAACCCCACTATTTAAAGTATATGGTTTTTTCATTCCCCTTAAGATCAGGAACAAGACAAGGCTGTCCACTTTCTCCTCTTTTATTCAACATAGTGCTGGAAGTTCTAGCCACGGCAATCAGACAACAAAAAGAAATAAAAGGCATCCAAATTGTCAAGGAAGAAGTAAAATTGTCATTATATGCAGATGACATGATACTGTATATAGAGAACCCCAAAGACTCCATCAAAAAACTATTGGAACTGATAGACGAATTCAGTAAAGTAGCAGGATATAAAATCAATGTTCAGAAATCAGTGGCATTTGCATATACCAATAATAAACTAATGGAAAGAGAAATTAAGAAAACTGTCCCATTTACAATTGCGTCAAGAACTATAAAATACCTAGGAATAAATTTAACCAAAGAAGTGAAAGATCTGTACTCAGAAAATTATAAGACACTGAAGAAAGAAATCATAGAAGATACAAATAAATGGAAACATCTACCATGCTCATGGATAGGAAGAATTAATATAGTTAAAATGTCCATACTGCCTAAAGCAATAAATATATAGACTCAATGCAATTCCTATCAAACTGCCAAGGGCATTTTTCACAGAAATAGAAAATATAATCCTAAAATTTATATGGAATCATAAAAGACCCTGAATAGCCTCGGCAATTCTGTGAAATAAGAACAAAGTCGGGGGGATCACGCTACCAGACATCAAAACCTACTACAAGGCCACAGTAATCAAGACAGTTTGGTATTGGCATAAAAACAGGCACATCGATCAGTGAAACAGAACAGAGAGCCCAGAAATAAATCCAGGCATTTACGGACAGTTAATCTATGACAAGGGAAGCAAGAATTTACACTGGAGTAAAGATAGTCTATTCAATAAATGGTGCTGGGAAAATTGGACTGACACATGCAAAATAATGAAACTGGACCACCTCCTTACGCCTTATACAAGAACAAATTCAAAATGGATTAAAGACTTAAATGTAAGACCTGAAACCATAAAAATCCTAAAAGAAAATATAGGGAGTACATTTGCAGACATTACCCGGAGCAATATTTTTACTGATACATCCCTACGGGCAAGGGAAGTAAAAGAAAAAATGAACATATGGAATTATATCAGACTTAAAAGTTTTTTCACAACAAAGGAAACCATTAATAAAACAAAAAGGAAGCCTACTGAATGGGAGAATATATTTGCCAACGATATATCTGATAAGGGGTTAATATCCAAAATTGATAAAACACTCATGAAACTCAACACCAAAAAAGCAAACAACCCAATTAAAAAATGGGCAGAAGATATGAAGAGACATTTCTCTAAAGAGGACATACAGATGGCCAACAGGCATATGAAAAAAAGTTCAACCTCATTGGTCATTAGGGAAATGCAAATAAAAACCACCATGAGATACCACCTCACTCCAGTCAGAATGGCTATCATCAATAAATCAACAAACAACAAGTGCTGGCGGGGCTGTGGTGAAAAGGGGACCCTGCTGCACTGTTGGTGGGATTGCAGATTGGTGCAGCCACTATGGAAGTCAGTATGGAGGTATCTCAAAGAACTGGAAATAGAGCTACCGTTTGACCCAGCAATTCCACTCCTAGGTATTTATCCTGAAAAAACCAAGACACTTATTCATAAAAAGGTATGCACCCCTATGTTCATAGCAGCGCAATTTACAATAGCTAAGACTTGGAAACAACCAAAATGCCCATCAGTAGATGACCGGATTAAGAAAGTGTGGTATATTTATACATTGGAGTATTACTCCGCTATAAAGAAGAATGAAATCGTACCATTTGCAATGATATGGATGGACCTAGAGACTATTATGTTAAGTGAAATAAGTCAGTCAGAGAAACACAAATACCATATGATCTCACTCATGTGGAATCTGAAAAACTGTATGAATGAGCAAAGTAAACAGAAACTGTCTCATAGATATAGAGGAAAAATCAGGGTTGCTAATTGGGAGGGGGATGGGGATGAGGGAGAAGGGGAAGGGATTAGACAGCAAAAATAGGCAACTACAATATTGCCACTGGGATAGGAAAAACAGTTTGGGGAATATAATTAATAATGTTGTAAATATTCTGTGGAATGTCAGATGGTCATAGGTCTTGTTAGGGAGACCATTTCATGGATGGAGTAGAGGTTTGATCACTGCACTGTATGACTAAAGCAGAGGTGGTATACCTACTGTAATTGAATATATATAGATAGTCACGGGATGTGGATTATACTGTGGAAGAGTGTCAGAGGAAGAGTAATAGATATATATGATTTGGGGGGGAGTGGGTGGCGAATTGGGGGTGGGGGGTTGTCACTTTGAGGGGTAAAATGTATAACTATTGCACTGTGTTGTACACCTGAAACTAATTAAATAAATAAATAAATAAATAAATAAATAAATAAATAAATAAATAAAGTATATGGTTTTTTAAAGCATGCAAGTTTTATATCATATTGAGGAATTATTCTATTTCCCTTTTATATCACTTCCGGTTTAAACATATCATGAAACAACAAAAGACTTGTATGACCCAGGAGTACCACTCATACATTTTTAATAATTTAATAGTAGCATTCAGAAATGCACATTAGGTAACACTCATATTCTGAAGAAATGATTCAGATATTTTAGAACTCCAGTTTATTTATTTGGGGGGGAGAAGACAAAAGTAACTGTCATATTTTATTTTTCCTTTCATGTGTTGTCCTTTTTATGTAAACATTTGATTCCTAATATGTCAGAGAAAAGAAATATGAACCTTAACAAGTGCTGCCTTTAAATCCTCCTTTTAATAACTATAATCTGTTAATGGATTACTAGCAAAAACTCCATTACTATCAATAGCAAAACCACTGTCAAAAATAAAAGTGAAAGGACAAGTAAATTTCCTATTGCATGACATGATCAAAATATTTGCTTATTGTTTTAAAATTTTCAAAATGGAAATCATGAGTTTTATAGCTAATATTTGCTATATCATCTCCTAAATAGCACACAGGTTTTGCTGAAATGAACTAACTGGTATCTGGTTTCTGCTTTTCACTATTCATATTCCTGATAGAACTTTTTGGTATGGGGATACTTCACATTATATACAATAAAGTATGAGTCTACAATTATAATTAAAATGTACTAAATGTCTCTACATGTTAAAATGAAGAGGTAATGGAAAAATAAAAAGACTCTGAGGTTTGAAATTAGATAAATCTAAATTTAAACCTATGATGTGCCATGTAAGAATTACTATGTTATTTTAGGCAAATTACATGGGTTCACTGATTTTTCGACCCTTCTTAGCTGTAAATTAGGCGACTGAACACTTCCTAGATTCTAGTGAGTATTAGAGATACCATGAATAATGTATCTATAATGCACACGGTACATAATAGGTTCTCTATCAAAGATCACTATTGGTACATCCTCTCTGTGTTATTTATTAAACTACATCCTCTATATTATTTAAATTTTTTCATAGATAAATTTATTTATCAATCAATTTATTGAAAAAACTCAAAGTTAGCTTAATTATACAAATAATTACCTCCTAAAAGCATTGCATTGAGTTTTCTTCATTTTTTTTATCATAACTACATTTATATGTATCTATAATTATTCTCTTTATTCTTTTAACCCATAAAATATCAATATAAAAACAGTTTTGGATTTGGACAGAAATTTGAACTTTAATTTTACAGAATATATTCATATTAATGGAAATATAATTATTGTTCAGAAAAACTATTTAAAATATAATTATTTTGCTGCTTACACACATATATATCTATTGATGCATCACTGATTTTTTTTTTTTTAACAGAATCACATTGTGTAACTCAGGCTTGAAACAGGTTAAGTCACTGATACAACAGATTTTTAAACTCTATTCTAAATTCATTTCTGAAAATTTTTATTATTTCCATTTTTCATTCCATCTTGGATGAGACAATAATATCTAGATACAAACCCTGGAGAGATTGAAGGAGAAATCAATGTATAGCTGGGAAGGTATAATACCTTCACTGGAAAGATGTTTTCTTGGTGGTGGACCTTAAATAAATCGCCTAGAGCAAGAGGGCATAGCAATGTTTCCGGGGAATTATGTCACAAAGAAGTACTGAGAAAACTAGTGTTTATCTATCAAGTTTGATACTCATTTGATCTGAAGCACAAGAAAAATCTTCTGGGCACTAATAAGACCAGATCAGAGAAACTTCAGTGGATATTAACATAACAAAGCAAGGGTAAGATAAGAGAGACAATAGTAGTGTGGATGACCTGACAACCAGAGCAAATGACTCTCCCCTGCTGCCACAAAAACATGTAAACTCTATGTTATATATAGATGTCAATGAGAGAGCAATTAAGGAGATACAAGATGAAGAAATCTAAACTTTCCATGAATATCAGTACACAATTTTCAAGTAATTATTTATATACTGAAATAAAAAAATAAAGTATTCATTGTTATCACTTAAATTCATGAACTCATCCTTGAAAAAGTGCTACATACCTCATTGCTAAATATCACTATGGTCACCTTTGAAGTGTTCCCCTTGGGAAGCTATGCACCAATGCCAGCACCTAGCCCACCCTTCAAAGCAATTTTGGAACTCTTTTTCTAAAATGGCCATCAGAGCCATCATCTTGTTACCCTAGATGTCCTGAATGTAATAAAAATGTCTTCCTTTCAATATTTCCTGTATATTTGGGTAAAGAAACAAGTCATTGGGGGCCAGAGTAGGGAGGGCCATAGTGTTCCAATATAGTTATTATTTGTTTACTGGCTAAAAACTCCCTCACAGACAGTGCCATGTGAGCTGGTGCATTGTCGTGATGTAAGAGCCATGAATTGTTGGCAAAAAGTTCAGGTCGTCTTTTTCACATAGCTTTTTTAGCACTTCCAAATAGTAAACTTCGTTAACTGTTTGACTAATTGGTACAAATTCATAATGAATAATCCCTCTGATATCAAAAAAGGTTAGCAACATCATTGCAACACATTTGAGAGCTTAATTGTCAGACCTTGCAAGAATTTCATGGCACTCATGCTTTTTTTAATTATATCTTCAATATAGTTGCATATAATTAGAGAACCATATTCCAATTTTTTCAAGGCAGTCCTGGTTTATGTCTGTTGTCTCAGGATAAATAATGTTCCTCGTTTTACTATCAAAATATCCAATTTTGGACTATTAATTGCGGTGGGTCATCTACTTACAGATTAATTATATTTTCTTTGTATTGTTCCTTTATAGTGTTCATACAGCTTATACTTTCATGAGTAATATAAAATACATGCTACTTTGGGGTTAGTTTTTATTATGATGATAAAAGTATTTTCTGTTTAATGCATGATGAATGTATCATGCATGTCATTCTTGACCTTAAAAATTGTGAAAAATTATTTTGTCTCAAGTTCATTTATCATTTTACTTAAGGCCATTCTCTCTATCAGTTTTTGAATTAAACCTGTCCATAGCACCATACAGAGGAGAATTCCAACAATAACTATAAGGAGTGAAATAGTCCTGAAGATGAAACAGATAGTTCTAATCCATTTAACATTGATCCACTCGTATCCCCATTGATCTAGCATCTATCTAGGAGCAATCCTGTAACTGGAGAAGAAAACACCAAGCTAGTTGCAGCGATTACATTTTGGGCAGTTCTGAAACTTCATTTGTTCACCTCCTCTGCTCCCATCAATCAATTTCTGTGGTCCACTATTTTTCATTTCAACAAATAACAATAAACAAATTGCACTACACAGAAGCATTTGATTTTTAAGGCAATTGGAAGAGGATGAACAAAACATTTTAGTGACTTGAAGACCTTCATTTCTATCAAAGCTCAGTTACTGTTTCTCAAAGTAATTATCTTGCCTGATATGAATATCTAAAATTGAAAACAAAGAACAGACAACATTGACTATTCTTGTTACCTGGCATCTGTGGTAATACTATTTGCCAGGAATTTTTCAAGGGGGTATAATAGATATTGTCGTATGGAACCAAATTTTGTTGACCTCAATGTTCCTCATAATTAAAAAGATTGGTCACAGATGTAAATTAGAGTACACAAGGAAGACAGTAAAAAACAGGCTTTTAAGCCATAAATGCAGCTGCACAAAGGATAGGATTCAGGTGGGCATGCATTACAAAGGAAAAACAGCTGCACACCTGCTTCATGCTTTACGAGCATCATGAGTATATTTGATGCTCAATTAAATCATCCTAACTATAATTTAGGGTGCCACCCTCAAGAAAGAATATCTTAACTTTAATTATCTGTCCAGGAGTTACTATTCTGTTTTGCATAGATATGAGCAATCATGTTTAATCATAACACAACAAACCAATTTTAAAACTGCCTGGAAGACATTTTCTACAATAAACAAAACAGCCATTCAGGCAATGCAATTTTTATCTACCATTATTTTTACAGGAAGCTCTTACCTTGATACATATATACATACAAAAACTAGTAAAATTATCTTATACCAGAAGTAAATGATGAACAGAAGTGGCTCACAACTGTGGAAGTTTTTATTTCATAACAGAAGGAATTTGAACAGTGTGTTCATGAAGTGTATTACTATTACTAACTTTTACATTTGTTAGAGGCTATGAGTGATTTACAACTTTTTTACTTTTCTCCCTAAATTAAGTTTCCTTTCCCTAAGGCTTCACCTTATGGGAGTTATGTAACCCTGGCTAAGTTCCTGAATCTCTGTGTCCTCAGTTTCTGATTCATAAAGTGAGAATGACATCTATTTATCAGGATGATTTTACGGAGTAAATTTGTTAGTAAATGTAAATTTCCTAGAGCAATGCTTAGCTCATAGTAAGAGATCAATAAATGTAGCTACAGTTTTGAAGATAAAATGAAGAAATGCCTAAATTACTTATCTAAGTTGCATCCCAGAACAAGATAATTCAAAAGCAGAATTCAAATTAAAGTTTGTCATTTATAGGCTGGTTATGCTAAAAGTAACTATAAGATGCTACGTTTTTGTTTTGTAAACATTTCCTAACTATTTTTAAAAAATGAATAATTTACAAAGAGCTTCAATTAACAAAAAATATAATTTTAACTGGTATGGAAAACAGACTGATACATGAAAATATAGTAAAAAGCCCAGTGTTACTTTTAGTTATTTGACTTAATTACTACTTGGGCTTTGGACACTTGAACCACCACAGAGGTCCTGAAAGAGGCAAATAAGATCCAGAAAAGTAAAGCATTTCACACAAAGCCTTCCTAATAGTGCAGAGCTGGATCTATTGGATCTAGGCATATATTCCTGATGCCAACTTTTATGTTCTTGTCCATTTAACTACATACTTCTCTATTAACCTATATCACACCCTACTCACATCCCAACAAGAAGGTACACAGCACATACCACACACACACACACACACACACGCACACAATACAGGCACACACACAAGCATGTCTCCTTCCCTTGCACACCACCCATACGCACCTGCTGTTGGACTTTTATACACATATGTCCTGAACTATTAATACCTATCATTTCCCTTTGTTACCATTGATGTAGTTAATAGCCAAATTGGTGACCAAGTTAGCACCAAAATAGACTCTCTAGTGATTGCTAAGATGCACTTTTAAAGTAACTGCTTGTAGCCTCTATTCCATAAGAAAATAAAACAAAGATCAAAGACAAGATCTCCTTTCAGGCGATAAAGACAAGCGCTGATTTATCTTCCATTTAGAATGAAAGCTCCTTCCCCACTCCAAATGTCTAGTCCTGTACATCAGAGATGCTCTTTAATTTTACACTAACCTTAAATCATGTCTTTCAAAAGCTAACATCAAATTATTTTTTACCCTCAATCAGCTTACTTAACTCTCTCCATCATAAAATATTCCTACTGTAATTTATATTTGCTTAGACTTAAGTAGCTATAATACTTCAAAATGTTTATTTGTATAGATATCTGTCTCCATTCCTAAATAATAATTTCTTTTTATGGACTGCCTGGCTTTGTATGTCCACCATGTAGTATATAGGGTGTGGTACATAAAAAGATGTTTTTGAATGGAGGATATTTACATGAAAATTTACAAAATTTCATCTAAATATGTAAATTTTCATGTAAATATGGTATTAAAGAAAGTACTTGATATCAAAAAATGTATGCAGTACAAAATTTCCTGTACACATCACATAATTATTTAAACTTTAGTTTCTTCATATGTAAAAAAATAATAGTAGTAATAGAAATCTTATATTCTAGTTGTACAGAACAAAAGAAGCATTATATAGTAAAACTTTGGTAAACTGAACATTATACAAACTTGAGTTGTTTTTTATATGTACTTTCTATTAACCTTTTGATGGAGAGTTATTAATATTTTTCCCTTTAAAATGTAGTTTTAATTAATTCTACTTCTTTTGATTTCTCCTGACCCCACCCTAGTTCAAGTCATCAGCAATTCTCTAATGATTGAGCATAAGTAGTCACAGACTATTACATTCTAGTTTAGTTGAGTTGGGAGTTTCAGAAATTTTGGATACATAGTTCTTTCTCACTAGAAATATTTTGAGTCATGTTTAACTCCCAGCCTCTTCCCTCTTTTTGTTCTTCTTTATACAAGTCTGCATTAGTATTTATCAAATAATTTAGGGTCATAACACCAGACTAAGTTCTCTTCATCTATTTTATAAAATTCCTGATGTAGTCAAACACTGGATACTTTTTATGTTTCTTTGAAATATGGGTGATTAATTTATCCACACTACTTCATTACTTTCCTCATCTATACCCCTCCCTAAGTATGAGCTTCTCTATACTCTCCAGGTAAATTTTACTTTGGAAGCACCAAAGCCTACTTCCCTGATGTCTGAATGAGGAAATCGGGGTAAAGTCTTTGAAGGGAAGATGAAGAATTATGTAGGTAACAATATGCCCTCCCTTCTGAAACTCCCAGGAATATTTAAAATACCATGATATTACCTCACTTACCAAATAGGTTAATTAAGTTTGAAAGATTTGATTTGGTGATGATAATAATTATAGTTGAATTAATGCTACTTCTGTTATTTTATCCCAGGGCTTCACAAAGACTACATCACACAGTTTCTTCTGAAAAGTTTAGCAGCAATGGGACAGATCAAAATAATTCCTGTCTTTTATTTTTTTTAAATTTGGCTTCTGTTTTTATTTTTTTTTTAATATTCTTAAAACATTTAACCTAATTATATATACACATACACATATATGGTGGAATTTCTAAAAACAGATACAACTTCATTGGATATTAATTGGCTAACTTATTTAAAAGTATTTGTACTTGCTCATTGCAAGAAGTACAAATATCCAAGTGCTTAAAAATAAACTAAAAGAAATTTTGAAGATCGGCAGTTCTAAGTGGAAAACAGGGATCAAATGAAACTCTTAAGGAGATGATTAGTGTAATTTTTCTGTAGAAAAACTGACTCAGTGCTTCAGGCTTCTCTGTACATACCCTGAGGCACTAGTCTCATTATGGAGGGAGAAAATAGTACCTTATATCTCAAGTTAATCCTTTGAAAATAAAAGATCCTTAGAGAGAAGAGTTGAAATTTTTAAAATCATTTTGGTTTCATGGATAGAAAATAATAAACGGAATTTTATAGTCAAAGTTAAATTTCTGTTTGAATACTTCTAAATTTGTCAATATCTTTAATTAAGTCAAATAAGACTGGATTTCACAGTGTTGTGTGTATATATATATATATATATATATATATATATATATATAATTAATAAATAGCAAATCTCCGTTAGTACTAAATATGAATGAATTCTGCATAAATATAAAATTATGGTTGAACACAGCTGTTTAATATATTCCAGCAATTCAAAATTATAATTCAAATTATTTGTTCATTCAGAAGTGAAAATGCAAGATTTTGATACTTCATTACCTTCTGTAACACCAGCTGCTAAAAATGAGCAAAATACTGACAAATCAAGCTTATAATTCCTATTAAGTTAAGTTTATACAAAAGGTGACTCTTGAGCATATGTTAAAAATAAATCCCAAGGCCTCTCTCTTTTGCAATTAAAAGCCCAGTTGAAACTTCTTTTGTTTTTCTTTCAAGGCTTATACAATTGTATCCTTTATCCTTTTACCTCCCTCCCTCCCTCCACACAATCCCAACAAATGCAAATACTATTAGCAACCTTTGAATTATGCCTAAATGTTTCTTACTTGTTCAATGTAAGAACAAGTAAGAATGTGGTTGGTTCAGTTATCACAATATGCACTAAATCAAAATAATGAAAATTTCAATAATAATAAGCTAATATTTAATGAATGTTAAGCTCCAGGCATTGTGTTAACTGCTATATATTTATCACTCAGTTTTAATACTCATAATGACCCTATGAGACAAATGTGATTATCCCAATTTTACAAATATAATAAGTAGACAAGGCATAGAGAAGTTGACTAACTTGCTTAAGGTCACAAAGCTAATAATTGACAGATTTGGTATTCAAAGGTGGGTCTATCTCAACAACTATGCTACACTGCCCCTGTATTATTTAAGAAGAAAGCACATTGCTAAGTTGAAACCTATGACTACTTAGATATTGCCTGTCTACTTCATCATGGTATTTCCCATGTCCTATAATAGAACAGTGTGGTGCTCAGTAAACATTTGTAGAATGAATGAGATTATCCATTATATTGAGTCTAAAATTTTCCATCTTATGGAAAGTCAAAGTCGCCATGTCCTATGTATCCAAAAGCAAAAATGATGGTGTTATGGTGTCAATCTTTCCTTTTTTTTTTCTTTTCTCTAACTCATCTTACTCCACTCTAACCAATATTACTCCAACATAACATTTTCTCCCAGGTTTCTCTTGCTTTGTTATACTGTTTCACCTTTGAGCAGACCTTCATTGACCTCTATTTCTTAAAGAACCACTGACTTCATTCTCTGTCATTTTATTCCCAGGCAAAGACTGTAATTTTTGGCAAGTCAGTTGCCATTAAGCTTTCTTCATAAGAGGAGCACAAAAAATAATATATCTACATATTTTAAAAACTTTTTTTTTACCTGAAGGAATATGGCAGTCTTTTTGTTCACTGAAGCATGGACCAGCTAAGCCCCTCAATGCCCACTGTCCATAGCTGAAGAACCAGGCCCAGAATTCCTTCTTAGGAAGAGAGGAATTAGTAGAGGAGCATTATGGAGGAAACAAGAATTTATAACATGGTGAGGACACTGTGGTAGAAATCATGGCCTTTGAGCACAATTATCCTTTTTAAGTATCAGAAACCTTGCCTGGAAGCTCTTTTATTTCTCATTTTTCCATTTCCCTTTCTTCTTTTTTTCCTTCTCCCATATGAGTAGCAGTTGTATAGCATACACACAAAAATCCATGTCAGAGAATGAAAATAGCTCTTGTCATTTTATACTAATGATTAAGATCAAAATTCATATATTTTCAGAAGTCACCAAATGACTAAATTTCATTTAGGCTTATTTATAAATAAGATTTAATAACAAAAAAAGTCTGCCTACTGGTCTATTATCTTAGCTCTGTAACAGTATTCAAAATTATGTCCCAGAATTTAACAATTTCTTTGCCCTACCTTCTAGAGTCTCCTCTCCTTACCAAAAGACCCACTAAGAGTCCTTTTCCAGGCTCACCAATATTTGTAACACTGGAAAGAGAAAAAAACAAGTGTCTTGAATTGGAGTTATTTTCCAGCTTTCTCCACAAAATATCATTTAGTGCTATTGGTAAAAATAAGGCCAGGCCTGTGCACATTCTCACTAGCATCTGTAATTTTAGAGGAAGTTTGGGCAGAAAATTAAGACATCAGGCATGTGCTTGAGGCAAAACACTATCAGAACACAATGAGTCAAAGTCAACACAAAACAGTCTACCCCATCTCTAGTGAAATCAGGGTTGTTTGCACCAGAATATAAGGCAGGGTACCACAGATGTCTGATACATTTATAACAAGATTTTTGGTAAATGTACTATGTGAAATAAAATTTATTTCTTTTCCTGGTTAGCCAGGAGTGATTTTCTTTATTGGTTTGGTGCATTACATTTACAGGTTTTCTCATGACATGCTATGCTTGCATTCCTAAATTGAATCCAATATGTTTAGAATACACAATCACATACACAAATTTGGATAAGATGTGATGAAATTTTAAAGGGTTTTTGCACACCAACATTCAAAAATTAAATTGTGGGAGACAGAATAATGCTCCCCTCCAAGGCATCCACAATCTAATCCTTAGAACCTGCGAATATATTACTGCATACCAAGAGACTAGTTAAAGAGCTTGAAATGGGGAGATTCGCCTGGGTTATCCTGGTGGGCTTAATCTAGTCAAACAGGTCCTTCAAGTGGAGAAACTTTCCCAACTCTTGTCAGAGGGTATTGGGACTATGCAGAATGGTCAAATGTGCTGTTTTTGTAAACAGAGGAGGGGAACTAGGAGCCAAAGTGTATGGGAGACCTCTAGAAGCAGGAAAACACAAGGAAACAGACTCTCTCCTAAAATCTCCAGAAAGGAAGGTAATCCTGAGACACTGGGACGTTAACCCATGTTGGATTTGTGACCTACAGAACTGTTAAGAAGCTAAATAATAATAAACTGCTAAATTTGTGGTAATGTGTTATAGCAGCATATAATACTAATAGAGATTGATTTTACAGCTTCCTATTTAATATGTACTCTCCTAGTTTTGATAGTTTGTTAGTTTTGATTAAGTTTATTCTGGTCTTAAGTATTGTGTTGGAAATCTTTGCTTCTTAATACCAGTCTTAGAAAGATTTTTTTTCTTAACAACTTTGTAAACCCACCTGTAATACCAGCTGTAATATGAGCCATGGATGCAAGTAGATTTATTTACTAATTAAATTGTTTCTATGATTTTTAGTTTATTCAAAAATTATATTTTTGTATGATTTATTTTTCTAAACATGAAAGGTCATTTTATCCTTTTAAATATATTTTTTCATGATTATTTTTCCCCTTTTTCTCTTCATCATTCTTAATTTATCAAGTTCATTGACTTTTTTTGTTAAGAACCAGGTTTTGATTTTGATTATCCTCTCCAATGATTCCTGGTTTCTATATCATTGAGAATTTTTCCCCTCTACTTTGTTTATGTTTATTCTGTTAAAAATGTGTCTAGTTTTTTAGATGAATGCTGAACTCATTTATATTCAAACTTTTTAAAACTAAATTATAAATTGTTTAGCCCAACTTACCTGTGTTTCTCTACTTACAAATCCAATGCATTGTTAGATTCTCATCAAGAAAGATCTTTGAAATATTGATATCTTTGTAGTCTCAATTCACTAGGCTTCTGAAATAACATCACTTTCTTAGTTTCCTACTTTCTTTTCCTATTACAATGCCTTAATCAAGTGTTATCCCACAATGTTCTGTCTTAGAGTTCTTATCTCATTTCATATATGCTTTTTTGTTGATATAATTTCATTGTTAACTCTTCTGTATTCAATGACTTCTATAGCCATACTTCTGGCTTAGTTCTCTCTTCCAAGTTTGTGGGGAAATATGTTGTATATTTGACAAAGGTTTAATAGCCTGCATTTGCTGGACTACTTTATATTTATGATGAGGACACATTTGAAAGACAAATAAGGAAATAAAATTTAGTGTCAAATTATGATATATTGTGTCAGTGATCCAAATTGAACTCTACTTAATAGGCAATGAAAAAATCATCAAATATTTTTGAAAAAGATAGTGACTTGATGGATAGTATGCTTTATTTATATTTTAAATTTTTTTATTTTTAAATTACAGTTAACATACAATATTTTATTAGTTTCAGGCATACAGCATAGTAATTGGATGTTTACATACTTACAAAATGGTCACCCTGATAAGTTTAGTACCCATCTGACACTGTACACAGTTATTACAATATTGTTGACTATATTTCCTATTCTGTACTTTACATCCCCGTTACTGTTTGTCTTTTCTGTCTGATATATTTCACTTAGCATAATACCTTCTAGGTCCATCCATGGTGTTGCAGATGGCAAGGTTTCATTCTTTTTTATGGCTGAGTAATATTCCTTTATCCTAGTATATGTACTGTTTCTCCTTTATCCATTCATCTATCAATGAACACTTAAGTTGCTTCCATATCTTGGCTACTGTAAATAACACTGTAGTGAACATAGGAAAGCACATATCTTTTGAATTAGGGTTTGGGTTTCTTCAGTAAATACCCAGAAGTGGAATTGCTGGGTCCCTCTTTGTCCCTTGTTATATATCATTTATTTTGAAGTCTATTTTGTCTGATATAAATCTTTCTACCCCTGATTTTTATTTGTTTCTATTTGCATGAAATATCTTTTTCACCTTTACTTTCAGTCTTACTTTTGATCTGAAATGAGTCTCATGTAGGCAGAATATGTATGAATCTTGTTTTCTTATCCATTCAGCTCCCCTATGTCTTTTGATTGGAGCATTTAATCCATTTACACTTACAGTAATTATTGATAGGTATGTGGTCTATCAATAAAATCTATTTACATATGCAGTAATTACTGATATTTATGTATCCATTTCATTATTCATATTTTTTACTTTTCTTTTTTTCCTTCTTCTTCTTTTAAAGAAGTTCCTTATAATACTGGCTTGTGATGAACTCCTTTAGTATTGTCTTGTCTGGGAAGCTCTTTATCTGTCTAATTCTAAATGATAGCCTTGCTGGGTACAGTAATCTTGGTTGTAGGTCCTTACTTTTCATCACTTTGAATATTTTGTGCCAATTTCCTCTGGCCTGCAAAGTGTCTGTTGATAAAACAACTGAAAGTCTTATGGGACCTCCCTAGTAGGTAACTAACTGCTTTTCTCTTGCTGCTTTTAAGATCCTTTGTCTTTAACCTTTGGCATTTTAATTATGATGTGTCTCAATGTGGGCCTTTTGGGGTTCATCTTATTTGGGATACTCTGCATTTCCCTTTATTTATTGTATTCTTCGTTTCTAACTGGTTCTAGTTTGAGTTTTTTTTATGTCCATATTTATGTTTCCTCTTTGTTAAAGTTCTCACTGACTTCATCTACTCTTCCCCTAAGGACATTGAGCATCCTTATAAGTAGCACTTTGAACTCTGCATCTGGTAGATTGCTTGTCTTCCTTTTGAGTTCTTTTTCTGGAGCTTTGTTTTGTTCTCTCTATTGGGACACATTTTTTTTTTGTCTCCTAATTTTGCCTGCCTCCCTGTGTTTATTTTTATTCATTAGGTGGGCCTTCTCTGTCTCCCATTCTTGGTAGAGTGGCCTTATGCAGTAGGTGTCCTGTGGGGCCCAGTGCTGCAGTCTCCCTGGTCACTTGAGCTGGGTGCTCCAGGTGTGTCCCTTGTGTGGGTTGTGTGTGTCCTTCTATAGTAGTTGAGCCTTGATTGCTGCTGGAACATCAATGGGAGTGATTGACCCTCTGGCTGATTGGCTGTGAAGACTGGCCATAACTTATAGCAAAGGAACTGCTATGTAGGTGCTGACCCTATGAAGTAGGATTCACTTTAGTGGGGCTCTGGTGCCTGCCAAGTCTGCCCTTTGGGTGTGTCATTTTGTAGAGGCGGTTCTCTGGTGTTGTCTGAATGTGACTACCATGGTTTGGGGGCCTACTGGGAGGGGCTCTGTTGCAGACCAAGTTCAGCTGCTGGGTGTTCAGCAGCTGCCTGGGGCTTCATGGTATGAGCTACAAAGTGATTTGCACATGGATGCTACTTGAGCTGGGTTTGGAGGGGTCTGAGAGGGAATTAGCAAGAGGTATGCCAAGGCCAGATGCTGCTTGCTTGGGGTTTGTGAGCCATTAAGAGATTTTAGGCAAGTATGCCACATAAACCAAGATAAGCCATTTGTATGGAAAAGCCAATGGGAGGGCCTTGGGTATGCCCAAAATTTGGGTGGGTTGGAGTCTCAGGGAATCGCCAGGGTGGAGTGAACAGCATTAGACAAGTTGATAGAGACTCAGAAATGGTGTCCATCTAGTGTGCAGAGGTTTGCTCCAAAAAGGAACAATGGCCTCTGTCATCTGTGTTTGGGACAAAGCTGCCCTTCCAGTCCTTGACTTGAAGTAAGATAATTCAATTCTTTCATGTATATCCCTGGTACCTTTCACAATGCTGCCTCAGCATTGGAGCTCAGACTGAGTCTATCAGACTGTGTTTGGACCCTTTATGAGAAGTGTTTGTGGCTCCAGCCACCCGCTGTCTCACTCAGCCACAATCTCCACTGGTTTTCTTAGCCCGAAGTAATAGGTACTTCTCTTTCTGGCACTTGAACTCTTGGCTGGGGAGCTTGGTGTTGGGCTAGGACCCCTCACTCCTCAGGGAACACCTCCACAGCCAAGATATATCTGCCAATTTTTAACTATCATATGTGGCAGTGGGACCAGCATGTTCCACATTTCCATCACTCCTACCAGTCTTATGGTGGCTTCTTCTGTATTTCTGTAATTATAGGAATTCTCTTCAGCTAGACTTCAGGCAGTTTTCAATTATGGTTGTTCTGCAGTTTAGTTGTAATTTTGATGTGGTCATGGGAGGATGCAAGCACAGAGTTTACCTACTCTGCCATCTTGACAGAAATTTCGATAATATTCATTAGTGAAAATAATGTATCACTTTATGGTAGACAAATTAAAGAGAAAGAAAAGAGAATAGAGATGGAAAAATATTAGGATACAATTTTAGTATAAAGAATCAATGATCTGGAGACTTCCGGTAAAATGGTGCAATAGACAGATGCTGTGCTAACTGCCTCCCAGGATCACACCAAAATTACAAGCAAATTATACAGCATGCAACCCTGGAGGTCCACGGAACACTAGATGAGCAGAACCACTAAACAAAGAACTTAAAGAGGAGGCCACGTCGGGTCTGGTAGGCTGGCGGAGACGAGAGAGGGCGAGCCCCGTGAGGGAAGCCCCAGCCGTGGGAATCTTGTCTGGTTGGGGGAGAGACCCTCTGGCCACAAACCAAGCTCACCAGCCCAGAGTTCCTTTGCCGGGAAGAGGAGTTCTAATATAGCTGGCAGTAAAGTAGTGAGGACTCTCTTTGCTCAGCTTGGTGACGCTGAGAGTGGCTAGAGAATCAGTGGGGCCGGCGCCCGGGCTTGCTCACCAATGAGCACTTAGCTGGTTACTGGTAGAGGGAGTAGCTGTGTGAGCTGGGCCCAGGAGCCTGCGGGGACGGACTAAACTGAACACCTTTAGTGCAAAGGCTGGAGGTTTTTGGACTGTTATTTCCGTGGTGTGGAGCCTGCACGTGAGTTGTGTAGGGAGGATGCCATTTTGTCGGGCTTGGGCCCGCCCACGGAGGATCAGGTCCGAGACCTCATTGGTCTGGTGGAATTGGCGCAGAAGTGCGTGTGTGCGTGCGCGCGAGCGCCTGCGGCCTTGGATCCCCACCCTCTGCCTAGCTTATACTGCGTTGCCAGGGAAACGCTGGACGGGTGCCCTCCAGCTCCAACAGGCTGCTCACTGAGACCCGGGAGTGTGCGACCTGCCTTGGATCCCCACCCTCTGCACGGCTTGTGCTGAGTTGCCAGGGAAACGCCTGGTAGGCATGCTCTGGCTCCAACAGGCTGCTCACTGAGATGCGGGAGTGCACAAGCCACCTTGGGTCCCCACTCTCCGCACTGTGCTTGCAGAGTTTCCAGGCTGGTGATTGGTTGTCGGGCTGCTCGGCCTGATCTGTGAGCGGCTGATTGGGACAGGCTGAGACTGGGAGTTTTCCTGGGAGTGTTGGGCTGTGAGCTGTGTGCCTGCGTGATCCATCCAGGGCTCTTCTTGGGATCTATCTAATACATCAAAGCAATCCCAGAGCGACAGCCAGAATGGGGAAATGAAGAAACATGTCTCAAGTAAAAGCTCAGAAGAAACCTCTAGAAATGGAACTAAATGAAACAGAGGGATCCAACCTTTCAGAGACAGAGTTTAGAACACTGATGATAAGAATGTTTAAGGAACTTAGCGAGGACATAAAGAAGGATAGGGAAACCATAAAAAACAACCTGTTAGAACTAAAGAATACAATAACTGAAATGAAGAACACACTCAAAGGAATCACCAGTAGAGTAGATGAAGCAGAGGAGCGGATCAGCGATTTGGAAGATAAAATAGGAGAAATCACCCAGTTAGCACAGCAAAAAGACCAAAGAATAAAAAACAATGAAAATAGTTTAAGAGTCCTATGGGACAAGGTGAAATGCAACCACCTTTGACTCATAGGAATACCAGAAGGAGAAGAGAAGAAGCAAGGGGTCGGAAATGTATTTGAAAAAATAATGACTGAAAACTTCCCTACCCTGGTGAAAGAAATCAACATACATGCCCAGGAAGTGCAGAGGGTTCCAAACAAGCTGAACCCAAACAGGTCCACACCAAGACGCATCATAGTTAAAATAGCAAAGTTTAAAGACAGAGACAGAATCTTAGAGGCTGCAAGAGAAAGACAGCAGGTTACATATAAAGGAACTCCTGTTAGACTAACAGCTGACTTGTCTACAGAAACTCTGCAGGCCAGAAGAGAGTGGCAGGAGATACTCAAAGTGACACAAAATAAAGGCCTACAACCAAGATTGCTCTACCCAGCACGGCTATCACTTAAAATTGAAGGAGAAATAAAGAGCTTCTCAGAAAAGAACAAGCTTAAGGAATTCATTACCACCAAGCCAGCATTGCAAGAAATGTTAAAAGGGCTTTTTTAAACAAAAAAAAGGGGTAAACAAGCTAACCCAGGGAGACCAGGAATACAAATAACAAAATGGCAATACATATGCACCTATCAATAATCATTTTAAATGTGAATGGGCTAAATGCTCCAATCAAAAGACACAGAGTGGCTGAGTGGATAGGAAAATAGGACACATGTATATGCTGTTTACAGATGGAATAAGATATTTCATGCAAATGGAAATGAGAAAAAAAAAAGCTGGAGTACCAATACTTATTGTGGACAAAATAGACTTTAAAATGACTACAATAAAAGACAAAGAAGGGCACTATAACCCTAATAAACATCTATGCACCCAACATAGGAACTCCTAATTACATATAACAGATTTTAACAGACCTAAAGACAGAGATCAACAGTAACACTATCATAGTAGGGGACTTCAACACCATTGTCACCAATGGACAGACACTTTAGACAGAAAATCAACACAGAAAGAGTTGATATAAAGGAAAAACTGATGGTTGTTGGCTGGGAGGGAGTGGGGAAGAGGCAGAGGGGGAAGGTTTTGGACAGTGTAGATGAGACTACAATGTTGCCGCAGGGAGATAGGGGCAGTTCTGGGAATGTAATTGATAATGTTGTGAAGAGACTATTATGTTGTGTGAAAGAAGTCACTCGGAGAAGGACAGGTACCATGTGATCTCACTTGTGTGTGGAGTCTGAAGAGCTGAGTGAATGATCAAAGTAAACAGACTCATAGATGTAGAGGAAAAACTGAGGGTTGGGAGGGGGGTGGGAATGAGGAGGAAGGGGAAGGGATTAGACAGCATAAATAGACAACTACAATATTGCCACAGGGATATGAAACACAGTTCGGGGAATATAATAATGTTGCAAAAATTTTGTGGCATGTCAGATAATCACATGTCTTGTTCAGGAGACCACTTCATGGATGGAGTAGAGGCTTGATCACTGCACTGTACACCTGAAACTGATGTTGTATACTATTGTATGCCAACTGTAACTGAATATGTGGATGGTCATGGGATGTGGAGTATACTGAGGAGGGGAGTCAGGGGAGTTGTGATAGATATGTATGATATGGCGGGGGGAGTGGGGTGGTGAACTGGGGGAAGGGGGTTGTCACTTTGGGGGGTAAAGAGTATAACTATTGCATTGTGTTGTACACCTGAATCTAATATAAAAAAAAAAAATCAATGACCTAAATTGGGATGGCAAGAGTTGAAATGTAAAGAGAGGGAAAGATTCTAAAACGATTCTAAAAAGTGTTAAAACACAATATATGATGACTCATGAATATTGGAATGTGAGAAAAAAAGGAAAGGACTAAGTAAAATGCTTAATTATTCACTCTGATTGAATAGGAAAACAACATACCAATGGGGAAAACAATTAGTTCATTTTATCTCATATTTAAGCTATCAGATGTGTCTGTGAAAAAATTCTGTAGGAAATTTGAACAATAGTTCCGATGTTCAAGGAAGAAATCATGCTAGGGACAAAAATAGGAAATTACTGAAATTGATGGTGGATAGTCCATAAATGTAAAAGGTCCTCCAGAGAAAGTATATTAAAGAGAGTGAATTAAAGTGAGTTAATTCTGGAGAGCAACTACATTTATGAATAGAAAATCAAAGAAGTCATTGATAAAGGCAAAAACAGGCCATAATCACAAAAGAAAAAAAAAAAGACAGGATTAGGCAGGCTATGGAAAGAGTTTCAGGATGGGAAGTATAATTAACAGAGATAAAGTTTGTAGAAGAGACAGTGCATAGGAGGTTTGAATAAAGAGGTCTGGATATAAAAGATATTTGGGCAACACTGAGAAACACAGGACATATTTTTTTCATTTATTTAAAACACATCTATTGAAATTTCATGAGAGTGGATTCACAGCTCTTTCTGATTGAAGGTTAGCACTGAGATATACAAAGGGCACTCGAGAAGCACTATACCTTCCATTTGAAATAGAGCAAGTTTACTGCCCTCAATTGTATCCTAATTGGAGAGGAAGAGCTACTCTTATTTTAGGTAGAAATGGCTATGTAACCAAATCAGTACACTAAAGTATATACTTTATACTGTGTGTATACTGTGAAAAAAAATTAAAAAACCTGTTTTCAGTAAGAAAAAGTCATCATTGAGGCATTAATATTAGACCTGAGTCTCAAAAATAAGTAGAATGAAGCTTAGGAACTGCTTAGACATAAGGAGAAATCAGGCTGAATAGGTAGGTAGAAGCCAGGTCATAAAAATGATTATACCCAGCCATGTGGACTATTGTAGCATCTTAAGAATAGGAGTCACTTTACAGATAATATTTTAAAATATTAACAATTTCCCCAATATTTCTTTCTCTTAGTAGTCTTGTCTCTACTCAAGCATAAATTAACTGCGAGAATATTCTTAACAGTTGTACAACAGAAAGAATATCCTATACAAATTCACAAAATAAAGGAAGGTAATTTCACTTCTTAGCTAGAGAACCAGAGAAGCAGCCATATTCCAGAAACAGAGAAGGCTGCTAGGTGTGTTTATAAGATAGGGCCTCAGACAGCCTTACTGAGATTGTCTGTTCTCTTGCATGAGAGAGAAGCAGAATGATTTCTTAGCACACAACAATACATAGAATACATACAGAATCCTGCTAGACCTAAAAGGACCTATGGACAGGGTCCTGGGACATCTCTAAAGACACCTGTCAGGACAGGTGACACAGAATACAAGATGTTCCCAACACTTAGTAGTGCTGACTATACATAAGTAATATCAGCTTCTACAACTCAACTTGCTCTTTTCACTGAGATTACAAACAACTTCAGTTGTTTCATAACCCTCCCTTTGATTCTACATTTCCATGAAAGAGTAGGCTATACTTATTTTCTCACCACTCACTATTCACTAATGTGTTATATAGATGTTACTTAATATTAGAAACAAGAATGAAGTCTCTCATAAAGAAGGAACTATTGAAGTAGCAGTAGGTTTAATTGGATGACTGTCTAAGGAAGATAGATGATCTGTTGGCCTACTGAAGGGAAGAATGGATATCAAAATATCTCTAAATCAATTATATAGTATATATACATATATCTCCTTCTATACTGTTTCTCAGTACAATGATAAGGTACTTATGTGAGAAATTGTATATTACATGATGTCACTGATTAAAAGCCAAATTAAACATCTCAGAGTTAATACTGGAAAGGCACTCTAAAAAAGAGGCATAATATTGCAATGAAAGTATCTTGGACACATTAGGAAAACTTTCGATCACTCTTTTCCTTTTTATGTCTCCCTTCACATCTGAAGATATAGTGTAAGTAGATAATGCATTGTATGTGACCTTCACAAATCTATAATATGACTGCCTAGAACGAATTATGGTATTATGGATTACCCAATGAATAATGGTTGGTTTTAATAAAAAGGCAGAGGAAACTTATCTGACCCTGCACTTCTACATGTCCTTCCAAAGGGTCACAGTAATATCTTAGTCCATTCATTCCCCATAGCTTAATGATTTCTGATTTAGCACATCTATATCTGCAAGGGAAAAATGTCTCTAGAAAATTTAATCCTAGTTAATAAAATCAAGTTAAATGGTAAGGCAAAGCAGTAAAATTTCAGTGACATTATTTAAATTAGAACCTGATTTATCTGTACTATTAACCACAGATGTAAAGTGAAAACATTCCTGTGTGTTATTTTAACAAGAAAAAAACATGTTAAAGAAGAAAATCCATCTTTACCAAAATAATTAAAGTAACTTTCTTTTCCCTAGAAGCATGTTTCTTTTTTTTTTTTTTTAAGATTTTATTGGGGAATTGGGGGAGGGGAACAAGCTGGGGAATCAGGGAAGGGGAACAGACAAGTTGCCATCATTTTGTTCTTCAGTCTAGTTGTGGAGGACGTCGCTTCACTGGCCCATGTTAGTATTATCATTGTGCTCTTCGCGGGCAAGGCAGATCGGTTGTCGGCCTCTGGATGGCTACTCATGGTGGCTCTTGGCAGCTCACACTGGCTGCCAGCCACCCACTGTAGCTTATGGCAGCCCACTGCAGCAGGGGCTGCAGTTATGCCATTGCCAGGCTACACAGCAGCCCAGCTCCAGGTCGAGCTATTGTTCACCATCTTAGCTGCAGAGGGCAATGTCACTGACCCTTATATATGGGATCCAAACCAGGGCCCTGCTGCTCACAGCCAGTGTCCCAAGCCAGCCCTTAACCAGCACGCTACTCGGCTGGCCCCCTAGAAGCATGTTTTAAAATGGAGTGTAAGTAGAAAGAAACTGAGACATCGAGAAAATTATTTAATCTGTTTGAAAGAGATGTATTTGTAAGATTAAATAACTAATGGCCATTTGACTGTTTCAATTCACCTAGACATCTATTTGAATGAATTTACTATAGTTTGAGATTATGGGATCATGTAGGTTTTGCCATTGTCCACAATATTAAGGAACGTTGAAACTATAACAGTAATACCATCAACATAAAAATGAATAAATCAAGATCGGGGTATTTCACATTCATACTTGTTTATACCATGCCCTAAAGTTAACAAACTGTATCATACAAATTCCATTTGTACAAGTTGCCACAAGTAAAGTGCTCAAGTGAACTGAGGCTAACTTTTCTCTCTGAAAGGAGTTAATATTTTTTCATTTTTGCTACAATAAAGACAGATTCATATTTTAGCTTTCCATGTCATATTGCCAATACCCAATTTTTATTGTCTCCTCTGCTATAATGCATGTCCTCTTCTTGTCAAGCTCAAAAGGGCACTGTGATGAACCTTGGATTGCTTCAGCTCATGTTCATTTTCCTGTCAACATCTATCACAATACTGCAGAAAGGCTGTCTTTCCTAGAGTTCCCTCAATGATATTATTATACGATCAGCACTTACAAGGGCTGAACATCACTGCTCAAAATTGCATGTATCAGGATATATATATATATGTCAAGTAATTATTTTCTTAAAGAACGCCACATTTAAAAGCAAATTTGCTCAATTATTCCAAGCACTCCACAGTGAGGATAAAACAAATGTGGTCAACTTCAAACCTGTATTTAAAAGTAACTTTACAGTTTCATGAAGCCAGCAGGGTTTTAGATCTTCAGAGGAAAGTGATGATGTTCTGAGTCATTTAATGGGGAAATTGATGGAGAAAAATACACAAGGTTCTAAACGGCAAATGGACTAGGTGAACAAAGTCACCTATGGTGGACTTTGAAGACATTGCACTCTTAGGAAACTGAAGGATAGTCTGTGAAACACGGTCAACTTGCCAAGTGAATATTCTGTGGCAGAGATACACACAATTAGGGTTGTTCTCTCTCCACATCTCATTTTCTAAAGTGACCTGAAAATGTTTCGTCTTAAAAATTGGTCTGTCCTGGGTTAAGTTCTGTGTTCTGCTGCTTTCTCACTAACAATGTGACAGTGGGATTATAATTTATGTTGCTTGTCCTTTAGTTCCATCATTCTTCAAGTGATGCAAGCTTGTTGGATGGATTAGAACTATTTTTACAGAGTATATATGCAATCACTCCTGGTGATTTTTAATTTATTATTATGATACAAATGGCATGAAGATAGTGTAAATAGTAATAATATTAATGAGGCTAATTTAGCAATTTCAGTCTCATGTCAGAGAACCCTCTTATCTTATGGGTATATCAAAACATAAAGAAGAATTTAGAGACACACTCTGAGGTTATCTGGAGGGAGAGCTTTCTAATTGGCCTGTTTCCTAAATGGGAGCTATTCCTTTAAAGTTAGATAGAATGCTTCTTACTTGCATGGAGAAGGAAATTTTTCTTTTTATGTTTATGTAGTGGTTGTGTTTCCCACATAAAAGTGAGAGCAATTTCAGACTTATAAAGCAAATAAAGAGAATGAAGACAACTAAAAAAGAAACAATTCCAATTAAAGACACTGGAGTTGATTTTGTTTTAAACAACTAAAACCCAACTAAAGTAACTTTGGAATTCACTATTTCAAAATAGCCTAGTGGCAGGTACCGTTAAACACTATCGAGCCTCCCTTTCTGCTTTTGTTTGTAGTACAATTTGTCAATTTCATATTTTAGATTCAGTTTTCTCCATAGAACTATAACCATGCTTACAAACAGCTCTGGGATCAAATATTTCTAGCAACATTACACAGGAGAAACCCATCTCCAGTATTAAACTCCTAAGGACAGTTTCTAACTGCCTCAAGTTAGATTGATTTGCCAGCCCTGGGACAATGATCAAAACCAGGTATTTGAAACACCAGAACTGTCTCAGGCTTGAATAATTTGACTATCACTGAGAGTGATTACGAATCTATGTTTTTCCCCTCCAATAGAAGAAAACTTTGGTCTCAAAGAGTCTCACTTCCCTAGGGTATAAAGTACTAGTACCAAAAAGCAGGAGAGAATATGTGCTGCAATAGGAGCATAAAATAGATATTATGAATGCATTAGCATATATAAATATAAATGTATATTTTACAGTGGAAATCCCTTTTTATACTAATGTTTAGCAATGGATATATTCCTGTATTTCAAACCATGTGCAGTGAACAACAATATAACTTATAAAAATGATGATCCTAAAGGAAAGACAGTGGGAATAATAAAGGGAATAATGTGTGTTAAGGTAGAGAAAAAGCAAGATTTGATATTCTGACTTTTAAATTCAAAATAGGCTTCTTTTCTAACAATTACTTCTATCTCTATACATACATTGTTTATAAATGATCTAAATCACTCTTTTAACACATCTATACCGGTGTTGCCAAAAATATGTATACACATGACTTGTATTCATCTTTTGTTATCGGTATATATTATTACAATTTTAATACAGTTTTTTCTTTTCTTAAAATGTGTCTATATATTTTTGTGGCACCCTCTGTATCTGTAACCCTTAAATAAAATTTAATTCATTCATCCCAAATTTAATAACCCTTTTCACAAGTTGCTTTAAAGAATGAGTCCCTGTACACACTATTCCCATAGGTCAATGATGTATTACCTAGTCAGATGCTATACTACATAAACACTATTAATTAAGGTATCTTCAGCCGGAAATAACAGAAAACATCACAAACAATGGCTTAGAAAATATTAAGTTGACTTGCCTTATACAATAAGAAGACCATGGCTAGAGAGCCCACATTGATATGGAAGCTCATCCATGTCCCCAGGCGTCTGTGTCCCTTCCATTGCCCCACACCATCATTTCTGGCTTGTGACTTTCATTCCAGTGTTCACAGGGTGGCAGTCACATTTCCAGGTGTTCAGCTTCCATTTCAAAAAGAGAAAAGGAAAAAAAAATGGAAGGGCAAAGAGCACAGAAAAAGGGAGCAAACAAACTGTATTTCCTTTCACAAAACTATCCTGGAAGTCTGACCCAGCAACTTCTTAAAGTTCATTGATTAAAACCGATTATATCACAATGGTCTCTTATGGCCTCAAAGTAATGTAAGATGAGAAATATTTTAATTAGTGTATTTCTCACCCAAGGAAAATTAGAGTTCTGATTAGTAGGGAAGAGAGACTGTCAATTGGATAAGTAATTACCTAGATTGAGAGCATTATCATGACATAAATATATCATCTATAATTTACATCCACACGGGCATTAAACACTTCTGATGTTACAGGTAAAAACAATAATCAAAAATCATGCTATCTACACCCAGCTAATGCCTAAAAAACAAACTGCCAGTTACCAGGGCCAATTTAAAGCTGGTGTCTGAAGAAGTTTTCAAGTTGCTGTGCTTTCTATGTGTCTTCATAAAATTCCATGTGACAAATTTAGTATGTAGGCATATCTTTTATTTTATATATAGATTAGAAAGCCAACTTTCATAGAGTTGAAGTAATTTTCCCAAGTTCCACACTTAGAAAATATCAGGGTCAAGAATTAACCCAGATATTTGAAATTTTATATCTTTTTGTTGTTGTTGTTCACCATTCTTTCTTTTCCATTCATACCTGTGCATGTGTTACATGCCACTGGGTTGGCTCTGACTCCTGGCAATTCCATGAATGAGTGACACCCACAGTGTCCTGCCTTCAGCATCCTTGCTCAGCTCCTGTAGACTCATGCTTACAGCTTCTTTTATGGAGTCAATCCATCTCATACTTGGTATTCCTCTTTTCCTGCTGCCATCTGTTTTTTTCCAGCATTCCTGTTTTATCCAAAGAACCCTAGCTTTCATGATGTGTCTGAAGTAGGACAGCTTTGGTTTTGTCATTTTGGCCTCCAGCAATATTTAGGCTTAGTTTGCTTCAGGACCCACTTGTTCATCTTTCCGGCAGCCCAGGGTATTCATAGAGCTCTCCTCCAACACTATACTTCAAAAGAATCATTTTTTTTTTCTATCAGCCTTCTTCACTGCCCAACTTTGACACCCACATATGGTAACTGGAGATATGATGATGCGGATGATCTTAGTTGGTTTCTAACAACACAACACGCTTTTGGTGATCTTTCCTAATTTTTTTTGCTGCCCTCCTTAGTCACAGACTTTTCATGATTTCTTGGTGGCTGTTTCCATTTGAATTGATGACTAAACCAACGTAAGCAAAATCTTTCACAATTTCAATGTCACCATTGCATACATTAAAGTTGTATATTAATTCTGTAGCCACGATTTTTGTCTTCTTGATGGTTCAAATACAGTCCTGCTTTGGCACTTTCTTCTTTCACTTTCATCAGGAGTATAAAAGTTTCAAATCTTTTATTCCTTTAGGATGAACTATTTGGCCTTTTGTTTCTCCCTCCGGTGTATCTTGATGTTCATTTCAACCAAACTCAAACTTTCAAAAAGAAATACATATTAGGATATAACTCATTGTTTAGCTGATTTTAGGTTTAAACTCTATGGGAAATATATCTGAAGAATCTTTAGCATATTGATTGCTGCCCTAAAAAATAACTATACAAATAAATATTTAAGTAGATCATTGATTAATTCATGGGATATTTCTCTAGTGTGCTAAGTGTAACTGGTAAAGAAAATTTATTAATCATACCAGCACAGGTATGCCTTCAGCAATAATAGGTTTTTAAAGAAAAAAATAGTGTTTTCTCTAGTGATACAGTTTTAGATATACATACATAGTTCTGATTAATTCTGACAAGAAAGGTGTTTCTAAATGAAAATGAAATCTTTCAAGAAATTCTTGAAGGAAAACACAAAAGTTATGAAAGTTATTTAAAATTCAATTTTGCTAAGAGTTTTATATGTGGCTACAACTATGGAAATTCTATGGAAATCCAAAATTGTTAATATAATGCTTTTCATCAAAGAAGCAACAAACCAATAATTTCATATCATCATGAAATTATTAGAAAAATGTTATATTGTAAAAAGAAAATAAGAAAGCAGTCACTGTATTTAGCACTCACTATAATCCTTGTCCTTTGGAAGGCAGTTTATAAGCAAATTATTTATGAATAATATTGATTATACATTGTTGTCACTGACATGTAAATGCAAATTGTGTTTGAACCTCCCTACTGATGGGATTGAGAAAAAATTATTTGCCATATTAATGGAAATATATCGAGAACTAGATGAAAGCAAAGGCAGGCAGATCCTGTGCTGGCTTTTCCTTTCCCCTTTCTTCTACCATCTTCCTTAATCCTAAACTTGAGGTGCCCACCCGCCTAGCATCGCTTTTACCATGGCCCTCAGAGGAGCCAACATGCAAAAGCAGATCAAGCATATGATGGCTTTTATTAAACAAGAAGCCAATGAAAAAGCAGAAGAAATAAATGCAAAAACAGAAGAGTTCAACATTGAGAAAGGTCATCTTGTGCAAACCCAGAGACTGAAGATTATGGAGTACTATGAGAAGAAAGAAAAGCAGATAGAGCAGCAGAAGAAAATTCAGATGTCCAATTTGATGAATCAAGCAAAGCTCAAAGTCCTCAGAGTGAGAGATGACCTTATTACAGACCTAGTAAATGAAGCAAAACAGAGACTCAGCAAGATGGTAAAGGATATAACCCGGTACCAAGTGCTGCTGGACGGACTGGTCCTCCAGGGTTTGCCCCAGTTGTTGGAGCCCCAGATGATTGTCCATTGCCGGAAACAGGATTACCCTCTGGTAAAGGCTGCAGTCCAAAAAGCAATCCCTATGCACAAAATTGCCACCAAAAAAGATGACGTCCAAATTGATCAGGAGGCCTACCTGCCTGAGGAAACAGCTAGTGGAGTTGAGATCTATAATGGGGATTGTAAAATAAAGGTTTCCAAAACCGGAGAAAGCCGGCTGGATCTCATGGCCCAGCAGATGATGCCAGAAGTACGGGGAGCCTTGTTTGGTGCAAATGCCAACAGGAAGTTTTTGGGCTGAGCGTTTGAGGCCAAGTTCCTATACTGCTATGATAGGGATGTGTCCGATGCTTGGAGACAGGATTTTCTGTGTAGCTCTCCTTTTGCTGTTCTATGCAGGGTACCATTTATCAGTGGTACCCTTCTGTAGCTACTGCCCTTAGCCTAATTGTTATTAGCTAATTATTAACAATGGGAGAAAGTTCTACTGGATAGAAACAGGAAACCTATTTTAACTTATCTAAAGAACAACTCTCAGTTGTTGTGCAGTGAAGGCAAGGAGCCAGGTGGTGGTTGCATGAACTTCACCCCATCTCCTGCCCACCTGTGGTTCAGGATTCTAGCACACATTGCTTCCAGCTGTAGTAGCTCCTGTTTGGGTCTAGAAGTGTTCCTTATCTGTAAATGTGATTCAAAATCTAAGCCATAATGCTGCATTTGTTAAAACAAAAGGTTTATATGCAAATATATATATCAAGAACTAGAAGTTTTCTGTTGTATCTGCTCCAATGAAGATTTCCAATTCAACACAGCAACTGCAGATGGGGCTATTGCCTGGTTATCTTTATGGCACTCCCTCTCCGTTTCTCAAGATTTATTTAGTTTCTCTTGGCCAAAATAGGTCATTAAAAAGGATATTATATGGACCACAACCCGCAATATCTCTAAGTGTTTTATGCTGACACTAATCTTTGTATTCCTTTCTTCTTGAAATGCTGTTTCTAATTACTATATTGGTTGGGGTGGAAAAGGTCAGTTTCAGGTTATTCCTATTTGCCTTTCTCACCTTAATCTCTCTTTTTTCTTCTTCTTTGCCATAAGTTTCAGGGAAACATGTTGTACTAGATTTTCAGGCTTATGAACCCAGTTGTTTCTTAGATCTTAGAAATATGCATTTAATTGCCTTTGTAGCCCTGCCAGCTTCACAATTACATCTTTGACCCTGTTTTGTTTGTTTGTTTGTTAGCAGAGTTTGCCTTTCAAATATTCCACAGCTTTTGTGAGGTCTTAGTGTTGACAGTTGGCTTCACTGGATCCAGTCCCTCCCTCTCCCCAAGATGTCCAGTATTTACAACAGTAGCCATCCTGATTCACAGTGTTGTTATCATTATATACCATTCCAAAAACTTTCAGTTACCATGCCCATAGTATTTCTTAACACTTCAACCTTTCACCTGTAAACTGTTCCAATTAACTAAGATAAAGCCTTAGTAACTTGATGCCACTATATGCAAAATATTATCACCACCTCACTTATCACCAGAAATAAGGTCCTAATTGTTGTACTAATAAAAAATCTGGTTCTAAATTTTATCCACAGGGGCTGCTGTCAGAGTCATCCTGGTTCCAACCTCCTTAGCCTTAGTTTCCATGTCAGTAGCATGTGACAAATGATTTTTCTGCTCCTACTCTTTTAGGGCTTGCAGTCCCAAAAATCAGAAGTGAGAGAAAAAGGAAGCAAAAGAGAAAAGAGGAAAAGACAATATAATAGAGTTTTACCAAGCTGGTCACTGTTTATTAAGTGCAACTGGTTGCTTAAATTTCAGGACCATCACCTCTAGACTATATAAATGGTGGCTTCTCTGAACAGCCCATTAGGGGGAGGGGTGAAAGACTTTTATTTACTAGCTCTCATTTCCTGTTGATTAATGGTTTTTTCATAGGGCACTAGTTCCCCTACACTTTCTGATACTATGAAACAAGTAGATTTCAGAGCAAACCAGCACCTCATATCAGCAGGAGGGCCTGGAGCAGGAAGCAAGAAGTCTGTCATGAGTATGAGGTGATCTACTGTTGGATTGTGCCTTCACATAGGTACCTGGAGCCTATGCAGATTTTACTACCACAGTATTACCCAGGGATAAAACATGTGGACCTAATGTTCTGGCTGGAGATGAAACCAAAAGCACCTGACAGGGAACAGAAGACCTGTGTAACACCTGAGAAGTGTTAAAGCAACCAGTTAAACAGAGATGGTTGCTACCACCCAGCTTCTAGCCTTGCTTTCTTTTCACAAAATTAATATCTATACATTTTTGTACAAAATTAATAAATATATACATCGTAGTAAAATAGGAGACATTTAGATAAAGAAAATAATATGGTCTATCTGGCAACGTGTGCAAACTCCAAAGCCAATCAAATGATTAGACTATCACATGTATCATTTTCAGCTAAAAATATATTATTTATATAGTATCATTCCACAAAATCTGCAGTTTGTCCCATATAAACTGTGAGTCAAATTTTTAAAAAGAATTCATTGATTTTCTTTTTTAAATAAATTGAGCATTCTCAAAGGGACTTGCCACAACACTGAAGTTATTCCATAAACTGGTAAATATAGTCAGCCTCTCTATCCTCAGTGCAGTTCTGCATCCTGAGAGTCAACCAACCAGGACGGAAAATATCTGTTTTTAAATGTTATGTTGGTGCTGATGTGTGCTATTCAGTTAGGCCTAGAATGGTGTGTCTGAATTGAACATGTATAGATTTTTTTCCTTGTCATTATTCTCTAAACAATATAACAAGTATTTACATACGATTTATATAGTATGAAGTATTACAACTAATCTAGAGATGACTTAAAGCATATGGGATATTTTGTATGGATTATATGCAAATACTATGGACATTTTATATAAATGACTTGAGTGTCCTTAGATTTTGGTATCTATTAGGGTCCTGGAAACAATCCCCTGCAAATGCTAAGGGGGATTTTCTTTTCATTGAATTAGGTTGTCTTTTATATGTTGATTTTACTGCGCGCGCGCGTGTGTGTGTGTGTGTGTGTGTGCTGTCCCTTAGCCTGATAAATTGATTTTGATCTTCCTAATTGCATTTAAATTATATCATTTGTATCTTTAGTGGTCTCTTACTTAATATATTATCATTACCTGCACAAATCTCTCTCTCTCTTTTCTTTTTTTTCTTTTTTCTTTATTTTCCATTTGATTTAATTCATCTGTTCTTCCCCCAGGTTTTAAAATAAACTTCTATGCTGTGCTAGTGATTTTTATTTCAGCTCTATTTTTATTTCTCTTCTAGAATAATAAACTATGATATGTTTTTGACAATATAATCTGTAGTATGCCTGTATGCTGATGCTCTAAAATGTCCAAATTAAATGTAAGCATATTGTTCTTAGAGTAAGTCTTCAGTAGAAATTTGACGTTGTTACATATCTTTACAGAAAGAAATTAATGCTCAATAGGTGAGGATTTTGTTTATTTATTTAAGCATGTGTTTCCTGTCACAATTGACACTTGAAAGTAAACAGTCCATTTGAATATGAGTATATTGTAGAACTTTTAATATATTTTTTCTTCTGTCATTAATAATCTTAACTTGTTCCTTTAAAATATATTTAGATAGAATATAATTCAAGCCATCAGTATGCATTTCCATAGATCTTTAAATCTCATTGTATTGCTCTTTTTGGAACAAATTTTGCAAGTAATATTTCATAACAGATAATAATGCACTCTGTTTTTTATAAGATTCCATAGCATAACCACATTGCTTGATATGGAAATTTCTTTTATTTTTTAATATTCTTTTCAGAAGAACAATAAGGAATGATTTTTATGTCAAGAAAAAAATGCTTTATGCTAAAAAGAGCAGTCACCTTAGGCTATCATGGTTTCAATATGTACCTATTACCCCTTTTCATCCATTCATTTAAAAAATATTAATTAAATATAACTATGTAGCCGACATTAATAATATGGCAATTGTGTAATAACATTCCCAGAAATATGCATTCTAACTGAACCAGCTGTTACCTCAGGCAAAAAGAATGAGGCCTCAGGGAGAGACGAGAAGGAAGGGAAAGAGGAAGTATGAAAAAACAAAGGAGAGAAGAGATGAGATCATCCTTAAGAAAAAGTGCGGACTGGCCAGGACTAGAGACCACCCAGTCCACCATCTTACCCCTCAAAGTGAACTTCAGCTAATTGTAATGGATTATAAAACATTAGCATTGCAGGCAGGGAAAATCTCGACCCCCTGTGCTGCCATGACAGTTCCAACAAGAGCCAAGTAAGGACTAGGGATTCCCACCTCCTGAGGGGAAGGAGTAGTCTGCGGGGACCCACCTGGGAACACCTGTGACACCACCCCTAAATGTTGAATAGTTCACACCCTCATTTGAATAAAACTCTAAGCCTCTGCTCTTCAGGACATTTGCTCTTCTCTAGGCCTGCCCACACTCATACCATCTTGAGAGTGTACACTCTCCTTTTTAAAAAAATAAATCCACTACTTGCTTATCTTTGCTTGCTTGGCTTTGGTGTGTCCTTGAATTCTTTCCTGTAATGTAAACCAAGAACCTGCTTTTCGGCAACACCGCTACTTCTAAGAGCCTCTTTTGGATTTGAATATAAAGTTCACCCCAGTAAATTTTTGCCTGCATTATAATGTGTTTACAGGTTTTACATCTCTTTAAGCTATCATCTATTCTCACCTGAATTTGTTAATGCATGCATCTATTTATAGACAGTCCTAAAACTGTAGAGCTGATTTTATTTAAAGACGATACATAATTCTATCCTGGTAATTATAGAGACTGACTCTTTTAATGGAAAATATTCACCCAAATTTAAATGGTTAATTGGTGAGATTCACAAAGAAATAGCAAACATTAATGAATTTAAAACAAATAGCAACATTAAAACTGATTCGCTGAAAAAATAAAAAGTGCTGATTGGCAGGTAGAGGTCTTTGTGTATTTATAGCTATAGTTATTTGCAGTCTGTTATTCTGTAGAGATTTTGTGTTTTTGCTAATGAGAGATATCACTATTGGCTCTTTCTGTTTTGCTTTAGGACAAAAACAAAAAATAACAAAAAACATTAAGGTTGAGGACATAAGAATGATGGAATGGATGGAGCACCCAATTCTCCTCTCCCCAAACCCCACCACCCTACCAGTTTTGTGTAACTAAATGAGAAAGGTTGGAAGAAAACATCTGAAAAATTTTGCTGAACTGCTGAGGTCTCAAGGTAGTTACTTAGGGCAATCCAAAAACTAAAAGTAACAATCCCAACCCTTTATACACATGCTGTGATGGTGCAGGTAAAATGCAAAAAAACAAAAAGAAATGTCCCATTTTCCCCCACAGAACAGCATCAGGTGTGGTGGGTCAACTGGATGACATGTAGTATAGGCACGGACAAGCTCGCACTGCAGAAGAGCCCTGAGCAAACGATTGCTGCTGTTTTGTGGACCTGGAGAGGCTGGGAGATTGCAAGGGGGAAGCCTAGAAGCAGAAAAGTACTAAGTCAAGTGGAGGTAATATCTTGAGGTTGCCATAAAAGGGGGTCTAGGCAGGGTTGCTAAAAAGTGTCTCAATCAAGACCTCCAGTTAAAGGAGGCTTTTGAAACGAGAGGCTTGTGGTGGAAATGCATATTATGTAATAATGTGTCTGGCCTGAGGAGGGGCCAAGAGCCTGAGCCCTTGACTGAAACTCCACACCCCAGAGGTCGCAGTGCACGTGCTCCGCACCAAGTCAGGTGTGGGGAAGACAGCTTTCCCCCATGAGGCCTGTCAGGCAAAGGCTTTGTAATTATCTGTGGTCAGGCCTGAAAGATCATAATAGGATTCTGGCCTGGAGCCAGACACATGAAAGTTCTAGTCACCAAAGTTTATGTGATACCCTGGGAACAATCGTTATGCAGAGGTTCCAGGAGACAAGCCAACCATAGATATGAAAGAGTCATTTCTTCATCCCTTAAAATACGGCAAACAATATAATAGATGGGCATCAAACTGGCACCCAGAGGAACCTTATTCTTATGAGGACTCTAAGAAACTGTGTGTAGAACAGATCATCATAGCAAGTCCCAAACATCAGCTGAAGAACTTGGGTGTAAATGCTTTGCACATAGGTCATACTCTGGGGACACTTTAAAACAAATTTGAAAAAAATTTGTTTAAGTTACGGATTCCAACCATGGTGAATGCTTGTGTTAAATACTGTAGGACTTAAAAAAAAAATTGGTTTTGGGAAATAGCTATCTGTATGACTAGAAAAAAGAGCTGTTTTCACTAATAGCTGCAACACTTAATACCACCGGCCACTTGTTACAGTACATTCCTCAACTGATAATTGGGGTATAGGGACAGCACCCTTATCGTTTCACAAAGTGATGACTGCCTAGGCTGTGAATCTACAGTTACATTAAAGCAAGTAGGTAGGGGCACGCAGCTAAATTCCCTTCCGTTTAAGTCTCTTCTGGTTTGATTCATAAAATCTTGGATCATGCGGAATTAATCTTGACAAATTTATTGCTCTGTTTTTGGTGTGGCAGAAGAAGTTGTGGCATCTGATCTCAAACTCCCTGCCTGACCCACAGGTGTCAGGATGCTTGACAAATCCAGATCACAAGATGGGGATGAACAGATTGAGATATCTTATTCTCTAGATTGACAGAAGGGCAGAATTTGCAGACTCTATCCTCAAGGATTCGCATCTCATTAGATGTGGTTAGAGAAAACCAGAACAGGTGCAAAAGATGTATAAAACTCTAGGCATTCCTGGAAGTCCTAGAAATGCCTGAATTTTCTGCTGGTGAAGGTGGGGGACTTAGAATACTTATGAGTCAGGAGAGCCTAGAAGGTACACAGAGATAGTAAACAACCCCCAAATCTTAGTGAGTCAATACAATGAAAGTTTATTTTTAGTTTATGCAAAGCTGAGGCTCTAAGCAACTTTCTAGGGCAACTGTTCACTCTGTAGCAATTTAGCAGTGCAGGATAATGAAGACCCTACCACTCTCGCTGCACTGTTGGAATGCATATCTCCCCTGTCTATCTATGTGGAAGAGAAAGGCAGTGCTGGAATGCCTCCCTCCCGTAATTAAAGGCTTTGGCCCTGAAACGACACATCTCTTCCATTCACAAAGGGTTTGCCAATCCTAGTAACATGACACCATCTAACCTCAATGAGAAGTCATGGGTGAGCAGTGGGCATCTCTAATGTAGAGCATCAAGCTGTGAGATATTGCAGCCTGATTTGTACTCAGGGTGGTAGAGCTTAGAAATACAAAGGTAGGTATAGTTTTCACATTAAAAAGAATGGGGGATGGGGTGAGGTAGGGAGGATGCAACTGCTCTCATTTCTTCTTTCTCCACCAAGTAGCTTTGTTTTCTTTTTTTTCCTTCCTCTTCACATACACTAATATTGCTTACAATTTAAAGCTATGACACTAATGATTCCAATATGATATCCACTACCGTAGGAGTCATCACTCAAGCAGAAATAGAAATATATTTATGTCTACAACTAACTAAGCTCTGGTGGATTCTGACAAAAATCAGAATTCGATGCTAGATGTTAACTCCTCTCCCCAATCAATATAAAAATTTTTTGTGAAATTTAGAATTTTTACAAGTTCTAATAACTATCGCTTTAACATCTAATAAGCCAATTATCATTTTATATTCAAAATTTCTACTATTATTCAGCTTTTTAATTTATTTTTATTTCTACAAAGAAGGAAAGCTGAACTGAAAAGTCGCAAAAAATTATGGTCAGTTTAAAGACACCTGGTATCAAGACTTTTTTAAAGGAGGCATATTATTAAAGTGTTTCTTCTTCTAATTATTGTTGATAGATCATCGTTCTGCTTTTCTCTTTTTGAGGGGGAAACTTATGGAAGTTGTTACTGCAGAGCTGTTAATTTCTCTCTCTAATAATTAGCCCTCTGTAAAATGCAATCTGTTGTTACTTTAAGCCTAACTGTTTCACTGTCAGCTGCCAAAAGCATTATTGAATTTACTTACTTATGTTTATTTCTTAAAACAGTGTGAAAATATATTCTGTCTGATATCAGCACAATTCATTTTTATCTTTAGTAATTTTTATCTGTCTTTTGCCTCCCTTTAACTCCTATCCTCATCATAATAGTATTTTGGGGAATTTTATTAGTTTTGTGCTTGCAAATGTTAAACGTCTTCCTGTACCTCAGCTGTATGTTCTAATCTGTTAATACAGAGCACAATCTTGATTGTAGGGAAAACCCGACATGAAAGAGAGGCTGCGCAGGATGGAATAGAATGAATACAGTGCATCCAGGCAAAAGAATGGCTGGGGGCGTGACTGGACATTAAGACATAGATAAGCATCAAACCACCAGGCAAGACGACTGGCTGAGTGGTGCAGTGGTTAAGCGCTGGCTTTGGAGGCCAGCGGCCCCGGTTCGGGTCCCACATATGAGGGCCAGTGACACTGCTCTCAAAAAAAAAAAAAAAACGCACCAGGCAAGAGAAGAGCAATAATATGCTATTCACATTTCATCTTTATCAGCATTACTCCAATATTCCTCTGATTGTAATTACTTTCTCCTCCATCACACACATGCAAATAAAACATGCTAATATTTTGTCAAAATTGACAAATTGCCAGGGATATTAAGTACACTACAGTATATACAGAGGTGTCAAAAAATATAGATACACATTTTAAGAGATGTTAATGCTTTGGTCAACGTTGCTCAAGCAGTAGTTCACATTAATCAGAAGTGTCTGGATGCTGATGGTAACCACTTTGAGCATTTCTTGTAATTGCAGAAGTCAAATGTGACTTGTATTCATCTTTTGTTATTGGTATATATTAAGTATTACACTTTTAATACAGTTTTTTCCTTTCTTAAAATGTGTTTACATTTTTTGGCACCCTCTGTGCATAGAATATGTGTGTATGCACACTAACATAGCATGCCCACACACATAACACACATAAATACCACTTACATACATATATTTCAAATACACCATACTCCACACACAAAAAAACACCTCACATCTATAATATAGCACATAATCACCCACATCTCACACATACACATGACACAAACTACATTATATACACCACTCACCAAACTCACATACATACAATCCATCCCACTCTCACATGTACCACTCACACTCAGAATCCTAAAATCCACAAACTTGACATCACCAGCACAGGCATATATATCATGGTCCTTTAACACTTTTCCTCTGTTGCACATGTGTGTTAAAAAGGAAAATGTTTATTGTTCCTTAACAGCACCTATAAAAATAATGTAATTTATGTTACATATTGTTATTTATGCCTTTGTTTTAAAAATGATGTGTCAGTAGTCTCCTGGAATATCTGAAGAGTACAATATTTGCTTATAAGATTTTGTAAAGAAAGTTATTTTTTCAGCAGTTTTTTTTATTTCTCAAAAAGCAGTTAATTATTTCTAATATTGTTAAAAGTGTTATAATAAAATATTAAAATCATGGATTTAGTTCTTAACCTCATAAATTACTTTTACCATAGTATGCTTTAGTATTAAGAGTTACTGCAAAAATAAAATCACAGCCTTAAGAAGTCTGCACTGGGAAATGTTGCACTAGCTGGAAAGTAAACATATAAAAAAGCAGGGCCCAGGAGAAATTCCTAAAGTCTGAAATAAGAGATGAGAACTCAGCAAAATACAGATGAGCACCAAATTAAACCAATTTAATCTCTCTTTTTGTAATGTAAATGCAAGAAAATCAAAGAGAAGGGCAAATCACTCAGATCAAAATTTTGACTGAGCAACCCTTCCCCAGCATCTGACTTACTTCTGGAGTTCCTTACCTGTCTCCGAATTGGAAGAAGGTGACTAGGTTAGCTGCAGGGCCAGTAGAGCAAATTCCTCATCTAACTCAAACCTCTATAGAGGTTCACAATAAACTACCAGCACCATAGGAAAAGTGGGGAAAAGTAACTGCTACTTAAAAAAACACTTGCCATAGCCATTCAGCATTCTGTAATAGGAGAGGATTTTGTTTCATTGCACAATAATCTTGGGTGGACAGGTTGATGGAGCTGGATTGATCTATGTCGTATAAGAAAGGAATTCTCAGGTTTATGTGTCTGGTTTCTGGTTTGTGGCTCTGGAGAAATCTGAATGAATAAAGGGACTCAGGAATGAAGAAGGCATCAGGAAATTGTTTTGTATTTTAAATTTTTAATTTCAATATTTGATTTATACCCAAAAACAGAATTTATTATCCTTTAACTTTTCTGGCCTTAAAGAATCTAACTTATCAGTAATATTTTAATATAACCTTCTTAGTTTATCTCATTTTTAAAATTAAACTGATTGAGGTGACATTGGTTAACGAGATTATATAAACTTCACATGTATAATTCTATAATACATCATCTGTATATTGCATTGTGTTCTCATCATAGAGTCAAACAATGAGGTAGAGACCTAGTAAAGATGGATATGCCTGGGCCGGCTGAGTGGCTCCGTTGGGTAAGAGCGTGAATTCCGAGCAATAGGGCCGCCAGTTTGATTCCCACATAGGCCAGTGAGCTGTGAGCTGAGCTGCCAAAGGTGGAACATGTGTTAGGAGCACATGCTCTTAACAACAAGGTTGCAGGTTAGACTCCCACATGGGATGGTGGGTGATGAACACAGCATCTTGAGCTGAGGGGCTGCTTGATGGTGACAAGCTGCTGATGGGCTGCCTGATGGCGACTGGACTTGGAGCTGAGCTAGCTGCACCCTCCACAACTATGATTGAAGAACAACAACTTACCCTTCCCCAATTCCCCAACACTGTTCCCCTTCCCTGATTCCCCCAATTTAAAAAACAAAAACAAAAAACAAAACGATGGGTTTTCCCAAAACATTTTAGGAAAAGTGGTGATGATGCTTGTTTAAACTGATTAGTGTTCTATGGTCTATTCAATTATAGCCACAATTTCATTATAGCCACAACACATTAAAGTTGACTGGGACGATGGCATACATTTCTTATTCACATCCAGGTAAAGGGGGCAAGACAGAATAAGAGGATCCAAAGTGGTTGATAAATGCACCTAAAGCAAATTTTCTTGTTTTAAAAATTAATTAATTTCAATTAAAGTTGACATTCAATATTATTTTATATTAGTTTCGGGTGTGCAGCATAGTGATTAAACATCTATATAATTTACAAAGTGGTCCTCCTGATAAGCCTAGTACCCACCTGGCACCATACATAACTATTCCAGCATTATGGACTATATTCCCTATGCTGTATTTTATATCCCCATGATTATTTGTACTTCTTCCTCCCTCCACCATTGTTGCCCAGCTCCTTCCCCGCTTCCCCCTACCCCACAACTTTCAGAACAAGATGTTATAGGTAGCAAACAAGGGAGAGTTATTTTCAAACCAAATATGTGTGAATTCTTGGGACCATTAGAGAAAGCCTGGGCTTTGAGTAAGCATATGGAATGGAAGCCCATGTTATTTTATATGCATATATTTCAAGAAAGGGCCAACCCCTGAGAAAGAGAGTATGTGGGTACTATCTGTTGGTTCTTTTGTGAGAGACACTTATGCCACTCTGAAATCCATGTCAACGCCTGAGCATATAGCTAGAATTTTCCCAGCCTCCTTTGTAGTTAGGTATGGCTATATGAAATTCTCTCCAACAGAGTATGATTTGTAGTAATGTATACTGTTGTAAAACAAATATGCTATAGAATATAGAGTTGTAAAACAACCCACATTGATAATGTGGTTTTGGATTTTGGATGGAGCACACCAGAAATTGTGTGCTGTTGCTCCTCAATGTCTAGGATGAAAGGAACCAAAATTTTGCCACCTTGATGCTGCCTTCTCAGGTATGTGTCTCAAGTTGTTTATCAAGAAACAAGACTCAGAAAGAACCTTTGACCCTCCTCTTCGTCTGCTACTTCATTGGGAACTTGAGGAAGAGGAATGTTTACAAGAGTCTACGTACCACATTTCCCCAAAAATAAGACTTGGTCCTGTATTATTTTTGCTCCAACAACCTACATTTATTCATTTATTCATGTACAAAAATCTACATTTATTCAAACAGTCATGTCTGGCTGACGATCTTAACTGGGGCTTATGTTTGGGGTAGGGCTTATATTATGAGCATCCTGAAAAATCATGCTAGGGCTTATTTTCCAGTTAGGTCTTATTTTGGGGGAAATGCGGTATGTGATATTAGGAGATTACTATGATCTTGTGGGTTTTGACACATTTCCAGAAGTCCCATATATTCATATGTCTCTATTAATCCCCCAAACAAATAAATAAAATCAGCCTGACACTTTCTTGAGACTGAAGATAAAACTTCCACAGACAAGGATCTTGCAGTTCAACTCAATAGGTAGAAACATAATTAGGTAAATACGATATGTTGAGATAAGGGTTTGTGAAAGGAAAAGTAAGCCTCAGGGAAAAGACAAGTTTTAAATAAGGGAGAGGTGATATCAAAGGTCAATCTGAAGGGCTTGGAGAAGTGGACCCAGATAGTGGATGATGCAAGTGTGAAGTTAAAAATAAAAATAAAATAAAAGAACACTGAAAGTAATTAAGAACTTGAAGAATTGTATGTTCTGTGGTCAGAGAATGATCTATTGGGGTTACTGTGTGAGCCAGGATTGCATAACTTGACTCAGACTTAGCACTTTTATCCTGAAGACTATGGGAGGCATAGCAGAATATTAAGCAAAAAAAGGATATTGCATTTTCTGTGTAAGAAAGATTACTGGTGACCATAAAGAAGGGAGATTAGTGGAGGAGGGACAGAACTGATGACAGGGAATGCCAATTTGGAGGTTCATATATTAAATCCAGGTAAGAAATAATGAGGCCTGAGCTATGCCATAGCAGTGGGTATGGGAGAGAAGCACAGTTTGGAGAGATGTTGAGGTATTTCCAGTAATTGGATACATCCAATTTAAACACCAGCAGCTTACTTTTATATGTTACCTTATTTACTTGTCACCACAATCTTCCCTGAGTCATTCCTAGAGAAAAAACATACCAGAGATTTTAATATTTGGTAGCTAAGCCAACTTCTGCTCGTTTTAAACACTAGATGATGATAAATAATTGGATTCGTTATTTTACTATGTTAGTGACCCAGAGAAAGTTGCAGCTGGTATTGTGAAGCTACCATGTGTTCTCTTCAAAGAAATATAAAATAAAGGAAGTAAAATAGCTCTGAGAGTTAAAATATAGAATTATCATAAAAGTGGTAAAACGAAGTCACCTTGCAAAGGCAGAAGCAACTCAAGCCACTATGATTTGACTGAAACCACATTATTTTGTTCCTTAAACCTCCCATAACAAAGAATTGCATTTTGGCTTTAAAATCAGTTGTATGAGGCTGCTAAGTATGAATTTCCATCTAAACCAGCAACCTGTCATCATACTGCCTGCCTGACTGCCTTCATACACCTTTGCATAAGGACAGATCATAACTTCAATATTATGCTTACTATATATGTCCCCACTTGGTGCCAAAGGATGGCTAGTTAACCAATGACAGGTAAGATCCCTCAAGGGAGGGGTGACCTAAGCCAGGCACAGTGACTTGGAAGCCCTGGGAGGAATCACAGAGAGGAGAAAGGGGCATAGACCCCTTGCTTCAGGTTCTGGTAGCCTGCCTGTGAAATGACCTATTGATATGATAATACCTGTTCTCTGTGCATTCTTGTCAGTAAGACTTGGCAGAGGAAGTTCTGTCTCCTAGGAGGTGCATGATAATACCTTCAGGTAATGACAGTTTGCAGGCATGGGAAATTAGGCCTCAAGATTAATTCTTGGGTGTGAGACTCACAGACTACAGAAGCTACACTGATCCCTTCTTAGTTTTAAGACACTAAAAGGAGCCATCAGGCCCGATTCGGGGCTTCCTGGTCACCAGGCTGAAGTCCCTGGCCCCAAACTGCGTTTTCTCTTATTTAGTGTCTCTCTCTTTCTTCGTTTTTCTCCTTCCCTTCTCCACTCCCACTGCTCTGTCATGTGGGATGCAACAGCAACCCATTATCAGTTTAACAGTTTGAGATATTTGATCAGTAGTTACACCCACAGTTGTATTTAGGGAGGGCTTGTTCTATTTTTTTTTGTTTAGTTTTCAAAATTTTTCATCCTTGTCATCCCAAGTAAACATAAAATCTAAGTAAAGTCAGTGTTTTTTGCCATGCCTTCTTGAGAATATCATGCTAAGTGAACTAAGTCAAATGAAAAAAATCAAGAACCATACGATTTCACTCATATGTGAAATATAAAACTGAAAGCAACAAACGAACAGATAAAAACTCATAGACACAGACAACAGTATGTTGTTTACCAGAGGGCAGGGGCTTCAAGAAGGTAGAAAAGGGTAATGGGGTCAAATACACGGTGATGGAAGGAGACTTGACTTTGGGTAGAGAACACACAATGCAATATACAGATGATGTACTATAAAATTGTACACTTGAGACCTATATAATTTTATTAACCAATGTCACCCTTATAAATTTAATAAAATTAAAAATATGTATATAAGTTCTATGGATTTTACTAGTCCACCAGACATTGCTAACTCAAAAGTCCCTCCTTTTGAGTAATTAAAGAATAGCCAAATTTATTCAGCTGGTAACCCATATATCCAGAATCCCTCCCTTGGGGAAGTTCACTAAGATAATGATACCCATGAGACTCCTGGGGATACAGCCAGCTTGTCTTTCCTCCTGGTTACCTTCTTTAATTTTTTAACCTATTTCAAATGGCTACATATTTAATGAAAGGAAGTGCCCTCTAATTTATATATTGGCCGTGTTTTATGCATGATTTGTTCTGCCTCTTTTAATACAGAATATAAAACTGGAGCAGGGAAGAGCACTGGAAGAAAATGAAGTTATTTTTACTATGACTTCGCCGTGTGTTCTTCTGCATTGCATTCCTGCTAAACCACCAAGTGAAGGCAATATAGACGAAGTTTGTTTCTCAGCAGCAGAGCCTGAAGAGTGAGTGCCCCCTTCAATAACCCCGGGCTCCTGAGGCAGCATGGACTCTACTTTAGTAAAACGGAGAACAGAAAGAACATTTAAATAATTTTGATTCTCATCAATTTAGAAAGTGATTATTCTTATTAAGCCTTAGTACTAAATGTTAACGAGTGTGTTCATTTTCCTAAAAAAAAAAACCTTGACTTATCAAAAGGAAAAAGAACAAACAGCTAAAAAATCTGACTGATAAGAAATTTACAATTCTTAGTATAACAGAGGCTGTACAAAACACAAGGATAAACACAATTCAACAATTCATGGCATGAAAAACTTTATAGCTCTACCAAGAAAACCGTGTTAGTTTCCTATTGCTGCTGTAACAAATTACCACAAATTTAGTGACTTAAAACAACACCCACTTATTACTAGGTATTCTGGAGCTCAGAAGTCCAAAAGGGGCCTTGCTAGGCTAAAAGTAAACTCAGCCAAGCTGTATTTTTTATGGAGATTCTATGGGAAAATTATTGGGTTGTTGGAAAAGTCATGACGTATTTTTTCTGTTTTTTTGTTGCAAAAATGCATCATGACTTTTCCGACAACCCAATAGTTCCCTCAGCTTTTCCAGCTTCTAGATGCCACCACCTTTACTTGGCTCAAGGCCCCCTTTCAGACACAATTTTTATCACTCCAACTCCTGCTTCCATCATTATATTTTTCTTTTATTCTCTTGCTTCGTTTCCTCATAGGATTCCTATGATTAGATTGAGCACACTTAGATAATTCAGGATAAACTCCCCATTTTAAAACACTTAATTTAATCATATCTGAAGAGTCTTTTTGTCATATAAGGTAACATTTATAGGTTTCAGAGATAAATACCTGGGCATTTTTGGAGGTCCATTACTCAGCCTACTGCAAAGGCTATACTACATAACTAGTTAGTACTAGCCAGTCAGAAGAGGACTTTTTGTTCTTGCTGTTACTTTAAGACAAAAAGAAATGATATTGTTATAACCTCAAATATCAGATGATGGCACTTTTCTACAATTATTATTATTATTAAATTTACATATTTGTCATAGGATACTCCAGACCTAGTTTCTACTTTGTCTTCCTACGTGCCCAAAATTCAGTGAGAAAAAAGGGAGAATATGACTTTATTCTAACATTCTCGAGACTAGTCATCCCTTTTGGTAAATGATAAATGAATTGTAACTTCAGGTTACAAATGTGACAGGATACTGTATCATTCCATATTCAGTATGAAATATGCTGGGAAGTTTGGGGACAGTACTCTACTTTAAAAATTAGTAAATAAAATTGTACATACAAGGAAATATTTTTGTATAGAATATAGACATGTTCTAATATGCCTGCTCTGCAAACTAGGAACCTAAAATACATGCTGCCAGCAGCCAATCCAGGTAAACCCTAACCTCTGCCCCTAGACATAATTTAACAAGGTCTTTCTCAGTATTGCTTTTTCTCATTTTCTTACACTCATAAGATGACTCTTCAAAAGGTAGTGTTTGAAATATTTCTCTCAACTGTGCCAGTTGAGCAAAACTGTGGGAGCTTAGCCAAGTTAATTTGACATGGGCTTGAACAATTACAATAATCAAGTCAGCGAAAACAGCCAATTTATGTGTTCATCTAGAAACACAAAGTTCTGAAACTGAAATCAAGATTGAAAGGTTAAAATAATATAGTAAAGAAATGTGCTCTGTAGGGGTTAGCATGTTTAATAAATATTCTTTTTCCTGGCCATCAATTGTAGCTTTAATTTTGAGTGATCTCTCACACGACTCAAACTCTAGAGGGAATTTTTGCATAACATAATGGTATTTGTACGAATTGCTGATTTTGTTTGAAAATAACTAGAAAAATGTAGAAGTGAGTTAGTATTACCAACTTCATGTAACAACAAGAAGAAAAACTAATAATAATAAAAACAATGACAATACTAATTGACTACTTACACATGCCAGGCTCTGAGATGACAATTTTAAATGCACAATTTATTTCAAATGTGTAAAAAATGTATTAAGTATCATTGTTATCATTATGCATTTGCAGTGGAGAAAAATTGAGGTTTTAAAGACGTGATGTACATTTTCCAGTGTTGCTCAATTGGTAAACTGAAAATCTTGGATCCACAAGATAGAAGCAGCACATTTAATGATGCTGCAGACTGTCCCTGGTTAAAGAACAATTTGATATAATGAATGGAAACAGAAAGTTTACCACCAGGATTGATTTCAAATGGGTTATCTATTTCAGAAAGAAATTAAAAAGGAGAAATAACCATAATTACCATGTGGTTTAGTCTAATATTAATCCTTGTCTTAATCACTTACTCTCCAGCACTCCTGCAAGGCCAGAGGCACAGGAGGTCTCTAAACAAGGGACACAGTTTACTGAACTTGACAGCTGAAATTGAAAACTATTAGAGCTATCTCAGCACATTAAACCTTTAATGGGTAACTTGTGTTGTAGCATTTTTTTCTTGAGTATATTGACACTGTTTTCTAAAGGCCTATAAAAGGGATAAGAACACTTAACTCACAATAATGATATCATTGTTTAATAGTTAAGACTTGTGTTTAGTAATTAAATTACTTTTCCTGTTTTGCACCAACATTTCCTGAATTTGAAGGGTTTGCTTTCATGAAATATACATCAGTCAGCTGATTTGTTATACTACAACCATTTAAGTTTAATTCCCCCTAGTAGTTTTAATTTTTAAAACTCAATTTGAAAGTTAGTATATCTTAGTAAATATATACAATGGAATAGTCATAAAATGAAACACTGCCATTTGTGACAACCTGGATGGATCTTGAGATTATCATGTTAAGCAAAATAAGTCAGACAGAAAAAGTTGAGAACCATAGGATTTCACTCATATGTGGAATATAAAATGGAAAGCAATAAACACACAAGATAAACAAACAAAAACTCAGACATAGACAATAGTTTAGTGGTTACCAGAGCATAAGGGGGGAGGGAGTGGTTGAAGAGGGTGGAAATATCTTCTTTAGATACTGAAATTTGTAAAAGAAAAAATTGAATTAGATTTACTTCTTTCTAAAAGGTCTGCTGAAAAATTAAATTTATATATCATTTATAACTGTACTAATCAGAAAATTATCATAGTGTGAAAATAAGTCAAATGTACTATTTTGTTCCTTTAAACACTTAGCTTACTGTAGTGTCTGAGCAGAAGAATTTACCTCCTTGCATATCATCACATCTTAAATTAGAATAATGTAGAGCAAAGCTGCGTTTTGAACCATTAATTATTTTAAACTGCTTTGTGATGATGGGGATAACTCCTTTCTTCCTCCCTTTATGGAAAATATCAAAATAATTACATTTTTAGTGATTTTGTTGTCTTATTTAGAAGTGACCTTGATGGAGAATTGACCTTGTAACTGAGCTATGTCTGGAAGTATCATTTAAGAGCTTTCACTCAAACTAATATCTATGTTTTTGGTACATGTTTTCCAAAATTTAATTGACTTATAATCAACTACTTTACAGAGTTAGTCAACTCACAAAGTTGCTAATGAGTTAATATGGTAATTTGGGGGGAGAGATGTAAGTTCACTGAGGGTATATTAGATATTTAATTGGAATATTATTGATGCAATTTTTTTATTACTATGTGGAAATTTGATTTACCTGCTTTAAAATATATTCAGTTTACACTTGGCTCCATATAGTAGATTGGGTTGGCATGAAAAGGTCATTCTGTAATTCCAGATTTCTTTTAAAAGTGCTTCAGAGAAACACTTTTAAGGAATTAAATGTTGGTTTTATGCCCTTCTTTACTTTGAAGGAAAATAAAAGAGTTACAGTCAATTTTTTTTTAGTATAGGTATATATTTAAAGATATTTTATACTATGTTAGTAATTATTTAGGAAATCATACTACAGTCAATGTTCATATGTTCTCGAGTAGCTATTCTAGAAGTCTTACTGTTCCCAGCACATTGGCTTAATCTATACAAATTATATGTTTGATTTTTAACTAATGGGGTGACCGGTTTCTTCAGTGGTTAGAGCATAGTGCTCATAACACCAAGGCTGTCTGTTCTATTCACAGATGGGCCTCTGAGATGCACACTCCACGATTAGATCGAAACGACTACTCAACTTGGAGCTGATGGGTCCTGGAAAAAACATACTGTTCCTCAATAAAAACAAACAAACAAACAAAGAATTAAACAAATATTTAACTAATGTGTATCAAAGTATCACTATGTGCTAGTCAGTGTGCTAGCATTCTACCTGCATTGTTATTGCACTTAATATTCGCTGTCACACACTTAGCAAAGCTGTGATTTGAATGCAAATCTCATTGGCAAAATCTTAGGCTCTTAATTAATTTTTGTGTTATACGTTTTCTTTTTAGTTAACTAAAATGTGCAAACGGGTTATAAATAAATCATTACATGAGCAATTCATTTTTTCTTTTTGTGTGTGGAATAGTTTCACTCAAATAATAAGACTATTTCCTCATGGAAAACAACTGGACCAAGTACTTTAAACTGTTGACATTGCAAAGAATAGACTCAAGGGTCCAAGTTTTGGGTTGACAAACATGTATTGCTAGATGACATTCAGTCCATACCAATATACTGAATCAGTATTTCTAGGCTGTTTCTCTCTCTCTCTTTTTTTAATTCAAGAAATAGACAATTTTATGAGATTGCTTACCAAAGATCAATTAAAACACAGTTAAGTACATAAAACTGAATGGACTGATGAGGGGAATTTTACTGTGGTAATTTGTTTAAAATATTTTGATGTGGTTTTAATGTTTTATTTTCCAGATTTGTAAGAAAGGCGTTTCTGTTTCTCTGTTTCTTCTTAAGATATTTAACTTACACAACTTAGATTCTGCTTTTATAAACTACAATGAAACATTTAAAATCATATCTGATTATCCAAATTTAAAAATATTTGAGTCTCTTTTTTTTTTTTGCTTTCCATGTAATATAGTTATTTGAATACATTCAATAAGATTCTGTTTTCTGTCCACCAGAATATAATTTTAAAATTCTACAAGATAGATGACCTGGAATGTCATATTTGAGAATCATGCTGTTTTAATCAAGTATCAGTCACTTTTAAGTAAGTTAGTTGGCTTTACTTATAGACTCTAGGGGAAAATAATTTATCCATGGCTGGGAAAATGTAGTAAAGAAAGTTTCTAGAGCTTCATTTTCAAACCTAGGATATCAAATCACAGGGGCTTTTAATTATCCAATCAGGGATTCCTTATGAAAACTTCCAGACAGAGGTCAATTTTGTGGTCTTATTATGTTCAATACTGTATGACTCTAGATGTTACAAAGCAACCTGAAGGAGGCTTATATGGTAAATTAACACTTTCTATACCTTTATAAATAATCAGGGCAAAGCTAATGTGACCAGCCTTGTTTTGTAATTAAGAGTTATATGTTTTTTAGGATTATTATAATTATAATGACAACATGGAGACGGTAGTTGTGAAAGATTTTGAAAAGTGTAAAATAAGACTAGTAGGTATACTTTCCAGACCATCATTCATTTTCCCTGTATTTCATTGTCTTGAGATGTTTTATAGCTTTATATTGTAGCAAGCTGATAATAATGAAAAGTATTCTTGATTGTATAGCTTCGAATTAATTGTGTCCTATGGAACGCTACTGCCCTGTGGATATCCATTTTGCATCTATCTGTAAATTTGTTTCAGATTTCTGTACTCCTAGTATGCTTCTGCTGTTCAAATTCTCCTTTGTACCAGGTATATATATTGCCAGCTCCCTTCTTAATAACGAAGTGACATAAAATCATAGGCATGTATTCATTTTAAGTAAGTACAAGAACCACAATTATACTGTATTTTAAAATTTTTTCTTTAACATAATACATGTATCCAAATAAAAATGATAAATTGGACATCATATTTTAAATATGGTTTAGTTAATGATAATCACTCTATTATTATATAACTTCTATTTTCCTGAAACACACAGAGAATGAACTCATGAACTACTACTGAGAATGTATAGCCTACCTAATGAATCATCCTCAGTATTTCAAAAACAACTTTTAGAACAAAACCAAGTCTCAAAGATCAGATGGATGAAAGCACTGTTAGGGTGATATAATCCTTACTATCAAGGGAATTCTCCTTTGAATGGAATAAAACAAAACTGTAAATGTAAACAGGCACAGGAGAACCCTGAAATATATATATATATTTCACTTTCTGTTTTTACCACTAGAAGCAGATCAGGCCAGAAAATCTGAAAGAGTAATTAGAAGATCATTCCACTTACCATAAACCCTGAGTTTCCACAGAATTACTGCAAAGATGCTTAGAGGTTTCCAGAGCTAATTAAAAATTCTAAGAAGCAAATTAACACTTTCTCTCTAATAAACTGCAAAGACATAGTTAAGTCCCTTTAATAATGCTCCAAAGTCCCCCAAACAGCTGGAGCAAGCTGGAAAAGATTGAAATAAACAAAGCAGGAAATGCAAAATAAAGGCAAAATGCCTGGGAAATGGATGGCCTAAGACTGAATGGGGAGAAAGTTAGAGGTTCATTCAGAAAGGAGAGTGTGAAGAGCTTGATTAGGACAAACATAAGTTAATAAAAATAAAAATTTAGTAATGCATTATTTTCTCTTTTTGGTATGTGTTCAGTACCATTTGTTGATTAGTATTGTTATAGTTCTTCTTATTACTATCACTGCCTATTTGTCATTTTCTCCACCTAAAGTATACCTCTCCCGTTTGTGTTGATTTTCTAGCATCTGCCAGAGTGCAATGCCAGAATAGTTTCAATATTTTCATAATAAGTGCATGAATAAGTTAAAGAATAAATGAAATGATGAAGGAAAACATGTTAGACAAAGCCATTTCTAAATATTTTGATATTTCTAAATATCAAAAAAATATTTATGATTTAATTACAAATAAATATTTCTACTTGTAATAATTCATTCATTTATATAAAACTAAGTTTGTTTTTATGTCTCTGAGATAGAAAAACCATAGAAAGTCAGGGACATGGCCACAGTGGAGGGGATTAAGGCTGAGACCATAACCAAATCCAAAGAAAATAACTTTTAAATAGCTAACAAACAAATTCAAACGTCAGAGCCCAACAAGATTAACTGCCCAGTTACAGGAGACCAATAAGCTTTGATTCAGAGACTAATAGTTCCCACTACAGCCCAGCTGGGGCGGAGTTGGGGAGGGCATTCCACTTCCAGATCCCCCCTGTCTTCGGACAGCTGTTCTCTTGCGCTTTACAATAAGACTGTACTACAGTAAAACCTTGCCTCTCCCATCTGTGTTCCCATTCTTCAGTGACTGCGAGATCACAATCCTGTGAACACATCAGGATCCTATATCATCTCCTTTTTCTAACTCTGATCTATTTTTCAGTCACTTTTTTTTTTTTAACAATATACAGAGCACACCAGTTGTGGCTGCTGGCTCTTGGGTTGTGAAGGAATTCACGAGGCAGATAGAAATACAGAAGAGAGATTTATTAAAATAAGAGAAGGGTTGCCTGTGCAGTGTCTGTGGAAAACTACTGCAAACTACTGCATTGAGTCTTCGTTTGTCTCAAGTTTATATTTTCTAGCCAGGACATAAATCTCTGGCCTGTAGTGGAATTTTCTATTGAGTTTGGCTTTGTCCATTGGGGTGGGAGAAGGTTCAGTTAAGCTGGTTATCTAAACTTTTGCATATGTTATGTAGATTTAAGTTGGAGCCTGGAGGGGATCCCATACTGATGCAAAACCTCTCCCAAGTCACAGGCCTGCATACCCTAAGTAAACAGAACCATTGAACAGGGGCAAGTAAATGTATAGGAAGCAAAATCATTAACATATGGCAGAAGGGGAGGGAAGGAAGAAAAAAAAGAAAGCTTTCCAAAAGTCCCAAGCTAAATTACACTTATTAAATCAAATTATACCAGAGATCCAAATCTCAAAATAGAAGATTTAGTGCCACGATTACAATCCCCATCTTTTTAAAAAAAAAATTTTATTGGGGAATTAGGGGAGGGGAACAGTGTTGGGGAATTGGGGGAGGGGAACAGTGTTGGGGAATTGGGGAAGAGGACCAACCAAGTTGCTGTTCTTCAATCTTCTTTGTGGAGGGCGCCAGTCGCCATCTGGCTTCCCGTCGGCAGCTCATGGTCTCTAAGCTCAAGGTGCTGTGTTCTATCTTAGTTGTGGGTGGGCATAGCCACCATCTCATGATGGAGTCAAACCTGGCAGTCTTGTTGTTAAGAGCACAAGTCCTATCCACTGAGCCATCCAGGTGGCAGCTCAGCTCAAGTGCTGAGTTCAGTCTTAGTGGCAAGTGGGCATAGTCCACCATCAAAAAGGCAATCTTGTTGTTACACCAGTTGACCTGTTGGCAGCTTAGGGACAGTTCAGTTCAGGCACAGGGTTCACTGGCCCTGTTGCTCTTAGCCCATGCTCTAAGCTAACACTTAACCAACTAAGCCACTCAGCCAGTCCACAATCACCCTGTCTTAACATCCCTCTCCTGTCCAAAAATCCCTGATGGTCTCTTATGATAGGTGAAACTTGGCCCTCCACCACTGAGTCCCTAACTTTTCTTATCACCTTTATCCATGCTCACTTTCACTCCACTCATTTACTTGGTTTCAGCCTCACTAGCCAACCTGTGTGTCTCTAGGTCATAACAGAGATTCTTTCTTGCCTCAGTCATTGGTTTTGCTCTTTCCTCCACATTAAATTATCTGCTTCCCTGAGTTAATTCCAAATTCTGATCAAATACCAATTTATTAGAAAGATCTGCAAGCACTGTATCTGTAAAATACTCGCTGTTATAGATGGCGATTCAACATCATAAAAGTTGAATGGTAATTCCAAATTTCGTATGGTAATTAGGAGTTAGTTGGCTTATCAAATTAACTTGTAAATTCAATATAATTCTACCAGGCACATACATACAAGCACAAACAAGATTTTTTTTTTTGAGACTAACTGATTTTAAATTTTATATGGAAGATGAAGCATACATAAATAGTTAAGACAATTTTGAAAAAGAACAAAGACAGGGTGAATCATTCTATCAAATATCAAAATATTGTATACTTAATTATATCAAATTTAAGCTGATTCAATCAGTTTGATATTGGTACAGAAATAGAAAAGCAGATATTGAAGCAGCATACAGGGTCCAAAAAAAAGGCCATAGTTAAAGTTAGACAAATTTCGAGGTCTGAGGGTGGAACCTCACAAGACTATCCTCCTATCTGACACCAACTGCAAGTTTGGGGGTTTCCCAAAATTACCTTCTGGTTAGGTAATTTGCTGGCAGTTTACAAAGAACTTACTGAAAGCTATTATATTCATGGTTACAGGGTTTACTACAGGGAAACAATACATATTGGAACCAGTTTAAGGAAATGGTATATAGAGCAGAGTCGAAAGGGGATTCAAATGCAGAGCTTCAGGTCATCCTCTCCCCATGAGTCTTGGAAAGTATTACCTCTTCCTGGTGAGAATGGAAAAGGGGCCACAGATTAAACCTGACAAACTCAAGAGACTGAAAATAACCATATAAACTGGCCTGAACAACAAAAAATTTATAACTAAGGTGGGCCATGGTAGGAAGTCACATCTTTAGCCTGAATCTTCCTTTATAAAATCAATCTTCACCTTAAATGAGCCTGTCTATTGTCTTTCTGTACCTAGAGGACATCCTTGGAATGTCAGCAATCCCTTTTTCTGACCCCCAAGCAGGAAAGTACTGAAACCCTCCTTGTTATGCTTGTCTCCTGATTACCATCTCTATGTGCTCTAAAAAGCAAATTGTTAGATATCCTGCACCCACTATATAGGAGGAGTACCTGTCTCTCCAGTTAGCTTTTATCCAATCCCAGAGATTTCCCCTGTTTGCTTTCTCTCACCCCGTTAATCTGTTAATCTACAACAAATGGATTTCATGTAACCTTCTTCCTTTGATTCTAATGTATAAAATAAGCTGCAAAACGGCTATCCGTTGAGATTTTGCTTCCCGGCAATTGTCAACAAGTTTGGCTCAAATAAACTCTTATAAGTTTTCTCTTAGGCTGGATTTTTTTGTCAACAATATTATATCATGTTTTTGAAGAATTGATTTTCCTTAAGGAAAAAACAACAATAAAACTAGATCACTACCTCCTACACTAAAAATAAATCCCAGATGAATCAAAAATCTACATGTGTAAAACAAAATTTTATAACAATTAAAAGAAAATAAAGTAAAACAACTTAATGACCATGAGATAGAGAAGTCTTTCCTAATTAAAAGAGAGAGAGAGGGTAAAAAAAGAGAGACAGAGACAGAGACAGAGAGAGAGAGACCATATACCACAAAGGAAACAATAAATTCAACTATAAAAAAATTAAAAACCTGTGTAAAAAAAAGGCTCCATAAAAAATGTTAAGATAGGGCCGGCCGAATGGCGCATTGGTTAAGCGCTGGTTTTGGGATGCCAGCGGCCCCAGTTCGGATCCCACATGAGGGCCAGTGACACTGCCCTCTACAGCTAACAACAGCTCCACCTGAAGCTGGGCTGTGCGAGCCCCGGTGATGGTGTGGGCTGCAGCCCCTGCTGCAGTGGGCTGCCATAGGCTACAGTGAGTGGCCCGCAGCCAGCGTGAGCGGCTGGCAGCCAAGCGTGAGCTACCAATAGCCGCGATGAGTGACATCCAGAGGCCAGCGACCAATCTGCCTCATCCAGGAAGAGCGCAATGACAATACCAACAGTGAAGCAACATCCTCAGCAACTAGACTAAAGAACAAAAAGATAGCAACTTGTCTGTTCCCCTTCCCCGATTCCCCAACGCTGTTCCCCTCCGCCAATTCCCCAATACAATCTTTAAAAAAAAAAAAATGTGAAGATAAGCAACAATCTGGGAAAGTATATCTGCCACTCATATAGGTGAGATAAATTTTCAGAACCCCTGTATATCAATAAAGAAACTAAAATAAACCCAGTAAAAAAAATAGGTAAAGGAAATATACAAGGGATTCATAAATGAGGAAATATAAATAATCCCTGATTTTATATAAATATTTTCAGAGACAAAAATCATAATTATCAAATATTCTTCAACTTATTTAACTGTATTTTTGTCCAGCAGAGTACCATACGCTACCCTCATACTCAGTCAAAGCCCTCAGTGTAGCAGGATATCTTTACTTTTAGAACTGAGTCCTCCACATCCTTTCTCAGTGGTTTCTCAGCCCCACAGATTAATTAGCTGATAGTTAAAGTTCAAGTTTACAGGTTAATTAGCTGATAGTTGAACTTACTTACTGACTTCTACTTCAACTGAAATGATCACGTGTATGTGTTCCCCAGAACAAAGTAATTTCACAAGGACAATTTCAAAACAGAACCACCATTCATTCTGGTAGTGTTAGAAGTGGATTTCTGAGTATAATGGTGATTTGTGCAAAAACGTTCATCTAGTCAGTTCTAACAGTTCTATTGGAATAGCAATTAAATATTGAAATTAGAAAAAAATCTTCATTGGTTGTAGAAAATAGAGATGGGTAGCAACTATTTGCTGGAATAATCAAATAACTTAAGCTATATATATGTTTTAAATTAACCATAATGAAAAAATTGTGCCTTAATTATAACTCCCTATCTGTAATGAAACAGCTTGTCTATGTGTTAAATGGAAGAGATTATGACCTCGCAAAATGTCAATAATTCTCCCTAAACTGAAAAACAAAGACAAAATGTGGGGGCAGTCAGAAGGTGCATTTAGAATGAACCTGTTATTCTAGATAGTACATCACAGGTTAAAGGCCACTGGTTTAGATGGATGTGTCACACACAAAAATATTACGGTTTGTGACTTGTAATGAGGGAGGCTATGGCCAGGCAAAATGAGAACACTGCCCCAACTGCTGGTTACTACTTAAAATTGAGAAAGAACATTTTTTCACTGTAGTGCCCAAGTTAAGCGATATTTCTTCCTCCCCTTGGGTACATTCCTTCTCTGCTAGGGGTGTTCTGAGTGCTGAACCAACAATATCATTAACAACAAATCAAAACTCTTTTTTTCTCTCCATTGTAGCCTTTTCTCCTTCACTGATTAGGATTTACAAACTGTTATCCTAGTGCTGGAGAAGCCTAGTCTTCGTACTGTAAGGATGAGCAAGAAAAACTTTACATAGATTTAAGGTTTCTAAACAAAAAATCAGTAAAAGTTCTTTCCTATGTATTACTAATAAAATTATTGTACAACTGTAGGAAAATATTGTATAAAACGTTTAATGGGTGATCTCAACACACCAAGAGGACATGTCATCTATGGTCCTAGAGTTTAAAGTTGTTAAGCATTCAGAATACAATTGCTAAATAAGAAAGGTTATTTTCCATGTTGGCACATTCATTGGTGAACATACTAATAATACTGGTGATACCTCAACATATCCTGTTGTAAATTTTTAATTTCAAAGACTAAAATATATTCTATGAAGAGACAGAGAAGCAGAAACCAAACAAGAAAGCATTTTCCCCTTATTCGTCTTTTTTTTTTAAATGCAACCCCCAATCCTTTATTTACTTTTTTTAATTTTATTTTTATTTATTTATTTTTTGAGGGCAGTGTCACTGGCCCTCATATGTGGGACCTGAACCGGGGCCACCCGCTTCCCAAGCCAGCGCTTAACCACCGTGCCACTCGGCCGGCCCTCCCCTTATTCTTCTTAAAAAGTATAAAAGTAATAATAAAAAAGAGTGTATAATAATAAATTTAACCCTCTGCTTCTGTTACCTCAAAGGTAGGGCATGTTTTCCAAAGTTATAGTTTGTGAAAGGCAGAGCCAGGATTAAGCCCAATTTATCTTCAAAGTCTGGATTATTGACTAGTGCCTCTAAGTGTTTTGTGTGCAAAAAGCTGAGACTCAAAATATCCTCCCTTCAGCAAACTATTCTCTCTTTCAAGAACAAGAAAAGATATTTACATATGTCTATATTTTAGAAAATAAACTTTCCATGCAGATTTCAGATGGAAAAAATGCTTAAAAGTATACTCTTTTTAATCAGATATACAATTCAAGAATAGAGAAATTTGTGTGTAATTCAGTGGTAATTAACAAAAAAGGTACATTTTTAAAAATCGTAAAACGTAGAATCAATTCTAAAATAATCATTATTAAATTTTAACATAAATATTAAACAACTTTTTGAGAAAACTTGCAGTCAAAATTAATAAAGTTATTCTGCATTTAAAAATTAGATCATATTGTAATAGGAATGTAAAAGAAAAAGAAAAAAGGAAATACTATGCTAAATTTTTTATGTAAAAATGATATTTCAATCATTATATAGGTAATTAGAAAAATTTACAGCTAAATGTATATTTTTATTCTTAATTTAAGTAATCACTAATAGATTAAAATAAGATATTTCTGAAAAAAAAGACTTTTAAAATATTTATTTCCGCATCTTCACAAATTTAGTATAGCTCTTTGGCAATCAGGAAAAAAACATTGTCTCAGGTCAATTTCTAATGAGTTCCCTTGTGTCCTTAGCCTGTTTCTATATTCAGACAAAGGTCATTTTCTTTTTATTTTGATTCAGAACACTATCAAGACTGATTTAGTTTAGTAGGTAAATGCTGTGCTTGCCTCCTTGCACAACCACATCAAACTTACAGAACAATAACCATCATTGAGAATCACCTGAAATCTAGCTGAACATAAACCCTGCATACAGAAGCCACATTGAGACAGGTAGGAGGGGCAGAGATGCAGAATGGGCTGGTTCCACACCCACGTGTGGCAGTTAAAAATTGGACGGATACCTTGGCTGCAGAAGTCCTCCCTGCAGAGAGAGGGGTCCAAGCTTTACACCACGCTCTCCAACCCAGGTTTCCAGTTCTGGGGAGAAAAGTTCCCAAAACTGCTGACTATGAAAATCAGTGCAATAGTGGCTGAAATGGAGGCAGCTAGAGTCCCAGGCATTCCTCTTAAAGGTCCTATGCATGAACTTACCTGCTGATGAACTCACTCACTCTGAGCTCCAGTGCTGGAGGGGCAGCTTGAAATGTGCCAGGGACATAGAGGGAGGAAGTAAATTGTCTGGTTTGAGAGCAAGGGTTGGAGGGGCAGTTTCCTCCCAGTCAGAAGAGCTGGCAGAATCCATTGTTTCCTTATTGATCCCTCCACCCACCTAGCATGCTGACTTAGGCAGGCACCATATCTGCGCCTCCATCAACCTGGCTAACATCATTTACCCTGTTCTTGGGAATCCCTGAAACCCTGCCCCATGCAACATGCAGGCCCACCCAAGCTACTTCCAGTAGCTTTTCCATACAAATGGCCAGACATGGCTACAGACTGTTCTGAAATATCTCAAAGGTTCCCAAACCCCAAACAAACAGCATCTGGTCCCAGTGTGTCCATTATTTCTTGCTAAGTAGCCCCAAACCCAGCACTGGCAGCAGCCAAGATCAGTTTGCAGCTTAGCCTCTTCCAGGGGCCTAAAACCCCAACACTAGTGGTATCCATCTGCAGATGACGTTGTAGCTCATACCAAGTGGCCCCAGGCAAGATACACCCAGTGGCTGATCTTGGCCTGCAACAGAGCCCGTCCTAAGAGACCCCAAGACCAACACACCCAGTAGACACCTGCAGACAACACCAGAGCACCACCCAACCACCCCCACAAGTGGCACACCCAAAGGGCTGGCTCAGCAGGCACCAGAGCGCTGCTAAAGTGAATCCTGCTCCACAGGGCCAGCTCCTGCACAACAGCTCTTCCACTGTAGTTATGTAATCAGACTGAAGATGTTTCTTCCCATTGATATGCCAACAGCAACCAAGGTTCATCTCCAATAGGAGGAGACATGAAACCCACACAAAGGACACAAGTGGAGCACTGAGCTCAGGTGACTAGGGAGACTGCACCGCTGTGATCCACAGGACACCTACTACATAAGGCTACTCTACTAAGACCAGGAGACAGCAGTTCTATCTAATACAAAGAACAATCACAGGGAGGCAGCTGAAATGGGGAGACAAAGAAACATTTTCCAAATGAAAGAACAAAGCAAAACTAAAAAAAAGGAAAATGGAGACAAGCAATCTACCAGATGCAGAGCTCAAAACACTGATTATTAGGATGCTCAATGATCTCAGTGAGAACTTCAACAAAGAGATAGGAAACATAAATATGGAGATAGAAAACATAGAAAAGATCTAGTCAGAAATGTAGAACAGAAATACTGAAATGAAGAATACATTAGAGGGAATCCCAGTAGATTAAATGAAGCAGAGGACTGAATTAGAGATTTGGAAGACAGGTATCAGAAAACACCCAATCAGAACAGAAAAAAATTTCCCAAATGAGGATAGTTTAAGGGGCCTCTGGGACAACATCAGCATACAATATTCATATATTAAGGGTTAGAAGGAGAAGAGAGAGGGAAAAGCAGGGAATTGAAAACTTATTTGAAAAAACAATGACAAAAATTTTTCTAACCTGGTGAAGGAAATAGACATATAAGCCCAGGAAATGCAGGGAGTCCCAAACAAGATGAACCAGAGAGGCCCACACCAAGACACATCATAATTAAAATGCCAGAGTATAAAGACAATAAAAGAACCTTAAAATCAGCAAGAGTAAAGTAGTGCATTACCTACAAAGCAGCTCCCATGAGAATGTTAGCTGATTTCTAGACAGAAACTTTATAGGCTAGAAAGGATTGGCACAAAGAGTACAAAATGATAAAAAGTTAGGGCCTACAGCCAAGATTATGCTACCCAGCAAAAACTATTATTTAGAATCAAAGAACAGATAAACAGCTTCCCAGATAAGAAAAGGCTAAAATACTTCACCACTACCAAACCAGTATTACAAAAAATTTTGAAAAGACTTCTTTAAGAAGAAAAAAAAATTTCAAAAATATGAATAACATAATGGCAATAATCACATATCTATCAACCATTACTGTAATTGTAAATGGATTAAATGTTCCAATCAAAAGACCTAGTGTTACTGAATGGAATAAGAAAGCAAGACTGTTACATAAGTTGCCTACAAGAGACTCACTTAAGATAAACATACAAACCAACAAAAACAAAAATACAGAGACTGAAAGTAAAGGGATGGAAAAAGATATTTCATGAAAATAGATAAGGAAAAAAAAGCTGGGTTAGCAATACTTATACCAGACAAATAGGCTTTAGAACAAAAGCTATAATAAGAGATAGAGACAGACCCAGTAATCCCACTTCTGGGTAAATATGTCAAGAAACCTACAATACTACTTCAAAGGACATGTGTGCATCCACATGTTCATTGCAGCATTATTTATAACAGCCAAGATATGGAGGGAATGTGGGTGTTCATCAATGGAAGCAAGTTTACAAAACAACTCCTCAATCCAAACTGAGGTTAATACCATTGATTACCATTTTCAATGTTCACCTACCACCATCTTCACTTTAGGCACTGACCATTTTTAGAATCAGTATTCTGGATCTAATGGAAATTTATTGCCCTTGATACTGAACCTGAGCGTATGAATATATTTCAGAGTACAGAACAAATTAGGAGAATATGGGGGATTGTGAAAGTTAACCTGTACTGAAGTACGTTCCAACTGTGTTATCGTTACCTGAAGACGACTAAGCACCCTATTGCAACTGCCTTTGAGGACATATGCCTCATTACCAACAGATCAAGAATAACTTAATGCCTGTAGTAATTGTGAAATTTTATAGGACATATATAGTCCCCATTTGTTTGGTTTGGGTTTTTTTTTTTTTGTTTTTTTGGTTTTTTTTGAGGGCAGTGTCACTGGCCCTCATATGTGGGACCGAACCGGGGCCGCTGGCTTCCCAAGCCAGCACTTAACCACCGTGCCACTCGGCTGGCCCCCCATTTGTTTGGTATTAGAAGATTAGATACGAAAAAGACCCGTAGCATATTTAGTGAGTTAATATAAAATTTATATGTGACAACCTCTGATCTATAAATCATACAGCTGTAGATCTGTTACTGACAATTAGGATAACATTAAATCCCTCACTTGGAAATGCTGGGGGAGATGTATGAGGTCTGACAATTAAGTTCACGAACTTTGTTGCAATGATGTTACTAACCTTTTTAGATATCAGAGGGATTATTCATTACGAATTTGTATCAGCTGGACAAACAGCCAAGTTGACTATTGGAAGTATGTGGTAGAACCAGTATTTCTCATGGTCATGAACTCACAACCACTACAGAGAGAAGTACCAGAGTTTGTACCTGGTTTTTTCTATTACATTACTACTCTACTGGTTGAAGAACCAATGTGAATGTTCTGCCAAATGCTAAGTATGTTCATTTCAACTATAACAGTGCGACCTGGACAAAAGACAACTGGTGTGCCAAAGATACAGCGGACCCTTTGATATGGAGTTCTGTTAAAACTCCAAATATTACTTGACCTCCAAATATCCCTAGCCTAACATGGGGCTATGATTATACTAATTAACTGTATATCAGTATCAACTCAGACCTTGTATCCAATAACCTTAAAAAAACTGGCTGTTTTTTTTTTCCATCTGTTCTTGATCTTTTCTGGGTATATAGAACACATATATAGAATAAATATGCAGAACATATATATTCTGTATGTACAGAATAGATGTAGAATGGATGAGCTGAATGGAGGTGAAGAATGGAGGTTAGCTTTCTTTGTGTGTGTACATTCACACATGTATGTACATGTATACATATGTGTATAATATAAAAGATCAAAGTATATGTATGTATGTGTATATATGTGTATACATATTATATGTATGCATATTGATATAGAGAAATATAGAAAGGTGTAAGTATTTAGACAGGTATGGATACAGATATATAGATGGATAGATAGAGATATAAATAGATATAGATCCTTGTTGGCTGCCCATCTATCTGCCCCTATAAATACTAGATCTTTTTATCCATCTCCCAAGATCCCCATGCTGCCTTTGTGTCCCTTGCTGCCATTCAACCTTGGTGAAATGTCCTCCAGCCCTTCTATGAAATATAGACAGCTGGAGAATTTTGGGTCATATGGTGTATATGCCACACTAAGCCTTCTCTTCTAAAGCTTATCATAACACTCTGGCATCATTTAATGTGTGACATCACTTTTATAAAGCCTCCACGATTCATCCAAGCATTGTATTAGAAAAATCTCCTGGGTCCTTGCCAGGATTTAAATCCTATGTCACAGGAAAGAGCCCCTGTATGAATAAATTCACAGTTTGGGTTAAAAACTCCTAACATAACCCAGCTGGGCTTTTAAACAAACTTCCCCTTATGTAGCTTTTTTTTAATTTTTATATTTGATCCAGGCCTCTCAAGATCTATCCTTAGACACTCAGGTATCACATTCGCAGTTCCTGCTGGTAATGTTACCTAGATCCCACAGCTTCTAGCAACTAAATGCTTTCTTCCTTTAATAGGCCCAGAAATACCTTATTTGAGTTCTGAGAGATTTTCTCCAATTATGGGAATCTGAGGTTTCAAGGTTCTAAACTGCATAGGATCCCTTCCCAAATCTTACAGGTGACCACTTTCTTCTTAGGCACCTGACTTGCCTGAGTTAAATATTAAACCTCCTTTGAAATTCTGCCACTTGCTAAAATGAATATTCAGCTCTGCCTGCTATCCAAATTCTGGAGAGGAATGTCATGCAATGCAGCAAAGGAGGCTTTCTCATTCTCACACTTCCCATGAAAATGCACAACTAAAATAATGGGGTATCATCTAATAAGAAAATATGAGTGAACACTAAAATATTAGTAACATTTATTATTGGCACAGACATAGGAAAAAGGAATTTATATGTATTGCTATTATAAATTATATACTGAGGATAAAAATTGGTATATTCACATTTATTTGACAAGAAACATGAAACTAACTAATGTGATAGATTAGATTATTTGTTCAGCAAATATTTACTCCCCCTACTCACCCAAACTCCATAGAAAGAATGTGTTTCATCATAACTTTGATATTGGATTTGGCCAGTGATTTGCTAGTCAAAGGAAAGTTAGCAAATGTGACATGATCAGAAACTTCAAAATGCTTGCCCTCTAGTGTCCCTTACTTTTATCAAAAGAAAAACTTGCCTAAGGAAGCTGATGGTCCAAGCAGGATAATAAAAGCATGGGAAAAACTTTGACTCAACCATCAGTTTACAGCTAAGCTCTGCCAAATTTAGCCTAGATGAGATGAAGAGCAAAAAGCTTGCAGATATGTAAGTGAAAACCAAATGTCTTCTGCTGTATGCCAATGCATTCTGCAGTGTTTTTATACATCATTCTTGTGGAAATGAGTGATTAATAAAAATTCTTAAGTGGAAGATTCACATGGTTTATGATCTGGGTAGTCCATTTATATCTCTCATAAACAAACCCACACACATGTATAAGGAGATATGTAAAATGGCATTCTACACTACATGACTCACCTGCAAGTTAACATGTTTTTAATGCTGTGCCACTTTTGAAACACATGAGCCACTCAGCATTAGCTGAGAAGAGTTTATCATTTTCCTGATCCTGGGTAATGTGATCATGAATTTCTTTGCTTCTGGCCTCACAACAATTCTGTTTACTACACTTTTTTTTTTTAAATTGGTTGCCATTTCATGAATCCATAAACAGCCACTTATCAATCTTTCCTGTACTTCATAGTACACTATAGATGTTACTTTAGCAATTTCCAAAGTGGTCTCATGTGCAATCAGTGAATTCTTCTTCCTTTTTCTGAATATACCATGTTTTTGATTTGTTAACATTGAACTCATGACCAGCAGTACGATGATTCATGCCTGAATGAAATAATCTAACACACATATTTTCTCCATGGGGCACATTGCAGCCTTCTTGCACTTTGGAACACTAGACAGCACTATACTTGGGATCCATTTTAAACAAGAAACTCACCAAAAATGTAAAAAGAACAAAACTTAAAAAAAAAAAAAGTATTACAAAGAAACTGCAAAAAAGACGCTTGTTTACAGTGTGAGAGCTGAAAGAAGAAGGCAGAGAGCCATCTTGTTCAACCTCAGCAGGAAACAGGTGCATTGTGCAACTCACAATATTTGTGCCTCTCCAAGTGTGTGAATGGCCAGGAAAGTGCTGTGATTCTTGATTTTGGTATTACAAGTAAATTTTAGTGAGTATGTGAATTTGCAAATACATACTCCATAAAAAATGAGGATCAACATGAATTTAGTTTTAGTAAAATGTAAAAATATGCATGGGAATATTACCAAACCTCAAGATAGTGCTCATGTCTAGCAAGAGAGGAGCTAAAAAGATGTTTATGTGAGTTTTAGTTTTATCTTTAACATTTTTTTAATAGAAAAAAGGAGAGATTTTAAACAAATATTGCAAAATGGTAGTGTCTCTATAATCTCTACCAATTGCCTTTAAGTTTTGGAATATTTGACTTTGCATATATACAACTTTTAGTATGTTTACAAATTCTCTTTGAAAATATCTTCATGGAAAGTGGGAATTGGGAACTTGAGCTAGGCTATCAATCTTGGCACAGAGGACAGATGCTGAGATACCAGCTGGTTGAAGCACAAATCTGGTAAATGCAGCCACAGAGGCACAGTTCTCTATTGATTCCTGAAAAGAACTGTACCACACATTTAGAAACCATTCAATTGTTATAGTTTTCAAAGAATATTTTGACTGTGGGCCACTAATACTCTCAGTGTTCAGTTGACTCAAAAACTTAAATCTCGTAAAGCATCCTGAGAAGGCACTCAAGGAAGCTCCAACTATTGATACCATGCTCTTCACACATGCCTTGTGTAATTTGGACCAACTAAAAATGTTGACTCTTTACTCCTTACAAAACATTGACTTATTTCTTTCCTGGATATTTCATCCAAATAGAATGCCAGCTATCTTTCTGAACATGAGTAACCTGGAATTACTAGTTGAATACTCTGAGGAAAAGGATGGTTTTAGTTACGTTTTTCCTCACAGATCACTATTATACCTTACTATAAACTTCCCCAGGAATGACAGTTTATTTTTTATCTTTCCTATTGGCCCTTCCTAGACCTTGGGTCCCTGTAGCTAGAAGTGATATTTGTAGTCCAATTTGCACAAGCTCAAAAAACATCATGATTGGGCCGGCAGAGTGGCGCGGTGGTTGAGCGCTGTTTTGGGATGCCAGCAGCCCCGGTTCGGGTCCCACATATGAGGGCCAGTGACACTGCCCTCAAAAAAAAAAATGTCATGATTATTGTCAGCACTCAGAAACTGCATCATATTACTATAGTATGGAATCAGGTTTGGTAGGAACATCACTTAGCTGGAACAGGTAGAAATTTCAAAAGATGTAAAACAGATTCTTATTCTCCTTATTTCTTAAAGGTTATATGTGAACCATCTTTTGCCCAATTTGTATAAGGCTCTCCTATAATAGTTTACAAAACAATATACATATAGTCATTTACTCTCAGGTCATTATGTATAGATAATTGCATAGTAAGGAACTTGGCCTCACTTAAAGAGTAGTCAGACTTTCTTCCTAGTTCCTGGGAGGCAATATCTAAACCCTTGGAATTTCTCCAGTGATAAGAATGTCTTTATTCTTTATGGTGGGCCTCTCAGACCAAACCTCATACTTTATGCTAATGAGATGACTGAGGGTGAGGCTGCCCACATCTGATAGTTTTAGGATGGAGATTGGCCACACCAAAGTAACTAGCCATATGATTTAGGATGGGAGTTCTGGATTATGTGATATCATCACACTTCTGGGGAGGGAGGGGGCTAGAGATTGAGTTCAACTATGTGGGCAACTAATCAATCAATCATGCCTCAGTAATGAAGCCTCCATAAAAAACCTTGGACACTGAAGCTCAGTGAACTTCCTGGGTTGACAATACTCTGTATGTATTATCACTTTTCTATACTGAGGTTAATGCATACTGAGGGTAAAGAAAACTTTGGGTTTCGAACCTTCCTATACTCTGCCTTATGCATCTCTTCCCTTTATTGATTTTAATGCTTTCTGTTCCTGTAATAAACATCACCATGAGCATAATCATTTTCAGTGAGTTCTGTGAGCATTTCTAGCAAATTATTAAAATTGAGCGTGGTTTTTGGAAACCCTAAAACTTCTGGGCAGAACTGGCAGTCTGAGAGACTGTGCCCTTCACCTCAAAGTCTGGTTAACTCAGGGTATTAATAAAAGATTACTTTCTACAAGTAGATGTAATCTAAAAGAAACTAACAATTCATTTTTTTAACAATTGGTGGAAAAAGGCAATGGATCAACTATTCCAAAGCCAAAATAAATTTTGTTACATATACAAACATACTTTATATGTTTATATATGCCATATATATATACGTTCTATTACAATAAAATAGCTCATTTGTATTCCTTGGTGCATATTTACCAAAAGTACGCCAAGAATCATGGTGGTAAAACAGCAATGCCCGGCCACTGTGTGAGGTACTAAAAAAAAAAAAAAAAAGCAATGCCCAAAGTGATGCACTGTTTCAATGGCTACTTGTTGGAAGGGGTTATGAGAGAATACAACTGCCAGTTGACCCACTCGCTACACCTGAACAATCAGTGGCTCTTCACCCCCATCCTGTCCTTGGAATGTACGTTCTGCCCACCATTCCCAAAATAAGAGCTGTTTCAAAGAAATATCCTTAAGGGACTTAGGTGTCGAGACAATCTGGACTGTGTACATGACTGAACCCAGATAAGGCCTCTAGGTAAACTTTAAGATTCTGGTGAGTGGGAGCAGAGATCTACTTGTCTTGCTAGCCACTCAAGACAAGCCTCATATGTAAGTTGCCTTGTTTATTAAACCTGCCACCTACCAATCTGGAGTAGTCTGCCCCTTTCTTTTGTCTTTTCTTGACCTCTGTGTACAGGGGCTAGTTTCAGATTTCACCTGGGAAGTCCCCACAACTGTGACACAACAATACTTCCTGCAGATTTGGTTTAGGCTCAGAACATACTAGGTTCCCCTTGACTTATAAATATTTCTGAACAAATTCATTCCAACAATGTTGAATGGAAAATAACTTCAGAGTGTTAATTGTTCATCCTTTTAAAAACTGGAACAGAGTCAAAACAATTATCTAAAAAGCATCAAGTCTCTTTCTGTGACTATGCCCTAAGATCACCTAAGACTAAAAGAAGAAACAACTCTACTGTGGTATCTATGTTAGTGAGGTGCCTCATTTTCCATTTAAAACAAAACAAAACAAATGCCATGACAGTAATTTATTACTTCAGCTTGGTTATATATTCATGTATATATCTGTGCAACTAGTAATATAGAATAACTCTTTCCAGGTATCTATTAGTGAATGTGATTGGAACTCACTAATAATCAAATAAAATCTCAAATAATATAAATATAGAAACAATATTTATATTACTAATATATAGAATATATGTGTGATCTGTCTTTTTGGTATTCTAAAATATATCCTAGATCAAGCCATACTCACAAAGAATAGAACATTGTGACAGCAACCCCCCATTCCCTGCTAATCATTCTACCCAATCACCAAAAATATAAAACAACAAGAACAAGAAACCCCTGATTTTAGCTGGACACCTCACTACCGAAGGAAAATACTGCATTTTCTATTCCCTTGGCTCTTGGTGTTGCTGTGTGATAGAGGTTTTCTCCGTGGTAGCCATGGGAAGTATAAAACATTATGTTGGAGTGGGGGAGGTGGCCTGTCAGCTCAGGTGCTTGGAGTGCAGGCTATAACACCAAGGTTGCTGGTTCAATCCCCACATGGATCACTGAGTTGCACCCTCCACAACTAGATTGAAACAACTACTTGACTTGGAGCTGATGAGTCCTAGAAAAACACACTGTTCCCCAATAAAATTTCTTTAAAAAAAACAAAAAAACAAAACAAAACAAACCCATTACCTTGACATACAAGGACACAAGGTTACAGCCAAAGGTGGAAATAAACATGGTGCCATCTTACCCAAGCCTTTGTTATCAGGTGACTCCCAAATAGCTGCTACTATTTTGGGAAAGAGGAAAAACTGAGATGGAGAGAAATGGATAGAGCACAATTAATAAGAAAAGACCAGTTTTCAGACTCAAACATTACATCTAGGCAACATCTTTAGCTTTGATTACTTACATATAGTCCTAAAACTAAGTCACTGGAGAATAATTTGGATGAAGAACCAATCTTGGTTTGTAAAGGACAGTAATTGTTCAACTCCTAGAGGTACCAAGAGTAATGGAAACCCCCACCCCCGTCCTGAAATTCCCACACACTTGCTGACTGCATCATCAGGATGCTGGCTACATAAGTTGTACAGTCTTCACAAAAGCATTCTTGACAATGTTCACTTAAGTTATGACCATGGAAGAAAGTACTCAAAGAACTTTTCAGAGAGATAGGGATTACCAAGTGGAGTAGCCAGAGAACTTACAATTTGCTACTCAGCACAGTAAGATTTGATCATTGCTACGGACCTATAATTACTATGTGTTTCTCAGCCTCTTTCCCTAGAATGAGAATCTCATGGTTATTTTGTGTATAGGCTAGGGTGGATCATTGTGGCCCCAGGCTAAATCTAGTTTGCTGCCTGTTTTTATAAGTACAGTTTTATTGGACTAGAGCCATGCCCATTTATTTTTGTCTCTGGTTGCTTTAATCCTTCAACAGTAGTTGAATAGTTGTACAGAGATATTAAGGCCTACAAGCTGAAAATATATATCATCTGTTTCTTTACAAAAAACAGTTGACTGACCCCGGGTCTATGTCAACATTTTATATTGAGCATGCTAGGAGCAAATGACTTGTTTCTAGATTAATGATAACTGCATCAGACTTATGGGAAAAGATTGCACAACTACTAGAGATACTAGCTTTTAAGATGGATATAGTAGCTGGGTGGAACTTTGTCTGCCTTAGAGAAGGGATGACACAGAAGGAAGTGCATGGAGAATTGGGAATTCAAAAGGACAGGCTGTGTCAGACAAAATATCCATTCTTTCTTTTTCCTATGGAAAATGGAAACTTACACAAATATCAAAACTGCATGTTGTTGGCTCCCTGAAAAACAGAGTTCTCTTAAATTTTTATTTTAAATAATAATATATGCTTATATTAAAGATTCTTACAAGAAATAGTCTTATGAGATTTTTAATTGCATTTATTATAAAGATATTGTGACTGTTTATTAATTATATTATTATACTATGCATTCATTTCTCCCAAAAAGAAATGATTGTGGCACCTAGTGATGTTATGCCTTCTCAGAAATGTTTGACTTTATCTCATGAATGTATAATAATAAATTGTGTAAATAATAAAGTTTCTCTTTTTTTCAAATTGACTGCTTGCAAGTTGTTGCAAATATATGCTTTACTTATAGACATGTATGCCATTTTTCTAAGTATACTTTATTCCTAGCTGTATTTCATTACAAATTTGTTTTTGTTCTTCTTTTCACTAAACTTTTAATTTATTCTAGATACCTTATGTAACATTGTAAGACACCGAATGTCTTTCCTAGAACCAGCAGATTAAAACATACAATAAATCAGACCAGCTGAGTGGCTCAGTTGGTTAAGAACGCGAGCTCTGAGCAACAGGGTTGCTGGTTCGATTCCCTCATGGGCCAGTGAGTTGCACCCAAGCTGAGCTGCCGCTGAGCTGCCAACAGGTGGCAGGATGGCTCAGCTGGTGAGAGTACATGCTCCTAACAACAAGGTTGCCTACTGGACTCTCGCATGAGATGGTGGGCTACGCCCATCCGCAACTAAGATTGAACATGGCACCTTGAGCTGAGCAGCTGCAAGCTGCCAACGGGTGGTCGGATGGCAACTGGACTTGGAGCTGAGCTAGCTGTGCCCTACACAATTAAGACTGAAGGACAACAACTTGACTGTTCCCCTTCCCCAATTTCCCAATAAAATCTTAAAAAAAAAATACAATAAATCAAATAATAGCGTACTATCTCATTTAATCCTAACTATAACTTTTAATTAGTTATTTACACTTTACAGAGAAAAAAGACAAATTAAGTAACATGTAAAGTCACTCAAAAATAAGTAAAGAATATAGAATTTAAACATATACCTAACTCTGGACATTACACTTTTTTCCTCTTTATCATGTTGTTTCCCTTTGGACTAAATGTATATTAGAGCAATATTATTCTAAAATCTAGATCAAATCAAGTTAAAGTTTGAAACAGTCCTGAAGATAGTTCTCAAACCTTGAATTTAAAGGCTTTCATTTTATGGCTGACGATGTTGAAGAGATTAGTATGTGTATTTGTTACTCTAACAACCTTTCAGAAAACTGTGACTCTGGTAAAGAATTGGTAGATTTGAAAATTGCAAACCACTCCAAAAGTCTGTGACATGTAATAATTTTTAATATTGCCTAAACTGCTGGAATATATGAATCATTAAGCTGATATGAGATAGAGACCCATAGCTGAAGAAGTCTGGTCTACCATTGAGTATTCAGCTTTCAATCTGGTTTCCTTGTTCTCATCTTGTCTTTATGTATGCAGTAACTCATGAAAGTAAAAATAAAATCTTATTTTTATAGGATAAAAATAAAACATTTAATAACATTTTGGATATATGATTGAGACTTAAATTGGTTCTATTTTTAAAGATTTTTTTTTTGAATGAAGATTAGAATGAAGACAAATTTTCAAAGGGTTCAGATCTAGCATTCAAAATTGTTACTATCTAGAGTCACTCAACAAAAACAGTATATGGAGTTTTACACCACTGCAAAAGTTGTTCAATAATACAGATAGAACTTTAGCGAAATTTGGAAAAACAGGTAACTTGTCTTTTGAAGTTATATAGTCCCAGGAATCATGGGACTATTTCAAAGAATTCTTTGCAGCCGTGAAAGTACAAGAGAGAAGAGAGACACTATTAGTGTTTCTTCCTGAGGAGCAAGAGTGGAGGGGTGACTCAGAAAAGAAGAGTTTTATGCAGGAACAAGAACTCAACACGGATGAAATTCACCTAATTTTATAATAAAATCTCTACGAAAGGGGAGCATCATAGTTAAATTCATTAAAGCAAACTTATTCTTACATTGTGGCAATGTGGAATGTTTGAATTACGCCTACTCGACAGACAAGTTAATCTCAATTCACGACAAAAAAAAAAAAAAAGAATAATCTCATTCTTCCATTCAGTCTATTAAAACATTGGCAACATGGCACAATTTATTTCAATATGATCTCACAATTATATGTGTGCTTAAGTGGTAATTCACAAATGTGAGGTCTTAAAAAGATTATAAGCAATTTTCCTTATGAATGTCAGGATTCTACTCAGGTTTCTTTTGGCAAAGCCACTTAAATGGAAACGATCCCAAGCTGACTGCCACCTTCTCCACTACCAGTCTTCAAACTGTTTCATTTCAACAATCTAACTGAAATCCAGCTGGCTCATACTCAATTATGGTAAAAATCCAGCGTTGCTAAGTGACTAGGGAACAGAATTTGAAATTCTAACAAGAAATATTTCCTCTCCCTTGATTGAGGGAAGCAGCACACAGATGGTCAAGGCGACGGACATTCTTGGGTCCTTCAAAGATTAATTTCTTCTCAATTCCTACATAGAAATAGTGCCCTATTAAACAAAAAAGTGTCATTTTTAATCTCTGATTTAAAGTACCCATTGTTAACTCTTATTATAATTTAGATTTTTAACTTATGTGTTCACCCTTTCCTCTAGTTCAGATTACTGTGTGCACTTCCAATTCTACCATAAGCAGAAATTTCTGTGGCAATTATAGTTCTTTCGGAGGACAGAAACACTAAGGTCACATCACATCAGTACTTCCTGCCTTGCACTGATACCGATCAAATTCTGAAAATAATTTAAGGTTTTGGTCCTTAGCCTAAGGGCATAAAACACGGCAGAATCTAGCAATTTCAGAAACCTTATCATGTTCAACATCACATTACTCATAGCAACTATTTTCCACAAGCAATCTGGAGTATTGATCCTGAAACTGAAATGGACAAAATTATAGGTCAGAATATTCCTTTCAAATCAATAAAATTGTGGAAATTAGTTTGAAAACTTTTATCAGGATGTTAAAGCATTTTCAAAGAACTTGGCAACAATTTAGCAGGTTCATTCTTTCATTTATTTATCAAAATATCATTCTTCAACCCATAGTTTTGTTCAGTTTTCTCTCCCATTTTCCCTAAGAGTTATTTCAGTCTCTTGAAGGCCCCTTATCCACTCATGCAACTTTAATTCTCCTAATATCTTTTCTTCATACTTGACTAGGAAATCATAAAATCAGGAACACCTTTGATTTCTGGCCCTCTATTTCACCCAATTATTTTTATATTCAAGTGTCTACTTGAAGATTCACATTTGCAAATAACAGTGCATTTAAAATAGTTTAAACAATAAAGCTATTTATTAAAGAGATATTAACTCCATTTCTCTCTCCCTGCCTCTCTTTTTCTATCTTTCCCCTCTCTCTTTCACCAATTGAAAATGAAAGACGAAGTATGTAGTCATAATTGCCATTTGCAGCTATCTTGTAACTACAAAGTCAAGCTAGACTTAGGCTAAAACACAAAATACGGGAAGGAAACAAATAGGAAGAATCTTTAAGAGGACTACCTCGGTCTCCAAGTCATTGGTCTGGGCCCTGGGGAATAGGTATCTAACCTCACTGCATGAAGGGATCAAGGGTAGGACCAAACGGATCCCACCTCAGAGAGTGGATTTTGATAAATTGTAAACAGTACCCTGAGACATTACTACAAAAAGTATACTGGGGTGGCTAATGGAAGGTTCCAACTCATTCTCAAACAAAGATAAAAGTGTAGGAAGGTAATTTCTGCTTCTATCAGTGAGAATAGAATCAGAGAAACAGAATCACACCTATACTTAATTTTTAAAAATAAATTCACAATGTATACAAATATCATAATATAGTATACCTGAAACTAATATATTTCAATTATAACTCAATCTAAAAAAATGTGGTATAGTAATAGAATACAAAAAAGTGTCAAAATATTGCCCTCTTCTCAGTCTCAAAAAGAAAGAGAGAAAGAAAGAAAGAAAGAAAGAGAGAGAAAGAAAGAAAGAAAGAAAGAAAGAAAGAAAGAAAGAAAGAAAAGAAAGAGAGAGAGAAAGAAAAATGGACCATCATAATTATTTTAACTCTTATATGCTGACTCTAAACCTTGGATTAATAACAGGATAATAGTTTACATTATCATCAACAGATAAAAGGACAGGATGACAAAAACATATTCTATCAGCTTCTCCTGTAATTAATCATTTTTATCATCCAAACTAATCTCATAATGCATGAATACTAATAACCTGTTGTGCTAAGTAATCTGGAAAGATGTAATTCATTTGTAGACAGTATGGTGGAAAAGATACATGAAAATAATGCATCAAAGGCTAGTTCAGTGATACCATTAATTTGCTAAAATATGCCTCTAGTAATTCATCATAAACAAAGGAAACATCAGTGAAGACAAAGTAAGATGAAGATCAGAAACCTCCTTGCCTTTTTATTAAATGTTATATTCACTTTTGAGTTCCTTATATAGGAAATGCCCCTGAAAGTTCTTTTAGTATGCTCTGATATGATGAAATACAGTAAATATATCTGTATAATTCTGCATCCAACACAATGCCAGATAGTGCCACTTGACTTCTCTGGAACACATATTATCTGGTTGTATTTTCTAGTGATCTTGGAGCCTCTGATGTATCTGAAGAATAAATGAACAATCAAAAATCACACTGCAAGTCTTTCCGTCATTCTGTCTTCTTCCTGACACAAGGGGATGCTGTGTACAAACCTAATATGCCATGTAAGGGATGTTAAAATAATGTCCTGATTGCTGAATTCATATTATCCTCTCACTAGGGAGCCATCAGCCTCATAGACTAAATAAAAATAAATAAGAGAAAGAACCCATTCTTCTGGTTGCCAGCTGAAAATATATTAAAAGCTGCTTCCTTTTTAACTATGTTCAATTGCCCTTGTCCTCAAGGACCATGCTTTGGAAATATAAAAGAATATATTTAGTTCTTGATGAAAGAAAAATAATTTGGTAATATCTCTTAGAAAAAAAAGGATTGAGCTATTAGTTATACAAAACCATTTTTCCATCCATAAATTTTTTAAAATGTAAGGCTCTAAAATGCTTTCGAGAACATTATCACAACACTCCAGTGGCACAATGTTTTAAATTCCTCATTTAGAGAGAGGAAACAGAAAAATATGAAGCGTGCATATGCTAACAGGCTTTTCTCATCTCCAAGAAGTCAGCAAGTAGAACTGAATCTCTAGGGGATCTTCCCAGCAAAACGTTTTTTTAATCAGAAATAATTTAAGGAAAGACTAAGAAAGTTGAATTAGTATCTTCAAATGCATGAAATAAGCTTTAAAATTTAAAAAAATCAGATGATCAATTTTTGCTGTCATTATACTATATAAACTTTTCTGATTTGTTTTACCATCATTATACATTTATTTGTTTGCTTTAAAGTAAACAAATAAATAGCTGTGACATTGTTGTCTCCATAAGGAGTTTCTGGTGATAAGAAATAAAAAAGAAAGGGGTAGAAGGAGCAATTTTTATTTTTAAAATATACTGAAGTAAATACCATTATATAAGTCCAGCTATATAACTTATATAATCAAAATTTATGTTAAAAATCTACATTAGTGGGCCGGCCAAGTGGCGCATTGCTTAAGAGCTGGTTTTGGGATGCCAGTGGTCCCCGTTCGGATCCCACATATGAGAGCCAGTGACATTGCCCTCCACAACTAACAACAGCTACACCTGGAGCTGGGCTGTGCGAGCTCCAGTGATGGTGTAGGCTGCAGCCCCTGCTGCAGTGGGCTGCCATAGGCTACAGTGAGTGGCTGACAGCCAGCGTGAGCTGCGAGTAGCCGTGGTGAGTGACCATCCAGAGGCCGGTGACCGATATGCCTCATCCGGGAAGAGCGCAATGATGATACCAACATGGGCCAGTGAAGCAACTTCCTCCGCAGCTAGACTGAAGAACAACAGCAACAACAACAAAAAATCTACATTAATTTCAGTGTAGTGTTCTTATTACAAAACTACTGGAAAAAAAGATATAAGTAGTCATCAAAATATAATGTTTATCTGGGAAAAAGGTGAACCTCTGTTCTTCAACAATGTTTCTAGATCTTGAGTAGAGCTGACCTAGTTTTTTTTCTTTTTTCTTATTAAAATATTTATTTGCACTCTCCAGGATCTGTATTATAAATCTTCACATTTAATTGCAAAGCTGAAATGTTTTCATATGCACCTACGATTCAGAGTGTGTAGCAGTAGTTTAGCTATAGTACAAAGTTCATATCTCTGTGCCATTTCCCTATTTTTGGTATAGAGCAAGGTTAACAAATGTCTGATTTAAACATGGGGTTAGATATTCTTGCTTGTATTACCAAATAAAATTACATGGTCTGTTTCTCAGACTTTATACACCTCCAGAAGAAGCTCACAAGCTTTCCTGAGGAATGTAAATGGACTCTAGACCCCTTTTCCAACTCGCGGGAAGAAATTCATGCCATTAGTTAAAAGGGCCTATTCCTGTCACTCCCTTCCACTATAATACTGCACACAGCTTTGAGAACTCTGAGAACAAGAAAATAGTCTACTTATCACTTACATGATAATAAACGCTGCTAATTAGAACTTGTTAGACATTCGACATATTTCATCTCAAATCATGACAGTGAGTCTGCCCTGTAGGTTTTATCTTCGTTTGAAAAAATAAAAGTGAAACTGAAGCTCAGTGGGTTGACCAACACTAAGTAGGTTGTAAATAGTACATAATTGTGTTAATGTTACATTATTTGCAAACAAATTGCATGTTCTTGTAAATAAATGTTTGACTTCAATCAAAGTGAATCCTCTGATCATTGATTCGTATGAACTATAATTTCCTCTAATTTGTCTAAATTACAATTGTTCTATAAAGACTTCCTTATGAAACAACCTTAGTGTCACCATCAAATATATGGTGGCTTTGGATTCCAATGTAGACAAAAACTTGCATCAAAGCTGGCTGTTTTGATTTAGCAGTTTTAATGTTTCCTATAGAGATGACCTTTAAGAAAACCTAATCAAATTCCAGATTTTTTCATATGACCACATGACAGTCCAGAAATCCTATTTATAGATATTTACTAAGGAGAAATAAAAGCATTTCCACAAAAAGGTTTGTACAAGAACATTCGTGTCAGCTTTATTTGCAATACACAAAAAGTGGAACCAGCCCAACCAAATGCCTATAAAGTGAAGGACTAAACAAGGGTTTTATCATCATACTGTAGGATGATACTTTGCATATCAAAAGAAAAAAATTGTGGATACAGCAACAATACAGATAAATCTCAAAACATCATGCTGAGAAAAGTAAGTCATACACACAAAAAAAGTTTATAGCATGGTCTCAGTTATATGCAGTTTAAGAAAATTCATTGTTCTGACAATGATGGCTTGGGTCCTGGGAGGCGGTGCCAATTAAAAGGGAGCATCAGGGTAAGAGAGATGACCTATATCTTGATCTTTGGAAAATGACTACATGAGTGAATATATTTGTTAAAAGCAGACCAAATTATGCACTTAAAAATCTATGAATTTAACTATATACTAAACATAACTCAATAAAAAATTCCACCGTATTTTAATAATCAGTGTGCTCACTTTATTGCCCTTCCACTCATCTCATCTCTAATAGTTCTCATAAATCAAAAAAGAAAATTAAAATCCTTAGTGCATTTGTGGGTTCAATTATTCATATGACTTGTCAATTACATAAGCTAGAATTTTATGCTTGTCTGTTAGAATAATCAGTTAATGGCACTGAAAAATATTTCAAAGTGGCAAAAAAGCCATGTCAAGACATCCTCTGTTTCTCACCCAGATTCCAGGCAGCTATTCTGATCCCTGAAGCCACCTTTGCTGCTAACTCTTTTGAGTGAATAGCCTTAAAAATATGGGAGCAGATCATAGAGTTCATTGATCCCTGGCTCAGTTCTGAGAGGCAAATAAGAAAGGCCTCTTATAGTATGTCAAATACTTTCACAACATTACTTACCAAATGCATTGTGATGCATCCGAGCTTAAAATCTGTGAATTGCTATTGTTCCAAGTGAAAACAAAGTCACTCAGCAGAAACCTTTCCAGAGGAATAGTATCACAAAAAATTTTTTTTTGAGATTGTTGATCATTTTCAACAGGGGAAGTGAACATGGAACAAATATTTCACTACATTATTTTCTATTTGCAAACAGAACTAAAATAACCTAATATATGACTGTGAGCAGGAATGATCTGCATTTAATGATCCACCAAAACCATTTTATTTGTCTATAGCTTGTAAAGTATTTTATTGCATATAAATACAGATGAAGAAATAGAGTTTTTTATTACACCATCACAATGCCATCTTCAAAACGGCTGGCTGCATTTAATAAGATTTGTTATGAAATATTTCAACATCAACTGGTTTTGTTTTTCTTCCCTACCAGAAATTGAATAAGGCTGAATAATTTGTTTCTCTTTGTTAGTTGATTACATTAGCAAAAATGGACATGACAACTATTAAAATTTGTAAGATTCTCAGGAGTGACATTGCTGTTATTGAATTGCTATTCATATAATTTTGTTCCTAGCATATTTTGTTTTCTTACTGTTTCATGGTAATAGGGCTTTTGTAACTATAGCTGGAGTTTTAAAAAATTATATGTATGTATACACTCACCCACACATACACCATGGGAAAATGAAGAATAAAGGATTCTCCCTGTGCAGTCATTATGCAGATATTTTAAAAATTGAGAATGCTCCAATAAATAAACAAGCTCTAGGACATCTTATTTATTAAAGGTTTTATAGCCTGCAGGTGATAATTAATTTAATCTGACATTCTGCCCACGGTGTGTAGAGAAGGTAGTGAAAAACCAAATAACAATAAATAACAGGCATATGTGAGAAATAATTTATCATACATTAAATTGTATGCAATTATTATTAAATCAATTATTTCTTATTTACTATGCTTTTAATAATTATATTTCATCTATTTCCTCCAACAACCAAAGGATTTTAGTCAACCTAAAAGGAAACACAGAGATAAAATTAAACTGTGTGAATTAAGAGTTCATTTCATGTTCATCCTTTGATCTCTCATTGTGAATCATAACTTTACAGCTGAAAAGGATTAAAATATCATGTACTTAAGATTATTCTAGTGTATACACAGAACAAGTAAGTATCTTGCCAGACATTCTACAATTATTAGTAGAGTCAGGACTAGAATCCAGTTACAAACTTCTAGTTGTGAAGGTGCTTACCTTCTTTTTAAGACAGCAACACTTAAGACGTACTATAACTGTAAGGTTGCCTTCTTACTAGAAATGGGGAAACAACTCAACTCAATGAATACATCTTTATAATGCAGTGGTCAAGTACAATGCAATCAACGGGCAGAAATGAAGCCAGAAAAATTTGGGCAAAAGAATTGTAGCCTAGAAGAGGCAACAAAGAAAAGAACTAAAAACCTGAAGTAGGATCATGGGTTTAATATGGGCATACCTTGGAGATATTGCGGGTTTCGTTCCAGCCACTGCAATAAAGTAGTTATCACAATACACATTTTATATGCATTTCCTAATGCATATAAAGGTTATGTTTCCACTATACTATCGTTTACTAAGTGTGCAATAGCATTATGTCTAAAAAGAACAATGTGTATATCTTAATTAAAAATCCTTTATTGCTAAAAAATGCAAACCATCATCTGAGCCTTCAGCCAGTCATCATTTTTCTGTAGGTGGAGGGACTTGCCTTTGTGTTGATGAAAATGCACTGTGAAGGATGATGAAGGGAAGCCAAGTACAAGGTATGCCTGTACTTATTCCATGAAGAGTAACTCTGAGTCACAGGAAAAAGCAACACAAAGTGTTCTACAAAGCCAGAAATAAGTTCAAGGTAAAGATCTGATTGTAGTTATTCAATCATCAACCCCCAATGTCAGTGGTGGACAGTGACTCTTTGTTTAGAAGTACAAAGCCAGCCATGCATATACGTGACATCCATCTGTTGCAAACACGGTTTTGCTGACGTACTCGTATGTATCAAAGAAACAATGGAAAAACCTTCTGAGACTCTTAAAAATTGTGATACCATTTCTGTTGATTTACCCGGCAACAGATGACCAGAGACAGAATAGCCCAGTATCCTTTTCCAGTGACTACAGTTTCATATGTAGTAAACTGAAATTTAGACCAAGAGTTCATTTTTCCTTATAGATGAGTACCATGATAAGTGGAAAGTAAACAGCATGTTATATGGAGGCATAAAATTACCAAATTTGATTTTCCAGACAAGGGATTCTAGCAAAAAAAATAAAAATTAAAAAAAAACACTACATATCAGAAATACTAGGGGGAAAGTTAAAATGTCTGGATAAAGATCAAACTGCATTCTATATAGAAAAACAGGCATGGCATAGAAGAACTGTTGTAGAGGCTATATTCAATTATTCTTAGCATAATTTCTGAAAGCGTAAAGAATTCCTGAGACAAAAGGTTAGAATTCACTGCTTTAAAAGTATGAGCAAGGGCCAGCCGAGTGGCGCGGGGGTTGGGCACTGACTTGGGAAGCCAGCGGCCCCGTTTCGGGTCCCACATATGAGGGCCAGTGACACTGCCCTCAAACAAACAAACAAACAAAGTATGAGCAAAAAGGCAAAGGCAGATTAGAGAGACAATTTCTTTATTTTCTCTGTCTCTCTATGTTTGTTGCTGAAACATATATGATAGATGCAAGTCACATATAAAACTAACCCCAACAGGCATATCTTGAAAATAAGTAATTCCTAGTATAATTCTATCATTTTTATGTAAATAAGATATATTATTATCAAAATCTATGAACAATATTATAAAGATAATGTTGACTTTGCTGAAATTTATGGAAGAAGTAAAACATGGCCCACTCTGCCACATTGAACTTGATGTTTTCAAAACTCCAAATTTTTGCCCATCTCAGGGGCCTTTAAACCTGTTCCCTTTGCCTATAACATTCCTCACCTCCTTCATCTTTTTAGGATCAGCTTTAATACCATCACCTCAGGTAGACCTGCACTTCCTACCTATATAAATCTGATATAGCCCAATATTCTTTATAGGAGGATCCTATTTGTTTTCTCTAGTGTTCTTGTCACAAATTACAATAATTGTAATTAATGTTTTTGTTATTATCATTTCATTCATCTATGAAATTCTAAATTCCAAGAGTGTAAGGACTATGATTTGCTATTCATTTTGTCCAGAGAACATACAACTATTTGTATCTGACACTTTGTTGACTATTTTTAACCTTATCCACAATTATGATATGTTTACTTCATGACTTCTAACAGTTTGTTTTTAACTTCTTAATTAAATTTCAATAGTGATTTGGCCACTTTAAAGTAATTAATATATCACTCATAGAATTTACTTATCAAATATATTCTATAATAATAATTTCTAATTTATTTATTTCTACCTACATCAATTTATCTCTTGTTTTCTGTAACATATTTTGTCTCTCTCTAACTTCTTTAACTGAATTTTCATATACATTTTTTATATTTATTTTTCTCTTTGTTTTTACTTTTTTGTCCTTTCTAATAAAAGCATTGCCTTTTCAAAAGAAACAGCAGGTCATCTTGATTTATCTGTTACTGTATATTTCCTTAGCATTTACTTCATTTCCTGTGCTTGGACATTTAATTACTTAATGCTTATAAAGTGCTCAGTGTTTGGAAAGGAAATACGAGGATTTTTCTGTCACTCTTTGCAAAACATTATTTAATATACGTTCTTATAAATACCACTACTCAGAGTAAGATGGCTCAATATCCTTTTACCCCTTATGCTTTACTCCCTAATGTAATGTTATTCATATTATCCTTTTCACTGAGCAGCTGTTTCAAAAATAATTTTGGAATTTGCATAATGAAACACATAATTGACAAGTCTGTTTACTAATGTAGAATAAAAATATGATATATATGCTATGTATATATATATACATAGCATATATTATATATGATATATGTGTCTGTATATATACTAATATACCCATATAGTATATATAGTATTATTTGTGTTAACTAGACTACTAGCTGAAATTCTCACATCTTCTCTTTGATATCTTGGACATATGCCATTGAGAGGCTTACTAGATCCTATGGAAATCAAACCTGTTTGTAAATAGCAATCTGAGAGAGTAAATTGGAGTCCACTGTTGTCAGTGCTGCTAAGCTTCCTTCTTCTGACATATGGTATCATATGGTCAATTCAGATCTACAGATACATACATCTATAGCAGCTCATCCAGGTTATTTTCTATGCAGGTTCTAGCAATGCCCTGTGTTAGTTGCCAAGTTTAAAAATGTTTTTAGGGCCCGCTGAGTGGCGCAGTGGTTAAGCACTGGCTTGGGAAGCCAGCGGCCCCGGTTCGGGTCCCACATCTGAGGGCCAGTGACACTGCCCTCAACATAAATAAATAAATAAATAAATAAAATTAAAAAAGTGTTTTTAGTTCACATACATATATATGTAAGAGATTGGACCAAGAATGTAACCAAGCTTTCTGACTCTGCAAACCATGTGCTTAACTAATAAACAAAATTACCATCCAAATATAAATCAGTCGATCTCTATACATCAAAAGAAACCTTCATGGCCTCCAGAGAGCAACAGGTTTATTCACCCAGGGCAATAAATGCCCACTATTTTCACACTCGTATAAACAAGGTCACTGGAGTTACTCTTGCAACCAATGAAGATTTACTCAAAGTCAACTTTCCCCACTTGCTCCACAGAAAAATTAGTAGCACTTTTTATGCATAAAATGAATTTGCTTGGAGTCAGTACACTTATATCCTTATATCCCTATTCTTAATCTGTTTTTGCTTTATCTTTTAGATAATTAGAAATTGTGAATTTAGATGTCCAAATGTTTCAATTTTATTAATAGGCAGCTTGGAACAGAATAATCATGTGATATACATACTTAATACACACACACACGCACACGCACACATTTAAGAGCTCTTGTTAAATGTTTCTTCTCAAGATTTCTTGTCAAAATGCGGGAGTAAGTAAAACACTGTGCTTGCTTACTCTGACAACATCAAAATTACAACTAAACTACAAAACAACCATCACTGAGAATCGCCTGAAGTCCAGCTGAACCAAAGCGCTCTATAAGTAAAGACATACAAGAAGCGACCTCCAGACTACCAGGAGGGGTGGAGATGCAAAGCAGGCTAGTTCCCATACGCACCTGTGGCAGTTAAAAATTAGGAGGGATATCTATGCTGCAGAGGTCCCGCAGGAGGAGCAACGGGTCCCATCCCCACACCAGGCTTTCCAGACCAGTGTTCCATTGAGGGGAGAGAAGTCCCCATAACTCCTGGTTGTGAAAACCAGTGGAGATTGTCACTGAGTGAGAGGAGGGCGGCTGAAGTCCCAGGTGATCTTCTTAAAGTGACCACGTACAGATTTCTTGCTGATGGACTCAATCACTGTGAGCTCCAGTGCTATGGCAGCAGCTAAAAAGGCAATAGGGAGATATGGGGAGGATGCTTTGTGTGGCTGCAGGGTGAGGCCTGGAGGGGCAGCTTTGTTCCAGACAGACAGAGGAGCTGGTGGAAGCCATTGTTTTTTTGTTGAGCCCTCCCCCTCCCAGAGTGCAGATGCAGGCAACTGGAATACTATGCCTCTATCAATCTGGCTAACACTGTTCACCCCACCCAGAGACCATGCCTCACCCAACTTGCAGGCCGACCCAAGCCACTTCCAGTGGCTTTTCCATGCAAACAGCTTGTCTTGGCTCATGCTGTGAAATTTCCTAAAATCTCTTGAAGGTTCACAAAATCCAAACAAGCAGGATCTGGCTTCAGTGTGTCCCATACCTTGCTGAGTAATTCCAAGCCTGGCATTGGTGACAGCCAGTCTTGGTTCACAGCATGGCCTCTCCAAGTACCTCCAAGCTCAGTGTGGGTGGTGGTCCTCTGTGGATTGCTTTGTGGCTCATGCCATATGAGCAAGGGATGGGCACAGCCTGTAGCTGAACTTGACCTACAGCAGGGACCCCACTAGGAAGCCTGGGGCTGGCATGCCCAGAGGCCAGCTTGAGACCATACTAGAGTATCACCTGGCCACCTAAAAGGACAATACACTCAAAGGGGAGTCTAGGCAGGCACCAAAGCCCTGTTAGAGAGAATCCTACTTTGTAGGGTATGTGCCCTGCACAACAATTCCTTCAATGGATACACAGTGAGTCCTCACAACCAATCAGTCCACTGACATGCAAACAGCAATGAAGGCTCAACTACAACAGGTGGGTACAAACAACTCATACAAGGAACACACCTGGAGCACCCAGCTCAGGTGACCAGGGAGACTGTGTCACTGGGTCCCACCAGACACCTACTACATAAGTCCATTCAACTAAGACTGGGGGAGTTAGCAGCTCTACATAATATATAGAAACAAGCACAAGGTGGCAGCCAAAATGAGGAGACAAAGAAACATGTCCCAAATAAAAGAACAGAACAAAACTCCAAAAATAGAACTAACAAAATGGAGACGAGCAATATACCAGATGCAGAGTTCAAAACACTGGTTATAAGGATGCTCAATGATCTTAGGGAGAACTTCAACAAAGAGATAGGAAACATAAAAATGGAGACAGAAAACATAAAATGGTACCAGTCAGAAATGAAGAATACATTAGAGGATTAGAGGGAATCAACAGATGGAACATAAGGTAGCAAAAGAAACACCCAATCAGAACAGCAAAAAGAAAAAAGAATCCAAAAAAATAAGGATAGTTTAAGGGGCCTTTGGGACATCATCAAGGGTAGCAACATTCACATCAGCAGTACTAGAAGAAGAGAGAGCAAGGAATTGAAAACCTATTTGAAGAAATAATGACTGAAAACTTTCCTAAGCTGGCTTCCCACAGTTCCCAGAGGGCTCCCTCAGCTTCCCAGCCTTCTCTATTTGGTCTCTTTCTCTTGTGTGTTTTCAGAAGTTATTCATTCAGCATGGTTGTCTCACAGGAGTAATTGCTACCTATAACATATATTTTATTATTTTGCTTAAGGGAGGGGATGAGTTAAGTTATCCTATGCCTCTGCCATCTTAGTTCTAGAAATTTTATTTTGCTTTTTTTTTCAAAATTTGCCATGTCACTTTTTATGGATCCCAGTTTTCTGCTGAAACTTTTTAGACATCTTTTTATCTACTTGAACCTGATGATATAGCTGCTTTACAGTTTATTTTGCTAATTTTAATATCTGGAGACCTAATAAGTATATTTTTGTTGCCTGCTGTCTCTTTTCATGTTATCGTCTATCTTTATTGCCTAATTATTATTGTCTGTGTGCTGGGATATATATACACACATGTTTTTTCTCTCTCTCTTACACACATACACACATACATGCTTGTAAAAAAATAATTTGAGGTCTAGAATGGGGTTTTCTCCAAAAAGAATATTTTTTTTTCTGTTTGTCTCCTGAAAGCACTAAGAACTTCAGATAACAGTAAATGAAATATACGTCTTGAGATAATCTGGCCATCCAGAAAACACAAAGCCAGGCTGTGCTGCAGTTTCTGTGATTACTCTCTCTATCTTATTCTATTTCTATATACATCATCCCAGGTCTTAGCTCAAACATGGAGTGGTTAGGCATAGCTCTTACTCTTGGTGGTACTTACTCCATCTTTTGTTGTCCTGGACCCATAAGGCTTGCAAAGTTGTGCTAAGGTCCCAAGATACCTATTATAGGTCAGTAAACTCTCCTAAGGGAAAAGCAGCCTCAAATGTCAAGCTCATCTCTGTGGATTTGCACTTTCTCCTGAATTTTGGCTAAATAATACTTCTCTGTCTAATTAGCTCTATGAAGCTTTTATAAAATTATTATTTCTTCCATGTTTTTAAGATGTTTTCAGTAAAGATTGATTAATTAAATAGGTCAATATTACTGGAAGTGAAAGCCAGGTTCACTTGAAGAGAAATACATGCATCAAATGTTGTTAGAGCCTAAGTTCCTTGACAGCAAGAATTTTGTTGATTTTCTTAAGTGCTGTAATCCCATTACCAAAACCAAGAGTACTTAATAAATGTTTGCTTAAAAAAAAGAATAAAAATTGTAAACTAGTATTGATACCATCTACAATTTAGCAAGGCTTAACAACAATTTTTAATTAATCAAATCTAGATAAAAGCCATTTTATTCACAGTGTTGGCGTTATCTCTTAACAAATTAATAATGTTTAGAAACTAGAATGAGCTTTCTTGTGACGTCAGTAGCTTATTCACTGTTATCAAAAAGTTTATGTTTTGACAACTATATTCCTATGAATTGAGGATGCATTTCATTAGTAGTTTGAAATATTTATGTTTAAAAGTTTCTCAACCTTTGTATGTGTACAAAAATATCAGTCTTCAAATTTGGACAAATATTACTTCTTATCAATAAAGTTATAAGATATTCAATCACTTATCAAATTGGAAAACCAGGCACACCTTCACATAGAGAGAGAAAAAGAGAGAAAGTGGAGGAGGGGACGAAGAAATGTCAGCTATCAGTGCCATTTTCAAGGTCACCAGGAGAAAAGAAGATTGTTTTTTTCCTTATATGGCTCATACTCATTTTTGGTTTATTACAGGTATGAGGTGGGAAAGAGAGATAAAGATGTAGTACAAGAACAGCTAACTACTGCAGAGCAGTACTCATGTAATAAACAGACCTCTGATGTGACCATAGCTAAGCACATTGTTGTCAAGGCTTAACCATTTCTGATTCCCTGTCATCAGTCTTCTGCAACCATTCCAATTAGGAGATAAATGTAATCCTCAGTTTAGTGAAACTTTATTTGATTTATTCACTTCACAAATACTTATTGAGTTTCTCCCACATTCCAGGCACGGTTCCAAGCACTAAAGATACAACAGTCCTGCTCTTACGAGGTTTACAGTCAGTATCCACAAGCAGACTATGAGCAAACAAACACATAAGCTATTTATGACCCATAATAAGTGCTGGGAAGAACACAAATCAATATGAAGTAATAGAGAAGACAAGGAGAGTACTTTCACTGGGTACTCAAGGAAAGCCTCTCCTAGGGAATGACAGACATTGAATGAGAGACTTGAATGCTAAGAGCAAACCATGCTAAGATCTAGAGAAGGAGCATTTCAGGCAGAGCAAATAGATGATGCAAAGGCTTTAAAGAAGAACAAGCTCCGGAGATGAGCAAAAGATCCTATGGCTGAAACATAAAGGACAATAGGGTGACCTCTATTAATGATGAAATTTGATAAATACATAGGGGTCATATGCAGCACTGAAATCTAAATACATAATGATTTAGATTTTATTCCAATTAGAATAAGAAGCAACTAGAGGACTTTAAGTAAGGGAGTGTTGTGAATGCTTGAGGTTTCCCCAAATTGCCTCCATCTACTGTATGAAGAATAGTCGGGGCAGAGTGTGTGTGTGTGTGGGGAGGGGGGTTGGCAAGACTAGAAACAGAGAAAGCAAGATTTTGCAGATCCCTCAAATCAACTTCTCCAACTTCAACATAACTCTTACGTTAAATGACTTAGCAGATTAAATAACTAAGGCTTTTTTACCAGTCTAAATCAATTTTTTTTTTTTTTACATTATCTCTATAGTGACCTAATTTCCTTATTTTCTCTTAGGCTTTAGGGATCACTAACTTTGAGAACACTGTTCTTAACATTTTCAGTGATTTTGGATTCTTTCCTAAAAATTTACAGAGAGTTTCAAAGATTTCACAAACTGCCTAAATTCCATTTATGAAAAAGCCATCAACCTCAAAATAAGAAACATTGCTATAAATATCGGTCAGAATCCTCTCTTACAATTGTCTGTCTCCCAATTGTTAAAAAACAAAGTTTACCTGAGTAAACTGTAAAGATCTTATTGGCTTTATTCAGCCAATTAGATGAATCAGGCAGCATACAATCTAGCAGGTAGAAGGAAGCTCCAAAGAGCTGTTCAAAATGAAAGACGATTTATTATAAGTGAAAGGTAGCAGGTAGAAGTACAATGCCAAAAAAAAGCAGATGCTTATTGCAAGTTTACTTTCCTTATACGTAATGACAGGGGATTATCAGGAAGATCATCTAATTAATGCTAATTAGGTGATTCTTGATTGACTGGTTTAAATTTCATTTCTAGGAGATCCAAAATTGTAATTAAGATATCTTGGTTTGGTGATGAGATACTTAACATAAGTGACTCTATTTTGGGCCAGTTGTCTTTAACACATTAAAACAGTTAAACAGTTACGTTATTCTATGAGAAGATGATAAATTTAAGAATGTATCAATGCTTCCCCAAACAACATGATACAAAATCCAATAATACAAACAATATGGTACAATCACAAAGCACAATGATCTAGTCTTGAATCAGGAGCTCTTATATTGATTATCATCCAAATAATATATGTCTCTTCATATCAAAGCACTTTAAAAGAATAATAGAAATGAGTTTAAAGAATGAGCTTCGGGCCGGCCGAGTGGCGCATTGGTTAAGCGCTTGTTTTGGGATGCCAGCGGCCCCGGTTCAGATCCCACATGAGGGCCAGTGACACTGCCCTCTACAGCTAACAACAGCTCCACCTGGAGCTGGGCTGTGCGAGCCCCGGTGATGGTGTGGGCTGCAGCCCCTGCTGCAGTGGGCTGCCATAGGCTACAGTGAGTGGCCTGCAGCCAGCGTGAGTGGCTGGCAGCCAAGCGTGAGCTGCCAATAGCCGCAGTGAGCGACATCCAGAGGCCAGCGACCGATCTGCCTCATCCGGGAAGAGCGCAATGACGATACCAACATGGGCCAGTGAAGCAACATCCTCCGCAACTAAACTGAAGAACAAGACGGCAACTTGTCTGTTCCCCTTCCCCGATTCCCCAACACTGTTCCCCTCCACCAATTCCCCAGTTAAAAAAATCTAAAAAAAAAAAGAATGAGCTTCAATGTATAAACAATATGAAAATCAAATTCTCTTCTTATATTAAAGTAATGCTGGACCAGAGGCTATAATTTACTAATAGGGATATTCTGATGAAGTGATTTTGAAAGATAAGATATAACATAATATGATCGCACTTTCTTATTTTGATGATGACTGTAAAAATAAAACACAGTTATTAATGAGGAGCTCTGGAGATGGGGTTTTTCATGTGAGTATCAAATGTTAGTATTTCCTCTAGATTTAATAAATACTATAATGTAATCATATTGTCAAGCTTCTGGTTAACAAATTATAAAGCTGAACTGCCTTGAAAGGCAAACCAGAAAAATTAACACTGACTGAGAAGAAAGAGAGGACTTCGTGTGCTCATATTAGAAAATGAGCCTTTATTTCCTTTATAAATGTGATTTAACACAAGAATCCTCATTCTAAATCTTCAAATAGATATGTTTGCATATTCTAATGTCTAATAATCATCTAGCCAAGAAGCATCTTTAAAAAACAAAAATTAAAGGGGCCCGCCGAGTGGCGCAGTGGTTAAGCGCTGGCTTCGGAAGCCAGGGGCCTGGTTTGGGTCCCACATATGAGGGCCAGTGACACTGCCCTCAAAAAAAAAAAAAAAAGGCTACATGTGTAAAAACAAAAATTAGATATACTTGATAGCAGAGAAAAGATTCAATTCAATACATACCATTGAGCAGACTTCAATCACTCAGAGAAAAATTGAAAATTGAAAGTTCATGAACCCTAGTTATTAAGCTTTCATGAACCCTATAAGTGCCATTATTGGACCATTTTGGTGTTTCTGTAATATTTCAAATGTTGCAATTCAAAGAGTTAAAGACAGATAGTCCGACTCATTCCTCCTCAGTGTCATGTAAAATAATAATCTGAGATTTTTCTTTCCCATAATCAATCCATTAAAGGTTATGGCAAAATGAAAGGCCAGTGTATACTGAAAAACATACTCCCACAAATAGGTGAAAATATCTGCTAAAATATATTAACAAATAAGACTAAAATATTTAGTCTTTGCACACAAACTGTGTGTGTGTTTTTTTTTAATTGTATAAATTGGTTTTTAAATTCAAGCACATAATTTTAAATGCATTAGAAGAGATGGCTTTATAAAATAATACTACTTTAAAAACTTGTTAGAAAACAGGCTCCTTTTCATAAGCAGATACTCTGAACTTTCCTGCCCTGATCTATAGTTTATGTTCATTTTAAGCTTAGAATATTTTTTAAAGGAAGTCATCAAAAACAATAATAATATTGCAAACAGAAAAAGCATTGAATATTCACTCTTACAAAAGAACTCTATAAGGATTCCTTAAACCAAGGAGTATTTGTTAGCAAATATTTTATTTAAAACTACATTTTTTTTTTTTTTGGGCCGGCCGAGTGGCGCATTGGTTAAGCGCTGGTTTTGGGATGCCAGCGGCCTCGGTTCGGATCCCACATGAGGGCCAGTGACACTGCCCTCTACAGCTAACAACAGCTCCACCTGGAGCTGGGCTGTGCGAGCCCCGGTGATGGTGTGGGCTGCAGCCCCTGCTGCAGTGGGCTGCCATGGGCTACAGTGAGTGGCCCGCAGCCAGCGTGAGCGGCTGGCAGCCAAGCGTGAGCTGCCAATAGCCGCGGTGAGCGACATCCAGAGGCCAGCGACCGATCTGCCTCATCCGGGAAGAGCGCAATGACGATATCAACAGTGAAGCAACATCCTCCGCCACTAAACTGAAGAACAAAAAGACAGCAACTTGTCTGTTCCCCTTCCCGGATTCCCCAACGCTGTTCCCCTCCGCCAATTCCCCAATAAAATCTTTAAAAAAAAAAAAAAAAAAAACTACATTTTTTTAGGAATAAGTACTTTCTGACAAAGAAAATTTTTATGTGCTTTTCTGAAAGTAAAACTAATTTTTTTATTTCATAAAATTTAGGGAGTGCCTTCTTTTTGTGACCTTTAACAGTTAACTTTTAGGAACTGCCTTAAAGATTCTCCTTCAGTTTACAGAAATTAAACTCCAAATACAACATGAATTTCCCCTTCTAAAAATCCTAAAAGGTGGCACACCACATTGCAGCAATCCTACTTATTTTATTTCTAAGAACTGTGGTACCAGAAGCTATAAAAGTCTACAGGAATGGAGGAATCTTTCCAAGCTTGTTTTTAGTCCTGGGAACTTGGTTTGGGAACCATCAGGTTGGAGGCTCTAAAATATGACCTGAAGAAAATTTAAGTTACTCCCCATCTGTGGCTAGATATAGCTGGACAGGAATGGAGGTTGAATACTTGTGGTTAGGGTATCACCAAACTGCTGCTAGCTCTCAGGGGGATTGTGTAAGCCTTTTTTTTAGGAAGGGAGGGAGAGTGACTGTGGATTTTAAGATTGTAAACTCTGTATCCCTTTGAGACCATGGAATTGTTTTATACTGTCAGAAATAGTTTACCTGATATTTTGCCCTTTCAGTAGTTAGAGCTGAACATCTCTTTTTTTTTTTTTTTTTTTTTTTTTTGAGGGCAGTGTCACTGGCCCTCATATGTGGGACCCGAACCGGGGCCTCTGGCTTCCCAAGCCAGCGTTCAACCACTGCGCCACTCATCCGGCCCTGAAACCTGATATTTAAAAACTTGTATGATCAGAAATTTGGCAAAAATGAAAGCTGATATCCAAAGTCTGATAGGAAAATACATACTGCTGGAAAGGCTCCTTTGTCTATGTATAACCACAGCTTATTTGTGTGTGAAATACTAATCTTAAACTTCTCCACAGGAGGTTTCAGTCAATATGGCAGAATAGGTAAATGCTGTGCTTACCTTCTATCACAACCACATCAAAATTACAACTAAACTACAAAACAACCATCCAGAATCACCTAAAATCTTGCTGAACCAAAGCCCTACAACTTACGACATGCAGAAGAAGCCACCTTGAGACTGGTAGAAGGGACAGAGACACAGAACGGGCTGGTCCCACACCCATGTGTGTCCATTATCAGGCAGATAATGGGAGGAATATCTCAGCACCCCTGAAGGAGTGAGAGGTCCCAGCCCCTCCCCAACCCAGAGTTTCAGTGTCAGGGAGAGATGTCCCCACAGTTTCTGGTTGTGAAAACCAGTGGAGATTGTGGCTGAGAGTGACAGAGGGCAGCTGGAGTCCCAGGTGTTCCTCTTAAAGGGACTGCTCCATACTTGCTCACCGATGGAATCACTGGCTCTGAGCTCCAGCATTTGGGCAGTGTCTGGAGAGGCAACATGGACATATAGGGGGAAACTGACTTGTCTGGCTTCAGGACAAGGGCTAGAGGGGTAGCTTTCTCCTGGCCAGCTGGCAGAAGCCGTTGTTTCTTTGCTGAGCACTCCCCCCTCCCGATGTGCAGATGCAGGCAGCAGCTGTATGAGTCTCCATCAAGCTGATCACATCATTCATTTGTCTGTCTGGTAATTCTGAGATTCCACCCCACCCAACTTTGAGGCACAACCAAGCAGCTTCCAGTGGCTTTTTCCTACAAATCACCTGCCTTGGCTCATGCTGAAGACTTTTGTAGGGTCTCTCAAAGGTTTGCAGAATCCAGCCAAGCAGCATCTGGCTTGAGTATGCCCTGTACCTCTGGCTGAGCAGCCCTAAGCCCAGCACTAGTGGCAGCCCACTTTGGTTCATGACTTGGCCTCTCAAGGCACTGACAACCATGACCAAGGTAGTGACTGACAATCTGTGGATTTCTTTGTGGCTTCTGCCAGGTGGCCCCAGTTTGGGCACAGGCTGCGGCTAAACTTGACCTGCAGCAGGTTCCCTCCCAGGTGGCCATGTGGTTAGTGTGCCCACTGGCTAGCTTCAAAACAAGCTGGAGCATCACCCAGCCAGCTTCAAGGGTGACACACCAAAGGGGAGGACAGGGCAGGCACCAGAGTCCTGCTGAAGCAGACCCTGCTCTGTAGGGTCAGCCCCTGCACCACAACTCCTCCGCTGTAGTCACAGCCAGTCCTCACAACCAATGAGACCAAGGGTCAGTCCCTCCTATTGATGTGCAAATAGCAACCAAGGCTCAACTACAATAGGAGAGCACACACAACCCACACAAGGAGAAAACCTGGAGTGTGTGGTTCAAATGACCAGAAAGACAGCACCACTGAGCCCCACAGTACACTGAGCCCCACAGGGAGGCAGCCAAAATGGTAAGATGAAGAAACATGTCCCAAATAGAAGAACAGAACAAAGCTCCAGAAAAAGAACTAAATAAAATGAAGACAAGCAATCTATTAGATGCAGAGTTCCAAACACTGATTATAAGGATGCTCAGTGATCTCAGGGAGAACTTCAACAAAGAAATAGGAAACATAAAAATAAAAATGGAGATAGAAAACATAAGAAAGAGCTAGTCAGAAATAAATAATACAATAACAGAAATAAGGAATATGTTACAGGTAATCAAACAATGTCAGATGGGCACTGGACTTATTGGGAGGATTACTTCATAGATTATATAAATGCCTAACCACTGCTCTGTACACCTAAAACTAATAAACTAATATAAAATAATATTGAATGTCCACTATAATTGAATATATATATATATATATGCAAGGGATGTAAAATACAGCATAGAAAGTTTAGTCAATGGTATTGTAATAGCTATGCATGGTGTCAGATGGGTAGTAGACTTTGGTGAGTTTATCACCTTGTGAGGGGTGTGAAGTCTAATTGTTATGTTGTTTTGCACACATGAAACTAATAAAAAATTTTAAAAAAAGATAGGGGGAGCTGAATGGATAAGAAAACAAGACCCTTATTTATGCTGCCTACAAGAGACTCACTTCAGATTGAAAGACACACACAGACTGAAAGTACAGGACAGAAAAAGATATTAATGAAAATGGAAACAAACAAACAAACAAACTGGGATAGCAATTCTGATACCAGACAAAATAGACTCTGAAACAAAGATCATAACCATAGACAAAGGACCTAGTAATCCCACTTCCGGGTATTTATCCAAAGTAACCCAAAAAGCTACTTCAAGGGGATGTGCTCATCCATTTGTTCACTGCACCATTTTTTATAATAGCCAAGATGTGAAGGCAACCTGGGTGTCCCTGAATGGATGAATGAATAAAGGAAAGGTGGTACATATATACAACAGATTATTACTTAGCCATAAAAAGAAGGAAATCTTGCCATCTCTGACAACCTGGACGAACCTAGAAGTTATTGTGCTGAGTGTAGTAAGTCAGCAAAAGACAAATGTCATATGATTTCACTTGCATGTGGGATCTAAAGAACAAAATAAATAAAACTGAAACAAACTCACAGATGCAGAGAACATTTTGATGGTTGTGAGAGGGGAGGCGGGTGGGGGGGTGGTTGAAAAAAGGGAAAGGATTAAGAAATACAAATTGGTTGTTACAAAGTCATCATGGGGACATGGGGTATAGCATGAGGCATATAGTCAATAATATTCTAATAACTACATATGGTGTCAGGTGTAGATCAATTGGAGTGATAGATGAGAGGGGCAATGGGAGGCAGGATGAAATAGGCAAAGGGATTAAGAAATACAAATTGGTAATTATAAAATAGTCATGGGGATGTAAAGTAATGCCTAGGGAATATAATCAGTAATATGGTAATACTATGTATAGTACCAGCTGTGTACTAGTCAGGGAGGTGACTTCGTAAATTATATAAATATCTAACCACTATCATGTACACCTTAAATAAATATAAAATAATATTGAATGTCAACTATAATTTAAAAAATTTTTAAAGCAGGGAAATGATAAAGGGGAAAAATAGTTTCAAAGCTCCAGGTATAAAACAAATAAATCTTGGGGATGTAATATGAAGCATAGAAAATATAGTTAATAATATTGTGATAGTGTGGTACAGTGTCAGATGGTGGCTGGACTTATCATATAATCGCTTCTTTAACATAGGCAATATCATCAATAATATGGTAATAACTATGTCTATTGGCAGGTGGGTACTGTTAAATAATTATAATACATACCTGAAACTAATATAATATTGTCTGTTAGCTATATTTTAATAAAAATCTTAAAAAAGTCTTCTCCACTAATAGATAAAGGCTTAGCCATCTGAGCAGATAAACTCAATGTATTCCAGCTGTTATTTATAAACCAATGAGTTTTATATTACTGTATTTGTCTCTTGGCTGAAATTGTAAAGCAAACCTATTAGGTCTCTGGTTGCATCTGTCTATATACTTGTATGTATGTCTATATAGGTGTTGTAGAACTATGGTATTTTCTATTTCCAGGGGTATTACTAAAATTGATTTGTAAACAGCTCTGTTTAATTAACTTAATGGAATTAAGCACTTATATAAATTAAGAATATTCTGAAAACTAACCCCAATCTTTTTCAGGTTTTCAAAAAATATTTTGTATTAAATCTAATTTAAGTTGCTGGTTTAATTTTAAAATGTATGTCTTTAAAATTATCAATATTTAAAAGATACTTTTATTTTACCTAGCGTTATTAAAATAACTTCATGTTATCTGTGTTACAAAATTTGTCAGCAGGAAAAATCATTTGGGATAGTAATTGACTGGAGATGGTAATATCTCATGAAGTTTTCATGGGTAATCTAAACATAGTTGTTAAAAACTAATAAGTTAAATAGGTGTGAGTAGAATAGAAGTATTTTAGGTGAAGCTTTTTGGCAATAATTATGTATGATGATATGTGTACTTAAAAATGGCTTCAAGATCTTTTTTGGTAACTTGAAACTTTAGAGTTTTGTTAAGTTAAATAATTGAAAACTTTGACTATCTAGATTATTTCCAAATAAGATAAAATAATGAAACATTAATTGTTAAATAAGTCTAAGTTTACGTAGGGTTGCCTTCTTATTACAGTGAAACTGAAAGATAAAGCCAATCTCTCCCATCTCTGCTTCTGTCATCACATTACCTTCCCCTGTGACTGACTCCTCCTTTGTCTCTCTTAGAAAGACCATTGTTACTACATCAGGGACAATAATTAAGGACAATCTCCCCACTTCATGATCTTCAACTTATTGACTTTTACAAAATCTCTTTTGTCATGTAGAGTAAGATTCACAGATTCTGGAGATCAGAGTGTAGACATACTTGAGGAACAGTTATTCAGCCAACCATATGAGGTCATGGAAAAAAAAAAAAGCTCTGTAACAGAAGAGGGCACTATGCACTCGATTAAAAGAAAAAAATGCCAATTCAGATAATAATAACATAGAGTACAGAAGGAGGTTTTCAGATATACCAGAGAAGATAAGTAGGTCCATAACCAGACTTGTAATCTGAAAAGATTTCTCTGGATACAGAATAGATAAGGTATTCCTTAGAGTGGAGTATTGGAATAGTGGGGGAAAGGGAAGTGGGCAGAGGTGGGGGAGGGAGAGTAGCAATAAAAAAAACAAATAGGAATTTATTTTGGTTATCTGCAAAAGGTGTTTGTGGCTTAATTTTAAGTTAGGTTGACAAAGATAAAGAAAACTAGATACCAGTTTGGAAATTATTAAATGAAAGAAAGAAAGGGTGAATAATATTATATTTTATTATTTAAACTAGAAAACTTTTGATAGTGAAAGGAAGAGCTAAACATAACTCAGGTGTTTTATATATACAAGGTCAGATGATTAAGTTCCCCAGCTCATCCTAGAAAAAGTGCTACATACTTCATTGCTGAATATCACTATGGTCACCTTCAAAGTACTCCCCTTGGGAAGCTATGCACCAACGCCAGCACCTAGTTCACCCTTCAAAGCAATTTTGGAACTCTTTTTCTGGAATAACCATCAGAACTGGCATCGTATTACCCTTGATGTTCTGAATGTCATCAAAATGTCTTCCTTTCAATATTTCCTTTATCTTCAGGTAAAGAAAGAAGTCACTGGGGGCCAGATCAGGTGAATAGGGAGGGTGTTCCAATACAGTTATTTGTTTACTGGTTAAAGACTTCCTCACAGACAGTGCAGTGTGATCTGATGCATTGTTGTGATTCAAGAGCCATGAATTGTTGGTGAAAAGTTCAAGTCATTTTCATCTAACTTTTTTAAGTAGCCTTTTCAGCACTTCCAAATAGTAAACTTGGTTAACTATTTGTCCAGTTGGTACAGATTCATAACGAATAATCTCTCTGATATCAAAAAAAGGTTAGCAACATTGTTATAACAAGTTCACAAACTTAATTGTTAGAGCTGTAGATACAGATGATATAGATGGATATAGATATGTGGCAAATATAGAAGTGTGTGTGTGTGTGTGTGTGTGTGTGTGTGTGAGAGAGAGAGAGAGAGAGAGAGAGAGAGAGAGAGGAGGCAGAGGGAGAGAGAGGGAAAGAGAGAGAGAGAGACAGACAGAGAGAGAGAGAGACCTTGAGCATGATCTAAAAGACCCCAAATTGTAAAGGAAATCAGAGGAGTTTTAAATAAAAGTATAGATGTTAAGGTAGACCTTTACAAGGCTCATAGACCTCTGACTTCCATGGCATAAGGTAATACCATTGACTTTAATGACATCACGGTCATCTTCTGAGATCCATTGACTCTCTCCTCATGGCTAAGTAATAAGTCAACCCATGAAACAGACACAGCTGAATACTGCAACTTTACTGTTTACATTGGGAAAGTATTGAAAATCAGTATACCTGGGCAAACGGTTTGCTAATTTAAAGAAATAGCTCTCTTTTTAAGAAAACAATTTCCTGGGCCAGCCGAGTGGCGTGGTGGTTAAGTGCTTCCTTGCGAAGCCAGCGGCCCCGGTTCGGGTTCCACATATGAGGGCCAGTGACACTGCCTCAAAAAAAAAAAAGAAAACAATTTCTTAATTAAGACTCACCCTAAGACGTTTTCCTTCTTGTGTCCTCCAGTCCTAAACTATTATATCAACCTCTACCCAATCCTAATCATTTTCACACTTTAAAAGGTTCACCTTAACTTCTTGAGTCCAAGCAAGAAAACTCTGCAAGTAAATTTGTTGAGATACTATTATCAAAGTGGTATTCTTCCTTGCTGCAGTAAATTTAATGAAGTAATCTCTTCTTGGCCGACAGCTTTTTCTGTCACATCAGACTACAATGGTATCTATTTCAGTGATTCTCAGCTGGGTCATTTGACAATGCCTGGAGACATTTTTTTGTTGTCACTACTTGTGTGTGTGGGAGGTACTACTGGTCAGATCTGGTGCATAGAGGCCATAAATATTGTTAAACATCTTAATGCACCAGAGAGCACCCTCTCCCCACCTCCAACAAAGAATTATCTGGTCCAAAATGTCAATAATGCTGAGGCTTAGAAGCCTTGATCAATTTGATTTGATTACAGAGAAGATTAAATGAGATAATACTTTTAAAGTTTTGGCATATATCCAACATTAAATATAATTTAGTCGTTATTGTTATCAGTATGTTTAAGAAGATTCTTTATAGATAACTGGTTTCTATAAAAATAAAGAAGAAAAATGTTTTAAAGTCAGCAGCATAATACCACAAATGCTCTCATTGAAAAATATGAGTAGCAGTGGAAAGACATACCATTTCCACTACTGCTATGGCACAAATGCCCATTGTGTAGTTTCCCAATTTTAAATGGGGAATTTCAAAATGCATACAGCCTTATCTGTAAAATTTTTAGGAATCCAGTAGTTTATTTTCCCACAAAGGTTTAATCATTTTCCTATGGTATATATTAAGTATTATTATACCTGGGAATGTTATTGTTCAATAGAGACCCTCAAAACCACTTTTAGCTTTCTTATATATTTATGCCAAATTGGCAAAAATCAGTTTAGAATTTAAATGCCTGTTCATTGTATTATTTCTTAAGTGCGGTTTACTCCCTTCTGTGTAGGTTAGTGCTCTTTTCCAGACTTAGTAGTATTTTTGGTTGGATTAGGTCCAATGCTTGATATGTTTTGTGGCCCTTGAAAAACAGGATCCAAAAACAAATTATAATTAATTGTCCATATTATCCAAAGACCAGGTGGAATAGTGTAATAAAACCAATAGCCTCCTGATCATACCTTTCATCATCATCATCATCTTTATTATTATTATTATTATTTTGGCATCAATTAATACTGAGTTACCACTCTTCATAATTACATGATGTTCTGGTGGTGCTCTCATTTGCTGTGTCTGCAGACAGGCCTATCCAGTTCTCATCCTCCCTATAATAAGAATCTCAAGCATCATGGCAAAAAGACAGGAGGCGGTTCAACGTCTGCCTTTCCAACATCAATGTGGAAAAAACGAGTCATCTTTTTCTGACTTTCAATCTGGGTTATCCTCATCTCTGTATAGGTTTTTCAGACTTAAAAAAAAATATTATGTGTGAGTCCCTAGTGTCCTGAATAATGCATTTATTTTCATTAAGCCTGAGTCATATTCTGTACTCACAACCACAGCCTTTTCACTGATACGTTATTAGTATGTGTGCACCAACATGTGCTCATTTCAAAAGACTTCTATGTTCTGAATTAATTTCTGAAAAAGAAATGGGAAACGCTTCCGAGCTGCATCAGCCTCAGAGAATTATATCAGCAGCTACAGACTAAAGGGCTCTCTTTAACATTCTAACAACATAGAAAAAAGCTGTTACAAAAGGCTCTGTATTTTCAGCCATACCTCAAAACCTGGAGTGACAATACCAGTTACATAGGAAGGGGACAATGTATTGCATTGTTAATGTCTTCCTCACATCCTATTCTTAAAGAAAGTCTATGAATAGAAATTTCCAACAAAATAAACCCCAACCTGATCAACTCCTCACCGGCTAAAGCTACCCCACTACAATGCAATGATTGAAAATAGTTGAATCTCGTCTGAGTGTTCATACCATTGGGGCTATAAATATTAATTCCAGACGTGACTGCAAGGAAACTTGGAGGAAGAGAAAAAGATCAGTTATTAGCAATGGAGGGAAAAGAATGGGTGTGGAGAACTTGCTAAAGTGGCTAACTACTTAATTTATTATCTATTTACATGAAAAAGCAATAACAATAAAAGTTAAGAAAGATTTAGGCTAGTTTTTCAGAAAAGATTATTACTTTTAATTTTCTCTCAGCTACTACCTTCTCTAACTTTTCTATGCATAATAATGGCCAGAATAGAAGCTAGTACAGTTTATGTCTGTTGAAGGCATGAGTATAAATTAGTGTTACGGTTCACTTTATGCTTCTTATCTCTCCACAACCTGGTGCTTTTTAAGTCTGGCCTAACTTTTTGGGAACTCTGGGCCTCAGGGCCTTTGCTAATTTACATTAGGGTCTGGCGAAGAAACACTTCATAAAATTTCCATGTATAAATTGAAAGACTTCTGTGAAATGCACTAGTTAAAATTGGTGATAAATTCCTTTTACCAGCCATCTGGTTGAATTCTGCTAGATGCAATGAGGACTCTGCTAGATGCAATGAGGACTCCACGACAAAAAGAAATGGAAGTTGGAGTTGTTCTTTAACTTGGAAAATATAAAATTTTTTGCAGTTTCCTATAAAATATCCTTCAACAGTTTCCACTAACTGATTTGCTTACATTGGAGTACATAAATGATTTAATATATGAGTAAGTCACAAAATACTCATAGATGTTAGAGCTAATCTGACTTTAATGAATAGTTTTTTCTTTAATAAGAGTTGTAAAATTAATTTAGTTATTATTTTCCCATTTTAAAGCAATTAGTGAATATTGTATGAAAAAAATTTAAGAATGATGACATCTACCTTGAAATGCTTCAAAACAAACAAACAAACAAACACCTAAAACCCAATTTTGTGCTTTCATCTTTTGACAGGCAAGTAAATAGCTTATTTAATGTATATTCTCTAAGCCTAACAGAACAATAGTAAAAACTATTAAGGGCTTCAAGTCTGTGAACAAACATATCTACAAAACTCAGCAAAAAATCTTTGAATCTCCACTATGCTGTAGCAAGTTAGAGATCTAGCTAATAAATGTACAAGTACTCCCATCAAGAGGTGAAGCCCAATTCTCCTCCCCTGAGGTGTGGGCTATATTTAGTGGCTCAATACTAATGAAAAGAATGTGGCAGAAATGATACTGTGTAACTTCTGTGACCAGGTCATAAAGGGGGTTTTGGTTTCCTCTTTGCTCTTTCTTGGTCCCCTCTTCCTTAGCTACCTTATCATGAAAGAAACTCAAGCAACGATATGGAGATCTATGTAGCAAGTAACTGAGGTCTCCTGCTAATAGTCAGTAGGGAACTTAGATCTTCTGCCAATAGCCATGTATGCAGATTCTCCAGCCCCAGTCAAATCTTCAGATGAATGAAACTCTCTCTGGCGTATTTTCTGCAACCTCATGAGAAACCCTGAAACTAGAACCACCCAGTTACTCTGCTCCTAGATTCCTGATTCTTAGAAATTGTGAGTTAATAAATGTGCATTGTTTTAAGCTGCTAAATGTTGGAATAATTTTATGCAGCAAAAGATAATTCACCTACTACATGTGTATGTCAAGAAATATCTATTCTTTTTTAGGGATCTCTTGATCAATTTGTCATTGCCACAAATCCCCAAGGGTCAAAATAGTCTACTAATTATTCTGTTCCTTTGTCTTACTTTGAAAATTGTGCCCCCATCTAATTCTACCACTACGGACCTTATTAGTTCTATTAAGATCAGGGAATCCACCACAGTCAGCTCTGGCTTCCCACAATCACCACCACAAAACTTGGAAAGGCTCCTCCATGATTGCGTTTTATAATATCTTGGCAAAGAGGATATCCTCTGGGCCCTACTGAAGAGTATGCTGAAGGAGTAGTTGAGCAATTTGCTCATAATTCTTTCCAAAATTATCATCTCACTATGTATTCAGACTATCTTTACAGCATGCCAGTGAAAGTGTCATTTAACCCTCACTATAAGGACACCAATGAGTCCAGGCACTAAACAAATTTGTGGATTATTGTACCACTCCCAAATGCTTAAGCTACTATGTTAAATCCTGAATCCCAGATGAGTACACCCATGAATTTTAGTCCGTCTGATTTGTTGTTTAAATTTCTTTCATCAATGACTATAAAGTTGACTCCTATATACATTGCCTATATTAGTTCCTTAGGCTGCTGTAACAAAATACCCAAAACTCGGTAGCTTAAAATAACAGAAATTTATTGTTTCACAGTTCTGGAAGCTAAAGGCCCAAAATCAAGGTGTTGGCAGAGCCATGCTCTCTGATAGCTATGGGGAAAAAATTTTTCTTAACTCTTTTAGCTTCTGGTGTTTGCCCATGATTCTTGGTGTTCCTTGGCTTTTGGATGCGTCACACTAGTAACATACCCATTTCTCTCTGTGTGTCATCGCATAATCTTTCTTCTGTGCATGTCTGTTTCTGTGTCCAAATTTCCTCTTTTTAAAAAGATACCAGTCATATTGGATTAGAACCTATCTTAATGATCTCATTTTAACTCAATTACCTCTATAAAGACTCTATTTCCAAAATGGTCATATTCTGAGGTAATTGGGGTTAGGACTTCAACGTATTTTTGGCAGGCTCACAATTCAACCCATGACTCCTACCAACAAATACTAATTGGTAAAATTGCACACCTCTTTTCTATGCATGATTGGGAATCTGCATATGTGGAGGGCTGAGTTAAGTGATATGCAGATTTTTGACTGCAAGGGTGGTCCAAGCATCTGATATTTGCATTGTTCAAGGGTCAACTGTATAGGCTGTATTTTATTTTATTTTTTTTAGGCTGTATTTTTCTATACAGTTCTGGTGCTTTGCCTTTTTCTATGCTGAGATTTAACTCTCGTGGACTGGATAGGATACAGATTGGGTTTAAGGAAAACTAGTATCCACTTTTGAAACAATAACCATAGTTGATATCTTCAAGGGAGGAAGAGGGGATAACCTTCAATTAGCAAGGAAAGTTTAGGGGATTTGGGATTTCAAAATTCTCAGTTTATTCTGTGACTATCCATGCATTCACTCCATATATCATGTACAATTTACTCTCTCATCAGCAACATGTGAGAGTACCTGTTGCTCCATTTACTCACTAAAACTATGCATCATCCTTGTTACATATGAACCATTTTGGTAGGGTTTTGTTTTTTGTTTTTAAAGAAATTTTGTTGGGGAACAGTGTATTTTTTCCAGGACCTATTAGCTCCACGTCAAGCCATTGTTTTCAATCTAGTTGTGGAGGGTGAATCTCAGTGGCCTATGTGGGAATCAAACCGGCAACCTTGGTGTTATAAGCCTATGGTCTAACCACCTGAGCCAACCAGCCTCCTCGTGGTAGGTTTATAGTGGTTTTATATACTGTGCTTTGATTTTCTTTTCCTTTATTGCTAACAAGGTTTAATGCCTTTTCTTATATTTATTGATCACTTGGATATTCCCTTTTATGCCTGTTTAAAATTCTTACCAATATTTCTCTTGTGTAATTTTGACTTCCAACGCCATTTTCTTTCTTTTTTTTTTTTTTTAAGATTTTATTGGGGAATTGGTTCGGGGAACCAGGCAAGTTGTTTTCCTTTTGTTCTTCAGTCTAGTTGTGGAGGACGTTGCTTCACTGGCCCATATTGGTATTGTCATTGCGCTCTTCTCGGGTGAGGCAGATCAGTCGCCAGCCTCTGAACGGCCGCTCACAGTGGCTCATGGCAGCTCACACTGGCTGCCGGCTGCTCACACTGGCTGCTGGCCGCTCACTGTAGCCTATGGCAGCCCACTGCAGCACAGGCTACAGCTATGCCATCCTTGGGGACTCATAGCAGCCAAGCTCCAGGTGGAGCTGTTGTTCACCATCTTAGTTGTAGAGGGCAGTGTCACTGGCCCCCTTATGCCAACACCATTTTCTTTCTCATTGCCCCACAGTAGCACAAGTTTCATAAATCAAGGGTCCAGATATATATGGGTGTATTTTAAGGCTCACTCTTGCATTCAATTTTATTAGTCTGTCCTTGCATAAATATCACATAGTCTAATCACTACAATTTAAAAATAAGTTTGATAGCCAAAAATGAAAGTTTTTCCACCTTGTTTTCCTTTTTAAAGCATGCTTTCATTCTTCTGGATTTTTTATATATCAGAATGCTTGCCAACATGAAATTTCTATTAGAATTTTAACTGGGATGACATTGACTATATAGATCATTTGGGGGAGAATTGACATCTTTCATTATTATGTTTAAGTCATACAAATCATGAGCAAAGGATAGCATGTCAATTATTCAGGTCTGCATCAATATCTCTCAATCCTATTTGAGTTTTCTGTTTAAAGATTGTTCATGATATTTCTTAGGCTTTTTCTTAGTTTTTTGCTAATATCTTTGGCTATTATTGGGTTGTTGGAAAAGTCATGATGTATTTTGTCTATGTTTTTCAAAGGTCATTTATTTGTATAAAGAACAAAGATCAAACAATGATATATTGCCTGTTTTGTTCGATAACCTTTTGCCATCTTTAAATGAGTTTCATAATTCCTCTTTCATAGAAGGACCTGTCTTTATTTGCTAAAAACTAAACAAGGTGCTGATTTACAGCCTCATCTGAATTGAACGTTATACCACGCAAGGAGTTTTGAAGAGAGCATAACAAATGGAAGTCTGACGATGCAAGGTCAGGCAAGTATAGTGGGTGTGGCAACACATCCCATCCAAGCTCTAATAATTTTTGACGGGTGATCAAACTTGTGTGTGCTCTCACGTTGTGGCAATGGAACATAACTCCTTTACAATTAAGAAGCTCTGGACGTTTCTAGATGATGGATTCATTCGAACTGTCCATTTGCCAACAGTACACATTCGAATTGATTGTTTGGTTCCTTGGTAGGGACTCGAAAAACACAACACCTTTAAAACCCACCACACTGAGAGAATAACCTTTCTCTGATGAATATCTGGTTTCAATGTCGTTTGAGGCGAATCATCACATCAGGACCAAGACGGTTTGTGGACCACATTGTTGTAAATAATCCACTTCTCATCACCAGTTATCAGTCGCTTCAAAAAAGAATCATTTTCCTCACGTTTAATGAGTACATTGCAGATTTTCATACGCGCCTTTAAATGAACTTCTTTGAGTTCATGCGGAACCCAAACATCGAGCTTGCTTATGTATCCCAGCCTCTTCAGGTGGTCATGAACACTTGAATGATGGGTGTTCAATGTTTCAGCAATCTCTCATGTTGTGTAACATGGGTTTGACCCAATAAATGCCTTTATTTAGTCGTCATCAACCTCGGTGGTCCTCCCTGACAGAGGAGCATCGTTGAGATCAAAATCACCAGCATGGAATTTCGTGAATCATTGTTGGCACTGAAGTTCTTGTGGAGCATTGTCACCATAAACTTTATGCAACTTTTCAGAAGCTTGATGCGCGTTCTTTCCTTTATGGAAGTGAAACAGTAAAATATGGCAAAAATGCACAGTTTGGTCTTCCATCTTCAACTTGTTGTAAAATCTCCAAAACTCAAAGAAATTGCTCATTATTTTTTTAACATGAAGCTAGAACTGTCAGCTGTCAAATGACATAGCAATAACATAGATGCGAATGACTCTAATACTTCCAAAAATGAACTAGTGCCATCTGTCACAAACATGCATCATGACTTTTCCGACAACCCAATACAAAGAGCTCCTTTTTGTAAAAATGTTATTTCATACATATATTTGTGTTACATGAACTTGTAGTTGACTTTATACACAAACATGTATGCAGTACATTTGCTGAACTAACTCTTTTATGGTCTCTGTTTCTGTTAAATTAATTAGAAAGCATTAAAATGTAAAATGAATGGGAATTTTAAGATTATTTAAAAATGAAAATCCAAATTAGCCAAATATATAAATTTTAATGTTTGTTTCTCTTTTCAACTACCAGATATTAAACTCATTTCTTAACTGGTTTGATTACAATCATTTTTATGATTCACATAATAAAATTCAATTTATATAATTATTCTCTAAAATATATTTTAAATGACACATTTGAGTGTTTGAGAAAATGTATGGGTGTTAACCTTTTCTCTCTAAAAGAAATATCTCAGGAGCCCACCTAACTACATCTGGATAAAAATATATCTTTCATTTCAGATGGACTATTGCATTTTAAATAGCTTTCATTATATTGGTTTTATTTATTTTCCAAAGTTTCTAAAATTAATATATATTATTTTATAATCAGAAAAAGTATAATTTTTAAAAGTAAATTTCTTTTATGAATTCCAAAGAATTGGATAGTTGGTAATGATGGAGGAACACATATTACTGCTTTAGGATATTAAACGAAGAATCCACTATATCTAGCATGAGTGCATCTAATTATTCAGACTGAACTCACTTATTAATTTTAATATTATATGACTATTCATTTGATCTTCTATAAAATAGTGATAATTTAATTTCTTCTTTCCAATGCTTGTAACATGTAATTTCTTTTTATTGCTTTAGTGAATTTCCAAGGGCCTCCAGTGTAATCTGAATTCTAAAGGAACACTTTAAGAATTTCATTGAGTATAATATGTACTGTATGATTTTTGTAGACACCTTTTATAATGTATTAAGGTCCCGTCTGATCCTAATTTGCGAAGAGTTTTAATAAATAAATTTAAAATAGTACCACTTACTCTTTTTTTTTTTTTTTTTTTTGAGGGCAGTGTCACTGGCCCTCATATGTGGGACCCGAACCGGGCCAGCGTTTAACCACCACACCACTTGGCCGGCCCCCAAACACTTATTCTTAATGTACTTAGATAAACATAATTTTTCTTCTTTATTCATTTAATGTAGTGAAATGCATTGATTGTTAAATCCATTCTATTTTTCTATTTTTTAACTGTATTGTAGACTAACCTCATTGTTCTTATAATCTATTTTTGTTTACTTACTTATTTACTTGTTATCTCAGCTACTAAGAATTGTCTCTTAAAAATCACCCTCATGATTGTGAATTTGTCCATGTCTCTTTGTAGTTTTGTTAATTTTCACTTTATAAATTTTGAGCCTATATTATTAGCAAAATACAAATTTAGATTTTTTTATATTTCCTGGTAATTTAATTATTTTATTATTGTGAAGTGTCCTCTTTGTTTCTTAAACTCTACTTTGCTTGACATACATACTCGTATAGTTACTCCAGCTCTTTGTTAGTTGTTTACATGGTACATTTTTTCACACCCTTGCTTTCAAATTTCCTATAAACATATAGAAAGTGTGTCTCATGTTAGTAGAATATATTGGGGACTTAAGAAATCCAGTCTGTTAAAATTTATTCTGTGAGGCCTCTTTCACCAATTTCAATGCAATATGATTATAGATGTATTTGGGTTTAAATCTAATATCTTATTATTTGCTTTCATTTGTCCCTCTATCTTAAATTTCTCTTTTCTTGCCATCTTTTTCATTATTTTTTATTCAATTTTTTCTAATGGTAGCTTGGTATGTACTTTTTACAATATATTTTAATGATTACCTTTGCAATTACAACCTGCATCCTTGACTTATAAAAATCTAATGTTAATTAATAATTTACTCTCTTCCCAGATAATGCAAGAACATTAAAACACTATAACTCAATTTATCTCCTTTTGAATTATTTGACATTATTTCCATGTATTTAAATTCTGTGAATGTTTAAAACTCAAGGTAGTTTTCATCATTTATTTATTCAATATTCATTCATATTTACCTATTTTATTTCATTCCTTTCTGAATTTCTGAATTCTCATCTATGGTAATGTTCCTTCAGTTTGAAGAACACCATTTAATGTTTTTTGTATTTATGTGTCCAGTGATAATAAATATTCTCAGATTTTACTTGCCTGAAATTATCTTTATTTCAATTAATTCCCAAAGGCTATTTTTAACATTGAATGAATTATAGATTGAGCTGTTTTTTGAAGATAATTTGATTTTGCTCTTCTTTGGCTGCTTTTAAATAGTTTGTCCTTTTATTTTTTCTCAACAGTTTTAGTGTGTGTGGCAAGCAGAAGCCTATGATGACCCCCATGATTCCTGAGACCTGCTGTACACATAATCATCTTCCAGTTATTCAATTAAACACTAAGCTAGATACCCCTGTGAGGGATTGTTTTAAAAATATAATTAAGGTCTCAGTGGATCTCCAGATAGGGAGTTGATCCAGGTGAGCCTGCTATAATCATGCGAACTCTTTAAAAGCAAAGAGTGGCCTCCACCTAGTCTAACAACAGGAAGTTAGATATTATAATCACCAGAAAGATTTGATTCATTATTGCTTGTTTGAAAATGGAGAAAGTCATGTAGCAAGAAATGCAGGTAGCCTCTAGAGAGCAGCCCCAATTTACAGCAGTAAGGAAGCAAAAACCTCAGTCCTACAACCACAAGAAAACTAACAAAAAGAATGAGCTTAGAAGCATAGTTTCCCCAGAGCCCTCAGATAAAAGCCCAGCCCAGCTGACACCTCCATTCCAGTCTTTGACACACTGAGAAGCCAGCTAAGCAATGCAGGACTTCAGAACTGTGAGTTAGCAAATGGATGCTATTTCTTAAATTAAATTTATTGGGGTAATATTGGTTAATAACATGATATAAGTTTCAGGTGTACGATTTTATGATATGTCATCTGCATATTGCATTGTGTGTTCATCACCCAAAATTAGTCTCCTTCCATCACCATATATTTGACCCTTTTACCCTCTTCGTCCTCCCCCACACCCCTTTCCCTCTGGTAACCACCATATTATCATATGTGTCTATGAATTTCTTTTTGTTTGTTTGTTTTGTTTGTTCTTTTGTTGCTTTTTGTTTTATGAGTGAAATCATATGGTTCTTGTCCTTTTCTATCCGACTTATTTCACTTAGTATGGTACTCTTAAGATCCCTCCATGGTGTAGCAAACGGCAATATTTCAACTTTTTTATGGCTGAATAGTATTCCATTGTGTATATGTACCACATCTTCTTCATCCTGTCATGGAAGGACACTTAGGCTGTTTCCATGTGTTGACCAACATGAATAATGCTACAAATAACATAGGGTACATATATCTTTATGAATAAGTGTTTTCAAATTTTGGGGGGTAGATACCCAGAAGAGAGATTACTGGATAATGTGATAGCTCTATTCTTAATCTTTGTTTTTATGGTAATTTTTTTTTTTTTTTGAGGGCAGTGTCACTGGCCCTCATATGTGGGACCCGAACCGGGGCCGCTGGCTTCCCAAGCCAGTGCTTAACCACTGCGCCACTCGGCCGGCCCTATTCTTAATCTTTTAAGAAACATATGTACTGTTATCCATAGAGGCTTCACCAACTTCTATTCCTACCAGCAGCATATAAGGGCTTTCTCTTTTCTCCACATCCTCTCCAACAGATTTCTTGTCTTATTGATACTTGCCATTCTAATTTTTAAAGCTGTTAACTTTGTGGTAATTTGTTATGACACAAAAGAAAGTTAATACAGTGTGGTTCCTAGGTTAGGTTTTCCTCATAATTTTACTGCTTTGTAGAAACTTTTCAGTCTGAGATACAGTGTCTTTCCATAGTTTAGGAAAATGATCAGACATTATTTTTCTCACGTATTATTTCTTCTGCCTCTCCACCCCCCCCTTTTTTTTTCCGTTTGGTACACTGAGTAACATATATTAGACATTTTCTTTGTTTCCCCTATGATTTTTATTTTATTCTCCTCTAATTTTTATATTTTTCCCATTCTACTTCATTAAGTATATTTTTTTCTGACTTCTTTCCTCACCATTTATTAATTTTTTTATTTAATCAATCGCTCTTGATTCTTGTTGTGGTTATTGAATTTGTCATGTCTATAATTTCTATTTATTTTTCACATTTTCCAGTTTCCTGCATAAATCTTCCTTCTTGTGTTGTATTTCATTGAATATATATAGTAAATACCATTATTTTAAGTGTATGTAACGTATCCAATATCTCTTCCCTTTATACATGTATTTCAATTAATTGTTTTCTATTTAATTTCTACTCTTACCTATTTTTGTGGGGTTTTTTGTTTGTTTGTTATATTTTTGTTGTTCCTGCCCTCCATTCTCTTTGTTGGTCTGGTAATTTGTGTATATGCATTCAACATTTATTGTAAAATATTGTAGAAGTAACTTTGAGAACTAGGGTAGTATTTCTTCTTCCCTGGAATATTTTGCTGTGCTTCCTCCAGGTGCCTGTTGTCACCTATAGTCTAGAATCACCTTTATCTAATTTCATAGATTTACATGTCTAAATATGAGCTGCAAACTATGGAAAGCCTATTCTGGGTGACCCTTATTCATAAGTTGCAGCTCTTTAGGTTCCTAACCTAAAGCAAGGAGGGTTCGCCAGTGATTATCTCCATCTTTGATAGACCCTGAACATGAATTTCTGTCACTTTAGTTTTTCAAAATCCTCAAACAATCTTCTCAGCTTCTTGTCCTCCCAATTACCCCTTTCAGCAACATTAAGAAACCTCCAAATTTGGGTAAAACTTTCTGGTTCTCTCCCTTTTACCCAATTTGGACAGTAATTCTTCAATATTTATTAGTCCTTCTATATTATCAAATGGATGACTTTAATAATTGTATTAGTTAGAGCTATCTAGGGAAACAAACCAAAAGAATATTTATATTACTTATATTTTACTATATTATAAATTATAATATCAGATTTATCAATCCATTAAAACTACTTATTGCTCCTCCCTTATTTCAAATCACTCCTGTACCCAAGACATAATCACCCTGAAATTTTTTTTTAATCTTTTTTTATTATTTTCAGTCTTTTCTAAGGTTCTAGCTTTATCACATATTTTAAACTATTTCCCCTAATATTATATCTCTAATATTCCTCCATACTGTTGCATGTAGTTGTAATTGATTTATTTTCTCTGCTGTATATTTTTTCATGGTGTTGATAAAGTACAATTAATTTAAGCTTTTGTCAATGCATATTTTATCACACCCTATGGTTTTTCTTTTGTTGTTGTTTTGTTTTGTTTTTTTATTACAGAGGTCCCACAATAATTCTAATACACATCTCTTGATATGGAATATTCTATATTCAGGGATATTCTCATAAGCAAACTTATGGCAAGAAATGAATTTGTTGAGTCTTAGTGTGTGTCCATTTAACTTCAGGTAATGGCTAATTGTTTTTAGAATATTACTGACCTAATTCAATTCACACATGCACCAAATAAGTTCTCATTACTTTATATAATTACCAACACTTCTTGTTTTCAGATATTAAACTTTTACCAATCTGAACCATGAGAATAGGAACCCATTGTATTAATTTACATTGATCTAATCACTAACGAGATTAAATATCTTTTCATATGTTCACTAAGCAGTTAATTCCTCTACTTTGAAATGCCTTTTCATGTTGTTTGCTGATTTTTTGAAGGTTGTTTAGTTTTTTCCCATTGTTTAGGAGTTCTTTATGTAGTCTGGTACCAAATGTTTATCAATTTTATGCATTGTACATATTTTCTACTGCCTTGTGGCTCATGTATTTTGTACCTTTGTGGTGCCCTGTGGAGAACAGATTTTTAATTTTTAATGTGCTCTAATTTAACCATCTTTTCTTTTTATGGTTAGCACCTTTTGTAATTAATAAATTCTTACATACCCTGAGGTCATGAAATTATTCTTCATTATTTTCTTCTCTTTGTTTTAATTTTCCTTTATCTTTAAGCTTTTAATAAAACAACAATTTTGTGCATTTTAATTTTTACTTAAAAAACAAATTTAGTTTTATTTTCTATATAGTTTGGCTATTTTCTCAGCACCATTTAATAAATAGATATTCCTTTCCTCAGTCATCTATTACATATCACAAGTTTCCATGTATGCAAGGGTATTTTGGGGGTCTCTATTTTGTCCTATTTGTGCTAATAGTTAGTGGATTTTATTTTAGGTTTAATTGGTATTAATGTCTGGTGATATCTGATAGAATATGGCAAATCACCCACCTTACTCATCTTCAGGAGTATCTTGGTTCTTAGGCCTTTGCTTTGCATGTTAATATTTAAAATCAGGTAATTAGGCTCTTTTCAAAGTTAATGGAATGCTGATTTGAAATTATAGTGGACATAGTCTATAAACTCCCATTGGGTTTACACAATGGGCTGTAAGAGAAAGCATTACTTCATACTTCTGAGATGAAGCATTGGGAATGGATGTGATTTCTCCACATTCTCCCTTCTCCTGACTTGGTGATGAGGTTATGTGTGGGAGATGGAACAGAGTCTGAATCCTTAAGAATGAAATGGGAGGATGGATTTACTGTGTTGGAAGACAATTCTCCATTGGTCTCATGTTTCTGCACATATTATAAGCAGAGGCACTGTCTGCCTTTTTCTGAACTATCTCTTAAGGGTGTTTGTATAGCCAACAACAGTGGAGGACAGATATAGTCTTATTGTTAAAAAAGGCAGACATACTTACTCTAATATAAAATATTCAGGGTCTCTAAGCTCGGGGTTCCTCTCCTGAAATGTGGTCTACTGAGTTGTCATGTGGGAACTTGGGTCAGGGGAGCAAAGCCAACATGATGTGTGTGAGTATGCTGCTTGCTGCCTGTCATATGTAATGAAGTCCATTATCTCTGATGCATCAGGCTAATTCATAGCTTGCAAGTAGGGTCAAATGTCAGACCCTCACAGCTCTTGACATACTGAATCCAATATTATGTAATTGAGACATAAACATTTTTTGTGTTAATCTCCTGGTATTTTTGTGTTTCTATGTTTCCTCGGAAAGCTTAGTCCAACCTGATACAGAATACCATTCAATCCTATTTTTCTCTTTCCTATTCTTGTGGAACTTAATTTTTTTGTTGTCTTCCTATATTGGTTAGGGTCTCCAGTGTGGTGCTAAAAAAGAAAGTGGGACATTGGGCACCCTTTCCTTTTTCCTAATTCTCTAGTGAATGCTTCTAAAATTTCCCCATTAAAAATGATACATGCTAGGGCTGGGCCAGTGGCGCAGTGGTTAAACGCTGGCTTGGGAAGCCAGCGGCCCCAGTTCGGTTCCACATATGAGGGCCAGTGACACCGCCCTAAAAAAAAAAAAAAAAAGATACATGCTGTAAGTTCTGGTAGATGTGTCTTAGCAAGTGAAAGGAATTTTATTTTTTTTAATCATGAAGGAGCATTGAATTATCAGAATCTGTTTTAAACTCCCATTGACATGATTATACATGTTTCTGCCTTTAATACATTACATATTTTCTAATGTTAACTGACCTTTAAATTACTAGGAAAAGACTAACTAGGTCATGATGTGCTATTGTTTTTGTACATCAATGGATTTGTTTTGCTAATAATTTGGATTGTTTCATAAATATTCATGAGCAAAATTTGCTTGCTTGTAATTGTTTATTTGCCAATCTCTTGCAGAATAATTATGGCTCCTGAAGCAAGGACCATATCTTATTCATTTTTATATCTTCAATACTTAGTAAAATGCCTGGCACACATGCTACATGCTATGCTAGTAAATGTTTTTTAATAAATGCACAATAAAAATTGTATTCTAATAAATAAATAAAATTATAGGTACGTTTTAAGTATTTTTAACTTTAAATGACAAAACACATTCAAATATTTATCAAATTTCTATATTGATTTTTCCTACTGTCTATTCGTTGAAGTCATAGATATGAAAGAAAGCTTTGACACTCACCATCACCAGACCCTATAAAGTCTACCTCCAAAATGTCATTCTAGTACCTGTATTTTGTCAATTTTCATTCTAACAGAACCACTCACTCTCAGCACCTGCCTAGGCTATTATAATGTCTGCTAATTGGCTTCCATACTTTCCATCCCTCCTTAACAAACCTCCAATCCATTTATCATACAGACATCAAAGTAATATTTTTAAAAGATAAATAAAATTGTTATCTGCCCCATGCTTAAAACCTGCCAATTGATTCCCACTATACATGGGATAACATTTTAAATACTTACAATAGCCTATAAGCTACTACATGCCTGCATAGCCTCTGTCTTATCTGTTCTATCTCCCCTCACACCTCTGTGCCTAGTTCACTACCAGACAGCCACACTGATCCATTTCAATCAAAATGCACCCAAACTTTTTCTTTACCACTTTTTATAAGTTTTACTTTAGTCACTCCATCTTGGAGGTTATATACCAAGTAAGCCACTAATATATATATATATATATATATATATATATATATATATATATATATACTTATAAAGATGAAATTTGTATATAACACTCAAAAGATAAATAGAGAAATGTGTAAGTAATCTGAAATAGCCATTAAATATTGTGGTCATGTGAACTCTGTTAATGTAACATTTTTATGCAGCAATGTAAATGTAGCAAATGTCTCTCCTATGGTTTAGGTTTTATTTGTAGCTTGATCCAGACATATTTGGGACTAACTGGTGCAGGCCCAACAGAAGGCTATTGAATAAATTACTTAGGACTCCTGGAGAGAGAACACAGTCTTACATAAGGAAAAAAAAAATTACTCAGACAAGCTTTACAACATCAAACTTTCAATACTGAGGAAGATTTGTGAGGAAAACATGGTGCTTGTTATTCAAATTCACCTACTGGTCCCAGGTACCTAAACTGATATATCAGCCCCACAGTGTGGTACTTGAAAGTTTAAAGAGCCTTTTCATTAAAAATCCAGTATTTCTATTTAAACACTGATTTGGTTATCCTCTTGTAGAATGTATTTAAAAATGGACTATCAGTCCAGGAGAGAGAAGACTGGATGGACAGGGATATGAGAGAGAGAAGGAAATGTACTAGATGGACAGGGCATCAGCATGAGCACAGAATGACCAGTAGGAAAATCTACTCTCCCATCTCCAATTTCGCAGATCAGAGTCCCAGAGACTGGACAGTTCAGGCAGAGTTAAACAGGCGTGACCTTTTAAGATTTAACCTAACAGGGCCAGCTGAGTGGCGCATTGGTTAAGAGTTGGTTTTGTGCCAGCGGCCCCAGTTCGGATCCCACATATGAGGGCCAGTGACACTGCCCTCTACAGCTAACAACAGCTCCACCTGGGGCTGGGCTGTGCGAGCCCCGTTGATGGAGTGGGCTGCAGCCCCTGCTGCAGTGGGCTGCCATAGGCTACAGTGAGTGGTCAGCATCCAGCGTGAGAGGCTGGCAACCAGTGCGAGCTGCCAATAGCCACGGGGAGTGACCATCCAGAGGCCGGCAACCTATCTGCCCCATCCGGGAAGAGCACAATGGCTATACCAATATGGGCCAGTGAAGTAATGTCCTCCGCAACTAGACTGAAGAACAAAAAGACAGCAACTTGTCTGTTCTCCTCCCCCAATTCCCCAATAAAATATTTTAAAAAAAATAGATTTAACCTAACATATCAAAACATGGCCTCCTACCAGCAATTTTTATGACTCACAACTACTTAAGCACGACGCCTCTATTCTGACCACAGTTCCCATTCCCAAACCTCTGGCTTGACCAATCCTCATTATATCTCCAGCTTTCAACAAATCAGCTGCCAACCACATCACAGTGGTTCATGGATGATCTTCTTCTCCTCTTACATGATAAAGTCACAGAGTCTTCATAACTTTGAACTTCTCCCAACTCAGAGGCTACATTTAACCACATAAGCTACACAAGAGATGCTCAAAGTCATAACTGCCAGTAGAGTTTATTTATTGTAGTAACATGAAAGGACAAAGAGGCATTGTCCTCCTCCTGATAGATTTGTCTCTGGAGACTCTGAAGGTAGGAGACCACACAGCCTGCTTGAAAATTTTAGTGGTGAGTGGGAAATTACAGTGGACCCAACATTGTGCCAGTGAGCAAGCAGGAGCCAGCGCAGAAAGCAGTGGGGTCATTGGTGCCCAGAGGCCACGATGATAACTAATTGTGTCAATGCAAAGGAGGCTGAGAAACAGGATAGAAATAAAATCAGAGTTGCCACATTATTACTGAGAATAGTCTGTGAGCATATGTAAAATAGCCATCAAAGAGTTCTGAATATTTAAAGGCTGAATGAGGGAGTGAAGCAAAATATAAATTTTACATGTATATCTATATATACATATATAATTTTATACATATATATAAATTTATATTAACCAAAGTTATGATAACTGAGATAATTATATTTAATTAGCTCAAATTTTGTATAGTTTTTTTATGAAGTTGTGTGTATTTAAGTTTTATCTGTTTGTATTTGATCATGCTTTAATTTTAATTTTATATAGCAAGATATGTTTAAAACATATTGTAAATCCCTGATACACAACTTTTAATAAATATTTCTCCACTTTGGAAATAAAATGGAAAGCTTGTCACAGCTGTCAGAAAAATTAGTTAATCAGAGAAAAATATCTAAGCAGTTGAGGCTATGGAGGGCCTTTTTCTGAGGTGAAAGCAACGTTATAAAAAACTAGTAACACTCTAGTGACAGACAGTCTGGGAATATTAGGAGACTGACAGTTGGTACTAGAGATGAAATATCTATGAGCTGAGTAGGCTGGATTCAATCAGAAAATACATATCTCTAAACTGGTTACATTAAATGGCGGCTTTATCTATAGTAAGGAATTGAGTGTTAATAAGGAGAAGGAACAAAGAACAGTTGAACATGTTGAACTATTAACAGAATGACTGAACAAAATTCTGAAAAAGTATTATGATATCCTTTCAAGACTTTTACCAAATAGATCAGATTTTATGGATAAATATTTCATTTAATAGTTAGAGATCACTTGTTAATATTCAATAAGGCCCTTTGTATGAATTATGCAAAATAGTAACTAGTTTATAAAATATAATTATTGAAAATAAATGAGCCATGACCCTGTTCACCCCCCACCATCTTGTTATGTATAATTGCTTAATCAGACTACCTAATTCATGTGTTTTATACTCTGTCTTAATGAGTGTCATGGTGGTGAGCTGGACACAAAAATAGTCTCAGAAAATGTTGAAGACACTCATAAGTGTTTGGGATCATATCACAAATACCCAAGAGAGTTTTGTTACAGAATTAATTTTCTCTAATACAAATAAAGGTAGAGGTGTTGATACATCTATAAATAATTTTTATATGAAAATGAAATATAGGTGTATCTGAAATGCAAGATATAATAGAATGCATTTCTATGCCAGATGCATGAAATACATGCAGAGTAATATGTATCCTAAACTAAAATTTAGATGTCCCAAACTATATCCTATTTAATTAAAACATAAACCTCCACATTTTAATCTAATTCATGTAGAAATAAGGATGCAACGATGCAGTGCATATGTTAAGAGACTTCCATTTTATGTACACCAGGAGTACTGATGTTCCTAAAAGATATCAGCACAGCTTTTTCCCACATGTTGATGCAGTATTCGTCATTTTAGGAGAGTGGCATTCCTTGAAGCTCAATCAAAAATGATCCCAAATGGGAGGGGTGCCAGTGGACCAGTTACCCTATACTTAACTAAGGTGATTAGGTACTAGCTTTAACCACCACAATAACTTAAACTAGCTCAAACCATTTATCAGGATATTGCTTAATTCCAGATCACTCCTAGAGAGTTTTACAGCTTATTTTGTGAGGAGGAAACATGTGGACACAACAAAAGAAGCTGTAACAGCAGAAATATTCTAAGAACTCTAAGGAATCTGTTTAAGAAAACCTCATTTAAAAAACGACAAGTTTTTAATTGCATTGTTTGTTTTTTCTGTTTTGAGTTGTATGAGTACTTTATATATTTTGAATATTAACCCCGTATCAAGTATATCATTGGCGAATATCTTCTCCCATTTAGTGTGTTGTTTTTTCATTTTGTTTATGGTTTCCTTTGATGTGCAGAAGCTTTTTAGTTTGATGTTTCGATGTAGTCTCATTTATTTATTTTTTCCTTTGTTTCCCTTGCCCAAGGAGATAGATCAGAAAATATATCACTAAGAGTGTCTGAGAGTTTATTCCTTATGTTTTCTTCTAGAAATTTTATAGTTTGGGGCCTTACATTTAAGCATTTAATCCATTTTGAGTTTATTCTTGTATATAGTATAAGAAGTTGATCCATATAAAACATTAATATTCAGAAATTGGTTGTATTTTTATATACCAATAATGAACTGTCAGATAGAGAAATTAAGAAAAATTCCCATTTACAATTGCATCTAAAAAAATAAAATGACTAGGATTAAATTTAACCAAGAAGGTAAAAAAACCTATATTTGGAAAACTATGACACTGAAGAAAGACATTGAAGAAGATACAAATAAATGGAAGCATATACAGTGCTCATGGATAGGAAGAATGAGCATTGTTAAAATGTCCATACTACCCAAAGTTACCTATAGAGTTAATGCAATGCCTATCAAAATATCAATGGCATTTTTTACAGAACTAGAATAAAGAATCCTAAAATTTATATGGAACAACTAAAGACCCCAAATCACCACGGCAATCTTAAGAAGAACAAAATTCAAAGTATCATGCTATCTGACATCAACCATACTATAACGTTATAGTAATCAAAACAGCATGGCACTGGCATAAAAACAAACATATTGGACAATGGAACAGAACAGAGAGCCTACAAATAATCTCACAACTCTACGGTCATTTAATCTATGACAAAGGAGGCAAGAATATATAGTAGGATAAAGACAGTCTATTCAATAAACGGTGTTGTGAAAACTGGACAGACACATGCAGAAAAATTAAGTGTTTTTATTTATTTATTTATTTATTTATTTATTTATTTATTTGTTTGTTTGTGTTTTACAACACAGCACAATAGTTATATTTTTTACCCCTCAAAGTGACAACCCCCACCCCCAATCTGCTGCCCTACTCCCTCCCTGTATCGTACATATTTATTACAATTACCTTGACTCCACTCCCACACTGTACTCCATAACCCGTGACTATATATATTCATTCAATCACAGGTAACATACAATATTTTACAACATCAGCTTCAGGTGTACAGCACAGCGATCCCCAAAGTGGTCTCCCCAACATGATGTGACCATCTGACACCCTACAAAATATTCACAACATTATTAATTATATTCCTAGAACTGCCTTCTATATCATTGTGGCAATATTTTAGTTACCTATTTATGCTGTCTAATCCCTTCTCCTTCTCCCTCATCCCCAACCCCTCCCAGCTAGCAACCATCAGTTTTTCCTCTATATCCGCTTGATATGATTTCAATCTTCTTAAATGTACTGAGACTTGTTTTGTGGCCTAACATGTGGTCTATCTTGGAAAATGTTCCATGTACACTTGAGAAGAAGGTATATTTTGTTGCTTTGGGGCGCAATGCTCTAAAAATATCAATGAAATCAAGCTGGTCCAAAGTGTCATTTAAGGCCACTCTTTCTGTGTTGATTATCTGTCTGGAGGATCTGTCCATTGGTGACAACAAGGTGTTGAAGTCCCCTACTACAATAGCGTTACTGTTGATCTCTGTCTTTATGTCTGTCAAAATCTGTTTTATATATTTAGGAGATCCTATGTTGGGTGCATCGATGTTTACTAGGGTTATGTCCTCTTGTTGAATTGATCCCTTTATTATTATGTAGTGTTTTTCTTTGTCTTTTATTGTAGTCTTCATTTGAAAGTCTGTTTTGTTCAAAATGAGTATTGCTACTGCAGCTTTTTTCTCATTTCCATTTGCATGAAATACATTATTACATCCCTTTACTTTCAGTCTGTGTGTGTGTTTTGATCTGAGATGAATCTCTTGTGGACAGCATATGTATGGGTCCTGTTTTCTTATTCTCTCAGCCATTCTATGTCTTTTGATTGGAGCATTTAGCCCATTCACATTTAAAGTGATTATTGATAGGTGCATATTTATTACCATTTTATTTGTATTTGTGGTCTTCCTGGGTTAGCTTATTTTCCCCTTTCTTCTGTTTAAAAAAGCCCTTTTAACATGTCTTGCAATGCTGAACTGGTGGTAATGAATTCCTTAAACTTATTCTTTTCTGAGAAGCTCTTTATCCTTCAATTTTAAGTGATAGCCGTGCTGGGTAGAACAATCTTGGTTGTAGACCTTTATTTTGCGTCACTTTGAATATTTCCTGCCACTCCCTTCTGGCCTGCAGAGCTTCTGTAGAAAAGTCAGCTGTTAGTCTTATAGGAGTTCCTTTGTATGTAACCTGCTGTCTTTCTCTTGCTGCTTTTAGGATTCTATCTTTGTCTTTAACCTTTGCCATTTTAAATATGATATATCTTGGTGTGGACCTGTTTGGGCTCAGCTTGTTTGGAACTCTCTGCACTTCCTGGGCTTGTATGTCGATTTCCTTCACCAGGGTAGGAAAGTTTTCAGTCGTTATTTTTTCAAATATATTCTCAACCCCTTGCTTCTTCTCTTCTCCTTCTGGTATTCCTATGATACAACTGTTGTTTTGCTTGATGTTGTCCCACAGGTCTCTTAAACTATTTTCATTGTTTTTTAAATCTTGTTTGTTTTTGTTGTTCCAACTGGGTGATTTCTGCTATTTTGTCTTCCAAATCGCTGATCCAATCCTCTGCTTCATCTAATCTACTGGTGATTCCTTCAAGTGTGTTCATTTCAGTTATTGTATTCTTTAGTTCTAACTGGTTGTTTTTTATGATTTCCCTATCTTTCCTAATGTCCTTGCTAAGTTCCTTAAACATTCTTATCATCAGTGTTCTAAACTCTGTCTCTAAAAGGTTTTATCCCTCTGTTTTATTTCCATTTGTAGAGGTTTGTTCTGACATTTTACTTATGACATGTTTCTTTGTTTCCTCATTCTGGCTATCGATCTGGGATTGCTTTGATGTATTAGACAGATCACCAGGAGATCCCCGGCTGGATCATGCAGTCACACAGCTCATGGCCCAACACTTCCAGGAAAATTCCCAGTCTCAGCCTGTCCCAATCAACCGCTCGCAGATCAGGACGAGCAGCCCAACAACCAATCACCAGCCTGGCAACTCTGCAAATGCAGTGCAGAGAGCAGCGACCCAAGGTGGCTTATGCACTTCCTTGTCTCTATGAGCAGCCTTTTGGAGCCAGAGTGGGCCCACCAGGTGTTTCCCTGGCTACGCAGCTCAAGCCATGCAGAGGGTGAGGCTCCAAGGCCACATGCATGCAAGTACACTTGCACTCCTGTGCCAATTCCACCAGACCAGTGCGGTCCTGGACCTGACCCTCTGTGGGAGGGCCCAACCCTGAAAAAATGGTACCCTACTATAGACTACTCATGTGCAAGTTCCACACCAGGGGAATAATGGTCCCAAAACCTCCAGCTCCCATGTCAAAGGTGCTCTTTTCAGTCCTTCCCTGCAGGCTCCTGGGCCCCTCTCACACAGCTACTCCCTCCACCAGGGACCAGGTGAGTGCTCACCAGTGAGCGAATCTGTGTGCCAGCTCTATGGGTTCTCTAGCTGCCCTCGGCCTCACCAAGCTGGGCAAATAGAGTCCTCACTGATTTCTACTGACATCTACCATAGAACTCCTCTTCCTGGCAAAGTAACTCTGGGCTGGTGAGCTTGGTGTGGGGTCAGAGGGTCTCTCCCTCAACTGAAGAAGCCTCTCTGCCACTGATGTGTCCCACATGAGGTTCACCCTCTCTAGTCTGTGCCCCTCCTACAAGACTTGATTTGTCCTCCTCTTTAGGCTCTTTGTTTAGAGGTTCTGTTCATCTAGTGTTCAGGGAACTTCTGGGGTTAAATGCTGTATAAATTATTTGTAATTTTGGTGTGATCCTGGGAGGCAGTTGTCACAGCATCTGTATATTCTGCCATTATACTGGAAGTCCTTTTTTTTTTTTTTTCTTTTTTAACACTACTCATTTTGCATGCTTTGGTAAGTACAAAGACTAGCCACATTGAAATGGGTATGCAGTAGAGGCAAATTTCAAATTATTTAACATATTATAATAAGTACTTCATAATCATGATCAATTAGGTTTTCTCAAAAACACTGCTGTGCCTCAAAATTCTCAGTGTTTAAATCACTCTTAATTTGTGCATATCTGATAGATATTTGTATGTGTATGTGTGTGAGTGTGTGTGTGCCCTGCATGGTTTATGTCATCAAAGAACCCATAAAATAGCAATAACAACAATTCTAAATGTTAAGAAGAAAAATAGTTAAGGTAAAATTTCTTCAATTAAGATTTAAATTAAAAAGACTACTCTAAAATAAGTATTCCAAGGATAACAAACTAAAATCAATGGCAAACATACTTAAAGGAGAGATCAGGACTACTCATGAATGAAAATCTTATCAGGTCTAAAATGCAAATACTTCAGGAGTCCGGCAGATAGTACACAGATGAAGCAGACAAGGAAGAGATGATAAAAAGTGGGGTGTATTGGAGGGGACTGACTATAGTTAATTAGAGAGAACTTACATCATTAGAAGGGAAAACATTAGCTTCAGCGAATTCTGGCCATGCAGAAATGAAAGCGTTCTGTTATATCCCTTTTAATTTTTCAATAGAACCTAGTAACATGAAATTATGTAAGATGTCCAGATTTTAAAAATTGGCTATTCTGTAAGCTCAAATCAAACATCTATCTGGGTTATATTCTGTCCTTGGGTGACAAATTTGTTATATCTGGATGGAAATGGAGACAGGCAAAAATATTTAGAGAAAGATGAGGAAAATACTGTAAGACTAATCAAACAGAAGAACTGGATGTTCATAATCAGAATCTGCAATTAATTTGGAATTGAATAAACTATGAGCTATAGCTGTCAGCAGTGAACATACTTGGTTAGTATTGTTATTCCTCTTGCTCTATTTAGTACAAATATTTCTTTGATATCAATAAAAACACTTTATTATACATGTTACCATTTTATTTACCATCAGCAAGTCACAAGAATAGGTCACAGAATCAGCTTATACTTTCTAAAAATTTACTAGTCAGGGGCCGGCCAAGTGGCTCATTGGTTAAGAGTTGGCTTGGGAGTGCCAGCTCTGAGCAGCAGGGCCCCGGTTCAGATCCCACAGGGGCCAGTGATGCTGTACCCTCTACAGCTGAGATGGTAAACAACAGCTTGACCTGGAGCTGGTCTGCCATGAGTCATCAGTGATGGCATAGACTGCAGTGAGGCTGCAAGTGGGCTGCTGTAATCTACCCTGAGTGGCCATCGGCAGGCATAAACTGCCATGAGCCACTGTGAGCAGCCATCCATTGGCCAGTGACAGACTGCCTCAGCCAGGAAAAGTGCAATGATAATATCAACATGGTCCAGTGAAGTGACACCCTCCACAACTAGACTGAAGAACAAAAGAACACCAACTTGTCTGTTCTCCTTCTCCAATTCCCCAACGCTGTTCCCTCCTGCAATTTCCCAATAAAATCTTAAAATAACAAAAAACTGTTACTAGTCATACTCTTACGAGTCTATGTTATACTCTTAAGAGTATGATGAGAGTATCATATTTGAAAACACACTTTTAAATTGTCTTTCTTTCATGATATATAAGTGCTTTAATATTACTTTAATAATTATTATCAACCGTCTTACTTGGGATGCTATTCCTCAATGTCAGTGCCAATGCCAAAACAATTTTGAAACTGTTTTCTGGAATGGCCATCAGAGCTGTCATCATATTACCTTTGATGTTCTGAATGTCATCAAACTGTCTTCCTTTTAATATTTCCTTGATCTTCAGGTAATTACAGAAGTCATTGGGGGCCAGAACAGGTGAGTTGGGAGGGTGTTACAATACAATTATTTATTTACTGGCTAAAAACTTCCTCACAGACAGTGCCATGTGAGCTGATGCATTGTTGTGATGGCAAAGCCAAGCATTGTTGGCAGAAAGTTCTGGTCATTTTTGTCTAACTTGTTCACGCAGCCTTTTCAGCACTCCCAAATAATAAACTTGTTTAATTGTTTGTCCAGTTGTTACAAATTCATGATGAATAATCCCTCTGATATCAAAAAACTCAGCAACATCATTTTGACTCTTGATTTGGACTGACAGAACATTTTTGGTTGTGAAGAATTGACTGCGTTTCATTGTGCACTTCTACTCTTTGTTTCAGGGTTGTACACCCATATTTCATCACCAGTGATAACATGACCCAAAACATCGTCTTGCCTCTCCAAAAGGTCTTGGTAGACTTTGACTCTCCTTTGCTATTGTTCATCAGTGAGCTTCTTCAGGACCATTTTTTTCCCACTCCATTCTCACGCCAAGATTTTCAGTTAAGATTTTCCTAACTTTCTCTATGAATGTTTACTTGGCCTGCTATGCTTCTCACAGTCAGCTGACAATTTTGACACACAATTCGACAAATTCTTGCAATGTTTTTGTCTGTTCTTTTCATTATTGGCCACTTGGATCTCTAATCATCAGTGACGCATTCTCTCCCCTCAGAAAAATGTTTAATTTATTTGTACACTGATGTTTTCTTCATGGCATTATCCCCATAAACCTGGACTAACATGTTCCTGACTTCATTTCCACTCTGCCAAGTTTAACAAGAAATTTAGTGTTTGTTTGTTGCTCTATTTCAAGTTCTGACATTCTCACGAAGGCACACAAAAACATACAATAACAATAATGAATACCACTTAGCAAGATACCACCACACATCAACACAAACACAGCAGTGAGACACCGATACACCAAGGTTATGAAACCTTACCAAGCTGTTTGTACAGTGCTGTCAATGTAAGTGCATGATGGCAAGTTCACTAACATTATTATCAGACCACATGTCTGAATAATTGAGTTATCTAGAGTTATACTCTGGGACTCAAGTTAAAGTCTCTGACTACCAGACTCTTTGTCTTTGTAATATACCACAACACCATAGAGCCCACAGAGTTGGAAAACTCTGAAGTTACAGATATAATTATGTGGTAATATAGGAGAAAAAGAGTGAGCATTCATAAGCCATTCAGAATTTGTATAACATAATATTTAAATAGCAACAAATACTTTTCAGACATGGATAAAGTATAAACAATAAATAAATCCATTAATAAGTAATGAAAGGCAAGTTGCATGTGAAAGGAATGCAAGGGGCCAAAGCAACACATGGTATTTATCATAGATAGAGGCCTTTTATGAGAAAAACCATTGCTGGATTGCAGTTGCTATCTTGGCTTTGCAATCATTTGTTCCCCACCACCTCAGTATCAGAGAGAAAGTTCTGAGGAAATAAGAAAGGATAGAATCCCCTGCAGGGATTTTTTTTTTTTTTTACACTGCAGGTTAATAATTAATGCCCGCCAGTCTGAGATTTGAACCAGTCCTCAAATAAGACAAGAAGTAAGGCAGAAAAGAATGAAATATCATCTTTATTACTGATAAGGAATGTGACTTTTATTTTAAGGTAATTGGTTTTCCAAATAGGAAACACGCACACACAAAACAAACAAACAAACACAAAACAACAAACAAACAAACACAAAAACAGAATTACAGTAATGTACCCTCTAAACCTGGCAGTACTAGACCAGACTAGAGCTATTTTCCATTGCAGGACCCTGACATGCTTTTAAACACAAAGGAAAAGAGAAAAACATGCTTTGTACAGGCAACTCACTTCAAGAGAAAAGGGAGTCATGCTCCCTCCCTGAAGAGGAATTAGTGAAAGGCTGAGAAGAGGCCAAGAGTGATAGTTTATTAAAGGATCCCACCACAGAAAGAAAGGCTAAATTTGGGGAGAAGTATTCTCTTCTGAAGGACCTATGTGGGGTATGAGGCACAAATTCAAATGCAACAAACAAACAAACAAAAAAAAAAAAGAAGGGAAAGAACAGAGTGGAGCAGAAGATGTATACACAACAGATTGAGGGGCCACTGAAATGTCTCCTACTGTTTCTGATGAGATTGGCTTTGAGCACTAATCCTTAAGATCAATTGGTCAACTAAAAGTATTCAACTGACCTCAGTGGGGCAGAGTATCTCCCAAGGAAAGGTTTGAATGAAGAGAAGATGTCCGGTCCACATAGGGTTAGTCATTGTTGCAAACAAGACTTTTGAGGAAGGAAACAGTGACAAATCTCACCCAGAAACAGCCTGCAGGTGCCCAACAGTGCTTTGTTCAGATTCTGGGGCAGGTATCACTCCGGCCACGAAGTTGGATGTATCAGGTTATTATTTCCTGATGCAACTAAACATTTACATCTTCCATTTAATTTTCCTTATTTTATACCATAATAGGCAAAGATGCATTTTAATTATTATTAAAATTCACCTTTTCAGAAATGCTATGCAAGAGAATGCAATGATCACACTAACATGAGCACATTGGTCCTTCTTCACATGCAACTATAACATGTATTTCACATTGCAAATTAATTTTCTTTTGCACTTCATGCCTCATTTCCTTATGAAGTTTGGTTAGGGTGTTATCCAGACTCCAAAAGGCCCCTGGTGATGCTTACCTCCTGGTATCACTGCCCATGTATAGACCCTCTCACATCGACACACAGCTGGACTGAGTGACCAATAGAACATAGAGCAAATGACAGCATATGGCTTCCAATGCTAGATTGTAGAAGGCATTGCATCTCCCACATTAGTCTTTTGGATCCCTCTCTCTGGGGAAAGCCAGCCTCTATGCTGTGTGCACACTCAAGCAGCACCAAAGAGAGACTCACATGGAGAGCAACAGACCCCTAGCCAACAGCCAGCACCAACCTCCCAGCCATTTGTATGGGTATTGCTGCAAGTAGGTTCTCCAGCTCCATTCCAGCCTTCAGGTAACTGTAGCAGCAGTTTACATTGGACTGTGCTCCCATAAGTGTCTCCAAGCCAGAAAGTCTCAGCTGAGTTATCTGAATCCACAGAAACCATGAGAATTAGTAAATTATTATTATTGTAATTAATTATTATTATTATTAAATAGTAAATTATTATTATTGTTGTTATTATTTAAGTCATTAAATTGTAGAATGATTTGTAATGCCACATTAGATAAGTAATATGGTTAATATACTATCTTCTGATATGAATCCATTTAAGTTATAGCTAGCTACTACTTAAATAGTACCATCCCTTAATAGGATATATTCTAAACTATTACAGATATATAAATATAAACTCACTTAGTCCTCCAACCAAACCTATTATCCCCATTTATAAATACTGACTATTGGAGTCAGACACTTGGACAAGGTCATGCAGCTAGAAAATATCAGAACTGGGATTCAAATACAGAAAAGTCTGGATTGAAAGGACATATTCATAACTACTAAACTATAGTAATTCTGTGTCCACAAAAAGGAAGAAAGAAATCAGCTTCTGAGCCTCCCATACAATGCAGAACTCACTGTGCTGAATGCTCCCTTCCTACTTGTCTTTCCATCTAGCTAGCTGAGCTTGCCTAGCAACGCCACGACCATCCTGAAAATGCACGTCAGTTGTGATGTGCCAGGACTGACAGAGAAGGTGCACTGTAGTGGGAGAGTGCTAATTATTCCTAATTATACCAGATGGCTGGGGGAAATGGACAGGAAGGATAGGAAAGGTGTAAACAAACTTTTCCTTCACAATATGGCAATGTGTTCTTGACACATGAAAGAGGTTATTGTGTTGACTTTTATTATATCTAATTTCCATCTTCATGACTCCTATACACTTGATGGCTCAGTGTTCCGCCAAGTGATTGGCTTCTTGAAATGGGTGGTTAATCCTTTCAAGTTGTATGATTTTTTCATCCCATTTATAGATCTGGCATACAGCTTTTTAACAGCCAAAACCCAGAGAACAGAGAACCTTGATTTAATTATTTTAGTAATGTTCTCAGACATAGTTGGTTATTTTGACAAAAATAGAACATTGGTTAAAGTAGAAAACTGTGAAAAGAATTGTCATATTAATCACATATTGTTTTCTAAACATCTTCTTTAATTTCATATGAAATGTGGAAATACAATTTATGCCACAACAGAAAAAAGAATGTAAATGATTCATTAAAGAAAACCAATGTTGGAACTTACAATTAAACATGGGCATGTCCCCTGTGATAATTGAAATTCCAACTCAGTTCATTTTATTGTAAATGGTATGAGTCAAGAACAAAAAATGCACATATTTTATAATCATATTATATTTTATAAAATAATTTATCTCTGAAAGGCAATATGATTATGAAGTTTGTAGACCTAGGATAAAAGTCCATTCTATCCCTTATTAATTTGAGTTAAGCACTGTGTGTAGATACAATTGTTCACAACTATTTTTTCCCTACTGTACAATATTATGTTCCTAGCAGTTGCAGTGCCTGCTGTGGGAGAACCATACATCTCTACCCATTGATGTTAGGCTTGTCCATATGACTTGCTTTGGTCAATGCAATGTGAGCAGATATTACGTCTACAAAATTTGAGCACAAACTTTAAAAGTCATTATGTTTCACAAGTTATCCTGCTCTTTTCCCTGTGAAATGAGAATTGTGTGTTCCAAATAAGGGCTGCTCCTCCTACTGAGCCCTTGAATAAGTAAGTGGTTGGCTCACACCCATGATCACATAATATGATGAGAAAAACATTTCTATTATAAATCACTGAAATTTGGGATTAGAACACACACACACACACAAATGCTAAGAAGTACACTGTCTTATATTCTTATCTATCAAATGTGAATAATCTTAGCCTTATAGCATCATTTCGAGCAATGAATGTATTTTCAGGAAATGGTAGATTATTGACCTAAAATTTGCATATGACCTTTAGGGGAGATATAAAAATTCAAGTAAAGAATAATTATTTATTTGATATGAGATTATTATTCTTTTTAAGGATAGCTTGATTTTAGAAAATTGTATCTCTGGCCAAGCCACTAACCTCTATAACTGACTGTCTTTGTGCCTCAGTTATCACATCTATGTGATGGACTCAATAACACCAATCCTACCTTCCCATCAATGTTGGTGGATGGCTACAGTGAGAAAGCAGATGATGAACTTTTGTGAGCAGCTCTGATAGAGAGAAGAAAGCAAGAGTCTAGGCAGTAGTCCCCTGAGTTTGAGCCCTGATTATACCCTTTACTATCAGTATGAAAATAAGTACATTACAGCATTGATGAGTCAGGTTTTTTACCTGAATACAGAAGTGTTGTACTATTCAAATGAGATGATTTGATTGAACATATACATGTGATTAATTACACATAATACTCCATTCTATATATTAAAGAAAATATAACTTTGTTTTTGTTTTTTTCAAATAAACTCAAGTTACAGAGTAAGAAGGGAAGAGCTAACCAAACGTTGCCACTTTTGGCAATACGGTTTTGAAATGTTTCTAATACTTGTTGTGTATTAGTTTTATCATCTGTAAATTGAGGATAGGATAATAATATCTCATAAAGCTGTTTTCATAAATAAATAATCTCATGTATTTAAGTGCTTGGCATCTAGTGGTGCTCCTGCCTTCTATAAATATAAGGGGAAAGGATTAGACAGCATAAATAGGTAACTACAGTATTGTCACAGGGATATGAAAGACAGTTTGGGGAATATAATGTTGTTAAAATTTTGTGGGGTGTCAGATGGTCACATGTTTTGTTAGGGAGACCACTTCATGGATGGAGTAGAGGCTTGATCACGGCACTGTATACCTGAAATTGATGTTGTATAATATTGTATGCCAACTGTAATTGAATATATAGACAGTCACAGGATGTGGATTATATGGTGGAAGGGAGTCAAAGGAATTGTAATAGATAGTATGATATGGGGTGGGGAGGAGTGGGAAGGGAGAATTGGGGGTGTGGGGTTATCACTTTGAGGGGTAAAAAGTATAACTATTGCACTTTGTTGTACACCTGAAGCCAATTAAAAGTATATATAAATAAAATATAAAATTTAAAAAAAAATTTTTTTTAAATATATAACATCACAGTGTAAGGATCTCATGTTTGATGAAACACTGTTCTAAGTACAAAGGAGTATCATGTGGACAAAGACATCGGAATTTACTACCATACTCAGTGCTTTTCTAAACCATCTTCCTGAAATATTGTTTGCCTTTAATTTTCATTTTTATGTATTCAATATAATTTTAATCTGTATTGCTTCATCTTCCTATTCAAAAAAAGAGAGATGAAATAGCAGATTTATAATCCAGATTAATTTTTAAACAGAGCTTTGAACAAGTGGAAAAGAAACATCTTTGCCAAAATAAGATATGTCAGTAGACAGTATAGAAAGCAGTATTCAGATTTAATTCTTGCAAAATTATAATATGGGCATTAGTTATCTAATAGTTGCCTACACAGTGGACACTGCAATGTTATTCAAGTAATTACCTAATTAATACAAACTCTGAAAAAGTCATAACTTATACATTTGACTTATTATCATTAAAATCATCAAAAAAGCATGAGAGTGTGGGAGCTGATAGTCCTTGTAAGCAGGAAATTATTCTCAATATTTTTTTTTGCTACTTATAACTTAGGTTTATTAGTAAAAATGGTGATATGGAAGTCAATTACCATTTATATGGAGATTTTTTGAAAATACAATTTTAGAATAATATGTAGTTCTGAAATGGGCCCAAAAAAGATTTACTTCTCTTTTTATTTAATTTAAAAAAGAAAACAAAGCTTTTGATTAAATACTCTAAGGAAAAGTTTAGAGAAAGATAAATAAGGAAAAATACAAAGGGAAATTATACAAAGTTATATACTTGATATATGATATATTTTAGAATAACTGCTAAAACAAGTTGATATCTTTTCAATAAATTAAAAGTAATACGTATACTAATCCTTCAGAGTGTAGGAATGGTTGATTTAAAGTGATTGCATTCCATTAAGCAAAATTGGTTACAGAAGAAAAAGAAGGAAGAAGAAGAAGGAAGCCATAGTCTTCCAAAGATTTCCCAAGTCTTGCTTCTTGCTTGAATTATTGCAATTTCAATGCACAGAGAATTTTATTGAGAGCCCAAAGACAAAAATATATAACTGCTTCCTCAAATTTTTGAGATGTTTTGAAACATTCTTAATATCAGTATTATGTCAAAATGATAAATTTCTTTAATGTATATATAATTTTTTCAAAGAAAACACTTGAAAGCATTTAAATAATTTTGCTTATCTAAAATTTCTTTAATGTATATATAATTTTTTCAAAGAAAACACTTGAAAGCATTTAAATAATTTTGCTTATCTATATATACATGTATTTTTCTTTTTTTACATGAGTCCAGAAAATTATATAATATGAATCTATATAGTCAACAATTGAAAATTGATAACATTTTGTCACGGTGCTTCTTTAAAAAAAAAAATGAAATAACAATTACAGATAAAGTTGGAGTATCTGTTGTCAGCAATCCTCAAGCATTTTAAAAACTAAGAAAATAACAATTTCAATTGATTTGGAATTAGTATTGCTAACATACTAATATAATCTTGAACATGCTTCATGTTTCAATCTTTAACTGCATTCATGTAAGTTTTGCATCTATGGAAAGGTTATAAAGATATACACCTGCTCAATATTTCCAGTGTTCTATTGTATTTATCCACCCACCCACCCCCACCTACCCTCATTATACCCATAAATCAAACTAGATCTGGATCCAGGTGCTTCTTTGTATTATGGATTTTTTCCCCATTACAAAGCTCTGATTCTTTAGTGGATTTCAATGAGAGATTTCTTGGCACAGAAAGGAAGCACCTGCTGACTTCAGCAACTCTATTAGCATTAAGCCAAGCAAATATTCTGTAGGTAATTATGGTCCTAGTATCAGAGCACAACAATAATTTTATCATGTTACTCCTAACTTGTGATTGGCAACATTATCCTTTGTTCAGCTGTAGGTAGCGGAGCTCAATGTTCATAATGATCTCCAAATGCTATTTGGAGTACTATGGAGTTTTGAGTATAATTTCTACTTACAATTCGTTGGAATTATGCAAGATGCACTAAAATTGGTTGACTATTTTGGACCATGTATGCATCTGCAATACAACTGTTTAAAAAGTGAAAAATTACAGTAACTAAAAGTTGTGTTTATCAAAAGCAATCATTAAGGGAAAAAAAAAAACTAACAATGACTGACCTTTCTTTAAATGGACCTAAGTGTCTCCTTTTTGTTACCATTTTACCAAAAAGGACTACAAATATGTGTTTGGTGTAAGTTTATAACTACTACATTCTATTTAATATTCTCCTCCCCACCCAATACATTATGTACTCTCAACATCTGCAGGCCTGTAAAAATTGCAAAGTTTAGTTAAATAAAATCATTCCTATTGTCCAAGAAATATGCTTTTATTTGACCAATGATATTGTGTTATTGCTGTATCCTGCTGTTCTTCTATCCTGTTTTATCAAAAGCAGGCAGATAAAAGCTGCAACAGTATGTAGATAAGATGACCAATGCACTGCTGGTAGCCAATTAGGAATTCAATAAATATATACTAAGTATCCAAAAGGAAAAGGTTCTGAACACCTGGGTACTTAATAGAACATGCATGTCATTCACAAACTTTATCAAATCCAGTTAATATTACAAGGACTTTTTATTTTAATTTGAGGGGGATGGAAACATCAAAGTGAACAATATATAGTTCTTTCTGTTGAATGATTAACGATCTACTCTTAATGTAATTGTGTGGGAACAAAAGCTAGGATAAAGAGTAAGACAGGTCAGTAATAAGCCTAGTAGAAGAGGAAAGGTGGTGTACTACTAAAGAAAATGTTAAAAAATAATTACAATATCACAGGAAGGGACAAGAATAATGTTTCCTTTGATTCAATAATCACTATTATACTCTAAAAAGATCATGGGGGCAACAGTATATAAGTTAAATTAGAGGTTGGGTAGAGATTACTAGAGGGGAAAACGTATACATAAACTATAGAAAGTATGAGTTATGACATTGAGAGTAGGGATGGCTGAAATTCTGCTTATAATATGCACTGTTGTGAGTTTGAAATGGCACACAGGAGTACACCCCCCCACCCCAGTGGTCAGGAGCGTGGCTTAGCAGAGTGATCACAGGCTTTAAAAAATGTGAGATCAAATTCCTGATTGGCTGTATGGCCAAGCAAGTGGTTTATCATCTTTCTGTTTCTCATTCGTCTTACACAATCTCTCATTCAGAAGAATGTTATAGTAATCAAATAAGACAATGCATAAAAGGATTAAGTTCAGTCTTTCATGTAATCAGTATTCAAAAAGTCTTTTTAAAGTAATATGTTTCAAAATCAAGATAAAAATAATGCAAACTTTACAGGAATAGTTATTAATATGATTATTGTGTCATTCTAACACACTTCCTATGTTTACTGAAGAGATGAAGTAGAAGAGATTTTGAATGCTTCCCTTTGTCACAATGATGAAAACATTAATAAAATAAGTCTTTGCCTGAATCTAATTAGATGTAACATTCTCTTTCTGTAGAAATATCTTGCTTAAAATTATTGTCTACCATAAATTTAGTTTCCCTGGGAGTTATGTGGGCAAGCAAGATCTCCAATGACAACTTAATGACTAAAATCCTGTTTTCAGTCATCCTGCTTGCTGTGTCTCTGCAGCATTTGCCACAATCAGACTGTCTCTTTTGAAGCCTCATTCACATTTAGTTCTCAGCAGACTTTAATAGTTCATTTTCTACCTCCTTGATCATTCTTTTTCTGTCTCTTTTGATGAGACCTCTTCCTCCTTTCCTGTTTTCAGGGGGAATTTTCTTTAGTTTGTCCTTATAAGCTCACTCTCACGCTTATTCTCCCTCTCTCCATTAGACCTTGGCAAGTGGCTTGTTATCCTTTTGGCTCTTCTCCTATGCAATTTCCGCTTCAGAGGAATTAGAGAGAGAAAGAGAGAGAGAGAGGAGATATCTTAGAAAAGGTTCTGTATAAGTATATACACATATATAAATATGTATTGCATATATTTATAATCTTAGAAAACTCATTCCCTCCCATAGATTAAATAATCATGCCTACGAAAATGATTTCAAATCTTATATCCAGTTCTCATTTTCTCCCGAGTACCTGTGTCTCATTTTTCAATGCCTATTAGACTTTACTTCTGAAGGTCCTTCCTACTGGCACCTCAAATTTAACATGACTAAAAGATAAGGTATTGTCTTCCTCTGAAAAAAGCCTTTCTTGAATTCTCTTTTGATTTATGGTCGCACCCCTTTTCTATGCTAAAAACTACAAAATCACACTCACCATCCATTTTTAATGTCTTCAGGTCATATCACATAGACACTCTTCATTCCTATTGCTATCACCATAATTCAAAAGCCTGTCACCTTGTACCTGAATATTGCTTTAGCTTAATGAGTGTTGAGTCTCTACTGTTTTCATAAAATCATATTTGCTTAAGAATTTTTTTCATATCTACCTCAGTAGCAATCCTCTCTTTGATGCTTTTGGTAAATATCTTCGACATTCATAAATGCAAAATCGAGAAACACACTAAACATAGTATTCTGCATTGCCGTTTCCCTGCCCCCCTTTTTTTTTTAACAGAAAATTTTTCTCCAAGGGTAGCCAGCTGTGAAAACCAGCAACTTTGCTGATGGAGAGGGCTTACTTGGTCTGGTGCAGAAGATGAAAAGTCTAGCAGTTTTCAGTGAGTGATCTTAGTGGGAGGCAAATGGGGAAGACCAGACAGTGAAAGGGAAATCTTGGATGTGAGAGATCTGGGGGAGGTGGCTTAATACTCTCTCTCCATATAGCCCCTGGCTATCTTGAGACTGCATGCATTCCAGTGGAGACTAAAAAAAAGTCCAATTTTTCCATGGTGTCTGACTGACCAGCAGGCTGTACATGTATGTAAAGAGATACAGGATGGTCTAGCAGAAAATTAATACCAAGGGAGATTTGGCAAATGCCTGAACTTCAAAAATATGCTTTCTACTGGTTATTGGTAAAGATCCATTTGTAAAGGGTAAAATCCTACCTGGTTTGAGGTGTTTGAAGACAGCATATTTTTGTTTACCAGGTGATCATTAAGCTCTGTAGAGACAGAGGCAATTCCTAGGAAACCACACAACAAAGACTAAAATAAGATTATACAAAAAAGATTGAGCATGAATGTCAGTGGATGTACACCATGGGAGAGACAGACACTTCAAGTTTAGTCCAGCCAAGTTACTAGAACATATGAATTAACCAACAAATAAAAAATAAATAATATAAAACCCTCCAGAAAAAAAAATCCAGAATTGCTACAGTATATTTTCAAAAATGTACAATTTAAGAAATGTTAGGAGATGTATAGTTAATCATGTAGGTGTCTCACAGAGTTCCTATGGAACTATGAGAGCTGAGAACAGAAGCTTCTGGAAGCAGTGATCTTGAAGGAAGTGAGTGCTGCCAGAAGTATGCTTAGATATTAAAATGTGAATACAAACTGATCGCTGAACTTTTCTGAGATGTAAGCCATGACATTGTTTCTTTACACAGAAAATAAAATGGGGAGTATTGAACTAAGCAAAGACAATATTTCTCCAAACTCCCAACTCTTCACAAGAACTCATGTCCCATGTGTCCTGCTTTCAGAACGCTTTTCATAGAGTCCATTGCTTATGAATTAAGATCAAATTTATTTGTGTCTTTTTTGCTGGAATTTAAACTTCAGTAAGTCCAGGACCATGTCTTAATAATTTTTCTATTCTCCTTTCAAGTACTAGAGTTCAATTAATGCTGCTTATAAGAAATAATCAAGGGGCCAGCTGAGTGGCACATTGGTTAAGAGTTGGCGTGGGGCGCTAGCTCTGAGCAGCTGGGCCAGGGTATGGATCCCACATAGAGGGCCTGTGGCACGGCCCTCTACAGCTAAGATTGTGAACAACAGCTCAACCTGGAGTTGGGCTGCCGTGAGTCATTGGTGATGGGGTAGGCTGCAGCAGGGCTGGTGGTCAGCTAGTGTGTGCTTTAGTGAGCTACCATAAGGCGCACCCTGAACTGCCGTGAGCGGCAGTCCAAAGGCGGTGAGCGACTGCCTCACCTGAGAAGAGTGCAATGATCATAATACCAGCATGGGACAGTGAAGCGACGTCCTCCACAACTAGACTGAAGAACAAAAGGACAGCAACTTGTCTGTTTCCCTTCCGCAATTCCCCAAAGCTGTTCCCCTCCCCCAATTCCCCAATAAAATCTTTTAAAAAAAAGAAAAACAAGAACTAATTAAGTAATACCTGTCAGAACTCATCCCTACTACAGCAACTTTCACCCTTTTTTAAAATCACCATTTCAAGAGATGTCTGCTTGCTCCTTTAGGCCTGTGCTCTCTTTCAGATTGACTTTATTATGTCGATTTCACTTTTTAATAAAAATTGTGTATACGTATTTAGAGTATACAACATGATGATTTGACATACAAACACATGTAAAATGATTACTACAAACTAATTAACACAATTTCTCCTCAGTAGTTACCATTTTGTTTTGTAATGAGAGTAACTGAAATCCACTCTCTTACCGAATTTCCAGTATTCAGTACAGTATTTTTTTTTTTTAAAGATTTTATTGGGGAATTGGTGGAGGGGAACAGCGTTGGGGAATCGGGGAAGGGGAACAGACAAGTTGCCGTCTTCTTGTTCTTCAGTTTAGTTGCGGAGGATGTTGCTTCACTGTTGGTATCGTCATTGCGCTCTTCCCGGATGAGGCAGATCGGTCGCTGGCCTCTGGATGTCGCTCATCGCGGCTATTGGCAGCTCACGCTTGGCTGCCAGCCGCTCACGCTGGCTGCGGGCCATTCACTGCAGCCTAAGGCAGCCCACTGCAGCAGGGGCTGCAGCCCACACCATCACCGGGACTCGCACAGCCCAGCTCCAGGTGAAGCTGTTGTTAGCTGTAGAGGGCAGTGTCACTGGCCCTCATGTGGGATCCGAACCGGGGCCTCTGGCATCCCAAAACCAGCACTTAACCAATGCGCCACTCGGCCGGCCCTCAGTACAGTATTATTAATAGTAGTCATTATGCTGTACATCACAATGACTTTTCAAATAATCTAAACTAGGTAGAAACTGGCTTTCTCAGTATACAAAAAGTAAACTGAGACTTACCTGTTTCTAAAACTTGAAAATATGTTTCTTCCAGTACTCTAAATCCAGAACCAAATATTATGATGTTAGTGCCAGCAAAATTAGCTGTTACTGACATGGTATAATATGGCAGCAGATTGGTTAGAGGGATTACCAGATACATCCAGTTTAGACAGTTAAGGAAGAGTCTCCTGAATTCAGACAGTCACACTCAATCTATTTTCATTTCATCTCCCAACCAGTCCTGTTTTAGTGCTCACGAGCCAGGAAACATGCCAAATGTTTCATATTCTAAATTATAAATATCTAAAATGAGCTCTTAATTTATCTATTGTCAAATATTTTGCCTCATAATGAATTCAGAGATCCTATTACACAAGTTCTGAAATCCACTTTGGCCTAATCCTGCTTGTAAATAATGCATTTGCATAATGAACAGTATTAATGAAAGCCAATTACCATTAATATAGATGACCTTTTGGCATCAAATAAGCTAATAACCTTTGAAATGTGGACTAGATTACAGAGTGCTAAAACAAAACTTAGGTATAACAGAAACGAGGTCCTCTTATATACATAAAAATGAAGGTTATTTTCTATTTTGATGGTACTTTTAAAGAAGTGTTAATTAGATGTGTGATTTGAATTAAAATGTTACCATATTGAAATAAAGAACATTAATAAGGAATGCAGGAGGCTTCTTTTTATAAAATAATTTCTAATGAAACAGAATTAACTTTATTTTTTTGTTGGTTTTTTTGTTTGTTTGTTTGTTTTTGTTGATTTTTGAGGGCAGTGTCACTGGCCCTCATATGTGGGACCGAACCAGGGCCGCTGGCTTCCCAAGCCAGTGCTTAACCACCGCGCCACTCGGCTGGCCCAAGAATTAACTTTAATATTAAATACTATGATATTGACATTTTCAAATATTAACTTACTAAAGGTCATACAGTTTATATATATATAGCCAGCTACAATACTCCATGATTTTTGTTGATTCATATATACTTAATAATAATGATAGTGATTAATCAGTTTGATTTTTACATATCTTTTAAAATGGTCATTTTATACAGAGTCTCCATATATTTAATTTACTATTTTTCATATTCTATAAAACTAATCTATTTCACCTAATGCTAGTAGCACAGTTCATTTTATTAAGGTGCTTTCATTTCTGTGTATTGCATTTTAGTGTTTATTTACAATTATATATGATCTAATATGACAGCCTAGCCATGATGTAAGAGTTTAATGGAAACTCAGAATTGTTTGTGTATTGCAGCAATAAAGCAAAATATACTGGAATCTGATTTTTCCTTCACTGCTGTACTCCATTCTGCATGAATTATTTAGGAATCAAAGATCAATTATCCAAAACACAAACAACATTCAATTACATATTGAATAATTTTCAGCACTGATAACATTACCAGAAGTTTGCTTTCTTCTATCAGGTCTAACCTTAGTAAAATTACCAAAATAAAGTTACTTATTTTGAGCAATTCACCCACTTAGATTTTCTGCTTTATCTTCAATTCTTTGTGATCTTGAACCCAGGTAACCAGAACTTTCACAATTACTAAGGCCCACCCCCTAGCATGGCAGTACTAAAATAACATGCTGTTATTGTATTCCCCATGCATCTTCTGTTATATAACTTGCTTTCATTTTCTTCCTAGAAAACTGACATATCCAATTTTATCAACATTTTGTTTTGGTAATGACCATCTGTTGTGGCAAATCCATTGCAATAATTTAATGTTTAAAGATATGGCTATGTCCAGGCCTACTGGGCGATACCTGAATGAGTTACAATTATATTTTCTCAAGAGTCATGAAGTCCAGTGGTAGAGCACAGGTATATAAGGCAAATATATTAACTGTTATCATTGTTAAAGTTGATGGTGGTGATGATGTTAGGCTGTATTTATTGATTTCTGACATAGTGATAGTTACTGCTGAAAGATTCTGATGATATAGGAACAGGTATTTTAAAAAATGATTTTTATCTGAGTCCTTTGAAATAGATTCATGAATAAATTATCATTTACTCTTCACTCTGAGTAAAGGCTCATATTTCTTTTTTTAAAATTTTTTATTTATTTATTTATTTTAAAGATTTATTGCGGAATTGGGGAAGGGGAACAGACACGTTGTTGTCATTTTGTTCTTCAGTCTAGTTGTGGAGGACGTCGCTTCACTGGCCCATGTTGGTATTATCATTGCGTTCTTCCCAGCTGAGGCATTTGCTTGCTGGCCATTGGACGGCCACTCACGGCGGCTTATAGCAGCTCACGAAAGCTCACACCAGCTGCCGGCCATCCCTGCTGCAGCCTATGCCATCACCAGTGACTCACCGCAGCCCAGCTCCAGGTCGAACTGTTGTTCACCATCTTAACTGTAGAGGGTGCAGTGTCATTGGCCTTCATGTGGGATCTGAACTGGGGTCCTGCTGCTCAGAACTGGCACCCCAAGCCAAATCATAACCAACGAGCCACTCGGCCAACCCAAGACTTATATTTCTATAAAAATAAATGTAATATGAAAGATTTCAGGGTAAGCTGGGGATAAATCAAAGAAGTTTACTTAAAAGCACCGATTAATACATGACAAAGAAACTTATGATAAAAATTATAAAGTATGTATATTGAAAAACAATAAGTCACAAGAGTAAGATCAGAATTGTACCAGACATTGAAACCTGTGAATGTGACTTAAGCAGGCCAGTTGAGTCCATAGAGAAGAGAAACTTATCAACAATTGCTATTGTAAGCATATAATATTCATGGAAATAAACTAGCATGGTAACTGTGACACAGTAAATCAGAAGAGAAAAACAAAATGTGACAGTTAATAACACACATTTCCATATAGCCATATGGATATATAATGATTTAGGTCTTGAGTTTTTGGTTTTTTTGTTTTTTTTTATATTTATTTATTTTTTTATTAGTTTCAGGTGTACAACACAGTGCAATAGTTATACTCTTTACCCACCAAAGTGAAAATCCCCCTCCCCCAGTTTGCCACCCCACTCCCCCCTCCATATCATACATATCCATCACAACTCGCCTGACTCCCCTACACAGTATACTCCACATCCCGTGACCATCCACATATTCAGTTGCAGTTGACATACAATACTATACAACATCAGCTTCAGGTGTACAGTGCAGTGATCAAGCCTCTACTCCGTCCATGAAGTGGTCTCCCTAACAAGACATGTGACTATCTGACACACCACAAAATTTTTACAACATTATTGTATTCCCCGAGCTGTGTTTCATGTCCCTGTGGCAATATTGTAGTTGTCTATTTATGCTGTCTAATCCCTTCACCTTCCCCCGCATCCCCACCCCACTCCCAACTAGCAACCCACAGTTTTTCCTCTACATCTAGGAGTCTGTTTACTTTGATCCTTCACTCAGCTCTTCAGACTCCGCACACAAGTGAGATCACATGGTACCTGTCCTTCTCCGACTGACTTTTTTCTCGCAACATAATAGTCTCTTCACAACGTTATCAATTACATTCCCAGAACTGCCCCCATATCCCTGCAGCAGCATTGTAGTCCCACCTACACTGTCCAAAACCTTCCCCCTCTCCCTCTTCCCCACTCGCTCCCAGCCAGCAACCATCAGTTTTTCCTTTATATCTGCTTGATATGACTTCAATCTTCTTAAATTGTCTCTCTGGGTTAGCTTGTTTACCCCTTTCTTTTGTTTAAAAAAGCCCTTTTAACATTTCTTGCAATGCTGGCTTGGTGGTAATGAATTCCTTCAGCTTATTCTTTTCTGAGAAGCTCTTTATTTCTCCTTCAATTTTAAGTGATAACCGTGCTGGGTAGAGCAATCGTGGTTGTAGGCCTTTATTTTGTGTCACTTTGAGTATCTCCTGCCACTCCCTTCTGGCCTGCAGTTTCTGTAGACAAGTCAGCTGTTAGTCTAACAGGAGTTCCTTTGTATGTAACCTGCTGTCTTTCTCTTGCAGCCTCTAGGATTCTGTCTCTGTCTTTAACCTTTGCCATTTTAACTATGATGTGTCTTGGTGTGGAGCTGTTTGGGTTCAGCTTGTTTGGAACCCTCTGCACTTCCTGGGCATGTATGTTGATTTCCTTCACCAGGGTAGGGAAGTTTTCAGTCATTATTTTTTCAAATACATTTCCGACCCCTTGCTTCTTCTCTTCTCCTTCTGATATCCCTATGATTCGAAGGTGGTTGTGCTTCACCTTGTCCCATAGGGCTCTTAAACTATTTTAATTGTTTTTTATTCTTTGGTCTTTTTGCTGTGCCAACTGGGTGAGTTCTGCTATTTTATCTTTCAAATCGCTGATCCGCTCCTCTGCTTCATCTACTCTACTGGCGATTCTTTCAAGTGTGTTCTTCATTTCAGTTATTGTGTTCTTTAGTTCTAACTTGTTTTTTATGGTTTCCCTATCCTTCTTTATGTCCTCGCTAAGTTCCTTAAACATTCTTATCATCAGTGTTCTAAACTCTGTCTCTGAAAGGTTGGATCCCTCTGTTTCATTTGGTTCCATTTCTGGAGGTTTCTTCTGATCTTTTACTTGTGACATGTTTCTTTGTTTCCCCATTCTGGCTGTCACTCTGGGATTGCTTTGATGTATTAGATAGATCACCAGGAGAGCCCTGGCTGGATCATGCAGGCACACAGCTCACGGCCCAACATTCCCAGGAAAACTCCCAGTCTCAGCCTGTCCCAATCAGCTACTTGCAGATCAGGCCGAGCAGCCCGACAACCAATCACCAGCCTGGCAACTCTGCAAGCGGAGTGCGGAGAGCGGGACCCGAGGCGGCTTGCACACTCCCGCGTCTCAGTGAGCAGCTCTTGGAGCCGGATCACTCCCACTAGGCATTTCCCTGGCAACACAGCACAAGCCGTGCAGAGGGTGGGGATCCAAGGCGGCTCGCGCAGTCCCAGGTCTCAGTGAGCAGCCTGTTGGAGCCGGAGGGCACCCGCCCTGCGTTTCCCTGGCAACGCAGTATAAGCTAGGCAGAGGGTGGGGATCCAAGGCCGCAGGCGAGCGCGCATGCACACACATACTTCTGTGCCAATTCCACCAGACCAATCAGACCAATTAGGTCTCGGACCTGATCCTTCGTGGGAGGGCCCAAGCCCAACAAAATGGCGTCCTCCTACACCACTCGTGTACAGGCTCTGCACCACCGGAACAGCAGTTCAAAAACCTCCAGCCTTTGCACCAAAGATGCCCAGTTCAGTCCGTCCCCGCAGGCTCCCGGCTCACACAGCCACTCCCTCCACCAGAAACCAGGTAAGTGCTCACCGGCGAGCAAGCCTGGGCGCCGGCCCCACTGATTCTCCAGCCGCTCTCAGCCTCACCGAGCTGAGCAAAGAGTAGGTCTTGAGTTTTAAAGATAGAGTTTAATGTTGCCATAGGCACACTTCCTCAACATGGGGGATAGAGATTTTTGGAAGAGAATTGAAAATGTGAAAAATTTGGGGAAGGACATGATATCAGGCCAATAATTATTCAGCTAAACAAGGTTTCTCAGCAATTTTTATTTTTTTATTTTTTTTATTTTTTTGAGGGCAGTGTCACTGGCCCTCATATGTGGGACCCGAACCGGGGCCGCTGGCTTCCCAAGCCAGCGCTTAACCACTGTGCCACTAGGCCAGCCCAAGCAATTTTTAAATAGTATGAAATACCATCTTTCATGTAATGCATCTATATGTAGGCTTAAACCTATTTCTTTTGTAGATTATTCTCCATATCCTGCCTGAGTTTGTAACAAGCCTTTGTTTTTATTGTTAAAAAAAAAAAAAAGTCTTTGGAGAACGTGCTGAAAACTGTGTAGTACCTAAATTGACTATAGTAGGTGATGATGTTAGTAATTTTATTTCTCCCCAAACTTTAATTTTTGCTCATTTCTGAATTTTGTAACTTTCATATTGCTTTCCCAACTTTTTAAGCTTGAGGTCAGTAGGCTGAAGTGCTGCAGAGACAACTAACTTATAACTCAAAGCCTGAAGACTATATCATACTCTCTCAGAGGAATCAAACATCTTTAAAAACCTGCTGAAGGGAAGAGGGGAAAAATGGGTCAAAAATATTGTGTTTGTGCTATTTTCAGTGAAAACATCCTGATTATCTAAAACGTCTGAACAGCAGTAAACTATCAATTCAACAAGAGTCACTACATGACTAAGAGCAAAACGCAGGGATCATCCCACAGCAAAGGAAGCTTTTTGCATCGGTGGTAGAGAACACTCATAGCTAATATGACATTAAGCACTAAAGGCCATGCCCTGTACTGCAATGCCCTCGCTAGTCTCCTCAAGCTCTATCCTCATTTTTTAAAGCTTCCTTCCACACATATCAACACATAGTCTTTTCTTAAAAAATTTAAAAAAATTTTTATATTAGTTTCAAGTGTACAAAACATGTAATAGTTAGACATTTACGCCCCTCAAGTGTACAAAACATGTAATAGTTAGACATTTACGCCCCTTACAAAGTGAAAACCTCCCCAATGTACTATCCCTCTGACATCATATATAGCTGCTACAGTATCATTGACTATATTCCCTATGCTGTACTTTATATCCTGTGACTATATGTATATATATATATGTATATATATATATATATATACATATATTTATAGTTGATATTCAATATTATTCTACATCAACTTCTACATCTACATCAACAGGTGTACAGTGCAATGGTCAGGCATCTATACAATCTATGAAAGTGATCCCCCCAATAAGTTCAGTACCCAGTATCCATCTGGCACCCTCCATAATCTATACAACATTATTGACTATATTCTCCATATTGTATTTCACATCCCTGTGACTATTTTTTGACTACCCAGTTGTACTTTTTAATCCCTTCACATTCTCCCCTATCTCCCAAGTCCCCTCCAATTTAGCAACCATCAGTTTTTTGTCTGTATCTCTGTGTCTATTTGTTTTGTTTGCTCACTATTTTTAAACCTGTTACTGAAATGTAATACAAAAAACTTATAAATACACATATAGGTATATTGCTCAACTGGTTTTCACAAACTAAATACACCCATGTAACAATATCTGGATAAAAAACAGAATATTCCAACATTCTAGGAAAGGAAAGAAAAGCAACATGTTAGAAAACAAAACGTTCTCTAACCTTTCTTCCATGAGTAATAACGATGATATTTTGGATTTGTTAGCTACTTTATTTTCCACCAATTTATTCAGAAATCAGGCTAGAAAGAAAGATGCTATTTTTTGAGCCTCCTCAGAGCTCTAATATCTGTATGTAGGAAGCTCCACAGATCCATCTGATTTCCGGCCAGTCTTGGAACTAGAGTACATACATAACTGATGAAACCTGAATAAATGCTGTAGATTGTATCAATGTCAATTTCCTGGTGTTGATATTGTAGTAACAGGAAACTGGGTAAAATGTGCATGACACTTCCCAGTATATTCTTTTGCAACTTCCTATGAGTCTATAATTATTTCAAAATGAAATGAAAAAATAATAATATCTTCAAATGTATAAATGTTATTTTAATGAAACTATGTTGGTTGCCTGAACATAAGGACAGTATTAATAATATTTAAATAATAGTAAGAGATATTTGCTATGTTTACTATGTACCAAATATTTTACTGAAAGTCCTTCACAGGTGATTTCATTTAATTCTCACATAACCCTTTGAGTTAAATGTCATTACAGAACTGAGGTGAAGAGAAGTTGAGTAGCATTCCCAAGATTACCAACTAGTAAATTTAGACAAAGCACCATTACATCTTAGGTAACAGCTGTTCCAATTATAATTCTTTTTGAGTCACATCAGAGAAACCCCACTGTAGACAGGAATGGTATTCAAAAACATCATGGTTTCTGAATCATGGAACCCATAGCATAGTACTTGCTGATCATAACGTAAATGTAAATTACATCTTGATTTTAGCTTCTTATATTAAATAATACCTACAAACATTTTCATCCTTATTTCTGTCAAGGCTTAAGGCATTTTATATTCTGCTATCTCTGCTTATAGAGAAAAATAACCAAATTTAGTGTAAAAATATAGTTTGGGCTTAGGGAAAATAAGAAGCTTGAAATAAAGAAATTCTGAAATACAGGAATATAGTATTTAAAATATAAGCAATAAATAAAATTTCTAAAATATTGAAATTCCATATAAAATCTGGCTACTCTATATTGCTCAAAATATTTTTATTTATTTTGACAATGGTATAGGCACTAATTTCAGTCATTGTTCCTGGAATTTTATGAAAAACGCAACACGTAACTTTTTAATCTATGTGGGGTTTTTTGGGGTTTTTTTTTTGCCAAGGAATGTTAAATGTTAAAAAATACACTGAACTCTTACATATTCAATCATATATATTTTTTATTATGGGAAAAATCCATAAGTACAGTGTTCCCACTAAATCGTTTATTTTACAGAATTGAAAAGATTACCAAAGGTTATTGTTGTGTGTCTATATGTGTGTTTGTTTATGCACACTTTTATGTGCATAATTTTATGTGCATAATGTGTGTGTAATTTTAGAAACCTTAACATTTTGGAACAAATTAGTTGTTCAGAGCGGACCGAGCATTGCACAGATGATGCTCAAATAGTAGATGTTCACTAAAGATTTTAAAATATATATGAATTACAGAAAAGTAAATGCAATAATTGGGACTACCAAAGAAGATAAGGAGCTACTCTGATTTTATACCCAGTGAAAGGAACAATGTTGCAAAATAAGTTTTGTTTAATGACTGGAGAGATTTAGTAACATTATAGACTTCAGGATAAAACTTGAACTATTAATTTCATGCTAAACTACACTTCAGCATATATTTTCCAAAGCCCTAAAGTCACTTTGATTAAATCACAACCATTTTCCAGGAGTATGAAATTCCAATTATAAAGTCAATGTTAGCAATTTCCTTTGGTTTATGTAGAACATCCTACTGACTCATGAAGTCCATTATTTCAATAACTGTTACTTTCTTAAAGCAGGATAACCAATCCAAGTGTCCAGTAAAGGCAGCTCTTTTTTTTATTATTATATTTTTTTCCAATGGAGGAAAGTTGTTTTCTTATTTTTTTATTACTAGTTTAGTACTAGGTGTACAAAACAACATAATGATTAGAAATTTACATACCTCACAAAGTGATTACCCCAATCTCTGACACCAGACATAGCTATTACAATGCCATTGACTATATTCCCTGTGCTGTACTTTACATCCCTTAACTATATACATTTTTAAAAATTATAGTTGGCATTCAGTTATTATTTTACATTGATTTCAGGTGTACAGTGCCCTATGTTTACTGCAACGCTATTCACAATAGCCAAGATATGGAAACAACTGAAATGCCCATCAAGAGACAATTGGATAAAGAAATTGTGGTACATTTATATAACGGAGTATTACTTGGCCACAAAAAAAAAAAAGAAAAGAAAGATATCTTGCCATTTGCAACATGGATGGATCTAGAGGATATTATGCTAAGTGAAATAAGTCAGTCTGAGAAAAGACATATATCATATGATCTCACTTGTATGTGTAAAAAAAATAAATGAACAAACAAAACAGAAATAGACCCATAGATACAGAGAACAAACTGATGGTTGCTAGATGGGAGAAGGGTTGGGGGGATGGGTGAGATAGATGAAGGGATTAGGAAGTACAAATGGGTAGTCACAAATAGTCATAGTAATATGAAATACAGTTGTTTTGTACACTTGAAACTAATTTTTTTTAAAAACCCATATTATTAATAAATGAACACAAACCAGAACATACTCTGACTTTCTTTTGCATCCATAAATGCTTGGAATTATAGCAATAGTAAATACAAAAATTTAAGGAAAACCATATGTTCCCTTAAGAATTTCCTACTCTGCCAAATGGTTTCCACTTGAAAAGCTACAATCCCCCTTCCAAGTTAGGTGATATCTGCACTGAACTCTCTGTTTTCACAGGGAAAGTCAACCATAGCCTCAGTGGAATAGCTACATTTGAAGACTTTGTCAGGATATAATCAGGATCTTGCTTCCACTCAAGAAATTTTAAAAACTTGCTGCAAGAAACAATATTTATGGAGGACTCTTTGTAGGATGTACTGCCATCCAATTTTACAGACAGTCATTCTTCAAGTTGTGTTCATGTGAACATAAATATTCCTAGAATTACTAGTAGAATTATTAGTAAATAAAAAAAAATTCTGTAATAAAATTTGTCAGGAACTTAGTGAGCTAAACTAAGTTAAACAGAATTCTCTACTACAGAACTCCTCAGAGCCTGTAAGAAACTCACATGCTTCGTAAATCTTCAAGAGTAGTATAAAGTGTGTAGCATTCAAATGTACTCATTTTCACTGCCTCCTCAAAACACACAGAAATCACATCATTGTTTCACATAATAGTAATATTTCACAGACCATACTTTGGGAAATGTCACTTGAGTTACTTTAAAAATTTATTCCTGTAAAAGCCACATTTGTTTTGATCTATACAGCCTGTGTTAGGAGATGTTATAAGAGGTTTACTTGTGAAACTCTTGATCATATGGTATCAATTACACTGCATAGCAGTGTTGTCTTTATATGAACCGACAGGAGAGAAATTTCACTGGTTTTCATACCAAGAGTGGTTGTCATTAATCTAAGAAACAGTTTCATTTGTTTGTTTTGGTTACTGTGAACCTCATAATTTACTGAATTCTCCTTTTTCACTTTGACTGCCAAAAATCTTACATAAAAAAATGGTGGTCAACTTCTAGAGTGGTCAACTTTCTCTAGAGAGATGCGAACAGAACAGTGGCACAACAATGGGACATGAGAGTGTCTGTTCTGCTACACACATCTAGCCTTTGTATTGGATTCCACCCTTTAATTCCTTCTGGAGTGTGAGCAAAAGTGTCAGAAACTGTTTTTCAAGACAGATGTTGTGAGACTCTGGGTACAAGCAATACTAGCATGGACCCAGGTCAGCACATGGCAGGAACCAGCATTTCTCTTAACATTTGAGCTCTCATGCAATGAAGTAGGACCAAGTTACTGTTTTGACACTGTGGGAATTAGGCAGTTAGAGGACACTTGGTGTTATGGTAGAGAAGGACATGGTCTTCCCAGAGGAACAGTGGCAGCTGGCATAGCATATCACTGACAACAGCTGAGAATGAGCTACACACTGGTAAAACAGTGCTAAGTTCAAGTATGTTCATCCTGAACATTGAGACACATGGAACTCTCAGGGATTCTTGAGGAGAAATTTTCAGAGACACTTATAAAGGTGAGGGCTAATTTGTACCTAATGGGTGGAATTTAGGTACAAATGCTAACTTAAATGCATTTATGCCCTTGGAGTAGTAGGGCCTGGGATTTCTTGGGATTTTTGTTTACTAGTTTTAATACTTGCTCTAATTTTTTGCTCTTATTTTTTTTAACATTATCTTTTTTTACCTTAGAAAATTTTTATATTATGTTAGTATATACCATCTCTTAAGGCATATTAAATAATTTCTTAGACTAAGGCAGTGTAAATAAACAAATAAGGTGTTGATACTTTATGATAGAAGAAACCCAAATTATCAATCAACATGTGCTGCAAATAGAAATTGTGGTAGACGGACTAATGATCCCTCAAAGCTGACTACCCCCTAACCAATATGTTGTTGCCTTGTATGGCAAATGGGACGTGGCTCCTGTGATTATGTCAAGGATCTTAAAATAGGGAGATTGTGCTGGATTAACCAGGTGGGACCAAGATCATCACAGGGTACTTAAAAAGTGGAAAATGGAGGCAGAAGAGTTGGAGATGGAGATGTGAAAATCTAGGCTAAGGTCAGAGTGATACAGCCATGAGTCAAGGAATCTGGGCAGACTGTAAAAGCCAGAGATATCAAGGAACACATTTTCCCCTAGAGCTTCCAAAAGGAATGAAACCACAGACACCCTGATTTTAGCACTAAAAGACCCATTTTGAACTTCTGACCTCCAGAACTGTAAGATAATAAATGTATGTATGTATGTTGTTATGAGCTATTACATTTGTGATAATCTGTTACAGCAGCAATAGGATACTAATACAAAGCTTCAATGAGATATACTTTATTATTACTGACTATATTCCCTATATGGTAGATCCCTATGACTCTTTTTATAACTGGAAATTTGTGCATCTTAATTTCTTTCACTTTTTTTTACCCCTCCTCCTAAATTCCCTCACATCTGATGACCACCAGTTTGTTCTCTCTATCTATGAGTTTGTTTCTGTTTTATTTGTTCATGTATGTTATTGTTTAGATTTCACATGTAAGTGAAATCCTGTGGTATTTGTCTTTCTCTGATTGACTTGTTTCACTTAACATAACACCCTTTAGGTCCATCCATGTTGTCGCAAATGGCAAGGTTTCATTCTTTTTTATGGCAGAGTAACATTCCATTGTGTATGCATACCACATATTCTTCATTTGTCTGTTGATCAATACTTAGGTTGCTTTCATTTCTTGGCTATTATAAATAATGCTGTAATGAACGTAGGGGTGAATATATCTTTTTAAGTTAATTTTGAATTTCTTTGTATAAATCAGAAGTGGAATTGCTAGGTTATATGATAGTTCTATTTTTAATTTTTTGAGGAACCTCCATACGTTATAGTGGTTGCAATAATTTATGCAATCCCTATCAAAATGCCAATGAGATTTTTCACAGAACTAGAACAAATAATCTTAAATTTTTTTTGAACCACAAAAGACTGAATAGCCAAAGCAGAAGAAAGAACAAAATTGGAGGTATCATGCTGCCTGATACCAAACTATTCTTCAAGGCTATGGTAATCAAAATAGCATAGTACTGGCATAAAAACAGATACGTAGATCAATGGAAAAGAATAGAGAGCCCGGAAATAATTGCATGCCTCTGTGATCAATTAATTATGAAAAAGAAGGCAAGAATACACAATAGGATAAAGACAGTCCATTCAATAAATGATATTGGGAAAACTGAACAGATAATACATGCAAATATGAATGAATAAATAAAATTAGACTACATTCTTATACCATACAGAAAAATAAACTCAAAATAAATTAGAGACTGATCTATATAAATGTAAGACCTGAAACCATAAAACTCCTAGAAGAAAACATAGGCAATAAACTCTTTGACATTGGTATTAGCAATATATTTTTGGATAAGTCTCACAGGGCAAAGAAAATAAAAGCAAAAACAAACAAATGAGACTGCATTAAAGCAAAAAGCCTTTACATTGCAAAGAAAACCATCAACAAAACAAATAAGCAACCTCTTCAATGGGAGAAGATATTTATAAGTGATATATCTAATAAGGGATTAATATTCAGAATATGTAAAGAACTCATACAATTCAACATCGAAACAAACAATCTGATTAAAAAATGGGCAGAGGAGATGAACTTCAAAAAGGAGACACAGATGGCCAGCAGATACATGAAAAGAGGCTCAATGTCACTGATTATCAGGGAAATGCAAATCAAAACCACAGTGATATATCACCTCACCTCTGTCAGAAAGGCTATCCTCATATAAATCAACAAACGAACAAGTGTTGGCAAGAATATGGAGAAATAATTGTAACATTTTGACTCATGAAACTCCAGAAATGTATAATGCGAAAATAATCAGATATGTGTGCAAATATTTTGGCACAGTAATGTGCATTCAAATATATATACCAAAATGAATCCAGCTTAAATAGCCAATACATGGAAATGTTTAAACTTTACTATACCCATGCAAAGAAATATTATTGGGTTGTCGGAAAAATCATGATGTAATTTTTCTATGTTTTTCTTTGCAAAAATGTGTCATGACTTTTCTGACAACCCAATATATAGTCATCAACTCCATAAAGTGCCAAGGGAAAGAGGCAAACATCAATATTTGTGTAAGTTACAACTCTAATATTGTAAAATGTGGACATAAAGATATGTGCAGGAAAATTTAATAGTAAATATACTAAAACAACTAATTATGTATGGATTGTTAGATTTTGTGTAATTTTCATTTTCAGCCTTATATAATTCTAAATATTTTCAATTAATTTTTCTGCAAAATTAATGGATTACTTTTACAATCATAAAAATTAAATATGAAATATAAATTTAATATGCCATTATGAGAAAACCCAATAAATAAAACATATCATCACTGCTATGTTGGAAGTTGTGTGGCAAGCCCAGAATCCTCACAATTCTCCTTTTGTACCATTGTCTTGCTACTCTCTTCTACCCTTCTGTGTTGGAGTTCCAGAGATCTCTGTTTTCTAGGAAGCATAGCATGAAAATCTCTGATCTAATCCAACCCACTCATTTTGATGGAATCCAAGAAACTTAAGTGAAAAACAGTTATTTTAAAGCTAGAGCTGCAAGAATGATTCTCTAGCTCCTAAGGCCTTTTTGATTATAGCAACATGAATTTCACAGTTTCATTTTCCCCAGCCTGGCTTGAAAAAAAAAGTATGTGTATCCCCTTTTCTACCGGAACATCTTACTGAAAAGAGATGGGGGGTGGGGAGAGACAAAGGAATCTAGCTCATGCGTAGCTCCTCTAGTAAGAAGAAAGCTTGGTCCACAAATCCCTTTGGAGTCCTGAAATTTTTGGTCTTTTGTCTGTGCCCTGTAATCTTTTATGGGAGAAAATATGTGCGTTTTATTTATCTCAAAAAAGTTGTAATATCCCTTTTTGTTTTGTCTTGTTTGTTTTTTAATTGGGCCTCAAATAAACAGTGGTAGACCCAACTGTAAGTTTACTGGTCCTTTCCATTGAATCTTCACTGGCAATGTTGAGCTATGTCCTGAAATTACTGCCAAGAGAATGGATAAACTGTTGATCCTTGGTATATGGGCCCCTCAATTCCTCTCATAAAGTAGAATCACAGTTGTCTGTGTGTCTGTATTGTGTGGGTTCCAGCCTATTGACAGTGATAGTCTTAACGAGCAATGCCTTGAGGCACTCACCTGGCTGGTATCCCCACAGATATTTCTCCCAACCAGGACCAATGTTGTGGCTATCCCAACCCTTGTGGTTCTTATGGTGATTGCAGGATGCACTTCAGCAACAACCATTTGTGGAAGATAATTTAATATTCACAAATTCTGGAGTTTATGTGGCATGCCCAAGGGCCACACAGCAAGGCTGTGGGGAGAGAGAGAAAATGAGAGAAAGAGATGGAGGAGAGCACGCAGACCTGAGCTGTCCCTTGATTAAAATCTGAGAGTGGGTTGTCTAGAATTTCCCACCTGTTTGCTCTTTAGTGGCTTATTTAAAGCATAAGAGCAGGAATTAGGGTGTGGGAAAGGGGATGAAGAATCACTGAAGCCGTTAGTTGTCTAGGTTACCCAGAGCTTTCTGAAAGAGGGGGAGCTTCACGGGTGGGTGCAGTCTAATTCCTTTTCTGGTTGTTTTACTAGTATTTGTGTCATACAGTTCATAATATGTTTATCCAAGATGGATATCTTTTGAAATGGATGCCTGGCAATCAAATGCTTACTGTCAGGTACTTACATTACAATCTGATTTATCACAGCTAACCTGTGTGGCTCTACTCTTAGTAGGGAATTTCATAGTCTCTATAACTGCATTTCTTCCAGTATTTTTCCCCAGTCATGACAAATAGAATCAATAATTTTTGTTATATTTTATTGTATTTTGTCATATTTTATTTATATATTGTTATATTTTATTTGTGCATTTTAGATATGGACTTGATACTAACTTGGTGGATATTTTCATTAATAAAATAATTTTAAATTTAAATGTACTCACAGCAAATTTTCACCTTCTTTCGTTTAGTATTTCTAAATGTGACAGCAGTTCATATTACATTGATAAAGCATTACTTAAGTATCTCCTCAACTATGATTTAAGTTATTCTGAACAAATTACATTGCACATGGAATATCATATATATGGTCATCCTTTACTATGCTAAATTTAGAGTGTTAAAAAAAACAAAACACCATTCATCAGTTCATGGTTATGTGGGTTGGCAATTTGGACTAACCTCAGCTGAGCAGTTCTTCTGGTCTTCCTGGGTTCACATATGTGGGTGCAGTCATCTGGTGGCTCTGCTGGAGCTGAATGGTCAAGCATAGAGAATAATGCTCATAACTGACATTTGTTAGGCTATTAGCTGGGATGCCTTGGTTCTCTTCAAGGAAATACTCTAACAAACTGACTTGGGCTTGTTCAGTAACGATCTAGAACAGGGGTCGGCAAACTTTTGAGACAGAAGAGCCAATCCTATCCCTCACAACAATTTAAAAATTATTCAAGATCCATAAATATATTTTTATAAATAAGGAAAATTTTAAAATCTTTTAAAAAGTTCATAAATGAAACTATGATAGTTTTATTTTCATTTTCAATTTTACTGCAGAGCCACATGTACCTACCCAAAGAGCTGCATGTGGCTCATGAGCTTCACTTTGCCAACCCCTGATATAGAATAAGAATAGAAGCTACAGGCCTCTTGAATCTCAGGCACAAAATCACCTCTGCTGCATTCCATTGAGCAAGTCACAATGTCATCACAGATTCAAGTCACAAGGTGACCACATCCTATAAAGGGGTCAATCCAAAAAGAGGATATAGCAATCATAAATATTTACAAACCTAACATGTATAAAGCAATTATTCATGGACATAAGGAAGAGATCTACAGTAATATAATAATACTAGGTAAAATTAATACTCTACTCACATCAGTGGATAGATCATTCAGACAGAAAATTAATAAGGAAATAATGGCTTAAATGTTATTTTAGATTAGACTGACTTAATAGACATTTATGGAATATTTTATCCCCAAACTGCAGAATACACATTCTATTTTTTCAAGCACACATGGAACATTCTTTAGAATAAATCACATATTAGGCTGCAAACAAACTACAATAAATTCAAGAAGATTGAAATCATACCAAGCATCTTTTCTGACCCCAGTAGCAGGAAACTAGAAATCAACTACAGGAAGAAAACTGGAAATACAAATATGTAGAGACTAAACAACATACTACTAAACAATCAATGGGTCAAAGAGGAAATCAAATAGGAAATCAAAAACTATCTTGAAATAAATGAAAATGAAAACATAACTTTTCAAAATCTATGGGATGCAGCAAAAACAGTTCCTAAGATTTATACAGGCCTAACTGAAGAAACAAGAAAAATCCCAAATATATAATCTAACTCTACACTTAAAGGAACTAGAAAAAAGCAAACAAAATCTGAAGTACACAGAAGGAAGAAAATAGTTAAGATCAGAGCAGAAATAAACAAATAGACATTTTAAAACAATAGAAAAACCAATAAAATTAAGAGATGGTTCTTTGAAAAGATAAACAAAATAGACAAACCTTTACCCAAACTCATCAAGGAAAAGGGCAGCCCAAATAAATACAGTCATAAAGGAAAGAAAAGAATTTAAAACCAACACCACAGAAATACAAAAACTCATTAAATATACTGTGAATAATTATATGCCAACAAATTTGACAATGTAAAAGAAGTGCAGGGAACTTCCGGTAAAATGGCGGAATAGACAGCCGCTGTGCTGGCTGCCTCCCAGGATCACACCAAAATTACAAGCAAATTATACAGCATTCAACCCTGGAGGTCCCCGGAACACTGGAGGAACAGAACCACTAAACGAAGAACTTAAAGAGGAGGCCACGTCAGTTCTGGTCGGGGGGGGGGGCAGAGATGAGGGAGGGCGAACCCCTTGAGGGAAGCTCCAGTTGTGGGGAGGCTTCTCCGGTTGGGGGAGAGACCCTCCGGCCCCACACTGAGCTCACCAGCCCAGAGCTCCTTTGCTGGGAAGAGGAGTTCCAAGATAGCCAGCAGTAAATTAGTGAGGACTCTCTTTGCTCAGCTCGGTGAGGCTGAGAGCAGCTGGAGAATCAGTGGGGCCGGCACCCGGGCTTACTCGCCGGTGAGCACTTACCTGGTTCCTGGTGGAGGGAGTGGCTGTGTGAGCCGGGCCCCAGAGCCTGCGGGATGGATTGAACTGAGAACTTTGGTGCAAAGGCTGGAGGTTTTTAGACTATTGTTCCCCTGGTGTGGAGCCTGCACACAGTGTTGTAGGGAGGGCGCCATTTTGTCGGGCTTGGGCCCTCCAACGGAGGTTCAGGTCCGAGACCTCATTGGTCTGGTGGAATTTGCGCAGAAGTGCGTGTGTGCGTGCGCGCGCATGCGGCCTTGGATCCCCACCCTCCACCCGGCTTATACTGCGTTGCACGGGAAACGCTGGGCGGGTTCCCTCCGGCTCCAACAGGCTGCTAACTGAGACCCGGGAGTGCACTCGGATCCCCACCCTCCGCCCGGCTTGTGCTGCAATGCCAGGGAAACGCCTGGTGGGCGTGCTCCGTCTCCAACAGGCTGCTCACTGAGACGTGGGAGTGCGCAAGCCGCCTGGGGTCCCCGCTCTCTGCACTGCACTTACAGAGTTGCCAGGCTGGTGATTGGTTGTTGGGCTGCTCGGCCTGATCTGCAAGGGGCTGATTGGGACAGGCTGAGACTGGGAGTTTTCCTGAGAGTGTTGGGCCATGAGCTGTGTGCCTGCGTGATGCAGCCAGGGCTCTCCTGGTGATCTACCTAATACATCAAAGCAATCCCAGGGCGACAGCCAGAATGGGGAAACAGAGAAACACATCACAAGTAAAAGATCAGAAGAAACCTCTGGAAATGGAACTAAATGAAACACAGGTATCCAACCTTTCAGAGACAGAATTTAGAACACTGATGATAAGAATGTTTAAGGAACTTAGCGAGGACATAAAGAAGGATAGGGAAACCATAAAAAACAACCTGTTAGAACTAAAGAATACAATAACTGAAATGAAGAACACACTCGAAGGAATCACCAGTAGAGTAGATGAAGCAGAGGAGCGGATCAGCCATTTAGAAGATAAAATAGCAGAAATCACCCAGTTGGCACAACAAAAAGACCAAAGAATAAAAAACAATGAAAATAGTTTAAGAGCCCTATGGGACAAGGTGAAATGCAACCACCTTTGACTCATAGGAATACCAGAAGGAGAATAGAAGAAGCAAGGGGTGGAAATGTATTTGAAAAAATAATGACTGAAAACTTCCCTACCCTGGTGAAGGAAATCAACATACATGCCCAGGAAGTGCAGAGGGTTCCAAACAAGCTGAACCCAAGCAGGTCCACACCAAGACACATCATAGTTAAAATGGCAAAGGTTAAAGACAGAGACAGAATCTTAGAGGCTGCAAGAGAAAGAGAGCAGGTTACATACAAAGGAACTCCTGTTAGACTAACAGCTGACTTGTCTACAGAAACTCTGCAGGCCAGAAGGGAGTGGCAGGAGATACTCAAAGTGACACAAAATAAAGGCCTACAACCAAGACTGCTCTACTCAGCATGGCTATCACTTAAAATTGAAGGAGAAATAAAGAGCTTCTCAGAAAAGAATAAGCTTAAGGAATTCATTATTAGCAAGCCAGCATTGCAAGAAATGTTAAAAGGGCTTTTTTAAACAAAAGAAAGGGGTAAACAAGCTAACCCAGAGAGACCAGGAATACAAATAACAAAATGGCAATACATATGCACCTATCAATAATCATTTTAAATGTGAATGGGCTAAATGCTCCAATCAAAAGACACAGAGTGGCTGAGTAGATAAGAAAATAGGACACATGTATATGTTGTTTACAGATGGAATAAGATATTTCATGCAAATGGAAATGAGAAAAAAAAAAGCTGGAATACCAATACTTATTTTGGACAAAATAGACTTTAAAACGACTACAATAGAAGACAAAGAAGGGCACTAATACCCTAATAAACATCTATGCACGCAACATAGGAACTCCTAATTACATATAACAGATTTTGACAGACATAAAGACAGAGATCAATAGTAACACTATCATAGTAGGGGACTTCAACACCATTGTCACCAATGGACAGACCCTTTAGACAGAAAATCAACACAGAAAGAGGGGCCTTAAATGATACTTTAGACCAGCTGGACTTCATTGATATTTTTAGAGCATTTCACCCTGAAAAAACAGAATATACATTCTTCTCAAGTACACATGGGACATTTTCCAAGATAGACCATGTTAGGCCACAAAACAAGTCTCAGTAAATTTAAGAAGATTGAAGTCATATCAAGCAGATATAAAGGAAAAACTGATGGTTGCTGGCTGGGAGCGAGTGGGGAAGAGGGAGAGGGGGAAGGTTTTGGACAGTGTAGGTGGGACTACAATGTTGCCGCAGGGATATCGGGGCAGTTCTGGGAATGTAATTGATAATGTTGTGAAGAGACTATTAGGTTGAGTGAAATAAGTCAGTCGAAGAAGGACAGGTACCATGTGATCTCATTTGTGTGTGGAGTCTGAAGAGCTGAGTGAACGATCAAAGTAAACAGATTCGTAGATGTAGAGGAAAAACTGAGGGTTGCTAGTTGGGAGGGGGGTCGGGATGGGGGGCAAGGGGAAGGGATTAGACAGCATAAATAGACAACTACAATATTGCCACATGGATATGAAACACAGTTTGGGGAATATAATAATGTTGTAAAAATTTTGGATGGAGTAGAGGCTTGATCACTGCACTGTACACCTGAAGCTGATGTTGTATAGTATTGTATGCCAACTGTAACTGAATATGTGGATGGTCACGGGATGTGGAGTATACTGTGGAGGGGAGTCAGGGGAGTTGTGATAGATATGTATGATATGGGGGGGGGAGTGGGGTGGCGACCTGGGGGGGGGGTTGTCACTTTGGGAGGTAAAGAGTATAACTATTGCATTGTGTTGTACACCTGAAACTAATTACAAAAGAAAAACAAAAAGAAGTGCATAAATTTCCAGAAGTATATAACATTCCAAGACTTAACCAGGAAGAAATATGAAATCTAAACAGACAAATTACTAGCCATGAAATTGAAGCAGTAATCAAAAAACTACCCCCCCCAGAACCAGATGGCTTCAAAGGTGAATTCTACCAAACATTCAAAGAAGAATACATACCTATTTTTCTTAGACTACTTCAAAAAATTGAAGAGGAAGGAATGCTTCCAAACTCAGTTTATGAAGTCAAAATTACCCTGAATCCAAAACCAAATAAAGACATTACAAAAAAAGAAAAGAAAATTACAGGCTAATACCCTTGATGGAATTAAATTTAAATGATGATTCTTTAGCAATCAAGTCAAATACAGCAGAGTACATAATCTGAAACCACAGATCTCAGGACTCTTTATATTTCTATAAATACATTTCATTTAAAAGTGGATACCCCATATGCCGGACCCAGAGGTCCGCTATCCAGATTTTCCTTGAAGAGAGCATATACCAGGTGTAGTGCAATTATTGAACAGCCTCAGCTGCACCCTCATTGAGATTTGCTGCTGCCTTCATGCAAATACTGTTTGCCTGGGGCGGTTCTCAGCCAATAATGGAGCCCAGCAGGGGCACTATGGGCTGGCCATTTTTGTCCAACTCAAGGCTCCTCTTAGCACGATCTTTGCACCAGAGTTTATTCAGATGGCTGCACATTTCTCAGAATTGTACTGTAGTCAGAACTCTTACTACCCAATCCTTTTCCCTCCTGCCTCCTTCCATAGATGTCACACCAACATCACAGTTTAACGTCTTTCTTTGCTATTTTTGCACCTGTTTCCCTTTGTCTTTTGTTAGCACTGCCCCCAATTCATTTCTCATGTCCTCCTTGGTGTCTGCTGCATAGAGGTCCCAAACTGGCACAACTATTCTTTCTTAGCAGAAAATCTTCACATTTCAGGGTAAACTTAATTACTCTACAGTATTATCACTACCACAACATCTAAGAAGGGCTTTTATGTTTCAGCAAGCTTATGAAACATTACAACATTATAGAGGATGGGGAGAGAGTCTGAAATCCCCGGTCCCTGGTTATCATCAGGTTACCTCTGGTAGTTGCTGAGAGGTTCAGTATCATCTGGTCTTGGAACACAGCCAACCCTGCATACCACTATCAGCTTTGGGGAGGCAGGGTAGTCTTCCTTCATACTCTGTCAACTATTATGATCTTCTTTCTGCTTTGTACTGCAAGGTCTCTTAATCATGACCATGAGACAACTTCAGATTTAGCAGCTTTCACAACTAATATCTGTACCTATTAAGGAGCATAGAAAATGACATCACTAGATCATACCGGGTGTATATGGTGAACTCGTATAAGATTTGCATCCCACATCATGTCCAGTAAGAGTCAGAGACATCTCTTTGATTATCAAATTGTTCTTCCTGAAAGGGCTAATGTGGGCAGGAGAATCGGCAGGACAGGAGGCTCTTTCTTATTACTCGATCCACATCAGCACCTAAATCTCTCACTTCTTGGGTGAGTTCACTAGGGCTGCCATACAATACCTCAGACTGGGTGGCTTAAGCAACAGCAATTCATTTTCTTAAAATTCTGAGGCTGGAAATCTGAGATCAAGAGGTCGGTAGTGTTGCTTCGTCTGGAGGCTTAAGGGATAGATAGCTAATAGAGCTCTGTCTTCTCTCTATGCCTTTATATGGTCTTCTCTCTGCACTTGTGTCCTAATCTCCTCTTCTTATAAGGATACCAGTCATATTAGATTAAGGCCCATCCATATGACCTCATTTTACCTTAGTTACTTCTTTAAACTTCTTATGCCAAATACAGTCACATTCTGAAGTAAAGGGGTTAAAACTTCAAAATATGAATATTGGGGGTACCCAGTTCATCCCATAACACTCCCTTTCAATATTACTCTCCCCTCTGTTACCTGAGGTATCTTTTCTGAGTTGGGGAAAAAAGCATTTTCATAATCACAGATTTTTCAATAAGTATTGCTTAGACCAAAACAGTCTGTTTTGAAAATCAAAAGCTGAGAATTTTCTCTTTTCTCACTCATGTGTTTTTCTGCTACATGAATCTTAATCTAAGGGCAATATGTTTTTGGTGCCCCCTCTTTGTTTTTCTTTTTGAAAGAAGGCAGTTTGAAGGGTAGAAAGAAATGATGGAAAGAAAAAAACATCAATTAATACCTCATAATAATACCCCAAAGCTAAAGTATAATATCTTAGTCATTGTGTATTATAAATTTGATTGTTTTCATATGTTAATTAGAATGTCAAAAATACTATAAACCAAACAAAAATACCATAAACTAAACTTTATCAGAATCAATGTACTATTAGCCTATTACTTGCCCTTTTTGATAAAAATTATGTCTGACAAAAACTTTTTTCACAAAATTGTTTTTGTTGCTCTATGTCATAGTCATAAATTGCCTTTACCATTAATATAGTTAGAATACATAGTTGACATTTCTTTAATGAGGAAAAACTTGTTCGGTTTTATTATGTGTTCATTTCTTCTTTTTTCACACCTCCAGCAATTTCTACTTTCTTAGGTAGGCATTCATCACTGTAGCTAGTAGATCTGTAATAACTCACCAGTTTCCAAGTACTACAGTGATTCAAAGTAGCAAACGAAGCACAGGATCAGAAATCAAGGAATTAATCTACCAGTAGTTACTGAAGAGATTCTTATCAGTTTGTAAGTATGCTTGAATATAAGCCATAGGTAACTGTGAATTTTATTGTTTACCTATATTCTACATTTCCTTACATGAAAAATATTTTTATTTAAGATGTAGACTAAATTATCATTGTTATATAATTTAACAGATTAAGTTAGTCATCAGGAGTTGTGAATCATCAACTCATGGTTGCCAGTAAACTAGTTGTTTGACCTTGAATTCTTTCACATAACCTTCTCAAATCGAATCTTCTCATCTCAAAAAACAAAGGTGTTCGACTAGGTGATCCATTTATTAATTTATGGTCCTCAAATTGTGACTCTTGTAGGCACCTAAAATATTTATGCTACTCACTCCTTTGGAGATAAAACTGCTATTGCTATAATATTCCTGTGTAAATCTTAAGATCTTCCCACAAATTATCTTGATCATATTGTCTTAAATTTTGTATCATTAATTGATTGTCTCTTCTAGTAGATTAGGTAACAGTTCCATTACTGCTTCTATTCTCATATTCATTCACATTCATTCAGCAAGGGTCAACTATGTGCCCAGTGATATGTGGGGAAGATTTTGAAATGTACTTGTGTAAAAGTATTTGCCTTTATGTAGGTTATAATATACTATATGGGGAAATAAATGAGAAAAAAAATAAGCTTCTATTAGAAGGTATGTTAAGCCAGTGGGGAAAATAAACCTATCTACCTGTTGTCAAATACATAATTACACATGAATATGAAATTAAGTGGTATAAAATTCCTTGAACATCTATATTTGCTATCAAAATAATTGAGCCAATTTTTGAACTTTTTGTAGAAAAAATGTGTTATACGACACAGGACAACTTGAAAGCATTTTTCTTGAATTATTTAAAACTAACTGAACAGAAGGTGGACAGAGGTTATAAAGAACATTTTCAAAATTGAGTCAGAAAAATATTATTCTCAGAAAAAAATCTTTACCCTGATAGTAGGTCTTTGTTTATAGTTTATTGAATAGACAGATACATACTTCAGGTTATAACAGAAGCAAAACTTTTCCCTTCCCCATCAATTTGATAGAATGATCTTCATACCTAGTCTAAATAGTTCTATGGAAGGTCACAAAAGGGATATACAGAAGGAAAAGTATAAAGACTATAACAAAAATCTGTACTTGAAATTATGGACACTTTATTGTAATCTCCCAAAAAGTATTAAATTGGATATGTTGATTCTCGTTGATTAACACCTTATTAATTTTTGCGGAAAATTGTACATATAATCAATAAAACGTACATAGGAGAAAATTCACCTAAAATTGGCTGCAAAGTTTATATTATTGAGATCGTAACTCTAGGCTATTACTTTTTTCACAAAAAGTCAGCTTTCGATGGAATCCAGCAGAGAAAATATATATGCCCAGGGAGTGGAATATTTTCACCTTTACAGAGATGGAAATTGAATCTGTTTTACTCACAATCTATTGTTCATAGCAGCTGTCATAAATTTCAAAGGTTCAAGAATTCACTTTTCAAATGAAATAATAACCATTCTTCTCCTGAAATCCCTCAATATGTCCCCAAAGAAAACACTGCATTCCACATTTTCTACAATCATTTTACTTATATGATTTTCTTGATAGGAGAAAGAGAGAAACTTCGTTCTGCCAGAAATAAATACTGCTTTACGTTTTAAAGATTTGAGTTTGGCTTTTCATGGGACTCTAATGAAGAGATTCAGATTCTGAATACAAATCTACAAAGCAAAATAAACAGTTGTGCCATGCTTTTAAATGCAAAGGGAGAGCAACAAAAGCTTGGAGAGTAAGAAATTATTCCAGAGGTAAACAAGGAATTCATTCATGAAATAAGGAAACATTAAACTATGTTTTATAGGAAATGAATGAGCCAGAGAGAATTTTTCCCTGGTATCATGGGCTATGTCCAGGAGACTGTACACCAATCGAATGACTAGATAGAATGGAAGACAGAGGCTGGAGTCCCCAGGGAGTGGGAACAAAGACCAGCACCACATAGGAGATAAGTAAAGTTTTGAAACACTGGCAGAAAATAAGTTCAATAAGAGAAAAAGGTTTTAAAAATGTTTTAAACAGACTTTCTTCAAGCTCACTAATTAAGTTATTAAAATGTTAATATTTAATCAACATATTGCTGGAAAATAACATTGAGGGAGAGATAGTATTGTGCCATCCTTTAATTTATATGTCAAAATATAAAACATTATGGGTATTTTTCTAATCTTAATGAAAAAGTAGAGGCGTCTTTTTCCCCCACAAACTCTATCTTTATGTTTAAGTTTCAATAAATAGATTAATATCTGAATATGTAAATATATGAACACATAAATAAAACAAGAACAAATCCTACTATATTTTTAAAATTATCCTATTATTTCATTACTCTTTAAAATGGAAAGCACAGACACATAACATAAGTCCCCAGTATTACAATCCATTACAAAGGTTTCCTGTGCTCAAGTTGAAGCAAATAATATATTTTATTCACTCTTTTGAATATATTCACAAGTGTAGGTTGGAATACTATACATAAGCATGTATAATTTTCAATTCATGTAGTAATTACTGTTAAAAATAACCAATAAATTTTTCGTATCTTCCTTGATAGCTTAAACCAAATCCATGTAATGGACTATTATCCCATCGCACAGTCTATTTTTCTTAAATTTTAGTGATTTGTTATAAGTCATTTTGCTATAAAATATTAATTGAGATCCTTTACTTTTCATTCCTATGACTGCCACCTCTCAGATCTTCACTGAGAGTTTGACCAATCTTTCTGCTTTCAAGCTCTGCTTCCCACTTGAACCTGTGTTTGTTTCCCTGCCTCACCAATTCCAACACCAATCTCTCCTGAAAAACTTTCAAATAATTATCTTGCAAATCATACTTTTCCATATCAAGGACTGTTCAAAAAGGGCTAGTTCCGCTATCCGCCAAAATGAAATCTTTAGTAAGATTTTTAATGCCTTTTACATTATTTTAGTACATATTTTATGCAAACTCATTTATCATAAGTTTCAGTTTTGATTAATTCCAACCAAGCTTACTTTATTGTTTTTTTAAACATCCAGAGACATTACATTGGAATTTGTGCTTTTGATCAGTTTTTCCCCCCAAAAAAATGTTTCCCCAATTCTTTGGAGTTTCTGTCTTTGTCTTTTATACATAACTAAGTAATACTTATCATTTAAGGCCTAAATCAAGTTCCATTACATAAGCTTTTAAATCACTTTCCTAGAACTCTGGATACCAATTGAATATTGAATTCCATAAAGTTTGGTGCATCACTATTTTCTGATTTGATAAATATATAACACTAAAACAGATTCTATTATATTTGGAGTACATACACATAAACATTCATTCAAAATATGTATGCACTGTTATTTATGAATCATTTACTCATACAAGTTCATGAGTTGTACTTATGGAGATAGGTGCTAATAGTCATGAATGAAGTCAAGGTCTCCCCTCTACCTGTTATTCTCATGTCACCCCGGTCTCTGTACCACATTTTCACTTAATCTATGTGTCTCTCAAATCTTTATGACACCACATTTTTCTGCATGTTATCTTTTTTCTAACACTTTGTATGTTTCCCTGTTTGAATCACTTCACCTGAAATATACCTATGAACCAACATATTCTTCCTACCTCCATTCTTCATTATCTCCAATTTTATCTTTTCCCCTTACTACCTTTTGATCTTACCTTCCTCTCGGTATATTTAGCTCATCTTTTCCCATAACTTCACCGACCTTCTCTAAGTGAATAAATTGCATATCTTTATCTCATTTCTGATGTCTCCCCTAAGTTCCATACTCACATTTTTAATAGTTTACTGAATATTTTCACCTGGATCCCTCTTTTTGTATTATTTATGATCGTTAAACCTCTTCATTTTCCCTTTTGAAGTCAATGTTTTGTAAATCTTCTCTCTACTACTACAATTACCACCGATTCTTATCAAATATTTCATTTATGCTTTCTAATTCTGTCTCCCTGAAGTCTTGTGTTTTTCTGAGCAGTATAACTCAATCATTGATACAGAGCTTGTCAAGTAAACCAAGTTTTTGCTTGCTTAGAACAAAACTGCTTGAAAATATTTTATATGGGTAATGTTTCAAAATTGATGAGGCACATTTCATTAAAATAAAATATATACCCTTTCTCCACTTGTTTTCAATGTTGTACTAGAAATCTTAGCTAATGCAATATGACAAGAAAAAGAAATTTAAAATAGACAGAATGATAAAGAAGAAATAATACTCTCTTTGTTTACAGATGACACAATTGTTTATATAGAAAATCTGAAGACAATTGACAAAAAAAAAAAATCCTGGAACTAATAAATGATGATAGAAAGGTTGCAGGATGCAAAGTTAATATACAAAAGACAACCATTCTCCAATATGTCAGCAATGTGCAAGTGGAATTGGAAACTAAAAACAATACAATTTACATTAGCAACCAAACTGAAACACTTGGTATAAATTTAACAAAATTTGCACAAGGTCTATATGAGGAAAAGTACCAAACTTTGATGAAAGAAATAAAAAGAAATAACTAAATAAATGGAGAGATATTCCATGTTCATGGTTAGAAAGACTCAAAAAGATGTTGACTCTTTCCATCCTGACCTGTAGATTCAATGCAATCCCAATCAGTTTCTCAGCAAGTTATTTTGTGGGTATCAACAAACTGATTCTGAACTCTACATGAATGTCGCGTCTCTGCACGGCTGGGTCTAGCTTCCTTGAGAGGACCAGAGGGGACTCAGAAAAAGAAATAAAGAGCAAGAGGCAGGGATAGTTTAAAAAGCAATGTGAGCCAGGGGACTCTGTCTGATGGACAGGAGCCCCGAATCTGGTCAGCTTGCAGCTTTTATTGAGTACAAACAAGGAAGGGGCTTTGCTCTTTCCGAGGTCTGTAAATCACATGCGTCACCCAAGATTTAGCCAAATTTCCCTATGCCTCACAGACCACCTCAGCCAAAAGACCCTTTGATCAATGTAGCCCTGTCCCCTATGGGGACAGATAATGGTTCACTATAATACCTTGAGGCAAGAATGCAAGGAGGACTGCTGTTAGCTTCTTAGGAAGATTTCTCTTTTCTGTTGCAGGCTGTAAACTCTGCAGAAAAGGATTAACAGGCCCTTAGGCCCCATATGCTTCACCTCCTTGATTCCTCCCAGGGACCCTCCGACTGCACCTGGCTTAGGCCGCCCTGATGCGCATATTTGATATAGGATCTCACACCTATATTGGCATCCTGCGCATATGTAGGGTCTTGCCCATCATTGGCTGACCCGCCCTCTCTCTTAGGGTCCCATGGGGTTTTGCCATAAACATAATGAAAATCTTGTCCCCGTGAGGCCCTGCTGTTATGGGCGAATGCAGGGAGGCAGACAGCGAGGCTGCTGTGAGGCCACACATGAAGAGTAGGCCCCCATCAATATAGTCAACTGATTTTTGACAAAGATGTAAAGGCAATACAGTGGAGAAAACCATTTTTTTTTGTTTTCAACAATTGGTGCAAGAACAACAGTATACCCACATGCAAAACCTGAATCTTATAAAGACTGCTTTGTGACATCATTCACAAAAAATAACTCAAAATGGGTCATAAACTTAAATTTAATATGCAACAGTACCAAACTCCTAAAAATAACATAGGAGAAAACCTAGATGACCTTGGATATGGCAATGACATTTTAGCTACAACATCAAAGGGATGATCCAGGAAAAATATAACTGATAAACAGAACTTCATTAAAATTAAAGACTTTTGCTCTGCAAAAGACAGCATCAAGAGAATGAGAAGACAAGCCACTGATGAAGAGAAAGTATAGTAAAAGACACATTTTATAAAGAAATGTTATCCAAAATATACAAATAACTTTTAAAACTCATATTAGAAAACAACGCAATTTTGAAATGGGCAAAATACCTGTACCAATGTATATTAAGAAGAACCATAGATGACAGTGAAGCACAGGAAAAAGGGTTTAACATCACATGTCATCAGGGAGCTGCAAATTTAAACAGCATTGAAATACCTCTATACATCTATCAGAATACTCAAAATCCAAAATACTTACAACACTAAATTCTGGCAAGGATGTGAAGCTAAAGGAACACTTATTCATTGCTGGTAGGAATGCATATTGGTATGGTCAACTTTTAAATACAATTTGGTAATTTCCTACAAAACTAAATATACTGTAACCATCAGATCCAGCAATCATGCTCCTTGGTATCTAATCAAATAAATTAAAAATTGAAAATGGATGTCCATACAAGAATCTTCACATGGATGCTTATAGCACCTTTATTTACAATTGCCAAAACTTGGAAGCAACAAATTTATCCTTCAGTAGGTGAATGGATAAATAAACTGCAATACAATCCAGACAATGGAATATTATTTAATGCTAAAAACAAATGATCTATCAAGACATGGAGGAAATTTAAAGGCATATTGCTAAGTCAAAGAAGCCAATCTGAAAAGGCTACATGTAATTCCAACTATATGACATCCTGGAAAAGACAAAGTTGTAAAGATACAAAAGTTCAGGAATTGGGGGAAAAGAGGAATGAATAGATGGTGGAACACAGATGATTTTAGGGCAGTGAAATTATTTTGTATGATACTCTAATGGTGGACACATGTCAGTATACATTTGTCAAAACCCATAGAATGGATAAAACCAAGACTGACTCCAAAGTAAACTATAGGCTTCCTGTGATAATGTTGTGTCAATTTAGGTTCATTGATTACAACAAATGGAAAACTCAGGTGGGGATATTAGTAGGAGAAGGTATGCATGTGTGGGGGTAGGGTGTATATGAGAAATCTCTGTACTTTTTGCATAATTTTGCTGTGAACCTAAAACTGCTCTAAAATATAAAGTCTACTTATATATCATAATATTGGCTAAAAGCCACAAACGAGTAAAACAAAAATTCATTTTCTCTCAAAGGCAAGGCAAAGCAACAATGTTTTAATTTCTTAAAAAGTATAACATTGTAGGCAACTACAATATTGCCACTGGGATATGAAAGACAGTTTGGGGAAAATAATTAATAATATTGTAAATATTTTGTGGGGTGTCAGATGGTCATATGTCTTGTTAGGGAGACCATTGCATGGATGGAGAAGAGGCTTGATCACTGCACTGTACACCTGAAGCTGAGGTTGTATAATACTGTATACCAACTGTAATTGAATATATAGATAGTCACGGGATGTGGATTATAATGTGAAAGGGAGTCAGAGGAAGTGTAATAGATATATATGATATGGGTGGGAGGAGTGGGGTGGCCAAATGGAGGAGGAGGGGTTGTCACTTTGAGGGGTAAAAAGTATAACTGTTGCACTGTGTTGTACAGCTGAAGCTAATTAAAAATAAATAAATTTTAAAAAAATTAATAAAAAAAAAAAACCTAAAAAAAAAAAAAAGTATAACATTGTATTTTTTATCTTTATATCTCACAAGTTTGAAGTTTTATGATAAATCATCATAGCTGTGATGGTTAGGGGACTATATTTCTCAGAACCCCCTTGAATTACTTATAATTGTCCCCTCCCTTTGTAATGGGAATAGCTCAAGTTTAGCTTGCATCAATTTAATGAATGATTTCTTCACATGAGTGAGAGGATTTAGAAATTCACAAACCTGGTAAGATTCTGTAGAACAAAAACCTAGGAACAGCTTATCTTGAATATTCTAGACCAGGGATCGGCAAACTGCGAGCCACATGTGGCTCTGAGGAAAAACTGAAACTGAAAATAAAACTATCATAGTTTAATTTATAAAATTTTTAAAGGATATTATTCACATAATGGTAATTTCACTTGTTTTATGGCTCTTAAATAATTTTTAAATTGTTGTGAGGGACAGGATTGGCTCTTCCATCTCAAAAGTTTGCCAACACCTGTTCTAGACTACCAAGCAGAGTTTTCAGGATAGGGGGATATTTTTTGTTTCTTAATTATCTAAGAAATACAAAATAAATTTTACACAAGTGAGGTAAATGCCTAATTTGGTTCGGCCTGGCAAACACTGACGTCTAGTTGTCAATGTCTCCCAGGAGTTTTATCTATCTTTCTCTTTGTTTCTATATTTGGTCTGGTGCTCATTATTTTCTACTCTTTGCTTAGTACTCTGTTTTTGAACAACTACTCTAAGGTAGAAACCAATAATGCAAGAAGGACTGTAAGACCTGCTTTCAAATTTCAGATGGCTGCTTGCCTGTCTAAAACTTACCACAAGTCACTTTCCCTGAGGAACCAACCTCCTCTCACTGTTCTGTGAAAGGTCATCTTTTTCCTATGTACCAGCTAGGCAAGTTTCCTTGTGGCAAATCTCAAAACATATTTAGAAAACAGAAAAAAATTAACACCTGTTAATTTATTTTTAATTTTTATTTTTTTGCCTCTTTTAAAACTGATCAAGCAATGTAACTGATAAATCACCCTGGACATAAAAGAACACAAAGCTATTTGTTAAACTACTGCATGGAATTTTCTTATCAAGCAGCAAATTATTTATTTTTATGCAAAACATTTTACTTTCTTGCAAAATACAAGAAAGCCCTAAAATCAAAAAGGTTCTTTTACAGAGGTATCCCACTCAGTTACCTTATTCCAAATATTTACTAAGAGTAAAATGTTGAAGAGTGATGCATTAAGTTTCTTAACCACCTAAGCAGTAACTAATCCAAACCATGAGTTGATAAAGAAGTTTATTTCTCATCATCTCTTGTATTCCGTTTAATAAAGAAGAAAAAATACATTCTCTGGCAATGGTATCTTTACAACGAAAATTATGAAACTGCTTTTATGAGGAGTACCAAAGAACTTGCATCTATCTTATTTATCACATTAATAAATATCTGTTAAATTCCCACCAATATGAGGGGCTGTGAGAAATTTAATCTTCAGATCCTGTTAGCTAGACAAATTGACAATATACACCTACTATTTTGACTCTCATTCCTCCTCATGGAGGAAGAAACATATTCAGTGTAGTTAACTTATTCTGCAACAAAAATGTATGGATAAAATTTGGAATGTATTGAGTGTATAAATTAAATTTTTAATGAACTATTATCTATGACTTGTTTCCCTTCTAATGATATAATATGATTTTTTAATGTGAAAAATCATGACCTCTATAAAGGAGAACTTGTAATGTTTCTAACATGGTACAATATTTTCATGTATAATATTTTCTGAGAAAATTAAGAGTTTGAATAATAGAGTATTGAACTGTTGTTACTTATGATTTCTGATTGCAGTAATGTTTGTGTAATAAGATTGATAAATATATGTGTAAGCTTGAATATTGTGGTATATTATTTATTATACCCCATTGATTTTTCTAATTTCTGAGATTTCTGAGAAGAATGGCATCAGAAAAAACTGATTTCTGAGAAGAATGGCATAAAAACATGGAGATAATAAAACAATTCAACCAATTTTTAGAAATGATATAGAAGAAGAATCAAGTCCAAAAAGAGAGGAAATAATGTGTGTGTGTGTGTGTGTGTGTGTGTGTGTAAATACTCTCATCAATAACATTTTCTAGCCTATTAAGAGAGATGATTTTTTTCTAGATGAAAATATTAACAAGAATATCTCATTTCTTCTTAGTTAAAGACGACTGACCTCTGTACTGAACAGCCTTTCAACAAGATATTTTAAAAATGATATTCCATATTACCATATGGATATAGTTTATGTAATCTTCAAAGGCATGATGTTAAATCCCTACCCCTAGGAAATATATGTGGAGGATTAAAGAAATAGAATGTATCTGTGAAGATTTCTAGCAGTCTGACTTGCCACCGATGCAGAAACCAGCGAGACTAAAGCAGTGCTTCTCAAAGTGCGGCCCCTAGGAGCGCATGAGCATTAGGGGATGGTGCTAGTGTGACCACGCAGGTCCCAACCCAGTGCTGCAGAATCATAAACTCCAAGGATAGGGCGGGACATCTGTACTTTACCAAAGCCCACCAGGCGATTCGGATGCACTTTAAAGGTTGAGAATCACTGATCTGAAGTGACATTTCTCAAAATGTATTCTGTGGAACATTCGTTCTGGGAGGTGTCAAATAGTATTCAGGGCGGGGTGGGGGTGGGGAATCATTGTTCTAGGTTAAAAAAACAACAAAACTTTAGTTGAAAGTAAAATGGGTTTTTTTACTATAGGATTTCCTCAGGCTTTAATGTGAAAACCTTGCCTTAACACCCAAAATTTGCTTCTCCAACCAACAGCTTTAGCATCACAGTGCAGCTTGTTAGAAATGCATATATCAAATCCTATCTTGAACTGTCTGAATTTGAATCTGCATTTATATGCACATAAAGTTCCTGGAGCACTGCGTGCTGATGTGCATACTGGGGAATATCGCAGAGTGCAGACGTGATATGCTGTCTGTTAAAAAGTGCACTGGAGCCAATAAATGGGAAAACCTGATCTAAAGATGTATCTAACATGTGGTTACAAATCATTCACATCTAGGATGTCTTGAATTGCAAAAAGCAGAATAAAATCATTCCCTTTTACATTATTCCTTTTTCAGTGTAAGAGTAGGGGCCCGGAGCTGGATTTAGAGGAAGAACATATTTTAGAAATAACTAGAATCTTGTTTTCAAACATTACAGGTTATTGTCACATATCAGTCTATGGAAATAGGAAAAAGAGCTATGTAAAGATAGTTTTTTTCTAGTTGATTTCGCAGAGTATATTTAAAATCTTTTTTTATTAAATAAATTGACTTTAAATGTCAAATCTTAATCACACTTAAAGAATGGTTCCAAGGGAGGATATAAGTAGCCCAGAAATTAATGCAAAATGAGAAAGGCCATCTAATAATAACATGTTCATATCCAAATATTTCTTCCTTAAGGCCACATAATATTTCCCTCAAATTTTAAACAAGACATGCATATATAATATTTCCCTCAAATTTTAAACAAGACAAGGCAAACAAAAACAAGAAATTATCAATATCTATATGCATAAATAGTTATGGTAGTAACAAAAAAATTAAGAAATCAGAGATAAGATATAATGTATTTTATGTTACACATATATTTACTCTAGCAATGTATAATTGAAGTATGATACATTTAGAGACAGAAATATGAAGAAAGATAATTCATCTTATTTTTGTCAAGTTTCTGTATGGGATTAAAAGCAATTGTATCTTGGAAGTTGTGCCTGTTTGGGTAAAAATATTAGCTATTATTTCACTATAGTAAAAGTGACAACTGTGAATCCAAATAAGGTGTAATTTTATTGAGTTATTAAAAAATATAGTATTTTTTTTGAAAAACAGAAAGATCTAGAAAGTGATCATTCTTCTTCCTATTATTAGAACATAAGGATGTTGCTATCTCATACTGTAGTGTTGATATACCAACATATTTTCAACTAGAAAGGTTTACATGATAAATATATCTAATTTTTTTAATAGAAGTGATATTTTTCTTCTGCATTCTGAAAATTAAAACACTTGATTTTTACATATTAACTGTGTATTTAATGAAAAGTAGATCAACTAATCAGAGAAAAAAATAACCAGCACTAGAATGTGTTAATACCTATGTCCAGAGATAACAAACACAAGGGAAATCCTACTTTAGAATTCAGTAGAAATTATAGTCATGCTTAAATTTATTACACCTAGATGAGCCATTTAAGAGCTACCCTTTTTACCATTGTAAATAAATATTTATTAAACTTTTACTTTACACAAGAAGAGTTGAAGAAGACTGTGGCTTGGAAAGCTGGTGACTGTTAAGTGAAAACAGAAGTTTTGATACATAAATGCCCTTTGTTCTCCCCTTTTGGTTAGAAAATGTCTTATATTTCCACAGAAAAAAGTTACTTTCAATGCCACTTCTAAAAGTACCTCTTATAAAAAACATCTCTTATATGGACTCCCTGCTGCCATGAAGACAAAAAAAAAAAAATCACTAATGTTGAAGAGGTTATTTTTTTCCTATCATTGCAAATACAGTTTCTGAGTTGTCCTCTTAATGACTTTAGAAACTTCTAAATAATCAAGGAGGGATCATGTGGACATATATATGGTTTGTGTATCCCATGTGTAAACTTTGACCTGCAAGCAAGACCTGTGTATTTTTATCTTTCTATCCTCAGCACCTACCACACTCCTCAGTATGAGGAGACTTGTGTATTTATTAAACGCATGAAGAGCCAGATGACTAAATAGCAGAGTGGCAAAGCAGAAGGACCCTCTGCTTTATGTAACCGAGACGTATTAGAAAAGTATTTGATGATAGTGGCATTCAGTAGTTTAAATACAATCAATTATTCTTTTAGTAGAATTATTGAACTTGAGGTCATTTAGTACTGCAGTTTCTCAGTTGGGGCCTGTGGGCTTCTCAGCTTAGCAGCTGTAGTGTTGGAAATATCTCCATTATATTTAACATTTCAAAAAGCCTAAACATTTGCACAGACTAAGTAAAATTCCAAGATTCTTTATTTTCACTGAATTTATATCAATTATGGTGATTTGTGGCGGCAAGTATATATGATATTAATTATTTTTAATATTAATTTTTCATATAAATAGAATGTGCATATACATATAGAATTTGATAAAGATTAAAAGGTAGATTTAAAAATTTAAGAATCACTTCTCCAGTGTCAAATGACCTGTCTAAGTCAAATATCTAGTTTGTAAAAAAGCAAAGACAAAAATTTGACTTTATTTTCCAATTTAGTATTCATTTTCTGAAATAATCGGTAAGTTTATTTCACTACAAACAGGGACTGCATTTAAGGCACTACCTTTTTTTAAATTAAAGTTTATTGGGGTGACAATGGTTAGTAAAGTTACATAGGTTTCAAGTATACAAATCTGTGATATATCATCTATATGTAACATTGTGTGTTTACCACCCAGAGTCGGTTCCTCTTCCATCACCATATATTTGATCCCATTTACTCTTCATCTACCAAACCCCTTACCCTCTGGTAACCACTAAACTGTTGTCTGTGTCTATGAGTTTCTGTTTCTTCATTTGTTTGTCTGTTCCTTTGTTGTTTTCAGTTTTATATCCCACATATCAGTAAAATCATATGGTTCTTGACTTTTTCTGTCTAAATTATTTCACTTAACATAATAATCTCAAGATCCATCTATCATCTCAAATGACACTATTTCATCATCCTTATGGCAGAATAGTAATCCATTGTGTATATGTACTACATCTTCTTTATCCAATCATCTATCGAAGGACACTTTGGTTGTTTCCATGTCTTGGCCACCATAAATAAAGCTACAATGAACATCGGAGCACATGTAGCTTTATGGATAAATGTTTTCAGATTTTTTGGGTATATACCCTGGAGAATGATTGCTGGGTCATATGATAATTCTAATCTTAATTTTTTGAAGAACCTCCGCAGTGCCTTCCATAGTGGTGCACCAATCTGCATTCTCACCAAGTGTTTGAGGGTTCCTTTTACTCCACAGCCCGTCCTACACTTGGTACTCTTTGTCTTGTTCATGATCCATTCTAACTGGTGCGAGGTGATATCTCATTGTGGTTTTTATTTGCGTTTCTCTGATGATTAGTGATGTTGAGCATCTTTTCACATGTCTATTGACCATCTGTATGTCTTCTTTGGAGAAACGTCTATTCAGGGCCTTCTGCCCATTTTTAAATTGGATTGTTTGTGTTTTTGTTGTTGAGTTGTATGAGTTTCTTATATATTTTGGATATTAACCTCATATCTATCAGAGGCGTTGTTTGCAAAAATCTTCTCCCATTTGGTTGCTTGCCTCTTTATTTTATCAATGGTTCCTTTTGCTATGCAGAAGATTTTTAGTTTGATATATAGTTCCATTCATTATTTTAGCTTTTACTTCCCTTTCCTTTGAGGTCAAAATCATAAAATCCTCTTTGAACCCAAGGTCCATAAGTCTAGTCTATGTTTCCTTCTGTCCAGTTTATTGTTTCAGGTCTTATGTTTAGGTCTTTGATTCATTTTGAGTTAATTTCGGTAAATGGACCTTTTAAATTTAAGAAAGTGAGAAAGGTGGAAATCATAAACTTATATTCCCTAAATAGTAACTGGTTGCAGAAGTATATAAGGCAATTATTTCTAATTATTTCCAAGGCAATTATTTCAATTAGAAATAATTGCCTTAGAGAAAACGAATCTGGGATAAAAGAGTAGGTTACAGGCTCAAGTTAAACAATTAATTCCTTTAAAAAAACTATTATGTTTTTACTTTAGAATAGCATTAAATTTACAGAAAAATTATGATGCTTGTACAGAAGTTTCCATTCCATGTATTGTACAACTGTTTTCTCTACTGTCAACAAAGTATATTAATATGGCACATTTGTTATAATCATCTAATATTAATATATTATTATTAATTAAATTTCCATACATTATTTGGGTTTCCTTAGTTTTTATATAATGTCCTTTTTATGGTCTAGGAGCCCATCCATGATATCACAGTGTATTTGTCATGCCTCCTCTGGTTCCTATTGACTCAGATTAATTTCTCAGACTTTCCTTACAGTTGGTGAGTTTGAGAGTTACGAGAAGTACTGATCAGGAATTTTGTAGTATGTCCCTCAGCTAGCGTTTCTAATCATGATTTTGTTTGTCATGATTAGGCTGAGGTTACATGTTTTGGAGAAGAAGACTATAGAGGTTAAGTGCCAAGTTCATCATATCATATCCAGGGTATATTCTATCAACATGACTTACTATAAGTATTAATCATTATCACCAGGCTAAGAGAGTGTTCATCAGGTTTCTCCACCTTTAAAATAAGCTTTTTATCCCTTTTCCATGTTATACTATTTGGAATAAAGTCATTACAAATAAGTCACCCTTAAGGAGTGAGGCATTATGCTTAACCTCCTTGAGGGAGGATGCTATATGTAACATTTATATGTATATTAAGTTAAACATGAATTCATACTATCTCCAACAACTACCCCTCAGACCAGTCTAGTCTCCTCCCCTTTCCTCAGAATGTGAGCTTACTTGGAAATAGGGTTCTTCCAGATGCAGTTAAAAATGAGGTCATACCGTAAAACAAATAAGTCATGGGGATGTGAACACCATGGGGTATATAGTCAATAATATTGTGATAACATTGTACATTGTCAGATGGTTGCTGGACTTATCATGGTGATTACTTCTTCAGGTATATAAATGTTTAACAACTATAGCAAACACCTGAAACTAATAGAAGAATACTGTATGCTGAAGCTAAATATTATTGAACGTCAACTACAATTAAATATATATATATATATATATATATATATATATATATATATATATATATATATATGTCTCAGGATGTGGAGTACAGCATAGGGAATAGAGCCAATGGAATTCTAACAGCTATATACAATGTCAGAGGGGTAGTAGATTAGGGGAGAAGGGTTATCATTTTGTGAGGGCTGTAAATGTCTCAGTATTACATTGTTTTGTACACCTGAAACTAATTTTAAAAATTATGTGTTAGCTATATTTTAATAGAAATCTTAAAAAAAAAAAAAAAGGAAAAAAGATGGTCATCTCAGAGTAGAGTGGGCCCCTAATCCAATATAACTGAGTTTCATGTAAAAAGAGGAAGTTGGGACACAGATAAGCACACAAGGAGAACATTGCTGTCTCAAAACCTCAGGTGCTTCCTGAGTGAAATCTGGAACTGCCCCTGAACATGAAGGATGAGGAATGACTGAACAAAGAGGCAGACTACTTGAGGTTGATAGGTGGTAGGTTTGATAAGGAAGGGAATTTATCTTATATATATGAGGCTTATTTTAGGCAATGGCAAGATGAGTAGATCTCCACACCCACTAGTAAGAATCTTAAAAATTTATATAGAGGTCTTAGCTAGGATCAGTCAGGTACATTGTCCAGATGGTCTCAACAACACCTTATTCTCTCAAGGTTAAGACCTTGAAAATGACTTCGGCTGTGGAAACAGTTGGTAAACTGTACATTCCAAGGACAAGAAGGGGTGAGGAGAGATCACATTGTCTCAATGACCTCCTCCAACAAACACCATGTTAAGTTTGCAGTAAATATCTCCCTGTTACAAGCCAAAGGACTACCAGAATCTAGGAGAGAGACGGAGACCTGGAGCACAAATTTCTCTGCTGCTTTCAGAGTGAGCATGGCCCCTAAGTTCAACTTGATCTCAGAATTCTGTAGGTTAAGCTACTCAATTTGTGGTACTTGTTATGGCATATCCTAGAACCTAGTATAAGCAGTATCAGAATTGTTAACCTGTGCCCCAGGGGGAAATAGGTTTATCAATTACAGACAGTCAAATTGTATAATTTCTCTTGCATTTAGCCCTTTGAGAATCCACTAATTTCCAAAGTTATTAGGTCAGCAGCCTATTCTGCACTCCCTTCACTGAGGTTGTTTCAGATGATAGTTTCATATAATTAGATGGTTTTGTCACATTCTGCATTCTATCCTTATATCATTCAACTTTTGAAAATATATATTTTTTAATTGTCATAAAATGATGTTCACATTTTGTGTTATAAATTCTAAAGTGTTTGACAAATGCATAGTGTTATTTATTCAACATTATATTATCATACAGAATAGTTTCACTATCTGAAATAATCCCCTGTAGTTCACCTGTTCAAACTACCTCACCAGTAGAACTCCTGGAAAATACTAATCTGTCTCAATATTTATTGTCTCTATTTTTGCTTATACTGAATGCCATATAATTAGAATCATACATTAAGTGCCCTGTTCCTACTGGCTTCTTTCAATAAACAATATACATTTATGATTCATCCATCTTTTTGTGGGATGCTAACTCACTTTTTTATCACTGAATAATATTGCATTGTATGAATATGTGACAGTTTGGTAATCCAGCCACCTGCCAAAAGACATCTTAATTGATTCCAGTTTAGGGCAGTTTTGAATACATTTTATATAAACATTTGTGTGCAGGTTTTCTGTGAAAAGTTTTCAAAGAATTTGGGTAAATACCTAGGAGAGTAACTGCTAGATCATAATACTGTATTTAGCTTTGTAAGAAAGGGTTGGACTGTCTTCCAAAGTGGCCGTACTACCTTGTATTCCCATCAGCACTAAATGAGCTCCACATACTTGCTAGCAATTGGTATTGTTTGGGTTTGGGATTTTAGTCATTCAGCATGTACAATTGTACCTAATTGTTGGTTAAATTTGCAATTATCTCATGGCAGATTGAGCATATTTTTACATGCTTACTTTCCATCTACATATTTTGTACATTGAGGTAATGCTTCATATTTGTGATCATTTCCATCAGTTTTCTTATTGTTGAATTTTAAGAGTCCTTGGTACATTTTGAATGTAAATCCTTTGTAAGATGTGTTTTGCAGATATTTACTTACAGTGTGTGGCTTGTCTTTTCATTCTCTTAATAGTATCTTTTACAGAAGACTTTAATTTTAATAAAGCTCAACTTATCAAATTTTCCCTTATGGTTAATGGATTTAATACCCAAAATACATAAAGAACACATAGACCTCAATAGCAAATAAATAAATAAATAAATAAATAAATAAATAAATAAATAAATAAATAAAAAGAAAAAAAAGAATCCTGTTAAAAAATTGGCAGAGGATCTAAACAATCATTTTTTCAAAGAAGATATACAAATGGACAATATAAAAATATGCTCAATATCACTAATAATAAAAAGGAAATGCAAATGAACACAACAATGAGCTATCACCTCACACCTGTTAGAATGGCTATTATCAAAAAAACAAGAGACGGGCCAGCCGAGTGGCGCGGCGGTTAAGCGCTGGCTTGGGAAGCCAGCGGCCCCGGTTGGGGTCCCACTTATGAGGGCCAGTGACACTGCCCTCAAAAAAAAAAAAATAAGACAAGAGATAAGTGTTGCAAAAAAACGTAGATGTTATGGGGCCGGCCGAGTGGCACGGTGGTTAAGGGCTGGCTTAGGAAGCCAGCGGCCCCAGTTCGGGTCCCACATATGAGGGCCAGAGACACTGCCCTCAAAAAAAAGACAACAAAAAAACATGGATGTTCCTTTAAAAATTAAAAATAGAACTACATAAATAGAATATGATCCAGCAATCCCACTTCAGGGGGAATATATTAAAAGAAATTGGAAACTGGTTCTTGAAGAGATACCTGTACTCTCATGTTCCTTGCAACATTTTCACAATAGCCAAGGTATGGAAACAATCCACATAGTCATTAATAGATGAATGGATAAAGAAAATGCGGTATATGCCTACATAAAATGTTATTGAGTTTTAGAAAAGACTGATATCATTTAGACATCAGGAACAGACCAGGAAGACATTATGCTAAGTAAAATGGGTTAGTCACAGAAGAAGAAATACTATATGATTTCACTTACACGAGATGTCTTAAATAGTCAAACTTATAGAAACAGAAAATAGAATAGCAGTTGCCCCGGATTGGGGAAGAGGGTAATGGGGATTATTGTTCAATGAGTATAAAGTTACAGTTATACAAAATGAGTAAATTCTAGAGATCCGCTGTAGAACAGGGTATCTGTAGTTAACAGCACAGCATTTTAAACTTAAAATTTTGTTAGGAGGGTAGACCTCATTACGTGTTCCTACTACAAACAAAACAGACCAACAACGCAAACCAGCAAACAAAGGGATTCAAGTAAACTTTCAGAGGTGATGGCTATTTATAATTTTGATCGTGGTGATGGTATCACAGCTGTATGCTTATGTCCAAACATCAGTTTGTATAAATTAAATATGCAACAATTTTAAATATTAATTACACCTCAATATAGCTGTTAAAAAAAATGAAGACATTTACAATTCCCTAACAAAAGAAATCACAAATCAGGCGAATTTAAGATGAGAAAATTATCCTGTATTATCTAGATATACCTAACATTAATACAAGGTCCTTATTATAGGCTTAAGAGGAAGACTGAAGTGTCAGTGTCAGAGTGATGCAGCATGTGAATGACTTGACCAAAAATTGTTGGCTTTGAAAGAAGAAGAGGCCACAATAGAAGGATGCAGGAATTCTCTGGAAGCTGAAACACGCATGGAAATGAAGTCTTCTCTAGAGCCTTTAAAAGGAACACGTCCCTGTAGACACTTTGGTCTTAGCCCAGCAAGAACTATTTGAGATTACTGACCTCCAGTACTCTAAAACAATACAAAAGCATTGTATTATGCTTTTGTATTACCTGATTATGGTAATTTGTTACAGCTGCAAGAGAAATCTAATACAGGTAATGTGAGTCATCCAAATTTGCCCTCTTCAATATGGTGCTGAATAGTCTATATTTTCTTTTAATATATAAATGTTAGAAAAAGCTTGTTGATGTCTATAATATAGTTTGCTGGAATTTTATATGGATCGAACTGAATTTATAGGTCATGTTGAGAAGAATTGACACATTAACTAAATTGAATCCTTTAATCCATACACATGGAATATCTCTCAGTTTATTGAGATCCTATTTGATTTTAGTTATTCAGTTTTTCATTTCAATTCTTCATCACTGATAGTATATAACAAAGCAATTGACACTTTTTTTTTACAATGTACCTACTGTTATTTATTTCAGAATTTCATATAAGTCAGAACTCTTTCAGCTCTTTCCAATATTTTACCCTACTTTAGATCTGTTTTCTACTTTGGAAATTTCAAAAGTTTTCAGCCAACTCAAAGCAATTAACTTTTATATACAGTAATACCTTGGTTTGCGAGCATAATTCATTCTGGAAACAAACTACTTGTATTGCAACACATTGCTCACTTACCAAGTTAAAATGTATTAGTAATGTTTAGTCATCTTGCAGAATACTCACAAACCAAGTTACTTGCAATCCAAGGTTTTACAGTATTAACCTTGCATCCTATGATCTTGTTAAACTTGTTTATTAATTCCAGGATGTTTTTATCATTTTGGGGGGAATTTCTACATATATAATCATGTGATCTGTGAAAAAAGACAGTTGTATTTCTTCCTTTCCAATCTTTATAACTATTATTTCCTTTTCTTGTGCTATTGCACTAGGCAGTACTTCATGAACAATGTTAAACAGAAATGCTGAGGAAAACCTTTTCCTTTTCCTGAACTCACCATAAAGTATGATGTTTCTGTGGGGTTTTGTAGATATTCCCTATCAAGTTGAAGTTTCTCTATTCATAATTAATATAACGAACAGGAATTGGACTTTTTCATTTTATTCTGCATGAATTGATAAGATCATATGAATTTTTTTCTTCAACCTACTGATGTAGTGGAATGCAATTACTGATTTTCTAAAATTAAAAAACTTTGCATAAGTGAAAGAAATCCCACTTGGTTACAATGTATAATTCTTTCTATACTTGTTATATTCTATTTGCTAATAGTTACTGAGGATTTTTGCATCTATGTTCATGAGAGATATTGTCCATAGCTTTCCTTTCCCTTAATGACTTTATCTGATTTGGGTATCTGGGTAATAATGATGACCTCATAGAATAAGTTGGGAAGTATTATCTCTGCTCCATATTTTGAAAGCAATTGAGAGACTTGATATAATTTCTTCCTTAATTGTTTGGTAGAATTCCCTGGCGAAATTATATGGGCCTAGTGCATTTGTTTTTGGACAGTTATTAATTGTTTATTCAATTTCTATAATAAATACGGGCCTATTCAGATGACTTACCTTTCTGGTGTGAGTTTTGCTCATCTAGTTCTTTCAAGAAATTAGTCCATTTAATCTATGTTTCAATCAAATTTGTGACAAGAGTTGTTCATGTATTCATTTTTAGCCTTTAATGTACTTGGGGTGAATGGTGATAACTCTTCTTTCATTGTTAATATTGGTAATGTAAGACTTCTCTGTTTTTTTTCAAGGTTTGATAGTTCATTTCTTTTTAGCACTTAATAAGATCCCATTGTCTGGTTGTACCATAGTTTCTTTATCCATTCACCTACCGAAGGACATCTTGGTTGCTTCCAAGCTTGGGCAACTGTGAATAAAGCTGCTATAAACATCCATATGCAGGTTTTTCTGTAGATATGTTTTCAGCTCTTTTGTGTAAATACTCAGAAGTGCAATGGCTAGATCATATGGTGAGAGTATGTTTAAGTTTGTAAGAAATTACCAAACTGCCTTCCAACGTGGGTGTAGTATTTTGCATTCCCACCACATGAATGAGAGTTCTTACTACTCCACTTCCTGTTTTAATTTTATTGATTTTTACTCTAATTTTTATTATTTCTTCAGCTTGCTTTATGCCTAAGTTGCTGTTATTGCTCTAGTTCCTAAATAGGAAGCTTAGGCTGTTGTTTTTGATCTTTCTATCTAATAAATTGTATTTAGTGCTACATGTTTCCCTCTAAGCAATCCTTTTGTAAGGTGTATTGTAAGAAGCATACTTTGTATGATTTCTATTCATTTCAATTTGTTAAGGTACATGTTATTATTCAGCATGTGGTCTATCTTTGTGAATAGTCCATGTGTGTTTGAGAAGAATGTGTAATCAGTTGTTGGATGGAATATTCTGAGTGTCAATTAGATCAAGTTGATTTGTAGTAATTATTATCCTTACTGATTTTCTGCTGGCTTGATCTAATAATTTCTGAAAGAAGGTTGTTAAAGCATCCCACTTTAACATAATAACATTTTAGAATAATAGCTTTGGCAATTTTTCCTTCAGTATTATCAGTTTTTGTTTTGTATATTTTGTTACTTTCTTGTTAGGAACATACACATTCAGAATTGTTTTGTGTTCTTGGAGAACTAATCCCTTTATTTGTATGTAATGTTCTTTTTATTGCTGATAAATTTTCTTGTTCTCAATTCTGCTTTGTCCAAAATTAATGTTGCTAATTTACCTTTGTATTGTTTAGTTTTAGCATGGTTTATATCTTTTTCTACCCTTTTGCTTTTAACCTGTCAAAGCATTTATATTTAAAGTAGATTTCCTATATATGACATATGGTTGAGTCTTGTTTGATTATAGACTTTGAAAATCTCTGTTGTTTAATTGATATATTTAAGTGTTTATTAATAGAGTCAGATTAATACCTACCACATTTGTGATGGTTTTGTATTCATTACATTTACTCTTTGTTTTTTTCCCCCCACCACCTATTTTTCTGCCTTCTTTCTCATTTTAATTGGGCATTTTATATAATTTCATTTATCTCATCTATTATCATATCAGTTATATTTTAAAGGAATCTCTTAGTTGTTTCATTACAGTTTCCAATATACCTTGTCAACTAGTCTAACTTTACCTTAATATAATATTAGAGTATTTCACATATATTGCAGATTCTTTGTAACAGAATATTTCGAATTTCTTTCTTTCATCCTTTTTTGATGTAGTGTAGTATATACCACAATCACCTAATACACCATTACTACGGTATCATCCATATAGTATCATATGTATAATCACCCAATATACTGTTCCTATTATTACTTTGAACAGTTATCTATTAGATCAATTAAGAATGAGAAAAATAAAAGATTTTACTTTACTTTTATATATTCCTTCTGTGACAGTATTCCTTTCTCTATGTAGGACAAAATTTCTGACCTATATCATTTCTTTCCCTCTGAAGAAATTTTCTTGAACATTTCTTGCAGGAATGGTATGTTGTTACCTCCTGCAGCTTTTATTTATCTGTGTTGTTGTTTTTTCTCCTTCATTTTTGGAGGATTACTTAACTGGATACATAATTTTATGTTGGTGGGAGTTTTTCTTTCAACACTTTAAATATTTTATTAGTCTCTTCTTGCTTGCATGGTTTCTAATTAAAAGTCCACTGAACTCTTATCCATGTTTCTATATTACGAAGATGTTTTATATTTCTGGCTTCTTTTAAAATTTCCTCTTTGTCTATGGTGTTCTGAAATTTAAATATAATATGTGTACATGCAGATTTTTTGGTATATATCCTATTAGATGTTCACTTTCAGCCATTATTATTTCAAATATTTTTCCTGCTTCATTGCTTCTTTCTTCTTCCAATTACACACATATATACCTTTTTAATTATCACATAGTTTTTCAATATTGCATTCTGGTTTTTTATAATTCTTTCTTTTTTCTCTTTATATGGCAATGTGGGATGTTTCTATTGTACCTCTGCAAGCTCACTGTTTCTTTCCTTAGTCATGTCCAATGTACTAATAAATCCATTAAAGGTATTCTCTTCTGTTATGGTGTTTCTGAAATCTAGAATTTCCTTTTGATAATTTCTTAGAGTTTACATCTTTCTGATTTACATTACCCATGATTTCTTTCATAATGTTTAATATTTCCATTATAGCCCTTAGCATACTAATTACAGTTATTTTATGTTCCCTGTCTGATAATCCCAACATCTGTGTCCTATTTTAGTCTAACTTTGATGCTTTGTCTCTTCACATGGTGTATTTTCCTTGCATGCCTTGCAATGCTTTTCTTAGGCATCCCTTATAATTTTGCTGCTGTTATTGAAATAAAGATGTGTATTGAGTAATAGGAACTGAAGTAAATAGACCATTAATGTAAGTATTTATCTTAACCTTGCTAGGAGTTGTACTGTGTTTAATGTTTGATGTAGCTCTAGGGGCCAGAAGCTTTACCTTGTTGTTGTGTTCTTGTTTTTGTCTCCATTCTTGACTTTGTGCTCCCTCAGAGTCTGTGTCTTGCAGCTCTTTCATCTGTAATCTGTCCTTACACTAGTGCTCTATTGATGAGGTGTCATAGTTTGGGGAAGGGGAACCTTTCTATAACCTTGTGATTACATCTTAAATTTTAGTAAGTCTATGTCTCTTGGCTTTGACCTTCATAGGTATTTTTGTGGTGATGGAGACTCATTTCCCCTTAGATGAGGCAAAAGCCTAAAGGAGGCTGAAGTTTGTGGGGATTCCTTCCCCCAGGTGAGATAGGGCTCTTTTTCCCTGGAGAGTAGGCCTTATTATATACAACATTTTAGGTGTATTTCACTATGATTACTCTTTCCTTTTCCCTGACAGTACCAAGAAGGTAGCTTTGTCTGCTCCTTACCAGGAGAACATTGTAGGGTTTTTGAAGGGAAAGCCCATGAAAATGTGAGGGACCCTGTAAGACTGAGGTCCTGAGGAGTTTCTAACTATCATGCTAGTCCACACTCAGCTTCCAGCAATAAGTCAAGATTACCAGTGAAGTGATTCTACCTGTTTTTGTTTTGTTTGTTTTTTCCTCTAGGCAAGTATATATTAATTGTGACTTTCCATATTCACCTGTATGTCCACATTCAGACAACAGTTTGTCCTGAAACCTCAATCTTCTGATAGGTCCAAGGAGGGTTGTTGATTTTCAGTTAGTATAGGTTTTTCTTGTTTTAAGGCTTGGAGTAATGACATGTTGACAGCAATATGTCCCATTCCTTTTTCAGTTACACAAAAAGCTGCTATCTTCATATTGCTTTTGAAAACTTTGTTCTTGCTTTGATAAACTTCACCAGTAGAAGGTTATTTGTAATAGAAAACCCTATAATATTTCCAATTACAGTTTAGGAAAAATCTGGAAAACACCATCAATTTTAAGACTTTAATATCGATTTTACTTTATTTGTTGTGGCTAAACATTTATATTGTCTTTTATTCCAGTAAACAGAGCATTTATTTTATGAAGGAATATATACTTTTTCCTAAGAAAACCAAATTTTGTATTAAATTCAGTACATCCTAGATTTCTTCCCTCATGTGGCTGAGTCTAGATAATGACACTGCTCTCATCGAAGTCCTCTTGTTTCAACCACTGATATTCTTAAACTCAGACATCCCACCAACATATCATATAGCCAACAGCCAATAACTTGACCCTTGTTTTCTTTGCTTGTTTCAAGAATAAACCATATTAAGGCAATACTTTGTTAGAAATGCTGTTCATGCACTGATTCAAAAAAATATATGCACCCCTATGTTCATTGCAGCGCTATTTACAATAGCCAAGACTTGCAAACAACCGAAATGCCCATTGGTAGATGACTGGATTAAGAAACTGTGGTATATTTATACAATGGAGTATTACTCCGCTATAAAGAAGAATGAAATCGTACCATTTGCAATGATGTGGATAGACCTAGAGACTATTATATTAAGTGAAATAAGTCAGACAGAGAAAGACAAATACCATATGATCTCACTTATATGTGGAATCTGAAAAAATGAATGAATAAGCAATGTAAACAGAAACTGTCTCATAGATATAGAGGAAATACAGCATTGCTAGTTGGGAGGGGGGTGGGGAGGAGAGAGAAGAGGAAGGGATTAGACAGCATAAATAACAAATACAATATTGCCACAGGGATATGAAAGACAGTTCGGGGAATATAATTAATAATGTTGTAAATATTTTGTAGGGTGTCAGATGGTCATATGTCTTGTTAGGGAGACCATTTCATGGATGGAGTAGAGGCTTGATCACTGCACTGTACACCTGAAGCTGAGGTTGTATACCAACTGTAATTGAATATATATAGATAGTCACGATGTGGATTATACTGTGGAAGAGAGTCAGAGGAAGAGCAATAGATATATATGATATGGGGGGGAGGAGTGGGGTGGCGAATTGGGGGAGAGGGGTTGTCACTTTGAGGGGTAAAATGTATAACTATTGCACTGTGTTGTACACCTGAAACTAATTAAAGAAAGAAAGAAAGAAAGAAAGAAAGAAAGAGAGAGAGAGAGAGAGAGAGAGAGAGAGAGAGAGAGAGAGAGAGAAAGAAAGAAAGAAAGAAAGAAAGAAAGAAAGAAAGAAAGAAAGAAAGAAAGAAAGAAAGAAAGAAAGAAAGAAAGAAAGAAAGAAAGAAAGAAAGAAGTGCTGTTCATGGTTTGCCTACCTAGGGCACTAAAATCATGAAATGCATTTATACTTATCACCATTTGGGTATGATTGCATTTTACCACCACCTTAAGGCCCAGTTCAGTGTCAAAAATAAAAATAAAAACCTCATTTATTCTGTATTTCAGTCCTCCCAACTGCCTTTCTTCCCTCCAACTCAAAATAGGATGGATTTCTTCAACTGCTATCTTCTTTTTAATCATTCATGACTGCTGTGATGCTCCCTGATGGATGAGCCTTCTTGGAAGGCTCACATAACTCTCAGAGAACTCAAACAGCATTGCTGTTGAAAGGGCAAGGCTTCCAAGCTTTGTGTGGAGATGTGAACTGAGAGCTTCCAGAAGGAGTCATGATTATTTTATAGAAAACAACACATGACTTTACCAGATTTCCACTGTGCTCAATTTTGGCTTTGTATTATTTTAATCTTAGCACTTTACCATTGAGCCTTGGGACAAACAGCTCCTATACTGGGTGCCTTAGAACAGGTTGTGGAAGGGATAGGCCCCTCACTTGAGCCCCTTTTGTTAACCATACTCAGGAGCAGACACCATTTTAAGGAGTTAAACTGTTCTGCCCAGAGCACCAGTGCAATCCTACTGTACTATAATGTTTCCTTGGTTTTAGTCTCAGGAGTAGTTTACTATTTGGTGAAGAAGTCCAACACCTTCCCATCTCTAACACTGAACCACTTCAAGGATGCTGCATCCCATCTTGGGAACAGTTTTTATCTTCAGGACTATTCAACCCCTTCCTCCTCCAAGTGTCTGCAATCATTCAAAGTAAGTCTTATTTTTTCCACGGAAGTGTTTTTCTTTCTTTGTAGGATAAAAGGAAAGGTCTAGATAATACCTGAGTTCCCTTCAGGTTCTTAGATTTTATAATTAATACAAATGTGTCATAAGAATGTAGTTACAGAGAATCTGCTTATAGTCTCTCATCTTATGTAGTTTTCTTATAACTCTTACTTACACTTTACATACATGTTCCAACTAATTACTGCCACAGATAGAATACAGCCATTTTTGTTAATTCCTTTTGCAGAGATACTAGAAGGAACTGAAATTCTTACCATACCTCTAAGTAGGAATTTAGTGGCATGACAAACAAGGAAGTATTGTCACATGGAAAATAAAAGCCACACAATAACATTTTTTTTCCCCCAGTCTTTGGATGTTTACTTTTCACACTGGCTTAAAAAGATGGCATGACTTCTTAGGTATCTCCAAATTTCAGTCTTCAGTACCTCTAAGATTGCAACAGCTCTATGACTTTATTTATTTATTCTTTATTACTTATTTTATCCATTTGTTCAGAAAGTAATTACTTAGGCCCTGAAGGGAAGACATAGCTCCTCTCCTCATGGAGTGGATCGACAAGTAAACAATTGTAATTCAGTGTATTCAGCACTCTATTAGGAAAAAAGCACAGAGGGCTGAGGGGCTGCATGAAAGACATCTTACCTCCTTTGCGGGGGGTGGGGGTAGTGGATAATCAGGAAAGCCTTCTTACAGGTAATAGCTGAGCATAATGCTGGAGGATAAGTAGGTGATGGCAAATCAACAAAGGTAGTAAAAAAAGATATTCCAGTAAGAAAACACAAAACAAAACAAAACAGCAGCATTCATGAAGTCCCAGAGGAGAAATGGAGTCAAATCTGGGGAAGCAAATTTTATGATCAGAAAACTTGGAACATGGAATGACAAAGAATTGAGATAGTGTGATACATGTGCATAGGGGGCTTGGCAAAACAAGAGTGTGAATAACAGTGATTAGTGCCTCCTTCTTTCTTCCTTCTTCTGGTCACTTTTCTAGGTCTGAAAGCCAAGTCTTCTCTCCCACAGTCTTCTTGCTCTCATCTTGTTCCATGGTTTGTTCCTCTACAGTAGTCTTGTTAAAGGATTTTATATCTTTATTTCAAAACTCTTTTATGTTGCATTCGAAGTTGTTGTTTTTTTTGTTTTTGTTTTTAGGGCAGTGTCACTGGCCCTCACATACGGGACCCGAACCGGGGCCACTGGCCCCCCAAGCTAGCGCTCAACCACCACGCCACTCGGCTGCCCTCAAAGTTGTTTTTTTGTTGTTGTTTGTTTTTAATCTGGGAGTCTGGTAAATCTTTAAGGAACTAAAATACATGAAATTATTGACATGGAAAAAGCAAGTAAAGCTGGAAGATGTCTCCTATGATGGAAAGAACAAGGTGAGATATGAAGCCCGATAGGTTTCAGGGAACACCATTACAAGTTCTTTTTTTTTTTTTTTTTTTTTTTTTTTGAGAGCAGTGTCATTGGCCCTCATATGTGGGACTGAACCGGGGCCGCTGGCTTCCCAAGCCAGCGCTTAACCACCGCGCCACTTGGCCGGCCCTCTTTTTTTCTTTTTTAATATTGGTTAGTGTAATATAAAACTGTGTGATCTTTTCTTAATTTCCATCCTTTCTTTTTTATTCTTAAGCTAGCAGGAGAGCAAAGGAAAGCTGAGTGTTTAGTCCTGATGAATCTTATTAAAATGAAGATGATGGTAATTAAAATTTTATAACATAAGAAAACCTAAATGAAATATTTAGGAAAACTGTTTAGATATCTCAAATTTGATAAACCTTTTTCATGTGAGTAGTAATATGACAGAAATCACATATGGACATATGCACAGAAATCACATATGGACATATGCCAAAGCAGAATTGATTAATCTTGGCACTATTCACATTTTGGGCCAGATAATTTTTTGTTGCATTAGCTGTCCTGTGTATTGTAGGATGTTTAGCAGCATAAGTGGCCTCCACTTGCCAGATGCCAGCCTCACTCCATACCCTCCCTACAAGTCATGGTAAACAAACATATCCCCAGACATTGCTGGACATCCCCTGGGGGACCAAATCACCTCAGCTTGAGAACCACTGTGTTAGATTCTAATAGATATTGAAATGCATAAGAAGTCACTCTTCCCTTCAAGGAGTACTTACCATCTTGTGAAGAAGAAAGACTTGCTAAATTCTTATTCCAGTTCACTTAATTCAAATTAGATTCTGATTATTATAAGAAGTGAAATTTCAATACAACTTTATAAGAACACAGTAAAATAATCCTGTGGAAATGAAGTAGGAAGCAACATTAGTAAATATTCTACACAGGAGGTAAAATATGAGCATGGACTTAAAAGACAGAAACAAAGTATAAGGAAACTGCAAAAAACAATAGCACATTAAAGGCTGTGAAACATGAAAGTAAAGAAAGTATTTGAGAAACAGTGAAAACCCATTATAGTCAGCCAGTTTGGGAATAAGTGATGCGTTAGGATGATGGAAAGATAAATTGAGGGCATGTTTTGAAAAACCATCAATGATGCTATTGAGAAATTGGGTGCGTTTATCCATCAAGCACTAAAGAACTAATGAATACCTTATAGCACATCGGCATAATCTTTGTGTTATAAAATGTAATTTTTAAACTTTAAACTTTATTTTAAAATATTTTTTATGCAATAGTCTACTGTCTATTACTTAGGTAACAACATTACAAGGAAGCCCTATCCCAGATTAGTGATGGTTTATTAAATCCCCAGTGAAATGGTAGCTTCATGAATGTTAGCCTCACAATCTATTTCCCAAATATGATTTCTACTTCTTTGTTTTGCTAGTGAAAAGATGGCTACTTTAAACAACAAAGCATGAACATTATTTAAGAGATGCTTATAACATGTTGTAACAAATAAACCAAAATATAGCTATATATTGAGATAATGACTTTGATTGCATTAGACCATGTAGGAATATGTGAGGATGATAAACCCAGCCAACAACTAGATTAGGGTTGGCTGTTGTTCATGAGTAAAGTGGAGAGCTACTTAGGTTCTTCCAGCAAATACTCAAATTTTTTATTAGCATAGTCAGTATTTTGGCTACATGCATTGTGCTTGATTTTGGACACTATTTTGATCATCAAATAATAAGATTTTATTCGGCACTGCTACCATTTTTTAAAAACCCAAGTAAAAAAATCTTTGTTAACAAAGGATTATTGTTCACAAATGAGTCCAGATAAGCTACATAGTATTCTGTTGCCTTAGTATTGGTGATATATGAATTAAACAATGTATACTTAAGTAAAACAAGTTGTGATAAATGCAAATTTTTTTCACCTGTGTTATTTATGCCTCTGGTTTAAAAAATAATGTATTTATTCTTCCTTTCTCTCTTCTATTATATTTTATTGCCACAAAATTTTTGATATATTCTAATATGCAGAGATACAAAATAACCAAACAATAAAATATGGAGCATGTCAGTTAATGATAAATGGTTTGATGAAAAACAGAGGATTAACATTATAGGGTGTATTCCTATTGGATATGGGATAGGAAGGAGGAAGCATGGTGAGTGAAGTATTTACTGCTGCAGTAACCTGAGGAGAGAAAGGATCCATCCATGTGAATACATGGTGGAAGAGTACTCCAGACAGAACTAACGATGTTTATTACATTGTCCATACTATTCCAAAAGTGCTGACCTTACTGTAGGGGCTCAATAAATATTTATTGAATCAGTTCAGCATTCTAGAGCACAGGGAGTAAGGGGAAGATTATAGGAAATGGATCAGAGAAGCTCCAGAAGTTACTTGTAGGCTATTCTAAGAAACTCTGGCCCTTAGTCATTAGGAGATTTGGAGAATGGAAGTGACATTATCTGATGTATGTTTTAATAGGACACTCTGGAGTTGTGCTTTTAGGGACTTAAAAAAAAAAGAGAAGATGCAAAGAGAGAAATGATAGCTCTTTAGACCAAGATAGTCATAGTGGATGCCGTAGAAATGGTCAGATTCTATATATCTTTTGAATATGTAAACTGTAGGATTTGTCAACAGATTTATGAGTGTGATTTAAAAAAGAGAAGTCAAGGAGAACCGCAAGGTTGTTACCAGAGCATTTGTAAGAATTTACAAAGAGTTGTATTCCTGAGACAAAGAACAGATGGGGAAGAGTTGTGGAATATGGAGTTTGTTTGGGAATATGTTGAGTTGAAATGTGTATTAGACATCTGTATGAATTTGAGTGGACAACTGGAAATTCGGTGCTGAAGTTCAGTCTAGAGGTCTGAACTTGGAAGTTCTTAGCATAGATGATATTTAAAGTTGTGTAATGAAATCAGAAGAGTGAGGGTATTAAGGAAAGATCAGCAACCAAACACTGGGGTCCACTGATCCAGAGGTGAGGAGATGAGAAGGAACCTATAAATGAGACTAAGAAGGAATGGCCAGTGAAGTAAGAATGGAATACAGAGAATCCTGGCAGGCTCATGTATTAAGGAAGAGGACATGATGAAGTCAGCAGATCAATATGAGACTGGTAGATCAAATATGTTGAAAACTGAGAAGTGATGTAACAGTCACTGGTGATTTTGACAAAAATCAGATTTGCAAACCATGGCAGGAACAAAATCCTAATTAGGGAAGGTTCACTACTGAATAAGAAGAGAGGAATTATAAATAGCAAATATAGACAAATCTTTTGATAAATTTAAAGTTAACAGAGATCATGTGGTATCCAGAGGGATATGTGTGCTCAAGGTTTTTGCTTGTTTTAACAAGGATAGCGTTACACCATATTTGTACAATTATAAGAAGGACAGCAGTGTGGAATATTTGATAATGCAGGATGGAAAGGAAACTCCTTGGAAGTGTTGTAATTGATTGGATGACAGCCAGTATGGCCAAATAAGAGGTAGTTCTTAAATATAAATGGGCAATTCATCCATAATAACAGAAGGGAAGGCAGAGAGAGAATATGGGTAGACTGGTAAAGCATCTAAATCATTTTCTTTTTTCCATTTTTCTCAGTGATCATTAAAGGAAGATCACCACAGGGAGTGAGGAGGAGAAAGGAGGTGCTAGAGGATTAAAGAAAAAAGAAAGGAGGCAACAATAGGAGTCTGAGAGTGGGAGCATGAAGAAATGAGGAGATATATTAGATTTAGGTAGTACTAAGGGCGCTTAGATTTGGGTAGTACTAAGGGCTCATGTAGGCTATGGGTCATTAAGTTAAAGTGGGACCAGTGGAAACAGTTATAACTTTTTTCTCCAACTGGGTTCAGCTACCTGGTATGGAAAAGTAGAAGGTGGAGAACAGGGTATAACCAGGATTGGGAGTAAGGATTTGCCATGAGCAAGCAATATGTGCTATATGATATACATTCACACAGAAATAACTTCATACTAAAAAAAAATACCCAACCACATGCACATATACGTAAAAAGTAGCATGATCCTGCTTTGTCTGCTGTTGTAATTTTAAACTTAAAAACAACAAATTAAATTAATGACTCTTGTTTTGGCTAACACAATCCCAAATAATCATATTTAAAATAGTATATAGTTTATATCTTTGTAGACACTGATATTATTGTACTTTTAGCATAAATGTCAATCCCCTCCACCTCTCTCTCTGCTTACCCCTCTTCTCTACCATCCACACACAACCCCTTAATTTGTTAATCTATGGTCGGAAATAAATTGTGCCAAGACTCTGGTCAAAAACCAATATAACTGCAGCTTGAGAGTGATCCTCATATCTTCACGTCTGAGAATTACAGCTCCTTCTAGTGGGAGTGAGTTGTTTCCTTTATCTAGAGAGTAATTTTTTTAAAAAAGTACTTTTGTCTTTCATTGTGGACCTGGTCATTGTTCACACCGCATTTAAAATAATATTTTCCCTAACCATATTCCATAAAAATGGCCTTTTTCACAATTGGTTCTCACTGACTGATAAAAAAAGCAATTTCATAAAACTTTTGACTGGTTCCTTCACATTTATGTGAGCATGTCAGGGACCTGGCAGAAAGTCTTCTCATTTAGAACAATAATGCCTTAGAAAAGAAAACAGAACTTGCTTTTTGAAATATATTTTTGAAAGGAATCTTTTAATAGGAGGTTTTTTTTTAAATATTGGAGGCAATTTTGGTGTTTTTGAAGTACAATACTTCATCGTTATTCTCATCACAATCATCAGTATTAAAATTAAGAAAACATTAAGCTGTGTGAAAATTTAAGTGATTTATGTAGTTCAAGTTCATACTTTTTTATATCAAACATTTTTGTAAGTCTATGTACATTCACTAATGTTTTGAGCAATTTCAGAGAAAGAATTATTTTGCAAAAAAATGAGTTGAGTAATTTGCATGTCTACAACCTGCTTTTAAAAATGGACTGGAAGGGCTGGCCAAGTGGCGCAGTGGTTATGCGCTGGCAGTGGCCCAGGTTCAGGTCCCACATATGAGGGCCAGTGACACTGCCCTCAAAAAAAAAAAAAAAAAAAAAAAGTGTGAACTGAGCTCTGAGCAACAGCAGTTGGATGCCCAACCCAAGCTGAGCTGCTGCTAAGCTGCCAACAGGTGGCAAGATGGCTCAGCTCAAAACAAAAACAAACAAACATAAAAAATAGTTATAAAAAAAAATGGACTTGCAAGTTTTGTTAAGGAGTCTGGCAAGTTGAGTAATTGTTTGAGCTTACCATTAACTGGTACAAAACAGAGAAACAAGGTAATGTTTCTGTGTCTGCTCTTCATCTGTAAAATAAGAGACAGAGTCCAACTGATCTGCAGAGGGAGTGGAAAAAATAAATACATAAGTTCTTTCCCCCATTTTTCATGAAAATACATGTGGACCTGAATTCTTTTGTGTATCCATCTCCTCTGAATATTTATTCAACTCTTGTACTATGTTAATTATTGGTAATCCAAGAGTATACCTGAGTCTGTAAATTAGCATAAACATAGACGGCTGATATCAATGAATTATTACTAGAAACAAATAACGCCATATCCAAAAACATCTTTTGAATCATGAAGGACCATTTAAATGTTGTGTCAATATTAATCTTTAAGTCCTCTTGATTAGACATTTTATGTAGAGCAAGTTTGATAAATAAAGATTTTGGTGAAAATATTTGGGGGAAATCTTTTGGAAATGATCTGAAAATGATTTTAAAAAATCAGGAAAAGTGTACTAAACCCTCATTATCTTGCTATTTTGCTATTTCTGTTAGTAAGGAATTATAAAATAAACCTTTAGAGGAAAGGTCATGTAGATTTGCTTCCAATGGGAAATACTTTCTGAGAAAGGACTGTTAAAAGTAAACAGGAGAAACGTTTAAAAAACTTAAAAATAGAATTGGCTTTTGCTGAACATCTAGTTTGTTTGTTTGTTTGTTTGTTTTTTCTTTCTCCTTTTTTCTTTTTTAATCCATGGTGGACAACAGAGAGTTTGTTAATCCCTTCTTGCTTTGATGGACAGTTGGCATTATCTTTGTCAGCCTTTATTGTTCACCCATCCTCTGCACTATGTTATTTTATAGAGAATTTTCCCTTATACTTTCTACCATGTATTCTTACTATATTATTTATTTATTCAGATTAGAAGGGAACCTAAGTAAATATATATTTTTTCATATACAAAGTATATCAGAATGAAATACACATGGATCCTGGTCAGGAAATCAGGGGAGTAAAACGAACCTAATGAAATTCCTTAAGTGGCTTATGTAATGGGGTGCCAACAAAAAGATCAGGATCAGTTCTCAAGGGGATAAATGGCCCAGTGGATTTCTGAAGGCTGGACAAACAGCTAGAGGACCCAAAGGGCCAGATTCGTGGTCTGAGTCCAGTAATAATAGTAACTATTATATTAGGGTATGTAATATTATATGATATTGTGTTCTTGTATAAATTACAGACAGAATACAATAAGAATGTCCATAACTTGAAAAACAAAGCAAGTTTTTGTTTTTTTTCAGAATGTTATTAGGACTAATCTGCTCATCTTACACAACAGAGTACTCTTTCTTTCTTTCAGTTTTTTATAAAATACAAAGACACCAACTCCATGCATCATCTGGTAGTCAGGAAATTTACACCACGCTGTTTTCAAATTCAGTACTACAACATTCTAAAAGCTAATAATAATAATAATAATAGCTACAAACTACTGAGCACTTGAAATATTATAGGTAATATTCTAAACACTTAAATCCATATAGCAGCCTATTAGATAGTTATTACTTTTTCCTATTTTATAGATGAGTAAACTAGCACAAAGAGGTTAAGTAACTTATCAAAGGCCACTTGGCTAGTAAGTTTTGGAATGGGCTTTCACATCTGGCATTCTGATTCTAGAATCCACATACTTAGAGGAAAAAGAATAGTGAACACATGAAACAATGGTCATTCATCAGGTCATACTGAAATTCATTATGTGCTCCCCCCATGTGTGGAGTACAAAGACATAAAACAATTAGAAAGTTTGCCCAAGAGGCTTGTAATCCAGTTGAGAAGACAAAAAAAGGAAACAAAAAAAAGGCAAATCATATTTTATTGTCCATAATTTAAACTGGAACTTACAAAAACTAGAATTACTGTTTTGTTTGTTTGTTTTTTGGAAGGCCTAATGGAGGAGGTGAAACTTTTAAAAGTAAATAAGTGATTTATGGGTAGAAGGGAGACGAGAAAGTAGTTCTAGTGACAACATTAAATTTTTCTGGCCTGTTATTAAAACTATTAAGAAACCCCCATTATTTTGTCTTCTGGAAACAGCTCACTTCAAAGAATCACCCTCTCCATGTGATTTAGGTAATAGTCATGGATGTCCTTCTGTTTATCCATGACAAGGCCAGACACAGACTCTCTAAATTTCCATTCTTTGCCTCAAGTAGCTGAGCTGTTTGTTTCACTGACCAATGTAGACAAAATGCTGGCTAATTTGGCTTTAGTTTAAAGTTTCTCTCCTTCCTCCAGATTCTGGAACTTAGACTCCCCTTCAGTCTAAGCTAGCATAAACCCCTCAGGGGACCCTCCAAAGAATCAATTGACTATCAGGAAAGATATTGCCTAACCAATTATCCACATGCCACCAATTCATCCACTTACCAATATCCAGATCTTTCTAATTTTGTTTCCTCCTCTACATAAAAGAAAAACACTTTTCTGCCCGAGCCACATGCAGATGTCATGGTCAGAGAGCTTTATTGCAATAGTTCTTCTCACTCATCCCTGTCCCACTTTTGCAAGTCTTCAAATAAGGTCTCCTTACTTAAGTCCAGATTTCTTATTTGGCACTAGAAAAAGAACAATTTGACAAAAAAAATTAGAAACCCACACCTAAAGGAAGAAATGAAGACATTGTGGGGTTTTTTGGTTTTGTTTGTTTGTTTGTTTTGTTTGTTTTGTTTTTGTTTTTTTTTGAGGGCAGTGTCACTGGCCCTCATATGTGGGACCGAACCGGGGCCGCTGGCTTCCCAAGCCAGTGCTTAACCACCGCGCCACTTGGCCGGCCCCAAAGACATTGTTTTTTTATAGAACCATGAGGGTCTAGCTTAAGTGGAGCAAAAAAAGTATAATTTGCAGAGTATGGGGAAATATTGTGTGAGCAACATAGTGTACTATAACGAGTCATTGTTTACCTGAATAATCATAATCGACAGTTGTAATAAAGACATCATTGTCTGAAGTGTATTGAGTACTTACACCAGTACTTACCAAGTGTTTTCACATTTTTTAAAATTTTATTAAATTTATTGGGATGACATTGGTTAACAGAATTATATAGGTTTCAAATGTACAATATGTAATATATCATCTCTATATTGTATTGTGTGTTCACCTCCCAAACTCAAATCTTCTTCTGTCACCATATACTCGAGACCCTTTATCCTCTTCTACCACATTGCCTGCCTGCTTACCCTCTGGTAACCACTAAACTGTTGTCTGGGTCGATGAGTTTTTGTTTGTTTGTCTTATTTGTTCATTTGTTGCTTTCAGTTTTATATCCCACATATAAGTGAAATCATATGATTCTTGACTTTTCCCCTCTGATTTATTTCACCCAGTATGATATTCTCAAGATCCATTCATGTTGTCGTAAATGGCAGTATTTCATCTTTTCTTATGGCTAAGTAGTATCCCATTGTGCATATGTACCACATCTTCTTTATCCAATTATCTATCAAAGGGCACTTCAGTTGTTTTCACATCTCAGCCACCATGAAAAAAACTGCAATGAACATAGAGGAGCATATATCTTTATGAATAAATGTCTTCACATTTAAATATAAGACCTGAAACAATAAAATACATAGAGGAAAACATAGGCACTTAACTTATGGATCTTGGTCTTAGAGAGGATTTTTATGAATTTGGCCCCAAAGGCAAAGGAATTAAAAGCAAAAATAAATGAATAGGATTATATCAAACTAAAAGCACAGAAAAAGCAACCATTAACAAAAGAAAGAAGCAACCAACTGAATGGGAAAAAATATTTGCAAACAACATCTCTGATAAGGGCTTAATATCCAAAATATATAAAGAGCTCATACAACCCAACAACAACAAAATAAACAATCCAATTAAAATATGGGCAGAGAACCTGAAGACACACTTCTCTCAAGAAGACATACAAATGACCAACATATATATGAAAAGATGCTCAATTTCACTAGCTATTAGGGAAATGCAAATCAAAACCACAATGAGATACTACCTCACACTTGTTAGAGTAACAAGTGTTGAAGAGGTTGTGGAGAAAAAGGAATCCTATACACTCCTGGTGGGAATGTAAATTGGAAAACAGTATCAAGTTTCCTCAGATAATTAATAGAGTTACCAACCTTTTGACCTAGCAATTCCACTTCTAGGTATTTATTAAAAGAAATCCAAAACAGTAATTAAAAAAATATATATCGCCCCTGTGTTTACTGCAGCAATAATCACAATTGCCAAGTTATGAAACAACTGAAATGCCCATCAATTGATGATTAGACAAAGAAATTGTGGCACATTTATATAATGGAGTATTACTCTGCCATAAAAAAGAATGAAATCTTATTATTTATAACAACATAGATGGACCTAGAGGATATTATGTTAAGTGAAATAAGTCAGACTGAGAAAGACAGACACCATATGATCTCACTTATCTATGGAAACCAAAGAACAGAATAAACAAACAAAACAGAAATAGACTCATAGATGCAGAGAACAAACTGATGGTTGCTAAATGTGGTGGGGGGGATGGAGGAGAAAGGTGAAGGGAATAGGAAGTACAAATGGGTGGTCACAAAATAGTCATGGCAATGTGAAATGCAATATGGAGAATATAGTCAATAATGCTGTAAAAACTATGTCAGATGGGTACTATACTTCATAAATTATGCCTAACCATTATGCTGTACACCTGAAACAAAAATAAATTAATTTAAATGTCAACCATAAATAAATATATATGTATTTATTAATTAATTTAAATAAATATTAAATGTCAACTATAAATAAATAAATAAATAAATATATATATATATATATATATATATATATATATATATATGGTCAAGGGATGTAAAGTACAGCATAGGGAACATAGTGATGTTGTAATAGCTGTGTACAGTGTCAGATGGGTAGTAGACTTGGTGGGGCTATCACTTTGTGAGGGGTGTAGATGTCTCATCATTACGTTGTTTTATACACCTGAATCTAATAGAAAAAAAAAAAAAGACTCAACAATCCTTCTCATGGTTGGCTTCTTTAAGCCTCATATGAGCCCTACGAATTAGAGACTGCTTATAAGGACTGAATTATGTCCCCCCAAAGTTCTATGTTGAAGCCCTAACTTCCAGTATGACTGTATTTGGTGACAGGGTTTATAAGGAGGTAGTAAAGATTAACTGAGTTTATAAGGCTGAGGCTTTCCTGATAGGTCTGGTGCTCTTATAAGAAGAGAAAGAAATGCCAGAGATATCTCTCCCTCCACATGTGTGCACAGAGGAAAGGCATGTGAGAAAATAGCTCGAAAGTGGCCATCTGCAAGTAGAGGTCTCATCAGAAACCAACCCTGTCAGCACCTTGATTTTAGACTTCTGGCCTCCAGAATTTTGAGGAAATACATTTCTATTGTTTAGGCCATCCAATCTGTGGCATTTTGTTATGGCAGCCCTAATACACTACTTTTATCCTTATTTTACAAATGCAGAAATTAAGACATACAGAGTAAGCCACTTAACTGGTAAGTGACAAATCTGGAGCGAATTTTGAACCAAGGCTGGCCAACCCCAGAATCTACTCTCTTTGGTATTATGCTGTACTGCCCCCAAGAGGAAAAGATGACTCACGTATCCTGTCTGGATTGGCCCATGGGAGTCAAGGGGCCTGTAAAAATATAAATGTCACAGTTGTTGAATATCTTAGGACTTTCAACAGTTCTATTCTGATCTGGAGAGAAATAGGCATTATAAAAATGTTAAATAAGTGGGACAGTAAAATAGTGGAAGTAAAAGTGCCTAAGCAATATTGTCATATTATAGGCACTGAATAAATATTCATTAAAATTTTTTTTATTATTTTAAAAAGTTATGCATAGTTCATAGGAAACTATGTCAGAAGTAGGTTTTGAGTACATCTCATTAATAAATTTCATTGAATATGTTTCATTACAAAATGCATTTCAGACTGGAAACTTTCAATTCCCAAGTTAAATAATAATAAATAAAACCATGAAAATCATTTAACATAACTACTGCTAGACCCAGAAGGAGTGAGAAGCTTCATAACTCTGCCCATGTTGAAAAAACTAAGCCAGACTAAATTAAACAAAAGTCATCAAATAATAAAAAGATTTCTTTTAAATATGTCAAGTCCTGAGCAAGTACAGAATTTTAAAAAAATATTTATTCAGTCAAACCAAGTTTCAAATTATTGTGCTTCAAGAGCTTCACTGTATTTTAGATATGCATTTTATTTAATAGGGAATACAGTAATTAATAATTTCAAATATGACTGAATTCCATTAATAGAGGAGAGGGGAGATAGCAGAACCCATCAGTTTGTCTGTTAAAATGGAAGAATGGACTTTATACCACTATACACATAGAAACGTGACTTGAGAATTAATATAGCCAATCGGTGATGTAATTATATCTGGTTTTAATGTGACTAGCCAATCCTATAAAAAAGTGTATAATATGATGTCAGACATTCTTGTTTTATAAATAAATTTCTCATAAAATTCCTTTAAAGAATGTCCACTCTAATGCATTTTGAACCCTTTTTTAGGCACATAGAAAATAAACACAGTTGAATGATGAGGCATTAAAAAACAAGTTATGATATTAATATAATAATTTTTCATATATATATACCAAACTAATTATACAAACTGCCAGTCAAGAACAAGGTTTTCATAAGCATATAAAGGAAAATCTATAATTTCAAGAGAAGAAAAAAGTTAATAGCTTCTCCTCCTAGAAAATAAACAGAAGGAAAGAGTAGTTTCTCCATGTTGTAGCTCCAAAATTATCCCTCCAAATTTAGGGGGAGGAAATCCAGAAAAATATAATCAGGGAATACTAAGTTATTCATCTTAGTTCAACCAACACTAAGTGAACTATTATACTAAGAAGTAGTCACTACATTTTGCAGTAGTTAAGAGCAGGTATCAGGGCGACACCAGCTGGGTTCTGACTCTGGATCGGCTGTGCCTGTAGCAAATTCCTTGGAATTCAATTCCGTCATCTGTGTTTCAGTTCCCGCATCAGCAATACATTATGAGGATTTTGAGTTAAAATATGGAAAGTACCTAAATGTTTAGAATGTAGCAGATACTATGTAAAGATCAGCTGTTATTGTTAGTTGTTTTAAATATTTTCTACTCAAGAAACTCATAGTCTAGTCTATGTTAGACTAGTTTGTTTTTTTTTTCTTTAGCTGAGCCATCCTGCCACCTGTTAGCAGCTCAGCAGCAGCTCAGCTCAGGCTGGGCATCCAACTGCTGTTGCTCAGCGCTCAGCTCACACTCTTGAGTGAGCTCTTAACCAACTGAGCCACTCTGCCGGCCCCTAGACTAGTCTTGAGTAGCAGGGGAAGTATTATTGCAATGTGAGAAATATTAAGATTAAGATTAAGGTAACTACATAGTGCCTCATACCTTATAGGTAGAGTGCTAGGCATCATCAGGGATATTATATATAAATATAATTTAACATTTACATGTCTAGGTATACAGCATGTCAATATTAGCTTCCAAAACTACAAACCTCCTAGTAAATATAATTGGTTAAATTGCCATTAAAAGCATTACCTGTGACAGTATATCTTCACCAGTCATTTGCTCTTTAAGCATTTTCTTCAACTTGGTTATGACTGAATTTTCGTTTTGCAAGCCTTTGGAAAGTTAAACATTGAAAAACATTGGGAGAACGCATGTGGTAATCAGTAACCCATTGCTATGTAGCTAATTTAACAAAAGGTGAGAGCACTGCGGGGATTAATATAATCTAGGGCCTTCAAACATTCAAACATTAATTACTGCTGCCATCCATCGACAGCCCTTTTCTAAATCTATAAAAGATCAATGTCTATAATATTCAATATTGAATATGATATCCATAAAAGCCAAATAATCTAAATGACATTTCCATGTTTTCATCATTAAGACCACAACTGTGTTTGGCCCAATTAAACTAGCTCCAATTAAACAATTTGTCAGACATTTGAACGTTACAGGGCAGTTAGCTGGATATTTAGAGGTGGGCTGGCCTCTGGATAAATAATTCTGCAGTTGCTCTTAAGCTTTTTTTTGGTGGGGTGGGGGAATGAAAATAAGTTATTGTTGTTAATAATACATAAGGTGTTATTTAATTTGTAACTGCAAAATCATAGTAGTATTCAGGGTTCTTAAAAGAGTAGGCTAAATATAGGATATATTTGAATATTTCAAATTAAAAATTACAAAATTATACTTAAGTATTTTCTCTGCAAACCCTGTACAATTAAACATCATTTTCATTTAGATTAAATTATTTATCTTTCCCATCAAACTGTAGAATTCCTTTTCTTAGTATTACAACCAATTCAGGGTCTGGTTATCAGGCTCTTACAACACTCAGTACTACCCTTCAGAAACTTGACATTTATTAATCCCTAGAGGAGGTCTGTGTGTAGAATATAGCAAATCTCTACATCCATATAAATCATGAAATTGCAGTTAAAACCAGAATCATGACCTATAAATTCAGGCAGCAAATGTCCAAGCCATGTCTTTTGACAAATATAAAGAGATGGCTTTTTAAAAAATTCTTAAAGAATCATATAGTGTAGCTAGGAAACAACTCAAGAAGCAAAAAGACATGGAGCCCTATAGGAAGCGGCCACAGAAAGAAAAGCAGATTGACTGAAATTTAAAAAAGATGTGTATACTGAACATCAGTGACTGAGACTGCTAAACAGCAGCTACTCATAGGGCTGAGGTAAGGGGGAGAGGTCAACATTAGTCAGAAAGAACTCTGGAAGGAAAGAAATCATTCTGCATTTCATTTTCTCTTGCTTAAGTATAAATGCCACTTACGGGAGCGGGCTTTAGAACTTTAGAACTCTCAAAGACTATTTCATAATTAACCACTTCCAAACTTCTCAATATATCACTTTTAAAAGAAACATAAAATAAAATATGTATCCAGGAATAGAGTTTCAAGAATTGAATTATCTTTCTTCTGCAGTAAAATTCATCTCATGGAGTCAGAATCTGGCCACAGAGACATCAGGTTTACCACTAATTTGTGTCCCCCACAAAAGAAAGCTATAAAGAATGCGAGTGTTTTCAGAAGGAAACTCAAGGACAAATAGAAATGTTCTACTATGGGTTGAAAATATTTTTTTCTTCTTTATGGAATCTAAATCTGAACAAATCTAAATTTAGTTTTGTGTGTGTGTGTGTGTGTGTGTGTGTGTGTAGTTACACACTTAGATCTAAAATGGTTATTATTTTTGGTATTTTTATATTTGCCTAAATATGTTGTTTAAATACAATATTTCTACTAGCCCAGTGTTCATAGTTAATTATACATAATTATGCATGTTTTTCTATATTTTCTCCTACTTACTTGGAAGAAAGATGATATTGCAGGAAGATTGTATTCTTAGGAGTCAAGACGGATATGTGTTCCCTCTCATTTATTTAATTTTCTGAATATCATCTTCATGCATTATACATATATTACATTGAGCACTAAATAAATATGCTGGGCACTACACAAATGCTTTAGAGACATTGTGTTATTTAATTTTCGCAACATCTTTAAGATTTGGGTCCTACTATTTGAAATATTTTTCAAGTAGGGAAACTGAGATTATATGACTTGTTTAAGAACATGTCACATAGGCATGGAATCAGGACTGATATTAAATGATGGAACCAGAACTGATATTAAGCAGGTTGACATCAGAGTCCACATGCTTAACCAAAATAAGATTCTGCCTTCTTAGAACATAAAAGAAAGGCTTTGAATACATAAGTTCCCTGCATTCTGCAGTCTTACAGCCTGAATTCAAACCCCATTTTACCATATACATCTGTTTATTTAATTCTTATAATGGGTAAAAATACCAGGTATTTTTCCCATGTATATTTTTAAACAGATAGTTAGATAAACTGAGGCTTCAAAAAGTAACTAAGCTGCCAAGGGAATACAACTGGTAAGTGATGAAGCCAATATTTGACATGAATTGTTTTGACTCCAAAGTCTATGCTCTTTCTAATACATTGCACTGGCACACATTTCATTCATATTTAATCTTCCCAACAACAGTATAACCTAACTCCTATTATCTATCTTCTTATAAACAATGGAACAGGTTAAATGACTTGCCTGAGTTCACCTGGTTACTAAGTATTGAAACCAGTATTCTAGGCCAGGTCTATTTGACTTAAAAGGTCATTCATTGTGATAATTAATTGTCACTGAACCAACCATTCTTGTGATCCAGCTGTCCATCACTTTGATATTTTTAACAGATTGAGTTTATCCTCTTAACCTTTCCTATGTAATCCTATTTGTAAATAGATGAATCTCACACACACACACACTTGACCATTTCACAGCAGTCATTGGTTTTCCTAATCCTAATCCAAGAAAACATAAAAGACTTAGAAAAACAATAGCCTAAGAAAATGATATTGCAATATAATATGTGGAAAGGTTTTTTGTTTGTTTGTTTTTAGAAATGAGTTTATACTATTTGGAATTTTAAAAATGAATCTATGTAAAAATTAATTTAAATAACTTAAAATGCATACCTATTTATTTATATAATTCTTCACTCTACCAAGCAATTATTGAAGGAGTCTTTAAAATGATATTTAATATCTGTTAATAGATGATTTCTAGAATACATCTTCTTTCAAAAATGTAATTAATGATGAAAAAAGCCATTTGTGATTTAGAGATCATATTATCCACAGCACTAAGAGCAAACAGATGGTACACTCAAATTAAGATCATCTGAGGAGGGTTTATTTGTAAAACAACTAATTGCAAAAGGATAAGAAGGGTGTAGGGGAAACACAGGACTGGAGTATAAATCCGGAGCTGTTACCATCCCTATTCTTGTGAGGATGATGGAAGAGAGAAGTTTCTGGAATTGGAAGGGTTGAGAGTTCTGTAGAAAAAGCCACTCCGAGTAAGCAGTGACTCACACACCAGCCTACAATAATTGCAGAGGATGAGAACAAGGGAAAACTGACCTTTTATTTCTGTCCTCCTACCCTTTAATCTTATTTCAGTGCCTTAGAGTGGCCTAACCCAGTTGGAAGTCAGAGGGCATGGGAACCCATTGATGTTAGTTATATAGGTCAGTCTCCCAGGGCAGTAAGTGGGGCGAAGAAAGGCAGACAGCAGATCTGGAGGGCCAAATGAAAATATACAATACATAAATTAATACTCATATTAGTTAGTTATGTATTATATATTTATAAGTATTTTATCAAGTCAACCAGAATACATGCATATGTGGCTGTATCAAAACTTTAAAACAACAATAATTGTGATTGATAATGGTTAATAAATATATAAATATATAAATGGTTAATAAATATATAAAAATTTGTAATCTATCTCCTAATAAGAAAGCAAAGAAGACTAAAGTTTTAGAAAACTCAGAGGACTATGGTTTAGGATTTCTACATTTAAGTCATTCATTGAAGGTGTGATCTTAAACAAATCAGTTAACCTCTGAATATTTCTGTTTTCATTCCATAAAACAGAAATAATATATGTCCTAACTCTCTCTTAGGGATGTGGTGATAGTCTATTGGTTACAATGTAAGAGACAATATTTTGAAAATATAAAATATTATTTATTTTCCTGAAGAAAATCATATTTAATTAGGTCATCTGACAAATATGATTTTAAGTAGTTTTGTTTATTTGATTCCTTAAACGGAAACTCATATTAAGAAACTATGTCTATATACTATTTAGATGACTATAGATGTTCATATTTAGCTTATCCTGAACATACTGATTTCTGTTTTTAAGTACAAACAAGTGTCTTCTTTCTGAATAATTGACAGTCATCTCTATAATACTTACCATATGACCACCTGGCGTATGTCTGGTCTATTCATAAAAGGAACAGTATACTTTCCCATAAACGGAAAATACTTTGCCATGCTGAAGTTTTCAATCTTATATTAGAAATTGCACTTATTTATATAAGAATATTAAAATACTCCAGAAGCATAAAGTAATTTATGTAAGTTCTTAAACATCGGTTTAAGTGTTAGTCACCTTCCTGTTTTCATTCTAGTTACCCTTTCTGACATTGCATAGCTATGGCTCTATCTCTCAGCTACAAAGCAACGACTTCCATTGTTATCTAAGGTAGGCATCTCTAGTTATATACGTCACAGGTACCTCAAACTCAATATGGTGGAAATCAATCAAGTTATTTTTCTCTCTGAAATGGTACTGACTCTTTTATTCAACACTTCAATAAACATACATCATCATCTATCCAGTCACCCAGAAATTTCGATATGTCCAAGTACATACCACTTTCTTATCCACATTTAATTGATCACAAAATTCACTGTTCAGTGCCTCTTGTCTCCAGGTTAAGATTTTAATCGACTCTTCCAGTATGATTGAGTGACTTTCTAAAAGGCAAACATGATCAGTTACTTTTCTGCTTAAAACCTTTCACTGTCTTCAAACAGTTTAGTATGCAACGATGAGTGACCATTATTTAAGTTATCTCCTGTCATTCTTACTTTTCTATTACTTCCATACTACCCTGGTGCCCAAAAAATATAGGTATCTCCAACTCTCTATCCTTTTCCTAACTATAAATGCTGTTTCAGGTCCCCATGTCTTTAGGCCACATTGTACCTTTCTCATAGAATAGTTTCTTTCCACCCCACCATGACCCTAGTCTGGCAGATACAAACTACTCATCAGTCCAAAATGTGCTAAGAGTTACCACCACTATATGTGCTCCTAAGCACTTTTCCTTCTGTTTGAATAGACCACATCCTCCTTTGTGTTATTTTATCATAGCACTTTTATTATTGTTTTTCGTCAGTCTCTTTTCCCTTATTGGAATTTAAAACTCATTAAGATCAGCTGTGCTGACTCAATATTATATAAGTCTATTAAGGGAGAGGGTTAAAAATTATATATTGAGGGCCGGCCGAGTGGCGTGGTGGTTAAGCGCTGGCTTGAGAAGCCAGCAGCCCCGGTTCAGGTCCCACATGTGAGGGCCAGTGACACTGCCCTCAAAAAAAAAAAAAAGATATATATAATAAAAGAATGACTGGAAGAACAAAATTCTTTAAGGATAATTTTCTACTTTGACTAATCTTTCTTTGGATTTCCCAATTGGCCTTGATAAACCTGAAGAATAATTGTTTTTGCTATAGTAAGAAGAGTATGCCAAAAATGTATAAAATAAAAGAAATGGTTTGACAGCCAATACTTATAGTGACATATTTCTGACCTCATCTATTGTTTTCCAACAGAAAACAAAACAAAACATGCAATATAATAGCAAATCTGTTATACCTCACTGTTTTGGTTATTTTTTCAGAGTATGATCAGGATTTTGTTCATAATTTTATCACATAACTATCTTTTACTGAATTTTCTGCCTCAAAATAATTAGATATTGAGAGAGATAAATGCCCTTTATTTTTTGCCAAGATGAAAGAATTACCACTATTTTTTTTTCTATTTTAAAATAAGATAAGAATTAAAACACAGAAATTTGCATTCTCAGTAGAAAAGTCTGCATTTAAAAATTCAAAATGTGAGTTACTCATGTCTTTTAATTCTAGAGAGATTTAAAATTAGGGGCACAGTTATGGTCACTCAAAAAAATTGACTTTACTAACTTCAAATTATACTTCTTTTCCACTGGAAAAATTTTTTCAGATCAAAATTTCTCTCCTTACCTTTATGTTGAACTGATATAATTGTACACTGTTTTAATAATACAACTATATGAACATTATGTTAATCTAATGTATTTTATTGAGTGCATTTTTCCCCAAAATATATGTTTTGCTAAGTGTAAAATGTGATAACTATGTTCCTATTGTGTTTTTTTAATAAACAAACAAACAAACAAAAACATCATCATAGCATCCACTTTACTCCAGAGGAAAGATTTTATAGTAAGAAATACAGCGAACATTTTTTTTTTTTAAACTGAGCGATCCTGCCACCTGTTGGCAGCTCAGCAGCAGCTCAGCTCGGGCTGGGCATCGAGCTGCTGTTGCTCAGAGCTCAGTTCGCACTCTTGAGATAGCTCTTAACCAACTGAGCCACTCGGCCAGCCCTAGCAAACATATTTTTAATATCTTTCATATAGTGCAAATGAGATGAAATTTCTGAAAGTTCAAGTATTTGTAACAAGCTTGAAAAGAAACAAACATGAAGAGAAATTCCTAGAAATTCTTGTAATAAGATTTACAGAAGTTTTTTAGAAGGCTCTATTTTAAGCCTGAGTGTTGAGGTCTTCTAACAGAAATGGAATTACTTTCACTTACCACATGGCTCTATAGAAAGCAATAAACTGATTGATAAGCCATAGCACAGCCTAGTTAAGAGCATGTAACAGCACAAGTCACAAAGAGGTAAGTGAATGGAGGCAACTAAACTGGAAGAAAGCTCTGGTTGGGGCAGGAAAGGGTAACCATCTCAGCCATGATGTGTTACTGACGGGGGGAAGCCAAGCTATGGCACAATCAGTGTGTAAAAATTTTTTCCCTTCAAGCCATTTCTTTGTCATTTTTATTGAGATACAATTGACATATTGTGTAAGTTTAAGGTGTACAACTTGTTGATTTGATACATTTATATATTGCAATATGGTCACCAGCATAATGATAGCGAACACTTCTATCACATCACATAATTATCATTTATTTCCTGTAGTTAGAACATTTAAGGTCTCGTCTGTTAGCAACTTTGAAGTATATGATACAGTATTATAGTGTGTTAATTTTTGAGACAGAAAAACAAAGGTAAATTAAGCTTAATGACCTGTCTCGTATCATACAGCCACTATTGACGGATTCAGGACTAGTTACATTTCCTTACAGCCTTTCTCTCCTGTAACATCAAACCTTTCTATTCATAAGGTGTTTCCAGAGCAAAATGCATGGAGTTGAGGTAGAAAAGACCCCAAACTACATTATACATGAAAGTGGATGCAAACACAATTGTGAATACAATTGCTTGTGATCCTGGCTTTAGCATGAATATGAGGGCAGACGCATAGTCAGCTGTAGAAGACATTTTTTGTTGTATAAGCCTCACTTCTCAGCCTCATATTTAAGTCTATTTTTTTGTCAATGTCCCTCAAAATTTCACATGTCCTCCATTTTCATAAAACACTATGAAAATATAAATACTATTACATAATGACTTAAAGTATAATGCAAATTTTCTAAGTCAAGATAGTCAATTTTGTGAAAAAAAATCCTGGTGTTTGTTTAAATTCAAATTTTAGACCTAGCCTGAGACAGGGCAAGTTATTTAATCTCACTGTGCCTCAGTTTCCCTGTCAAATGGGGATGTTAGTAGTATCTTAATGGGTTGTTGTGAGGAGCCTGCAAGTGAAAATATGAAAAGATTTCAAAAAGTGCCTGCACACAGTAAACCCCATACTTAAATTTTGATCACTATTGTTATTTTATAATTAAACTTTTAATATAGGCATTCACCTCTAGATAAGAATAAGAACACATATTTTTCCTGAGTTTTTATGAAACATTTGAAACATACAAACTACATGTGTTAATATTTTTTTTAATTTTTTCATTTTATTTTAATTAGTTTCAGGTGTACAACACAGTGCAATAGTTATACATTTTACCCCTCAAAGTGACAACCCCCCACCCCAAATTCGCCACCCCACTCCCCCCCCATATCATATATATCTATTACTCTTCCTCTGGCTCTCTTCCACAGTATAATCCACATCCCGTGACTATCTATATATATTCAATTACAGTAGGTATACCACCTCCGCTTTAGTAATACAGTGCAGTGATCAAACCTCTACTCCATCCATGAAATGGTCTCCCTAACAAGACCTATGATCATCTGACATTCCACAGAATATTTACAACATTATTAATTATATTCCCCAAACTGTTTTTCATATCCCAGTGGCAATATTGTAGTTGCCTATTTTTGCTGTCTAATCCCTTCCCCTTCTCCCTCATCCCCATTCCCCTCCCAATTAGCAACCCTGATTTTTTCCTCTATATCTATGAGACAGTTTCTGTTTACTTTGCTCATTCATACAGTTTTTCAGATTCCACATATGAGTGAAATCATATGGTATTTGTCTTTCTCTGACTGACTTATTTCACTTAACATAATGGTCTCTAGGTCTATCCATATCATTGCAAATGGTACAATTTCATTCTTCTTTATAGCGGAGTAATACTCCATTGTATAAATATACCACAGTTTCTTAATCCAGTCATCTACTGATGGGCATTTTGGTTGTTTCCAAGTCTTAGCTATTGTAAATTGTGCTGCTATGAACATAGGGGTGCATAACTTTTTTTGAATAAGTGTCTTGGTTTTTTCAGGATAAATACCTAGGAGTGGAATTGCTGGGTCAAACGGTAGCTCTATTTCCAGTTCTTTGAGATACCTCCATATTGACTTCCATAGTGGCTGCACCAATCTGCAATCCCACCAACAGTGCAGCAGGGTCCCCTTTTCACCACAGCCCCGCCAGCACTTGTTGTTTGTTGATTTATTGATGATAGCCATTCTGACTGGAGTGAGGTGGTATCTTCATGGTGGTTTTTATTTGCATTTCCCTAATGACCAGTGAGGTTGAACTTTTTTTCATATGCCTGTTGGCCATCTGTATGTCCTCTTTAGAGAAATGTCTCTTCATATCTTCTGCCCATTTTTTAATTGGGTTGTTTGCTTTTTTGGTGTTGAGTTTCATGAGTGTTTTATAAATTTTGGATATTAACCCCTTATCAGATATGTCGTTGGCAAATATATTCTCCCATTCAGTAGGCTACCTTTTTGTTTTATTAATGGTTTCCTTTGTTGTGAAAAAACTTTTAAGTCTGATATAATTCCATATGTTCATGTTTTCTTTTACTTCCCTTGCCCGTAGGGATGTATCAGTAAAAATATTGCTCCACGTAATGTCTGCAAATGTACTCCCTATATTTTCTTTTAGGATTTTTATGGTTTCAGGTCTTACATTTAAGTCTTTAATCCATTTTGAATTTGTTCTTGTATAAGGCGTAAGGAGGTGGTCCAGTTTCATTATTTTGCATGTGTCAGTCCAATTTTCCCAGCACCATTTATTGAATAGACTATCTTTACTCCAGTGTAAATTCTTGCTTCCCTTGTCATAGGTTAACTGTCCGTAAATGCCTGGATTTATTTCTGGGCTCTCTGTTCTGTTCCACTGATCGATGTGCCTGTTTTTATGCCAATACCAAACTGTCTTGATTACTGGGGCCTTGTAGTAGGTTTTGATGTCTGGTAGCGTGATCCCCCCGTCTTTGTTTTTATTTCTCAGAATTGCCGAGGCTATTAGGGGTCTTTTATGATTCCATATAAATTTTAGGATTATATTTTCTATTTCTGTGAAAAATGCCCTTGGCAGTTTGATAGGAATTGCATTGAATCTATATATTGCTTTAGGCAGTATGGACATTTTAACTATATTAATTCTTCCTATCCATAAGCATGGTAGATGTTTCCATTTATTTGTATCTTCTATGATTTCTTTCTTCAGTGTCTTATAATTTTCTGAGTACAGATCTTTCACTTCTTTGGTTAAATTTATTCCTAGGTATTTTATAGTTCTTGATGCAATTGTAAATGGGACAGTTTTCTTAATTTCTCTTTCCATTAGTTTATTATTGGTATATGCAAATGCCACTGATTTCTGAACATTGATTTTATATCCTGCTACTTTACTGAATTCGTCTATCAGTTCCAATAGTTTTTTGATGGAGTCTTTGGGGTTCTCTATATACAGTATCATGTCATCTGCATATAATGACAATTTTACTTCTTCCTTGCCAGTTTGGATGCCTTTTATTTCTTTTTGTTGTCTGATTGCTGTGGCTAGAACTTCCAGCACTATGTTGAATAAAAGAGGAGAAAAGTGGACAGCTTTGTCTTGTTCCTGATCTTAAGGGGAATGGTTTTAGCTTTTCCCCATTGAGTATGATGTTAGCTGTAGGTTTATCATATATGGGTTTTATTATGTTGAGATATGATCCCTGTATTCCCACTTTGCTAAGGGTTTTTAACATAAATGGCTGTTGGATTTTGTCAAATGCTTTTTCTGCATCTATTGAAATGACCATGTGATCTTTATCCTTCATTTTGTTGATGTGGTGTATCACATTAATTGATTTACGGATGTTGAACCAGCCTTGCGCACTAGGGATGAATCCCACTTGATCATGATGTATGATCTTAATATATTGCTGAATTCTGTTTGCTAATATTTTATTGAGAATTTTTGCATCTATATTCATCAGGGAGATTGGCCTGTAGTTTTCCTTTTTTTGTGATGTCTTTATCTGGTTTTGGAATCAGGATGATAGTGGCTTCATAAAAAGAATTTGGGAGCCTTCCCTCCTTCTGGATTTTTTGGAATAGTTTGAGAAGAATAGGTGATAGTTCTTTTTTGAATGTTTGATAAAATTCACTTGTGAAGCCGTCTGGTCCAGGGCTTTTGTTTTTTGGGAGCTTGTCAATTACTGATTCAATTTCCTTGGTAGTAATCAGGGTATTTAGATTTTCTGTTTCTTCTTGCGTTAGCTTTGGAAGGTTGTATGCTTCTAGAAAATTATCCATTTCTTCCAGATTGTCAAATTTGTTGGCATATAGTTGCTCATAGTAATTTCTTAGAATTTTTTATATTTCTGTGATGTCTGTAGTCATTTCCCCTCTTTCATTCCTGATTTTGCTAATTTGAGTCCTCTCTCTTTTTTTTTTGATGAGCCTGGTTAGAGGTTTGTCAATTTTGTTTATCTTCTCAAGAAACCATTGATCTTTTGAATTGTTTTTCATTGATCTTTTGAATTGTTTTTCTGTTCTCTATATTGTTTATTTCCACTCTGGTCTTTATTATCTCCTTTCTTGTGCTCCCCTTGGGCCTCTTTTGCTGTTCTTTTTCCAGTTCCCTTAGATGTAAGGATAACCTGTTGATTTGAGATTTTTCTTCCTTCTTTAGGTAGGCTTGCTCTGCTATAAACTTCCCTCTTAGGACTGGTTTCGCAGCATCCCAGAGATTTTGGGTCGTGGTGTTTTCATTTTCGTTTGTCTCGAGGTATCTTTTGATTTCCTCCTTGATCTCATTTGTGACCCACTCACTATTTAATAGCATATTGTTTAGCCTCCATTTATTTGTCAGCTTCCCGGATTTCTTCTTATAATTGATTTCTAGTTTCATAGCATTGTGGTCAGAGAATACAGTTGAAATGATTTCAATCTTCTTAAATTTATTGAGACTTGTTTTGTGGCCTAACATGTGGTCTATCTTAGAAAATGTTCCATGTGCACTTGAAAAGAACCTATATTCTGTAGCTTTGGGATGAAATGCTCTGAAAATGTCTGTTAAATCCAGCTGGTCTAATGTGTTATTTAAGGTGGCTGTTTCCACATTGATTTTCTGTCTGGAGGATCTGTACATTAGTGACAGCGGGGTGTTGAAGTCCCCTACTATGATAGTGTTACTGTTGATCTCTGTCTTTATGTCTGACAATATCTGTTTTATATATTTAGGGGCTCCTATGTTAGGTGCATAGATGTTTACTAGAGTAATGTCCTCTTGTTGGATCGATCCCTTCATTACTATGAAGTGTCCTTCTTTGTCCTTTGTTATATTCTTCAATTTAAAGTCCATTTTATCTGATATAAGTATCGCTACTCCAGCTTTTTTCTCAGTACCATTTGCATGAAATATTTTATTTCATCCCTTTACTTTCAGCCTGTATGAGTCTTTGGATCTGAGGGAGTCTCTTGTATACAGCATATGCTGGGGTCTTGCTTTCTTATCCATTCAGCCACCCTATGTCTTTTTATTGGAGCATTTAATCCATTTACATTTAATGTGATTATTGATAGGTGTGTATTTATTGCCATTTTGTTATTTGTGTTCGTAGTCTTTCTTAGGTTGTTTTTCTCTTCTACTTAAAGAAGCCCTTTTAGCATTTCCTGCAAAGCTGGCTTGGTGGTAATGAATTCCCTTAACTTATTCTTTTCTGCAAAGCTCCTTATCTCGCCTTCGATTTTAAATGATAACCTTGCTGGATACAGCAATCTTGGTTGTAGGCCTTTGTTTTTCATCACTTTGAAAACCTCCTGCCACTCCCTTCTGGCCTGCAAAGTTTCTGTAGAAAAGTCAGCTGATACTCTTATGGGGGTACCCTTGTAAGTAACTTGCTGCTTTTCCCTTGCTGCTTTAAGGATTCTGTCTTTGTCCTTAACCCTTGCCATTTTCACTATAATGTGTCTTGGAGTGGGCCTGTTTGGAATCATCCTGGTTGGAACTCTCTGCACTTCCTGAGCTTGTATTTCAATGTCCTTTGCCAGGTTAGGGAAGTTTTCAGACATTATTACTTCAAATATATTCTCAATCCCTTGCTCCCTCTCTTCTCCTTCTGGTAGTCCAATGACCCGTTGGTTATTGCGTTTGATGTTGTCCCCCAGCTCTCTTAAACTATTTTCCATGTTTTTCATTCTCTTTTCTTTTTGTTGTTCCGCATGGGTGATCTCTGCTATTTTGTCTTCTAAGTCACTGATTCGATTTTCTGCTTCATCCAGTCTGCTAGTGATTCCATCAAGTTTGTTATTTAATTCAGTAATTGTGTTCTTAAGTTCTAGCTGGTTGCTTTTCATGATTTCTCTATCCTTCTTTATATTTTCATTAATTTCCTTGAACATTCTAATAATCAGTGTTCTGAACTCTGTCTCTGATAGGTTGGTTACCTCTATTTCCTCTATTTCCACTGATTCAGGAAGTTTCTTCTGTTCTTTTATTTGTGTTGTGTTTCTTTGTCTCCCCATTCTGGCTTACTCTTTGTGTTTGCTTCAATATAACAGATAGATCCCCCAGATTTCTCAGTCTTTTCTGGGTAAACTTCTATGGTGTGTGTCCTTTATATTTGAATTACTGTCTCCCTATTCTCCTGGGCTTGTATCTGAGGTGTTCCTTGAGGTACTCACTTGTTGAAGTTTTAGTTTTGATTACTTTTGGCTTGTCAGTAGGTGGGATTGACTCCCAGATTGATTAGCTGTGAGGATCAGCAGCATCTGCAGTTTATGAGCTGCTGTGAGAAGATTGACCCCTCTGATGAACCTTGGACCCTATGGGCCCTAGTACCTGTAGCAACTTCCTTTTGGGTGTGACTCTTGTATATCAAACCCAGAAATGCTCTGGTTTTATCTAAAGTTGGCCTCCGGGTATGATGATTCTTGTGTCTGTTTGTTTGGACCCACTGCTGCAGAGTGATTTTAGAGCATAACAGATCAACAAGAGCAACCTCCGCAGCCACCAAAGGAAACCAAATGCTCGCACAAGTAAAAAAAAACAACCATCAAACTACAGTCAACTTGTACAGAAATATCAATCATACTAATGAAGAAAACAAACAGAAACAAAACAAAAACCACACACACAATAATAACAGAGGAGGAAACAAAATAAAATACAATATCCTAAAATAAACAATAGAATAAACATGAGAAACCGATTAGCTATACCTAAAAAATAAAAAATAAAAATAAACTAAAATAATAATAAAAAAGTAAGAATAAAAATTAAAAAAATAAAATTTGCAGAAAAAAGGAAAAGAGGAAAAGTATAGCAGTGAGAAGAATGAATAAAATAAGAGAGAAAGTGAGGGTGGGGAAAAAAGAAAAAGAAAAGAAAGAAAAAGAAAAAGAAAAAAATATATATATATATTTGTCTACACACCCATATATATGGACATATATTCACCTATATACACCTATATATATGCCTATATTAAAAACTACAAAATGATAATAATGAAATAGAAATAAAAAGCAAAAACAACCAAGATAAGCAGCCAATAAAGGGAAAACAAAACAGAATAAAACCAAACAAACCAAAAATATCCGTGCCGGTCTTGGTTAAAGTCCACCAAGCTCTCTTCAGTTTGTCTGCTGTACGAAAATTCCTGTGCATCTTGTGGGAACAGTAGGCCACCTGATGCCTAGCGTGATCCTGGCACTGCAGGTTTGCTGTACTTGAGTGTGGTTGTGACGTGTGATTGGTGGTTTTTACAAAGTCACTGCCTTTTTGCTTTTGCCTGTCCCAAGGCAGGCTGCACCCCCAAAGGCTCAATGAGTGTCTCTGGGCACCCTTTCGGTTGACAGCTGTGGAGAATTAAAGAATTCCTCACTACCAAAAGCCAGCTGCTAAGAATCTGTTAATTAGTGCCTCAGCAGGTGAACCAGCCCTGCCTCCCAAGCCTTGCATAAAGGTGGGGGCGGGGTAGGTAGTCTCACTCTGCAGCCTTTACTGGGTGGAAATTCTCAACCCCCTGAGGTAGGAATATCTTCCTAGTCTGTTCCTATTGCTGCATTCAGGAGTCAGTTTAAGACTCTGTCTTGGCCGGGGGCCAAAGTTTGTGGGAGTGGGTGGGTTATTGTTTTTTTTTTTTGCTTTCTGTTCAAGAGTAGAAAAAGGAAAAAAAAATAAAAATAAAAAACATAAAAATAAACAAAGCCACAGTTCCAACACTGTTTTAAGTTAAGGCCTTTGCCTCTTATGCTCCAGCGGAGTTCCTGCTGCTCTCCCAAAGGGTCTGCCGGGATTTAGGGAATTGCGCGCACCCTACTGTGTGGCTAAGATCCCCGCTCCGTCTCTCTCGGGGACCTGCGTCTCCGCCCGGCGGGTGCTGACTCTCCGTGGGCGAGTCCTCTTTTTTCCCCTGCTCCTGGGTTTCAGGCTTCTGTGCTCCGCGGGACCTGGTGGGCACAGAGACTGATCCCTGAACCGGGTGGGTGCAGGGATTGATCTTGCCCTGCCCTGCCGTTACTCTGCACCCTGCTTCCTGGGGACCCGGCGAGCCGCAGGTGCAGCTCGTACCTCTGCACAGTCATCTCCTCTCTCTCCTCCCGCACTTGCCCGGCCTGAGGCTTCTGCCTCAGACTGCAAACCAATGCGCTCTTGCTGAGCTCTGGGTGGGCCGCGGGCCGCAGGGAGCGAGCCGGGGGAACACTCACCATGACTCAGCAGCCGCGGGTGCAGGCTGCACCTCATGTGTCTCGCCGCCTTCTTCCCCTACTCGCCCGGCGGCCCACCTTCCAGCAATCCTTGTGTGGAACTCTTAGTTGCTCTGTGTGATGAGTAGATGTCTCTTTGAAGCGTATTAGAAGTTCAAATTGTGGATATTTCCAGGGGAGATTTCATAGAGCCCTCCTCACAGCCGCCATCTTGCCGGAAGTTATGTGTTAATATTTTTAAGGTGTGTATTTATGACTCCGCAAACATTAAATAGACAGAAATACAGTGTGTGGCAATTAAAGTGTCCCAAACCTAGTTATGCTATTAACTCTATCACCTGCAGGCTTATTAAGTGCAGGACAATTGTAGTTTCTTTATTTAAAAAGAGTTCAATTGCCTTTCCTTGAATCTGATGATAATTCTGTTGTCTGATATTTTTAGTGTGATAAGCCTCTGTATTTATAAGGCTTACATATCATTTTTTTTAAATTTCAATTCCCACTACACTGTTTTAAATTATTCCCCCTTTGAAAGCTGACAGCATCTCATCAAGTTCCTTATTCAAACTCATATTTTATTCAACCTTTTTATTGTTTTCCAACCTGACTTTCAGCTCCCACTGTCTGCTGAGCCCCAAAGCACCTGAAGTGCATGGCTTCACCTTCGATGCATCCTACTCCTAGTACATATGGGAATGTAAAGAACCCAGCACACCATTAGATCAGCAAAAGAGAGGAACAGATACTCATAAGCTATTCCTCCCCACAAACCCATCCCTCCTTCACTCATTTGTTCATAAAATGTATTTACTTGATGATTCAACAAACATTTATTGAAATCTATTCTGTGTCAGGTACTGTTGGCATTCAATATATATTATCTCACTTGGTTCTCATTATAGTGCCATCTATCTATCTGTTATTGGCAGTACTGTTATTATCAATTAGAAATAATGATGGCTCACATAAACCTCATTGGCTACGAAACTGCTACTGAGCAAAAACTGGCAGTACCATTATTATCAATTCCAATTAAACCATGAACAGACTAAGGTTTGGAGGTTATAAGTAATGTCCCAAGGTGGTATGTGTTAGAAATATCTTGCTGACTTTCTCCATAAATAATAAGCCAGCCAAATGACATTCACACCAGAGTAAAGGAGGTCATCATTCACTCATTCATTTGCATACACATTCAACCATTTGCTTGTTGTGCAAAAGGTAATTGTTTGCCTAGTCTCATGCTAGGTATTAGAGGAAAGTCTGCTTTCAAGGAAAAATGCAGTATTACTGTGCTGATACTTTACATATGCTAACTCACCTAGTTTAAGAATGGGATTGGGGAGGAGGGGCTGGCCGAGTGGCTCCATTGGTTAAGAGTTGGCTTAGAGCACATGCTCTGAGCAACAGGGCCACTGGTTCAATTCCTATATGGGCCAGGGAATGCTGTGCTCTAGATGAGCTGTGGCTGAGCTGCCAACAGGAGGCAGGATGGCTCAGCTGGTTTAACAACAAGATTGCCTGTTCAATGGTGGGCTATGCCCATCCTGAAACTAAGACTGAACTCAGCACCTTGAGCTGAGCTGCCGCCCGGATGGCTCAGTGGATAGGGAGTGCGCTCTTCACAACAAGGCTGCCAGTTCAAATCCCTCATGGGATGGTGGCTATGCCCACCTGCAACTAAGATTGAACACAGCCTTGAGCTTAAAGGCCACAAGCTGCCAACGGGAAGCCAGATGGCAACTGGCACCCTCCACAACGAAGATTGAAGAACAACAACTTGGCTGGTCCCCTTCCCCAACTCCCCAATAAAATCTTCAAAAAAAAAAAGAATGGGATGGGGAGGTTTTGGTCCAGGGTATACAGGAAATTGTTCTAACAATTTGGCTCTAGTATCCTGTACTATTTGGGCTGATTGCTGACATTCAGTTGTTCTTTTAGAATAATGATTTTTGAACTCTTGAAAGCCTTTGATTTGTTTTCAGAGTTCTGAAAAAGTTGATTTTGAGAACTTTTGCTATTGTTCTCATTGGTGTTCCTGAAGAGCAGATTTTCCAGAAGTCTTTACTCCCTTCTTCCAAAATCTCTAACTGCTATCATTTTAAACTTACTTTCAATTATATTTTTATCTCATTCCTTGTGACCAAGATTTCTGTCATCCTTCAGTTGCAGTAACCAATCTTGCTTTGATTTGTTTTGAATAGTTCAGTATCTCCATTGTGGGGTGGTGATACCTTGTTCAATCTCTCTTCTTAGAAATCATCATGATAAATTTCAGTACTGAGCCCCACTATCTGCTTAAAGATGATTTTAGAAAGGTGATCCCCTTGCTATTGATATAGATAGATAGATAGATAGATAGATAGATAGATAGATAGATATCATAGAACTTGAGAAAGGGATAAAATTACTCCTAATATCTTTTTATATTAGCCCTGGTGTTAATCTTTGTGTATGGTGTAATTTACATAGAAAAAAAGGTCATCTCTCCAGGCATTATTCTTTGGACCTAAATTTGCAATGGAAAAGTTAACGTGGGCTTCCAGTCAAGATGGCAAATAGATAAATGCTGTGCTTGCCTCCATTCACAACCACATCAAAATTATAACTAAACTACACAACACCTGTCATTGAGAACCACCTAAAGTCTAGATGAACAGAAGTCCTACAATTAAGGATATACAGAAGAAGCCATGTAGAGACTCATAGGTGGTGGCAGAGACATGGAATGGGCTGGTCTCACACATGTATGGTGGTTAAAAATCAGGAGATGCCCTCTGAGAAGCGAGGGGTCCTAGTCCCACACCAGGATCCCCAGGCCAGGATTTTAGTACGGCAAAGAAAAGTCCCCACAATTTCTGGCTGTGAAAACCAGCAAGATTGCAGCTGATGAGATGGAAGGCAGCTGGAGACTCAGGAGCTCCTCTTAAAAGGCCCACAAAGGGACTTACTCATTGACAGATTCACTCACTCTGAGCTCCAGTGAGTGGGCAGCAGCTCAAAAGGTGCCAGGAACATACAGGGAGGAACTGCGTTGTCTGGCTGCAGGTTGATGGCTTGAGGGGCAACTTTCTCCCGGACAGAAGTGTTGGCAGAAGCCATTGTTCCTTTGTTGAGTCCTCCCCTACCCACACTACACAGATGCCATGTCTGAGTCTCCATCAACCTTAGTAATAACATTCACCCCACCATGGGGTTTTCCTGAGATTGTGCTCCACCCAACTTGCAGGGCCCACCCAAGCTGCTTCCAGTGGCTTTTCCATATAAACGACCTGTCTTGGCTCATGCTGCAGACTTCTTAAAAACCTCTCAAAAGTTCACAAATGCTAAACATGTAGCATCTGGCCTCAGTGTGTCCCATACCTCTTGGTAAGCAGCCCCAAGCCCAGCATTGGTGGCAGCCGAACTTGGTTCACAGCTTAGTCTTTCTAGGCACCTCCAAGCCCAGCACAAATGGCAACCATCTGCAGATCACTTTGTAACTCATATCAACTGGCCTTGGGCAGGGCACTGACAGTAGCTGACCTTGGTCTGCAACAGAGTCCCTTCCAAGAAGCCCAGAAGTAACACAACCCATGGCCAGTTTCAGACAACACCAGAGCACCACCCAACCACCTCCACAAATGCCACACACAATGAGTAGGCTGGGCAGGCACCAGAGTCTTGCTAAAGCAAATATTGCTCAATAGAGTTAGCTATTGACAACAGTTCCTCCACTGTTGTCATTGCCAGTCCTTATATCAAATAAGCCTGAGGGTCAATCCCTCCCATTGATGGGCCAACAGCAACCACGGTTCAACTACAATAGGAGGATACGCACAACCTACACAAGGGACACACCTGGAGCACCCAGCTGGGACCAGGAAGACTGCACCACTGAGACCAGGAAGATTGCACCACTGGGTCCCACAGGACACCTACTACATAAGGCCACTCTACTAAGACTGGGAGACATAGTAGCCTGACCTAATACAAGAAACAAACTCAGGGAGGCAGCCAAAATGAAGTGACAAAAAAACTTGTCTCAAATGAAAGAACAGAACAAAGCTCCAGAAAAAGAACTAAACAAAATGGAGACAAGCAATCTACCAGATGTATAGTTCAAAGCTGGTTACAAAAGTGCTCACTGGGGCTGGCCCAGTGGCTCAGTTGGTTAAGAGTTAGCTTAAGAGAGTGAGCTCTGAGCAAAACAGGGCCTCCGATTTGATTCCCACATGGGCCAGTGAACGCTGCGCCCGAGTTGAGCTGTTGCTGAGCTGCCAACAGGTGGCAGGATAGCTCTCCTGGTATAACAACAAGATTACCTGTTCAATGGTGGGCCCCACAACTAAGACTGAACCCAGCACCTTGCGCTGAGCTGCCGCTTGTATGGCTCAGTGGATAGAGCATGTGCTCTTAACAAAAAGGCTGCCAGGTTCGGGAAAAAAAAAATGCTCAGTGATCTCAGTGAGAACTTCAACAAAGAGATAGGAAACATAAGAATGGAAATTTAAAAAAAAAACAGAAATGAAAATTACAATAACTGAAATAAGTACATTAGAGGGAATCAAGGGTAGATTAGATAAAGTAGAAGATTGAATCAGTTAATTGGAAGAGAAGGTAGCAGAAAGCACCAAATCAGGACAACAAAAAGAAAAAAGAAGCCAAAAAAATAAGGAGAGTTTAAGTGTAACATCAAGTGTAACAATCTTCATATCACAGGGGCACCAAAAAGAGAAGAGAGAGGCAGACAATACAAGAAATTGAAAACCTAGTTGAAGAAATAATGACTGAAATAATGACCTAGTAAAGGACATAAACATACAAGATCAGGAAGTGTGGAAAGTCCCAAACAAGATGAATCCAAACAGGCCAACACCAAGACATGTCATAATTAAAATGCCAAAGGTTAGGGCCAGCCGAGTGGCGTGGTGGTTAAGCGCTGGCTTGGGAAGCCAGTGGCCCCGGTTCGGTTCCCACATGTGAGGGCCAGTGACACTGCCATCAAAAGAAAAACAAAAAAAAAACACAAAACTTCTCCTAAAATGCCAAAGGTTAAAGACAAAGAGAAAATCTTAAAGGCAGCAAGAGAAAACAGTGAGTTACCTACAAGGTAACTCCCATAATGCTGTCAGCTGATTCTCAACAGAAACTTTTCAGGCCAGAAGGGATTGGCACAAAATATTCAAAGTGATGAAAAGCAAGGACCTACAACCCAGATTACACTAACCAGCAAAGCTATCATTTAGAATTGAAGGACAGATAAAGAACTCCCCATAGAAGAAGAAGCTAATGGAGTTCATCACCACCAAACCAGTATTACAAGGGATGTTGAAGGGACTCATTTAAGAAGAAAACAAAAAGATCAAAAGTATAAATAGTAAATGTCAATAACTGTATATCGATCAACAATTAGTTTATATACAAGTGGATCAAATACTGAATCAAAAGACATAGGGTGGCTGAATGGATAAGTAAACAAGACCTTTACAAATGCTGTCTGCAAGAGACTCATTTCAGATCAAAACACATATGCAGACTGAAAGTAAAAGGATGGAGAAATATATTTCATGAAAATGGAACTAAAATTAAAAAAAAGTGGGGGTATCAATACTTATACCAGACAAAATAGACTTTAAAAAAAGGTCTATAACAAGAGACAAAAAACACCCAGTAATCCCACTGCTGGGTACTTTTCCAAAGTAATCCAAAACACTACTACCAAATGATATGTGCATCCATATGTTCATTGCAGCATTATTTACAATATCCAAGATATAGAGGTAACCTGGGTATCCATCAATGGATGAATGGATAAAGAAGAGGCGGTACATATATACAATGAAATATTACTCACCCATAAAAAAGAATGAAATCTTGCCATCTGCACCAACATAGATGGATTTAGAGGGTATTGTGCTGAGTGGACTAAGTCAGAGAGAAAAGACAAATGCCATATGATTTCTCTTTTAATGTGGAATCTAAAAAGCAAAATAAATAAACAAAATAGAAATAAACTCATAGATATAGAGAACATTTTGATGGTTGCCAAAGTGTGAGGGAAGTTAAAGGGGTGGCTGGAAAAGGGGAAGGGATTAATAAATACAAATTGGTAGTTACAGAATAGTCATGGGGATGTAAAGTATAGCATAGGAAATATAGTCAATAATATTGTAATAACTATAGTGTCAGATGGGTATTTGATTTATCAGGTGATCATTTTGTAAGTTGTATAAAGTTCTAATCATTATGTTGTAACTTGAAAAAATATAATATTGTATGTCAAGTATAATTGAAAACTTAAAAAAAGGAAAAACTTATCCTGTCTGGAATTGTTTAAAAGATACTAATTCTCGTATGAAGGCAAAAACCCAGGCTGAAGATGAAAATACTATATTTTTAAAACCAACTGCTTTAGTTGACTGCTATTCTCAGTTTATTTTCCTTTAATTATTACCTATTCCTTAGTAAATTCCTATATAGAGATTTTAGCATGGTCTCTGGTGTACTATGGGCATAAAGTGGAAGAGTCATGTAAGTTCATATTTAGGTATTGAAAGGAATATCATCAACCCTGGGGCTGATATGATAGAGAAAAACCAATAATCAGTGAGTGAACCCCAAGGTAAAGGTTAGCTTTCAGGATAAAGGAAGGGTAGAAGTTCCACCACTCCTCGTAGATAATCTTCTTGGTAACCTTGGAACACTGGAAATTATTTTAAGGAGACATAGATTTCATATATAATGTAATTAACATAACATATAGATTTCATATATAATATAGGTATGATAAGCTAACTACCCATATCCCTGAACTTCTTGGGAGAAATGCTCTGTGAATACTTACCTCCTTACATCCAGATCAGCCATGGCCTCCCTCCCCCACCTCAGGCTGGATTAGCTGTCTCCATGCTGTGCCCCACCTCACCCTGTGCCTATATACTATGTCCCACCTTCCTTAACCCTGTGCAACTACAAGCATTCTGACTTGCCTTTGTATCTCAAAGTCTATGACAGGACTTGCTGCTACTAGATGCTCAATAAATTGCTTGTGGGACTTTTAGTTAAGATTCCTCTTGTTTGTTTAGACTCATTACCATTACTTATTAGCACTTTCCAAAACAGCCTCCCAAGCTGGGTGATTTGTTCCAGTACAATTTTCCTATCTTTTGTAGCTCAACTCATCTAACTTTAAGATTTGTTATATGAGTATTATCATCTAGCTTCCTTTTCCCAATGGCATTTTTTATCTTCACTCTGCTTTCCCTATAAGACACAAATATTGTTTTTCCTTTGTTTTACTAATAAGGGTTATATTGGGGAATTGACACTTCCTAAATTAATTTGCTCATCAGTCATTTTCTCCTTGCCTTTCCTCCTTTATCACTGCTGAAACTGTATATTAGGTATCACCAACTCCTAGACTCTAAAGAGTGTTTTTCTACATCTCCCATAATTCTAAACATTGTTTTGCATTACTGATCTATCTCACCCTCTTAAGGCTTCTTCCAGGCTTGCAAAAACTCTCATATTGGCCTAGCTACCTGCTTTGTGAGTTTTCCTTTGTTAGCACTCAGTCCATCCCTTTCCCCAACAGCTCAGCCTCACTTGAACTTCCCTGACATTAATCAGCTGTGATAGAAGAGGTTAAATCAGGTTAGAAGGCAAGAGACCCCTTTCCTGTGATCTATTTACCTACTTACATGGTTTGGATCCTGAAATTCTTCTGTCTCTCAATGCAAATCCCATTCCTTACAACCACATGATGTCTTATTTGAGTTCTACATTGTAATTTACACAAGATCGTTATTTTATACAATGACCTTAACTCTGACTGTGGTCTCTGTCTAGATTGTGGGGCTGCACGTAGGCTCCACACCTCCTACTCTGAGAGCTGCCCCACACAGGAGTGGTTACCGATGCTGTGGATTTCAGCCTCAGTTTTGCCTGAGGAATTCAAGAACCACACCCATATTCTCTCTCTGTCTTTTTTCCATTCTTCTGAAACTCTTTTTTCTGTCTTCCCTCATTCCCCTTCATCACTCACGTGTCTAGTCTAAGAGTGGCTTAACCCATTCTCCTCCTTGCATCGTATTCAGCTTTCCTTTATGTTTCATGAACACAAATCGCATTAAAATTCATTTTCCTTGCTACTTTCTCTTAAAACAGTAGCTGGTCCAGTAATATCATAAACAATCGTCAGCTTCTACTATTATTTTATTTCTTCTACTCATTCCAAACCCTTGGAAGACCTAGGACCTAGAATTTGCTCTGACATCGTCTGTGTGGTGTACGCTATCTCAAGTCACTTCTCCCTGTCACCAAAATGTGTGTGTGTTGGCAGGGGATGAGGGTGTGGGGGCAAGTTGATCTAGAACTACTTTAAGACCTCCAAATATATGACACTTGCATAGAACTATTTACTGACACATAGAGATGCCATATAAAGTCCTACCACAGTTTCCTGAGATTTTTTGTGCTCATCTTTGCCATCCAATTTTGATTTTCTGTTCAATACACAGAACTTACGACTTCCACATACCTTCTTTACCTATTCCAAGCCATAATGTTGTTTTCCTTTGGTCTCCTAAAAATGTTGCACCCGTGTCGTCCTTTGTTCGATTGCCACTTTTTTGTACGCCTTTGCCCACCATTTTATTAGGTCCCTTGAGGATCCAGTCAATCTATTTTGTGGACTGAGTGCAAACAATCATGTACACAGATACACACATATTTTGCTGTCACACATCCATGAATGAAAAATGTTCTTTTAGTCCAGAATAGCTAACCAGAATCTAGACTTTATAGAAAGTTAAATCAAAAGGAACAAACAAAGCAGAAACTTACAACTGTATCATAATAAAACCTTCCACGTTCATAAAGAATTCTGCCAGCCTAGGGACTATTTATTTAGACGCTTTGATGGTAAAACGTATTCTAAATGAAACCTCACCTCCATGCTGTGTCCTTTCTATATAAGAATTGGCAAGAACTATATGGCTCCTGCACCTATTGTGTTATACAGAAAACCTACAGGAAACTGTGAGTGTAAGTACATGTGATTATATACAAAAGATTAAAATAAAAACCTTAGGTGGTTATGGTTTTTGCTGTTATTTTAATTCTCCATGATCTTATGCATCATATGTCATTAATGAGCAAAGATTACATAATGGCAAATTACTAGCCTTCTGCTTAAAGTTCTTAGACAATGCATATTATGTGAACATCTATGGCTATTCTGAGCATATAAAATGATTAAGCCAAACAAGAAGGTTATCATATTGCATTTATGAATTTTGATAGCTATTGGCCTTCTGCTATGCATGTCTGTGACTCTGGAGAGTAGCTTTAGGCTCAGTCTTGTGGCAGCTCCTGCAGGGGCTAATCAGGAGAGCTGCTGTGACTAAAACTGAGGTGGAAGTTGCAGCTGCCTGGGCAATGATTTTCATTAAAGCTGCCTACCAGTATCAATGCAGAATCCAAACTGGATTTCAGACACAGAATGGGACACTGCCAAGGCACTTGGGCATGGGATTTATAATTGTCTAATGGTGCCATTGCATCTTTTCACCAAGAATGGAAATCTTTAAACAATTATTACATAAAATTCACCCTATAAGAAACTGGCTTAATGTGAACATTTCCATATTTCCTTCTCCAAAAATCTATAATTGATATGGAGGGCTTTGCCATTAAATATACATGTTTTCAGCTTATGAATTATAGCTACAGACAGAGATCAGCATAGAATCCTGAGTTGTGTTAAAGTAATGAAATTGTGAGTAACTTTTTTCTCCTATTTTTCTATTATAATCATTGTCATTTTTTCTTATCACAATGAAACAAATATAAAAATTTTGATTCATTTAAGGACAAAGGTTGATCTTGAGTTATCATAATATACAAACAGCACTATACTTTTATCCTTGATTTTTCAAAAGTAGCTTTATTTATAGAATTCTTTCTAGTAAGATAACAGATGTTTAGGAAAAAAATATGACTTTCAGAAAATCTCTAATAGTTATCAGTCAGAATTTCTATACCCATATAAAATATAGGTTTATTAAATAGTATTATCTGGTTATTTTAGTGTTAGTGTACAGATTTCAGATGATAAAATAATCTCTATAACGTGATATAATTATTTGTTAACATGTTGGATTGTCAGAAAAGTCATGATGCATTTTTGCAACAAAAAACATAGAAAAAATACATCATGACTTTTTCAACAACTCAATAAATTTAACACTTAGAAACTAGATTGCTAACATAGAGACAGGATATATTCTTTTCCAAGGGAAATAAATAAAATGAAAAGGAGTTACATAAGCCCTGTATTACAATAATGGTATTTGGCTTCAGTCTAAGAAACAAAAAACAAAATAAAAACAACCCTCTGCTGCTTTATCCCAACAAATATATGATTTCTTTAGCCACATTCATGTCATATTTGATTGTTAAAATTTATTTGATAAATAATGAGGAAATAGCTTAGTCCAAGATTATTTAACGGTGTCTTGCATCCAAGTAACTTCTAGCTTATTGGACATTCTTTCTACGCTTTGAGACTAGCTAATAGGAGTCCACAGTTAAGCCACATTTTCAACATACAACATGTGCACAATAAATATTAGTTTCCTAAATGAATTTTTCTACTTTCTACTACAACTGAAAGGATTCAACTTCTGATCTTTGTCAGGATGCACTCCAGAGTACAGAAAATTCAAATATTTGAAAGATTTCACAGCAATGGCAGATAAAAATCATATCTGGAAATTATGATTGCTGACCAGAAAATTTTAGATTGTTGTTAGCAGTATATATTTGTAATATTATCTTTTTAGATAAGTGCAAGACAATGCTTCTTATTTTGGTCATTAGAATTGAAAGTGAATATTTTTGTGAGCAACCAGAATTAAAATTGGAATCAAATCATAGAATCCATGAAAGGTTATTCTTTTTAAAAACCTCTCAAATTGCCATGAACTGGCACTAACTAAGGGAATTAGTGTCTCACAACATGCGAGCACTTTCACATTTTCTTCAAACACAGAAATGCACTGGTATATATCACAAACTCTCTCAAGGTATGATAAATCCTAGAAGAAGCACCAATTTCCCAAGGAAGAAAAGAAATAAATGGTACTGCTTGATAAGATGAAGCTGCCAAAAAGCTGTATAATTTGCCTGTTTCCAATACATGAGGTTGATATCTCAGCTTGTAGGTTCCATATATATACATTTTGGGGGGGGGATTGGGGGAGGGAACAGCATTGGGGAATCGGGGAAGGGGAACAGACAAGTTGCTGTCCTTTGGTTCTTCAGTCTAGTTGTGGAGGACGTGGCTTCACTGGCCCGTGTTGGTATTATCATTGCACTCTTCCCGGATGAGGCAGTCGCTCGCCGGGCATTGGATGGCCGCTCACTGTGGTTCACGGCAGCTCACACAGGCTGCTGTCTGCTCACGCTGGCTGCCGGCCACTTATGGTAGCTCACTCAGGGCAGCCCACTGCAGCAGGGGCTGCAACCTACGTCATTGCGGGCTATTCACCGCAGCCTAACTCCAGGTCAAGCTGTTGTTCACCATCTTAGCTATAGAGGGTGCAGCGTCACTGGTCTATGTGGAATCCCAACTGGCGTCCCTGCTGCTCAAAGCTCGGGCTCCCAAGTCAACTCTTAACCAACGAGTCACTCAGCCAGCCTGCCAAATAATTTCTTAATGTGTATGTGTCATTTGAAAGTGTATGCATCACAAGTGAATGTAAATACATGGGTTTTTCTATTCAATTACTATTTAAGTCCCTATAGGATCTAGTCATTATATCAACTCACCCACTTCAATCTTAGAATAACTCCCTTATGCATAATAGTGCTTGATCAACCAAATTATTAGTTGATGTCTCTAGCAATAGAAATCCACTTTTTGTCAATTAAACTAGGGTTTCCTAATTTAGTATCCTACTCCATTTTGTTCATCCAAATAGCATGTTTGCTCTAGATTTTATTCCTCCTCTTTTCCTTAACATGCTGGATAAATTATAAGTGCATAATTATATAATCTGAAACAGAATTTTGAAATAAGGTTTAATAGTTTAAAAATCTCTCTCCTCTCAACCATGACTAAGGGAATGAGTAATGCGAGAATGCCAGGTACAATGACAGATCAGTTTATGCATATCTCCAAAATGTACCGATATGCAGCTGCATTTTCCAAATATTTTAAGACTTGAGTCCATATGAAAATCTACAACTTACAATTAATAGCCTTATATAGAGTTTCTGTATGCATCCCTTATTATATAAGTACATAAATAGACTTTATACCTATATTCAAATTATATTTTGGACTGTATGAAAAAAAGTCTTTTCCTAACCTAAATGAGTTTGTGTCAATTTTATAGGTATTTTATTTAGAAATCTTTGATTAGGGTTAATTGTAACAAGATGCTGTGGAATTTGTAAAACTTAAATGGATGTTCAAGCCCCAACTTTATGAATTCCCATTTAGTGTTCATAAGCCCAAACTATCTCTATAGTTTTTAATGAGCCACATTATTATTTAAATTTCAAAACCTATTGGATTTATAAATACTGCTTTAAGTGGGCACTCCTAAATGCACATTAATATATCCAATTCTATTGGGTTATTGGGAAAGTCATAACATGTTTTTCAATGCAAAAAGCATCATGACTTTCCTGACGACCCAATTATCTCAGGACTCATGGTGGAAATAAACAGCAGTGACATATAAACTTCAAAATTCACGTTTTCTGCTAATTTATCTCCTCACCTATCATTTAAAAGACCAATATCTTCTATATATTTCTATACAAACACCTTGGTAGAAGTTTTAATAATCAGTGGATATATCAAAAATGAGTATCAAGAAGAGATGGAAGAGAAAGGATTGAAGCTAAGTGATGCATGACACATATTTGGCAGGTGGTTCAATTTGAAATTTTCCCATTTGCATAAACCCATATTCCACTTGATAACATCAACTTGTGTACATATGGAATGGGTGAAAAACATCCTGCTGGCTATAATAATCTAACTTCAAAAACAAATTGCTTCTCCATAGACCAGGTGATTAGCAATGATTTTCAGTATATTTGAACTTTAATATTTGAAAAACCTCACCACAGGAACTTTATACTACTGTTTATGATAGAGTGATAAACTCTTAACTTTAAATATCAGCAAATGAATTTATTAAATGACTAATACTACAGACATGCAATAATGCTTCCCCATTTATTCTCTCTCTCTCTCTCTCTCTCTCTCTCTCTTTTTCTCTCATAGACAAACACACACACACACACACACATCATTAGAGATGGGAACATTTTTTGAAAAAAACAGTCTAATCATTTTTACTTTAGGCATAACATAGTTTTTTCAATACTAAAACTTTAGTAGTTAGAAAATTATCACTTTAGTGATGTTTAGGTTGCAAAGTTTTAATTAAAATTAAAATAGCAACACTTTGTTTTCTCAAACACAGACAAATCTCAGAAACTTTATCAAATTTCTGAATTTTGTAAAAAGAGTAGTATACTATATTTTATGTAGAATTATAGATATTGCTATACAGACTATATAGAAAATGGGATAAGAAAAAAAAGGAAATAGATTCAAATATAAAAACATTTGCAAGAGGGCCAGCTGAGTGACGCGGTGGTTAAGCACTGGCTTGGGAAGCTAGCAGCTCCGGTTCGGGTCCTGCATATGAGGGCCAGTGATACTTCCCTCAAAAACAAAAAAAACAAACAAAAAACAAACAAAAAAAAAACATTTGCAAGAAATAAAATATGCATGGTTGGTGAGGTCAGGGCTTCTGCAACTGAATAGAAGACCATGATCAGTATTTATAGATCTTTCTTTACCAGCCTTTCAACGTTCTCTGCCTTCATCCAATATTTCAGTTCTCACAGATTTAGACTTGGGATGGAGGTTAGGTGATTCAAACCTTCATTCCTAAGGAATCAGCATCCTTGGCAGTCCTGTCTATATTCTTCCTCTACTATCGACCACTGATGGTGGTGTAAACATAGGCTTCAGGAACACCCTAGATTCTGTAATACTCTTCCCTGCCCTGATTTTATATTACCATGTCATTTTCCCTTGATGGGCAAGACCTTAACCCCAGGATTCACCTACAACCCCTGTTACACCTGTTCACTCAGAGGCATGCAGAGCCTGGTAGAAGCTTTTTTATATTTTGCCAATAGATCATTATATAGTACATGAGTGATAGGTATCATCTCCATTTCTACCCTTTGGTTCTCAAACTTCTGTACTCTAGTTATGGAGGTGGGGTTGATATTTTCTATTGTTCACTGGCTTGGAGCATATACCACACACTGACAGGTGCTGTCTCTTAACTATTACTATAAGAAGCCTTCAAATAGTCAGCAATTTTCTTTCTGTGCAGCAGCTTCTAACTGATGGAGAGCCTTGTAAGATCAGTGAATTCTCTGACCACTTGTCATTGTCTTCCTTTTTTCATTGTAAAATGAGATCATTTTAGAAAGCAATAGTTTATGATATAACATGATGTGCTGGAAGGCAGAAATTCCTCATAGGATGGTTCTGGCAGAGGTATGATGATGAGAAAATAAACTTAAATCCAGAATATGTGTATTTACATGTGAGAGCCAATGGCCAGCTCAAGGGAATGGGTTCAATGTAATCAAACTTCCTTAGATAGCTTTGCAGTGCAGGGTCCTTCAAGGTAACATCCCATATTAGGACTCAGTATTGGTCGTTCCTGCTAGAAAGGTAAGCACATAGATGGGGCAGTAGTCAAGTTAGCCTTATTGAGATGAAAGTTTTATTATTGAACCCATGAATAGCTTCTATCTTTAAGATAGTCATTTTCTTTTTTTACCCTGCTGAGAAAGCACTGAGTAGGCAATTTTCTTTACCTTATTTATTTTGGAGACCTTGGGTATAAATATTTTTTATGGTATACAAATATTGTCAAATTCTAGACCTAATCCCAATGTGAGTGGTTCATCTACATACATCTTCCACAAACCTTCTTCTCATTAATGTTCCTTCTAAGTCCTAAACCTTCCAAACATCTTCATAAAGCAATGTAGGTGCTTACTTCAGACCATCTCTGCTTTAAGCAAAGTTGACAACAAGATGTACTGTGGGCTGTTCTGTCCACTGGGAAGATTCTTTCCTGAATGCTGTTCCAGGGCCTCACATCCGGAGACTATAGCAGTGCCTGTGCAAGCATATTATGCTGACTGTTCTGTGGCCCAACCTTTAATATTTTACTCCATTATCAACAACTCTTATGATCAATAAATCAAATAACAAGTGGTGGCATGGATGTGGAAAGAAGGAAACGCTCACAGACTATTGGAGAAATTGCAAATTGATATATCCACTATGGAAAATGGTTTGGAGGGTTACCAAAAAATTAAAAATAGAACTACTTTATGACCAAGCAATTCCACTTGTGGGTATTTATCCAAAGAAATCCAAAATATTAATTTGCAAGCTATATGTACCCCTTTGTTCACTGCAGCAGTATTTATAATAGCCAAGATATGATATAAACCCAAGTGCCAATCAATAGACAATTGAATAATGAATTAAGAAATTGTGGTGTATATACATGATGGAATATTACTCGGCCATGAAATAGAATGAAATCTTACCATTTGAGACAACATGAATGGGCCAATATATTATTATGCTATGTGAAATAAGTAAGAGAAAGACAAATACCATATGATCTCATTTCCATGTGAAATCTAAAGAACAAAGTAAGTAGTCAAACAAAACAGAAACAGATTCATGGATACAGAGAACAAAGTGATGATTGCCAAGGGAAGGAGGGTTAGGGAGCTGGGTGAAAAAGGGGAACAGATTAAGAAATAAAAATCGGTAGTTTCAAAATAGTCACAGGGATGTAAAGTACAGTGTAGAGGATATAGTCAATAATGTTGCAAAAACTATGTATAGTGCCAGGGGTGTACCGCAGTAATATCATTGCATAAATTATATAAATGTCTAACAACTGTGCTGTACATCAGAAACTAATACAAAATTATATTGAATGTCAAGTATAACTGAAAAAAATAAGTAAATATATATATTTTGAAATCACTTATTATAAGGATGCTCAGTGGTTTCAGTGAGACCTTTAACAAAGAGACAGGAAACATAAAAATGGAGATAGAAACAAAAAAAGAACTAATCAGAAATAAAGGATACAATAAGTGAAATGAAGCATACGTTACAGAAAATAAAGAATAGGTTAGATGAAGCAGAGGATGGAATCAGTTAACTGAAAGAGGAGGTAGCAGGAAACACCCAAACAGAACAGCAAAAAGAATCCAAAAAATTAGGATAGTTTAATGAGCCTCTGACACAACATCAAGCATATCAACATTCACATCATTGGGGTACCAGAAGGAGAAGAGAGAGAGCAAGGAATTGAAAACCTCCTTGAAGAAATAATGATGGAAAATTTCACCAACCTGGAGAAGGAAATATATGTACAAGCCCAGGAAATGCAGAAAATCCCAAACATGATGAACTCAAAGAGACCCACATAAAGACACATCATAAATAAAACACCAAAGATTAAAGACAAAGAGAACCTTTGTGGCCTCACAGCAGCCTCGCCGTTTGCCTCCCTGCATTCGCCCATAATAGCAGGGTCTCACGGAGACAGGATATTCACTATGTTTATAGCAAAACCCCATGGGACCCTAAGAAAGAGGGCGGGTCTGCCAATGACGGGCAAGACCCTAAATATGCACATTAGGGAGACCTAAGCTAGGCGCCATTGGATAGGGTACCCTGGGAGGAATCAAGGAGGTGAAGCATATGGGGCCTAAGGGCCTGTGAACTCTTATCTGCAGAGCTAGCAGTCTGCCAAAGAAGAGAGAAATCTTCCTCAGAAGATAACAGCAGTCCTCCTTGCATTCTTGCCTCAAGATATTATAGTGAACCATTATCTGTCCCCATAGGGGACAGGGCTGCATTGATCAAAGGGTCTTTCTGCTGAGGTGGTCTGTAAGGCATAGGGAAAGTTGGCTAAATCTTGGGTGACGCATGTGATTTACAGACCTCGGAAAGAGCAAAGCCCCTTCCTTGTTTGTACTCAATAAAAGCTGCAAGCTGACCAGATTCGGGGCTCCTGTCCATCAGACAGAGTCCCCTGGCTCACGTTGCTTTTTAAACTATCCCTGCCTCTTGCTCTTTATTTCTTTTTCTGAGTCCCCACCGGTCCTCTCGAGGAAGCTAGACCCAGCTGCGCAGAGACGCGACAAACCTTAAAGGCAGCAAGAGAAAAAAAAACAAAAACAAAAAGACAGTGAGTTACCTACAACTGAGCCCCCATAAGACTATCAGCTGACTTCTGATCAGAAACTTTGCAGAACAGAAGGGAGTGGCATGAAATATTCAAAGACATGGCAAGCAAGGACCTACAACCAAGATTACGCTACCCTGTAAAGGTATCATTTAGAATCAAAAGACAGATAAAGATCTTCCCAGACAAGAGAAAGCTAAAAGAGTTCATCACCGCAAAAGTAGTATTACAAGATATGTGAAAGGGACTTCTTTAAGAAGAAAAAGGGGGAAAAATAAAAAATATAAATAAGAAAATCACATATTTATCAATAATTGCTTTAAGTGTAAATCAATTAAATGCTCTAGTTGAAAGATAAAATGGCTGAATGGATAAGAAAACAAGACCCTTATATTTGCTACCTACAAAAGATTCTCTTCAGCTTGGAAGACACACACAGACTGAAAGTAAAGGGATGGGAAAAAGAGATTTCATAAAAAAAGAAAAAAAAGAAAAAAGAAAAAGATAGGGTAGCAATACTTATACCAAACAAAAAAACAAAATAGACTTTAGAACAAAGGCTATAACAAGAGATAAAGAAGGACCCAATAATCCAATTCTGGGTATTTATCCAAAGAAACCCAGAACACTACTTCAAAGGGACATATACATTAATGTGTTCATAGCATTATTTACAATAGGCAAGATATGGATGCAACCTGGGTGTCAATGAATAGATGAATAGATAAAGAAGAGGTGGTGCATGTATACAATGGAATACAACTTAGCCATAAAAAAAGAATGGAATCTTGCCATTTGTAACAACATAGATGGACTTACAGGGTATTGTGCCTAGTGCAGTATGTCGGGTGGAGAAAGACAAATGCCATATGATATCACTTATATATAAAATCTAAATAACAAAACAAACAAACAGAAAGAAATAAACACATAGATATAGAAAACATTTTGATGGTTGCCTGTTAGGGAGGTGGGTAAAAATGGAAGGAATTAAGAAGTATAAATTTGTAGTTCCAAAATAGTCATGGGAATATGAGTATCGCATAAGGAATATGGTCAGAAATATTGTAGTAACTATGTATGGTGTCAGATGGACACTTGATTTACTGAGGTGATCACTTTGTAAATTTTATAAATGTCTAATCATTATGCTGTATACATGAAAGTAACATAATATTGTTTGTCAGGTGTAACTGAAAAATAAAACATTCATCAAACAATAAATAAACTGTGGTGGGCTGGTCGAGTGTTGCATTGGTTAGGAGTTGGCTTGGGATGCCAGCTCTGAGCAGCAGGGCACGGATTCAGATCCCACATGTGAGGGCCAGTGATACTGTGCCCTCTACAGCTAAGATGGTGAACAACAGCTCGACCTGGAGCTGGGCTGCCATGAGTCACAGGTAACGGTATAGGCTACAGTGGGGCTGGCTGGCAGCTGGAGTCTGCTTTCGTGAGCTGCCAAGAGCCACTGTGAGTGGCCATCCAATGGCCGGCAACAAATCTGCCTCACCTGCGAAGAGCACAATGATAATACCAACATGGGCCAGTGAAGCGATGTCCTCCACAACTAGACTGAAGAACAAAAGGACAGCAACTTGTCTGTTCCCCTTCCCTGATTCCCCAATAAAATCTTTAAAAAATAAAAATAAAAAAAATAATTAATAAATAAACTGTGGTAACTGAAAAAAATTTTCAATCAATTAACTTGATATTAATTTGATTTAAATTGCCTTGAATGAAGATGTAAATTGCAATCACCAGGACAACAACTAAGAAAATAACTCAAAATATACAGTGAAAGAAATAACTAGAGCATTAAAATATACTATGTAATATAAAGTATAATAATGCCCCTAAGTAGCATTTAAACAATCAGATTACTAAAAATGTATTTAAAAATCAACCATAATTAATCAAACTGAAATAGTCACTTTGCTATATTGGTGTTCATTTTTCTAATCTTAAAAAAAATGTTTACATGTACTTGTACACACATGTGTATTTTAATTTAACATGATAATATAAACATTTTTGGTCTCAGTTTAAATATAGAGTATATAATAGGGATTTTTAAATGTTTTCTGTATACTATAAAATGTACATATATACACATGTAAACTGATATTTTATGTTATATATAATTTTAAATGTATATTGATTCATGATATTCATTTATATTAAACATATAAAATACTTTTATTTTCCTCTTCTTTGTTTTTCTTTTTTTATTAGTTTCAGGTGTACAACACAATGCAATAGTTATATTCTTTACCCCCCAAAGTGAAAACCCCCCTCCCCCAGTTCCCCACCCCACTCACCCCCATATCATACATATCCATCACAACTCCCCTGACTCCCCTCCACAGTATACTCCACATCTCGTGACCATCCACATATTCAGTTGCAGTTGGCATACAATACTATACAACATCAGCTTCAGGTGTACAGTGCAGTGATCAAGCCTCTACTCCATCCATGAAGTGGTCTCCCTAACAAGACATGTGACTATCTGACACGCCACAAAATTTTTACAACGTTATTATATTCCCGGAACTGTGTTTCATATCCCTGTGGCAATATTGTAGTTGTCTATTTATGCTGTCTAATCCCTTCCCCTTCCCCCATCCCTACCCCCCTCCCAACTAGCAACCCTCAGTTTTTCCTCTACATCTACGAGTCTGTTTACTTTGATCGTTCACTCAGCTCTTCAGACTCCATACACAAGTGAGATCACATGGTACCTGTCCTTCTCCAACTGACTTTTTTCTCGCTACATAATAGTCTCTTCACAACATTATTGATTACATTCCAAGAACTGCCCCCATATCCTTGCAGCAACATTGTAGTCCCACATACACTGTCCAAAACCTTCCCCACTCCCTCTTCCCCACTCCCTCCCAGCCAGCAACCATCAGTTTTTCCTTTATATCTGCTTGATATGACTTCAATCTTCTTAAATTGTCTCTCTGGGTTAGCTTGTTTACCCCTTTCTTTTGTTTAAAAAAGCCCTTTTAACATTTCTTGCAATGCTGGCTTGGTGGTAATGAATTCCTTAAGCTTATTCTTTTCTGAGAAGCTCTTTATTTCTCCTTCAATTTTAAGTGATAGCCGTGCTGGGTAGAGCAATCTTGGTTGTAGGCCGTTATTTTGTGTCACTTTGAATATCTCCTGCCACTCCCTTCTGGCCTGCAGAGTTTCTGTAGACAAGTCAGCTGTTAGTCTAACAGGAGTTCCTTTGTATGTAACCTGCTGTCTTTCTCTTGCAGCCTCTAGGATTCTATCTCTGTCTTTAAGCTTTGCCATTTTAACTATGATGTGTCTTGGTGTGGACCTGTTTGGGTTCAGCTTGTGTGGAACCTTTTGCACTTCCTGGGCATGTATGTTGATTTCCTTCACCAGGGTAGGGAAGTTTTCAGTCATTATTTTTTCAAATACATTTTCAACCCCTTGCTTCTTCTATTCTCCTTCTGGTATCCCTATGATTCGAAGATGGTTGCGCTTCACCTTGTCCCATAGTGCTCTTAAACTATTACAAAATACTTCTAAATAGTTTCTTATGATTTATAATTAAGCAGTAAAAGTTAAAATCAAATCAAGTGAAAAAATTTTCAGTGTTCACATGTTTTAAAGAACTATCAATAATATACCTGATGTATTTATCCTTTCTCTAAATGATTGAGTTTTTAATGTAAAAATTGTAGATATAGAGAAAAAACTGAGGGTTACTAGATGGCAGGAGGGTGGGAATGAGGGAAAATGTGAGGGGATTAGAAACCATAAATTGGTAACCACAAGATTGAAACGGGGATATGAAAGACAGTTTCGGGAATATAATCAATAATGTTGTAAAGATTTTCTAGGGTATCCGATGGACACTTGTCTTATTAGGGAGACCATTTCATGAATGGTATAGATGCCTGACTACTGCAGTGTACACCTGCTGCTGAAGCTGAATAATACTGAATGTCAATTATAATTTAATATATATATAGTCACAGGATGTAGATACAGCGTAGGGAATATAGTCAATGGAATTGAAACAGCTATATACGATGTCAGAGGGGTAGTAGACTGGAGGAAGGGGTTATCATCTTTGTGAAGGGTGTAAATCTCTAACTATTACATTGTTTTGTACACCTGAAACTAATAAAAACAAAACCTGTTTAAATACTTCTTTAACCACAAAGTTTTATAAAGTGTATTAATAAGCAAAATTGACATAATTTAAAGTAAATTAAGTGCTCATTTAAATGCTTTTGTGGGCACATGCAAATTTGCTTGGAGGATTTATTCTCTCAGCATTCACTTCACATGGGGATTTGTGTGATGTTTGTTTTCACTGAGGAGAAAATGGAAAAGTTATCACAGAACCTGATTCGATTGCTTTGAAACAAACAAACAAAAAGTGCTTTTTTTCCTTGTGGCTTTGGGCTAATTGCCCTTTCCTTCAAAGCTCTGGTTTTGGCTTCTTTTTTTTTCTTTATCTATGTTCAGGTAGATTTAATAACTTATGGAGAAAACTCATTCAATTTACTTTTTTCTTTTGAAAAAGGTTTTCTTTCCTCTCTTTTCTTGCATTACTCTCAGAAGACTTATTTTAGTCTTAGCATGTTTAGGAATTAATAATGCATGTGATTTATTTTTTGTGATATTTTTCAAATTTGAGAGGTTATCCTTAACGATCTGCTCCCAGAAATGATATATCCTCATTTCAATTCTACCTATGAGAAAAACTATATTATCTCCAGAGACCTGTGGTATATAATCTTATCCATTTGTTATCAAGTGCCTTAACCTATACAATATGAAGGCAGGAAAGCATGTTTTAGATGAAAGCGTTTTGAGCTAAAAAAAAAAAAATTCTTAAGGAATTTACATAATTATTTTAATGATGTGAAAATATAACATAGATATGTTCATACCTTCAGTAATTGCTGACTGATTTTAACTTCAATACTTATTCTTGAAATATCTGTAGCCAAATGATTTCTTAAGTGTATTTTCTTATGCAAAAATAAGAGCTAATGTTAATTGAACACTTATTATGAACCAAGCACTATTCTAGGCTCTTGGCATATGTCAATTAATTTAATAATCATGAAAACCTATTAAGTAGATATTATTACTAATGCATTTTACAGCAAAAGAGACTGAGTTAGAGAGGGGTTAAATAACCTAAGTCAGGATTTCAAGTAACCTCATTGAGGGTAGAGCCTGAAATTTTAACCTCTATCTCTTGTTATCTGTGAAAATTTTATCAATGTAAGAATTTAATTCTGAATCAAAAATAGCTAATGTATTTCCTAGTGCACAGAAGATAGACACATATGAGGTATTATAAATAACAGTAAAGATACAGATATTTACCTACAATAATATGATTATTGGGGGTCAAAGTTCCTCCAATGATTGATGTTCAATTCACCGTAATACAGCAAGTTGGAATGAGATTTGGAAGGAGACATTTATCAAACATAATCTTCAGTCTGGATTATCTAAAAGTAGATTCCAGGTAGTGAAATCTGGAATTTTTAAATTATTTCCTTGCTGATTCAACAATGTACAAGGTAACCTAGTCTTAAACAAAACACAATGCTTTTAAAGATCTCAAGAAAATAGTAGTGCTGACTTTCATATTTTTATGAAAAAAATAAAAATTATGGTTCTCTTAGATATATAATAAATTAGTATTTTTGGTTGGATTAGAGACCTTTTGACTAAAGTATTAATTGATGAATTTTGAATAAATTTATGTTTCCTATTTCGTTTGAATGAAAGCAACAACACAAAGCAAAGCCAAAAACATGTGAGATTGTCTTAATATTTAAACATTTTTAATGTACATTGTGTCCTCATTTTATGCCAGGTAGATTCTATGTGTTCTACTTATATTCATTTCATCTTTCTACCCACAGTGTGCAGTGGCTATTGTCATCTAAATTTTTCAGATAAAGAAACTTAGGAAAGTTAAACTACTTGCCCAAAGTCATATGGCTGAGATGTGCCAGACACAGGAAATAAAACTTGAAATCTGGGCCCGCCGAGTGGCACGGGGGGCGGGGTTAAGCGCTGGTTTGGGAAGCCAGCGGCCCCGGTTCGGGTCCCACATATGAGGGCCAGTGACACTGCCCTCAAAAACAAACAAAAAAAATAACAACTTGAAATCTGATTCCTAAAGTTGTGGTCATAACCAACATCTTATACTGTGTCTTAGGCTTTCAAAATTGTTACCAGTCTCTCTCTCTCTCTCTCTCTCTCTCTCTCTCTCTCTCTCTCTCTCTCTCTCTCTCAAACAATCCAAATCTTTAAATAATTCTAGCATTTTACTGATGGGTCAAGTCACCAAGAGGTATTATTAATAACACTGGTTTAATATATGGTTAGTGAAAAAATTATATTACTCTATAGTCTCTCTCTAGATATAACACACATACATTGATTGTTAAATCAAAAAAAGGTGGCCCTATAAGTAAGCTTGAATTACCGATTTAGCTATACTACTCCTAAAATCAGTACATATATTTCATGATGAGTATTCAGATTCATTTATTGCTAAAATTAGTTTCAGCAGCTATTTTTGCATTAATGGTTAAATTAGTTTTCAAGTCATGGTTAACAGTGGAAAAGCATTTATTGCTTTTCAAACAGAGTTGAATAAATTCAATTTTAAATTTAAAACTTGTGATTCTGAAATGAATAAGTGTTTTCATCTTTCACCATGAACTATTCCAAGCATATACTCATTAGACGTTTCAGATGGAACCTCAAGGGAAAACAGTGACACTGCTTTGAAAGCAACTGCCAGTGGATTGTTTTTTTGTTGTTATTTTTGTGTTTTTTTCCTTGTGTATTTGGGGTTACATTTGGAATATTTTAAAATATAAATAAATTATACATAAAGATATACATGATAATCAGCCAATTATCATAGCTATGAGAGACCAACAATTAACATTTTTATCGTATTTTGTAATAACTACAAATTACTTTCATATACATTATCCTGAAAACCTGAAGTTACACAGGTAGGTACTATTTATATTTTCCCTATATTTTTGAATAAAGGTTAAAATAATAGACATACATAGAGCACTCTGATTGCTGATAAGTAATTGGGTAAACTTTAAGAAAATAACTCTTCTATGCCTCAGTTTTGTAACCTACGGAACAAGGCTAGTAAAACACACTTTTTCTCACTTCAAGGGGTTTCTACCAGTACCAGGATAAGGTAGGAGAAAAGAGCCTTTCTTTGTCTCAGTTTTCCCAGATGTACAACATGAGCTAATGTTAAGGCCCCAGAGCATTACAAAACTTCTTTCTGTAGGAAAAACTCTATTCTATAAATGTGTGATAATGGCTGCTCATGACCATGTTTTCAACCTAGTTTAGAAAGATTTTAGGTTATAGTTTATGTAGTGTTAATATTTTTCTTCCTCTCGACATTCCTCTCAACTTGGATTCACTCTAGGTTTGTCATGCATCTCTCTCTTTCCTTTTTACCCTTAATGGGGATTCAGAGGCTTGCGGGATCTATCAGGGTTTTAAGGAGAAGCAGAACTAAACAGCAGCAGAGCATTTATTTTTAAGGAAAACTATTTTCCTGCTATTCAGATAGACAAACTCTGTCATGTAAAGCCAAATAAGTGTTAGTCTACAAATGGAATATTAACCAATATGTACTGATGTTATAGAAAGAATTTATACTTTTCTTAAATATGTTTCTAGTAAACAAATATTTTATAGTTCTAGAAACTGAAACCCAATTTAAACACAATTTAATCAGACCATAACCCTAGTCAAAATGGCATTTACAAAGGCTTGGGTCATCATTTACTACAAATGGTTTCAAAGGAAAATGCTTAGAGGGACAAAACTGGCCAGTATTTTGTGTAATGCAATAGCTCCCCCATCTTACAGACTAAAGAATATGAACTGGAATTCTTTTTTGATAAATAATATTAACAATATCTGTTTTACTTTGTTAATTCTATTCCCTTCCTTAACTCTTGTGTAAAAGAGAAACTTTATCATTGATATACCTGTTCTAAAGTATACATTATTTCTACACGATCTTCTAAGAACATAAAATCCTTACAGATCACTGAAAGTATTTCAGTGACAAAGTATTTAAAATTCATCACATAAAGCTGAATAAATATTAGAGGTATCCTATGACTTTTAATATTATCAGAGAAAATAAAAATTTCATTGCTCTGCTTATGTGCTTTAAAAGTGATGTTTCTACTCCCAAAGTCTTTTTTAAAGGTTTCTTATATTTGATCACTTAATAACATGTTCAGGGTTTCTCTCCAATTTAGTTTGACTCAATATCTTAAAAAATATTCATTCACATTTTCAATCTTGTGAAATTGCTAAAACAAAGTACTACACAACTTACCTTCGGTCTCCTTAATAATGATTACAAAGTAATTCCATTAAAAATCCTAAAAATTACTTACTCAAGATAAGTCAGGTAAAAGGATATTTTTCTGAAGTGCTGAAAAATTGAATCTGCAAATATATATATATTGATATGTGTGAAATCATTTTACATAATACACATGAATTAAAATTTCTCATTTTTCAAAGTTCCGTTGGGCTCTATATACTATAGAGTTTTCCTGTATTAATCAGTATGAAACGAACACAAAGTTATGAGACCCAGGGGGGAAAAAAAAGGCCGACCATATAAAAAAAATCACAATAATGAATAGAATAAAAGAGAATTACTGGTATTTTTCATTTTATAAAGTAGATATTCAATAGCCTATTAAATATAAAGCAGATTTTTTTAAAAATTATTTTTGAATATTACATTAAAGACATGATTCCATTTAGGGAAAATCCCCCCTTCCCCCCACACCACCACCACCCAGATTTCTTAGTGCATTTGGCACGGAATAATATATTGATTGGTTAAAGCTATTGAATGTTTAATAATGAGGCCATGTGAGGACACTTTGAGAACCCTGAAGCCAGTTGTGTGCTCGGACCAGCTTGTTGGGTAGCTGAAGCCATTGTGTGCATCTCTTCCTGAAATCTATGTTCACTGACCCCATAGAGTAGCTTGAAACCCAAGATGAGATCCTTAAATCTATAAAGATTGGCAAAGTTTACATAATCAAAACACTCCCTCCTCCCTTCCCCATACCATCTACCAAGCTGGTTGTTGAACATTTACCAGCACAATACAACTGGTAGCAATTCTATATCTATAAAGTACCTTCTAGTATTGAGATTACTTTTTTGATATGCTCTTTGTGCAATACTTCCCAAATTGCTGAACTTCCTCCTACTGGTAATTTTCGGACTCTATGGTGCAAGTATACAAATCTAGAACTTCCGTTTTTGTTTTCATATGCATAGTGTCTAAATTGTTATAAAACTAGGTTTGGTAAATAAAAACTATTGTCTAATATATGAATTCTAACCAGACAATTCCATGGTGTTTTATCTTCCATAAAACTAAACATTGCTATATATAATTTATTCCAGATTCAAGAGTGATATGACATTAGTTCTCAAAAAGTAAGAAAAACTTTTTTTTTTTTTTTTTTTTTTTTTGAGGGCAGTTTCACTGGCCCTCATATGTGGGACCCAAACCGGGGCCGCTGGCTTCCCAAGCCAGTGCTTAATCACTGCGCCACTCATCCGGCCCTAAGAAAAACTTTTAATGTAATAATTTACTTACTTTAAAGCTTCAAAAACTTTATTTTTGATGAAAATATACATTTGTGAATATATACAGTGTGTTAGAACTATTAGCATACTTTTAAGAAATTTTTTAAAAAGTCAACAACTAATTTAAGCTAGAAAAGTACAAGTTCAACTAGAATAGAGGAGAGAGAAAAATCAAAGACAATAAAATTAAATATAAATAAAATTCAGGTTTATTACAGTACGTTTTCCTTAAAAATGTAGTGAAATAATTGATGGACTTCAGTATTTAAATAAAATGTGTTTTATCATTTTAACAGGATTAATAAAAATTGTTTCCTATTAAAATGAAATTAATGTAAGATTGGAATATCTGTTTTGCATCTGTTGGCCCCTTTTATAGTAACCTTAAAAACAGTGGTGCTCAAAATATAGAGAGCACAGAATCACTTGGAGAGCTTGTTAAAAGATTCCTGGGCCCCACCCATTGTCTGTTTCAGTAGATCTGGGCTAACTGTGAGAATTTGCATTTCTAACAGGATTTTGGTCCAGGGACTACACTATGAGAAGTACTACTCTAAAAGTACAAGCCTTCTAAATTCTGACTTTCTCATGGCTAACCATCCTGAGACTGACAAATTGCTCAACTCTATGAAATAGGAACTGAGCTATTGTCTAATTAATAAAATTCAGCACCTTTGCTTTTAGAAGTACAGTAATACCTCGGTTTGTGAGCATAATTCGTTCTGGAAACAAACTACTTGTTTACCAAGTTAAAATGTATTGGGTTGTCGGAAAAATCATGATGTATTTTTTCTGATTTTCATTGCAAAACTGCATGACTTTTCCAAAAACCTAATAGAAATGTTTGCTCATCTTGTGGAACGCTTGCAAACAAAGTCACTCGCAATCTGAGGTTTTACTGGATATTGAAAATCTTTCTGAGGTTGTTATTATTATTATGTTGGTTTGCAAACTGATTCCCCTTTGCAGAGGGCAAGGAGAGGTCAAAGAAACAGACCATTCTAGGTTGGGGTGGCAGGTTTCCTAAGCAAGGGAACTTACTCAGGAGGCTTGAGTTGGGTGGCTTCAAGACAAGTAGAACTCAGAACACGGCTGCCAGAATCTTAAAAGCTCATATAGAAGCTTGGACTGGATTTAACCACCCAACAACATATTGTTCTCTTAAGGCTGTGTCTTTGAAAACCTTACCCACTATGGAAACGGTGGGCAGAATGTACATTTCAAGGATAGAGGAAGTGGTGTAGAGCCCTCAATTGCCCAGGTTCACTCTTCAGCCAACCAGTGGTCAAGTCTTTTAGATAACCTCCTCCAATGTATCAACTAGTTGACCTACATAATGGGGAAAAGAAAACCCCAAAAAACCAGCATAGATTTTCTTAAAAACAAACAGGATATTTTCTGAATTTCAGTAACTCAAACATCCATTCTAAATTTACTTTGCTGTTTCCTATATTATAAAATAATTATCCCATATTGTTTCTTCATGAAGTATGTGTCCTTGGAAAATAAATGTGTTTGTGTGTGCTATTTGAAGAAACACTTGTATCTAAATTCTAGTAAAGTTGTGATAGTTGATGACAGAAAAAACTGTGTCTTTGGACAGCTTTGTCTTCTTATTTTATGTATTTGTTTAAAATGTTTGTGCTGTCTTTGATTGTTTATTTAGTTTTTTAAAAATATCAATCGACTACGAGTTTACAGGTTTTTCTTGCATAGCTTTTCATAATAATACATCTATCACAGAAATTTTGCACCTCAAAAGACATATTTAAATATTTTTTACTACATGTCATCATCCACAGTTTAATTAAAAAACATCAGTGCAAAAAGTCTTGCGACAATAAAAATATATATTTATGGGAGAGCTTGGACAAGACAATATATACCAGTTTCTGGCATATTTCTTAAAAGAAGTTTCTTCTGCCTGGGACTAACCCTTTGTGGATAGGATGCTCTACTAACTACTTGAATATGTTGCTCCAGGAATTTAACTCTTTTTCTTGTATTGTTATCCTTTATTTCTTAATAGGATCTGATTTCATGGATCTTTCAACCCCCTTTATCTGCACATAAGTCTTCTCAATTGAATGAATGGTCCATATCCCTGTCTTGGGTTTCTCATCTACCAGTTTTTCCTTGACCCACTGCAAGAAGGAACTATTTAGTCTCTGCTCTCATCACTCCACTGAAACGGTTGTTGCTAACATCACCAGTGATACCCTATAAATCTTCTCCCCTCATTGCACTCTGTATATTAATAATCTCTGCAACATTTGGTACTGTTCTCTAATCCATTTCTTGAAATTATTTATATTCTTGCTTTTCCTGATATCATTCTAATTCCATATTACGATATACCCTTTTTCAACTTATTCCGATGTTTTTTTTTTTCATCGGTTTCTTGGCAATTCCTATACTTCTGGGGTCTATCTTTCATCAGGTGTTCTTAGTCATACATTTTCATTTAATCACGTGGTTTTAATTGTCACCTATAAATTAGTGACTTCCAAATTGTAGCTCCATCCCACGTTGCTTTCCTGAACTCAACAGATATATCCAAATACCTCCTGGGAATCTTTTATCCAACCATCTTAAACTCACATATAAGATTTGAATTAATTCTTCTCACCCAAATTGGCTTTCTTTATACATCCATATACCAAGGTGCAAAAAAAAATGTATACAAGTGGACACGTTGGTCAACGTTGCTCAAGCAGTAGTTCGCTGTAATCAGAAGTGTCTGGATGCTGATGGTAACCACTTTGATCACCTCTTGTAATTGCAGAAGTCAAATGTGACTTGTATTCATCTTTTGTTATTGGTATATATTGAGCATTACAATTTTAATAGTTTTTTCCTTTCTTAAAATATGTATACATTTTTTTGGCACCCTCTGTATTGGTAACTAGACCCCCAAATGTGTTCTTCTTGCCTTCAGATCCACTTCTCAGAAAACTTACCCAAATCTCTTCTTGGAGTCTGGCTTCCATGGCCATTGCTGAGGAGGTAGCAGGGCACATTACCCCATACCTTGAGTATAGTCAGGCTAGTCTGATCTCTCCTCTGGGGTTTGCAGCTGAGAAACAGATGGAATATAGTATTAGTATAGTAGGTGAGATGACTGTATCTGGACCGTATTCTCTGTCAAGCATGAAAAAAGAGCTGGTCTGAAGAGAAATGTTCATAAAAATTCCATGTGACGAGAGCATAAAAATGAGAAACTGTGTTACCTGAATAAGTAAAAATGATGGATAGAGTAGTTGCCATGCGTTCTTATAAATCTTAAGCTCTTCTGTACATCCTTTTCTTGGGATACAGGAGATATTTCTGCATAGACCTAGTAAATTCTGACTGAGATACCTGGGAGTCAACTAGCCTACTCTTTTACAGTGATCAAATTAGATGTTAGGTCATATGGATAACAATTTCTTATCAACTCCAAATCCAATTATTTTCCCCCAATCCATAGTTATCATATCCTCTCATTTCTCATGTAAGCTACTGTATGTTTCCTTTGCAGTGCTGTTGTTTTTTATAATCACCTTCAGCCCTCCTGCTTCAGGACACATTTTTCTAAAATAAGAATCCTTATTTATTCTTCTTCTGACTAAGCCATTTAATGGCTTTCTAATGACTAACAGGTGAAGTCAAATTCCTTAATCAGACCATGCAAACCTCTTTATGTGCAGAACCTGGCTGACCTCACATTATCCTGAGGGGTTTATATCTTGTACCTACTTATTTGGCTCATGTCATTCTTGCTACCTGGAATACCCTTCTCTCTCTTGTTGCCTGGATCATTCCTTCTTATCTTTCCAGACTCAGCTACAGTGTCTACATTTGTAAATCTTCCCTGACCTACTAAGAAGAGCTGACTATTCTCTTCTTTTGAATATATACACATACACATTAATCTACTCTATTTCATGGACTTATTTACATGACTTTCCTTTATTCCAGAATATGAGCTCATTGTTGATGGAAAATGGCTTCATTACTTATGTAGCATTTATATATTTATTATGATCTGACTAACCTCAAGAAGTTGATGATATAATCCAAAGTTGACATGAGTTTCCAGAAACCTAATCATTGACTACTGATCTGTGTTAATGCTCTAAAGAAGACAATTTTAGAATTATTATAATTCATACAGCACCTTTTTAAATGTCAAGGAGCTCATTAAAAGATAAACTGAGGACCCGCTAAAATGTTCAAGAGTTTATTTAAATACACATTGGTTCCACTAGGGCAGTGGCAAACCAAAGCTGGTTAGGAGCACTCCACCAACAAGAGCAAGGGGAGATATTTTTATAGAAAAGATGTGGAAGCAAACCATGGAAATTATTTAATTGAGTATAGCTCAAGCCGTTGGCTTATTTGGGAAAGCCTAGTTGGTTATGATTTGTTGTTCTTGTTTCATTTTCTCAGATTCGAGTACATTGACTGACTTAAGTTGTGGTTTGCTTGTGTAGGCTACTAGGCATTAGAATCACCTTAGTCTAATGGCCTCCTTATTTAGCTACTTTAACACTCATTAATCCCCAGTCTTATTTAAATTAATGGTTCTTTCCATAGAACCTCAAATTGTGACACACTGCTACGATTCCTTAGAATCACAATTTACCTTATCCTACTCAAATTCCACATGTATATTTTTCTTTTTTAAGGATATTTTTACTAAAATATAGCTAACATACAATATATTAGTTTCAGGTATACACAATAGTTATGCAACATTGATATACCTGAAGAAGTGATCACCATGATAAGTCCAGCAACCATTTGACATCATACCACACTATCACAATATTATTGACTGTACGAGGTCAATTTAGTTTGTGAACACATCCTACAAAAAATGTAACATACCTCATTGCTGAATATCACTATGGTCACCTTTGAAGTACTCCCCTTGGGAAGTTATACACCGACACTAGTAGTGTTAACTGTATTCCTTATGCTATACATTATAACCTCATTACTACTTTGTAACAACCAATTTGTACTTCTTAATTCCCATTTTTCACCCACCCCTATCTTCCCTCCCATCTGACAACCATCAAAATGTTCTCTGTATCTATAAGTTTGTTTCTGTTTTGTTTATTTTGTACTTTAGATTCCACATATAAGCAAAATCACATTGCATCTGTCTTTCTGTGTCTGACATACTTCACTCAGCACAACCCTCCAGATCCATCCATGCTGCCACAGATGGCAAGAACCCATTTCTTTCCCTGACAGAGCAATGTTTTATTGTATATATGTATCACCTACTCTTTATCCATTCTTCCATCAATGGACACCCAGGCTGCCTCAACATCTTGGCCATTGTAAACAATGCTGTAATAAACACATGGGTGTACATGTCTCCTCAAAGTAGCATTTTTTATTTCTTCAGATAAATACCCAGAAGTGGGATATTGGATCCTTCTTTGTCTCTTGTTATAGCTTTGTTTTAAAGTTTACTTTGTCTGGTATAAGAATTGCTACCACAGCTTTTTATTTGTTTGTTTCCATTTTTATGAAATGTCTTTTCCTCATCCTTTTACTTTTAGTCTGTGTGTCTTTCAATCTGAATAGAGTCTCTTGCAGGCAGCATATGTAAGGCTCTTATTATCGTATCCATTCAGCCACAGTATGTCTTTTGATTGGAGCATTTAATCCGTTTACATTGAAAGTAATTATCTGTAGATATGTAGTTATTACCATTTTATTATTTATATTTTTGATTTTTTTTTTCATCTTAAAGAAGTCCCTCTAAGATTCCTTGTAATTCTGGTTTGGTGTTAATGAACTCCTTTAGCTTTTTCTTGTCTGGAGAGTTCTTTATCTGTCCTTTGATTCTAAATTATAGCTTTGCCGGGTAGAGCAATCTTGGTTGTAGGTGCTTGCTTTGTTCACTTTGACTATTTTGTGGCAACCCCTTCTGGTCAGCAAAGTTTCTGTTGAGAAACCAGCTGATAATCTTATGGGTGCTTCCTTATAGGTAACTAACTACTTTTCTCTTGCTGCTTTTAAGATTCTCTCTGTCTGTAACCTTTGGTATTTTCATTATGATGTGTCTTGTGGGCCTTTTTGCATTCATTTTGTTTGGGACTCTGTGCTTCCAAAGCTTGTATATTTATTTCCTTCACCAGGTTAGGGAAGTTTTCCATCAGTGTTTTTTTCAAATAGGTTTTTAATTCCTTGCTCTCTCTCTTCTCCTTTTGGTATTCCTGTAATGTGATTATTGATACACTTAATGTTGTCTTAGAGGGCCCTGAAACTCTCCTCATTTTTTTTGGATTCTTTTTTTCTTTTTGCTCTTCTGATTGGGTGTTTAATGCTACCTATCTTCTAAATTGCTGATTCAGTCCTCTGCTTCATCAAATCTACTGTTGATTCCTGTAATGTATTCTTCATTTCAGGTTTTGTATTCTTTATTTCTGACTGGTTTTCTTTTTGTTTTCTATCTCCATTTTTATGTTTCTTACCTCTTTGTTGAAGTTCTCCCTGAGATCATTGAGCATTCTTATAACCAATATTTTGAACTCTGCATTTGGTAGACTGTTTGTGTCCATTTTGTTTACTTCTTTTTCTGGAGCCATGTTCTGTTCTTTTATTTAGGACAGATGTCTTTGTCTCTCCATTTTGGCTGTCTCCCTTTGTTTGTTTCTTTATATTTGGCAAAGCTGCTATGTCTCCTGGTTTCAGTAGAGTGGCCTTACATAGTAGGTGTGCAGTGGGACTTAGTGGAGTAGTCTTTCTGTCACCTAAGTTGGTACTCTAGTTATGTCCCTTGTGTGGGTTGTATGTATCTTCCTACTGTAGTTGAGCCTTGGTTGCTATTTGCACATCAATGGGAGGGACTGAACCTCAAGCTGATTGTTTATGAGGACTGGCAGTAACTATAGTGAAGGAGCTATTGTGCAGGAGCTAGTTCTACAGAGCAGGATCTCTTTAGCATGGCTTTGGTGTCTTCCCAGTCTACCCTTTGAGTTTGTTGCCCCAGAGGAGGCTGGGCAATGCTCTGGCTATGTCCCAAGCTGGCCACTAGTTGTGCCAGTTCCAGGGTCTCCTGAAAGGGGCCCCACTGCAGGCCAAGTTCAGCAGCAGCCTGTGCCCTGCCTCCGGTTACCTGGCATGAGACACAAAACAATCTGCAAGTGGTCACAAAGATGTTGGGCTTGGAGGTACTTTGAGAGGCCCAGTGGCGAACCACTGCCAGCTGTTGCTAGTGCCAGGCTTAAGGCTGCTCAGCCAGAGTATGGGACATGCTTTTTCCAGATGCTGCTTGTTTGCCTTTTGTGAACCTTTGAGAGACTTTAGGAAAGTCCACAGCATCAGCTACAACACTCCATTTATATGGAAAAGCCACTGGAAGCAGCATGGGTGGTCCCAAAAGTTGGGTGAGGCAGGGTCTTGGGTAGCAGGGCAAACAAATGGCTTAGTCAGGTTGATGGAGACTCAGATATGGCATCTGCCTGTGTCTGTACCCCAGGAGGTAGGAGGACCCAATAAAGAAACAACGGCTTCCTCCAGCTCCTCCCTTTGGCAGAAAGTTAAACGTGACACTTCTAAATATAAATAAACAGAATAATGTGGAAAGTAACCATTAGTTATCAGCATACATACTTATGCTAATACTTAAAGACAAATGTTACTGTTTATATGAACATAAATAAAAATATACAGGTGTGAAAAAAGTATACACATTTTAAGAAAGAAAAAACTGTATTAAAATTGTAATACTCAATATATACTGATAACGAAAGATGAATACAAGTCACGTTTGACTTCTGCAATTACAAGAGGTGCTCAAAGTGGTTCCAATCAGTTTTTTTCCTTTCTTAAAATGTGTATACATGTTTTTAGCACCCTGTATTAATGGATTTCCCCCTTGCTAGGTGAAAATATTACAAAAAAAAGTAACATACACATAAAAGTATAGGGGCTATATATTGAATTAATGTAAATGTCAATTATCTGTTTTTAATTTTGAGTAAATTAGAGATACAGTACAACATAATGTCATATTAGATAGAAAAAGTACTTATTCATTTGGAGGTAACCTCTAATAGATTGTGTTTTAAGAATGGTTCATTATCATCTCCTGCTGTTAAAACCTGAGACAGAAAATGGAACAAAATGTCAACTGCTTTTTTCATTATGGCTGCTAAATATAAATGACTTCTTATTTTCATGGACAGCAGTTTGTTAAAGTCAGGTATTCTGCTTCACCTATTACACAGTTACTAGAAAAAAATAGCTTAGAAAAAGTAAAACAAAATACATTTGAAAAATAAATGTAATACCTTTACTGAACAGTCTATTCTATGCAAATTTTATGTATATGGATCTTTTTAATATTAAAATAACAGGAGAAATTGAGCTGTTTGAAATCACAAAATAAATGGTTAAAAAAAAGACTGACACATTATCTTACACATATGCCCATTATCTTACGCAACACTTAAGAAGATATGGGAATAAGTATCAAATTTGAGAACACAAAAGGCAAATATTAAGGAAGATTTTGCATTCATTATATTTTTTAAAGTAGCTATCACCTTCTGTAAATGTGATGTACATAGGTTTAGAAGCATTGAATTTGCCGACTCCATCATAGCTGAAGCAACAGACACTCTTGGCTACAATGTAAATGATACTCAGTCACTTTCTCTGCTCAAATTTAACAACTTTGTTCAAATCCAGGGTTTGCTGTTGGCCTGCTCATTACTATTGTCTTTCAGTTTCAGCATTTGTATCTTACACACCATGACACACATACATTGCACAAAAGCAAAAAATAGCAAATGAACCCCAGAGTGAGAGATTTCATACCTAAAAGTCAAAACAAAACACAGTAATGAGAGTAACGTGCATTTATACATTTTATAAAATATAAAAAAAAATGTTTTAAAGGAAAATAAAATTAGCTTTCAAGAATAGTTGCCACTTAAACTGGACATTTGCTACATTATTGCAAAATTACCTTAACATTTTTACAAAGATGAATGTTTTCACATTTACAGAAAGTGGTCTAGGTACAGGTCACTCTACATGTAACCTTTTAAGTTTCATTGTAAGTTGCAATTGGGGCTTTTTTTTCCCCCCAATACTTTCCAGAAGCTTCTTTCACAACTATTCAAAGAAGTACTCTTCTAATTCTCCAATTCCAAGCAGAACCATCCCTGTGTTGCTTGGTGTTGAAAAACAGGCATACATTTCTGCTATAAAATGATATTTTCTTGCTAAGGAGAAATCAGAAGTGATTAAATAACAAAAGCAGGAAAGAAAAGCTAGTTGCATAATGCAAAGACAGAACACAATAGGCAGAAATGAGTTCAGAAGGTCCGGGAATCCATCTCACAGTTCACTGGCAATTTTCTAAATATATAAGTGTAGTAGTACTGAATCCAATCAAGCTTCCAAAGTCGAGGTCACTAGGAAGAGAAACTGCCTAATTCTACTTCACTGCCTCAAACAAGAGCCTGTCTTTCAAAATTAATAAAAATTGTATTTTTTGTGTTACAAGCATTTACATATTTAAAAGAAAGTTTAGATTTAAAATTACATTTCAAACTTTTCACCATTCACCAAATTGAAAAATAAGACCTTTAATGTGTGATAAAGATCCATTATAATATGCCCTTAGGGATATGTGGGTGTTTTAACATAATTCTGCTTATCTTTCTTATAAATTTTCCATTTATCCTCATCTATTAAAAGTATATAAAATAAATGTCTCAGTGGAAAAGTTAGAAAACCCTTCTAGAAATAGAGAATTATTATTTGAAGTAAAAAAAAGAAAGCATTCCTAGATAATTACAGAGAATTGTTTTTGTAGTTATAAATAATTAGCTTTACAATTTGCGCACATTCTTTGCTTCCCTCTCCTATTTTTTTAACATTTCAAGATGTAGTTACCTATGTAGTATGAATGAAAATTGGAGAACATTAACATCTCCTAGTAAATGCAGTCAAGGGCCTAATATGTATGAAAATGAGGAAGTGAATAAATGAATGAATGAATAAACTCTATGCCAATGTTTTTACACTTTTGTTTACATTCATCAGTACACTAGTGACCTTGTAAAATTTCCACCAGAGAATGTAGTAAATCCTAAAATTTATAAAATTATGAAAGCTAACTATAATTGATGCTGATCACATTTGAAAACCATGTAGAAAAATTATAATCTCATCTAATTTTTCACAATGATTTACCACCTAACTTTTTGTTAGTTCCTAAATTCTGTTGCTAATATAGCCAGGCGTGTAATATTTCAATACTTTATGGAATAAGCTGTGTTGCATCTTGTACTTCAATAAAGGACTGTGTCAAGACAGTATGAGAATGTGAGAAAAAGAATCTAGAAACAAAGAGCCATAGAGAAACTATTACTGAAGTCAATGGTGGGGGTGGGGTGGGGTTCCAGAGCTCTAACCAAAGAAGACTTTGGGCTTAATAGCAAAGTGTAGCTGGTGCAATAAAAGCAAGATCATATTGTGATGACCTGCTTGTTGGTCTATAATCTCTACTAGACGGGAAGGAAGCTCTGCTGTGGGGACAGAGACCAAGAAAATTATGGTTACTCTTTTCTCCTCAGCAAAGTTGACTAAAACAAGGCATTCAATGAATTGCCATGGAATGGACAAAACTTCAAGCAGAGAAAGAAAGACCATTGTATGAAGAAAGAAGTTTGGCAGTAAACTATCACAGAAAGGATTTGCTTTCATTATAAAAATCACGGCCACTATAGTTGAGAAATAAATCCAAAAGAACTTTAACACCAAGCTGGCGGAGAACTCAGAGTCAGTCCAAGGACATGAGTAGAGGAGTGAGAAGTAACCCAGGATCCTAAAGAGACCTTAATTAGAGAACTGGTAAAGAGATTAAGAGGAAATTACCTAATCATGCTTTAGGAATTTATATTAAGAAATAATTGGGAAATTATCTGCTTTCATGTAGGTAAAATTTATCCGACAGCATTTGTTTTAATGAAAATGCGTCTTTGATAAAATAAGTAGAAATTAATTCTTAGGTCTAAATCCATGGTGGCTTTGAGAAAGGCAAACTCTGTGGTCTCAACCACGTGAGTGTGTCACATTACTGCCCACTTGTGGCCACCTGGCTGAAATTCAGGGGCAGATTCTGGAGAAAAATAAATATTAGAAGACAGGATCTGTAAAACTAAAGCTTAAAAGCAAACATTTTGTTATATAGTTCATCATCAGGTTTTTTTAGACCTGAGAGTTATGCATTTTGAAGAAGTTAAGTCCATAGACATTCAACAGCTTATCACCTACATCTAATATAACTGGGTATGCCTCCCAGGACTCATAAATCAGGTAATAAGAACAGTAATGCAGACTTTGGTTTTTAAGATAATTGGGATGACTGGCTCCATTTTAGAGTACAGTTTCAAGATCAAGTGGAAATGTTCCTGAAATATTATATGGATATACCCGTACAAGCATAAAACTTTCAAAATGTTTCTTCCAAGGTTAAAATATAGGTTTGAGTAACTGTTTAATGGCACTATCAAAAACACAAAAAATAAAATATAAAAAGTAGTATCATAGTTAACATTCAATCCTATATGTAAATTTAAGAATAACTGAGGTGCTTTGCTTCCTATATATGTAAAATGCTTTGCCAGAAATTCTGCTTTTTAAAAGTTAAGTTGGCCTCATATTCCTGAAGTGGGTAAACTGCCAGTCACTGACACCTTAGTCTGAATTAGCGTGATATGATTGTTTTCTTCTTATGAATTTCATTAGATCTGTCTAATATGACTAAATGGAGGTTTTGATGAGAAGAGGAAAATAAACCACAATATTGTACTATCCTCCTCTGTACATTCCTAGATAGGATGCTGCACTTTGAGGCTTTTGGGTAACTAAATGGAAACGCCAGACAGATACGAGTTGATAACAGGATATAAGCAAATAAACAAGAAAAATAGAGGATGGATGGATATTAAAGATAAAATTTGCTCCTTACTTGCAATATTTCCTAAGAATCGCCTTGTCTGCCCTGCAATGTTTATCTCTGAAGTAACCTCTTTTTGTTCTTCTCAAAAAGTTCTCCTAGGACACAATTTTTAAAAATCATTACATTTATGTTTTAAAAAACTAAGGTTCAAAAAGCACTTTTCTTAGTAAAAGAAATGAAAACTTCCATACAGTCATTGATTAGGTTCGTAGTGCTGGTTCCACCATGAATATTAAAAAGTATCACAAAGATATAGGAAGAAAGAAAAGTAAGTGAATGTTTTACACAAGCTCAAGTAAAAACATCATAAAACAATAAAAATATTGTTTTTATTTAAAAATAAAATAAAGAGAAAAATATCTTCTGTATCTCAGAAGAATGCTAAATAGTAAATAAATTAGATTTTGGAGGAGGCCCAGAATAGATAAATGAGAAATCTATTTACTTATGGCAGAAATATGCTGGGTCTTCAAGTCTGTTTAAAGCTCACTTGAATCATGTTTTTGGTAAGATCTAATTGCCAAAACAATCTGTACCTTAGGACTTTAGTGTCAGGTACAACATCTGAAATGTGTGTCTAAGATAAGCAGATCAATTTTTATATTTCAAAACATAGGGCAAAACTCTGATAGTGATTTAAAAAAATCTTAATGTTTGGAGTTCATTTATTCTATTTTAACTATTTTTTTAAAAATGTTATTTGTTCATTTCAGAAAATTGTATTTGTCTGTTGGTTCTTCATATCATTTTCCAGTCTTGAATTAAGGGAGAACTTTAAATTAGTAAAAGGAATCAAAAGTTCTTTACAATAGTGATTCACCACCCAGGAAATCTGGAGATAATTCCAATGCAAATGAGCTTCTTAACATATATATCAAACAAAAAATTAACTAAAGTGACAATTTCTCACACATTTCAATCCACAAAAATGGGAAAATTCATGGAGTAAGCAAACAAATTGTTAATGACATTTTTTTTGAGGGCAGTGTCACTGGCCCTCATATGTGGGACCCGAACAGGGGCCACTGGCTTCCCAAGCCAGCGCTTAACCACCGCACCATTCGGCCGACCCAATGACAATTTTTAAATACAGTAGATTGTGCCTTCCTCATTGCCTTAGAAGAAATTCAAATTCTAAATATAATATACCAGAAACTCAGGTTACGTTTAGGTATTCATCATTTTAACTTCAAAACAGTTTTCAAGTTTCCATGTATTGTCTGAAATCAGCAAAACATTAAACTTTTCAAAAATTCTGGATTATTCTGGAAAAACAGTCCAACATTTATGACCATAAATGATCTTGGAGAGTGGGAAGTTTGACTTTGGATTGGGGGATAAAGTAAGAAAGTCAAGGGGGATACATAAAGAAAAGTAAAACCTAAACTATTTATTTAAATAAATTTTGCTTCTCTTTATATCTAACATGCAAAGGGACCCTATTCTACAAGAAATTTATTTAGACTCTTAAAAGCATACCAATTTCAGGGTTATTTAATGGTAATAATAATTACATACACAAACTAGAAATTGTCATCTCCCCTATTTTCAGAGGCTTTTTTCCCCCTTTGGAGGACATAAAAATAAAAGTTACCCTTTGTTAACTTTGGGATTCTTTAGGAAACAAAATCTATCTTAGCCTTTTCCTTGAATGCCTTGCGACCTTCTACTGAAAAGCATATAAAACAAATATCTCTTCTTTCTCTCTATTGGCAAGCTCTAAGCAGCTTGTATAGGGAAGGAAAGGAACAAATGCATACTGTATGTGGGAGTGAGAGGTGCATGACTTTCCCGGAGTGCTTTCTAGAGATGATATGAAATGGGAAAGTAGAGGAAAGCACATTCAAATATAATGCATAATGTATAGGAAGGCTAAACAACGAAGAGAGGATGTTTTCATGAGCTTAGTAGGGTTTCTGACATAAAAGCACACTGAAAGGTTACAAATTATTTCTCCCAAAATTAAGGACAAGTGGATTTCATCTTTCTCAAGCAAACAACGCGCGCGCGCGCGCACGCACGCACGCACACACACACACAAAGACAGTGGGACTGCTCTGGATTTATTACAACTGGTTCAGTGTGCCCCCTCCTCACCTCGGTCCGGGCACTAGAAAAACAAACAACAAACAAAATCGAAAAAAAGAGGGGAAAAAAAAGTTATTACTCCAGGATGCAAGATCTTTGGATTTCTCATTCAACGTCTCTCTATACTTTGGTTCCCAGAGGGAACTGCAAACCTTTATCTTCTGGACTTCAGCGGTTCCTATCAGTTCATCGGGGAAGGGGGGCAAGTGGGACATTCCTGGAGGAAAAAGGAGTCACCCCCGCGTGCGAAAGTATTTGGAAGTGCTCTCTAGCATCTGCTTCTAGTCCGTGCTTGTGCAACTCTGCCGTTCTCCAGTGAAGTCCCAGAAGCCGCTAAGTTTAAAGTGAATCGGAGATGAAGGCACGGTCTCTCCTTGTTCCTGGGGGAGTCCCTGGACTCAGTTCGCTGCAGGTTCTTACCGTGGACTTAATGGAAACCCCATTTTTGTACTTCGGGAGACATGAAGCCACAGGGGCAGCGCTGATGGATTCAGTAAAGACGCTCCTGGACTGCAGAGGTGTCCGCTGATGTATTTGTCCGCGGTGTCCCTTTGGTTTATCTTTTGGTGAGGTATCGCCGCACAGTCCCCCTACTGCGCGAGTTTGATCCTCCAGCTCTCGAACTCAACCAGCCGGCGCCGTCTGGGCCCCGCAGGGCTCCCCCTCCTAGAGCCCCGGACCTGAGCAGTCCTCCGACTTGGAGCGAGGAATTGAGAGCGCGGCGGGAATTGAAGCCCCAGAGCCGCGCGCCTTCGGAACAAAGCGGCCAGAAGGGTTGCGGAGATGCCTAAACCCGGGATTGGACCCGGAGCCCGGCGAGCGTAGAGGGGGTGCAGAGCAGAGGAAGGAGGATCCACCTCAAGCGCTCCATGCTTCAGGTTCCTGCCGGAAAGAGGTGGCTGTGTGGGTCCTGCTTATGGGTGGGCGCACGTGTACGTACTTGGGTGCGCCCATGTGTGTGCTCGAGTACGAGCTTGTGTGTGCACCCGCAGGGCAACGCTGATAGAGCCTGGGAGAGCTCTATTGGCAGCAAATGCGCGAGCGCCCGATCCAAGGAGACCACTAGCACTTGACTTGGCCACATAGGCCAGGAAGAAGGCCTTATGAGCCAGCTTTCCTCGGCAACCCCAACTCTTCCATTCTTTTCGGATTCAGATTGGTGTCAGGGCCAGCCGAGAGGGGAGCTGAGAGGGGAGCTGCTCGCTGGGGCCGAAAACCACGTGCTGGCGAAAGGGTTTCTGGCTCCTGCAGAAAGGAACAGCGTGATGCACTCCGGGGTTCCCGGGAGGAAGCCCTTTCCCGGCTGGAGGGAGCGGGGGTGGGTCAAGGAGAGACGCCCTGAGAGTTGACGAAGAGACTCGAGAAAAAGCCAAGGGGGGAGGGGAAGCTGTCTAGTCGTCTACCCACCCCTTTTCTTTCCGGATTCAGACCTGTTCTCTGTCCCAGTGACCTTCGTTGCCAAGCCTGACTAAGGGCGACTACTGGGCTTGTTTTCTGCCCTTGATATACTAAGATGTGGCCAACTGCAGCATGCACCATATCTCACGCTGAGCTCAATTTATTTTTCACATATAAATGTGATTTTAAGCTTTCACTTCCATCCGATTCGTAAGCAAACCTACCACCTACTACTGAGGGGGCACTGGAAGCCCGTCGCAGGTGTCCAAGAGTCCCAAGTTAGCACCCCTTGATCTCAAAAATTTTCCGGCGGTTATAGATAACGACTTCTCCCACCGCCGTTAGCAGTCGCGGGCTGACCCGCTGGAACTCTATCCTGTAGCCGTGGGGCAGTGGGCGGTCAGCCAGTCCACGCTTCGCAAAGGCTGGGGATCCCCTGCAAGTTCGCCTCCTTCCTGGGGGGGTTTCCGCTTTCTCCCCTCCCCCTGCCTGCAACGCCTCCGCGCCTCCCAGCGCAGGGATTTGCGGGCGTCGCGCGGACCCTCTACCGGGACCTGGGGTACATCGGTCCGGACACACCCGGCTCGGAGGATCGAGGGAGGAGAGCTGCTCGGGGCCCTGGTGGGGTCCCGCCTGACTCTCGGAGTCTGGGCGGCGCAGCAGCTCCCGTCACTGCGGTGAGGGCCGGGCAGACGGCCGCGCGCCCGCCGCCGCCGCCGCCGCCTCCATGCTGCAGCGCGGGGCGCAGTTCCTCCAGGCTGGGCGGCTGCTGTTGCCGGAACACGCCGCCGTGAGGAGCGGGGGGCCCGGGCCCGCCCCGGCCGCGGCCGCAGCCAGGGATCTAGGCTCCCAGTTCTGAGCCTGAGCCACGAACTCACCGGGAGCCGCGGGCAGCGGGCGGGGCGCTGTGTGCAGCGGCGCGCAGGGAGGCGGTGAGCTTGTGCAGAGCGGTCCTAATCGAGGGCTCCCGTGTGTGTGCGCGCGCGTGTGTGCTTGTGTTTGCGCGTGTTTTTCCTTCTCGAAGATGTGAAGGGCTTCGCAGCTGGCTGCTCCCGTAGGATTCTTGACTTTGTGGAGCTCTGGGCTGTGAGCACAACCCACCCACATAATCCATTTTGCGCGTTGGTTTATATCAGGAGAAAAAAGCGCAACTGGACGGGGGTGGGGCAGGCAAACGAAACCTTCTGGAAACACACACGCACACTCACAAGAGAGAGGAACAATGAAAGACCTGGGAAGATTTCCATAACCTTCCTGTTGGCCCTTCTGTTTTCCGGAAGGATTCTGGATCTTTTCTACCTTTTGAAGTCATCTTGGCATTTTTTGTAAGTCGTTCTACACAGCTAGCTGTGTGTGTGTGTGTGTGTGTGTGTGTACGCGCGCACGCGCGCCTGTCTGATGTATTTGACTGTCTTTTATCCAACTGCCCAAAAGGAAATGTGTTAAGTCGGGGGTGCCCCTTGGTGCCCGGGTTTTCGAAGAGGGCGGAGGACGCTCAGACCCATTTTCCCCGCTGGATTCGGAGCGACTGCCTCGCTGTGGACCCATGTGTGTGGATCGCTTTACCCAGAGGCTTGGAAAGCGCCAGTATTAACCTGCTTTCAGGTACATCACAAGGTCACCCATCAGAGGGTCCTGCAGCCGTCTTGTTTCTTTGCATCCAGATCTTCCTGTCTTGTCCAGAAGGATATTTATGTTTCGGTTCACATCATTTGAAGCCAAAAGTTCAGCCCTTCGAGCTGGTTCTGGTTTCTGCACAAGCAAGGTAACAAGGATTGCTTTTAAAACTGCTTAACAAAATCCCCGACTGCTCCTCAGCCCTTTCCTGGCTCTCTTGCCCACCAAAATGTCACCAGCTCTTGAATTATGTGGATTTGGGTTGGAGGAGAACTTGAAGGAAACGTGATCAGCGGGCTATGCCAGACCACTCTCTTTGCTGCCTGTGGTCCGGTGGGCTTCGAAACCGATAGTGAGAAGGACCTGTACCCTCCTTTTTTCTTCCTCCTCGTGCTGTGCTGGGTGTGCGTGTGCAAGGGTGACTACGAGTGCGCGCGCGCCTGGGTGCGAGAGTGTGAGTGTGTGTGTTTTTGAGTGTGTCTGTGTGTGCGTGCGCGGCTGCCCTGCCTCTGCCCGCTCCCCGGGCGCAGAAACGCGGGTTTCATGGGGAGATCGCGGTGGATTCCCCACCCAGCACGACCTGCGGGCAGCGGCAGCACTGGCAGGAGACGCCTCTCGGACTCCCTAGGATGCAGGTGCTGAGCTATGGCAAAGGGCAGCCAAGTGAGGAACGAGACCCGCGTACGACTGTGAAAGCCACCTGGAGCCACCTTGCCGGGATTGTACCTGCAGGCAGAAAGTCCTCCTACGACCGTCTTTTCCTCTAGAGGCACCAGGTAACAAGCCAAGGACTACCCGCCTCACCCAGTTTCCGTTTGATCTTGTTTCTAGTGTTTTATCTGCATTGCAGGCTACTTTACTTATTAATGTTTTGCAAATCATTAGGAAGAGCTGGGTATCCAAGGGCGTTCCGTGATGCTGTAATGTAATTCCTAGTAGGTGGAATATAAATCTATACCTGAACACTTAATCTAGCAGTGAAAGCTAAGGGAATATGGATATGCTCCACCCTAACTGATTATTTTAGGAAGCTAGGCTTGTTGAACCTGTCTGAAGGTGCCAGAGATTAAAATCCGGTATTTCCTTCAGGCTATGGTTGCCACTTGCCACGGACCGTTTGGTATCCAACCCTCCCCAGATTGTGGACTGTGAGAGGGTGTTTGGTTTCCACCCATCATTTTAGGCAAGGATCATTTTTGACCCTTCCCTACCTCTGGTGCCAGGCTGTTTTCCTTTCCTTCTTGTGGACAAGCTGCCAGTTCCTTTAGTAGTTGTAAATGACACATCTGGAGACTTGAATCCCAAATGGAGTTTTCTTGTTACTTGCTTTGTATGGAAGGGAATTCATTGTCTTGGGTGTGTGTTGCGATATGGTATTTAACTGTGTTTGCTTTTATGTAGCAAAATAGACCTATGAAAGAAATCATTTGTATATTGAAAGGAGCTAGGCTAAAACCATTACCACCACCCCAATATCATCCCCAGATGTATTGTCTCAGTTGTGGAGAGGGGCTTGTGTGTAGTGATTTTATTTGCACGGGGGGTGGGGAGTGGTTTGCGTTTGTTTGTGTAATAGAGATCTTGAAAATTCTTGCCTATGCCTAGACTTAGAAAGAGTAGTTTGGATTTGTGACTGCCTAATTAACATATGGGATATGATATGTTAAAATGGAGATTCCCATGGCAGGTTGAGGCTGCACAAATTCCACGAACTTCCTAAGCCCCTTACGCTGGCACCTTATTTCTTGTTTCCGTTTCCCAGCACCTCTGTGTCCCCTACAGAAAATTTCACTGGCTTCTTGAGGGCATTAGGATTAACAAGATAAAGCACTTCCAAAGTAGTCTCATCAATGTTTTATTCCATAGTGAAGGCGGTCTGAATAATTCAGCTAAGGAGTGCTTGTTTGTCTCCCGCCTTCCAGAGCTGCCTGCTGGCTTCCCCCAGCAGAAGATTTGGCTTGGCCCAGCACAAGGTGCCCTGCTCCGGAAGACATGAACGGGCTGCTGCTCCCAGGGTCTCTCTGCTGAAGTGGCTTAGAAAGTGGAGGGGGCTGTCTGCTCTTCCTCTTGTTACTGCGTTTCTATAGATATCCAAATGATGGCATTTGCCGACTACTGAGCTGGCCACGAGCTCGGATGCTCTGGCTTGATGTCCCAGTTCCTCTGGAGTCGCGGCTTGGCTGCTGCTGCAGCCCTCACAGGCTGGTGGTGCTACAAGGCCATGTTTGCAGCGGGCTTGGGGGTTGGGCTTCTCCTCTGCAGCTGCCAGGCCCGCTTTCACACTTTCTTGGGGCGGGGCAGGAGAGCTCAGCGGGGCCGCCTGGCAGACGGCAGGCGCTTAGTGGCTGAGGTGGCTGCCTGGATATGAGAGGAAGGAGGTTAAGAGAGACGCAATGAGGGCAGTGATGTCCTGTGCCTGCAACCCTTGTAAATGAGTATTCAAGAACATCGAAGGAAAGCGTGCCTTGACATGCAAATAGTGGATGATTTCTTAGGATTCAAAACCTGAAACTAAGTGCGTTTTTCCTAGGTTTCCATTTCTTCCTGTCTTCCTGCTGTCCCTTTTTGTTCTCCTGGATTCAATCAGCTCATTAATACTTCTGTTTTACCCTCAGCTGGAATACCAGTGGAAAGGCAACAACTATACCACCCATCCCTCAACCGCTACCCAATGAACATGAAGGGGACAAGGGTCACTCTAAAGACAGCTTTGCTCTGTTAAGTTCAAGCTCTAGGGAGAACCAAGAAAGGATGTAGAAAGGATACTTGGGCTTTAACAGAAAAGCAGATCTCCACTCTACCTTCTGAGGACTCAGGAAGAAAAGGGTACTGCCTGCATACAAACTAAAAGTAACTGGGAATTTGGGAAGAATTAGGTGAGGACTTTTCCCTTTCCTTTCCTTCATTTTATCTTTTTAGTACATTTATTTGTATTTCCCCCATCACTCAGAAAATCCTAGACCGAAAACTTATTTGTATGTACTAAAACTCTGACAAGGATATCTCTTTGTCCCTCAAATTTCTCCAGAGTGTTATTACAACAGAAACTATATCATATTCATAATATGTGTTATCAAAGAAAGCATACCTATTTAGAGGGTGCCCAAGAAAAACGGAATGCTGGTGGAGACTGTATGTACTTGGGAAAATAATGTGTTTTCTCTCTCGCCTTCCTGATTTCACTTCCTTTTGGTCTCTTCTCACTAAGGATTCAGTCTTTTGCAGGTTAGGTTTTGTGTTTGTACCCTCATCCTCAGGAGGTTAGCCAAAATGTCATAAACAAATGGACCTGCTAGCACAGAGTTTCATGTATAGAAGTTCCTTTAAAAAAGTGGAGATTTCTGCCTCCCTTTCCATCTCCCTTGTCTGGGGAGACAGATGTGCAAGCCAATTTGGAGAGCTAAGTCCACTCTCCTTAGTAAGCATTGTGCTTAGACAGAACTGGCCTGGCTCACTAATGGGTTAAGACAGTCAAGTATTGATAGGAACTTGTCCAGTACAACCTTCCTTCCTTGTTAGCCCTCTTATGGCCACTATTAAGAGGGGCAGAAAAATAGGAAAGTCGGGACACCCATGGGAGCAGATGTGAGCTATAAGCAGGTGGAAAGTTGTCACAGGACTCCTGTATCCCCCAGATCATTTCTTTTAGTCATTCCCCTTTTCTCTTTTCAAGAGGAGAATGACCTTGAGCAACTCGTCATCTGTGTTTCACACCCTTTTTCCTCCCTCAAATGTGTTGTATATATAAACACACACACACACACACACACACACACACACACTCATTTTTGAAATATGAGATTCTTGTGCTTGTGTGCTTGGGGAGGGGGTTCATCAAGATATATCTCTGACATACCAGCCAGAGGTGATTTTATTTCCTTTTTTCAAGAGGGGATAGCAACAACTGTGGTCACCCCTCTTCCATTATTTTCGTCTCTGTCATTAAATGTATTCTTGGTGTTAGAGCAGTGTCTGCTTATGGCATTGTTGTTAAATGACCATCGTTTGTTATATCTGCCTTTTATCTCGTCATTAATGACTTATCAACTCCCTTTGTCCATTTAAACCAGTGTTCTGTTTCCTCCTGCTGCTTGAAGCACTTTTGGCTTGATAGTTTTGCTGAGTTTTCTAGCTGGTGAAATTAGGATCTTGTTTTCTGCTGATATTGTTGCTGTGTTGTTATGTGGTTGGGATGAGATGCTTGGAGATATCTCACAACGTTCTTCCCTCTACATAAAACTACTACGTAATAGTTCCATTGTACATTATAACTACTGAGTTATTTTATGAAATATTTACACTACATAATATTGCTAATACGTATTTGCCAATTTTGATGTTGGAGGAAGAAAGCCACTTGAAACTTTCTAAAGGCTTAACTGGGTAGTCTATGAACTAATTCCAGTGATTTTTATTTTCTCTTTACTCAGAAATGTAAGATACTGGCATTATCTTCAGAGTTTTGTGTATAATGTAATCTGTTCTGTTTCATTTAAGTATAAATATATAACTTTAGGCCTTTTAAATAGATGTGATTGTGACTCCCATAGGATATATGACTTACAGGGAATTTTGCTAAATCATTCCACTGACACATGTGCATAGTTTTGCCTTGTTCAGTAAATCTCGAGAGTGAGACTATTCATTATATTTCTACAGCCCACATTTTTATTCCTGTGGCATCTTTCAATCATTGAGGACTATTTAAAACCTAAGGCAGTGTAATTTGTCCATTACATGGTGTGTGCATGGTGAAATTAAGAAGCATTATGTTTATAAGTATTGAAGCTATTGTGGTTAGAGGTGAACCGTTTTATTATCCTCTATCAACATAAATTTTATGTTATTTTGAAAACCCCAGTTTCATATAGGAAAAGATAGAAGCACAAGACTTTAATTCAGAGATAGTTAATGCTATTTTTACGCTTTTACATATAGGGTTCTTATAGATAGTGTTCTGACAGAATGCTATTTACTGAACTATGACATAATTTAACACTAATTATGAAGACAGTTAACAAGTGATAGAATATTACAATGGTTTAAATGATTACATAAATGGACTATCATTGTACTAATGCTATATAAACCACATGAAAAGGCTTTATTATGTAAGCTGCAAGCTACATTTGTAAGATATCTTGGAAATTGGCTTTGATAGTCTATGTTTGTTAAGTTACAAACTTAGTTACATTGGGAGGACAATTCCAATTGACCAGTTTGGATCTTCCTAGAAAATATACCCTTTAAATGGAAGAAATCTGTTTAATCTTATCTTATGCTCCTCTCTTCTTTAAGGGAGCATATATGTAATTTATTGCTTTAAAAAACCTTCCAATGAAATATTTTGAAATTGGTGTTATTATAATCCTTGTGAAGAACAACTGTAGAATTGTCATTGAATAGTGACTCTATTTTAGATTTTATAATGAAAAAAGGCTCTAGAAAAGAAGTAATAAGATAAAGTTATAGGATCCTTTTCCCCAGTTCTGGGAACAGTTTCTTAATTCTTAGAAAAAGAATGAAAGAAAACAATAATTAGATATTTAGATCTAATATTTAAATATTAGATACATTTATTCAGGGCCAGAAGTTCAGACAGTGTTGTTTTGTTACTGTATTTTCACTTTGCTGCCTCTTGGAGCTCTTTTGAGGAAATGCTAAAGAGCCCTGAAGGACATGCACCAGTTGCTCTCCGGATGCCATTCGCCATGTTGACTTCTCATTTCCCGTCTAGAGTTGGCTTGTCATGAATCTTAATAGTGTCACTTCCAAAGTTATAGGATATTTTCATTAAAGTGATTTCCTAGTGGGAATATCAACTCTGTAACCATGAAAACTAAGTTTCCCTTGTTTTCTTTGGAAGTGTAGGCTGTGGAACCTAACTGTTTTTGTTATTATTTCCCATGGTGTAAAAATTGGATTATGAAATTTAATGTATAGCTACCTTAAAATGCATATAATTTATATGGCAACATTGAACACTGCACTGAGTAGTCCATGTGCTTTATTCTACATGGAGGGAGATCATTATATCACTGATATTCACACATATTTTAGTTTGAAATGCCTCATTTAATAGAAATATACCAACCCTGACACTGAAAAATTGAGGTTATTTGTAGGAATTATGTAGGATATTTGCCATGTATTGACTGTTCAAATGTTAGGCACTTTAGCAACATACGTATAACTAGACATTGGATCCTGACCTCAAGGAACTTATTTTCTTGGTTAACATGTAAGATATAAAGAAATGCATAAGCTTTAAAGTAACTGATAGGTCTAAGTGATATTTATATTTTTTACTCTATTTTAATATTTTATGCTTTATAGTAGGGGAGAGAGAGGAAATCAGGAAATTGTAAGTGTCTTTTGTAAAGGTCGATATTTGCAGTGGTTAGAAGTACAAACTTGAGGATTTCACAAACCTGTTTCAGTCCTGTGTAGCCTGGAGAAACTCTTATAATAACCTCTCAGAATCTTAGTGTCCTCATCTATGAAATGGAGCTAATAATAATAATAATAATAAGTGCTTAGCGGATATCATCATGGTCACCTTCATCATTATCATCTCATCATTAGCTATTCATGAGGGTAAAGGAGGAAATTGAAGAAGGTGCTAATTGGATGTCTTAAAGGCCTATCCTTTGGAGGGTCCTTAGAACCTCAGGCTTCCAGGGAATGCTAAAGCTCATCCACACCAGGAGTCACACAGTCCTTAGTCTCTACATCATCAAGCAGATGATATAAAGCAGGAAACCTGGCTGGGTTTAAGAAATTGTAGGCTAGGATCCCTGGCACACTGGACAGTGCATGACTTACCCAAGACATTCAAATTTCAATTCATTTTAACCCCCATGGGTCTGACATTGCCACACTTTTGTATTATTCTGACATCTATTCAATTTTAAATTTTCTCTAAAGCATTCCTGCCAATTGGTCATCTTGATGAAGCTTGAGTACCTTCAGTGGTCCTGAAATCAGTCCACCTAAAGTAGATTATTCCACTTTTGAATAGGCATATAATAAAATTTTATTTTGGGATTGAGCCAAAAATCTGGCATCCTATAGCATCTAATTAATTTTAATATTTAAGAAGGGGCACACAATAAGCCTTAACTCCAGTGACAGCAGCTCAAATATTTAAACTGACTTACTTGAGACCCCCCAATCTGTGATTGTTGTGCTTACGATTAAACATAATTCCGGACCATAACTGGTTTGGGGCAGTTTTCTATGCCTCATGATTTCAAGCCCTTTTACCTTTTACACTCGGTTATTGTTAGCTGTCATAAGTCTTCACTATCCCTGTCTTGTAGATGGGTATTTTTTGTGTCACTTTTCATGGCAGTGCTGTACCAACACCAACAAACCACGTGGGTTGCTGAGCAGGGCCATTATTTCCTTGCTTTTGGAATAGAGGAAGCAGGTACATGCTGTAACTCTCCATCTTGCACTCATGTCCAATATTACTGTTTGATCAATGCCTTACTTATTTCCTCTTGAGTCTGGGCAAGGCACTAGAATCCTTATTGTATCTCTGAGATGCTACAACTCATCAATCTGTTTGGTCACAAGATAAAATGTATTTGTCATTCTGAGTCTAAACATTGGTAAAGATAAGCCAAAATTAGTTTTAGACTGTAATAAAGAATAAAAGACATTTATTTGAGGAAAAAGGAGCTACATCCCAGGAGACACAGATTCAGGTAGCAACCTAAACTGCGTTCCACTTTGACAAAGGGGAGGCTGTCCTTTATAGCAAAAGTTCTGTCCAGGTTATCAATTAGATGCTTTTAATGTAAATGAGGTATCCAAATTGTGCTGTTCTGATTAGACAGGGCAGATCTCAATCCATTTATTGAAAGATGAAACCAGGGTTTCCTTGTAGTGGTTGACTTAGATGGTGTAACAAACATGGCATAGTATGGGAGGCCAAGAGTTCAGACTAAGGTTCTTCCCTATACAGAGTATGTGAGGAGTCCCTGTCAGCAAATGGCCACTAGACTTTTATTATTCATAAAGTTTGGACCCTCGGTTGATCATGGGGAGTCCATCTCAGCAGATAAATACCATCTTGAGGTCCACACCTGAGACTACTTTCTTAACATTGACATATGATTTGCTCATAATGATGCAATTACTTAAATATTTTCTGCTAAATATTGAGAGAAAAGTAACTTATAAATTGTGATGACGTTGTTAATAATAAGTATGACAAACAATGACATAAGGCAAGGTAAGATGAGTAGATTTTACCTCACCCTAAGGTGATGGGTTGGCTGCCTCTCAGGCTCTGATCTAGGCAAGAATGACTCAAGGTCCGGTCTTGGATTCCTTTAACAAACATTTATTCAGAATTTAATACTTGCCAAGATACTCTGCTCACCATTTCTCCTTTGAGACACAAATGCCGAAATGGCATAGATGCCACTCTGAGGAAGCTGAAGTCGAGAGTGAGGAACAAATATTCTTTCAGAGACCCACCCCTAGGCCTGAGTCAGTCGTGATGCCATTCTCACATCTTTGTCTTTTAATTTACTCTTAAACCTAGATGCTATTTATTTCTAGAATATTTATTCAGTAAATTTGAGTGACTGCCTCCATTTTTGAATAAAGCCAACCATAACAGTCCTAGCAGTTTTCCAGCTTCTATCTGAGGTTACTTAATTTCTAACAAGGGGAAAATTAATTTGCATACAGAAGGAAATGTCAATAAAACCCCCTTTATCTGGTATCCTTGCTATCAGTCTTTTGGTTATTGACAGCCTTCATAATCTTGAATGTTATTCTAGCCATCATGTTTAAAAATGATTTTTAGAAGTTTTACTTTTAAGTGCTACATATTAAAATGTATACACCAATTCTAAATATAGTTAACCTTTTCTTAAAGACTTCAGGTCTTCACTGCATGTTACGGATTGCGTAACACTCTCAGGGACCAATCAATGACATGTTTAAGGCAGTTTGTACTGAAACTAAAATTCCCCCAGCTTCTGTTCTTTCCCTTCTATCTTCTGTGTATGATTTTTCTTTGATTTATTCTTGCTCTCTGCAAGCTAACTTTTTTTTAGTGGGCCTGTTTTCCTTTTTTAACTCACTGATAGGAATTTATTAATAAGATAACAAGATTATTAGATATCTTTGCAAAGTAAAAACCTGAGGATGAATAAAATTCTAAGACCACCTCTGCTGAGGAAAGCACATGAGTTTTCCTTCAATACTTTATGTGGAAAGTACTAGAAGATGCTAATAATACATATACTTTGGGTCATATATAATAGATGATGATGATGATGATGATGATGATGATGATGATGATGATGATCAGCATCAGCATCATCCTTTTCTGAGAATGTACTCTCTGCCAGGAACTGTTGATTTTCACTTTCTCTAATTCATCCTCTAATCCTTCAGCTTAGGCATTTTTAGAGGAGTAAGTGAGGCTGAAGGCAGTTAATTTACTTGCCTATAATTATATGACTAATAGATCATGGGACTGTAATTCAAATCCAGATACCTCTGATTCTAAAGAAGTTGCTATATGTGCTATACTTAGATTTCCTTTTTTTCCTACCCCTTATAGTTGTGTTTTGTTGATTATTACATACATGTATTTTTAATCTCCTTCAAGGATGATGGGCATCCTCTGAATATGTATCTGATTCTTAACTTCTTTTCTCTTTATGGTACTCTGAAATGCCTGGTTTTATATCTGGAAGTTTATAAAAGTCTTTATGGTCATGTGTTAGAGGATTTTGTAGCTAGTGGTTTGTATTGAGAAGGAAGTGTTTAACCCTGAGTCTGGAATATAAGTGTTTCCTTCCTTCCTTCCTTCCTTCCTTCCTTCCTTCCTTCCTTCCTTCCTTCCTTCCTTCTTCCCTCCCTTCCTCCCTCCCTCCCTCCCACTCCCTCCCTCTTTCCCTCTCTTTCTTTGTTTCTTTTGGCTAGTCTATGCTGTGTGATGTTGGGTGATTTACTCTAATTACCAATTCTCATCTGCAAAAGGGATTTGCAGGCCATTGTAAACTGGCTGATATGCCTTAAGTAATTAATAAATAATTGTTCCCTTGAGCACTCTTCCTAGTATAGAAAGATCAGAGAATTCTGTAAATGTTACAATTGGATGGAACTTGGAGATCACACTGTTATCATTAAAACGTTTACATTTTATCTAATTGTGCTCTATGTTCCACTCACCTCTTATTCCCTGTGCCACGCTGTTTGTTACTGGCTGCTACTGCAGTCCTCAGTGAGTGAATCATGTGTCCTGCCCCCCCCTTCTAGCCCCCCACCCCTGGCCCCAGTTACCTGCTCCCTTTGGGACAGGACCAGAAAAACATCAAATAACAACCTCATTTCCTCACTTTGAATCCAGATTTCTGTGCTGTCATTTTAATGACAGAGGGGCCTGACAGTCAACCAAAATCTGATGGTTAATTCTAAATATGTATTTGGCATATTTGGAGATACACATTTCTAGATGAAGCCACGTTGTGTGTGACCATCTGCTATTTACTTTGTTACCTCCTCTGGGGAATTCAGAATGGCCACAAATTTATTGCATGTCTTCCCATCAAGAATAGATACCTGTTTCCTTTCTCCTTGAATCTGGACAGGCTTGTGACTTGCTTTGAACAATAGGTGTGGCCGAAGTTATATAGTGTAATTTCCAAGCTGAATCCTCTGGAGACCATGGGTCTTCCACTGTCGCCTTCTTGGAAGAATGTTAACATGCGAAGAAGCCCTGGTTTCCCTGCTGGAGGCAATGGCCCAGGTGACAGCCAGCACCTAATGGCAAGACATGTGAATGAGGCCACCTTACACCATGCAGACACAAATGAGCTTCCAAATAATTAGAGAAACCTGAGTGATCCCAGGTTAGACTAATAGAAGAAGCAGCTCGGATTGATGCCTCACAGATCAGGAAAAAACAAAATGGTTGTTACTTTAAGCCATTAATTTATAGGTAGGAATAGATAACTGAGAGATCTCCCTTGGGTAATGGGGCATAACCAGCCACCATGCCTATTTGGAAGACAGCCCTGCCTCTAGTATTTTTATACTTTCATCAAATATCTACTATATTCAGCCATGCTGCTTGTCTATTCATGGATACATGGATTTTTGAAGAATATTTTCTTTTCTTAAATCTTTGGACATAGTTGTAGATTCTTCAAATGCTTCAACTTTCCTCAATATGTTTGTTAAGATTTTTCCTAACATGGCTAAATGTAATTTTGATTTGCCTGTTTTCTTCTGCACCCACTTATTACCGCATGTGAGAAGTGTCCCTGAAAGAGGTTTCCTCCTATGCCAGGGATCATGCCATTCACCTATAGCCCAAAGAAAAATTTGTCTTTTTTTTCTCCAAGTTACATTTGGGCTTGGTTTAAAGTGACATTTTGTCATTTCTCCAAGATTTTATTTTACTTTCTAATTATATTTTAGTGATTCATAATTGCTATTCATTTCTTCTGTAAATTAAATCTAGATCTCACAGTTACTTTATTCTGGGACTTCATACACACCTCATTTTATTTAATAATGTTCTCATTTATATATCAAGTTACAGGAATTTGGCATACTGTTAAAGATAAAATAAGGTGCAGAATATAGGCCATGGAACAGTACAATTATAATAGTTTTATAACTTTTTGATTAGTATTTATTTGCAAAAAATACATAAGTATAAAATAAATGCAATCAAATTCAGTTTTTGTTTTGTTTTGTTTTTTACTTTTAGTAGAGAGATACGTATGTGAGACGGTGCATGGTAATGCATATCACATTTACCTAAATATTTTCTGCAAAGTTGTTTTGTTATGGATTTGAAAGTCTCTTTGAAATATATTGAAAATGAAATGTTTATTTACCTTTATTTCCTGACTGTTCCTACTGTGAATTTAGAGTTTAATATAAGTTAAGTTATGTATATTGTGCTAATCACTTGAAATTTCTACTAACGAATTCTAAAATAACCAAGTACATATTCCATCGGCTACCTGCTACTATATAATTAAAGTTATTTTCTTAGCATGATACATATCAATTTCCTCATCTGAAAAACGGAGCTAATGTTGATGTCCCAGTGGCCTCTTGTGAGGAATAAGTGAAATAATCCTTCTCAGCCCCTTCCTACAGTGATCGGCAAATAATAGAATGTTCAAACTAGCAAAATACATATCCTTAGATTTTATATATTGAAGTGTAATATTTGGCCTGAGTAGACTATTAGCTTGCAAATCTCTTTCTACTTTACTCTGTCAAGGCCCTGAGATTGAAGGGATCTTCTAAGACAATATCAGGGCAATACTTTTATTTCTTAATGAATGTGGAGGTTTTTAAAGAAATTAATAACAAAAAAGCAAGCTTTCATACAGATCCAGAATAAGTATTGTTAAACTAGCCAGAATAATATTGTAAAAGGAATGTATGGCCTTTAGAACATGACTAGGAAAACTGAAGATAATTATTTTATGAGCTATCTATTGGAAGGACCAATCCAGGATGTTTAGAGTTTAAAAATTATATAGTTTGGTAGAGCTTTTGCAGAAAAACAATGTAAATTTACAAACAGAAAACTTAGTTAAGGTGTCTTGGAAGGGACCTGTGTGTGCAACATTTGCTTTGTGGCAAATCTGCTATTCATATTACACACATGCTGGAGTACATATTATATATTATGTAATATGTACATCTCCATCGAATACTGGAGAAAATGAGCAACTTTCTTGCTGTTTGGGAAAATTAATTTTATAGTTCTTCAGACTAATTTGTACCAAGAACTGTTTTTTTTTTTAATTCATGGTAATCTGTTTAATAGTTCTAGTAGATCTTTCTTTGAATATGTTTTTTTAAATTGAAAATTAAAATATTTAAGTAACTATATGAGTATATAATTGTATCACTTCTTGTTTTATTGAGGTCAAAATAAATGGACAAATCAATATGGTAATTAATCACCAAATTTTTCCAGTGATGTTGGGGGAAATCATTTCTTCAACTTTAGATGATATCTATAGCATTACAACTAAAAATATAGATTGAATAATTGTCCCTAAAATCTCTATATTAAAGGAAGGAAGCAGATTCAACGGCAATTTTAAAGGAATATAGGGAATCTGAGTGAAATCATGCCTAGTATAAAGTGTACACTCAGGAGGTATTTGAGTATTCATATGTACATTAATTAATATATATTGGCTTTGGAATGGGATATACAACACTAAAATCTGTATTTATAAGTAATGGAAAAAGACTAATTTCATTTTCTGTAAACACCTCTATATTGGTGTTTACATTTTAATGTTAATAAAGTAACATTTGGGGATCCATGGAAAAGAAAAATAATCACCATTTTTGAAATATGTATATGAAAAAGCAGCCCTTGAAAAACAATGTAATGCTTTAATGTCATCTGAAGACTTTCATTATTCTGTCAGTCCATATATCTCCTCTACAAAATACAATCCATAATGGGGATGCGAAGTATCAACTCTTTCAAACTGATTCAAAGCACATAGTACAAAAAATTTCATGAATGAGGTAATGTGTTTTGTGGGATGCAGTGCTTCTTGGATTGAGATAATTCATGTGAGTAAGCTGAGTTTAAATGGAATCAGTACTTATTCTAACTGAATTGTTGCTATCAATAACAATTTAAAGATATGATTTATCATTGTAAGTTGAAATCATATATTGATATCAGTCCAAGGAGGAGTTGAGACCTGAACTTGAATAATGTTTAAAAGAGTGAGACAGGGAGTGATGTGATGGTCCTAAGTTTGTTAGAGTTCAGGTGGTATAATCAGCATTCTATAGTGTAAGATTTCTGGTTTCAACACCTTGAATTAATTGAGGCTGGAAAACAGATTTGTGTTACTTAGGACTCATTTAGCTATACGTGGAAAATCCAGCTCAAATTGGCTCAAGCACAAAGGAATTTTTGGTTCATGCAACCAATAGCACAAAGCAGGGTTATCTTCAGGTATTGCTTGATTCAGGGTTGAAATAATTGAAAAAAACTGGGCTCAACTTTTGGTTCTATTTTCTCTCTATTAATTCCTTTCTCAGATTTGGAAGGGTGGATCATGGCAGCTTCTTATTATCACATGATCTGAAGGGAGGGAAAATGCTTCCTGGTACTTTGAGCAAAGATCCTTTAATTGGTTCTGTTTTGCCTAGTTGTTTGACTTATGCTCTGTTAACATCTGCAATGTTAGAACTCAGTTAGAAGGAATCAAATAACTGTTTGGTTTATTTACCTCTTCCTTCTGTCCTCTTTTCTTCCTTTTATCCCTCCCCCTTTTCCTTTCTTTCAGAATTATTTTCTGTGAAAAGCCACTCTCCTATTCTCCATGTGAAATTAGAAGGCCTATGTAGCTTTAATGAAATTTACTATTTTGCTTTGATAATCAGTGTTTCCTGCTGTAGGAGAAGAAAAATAATTTTCCCTCTACACTTCCAGGTTCTTGGCTGAGACACCTTCCTCCCACCCCCCATAATAAAAAGATAGATTAACAAGAGAAAAACATACAAGCTTAACATTGTGTAAACCTCCTATATACATGGAAGATACACAGGAAAACTGAGTAATTCCCTAAAATGGCCCATGCCATCACCCTAAATATCATTTCCAGCTAAAGACAAAAGAAGATGTTGGAAGGGAGGCAGAAACCAGTTATGGGAGATAAACAGGCAAAGAACATAATACTGGTTGTTACGTAGATTTAAGTGCCTTCTCCACTGATGAGAGTTTCTAGAGATTTGGTCATCCTCTTCCTGGCAACAGAGAGGAAAACACCTTTACCTATAAATATAAATTGCTCTTTTAAAGGGTAACTTCTACTCAGTTTTTTTAGAGCTTTTCTGTGTCTGCTGTTTCTTAAAAATAATCCTTAGGCCATATTTTGGGGTGGCAGATTCTGCTCCCCTTTACTGCTTTAAGATTTTTTAGTAAATTCTGTTATTTTGAAAGTGGTCCAGCTATAGATTTACTGAAAAATCTTTGAACTACGGGTCTAACAGAATTTTAAAAAGTGTATCTGTGTATTGATCATTGAGAAGTTAAATATCACCTGTTAATTGCATAATACAGCTTCATTTTAACCATTGTTGACCTTAAACAAATAGGCAACCAAATATTGTATCCAGCAAAATGGGTTTATTTGAGACCAATAAAGAGTTGTAATTTGGGATATGTGGTCTAATGGCGAACCATTGCAAGTGCAGAGAACAAAGGAGAGGAATGTGCTTTTATAGAGGAGAGGGACAGTTCAGAGGGGCTGTTGTAAACAAAGAGTCCATTGGAGGAAACTAGGAGTTGACAGAATAGTGGCTTTTCATTGGCTGAGTGGTTGTTGAGCAAAAAGAAGTTCCTCATTCTTCCTGCGAGAGCAATTGATGACAAAAACATCCTCCTGTTGGATATGGAGAGTACAGTCTCTTCCTGTTTGGGGCGATTGCCAATGAGTGATATGGCATGAGAGCACCCCCATAGGTTTCTGTTTATTGATCTTCACACTATAGTAGAGCAGTAAGAGGCTATTCATAAATGTAGGCATACCTCATTTTATCATGCTTCGCTGTACTGTGCTTTGCTTTATTGTGCTTCACAAATATTGCATTCTTTTTGCAAATTGACAGCAAGGCCCTCTACCAGCAAAGAGATTATGACTCACTGGAGGTGTAGATGATGATTAGCATTTTTTTAGCAGTAAAGCATTTTTTAATTAAGGTATTTACATTGTTTTTTCTTAGACATAATGCTGTTGTACACTTAATAGACTACGATCTATTTCTCATGAAGAAATGTTTCAAAAAAATGTAGCCCTGACTCTCTAGCCTTAATTGATCACTGTAGGCAGTATCTACTCATATTTCTATTATATTTTAATTTTACTAGGCAGGCTTCTTAAGGTAACATCCGTTCTTTAAAATTTGGATACTTACTTTCATTTTAGCTTGCTTCAATATAGTGATAATGGAAACTTCTTTTTATAGTTAAATTTTACTTAGAGTACTCTAAAATTTACTAACTAATTACAGTGAAATCACAACATTCTTCATTGGGAGGACGTTGGTGGCAGCCTGTAAAGAAAATAATACACTGTGGTTAGAGAACATTCCCATTTCCTCTAGTGTAATATAACTAGTTTAACAATTACATATGAAACAATCAGTTCCTAAATTACCAAGAAGGAAATGGTTTCTGGCCACTATATACGTAAAGTATTTTGATGTCAAATTATCTTAAGCTTCAACTATCCAGTTTGAAATAACTTCTGTCCCTTGCTTCACTATGAGTAGCACACAAACCAGATATTTTACTAGCTAAGCATGCTTTAGAATAGTGAATCTTTTAAGTATAGTCCAAGACGTTGAACTTTTAATCAGTCGGTGTGGACTGAAATGTGAATGATTAGTTTTCCTGCAGTTATTCCTTTTGTGTAAGTAACATTGCTATTATTTAATTAAAATCAAAAATAGATGGTTCATCATCATGAACAAGGAGGATATAGTTTAATGTAATATCATTTGCAACCTCTTCAGATAACACTACAGAGGGGAAAAACAATGAGCTGGAAGGTTATCAGCAAAAATAGACTATATTAAGAGATATAAAAATTGCACTCCCTTTCCTGTCTTTCTTAGGATGAGTCTGCACAGAATCTGCAAAGTGCTGTAAACTCATTTTTAATTAAGGTAACCCTGAGCTTTTTGAAGTATAACCAGTGACAGTCCAAAGTGACATTTTGATTAAGCAGTAGTTGAAATTTGAAATAATGTTATTCTGCATCACTGCCGGGAACCTTAATTGAAGTACAGAGCCTTACTAAAGGAACAACTGCAACAACAAAGCAAAAACAAAGCAACAAATAACTGAATCCTGGTACCTTTTTATAACACTTCTTTCACAGTTCACACACACATTCTTTTGTTCTTTTGTTTAAATTAATAAAGAATACCCCTCCTGATTCTTATTTGTTTCTTTTCTTTGCCTTAGTTCTTAAAAAAAAGAAAAGAAAAGAAAAAGGACTAATTCCAGATAAAAGATCCTAATTACAGGTTAATCAGTTGCTTGTTTAATTTTTATGAAGTAACTCTAACAATATACTTTTTGCTAGTATTTTCATTCATATTTTTCTAAGATACAGATTGTTTTATTATCTTTATCATGATTAAGTTTTGAATGTTTAGAGATACATTATTGGACCAGAGAGAATAGTATAATTACAGAGTACTTTTCTTTATATAGTTCTCTGTATTGTATTCAACATCGTTAAAGGTTAATATGATCGAAGTATGGCTTTGAAATTTATCTCATAGTTACAGTTATACATGTTCAATTTATAGTACAAGAAAGTTAATTGCAGTATGATTTGTAATAGCAAAAACATATTTTACAAAATACTATACAACCAAAGTATTAATCTATAGTGAGCGGGTTTCTTAACATTATGCTACTCTTTAAATAAGTGAAATAAATAGACTTGTTGATAAAGAAAACAGTCCAAAATATGTGGTTATATAAAAATTGAAATTATGGTGGTTATAGTGTTATCCTCTTTGTGTAAAAAATATACATACTCATATGCACATACACATAAGTGCATATGTGGGAGCTAAAAAATAAAATACTTTTCCTTCCACCTTCTGATTTTTTCTAGCTGGGCTTATAATCAAATTAAGAGAGACATTAACAGGAGAAAATCAAATGTTTAATACATGCACATGGAGAATTCCCTTAAGCAAGACAATTCCAAAGAGAGTGAGGTAACATTGGGTATATTATACATTTTTAGACAAAGGAGAAAAGGGAAGGGGGGTATTAGATTTCAGAAGTGAGAACGGGCTATTTATAGGTACTTAAGGAAGAACAGAACTTATAGGGAAGGCAAATTCTTGCTTGTCAACTCAGAAACAATGGGACACAGGGTATTTAACTAACAGATGCCTCCCTGATGTCCTCTTATTAACCATACTTAATTCAAATTAGGTTAAGGCAGCATTCTAAGATTTCTTTTTGAAGCAGGTTTCTGTCCGAATTTCTGGGGCAGGAAAGGAGAGGACAGTCAAAAGTTTGTTATGAAGCTTCTTAATAAACAGCTTAAAGTCAGTATCCCAAAAAGCAGCTTCAGGATGGCAAAATTTTGGTTCCCCTCACATATCTATAAACTAACAGTTTTCAGAAGGATACATATACACAAAAAAGTAGATGGTAGTTTACTTGTGGTGGGAGGGTCAAATGATTGCAATTCTGTTCATTTATAGAGTTTGGAACTTTTTACCTGTACCCATAATAATTCATAATATTGAAAAACTTAAAATATCAAGTTTTAATAGCTATTATAGTTGAAGATAAAATCAAATTAAAAGTAAATATTTGTAAATGAGAATATTTCTAAATGATGAAAGGCATATACTACTAAATGTTCATGTCAACAGCAAGATCAATGATATTTACAAATTGATTTTTTTTATAAATAAATTGCAGAAATTTAGCAACCAAGCTTATTTAGAATGCTGTTTGCACCGTAGAAAACAAACTCTATGTCTGGCTGTTACCAGAAAATGACGTTGAAAACCTCGATCCTTGTCTTCTTGAAGGAAAGACTTCAAACAAGAGACAGAAATTTGTGCAGCATGAACAGGAGAAGTTTATTAGGAAAAGAGAATACACTCGAGATATGGAGTGGGCTGACCCAAGAGAGGGAAAACAGCTTAGAACAGCAAGAGTATTAGAAAATGGGAGATGGAGGGGCTTACCCAAAGGAGGGAAGCAGCCCTGCCTACTGCATGAAGGCTTTTATTTCTATGGGTAGAATTGTCTCCTCTTCTCCCTTATCTCTCTTTCTTCCCCTGAGGTGCCTAATCCTGTGGCATTTAGCAATGCATTTCTTTGATTTCGGGGCATATGTAAATACATCCCCTTGATTTGAGGGGGATGAGTAAACACATCCCTTGGGGGAGGTGAAAACCTGAAATTCTGTTGGTAAGGTATTGGCAACAAACAGGATGGGTTGATAAGCAGGATGTCTTCTCTCTTCTAATGCATTTCTTTGATTTAGGGGCTTGGGTAAACACAGCACCTTAATTCCGAGGGTGGGGGAAGGGAATGTGTAAACACATCCCTTAGGCCTGAATGAAAATCCAGGAATCCTGTTGGGCTAGTAAGGTATTGGTGACAAACAGAAGGGTTTCCCCCTCCTCTGAGTTTTAACAATGCATTTCTTTGATTTAGAAGTATATGTGAGCCTGGAGTCCTGGTGGGCAGTTGTCAGGTGTCTTGACCCAAGTAGGAGCTGCAGCAAGTGGCTTTCTAATCGGCTGATTTTTCTCCTCCTGCTCATTTCTATCTCTCAACCTACCCTACCATGGCTGTTAGTAGGATTTCACTAACAGTGTGACATGCCAGAGTTTCTGCGCTGCCTTGTATTGCATTTTTCTTTTTTTGGGGGGAAAGTATCTGCAGCACCTAAACTTCTAATTTAATCTCAAATAATAGGAAACTTTCACTTTCATGAAAAAGAGTATTTCATTCTGGGCTCTGTTTAAGTCCATAACTTCATGTTCCTGGAGATTAGTGTGGAGGTGATTACTTCCCTCATAGTTCTTATGGCTCTAATAATCAAAATGACATGAGACAAATTAACAGGAGAAAGTAACCCAGTTTATTACATCTGAATATATGGGGTCCCCATAAGAATATGGGACCAGTAGACAAATCAAGCAGTGGAAGCTAATATGTCATCTTGAGCTAAGAAGGGGTGGGAGATTGTGGTTTGGGCATTCAAAGGGTAGTAAGGTTATTCACAAGGAGATGAAAACAGTTAATGTTCCATTTTAGTAAATGGATGTTTGTTGGACCGTCTTGAAATAATGGGACACAAAGAGGACTTGGATCAAATGAGCTTTGTGACGTCCCTCCCTATCTAGTTCATATTACACTATAGTTATTTGTGATGTAGCTCCCTTCCTGAGCTAGTCTTCTATGTAAATTCTTTTGGGCAGTGAAGGTATTTCCTGAGTCTTTTGTTTCTTAACAAAACCAAATCAAAATATATAGCTTAAAATAATCAATATCTCAAAAGCATATTTTGGGGTGGCAGGCTCTGCTCCCCATCAATAGGAATTTTGAATGTTTGGTGCTTGACTGCAGCACAGTGTTTTCTCTGTAGATGAATGATCAGATCATTAAATAAAATAAAAAAATCAACTCTTATTATTGGAATCTTAACATAATTTGAAAATAAAACTGTTTTCTAATTCATTCCAATTTATTAAAAAGAATACAGTAGGCTCTGCTGGGAGACCAGTCTAGAAAATTGATATTGGAAAAAAAAATACCACTAAATTCCACATTAACAGAGATAAAGGTTTCATTTTGATTTTATATAGAATAAGCTAAACTTTTGGAAACTATTTAATACCATATTTGACAAAAATATAGCTGCAACTATGCATATTCCTAGAGCAAAATAAACACATTTTATAATTCCTCTGCACATTTTCAAATAATATTGGTCAATAGCATAAAAGGATAGTTTTAATTTCACATTTAACTTCCCCTTCAGAATTTCAAGGAAGTTAATTTTTAAAAAAAAGTTCTACTTTTTTTTTTTGAGGGCAGTGTCACTGGCCCTCATATGTGGGACCGAATTGGGGCCGCTGGCTTCCCAGGCCAGCGCTTAACCACCGCGCCACTCGGCCGGCCCTAAAAATTCCTACTTTTTTATTGAGTTATAATTTACGTACTATATAAGCTACCCTTTTAAAGAATACAATTGGTGGATTTTAGTATTCACCACTATCTAATTCCCAGACTTTTTCATCTCCCTCCAAAAAAACTCCATACTCATTAGCAATCACTTCCCATTCCTCTCTCCCAGGTGGTTAATTTCTTTGGGGAAAAAAAAAAAACACGGAAAAGAAAAATAAATAAAGTACACAAAAAACAAACTAGGCCTTTTTCTGTTTTTTTTTTTTTCAAAGCACCTTTTTCCTGAGGGCCTTTCTTCATCTTTTAGAGAAGTAAAGCAATATCTTTTGAAGCACCCTTGAAAATATTTTTTTTTCCATTTATCAAGTGGTTTCATTCTGTCAGATCCTCATTTGTCAGTAGCTATGCATTTGATTGTAGCAGTTATTCATCATTTTCATCGACTTAATGAAATCCTTATTTTTATAAATGAAATGGTAGTTACACTTTACTTAGATATGCAATATGTTTGTAATGCCAAAATGATGATAAACAAATTGACAATGTAATCAAAGATATAGCTATCTCTATATTGATCTATCTGACCATGGACCATCTATACTGGTGTTAACTAAAGAGAGATACTTGAAGTGAATAGTCCATTAGCTACTATTGGAGTGACACTTTTTGTTGCTTTAAACAATTTTATAATTTCAGAGACTAAAGAATAATAGATTAAAAGCCCCTTTGTATACCACTTGAAATTTTATACATTTTTTACCCTCTTGAGAGAGAGACAATGAAATATACCTTGTTTCCATTGATACAATTGATAATTATGAATATTGTATAATAGGAATTAATTTTACTTATTGAAGATAAGTGTTTTTTGAACACTTATTGAAAATTAGTGTCTTCTCAGTATTTAGCATTCTAGCTTTTAGTGGCACCTGACATAACTATCTCAGAGTTTCTGAGTTAATATTTGTTGCATAAAAGGACTGTGTTCTGTCAAGGGTGATGCTTATGTGATCTCTCACTTCTGGGTGCCTGAATCTTGAGTATAATTTTAAGTTGCTTTTTACCCCTCATTTCTCCTTAATGATTTCTCTCTCTCTCTCTCACTAAGGCTTCAGTGAAACCATTTATCAGGGTGAATGAAAGAAAACAATTCTTTCTAAGCTGGTCCTCTTTGTCTGTTGTCAAGTGCTGCATTTTTAACTAAGTGATTAATTCATTCAACAGATATTTATTGATAACATTCTACATGTACCAGGAATTGTGGTAGGAGCTAAAGATTCAGCAGTTAATGGGATATGATTGCTGCTCTTGTTAAATGTGTAGAGTAGCAGGGAGATACATACTTAGGAATTCATGGATTCAATTTCTGGAGCACCGCTGATGTGTCTGGTACTGGTAACATTAAAGATAGAGTCGATTAAGACGTGTGAGGACTGTTCTGACACAGAAGCCCAGTGTTTTCTGGAAACGCGTGAGGTTTGATCCCACCTATCAGGCTCACTTTCTTCTGGGTCTCCTGTCAGCCCATGCTTCATATGAATGGATGATAGTGCCTGTTGGACTACCTTGTTATAACTGTGCGGCTATTCTAATTTTTGTACAATCTCACTTAGTCTGTAAACTATTGAAGTTCAACTGTTAGGCTAACTTCATCACCTGCTGGTTTTAAAAAGGTGTGTGTGTGTGTGTGTGTGTGTGTGTGTGTGTGTGTGTGTGTGTGTACAGATGTAGAAGATGCCCTTGTCTCTGTATTTGGAAAAAAATACACTTTCTGAAGTTATTCATGAGGTCTGAGGATTTTCCTACTTTTCTTTTTTCCCTTTTTCCTTATTTTTAGGGGGCAGTGTCACTGGCCCTCATATGTGGGATCCAAACCAGGGCTGCTGGCTTCCCAGGCCAGCTCTTAACCACTGTGCCACTCGGCCAGCCCTCCTACTTTTCTTTCTATTTGGATAATGTAAACTGCTCTGGCTCAAGCACTGGGTTGAACATTTATTTGAAGAGTTTTTCCCGTTAATCAAACACTTATTGCTCTATGGATGTTTTCTATATTCCACCATCAGATAATTTGCCCAACAACAGGAGCGTGAACACAATCAACTTTGTGTTTATATATTTGTGTGTTACCCTTCTATGCTGCTTTATGGCCTGTTACTTATTTGTAAAATGCTTCTATTGTTTCACGTCAACACACTTTCTTCAACACATCCTCGTATTCAAGGGTTCCTGCACGTAACTTAGGTTAGACAAATATCATGTTATTTCTCTGAATGGAATTCCCTAATTGGGTAGTCAGTACAGCTCGGCACAAAATCTTACCCAAGCATTACTAAGCTTTCTGTAGTTCTTTAACCATACGCAGTTATTTCATGTTTCTTTGTCTTTGATTCTGCTCTTCCTTCTGCCTAAAATATTTTCTCATCGTTCTCAAATTATTTAACAGGATTTTCAGAATCTCCTTTGGGGAAGGCTTTTCTGATGCCCCGAAGCTGAGACTATTGTCACACATCTTTGTTCCTATACTGTCTCATATCATATATCCTTGGATAGGCTTCATGCGGGTTTCTGTGTTTCCTTGCAAAGAAGTTGCATAAGGTGCAAATTCAGTCCCAAGATATTTGAGCAGAGGTTTTACTAAGAACTTTCCTGTTCTATGTAGTGCCATTCTGTATGAAGCATTTTTGCATCATAGCACTTACACATTGTGTTTACGTTATTTCCGTATGTTTTTGTCCACATACATTAGACAGACTCTAAAGTCATTGAGGGTGTGATATTTTTAACCTATTTTGAATCCAAGGGAGCTGGCTAGTGTTTGAAATTATTGAGTTGAATTACTGAATCATTGAAGTGAAGCACTCACTCCTGTAAAGGTAGTCATGCTGACATAAAACACAGGGAGTGGTTTTCTCAGAGATTTTCCTTGAGCTTGTTGATATTAAGCTAAAGAAGTGCTGCAGATTAATATTTGAAGACATTTTCTCACTGAGGAAATACATACTAGGAAGAACTAGGAATGACCTATATAGACATCTTGAATAAAATTAAAGAAAAAAATTTCCTCTGAGTTAAATCAGTGATTTTTTTCCCCCCCCGCATATATAATGAAATTTCTGAATTGGCTGTTGGTTCATTTAAATTCAGTAAACACTATAACTGTTTATGATTTCAAAATTATAATTGAATCATTGATCCTTTGCTGGGATTTCTGAAGGCTGCCTTTGAAAAATACATGGCTTTAAGAACAGATCACTTTCTTGGATTATATTCTTCTCCTTTGTTTAATAAGAGTCCATATTATTTTCTCAGTGGAGCAAAAATTCTAATTCCATGTTGACTTTACACAGTATAATTTTAATTTATTTGCTGTTAATTCAGACGTACAGTAATAAAGCAATGAGAATATTCTGATTTCTTTGAGAGCATTACTATTTTGCATAATATACTTTTGAGATGACTTAAGTGGAAACAGAAAATTTTCTTTTACAATTGGATATCTTAGTCATATAAGACATCACCCCATTTCAATCAGCGATCATGTGTTTTCTACTCAGATGTTCTTTGGTCATTTAAAAAAGTCCTTTATATTAATTAGATACATTATCTTTTCTTCGGATTTTGTTTTTGATACTTGTGTTAGTTCTTTTCCATTTTGCTTCTTTATCTTCTATCATAAAGGTCTTTACTTTTAATTCACTGACCTTGGTTGTAAAACTTACAAATTAAAATCTGAAGGTCTTTCTGATTTATCAAATGTTAGAGTGAATTAGGTTGGAATGGTTTCTAGGAAGCTCTGGCCTCTCCTTACAGACTTCCCTCTTTTAATCCATACTATATATTCCTGCAAGATAAATCTTCCTTAAGTGCTTCAGTCATGTTATTTCCCTACTCAGAAACCTCCAGAGGTCCTCCGTTGCTTATTAAATTGAATTCAAATGTGCTCTCTGACATTCATGGCCCTCCAAACCCCAATAATGTCTACCCTGTACTCTGAACTATGAATGCTTCTCTGTTCACACGGTGTACAACAATAACCTGAATTATTGGGTTTGCACAGACTCTACTGTCTTTTTTTTTTGCCCCCCACTCTGTGTATTTCCTTCATCTTGTTCTTCCTGAAACATTTGCTTATATATCATTTTGATTGTTTAAATTCAACAAATTCTTCAGAGCCCATTTCAGAAATCCATGTGAGAAGCCACTCCTGATTTTTTTTAGTCAACAAATATTTATCTGCTAGGCACTAACTAGTCAAGGGCACAATGAATGAAGAAGTTAAAATCCTTGTTATTATGAACTTATTTTTTAGGCGGGGTGATAGACAATAACTAAGTAAACAAATAAATATAGACTATATTATGTGATGATAAATGTTATGAAGGAAAATATTTGTACTGAGTGTGAAGTTGAAGAGGGAAAGCTGAGGGAAGGGTGAGTTCAAGGACATGGGGGCAGTGACAAGCTTGGTATCTTTACAAAACAGTCAACAGGATAAAGAGGAGTAAGTGAGCAGAGAGCCATTAAAGCGATTACAGAAAAGATACCGGAAGCCAGAGAGGATTCTGAGCAGAGATGTGACATGAGATGGCTTATATAGGATCACTCTGCTAGCAGCCTTTGAATAGGTGGTAAAGACACAAAAGAAAAGCAAGGAAACACAAAGCCTGTCTTGATCAGGATTTGGTGGTGGCCTCAACCATGGTTTCAGTGTAGGAAGTGACTAGAAATCACAAATTAAGAAATCGGTAACATGTAGACTCTTCATCTTCAAAGCTCTCATTACTTTTTTTTCTTTTTCTTTTTTTTTTTTTTTTTGTTAACAGTAATATCTTGCGCCAGGTTTGTTTGTTTGTTTTTAAATTGGGGAATTGGGGGAGGGGAACAGTGTTGGGAAATTGGGGAGGGGGACCCGCCAAGTTGTTCTAAGGTTCTTCAATCTTAGTTGTGGAGGGCACTAAGTTGCTATCTGGCTGCCCATCGGCAGCTCGTGGCCTCTAAGCTCAAGGTGCTGTGTTACAGTTTTAGTTTTTTGGGGGGCATAGCCACCATCCCATGGAGTCAAATCAGCAGCCTTGTTGTTAAGAGCGTATGCTCTATCCACTGAGCTATCCGGGCAGCAGCTCAAGGTACGGAGTCCAGTCTTAGTTGCGGGTGGGTGTAGTCTACCATCCAACAGCCAATTTTGTTGTTATACGAGCTGAGCCATCCTGCCACCTGTTGGCAGCTTAGCGACAGCTCACCTAGGGCTCAGCATCACTGGCCCATGTGGGAATTGAACCAGTAATCCTGTGCGCACTCTTAAGCTCACTCTTAACTAACTGAGCCACTCGGCTAACCCATGCGCCAGGTTCTTTACTGAGCTCTTTACTTCCATTATTCATATTTAAACCTCAAAACAACTATGAAGTATAGGTATTATTATTACATTTTTGCACATGAGGTACTAGGAAAACAGAAATCGAGTTAAAAGAGAATATATGTGTCTTTCTTCTTACATTCTTAGAGTAGGAAAAGAAATGGCTAGGAATAAATACATCAGAATAGCGGAGTAGAATGTTAATTGTAAAAAAATATATTTTTTTATATTTATCTGCATCTTTTTTTACTTATTTTAAAATTCCTATACTTAGATGAATAAGAATATTGCTTTCATAATCTGATAAACATTAAATGTGATAATCATGCATTTTTAACCCAATTTATTAGATTTTTCTTATTTTATAGTTGACAAGATTTTTATTCAGACTTGGAATTTTTCCAGGTTTTGTTGCGAATCCAGTTGTATTTTCTGTTTAATTTAAAGTCTTCCCTTATTCCCAGCCTCATTCTGCCCATGGAGCCAACACCAGACTTTCTTAGCTATGGCCCTTTGTGACTAGACTGGCTCCACACACAAGACAGCCCTGGCACCCTTAATAGATGCTATAATATGAGAACAGTCTATTCTCCTGGGTAACAAGTTCCTGATTCCTTTGCTTAGCTTACAGAAATGAGGTAACCATGAGGACTTTAAATCGTTGGGATTTCTGCTGTTATTATTGAAGACTTTGTAGATATTAATATATATTATTGTTACACTAAATAGAACTTGTTCCTCATAATTAAAATTGCAGGGGATTATGAGCCAAGGGTGGCCCTACCAAGTGCTATCAAATTATTCTTAGAATGTGATGGGGTGTCTGTACAGTGTTAATAGTCAACACTACACTCTCTGGGAGCTGGCATCCCCCAAATTACTGTAAAGCAGTCCCCCACATTATTCCTTAAATACATATTTGATGGGTTGAATGATGTGAACCATTTAGTGAATAAATAGTAGACTTTGAAGATTTTATATATTAGAGTACTAATTGCCTTCTCTTGCTAAATGAGAAAAAGACATTTAAAAATATCTGACCTACCAAATTCAAGTCTGCAGTTCTTGTAGTGTTGTATATCAGTTCGCCTCACTAAAATGTATATTCTATGAGAGGAAGATCCTATTTCTTCAAAAAGAATTCCAATCTCTATTTTTAGAAGTCAGTTTTAAAATTAAGATACCCTATATTATATAAGACATGTAAATTACATATAAACCAAATTATATAATGTATAAGCAAATATAAATTTAAATTTTATAAGGCTTAGAAGTAATGATAATTAAATATGTTAACATATATTAAATATTTTTATTAGAACCTTTAAGACATGCTTCTGGGAATACATCACCAGGAATAAAATAAATATGGTATTTCAGATACAGACAACATAATATTAATTTATATTTATATATTTCTTTGTTGTCTCTTATAAAACATTTCTCTCATGTGATTTAATCTTTACAGAAATACTGTGAGGTAGAAAGGTTTATAGTACAGATAAGAAATTTCTTCAATAAAACATACTTGAAAAGTCACAGAAACAGATCTAGAGTCTTCTGCCTCCTAGTATTATTTTGCCTTAGTTGAAATGCTAAAATAATATACATGTATATAGTTTTTGCCTAAAGACAGAGCCCATGAACCATTACTTCACCAGGAGAAATCCATCGTATTCCTCTTAGGACCAGGTATTTTATGAGGCTTTGGGAATGCAAAGTAACTAAAATGGTCTCAGCCCTCAGAGGATGGATATTTATGAAATACATTTCACAGGGCATGTCATAGCCTAATGTGGAGATCACAGACATGGCATCAATGGTGTCTTGTTCCTTTAGCAAACAAATAGTACAGGCTGGCATATTCTCCTACAGTGTTACAAATTGGGCAAAGCGAAGCTCACAAATCCATGTTCATTTTATGCAAGTTTGGGCAGATGGCCTCTGTAGAAAGGGCACTAAAAGGCACTTGCCCAGGAACTGGGAACCTGGATTTCATCTTTGCTTCTGATACTAACTTGTGTAACCTTAAAAATATCATTTAACTGCGGGAGACCAGCCTCTCTAGTCCAGGGTTTCCCTCAGGTGGAGACGGCTTCGGCGGGGGAAGAAAATAAGGAAGGGAGACAGTGGAGGCACCAGGGGAGTTAAAGATAAAAAGTGTCCCACTTTATTGCCAGAGCATGTTCTTTTTATAGGGATTCTTGACCATTATCTCAATCACATGAGTTTGGTGGTTTCTAGTTCCCAGGATTTACTCAGTCTTTACTTCCCTGTAATTGTTCTAGGATACACTAGCCTTTTCTATGTTAAGGATTCCCCTATCTCCACACATCACCTAAAGACTGGTTACCATGACTACCTAGCCATTATCCCAAATTCCAGCAGCTATACTCACTGGGCATATACTAGGAGTGGCTGTGTTTAGGGTAAAAGCATCTAAAATCTACTCCTATGTAAATATAATACTTAGTAGCTAAAGGAAGTCTTAAACATCTTTTGTCCTAGGAGGGCTACATATTTACCATAGAGGGTAGCATCTGTTTCTCAGTCAAAGCTTCAGTATCTGTCAAAGAATTGAAACAAAGTTGTTCATTAACATACCCTATGGTCAGGAAGTCCCCTCCTACTGGAACTCTCATGGCCTGAAGACTTTTAATCTTCAAGGAGACCATTCACAGCAGGGCCCTTAGGTCACAAGCAGGCTTCTTGGCCTATGTTGTCAGAGGTCTGTGCCTCAGTTTCCAAGGGGTTTGAGTCCCCAGTATCTCAGTTTAGGGGTCCCCTCGGGCTGTAGCCTGTTTTAGGGAGTTTCCTTTTCCAAGGGGCTTGAGTCCCCAATATTTTTTTAGGAAATATTGCCTCATCCTTCGTTTACACAACCAGCTATCATCAGGGTACCACAGGAACTTGTCACAAATGCAGTGAGTGTATTGTCTCCCATAGGAGGAAAGGCACATGGGTTCATAGAGGCAGGAGATATTACATGAGCAACCATAAGGCAGCACTCCAAACATCCAGTGCTGAGCAGGGCAATGTGACCTTGTCAGACCCTGAAAGACTGTCGGCTCCCAGCATTTAACCTTCTGAGTCTCTTTTTTTTCATTTATAAAATAATCATAATAAAACCTGGTTCACCTACTTTACAAGATTAATGTAAGGAAACATATACTCTTTCATAGGTAAAACTGAAATAAAAAAATGTAGGAAGACTGAACACATATAGTGTAACAATGTCTAATTCTGGTTACTATATCAGGAAATTACTAACCGATAACTACAGTTATAATAAAAACTGCCACCCTGATAATATCCAGCTCATTCTTGAATAGGTGTCATATCTACTGGGAACACAGGTGAAAAGTAAACCTACATAATGAAAATGTCAGAGGTGAAACATGTAATTGTCACTTTGAAGACCCTGACATTCCAAGTAAGTTTTGTCAATATAGTCTGACAGACTGAGGTAGATTCAAATACCATTTTTCCTTTGTCTTAGGCTGTTAATATAAAGACACATGTGTCTTATGGCAAACCTAGTGGGAATAAGTTATTGTTGGAAACCGATGATAATTCCAAAATTTCAAGACAGTAGTGGACATCAAGCACTGTATTTGCACACAGTTATGCACTAAAGGAAAACCAATGCTTTTGGAAAAGGAAATTGAGGATGTATTCCTACCCTTTAATCGTTTCCATGGTGACCTTTATTATATCACATTTTACTTGTGTTTATATCTTTGAAGAGGCAACACACAATAAAGATTGGGACACTGGAGACAGAGTCATGTGGAGAGCACATGAAAAATTTAATGCCTTCAGCATTCTCAAAAGTAGGTCATTTTGTTCTTTATTAAATTTATATATCATAGTCACTGATTAACCTGTATTTGGGTATTATAATTAGGTAAGTTGAAACTTTATCCAAGCTCTTGTACAGCACCTACCTTGTATAACAGACACATAGTATCAAGTTCAAGGATTATCCAAGAAATTTCTTCCTCAAATTTCATTGCCCATTATCTCATATTTCACACCTCTGTCTTGCATACATCTAGGATTCTCTATCGAAATGACCTATTTTTATCTTTGGTTGCTTATATCAGCAAAAGATGAAAAACCTCAGGTCTAACTAGAATACACACAGCATCGCCTTAGGAACTAGATCTGAATCCCCTAGTGTTAGAATTTCAACGATGAGTATTTGAACAAATGGCACCAAGAACCTTATGCTTTTTAAAGATATAGGATGGCTGAGTAGACAAAGAATAAAAGAACTCACTCTCTCGCAAGTGCAAATTACATGATCAGCAGACATTTGCCTCCTAATGTAAAATCTCAACACAGTAATTTAAGACATATTTGATCATTCCTGGAGACTGGATAATCTCTTTGAAGGGCATTTGAAAACATTATTCTGAAGGTCTGAAAAGGACATTAAATGGGTCATATGACACATTAACTATATATTCAAATATTATGTAAGAACGATGTAGAGAAATAGGAATGCATTTGTGGAGTTCAAAAAAAATGGATGAAAGAAGTCAATTCTTATGTCTCTTTCACCTTCATTTAGAAAATATGACTTGTACCATTTTTGATTAATTGTTGATTGGTAGGGAAGAGTGATATTTTGGTTAATTTCAATCACAAATTTTAGCTATTTTGTAGTAATACAATTTTCAATGTTGTAAAACAACCATAGTAATAAATACTGTTTTCTCATTTCATGTAAACATCAGTATTTTTAACATGGCATTGCTTTTCTATGCATTTTTATACAAATATTTTTAGCTTGGTAAGAAAACATGAAATTAAACACCAAATTGCTCTTTCAATTCCACAAATATACTTCCAGAGTGATAGTTTTCAGATTTGTAGTGTCCCAAATCAGATATTCATATGGTTCCTGTGGTTTGGTGATGGGTTTATAATTTAGATTTGAAATATTTTGAAAGGTGTATGGTAATAGTACTACTACCCTGCAATCAGAAGTTGAAGATATGAAACATTACTGTAGTCACATAAGTCAACCAATTTCCCTTTGTTTTCACAGTGCAATATATTTTCCCTTCTTGAAAATGAATGCATCAGCATAAAAGCCTCTTGAATAAGAAAAATGCATATTGATCCCTGGAAGTGCATTTCCGTAATACCTTGAAGTTATTGAAATTGACCCTAAACCCTGTTTTATTTTCTACAATAGATTCTTTTCATGTATTGATATTTTTAAATTTATAGCTTAATAGAGATGCAAAACTAATTTTCATGGTGAAAAACACATTTCAGACCTCTTACTATCTGCATTTGAATGTAGCATGAGGAAAACATCACATGCATTATATTCAAAATTAGAGCTAACAGATTACCCATTAAAGCTCTTATAACACTTTTGTCCTCCAATGTGTTGAAATAGATGCGTGTGCTGAATCATGTGCAGTACCACAAATTACACTTGGCTAGTAAACATGCAGAGAAAATAGATTCTAGAGAGAAAGGCTATTTGTGGTATAATCTGAATTCTAGTTTTCGTCAGACTTACCATATCATTCCTTTGCACTTCACATTTTCCATTTGGAAAATGGTGATAACATTAGTCTTCTTCTAGCTCAATGGATGTTATAGAAACAGACTAGGCAGCAGCTGTGAATAGTTCCCTGAGCTTTGAAAGAAAGTCACTATGCAGATGGAGGTAATGTATAGGTCACAGCTACTGACAAAGGCAGGTGCTTCTTCATTCATATTTAATTTCTTTCGTTCTAAGGTAAAAGTAGGCTGCCTGCCAAAAGACAGGGAGTCTCACAAGGTAGCCCCATCTCCCATTTCTGCATTTTTGATGACTTGGATTAAATAATGACTGCCATCATGGATTGATACAATGATAATTTGCTTCATGATTCATAGTTCATCCGCCCAATTGCTACTTATAAATGGTCCCCTTCCCTCCCCTCCCGTCTCCTCCCCTCCCTTCCTTTCCTCTCTCTCCCTTCCTTCCTCCCTCCCTCCCTTCCTTCCTTTCTTCTTTCCTTCATTCTTCCTGTCTTATACTCTGGAGTAAAAGGCTGAGGAAGATGTCTTGTTGTCTTATATAGAATTGTACATAGTATGATGCAGGTGTTTTGAATGCTAGTAAATATTAGAGAAACATAATTAGCTGTATTAAACCACCAGTCATTTAAATACAAATAATTGGTTATACCTGTTACTTCATACTTCATTGTCACAATTTATACCATATATTTTAGCAAAAGTAATACAAATGGATTAAGAGCCTTACATAATCAGTGTGAGACTGTCACGCCAAAGGCAGTATTAAAAGTACAAGTTTAATTTATAATTCAGGAGCAAAATGTAGTGTTTAGGGAAATCATATATATTTTTAATTCCTCAGATTTTGCTGGTTAGCTAACTTAGGTTTATATGGGTATTGGATTTTGTGATTTCTTCATAAAATAAAACGAGAAGTACATACTCATATAAATTAAAAAAAACATTCTTAATTTGCTATATTTTTCAGAACACTTTGAATAAATGAGGGTGACCAAACTGAAACTAAACAATTGAAGCCAATGGAATTTCGAATACGTATCAGTGCAGTTGAAGATATATATTTTGATATATGCAATATCCTGTGAGAATATTGAAAATATTTTGGAATATAGTTCTTTTCAGGGGTATTTTTGAAACTAACACTCCCCCCCCAACCCACTCAGTTGCTCTCTGCCAAGCTATGTGTGTTAGTTTCCACATGTTCTAGTATATTTGAAAGTCAACTGTCTTTGCAGCATTGGGTTGATTCAAGATCCTGGTTCTATCCTCAGTAGCTCCCCGCCATGCACTAAAAAAATGTAAAATAATGTTGTTTCATGTTTTTCTATAAACTGTCTTCCCTGGGCACAACCTCTGCTCTCCCCTCTCTTTCTGCTCAAGCTTATGTATTGTTACTTCCATATGTGGTTTTTTTTTTTTTTTTGGTTGTTTGTTTTTTTGAGGGCAGTGTCACTGGCCTTCGTATGTGGGACCCGAACCTGGGCCGCTGGCTTCCCAAGCCAGTGCTTAACCACCGCGCCACTAGGCCGGCCCCTTCCATATGTTTTTTTAAATCCTCTGCTTTACATGCTCTGGTGTTCTCATCTTTCCAAACACAGGAACGCACATTTCCCTCACTGTACCTGTGCTCAGGTGTTCCTGGGCACGGAGCACTTCACCTCCTAATCTCCATCAGCCTCAAAGTGAGTTTTTCACTGAATACACCAAAACTAATCCATTCCTCCTTACGACCACTGTAGCAAACCCCAGTTTGACAAGTTGCCCTATATAACATGTGGTGATAAAAAAATAAATGTACAAAATTGAAATGAGAGGTAATTAGAATATTTTTCCTCTTTGAAGTCACTATTGAAGACGAAAGTGGTATTTTGTTTCAGATACTACTCAGTTGGCTGCTTTATTTTTGCAAACCTCTGAGGTTTAACAGATACTTGGAGATCTTAATAGTCCTATACCATGATTGCAAGCAGTTTGATATTTGAGATAATTCACGTGTGAATTTCAGATTTCTAGTGCACTTATTATTTGTATTTATAACATGCATGCAGGTAGATTCCAAGGGTTGAATCTTTTTTAAAACAACTATTTTTATTTTAAAGCATATAGAAAGGATAAAAGCCAATTATGTTGCTTTTAGTAACTGTTTAAATCTATCATATACAAGGCATATAGTTTGTTTGAATCTGCTTTTGAATGCTTCTATAGAATAAAAATTTATAAAATTGAGATTATATTTCATAATGAATTATATAGATGTATAACATTATATAATATAGGTTATATTTTATACTAGATAATTATATATAATGTATAATCTATAAAATTACACATATCCTATTATACAGTATGCCATCAGTTTAGTTACATATCAGGAACTATATACACTCACTATGCAGGATGGGGTAAGCAGATTTTGTGTGTGTGTGTGTGTGTGTGTGTGTGTGTGTGTGAATGTGTGAGTGTGCGTGTGTGTGTGTGTGTGTGTGTGTGTTGGCAGAAGTTGAAGCTTAGGATAACTTTTTAAAATTTTTATTGAATTTATTGGGATGACATTGGTTAGTGAAATTATATAGGTTTCAAGAGTAATTTCTATATCATCTGTATATTGCATTGTGTGTTCACCACCCAGAGTCAGTCACCATATATTTGACTCCCTTTACCCTTTTCTACCACCCTGCGTCCCCCTTTCCCTCTAGTAACCACTGAACTGTTGTCTGTGTCTATGAGATTTTGTTTATTTGTGTTGTTTTTTGTTGCTTTTAGTTTTATATCCTACATATGCATAAAGTTATATGGTTCTCTACTTTTTCTGTCTGACTTATTTTGCTTATCATGGTAATCTCAAGATCCATCCATGTTATCTCAAATGACAGTATTTCATATTTTCTTATGGCTGAGTAAAATTTATATATATATATATATATATATATAAAATATAACATCTTCTTTATCCAATAATCTAGCAAAGGAAACTTTGGCTGTTTCCTTGTCTTGATCACCATGAAAAATGGTGCAGTTAACAAGGGGTACATATATTTTTATGCATAAATATTTTCAGATTTTTTGGGTAGATACCCAGAAGTGTGATTGCTGGGTTACATGGTAATTCTATTCTTAATTTTTTCAGGAACCTCCATACTGTTTTCCTTGGGGCCATACCAGTTTACATTAGGATAATTTTTAAGCCCGTGATGAAAGGGGAACATGGATTGTCCTAAGAAAAATATAAAGGAATTTTCTGTCGGCATGTGCTTTATGTCCTTTTCTTACTTCCTCCAACTTTAAGACACTGTATTATTTCACAGTCTAATTCCACGACATTGAGACCAGAAGAGATGTATTGTGGCATCCTGGGAAAATCTTGCCTGAAGGCATAGGTGTATCTTCCACAAAGAATATAAGATCAGAGAATTTTAAAAATGAGATGGGAAGAAATTTCAAGGATTATCTTGCCATTCCAAATTAGTTCTTTTTTACGATCTTCTAAAAGCAGCTGTCTAATTTTTTAAGGAAAACCACAGCAAGATAACTATAGTGTAATCAGTAAGAGCTTTTGCTGTGGTTCAGTCCAGCTGGATGTATCTATTCTACCTTTGCTAACTCAGAGAGCTTAGGCTTTTTATGCTTCAGTTTCTTTGACCGTAAAATGAAGTTACTAATACTTACCTCATAGAGTGGTTGAGGGGATTAAAAGAGATGATGCATGTGAAGCATAGCTAAGTGCCTGGAAGAGAACTCTTAATGACTATTAGTTTTTATATGATGACTTTGTTGAAGAGCTAATTAATTTCCCCCCCTGTATTTTAAGTCTCAAACAACAATTTTACTACTTCTATATGTTAGAAGAGTTTATGCCTTGTTGGAGGTAATCAAAAGGACTATCTTTTTCACATGAGAACTATTTATCACTTAAGTGCAGGCAAACGTATTTCTGTAAGTCTTTTCTTTATGAGGCTAAAATCATAAGTTATTTCATCTTATAATATGTTGTGATTCACCACTTGGATTATTTTCCTCTGGGTATTGAGCATGTGTGTTAATGTTTCTCTAGAAACTGAATGCAATATTTCTGGTAGATTGGAGAGTCAGGATCAAACAATTGTCGCCTCCCCCTTTCTGTGTCTTCTGCTTCTGCTTATGATCGCTCTATTTTTCTTATTATTTTTGGGCAGTTGCCCATTTTATTTTGAACAGTCTAACTTTTCTTGTTATATTGAGGCAGTTACACATTATGCTTTGAGTGGCATCACTGAAATCAAGTTTGTAGTCAGCTCAAAATCTGAAATTATTATACCCCCTGTCCTTATGATTAGGTGATTTTGTCATATTTCCTTCATCATGTATATTTGTCTTAGTTTTAATGGGTATTTTTAAATCTCAGTGAATAACATTTCCATCTATTCCTATAAAAATAATTTCAGCCCCTGAGACCATTTTGTCTGCTGCTAGACTAGATAGAGCAAGCATTGCCTCAACTTCCTAGTGAATATATTCAAAATAGGAGGAGAAATGGTGCTCCCCTGACATGGCAGCAGTCTCACGAACACAGCCTCTCTTTTACATCCCATTTACTGGCATCACTTCCCCCTGACTAACCCCCAAAGTACTTTCTTTGGCCATGTGAAGGTAATACAAGAGCTTGGCCTACTAATTATGCCCCCACGAGCACGCAGCATTTTATTTTGGGCTGACTTTGTTTTTTATTTCATGTTAGTATATCCTTAGATTTCTTAGAATATTTAGCTCAATTTAGTTAATATTTATTGAGCAGCTGTGCTGGCGTAGACAGTGGTCACTGCTGTTAGGGGAATCTCTTTCCCCACAAAGCTCCTTTGATACTGGCCACAGGCCCCAAGATAATTTCTGAAGCCATTTTCTGGTGGGCAAGTAAAATGAAGAGGCCTCCTAATAGTCTTCAAGGTAAGGTTGATTAGGAGGTGGTTCAAGGCACAGCCTGTGTTGTCCCCATCTTCGGCAGATGTGAATTGATACAAGGGCTGAGAGTGTTCAAAGAACGCTAAGGAGTCCCTTGGTTCCCCAGGAGTCTGTGAGGAAGTAGAAGAAATAACCGAAAAGGTGAATTTGGGGAAATAATTTTTGAAGCTTATAAGTTCATAGTATTGGTATACATTGGTATGCTATTGGTTTTAATGATATGCATCCATATATGCACCCAAACATTAGGTCAAAGATTATTTCAGGAATTAACGCCTACCTTTGTTGAGCCCTGTCACATCAAGATCCTTTCATGTTGAGGGCCGGCTGAATGGCTCAGTTGGTTAAGAGCTCACTGAAGAGTGCGAGCTGAGCTCTGAGCAACAGCGGTTTGATGCCAGCCTGAGCTGAGTTGCCATTGAGCTGCCAATGGGTGGCAGGATGGCTCAGCTAAAAAAAAAAAAAAAAAAAAAAAAAAGATCCTCTCATTCTATCATTGTGATTTATGTATTTAGACAACATACAGAGATTTCAACTCTGTAGAGTCTAAAATGCTTTCAATTTTCATCAATCTCCATATCACAGAAACAAAATATTATACATACCAGTGCCTGGCCTAGGTACGTAGATTATGGCTTATATAGCAGGCTCCTGGCCCCAGATTGTCTGGGAAAGCAAATCAGTCATCGCATGTTAGACAAAGGAATTTTCACATTACTCCATATATGTTTTATGTTATGGAGAAATTTAGGCAAGAAGTAATGTGACTAAAAATTTCATTTGGATAGAATCTAAGAGCAGATGACATGAAGGCACATCACGACTTACCATAGGCATGAGCAGATTGTGAAGACGCCATATAGAAGCCCAATCCACAAACATTGGATAATGAAGTGGGCAGAGAAAAGGAGAGAGGGATTAGTTGGAGGTGATACTATGGGTTATTTGTCTGATTAATTAATGGAGGAATTATGACTTTAATAAGAAAGTCTGGGGGATCTGGCTTATCAGGAAGAGGGTGAGTACAGGTTTGGACATGTTGATGTTGCATCCAAGTAGCATAGAAACAGGGATTCAGAATTTAAAACCGAACTAAGAAGAGAGGCCAAAGCTGGGCCAAAGATTTGGAGTCATTCAGAGAAGTTTTTGAAGTGATGGGGTGAATGAGAATATCAAATAAGAATAGAGAGGAGTGGGCTGAGGTAATACTGAGAGTGATGGCAAACTTTAAATAACAGGAGCAGCAATATCTGGACTCAGGTAATTTCAAGAAGAGTAAAGATTGCATAGGCAAACAGAAGTGAATACAAAAATAAATAATAAGAGTAATGCCTAAGTGAATTGTTCAGTTTAGTAATTTGAGAAAATATATCTCTATGTAAACCATATTAACATATCTACATCTGAGTCTTTCTGTATCTTTTCACATAATTTCATCTTTTTTTAAAATGAGAATACTTTTGAAGGTAATATACAAGCTACATAGCATCATGCTTAGGGAATCATCAAATCCATTATTATTGCAATCAAATAATACAATAATTATTGTTATCACCAATACTATTTAACAGGCTTCTGGAATGGAAATTATAATTGTTTAACATTGTTCTTGAGGGCCGGCCGAGTGGCGCCGTGGTTAAGTGCTGGCTTAGGAAGCCAGTGGCCCCGGTTCGGGTCCCACATATGAGGGCCAGTGACACTGCCCTCAAGGAAAAAAAAAAAAAAGATGTTAACATTGTTCTTGAAATATTCAGGAAAAATAGGTATTAGAAATGATGAGTTATATTTTTTTTAAAGGATTTTTATTGGGGAATTGGGGAAGGGGAACAGTGTTGGGGAATTGGCGAAGGGGAAGAGCCAAGTTGTTGTCCTTCAATCTTAGTTGTGGAGGGCACAGCTAGCTCAGCTCCAAGTCCAGTCGCCATCTGACTGCCCCTCTGCAGCTGGCATCTGCTTAGCTCAAGGTGCCGTGTTCAATCTTAGTTGCTGGTGGGTATAGCCCACCATCCCATGCAGGAGTCAAACCAGCAACCTTGTTATTGGGAGCACGTGCTTTCACCAGCTGAGCCATCCTGCCACCTGTTGGCAGCTCAGTGGCAGCTCAGCTCAGGCACAGCTCACTGGCCCATGTGGGAATCGAGCCAGTGACTGTGTTGCTCAGAGCTTGTGCTCTTAACCAACTGAGCTACTTGGCCAGCTCCGAGTTATATTTATTATTACTTGCAGATAATTTTCTTAACCCAGAAATCCTCCCAAATCAGTAAATATATCAGATATAATAGGAGTGCATTAATATTCCTGGCCAGAATATAAATATGTATGATTCATTAGTTTACTTTTAACAATTAGCAATTGGAAATAAAATATTAGTGTTGTCAAAATAATAACAGAATCATAATATATCAACGATTAGCTTAACAAGACATGTAAAAGAACTTTGTAAATAAAACTATAAGACTTAACAAGGAAAATTTAACAAGATGTAAATAAATGGCATTAACTAGTCCATTGGTTGAGATATCTTAATATTTTAAAGGTATCACTTCTCTCAAAGTATTTTTGTGCATATATTAGAATCCAAGTATCCCCCTGCTCCCTATACTGTGACTTTTTTGGGGGGAACATAGCTAAATATTTCCCAATTTCATTTGAAGACTAAACCTTTACATTGAAGGAATCAATCAGGAAAATTATGGTTAAGAAGAATAGTAATAGAAAACTTTCCCTGTCAACTTCTAGCATGTAAAAATATTGGTTAAAAAAAATGACAGAAATTTAGTGAGACTAAAATGTTACTAATGAAATAAAACAAAGTAAATGTGGCTATTTGCTTTGGAGGCAAGAATTTTACAAAACTGAGAAAAAATAAATTATTTAGTAAGTGATGTTGAGATAATTTTAAATTTGAAACAAATAAGTAAAATTTGTTCTCATCACTATAGATCAAAATCAGTACTCAAATATTAAATATTTATTACAATACTAGAATAAAATGGAGTGAATAAATTTTCCCTTTGTAGTGCTCAAAGGCAAGATTCATTTGGAAAAGTACTGAAAGATTTCTCTATATAAACTTATTTTTAAGTGAAAAGAAACCATATATTGGGACATAAAACTAACCTTGGCAAATTTAAGAAGATTGAAATACCAAGCATATTCTCTGATCATAAGGCTTTGAAATTGGATATCTGCTGCTAAAAGAAAGTAGGAAGAGGCCGGCAGAGTTGCGTGTTGGTTTAGAGTTGGTTTGGGAGTGCCAGCTCTGAGTACATGAGGGCCAGTGATGCTGCACCCTCTACAGCTACGATGGTGAAAAACAGCTCGACCTGGAGCTGGACTGCCATGAGCTACCATGAGTGGCCCTCCAATGTCCGGTGACCGACTGCCTCAGCCGGGAAGAAAGCAATGATAATACCAGCATAGGTCAGGGAAGCAACGTCCTCCACAACTAGACTGAAGAACAAAAGTACAGCAACTTGTCTGTTCCCCTTCCCCAATTCCCCAATTCCCCAATTCCCCAATGCTGTTCCCCTCCCCCAATTCCCCAATAAAAATCTTAAAAAAAACAACAACCACAAATATGTGGAAATTAAACAATATGCTTTTAAAGAATGACTGGGTCAAAGAAGAAGTAAGAAATATCAAAAGATACATAGAAATAAATGAGGATGAAAATGCATCCTGTCAAAATAATTGGGATGCAGCGAAAGCAGTAATAAGAAGAAAATTTATATCATTATAGGCTTATCTCAAGAAAGAAGAAAAATCCTGGGTAAACAACCTCACATTACACCTTTAAGTACTAGAAAATGAAGAACAAATGAAACCCAAAGCCAGCAGAAGGAAGGAAGGAAATAATAAAAATCAGAGAAGAACTAAATGAATAGAGAACAAAAAGACAATAGAAAAACAATGCAACGAATAGCTGGTTCTTTGAAAAGATTAATAAAATTGACAAATCCTTGGCTAGACTCACTAAAATAAAAAGAGAAAAGACACAAATAAACAAAACCAGAAATAAATGAAGGGAAATTACCACAGATGCCACAGAAATACAAAAGATAACCCAAGAATACTCTGAAGGCCTATATGCTACCAAATCAATAACCTAAAGAAATGGAAAAGTTCTTAGAAACATATAGCCTTCTTAGGCTGAATCACAAAGAACTGGAAAATCTAAATAGACCAATCAACAGTAAGGAAATTGAACCAGGCATCCAAAACCTTCCCAAAAGCAAAAGCCCAAGACCAGATGTCTTCACTAGTGAATTCTACCAAATATTCACAGAAGATTTAATGCCTGTCCTCCTCAAACTCTTCCAAAAAAATTGAAGAAGATTCAATATTCCCTAACTCATTTTATGAGGCCAATATTACTATGATATACCAAAACCTGGTAAGGATAACACAAAAAAAGAAAACTATACACCAGTATCTCTAATGAATACAGATGCAAAAATCTTAAACAAAATACTAGCAAATCAAATACAACAATGCGTTAAAAAAATTATGCATAGAGAGAAAGGGTGAGAGATGTTTTTAATATGCAGTGGCTGCATATTGATTTTGATATACATCAAAATTTTACAAAAAGATACTGGGCCTATAAATTATTTTCATTTTCTTCTTTATACTCTTAAGATAAGCATATAGTCACTTGCAGGTGGAAAAAAGATAAGGCTATATATAAGCATTGTCTCATTTATTTAGACATGAGGACAGCAAATGCATTCATTTTGTTCTCAGCTCATGGAAAGAGAGCAAATTGTGCAAATTATTTGCTATCACAGCACTCTCATGAACCTCAGCAACCACAACCAATTTGAGCTTCCTTAAGTGGAAACTTTTAATGAATGTCCAAGTTATGCTACAGTAATGCAACCACTCAGCTGATAGTAGTTCTCTCACTGCAGTTTTCTGTGGCAAAGACTAAATATAAAGAGCAGAACACTCTCGACTTGTGCTTTTGAGATGCTCCCTGAAAAAACCTGTGACATGAGCTAAAATGATACTTTAACTGAGAATTAGCTAGCTGTGATACAAAAGGATAAATGGAAGAACAAGATTACATTTTGACATTTGTACTCACACAAAGAACTTGAAATGGAAAAAGAAAAAGATGCATTAGCCTTCCACATCTTCTAGCAAGTAGGTGTAGTGCAGACAGGTAATTTTGCTTTCTTTTTAATTTTTTAAAATAGAATTAACATTTATGACCACTAACTCTACTGGTAGGTGCTTTATCTGTACTTAATCCTCATGACAACCTTATGAAATAAGTATTATTAACCATGATATGTTTCACTACAGAGTGGAAAGGGCATTTGCCTCTCAATGAGATAGCATAAGATTTTTATGCAATTCTTTTTTATTAATTAAAGTTTATTGGGATGACAATGATTAGTAAAGTTACATAGGTTTCAAGTGTACAATTCTGTAATACATCATCTATATATCACATGTATATTCACCACCCAGAGTCACCTCCATCACCATATATTGGATCCCATTTACCCTCATCTACCACCCCTCTCCCCCTTTACCCTCTGGTAACCACTAAATTATTATCTATGTGTATCAATTTTTGTTTGTTTGTTTCTTTGTCTTGTTCCTTTGTGGCTTTCAGTTTTACATCCCACATATCAGTGAAATCATGATTCTTGACTTTTTCTGTCTGACTTATTTCACTTCACATAATAATCTCAAGATACATCCATGTTGTTGCAAATAGCATTGTTTCATCTTTTCTTATGGCAGAATAGTATTCCATTGTGTATATGAGTTCTGACAATTAAGTTCACGAACTTGTTGCAACGACGTTGCTAACCTTTTTTTTTATATCAGAGGGATCATTCATAATGAATCTGTACCAACTGGACAAACAGTTAGCCAGGATTATGATTTGGAAGTGCTGAAAAGACTGTGTGAAAAGTAAGATGACCTGAACTTTCCACCACCAATTCATGGCACTTGCATCACAACAATGTACCAGCTCACATGGCACTGTCTGTGAGGGAGGTTTTAGCCGGTAAACAAATAACTGTATCAGAACACCCTCCCTAATCACCGGATGTGGCCCCCAGTGACTTCATTCTTTACCAGAAGATAAAGGAAATATTGAAAGGAACACATTTTGATGGCATTCAGGACATCAAGAGGAATACCATGACAGCTCTGATGGCCATTCCAGAAAAAGAGTTCCAAAATTGCTTTGAAGGGTGGACTAGGCACTGGCATCAGTGCATGGCTTCCCAAAGGGAGTACTTCAATGGTGTTACCATAGTGATATTCAGCAATGAGGTATGTAGTACTTTTTCTAGGATAAGTTTGTGAACTTAATTGTCTGACCTCATATGTACCACACCTTTTTTTAAAAAAAAAAATTGGGGAATTGGGGGAGGGGAACAGCGTTGGGGAACTGGGGAAGGGGAACAGACAAGTTGCTGTCCTTTTGTTTTTCAGTCTAGTTTTGGAGGACATTGCTTCACCAGCCCGTGTTGGTATCATCATTGAGCCCTTCTCGGGTGAGGCAGATCAGTTGCCGGCCTCTGGACGGCCGCTCACAGCGGCTCTTGGCAGCTCACACTGGTTGCCAGCTGCTCACACTGGCTGCCGGACACTCACTGTAGCCTATGGCAGCCCACTGCAGCAGGGGCTGCAGCCTACACCATCGCCGGGGACTCACAGCAGCCCAGCTCTAGGTGGAGTTGTTGTTCACTATCTTAGCTGTAGAAGGCAGTGTCATTGGCCCTTATACGTGGGATCCGAACCAGGGCCTCTGGAGTCCCAAGGCAGCTCTTAACCAGAGCGCCACTTGGCCCACCCTATACCACATCTTCCTTATCCAATTATCTATGGAAGGACACTTTGGTTGATTCCATGTCTTGGCCACCGTAAATAAAGCTGCAATGAACATCGGAGCACGTATATCTTTATGGATAAATGTTTTCAGATTTTTTGGGCAGATACCCAGGAGAGGGATTGCTGTGTCATATGGTAATCCTATTTTTAATTTTTTGCAGAACCTCCACACTGTCTCCATAGCAGCTGCTCCAATCTGCATTCCCACCAACAGTATATGAGGGTTCCTTTTTCTCCCGAGCCTTTTCAACACTTGTTACTATTTGTCTTGTTGATGATAGTGTTTCTAAGAGGTATGAGGTGATATCTCATTGTGGTTCTTTAATTTCTCCATGTAAGTGTGTATCTGAGTAGCCTGGGAAATGGTGCTAAACTGCACCATCCGTTAGAGAGAATAAAAATAGCTATTCAAGTACTAAAGTGTGTGAGTCTTAACATTTTTGTTGTAAAGTAGTTAATTTCACAAGATATAATTGAGGCACAAGTACTACTGAGCAAAGGGTATTATATTAGCTGGTTGCTATTCTCAGCTGTCAATTAGTTTGCTAGAGCTGCCATAATCAGAACTTCAGACTGAGTGACTTCAACAACAGAAATTTATTTTCTCATAGTTCCGGAGGCTAGAAGTCTGTCCTTGGCTTGTAGATAACCATCTCCTCCTCCCTCTGTCTTCATATGTGTGTCTGTGTCCTATTCTTTTCTTCTTATAAAGACACCGATCATATTTGATTAAGGCCCACATTAATTTCCTCATTTTAACTTAATTACCTCTATAATTACTCTATCTGCAAACACATTCACATTCTGAGTTACTGTGGTTAGGATTTCAACATATGGATTTTGGGGGAATACTACTAAATTGAAGGAATGAATGACTGGTTATACAGTCATGAGTGAATGAGAGAGCACCAAATCCTAACCACTAGACCACCAGGGAAGCTAGTCATGAATGAATGAGTCTTTTAGCACTGTTGTAATAGCTTTGTTAATGTATTCAATTTAGAAATATGCAGAAAGGTATTAAAATGGTGTAAATGGTCTGAAAATGGGGGTTGAAATTTCTTCCATGTCATATTTATATGTAGCATATTTACAAAATTATGTCATTTCTAATTTCTATGGTATTCATAGAGGTGCAGAAGTGTAAAAGTAAAGATTCTGGAGCTGGACCTTTTAGGTTTTGTGAAATGTAATTATTGTTAAATCGATGAGTCAGTTAGCACATCATTATATAGTAGGCCAGGCACTGTTCTAGTTACTTTGTATAACGTTAAACAAAGGAAACTGAGCTCCTGCCTTCAGAGAGTTCACATTCAAATGGGGAAGACACAAGTAAACATGCAAACCAAAAAAAATAAGTTTTGGAATTTTATATGCTGCCAGAAGAGAATAAAATAGGAAAATATGGTAAGGAGTGACTGGGGCTGTGTCCACTAGGGTCAGGGAAAGCTCTGCTCAGATGAGATTGGAGTCATCACCTTATGATGAGAAGGGCTCTTTAAGCAAAGGAACAGCAAGAGCAAATTCCCTTTGAATTAAGTGAGCTCCAGGTGTTTAATGGGCAGAAATAAAGTGATTGTGACTGAAATGAGCAACGAAAGTGGAGGGACAGATTGTGTCCAGGAAAGTGGCCTTTAGATTAGAGAGATTTTTGGATTGCACTAAAATATTTAGATTTTAAGTATAATTGTATTCCTTTGAAGACTTGAGTCAGGAGAGTAACTGACCTCATGAACACTTAAGAAAGATCATTCTTGCTTGAAAGAAAGGAAGGAGAAGGAGCATGGAGACCAATAGAATTGCTGCTACAGTGGTATAAGCAAAAGGTGAAGATGAATTTAAGAAGAGCTAGAGAGGTAGAAATGGGGAGAAGTCACCAAATTTGTTTTTTTTTTTTTTTTTAGAGAGCTAGCTGACAGGAGTTAACAGGTATAATGGGTGTGTAGTGTAATGAAAAATCTTAACAGTTTTTGGTTTCCATTATTGTGCAAAAGGTGGTGTTATTTACTGGGTGATTTTCTTTTTTGGGGGGTTGTATTTGGAGAAAAAATTCAAGTTCTCTTTGGTTGAGGAAATCTGAAATGGAGAAGATGATAGACAATTGGATATGAGTCTTATTTTCAGGGTAGAGTTCCTTCTAGGCGAGATGTATATATTTGAGAGTTTTCAGGAGATACTTGGTATTTGAAGCCATGGGGAGCTGGATGAGGTTACACAAGTGGAGTACAGAAAGAGAAAATAAGGGATTCTAGGACAGTGTTAAGAGTGTTGCAAATTTTCCAAGTTTGGAAGACAAGGAGGTCCTAATAAAAAAATAGTAGCCCTTGAGGTAAAAGAAACTCAAAAGTATAGGGTCAGGAAATCCTAGATACACGTTCAAGAAGAGGGAATAATTAATTGTGTCAAATGATACTGAATGGTTGAAGAAGGTGTGAACAGATAATTTATCATTTGCTTTGGCAAAATTTAGGTCTTTGGTGCTCTCATTAAAAATCATTCCATTGGAGCAATGGTAATTAAAGCACTATTTGAATACATTTAATGAAGAGTGCAAGGTGAAGTAGATACAGACAGCAGGGGGACAAAATGTAAAAGACAAAAACACTGGAATAAAATTAAAAAATATAAAAACACTAGAAAATATAATAACATGATTACCCCCTTCTGGGGGCAAAGGGTTTATTTTTTTTTTATCAAGACATAAAACATAATGATACATTTGACTCTCATTAAAATACAAACAAAACAACAATGACAAAAATATTTAGTCATTAGGGAAATGCAGATCCAAACCACAGTGAAGTGTTTCTTCACACCCACTTGTACAAGAATATCCACAGCAGAATTATCCACCTTGAAGAGTGGGTAAGTGAATTTTCTAGGGAGGTGTAGTGATAATAGAAAAGTCTGGAATTGTTAAAGGATTTCTTGAACTGTGTGGTCATAAACTTGTGATTGGTACTACTGAGTGAACCAGGAATGTTTAGCTGCTGGGTTAATTTTTATTTTTATCATTGAGGTGTAATTTACATAGCTTTATATAGTTTCAGGTGTACCATGTAATGATTTGATATTTGTATATATTACGAAATGATCACCACGGAAGTTCAGTTAACATTTGTCACAATACAGTTACACATTTTTTTTTTCTTATGATGAGAACTTTCAAGATCCATTCTCCTAGCTACTTGCAAACATGCAGTACAGTATTATTATCTATAGTCATCATGCTATACATTACTTCCCCATGACTTACTTTTATAACCGGAAATTTGTACCTTTTGACCCACTTTACCCATCTCACCTACCCTACCTCCTGCCTTAGGCAACCACCAATCTTTTCTCTATATCTGTGAGCTTGGTTTGTTATTTTGTTTTTTTATTTTTTTATTTTTTATTTTTAAGGATTACGTGTATAAGTGAGATGGTACGGTATTAATCTTTTTCAATCTGCCTTATTTCACTTAACATAATCAACACCCATCCATGTTGTCTCTAGTGGCAATATTTTATTCCTTTTATTTTATTCTATTGATGGACACTTAAGTTGCTTCCATATCTTGGCTATTGTAAATAATACTGCAGTAACATGAGAGTGCAGATATCTTTTTCAGATAATAATTTTGTTTCCTTTAGATAAATACTCAGCAGTAGATTGCTAGATCTTATTGTAGTTCTGATTTTAATTTTTGGAGGAAACTCCATACTGTTTTCCATAATGGCTGTACCAATTTACATTCCCACATCCTTTTCCGCACATCCTCTCCAACACTTGTTATTTCTTGTTCTTTTGATAATAGCCATTCTAACAGGTATAAGGTGATAACTCATAGTAGTTTTTATTTGCAGTTCCTTGATGATTAATGATGTTGAGCATCTTTTCATGTGTCTGTTGCCCATCTGTATGTCTTCTTTGAAAAAATGCTTATTCAGATCCTCTGCCCATTTTTTAATCCTTTTTTATATTTTGTGCATTAACGCATTGTCAGATGTATGATTTGCAAATATTTTCTCCCATTTGGTATGTTGCCTTTTCCTTTAGTTGATGGGTTTCTTTGCTATGCAGCAGCATTTTATTTTGTTGTAGTCCCACTTTTTTATTTTTGCTTTCGTCGTTTTTGCTTTTTGTGTCAAATCCAAAAACTCTTTGACAAGAACAATGTCAAGGAACTTCTTGCGTATGTTTTCTTCTAGGAGGAGTTTTATGGTTTCAGGTCTTGCATTTGTCATTAATCCATTTTAAGATAATTTTGGTGTATGATGTAAGTTAGTGGTCCTGTTTCATTCTTTTGCATGTGGCTGTTCGGTGGGGTTTTTGCAAGGAGTACACAGTGACAAAGAAAGTCAGGATATGTGCAGGCAAGTAATACTACTGAACTGTTGGATCTTGGCTGAGGAGGAGGGATATGAAGATCTGAAGGACATGATAAATAGTGAAAATCTGATATGGTAGAGGGGAGGCCTCAGTGATATCAGAAGGTTTTTGGAATGGTAATTTTAGAATGAGTGACCTGGAAGGATTAGATGTGATAGTCAGATAGCAGGTGTTGTTATCAGTGACGACAAGGTCTGTTGTATGACCTTGTGCCTGGGTAATTGAGGTAAAGTGGAAGAAAAGATTATTGAGCCAGAGGACATCAAGGAAATGAGAGGCCACCATGTTATGTGGATCACATTCTTGGCTTCATATGTAGCTAAGAATGATGAGAGCATCAGTTATAGATAGGGAGACAGTAAACTAGGAACCAAAGTTATCACTGAATGAGGGATATGATAAAGAGAAGGTCAGAAGGTAAGGATAGCTAGGAAGGATACGGAGTAGAAAAGTCTGATGACATGCATTTCAAGGTAGCTGGGGTTTTGGAAGGGGGAAGAGACAGTTAAAAAATATCAAGGAGGGCCGGCCGAATGGCGCGGTGGTTAAGAGCTGGCTTAGGATGCCAGCGGCCCCAGTTCAGATCCCACATATGAGGGGCAGTGACACTGCCCTCTAAAAAAAAAAAAAATTAAAGTATTTAAAAAAAAATCAAGGAGAAGAAAAGAGGACACTTACTCTACTTACATTACTTTCTTACTCTACTTCCTTCTTTCCTCTACTTCTGTGTGTGGGAGAAAGAAGAAAACACCTTTAGCTTGAGAAGGTGGTAGGAGAAGAGTGTCTACAAGAAGACCCAGGTGTTGGAGTAATGAGTGGAAATGAGCTTCAGAGAAAACTTAGGATATCACAGAGCAAGTTTTCAAGCCAATAGTGATAGGACTTTTGAGGGAAGGATGGAGGGTTCTTGAATATGAGAATTAGTGTTTTAGTGTTTTAATGGAGACTGAGGACTTCTGGTGTTGACTGAGATGAATGAGGAATAGTTGGAAGGAAAACTGGTAATATCTTTGGCCCTTAGGGAGGATATTATTTAAGATATTAAGACAGCTGTCTCACCTGTGATTGGTGAAATTTTTTTCAAGGAAGGAAAAGCTTACAGTGAAACATTAGGGAAGTTGGTTGTAGTCTTGGCAATGAATACCTAGAAAGGAGGTGATTGAAGAAGGGCTAGAATCTGGGAGGAGAAGTTGGGGAGAGGAGGGCTCTGCATTTTCCTGTGGCTAGCGGTATTTTAAAATCATTGTAAACATAGCCAGTCCAGGTGTCTGTCATATCCTGGATTGTTTAGCTCAGTGTCTATGGCAACCTCTCTGTAGAGGCCTTCCTATACTACAGAGGTTGGAAGACTAAAAGCTACATTACTCAGGCACATTTCAACATGATTTCTGTATGTGTTTTAGATTCTGTCAATCAGATGTTTGGGTAAGGTTTGAATTTGGAATTGAGTTAAGGGGAGAAAGATACAGGGAATAAGGTCATCATGATTCTGCAGATATAGATGGTGACAGAAACACAGTGGTCTTGGAGCTGGCAGTTCCCATCTATAGCAGCAGGTTTCTGGAAGTGGAAAGAGAAGCAGCTCCCTTGGTGCCCAAGTATGAGACATTATTTTTGGGAATCTAGCCTGGAATCAGCCTCTTTCCCCCCTTTCCCCCAGAGATTCTGGAAGCCATTTAATATCCTATAATAACTGTTCTTTGCTCAAACTACCAGCATTGATTCTTTCCTCTACTACTTGTACCAAGCCTTTCTATTCAAAAGCTACCCCTCCCCAATGTACATGATCTGCCTGAAGTTAAGCTCCCAATCCAGTACATCTATTGACTTTGAGGGGCAAAACATATTACCTAGGACCATCATATTTTCTTTCTTAGTATTTCATTTTATTATTTTTTTAGAAATAAGATAAGAACCAGTCAATTACGAGAGGTAATGGATGTTACTTTTATAAGATGAACCTCATTATTCATTGGGTAATTTGGAGAAGAGAGATACATGCCTACCTGACTTTATTGTGGTTCATTTTAGTGCGCTTCACAGATGTTGTATTTTTTTACAAATTAAAGGCAAGACCCTCCACCAGAAAAAGGAATACAACTTGCTTTATTGTAGTGGTCTGGAACTGAACTTACAGTACCTCTGAGGTTGTGTGTGTGTGTGTGTGTGTGTGTGTTAGTGCATATGTACCCAAAATTATTATAAAATGACTCTTGATATAACACCATTTCCCTACAATTGGAAAATACCCTTTCCACAGATTGTTGATGATTTTTTTCTTATTCACCTTTCTGTATTCAAGTAGACAGAAATGTTACAGGAAACAACAGTCACTCATTAGTTTCTGAGATATTTATTATATGCCTGTGTGTCAGGCACTAGGATAGGTGTTGGGAACATAGCTAAGGAAAAAAGAGAACTCTTGACTGCATGAAGCTTATAGCCTACTGTAAAGGGAAACAATACTAATTCAATATGGTAAGTATTAGGAACAGAAAAGAACTTGGGTTAGGAAGCAAATCTAGTAGGTAGACATAAGACCTCCGTTAGTGTAGGTGGCTCTTCTCAGAGAAGTCTGCTACCCATTTATGTCTACATGTAATAGTGAACTTAGTATGTGTGATAGCAAACACAAATCTCAAAAGCTGAATATAACAAAAATGTCTCTCTTGCTCACATAAAGTCAAATGGAGGTTGATTGGGTGGCTTTCCCCTCAGTGTTGGCCCACAGGTGCATTCCTCCCTCTGGTTGTTCCTGAGTTCTCTAGGGTCCTCAGATTCCCCTGCTGTATTGACAGCATTCAGCTGCCCAAAGTACAGACCAAGTTGAGGAGGACTGTGTATCTGATACTTACTAATTTTATTCTGGAAGGGATTGCTCACATGCCATAAACAACTGTCAGATAGACCCACCAAGATACAAGGGTAGGGTGGAAGGAGAGGGGATTGGGAAATGTAGTCCTTGACAGGGCAGCTGCTTCCCAGCAATAATTCTGAGCAAATCAAGGAGCAATTCCCTGGGTGAGTAGCTAGTTGTCTCTGCCACATGAGGAGAAACAGACACACTTGCATTTTTGAGAGATAACTAGCCTCATATAAAGCTGACATAGAGAAAAATATGACTGTTAAATGAACTGTTACCATCATTAATTTTAGTACCATTGAGAGGATGCTGGGCTTAAATAGATACCTTAATATAGCACATGAAAATTCTAACTCTTTAAATTTGGGTCATTAAATTAAAGTGAACACTAGGTATGATGTGCTCTGAGAGCTAATGATAGTGTTCTACGGAAGTAATCTATCCCAGAATTTAACCTGTGACCCCATTTACAAACTTGAAATATTTAGAAGAATTCCAGTGATTAAAAAAAGAAAATGTGCATTTGACACAAATTGTACTTTCAGTTATTGTGTAATCTTCAAATTTAACCATTGTTATTGATACTTTTTTGTATTGAGATCCTATATGTAAAAGTCAATGTAAACAAGGGAGAAAAGCTACATCATTTGAATTATTATGGAAGAAATGCAGGGAGGCCAAAAACTCACATATAACACAAGTGGACCTGGGAAAACAAATTATTTTTACCTTTTTAAGTTTTTAAAATATTTCAATATTTGTAATATTTTTAGAGGATAGACTGTGATATTGTGATTTATTGGGTTGTCGGAAAAGTCATGGCGTATTTTTTCTATGTTTTTCAAAGGTCATTTATTTATATAAAGATCAAAGATCAAACAATGATATATTGCCCTTTTCATTCGATAACTTTTTGCCATCTTTCAGTGAGCTTCATAATTCCTCATCTGTCTTTATCTGCAAAAAACTGAACAAGGTGCTGATTTACAGCCTCATCTGAATTGAATGTTATACCACGAAAGGAGTTTGATAAGAACAAAACAAGTGGAAGTCTGACAGCGCAAGGTCAGGCAAATATGGTAGGTGTGGTAACACATCCCATCCAAGCTCTAGTCATTTTTGACAGGTGAGCAAACTTGTGTGTGGTCTTGCGTTGTCATAATGGAACACAACTCCTTTACAATGAACAAGCTCTGGATGTTTCTGGATGATGGATTCATTCAAACTGTCCACTTGCCGACAGTACACATTTGAATTGATTGTTTGGCTCCTTGAAAAACATGACACCTTTAAAATCCCACCACACTGAGAGCATAACCTTCCTCTGATGAATGTCTGCTTTCCATGTCATATGAGGAGAATCATCACTTTAGGACCAAGACCATTTACACACCACATTGTTGTAAACAATCCACTCCTCATCACCAGTTATCAGTCACTTCAAAAAAGGATCGTTTTCCTCATGTTTAACTAGCATATTGCAGATGTTTATATGCACCATCAAATGAACTTCCTTGAGTTCATGCGGAACCCAAATATTGAGCTTGCTTACATAATCCAGCTTCGTCAGGTGATCGTGAACACTTGAATGATGGATGTTCAATGTTTCTGCAATCTCTCCTGTCATGTAATGTGGGTTTGACTTGATCAATGCCTTTATTTAGTTGTCATCAACCTCGGTGGGTCTCCCTGACCGAGGACCATCACTGAGATCAAAATCACCAGCACGAAATTTCATGAACCATTGTTGGCACTGACGTTCTTGTAGAGCATTGTCACCATAAACTTGATGCAATTTTTCACAAAGTTGGCACACATTCTTCCCTTTATGGAAGTAAAACAGTAAAATATGACAAAAATGCAGTTGGTCTTCTATCTTCAACTTTTTGTAAAATCTCTAAAACTTAACCAAATCACTCATTTTTTTTTTTTTTAGAATGAAGCTAGAACTTCAGCTGTCAAGTGACATAGCAATAGATGGGAATGACTCTAGTACTTCCAAAAATGAACTAGTGCCATCTCTTGCAAACATGCATTATGACTTTTCTGACAACCCAATATAATAAGAAATATATATTTGATCTTTATCCCCATTTCTTGCATTGAGTTCTTAAAACCCTTGAAAGTGATGAGAGTGACAAAGGTATTTCTTACTATCTCAATGAGGTGACTTTTTTCTTTTTTTTAGAGGGCAGTGTCACTGGCCCTCATATGTGGGATCCGAACCAGGGCCGCTGGCTTCCCAAGCCAGCTCCTAACCACCGTGCCACTCGGCTGGCCCAATGAGATGACTTTTTAATTGAAGTATAATTGACATACATAATTATATTAGTTTCGGGTGTGAAACATAGTGATTTGACATTTGCATACACGGTGAAATAATCACCACAATCAGCCAAGTTATCATCTGTTACTGTACAAAGCTAATATAGTATTATTGACTGTATTCCCCATGCCGCACATTATACCACCATGGTTTTTTTATTTTATATCAGGAAGTTCGTATCTCTTGATCCTCTTTGCCTGTTTCCTCCCCGCAAACCTTCCTCCCCACTGACAATCACCAATCTGTCCTCTGTGTCAATGTATCTAGTTTTGTTTCATTTTTTTAGATTCCACTATAAGTGAAATCATGTGGGATTTGTCTTTCTCTGTCTGACTTATTTCTCTTAGCGTAATACCCTCCAGTCCCACTATGTTGTCGCAAATGGCAATATTTCAATCTTTTCTGTGGCAGGGTAGTATTCCATTGTGGATATGTACCACATCTTCACCTATTCATCCATTAATAGACATTTAGGTTGTTTCCATGTCTTGGCTATTGTTAATAATGGTGCAGTGGACATAGGGGTTCACATATCTTTTTGAATTAATGTTTTTATTTTTTTGAATAGATACCTATGAGTGGAATTGCTGGATCATATGGTAGTTCTATTTTGAATTTATTGAGGAATATGAGGTGACTAATAGACTCCTTCAAAGGATGGGGGCTGATTGCCAGAACTAACAATGTGATTAGGGAGAAGGCCTGGAGGTTGAATCAGTCACCAGTGGCCAATGAATTTATCAATCATGACCATGTAATGAAGCCTCCATAAAAACCCTAAAGGACAGGGTTTGGAGAGCTTCTGGATTGCTGAACACATAGAGGTGCTGGGAGAGAGGCACACTGGAGAAGACATGGAAGCTCTCCATCCTTTCCCCTGCCTTGCTCTGTGCCTCTGTGCATCTCTTTCATCTGGCTGTTCCTGAATTATATTCTTTTATAATTAACAGGCAATCTAGTAAGTAAAATATTTCTCTGAGTTGTGTGAGCTGCTATAGCAAATTAATCAAACTCAAGGAGGTGGCCTTGAGAACCTCCGATTTATAGACAGTTGGTCAAATATATAGGTAAGAATCTGGTTTTGTGACTAGCATTTGAAGACTAAGGGGGCGGGGTGGGAACCTCCAGTCTGTAGCCAGTTGGACAGAAGCACAGGTAATAAATAACCTGGGATTGCAACTGGCTGGTGTCTGAAGTGGGAGGGGTGCAGACTTGCAGGACTAAACCCTTAACCTGTGGAACCTGATGCCATCTCTGGGTGCAATGTGTCAAAATTGAATTGAATTGTAGGACATAACAGCTGGTGTCTGAGAAGTGCTTTTTGGTATGGAGCGCCTCCACACATAATACATGTTGGAATTGTGTCCAGGAACCACAAAGATAGCCTTTTCCACTACTATTTTTGAAGAAAATGTGACAGAAAAAGTTGAGAAAAACCCCAATAAATTCCCAATAAATCTTTACATTGATTGGTAATTATTAATATTTTGCCACTTTAGTTTTCTCTACCTCTTTCTTTTTCAAATAAATGGATGGCTAGCTAGCTACAGATACAAGTTTTCTGCTGACTCAGTTGAGATATTTTAGGCATCATGACTCAAGACTCCTAAATGCTTGAGCATGTACCTTCTAAGAACAAGGACATTCTCCTTTATAAAAATAATGCAGTTTGTAATGGAAAAGATGTAACACAAATATGATACTCTTATCTAAAATGTAATGCATATTTAAAGTTCTCCAATTGTCTAATAATGTTCTTTATAGCTAGTTTTTAAATCTAATCTAGGATCCAAACAGGGATTATGTATTGCATGTAGTTATTAGTATTACTTAAAAAAAATTTCTTTTAAATAGCGTTGACATTTTTGAAGAGTTCAAGATAGTGTTTGAAAGAATATTTCTGAGCTTTCCTCTCTCTCTCTCTCTCTCTCTCTCTCTCTCTCTCTCTCTCTCTCTCTCTTTTGTTTTGTTTCCCTCTTTCCCGTCCTTCTATGAGTATCACTGTGGACTCCTGGATTCAATGTGTTATACTAGTGTGATCCAGTTTCATTTTCTGTAAATCCACTGGGCAAAGACTATGGTGGTAGCACTCAAATTTATTTGGAGAGTAGTGTTGTTCCGTGGGTAGGAATATGTCATTCTGTGGCTAGGAACCGCATCACACAGGTTCCCTTCAAGCTCTACCCACCCTACCTTTGTGACTTACAGTTAGTTATTTTGTCTGTACACCTCTGCCTCTTCACCTCTGAACAGCACATAATATAGGACCATCGACATGTTAATTCATTCCTTTGCTCAACATATTTTTATTGAGTACCTAGTATATGACCAAGAGATACTCTTATAGCTGTGTGCAAGACAGACAGACAGAATCCGTCTCTGGTGCTTTCATTGTCATGGGGAAGATTGACTCCCTTCCCCTTTAAAACCCAGACAAATACATGAAATGTATGTGCAGATGCTGATGGCTTCTAGCGGAGAAGAAATGAAACTGGCTCAGGGTGGGTATCTGTGGAGAGAGTTGCTATTTTATACAGATTGATGAGAGAAGTCCTCACAGATAATATTTACGCAGAGACCTGAAGCAAATTAAGGACTAAGTCATGCTAATACTTAGAAGGAGAGTTTTCAGTACAAGAGAAAGCAAGTACACAACCCCTGAGAAAGGTGAGGAATGTGTAGAATGTTCCAGGACAGGCAGCCAGGTCTGTGCAATGGAGTCATGGTTGAGAGTGGCAGGGGAGTCCAAGTCATGAGGCCTTTTAGTACTTCATAAAGACTTGTAATATGAGCAGGTTATGAGAAACCATTAGAACCGTTTTGAAACATGGTGGCACCATCTGATGTATGGTTTAAAGAGATGATTCTGGCTATTGGGTTAGGGAAGAGATTGCAGAGGGCCCAATTAGGAAAAGACGGATAGATGAGTTACGAGGCTATTGCAGTGAGCCTGCAGATAGGGTAGGAAGGTGGTGGGAGGCAGGCAAATTCTAGATGTATTTTGAAGCTGAAGACCACACGGTATGTGGAAGGTTAGATGTGAAGTGGAGGAGAATGAAAGAAATTAGGATGACCATAGTTTTGACTGCTGATTTTGGAGTTATAATAGGATTACATGGTTAATTCATGTAAAACATTTAGAACAGTGCCTCACATATGATAAGCAATCAATAAATATTATTTTTTAATTATTATTTTTAATGCCTGTCAGTTATTTTCCACTCTTTTTTGACTTCTGGATTTTAACTGGCTGTCACCTTAATGCTATTTCTCTGAAATGCTAGCCATCTAGATGTATAAATTTTAGGAATGCCATAATCTTAGTACCGAAGCATAGGACTGAAATCAACATATAGTTCACTTACTGTGTAGCTGTGGGCAAATTACCGATCTCTCAATTTCATCTCCTATGAAATAAGGATAATGATATTTACCTCCCAAGGCTACTATGAAAATTAAAGAATATCCAGATTCAAAAATGAAAGTCACTACGAAGTATGAGTTATTGCAGTTTTTATTGCTGCCTACACTCCGAGAAGGCTCTTTATGCTAATCCTAGCCACTTAAAGGCATAAAAGAAATGAATTGAACATATTAGTCTTTTATACTGAGTTTTATTCTTGTTTGGTAATATTTGAATGTTTTTATTGATGATTTTTTTATTTTTTTATTTTACAGTTTAGGATTTATCGAGACCTGAACAGCTCTATTGAACCACTTTTCAAAAGATTTAATGAACCCAAATATTCCACTCAGGATGAATATTGGGCCCAGGAAGGGAGTGTAGTGGGAACAGTTTAAAACATATGTCTAAGTCATTCAACTTAAGAGGGCTTCATATCTTGGTGCATATTAAATACTTCCAGGATACAACTATCGAACATAACTGTTAAGATTTTAATGCTCAAGAGATCAAGTGTCTAATAATTATTGGAACTTAAAAAGCATTTCTGTTTGGGGATGAAACTGTAAAGCATTGATCACTTATACAAAAATTAAAGAAAGAACACTGAGGGACTGAGGATGGCTTTTTATCATATCATTTTAGTTGTTATGTTCTTACTGAGACTGAAGGTGGGAGAAAAACAAACAACACCCACCCCCCAAACCCCCCAAACCCTAATGTCTTTCGTAAGGCAGGTAAGGGTACGTAGCACCACTATTTATCATTTTATGTTATTTTACTACTTACAGATATTTCTCTGTGTGGGCTTATTTTAAACTAAAAATCCTTATTCTGACCCATTGAGTTATGCCCCTTAGACAGAAGTTTTTATTCCTAATTAATCAAAAAAGGAATTGAGGCCAAGAGACCAAATCACAAATTTACTTACTTGTTTGGTAAGTAAAAGAGACAGGAATACAACCTTCTTTTCCAGTCTCTCGTCTGTATCTCCCACCACATTTCAGAGCTACATTTTTTGCACTGTGAAATAATGATGATTAAGGCACCAGAATTGTCCTAATTAGCAGAAAAAGTGTGGTATTTGAGGTTTTGCATTTCTTTATGCATTTAATGCATAAAATCTTTTGCAAGTAATAGTTTTATTGAGAAGTGAAATTATAATTTAATTTTAGGCACAAGACAGATATAAAATAATTTCACAATTGTGTTTTCAGTAAAAGCTCAGAGGATACCTATGTAATCTAGTCAGCAAGCACATGCACTATCCATTTCATTTTTACCTTAAACAATGTAAAAGCAAATGTACGATTCCTATGTTTGTCATTGGAATTAGTATTGTGGTCTGACTCATCTCAGAAGGACACCGGAAATGCAACATTTTAGAATTAGGCTCTATAAAAATAGTTAATACATTTGGTCAGAGGCTCACACAGTAATTTGAAAAATACCTTTAGAGCTAAGATACAAATGACTGTTAAAGCCTTTTGATATTTATGGATACTTTCAAAATATGCAAGAACCATTTAAAATTTAAGTACTATTTAAAATATTTAAGTACTATAACTTGTTAGGAATACTGTAGTCACATGATGAAACCAAATTTACATATATACTCATAGTCATTTTAAATACCTTGTTATAAAGATTTGAAATAGGTATGAAATAACTTATTAAGCCTCCTTCACAATTCCGTCCTTTTGTTAAAGGCATCCTGTGCAACTGTTGATGAATCTTAAATGTATTTGTTATCAGTAATATTTTTGCTTTCTCTCACAGGGAGAATAGGAATAGGAATTAATTTCATAAGGTAAAAGAGGCTTATTGGGGAAAAAAGCAAACTCTAACCTCTATCTACATTTTTTCAAGCTTTTATTATTAAATTTGTAAATAGCCTAATTGTTTACAAAGTTCTAAATAATCAATAACTTAATTCATGATTAATTAAAGGAACAAAAAAGTTTTTCTTAAATACCATGGTTAAAAAAAAATCATTATTTTGAGGGGTCATCTGCTTAAAGAGTAAATCATGTCATAGGGATCTATAAACCATTTTGGACCCAATGTAAAACACAGCTGTTTGTATTTTTTATTTGAATACGGTGTTGGAAACATATTCATTACAGTAATTTAACCTTGAGAAAACCAGAGTAATTTTCCAGGGAACAGAGACAGGCATTTTTATTCACAGGGTTATTCATAGGATTATAAAGGGGGAAAATTAAACCATAATTTTACTTGATACATTTCTGATAAGTGTGTGACTGGCACTTATGCCATTTTCCTTTAATAACAACTTAATTAATACATGTAGTTTTATCCGGGGAAGGTGGTGAATAATAATTCATTGATGCTTTAGTCATTCACTTTTTACTCTCTCGAAAGTAACATTTATGAACTTGTAATATATTTTTCAAATCATTTTCCTTTCATTCTGTAGCATGGAATTCATTTCTAATACATCAAATTTTTCTCATGTAAATATGAATAACTTATAATGGACTTTATAAAAGCTTTACATATGTAGCTAATGCCATGCATTTATCCTGTTAAGTGATTGAGATCTATGTTGAATGCATTCAAAAAGAGTCTGGAGGTTTTAGTTGAAAATAAATTATAAAGATTTATTCAAGGGTCATGGAAGCCAGAAATACAATTCGGCAATTCCCACAATATTCCAAAGAAGAAAGAAAAACAGGGTTCTTGTAGTAGAAAGGACATTTTTGAGAAGAATCCATCCTGCATTCATAGCCTCTGGATTGGTCCGAGATGGTAATCTTCTAGATGACCTGTGGGCTGGATAATGGTTGTCAGGTGGTCTAGTCACGTGAACATTCTTTTCTTAGTCACTTGGAGGCAATCAGAAGGTTAACTGGAGGTGTGACATATATCCAGGGATAGATGCAGGATTGGAAAGTTCAAAAGTTTAAGTTCCCAGGATAGTTAAATCAAGAATAGATTCATTTCCTCATACCTCAACCTACTTGATTTTAGTAGTTTAGCAGCTTGATTTCAGTTTATTTATTTTATTGTATTTCTTCATTGTATTCCCCATCTACAGTTTTGATATTTTTAGTATAATTTTCCCCAATACTTTAATGCCTTGTAAAATTATTCTCATTGCTATTACTCCCTTTAAAGAAGGAGGAAAATGTTTATTTACCATCAGTTTAATATCAGCTGTGACCTTGGATATGATTTATCAGCGGTCATTACCTTTTAATATATATAATTTTTGTTTATTAACTAATCAGGTGATTTATAATCACAGGTTTTAGGATTAAAGGTAGTTTATCTAATTCAGCAAAAGTGTGATTTCATTGAACTCATTATCCAGTTCCTTAACTGTTCTCTTTTCCTACCTCTTTGTGTACTATGGTCTTTTATTTTCTTAGTTCCTAAAGCCTCCTTCAGCTCTTATATGGTCATCTCTTATATCCTGTTCAGTGCTTCTATTTATACTCATGACTGCTGGATCAAAATGGTTGACATTTGCAAGGCAGTAATTACATGCTGGATTACAGTTGTATCCTGGCCCACAGCCTTGTATCTCCTATCTTTAAAGTCAGAAAACATACCATTTTAGTCCACATGACTATGCAAGTATTTTCTGTGCATGTTCAGAAGAATGGCTTAAATCCTTCAAGATTTTAAAGTATTTATTGTTTAAGTCACTGGAGCAGTTTTTGTTATTCATAGATTCCTCAGTATACTTAGATTATGTATGTCAGTGGTACTCAGATGGTAGGTAAATTTCCTGGAGTGCTTGTAAATGACAGTTATTGTTGGTTAAACATTCTGATTTAGTAAGTATTGGGTATGACCTGAGGAGCTACAGTATTAAATAGATCCCTAAGTAATTCTCGGGTGTGTTGTCCAAGGTTTATACTTTTAAAAAAAAATACTGGTAATATTTCTCTTCATATGAACTACTTAGGATCAAAAGAATATAAGGTACTTTGGCCAAGTCTGTCCACTCATACTGCTCTATCTAATTGTAACAATAAGAATAGCTCTACCTTCAATCTTGGATTTATTGCCCTTATATCTCTTGCATCCTAATATGATTTGAAATTATTGTTATTCATTCCTGTGAGGTGCCAAACGTAGACATCAACTTCAGAAGACTTAGAAAAATTTTACTTGCAAGTATACCACTAGTTCTTCCAATACATTAAAACTAAAAAAATAAAAATAAAAATAAAAAATAAAATAAAATAAAAAAATTAGACATGGTAGAGACATTGTAGATTATTTATTGTAATATCCTGTTTCTAAATGAAACTAAAATCTAGTTTTCAGTTTTCATAAAAGATTTGTTCATGAAATATAAGCTAGTTACTGGTGTTGTCACATTGTCAGTAGTAGAATTCTAGTCCCTTCAATCTCAGTAAGAATTCCTCCCCCTCAGGCAATATTTTTCAAATTTTATTATTCATGAGAATCACCTAGAGTTCCATTCAGAATGAATATTCCTGGGCTTAACGTCAGAGATACTGCAATACTAACAATCAGCACAGGAAACTATCTTTGAAACAGCCATGCAGGGTGATTTGAATGTTAGTTGTCCTTAATATGTTTTATGAAATAGTGTACAACATCCTGCTCAAAGGGTTGAAGAGTTATTTCAATAATGATAACTAGCCTTAATTAGATAAGAAGAAAGTCATGCAGGCAGGCTTGATGACAGGCTCTGGGGTGATAGATACAGCCTTTATCATTCAAGAAGCCCACTGGTTAGAGGTGGGGACACAAGGGCAAATCAAGCGCTTATGGGTATGGTAGGTGATATGGAGCATAGGGAAAGGAGTGCCTGGTAGTAGAGTGTGTCAGTGAGACCATCATGGAAAGCATTTCTGAGGAAGTGACCCTTGGGGTGGGAGTAGAATGTGGGGAACTAGGACTCTCAGGTGATGACAGTTAATAGCTTAGTAACAAAACACTATGATGAGGGGAAGCATGATGCCTACAATTGTTACAGGAGTTAATATGTGTGCTTAGAACTCATGGAATAGGGAAGAGAGAATCCCATGAAAGACAATAATAAGGAAGGTCTGGGACCACTGAAGCGTTTAGACCAAACAGTGAGCAAATATTGGGTTGTCAGAAAAATCATGACGCATTTTTGCAATGAAAAACAGAGAAAAAATACATCATGACTTTTCCAACAACCCAGTACTTTGGGTAGATGACACTGTCTGTAGCTCATTTAATGAATTCACTGATAAATGATTTGTGGGAGAGCCAGCTTTTTCAAGGGCTTGGGCCTTGAACATTAGGAAGATGACATTTCAAGGAGATATCATTGAGAGTATCAAATATTGCAGAAATGTCTGATGTGAATAAGAACTGAGGAGTCTCCAGCAAATCTGGATTTTAGCTATTCGTGACATTATTCATAACCACCTACATCAGAATCACTGAGGAGTGCTGACAAATATTCAGATCCCTGCATTCCAATTTGGGACTATTAAATTAGAATCTCCGGGGTATGTGGTTTAAGGACTGCAATTAAAAAAAAAAAATCCAGGAGGTTATTTTCCACACTGGAGTTTGAGAACCAATGAACTAGAGATATATTTGAGTATGTGGTAGGGACTCAGCCAGCGGCAAAGCTTTAATCAGTACATAGAGGAGAGGAAATGGAGATTAAAGCAAATGTAGGCAAGTTTTTTGGGAAAGCAAGACAGGAACTAGGATAATCAGGACGATAATTAGATCAGGAAGGATTTTTTATTTTTATATTTTGTGAGAATTAACAGGAAATAAAGAGTTTAATATGTTTTATTCTGATTGAAAGTCAGAAAATGATCTGAATCTTATACTTAGTTACCAAATAACTTTTATTTGAGCTTTAAGGCTCTATGTCTGCATTAATTTGTTAATGCGATGATCTCATTTAGGAATCTCTGATATTTGAAGCACATCCTGAAGTAAAGACTAAGAAAAAAGGACATTTGAACTGCTTCTTTGGGAGTGAGACTTACTTTAATGAAGTCTGGCATTATTGACACAGTATTAACTGAGTACTTTCTAGGCAACAGGCACTTTTACAAACCAATTTTATTATTGAAGAGGAGTGATAGCCACAAGTAAGAGATGAAGAAAAATGGGATTGCAAGGTCATATGATAGTTCTGTTCTTAATATTCTGAGGGACCTCCACACTGCCTTCTATAGCGGCTGCACCAATCTGCATTCCCGCCAGTGTATGAGGGTTCCTTTTTCTCCACAGCCATCTCAAAGTGGTTACGTTGGATTGTGGACTATTGCAGAGCTGGCATGTGATAGGGGCAGAACTGCATTTTGAAGTATGTCATGCCATTCATTTTAATAAAAAGCTTTTACTGACAAATAAATGGAGGCTAAACAACATGCTACTAAATAGTGAGTGGGTCACAAATGAGATCAAGGAGGAAATCAAAAGATACCTCAAGACAAACGAAAATGAAAACACCAAGACCCAAAAATCTCTGGGATGCTGCAAAAGCAGTCCTAAGAGGGAAGTATACAGCAGTGCAAGCCTACCTAAAGAAGGAAGAAAAATCTCAAATCAACAGGTTATCCTTACACCTAAGGGAACTGGAAAAAGAACAGCAAAAGAAGCCCAAGGGAAGTACAAGAAAGGAGATAATAAAGACCAGAGCGGAAATAAACAATATAGAGAACAGAAAAACAATACAAAAGATCAATGAAACCAAGAGCTGGCTTTTTGAGAAGATAAACAAAACTGACAAACCTCTAGCCAATCTCATCAAAAAAAAAAAAAAAAGAGAGAGAGAGGACTCAAATTAGGAACAAAAGAGGGGAAATGACTACAGACATCACAGAAATACAAAAAATTCTAAGAAATTACTATGAGCAACTATATGCCAACAAATTTGACAATCTGAAAGAAATGGATAATTTTCTAGAAGCATATAACCTTCCAAAGCTAACGCAAGAAGAAACAGAAAATCTAAATACCCTGATTACTACCAAAGAAACTGAATCAGTAATTGACAAGCTCCCAAAAAACAAAAGCCCTGGACCAGACGGCTTCAGAACTGAATTTTATCAAACAAACTATTCCAAAAAATCCAGAAGGAGGGAAGGCTCCCAAACTCTTTTTATGAAGCCACTATCACCCTGATTCTAAAACCAGATAAAGACATCACAAAAAAGGAAAACTACAGGCCAATCTCCCTGATGAATATAGATGCAAAAATTCTCAATAAAATATTAGCAAACAGAATTCAGCAATATATTAAGAAGATCATATATCATGATCAAGTGGGTTTCATCCCTAGTATGCAAGCCTGGTTCAACATCCGTAAATCAATTAATGTGATACACAACATCAACAAAATGAAGAATAAAAATCACATGGTCATATCAATAGATGCAGAAAAAGCATTTGACAAAATCCAACAGCCATTTATGTTAAAAACCCTTAGCAAAGTGGGAATACAGGGATCATATCTCAACATAATAAAAGCCATATATGACAAACCTACAGCTAACATCATACTCAATGGGGAAAAGCTAAAACCATTCCCCTTAAGATCAGGAACAAGACAAGGCTGTCCACTTTCTCCTCTTTTATTCAACATAGTTCTGCAAATTCTAGCCACAGCAATCAGACAAGAAAAAGGAATGAAAGGCATCCAAATTGGCAAGGAAAAATTAAAATTGTCATTATATGCAGATGACATGATACTGTATATAGAGAACCCCAAAGACTCCATCAAAAAACTATTGGAACTGATAGACGAATTCAGTAAAGTAGCAGGATATAAAATCAATATGCAGAAGTCAGTGGCATTTGCATATACCAATAATAAGCTAACAGAAGGAGAAATTAAGAAAACTGTCCCATTTACAATTGCTACATGAACTATAAAATACCTAGTTATAAATCTAACTAAAGAAGTAAAAGATCCGTACTCAGAAAATTATAAGACACTGAAGAAAGAAATCAAAGAAGATACAAATAAATGGAAACACCTACCATGCTCATGGATAGGAAGAATTAATATAGTTAAAATGTCCATACTGCCTAAAGCAATATATAGAGTCAATGCAATTCCTATCAAACTACCAAGGGCATTTTTCACAGAAATAGAAAATATAATCCTAAAATTTATATGGAACCATAAAAGACCCCGAATAGCCTCAGCAATCCTGAGCAATAAGAACAAAGTTGGGGGTATCATGCTACCAGACATCAAAACATACTACAAGCCTACAGTAATCAAAACAGTATGGTATTGGCATAAAAACAGGCACATAGATCAGTGGAACAGAACAGAGAGCCCAGAAATAAATCCAGACATTTACGGACAGTTAATCTATGACAAGGGAAGCAAGAATTTACATTGGAGTAAAGATAGTCTATTCAATAAATGGTGCTGGGAAAATTGGACTGATACATGCAAAATATTGAAACTGAACCACCTCCTTATGCCATATACAAGAACAAATTCAAAATGGATTAAAGACTTAAATGTAAGACCTGAAAAAATAAAACTTTTAAAGGAAAATATAGGGAGTACATTTGCAGACATTACCCGGAGCAATATTTTTGCTGATACATCCCTGTGGGCGAGGGAAGTGAAAGAAAAAATGAACATATGGGATTATATCAGACTTAAATTTTTTTCACAACAAAGGAAACCATCAATAAAACAAAAAGGAAGACTACTGATTGAGAGAATATATTCGCCAACGATATATCTGATAAGGGGTTAATATCCAAAATTTATAAAACACTCATGCAACTCAACACCAAAAAAACAAACAACCCAATAAGAAAATGGGCAGAAGATATGAAGATACATTTCTCTAAAGAGGACATACAGAAGTCCAACAGGCATATGAAAAAATATTCAACCTCACTGGTCATTAGGGAAATGCAAATAAAAACCACAATGAGATACCACCTCACTCCAGTCAGAATGGCTATCATCAATAAATCAACAAACAACAAGTGCTGGCGGGGCTGTGGGGAAAAGGGGACCCTGCTGCACTGTTGGTGGGACTGCAGATTGGTACAGCCACTATGGAAGTCAGTATGGAAGTATCTCAAAAATCTGGAAATGGAACTACCTTTTGACCCAGCAATTCCACTCCTAGATATTTATCCCAAAAAACCCAAGACACTGATTCAAAAAAATATATGCAGCCCTATGTTCATTGCAGTGCTATTTACAATAGCCAAGACTTGGAAACAACTGAAATGCCCATCAATAGATGACTGGATTAAGAAACTGTGGTACATTTATACAATGGAGTATTACTCTGCATAAAGAAGAATGAAATCGTACCATTTGCAATGATGTGGATGGACCTAGAGACTATTATGTTAAGTGAAATAAGTCAGACAGAGAAAGACAAATACCATATGATCTCACTTATATGTAGAATCTGAAAAACTGAATGAATAAGCAATGTAAACAGAAACTGTCACATAGATATAGAGGAAATACAGGGTTGCTAGTTGGGAGTGGGGTGGGGATGAGGGAGAAAGGGAAGGGATTAGACAGCAAAAATTGGCAACTACAATATTGCCACAGGGATATGAAAGACAGTTCGGGGAATATAATTAATAATGGTGTAAATATTTTGTGGGGCATCAGATGGTCACATGTCTTGTTGGGGAGACCATTTCATGCATGGAGTAGAGGTTTGATCACTGCCCTGTATACCTGAAGTGGAGGTTGTATACCAACTGTAATTGAATATATATAGATAGTCACGGGATGTGGATTATACTGTGGAAGAGAGTCAGAGGAAGAGTATAGATATATATGATATGGGGGGGAGGAGTGGGGTGGCGAATTGGGGGTGGGGGGTTGTCATTTTGAGGGGTAAAATTATAACTATTGCACTGTGTTGTACACCTGAAACTAAATAAATAAATAAATAAATAGCTTTTAGGTTCTCACTTAAAGGTAGTTTAACACACAGTTCTTAAACTTTTTTGACATGCTATGTATTTCTAAACTTTATTCCAGATGATATTAAAATTTAATTATTTCCTGTACTAAATACCAACAATGATTATTGTAGCCACCACCAGAATGTTGGGAGAAGGAATTTTACATTAAAATATTGTGGTTTCTCAAGTCTCACTTAATACTATAGGTATTACGGGATAATGGACTTACAGGAATTAGACCTTACACAATTTGGGGAGGAGTTGGGGAAGTACAATTCTAGAAGGAGAGTTGGAGAAGTCACTAACTAGCAAATCTAAGATGCCATCTGCATCCAGCTTCTTTCGCGTGACCAAAAATGTCAAATACATGGGGAGGTCTCTGTGTAGCTCCCATACCAGTGGTTTCACAGCCAAGCATCTGTTGTGAATCTGGAGCTGCAGTGGGTCATCGGGGGCCATCAATTTAGGAAAAGGAGCTGGAGCTGAGGAGTGTGAGCTACCTGGAACCCACAGGACATCTCTGCATCTGTTTGTCACCATCTCTGTCTGCAAAGACTGTCAGGTTGCTATGGCAATTGCTTCACTTCTGCTTTCTAAATCTTGTGGAAATTCAACTTTTGGCAAACTCTGACCTGGACAACACAAGAAAGGGAATTCTGGGAAACAAAGTTTCCAGCTTAACTAAGTTGCCACAGAACAAGTAACCCATAACTCATCTTGCCAAGTGCTGTTTAGGAATTAAAGTGGTTCTACATACTTGTATGGTATGGAATTGTACCTTAATAAGAATGTAAGGAATGCCATCTGAATCAGAATGGCAGTTTACTATTCCTACTCTTTCTCCTACTCCAGTTATAAATAGATAGCGTTGATTGACTACTAATGATTTACAAGAACTGTGGAAATTGTTTACACATAGTGTAATCTAATTTGTCTTCTTAGAAACATGTGAAGTGAGTAATATTCTCTTCTAATAGATGAGTGATTTAAGTTAATAGATGTTGACTTACTTGTCAAAATTATAAGATCTTTCTATTAAAAAAAATTACTGACCGGTTTGTTAGGCTAAGGGATGTAGTCAAACCCTTGGCTGTTGAAAGAAAAACCAGGATTTCATCATTCATCTAAATAATGATGAGAGGTATGTTCAGAGTCCTGGTAGGCGTTAACACTTCTTCCTGGTCCAAGAGAATCCACTTGCATCCCTTGATATGATTAGGTTAGAGGCTGCCTAGAAGGCCAACCAGAAGGTCTCACTCAGTTCACCAAGGAAAGAGGACTGGGAGATACAGTGCAGAGCCTCACAAGACCTCATATGAGATAAATTGTTTGCATTGTATTTATAGAGGAAAAATAAGCCTTCTAATTTCTGTCCATTATAAACCTATTGTGTAAGTATATAGAGAGAAGAATACTAGCAAGTTGTAGTTATCAAAAAAATAAATAAATAAGCGTAAGGTAGGATCACCTTGAATGTAGCCTAAATTTCCTTTTTGAGAACATTACTTATAAGTAAAGCAACTACTTATAGGGATTTTACCATTATTTATTTTCTGGCATAACCTGGCAGTTTATCTTAGTTGTTCAATGATGGTCCAGTGAGAATCTGACAGGGAATTTGTTCCCACGTGCTCTGTAAGCTGGCCTATATGCACAGAAAGGCCTTGGGAGTTAGAGAACTTGGGAAGGGTTGCTAGTTTCAGGGGGGAACAAAAGGTAAATAATACCTCTCCAGTAGTTTATACAGTGATTATATTTAAATATTAAGGTGAACTAATATAAAAACAAATAAATTGTTCTCTACAAATGAAAAATATCTCTTATGGGAGGGATATTATTTGATCAATACACATTACACACCAAAAATAGGTTTAGTTTGATTTGGCATCTTAATGTGTTCAAAATAAGAATCATGATAAAATGTTTTCTATTTCTTCCTCCATCCCCCTTTTCACCACATAATAGTCCAGAGTGTTATAAACATCGTGAAAACCTCCTCCTTCATCTCACCTTCCATCATTCCCAGAAACATGACTACAGAATTAAGCTCTCCTTACAAGTGTTTGTAAATCATCTGTAGGTGACACATGGGGGAGTTAAAATGACAAGATTCTCTCTCACAGGAAGTTGCCAAATTTTATGTGAGTGATGTTATATCTTTAGCTTGATTTTAAAATGGTATAAAAAATAGCTAGTAAACAAACTATATTTAAAAATGGAAAATATGCTTTTTCTTAACTGTAAAAGGTAACAGCATACTAGAACCTGTGATTTTCAGTTGTTTGTGCCATCATTTTGTATATTGTTTTTTCCTAGTGGCAATTTTTCTTGGAGGTGTTAAATACTAACATAAATAAGTTTGAATCTCACTAGTTTGAGAGCTAAGTAGATAAGTCCTCTATTTACTTAGGGTGTTTTGGCCCTCAAACATTCTGAGTTTTCTTCTTAATGACATAAAAACAAACAAACAAACAAAACACAAAAACATAACCCTTAGGAACAATTATGCAATGTACATTCAATTGCAAAATTATTATTTTCTATTTGTGAGATAATCTTTTAAAAATTCTTTGATTGGATTCTTTCTCCTAATGTGTAGTATTGATTGAATTGAGATATGGTCTACGCAAATCAATACATGGGAAGACAAATTGTGTGTGACAATAGTAATTCTATCTGTAGGGTAACTGCCAAATGTCTGGGTACCAATGATTATATTTCAGCTAGCTTTTCAGCACATGATAATTTGTCAGCAGACCATTTTACTTTCCTTGGTTTACAAAATAATGCTTATTTTCTTCAAAAAAACATTTTGCTTACTATATCAATGTTATATTTGTAATATATTATAATAGAAAGTTTGAAATTGCAGTCTTAAATTTGATTTCCTCTTCTGACTTTTTGTAGAGAATGGATAGCCTCAGAATCCTGCGGCTCTTTGCTTATCAATGTTGTTTTATGCGGGAAGGTGCCTGTGGACAGGTGTAAGGCAATGATATGCTACTGTAGCTACAGATATATTCTCTAATAGGGAAATTTGTGCGTACCAAGGCTAAAGAAAATGAAGGAAAGAAGAGCAGCAAATTATATTAGGGATTTCTATAAGGTACTAACAAAGAAGGGGTAAGAGGTACCAAAGAACCCTGTAACTGGGTGGGATTTAGAAATGTCTAATCTGCCTGCCATGCTGTGCAGGAAACGCACTTGGGCATTTTTTTCCCACCACTTGCTCTTTTTCTTGGAGTGACAGCATGAATTATTAGGAAGTGGAACAAATTGTACGTGGGTAAGAAATGATAAACATCATAGTTACAAGAAAAGCGGCACACAAAAAAGATATACTTGGGATTTTCAGCCCAAGGGCAAGTAAACTTTAGTGTCATATGATCCTACTTAGTTTCTTGCTGCTTTTAGTTCTGAAATTTTTATTATAAATGTATAATCTGTATTTTTAGAAACCTGTACTCAGATGAAGCTGAAGCTCCCTTTGTAGTACAGTGGTATTTTTAAAAATGTCCACTTCAGTTTTAATGGCTAGAACTGATACCTACCATTCACTTAAATTGCAAACTACATTTCTTATTCTCTCTCTCTCTCTCTCTCTCTCTCTCTCTATATATATATATATATATATATATATATATATATATATATATATACACATTTCTATATAGTTAGAAAGGTAAATCCAATTTTAATACTTTGTTAAATTTATTTTTACATCTGTTTTATGTTCCAATGTGACTGAATATTTCATAAAACTAAAGTTATTAACTTTATTTCAAGGTATATTTTGTGTCAGTATTAAATAAGAAGTTTGGTTGTTCATGGTTATTTTATTTTAAACAGTGAGATTTCTTCAGAGACCATTTCTCACTCCAAATATAACCAGCATTCTGTTTTGTTCACATAAGAAAAATCTATTTTAGTTGAAAGGAGCTAAGAAGTCACAGAAGTCACATATTCCAAGGATTTTAAAATTATTAATATTGTATTCAAATGACTCTAGGTGCCAATTTTTTTTTTTTTTTTTTTTTTTTTTAGGGGCCTTCCGGTGAAAACCGGAAGACCTGCTAGACAAATTCAAAAAGAGCTGTAAGCACTTCTAGGTGCCTTTAGAAAGAAAACGTGTTGTGTTTAATTTGTGCTGCTTCTTTTTCTCATTTTGTTGAAGCCCCCAAAAGTAATTGGGGTTACAAGACATAAAATATCATTTGGAAGAGTTTCACATTTTAAAAATTCTCAAAATCCTAGCCATAGAGGAAGGTATTAGTTTTACCCCCAATTTTCAGAAATGAAAACTGATGTTTAAAGTGTTTAAAGTATCCTGTGCTGGGACACAGTAATCAGTAAAGGTCATCTATATTAGTATTTAGTTTCTTTAAAAAATATTTCAAATTATTATCACCTCTTGTGATAAATGGTAAAGTGAATCATGCTGTGTATAGATTTTGCATTCCCCCCCCTACCCCCATAGTTTCTCATGGCTTGTTTGAAACTAGGGAGCATGCATGTTTGTGAGGGGAAAATGCAAGTTTGAGGGGTTAATTTTCAACTGATGAAAAAGTTGTTTATCTATTTGGATTCCTTTCTTTTAAAGTTTCAATTTTGTGGCTTAGGAATTGTCTAGCTGGTAGTTAGGGTCAAGGTAAACAAAACATGATGGACTATTTGTTACCAGAGGGATGATGATATGGCTTCAATTTTCAATGTAGGCTGTGAGTCATCACGTTTTGGTTTTTTTTGTTCATGACTCTACATATCTAAATTTTATGGTTATATATACTGTAACATATTAGGATTGGAGTCAATTCTTGGGAAAATTTGAGGTAAAACAATTATAAACCTGTAATAATAGGCAATGACAAAATTACCCTATATTTAGCGAGGGGGATTTTTTGTAACGTTGTTAGCTCTAGCAGTACTGCCCAATACAGTAGCCATAGTCACATCTGTTATTCAGCACTTGATATGTAGCTATTGTGATGGAGGAACTGAATTTTCAATTTTGTTTAATTTTAGTTACTTTAAATTTAAATTTGAATGGCCCCAGGTGGCTACTGACTACCACACTGGACAGTGATGTGTGTAGCTCTAGAGCTCAGAAGTGGCTGCTAGGAGTTCATGCCTCAGCCCCTTTCCTGAATCTGTGGAGTGCTGCTGGTTCCTTGTGAGGAGTAATCAACCCCTACCTAATTTCACAAATGTGAGCCTTCATTTTTGCCTAGTGTGGACTCAGCTTGACAAGCGAAATATCTATCCAGAAACTCTTGTTAGCCTCTATCTCCTCCTCACCCTCTAGGTTTGGACCGCTGGTAGCCTGTCTGCTCACTCTCTGATTCTTTTTTTTAATTGGCGCTGGATTCTCTTCGTTCCAGTTTTCACTTATACTGACAGCTCCTGACCATGACTCATGACTTCTGATAGTTATAGCCATTTATAGTTGGTGATCTGTGATTTTTGAACACACAAGTTCCTTTCAATAAAGTGCGGTGGACATCTTGCTGTGCTCATTAGGGCTCCATAGCTAGTTGCTGTAGCCTGTCCTAGATCCCTCCATGTCAAACCAGGTGATGACGCTGTCATTTTTCATTTTGTTACTGCACAGCTGGGTCATCACTGGCTGTAAAATCGTGGGCAAGTTATTTAATCCCTTTGCTCCAGCTTCCTCACTTATAAAATAGGGGCAATAATAGTATCTAGCTCATTTGGATATTTGAGGAATAAATGAGTTAATTTCTTGTATATACCTATTTATTTGAATGGTGCTTGGAATATAACGACTGCTGTATAAATAGCCATTATTGATATTATTTCAATAGTTTGCATCACATGATCCAACTAAAACCTTTTTATTTATGTGCATTTAGCTTTTTCATTTGATTATGTCAGAATATCACAAAACACATTCTTTTTTTAAAATTCTTTTATTGTGAAATAAACATTTGTTTAAAAAAAGTTAGTTTCAGCGGGCCGGCCGAGTGGCGCATTGGTTAAGAGCTGGTTTTGGGATGCCAGCGGCCCTGGTTTGTATCCCACGTATGAAGGCCAGTGACATTGCCCTCCACAGCTAACAACAGCTCCACCTGGAGCTGGGCTGTGCGAGCCCCGGCGATGGTGTGGGCTGCAGCCCCTGCAGCAGTGGGCTGCCATAGGCCACAGTGAGTGGCCGGCAGCCAGCGTGAGCGGCTGGCAGCCAGCGTGAGCTGCCAATAGCCGCAGTGAGCGACATCCAGAGGCCAGCGACAGATCTGCCTCATGTGGGAAGAGCACAATGACGATACCAACATGGGCCAGTGAAGCAACATCCTCCGCAACTAGACTGAAGAATAAAAAGACAGCAACTTGTCTGTTCCCCTTCCCTGATTCCCCAACGATGTTCCGCTCCCCCAATTCCCCAATAAAAATCTTTAAAAAAAATATTAGTTTCAGGTGTACAACACAGTGCAATAGTTATACTTTTTACCCCTCAAAGTGACAACCCTCTGCCCCTAGTTCGCCACCCAACTCTCCCACCATATCGTACATATCTATTACAATTCCTTTGACTCCCTTCCACAGTACACTCCACATCCCATGACTATCTATCTATATATTCAATTACAGTTGGCATACAATATTATACAACATCAGCTTCAGGTATACAGTGCAGTGATCTAGCCTCTATTCCATCTATGAATTGGTCTCCCTAACAAGACATGGGACCATCTGACACGCCACAAAATTTTTACAACATTGTTATATTCCCTGAACTGTATTTCAAATCCTTGTGACAATATTGTAGTTGCCTATTTATGCTGTCTAATTTCTTCCCCTTCTCCCTTATCCCCACCACTCTCCCAACTAGCAACCCTCAGTTTTCCTCTATATGTATGAGTCTGTTTCTGTTCACTTTGCTCATTCATTCAGTTTTTCAGATTCCACATATAAATGAGATCATATGGTATTTGTCTTTGTCCAACTGATTTATTTCACTTAACATAATAGTCGCTTCACAACATTATCAATTACATTTCCAGAACTGCCCCCCATATCCCTGCAGCAACATTGTAGTCAACCACCTATGCTGTCCAAAACCTTCCCCCTCTCCCTCTTCCCCACCCCCTCTAAGCCAGGAACCATCAGTTTTTCCTTTATATCTGCTTGATATGATTTCAATCTTCTTAAATTTACTGAGACTTGTTTTGTAGCCTAACTTGTGGTCTATCTTGGAAAATGCCCCATGTGCACTTGAGAAGAATGTACATTCTGTTGTTTTAGGGTGAAATACTCTAAAAATATCGATAAAGTCCAGCTGGTCTAAAGTGTCATTTAAGGCCACTCTTTCCATGCTGATTTTCAGTCTAGAGGATCTGTCCATTGGTGACAACGGTGTGTTGAAGTCCCCTACTACAATAGTGTTACTGTTGCTCTCTGTCTTTATGTCTGTCAAAATCTGTTCTATATCATTAGGAGTTCCTATGTAGGGTGCATAGATGTTTATTAGGGTTATAGTGCCCTTCTTTGTCTTTTAGTGCAGCCTTCATTTTAAAGTCTATTGTGTCCAAAACAAGTACTGCTACTCCAGCTTTTTTTTCTCATTTCCATTTGCATGAAATATCTTATTCCATCTGTAAACAGCATATACACGTGTCCTATTTTCTTATCTACTCAGCCACTCTCTGTCTTTTGATTGGAGCATTTAGCCCATTCACATTTAAAATGATTATTAATAGGTGCATATGTATTGCCATTTTATTTGTATTCCTGGTCTTCCTAGGTTAGCTTGTTTACCCCTTTCTTTTGTTTAAAAAAGCCCTTTTAACATTTCTTGCAATGCTGGCTTGGTGGTAATGAATTCCTTAAGCTTATTCTTTTCTGAGAAGCTCTTTATTTCTCCTTCAATTTTAAGTGATAGCCGTGCTGGGTAGAGCAATCTTGGTTGTAGGCCTTTATTTTGTGTCACTTTGAATATCTCCTGCCACTCCCTTCTGACCTGCTGAGCTTCTGTAGACAAGTCAGCTGTTAGTCTAACAGGAGTTCCTTTGTATGTAACCTGCTGTCTTTCTCTTGCTGCTTTTAGGATTCTGTCTCTGTCTTTAACCTTTGCCATTTTAACTATGATGTGTCTTGGTGTGGACCTGTTTGGGTTCAGCTTGTTTGGAACCCTCTGCACTTCCTGGGCCTGTATGTCAATTTCTTTCACCAGGGTAGGGTAGTTTTCAGTCATTATTTTTTCAAATACATTCTCGATCCCTTGCTTCTCTTCTCCTTCTGGTTTTCCTATCATGTGAAAATTGTTGCGTTTCATGTTGTCCCATAGGGCTCTTAAACTATTTTCATTGTTTTTTATTCTTTTTTCTTTTTGTTGTTCCAACTGGGTGATTTCTGCTATTTTGTCTTCCAAATCGCTGATCTGATTCTCTGCTTCATCTACTCTATTGGTGATTCCTTCGAGTGTGTTCTTCATTTCAGTTTTGTATTCTTTAGTTCTAACTGGTTGTTTTTTATTATTTCTCTATCCTTCCTTATGTCCTCACTAAGTTTGTTAAACATTCGTATCATCAATGTTCTGAACTCTGTCTCTGAAAGGTTGGATCCCTCTGTTTCATTTAATTCCATTTCTAGAGGTTTCTTCTGATCGTTTACTTGTGACATGTTTCTTTGTTTCCTCATTCTGGCTGTCGTTCTGGGATTGCTTTGATGTATTGGATAGATAACCAGGAGAGCCCTGGCTGGATCATGCAGGCACACAGCTCACGGCCCAACACTCCCAGTCTCAGCCTGTCCCAATCAGCTGCTCGCAGATCAGGCCATGCAGCCCAACAACCAATCACCAGCCTGGCAATTCTGCATGCACAGTGCTGAGAGCGGGGACCCAAGGCAGCTCGTGCACTCCCGGGTCTCAGTGATCAGCCTGTTGAAGCCGGAGCGCGCCCGCCCAGCGTTTCCCTGGCAACACAGTATAACTAAGCCTGGAGGAGGGTGGGGCTCCAAGGCCGCATGCGTGTGCACGCACACACGCACTTCTGCGCCAATTCCACCAGACCAATAAGGTCCCGGACCTGATCCGCTGTGGGAGGGCCCAACCCTGACAAAATGGCGCCCTCCTGTACACCACTCATGTGCAGGCTCCACACCAGGGGATAATAGTCCCCAAACCTCCAGCGTCTGCACCAAAGGTGCTCAGTTCAGTCCGTCCCCGCAGGCTCCTGGTCCCGACTCACACAGCCACTCCCTCCACCAGGAACCAGGTAAGTGCTCACTGGCGAGCAAACCCGTGCACTGGCCCCACTGATCCTCTAGCCGCCCTCAGCCTCCCCGAGCTGAGCAAAGAGAGTCCTCACTAATTTACTGCTGGCTATATTAGAACTCCTCTTCCCGGCAAAGGAACTCTGGGCTGGTGAGCTTGGAGTGTGGCCGGAGGGTCTCTCCCCCATCCGGAGAAGCCTCCCCACAGCTGGGGCTTCCCTCACAGGGCTCACCCTCTCATCTCTGCCCGTCCTACCAGACCCGACGTGGCCTCTGCTTTAAGTTCTTCATTTAGTGGTTCTGTTCATCTAGTGTTCCGGGGACCTCCAGGGTTGAATATTATATAAATTATTTGTAATTTTGGTGTGATCCTGGGAGGCAGTTAGCACAGCATCTGTCTATTCCACTATTTTACCGGAAATAACACATTCTTTTTAAAGTTTTTTTTTTTTTTAAATGAGAATGAACATTTTGTAGGGGAGGCTATATTAATATCCACTTCAAGAACTTGAAATTTGCATTCAACACTCAATTTTCATCTAAAATTTCCTTCCCTATGACCTTTTGCTATTAAATGTGTGTTCTCATTTTCTCTCCTTACCTCATGTTGTACCACATCTGCTATCCCACATTACTGCCTAGTTTAATAACCAATTCTGAGTCCATAGGAACTTCTTAGAAAGTAGTCTAAAACCATCTATTATTAATACATATGCCCTTTTAGGTTTTACCTGTATCTTAAAAAGCTTTAGAATTTTCCACACAAAATACTCCTTTTAAGCCCAAGACAGTTTACAGAAGAATCAGATTCCCTGAAGAATAACCAAGCCAAAGACACCGTGCACTTGTCTTTATTCAATACCACTGACTTTAGCTGTTGACCTTGGTTCTGACTTCTGTTCTTCTAAACATTCTGTTTATATATACATATAGGTACATATGTACAGAAGGTGCCAAAAATGTATACACATTTTGAAAAAGGAAAAAACTATTAAAATTGTAATTTTCAATATATACAGATAACAAAAGATGAATACAAGTTATGTGTATACTTTTTTTTGGCACCCCAATCATATATGCATACATATATATCTTGGTAATTGCTTAGTTTTTTCAAGAAACTATGCCCTGTATATGGAAGAGAAGAAAAAAGTGGAAAACCAAGATGAATAATTTTGGCAGCTATGTAATAGAAATATGTAATTTTGTTTACAGAGCCAAATGACAAGTTGCAAATAGTGTTGTGAGAAATGGGTAGTCAACTAGCGGAGAAAAAAAATTGGATCTATATTTCAAACCATATACCAAGATGAACAGATAAAACATTTATATGTAAAATATGAAATCTTAGTAATATGAGAAAACCTGAGAAATTTATAATCTTAAAATGGAGCAGTGCTTTATAATCATAACTCCTAATCTGGAACTCATAAAGAGAAGAGCAATTACATTAGAACAATCAGCTACATTAGAATAAAATCTGTATAGCAAAAATACCAAAATCAAATGCAAAGACAGGGAATACTGTTTGCAACTCATATCACAGAAATGTGCTAATATTGTTAAGATATTTAGAAATCAAGAAAAAGACAAAAATTAATGACCCATACAAAAAGGACAGATATTTAATAAAAGATGATCAAATGGCTCATCTAACATAGGGATCAAATGGCTCTTAGATAGAGGGAATGATGTTCTAATTAAAATGTCCATCAGAATCCTAACAGAAATTTAAATCTAAGCAACTCTGATAGGATTTTTTTAATCTATTGGATTCACAAACATCTGTAAGCTTGTTGAACCCACACTACTGGTATGGTTGTTAATAGTGAAATAACACTCTCATGTGTGGCTTGTGAAATTGTAAGTACATCTCACATGTTGGATGATTTTGCAAGATCTATAAATGTTAAATCTATATGCACACTTTTTCCTAGCCATTTTTTCTACCAGGAATTTATTTCAGTCCCATTGTTGCACATGTGTGAAATAAAGTTTGTACATAACTTTCACTCTTGCATTACTGTAATAGCAGAAACAACTTAAAGCTTCATAGCGTTTGATGTCTAAATGAATTAAGGTGTGTCCAAAAAATGGAAAGCTCTCCAACTCTAGTAATTAAAAAATGAATAAAAAAGTTCTGTAAACAGAGATGTGAAAGACAACCAAACTCTATAGTTGTTAGAAAATCAAGTTGCTGCACTGCACGCGAAGTCCGATAGCATAATGCAAAAATGCAGTCAGAGGCTACATGATACCGGAGGTGTCATGTAGGAATTGGGTATCTAAGAATAGGGATTTGAAGAAAACTTTTCACTGTATAACTTTGTGTATGTTTTTGATTTATGAGAAGCATAGATGCATTACCTATTAAAAATAACTTGAATTATAAAGGGTTAATTAGGGGAGGCATCCATTTGAGAAATTCAAAGTAAAAAAAAATTATATTTCTATAACATGTTTTAAGCCATTTGTAGCAATATTAATTTCATTTATTATTTTGGCACAGTGGACATTTGGGCCTCTGACGCTTATTTTTTGAATTTCATCCTTGACTATGTTTCATTGTTATAATATCATAATGCCTCACTAAAATACTCCTAAATTTTGACCTAAAATTTTTATTTTAAGAAGTAGCAAAATAAGACCCATGAAGATTATAGTTACATAATGTTAGAAATCCAGGTAGTGGGGGCAACACACTACGTTTTCTGTTTTCTAACTTGCAGCCAGTATTTCTTTAATGATGGTGAATTCTATTATAATGTGGCATCGTTTCTTATAGTTCTATTTTAGTTTTTAAAGCTTCTATTTTGTGTAAAAACCTTGAACTGCCTTTACCCAAGGACAAAAATGTTAGCAAAATGGCATATGAGAATTTCAAACTAAGAAATATAAATATCTATTTTTCTTTTAATTTGTTATTGGTCTATAAAGGTCATCCTCTGCTACAAAGGGAATTTATTTTCTAATGTGCAAATACTCATAAAATATCATGTCTATAATATTTGACAAAGTAATGAAGAGATTATTATTATCAAGATATTTTATAATTTAAAGAGAAATCAAGTTCTTAATATGATAATTGTCTAAAATGAGAATGTGGACATTTCTGAACTCTAAAAAAAAAAATCATCGTACTAGGAAATTAAATAAAATAATTGTTTTAGCCTGAAAATGAAGAGCAACTAACTAGCATTTTCCTCTTTAAAAAATTTTCCTTTTTTTCCCATGCCTAACTATTCTGGTTTGCAGCACTTAATATCTCACATACCGGCTGCTTTAACTTGTCATCTCTGTTTGTTTATTCTAGTCTCTCTTTCAGCAATTAATCCTTGTTGCTTTCATGTCAGTACCTCTTTCAACAATCTACCTCTCTTCAAATAAGACTGTTAAATAAATCTTTCTAAAACATCCCTTCATGTTTTTCACTTCTAAGCCCAAGAAGCTCCAGCATCTCACAGTAAATTCAGGGGAGATCAGATGCCTTAGAGCCAAATCTTGATTTAAAACCTGTTTATTCAGCATCTAACCATGTGCATAATAAGTCTGTCCAGATCTATTTCCTCTTTTCTCTTTCTGGAAGCCAGAGGTTTAATTCATTTTCAAATTCTGGCTCTACTAGGTGACTTAGGGAATTACTTTATTTTCTAGATGCCACAGTCTCCTTATTTGTAAAACTGGGATAAGTGTATGTCTCTTACTAGATGCCGTTAGGATTAAATGATGTTAACACATGTAAAATGCTTTAGCGATGTGCTTGACCTATATAGTAAACACTACAAATATTAGCTGTTTTTATTCCCTTCTTCCTTGAAGTCTCAAGGTTCTATTTGAGTTCTCCATTAAGTTCGTCTGTGTCTCACGTATAAGATTCTATTCCTCCTCCTCACCATTTATTCAAATTCTACTCTTAACACCATAGTTTAAATGCTTTCTTTCTGATGCAGGCATGTCTGTGCACTTCAACCAGACACATAATAAATAGCCTTGGACTGTAATTTCACTTAGCTCTTAATTAAATACTTCTCAGGAGGAGAGATCATGTTTTAATTATTTAATTCCATCTAGTGCCTCAGTGCTCAGGCTTCCATCACAAATAGGCAGAATTAATAAAGCAACGCATATTTTACATGTTATGTATCCATCTTATAGACCCAACTTGAAAAAATTATAGCCTCCATCTAATCATCATTCTGACAGCCCAATGTCTTTCTATTTTTACAGGGTGCTCATTGGATGTTCCTTGAATACAAGCGTCCTTTCCCTTGGATTTGTGGATCAGCTTCATGAGGGCCTCTATAGTTTTCAGAAAATCAATATCTCAAATATGTGTTAATTGTAATAATTTCTTACTGGTTTCTCTGACCTCATTCCCTGCATTATTGATTTCCCTGAAAATTGTAGAGGTTAGGGGGAAAGTTAACAGAGTCCTGTGCATGGGGATAAGTTGTAATTCTTTTCTTTTGTTTTTCTTTATTTCAGTTTTGAGATAGCAACATACAGCGCTATGTAAGTTGAAGTTATACAGCATAATGACTTACATATATTGTGAAATGATTACCATAGTAAGTTTAGTTAACATATATCATCTCATACAGATACAACAACAAAAAAAGTTTTTTTGCCCTTGTGAAACGGGTTTAACAACGTTTGAATATACCAGATAGTAGTGCATGCAACTAGTCATCGTGTTTAATATTACTTCTATCTGATAACTGGAAGTTTGTACCGTTTGACCACCCTTATCCAGTTCCCTCTACCCTCTGCCTTTGGTAACCACAAATCCGATCTTTTCTGTGGGTTTGGTTATTTTAAAAATATTTTAAAACTTCCAAATACAAGTGAAATCATAGAGTATGAGTCTTTCTCTGATTGACTTATTTCTCTTAGCATAATACCGTCAGTTCCATCCATGTTGTAGCAAATGTCAAGGTTTCCTTCTTTTTTTAATGCTAAATAGTATTCCACAGTTATATGTAAATGTTGTATTTGAAAAAAGTGGTGGGCCAAAGATTTACACGTAAGTTATGGACACACATAACAAATGTGTAAAGCAAGAGAAATGTATGAAAAATAAAGGGAAGGAATGAAAAATTGAAGGAATACATGAATAGTTTACATTCTGAAACTGCTCCTTTTAGAGTTAGTGATTAACATGGCCAAATGCTATAGAACCTTTTTATTAAAGTGTGGTCCTAGAACCATCAGGATTATATTCATCTAGGTGCTTCATCAGATTTTGAATTAAAAAAAATTGTGAAGTGAGTTTTCTACACATTAAATGTGAACACTGTATAGAGCAGTGATTCCGAATCTTGCTTACATGTGAGTATTTTCCTGGGGAGCCTATAGGACCCCCATTGCACAGGTTATACCCCAGATCAAATCGGAGTTTGTAGGATTGAGACTCAGGAATCAGTATATATTAAAGCTCCCAGGTATTTTTCTTTGCAGCTGAGAGAGGGCCAGTGTTACAGGGATATGAAAGAGAACAAAGAATGAACTAGACAATTAAGAGCAAGAACTGAGGAGGATTTCAGAGGCTCGATTCTGGGATCAAGAGACAATCATTTATTTGGTGTGAAATCAGTTTTTTTTGTACCTTTTTTCTTTTATTTAGCAAATATTTATAAGATCATGCTTTGTGCCAGACACCATGAGGGGAGTTGGATTAATGCTCTTCAGACTCCTTGCAATTCTAAAATTATCTGATTTTACTGTCTAGGATTTATAACTTAGGAGACAGTTGGCAACATATTATAGATGGGTGGTAATCGTCTATATAGGATCAATGTGTGAATGAGTGGTTAAGAATTTGTTAATTATCATGGTTGAAGTAATTGAGTATGCAGTACTAATCAGAAGCAGCTATTGTATCAAAAATGGAAAACAGTGAAAGTTAATTTATAGAAATAAAACTGGGTAAGCCAATACATTTATCAGAGTGACAGTTGAAGAGAATTTGAGAAAAGACAAGACAGGAAAAAGTAGATGACAGACTTGCACTTTTTTTTTCTTTTTCTCTTATTGTTTTGCACTTTTACCACCAGAGAAGTGAGAAGAACTAGATCAGTGCATCTTAAACTTTAATGTACACAGGAAACACCTGAGAGTTTTTGTTAAAAAGAAGATTCTGACCACTTAGTTCCTGGGATATGGCCTGAAATTCTGCTTTTCAAAGAAGCTTATAGGTGATGAGATGCTGGTGTGGGGACCACGCACAGAAGTTAGTAACTGGAGCTTGTATGATACAAGTACAGCAAGAGTCTTGCTGAAAGCTGACCTGCTCTTGCCTCTTTCCTCATTGCCTTGGAAACTGCCCCTCATCAAGATAAGGACTCCATTTTTAAGAATCCACATGAAAATGGGATAAATTCTGGTGAGAAATAGAACCACATGTCAAATTAATATGAAGGAGGAGTTTTGTAGAAAAGGTTCTGTGGTTTACAAAGATAAGCTTATTTCAGGAAGAAGTTGACTCATCTCTAAAAAAGTTAGTAAAATTTATGAACTTAGGAACTTCTGGGGTACAGCAGGGCTGTTTTATTTCCTGACTTTGGTCATAGTCAGTGTAAAAATCCACATACTTCATGAATGCATTTCCTTTCTTATTAATGTGACATTAACACTGCTTGGAAGAGACCCTTACAGAGAGCAGAGTTATTGAGTCAACACCAGATGCTAATCACAGAATGACATACACTTCATGTGGAGATAGTATCAATGGTGAAACTGAAAGGAAGAATATTATAGAGAGCACTGAAGGAAATAAAATCAGAACAGTAAAGTTGGGAGTAAGTCATGAAAACAAGAAAAAAATATATTTTTATCTGTTTCAAGGATGACCTTGAAAAAGCAAACTGAAGGGGTAAAGTATATCAGTGAACTCTTCATGTTAGGAAAATATTGATAGACAGAATATGTGTCAAGAATGAGAAAATGGAGAGGATTTACAGATCAGGAAAAAAGTAACCAGTAAGTCGTTGCAAAAGAACTTTTAAAGCATCATCGAGATTTTGTTTGCTTCCAGATACATACAGTTTTTGGTGGCATATATGCATCATGTTGATGCTCTGTATCCCATAGAAGGCAATGAAAAGTGGGTAAGTGTGTATAGAGATGGAACAGTGACTATTGCTGATAGTGGAGAGGTGTAAGGACTGCATGGGAATAACTGACCACCAATTTTAGGGGAAATAAGGGAAGCTTGAAATGAGCCAATGAGATGAGTGAATCAGAAGGAACTTCCTTTTGAAATTTCTGATAAATATAGACAGGCAAATGTGTTACTTTGTGAGATCTGGGGTGAAAGATGTTTGAAACCTTGGGATTGGAATGTAGTATGAGATGACAGGTTACAAAACATGGCTGGGCCAGGCATAAGCGACTGATATGGAGTGAATATTATCAGAAATGACTTGAAGGAGAGCTGTTTCTTTCAAACCAGGATGCCATGAGGCTGCTCAGTATGATTACTAAAGTTAGTATAGATGTCTGGAAATGTGGAATGGAAAGAAAGCATGTAAAAGTTCTTGAAATTGTTAAGGAAGGAGAAATTGGTTCCTACTTTTGAAGATTGGGAAAGAGTGGTACAATAATAATATCATAGATTAATAGCATTGGGAAGAAATTTAGAGGTCATACAGTCCAATGCCCATAATTTATAGATGAGGAAGCTCATTATTAAGAAGGTAAATTACTTGTCCAAAGGCACAAATCTCTTAGATAACTGTTGCAATTAGAATACAAAAAGTTTGACCTCCCTTGTTCTTCATAGTGGTGAAGATGGTCACAGTGATTTTGACAATAGGAGCATAGGTGTACATTCCAAGGGCTTATTATACATATAGCTAATGAAAGGCAGAAAGGTAAGTTGAATTATTTTTTCTGATCTGTCCTCCAGAATGTTAACTCCACGAGGGCAAGGACTTTCTATCTCACTTATCCCCTGGTATATTGTATCCTGTATACATATGGTATGTATTATGCAAGTTTTGACAATTAAGTTGGCAAACTTGTTGCGGTGATGTTGCTAACTTTTTTTGATATCAGAGGGCTTATTCATTATGAATTTGTACCAACTGGACAAACAGTTAATCAGGTTTACTATTTGGAAGTGCTGAAAAGGCTATGTGAAAAGACGAAAACAACCTGAACTTTTCGCCATCTTCCATCACAACAATGCACCGGCTCACAAGGCACTGTCTATGAGGGAGTTTTTAACCAGTAAACAAATAACTGTATTGAAACATCCTCCCTACTCACTTGATCTGGCCCCCAATGACATCTGTCTTTACCCAAAGATAAAGGAAATATTGAAAGGAAGACATTTGGATGACATTCAGAACATCAAGTGTAATATGATGACAGCTCTGATGGCCATTCCAGGAAAACAGTTCCAAAATTGCTTTGAAGGGTGGACTAGGTGCTGGTGTCGGTGCATAGCTCCCCAAGGGGAGTAGTTTGAAGGTGACTTTAGTGATACTCAGCAATGAGGTATGTAGCACTTTTTCTAGGATGAATTCACGAACTTTATTGTCCATCCTTCGTATATCTGCTGGATACATGAATAAACACACTTTTAAATTAGGATTTGCCAATCAGGTAGTTTCTATTGTGGAATTATGACTGCCAAGGGAAATTTTTTTTTTTTATCAAAAATTTTTATTGGGAAATTGGGGAGGGGAGCAGTGTTGGGGAAGGGGAACCTTGTGTTTTCCCATCAGCTCCAAGTCAAGTTGTCCTTCAATCTTAGTTGTGGAGGGCGCAGCTAGCTCAGCTCCAAACCCAGTCACCATCCAGCCTCCCATTGGCAGCTTGCTGCTGCTCAGCTCAAGGTGATGTGTTCAATCTTAGTTGCCAGGGGTGGGGGGGGATTGGGGGAGAGCATGGCTCACCATCCCATGGGGGAGTCGAACCGGCAATCTTGTTGTACACTGAGCCATCCTGCCGCCCGTTGGCAGCTGAGGGCAGCTCAGCCTAAGGTGCCATGTTGAATCTTAGTTTCAGAGAAGTGCAGCCCACCATCCCATGAGAGAGTCCAACTGGTAACCTTGCTGCTAAGAGCACATGCTCTGACTATCTCAGTGGCAGTTCAACTCGGGCGCAGCTCACTGGCCAATGTGGGAATCAAACCGGCAACACTGTTGCTCAGTCTTAACCAACTGAGCCATTCGGCTGGCCCAAAATGTTGTTTTATTGGATACTTATCAATTCAGGTTATTACTAAGTATTGATGGACAGTAGATGACACTTTTAGACACACATGATAAACTACATGATGTACTTATTTTTAAAATCCATATAACAACACTTGAAGGTAATTACTATAACATGGAATACCGAATCTGCTATTTAAACTAGTTCCTACTACTAATGTTTAGGCAAGGAAGATAAGATGAACTTATTGGGAACACCTTACAGAAGATAATTTATGAGGAAGTTTAAAGGTTCTCCTGAGAGAGGATATCTCCTAAAACAAAGAAGATGCCAGGCTAAGGTGGTTTCTTCAAAGTCCATTAACTATCAAATGAGTTTCTGATTTGGTCAATGCAACCTTTCCCGAGCTCAGCTGTATTGTTGTGTCCTACTGGCATGCAGAAAGTCTGTTGCAATAAATGGTGTAATACTTAGGGGAATGAGTAATGCGATGGAGAGATAAACTCCCTCAACTCATCTGACACAGACCACCAAGACAATTCATTATTGTAAAGGTTCAGGGTGATGGTGATAGCATCTTAGACACCACAGGGAGAAATGGAGTTTAGCACACTGATCTCTGAAAGCCTATGACCTCTTGGACTTGGCCCAGGAACTAGCAGCATGAACATCATCACCTGGGAGTCAGTCTGTTAGAAAAGCAGAGCCTCAAGCCCTATCCCAGGTCTACTTTTTCGGAAAGTAAATTTTAACAAGGTCCCATGTTAAAGTAGGTGATGCCTGGCTGAGCAGTTAATTGAAGCAGATCCTATGCAGCAGCAATGTGGGGGAGAACAGACTTGCCCATGAATAGATGTGGGACTTATTCTGAAGGTTCTATACTGATTGGAAGATGGATAAAGATGCTGTGTGAGCAAATGAGGGAGAATTCAGCTGAAATCTTGGTAATTATTACTAATGGGACTCCATCTGTACATGTAAGTCAGCAAAGTCTAGAAAAGTTGAAGTTTTTGTCTATTTTACAAAAGAGGACAACAAAGCTCAGAGACATTAACTTGCTCAAGGTGACACAGGGAGTCTGCGTTCTTTCCACTCTCCTGCCAATATTTTAAATGAGAGATGACCTGGCTAGCAAGAAGCATGCCCTCACTGCCTTCTCTCGTGTAATCATGAGCCAGGAGAAACAATATGGCCTTTTCATAATGAGCAGTTGGGCAAGATGCTGTTGATGTTTAGGAAATGCCAAGTTTCTGCCAAAGCCAAAAAGCAGAGAAGGAAGAGTTTGGTGGTGAAAAGGGCTTAGTTGATTTGAAATGTTACCAAAAGAGACTGAGTTGATTCAAATGGGACTTACGTAGTGAGAGCTGCACGTGTAGCTCGCAAGAATGGTAGCAGAAAATAATTTGCAGAGGGGAGAGGCTTGTAGCAGTGAAGGCGGCAAGAATTAAGAGAGACTTGGGAGGGGGAGAACTGGCAGGCGAATGATTAAACAGTAAATCAGACATTCACATATGCTTTAAAATTAAATCAATATGAAAAACCTGACACAATACTTACATACTTACTAGAATTCTGATTATAAATAGGCCAGCTTCTATTCAAGGGCTCTGAGTGTTTTATAAGCATAATCATATTCATTTTCACAGTGGTCCCTGAAGACAAGTAGATATACAGTACCACTTAAATGTATACATTTTCTATCCTTCAACAAAGAGGGAGAAAGAACACGATGAAACAGCCTCCTTCTCCCAAGCTGAAATAGTTCAAAGTGTATTTTTATAGACTCTGAGTAAGCCAGCTATCTTTTCAAACCATGGTACTCTTGTAATACTGTCAAATTCCAGTGTCTGACTTAAATTATTGGAAAATCCTTTTAGATCTCCAGGAAAGAGAGAAGAAATGAAAATCCAGATTTAAAAATTAGGAATGGGGCCGGCCGAGTGGCGCATTGGTTAAGCGCTGGTTTTGGGATGCCAGCGGCCCCGGTTCGGATCCCACATATGAGGGCCAGTGACACTGCCCTCTACAGCTAACAACAGCTCCACCTGGAGCTGGGCTGTGCGAGCTCCGGTGATGGTGTGGGCTGCAGCCCCTGCTGCAGTGGGCTGCCATAGGCTACAGTGAGTGGCCCGCAGCCAGCGTGAGCGGCTGGCAGCCAGCGTGAGCTGCCAATAGCCGCAGTGAGCGACATCCAGAGGCCAGCGACCTATCTGCCTCATCCAGGAAGAGCGCAATGACGATACCAACAGTGAAGCAACATCCTCCGCAACTAAACTGAAGAACAAAAAGACAGCAACTTGTCTGTTCCCCTTCCCCGATTTCCCAACGCTGTTCCCCTCCGCCAATTCCCCAATAAAATCTTTAAAAAAAAAAAAAATTAGGAATGTTTTAAGACTGCATGTAACCATCAAAGGCTAATGATGTCTATATTTATCGATAAGTAGAATATAGTTGTTGAATTACTTAGCAGTTAAACAATTTAATTATTTCAGTTAATTTCTTCCGGTCTTTTTAACGTGGCTGATGGGCAATGATATTTAATGATGAGTTCTGATTTATAAATCATGTGATTATATTATGATGAGAAATTTACTATAATTTATGGTTGCCTCAGAAATGCCTCCTTCTTAGAAGAAAACTTTTCTACAAACTAGCATTGGACTCTTTCCTGAACAATGAAATAATGCTCTAGGCCCATTAAATAAAAACATTTTGTCTGCTTATTTAAAAAATGCATTAATTATTACAGTCTATTTGACCAGTTTTCCCTTTGCGTGCGTTTCTTCCATTAAAGATGGTCTTCAGAGCAATGGCAGCAAGATGGTTTTCTTTGAATGCTGCTAAACCAAGCTGAAGGGTTTTCTTTTAAAAGGACTGCAACTCAAGCAGTTTTTGCTCCTTGTCGTCTTTCCTTTGGGAGAATGACTATTTATACACACTTGTCTAGAATAATATGCACATTTCTCAGAGTAAATGACCCAGATTTGATGATCATTTCATGGTAAAAACCTTTGGAAATCAGCACACAGGCGTCTCCAAAGGTGATGCTGCCAGGTGGTGCAATGAATGTCAAAGCGTTTTATCAGCATTATTGAGACTTCTTTGTTTAAATCACACCCTGATCATGTAGATTTCTTTTTGCCTTTGCAGGACTTTGACCTTCATGTATTTTGGTTTCTTAATTAAAATGTGAGGTACCTATCCTCTATATTGGCAATAAACATTGCAAACCACATCTAAGTTCTTCTTTGACTTTTACTTGAATTAACATTCAGAATGTCAATGTGGAGTGTCCTTCATGTTGAAGTGCTTTCTCCTCTGCTGGATTCCAAGTCTTTTCTCTGAAGTAGGAGAAAAGGAAGACACCTGAACTGAGACGGTGACTGCCTCTTGCCTACACTTGAGTTATTTAAGTGTGTATGATGGATACTACTCCATTCTCTGGGGCCAGAAGGAAATGCACATATTTAAATTTTTTTAATATATAAGAACTGCTACGTTTTTAAATTTGACTCTCCTGAGGACACACTTTCATTCTTCTTCCACTTTCTATGTTTGCCTATGTTTATAGTTAGCCTAAGTGTTGATGAGGGCATTACTTCATTCTCCAGGATAAGGGATTGAATATCTTTTTTATCTTTCATTATATGTGGAAAGTGCAGTATTTCCAAATTTGACTGTGCTAGGAATATTTATTTTATTTTATATTTTATGTATTTATTTTTAAAAATAAATTTAAAGATTTTATTGGGGATTTGGGGGAGGGGAACAGCATTGGGGAACCAGGGCAGGGAAACAGACAAGTTGCTGTCCTTTTGTTCTTCAGTCTAGTTGTGAAGGACATTGTTTCACTGGCCCATGTTGGCATCATCATTGTGCTTTTCTTGGATAAGGCAGATCGATCGCCCGTCTCTGGACGGCCGCTCACAGTGGCTCTTGGCAGCTCACACTGGCTGCCAGCTGCTCACGCCGGCTGCCAGCCACCCACCACAGTCCATGGCAGCCCACTGCAGCAAGGGTTGCATCTATGCTTTCCCGGGGACTCACAGCAGCCCAGCTCCAGGTGGAGTTGTTGTTCACCATCTTAGCTGTAGAGGGCAGAGTCACTGGCCCTCATACGTGGGATTCGAACCAGGGTCGCTGGCATCCCAAGCCAGCTCCCAACCATCATGCCACTCGGCCAGCCCTATTTTTTATTTTTAAATAGTTCACTATTTAATTATCTCCCCTGGAGCTAGATGGAGACTATAATTATGATTTTTGGGGGGAATTAAGAACAATTTATATCATTTTAAAGATCTTCATTGTTTCCAGGTAAAAGGAGGTGACTTATTCCTATTAGTCTGATATAAATTTACTATATTAACAAAAGTTATTTACTCAGCCATCTAGAGAGTGGTCATTAAAAGTCTGGTAGTAGATGATTGACATGGTTGTGGGAAAAATCGGAAATCTGATGTGTTCAGCTCCAAGGCTTCATACACCTGAGTAGCCTTGAAGCAAAGGGTTCTGAGATGCATTCATCACGTTAAGAAGAGGTATTTTGACATCAAAATCGAGTGTTTGAAAGTACTTACTTGTTCACAATTAGAAGCATTTTCCAATATGCTGGATGTCATGGTGCATTATACAATTAAGGCTCTTATTTTTTATCTGTCTTGGGGCCCGTTTTATTTTAAGATCCAATTGTGTATTCGTCATGGCTCTCCAGAGAAACAGAAGTAATAGGATATAGCATATAGATATGTATAAAAGGAGACTTATAAGAATTGGTTCATGTGGCTATGGAAGCCAAAAAGTCCCACAGTCTGTCAGCTGCAAGCTGGAGAACCAGGAAGCTGCTCGTGTTATTCATTCTGAGTCCAGAGTCCTGAGAAGTGTGTGTGTATGTGTGTGTGTGTGTGGGGGGGTGGAGTGGGGGGGTGGAGTAAGGCCCAATCTGATTCTGAAAGCCCAAGAACCAAGAGTACCAATGTCTGAGGGTAGGAGAGGATGAGTATCTCGGTTCAAGCAGTGAACTAAGGAAGAGTATGTCTAGAATACAGGGATCCCTGAAGGTGTCTTACTATTACCATTACTTGTAATTAAGGTCAGTGGAAAACTCCAACAACCCAATCCAGGCAAGACTAATGGCCCAGATGCTTCAAGAATGAATCACCCCACCAGAGAAAGAACCACAGCCAGCTTTGATTCACTTTTTTTTTTTTTTAATTTGGGCTTTCAACAGATTGGATGATGTCTACCCACATTGTGTGTGTGTGTGTGTGTGTGTGTGTGTATCGGGGTTGGGGGTGGCATCTGCTTTGCTCAGTTCACCAATTCAAGTGCTAGTCTCTTCTGGAAACAACCTTAGAGACACACCCAGCTACCTGGGCTTCCATTGTCAACTTGACACCTATACCCAAAACCTTAAACTGTACTTAATCTCCAAATAAAAACAGTAACAAGGTCCTAATTTCACCTACATGATACAGCTATCCCAGTGTATGACTGAAAACACTAATCCGTCTCCCAGATGAGGATGTAAAGTCCTTGCTTGATGTTCCATCTTCTCCTGATATCCTGTAACTTGAATGCTATGATGTAAAATTAAGAATACTTAAATATGTATGTAAAATCAGTACAACTCATGTTACATGATAAGGAATTAAGAGAAGAAAGAAAAAAGGTTGTTTGTTTAATATATGTATATATATATATGTATATATGTATATACAGACATTCTCATAAGAAAATAAGGACTTATACATGACAATTGCAGTCCTCATTTCCATAATTTTTCATGTTATTGTAAGCTGGTTTTTATAACTCCTTTCTTCTGTTACCTGTTCTGTATTCCCTTTGCCTTCAGCAAGCACGTCAGCTGGTTTGGGTTTTTCCCCTGGTGGGGTGATTCATTCTTGAAGGGTCTCTGGGCCATTAGTCTCGCCTGGGTTCGGTTGTTGGAGTTTTCCATTGACCTTATTCACAGGTCATGGTAATAGTAAGACATCCTAAGGGATCTCCTGTATTCTAGACATATTCTTATCTCTACTGTGGAGTTGCAGTCCGATTTCCCCTTGATATTCAGGATCAATCACCCAGCTAACACCGTAACTTTCTTCCTTGCTTGCTGGTATCAGATGTTGAGGACCACAAAATGGCCCGATGGCCAGATGGCAGTCTGTTCTCTCTCCTGGTGGATGCATTCTCTCTGGAACTAAGATCTCTAGGCTAACAAAGCATAAAGTCTTGGGAACAGGAATAAAAAATTTGGCCAGTGAATCACTCAATTTTACCAATAGTGAGGGGTGCCACTCCCATTTCCACCCCCTTGATTTCCGGACCTGTGAATCCTGGCTATGGGAAAAACAGCACCATATATTGGATACTGACATACGTCCACTGCTTCAGATAATATACACCCTCTGGAGATCCTTGCACGTCTGCAAAGTATTGCCACCTAGCTGGTGCTATCTGCCATGGGGCCATTCTTATTTTAAGTCGAATAGTTTCCTAAAATCTGTATTGTACAAGTATTACTGGGGGAAATCACTTACCTTTTTATTTTTTAGTGGGACTTTTGCGGGGGCATTTTTTGTTTAATAAGATTTAAAGTTCATGGTTACAGCGTAAAGCAGTGTAAGGATGGCAGAGTTCTCAAAAATCTGCTTTGTATATTATTCAAAACTAATTAGCTCCAGTATTTACCATAGAACTTTCTACCCTGAGAATATGATCTTCTATATTCTGAATTCAAGGAGATCCTATCTCCACAAAAAGTGGATGAAGGACCATAAATTAAAAAAAAAAAATCTGTGGGACAACAATGGCCAAACAGACCTTTCCAAATGCCTATTGGATTGTATTTCTTTCAGTTTAAATAAAGGGTATCCTGTTATTCTCTCTATATGGAGGCTGTCTTAGATGTCGATGGCCATAGCTGTAGTTTGGGGAATTATTTGGTTGTCAGAAAAGTCATGATGCATTTTTGCAATGAACAAGACATCTTTTTTTTAATTTTTTTGAGGGCAATGTCACTGGCCCTCATATGTGGGACCCGAACGAGGGCCACTGGCTTCCGAAGCCAGCGCTTAACCACCGCGCCACTCGGCCGGCCCTGCAATGAAAAACATAGAAAAATATACTTCATGATTTTTCCGACAGCCGAATATTTACAATTTCCAAAGTAACCACGTGATTTCTTTTCCCCCTTTATTGCCCCTTCACCTCCCCCCCCCCCGATGTCTCATCTTCTTAGTACTTTAAATCTGGCAATATTTGTACCTAGCCTCCAATGAGAATTTCACCTCCATTTATTATAGGTGGCATCATTGTTCTTATCCTTATCTCCAAAATATATTATCACCCTTTATATCAGTTGCGAGGGGTATTTCTTATCCTTTGTACTTTTATTTTATTTTTTTGAGGGCAGTGTCACTGGCCCTCATATGTGGGACCCAAACCCAGTTTCCTATTAGTTTTTTGGTTATATACTCAACAGGGAATAAATGTCTTTCTAAAAATATTTTGGGAGAGAAAATAAAGAAGATACCTATTATGTTAGCTAAAATATAAGATACAACCCTGGAGAAATAAGCTTATGTAAGCAATTAGATTTTTGGCTTCTATCTGATCATGATTCAAATGTTCTTAAAGAATGAAGGACAAATATATGATATACTTTGTTGAAGTGATGTATGCAAGGCAGTCAGCTGTATGCATCATCCATTAATTATAAGGTTAAGTTATATGGCTTGACTCATTCACCTTTTTGTTTCTAAAAGCATTTTAAAGTACTAAAATGATTTGAGAAATCTATCATTTTTTCAAAAGGAGAAAGTAATAGTTTTTCTTATAAATTAACTAATATAATTGCAAATGAGCCTCAAAACATATTCAGAAGGGCCGGCCGAGTGGCGCGGTGGTTAAGCGCTGGCTTGGGAAGCCAGCGGCCCTGGTTTGGTCCCACATACGAGGGCCAGTAACACTGCCCTCAAAACAAACAAACAAACAAAAAAACCCATATTCAGATAAAATGCAAAAAGAAAGAAAGAAAGAAAGAAAGAAAGAAAGAAAGAAAGAAAGAAAGAAAGAAAGAAAGAAAGATCCCCAAACAAAACAGCATAACACACTGAGCAGCAGATGTGGCCTTAGTTGCTTTTTTAGAGACGACAAAGGTTCTAATGGTGCATAAATATTGATGTCATCTTAGCTTCCAATTCTCAAAGTGTCTCGTTCTCATTTGTGAAAATTCTGTAGGTAACTAAGGTAATTTTTTAATTGTTTAGGAATGAAACTAGTACAATCTGAGGTTAAAAATCTTACATGAAAATAATACATATTATTTTGCACTGTGAAATATCTTTAATAATCATTTTGAAATAGCCATTAGTATTCTGGTAATTATTCCTACATCGTTTTCATACACACACACACACACACACACACACACACACACACGCACACACCAATGATAATATTATATAATTCATTGTATAAGCCTTTTTTTCAAATAGAGTAATAACTTTTTGATTCTTTTACTTCTTTGCTTTTCTTTCCTCTTTAGACACATCAGACTCTATCTCTACCCCAAGGAATTGTAACAATATGCATATAATTTCATGTCTCATTATGCTCACATATCATATATATGATATATACATAGGGTTTACACATTTTTAGTAAATGATCTTTGTATAGTCTATACATGTATCTTTTTTCTGTATTCTGAATACAACAGTTTTTCATATCTATCAAATATACCAACACTCCACACTAATATATATGTTATCACTGTTAGCTTTTATAAACCTGAGCCCCTAATATACACATTAATTATTTAAACGTATCTTGTGGAAATCTGGCTATATCAACTAGTATTACCTCCAATTCATTTCTTTCAATTCCTTCACAATAAATCTGGAATCTGGTAATAATTTATTCCATATGCTGATTGATATTACTTACATTGTTTCTGTTGATTTTTATCACTACAAATGTACTGTAACAAAGATTCTGCACTGTACCCTTAAATCTTTAAATTTTTTCCGTTTTTTTTTTGTTTTTTTTGTTTTGTGTGTGTGTGTGTGTGTGTGTGTGTGTGTGTGTGTGTGTGTGTGTGTGTATGTGTGGGATAAATTCCTAGGAGAGGACTTTTTGGGTCAAAGATTCTGTTAATTTTATCCATTTCATTTCTAAAATGGCCATCAAAATTCACAATTGTCTGGCAGTATGTGCGTATCTCTCATACCCAGACCATCTGCTGTTATTATCAATTGTTCAAATTTCTATCAAGCTGGTCGATGTTATCTAATACCTCACTGCTAATTTTAGTTTGAGCATTTCTTCACACAAATACTTGTTCATTTTGTTTTATGTGAATTGTTTTCGTGTTTTTTTCCTCATTAAAATTTACTGGGGTGACAATGGTTAGTAAAATTACATGGGTTTCAAGTGTACAATTCTGTAATACATCATCTATATATCACATTGTGTGTTCACCATCCAGAGTGTTTTCTTACTGTTGATATAGATTCAGCTGCATTAAATGGAACACTCAAAATAGTACTTTGAACCATATGGAAGGCTGATTCTGGAAGTGCGGATTGTTTTTTCTATTAAGTTTGATGTGCCGCCAGCCACCTATATTGAAAACATTAGTCCAAGTGTATCATTTATCTGTTAACTTTGTTTATGAAATATTTTACTACATAAAGCTTTTAATTTTTATATAGTCAAATGTGCCCTTTTCCTCTCAGTTTTCTTTGTTGGTTAGGAACTCTTCTCAAGTCATTGAATGCACATGGTTATATGCAGTTTTTCTAGGATTATTATGGCTTTTTAAGGACTATGCATGTTTAAATATTTAACCAATCTGTACATTTAACCAATTTAAATATTTAACCAATTTTGTAAATGATGTGGTTAAGGGTCTAAATTATCTTTTTTGTTAATGGATATTAGGTACCATTACCTAATTACCATTATTGATTAAAATGATGAAATTCATCATCCTTTCTCACTGAATTAAAATACCACCCTTGCCATTTATTCTATTTTCATTTTAGACTTCATCTTCTTATCTGTTTCCAAATCTTTTGTCAATACCATACTGATTTAAAGTAATAATTTGCAGAGGTTGGAAAAATATACTGTTTGGCCAAATCCAGCACAATCCTTGTTTTTATAAATCAAGTTTTATTGGATCATGCCCATTCATTTGTGTTATCATCTATGGCTGCTCCTGTGCTACATTCGAAGAGTTGAGTAGTTGTGGCAGAGATTGTATTACCCCAAAACCTAAAATATAATTATCTGTCCCTCTACAGAAAAGTTTGTTGACTCTTGAATGACTAATTGGGTGGCTCTTCACCAAATTTATAGGTGTTAAAAAAACTAAACATTTACTGATGTTTAAATTTTACATGGATTAAATGTTTAGACCAATAAATAAGATGAATACCAATACAAATTATACAGTTAAAAATTATCAAAACCAATTTTGACATAAAAAAAGATGGTCAATTAAGTACAGAATTGGTTAGTAAAGCATTACATATTAGTACCTGTTTCCACTATTAATAAAGTTGTCATTTAGGGGGTAAACATCCCTGACAGGGATCAGATTCCATTACATTTTAAATAATTTTGTTATCTTTTCACAGGAAACTTCAAACATGCATTTTAAAAAATAAAAAGAACTGTATAATAAACCTCTAATTGCACATTACCTACTCTCAGTAATTATCACCAAAAGGGTTAATCTTGTTTCATTCATTTGCCTAATCTCTTTCTACTATCTCAAATTATTCAAAAACACATCTCAACATCATACTGTTTCATTTCTAAATGTTTAAATATGCATTGGTAAAGGTTAAGGACATTTAGTTTTAACAAATCACATTACTATTATCACAACTAAAAAATAGCATTAATTTCTTTACATAATCAGATATCCAATCATTCAAATTTCAATATTCCCTTCATAATGTTCTTTTAATGATTGGTTTCTTCTAATCAAGATCTTCTAATCAATGATTTATTGATCATTATTGAGATTCATTATTTCATTAGGGTTTGCAATGTGGTGAATTTCTTGGTTTATCATTTTTTATTTATTAGATAAAGTCTTCTAGAAAGTAAAACTTACTCTCGTCAGCTATCTTTTACACTTAGTTACAATTCCTGTAGCGAAAAAGTAGGATAAATGTTTGAATCTTTTCCTTTCAGGTTTTCAAAATATTTCGGTTTCCTGGACACCTCACAACCTAATCAGCATATTTTTTATTGGCTGAATTGATTGCTTGTTGAGTATCACTATGTTTAAGTTACCCCACATTTGGGTAGCAAATGCCCTGTAGTTGATTCTTAAGTCCTTTTGATTAGATCCCAGTAGTGGCCTTGTTTCTCAAATGAGAATATCCAGATTTCTCTTGTACATGTTTAGATCCAGACCTGGAATCCCACTGGGTTTCTAAGGACTGGAACTTGAAATCAATGTTTTCCTCCCCCACCCCAAAAATTTTATTGGGAAATTGGGGGAGGGGAACAGCATTGGGGAATCGGGGAAGGGGAACAGACAAGTTGCTGGCCTTTTGTTCTTCTGTCTAGTTGTGGAGGATGTCGCTTCACTGGCCCATGTTGGTATTATTATTGTGCTCTTCCTGGGTGAGGCAGTCGCTTGCCGGCCATTGGACTGCAGCTCGTAGCGGCCCACAGCAACTCACGAAAGCTCACACCAGCTGCCTGCCATCCCCGCTGCAGCTTATGCTGTCTCCGGTGACTCGCGGCAGCTCAGCTGAGCTGTTGTTCACCATCTTAGCTGTAGATCACTGGCCCTCATATGGGATCCAAACCAGGGCACTACTGCTCAGAGCTGGCATCCCAAGCCAACTCCTAACCAATGCGCCACTCTGCCAGCTCCTTAAAATCACTTTTAATTTTTCACATTATTTCATGTGATTGTGTGTGTGTGTGTGTTTCATATACTGAATTTCCTATTTATGAATTCCAGTTTTCATATTTTGCTTTAAATAATTCCCAAAATCTGTAAAAGAGGTGTTTTATGCTTATTAAAGATCTCACCTACCAGTCTTCTTATAGCATTAACTATGGTGTTGAATTTATGTGTGTACTTAAAAAATGTTACTGTATACCATCCAAACATTATTTACTTGCACTTCTTTGTAATTTAATTATTATGTTAGGAGTATGTATCCACAAAATCCAAATAATATAATGGGAATGTTAAAGAAACTAAGCTTATTTTAGCTTTATTTTAAAACTTAAGATGTTTCTTACTTTTACCTAAATATAAAAATGTAACACTTACTGTACTATAAAATATGTACAGGAAAACATAATGTATTCTAAACTAATAAGTGACTTTATCACTAGATGTAAGCATACCTAAAAAACAAAAATCAAAGAAACAAAAAATGCGATAAAACAAATGAGCCATAATATTGAAAGCCAGGGTCTGAGTTCACTTTTCTCCGAGGACAGATGAACTGAAATGTTACATATAACTTACTATCTATTCTAAACTCAAATATCATGCGAGGATAGAGTTGTTTTTTTGTTTTTTTTTAAAGATTTTATTGGGGAATCGGGGAAAGGGAAGTGACTAGTTGCTGTCTTTTTGTTCTTCAGTGTAGTTGCGGAGGACGTTGCTTCACTGGCCCATCGTCATTGCACTATTCCCGGGTGAGGCACATCGGTCGCCGGCCTCTGGATGGTTGCTCATCGGGGTTATTGGCAGCTCACGCTGGCTGCCGGCCACTCACTGTAGCCTATGGCAGCCCACTGCAGCAGGGGCTGCAGCCTACACCATCGCTGGGGCTTGCAGCCTAGCTCCAGGTGGAACTGTTGTTAGCTGTAGAGGGCAGTTTCACTGGCCCTCATATGTGGAATTCGAATCAGGGCTGCTGGCGTCCCCAGCCAGCTGTTAACCAGTGCGCCACTTGGCCGGCCCTAAGTAGTTGTTTTTCTTTAAAAATAATACATTGCATGATTTACAACTTTTAAAGGCTGTAGGTAAGGCTTGTATTTGGCAAACCATTTTTTAGAACTGATATAAACACATTAGATAAGTAATTTCTGTGCTCCATTTTGAAACTACATGCAAATATCAATACAGTACATTAGTGTTGACATGAGTATGAATTAATTCCTGATTCTGACCAAGAAGAGCCTTAGTTCACAAACATTTTGAAAGGACCTCAAATTAATGAAGTTTCATTAATGGCTTTTTCCTGAATTATGGGTTTTGCAAATTACCTCAGAGCCAAGACTTAGAAAACATTTAGTAAATTTTCTGAATTTTTTTTGAAGTAACAAATGTGGTTATATTCTGTCAAATATGTGCTCAGTAGAGGGTTTCCTCTTATGGCAAATGTGCTTACAGTAACAACATAAGACACTATTTTATGAAGGTAATAGTAGTTCACGTTGTTATAACTATCAAACTAGTATAATACATTTTTTATTTGGCTTTTACATATATTTAATGGTCTATAATTTAATGACTCTTAATTCTGAAAACCACTAAAAAATAACAACTTGGAACTATATATTTAAATTTTGTTTATGAGTTTCTCTCTGTCAGAAAGGAAGACAAGATACCTTGAAAAAAATATCTTGGTAGAAACAAGAAAAAATGCTGGTTAAATACCATATACATATCAGGAAATCAATGGATAGTGACTGAAGCAAAAAAATGAAAATAGGAACCTAGAGCTAGGTAAGCAACTTATAACTTGTTAGTTGCTTTCGGGATGCTTTGAGGTTCCATTGTTTGGATAGGTATATATGGTGAAAGGGAAAGGAGACAAAGCCAAGACATAAGATGGGGTGACTAATAGGAGATACCTATTTAAAGTCTTAGACAGTGACATGCTTAGTGAATGATAGAAACAAAAAGAGGCTCTACACAGAGGGAAAAATATAAGCAAACTTTTCTGCCTTGAATTTAGCACTGGGGCTATGGGTAGTGTCTAGACAGATTGATAATCTCCTGAGAATTCAAAACCTCAAGTTGATATATGGATCAGATTTGTGATCTACATTTAGAATACTTTTGGTTCTAAAGCTATCTTAAGCTGTAAATTATTTTCAAATTAGTTCCTGATGGTTAGTGTTTATAGACAACTGGCAGACACAACCATATTTTGTCTCTAAAGTAACCCTCCTAAAATAAAGGATTCAAATAAATTTACAGATAAATTTCATTAACATAAACTCACAACATCAGAAAATATATGAGAATAAAAATGTACTATAGTGAATAAGACCAAGCAGAAGTAATGGAAAACAAACTCAGACTCTCAGTGTTTTCAGATTTCAGGAATAGAAAACCAGTATTTGTACGTGTGTGTGAATCAAAAGGATTCTGAGGAATAGGAGACTATGAAAGGTGGCCAGAGAAATTAGAAAAAGAAACAAATGGAACTTCAGAAAATGAAAAATAAAAGTTGAAATTAATAATCCAATCAATATCAGATTAGACACAATAAAATAGAGAAGTGGTGAAGTTGAAAGGAGAACTGAAGAAATTGCACAAAAGTCAATGGAAATGGAGGTTGGGAATATGCAGGCGATATTGAAATATATGAAAGACAGCTTGAGAAAATATATCTCAGAGCAATCTTATCTATAACCCAGGTATATCTCTGTTTTTGACTTTCAGGAAGGGATTAAACATTTCTCTCATGATTATTTTCTCCAAGAAAAATATTTGAATTTTGTGTTAGTTTTATTCCATGATACCTGCTTCTAAAATTGATATATAGATTAAATATAATTTTAAAAAATTATAATAAGCTTTATTATAAAACTTGACATTTATGCAATTAATATACAACAGAAAAGATCAGGAAGAGCCAAGACACATTTAAAAAATGAACAAGTTGGGATGGCCAAGTGGCTCAGTTGGTTAAGAGCTCACTCAAGAGTGCCAGCTCTGAGCAACAGGGTTGCCAGTTTGATTCCTGGCCCGAGCTGAGCTGCCACTGAGCTGCCAATAGGTGGCAGGATGACTCAGCTTAAAAAAAAAAAAGTTCACAAAAAATGAACAACTTATGATCTTAGCCAAGCCAAATAATAACAGTTGGCATATAACTTCAGCAATTAAGACAATGTGGCATTAGCACTGAGACATTCAAGAAACAGTGCAATGAAAAAGAATAGAGATCTACAAACAAATCCACATAAATATGAAAACTATATATGGTAGAGGGGTATTTGTAGATCAGTGGGAGAAAGAATGGATTATTAATAATTCCTTTGAAATAATTGATTATCCATTTGAAAATATTTGAAATTTGTAACTATATTAATCTCAAATCAATTCCAGTTGGAGTAAATATTTGTGTGTAAAAACAGAATTTGTATTTTTTAAGTAAATAATGGGAGAATCTTTATAACATAAGAGAAATTATTTAAGCAATACATTAACAATGAACAATAAAGAAAAATGTGCAAGCCATATCAGACAACATTGAGAAATTTGACTTATGTAAAAATGGAGGTTTTTTCAATCTAAATCTTCCATAAAGTACAAAGACAATTAATAACATAAACTTGAAGATATACCAGGAATGCCAAGAAAATGTATAAACATGACTTGTGTATACAATCTTTTGTTACCAGTATATATTGAGTATTACAATTTTAATACAGTTTTTTCCTTTCTTAAAATGTATACTTTTTTTTGGCACCCTCTATATTTGTAATAAACATGATTGATGAAGGATTAGTATCAAGGATATGTGAAAAATCGCCTATATAGAATCTAAAATCTCCATAATTTCCCTGTAAAATGGGCAAAAGGCATAAATAGATATTTCCCAAGAGAGGAAATAAGAATGGTTAATAAACCTATCAAAATACGTTCAATATTACTAGTATTCAGTGAAATACAAATTAAAAACAAAATGATAATACCATTTCAAATCTGTAATGGCAAATTCCAAAACATCCATAAATCAAGTTGTTAGAGTGTATAGAACAAACTTTATAATTTTACCTGCTGGTGAGAGATAAATTGGTATAAATCTCATTATAAAACAATTTGTCATTACCTTGTGTATTTGATTGTATCCATACCTTATAACCTGATAGTTTCACCTATAGGAATATAATTGTAGAGAAGCTCTTTTGAATGTGGGTAAAGTGACAAGATTATTTATGGCTACATTTGTTGCAATAGCAAAAAGATAGAAATAATTCAAATGTTCACTGACAGAATGACGAATATGAAAACTGAAGTATATTTATATAGGGGAATCCTAAGTAGCAGTGGAAATGAACTATAAGTCATTGTATAAATGCTCAAAATCGATGTAATAGGTATGCAATACATAAGACTCATGAATGTGGTTCCTCTGTGCCTGGGATATTGAATGGGGAGGAACAGGGGTTTGGGAGTCATTATGACCGTCTCTTTAGATAGTATGTACACAGGCACTTGTTTCTCCTTCTGTTTGGTGGCTCACATATTTGTTAATGCCTCTCCTTGAGGATTTACATTAACTCATAAGCTTTACTGGGACAGCATCAATATATTTATTAGTTTACCTGCAAACCCAAGAACATTATATTTGACACACAATTATCATACAAAAGTTGTTGCTGAAATAATAGTCTTTATTATTTCTAAAGACTATTATTTCTATTGTTTCTAATTAACAGTTTCAGATTAAATTTCTTCCCTTGCCATAGTGAATTATTGGTATTTTATTGTAATAGGATTTAATTGAGATTGAACAGACTTTTGTTGTTTTCTAATATGCTGAGACCAGTGGTGTTTTAGACTTTTTGTCAAATATGCTAAGCACCATCAGATTTTCTAGAACATTTCACTTCAATAGTACTATCCTTATATTGTTCAAATTTCGCAAAATATAGGCAATAAATGGTGTTAGATGAAATAATGGTGGGGAAAGATAGTGGCAGACTGCTTTCCAGGGGCCTCATACTCATGAATAACATACCTATTAAGTGAAGGAAATGTTTGTTAAAGAATATAATAAAATGGAAAGAATGAAAAATAAATCAGAGAAAACATCCCCCACATCGAGTGCTTTCCCAAATAAATGGCTCCTTATGACCATTCTGAAATGGTTTGCTTAAAATTCAAAGAGGAATTTTTCTAAGACCAGATGTATAACATTTATATATTTCTCTTCTTGAGTCATTCCTCAGCATTGAGTCATCAGAACATTCAGTTCTGACCAATCCTCTGGAATGTTTGTCTTTATCTTGGGTTTTAAGTTAAGGCTTGTAACGTAGGAATCAGAATTCTAGCTCTGCCTCTCTGGTCTTTCTTACCTCCTGCTTTAACAAAAGTACCTCACATCATATCTCACAGTTAGTCTTAATTTGCAGGTGGAGACTGTTCTTTTAGAAACAAATGTGTTTATAATTCCCTCTGGTTCCTCTTTGGTTTTGTTTCTGCCTTCTCCTCTTCAAGTCATAGTTCTCAATGGAATATTTGTTCTGATGAAATTACTTTTCTGAGTTTTATGCTCCCTCATTCTTTCCAACTTTGTTTTTTTGTCAAACCAATTTATTTCCTAAATCATATCCTCTTTTTATATTTATTGGTCTGGGAAAGAAACCCCACCATCTTATGATAAGTGATTATTTTCTTTCGCTTTTCTGATAACTATTTCTTAAACTGATAGATTAGTGTTTTAAGGTGTCAACATCTATAAATAAATAAGTTTGAAACATGATGATAATAATTAGCAGTTCTGCATATTGTGGTTGTCCTTCCCACTCTACACCTAGTTTCCCTTTTACCCCAACTGTTCATTCTAAGCTGAACAAACTTGATTTTTCTGTCCTACAGGGACATGTCCAGGAATGGCTCAGATTAGGCTTAGATGGGACATAGGGGACAGATATTCTTGTACTTAAGAAATGACTATTAAAGCTATATTTTTATTTGTTTGACTAGATGTGAACCCCAAAACATGTAGCTTTAAACTGACTGACATCTACATGGCACAGGTGACCAGATTTAGAGGAAAACTAACGCTGTGCACTAGAGGAGAGTTAGAGGCGCTGGATCTGAGATACGAAGACCCCTAAACCTGTGAATTCTGCCGAAGCTCATCCTCACCACGACTTCCTCTTATATCAACTAATAATTTTTCTGATTCTTTTAAGTCAGTTTAAATTAGATTTTTCATTACTTGCAGTCAGAGCCATGCTGAGGATTTCACTAGCCTTCATTAAGTGTCTATTCTGTGTCAAATCCTGAGGTCGACATTTTACGTATTTTAAAACTCCAGCAGGCATTGCTTAAAAGCAGGTTCTCTCAGCTTCATTAGCATTGATGTTGGGGGCCAGATAGTGTGGGAGACTCCAGTGTTCTGTAAGGTGTTTAACAGCATCCCTGACTTTTTCTTGCCAGATGCCAGTTATACCTACCTGTTGTAACAAATAAAAATGTCTCTTGACATGCCACATATCCTCTGTGAGACAAAATCCTGTTTGACTGAGAAAGAGCTATGTGAGAGGAAAGCATATTTATTGTATTTATTTTTGAAGAAACTGAGGATGAAAAAGTTTAAGGAATGGAACAAAGGCTACAAAACATGCAAGCATCAAGATTTGAACCCAAGCCTTTGTAATCCTCAAACTGTAGTTCATCAATTTCATTACTCAGTGCAAAAAGTAGTAGTTACTACATATATATCAGTTATAAGGTAATTTATTCCAGCCCAAGGTGGTGTTTCTTAATAGTCTTGTTAGCATTTTGCTGTGTGGTACCAGTATGCTGAAAGCACAGTTCTCAACAGGCTGTACCCATGAAGGAACTACTAACATGCCTCGGGGCTGTGTTGTCCTATTTGCCTGAATCTCTGGAAGTCCCACTTCTTCAGTCACTGTTAGATCATATAAAAGTTTTCCAGGCTCTTTTACTTATAATAACAACATAATTTCAGAAATTAAGCAGCCAGTGCAATATAATTTTCCAATTCCTCATTTTCATCAAGCCAGAAGCTGCAGTGAGGCAGAGTGGGGGCTGTGTTCAGCTTTTCCCACTTCTTTCTCCTCTTCTGCTCAACTCACCATTTCCTGGTTTCTAGTCTGAGGCTAGCGTTTGGAAAGGGAAGAGACTTGAAGATGAGGAACAACTTTACTTTCTTGGTTCTGATGTTCTCTGGTATTGGTGCTTTCTGGGATTGGTGGATGTTCTAAGCTGACTTTACTTGTGAGATACTTTGGAAGCTAATCAGAAATATTGGTTTCTCTCATTATTACGGAAGTGATGCAGTTCCTCTGGGCTGCCATGCATCATTCTTGTTTCAACCCCCAGACATTACCTATATTTGGGTGAATTAAAATAAATTTAGTTGTGTTAGCTACCAAGGGTTTTCATGTCTGATTAACAGAAATAGGTACTTTTGATTCATCATTGGTGGAAGTATAACCCTCTCTACTTTGTTTGTCCCTAGCCAGAATGCCAGCCATCTAACCCTTACCTAAAGGACTAGCATTAGTCTTAACTTCCCTTATAACCTTCATGAGGCACATCCCTCTTACCTTGTATGAGATATAAGGAGGGAAAGTGCTGCAACATTCCTACAAATTTTTCCAAAAACAAAAGCCTCTGCTCATTTCTTCACCTCAAACTTCTTACGATGATAAGCCAAAAGTCACTAAGTTTGTTTCACTTCTGCATTCAGCAATTCACGGTGGAATATAGGGATGGATACTTGTCACTTCCGTGGTGTGTTCTCAGCTTCTGTGACCTCTCCCAAAACTGAGACCGAAAGTGTCAACTTTTAGTATCTTATTAGGCATAGATAAAATGTAGACACATTACAGTGCAATAGTGAAAGATAATTGGGCTTCTATTCAGAGAACTGGCATCTGTTTCCTATGAACTCAGTCACCTTGAAGAAATTACTTGGCCTTTTTTAAGCCTCAGCTTCCTCATCTGTGAGAAGGAAACACCATATCTACTTTATTGGACTTAATGCCTGACAAACAGTAGGTTCACAATAAGATGGTTATGGAATGTGATTCTAGAATATGTACTTCTCTGTCTTGCAATTTGAAGTATCACTATTCTAAGTGACCACTGCCCTTATTAAAATTAACCAACCCTGTCATTACATGTCAAGTTATGTACCTGCCCTTTGATTTGTTTGACATGGATTAGAAAGGGCAGAAACTATGCCTTCTGCTAAAAACAGGCAAACTGCATTTTAAGCCTGTGTTTTACATATATTTACCTATGTTGTATATTTTGAAAATTATACATAAAATGCTTAATTCCTGGATGTTAAATAGTTTGTATCGGTTGTTTATTGTGCCACATCTGTATGGGAAAGTGCCCTTGTCGGCAAAAGTAGATATTATAGTGACTTCCCCAAATCCATCTTGCCTCTTCCTGACTGCATAGCCACTTAGGTGACTGGCCAAAACTCCACCTCCTCGCCCTCATTAACCCAAGTCAGTGATAGTAATCTCATCTGTCTTGTTAGCAACTGGTGCAGGAACCCAGCTCTAAGCACATGACTGATTGACATTTCACTACTAATTTATGAGTGAACATGTGACCTGTGTTGGGCCATTAAAACTCGTGGAAGGGTACCTACTTTTCATAATTAGAGAAAGGCTCTTGTCACTTCTCTTGCAGTAGGCAGATTTGAGGAAGTAAGTGCCACCAGAAGCCATCCTGCAACTGCAGGAGGGAGCAGCCTTAGGACGAAGCTGAATACTAGACTACTGAGTGTCGAACTAGAAAGATCCAGGGTCTTTCTGAACTGCCTTCCCTCTGGACTTCCAGAATCATGAGCTAGTAGAACCTTTTGTCTTTCAACATCATATAAAAAATAAACAGAAGACTGTCTCTAGAAATGAGTTGTTTTCATTGTTTTATTTTTATCCTGACTTTGGGCAAATCATTTAAGAAGGGCTTATATATTTTTTGAAATATATCATCTTATTTGTTCTATTTAAGCCTTTGCATTTTAGCAAAAGTAGTAGAATTTAAGTGAGTGTTTTACTGTTTTAAGCTAACTTTTTAAATATATGATTTTTTAAAATATGAAAATGTCCCAAGACTATAGCATCCTTTTATAATCATATCGTGTGGTATTTTTACATCTATTAGACATTATTTTAAGAAATTACTGTTAAAATTATCCTATTATTATATGAGCTATTATTCCAAGTCACCCACATACAACCTTTATTCCTTACTGCTGTTTTTTATCATGGCACCATTTAACTCACTTAGTAATCTTATTGTCTTCAGTTTACCTTTAATGCAACTCCACGTATTCTCATATAGTCTCTCTGATCACACCTTTTTGTTTCTTGAAAAGCTAAATATTGTTGAAATCATTCTACCTTTTTCATCCTTTAATATTTTATTATATATATTCTATTATATGCATAAATATTGTAAGAGAATATATATAAGATATATTTTTAAATAAATATATATTTAATATTGCAATAGAAGACAAAAGATAAACCAAAGAAAACAAAAATAAATAAACAAAAACCTTCCCTAAAGGTTTTTAGTAAAATTCAACATAAAAAATGGCAGACCCTGCTTGAGGACGTTAAGCTAATTGAAATAATCCAGTCATAAAATGACACATACTGTGTGATTTCACTTATATGAGGTATCTAAAATGGTCAAAGTCACAGAAGCAAAGAATAGAATGTAGGTTGCCAGGGCCTGGGGGGAGAGGAAAATGGGGTATAAAATTTCAGTTAGGCAGAACAATAAGCTTTAGAGATCTGCTGTACAGCATTATGCCTATAGATAACAATATTGTATTGTACACTTAAAATTTGATTTGAGGGCAGATCTGATGTTAAATGATCTTCCACGATGCAATAATAAAAAAAGAAAATGTAACGACAGCTTTTGTTAAAAGAAAAAACAATGTGTCTTTTAAATATCTTATTCAAAGGACTTTAAAACATTGAAAGGAGTACCTAATTTGTCACATTTAGCAAGATCCAAATAGCCTTTTAAGTTTGGAGCATATGTCTTTTGAGGCCACCAAATTACAAACTGAAAACCTATGAAACAAATTAAGACATTTATATTTCAATTAGCTAATGTCCTTAGCTAAAATTTATTCTAATACGCTACACTGAAGGCAGAAATAATTTGCATTTGGGCTTTAAGAATAATGTTCATAAGCTCACATGAATTGAGTTACACTAAACATACAAGGACATATTAAATTACAAAGTATATTTAAATAGCAGTATAGCCAATGTAATCATTGTTTTTCTTTTATCCCTGTGTAACATGATAAGTATGTATGCTCACTTTTTATAGAATGTAAAGTTATTCTTTCTATTGCTAAGAGTAGATATAATCCAAGTAAGCATGGTTAAGAAACTTAAAATTGTAAGCACATTTTCAGTAGTGTATTATCATTAATATACAATATAACATGTGTGCCGGCCGAGTGGCGCGGTGGTTAAGTGCTGGCTTGGGAAGCCAGCTGCCCCGGTTCGGTCCCACATATGAGGGCCAGTGACACTGCCCTCAAAAACAAACAAACAAACAAACAAACAAACAAAACCCTCAAACATACAATATAACGTAATAAACCAAACTTGGGAATTTATTGTGTGTGCTGATTATTTTCATCTTTACACATGATCTTGTTTACTAACCATATTATTATATCAGTTCTTTTTTTTTTTCTTTCAGCTGAGCCATCCTGCCACCTGTTGGCAGTTCAACGGCAGCTCAGCTTGGGCTGGGCATCGAACTGCGGTTGCTCAGAGCTCAGCTCGCACTCTTGAGTGAGCCCTTAACCAACTGAGCCACTCGGCCAGCCTTATATCAGTTCTTAATTTATCTTCTCCCCACAGCCACTATAAAAGCGTCATTCATTTTTCCTGCTCTTTGAACTTTTTATTTACATCTCAGTAATCAGTTTTACTATCATTCAAAGGCCTTGTAAATTCTCTAGCATCATGTGCCCCTATTTTTTTTTCTCTCCTTTATCAGATTATTTTCTCTTAACAATCCTTGAATGGTTACTGTTCCTGATTTTACTGATGTGGAAAATCACTAGGATATTTTGCCTTGAGGCTTTGTCCGTTTCCTTCCTTATCACTTAGTACAATAGATAGTAGTTTAGTACTGGTAATGAATTTATCAGTAGTTATGGTATTTTAATGAGTACATACATGTCAGCTATAGCAGCTTACATTATATTTTCCCATTTAAGTTCTATGAACACTTTAACAAGTACCTAGAATTAGTGTTCATGTTTTAGGAATGAAAAACTGGAGATTTAAAGAAGTTAACATCTTCCCCAGGTGATACTGCAATTATGAGAGAGAGTTGCCATAAGAAGCCGGGGTTATTTGACTTTGGTACCCAATGTATTATGTTAACTCTTGTGTTTTCTGCTTCTCATTTGCTTGCATGACTTCACCTGTTTTGTTTGTTTGTTTTGGTTAAGATATTTATTTTGTATACTTAATATATTGTTAACATTTTCAAATGATATTACAAAGAAATATTTGAGAAAAGTTTACTAATTTTCACTAAATCCTGATGAATATTTTGTTAAATTAAAGTTTATTGGGGTGACAATTGTTAGTAAAGTTACATAGGTTTCAGGTGTACAATTCTGTAATACATCATCTATATATCACACTGTGTGTTCACACCCAGAGTCAGTTCTCCTCCCATCACCACATATTTGATCCCTTTTACCCTCATCTACCACCCCCCACCCCTTTACCCTCTGGTAACCACTAAACTATTGTCTGTGTCAATGAGTTTTTGTTTCTTCATTTGTTTGTCTTGTTCCTTTGTTGTTTTCAGTTTTATATCCCACATATCAATGAACTCATATGGTTCTCTACTTTTTCTGCCTGACTTATTCACTTTGCATAATAATCCATGTTTTAGCAAATGGCATTATTTCATCCATGTTCTAGCTATGGCATTATTTCATCTTTTTTTATAGGTGTATATATACAATGGAATACTGTTCTTCCTGTCTCTTCTAACCCTTACCAGATATTTTGGCTGCCTGACACAGAGGAACTAGTCAGCTGTCTCAAAACAAAAACCCAGAAGTCATCCTTAATTCTTCAGTTGCTGTGCCATACTTTTATAAAGGAAAAAAATATTTTACATTTATATCTCTCTTATGCTCAACACAATCTATTTGTCAGGTATCAGTAAATATTTGCCAGCATTACTATAAATTGCCACATCTAAATACTTATTTCAGGGAGTTTCTGGTCAAATAATAATTCTCAGTCTTCATGGAACCACATTGTTTATTTTTAAAAATCTCTTAAAATCTTCCAGGAAATGTGGATATATTTCATAGAACATCTAGTCCCTGTATGCTTCAGATACATGCTTTTCTTCTCTGGAATAACCACTATTTACTCTTAACTCCTTTATTTCATATATATATATGTATATATATATTTGCTTTCTCTTATGCCAGGCTAAAAATCATGTTGGAAATGTTATTGTTCAAAGTATTAATTCCTTATCTCATGAATAGAAATTATGATGCAATTGGTTGTGTTTTTAGTTATTAAAAATGTTATTTTTAAAAACCTAAGCTTACAGTATCATAATACATTGGTGATCATAATACATTAGTTAGATAAAGTGGAAAAACATTACTTAAATCGCTTAGTTTGCTATTGCCTGTAGAGATGTTTTTATTTGTAGCTCAAACATAGGATACATTGTCTTTGCTCCCTTCATTCAATGCCTTCAATATCTGTGCCCCCAAGTACTCCATTTTATTAATCTGATTATTGAAGGGAAGCCATGGTACTTTCACCATTTCTTGTCTTTCCTATAAAATACCTTCATTTTTCCTTTCTTTTCCAATTCCTGTCAATCAAAACTCCTCTTTCCTAAGTTATAATTTTGTGGGACACAATTGTTTGTTAAATAAGAAATATACTGTGCAAATGTAACTTGTTAATGTGAATTAGAGCAAGTAACACGCATACATCTTGTCAGGAACATTCTAGAAATACTAACTAGAATAATACCTATAATTCATAAATTTCCATTTCGGCTTTATGATGCTTAAATTAAAGCCTGATGTACCCCTATAATTGTATGTGAACAGTAGTCTACTTTACTTAGTCATATTTTCCACAACCTAAATAGAGGTCCATTCATTTTTCCTCCTCTTTTGACTTTTTAATGGCCATAATAGGAATCAGTTATTTACCTTTCAAAGGCCCATTAGATTTTGACACACCACCTTCTCCTCTGTCAGATTATTCTATTATTAACTTTCCTCCTTTACATGAGGTTCAAAAGTGTGAAGTATGTTATGCATTATAGCTAAACTGTTAAACTGTATAAATAAACATATATGGTAGTATGGGTGATATTTTAATAGATAGTTGACAGATTTTCAGTAAAAAGACTAACTCAACATAATGTTTGCCAGAGAAATATATGCACATATATTATTAACATGAAAAAATAAAAGATTGTAATTATATGTATAGATTGATATTTTTATATAAAATTAATTATTTGGCTTTCAGTCTTTTTACCAATTCCTTTTCCAGATCTTACCCTGAACTTGAATTTTGTTCCAGGACAAGATCATAATACCTTGGTATTCTGTGAAACCTAAGCAATATGTGATTACTGAGTACTCATACACAGGAAAGGCATTTCCAATTGAAAATGGAACCTCTGCTGGCCTTTCACAGTGATGAAACTTTGTATTACTTATTTGACACTAATGATTTTACACATGACTGGAGAGGCATAATCTTAATTTTGGAAGTTATTTTAAAGTCATTTTTAAGTTGAAATGGTGAACTGCTTATTGGTAATGGCTTTCCTTAAATAACATTTAATATTGAGGTAAGTGCTTTATAAATTTCAAATCAGTAATTGAGGTAAAGCAGCAAAAGTCAAGAAGCATGGGAGAGTAAACAAACAAAACAAATCAAAAACAACATCAACGACATTTTTGTTTGTTTTTTAGCTGAAGAACTTTTCTTTAAAAAATAATTGTTTTTATTTTTTAGTTATAGTTGATATACGATATTATATTAGTTTCAGGTGTAAAACAGTGATTAAACATTTATATAATTTACAAAATAATCACCCTGATGAATTTAGTACTTATCTGATACCATACATATGTAGTTATTACAATATTATTGACTGTGTTCCTATGCGATACATTGCATGCTCATGACTATTTTGTATCTACCAATTTGTATTTCTTAATCCCTTCACTTTTGTCACCCATCCCCAATCCCCCTCCCAGCTGGTGACCTTCAAAATAGTCTATGGATGAGTTTATTTCTGTTTTGTTTGTTTGTTTATTTGGGTCTTTTAGATTCCACAAACAAGTGAAATCATGTGGCATTTGTCTCTCTTTGTCTGACTTACTCCACTGAGCACAGTACCCTAGAGGTTCGTCCATGTTGTTGCAGATGGCAACATTTCCGTCTTTTACACACATGTGGCTGAGTAATATTCCATTGTATACATGTACCACCACATCGTTATCCATTTATCCATTGATTGACATCAGGTTGCCTCCATATCTTGGCTATTGTAAATAATGCTGCAATGAACACATAGATGTACATGACACTTTCAAGGCGTGCTTTGGGTTTCTTCAGATAAATACTCAGAAGTTGGATTACTGGGTCCTTCTCTGTCTCTTACTATATAGCCTTTGTTTTAAAGTCTATTTTGCTTGGAATATGTATTCCTATCCGAGATTTTTGTTTCAATTTTCATGAAATATCTTTTTCCATCCCTGTACTTTCAAGCTGTGTGTGTCATTCTTTCAATCTGACTGAGACTCTTTTTAATATATAGTTTTTCTTCTTCTTCTTAACAAAGTCCCTTCTACTTTTCTTGTAATACTGGTGGCGATGAACTCCTTTAGCTTTTTCTTGTCTGGGAAGCTCTTTGTCCTTCAATTCTAAATGATAACTTTGCTGAGTAGAGTAGTCTTGGTTGTAGGTCCTTGCTTTTCATCACTCTGACTATTTCATGCTAGTCCCTTCTGGCCTGCAAAGTCTCTGTTGAAATCAGCTGATAATCTTAAGGGGGTTCACTCTTAGATAATACACTGCTTTTTCTCTTACTGGTTTTAAGATTCTCTCTGTGTTTGAGCTTTGACATTTTAATCCTGATATGTCTTGGTGCAGGCCTCTTTGGGTTCATCTTGTATGTCTATTTCCTTCACAAGGTTAGGAAAATTTCCCATCATTATTTCTTCTAACAGGTTTTCAACCCCTTGGTTTTTCTCTTCTCCTTCTGGTACCCCAATGATGTGAATATTGGTACACTCGATGTTGTTCCAGAGGCTCCTTAAACTCTCCTCAATATATTTTTTTTCATTCTTTTTTCTCTGCTGTTTTGATTGGTATTTTCTGCTGCCTTAACTTCTAAATTGCTGATTCAAACATCTGCTTCATCTAATCTCTTGATTCCTTCTAATGTAATCTTGTTTTACTCATTATATTATTCATTTCTGATTGACTCTGTTTATGTCTTTTGTTTTTTTTTAAGATTTTACTGGGGAATCGGGGAGGGGAACAGACAAGTTGCTGTCTTTTTGTTCTTCAGTCTAGTTGAGGAGGATGTTGCTTCACTGGCCCATGTTGGTATCGTCATTGTGCTTCTCCTGGATGGGACAGATCGGTCGCCAGCTTGTGGATGGTCGCTCACCACGGCTATTGGCAGCTCACGCTGGCTAGCAGCCACTCACGCTGGCTGCCGTCCACTCACTGTATCCTATGTCAGCCCACTGCAGCAGGGGCTGCAGCCTACACCGTCCCTGGAGCTCACACAGCCCAGCTCCAGGTGGAGCTGTTGTTAGCTGTAGTGGGCAGTGTCACTGGCCCTCATATGTGGGATCCGAATTGGGGCTGCTGGCATCCCCAAACCAGCTCTTAACCAATGCACCACTCGGCTGGCCCTCTTCTTATGTTTTTTATCTCCATTTTTATGTTTCCTATCTCTTTGTTGAAGTTCTCCCTGAGATCATTGTATATCCTAATAACCAGTGTTTAGAACTCTGTGTCTGGTAGATTGCTTGTTTCTATTTTGCTTAGTTCTTTTTCTAGGGCTTTGTGCTGTTCTTTCATTTGAGATGTTTCTTTGACTACTCATTTTGGCTGCCTCCCTGTATTTGTTTCTATATATTAGGTAGGGATGGTATTTCTACCAATCTTAGTACAGTGGCCTTATATAGTAGGTGTCCTGTGAAGCCCAATGATGTAGTCTCTCTGGTCACGTGTGCCTGGTGCTACAGATTTGTCCCTTGTGTAGGTTGTGTGTGCCTTCCTGTTGTAGTTGAGCCTTTATTACTGTTTGCTCATTATTGGGAGGGATTAATCCTTGAGCTCATTGGTTGTGAGGACTGGCTGTAATACAGTGGTGGAGATGTTGTGCAGGGGCTGACCCTATGGAGCAGGATTAACTTTAGCATGGCTCTGATGCATGCCCAGTCTGCCCTTTGGGTGTGTCACGTTTAGAGGCAGCTGGGTGGTGGTCTGTCTCTGTCAAATCAGGCCACTGGGTGTGCCAGTCCTGGAGTCTCCTGTAAGGGACCCCACCGCAGGAAAAGTTCAGCTGCTGCTTGTGCCCTGCCCAGGGCCACCTGGCATGAACTACAAAGCAATCTGCAGATGGCTGCTACCTGAGTTGGGCTTGGAGATGCCGGGAGAGGCCAAGCTGAGAACTGAGGTCAGCTGACACTAATGTCTGGCTTAGAGCTGCTCAGCAAGAGGTGTGGGACACCCTGAGTCCATATGCTGCTTGTTTGGAGTTTGTGAACCTCTGAGAGATTTTAAGCGAGTCCTCAGCATGAGACAAGGCAGGACATTTGTATGGAAAAGACACTGAAAGTGGCTTGTATGGGTTCACAAGTTGGGAGGGGAAAGGGTTTTAGGGATTCACCAGGGCAGGCTGAATGATATTAGCCAGATTGATGGAGACTCAGATATTGTACTCCTCATCTGCATGCCAGGAGTTGGGAGAGGTCAAGAAAGAAACAATGGATTCTACCAGCACGTCTATCTTGGGGAAAGCTGCCCCTCTGGCCCTCATCCTGAAGCCAGACAACTTTCTCCCCATATGTGCCTGGGTCCTTTTGAGTTGCTGTCCCAGCGTTGGAGCTCAGAGCGAGTGAATCCATCAGTAAAAGTCCTTGTGTGGGCCCTTTAAGAGGAATGCCTGGGACACCAGCTACCTTCTGTCACTTAGCAAAAATCGCTGCTGGTTTTCACAGCCAGAAGTTGTGGGGACTTCTCTTCCTGGCACTGGATCCCTGGCCTGGGGAGCTGTGACTCCTCTCTCTTTAAGGGGGAACCTCTACAGCTGAGATATCACTCCCTGTTTTTAACCGCACATGTGGGTGTGTGACCAGTCTGCTTCATGTCTCTGTCCCTCCTACTCGTCTCAAGGTGGCTTGTTCTGTATGTCCTTAGTTGTAGGACTTCTGTTCACCTAGACTTCAGGTGATTCTCAATGATGGTTGTTGTGTAGTCTAGTTGTAATTTTGAGGTAGTACTGAAGTAAGCACAGTGTTTACCTACTCCATTATCTTGAGGCAAGAACAACAAAACATTTTAAAATTCAAGTGTGAAAATTTTAAATATTTCAAGTGTGAGAAGTACTGGCAACGCCTTTGACTTCACATGTGACTTTGAACCAAAGTACTTTTGTACTCTGTATGCATACAATATTTCAACTGTGCAAGTTGCATGAGTGTTGGGAAGTGGAAGTTGGGGGGAGTATAACAATAGCCAAATAATCTCAAGTGAAATTGCTCTCTCTCACTGTTGATGGCCAGTTGCAGATAGATGAGATTAAATTTGATTCCAGCATGGTATGGAGATATTTACCATCTGGTGGTATCAGGAATGGATACTAAAAAGGGAAAGGCAGCCAAAAGAAAAAGAATCCCCCCACCCCCAAAAAAAGTACATTTTTGTGTAGGAGTTGATTATTAAATGCTATCTTTGAGACACCAAAGCTGCTTTATTTTTCAAGATTGCTGTGTTAAGAAACACTCAGACCGGTTTGCAGAGTATTTTGGAAGTAGCTCCTTATAGCACTTAAGATTTATTGAGAATATGACAAGTCTCTTGGAAGAAAATATTCTAAATTTATTTTGGCCATTTCTGCAATTTTGTCCATGATCTATTTCCCAAGAAAAGCACTTTTGTTTCTCCTTAAATTCTTTTTAGGAATTTCTTCCAGCTTTAATCATGCAACATTACATTAGAACACCCCTAAGGAGCTTTTATTTGTTTGACTTCAGGCAGTGTCTGCTATGTTTTCATGACACTGCAGAACATTGGCCCATGCTTATTTTCAGGTCAGTCCTCTCTTAATGGGAAAATTCTGGTGATGATGTTGGCAATATTGTTCCTCTGTGTGTGGCTTTTACACAATCTAAATGGCTGTACCTCACTTTGGGCAATCTGCCATTACTCACATTTATTGGCTAAATTTGCAGGGTCAGCAATCACTGAGAGTACATGCAGACAAAATTAGTTGGTGTTGCTTCTTTTTGAAGAAAACACAAATAAAATGGATGTAACTACCTCTGTGAGAGTTCAGGCTAACAACTTAAAAAAAAAAATCTATAATCCAGAGGAAAATAAAAGACTGAACAGAATCACTCAGCAAAAATGCCTAACAGTATCTGAGTTTCATTATAGATAGATCATCTTAATGAACTCAAGGACTCTCAAAGAAGGAAAAAACACTTGTCTGTATTCCTTTCACAAAATGACGATAAAAGTTCAATTATAAAAAAGAAAATAAATTGAAACTCATCCCCAGTCTTTTAATAAGACAGGAGTAAAAGATATTACATGATCCTTAAAATGTTTCTAAGTCCTTTAATTAACTCTCAGATATCCTTTGCAACTAAGAATTATAATCTTTTTCTAAACTTCTAACTTTCTTAATTTTTGTCATAAGACACTCCATCACATCTACTTCATAAGATTGAGAAGGTTTCCAAATTTTATAGCTGTCTTCTCTCTTGAAGCCAAAACATTTTATGAGTCTCTTGGTTCTAATGTTCTTAATTCAGTTGAATGTCTGATCATTTTAGATGAGAGACATTTTTATCACTTTGACAAAAATGGCAAAATTTTAATGACTCCATCAAAAATTGATCACGTATATTGTTTTTGTGAGGTCTTTTACTGCTCTTTTTATTTATTTATTTATTTTTTGAGGGCAGTGTCACTGGCCCTCATATGTGGGACCCGAACCGGAGTTGCTGACTTCCCAAGCCAGTGCTTAACCACTGCACCACTCGGCCGGCCCTGTGAGGTCTTTTAAAAAATGAACTTACTAACCAACAATTCTAAAGACCCATTCATTTTGGCTCAAAAACTCCCCTTCAGATCAATATATGAATTAACTATTTATTCACACATGGCATCTTTTCAAAATGAATCTGAATTGCAGTAAAAAACCCAGAACCAAGTTTTCCAATAGTAAGTTCACTTTTTGCAATTAATCATTCAATCGAACTATCAAAAACTGTATCCGCATCCTCATATTCTTATAATAATAATTTCCTATGAAGCACAGGAAGGAATATTAGTTTGAGTGAAAGTACTTTTGTAATTTCAACAATTTCTTAACATTGTTAAATAATGTTTGAACATCTCTTGATATCTTAAATAGTCTTATGAAAGAGATTATTTTTAAAATTGAACTGATTTTTAAATTTTATTTTGCACCCTGGTTTTAAACTGAATAGTTTTTTTTCTTTGTTAGATTTTTTTTTTTTTTTAAATTGGGGAATTGGGGGAGGGTAACAGCTTTGGGGAATCGGGGAAGGGGAAGAGACAAGTTGATGTCTTGTTCTTCAGTCCAGCTGCGGAGGACACCGCCTCACTGGCCCATGTTGGCACCGTCACTGCACTCCTCCCGGAGGATGCAGATTGGCCACCAGCCTCTGGATGGCCGCCCACGCTGGCCGCTGGCCACTCACCGCAGCCTACGGCAGCCCACTGCAGCAGGGGCTGCAGCCCACACCGTCGCTGGGGTTCGCAGCCCAGCTCCAGGTGGAGCTGCCGCTAGCTGCAGAGGGCAGTGCCACCGGCCCTCACATGAGGGATCCGAACCGGGACCGCCGGCATCCCAAAACCAGCTCTTAACCAATGTGCCACTCGGCCGGCCCATAAACTGAATAGCTTTAAGTTAAATGAATTCTCTCTGTATAATGCTCATTTTTCTAAATATTTAATTAATCCTTTTTCTAACTAAATAATTTGTAAATTATTTTAAAGTATTAAATCTTTTAAAAAATGATTCACGGAAAATTTCAAGAAATTTGATTGTCAAATAAGTGAAGAATAATTCACTTAATAAAAGAGTTTTCTGGAAGAATTAATACCTATTTTAATAGCTGAAATCAAAGTAGAAATAAGTTGTATCTTAAAATATAAAAATTAATCTAATCAAATCTATAGTGCTTTTTACCCAAAATTCTGTTTCTAGTATTTGAGCATTACAAATTTTTTTTAGAAACAAATCTGAAAACATGTATTGCAAATCATCACTGTTATTCATTATCACATTGCATACACAAATAAAACCACAGGAAGCAATAGAATTTTTAAATGGCTGTCTTATTTTGCTTACCTTTTATTGCACAAATGTTATGAAATGCTAATTAAACTGTCAATTTAAAAATAAATGTCTTCATTGCTTACCACTACTTCAGCAAATATTGATCATAATAACCACGTCTCTGTTCCTTCAGGTTCTTTGTTATATGCAAACTTAATTTTAGCAAAGTTTACTAAATTGATAACATTTAGTGACTTGTAAGCAAGGAGAAGTTTTCTAAAATCTGAGAATGGAATGGTACATAGATAATGCATTGACCATATAACAAGATGGGTAGTTAACAAAAAACAAAGTGTCAAAAATATTAATTTTATATTATAAGAAGCCTATATTACTGACTAACCATTTGATTGATTAATCATACTTATGAATCAGGAAAAGCTTACCAGAGGGAATGCAGTTTGAGTATGGACTTGATGTAGAGTAGTTGTAACTTGCATTTTGTGATTTTAAACATTCTAAAATTATATAGTATGTGTTGTCACATACTGTATAATTTTCACTTTAAATACCAGTCTAATCAACTCTATTTTTATTATTTTTATTTTTTTTAGAGGGCAGTGTCACTGGCCCTCGTATGTGGGATCTAAACCCGGGCGGCTGGCGTCCCAAGCCAGCTCTTAACCACCACGCCACTCAGCCGGCCCTCGTCAACTCTATTTTAAATAATCACTCTTCTGTTTTTAAACATTAGTTCTTTCCTATCCCTCAATTGTCTATATAAATGTATGTTCAATGAATATCTTTTTGTCTATATTTTCATTAAGATAAATCTCCCAATATGGTATTGTTTGGCAAAAGGAATGAGAGTTTTTGTTTTATAATAATCAGAAACTTGGAGGTTGCCTTTTCATTCGCTGTTGGTAATTTCTAATTTATATCGTTGTATGTTAATTGAACAAAAAGGCCCTCATCTGATTATTGCATGGGTAGTGCCCTGTGCAAAATGGTCATTTGGTATCTAGATATTCAGTGTCTTCTTTTTTTTCTTTTAATTTTTTTTTTTTTTTTTTGAGAGCAGTGTCACTGGCCCTCATATGTGGGACCCAAACCGGGGCCGCTGGCTTCCCAAACCAGCGCTTAACCACTGCGCCATTCGGCCGGCCTTTTTTTTTTTTTTAATTTATTGAGGTGACTTTGGTTAGTAAAAATTATATAGGTTTCATGTGTACTATTCTATTATACATCAACTATATTTGTGTGTTTACCATCCAGAGTCAGTTCTTCCATCACCATATATTTGAGCCTCTTTACCTTCCTCTGTCACCTCACCTCCTGCCTTACCCTCTGATAACCACGAAACTGTTGTCTGTGTCTGAGTTTTTGTTTGCTTGTCTTGTTCATTTGTTGCTTTCAGTTTTATATCCTACATACAGGTGAAATCAAAAAGTTCTTGACTTTTTCTGTCTGACTTACTTCACTTAGCATGCTAATCTCAAGATCAATCTATGTTGCTGCAATGGGCAGTATTTCATCTTTCCTTATGGCCAAACAATATTCCATCATATATATGTATCACATCTTCTTTGTCCAATTATCTATTGAAGGATACTTTGGTTGTTTCCATGTCTTGGCTACCATGAATAATGCTGCAATGAACATAGGAGTACATATATCTTTACAGATAAAAGTTTTCAGATTTTTGGGGAAGATATATCCAGAAGAGGGATTACTGGGTCATATGTTAGTTTTATTCTAAATTTTTTGAGGAATCTCCATGCTGTTTTTCATAGTGGCTATATGAATTTACATTCCCTCCAGCAGTGTATGAGGGTTCCTTTTTCTCCACGACCTTTCTAACACTAGTTATTACTTGTTTTGTTGATGATAGCCATTGTAACAGGTGGGAGGTGATATTTCATTGTGGTTTTGATTTGTATTTGCCGAATAGTGAGTGAAGTTGAGCATTTTTTCATATACCTGTTGGCTATTTGTATGTCTGGTCAGGTTCTCTGCCGAATTAATTAGGTTGCTTTTTTTGTTGAGCTGTACGAGTTCTTTATATTTGGATATTAGCCCCTTATTGATGGTGTTGTTTGCAAATATCTTTTCCCATTTGGTTGGTTGTCTCTTTGTTGTGTTGATGGTTTCTTTGGCTGTGCAGAAGCTTTTTAGTTTGATATAATCCCATTCATTTATTTTTGCTTTTATTTCCCTTGTCTTTTTGGTCAAAGCCATAAAATCCTTTTAGACCCAAGGTTCATAAAATTAGTACCTGTGGTTTTTTCTATGCACTTTATTGTTTTAGGTCTTATATTTAGGTCTTTGATCTAGTTTGAGTTAGTTTGGTATATGGTGACAGATAGTAATCTAATTTAATTCTTTTGCATGTGACTTTCCAATTTTTCCAGTAGCATTTATTGAAGAGGATTTCTTTTCTCCATTATATGTTTTGGCTCCTTTGTTGAAAATTACATGCTCACATGTACATGGGTTTTTTTCTGAGTTCTCAATTCTATCCCATTGTTCTGTGTCTGTTTTTCTGCCAGTGCCATGCTGTTTGGATTATTGTCACTTTGGTAGTCAGGGAGTATGATACCTCTGACCTTGTTCTTTTCTCTCAGAATTGCTTTGGCTATTTGGGGTCTTTTGTATTCCATACAATCAAGTAAGAGAAAAATAGAAAGAATCCAGATTGGGATTGAAGAAGTGAAATTGTCACTTTTTGTAGATGGCATAAGAAAATCCTAAAAACTCTGCCCAAAAACTGTTAGAAACAATAAACAAATACAGTAAAGTTGCAGGATACAAAATCAATGTACAAAAATCCATTGCATTACTATATACTAACAATGACATTTTAGAAAAAGAAATTAAAAAAAAAATTACTTTTGCAATTGCAAAAAAAAGGATAAAATACCTTGGAATAAACTTAAGAAAGGATGTGAAGGACCTATAGAATGAAAATTATAAGGTTATTAAAAAAAATTGAAGAAGATATCCCATGTTTATAGATTGGAAGAATCAACACACTTAAAAAAAATTCAATTTCACAAGTGAGAACAAAAAAATGTGAGAAAACTGAATCTAAGATCAACATTTGAGCACACATGAAGTACATACAGGTCATGGTCACTCTATTTCCTTTGGCCGTGGTAAAAATTATCTAACATTCTCATATGAGGTTAAGGGGTCATTTTATTCTAAAAGTTTATATCCAGTATCAGAAGTTCTTCCCCAATTTTTAAATTTGTCTCAAACTTCCCAGATTCAATACTTTTCAAAGGTAAGCCTTCTCTTTGATTTCCAGGCCTTTGTTCTAACTCTTCACTCATATGATCTCATTTAATTCCCATGTAAAATATATAAGATGAGATAATTGGTGCTTAGGTAGAATGACTTCCCCATAATCATAAAGCTAGTGATAGAATGGCAGTTTCAAATGCTATTCTTTGTAGCACAATGCTTATGCTGGGTTGGCATCAGGCAGATCTGTACTAAGTTCCATTTTTGCTTCTGCTACCATCCTACTCAAGAAATCTCAACAATGTCCTGGACTATGGAAATCACCTCCTAACTGATTTCTATTCTTCCACATTGGCCATTATTAGGCAGAATAATTCTTTAAAAATGTAAAATTGATCCTGCAACCCATTCTTGATTGTTTTTATTCCTCTCTGTTTCACTTAGATAATGGAGGTAGTTTGGAAGATAAGGAGTTAGCTAGGCAAAGAAGAGGGGGAAGGATATCCCATATTGAAGAAACAGCCTATGCAGAGGCCTCAAATATCTAAAAGGCAAACTGGTTTTAGCATTTGCAAGTATATTTGGAGATTTTAATGTTATCTTTGAAAGTATATGGCTCAGTATGCATGGAGTGTAGGGCATGAACAAATGGTGGAAGCCAGATGCTATGGACCTTGGTTATCACATTAGAATTTTATATGTGACACATAATTTGATTTGCATTTTTTTTTTAAGATTTTGTTGGGGAATTGAGGAATGGGAACAGTGCTGGGAAATTGGGAAAGGGGAACAGCCAAGTTGTTATACTTTAATCTTAGTGGTGGAGGACGCAGCTAGCTCAGCTCTGAAGTCCAGTCACCATCAGGCCACCCATTGGCAGCTCAGTTCAAGGTGCCGTGTTCAATCTTAGTTGTGGGTGGGCGTAGCCCACTATCCCATTCAGGAGTTGAACTGGCAACTTTGATGTTAGGAGCACATGCTCTCACCAGCTGAGCCATCCTGCCACCTGTTGGCAGCTCAGCTCGGGCGCAGCACACTGGCCCATGTGGGAATTGAACTGGCGACCCTGTTGCTCAGAGCTCACGCTCTTAACCAACTGAGCCGCTTGGCTTGCCCCTAATTAGCATTTTACAGAGAATCATTACAGTGGTGGCAAAATGAAATATGAAGGGTATATTCTGTTATTATATTAGATGGACACACAGATTCCCTTTATGAAGCTATTGTATTAATGCAGGTGAGAGGGTGAAATACTGAATTACCAGAAAGGTAGTGAGGAATGAATGCTAGCAGAACTAGGATAGTAAGGATATTGAATCAAGAGAATTTAATTAGATGTGAAAATATTCATTCTAATTTTCAGTGTTCATTACCATTAAATTATCATAATAAGAAGTAGAGTTACTGGGGCTGGCCAAGTGGCTCAGTTGGTTAAGAGTTGACTTAAGAGCAAAAGCTCTGAGCAATAGGCCGCCAGTTCAATTCCCACATGGGTCAGTGATGCTGTGCCTGAGCTGAGCTGTTGTTGAGCTGCCAAAAGGTGGCATGATGGCTGGTGTAAAAACAAGATTGCCTGTTTGATGGTGGGCTATGCCCATTGCCTGTATGGCTCAATGGATAGAGCATGGACTCTTTACAACAAGGCTGCGGGTTCAATTCCCACATGGGATGTTGGCTACGCCCACCCACAACTAAGATTGAACACAGCACCTTGAGCTTAGAGGCCACGAGTTGCCAACAGGTAGCCACATAGCAACTGGCACCCTCTACAACGAAGATTGAAGAACAACAACTTGTCTGTTCCCCTTCCCCAATTCCCCAACGCCGTTCCCCTCCCTCAATTCCCCAATAAAATCTTTTTTTAAAAAAAATAGATTTACTGATACAGCACATCTTTTAATAAAATAATCTCAAAAATGGTCACATCAAGCCAACATCAATAGAAATATATGCATATTTTGAAACTCCAACTTTCATTTTCATATTAAAATATACTTTCTGTTCAGATTATTAATTTTGGTATACTGGGACAAATGTAAACATATATATTGCCCTTAGCTGCAAAATAAATTGAAAAAGTATGCATAAATGAGTTACCAATTTGGCTCCTATGAATTAAATTTTCATTTTATTTCTTATTGTTCCCATCCTTTGCATTGCTGTCAATTCTCTTCTTTATTGGATGACTGGGCTGAAGTTTCTCATGTCTAGGAAACTTTATATAACTGAAAAATAGAGTTGAGTGGAAAGAGACTTATGAGAAGTCAGAGATTCAATAATATTATTTTATCTGCTACCAAAAAGTGGCATGACTGTGCACAAGCAACTTCTTAAATCTAGGCGTAAGAATTGAGATCAATAACAGTGCTACCTGCCTTGTAAGATCATTTTGAAGACTATTTGTGAATGAAAAAGCCTTGAAAATGGTAAAGTACCCAAATAATTTTTTGTTACTATGATTTAATAAAATAATAATCTGAGGAAATTGCTCTGATGAGATTGAATGGGTCATTTGCTTGTGTGCAACCACATGATGTTCAGTTATAAAATATTGATTTTCTTTTTGAATTAAATTTATTTGGGTGACTTTGGTTAATAAGATTATATAAATTTCAAGTGTACAATTTTATAATACATCATCTATATATTGTATTGTGTGCTCAATTCCCAAAATCTATTCTCCCTCCATTACCATATTTAGACTGTCTTTATCCTTTTGATTCTCTCTCCACACCCTTTCCCCTCTGGTAACCTTCATACTATTCGCTGTAGCTATGAGTTCCTTTGTTTTTGTGTTTGTTGCTTTCTGTTTTATATTCCAGATATGAGTGAAATTGTATGGTTCTTTCCCTTTTCTGTCTGACTTATTTTACTTATCATGATACCTTAAAGATCCATCCATGTTGTTGCAAGTGGCAGTATTTCATTTTTCCTTATGGCTGAGTAATATTCCATTGTAGATATGAACCACATCTTCTTTATCCAGTTATCCATCAAAGAGCACTTTGTTGTTTGCATGTCTTGGCTACAATGAATAATGTTACAGTAAACAGGGGTACATATATCTTTATGAATAAATGTTTTCAATTTTGGGGGGTAGATACCCAGAAGAGGTATTGGTAGGTCATATGGTAATTCTATTCATACTTTTTTGAGCACCCTCCATACTGTTTTCCATAGTGGCTGTACCAATTTACATTCCCACCAGCAGTGTATAAGAGTTCCTTTTTCGGGCTGGCCGAGTGGCGCATTGGTTAAAAGCTGGCTTGGGATGCCAGCGGCACAGGTTCGGATCCCACATATGAGGACCAGTGACACTGCCCTCTACAGCTAACAACAGTTCCACCTGGAGCTGGGCTGCTACGAGCCCCGGTGATGGTGTAGGCTGCAGCCCCTGCTGCATTGGGCTGCCTTAGGCTACAGTGAGTGGCCAGCAGCCAGCGTGAGTGGCTGGCAGCCAGCATGAGCTGCCAGGAGCGACCATTCAGAGGCCAGCAACCAATCTGCTTCAACCGGGAAGAGCGTAATGATGATACCAACATGGGCCAGTGAAGCAAAGTCCTCCGCAACTAAACTGAAAATGAAAGGACAGCAACTTGTCTGTTCCCCTTCCCCGATTCCCCAATAAAATCTTAAAAAAAAAACACGTTTCCTTTTCTTCACATCCTCTCCAACACTTATTTCTTGTCTTATTGATAATAGCCATTCCAACAGGTGTGAGGCAGTATCTCGTAGTTTTGATTTGCATTTCCCTAATAGCTAGTGAAGTTGAGCATCTTTTCATATATATGTTGTCCAATTATGTTTCAGAACAGTATCTTTTCAGGTCTTCTGCCCTTTTTAATATGATTGTTTTCTTATTGAGATGTATGAGTTCTTTATATTTTTTTGGATATTAATCCCTTATCAGAGGTATTGTTTACAATATGTTCTCCGATTCTGTTGGTTGTCTTCTTGTTTTTTTGATGGTTTAGTTTGCTCTGTAGAAGTTTTTTAGTTTGATATCGTCCCATTTATTTATTTTTGGTTTTACTTCCCTTGCCTTTGGGGTCAAGTTCATATAATCCTCTTTGACACCAAAATCTAGGACCTCTGTTTTCTTCTATGTATTAATATTTCATTATTTCAGGTGTTATATTCAATTCTTTAGCCCATTTTGAATTAATTTTTGTATATGATGTCAAATAGCAGTTTAGTTTCATTATTTTGCATGTGGCTTTCCCAACACCATTTATTGAAGAGGATTTTCTTTCTCCATTGTATGTTTTGGGCTCCTTGTTGATAATTAGTTACTCATATACATGTGGGTTTATTTCTGGGCTCTCAATTCTATTCCATTGGTCTATTGTTTTTATGTCAATATTATATTATTTTTTAACAATATGTTTACTTTTCAATTATAGTTGACATACAATATTGTTCTTGTTTCAGGTGTACACAGTGATTAGACATTTATATAGTTTACAAAGTGATCATCCTGACAAATCTAGTATTCATCTGACACTATACATAATTATTACAATATTAATGACTATATTCCCTATGCTATACTTTACATGCCGATGACTATTTTGTAATTACCGATTTGTACTTCTTAATTCCTTTCCATTTTTCACCTACCCTCCACATTCCTCCCAGCTGGCAATCTTCAAGATACTCTCTGTATCTATGAGTTTGTTTCTGTTTGTTTGTTTTTTTTTTGGTCCTTAGATTTCACATATAAGTGAATTCACATGGTACTTGTCTTTCTCTGTCTGAACTACTCCACTCAGGAAAATACCCTTCAGGTCCATCCATGTTAAGATGGTAAGATTTCATTCTTTTTTATGGCTGAATAATATTTCATTGTGTATATGTACTACCTTTTATTTGTCCATTCTTCATTAATGGACATCCAGATTGCCTTCATGTTTTGGCCATTGTAAACAATGCTGCAGTGAATATGGATGTACATGACACTCTGAAGTAGTGCTTTGGGTTTCTTCAGATAAATACCCCAAAGTGGGATTACTCGGTCCTTCTTTGCCTCTTGTTATAGCCATTGGTTTAAAGTCTATTTTGTTTGGTATAAATAAATATTGCTACCACATTTCTTTTTTTCATATCCATTTTCACCCCTTTCAGTCTGTGTATGTCTTTTTTGATCTAAAGTGAGTCTCTTGTAGGCAGCATATGTAAAAGTCTTATTTTCTTATTCATTCAGCCCACCCTATATCTTTTTATTGGAGTATTTGATCCATTTACATTTAAAGTAATGTTGAGAGATTCATAGTTATTGCCATTTCATTATTCATATTTTTGATAATGTTTTTTCTTCTTCTTGTTAAAGAGGTCTATTTAACATTCCTTGTAATACTGGTTTGGTGGTGATAAACTCCTTTAGCTTTTTCTTTTTTGGGAACCTTTTCATCTGACCTTCATTTCTAAATGACAACTTTGCTAAGTAGAGTAAATTTCGTTGTAGGTCCTTGTTTTTCATCACTTTGACTATTTCATGCCAGTCTCTTCTGGCCTGCGAAGTTTCTGTTGAGAAATCAGCTGATAGTCAGGGGAGCTCCCTTGTAGATAACTCACTGCATTTTTCTTGCTGCTTTTAAGATTCTCTCTTTGTGTTTAAGCTTTGGAATTTTTATTATAATGTATTTTTGTGTGGGCCTCTTTGAGTTCATCTTGTTTGGGACTCTGCGATTTCTGACCTTGTATATCTCTTTCCTTTACCAGGTTAGGGAATTTTTCAGACATTATTTCTTCAGTTCCTTGGGTTTCAATTCCTTGCTCTCTCTTCTCCTTCTGGTACCCCAATGATGCAAATGTTGTTACATTTGATGTTTTTCCAGAAAGAGGCCCCTTAAAGTATCCTCACTTTTTGAAATCTTTTTTTTTTTTTTTTCTGTTCTGATTGGGTATTTTCTGCTACTTTCTTTCCAACTTGCTGATTTGAACATCTGCTTTGTCTAATCTACTGTTGATTCTCTCTAATGTATATTTTATTTCAATTATTGTTTTCTTCATTTCTGACTGATACTTTTTATATTTTCTATCCATTTTTATGCTTCCTTTCTTGAAGTCCTCATTGAATTCGTTGAGGATTCTTATATCCAGTACTTTGAACTCTGCATCAGGTAGTTTGCTTGTCTCCATTTGTTTAGTTTAGTTTTTTTTTTTTTTTTTCCTGTTCTTTCATTTGGGACATATTTCTTTGTTTCCCTATTTTGGCTGCCTCTCTGCATTTGTTTCTATGTATTAGGTTGGCCTGCTATGTCTCCCAGTCTTAGTGGAGTGGACTTATGTAGTAGGCATCTTGTGAGGCCCAGTGGTGCAGTCTCCCTGTTCACCTAGGTGCTCCAGGTGTGTCCTATGTGTGGGCTGTGTGTGTCTTGTTGTAGTTGAGCCTTGGTTTCTGTTTGCCCATCATTGAAGAGACTGACCCTTGGGCTAGTTATTTGTGAGGACTGGTGTGAGTACAATGGAGGAACTGTTGTGCAGGGGCTGCCCCTATGGATATTCACTTTAGTGGGGCTCTTGTGCCTGACCAGTCTGCCCTTTGTGTGTGTTACCCTTGGAGGCAGCTGGTTGGTGCTCCAGCTTGATCAAAATTGGTCACTCGGCATGCTAGTTCCAGGTTCTCCTGAAAGGGACCTCTGTCAGGCCAAGTTCTACCACCACTAGTGACCTACCCGTGGCCACCTATCATGAGCTACAAAGAAATCAGCAGATAGGAGCCACCTGTGCTGAGCTTGGATTTGCTTGGCAGTGGCCAGTGGTGAACTGAGGCAGACTGACACTGGTTCTGGGCTTGGGGATCCTCAGGAAGAAGTACAGGCTTCCCGAAGCCAGATGCTGCTTATTTGGAGTTTATGAACCTTTGAGAAATTTTAGAAAGTTGACAGTATGAGTGAAGACAGGTCATTTACATGGAAAAGCCACTGGGAGCAGTTTGTGTGTGCCCACAAGTTGGGAGGAGAGTGGTTTCAGGGAATCACCAGGGTGGGGTTAATGGTGATAGGTTGGTGGATACTCAGTTATGGTGCCTGCCTAAATCTGCCCACTGGGAGTGGGGAGAGGTCAACAAAGGAACAATGGATTCTGCCTGCACTTCTGTCTGAGAAAAAACTGCCCCTTCAGGTTGCCTTGAAAATTCTTTCTTTGTCTTTAATTTTTGACAGCTTTAATATAATGTGCCTTGAAAAGACCTATTTGGATTGAGATAATTAAGTGTTCTGTGAGCTCCTTGGATTCGAAGATCCACTTTTTTCCATAGGGTTGGAAAGTTCTTGGCGATTGTTTGTTTGACTAGGCTGCCTGTTTCCTTCTCCCTCTCCCGTTATTTTTATATTGCTCTTTTTGAAGGAGTCAGATAGTTCTTCTTTCTTGCTTGCTTTTTTCTTTTTTTGTCCTCTCTCAAATTTCTCTTATACCTGAATCATTTCTAGATCTCTGTCTTCTAGATCATTAATTCTAATTTCCATTTGGTTGACTCTATTTTTTCTAACCTCACTACTTCATTTATTGAGTACTTCAGCTCCAGAATTTCAGTTTGTTTTTTTTTTCATAATTTCAACCACTTTGATGAAGTGCTCCTTCTGTTCATCAATTTATTTATGAGCTCATTGAATTGCTTTTCTGAGTGTTCTTGTACCTCATTGAGTTTTTTTTTCTTCCTTTTTTTTTTTTTTTCAGAACTGCAATTTTGAATTCTCTGTCACAGTCTTTAAATCAGAGTCTTCTATGTCTTTAAGTTGATTTTATGGAGAGTTTTCATTTTCTTTTCTTTTTTAAGATTTTTATTGGGGAATTGGGGGAGGAGAACACTGTTGGGGAATTGGGGCAGGGGAACAGACAAGTTGCTGTTTTTGTTCTTTGATCTAATTGTGGAGGACATTGCTTCACTGGCCCATGTTGGTATCATCATTGCACTCTTCTCGGGTGAGGCAGATCAGTCACTGGCCTCTGGACGGCCATTTACAGTGGTTCTTGGCAGCTCACACTGACTGCCAGCCGCTCACTGTAGCCTATGCAGCCCACTGCAGCAGGGGCTGCAGCTATGCTGTCCTGGGGACTCACAGCAGCCCAGCTCCAGGTCGAGCTGTTGTTCACCATCTTAGCTGTAGAGAACAGTGCCACTGGCCCTCATATGTGGGATCCAAACCGGGCCGCTTGCATCCCAAGCCAGCTCTTAACCAGTGCGCCACTCGGCAGGCCCTTCATTTTCTTTTTGAAGTCCCTTGTTACCTTGGTTTTTCATTGTGCTTCATCGATTATTTCTCTGACTGGGTATTTGTGGGAATGACATTTTTTTTTAGAAATCATTTTCATGTATTTAACTCTTAGTAATTGTTTAGCAGTTGATAAGTAGCTGTCTTTCTTTTGTTTTCCAGTAGGTGGTGCTGAAGTGCAATTTTTTGTGTTCTTTTATACATACTAAGGGGCTGTTGGGATCTCTGTGGTGTGCTGTCATCTCTGCATGGAAAACGCCCAAATGAGGTGTATTCCCAAATGAGGTGGGCATTCTCTTTATGACTCAGTCACCTTGGTCTTAGGACAGCACCCCATGGTGGTATGTGGCAGGCTATGGGTCTCCTAGCCTGTGTGTTCCCTGTGCTGCCTTCCTACAACAAGAAGCCCCCAGCAGTGCTGCTCTGTCTGAGGAGTCCCAGCCTCTACCGTGATGGGTGGAGGAAGAATGACCTGGGGAAAGCAGTTTTACGCATCTGTGGCTCTGTTTTTACCATTGGTTTTAGTCGAATTGAGTACAGACGAGTTAGGTTGGAAAGCTGTTTCTGCCCTTTTGTGATCTGGCAAGTGAAGATTTTATTGTCAGGCTGGCCTTGGGAGGATGGCAGGGGCCAGAGTCTTGCATCACAGATTTCCTTTGTCTGGCATTGGCAGCTTGTGAAACGCTGCCACTCTTTGCTCTGCTTCTCTGCCCCTGATGCTGGGCTTAGATTATCCTCAATGTGTTCTAGCCACCCAGGCCTGATTGCTGCCACAGCCCCTCCAGTTTTCTCAGTGGGCATTAGAACCTAACCCTTCACTGCTGCGTATCATGTCTGCTGGGACTTCCTGAGCATCAGGCTGCACCTGTCCCATCTCTGTCCTTACCTCTGTCCTGTCTTCCCTGACCTTTCCCATGTACCCCTTTAGATGTCTCAGTGCACGGATCTCTCAGACGTGTTTGTATTGAGAAGGGATTCCCTCATTGAATTATAGGTGTCCAATTTGTTGTACCTTGAAGGGGAGAGACTTGAACATCTCACGCTGCCAGGCTGCTGACATCACATCTGAAATAAATAATATTAAAATCGGCTTTTATTCTGAGCTCAGTTACTCCTATGCAGAACCATTTCACTACTGCATGTAATCATGCTGAAGAAAAACAAATTGTGCTCTTTCTCAGATACTTAAAGTTCGTGGAGCTAATAGCATATAAAGTGAAATTCAAATGTTTATTTTGAATGTGTTTATCAAACACATTTTTAGAGTTATAAAGGAAGTAACATTTCCCTTGGTCAAATGTCAAAATCACAAAATAGAACACGTTAAAAAAATAATTAAAACTACACCGTTGTCGCCCCAACACATGAGTATGTTGGAGCTGAAATATATAACTTATACTAATGTCCTAGGAGTTGAGGTAAACTCTCTCATTTATACATGGTCTTAAATATTTATCGCATTATAAATTCACTGATGATACATTCATGTGTCTGTTTATGTCATCACTTTACAAGCGATTTCTCCAAGAGGAGTCACACTCTGAAGGAGCTAGACAGTCAGTTTTTTTGTTTGTTTGTTTGTTTTTGAGGGCAGTGTCACTGGCCCTCACATGTGGGACCGAACCAGGGTCGCTGGCTTCCCAAGCCACCGCTTAACCACCGCACCACTCGGCCGGCCCTAGACAGTCAGTTTGCTTTTGAAGAAGGGCCTGCCTAACCCAGGCTGCCTAATTAGAGGCAGCCTCATAAGACATTAAGATTAGAAGTATCTTATGATCATCTCCTCCAACCCTAAGTCATACACAAGAATGTTATCTTTGATATACATATAGAATGAACTTACCAGCAAACAACGAACCCATTGCCTCCAGCCCATCCTCATGTGGGACTATTCAAATAGCATGTTCTTAATGTAAACGTAAAATCACCTTACAACTCTATCCTTTATTCAAAATCATGTTCCCTGGCTTTAACACCCCTTCTTCCTACGGCTTAAAAATGATATTTGAGGATATCTTCCCTATATTTTATTATATCTCTGTCCCAAGGTACAATTTCCATTTTTATTGTTTACCCATTTTTCAATGGTTGGGATTGGCTGCACTTTCCTTGTGTGCCTGTCTTTAGACATATTCCAGAATTCAGATTAAGATATACTATATTCAAAATGTGGTTTGATAGGACCATATAAATTGCTGCAACTATTAAACTGATAGTTTTGGATGCCTCTTTTCTATTAATTTATGTTGAGATTGCAGCCCTGAAATTGTTGACCTTTAGGATCATGGAGACAATACCCTGTGTGTATTTCATAAACTGCCTTTAAAGATGTATCCTTCATCCTGCCCTTTAATAGTTTTATTTCTGAATCTAAGCATCTTTAGCTTTGGCTCTGTTATATTTCATTTTGACAGTCTTGGCCCATCCATTAAACCTATGGAGACATTTTTAAATCTTAGTCTTGTGTCAGTCACAGTCTCACAGATTTAATAAGCACTATTTATGTTCCCTTGCAAGTCAGTGTTAAAATGCTGAACAAGAAAAGACAAGGGACAGCTAGCTGGCTTACTGTCTAATGAAATAAAGCATCTGAAAGTGCTTTGCAAACACTATTGTATATTCATCTTTGGTTCTGCATCCTTCCTTCTGTCTTTTATATGTAGTAATTCATAATCTGACCTTAAGGGGAATTCTTTGCATTCAGTCTTCATGGTTCCCTTAACTTACTTTACATTAACCTCTTTGTCATCCAAATCACTTCTAATTGCATCATATAGATTTTACTTTTAGAAATTTCTTCTTTTTTTGAGTCATCTTTTCTCTTAGAAACTTTCTCCTCAAGAGGTAACTTCTCTGAGATTTTTAGGATGTGATTTTCCTTTGTTTGCAGTTAAAAATCTTTAATTTGTATTACTCGAGTGTCTTATATGTAGTTGAGTGTGCTTGATACTGCAGGGCATGCAGTTACCCATAGGATAACCCTGGACCCACAGAGCTTCCAGGCCAACAGGAGAGCTAAAGCACATGACATACATTAGTGATACATTGGAAGTGTGACACCTCTCACTCCACCCGCTTACTTCTTCCCTGTGGTTGTAAATGTGACTTTAAATGCCCTCCTCTCCCCACCCCCACAAAAGAAGTAAGCCTTGTGTTTCTAGATATTTTCTACATCCATATTTCCTATTAATGTGTTTGCGGTGGTTCCAACTCCCAATCTCATGTGGTCCTTGGTTTGTGTGAAATTGCTCCAGAATCTGATTTTAACCCACTGAGAATCTAAGTTACAATTACTCAACAGTTGCCTGGGACTTACAGCCTCATGTTTACTTACTGACTTTAATATGTTTGCTCTACTGTTCTTAGAGTGACCATTATAAAGCATGGGCTCTCTCTCTCTCTCTCTCTCTCTCTCTCTCTCTCTCTCTCTCTCTCCCCCTCTTCCTTTCCTCCCCCTACCCCCATCCCATCTGTTTGGATAGGTAGGTATGTAGGTAGGTAGGTGGATAGATAATAGATAAACAGACACATCTACCTATATATTTATTTATATAATATTCTAATACATACTCATGTGAGTGTACACATTAGAAAAATCTACTTTATATGTTTATGAATAATGTAGCACACAATCTCATATCACAATCATGACTGACATTGATACAATCTAGTGAATTTATTAAGATTTTACAAGTTTTACATATAACTGTGTGTTTATATTTAGTTTTCTAGATTTTATCACATATGTATGTATGAGCACTGTCAATGTACAGGATAGTTCTATCATCATGATACCTCCTAGTACCCCTTTTTAGCCACAGTCACCTCTCTTTCCCATCCCTAATTACTATCTATTAGATATAATTTTAAAAGAAAAAATATACTTCTATATTACTTGTATAATGAATATTAATGAACAAATGGTACACATACTTTCTCCTCTGCATACTAAAAAATTAATCTGAATTCTACAAATTTATGCATGAGTCAGAGTTCTAAAAGCAGTACATAATATAATATGCATGTTTGATACTCAATTTTGAAAAATTCTTAGGTTTAGAGAATGTATGCTATAATGGTTTCTTTATGGAATCATTTCTGATTTCACCTGCAAATGGTGAAGTTGTGGAGGAAAGGAAGGAAGGGGGGCAGAAGATAGAAGAGGAAACACTGAGAAAGGAAAAAAGGGAAGGAGGGAAGGGAGGTTGCAAGGGATGAAATGGGGAACAGAAAAGATAAAAGGAGAGAGGGAGTAAGGATGGAGACATTGTATGTAGATACATATAATTAAAATAAACATGGTATCAATAAGAACTGCTGATATTCTCTTTTAATTGGAAAAGATCTTTACCAAGGTGACACACTGACATGCAGAGTTTAGTGTGCAATATCTGTCTGCTGACATTTGCCAAACCACTAAGAGTAACAAGAATGTTGCATTTTACTTTCCCTGCATTCAAAGGAACAGAGTAGGACCAACATTTATCTTGGCAGAGCAGACCAGGAAATCGGACAAGGGGAAGGAAAGGGAGAATTCTCCCACTTCACCAAGGGATGTCGGTGTGCCAATCAAAGTTGGAAAAACTTTGGAAAAAAAAAATTCTAGAGCTTTTAAATTCAAAGGGATTTCAAGAAAACTTTTAGTAGAGTAAACTTACCCAGAGAAGGATTTATATATTGAAGTATTTTATGTTACTATTTATATTCTTTTGATCCTGTCATTTAAGAAAATGTTAGTTATGCAAGGAAAAGTACTTCATAAATTCTATAATCTTTAGGCCTTATTTTACATTTCTTTTATTTATTTTTCTTGTAAGAATTTTGCAACCACAGTTTGGTAAATAGGGTTTTGTTCTAGTTAAAGTCATATTATGACAATGCATTTTGTTTCTTCACTAAATCAGTTACTAATTTAGTATCTCTTTTATGATGAAAAAATCATTATTTTAAATTATCATTATGAAATTTAGTGAATGATTTAGTTCCTTAAAAACATTACAGAATCAATACCACCTCTACCTACTCTCTGCCCATCCCCCAAAGCCCTTTACCTTGGGTTGTATCTTACTGAAATATAGCATCACTTAAACTTATTTTCTTGAGTTACTAATGAGAAATTACAAATGCTATAATAAAAACTTTTAGGACACTAAGATTTATGTTTTATTTAACTGCTGAACTCTTGTTATTAGAGGAAAGGAATGATGAGTTGTTCTCATTTACAATGTGACATTTGCATTAAGCAATAAATGCCCTTGTAGTGCATTAATTTATATACCATGCGATCCTATAGCTGAGTATATGACACTTTTGTCCAATAACAAATGCATTTTATATTCAGTCATATGGGTCACTCTGAATATTTATGTATTAAAAAACTCATTAATGTGAAATAATTTTCAGTTTTATTCTATATTTCTGGTCCAATTTTTTTTTTTTTTAAAGATTTTATTGGGGAATTGGTGGAGGGGAACAGCGTTGGGGAATTGGGGAAGGGGAACAGACAAGTTGCTGTCTTTTTGTTCTTCAGTTTAGTTGCGGAGGATGTTGCTTCACTGTTGGTATCGTCATTGCGCTCTTCCCGGATGAGGCAGATCGGTCGCTGGCCTCTGGATGTCGCTCACCGTGGCTATTGGCAGCTCAGGCTTGGCTGCCAGCCGCTCACGCTGGCTGCGGGCCATTCACTGTAGCCTATGGCAGCCCACTGCAGCAGGGGCTGCAGCCCACACCATTACCGGGGCTCGCACAGCCCAGCTCCAGGTGGAGCTGTTGTTAGCTGTAGAGGGCAGTGTCACTGGCCCTCATGTAGGATCCGAACCGGGGCCGCTGTCATCCCAAAACCAGCGCTTAACCAATGCGCCACTCGGCCGGCCCCTGGTCCAATTTTTTAAAAGTTATTCTTAAAATAACATTTCTTACATGATACCCTTATTTTTGAAGTAGACCACTAAACCTCATGGCCATATTATGCCAAACATTATATTCTTTTATGATTATTAAATATGTGATTTATTGAATTGCAGTAAAGCCCAGAGATTCATTTATTCAAAACAGCTGTCTTTTTGCATGTAGATCAAACATCTGTATTACAAAGTATTTAATTTTTAATCTTTTGTAACACAAGGTAAATATAATTAAGACTAATGTACAACACTTCCCTCTTGTTACTTATTTTGTACTATTAGAGAAAAGATGGAGAACGATCAGTAGTCGTACATTTGGTGGATTTGTAATTGTTCAAACTCTGTGGATCTTTAAATTGAAAGGAATACTTAAGATTATGTTAATGTTATCTTCAAATATTTCAAAGGATTACTTAGTATTCTATGGGCTAAAATTGAGGGCACCGTTAGGAAGAACTTCCCGAGGGAAACAAAGTTATTGCATTCCCACAATGAATAAAGTTCCATGATTAGAACATTCAGATACATTATGCCTTTAAATAATTACAACTTTTTGTAATATATTTTTTTCATTTAAAAAATGAAAACAGAGTGGTGTGGTCATAGCTATGATTCTGCTTAGGTTGATAAAGCTTTAAAGTCCTGCCTTTCCTGATAGAGAAATTCGAATCAAAGTACCGACAGTCATCGGTTTAGGATGATTTGACTTAAAATTTTTCGATTTCATGATGGTGTGAAAGCAATGCCATTCAGTAGAAAGTTGTATTTTGAATTTTGATCTTTTCTCAGGTTATTGATATGTGGCACACTACTCTGCGGTGATGCTGGGCAGTGGCAGAGTCACAGCTCTCTGTCAGCCATAGAGCCACAAGGGTAAACAAGTAATACTGCATAGTATCCTTGTGTTAGATGATTTTGTCCAATCATAGGCTATATTCTGAGCATAGAATATATTCTGAGCATAGGCTATGTTCTGAGCATATTTAAGGTGGGCTGGGTTAAACTGTGATGTTTGGTAGGTTAGCTCTATTAAATGTCTTTTGACTTTCAGATATTCAATTTATGATATTTTCAACTTAAGTGATGTGTTTATCAGAATGTAACCCCATCATAAATAGAGGAGTATCTGTATATATGTTTAGACAATTGATGAACACTTAGCAAAGATGTTACAGAGAGGAAGAAAGTACTGTTAGGGGCTGGAAGGGGTCATGATTCTGTTTCTTCAAAAGATATTCCCTAATAACTCCCAGAGTTTTGCCCATGTTTCTTGAGTTCTTTCAGAATTTAGTATTGGCATCCAAGATAACTGTTAGAGGGAGAACCATATGTCTTGGGAATACGTATACATAAACAATAACTTTTGCCAAATTTTCTAAGACTGTGGAAGATGGCCAACATGGAACTAAGGCATTGATCAGAATTTCTTGTAAGATGTTTTATTCAATGCACTATCAAAAAGAAAAGGAAATCTTTATAAGATCACAGTGGAAAATTGCAGTGCTAGAACCCCAGTCTAAAATCTGTTTTTGGCATTACACTAACCAAAATATGTAGGCTAAACAATATGGTGTCTTACTTAATTTCATATACTATAGAATCCTATAATGTTTTTCTGCAATCTTTACTTACATCACAAGATTTAAGAGCATTGGTTTGGAGTGGGATGGTGGTCTGTGAGAGCCCCGCTTTGCCAGGTACTGGGCAGATAATCTTACCCAGGGTGAGTTGACATATTTCCATCCCTGCTTCTCATTGCAGAATATAGGAATATGTCTTCACCTCATTTGATTCTTGAGAGAATTGATTAGATATTACATGGTTTTGATAGGTGGCACAGAGTAAGTGCTTAATAAGAGGTGATATTATGAAAAGGCAAATGTTGTCATTAGTACACAATGTAACCATATTTAAAAAGAACTTCTTCTTGGGAGTTAGAATTCAGAGAAGATTGTAACAGTCACTATGCTCTTCATGCCTAAATGAAGACATGGAAATACTATTGATCGTCAATCCTTTTTTGTTTTTTTTTGTTTTTTTGTTTTTGCTTTTTTGGCTAGAATGACTACTGGAGATATTTATGCTTTGCTCTCATAGTGCCCTAAGATAAAACATAATTATACATTCAAGATTAAGCGTATAGTTTTGCTTTATATTACCTCGACTACAGAGAAAGGAAAAAGAGTTTCAAAAACAGTGAGTCTTCTTGGTCTAAATATTTTATTTCTAGGAATTAATTATACATGTCTTATTACAATACATTTATTATTACAAATGCATTTGTAGGGATATGGATTATATAATTTTTAATAACAAAATTCTGGAAATTTGCTAATATTTTCAGTTGGAGCACATTATGAGTTGATTATGTTGTGTGCATGTGATAAATATTCACTGGTAGAATGGACGGGGCTGATAATAGAAGACATCAAATGATCTCCATGATGTATTAAATGGAAGGCATAGGATAAACGCTATAGTGGTTTGTTTTTGTTTGTTTGTTTGTTTGTTTGTTTGTTTTAGCTAAGCCATCCTGCCACCTTTTGGCAGCTCAGCTGCAGCTCAGCTTGGGCTGGGCATCGACCTGCTGTTGCTCAGAGCTCAGCTCACACTCTTGAGCGAGATCTTAACCAACTGAGCCACTCGGCCAGCCCCGGCTGGCCCCAGTATAGTGTTTTTATATATGTATAAAACTACACACACACTTATATATGCATGAAGCATTTCCAAGAGGGTATTCTGAAATTGGTTGTTTCTGAAAGGGATGTGTCTTCCTTTGGAGGGAAATTTATTTTCAGTTTTCTTGTATTTTTATCATGCATATAAAAACATAAAAATTAATTTAAAATATCATGGAAGGAAATACATGAAAAGACAAACAGTAGCTGTCTCAGGGTGGTAGGCATACAATTGATTTATATTCGTGTGTGTGTCTGAGTTACTCTGTAATTCTATAATAAACGTATCCTTTTATAATAAATATGAATTTTAAAAAATATAGCTTTGGTTGACAGATTCCTAAAGATAATTTGAAATAATCTATAATTTTACTTTTATTCAACATTACCATTAATTTATGTATTGATTTTTAGCATTTCTCAGTAATTTCAGTATAAACTTAGGCAAAAGCTTAACTTGCTTTTTAAAATAATGTATTTATTACCCGATATATCAGGACAGTATAATCACCCTCTTGAATTACGGCTTTGTAAGATCATTCACTTATCTTTACAAATGGAAACAACAGAAACAAACTAAACCTGAGTTGCCCTTGTATCATCTTATATCTGGTTTTTATTGTTACCTTGCAGAATTGTATTATTTTTCACTTTTGCTTCTGCAGGTAAAATAAGTCCTAGCCTAAGTAAAATTACAATGCTTTTATTCATTTTAAGAACATTTTTTTAAAATTCAGCCTATTTCAGCATTAAAAATGATAGTGGTTTAATATCAGTTGGTACTATTATAAAGATTTTAGGGGAAAGAAAGTTAAATATTGTATCTCAAAGAGTTCGGTCTTTTATTATTTAGATTGACACGGAACCCTCAGAAATAGGTAGAAATCAGCAATCTCCTGACACGAAGTTAAAATACAAATGACATATCTGTATATCTTCTCCATAGAAATATGCGTTGAAATAAATAGATTTTCTCTATTGAGGAAAATACAGGCAACACGACATAAGACTATTAGCTCCATGAAGGCAGGACTTAGGAAATTCATTCACTGCTATATCCCAGCCTTATCTACCTGGTACGTAGTAGGTGATGATTAAACATTTGTTCACTAATGCAATTTTTTAACATTAGCCTGCAATTTGAATGAATGGAAATACTATAATGAAAATTGAACTATGTATCTTTTGATTGTTGAAACTATCCTCAGTTAAGAGGTAAGAAGACTCCTTCCAAAAATGAAAACAGAATGCTGACATATCTATTGGAATCTGCATATTTGCACATTCTACTGGAAAGACTTTTTATGCAGATCTATTTAAATTATATTTAGTGATATTCCTGATATACTTTGAGACTAATCACACAGTTAACACCAACGATACTTTCCAAAGATACTTCATATGCATATTTTGACATACTTGTTTTGTGTGTATGCTTGTCTCTTTTGAAGAGTTGCGGTACCCTTTCACCCTGGTGTTGGGAAGATATGTAGCAGCTGAGCACCCTGACTCCTGTCACCATCCTCAGATCAGTTTTGGAGATGCTTTCACCCTGTCCGTCTTCTGCAGCAGCCGGGCAGAGTGCTGACTCCTTCACAGCCCTGAGGAACTCTTCAGCCTCCAGAAGTAAGTTGATGGCGTTCAGTTTGATAGTTGCCAATGGGTTTGTAACCATTTAGGGAAGGCTTACTAAGCATGTTGCCAATTAATAGACTAATTAAACCCAGAATTATTCATTACTGATTATTTTGTTTCTTTTTTGTCATGTTTTTCTGGAGATACAATATGTACCACTTTTTATGTTGATAACTTCTGGCTTTATGTAATTTTTGGAATTTTTTTTCAGGAATGTTTCACTATGCATTATCATAATTTATATTTGCAGACTTCAGGAATAGACGTGAGAGAGATTAAAAGAATGATGTTTGCACATGAGTAAAACAGATTTAGAGAAACCAGTTATTTTATCAAAGTTGCTTGGCCAATGATTAATGAAGATGGAGTAAAGTCCCTGGTCTTTTGATTCTTAACTGATCGCTCATTCTATGACATTTGCTATGTGGAGGGGAAGAGAGTGATGCTAGAAATAGCACTTTTCCTGGTTGGTTGGATTATTGGATCACATGTTCTTTGTGTCATTGAAGGATAGTTTATGGTGACCTGAAAAAACTAAAGAAAAAGGAAATCTTATGTAGGAGAATGAATTGAAATCAGGGGACATGAAGAGTCTACAAAATGCATCGTGTACTATATACCATCCCCAAACAAATTCTCAGCTACATATCTCTCTTTGGGCTTTTCATTGCTGGATAAATCAGATAAATACATCAATTACATGATTATTTAGGTTCATAGGATTTGAAAAGTTAAAAATCATTTCTCTGAGAAAGTCTAGTCTTTTCTGGTCCATACTTAACAATCTTATTGTTTTGACATTTTTGTAGTTTACTTGGTTTAAATTTGACATATTTCTTTTTTTCGTCTTCTTTTCCCAAATACTTGAGATAGCATCTCCTGCTGCTCTTAGGAATACATTTGTATCAAAATGTCACAATACAGAAAATTATTATGGGTGCATTTTTATAAAGAACAAGATTTTATCTAGCCTAGTTGGTCTGTTGATAATTAAGTGCCTACCGATTGAGGTTTTCTTGAAGGGAATGGATAGAATATGTTCAATAACCTTAGTTTATTTTGGAGCACATTACAGCTTCAGTATGCCAGCAACAGAAATGTCCGTCCTTAAGGGAACATGGAGACTGTTGTTAAGAATTTATTTCTGAACCATGGGGCTACAGATTAGAGATTTAAAACAGGTAGCCAGTATGTTGTTGCTAGAGTGCTCAAGATAGTATAGAATAACTACTTTAAGACATAAACAAAAAGGATATATGAGGTTATACTGTGGTTAATTTATTGTAACTCTTACTAGCATAAAATGATGAGTCTGAGTATGCAGAAGATAGATTAGAGGTCATTATTTTAGTGTAGGTTTTTTTCTATGTATATTTTATTACCTGTATTCCCTTGGTACATGATTTATTCATTTATCTTAAGAATTGCTTTTATTGCTTCGGTCCTTGAAATTTTTTTAAATAAAGCAACTTCAGGAAGACATTTCAGATTTCCCATCTTTTGCTTTTCTTAAAGAAATGGAGGACTCTGTCTGTGACTGCAGTGATCTCACACATATTAAGATATGGAAAAGTATAGGGTTTGGTTTTTGAAGTCAGCTGCACAAGAAACTCTGAGATTGTATCTGCCCAAACAATTAATTAGATAATTAATGAATTTTTGTTTTCCATGGATAAAGCTGACTTTTTCTAAATAAAATGTCTGACTATATGAAAGCTATTAGAGAAGGAAATATATTTACTTATATAGATTCCCTAGTATAACTTGCAAGACTTGGTGAATTCAAATACATTTTCATTTACTAATGGCTATAATGAAGGCCAAAGGATTTATTTAATTAACCTGGCAATGGAAGGCTAAACAGAAATAGTTTATATATTGAAAACGTCTCTTCTGAGTTAATGCTTAATTCAATTTTTTAATTACCAGTCCATTAGTCTGTAGAAGTAGAATCTCCTTTTCTCTTTCTATTTTTTCTTTGGAGTAACATTAGGTGAAAGGCTTGCCTGGAATTAATCACCCTGAAAAAGAGAAAGTAAATACATTCATAATTAGATTCCTTAAATTTCAAATAGCTCATTGAAAATTCATAGCACAGCCATTAAATCCCTTTAAAAAAGTAAATGGAACACTGGGAACTTTCTTAAAGGAAGTAATGAATGGAGAAGTAATACAATAATGAGGCAGTGGAATATCTGTTAGTTATTAGTCCAGGATGGTGGAAATGGTGGTGGTTGTTATAGCTGTTATTTTTCTCACTGTGGCATTTTCAGTTAGCCTTGGCCAGTAAAATAGTACTTTTGTCTGTTTCTGCTGTTCTTTCTAGTTTAACTAAAGCACTGATGAATTAAACAAAAATAATACCTGAACAGAAGTACTTGCCTGTGTAAATAGATACATATGTATCTAAAGATAATTTACTGTACACATACAGAAAACCACTCTACAAAACTGATATACCTTCTAAATGTTAAAGTATACTTAATGACATTGCATATATAATATTTAAAACATTTTTACTTTTTTGAATCTAATTGCCCTGTGTTTAAGCTCGTAAATTATCAACTCTGATACCATTAATTGGCAGTGGCTTAATTACTTATAATAATGACAAACATATCATTTGAGACTTTCCAGTATTTTTAAATAAATGTTAATTTATTTGATTTTTAGACTATCTGTATGAGGTAGTTTTAAAAATTTGTATATGCTCTCAACCAGATAGATATGTTTTAGGCTTAATATCTTTATGGTATGTTTATAGTATATAGTTGAAATCATACCAGATACTTGGTTCACAACAACACAGAAAATTAGGATTATCAATAGGACAATGTAATATGCTAATTATAAATGCTAAAGTAGTCACATGAATTAGGTTTAATTATCCTGAGAAGTAGAACAAAGAGGAAACATGCTATATTATGCAGTGCTCATTTTGAAAGGAAGAGAGAATGAAAAATTCTTGAAGAACACAAACTTTATAAATGACTCTCACAAATATATGTATGCACTGCCAGTCAAGTCTAAATTGGTATTATATCTATTGGGTTGTTGGAAAAGTCATGACGCATTTTTGCACGAAAAACAGAAAAAAATACGTCATGACTTTTCTGACAATCCAATAATTACCTAAGTACCTGAAATTTAACATGTTGCGAATGTGGATGTAAAAGGGGCCACATGTTAAGCCTGACAAACTAAGTAGACTGAAAATAACCAGAGGATGGTGTGAACATAAAAATTCCTAACTAAGGTGGGCCATGGCTGGAAGTCACATCCTTGGCCTGTAGCTTCCTTGACAAAAGTCGATGTTTACCTTAAGCCTGTCTGTCCTCTTTTTGCATCTAAGATAACATACCCTTGCAATATCAGATTAATCCTTTTCCCTCCACCCTCCACCCTCCGCAATGGGCACAACCCACCACACCACAGCAGGAAACTACAAAATCCCTCTTTGTTATCTTATTCCCCAAATACTATCTCTACGTGCTGTAAAATGCTATTAACTATGCTGTACCCACCAATGTAAAAGAAGTGTGTCTCTTCATTTACTTTTTATCCAATCTCAGAGATCTCCCTGCTTTGCTTTCTCCCACCCCCTTAATCCACAACCAATAGATTTCATGTAACTCTCCTCCTTTGATTCTAATGTATAAAATAAGTTACAAAACAGCCATTTTCTGGAGCCTTTTTCTAATCCATTGAGACTTTGCTCCCCAGCAATTGTCAGTTTGTCTCAAATAAACTCTTAAAAGATTTCTCTTAGGCTGGATATTTATCTTCGACACGAAATAAGCTCTTGGTCATCTCTCTGAATATACTCTTGATATTCTTGGGCTCATTCTATGACTTCACCATATACCAGAAAAAACAGGAATCATCTTTTCATCTCTCTCCTTCATTCCACAAATTCTGTCACCTAATCTGGTCATAGTTACCTACCCCAAAAAACGTTCTTGAATTCATCTACTTTTCTCCATTTGGGACCATCAGTACCCTGGTCCCAAATAATGTACTCTGACCTCTTGGCTACTCCAGAGACCTCCTAAATTATTGCTCTCATCCACTGGTGCACCCGTTATGTCTCTGTTTCATAGACAGTCAAAGAGAGCTTTACACACAACCGAGATGTCATGTCTTTCTAAAGACCATTACTCTTAGCATGTAGTCAGAGTTCTTTATCATGGATCTCTATGCTCTCCTTGATTTATCACTTTTCTAAATGCCCCCAACTCATCCCACATCATGTCCACTCCCCTTCCGATATTCCAGAGGCCTTCAGGTTCTGCTGCCCTGTCCTGTGACAGCCCACCCAGCTCTTTGCAAGAGGTTGTTTCTCCCTAAGGGGATCACAACTCCCAACTGCTTTATGCCTAAGTCAACACAATAGTCCTTTTCTGAAGGAAGCCTTTTTCCTCTGCCTGACCAGATTATCTTTTCTTATTACATGGTTCCACAGCACCATATAACTGCAATTCATTACAATTTTATATCTCTTTGGTCAGTTACCTAACTAAAATTGACTTCCCTTCCAGATTGTGAGCACTATAAGGTCATAATTTATGTCCATTTTGTTCATTATTGAAATCCCTTTTATTCTTTTGGCTCCATGAATATGGACATAGAATCATAGAATTGCTCATAGTGTGTATGTGTGTGTGCGTGCACACACACGTGTGTTTTATGAGACAGAAAATCTCTGAGGTCTGAAAAAAAATCACAGGATTATCAGGGAGAGAAAATTGTAACCGACAGGAAATATTGACACTGGAAAATTACTGCTTGACTTTCCCTTCCTGCCAATTTATTTATTTTTTGCCTTTTCTTTGATGGCTTACTGGGCTAGTTTTACTTACAACTGGCATGGCTTTTGTTATAAAGTTACTGAAACTATGATTCTATGAACAAGAGCCAGACCTCTGTTTCTAAAACTAATAGCATGACACAAGTAGTGTCACGAAATTCTTTTACTTCTATATGGATAATGGTAAATGTTAAATAACAATGTTCAGATGTTTAAATACGAGTGTTAAACCCAAGGAATTGGTCAGTAACATAGAGGAGGCTTTCTCTATCATGTAAAACATGATAATTTTTTTGCTTTTATCTTAGAAAACAAAGATTCCAGGGATATCAAATGGGACAGAATTTTTAAGTATCGACGATTAGGTCTTTCCATTTTTGTGTTTGCATTTTCCTGTTGTCAGAATTTGACCCTGTTTGACTGCAGTGCAGGTGCTAATATTTTTGGTGCTCTTAAACTGCGGCCCTCTCCTCATAGTCTCAGCACGATTCTTCAGGGACTTGTTTTCTGATAGGTGACGGATCAAAGCTCTGTCCTTGCTGTTATGAAGCAGGTACATATGAATCCAATCAGAATTTTCATCTAAAATGTAATATGTATCAGTAGCAGAGGTAAGGGTATTATAGTGCATAAAGAACTACCATAAGATAAGTAATGATGAAAAGCTCCAAATAGTCATGTGCATTCAGTGGAAAAAAAAGGTTACATCGGTCTGGGATTATGCAGATATATTTATTAGAAGTAGAATTATCTGGACCTTCGAGATAGGTTTCAACATTGGGCTATTGTTGTTAATGGAATGATATGTTGTCTCATTTAGGTAAATATTCCAGAAGGTAGAGAGATAATGCACAGTTCTCCCCAAAGCCCATAAGTACTGACACCAAAACTAAAAATGTCTTAGCTGGCAGTACTTGATGTCGAAAGGCCTCTGCTTTCTCTGCCTACAGTTAGTGTTGGCCCTGTGGGATGCTAATACTATAGTTCTTACTGTGAAGTGTCCTAGGCAGAAGTCTAAATAAATAATTTGCTTTGGGAGATGATTACTTTACATTTAGGCCCAGGAGAGATTGATGTCATGTGGAGAGTGCTCCTGGCAGCTGACATCAGATGCATGGCAACAATCTTAATTGCAAAACATTGGCTATGAAACCCATTGGAAAAAATCCAGTTTGTACAGATTCAGTCTAAGTTATTATCTCCATTATTTTGATGAACAACCTGTTCCAACTGGCTGCGCACTTAACCTCCCTTATACCACCATGAGTTGCACTAAGGGTTATTCAGCATATGTCAGATTTAGAATTCTCTGGGTAAACTGAGACATCTCTCATCAATATGAAACAGAATGTGGCAGACGTTATAGCAAGAAAAACCTTGGCAATACGAAGCCTTCTAAAAGAAAATTCATAATTTGCCATGTGAACAAATCTGTGTGTACTATATTGATTCTAAACACTAATTTAATATTGCTAATAATATAATATGAAGGGGAGAAACAATGAAATTTATAGTTATCACTAAATGGAAAGATGTGTGAAAAAAAATCAGGGACTTTATAGATATATCATACTAGCTGAAAACATTAATGTAAGGAAACCTAGAGACTTGATTTTGCGAAGTGCTAACTTAGATAATATACTTAACTTAGATAATAAGAGTTTTGGCACAGAAGTATTTTTAATATTTAGAATATTGAAGAACCTCATATTTTATCATTGAGATATTGAAGATATTTTATCATTGCAAAGGGATATAGAAAGCACACTATTGGGGATATTGATAAGCAGGAAGTGATATATGAGTTAATCTCAGATGATAACCACTTCATCATACCTGATTACATATGTAAAGCTGGATGAGAACTGCAACCTTGTAGGATGGTAGTCTGATCCAATTTGTCTAATTAGCCTTACCCTTTGGACTGTCAGGAATATTTAATGTGTGACCAACTTGACATAAAAACACATTTTCCCCTCTATTTATACAATACATTATCAGACACATAAGATTTGTCAACTGAGGGGAAAACTTTGTTGCTGATATGAAAGCAACATTCTTTTTTTTAAAGGGGGGTGTTCTTAATGTCAGGCAATTGTAAATCCATAATAATAACCTGGCTTTCTTTTTGATCACTTGCTTACAAATATGGATTCTTATTCTAAATCCTGAAGCCTTAACATACTGTTTAATATCTGGAAAACAAATAACCTTTTAATACCTGCTTACTTATTTATGTCTTGAAGATAGAGTTCCATTACAGGCAAATGAGTGCCTCTTAGGTTATTTCAGTGCATACTCCAATAATGATTCCAACACAGAAATAACCCACAATTGAAAAACATACATTTATTATTTATAAAGAGACAGAAAGATAAACTTTTTCATAACAAGAATTCTCCACTTGAAAGAGAAAACTGAAAAGGAAATACAAATACAATTATATTTAATTTTAATACAATGTTTTCATTTTATCAAGGTTATGTTATGAAGCATTTTTCAATATTTCTTGCATCTTGAAATGAAACTGTAGAATCTCAGAATTTTAGGTCAATATAATTAAAGAATGAGTCAATATATAATAATGATAGTGATAATAAGAGTGGACCTGTGGCGTTCATGGATTTTATTGATGTCGTTATATGTGAACACTCAGCATGGAAAGTAGTATCTAAAATGAGTCACATAATAGTGAGTCCAGAGACATTTAACATCTGAATCACTTCTTGGATTTGTTCTCTATTCATTATAATATACCAGTGACTCTTATGAAAGGGTAGAGAGAGATTCTTTAAAATGTCTCAACAAATTTATGGACAGTATCAAAGTGGTATCTTGAAATTCTAATTATTTTAGGACAAAATCAATATATGTGACTCCTTGTGCAGTGGTGCAAAGGTAGTCATGTAAAGGGATCTGTAATGTCTCCTTATGAAAAGTAATGATAAATAAAGAAGATGCTGAAGAAAGTGTTAAGTAAGAATCTTGCAGTCATCAATCCTAAGTAGCGTTCATCCTTGTCCAGTCTGGTAGTGTCCTTATCATTTATTGTTGGCACATGATACCCTGGTGAACAAGTAAATATTTTGTTCTCATAAACTTTAGACCTTAGAAATTATCAGGTCTGTCCTCTATACCTAGACAGGTGTTTCATTCAAATAGGGATTTTGTATGCTTTTGTTTCTCAGAATATTTCCTGAGTCACTTTTGGAATAAGTCTAGGCATTAATAAAATAGTAACTTTGGTTATAAGATGGACTGCTACATGAGAAACTCTAATTTAGTCTACTCCAAATAACCAAAACACATATTTACATACTTTGCAATGCACTTTTATGCAAATTACTCATGAGAAACAGCAAACAAATATCAAAGATTTACTTTAAAAAATCTATACATCAAATACATTAGAAATAACAAGCATGGAAACTCCCAAGACACTGGAAGTCCTTATGAGGAATAGTTAGTTTAGAGATTTAGCTGTTGTTTTTCTTTTCAGTAGCAGGATCATTTTGAAATGCTGCAAATCCTTGTAAATTAATAATCTTAATAAAGGACATATAGGAATATTCACTTCAATGGAACATAAATTAACCAGCATTCTGTAATCATTCTGAATAAATAGGAGTTTAGTACAAATTGAAAACAACAAAAAAACTCAAAATAAGTTTGATTAAAATTATATAAAATTATTATCTTGTATCACACACCCAAATATCTTAGTTTAAATGATCCAAATATTTTAACTTGTGAAACTTATAAAAGGATCTCTTTCAAGTTAAACATAAAACAGTATAAATATACAACTAAATAAATTGATACTCTTGTTCATGAAGAAGAGAATTTACTATTGTCAAGATATCATTCTTGGCCAACTTAATCTATAGATTCAGTGCAGTCCCAATCAAATTTCCAGCATGTTATTTTGTGGATATCGACAAACAGATTCTAAAGTTTGTATGGAGAGACGAAAGACCCAGGATAGCCCATGCAATATTGACGAAGAATAAAGTTGGTGGACTGATGCTCCTGACTTCAACGCTTACAATAGAGCTACCGTAATCAAGACAGTGTAGTATTAGGAAAGGATAGACTAAGTAGATCAGTGAAACAGAGTAGAGATCCCAGAAATAAATTGCCACAAATATAGTCAACTGATCTATGGCAAAGGCAATGATACCATGGAGCAAGGATACTTCGTTCAATAAATGGTGTTGGAACAACTGGATATCCATATACAAAAAAGTGGATCTAGACAGAGATTTTACACCCTTCACAAAAATTACCTCAAATGGATTAGAAACCTAATTGTAAAATGAAAAACTATAAAATCCTGGGAAATGACATAGGAGAAACCATAGATGACCATGGGTAGGGTGCTGCTTTTTTACACACAACACCTAAGACATGATTCATGATGTAAATAATTGGTAAGATGGACTTAATTAAAATTAAAAATCTTGTTTTGCCCAAAACAATATCAAGAGAATGAGAAGACAAGCCCAGGCTGGGAGAAAATATGTGCAAAACATACATATCTGATAAATGATTGTTACCCAAAATATACAAATAAATCTTAAAGTCAACAATAAAAAACAAGCAATATGTTTAAAAAATGGATGAAAAACCTTAATAGTCATGTCACCAAAGATGATGTAAACGTGGAAAAGAAGCATATGAAAAGATGCTTCACCTTGTATCTCATCAGCTAACTGCAAATTGAAACAACAATGAGATACCATTACACACCTATTAGCATGCCCAAAATTCACAACTCTGGCAACACCAAATGCTGATGAAGATGTGCAATAACAGTTAACTCTCATACATTGCTGTTGGGAATGCAAAATAGTACAGCCACTTTGGAAGTTTGCTAGTTCCATACAAAACCAAACATACTCTTCCTATATGTTCTAGCAATCATGCTCCGTGGTATTAACCCAAAAGAGTTAAAAATTTATGTACACACAAAAACCTGCACACATATCTATATGGCAGCTTTATTCATAATTATCAAGTCTTGAAAACGACCAAAATGTCCTTACTGAATAATCCATCCTTTCCACACTGAACTGAAATACTGACTGCCATACACAGAGCATTCATAATACATAAATATATTTCTTGATTTTCATCATTTTTATTTCATCATTTTTGTTATTCATCATTCCTGCACAAATGCCATGCTGTAATTTAATTATTCTATGTATAAACCTTGAAAGATTGTAAAATGAATGAATCTCCTTTTTCCATTCCTCCAAAATTCTCTTGGCTAACGTTTGCTCTTTATTTTTTATCCTTCTATTTCAATTTTGGGAGTAGATAGGATTGGTGAAAATTCATGTTGTAAATTTTATTGAAGTCACATTTAATGTTTATTTTATTTGGGGAAGACATTTTGCTTTTTTATTTTAATATTGAGTATATCTATCAGTGGTCTTTTTCAGGTTCAAATGTTTAATAATGTTTTATACATTTCTCCTAACACGTCTTGCATTTCTGTGTCTTCATGTTAAGCAACGTTTATGCGTGTTTGCAATGGGCTCTTTTTGCGTGTTTGCAATGGGCTCTTAAAATGTAACATTTTCAATTAATCATGTTGATATTGTAATGTTGATTTTTATCATTGTCTTCTAAGCAACTTTGCTGAAATCATACTGATTTTCATAGTTTGTACTTGTTCCTGCAATTATGTAATCTTATTTATAATATATATAAAATAGTATTATTAAAGTTTCTCTTATATTATATTCCCATTATCTAATTGAACAGGTTAGGAGATCCGTTATAATGATGAACGCAAACAGAGATTGTGACCATTCTTATATTTTTCTCTTCTTTAATGAAACTGTTAAAATGGTCTGAACACTGCAATTAAAAGGTAGGAATTGGGCCGGAGTTTTCAGAGTTTGTTCTAGGGTTTAAAATATACATCTTTCACTTATCAAAGTTTATCTTTAAATGATATTATACCATGTCACAGTATAGTGCAAGAACCTTACAGTGGTTTATATCTATAATTTCACTAATTGTTGTCATATTTTACTTCTATATATGTTATAAGCTCTATAACACATGGTTGTTATTTTTATTTTAAACTGTCAATTATGTTTTAAAGATATAAACACTAAATAAAATACTTTTATATTGCACAGTTGCCATTTATGTACTTTCATTCTATCTAAGTACTATTTTCCCTTATATAAAGAAGTTTCTTTAATATTTCTGATAGTGCAAAGTTCACAGGTGATGAATTTCTTGGGTTTTATTTGTTCCAGACATATTTATTAATTTTTAAAGTTATTTTTATACCCTAAGTGTGTATTTTTTTTCTTTTAGTACCTTAAAGATGTGTCTCCACTGTCATCATCTTTACATAGCTTCTGAAAAAGTATACTCTCATTCTTTTTTTTTTTTTTTGAGGACAGTGTCACTGACCCTCATATGTGGGAACCAAACAGGGGCCGCTGGCTTCCCAAGCCAACGCTTAACCACTGCGCCACTCAGCCAGCCCTATACTCTCATTCTTGCCAATGTTCTTCTGTATGTAATGTGTGAGTTTTGTAACCGTGTTGGAGTTTTTCCCTTTATCAGTGTATTGCAGAAAATTTATTCAATTTTGCCTTAGTGTAATTTTTTGCTTTCTTTTGCTTGTGGTTCATTGTGCATTTTCCATCTGTCGGTTTATGATTTTTGAAATCGTCTTTGGAAATATGTCAGCCATAGTCACTTTAAATGTCTTTCTTGCTTGGCAACTTTTCTAGGATTCCAACTACACATATGTTAGACTGCTTGATAGTATCAGAGGTCACTTGTGCTCTGTACATATGTTTTTATTTTTGTTTTTGTTCAATTTCATTGTTTTTGTGATTAGCATTTCTCTATGCTTCATTTTGTATAGTTTTTACGAATGTATCTTTACATTCACTAAACGTTTCTTCTGCAGTGTCTAATCTGCTATAATATTATGTGTTCACTTTTGATATTGCAATTTTTCATATCTAGGATTTTCCTGTGATCTGTTTTGTGTATTTTCCATTTTTTTTTCTTCACCATGATCATATTTTCCTCTTACTTTTTGAGCATATAGAGCATCTTTATTATAGATGTTTTAATCTCTTTGTCTGCCATTTTCATTACCTTTTTCTTTGCTACATCTTTTTCTAATGTTAAGCTTTCTTGGTTGGGGGTTGTATTTTCTTGCTTTTCATTCCTGGTAACTTTTAACTGGATGCTAGACACAGTGAATTTTATATTGTTTGTTGCTAGATTCAAGGGGATTACTATGCCGATCTCTGGAGCTCTCCCTATTCATTTCCCTTTTTTCTGATATCTGCAGATATTTTCTAGACTCTTCCCCTGCCTGAAATCTGATCACTCTACACTTTTAGAAAGGCTGCTGGGTTCTGTTTGGGTCACCCCTTCCCTGTGTTACAATCTGGAAAATGCCTCTAGTAGACAGTTGAGGCAATTTTAGGGATAACCTTATTGCTTTTTTTCTTTCAGGAATCATTGTTGTCCAATATACGAAAAATATATTATATTTTTATATGATTTTTCAGTTGTTTAAAAGGTAGGAGTGTATATCAGTCCTGTTTACTTCATCATAGCTGGAAGCATGAATCTCTACTTTGTCCTTAGTTTTTTAAGTAAAATTTACTGGGCACAGTATTATAAGTTTATGGATATTTAATTTAATTTCAATATTTTTTAGTTTCCATTCCTTTTTTATCTTTGAAGGAAAATAATGTTTTTTTCTTACTGCTATTTAGATGTTCCTTTTGTGTTTGTTTTAGAGTTTTATGATGCAACTGAGTGTTATGGACTGAATACTTCAAAATTGGTGTTTTGAAGCCCTGTTTTCTGGAAGTCAGTTCTTTTGGGATTACATTTATATGTAAGGTATATCTGTTCACCATGTCCCATAAATCTCTTAATTTTATTTTCTGGATTCCCCATCTTTGTTCCTTGTAATGTTTAATCTAGTTATTTTCTCCCAATCTAGTTTTCCAAATTTCTAGCTTTTCTTTAAAAGTGTATAATCTCCTACTAAACCCATTTGTTGAGTTTTGAATTTCTGTTTTGGAATTTGTTTGAAGCTTTTAATAAGTTCTAGTTTTCTTCCAGAATCCTCAATTTTCTCATTTAATTTATATTATTAATATTACTAATTTTTCTTAATGTTAGTGTCTGGTAACAGATAAATTAAATATGCTGATGTCCTTTGCATCTGTTGCAATTGTATCTTTTTTTCTACCTAGTGAAATATTGCCTTTTTATTTGGCTGCTTAATTTTTTAAAAAATGTTCCAAATATTGGGTAAGAAAAATTCTGAAAATAATTTGAGTATATGGATGATATCTCAGTAGGTGAGATTTTGCTGACTAAAGGCAAGTAGGATAAGTTGAATGCAATTGGTGTTTGACTTTAGTTTCTCCGAGGACTGAGCTGTTTGTAATTCAGACTTGTTCTTAGATGTAATCCTTCTTGATTGCAGTGAAAATATTGGGATGTGTACTATAGCCATTTCCATTTAGAAAGTCCCAAAGTCTTTTTTTTTTTCTCCATTTTAAATCCAGGACTGGAAAAAGCTGTACTCTGCAATTTAGCCCCTTACTTCTGTTTCATTATAGGATCAAAAATTGCCTTTAGGTTTATAGTGGCCCAAATGTCTGGACTCACTTGTTTTTTGTTTTTTGTTTTATTGTTTTGTTTTGAGGGGAGGGGGGTGAGAGCTTCCCTTTTCTTCTGAATATTGTCACAAGCTTTTACTACCTTGGTCACTTTAAACAGACACACAGTTTTTCAGGAGGGCTGCTCCATAACAAAGTAGTTATTCTCAAAAAAGAATGCACAATGGAGTTTTACATTTTGATTTTGTATCCAGCAAATTCACTGAACTTTCCTCTTTATTTTAATAGTGTATCTGTAGATTCTATTAATTTAACCTTAACAATTAGTGTATGTTATTCACCATTTCTTTTCTGCATCTGGTAAGATGAACTTAATATTTTACAATGTTGCTTTACATTTTTGGGACAAAAGTCTGTTGACCATGATATGTTATCCTTTTTATGTTGTATGAATATTATTTGCTAATTTTTAAAAAAATTATTTGCTTCTGGGTTTATGAGTGAGATTTTCTGATAATCATCCTTTCGCATATTCTCAAAGGCTATGGTGCATCAGCAAATGCTTTGGGGAATAAATCCTCTTTTTCTATTTCCCTAGAAGTGTTGATATAGTATTGAAATGAGTTCTCTTTGAAAGCTTGTAGAACTTAACAGTTAAGAAGTATCAACCTGGAATTCTCATTAGGAGAAGGTCTGAAATTACAGTATCTACTTCCTTAGTGATTTTAGGACTATAAATGTTTTCCATTTTCTTTTAAGTTATTCTCTGTATTTTCTAGGAACTTAGACATTTAAGCTACATTAAAAAATAATGTTGTTTACTTATACATAATATACTTTTATTATTATTATTATTATTATTATTATTATTATTGAGGGCAGTGTCACTGGCTCTCATATGCGGGATCTGAACCGGGGCCACTGGCATCCCAAGCCAGCTCTTAATCACCATGCCACTCAGCAGGCCCTACTTTTATTATTTTAATGTCTGCATTTTCTCTAGTAGTGTTCCCTTTTTGATTCCTGGTCTTGGTTTTTTGCAACTCTTTTTTGCTTTCTTAATTTTACCAGTGATCTGCAAACTGTTGATGGCTTTTGTCTTTTAAAGGTGTAACTTAACTATTGGTTTTGTTAAATGTTTATGTTTATTTTTTATTCAATTAATTTTATCTTTTATCACTAATATTTCCTTCATGATTTTTTTTTTTTTGGTGTATGCTTTCCTAACTACCTGAGATGGATTTTTTTGCTAACTAACTTCCAGCATGTTAATATGGTTCTTAATATGTTAATATAAGGCTAATTTTTTAAATAACTAATTTAGTTGCAATACATATCATTCATCAACATTCAATTCAAAATATTTCTTATTTATATTATATTTTCTTTTATGAATTGGCTATTTAGGAGTATTTCTGATTTTATAACAGCTTTGGCTAATTTAAAGCTTAATTCATTTTGTCTTTATGATTCCAGATTGAAATGTGTTAAGACCTTGCGTTATGGACTACTATAGATTTTGAGATGATTTGTGAGTGCTTGATATGACTGTATCTGAAAATTGTTGAGTGTTATATACTATCTATAGTCAATGGATTCATATGTTCATTTATGTAATTAAATTTACATATTTCATTTTTTTTGTATATTCTATTAACAGAGAAAGATGTGTTAAAATCCTCACGTATTGTTTTGGATTTTCCTATTTCTCCACAAAAATTGGCAAAGTTTTGCTCTACATTTTCTGAGGCTATGCTATTTCGTACAAATTAATTTAAAGTGTGGCCTCTAGGAGAATAGAAAATTTTAGCATTATGAGCCAACTCATTATCTGTATAATGTTTTTGCCTAAAGTGATCATTTGACAACCTATTTTTATCATGTCTTTTGGGAACCATTCTAACTTTATTGAAATTATAATTTAGATGATCAGAAAACCACTGCTTATAAAATACCTCAATAATAATTTGGAAGTAAAGTGGTAACAGATCTGTTATGCATCATTTTCTGTAGAAATGCAGATGATCAGTCAACATCAAAAGAGTTCAGATGTCGTTATCTATCAGTCTTATGTGCATAAATAGATTCACTTGCTTCTAAAGAGTGACCAGTCATGTCTAATATAAAATGAGATCAATAGGTTATAATTGGTAATAATGATTAAACCTTTTCCATATGGTATATTGTCATATTAGAGTGATATTTACTTCTTTTAATTTTGCCCCAGATATTTATTCATCTCTGATATAGGAAGTAAAAGTTTCAAGACTAATTAATACTTCGATTGGTAGTTTATGCCACAAGCACCTCATTTTACAAATATTTCCTGTTAACAGTATCATTGAATATCTGTCTTGGGTTCATTACTGATAAAAGTGTCTTTGGCTATCCTGTGTTTCCATTAAGATGTTTATTTCATCTTCATTTCCAGGTCATATTGCTGCAAAATATGAGGTATTATCTGTAGGCCATCCTTTTTTCAAAGGTGAGGCTATCCTGACAATTTATGCTAGATAAGCCTTCTGAATATCACTTACCAACTAAGAAGTGATTACTGCTGAGTCTTAGAATTTAAGACCTCACAGAAAGGAATACATTTTCTTTAACTTTGATTATCCAATTTTGTAGAGCAAACAAATGATTATGCTTTTTCAGCCAATGTGATAAATGTAAGTGCTCTCCAAAATCATACATAAGGCACACCAGGCACACAGGTTTGATATGAGTGAAAATGCTTTCTGTGCACTAGGATATGCAAAATCTCCATGCATACTAATGAATGTATGTTCCATTCTTGAAATAGCTACCTTGCAAGAAAATTTCATAGTATTATAAATTTTGGAATCTGATTTTACTAGAAAAGACTTTTTATTTGCCCACATCATGGAGCATTTTCTGTTGTCTCAAAAGCTTGCATATTCATTCAAGGGACATATAGGTTTTATTGGCATTAAGTACTCTGACACAGGACCACTGGCTCCTGGTAGGGTGACATTACAATTTATTGTCCAAACTGGACATTTTTAGGTGGGAAATTGTTAATCCAAACAGTATGCTGAGGCAATGAGCATCAACTGAGACTCACCTAGACATGACCATACTATACATTTACCTACTTGTAAGGAAAAGATCAAAACTGGATGATCACACTGCTCAAGGATGATCCTGCCAAGGAGAAATGTGGATCCAGTAGAAAAGAAGATGAGTAGTTTTTTACTTTCTAGCCAGAGATTTTTGTTAAATCCCTATCCTGGATATGCAGGATTTTTTGTTTTTGTTTTTGCATATCCATTTAATGTCCCAAATGCTTCTCCAGTTCAGAATATCTGGAACTGAATTCATCTTTGAAAAATATACTGCTTTTACATTCCTTTGCCATAACCAGAAACGGGAGAGTTGTTATGGATTCCTCTTGTCACCCACTCCTATAATTTATCTGTCACCAACTTTATTGATTTTACTCATCCTTTCTATTCTCACTCCCACTGCCTTGGCTCTGTCATATCAATTTTTATATTTCTAAATGTGACCCCCTCCTGAATGGTATTCTGGCTTACAGTCTTCCCCTGTAATGTTTTGCCAGAGTTTTATTTCTAACATGACAATATGAGTGTATTCAAGTCATGACCCTGCCAGAAGAAACATGATAGCTCTCTAGAGCTTTCAGGGAATTTCAAACTTTGCATTCCAGGATCTGCAGTTTACTCGTCACGCTATACTTCATCCATGCCCCCACCTCTGACCATTTCACCTTCCTGTATATGTGCTTTGTTTTATTGTACTGAGGTGTTCTTAATCCCTGCATATGCGATGATATGTCAGTAGGAGACTGATGTCTCAATTTTCTAAAAATGTAATTTTTCTGATTAGAATAGCTATGTGTGATTATTATACAAAATGTACAAAATTGTGAAGAAAATATAAATTATTTGTAAACATTAGTCAGCTATTACAACTGTTAAGACATTGCCACCACTGCTGCCCAATGTTCTGTATTTTAATAAGTTTAGTGGGTGAGAATGTGTATGGTAGATAAGTAAGTGAATACATTGAAATTATATTCTATAGAGAGTTTCAGATTTCCAATTTTAGTTAATCTGTCCTTAGTACTGTCTCCGTGTTACTTAATATTCTTCAAAATATGCTTTTGAAAAGGTTGGGTAATATTATGTTATGTGTCCATACCTTAAGAAATTTAATCTTTGATATATTTGTTATAGTTTTATTTTATGAATACTTTAATATATTACAGAAATTTTTGTTTGTATCTCAATTTCATTAGGATCTTTTTTTAGGTGTTACAGTATCAAAGTATATTGATTCTACTATAGTGTATAGGATAGAATTTCACATGACCCTCTCTGGTCATGTCACTCTAGTTAGTAACTGTGTGCCCTCAGACTGTCCTATTTCTTGTCTAAGTATGTTCCTAAATAGACAAACACTTCAATTTATCATTCAAGTAAATACAGAAAATAATACTTAGTATTTTTCTATATCTTTAATCATTATAGATTTTGATATTTCTTACTCTTTTTGTCATTTCTGTTTTTATCCTTATTTTAAAAACGGAATTTTCTTTAAATTGATTAGGAAGAATGTCTTATCTTGAGTACTTATTGCAAATATTTTCCTACTCAGTTAAGAACATTTCTATCTGGTGGGTTTTAATTTACCAAATATTAAATGGGTATTATCAAGTGTAATATATCACATATTTTGGTGATTTTTTTTTGTTTTGTTTTGTTTTTTGTTTGGTTTGGGTTTTTTTGAGAGCAGTGTCACTGGCCCTCACATGTGGAACCGAACCGGGGCCGCTGGCTTCCGAAGCCAGCGCTTAACCACCGCGCCACTCGACCGGCCCTATATTTTGGTGATTTTTAATATCTTATGCACAGAAATTTCTTACTCACCATGAGATTTAGTAGTCAACTATGTTTCCTTACAGATTTTTATGGTTTTCAATATTTATGTATTTACCCATTTGAGAATTAATTTTGTTCAATGCCATGAAATATGATACTCACGCTGGGTTTTTTCCCCCATATTAAAAGGTCTCAGAGTCATTTGGTAATAGTACACTTATCCATTTTGTGATAATTTAAATTTTTTTAAATTTGGGGTTTAATCATTGGAATATATTTTTATTTATTGTTGAATCATATGATAGCATTGATTTACTTTAAATATCTATACCTTAATAATATTTTATAATATCTCATTGGAAACAGTGCTCTGTCATTACTCTCTAAAAAAAAATGTTTCTTATCTAAATGAGACTATTTATTCTTCTGTATTTAGAATTTGTTAAATTTCCCTAGAAAGGCAAGTTTTGGATTTTATGAATTCAAACGGCAATAAATAAATCTTGCTATTTCTATATCTATCTATCTATTTATCTATCTATATATCTATTATCTATCTACCTACCTATTATCTATCTATCTATCTATCTATCTATCTATCTATCTATCTATCTATCTATCTATCTATCTGAAAATTAACATACCAGTGCTATTCATTTCTTTCACTCAGACTATCTCTTCCTTTTAATTTTTAAATGCTTCTTATAAAAAACGTTTTACTTGGTATACCATGCACATATTGCTTGTCAGTTTTAAAATCTACTATGTTTGTATTTCCTGGGTTTTTTAAATGTCTTGCATTTCCTGTTCTTTTTTATTATATTTCTTTTTTTTTTATTCATTAGGTTTTCATATCTTTTAAGTTATTTCTGATTATCAAAGTTTCTTTACAGATGATTTTCTCTTGGACCTATCTTTGCCCTGTTATATCCGAATTTATAGCTCTAAGGCCCGTTGTAAGCTGTTATCCTGGAACCTTCCTTTATTGCTTACCTTGTTGAAACAATGCATCAGTTTGTTTCTTGGACCATAGGGGTTTTTTTGGTTGTTTGTTTGTTTTGTTGTTTAATTAAGGTTTATTGGGGTGACAAGGATAGTAAAGTTACATAGGTTTCAGATGTACAATTCTGTAATACATCGTCTATATATCACATTGTGTGTTCACCACCCAGAATCAGTTCTCCTTCTATCACCATATATTTAATCCCTCATCGACCACTGGACCATAGGTTTTACTTCTTCTTGGTTTACTCACTTTATTGCAGCAATTTTAAACTATTTCTTGAGAAATCTTTAAGGGGGGAAATTATAGTGAGTTGTTCCATATATGAAAGAAAGTACTCATAATATGTAGGTTGGATTTAAGGCATAGTTTCACTTCTTGCTAGTGCCAGTGTTGCTGACTAGAGTCTACTATCTACATGGCATGCCTTCTTTTTGTCTTCTCTACAAACTTTAAGAACTGTTTAATGTATTCTTTCATCCAATAAATGGTTACTAAGTGCTGACTAAGTTCCATTTTGTGTACTCAAGGGAGGGCAGTGAGCCAAGTAGACAAAATTCCTACTTTCACAGTTTATGAGCTCTGACAGGAAGGTTTGCGAACTCATCCTAGAAAAAGTGCTACATACCTCATTGCTGAATATCGCTATGGTCACCTGTAAATACTCCCCTTGCAAAGTTATTCACCAATGCCATGCACAGTCCACCCATCAAAGCAATTTTGGAGCTCTTTTTCTATAGTGGTCATCAGAACTGTCGTTGTATTATCCTTGATGTCCTGAATGTCATCAAAATGTCTTCCTTTCAATATTTCCTTTATCTTTGGGTAAAGAAAGAAGTCACTGGGGGCCAGATCAGGTGAGTAGGGAGGGTGTTCCAATACAGTTAATTGTTTACTGGCTAAAAACTCCCTCACAGACAGTACTGTGTGAGCTGGAGCAATTTCGTGGTGCAAGAACCATGAATTTTTGGTGAAAAGTTCAGGTCATTTTTGTCTATCTTTTTCACGCAGCCTTTTCAGCACTTCCAAAAAGTAAACTTCATTAACTGTCCAGTTGGTACAAATTCATAATGAATAATTCCTCTGACATCAAAAAAGTTTAACAAAATCATTTTGACTCTTGATTTGGACTGATGGAACTTTTTGGTCATGGAGAATTAGCTGACCTCCATTCTGCACTTTGACGCTTGTTTCAGGGTTACGTTGGTATACCCTTGTTTTATCAGTGATAACACAGCCCAAAATATCGTCTTGCCTCTCCAAAAGGTCTTGGGAAATTTCGACTCTCCTTTGCTTTTGTTCATTGGTGAGCTCCTTTGGGACCATTTTTGCACACACCTTTCTCACGGCAAGATTTTCAGTTAAGATTTTCCTGGCTGTTTCTCTATCGATGTTTACTTCCTCTGCTATGCTTCTCATAGTTGGGTGAGGATTTTGACACACAATTTTTGCAATGTTTTTGTCAGTTATACTCTTTACTGGGTGCACTGACTTTGCTTCATCAGTGACACTTTCTCTCCCCTCAGAAAAACGTTTAATTTATTTGTACACTGCTGTTTTCTTCATGGCATTATCCCCATAAGCTTGGACTAACATGTCCCTGATATTTCACTTCCGCTCTTGCCAAATTTAACAAGAAGTTAATGTGTGTTCATTGTTCTAATTCAAGCTCAGACGTTCTCGTGACGGCACACAAAAACACACAACAACATTAATGAACGCCACTCAGCAAGACACCGCCACACTTCGACACAAACACAACTGTGAGACCCTGATATACCAAGGTTATAAAAACTTACCAAGCTGTTTGTACAGTGCTGCCAATGTAAACGTATGGTGGCAAGTTTGCGCACTTAATTGTCAGACCTCATATCATACAATGGGAGAGAGATATTAGCAATTTTCTAATTATCATGTCTAATAGTATATTTTTTTATATGCATTGTGTTGGGCATACATCAGGCCCTTTTAATCAGAAATGTGACTTTAAGCAACAGGAATTCTTTTATATTAACTTTTTTTTTTTTTTTTTTTTTTTTAAAGATTTTATTGGGGAATTGGCGGAGGGGAACAGCGTTGGGGAATTGGGGAAGGGGAACAGACAAGTTGCTGTCTTTTTGTTCTTCAGTTTAGTTGCGGAGGATGTTGCTTCACTGTTGGTATCGTCATTGCGCTCTTCCCGGATGAGGCAGGTCGGTCGCTGGCCTCTGGATGTCGCTCACCGCGGCTATTGGCAGCTCACGCTTGGCTGCCAGCCGCTCACGCTGGCTGCGGGCCACTCACTGTAGCCTATGGCAGCCCACTGCAGCAGGGGCTGCAGCCCACACCATCACCGGGGCTCGCACAGCCCAGCTCCAGGTGGAGCTGTTGTTAGCTGTAGAGGGAGGGCAGTGTCACTGGCCCTCATGTGGGATCCGAACCGGGGCCGCTGGCATCCCAAAACCAGCGCTTACCCAATGCGCCACTCGGCCGGCCCTCTTTTATATTAACTTTTAATGATGCAATTCACTATTTTTTTTTTCCTTTCTGAAACTTTGTTTTATTAGAGGTTAAAATTTTATATTGATCTTTTGTGACTCTTCCAACTTTTGTCATATTGTCTTTTTCTTTGTTTTGTTCTAAAATATGGGTCAATTTATTGACTTTATCACATAATCCTACTGATTTTCTTTTATTTGAACATATTGCATATGTTCTTTCTTGTTTCTGACTATTCATTTATCATAGTATCATATTAATTTTTATCCATGTACTATCTCTTTTAATTTGCCTGAGGCTACTAATTGTGGCTTTCTTGGGATGTATGGCCTGTTTTCATTATAGTTACCTGTTGTTCCTTTTTGTGTATGTGTTTATTTTAGCTTGATCTCTAATTTTCTTTGGATGACATGGGAAACTTTGTTGTATGTTCAAATTTTAAAATGAAGTATAAATCCAGTTGGGAGCACTATACATGATCCAAGCTTATTGACTACTGAACATAGTTTGTGGGTAAGCAGATAGATGCCTGGCTGCTGCACTGAGTCAAGGGACAACTAAATCTCAGAATATGAAGATCTTTTCTGTAGAGTACAAATAACCAAAAATTATTCAGACCCCATAAAGCGAATTCATTATCTTTTCTTTTTTTTTTTTAAACACTTTTTGACTGAGGTTTGGAGGGAGGATGGCTGCCTGATATTATGCACAGAGCAGTATATGTATTTGGGTAGAGAAATGCATTACTGTACCAGATAAAAATTTTCCATTAACCCCCCTGTTTTCTACTCCATATTTCACTCCTCTTTTACATCATACTTAGCATTCTTAGAACTTTCTGGAGTTCTGAAGGACTGCTTGCTTCTACGTTCAGTGGTTATACTCCCTTTCTTCCAACTTCTACTGTTGTGATTCATAAATATTACATCTCCTTCATCTACTTTATTTCCTGCTGTTTCTAAAATACATATATTTATTAATGATGACCTCATATCTGTTCTCCTCATGGCTATGGGTATATTTATGTCTAAATTCATTGACTATCAGTTGTGTGAAGGGCATGTGAAGAGATTAGTCTGTCTACCTGAATTGAAAGCTGGGAAAGTGTGGCGCCTGCTGCTGTTTCTGCCATTATTGTTTTATAGTTTTAAGCGATAGGTGATGTTTGTAACCTACATAATTGTTTAATAAAAAGTATAATTGATGGAAATGAGAACCTTAGGCTCTGCATTAGAGTCAATGGAAATGAAAGGAAAGGAAAGACATCAAACATTGATTCACTTTCGGTTGTTTGTTAGATACTGGAAAAAGTATTTCATTTATTATTAAAAGGAACCCTGTGATATCACATATTATTGTACTCAGCTACAATTTCTAAAGGACAGTTCCAAAATATGGCATCTTTCTTGTGTACCATGTAGCTCTTTTAAAATTTGAAATCCTATCATATCATATAATTATTTGTCTACATACTCCATCTCTTCCTGACCCAGCTGTCACTAAATTAGAGGCTCCTAAGGTCAAAGTTTATATGTCATTAATATTGTTTCTCAAAATACTGATCAGAGCTAGGACCAAAACAATTCTGGGCCAGTGTTCTTATATAAAAAGTAATTAATAATTTAGTATTTTAGCCCCATAATGCTGAATTCCCTCAAGTATAAATAAGCTAAGACTGGCAGAAGTGAGGAGTTTACAACCATATATAAGTTATCTAGTCTTAAACTTTCTTTTAAAAGAAATAGTACACTCTAATTATGACTTCTCAATAGAAATATTTACTAATAATTGAATGAATGTATTCAATAATGGAACAAAAATATATAAGCAACTTCTTTATTCCCAGGTTATCATGAGGCACTAGAGATATAGGCAAAACTAATAAATAACATTACTACCCTCATTTAGTATGAGGTTAATTGTACTCTACATAAACATGAGATGCAAACCTAAAGTCAATAACTCATTAATAAATGGAATACTTTTAAATTTCTAAATACAGGAATATATAGTAGAGAAAAACATACACAATAAAAATGGAATCGAAATTTAGATGGTCTGTCTCTCCTAATTTTAAAGGAATCTCCTGAGGACAGTGCTACTATATCAATTCAGAGAAAATTGTAGAAAAATCAGTGGTACTGCTAAAGTGGTATAAAAGGAGAGACGGGTTGCTACTTTTAAAAATGTTAGTTCTAAACAGCAAGACCATGAAGGGAATAAGATAAGATTCAACCACTGCTTGACCTATGAGTCAAATATAAGGACTGTATATACACATACATATGTCATCTTTAAACTTTTCAATAAACTCCAGCAAAGTTAATATGACACTTTTGTATTGATATGGTGTTATCTCACTATATCTAACAATACCAGTTAGATGTGAATATTATAATAAATAATATACATACGGTGATGAAATAGCAAAAAATTTATTTCAGAACCTAATACCCTTTAAATTTGGTCTACGGCACTTAGATATAAATGTGTGACCTTTAAAATGATTCAGCTACTCAGTATCTGCACATGAAAAATGGAACAGCAGTCTGCTCGTAGAAATTGTTTTGAGGATTAAGTACATAATGTATGGTTTTAAGGCTCTTAATATAGGAACCTGATTAATGATGGGGATGCAGTTAATAACAATTAAAATCCTGCAGACATTTTTGTGTTTTTCTTAATCCTTCATTTTGAAATCAATATTCATTGATGATATTAAACTTTTTTTTTTTGAGGGCAGTGTCACTGGCCCTCATATGTGGGACCCAAACCGGGGCGGCTGGCATCCCAAACCAGCTCTTAACTACCGCTCCACTCCGTCGGCCCTGATATTGAACTTTTAGTCACCACACCCATCTACAGGGAAACAAGCCACATACATCTTAAAAGACAAGTGCCCTCATTCTTATACGCAAAATCTTCTTTTCCCATACTATTGACAGTCACTCCAGAGTTAAGATTTTCTGTGCTCCATCAGCATTCTTTCATTTTTCTAGTTTTTCTCCCATTCCCATTTTCTTCTCTATGTGAGGGGTCCTTGAGCTCAAAGCTCACAACGTGTGCTCATCATCCTGTCTGTTGGGACACTTGCTGCCCAATACAGAGTGTGTTGGAGATGGTAGGTTTTATCTCGCCTTGCGAACTTCGAATGATTGATAATGACTGCATAAATTGCTCTGTTGAGAATAAGAGAATGCTCTAAAACCTGCAGGAAGAAAGCAGCATGTGCCAGAGAGTGGGAGGGAGGAGCAGTATCATATGTGTCAGGCCCTTGACATTCCCAAGTGGTAATGTCTGCCATGAAACAATGGTGAAAGGAGGAACTGTGAGGGACCTCCCTGAGAGTTCAGAAACAGTGACAATGGACTCTAAATCCCCAGAATATGGAAATGGTGCTAGGCTTGTGGTGGAAAAATGAGGTTAAGATAGGACTATTTTAGAACTAATTTTAAGCATTATTCCACTCTTTTTGAGTCACCTCTCAGCCATGATAAATTGCGAACAGTCTGGCTTAACTATAAGGTGGTTTAATAGGCTAGGATACTATTTTTTTAACCTTGAGTTTTCAAGTACTTATAATTGCAAAATGAGAATCTTTGCTTCCAGTGAAGAAAAATTTAGGTGAAAGTCACATTGGAGATGATATTCAGAGGCAGCTATGTTTTTATTTTGTTATATTTTCTCCCTTTCCTATAACCTTAAGTTTCAGAATAGATAATTTTCTCAATGTTTAAGTTGTTTCATCAAGTGTAGGAAGTGGAAAGATGGTGTCTGTGAATGGTTGAGTATTATTTGGCACTGTGTTGGGAACAAAAAACAAAAGGAAGAATTGGGTATTATTACAGGCAATTTTTTTTTTTTGAGGACAGTGTCACTGGCCCTCACATGTGGGACCTGAACCGGGGCCACTGGCTTCCCAAGCCAGCGCTTAACCACCGCGCCACTCGGCCGGCCTTTAACAGACAAATTTTAACACCACGTAATTTGGGAGCATAATTTGAGGAAATCCTTTCCTGTTTATGTTCTTCTGTGTATACAAATAAGAGTATTTCATGTTCTACTTAATACAAGTGTGCCTTAGTGTTGGTTTCAAGACAAAGCAAGCTTTTAAGTTATGCACCCCAAATAACAGAGCCAAGCAAAGAAACAAAAACCTGGACAATAAGCCCTTCTTATGGATGGTTCTGCTTTCCTGTGTTTCAGTTCCCCATGGTCAACCTCTGTCCAAAAATATTAAATGGAAAACTCCAGAAATAAACAGTTCATAAGTTTTAAGTTGCACACAGTTCTGAGTAGCATGATGGAATCTTGCGAGTCCTGCTTTGTCTCACCTGGGATGTGCGTCATCCTTGGTCCAGGTTGTCCAGACTGAATAAGCTATCACCAGCCTGTTAGTCACTTAGTAGTAGCCATCTCAGGTATTGGATTGATTATCAAAGAGAGAGACCATGGGCACATTATTTTTATTACAGTATACTGTTATAATTGTTCTAGTTATTGTTAATCTCTTTTTTTTTTTTTGAGGGCAGTGTCACTGGCCCTCATATGTGGGACCCGAACCGGGGCCGCTGGCTTCCCAAGCCAGGGCTTAACCACCGCGCCACTTGGCTGGCCCTATTGTTAATCTCTTATTGTGCCTAATTTATAAATTAAACTTTATCATAGGCATGCATGTATAGGAAAAAGCATAGTATCTATAGGGTTCAGTATTATCTGCAGTTCCAAGCATCCACTGGGTTCCTGGAACATATTCCCTGTGAATAAGGAGGGGGCTTCTGTACTGGAGAGAAATAATGGTTTTCAAATAGCCTGCCATTCTTTGGATGTAAAAATCAGTTTATTTCATTATTATATTATTGCATATGTGAATTATTACCAGAACAGATAATATCTTTCAGTATTTTTCATTTATTTTTTTTGATAGCTAATGGAGATAGTTTGTTAAGTTTTATATACATTATTTTTCAAACCTACATATATAAAGTAATCAGATTACACAGCTAATTTAGCTCATTGATCAGCAGATTTGTCTGCATTCACTTTTAATTATGCTGTTGTCTTACAATACCCCTTTTATAGTGATAAGCTTAGAATAATGCCTGAAACAGCTAGTTCTCAAAGCATGTGTTGAATGAATGCCTTATTCTCTTAATTACTTTTCTATTTTTTAATTGCCTCATAATGTTCTGAACAGAAATTGACATTATCTCTAAAACTAATAAACATTCATAATAGAGATGTGCATTTCCTTTTTTTGAAATGTCAGTTCATTAATTCCAGAAATCATCATTACATTAGCTATTATTTGTGTTAAAAATATCTTCAGGCCGTTAGTGGTGGTAATGGTTTTACTGCGGATGGAAGAAGGATAGGAGATCAATGTGAATCAAGAAGCAGATGGAGGATAATGTTACTAAGATTAGCTACAGGAGAAAAGCAATAAATAGCATCTGCATTTTCAATAAATAAAAATTGGATTACAGCACAGTTCTGTGCCTCCTTTGTCCCTAAAGCAAGACTTTAGATGTCAGCAAACATCTGAGCCTTTTATATAGGAAGAAATGTTGGCCACATTGATAATTATGGAAGTGAAAAACATATCAGGCATAGGAGATTAAAATTCTTATATATTATCAACACAGAGTAAAATATAGAAGGGAACCTGCATTGGTTACACAGGTTTGGATCTTTGGATCTTATCACAAGACTACTCAGGACATACTCCCATATGGCTTTATTCAAGTATAAGATACAGTAGACATGTAACAAAAAATGCAGGCGCATAATAGTGGCTGAGTGGCTCCTGGTGCAGCTCTCAGGGTGATTTTTTTGTTGTTGCACAGGGTAACTTTTTTTCATCAGATTATGAATCACCAAGATAGGTATGAGGAATCTTGGTTTCAGGGAGCTCAGTTTTTAAAGGGGTCTTTCTTGATAGACCACTGGTCTTGTAACCAGGCCAGATTGTGTAGCTGGTTAAACCAGGTATAACCCATCACTCTGAAGATCCCTAAATAATATAGACAAGCTAATACTGGGTGCAGAGTTGACAATATTAAACATTAAATAGCACATTTCAAAGTGCTAACTGCAATAGTTTGTCTTGGCTTTACCTTGACCCAAGGTGAATACTAGATTTCCAGGAGTCTCAGAGGTAAGCATAGTGATACCTCAGTCAAGTAGTAAGATCATGTTACATAGCAACATTGCACAATGAGATGGGTATATTATACCTGGATCTTCTAGGTAAGTTGAACACCTCTGAATTTGACTGCCTTTATTTTGTTCAGCATTCAGGACATACAGACGTATAAGCTATGTGTCTAGCCAAATAGTCTACTGCTTTGTTAGGGGGACATGCCAAATAAATGTAGTCAATTGCTGTGTGGTTGTACTTTCACTACTAGAGTAAGCAGAGAGGTATTCCTAGAAACTATAGCACTTAACGGACCTTGATCAATTGAAAGCTTTGTGGTGATTGTATGAGATAATGACTAGTATTCTAGGTTCTTTTCCGCAATAAACTAGAGCCAAAGCCACATCCTTTATATTGTAAAATGAACCAAGATACTTAGTGGATAATGGGACTGGAGGACAGCATGATTGATACTTGGCTATGGCTGGAGACTGGGGATTTATTTAAGAGAAACTGAATTCTAGGGAGAATTCAAGAAGATTGATGTATACAGAGCTAATTGATATGTGCACGCCTGACTTCTAGGAAAGCTAGTGTCTAGAGAATCCAGGATAAAGGCTGAGCTTCTACCACCAGAGTCTGCCTGAGATAAGTTGACACCCTCTGCTGTCCACACACCTGGAGAAGCCACCTGGTCTCATTGATGAAGCTGCCCTCAGTAGATTGCTAGCCCAGACAGTCCCTCTTTCATGGAGACTAAACCTTCACAGTCACAATTGCAGAGGCATGAGAATCTAGACCTTTCCCAAAGCTCCATCCTTAAATTATTAAATCAAGTGGTCCAGGCCTGATAGCCCATTTGCTGAGGGGTATCTACTTAAACTGTATGGCTTTTGAGGGAATTCACACCATCTAACTGGTCTAAAAAATAATCAATATGAGAACTAAAGAAATATGACCTGATTAGATATGCTAATTAATTAAAAAACCAAAAAATATTTTGAGCTCAAAATAGCACTGTGGCTTTGGATATACCTATCAATTAGGGGACACATTAAGTAACATAAATCATTTTCAAAACATGTAATCAAAGGTTGAGCAGATTAACTATTAATGATATGTTATCAGAATTACAGTACCCATATTTTAGCATAGATTTTTTTTTAAGTAGAATAAAATAGGTATAGAAATATCTTGATCATTTTAGGAATATGGCAAGCATTAGATGACAGTCAATTTAGCAAATATTTATTGAGCTTATAGCATGTATTAGTTTCCAGAACTAAAGTAAATAAGAGCTAAATTTGGCCTCAAGAAGATCCTGAGTAGTAATGCAAAAGCTAGTAGGAACAGACCAGGTGTCAGCTGGGGGGACTGTGACATGTGTTTTGGTGGATTTTTAGGTTAATAAATGAGCCTAGGAGCACCATGTCATGAAAAGATTGTATAGTCAGGAGCAGGTTAATGGGGATTTTTTAAAATGTAAGTATAGTTGATATACAAATTATATTAGTATCAGGTGTACAGTATGGTGATTTGATTTGAATACTTTGCTAAATAGCTTTGAAATCCACATTTTTGTGTGTGTTTTTGCTTGGCCCATGGGTCTGGGTATGTAAGGAAGTAAAAACTCAAAATCCAGTGGCCAGAAAGCTTAAGTGGGATAGAAGTTTCAAGCCAAGTTTGCAGATCATGATAGGCCTTCCATAGTGCAGAACTTTAGACAATTAGAAGTTGGGAGCATAAAAATAATTTTGAGAGCAATGTATAATTTCTTCAGTCTCTATATATGAGGATCACATTGTGGAAGCTGTATAGTGGCACAAAGCTGTATTTCTTGGTCTGAATACATTTTAAACTATGATTAAAATGTAGTAAGCAGACCAGTTATGATTGATCAACTGACCTTTTAGTAGAGAATCTAGCTATCACTGAAAATGAATGACCTGCACTGTAAAATGTTCAAACCAAGTCTGTATCATGAACTTATATAATTCTATGCCTCAAAATGTACACAAGTCAAAAGAAAAGGATGGGGAGGGAGGCGGAAGGAAATAAAGAAGTAAGTCTGTGAGATTAGCTCCGGAAACAATCCCACAAATTGTGGCCAGGTCTAGCAGTCCCGATGACAGCAGATGTTAAAAAAAACAAAAACGTTAAGAATTCAAATGAAGTGAAATGAAATCAAAGTATCTCTAATTTTTCAATAGTGCATTATGTATCAGTGTTGATTAATATAATGTGTTGTTAGACAACATGAGCTAAGGGTGATGTAACTTCTGGAATTTGGGCATCAGTTGATTGCTTATTAGATTAGGAAGAAATCCACTTTAGCCTCTTACCACCATTCTGCATTGTGCACTGGATTATATTCTCTCCCACAGAGTAGCCGTCAAAGACATTACTTAATCGATTAGTCATTCTAAAACAGAAAGTCCTGTATTCATCTGGCATTATAACTAGCACCAAGCGTTAGCAAAAAGTATACATGCTGTTGAATTGCAATTATCCAAAGCAGGAGGAAACTCTTTCTTCTGACAGTTGTTCCTACCGCGAACTGCCAAATGGCTATGAATATCTGGATTTTTACTCTAATGAAGCACAGACAAATATTCTGGTTTAGAAAGTTGCATTTTAAGTATCTTATGCAACTAGGTCATGTGCATACTGATTAAACAATATGGAATAGTTATAAAATGAAAATAAAATAGTTATTAAAGTGACAGTCTAGATTTATTTTCCTGGAAAGTGACTATGACAAGTGAAGAAAAGCAAGCAAAAATAACTTATAGTACCTTACTTCTATTGGGCCTATAATATTTGACAGGCATGACATAAAATATTTAAATAACACTCCACAAAATGGTAGCATCTGAACTTATAGGAGATAGATACATGGATGTCTGTCATTGATGGTTGAAGTTGGATCATGAAGAAAGTAATAATGTTTTATATTATACTCATCAGAAATAAAAACAAAATGAATGACATTCCAAAACAAGTAGCCAGTCTTTGTGTAGTTTGTTCAGGTGGCTCTGATCTGTCCTTCATAGTTGAAAATACTTTTCTAGTACATAGCTAGTAGAAAAGCCACTGATATGTGGGATATAAAACTGAAAGCAACAACAGAACAAGACAAACAAATAAAGAAACAAAAACTCATATACACAGACAATAGTTTAGTGGTTACCAGAGAATAAGGGGGCAGGGGTGTGGTAGATGAAGGTAAAGGGGATCAAATATATGGTGATGGAAGGAAAACTGACTCTGGGTGGTGAACACACAATGTGATATATAGATGATGTATTACAGAACTGTACACTTGAAACCTATGTAACTTTACTAACCATTGTTCCCCCCATAATCTTTAATTAAAAAAAAGAAAGAAAGAAAAGTCTTCAGGCAAGCATGAGAAAAAGCAGAAACTACTTGTTAATGATAAGACTTAATGCTTGTGATTAATTTTTTAATTAAAATACCACATATTTGAATAAAGGAGAATAAAGGACTGTATTAGATTAAAATACAGAATTATTTCATAAGGATATATCTGTGTTTTCCCTGAGGATGAGGGTAAAGTGACAGCAAGGGTGTGACAAATATCCATAGTCTTCCTGTAAGTGTAGCCTCTGAAATACTTATATCAATACATTTTACCTTTACAAATCAATAAGGAGGGTGACCTCTTTCTATGCAGTTCCTGCAGTAGTGTTGAGCTAATTAAAAATATGTAGCAATCCTTACAACTCTAAGAAAAAAGACAAGTAACCCAATTTTTAAATGTACAAAAATCTGAATAGCTATTTCTCCAAAGAAGTTATCTAAATAGCCACTAAACATATGAAATAATGTCTAACATAATTAGCCACTAGGGAGATGCAAATCATAACCACCAAGAAATACTATTTCATACCCACTGGAGTGATTGTAATAAAAAAGATAGACAATAACCAATGTTGGTAAATATGGAGAAATTAGAATCCTTATACATGGCTGATTGGAGTGTAAAACATTTCACTTGCTTTGGAAAACAGTTTGGTAGTTTCTCAAAATGTTAAACATATAATTACATATAACTCAGTAATCACATGCCTAACTGTATATATACTCAGACAAATGAAAACATATGTCCACACAACTTGTACACAACTATTTATAATAGCATTATTCATAAGAGCCAAGAAGTAGAACAACACAGATGTCCATTAAATGATGAAGGCATAAGAAATGTGGTATACCCATAAAATTTAATATTATTCAACAATTAAAAGGAATGAAGTAGGGCCGGCCGAGTGACGCAGGGGTTAAGCGCTGGCTTGGGAAGCCAGTGGCCCCGGTTCGGGTCCCACATATGAGGGCCAGTGACACTGCCCTCAAAAAAAAAAAAAATTAAAAGGAATGAAGTAATGATATGTGCTGTGAAATGGATGAACCTTTATCATGCTAAGTGAGAGAAGACAGTCAAAATAGACCACGTTATATGATTCCATTTATTATGAAATGTCCAAAATATACAACTCTACAGAGAAAGAAAGTATATTAATGGTTGCCTAGGGTTAGAGGTGGGAGGACTTGGGAGAAATACGAGTGAGTTTGAATGGGTATGGGATTTCTTTTTTGGGGTGATGAAAATGTTCTAGAATCGATTGTGGTGATAGCGGCACAAGTATGTTAACATACTAGAAAACTTGGAATTCTACACTTTTAAAAAGGTGAATTGTTTTTTTTTAAATTTATATTTAAGAAATCTGTTTAGAAATAAATAAATATGGAGTATAAGATAATAAAAAACTTTTTTCTGTAGCAAAACTTGTTTAAAAATATATGTTAATTTTTTTAAAATTAGGGCTTGATATTGGGAAGGCAATGTCAAAATTTTATGAGGTTGGTCACTGATTAATAAGATCATAAGTGGTGAAAAGGAATAGTTTTAATTTGGATACCTATTGATAAGAGTGGCAGTACAATATTTTAAAAAACATAGTAGATATCTCAATTCTAGGATATGTTAGCTTCTTCAGAAATGAAGATGTTTTGTTGTTTGCTTTGTTATAAAAACAGAATTTAACTGAGTAAATTTGAATATCTAATTGGCTTTATTAAGAGATCCATGAATGGGGAAGCATCCCATCTAGCAACTAGAAGGGCACTGTAAGGGTTACAAAATGGAAGGTTTTTGTATAAAGAGGTTTGGGGCTGGGCATTATTAACAAAATAAAAGAAAGGATTCTTTTTGGACGAGCACTAACTTTTCTTTGGGGAAAGAGAATGGGATGTGTTTTTATCAAGCAGATTGCCTCTTCTTACTTTGGGGGAATGTAGTAGCCCATTGACAGGTTAGCTTATTGGTATTTGATCAGAAAATTCCAAACTGGTGATTACAATTATATGTCTTGGAGGGGTTAAACTGCAATTAGATCAGGTATTAAAGCTAGGTTTGGTATCCCGGGCTTTCAGCACAAATGACACCATTTTGGACATGTGGTTTTCTCTTTAATAGTCTTCATAATCAAAAGCATGGCAAAGTCAGCACAATACACAAAAACTTATTCTGTGTTTTTGATGTGAGTAGAATATGGAATATCTACTATGTGAGACAGATTACACTAGGTACAAAGTAATTGAATACTCCAGGCCAATTTGTCATTTAATGGAGTAAAAAATCAAATTTCTACTTTACACAAACATATGTGAACTTGTATTATAATATTTCACAATGGCATGAGGAAAAGAAGAGATACCTGATTTTTTTTTCCTTAAAGACTAGCTTATTAAAATTACTACAATTTTTAGTTTTTCTATTTCCTGGCAACTGTGACAATATTAGTTTCTATAATCTAATCAGAACAGAGCTCTTTTATTTTAACACATTTATGTCTAATTTCTTAATATCCTCTGCAGGCAAGAAAATATTCTTTACCCAGACAATGATATGCAAAGATTGTTCTCAATTACATATACACAGGGACACAGAAAAATAGCAGCTTTATTTGTAGTACTTCAGCCACATGTCAAAAGTAGATATAAATACATGTACAAATTAACCAGTCAAAATGCATAAAGATCTATTCTCCTTTCCAGTAAATATAGAGTACCTTTTAAATGATTTGTCTTTTCAAAAGAGAACCCAAAGTCCTCTGTCACTCAAGAATAGATTCAGTCATTCTGAAGGAGATAACCAAGGGTCAGTCATCAAGCCCAATCCTTTGATAGTACTCTCACCAGTGGAAAATAATGGTTCATCCCTGTGCACACCAGAAGCAAAGCACACAAAGACTGCTCTGTTGAATATGCAGCCGGATTGCACTTGTAGGTTTGGACATGTTAGTCCTTGAGTCTAGTTGTAGTATGGGAAATAGCCAAACCCCAAATTTAACCAGAATACACATGGACCAACAGAGTTGCCGAAGAACAAGAAATAAAATTTAAAAACACAAAATAAAAGGGGGTGGGATCGGAAAAGCGGGTTGAATAAAAGGAATTTCTAGGGCCAGCTGAGTGGCGCTGTGGTTAAGTGCTGGCTTGGGAAGCCAGCGGCTCCGGTTCAGTCCCACATGTGAGGGCCGGTGACACTGCCCTCAAAAAAAACTAAAATAAAATAAATTAAAATTAAAAAAAAAAAGGAAATTTCTGTTGCCCTTAAGATTCACTTCATAAACCAGGACTGTATGTGCCTGAGTCAGAACAACCAATAAGTCGAACTTCTCGGGCAGCACAGTTTAATTGGTCCTAGAGGATAAGTCTTGGACTTCTTGGAGAGACTACGGAAAGTATCAAAGTGTAAGTTTTATAAATGAGCATGTATCAAAAGTTTATTTAACTGATTAAGTAATAAGCAGGATGGTGAAATTGGTTCCTACTCTTCATTCATTGTCTCACAATAAACCTTGCATTTTTGTACCTTATGTGGTCTTGATGTTTCCTTTTCCTGGAATTATCTTTCCTGTTTTCTGAATTTATTATATTACTCTTTGTCTTTGAAGGCATAATACTCTCTCACCTATGTCACTATGACTTTCCTCATCTTATCAATTGTATTACCTCATTTTGCAATGGTCATTTTATACTTTATGGCAGTTATCACATTCAAAGAAAAACCCCAAAGTTCTGTTCTTTTGTATTTTTTGTCAGATATTATAATTTATTTTTTTCTGTTTGTTTGAGCAAAGTGGTTTTAATGTTACAAATAGTCAATAAAATCTGTCAAATATAATTTGTGTAATGAAACAGCACTTTAAACAGTTACCTTCTGAGCAGTTTCACTTACTACAATACAGTTATGTACCACAACAATGACATTGGGTCAAGGATGGACTGTATATACAAAGGGAGGTCCCATGAGATTATAATGGAGCTGAAAAATTCCTGTCACCTAGTCTTAGCTGTCATTAAGTCAAAGCACAACACACTACACACATACTTGCCATTGTGTTATAATTGCTGATGGTATAAAGTACAATAACATGCTGTACAGATTTGTAGTCTACGAGTTATAGGGGAAAAGAATTTGTCACCCCAAAATATGGCTATTTGGCGTAAGGATGAATAGGCTGGTGAATTTTAAGAAATAGCAGACATGGGAGAAGCTATGAAAAGGAAGTAGAAGTCACCCTGTATAAAAGACTCATATTTGTAAGAGAAATCTCTCTTAGTAAGGTTATTTACCACTCTATACAGGAATGGGTTTATGATCTTATCTCCAGAACTTCTTATCAATGCAGAAAACAAGAATTTCAATCTGCATAGCAAACTTATCCTCTTTTCCCTGATGACTATCCATAACTGACCTTCCCCACCCCCGACATCATCTTTCGTCTTCAGCTAAAGATGATATGTAAAATGGTGACTTCAGCTATTTCAGCAAGTTACCTAGTTTTTCTGGGTCTTCTTAATGTATACAGGAAGTATACATGTTATTAAGCTTTTGTTTGTTTTCCTCCTATTAATGATTTATTAGAAGGATGTCTCAGCCAGGAACCCAGAGAGGTAAAGGGGAAATTGTTTTTCCTTCCCTACAGAGCAATAGGCTATGCCATATAGCTTAGGTGTGTAGTAAGCTATACTTTCTACACTTATGTTAGTGTACTATATGATCATGCAATGACTAAATTGTCTAATGATGCATTTCTCAGAATTATCCCCATCGTTAAGCAGTGCATGGCTGTAGTTTCCAAAGAGAATGTGTAAGTTGAAGTATTGATGGAAGGTTTCATAACGGCAGTTGTATTGACCTAAATCTAGAAAGGGGTGATGATTTGAAGAAACAGAAGAACCATCTTACAGACTAGAAAAAGAATATATACAGATATTTGTGAACTGAGGAAACCAAGTGAAGTGTGCTAACTAAATAGAGGATGTGTGTTGGAAGTGATCAAAAATATTATAAGATAGGGAAGTTGTTTCTCATTCTTAGAAGTGATTGATTGTATTCCTAGTGATCGTCATGTGCAAATGTGATTTGAAAGAGACTTTGGATATTTAAACAATACAATCATCTTTTCCCTCCAACTCTGTTTTCAGTTTACAATAGAAAGCAACGATATTAACAGTTTTATCCCTTTGACTGTGACCATGATTCAAAGAGTCAATGCTTAGAGCATGTTTTATAATCCTTTTAAATTATGACCCCATTAGTCTGGTCCAGAAAGGGCCATCCTTCATATATAAGGACTTTTCACTGGCAATCAATAAGCATTAATTGAACAATAGCAATAGGCTTGAATTAAATGGCCTGAAGGATCAACATAATGAAGTACATAGTTATTAGCTTATAATAGCTTATAATGCAGTTAGGGAGATAATGAATCCACATAGGGAATCCTGTATAAAGATATTTATAGAACCTATGTAAATGATACATTCTGTTGTGCAAACTGAAGGCACCATAGAAAGTCAGCAGCAGGAAAATCAATGGGGATCCAAATAGACTAATGGGGATCCAAACAGACCAATGGAGATCCAGATTGACCAATGGGGACCAAATAGACCAAAAAAGACAATCCTATCAGGAACCAGGTACTGAGCTCCCTCTTTGCCTGCATCAGAAAATCGAATCCCTCAAAATTCTCAGGAACATAATTATTCCTGTTTCTCAGATGATGAAATTGATGATCAAAATTGTTAGCTCCCTCAATATTGCCCCAGTAGAGTGGGACAAAATCTGGAATTTCTGACTCTACATCCCAAGCTGACCTGTTTTGCCTGTGTTTTATGTTACTTCATAACTTCAAAACAATGAAAAGCTGATAGCTTTTTGATCTGGAATATACAGTAGGAATGGGCTTTTTGCAGAGAAAGGAGGTAGCAAAGAGGGTATGATATCTGGATCATAGAATGTCCTCTCTGCCCAACAAAAGAGAGAAATCAGTGTCCTGGCCTCCTAAGCTTGAGAAGTTTTTATGTAGCCTGTAATTTTTTTCTGCCATACAGTCCAGGGGGAAGGTAAAGTGACCCTTTGGTCCCCAGGTGATTAGATGCTGGACTACCTTCAGTCCCAAACATCAGCACACATTAAACTCTGATGGTGGCTTTTGATGAAGACATAACAGTGTAGTACAAAGCTGGAAGACCTGAGTTTAATCTCAGTTCTTTGCTGTGCTTATTCTAGGGTCTTGCCCCATCTGGTACTCATCTCACTCTTTCTGAAAGGACAGATCACATGCCCTTTGTGTCATACAAAGCCTGCTGCTTTAGGGGAACTTGAGGAAAGTAAGTAAAGCACTATTCAAAGGCCTGTATTTATTTTTTTGGTTTTCACAACACCACCATGAGGGTAGTTTTATTATTATCATCCCATTTTACAGATGAGAAAATGACACAGATTTCTTAATCCTTGTGTAATACTTCTTGTCCCTTACCATTATACCCTAACTCTGAGCTCTTGGCCACCTAATATGGCTTCTCCTCAGTTTCGATGTATAGAAAGGTGAGCTCTGATTCTCTAGGTTGAGCAGTAATATGGCAGGTGCTCTGACTCCTGTCAATCTAGGAAGATTGATAGTCTCCAGTTTTCTCCTTAAGTTCTTTCCATAATTAATTTCCTTCTGAAAACCACATGGTTTAGTTGCTCTTTTAAAGAAAGACACATCAATTTATCCTATTAATGCACTGTTGTCCCTATTCCTTGGGTACTAGCTCTGGCCTTTTTATATTAAAGAAAATTTGTTTTTCTGCTGAGTCTATCTTTTTTTTAAATTAAATTTATTGGAGTGACAATGGTTAGTAAAGTTACATAGGTCTCAAGTGTACAATTTTATAGTACATCATCTGTATATTGCATTGTGTGTTCTCCACCCAAAGTCAAGTCTCCTTCCATCACCATATATTTGACCTCCTTTAACCTCTTCTACCATCCTTCTGCCCCCCTGGTTATCACTAAACTGTTATCTGTGTCTATGAGTTTTGTTTCTTTATTTGTTTGTCTTGTTCCGTTGCTGCTTTCAGTTTTATATCCCACATATGAGTGAAGTCATATGGTTTTTTGTTTTTTTTTTTGAGGGCAGTGTCACTGGCCCTCATATGTGGGACGGAACTGGGGCCGCTGGCTTCCCAAGCCAGCGCTTAAACCACCGCGCCATTCGGCCGGCCGGCGTCATATGGTTGTTGACTTTCTCTGTCTGACTTATTCCTGCTGAGTGTATCTAACAGTTCAGTAGCTGAGGATACTGAAGAAGTCTGACTTCAGTGTTGTCCATGGTAGCAGAGTGCAGTTTCTTAAAGCTTGGCAATAGGATGTTTATGTGTGGATTTAGTAGGAGATCAATGTGAAAATACTAAAGCGTTTTTCAAGTGGTATTTGCAAATTATTGTGGAAGCAGATTTTGGAGAATCTCAAAAACTAGGCTAAAGAACTGAAATTTGATATTTGAGTTGTTGGTCAAAGCAGAAAACCATGAGTTATCTTTTATATATCCCTTTTTTTGTCACTTTTTTTATATATTCCCTTTTTTATGTTTAATCTATCACTAAGAAGTAATTACACAACCAAAATATATCAGTACCAAAAACTAATTTCCCTATATACTTCCATTAACTAATTCAAATACCTGGTATCTGTCATGTAAATTATTTCAATAACCTAATTAGTCCTTCTGGCATTTATAGCGTTTTATGAGAATCACAAGAATTAATACACTGAAAACCCTGTTCATGTATTCAGTAAGCACCAAATAAATGTCATGATACTGGTTTTTTCTTCCATTTAATTATTCCCATAGAATTTATGTTAATCATTTTAATATTTAATTCATTTTAATTTGTTATTAAACTGGTATAGTTATTTCAAATTTCAGATCATAACAGAAGAGGAATATAATAAGTCCCCTGGCCCACCACTACCCAAGCCGCAGTCCTGCTATATCAGAGGGCTGTTTTACCTGTTATTTTTCTCTATATTTATGAATTATATTCTTACATTGTAAATTGTTAGTTTTCACATTTGCATATTGTCTATTAATTTCTCATTATAGTTTATTATGATGTGCCTCTTCTACATTTCTCCTAATTTCCCCTGCCTCTAGTCATCCAGATTTTTTAAATATTAAAATTGTTATTAAATCTGTAATAGGCATTCATATTTTTATGATGATATATGTATTGTTCACTGAGACCACACTTCCTTCTTTCTATAATTTTTTTTTTCTCCTGGATGTAATAATACATTTAGTTTTTTTCTTTTGCCTGGCTTTCTTTTATATCATCTTTACTTTTCCCCCCAAACATCTAACACCTCTACCACATGCATAGGATGAGTCCTGTGTCTGTCACTGTTTTTCCTATGTTCTGAAAATTACATTCATTCATTCATTCATTTGTTCGTTCATTTAATTTGAGAGAGAGAGAAAGAGCAAGGTGTTGCTTTCCATGACCTAGTCCTTGGTTCCCATCTGAATAGTTTATTCTCTAATTTTGGCTTCCATTTGCCTTCATAATAGAACTTCATTTTGTTCTTCTGTTATGTTGGATGAATTTTTTCTGCATATCATACCTTTCTCTCTTTTGCTTTATTCCCATATTTTTCCTGGGACACTTCATTTATTAGTTTCTACTAGAATCCTGGTTGGCAGGCAAAAAATTAGTGTTTACATGTCTAAAAATCTCTACTTTTTCTCTCACTTTTGATGGTTAGTTTCGTTGGGTAGAGAAAATATACTAGGATAAAGTACTCTTCACATAGTGTTTTGAAGTTTTTGCTCCATTGTACTGTGTCTTCTAGTTTTGATGTTATGGTGTTCAATGCCATTTTTATTCCAAACCCTTTGATATGACTTGATTTTTCCTCTGGACATTTTGGGATTTTCATTTAAAGTTGATGTATTTCCTTTAGTTGTGGGTATTTACTATTATTATTTATGTGATTATTTCCTTCCTCCTGTTTCCCTATTCCTCATTTCACAAAATTATGTTAATTTTATGTTGGTTCTCTGGATATTAGCCTTTTAATTTCTTATTTTTCCCACTCTATTTACCATTTATTGGCATTTCTTTCTACTTCAACTGTGTCTTCACTTCTCCTTTTAATTTTCTTTTAATTTCATCTATCTTTAATTTCTAATAACATTTTTTTGTTTCCAGTTTCCTTTCTTTGCAAATTTCAAATATTGAATTGTGAATCAGCTTAAGCAAAGAACAAAGCTCTCCTCTCTTGGGAAGTAGGGGAGGTATTGTCACTTTATTTTGTGTTGGCTTTTGGTAGTCACTATTTTATATATAGACTGTTAAACATATCTTTCGTTTTGGTTCTTTAACCTCACAACCCTTCTAAGTACGATTTGCCATATAGTGTGAAACAGATTTTGGGTTTTGTGTGGGCAAATTATTTGTTTCATTTTGGTGTTTTAAGTCTGTTGTGGCTACTTTTGTTGTTTTCAGCTGTCACCAATGTGCTGAAATATCTTGATCTCTATTGTTGTCCCTCCAATTATCTTTGTCTTTTTGTGTTAATTCTCTATTTTGTCCCTTTGCCATCATTTTAGGAGGGTTTTGTGAGGTACTGCCATTATGCAGATATCTCAAAGACAACTTCCTACCTTTTAAAATAATCTTGTACCATACTTGCCTTACACAGGAAGTTCTAATCATGATTGATGTCCTTTAGTTCTTCAAATGCCATCCACGCCTTTCCAATGGAAGGTTGTAGTTGCATGATATCTCTTTAATCTGAAGTGTTCTTCCACCATCTCTTAACCAGGAATAGTCTTCTTTATTTATACCAACCCTTAAATGTCCTTCCATTTGAGAAGTGTTTTCTTTCCATTGTTTACTTACCACAGTAAAGTGTCCCATCTACTTGATTGACCAGTCAACACGTAAAATATAGAAGATTGACCTGATCTGTCATTTGGTGTAATATATACCCATTGGTAAGAAAGAAATGCTTTTATGTTGATTGGGTATGTCATTTCAGTAGGTTTGTTGTTCTTACATGAATTACAAAACAGTGTGAAATAGTGATTAGAAGCATGAAATTGGGTGCCAGACTGCTTGGGTTTGATTCCTGGCTCTACCAGTGCCTTTGGGTGCATTGGTTTCCTTGTCTATAAAATAGGGAAAATACATAACTATTAGTGTCTGTGATAAACTGATAGACATGAGGTACATCTGTTGGACATTTTGCAATTGCTATACAAGTGATGATTTAAAAGTTTAGTAGTTTTGATTTACACTGAGTTAAACAGATAAATCCAACTTTGCAAGAATAATTTTCTGTTATCTCATAAATGTAATAGTTCCAGAAATATGAATTAGCTATAACTAATTCACAAATTTGAAATTAAAACATATATAATCAGAACAAAATTACCCCTACTTAAGGGATAAAAATTAATTAAGATTAGTATCTAATTTGTTAGTGTAGAATTGCACAGTCTGTTTCTTCTCATGTTCATAAAGCTTAGGGTCTTTTTAGAGATTTAATTTTTATTTTAACATACTAGCATTTTGCATAGCATAAAAGAAAATCAGAGCTTTAAGATCATGATGGCAATTGCATTTCTCAACTGCACAAAGAAGGGATCTGTGCATTTCTAATTTTCATGAAGTAAGCTGTAGGAAATACTGGAATATGAATACAAATGCATAAGGCTAAAGATAGAAACATCTTTTTAACAGTTATTGCTTTTATTACTTGGAAACATGTATATTTGGAGACCACATATTTGCATGAGCGAAAAAATGTCAAGCCAGATACATTGCGAAATTATAGAAGCAAAATGTATTGAAAGAAAATAAAAAAGGAAATGAAAAACATGAATGGCACATTTATTAACCATTCCCTGATCATCCAGGTACCATCTGATTCAAATTTTCCTTCAGATAATTCTTAAAATTATGACAACAAAACCATAGGCTAACTATTTGTTTTAGAAATTGAAACTTCACTAATTATATTTGAACAAGGTCATAATAGCATTCCAAACTTAAAATTTAGAACCCTTTGCTTTGACAATGCTTTATTTGTATATAATACTTTTCTAAAGTATCAGCAAATTTTATTTTTTATGATTTTCTAAGTTTAGGAGCTAATTCTAGTTTATCTCTTTCTCTTCCCCTACTTTATTTTATTTCCTTCCTTCCTTGATTATATAATTTTTTGTTCTCAAAAGTTCTAATATTGCCCTTCAAACCTGCATTGCTCCAAGGTTATGCTTTAATGTTCAGTGCTTAGTTCTTGTCACAAGAGTGCTATATCTGTATATAAAGAAGTGAGTATTGTTTTATCATGAAACTGAAGTAAGTCAAAGGGATATATTTAGGTCAGCTTTCTCTAGTCATAACCTTTATGTCAGTAGAATAGACTATACATTTTAGATTTTAGATATGGAGAAAAGCTGACTTAATATGGTTTCTTCCATTTATTTTTACTTAAGTACAGAATGTATTTTGCTTTGCTTTTTCCTGTTATTCTAGAATATTAATTAATTCATAAGATGTGTTTGTTTAAAGAAATAATTATAGTTTAGGTCTTGAAATTTAAATGGGTCATCTATTTTGTAGGTATCAGATTCATTTCAGAGGGCACTAGTGCTAACAGAATCCAGTTTATTTTCATTCTCCACAACTTCTAACCTAAAGCAAACTGATCAGGTTGGATGAAGGCATGTTATATGTGAGACAGTGGATGCATAGACCATATTTTGCCAAACAAAGCAAAAAAGTCCCTTTACTCCTACCCTCATATTCTCTCTATGACTTTTCTTCCCTAGCTAATGATACTTCAAAACTTATGGTTGAGTCTTAATCATCACGCTATGTCTCTCTTTTTTTTGGAGGGCAGTGTCACTGGCCCTCATATGTGGGACCTGAACCGGGGCCGCTGGCTTCCCAAACCAGCGCTTAACCACCACGCCACTTGGCCGGTCCTTGTCTCTTTTTTGAGCTTGAGATATATAGATGTAGATATATATGTCACCACCCTCCACATCCAATAAATATTTCTTTAACAGGAACACCCAAAATTAATATGTCCAATAGTGAACTCATAATCTTTGTTCTGAAACCTAGTGTCTGTCTCACTTTTCTCAATATACCCATTCAGTTTTCTCAGTTTAGAAACCAAGAAGCCATTCATGGCAACCTTCCATTCCCTTACCCATTCAAATCTACTAAGTCAATATGTCCCATTGATTCTTCTTAATTGCAGATTTGTCCACTTGGTCTCTAGCTTCATTGTCAACACTGTGATAGTCAGGGACACTACTGTTTCTCACCTCGAGTATTGTAATATCATGCCTTCTCTAATCCCAGATTAACTACGGCACCATATTTTGTAAAGTGGAAAATGCTCACCAAGGACTTCATTTTGCAGCCTCTCCATACCTCTTTATAACCGTGTAACCTCATTTCATGCAATTTCCTTACAATAAGAACTAGTTTAATAAAACCCTTTTTCAGTTGTTCCAAAGCTCTAAGCATTTTCTGGTATGGGGTTTATACGTGATCTCTTTTCTTGTAATACTGTTCCCATTCTGCTCACTCATCTCTTTCACTTGTTATGGCTTAGCCATTACTCATTTACCAAAATTTAACTTAAATTTCACTTCCTCACAGAAGCATGATCTTTTTCAAACGCAATCCTGATTATTAGATTCTCTGCTCAGACTCCTGCAGTTAATTGCCATTTCATTTAGGTTAAACTCCAAATCCTTCCACACTACCTGTCTCAGCAAACTTCTTTCAACTCCTGTTCCCCCACATGTTATGGGAATTTCCACATATTATTTCTTTAACTTCATTAACTGTATTTAGAAGTTATTTCCTCAGGCAACCTTTTCTTGACCTCTAGACTAAGTCCAGTTGCCCTGTTATACTTGCTCATTAACATTGTGTGCTAGAACTGAACACATTTATAATTTACATTTCTTTGTGTATTTTTAAAATTACTTTTTCCAGTGGTAAATAAAAACCATGCTTTTACATAATATTTTAATTTCTGTTCTACAGGATAATTTAAATGACATTGATTTTTTTTTTTGCCTTTTAGAAGTTATTTGAATATGTAAAATATAAAATATTAAATTTCAGTCATCTTAATAAAAAGGAAACTGGTAACTTTTCTCAGTTCTATTAATGATCATTTGCCTGTTGATTTTTCTTCTACATTTTCATGAATTAATTTAATAATTACTGTGTTCCTAGGAAAAATACATTTTATTACTTATGTCAAATACATCATTATTTATGTTTTAAATTCCCTTTAAGTGATTATAGTCCTTTGCTCATTTAAAATATTTTGTATTTGAGTGTGCCTGTGTGTCTGTGTTTACTTTTTTATTGATTATACCAGGGCTTTTTTCCCCCAAAACAACTATATCTTAAATTTTATGATTCTATACTTTTTTTGTAATAATTTTTTAATTTCTCCCCTAACATTTATAAAATCTTTCTTTCATAAATTATCCTCTGTGGTTCATTTAAAAATATATTTAGTTAAATGCTTATTCATCTACATTTCATTCATTATTATTCATGAAACTATTTAGAGCTTTGGATTTATTGCTAATATCTCTTACTATATAAATTAGCTTTTGAGTAATGTCCCTATAATATTTATCTTATAAATATTTTATAAACAGATTTTATTTCCTTTTAGATCAAAGACTTTGTTATTGTTTTTATTAATAACTTACAAGTTTGGTTTATATTTTTGGTATTTATATCTAACTCCTTTGAATAGCAGTGGAGTTGTGTGGCCCACAGATTTTTTTGTTTTGATATGGACAGATTTTTCCTTCAGGCTTACCCTATGATCAAGATATATATATATATATACATATATATCTATATATCTATCTATATATATACTTTAATTTCTAATTTAGTTTGAATAAAGAAGATCTTCAAATCAAAACTAAAAATGTTAAAGAATTCTAAGATTTTAAAAAGGTTTTTTCATATCTTTCTAAGCAGCTCTGTCTTTTATATCAATACTGTTATTTGGCATACGGAATATGAAATTAAGAAAGTTTTGTCTTTATTGTACCTTATATGTGTAACCTGCATCAGTCAGTATTTGATCAAGGAAGCAGATTTACTATGAGTCCTTTGGAATAAAGAATATATTCTAGGAGGTAAACTCTAGGCATGGCACTCGGAGAGTCAGAGAATAGTCGCTAACTAGCACTCTTTCAGCAAATCTGAAGCTGCAGGGAACCTGGAACCCTGGGCATGCTGATCTGTAGACAGGAACCATGAGGGAAGGTGGTGGAGACATCTATGGAAGGCTGTCGATGCTCCTTCTGGTGTGGGCAGTGTCAGCAGTGTCAGCTGTTGGAAAAGCTGGATTCAAAGTGGCAGAAACTAAGGCAAGCTGAAACTCGCTGGCACTTCTGACTTCTCTCTCCCCTCATCTCACTCGAATAATCTTCAGAAAGTAATAGCTGTTACTTCATTTCCTCTTTCCATATCTTCCATAGATTTCTCTTTAGACAACTTCTGCCATTTATGCATAGCAGGACTTCTAGGAAACATAGCTTTAGCTTGCTGATTTATACATTTTAACACCACTATGGTTCACCCTTGAAAACTTGGCATTTATACTCATATAATGCACTTTTTAATCATGTATTCTTTCTGAGTAAACTGATAGCAACACCATGCAACTATCCCATATTAACTGATGACATACTAACCTTCTCCCCCAAAGAGAACGTAAGTCACTTTATCTATCTTCTAATAATGTACATTCCTTTTCTGAGTCACATTCACCCTTTGATAGCTTGTAACCTAAATACTGAGAATTAAGTTAATCCCTATTAACACATTTTGTGAATAGGAGAATGAGAGAAGGAAAACAATTGTGTGTATGTATATGGACTTATATACATACATATACACACATACTGTACATTATATGTATATACAATATATAAATGCATAGTGTCTGCAATATGCAATGTATATATACACATACTATATATATGCACTTATACACATGTGTGCATATATGTATGTGTATATATGTGTTTATGTGTCTACAATATATGTACACACAACACATATCAGCTTGGACCATACAATTAATTACAGAAAAATGTGCGCCTATGAGTATTTCTTCCTTAAATACACACACACACACACACACACACACACACACACACACACACTTTTTCAATTTTATGGAATATAACTACCACAGTCCTTTTCTTCTGTAACTAGTCATGTGGTCCAAGGTGGCATTTGCATCTACCGTTTTCCGCTATGTATTTATTTTCTCTTTGCCCTTGTCTTAGTCAGCTCTAGATGCCATAATACAATATCACAGTCTGGAGGCTTAAACAACAGGCATTTCTTTCTCACAGTTTTGGAGTTCAAGATCATAGTGCTGGCCAGTTTGGCTACTGGTGAGGACTCTCTTCCTGGCTTGCAGACCACTGTCTTCTCATGTGTCTTCACAATGTGTAGAGAGAGATTGTAATATATTCTCTTCCTCTACATAGAAAACCACCAGTTATAAAGGGCCCACTCTTATGACCTCATCTAACCCTAATTGCTTTCCACAGGCCCCATCTCTGAACACGATTGCATTCAAAGTTAGAGCTTCACGGATACATTTCTGGAGGGCACAATTAAGCCCATAGCAGTCCCCGTCAAGTACCTCAGCTAGTAATAGATTCTCGCCTGGTTTGATGATTCAGACCTTTTTACTTCAACAACTTGTATTCCTGAAATATCTGTGTCATTGCTAGTCTTGTCCAGTTGGATTGTTACTGTTTTCCATTGACTTATCACAGGACATGAAAGCATTAAGTGGTGCCCAGTTGTGTTTCCTCCATTCTATAAGTAGATATATCACTTTTTGCTTCCACTCTATAGCACCAATCTACTTTCCCTTTATAATCAGGATAATCAGACCCTTCTAGACATGTTGATTCAGTGGCATGAGCAACCCGACATGAACAAGTGGCGTTTTCATATTCCAGTTTAATAGAACTATTGTTGTGAACCTCGGTAGAAATATTCCTTCCCTCAGAACTAGGATTTTTAGATGAGCAGAGCTCATAGTTGCAGCAATGTGAAGCAAAATTTTCACTAGAGTCTCATCAGTTGTAATAATGAAAGGAGCTATTCACATTTGCCCAGCATGACTCCTGGATTTGTTAATCCTGGATGTGGGAAAACAGCACCACATAATGGTCATTTATCCAGAGCATATCCCACATTCTGGAAGAGACATTGCCAGGGCCTCACAATGTGTACCACACAGAGAGTGCCGCCACTGATTCTTCAAAATCCCATTCTATTTTCCTACCATGTCAGCTGTTCTAGGTTGATCGCAGACTCCATAATATTGGTAAATTCCAAGAGGGTGAGCCACACATTTCTTCCTGCCAAGTGAAATGTTGGTTTCAACAGAAACATCGGAGTCAGGGAAGGCAAGTCTATATTCAGCATAAATATCTCTTCCTACGCGAGAACAGTTTGGCTGCCTCTTCTGTTTAGAAGTGGTCCAGAATAATCAACCTGTCACCAGGTAGCTGGCTGTCCCCTCTCTGGGGACCATGCTATATCAGGGGCTCATTATTGACTACTGCTGCTGATAGCTTGATCATTCAGCAGTGTATCTAGACCTATAATCTTTGGTAAGTGGAAATGCACTTTGATAAACTCATACATGACAGCATTCTAACCATTATGATGACTTTTTGTTTTTTTAAATAAACATGGAAGTAGGTAGAGATAGATGCTGACTAACAGCCACAGGAAATTATTTTATCCACCTGATTATTAAGCTCCTCTGATGAGGTTGCTCTATGCTGAGCATTCATGAGGGACACACATTTTTTCATTCTTTGGACCCATTCAGAGAGATCTACATACAAACCATTGCCACAGAATCTCCTGTTGCAGTTTTTAAAATTATATATTTTCAAAATCCTTAACCATCCAGCCAAAATATTAGCCATTACCCGTGAGTTAGAGAAAATCCACATCTCTGTCCATCTCTTTTTCCTGGCAAACTTATAAGCAGGTGCACTCAGTCTTGTCCCCTGAGGAGATAGCCCTTCACCGTGTCCTTGGACTTCACCAGAGTGGTATTTTAAGGCTAGAGCCCCTGCTACGCGTATTTGTGATTCTCAGTCAAGAGCAAAGGAAATCTGATGCATTTCTTTGAACAGGCCCTATACGTTCAGTTATTGGCTTTTTATGCTTTCATATAGTCACTCACTTACTTATTCTTTTTAATTAGTTTTGTCAAGTGTTTTTTCACGTGACCACTTATCTCCAACTTTCTCCCTTTCCTGGACATATGTCTTTTTGTGGGGAAAGGGTTGCTCATATTCCTTTTTTTTTTTTTTTTTGAACTACTGACTTGCAGAACAGCCTTAACAGGGTGATGTTGTGTCTGTACTTACTTATTATTGGGAATCTGACAGTCGAGGTAGATTCTTTTTCACCAAACTGTACCCCAGATATGATGCAAGAGGATAATGTTTTGTGTGTGTTTATATAGCATTTACTTAGGTAGAGTGTTGTCCTGCTTTCCAGCCAAAGCAGAAGGACTCCAGAAAAACATGTATATCTGCATGTCAGCATGGACTGCTCCAAGAGCCTCACTATGAGCTGAGGATGTTAGTGGAATTCCCATGAGGGATGCTCCACTTAGCTCTAACAGTTATTTTGCATTCACGGGGCCTCAGTGTAATTATGTCTCAGTTTGGTCTCACTTTGCACAATAAGTAGCCAAAATCTTAAATACATCTTGCAAATTTTCTTTTTTTTTCTGTTTTCTAAGCTGGTATATGTTTTATTTCTATTCATTGGTTTCTTTAATTATTAAAGTACTCATCTATTTATTTGCATTTTGTTTGGTTATTTCATTGGGTATTTCAGAGTTGAAAGAATTAAACCCAAGGACCCAAATCATCATATTGAATGAAATCTAGATCTGATTTTTGAACCTAACTGATTAGGACACTTAATACTATTGACCTTTTGACCAATCTGCTAAGATTCTCTGTATGCTAATTACATAGCACCTTGTGCTTACATTTTTATTTCATCTTTAATAAGCACACCCTTTATATCTTCATCTAATTACTTCATAATCATGTTAAATAGTGTAACTTGATGTCTGAATGTGGGTCTCGAATGGATTTCAGAAAAATACATTTGAAATAAAGTCTTAGATAGAAGAAAATCTTAGAAACCTGGAGCATGGAAGCCATTTTTTTCCATCATTACTTATTGTTATTTCTTGAATATTGTGACTTAAAAGAAAACTAAGATGAAATGAAGTATAGATTTAAAAAGGAACTTATATGGCAGTTTCAGTCTTCAAATGCCATGTTGACAAGGAAAAGAGAATTGAGGCCAGAATTGCTAAAAAGATAGAGCACCATTATTACAAACGAGGAGGGGTGGTGATGGTAAATAAATACTCATCACTGCATTTCACTAGTTACTATGCTGTGACTATAGACTAAAATATGCAGTGCTCCCCTTTTGTATAAAGACATAAAACTGTGCAGTGGAAAAGGAGTTCAAATCAACCTGGTCTGAGTGATTTAAGCAGATGCTTATGTTTGGAAATAGAACACCTGTCAAGTACTTTGAAGTTCAATAGACCTAATGACTCTAAATAGGGGGAAAAGTAGCCAAGGGACCATTAAAAACTAATGGGTGAATAAATGAGATGGAGAGAAAAAGATTTTGGAAATGTAGTTTGAAATCTTTGGAGTTCATATTAAAGTAATGATTCTAGATGGAAGTAATGGGTCATCCATAAATAGCAGGTAATAAAAAAATAATTTAAATCGGGTTAAAAAAACTTTTTTAAAAAATTCACTGTATTGCAAATATAACAACGTAACCACCCTGTAAAGATTTAAATCTCAAAATGAGAAATTATATAATCATCCATCTTAAAAAAAAACAAAACATCATAGGAGATATAAAAAGCCCCTATGAGTACAACCTGTTTACTTGAAGTATTGTAGAAGGAAAGGAGACCGGTTTACATTTCTGTAAACTCAAACTTTAGTTTTAGCTTTACATTCTAGTTAAGTGTGAATTGTCAGACTTCCATTATTCCTAGAACATGGATATCTCTGGACAATAGCGGTAGTATCTTTTGACAGTTGACTACAATATCCTGTCAGCAAAGAGACACTTTTTTCTTTGGCAATCTGAGCAAATAAAGATTATATACCCCCACCAAGAGAGCAAACACATTTGGAATGCATGAAGTGTAAGGAAACATACTTGATATACATATTGATGTATGTGTATACATATGTATATAAATAGAACATTTGCATGTACATTTATGTATATGGATATGCATGTGAATATTTTTTATAATGTATGCATGTGTATATTTGTTATAGGATATTAAAACGAATCCTTTGGTTCTCTCTGATTGTAAAATGGGACCCAAAGCTTGTAAGAAGACAGACTAATTATCTTCCTGTTCTGAGGCTATCCAGCAACAACTGGATTAGATATTAGATTGCTAAGAGACAGAACCTTTGGCTTTGTGGGGTTTGTAGTGCTTATTCTGTGAGACACTTCCTTTGTCTCTGTAGGAGTGTGCTACTGCACCTAAAGAGACTCACTCATGGAGATTGGGATGCCTCCAAGAGGGGCATTTTATTCTCTTCTTTAGTATTGAGTATGTATTTCTGAGATATAATTGACATATAACATTGTATAAGTTCAAGGTGTACAGCATGTTAATTTGATACATTTGTATATTTCATATATATATTTATGTATTTCTCTTCCCTTCTTTTAGCAGTCTGTATAATTAATGATTTTCCTGCTCAGCCTGTGGTTTCCGAAGGAGGGAGGAAGATAGAGGCAGCAAGGAAGAGAGAGAGAATGAATGGAGAAGAGTAAAATGCATCTTCCTATCTGATAGGGCTAGGATGGGTGAAGTTTCTTTGAGCCTCATGATTACTTACTTACTTGGGAAGCTGGCTAGACTTGAATGATTTTGTCTGTTCCCCATCCCAGAGGATTGCTCTAAGGAAAAAAAAAAACAACAACAACAACCAAGCAGGAGCTCTAGGGAGTTGAAAGGTGTAAGTGTTTAATTCCACTTGGTTTCCCAAATCAAGGAATTGAGAAGTGGGGATGCCCTAAAGGGACTTTGAAGAATTTTCACATACATTTCCACACAAGGGCTGGTATTTGGGAAAAATAACAGTTACAACAGCCTCAACAGTTAATTTAGTGTTACTTAGGGAAGCATCCACCGCCTTGATTTAAGACAAACCTGAACTTTTTTCCAGCCCACTACTTTGCCCAGTGGTGAAATGCTAGGGCTTAGATACGCACAATGTGGAAAGACGCACAAAAATATAATCTACTCCCACTTGCATTTTAGTCCCCTTGACCTTATCCTGAGATAGTGGATGGAAGAGCTTGGATTTAGAAATGAGATGAAAGCATTTCACGGGAAGGACTGAATTTTATTAACTGAAAGCAATTTGAATATTATAGATTCTGGCCAAAGTAGCAACGCACTTTAGAGATAAAAATAAATTTACATGTAATAGGAAACAGTGAATGATATTTGCTGAATAAAGATAAAGGGGTAGTCCAGAAAAAGGGAGTAGGGACGTTTTTGTTTTCAGTTATTGTGCCAGAGACTCATCTTGAATGTTTATTTCTTGCATGTGCAACCTCTCTGTTGTACAGATGAGTTATTATGTTTAAAGAGTTGCTGCTTTAAAATAGCTAAAATAATTTATCTGGGAGTTTATAAAATGATATTCAGCATTGAAGCTTGTAATGCAGACCAATGAAAACTAAATGCTAATAAAATTCTTATTTATTTCTGCCTTACGGACCAATTTTTCACAAATATACTCAATGTTGAACATGTAGCAATTATGTGTGCCTATGGATGGGCATATATACACAGAGAATTGTATTTAGTATTTGGGAAAAAAAATCTTGCCTCATCTGAAAGGGAGATAGGCCTTATAGATGAGTTTTTTACAGTGTAAAGCATATCAAAATGTTGAAAAGGGGAAAAATTGGTGGATGTATGCTTATAATTAGTGCACTTACAATGCAATAATGCATTTTTAAAAATCCCATAAAATACCAATATGAACTATGTTAACCTATTTTGTACTATTTAATACCAAAATAGAGGAAAACTTGGCTGTCATATCTTTTATGTACTTTGACCACCCTTCACTTAATATATCAGCTATCATGACATTTTAATGTTATGCATTTCATTTTGGAAAATATAGATTATGGCATAGATAATACTTGATATCACCTGCCTAGAATGGGACCCAAGGAGAAAGGTCTTTATTCTTTCCTCCAAATCCCTATTACAGTACCTGCCAGCACCACAGTAACTAGTTGTAAATGTGTTCCTAAGTTCTGCATTTTAGAGCTGTGAACAAAGCAAAAATGCAGAATTTAAGTAAAATAAAAACAATTTAAAATAAAATAATTTAAGCTAAAATAAACAGAATAGGAGCATTAATGTTTACCATTTTCCTGGCAGATATGTCCTGTGTCACTTGTGTTGTCTTCCTTAGGGTTTTGAAAGAAACTAAAATGGTGGGGTAAAAGAAGTGAAGAAAATAAGATTAAACCAAATTATTATTAGGGGTAACATGGCACTATTTTGAAAAAGTCATTAAGTAGTGAGTGCATTACAAATGAATGAATAGTCAATATGTTTGTAAAGAAAGTATAATATGATTAACTTCTGTTAGACTGATATGGGAAATGCTGGCTTTTAAAGGATAAAGTTTAAAAATAATGGTGAACCTGAATGTTTGGGCTTTTTCTTGGCTTATACCACTAAACATATTACCACAAACCCTTCTTTGATTTAAGGAGAGTAAAAGGAAAGTAATTTCCAAAATATTATGTCTTATACTACTTGTCCCCTCAACTTAAAAGAAAACCAGACTACTAAAGAATATTTGTAGTGTTGGTTTCAATACTGAATTATATCAGTTTCCTCTGAATATCCTTGGTGTCTCCAAATAGTGTATTCTACATACTACAGAAGAGATTTTGAATTTCATAAATTAGTCCTGTTTCCATAATTTTCATTTTCTGAGACTGTTCTAACAACAACCTTCCCTGCCCCCACCCTCACATTTTCATATATAAACAAAAGAATTTTCAGAGTGGAAAAAAAAAAGAATGAATTTACTGTATTTGAGTATTTGAGCAGATGTCATGTCCAGATCAAGTTTCTTTATACTTTAAGAATACAAATGTTTTCAAAGATTGTTTGTATTAAGCAATGTGTATTTCTTAAGATACTGCAATAACAATAACTTCAATAGCAATGGCTATTATCTGTTTTTTATTGTTTATCTATTATTCTTATTACTAATCCCCGTAACCCAGGTGGCAACCATCTTGCTTTTTTTCTGGTGAAGCTATACCATGCTCTCTATGAAATCAAGGTCAAATCTTTTTCTTAAGGCATATGAAAGACTACAAGTTCAGGCTAAATATGAGCCAAATGTTTCACTTTTTAATAACAGTAGCTGTAAAATTTGTGACAAAGAGATAGTTCAGCTCACTGTAGCTCTTTCCATGGAGGGAACTTAACAAAGATCAGCTCTTTTCTCCCTGATCTAAATGCCTTGTGAATCTATTGCTATATACCCTTGCTGAGGTCTTTTGATTGAACTCCCTTGGCTTCCCCTTAATTCAATTTCTAACCAGCAGATATTGTTAATGCATGCTGTGTGCACATATTCCCAGCTTTAGTAATACCGACAGGAACAGGCAAAGCATCACCAAATCAAGGTATGCACGCTGCTCTTGCTATAAATAGCCCCATTATCCCGGCAATCTGTTTCTCCTTAACTCTTCCTGTCTTTCATTTATCCATATAATCCCAATCTGTAATTCTAATTTCATGATTATTTGGTAGGATAATGAAGGCATGATTATTTGGTAGGGTAATGAAGGCATTAACTATGGGACAGAACTTGAAAATATGCATTAACAGTAAGCAATCACTCTTGTTAGAGAGAAATATCCAGTAACCTATTAAATGATCCATGATATCTTGAAAGATACAGACAAAAATAGATCAATCTGGTAGGCTGAGTGCATAGCCTTAAAGAAGTTACAGAATATTTATGTGACTTTTTCTTATCAGCCTAATAGTATTGATGTTACTGAAGAATTCAAACAACATATATGTAGATTAATGACTGAATATCTCTAAATGTTTCAATTCTCTTATAAAGGATTTTAATATATATACTATTAGTGAAATTTCTTTTGTGGTTATTTTCAAACAAGCTATTCCGGAAAGACATTTAGACAATGGTGCCATGGAATAAATTCTGTTATTATTTAATCAGACCTATTAAATATTTCAGTATAATAATATGCACAAAACATTAAAATTACAGATGTAGAATGTAAAATCTTTTATTGGTGCTGAAGTGCAATTTAAAATAGCCTTTAAAAATCTCTGGTATGGCACTCTCAGGCATAAATATTTTCTGAATACATCAATAATGAATATCCTTTTTTCCCTTCATCCCTTAAGTAGAGAAAGTTGTAACCTTGCCATTGTATTATCTTATAGGCTAGCTGAGAGAGCTAAAAATGTCATATTCTTTAGAGGGCTAAAGTAATTCTAAGTGAACAACATAGTTATGTAATTTTTGCACAATTAGTTCTTGTTGGTATTAAATGTTTTAATAATGTGTGATTCATTTAGTGTCAAAAGCCTGAGGTAGAATTTTTTTTCTGATTCAGTTAAAACAAAAATCTACAGTGATGGGCCGGCTGAGTGGTGCAGTGGTTAAGCGCTGGTTTGGGAAGCCAGCGTCCCCGGTTCGGGTCCCACATATGAAGGCCAGTGACACTGCCCTCAAAAAAAAAAAAAAAATCTACAGTGCTAAGTATTTAATTTTCATTTTTTATAATACAAATGTACAAAATAAATGTGTGGGATACTTGTTTTAATAATCAGAATTTAAATTTCATTCCAAAATGTTAGTATTGAATAGATCTGTATGTATTCCAGAAACTCAAAGCAATAATAGTATATATAGTTATGTAGTAATGTAAAAATGAAAAATAAATTCCTCCACAGTAGCAAATATATAGCTATGTAAATAATATAAAAATATAGAACTAACTAATTAAATATGGAAACTAAAAATAAATCAATAACTCCTTTTTATATTTGGATATTTTTTACAGGCAAGTATAGACTTAAGGATGTTATCTGTTATTGTCCTCCTTGGAAAACTTCAATATGAAAAGGGAATACCTGAAAGCACATTTTATAACAAAGAAGTAAAATAGCTTTACCAGATAGAGAGAGCTAGTTCTAAAGTTGGGGCTTTGGGCACACATTACTTTGTTTTTCTCTCTTAGCAAGCTCATAAATCGCACTGGTTTAGTGTGTGTGTGTGTGTGTGTGTGTGTGTGTGTGTGTGTGTTGGGCTGGGGAAAGGGGAATGTTGTGTGCATGAGTATTTACATATGGCATTAGATATTTTGCATTGTTTCGTGTCTGGTTTCTTCTCAGTGATATATTTTACAGATTTATTTATGTTTGCATAAATCAATAATATCAATAATTGCATACAGCAATAATGTCAATATATCAATAATTAGTTTATATAGCTGTATAATATTATATTGTATGAATATATCACAATTTCTTGATGAATATTCCTTTCAGTGATCCTGTGAGTTTTTTCCAGTTTGGGGTTATTATGAATAAAGATACTTTGAACATTCTTGTACAAGTCTTTTTGCAGACATATGTGGTCATTTCTTGTGAGAGTATACTTAACTGATGAGTTTCTGGTCGTACGGTAGATGAGTATGCTGGAGCAACCTCTTATCAGTTCACTTGTGCTGCTTGTTATATTTTTAGCTATTTTGTGAGCTGGTTGTTAAATGTAGACATTATTAAACTAAGTTATATAAATTTATATGTAAGTAAATTACATTTAAAACAATGTGAATAAATTCTCAGAAATCATCACACCCTAACTATTTTACTGTCTTAATATTATCTATGTTACTGAGGTTATTTATGTTTTTCTATCAGTTTGGTGGAAAAGCTATATTACAATGTCCTATTGTGCATCTTTTTCCAACTCTGCATTCAGTGATATCATAATGAATATGAAATCAGACATGATAGTAGTATTTATACTCACAGAATTTCATAACTATTATATATCAGAGCTGGAGTTATTGGGGTTGTTTTGCATGTCTAGACTTAAGAACCTTATGGAGAAAATGTTACTCATGCAGATTAAGCTTCAAAGAGTTGTTTCTTCTATAGAGAATGTGAATATCACAAAAAGATTAAAAAATATGCTTCTGGTATTCCAATATTATTGCCTGAGTCAGCAAATAAGTTGCATATCATTAATGAAACAGACACATACATCTTTGTTGTTTCACTTATGTATTTCTAGTTAATGTAAACAAAAGTAACAAATCTTCATTATTTATATATTGAGTACAACACAGTACTTATATCAACAAAATGTATAATAAATTTGTATATTTACTTTATACATATATTTACTTTTCAGAAGACTGGTTGTTAAACATTTACCAACATGTAACTTAAAAAATAGTCAATTAGAAACTAACTGCTAAATAAATAAGCAAAAGAAAACAAGTGGGACTACATTAAACTATAAAGCAAAAGGAAAGGCTCAATGAAGGAAACCATCAAAAAATGAAAAGGCAACCGATGGAGTGGGAGTACTTATTTTCACATCATATATCTAATAAGGTGTTACTGTCCAAAATATATGAAGAACTCATGGAACTCAGTAGAAAGCAACCTGATTAAAAAATGGGCAGATGACCTGAATAGACATTATCCAAAGAAAACATACAAATGGCCAACAGGTACATGAAAAGATGCTCAACATTGCTAATTATCAGGGAAATAAATACAAATCAAAACTCCAATGAGATATCACTTCAGACCTGGTAGAAAGGTTGTTTTCAAAGAGCCAAGAAATAACAGGTTGTTGAGAGGATGTTTACAAAAAGGAACGCTTGTATACTGTTGGTGGCAATGTAAATTGGTGCAGCCACTGTGGAAAACAGTCTGGAGGTGCCTCAAAAAATTAAAAAACTACATCATGCTCCACCAATTCCACTCTGGGTATTTATCCAAAGGAAATTAAATCAAGATCTTGATGAAATATCTGCACCCCCATGTTCATTGCAGCATTATGTACCATGGCCAAGATATGGAAGCAACCTAACACACACACACACACACACACACACACACACACACACACACACACACACACAGCAATATCATTCAACCACAAAAAGAAGACAATTTTGCTACTTGAGACAATATGGATGGAACTTGATAGAATTATGCTAAGTAGAATAAGTCAGAAAAAGACAAATACTAAAATATTTATGATCTCTCTTTCATGTGGAATCTAAAACAAAAACAAACTCAGATACAGAGAACAGATTGGTGGTTGCCAGAAGCACACATTAGGAGAAATAGGTAAAGTTGCTAAGAAAGTAGATATTAATATTTCTCATCACAGAAAAATGGACGAAGTATTTGAATAGACGTTATCCAAAGAAAACATACAAGTGGCCAACAGATGCATGAAAAGGTACTTGACATCAGTAATCATTCAACATTAAGTAAAATAAAGAAGGGTGGTGATTGATATTAACTAAACTTACTGTGGTAAATAGTTTGCAATATATACATTATCAAATGATTTTGTATTATACCTAAAGTGAATGCAATGTCATGTCCATTGTATCACAATAAAAAATTAATTAATTACTTGGAAAATCAGATGAAGAAAGATATTTGCAACAATTGGCAAATGAAGATGAAATGCTATAGTTTTTATTGCACAAATAGCTTATGCAAAGTAATAAAAGACACCAATGGGTCAATAGCTAAAAGAGCAATGGAGATAAACAGATAACTCATAACACGGAAAATACATGAAAACGCATGAAAAAAAATTTGGCCACACTAATAATTATAAAATGCAAACTATAGCAATGTCACAATTCAACTCTCAATAAGTATTTTCAAAATATAGAATTTATAATGATTTTTTATTCTGTTCCTCCTCCCACTGATGGTCCAATGGAATGCATACAGAGCAATTAAATCTAGGAATTGTTTCTATTCTCAATTTCACATCTCAAGAATTTTCAGTTGTGATCATTCATCATTGTTGACTATAATTTATTATAGGATGGTACTAAGTGCGTACATAAATTCTTTTTTTCAGCTTTATCAATGTATAATTAACAAGTAAAATTGTAAGGTATTTGAAGTATACAACATGATGATTTGATATACATATACATTATGAAAGCATTCTCCTCATCAAGTTAAGTAATATATCCATCAACTCACTTATTACCTTTATTTATTTATTTGTTTTTGGTGAGAGCCTTTAAGGTCTACTCTTTTAGTAAATTTCAATTATAGAATACAGTACTGTCAACTATAGTCACCATGTTATAAATGACATTCTCAGGCCGTATTCATTCGATTCACAATGATTTTGATGTTGTGGTAAGATGACCGTTCTCTTAAATTCCTGATTACTTAAAAAATAATTACCAACATTTAAAAATTCTAAATAACAATACCAGTATCACATTCTTTTTAAAAACATACATATTTTATTAGTTTCAGGTGTACAAAACAACATAGTGATTAGACATTTAAATACATCACAAAGTATGAACCTCAATAGTCTATTACCAATCTGACACTGTGCATAGTTATTATAATATTATTCACTATATTCCTTATGCTGTACTTTATATCACCTGGCTATTTTTTTAAATTATAGTTGACATCCAATATTATTGTATATTAGTTTAAGGTGTGCAATGTAATGGTTAGACATTTATATAATTTATGAGGTGGTCTGCTCCAATAAGTCTAGTACACATCTGACACCATACATAGTTTTACATTATTTGAATACATTCCCCATAATGTATTTCACATCCCTGTGACTATTTTGTGACAACCAATTTGTATGTCCTAATCCCTTCACCTTTCTCACACAGCTCTCTAACCCCCTCCCATCTAGTAGCCATCAGTTTGTTCTCTATACTTATGAGTCTATTTCTCTTTGGTTTGTTCAATTCTGTTGTTTAGAATTCACATACAAGTGAGATCACATGGTATTTGTCTTTCTCTGACTTATTTCACTTAGCATAGTACCCTGTATGTCCATCCGTGTTGTCACAAATGGTAAAATTTCATTCTTTTTTATGACCAAGTAATATTCCGTTGTATATAAGTACCACAATTATTTCATTCAATCATCTATTGATGGGCATTTTTATTGTTTCCATAGTTTGGCTATTGTGAATAGTGCTACAGTGAACATGGGTGTGCATATATTTTTCAAATTAGAGTTTTGGATTTCTTTAGATAAATACCCAGAAGTGGAATTGCTGGGTCATAAGGTAGTGCTATTTTTAATGTTTTGAGGAACTTCCATAGTGGCTGCACCAATCTACAATTCCACCAACAGTTTATGAGGGTTCCCTTTTCTCCACATCCTTCCCAAAGTTAGCTGATTGTGGATTTATTGATGATACCCATTCTGACAGGCATGAGGTGGTATCTCATTGTGGTTTTGATTTGCATTTCTTGATGATTAGTGACGTTGAGCATCTTTTCATATGTGCAGTCGTCATCTGTATATCCTCTTTGGAGAAATGCCTATTCAGGTTGGAATGTTTATTTTTGGGGGGTTCAATTGCATGAGTTCTTTAAAATTTTTAGAGGTTAACCCCTTACAAGATGTATCATTGACACATATCTACTCCCATTTATAAGGATGTCTTTCCATTCTGTTGGTGGTTTCATTTGCTGTGAAAAAAAAACAGTTTAATTTGATGTAGTACCATTTGTTTACCTTTTTATTGGTTTGTTTCCCTTGACTGAGGAGATATGTCAGTAAAAACATTACTAAGGGCAATTTCTGACAGTTTACAACCTATGTTTTCTTCTAGGAGTTTTATGGTTTCAGGTCTTACATTTACATCTTTAATCCATTTTGAGTTTATTCTTGCATATGGTGTAAGAAAGTGATCCAGTACCTTCCTTCCTTCCTTCCTTTCTTTCTTTCTTTCTCTCTCTCTCTCTCTCTCTCTCTCTCTCTCTCTCTCTCTCTCTCTCTCTCTTTCTCTCTTTCTTTCTTTCTTTCTTTCTTTCTTTCTTTCTTTCTTTCTTTCTTTCTTTCTTTCTTTCCACGTTTCTGTCCAGTTTTCCAACACCATTTATTGAATAAACTGTTGGAGTCCAGGGTGAGTGCTTGCTTGCAAGTTTGTCTAGGAATGGGCCCTTTAAGAGGGAGTCTTGGGTTTCCAGCCATCTTCCTTCTCACTGTGATGGACAGAATCCTCACTGGTTTTCACTGCGAGATGTCATGGGGGCGGGGGCTCCCCTTCCCAGTTCAGGACCATGGGCTGGAGATTCCAGTGTGGCACTGAGAACTCTCAGTTTTCAGGGGGGACCTCCACCACTGAGGTGTCTCTCCCAATGTTCAAACACTATCTGTGAGTTTGGGGTCAACCTGTTTCTCATTTCCACCCCTCCTACCAATCTCAGCATGGCCTCTTCTTTATATCCTTAGTTACAGGGGTTCTGTTCAGGTAGTTTTCAGGTGATTCTCAAGGTTGATCGTTCTATAATTAGGTGTAATTCCAGTGTACTCATGGGAGGCAGCAGACATTGTGTTTACCTATTCTGTCATCTTTGACCTTAACCTCAGTATCACTTTCTTTATTGTTTAAACTAACCTACCAGTGATTACACATAATCATGGTATTGTGATAATTGGGGTCTCTGAAAAAGTAAAGCTTGGATTTGTAACTTTTGCTGATATTTTTGATGTAGGTACTCCTACCATGTATGGTTTTAAGCTACTAAAAGTTTAATCCATTCACAAAATTTCACAGTTGTCTCCTGCAGATGAATACAAGCCAGCACAAGGATTCTACTGCATGCAGCTTTTTTTCTTTCTTTGTAAATATCAATGAATTTTCATACAAATGATAAAAATGCCAATCTTCTTTAAAATAAATTAATTATATTTGAGGAGAAATGGATCAGAATATGCTTTAGTTTCTTCATTTAAAATGTGAAATTCAAATAGTTTGGCCAAGTTAGAAATAAGCATCAAGTCTAAATCCATGCTTATCTCTTAGCACAGAAATTTTACTTCTAGTAATTTATCCTAAGAAAATGAAAGCAGATATGTGTAAATTTTATCTACTATTAGGTTCATTGAAGTATTGCATTTTTAAGTAACTCTTTGAAAAAACTGGGGGATAATAAGTATTTAATTCAATTATGATTAGGCTAGATGATGTATTAATAGGAAGCCGTTATACATAATATTTTAAAATATTATTTAAGGACATAACAAAATTATTGCAGTATATCAAGTGGAAGAGAAGGTTATGAAACAGCATTTACAGGCTTTTATTCGAAAAAATTTTATGTGGTTAACTGTGTATATCTGCATTTATCTCATATATTTATACTGTACTCATATACACTGTATATATATATATATATAACAAAATATATCCTCTCCATTATATACATACTCATATATTTACATATTTTATATGTTGTTAAACAAGAGCATTCTTCATGTATAAGGTTTATAATTTTTTTCTTGTTTTCCTCTGTCTTCCTAATATTCTACATCTCTGTAGTCTGCAAAGTATTTTGTGATTCTAACATATAATTCTGGCATACAAAAATGTGAAGAAAGAACCTAGTTCTGCTTAAGTATATCATATGTGGTTTTAAATTATAAGGTTATTGAATGTAACTAGGAACAGATGTTTTATCAGCCATCAACAATAATGAATATTTGGAAAATACAAAACAGTAAAATATATTAAAAATTGTTCAGACACTCATACATAGCCAACTACTATAGTAGATTTCCTTAATCTTATATTCTTCTAACATCCATTTCTATATGTTTCTTTGAATAAGGAAAGTACATATATGAATTAATGCATTCTTATAGGAAATCAACATATTGAATGCCTCTTATTATCACCTACTTCTTCAAATTATTGTTGATTAATTAACAACAGGGAGACTTCTCTGCATCTGGAGCTAAAACTAATAGGAAAGCTGACATCTCAAGGGCATGACATTTGTTAAAAGATTTGTTTCAGAAAGATAACCAACAGTATTTGAAAGCTAGTTCAGAGCCCCTTTCATAATTGTTATGACATTAATAAGCTGTAAAGGTGACTATGTGTCTAGATAACATGGCACTCGATACTTACTGGCTGTGCAATTATCCAGTCTTGGAACCTGGCAAGATCAAAACCATATGCATACACTGCTGGTGGCTGTATAAATTGGTGCAATGATGTTGGAAAACTTTATGTCAATATTTACTAAAAAATGTGTGTACATACACACACACACGAGGTGTGGCAAACAATACAGTGAATTTTTTTTCTTTTTCTTTTTGAGGGCAGTGTCGCTGGCCCTCACATGTGGGACCCGAACCGGGGCCACTGGCCTCCCAAGCCAGCGCTTAACCACCGAGCCACTCGGCCAGCCCCAATACAGTGAATTTTTAACTAAAAAACGTTATTTCAGTAAAACACACATTGCCATTAATCCCCTTCAAAATATTTCCCCTCTCTTTGAACACACTTATCCTATTGTTCTTGCCACTTTCTGAAGCAGTTCTGGAATCCTCTTTCTTTGAGCATCTTTAGTTGTGCTGTCATGGCTGTCTTGATGTCCTGAATCAAAACAAAACATTTTCCTTTCATGGTCATGGTGACTTTGGGGAAGAGCAAGAAGTCAGACAGTGCCAGATCCATTGAATAAGGTGGATGAGGATACATCGCAATGTTTTTATTTGACAGAAATTGCTGTACCAGAAGCAATGTGTGACATGGAGCCTTTCCGTTGTGATCACAAAATGTGGCTGCTGCCGAGTGCCATCCAATGGAAAGGCAGAATCTTCAATATAGGAAGCGGTGCATCAAACCCTAGTCACAGAGAGTGACAAATTTCAACTTGTTTTGTGCAGTCAGTCAGGTGTAAGCTATGGTTGAGAGAAGGTATGTTATATAGTGTGCCATAAATCATCCTCCATCGTAACAATGCTCCCTGTCACGTACTGCTTCTGGTATATGGCAATTTGTGTCAAAAGAAAACATTTACACTGTGTTCTCATGCACCTTGTTAACTGGATCTGACACCATGAGACTTCTGGCTGTTCCCCAAAGTCAAAATGATTCAGGACATGGAGGCAGCCACGACAGCACAACTAAAGAAACTCACGAAAGAGGACTTCCAGAACTGCTTCAAAAAATGGCAAGAACAATGGTACTCATATAAGTATGTTCAAAACAAGGGGAGTATTTTGAGGGGGATTAATGGCAAGGTGTCTTTTACTGTATTTTTTTTTTTAATTTAAACATTCAGCATATGTTTTGATCGCACCTCACACTTTATGATTTAACAGTTTCACTCGTTGGTATAAACTCAACAAATGTTTTCATATATTCAAAAAGAGAAGTATAAGACTATCCATAAGAGTAGTATTTGAAATCACCAAAATCTAGAAAATGTGCCCAGATCCCTGAGATTCATAAGCTACCTAGGATCATTTCATATTTTCTGTATAGCAGTGAGAATGAAATGAAACACTTATGAATCTCACAAAGATAATACTGAAGGAAAGAGGTCTCACACAAAAGAATGTATGCTGTATCATGCCATATGCATCAAATTAAGGAACAGGCAACACTATTATGTTAGAAGTCAGGATAGTGGTGAAACTGAAGGGAGTGATTGTTCTGTTTCTTGATCTGGATTTCCATAAATGTGTTTAATATGTGGAAATGTATCAAGTGGTGCACTTTTGCTTTCTGTACTTTTCTGTATGTATGTTTCTATAGGTCAGATGGCTAACCAGGTAAAATCAAGGTGTCAGCAAAGCTGTGCTCCTTTCTGGAAGGTCTAGGGGAGAATCCATTTCCTTGTTTATTTAGGTTGTTAGTAAAATTCAGTTTAATGAAGTTCAGGACTGCAGTCCCCATTTTCTTGCTGGCTGTCAGGTCAGGGCCATTCTTATCTTCTAGAAGCCACACACACTTCGTGATTAGTGGCCCCTTGCCTCCATTTTTCAAAGCCAGCAACAGCGAGTCATGCCTCTCTCATGCTTTAAATCCCTTGCATTTTCTCACATAGTTAAAACTCTCTGATCTCCATCTCTGCTTTTAAAGGCCCATGTGTTATTTTGGGCTCACCCAGATTAAGGGTTATCTACCTGTTTAAAGTCTATAACTTTACTTCCATCTGCAAAGTTACTTTTGCCATGTAAAGTAACACACTCATGGGTTCCAGTGACTAGGTCTTGGTCATTATTGTGGCCGTTCTTGTTCTGTCTGCCACAGTATTTAACTTCAAATTAAAATTTTTTACAAAATCGTTTTAAAACCATATCCAGACAAGTGTAACTAAAGAATAATGATTCCTCCTTAGAGCTCGAGCCTTCCCAGGGGCCTATAACATTTGCCCTCCAACCTCCCGAGATTCATAAGCTACCTGGGATACTTTGAGATTTTCTGGTAAAAATAAGCCTGATACTCCTTTAAAAAATGAGGAATTTAGCTTGGGAAATGCTGACTGCTCTGTTTCCTCGTGGGGAGTCATAATACTCATTAATATAGAAAGGTTCAGAGATATTCTGCTGCTACTAAATTTACTTAGCTGTGTTAATCCAAACACATTTAAACACAAAACAAAAAAAAGGTAGCCTGTAAAAGCTGTTAACATCCCTCATAAGGAATGATTTTCCTTAATCTAGATACTGAACATGACTCTTTAATGTCTCTCAAATTATTTTTCATTAAACCACCACTCTTGCTTACTTACTTTCTCTTGCTTTATATAAAAAAAAAATATTGATGGTGTTTTTACTCTGTTTTAATTGTTTGATGTGTTGTTTCTTCAGAATGATTACCCTTTGTAAACAGATGAGAAAACCAAGGTGAAGTCATGTTCCCAATTTCCCACAGCTAGTAATTGGCAGATCTCCACATCTCCATTTTTACCATTCCCCAAACGGTCTTCTATTTTATGCTGAAAGCTCCCTTGTAAAGTACTTACTTGACTTTTTTGCTTAAAACATTCCCAGCATATCCTTATTACCTATAAGATAATGTCAGATATGCTTAGTGTGGCTAAGAAAGTATTTCTCAGGTCTCCCCAGATGCTGCACTGGTTTACTTTCCTGCGTCTTCACACCTTCCTGTCTTTCTCCGTGAGCTTCCAATTCTCTATTCCAAGAGACAAACTCCTATTAATTTTTTCCAGAATCACCTCAAACATCACCATCTTTGTAAAGATGTCCCTGTCTTTTCCACATAGAATTATGTGCTCCCACCTCTTGGCAGTTGTTTAGTCTGTGTATGTTTATGTGGGTTTATTTTGTTGGCTTGAATGTTGGCTCAAAGAGGAGTACTATACTCTGATAAATTATAAAGTAGTTCCCCACTCACCCTCCCTCCCTAACTTCTAAATTATTTATTCCTTTACCACTGACAAATAAATATTGTAATCTATTTCCTTAAGAGATTTGAGAAAATTTTTTTTGTAGAGTGATTAGCTAACTTTGTTTAAAGAGACTTTATCAAAAAATAATACTTAATTTCTCATACTAAATTTGCACATATTTGTTACATGACTGACAGCCCCAAATTAGATGGTGAAATTCTCAAGGATGGAGGCAGAAATAATGACTTATGTTTTGATCTTCAGCTCTTGATCTTTCAATTATTATGTATGACACATATATAATATGTGCTCATTAAAGGTATGACTAATCACTGATTAATAAAAATGCTGGGTAGAATGAGGACAAGGTAGAAAATCAGTCACACAAATCTGCTTCAGAACTAAATGAATTGTGTTTTTGTTGAAAGATGTTTGCTTAAAAAACAAAACAAAACAAAACTGTCACTTTGAAAGGCCTGTAGTTCAGGCTCAATAAGGAAGCTCCTCACTTATTATTACTACCAGGTCATGTTACAATCCCTAAGAGCTGTGGGTGTTATGGAATTAAGTACCATACAAAAGCATTTATTCTCCTTAAAGTAGAGACAAAAAGTGGAGTTACGCAGCATATTAACAGGAATAACACTTAATTTCTCTGTAAGCAACAGATATTTCTTTATTCGCTGGATTCATTTCAGTGAGTAATTTAAATTTCATTATCTTTTTCACATTACTTCAGTGTATTATAGAATCATCACTGGCTGTTCCATTGTTATGGAACATTTCACTGACCTGTGCAAGGCACCCTCCCTGTATCTGAGCCTATTTCTTGAAAGTTACACCTAGGAAAAACAGTTTATGTGTGTTACTCCTTAAGTGTTATTTTAGTATCTTAGGACAAATAAGTGTTACTGGATGAAAACATCTAACATGTCCTACAATAAACAAGTGGTTGGAGTGTAGGGATATACTTGGAAGAAAGGAGAAAAGTGTCCCTCCTTTTTGCCAACAGACCTAGTAATGGTAAATATGTTGTTGAAAGTTGTGTACTGTAAGAGCTTGCTTTTCTTGCTCAAAAACAATTAATATAAATTCAAAAAGATGAGGTATTTCATAGGTAACAATACTGTGGTAACACCATGTTTCCCATTCCAAGGAAAAGGTATAATAATGTGGCTAACATGGTGTACTAACTGATCATAATGAAATCGTGAAAATGGCACCTAAATACACATTATGTGTAAATTGTGGAGAACAATGAAACTAGAGAACAATTCTTATCAGAGACTTTTCAAAACAGGAATAGAATCCTAATATATGAATTACATTCTGGAAAATGTACTACTCAGTTTATATGGAAAGTATTTTCAATATGATTGTAGGTGTATAATAAATATACTGATTCTAAAACCAAACCTCGCTTTAGATATAGGAGCCAAAGAGTGAAAAGCTGGGCATTTGATAATGTTACATATGGTATTTAGATTATTTTGCATAAAACACTTATGTAAAGATTCCCCAATATGAAAATATAATCTTCTGAAAATTAGAAACATGTATACAGGCATTTTTTTTACATAAATGAATTTAAATTAAACAAGTTCATCTGTTTAACATGGAAACTTATAGTAGTTGTTTTATTATCTGAAGCTGCTTAAAAATAGTGGAAATGTAATTTTTTGTTTAATTTTTATAAACAGATTGGGTGGCTTACCAACTGCCTTGGTGAAGCTGATTAAAAAATATCAGCGTACATTACATGGGCAGTTTATTAGAATTGTAAATTTGACTCTAAGCATTTAACAGTCTCAGGACTTTTCCATAGCAGTAAACTTAAATTGATGGGTCTGTTGCACTTGAGAAAAGTTAAAAATTGGGATGTTTTATTAACGATTCAGTTTTAACATAAAACCAATGCTAAATTGATCCCCATCCTGTAACAGTGGTAATTCTTGTCAGCGTTGCTGTAACTTAATGCAGGGAAAGGAAGAAAACATCTGTGAAAGCCATAGCATCCTGTCTTTCCAGCTTTGTTCACATTGCATTTTCTTTTCTAGCGAATTGTGGTTACAGCTCTACTCCCCTAAAGTGCCTTTTAGTATAAATCATAATGATCAATACACAATTTTCAGCCTTCTCCCTACTCATTATTGTTAATGCAGTCCTATTTGAAAATATCCCTATCTATGAGCAAGATGAAATAATGTTAACTCAGTCCCAGAAACTGACAAACAATCCAAAGAATCTCTTCTATATTTTTAATCTCTGAATGAATAGTACATATTTAAATGAAGACAATTTCTAATTAATCACTGCCATCAACATTAATGCAAACTTATTAATAATCTATTACAAATGAATTTCCAGCATGTCATATAAATTTTCCTTTAAAAAATTGATTGTTTTTAGTAGTTCCCAGGTAGTTCGCAGTTAAATTTGTTTCCCAACCTTAATCTAAACAACTTAAAAAAATATGTATGGCTAAATTTGAAAAGCATGTAGACTTCTCAATACCATGTATTGACGTAAAAACCTGTTTCTCCCACTTCCCCGACCCTTCTCCCTTTTGACAAACTTTTACTGTGTTGAATAGCCTTGTTTTTTTTGAAAATCAATTTTTGCCTTAACACTAACTTTTCCTATTAACTTCTAAACCTCTTGCATAAACTTTATCTCCTTAACTCACAGGTTTCCACAAAGTTCTAGGCTTTTTTCTATTCTTTTAGAGATCATGGCTTCTTTGGTAGTGCTGGATGATCATACCATGAAGCAATAAGCATGTTTTTACTGTCACCATTGAATTGTCATATTGAGATAAGTATAATACTATAACTTTTCTGGCTGATCTTATGCTCTGGTCACCTTCCAGAAAGTTACTTTTTTTTTTAATTGGGTAATTGGGGGAGTTGATCAGAACTGGGGAGTCGGGGAAGGGGAACAGACAAGTTGTTTTCCTTTTGTTCTTCAGTTTAGTTGTGGAGGAAGTTGCTTCGCTGGCCCATGTTGGTATTATCATTGCACTCTTCCCAGGTGAGAAAGATGGGTCGCTGGCGACTGGACGGCCACTCACGGTGGCTCACAGAAGCTCATGCCAGCTGCTGGCTGCTCACGCTGGCTGCCAGTCACTCCAGGTAGCTCTTAGCCGCCCACTGCAGCCCCGCTGCAGCCTATGCCAGCTGAAGACTCATGGCAGCCAAGCTCCAGGTTGAGCTGTTGTTCACCATTTGTAGAGGGCGCAGCGGCACTGGCCCTCATGTGGGAGCCGGCACTCCCAAGCCAACTCTTTTGATTGTTTGTTTGTTTGTTGCTCTGTATTCTTTTTTTATTTTTTTTGCCTCTAACTTAATATTTTTATTTTTTAAATTAGTTTCAGGTGTACAACACAATGCAATAGTTATATTCTTTACCCACCAAAGTGACAACCCATCTCCCCCAGTTCACCACCCCACTCCCCACCCCATATCATACATATCCATTACAATTCCTTTGACTCCCTTCCACAGTATACTCCCGTGACTATCTATATATTCAGTTACAGTTGGCATACAATATTATACAACATGAGCTTCAGGTGTACAGTGCAGTGATCAAGCCTCTACTCCATCCATGAAGTAGTCTCCCTAACAAGACATGTGACTATCTGACACGCCATTAAATTTTTACAACATTATTATATTCCCCAAATTGTGTTTCATATCCCTGTGGCAATATTGTAGGTGTCTATTTATGTTGTCTAATCCCTTCCACTTCCCCCTTATCCCCACCCCCTCCCAACTAGCAACCCTCAGTTTTCCCTCTGTATCTATGAGTCTGTATACTTTGATCATTCATTCAGTTTTTCAGACTCCACATATAAGTGAGATCAGATGGTAGTTGTCTTTCTCCGACTGACTTATTTCACTTAATAGTTTCTTCACAACATTATCAATTACATTCCCAGAACTGCCCCCATATCCCAGCGGCAAAACTGTAGTCACCAACCTACGCTGTCCAAAACCTTCCCCCTCTCCCTCATCCCCACTCCCTCCCAGCCAGCAACCATCAGTTTTTCCTTTATATCTGCTTGATATGACTTCAATCTTCTTAAATTTACTGACTTGTTTTGTGGCCTAACGTGTTCTATCTTGGAAAATGTCCCATGTGTACTTGAGAAGAATGTGTATTCTGTTTTTTCAGGGTGAAATGCTCTAAAAATATCGATGAAGTCCAGCTGGTCTAAAGTGTCATTTAAGGCCCCTCTTTCTGTGTTGATTTTCTGTCTAAAGGGTCTGTCCATTGGTGACAATGGGGTGTTCAAGTCCCCTACTATGATAGTGTTACTGTTGATCTCTGTCCTTATGTCTGTCAAAATCTGTTATATGTAATTAGGAGTTCCTATGTTGGGTGCATAGATGTTTATTGGGGTTATAGTGCCCTTCTTTGTCTTTTATTGTAGTCATTTTAAAGTCTATTTTGTCCAAAACAATAATTGGTACTCCAGCTTTTTATTTTTCTGATTTCCATTTGCATGAAATATCTTATTTCATCTGTAAACAGCATATACATGTATCCTATTTTCTTATCCACTCAGCCACTCTCTGTCTTTTGATTGGAGCATTTAGCCCATTCACATTTAAAATGATTATTGATAGGTGCATATGAATTGCCATTTTGTTATGTGTATTGCTGGTCTCCCTGGGTTAGCTTGTTTACCGATTTCTTTTGTTTAAAAGAGCCCTTTTAACATTTCTTGCAATGCTGGCTTGGTGGTAATGAATTCCTTAAGCTTATTCTTTTCTGAGAAGCTCTTTATTTCTCCTTCAATTTTAAGTGATAGCTGTGCTGGGTAGAGCAATCTTGGTTGTAGGCCTTTATTTTGGGTCACTTTGCATATCTCCTGCCACTCCCTTCTGGCCTGCAGAGTTTCTGTAGACAAGTCAGCTGTTAGTCTGACAGGAGTTCCTTTGTATGTAACCTGCTATCTTTCTCTTGCTGCCTCTAGGATTCTGTTTAACTATGATGTGTCCTGGTGTGGACCTTTTTGGGTTCAGCTTGTTTGGAACCGTCTGTACTTCCTGGACATGTACGTTGATTTCCTTCACCAGGGTAGGGAAGTTTTCAGTCATTATTTTTTCAAATACATTTTTGACCCCTTGCTTCTTCTCTTGTCCTTCTGTATTCCTATAAGTCGAATGTTGTTGCGGTTCATCTTGTCCCATAGGCCCTTAAACTATTCTAAGCCAACTCTTAACCAACACTCCACAGAGCCGGCCCCAGAAAGTTACTTTTAAAGAGAATTGCTTTTATTTTTTGCTACTAAATCATTATTGCATTTTCTTTTTTTTTTCCAGGCTCTCCATTATGTGGTAATTAATGTATGTTAATATCTCTGAGTTATAGGAACTACTTTATTGCAAGTTTAGCATTCTTCTTGGAAAAAAAGATCTAGAGTTAACATGGATAAAGAAGCTGATTTATTTGTAAAGCCAAGGTCATAGCATTCTTGAATTTACTATCCCCTAATTTGAGAATGGTGATGGTTTTAAGTAATTTTTAAAAAATTAAACAGAATCAATTTAAGGTTTTCAAATAAATTTAAAGAAGGGTAGGAGGAAGGCATGTTTGCATTCATTAATTCATATAACCAGTATTAACTTTATTTATTTTTATTTATGTTATTTTTTTTATGAGGGCAGTGTCACTGGTCTTCATATGTGGGACCCGAACCGGGGCCGCTGGCTTCCCAAAACCAGCTCTTAAACCAATGGGCCATTCGGCCGGACCTAGATTCTGTATTTTTAAATAACATTGAAAAAAACCTAACTCCACTTCATTGTTGAACCTAATTCCTTCTAAATCTGGAATAGAGTCCAGGATAATAGCAGTAAAAGTCTAATATGCCAGGTTGTGGCCCTCAAAGTATCTCCTTATCTTCTTCCTCTCCTGTGCATGTCACTTGACAAATATTCTGGTTCATTTCTAATGAAACACCAGAACTATGTCTTTTTTTTTTTTTTTTTTGAGGGCAGTATTACTGGCCCTCATATGTGGGACCCGAACCCCGGCTGCTGGCTTCCCAAGCCAGCGCTTAACCACTGTGTGACTTGGCCGGCCCCCAAGTATTAACTTTAAAGCTAATTGTACTCCACTCTATTCTAGATGCCAGTGGAATGCCAATCTAATAGCAAAAACACTAGTTGGTAGGAAATTACAGCTTTTCAAGCAAAAAAGTATAGCATCTTAGTCTAGGAAAGTGGCAAAAGATATAAAGATAAGTGTATGGATTTAGGGTGTATTTGGCTGCAGAATGTTCAGATTTACCAATGAATTGGATGTTGGGGCATGGGAAAGGTAATAATGCAATAATGACTGTTTTCTTAGATTTTATTGGGGACCTGGGGGAAGGAACAGTGTTGTGGAATCAGGGAAGGGGAACAGACAAGTTGCTGTCCTTTTGTTCTTCAGTCTAGTTGTGGTGGACATTGCTTCAGTGGCCCATGTTGGTATTGTGATCATTGCGCTCTTCCAGGCAGTGGCAGATCAGTTCCTGGCCATTGGATGGCCGCTCAAGGCGGCTCACGGCAGCTCATGCCAGCTGCCTGACATTTACGCTGGCTGCCTGCCACTCACAGTAGCTCACGGCAGCCACTGCAGCCCTGGTGCAGCCTACATCGTCGCTGGCCACTCACAGCAGCCCAGCTCCAGGTCAAGTAGTTTTTCACCATCTTAGCTGTAGAGGGTGCAGTGTCACTGGCCCATGTGGGATCTGAACCAGCAGCCTTGCTGCTCAGAGCTCGTGCTCCCAAGCCAAATCTTAACCAACGAACCACTCTGCTGACCCACAATAATGACTCTTAAGTGAACTTTTTAGCACCTGAGATGGGGAAAATAGGGTTGTGGGGAGTAGGTTTGTTGGGTTAAGCCAGGCTTCCATTTTGAGTACATAATATGTGAGATACTTATTAAACATCTAAATGTAGATGTTAAAAATCAGGTATATACCAGGGTCTGGAACTCAGAATGGAAGTTAAGACTACTAGAGATATATTTGAGCGAATAATAACCTTATTGAAATTATTTAAAACCATGGGGAATGGTGAGGTTACCTTGAGTAAGAATGTAGGCAAAGAAGAATAGACACTCACAGAAGTTTCTGGATCCTGAAAGAACAGCAATGCTTAGATGTCAGGTAGAGGAATGGGAGGTAAAATAGCTATGGAAGTACTGAGCACAAGAGTGACAGTGACAGCTGACTTATCGTGTCCTTATTCTCAACCAATCAGTATTCTAAGCATTTCCCATGATTTTAGAGCACCTGTTTTATTCTCATGGCAGTCATACAATGTGTGCACTATTATCATCTTTATTTTGCATGAGGGGAACAAAATAAGGCCAAAAGGAGGGATGTATCATGTCCAGGATGAAGTGAGTTTCTGTTTGTTTGTAATAAGGAGAAATTAAAATCCATTTGTGTGTTATGACCTAGGAGAGAGAGAGCAGCATTGCTAATATACGAAAAAGGATTAAATACTGCAGTTATTTTCTGGAGAAGGTAGAAGGGAAGAAAACTGAGAAACCAAAACTCAAGAGAAGCGGTTGGCCTTTGAGGAAATCAGTGTAATGGGAGAGAAGAAACAATGAATAATGTATAATATGAGTACGTTTGTGGATGTGTCGTTTTCATATGGGAAGATGAGGTCGTTTCCTTTTGATCGCTTCTGTTTAGCTGTTGTTATTATGTGTGTTTTAAGGGAGATAATCAAAAGGAGTTTGTGGAGGGGCATGTAATTGAAATGCAGATTTTCCATTCAATGCCCTTAGAATTTTCACATCTCCGTTTCATAAAAAGTTTCACATATAGTGTATACTCATCAAGAATCTGTCATATGAATTGTCTGTCTGCAAGGATCCTTGACTCTCCACATGAATTAATTAAATGCTCCTGGTGAAAGAAAGATAAAATTTTATTAAAGCCCCCAAAGAGTGTACATTTAAACCCAGTGATCTTGAAAGGTTCATGAAGGAAAACACATTTCAGCTGACACTTTTAAAATTAATGGGATTTTGATGGGCAGAATTTTGAGGAAAGTGTATTCCAGATGGAAATGGTAGGCTGAGCAAAGGCATGACCAGAAGCTGATTTCGCTTAAATGTAGGACGAGTGAAGTTATATAGCAGGATATAATTCACACATAATATTAGGGACAGATTGTGAAGGGCCTTGGATATCATGCTGAGTATAGATTTATTCTGTACTAAAACGGGTGACATGGGAGTTTTTTGAACAGTAGAGTGATGAGACAATATATTTGGAAGTAGATAATGAGCCATACTGTTTGGTAATTTGGAATGTATGATATTTTAATACCACTGAACTTATCAGGCTGCACTTCAAGTTGGCATATCTTTTCCTTATCCTTCCTATTCCAATACTAGGGCAACAATTGATAATGCTCTTTTGTACAATTGTACAAGGAGCTGTAGGTACAGGGGTGTTTTGGTGGTTTTTTTTTTGTGTGTGTGTGTCTGCTAAAATATAGTTTAACCACTTAGTATCCCATGCTTAGTATCCACTTCAAAAAATATAACTGCAGAGAGGTTCTTGACCATTAAGAAAGCTCTTGATGACGACTGTTAGCAAGCTGAACAAACTCTTCTATAAATGTTTAATTAGATATACTGGCAAAAATAAAATTCTGATTTACCTATAACAAACCCAAATACAATTCAGTAAAACAGATGTTTTCACCAAAAAGAAAACTGTCCTCTTAGGATATAACAAATATAAATTTATTTTATGAAATTATGTATCACAGTAGACTCTTTTTCTTAGTGTATAGAAACCTCATAGATGCAACTCAGAAAGTCTTCAATAACCATTTTCTTTTGGAAATCAACCTACAACCCATTTGTCTCTTGCTGCACTATCCAGATATCTATATATTTCCAGAGAGTGAATTTTGTGCTATAGAGGAATTACCCGCCATGAATATACATGATTGAATTGTTATATTAATACAGAAATTGAAGATTTTATTTATTATCAGTGAAAAGTCAAAACTCAGTAGTCTTTTTCAGGAGAGGAATGTGGCATGTATGGATTGTCATCTCCCACTTTTCTGGTTCTTCTGGTAGCAAGCAAAGCAAATAGTCTGTCTTTGTGAACCCCCTGACCTTAGTTAGGGTTCTAGTCAATAAGCAAAGAGAATCACTTTTTTATAAACACATGATCAAAATTTAGATCCTGTATATATGATTTTAGCCTATCAATTCATGCATTTAGCAGATAGTTCTTGATTCTATATTATTTATTAGCCATTGTACTCAGTGCTGGAGATAAAAATATAAATAATACATAACACTTTCCCTCAAGGAGCTAACACCCTAATGGGGGCATAATAGGAGAAAGAACCATGAGAACTATAATACCCTTTGCATGTCAGCATTTCAAACTTTGTTTTCCTAACCATTTATTGAACACATTTAAGTGCCTAATATATATGTGTATATAACACACACAGACACACACACACACACACACACACACACACACACACACACACGGTGCCAAATAGGGTGATATATATATATATATATATATATATATATATATATATATATATATTTTTTTTTTTTAAGAAAGGAAAACTGTATTAAAATTGTAATACTCAATATATACCAATAGCAAAAGATGAATACAAGTCACTTTTGACTTCTGCAAATACAAGAGGTGCTCAGCGTGGTTACCATCAGCATCCAGACACTTCTGATTACAGTGAACTACTGCTTGAGCAAATGTTGACCATTGTATACATTTTTTGGTGTGTGTGTGTGTGTGTGTGTGTGTGTGTGTATGTGTACATGTATTTGAATGCCTAATGTGACACTGAACTTATCTAGCTCTTTTAGTGAGTCTTCTAGGTATTCTTGAATCCTTTTCTAATTATTAATGGCTAATAATAATTGCTTACGTTTAATGAACACTGATGTGAAAACCCTTGTCTAAATACTTTATATGTGTATTTTGTTTTCACAATTAATCAAAATGTATATCATTAGTATTATTTCATTTTGTAGAAAAAATCCAATGACACAAAGGCTTTAGTGACATTCTCATGGTCCTGCACGTATTCAGTGACAGAGCCATGTCTTGATAGAGCCCAAGGAATCTAGCCCACAATTCTAACTAATTTAATTATACTGTTGCTCTGGAAACAGAAAGAGAGAGATGCCATTAATTCTGTTATTTATATAGTGAAATACTTAGAAAACAGATAGATGGAATTATAAAACTCCCACAAGCTAGTTTTCTGTATATCCTGCTTTAGCAGTGCATACACTATTCATTTTTCCACATTCAGGTAACTAATGTTATTTATTGTTGGTGACACTGCTATTTATAATTCTAACTCTTTAACTGAGGTACAACTCATCTTTTCATTCATTCGATCATTCATTCTTAAATTTATTAATCATATGTTTCCTTTGCACATCCCACATGGTAGACATTGCGGTAGACCCTATAATAGGTATTGTGATAAAAAGATGTAGAAGACACATTCTCCATACTTATTCACCTCACAATTAGTAAAGAAACACAAATATGGAAACAAATCATTATGCATTCTTGAGAATTCTCTATAAGTGGTCTTATAAACAGTTATTAGAAGATAAAGAGGATAGTAATATATGAAGTTCTGATAATTAAGTTTGAGAACTTGTTGCCACAATGTTGCTAACCTTTTTTGATATCAGAGGGATTATTCATTATGAATTTATAACAACTGGACAAACACTTAACCAAGTTTATTATTTGAAAGTGCTGAAAATGCTGCATGAAAAAGTTAGACGACCTGAACTTTTCCCCAACAATTCATGGCTCTTGCATCATGACAATGCACCAGCTCACATGGCACTGTCTGTGAGGGAGTTTTTAGCTGGTAGACAAATAACTGTTTTGGAAAACCCTCCCTACTCACCTGATCTGGCCCCCGATGACTTCTTTCTTTACTCAAAGATAAAGGAATATTGAAAGGAAGACATTTTGATGACATTCAGGACATCAAGGGTAATATGACAACAGGTCTGATAGCAATGCCAGAAAAAGAATTCCAAAATTGCTTTGAACTGGCATTGGTGCATAGCTTCTCAAGGGGAATACTTCAAAGGTGACCATAGTGATATTCAGCAATGAGGTACATAACACTTTTTCTAGGATGAGTTCGCTAACATAATTGTCAGACCTCGTATGCGCAGTAGGAATGTCAGTGAAGACCTTATGGAGGACATTTATGTTGGAACTTGAAGTTTGAGAATGAGTTAGGCAGGAGGATAAGGGAAAAGGGATATTTCCACTGGAAATGAAATGAAAGAGTCTGGATGATTACTCAAAGAATAAGTCAGCCAGGGTGATTAGAAAGCCATCTCAGCAAGGAGTGGGGGAGACGAGAGCAGTAAAACCGGTTACAACCACATTTGAAATAAGCTTACCTTTATCTTGAAAATATAATTTGCAAATATATTTATGTTGAGAGATGACATTGAATTTTCTGTTCCAAACATCATTTTAGTTCTTCTCTAGGCAGTGTCCTTGCTCACCGATCTCAGTGGTTATTCCTAACCTTTCCACTCTTTCCAAGTATCACCCAGTCCATGCCACCTTTGCATTCTCTCCTTGAATCTTGTTCAAGTATTTCCAGAATTGGCTCCAAGAACTATGGGTCCAGATAGTTTCCACTCCAGCATCACCTTAACACAATGCCAGCTATCTAGAAAGAAAAATAAAGCCCAGAATCCCTACCACAGGCCAGAAAACAAATAAAACAAAAACACAAAAACCACAGGAGAGTCAAAGGCATAATAAGACACCTAGCATTTATAAATATAAAAAATAAAAAAAATCCTTGTATGCTTCATCCAGACAGTAATGAACAACAAAAATAACTTGCTTTTATTACATTTATTTTATTTACAAAATAATTATAAATGTTTCAAATATTATAGAGCTTTAGAAAGTAAAAGTGTTTTTTTCTTTTTCAATCTTAGCAGTTTTGTTTTATATTTATATCCTTTTAGATTTATTTCTATATAAATAAAATAAATATGCCACATAGATAACATTTTTTAATATTGGGTTGTCGGAAAAGTCATGACACATTTTTGCAACAAAAACATCATGGAAAAACTATGTCATGACTTTTCTGACAACCCAATATAAATAGATTCAGCAAAATAGATTTTTGTGAAACTAAGTATCTTTCATTTGAACTTTTATCATGGACATTTGTCTATAGTATATACCAAGATTTACATTTTTTTCTTAGTGGCTCATAGCATACCTTTTCTAAGGTTTTATGTGGATTTTTTTGTTTTGGTGGGTTTTTTTGTTTTTTTTTTATTATTATTTGGATAAAAATTCTGGGAACTAGGGACATGTGGTTTGAGTAATTCAGACTGGAGAATGGAAGGATTAAAGCAATCTTCATTTATTTCTTTCAGACTTTTGTTTAGGGCTCATTCTATTTTCAGTGAGTTTCTAAGCTTCAGCTTGGGCGAGTAGCACATATCACAGTGACTTCTTTTTCTTCTCCCAGCGTTATTGAAAAGATTCATTGAGATGATATTTGTAATCTACATAAAACAGTGCCTGGCACATAGTAAGCACTCAGTAAATACCAGATATTGTTCTTGCTGCTATTATTTTTTATTAAATTTATTTGGAGAAATTAGTGAACTGTTTTAATTTTGTTTTGTTTCCTATATTTTATTTAACGAAGTTGATGAAACTACTCTTTAAAGATTAAATGAGGAGAGGGAGAGTTTTCTTGCCATTTCCATCCAAGATTGGGGAAAAACGGCAAATGACCTAGATTTGCCATTTTGGCTCACATGCCCACCCCTTTGTCCAAGGTAGATAGGCAGACAACTGTGACTAGTCAATTCCCCAGAAACACTTTGAATGACAGAGGCAGTTCTCTAGGACATGCGTTGTTTTTTTTAGCAGGTAAAGGAGGATGAAATGTTTGGCATAAAGAGCAACAGACAGTTGTTAGTAAAGTTACATAGGTTTCAGGTGTACAATTCTGTAATACATCGTCTATATATCGCATTGTGTGTTCACCACCCAGAGTCAGTTCTCCTTCCATCATCATATACTTGATCTCTTTCACCCTCATCTACCACCCTCCTCCACCCTTACCCTCTGGTAACCACTAAACTAGTGTCTGTGTCTATAAGTTTTTGTTTCTTCATTTATTTGTCTTGTTCCTTTGTTGCTTTCAGTTTTATATACCACATATCAGTGAAATCATATGGTTCTCTACTTTTTCTACCTGGTTTATTTTGGTTAGCATAATAATCTCAAGATCCATCTATATTGTTGCAAATGGCATTATTTCATATTTTCTTGTGGCAGAATAGTATTCCACTGTGTATATGTACCACATCTTCTTTATCCACTCATCTATCGAAGGACAATTGTCACCCCACTAAACTTTAATTTAAAACAAAAAGCGACATTCCCTACAAAGTAAAATCCCTGAATTTTTATATTGAAATACATTTAAAGATAAATAATTCACTTTTAAAACAGAGGTATAAAGCCAACTATCCCAGTATTGTTCTTTATTGAAAAACAAAATTCTGGTCCATGTTGCTTTTAGTTTTCAGATCTTTTTAGTCTTCTTAACTTAGAATGGTTCTGCAGATAATGTTGATTTTTATAAATGTTATAAAGTTACTATATATCCCTTAAAATTAGTAATTTTTGTGAGGAGAAATTTTGAAACTATGGAAATGTACTATTTTTTATTGAAATTTCATTCCCTATTTTGACACGTATTAATGATTATTTGCCTGAATCAGTTATTACCATGAGGTTTGCCTAATGGTGATTTTTGTAGCTCTATTATTGTTTCTACATTTATCAGTTGTCATTCTGCTACTAGAAAGAACCCCATTTCCTCCTTCACTTGTTTATACATTCATTTTTATTAATATTATTCCTATTTTATTAAACTGATTATAATGCATTGCTATTATATCTTTTTTTTCTTTCTTTCTTTTTTTTTTTTTGAGGGCAGTGTCACTGGCCCTCATATGTGGGACCGAACCGGGGCTATTATATCTTTTGATGTTCAAATTGTACACAACATGCTTTGAGCATCAAGGTTCTAACCACTTTCATTTTAGCAAATACTGCACTGTATTTTTTTTGGGGGGGGCTGTGTCACTGACCCCCACATACGGGACCCGAACCGGGGCCACTGGCCTCCCAAGCCAGTGCTCAACCACCGCGCCACTCGGCTGGCCCTTCACTGTATTTTTAATTCCTCTTTTTTTTTTTTTTTTTTGAGGGCAGTGTCCCTGGCCCTCATATGTGGGACCCGAACCAGGGCCGCTGGCTTGATGCTTAACCACCGCACCACTCAGCCGGGCCTCACTGCACTGTATTTTTAATGAATGTTTGTATAGTTTTCACTTTTACCTGCGCTCTCTTTTTTCATTCATTTCGGCATATCTAATGTCTGACAGAATACTTGGATCATAGTAGAAATCAAAAACACTTGTTGGATGGAGGAAAAGCTGTGATAACTCTCATATCAATTACTTTATATTTTTTTCTGTTTCATTTGTGTTTTTTTTTTTATTTTGTTCTTTCCACTTATATGTAAAATCATACTACATATGCCTTTTGCTGTCTGACTTATTACACTCAGCACAGTACCCTCTAGTCCATCCATGTTGTCACAGATGGCACAATTTTGTTTATTTTAAATATTTATTGAAAGAAGTACAATAACCAGAAGAGTGCACAAAATAAACATACAGCTTAGTTAATTATTACAAAGTGAACATTTGTGTAAACACTTCCTTGTCAAGAAACAGACCTTTACTAACACCCCAGAAACACACCTCCTGTCCTGCCCAGCTAGTAACCCATCCTTCCTCTTCAAAGGTAACCAATATCTTTACTTCTGCATCATGACTTATTTTTGCCTGGTTTTGTATTTTATATAGTAGTAGAATCATCCAGTACACAGAAAGATGTGTGATGTTTTCTTGCCCAATGTTATGTTTGTGGGATTCATTCACATTTCAACTCTTAGAAGTGGTTCAATTCAGTTTCCTTTTTGTGTAGTGTTACATTATATGAATACCCACCATTTATAGACATTTGAATTCCTTCTATTTTTTCACTATTACCTATAATACTGATATGAACATTCCAATATGTATGTCTTAGTGCCTCTCAGCATGCATTGGTGTTATCTGACATGTATGGACAGGCTGGGTCATAGTATACAGAAGGTGCTAAAAAAAATGTATACACATTTTAAGAAAAAACTGTATTTAAGAAAGGAAAAAAACAGTATTAAAATTGTAATACTCAATATACAATTTACTGATGACAAAAGATGAATACAAGTCACGTTTGACTTCTGCAATTACAAGAGGTGCTCGAAGCGGTTACCATCAGAATAATTTTAATACAATTCTTTTTCCTTTCTTAAATGTGTTTAAATTTTTTTGACACCCTGTGTGTGTGTATAAATATACATATATGCTCATCATTAAGTAGAAAAATCTAGACTGATAGTGCAATTTAACAAAAGGGTATGAGGGTGCCCATTGCTCTATATTCTCAGCATGCTTAGAATTGGCAGTACTGTTGTTACCTTTTTTTTTTTTTTTTTTGTCATTGGTGATAGGTAGATATGTAATCATAACCCATGCAATTTTATTTTGCATTTCCTTAAGGATATACTTAGCGTTTTATGAATTACCATTAGTAAAGTACTTACTCACGCCTTTTATATATTTTTATTGGTTTTTATTTTTCTTATTGATTTATAGGAATTATTTACATAATCTGTATATTAATTCTTGTACATGTAGCAAATACCTACTAGACAGTTGCTTGTTTCTACGATCTTTTTAAGGAGCTCAGAATTATACTATTTTAATTATTGTAGCTTTATAATATGTCATGCTATGTGCTAGAGCAAGTCCACATATCTTGTGATTTTCTTTGGAGTTTTTTTTTTTTTTAAAGATATTATTGGGGAATTGGGGAAGGGAACAGTGTTGGGAAATCGGGGAAAGGAAACAGACAGATTGCAGTCCTTTTTTGTTCTTCAGTCTAATTGTGGAGGATGTTGCTTCACTGGCCTATGTTGGTATTATCATTGTGCTCTTCCTGGGTGAGACAATCGCTCACTGGCCAATTGATGGGCACTCATGGCGGCTCACGGCAGCCCATGAAAGTGCACTCCAGCTGCTGGCCAGCCCCACTGCAGCCTATGCCATTGCTAAAAACTCGCAGCAGCCCAGCTCCAGGTCGAGCTGTTGTTCACCATCTTAGCTGTAGAGGGTGCAGCGTCACTGGCCCTCATATGTGGGATCCGAATGGGGCACTGCTGCTCAGAGCTGGCTTCCCAAGCCAACTCCAAACCAACATGCCACTCTGCCAGCCCTTGGTTGGAGTTTTAATTGATGGCACTTTTAGAATATCGAATTTTCTAGTGTGTTTACTTAGATTTTTTTCTTTTTAATTAAAGCATATTGGGGTGACAATAGTTAGTAAAGTTACATAGGTTTCAAGTGTACAATTCTGTAGTACATCATATATATATATATATATATATATATATATATATATATATATATATTACATTGTGTGTTCACCATCCAGAGTCAGGTCTCCTTTCATCACCATGTATTTGATCCCATTTACCCTCATCTACCACCTCCCTTCCCCCTTACCCTCTGGTAACCACTAAACTATAAACTATTGTCTGTGTCTATGGGTTTTTTTTGTTTTGTTTTGTTTTTTGAGGGCAGTGTCCCTGGCCCTCATATGTGGGACCGAACCAGGGCCGCTGGCTGCCCAAGCCAGCGCTTAACCACCGCGCCACTCAGCTGGCCCAGTGTCTATGAGTTTTTATTTCTTTATTTATTCGTGTTGTTCCTTTGTTGCTTTCAGTTTTATATCCCATATGTAGTGAAAGCATATGGTTCTCAACTTTTTCTGTCTGACTTATTTCGCTTAGCATAATAATCTCAAGACCCATCCATGTTATTGCAAATGGAACTATTTCATATTTTCTTGTGGCAGAATAGTATTCCATTGTGTATATCTACCACAATTTATTTATCCAATCATCTAGGGAAGGACACTTTGGTTGTTTCCATGACTTGACTGTCATAAATAAAACTGCAATGAACACCAGAGCATATATCTTTAGAGATAAATGTTTTCAGATTTTCGGGGTAAATACCCAGGAGAGGGATTACTGAGTCATGTGGTAACTCTATTCTATTTTTTGAGGAATCTCCACACTGCCTTCCATAGCAGCTGTACCAATCTGCATTCCCACCAACAGTGTATGAGGGTTCCTTTTTCTTCATAGCCTCTCCAACACTTGTTATTATTTGTCTTGTTGATGATAGCCATTCTAACAGGTGTGAGGCAATATCTCATTGTGGTTTTGATTGCATTTCTCTGATTATTAGTGATGTTGAGCATCTTTTCATATGTCTATTGGCCATCTGTATGTCTTCTTTGGAGAAATGTCTATTCAGGTCCTCTGGCCATTTTTTAATTGGATTGTTTATTTTGTTGTTAAGTTGTATGAATTCCTTATATATTTTGGATATTAGCCCCTTATTAGAGGCATGTTTGCAAAAATCTTCTCCCATTCACTTTGTTGCCCCATTATGTTGTCGATGCTTTCTTTTGCTGTGCAGAAGCTTTTTAGTTTGATATAATCCCATTTATTTATTTTAGCTTTTATTTCTCTTGCCTTTGGGTCAAATTCATAAAATCATCTTGAACCCAAGGTCCATAAGATTAGTACCTGTTTTCTTGTATGAAGCTTAATGTTTCTGCTCTTATGTTTAGGTCTTTGATCCATTTTGAGTTAATTTTGGTACATTGTGGCAGATAGCAGTCTAGTTTCATTCTTTGCATGTGGTTTTCCAATTCTTCCAGCACCATTTAATGAAGAGGCTGTCTTTTCTCCGTTGTATATTTTGAGTTAATTTTTAATTCAACATTTTATTTTATTTATTTATTTATTTATTTATTTATTTATTTTTGTTATATAGTTTTCACTAAATGTAAATCCTAGGTGTTTGAATTTTTCCCCTGCTATTATAAAGAGTATATTTTTATCTGTAGCTTTAATTTTTCTTTGTACATTATCAGTTTGCAAATAATTCTTTTATATCTTCCTTTCCATTATTGATACCTTTTATGTGTATTCTTGTTTGCTTCAACATCAAAAACATCTAGTACATTGTTAAATAAAAGTAGTGATATTGCATACTCTCATCTTGTTACTTTCTCAGACAAAAAGCATTCAATATTTCATCATGAAGAATAATATATTTAGAATACCATCTATCAGGTTAAGTATTTTCAATTCTATTACTTGTCTAGAAAAGTTTTCTTTTTTTTAAGTCATAATGGGCATTGAATTTTATTAAAATCTTTCACTATGAAAGATTGAAATGATCATATTTTTTTTCTCCTTTACTCTGTTAATGAATTACACTGATTGTTTTGAAGTGTTAAAAATGATTCCTGAAATCAGTCCAAACTTATCATTAGATATTTTGATTTTATATGCCTCTACTCAGTTTAATAATAATATGCTAAGAATGTTTGTGCCATTGTGCTTTAGTGAGATCAGTTTCTAATGTTCTTCCAATAACATTCTCATCTCTGTTTAGTAGTAATGTCATAATGACTTCATAATATAAATCGAGTCTCTTGTCTTTTTATTTTCTTAAAAGAGTGTGTAAGATTGTTATTATTCTTTCTTTACTTCTTTGGAAGTATTAATTAGTGAAACCATCTGTGTTTGAAGACTTCCTCATAGGAGGCCTTTAATTATGGATTCTATGTACTTCATTAATTACGATAGAATTATTCAAATTTTATAATTTTTCTTGTGTCAGACTTGGTAATTATATTTTTATAAAAGTTTGTCCATATCATGTAAAATTTCAAACATATGGTGTTGGTTGCAATAATAGATTCATATTTTAAATGCCTTCATTATATATAATGAAGTACTTGTTCCTTGACCTAATCAGTCTTGATAGTGAGTAATCACTTTATCTATATCTATATCTTGTATAGATGTAGATATAGATATAGATAGATATAGATATATAGATATATAGATATATAGATTTTATTGGGAAATTGGGGTTGGGGAACAGCATTGGGGAATCAGGGAAGGGGAACAGACAAGTTGCTGTCCTTTTGTTCTTCAGTCTAGTTGTGGAGGACGTTGCTTCACTGGCCCATGTTGTTATTATTGTACTCTTCCCAAGTGAGACAGATCCCTCTCTGGCCATTGGACGGCCTCTCATGGTGGCTCTTGGCAGCTAACCCCAGCTGCCGGATGCTCACGCCACTCATGGTAGCTTATTGCAGCCCACTGGATCAAGGGCTGCTGCCTACACCGTCACCGGTGACTCACAGCAGTCCAGCTCCAGGTCGAGCTGTTGTTCACCATCTTAGCTGTAGAGGGCAGTGTTACTGGCCCGCATGTGGGATTTGAACCAGCTCCTACTTCTCAGAGCTAGTGTTCCAAGCCAGCTCTTATCCTACGCACCGTTCATCCGGCCCTGGTAATCACTTTTAATAGTTATTTTAAATAACATTTTTGGTTTGTCAGTCTTTCCCATTATATATTTATTTCTATTTCAATAATTTCTGCCTTTATGTACATTATTTTTTTCTCTTTGTTTATTTTCTCAGGTTTAATTTTCTGTTCCTTTTAAAATATCTTAATGTTTTATGTGATATTAATAGTTAATATGATTACTGGTCATTACTTTTAGTTTTTTTTTTTCCAAAATATGTTTGTCTTTAAGGCATTTACCTCTTTATAATTTTAGCTGTATTTCACAAGGTTTAATATGTAAAGTTTTTGTTATCATTTAAGTAAAAATACTTTCTGATTTGCATTATTAGTTCTCATTTGACCCATAGGTTATTTAGATTTTACTGATCAACTTTTCTACATATGCATATTTATAGAGGTGTTTTTCTTATGAATTTCTAGCTTTATTGCACAGGGTCTGAAAAATTATTCTGAATAATTCTAGTCCTTTGAAATTTTTACACTTGTTTTAATTCAAAGGATGTTTGATTTTTTAAAATATTTTCCATGTTTAAGGAATATGTATTTTATAAGTGAGGCACACAGTGTAGTGTGTGTATGTGTGTGTATGTGTGTGTGTGTATATATAAAATATATTGGGTTGTTGGAAAAGTCATGACGTATTTTTTCTATGTTTCATTGCAAAAATGCGTCTTGACTTTTCCGACAACCCAATATATTATAGCAACTAGTTGACTATGTTTTCCACTATTCTATATTCTTATTATTTTATCTGTTTATTCTATCATTTACAATAGAGTGGAGTAAATTATACCTGATGATTATGACATTATGTTGCTTCATACATTTTGAGACTATATTGGTAAAAAAAATACAGGTTTATAATTTGTATGTCTTCCTGTTGATGTGTATTCTTTTTTTTCTGGTAATGTTTTTAGATTAAATGTTAATGTCTTCTAATAGAAATAAAGCTATACTTGCTTAATTTATCATTTGCACATGAAAATGTTATTTTTTAATTCATCTTTGCTTTTCAGAATTTATGTAGTTTTATAATGGATGTGTATGTCCAGTAAGCAACATAAAGTTTCCATTTTCTAAATCTAGTTTGACAAAATTTTTGTTATAATTGGAGTTTATATATTAGTTTGATGGGTCTTCTGTGACTAAGTACCTAACAAGTACTACAAACTATGTAGCTTAAATTGCAAAAATTCCTTGTCTCACAGTTCTGGATTTCACAAGTCTGAGATCAAGATTGGCAGAGTTGCTTTGTTCTGAGGACTGTGACAGAATCAATTCTATGCTTCTTGGTTAGCTCCTATATTATTGGTTTTACGGCAATCTTTGATATTCTTTGGCTGTAGAAGCATCACTCTGATCTGTCTTCATCTTCATCTAGTGTTCTCCTATGTATGTGTTTCCAAGTTTCCCCTTTTTATACAGAAACCAGTCATATTGGATTTGGAGCCTTACTTTCCAAGAGCTCACCATCTAATGAAACATGGCATGAATGAAATATGGTACACATGGAATATTCCTTTAGAGCACATCCCTCCACTCCTATAACACATCTGTTGCCTTTATTCTACCTACTTGGCTTAAAAGAATACTAGAATAAAGACTATTATTAACAGGATACTTTGATTCATTTTCAATATTTTAAACATTTTTAAACAATATTTGTGAAGTAGATCATTCATACTGAAAAGTACATAAAACATGCATCTGCAGTACAATGAATAATTAAAAATGAATGCCCATATAGCTTGCTCATCAGTTAAGAAAATGAACATGTCAGTACCCCAGATGCCCTGTTGTCACATGGAGACCATATTGTCTCCATCCACTTGAAAATAAACATAATCTAGAGGGATTTCTCGTCAATATGGCAGAGTAGGTAAATGCTGGGCTTTTCTCCTCTTATTACTACATTAAAATTAGAACTAAACGGCAGAATAACCATCATTGAGAATCACCTGAGTCTAGCTGAACCGAAGTCCTAAAAATAAGGACATACAGAAAAAGCCACCTCAAGATGAGTACGAGGGGCAGAAACACAGAATAGGCTGCTCCACACCTGTTTGTGGCAGTTAAAAATCTGGAGGGATATCTCGGCAGCAGAGGTTCCCCCCAGAGGAGTGAGATGTCTCAGCCCCACACTAGGCTCCCATCCCGGGTTTCCACTGCCAGGAAGAGAAGTCCCAAAAACTTTTGGCTGTTAAAACCAGTGGATATTGTGGTTGATTGAAACGGATGGTGGCTGGAATTCCAGGTGCTGCTCTTAAAGAGACTATGCATGGACTTACTCACTGATAGACTCACTCACTCTGAGCTCCAATACTGGAGCTCAGTTGGAAAAGCACCAGGGACATACAAGGAGAAACTGAGCTGTCAGGCTTCAGGGTGAGGGCTGGAGGGATAGCTTTATTCCAGACAGAAATGCTGGCAAAATCCATTATTTCTTTTTTGAGCCTCCCCTCCTCACCCCACCAAGATGTGCAGACCAGAGAGCTGCCAAGCCTGAGTCGCCATCAACCTGGCTAACACCATTCTCTCCACCCTGATGTTTCCATAAGACCACACCCCACCCAACTTGCAGGCCTAAGCAAACCACTTCCATTGGCTTTTCCACACAAATAGTCTGTTGTGTCTCATGCTGTGGACTCTCCTAAACTGTCTCAAAGGTTCACAAACACCAAACCAGTAGCGTGTGTCCTCAGTGTGCCCCAGCATTGGTAGCAGCCAGCCCCATTCGTGGCTAGGCCTCTCAATGCACCTTCAAGCCCAGCACAGGTGGTGGCCATGTGCAGGTGGCTCATGCCAGGTGGCCTTCGGCAGGATATAGGCTGTAACTGAACTTAGTCTGCAGCAAGGCACCTTCTACATGCCTAGGGGCCAGCATACCCAGCATGCGGCTTCAGACCCAGCTATAGCACCACCCAGCTGCCTCCATGGAGGACCAACCCAAAGAGCAGACTGGGCAGGCACCAGGGCCCTGCTCAAGTGAATCATGCTGTATAGGGTCAATCCTTGCACAGCAACTCCTCCATTATAGTCATGGCCAATCCTCACAACCAATCAGCCTGAGAGACAATCCCTCCCATTGATGTTCAAACAGCAAACAACAGGAGGGCATACACACCCCACACAAGGGACACACCTTGGGCCCCAGCTCAAGTGACCAGGGAGACTGGCACTGGGCCCCACAGCACACCCACTACATAAGGCCAGGAGAACATAGCAGCCCTACTCAATACATAGAAACAAACACGGGGAATTAGCCAAATGAGGAGATGTAGAAACATGTCCAAAATGAAAGAACAAAAAGAAGCTCCAGAAAAAGAATGAAACAAAATGGGGACAAGCAATCTACCAAACATGGAGTTCCAGACATTGGTTATAAGGACTCAGTGACTCATAGAGAATGTCCTCACAGAGATAGGACACATAAAAATGGAGGTAGAAAACATAGAAAAGAACCTGTCAGAAATGAAGACTATAATAACTGAAATGAAGAATACATTATAGGGAATCAACAATAGATTAGATGAATCAGAGGAATAATCAGTGATTTAGAACACAAGGTAGCAGAAAACACCAAATCAGAACAGCAGAAAGAAAAAGGAACCCCCCAAAAAAATGAGGATAGTTTAAGGGCCTCTGGGACAACATCAAGCATACCAACGTTCGCTTCATTTGAGTTCCAGAAGCAGAAGACAGAAACCATGTAATTGAATACCTATGAGAAAAAATAATGATGGAAAATTTTCCTAACTTGGTTAAAGAATTAGACATACAAGTCCAGGAAGAACAGAGAGTCCCAAACAAGATGAACCCAAACAGACCCACACCAGGACCTATCTCTTCATAATTAACAGGCCAAAGGTTCAAATCAAAGAGAAAATCTTAAAAGCAGCAAGAGAAGAGCAGTGAGTTACCTACAAGGGAGCTCCCATAAGACTATCAGTTGATTTCTCAACAGAAACTTTGCAGGACAAAAGGGCTTGTCATGGATCATTTAGTGATGAAAAACAAGGACCTATAAGCAAGATTACTTCATGCATTAAATCTATCATTTAGAATCAAAGGACAAATAAAGAGCTTTCCAGACAGAAAAAAAAAGCTAAAGGAGTTCATCAACACCAAATCAGTTTACAAGAAATGTTAGAGGAACTTCGTAAAGAAGAAGAAAAAAAGTATGCATAATAAAGTGGCAATAACTATATATTTTTTAAAGATTACTTTAAATGTAAGTGGATCAAATACTGTAATCAAAAGATAGGGTGGCTAAATGGATATGCAAACAAGACCCTTACATATGATGCCTACAAAAGACTCATTTTATTTTGGAAGACATAGGCAGACTGAATGTAAAGAGTTGGAAAAAGATATTTCATGAAAATGGAAATGTAAAGGAAAAAAAGCTGGGGTAGAAATACTTACACCAGACAAATCAGACTTTAAAACAAAGGCTATAAAAAGGGACAAAGAAGAACCCAGTTATCCCACTTCTGGGTATTTATCTGAAGTAACTGAAAGAACGACTTCGAAGGGATGTGTGCATTCATATGTTCTTTGCAGCAGTATTTACAACATCCAAGATAAGGCATCAGCCTGAGTGTCCATCAATAGTTGAATGGATAAAGAAGAGATGGTATATGTGTACAATGGACTATTACTCAACCATGAAAAATAATGAAATCTTGCCATTTGCAACACATGGATGAACCCAGAGGATATTATACTGAGTGGAGTAAGTCAGACAGAGTAACACAAATGCCATATGATTTCACCTATATGTGAAATCTAAAGAAGAAAATAAATAAACAAACAAAACAGAAAAAAACTCATAGATACAAAGAACATTTGGATAGTTACCAGCTGGGAGGGGGTTCATAGGGGTAGGTGAAAAGAGGGAAGGGATTAAGAAGTGCAAATTGGTAATTACAAAATAGTCATGGGTATGTAAAGTATAACATAAAGAATATAGTCAATTATGTAATAATTATGTATGATGTCAGATGAGTACTAGATTTATCAGTGTGACCACTTATTAAGTTATATAAATGTCTGATCACTATGTTGTACACCTGAAACTAATGTAATATTGGATGTCAATTGTATTTGGAAAAAATATATATTAAACAAAATAAAATTCTCTATTTTGCCGTGTATAATAGTGCTCCTGTGTATAATGTGCACCCACATTTTGGCCCAAACTTTCAGGGGAAAAAATCCTTTGTTTTAATTTTTTAATTCAAAATTTTATTTGTTTACATTCAGACACTTGTTTTCTGTATTATAAAGGAATTTTTAGAGTTTATTTTTTAATATATTATGGTACAAGAAATTTTGTGTAACAAATATTTACAAAACACAACAGCAGATACAGGTACAAGAAATTTTATGTACCAGTAACAAGTTTGTGATTTTTATACAGTATAGATGGCAAAGTACTCTTCATTGTTGCAAGTTCGTAGTAAGTTCAACATAACCAATTATCGTATTCTAAAGTATTATTTTGCACAAAGATATCGTTATTGATTTCTAGCATTATACTTTTAACTCATAAGCATAAATAAAAGAATTGACATTTCTATAGATAAGGAATTAATACTACCTTTTTACAATGTATGTCCTTATTTTTCCCTCACAAATTTGGGCAAAAATGTATGCATTATGCACAGCAAAATACCGTAATCCATAAATATGGGTTAATTCCTAATATGTATTATGCATAATTTGGTTATCCATAATATGGACAGATGGATAGGCAAATATGGATTATGCATAAATAATCAAAATAAGTATAAATATTTTGTGTTAATCACTTTCTTGTTTTTCTTTAAGGTTTTATTGCCTTTTGAATATATCCCTCTTTTATTAATTTTTTTTTTTTTAATTGGGGGATTGAGGTTGTTCTTCAATGTTAGTTGTTGAGGGTGCCAGTCACCATCTGGATGCCGGTTGGCAGCTCATGGTCTCTAAGCTCAACATGTAGTGTTACAACCTTAGTTGCAGGTGGGCGTAGCCACCATCCTGTGCGGGAGTGGAACCAACATCCTTGATGTTAAGAGTGCACGCTCTATCTACTGAGCCATCCGGGCAGCAGCTCAGCTCAGGGAGCCGAGTTCAATTTTTAGTTGCGGGCTGATGTAACTCACCATCGAACAGGCAGTCTTATTGTTAGGAGCACATGCTCTCACTACCTGACACCTGTTGGCACCTCAGTGGCAGCTCAGCTCTGGTGCAGCATCACTGGCCCATATGGGAATCCAGCTAGCAGCCCTATTTCTCAGAGCTCCTTCTCTTAAACTAATTCTCTTAAACTAACTCTTAACCAACTGAACCACTCAGCTGGCCATTTTTTTTTTTTCAAATTTATATGGAAAGTCCATTGTGTTTATTAGCATGTGGCTTTCTTCTTTGTCAGTCTTAATGTTTGTAGACAATATATTGTTCCCTGCAAGCAGTAGTCATTTATTATCATTACTTTATAGTATTCTCTTTTTAAAACATACCCATTTATATTTCCAATTTACTGTGAATGGACAACTGAGTTGTTTTTGACTTGAAGTTATAAATAACACTAGTGAAAATCTTCCTGCATGTCTTCTGAGCACATATTCAACACCACAGGTCTACTAGAAAGTCTCTGTTTTCCTGATCTGAAAAATTTCTCTGCAGAAATTTGTTTTTGAGAAGTAGGCTTATCTCTGTGGGATCTTATGTTTCCTAAAATCTAATGAGATACACCCCATTGCATTGTTAACTTTATGGAGATTTTTAAAGTTTTTCACTAGCATTTCATTCAGCTTTTAAAATTATCGTTAGTGAAAGCAACCATATTATTTAACCCAACATTATCAGAATCAGAATTCTATCAAGCATTATTTATAGTTTTAGTTTATTTTTTAAAAAATAATTGTGATCACAGTGCACACTCAATTTTATATCCCACTTTTTAATCTAAATATTTTGTATTAATTTTCTATTACTGTGATATTACCATAAACTTGGTGACTTAAAATAATGCACATTTTTTATCTTAGAGTTTCCGTTGGTTAGTCTGGGCACATCTTACCTGGATTCTCTGCTGGTCTTATAAAGCAACAATAAAATTGTTGATTATGTTAAGTGCTCATCTGGAGGCTTAATTAGGGAAAATCCTCTTCCAAGCTTTGCTGTATTTTTTGAAAAATGCATTTTCTCATTGCTGTGGAATCCTAACAGTGTACTTCTTCAAAGCAAGCAATGGAGAGAGAAAGTCTCTGCTGCTTAGAGTATCTAACTTTTAAAAAAGCTTGGACTGCCTTTGAAAGGACTCACCTGATAAGTTGTGTCCCAGAATAATATACCTTCCCATTAAGTCAATATCAAATAACAAAGCATCTTAAATATGCAAAATCTCTTTACCGTTGCCCTATGCTATTGGTTCAAAGCAAATTACAAGTTTTAATTGAAATCAAGGGGAGAATTAAACAAGAGTATATACATCAAGGAGTTAGAATAATGGAAACATCTTAGAAGCCTTCCTATCTCCAGTTATTTTTAACTATCACAAAGATTTTTTATGATGGTATAACTTTCAAACATGAAGTATATTGTAATTCACTTGAACACTAGACTATCCGGAAATACATGTTTTATATGGCTAACTTTTAAGGTTTGAAAAACTCTAACCATATCTGAAAAATATCTGGGTGTCAGTTTTCTCAAATATTAATAATTTGTCCTTAAAATCTGGAATAAAAGAGGTGTATGTATTACTAAAAAACTACTTGGTGCCTAGTTCTGTTTTCAAAACCCTAAAGGCAAATAATATTAGACACTAGATTCATCTCATTATAAAGTAGTAGTGTCATGAGCTTTGACAGGTGACTCTTGAAAAATAATCATGAATCCAAAAAATTAATCATTATTTTGTAAAACAATAAGTAAATAGCAGTGAAAAATACTCCTAAATTTGACAATAAGATGCTGTCAAGAAATTTAAAATAACGCGTTTCCGTTGTCTGCAAACCAGCCATGTTCATCATTTCCTTTGTGGATTGCATGCTCACCAATTTTAATTTCAACATTTTGTGTATTTTAAAGCCTCTCAAGCCCTGATTTAAACAGCACAGATACCTTTAAAAATAGATTATCCCAAACTAAACTCATTATTTCTCATCACATCCAAACCTCTTTCCTTTCTTATGTTCTATAATCTAGTTAATATCGCCGTGTCCTCTCAGTTCTCCAACACTTACATTTATACCACACATTTAATCAATGACCAACTCAGAAATATATTTTTACATTACAGTTTCATAGTCAGAGAGTATCTGTTGTTGACCAATGCCAAATTTTTATAAAATTTCCCTTGGTTAGCTTGAAATAATTAATGAACTTCCCTAACTAATTTACTAGAAAGAAAGACCTCCTGGATTGAATGAATACTGTCTGTCTGTTGTTATATGAGTTTATGCTAAATGTGTTTACCCACTTTGATAATCAAAAAATAACTGTTTTTAGCAGTTCTGTGGGGATTATTACAGCCCAGAGCAATACATGTCAAAAATATCTCAATTAATAGACAGTTTTTATAATAAAATGACTCATTGCTGACACATATGAATTAGCATAAAATGAATCCAAATTAGTTCAAGCTTTTTTATTTTACAGGAAATATGTGCTTATTGACATGTATTAAAAAATATTTAAAGTGTCTGAATTTTGAAATATTGGAATAGATGTATAGACTTGAATCCCTGATATGTTTTTTCTAGTCATTTTAGCATATTCACATTTGGTACTTTAATGTTTTTAACTCTTTTGCTGCAATGCTTGGATACGTTTTCCTGTGGCTTGCACTAATAACAACAAAAATGTTTTTTTTATGTCATATTATGTAACATTTTGTAATAAATTTTTATGTCATCAATGCCATTAGATTCTAATTTATTTATAATTAAATCTAATTGATACCACTTAGTATGTTTTGATTTTTTTGCTAAAATTCAATATAATGGTAAATTTATTACCCTATAACAAAGATTCAAAATAAAAATAATATCACGTATGTACAAAGCAGCTCAAAATGTTATTAAATGAATAAAATAGTCAAAATAACTTTTTATTTTTTGTGGATTTTTGACACATTTTGAAAAAAAAAACGACATCAATTAATGCAGTGAAAGAGTTAAAATCATACTGGAAATAAGTTTAGATTAGTTTGGCTGTGAGTAGCAGGGAGTTTTTATAACAGTAGTTTAAACATGCTGAAAGACAATCCTGGGCTCCTAAAGGAATTCCATGATAATTACGAATGTCTCCTCTACCATCTTGACTCATGACTCCTGTCTTCAAGGTCATCTCAGTGTCCAAGTTAGCTGCTAGAGTTCCAGATATCATGTCCAAATTATAATTCAGAAGCAGGCAAATGGACAAAAGGACAAGTAGGGTCCATTCCATCTTGGTCTTTTCCCTTTAAGCAGCCTTCTCTGAAGTTTAGTCAGCAGTTGCATTTATACCTCATTGAAAGGAAGTGACTCACATGATTATATTCCCCTACACATGAAGCTAGAAAATAAACCCTTCATTCTGGGAATCAGTACAACATGTAAAAATTGGGGTTTTGTTATTAAAGAAGGGAAAAATGAATATTGAAAAGGCAACTAGTACTTACAAACACATATACACACTCATGTACACTTGCATACATACAGATACACATACAGATTAGGCTGCGAATTAAATATATATGTTTGCTTATCCTTCTGACTAAACACCTGTCTAAATTCCGCTTGATGATTCATAAACAAATATTTAATGGCTTGATTGAAAAATCAACACCTTGATACATTTCACTCTAAAGTTGGTAATAGGCTCTTTCCCATGATATTATTATTGTTGCTTCCTATGCTGCCAGGGTTACCACTGCTGCTACTTCCACTTATGGGGCATCTATCATAAGTCAGTATTTTGTTAAATGGTTCAGATATATGTTAGGTGAATAAAACTGGTTCTTGTACCTATTTTAGTTATGGGTGAACACAGTACAGCATTTGAAGGTAACGCAAACCCCAAACCCAGAAGCATTTACGCATCATGAAAATTTTACATAGGGTTTTCTTCAGATGTACAAGAGGAGATGACATGGCCCCAAATGCTATAAAACATCCTATAATGTTCTTAATCAATCACTTTCCTTACAACTCAAGGCTGCTGAATTAATTTTTCTTCCTTGGCAAAAGCCTGCCAATATTAGGCTTTCTCTTTATTCCCCCATTTTATACTTATTCTTTTCTCCAGCCTCTAGGACCTTTTAAAAAAAAATTTAGAAGCCGTATCAGTCTAAATGTCTACTGCCTTAGCAATGTCTGAGGATATTTCTTTATTGTATACTTACCAGCACTGATAATTAAAAAGCTGTAATTGTTTTACAAAGTAGTGTTTTTATTCACATTTTAATTATTAAAAATTTGGAACACTTTCACAGACATTTGTTAAATACTGTGATTTCCATCTTCATTCATTCAACAAATATTTATTGATAGCCATTTTTTTGTGCCAGCACTTCCTCTAGATGTTAAGGCTATCATGGTAAATAAAGAGAAAAATCCCTTTCCTCATAGAACTTTAATTTTATTTGGTGGAGTCAAAAAAATAAACCAAGATAAGCAAAATATATAGAATATGAGTTGACAATTGTTATGGAGAAAAATGAAGTAAGGTGTGGAGGGCGGGGGTTGCAATTTAAATAGGGTAGACAGGTCAGGCTCATCCTGAAGACGGTATTTAAATAAAGCCTGGGAAGAACTGAGAGATTAAACTATACCTATGCATAAAGTAGGTGGTGAGATCCAGAAAAACGGAAAAGAGAGTGCCAAGTATTAGCAAGTTTGCCCTATGTGTTTGAGAAAGAGCAAGCAAGCCCATGTAGGAGTGAAGTGATCAGAGCCTGAGTACTACTGAAATCCAAGTAGCAGTGATAAACAGATCGTGTAGGAATTTGTGGCCATTGTAAGGATGGGAACGTTTTCTATAAGAGAGCTAGTAAGCCAGTAGAAAGTTTCTGATCTGCTTGAAGTTTTAAAAGATCACTCTGCTGCTTTCTGGAAAATAGAATGAAGGGGGACAATGGCTGAAGCAGGGTAACTGGTTAGGAGGCTATTGCTCTAATCCAGGGGAAAGATGCTGAAAAGTCTTCAATATGATCCCAGAATGTATATGTTTTTACTATATAGTCTATAGTGCTATTAATGAATGAGATTTTGTATGTAACAGAAAGGAAAGAATAATGAATAATTCTAAGGTTTTGGGTCTGGGCTTTGAAAAGAATGCAGTTGATCTATAATCAGCGGCAAGTACTATGGGGAGGAGCAAAGCAGATTGGAGAGACAAAACTCCGAGCTCAGTTGTAGACATTTTTTTTTTTTTTACTTTTTCAATTTAATATAATTTTTCAGTTACAGTTGATATTAAGTATTTTATATAAGTTTCAGGTGTACAGCATAGTGGTTTTCTTGAGAGTATTAGAGATCAGAGTGGAGAAGACAAGTTGGCAGTTCAATACAGAAAAGGAGTGGTCTAGGCTTCTATGATTCATCTGTATCCTTTACTCAGTTATCTCTTAAATTTATAAAAATTTTATGTAAGTGGGCATGAATTTATGTTGTAATATATTACTTTTTGAAATATGGGTAACATCATGTTAAAATGATCATTATGTTGTAAATGGTAAGTCAATGTTTATAAAAAATATAAGAGAACTCTAATAAACACTGGGTAGGGTGAGTGTGTTTGAGAGAGATGGGAGGGAAAGAAGGGAGGAAAGAAGGAAGAGAGAATGAGAGAGAAAGAGAGAGAGAGAACATTGCTTTCAGTGATATAAAAGCTTCCATATGGTGTTAGTTTGTCAAAATATTTCTGTAGGAGTACTGGCGGAACTTTCCACCCACACACGTTTTGTATTTAAACGCTCAGTAAATGTACTTCTTCCTCTGTGTGTATGTCTTTCTTTCCTCTCCCATTTCCTCAGCTTTTCAATTAGATTTTCTGTCGGTAATAACTTGGCTGCCTCAAGGCCCACAATAGTATCAAGAGAGAGTCAGGGGTCTGGCAGAGTGGCGCGGTGGTTCAGCTCTGGCTTGGGAAGCCAGGGGCCCTGGTTTGAGTCCCACATATGAGGGCCAGTGACACTGCTCTCAAAAAAAAAAAAAAAAGAGAGAGAGTCTAAACATCTTTTTTTTTCTGAAGAATTATCCAGATTTCTAGATGCCTGAATTGTGTCAAATAACATATCTGTGCCAATCATCTGGTCTGCATTGCTCTGCTACTGTGTCTCTTTAATTGCTATGGCAACAGCACAATAGAGCCAATATAACCACAGAGACTAGTTACATGAAATGTTAAACACCATGGAGAAATTGAAACATAATGGATAGTATGACATCTCAAAGGCTCAGATAGTCACCTTTCAAAATTAAGAAAAAAAAAAAGAATAAGGTACAAAATATCTTACTATTAGATTTGAAACACCGATTAATGGCATTTATATTTTTATTATAACCCCTTTTCTGCCCTTTCAGTTTGTCATAAAATCAAGGGAATTCTGAGGAGGCAGCTGCTTTATTCTTGGAAACTGAAAGAAAACAGGGGTCATCTACCACTCTGCAATGGCAAGAGAGTGATTTCATCGCACTTCACATTTGTGATTATGTCCCATGCCCTGGACCTTTCCTTCTCCCGTCTGTTCATTGAAACCTGATTACCCTGAGATACAATAGAAAGAGATTCCAATCTGGAGTCTTAGCAGGCTGTCACTGAAATTCAGTTTCCTCATCAATCAGTACCAACCCCGGATGCGGAACACAGCTCTTTTTCCCTGATGTTTCCCACCTGGCATTGATATGGAGGCACACTTCTTCAAGTTTGAATTTGATGGGAAGCAACATTGTAATACTCACAAAACAAGACACCCAATCTGCGAGGTTTCTTATCTGTGATTATTTATCTGAAGGCCACAAGCCCATCACTATCTTACACAGAATCTCCCTTTACATGCTTCCTTCAGTCCTTCTCCTCCTCAGAGTGAACTTTAATTTATCAGACATGGAATTTGGCTATCCCTTGTTTCATTGCCCTTTTAATAACCATGCCTTGGGGGTATTCATGGTCCACACACAAGTAGATTATCAAATAAGTTTGCTATACAAATAACCATGAACTCTCCAGGTAAATTATACCAGTTTCTTAGAGGCACTAGTATATTGATTAGTTGAAGTTTTAAATATAAACGATCTTGCAGTTTTATACACACATAACCCCAAATATATTCCACTTATATCTGAATATCCATAAGGAGTACTCACAGTCAACAGATGTTCATTTTAGGAAACCACTGAACTCCCCACCTGTGCCCGCTGACCCAGCTCCAAACCACTGCTGTTCCAGCACTGTTGGAATTCTTCACAGCCTCATAGCAAAGGGCTGTTCTAGGCTGCTGTTTCTCTCAGCTTTTTCCTGAAAGAGAGAATACATTCTCCTACAGGGTTACTAGTAGTATTTACTCTCAATATCCATGGATCCTCAAAGCATTACAGAGTCTCTGCCAGCAGACCTCCAAGTGGGCAAAAAGAGGGCAACTCAACCCCCATCAACGGTATTAATACTGAGAACTCTTTATACACAGAAACCACTCTCTTTTCTTTTTTTATTTTATTTATTAGTTTCAGGTGTACAACACAATGCAATAGTTATACTCTTTACCCCTCAAAGTGAAAACCCCCCTCCCCCAGTTCGCCACCCCACTCCCCCCCCCATATCACACACATCCATCACAACTCTCCTGACTCCCCTCCACAGTATACTCCACATCCCGTGACCATCCACATATTCAGTTCCAGTTGACATACAATACTATACAACTTCAGCTTCAGGTGTAGAGTACAGTGATCAATCCTCTACTCCATCCATGAAGTGGTCTCCCTAACAAGACATGTGACTATCTGACATGCCACAACATTTTTACAACATTATTATATTCCCCGAACTGTGTTTCATATCCCTGTGGCAATATTGTAGTTGTCTATTTATGCTGTCTAATCCCTTCCCCTTCCCCACTAACCCCACCCCCCTCCCAACTAGCAACCCTCAGTTTTTCCTCTACATCTACGAGTCTGTTTACTTTGATCGTTCACTCAGCTCTTCAGACTCCACATACAAGTGAGATCACATCGTACCTGTCCTTCTCAGACTGACTTATTTCTCGCAACATAATAGTCTCTTCACAACATTATCAATTACATTCCCAGAACTGCCCCCATATCCCTACGGCAACATTGTAGTTCCACATACACTGTCCAAAACTTCCCCCTCTCCCTTTTCCCCACTCCCTCCCAGCCAGCAACCATCAGTTTTTCCTTTATATCTGCTTGATATGACTTCAATCTTCTTAAATTGTCTCTCTGGGTTAGCTTGTTTACCCCTTTCTTTTGTTTAAAAAAGCCCTTTTAACATTTCTTGCAATGCTGGCTTGGTGGTAATGAATTCCTTAAGCTTATTCTTTTCTGAGAAGCTCTTTATTTCTCCTTCAATTTTAAGTGATAGCCATGCTGGGTAGAGCAACCTTGGCTGTAGGCCTTTATTTTTGGTCACTTTGAGTATCTCCTGCCATTCCCTTCTGGCCTGCAGAGTTTCTGTAGACAAGTCAGCTGTTAGTCTAACAGGAGTTCTTTTGTATGTAACCTGCTGTCTTTCTCTTGCAGCCTCTAAGATTCTGTCTCTGTCTTTAACCTTTGCCATTTTAACTATGATGTGTCTTGGTGTGGACCTGTTTGGGTTCAGCTTGTGTGGAACCCTCTGCACTTCCTGGACATGTATGTTGATTTCCTTCACCAGGGTAGGGAAGTTTTCAGTCATTATTTGTTCAAATACATTTTCAACCCCTTGCTTCTTCTCTTCTCCTTCTGGTATCCCTATGATTCAAAGGTGCGCTTCACCTTGTCCCATAGGGCTCTTAAACTATTTTCATTGTTTTTTATTCTTTGGTCTTTTTGTTGTTCCAACTGGGTGAGTTCTGCTATTTTATCTTCCAAAGCGCTGATCTGCTCCTCTGCTTCATCTACTCTACTGGTGATTCCTTCGAGTGTGTTCTTCATTTCAGTTATTGTATTCTTTAGTTCTAACTGGTTGTTTTTTATGGTTTCCCTATCCTTCTTTATGTCCTCACTAAGTTCCTTAAACATTTTTATCATCAGTGTTCTAAACTCTGTCTCTGAAAGGTTGGATCCCTCTGTTTCATTTGGTTCCATTTCTGGAGGTTTCTTCTGATCTTTTACTTGTGACATGTTTCTTTGTTTCCCCATTCTGGCTGTTGCTCTGGGATTGCTTTGATGTATTAGATAGATCCCCAGGAGAGCCCTGGCTGGATCACGCAGGCACACAGCTCACAGCCCAACACTCCCAGGAAAACTCCCAGTCTCAGCCTGTCCCAATCAGCCGCTCGCAGATCAGGCAGGGCAGCCTGACAACCAATCACCAGCCTGGCAACTCTGCAAGCGAGTGCAGAGAGTGGGGAACCAAGACGGCTTGCGCACTCCCGCGTCTCAGTGAGCAGCCTGTTGGAGCCGGAGGGCACCCGCCCTGCATTTCCCTGGCAACGCAGTATAAGCCGTGCAGAAGGTGGGGATCCAAGGCCACAGGCGCGTACGCACGCACGTATGCACGCATGCACGCACGTACTTCTGCACCAATTCCACCAGACCAATTAGGTCTCGGACCTGATCCTTCGTGGGAGGGCCCAAACCCGACAAAATGGCGCCTTCCCTACACCACTCGCGTGCAGGCTTCGCATCACGGGAACAACAGTTCAAAAACCTCCAGCCTTTGCACCAAAGGTGCTCAGTTCAGTCCGTCCCCACAGGCTCCCGGCTCACACAGCCACTCCCTCCACCAGGAACGAGGTAAGTGCTCACCGGCGAGCAAGCTCGGGCGCCGGCCCCACTGATTCTCTGGCCGCTCTTAGCCTCACCGAGCTGAGCAAAGAGAGTCCTCACTAATTTACTGCTGGCTATATTAGAACTCCTCTTCCCGGCAAAGGAACTCTGGGCTGGTGAGCTTGGGGTGCGGCTGGAGGGTCTCTCCCCAAACCGGAGAAGCCTCTCCACAGCTGGGACCTCCCTCACGGGGCTCGCCCTCTCTCGTCTCCGCCCGTGCTACCAGACCTGACTTGGCCTCCTCTTTAAGTTCTTCATTTAGTGGTTCTGTTCATCTAGTGCTCTGGGGACCTCCAGGGTTGAATGCTGTATAATTTGCTTGTAATTTTGGTGTGATCCTGGGAGGCAGTTAGCACAGCGTCTGTCTATTGCGCCATTTTACCGGAAGTCCTCGAAACCACTCTCCTTTCGATGAGGCAGAATTTACACTCTTAAAAGAATACTTAGAGTTATGGACTTACATATTTGGGTCCCTTCAGTCATGTCTTGACATACCAAAGAGAAATGAAGGACTGTGGTTAGATATGTCATTTGGGTTTTCATGCAAGGTGCTTTGAAGTCTCTACTATAGTAATCCGCTAGCACCTTGTAATTTGATCATGGAGACTAGAAAAATAAATGAGTAAATCACTTGATTAGTTTATGGAATCATTGTTGGTATCAACAAATCCTTTATGTTCAAGTGCTACATAATCATAAAAACAGAATATAGGGGCCGGCCGAGTGGCACCGTGGTTAAGAGCTGGCTTGGGACACCAACGGCCCGGGTTCGGATCCCACATATGAGGGCCAGTGACACTGCCCTTAAAACAAAACAAACAAACAAAAACAATATAAATAGAATTTATAACCATCATCTCATCCTAGGAAGAGCATGGATTTGAAAATAGGTATATATTCATCTTAAACCTCTTTGTTTATTTTCTATATGACCTTGAGGGAATTGATTAACATTTTAAAAATTTTATTTCATCATGTAAATGGTAATAAAAATAACTACTTTATGTGAATTTGTGCAAAGATGAAATGAATTTAGTATGCTAAGCATTGCATAACAAGTCCATCTTAGCTTTCCAATGTAAGCTAACAAAATTAATATTTAAAACACTTTATATAAAAAAAACTCTTTGTATCTTTCACCTTAATTTAAAAAACAAAGAAGTACTGAAGTATTTGCAAATCTACTGTGTAGATAGAGCATGGCATACATTCCACATAGTAAACTGACTTAATTATAAGTTTTCAGTATCTCAATCTCATTTCCTCAACTAGAAAATAGAGATCATTACTTTCTTTATGTTTACATGTCCTTAATGAATGGGTAACTATTATATTTTAAATTTGGTTAGCTTAAGTAATTGGCCTCTTATCATGTAGTATATAACATGTGTTTATGTACACATATGCCATGTTGAATAAAAAATCAGTATATGTATACATACCTGCTAAGAATAAAAATTACAGGATTCTATATTAACTCACAGACCCATTTGAACTGTGTGAATTTAAATATCAAAATATATGTTAAGTTAAAACTTTTCAGTCTGCCTTCTATAATGTTATAATTGTGTGTTTGTTCTAGTTGGATCCAGCCTTCTGAGCTTGATAGAGTCTAGCAAAGTACCTTATATGTGGTGCAGATACTAAATAAATCTTGATGAAGAAATTAATAAAAGAATGGGCAAATGGGTGAATTTTAAAATTGACTATGTTCGCTTGGGAGGCCGGCGGCGGTGGTTCGAGTCCCACATATGAGGGCCAGTGACACTGCCCTCAAAAATAAAACACCAAAAATTGGCAGAAAAGCTAAAATATTTTAAATGAATACCAAATGTGTTTCTTTAGCTAAATTATATTATAAATGTCCTTTACAGTACCTCAATTATTTTGACGTATCCTAAAACAGCTTATCAGTATCATCAAGGATCAGATCTGTCCCCAAGCATTCGTGTGGGCTAAGGGGCATTAATGAATTGGTGGAGCTCTGCTCAATGATGGCAGCTCCTGAGGGGACCAATAGCTTTCCTTAAATAAAACATATAAATTGGTGCCATATTGGTTTCTGCAGAGAATAGATTACACTCTCAGCTGGTTGTAAAATCTAAATTTGTTTTTATCTCCTGTTCTAGTTGCCAAATAAATACTGACTCTCTTGAGCGTATGTTATGTAATAGCCATGGGCTGAAAGAAGGATGCAGTGCAGGGGAAATCATTTTCCAGTTTGTGTGTGATCAACTCTTCTTCGTTTATATGTGTGTCACTTTGTGTCTGAAAAGAATTAGCTTGAAAAACATGTGATATAGAAATATATAAATATTATCTTAAGAGCTGCAACTGTATGACTATTTACTGAATTACAGTGTCACTACATTATTATTGTTATTATTATTATTATTAAAAACCCATCTGTTTTGTTGGAGAATTTAACTGTTTAGAGAAAGGAATAGACAAACCATGTTTCAAAAGTTTCAATTAACTAGATAAGAATGAGAATAGTGTCTTTCATGACATATATATATATATATATATATATATATATATATATATATATATTAATCAGAGTTCCAGCAAAACATGACAACTATACTGCTTTACCATTCACGTTCTTTTTCTTCAAAGGGTTATATGTTAATCTAATAAGTATGTCAAGTATTAGTTTGTGACCTTATAAGAAGTGAAAACTTTCTTTACACGATCCCTTATCTTCTATCTTTTATAAAGCTGGAAATTTCCACCCTCTCCTAAGATAACATGGGAAAGCTCATTAATCACAATTCATACTTTTTTTTTCCCATTATTTACAGGTCTTGCTTAAACATAGAAAAAAGTGGCCCATGATTTATTCTAAACTTATTCTCACTTTCTAAATCACCATATAGGCAGTGTGACCATATATGTTGCCTCCTGAAATAAAGCAGATTATGAAATAGGATGTATGATTTGGGTTGGAATAGAATGACATTTTTGAAGATACTTGACAGGGCTGAGAAAATACATGTTTCTGAAATATGACTAAGTTCTGATTAAGTACCAAAATGTGTCATTTCATAAATGCTTCTTTCTTTGGAATCAATATTTGGAAACATAACGGAAAACCCATATTTCCTTTTTTAAACTTAATTATATTGAGGTATACTTCACATAAATAAAACACACTAATTTCAAGTGTGCATAGTCAATAAATTGTGATGAGCATATACACCTGTATGTATACCACTGTTCCAAATAAGATATGGAATATTTGCCTGAGCCCCAAATTTCCATGTACTCCTTCACAATCTACCATCCTCCAACTAGGCAACCACTGATTTGATTTCTATCACAATAGGTTAGTTTTGCCTGTTTTAAATGCACATATACTTGGAAGCTTACAATATGAGGTCTAACAATTAAGTTCATGAACTTGTTGCAACAATGTTGCTAATGTTTTTTGATATCAGAGGGATTACTCATTATGAATTTGTACCAACTGCACAAACAGTTAACCAAGTTTACTATTTGGAAGTGCTGGAAAGCCTGCATGAAAAAGTTAGACTACCTGAGTTTTTCGCTAACAATTCATGGCTTTTGCATCATGACAACCATGTACCAGCTCATATGGCACTGTCTGTGAGGGAGTTTTTAGACAGTAAACAAAGAACTGTATTGGAACACCCTCCCTACTTGCCTGATCTGGCCCCCAATGACTTCTTTCTTTACCCGAAGATAAAGGAAATATTGAAAGGAAGACATTTTGATGACGTTCAGAACATCAAAGGTAATGCGATGACAGCTCTGATTGTCATTCCAGAAAAAGAATTCCAAAATTGCTTTGAAGGGTGGACTAGGCACTGGCATCAGTGTCAGTGCATAGCTTCCCAAGGGGAGTACTTCAAAGGTGACCATAGTGATATTCAGCAATGAGGCATGTAGCACTTTTACAAGGATGTTTCTTAATTGTCCTAATTTCGTATGTATCAATTTATATCTGAAATTTTGTTAAGGGAAATGTTTTAGAGACTTGTATTAGTTTGTTAGGGCCACTACCATAACAACATAGTGCAACTGAATGGCTTAAACAGAAATTTATTGACCCACAATTCTTGAAGCTAGAAGTCAAAAATTAAAGTTTCTGGGATGATTGGGTCTTGTTTGAGTTATTTGGGGCAGATTTTGTTCACTTCCTCTTTCCTAGATCCTGGTATCCTTAGGCATTCCTTGACTTGTGGATATTGTTCGTGATATGCTTCACATTGTCTTTCGTCTATGCATGTCTGTCTTTGTATCTAAATTTCCCCTTCTTATAGGAACACAATAATTTGATTAGCATCTTCAGTAATCACCTCCCATTAATTTGATCATCTGCAATGACCCTATTTCTAAATAAGGTCATAGTCACAGGTACTGGCAGTTAGGACTTCCACATTTTTTTAATTGACATATAACATTATATAAATTTAAGGTATACAATGTATTGATTTTATAGATTTATACATTCAATATGATTGCCACCATAGCAGTAGCTAGCACTTCTATCAAGAAATTATCATTTCTTATTTGTTGTGGGAAAAGTTAAGATCTAGTCTCTTAGCAGCTTTAATGTTCATAATACAATATTGTTGTAATCATTATATTGTATATTATTAGATTTCCAAGACTTATTTATCTACTACTTGCAAAGTTGTACCTTTAAACTACATCTCTCCTATTCCATTACTCCCTAGCACCTGGTAACCACCATCCTTCTCAGTTTTTACTAGTTTGGACTTTTCTAGATTCCAATGTAAGTGATACCACACAGCATTTGTCTTTCTCTGTCTGATTTATCTCACTTTGTGTAATGCTCTCAAGGTTTATCCATGTTCTTTAGAGGGGATATATTTCACCCTGTAATTAAACCCGTTTTTGTTGTGGGTGTAAGTAACATTTTCCTTTCCATGGTTTCCTAGCATTTCTTCTATGAATATAGTGCAATTTGTTTATCTCTTCAACTGTTAACAGACATTTGAGTTGTTTTGGATTTGGAGTAGTATTAATGTATCTATTTTGAACATTCTTGGAAGCATCGTTTTGTATGAGTCTGATAATTAAGTTCGCGAACTTGTTGCAACGATGTTGCTAATCTTTTTTGATATCAGAGGGATTATGAATTTGTTCCAACTGGACAAACCAATTAACCAAGTTTACTGTTTGGAACTGCTGAAAAGGCTGCGTGAACAAGTTAGACAACATGAAGTTTTCACCAACAATTCATGGCTCTTGCATCATGACAATGCACCAGCTCACACGGCACTGTCTGTGAGGGAGTTTTTAGCCAGTAAACAAATAACTGTGTTGGCAACACCCTCCCTACTCACCTGATCTGGCTCCCAATGACTTCTTTCTTTACCTGAAGTTAAAGGAAATATTGAAAGGAAGATATTTTGATGACATTCAGGACATCAAGGGTAATACGATGACAGTTCTGATGGCCATTCCAGAAAAAGAGTTCCAAATTGTTTTGAAGGGTGGATAGGCTCTGGCATAGGTGCATAATTTCCCAAGGGGAGTACTTCAAAGGTGACCATAGTGATATTCAGCAATGAGGTATGTAGCACTTTTTCTAAGATGAGTTTTGCGAACTTTATTGTCTGACCTGAAATACATGAATTTTCATATCTCTTATGTAAATATATTCAATGAGTCCAATTGCTGTACCATTAGGTAAATAGGAATAGGTCTAATTTAGCAAAACAACTGCCAAACACCTCTCAAAGTGGTTGTAACATTTTGCTCTTTCACCAGCAATGTATGAAATTTCCAGTTGTCCCATAATATCACCAAAATTGGGATTGCCAGTCTTGTTGTTTGTGTTTAATTTTCAGGGGGGGCAGTGAGGATTTTGGTTTAAATATGCACTTCACAGATGGCTGATAGGTGATTATTTTCATGTTGTTATTGGGTATTCTTATATATTCATTGTGAAGTATCTCTTCAATTCATTTGCTATTTTTCTTATAGGAAGTACTGTTTCCTTATTGAGTTGTAAGATGTCTTTGTGTATTCTGAATACAAGTTTTTTTGTGACACACACGAACACACACACACACACACACACACACAGTCAAGTTCTTGCTTTGTCATTTCCTCACGATCTCTTCATCTTCTTTTAATACTTTTTGGTCACAATTTAGTAATTATTAAGAGTTGGAAAAAAAGCATGAAGAGTTTCTGTATACACTTCACCCAGATTCCCAAATGTTAACAGTTACGTTTGCTTCCCTCCTCCCCCTCTTCTGCTTTGTCTTCATGTGTGTGTTTTTATTTATATCTTTTCTCAAAGTATGTTGTTTTAAAATGCCTTATAAAGTAGACATCAGCTTTTTTAGTCCAACTAATCTTTGCCTTTAAATATATATATAATTTGTGTTTAAAGTAATTATTGATATCTTTGTGGTTATGTCTACCGCCTTTTCTTTGATTTTGTATTTTACCATATAATATATATGACTTCTCAAATATTATATATTTCAACTATATATAATTTATGATATACATTTATATTATATATAATGTATATGTACTATATATTTAAATGATCATGTATAATATATACATATATAACATAAATATATATACATATATTACATTATAAACATATAACAAATACACAACATAAGAAATTATGTTATATAATACATGTAAAATATATTTACATATAAAATATATAACATAATGTAAGTTTTATCATATACTTTATGTTCAGTATCATATAATACATTATAAATACTGTATATTTAAATTATTAATTATATCTATCTATAATCTATCTATATATATGTTGTCTACTTGATTTGGAATTACTTTTGCAGAAAGGTATAGATATGAATTCAGTTTTTTTAATAAATGCAGTATTGTGTTATATTTTTAATGTGTTTTCTTGTGTTAGTTACTTAATAATTTGTGTTCTAAAACAAACTTGTCTGTTTTATATAACTTGTTGAATTTATTGGCATGACACTGTTCATAAAAGTCCCTTTAATAGTCTTTTAATGGCTTTGGGATATGTATTGATGTCTCCTTTTCATTCTTCTTGTGGTAATTTTTCTTTTCTTTTTCCTTAATTGTCTTGCAGAAGATAAATCAATTTTATCGGCCATTTTTAAAAGCCAACTTTTGACTTTGTTTTTTTTCTATGTTTTGTATTTCATTGATTTCTGCTTGTATTTTAACCATTATCTTTCTTTATTTACTTTGGTTTACTGAGAAAGAAGAACGTATATCTCCAGTTATAATTTAGGTTTTTAAAACTTTCTCCCTTTAATTCTGTGATTAATTGCTTTGTGTATTTTGTAGCTATGTTTTAAAATGCATGTACTTTCAGTATTTTCATGGTTTTTTTGAACTGATCCTCTTCCTCTATGAAATGACCATGTTTATATTGGATACACTCTTTTCCTTCTACTTTGATAATAGTTTAGTCATGCGAACTTGTTTTTTTTTGTTGTTGTTTTTTTTTGAGGTCAGTGTCACTGGCCCTCATATGTGGGACCCCAACCAGGGCAGCTGACTTCCCATGCCAGCACTTAACCACCGTGCCACTTGGCTGGCCTGTCATGCGAACTTTTTTTTTTTTTTTAATTTTTATTTTATTTTATTTTATTTTTAATTAGTTTCAGGTGTACAACACAGTGCAATAGTTATACATGTTACCCCTCAAAGTGACAACCCCCCACCCCCAATACACCACCCCACTCCCCCCCATATCATATATATCTATTACTCTTCCTCTGACTCTCTTCCACAGTATAATCCACATCCCGTGATTATCTATATATATTCAATTACAGTAGGTATACCACCTCCACTTTAGTAATACAGTGCAGTGATCAAACCTCTACTCCATCCATGAAATGGTCTCCCTAACAAGACCTATGATCATCTGACATTCCACAGAATATTTACAACATTATTAATTATATTCCCCAAACTGTTTTTCCTATCCCAGTAGCAATATTGTAGTTGCCTATTTTTGCTGTCTAATCCCTTCCCCTTCTCCCTCATCCCCATTCCTCTCCAAATTAGCAACCCTGATTTTTCCTCTATATCTATGAGACAGTTTCTGTTTACTTTGCTCATTCATACAGTTTTTCATATTCCACATATAAGTGAGATCATATGGTATTTGTCCTTCTCTGACTGACTTATTTCACTCAACATTATAGTCTCTAGGTCCATCCATATCATTTCAAATGGCACAATTTCATTCTTCTTTATAGCAGAGTAATACTCCATTGTATAAATATACCACAGTTTCTTAATCCAGTCATCTACTGATGGGCATTTTGGTTGTTTCCAAGTCTTAGCTATTGTAAATTGTGCTGCTATGAACATCGGGGTGCATAACTTTTTTTGAATAAGTGTCTTGGTTTTTTCAGGATAAATACCTAGGAGTGGAATTGCTGGGTCAAACGGTAGCTCTATTTCCAGTTCTTTGAGATACCTCCATACTGACTTCCATAGTGGCTGCACCAATCTGCAGTCCCACCAACAGTGCAGTAGGGTCCCCTTTTCCCCACAGCCCCGCCAGCACTTGTGGTTTGTTGATTTGTTGATGATAGCCATTCTGACTGGAGTGAGGTGGTATCTCATGGTGGTTTTTATTTGCATTTCCCTAATGACCAGTGAGGTTGAACTTTTTTTCATATGCCTGTTGGCGAATTTTTTATGCTTAATGTTTCATGATATGTTTTCCTTTCACTTTCAGTTGTCTGTATTTTAATTTTCAAATTTTCAAAGTGTTTTTTTGTTTTGTTTTGTTTTGTTTTAGTGCTTTATGCACCTCCCTGCTATTTCAAGCAGATTAATAATTTTTGCCTTTAAATTTTAAATTCAATTTATGTTTAAAGTAATTATTGATATCTTTGGGATTAAGTCTACCATCTTGTCTTTGATTTTATATTTTCTCAGTGGTTGATTTTTTTTTCCCCTGTACTTGTATTCTGTGAACGTGTCTCATTATATCTTGTTGATAGTACCTGAGATGAATTTTTCTTAGCTTTTTTCTACCTAGGACCAGTTTTTCTTTATGTTCATTTTGAAGGATATTTTCATTGGATATAAAATTCTAGGTTAACAGGGTTTTTAATTTTTATATTTTAAACATATTATTCCATTTTTTGGCATTCATTATTTAATATGAGAATTGTTATAGTTCATGTAATTATTCTCCTGTATGTAATGTCTTTTTCCTCTGCTTCTTTTATAATTTTTCTCTTTTTATTTGATTTTTAGAAATGGACTCTTTTGTGTCTAGGTATGACTGCTTCGGTTTATTGGCCTTTACAGATCATTAATATTATCAATTCTGGAAACCTCTCAACCATTATTACTTTAAATATTTCTTCTGCTCCAGTCTCTCCTTCCTTTCCTCCTCTAACTCCAATTATGATTATGTCAGACATTTTGATATTTTCCCTCAGATCTCAGACTTTATATTCCCTTCTTTCATTTTTTTTCTTTGTGTTGGATTTTAGATTTTTTTAAATCAGTCTCTCTTCAAATACAGTGATATTTTCTTCTGCTATTCCCAGTGTTCTCTCAAGCACGTTTAATGATTTCTTCAACCTTTAGAGCATTTACATTTTTAAAAATGTTTCTACATCTCTGCTAATATTCACCACCATATCCTGAATGTTGTCTATCTTTTACAACTGATCCTTCATCATTTTAAAATAATTATTTTAAATTCACTGTGAGAATTCTAACATCTGGGATATCTATACATCTACTTCTATTGACCATTTCCTTTTTGGAATGTTGGACACTTTTTCTTGCTTTCTCACTTTATGTGAGTTCTTACTTTGTACAGCACATATTATAATAAAAACACAGTAGAGAATGAAGTAAATGATATTAACTTTTAGAACATATGGGTTGCTTCTTTCAGTCTGCTAGAATGAGGGCTGAGTATATGCTCTGCAATTTAGCTCAATCTACAATTTGTTACAGTATTATTGTGATTCATTTCACCATGGCTTCAAATGTTTGAGAGCATGGTTGGTAATTTCCTATACAGTCAGACTGGGATCTGAGCACTAAAGTGGCTTTGGAGATCTTTGTGTTACATACAGATGAACTATCTGATGTCTAAATATTGGAAAACCTCACCCTGCTTTATAGCTCTGATGCTAGCATTTTTTGGTGGCCAAGAAAATTTCTTTCATTTCTAAGCTCACCCCTGGATTACTTTGTTTGGGACAGAGCTACCCTACATTCTATGAAGGTAGAATTTTTTTCCGAATAGTTTTTCTTACCTCTCCAATACCACCCCAGGCATTCTGTGATTGAAAGTTAGAAATGCATATCTGAGAGGAAAGGGATTGAGCCCTCTATTTCCCTCTCAGCCTTTTATAGCTCAAAGATCTGAGTGACTGACCATTTCTGTTTTTGTTTGTTTGTTTGTTGGTTTTCCAGCTGTCTTCCAAAGCTGAAAGTCTGGATTGCCTGGAGGATTCTTTTAAATTTCCTTCTCTTCCCCTAATTCTTTTTTTACCTGAAAATATAGAATACCTAGGGACATTGTCTCTACTCTCTTTCAGTTCCCATATTTTCTAGGTAGGTTCCCCTTGACTCAATGAAGACAAATAAGAATGAATGTAATAAGGGAGGGGAGCACTTTCTTGCCTTGCTCTGGCACTCTTTTGGATTTTATTTCCTTATACCAACCTACATATGGTTCTTAAAAGTTGGTTAAACTTATAATTTCCTATTCCACATGCTAACAAGTTTGGAAGTTGCTACTCCACTATAAGAACAGTAAAAAAGCTGAACAGACTGAAAAAGTTTTTAAATGTCTACTTGGATTCTAAGAGAAGGGAGGACACAGGGCAATCATTGCCCCATGATTGGAGAGACAGAGGGCAAATAACAAGAATCCCCAGCTTACTGGAGCAGAGACTCAGAGCAGTAATCACTGAGGGACCCCCTGACAGAATAGGACAACCTAAAACTGTTGTGATAAATTGCTGAAGGCTCAGTGCAGAGAAGTCTGAGAGTTAAAAATTCCAGGGAAACCCAGTTAAAGAGGGGACCTGGATTGGATAAAGAAGATGTACATATACACAATGGGATGCTACTTGGCCATAAGAAAAGATGAAATACTGCCATTTGTGACAACATGGACGGATCTTGAGATTATTATGCTAGCTGAAAAACGCCAGATAGAAAAGGTCAAGAGGCATATGACTTCACTGATATGCAGGATATAAAACTGAAAGCAACAAAGGAACAAGACAAACAAAGAAACAAAAACTCATAGACATGGACAAAGTTTAGTGGTTACTAGCAGGTAAGGGGGGTGTGGCAGAAGAGGGGAAAGAGGTCACATATATGATGATGTATTATATAAATGTACACTTGAAACCTATGTAAGTTTACTCACTAATGTCACCCCAATAGACTTAATTTAAAAAGATAGTGTAGTATTAGTGAAACAATAAACAGAACAGAATAGAGAACCTAGAAATAGACCCACATAACTATAGTCAAAGTCTTTGACAAAGTAGCAAAGGCAATACAATTCAGCAATTGTCTCTGGAACAAATGGTGTTGGGATAACTGGACATCCTTATACAAAGAAAAAAAAGGGGGGGAATCTAAACACCTACATTAGATACTTCAAAAAAATCAACCTGAAATGGATCAGGCCTAAATGTAAGATGCAATACTGTAAAACTCCTAGAAGATAATATAAGAGAAAACCTACATGACTTTGGGTATGGTGGAATTTTTTTACATACAACACCTAAAACATGATCCAATAATTGATAAGCTAGACTTCATTAACATTCACATCTTCTGGTCTGCAAAGGACAATGTCAAAAGCATGATAAAACAAGCAAAAGAATTGTGGAAAATACTTGCAAAAGGCACATCTGATAAAGAACTGTTATCCAAAATGTACAAAAGTCTTAAAACTCAAGAATAATGCTAATAATAAAACATGATTTGAAAATAGTGTAAATATTTTAAGAGACAACTCACCAAAGATGATACACAGATTGAAAATAAAATATGAAAGGATAATCCATATCATATGTCATCAGGGAAATGCAACTTAAAAACGATGAGATGCCACTACCCACCTATTAGAATGACCAAAATCTGATACACTGAGAATACCAAGTGCTGGTGAGGATGTTGTGCAACAGGAACTCTCGTGCATTATTGGTGGAAATTATGGTGCAGCCACATTGGAACACAGTTTGGTAGTTTCTTACCAAGTTAAATATGTTCTTACCATGTACTCCAGCAATCACACCCTTGGTATTTACCCAAAGAAATTAAGAATGTATGTCTACACAGAAGCCTATGTATATGCAAATGTGTATATCAGCTTTATTCATAATTGCCAAAACTTGCAATTGTGATGTCTTTCAGTAGGTGAATGGATAAATTAAAAGTGGTACATCCAGACAATGGAATATTATTCAGTGCTAAAAAGAAATGAGTAATCAAACCATGAAACGATATGGAGGAAACTTAAAGGCATATTACTAAGTGAAAGAAGTCAATCTGAAAAAGCTAAAATACTGTGTGAGTCCAACTATATGACATTCTAGAAAATGCAGAACTATGGAGACACTAAAATAATCAGTGCTTTCCAGGTAGAGATGGGCCAGGGAGAGATGAAATAGGCAGAGCACAGAGGATTTTTAGGGCATTGCAAATACTCTGTATGATTCCGTAATGGTGGATATGTGTCCTTGTTCATTAATGTGCAACACCAAGAGTGATCCCTGATGTAAACTATGGACTTTTGATGATTATGATGATTCATTGCTTATAACAAATGTGCCATGCTGGTAGGGGATGTTGATAACGGAGGAGGCCTTCCATGAGGGGAAGCAGTTGGTATACAGGGACACTCTCTACCTTTCTGTCAATTTTGTTGTAAACCTAAAACTGTTTAAAAAAAAAAAAGTTTGTTAACTCATAGGCTGCTTTCTCCTCAACCCAATACCAGGTAGAGGTAGGTCCTTCTCTTCACCGTTCCCCTGGTGGGTAAAGTAGAAGGACATCCATCCATGAATCTCTTCTCTTTCACCAAGGACTGTCACATTCTGTCACATAGTACCTTTATGTTTATTTGCTTCTTTATCATTATGATGTCATCTTTTTAAATATGTAATTTGTAGTTTATCTGTCGTATTTCATGGTTAGGGTGAGATTTTTTTTTTAAACTTTTTTTTTCTTTCAATATTTATTGAGTGTGGTTCCTACGTACAAATCTTTGTGAGATATAAACTATGTGAGGTTCAGCCTTTCTTTTAAAAAAAATTTTTTTTAAACTTTTCAATGACAGCAGACATTCAATATTACATTAGTTTCAGGTGTACAACATAGTGATTAACATCTATGTAACTTATGAGTGATCACCCCAATAAATCTAGGACACATCTGACACCATGCATAGTTATTATAATATTATTGACTGTATTCCCTAATATTGACTATATTCCCTATGCTGTACTTTACACCTCCATGACTGTTTTTTTTACTACCTGTTTGTACTTCTTTATCCCTTCATCTTTTTCACACATCCCCTTTATATCTATACCAGAAATACTATTTATGAACTTATTAAAACACAACATATATATATATATATATATATTTTTTTTTTTTTTTTTTTTTGAGGGCAGTGTCCCTCATATGTGGGACCCAAACCGGGGCCGCTGGCATCCCAAGCCAGCGCTTAACCACCGCGCCACTTGGCTGGTCCGACAAAAATATTTTATACCTATCCATAGATATACTATTTCTGTTGCTTTAAATCCATTTATGAAGATTCGAGATTCCATGTGCTATATATTTCAACCTGAGGAGAATTCCTTTATATTTTCTTATAGTGCAGTTCTAGTTGTGATGAGTCTTTTAGTTTGTTTCTCTCAAAATGTCCTTATTTTTCTTTTGTCTTTTATGAATGTATAGAAGCCCACCCAGGTTGACAGGCTTTCCTTTTTCTTGCAGCACTTTAAATATAATTTTTCATTGTCTTCCATCTAGCTTTATTTTCAAAGAGAAGTCAGTAAAGAGTAATCATTATTTTTATTTTGTTCACCTTCTTATAATGCATCTTATTTCTCTGACTGCTTTTAAGATTATTTTTTCTTTTCCTTTGGTTACCTGCAATATGATTATGATGTGTGTTGGTATGATTTTTCTTATTTTGAGCTTAGATTGATGGGTTGTTGGGTTTCTTTTATCACAGATTTGAAAAATGTTTGCCTTTACATCTTCAAATATATTTTTACCTTACATCCTTCTTCTGATATGGCAATTATGTGTATATTTGACTTAATATTTTTCCACTGGCCACTAAGTATTTTTTCACTTTTTTTCTGCCTTTTTTTTTTTTCCCCATCAGTGTTTATGTATGGTTATTATCTATTGCCATGTCTACCTAGAGAGATTACTGGAGTTCTTTCTTCCAATAAAACACTCCTTTGTGGTATTCTGCCCCATACATTCAAGCTATTTTAGTCTCTGCGCTCCAATCTCTGTCTCTTAAATTGAAAAGCCTGTCATTCGTGCTTTGCCTTGTTTTCCTTCTTGCGCTGTGGTTTGGAAACTGTCCCCAGGAGCAATGGTTCGGTTCATTTTTGTTAATTCACGTTTCTCAAGGATCACAGTTCTGTGCATCCCTTTTTCTGATGTCTGAAAACTTTAGTTTTGTATATTTTGTACTTTTTTTTCTGCTTATTGTGGAAAGGTTAGTTCAGTACTAGTTAACTAGTTATTCTGTCGTGAACAGAAGAGTAAGACTATTTCCTTTGTTGAGAATAATAGTTTTTATTCATTACAACCACATTTAATATGGCATAAAATAGCATAAAGTAAATTAGACCTAGAAAAATATGTTTTGTTTAGAAAAATTTGTGTACTATTTCTAGAATAACTCCATATTTCATATTTTGATCAATTAAAAATTTGAATGATTTTCTCCAGCATTTTTCCTCTTAGCATTTAAAATTACATGTAATTGATGAGAAATTTTAATCATGTATGTGTTAGTATTTTTTATCTTTAGGATTAATTTCAAGAGCAAATACTTAAGATCAAACTGGAAAATGAAACTGTCATTTAAAAAAAATTAAATTTGGATAAATATAAATGCATTTAATATTTTAATTAAAAGAACATGGAACATGATATCTTTTTGGACTCACCATCAAGCATTTTGATGAACAATTTCCATATATTATCTTCAAAAATCCATGTTTACATCAAAAAAATATTCTAATATTTAAGAAACTAAGGGGGCCGGCTGAGTGGTGTGGTGGTTAAGCACTGGCTTGGAAAGCCAGTGGCCCTGGTTCGGGTCCCACATATGAGGGCCAGTGACACTGCCCTCAAAAAAAAACAAAAAAAAACTCAGAACACTTGTGGTAAATTTTCAGCCCTTTTATTTTTGAGAATACAATCCTGTACCTACAGTTAGGATTTGACAGTTGTACTATGTTCAAGATAATTTGTAAAGATGAATAAAATTTAGTCAACAATTAATTACTTTCAAATACCATGCCACAAGTCTAACAATAACAAATATTCTCTTTTATTATTGCTCCCCAGGCTAGTAAATTAAAATACTTGTAAACTCTTAAATATGCCTTTAAGTTTTGGAACTTACAAGATGCCTTCTGGGGTTTATAGGGAAGTTTTCCTGAACTCCCACAGTCCAGGCCAGGCTGAATGTCTATTTTTTGTGCTCCCATGGAATACTCTGGTTATATTTAAAAATTAGTGCTTAATTTATAGAATTACAATAATATGTTGATTTCTTTTCCCCTGTTTGATTTTAAATCCCATGAGGTCATGAATGTATATATTTCATCGTAATGTCCATTATAGCCTTTAATACAGATATTTTATAATTATTTGTGAAGTAAACATATGAATAAATTGTTTCTGTATCACAATTTGCATAAAAAAAGATTATTCTAGTTGGGATGTGAACATTAGTTAAATGATTATATGCTAACTCTATATTGTATCTTCTCTTTCAGGCTCTTAAATCCGATCTACAATGGAAAAATTTCTTTTTTATCTGTTTTTCATTGGCATAGCAGTGAGAGCTCAAATCTGTCCAAAGCGTTGTGTCTGTCAGATTTTGTCTCCTAATCTTGCAACCCTTTGTGCCAAGAAAGGGCTTTTATTTGTTCCACCAAACATTGACAGAAGAACTGTGGAACTGAGGTTGGCAGACAATTTTGTCACAAATATTAAAAGGAAAGATTTTGCCAATATGACCAGCTTGGTGGACCTGACTCTATCCAGGAATACAATAAGTTTCATTACACCCCATGCTTTTGCTGACTTACGAAATTTGAGGGCATTGCATTTGAATAGCAACAGATTGACTAAAATTACAAATGACATGTTCAGTGGGCTTTCCAACCTCCATCATTTGATATTGAACAACAATCAGCTGACTCTAATTTCTTCTACAGCATTTGATGATGTCTTTGCCCTTGAGGAGCTGGATCTATCCTATAATAATTTAGAAACAATTCCTTGGGATGCTGTTGAGAAGATGGTTAGCTTGCACACCCTTAGTTTGGATCACAATATGATTGATAACATTCCTAAGGGGACATTCTCCCACTTGCACAAGATGACTCGTCTAGATGTAACATCAAATAAATTGCAGAAGCTACCACCTGACCCTCTCTTTCAGCGAGCTCAGGTACTAGCAACCTCAGGAATCATAAGCCCATCTACTTTTGCGTTAAGTTTTGGTGGAAACCCTCTGCATTGCAATTGTGAATTGTTATGGTTGAGGCGCCTGTCCAGAGAAGATGACCTAGAGACCTGTGCTTCTCCAGCACTTTTAACTGGTCGTTATTTTTGGTCAATTCCTGAGGAAGAGTTTTTGTGTGAGCCTCCTCTCATTACACGTCATACACATGAGATGAGAGTCCTGGAAGGTCAAAGGGCAACCCTGAGGTGCAAAGCTAGGGGTGACCCTGAACCTGCAATTCACTGGATTTCTCCTGAAGGGAAGCTTATTTCAAATGCAACAAGATCTCTGGTGTATGATAATGGAACACTTGACATTCTTATAACAACTGTAAAGGATACAGGTGCTTTTACCTGCATTGCTTCCAATCCTGCCGGGGAAGCAACACAAACAGTGGATCTTCATATAATTAAGCTTCCTCACTTACTAAACAGTACAAACCATATCCATGAGCCTGATCCTGGTTCTTCAGATATCTCAACTTCGACTAAGTCAGGTTCTAATGCAAGCAGTAGTAACGGTGATACTAAAGTAAGTCAAGATAAAATTGTGGTGGCAGAAGCAACATCATCTACGGCACTACTTAAATTTAATTTTCAAAGAAATATCCCTGGAATACGTATGTTTCAAATCCAGTACAATGGTACTTATGATGACACCCTTGTTTACAGGTAAGACAAAATTAAGCAAATCTTTATACCATATAGGGCTTAGTATATAGGGCTTGTGAATGTACTACTGATTCTTTTTTTAATTGGCAATGCTACTCCATATTGTAATTATAGAACTCCAGTTTTTAAAATGCATAATGTAAGGCTTGCAAAAGGTGAATACATGTGGGGAACTATTTTGCTGGTGTTCTTTTTAGAGAGTTCAAATTTATATTTAATATTATGATTACTTACTTTTTTCCCCTCCTCTAAGAGATGTGACTATCAGAGAACAAGCTTGATTTATTTTAAAAATTCAAAAAACATACCAGAACTTACACATCCATATGAGTGTTCTTTCCTTCAAGGAAGTCACGTTGGGAGGCTATACCATTTTCCCAATGATGCTGCCATTGCTCAAAGCACTTTTGGAATTATCTTTAGAACCTTCGTCATACTATTTTGAATATCCTCAGTGGTGGCAAATCTTCGTCTTTTGAGGGTGAATTTGAATTTTGGAAACAAGCAAAAGCCATTTGGAGCCAAGTCTTGTGAATAAGGTGGGTGATCAAGATGGATATTGCCATTTTTGGTCAAAAATAGGATGTAACTATAAAATAATGAGACTGATATTTTGAGTGACTGAGTTATGTGCATGTGTGTTGCCTCGTATACACTGGTTCTTAAGACAGTTCCAAGAGAAAGTTTATAAGGATTTTGAGCAGTGAAAGTACCACTGGAGTTAAGTATGTAATTTCCTGTAAGGACATTGATGGAGAATTTGCATCTGACTACAGAATTTCTGGTATGTTTTTCTAAAGTTCAGCCTCATTGATTTATAGTCACATCTTGTCCAATTTTCAGTTGGAAATATACCTTTTACCCCTCCATATGATTTCACTCGTGATAGACTATCACTACTCCTAAGAAATGATTCAAAATCATAGCTTTGAAATACATACGTATATATATTGGTCTTTAAGCTTTTGTGAAATCAGATCAACTCACTGCTTATATAGCTATTTGAATTCTTGGAGATAATTTGATTTTGAGGTAAATTTTTAAAATTTTAAAATGAGGTGGCAGGAAAAAACAAAACTGGCCTACTTAGCCATGTGATCAGTCCTGGGGAAGGTTCTACCTGACTGAGTTTTAATTTCCACATCTTTAAAAGTAAGTGATTAAAATAAACGGTTTCTCATATTTCTCTTATTACTAAATGTATAGAATGTAGACTATGATGCATATTAGCATAAAGTTGTCTGCTCTTGTCATACTCAGCTCTTCACCTGGGCTATGGGTTATTTAACCCACTGTCGAAGACAAGCATCCAATCCTACCCTTTACCTTCCTATAGCTGCTAGACATCTATATATTTTAAATCTTAGCTCTGTGAAATAGGTTACTTTCTGTTTTCTAAATTCCAAGATTTTAATCCTGCCACGACAAGTGAATTCTACGTGACTTTGAAGAAATGGCTGGAATTCTGGACTCTAATGTTTGTTGTGTGTAAAATCATGATAATGCTAACCTCATACAGTCTTTGTACAAATTAAATTATAATGTGTATAAAATACTTAATGCACGCCAATTATAATCATCAAATGGTAGTGATTTCAATCACAAATACACACTCTGGCCTAAGATTTTCCTCGTACATTTAGAACACATTGTTTAGCTTGTATAACAGATTAGCACTGCCAAGTTTTGAAATTTCTAAAACTCTCGGGGAAGAAAAATATAGTTTCAATTAAATCTTAGTTTAGGTCATAGTGTAGGTTGCTACCGAGAAAAAACAAGTTAGTGGATATTAGGCATCCACAGAAAACTTGTGGTGATATAATGGATTCAAAGATGTCTATAAACTCATGAAATTTTAGATCCTGTGTCCTGAGAATAAGTTAACAGTGTCACAATGGAAAGGATGAGGAATTTACGCTCTGTGGTCATCAGCTTTGCCCTGTTCATGTTTATAGGATAATATTACTCATACATTTTCATTAACCTCATATATAGATAAAAACATCTGGGGAACCAAGCATTGAAGGTATAAGAGACAGCTGAGATCTGTAAATAAAGCACTTTAATCTTAGTAATTATCTTAGTTATTAAAGATAGTTTTACTGGGAACCATTCCATAGCAGCTTATAACCGATTTGGAAAATAAGTCCTCTGAAATGCATTTCCATTCTGGTTTCTAATGAGACTGTCAGGGTTTTCCCTTCCTTCAAATTGGCTTTTAGTCACAGAGGTGTTGTAAGTGCTAAATGGATTTGTTTAGTAGTCAGATAATGTCACACTCATACCTTCCAAAAGCAATTTGTCATAAATGATTTTTTAGCAGTGGCTTTTATTAGAAATTCTGCTTTGCCAAGCAATGTAATTAGTAAGCTTGTCAAGGACATGGCACAGGCACCATTAGTATAATGCAGACTCCAACAATAACATTTAGCCATTTTAACTGGGTAAATATAAGATTTGATCATTTTCCCATACTTGTATCTGTTATAAATGGGCTTATCTTAATGAGTACTAAAATGAAACAGAACCAAAGTTATAATGACCCTATGTGTACATGTGTTTTTTTCTTTTTTTAAAATATTAACACAAATTCCATTGTCCCTCAGAATGATACCTCCTACGAGCACAACTTTTCTTGTCAATAACCTGGCTGCTGGAACTATGTATGACTTGTGTGTCTTGGCAATATATGATGATGGCATCACTTCCCTCACTGCCACAAGAGTCGTGGGTTGCATCCAGTTTACTACGGAACAGGATTACGTGCGATGCCATTTCATGCAGTCCCAGTTTTTGGGCGGCACCATGATTATTATTATTGGTGGCATAATTGTAGCATCCGTGCTGGTTTTCATCATCATTCTCATGATCCGGTATAAGGTGTGTAACAATAATGGGCAGCACAAGGTCACCAAGGTGAGCAATGTCTACTCTCAAACTAATGGGGCTCAGATCCAAGGCTGCAGTGTAACACTGCCCCAGTCCATGTCCAAACAAGCTGTGGGACATGAAGACAATGCCCAGTGTTGTAAAGTTGCCAGTGACAGTGTGATACCATCTTCAGAAATGTGTCCAAGTCAGGACTCCTCTACCGCTACCTCTGCTTTGCCTCCTACCTGGACTTCAAGTACTTCTGTGTCCCAGAAGCAGAAACGAAAGACAGGCACAAAGCCAAGTACCGAACCACAGAACGAAGCTGTCACAAATGTTGAGTCCCAGAACACTAACAGAAACAACTCAACTGCATTGCAGTTAGCTAGTCGACCTCCTGATTCGGTCACAGAGGGGCCTGCATCTAAAAGAGCACATTCAAAGCCAAGTAAGTTTCTCACGTTGCCTGCAGAGAGATCCAGAGCAAGGCACAGGTACTCCCTGAATGGAGAAATAAAGGAATACTATTGTTATATTAACTCACCAAGCACATGTGGACTATTTTCTAAAAGAAGCATGTCTATGAATGGGATGTTAATTCAGTCCAACAGTTATGATGGGCATAGTGGAAAAGCAACTCTTTCAAAATCTGAGTGTATATTGGAAAGCACTGTGTAACCTATTATTTTGTTTTAATGAAAACGTTATTTTGAAAACTCACATAGGAAATTGGAATTGAAAATTTTAGTCCTGTCTCTCTGACACATAGCTAATAGAGCCAAGGTGTAAAAACCTTCTAGGGTACAGTTAAAAGTTAGAGGGAAAAAGCATGCTATAGCAGTGCCTTCCTCTATTTTAGAATTGGCTTCTAGGTTCTGCAATAGCAGATCACAAAATGAAAATTGTCACAAGAAAAATAATGTCTTGCATAAATAATGATATTTCCTCCAGTCTTACAAAGGACCGTCTATGGATGATTGGTATTTTTCGATGAGTAGATTGTCTATTTTCTTTCGATGACAGTGGTGTTTGTTTTTAGGCAAATATTGTAGAGAACAACTCTGTGTTGTTATGTTATTTAAAATAAAATATTCAATAACTTTAACCAGACAGTGTTAAAATAAGTACCCTTCTAAACAACATTCTTGGTTCAGGTGCCTTAATGATTTTATGATAGTTCTTATCCAGGACACAGCTTTTTCAGTGGGAAGCAGAAAAAATATAATTGGCTCTGCATTTAACAACAAAAAAATTCAGTTCAGTTTTAAGTTACATGCCACAATTTTATGTGCATCACCTGGGCATGTGAAGGTGTTTTCATTCATTTAATACACATTTGTTTGATCGAATGAGTTTTATCTTTTTCTTAATGCAGGTTAAAAAGGGAGATAAAAATACAAGACTGCCTTTATCAAAAGGATATTTATTTTTATCACCAAGTAATTTTAAAAACTTCTAATTTGTTATTACATTTATAAATAATGTAAAATCATTTCTCATTAACCAGATATGGTTTCGTTTTTCCCTTCTGTGCTGTAATTCTGAATTGCATGTTTCTCTTTGAGAGTAAAGGCATTTACTATTTTAACCAAAACCTGTGATAAAATTTAATTAGAAATCATGCCGCCTTAAAAAAAAAGTTTTTAAATTTATTCAGACAGTATCGCTTCTTGATAACATAGCGTTCTTGGCATTCACTGAAACTGAGGTCTACATATAAATGTTCCTATCTGCTTGTTGAATATACTACAGCATTATTTGCTAAATTTTATGATGTTTTACTAAAGATTCATAAACGGGGTTAACATTAAGGGTTTTTTGTTTTTGCTTTGAGAACATGTGGGAATCTTGGACAAAAAGTTTAGCCATAATATTATGAGTTTATTAAATCAGAACACTTGAAATGCCATTTAAAACACAGTTGAAGAATATCAATCATTAGTTCAACTTCCTTCTGCTAGAGACATATATAAAAATTTCAGTTAATTTTAACTTGACCAGAGATACATCTTATCATATATGATTTATTGTGATGGCATTCCGAAGAAGGCAAGATTAAACCAGTTAGAGATTACTTACTATGCCAGTCTTAAAAATAATTGTCTAATAGTCTTTTATTATTTTAAGTGTTTCCTAAATGCCTTTTCTGCCATGTATCCCTTTCTGAAGTTTGCCCTTCATATTTCTAAAATCTAATTAGGTTTCATGAGTCAGGTATATAGTTCATGTGAGGAATAAATGTGATCACGCGTGGTAGTATTTTGAAAATCAAAAACATTATTCAAAGAGTATTTTTAACACTATTTCTATAATAATGCTCTAATTCCCACTAAACATTTTTATTTATATTTTTAACTCAAAGAGTTGATACACATATTTATTTCTTCTTTTTTTATATTTAGGTTTAAATAACATATGATATATTAGTTTCAAGTATACAACATAGTGGTTCAATATTTATATTTATTGTGAAATGATCACCACAAGAAGTCTAGTTAACATCTGGCACCATCCATAGTTGCAGAATTCTTTTCTTTTTTGATGAGTACTGCTTAAATATAGTCTCTTAGTAACTTTCAATTATACATACAATGTTATTAACTATATCCAACATGCTATACATTGCATTCCCATGACTTATTTATTGTATAACTGGAAGTTTATGCCTTTTGATTCCCTTCATCTATTTTGACCCTCTCTTCTGCCCCCCACATCTCTGACAACAGTCAATCTGATCTCTGTATCTGTGAGCTTGGGTTTTGTTTTGTCTTGAGGTTCCCACATATAAGTGAGATCATATGGTATTTGTCTTTCTGTAATAATGCTGTAATGCAGCTAAACATTTTAAATTAACACTAATTAATTCCCATGAGGTGCTGATTGTCAAAAATATATTACTTTCCTATTTCCTAGTTTACACCTACATAGTATTTAACAATCATGAATATACAAAAGCTTTTGAGTCTTAAAGAAATGAATCCCCGAAGAAAGACTCTGGCATTACAAAGATTGTGATCAAGGGACTCTGAAATCATACAACATAGGCAGCAACTTAGCATATTTACTCCAAGCTAATGATTAGTGATTTTGTATTTTGTAGTTGCCTGTATTTTTAAAAATCAATTTCCTGCTTATGTTTCTAATGAAAGTTTAATTAAATATATTTTATTTCTCATAAACACTTGGAAATATACAATATCTAACCATGTAAAGTTTATTGTTTCTCTAAAGCCATTGAAGCCATTTAAATTTTTATTACTTTTACAAGACTATTTTCAGGGTGTGTTAACCAAAGGCTTAAGCACTTGTTCTTAGACATGATAAAAAGTTACATGTCTCTGTCCTCAAAAAGTTTATTTTTTGAGACATCAACAAATGATTCACCTGTCAAGAGGTTCAAATTTGTTTTTGTTTATAGTGTATGAAAAAATTTTTTTTCTCAGGGCTGTTTCAGTGCAAAGTGACTAAAAAATAACTCCATAGGGAGGTTGGGGGTGATTAAAGGTACCTGGTATATGTCTAAAACACAATAGTTGCTCAGACAGATAAATGAGTGAATGGGTAGACATATAAGTAAATAAATGAGGCCATGAGGAAAGTGCAGTAATAAGAATTTTTATGAATTAGGACAGTGGAAATTTGTGATCCAGATATCATATTACTTATGATAAGCAAGAAATTACCAGTCTCTCCCTTGTCATTTCTTGCATTCCTCATTTAACCAGCCATGTGTATATATATGATCCAAAGTATATGGTTTGCTCTGTGTTGTTGCTGACTGTGTATAGATTATATATATATTTTTTTGCTTTCTTATTCTTAAACATTTTTCTTTGATTTTTGACCATTTTACACTATGGTTTCAGCTTGTTCAATATAAAACAAACTAACAGTATATTTCCAGAAATTTACTTTAAATTTTTTTTTAATTGTATGTGTTCCTGTGTTGTTTTTGTTTCTTTTGCATAATGGTCCCCAATTTGAAAATTTCAAGCTATTATTAAAGTGGGTCTTTTTTAAAAATATGTGTAGTATCTAAGTGTCATAACGGGATAATTAAGCAGCCAAAGCTGCCTTAAATCCTAAGAGGAAACAGAGTTAGGTTTGATGAATATTATTTATTTTTAGTCTACAAATAGATTAGCACAGAAGTACATTAAATACAATAATTTAAATTAGGTACAATAACACCCTTGCTGTGGCCAATTTATTTGCTGCATTTTTCCAACCATTAAGTTTAGTTAGTTAAGTTGAGGTGTCAGTAAGTAATTTTATGCTGTTTTTGTAGATACAGTTTACTGAAAAAGTTTTGGAATATGAGTTTTTGAATTATTGTAAGCCATCTATAAATATAACAAGTCTACTACTGAATGATACTTTTTTCACAAGAACTTAAGGAATTAAAAAAAAATTAAACATTCCATTTGTCTACAAGCATCTCTTTTTATGTTTTTTTGGAAAGGATTTTTTATTTCACTTTAATACACTCAAGTTTTTACTCCCAAACTAAATTTTAATTTATTATATTTGCTTATATTAATATGAAAGGGACCAAATATGTCATTTATTAAGCTAAAAAATTAACAGAATAATTATCACAAAGTTTATATCAATTGCCTTTTAGTTCCTACATTTTAGTATTTTCCTCTTGTTTATTCAGAATAATAAACTTAAAAACAATTGTTAAGATGCCAGTAGCTAAAAAAATTCCAAAACATAAAGCATCTCTTTGTACATAAAATTGTCAAGGTAAATGGGTATTTTTCAAAGACTGCAGATGGGAGTCCATTTTCTTCTTGGTGTGGCAGAATTCCAGTTATATTAAATATTGCTAAGAAAGCAATGTTCGTTATATTAGACAGAAAGAAGACTATCTACACTCTTCTCCTTGTTCAGCCTTCCCTTGTGTCTCATAGAGTCCAGTCTTGACTCTTTAACAGTGTATGTGGATGTTTCTGTGTGTGAGTGTCTGTGAAATGTTTATGAGAAAGGACTTCAGCATACAGATGGATTGGATGAGAAAAGGATATTTGTCTTATCCTTCTCAGTTGATGATGATAATAATAATGACAATAATAATTTACCTTAAAAATTTGTGAGTTAAACATTAGTTGAGTTAAATTTATGGATAAGAAATATTGCATTTTTTAAATTTCATAGAGGAAAGAGAAAATAACCAAAATTAATAAATGAAATTTTATAACAATTTCAGAGCTCTATGTCTTAGATTACTAGATCATTTCCCTCGCATGCTGGATTAATACATACTGAGACTACAAATAGGGTTAGCTTTGTCTTTTTTGCTTGTTTTTTGTTTCTTGAAATAATCCTTTCTGAAGCAGTACAAATGATCACTTAATATAGAAAGAATGGTAAATATTCCTGCAATTGAGTCATCCTAAAAATGTGGTGTTGTATAAATTGGGACATAGAAAATAGGAGTTTGTAACTGGGAGTATACTTAAGTATGAAATTACCTACTTAAGGTAATGTTAAAACTTTGCAGTTTTATCAACTATTATAAATTGAGTTTTGCTCAGCTATTTCAAAGTCAAAATTTAGGATCTGAATTTGCCATTGGATAAAATACATATACCATATATATTTATATATCTATATAAGTTAAAAATCTATTAATATAGATATATTAATATGTACAGTTATAAAATTAATTAAAATCATAATTTTGTGTCTTGCAACATGGATCGTAATAATGTAACAAAATTAGATTTAAATGGACTGGCTAAAGAGAACTTCTCCCAGAACAGCTATACGAACTATACTTATTATTTATCAGATTTCAATGGAATATAAACTTTCTAATACAAATTGAGTTTTCCAAGTTTTCTAATGATAACCATCTCTACAACTTGTCTAATTTCATCCATTCTATATTAGGTTCACTATTATGTTCATGAATTAAAAATATATTTTTTTTCAAGTCCGTTCAGGGAAAAGCTATAAAACCCCTTTCATTTTGTGTTTTGAAGTGGATGTACATTTAATCTTACTTGAAATGTGAGCTACAGAGACACTGTGATTCTGTTCCAAACTATGTCCAATAAATAATTATTCCAGTAACATGAAGGGATTTATTAAATACACTATGTTGACTCTACCATAATGTAATTTCCTAACCTTTTTTTTTTTTCTGTATAATGTGAACATGTCTTATTATTGCTTTCAATAAGCTGGATATGTAAATCCTAGTCTCCAGTGGCCATTGTAAATTTACATACATATTTGTGCTGCAGGTTTTATAAGAAAGTATTCTGTGTTATTCTCACCACACTCATCTGTGAATACTGGGAAAGAATTTTTTCCTGTAACACTTAATATTTTTCTTTCAATTGTTGCACTTCTTAATGACAAATAGAAGTATTTGCTTAAAAAGAGGACATTTTGGAAAGAAATCAAATGTGTGCTATGCACAGCTATATAAAGTTACTAAGCATTTATAGCCAATTAGAACATAGAGATGGACATTAAAAGGCAGTTTGTTTGCATTTAGGATATTACTGTTTTATATAAGGATATTGGTAAAATATGCTATTGTTTTGAGAGTTATTGAATAATGGCTTGTATTGGTAAATGATTATTCTATATTCCATGTAGTGAATATGGTAAAACTACATTTCCTAATTTGGATTCTTTTCTCCTTGATGTATCTTTTCTCATTGATCAAGTCCAACTCTGTAGTTGCAATGTTCACCGTGAGTAGGGAAAACTAATAGAAGCCTTATTCTGTTGTTGAAGTCTTACAGAAAAAGTGCATTACATATTAAGTACTCATTTTAGTAACTATAGTAATGTTTTTAAAAGCTCTATCTTCATCCTATTGTGTACCAGGAAGTAGCCATAGAGAATTATAAAGTATTCTGAAAGTACATTGCAATCATCCTAAGAACTGGTAAGTTTTTTGAAAAAAATCTAGATAAATCTTTGTTTAGAGAAATGTTATGAAGATTCAGTAAGAAGTGTGTTAGGGTCTGATTCTTAAAAAAATGAATTGTTCATGACACTGAAAATTTTATTCCCAGATGCTTTGCTGACTAATGTTGACCAGATTGTCCAGGAAACACAGGTGAGATTCTTGTTATCTGTCACATACTTCAGCACTTTAAGTGGGTATATTTTTTTATAAATAACTTTTAAGTTTTGTTTTGCTAGCTTATGTAATTTATTGAAATTTTTAATTGAAACTTAGCGTCAACAGTAAAGAAAAGTTCAGCTCAGTTAAGCAAGTTAACAATTCCTAGATTTTGACGTATTTATGGTTAAGTGAACATTTCTGATTCATAATATAAGAAAAAATGGAACACTAATGTGACTTTGGAGTCACTCTCAGAGTCATGCATGATATGATGTGTATTTTTAAAATATCTCCCAATGTGAAAACAGTAGCTTAGTAAGAATATAGTCACTCTTATCCTTGACCTCCACATCCTAATAGGAGCTGAGATGAAACATTATATTTCATTTAAAGTGGAGGAGCATAAGTGTTTCACTGTTATCTAAAATGAATGAAGCTGCTATAAAAATGGAGCAAAAGACTACCCATGAAATATTCATGGTGTTCCTTTGTCAGTGACCAATTACTCTTCTTCTTTTTCTTTTTTTGTTGACTTTCAAATGAGTATTTGATTCCTGCATTTTAATTGGATCAGAAAGTGTGCTTTCAGAGCAGAACAGCATTTTATCAATCTGTTAAAACAGCTGAAATAATCAGCCGTTTGCTTAAAAGTTTGGTACTGAAAAAATATTCTGCTTTTAAACGTTCTAAAGAAGGCCACTGATTTATTTCTTGGTTGTAAAAATTGCATTTTAACATTTTAACATTTTATATGTAAAAGATAACAATAACTTGGACAATCATTCAGGGGATTCCCCTATAATCCCAATAGAAATGGAATGAACTCCATTCCCAAATCAAACAAAATGTTTTTCACGCATCTTTTCTTTGCTGAATGTATGATTCCATTCCTATGTTGCAAAAAAATGAACAGATGGCTCACTGGAAACTATCAATAGCACAGTGTCTGGCACGTACTTTGTGTTCTGTTTTGTGTACCGAACTGACCTGCATGAAATCACTTGTGTTACCGCCATCCCCTTCTCCTCTTTTTCAACCTTAATCTCTCTCTCTGTCTCTCTCTTTCTCTCTCTCTCTGTCTCTCTGTCTCTGTCTCTCTGTCTCTTCCTCTCTCTGTCTCTCTCACGCACGTATGCTTGCACACATGCTTTCTCTCCCTCTCTTTCTTTGATTTAAAAAATGTATTTATATTTTCATTTTGGACATGTGTCTGTTCCAAAAGTTAGGATATCTTTAGAAATGTATTAAGAAGTAAATGGTTAATTTATCAAAGGCGTGGTCCAGAATGATGCTAAAATATTCTATCAAGGTTGGAAGCAGGAGGGTCAATCTGAACCATTTCTCAATTACTAATTAAAGTAATTTTCCAAATATTCATATTTCATAGTTCATGTTACATATTATTGTGTTTACTTATTTATTTTACCACACTGTTAGAAGTCGTATTTAGAGAAAGATAACCTCCCTCCCTGGGAGTTTAAGTACTACCGGAGATAGCACAGGGTTTGTTAATGTTAAGGTCCATAACATTTATAATAATGACTTTTTGTGTCCTAAAGTAGTAATTAGTACTAATTAAAGAAACTTTTAAAAATACAGTTAAAATAAAAAAGTAAACATAAATCTGTCATAATCCAACACCCAGACCCATATACTAAAAATCAGTGCATAATCTTTCAATGATTAATTTAATTTGTACTTGTAGCAAATTGATATGTGTGTGTGTGTGTGTGTGTGTGTGTGTGTGTGTGTGTGTGTGTTGCATTAAATTTGTATGGTGAATGTACCATGTGTGATCAAACCATATGGTGAATTTTTAATTAAAAAATTATTATAGTAGGGCCTGCCGAGTGGCGCGGTGGTTAAGGGCTGGCTTGGGACGCCAGCGGCCCTGGTTCGGATCCCACATGTGGGGGCCTGTGACACTGCCCTCAAAAAAAAATTATTATAGTAAAAGATACTTTGCCATTAATCTCCGTCAAAATACTCCCCCTCACTTCAAACACACTTATCCCATCATTCTCGCTACTTTTTGAAGCATTTCTGGAAGTCCTCTTTCGTGAGTGTCTTTAGTTGCACTGTCATGGCTGCCTCCATGTCCTGAATCATTTTGACTTTGGGGAAGAGCCAGAAGTCACATGGTGACAGATCCGGTGAATAAAGAGGATGAGGACACACTGTAATGTTTTTATTTGATAGAAATTGCCATATACCAGAAGCAATGTGTGACAGGGAGTGTTGTCATGATGGAGGATGATTCACTGAAGGCACACTTTATAGCACACCTTCTTTTAACCATGGCTCACACCCAACTGACTGCACTAAACAAATTGAAACTTGTCACACACTGTTACTAAGGTTCAATGCACTGCTTCCCCTATTGAAGATCCTTGCCTTTCAGTTGGATGGCATACCGCAACAGCATTCACTATATTTTGTGATCACAACAGAAGGCTCTGTGTCACACATCACTTCTGCTACGGCAATTTCTGTCATATAAAAACATTATGGTGTATCCTCAACCACCTTATTCACTAGATCTGGCACCGTGCAACCTCTGGCTCTTCCCCAAAGTCAAAATGACCATCAAAGGAAAACGTTTTGAATCAATAGGACATTGAGGTAGCCAGTATAGCGCAACTAAAGATTTACACTCACAGAAGAGGACTTCTGGAACTCCTTTGAAAGTATTGGGTTGTCGGAAAAGTCATGATGCATTTTTGCAATGAAAAACATGGAAAAAAATATGTCATGACTTTTCCAACAACCCAATAGTAAGAATGATGAGATAAGTGTGTTTGAAGAGAGGGGGACTGTTTTGAGGAGGATTAATTGCAATGTGTCTTTTTCTGTAATACATTTTTTTATTTAAACATTCACCATATCTTTTGATCACACCTTATATATATATATGAAATGTCATCTTTTTTAAAACCTTATGTTGAGTCTTTTTTAGTTCCCTTTATGAAACAACTGACTATGTTAACATGTCATAGAAACTTCCTTTCATGCTCTGGCTATTTCCTTTTTCTTGCATTAGCAAGAAATATAAATCCAGAAGCAAAGAATAGTTTTAACAGAATTACATGGACTACAGAATTCACTTGTTAGCAAACTCCTTTCTACATTTCTATTAGATTTAAGTGACCATATGACCTCAGTATAACTATTCTTGGTACTTGGTAAATGATTTCTGCTATCACAGTCCTATCATTTCTCCAGCTGTCAGCAAAAACCAAACAATGATGTCTCTTTAAAGAGACTGACCTGTGTTCTCTGAGTCTTCTCATGGCTTTCAACACTTAGCAGCACTTTACTGTATGTGAATGAAGTGCGAAAGAGAACTGGCAGAGATTGCTTGTGCTCTCAGTTTCTTAGCTCTTTTTTTTTTTCAGAGGAGATAATGTAAAATTTTATTTTAAGTGTATATTTTCTTCAGGATGATAACATATGTTTTTTCCTACCCAGAGGCAAAAACATTTCCTCAAAATTTGGATACTGCCCACTACATTACATTTAAATTATGTTTCCTATGTATATAGACAGTAAAAGTAAACCAAAAAACTTAAAACACATATCTTTCTCAAGATATCAAAAATTTTTCCAAGGCAGTAATATTAAATTGATTATACCACAATCCCTAATTTATCATCAAACCTTAACAGGAAGGTTCTGAAAGAGCAGAAAGGTTTCATCTAGTCAATGCCTTACGTGTTCTTTTCTCATACTCAGGTATCTGTTAAGATCATCCCTCCCCCCTAAGGGTGAAGAGTAAATATATTTATTTAATTCCTGTTAGCTAACATGTCCTATGTCAATTTTCTTCCTTAAAACCCTTTCTGTATGTGTATAGACATAGAATAGGCTTAAAATAATTTAATGTATCACATGTGATACTTCTATAATAAAACTGTAGGAAAAAAAGTAGTCTAATCACACTAAGATGAATTGAGAGCAAAAGCAAGAGAAATTATTGATAAAATTAGTGATAATTACTCTATCACTAAACTGGCAGTTCCATATAAATTAACCTTATATCTTCAAAGATTTTTATGCTTAAATGAACCTGGTAAAACAATTGCTATGTCATGTTTGGCAGTTAAAATAAGAATAGTTGACTAGTTTGCATTTATACTGAAAATACCTAAAGTAAAATTTATTATAAAGTATTGGCTGTATTCAGACCAACAACAAAATATGTGTACATTGTGTGTATGTTTAAGTATGCATAAGAAATATTGCTTATTTGTGATTGCTTGCACCAACCTTTAAAATAATTGCTTCCCAATTTTAATATTTTTGACTTCTGATTATTTTGTTGAGCATCAATCAAGGTATTTAAAATTTTTAACTTTGTCATCAAATCTCTGCGATGGATACAATAACCATAAAATGAGTGTAGTTCTTTTAGAGAAACTACTAATATATAGATGAATAAAAAGTTAGTAATGTTGATTATAAATAAATAGCGACATTTAAATAACTATTGGAAAGTGCAGTTAGAAAAATATATGAAATAAGAGCTAAATGGTCAAGCAAATGTGTTGTGTATATGATCCATGTATCTCTCTAATGTTTTTTTTTCCCAAGGTAGAATGACCAAGATAAAATATTTAGTTCTGTAGTTTTTTTTTTAGTGATATTCCTTTCAAGTGATTTTTAAAAAAACAAAGGTGATAAAATAGGCACATATGCAGAAAACATTTAACTATTTTTATAGTAATTAAAATACTTTTTGACATATTTGAGCATTTCAGAAAATCTGAAAAAAAAATTGAACCCTAGTATCATCAATAACCTTTAGAAATCATTTAACTGTTTTTTTACATATCTTAACTATATATGATAAAAAGCTATCATTGTTCTTAATTACGTTCTGAGTAAGGGCAGTACAGCATTTTCCACAATCCATTCATGTCAGGACGTTTTTCCTTCTCTTAATGTTGAGGTAGCTTTAATTTGCTCTTCTATTTGTAGTACTGTTAATAAGACTGTCACAGTGTTTCCCATGATGCCCTTTGACTGTTAAATGAGAATCATTAACAAAACATTCTGAGCTGACCCCAAGCTCATGGTTGTCAGTTCTTATAAAATTATTACAGTCTTTTTATTCTTTGTTATGCTCTTATAATTTTGCGTTCTGTGTTTAGACATTTATGGGCTCATTATAAGAGTTTGTGTATTGATAAGTAAAGTAAAAAGTATTATTTTGAATATCCTACATAGAAGTTTTTATTCAGCTTCATATTATGTCATCATTTCAACAATGGTACTAGCTTCAGAGCAGACAAATCACACCATGGGTTCCCAAAACTGATGGCTATTTCCTACTGTTCAAAATTAACAGTTTACGTATAAATCGCAATTCCACAGTTTGTTAATATTATTATATAATGTGAAATTGAATCAAAAATTATTTAAGTTATGTCAGCTTATAGAATCAAGTTGATATTAAAATAAAGTTTGTATTCTGAAAGGATTTATTATTTCCAAAGTCAAACTAGGTATACTTTCCACTGTTTTTCTTCTAGTTATGTTTGTTTAGCCTTTTTCAACATTACTACTTATTGAATCTTGAACTTCAGTATAATGCAATTACATCTTTTTTCTACCAAAGGTAACATATTATTGGGAATATAAAAATAGATTTTAAAAAATGTTGATATTCAATTTCACCAAAATAAACTATGTTATAAACCCAACAGTGAAGAATTTAGATATATCCTGTTGTAATTTAAATTGATTTTGCAATAATTTGCTTAGAATATTCCAGATAAAGCATGATAGTGATATCCATTTTTAAGTAGTTTCCAAGGTAATTATTTTTTACAAATAGTATACACATTTGTTATCTATTAACAATCTTCAAAATGATGTAAATCCTTTGTTCAATAATTCTAAAAAATTACTAATTGTTCCAAATATAACTTCACTTATTCAGATTATCAAGTATTTTGAAATATGCTCTTAAATAAAATATCTCTGTAGTATTTTATCTACTTTTATCACATAAAGTTATCAAAATAACCATAAAATACTTGATTAATTTTATCACCAAGTTATCCCAATGTGTTCCACATCAGCATTTTGACATAGAATATTCAGTAGATAACTAAGAATCTGTATTTTATAACTCATTTGTGCCATGCATTTTATAACCACCAAATTATAAGCATGTAGTTGTTTTTGAATGGGAGGGAGAAAAATTATTTCTGTTTCATATGTATGAAATTGTGTATTTCTCAAAAATTGCTTTCCACCTTCCTCAAGGATAAACTTTATAGGCACATCTTAAATCCAGTACTTAGTACTAAGTACTGAGAACCCATATTAGAGGGAAAATACTTTTATAGTTTATGTTTCATAAGATTTTATAACTGAAGTATCTATTGTATGTGATACATTAACATTTAAATATTTTAAAATGTTTTTATATTATTTCAAATCATGTTAACCATGGAATACCTTTGCTTTTGGTTTATTGTCAGTTTTCGCATTTTATTCTGTGGGTGAAGAAATTATTGAAGATGAATAATTGTTTTCACTATCATTAAATATATAATTAAATTTTACAAAAATTTAATATGATACAGCTCTCCCAGCAGAATATATAAAAACATAGAGATCACTTAGGTTTTAGTTGTGATGAAGGACTTTGATTTCATAGGTTCATATTCATATTTAAAAACCATTGTGAATATTTGTTAAAACTTAAATGTCATTCATTAATGAATAAAATCATTATATATTTTATCTTGATAATGTAAATATGAAACACAAAAGCAAGGGAAAATGCCATCTCACAATTAGGCTTTGACATACATAACTATTCAGGCTTAATACATTCAGATTTTTTTTTTTTTTTTTAATAAAATTCTTTCATATATCCACCAATTGGAAATTGCCAAGCAACATTTTAAGTGCTAATGTGCATGTCTAAGTTGTTTTCAGGGAGGCGTTTTGTAGTTTTAGCAAGAAATTCCTGCCTGAGTTCTTCAGTTTAAGGACTTCTAGATTTCTAGCACAATGATCTTATTAGCTATGTGTTTTTTTCTTTCGTTTTTTTCACTTTCATTTCAGAGGCTGGAGTTAATCTGAAGAGCACCACTTCTCTCTCTCCTGAAAAAAGTTGCCACTGATATTTTTACTGGATAAAATTCAAAATCGTTTCAATTCACAAAGGCTAATTGTTGAACTGGTGTCCTAGAAGAAATTGCCCACAGGAGCCTAAGCAGAAGTCTCCGATGCTCACAGAACTGGCTCCATCAGAGAGATCACCGTTCATCCCCCTTAAGACCAAATTGTTTTTTCTTCTGACCCACAAGTATTTTTTTTTTCAAAGAAGGAAAGAAAAAAGCCTACATTGGCGTCGAGTTCTGTATCAATCCATGTTCCATTGCCATCCATGATTTAAGACTGTAAAATCTTGAATAACTATATCACTTTAACAAATAAATGTTTTACTATGACATAATTTGCACATTGCCTGATTTGTGGAAATATCAATCGCTTCAAGTATGAATGGTGAAATGATGATTGCAAGAATTGATAATACTGTGTTGTATTTATGTAATGCAAAAATCTTACGGGATTACGAATTGCTTTATAATATTGGAACTATTTCTTCCATGACTGAAGTGCACCCACTTCTATGGGTGAGCAATGCAGCTGTTTAAAGAGCATTGCAGAAATTTTGTGCCTCAGTGTAAGACGGACAGTGATGAGGGATCTCTTTTCCTAGTGGAACTTCAGAAAGCATCAAGGTAGGCATATTGTAATAAATACAAATTTATTAATTGTTTTTCTGGAAAGCCAGGGCAATGATGTTTTAATAATTTTATCAGTACCCATTTCTCCAGTGTTGCACAATTTCTTAACACCAGCATAAATAGGAGTAAGATGTCTTTGATGGCTAATACATGTTAATATGATCGTAGTTAAGCAGTATCCAAGCCAAGCATTTATGCTGCTCTTGGTGTCAAGCAGGCCTGAGTTCAAATCCAGGAGCTGAGTGAATTTGGCCATTTGCTCACTCTACACTTCCACAGACTTACCGGAGAAATACATTGTAAAATTTGTAAATGCATACAAACTAATCACTGAACTTGGTGATAAACAGTAAATTCAATTAGAAGTGTTATTCGTAGCACTGCTATTAACAAGTGAAGTAAGATTCTCTAAAACATTAGAGATTTTATTTCTGTTCCTCAACAATTCTGGTAGTTATCTATTATTAAAAGTAATAATGCAGTTTAATTTTTTAATGTAATTAAAAGTTAAAAAGCCAGAAAACTATTTGTCTTTTAAGAAATTTATATTAATCTGTTAACCATTCCACATCTCTTACACTGTTATAAATAGCCAACCAACCAAAATAAGGTTACAGCATGCCAGCCATTAAATGGCATTTGGAAGCTGCTCAGGAGCCTACCTACACTAGACAACAATATAAACGTGCGCGCACACACACGACACACACACTCAGATATATGCAATGCACGATTGAAATAGAAATTACACATTTGAGTTGAAATATAGTTAATTTGGACCTTGGGTAATTGACTTCATTTTGTTTCTTGACAACTCTAATACCTGGGAGCAATACTGTCTACATATGTATAAGTGTGTACATGAACGGATAAATGTTTATGGTGACAAAAAGGGGACAAATTAAATAACATTTCACATAAGTGGGTTCATACAATATTTGTCTTTCTATGTCTGGCTTATTCTACTAACCATAAAGTTTCCAAGGCTTATCCATATTGAAGCATGTGTCAGAACTTTAATTTTATGGCTGAATAATATTCCATTGCATATATTGAGGGTGCCAAACATATACAAGTGGACATTTTGGTTAATGTTGTTCAGGCAGTAGTTCACCATAATCAGACGTTTCTGGACTCTGACAGTAGCCACTTTGAGCACATCTTCTAACTGCAAGTCAAATGTGACTTGTATTCATCCTTTGTTATCAGTATATATTGAGTATTACAATTTTAATACAGTTTTTTTCCTTTCTTAAAATGTGTATACACGTTTTGACACCCTCTGTATATTCTATATATTAAACCCTTTTCACATATATCGTTTGCAAATATTTTCTCCCATTCTATAGGTTATCTTTTCATTTTCTTGATATTATACTTTGATGAACCAAAGTGTTTAATTTTATGACACCCAGTTATATATTTCTTATTTTGTTTTTGTTTGTGGTGTTATATCTATGAATTTTTGCCCAATCCAATGTCATCAAAAATTACCCCAATTTTTCCTTTTAGGGTTTTATGATTTTAGCTCTTATTTAGGTGATTGACCCATTTGGAATAAATTTTTTGCATAAGACTTGAGGTAAATCTCCAAATTTATTATTTTAGATGTGCAGTATCTATGAGCTCCTTTATAGGTAGCTAACTGCTTTTAAGACTCTCTCTTTGTCTTTAACCTTTGGTATTTTATTATGATGTGCCTTGATGTGGGTTTTTGGGTTCATCTTGTTTAGGACTCTCTGTGCTTCCTGGGCTTGTATGTCTATTTCCTTCACCAGGTTATGACAGTTTTCAGTCATTATTTCTTCAAACAGGTTTTCAATTTCTTGCTCTCTCTCCTCCTTCTGGTACCCCAATAATGTAAATGTTCGTATGCTTGATGATGTCCCAGAGGCCCTTAAACTGTCCTCATTTTTTTGGATTCTTTTTTCTTTTTGCTCTTCTGATTGGGTGTTTTTTGCTACCTGATTTTCTAAATTGCTGATTTGATCCTCTGCTTCATCTAGTCTGTTGTTTCCCTCTAATATGCTCCTCATTTCAGTTATTATAGTCTTTATTTCTGACTGGTTTTCTTTTTTTTATGTTTCCCATCTTTTTGTTGAAGAGATCATTGAACATCCTTATAAGCAATGTTTGGAACTCTGTGTCCATTTTGTTTAGTTCTTTTTCTTGGAGCTTTCTCCTTTTTATTTGGGAAGTTTTTTTGTCACTCCATTTTAGTTGTCTCCCTGTGTTTGTTTTTATGTACAGCTGCTATGTCTCCCAGTCTTATGTAGTAGGTGGCCTTTTGTAGTAGGTGTTCTGTGAGACACAGTGATGCAATCGCCCTGGTCACTAGAGCTGAGTGTTTCAGGTTTGTCCCTTGTGTAAGCTATATGTGCCCTCCTGTTGTAATTGAGACTTGATTGTTACTTGCATGTCAATGGGAGGAACTGATCCTCAGGCTGATTGGTTATCAGGACTGGCTGTGACCACAGTGGAGGAGATGTTGTGCAGGGGCTGACCCTCCAGATCACGGTTTGCTTTAGCAGAGCTCTGGTGCCTGCCCTTTGATATGTAGTCCTCAGAAATGGCCAAGTGATGCTCCAGCCCAGTTTGAAGTGGCCACTAGGCCTCCCAGCCCCAGGGCCTCCTGAGAAGGACCCTGCTGCAGACCAAGTTCAGCAGCAGTCTGTGTTCTGCCTGGGACAACCTGTGATGAGCCACAAAGCAATCCAGATATGGCTGCTGTCCATGCTGTGCTTGAAGGTGACTTGAGAAGCCAAGTCATGAACCCTGGCCAGCTGTCACTAGCACTGGGCTTAGGGCTGCTCAGCCAGAAGTATGGCACATGCAGAACACAAATGCTGCTTCTTTGGTTCTGTGAACAGTTGAGCGATTTTAGGAATGTCTGCAACATGAGCCAAGCAGGTGGTTTATATGGAAAAGCCACTGGAAGGGGCTTGGGTGTGTGGGAATTTGGTTGGGGCAGGTTCTCGGAATCAGTAGGGTGGGACAGATGAAAGGTGATAGCTAGTTTGATGGAGACTCATATATGGCATCTGCCTACGTCTGCACTCTGGAAAGGGGGAGGATTCAACAAAGAAAGAGTGACTTCCACGAGCTCCTCCATCCAAAAGAAAGCTACCTCTCAGCCCTCTTCCTGAAGCCAGACAATTCACTTCCTCCCTGTATGTCCCTGGTGCCTTTGGAGTTGCTGCTCCAGAGCTGGAGCTCAGAGGGAGTCCCTCAGTGAGTAAGAGGAGTACGCCCTCTGTTTCACTCAGCCACAATCTCCACTGGTTTTCACAGACAGAAATTATGGGGATTTCTCTCCTCAACACTGGCACCCTGGCCTGGGTTGAGGCTGGGACTCCTTGCTCCTCAGATGGGGACCACTGCAACTGAGATACCCTCCCCAATTTATAATGGTCAGCCGAGGGTGTGGAACTAGTCCGTTCCCACATCTCTGCCCCTCCTACCAGTTTCAAGGTGGCTTCTTAATATATATCCATAGTTGTAGGGCTTTGGTTCAGCTAGACTCTGGGCAATTCTCAATAACGAATTGTTTAGTGTATTAGTTGTAATTGATGTTGTCCTGAGAAGAGGTGATCACAGCGTTTACCTACTCTGTTTCCCCCAAAATAAGACCTAGATGGAAAATAAACCCTTGCATGATTTTAGGTGCCAAAATATGGCACCCTGGCTTACTGAATATTTAAAGCTGAAGGAGTCTGTGGGAAAGGCACCCTCTCCCTAAAACAGGTCTTACCACCCTCATGTGAGGGGTGAGTGCCCTCCATATCCTGGAGGAATCATGCCACGGCTTCTTCTCTGGCTAGTTCTTATTTTGGGGAAACACAGCACTCTGCCATCTTGACCAGAAACCTTTCATTCCTGGTATAAAAAAAACAAACAAAAAAAACCTGATTTCTGGGTGTTAACCAGGTACCCTGCTACATGGTTCAATTTATTTATTATCGCTAGAAGTTTTATTGTGGATTCTTTGGGAATTCTACATATAGAATCATGTCATCTGTAAATAGAAATAGTTTACTTATTTTTACATTTGGATGGTTTTTATTTCCCTTTCTTGTATAATTGCTCTGGCTAGAAATTCCTGCACAGTATTGAATGGCAGTGGTGAAAATTGACATCCTTGTCTTGTTTTTGATCTTAGAGAAAAACCTTTCAGTCTTTTTAGACGAATATGATGTAGACTGTAGATTTTTAAAAACTATCCTTTATCTGCTTGAGGAAGTTCCCTTCTGTTCCTAGTTTTGTGGTGTTTTTATTATAAAAAGATGTTGAATTTTTTTCAAATGCTTCATTTAGTGTCAATTGTGATGATCATGTGGGTTTTTTTCTAGGTTTTTTGTTTTTTGTTTTTTTGTTTGTCTGTTTTTAATTTCATTCTTTAAAGCCATGCATTACATTGTTTGAATTTCTGCATTTATATTATAAATCCCACATAGTTCTGTTGCATCATCCTTTTAATATGATATTACATTTGTTTTGATAGAATATTGTTAAGAATTTTTGCAACTCTACACAATGGATATTGGTGTATAGACTTGTTTCCTTTGATGCCTTTATCTAGCTTTGGTAAGAAGAGTTTGAGAAGAATTGGTGTGAATTCTTCTTTAAGTGTTTACTAGAATACATCAGTGAACCCATCTGGTATCTTTTTAGGGAGATCTTAGCTTAATTGATTTAATTTCTTTATTGTTTTAGGTCTGTTAAAATTTTATATTTTCTTTTGACTAAGTTTGGATAAATTGTGTGATTCTAAGAATTTGTCAGTTTTATCTAGGCTATCTAATTTGTTGGTGTACAATTGTTCCTAATATTGTCCTATAATCCTTTTTGTTTCTGTAAAGTCAGTTCTATTCATTATTGAAATTGGTTTATTGAAGTCTCCAACTATTATTGTAGAACTGTCTATTTCTGTCTTCAATTCTGTCAGTGTCTGCTTGGGACATTGGTTGCTGGTATATATAGCTACGACTGTTTTACTTTCAATGATGTGATTGTTTTAGAATGTTTTTCAATATCATAAATCTGATTTTTATAATTGTTTTAACTGAATGAATTTATTTGAGTTCACTAGGCTCATTTGGTAGGTGTAAATATGTCACATCTATTTCACTTGCTTCCAATCCAAATTACCATTGGCTTCTCTTCTTATATTGTCTACTAACCCTGTTCTTACAGTTTTGTCCTCCTAAGTGAAGTCTCATTTTAAGTCCTGACACCCGTCACCTATCTGAATCTTATCAACTAATTTATATGCCACTCTTTCTTTCATTAACATATTACCAACCTCTAGGACCCAGTTCCCATAGACCAGCACTCCCACGCGCCATCTAATCAAATCACCAGCAAAGATTCTTTTCCTCTATACAGGTTAGTAAAGTGGGTCATAATTAACTCTCTGTCTGCCCTTGATCTGAGAATCAACATAAAAATTAAAAGAGACCACAAAAGAAATAAAACTATAATGTTTTCCAAAAGAGTACATAATCTATCTATATGCATAAATTACAACTTTCATAGCATAACTAATGTGCGAATATATGTAAAAGTCAACAAATACTCTAAGTATATTATTGCACATATTGCAGGTGAACTGTGATTCATGAGGTCTCCTTGAACGGGTTGCTTTAACTGCTGTTCTTTGTAAGAAAGAAGACTATCGGTGTACCTATAAAGACAGGGCATAGCATTGCATTTCGTGACTCCCAGGGAGGATAAGATGTACAAAGATGTAAAATAAGAAAACAATAAAGTGGATCCAAATTATTTTTCCAACTTGAGCTCAGAAAATGAAATTGATGCATTGAGTCCTAAGTTATCATATTTAACAGTTTAGATATAAAAATTTTATTGAATGGTATTCGAAATATTTTGATTTGAATTCATATCTCAGTGGAGTGGCTTAGAAAATGTTTACAGGGACTCCCCTGTCCTTAAATGCCCTCCATTTCACTTCAAAGGGAAGATTTCAAAATATCTGACTTCCTTATCAAACTTCTTCAATTCTGCCAACAATTGTTCAATATTTAATTGGTCCTGGGTCTGGTACTATCCACGGGGGATACAGAAATAAATGACTCAGTGGCCTCTCAGATGTTCATATTTGGATGTAGGCAAGTGTGTGGACAGTGTGTTAGTCTGTTCACACTGGTCTAACAAAAATACCACAGCCTGGGTAGTTACAAACAGCAGAATTTTACTGCTCACAGAGCTAGAAGCAGGGAAGTTCAAGATCAAAGTGTCACCATGGTTGCATTCTGGTGAAAACCCTCTTCCTTGTTCGTAGCTCATACATTGTCAGTGTCCTCACATAGTAAAAGGGGCTAGAGATCCCTCTAGAGTTTTATTTTGTTTGTTTGTTTGTCTGTTTGTTTGTTTTTTATAAAGCACTAATGCCATTCCTGAGGGCTCCACTTTTCATGACTTAACATCAACCAAAGGTCCCACCTCCTATTAACATCTTGGGATATCAACCTATTAATTTTGGGGAAAATAAAACATTAAGACCATAGCACACATATGTTTACATAAGAATTGACATTGTTAAAGAATTGGACCACAAGTGTGTGGGAGCAGAGTACAAAACAACCCAATGATCATTGAAACAAGAGAGATGAAAAAGAGGTCATCACAGTGGTGCTATTTAAGATGAGTAAGATTTAATAGTGTACCCAAATTATAATTCCAATTATAGAACCACAAGACATTATGGTCCCATTTTGAAACTACTTTCAATACTTTACTACATAAACTCAAACTATCTTCTCCAAGCCCTGAATTTCATGTCCCCTTGTGTTATTTATAGAAATGTGTGTCTTACAATGCTCAGTATACAACTTTGAAAATGCAAGGTAAGTCATATGATATATATATATATCAAAAGTACCTATGTACAGAAAGCATTGAGAAATGGAAAATTTGGAGTCAACTATGAGGATGTGGAAAAGTCTTCTATAATGAGATTAGGGTAACAGCTAACAAAGAGAAGTTAAAATAAGATAGAAGAAGTACAGAGAACTTGCATTTATTTATAAACATTTATTCATATTTAACACATATTTATTAGAATTATATGCTGCTTAATATTTCAGGTAACTGAGAGTAGAAAAAAGATGACCTTTGATCATCTATGTGGTTCATATCAAAGCAATCTACTCTCATAGGAAATTTTGTTCCTGGGATAGTAAATAGATGTATAAACTGTAAGTTTTAAAACAAGATGTAATATATACACTATAAGCATAATAGATATACTATGAGAAACAAATAAATGACTATAAATAATTACTGAGTTATGTTTTTGAGTTATTGGTGTCTGAAAGTATGGTGATTGACACTGAGAATGATGGAAAATATGAGTGGTATAAAGGGTTATTTCCATTTTAATGTGTGATATCATGATTTTATCATTAGAAATATATATTTGGTCTTTCTTGAGATCCTGGCTTAGAGCTCCTAAAATCTTTGGAATTTCCTAAGTGATGAGAGCAATAAAGGTGACTTTTGTTATTTTATTGAGGTGACTTTTGGACCACAACTACAGGTGAGGGCAGTATGGATGCCAGGAGAAGTTACCCATGTGATTAGATGGTTGGAACATTCAGTCCCACTCCTTCCCCCACTCTGCCACTTCACATCCAACTTGGAGAGGGGACAGGGGCTGGAGGTTGAATCAATTGCCAATGGCCAATGATTAAATCAATCATGCCTGGGTAAAGAAACTTCCATAAAAGCCCAAAAGGACAGGGTTCTGAAAACTTCCAGGTTGGTGAACATGTGGAGATTTAGGGAGAGTGGTGCTCTGGGAGAGAGCATGGATGTGCCATTCCCTCTCCCCATACATTATCTTATGCATCTCTTCCATCTGGCTGTGCCTTAGTTATACCCTTTTGTAATAAACCAGTAATCTAGTGAGTAAAGGAGTTTCCTGAGTTCTGTGAGCCATTCCATCAAATTAATGGACCCTAAGGAGGGGGTCGTGGGAACCTCTGATCCACAGCCTGTCAGTCAGTACAGGTAATAACCTGGATTTTGGATTGATATCCTGAGTTGGAGGGGAGTCATTGGAATCTCCTTGTAGCTGATTGGTCAGACGTACAGGTGACAACCTAGGCTTGTGAGGACTGGTGCCTGAAGTTGTGTAGGGATGGGGAAGTGCAGTCTTGTAGGACTAAACACTCATATAGTGTCACTTGATGCTATCTTCAGGTAGAAAAGAAGTCAGAATTGAGTTGAATTGTAAGACACTCAACTGGCGTCCAGACAATTGTTTGGTGGTGTTAGGGAACTCCCCACACACACTGAGATTGGTAACCAGAACTTATTTTAACATACAAAATTTTCTTTGATAATGACAGCAATACAAAGTTAGAATTTTGAGACTGGGGATACATATGTAACTATATAATATAAATTTAAATCACCATTCTTGGGTGCTTAACCACCTTTCTCTTGCTCTTCTCTAGAAAGAGAAATTTCTTGCTCTTCTCTAGAAAGAGAATTCACTGCATAGTGTTCACACTATGTTCCTATATGTTGCCCATTCTACAATTACTTTAACTTACTCCAATTACTTCCTTGACTCTTCTTTCAAAAACTTCATAGCACTCCCTTACCAGTGGTGGCTACCTTGACTGAACTAAAGGTTTTGAGTCAAGTGAATTAATCCACACATCCTTGGCAATTGTTAATAGCTAAAACTGGCTGATACTTTTTTTTTTTTTTTTTTTTGAGGGCAGTGTCACTGGCCCTCATATTTGGGAACAAAACCGGGGCCGCTGGCTTCCAAAGCCAGCGCTTAACCACCGCGCCACTAGGCCGGCCCAAATTAGTAAATTTTTTTTTTGATACTTTTTGTATATATGTTTCTATATATATATATATATATATATATATATTTTTTTAGCTGAGCCGTCCTGCCAGCAGCAGCTCAGCTCAGGCTGGGCATTGAACTGCTGTTGCTCAGAGCTCAGCTCGCACTCAAGCAAGCTTTTAACCAACTGAGCCACTTGGCCAGCTCTTGAGTGGGTTTTTTCATCATGTGATTTTAACTTAATTGTTTTAATTAGTACTAATTTGCATTTTACTTTACTAAATCAGAAAGGCAATAAATTGCTATTGTAAAATGTAAGTAAGTCTAAGCTTAATTTACTTGAAGTGACTCAAGAATAGGATTTTTTTTCCAATAATTTCATGCTGGTGCAATTTTAGTGCTCTGTTCTTTTCTTCTATTGACTCACTTTCAATTGCTTAAATAAATAGTACTAAATAACTAAAATGATAATCTTATTTATTTTTTTTTCTATTTTGAAATCATTTTTATTTTTACTAGATATTTATTCAGATGTTTCAAAAATAAGAGGTACACAGTGAGAAGTCTCATATCATCCTTGTCCTTGTACACCTTCCTCAAGGAATCAGTTTTAATAGTTTCTGTTGTATCTCTCCAGAGCTTGTTTATATAAATACAAGAACCTATTCTTAAACCCCCTTTTCTTACAAAAGGGAACATATATGTCACACTGTTCTATACTTTGCTATTTTCACCATACATTTTTTTTTTAACATTAAATTTATTGGAGTAACAATGGTCAACAAACTACATAGGTTTTAGGTATACAATTCTATATCATCTATATATAACATTGTGTGTTCACCACCCAGAGTCACTTTTCCTTCCATCACCATATATTTGACCCACTTTACCATCTTCCACCATCCCCTCTCCACTCTTACCCTCTGGTAACCACTAAACTATTGTCTATGTCTATGAGTTTTTGTTTCTTTATTTGTTAGTTTTGTTCCTTTGTTCCTCTCAGTTTTATATCCTACATATGAATGAAGTCATTTTTAAGATACAATTGTGAATAGTTTGAGAAATTAAAAAGTGGAATCATTATTACTTGGATGCAAATACACTGTCATTTATATCTCTGATCCTATGATCCATGAATCACTTTGCTTATTTACATGATAAATGAAGTCCACAATAACTAAACTCTAACACTCTAATCCTGATATGGGCAGGTTATTTGAAATAATGCAATTTGATTATTCTAAAGTTTAGTTCTATGGTCTAGTTGTGTTATTACATTCCCTACTTTCTTTTATTCAAGAATAAATAGAACAGGGTAGACAAACCCTCTTTTTCAGTGACACCAAATGGTCTCCACAACATTTTTCAAACTTCAGTGGTCATCAGAATTACCTAAGAAATAAGTCCACAGTTAGTTTTCACTGGTGCTTCAGAAAATATGTGTGGAGCCACAGTATCTCAATAGTTGGTGTCCTCCATCCATCACTTACAAGTAATTTTAAAGCAGGTGATCAGGGAATAAGGCTGAGAAGGACTGACTTATAGGATTGCAAAATACCTAGAAAGTAGAAAATAAAGTTAACAAAATGTGGTCTTCATAATGAGTGATTTTAAAATTATCTTTACTGTTTGAACTGATGGATATTATGTGGATAAAATCTTGTATGAATACTTCATTAAAAATGATTATTTTTTCTGACAAATTCAGCTAAAACTTTCTTACCTTTAATCCCTGAGAAGTTGAACATTTTCCTTAAAAAAGGGTTTGGATTATTTAAAATGAAATGTTTATTTTCAAATAAATGGGAAATTTTAAAAAAATGAAATCTCACTACTCTTAGCAATGCCATCTCAAAATACTGTATTTATTCACAATTTGCAAGCCTTTTCACAACTAAAAAAATGTGTCTTTTAAAAAGACTGTCAAATTGTTTTGGGCATGAGATCTCAAATGATTATCAAATAGAAATTCACAATTTCTGTTTTTTTTTTTAAAGATCTTATTGGGGAAAAAAAAAATCTTATTGGGGAATTGCGGAGGGAATCAGCATTGGGGAATCGGGGAAGGGAAACAGAGGAGTTGCTGTCCTTTCATTCTTCAGTCTAGTTGAGGAGGACATTACTTCACTGGCCCTTGTTGGTATTATCATTGCACTCTTCCCAGGTGGGGCATTCGCTCCCCAACCATTGGACAGCCGCTCACAGCAACTCAGCAGCTTACACCGGCTGCCAGTTACTCACAGTAGCTCATGGTAGCCCACTGCAGCAGGGGCTGCAGCCTACGCCGTCACCAGCAACTCACGGCAGCCCAGCTCCAGATTGAGCTGTTGTTCGCCATCTTAGCTGTATAAGGCACAGCGTCACTGGCCCTCATATGAGATCTGAACCGGGATCCTGCTGCTCAGAACTGGTGTCCCAAGATAACTCTTAACCAACGCACTTCTCAGACGGCCCAGAAGTTCACACTTTTATACTATCAGGGAATTAGTTGCAATACTTAATATATAAATTTAATGTGCTATTAAATTAAACTCCAAATGACAAAAAAAAAATATTTCATCCCTAAAGATACATATTATAGTGCCTGCATCTTTATTCTGAACATTAGCTCACAAGAGTGAAATGTGGAGATAGCATTAAAGTTTTCCAAAGGAAAAAAAAAAATCAAGTTAGTCACCATTATTGTGCTCCTTTGAATTTCAAATTTCCTTAGGTCTCAAAATGTGGCCAAAATTATTATTAACATAAGACTGACACAAAAGAAAAGAGCAAATGAATGATAATAATTCAGAAAATATTTTAATGATAGTAATGCCATTCGTTTACTTCATTAAAGTGTTCAAATTATTATAATTTTGCTTTTAAATCAATGAAGAATGATGCCTGTAAATCAATAGTAATTTTATTATGTAACATTTTAATGCTCTAGATTTTTATAATCATAATATCGTCACCAAAAGGTTGTCTTCTAAAAGCATCATCTAGATGTTATATTAATCAACTCTTTAATGTGCCAAGAATACTGAATATGTGTGTGTATATATATAAAAACACATCAATGGTAATCTAAAAGGACAGTTTCTTTTTAGAGAATCTTTGAAGTTAGAAGCAAGGTAAAACAGTGGATAATTAATCATCCAATTATTTTGGGTAAGTAAATAAGCAAACTTCTTATTTCCCCCCAGGGTGCTGCATATTTAAATTCTGAGGAATGTCTTATTTGTACCATCATTAATTTTTTAATCTTTTCCAGCTTTTCTACTTATATTCTACTTCTGTTCCATGGTGTAGATTTTAATGTGATATTCCACAATTTTATGTTTTTACCCTGAAGTCTATGAAATGATCTTCAAATTATAGTTTATCTATTTGTAAATTATAATTCATATTTTTACCTGACAATACTTATAATTGACCTAATTCAATGCTATTGATTCCTTTATTTCTTTTTTTAGTTGGCTACATAGTCTTTCCTTGCATTGATGCATTTGAAAATATATTACTGTTATAGTACTTATAATTAATTATTTTGCTATTGGTAATAATACCTCTAACTCAACAATAACCAAAAATGTAGGCATAATAGAAACATTAAATGTACTAAATATAGAGATGGGAAAAAATGATATTTACAAAGATATGAAAAGATCATCTAGAAATAGTAAATGAAAACAATTTTTTTTTGATCTTATAAAAATAAATTGACTTAGAAGGGAAGCTCTAGTGTGCAGAGCAGGTATGGAATTTGATTTGTGAAGTCATGTATCTAAATACAGGGACCTGGGCTGTGGGTGTTGGTAGGAAGAGAAGGCACATTAAAGAAAATAATACGAGGCTGCATGGCTGCATCTGCGGGATGCGTTTGCTGATTTTATTTGAAATATGAGGGCAAGTGTACAGTAGAAAGTTGTCAAAAGTTCTTAAATGGGCAAATTGGGGAATAAAAAAAAGCATCAGAATGAAGATATGAGATATATTTCTAGACCTGTGACAGGAGAGAGTCCAATGTTAATAATCTAGAGACTAAGCCAGGTATGATTGAACATAAAGAAAGAGGTTTAATTTCCAAAATGCAACAATATAATAGTACAGGAGATCTTGATGTGGAGACAATAAAGAGAGGGCATGCTAAAATTGAAATACTGATGAATTTTACATGATCTCTGTGTCCTAGAGTTTTTTTCTCGTGCTCAGTCAGATAACAACAGATATTTTCTACTTGTGAATTCCATTGATCTTATCTACATTTCCTTTCCCGAATTTGCCAGAGTATGGTGCCCTAGAAGGAAGAAAATTAGACTGAGACAGATGTCCTGATTTAAAAACCCAAGTGTAGTATCATCAAGCTATATTCAAAGCTAATTCGTAATTGGTTGTTTAATTGATTTTTCAAGAGTAGGGGGGAAAAATGATTATTTACATATAGAAGAATATAATTCAAGACGTCTTACTCTTGAATGTAACCTCTAGACTATATGCTGATGATGACCTTTTTATGGCACCATAGAAATAAGTTATAAAATTAAAAAAAAAAAACATGATCTAGCATTTGGGTTTGGAGCCAGGACTCAAGTGTATTCGAGAAGCTATTTCACCCAACAAATATAAATTGGCTTTAGTTTTAAATGTGGTCTGATTCACTTAGCTTAAATTATTTAAGCATCACTTATAAATGTGTTCAGTACTAAATTACATTTGGAAACTTTGTCTTCCAAAACGGAAAGTTTCATTTTAGAAGAGATGGAAATCCTAGGTTTACTAGAAGTTGATACAGCATTATATTTCTTAATTGTTTGGAAAGCTTTATTCAGCATGAGAGAGCTGATATATTTTAGAGGACAGATATTCAAAGTTCTATAATCCATATCATTATAATTCTCTATTTTTTTCTTTATTTGGTAATAACACATTTATATGTTTATTGATGTGCTGTGTTGAGCCTTATTCTCATTGGTACTCTTGGATCTTGGCAGAAATGTTGAGTAAGCAAGTTTATCCAAGGCATCTCATCACCTTTGGATAATCTCTCAAATCTGACTAGGTGACAGCTCTGTGAGGTTCAGGTCAGTACTCTGTGGCAGCACAAAAAATTATCTATGGGAGGACACACAACAACTATAGTCTGTTTAAAGCACAGTCATGAGGCTGTGTTTTTCATAACACTTTACATTAGGTTGAGACTATTTTAGGTGTCTATATCTAAGGATGGAGATGGAGCTAATGAAGATCACATCATCTTGTGTTGCTCTGCTCCTGCTATCTATTCAGAAGCTAAGCCCACCCAGGAGATGAGAAATAGGTGGCTTAGAGCTGTCCTGCACCAACAAATAAGAAAGAAGTTTGCTTTGAGGATAAGAAACTGCCTGGCAAATTCAGTAAAAGTTTTAGTCACACTTCAATGGCCTTAAAGAGACTGCATTCAATTAGCTCAAACACCACTTATATATAGATTAGATCCCAGTGGTAGGCTGACTTGAACTTAATTTATTCATTAATCACCAAATAGTAAGCTATCAGCTCAAGCAAATACCTGTTATGTTAATTTAGAAGCATTAAACTGCTTATAATTAGCCACAGTCTGAATGCTTGGTAGTGAGTAGACACATTGTATGGCAGACACTCTTTTGGACACACTTAGAGAATGTTTTTCAGATTGAATAAACTTCAGTTCAAAATCCAAACCAAAAATCTTACCTCAAAAGTGTCAGAAGAGGGCCGGCTGAGTGGCGCGGTGGTTAAGCGCTGGCTTGGGAGCCAGTGGCCCCGGGTTGGGTCCCACATATGAGGGCCAGTGACACTGCCCTCAAAAAAAAAAAAAAAAAAAAGGTGTCAGAAGAGTTTAACTGTTCCAAGTTGCTAATTTAAAAGCTAAGGGGAAGGGCCGGCCCAGTGGCGCAGTGGTTAAGCGCTGGCTTGGGACACCAGCGGCCCTGGTTTGGATCTCACATGTGAGGGCTAGTGACACTGCCCTCAAAAAAAAGAAAAAAAAAAAAATGAGCTAAAAGCTAAGGGGAAAGGAAACATTTAATTCTTACTTAATTATTTTACTCTTAAATGAAGCATTTATTTTCCCCCATTTGGAGGGATTGTGACCACTACATTTACAAAAGAGGATAGACAATTTACTAAATTAAACACAGTGATTAATAAACCATATAAATATGTGCATGACACAAAAGTAGGAATCATATTTGTTGAGTGAATAAAAAAATAATATGAAGGAAAATATTTTTCAAACATTCAAAAGTAAGCCATCAAAATCATAGGGGGATATTGTTTGCTTGTAGTTTTTTTTTTTTAATCATCAAAATAACTTCTCTCCCTAAATATGTAACTTACATTAATCAGGCATTTGCTTAGAGACCAATTTGGAAAAAAATCAAGTATTGCTTTTAATTACTCACATGACATTATATCAGATAATATGATTTTATTTAAGGATATTGACCAAGTTTTAGCTGAACTAAGTAATTAATCTATCCAATGAAAATCTTCATCATTGTATTTATAAATACAGACCAACATACTTTGTAATAATTTTATTTAATTATATTGAACACCAGGTACAACTATAAGAAATGTATCATGTCTATTTCTTCTGCACCTTTTTTTTTACCTACAGTTGGATTGTTATAGTAACACTACACTAAATCAGAAAAACAGAATTACTCTGAAAAATATAAATTAATTTATCACAGGGAAAAGAGATAGCATCACTCAAGGATGAATGCTATGTTATCGAAATGAGGCAGTACTGTTATTCCTGGCTGAAGGAAGCATCCCACACCACCTGTGTCTGTCTGGGGCCTTTGCTAACCTGGGCACCTGAGCACCACCCTCACTCTGCAGAACTTCCAGGGTCTAAGGTCTGCTGTAGTACCCTCCCGGCCACTGGAAGGAAGCCCACAGACAGGAACCTCAATAACTCCAAACCAGCCTCTCTCTCCAATTTTATCTCCTATCCTGACATACAGAATAAACTCTGTGTCACCCTCAAATTTACATATATATATATGAGGCCTGACAGTTAAGTTCACTAACTCATCCTAGAAAAAGTGCCACATCCTCATTGCTGAATATCATTACAGTCACCTTCGAAGTACTCCCCTTGGGAAGCTATGCACAATGCCAGCACCTAGCCCACCCTTCAAAGCAATTTTGGAACTCTTTTTCTGGAATGGCCATCAGAGCTGTCATAGTATTACCTACCCTTGATGTCCTGAATGTCATCAAAATGTCTTCCTTTCAATATTTCCTTTATCTTCAGGTAAAGAAAGAAATCCTTTGGGGGCCAGATCAATGAGTAGGGAGGGTGTTCCAATACAGTTCTTTATTTACTGGCTAAAAACTCCCTCACAGACAGTGCCATGTGAGCTGGTGCATTGTTGTGATGCAAGAGCCATGAATTGTTGGCGAAAAGTTCAGGTTATCTAACTTTTTCACGCAGCCTTTTCAGCACACCAAATAGTAAATTTGGTTAACTGTTTGTGCAGTTGGTACACATTCATAATGAATAATCCCTCTGATATCAAAAAAGGTTAGTAACATCATTGCAATGAAGTTTGTGAACTTAATTGTCACATCTCGTGTATATGTATATATTACATATACATTAATAATATACATATATTTCCACAAAGCACATTTTCCTTAAACTGTACATAATGCAGCACCTTATTCACCTCATTTCACAAATCAGTGAATCATAAGTATTTCTCTCTGTTATCAAATACACTTTGGAAATATGATACAAGATATCACATAGAATCAGTTTGTTAAAACAAATTGATTATAATTAATCAACCTATACACCTATGCACTGTATTAAGGTGTTTTCTCTGTTTCTGTGTGTGGTATAAACATGAGCATGAGAAATTCTTGTAACTACTTCTCATAGGCCAAGGATATTGCCATTTGAAGATTCTCGATGCACATACAAAAATGCCATTCAGAGGTTTTGGACTGTTATCTCCCCATCAACAGTGCCTGGAATCATCTATCTTGTGAAACCTTTACTAACATGGGGAATTATCATTAAAGAAAATCTTTGATCAATTTCTAGACTTGAAAGTGTATTGTAATTATATAGCTAAATCCTCCAGTAATAATTAATTTGGTCATTTTTTACATTTATTGATCTATACATATTCCCACATTTCTACTGTAATATTCTTTATCTTTTTTGCACTGATATATATGAACTATTAAGCATAGTATCAATAATTCATTGTTATGTATATTTCCATATTTTCTGAACTTGTCATTTGCTTTATACTCATATAGTTTGTAAATATTAGAGTTTTAACTTATATATAGCTAAATATAAATTATTTTCTAGGTAGTTTTTTGTTTGTGTTTATGCTTGGAAGTTCTTGTATCTTGATAATAAGTATTCACCAATATTTTCTTTAACTTGCTCTATTTAGAAATTTACTTTTATAATAACTTTCTGCTATCTGAAATATATATTTTGTTGTATGGTATGTGCTGGAGGAGTATATTTTTAATTTTTCAAATTTTAAACTTTTCTCATTTGCACCATTTGTTGAATAATTCCTCCATTCACTGATTTTTTTATGCTTCAGAAACCAAGTACCATTTATACACACTGACATACATACACACAGTCTGTTTCTACACAGTCAGTTCTTTGTATCAATTTGACTAATACCGTATCAATATTTTATTTCAGGGGCACATTATTTAACTTCCTACTACATGTTTAAATGCAAGTTTTACTTGCTAAAACTTTCTTGTATTTTTCTTAATGAACCAATAAAAGAGTTGAGGGAGAAATAATATCTGTATACACTTGAGTCTTATAGTCCAGGAATATAATGTGATTTCTTCAAGACTTTTGTCTTTAAGATTTACAATTTTTGCCTTGTGACTCTGTACATTAAATTTAAGGGCAAACTTCAAAAGTGAAGAGAATATTATTTTTGTAATTTTCTGTGTTTTCTGTAAAATGATAGTTCAACTTCAATTGCAAGGCAATTTTTGCAAATCTCCCTTTTAGTTGCATGGCATTGAATAGTGAAGCAATCTTACAGCTTGTAAGATGTTTCTCTGTAATTCAAATTTCCTGAATTTGCAAACAAACTCCATCATTTGTTACCTGTGTTATAATGGCAAAGATACTTCTGCTCTTTTTACCTCTGTTTCCTCACGTATTCTTCACCTAGAGTTATTAAGAAAAATTTCCTTAGATTTCTTGTGAAATATTAATAAGTTAATAATACTAGATAGTTTATAACAGTGCAAACAATTGAAAGTGCTCAATTGTAAAATCCCTATTTTTTTAACATGTTCAAATTTTTGCTATTTGTAAAATAGTAAGATTTGCTATTTCTAGTGGCATTAAATCTTATTACTAAAATATAAGAATATTGATATAATTGGTAAGTTAGTACAATTAAGATATGGACCAGTGATACAGTCAATGATTTTGTCATCACCATATTAATTGAGTCATCTAGTTATCAGATACAGTGAGCCATCCAGAATTTTATCACTCCTGTCAAGACAAACAACAGCATCATTTGATTCTGGAGAAAGGATCTATGACAGCTGAAGGAGCATAACTCTAGTTTATTCATTCGTATTGTTAATATATGTTATAAAGGAATAACCAGGAAACATCTGCCTGTTATAGGCAGAAGACAAAGAAACTTCTTTCTCCCAGGTTTTTTGGGGAGTTGATGAGGCATAAGAGTGGGAGAATCTCCCCTAAGAAACTAAAACTGTCAGTTTCAGAGTCTTTGTGGTTGAAGAATCTTTAAACTAAGGAAATGACATTAAAAATGGTCCCAGAGTGGTATAGTCAAGGGAGCTCTTGGCTGAAGCAAGCACAAAAACTTCAGGAAAGGGACAAAATGAGTCCAAAGTGGGATTCAAAAATAAATGAGGACATTGATGAAGTCGTATCTTTACACATTTTTTTAAAACTAAAGGATAATAATAAGAAAAAAGCAATATTAACAGAAAACAGAAAAAAAACCACCAGGTTTTCAACAGAGGAACAATTATTGGTCCTAAATTTGTGATTCTTTAATGCAAATACAGACCAAAGACAATAGAACAAAATCAAAATTATCAGTAAAAATAAGTGTCAACCTATATATTTCTACATCTCATTGAGCTAACATGTAAGTTCAATATAAGGGTAAAAGCATTTTTTCCAGAAAAAACATATTTTTAGTCATATACCCATAGAAAAGTGACATTGAATCCAGATGATCAAGAGGAATGCTTAAAGCAATATTGCACAAATTAATTGGTAAACTGTGTGTAAATCTGAGTAATCAAACTGTGAAAAATAGTAATGATAATAATTACCAATTTGGGAGTAAATTGATATAAAAACAAGATAGTTTGGGTTGATTAAAATTAATGCATTCACTTTATAGTATTTAGAAGGAGGCTAGTAGAAACAGTAATTAAATTAAGAAATTCCAAAGTCAAAAATAATTGTGAAAATGTAAACATGCTTGTTACAAAATATATTTGTATAAATACTCAAAGTTTAGTTACCAAAGCAGTAGAGGAATTAATAGAAAATGAAGCAAGCATGATAAATAAAATAGCAGGAATAAAAGGGAAATAAAATAAAATAAAAGGCATTATCAAATTCGAAGTTCTACCTAAGATGTTAGAAATTCTTATATATAACTATGTATAATAATTTTAATATATTATATAATCATAATATATAGCAAGGTTATTATTCAATCTTAGAAATAAAGAATAGAGAGTTAAAATATTAAATATAAACAACTCTATACAAGAGGTGCGACAATTAAGTTCATGAACTCGTCTTAGAAAAACTGCTACATACCTCATTGCTGAATATCACTACGGTCACCTTTGAAGTACTCCCCTTGGGAAGCTATGCACCGATGCCAGCAACTAGTCCACCCTTCAAAGCAATTTTGGAATTCTTTTTCTGGAATGGCCATCAGAGCTGTCGTCATACTACCCTTGAAGTCCTGAATGTCATCAAAATGTCTTCCTTTCAATATTTCATTTATCTTCCTGTGAAGAAAGAAGTCATCTGGGGCCAGGTCAAGTGAATAGGGAGGGTGTTCCAATACAGTTATTTATCTATAGGCCAAAAACTCCCTCACAGACAGTGCCGTGTGAGCTGGGGCATTGTTGTGATGCAAGAGCCATGAATTGTTGGCAAAAAGTTCAGGTCGTCTAACTTTTCCACATAGCCTTTTCAGCACTTCCAAATAGTAAACTTGGTTAACTGTTTGTGCAGTTGGCACAAATTCATAATGAATAATCCCTTTGATATCAAAAAAGTTTAGCAACATCGTTGCAAGAAGTCTGCGAACTTACTTGTCATACCTCGTATATGTGTGTTTATGCATATATACAAACTAATATATTTTTATATGTGTGTGCAAATTGGTGATAAGCAGAATTACTTAGAATATTTCTATGATTCCACAGAAACAAAATTATGTGAACCTGTTTATCCATATAAAGAAAATGCTGTCATCATGAATTAAACATTTCAACATTGATAAGTGGAAATTGGAAACTTCACAATTAGATGTGGGCATTTTAATAGATACTATCCACATCAGATAAAGTGGACACAAAAGAGTAATGATACAATGTATTTCAATAACATAATTAACAAATATTTTCTAAAGAACATATATAGAATTTGGTCTAAAAATTAGGTAAACACTTCTCTTTAACCATACATGGAATATTTAGAAATTGTTCATGTACTAAACCACAAAAAAATCTCAGCACCAACAAAATGAATGAGCTTACACAGAATAGGCTCTCTTATCGCCATGGAATTATTAAAGCTCACTAATGAAAAAATACGACCTAATGTATTACTTTTAAAAACTTTTAAATCACTCCAAAATAATTCATGAAAGAAAAAATTTCATGTGAAAAATTAGACATGAATACACAAATATAGCTTTGCACTGCTTCTGGGAAGCAGCTAAAATAGCATATAGAAGGAAACATAAGTATAGACTCATACATGAGAAAGATTGAATGTGGCTATACAACTCAAAAATTGCAAAGAGAACAAGATGATAAATTGTTAGAAAGATATGGAAAGAGATTAATATATGAGATTGTTGAACATGATGTAAAAAGTAAATAATGCCAAAAATAGGTGAAAGAATACCACAAATGCTTATTTAAAAATGGAATTAATTGGAAAAATCTCCTCTGGGATGATTGATCAAGAAAAATGAAAGTTACAAATAATATATTGAATATTAGAAATCTAAAATATGATGTAATATTATAAACCAATTGCATAGTAAATTGAAACTAATATGTTATATGTCAATTATATCTCAATTTAAAAAAGACAAAATTTGAAATCTTAAAGACAATTTTCACAGAAAAAATGCAATTATCTGAGTTGATTGACTTGATAAGAAAAATAAAAATAAAACAGACCTATAAGTATTCACACACATGAATCACGAAGATTTTTAAAGAAAACTCTACCAAGCTTTCTGGAAACAGATAATCTATATGATACAAATTGTTCCAAATGATGGAACTAGAGGGAACTCATTCACTCATTTGATAAGAACAATATTAGTAACAAAGTCAGACAAGGAGAAGAAAACCAAGAAAAGAGAATTACAGACCAATTTCAAGTATGAATAGTGATATCACAAAAACCTAAACAGATTATCCTTAAAGTAAAACCTAACATAAAAGCACACAGATACCCACCACTACCATTTGTAATAAACAAAGCTCTGGAAGTTTCACCAGTTCACTAAGCCAAGAAAAAGAAAGAAACAGACAAAAACATTACTTTCATTATTAACAGACATATCATTCACCTCAAAAACTGAACACGTGCTATAGGAATATTATTTAAACTTCAGATAATGTTCAGAAACTTTGCTGCCTGTAAGAACAATATTACAAAAAGCGAAAGTGATCAAATAGATTCAAACAGTAAGATTTATGCTGTCATTGGTTGGGTCCTGGTGCTAAAAACAAAAAACAAAAAAAACAAAAACCAAGAAAGAATTCTGTTGTTTTTTAATCTTTAAGTGAATTATGATCATTTAAATTTCTTTCTTTATGTTTTCTATTATTATGTAAGACATTGTTAGTTCTGTTTAGATTGTAATGCTCTTGATTTTTAAACAAAATATTCCATGTTCAATGTCATGAAAATATTATAAAGCTCCAACTAGAGTGCATATTTCTAAAGTAAATCATGAAAATTGGCAACATTTGTTACTGAGTCTATAAACTATATTTATACTTGTAAATTTTCCTAAAGATAATGTCATAATTTTGTTCATTAATCATGCCATTAATAAATAATCTTGAGCTAGAATTTATTTCTTAATTCAAGTTAATCTTAGATTCTTAAATGTTCCCATTTTTAAAATCAAATTTGAAAACATTGAAATTGCATGTTTCTTTATTGTGGAGAAAAAGCACGTCACATGAAATTTACCATCTTAATCATTTTTAACTACAGTATAGTAGTGTTAACTAGATGAATATTGTTATGCAACAAAATATCATGAGTTTAAAACATTTTTGCAGCAGAAATTGCTACCCTACTGTGCCACATGTGAGTTGATCTGTTTCAAGTAGAACTTGTCAACTGGATTCCCAATATTTTTGTATCTTCGAGTCTATTTTTGTATCTTCGAGTCTATTTTTTTCTCAACAAAGTTAAAGGTTTATGACTACCAGAAAATCATTTTAAAGTTCCTCATTGAATATGCCTCTTTGCTTATATTTTTATAAAGTGATGGGCTACTTTGACTTTATTTTTATAGTAAAACTGACAAAGTGCAATATATATGAGATATGATCTAAAAATACAGTGAAATGTTTGAATTAAAAAAATATATTATAGTAGAATACACAGCATCATTAATTCCCCTCAAAATACTCCCCCTCACTTCGAACACACTTATTCCATCATTCTTGTCACTTTCTGAAGCAGTTCTGGAAGTCCTCTCTCATGAGTGTCTTTAATTATGCTGTCGTGGCTGCCTCCATGTCCTGAATCATTGGCTTTGGGGAAAAGCCAGAATCACACAGTGCCAGATCCGGTGAAAAAAGTCGATGAGTACACACTGTAATGTTTTTGTTGGACAGAAATTGCCATACCAGAAGCGATGTGTGACATGGAGCATTCTCATATTGGAGGATGATTTACAGCACACTTTAAAACACACCTTCTCTCAACCATAAGTCACACCCGACTGGCTGTACTGAACAAGTGGAATCTTGTCTCACACTGTTACTAAGGCTCATGCTCCACTTGCCATATTGAAGATTCTGCCCTTCCTTTGTATGGCACTCAGCAGCAGCATTCACCATATTTTGTGATCACAACAGAAAGGCTCTATGTCACACTTTTTTCTATAATCATTAACTCACATTAAGACCTGGGAGTCTGCTGAGCAGGTATGTCTGTGGTGAAGATGGTGGTGGGTGGAATGAGTCTTGTGCAATGCCATCATCCTTTCATCGGACTGATGTCGCTGTTATAACTAGTACCCACCTCATTTATCATTCGGACAATCTGACAACTCAGACATTGTTTGCAAATGCAGTCTGACCAACAGGGAAGACATGATACTAAGCATTGGAGAGCATGGTGTTCAAACTGTAGGACTCGCATTTGCTATTTTGATTGTGTCTTTTGACTATTAACTTAAACCTTGAACCCTAGTTTTATTATAGTAAAATGCAAATAATAATGTTTACTTTGTAAGACTATTGTATGGATTAACTAAGATAATATTAATATATGATGCAACTGTGTGTTTTTGAAGTGGAAGCATGGTTGTAAGAACTCAAAACACTTTTACTACTTGATCCCCAAAATGATGATTGAGAGAAGCATTCAGAAGGAATTAAATAGTACATCAATTTATTTTATTTTAGTTATATAAAATATTCGTAGGGCTGGCTGAGTGACTCAGTTGGTTAAGAGCTCATTCGAAAGTGTTAGCTGAGCTCTGGGCAAGAGCAGTTTGATGCCCAGCCTGAGCTGAGCTGCCCTTGAGCTGCCAACAGGTGGCAGGATGGCTCAGCTTTAAAAAAAAAAAAAAAAAAAAATCCTAGATGTGATTTTTTAGTTTTCAAGCATGATTCTTGACATTGTTTTTTGCACAAATTAGACAAACCAAGGTAATAGTTGGCAAAGATAATATTTCATTAAAAATAAGCCTTCCACAAGTTCTAACCTTTAAACAATTCAAATATAACCAGCTCGTGTGTATAAATTATGTGTGGGCATTAACTAGAATTTATATTTTCATGTCTAGTTGTGTATGATCTATAATGTTAATGTGGAAATAGAGATCAAAATAGGGAAATCTGATGGAAATAGATGGTTAGAAAAAACACATAAAATTCCTTTCAATTTTATACTGTAGTTTCACTGATGGATTAAATGGTAAAACTGTAATTTAAAAATGACTAAAAAAGTACCTGAAATGTTGAGAAAGAAAAGGATTTTGATGGCCAAATTTGTTGAAAGATATGATCACTGTTTGGTTTAAAATAGATTTCTTTACCTTTAAGTGATGCTATGCTTCTTACAAAATGTTGCCTACAACATTAACTCCATGTGTCCTCATGCTTTTGAAATTATTTATTGAACAAAAATTGGCATAAGTGAGCAAGTTACTATTGTATGGCAATTTTCAGTCTGTAAAGCACAAAAAACAGAAGTGAATTAAGTAAATTTCCGGAGGAAATTATGGGAATAGACTTTTCCTACATTAAGTGTGTCCATGAATTATCTAATGATGTCCATTAACAATCAGCTGATTACTACCTTGTCCCCATAATGACTGTTCTCTAATCAACAGCACATTTAGCATCAGCATTTGTTAAGTCAGGGAACAAACAGGAAGCAAATAACTACTTTGATTTTTTTTTAGGATCAACAGACATTTGACAGGCTCTAAACGATTTTAGTGATAGCAGCTATCTTTTAATTGAATGGACTCTTAAAATAAGATCGGACAGAATCTTCAATTATGATACATCTTAGCCTTTCAATTGGTTGATAGAGCTTTTAGTATATGCTGTATACAACAAGAAAGCTGATATTTTATTGAATAAGATACAAATTTTAGAAAAATGGGAAAAATTTTGGGAAATAATTTAAGAGGAGGAAAAATTATTTAACTGAGTGAATGGAAACAAACGCTAAGAACAAACTAGAGTCTCCTATCTTTGTGGTGCTCAGGATTTTACTCTTGGCCTTTTTATTCAGTATTAACATCTTGTCTGTCGGATTGCCATTCACTTTGTATCTCTCAAGAGCATTTTAAAAATTAATTAATTGTGACTGCATTCTGGGACACAAATTAATTTCTAGTGGGAAAGGCCGAAGAAAAGATTACATTCGCTTAACATGGGACATAATTAGCATCAGAAAAGCAGCTTGTTTTTTTATTTATTATTATTATTTGTTTTAAACCAGAAAGACCAGTGCAGTGATTGTAGGCTCTACTGATGATTTCTGTTTGGAACGGTGATCCTTAGTAAATGTTTTGGCCCAGAGATTCAAATTATTAGGCTTGGTGTGAGCAATCAGACATGATTTACTATGGAAGGCAACAGGGGATGAGGCTTTCAATAGTGTGGCAGATGAAAACTGGAAAACCATTATAGTCAAGATATGCAAAAATGTGGCTTCCTGTAATAAACATAACTTATCTATAGCTCCAGCCTGTGATAATGATGGAAATTCCATGACTATCGTCTTTCAGTGTTTCAAACAAGTATTTTCTTTCTATAAAACCTTCTATCCACATTTATACATCTGAATACACACATATCCAAGAAATCTCTATATACATGCCCGTGTATATAATTTAGTGAATTTAAGGTTTTTTAAAAATATATTACTGAACAAGATTTCATGTTTATTGTAATAACAAAATCAATTATGTTAGCAATTCAAAATGTGAAATTGAAAATACTGTGTATGATATCTTTTCACAAGTATTCTTTTTTTATCATCAGAAAAAGCATACTATTGTTGTTACTATTACTAGAACTACTACCAATAAAAATAACCAATAAGAGCTACAAATAGAACACATATTGATCTCCCCAAAAATACATTATTAGACTACTTTTCCCACTATGCAAAAAGTAAAATTTAAACACAATTATGAAAATAATTATGTACCTAAACAGAGGGAGGCCAATCATAATCATTAATGTTCTAGCGTTATATGTAGTTTTTACTTTTTGAGATATGCTAAATCTAATGGTATTATAGACATGTAATACTTATACAATTGAAGCAATAATGTATGTTATGATTGAGCTAAGAACAAGTGATCTATTGTTTATTTTAGGCAACAGAAAATACAGTAATTGATAATTTATGATTATATTATTTAAAAAGTTAATTGCTTATTAGTTGTGTTTTGTTTTCATCACTAGTTTATTATTTTGTTCCAGGTTATTTGAACCTTCATTTTAAGAAAATGAACCATAGGAAACAATCATATCTATAGTAACAATTGCTTCTTTTTTTTATGCTTTTTGGTTTATAAGTGTGGTTAACAAATGTCCCTAGAAACTCTGATGACCATTTGATATTACTTCTTTAACTTGTTTCTAAGAAATTGATATAAATGAAGATGTTAATAGAAAGCCCTAAAATTGTTCTAAAAGGCCCCTTAGTACATATTTTTGTAATCCTGTGCTATTTTGATTATTTCTTCTCTCTAAAGAACAACTCTAATTTTTATATTCTTTTTCAATTTACAAAAGCAAAAAGCTACAATCTTCAAAATGTTACTCTTAACTCATCCTATCTGTGATAGCAGCCATTGGCTACTTTATTCCCTGAATCAACCTATTCCCAGCACTGCTCATCATCCAGATATTGGTGTTTCCCTTGTCACCACAGGTAAACGTGCCTCTTATTTAATGAAACCATTACAAAATCAGCAACTTATTTCAATTGATTTTTACCCATAGTATTTTTTTTTCAAATTGGGGAGGTAGTTTAATAAATACCTGAATAGTATCAGAAAATAAAATGTCCACGGATAGTCTGAGATGTCATCTCTCCTGTATTATAAGCAGGGTTTAAAGCTTTAGATACATTCTGTTTTGGGGTATAAATCATGGCTCCTCAAAATGAAAGCATGTTGAGGCATTGCAAATGAAATTAAATGCATTTAAAATGTTCTTTTTATGTATTTTGTCCCATTCTCATGTATCCTGAATGATCTTGAGTATATACCTGAAGCAATGATTGGACACAAAAGTAAGGCACCCTGGTTGTAGGATTCCCAGGAGGGTCACAAAGTGTAAAGTGTGAGTGCCATGAACCTGGATGTGAACTCCATGACGAGGAAGGTAGAATCTAAGCGATTCTTCATTGCTAGTGGTGCTGTGTAGTGGTACAGTAGTAAAGACATATATAAATCAATATTTTGTTGCTTTGAATTTAATTTGGAAAAGGAAACTATGCTAACAAAGAGACATATTCTTTTCCAGTACCTTATTTCTAGCCCCAGAATCTCAAAACTCTGAAGTTCTCTGCAAGAAACCTTGAGGTTTTCATGAAACTCCTACTTTAACATCCTTTATATCAGTGCAGAGCAGCTTGCTTTTTCCTGATAATATCGCAAGTAAACACCCAGCTCATCTTTACACAGTGACTGTGGCTTGAGGCTACTGAGGAAAGGATATAAGTGTGTGATTTGGGGAATGGGAAAATAATCACCATCGCCCTTTCCTTCCCCATTAAGCCTGGTCAGCAATAATCCCAGCCCTCGGTTTAAAGGATTTTTGCCAAAACAATAATGAGGAAACAATATTCATTTATTATTTTCTTAATTGAATTGACATCCTGGAAACATATGCTAGATAGTGTACAATTTCTTAGTTGAGAGAGAAAGAAAATTAACAAATATTGAGACTGTGAAATGTTGCTGCTAAATAACAAAAGAAAATCAGCTTCCTTCAGTCCCAGATCAGTTTTGTCAGGATCATGGAATATGTCTTCCATCCAATCTTCTTTGTTAAGGAAAAGTTTTTCATATTTTCCAAAGAGATCCAAGAAAACTCAAAAATGTAACAAGTTTTTAAAGGTTGAATGGGGGAATAGAGTGTCTGATCTCCAAGTGAGAGAGGTTGACAAAGGGTCGTGGGACTGCTGAAAGTTTCTAGAAACTAGATTTTCAACTGTGGATAGTATTTGCCTCCTTGGATCATTGGATTAAAATGAGAGTATGTAATGTACTTCCTGTAGTACATTACATGACACACAAAATTACTTTGCATACATTGTTTTTCTCTAATTTCCCATAATCTCTCCTCTTCTGCCTCTAAGCCAAATGCTTGCAAAACCACACTAAGGAATATAAACATTTTCATATAACGAGGAGAACATCTACATGTAACATAATGTAACATCTATTGTACATGTAACATAAAAATAGTAAAGTTAAAGCAACTCTGCCTCTTTAGGTGTTATCCATTCCCTAACCTCCCTTGATCTTCCCAATTATTTATACACACACACACACACACACACACACACACACACACACACACACACAATTTGATTTAACATCCCTCAGAGGGAATTAAATACATCTCTCTTCAAAAATGGAATAGAGTAAAAAACAGTCAACTAGATTTCTTGAATCATTATTAATATATTACAAGTCATTTGTGTTATAATGAACACAATTTTATAAGAACATTAAGAGACAATACAGAAACCTGAGCAATTCTTAAACAAGGTAGAGTTGTTTAAGGAATGCTTCTTATATCTGTAAACCTGAGAGGAGACATTTCAAGTCAGTAGCTTTATACTTCAGAATTCTATTTTGGAGTAGTACAATACTTACTCTATGGTTTTGGAATTGTGGCTGAAATACAGTACCCTCAGTCTTGATGCTGAAAGACTTTGTTCAATAAAACAAAATTTAATATTGGCCTTTGAACATGAGTTGTGATACAATTGCTTTTATTTATAATTCCTAGGTTATGGGTTGTGATTTTAATAGTTAGAAGAGATATTTGTTTTTCATTTTGAAGCAGAGTAACAATATAACTAAGGCAAAACAGTGCATTAGTTGTCTCTACTTATGCAGCTTCAAACAGTGATGCGTGAATCAATATGTTAGAGGCCGTATTGCTCACCGGAGACTCGGAGTACATTATGTAAGCATCCTGTGGTGTTTCAGCAGGGCCGTTTCCATTAATGTCAATGAAAGTCATAGTGCTGAAATTTCAGAATATGATTTCAAAGTATACTTTACAGACAGGATATTTTAAAGGGAAAGAAAGCCACAAGGGAGAAAGATAACGGTCAGCTTTTGTTGTAGTTTAAACCATTGTGTGACATCACATCTAGTAAATTTTTATTTGAGTTTCTTTTTTTTTAGCTCCAAAGCTCAGTGGGTAGTGACAATGAGTAGTACACAGCAAATAGTAAGAGTAGGTAGATACAAATTTGTACTAAGAAAAAATTTGTACTAAGAACAAGCCCAGATCAAAATCTCAAAAATCACTGTGTAGAGGTGTGACTTATCTGACTTCTAATTTTGGATATAAAAATATAAATTACAGAAATGGCTTAAACCAACCAGTTTAGGTACCTCATCTTAACTGTTATCTGATGTGGTTCTTTAATTTTTAAATGTTGTGAAGGGAACAACATGGTTTAATTTAAGCATAGGATGAACTATGTACTGTTTATAAGCTACAGAAATTGTATCATTTGTGGCAATATGAAGTAATTGACAGCTGTCACTCTGATGATATCTACCATTAACATTTAATCTATGGTCACTGTTGTTAATAACTTCATGTCATAAGCTAATTGTGGAACATCCTGGCATCTGTCTCGGTTCACCTTGAATCCCTCATTCTGTGCTTATCTAGAAACATCAGAGCTAGACTGTTCCTTTTCATATAGACATTGGGCTCAGAATGCCAGGGTTCATATCCCAAGTCTGATAGTAAATAATGTGTCACATCCAGTGTATATCAGAGAGATGGGAAGATTCAATAGTAGTTCCTACAGTCCAGGTAGAGAACTAAATGGGTTAATATATGCGATGTTGTTAAAATAGTGCCTGGATAATTATAAGTGTTAAATAATGTTAATTATTATCAGTAATTAAATGTTTTATCATTACTTCTGCTCTCCCTCCTGCTAATACCACATACAACAAAAAAATGTATAGTAATGGCTTTAGTTTCTTTATGAGACTGGAACTTTAGTCTTTAAGGTAATCCAACTATATTGTGATTGATATTTCTCATCTTTTTTTTTGTCACTGTTGAACTCTAGGTAGCTACTAAAATGCTAGATGTGAGACTACTTCCAATACAGTTAAGTTGAGGCATAATTTCCCAAGGCCTTAAATTGCTTCTGAAATATTTCAGAATCCTTAAACTGCTTCTGAAGAATTTCTGTGCAAGGCTTTTAACAGAGAAAATAATATTTCTTGAGACTATGAATGCAAGGTATGTATAAACTTTCTTAGTATTACTCATAGTAAGATTATCTTTGGTTGTACTGTTACCAGGAACAGACTACCTTGTTATTCTGAAATGACTTAGATTAACATGATGTCTAATGTTCTGGTGTCTAACAAAAATGATAATACTTACTTGCTGCCTCACTGGGATTTTACTGTTTACTTTCCAATAATTTAAATGGGCATAACATAAAAGTCTGGTTGTGAATCTCAGAAAAAAATGAATGATATTGGGCTGGGAGGCTCTTCTGGGATATCTTCCCTGAGCCATAGATCAAGAGACAAAGGTTAGTAAGTCTGACTTCTTGATTAGAGCTGTCGCCAAGTCCCGAAAACCTGGTAGCAATGACTGTACAATTCTCCAAGATCAAGCTTCTCCATGCTTTGGAGTATAATTGAAGAACATATATGCCATCAGCCTTTCTTTTGACTTCTCTTTGTACCTTCAAGGTGGAGGTATCACTTGTGCATAGAATCAAGTTACTTAACTGTCGTGATTCTTCTTCCCCTGATGGTTGTTCTCCTGGTCATTATAACCTGACCCTAAGTATGACATTTGAGAAAATACCACTATTTCTTACTGACCCTAAACAGCAGAGATGTTTGTACAGAATATATTTCCACTTCTCTGAAAATTATATCTATTACCATTTCTATCCTTTATATTCTCCATTTAATGTCCTAGGTTTTTCTGTTTTGTTTTGCTTTTAAGATTTTCTGGGTAATTGGGGGAGGGGAACAGCATTGGGAAATCAAGGAAAGGGAACAGACAAGTTGCTGTCTTTTCGTTCTTCAGTCTAGTTGTGGAGGATGTCGCATCACTGGCCCATGTATTATCATTGTGCTCTTCCCGGGTGAGGCAGATCAATTGCCAGCCACAGGGGCTCTTGGCAGCTGCCAGCCACCCACTGTAGCTTTCCAGCAGCCCACTACAACCTCACTGCAGCCTACGCCATCACCAGCAACTCACAGCAGCCCAGCTCCAGGTCGAGCTGTTATTCACCATCTTAGCTGTAGAGGGTGCAGCGTCACTTGCCCTAATGTGGGATCTGAACCGGGGCCCTGCTGCTCAGAGCTGGTGTCCAAAGCTAACTCCTAACCAACGCACCACTCAGCCAGCCCTGTCCTAGGTTTTTAAAGTCATTGGGGTTCACTTTGTTTATTCAAGAGACTCTGCCTCTTTGATTCCTAGAATTCTAGATAAAGCTCCCTAATTACTTCATTGGACAAAATAGTTTTTTTTAACATTCTCTTTGGCCCCAATCATGGATTTGAGTGGAGGAGAGATATAAAATCTCTGCTGATTTTATTGGGTTTTTAGTTTTCTTCCCATGTTTGCATGTTGCAATGATTTTAATATGATTAGTAGGAGAACTTATTTTTTTTATACACTACATGTGATTATCACATCCAAAATATAATAATTGGGACCAATTTTAGATAAAATTCATTTTCACCTTCCTCGTTTTTCACTTGTTTGAATTTTTATTGAATACATGATTGCTTAATACTGAGCACTGGCAAAGCAGTCATTGTGTATATATAAGAAGATGATTTTACATGCATGATTCCTCAATTAAGCTAATTCAATGCTAAGTATTGGATGAACTCAATCCCTTAATAAAAATGGCGTTTATTAAATTAAGGGAGTATCTTTTGGAAAGAATACTGACACAGTAGCAGCTGAATACCAAACATTAGTAAAGCAACATATATATATTTAAGCGCACCACAGAGAGAATAAACTAGAACAGCCTTGTTTCCACAAACCAATCTAGAAAATAATGGTGCAAAGTATTTCACTCTTGGTGAGACATCTTTTTCCCAATAGTATACCTGGGAGCCATGTATTATTCACCAAAGATCCACTGAGCTGTTTTAATGCTTCAAAGAATGGGTACAATTGCATTTCTCCACAGGTGGGTCACTTAGTCTTGTACTATATGATGTTACTTTGGTTTTCCAATGGAGGTCATAAAAGAGATTGATTCCTATCCTTGGCTGTTTTTGCCTTCTTTGCCATATGTAGGGCTGTGTAACACGAGTGCTTTCCTTGGTGGCTAGTCTGATCTATTGCTTGTTGCAGGCTCCAGAGACCAACAAAACTAAATTGCTCCCAAAGCAAGCACCCTGCAATTAATTACTCAGGCTGTAACTACATAGATCTAACAAACCACATGGCTCCCCAGGTGCCTTTCTTGCACCTCACTCTCTGCTGTTAGGCCATTTGCTGCTCCAGGGATCCACGAGATTGAGTCTGAACCTTTCCAGAGTCATCTGATCTTTGCAAAGCTGAATAACATCCAGTGTATATCCAGAGAGATGGGTATCAAAACTCAAGCACTTCAAAAAATTGAGTAGAGCTTATTGTCAATGATTATGTATTGAACCTCTATGAAACAAAAAGCCAGTATCTAGTAGAAACAGACATTTACCAAAGAAATGTCTATTTTTAGGTTGTAAATATTCAAAGAAGAAAGTAAAGCAAATGCAAAAAATGATATTTTTAAATGAAAATGTGGGGTCGGCCGAGTGGCGTGGTGGTTAAGCGCTGGCTTGGGAAGCCAGTGGCCCCTGTTCGGGTCCCACATATGAGGGCCAGTGACACTGCCCTCAAAAGAAATAAAAAATAAAAAAATTTTTAAAAAATAAATGAAAATGCTTATGGTGGTCTCATAAATTTATCTGCTGTTTCTTGAACTATTCTGGGAGATAATATATGTGTATATATTTGTGCAATCAATCATTTAAGTTTGTGTTGTCATGTTTACAAAATTATTCTACATAGATAATTGCAAATATAAAATTTTTCTCAAGGAGCATGTTTATATTATCTAAATATACAATTTGACAATTTTAGCAGGCTACAGTTAGGAGTTATAAGTCAAGTTGTAGTAAATTTTGATTTGCTCTAATGAATAAAGTGCTGAATAACAGCACATAGAAGAAGCTATTTTGATAGTAAAATCCATATAAGTGTGAGCCAGTTTGTGTAAGGGAATGAAGATATTAGTAAACAAGAGGATATATTAGAGTTTTCATTAATTACTATGACCCTAATTCTTTTCCATGTTTAAATTATCTTCTGTTTGACTCCTATTTCTGCAATGTTTTACTCTTTTGGAAAGACTGTAAATATGCAACTTCAAAGGTGGGAGTTAAGTTAAATTCTCATTGCTCATGGTAATTATAAGCCATACTAATAAAACGTATTTATCAGGGCAGTTAAGGACTTTTAAGGGATAAAAAGAAATTGTACTGACATTAAAAAATGATGACTATTCAAGAACTTGTAAAGTGATCACTGAGATACATTAATCAGTAATCCACTGATCGTTTAGTCAGAGGTTCAGAGAGTGAAGCTGATGGGTAAGTTGGGGAAAAGGAAACATCTAACAGAAAACAGTGTTTGGCAATCAGAGTATGTGTTTTGAAACATTAGCTATTGATTCTTTTTAATCACTTTTGAAAACTTGAAAAACATTAGACATAGGGTACGGTGAATTTTTATTTTTCTCCATATTATCATTAAAAATTGTATTTTATTTGCATGCTACTGGAGTTTAGACTTCCTCAATTAATATTAACCTAAGAATCAGATTGTAAAACCTTATTGCTTCTTTTCTCAGTTAGAGAGCAGTTCCCATTAATTGGTTCCCAGAAAACGGTGGAGTGCTTTTTGATAATCAGCCTGTTTCTTTAAGACTGAATTTTGCTCAATATTGTGTGGGCCAAATAGCATTGTAACATTTTTGGATGATAATAAAAATAATACTACTTGACCTAATTTTACTTTAATGTTACTTAACAAATACATATCATTTAGGTAAATTTCGGCATAAATAAAAGAAACTGATTAGGTATAGATTTATTTAGAGACACAATTAACAATATAATGGACCTTAAAATTTTATATCACAGAAGGCTTTCTCCTGTAAGTTTCTTGGGCATAAACTCAGAAATATTAAATCAACTTATAATGTCTAATAGAAAAGGACAGCCTGTTGAATTGCCCTTCCCTGAATTTTGAGTTCAGCTGGGTGCTTCACTGGAAATGAGTACTTAATTGGTTAATTATGCTCTCTACACTTAATCTGGTGGATGGGTCTCAGGCTAATGTTTTCCGACTCTGAAAAAAGTTTGAACCATTCTTATTTTAATTGGAGCATTCTCCTTCAAATGAATTAAATGATAGAAGTTGTGACTCTTTTAGCTTTGCATGTGAATTTGCACTTATCCAAAAGTGTGGCATTTGTTTCTGTTACGAGCCAATGAGAAAACAATGGATATATATGTATTTTTTTTAGCTCTTTAAATGTTCCTCTCCTTTGAATATGTGGAGAACAGGTTTTATGAGGTATGCCTCCTTCATCAAGCAACTTAAGTATCACTTTGGTATCTCTTGGTAAAAACCTATAATGTTTCCTAATGGTCAAAATGATTTTAAAAAAATTAGTGTAAACACACTTCAAAAAACACAGCATTTTAAACGTTATTTTAAAGTAGATTTCTGCACACAAAATAAATGTTTTTAAAAAGTGAACATGGATGGATAAATAGGGCATTTTAACTTGTTTAGTTCTACTTGTTAAAGGTTGCTACTATTAAAACTCTCACAACAGAGTGGGTGTGCCCCATGGACCTTCAGTGAAAATCAACCTATCAAGGACCACACACACCTGTCTTCTTTTCCCACAATTTTAGGGACCTAATCTATCATCACTGAAGAAGGAAGAGGTGGGTTAGAAAATAAATACAACTGGCCCTTGAACAATGGTTTAAATTGTGGGTCCACTTCTATGAGGCTTGTTTTAATATAGTCGGCCCTTCCTATCCTCAGGTTTCACATACCGGGGATTGAGCCAACTGCGCTCAAAAATGTAGCTTTGCATTCTCAGCCGTGGTTTCCCAAATGCGGATTTCAAACCTCAGATCGAAAATGCGGGTTTCTATCTGAGGTTAGTTGAATATGGAGATGAGAAGAGGCCACTGTACAGTCAAATGATTTTCTCGGATTTTGGACTTGTTCGGGCTGAGCACCCCAATCTCCAACGATGTCCAAGGGTAATTCAACACACAGAGTTATCCAGAGTGAAGGTGCAATGACAGGGATAATGGGAGGTGCATTGAAGAGAGAAGGGGACCGACCATAAATTCTTCTGATTTCTCTTAACAAATGTACTCTTGGCAAGGAGAGATGGCTCAAGAAGAGATGAAGGCAAAAAAAACTGAGATATAGCTATTCACCACAGTTTAAAATGAGAAACTGTTTTTCTTAATATTTGCTGTGGCTGTTGCTTTTATAATTTTTTTTTTAAAGTACTTCTGGGCCCTGTGGAATTGCTTAGTATAGATGTCACTGTAACAGTAGCTTCTCGTGACGAAAGCAAAGACAGGCAACAGGGGAACCTACTAGGTTGATGCCAAAACACTATTATCACATTCATTCTGGCAATGTGGTGTCAGTCAAACAACAGTTTTAAAGTTCAGTAAAGAGCAGCAAATGAAAATGTGGACAGCTTGGTTCCCAGTGAGACTGACTCCAAGATGGAGGTTATGTACAGGAGGAGGTCTGTCTTTTGGGGGTGCACTTGAGATGACCTGGGAAAAGAGTGAGGGGAAGGAAGAAGGATTGGGCTAAGAAATAAGCTTCAATTAGTCTAAAGAAAGTCTCAGCTGATAAGGGTGGTGTGAATATATCCTGACCCTTCAGACATCTCCCCAGTTGAGGCAGGAAGACTAGATGCAGGCCACCCTATGTTTGGCCGGGTTGTTCCCTCTCACTGAAGGAATCCCAAGGGGATCTGACAACTTCCAGTTGTCTGCTCACAGTATTCCTAGCAGATGGGGAAATAAAGCCTTCATTCCTCTCGGGGCAGTAAAGAATAGAATATAGTTTTATACGGGCAAAAGCATTTTAATTTTTCCTGACATCTGTTTCTCCTCTCTTTGCCTCTTCTAATGCATTCCTGTATTTAGCTGCCAAACAAATCTTGACTTGTTTGTATAACTACAAGGCCTTCTGACTGCATTTTGAACCCAAGATTACTATTTAAACTCCACTGTTACTTCTTGTCTGTGCTTTCCCTCATTACCAAAAAAAAAAAAAAAAAAAAAAAAAAATTCCATTATTTCCTCCAAAAGAAGTTTATAAAATAAACACACCTGCTCACTGTTTCTGAAACATAGATGCTCATTGTGGACTCTCCATCTCTGCACATGCCCTTCCCTTTACCTCAAAACATTGTTTTACCTTGTCTTTCCAAACTCACTTTAGGTTTCGTTTCTTCCCTGAAGTACTTCCTGCTAGGCTCCACTGATCTCTTTTTCCCCAGCCCTAATGTACTACAAGCCTTTCTCTAGGTGACTAGAGACGAATCATGGAGGGCAGACATTGGGCTTGTCTTTTTTGTTCTGTTTTCTATCACAGTTGCTAGCACATTATGAGACCATAGAGGATACTGAATAACACTTGTTACTTACCTGATAGAATGATGTTCCTTATTTTCCTAGGCAACCAATAATGGCTTTGATGTGGTGTGGTATTATTGCCCCTCCTCTGAAGTCCCCGACCTCTTTATCATTTCTCTTTTATAAAGAATAGACATTTGTCTTCTAGTTATTTGCAGACATGTGTTATATCTCTTACTATTTTGTAAGGATTTTTAGAGGCCATTGCTTACCCTCTTCCACCTATTTTTTTTTTTTAAGATTTTATTGGGGAACTGGGGAAGGGGAACAGACAAGTTGCTGTCCTTTTGTTCTTCAGTCTAGTTGTGGAGGACGTTGCTTCACTGGCCCATGTTAGTATCATCTTTGCTCTCTTCTTGGGTGAGGCAGATCGGTCGCCGGCCTCTGGATGGTCGCTCATCGTGGCTATTGGCAGCTCATGCTGCCTGCCAGCCGCTCACGCTGGCTGCCAGCCACTCACTGTAGCCTATGGCAGCCCACTGCAGCAGGTGTTGCAGCTATGCCGTCCAGAGAAATCACAGCAGCCCAGCTCCGGGTGGAGCTGTTGTTCACCATCTTAGCTGTAAAGGGCAGTGTCACTGGCCCTCATTTGCGGGATCCAAAGCGGGGCTGCTGGCGTCCCAAGCCAGCTCTTAACCAATGCGCCACTTGGCCGGTCCTCCTCCACCTTTCTTATACTGAAAGTCTAGACCAGTGCTTTTCAGGTAGAAGGCACAAATATGTGGTCATAGAATAGTGTAATGTTAATGGAATTTAAAACTGGGTATTGAGGCTAGACAAGTGTACATTTTATGGGAGAATTGGAAAATGATTCACTATCATGAGCCTGTTGCTTTAACTAACCGATTTTTGCTATATTGCAGGAAAAACGTACTGTTGTCACTATCATCTGGATTGGATTATATTTCACTAGCATATTCTATGAAATGGAGTTTCAAGATTAATGCCAATCATTTTTCTTAAAATTGCTTTACATATTTGTACAAAGGTCATATCTTCACCTGACTCTAATTATACCACTTTGTAAATTTGCTAATTGATGCCTATGTGAATGTAGCAATTTCCTTGTTTTGTTGAGATTCCTTAACTGATATTTTTTTCCTATTCCTAGATTGAAAAGTAATAATTTACTATTATTTTTTCTTTTTGCTAAACAGTGAAATTAATGTGACATCCATAAATATATGTAAAACTCTCTCCTCTTCCAGGGTTTTCCTTAGAAACACATTTTTTTTTTGCTTGTTAACCTTTACATTTAGCCACAAAATTTGTTCCCTCTTACACTGCTAATATGCTATAAGAATTAATATATCTGAGAATAGAAAAGATAAAATAAAAGATTATTCATTTTAAGAAATTCACTTAGGGAAATGAAGACTTAGGTTCAGTGTGAAACTCATTTTCATCTCCTGATTATTTTCCCACACTTTTTCTATCTCTTATGGCTGTAATACATATTCATTATATTAATAGAAAAGCAGAGAAAAAGCACCATATATGTAAGAGGAAGGTACTAACTACAGCACATATAAAAAGTAGGAAGAATGGTCAAATGGACCCTAGCCCTACCCGAATTATGAGGTCTTCTTTTTTCTTTTCTCTAAGCATGGTAGTACATATTTTAATTTTCCTGTATATTGAATTGTATAGCTTGGAATTCTTGATTCTATATGGAGGTTATTTTGTGTTTTGTTTTTTTTCATTTAGGAAATGGTTGCTTTAACTCAAACCTATTAAAAAACATTTCTAAGCTAACAATAAGGCAAACTATCTGATATTTCACTGTTCTGTAAATCATAAGGAAAAACAATCTAATTCTGTATACTTCTGAGCTGGATGGGAAAAATGGCCCGATTACAATTTTTACTCCTCTTTGTAACCATGGATTTTACCGTATAACTTTTTAGTGTCCTACCTCTATGGAGCTTGGTCATTTGACTGACAAGCTTTGGCCAATGAGCTGGAAGTGCTATACTGACAATTTTAAGCCAAGGCCTCAAGGGCCTTGAGTGTTTCTACTTTCTCTCTTGTATTTCTTCCAGTGCCATGAGGGATGCCCTGGCTGGAGGATGAGAGACAAGTAGAGCAGATATGAGTATCCTCATTTTCCCAGCACATACTCAAATACATAAGTCACCTCAGCCAAGACCAAATAAACTTTCCACTCATGCCTATCCTTAATTGCTGACCAATAGACTCATGAGTAAATAAATCCTATTGTATATGTAACACAGAGCTTTTGTGAATGTTACATAATATTGTTGTATCAAAACATAGTCTTTCAGTATAGAGAAATATATCATTCATTGTCATCCTAGGGGATATTACTTAACTCATAGCAAAACTGAATTACTATGGAATGCTTAAGTGGAGTATTAAATTATGATTCTTTTTTGCATATTTTAGCAAATTTGTTAAAGGTTTAGAATCTTCTAATAAAAAAATCCAAATAAATTGATAATAGTTTCCCTTTTATGTTTTCCCAATGAATACTTCCAGTATTTCATGTCTTTCAAGCATATGTGCTTAGCTTAAGAAGTAAAGATTTACTTATAAGATTTTACTGTAGGTTCATAGTAATTTGTTCTCTAAGAACTTAAATTCTATAGTAATAGCCTTCTCTGGACTCTCTTCAACTTTAACTTTTCCAATTTTTTACTACATATTTATAAAATAATTTTAGAAAGCTATATACTTCCTGTCATATTGTAGGTTCACATATAAAGTTATTTATCCTAAAATAAGTATATTTCCTATTTCCTACTATTAAGTCATAGGAAATATGCATTTCATTTTAAAATGTGAAAAATTTGAAAATCCATTAAAATAGTAATAAACATTTAATATTTATAAAGTCAGTTTTAACTACATAATTGAGTAAAACAATCTGAAAAAATCAATGTCTTTTGTCTAATAAAACTTGCAGAATTTAATAGTGCTGAAAAATATATAAAATATTAATATTTAAAGAGCATCAATAACTTATGCATTGGCTATTCTGAATGCAATCTTTAGACATAGGTCAAAATTTCCATTTCTAATATACAACTCAGTAGCATGTATTTGCATCGCTATTGTATGCCTGTGTGTGTATGCATCTGTTTATTAAGAGAAGAGAAATTTTAAGAGTTAAGACAGCTTCAATTAATAATTAAAGGAGAATTTCCTATAATCAGTATTTAAAAGTTTCCTTTGTTTAGCATTTTAGATTTTTTTAAACCTTAGGTTAATTTACCTTACAAAAATTGGGGGGTAAAGAGGGGTATGCCTGTAATTGTGTAAAGTATGAGCAGCTATGTGAATTCAGATTGATTATCAGATCAATTTTAAGAAAGGCAAGTAAACATATGAGAATCTAGAAATCAATTCCATTGAAACTGTGCATGCCAACCCTTTATAAAATATATACCCCAAGACCCAGAAGTGAAGACCTCTGGGTGAGAAAAGACAAAAAAATGTCATCATATTTCCTTATACAATGTAGGCAATCAATAAATTGCCTGATTGAGTCATTCTGCATACTATCGGGGTGCCAAAAAAAAATGTATACACATGACTTGTATTCATTTTTTGTTATCAGTATATATTATTATAATTTTAATACAGTTTTTTCCTTTTATAAATATGTATACATTTTTTGGCACCCTCTGTATTAATAGGGACAATGAAGTAGGTGACGAGTGCTAAAATAAGCAATCCATTACACATGGGGATTCAGAGAAGGAAGATAAAAACATGTAGAGCTCTAACATAGCACATCATATAAAAAGACAGTTTTGCATGCCAAAAGTCTAGGAATGTGTTTCTAAGTGTTCAATATTTATGAACATTCATGATTTGAAAGCTGCTTCAGGATACATTTGTGTTACCCATCTTTGCCTCCGTTGCAGTATAGTACTAGTGCACAACACCCCAAATCTTTTCAGTTCAAATCAATCTAATTCAATGCAAAGGCAATAGTCATAGTTGTTAAAAGCCTGGGCTTAGGACCAGATTGCCTGGGTTGGAAACTCTGCTATTTCACTGAGCATACATTGAGTAACTGTGGGCAAGTTGCTTGATTTCTTTGTACCTCAGTTTCTTATCTGTGAAATGGAGTGTGTAATGGTACTTCTTCATTCAGTTGATGTGGGTTTAATGTAAATACATACAATAGTACCTGGTACACACTAAAGACTTTACAAATGTTAGCTGTTTGTATTCAATTAATCTGCCTTTCCTGGAGTCACCAGTATAAATTTTACCTACAAAAGTAGGAACATTTTTATTTCCCTTCTCAACTGATGAGCATTATCTCATTAATATCCACACTCTAACTGCCTTTATCTATTCACTAAGACACAATGTCAATTGGGCATATGTTGTTGGATTACTTATGCATAATTTAGCAAGTCTGTTAAAGGTTTAGAATCTTCTTAATAGAAAAGTCAAATAAATTGATAATAGTTTCCCTTTTATGTTTTTCCCATGAAGACAAATTCTGATATCTATCATACGTACTTTAAGACTGTTTGGTAAAATAGACTGGTATGAAAAATAAAGAGAAGAGAGATCTGATTATTCTGTAGACATTATAAAAGCTTGTCATCATTATCACTACCACCAATAACAAAAAATAGATGCACTGAGTATTATACTGTTTTGAGGTGACCATGAAATTTGCGGGAACATTTTGAATGAATTACTTAACAGAGAAAGTTTATTCCTTGGAAAAAAATAACCCATGCAAGCTTAATTCAACATCATTTTACAGTAACCTAGAACATTTTCTTAATCACTGTGAAATTTTGTTGTTAAAATCATAATTATAATCGAAATATTTATTGTTCTTTTAGGTCAAATCTTTAACATACAAATGAAAACAATTGTTTAATGCGCTGAACATATTCTATGTATCTATTATTTTAGGTGGTGCTTGTGTAAAACACATTTCTGTGCTTTGTGTAAGACCTAGAGTCTATTTGTTTTTATTAAGTTTATTGCAGAAAATTGCATTACATTACCCTTTATTGTGTGGTCTTATAATATACACTATTTTCTGATCAATAATACAATCATACCATTTTTCTTCAGGAAATATTAAATTTATAAAGCTCTGCTTTATATGAACACATTTTATAATGTGATTTATAAGTGAAAACATAAATATTTGAAGAGCACTTTGTAAAATTTATATAATGAACTTGCACTTACCTGGTCTCATTTAAAAAACAACATAAAGAGAAGCCTGAAAGTGCCATAATTAATAATAATTTACTTTCATAGCATTTATGCTTAGAATATTTTGAAACTGCATCATTTTAAAATTAATTCTAATCCTAAAAGGCTTCTCCCCACTCCTCGACCATTATTGGCAGTGTGTTTTTATGCTCTCTAAGAATGCAAATTTGCTGGATTATAGTTTATCTACCAGAGAACACTAAAAAAAAAAATTTGTATTTAATCTGGTCACTTTATATTTGTTTCTATATCATCTGTTCACCAAGGAGAAAGGATAATTTCATTTAATAATTCAGCCATTTATTCAGTGAATACTTCTTAAGTGCCTACCATGTAATGGACACTGAGTTAGGTGCCATAGAGTCCCTGTTCTTATGGAGTTTGTGGAATAATGGTGGGTATAGATAAACTAGATCAGCTACGATAGAATCTTATACATGCCGTGATTTGAGAGTGCATTTTTTATTTAGGAAGAAGAAATTCAGTCTCCTATCCCTCAGAGTTATTGGCATTACCTTTACTTTAAATTGTCATTAACATCAAAATTCCTGTTCTGTAACTTCCTGATCAATTGTGCAGTCACTGGGGGAATGTCACACCAGACACCAAACCTCTGAGCAAATGATGAACTACAGACAATTTTGCAGATTTCTTTAAAGCTGTAACCCTTACGTCCAACACTAAAATGCAAATCAACTACATATCTATTCTTTTTCTCTGTCAGAACATTTTCCTGAGGATTATTGTATCTCCATTTCAACATTTCACAAGTAGCTAAAATCATGTAGCATCTCTAATTAACTTTGAAAATTCCATAGCATGCCGAGAAGAACTCGCCCATGGTGATACTCAGAATAGTGTCAAGTTCATGAGCTGGAGCCTACAAATGTAACTTTCAAGTTAAATTTCACGTCAGGAATTGCTTGGGAAATGTGTTGCTATGCAATCCAAACATATCACATTATGTACACAGCCAGCTTCCTGTGTTTCAGGGAGGAAATGTTTTCCAATCCCATCTATAAACTAGAGCATGCGATCCATAGTCAGTACACTAACAGAATACAGATTCTTGCACCAGTGGGAAAGGCAGTCAATATGCTGCTAACATTGCGCCGATGATATTAGATAGCATTAGACTTCCTGAATGCTTGTACCTTGCTCTGCCACTGCTGGATTTGGCACAATCAATTGCCAAAGTTTTTACGTTGATAAAATGTGAAATAGCATTCCTGTTCTATGCTCAATGCTAAGATGTTATTTGAAAAATTGCTCTTACTCAGAGTACAGCTGATTATATTTATTTTTTATTATAATGGTTACAAATACCTTTTTCTAGCTAATGGCTTGTATTCATTTTTTTGGTGGTATCTATTTGTTGAGAGGAGGGCTTAATTTGACACTGTCAAAATGTTCAATCTGTGTTTCTATGGTCATGCTTTATATATCATAAGACGTCCTTGCCATTCCCAAATTTGTTCCTTTCGGATTAATAAATTTACATTTTGACATAACATTTTATAAATGGCATTTCATAGGTTTTTAGTTTTATCCTTTATATCAATAATTATTTTTTAATCACACTTTGTTCAATAATCCATCCTTTCTCCAAACACCTATAATGAGTCCACTGTCATATGTCAACCTTTTATGCATATGTGGGTATTTTTCTTAGTTTCCTTCTCTATATCATTTCTTTGTTTCATTATCACCATGTCAATACCATACCACATAATTTCTTAATGCCTTTATTTTATAAGAACTTTATTTCTACTAGGTCAAACATATACTCACCCCATTTTTGTTATAAATACAGAGGGTCCCAAATAATGTATACACATTTTAAGAAAGGAAAAAACTATTAATTGTAATATTCAGTATATACTGATAACAAAAGATGAATACAAGTCACATTTGACTTCTGCAGTTCCAAGAGGTCCTCAAAGTGGTTCCCATCAATATCCAGACACTTCTGATTATGGCAAACTACTGCTTGAGCAACGCTGACCAAAGTGTCCACTTACATACATTTCTTTGAATATTCTTTGGCCTTGGACTTCCATATAAAAATTAGTTTAACTTGTCAAGTCAGTGAAAATTTTGTTAGGATTACAGTGACTTTTGTTTGAATTACAGTGACTTTTCATATAAATTGTGAGACATTGAAAAATTTATAAATTAGTATAATATCTATAAAAATGTAATTGTTTTGTACTTCCTTAATATCTTTGACTTAAAATTTTTATAATTTTCTTCTTTCTTTCTTTTGTAAATTTAGTCCTAGGGACATATCTTATTTTTTTTGTTATATTAAATGAGGATATATTATACTATTTTAAATTCTAGAAATTTCATTTTCTATTACTAGTATAAATGTAAAATATGTTTTTGTTTTCTGATCTTACAGATAAAACACTGGTCATATCTATCGATTCTCATAATTTTTATGGATTACTTGGATTTTTCGAAATAGAGAATTTTACCATCTGCAAATAATAATCATTTTGTTTTTCCATTCTAATTTTTAGTCTTTATTTCTTTTGCTTATTAAACTGTGCTGGCCAGAACCCTTGGTACATGTTGAATAGAAGGGGTAATAGTGTGATTTTAATAGAATTATACCTGCTTTTGGGGAGTTAGTATTTTTTAAATGAGCGTCTATGTTTTCAACTGAAAAGATTCACATATTTACATTCACATGGATTACTGACAGAGTTGGATTCTTTTCTATCATTTAATTTGTGGGATGAAGGCATTAAAACATTATGTGGTATGATATTGACATAATGATAGAGAAACAAATAGAAAGCTAGGTTTTTATTATTATTGTCCCAATTTCATTTTTCCCTTTTAGTGGTTTTGAAAGTATGCATTCTATTTCCATACTTTTCCATTAAATTTTGACATGTATACTTAAACATTTAAAGTTATATAATATTATTGTATTAATTTGGAATACTCTGTGTTATAATTCTTATCACCTTATTATCATTCAGCCTTTTAGCTTTATCTGTTGATTTTTATACTATAAATTAAATATTATTTATATATACAGCAAAGGTTTGCTTATATTTAACATCATGTTTATAAGTTTCTTTATTTGTCCTTTTTGCTTCTCAGAATTTTCTTCTTGAAGTAATTCTTAGGAAATTTCATTAGTAGGAGTTTCTTGATGGCAATCTATTTTGTTTATCTGAAAATATTTTCATTTCACAATAATTCTTATGAAATAATTTACTTGCCACAGAATTCTAGTTTGAGATTTTCTCAGATGACATTGAAGATATTGCCTCTGGCTTCAACTGTTGCTGTTGAGATGGCTGCAACTGTCATTGTAGTTCCTTTGAAGTAATCTTTTTTTTATTTATTTTTTTCCTACATCTACTTCAAGACTCCTCTATATCTGTGTTGTTTTGCAGTTTGATAGTGGCGTGGGTTTATTTTTATTTTCTGCTTGGATTCCCAGAAACTAAGAATCTTTGCCATTGAATCTATTCTGAATAATTCTCAGCCATTGTTTCTCTCAGGGCATTTTTTCCTTGCTCCACTCTTTACCGTACAAACTCATTCAGAAACTCTGAAATATGTTAACTTCCATTTCTAAATTTCCATCTCATTGTCTCTGTTTCCATTATTGGAAAATTCTGTATTGTTAAATCTGCCAGCCCAATAGTTTTATCTTGTTATGTTTCATCTATTAATATTTCCTTAGAATTTTTATTTTTATTCTTATAGTTTTTATTTAAAAATATTTCAAATCATTACTTTTTCACTTGCATATTATATTCTCTCAAGCATACTAAACATGCTAATTTAACATTTTTTACCTGATATTTTTATTAGCTGATTTAGATAGGGAGTTAGGTCATTTGTTTGGAATATCTGCCAATTCTTACTTTCCTTGCCTGTTTCTTTGTTGGTTTTTGTTTTGTTTAAATTTTTAATTGTGTGTTTGTGTTACAATTCTATCTATGAGTACTCTATCAGGCATGTTTTACAGAGCCGTCTTCCATGAAGGATGTTTGTGTTTTGCCTCTGCCAAGCATCTAACCAGAAGTTTATACTTTAAGTTCCTTCTTTTTAAAATGGAATTATTTTAAAAGATTCAAGCTACACAGACAATTCAATTTTTGCTTCCAAAACTCTGTATGTTGTCCTACTTATGTTTATGATCTTAAAGAAGGGATTTCTTTTTCTTCACCTCCAACAAAACTAAGCCATACTGTACCTTTTCAAAGGAAGTCTCTATGCACAGCCCCACACATAAGGAGTTTTTATGCTCCACCTTAATTATGCTCCACCAGTTTAATTATGCTCCACATTATTGAGGTCAGAGTGTCTACATAAAATATTTGAAATTCTTGTGCACAGGAGGTTTGTTTGTTCTCCACATTAATTGTATTACTCAGTTATTTATTTGAATAATTACTGTTAACTCGTTTATACTTGTTATGTATTGGGTTGTCTGAATAGCCATGACACATTTTTGCAACAAAAAACAGAAAAAATATGTTATGACTTTTCCGACAACCCAATATATTGAGTTATAATTTAATAATACTTTTTAATTTTGTTGTTCATATTTTTTTTAGTATTGACCATTGCAGCTGTCTCCTGTATCCCCATTTGTGTGTGTGTGTGTGTGTGTGTGTGTGTGTGTTAAAGCACTTTCTGAGACTAAGAGTTCAACAGGCTTATCTTGTACATTTCCTGCCCCAATCCTAATCAGTTATTTCTCCAAGGAGCCCTAGTTTCTTTTATTTTTTAATTTTTATTATTTTTTATTTTTTTAGCTGAGCCATCCTGCCACCTGTTCGCAGCTCAGCAGCTGCTCAGCTCAGGTTGCGCATCCAACTGCTGTTGTTCAGAGCTCAGCTCACACTCTTGAGCGAGCTCTTAACCAACTGAGTCACCCGCCCCTCTTAGTTTCTTTTATTGGAGAATATGTTAGTAACCAAGATCTGGCTACTAGCTGTGCTCAAGACTACTAGGGTTTATTGGTTTCAGACCCTCTCAGCTGACAGGGCAGAAAAATATATGCCTGTATACTAACCTTTGTATATACACATATCTGTAAATATTTCTCTATGTAATCATCTGTATCTATGTCAAGCTAAACATCAGTTCATATGAAAATCTAATCAACTTTTGTCCATTACTACATGGATCTTTCTAGCCTTTGCTTGCTTGTCTGTATCCTTGAACTCCACAGTGAGAAACCTGTCTCTAACCATCTGTTATTTATTTACTTAATCTTTAAATTCCAGGATACATGTATAGTGGTGGTTTCAGAATTGTTAAACCTTTCTTCCGTGGGGCACAACTTTATAAACGAGAGTGCAGTGCTTATGTACAGTTCCTTTTGCCTTTAGTCTTACAATTACTACTTATTTCCAAAATTCCATGAGTCACTATGTTTCCCCCCACCCATCAGTGAAGTTATTTCATTTATTTGTAAAATAGTTAGTTGTTTTTGTCACATTCTGTATTCTATTTGGGGATTTCCTACTCTCCCAGATGATTAAAAAAAATATTTTGTTATATTTGGTTTTTGTTCTTTGTTCTGTAAAGCTCTCTAGGGTTTGACAGTGTCAGTATTCATAATTATAGTAATAGTTTACTGGTTACCAGAGGGTAAGGGGGAACAGGGTGGTAGATCAGGGTAAACAGGATCAAATATATAGTGATGCAAGGAGAACTGACTCTGGGTGGTGAACACACATGCAATGTATAGATGATGTATTACAGAATTGTACACTTGAAACCTATGTAACTTTACTAACCATTGTCACCCCAATAAACTTTAATTAAAAAAATATTTTCATATATGTTTGTTATTCTTTGTGCTGTAAAGTTCTGTAGGTTTTGACAATGTCTGTATTCATGATTATAGTATTAAAAATAATAGTTTGACTGCTCTAAATAAATGTTCATTGTACTTTACCTATTCAACCCTCCCTCCCCAAAACCTTGGCATCCTCTTATCAGCTTACCATTTCTATATTTTTATGTTTCCAGCCATGTCAATTAAACAGTATATAGCCTTGTCAGACTGACAAATTTCACTTAGCAATACATGTTTAAGAATCATCTAGGTACATATTTGCATGGCTTGATAACTCATTCCTTTTTTATAACTTAACATGTTTCCATCATATGGATACACCACATTTGTTTCATCATCTACCTCCTAAAGGATATCTTGTTACCTCCAATTTTGCTAATTATAAGTAAATGTGCTCTAAATATTTATGTACAATGCTTTGTTTGTGGACATAAGATTTCAAATCAGTTGAGTAAATGCCCAGGTGCACAATTGCTGGATGATATTATTAGACTACATTTGGCTGTGTACTAAATGGCTAAACTGTACCTAAAGTGGCTTTACCTTTCTACAGTCCCACCAGCAATGAATGAAAGTTTCTGTTGCTCTGCAAACTTGCCAACAACTGGTATTACCAGATCTTCGGATTGTAGCCATTGTAATAGACATGTAGTTATACCTCATTGTTGTTTTAATTTACAATGTCAATGACAAATGATGTTGAATATCATTTTGTATATCTACTTGCCGCCTGCTTTTCTTGTTTGGTGAGGCTATCTGTTCAGATTTTCTGCCCATTTTTAAAATGAATTTTTGTTTACTTATTGTTGAGTTTTAAGAGTTCTTTGTATACTTTAGATGCAAATCCTCTATCATATTTGATTTTCAAGTACTTTTTCCAGTCTGTGACTTTATTTATTTTGGATTAATTATTATGTAAGATATTAGGTTTCTATCTTTGTTTTTTAATGGAATCCAATCATTCTAGCACCTTTGATGAAAAGTCTATTTTTTCCTCTGTTGAATTGCCTTTGGACCTTTGTCCAACATTAGTTTATTACATTTGTGTGGGTGTATTTTTGGCACTCTATTGTGTTCTATTTATCTATGTGCTATTCTTTTATCATTATTACATTGTTTTGATTTATATATATATTAAGCTACAATAAACTTTATAGGGAGTTTTGAAATTGGATTGTGTCAATACTCAAACTTAGTTCTTCTTCAGTATTCTGTTGGCTATTTTAGTTAGGTCCTTGCTTTTCAGTATACATTTTAAAAGTTTGTTTATTGATACAAAAGACCTTGCAGGAGTTTTCATTTGGATTTCTTTGATTTTATAGAAGAAGTTAGGAATAATTGACCTTCTAAGAGTATTGAGTGTTGTAATCCATGAATAGGCGTATCTCTCTATTTTGATCTTCTGTAGTTTATTTCATCAGTGTTTTGTAGTTTTTCACAAATAGATATTGTACATATTTTGTTAGTTTTATATTTCAGTATTGCAGTATTTTAGTACTATTATAAATGGTATTTAAAAAATTTTAATTTCATGCTTTTGCTGCTATGTAGGAATTAACTTTTAGATGTTGACTTTGTATTTTGCGACCATGTTCTACTTGTTTATTAGTAACAGAAGTTTCTCCTGCAAATTGTTTTTTGGTTTTCTACATAGACTTTCATGTTATTGGAGAAAAAAGATAGTTTATATCTTCCTTATCAATCTGTGTACCTTTTCTTTCTTTTCCTTGTCTTATTACCCTACCTTGGACATTCAACGTGATGCTAAGTAGTAGGGGCAAGAGAGGACATTCTTGCCTCGTTCTGAATCTTGGGAAACACATTTTTTATCTCACCATTGAATATGATGTTATCTATAGAGTTTTAATATATTTCCTTTTTAGGTTAAAGAAGATCACTTCCATTCCTAGTATTTTAGTATTTTTCTCATGAATATGTGTTGAATTTTGTCATGTACTTTTTTTATGCATCCATTGATACAAAGATACACACACACACACACACTTTCAGAGTGCTTATATATTGAAGTGCATTGGTTGATTTGTGAATATTGAACCAACCTTGAATTTTTCTTCATTATACATTTTATTTATTACTGGATTTGGTTCACTAATATTTAGCTAACTATTTTTGTGTCTATGTTCATGGGAGATAGTGGCATGTAGTTTTCTTTTCTCATAATTTTTGATCTGCTTCTGCTGTTAGGGTAATGCTGGTCTTACAAAATGAGTTTGGAAATGTTCTCTCTAGAAAACTATTCTGAAAGATTGTAGAGATTTAATATCAATTATCCTTTAAATATTTATTAGATTTCACTAGTGAAACCACCTATGCTCTATGCTTTATATTGTAGGGATTTAAACTATTGATTTAATTTCTTGATAGGTAGAGGGTTGTTTAGATGATCAGTTTCTCATTCTGTGAGTTTTGGAACCCTGTGTCTTTGGCAACATCGGTCAATTTTATCTGTGCTATAAAATTTTTGGCCTAGATGTTTATGTTTTATTGAAGTTTTCATATAGGCCAGATTCTGAATTTGTTTTTTCCCTATTGTTTCCCTGTTTTAATTTGTATTAATTTCCTGTGGCTGCTGTAACAAATGACCACAAACTTATGGTGTAAAATAACAGAAATAAACAGTTCTGGAAGCCAAAAGGCTGAAATCGGTTTTATAGAGCTGAAGTCAAGATGTCAGCAGGGCTGGTTCATTTTGAATACCCTAGGGGAGAATAGGTATTATTATTATTATTCCTATTATTATATTGCTTCTGGAAGAAGCCTATAGTCCTTAGTGTATGATTTCTTCCTTGCTTCACTCTCATTTTTGCTTTCAGCTTAAAACTCAGATCTCCCTCTATCTTTCTCTTCTAGGACACTTGTGATTTCAGTTAGGGCAGACAAGTTAATCCAGGGTGATTTCCCCATCTCAGGATCCATAAATTAATCTCATGTCCAAAGTCCTATTTGCCATATAAGATAACATTTATAAGTTCCAAAAATTACAGCCAGGATTTCTGTGGGTATCATTGTTCAGCCTACCACACAATTCAATGGGTTCATCCTCAAATTCATAATTACCTCCTATTTTTGTTTGCATAAAGTTTAATTTGCTCTTCTTTATCTACTGGTTTCCAAGTGGGAAAAACTGAAGTTATTGCTTTTACATCTTTCTTCTTTTATAATATATACATTTAATCATAAAAATTACCTTTTAAGCACTACTTTTACTGCATCCCACAAAGTTTGGTTAATTATATTCTCATTTTCATTGAGTTTGAATTATTTTTTAATTTCTCCTGATGCTTCTTTGACTAGGTTATTTACAAATGTGTGTTTTTAAAATTTTCTGTTTATCTTTCTGTTATTGATTTCTAGTTTAATTCCATTGTCATCTGGGGACATACTTATGTGATATCTCCATTTTTTGTTAAGATGTGTTTTATGGCCAAGAATGTTATTCTATCTTGATGAATGTTCCATGTGAGCTTGTAAAGAATGAGTATTTTGCTATTGTTGGATGAAATATGATTTAAATGTCAATTAGATCAAGTTGATTGATATTGTTGTTTAGGTATTCTTACTGATTTTCTGCCTGCTTAATCTACCAATTAGTGACAGAGGGGCGTTCAATTCCCCAACTTTAACAGTAAATTCTTCTAATTTTCTTTTGTGTTATATCAATTTTTGTATGATGTATTTTGACTTTTTTGTTGTTAGGTCATGTTAGAACATATTTAGGATTATATTTCTTTTAAATAATTCACCTATTTACTCTTATGCAATGCTTCTGTTTATCTCTGACAATGTTCCTTGTTTTGAAGTCTGCTTTTCTTAAAGTTAATATAGTTATTACAGCTTCCTTTTGATTAGTGTTAGCATGGCTTACCTTTCACTATGCCTTTTCTTTCAACCTGAGACTTTATATGTAAAGTGAATTTTTCAGACAACATAGAGTTGGACCTTTTTTTAAATTCGCATAGACAATCTCTGTGTTTTAGTTTGTATTTAATAAATTAGTTTATTTTAATATAAATATTAAATCATTTTTATATGATTTAAATATATTTATATTCATTTTTAAAGTGATTATTGATACAGTTCGATAAATATCAACAATGTTGGCAAAAGCTTTTTATTTTATGTGTTTTTGTTATGTCTTCTTTTCTGCTTTTTCTGCTTTTAACTAAGCATTTTATATGATTCCATCTCTTTCAGTGTATCATTATACTTCTTTTTACTGGTTGGCATAGAAATTACAATATATGTTTTCATTTTCCACATTTCCCAAGTCTCACCTCGGTACTCACTCTTCCAACCTTTTGACTGAGTTAGAAGGTTGAAAAATAAGGGTACTCTTCGGTATGTTTTTTTTTTTCCAAGTAGAGGTACTGTAGTATTGACTCACCTATTCTGTTTCTGAAGATTACAGGTAGTGTTTGGAGTCACACTGAGTCTCACTCATCATAATCAGATCCTTTTCTTTGTTTCTTTTGAAGCTGTCTTATGAAGGGTTTGAATGAAGATTTTTATCAACTTTCTTGTTTCATTCCTGCTGTTGAATTTTTTCCTGTATTTATAGTGCTCTTTCATTTTATTAGATATTTACATGATGTGACTTTATAATAGGGTTTAATTTTTCCGTTCTTACTTAGAAGTCTTGAAGGATAAAATTTTACTGAATTGGTTATGTGGGCAAAAGAATTTCAGTGAAAGTTTTTTACAGAAATGCCTACTTGATAATCTTATAACTTGTATAAATCCACATAATTTTCTTACTCTTATCTTAAAGGTAGAACTACTAGGCAACACACGTGTTTACAGATAGTGGTTCTCTCACTGTTACATATCTTAACTAGTAGTGCATTAACCTACCTCCTTGACTTGCATTAGAACCTTTGTAATTATTTTATTACATCAAATCGAAATCACCCTCATATTTTAAGGAATAACCAAATCTATATTTGCAACTCGTCAGATGTATTTCTTCCCTTTCACTTGATTTTCTGCTTCCCTACTTCAGACCCTCAGTTTTGTTTTGTTTTGTTTTGTTTATTTTTTTTATTTTACTTCTGTAAAGTATCTTACTAAAATGAAGTATGGCAGAATACACCACTGCAAAATATACCTCTTTGGCATAAAGACTATTTTGAGTTAAAAGCACTAGAAAAACAGCAGATATAAGAAGAGCATTCAGACCTCTCCTTTTTCTTTTAGAAAGCAGAAGATAAAACTCCCATGTGGAAGATAGCCTCCCGATACAAGAATGAAAGAAACATCCTTATCCCAGAGACACAGAGTAGAGGCCAAGAAAATTCTGTACAAATAGGTCTCATTAAAATAACTCTTATCTTCCTTTAGCCTCCCATATATTTTGGTTTCTTTTCCCCAATTGCCTTGTGTTATTCAACCTAATTCAAAAGCATTTAGGTTTGCCACTTTGGGAGAACCTCATTTCCTTGTGAAGGCTTCTGTTTCACCAAAACTTATATTTAAAAAAAATTGTGGGGCCGGCTGAGTGGCACGGTGGTTAAGCACTGGCTTGGGAAGCCAGCGGCCCCGGTTCGGGTCCCACATATGAGGGCCAGTGACACTGTCCTCAAAAAAAAATATTGTGTCCTTTGCTCTCATGAGTCTGTTTTGTGCCAATTTAATCCAATTTAATTCCAAGGCCAAGCTAAGGGAATAGTAAAATTTTGCCTCCCCTACAGAAGTTCCTAAGGGGTCCTTTGTGTCACATCACTGTTATATCTCTAAGCCTTCTTTTATACAGCTAGCAGGTGATTTTATTTCTTAAAAAGAATAAAAACAACCCTGAAATCATCTTTGACTATTAAATTAAAATGAATTTTAAAGTTTTTAGTCAGGATTCACTGACCTAAATTGTCTACATGTAGCTCTATGTCCCTAACCTCCAGTCGTTAATCTATGTCCCCATATCCTAAACTCACTAAGAGCTTTTGTTATCCATATCTTTGCCTATGTTCCCTTTTTAGCTTGTAATAGTGGTTTCAATTGAGCTATGAAAATATCCTTGTAATTGATCTTTATGTTTTAGCCTGTTGCATTTAATGAAATGAAGGATAGAGATGTCAATTAATATAAGGTTAATAATCTGAGGAAAAATCAGTTTCCTTGCCAACGGTGTAATAAATAGGCATTAGTTTACCACAGCACAGTTTGAGTTTACTTTCTAGTGCTTTAATAAAGGATGAAGAGAATTGTGTGGAATATCATGAAATAGATTCATAAGGACAATGAGATTAAAGGCTGACATTAAATACACTTATGTCTTTACACAAGAACAGATATTAAGATATAACATTATCATTGAATTGCATATTTAAATATAATGTGCCTTGGAAATAATACAGTTTAATAAGTGCATAAAATGTTGAATTTGTTACAAAGGTATCCTTATATGAATACATAAAGAGAAAACTAAATTAACATCAGGGAAAACAATATTTGAGACATAAGGAAAATATTTTGAAACTATCACTTTTCATACAAATGAAAGGTATCAAAGAAAAACATTCCGCTGAAGAACTATAAAATGAGATCTCAAAAGAAGCCAAACAGATAGATGGTTTTATTCTAATTTTCTTGGCGAATAGAATAAAAGTGGTAACTTGAGGGTTTTTCCATCTTTATGAATGTGTGCTAAACATTTTATTGTGATCTCTGATGATGTTTGTAAACACTATAAGGAAAAGAAAACACTATAAAGAAAAGTGTGTGTGTGTGTGTGTGTGTGTGTGTGTGTGTACACACACTATCGGTAAGTCAGCTTGAACTATTATAAACTCTAAATAAGCCAAAAATTATTATTCTTAGAATTAAGGAGGGGATCTTCCATGACTCTGGTAAAAGATTAATCAGGACTATTCAATTTCATAACATTTTACTACCTTGTTCTCATGCCACTCCCTTTGTAAAGAGGATAAATATTAGATGAAGATATTTCCTGGTCAACAGGAACTATAAATAATCAATTGTAGTTTCTGGAATGCCCATGATAGATTTTCATCCCATGTGCCCATTTTAGTTTTCTGTTTTGGAGCAGAAGCTTGATAGGAGAGGAGAATATAAGACCTGCAAACATGAAAAGTCAGTTAAGTCACCTGGATTTCTATAGCAGTCTACATGACTAAAGCATCTTTATTTTATAGAAGAGTATACACATATATTTTCACTTCTTTAGAGGGAGTATGCTATATTCTGCATTAAGGTAAATTATGACAAAGAAGATTTGACTGGCAGAATCTTCATAGGCTTAATTGGTTACATAATCTTAAACCTACGACATAAAAGTTAGATAATACACTGGTCCAAACATGATTTGGACACTAAGGCATTCACAAAGATTTTTGAGCTCAATCTCTCCCATGTCTTCATTTTCATTCCAACTATACAGAAATGGCAGAAGTGTTACATTTTCAAGGCAAATGATACCAAACAGTAATTTATATAATGACCTCTCCTTTCTTTCTTTAACTTCACACCTTATGAGAGTAATAACTCTTTTGAGACAAACATCTTCAGTATAGACTTTTGAATCAGCTCCAGGATCACACTTTAAACATGGCTGTGGAGATGATGATACAGCATGTATCCTCACTCTACCTGAAATAAAAATGTATTCTTCAAGGCTTGTTAGAGGATTTAGTATGCCTTATAAAATCTGAATTCTCTGATATTTTTGGATGGTTGACAAACATCACAAAGATGCCAGATATATGAGAAAAAGGGGATTGGAAACTCTCCAGACAAAAGGCCATATCGCAAGATTAAAATATGGTGACAACATGCTCTACTTCATGATTTGGAAGTTTTTTTTAAACAAATTCTTGAATATATCCAATGAAGGACAGTAATAGGGGAAATTTATATTAGGAAAAAGTAAATTGATTTGCCTAAGGTATCTTAGGTTCCGAAAAAGAAATGAAGTTTCCAAACAACCAATATCATGCTCAGTTCAATCTGCCATGCTTGGAGTAGGTGAGCCTATATGTAACTCAGGATCATTGAAATGTTCAGAGTAGGTGTCTTATGAAAGAATTTTAATGAAATGAGCTTTTCTAGGACATGCACATGTGTAATAGCATTTTCTTTCGATCTTTAATTCATTTATTTCACTTTCTCGTGAGTTGATTTAAAGTAGGACTTTAATAGTTAGTTGCAAGCTCTTTGGGATAACTGTTCATTACCTAATCTTGTGTTCTCTGGAGTGTATGACCTTGCCTAAGTAGGAGCATAAATAAGTAGGGATATAGATGAAATTTGATCGGCCTAGAGATAACTGCAGAATTGATTGTGACCATAAATGATTTATGATTCACTTCCAGTAATATTAAAAGGGAATCATAAGAATAGGAATACTGATCAAATCACACATGTCTCACATGAGCATAGATGTTTCACATGTAAAAGAGAAACTTTATCCACTATCTGATTATAGATCACTGCTATCATTATGGTTAACCAAATTTCCATCATTTCAATTATTCTATTTATATAGTAATATTTTATAATATACAAGAGTGATAGTGGTCCATAAAATATTACATAGTGTATGCATATATATAATTATGTATTATAAAATAATTACATAAATATGTATAAATAACTTTAACAAAACTGTGATGTGAGAAAGCTATTGTATATTGAAATAATCTTTTTAATCATTGTATTTAATTTAACATTCAAACAACTATTAATTTTGAAAAAATAGTTTTTTAAATTTATGAGGGCTAAGCCCATGAAGAGGTTAATTTCATCCAATTTATGAGTATAAAATTATAAGATTTATAGAATGGAATAGGAAAATAAGGTCTTAGAGAATCTATGAATGCATAATACTGTTACGATATACAACATGAAGAATTTACCTAAAATTATTAGGTAAACATATGTGATTATCACTAATATAAAAATTTTAATGATAAAGGAATTCTAATAAATGTAAAAAATAAATATGAAGAATTAGGCCCTAAAAATTTTAATGATAATGTAACTGTTTTTATATGTGACTCTATCTTCCAGTTTGGTTCTAATAGGAAGAGTAAAAATAATACTTATTAATATATTACTGTAAGCTTAGCAATTCAGTTTAAGAAATTGCATGTAGATTTCTCTTTGGCAAAAATAGAATATTCTATTAATATGAATAACTTTTAAATAAAAAATACTTGATTCTAACTTTCCCTTCTAGTAAGTTAATGTGAAAAGGAAATACAAGCTTATAGAGTTGAAAAATTCGCATGTTTCTCCCCCTGGAGCCTACCAGTCTATATTTTGTTTCACTTCCTTTAAGCAAAATATTTCTGCAGAACCCAAATCAAGGAAACAATGGATGGTGTCATATACTTGAAAGAGCATTGTATTGAAAGTTACAAAAATGGAGATTTTCATCTGGCTTTTTCTACTAACTAGCCATTATAGCTATATTTTGCCCCAGAGTTTCTTATATTTTCTTTAGGTTTCCATATGTTCTTGGTTCTTAGTAGTCCTTTGTGTGACGCCCCATATTTAAAGACTTGGAAGAAAATCTAATGGCTCCCTTGAGCTCTGGTCTTTGCAGTTCAAAGTGAGGCAGTTTTAAATCAGCAATATTCTTTTACTACATACCTTCTTTTACTGGACATCCTTGTGAAGCAACTCTTTTTTTTTTTTTTTTTTGACCAATGCCATTTTTGTCAACATTGTCTAAGTTCTCTTACCTCCCTTGCCTTCTGTTATGCTGTTGCCCTACTGTGTTATTTTCACAGTCAGTAAATACATGGGCATCAAGTCTGTCTCTACCTTCATGGCTTTTACAGTTGATGAAGACTTTTGGTCAATGATAAATTTAGAGGTCTGATTATCCTTTCTCTAACTCTGAATGTCCATGTGTATATGACTGGGATTCTAACCATCATGGATCCTGAGAGCTGCCTCTAAAGTTTTTGTTACTCCTTCAGCCACTGAGGCTGCCATTAGTGCCATCACTGAACCTTACTGGAGTCACAACTATGTCCACATCTCTAGAATAGAGGGGAGAGTCACTGATTGTTTATTCTCTTGCTATTATTGATGTTGCATCTGTCATAACTGATGTAGGTCTTCACTCTAGGTTAGTATCATTCATGCTGTTTCAGTCACTCTTTGATGGGGTCATTGTTAGTGAAGGCCAGGGTTTTGTCGACCTTCAAGCAAATAAGGAGCACACCTTTCAATCATCCCATGTGGTAGGCTATTTTGAACCATCTGGCCCTGTATATTTTGACATATCTGTGAATTTTTAAGGTTGAATTTTATTTTTCATAGAAATGCAACCAGAAGTCTAACAGGCCACCTGGAAGGGCTGGTGGCTTTAATGGTATCCCTCCCTTCTCCAGAGCTCTGATGTAGGATAGGTCCTATTTCTAGAAGTCATCCCTGAACAATGAGTTCCACTTATGCTAATTTTAGGGTAGATTCACATACCTATTCCTATGTGTATCTATTTGAAAGCTTGTGAATATGAAAAACCATGCCTTTTATCATTTTCAGTTATTATTTCTATTTTTCCTGATAGCTCTGAGCATGGTATAAGGAAGCCCTTTGATATCTGGTTAGAATCTCCTTTTAGGTAGGGAGGTATGGTAGGTACGACCAGGCTACTGGTCATGCTGATTATGGCCAAATGCTATTGTGCATAACAGATGCTATCAGTGCTCTGCTGATTCCCCAGGTCTTTTACTGTTCCTATGTACTCCTTCCATGGGTTCTGTGTTATTTCACTTCACAGGGCTGTACCTGTGACTCTCTTCCAGGAAATATCCAAGAGCTATTTGAACCACTTTGACTACATGTACAGGGAGTCGGTAGTGCCTGGGGAATTATGTCTCTCATGGGGAGCCAGACCTTAGCCAATGACTGACTGGTGGACAGATATGGGAGTGTGAAAGGCCAGGACTGCACAGTGAAGTATAAGTTACACTCTCAAATTCCCCTTCAGGATTAAGGTGATGCTTAAACCTTCTCCATGTGAAAATTCTCTGGACCCAGCTTTGCTACCCACAAGGCTTTGCTGACCTGTTTCCAGCCTGAGAGGTGAAAAACAAGGAGATCATAGAGAAGGCACATGTGCTTCTATTGTAAAACCAGGGACTAACACATATCAATTCCATTTGTATTCCATTGACAAGAACCAGTCTCAAAGTCATACCTAAATGTTGAAGGGCTGGAAAATATATTAAGTTTCTGGGAAACCACCTTCTAGCATTAGCTCTCTACTGGAGAAGAGGGACATGAATGGTGTGTCTTCCTACTATCTGAAACACTGTAGAAGATTTGAATCAGTTATCATCATAATTGGTTCTACTGGTAAAATCCATATAAGTTTGTTAATAAATCTGTTATGGAAAAAGTGGGTCATTAATGAATTAAATTCTCCTCTGAACGTATATCACGTGTGTGTGTGTGTGTGTGTGTGTGTATGTGTTTGACACATTCCTTAAGTGCTTCTCATGGAAAAATTAATTGTGTTAAGCAATGGGAAACAAAAGATAGTTTTAAAATATTATGAGTGTTTAAGCTTATAATATGAGGAGAGTAAATTACATACAAACCCCCAGCTGAATTGCTGAATTGAATTAACAAATACTATATTAGATGCATGTGTGAGTGTGTACACATACACATAAATATATAAATAGATATAGGCATGTTTCCATCTCACATCAAATGAAGTAAATAATTATAATTTATGGGAAAGGAAACTTTTACAAAATAGGTAACATTAGAACTGAAGCACTACAGAAAATATGATTTTCATAGAATGAACAATTCCAGGGAGATAGTTCAGATAGAGTGAACACCTTGGGAAAACTCTTGAAGATGTTTAGGGCATATTGTGTTATTTTAATGAGGTTCTCAGTAAATTATTGATTGACTGTTCTATAGTATACATGAATGATGATTTAGAGATAAACAAAATTTAGGTTTCAGTGGAATTTGTATGCTATAGAGTGGAGTTTGCACTGTGTTCTTTAGGGGGAATCAAATAAAGTTCTTCGTAGATGCAACTAAATCTTCAGAAAAATTAAACTGAGAAATGTGAGTATTTTAACACATCAATTGTAAATTCCTTAGGCTGGCATTCAAATCCCACTGTAATCTGATCATCTGAACAAACCTTTGATCAAGTTGTTACCTGAGGTTTTCTTTTCTTCTTTTCCTTTCCTTTTACATTGTACAAGCCTTTCCCTTGGTCTATCTCCATCACAAAGCTTTCTCTGGCTATTCCACTTATTTTTTGAAGTTTCTCCACTGAACTTTCATGGAATTGATTTTACCTATCTCTCATCTTTATTGATATACCAACTTATTTTTTTTCAATGAGACTGTAGACATTTCTCACCTAATATTGTATTGTGTGTGTTTGTTCTGTAGTTGTTGAAAGATGTAAAACAGTTTGAAGCACAAAGTACAAAGACAGCCACTTTGTTCATTGATTGGTAAAGAACTTTCTGCTACACAAATGAAATTGTTTAAGTCATGTAGTGAGGCATGTTGTCAACACAATTGTTGGAAGGAAGTAAAGGCATTCTCTGTAAAGATAACAATGTTTGCTTTGTGTAAGTAAGGTAACCGGATGGTCAGGCAGGTATGTAAGTCCATCAGAGGATTTTCTAAGCAGTTCAAAGGTTATTAGTTTTTAAAAATAAACAGCTTTATTCTATGAGATACTAATGGCTAGGCTCCTACTGTGTTGTCTGCTTGCACAGTCTGAGACCAAGTGTATAGCAGTTGGACATTTTCTAATTAATCATTGTAGATTGAAAAGAAAGGTGTCTAAAGTATTAAGTTGATAGGGGAAAACTTCAGGATAAATTAGCTCTAATAGAAAAGTATCTGCTCTTCTCATGCCTGATCTGTAAAGTGAAACAACAACAAAAAATATTCTGTGGGTTGTGCAGAAAAATTCAGTGAATTTCTGCCCTAAACAGCTCATGATATTTGTTTGACTTAAATCTGATAGTAATTTAGTGCCAGTTTCTTCCGTGGTAACTCTAGGGTAACCCTAGAGTCTGAGCAAAACAAATTACCTGTCTTGTCTTCTTTTTCAACCTGCAGCTTAAATAAAGACGTGTGCTTTATTCTAATTATTACAGCAGCATTGTCTCTGCCAACAAAACCAAGGCCTAGTCACTTCTGTTATCAATCCCGCTGTGCATTGCTGTATAAGTTTATATTAGTTGGGGGGTTTTCTATTTTTTCATTTACTTTCCTTGGGTAATTACAATAACTTTCAGATTATTAATTTATCAACTGCAAGTTCAAAAATACTGGTTTTAGCTATCCCCTGAATGCCAGATTCATATATTCAAATTTCTCATAGATGACAAAGCCACCCAAACCCCAGTAATGAGCTTGTCTTTTCTTCCCCCACTCATCCCCCACAATTATTTGCCCTGTGTTGTGTTTTGGATTTTGTTTAGTTGCACCCCTATCCAGCCAGTTATCCAAGCCAACATCTTATTTTGTAGTACTGCCTTTCCCCTTCATTACCCAACCTAGGTCTTCCAGACCTCCTTAAATTTCTTCAACTTCCATTCTTTCCATCTTCCCTACAATTATTTAAGTTCAAAATCCTTCATACAGACTGTAAGAGCATAGCCTTCTAACTATTTTCACTGGTACCTGTCCCCCAATTCCCCACCTCCAGTTCGTACTCCCCACAGCCACCAGAGTAATCCACGTATCATTCTATCTAGGACACTATAAATCTTCACTGGCTACAGGACAGAGTAATCATACTTCTTTACATGTTGCCTAGTCTTCCAAGACTCTGCAGGCTCATGGCCCACATCCCTCTGATGCTCATCCTTTACTTCCTTAGTGAACTGTGTATAGTTTCCAGTGCTCACTCAACTCTTTCATTCCTTCATGTTGTGTAAACATGGTTCCTTTTTCCTATTGTGCTTGAAGTCTCTGTTGGTTCTAAACCCATATCCACATTTTCAAAACCTCCCTCAGGTGACATACTTCTGAAGTTTCACAGGATCATTTCCCAGTAGAGTGACTGACGTTCCCTCCCCAATACATTTCTGTTATAGTCCTGTTCTTTTATATAATTATAGCATGTGTAACATTGGTGGGCAATATTTTTACAAGCTTTATTTGCCCAGAGAGATAGCATGGTTGTTGTATGCAGAGACCTTCTAATAGTCTTGCTGAAAACTCTCTAGCATATGGTACAGCGATTAACATATTGTAAGGACTTGTGCATTTTAGTTAAGCATAGCTATCTCATTAGTTTTTTTGTGTGAGAGGTTAGTAATAGTTATACCCATTGTACGCATGAGGGCTCCATATAATATGGCTAAATAAATAAAGCATTAGAGATAAACTTAAAACTGAGAATATGAAACAAAATACTTGGTACTTACCCCAAATAAATTATATGATTTAAAAATTATATATATTAAATTGTTAGGATTTTACATGCTCACCCAATGAAAGCTAAAATTCAAAAGTTAAGACCTTTATATATAAATTATTTGTTTAACTTACTACTGTGGCACACAATTATGAAAGGCAGCATCCTTAGTGGGAAAGAGCATGGACTCAGCAGTAAGACTTCTTGGTTTAAATCCTTTTGGGGCACTCTTTGTGAGCAAATAATTCAGTGTCTCTATGCCTCAGTTACTGCACGTGTGAAACTGCCTAATGGGATTATTGTGAGGATTAAATATGTTAATATAATAAGTAGAATTGTAGTGCCTGGAACATATTATATAATCTGTAAGCATTATCATTATATTTGAAATTTGAGAGCATCAAGGCGTCTTACTGAACATTATATATATATATATATATATATATGTATATATATATATATATATATATATATATATATATAGAGAGAGAGAGAGAGAGAGAGAGAGAGAGAGAGAGACAGTTTCTCTGGCCAAGGTTCTGAAGTCTATGAACCTAAATTGTGGGTGTTTACTTAATTTCTGTTTCTAGTTAGTAGTGAATCAACATCAGCATAGGGTTTGATTCTGAATACCTGCTCTGGTTGAATGGAGTTCTTTGTTTAGTTGTGACAGATTCATAAAATCTTCAAAGAACCATGGCTTTGATGGTGGCGCTTTGAGCACACTTGCGAAAGGAAACACTGAATTTGTAAAGATGATAAATCAGGAGAAAGGCGTTTTTAGTAGAACTTGTTAAATAGCAAATGGTGTTTCACTCCTTGATTGAACATTTCCAGTATTTGGAAACACACTGCCTTTTCAGCTGACTCATTTCACCTGTGGTCCTATCTGAGCATTAGACAAACGTTTTATAATAAGAAAAAAAGGTTAACTGGAATTATCAAAGAATTTAGATATACTCAAATCTGAGTTTGAAAACTAAATTAAGCACTCATTCTCTATGTCAAATAAACAAAGTAACAACTGTTCTGAGATTCAATTACATAGCACCTGGCACATAGTAAGCATTCTATAAATACGTACTCATCAACTTTTCACTTTAAAAAAGTTAAAATTAGTTACTTTGCAGATTTTCCCCATTAGTCTCTTTTATGATGGTACAATATTCATGTCTTATCCACAAAAATTCTTTTAAGATAAAGATAGATTTTCAACTATTGTTATAACATTTTTCAAGCCTTATAATCTTAATAAATTGATGATATTCATTTGAATGGTTTCCCTTTTGTCTTAAATATTTTTACAAAGGCTGATTGTATAACTAAAGAAAACAACCTAAGTATGGTTTGACCATAGCAGGTATCAATTTTTAGATGTTTATTTTTAATCAATAAAGAAACTGATTTTGCTTTTATGTTTACCTTATAACATTGACAATTAATATGTAGAGAATATAATTGAAAATCTTAAACTGCTTTATAATTTTCTACCCTTCTTTTTGTTACTAAGCCACATTTCTTTTCACTCATTTATGTGCAATTAAGTTTTTGGACATAAGCTATCTCTTTTATAACCTTATAATTATTTTGATTAAATCTGTCTTGTTAAATTTGGCCCATCGTCTGAGCCTGTCAAGATCTTGGAGCATGATTCTATCATCATGCCACCAAAATTCATATAACTCACACATTTTCTGAGCTTGTCTTGAAGATTTTATTGAAAATCAGTGATGAAATAGGAGAAGATGGGGCTCTGTGAATTTCTACTGTCATCAAAGTAGGCAGTGATTCCATATCAACATTTAAATATGGTCAGTTAAGCAGTCAATTTACCTAACTGCACAAATATCAATTGAAATTTGAAATGGAAAGCTTAAAACATTTCTTGTGCTTATTTAAAAGCAGGATTTGGGAAATTGGTTAAGTACTTTGTACTAGATATTCCTTCCATTTATATAGATAGAAACTAAGGCTATACTAACACTGAGCTTAAGTAGTAGAAGATCAAGTATTTGAGCTAGTGGTATTGAGACTTCTGTCTTCTATGTAATCTTGTACTTAGAAGGACATAAGTCATTTCAGAAAAGCTCTTCTCATCTGAAACGCCTTTATACCTCTGTGCCCCACCCTGGCCTCTCTCTCTCTCTCTCTCTCTCTCTCTCTCTCTCTCTCTCTCTCTCTCTCTCAGACACACACACACACACACACACACACACACACACACACACACACCCCACAGCTGAAGTAGCTGCCGTGGTGAAGAAAGACCAGTAAGAAATCACTTCTGAAGTAATGAAGAAAAGTTTAGAGAGGCACTATAAATTTTGGAATCCTGGCAATCATTAAACTGCTGCTATATTCTCAGCCATCCTCAGTGGATGGAGATTTGAGCTCTGGCTCTGACCCTCTAGCTCTGTCTGGGAGGGGATAGGTGCAGTAAGTAGTGGTGCAGTAAGCCATGCCTATCTGACAGCAAAACAAGCCAGAGCAATGCATTTTCTACACCAGGATCAAAGATGTGGGGAGAAAGGAATTGGATCCACTCTTATCTTTTTTGTTTACCCATCCAATAAGTAAGCTCATCCTTTTTTTATTTGAAAGACCTCCATTTATGGAGTCTCATAAAGTTGCAAATAGTCTTATAAAGCTGTAAATTATCAATGCTGTCCAATAGAAGTTAACCTTCAACAGGCAGACAGGAAACATCAGATGAGTGACTGCCCATAGAACACATAAAATAGTTATTTATCTGGGGGAATTCATGGATTTAACTTCAGTAGTCAGTATTAGAGGCTCAGATTTTTTTCTTTCTCTCTCCTTTCTGAACATAAATGAAAGCAGGTCTGCTTCCCAAGATGGACTCTTATTAACCAGACTCTCACAGCACTGATGCACATAACAATTGACAATGAAAATTGTACGCAAAATGCCCAAGTACTTGAAGATTCTAATTTACATATTCTCTTTAAATATAGCAGTCTATTCAGCAATCTAAATTATAATCATACATTTGTTCAATGGACTTGGAATATTAACAAAAGAGGCAAAATAGAATTTATTGACCATCTTGCTGATGTGATAAATGTAACGTATTTTCCTAATATTCAAGTCTAGTAACAAGGCACTAGAAGAAAATGTGTTTTTTAATATTTTAGCAATTTAATTGTAGTTTTTGATATTCATTAATTTTCTTAGTCTATTAACAAGTTTCCTCTTGAATGCATTTATTTGCCCAACTTATTTCCATTCTTACAATGGTCTGACAATTATGTAGTGTATTTCTCAGCATCCCTTCATTTTAACTAAAGTTTTTCTTTTGGGCTTCTTGCTTCTTTTTGTGTTTTTCATAATTTTTCAAAAACTTTGAGTAACATTTCAGAAATATTATTTGGGTGTTTTCTCAGTAACCCTGAGATATAATTCATTAAGGCCCTACAACTTGAACTTGTATATAAAAAACTTCAACACTCTCTTCAATTTGCTTTTGTAAATATTTTTCCTGTATATTTCATTCTGAAAAATAATTTCCTCAGGGAAGAAGACAACATAAAAATAGGGATTACATTTCATTTCTACTCCTTCCCTTAATGCACCCCACCTTATCTCTTTGAAAATCTAGGTGAATTTGGGCCATTTGTATATTTATATTCTTGAATGTTTCTTTAGAGATTCATGCTATTCATTTATATTAATCCGTAGATATTTGCCTGTTAACATTTTAGGGGAGGTGTGTGTTGAATCATCAGGGTGTCATCAAGAAAGCCTGGCTACTAAGATGTATCTCTTGAGTTAGCATCCCTTATTAATGTTTTTAAGGTTCAAGGTCTCAATAGTCCTTATATAGATCCATACAATTAATTGAGGTGCTCATATGTGAGCAGTGATGAAAAGAGAGATCACTGTTAGCATAATTTATGTGAAACCAGTACTTAAATCAAAATGCCTATTTATTTAATATCTAAGATAGATAATACTTTTGAGTGACTGGATTGTTCAGGATGCCTGGTATCTGCAATCCTAACTTTTGTGATACTAGGGAACCCTGAGAAAGTAAGCAGGGCGTGGGCATAGATTTGGATCAGAGATGAATTGATACTATTGAAGGATATGTTTTCTAAGTCATGGTGAAGCCCAGTTAACCCTTTTTGCCTTTTAAGAGAGAATACCTGACCAGACACTTTTGGTTCCATAGATTAGGTCTTTCTTTATTAATATTATCTTTTTTTTTTTTTTTGAGGGCTGCATCACTGGCCCTCATATGTGGGACCCGAACTGGGGCTGCTGGCATTCCAAGCCAGCTCTTAACCACCACGCCACTTGGCCGGCCCTCTTTATTATTATTATTAATTTATTTTTTAATTTTTCAATCATAGTTGACATTAAATATTGTTTGATATTAGTTTTAGATGTACTGTGTAGTGGTTAAACACTTATATAATTTATGAAGTGACCCTCTCAATAAGTCTAGCACTCACCTGGTACTATACATACTTATTACCATATTATTGGCTATATTCCCTGTGCTTTACTTTACATCCCCATGATTATTTTGTTATATCAGCACAGTTCTTGACGTAATCTACTCACCTTACCGTATAAACTGCCAGACTTTCTAGTTCTTATTAAGGATCAGTATCCTTTCTCACAGTGCCTTTCCCCCACTCCCTTTATATATGCTATTATTAGTAATTATGGCTAAATTGCTATTTGGGGGCACTATTCACCCAATTTTTCTGTGTTGCCAGTGGTGGTATTCTTTAATTGCTTGGTTGAAACATCATCACACTAAAAACCATTTGTTCCATGTTTCCTTCACATTCTTTTGAGAACTTGAGTTCTTTGAAGAGATCCCCAAAGAGATACATTGATTTGGTAAGGTAATGCTTTCTTTTTTAACCTTTTTGGATGATTTTTTAGGTGTGGTTTTGAGGCAGATTTGCCAGTTTAATGTTTTGTGTTCTAATCTCCTATAATAACTAGTGTTATCTTGTAATTCCAGGAGACTTCCGAGTTGGCTTCAATCTTAAATGTAGCGAAATAAATATTCTGGTTTCTCCTCAGATCGTATAAATCTTTCGCCTTTTAAATGTAGCGAAATAGCAGAAGATTGGAATAGAAAAAATGAAACCAAGCAGGGATCTTTTAGATAATGGAGTTATCACTAAATTATTGGAAGAGGATCTATGCTGATTTCTCCCCACATAGGTATTCCAAAAATGCTAGCCTTGCATTAGGGTTTATCTTCTGTCACAACCTGTGTATCCTTACTGACTTTTCTCCTCCCTGTTCAATTACTGAAAAGGCAGTGTAAGATTTTCTGCCTTTCACATTATGGTGGATTTCTCTATTTTAGTTAACTTTTGGCTTATATATTTGGAAACTCTGTTATTGGCTGTGCACAAACTTAGGATTTCTCTGCCTTTTCATCATAATGAAATGTTTCTCTTGTCTACAGCAAAATCACACTGTGTTCAGTGGCCAAAAAACCTAGGTGTAAAATCTGACATTTCAGTCACACTCATTGCATCTCCAAACTCCATCACGATGTGAATTTTACCTCCGAAATTATCTTGATTCTGTCCACTTCTCTTGAAGTTCATTTCCACCGTCTGGCTCCTTATCTAATAAGTGGTCCACCCCCCTCAGTCTTGCTGCCTTCAGAGTGATGTTTATAAAATAAAAAATCTGATTATCTCAGTTCATAAAGCACCTTTGTTGTTTCCCGTTTCTTTTAGTAATCTAAATCTTTAATGGGGCCCAGCTGGTCCTATATGCATGGCTATTATTCCTTCTGCCTCATCTAGTTATTCATTCCTCCTTTCTTGGTTCTGCTTAACTCATAGTAGCCTTCTCTGCGTTCCTTCTAACCATCAAGTCCCTGGAGTTGTAGGCCTTTCCTTATTCCTTTTATTCTTTGGAGAAAAATTTTAACCATTTTTTTAACCTAGAAAACATAACCTACAATCTCAACTCAAAAGCCACTTCCTTAATGATGCCTTCCGTAACTATCCACACCAGATAACATCCTCCTAATTTATACTCTCCATCGTGCCAGGAACCTCTCATTCATAACACTTATCATATTTATAATTTTATGTTTATGTTGGCATTTGATTAAAGTCTATCTACTTTTACTACACCGTAGGCTTTCTGAATAAGGATGGTCCTGTTTTGCTCACCAAAGTATATATCTCTTGCGATGGATCTGGCAACCATTTGGTACCCAAAAATGTTTGTTCAGTGAACAAACTGAACTAATAAATGAGAAGTATTCATGAGCATTTCTATACTGATTAACATAAAGCAAAATAAATTGAGTTTATTTCAAAATTTTCCAGAAAAAATCTTAGCACATCTTCTCATACAAACACTTGACTCTTCTTTCCTTTTCTCCTAAATGCAATTGATGTTTTAACTTCTTTTAGTGCTTACATGGTTGTTCTTTTTAAAACAATGTAAATAATAGTAACTATACAAATTATGGCATTTTCCTATAACCTGTATTTGGTAACATTCTGTAAGAATAAAGTCACTGTATTGTTATTCTTTCTAGGTTATGCTATAAGCAGAGGAAATGCCAATTTGGAGACTTTTTTTTTTCAATTATAACCTTTTTACCTTCGCTGTTGTCACATACCATGAAAATTCTAAAAGTTCAGTACTTTCAGTGAGATGTATAATTTGATTGAATGCCACTTGATTCCTTGATGCATCCTGAATTATTCATATCTAAGTGTGAGCCATGGATAATTTACTTAGAAAATGTGATATTTAAGTTACTTAAAATTTTATTTTTTCTTATATGAGAAAAGTGTATATAAGGAAGGAAATGGTTGTATTATGGCATACAGAGAGAGGAAAATGAACATGTTTTCTCTCTCCCTCTCTCTTTCTCTTTCTCTCTCTCTCTCTCTCTCTCTCTCTCTATATATATATATATATATATATATACAAATTATGTCTATGTCTATATATGTATAAATTCAATTAATTAATGAATTAATTAGGTTCTAAATATGAAATGAGAATCTAGGTTATACAGATTCAATGAGATACCTTATGTATTTTAATGAGCTCATTCTTTTCACTAAATAAGTACTTGGTAAATATTGGTATTATTCTTATAATTGCTAGAATTACTTTAAATTGTGCCTCATCCTTCTTTTATAAATGTTCAATTTTATCATAAAAGACTTTTAATGGCCCAGAAATTTTAATGGCCTAGCAATAGATCATTACAAAGAGTAATCCTTTTTTGCTGGTGGTACATCATGCTAAAAGTCTTTTGATGTTAAACTTTCTTAAGTCCACAAAACCAAATTGAGCAGGGATTGATTGAATAAAAAGCTTTTAATATACTAAGAGGCAAAAAGTGTGCCAATATAATTTATTTTGACCTAAATTACTGTTTCCTCCAGTGCTCCTTCATTTTTACTATAAACAAAAAACATATCCCCAACTCCTAGCACAGTACATAACATAATAAATAATAGGTGCTAATAAATTTGTTGAATAAATGAATGTAATTCTGAACAATTGTGTATAAAACAGATTATATGTCCCTTTGATTAATGTCATAGTAATCTGACATTATTTTATATAAAATATGGTTAATTTGTTCCCAACATAAATTTAAGTTGTTTGGGAACACTTAGCACATATACTTTAAAGGAACACTGCTGTGATAACTAAATTGTCTGAGAATTATTAACTGTTTTGTTAAATAGTTAACAAAATCAAGTTACATTTTGATGATAGAGGATACTACTTATTCAATTTTATCTCAAATTATGAAGAATACATTCCTCTATGTATGGTTAAAATTATTTTTCTCTATTTAGCTATTATCTTATTATTTCCTTACATTTGCCTCACACAGTGTACTGGGTTTTCTGAAGATGGTGTTAAATTGAATCTTAAACAGTAGAATGTAGCCTAACAATTGAGGGTTGGGATGGCAAGACCTAGTGAGGAATGAGACTGTAAACTACAAACAGAAGTGGTAACCAAATGTGCAAATGCATAAAAGTGTGGTGGCATTTAGTAGGTTGCATGTACTTTCTGCTCTTTGAAGGCATATGTCTCAGTACCCTTATCCATAGAAAGATGTGTTTTTTTTTAATAAAAAAAGATGATGTTGTTTTTGCCATTTCTACAATTCTGTAATTTTTTAAGTTTCTTCTTCTTCTTTTTTTTTTTTTTCTTTTTTTGAGGGCAGTGTCACTGGCCCTCATATGTGGGACCCGAACTGGGGCCACTGGCGTCCCAAGCCAGCTCTTAACCACTGCGCCACTCGGCCGGTCCTTAAGTTTCTTCTTTTTAAAAAACAATGTTGGGCCGGCTGATTGGCGTGGTGGTTAAGCGCTGGCTTTGGAAGCCAGTGGCCCCGGTTCGGGTCCCACATGTGAGGGCCAGTGACACGGCCCTCAAAAAAAAAAAAAAAAAAAAAAAGTTGTAAAAAAGAATGTTTACATGTGAAAAATTACGTTTTCATCAGAGATTTAAATACTATAAGGCTTATAGTATGCAAGAGAAGTAGTAATAAAACTAGACCAAACTTTCTATTGTTTGTATGAAATGATTTTTAAAATAAATGGACAGTTTCATATTTATCTGATGTTTGCAATCTTTTGCTGGACTTCCTAGCTCTTGTAGCCTTACAACCTCTGTGCCCATAACATGAGTGCACCACAGAGGTAGGAAGAATTCTGGACGATTTCCACATTTTAAGATTCTTGATACATTTTAAAAATATTGAAAGCTTCTTCAAAAACAACTTAGAGTTTTTAAAACAGCACGAGCTTTTTCAGGTTTTATGTGAATGCTCAAAATAAACCCCCAAAATACAAGATTTAACTGTGAAAAATACATCTACCTGAAAAGACATTTACATTAACAATACTTACAAACCACTTTGTCAAGGGTTCATCTCATCTTTTCAATTGATTTTTTTTAAAATAAAAATGATGTATACTTCTACAATCTTTACAATTATTTAAAATTTTTTTAACCCTAATAACGATTTTTAAAATTTCTATTAAATTTATTGGGGTGACATTAGGTTAGAAAATGATATAGATTTCATATGTACAATTCTATAATACATTATCTGTATATTATTGCATTGTGTGTTCACCACTCAAAGTGAAATCTCCTTCCATCACCATATATTTGACCCCTTTACCCTTTCTACCACCCTCTCCCCTTTTCCCACAGACCACCATACTGTCTTTGTCTATGAGTTTTTGTTTGTTTGTTTGTTTATCTTGTTCATTTGTTGCTCTTAGTTTTATATCCCACATATGAGTGAAATCATATGGTTCTTGACTTATTCCATTTGACTTATTTTGCTTAGCGTGTTATTCTCAATGTCCTTGTATGTTGTCACAAATATGTGAAGAACAATTGACAAAGTTTTCTGTAAATGTCTGTTCAGGTAGATGTATTTTTGGCAGCCAAATCTTGCTGATTTTTTAAAATCTTTTTTAGCATTCAAGTAAAACCTAGTAAGGCACGTTCTGTTTTAAAAACTCTGTAAGTTGTTTTTGAAGCCGTTTTCTATATGTTTTATATTTATATTGTTTGAAGTTATGAGAGTTGCTACAACTTATATTAAAATGTTCTATGAAAAAATATAGAATTGGCATAAAATAGTGGATGTTTACATAATACAAATAATGCTTAACAAACAAAAGTACAAAGACTGTACATAGAATCCCGTTTATATATAATATTGTGAATTTACAGTGTACACCCTCAGAGAATTTAAGACCTTGTATAAGTAGTTTGCTGTCTACCCTTCCTTTGGTCAACTCTGCATATCATTTAATATACTCTATGTTCCTTTATAACAGTGAAAAAATAACTAACTAGATTGTAGCTATCAATTTAAGTTTATAATGCATTTCGAATCTCTGTTGGCTTTTTTCCTAGATAGGATATAGCTAAGTACACGTTCTCTTGAACTTCCTCTTACAAAGTATATACACAAAATTAAAAATTAGGCATTTAATCTCCTGATTGATAAGAAATGATTCAGGTCATAATCACATATCTAATGAAATAGAAAATTGTAATATAGTGACACATGAAATACCATCCTTTGCCAATCATTTTAAAACTTAAAAATATCTAAGAATGCTTATGATGTTCTGAAAATTGAACTTCTTTAAAGTTGCAATAGACTCCGTTATAGAAAGAAAAATTGGTTAAATTAAGTATATTTCTAATAGAGCAGAGAGAAAGTGACAAGTCTAGTTCATTTCTATGAAAGAGATTTTCATAAAAGAATGACTAGTCTCAAAATAATTGGTTATGATGCAAGAAATAATGTCATCCTGTGGATGCTATGAAAGATTAAAGCAAAGACTAAATCCTAACAAAGGAAAACAGGAATGAATATAGAATGGAATTTAACTATGAGGTATTAAACCATGTTTTTTCATGAATTAAATAATTGTTATGGGCTAAATAGTATCTCCTCCAAATTTATATGATGAAGTTCTAACTCCCAGTACCTCAGAATTTAACTGTATTTGGAGATAAGGTCTTTGAAGAGATAATTAAGTTAAAACCAAGGTGATTGGGGTGCACCCTAATCCAATATCACAATGTCCCTATAAAAAGAAGAAATTAAGACAGACAGTGACAGAAGGAGGATAACATAAGGACACAGGGAGGAGATGGCCATCAGCAATTCAGGGAAAGAGGCCTCAGGAAAAAGTAACCCTCTGACACCTTCATCTCCAACTTTCAGCCTCCAGTACTGTGAGGAAAGAAATTTCTGTTAAGCAACTTGTGTGATAATCTGTTATGATTGCCCTAACAAACGAATACGCTAACAAAAATCTTAAAATATAATTAATGTTTCTGGAACTAACAGATCATAAGTGTTAGAAGAACTCTAGGCTGAGTTACTTTGCTAACAAGGTTTTCATTAAAACTATGTCATTAATATACTAACAACTCCCAAACTAGCTTGATGCTAAATCACCAAAATACAAATATAGAGCTCAAAATCAACAAAGTTCGTGGGAATAGATGCAGCATGAACCTAATACTTAATAGGCACCTAACTGTCAATAGCTTCATTTTAATCTAAGTAATGCTCATTCAGTGAATTACAGGGTGTTAAAGAAATACCATCCCTGCCTTCAAAGAACTTCTAGTGATAATGATGATGATGGTAACAGTTTGTGTTGAGCAGTGTACCCAATACTGTATTATCTCACTTAAAGAGAACAATATTATCTTCTCTTTATTTTACAAGTGGGGATCAGAGAATTTAAGTGATTTATCTAAAGTCATGCTATTGGTAATTAAGAATTTGTCCCCCGATTCTCTCTCTCTTTTTTTTTTAAAGATTTTATTGGGGAATTGGGGGAGGGAACGACATTGGGAAATCGGGGAATGGGAACAGACAAGTTGCTGTCCTTTTGTTCTTTAGTCTAGTTGTGGAGGACGTTGCTTCACTAGCCCATGTTGGTATTATCATTGCGCTCTTCCCGGGTGAGGCAATCGGTCACTGGCCACTGGACAGCCACTCATGGCAGCTCTGGGCAGCTCATGCCAGGTGCCGGCTGCTCACACTGGCTGCCAGCCACTCACGGTAGCTCACAGCAACCCACTGCAGCCCCACTGCAGCCTATGCCATCGCCAGCAACTCACGGCAGCCTGGCTCCACGTTGAGCTGTTGTTCACCATCTTAGCTGGAAAGAATGCAGCATCACTGGCCCTCATATGTGGGATCCGAACCTGGGTCCTGCTGCTCAGAGCTGGTGTCCCAAGCCAACTCCTAACCAACTTGCCACACGGCCAGCCCCAGATTCTCTATATTTTTATCACTAGAGTTTATTCACTTAATAAAGCCAGACCACAAGAAGTTCCCCAAAAGGAATATAGACATATGGCAGTATGGCAGGCACACAAATATATATATAACAAACTGCATATTGAAGTATATCTGTTATACTAATTTTAGTGTTTATGTTTTTTTGTCATATAGAATATTGATAAAATTGGAAAAGCAAACTATTTTATTGTGGATGTGTTTGCATATATGTATTTATACCTACTTACATATAGTACTGTATATCTTTAGTAATAAAATGTGATATAAATATATCTTTCATTTACATAAGTACAGTATTTCATATATGTTATGGTATCTATGAATATTATGTTTTAGTGTTACACTATTTCATAATAGTGTAAATATTATGAAAATAATATTTAATCAAAGTTTTAAGTGGTGAATATATGTAGCTACACATATTTGATAAGTTATTCAATGTTCCTTTTTAGGAATTACCATATCGCAGTCATATTTTAGCTTTTAGTAAAAAGTCTTCTTTTTGAACATAAAATTATCCTTTCATCATTTCTAACATTTTTTAAATGAGCCTCCTTTGTTTTGTTCCCTCCCTCCCTTCCTCCCTCCTTCTCTTCCTTCCCACTGAAAGTGAATTCAGGATTACTTCTTCAATATCTCTTATGACAATATTGATTTGTACTTCATGATAGCCAAGATAAAATATCATGAGGACTCAATCTCACTAAATTATAGGAGAAAAAATATGATTCCTAGAAGGATTCAATTAAATAAGTTTTCTGTAATTAGAATTTGTGAGGGAGAGACTTTAACCAAACTTTACCTTTCTAAGTCTGAGACAGGAATATTGGTATTTCTTATGTCAGGAACTATATATATATATATATATATATATATATATATATATATTACTGAAAATATTTTCAAAGGAATTTTTTATAATGTGCAACTTATGGAGATGATAAGATTATGATATAACATATTAATAACAGTATTAAAATACAGGCAATATTGAAGATTTGCCATGGGAAATATCCTACGTTAAGCACTTTACACACATTTTCTCAGTCCTCAGGATAATCTTATTGAATGTATCTTATCACTGAAGTTATCTTAAAAACAGGAAGGAATGGCACATCATAATTACAAAACAGTCAATAGATGGTCAAGTAAAAATGTCTAGCATACCTAGTGTGGTATGACTTCAGAACCAGAGCTAATATGCTCTCTTATGGTAGCGTTTAGATTAGATTTCTCTGGGTAGGTGTGTAACATAGGACTATGTTTATTTGGCTGAGTGTTTATTTATTTTTTCTTTAAAGAATGTTCCAGGATAAGCTCTCTTTCCAAGGGGTGGCAACAGGATATTGCGAGCAAGTACAGCTAGGTCTTTGCATAAAATCAGGACTTCATGTGGGGTTTGGCTTTTGATATCATCTTTAGTGGAGTCATCTTCTGTAGAGATGGGGACTGCACAGGTTAGCCACTACGGAGTTCCTCCCTCACAACAAGGAAGAGGGCAATGGTGGACTGTGAGGTTCTTCTCACCACAGCTTTCTTATCTCCCCTCACTCCACAGGATGAATGTGTAGTTAGCACGTCTGATTTCTATGGGTAGATAAAAAAAAATTTTTCTATTCATGGACTCATTTTCCCTGGAGATTGATCGAAAAGGTCATTTTGATTATTTTCCTGAATTAAGGTTTAATAATACACAAACTCTTGAAAATGCTTACACAAAATGTAACAGTAGCATTTTTACCTAACATAGTTTTGTACTGATCCTGAGAGTTCAATAGGTTAAGATTTTGTGTAAAGATAGAACTTTATTTTTTTTTTAGCAAACACAAATTTGTCACACATTGAAGTTTGGTGAATATAGTAATAAAAATTAAGAAGAAAAATTCATAACAGTCAATATGTTATCACTTCCAACTTAATCATATCTCACAAGAAAAGGATAACTAATATTTTAAGGGAGACAGTAGGCAAATTGGAGAAAATCTCAGCCAAAAGGTCACACACTTTAGAGTCAGTATCTTCAGAGGTTGAACTCATAGTTAGAAATAAATGAAACATTTTTCACATCTTCTGACAGAATTTGATTAATTCAAGAAATGCTTTCTCTGCTGCTTAGCTTCTCTGCATTCACACCATCTGCTCATACTTAGCTTTGGTTTCTATTTTGTTTCACTTGTGAAGTAACATAAAATGAAAGAACTCATTAAAAGTTTTGAAACGTCACATGTAGACACATAGCAACCACTCAGTAGCTGCCAAATTTATAGACGCATATAAATGATCTGTATGGAAGAGTCTTTTTAGAATTCAGGATTTTAGTCTAGGCACCTATGGTTGGTGATGGAGGCCACATTTGGAACACATAAAATGCTCTGAAGTTGGTAGTGATTATACTGGAGTAGCACATCCATGTGAAAGCCTGCTTTAATTATTCCAACTCAAACTACATTTTTCTCTGATTTTCTATAGCATGTCTAGTTTATAAATATTATTCATTTCATTAATTTTCATTAATTTTCCAAGCATGAGCATTTTCTGTTTCTCATTAATTGAAAGCGGTGATCATATCTTTGAAAATATGATAAACATTATAGTGACTATGACTTGTTAATTGCCTTCTTGTTAGTAGTCTATTATTGAACCTGCAAATGTTACCTTTGATTTTCACAGCAAGGTACAATACATTTAAACTCAATGATTTTTTTTTAATCACCTACCTGATGATAGGTTTTATGTAACATGTTTTCACTATTTATATTTCTTTCCTCCATGAGATTATGCATAGCTGAGAATTACAGCATCCCCATTTATCACAGGTTAATAGAGAGTAAATGATTTGTCTGAGATGACTTGTTAATAAGCAGTAGCATTCATTCCCAGCACCCCCAGCTGTAGAGGTCCTGCATTAGAATGGAGGGGCACCATGCTAGGATACAATGGAATATTAAAGAAAAGAGATCCCTTAGGTCTCTCCAAATATATTTCTTTAGGAGTCTTGTCACCCCAGAAGATGCCCAGTTTTATGTGCTTTTTCAAAAACTCAATGTTTCGCCGGCCAAGTGGCGTGGTGGTTAAGCACTGGCTTGGGAGGCCAGCGGACCCGGTTCGGTCCCACATATGAGGGTCAGTGACACTGCCCTTAAAACAAAACAAAACAAAACAAAAATCCTCAATGTTTCTTCTTTTTATGTGGAATAGTATTTTACATTAACTGAATTTAGGCAATCTATGCTAATATATTTTAGAAAAAAATAAACTTTCTAAATATGATACATTTCATGGATCCTCAATGTTTATACCTTTTAGAAGAGTTTGGGGTTATCTGTGTTTGTGAAGCCTCTGTGTGTGTGTGTGTGTGTGTGTGTGTGTGTGTGTGTGTAGTTCTATTTCAATATATTTTAATTTGTATTTTCCTTGGTAGTAACTATTGTGGTTTAAACATAAATCACTGTATGTGCTGTTGCTATGTGTCATGTGTTTACTCTTTTTGAGTGTAATGGGAGAGATTCTCTGGCATGTTATATCCTCAAATATCTTCCCAAGTGTGTTTAAATTAAGAAATAAAACAATAATTGTAAAGTAATTTTTAGACACTGCTGAATTTTTAATATCATGCATAAGATTGTTGATTTTTACATCCCTAATTTATATCTATTTCAATGACAAGTTAAATGGTAAAAAATACTACTTTCTTATTATACTTTACTTGGCCTTATGAATGTTGACATAGCCATGCCTATTTATAGCAAAATTAAGCAATGCTGCTAGATGTTGATAAATATCAACAACTCATTTTAAGACACTACTATTTATTTGGTCTTCAGTTATATTATATATGCTACTTTGCAGATGGTGGGCTCTTCTCATATCTGTGAAGTCTCTCCATGACTGGATTCTCTGTCTTGCCTCTAACATTCCTGGCTGTGCACAGAAATGGTCTGAAGCTATACAGGCAGATCTGGCTGGATACAACTTGCCACTCTTCATGATGCCTTTGTTCAGAGACCTGTATGGGACTTAAATAGCCTTCTGGGCATATAGACTTGGATCAGCCTATTGGTGCTTTTCTGCTTGCCTATTATTAGCTTTGAGAATTTAATTGGCAGCATTAATGGTGGGGTGGAAGGAGTTCAAGATGGGCATCTATCTTCCAAATTGTTCCCGTCTTGCACCTTGAACAAAGCTTTTCAAATAAACCCATGCTTTTCAAATAAACCCACCTGTATTCAGGTGCTATGAAAATGATAAGTGAGTCCTCTCACTAGAACTTTTAACTCCTATTTAATTATTTTATTGATTCTGATGTTGGGTGACTAGTGAGGAGAACTTTCAACAACTAAGTATATGATTTTGATAAATTTTAAAATAAAAGGAGTTGAATTCACTTTTCTTGATTTTTTTAAATGGAGTCAGAATTTTCTCTGTCTTCAGTTTTGCATTTGGAATTTTTAATAATTTTCTGATAAATGAAATTTATTCTTGTTTCAAAATGCATCCAGAATTTTCTGAGGAAGAAAAATATGAATTTCCTGATATTTCAATGACATGGATTTATATTAAGTTACACCAATGACAAGGCTTTACATTAAATTTCCTGAACCAAGTGCAAGAAAACACAATCTTGAGGGGAATTTGATTAGCATGTTGCTGGACTGTTTGATGTCATCATTTGGAGCCCAGTAAGGTATGCAATGGGCCACCTGATTTTGTATGGCAGAGACTGAAATGGGAAATTGAAAAGAAGAAAGAATTTCATTCCAGTCTAGTTATGTGGTTAAAGTTCACTTTAAAAATATGAAATGTCTCATTCAGTTTAAAACATGCAAATGAAGCCTACAGAGGATGACAGAAATCAAACAGCAAAGACTTTCCCAACTGCTGTAACTGAGAGTGAAACAGTTTTATACTATTTTTGAGGAAGATGCCACAAAATATTGTTGATGTGACTGGAGATTATATTGAAGATCTTTGTAGAGGAGATTAATAATTTAGGATTCAAATTAGCAGGAAGGTGAGTAATTTAGCAAAACATTAGAGGGCTTTCATCTCTCCTAATCTTTTTTTTTTCCAAGTTGGAAAACTAATTCAGGACTCTATGCTGCCTTGATAAATCAGTTTGTCTATATAAAGAAAGTATCCAGATAATTTAGCCATAGAAGTCCTTTGGCTTGAAACACCCAGATAATGGAAGCCAAAAAAGAAATGTTGTCTTTGGCTCTGTTCATTTGAAATATTGCTACATTATCAGCTCATTTTTTTCTTTTTACACTTTTTATTGCATTTTAAGTAGTAAAAAAACAGATGTGGCTGTGCTTTAAAAACTGTAAAATGTATACAATTTTGGTGGCTATATTTAGTATTGTTGGTATTCTACTCCTAGGTAAATTCTATATTTACAGGCCACATGTGTTGTATGTTTCAGTCAAGAACTTTCATTGGCTGTTCGGTTTTGTTACTACTTTGGCTTTACTGAGAGTTTTCCCTTCACTTGTTTGTGGGTTTGTTATGTTCTCTGATAGACATATAATAATGCAGTCTCTGAAGACCCCACTATTTAATGCGAAGATATTTATAAATTGATCTAAAATTTGGCTGAATTTGAATTTCAGGAAGCAATTTAGTCACTTGATTTTTTGGAGAGATTTATATTTCAAATTATGATAAGTAAATTTTATTTATTAAATAATCTTATGCACATGATTTGAAGGTCAAATAATTTAAAAAGGGTTTAAAAAAGAACATATGTATATGCAATATTATTCTGTAAAGAAACAGCACTTTCCATTAGAGATTCCAACTAATGATTTATGCTTCTTTTCTTATTATTTACCTTTCTGTTTCAAATTATACATATACTGATATTTCTCAATGTATTACTTTTAGATATTTATTGATTAACTTTATTTTATAGTAGATATACATTTAGCTTTCTTTGAGTTCCACGTTTATTTTTCCTTTCCCATTGTACCATGTTTTATTAAATCAATATTCATTGTTTATATCAGTATGATTTTATAGATATTCACTACTGAACCAAATGGCATATATGTTATATAAATGTATAATATGTATATGCACTTGTTTCTTATATGTTTTCTTTTCCTAGATTTAATAGATCATTTTGATATAATAGATCTCTTCTACATTTAATAGATCTCTTCTACATTTGCTTAATTTTCTATGGACATTGTGCTTTACTTGTCCAAATATTCCAATTGATTTTTGAAATATTAGCAGTATAACTGTACAATGCTTAAATTCATCCAGGACTCTTGTTAGTTCTTTTCTTCCCACTGGTATGTTCTCAGACCCCTTGGCTCTCTTACTCCAAAAAGGAATGCTTGCTGTGTTTGCCAGAGCTCTCATCTTTGGTATTCTCTTTGTTCCTCTCCTGCAGTGGAGTCCAGGCAAATGTCACCAGAGACAGGGCCAGCTTCACGAGCATGCAACTTATGCAGAATTTTTATCTTTATGTATATCTTTATCTTTTTCAAAAATGACTTTATTTTGTTAAATCATATTCTCCTGATACTTTTAATAAACGGCACATAGAGACTAAACATTTGGCATAAATATCTTTATTCCCCATTCGAGTTTGTTTATAAAACTTCATGTTGTGCTCAAAATTATGAAGGCAATTTTTAAATTAAATTTATTGGGGTGCCATTGGTTAGTAAAATTATATAGGTTTCAAGTATACATTTCTGTAATACATCATCTGTATATTGCATTATGTTCTCACCACACAGAATCTGTTCTTCCATCAGCATGTATTTGACCACCTTTTCCCTCTTCTACCATCCTCCCTTTCCCCTTACCCTCCAGTAACCACTAAACTGTCTGCGTCTATAAGTTTTTGTTTATTTGTTTGTCTTGTTAATTTGTTACTTTCAGTTTTATACCCCATATATGAGTGAAGTCATATGATTCTTGAATTTTTCTTTCTGACTTATTTCGCTTAGCATGATGATCTCTAGATCCATTCATGTTTCGCAAATGACAGTATTTCACTTTTTCTTATGGTTGAGTAATATTCCATTGTGTTTATGTAGTACATCTTCTTTATCCAATCAGCTATCAAAGGACACTTTGATTGTTTCCATGCCTTGGCCACTGTAAATAATGCTGCAGTGAACATTGATGTGCATATATCTTTATGGGAAAATGTTTTCAGGTTTTTGGGGGGTAGATACCAAGAAAGGGATTGCTGGGTCATATGGTAATTTTATTCTTATTTTCTTGAGTAACCTCCATACTGTTTTCCATAGTGGCTGTATGAATGGGACTATATCAAATTTAAAAACTTCTGCATAGCTAAAGCAACTATCAACAAAGCACAGAAGAAACCAATTGAATAGGAGAAGATATTTGCAAACACTTCCGATAAGGGGCTAACATCCAAAATATATAGAACTCAAACAACTCAACAACGACAAAACACATAATCGAAATAAAAAATGGGCAGAGGACCTGAACAGGCAGTTCTCCCAAGAAGATATACAAAAGGCCAACAGATATATGATAAAATGCTCAACTTCACTAGTTATTAGGGAAATACAAATTAAAACCATAATGAGATACCTCTTCACATGTGTTAGAATGGCTATTATCAAGACAAGTAATAACAAGTGTTGGAGAGACTGTGGACAAAAAGGAACCCTTATACACTATTGGTGAAGGCATTTTTGTACTGTCATCTAGTCTTTCGTGTTGTTATTGCCAAGAATGATACCATTGTCATTTTCAATCTTAACATTCTGAATATATTTTTCTCACTGAGGGATTTTAGAATTTTCTCTCTGTCGTTGGTTTTTCACATAGTTTTCCCTTTTTTAGTACTCAATAACTCTTTGTGTTTATGGACATGAAGTTTAATTGTGAAAAATTTGCTTGTATTATATCTTTAAAATATTTTTCTCTCATTTCTTCCTTTCCTGTTAATTGTGATATGTGTTGGCTGTTGGATTTGCTGGAATATTCTTCTAATTTTTTTCATCACCCTGACCTATCTTCCATTGTTTCATCATTAAATTCTTATTGATTAATTTAAGTTTGTTTTCAAAGTTTTTATTGAATTTATAACTCCAATTATAACATTTTACTTTGTAAGCGCTCATTGTTTTGCTGAATATTTATTTTTATAGTGTCATATTCTTCTTTTATTTATGTACTATCATAACTTAGAGAGTTATTAATTATAGTTTTATTGCATGAGGATGTCTTCTTCTTTACTCTGTTTTTTTTTTTTTCCCTCTAGGTTAATTTTTCTTTTTCGTTTGTTTTTCTTCTTTCTTCTATGTAATAAACCTTCTCAATGACTGCTGATTTTTAAATGTCCATTCACATTTAAGAGTGAGGCATGAAAGAGGTGTTTAGACTCTCAGTGTTCATGGCCATGTTTGCCAGTATCTGGAGGTCTTTTCTCTTTGGCCGTTCTTCTCTAGAAAATACACATCTGGTTAGCCCTGCATAGTTTGTGAGGCTCAATGCAAACTGGAAATGCAGAACCCCTTTTTTTAAAAAAAATAAAATAAGGCTCTCAAGAAAGCAATAACAGAGCATTAAACTTAAAATGTAATCCTTCTAAGTATATGGTCCTACAAGACTGCAGAAATTGCAAACCTGTGAAGCTGGCGCTATCTCTAGTAGATACTTGCCTGTCCACCAATGTTCTGGGAACTGCAGTTCTCTGCAGTGAACTGATCTTGCCTATTTAGATTTCAATTAATATCCCTTTTTTTTCAGCCCTGTGCCTCACTCAGACCCTCTGCTTTTCCTTTGCCACTATTTTAAAGCCCATCTCCAATTTCTACTGAGAATAAGGAATGCATTTCCTGTGAATGGAGTGCTGTGTTTTCTAGCAGAGTGATAAGAAGCTGGCACCGTGGTGTTCATCCTCTCTGTGCAAAGACTTTTAAGCCACCATCCCCATTTCAGCCTATATTTTATCTCTTTATTCTGGAAACTTTAAGTCCAAAGTCTCATGAATGTTTCTTTCTTTTTAACTTCTTCCTTTTAAGGACTTAATTGTACCTTTGCCCGGTCTCCTAAGTAAAATTCATCCCATTCTTCTATCTTCTTTCCATCTGCCAAAGATTTGTCGGAATCGCTTGTCTGTGGTTCCCTTTTCTTCTATTCTCTTTGTTCTTGTGATTTTACACCGTGTTCTGTTCCTTGGTCTCATTTACTGTGGTGTAGTGTAGAAGAAGAGATATATCATATGCCCAATCTATCATAACTGAGTAATAGTCTTCAAAATATTACTTTAAGGGCTGGCCAAGTGGCGCGGTGGTTAAGCGCTGGCTTGGGAAGCCAGCGGCCCTGGTTCGTTCCCTCATATGAGGGCCAGTGACACTGCCCTCAAAAAAAAAAAAAAAAATTTTAATATTTTAAGTAAATACATTAAAAATAAGGAAACTCCTTACCTTATTTCTAATCCATTTAAGGGTAACATCATATATATTAAAAATAAAACAATAATTAAAATAGGTAAACTTTATTGATTGTTTTGTTATTTTGGAAAACAGGGTGGAAATTGGAGAGAATAAGAATTTACATGTGAGGAGGCATATTAAAAATAGATTGAAATAAATATGTTTTAACCACCTCTTACAACAACATGGTAACTCTACTTCCAAGTTCACACACAAAATAAGTTATATCTCCTCCTACTGAAGAGTCCTCCAGCTGACTACCTTGACTTCCAAATTTTCATTAGTCATTAAATATTTATTGATATTCTGGCTAATGAGAAAAAGAGGTGCAATCAAAACTCTGGTCAGATTTAAGAATGGAAGAGAATAACAGCTTGTAAAAATGGCATTGTTTTTAAATGAACACACCCTTTTTGTGGTTTGCTTCTCTAAGTCTCATTAAGATCAACTTTTCTCTTATATTGTACAGCAGAAATAGCATTATGTCCTGATATTTAAAAATATATTCCTGTAAAGAGATAAATTACTATTTTTTAAATATCCATCTCAGAACCTTTATCAAATTCCCATTGCATTGCTATAAACAATTCAATCAAGGGATTTTTTGAACATCACTTGGTAACATGTCTCTTGGAACTTTTCACTTTAACACTCACGAATGAAAAAGGACATTGAGTGGGTGCAAGTACAATATCTTGTTGGAGACTAGGTGGTGAACATAGAGTGAAACATTGTACATGCATCTCTTGTGTCAGAAGTTTGGCATAAAGGAACAGATTATTATGTAGAGATAAATAAAATAAAGCCTTAACTTGTTTCAAATCTCCTCGTAAAGACCAGGAGAAATATATCATTCTGATGTCTAGCATGTCTTTCTTTCAACACCATTCTCCTAATGATCATGCCCCTTTAGACCAATAATAGGCATTTGTTTCAATGAACACCTACATTGCTCCATTCTTGATGTCTTTCAATGTTAGCATAAAGACACAACAAGGAATGAGGGGCACCAGCAGAAAGTGAAATCAGAAAGACTTGGGTCTTAATTACTGGCTTACCACTTACTAGAAAAGAAACATTGGGTAAATAATATATTCAGCCTAATCCAAAAGTTTTCAAAATTGTCTGCATATTAGAATTACATAGGAGTTTATATATATTCAGTATTGGTACTCATTCCTGGTCAAATAAATGATAACCTCTGGAGTTGGGGGTCAGGATTCACAAGTGCAACAAGGGTTGAGAACTGTTGCCTCTAAGCCTCATTTTCCTTGTCTTTAAAAATGGGTGTAATAGCACCAGTAATGTATTTTAAGAAATAAATGAAGAAAATGCATATAAATAACATAGCACAATGCTGGAACATTATAAATAATCCATATCTCCCACTTCTGGCTAACCTATAAATACCATTAAAGAGCAGATTGTATCCATATTGTTCACTGTTTCATGCATGGCACATAGAAAGTACTTTTTGTGGGTTCAGTGAATCACTTGCTCTGTCTTTGAGAGGCATTGTAGTGTTGACTTTTGCTCAGCCTCAGAAACCCTTATGAAAGAAAGAAACAAACACAAATATTGACTAGGTTTTGCTACAGAATCACCTCTTTCCTAAATTATTAGTCCTAGTTATTATGTCTTTCCAGGTGATACACAACCTCACCCTAACATATACGTGTATCTGTCTTCCATTTTATCTATAGAACTTTCTTTTTATAATTTCTTCCCCCTCCTCTCTTTCCCTCCTCCCTTCCTCTTTCCTTTCCTCTCATCTTTCCTTCCTTCTTTTCCTTTTTTCTCCCCCCACCCCCCCATTTCTTCTCTTTTTCTTTTGTCCTTTCCCTCTTATCCACTCCCCATCTCTCTCTCTCTGTCTTTATCATGGATAATCTTTCCTAAAACTTTTGGTTCCAGGATACATAGCTCTTCTCTTAAACTTGCCTGACAGCTTCCTGTCTACTCTACTCACCACAGTCATTGTGAATTTGTCCTGTGAGTAGCAATATCCTCCTTCCTTGTACTTAACTTCTACATAACAATAATTGACCACTCAGCCTTGCAAATGAAAACAATTCTAGGTTATAGCTCCAAGATTCACATTGTTCTTTTGTGATAGAACCAATTTTAATATTATTAATTCAGTAATGTTTATGCATTCATTCCACAAATATATTTTGGGTCATTATCATGTGTCAGGACTTTAATTGTTACTAAACAGAACAGACATACATCTGACCTCTGAGAAGGACACAGCCTGTGGAAGCTTTGACAAATGAGCAGATTATTATTGTGTAGTATGGTATGTGCTGCAGGGGAAATTCTAAGTGCCCTCCTTAGACACTGTGAAGTGTACATGGCCAGGGTCTTCACTCAGTATTGGGCACTTGGGAAGCAGGGCCAATCATTATGCCGTCTGAGCTATGGTTTAAAGAAGGAAAGTAGGAGTCAGTTTTGTGAGGAGTAAAGGGTAAGGGAAGTGAGATGTGGCTAAGTATTCTGTAGTGTGAGGAGACTATTGAAAAATGAGTATGGAGAATTTAGTGGAAGCATGATGTTAAGAAGCTTAGGATTTATTTTTGGAACAGAGGACAGCCCTTAAAAATTGCTTAAATAACTTGCATAATGCATGATGAAATTTCCTTTAAAAAATCACATTTTCCTGTCAGTGTGAAGAAAGATAGAAAGGGCAACTGAAAATATTTAAGAAAAATAAAGATATATCATTTTTGAGCCAGCCAAAAACAATCTCATCTTTAATATTTATTATAATAGGAAACATTTATTGAGTACCTACTATATGCCAGACATTTTTGCTGAGAACCATAGAAATACTAACCACCATATAAAATAGATACTATTATTATAGAATTATTAGTATTAATGTTATTTGAGAGAAAGTAACTAGCAGTTGTTAACCATACAGACACCGAAGCCATGTCACCTGAGGTCAAAGCTTCACTGTACCACTTATTTTTTGTGTGACTTTGGACAAATCACTTGATACACATATATACACTCACACAAATTTGACATTACTTTTATTGCAGTTCAATGTTTCTTGAACCAGTACCTGTCCCTTCTTTGTTCAATGAATTTTAATAGGACGGTAAAAAGACGTAGTAAATAATAGCAAGAGATATAGATGTTCAAATCCAATTGAAGTCGAACTCTATATCTCCATCAAAGAAATAAACATTAAACAAAAAAAGTAGATGAAATGTCTTGCCTGCAAGCAGGGAACTCTGGAATTAGAAGCAGGTGAAAGCAGGATGGCCTGGGAGGAAGGGGATATGAGTAAATGATTCCCTGGTGTCCTTTGTGTGAAGGGGGACTTTAGTTTTATTAAAAAGAAACTTCATAGAAAGTGCATGTGCCTTTTCGGAACCTGCTCTTTATGGTTTGTCAACTATACGACTTTGGACAGGTGAATAAATCTCTCTTGGCTTCATTTTCCTACCGCAAATCTAGATAACATAATAGTATTGAATTCATAAGATTCTGTGAAGATTAAATGAGCTAATTATAAGATAGTTAAGTGGTGCTGGTATACAATGCCACCATATGTGTTATTTATTATCGTTCTTTCTTTTTTTTAGCTGAGCCATCTAAGCTTGGGCTGGGTATCAAACTGCTGTTGCTCAAAGTACAGCTCGCACTCTTTTTTTTTTTTTTTTTTTTTTTTGAGGGCAGTGTTACTGACCCTCATATGTGGGACACGAACCGGGGCCGCTGGCTTCTGAAGCCAGCGCTTAACCACCGCGCCACTCGGCCGACCCCCAACTCGCACTCTTGAGCTAGCTCTTAATCGACTGAGCCACTCAGCTGGCCCTATCATTGTTGTTCTTATTATTAAAACATCCATTGGATTGTATGTGTTGACATGTTTGTTTAATAGTAAATTGGATGTAATTCTAATCTTAAGCTTTTAAATCATTAGGGCCAAAGGCAGGTGTATGCTGTCTTTCCTTGCTGAGTATGCTTATTGTCTGCCTTACTGTTAAGAAGAGCTTCTGCACTGTTTGGACTAGTGCTTGGGAGCAGGAGCTAGCCAGAGCAAGTAGAGACTGAGATTGCAGTGGCTGTCCCTTCTCTGGGGAAGGCGGCGGTCATCTCCAGGGGACGCACTCGGGCAATGCAAGGTCAAAAATAGGTGTTTCCGGCACAGTGCAGGTTCAGTGTGAGAACGAGCTTCCTGCAGGAATACTGAAGACAGTGCTCATGGAAGATGATTCATGTTACCTAATATAAAATGTGAAATGAATGGCGGTTGTTTCTGTTTGTTTCTGTTTTTTGTGTTTTTCTTTTTTCTTTTTTTCCTGGGGAAAGGAAGATGTCTGAGTGATATGATTAGGATATGACAAAAAGTTTAGGCATTTTTCAGATGATTGAGAAGTGTGCTTGTGATGGAAAGATTTCAGCTACACACTGAATGCCCTTGGGGAAAGGTGAAAGAAAAAAAACGCCTTAGAATTTGAGATACATGGCTGGATAAAGCAGAAAGAGATTCTTTGACTTGTAACATGGGGTGAGAGCTGGGAAGGCTTTTGTACATGTGCTTGGCTGGTTGCTGAATTTAGAACCAGTTTTTTGCAGGGCAGAAATTTCTCTGGTAGCATAAGTTTTTCAGCACCCAGCAGAGAAAGAATAAAATAACTTGCAGTTTTATGAGATTAGATTTTTACCCCAGTATTGTGGCCTGAACTAGAAATAAGTGACAGAAAAGCAAAGATCAAACACATGCTTACATTGTGCAGCTCATGGCTAAAAAAATGTTAGCCAAGTTCAACATGCAAAAAGCCATGATCTCATTCAAAGTTAAGTGCAGGAGAAGCAAGTTGAGATAAAACAACAACAACAACAACAAAAGCAATAAAACAAAAATTAAAAGATTGGGGGGCAAGCATGAAGTCTTTGACTCACATTCACATCTTCTGGCATAAGGGAGCGCTAGACATTAAGAAGTGATTTGGCACAATTGCAGCCCTGGAAAAAGACAGCCGGGATCAGAAAATTATGAGTTTCAAGTTGGAGTGGAGTGGGGTGAAGCTCCGTAGGACTCAGGAAGTTACCACTGGTGTTGACCATTCTCTTCCAGTATAGACAAGAATGAGCAACTTCCCCATAGTCCTCTCAACCAAGCAATCTTGCTTATTGTTGTAAAAAGGTGTGAACATCCACAGAGCGATAGTGCTGGGAAGCTGGCAAGGGCTGCAGATCAAAGTCAGTAGAACTCCAGGGATTGAGACTGAACACTGACTTTGAGCTGTGTCACAGAAGTTTCAAGCATTTGTAATTTGGCTGAAGACTCAGTAAAAATGTATGAGCAATAATTATGAGAAATTAATGCACAGTGGTACTGGATAGTGAATGACAAGTCACTCCCATTTCTAGCCATTGGAATGGCACTTGATCCATGACCCTGTACAATAACTTACAAAGTTACAGTTCTTTTTACTGATTATAAACAGACTCCAGTAATCTGGGGGATAGTGTTCTGAGGCTGGATTTTTGCAGAAGAGACTGCAAGCTACTCAATAATGCCACTTCTACAAAGGTGTGTGTGTCCAGAATTGAAAGACATGATTGAGTAAATACTCTACTTGAGATCAAATTTTTGAGATCAAAATGCTCTACTTGAGAACAAACTAAAATTTGTTTTTCATGCTGCATCCTATTGTTGCCAATAGGATGATGGGTAATAGTATTTTTCCACACTTGCAAAAAGATCCCTGTTTAAACACCAGGAAGTTTTCTGAGACATTTAAGTCAGGTTTGGTTTTGATAATTCCCGAGCCCCTAAGTGTTTTTAAAAGGGTAGTTACAAGGCAGAGTATTTTCCTGTCTTTATAAGATAGACATGTTCTACTTAAAAAGTAAATGGTGTTTAATCAAGTAAAAATAACCCAGAACTTTTGAGAGTGCTATAGAATGATGGCTTTTTCTGAGATCATTTTTTCTAAAGAGAGTATAATAAAGAATTCGTAATTAATGCCATTAGCTTGTAGTCTGGCATATATTATGGGTCACTGAGTATAGGAATATATAATAAATCTTTTAAAATTGGGATGCATGCAGACAACAGCACACTGAAGACACAGACTCTTGATCACTCCAAGAGAGATCACTGCATCATCACAAGTCCAAGGTGCTCTGGGCTAACTGCAGCATGAATAGTTTCAGTTTCAGGTTTAAAGAGTAGGTGTAGCCTGATAAACATCAAAGAAGAGACCTCTCTTCAGAATCCCATACACATGTGAGGAACTGAATGTAGAGCATGATCCTCAAAATTAACACGTACAACACTAAATTTTTTATATTACCTCCCCAAATGGTTCCTTCCACATCTTCATCCTATCTGGAAATAGCGACTCGGTCCTATATGCTCAGATCAAAACTTTAGATTAATTCTTGACTCCTTAGTTCTCTTTCTTATACCCCTTCCATTAGCAAAACCTACTGAATCTTCTTACTACCCCCACAATTTTCCCAATCCACACCACAGCCATATTAAGCCCAAGTTATTCCAGTACCTTTTAATATGGTCTCCCTTGATCCATCCTTGTCCACCGTGGTTTTCATTAGGACCCTTTGCTAATGTCACATCTTTCACACTGGCCATATGATAGGAATCTACTTTTTTCCTCACTTTAACTGATGTTTTGGTCATTTGACTTTCTTAGCCAGTGAATGTATAAGAATTGATATACAACCTTTCTGGAAGTAGCTTTAAGAAGCAACATGACTGATGGAGCTGCCATAATCCATCCACTGTGGTTCCCATTATGCGCTCAACTCCCTTACTCCCTTACAACTCTAGATAGATACTCATATGTAGTATAAGAGAAAATTCAATTTTGTTGCTTTAAACCACTGAGACTTTCAGCGGGCATCCAGGTTAACTTTGCCTATCATAGTGAAAAGATATTATTCCAGGAGATGCAAGAACAAAATCCCAAAATACATGGCAGTGGTTATGGACATGGGAGTTGAGTATCAAGGAAATATTACTGGAGGCTGGATGGATGATGATTCACATTATGTAGTGGTAAAATTATCACCTGTGATAACATGAAAAACAAATATTGTACCCATTGGGCTTGTAGCTTCACACAAGAGGATGAGCAACATCAATAAGTTGAATTTTTTCACTTTTGACTTCATTTGGACATACTACAATAGGGAAGAGATAAAAGAACTGGTTGGTTTTCAGGAAGTAATGAAAGGAATTAAAGAGAGTTCAGAGATGTGGCAACTTACAGAATAAAGATGCAAGATTTTCATTTCCGTGCAGTGAAAATAAAACTCTGAAGGCCTTAAGAAACAAAGGCTAATTAAAATTCAGCCTAGCAGCAGCAAAGGACAAAACAAAAGTGTGGCATTAGACATATTTAAAAATCTCTGAATGAATTAATGCTTCACTCAGTACATCTTTTCAGTGGAACCAGAGGCCTAGAGAAAAATACTAGGAATGTGTCTCTCTTAGGATATCTGTCAAGTTTATACTCACAATTAAATCCAAAGAGAAGGTTATTCAAAATCCACAGTTCTTCAAAAGAACTGTGAGTAACATTGGCACATGGAGATAACTTAAAACAAATAAAAACAAGATACTACAGCTTTGAGAGAATTGTCAAAAAGACCAACCAACCTGTATAAGTGTCATCATTAAAGATGTAAAATAGTCCCTAGGCCCCAAACCTTCTAGAGATAAAGAAGGCTTAGCTAGCTGCTCAGGTCTCAATGAGGTGACATTTTCATATATCCCTTTTAGCTTTATCCAGTGAGAATAATGTATAGAGGTCAGAGCCAAGAACCCCTGAGAACAGAAGGCTAGTGCAGGCTGGAGAACTACTCTTATGGAGAAACCCCTCAAAATGGCCATTCAGTGAGTAGGAGAGCAGAATTTCTATGGTTCAATGGTTTCTAGGTGCCCTCCTTCATCTTCCTTTTCCTGAATAGGAGTGTTTATATAGTCATTGCATTCCTCTTCTGTGAATCCAAGGGACATGAGGTCAGGGGCGGTTTGTGTGTGTGTGTGTGTGTGTGTGTGTGTGTGTGTGTTTAATTTCTTCTATCTCTAGAACAAGAAGTAGTATATCTCGGCTTATAAAGATACACTCATTAGGTCCTGTGTTTTAAAATATGATAATATTATTAGGCAGGACTTTCTAGTTTTCCCCTTTGGGGAAGGTGTGAAGGTATGTTGTATGTGGGGAAGGGAGTGTACTAAATATTTGTGACCATAAGGGAAGAATGTTAGGCAGTCAGGGTATTGAAAAAACTCTGTTCTCTTTCAAAAAAAAAAATGATATTGAAACTCTTTACCCAACTGAATACAGTCATGGTCATGAAATTTGCATGAGCCAGTGAAATGTGTGTGTAAGTGACGGTGTCACTCAGAGGCAGAGTCATGAAGACCCAATGCATGGTTTGTCATGTCTTTGTCTTTATACTCTGGTTATGGAAGCAAGTCCATTGGTTTGGGTCTCTGAGTAACTGCAATAAACATACTCCACTTTCTGGCCAATAAAGTAGATGTGGAATAAATAGGAACTAGCTTTATGGTTGTAAATCACTGAAGTTCTTAGGATGTTTAATGTTTATCACTGTAGCTTATCCTAATTTCTAACTTAGCTTATCCTAATTACTATAAAGCCAATTTCGACTCTCAAAGCAGAATCCAGAGGGATTGTTTTCAAACATGTCATATCATTCACTCCTCTTCAAGAACCTCTCCAATGGCTCAGGGTAAAAGACAGTCCTACTATAAACTTTGTTCCTTCTCACATTCTGACCTAATTTCCTTTGACCCTCCATATCATTCTTTCTACTGTAGCCATATATTTGTGATCTTGCTTTTCTTAGAGCAAGGTAAGCACATTCATGCTTGGTCTGTTCCTCTTACTTAGAATACTCTTATTCCAAATATACATATGGCTTTCTTTCTCGCCTCCTTCATATGCACTCAAGTACCACTTTATCAGTAATACTTTCCTGAGCATCCATTGTAAAACAAAGCAATAAAACTTGCTTTTGCATTTCCATCTTAATCTGCTTCTGTTTCCTCCAAAATACTTACCACTCACTACTATATTTTATATTTACTGATATAACCCCACCACCACTCTCCACATATTGTCACACACACTAGAATCTATACTATCTGACTTAGGTACTCAATAAACATTGAATGAATGAAATTTAGAAGAGAAAAATTCGACATACATTGTTTTTGGAAGTACTGGTATATTTAGATAATATAATTTTATTTGGAAGAATCTAGGGACTTTGAAGGAATGCAAGAATAAACTCAATAGGGGTCTAGTAATGTAGAAAAGGTAGGAATGAACTAATACTTGTTGTACTATAGTTGACTATTCTCCATTAAAATATGTGGAAAGGATTATTTACCAATTAGTAATGACCATAAAAGCAGACAATTTTTCCCTGTATCCATTGCCCTTGGGAGAGCTGAGAGAGTGAACAGATATGAGATGAATTAACATGCCTTTGTATGCTTCTGCTCGCCAGCCACTGAGGTGCTGAATTGGAAAGCTTAGAAGAGGAGCTATATCTAAGAATTTAAGAAAAATTAAGACTATGACACTTGTTGATTCAGAGGATTATGAGTGACCTACCTACAAACTTCAGTTTTTATACCAAAAGGCTTTTATAAATACCGATAAAGAGTATATATATGGGTTGCTTTTTCTAAGTGGATTGATAATAACTCTGTCCAACATGTACTTTACTACACTAAATAGGATCATAAGGGACAATAATATGTTGCCTCTTTAGTGAACCAAAATTTTAGTCATGATTTGTCAGACTTGAGATGCATGGATGTTGATTTTTCTATCCTCTCAAGCTCCTGAGATCACTGACTACATGGCTGGTGAATGGATTGAATGACTATGGATGATAGAATCACAATCTCTCCCAAAAGAGAAACATAAGCCTCAGGTCCACTTCTAACATTTCTGGGGCTCATGGCAAGAGTAAAAATGGAGGCCCAAGTAATGGTGTATTCATATTTAAATTTATAAATCAAGCAAACAGACTGTTAAGTAAAAAATGCTCTAAACCCTCTTATTTTGACAAATACACTTTCTTAATGACCTGGAAGGGTAGAATTCAATTTAGAACGTATGTAGGATTCTTAGAACCTCTGAGTTCCACACTAGAATATAGTCATGATCCACATTTTGTCCCCTTGCCTTCTCATGTCTAGTTCCATATTGTACAGGGAAAGCCCTGCTGTGTATTTATATGGATATTTTAGCTTATCACCCAAGCTCTGTATTAAACCCTATGAACTCTGATCTCTTAGCTATTCCTTGGGCCTAAGGATTCACATACATCTTTGGGGTGAACGATCTAGGGAGAGGCCAAAACAGGTCCTAGAAACAAGGTTTGAGTCCTTTATGCAAATAATTATTAAACCTTTTGTATGAATTGTCTATAAGCAGGGAATATGTATTTAGAGTAGATACATCCCTTGAGCTTGCAACTCTATTTTCCATGGGATGCAGGAAGGAATTGGTCATTAGTCAGGATTTTCTGCAAAGCCCAGAACAGTGCCTCCTCTTGGTCTAGTCTAAGGGCAATGTCATACTAGTAAGGTTGATATGCAGAGTCTTCTCCACAGGATGTACCAGTAAGACCTGTGTGTTTATAACCCTGGACCCCTACTGAGCATAGAGCTCAATGGGAGTATTTGGAGCTGTACATAATAGTGGAAAGCAAAAATTGAGCCTTAGGGCCAGCCGAGTGGCGCGGTGGTTGGGCGCTGGCTTGGGAGGCCAGCGGCCCCGGTTTGGGTCCCACATATGAGGACCAGTGACACTGCCCTTAAAAAAAAAAAAAAAAAAAAAAAAAAATTGAGCCTTAGGATGGTAACGCAAACTTTAACTAAAAACAAATAAGTCTTCTTTCGGAGAAGTAGGACTTCTAATTAATTAATGGAGTAGTTTATGAAGTAATTTGGAAGCTCATAAATGTGCAATAAAAGCAATTGGTGCTGGTTCAGAAAATATACCATCCATAACGACTTTTGATTCTTAGGGAGGGAATGGTGGCTATCATTAAATAGGGTGTGGCTTTGCTGGCCCATGACGGCAGCACATGGTCAGAAAGGAGTGTTTGTTATACAAAAATATTCAGTGTAAAATGCTGCATACCATGGTGTTTTTTATCTACATATGATGCAGATCCAACTGTAAACCTCGGGAATTGGCATGCTTTATCTTTTGTTCATTAAAACCAGACATTTTGATGCTGGGTAATTCACTGGTGTTAAAAACTCATTTTATTCTCTGTATGCCTGAAATCCTCCAAAGTAGTATGGTTATTATGGGAAAAGTGCTCTTTATAAAGATATAGCCTGACCTGAGAGATGTTGATTATTAATTACTATGGGAAACATTTAAAAATGTTTTGAACCATCCTCATTCATACTCAAAGGATCATCTAACATAAAAGAATCACGAAACTTTGTTAAACATGCAAGGAATTCCCTTCTTAAAATAAAATAGGGCAGTGAAATTATTGAGTTGCTTAGTCCAGCAATTCTCAAATTTTGGGTGTCAGGGTGCCATTATACTCTTGAAAATTATTGAGGACACAGAGATTTGTTTATGTGAATTATATTGATTGACATGTACCATATTAGAAATTAAAATTGATAATTTAAAATATATAATTATTTCAATATCATTAATGCATATATTCAGTTTTTTGTAAGATGTTACTATGTTTTCAACATTGTTTTCTATTGTTTTTCATGTTTGGCTTAAGAAAAGATGTTGGGTTCTTAAATGTATTGCTGTTTTCATTTTCTTACATTTCACATCTCATGTAACCTCTGAAAAATGCCACTGGGAAAACATGAAAGTAAAAAAATGAATAACTTCTTAGTATTTTTAGGAAAAAGAATTTTGATCTTGTGGTTCCCCCAAAAGGTTCTCAGGTAGCCCCAGATGTGCCCAGATCACATTTAGAGAACCATTCTCCCAGTTTTTATTCATTTAACATCTTTAAAGCTGCACTGCCCAATAATAGCCATGTGTGGCTATTGAAGGGCAAATTAATTAGAATTGAATAAAGTTAAAAATTTAAGTTCTTATTCTCACTTCAAGTACTTTGGCCACAAGAGAAGAGGGCAAGCTACCTACAATTTGACCAGGCAAAACAGCAAAGTGTTAAAGTCATGAAACGTTGTGTAAGAAGAGTACTTTCCAGAAACCTGTGTGAGGTAGACATAGTCGGGAATATCCTGGCATTTGAAGAAGTTGTATTTTAGGCCCTTCAGATACCCTAGTGAGTGGGATGGTCTTTCTAAAGGCTAAGCTATGGTATTTCCTGGTGTGTATTTTTTGGCTTGAAAATACCTGGGAATAACCCTTTTAAATACCTTCCCCTGGCTGTCAGGAATGCTTAAAAGGATTCTGAGACTTACCACTCAGAGATGAAACACTCGAAGTGCACTGTCTGGTTTCGGTAATACATTGGCAGCCACTACTTTATTTCAAAGAAAAATCCATCAATTAACAACTGAACATGACAGATAAAGTGACAGTGTTTCTCTGTTCAAAAGAGGTAGCTAAAGAAAAGTGAACACTGGATATCTGAAGAGGAAAAATCATCCCTGGGGAAGAAAAAAAGAGCCCCCTGAGAATGCAAAATGCTCGCAAAATAGATCTGTCAGATCCTTTCAGACTTTGATGAAAGACACAGTGCTTGATGTTAGGAAGACTCTGGGCCCTAACAATTCCTCACTTTAGATGAATTCTAAGCCCAACTACAGAGAGAGAGAGAGAGAGAGATTATCAGAAAAGGAAAAATGGACCAAGATTTGGAGATCAATGCAATGAAGAATAATTTTGCCTAATCCATAATTTGCTTAGGATAAGGCTTACCTACCTCCAAATCACTGTTGAAATGCCAAAAACCTGGCATTGAGACATTTTTATATTGTGCATCTGTGTAGGCTTGCTATTGAATACAGTACATCTTAGCGAGACCATCATAAATGTTAATATATTTTTTCTCAGAAGACAAGTCCCAAAATTTCAACCCAATTTAGCCAACATTTACTGTATGCCTTCTGTATACAGCAATAAGTAGATGGTATTGTAAATGCAGTGATAAAAGACAAAGAACTTACCTTTTTAAAATTTCTAGTCAAGTAGAGCATCTATGATATGGAGGCAATGCACATGCATTTGAGTGGGTAATGTGTTTATTTCTACAGCTGGATGTTTTTGGAATCAATAGACACCTAAACATAAAATTAATTGAAGCAGAAATCTTGCAAATTAATTTTTTAGTCCCTTTTCCAATCTTCATATTTCAGAAAACATACCATCTTACTAAGCATTTGGTTGGTTATTTTTTTTTTTGAGGGCCGTGTCACTGGCCCTCATATGTGGGACTGAACCGGGGCCGCTGGTTTCCCAAACCAGAACTTAACCACTGTGCCACTCGGCTGGCCCTTGCTTGGTTATTTTTAATTAAAACAATCATGACAAGAGTTATTGTTTTAAGGGATTTATTTATTTTTTAAATTTTTTTCTATGATGAATAAAGAAATTTTATAGCATTGATTTCTTGAAGTCCCAGCCTGTAGTAAGCAACTTCCAGTACACCCAATTGATTCTTTTCTCCTAGTATTCACACCACTGTGTAATACCCACCAACTTTGAATAGTGCTGGGTTGTGTAACTAATGGGATATTGAAGAAATAAAAAAGTGTGACGTCAGTCAAGGTCAAAATAGCCATTATAGCTTCTGCCCTGTTCTCTCATGGACCACTGACTCTAGAGAAAGCCATCAACTGTGTTGTAAAAGCAAGAAACCTATCAGAAAGGTAGTGACTAATGTCTCTTGAGGATAGCCAGCATCAATTTACCAGTCATTTTGGTGAGCCATCTTGAAAAACGGATACTTCAGCACCAATTAAGTTTTCACATGACAGTAGTCCAGGCTAATATGTTGACTACAGCCTGTTAAAAACAACACAACAGGTTCAAAATGGAGTCACTTATGCTAAGTGACCTAGTTACACTTCCAGCTCCCCAAGAGATGGAATCTTAAACCAGTCAATCAGGGATTACTTTATCAGCCTTAGTTAGGTGATCTTCCTGATAGACACCTGCCATGCACAAAAGGAAAGTAACCTTGCAACAGCCAACACCCTCTTTACTTAGTATAACTTCCTTGTTCTTGCTTCCTTCTGCCTACTTATAAGTCTTTCATTTTGTGCAGCTCCTCAGAGGTCCTTTCTATCTGCTGGATAGGATGCTGCCCAATTCGATCAATTTTGGCTCAATAAAATTAATGTTTTAATATGCCTCTGGTGTCAGAGGAGGGAACCAAAGGAGACCCCAACAAGTCCCACAAGCCACGAGCAACCAGGTGGAAGTACTAGTTGAGACCCTTGAGCTCACTGCTTTTTTTCTGCCTCTGGACTCATGGGTAAGTGCCTCTAGGATCCTAGCTCTCTAGCTTTCACGTTAGGAGTTTTCAGATTTTATTGGAGCATTTCTTTTTCCAGACGGGGTCTGGAGACTGGCTGGAATCTGAGTGAATTTGACTTAGAAACTGGGCTCAGCCTGAGCTTGGACAAGGTTCGACTTGGAAATTGGACTGGGTCCAATTTAAAATCCAGAACTAGATCTGGGGACAGACTAGGTCCAACTTAAAAAGCAGACTGGGTCTGCACCAGTGAGTCCAATTTAAGAATCAAACTGGGTCTGGAGTTAAACTGGGTCAAACCTAGAAACTGGACTGGGGTCTGGGGTCTGGGGTCAGACTGGGTCCAATTCAAACTGAACTGTGTCCAGTGTGAGGCCTCAGATAAATAAAATTTTGTTTTAAGGGTGACCAAGCAGGTTAACCTTACCAAAGATAATCTTGAATTACAATGCCCATAGCAGAGAACTTTTTTTTTTCTCTTTTTTTTAGGGCAGTGTCACTGGCCCTCATATGTGGGACCCGAACCAGGGCCGCTGGCTTCCCAGGCCAGCGTTTAACCACCGCGCCACTGGGCCGGCCTTGAGAACTTTTAAACTAGATAAGCTTATCCATTTATGAGGTGCCCTAGAGAAAAAAAAGGTGTCTCAGCCAAACATTCACCATAAAGGATAGAGAGAAAATTATTGTTTTTCCCCTATAACTTCTGGTGACCAGGATAATACCCACTGGGACACCCCACCCTTTTTGGAGTCTGCAAACAGGATCCTGGAAAAAGTGGCAGAAGCCGCCAGAGTGAGAATTCTTACCAAAGTCAGCTCTTTTACATCTCTATCTGTGATTCCTGGTTGAGAGAGAAAGGTAAAATTTTACATTGTCCCTTCCTTTCCAAATTCAGATTGGCTGGCCCATATATATTTGTAAGAATTAGATCTTTGAATTGTGATTCATGATTTTGCTTTTAGGTACCCACTAGTTTTCAACCTTTTTTCTCTCAGGGACAGCTATTCCCTCTTTTTTGTCTCATTTTGTCCTGAGAACATGTTGACAACCATCAGGTTGGGGGCCCCCAAAAAATGGCTGAACAGACATGATATGGGTTGCACTCCATTTGTAGCTAGTATGGCTAGACAGAAATGTGAGTGCACTCCATTTGTGGCTAGGGCCCTATGGACTCTTGCTAGCTCTCAGGGGAATTTTTTTTCCTTTTGGTTATCTTTGGAATTATCTCTGGATTTTAGGAGCGTACTATCACTTGTACCCTCCCTGGGGATGCATCTTGTGTCCCAGCTGAAATCTGATAAGATATGAGTAAGAATATATATATATATATATATATATATATATATATATATATATATATATAATTAGTAGCTCTATTGTCATAAGTTGGCCAAATTGGAAGCTGATATTCAGAACCTGATAGGAACTTTTCTTTTTTTTTTTTTTTTTTGAGGGCAGTGTCACTGGCCCTCCTATGTGGGACCAAACCGGGGCCGCTGGCTTCCCAAGCCAGCGCTTAACCGCCGCACCACTCGTCTGGCCCGTAACTTTTCTTTTTTGTAGGCCTTTTCTCCTAGGCAAAATAAAACTATGTACATGGAGGGAAAACATTCTGATGCCTTTGTAAAAGGATTTACTAAAACATTCCGAATATACACAGCTATAAATCTAGAATATAGGGATCTTTTGAATATCTCCTGCCTGATATAAAGAAGCAAGTTAAGGATAATATAGTCAGCTTCTGCTATCATTCAGGTTACAGCCCCATTTTTTGAGGAATTAAAAGCAACTGTGAGGAGAAACGGGATCAAATATGTGACGATGGAAGGAGAACTGACTCTGCCTGGTCAACACACAATGGGATATGTAGATGATGTGTTACAGAATTGTACACTTGAAACCTATGTAATTTAACCATTGTCACTTCAATAAACTTCAATTAAAAAAAAAACTGTACTTGCCTTACCAATTATAGAACTTACAAGCTATAAGATCTTTGTTTGCATCTGTCTAAGTTTATGTATGTCTATGTACAAATGTTATAGATGCATATTTTTCTATCTCTAGATGATATTGCCAAAATTAATTTGTAAAAACCTCTATTTCATTGGCTTAAATTAACGTGCTCTCAGGAATATAGAAAGTTCTGAAATGTTTTTTAAGTTCATGTGATCTAGGATAGTTTTCAGTAAATAAAAGCTAAATTCTTGATATTTTTACTATGGTCAGATTAGCTCTTCCGTCACATAAAGGCAATTTTAACATGGCAGAACACATTGTGTTTGAAGAAAATATGTGACCATAATTTATTTCCAAAGAGTCAGTGTTGCATTTTTTAAAGAATGTTTTCTATATCCCCAGTGTAATAATATAATTGAGTTGAACATCATTTTCATATTCTTATAAATCTATCCCAATTTTGACCTTCTAAAGCTGGATGACATTCAATCTAATCTCTGAATTTATGCAACATGGCTATACGCTAAAATATAAATTCATATTTAAATTATAAATATATAAATTCTTTCAAATCAAATATTGGTAACTTACTATTCATGTGTAAATTCTTTAATTAGTTTATAATAGTTGAAAATATTTTCTTGTGTGTGTGTAGCTTGTATCTTACTCATCTGGGTTGTATGTTACCAAAGGCTGAGAGCATTTTGAAATTTTACTCTGAGCTGATTTAAATGCTTACAGATGGCAGAGTATTTTTAATTTATATTATGCCTAAGTAATTTTTAATATTTTCTTCCCTTGAATATAGTTTAGTAAATTCAATATATTTTAATTGGTATAAATGCCAAAAACAATTTCAACAATAATAATAACAAAGTATATAAGGCAGTATTAAAGTTTTAACATATAAAATTAACCAACTACATAAATATATTCTACTAGTTTAGGGTTACAAGTGCTAAATCAATTAGAAGACCAAAGCCATTAGTTACCTGTAGATATTGCCATGGAGCCCTCTTAGAATTTTTATTTGTTTAAAGCAACATTCTTTTTTTATTCAAATTATCCAGATGTTTGCTTAATTCATTCACTTTAGTTTGCATGTGTGGACATGGCCTTAATCCCTAATGTTGGTTGGTAATAACATAATTTAGTCCCATTGAAGCTAATGAAGTGAGTGTTATGCTCTATTATTCTCCCAAAGGTCCATTTATGTGCATTGTGCTGCAGTCCAAAAAATAAATCTTGCAGTTCAAATTGCCATATGCTCAGAATTGTAGCACAGGTGAGCACAGTAAGACCAGCTGCTGCTCTAAATAATGATATCATGTAAACAAGAGGAAATATCTTTTGAAAATGAATACACATTATTCTTTCAGAGTAGGAAAAGGGAGACATTTGGGAAAAATAATCGACTACTATGGAAAAAGTCCATAGTAAATATATTTTTAACACTTTTAAAGTATATACTTCTCTAAGTTTAGTAAAGTGGTTCTTCTCTGACTTTTGTTTATTGGTTGGTTAGTTTGACTTTCAAAAATTACTTTTATTTTTGATGAACTATATATTACTAATACAATATATATTACTAACATAATATATATAAATATATACATATATTTATGTATATATTTATATATATATATAATTTTAAAATAGTAGTAACAGTGCTAACACTGAAGTTACAAGAATATCTATGGAATAGAAAATAAAAACAGAAAAGAAATAATTTCTAGTTCATGTGGAAATATAGCATATGGGAAAGCTAGTAACTGAAATTACTGGGACAATGATAGGCTCTGTAGTAAATGGTTGGGGCATCTGGGTAGCCATTTGGAGAAAAAGATAAAATTAGTTATGTGCTTCAGAAAATGTACAAGAATAAATTCCAAATTTATTAGGTCTCTAAATGTTAAAAAAAGAATTCACACAGCCAGTAGAAGAAAAATTTGGAGGATAATTAATAGTTTGATGACACAAAAAAATGTATGGCATAAAAAACAACAAAACAATTATAAACAAAGGCAAAAGATACCTTGATAAACAGAGAAAATATTTGCAATATATGGTACAAAAAGAGGACTAATACCGCTAATGAGTGAAGAACCCTTAAAAACTGAAGAACAGGGCCAGCCGAGTGGTGCGGTGGTTAAGCGCTGGCTTGGGAAGGCAGCGGCCATGGTTTGGGTCCCACATATGAGGGCTAGTGACACTGTCCTCAAAAAACAAACAAACAAACAAACAAACAAACAAACAAACACCTGAGGAACAAAGGATCATACAAACACAGAGGAAAATGAGCAAAACATAAAAATACAACACAATGAAAGACGTAAAAGTGACCAATAGCATCAAAAAAATTTGAAACTCACAATTAGAGAAATGCACATCAATGTTGAAGTCCCATTTCTCACATACAAAATAGTGGAAATTTTAAAACTATGTTTTGCTGGAGAAATAGGCTGCCTACCATTGCTTGTTAGACTACAAAATAATATAATTTAGCAATAGCTGAGAAATCTGTATATGCACTTACCTCTGAAAGAGCAATTCCTTTTCTAGAAATCTACCATATTGACATATTTTCCATCATATGAAAATAAACATGATCAATGAAAGGTTATTTATTTCAGCATTTTTTTTAAATTTCAAATACTTAAAACAACCTAAATGCTCATATACTGAGTAATGTTTTAGTAAACTATGACACACAATGGATTATTATGCAACTGTAAAAAAAAAAAATGAGAAAGATCTCTATGAAATGATGTGGAGTCATTTCCAGGATATATTGTTCAGTCAAAAAAAGCAAGGGTATATATAGAATGTTATCCTTCTTATGTGAAAAAAAGGGGGATAAAATAAAAATGAATAGAAAAAATATAAAAAGAATAAGCCAGCAACGAAGCTGGTGTAGAACGAAGAAACAAGACTAGTGTAGCAAAAATGAGGGAAAGATTAAAAACTCTTTTCTAAGGGAGTTATTAAGTATCTAATAGATATATATGATATGGGGGGGAGTGGGGTGGTGTATTGGGGGTGGGGGGTTGTCACTTTGAGGGGTAAAATGTATAACTATTGCACTGTGTTGTACACCTGAAACTAATTAAAAATAAAATTAAAAAAAAAGTATCTATCTACTTTCTAAATCTCAAAGTTTTATTGCTGTTTTATCCTCTTCTGTTCTCTTTATCATTGTTGGTTAATGTCTATTTTTAACACAATATTACCATTTTTATAGTTTCAAGAGAAAGTTGGGGCTCATAATTTAATACTTAATCAACGATATTTTAAAGTGAATATAGCATTCTAGAACAATTTGGTTCATGCCTTGATTTTTGCCAAGACATCCCCTCATTGCTTTTGTACTATCAGTGCATATGATGACACAATAAGAAAGGCATGAAAATGTGAGAAAACTGAGAAAGACCTCTAAAATAGTCTCAGGGATTTCCAGTGTCCTAAGAACCCACTTTAAGAAAACCGGTTCTAAAGGATAGAGTATATTTTCAGACAAAAATATTAAAACTTCTAGAGGATGTCCTCAAAAAAGCAAAAATAAGCAAGATCTGATATACAAGATTGAATGCTGAGTAGATAAAATAATAACAATGTAGTGAATAAAAATAAACATTGAAGGTAAAAAAAAAAAAAAAAAGCAAGAACACAACTCTGTTTTCCTTTATAAAGGAATCCATTGTCAATCTCTTTTCTACCTTCAATAGCTTTATCTCTGACCTAGAATTTCATCCCATTTCATCTGGAATATTATTATGATAGCTTCTTTCATTTCTTCCCTCCCATCCTTTCTTCAAGTAATTCATCTGTAGACTATATGTTGCAAAAATTACTTCTTTATTTCTATCCTCCATTTCATTTCCTATTCCATTTGGGAACTTCGATTAGAATCCCTAACTGAAATTTTGTGCCCTGAGTTCCATGTTCTTAATTTTTTTGTCATGTGTCTTTTTCTGTTTGCTGTAATGTCTCAAAATGTTCTTTTGGCTTGACTTTCTTACTTAAAAATTTAAATAAATATTAATAAAAACACCATCATCACAATTCATGGGATGTTGCTAAAGTAGAACTAAAAAGAAAATGTGTAATACTAAACACATTAAACAACAAAAATTAATTGAAATCATTTAAACTTTTTCTTTAAGAATTAAGGAAAACAGGGCCGGCCAAGTGGCGCGGCGGTTAAGCGCTGGCTTGGAAGCCAGCGGCCCGGGTTTGGGTCCAACTTATGAGGGCCATTAACAGGGCCCTCAAAAAAAAAAAAAAAAAAGAATTAAGGAAAAGAACACTAAAAGTAAATTCAAAATAAACTGAATGGAGTAAATAAAATCATAAGATTAAAAGTTAATTAAAGAAGAAATGGACAGAAAATATTAGTGGAAGTAAAAACTTTATTTTAAAAATCGTTAAATTGTATAAAATTCTAGCTACACTAATCAAGAATAAAGAAAAGATCACAATTAAAATTATACAAGGTATGATCAAAAAATACGGTGAATATTTAAATTTTAAAGAAATATTATGGTAAAAAACACTTTGCCATTAATCCCCCTCAAAATATTCTCTCTTGCTTTGAACACACTTATCCCAGCATTCATGCCACTTTCTGAAGCAGTTCTGGAAATCTGCTTTCATGAATGTCTTTACTTCGTCTTCCATCATGAGAATGCTCCATGTCACATCGCTTCTGGTATATGGCAATTTCTGTCTAATAAAAACATTACAGTGTGCCCTCATCTACTTTATTCACCAACCTGGCACCATGCAACTTCTGGCTCTTCCCCAAAGTCAAAATGACCATAGAAGGAAAACGTTTTGAATTGATTCAGGACCTCAAGGCAACCATGACAGCACAACTAAAGACACTCACGAAAGAGGACTGCTTCAGAAATGGCAAGAATGATGGCAAGAATGATAAGTGTGTTTGAAGTGTGGGGGGGGTATTTTGAGAGGGATTAATGGCAATGTAATATATATTTTAAATTTAAACATTCACTGTATTTTTTTTTATCACTTTTCATAAACACATAGAACAATGGAAAGGAAAAAAGAGTTCAGAAGTAGGTCCTCACTTATATTCTTAATTGATTTTTTACAAAGTTACCAAAGGAATTAAATATGGAAAGGGTAGTCCTTTAAAAAATGGTGCTAAGGGCCGGCCGAGTGGCGCTGTGGTTAAGCGCAGGCCTGGGAAGCCAGCGGCCCCAGTTCGGTCCCACATATGAGGGCCAGTGACATTGTCCTCAAAAAAAAAAAAAAAAAAAAAATGGTGCTAAAATATCTGAATACCGATTTGGAAAAAAGAAGCCTCAACTTATATTTAAGACCATACACAAAAATTAACTTAAAGTGGGGTGTACATCTAAACACAAAGTCAACATTATAAATCTCAGAAGAGGGAATATTTGTGACTTTATTATAAGCACATATTTATAAACAGAACACCAAAAAACTAATTATAAAAGAAAAAATATTACATTGAATTTAATCAAACTAAAAAAGATATTTTGTTTGTAAGATACTCTTGTATGAAAAATACATATATACTTCACATTTTATATTTTCATATACTATATTATTTAATATTCATTATATATTTAATATTAATTTTATATTTAGTATTTGTTATATATGCATATATATCAAAGCATTTGAATTCAAATAATAAGAGCTCTTAACTCAATAAGAAAAGACATGACTCAATTATAAATGGATAAAGGTTTGTACATATATTTTACAAAAGAAGATATAAAAGTTACATTAAACACACATAAGATAATTAACTTCAAGAGTCTTTAGAGAAGTGCAAATTAAAACTAAAATGAGAAACTCCTAAACACTTACTACATTCCCTAAAATATGAAAGGACTGATGATACCAAGCATTGGTGAAGCTATGGAGCAACTGAGACACCATATTTTTTGTAAAACATTTTGGTAGTTAGTTATATAATTTAATATGAACTTATTGTATTAATCAAGAGTTCGCTCCTAAGAGGAATGAATGTCTTAGACAAATTAAAGTATTCATCCAGAAAATATCTTGCAAAATCATTTTTCTAGTAACTCTATTAATTTATTTACAATACCTGAAAACTGGGAAGAACTCAAATATCTACCAACAGGTGAATGAATAAAGATAATATGATATACTCAATGAAATATGTTAATAATTAAAAATTGAACCACTGATATGCTACTATAGTGAAGTATTTAAAAGATATCCTGCTGAGTGAGAAAATTCAGACATATAAGAATTATATTATGCTCAATGCTACTGTCTTAATTTTAACAATCAAATTTTTAGTTTCCAAAGCTGCAATATTTCTTTTTCTGAGAAGACTTTTCTATTTCTGGGTACGATGGCTACTTGAAAGTGTCGGAGAACATTAATTACTAATTATAATTATTTTTGAATTTTCTCCCATTTTCTGATTTATTCTTTTGTCTTCACAGTTAAGACTATTTATTTAGTTTGTGACCTTTCTTTCTAGCTGTTTATTCTTATCATATGCATTGTAATTTTTGACTAGACAGATCTATAATTTGAACAGCATAGGAAAATGGATAACACAGTACTTCCTTAACTTACCTGGGACTGTCAGAAAATGCACACTGTTATTAGTGGGTCATGGCTTCAGTGTTTTGGCAAGGGAAGGAAGGGCAGGGACCTGAAGACTGGTGTTTTTGCTTGGGAGTTTGGGCAACTTATTGTATGGAAAAAAATTCTCATTTTTTGCTAGTGGCATTGGTTTTGCTTCCCATGCTGGGATTAATTTGTTTTCATTTTTACATGTTCATTTCACATGTTCAATTACTACTTGGTAGCCATGTTTTATTAACAATATAAGTACACTTTTTTACTTCAATTAATGTTTTTCTCTGCATAATTTAAATGGCCTTATGTCACAACATTTTATCAATGTAACTGCCATAATGACTTTACTAATACACTTCAATATTTCCTTACTACAACCAAATCCCTGATGTAGAATGAAAACTATATGCTGTTTTTGTGTTTTTTTTGTTTTTTTTTTTGTTTAGCTGAGCCATCATCCTGCCACCTGTTGGCAGCTCAAAGGCAACTCAGCTCGGGCTGGCATTGAACTGCCGTTGCTCAGAGCTCAGCTCGCTCTCTTGAGCGAGCTCTTAACCAGAAAACTATGCATTTTTAACATTAAAATCTGCAAGTCTAAGAAATTCCAAGACAACATTTTTAACCACACATATGTATTTACTTAATGTTATTTGTTTTCATTCATAGTTCTGAAATATAGAGACATTGTTTGCACATTGTATATACAATATCCATTCTATTGACAGAAATAGTTGATATATACTTTACTTAAGACAGGCATTAGTCTAGTCAGGGTTCAGCAAACTTTTGAGATGGAAGAGCCACCATGGGTCAGCAAACTGCGGCTCGCGAGCCACATGTGGCTATTTTGGTACATACATGTGGCTCTGAAGTGAAAATGAAAATGAAAATAAAACTATCATAGTTTCATTTATGAATTTTTAAAAGGATATTATTCACATAATGGTGAATATGTAAAAATACATTTATGGCTCTCGAATAATTTTTAAATTGTTGTGAGGGACAGGATTGGCTCTTCCAGGGGTTGGCAAACTTTTGAGATGGAACGTACCCAAAAAGCCACATGTGGCTCGCGAACTGCAGTTTGTTGAACTCTGGTAAGTTATAATCAAAATTCTTAAAACAAAATGGCCAATAAAAGAAAAAAATTGAATTCCACACTTTAATGCAGCTGCTTTGAAGTTCCACTTTACATAATGCTGATTGATTTTCACCAGAACTGTTTTTCTCTGAACTAACTTCCAAGGATATTAGAATAATGCTTGGTAAAACAGGTAAAGGAGAAATTCTTTAAAAAGTCAATGTTGAATCCCAGTCAAGAAAGTGGAGTATGTAAGTGCTGTGCTTGCAACTTCTTAGGACTACTTCACAATTACAACTAAACTACAGAACAACTATCACTGAGAATCACCTGAAATTGAGCTGAACAGAAGTCCTACAACTAAGGACAAAGAGAAGATGCCACCTCCAGACTTGTAGGAGAGGCAGAGAAGTGGAACGGGCTGGTACCACACTCACATGTGACCATTACATATTGGGAGGGATATCTCGGCCTTGGAGACATCCCCTGAAGAAATGAGGGGTCCTAGCCACAAACCAGGCTCCCTAGCCCAAGGTTCCACTGCCAGAGAGAGAAGTCCCCATAATGTCTGGCTGCGAAAACCAGAGGAGATTGTGGCCAATGAAACAGAGGGTGGCTGTAGTCCCAGGTGCTCCTCTTAAAGGATCTGTGCATGGACTAGCTCACTGACAGAGTCACCCACTCTGAGCTCCAGCGATGGGGCAGCAGCTCAAAAGGTGCCAGGGACATACGGGGAGGAACTCAGTTGCCTGGCTTCAAAGAGAGGGTTGAAAGAGCAGATTTCTCCCAGATAGAAGTGTTGGTAGAAGCCATTGTATCTTTGCTGAGCCCTCCCACTCCTGGCAGATGCAGGCAGCCAACATATCTGAGTCTCCATCAGTGTGACTAACCCTGTTCACCCCACCCTGGTGATTCTGAGACCCTGCCCGACCCAACTTCTGGCACACTCAAGCCACTTCCAATGGCTTTTCCGTACAAATCATCTGTCTTGGCTCATGCTGTGAACTTTCTAAAGTCTCTCAAAGGTTCACAAAATCTAAACAAGCATTATCTGGCTTTAGCATATCCTGTACCTATGGCTAAGCACTAAGCCTGGCACTAGTGACAGTCAGCCTCAGTTTGCAGCTTGGTTTGTCAAGGAACCGCTGAGCACAGGTGGCAGCCATCTGTGGATTGCTTTGTGGCTTATGCCACGTGATTCTGGAAAGGGCACAGGCTGCAGCTGAACTTGGCCTGTGGCAGGGTCCCTCCCATAAGGCATTGGGGCTGGCACAACCAGTGACCAGCTTTGGACAATGCCAAAGCACCACCCAGTTGCCTCTACAGATGACACACCTAAAGGGCAGTCTGGGCAGGCACTAGATCCCTGCTAAACCAAAACTGGCTATAGGGTCAGCTTCTGTATCACAACTCCTCCATTGTAGTAAGTCAGACAGAGAAATACAAATATTATATAATCTCACTTGGAATAGCCAAAGAACAAAATAAACAAACAAAGCAGAAACAAACTCATAAATACAGAGAACATTTTGATGGTTGCCAGAGAGGAGAGGGTTTGAAAGTGAGTGTAAAATGGGAGGGAATTAAGAAGTACAAATGGATTATTACAAAGTAGTCATGAGGATGTAAAGTAAAGCTAGAAAATATAGTCAATGATATGGTAATAACTATGTACAGTGCCAGGTGGGTATTAGACCAGTCAGGGGGATCACTTCTTAAACTATATAAATATCTAAATAATATGTTGTATGCCTGAAATTAATATAAAATAATATTAAATGTCAACTGTAACTGAAAGCTTTAAAAGGGGGAGAACAAGGTGAAGTAGAATTAGAGGTTCAAATTTCCAGGTATAAAAGGAAATATGTCATGGGGATGTAATGCAGTGTCAGATGGTTGCAGGACTTATCATGGTGATCACTCTTTAGGTATGTAAAATTGAATAACTATGGTGTACACCTGAATCTAATATAATATTGTATGTTATCTATATTTTAATAAAAATCTTTGAAAGAACTAAACAAAAAGGAAATCATATTCAAACAATTGCTGGTATACAAATATTCATGGCAGCATTATTCACAGTATCAAATAGGTGGGAACAAACCAAGTGTCCATCAATAGATGAATGAATAAACAGGATGTGGACTATCCATACAATGAAACAAGGAGGATGAACATTATTCTAAATGAAAGAAATCAAACACAAAGGTCACATGTTGTATGATGCATTTATGTAAAATGCCCAGAATAGCTATCTCCATAGATACAGAAAGTACACTGGTGGTTGCCAAGGGCTTGGGGGCAGAGAAGAGTATGGGGAGAGATGCTTAATGGCTCTGGATTTACTTCTGGGGCGATGAAAATATTTTGGAACTAGGTAGAGGTGATAGTTGTACATTATGAATGTAGTAAATGCCACTAAATTGTTCACTTTAAAATGGTTAATTTTATGTTATGCAAATTCCATGTCAATAAAAGCAAAAAATATATTAAAACAAGGTCAATGCTAAGCATTAGATGAATAAAAGCTATGTAATGCAAATGGATAATAAGTGAAGTTTTCTTGATTCATGAAATGGAGTTAAAACCTTGACACCTTTCCATATAAAAATCATTAAAGTCCTGTCACTTAAGACTTTCATGAATTTTGATGATTGTTTTTTTTGGGTTTTCAGGAATCATAGTAAACAAAATCTTGGGCCTTAACTCTGTTCTTGACAGTAGTTATTTTTTTTTCCATTAAATTTATTGGGGTTACATTGGTTAATAAAATTATATAGGTTTCAAGTGCACAGCTGTATAATACATCATCTGTATATTGCATTGTGTGTTCACCATTCAGTTAGTTTCTTTTTAAATTTGATTTATTTTCAGTTAATCTTGTTGTAATCCAGGTATAATTGTACATTAATTAGTTTTAAAAAAAATCAATATAATCATGTTCTAATATCAATTTTCTAAAGTAAAACAAGTCCTTGGATTCAGAAATAATAACCTTTGCAAGGTAAGTGGAATGTTACTTGAGAACATTTAACAATATCTTCATATGAAAATACCTCTGGCATGTACATTAGAAATAAAATACTTCGCATAACCAAGAACTGATGGATATCCAAATTCATCAACATTAGTAAGACCTAAAGATCTTCATGCCTACATCCAAAGCAGAAGCTGAACAAGTTAGGTCAGTTGTTTTATTTTTAGGTCTTTTCTTTTTTCTCATTATTCTACCCACGTGTGATTTTATCTAGTCTCATGACTTTAACTGTCACCTCTTTACAGATGACTTTCATCTCAGGTCTCTAGGTAGGAGCTTAGGACCTATGCTTCCAATTGCACAATTTGACAGCAACATATTTTGTTCAAATAGTACTTCAGATTCAACAAACTTGTTCTTTCCCAAGTGTCTTTACATCAATCAACTGTACTACCATTCTTTTAATCATCCAGATTATAAAATACAATTTAAATTATCTTCAACTTCTCAACCTTTTTTACATTTTGTCTATCAAAAAGTTCTGTATTGTTTTGCACTATCAGTAAAGTCCCATACTCACACTTTTTCATCCCTGAGATCTTTGCCTTCACCTAGATGTTCATCACATTACACTTGGAATATATTGTGGCAGCCTCTTAATATGCCTTCCTTCCTTCTTTCTCCCCTCTGTCCCTCCTTATCTCCATCCCTATTTCTGAATTTTGCCTCTAGTGTCTTTGTCACAAATGGCCAGAGATTTTACTTTTGAAACACAAGTATTAAGATATTTATATTTCCTCAAAAATCTTCAATGTCTTTTTCATTAATGGCCATGGCCACTTATCAGAAATGTTTATACAACATTATCCCTCACTATACATGGTCTTCTGCTATATGACTTTGGCTGTCTCCCATCAAGAAGAAGTCTTTTTACATGCTTGACTTTGAAATGTATTAATAAAGCTTTAGCCCAACAAATGAGGTGGACTTGATTCTGCCCTTTGTGATGAAGCCCTTAACTAGCCTGCAATTTGACAAAAAAATTTTTTTTTTGACTCTTGAAAGCAAGTTGCTATGTAAATTGTGAATTACCATGCTTTGAGAAGCCCAAAGCACATGAAGAGACCCTGGAGGAGGTATGCTATGAGAGAGATATTATCAGGCCTCCGGTATATGAGTAAAGAGGATACCTTGAAACTGCATCCATAGTCTAAGCTGTTCCAATTGACCCCATGTTGATCAGATATGAACAAATAAGCCAATTCTCCCCAAATTCCTGACTTACTAAACTGTGAACAAAATAAAATGGTTGTATTAAATTTTGGCATAGTTTTTTTTTTTTTCAGCAATAGATAAGCAAGGCAATGGCAAAGAAGCAAAAAAAATGTTTTAGTACTTTTGCAGTTATCTGCACAAATCCAATTTTCTAGCCACATATTTTTACTGTATTGAACTTATCCCAATTGTGCACACCAATATTACTATACTTGTTATATCTCCTTTGTACTATGCACTTACACACTTTATATCCCATACAATCCTGTTACCTTGAACTAAAATGCTTTGTAGAGACAAGAACTCCAAAACCTAATCATTCTTTAAGCTATGACTCGAATATCATCAAGTTTGTATAGTGTTATTCGGTTCTGGTAGTCCAAATTTTCTCTATTCTCTATGTTTATCTGCATAATAGCATTTTAATTTAACACTTATGCCTTTTTTACATTATTTTCATGTATGGCTTTCTCTCCCTCCTTCATATTTGTTAGGTAGGCTATTCACGGGTAACAATAACCTCCTAATTTTTTTGGCTCAGATAATAGCTAACTCACACCACAGGCCAGGTGACTGTTAATGAGCATCTTTATATTCAGTAGTAGTGATTTCATCTAGGAGATCTTAAAGTCCTTCCAGCAGGCTCATTACATCTAATAGATCTTCATATGCCTCCCTGGAACTTCTGGATATGTCCTATAGATGAGGGAAGAAACAGCAAGTGGAGGATCTCATGTACACTTTAGAAGACTGGTCAATAAGTGATGTACAGCAGTTTACCTACATTCCTACAGTTAAAATAAGTCATATGGTCCCATTTCAATGCAAGGTGAGCTGCAGCTATGTAATAAACATCTTATATATCTTTAAGTTGTTATAATAGATATTCTTTTCAGGAAAAATTTGCCTTGGTATAGAATTGTTGGGCCATAGTATAAGCTCATATTTAATATGACCAAATTAAAGATTGCTCTTCAAAATGGCTGTCTGTGTTAATGCACAGCAGATTATGGTGATGCCTATAGTTTTTCATCTGGCCAACAAGAGGCATTATCAGTGGTTTTACTTCAGTAAGTCCAATAGGAGTAAAATGATATCCCATTGTAATCCAATCATTTTACATTCATTTCTCTGAATAAGAATTTCTAATGATGTCTATACATGAAAATTTGGTTAAAAATTCTGATCCAGAATCTAAATATTTTTGTATTCATTTTTAAATAAACATTATAATTTTTATCTTTCAAGTTAGGTCTTTGGTCAATCTACAGTGTACTTTTATGGGTGGTATTAGATAGGGATTCATCTTTGTCTCCAAACAGTGAGTCAGATTTAAACAACATCTCCTGAGCAGTCTAAACATTCACCATTAAATTGTTGGGTCAGTTTTATTGTATATTAAGGACCATTCCTTCAAGCATCTATTTGTTCTGTGAGATACTTTTTTGTTTGTGTACCAATATTATACAATGTTTATTATTATGGCTTTGTAGTATGTTTTAATATTTGGTAGGTTATTCCTCCTGTTATTATTTTGTTTTTCCTTTTTTTTTTTTTTTTTTATAGCTGAGCCATCCTGCCACCTGTTGGCAGCTCAGCAGCAGCTCGCCTCAGGTTGGGCATCTAACTGCTGTTGCTCAGAGCTCAGCTTGCAGTCTTGAGCAAGCTCTTAAGCAACTGAGCTACTAGACCAGCCCTTGTTTTTATTTCTTAAGTTTAAATTAGGTATTGATAGATTTAAAAAAAAATAAATTTTATAACTTTATTGAAATCCTTAAAAACATCAATCTGCAATATTGAATGTGATTGCACTAAAAATGCATAATTTGGGAAATAAATCTCTGTATTATTATTTTTGCTTCTCTGTGTTATTATAAAAGCCTCTGTATTATTTTTTGATGATATTTCATGTCCTATTAGAGTTTTCAGGCCTTTTAAAGATCTCTATAGCTGATATTCTAAATATTATTTTCTACTTGGTTATTTATGGAATAGAGATACTATAAAAGTTTATGAGTTGGGCCATCCGAGTGACTTGTTGGTTAAGATGAGGGAGCGCAAGCTCTGACCAGCAGGGCCGCCTGTTCGGATCCCATATGGGTCAGCAATGTTGCGCCCTCTACAACTAAGATGGTGAACAACAGCTCGACCTGAAGCCGGCTGTCGAGTCCCTGCACGACAGAGCAGGTGGGAGTGGAAAAGGGATGGCGAAAGGTTAAGGGAAAGAGAGAGAGACACAAAATAGGAGAAAACAGTTAGGAGCCAGGGGACTTCAGCCTCGTGGACTGGAGCTCCGAATCCGTCCTGACTATTCCTTTTATTATCTTACACATAAGCAAGGGTCAATGTAGCTTCCTTGGTCTGCGAGTCTCACACCCAAGAATTAACCTCCAGGCCTAATTTCCCAAGCCTGCAAACTGCCATTACCAGAGGCCCCATGAGGTTATTGTCTTGTACCTCTTAAGAGACAGAAGCTTCCTCTGTCAATACTTACTAATAAGAATACAGGGAGGACAGGTATTATCATATCAATAGGTCATTTTACAGGCAGGCTACCAGAACCTGAAGCAATGGGTTTATACCTCTTTTCTCCTCTCCCTGATTTCTCCCATGGCACTCACTTGCACCCACGGGTACCCACTGGCACCCATGGGCACCCACTGGCATCCACGCAACCACGTCTGGGTTGGGTTGTCCCTCTTGTGGGATCTTACCCGTCTCTGACTGACCGGTCATCCTTTGGTGCAGAGTGGGGATATATATACAGTAAGCATAATATTGAAGTTATGTCTTTATGGAGAGGTGCATGGAGGCAAACAGGCAGGGTATAATGTGACAGCCGGCGATGGCATAGGCTGCAGTGGGGCTACTATTGAATGGCCAGCAGCCAGCGTGAGTGGCTGGCTACCGGCAAGAGATGCCATGAACCCCCGTGAGCAGCCGTCCAATGGCCAGTGACTGATCTGTCTAACCCCAGAAGAGCACAATTATCACAATACCAACATGGGCCAGTGAAGCGACATCCTTCACTACTAGACTGAAGAACAAATGGACAGCAACTTGTCTGTTCCCTTTCCCTAATTCCCCAATTCTGTTCCCTCCCCCCATTCCCCAATAAAATCTTTAAAAAAAAAAATAAATTATGAGTTAATTTTATTTCTAACAGCTTTGGGGAATTATAAGTCATAAAAATGTGTTGAATATAGATGTCTAAGAAACTTCTCAAATCATTTGGTGCTTAAGGATAATAGTACTTTGCAAAACAGTAGTTATGATTCTGGACATGTACTTTCTATATTTTTATTTAATAAATACCCTTACCAAATTAACAAGTTTCATTTCTATTTTAAGTTTTAAGAATTTTAATCATAATATAAAATATAAAATACTTTTTCCACATCTATTGAAGTAGTCATATGATATTTACCTTTAACTTATTAATGTGGTACATTATCATTAGATTTATTCTGATGTTGAGGTGTCCTTGTATTTTAAAGATAAAGCTACTTCATCCTGATGTAATGTTGTTGAGAACATTGTTGATTTAATGTGCTAATATTTACTATTTTAATTAATATTTTATTTATAATTGATTCAATATTAATTTTAATTTATTAAGACTTTAGAATTATAGTCCAAAGGTAAAGTGGGTCTATGATTTTTTTCTTCGCATTTTAATTATCTGGTATTCATATTAAGATTGTACTAGTTGCATTAAAAAATGAACTTAGTTTCTTTAACTCTGTTTTCTATTTTGTCTATAAAATAATTTTATTTCTTACCAGAGCCCTACAAAATAGGCATTATCATTCTCAACTGGTAGTTGATGATGCTGAGGGTCAGAGTATTATAATTTTCCTAAATGCGTTGTCAGAGTCAAAATTTCAACCAAGATCTGTATAATCCCAAAGTCTAACAAACTTCCCTATTGTTTCTTATGACTTGAAGAGATTCAAAGCCAAATAGAAGAGCTGGTCCTGGTCAGGAGCCAGGCCACCGGTATCTACATCCTGACCGTGCCACGTGTAGCCTGAGTGACCTTTGCTGCTGTATTAGATTGAGTCATATGAAACGGGTAATATTTGGATTATTACATTAAAATATGGCAATAACATATGGCTCAACTTAATATTCAGTCATTTGTTTTCCTCAGCTTCCTCATCTGTGCGATTATTCTAATAATATGCATAGCCAATTTTTAAAGGAGAATTAAAAAGCAATGCAGTTAGGTTCTTAGAGCAGTGCTTGAAATAGAGAAAGGACCTAAGGCATAATAAATTATTATAATTATCTTTCCTTATTTTTGTAAGTATATATTCAAAAGTGTAAACTTTGTACTAAAATTTTATGTCATATGGGGTTTTACTTTTCTGAAAATGATGTTGGGTGGAGAGTCACAATATTGAGAATTTCACTTCAACAGTAAACATTCAGTTCCCAAGAGGGAGTGAAATTTTCTTGCAAAATTTTGAGATTTGAGACTATATAATTTATTTTAAACTCTCAGTTTTGTATAGTGAGTTTTTATACCCTTAATATGTATTTTTAATTCACCTAGTTCACCATTACTGGTCTAAAATGATAACATGTTAATTATAATTATATATACCATTAAAGCCTTTCAGTGTTTTATAGTTGAAAGTGTTTATTTTCTAATTTATAATAATAATATTTTGCAGTCAGGATGCAGGAACGACATGGCATTCACATTTCAAACATTGAGATGCTGTAGAGGGAAAATTATAGTGAAGCCTGGCAAATAGAGCAACAGGCAAAATCCCAAAGCTGGTTATTTTGTTGACACTATAGAACCAGATCATAATCATAATTAAGATAGGAGAAATGTTGTAGTCTTAGTCACATCAAAATGGAGGATAAAGAATATTTATCCTTAGCAAATACTGGAAACCCAAATCATTCTCACTCTGTAAACATGCAGTATCAACATGAATGGAATAGTCTTGTCTTGCATATAAATATTTTTCACAGATTATTTTCCACAAACGTCCCCTTTTTCTTTGTGATGATTTATTCAACATTAACTAACACAGATTTCTAATACAAAAATCAAACTCCTATATAGACCTGCCTTTGTTTTATTTTTCAGCTTAATTGTGACTTTTATGGAATGTTTTATTATGGTCTTTTGTAACTTAACACAGTTTCAAAATCATTTTAATATTTTGCTATGTAAAATATCCATTCAGCATTTACTTTGGTTTAAGAATAAATGAGAAAGGAGAAAAAGAGAAAAATCAGAATTCAGAGACTGAGTCAAGCATGCTTAAGAAATATAACCACCACCACTCACCACCACCTCCACCTTACCTCCACTGAAAGAACTTACCTTTCTGCCACTTAGAACTACTCCAGAAATGAAGCAGGTGTCCACCTGTGCGGCCATTGTTGAGGGATAGTTTTAAAACATTTTGCCAATTGGCCAAAAACAGCTCTTTAAATAAAGAAGTCCCACCGTCTGGACTAAACATTGTTACCAGAAGGCACTTGTTAAAATCAGAAATGAATTATTTGGAAGGAGGACTGTGCTGAACAGAAGACACTAAGATGTTGCTGAAATTGGCGCTCATTGGGCCTCAAAGAGCAGGGATCCACAGATGCAGAGATGAGGATAATATACAATGAAGTTTTTGTCTGAGGAATTTTACCAGTCAATGTAAACTTAAAATGAAATTCTAAGGAATAGCTTGGTCATATTTGGAACACATGAAGAGGAGTGTTTTCTCTCAGGTGTTTTGTCCTGAGTCACAAGCCTTCTCCCCTAACTCCCTCCTGGATGGCTCCATGGCTCTGTTGGTAAGGTAGAATACAGCACCAAGCCCTGAGTCTAAAAACACAAAGCACTGGACTAAAGGTGGAAATGGGGAGTGACCTCGTTTGTTTACCTTCTAAAGCATTAGACACTTTTCACCTTTATGGCCTCTGGACACTATTACATATAATACTTGATAGTATAATATCAGAAAAATCACCATTATGAATAGCAATTATGGCTGCTTTACCACTATTTTTCAAACATCGTCTGGAAAGTACAATCCAATGAAATTAGAAGAAAACAAAAGTTATAATATTTTTCTCCATGTTACCAAATCACTGTATGACTGCTAAAATAATAGAAATAACAAATCGGTAGAATAATTTTTGTTATGCAGACGTTTATGTGATCTTTGAGAATATATAATTACATCTTGAGATGTATGAAATTTATCTCAGAGTTTTAACTCTCCAAATAGTCCAATTATTTCTGTGAAAAGCCACTAGATAGTAGCTGAATATTATTAAATCATTTTTTATGTGATCATAGTGAAATTCAAGTGAGGAACATGATGCTGATCTTGAATTGTGTAAAATTAAGTGGTTGCTTATATAATTCTAAATAAGTATAATGAGAATGAATGTGGCCATATTCCCTCAGTATCATCTTTAGTGGACAGAATTCATTTTTGGTAGTCCTATAATCAAAATAAAAGCAAATTCAGAAAAAATTTATACCCTTTCCTTGAAACAGTACAGGTTTAGCTTCAGTATATTTTCATGAGTTACTGACAATACAGTTTGTTTTTTTTAAGTACCTATGTTTACTAAGAAAAGAGAGACTTTACTAATGATATGAGAATAAAATAAAATCTTATTTTAACACTATATTTTTATTGAGCATCTATTATATACCAAGTTATTTTTACCTGTGTATCCCAAGAGTGTACTTGGAAATGTCTCCTGTCATCTTTCTGTCTCTTTTTCTCTATATATGTGTCTTCATCTGTATCTCTCTTATTTCCTTTGCTTCCTTTTCCTTTTTGCAATATTTATAACAAAATGATACATAAACATATGTAGTAATTTATTTCACAGGTAATCATTTAGCTATTATAAAATGAGATAAATATTTCATTGATTTTTGTCTGCTACTAGAAGTCCAATATATATTTACATCTCTGAAACTATTAACATGTGTCTGTTTGGTCACTCGTTCTATCTTGTGTTAGATTTTTTAAACTGACAAAATATCATTGATCTCCACAGTAATCCTGTGATGTGCATTTTGTTAGTTCTATTTCATTTTATTTCATTTTTTTAAAAACTGAAACTAAGTATCATATTGCTTAAGCCACTTATTCAAGATTCCACAATAAGGAAAGGAGTAAATAGAATTATTACATGTCTTCTGATTCCAGTTGTGTGCTTCCCCATCCTCTCCTCAGATAACAGATCAACTAATTACGACCTATGGCTTTACTTTTATCACCTTTTCTTAGAATTTACCTAAGCAGTATTGGTATGATTTAAGTGTTTTGCTTTGTATAGCACTTTGTATGCTGTGACAAATGATAGATAGATTTGAGGTGAGATGAGCCCTGGATGGAAGAAGTGGCTGGACAGCCAATATTAGAGGTCAGCGTGTTCCAGGCAGAGGGAACAGCAGATTAAAAGGACCAGTGAAAGGACTTCTCATGTGAGAGACATAGGTAAAAGTTAAGACATGAATTCTGAGAGGAACGCAAAACCCAGCTTATGGGTGCCTCTTTATGTCATAGGATGGTGATTGGGTTTTATTTTAAACACAGTCTGAAATCATTGGCAAGATTAATGCAAAGAAATGACATAATTCAAATTGCTTACCCACTCCCTTTTTAAAAAAAGAACACTCCTACTGATGTATGGGGAATAAACTGCCGGGAAGCAGTGGAACCTATTAGAAAGCTATTGCAGATTTTTACATGAGCCATGTTAATAGAGAAATGGATGAAGAGAGAAATGGATAAATGTAATTTGGAGGTAGAACAAACAGAAGTTAATGCAGTTTTTAGAGGCAGAAATAATTTATTATTCACTATAATATGCCCAAGAGTGTCCTGAATATAGCTGGCATTCTTTCATATTTCGATATATATAGAGTGTACTTAAATGGCAGTTGTATCAGTTAAAATGTTTCCAAGTTTTAATTTATATCTAAAACAATAATAATAGCAATTTTAGAGTTAGAATGCTGATGTTTATTTGTTGAAAGAGTTACTTCAAAAATCTTTAGGTATATGTGAAATAACTCTTGCCTGTTTATTCTGAATTGTCTGAAAGAAAAAATTATAGCACTAAATGCATGTATTATAAAAGAAGAAATGTCTCCAATCTATAACCTAAGTCTCACTTTAAGAAAACAGATAAAGAGCAAGGGAGTGATGAAGTGCAGATATCAATCAAATGAATTTGAAAACAAGAAAACAAAATTAAAAAAATGAGAAATAAATGTCTGGTTCTTTAAAAATATCGATAAAATTTATAAATATCTAGCAAGAGTGAGAAAGAAAGAAGTGGAAGATACAAAGTACAAATATCAGGAAGAAACATAGGACATCATTACAGATTCTGCAAACATCAAAAAGTGAACAAGACAATATTGAAAACAACTGTATACACTTAATTTGTCAATTTAGACGAAATAGACTAATTTCTGCAGTAGCTTAACTCACCAGCATGAAAAAAGAAACTTTGAATAGCTCCATAACTATTAAAGAAATTAGTTATAATTAAAAACTCTTTAAAAAGAATTCTCGAGGTTGAGGTAGATTTACTGGGTAATGCTTCAAAAATTTAAAGTAGAATTAACATGAAATCTCTTCCAGAAAAATCCAAGAGAAGGAGGGAATAATTTTCCAACACATTTTATGAGAGCAGTATTAGCCTGATATCAAAACCAGACAAAAGCAATACAAAAAAAGAAAGCTACAGGCCAATGTTCTTGTATAATACCAATGTAAAACCCTCAACAAAGTGTCAACATTTTGAATTTAGTAATATACAATATGCTATTATATAGTATATGGTAATATAGAAAAAGAATGATATACCATGACCAATGGAGTTTATTACAGAGATGCAAAGCTAGTTCAAGACTCAAAAATCAATGTAACCTACCATATTAACAGGCTAAGGGAGAACAAAATGATTATATCAATGATTATATCAATCCATATAGAAATAGCATTTGACAAAATTCAGTATCCATTCACTATAAAAAATTCTCATAAATCTAAGAGTGGAGGGAAACTTTCACAATTTGATAAAGAATATCTACAAAAACTTACTGAAATCTATGCCTTGTCTGTCTAGCACCACAAGACTTCCAGCATTTCTGCTTTGCTCTCTTAAGACTTTCTGTTTGGCTTCATAGCTTCATGTATTATAGAGTTTCAGAGCTCAGCAGATATCTTGAAGGGAAAATCATATGAGAATTGGGCTAAGATGTCCTCTTCTCCTTTCCACCAAGATCCTGACTCATTTTTATCTCTGAGCCTTGTGACACTACCAAAACTGTACTGTTTTTTTTTCTACCTTAGTACAATCCCTCTTCCTGGGCTCATTGCCCAGATCCTCAGACTGTTGTCTCATGATGCCCAGAATTGGTGAATGCTTTGAGAAAAAAAAAAAAATGGCGACAGAGTAGTTACTCATCTCTTCATGATTCCCTCTTCTTTAGGGGCTCTGTCTCCCAAATTCTGAAACCCTCAGAGATTCTCCTATATATTCAGATTCATTTATTACTTTATTCATATTCAGCTTTTCTAGTCATTTTTCTAGTTGTTTTTCATGTTTTTATTTTTCCACGCTAGATCTTTGGCTTGCTGCAAGCTGCCTTATCTTAGCTGAAAGTAGAAATCTTGAAGCAGAGATTTCCAAAAGGGTAGAGAATTAATCATTTAGAAGTGACATTGAGAAATAAAGCAGACACTGATCCTGTTATTTGATCCTGAAGAATGTGACATGTTGCAGAATGAGCAGCTTTGAAGAGAGTGTCATAAAGGAAAACTGAGGGTCAGTTAATGCAATGAGAAAGAAGGAAGTTACCAGTCACCCTAGAGAATTATATAAAATGGAACCCCAAAAGAGCATAAAGCTCATTGAACTACTTCTGCCCCAGTGCTCTGTCTCATTAGAGTTGCTGTTTCCATGGCTTTTGGTTACCCTCAGTGTCGTTTATGCCCAGGTCGGTGGACCCAGAAGCTGAATATCTAACTACAGTATTATACAGTTCATATCAGAAATTCTGAATGCTGTCTTCATCCAGGAAGATCATGGTCACATTCATCACGACAGAGCAGTGGGAGTGGAGAAGGGACAGCAAAAGGTTAAGAAAGAGAGAGACACAAAATAGAGAAAAAACAGTTGGTGCCAGGAGACTTCAGTCTCATTGACCGAGCCCCGAATCGGGCCTGACTGCTTCTTTTATTGTCTTACACATAAGAAAAGGTCAATGTAGCTTCCACAGTCTGTGAGCCTCACACCCAAGAATATAGCTCAGGGCCGAATCTCCCACGCCTGCAAGCTGCCATTACCTAAGGGTATTGTCATGCACCTCTTAAGAGACAGGAATTTCCTCTGCCGAGGCTTACTGATAAGAATGCAAGGAGGACAGTAATTATCACATCAATAGGTCATTTCACATGCAGGCTACCAGAAACTGAAGCAAGGGGTCTATGCCCTTTTTCCTTTATGTGATTCCTCCTTTGGCTCCCATGTGGCTGTGCCTGTTTTAGGTTGCCCTCCCCTTGAGGAATCTTATCGTCATTTACTAACCAGCCATCTTTTGGGGCCAAGTAGGAATACAGAAAGTAACCATAATATTGAAGTAATGATCTGTCTTTATGGAAAGGTGCATGAGGGCAGACAGGTAGGCATGTGATGACAGATCATGCTCAGCTTAAAGTATTCATTGTTACATTTGAAAAGAAAGAAAAAAGTCTAAGAATTACGTTGTTTATAGGTGAGGATGAATGATTTCCAATAGGGAGTTTTGAACTTTTAAAGAATAGTCTCCATTTGTTTAAACTGAACTTATTTAGAACACATACACATTTTAACATAGTTTTAATAATACTACTGTTTTAAGGATTCAGGCTAATGCAAATCTCAGTATTAAGTTTGTGTGATCTCTTTAAGTGAAGAATGAAAATGTGTTCATTTTATATGGATTAGTCTAATTTTCATATGTATTATATATATATATATATATATATATATATATATATATATATATATATATCTTTTTTTTCCTAATATAATGTATTACTTCAGATGTTTGTGATTTTAAGATGGCAAAATTCCATTCCATTTCAGACTATCCCCAACCACATAGGAAATGTATTTTACACAATTGAAAGTAGAAGATAGTACAATCAGTTATGTCATTCAAGTCCCAAGTTCCTTCCATTTATCCATTTTAGCAACTGTGAGAGAAGTTCCATCAAAATATATTTTCCCCTTATATTTGCAATATTACTACTTCAAAAATCTGGCCATTTCCCACTGAATCAGCACTACTAAAAGGCAATCATTTCTGATGTTTCCTTTTTTAGAAGTGAGTAACGTTTCCTAGAATTACACTAACATTTCATTGGCCAGAATTCTATTCTTCACTTCTAGCTCTTCTGTCACTAACAGGGGCAGGAGAATTCCATGAGTGTACCAGATCAATCAGAAATCTTCCAAGAGGTTAAGAATGGAATCAGTGATCTTGGAAATATACGTTCATAGGCAGTGAGTGGAGGAGTGTGGTACCCTAATAAAGATGGATTTCTGTTAGGGAGGATGAAAAGTAGGGAGTAGAGGGATGTTACTTAATTGCATTAAATGCTCAATAATAAATAACTCATTTTATATCGTGCATTTTTCTTAATACTTTTACATTTATTTATTTATTTTTTACATATTCTTTACAACACCCTATTATTTATAACTACCCTATTATTTTATTGATCAGAAAAGAGGGGAAATACAGAAAGTAAATTTTACAGGTAACTTGCTCTTTTGTCAAACCCTTTAGGGTGAATCTGGGAAGCTGATGTCTGCCTTCTCCCCTATAACTGCTTATTTTTCTGTTCACTTTTCTGTATCCTTCTTGGAAAGAAACAGGCTTCATTCACAGGAGCTTTTGGTATTGTTCATGTTCCACGGTAGATGCTTGAACTTCTTTCTCATGATAATTTCTCAGTGTTACTGAATAAAAGAAAGCTAGCTACAATCATTTGGGCTAGGATTTGTGGAAAAGATTATCTCACTTACATCAGCTCTTCCCTGAAAACCTAAGTAGTTGGACTCAAATCAACAAAATAAAGGTAATATACATTTTATGAAATTTCCTACTTTTAACAATTTAGTATGCTCTTATCAAAAAGATTTTTCCTCAAACAGAAATAAAATGGTTTTCTAACTTCAATTTATCTTTAACATAACCTTAGGTGTTTCTAACTTTAATGATTGTATGGATTTGTGAAGATATATATAGTGACTTTGGCCAAAAATCAAAAACAAAAACTTATCTAAAATGTAGTTGGGTAACTCATTGATGTAAAAAACAGATAATGTTTGAGATTTATATAAACTATCTGTATTGTTTTGTTCTAAAATTTCCAAATTTCTTTTTTTTTTTCTTTTCAGGAAAAGAAAAATTACTCTCAAAACAGGGCAACAGATTTATTGTGGAAACTACCTGATACTTTAATTAAAAATTTTTTTCTTGTGATTAGGAATTTTAAAATCTACTCCTTGGGCAGCTTTCAAATATGCAATTCAGTATTTTAACTGTAGTCACTATGATGCACATTATATTCCCATGTCTTATTTTATAGCTGGAAATTTGAAGATTTTGACCCACTTCACCCATTTCCCCCACTCCTGCCTCTGGAAACCACCATTCTGCTGTCTGTATCTATGAGCTTCATGGTGACTTTTTGTTTGTTCGTTCATTTTCAATTCCATGTATAAATGAAATCATATAGTATTTGTCTTTCTCTACCTAACTTATTTCCCTTAGCATGCTGCCCTCAAGTTCCATCCATGTTGCCCCAAATGACAAGATTGGCTGAAAACTATTCCTGTGTGTGTGTGTGTGTGTGTGTGTGTGTGTGTGTGTGTGTACACACACATTTTGAAATTCATATACTGAATTGCATATATATATATATATATATATATATATATATATATATATATATATATATGGAGAGAGAGAGACATTTTCTTTTTTTTTTTCTTCTCGAGGACAGTGTCACTGGCCCTCATATGTGGGACCTGAACCGGGGCCGCTGGCTTCCGAAGCCAGCGCTTAACCACTGCGCCACTCGGCCGGCCCGACATTTTCTTTATCCATTCATCCATCGATGGATATTTAGTTGTTTCCATGTCTTGGCCATTGTAAATAATGCTGCAATGAGCAATGACTATAGGGGTGCACATGCCTTTTAAATTAGTGTTTTTGTTTATTTTGGATAAATACCCAGAAGTGGAATTACTGGATCATATGGTACTCCATACTGGTTTCATAGTGTCTGCACCAGTTTTCATTCCTACCAACAGTGCGCAAGTGTTTCTTTTTCTCTATATCCTCACCAACACTTATTTCTTGTCTTTTTGATAAAATCCCTTCTAACAAATATGAAGTGATGTTTCATGGTAGTTTTGCTTTACATTTTCCTGATGATTGGTGATGTTGGGCATCTTTTTATGCACCTGTTGACTGTCTGCATGTCTTCTTAGGAAAAATGTCTATTCAGAACCTCTGACCATTTTTTAATTGGATTTTTTTTTTTTTTGCTATTGAGTTGTATGAGCTCCTCATATATTTGGAGTATTAACCCTTTATCAGATATATGATTTGCAAGTATTTCACCTATCTTGTAGGGTGCCTTTTCAATTTGTGGATAGTTTCTTTTGCTGTGCAGAAGCCTTTTAGTTTAATATAACCCCACTTATTTTTGCTTTTGTTATCACTGCTTTTGGTGTCATATGCAAAATAAACTTATTGCCAAAACCTATGTCAAGTGGCTTGTCACTTATGTTTTCTTCTAGGAATTTTATGGGTTCAGGTTAAATTTATTTCTTAATTGGTATAAATATATGTTTGAATTTATGTTTTAGTTTTTTTTTTTTCTTTTTACACTTTACTGATACCATCTACTTCCTCTCAAGGGATATTTAGAAACATTTCTTGATAGTTTCCTCTTTCCTACTGGACTAGACCATAAGATTAATGAAGGCAAGAAACCTGTGAATGTTCGCCATCAGTATATATTACTGGGCATAGGCACTTAACAGAGGAAAGTGTGAAATAAATTTTTGCTAAAAGCTAAAAGCTACAAAAAATTCTCTCTTTGGACCACAAATATTTAGAATGTAGTCATATACTTGCCAGTTCTGTTATATCAATTGTCTTTACTTCACTGTGTTTTGAAATAACTTTTTTATTTTTGTTTTAAAATCATATCTAAGAAGTTACATCATTTTTGAAGAACCCATTTGTGGAGTACAATATTTTTATTTGGGATTTTATTTTCAAAGCTTTCTTATTGTTTGGAAAGTAAACCTACTTTTAATCAATTTTTGGCAAGATTTATTTAACTGATCTAGGCAACATCCTTTCCACAAATAACTTTATACAATGCTTCTAGTCTGCCTTTGGTAGACAGTGGTGGAGGTGGTTGAGTTGTTTGTGTATACATTATATAAGAGTATGGGATACGTGTGTGTGTGCGCATGTGTGTGTGTGTGTGTGTGTGTGTGTCTGTGTTACATACAGGGAAAAATGTGTAGATTTTCCATGTTGGTGCTGATATAGATAAAGCAATCTAATGCCAAAAAGCTCCTGTTCAAATACTTCACAGCTGGTATATCGACAGTTATTTTTTTGAAAGTATCATGACTATATTAACTCTTCAAAACTTATATATATATATAAATTATTATATATTAATATTATTTCATACATTAAATATATTTTAATTATTAAATTTAATATTTTGAATATTTAATCTAAAATTAAAGACAAATATAGTATATATTAAATACCAATTATCTATATATTTAAAATATATAAACTCCATATTACATATTAAATTATAATGTTATATATAAATATATATTATCTATTCAAGGTAAGTAAATAGGTTTTGTTGACAACTATTCCAAAAGTTGAATTTATGGCAAATGATTCTTATTCCACTTTTGTTAGTATTAAATTTGATAGCATAGAGCTCAAACTTATTTAATGAAAAAAAATGAAAATGCCATCTTTGACAGATATCAACTTTTAAATAATCTAGCAAAGTCTGGAATCTTATAATGTTCACTGTATCCTAATTGGCAGGAGAATATTTTGGAAAGACATAAAATCAGTATCTTTGTGTTACCCCAATATTGCCTGAGTTTCCATTGTCTTTCCTAGCCAAAACTGCTTGCCTGAAGGTGGAGGGAATGTAAAGATTGATCACATGCAGAAATTATATGTTTGTAAGGCAGACAGGGGATTTGTGAGAAATAAATGTTGGATAACCTTAAAAATCGTCTTTCTAAACCATTTTGAGATTTGTTTTCCATTAGAAATAGAGAAAAAATGTGATGATGATGCCACTCATAATAAAAGATTCTTTCAAACTTCTTCAGACGTTACCTAGCTGAAATGGAGTGTCTTCTGAAATGGGGTGTGGAGGTGTTTCATGCTATTAGAAGTGTTGACATATTAAAGGAGTGATGGTTGGTGCAACAGCACAGAACGCCCACACTACAACCAACTGGGAAGCTTCCAAAAAAAGAGCAGATCTAAGGGGATAGAAAATCCTTACAAAATCAAATACATAGCTATTGTTGCCTTTTCACTCTTATTAACTGAACTGAGTCTTTTTTTTTCTTGTTATCCCTTTGCAAGGGATAACAATATTTCACTGAAATACATTAAATGAATAATGAATCATCATAATATATAATATTTTCAGACTCAAAATAACAGCGCCTGCCGACGTTGTGGTGGTTAAGCACTGGCTTGGGATGCCAGCGGCCCCGGTTCAGGTCCCACATATGAGGGCCAGTGACACTGCCCTCAAAATAAAAAAAAGAAAAAGAAAATTAACCCCCCCCCCAAGCAATCTGTCCTTTTGCTTTCAATTTACAGTGCCTGCTTGCTACTAAGAAACAGATAAATAGTGGTTCAAACAGGGGTTCAATCATTGATTCATGTTTAAACTATTTTGTTTTCAAGGCCTATCTTAAATTTATATATAAAATTCTATAAAATATTGGTGATGTATAAGGTCATGATACTATTGATTTAAGAGAAAAATAATTATACGATATTTTATCATTTAATAAAAACATTAAGGAAAACACAGAACTCCAAGGGCTCTCTGTGTCAAAACTGAAGCTTTTCATCATTTTTCTTATCATTTATAAAACTAACTTCATTCTACTTCCCAAAGATGGAGCTGATCAGCTGGTCCTATGGTCTTATAATTGACCTGTTGGATTAATTTGAAATTCAACTGATTTTATTATAATGGGAATCTGCTGCTTCAGGAGAGAGTCACATAAATCATTTAAATCTTGTTGAATCTTGATATTTAATTAATTTCACTCCTCATAAAATTCAGGCTTCAAGAATGCTTATGCAGATATTCCTTTCCAACTCTTCAACTTTCTCTCTAAAGATGGTCTTTCAAATGCCAGTGTTTGAGAAGCAGTGTGAACAGGGCTTGGCTAGTTTTTTCACACTCTATGCTGAAGCACATAACTTTTCATACTTCCGGGGATAAAACCAAGAGCACGTGATGGAGCCAGAAAGTAAATGTTTAACTGATCTTATCTGTTCAAGTTGGGACTAATCGTTTGTAAGGGTGCAAAGTTTTTTCTTAGGATTCCCAGTGGCTAAATAGAAACAGATAAGTAAGACAACTCTACAGTAGTATTATTCATCTCAATGAATTATATACAAGTGATTTTATTTGCTTTATATGATTTTTTTGTTATTTTCATAATACATTCTAATAAATCACTATTATATGTATTCTAATAAGCTATTGTTATATATATAATATGGGTATTCTAATAAACTACTGTTATATATGTTATATATTTTATATTATATTCTAATAAATTTTTGTTATATATTTTTATAAACTAATAAATTACTGTTATATATAAGTAACTGTTAAACATATATATTTTTAAATTTTGTATTTGTTATTAATCTTTCTGATTTTACTATACATCATATATTTATTAAATGTCTTTTTCTAGGCCAGTGGTTAAATTTCTGCATTAATCAGCATAACTTGGAGGACTTGGTACAGCATACGTTGATTACTAAATCACTCCCCTAAAGGTTCTGCTTTAGTAGGCCTGGGGTGGAATCTCAAAATTTCCTTTAGTAACAAGTTCCAGGTGATGTTAATGCTACTAGCCAAGATAATCACTGGCCTAAGCATTGCTGGTATAGCAGTGATGGGGAAAAAAAGTCTTTGTCCTCATGGATATTATGTTTCTTTGGGAGATACAACAAATAACTAAATAAGCAAATGCTTTCATACACCTTTTTTATGGGTGTCCAACATTTATTACTCACAAGCCCCCTTCTTTACCACACATATAATTTCCGCATCAGACTGATGTTTACATTCTTTATACCTCCAGCCAAGACAGTCAATGCTGTAGTCTGAATATTTGTGCCTCCCCTCTCGAATTCTCATGTTGAGACCCTTATGCCCACTGTGACGATATTAGTAGGTGGGGCCTTTGGGAGGGAATTCGATCATAGGGCTCAGCCCACGTGAATAAGATGAATGAACTTATAAAATAGGCCTGAGAGAGCTCCCTGTGATGAAAGATGTCTTTGAGCCTAGCAGGCCCTCACCCCGACCGTGCTGCCAACATGTTCTCAAATTTCCCGCCTCCAGAACTGTAAGTAATAAGTTTCTGTTGTTTATAAATTACTCAGTTTGTAGTATTTTGGTATCAGAGCTCAAGTACAGTAAGAAGTCATGAATATTGTGAAAGGAACCATGGTCATAGATAGAGATTAAGTGATGTAGGAGTTAAGGGTTATATTAACCAGCATGTCCAGAGAGGGTCTCTGACTAGGCTGTGGTCATCTTGAGGTCTGAAACGTAAGAAGCCAGGCATGTTCAGAACTGTACAAAAGAGGGTTGTTGTGATTTTGAGGACCTGTCTTATCCTGGCTCTGCCACTCATTGGTTACGTGACCTTGGGTATAATTTCTATTTTCCACATCAGCAAAAGCAGTAAAAATACCTATTACATAGAAATTTCATAAGAAAATAAAATCAGGCTAATTTTAGTGTCTGACATGGTACTCAATACATCTTTTCCCCCCACTCCTACAATTATAATATATCATGTAAATATTCCTACCAATCATTAAAGTTTCAAATATGTATGATTCGGTAATGATTTTACACTTATTTAAATTCTCCATAATCTGTTACCCTTGTCATTTCAGGAAGAAATAGAACCTAGGTCCATTTCAGCTAGCCTGTTTTATCCCTTATTTCACCTTTGGCACAGTAATAACTTCAAAATTGATTATAGCTTTTGAACTAAATTCACAGAAAATCATTTATATGGGAGCCTGTGTGTAAGTTAAGCAGACTACCACTACCCTTCTAATATAATATCTACTAATTGTAGGTTTTGATAGAATTATTTTCCTCACAATAAAATGCTATACAAAATTTAGTGATAGGAAAAAAAAAATTGTAGTTAATAATACAAAGAAACTCAGAACCCCTATTCAATGTCCATTTATCTTTTCATGCCCAGATATTTGTTGACATTCTAGAATACAAGTTTCTATTAGCCTAGATAACATTTATTATTGTCTTTTAAGTAGATGCAAAGCACTGCAGTAGGCATTATGAAATATACAAACCTTGGTAAGACATGATAACTTTCTTCAAGGAATTTACAGTTTAATTGAGGTGGAATAAAGCAACTGCATTAAATGCTGGATTGAAGAGAAGAATATGAAACATGCTTTAAGAGAGATAAATACAAATATCTAAAAAGGAGGAATTATCAATAGCTGGCAATAAGGGCAAAAGGCAAAAAATAGCTTCCTGAAAGAAATAATATACTAGACGCAGCTGTAAAGATAGGTAAAGTTAGGTACAGAAAGAGTGGTAATCATCCCATTAAGTAATTTCACATACAAAGACTAAAAAGCTGAAATGAATAGGGTATAATCAATGAATATTAAATATGGGAAATCTAATTGTGGAAATAAAATTGCAAAGCCAAATTGTAACTGTATATATTAGTGAATGTTTTGTTGTGGAGTTCACTCAAAGGAACACAAAATGGATAGTCATTGAATTTTGTCAGCAGGTGGAAAATATTTTCAATGTCAACACATTTCAGCTGGAAAGAGTAAGATTCTCTGCAAATTACTTGCTGGTGAGTGTTTAAATGTAACCCTTAATACTCCTGAGCTTTTTAAGGCTAATTATCATTAGTGCCATAGGCAAACATGGGTTAGCCAGATTAGCTCATGAGTATTATGGAAAATTGCATTTTAGCATGAAACTTTGTTGTGTGTATTTTGCAATGAAATCAGCTACCTATATCAGCGTTGATTAAATGCTGGTACTACATCTTGTTAATTATTTCAGTATGTTTCATTAAATGATAATACACTGAAGTGATGTATTCGGAATGCAATCATCTGTCTTTGTGAGTTCTAAAAATTAGATTGTCATTTAAATATATATATGAAATTCTTTTTTAATTGAAGTTCATTAAAACAAATATTTCTCCAAAATAATAAATGACTTTGAAATTAAAGTCTGATTTGCTTTAGAAAGCCATGTGTGAGTGGAAACTCAAACTTTTTATAAAGGTAAAATACATTGAGTTTGAGATATGTAAAATTTGTACATATGACTTAAAAAAAGGAAAAAACCCTGACCATCTGGGAGGGGGGGAGTAACTGCAGAGGTCATTTGATGCATGTGGTCATGTTGCAGTTCTTAACAAAGCTTGAAAGGCTTTTTTTGGAATTCAGGACTAAGATTGTAAGACCAGACTCATCTCATTGAAATAACTAAATGTACTCTCTAGAATAAAATTATGTATTATGTAAACATTATATAAATGATATATTTTATATGTATATATGCATAAAAACATGTCTGGATGAGTTTTAATAAGAAGTGTTGACTTTTATTACAGTACTGATGAAAATTATGTGAGACTGTCTGAATCCTTTTGTTCTGTAATTGTGCTGAGTCTATATTATTGTCTGCTAGGTTTGTAGTATTTCATATGACTTTGTGTTTCATTAGCTATGTTTCTTGATTGATCTTTGCAATCCATTGAACATTTCATTTATTGAAAATATATTGATCAAGGTGAATACATCAAAGGACAGGAAAGATAATCATTAACATCAATATTTGATATTAATATTTTTTATTTCTAAGCCTAATGTTTTCCTTTTCTAGTGTTTTAAAATTTTATTTTAAAATGTCAACCAAATATACACACATGCTTACAAAAATGGATCAATAAATTCACACTATACATGCTGTGTTTAGGTATATTCATTTTCCCCTGTATCCATTTCCCCCTCTCCTTACCCATTTACCATATTAGCATCACATTTTCCTTAGCAACTCAACTCCAAATACACCTCTATAAATCATGTTATTCTAATATATATCCTTCCCTGTTAACTCCATTCTTGTAAAATCATATATAATATCATAAAGGATATATAAATAAAATGTCATATATAATATACCAATTATATAAACACATATACACACATTATGCATGTACACACACAATTCAAAGGCTTTTTGGTCATTACTTTACCAAACTTGAATTATATCATATGCTTCTATAGCTTATTTTCCTGTCAACAAAGACTCATGAAAACTCTACCACGTCAACCTGAACATGAAATTCACTTATCTTAACGGCTGCAGAATATTCCATGGTGTGGACATACTAAAATATAGTCACATGTTCCCTTATTTATAGTATTTACTTTTATTCTAGGTTTATTTTCCAAAGTTAGCGACGTACATGAATACATTTATTTAAGTATTTGATAAGTCTTTACAAAGTGCTTTATATGGGGTATATATGCTGCCTGATTATGCTGCCTTTGCTTGATGTTTCATATGCTTGCTGGGGCGTTTGTGATAACCTATGAATTCCTATTTGATGAACTTTGGTTCATCTTCTATTGGACTGTTTGTGTTTGTTTTAATTTGAAAGATTTCTTTGCAAATTGTGGCTATTAGTACCTCATCTGCCACCTTAGTAAGATCAAATTTAATTTCTCTTAATTTAGCTTATGGGATGCGGGGGTCCAACCTCCGTGGAGTCCAGGGATTCCCTCGGGTGGGACAGAGTCGGTGAGGAAAAAATGGAAGAGAGTGAAGACACCGGAAAGAGTTTCACAGGAGCATCTCAATTTATTGTTACAGCATGTCCCCTTTTTATAGGGACTCTTGACCATTACCTCAATTATAAGTTATGTTTCACATGAGTTTGATGTTTTTTCTTTCTCAGGGCTTTCACAGTCCTTAATTCCTGGTAATAGTTCTCTCCAGGGTAAACTGTGACCTATTCTACGTTTAAGGATTATTTTATCTTTCAATATGATGTTCTCCTTGCGACACAAACTCAATTTCTACTTATCATCTAAAGAATGTTTATCATGACTACCTTCACTATTTAGTAACTATCCCAAATTCCAGCAGCTAATACACAATCGTAAGACTCACAGGTCGTATACTTGAGTTACTACCAAGAGAGACTAGGAATGGCTGAGACTAAAGTCTATTTCTTAGTAAATACAATACCTAGTAATCAAAGGGGTCTCATACCTCTCTTATCCTACAGAGGTAGCATCTGTTTCTCAGTCAAAGCTTCAGTATCCATTGCTGCAACAAGGCACTAGGCAAAGGAATTCACACAAGGTTGTTGATTAACATAGCTCATGGTCAGTAACTGTCTCTTATCGGAACTTTCATGGCCTCTGAGGAGACTTTTCACTGATTATCTTAGGCAAGTTAGCTCAGGGGCTGTTATTCTCACAGCCAGGATTTTTTGGCCTATGTGGCCAAAGGTCTGTGCCTCAGTTTCCAAGAGGCTTGAGTCCTCAATATCTCAGTTCAGGGGTCCCCATGGAACTACCACCTGGCTTAGGTTGTCTCCCCTCTTTTTTAGGAGATCTTACCCACCTTTGGCTGCATAGTTAGCTCATTGGGATATCACAGGACCTTGCCATAAATGCAGTGAAGTATTGTCTTCTATAGGATCCGATGTAGAGGAAAGGCACATGGGTTCACAGGAGTGGAGACTATGACTGACCATGAAACCTTGTCACATATGGGGGTGCTGACGGCTCCCAACAATGGTATCTATGCCATATAATCATTGATACTTAATGACACCCAAAGTTTTTTTTTTTTCCTTTTATAACTTGAGGTTCGAAGTTTAATGACAATGACTTCCTATTTTCCTTGAGTATATACATATGTAGATGTTCATATTTTTTCTATTTTTTGCATTTCCTTTAAAATATATATGGATTTTATTTTTTTAATAGTAAATATGGGATAAGATGGGGGAATGCATATCCAAGAGTGCAATTCTGTGTTGAATTGTTCTAATAGGCCTCTCTGAAAGAGCAACATTTAGCTAAGCCTTAAAATTCTTAAGGGAGTGAACCATGTTCACAACTGGAGGAAGGGAACTCATATGAGAGAAAACAGTTGGTGAATAGCCATGGGGTAAGAAACTATGAGGTGTCCCCGTGTAGTTTAAACAGAATAGGCGATGAGATTAGTAAGGTAATGAAAGAAAAGACAGCCTGATCATCTAAGATAGCATATGTATATTGGATACCTTGGCTTTTATCCTGAGCAAGATGATAATGGAGAGGAATGATGTGACTAGTGCTATATTAAAATTAGATTGTAGAGTTATGGGAGATACTTGGGTCTACCCAGGAGAGAGATGGCTGTGGTTTGGACAAGAGTGATAGCAGCTGAGGTGGTAAAACATGATGGAAATCTAAATACAAACCAAGAGAGTATAAAAGATTGTATGTGGGCTGAGAGAGAAAGGAAAACATTAATGTTTTTTTTGCCCTAAACAACTGAAAGGATGGAGTTGCCATTATGAAATGTGAAAATCTTAGTGATGAACAGAGATTTTGTTTGCATTTGGAGGATAAGTGTCTGAAGTTCAATTTTGGACATGATGTTTCTTAGATACCTCAATGGAGATTCTGAGTAATCAGTTGGATTAAAGATTCTGGAATTCAGGGGAGAGGGTCATGTTGAAGAAATAATAAGGTGTTAGCATGCTGTTGGTATTTAAAGTTACTTAAATACCTGAGAGTCTCTGTATGAAATGTAGATAAGAAATATTAAAAGAATGAACCGAGAAGTACTCGAAAAGGTAAAATCAGAGATAAGAAAAGGAATCAATTATGGGAACTAAGGAGTTATTTTTAAAGTAGAGGAAATGGACTCTGGGTCTTTAAAACCTTTAAATAAAGCATTGTTAGGTATGATAAATGAACAGCAATATGTGAGACTGATGATAGGCCAAAGAAAAGGATAATTAAGAAGTTTAGGAGGTCATTGAGAAGACACTTGGCAATGTGGGGAAATTTTAATTGAGAGAATTTAGGACAGAGTAAGAGGAAAGGAACTCGTACAGAAAATATAGCTATCTCCTTCAAACAATTAAACTAGAAAAGGGAATCAGGGATTGATAATACATTTATTTTTGTTTACCATATGCATTTGATTTTATTTTCAATAGTTTTCTATTTTTATAAAAACTATGGATTTTTTTCATCAGTTTCAATGACCTGCAAAATTTAAATGAGATAGAGTCAACAAGGAATACACTTGGCTTGGGTGTCTTATATAAGACCTCTAATAATATTTTCAGCCTTTTCAATGGTAATAGACTCATTCAAGACTTTTCAATTTTTAATGCTTGTATTTTGCTAGGAAACAATCCAGGTTGCCTTAGAGTTGCTTGCAGATTCTCATAGAATACTATTATTAACTTTGACATCTGTGATCTCTGTGTTTATCTGTCTTGTTTGACCTTTGCATTTGCAGTTTCTATCTGCAATTAGTGAATGTTCTAAATGAAAAATTATAGTAGTTTGTCACAAAGGAAAAAATTATTTTGCAAAAATATCAGCCCCATAATGACTATGGAAAAATGTCAGGTTAGACTGTCAGATGAGGTTTTAGAATTTCTTGGACTTCTACTCTGTGTTCACCTTCTATCTCCAAATATTGTGTCCAATGATGAGTAAGTTAGATTTACATTATTTTCCTGCATTTTACTTATTTTATGTACCATCCAATAGTGGTTACAAAGACTTTTTTCATTGTGTAAAGAGTAATTTGATTTGATTCTCTAACCTCCTTTTTATATTATTATGATCTTTTTAAAGAGGTTTTACTAGGCTTTCTTTTCATAGATGACTTAAAATTACCATGGCTCCAGACACCTGTTTTTCTAAGAAATTATTAGGTCAGCGTTTACACACATTATACTCAATTTTTCTCACCCTATATGTTGTTTGGATAATAGGAAGTTCTTCCTTTCACCATCCAAATTAAATTCTCCTTCAAGCATTAGTAAAGATATCAGGTCAAAGGTATTCAAATTCTGAGGACATGAATTCATTTCATTAAAATTTAGGGAAACAAATGTAGACATACCTACACATGCACCTTCCAGTTATTTGGTCATATTGGGTTGTTGGAAAAGTCATGACATATATTTTTCTGTTTTTCGTTGCAAAAATGCATCATGACTTTTCTGACAACCCAATAGTATCTGGGTGCTTCAGACATACAAACTCCTAATCCTGTTCTTCGAGGAAATGTTGCAGGTGATCTGGATCAATCATCAGTCATTTCCCCTGCTGTATACTGTTCCTCTGTAAGCACAGCTACATCAAGTGATAACATTGTCAGCCAGTTTGAGACTGCTGTCTAGACAGAGGCTTTGAATCACAATGCTAATTAGAAGTGGGGTGAGTATTACCAGAACAGATACCACCCCCCTCAATGTTTTTCTCCAACTTAGCTATTATGCTCTCTTCTTGCTTATCACTATTGTTTTTGGGAAACAACATGTTTCTGCCGTGGACAATAGGTTTTCTTAGTCTGTTTCATATGGAAATACATTTCTTAATCAGTTGGGTGGGGGAAAAAAGCAAACATGACATAATGTTTAAAACTTGACAGGAAACAAAAGCCAATTATGATCACTAGACAGTGAGTCCTTTAATAAATGACTATGGCTATTTGGAAATTATTAGATTGATTAGTTAATAAAGTGCTCAACTATGCTCCCATGTAAAATATTTGTTCCTGCTGTTTTTCTGTTTGCAGCCTTTAAGAGAAAGTAGTCAAAGGAAATTAACCAAAAGTCAGTATTGATTGGATATTGACTTAATATTCAGTATCTGGGAAATGTCTTAAGGTTAGCATAATTTACACTGGTGCACTCAAAGCCAGTGGGCAAAATCATGATCTTTAAGGTATGACAGGCCATCAAAAATGATTCAGTTATGCTCATTCTTCAGTTGGTAACAAGGCATAAAGTTAAAATTGCACATAGATAAGACTGTTATTCCGGGCTAGGAAGACCTGGTTTACTGGCTAAATCTTCGTTAGTACCAACTTACTTACTAGTACTGTTGTGCAGTGTCAAAAAAATACTGGGATGCTTCCTGTCTCCCAGCAAATTCATGTAAATGAACAAAATCTTTGGTCAATATCATGTTACTTGTGTTACTGAAGACCATTTGCATTTAATCTTGCTATATAAAAATCGTTTGCTAAAATCAAGCAAAAATAACATTTCAAATATTTAAAAATGATTATCATTTATATTTACTGTTTTTTGTAAAAATTTGTTCTGATGCACAAAATAGCGATTGTTTATCTCTTCCAGTTAAAAAAAAAAGCAGTACCTTTCCAATGTAAAATGAAAGGATAAAGTGAATTTGAAACATCAAAGAACTATATAACCAACTGCCCCAAACTGAGAGGCTCTTAGGTAACACTGACTTTCAGAAGCATCTTGATTGGTTATTTTATTTTAATCTATTATTTATTCTATTTTAATGTCTTTAGGGTATGTACTGACCAATTAACCTTTGGCTACCTAATGGAGGGCGAACTATATTTATGAAATAACTGATTCCTATGATTGTGTGGATTTTCGCCTCGTAGTCTACAATTTCCTCTTCAGTGGGTCTGAAGTATGGCCCAAGAAACCGAATTTGTAATAAACACCCAAACTCCTTCCCTTTTTGGTTGAATCAAATGCAGATGGCCTGCAAACCATATATTTAACAAAGAGGTTAAGTTAAATGTAGGGTTAAACCAGGTAGATTCAATGCATGAGTTTACTATATATTAATCTCCGATTCTGAATCTCATCCAAAACTCAATCAAGATATTGGATCAATATGATTGCAAATAAAGCATTTTGTCATCTCTCCATTTTTATAATTTAATTGGGAAAATGGGCTCTGTGCATTGCACCTAAAAATGCTCACCCAAAACAAAAATTCAGACTTTCATAAAACTTCACAATAATTTGTTCATACTCAAATATTGGAGTTTTTGGTGTGTAACACGTAATATTTTGGGTTCTAAATATTTTTAAAAATGAATGCATTTCTTTTCAGCTTAATAGGAGCAACTTCAGCAAAATTATCAAGGTAGTGAATTTATATTTGCTAATATCCTGTTTTTGTTTTTCTATCCATTCCACTTTTAACACCTGATATGCTTCTTTTTTAAACCTTTTGACACTATTGCATTAAGCGCTCTGTGCATGATCAAAGAGGTTCCTCCACATACAGCCTCCTAACAATTCCTGGTCCAAAAGCCTTTACATTCTGTCCCTTACTTGTTCCCTTATTATACATCTTTTCCTATATTCATGGATATTCACAGACATTTAGCTACAAAATTTCTTATTGCAGCATAATAAAATAGCAAGGGAAATAAGAAAATAAGTAAAATAATTAAAATCTAAATGACTTGCTTATTAAATCTGGGACTAGTTTTTGTCAAAAAATATTATAAATAGTATAAAATTTATTCCTAAAATATTGAATGAATAGAAGAAATACAATATTAAAAATTTTAATGAACTAAAAGGCATTTATAGGCAATAATATTTAATTCTAATTATGTATTTACTTGTAAAACTAATTGGTAATTTGTGCCCTTAGTTCTTTCAGATCAGGCACGTTATCTTGAATATTATATGGTGCTAATCTCAGATTCCATATTTAAGAATTTCCTTATCATATTAAAGAATTCAAGCCGATTTTTTTTAAAAAAAGTGTATATCTTTACCTTATTCACTCGCTTTACTGCAATTCACTGTCTCTCAGATATAGCTTGAAAGTCTATGTATGTATAGTTGATAGTAAATCAGACTTTCAATTCATGATATAACAGCTACCTAACTGATTATATACCTAGTTATGATGTTGAACTACCTTCCATTTACAAATAGAAGAACTTTATTTAGGAGGCTAACATGATCTCTGGTGAAATCATGCAAAATAAAAATGTTGAAAAGCTTAGACTAAGGTATATGAAATCCAATTGTCTTAAAAGTTTCTGTTGTCTACTTTGAGTTTCATTATGAAAATGCTGAAAATGAGTTTCCACTCTTTTTGGCTATTATTTGGCCATTATTAATATTATGTTAATATTATAAATGTTAATTGGTACTATAAAAATGTTCCTGAAATGTTGGGGATGTAAATTTTCAATATACACACTAACCATTTCAATAAATATCACTAATATTTAATGTCTGGAAAGTGTATAATCCCTATAGATCTGCTTATACATTTTTTATTTACTAGAAATGAGCACTAAGTGACTGTATATTCTCTCCTGATAAATGTTAGAACTACTGTTAAAAGCATGTGTTCGATTTTAATAACTTCCTTTTCATTATTTTCTTTCAATTACTCTTTGTAATATGTCATGTTGGTGTTACAGTTTTAAATTATCAGTATTTGTTCAAATAGGCTTCTATTTCTTTTTTTTATTTTTAAGATTTTATTGGGGAATTGGGGGAGGGCAATAGACAAGTTGCTGTCCTTTTGTTCTTCAGTCTAGTTGTGGAGGATGTTGCTTCACTGGCCCATGTTGGTAATTATTGCATTCTTCCGGGGTGAGGCAGTCGCTTGCTGGCCATTGCACAGCCACTCAACATGGCTCATGGATGCTCTCGCCGGTTGCCGACCACTCACTGTAGCCTATGACAGCCCACTGCAGCAAGGATTGCAGCCTTCACCACCACCAGGGACTCACAGGAGCCCAGCTCCAGATTGAGCTATTGTTCACCATCTTAGCTGTAGAGGGCAGTGTCACTGGCCCTCATGTGGAATCCCAACTGGGGTCCTGCTACTCAGAGCTGGCGTTCCAAGCCAACTCTTAACCAGTGCACCACTCCGCTATCCCAGGCTTCTATTTCTTAAAGTAGGCAGTATATAAGGTAAAGCAGAGGAATTTTAAAAAAAGGAAAAACGTGTATATAAACATATACGTACATATACTTAGAGATACTCGTTTTTATCTTTACATTTAAGTGCAAGTAGGGAACAGTTGTATTCTTATTTTATAAAAATCAAAATCATTTAATAGTAAAATAAAAGTTAAATAAAAAACAGTATAATTATACTGTGAATCTGTACTTTTTATCACATTAAAGTTTTCATAGGGGGGTGGCCGTTTAGCTCAGTTGGTTAGAGCACAGTGCTAATAACACCAAGGTTGCTGGTTAGATCCCCACATGGGCCACTGAGATGTGCCCTCCATAACTAGATTGAAACAACTACTTGACTTGGAGCTGATGGGTTCTGGAAAAGAATACACTGTTCCCCAATTAAAAACAAAACAAAACGAAAACAAAACTTTTGTATGTTCTGATTAAATATATTCATTCAAAAAATTTTAAAACACAAAATTTTAGGAATATGGTAGGTAATATCCTAGAATGGCACTGTTATAGAACTCAAGAGGTTCACCGCTTGGGGTGTCTATTCAAGAACAAGATGTGGTTGTCATTAGGTAGTTTTATTTATTTGCAGCAAGTAAAGGATACAGGGAATTCATATCCAAAGCTCTGTCTTCCCAAAGGGAGGCTTAGCCATTGCTTATATACACTATTTTGTTAATTATGTGTTGATTTTTTTCTTAGCTGTTGACTAAACTTATCTGGTTGGGTAGTGGTCAAGCTCATCAGGTTAGAGCTCTGTCTGCAAAATACTGTGCTACATTTTAACATTTGCCAAGAATAGTATTTAGTAAGTACTGCTTAGACCTTGAGACTATTGTTCTATCTAACAGCATCACAAGTATTTTGGTGATCATACTATTACACATCTATTTATCCATAAACATACACAAATGTGCATATACATTTCATACACAGGAACACATATATGTTTTTATGCATTATGCCATAATTAAGTCTTATAATAGACTTATAACCCCTTCCCTATATTTCTCTCTTATAATATTCAATATTTGGCTAGACCACACACCTATTTTTTTATCCAAAAATGAGGTGGATGGGGCATAACTTAAGCATATTTTATGTATCTTTATTCAGCACATGATACTAATTGACATATTACTACTTTACCTGTAAGCTCAATTTATCCTTTTACATAAATATGTAGTTCACTGATTGGGTATATCACAATATAGTCAGCTAGTTATCACTAGTTTCCTGTTCTTGTTCTTTTAGATTAATACTGCAATAAACACTCTATGTATATGTCCTTAGGAATTGGCATTTTCTTTATTCCTATGATATAGCTGTTCAGGAGTGGAATTGTTATATGTGATGGTTTAGGAATCTTAAATTTTAATAGATATTTTCCAATAGCCTTAAAGGAAGACTTTTCTATGCATGAAATTCATTCACATTCCAAACAATAGTCTGCATAGATGTTTAAAAATTTTGCCAGATTGATAGCCATAAGTTAATAATTGACTTTTATTCACTTTTTTTTTTTTTAATAGCTGAGCTTGGCAGCTCAGCGGCAGCTCAGCTTGGGCTGGGTATCGAACTGCTGTTGCCCAGAGCTCAGCTAGCACTCTTGTGCGAGCTCTTAACCGACTGAGCCACTAGGCCAGCCCCAATAATTGACTTTTAATTTGTATATCCATGACTATTAGATTGAGCATATTCATGTATTATGACCATTTGAATTTGCTCTTCTATTTATATTTATTCATTTAATAAAGGCTTTCACTCTACTAAATTATTGCTGTTTCTGTTATTTGCTAAAAATAGTTTCCCTGTGTATAAGTTGTATATTAACATTTTATGATTCATTTTCCAGTTATGTTTAAACATTCTAAAAACACCTTTATATTATATTAATATTATAAATTTTAATTTTGCAGTGTTGAAATAAGTTATTATTTATCCTTATATTATAAATTTAGTCTTTTAGATTTCCATGCAAGATTTGCTTAATTTTTGGCATCTAAATTCTTCATCAGACTGGAATATATTTTTCAATGTGATGTAAGATAAAAGAATTTTTCAAATTTCCTTTCTGTTGTTGTTTAGTAATGTTAACATTATTTAAATAATAGATTGCCCTTTTTCCAATGTTCTGTTCACTATGCTTTGCCGTTATCAAGAGATTAAAGTGATTTTCTAAGGTGTTTATATGACAAACTGACTCTTACTATAATATTTATGATAACTTTTAAAGCTATTTGGTGGCTATGATCTTGAATTTTAGTTTATCTAATTCTGAGAAACCCTACTGTAATTTAAGTTGAAATTTTACTAACTTTGTTTACTAACTTTATATACTAACTTGGGAGAAATTGACATTTTTAAATTTAGATTTTCCACCGAAGAGCATGATATACCTTTCTGTTTATTCAGGTATTATGTTGTCTCAATATAATTCTTCATATAGGTTCTGTATCTTTTTTGTTATAGTAATACCTGAGTATTTTAACTTTTGGTTGCTATTTTAAATGTTTTATTTTCCTTTGCCTTTTTTTTTGTTTTGCTACAATAGTATGAAGAAAAACTTTAAAACAATATTTATAATATTTACTTTCTATATTAAATTTTAGTGTATTTGTATTGTACATAGATTTTTTTTCGTATGGGTCTTGAGTTTAATCAAGCGACTTTTTATCATTATTGATATTGAATGTGGCAAAATTATTCTTTTTAAAATAAACTAAAAACTAACAACTGGATAGCACTGCTTTGAAAATTTGACAAATAAAGCTATCAGTCAAATAGTGAAACATCCAAATAGCAGCAAATAATTCCTTATAAAATGACTCGAATGAAAAGCAATGTGTGTTGTTGTGAAAGACACAGCTGCATAATTAGGATGGAGTTTGGGGTGGAAACAACCACAACAAGTACATGGTCGATATGTCATCTCTGCTGGCAATCATGACAAGTACAAACTTCAAAGTGCAAATCAGATGTTGAAGTCATGAATAAATTTAAGGTCTTTAAATTCAGTTACTTCTGGTTACAAAATGAAGAAAAGGGGCGAGAGGAGAGAGATGATTTGTGCCCAATTTTTTAGCATCACATACTTGGAATTAAAATGCAAAGTTACAGGTAGTATTACCCAAAATGATATTTGGGGCGTATGTGTAGTGAGACAGAGACAGAGACACGTATAGCTCTGTCCAAAAATCTCTTCCAAAATGAAGCAGAAAGCCCCGAGAATAAGACTCAACCCCCCCTAGAGATGTTCAGAGTCAAGGTTGTTTTTCTCATATTAGGAAGCAGTTTGCTCCATGCTGTTTTTGAGAAGGCATCTTTTCAAATGCTCAGTGATACATTCTAGAGCAGCAGCGGCAGGAGGTAGATTTGGCTTTCTCTCTTCAGTTTGGCAGACATGGCTATTGGAGCTGTGAGAAGCTACAGGGTCAAGGATCATATGACCCAAAGCACCAAGTGGTGTCTTTTTGTTGTGTTGTTTTTGTTTTGTTTTTATGATAGGATGTACGAGTTTTTTTCAGTATGGTATTTGGATCTGAAAGTTTGGAAAAGAGAGACTTTGTTATGGAAAAATAAATTAAACAATGTATTTATCCTTGATGTAAACTGTGTCAAAATGAGTCCATTGTAATTTTATACTGTTTAAAAAAGAAAAAGCACAGTCATAAATATGGGCAAAATGCATTTATTGCAACATGGAAAGATAGAGTTAGATCATTTTTTAAATTGTCAGAGGAGTATAACTGGCATATTTAAATTTAAAAGTGATCTATACTTAATTGTTTTAAATAAAATTTTGTTCATTCAGAAAGTATCTTCCAATAGAATTTTTATCATGTTTTTGTTAACACATTCACATTTCAAAAATGATACCAGTATGACACAACCTCATTGCAACACTCCACCTTTTAAAATTACTCATTCGTCTACTACTGATAGAGTACCTAATTATGCCAGATGTGATCCGGACACTTGAACTCTGTGAAGGAATCAAAACAAGATTCCTTGCTCATATGAAGCTTACATTCTAATTGAGGAGACCTAAACATAAGTCAATTATACATTTTATAGTTTGTTACAAATTAAATGCTAAAAAGATGAGGAAAATAGGATGTGAGAGTAGATACAATGTGGGTAAGATGATTTAAATGCTGATATATTAACAAAGACTAGTAATCAGGGAGAAGAGTGGCACAAGCAGAGCTAGAGTGAGTGCCCGGCCAGGAGGTAGGTTCATGGTTGGCCAGTCCCATGTAAGAAAACCATTATGAGTGGAACAGAGTAAGCCATTGGGAGAATAGCAGGAAATGTTATAAGAGGTTGTGGGGAGGAAAAAATCAGGGCTTTCAACTGGTTCTTATTCAGACTGAACTAAGGAATCAGGGTGAGTTGTATGCAGAAGAGCACCTAATTAACACTATGGCTATTATAATATACTGAGGAAAGACTACCATGGGAGATCAGGGAGGTGTCAGAAGTATTTGAAAGAACATTTTTGAGATAACATTTCGTATACAGTGTCCCCAGGATTTTCTGACAGAAAGGATTTGAGGTGTGAAATAGAGACATCAAGATCAACTCTAAAATTTTGGCCTGAGTAAGAAAGAATGAATTTGCCAATAATCTGAGATGAGAATGTTTATAGGTGACTCAGGCCTGGGCAAGAAAATGAGAAATTCAGTTTTATTGAAGTTTTTGACATTGTTTTCTTTTTTGTATATGATTTTCTTAACAAAATTTTATTTTCCCTTGCTTACTTTATTGTAAGAATACCGTATATAATACACATAATATACAAAATAGGTGTTAATCGACTGTTTAAGTGTTTGGTAAGGCTTTTTGTCCACCATAGGCTTTTAGTAGTTAAGGGTAGGCTATTAGTACTTTGGGGGAGTCAAAAGTTATATGCAAATTTTTTTTCAGTTACAGTTTACATTCAATATTTTATATTAGTTTTAGATGTACAGTGCAGTGGTTAGACATTTATGTAATTTATGAAGTGATCCCCCTGATTACTCTAGTACCCACCTGGCACTATATATAATTATTACAATATTATTGACCATATTCCCTATGCTATACTTTACATGCCCATGACTATTTTCAACTGGAGGTGTTTATAAATCAATATCTACCTATGTCTGTATACTAATATTGCATGTATATGTGGTATATGTATTACATATACAGATAATATATATCATATTATATGTATTTGTAACATTTTTTTCTTTAGGTAATACCTACTTAGGTATATTGAGAATTGTAAGCAAAATAAATTACAAATAAATAACTAGTACCAGGAATCAAGGTAATAATTAGTTTCAAGAATGGTGGTAATAGCTCATTGTAAACTCTGTAAATTACTCTAATTTTTATGTAACTTTGGTCATAGTATCTAAATTCCCTGATCTTTAAATATCTCATTTGTAAAGCTGCTATGATAATATCTGTTCTTTGGTTTAATTTCAAAATCAAGCATGTTAAAAATATCAAGACTGATATCGGCAAACAATTCTGCATAAAAGAGAATTGAAAATAGAATGAAATAAACATTCAATGTATTGCAATTAAAAACAATGTATTGCAGTTGGTTAAGAGCTCGCTCAAGAGTGGGAGCTGAGCTCGCTCTGAGCAACAGCAGTTCAATGCCCAGCCTGAACTGAGCTGCCACTGAGCTGCCAACAGGTGGCAGGATGGCTCAGCTAAAAAAATTTTAAAAAGGGCCAGCTGAGAGGCGCGGTGGTTGAGAGCTGGCTTCGGATGCCAGTGGCCCCAGTTCGGGTCCCACATATGAGAGCCAGTGACACTGCCCTCAAAAAATAAAATAAAATGAAAAATAAAAAAACCACTCAGGTAACTATTTTGAATTTTAAGTTTTGTTTTAGGAAAAGTATTATAATTTTACTATCAGTTAAGAGTCCTTTTACTGTGGACAATGAAGATATCACACATACAAATGTGAATGAGATGGATTCAAGGAAAATTTCCCTATACCGTTCCTTGCCCTGTTGGTGCAGAATTAGAATCATATCCTGAGATCCATCATCAGTGACATGGACCATAGTAGCCTCTGTGTTGCAATTATCAAGCAGCCTGGGAATATCCTGAGAGAGTGACAGTTATTTTTATCTGAATAATTTTTAGGTAGTCATTGATTTATAATCTGAGTTCCATAACTTGCTCAGTAAAATAATAGAGCCATCATTCCTTCCCCTCTGTGAGTGCACATTTGAAATATGACAGCATTTAAAGTTAAAAATGAAGATCACAGATAAAATAGAAATAGGTGAGGATGTCCATAATGGAGTTTCTCTACAAATCCTATAAAAATCACTGTTGTTTTCATTAGTATCTAAAACTACAAAAATTACACCTAAAGCTATGATATAAAACAACAGTAAGGTGTATAATATTTAATGCATTTAGGCAATTATCACATTCTGTAAGTAAAAGTACATATCTAGGAAACAACAAAATAAAATATGCAACTGTCAGAATTAAGGCATGTGGTAAAGTGGCTAGATATAAACGAAACTGTAGACATCAAAAGCTCTGCGTTTTTACCAGTAGTCAATTTGGAGTTTGTTTCTAGTCTTTGTTTTGGACAACAAATGATTTCACTTGACTAACTGTAACGTAAGTAGTTTAATGTGAAATACAGGTTCAGAAAAATGTGACCCTACATTTATAATCATATAAATTATTTAAGTTCTACATGGTCCTACATAGTCCTCCATTTTTTTTTGTTTTTTTTTGTTTGTTTGTTTGTTTTTTGAGGGCAGTGTCACTGGCCCTCATGTGGGACCCGAACCGGGGCCGCTTGCTTCCGAAGCCAGCGCTTAACCACCGCGCCACTCGGCCGGCCCCTGCAGTCCTAGTTATACAGTTGAGTAGCAGATTGGATATAACCTTTCATGTTGGATAGAGTAAAAAAGGAAATAGGATTACCTGGAGACTTCTCCCATGTAAGAGAAAACAAAATAAACCTCAAGCAAAACACAACCCAAACCAGACAAGCATACAACAGCGCCAAATTTCAAAACTTTCTTAACAATAAGAGAACAAGGCATATCATTCCAGTAGTATGTTCAAGGGAGGTTTACATGACTTATGTGAGTTCTTATAATCTTCCTCATTAAAAAAAAAATGACAGGGCCGGTCGAGTGGTGCTGTGGTTAAGCGCCGGCTTGGAAAGCCAGCGACCCCAGTTGGGTCCCACATATGAGGGACCTCAAAAAAAGCAAAACAACAACAACAACAACAAAAAACCAATGACAGAAATCAAGTAAGTGAAAACAAACATGTAGAAGGCTATGAATCTATTGGGTTGTTGGAAAAGTCATGACACATTTTTGCAACAAAAAAACATAGAAAAATACTTTTCTGACAACCTAATACCTTGTAATTACAAAGATTTCTGATCTCATTTGATCCAATGATACAATTTTATGTACAATCTGTCAAATATTTCTCTGTAAAGTTTCTTCACAGTGAATACCTCATTTTTGGAGAACATTTGAAATGATATTAGTTATATTTCAAGATGAAATGATGAAATTATACCTTTTTCACAGTATCAATAAAAAGCCCTGTGCATTTATTTAGTGAATATTTATTGCACAAATGTATATTATATTTTACTAGGCATTGACAATAAACTTTGAATGAATAAAACCTTGCTTCACAGAGCTTACCATTTTGCTTGGTGTTGGGAGATGGGTGCATTGAAAAGCAAGTAGGTAATTAGTATAACAGATGTTAATTGCTTGATGAGAGAAGTATAGTGTGCCTGGAGAGCACTTAGGAAGTACTACTTAATGGAATGGAATTAATAATTTCTATTGCAGCTGTAACAAATTTTCACAAATTTGGTGGCCAAAAACAATGCAAATTTTATTTTCTTTCAGGTATAGAGTTAAGTCTAAAATGGGTTGGCAGGGCTGAGTTCCTTCTGGGGACTCTAAGGGGAAGACCTGGTTTTTTCTTTTCTAGCTTCTAGAGGCTGTCTGTGCAGTAAATCTGCATTTAATGTTGTAGATAGGACCTTCCTTCATTTGCAAAGCCAGTGGTATGACATCTTCAAATCTTTTTCTCTTCTTCCATAGTTACATCTTTCTCTATCGCTAACCACCCTGCCTTTCTTATTAGGATCTTTCTGATTTCACTGGGCCCACCTGGACAATCCATGATAATTTCCCCAACTCAAGATTTTATTTTTAATTGGCAAAGTTCCTTGTGCCATGTAAAGCAACGTATTCTCAGGTTCTAAAGATAAAGACACAGGCATCTTTGGGGGTCACTCTGCTTGCTGACCCAGGAAAGATAGATACTATTTTATAGGTACTATATAAAGTACAGAAGATAATTCTTATTAAGCAAGAAACTTACTTAATAAATGATTCTATGATAGTTGACTATTTTGCAAGAAATCATACATTTAGGTGCTCACCTTACAAATTAATATCAGATAGAAAATTCTCACATGGAATTCATTATCTCCAGGAGATTACATTGATATAGACTGTGATGGGAATGGATTCCACTAGAGTTTTGTAGTATACAACTAACTTACACAACTGACCACAGCAGCATTTTTATAAGGTAGCAGTAGAAATTACAAAATTCTTCAGGCAGTGAAGATCCTTCAGTTCTTTGTGTCTCACTGATAACTTCACTTTGTATTTTGTTTTTAAACATACGAAGTATGATTAAAAAATACAGTGAATGTTTACATTTAAAAAATATTACAGTATAAGACATTGCCATTAATCTCCTTCAAAATACTCCCCCTCACTTCGAACACACTTATCCCATCATTCTTGCCACTTTCTGAAGCAGTTCTGGAAGTCCTCTTTCCTGAGTGTCTTTCGTTGTGCTGCCGTGGCTGCCTTGATGTCCTGAATCATTTTGACTTTGGGGAAGAGCCAGAAGTCACAGATCCGGTGAATAAGGTAGATGAGGACACACCATAACGTTTTTATTTGACAGAAATTGCCACACCAGAAGTGGTGTGTGACACTGAGCATTGTCATGATGGAGGATGAAGTAAAGACACTCAGAAGAGGGCTTCCAGAACTGCTTCAGAAAGTGGCAAGAATGACGGGATAATTAAAATCAGTTCATTAGTTTAACAAGAAGGAGATGAAAAGTAATGCAAATTCATTATGCTCTCTGTCAAACAGCTAAACAAAATGATTAGGCCAATTCTATTTAGTACTATTAGTATTACACTATACTTTCACAGATAAAATGACAGAAATTTAAGTAATTGCCAGTGGATTTCATTAATGTATGAATAAAAAAGTATCTAGTTACTATCCTCTTCATGTCAATGGTTCATTATCTGCTTTTAATTATCCAGATGACTGGTTAAATAATTGCTTATATCATTTAAATTTTAATTTACTTAGATCTTTCTCAGAACCAAAAGACAAAGAATGGAGGTAGAACTTTGCCTATTTATACGTGGTTATAAAGTGCAAAGATCAAATTAATGTATTTTCTACATTACATTACCAGTGCTCTTTCTGAAACTATATGTCAATAGACAATGGAGCAATTGCTTAGACAAGTATCAGTGATCACCTATTAGGCCCAACGCCTTTGTATAACATGAAGAAATGCATAAACTGCAGTGTCTTTCACTTGCATAACATTTAGTGAACTGAATTAATATTTTATATATATATATATATTTCATATTTGACAAAGGGGATTTACTGTACTTCTTATTTGGCTAAGGGAATTTACTGCATAAGGAGGCTGAATTAAACTTCACACACAAACGTATTAATGTTTTTCTTAAGTGCAACCAGACTTCACAATTGATGTCTAATAAATCTGTATATATATATAAATAAAAGATGAGAACAATATGGTCAGGAACAGCAGGTTATTTTCAAATTAGGCTTTAGGCCTACTTTTATTTTTGGAGCAGGAAGAAAATTTAGATATCAACTGGCTTAACCTTTTCCCTTTGTAATATGGGAATGGGTTAAAGGATTTGCTCAATAATGTCGTTTTAAATGAATCAAGTAACATTTAGAACATCAATTTGGATTCCCATGACTTTGACCAGTGATCTCTCCATAACTGGTTGATTGTAAGTTTATAATAGAATTCTTAAAACTCTTTAGGGAAATTAATGTGAAAATTATAAAAAAATATTATGTATATGGAGTCACTTCAAAATGGAACTGGAACTACCATCACAGAGGAACTGCCTTGCTGGTCTTACTCCCTAAACCTTTGGAATGTTAAAACTAGGCAATATAACCTTTGGATTGGTCTTAAAGCAGCATTATATTCCAAATAACTGTTTGCAAAGAAAACAGGAAACCAGACATGATGACTGCCATCTGAAAAAGGTATTCTTTAGAATTAGTATCACTATGTTAGTTCATCTGCATCTATAGAAATTCCCTCCCTAGCTTATTAATACCCACAGAAATGCCTTCCTTCTGTTCATGTATTATTCTCCTTTCCTTTCTCATAAATACCTCTTGCCATCACCTACTTATTGGAACACTACATGGGTTTTGCCTGAATCAGTGCTTTCTGAATAGCTATACTTTTGGATCTCAAATACTTGTTGCCTCTCACTTTGGCCTTTTATTTTTAACTTAATTCAGTATATACAGGATGGTTTGGAGAAGCATGAAGAGGTTAAAAAGTGGATTGTAGTAGATGAGGAAATGAAAAATGAAAGAATTAAAATAAGAGATATGCTGAAATCAGGACTTGGTTAGTATGTTGGAATTAAGGAGAGAAAACGTCAAAGAAGACTGATTTCTATGCTTGCAAAAGGAAGATTAAGGAGTCTGACAACTACCATCAAAACTGGAGTGTGAATAACGGGATTCATTTGGGGACCAGTGAGCTCTATGCTTTTATGCTTTGCACATGTAAAAGGTGAATGCAGAAATTGAATTAAAATCAGTACTACTCAATAATTTCAAAGATTTCTCACTGCCTTCAGTCAATGTCCATATTCTCCAAAACTTTTAAGATAGAACTACGAAAATTTTTTTCATGATTTCAACAAAAGAGTAAGGTTGTTCATTTTTAAAGCATATTCATACACAAGAATCAGAATTTCTGACATTTAAAAAAAAGTGTAGTTTTAGTTTCTAAATAACTGAATGGTAAATGGTTTACTGATATTAACACATTTGTATAAGGTTTTGAAAGAAATTGCTGTGCTGTTGATGCTTCAAGAAATAATTGTAGAATATCATTAATATTTATAAGATTGTTATCCTTTATGGTGAAATTTACAGATACGTCTTGTGGGGGGGAAATAAAGCAGAAAATCTAAGGAAATGAGGATGGCAATGTTATTAGTTTTCTAAACTGTAGTGAATGTAATACAATCCTATGCCAATAACTAAGTTTGTTTGCTTCAGAGAAAGAGGGTAATATTATATACAAGCTTTCGTACTCCTTGAGCATCAGGGAAGACTTCTCATATTTATTAGATTAACATTTATTTAAACATTTGGTTATAATAATTTGGTTTATTTGAGAAGTGAGGGGGGAATTCCTAAAGGGAAACCATTAACTTTTAAGCAGCAACATCTAACTTGAAATGAAAAATAGTTTCATTATTGCCCTTCACTGGAAATGAATATACACTTGGATCGATGTTTAGGATTTCTACTGCTTATTGATGAAGTATCAGGGTTAGGATATCACCTCCAAAATGTACCATATTAAAGTTTGATTGTATGACTTTAAAAACAATATATGCAGAACTTTTTTTTTTTTTTTTTTTTTTTTTTTTTTTTTGAGAGCAGTGTCACTGGCCCTCAGATGTGGGATCCGAACCAGGGCCGCTGGCATCCCAAGCCAGCGCCCAACCACTGTGCCACTTGGCCGGTTCTGTATGCAGAACTTTTAAACTGACATATAACTTTAGAAAACTGATCAGAAATTATTCTTTTATAGGGAGAACAATGGCTTTTGCTTACATTTAGAATTATGCTCATAATGAAGCCAACAGCAAATCATAACAGACTGGACATATTAGAATTTAGCTTTTAGTTAAAATTATTAAATTAGCCCTTCTTAAACAGTCAGAGCTGTGTTGGAATGTAGCTATGTCCTGGGGTCTGCAGGCCTGCCTGTAAAGCTAGTTTCAGAAGATATACTCTGCTTAGGATAAGAAAAATTTATCCTGTTAAGCATGAAATGTATAGTCCTTTTTTTTTCTGCTCTTAAGATAATATCACTAACTCATAACCCCAAGATGTCTTACAGACCTCTCTTTTTGTTCGAGACCATCTGACCATAGTCATGTAAACCTAGTCAGGATGCTTCCAGGAGCTGAATAAATCAGACTGCTGAAACTTGCATAAGATCTGACCAATCAACACAGCCCAGGACCCTGAACCCCTTACTCATGCCTACTCATGATTTTTGCTCTATAAAACTCCTTGTTTGTAAACCATCAAGGAATTTGGGTGTTTTCAGAGCAAGCTGCCTGTTCTCCATTGTGTAGCGCTATGCAATAAATGCCACTTTCTTTCACTGCACCCGGTGGCAGGGTAATTGGCCAATTACTGGGTGGATGAATTCTTTGCTTGGTTACAATGAGCATGTTTTTGAATTAACATTATATTGTGTAATATATTTTGATTTATAGAAAAATTACAAAGATGACATAGGGAGTTCTCACATGTCCCTCACCCAGTTTCCTCTTTTAACATGTTATATTTCCATGATATGTTTGTCAAAACTAAGAAACTGATATTAGCATGTTACTATTAACTACCTCCAGACTTCACTTGGAGTCCAGCAATTTTTTAATTTCTGCTTTCTGTTTTAGGATCCAATCGAATGTTGAGAGTTTCTTTGCCTTTCCTTATTTTTCATGACCCTTTCCAGTCTTGAAGAGTAATGGTGAGCTATTCTGTAGAATGTCTTGTAATCTGGGCTTGTGTGATGTTTTTCTCATGATTAGGCTTTGTGATATTTTTTCCAAAAATCTATAACCTGAGTTGAAGTGCTCTATTCCTCACTTTATATGAGATTACATGATATCCACATATTGTGATGGGTGATGTTAACCTTTCATCACTTCAATAATATAGTTGTGCCAGCCTTTTTCACTAAAAACTAACATTGTTTCCCTATGTCTACTCTAGTTTTTGAAATATAGCCTACCCCACCCTCAAAGGGGAAAAGGGATTTGACTCCACTTCATAGAGAAGGAAGTACTATATATTGGGTGGTTGGAAAAGTCATGACATATTTTTTTCTGTTTTTCATTGCAAAAATGTGTCAGGACTTTTCCGACAACCCAATATATTATTTGGAATTTTTCTGTAAGATAGATTTCACAAAAATTTTTTAGAACAATTTATAAATATGAAATAACTTTATTCTAAGGACCCATGTATTACAAATAGTGAATATCAATATGTTTTTCTATTTATATTATATAGAGTTGTCAGAAAAGTCATGATGTATTTTTTCTGTTTTTTGTTGCAAAAATGCATCATGACTTTTCCGACAACCCAATATCTGTTTTCAATATATAAAACAATATGGATAAGGTTGAATACTCCTATGTTTATCTTTTCAAACATTCTCCTTCCTACTACTTTCCAGTTAAATACCATCTGGGATTTGCCATATATGCAATACTCTGTGATTTTATTTTGCTTCCTGTATGTAATCATAAAAGATATATTGTTTTGTGTATTTAAATTTTTCACACATAATTTCATATTTTACAATCTATAATCTTCAATGTTATTTTGAGTTTCATATTGAATCAATAGATTATTAATTTCAGTGCTGTAAGCTGTTTTATGTTTTGAATATAACAATTTTTTTCATTTAATAAATGATGGACTTTGGGTTATCTCCACCTTGGAGAGCACTTAAAAACATTATTTAGTGAATAGCTGTCACATTATAGCCTGCCTGTCTGCCTCCTGCACCTCTCCATAAAGACAGGTTAAAACTTCAGTATTACACTTGCTGTATATATCCCAGCTTGGCCCCAAAGGATGGCTGGTTAGTCAATGACAGGTAAGATTTCTCAAGAGAGAAATGACCTAAGCCAGACATGGTTGCGTGGGAGCCCATGGGTGTCAGTGGGTACCGGTGAGTACCAATAGGAAGAATCACAAGTTGACAGAAACAGGGCGTGGATCCCTTGCTTCAGGGTCTGGCAGCCTGCCTGTGAAACGACCTATTGATGTGATAATATCTGTCCTTCTTGCATTCTTATCAGTAAGCCTTGGCAGAGGATGTACTGTCTCTTAAGAGGTGCATGACAATAATCTCATGGGACCTCCAGTAATGGCAGTTTGCGGGCCTGGGAAATTAGGCCCAGAGATTAATTCTTGGGTATGACACTCACAGACCATAGAAGCTACATTGACCCTCACTTATGTGTAAGGTAATAAAAGGAACAATCAGGCCTGATTCAGGGCTCCAGTCCACAATGCTGGGGTCCCCTGACCCCAAACTGTATACTCTTATTTTGTGTCTCTCTCTTTTTCTTAAACTTTAGCCGTCTCTTCTCTACTCTCACCTACCCTGTTGTGTGGGATGCGACAGTGGCACCCAGATGTGGGGCTGGAGAAGGAAAAAGGAGTATAAGTCAGAAATAGGGTATTACAGTCAATGAAAGGGCTAGAGACGGTGTTCGGACAACACCTGGCTTGGAGGTATGGTAAGTCTTGAGAAGTTTAACCAGGGTAATGAGTGAAAAAACTAATTTTTCTTATGAATGAGTGTGAATGAGTGAGTGATTGATTCAGAGTGAAGATGAGCAAATAAGATTTTCTTCTCTATACTTTTAAAAACTAACATGGGAAATACTGATAGTCAGTGTAAATATCAGCGTTATTAAGCTGGGGGAACATGAGTCCCAGAAAGAAAATTAATAGAACTAAATACTATTAAGACATATTGTTCCTGGTTCCTTGATACTGGAAAACTAAATTTAAAATACTTGGAAAAGAGTAGGTACAGATCTCTAGGCGTTACATCAAAATGGAGTTTTAATCTTAGTAACAAGTTGGAACACATGGAGATTAGTCCGGTCAGTTTTAAAACCTTTACAGACTGATATGGAAAATAAAAGAAAAAGAGGGTATTTTAAAATCAGAAAACGAAGAGGAGAAGGTAGAGGAAGGATCTCTAGAAGTCACCACAGTTATTCCCAAATTTTTATATCCATTTCAAAAAAACAAAACAAAACAAAAAAACAGCTCCATGGGGTCTATCTCTGCCGCAGTCTGCTTTGTTCACAGCGTGGGAGCGGAATTCCCCACCCCCGCCTTCCTTTCGAAAACCCCGAGAAACGCTGAGCCGAGAGGCATTAGAGCCGCCCAGTATATTGCTGTTAGAAACTAAAAAATTTAAAAGTATGGGTCAAGCAGGTATTTTTCTAACAGTAAAGATTTCATGAATTCATCCCGTTTGCCAGATTAAAATACAAAACAAAAGATTTATTTCTATAATTAATTGATGTTTCTAATGTTTCTATAATTAGCTCTCAAAAATGGCCGCAAATTTAAGTAAATCTTTTCAGTAATGATCATATATTAAAAATGCTTAGATGTAATTTCTGTTAATAAATATATTAATTTCTGTTAATAAATATATCTTATCTTTTATCACAAGCCTATGCTTTTTAGAGTTACAAAATATCTTCCTATATTTGCCAGTAAAAATGCTAATTATCCTACATATTTAGGATTTAAATGTCAGAAAAATTTAGATCTCCTAAAGTTCAGATCTCCCCTTTTCATTACAGGATGTTTAGACAAATACAGGACTGTTTAGGAAAGTTTTCAGATGACCCAGACAGATACATAAAAGTCTTCCAAAACTTAGACCCTAAAAAAGACCATGGAGTAATACAGATTAATTACATCTCAACTCAAAAAGCTAAACTAATGGCTGTTTTAACTGCTTTACAGATGTTTTCAAACCCTATAAATATTAAATCAGACTCTGCTTTCCAATAATTCTAATCAGTCTCTTCAAATTTTGTTTAAAACAAAGAAACAAAACAAAACAAAACAAAAAATGAGTAAGACAAAGTAGAAACCCTGCAGATATAACTGGCTAAAGTCATGTTTACTTTAAAAATCTTAAAATTCATCTGGTCCAAATAATGAATGAACCATTGGACGTACTGCTACGAAAAAATATTTTAATGATCAACACAGTTCTAAACTATTGGAAAATGTTCCTATACAGTGGAAGGATATCCAAACCAATCAATGGCATTTGAAAATTTTATTAACGTGGGGAAGAGGTTTTGCTTGTATCTTTCCAGGTCCAGAAGATCATCCTTTGTGGACACCTAACAAATGGGTCAAACCTTATCATGATCCTCAGTTCATGGAGAAGATTTGCGTGAATCATGGGTAATTCCCAGAGAGAAAAAGAAAATGACACCTTTAAAGATATGTTTATGATTTTTGGAAAGAAATTTGAAGTACAGGAGACAAGCACTCATAGCTTCCCTCCCCCTATTCCTCCGTGTACCAATCAAAGTAACTGGATTGATGGACAGTCCCATATTTATTGGGAAGAGTGTTGAGGGAGCATGGATTAGGTGTTATTTAATGATTCCTATGGAATAGTAATAGACTGGGGCCTCCATCGGGATACAGTCCTTAACTACATTCAATTTAATTGCTCCAATTACCAACTTCTCAGATGGTGGATACGTACTTATAATTCTTCTCAAATTATTGATACTCAATCCTATTAAAAATATATATTTTTTTCAATTTGAGGAAACAAAAACAATTTATTTACAGACATATCTTAAAATTCTTTTTATTTTCTTTTTAGTAGAAACTATAACTATTAATCAAACAACAAAATTAGTTGAATGTGCTCAATGTAAATTATAAATTTACGTTGTATAAATGTATAAATTCTTCCATTTATAATGCTTCTAATGATTAGATCATGATTCTTAAAAGACGATGAGGATTATGGAACCCCATCCACGCTTCTAGAGTGTGGGAAGGTTCTCCAATTGTTCATATTGTTTTACAATTACTTCATAAGATTTTACATAGAACTGAAAAGATTTATAGGACTCCTTGTTGCTGCTATTATTGGAATTATTGCTATAGCTATTGTAGCTGCTGTTTCTGAAGTCGCTCTATATCAAACAGTACTGATCATTGTAAGTTGCCTATCCTTAGGTGTTAATGCTGATAATTTTACATATTGGTCTTGTATCCTTAACACACCATTGCTTACTCTTGTAACATGACATGAAAATGTTAGTAAATCATGGAATCAACAAATTAAAGTAGATCAGAAAATTAATGTTAGATTAGCTAATTTAAAAACTACTGTTGTACTTTTTGGTGATCAAATGGAAAATTTTACTATGATTACTTTAAAATGTGATTGGAATGTTTCTGTTTCTATTGTATCTATTTGTTGTTTAATCCCTTATTCTTATAATCAAACTCTTACTCCTTAGTCTGAGATAAGAACTCATCTTTGAGACATATCCTAATCCTACTGTGGACATTTTACAAATACAACAAGAAATAGATCAGATGTCTAATGCTAAACTCCAGCTACTCCCCAGAGAAGCAACACTCTCCATGGCTACACATGGACTTTTTACATATATTCTGTGAACTGGACAAAAACTTTGGGTGGATGGGTTTTGCTGGTACTATGTTTGTTTTGTTTTGCTGGTGCTTTGATTACTTTGCTTACTGTTCTATGTTTATTCTGGTTAGTCCTCAGATGCTGACAAACAGCCTTCTAATGGACAGTAAATGAAAATCCGCGAGGTCTGTGTTTGTCACATTTTAAAAACAAAACAAGGGTGAGATGTCACATTATAGCCTGCCTGTCTGCCTCCATGCACCTCTCCATAAAGACAGATCATAACTTCAGTATTATGCTTGCTGTATATATCCCCACTTGGCCCCAAAGGATGGCCGGATAGTCAATGACAGGTAAGATTTCTCAAGAGAGAAATGACCTAAGCCAGACATGGTTGCGTAGGTGCCCATGGGTGCCCGTGGATACCAGTGGGTATCAGTGGGTGCCGATAGGAGGAATCATGAGTTGACAGAAATAGGGCGTGAATCCCTTGCTTCAGGGTCTGGCAGCTTGCCTGTGAAATGACCTATTGATGTGATAATATCTGTCCTCCCTGCATTCTTATCAGTAAGGCTTGACAGAGGAGGTTCTGTCTCTTAAGAGGTACATGACAATAACCTCATGGGACCTCCAGTAATGGCAGTTTGCAGGCCTGGGAAATTAGGCCCAGAGATTAATTCTTGGGTGTGAGACTCACAGACCATAGAAGCTACATTGACCCTCACTTATGTGTAAGACAATAAAAGGAACAGTGAGGCGCGATTCAGGGCTCCAGTCCATGAGCTGGAGTCTCCTGGTCCCGAACTGTATTCTCTTATTTTGTGTCTCTCTCTCTTTCTTAACCTTTAGCTGTCTCTTCTCCACTCTCACCTACCCTGTTATGCAGGACGTGACAAATAGCTTTATAAATTTCTCCTTGGGCACTTGGAGAAATTTGTTATAGAGAAGTTGTTTTTCAGCTATAGCTTTATGTGAGAACCTAAGGAGTTTAAATATATATAAAATTACACATATATGTATATATAATACATATACATGTATACATAAAATTACATATATATATTATAATATATATATATATATATATATATATATATATATCTATATCACTGTATCACTGCTTTGGCTGGCTCCCAGATTCATCTCTAAGTGGCAGATCCTGTGTATATATGTCATGTATCTTTTTATAACTATATAACAAGATGTCTCATGTACAATGAGCGCTGAAAAACTACTATTCTCATATATGTCTAAAAGTAGAACTTTTTGGTGTTTCTTTTAACTGTATTAGATATTTCTCTTGAAAGTGTTTGTGTCATCATTATGACAGGTTAATCACCCCAAAATCCATATCAACACTTGAAAGCGATTTCTTCTTTCTTTGAAAGTATATTTAATTGTTTTAATGTTCTTCTCTGATTGCTAACTGTGTACTCTATGGCCATCGACTCAGTGTATTTTTGCCTTAGATTTGTAAAAGATAGAAATACATTCAGTATGAACCTAATAACTGTTTTATTAGCTTCAAAAAACACAAAATGGCAATATATCACCTAGTCAGACAGCAGTTGTGTCAAGAGGTCTCCAACATCTCAGGTGTAGTTTGAAGGTATTTCTAGCCTATCACAGGATGCCTTAGTTATAAAAAATGAAGTAGAAGTGGAAATCCTCCTACATTCTGATATATTTTTTACACTGCTTGGCACTTGGCCTTTTGTGTCTGCCAGCTCTCATCATTGCTAGTCAGAGGCAATTTGTCTGTCAGAAATTTCACAATAAACCATTCAGGTATCAACTAAACAATTAACATTGCACATTTACTTTAAATTACTACATCCTGGGGAATGGTGTTTAGGGAGGGTAAATCCAGGGTTATAGCCCACACTCTGGGTACCAGAGGCAGGGAATGTAGAGGTATCCCCTGGCAGCAGTCACAAAAATCAGCTTCTTTCTGGGTGAAAACAATTATTACGTACGGTCCCATGGGCCAGAAATGCAGGCTCCCCTGGCCTCCAGCGCCAGGCAATCAAGAGGCATCCACTAGGTGGCAGCCACACAAATCGCCACCAGATGCGTATAAAGCTCCCTCTGGTAGATTCTCGAGTTCTTGGAGTGCGGAAAAGGGAGAACGCGAGGATGACACCCACCAGTCTCCGGGGAGTGTGCCAGCAGGCTCCTCAAATGTGTGTCTTTAAATTAGATACCCATCTCCCAGGCCACACTTTAATATAAGCAGGTGAGTCTCCTTCACTGTAAGTCAGGGCAAGATAGGCTGCCTCTGACCTGGCTGCCTCTGGCCTGAGGCCGGGGAGACAGGATGCTGAGCCCTTAAAGGCAGCTTCTCAGAACACTCCCGTCTTGTGGGTCTTAGGATGCCAGCCCTGTTGGTTTTCAAAGTTAGATGTTTTGGGGATCATCTCTGAAATGTTTGTCTTAAAAGTTGGGATGTTCAATGTTGGTTCGGACCCTTTGCTGCTCTGGGTTTTGAGTTCTCTCCCACTGTAGGATGCTGTGATGGGGATTGTGTCCCAGCTACTCTACCCCTCTTTAATGCGGTTTTCTTCTCATTTGCCTGATGTGTAGCTGTCACTTGGTCAACCTTTAGGTTTTCTTAAGGGGAAACTGTTTCCTATGTAGCAATAGACTCAATATGTCTAAGAGAGTAGATGACTTCAACGTTTGTGCCATGGTATTGAACCAGAATTCTCTGGAATTGGTATTTTCTCTGCATCCTAAAAATGCCCTTCCAAAAGTTGAGTGTAAAGTAGCTTCAAGTCCCAATCAGAAGTAAATGCTCAAAAGAGTACTTCCACATTCAGGCTTTAAAGAATGCCACAGATAGAAGTTTATGGAAGATAAGCTCACAATAAAACAGACAAACAAAAAAACATGGGAAAACAGAGAAATAACCAACTGCACAATCATGCACAAAAAACTTTATTATTGTATACATATTATATAATTCACTTATATACATGTATTATATATGTTAATACAATTAAAAAGGTTAAACATAAATATCAACTCACAGCCAAGCATATTTGAAAACGTATCAAAAGTTAGAACAATTCTGAGGAAACCATTTTACTATGGTAGTCAAAATAAAGCCATTTTTAGATAAACCAAATAAATTCTCAATCCAGGGTTTTCTAAATAATGTCAGTTAGGAAAGCATATTATTGCATATTGACATTTGAAGATACAAAGAAAAAATGACAATCAAATTTTTAACAATTACATGGCTAATACAAATAAATACTGAATTTATATTATAATAATAATATAATGATATCTAATTTAAGTTTTTGTAAAAAGATAAAACTAGAATATTAGACAATATTAGCTTATGTCCCGCATGTCTAGATCAATGACTGACTTTGTTGAAAGAATTGTTGCATTCCTGCATGACAGAGCAGGTGGACGTGGAGAAGGGATGGCAGAAGTTTAAGGAAAAGAGAGAGAGAGACACAAAATAGGAGAGAAAACAGTTTGGGGCCAGGGGACTTCAGCCTTGTGGACTGGAGCCCGAATCAGGCCTGACTGTTGCTTTTATTATCTTACACATAAGCGAGGGTCAATGTAGATTCCCAGGTCTCTGAGTCTCACCCAAGAATTAACCTCCAGACCTGATTTCCAAAGCCTGCAAACTGCCATTCCCAGAGGCCCCATGAGGTTATTGTAATGCACCTCTTAAGAGATAGAACCTCCTCTGCCTAGGTTTACTGATAAGAATGCAGGGAGGACAGGTATATCAATAGGTCATTTCACAGGCAGGCTGCCAGAACCTGAAGTGAGGGGTTTATGCCCTTTTCTCCTCTCCCTGATTTCTTCCATGGCACTCACTTGCACCCATGGGTACCCATTGGCACCCACATGACCGCATATGACTTGGGTTGTCCCTCTCATGGAATCTTACCCATCACTGACTGGCCGGCCATCCTTTGGTGCCAAGTGGGGATATATACAGTAAGCGTAATATTGAAGTTATGATCTGTCTTTATGGAGAGATACATGGAGGCAGACAGGCAGGTTATAATGTGACAAAGAATTAAGGAGTCATTAAAAAAAAATCATTCTAGGGCCGGCCGAATGGCTCAGTTGGTTAAGAGCTCGCTCAAGAGTGCGAGCTGAGCTCTGAGCAACAGCGGTTCGAGGCCAGCCTGAGCTGAGTTGCTGTTGAGCTGCCAACAGGTGGCAGGATGGCTCAGCTAAAAATAAGAAGAAAAAAAAATCATTCTAATGTCTTTGAATAGTTCAGGAGAATAATAAATATATTAGTGTTAACATATCATTAAAAAAGGATTTTATTGCAAGAATCTGAACAACCCTACATTATCATCCTGGGAGAAGGTCTGCATATTATAGACTTGATACATGAGCTTTCTAGCTTTTATTGGCTCCAGAGCTTTTCATGCTTTTCTGATATACTTCAGCTGCTCCCTCTTTTTTTTTTTTTTTTTTTTGAGGGCAGTGTCAATGGCCCTCATATGTGGAACTTGAATCGGGGCCTCTGGCTTCCCAAGCCAGTTCTTAATCACCACGCCACTCGGCCGGCCTCAGCTGCTCCCTCTTTTGCCTCCCTCATTTCTCCTTTTATGTTACTCTAGTGTGTCTCTTTGTAATACTGCCCATCGCTTTGGAATACTGTCTGAACAGCTGTTTATGTTGGGAACAACACTTTTTGCAGTTTTAATTGAGTGCATTTCTTAAGATTTATTTTTTTTTATGAGCATTAAAGTGTTTTTTTTTTCTTAACAGTTTGTGTATAAGGAAAAGTTAAAGTCGTTATCTCACCATTACATGTATACATTTCTGTCATGCATCATATAACATCACTAGGGGGAAATGTGGTATAATGGAAAAACACAAAACCAGAGGAATTTTTTCCTTGTTTCTGGCTCTGCACTAATTTGCTCTGTGATCTTCTCAAGTCACCTAACTTCTCTGGGTAATAATACTTGTTCTTTCTACCTTGAGGATAAAAAAGAGATAATAGCTATTATATTGCTCTGATACAGTTCAAAGTGCTACTATTACCAAAGAGCAAGCCACTTAGCACAAGAACCCAGCTGAATCCTACAGCCACTTCACTTATTTTTGTCATGGCCTGGGGAATTATTCAATCATATGTTGAGCTATCCACTTTAGAATCCTTCAAGCATTACAATGATCAATACTTTATTTGCTTCTCTTTCTATTTGTCTCATGTAGCTTCGATATGTGTACAAGGTTAAAAGGAAAAAAAAAAGAGCTTGGATGTGTTTTCCACATTATGATAGGATCGGATGCTAAGTACAGGGTATGGCTGTAAGGTTCAATATAACATAATTCTAATTACTCATAAATTGTGTTTTGAATAGGAAAGGATTATTCAGTTGTATAAAAGACCTTACTTTCTTGTGTTTATTAATTAGCCTAGAATAAATGTACAGAACCTTAGGAAGGCAAAGGAGGGGCCACCTTCTATATAAATGGTTTTCCTTTATTCAGTATTTGATAATATGATTCTATTGCTTCAACAGATTTGAATTTCCTACCTTATAAAGTTCGTTTTCCTCATCAAAGTCTCCCAAAATTTTTAATTTCTTTGTTTTATTCTTCACTTTGTGCTTTAGCTACCTATTTACATGGACCAATTAAATTATCCTGGAACACATAGCTTTTCTAAGAATAATTATTTAGTCATTGATTTATTTAAAATACTTATTTTATTTTCTTTGCAATGGTAGACTGTGCTTTTAACAAGTTATTCCCCTGAGAACAAGTAATAAAGTTGGAAGATTTTTTTTTTCTTTAATTTTTCTTAAAGGTATTGGAGAGCTACTAAAGCATGAAATTGTGGAGACAAGGTGAGAGGAAAAGGGAAAGAACTTTGGCATTTAGTGTTATTTTAAGTTCAGCACTTTTTCCAATTCCAAATCATGGCTGAGAAGTTTTGAAACTGAGCAGCATTGTTGAGGACTGAGCACTGGAGGTGGAGGTGTACCGAGCAGGAGCAGCCATGGTTAACCACTAGAATTAATGTTTTCTGTCATCATTAAGTTCTATTCTAGCCATTTGACCAAAAATATGAGATACTTCATCAAAAAGCCTCAAATTATCTCTATGTTTTGAAAATATACAATGGCAGGCACTCAATAAAAATTATTAGGCATATGTAAAAACATGAATTTCCATTGGTAAATTAAGAGAGATTATATAGTAGGAAAAAAAAAATCCCACTGGTAATCCAGATGTGTACTAGGTCAGATAATTAAGTTTGTGAACTTATCCTAGAAAAAGTGCTACATACCTCAGTGATGACTATCACTAAGATCACCATCAAAATACTCCTCTTGGAGTATGCACTGATGCCAGCACCTAGCCCACCCTTCAAAGCAATTTTGGAACTCTTTTCCTGGAATGGCCATCAGAGCTGTTGTCATATTATCTTTGATGTCCTGAGTGTCATCAAAATGTCTTCCTTTCAATAGTCCCTTTATCTTCGGGTAAAGAAAGAAGTTATTGGGGCCAGATCAGGAGAGTAGGGAGGGTGTTCCGATACAGCTATTTGTTTACTGGCTAAAAACTCCCTCACAGACAGTGCTGTGTGAGCTGGTGCATTGTCGTGATGCAAAGCCATTAATTGTTGGTGAAAAGTTCAGGTCGTCTAACTTTTCCACTAAGCCTTTTCAGCACTTCAAATAGTAAACTTGGTTAACTGTTTGTCCATTTGGTACAAATTCATAATGAATAATCCTTCTGATATCAAAAAAGGTTAGCAACATTGTTGCAACAAGTTTGCAAACTTAATTGTCAGACCTAGCACTTTTGAATAAAAATGCTTGTGATGATCAAGGAAATAAAGGACAAATTTGAGATGCTAAGTCAAGAACTGAAAACTATTGAGAAGAACCAAAGGGAAATTCTAGAACCAAAAAATACAATAATGGAAACTTATAACTCAGTGAATAGGTAGGTTATTTAATAGAATATTAACCATAGCTGTAAAGCAAGTATGCTGTAAGACATGTCAGAAGAAGATATCAGATAAAAAGGTAAATAATACAGAAAATGTGCAAAAGATGTATGGGGTACAGTGAAAAAGCTTAATGTTTGTACTTGGAGTCTTAGGAGAGAAGAAAGAGGATCTGGCAGAAGTAATGTTGAGACAGTAGCAAGGAAAAATTTCAGATAATCAAATATCAAGTCAAAGAATCAGTAAATGCCACAGACACTTAGTAGAATAAAAATAAAACTACATAAGGATACATAATAAGAATTATGAAAATCAAATAAGGGTAAATCTTAAAAGTAGGCAAAACAATATGATGTATTATTTCTGAAGGTACAAAAATAAGACTGGCCTGATACCTTAAAAGAAACAATGATGATCAGATAGAATAGACTGATATATTTAAAGTGCTGAAAGAAAATAATTAGCAATTTAGAATTATGTAACCTATTAATATATCCTTAAATAAAGAAACCAAACGACTTTAAAAAATAGAAAATACCGAGATCTCGAAATCTGTGTTAACAGGTATTAGACATTATATAGGGTAAGCTGATAAATTGGAAGATAGATTAGAATAAAAGAATCTAGATTAAAGTGGACGAAAGTATTTTAAAAATTCCACACATCCACGAGATGTGTGGAATTGTATTAGTTGTTTGTATACAATGAATTACCCAAACTTAGTGCTTTAAAACAACATTCATTTATTAAATTGCAGTTGTGGTGGGTCAGAAGAATGAGCATCTCCTTACCTGGTTTTCTGCTAAGGATTTCACAAAGTTGCACTGGAGATTAGTCAAGCTGTTTTATTTTATGAAGCATGGCGTCCTTTTCCAAGCTCATGCAATTGTTGGCAAAATCAGTTGCTTGTGATGATAGATCTGAGGGCCCTATTTTCTCTCTGCATGTTGACTAGGAACTGCTTTCAGGTTCTGGAGATTTGCCATTCCTCCTCACGTGGTCCTCCTCCTGTGAGCCCCTCCCTCAGAGTCTGGCAGTTTAGTCCTTCAAAGCCAAAAGGAGAGCCTCCTGCTCTAGTCAGCTGAGGTGGAGTGTTATGTAATGTACCGTAATCACAGGATTCACTCCTCCATCACCTTTGCCAGGTTCTCTTGGCTAGAAAGAAACATCTCCACTTCCATTCAAGGGGAAGGAATTACATAAAGCTGATAACAAAAGGAACTGAGAATCATAGGGTCACCTTAGAATCCTGTTTACCAAAGGAATATAATGCAAATACATAAAACAGATGTAACTGGAATTTGAATAGGAGAGACTATATAACAAGAATGTAGATGAAGGATGGGGAGTAACCAGACCTTTTTTCTGGTGGGAGAGACTATTGCTACAGACACTTGAAAACACTGTCTGATAAGATCAATTAAAGCTGAATATTCATATATAATATAATCCAGAAATTTCTGTTTGGGGAACACATCAAACATGAGTACATATGATCACAGTTTTCATCACAGTAACTGTTCATCATAGTGCAATTTGTAATACACTTCTTGTGAACTGAAATTGTGTTCCCCACAATTATTGTGTTGGTGTCCATAACCACCAATGTGAGTTTATTTAGAAATAGGACCCAAAAAGAGGTCATTAAGATTAAATGGGGTCATAAAGGTAATGCCACAATTCAGTATAACTCATTTCCTTATAAGAAAAGGAAGGGACACAAGGGATGTGTGTCCAAGCAAAAGGTCATGTGAGAACACAGCTAGAAGACAGCCAAGGAGAGAGGTCTTAGGAAAAACAAACCTGCTGGAACCTGGGTCTTAGACTTCCAGCCCGCATTATTCTGAGATAATACATTTCCATTGTTTAAGCCACCTGGCCTGCATTTTGCTATGGCAGCCCTTTGGAACTAACATAATATTCAAACTGAAAACCATCCAATGCCTGTAAGGAGTAGAACAGGTAGTGCTATAGAGCCATTACCTGAAGGATGAGAAGGAATCAGTGTTGCATTTCTCCAGGGAAAGAGCATTGCAGACAGAGAGAAGAGCTGGTGAAGTGCTGGAGTTGGGAATGTGCCAGTCAGGCCTGAAGAACATCAGGGGGGCCCAATAAGAGTGGAGCAGAGTGAACAGAGGGAACATAAGAAGTATATTCAGAAAGGTTGGGGTGGGGGCAGGCCACGTGGGCTTTGTAAGCCATTATGAACACCTTGTTGTTTGAGATGAGACATTTGGGGAAAGAAGAGTGACATTATGACTTATTTATTAGAAGGATTGATTACTCTGCTGTGTTTTGAATAGCCTACTGGTGGCAAGGGTAGAACAGGAAATTCCTTAGCAATTATTACAGTAATCCAGTATAGAGAGATTGATGTTTTATGGCAGGGTGCTAGCTTTGAATGTAGCATAAGGGGTTGGAATTCCAATCCATTTTGAAAATAGAGACAGAAGAATAATCTGACAGGTTAGATCGAGTATAGTGTGAGAAATAAAAAGCAACAACAAAATCGGGTTGCCTTTAACCTTGGGTGTGGCAGAGTTTTGACGGGAAAATTCAGTCCTGAGCATGCAATGTTCAGATGTCTTTTAAGCATCCAAATGAGAATGTACTTTAGGTATCCAGATGAGTTTATCATTTGCTACATCAGTAACACCTCAAATCCTGCTGGGCTAAAACAACAGACATCTGATCATTTTTTTTATAATGCTGAGGAATGACTGATGTGCAAATGTATGGTTTTCAGACTGTCTTGTTTGGAGTCTCTAGTCAGGGTATAGGCAGATGATATCTGGGGCTGAAATGTTCAATATAGCTTTATTTAAATGTTTAGCATTTTTCTATGAATGGCTGGAAATCTGGGATGCAGTCTTTCTCTCTTCCTTATGTGGCTTTCTCATATGGTCTCTCTATGTAGTGTCCCCAGCTGGACCACTTATATGATGGTTTAGGGCTTCAAAAGCACAAAGGCAGAACTTGCCTGGCTTTCGTAAGGTTTAGGACTTGAACTATAATGGCACCACCTAATTCTTCATTTATTGGATTAAGCAAATCACATGACCCTACCCAGACTCAAAGGCGTGAATGACAGACAGGGATGTGACTCACTGGCCCACTTTTTGGACTAAATCCCACAAACACATCAGATGTGAGATGTCTATAAGGCATAGCCGTGCAGATATCAAGGAGATGGCACATTATGTGAGTTGGAAGCTTAGTAGTATAGATATAAATCCTAGAGTTTTGGACATATTAAGTAGATGAAATCACCAAAAAAGTGATTTACAGCAGAATCAAGAAGTGAAAATGTTTCCATTACATTTTTATATGTTTTGGTAAACTTGAGGCATTTCAAAAACACAATGTAGGTTGGTAGATAGATAGTATGTGTGTGGCGGAGAAGAAAGTGTGTGTGTGTGTGTGTGTTATGTAGCAATCTAGTACTCATTGTATTACCTTGTTTTGTGAGTTCGTTATACTACTTAGTTGACATAGTTGGAAATGAAAAATATAATGGTGTGTGACTTAGCTGAATGTACATTGTTCCCTTGGAGTAAAGTAAATGTAAAAGATATCTATCTATCTATCTATCTATCTATCTATCTATCTATCTATCTATCTATATATCATATTGAAGGTCTCTAGGGGGAAAAAAAAAACAAAAAACAAAAAACACTAAAAATTGTCAAAATATCTTGAAAGGCTGTAATATCACCTCATTGGTATGAGTTGGATACAAAGACTCAGAGAAAATCTTAGGCAAGTTCTGTGAAGGCATTTCTAATTTTCTATTGAGTTCCCTCACCCCAGCAGTGCCCATCTACCACCCTGAGAATACACAGTACAGCAATAATGCACTGTACTAAAATAGTTCAGACTTGTTTGTTACCCATTCTACAATAGTTCAAACTTCTCGTGCTTTCCCACCCCCACTCCATCCAAACAAGTAAAATGCAGGAACATTTGCTGAACTATAGGGATAAAATCTCTCACTTGTATTTGATAGTTAAGGGATTCGATTGTGAACAGAGTGGTGATGACCACACGGTGTGTGGCAGTGAGAGGAGAGCAGGTGCTGTCCCTCTTGTGTGAAGATGCTCTTGGAAGCCCTTCTCCTATTGTCACCTTCCCTCCTCAGAATACCAAGCAAGATCCAGACCGGCCAAAGAAGACCTGGAGCAGATCTGTCAGCTCTGCTTTTGTCTGGATTTACTTTCCTTTGTTTGGAAAATTATAAGAGGTAGAATCCAGGTTTTGAATAGTCCAGTGTAAGCAGGTAGAGTCAGCCTCTTCATCTAGGCAGTGCTTTAGACATTAGGCTGCAATGAGGCTAGGCATCAGGGGGCTACTGATTCAACAGTAAGTGGTCTGGAGCTTAGGGCAAAGGCATGTTACTAAGAGAGAACATGTGTGTGCATGGGTGTTCCTTCTTCCTCTCTCCATGAGGAAACTAGTTTAAATAGTAAGTGGCTATTTAAGACTTAATATATTCAGCATTCTGGGTACTCTAAAAAATGCTATCTTAGTACTCTTGACAACTGCTTCAAACTGTGATCAGTAGAGATCTTTATGAGTAGAACCAAACCACTTTGATTGCATCTTCTCTCTATTCAATACAAATAGAGTAAATAGATGAGTCACTCTTGTTATGTGACTGAAAACTACACTGAGCAACTTTACTGGTTGCTTGTGAAGCTTGATATGGGTAACTGAGTTGAGAAGAATTGGGCTCAAGGAGAGTGTATGCTAATTTGGTGAAATTCCCTTAGTACATCATAATCCTTAGATTTACAATAAGCTTAGCACCTTGGAAGGTGCCTGCCTTTTGGTACCTGCCTTTTTCTTATGGTGCTGAATTTTTCCTTTGGTTGCAGGAACAGTATTCTTTTTCTTAGACTGCTTTTTTGTTGTTGTTTGGTTTCTCATTCTTCAATGAGAAGAGGTCAATCTATAACAATCTCTGACAGTAGGGTGTGTGTGTGCATGTGTGTGTGTGTGGGTGTGTGCATGTGTTTTGCTCTTGGTTCTGGTTGTTGGTTACTCATCTATTTTTGAAGTATAAATTGATATGCACAGCTCCAGTTCGAATTTCCAATCATATTAATGACATCTACCAAGGATGAAAGTAGAGATTTTTCTCTGCACAATGATTTCCTTTCCAGGATGCAATCAAACCATCTCTGTTAGCTTTTTCCACCTAGTTTCTGCTTCTCATTAATATTTAGAGGTGGGAATTTTGGAGGAAGTCAGTGGATGAGAATAGTGTGCATATAACATCACAATAAACTAAATGGGGTATAACTGCTGATTTTCTTGTTTATTGTTCATCACAAAACTTAATAGTATTCAGTGGTTGGGGATTAAAATAGGAATGGGAAAACTAAATGTATTTTTACCTTCTTAAGCTGAAATCAAGCATAATACCAATTATTTTCATAAACTCTGTTAAAGCTCAGCCATAGGTTGGGTGTAAGTAAAAGGTTTTGGTTTTAGTTTTATTTAATTCTATTTGTCTCCATACAAATTTTTGTAGAAATTTTGAAAGTGTTCTGTCCAGGGCTGCTCTTCCAACTATTTGAATTACAAGTAGACTCTTTGGCTCTGCTTTAATCATTTTGGACTTAATTTTTGTTCTTCATTCTGACTTATATGAGTTCATAATTTGCCCTGTTTTTTGTGTGAAGCTTCTTACATCTTTCTTCTCTGAAAAATCCAATGCCCCATTTATGAGTAGGGAAAAATGATTGCAGTCTTAGTGCTGGGAATGAATTTATATTCCATGCTTAAGGAAGCATCTTTTAATACACTAGTTTCAAGTTCACTTCTCCTGGGGATTATGTATGGCTATAAACCTCACATGCAGATGTAGACCCACTAGCAAGCCGAGGTCAATGAATGACTCAGTACCTCTTTCATTTCACTAAGAATTGAGAACCAAAGCTTCTCCTTGATGTTATTTCTACCGTACTAATTGAATCTTCATTTTCTGGATATGACCAAAAGGGAGGTAGAATGAAAGAAAATAAATTAATCCCTGAAAACCAAAAGGAAAATAGCAAAAGCAGAGTGGAACTGAGAAGTGGGGCCAAGAATTAAATGACTTGAGAACCAAGTGAATTTCTGGTTGCAGAATCCCCAGCTGGTATCTAGTTTATGAAATTCTTTAGATTCCACCCTCCCAATCAATGAAAGCACGTTTTTCCTTAGAACGCCATCTCCAGAAAACTCCTGGATCCCTATGCTCAAATCTATGAATTTATAACAGTTCACTATGATTTCAGCCAATTCAGTCATATTATTGATTCCTAATTCTTAGTTCTCCTATGCATGTATGTATAGTAAAACATATCTTTATAGAATCTACATAATGTCAGATAAACCTTACTTCCTCAGGTTCAGGATGATTATGAATGGGACATTGAATGATAATTTTCCATGGTTCTTTTTTGTTACAAATCAATCTATAATGAGCCCAAATCATGTAAAAGCTGATGGCCTGATTCATGGTCTCTTCGTTATCACAAAAGGCTCAAAATATAAAACCTACCTGGAATTTGTTTTGTCATCTCCTCTCCCTTTCTTCACCTTCCCATAAGATATCCCCCAGTTTCCCTTATTATATTTTAATGAAACCCACTGGGGACAAAAAAGGAAGTGACATTTTAGGTTCAGTCCATCAGAAACACTTGTTTTTGATCTCGTGTGTTCTTGTACCTCATTGGCTGGGACAGTGTTGACTAAAACTGAGCTCTGGAAAGCAGCTGCTCACATCCTTATCTTTCCCATTGTACCTGGCAGCTCTTCCTATTATGACATCTAAACTAGTCAAGAGTTCACTCCCTTGAGCACACATTTGCGAGAAGGAAAGAAATATTTCAAGGATGTGTAACTTATTGGACAGACATAAATCTATGACTTAAGGCTTTGCAATTTATTTCTGCAACACATCTCTTATGTTCTTGATCACTGAGGGTCCTGTCAGCTGGTCCTGCTTTGTTTGGCCACTGATGGACTTGAATTGATGATTTGGCAGTTTATTTTTAAATGTGATTTTTAGAGACTTTTGAGAACATCTCTAGGCAGAGATATCTGCCTTTCTTCTAAGTAAAACAAGCAAACAAATAAACCCCAAAAACTCCTCTCTTCTAGGATTTTTATTCAAATAAAAAAAAAATCATCATTAACTTGCGCATTACCGAGAACACATTTATCATTCTCTCTGAACAAGAGAGTAGTAAAGAGTGAATGCAGACTATACAGGCTTTATAGAAAAGACTGCTGAAAAAAGAAAACTGTAGAAGACCCATGTAATCCATTTTGTCATTTTTGCATGAAATCAACACTGCTGTAGGACCTTAGTTAGCACTTAGGATGTTAAAATGGCTTCATTCACAAAAGACATCAAAGAGATGCTAGATAGGAAGGCTTCCCATATCTGAAGGTTTCCTCAGAGTTTGTCATTTTTTACTTACAAAAATATGTGGGGAATTTCATCTCTTTGCAAGTAGTTTTACAACTAAAATCCTATTCCCCGCCCCGCCCAGAATGACTTTTTGTGCCTGTGTTAGATTTTTTAGGTTGTTGAAACAAATTAGCAAACTTAATGACTTGAACAACACACTTACTATTTTTACAGTTCTGGAGGCCAGAAGTCCAAAATGAGCCTTGCAGTGCTAGAGGGAAGGTGCTAGCAGAGCTGGTTCCCTCTGGAGGGTTATGGAAAAGTCTGTTTCCTTGTCTTTTCTGGCTTCTGGAAGTGCCTGCATTTCTTGGCTCATGCCCCCTTCCTTGTATCACATTGCTGCTTTCTCTTCTGTAGTCAAGTTTCTCTTTGCCTCCTTGTTACAGGACACCTGTGACTACATTTGGGGCCCACGTAGATAATACAGGATGACTACCTCATGACCTCTAGACCCTAAATGTATCATGTCTGCAGAGTCCATGCTTGCCTTGTAAAGTACCATCAGAGCTAACAGGGATAAGGACCTTGGTGTCTTTGGGGACTGTTATTCATTCTACCACAGATGCTATTAATATGTTTTAAAATTGCATTTTAATATTAACTACATTTAGCAAATGTTTGTTATGCATTATCTTAGAGATATTACCACCCAAGTGTTTTTATTTAGTTGAATATTAGCTGAACTGGAAAAATCATCATGCATTCATATGCCAACTTCACAAATGTATGTCATATAGATTTATTATATTAAATTTTTCAGTACGTAAGAGAGAAGTTTCAGGAGGAAAGATGAAAACTCTGCCAACTCATAATTTGATTTGAATTGCTGTAGACAAAAGTTATAATTCTATCATCTCCAAGTTAAAGAAAAAAACAACTAGATTTTTTTTTTCTAGTCTTTTTCCTCAGGTGTATATGAAAATACAGCCAAATGTAGATGCAGAAAAAGTAGTTTATATATGAATTACAGAACACATTGAGAAGATAATATCCTTTTTCAGAATAATAACCTTATGAAACTGGTTGAGAAGCCTTCACAAGCTCTTCAAAGGTCATCTCTGTGCATTTGTAGGTTATTGATATTTTATTTGAGGTTTCAGGAAATTGGGATAGTATTTGAAAAGGAAGAATTTTTGACAACCGATGAATATATCTTTTAGTGCTTTTGAAAAAGGCCTGTAGTCAGTAGCCACCATGGTGAATGGCACTGCAGGAAGTCTGTTTCTATTATATCAAATGTTTAAACTAGACAAACAAACAAAAAAAGCTGGTAAAATTGAGATCTCCTAAGAAACAGCTACTTAGGCGCTATGCTTTGAAACAATAACCAACGTAGGTTCCAGCCAGTATAAACTCGATGACAATCAATCTCTTGGGAAAGCAGATAGAAGGAAAATGATTAAGGTAAGATGACTGCAACCATTGCCTAAGGAAGCAAATAAACTTGGTAGATGTAAATTCAGGTGCCAAGGTAAATAAACATAGGTAATTAGTGATTTCCTTTTCAGCAGGTCTGTGGAGGGTAAAAGAGACTCAACACTTCTATACTAACATAGCTATCCTGATAACCTAATACAGAAATGGGCTGGGAGCAATGGTCTCTAATTCTAGATGCACCCAGGACAATTTTGTGTGGGATCTGGGATTTCAAGAAAATTAAAGCCAAAGGTATATCTTCAACCATATACATAGGAGATTACACATTAGATATTTTTTACTGATATATTGTTTATGTGTTAGAGGAAGAACAATCTCCAGGGAAGTGGTTATAATGATAGGTTTTAGGAAGCAATATTATTGGCATAGCAGGTCTGGTCAGCACCCTTCCCTCTTTTCTAACCATTCTGTTGTACACTGGTCCAACTTCAAACTTTCAGCACAAACTTTCATTTTCCTGAGCATTTTCACTGGTCCCAAAGCGCTCTCCCCAAGCGTAGTCAGCCCAGAGTGCCAGAGAATTAATGATGCTTAGAGCAGCCTTTAAGTGATTACCCCGCAGTGGGAGAGCCTAAATCAAGTGTTCACAGACTCCTGGAGTTTCTCAACTGGATTAACCTCCAAATCCACAGAGGTAACTTGTTAATGCATTCTTTACTAGCTACCTTCCTGTCCCTTCTATGTGCCACTTTCTGGCTCCTACAAGGGGTGTTTCCAGGGATCATTTACCAAATAAACTATTTGCATTGGAATAGTTGTCACAGGGTCAGCTTCTGGAAGAAGCTAAGATCATTGCTATTGGAACTGGTGTAGGAAGCAGATTCTCAGGACAGAATTCTGAAATGGGATCAGTGCTGGCCAGAAGGCTGTAAGAACACAATTATGTGATTAAATGCTGGCATGCTTTTATACCAGAATTAAAATGACTCACGCTCCTGGATAATGAGGCATACTGGCTTATGCAATATGTCTAGCATTTGAGAGATATGAGGACAATGATGAATATAAGGACTGAGCAATTTGCTGATTGTTAAGTGTCTCCGAAGCATGGATAGAAGGAATTGACACCTTAGGGCCTGGTGTAAAAGCTGTAAGTTTTCAATGACCATGTTTAAAGAAATGTACTTCCCTTGCAACAGAGGACAGACTGTTTTAGAAATCCCAACCAGTCACTTCCTTGAGGAGGTGGTGTTTCCCATCCCTGTATATTTTGGTTCTGCTGAACCCAGAAGTCTGGTTGCTGGAGCAGAAGAGTTCCCCCTATCGTGTAACGCAGTGAGGATCTCACTAATCCTAGTCTGCCTGGTTATTCTGCCTGGTCATTTTGAACACCTTATGGCTGTAGATTAGCAGACAGACAAAGGAGTTGCTACACTACCTGGAAAAGAACCTAGATTTTAATGAGGAGATAAAATTGCTGACACCTGATAGAATCAGTAATGTGTATATCTGGAATCCAGGGGGTTCACCACAGGTACTGTGGGTACTTTCCTGCCTGGTGATAACTGTGGATAGGAAATTGCAGTGGTCATGGTCAGATAGTGACAGAGTGAACAGAAGTTTATATTTCTCAGGGAGGTAGCTGTGAGTTATCCTACTATGGTAGAAAAGCTATCTAGAGTAATAGAAATGCTGGTCAAGGTTAAGGAGACTCTAGATGGAGAATAGAAGAGACAGATGATTAATATCATCTGTGACCTTGGTAACAACTGTAGCGCTGGGAGTGTGGCTTGTCACATAAACACTCTGGTCAAAGTCCATTTTCTCTTTTTCTTTTTTTTTCAAAGAAATTGTGGTTAGCCACACTGAATAATCGATGACAGGATAAAGTTAATGTAGGGCATGAGTGGATCTAAATGCTACAAAAGTGCCTTTATTATTTTCATATAAAAGGGACTGTCTTGTAAGATGTCAGCTCTTGCCTTGCTCTGTGCTTTTTCTGACCCTGGGATCATAATCTGTAAACCATAGGACAGCCTACAAAGGGATATTCCCATAGTCTCCTCTAGCACCCATCACTCCTCCTTGGGTGGGGAAATGCTAATCTACATGTTCTATCTTGGTTTCTAGGATTCTCAGTATGTTTGAGAACCAGTGGCCCATGTGGCAACTAGCTTTGTCATTTCAATGGGCCCAATATAGGATACAGTACTATATTCAATTCCTAATGCTGCTGTAACAAATTACCACAAGCTTAGTGGCTTAAAACAACACAAATTTATTATCTTGTAGTTGTGGAGATCTTAAGTCTGAAATGAGTCTCGGGGGCGCTAAAATCAAGGTGTCAGCAGGGCTGCATTCCCTGTAGAGGCTCTAGGGGAAAATCCATTCCCTTGCCTTTTCCAGTTTCTACAGACTGCCTACATTCCTTGGCTCAAGGCCTTCTTTCACAATCACTTTGAGTGTGTCGCGTTCCTGCAGGACACAGCAGGTGGGAGTGGAGAAGGAATGGTGAAAGGTTAAGGAAAAGAGAGAGAGACGCAAAATAGTAGAGAAAACAGTTTGGGGCCAGGGGACTTCAGCCTGGTGGACTGGAGCCCCAATCAGGCCTAACTGATCCTTTTGTTATCTTACACATAAGCAAGGGTCAATGTAGCTTCCCAGGTCTGTGCTTCTCACACCCAAGAATTAATCTCAGAGCCTAATTTCCCAAGTCTGCAAACTGCCATTACCTGAGGCCCTTTGAGGTTATTGTCATGTACCTCTTAAGAGACAGAAGCTTCCTCTGCCAAGGCTTACTGATAAGAATGCAAGGAGGACAGGTATTATCATATCAATAGGTCATTTCACAGGCAGGCTGCCAGAACCTGAAGTGAGGGGTTTATGCCCTTTTCTCCTCTCCCTGATTTCTCCCATGGCACTCACTTGCACCCACGGGTACCCACTGGCACCCATGCGACTGAGTCTGACTTGGGTTGTCCCTCTCATGGGATCTTACCCATCACTGACCGACCGGCCATTCTTTGGTGCCAAGTTGGGATATATACAGTAAGCATAATATTGAAGTTATGATCTGTCTTTATGGAGAGGTGCATGTGGGCAGACAGGCAGGCTATAATGTGACAGACCTGTTTTACTTTTTATCTCACATTTTATAAATGGAACTCAGCTTATTAAAAAGAAACAAAAAGGATTCTGTCTCTGAAAGGATCAGTGGTTGTTTTTTTTTTGAACCTATTAGGTTTGTCATTCAATATTGCTTTTGGCTCTTGTTTTTATGGTTCTTCGGCAATAGAACCAGTTTTTCACTTTAAATAAAATCAGTGAGTTTATGCTGCCCTTGTCAGAGCCATCACTCTTTTAGGCCGATGGCTGAAATGACTTGATATACACTTGAGAAATTAAGGTAAATTTGTTCCACATTAGTGGCTTTGTTGGCATTATTTGTCAAATAGCCCAATGTCTAAGCAGAGAGTTACAAAATTCTCTGGAACCTTCTAAAGCAAAATAAACTTTAGCTTTTTAATGTATTTGGCTAAAGTAAAATAGGGCTTTCAAAATTCAGAGGCAGTCCTCTAAATTTATGACTTCTACCTCTTATTTACCAAGTGGTAAGGACATGTAAGGAGTTTTTACTACTGTAGTTCCAGTAAGCTACATTTCTTTCTCTTACTCTTGTAAGACTAGAATTCATCTCCTAGGATGACCACTCAAAGTTGTTGACATGGCAGCATCAATAGAAGATAACATAAACTTTTTTGGGTAGGATAAAGTTGAGTAATTTGAGCTAAATAATTTTGTGGAATAAATATGAAGTGCATGTGCATTAGAAAATCTTGCATGACCCACTGAGTCTATTACTTCCCCACATTGTAAAGTTTACCTGTATAGTTATTAGTATGTAGAATTTTACAGACATAATCCATGGAAAAACAGACTTCGCCTAAGTAAGTGTGTTGATCCATTCATTGGGTTACTATTCCCATGAGCATTGGATGTGAACATTAAAGACTGGGGAGCTCATGTGCAAAGTAGAGAAGGAAGAAAAGGGATGAAGCGGGACAATTCACTGTACATGTATCACCCCCTCCTGTGGTTGAGGAACCTGATTCTAGAGGTGATCATTGTCATTGGAAAGTACACTAGAGTGGGAATAATGGCCTGTTCTCCCAAAGATGAAAATCATCTTTATACTTTGATTCTTAGTCCCTCCATCCATAATTGATTAATTTGTACCATATAATCGGCTATGTCTCCCTCAGCTCTAAGAATGTACTTTCCTTTGTCAGGGAAAATACATATTAAGAGACTTAATTCTCACTGTTTAAAATAATAGAAGAGACCTCCCCTCCCTTTTTTTAGATCATTTCCTTTAGACAACTTCTAAGTTGTTCCCTAGTCTTTTGAAATGGATGCAAATTTTTTTTTTTTTTTTTAAGATTTTACTGGGGAATCCAGGAAGTGGAACAGACAAGTTGCTGTCCTTTAGTTCTTCAATCTAGTTGTGGAGGACATTGCTTCACTGGCCCATGTTGGTATTATCATTGCGCTCTTCCCAGATGAGGCAGTCACTCATTGGCCATTGGACGGCTGCTCACAGTGGCTCACAGCAGCTCATTAAAGCATACACCAGCTGCCTGCCAGCCCCACTGCAGCCTACGCCATCACAGGTGACTCACGGCAGCCCAGCTCCACATCGAGCTGTTGTTCACCATCTTAGCTGTAGAGGGCGCAGCTTTACTGGCCCTCATATGTGGGATCCAAACCTGGGTCCTGCTTCTCAGAGCTGGTGTCCCAAGCCAACTCCAAACCAATGCTCCACTTGGCCAGTCTGAAGCAAATCTTTTAAAAAGTAAATCTTCCAGCTAGCTTTAGGACTCAGAAATATCTTTTTCAAGGGCTTCTAAACCATTTTTTTGAAACATAATCATCAAAGAAGGAGATGTTCTCTTTCAGTCTCTGCAAATGTAGGAACCTAACTTTGGTGGTGGTGGTGAGGGCTTGCTCCAACTTCAAAATTACTACTTGTCATAAAGACATGAGATGGGCCAGTCGAGTGGCACGGTGGTTAAGCACTGGCTTGGGATGCTAGCGCCCCTGGTTTGGGCCCCACATATGAGGGCCAGTGACACTGCCCTCAAAAAAAAAAAAAAATTATATGAGATGTTTTGTTCCCCTTCCCCCCTTTGGTAAAAGCCAGGTAGCTAACACAGATGGTCACCTCAACTACCAAGTGAGTTTGCGATGAGCTGTGTATAAGAAATGGTGCTGTGAAGTTCTCTTAGTGGAGGATTATCTTGAAAATATGTAGTAATGAGTAGTATCTGCATGGCTATCTGAGAGGGTCAGATGTCTCTCTGTCTTTGCAGTCTTTTAGTGGATTACCTGTTATAGGCTCACATTTCTGTTTTAATGTTTCTTAAATAATACAATCACCTTTCTCTTCTACCTTCAAGGAAAGGTTTTTCAGAGTTGTAGGATTGTTGTTTTTGTTATTGTTTATTTGTTTTTCTTTAAATTATATTCCCCCAACAATCTGGATATATTCTCTAATCATTTAAAATAATCATGACAACAAAATTATACTATCTTTTGTAGAAAAATTTGAAAGTGGTCAGATAAAATCTATAATATCATATATTTATCCTTTGTGTTGAGCTCAGAACACCAGGAAGTCAGGGATAGAGTCACAGGTTTTACCAGAATCTTCTCCCATGCTGCCTTTCAACTTCCCTAAGAAGGATGCTATGTCATTTCGACTCTCAGTCCCACTCTTTCTCATAGCCCAAAAAAAGTGATTTCACAAGGTAAACACAATACATGGAATTAGTTCTTTGAAAAATTAATCATTGGTTTCCAAATCCTTTCTTCTGTCCATATAATCTAGATCTTCAAGTTGCAATGTCATATTTATAGGTGAGAAGAATTTACAATATTTTAAAAATATTTTATTAATATGACAGTTACTTTTATTTCAAAATGATGAAAATTTAAGCCAACCTTGAACTTTGTAACCCCACCTCTCATGCAGATTACGAGGTAAACAAAGGTTTTAAGGTCAAGTTATGGCCAAATACTATAGAACAAGGTTTAAAATGCAGAACTTTGAGGAGAGCAAGGCTTTTAGTCATGAAAACACTATTTTAAAAATACCTCCATAGCACAAGAGGTAATTATGAATATGCCAATCAAGTAATTACCTCCACTTGTCAAATGTAACAAGTGTAAAAAAGGAGGCATAATACTATCAAATTTTAAGTTTGTTGGGAGCACTTCATAAGCTAGGCATTATTTCTAAAATCCTTTGAAGTGATTTTGAGTTATTGATATTTCCTGGGATATGAAGAATAAATCATTTAAAAAATCATTTGTGAAATGATGATTTATTAATCATACCTGAGATCACATAAACCCCTTGTAGTTTGGGTCACCTTGATGGATATATTGGTTTTGGCTGAGTATGTCTGTGTGGACCACAGAGGCTACAGTTACATTAACTGTATTTTTTCAATTCAATTTGCTTTTTAAATCCACAAAATGCTTTCAGCTGGTAGTGGCAACCATACTGTCTCTATAATTAGAATATTATTAGCTTTAAAATGCAGATCTAGTGGGTAGAGTGTTGGTGGATATGTTTGTTCCTGTAACTTTAGGCATAGGGGCCTTCAGAAATTTTCTCTGAACTTTCTCTCTGGAGATTTAGAATCTGTGTCTTTTTAAAGATTTAAATTAGTCACAGTGCACCAACAGCAGTAAAATTGCAAGAATTTGCTTATTCTCAGTGTTTAATTTCGCCCCATTTCAATGGCAGCCAACTTAAAAAAATCAATAGTTGCTTTGCTCAGATGTTGGTTGAATTGTAAAAAATCCACTTTGTAGATCACTTTGCCATTCAAACAGGATAATGTTCTTTTAACCATTTTTTCAAAACTCTGATTGTACAGGCTGCAAGCCCTATGTTATTTGGTTTCAAACAAATTATATTTAATCTTCTGTAATCAGTTTAATGTTTAGAAGAAACAAAATAGATGCCTTGCAGGATTTCTAAATGCCTGGCATGCATGTCTCACTGTCAGTAGCTTTATTGTTTTGAATGGAAGTGAAATTCAAGACAATTGATGCCTCAGCTGCTGAGGAAGCAGAGGAAGCATCAGGTGATACAAAGTCGCTTGCTCAGTAAAATTGCTGCAGGCTGAGATCAACCATCAGGAACTTGCCTGAAAGTCCTGCTTCAGTAGACTGAACAATGCTGTTTAGTGACTCATTTCAGATGAAACAGAATTCCTAAAAGACTACATTGTGGATTTTCAGAAACTCACATTTTCATTGTAGTGTCTGTCTGATCCTATAATGCTGATTTGTATCTCCGAGGTAGTTGAAAAACATGCTACAAATTCTTTGACATTGCTTCCATCAAGAAAGCATCAACAGTCTCTTCTCCTTGAAACTGGGCGAGCCTTTTGACAGCCTTAACAAATAGAATACAGTGGAAATGATGCTGGGTGACTTCCAAAAGCAGGTTAGATTAGGTCATGTCAGAAGCTTGTGCTGGTCTGTCTTGGGACACTTGCCCTGGGAGCCTTTTGCTACAATGTAGGAAGTCCAGATACCCTGAGGCTGCATGGAGAGACCATATAGTCAGACCCTATAGAGACTGAGAGAGGTACTAGAGAAGCCCCAGCAATACTTGCTCCAGATATTTGATCTTCCCCAGGTCAGGTGCCGGAAATGTGAATGGAAACCTTTCAAGATATCCTCAGGGGTGACCAGTTAGCTCAGTTGATTAGAGTGTGGTGCTGATAACACCAAAGTTGCCGGTTGCATCCCCACATGGGCCACAGTGAGCTGCACCCTCCCTGAAAGAGTCAACTATGTCATTGTAACATGAAAGCAATGTGTAACCAATGACCATGGTTGTTCCCGTATTTAAAAAAAAAGAAAAAAAAGATATCCCCAACTCCAGCAATTGCATGAGCCTACAGAGTGAGCCCAGTCTGCCTCGCTGTGCCCGATCTGTCTCCAGAATTGTGAAGAAATGATTGCTATTGTTTGAAGCCATTGATTTGGAGTGCATTTTTATACAGCAATAGATAACAGGGAATGCTTCATTATATACTTTCTAGAATGTTTATAGCCTACAAATAGTATATTGTTGTCTAAATATATTTATCTTACTCTTCTTTAATAAAGGGTTCTAGCACAATAGACGAAAATATTTCTTTACATAATTTTTCTGACTGTACATCTCTGTTATATAAATTCAGGTATTATGTTAAGCCCTAATTGAAGAAATAAATTGAAAATGCCTGAATTATGATATAAAATATCCTTAAACTCACGAATATAAAACAGATAAAATGCAATTTGGCACAAGTGCTTTGCTAATCTTTTTCTCCCTTGTTGAATCTGAGCTACACTAAAACAGTCACTCATTTCCTGAGAAGAAAATAGGGATCTATAGGGGTAAAAGAAGAAGGCCTTGTCTAAACTTGGACTCATCCTTTCCACAGATTGAATGTATTATTTTAAAATTCCTAAGGTTTGAGAGAGTTTTTACAAACATTAGAGGAACACATAAGAGTACTCTGAAATATTTGTGTTCTTTTTTAAAAAAAAAACTAAGAAAGAAAATCACCTATGATCATTACAGCCATTTTGCTAAATCACTCTTGCTGTTATCGCCTCTATACATCCATTTTCATTTTTTTTTTTTTAAAGATTTTATTGGGGTATTGGGGGAGGGGAACAGCATTGGGGAATTGGGGAAGGGGAACAGACAAGTTGCTGTCTTTTTGTTCTTCAGTCTATTTGCGGAGGACGTTGCTTCACTGGCCCATGTTGGTATCATCATTGCGCTCTTTCCAGATGAGGCAGATGGGTCACCGGCCTCTGGATAGTCACTCACTGCGGCTGTTGGCAGCTGATGCTGGCTGCCAGCCACTCACGCTGGTTGTCGTCCACTCACTGTAGCCCATGGCAGCCCACTGCAGCAGGGGCTGCAGCCTATACCATTGCCGGTGCTCGCACAGCCCAGCTCCAGGTGGAGCTATTGTTAGCTGTAGAGGGCAGTGTCACTGGCCCTCATATATGGGATCTGAGCAGAGGCTGCTGGCATCCCAAGCCAGCTCTTAGCCAATGCGCCACTCGGCCGGCCCTCCATTTTCATTTTATAGATTATCTTCTAATATGCACATGTGAATTTTTAATGAAAGTATTACTATGCAATTTATATTTTAGAAAATACATAATTGTATTTGGTAATGTATATTTACACTTTATCTGCTTGGAACACTATTCAAAGTCACATCCTTAGAAGTACTAAGAAGGTCTCCTTGCCTCCTAATGTGAAGTAAACAGGCCATCACAGTGCAGGAACTAAAGTCCTTGGAGTCTATATTTGTAACATTTTGCCTAAATCCATGTTTGTCTTCCTTCTTATATTTATTTATTCTTTTGCATTAATTTAACTTAAGTCCTGTTTATAATCTTTTTTTAAAATTCCATCTAATATAGTAGAGCATTGTATCAGTAAGACTATAGCATAGGCTAATTAAAGTCAGGGAAAAATCTAAAAATCCCAGTGTAATACAAAACTGTCTGTTTCTCTCCATGATACCATGGTCATAGGCAATGTCCACAGGAGCTCTCTTCTTTTTAGGCTCCCAGGGCCCCAGGCAGACAGGGCGGTACTATTCATATAAACAGCATTGCTATTGCCTGTCAAAAAGAAGCAAGAACTCTGGAAGGTCTTGTATTAACAAATGCTCAGCATAGACACACTCCATGTCTTCTTAATGGCTAACACTAGTTAAAAGGTACACACCCAATCACCAGAGAGACCAAAAGTACAAACCCATGTATGGCTAATGGCATTAATGATGACCACAGGAACAAAGCAGTAAAATGATACATTATATACTTTCAATTTTTAATGTCATAAATCCAAATCATATAGTTTATTCCACTACACTTATTGAATATATTATTTAAGGTAATGTGGACTAATATAAATGAAGAAGACATCTTTCCTCAGATCACTCACAAGATGATAGAATAGATACACTGAAAACAGCACTAAGAAAGGGACAGAGCTTGTGCTTCAGCATGTGATGAAGCTGCAAAATGCATGACGGTAACCAAGAGGAAGGAAATACTGACCCTGCCCAGGAGATGTATAGAGGGCTTCCCAACACATTCTAGAAATTTATTTCAAAACTCAGCTGTATTACTAAATTCAAAGAAAATATTTTAAAAATAATCTTCACAAACTACAAAATGTCAATCTTGTACATTTAAGTTCTATTTGTGGTTTCATTTCCAAAGAAATATTAAGAACCTTCTATTCTGTATGATTAAACAAAAACTGCAGCATACTAAACTTTATAGGTTAATGGTTAAAAACACAAATTTAAAACATATCATTAAACACAAATTTATAAGAGCTTAAAAATACCAACTGATGATTGTTAGTCACCAAATGCCATACAACTGTGATAGAAACCCCCCAAGTGATCACAGGCCTCTTCCTTAAAATAACCTTTTTTAAAAAAGATTTTTATTGGGGAATTAGGGGAGGGGAACAGACAAGTTGCTGTCCTTATGGTCTTCAGTCTAGTTAAAACAACCTTTTGAGGTAAACACTTTCCCCTTACAGTAGTCCCCCCTTATCTATAGTTTTATTTTCCATGGTTTCAGTTACCCACAGTCAACCACGGTCTGAAAATATCAAACAGCATATTCCAGAAAGAAACAATTTATAAGTACTAAATTGCACACCATTCTGTGTATTGTGATGAAATCTCACTATGCCCCACCCAGGATGTGAATCAGCCTTATGTCCAGTATACCCACACTGTATAAGTAACTGCCCGTTAGGCACTTAATAGCCGGCTGGGTTAGCAAATCTATCCTGGTATCACAGCATGTGTGTTCAGTACCCTTGGTTTTACTAAATGGCCCCAAAGTGCAGGGGGAGTGATGCTGGGAACTTGAACATGCCAAAAAGGAGATTTAAAGTGTTTTAAGTGAAAAAAATGAAAGTTCTTGATTTAATAAGGGGAAAAAAATCGTATGCTAAAGTTCCTAAGATTTATGGTGAGAACTAATCTTGTGTTTGTGAAATATGAAGAAGGAAAAAGAAATCTGTGCTAGTTTGCAGTGAGAGAGAGCAAGAGAAACCATATTCACTTAACTTTTATTGCGGTATATTTTAATTGTTTTATTATTTATTTTTAATCTCTAACTGTGCATAATTTATAACTTAAACATTATCAATGGTATATATGTATAGAAAAAACATAAAAAACCTGTACTACCCACAGTTTCAGACATCCACTGGGGTCTTGGAATGTATCTCCCATAGATGGGGGGCAGAGGGCACCTGTACACTATTTTTATAGATAAGGCAATTGATACTCAGAGTTTAAGTGAAGCATCCATTTCCCTACTATTAAATAGTATGAATGTTTGAAACAACACCTGACATCAGAACATGGATTCTTAACTCTGAGTTTACTATACATCACAAAATATAAATCAACTTTATAAAATTATAATAAATAAACATGTATGAAGAGAGTATGTATTCTTAATGAATGCCTCTTAAAAATAATCATCTGACATTATCTAAACTGGTTTTCTCAACATGATCAAATTATGGTAAATGGGAGAATCAGGTGATATTACCTAAATGCCAGTAGATTAAAAACCTAAGGTTTAACAATGCTATAATATGTACATACTTATTCAAATTCTAGTATAATTAATGATCTTATGAAACCATAACAAGATTTGTGGGTAATTAAATCATAAAGGACAGTTACTGAATTAAAACTGCAGTATATTCTAACCATTGTTGTCCTTAGAAGACATGATATACATATGGTATTAATACCATATAAAGTAAATGGAAAATATTTTTTACATGGTGGTCGGGGGAACATTTGTAGTTTGAATTTTTTTTAATATGTATAAAATGTCATCAACTACAAAGTAATAAAAGCAAAATACAACTTAGTATAATCTTTGGGGTAAGTTCTATCCCATTTCCTTACTTTCCTAATTGAGAATATGTGATTATTCTATCATCAGAACTCCGGAATGTATTTAAAATGTCCCGTGGTCTGTCCATTCTGCTCTAAGATTACACTAGGTTAGGAAGCTTTAAGTGACTAGATCACATATTCATAATTCTGTGCTCTTTATCCTTTCTCCTGTCTAGCTAGAATGTAAAGATGGCTAAAGAGAGTTTATTTCCAACAAGTTAATTTTAAACTCAAAGTACGTTGCTTTTTCTGCTAAGATAATAAATACTACTGAATCGTTCATGAATGATTAAAGAAGGTCCAGTAATCCTTTGAAAGAAGATAGAATATCAAACATCTGTTTCTTTTCATTCTTACCATAGCTGCATGAGGCATTAATTTGAAAAAAAAACTAATCAGGCCTTGAAATTCAGAACTTGGTTGTTGGTGAAAAAGAAATACATAATTGAGCTTATCAGAAACAATTTTGCCTTAAAAGTATTTTATATTCATTCCAGGATTTTTTTTTCAATTTGATTCATTATAGTGTTTTTCTGAAGGCTGATCATGCAGGATAATGCCCTCTATGGGTTTAACATTCCTAAGATATGAGAATTGACCACTGTGACTCTTACTCTCGACTTCATTGGCAAGAACCACTGAGAGATGGCATTAGTGCTGCTTTACCACCCTATATTAAATACAGCATTTTCTTCTCCGAAGTAGCATGTTGAAATGATCCCTTTTTATCCACAGCAGACTGCAAATGGATTATTTGTTAACAGTCTATTAGTTTCAAAGACACTGAAGCCAAAAAGAACTAGAGAAAAAAAAAAAAAGAACTAGAGAAGAATGGCTTTGGGGGTGACAGCCGAGGTTGCTGGAATATACAGTTTGAATACCCACAGGCACTAAATAGGTTGGTTTTGTGTTACCACAATAGGCAGGAGTTGTCTCCCAGGTCTTCCTTTGGGAACAGTAACTTCACACATGACTCCACAACATCAGCTGTACCTTCTCCAGATAAGCTTCTGATAGGTAAGAGGAATTCCTCTTCCTGCTTAGATTCCAGGCCTTCTGATGCACAGGTCATGTTTACTTGTATGTAAACATGTATGTATTGCCCATTTTCTTTTGTAAACAGCAGCAAAATATACATAATGAATAAAAATTGATATGCAGGGCCAACCGAGTGGCGCGGTGGTTGGGAGCTGGCTTGGGACGCCAGTGGCCCTGGTTCAGATCCCACATATGAGGGACAGTGACACTGCCCTCTAAAAATAAATAAATAAATAAATAAATAAATAAATAAATAAATAAATAAATAAATAAATAATTGATATGCAAAGGTACTGATTATGCCAGGGCAGAAAGTCTCTAGGAGGAAATGGAAAAATAGAAGGATGATTTAATGCTGGGACAGAGAAGCAGGGAAAGTAGGTCTGTGAAAGTAGGTAATGGAGATTGAAAGAAATCAGGAAAAAGGAAGAGAGAATTAAATCAGTAAAAACTTGAATTATATTCCTGTGCTATGGCCAAGGGTCAAAGGAGATGCGAGCGATCAGCTTATCATATCTAAGAGCTGTGAAGTGAGCACTTTCAACCTCAGTTCAGTTCTATCCCTTGTGAGCCAGAAGGAAGCGGTTTAATTTTTCTAAAGAGTCCTGTGACTCCTGTTAAGCAAACCTAAGTACATATCTTTTACGCATAGTTGAAGTTATTTCTGTAGGTGTTCTACCACAAAAATGTCCCTTTACCGCTTGTTTTTCATTTCCTTTACTCATGGGACATCTTTTCTCACCATGAGAAACCTCATTTCTGCCCTTTGCACATTTCATTTTGACCAAAGCAGTTCCGCCATGTTAGAATTGGCTCTGGCTCAAATCGGCCTTTTCTAAAAAACAAAATCAATATTCAGCAGTATAGGCTCCCTACAAGTGATGATATTCTAGATTTATTTTCCATATTCATATTTCTGTTTATATGGCTTTTTCCACCTAAATTTTCCTTAATGATTACATCCCTTTATACTGTATTACACTTCACCAATGCCATGCTTTTCATAAATATCCTCCATTCCTCAAGGTGTAAATTATTCCACCCCATATACCTTCTCTGAGGCCTTAGTTTATCTTTCTACGTCACTTACCATGTCTGCCTTGGGTGACTGAACATAATGTGTGTTTTTTCTCAGAGACAGGGAGGACTTATGCGTCATGGATCAAGCATTATTCACTGCATGTTCTTTTTAGTGTCAAGCATGGTTTACTCCCTCATGTCATCTAATTTTCAAATCACCTAAATAGCCTATTGAGCACTGTGTCACTCTCCATTTAATTACCAAAATGATTTTTTTAAAGATAATCTCTCACTACCTGTCTCTAGGTTTTTACTATATATTTTCTGACTCATCTACCTAATTAATTCCATAATGGCAAAGACTTTTTAATTTTTTTTTTTTTACTTTTGTATTTCTAGCACCTAAAACAATGCCTGGTAACAACATAGATGTTCAATAAAACAAAACAAAACGAAAAAACCATAAATTTTAAAAGCATCCACCTAACATGACCCACATCTTTCTATGCAATTAACATGTTTATAGTAAATTATTTGTGTTAATCCACTACACAATTCTTAAAATGACTTTTATAGAATCACTAATATCCAAAATTATTCCGTTTTCCTGACTTTAGTTAGGTAATATGTCATTATCTGCCCTTTATAGATAATTAAAAATCAAATACCTGGTGATTAAGAATTAACAGGATTATATGAGGAGGTAAATAGTACCCTACCTAAATTGGTTAAATCCAGGGGCAATACATAGTAACATTATTTCTATTTCAAGTTAATGAGTTGTGTTAATTACAAATCAGTCTTCACTTGATACTTTTTATACGTTGAGATTTTTCTCTACCAAACCCAAGTTACTGTTATTTATATATTTACTTTATTAAAGAAAATGTTCATACTATAAAAGTCATTTCTAGTATACTATTTTCTTCAGTAGAGCACTCTTTTATTTAAGAACTAGTTACATTAGATCTCTTGAAAAGTCAACTGTGGACCATCAGAAAAGTTATTTGTCTATATGGAATTTCCCATGATAATAATTCCCACATCAAAGGGAACATAAATCAAATTTAGTAACAGCTTAACCTTCTTGCATTTGACTTTTCTGGTAAATATTCCAGACTTTTTCTGTGTTCTACCAAAATTTTCTCTACAGTAAATCTATATCAAATATGCTTTCTATGTTTTTTTATATTTTTGTATATTTTATATTCGATATGTGCTTTCTGTATTCTTGCAGTAAAAATTCTACATCAAAATAATTTATTTTTTGGAAAAAACGCATTGTATCCTTGGAAATAAGAGACTGCAATTTTAGCTTTATTTTCAAATTTATATGTATAAAAAAAATCAGACATTTCCACAACTTATGAAGATCTGGGGAAAGTTTTATTTTGAGGGATTATATTTGAAGTCTAAACATTTTATCAAGACTAGGACTTCATATGTAAATATAGTGGTGCAAAAACAAATACAAAGCAAAAAAGAAACATCATAGTTACTTTCCATGGACAATCTTTTTTCTCAGAGGGACCTCTGGTGATTTCTGCCTGACATAAGAAGTGGACTTTTTTTTTTTTTTTTTTAGGGCAGTGTCACTGGCCCTCATATGTGGGACCTGAACCAGGGCTGCTGGCTTCCCAAGCCAGCGCTTAACCACCGTGCCACTTGGCCGGCCCAGGAAGTGAACTTGTAAGTGACAGATAAATTGTCAAATATTATTATCTTATTTGGTGAAAAATTAGAATCTAGTATATGGATAATTACCAAAATATACAAATATTGATTTGACTATATGGAGGAGGAATAAAAATACCACAACTATATCTTTTTTTATTTTTAACGTTTTTATCATTTATTAGTTTCAGGTGTACAACGCAATGCAATAGTTATACTCTTTATCCCCCAAAGTGACAACCCACCTCCCCCAGTTCGCCACCCCACTCCCCCCCCATATCATACATATCCACCGCAATTCCTTTGACTCCCTTCCACAGTATACTCCACATCCGGTGACTATCTATATATTCAGTTACAGTTGGAATACAATATTATACAACATCAGCTTCAGGAATACAGTGCAGTAATCAAGCCTCTACTCCATCCATGAAGTGGTCTCCCTAACAAGACATATGACTATCTGACATGCCACAAAATTTTTACAACATTATTATATTCCCCGAACTGTGTTTCATATCCCTGTGGCAATATTGTAGTTGTCTATTTATGCTGTCTAATCCCTTCCCCTTTCCCCTTATCCCCACCCCCTCCCAACTAGCAACCCTCAGTTTTTCCTCTATATCTATGAGTCTGTTCACTTTGATCGTTCATTCAGTTTTTCAGATTCCACATATAAGTGAGATCATATGGTCTTTGTCTTTCTCTGACTGACTTACTTCACTTAACATAATAGTCTCTTCACAACATCATCAATTACATTTCCAGAACTGCCCCCCATATCACTGCGGCAACATTGTAGTCATCCACCTACACTGTCCAAAACCTTCCCCCACTCCCTCATCCCCACTCCCTCCCAGCCAGCAACCAACAGTTTTCCCTCCATATCTGCTTGATATGACTTCAATCTTCTTAAATTTACTGAGACTTGTTTTGTGGCCTAATGTGGTCTATCTTGGAAAATGTCCCATGTGTACTTGAGAAGAATGTATATTCTGTTTTTTCAGGGTGAAATGCTCTAAAAATATCAACGAAGTCCAGGTGGTCTAAAGTGTCATTTAAGGCCCTTCTTTCTGTGTTGATTTTCTGTCTAAAGGGTTTGTCCATTGGTGACAATGGGGTGTTGAAGTCCCCTACTATGATAGTGTTACTGTTGATCCCTGTCTGTATGTCTGTCAAAATCTGTTATGTGTAATTAGGAGTTCCTATGTTGGGTGCATAGATGTTTATTAGGGTTATAGTGCCCTTCTTTGTCTTTTATTGTAGTCTTTTTAAAGTCTATTTTGTTCAAAATAAGTATTGGTACTCCAGCTTTTTTTTCTTCTCATTTCCATTTTCATGAAGTATCTTATTCCATCTGTAAACAGCATATACATGTGTCCTATTTTCTTATCCACTCAGCCACTCTCTATCTTTTGATTGGAGCATTTAGCCCATTCACATTTAAAATGATTATTAATAGGTGCATATGTATTGCCATTTTGTTATTTGTATTCCTGGTCTCCCTGGGTTAGCTTGTTTATCGCTTTCTTTTGTTTAAAAAAGCACTTTTAACATTTCTTGCAATGCTGGCTTGGTGGTAATGAATTCCTTAAGCTTATTCTTTTCTGAGAAGCTCTTTATTTCTCCTTCAATTTTAAGTGATAGCCATGCTGAGTAGAGCAACCTTGGTTGTAGGCCGTTATTTTGTGTTACTTTGAATATCTCCTGCCACTCCCTTCTGGCCTGCAGAGTTTCTGTAGACAAGTCAGCTGTTAGTCTAACAGGAGTTCCTTTGTATATAACCTGCTCTTTCTCGTGCAGCCTCTAGGATTCTGTCTCTGTCTTTAACCTTTGCCATTTTAACTATGATGTGTCTTGGTGTGGATCTGTTTGGGTTCAGCTTGTTTGGAACCCTCTGCACTTCCTGGGCATGTATGTTGATTTCCTTCACCAGGGTAGGGAACTTTTCAGTCATTATTTTTTCAAATACTTTCTTGACCCCTTGCTTCTTCTCTTCTCCTTCTGGTATTCCTGTGAGTCAGCTGTTGTTCTGCTGCATCTTGTCCCATAGGGCTCTTAAACTATTTTCATTGTTTTTTATTCTTTGGTGTTTTTGTTATGCCAACTGGGTGATTTCTGCTATTTTGTCTTCCAAATCACTCATCCGCTCCTCTGCTTCATCTACTCTACTGGTGATTCAAGTGTGTTCTTCCTTTCAGTTATTGTATTCTTTAGTTCTAACTGGTTGTTTTTTATGGTTTCCCTATCCTTCTTTATGTCCTCACTAAGTTTGTTAAACATTCTTATCAGTGTTCTAAACTCTGTCTCTGAAAGGTTGGATCCCTCTGTTTCATTTGGTTCCATTTCTAGAGGTTTCTTCTGATCTTTTACTTGTGACATGTTTCTTTGTTTCCCCATTTTGGCTGTCGATCTGGGATTGCTTTGATGTATTAAATAGATCACCAGGAGAACTCCAGCTGGATCATGCAGGCACACAGCTCACGGCCGGACACTCCCAGGAAAACTCCCAGTCTCAGCCTGTCCCAATCAGCCGCTTGCAGATCAGGCCGAGCAGCCCGACAACCAATCACCAGCCTGGCAACTCTGCAAGCGCAGTGTGGAGAGCAGGGACCTGAGGCGGGGACCCAAGGCGGCTTCTGCACTCCCCCGTTTCAGTGAGCAGCCTGTTGGAGCCAGAGCAAGCCCACCAGGCGTCTCCCTGGCAACGCAGCACAAGCCGTGTGGACGGTGGGGATCCGAGGCGGCTCGCGCATTCCTGCGTCTCAGAGACCACAACTATATCTTGAAGCAAGTAGGAATACTATAGATGTTCTTTATATTTGGAGCTTTATCTCCCAAATCGGTATTATTTCTAGAGTTTATTATCAAGTAAGTCTAGAGAGCAAATTCAAATATGATTCAGAGCGTGGTATTCTATGATCTATACACTTCATTTTCCAAAGTCAGGCATCAAAATTTACACAAATGGTTTTCAGTTACCAATGTCTTTTTGGTTTAGTATCAGTTGCCTACTTCCTTAGGTGTGAATGAAATTTTCTTTCTCTATAATAACTCATGTGCCGCAAACAGTATCAATTCAAGTAAGTATTGAGAAGAATTCAGTCTCTCAATGCTCAAGGGCAGCATCAGAATAATATACTATGGAAGCACAAAGCTGACAACTAATTTTGAATTCAGACCTTTTTTTATGCAATGTGATTCTAGGCTATATGTCTATAGGCAATGATTTAAACAATATAGAGAAATATTTGTTAATTTGAAAACATTTTACACTCTAGGTGATTAATGATGGTGAAGTCAATTTCATTTTTGGAGATACCTTATTTTTGAAATCATAGTAAACATGATCAACATATATTTTCATACATAATCATGTCCTCTTCATATCTTTGTTAACTATACATCCCATTCTGTCTGTGTATAAAAAAGGTTCATGCAATATTGAAATCAATGCCTTTAGCACAACTTTTTGTATTTGCCTCGTTGACCTTCCATGTATTGCAAATTTAATCTCACTTAAAAGCATTCCAACACTTTTCTGCTTATATAGCTAATGTCTGTTCCTTTGTATTATTTTCCATAGCTATTTAATTTTACTGTTGTATTATTTTTATATGGCTCTGAAATGAAATTTAGAATGAACTGAAAATTGCAGTGTTATGATAACTAAGCAGATACTCTCTGTCATGTGTACTGTTGGTATTTATGCATGATGTAGGTGATGAAAAGCTGTTAGCAAATTTTGTGCTTATTTCCCTACAATATAGTGTTGATTTTTAATCACTTTTTGAAGCTCCTTTTCAGTTTTTCATCCTACTAATTTGAAGATTATGAACTGTGCAATGTAAGAAAATAAACCATAATTTCACAACACTGGATATAGTGCATATTTTTTCAGAGGTAAATCTCGAATTTAGCTGTTATTTTACAGCACATATCACCTGAATGGTAAACATCTCAGGTGGGAGATTATATTATATAACCTCCCAATTAGGTGAAAACCCAGTTTCTGCTGGTTCATTTAGGGAAACCCTTCTTCCTTCTTGCATACCAAGGACATCAAGATGGACCCATCAAAACCACTGCTGACATGAGGAATAACTCTCACTACCTTCAGGTTTTCACACTTCCTTCTCCTTTTCTTGATTTGACAATTGATGCTGCTGCTTGCTGAAGACAAGCACTAAGCCAGGGAGTCTGGGTTTCCCCCTTTCTCTACCTACTCCATCTGTACTTAAATTCTGGGCACTTTGATCACTGTGCAAGTAAAACATTGCATAATGCTGATATTGCTGGAAAGAAACTTGGAGTTTCTACTGTGCTTCTCTAGACTATCAAGTTGCATTTGTGGTCTCGTATAGGCATGTGTCATGTACCAATGTTACAAAGTTTTACTACAATAGTAAAGGTTTGTGATGATTTTTACATACATTACATTTTGAGGGACTCAAGATCATCCTTAATTCAAGATCTCCCTCACTGTGCTTTTTGAGAGGGTGGAGATAGTGTTCTATGAACAGAATAGAATTCTCAGGAAATCTAAGCTTGGGCAGTGAATGTGAATATTTTTGAAGGCAATAAATCCTTTCTTTTGAAGAACAACTATCCTCCTCCCATCCCATCCCATGGTAATCTCAGACTCTGTGGTTTCCTTAGAGCTGAGCCTTATCTTCAAAATAATCCACTCCTGTGCATGAGTGACATGTCACTCAATGCATACTACTCATCCCAACAGAAAGAGGCATACCTTGTATCTCTGACAGGAAGTGATACTGCTTTACTACCTCAGCAGGAGGAAGATTCTTCCTTCCCCACTAACAGCTCAGCCAATGGGAGACTGCCATAACTGAGCCAATGAAAAGTCACTGTACTCCAAAATTACAGTGTCCTTCAAGGACTCTTCTCTTACAACAGTCCCTCCCAAGTCCATAAAAGACTGGTCCTCTCCTTTGTTTCTCTGGACCTGTGTGTGGTTGACTATTAGACCTCATGTCCTGGATTGCAATTCTGTTGTTCCTGAATAAACCCATTTTGCTGGAGGAAAAAAAAAAAAGGATAATCTACTCCTAGTCCTATGAGCCCATATAAGCACATGGCATGTGACCCAGGCCTTAATTGTCAGGATGTCCCACTCTTTGCCACAGTAATAATTTCAGGGACAGGTGAGGAAACTTATGTGGCTTTTATTAGAGTCTTCACAGAGTTTTTACTGAGCTATAAAGACCCTTTAAAGGGCAGTCTGAAAATGTGATTTGCAGTGAAGGTGAATGGAAGACTTGATCAGGTGACCCTGGTCCTGGGCTCCTTTATCCCATCTTTTCCTTTTATCTTTCCAGCCTGTGGATAGTGGTGTAGGAGCTTACTGCAGTAGCTATTCTCTGGGTTGCTTCCCTGAAACTGGTTTGAGGTTTTTTGTTGTTGTTGTTGTTTTTTACCCTCCCCACCCCCCTGGTTTGATATTGTTAGGCTCTTCCATCACCTGCGTAATACCTTTTTCTCTCTATTTTAAATATTCAAAGGTTTTCCTTTCTTTCTTTTTTCCCTGTTTAAACACAGGCAAGAATACACTTTTTAGATCCAATTTTTTATTTTTGTTTGGTTTGGCAACAGTATTTCTTTTTTTCTCCAAACAAAGGCTTACCAAGAAGTCTAATAGATAAAACAAATAAAAGAGACACTAGTAGAGTTGCTTAGGTGACATACTTTTATATGACTTAATTTGCTTGATTTTTTTCTAGTTCTCTGCTTTCCCAAATCCCTAAATCACTACTTAATACAATTAAAAATACACTGCTGTATTCTTTTCAGTTGAGAATATCTTATGCACTATTAAATAGATCTCTTATAATAAAAATGGAAAACCTTAGAAATATAATATTCCTGATGTACTTCATCATATAGAGAACCACGAAATCCCTGTTTCATTATGATAAACATCATTAAATATGCTCTTATATCTGCTAATCACTCTGGAACTCTAGAAGTTTAGGTTAGCCTTAGCTTTATAAGTTGATCACATCTTTTTTTTTCTGTATGTTATCCCTTACTGCAGACTTTACCATTTCTGTGTCTTCCCACCATCACAAGACTACTCAATTCTTAGGGCTATTAATGGACAGTTCTACCACTCACTTTCCAAAACCCATTAATGCTTGATATTCTCTCTCTCTCTCTCTCTCTCTCTTCAGCATTGCATTTGAATAAGCCATAAAACCTTGGACAATTCAATTTCATCCTTGTTTTCCTGGACTCTTACCAGATAATTCTGACCATCATTACCCTGATCAAATCCCCATGTCTATAATCATCACCAAATTGCAGATGCAGTATTTTCAAGGAGAGTTAGATCAGAGGAAGTAAATTGTGGGACGGCTATACATTTAATATATGTATAAGACAATATTGATTAAGTGGGAAATGCTGAAACTATTACACAGGATTAAGAGACTGCTCCAAGCAACAATTTGCAATTTCAGAAATCCTTTCTAAACTAGACCAACCAGGGGGCAGCCCGCATCCCTCTGCAGTAAATCTTCTTGAGACATATAATGTATTCCACAATTATTTATTTCATCCCCGTTCTTTCCCGGTCCATGTTTGAAGAACTGGGAGCACAAGAATAGCAGGTAGGGATCATATCTTCAAGTACCTTACATTTTAACATAAACTCATGCATATAAATGATTACAATGTGACGCTATGTAGCTATAAGCAAAGATTGGATAAAGTACCACTGAAGTTGAGGAATTGGGGATGTAAGGCTGTATGAGGAAGCTTTGCAGCATGGAAATGTAGACTCTCAAGTTACTTCCTGTGACTGATGCATAGAGAGATGAGCATGGTTGGAACTGACATGGAGATGCAGCCAGGTTTTTGAAGCTAGATACTTTCCTTTTATAAAACAGGGACAGACATGTTGCATTAATGAACACAGTATATGGTTTCTATAAATAGAGATGGTGTGGCTTACTGAAGTGGAATAGGCCCTGGAAACAGGCAGACTCAGGGCTAATCACCTCTGTAAGCCTTCCTTTTGAATACGAGAATTATACTTACAATACTCATTGATTTGCAAGATATAGAGGCCATGAGTAGTACGCGCTTAGCGCAGCTTTCTGCCACAGTAGAGGCATCCAAAATGTGGAGGTCATTTACAACAGCCTGAGCATGAGTGAAAGCAGTAGTGGTGGCTCTGTCGATACTGTGAGTGATAGTATGTGGTCCCTAGGAAGTATTTTATTAATCAAATCATATTCTATGCCTGCCTGATACCAAAAGAAAAGATAAACATAACATTATAATAAGGACACAGAGGACGAGATATTTGTGCATGGAGTTCTGCCTTGAGTGAAATGAGACAGTCTTGAAACCAGGGAATGGTTATCTCAAGGTTTAGGCACTGCCTGTTAGAGGAGGACATAATTTGTTTGAGGAGTCAAAAATCTCAGTAATTCTTGGAGAGAAACAAACAAACAAAACCCCAAAAACGAACACACTAAGGCTCTGATATAGCAAGGGAGCAATTCTTCTTGGTTTCTTTGTGAAGTATGGATTTATTAGCAGATAGGGACATACAGAAGGATCTATCCATTTACACAAAACAAATGCACAGCTTGCACCTACTTGTCCTTTTACAAAGATCAAACAGAAAGCTGGAAATCATACCAATACTCCTCATCCTTATTCTTTAATAGTGAAATAACATCTGCAGGTTTTATCAGTAATTTAATCAGGAGTGTTTTTAATTTCAGTTTATTGTATTTTTATATACCTTAAATTTACCTTGAAATAGTATGAAGTACTTTGATATTTGAAGTATCAGTTTCATGAGCCTAAGAGTTTTTATTTTTCCCTAAGAGATTTTAGAACTATATTTTAAAGGTCTTTTATGTAGCTATATAAATAATCTGTAAAAGTAAACTGATGTTAATCAAATTCTTTGCATTAAAAAAAAAATTCTATTATTGACTCCAACCTTCAACTTGAGAACTTTGGGCTCTTTATTGTGTGTTGATTTTCTTTTTGAAAAATTAGATTTAGTCTAAAATAAGTAAACCAAATGCATGTATTTTTAAGAAAAAATGATAAATTGAATACATACCAATTGTCTTAGGTTTAGTCATACAAATTTAAATACACACAAACACACACACTCTTGGGCTTTTGTGTGTCAAGATTAATTCTGCTGTAAAAATGAGAGCCATTATGGCCATGTTTACTTATGGATCCTAACTGCCTAGTGGTTGGAAGGTAAGCAGGCACCAAATAAGGAATTCATTTGAAAGAAATATTTTCATTTGCTGATTTTCTTTTTCTGGATTTTAAGATAATTTTCCTATATCATCCAACATTAACCAGTAAAAATAGTATCATCATTTAATGATTTAAAGCTTTTATCATGTGATGTATTTCATTTCTGTCTACTAAAGATAATTCCACAGTTCAGTACTCCAGACATTTTCATACAAAATTACTTATTTTGTTGATTACAGAACACTTTTGTCACAGTACCTTTCACTAATTTGAGGAAACAGTGGTGATGGGGAAGGGAAGGACGTTGGAGTACATTTTATAGTCAGTAATTTTAGAGAAATCATGCAAATACAATGAGGAGAAACCATGGAAAAATAACGTCAGGAATATTTTCTAAAATGATCATTATTATATTTTTAGGCATAGTATGCTGAAACTGGGACCTTAAATATAGAACTCAGGAAGAGTTTTTAATGAAAAGATATTATCCATTGCAGTGAAATTTTAAGATACTAGAAATGCTACAATATAGTTTGGCAGAAAGAGTGATAAATATCATGAAACTGTGTCACTGTAGGGTTTGTAAAGCAAACATTTTAGAGAAATTTACAGTTCCACGACTAAATTGTTCACTAAATTGCAAATAAAATTGACTTAGCTAAATGCATTATGGTGTGCATTTACCATAGAATACTATGTAACCATTAGACAATATGATACTTAATGATAAGGGAAAATTTCCGTAAGTATTTTGTTAAAAAATACATTGTTTAAAAACAAGATTGAAAATATTTTTAAAATGTAAGTCCTTTTCTTCTTAAAAATGCAGATGTATTCATATGGAAAAAGTCTATAGAAATAATTCATAATGGTAGCATTTATTAACAAGATAGTTTATTGGTTGGTAGAATAATAGATTATTACTATTTTATTTTTTTTGCTTGTGTAGGTATATTTTCTAAGTTGTCTACAGTGAATACATATTGCTTTGGAAATAAACCAATGTTATAAATATGTGTATTATTTAAAATAGTCCTCTCACATCTTAAACACATGCATATGACTGGGATCATGATATTTTTTTCTATGCATCCTAACACAATTCTTAATACATAGGAGTTTTCCTAAATAGTTGTTGAATAAATGGAAATAGATTTGGTAAAGGAACCGGTAATTTTTTTTCTTTTTCTGGAAAGGGGTACATAATTGGAGAACGTGGCACCTACATCTGCATAATGGTGCCTAGCACGCTCTCCTATTTGGGTGTACACACCATGGCTTTACCTTTATGTAACTGGACAGGATGAATTTGAATCCTGACTTCGGTGGTGTTCACTCCAAATGTATTAATGTCACTGGGTGTGTTCTGCTAGTTGGTCATTCACTCGATTTCCTGGTTTCAGTTCATTATCTTCATCTCCAAGTATCCCACACTAGAGTTCAACTTGGAGTTCCAACATGTTATAACATATGAACAGAAGAGCCTTTGACATCAAATAATTTGGTTATTTTGTGTAGTTTGGCAGTGGAAACTGTAGGTTAAGAGTTTCCCATTTTATATGCATTCCTAGATTGCCAATTAAAATACTCTTCATTATAATTTTACAGTTTTTACTCTATTATGCATCTTTGATTTCCCCTTCAAAGCCAACTATCTTCTGCTTTTCAAAGTTATTACATACAATCCATCTTGTTGACTGTGATTCTTTGGCTCAGTATCTTGCAGTCATTCTCAGGCAGTTGGCGCAGTAAACATGATCAATCTCAGTGGCCCATACTCCTTGTTTTGGAACATTGTTTTTGTTTGTCTTTAAGCTCTCTTTTCTATGGGGTTTTGTTGCTATCATTATTTAACTGAAAATAATAGACTTTAATTCATTAAATGCCAGCTGGCATTATTGCATATGATTACAAAGATAAAAATGTCTCTGGCCCCTTTCTTCCTTCTCTTTTGCAGTCCACAAATATTAAACTGTGCAGTTGTTAGAGACTCTGAAGCCAAACTGTCTGTGTTTACATCCAAACTCTGGCACTAGTTAACTGTGACCTTGGACAGATTCCTTGACTTCTCTAAGTCTCAATATGTAAAATAAGAATGATTATTGTAGGTGTGGTAGGCAGAATAATGCTCCTCCTAAAGATATTCATGTCCATAAATATATTATGTTACATGGCAAATGGGATTTTACAGATGTGATGATGAATCTTAAGATGGAGAGAAAATCCTTAACAGTGAAATAGAAAGGCCAGAAGTCAGAGTAGGAGATGTGATGAAAGCAGGAAATCACGATGATGCAGCATGATAAAGACATGACTGGCCACTGATGACTTTGAACATGGAAAAGCTGAGCCCTGAGCCAAGAATGTAGGTGTCCTCTAGAGGCTGGAAAGGGCAAGGAAATGGATTCTCCACTCAAGCCTCCAGAAGGAACAAGGTCATGGTTACAACCTTGATTTAGCCCAGTGAGACCGATTTTAGAATTCTGGTCTCCAGAACTACAAAATAATAAAAAGTCTGTGTTCTTTTAAGCTACTGAGTTTATGATAATTTGTCACAGCAGCAATTAGATATAGTAAGGTTTCTAGGGGAATTTTGAAAGATGTATATTTACAAAGCATTTAGAAGAGTATCTTACAATAAGCACACTGTATACTTTTGTAAAATATGTAAGTATATCCTTAAGGAAATAAATATTGAGAAATATGGATTCCGCCTATAAATACTTCACATGCAGATAGACAAAATATTTTCTTCAGATGTCATATGCCTTATGTATAGAGGAGAGTACACACACATATTAAAAAATTTATATATATATTATATATATGTATATATTCATACCTATATATAATGGAAAGCTGCTGAGGGCTTTGGCACATCCATGTAACATAATGCTCACCTCTGAATGGCTAAAAACTGACAAAAAAAAGGCCTTCCCTAAAACAGTGCTTTCAGCTCAGACTACCGAACTTTAGTTCAGAAACAACCAATTTAGTTTTAGAAAAAACCCATAAACGATCGGCATACACACGGGTGCTTGAACAGCAAAAGGCCTTGACTTGTGCAAGGGGAAGTAAACACTGCGCTTTTGAAACCTGGGTAAACACCGATCCTCTCAGAAGATTCTTCAGCGAACCCGATGCAGCTGGTCCACTTAGGACTGACTTTTCAGGTGTTCTTCAGTGAAAAGGTTGCAGCTGTCAATACAATCGCAACAGATGGGCCATCCATGCTGGCGCTCAGGGAGCTGTGCTCCCAGACTCCCTGTCTGCGGCTCGGGCTGACTCGGCACTTTTGTGACTCCAATTACCAGAGTATTGCAGCGACAAACCACATTCCTGACTCTGGGGACAGCGGCTGTTTTCTTCTCTGACCTACTTGAATGACAAGCCAGAAACAGGAAAGATATCTCAAGCTCAGAGAGGTTTTGAAGTATGTCTACCCAGCCCCCCGATTAAGACAAATTGAAATGCCAGAGTGGGGTGAGGCGTGCTCTTCTGAGAGACAATCAAGGGGATTATCCCTGTTTTTTCATCACAATCCAGTCTTTTCTAAATCATTAATAATTTGGGTAACCGAAAACCTGCTGGTTGGTCATCATGCGTTTTACAGAAACATCTGTCTATAAACTTCACTATTAGTACAGTTTGGTTTTCAGATAACAGAAGAGACTTCTGCGGTTTGCTAGCATTAAAACTAAAGAAATTGAAACAAATATTTTACTTGCATTCTAAGGAAAACCTTTGTGTTTGATGTATACCAACCATTAGGCTCTCCATGCATCGTCTTTAAACCTGCTAATTCTCTGAAATATGTTTTAGTTGTATACCTCAGAGATGAGAACATTAAGCTATACATAAGTATTATACACACAATCTAGGTTCGTCTGGCTCCAAAGCCTGTGCTCAGCAGCCTTTGCAAGTCTGCTTTCTATAGCCTCTTCTGGAGACCCTATTATTACTCCGCAAAAGATACGGCAGCATTTTCAACTGTGAAGCAAACACACACACACATATACGCACGTGTCTAATCCTAAGAGTTTGGCATTTTAGATTGCCTGTTACCTTATCTGTTACATCTCTGGATATTGAACTTGACTGTGCACAGCTGCTTTGCTAAATATTAAAAACCCACAGGAAGCACCTTGAAGCTTGCATCACCGAGGGCCCGGTGGTGCCTTTATCAGAAGGGTATAGCACTCAATCAATGTAACTGAAATGTACTTTCATCCCAAAGTGCTCCAATTTTAGAAGTTACCTGAAAGATGCAATACATTCATCTTTCCAGACAAGGGATTCCTGGTGGGTTACTCCTCAATTTTCCCAGTCTGTGTGATTTTCCTCCACCAGGGGGTGCCAGAGCAACAACAACGGCTCTGCGATTCCTAAGGAAAAAAACCTAATTCTCTCAGGAATATGACTCATCCATGGAGAGAAGTGGTGATACCTACTGGCACAATTCCTAAGAAACCAATGCTTTACAAGAGTCCATGGTATTAACTTTCATTTTTGAGGAAGGATAAAATAATTTATGTCGACAGAGGATTCTAAAAGTTTTGTCTATTTACTATATTTAAAATATTCCTCCTGCTAAATATGCCTGAGCTGTTATCAAAAAGTAATTTATTTTGTTTTCAGCCAACTACTTATCATTTTAATGGAAATGGTTCCCAGAAGAAAGTCAAAAAAAGCCTTCTAAAAAGATAAGAGGCAAATAGTAAAATTAGCTACTTAACAATAGAAATTTGGGTAAAGAACCACTTTTTTTTTTAACTTGAAAACCTATTAGAACTACTTAAAGTAATATTTGCTTTACTAATATTATTGCTAAGAAATTTTAAGAAGTAGAATTACTCAGTTTAAGTATCATTGCACCCTTCAGAATAACCTCTATATTTTTTGTATATATTTTCTATTCTCATACTCATTTGTGTATATATGTATGTGTGTATGTGTATTGTATATGTATCATATACATTATGTAGTATATGATTCATATACTTTATAACAATGGACTCATACTGCGTATATGTATAATTTTTAGGTCTTTTTTACTTTTATATTCACTTTTTTTTTTTTTTTAAGATTTTATTGGGGAATTGGGGGAGGGGAACAGCATTGGGGAATCGGGGAAGGGGAACAGACAAGTTGCTATCTTTTTATTCTTCAGTCTAGTTGTGGAGGATGTTGCTTCACTGGCCCATGTTGGTATCGTCATTGCGCTCTTTCCGGATGAGGCAGATCAGTTGTAGGCCTCTGGATGGTTGCTCACTGAGACTATTGGCAGCTCACGCTGGCTGCCGGCCACTCACTGTAGCCTATAGCAGCCCACTGCAGCAGGGGCTGCAGCCCACACCATCACCGGGGCTCGTACAGCCCAGCTCCAGATGGAGCTGTTGTTAGCTGTAGAGGGCAGTGTCACTGGCCCTCATACGTGAGATCCCAAAACCAGCTCTTAACAAATGCGCCACTCAGCTGGCCATTCACTTTATATATCATCGAAATCTTTCCACATTAGAAATTAAAAATGAACTAGATATCTAGAAATCTACATTATGTATGAAATAATAGTGTACATTATGTCTGAAATAATAGCATACATACATACAAGTATAAAATAATGATATTAAAAAATCATGGCCTGCCGAGTGGCTCGTTGGTTGAGAGTTGGCTTGGGAGTGCCAGCTCTGAGTGGTGGGGCTGCTGGTTTGCATGCCACATGGGCCAGTGACACTGTGCCCTCTACAGCTAAAATGGTAAACAACAGCTCGACCTGGAGCTAGATTGCCCGGGTTGCCGTGCAGCGTGGACTGCAGTGGATCTGCAGTGGACTGCCGTGGCTGCGTGAGTGGCCAGCAGCTGACATGAGCTGCCGCCCAGTGGCTGGTGACTGATCTGCCTCCACCTGGAGGAGTGCAGTGATGACAATACCAGCACGGGCCAGTGAAGAGAAATCCTCCACAACTAGACTGAAGAACAAAAGGAAAGCGGCTTGTCTGTTCCCCTTCCCCAATTCCCCAACGCTGTTCCCTCCTCCAATTCCCCAGTAAAAAATAAATAAATAAATAAATAAATAAATAAATCTTTAAAAAAAAATCACTATGAAAGCAAGTTTAAATTAGTAAATTCTTTATTAATTTCGGCCTAGTATATATGTGGCATTAGTAATTCACTTGAGTGAATGGCTATTTCTGCACCCTTTGGGAGGGGACAGCCCAGCATACTAGAGACCCCTCTGGGAGAATGACTGCACATGAACTTAGTATAGGCTGCCAGCCTGGCAGTAGAAACAACTGCTAATTTCATTTAATCTAGCATTTTATAACCTTACTTGAACATATTTCAATTTTTAATACATACCAACATATATCTCTGCACAGATTGTGCCACCCCATTCGAGGTTAACTCTTCTGCTTTACCTTGACCCTAGAACAGTGGTCCTCAAATTTTAATCTGCATATTGATCACATAGGGATGTTGTTGAGTTGCCAGTTCTGATTCAGGAAGTCTGGAGTGGAACCTGAGATTCTGCATTTCTGATTAGTTCCCAGGCTATGATATGGCTTTGACCAGTAAGACCTTAGATTGGAAGATAGGATGTAATTCACATAGAACCAAGTTGTTGTGGGTTTTTTTTAATCACAGGAAAATGCAGGAAATGGATCAGAATCACATTTTAAATTCATCAAAGAGGCTTCCCCCCTTATTTTTTAGTGATTCATTTGTTGATGCTTTACATTTTAATGAATTGTAGTACTGTCTTTCATCATGGTTGGGAATGATCTTTAAGGGAAGTGGCATGGTTAATATTTTATGTGAGATGTTACTTTATCAGCAGTATGTTAGCCAGGTTTTGAGTAAGAGAAATGAACTAAGAAACAAATGCTGCTGTCTGATTCACCCTGCCAAACATCACTATCCCTGCCTGATGTGTGTGGAATTGTACGGCAGCTTTTTTTACAGTGGGTAAGCTGTTCGACATATATAACAGATGGGGTCATAACTTCCCAATTCCATAAACATGGTCTCTATTCCTGGAGGCAGTAATGTACTAAGATGCTTTTTCAGTGTGTTTATAGTAGGTGCATTGCCAGCATTTTACAAGTTATTGAAGCTCAGGGCAGCAATAACTTGTAATGTAGTTTTCGACATAGCTTCAATGTGGTTTTAGGGGTGAGGTACAATAGACAAAAAAATGCCTTAATAAATTATTGTTTCATCCTGTCAGTTGGTCCAGGAGTGTTATGCCCTGGCATTTCAGTGTGAATTTGTAATTGTTTTAGAATCATTATTTTTCATTTTGTGTTCTTTGTAGGACCATCTTGTCAGTGAGGTTTTCAGTTACCTCTGGTAAATGGCATACCTCTATAACACACTCGTCATATTGCTCCCAAGATTGATAGCAGCACACTACTCTCTAAAATTTAGTTAGCCTCACTGGAGACACAGCATCCCCAAAGCCCAAGAAAAATGACTCCAGTGAAACATACAGAAAATATTTCAGAGGGAATATATTTTAAGTTCTTTCCATGATCATTATCTTCATCCATTGAACAAGCTTGCATGTCAGATATCTAGCAAGTGCAATAGAAAGCTGAAATATGTTAATTTCAGTGTCTTCATTATTCTCGTTTCTAAAACTTGATTTTAGGAAACAATGATGGTATAATGAGAAACAATGATATAATCAGTGATGAGAAATAATTACTGCTTCCTGGCATTCAAAATCTAGGAAAGCAGAAAAGTCATGAACTGGAATATAATAATGAATACATTATAGCACATATACATATATATGTTGGCAGCCGGACAAAAAGACATACCTGATTTTGTTTAAAATGGATCCATTGATGGGGATAGTGAATGGATAGGGAAGCAAAGATATGATGATGATGGTGATAATGATGATGATAATGATGATGATCTGAAGATTTAGTTCTGAAAATTCTCCATACCACCTATGAGAAGTCTCCACGCTACTGTCATAAGAAAGTACTACAGACTGGTTGGCTTAAACAATAGTAATTTCTTCACAGTCCTGGAAACCAGAAATCTCTGAGATCAAGGTGTTAGCAGGTCTCAGCTTCATTCATTGGCTGGCAGATGGCTACCTTCTCCCTTTTTCTTCACATGGTCTTCCTTCTCTGTACCTGTACGTGTCCTAATTTCCTCCTCTTTGAAAGACACCAGTCATAATGGAATTAGGGCCAACCCTAATTACCAATTTTTAAGCTAATTACCTCTTTAAAGACCCTATCTCAAAAACTGAACAACATAAAATACATGAGTGTGTTATATAATAATATCTAAAATCTACATAAGATAAAGATAAAAAGAAAAAACACAAAGAATAAATCAATAGCCAGGAAAAAAAAGTCAAGAGAAATAGATACAGATATAAAAGAGATGAAAGAATTAGTGGAAAAGATTAAAACAGCTGTTATAAGATGATCAAAAAGGAAGAATAAAGCATGAGTGTGATGAGATGAGTCATGGGAGGCATAAAAATCATTAAATAGGACATCTATACATGGGAAAGTATCTTAAAGGAAAAATAAATGGAGGATTAACAGCAGATTAGACAGTGCAGAAAATGAACAAGATTATGTAGCTACATAATCTGTCCATAAAAACTGTCAAAAAATAAAGCCCAGAGAAGAAAAAAGATTGAAAAAAATTGAACAGGACACAATTATGTGTGAGAAAATATGAAGCAACCGAACCATGGAATGAAAAAGAGAGAAGAAAAAGAGCTGAAGAAAAAAAATATTTAAAGAAAGAATGAACAAAATTTTTCTATATTTGGATAAATTAAAAATCCGTGTATCCAAGATAAAGAGTGAGTAAAAGAAACATGAATATTATACTAAGGCACATCATAATCAAGTTATTGAGAAAAAAAGTATACAGAGAAAAAATTAAAAGTAATATGAAGAAAATCATCATGTTACTGGCTGACAATTAGGTTTGAGTTCTCATCCTAGAAAAATGCTGCATACCTCATTGCTGAATATCACTATGGTCACCTTTAGGAACCACTTGGGAAGCTATACATTGATGCCAGAGCCTAGTCCATCCTTCAAAACAATTTTGGAGCTCTTATTCTGGAATGGCCATCAGAGCTGCCATCGTATTACCTTGATGTCCTGAATGTCATCAAAATGCCTTCCTTTCAATATTTCCTTTATCTTTGGGTAGAGAAAGAAGTCATTGGGGGCCAGATCAGGTGAGTAGGGAGGGTGTTCCAATACAGTTATTTGTTTACTGGCTAAAAACTCCCTCACAGACAGTGCTGTGTGAGCTGGTACGTTGTCGTGATGCAAGAGTCATGAATTGTTGGTGAAAAGTTGTCTAACTTTTCATGCAGCCTTTTCAACGTTCCCAAATAGTAAACTTGGTTAACTGTTTATCTAGTTGGTACAAATTCATAATGAATAATCCCTCTGATATCTAAAAAGGTTAGCAACATCATTGTAACAAGTTCACAAACTTAATTATCTGACCTGGTATGTTCATATGTGAAAATACTAGAATAACAGCTGGCCATTTTATAAGTAATGCAAAACAGAAAACCAAGGAGAAACATCCTTAATGTGCTAAAATATAAAACCTGTCAACCTAAAATTCTATAGCCAGAAAAATAACTGTTCATAAATGAAAGCCAACTTCTTCTATATATACAGAAGATAGCATTTATTTCAAAATAATGAGTACAACAAGAAATATTAAAAGAAACCCTCAAACGAAAGGAAGACACTAGATACGAACTTGGGTGTCCCCAAATGAAAGAAAAATCACAGTAAATGGTAATTATAAGTGTAAATGCATAGTATTTGTTAGAATTTTTATTATCTATAAAAATTAATGGCACGAAGCAATATAATAACAGTGATATATTGTGTGTTTTATAGCATGTAGAACTAAAATATATGACAAGGATAGCACAAAAGCTAGGAAAGGGTAAATGTAACTACTGTATGTTTAATATATTTGTAATGATGTAATCAAAATATGAAAAAAAAGAACAATGAACAGATGGAAAATTAGAAAAAAATTTGCCCAACCATATTAATCACATTCACTATAAATTGTCTAAATACTCCATCCAATTAAATGACAAAGATTATCTGGGAGAATCAAGATCATTGTAAGACTTAAAATTATATGTTGTATCAAAATTCAGTAAAACTTTGGATTGTGAGTAACTTGGTTTGTGAGTGTTCCACAAGACAAGCAAACATTTCTATTAGGTTGGTGCAAAAGTAATAATTTTCCTTCCTTTATCTGACAGCATTCGGTCTTCTACCAATTATATTTTAATCACTCTAGGCCTAATTTATTCTAGCTGTAGTAGTTGACACCAGTGTAGAGTTGTTCACATCACTCTCTCAAATATACGATGGCCCACCTAAGAAATAACAATATCAGCCTGCCAAATGAACCAAATTATGAGTCAAGTTGTTGGTAAAGTCACACTGAGACAAGTTTACTTTACATGACAGTGTACAGGACAGTATTTGTTCCTCCAAAAAATTAATGGTGTGGAAAACAAAAATTGATGATTATAGAATAAAAGAAACTAGAGACATAACTCAAAGAAGTGGTAGACAATCTAGTTATAAAAAGGAAGTTGTGTGGCAATTAGGGAAATGTGACTATGTACTATGTTATGTGGCATGAGGAATTTTAATTTAAAAAATCTTAGATGTGAGAATGGTATGTCTTATATTACAAAAAAGACTTGTCAACATGATACATACTTGTATTTATTGGATGAAAGGTATTTATGGATGAAATGGAATGGTATGTTAGATTTGCTGAGGGGATTCAACCCTAAAGGGACAAGGATACAATATTCCAATATTGTTAATAATTGTTGAATCTGGTTAATAGGTACCTGGGGTTCATCATATCACATTCTATTTTGTATATGTTTACAAATTTCAAAAAAACATTATAAAGAGAAGATTCGGATAACATAACTTTTTTTTCTAAAATTTTAATTTATTTCATATCATCTCTAACTTTGGTTGAAGCTGTGATTCAACTTGGCCTTGTAGTTTAAACCTTATGGATAGCATCCTATTATTATAAATATCAATTTTTGCTTATAAGTATTGTTAGCACACCTTATGTCTTAGAGAACTCTTTGCAAACTGCTGGTAGCTATTTTAGCCAGGGCAGACTAACTCCTATAAGAAGCCATGCCAAGACCTCAGTAGCTAAACACACAAAGTTTTATCCATTGCTTGAATCACCATCCAATGAAACTTGGTGTTGGTGATGGGGGAGTCTACCCCTCCATATGGCAAGGAGACAAACACTGAGAGGATGTGGTAGATCCAAAGGGGAGTTTTAAGACACCAGGCTATCAAGTCGTGTATGTCACTTGTGCCCGCATTCTATTCAGTACAATTCAGATGACCCTACCTAACTGCAAGGGAAGCTGGAAATAATGAGATTTTCTTCACCACAGAGGCATTTGGTTTAATAAATACTTTCATGTGTTTTAACTTATAAACAATCCACTTAGCTTAATTTAAGCTATCATAAGATAAAGTGTCATAACAGGAGTATTGATGGAAAGCTTAATTCATAAGTATGATTGGCAGTAAGTGATTTTAAGCCATATGCCAGAATTAATTTCCACCATTCATCCATTTATTAAAGATTTATTGAGTACCTAACATAAGGTACTATACTGGAAACTGGGGATGCTAGTCAGTGATTCTGCAACCCAGAATCTCTTATTCTATGTGGGGGAATAAGAAAGAATGAAGGTAATCACAATAGAGTGTGCTCTGAGAATAGGTGGAGGAACCACTACTGAAGTATTGGGAGGGTCAAAGCAAATTCCACAAAGAAAGTGACATCTCCAAACTGAACCAAACTAACAAAAATTGAGAAGGTAAGGTGTTAGCCAGGTGAAACTGGGGTTTTAATTGTATGCCCCAACCTCCAGTCTAAGGAAATGGCCCATGGAAAAATTCAACATCAGCAAGGCATCTGAATATTTGGTAAACTATTATACAAGGGCTCAGTGTTTCTGGATTCTAAAGTAGAAAGGAGAAAAGAAACAGCAAGAGATGAGGCTAGAGAGAAAGGAAAGCCAGCTGGTTAACCATTTCTTAGGGGAAGGAGGTTGGGCTTTAATCTGATGTCAACGCGGAACAAACTTAATTCAGTTATGAAATTGACTGTTTTCTAAAATTTTAATTTATTTTATAGAATCTCAAATTTTTTTGAAGTTGTGTCTCAAAGGTATCTTGTAATTTAAAATATTTTGATAGCATTCTATTCAATATCACATTTTCCTTACATTTCAGACCTTATTTTCTTAGAGAAAACATAGATAGGATAAAGAGTTTATGGATTTCTGACAAGATTATAAAGATTAGGATCCCATATCTGTTCCTTAAATAAGGGAAATAGGATACAGTATTTTTAAGTGAATGTGATCTTACAGAAATCATTTCAGCTTCTGTGAAATAATCAAATGCAGATATAATTTACTAATATTTTTTATTCAGACTTTTCTGTTAAGATTAAAAATTTGAAACTAATTTAGTACAAAACAAACAATATAATTTTATATGTAGTTATTGTAATAATTCAGAAAATGTAAGTAATGAAATTCTATTAAATTAAGAATTTTTATTTTATAAACCTTTTGGATTTTCAACATGGTCTTGTACAATGGCACATCTACATTTACTTTTTCTGTATTCTTTTTACATGCATAGAAATCATGCACACCCAAATCATACACACATATTCACATACATACATAAACATGCATATATTTATTTGAGCTCTTTATTTTAGATTTTTAAATGACATACCTGAGGGTATTAAATATGCTTTTAAGTTGTCACTAATACTACTTGATATATTTCAAGGATATTTATTTGAGTAATGAAAACTTAATATAACAAAAAAATAGAAAATGCCATTTATAATAATATGTAGTAATGTGTTTAATTTGGATACTTGAACATGTGATTGTTACTGCTTATTATCAAGTGAAAGCAGTTTTGAATACCCAGAAAAAAAATTTCAGTAGTCTCTTGTAGACATAAATAGGTTATCTATTGAATGATGATGAATATTTTATCTTAATAGAATTTTTCAGACATTTGAGAGTAAGATGTGTGTCAAAATATGCAAATAGCAATTTAGATTGCATGTTTCGTTTGCAGCTTTTGATAGCTTTTAGAAAATATTTTTCATGAAAAAGTATAATTATGAAAATCACATAAGCCAAAATTATACTTGGTTTCTATCTTCTAAGACATTTACAATAAAATTGCTGCATATAATACATGCATATAACATTAAATATACAAATATACATGCATACACAAACATATACATATATTTTTAACAAGAGGCAAACTACAAATCACTGTTTCAGAACCAGTTTGTTTTGTTTTGTTTTGTTTTGTTTTTGAGGGCAGTGTCACTGGCCCTCATATGTGGGACCCAAACCGGGGCCGCTGGCTTCCTAAGCCAGCGCTTAACCACTGAGCCACTCGGCCAGCCCCAGAACCAGTTGTTTTTAACCTTTAGTGATACATCACAAACATATTTTCATGACAGTAAATATTAATCTACAACTTTATTTTACTGACTGAACTAGGATTCTATTTATGAGGGTGACTAATCCAGTTACCTATATTCACATTATTACCAAATGATGGTCAATTCTCACTCTTTACCCACCCTCCATTCCAAAATTAACACATGGACACATTCAAATGTAATTTTCCAGTAATTTCCCATTGCCTGCTAAATACATTTCAGACTTGCTATCTTGCCATTCAACAACAACAAAAAGGGTGGTTTATATTACTTTACTTATTATTAATAACACCATTTCACTTTACTACATGCTTAGTGTGTGCCAGGACAAATAATTTTGTGTGTTTAATTTATTTTAATCTTCAAAAATTCTGTGGAAAATTCACTCTTCCCAAAAAACTACCTATAATAAAACCCAGACTTTTTGAAATTGGAATTTTATGTGATTAGAGCAAAAATACTTGTTGCAGACCTTTGGGATTATATTCCAAAATAAGAACTATTCCCCATCCACATGCATACTAAATATTGTGCAATTCATCTATATCAGGAAGACAATGGCCTTTTCTGCGTTCATCCTGCCACTCCTTAGGTCAGCTAGTTGGATGGAGAAAAGGCAGCTCAGAGCCATGAGATGAGCTTTCTAGAGGTCATGCCTCTCACTTACAGTTTGCCCCAGTCAGGGAGAGCTTTGCCCTCCCTTCTGATTCCTCCAACCCTCATACACGCTCCTCTTAAAAAAAAAAAAAAAAAAAAGAAAAAAGAAAAAAAATTGCATTGATGTACTCTGAGTTCAGATCTCAGTATCCAGTTCCATCTCACTTTAAGGAGTTGCTGATAATATTTTTATCAGTGGTTTTTTTCCACTGGCATTAGTAGAGTATTCTCTATACTTCCAAAGCCCTTTTTTTGTGATCTACAAAATCTATACTTGGATGCCCATTTTCTACTGTTTTTTGATTATTGAACTGTTAATCTTTACATCTGGAAATGTTGAAAATCTTAAATACACAACTCTGTCTCCATCCATTATACTCTGAAATGTTTTAATTTGATGTAACGTTACCTTGGCACAGGTGGTAAACGTTGGTTAGGCCTCATTATTCTAAGGTCTACAAGCAGCATTCAAGTGCTCAAAACATTTTCTGTGACTTTCGCATGAGTCTGTATAAATAATAAAAGTAAAGGAAAACTTAATTTCTGGTCATATAATTTACTTTTTCACATTTGGGATTAGTTTCTCTCTTTCTAACCAAAATATTTCCTGTCCTAAGTATTCTTCCAATTCCGTTCTCTGCTACAATTAAGGTTCTGTGCAGGAAGTGCACAATGAGATTGTCATTTAAAACTCTCCCTGGAGAGGACTAATCGTTTCTTGTTTGGAATCTGAGTTGACATCAGATGGCTTATTTTGTTATGCCATCTTATTTCTTGGCATTAAACTTCCCTTTGACAGCAACATATCAAGAATGTAAATTTTAACCACTTCCTGTTCAACTTAATGAAAAGAACAGTAATTGTAATTCCTGTTTTGCAGATGAGTAAAGTGACATTTAGAACAATCAAGTCGTTTTTTTCTAAGGCAAAGCAGCACTTAAATGATAGATTATAACCCACCTATTCTAAATCCAGTTCTTTTTATGCTACAAAAAATACAACCCTGTCTAGCACTTGCTTTCCATTATTGAACACAGGGTATGAAACAGATCCTCCTTCATAAAGACTTAATGCCAACTGAATTTCAGGGATTAATGTTTCTCCTATTCAGAGGAAATTAAAGAGGCTCTTGGCTTCAGGCTCCATGATTTCTTATAGTTTGCTTTCAAATTCAATCCTCACCTCATTTTGGGGACCACACACCTGAATTTTATGCCAGGTCTAGTAATGAAAGGAGGAAAGATATTTATTAATCATCTTTGGCAATGAATAACTATGGATATATAAATATCATGCAACTAATTATAATACATGAGAAAGCAAAGGAGAGGTACAAAAGTGTTATTCATTTCAAACGTATAAACTCTCAGTATTCTCTTAAGTCCTCAAATTCCTTAATTCTTTCTGAAGTGCTTTATTTTGCATTGCTGCTCTGCCCTTACCAGTCGTGCATTTATTGAATGAATATTATGAAGTACTTGGAATTCTGGCATGACCCCACTACACAGGAGGTGGAAGGGGTCTCAAAAGGTACACCCTTCAAACACTCATATTCCAGCTACTACTCAAAACTGCTAGCTTTGAAGTTGAGGCTTTCTCATTTTTACTTTCTGCCTGATAAATGCTGGAATATAAGCCATTATCTAGTTTTGCTCTTCTGGAATGGCATATTCCACAACTCTGAAACTCTGTCCCACTGCTAAAGAAAGATCTTTGCTTTTGTAAAAGAGCTGGACTAACCTATATGAATTTGGTTTCTTGGCATGTGTTTAATTACATGATTATATTACACCAATTTCTTATTAGCTTTCAACCCAGTTCAATAGCAGAGATCAAATAATTGCCACTGTTTTAATATCAACCACCTTCCTTTTTAATCAAAGGAAAAGGTCCAATATTGTGTTAAGGTGTTTGCAGGTTCCCCCCAAATCTCATGATGATTAAAATCATCAACCTTCTGATTAAGTTATTTAACATATTTTGAGCTGATGGAATCATAAAGAGAATAAAACATTAAATTAGGACATGGCATAATTCTATTACCTATATAGTCACATGAAGTTCATTAAAAGAAGCCTTAGGACTTTCTCTATCCAGGCTCTTCACATGTAAGAGAAAAATATATATTCATTTAGAATTTGTCCAGTGATCTCATTTTTATTCCTGAATTTCCTGCTTGTTCTCTGTGTCAAGACTCTTAACCTCTCATGTCTCTTCTTCCACCTGTAAAATGAGGATAATAATCATGTCCTACATCACAGTAAAAGAGGATTTTAATGCTATGTCTAAGGAATATTTTAGCTATTTAGAAATTGTGTCAAGAAAAGGTAATTTTGGTAAAAGCATCGTTCAAAGTGGCATTTCCTGTGGAATCACGGAAAAGCTCCTTTAATGAAAATACAAAGTCTTTGAGAAAATGCTTACAAAGCTACTTTTTTAAAGAGTATCTTAGTATGTTTATATTTTATCTGGAATTTTTTAATGATATCGATAAGCTCAAAGTTTTAGAAACAACTATTTTCTTTTTTTCTTTATGTGTGTTACATAAAAAATAATTTAAAAGGAGACAATATTATATGAATAAGGGCTTGAATGAATAAGTTGAAAGAATAAACAATGATGAGATGGGATGAACAATAGGGTGTAAGAGCTGATAGAAGAGTGGTGGTTGTCACTTAAAATGAGAAGTCCGAAATGACCCATGATGAAATTGTGCTCTGGGAAAAACAAGGACTATATGGACACTGAAAATGCCCTTATGGCTTTAGAGTGCAAGCAACTCGGTGGGATCTTCTGAGGAGGTGGAGGCCTTCTCACTCTTCAAAGGTGATTGCCAGCCATCTCTTACACTGTGAATATTGAGAGATTGGAGCTTAGCAGAGACAACAACACTGAGGACTCCAACGAGAGCACTGAAACGTTAGCAGTGGTTGTAGAAAATCTAAAATATTTGATGTGAAGGGGCCTTGGAAGAAAGAGCTGAGATTCTTTAAGTACAAAGAGCGAAAATGTGCTTTATGTGTATATACCTGCTGGAGAATTCCTGGGCGATTTGAGGTGTATTTGTAGATTTTATTTGTGTGTGTGTGTGTGTGTGAGAGAAAGTTGTATCATCAATAAAAGTAAATATAGTCTGTAATTAATATATTAAAATAAATGATCAAATCAAACCTATATATTGGATACTTAATTGGTAAAACTATGGATTTTAATATTCACTTATTTGGGAAACATTTATATAGCTTTGACTGTGTGTCAGGCATTGAACTAGGTCTGTGGAGCCCTCAATGAGTTTGTGGTTTCAGAGGAAATGTGCGTGGGACCAGCCTCCGCTGACCAGGGTTTCCCTCAGGTGGAGATGGCGTCGGCGGGGGAGGAAAATAAAGAAGGGAAACAGTGGAGACACCGGGGGAGTTAAAGAGAAAGAGAAAAAAGTGTCACCCTTTATTGCAATAACATGTCCTTTTTATAGGGACTTTTGACCATTATCCAATCACAAGTTTAAGTTCCACAAAGTTTTGATGTAGTTTTCTTTCTTAAGACTTTTAGTCTTTACTTCCTTATAATTGTTCTCCCCAGGGCACACTGTGACCTTTTCTAGGTTAAAGATAATCTCATCTATGATAATCTCTTTATGACCCAGACTCAGTTTCTACATATCACCTGAAGAATGGTTACCATGATTACCTTGACTATCTAGTCCAGCAGTAAGACTCACAGGGCGTATACTTGAGCTAAAACTTCAGTGTCTGTTGCTACAACAATGTACAAGACAAAGAACCCAATTATGGCTATAGATTAACATAGCTCACGGTCAGCAAGTTGTCTCTTATCGGAACTCTCATGGCCTGGAGACTTTTAGTCTCCAAGGAGACTTTTCACTGTGATTATTTTAGGCAAAGGAGCTTAACAGATTATGTTATTATCAGTTACTCACAGCCAGACTTTTTGGCTTATGTGGCCAGGGGTCGGGGCCTGTTTCCAAGGGGCTTGAGTCCCCTATTTCTTAGTCCTGGGGTCCCCACGGAACTACCGCCTGGCTTAAGTTGTCTCCCCTCTTTTCTAGGAGATCTTACCCGTCATTGGCTGCATAGTTATCTCATTGGGGTACCACAAGAACTTGTCATACATACAGTAAAAGTACTGTCTCCTATAGGATCTGATGTAAAGAAAAGGCACATGGGTTCACAGGCATGGAGACTATAACCAACCATGAAACCTTGTCATATATTGGGGTGCTGACGGCTCCCAGCAGAAAAGGCCCATTAAAAGCAAATAACTATAGGAACATGTGATAATTACCATAGTAGATATATGTAATTTGTGTTCCTGAAGAGAGAAAAGTTTTCAGAAGGTATGCAAGATCTGAAAGCCTTCTGCAAAGTGTGATATTTTCAGTTGGTAAAATATAAAGAACCATGGGGATGTGATTAGAGAGGCAGGGAAATCATATGTTGGTGAACCTTGTATGTTTTCCCTGCTAGATAATTGGGAGTTATTAAATGGTGAGATTTGCATTTTAGAGTGATCCTAAATTAAGAATTAGACAAGAAACTTGTATTACTTTGCTATTGCTGCTCTAATATATTACTAGTAATACATGTACTATAATAAATTATAAATGTAGTGACTTAAAACAATATAAATTTATTATCTTGTGGTTCTGGAAGTCAGAAGTCCACTGTCAGTTTCATTGGGCCAAAGTCAAGGTGTTGGCACCTTCTGGGGTCTCTGTGGGGCAACTCCATTTCCTTACCTGTTTTAGCTTCTAGTGGTCTCCTGTAGTGCTTGGATTGTTTTCCTTTCCTCTGTTTTTCAAGTGCATCACTCCATACTCTGCTCATCTCATGTTCTCCTATTCTATGTTAAATCTCCCACCACCATCTTCTTATAAGGACACTTGTTAATTGCATTCATGGTATATTCAGATATTCCCCTTCTCAAAATCCTTAAATTGTTTGCAAAATCCATTTTGCCATATAAGGTGATACCCATCAATCCAGAGATTAGGAAATGGATATTTTAGGGGGCCATTATTCAGCCTACCACAGAACCTATGTTCACTTATGTCCACATATTCCACTATAAACACACACACACACACACACACACACACACACACACACACACATCAAAAACATGCAAGAAAAAACAAAAATCTACCTGGGCGAGTGGCACAGCCATGGTGCATTTGGTGAGCAATTGGTTGTACAAAGTATGGAAAATGGAAAATTAGAGCTGAAATCTAGATATATGGCTTATATAATAAAATGTATGTTAGTACTATTAACTAAAATGAGGAATTTTATCATACATGGAATTGATGTATTTATAAAATATCTATAGTATTGCTAGACATTCAGTCAAATTCTCTGTATGCTGATATGTGGTAATTTCTTTTAAAACCACTTCACCAACAAATATGTATATTGAATGATCACTCCCACCATGACAGCTTCATCCCATACTAGTAATGATGGAGGAAATATTTCTTCTTCCTCTATCTCCATGGAATATAGTTCTATGTTCTGAAAAGAGTAGTGATTAATTTCAAATCAGTGTATTTCACCTGTGTGAATGCTCTCAATGTTAGTACAAATTTTGAACCATAGAATACCTAGGCTGTGGATTTTTATTATGATATTTAAACTATGATTACTATTGTAAATTTTCATGTACTGCTTCTTCACATTTTATAGATGGCCAAGGTCCAAAGATGAATGACTATTTCAAATAATAATAATAATAATAATAATAATAATAATAATAGTAGCACTGCAGAAAACCAATAATATTAAGTATATGTAAATTTTTTTGAACTCGGTGTTCCATAAACATCACTTTATTTCATAATTTAGTCTGGTAAAAATATCAGAGTTATAGCTTAAACTTATATATTATTAGATGCTAGAGTTTGGGGTATTTTAGAAGCAATCACTTCAAAGCAGAAACAATATTAGATGTAGCATAATTTTTTTCTGCTAAGAATAGAAGCCAGTTATTCCTTTTTTTCTTATATATGGTTAATATGAATCAGTTACAGATACCTGACTTTGGTCTTTTCATAATAGTTTAATCTATAGAGATTCATTTGGATTTTCTTATAATGTTAGAGTATTTATAGAGAATTTAGTATTTACAAAGAATATTGTCTAGAAAAGAAAATAGTCTTCATAATTTCAAGTATATTAGAGAACAAATCCAAATGGGGAGTCTAGAAATTAAAAACTCAATGTTCTTTGCCTATAAAATCTCTGTTTCTTACCTATTTGATAGTACTGAACTAAAAACTGTTGAATTATAAGGACACAAGAGTTCTACATAGCTAACTTTAACCATATTTTATGTGCTGTAAATTAAGGCATGTGGTTCAACCCACTACTGACAATGAAAAAGAACATTTGAAAGCAGTAGCTACTGAGAATGATGGAAAACATACAACTATTTTTTGACAGGAGTCTTTTAAACTGAAACTTGGCCTCCTCAGTAGTTTTATCTGTCAAAGGAATGATCATATGGAATTGACGTTAGATACTTTAGATAAGTTGAATTATGCAGTATTTGTTTTTCTGTGTTTGGCTTATTTTACTTAGCATGATGTCTTCATGGCTCATCCATGTTATCACATATGTCATAATTTTCTTCTTTTCTGAAGCTGAATAAATTTCTTTTATTTATCAATTTACCCATTTTCATTATCCATTTACCCATCATGGACATTTAGGTTGTTTGCATATCTTGACTATTTTGAATAATGTTGCATGAGCATAGAAATGCAAATATCTCTTAAGATCCTGATATTTATTCTTTTGGATAAATATTCAGAAGTGGAATCATTGAATCATATGGTAGTTCTATTTTTAATTTTTTAAAGACATTTCATACTATTTCTATAGCAGCTGAATGAAACTTTTTCTATTCTTACCAACGAAGTATAAGAATTTCAAGTTTTCCACATCCTTTAGAACACTTGTTAGGATACCTGTTATAAAAATAAATAAAAAGATAACATCTGTGAGTCAATAGCTCATTGTGATTTTGATTTTTCATTTCCCTGATAATGAGTGATGCTGAGCATCTATTCATGTGTATTTTGGCCATTTTTCTATTTTCTTTGAACAGGTGTCTATTCAAGCCCTATGTCCATTTTTAATCAGGCTCTGTCTTTTTTTCCTATTGATTTGAAGGAGTTGCTTATATATTTTAGATATTAACCCCTTACATAAAATATGGTTTGCAAATATTTTCTCATACTCTGTAGATTGCGTTTTACTCTGTTGTTTCCTTAGCAGGAGCATTTTAATTTGGTGAAATTCCACTTGCCTTTCTCTCCTCCTCCTCCTCCTCCTCCTCCTCTTCCTCCTCCTCCTCCTCTTCTTCTTCTTCTCCTTCTCCTCTTTCCCCTCCCCCTCCCTTTGCCCCTCCCCCATCTCCTTCTCTTTATTTTTTTTTTGCTTTTGTTACCTGGAATATATCAGCCTGCCAGGTTTCTGCTGAGAAATGTGTTCATAGCCTTGTGGGAGTTGCCTTGTTCATGACAAGCCACTTTGCTGCTTTTAAAAATTCTCTTTGCCTTTGAATTTTGACAATTTATTAAATTAATTATAACATGTCTTGATGTGGATTTATTTGGATATATATTATTTGAAATCTGCTTGGCTCCCTAGATGTGAAGATCCACTTCCTTCCTATAATTTGGAAAGTTTTTGGCCATTATTATATTGAGTAATCTTTCTGCCCTTTTTGTCTTCTCCTTCTGGGACTCCATTATGTGTATATTGTCCACTTGATGGTCCCCTAACACTCTTAAGTTTTCTTTACTTTTTTTAAAAACTCTTTTTTATCTCTTCTGATTGGACAATTTCTATTGACCTCTCTTTGAGTTCACTGATCCTTGCTTCTGCTTGATCTAATCTGATATTGAAACTTTCTAATAAAGTTTCCATTTTCAGTGTTGTGTTCTACACTTTCATGACTTCTGTTTGGTACTCTTTAATATTTTCTGTCTTTTTGTTGAAATTCTTTCTTTGTTCATTCATTGTTCTCATGACATCATTGAGTGTCTTTATGACAGTTATTTTTCTGTCTGGTAAATCTTATATCTATGTTACATTAGTGTTGGGTTCTGGAGATTTATCTTGTTCCTTTGCTTGAGACATATTTTCCTGTGTCTTTATTTTTCTGGATTCTGTGTTGGTATCTGTACATTAGAAAAAAGTAGCTTTCTCTTTTAGTCTTCACAAACTGACCTCATAGAAAAGACTCTCACTCACCTATCAGCCCATCTAGAGATTCTGGGGGCTTCTCAAATTTTTATGCTAGTCTGTCCAATCACTGCTTTTATTCTTAGTAGCCACCAGGAGTCAAGAGAATGCCAAGTCCCATTAATGCTTAGGGTCAGGCAAGATAGAAGACAGTCCCTTGAACAGTGCATGGAAAAGTTGGAATGTTAAATGTGTGGTCCAACTCTTTCTGTTCCCAGAATGAAGCTGTGATCTGTGGTTTTTCACCCACTGATTCTGCATTGAGTGGGTAAAGGAGCTATGGTGACTGCTTGCATGCTAGTTCAAATCACCATCTTTGTTCACAGTGATCCCCAGGAATCTAGAGTATGTTGGGGCTCATCAGAATAAGACAGAACACATAAAAGCAATTCCCTTGGACATCCCTTGAGAAGTTTTAATATAGACCCATAGTCCAACTCTTCCCATCTCCAAAGAGAAGCTAGAAGCTAGCAATTTCTTCCTGATTATATGACACTGTGCTGGGGGTATAGACTATGGAAAGAGGATGTCTTCCTACTGGCTTTGGTGTGGTTTCAGGATACATAGGCCTTTCACCTAGCTTCTGCATTTTTCACAAAGGGAATTTGTCCATGCATTTTTGTTGAGTAGGTATGTCTGTAGGGAGAAAGAGTTTAGGGCTTCCAATTTTGACATCATGCTGATGTCACTTTCCCCAAACTACAACTTTTGAGCAGATATGCTTAATTATCAAAAGTATTCATAACTCATGCAGATTTGGAGGCCATTCTAAATATTTGTATAATCTGTCACAAATAAGACTTCAATATCATCGTAATCATACTCCTGTATTTTTGCTTACAAATGAGCAGAGAAAAGTGGTAATAGAGGTGCAGTGTGAATAGGGCATATGGGTAGATTATTCTTTATTGGCTTGGGACAATAAAATGCATGCATTTAGACTAACTGATTTTGGAAGCTCTGAAATCATTCCCTGTTTTCTCCAGACTTATATTAGAAGTAAAAATCAGCTAAATAGAGTAATGTGAATGGTAAGCATTAACGAATAGTGATTATTAATAAATTTAGTATTGGTAAAAAATGAACAATTATTTTAAATGCTTTTCCTCAGTTAGAAATTATAGGTTATAATATCACTGAAAACACCATTATTCTTTATATCCATTATTTTCAGATCTACAAGTACTCGTATACCTGGTGGGTGCTCAGCAGTTACTTTAATGAAAATGCAAAATTGCTTATAAAATCAATTGTCAACGCCCTCTTTATGTGTATAATTTGAATAACCAATAAATAACCATTGTGATATTTCAGTCATTAAATATGAGTACTGCTTACACTTTTACACTTTTAATTTATAAGTAATATATTTTAGATTCAAAACATTTTTTTTGTCATTGCTTTGTGAGTGAAATATAAAATTAGATAACCAGTGATATCTCAGGTGGAGGTTATAAAAATTTTATTTTGAGGTCCTTTGAAAAGAAATTGGAACAAAACTCAAACATGATGAAGAACCAAATAATCATTTCAAAAATTCTAATAAAAACAGATTCTGAATTTATCTTACTCAAGAAAAAAATGAATTAGATTTGAAAATGAGGTTAAATGAGGATAGCAGTTTCTCATTAAGTTAAATTTAAATTGAATGTTATAATATAATACTTTGTAATATGTACAGAGATTTCTGTGATATAATACTATTATGGACATAATGTTGAAAAATACAGTGTGGAAAATTCCTTCTTGATAAACAGCAATATAGAACCACATCCAAAAAAATACACACATATGTATTTTTAAAGGATAAGCACTTCATTGTCCTGAGGCAAAGAAAATATACATTTTTGCTGTTGTACGATTTTTCTTGCCATAGAAGGAGAAAAAGAAAGACAAAAGATCTCCATTGCTATTTAACACTCTCTGGACATATTTTGATTTCTTTTAAATGTTAAGATAATAAAATGAAAACTTTTCTAAAATTTAATATCAAAAAAGAAAGCAGAATATAGCTTTTAGTATATTAATGGATTCTATTCTTTTATTAAAATTTATTGGGGTGACCATGGTTAGTAAAATTACATAGGTTTCAAGTGTACAGTTCTATAATCATCTATATATCACATTGTGTGCCCACCAGCCCAAGTCACTCCTCCTTCCATCACCACTTATATGACCCCCTTTGCCTTCTTCTACTATCTCCCTTCCCTCCTTCACCTCTGGTAGTCACTGAACTATTTTCTGTGTCTATGAGTTTTTGTTTCTTTATTTGTGTTCTTCCTTTGTTGTTTTCAGTTTAATATCACACATGTCAGTGAAGTCATATGGTTCTTGACTTTTTCTGTCTGATTTACTTCGTTTAGCATAATAAACTCAAGATCCATCCATATTGTTGCAAATGGCACTATTTCATCGTTTCTTATGCAGAGTAGTGGTCCATTGTATATATGTACCATGTCTTTTTTATCCAACCATCATATTGAAGGACACTTTGGTTGTCTTCATGTTTTGGCCACCATAAATAAAGCTATAATGAACATTGGAGCACATATATCTTTACAGATAAATACTTTCAGATTTTTGGGGGTAGATACCTAGATTAGAGATTGCTGGGTCATATGGTTATTCTATTCTTAATTTTTTGAGGAAGGCAATGTGGAGTTTCAACTACAGAGGGCAATGGGCTCTATTTAGTAGACTTTTTATACTATAGTATATTCTAGTTGAAGATACCATACATGTGTGCAGATATGTTTTAGAATGAATGGGAACACTTACTACCTGGTAAGACTAGGATTCAGTTTATATTATGTACTTTGGTTTTATTTAAACAACAAACCAGCTCTTAAAAATAGGAGCTAAAGAAGGCTGCGAAAACCTTGTAATTGCTGTTGTGTATTAAAATATGGTGTGACCAAATTTCTTAAGGCATTACTTTTAATGAAAGCAATATTTCTCCCAAATCATTTAATTAGATATGAGAATAAATGATTTTCATATGTTTCTAATTAAAGGTACAATTTCCCCATGCAAACTTTGAGAAAATTATAACTAATAAACATATAAAAGCAAAGGTATTCAGGACCTCTCTGGCTTTGATAGAATTGCTTGCATTAGACCAGTGTTCTGAGAACAACTAGATCAAATACCAAATAATTCTGCTTCATGGCACAACAGACCTGCTAAATTAGGCAGAACTGCATGGGCAGACATGGAGAGAAGGGAACTTGTCAAAAGTGAGCCAGTATCCTGAACTGTCACTTTCCTCTTTGTATCATCTCATGGGATAAGGATCTGCTGATTCTTGGAATTGGGCAAGAGGACCACTACTAAGGAAGAGAGAAAGCATCAGAGATTTTAACAACTTCATGAGGCTAGGGAGACAAAAATAGGAGTTTGTGACTGACAGTGCTGCCAGCATTTGAGGTCCTTGACCTATAGAAAAGGGAGATACTGAGAAATGAGCCTGAAACTCAGTTTTCCCTCAAGCATTTTCTGAATCCATAAGCAGCGTAAAATATCAGTGTAAGAAGCCAAGCAAAAAGGGGCTGAAAAGCAAAGTAGGATTTTGTGCAGTATTTTGTTACTGTGGAGACAGAAAATGGGCTTAAGGAAATAAAAACAGGAATCAGAATGTAGGAGAGGCCCTATGATATACTCCAGACTCTAGATTTATTTCCCTGGAGGGGTGGGAACAAACCAAAGACACATGGAACCTTACAGATACTGAATACTATCATCAGGCAGCTTATTATTGACTAAGGTGTCTGGCTCCCAAGTTTATAGCCTACCAGAGGTTTGGTTAACCTACTGTGGAAGAAGGTAATATCTTCAGAGGCCATACAATTTCTTATATACAATTTCTGATAGTCGATAACAAATCCATAAAATACTAGATTACACACCATCCCCTGAACTCTGCAGCATACCACAATAACAGTTTACCCTTTGTCCATTCACCTGTGGCTGTATTGGGACAAAGGTACTTTAGTCTATGTGGATAAAACTTCTCTACTCATGTGTGTTTATACTGGAGCCCATGATAAAGAAGTATTATCAACTAAAGAAGAGTTTTCTCTCATAGAGGTAGAAAGTCACCAGAGGATTAAACAGATATGCAGGATGCCTATTAAAGTTTAGGCTAAAATTTTACAAACTATCACGTCTACTCAAAATATATTAGCTAAAGTGAGTCACAGAGCATTCTTCCTATCAGTGGGTGGGGAAGTATGAAGTCAGGTAACTAAAGGTATAGATTCAGGGAGAGTAAAGAACTGGGAAAGCAGTGCTATTCACCAGGGTCTGTCTTAATCATACTTGTTCTCACCCCTACCACAATTAAAATTCACTCAAACCCATTTCCAAATCTTCAGAAGTCTCAATCATCATACCATGCTTCAAGTCTAGAGTATTGTGGCTTACATCAGATCTGGACAGGCTTTCTCAAACTGGAGAACTAGTAATTAAAAAAGGAAGTTTTCTATCCATTATATACACCTCCCAAAAAAGATTCTGTAACAGGGATAGGATAACTGTACACCCTAATTTAAACAAACACCCTAATTTAAAAGAGAAAAAGTAAAACATGGAGCAGTCATTGGTGGATAGCAATTCTATTATCTTTCTGGGATAAGATTTTCTGGTATCCTAATCTGGAGTTAAAGAATAGACTCTCTTCTGTTCCTTATGAGTGGCTTTCCAGTTCATTTTTTTCCCATAGCTCTTATCTCCAGTCTTTCTTTTCCATCTTTCTCTTTGCCTACCTCTGAAGATGTCATGGGAGCATATGCCTTGTTTGGTAGCTGAATCGCTTGGTCTACTGCCTGCCTGTAAAAATGGAGTCCTAAAAGTCTCTTTATCTGTAGTCATATTCTTTTTTTTTTTAATTTATGTAGTACCAATATGAAAAAGAAATTAACTCCTGAGACTCCAGTTAAGTCTATGTGTATGTGTCAAAGCCTCATGCACAATTCTTGTCAAGCTGGCTTTCTCTGTAAATTCATTTGTGGATATTTTAGAGAAATAATGATGGTGTGTGATCATACCTTTATCTTTCTAGACACTTTAGTTAAAAATGTTCTAGACACTATTTGCATTTTCTCAAAGGTATTAATAAAGAGGTTTAGAGTCACACAATTTAGTACTCACCTATTTAACCTGAAAACATCTTTCAATGATGGATCCCTAGAACCCCACCTGCTGAAGCTGTCAGTGCATTGATCTGGTGATAAACAGATTAATTTTCTAATATATCTTCTGGGCATCTTTTATTCCTTCTGAATCTTATTTGCAAACTGGCTGTTGTTTTCTTTTTTTTTTTCTTTACCTCATCTGTTTCTTGTAGTTTTCTTATAAAATGTAGCTAGAAACAGCCAACTCATACATTGAACATTCTGCCTCAAAATCTTTTCACGGTATATGACAAGATAATTGGATATATTTTCTGCCTTCCAGGTTATCCCAGGTGACAGCTATACTAAATATTTGACAGTACATAATAGAGATCATCTTATATTCCAATGATATATAACAATTTCCCTATAACATACACTTTTCCAAATTCTAAGAATAGTTTCCTTTTGGTCTTAAAGTGACTGCCACATATTTTAGCTTTATTTTTTTATTCTTCCAATTATACCATACTTCTAGGTATTAATTTCTGTCTCAGTCAATTACTGCTGTAATAATAGTGCTTAACCAGTAACCCTGGGATTTCAGTGGTTTAAAACAACAGTTCTTTATGTTTGTCATTCATCAACTCTGTTTCAGATGATCTTGGCTAGATTGAGTTCTGCTGGTGTTAAGCTGGAAATTGTGTCTATATTATCTTCATGTGCCCCTCATTCTTGTAGAATAAGGGCTTTTTCTTTCTATAATTGTATTCAGGAATTCCCAAAGAAGCATGTGGACATTTGTGATGTCTCCAGGTCTAGTCTCAGAATGTACATAGTCAACTCTGGTGACATTCTATTGGCCAAAGTAAAGCACATGGTCAAGCCCCAAGTCAATGGAGTGAGGAAGTACACTCAACTACTAGTGGAAGAAATGAGTCACATGGCAAAGGACCTTGATGCTGACAGGGGAAAAATGTTTGGAACAGTAAGGCAATCTCTCTAATAAGACTAAGTGGGGAAAGAATTAAATAGAAACAGACCACTGTATTAGATTTTTTTGGATAATAATGTAACTAAGAAAAAAGATGAAATATAATTTATCATAAAACAGAATTTATACATGTAAGTATTGGGACAGGGCCACGAGAGCAGTTCCCAGGCTCTCGGCCCTGCTTACAAGGTCACTAGCTTTCCATGCATGGGCAGGGCACATCCCTGGGCAAGCATTTCTGTAACAAGCTGGCTATAAGCCACTCTTGGTCTGCATGCTATATAACTGTCCTGGCTGCTCCAGCGAGTGTGGATACTGTGGTTAGGAACAAATGTATAGATATTGTCTTCTCCCATGCCACAACTGGCTGTCATCGGGACTGTAATGCAGGAGGACCCGTTGTTAGGGTGTTAAGGGGTGTTGCTTTCCCCTTCCTAAGTCTCGACCAGCTGCCATTGAAAACCCTATCTGTGAACCCTCTACTTGTGGCTCCATTATTGCTCCTTTCAGTCTCACCGTATCTAAGTGTTCACCTGCCGGGGAGGGAACTGAGCATCAGCGTTACCCGTGTCATTACACAAGCAATGAAAAGTCCATAACTAGTTTAAAATACTGGAAGTATATGCTCCGTATATGGGTTTGACAATGAAATGTATGTATAAAAATGAGTCAAAGTAACAAATTCTATTATAAATGTAATATGGGGTCCAATAATGTGCAGAGATGGCAGTTGTCCAGCAATAATATTTGAGGATATAATGCCCAAGGAGTTTTAAAAACTGAGGAGCCATGAAGAATAATACACCATGAAATTCAAGTGGGATTAAAATCAACTACTAGATCTATCTACTAATATAACAACAGCAATAAAAGGTCACCTAGGCTCAATAAAGTAAAATTGTTACAAACACAAGACGAAGAGACATCCTTAAAATTCTTAAAATATTTCAGGATAAAAAGACAACTTTTAAAGGTTTCAACCTTAAGACTTTATGATGTTTTTTCAATAGAAACTATAGACACTTGAAAACATTTGAATGCCATCTTCAAAAGTGCAAAAGGAATATCAACATGAGCCTCTTTTCTCTTGGAATATCTAACCCATTCATTTAAAGTATAACTTCCTCCTCCTTTCTGTTTTGCACTTTAAATAGAGGAGGCAGAGAACCCGATTGTCTTACTGAAAGAGTATCCCCTCTAGAAATTTAAACCCAGAAAAAATTATCCTTCAAAACTGAAATGATCAATAAGAAATTTCCAGAACAAAAGCTGAATTAACTCATGCTATCAGACTCCTACTAAAAAAATACTAAAAGCAGTTTTTCAGTACCTGACACACAAAGGGAAGAGGTACTCAAACATTTGTTGGAATGTGATGGTAGATATTAGCTACCAAAAAGACTTAAATGCTGACTTCTCACTTCAAACTGACTTCTCACTTCAATCTCAAAATCCAGTCGTAGTGGATCAAGTTGAAGATGGTTGTGTTATCCTGCTTCATAAGAAATTGGATTCACATATACACACCACAAAGAGTTCATTTTTAATTTGCATATGAATAAACCCTTTATGCCAAAGAAAAGGGATGCATTTAAGACCCATACATAAAGTGGAGTTTATGGTTGAATGCTTAATGACTCTCTTCCTCCAGAACAACAACAACACAATATTTGTCTCCTCATTCTTCATCCACACTGGAAATCCATACATCCAAACAATCCATGCATGGTTGGTTTATAGACTCTAGTCTAGTGTGCTTAGACTGAGTGAATGGAACCTGGAACTGGAAATCTGCTAGGATTCTATACTAATCTGGGGATTCATTACTTTCTTTGAACAGTGCCTGGCACTTCAGGAATGCTCAGTACTTTCCAGTAACTGTTATTGGGTCATCAGGAAAGTCATGATGTATTTTTCTATGTTTTTCAATGTAAAAATGTGTCATGACTTTCCCGACTACCCAATATTTTTCTTATTATTGGTAGACATATGCCTTAATCATGCATTGCACGTTGTCATTCCTGCTGAGCCTCTTTTCTCTTGGAATATCTAACCCATTCATTTAAAGTATAACTTCCCCCTCCTTTCTGTTTTGCAATTTAAATAGAGGAGGCAGAGAACCTGACTGTCTTACTAAAAGAGCATCCCCTCTAGAACCTCTAGTACACATAGTCCTTTGTAATTGGTCACTTCCTGGAATGCTACCCAGGCTGCCTGCTGGTTGATGGCTGCCCTAACTCATCGGCAAGCTAAAATAGATTTATGTTTCACTGATAGTGGTTCTTTATAGGAGAGTGACAGTTGGAAGGGGAATTTAGTTTTGACTGGAAGTATAGCTAACACTGCAAAGACAATTCTCAAGTAGGCCAGATAATCTCAGAAATGGGGAGTACTGTCTCTCCCTATGGTTGGACTGCACAAAAGCCCAAATGTCAGCATGTGGATTTTTCCTTTTATTTTCCCAACAAATATATATTAGAATTGCCATATGCCAGGCACTGTGCTAGGCATTAAAGAGGCAAGAAAAATAAAGACAATCCCTATCCACCCTATGCTTATATTTAATTGAAGAAAACAAGTATTAATTTTAAACACACACACACACACACACACACACAATTAAATTACCTCTGTAGTAGATGTAGGGAATGTACGAGTGTTAAAAATCAGAGAGATTGAAGAAACTAGGGTAACCAAAAAACATATTCATGAGAAAGATAAGGTGAAACTAAGATGCAGAAAACACCTAGTTAGCTAGGTGGAGAGGAGTGATGGAGGGAAATTATTTTATGCTAAACAACAAAGGTGCATAGGTCTTGTGGAAGAAGGGAGTTATCAGAGGAACTAAAAAAAGGCCATGGTTGCTGGAGTGCAGAGAGCAAAAGGAAACATGGTGTGAAATGAGGCTGCCATGTTATCAATGTTGATTTGTGGGCTAATGAAACTCAGATTTGAAATATTTGCAGTGTATTAACCATGGAAGGTGTGGTGAGGTAAATTTAAGAAAAATGATCTGGCTCCAGTTCAGTTTCTTGGAGAGTATGGGGTTAGAGAGAAGAAAATTAGGATGGTATTTCAGATTTTAGTGACATCAGATTGACTTTGGTGTACAAAGCTCCACAGCAAGGGTGCTCTCGTCGAGATAAGGATCAGATGCGCTCTTATGAGGAAGTCATTATTTATTCAAAGTGTGTATGGGAGCTGTAGCTGTGTGTCCAGCCCAGGAGAGATTTTTTTCACACTTGTGTTTCCATGTGATAATCCCAGCTGTAATGTGGAGTTCCAGAAACTTCAGTGATTGCCCTTCCTACTTTTACGTTTGAGAAACCTGTGTTCACTTATGATTCAATTAAATATTTTCTATGTTTATTATTGCCTTTAGGCACACCTCACAAGTCTGAAAAATATCCTATTTCTCTAAAATTACTTTTCATATCTCTGATAGTCTGTTTAATTTAAATATCAAAGATAACTTTATATCTTGGTAATTAATTCATTCATTTCTTCATTTATTAACAAATATTTACTTCACCTTTACCTTGCACTCAGTAGTGCTTTAGGCAATAGGAATATAGCAGTGAACAAAACTGCAACCCCTTTTTCATGAGGCTAATGTTGAGAGTATAAAAAAATGTTAAGCAATTATAGAGGGACTTATTTAAATACAATTAAATATGTGCCATGAGAAAACACTGGATGTTAATCTAGCAAATAACAGGAAATAGTAGGACCAAAACTTGCTGTGGTCTGAGAGGGATGGGAAAGGGGAGACATTTCTCAGAAAGTTGCACTTACTGACTATATCCAAAAAAATTGGATTTAGCCAGGGTAAGGAAGTTCTAAGGAGAAGGAATACCCATCATGTAAAAACGTAAAAGATAGAATAGTCAAAAAACAAAGAAACAAAACATAGTTACCACGGCCAAATCTGAAGCAGAGGAGAGGTGAGACTGATGATGTAAGTGGAGGACTATGAGTCTTATAGGCAATATAAGGGATTTGGGGTGATATCAACAACAATAGGAAGGCAGTGTAGTATTGTAATCATTTTCCTGGGGTTCTGTTTTAGATATCTTTGGTTCGGTTCCAGTCATCATTTATTGGTTATATAACCTTGAAATACTGATTAAATCTTCTTAGCCTCAATTTCATTATTTGTGAAATCTAAATAATTACAGAATTTTTTGCATAGGATTATTAAGATTCATTAGAAAATGCATTTATGACTTTAATTCAGATTAAGAACTTTGACATATATTTAAGTCATAGCTAAAGTTTATTGAAAGATGTTGAAGTGGGCAGTATATAGATAACATATTTCAGATTTTTATTGTAATATGATCAGATTTTTTATTCAGAATTTTAACAATTGTCATATTTAATCAACCTAATATTTTCTTTTTCTTTTTCTTTTTTTTTTTGGAGGGCAGTGTCACTGGCCCTCATGTGTGGGACCGAACCGGGGCCGCTGGCTTCCCTGGCCAGCGCTTAACCATCGCGCCACTCTGCCGGCTCAATCTAATATTTTCTAGTTCTAGTGGATAAACATGTATCATTTTGATAAAATCCATACACATGAATCAGGTTTGAAATCTAATTTTGTTTTTAACCTGCGGTGGTGGATGGAACTTGATTAAGCTGGAAGAAAAAAATTACAAAATTCTATTAATGCAGATAAAAAGGGGTTAGAGGGCCGGCCAAGTGGCTTAGTTGATTAAGAATTGGGTTAGAGTGCGTCCTCTGAGCAACGGGGCCACCAGATGGATCCCACATGGGCCAGTGAATGCTGCGCCCTAGCTGAGCTGTCCCTGAGCTGCCAACAGGTGGCAGGATGGCAACTGATACCCTTCACAATGAAGACTGAAGAACAACAACTTGGCCGGTCCCCTCTCCCAATTCCTCAACAATGTGCCCCTCCCCCAATTCCCCAATAAAAACTTAAAAAAAAAGGCAGGGGGGGAGTTTAGAATTGGGGCAATTACTATGGTAAATAAAATATTTTCCCAAATACGTTTTTACTTGATTCGAAATTCTTTCAAAAGTTTTTTTCTACGCTAGAAATACGTTGTAAATGATGGTATGAACCATGTGTCTACTTATTCTTTGAAAATTAACCAATTTCTTTAATTTTCTTAGGAAATTTTCTGATCCGTACTTAAAGATCTCTTTGGTAAAATAAGCAATTTGTTTCCCCCAAACAATTCAATTTTTATCATGTCTCACTAGGAAATCTATTATCCCAGATGTACTGGTGAATTCTGTCATCATTTATCACCTTCTGGTAATTGGAGAAAGGGATAAAGTTTTGTTGTTTTCTTTGACCAAATTGATTAAAAGCCTATAAAAATAACAGACAAAAATAGAGATGTACAGCAGTTTGGAGACTATCTTGGTGTGTTCAGCTAGATGTAGCATTTTAATCTATCCTGTGGCCAAAGAGGACTGTTGTCTGGAAAAATGCAAGAGGATCCCATGTTTTACTTTGTAAGACATGGAGGCATTAAGGGTTGTGGGAACCTTTGGTAGACTGGAATGTGTATGTGATATATCAGGATTACCAGCAGGATTTCAAAATGCTTACAAGGAATAAAAGGGTGTGTGTGTGTGTGTGTGTGTGTGTGTGTGTGTGTGTGTGTGTGTATTGTGATAAAGTTGGGGAAATGGAAATGGAGATCCACATATATAGTGATAGAAGGTGAACTGACTCTGGGTGGTGAACACACAATGTGATATATAGATGATGTATTACAGAATTGTACACTTGAACCTATGTAATTTTACTAACCATTGTTGCCCCAATAAATTTCAATTAAAAAAAAATTCATAACATTGGTTCTAACACTATGAACAGTATTTTATAAATTGTTTACTATAAAATTCAATATATATTCATGATATCTTCTCTTATACATATTTATTTACATATTCCATATATACAAATGCATATACATATTACAGATGAACCTATAGTGGTATAGAGATATATTTATATCAATTTCCTTATATATTTGGTTGTTTTACCAGTTGTCTGAGAATTTGAGAATATAACTGACCTATATAGACCAGTGCCCAGCATGTGGATCAGAGGTACACTTGGTCTTTTTGGGCATTCCTCCTGTGCTTTCTCTATTTAGCCAAGTGGTAAGTAAGGGGCGGGGGTGTCTATAATTCTTTCAAGGAACAGGAATTAGATATATTTTATGATCAGCTAGATTGATGGAGACATACATACTATTATAAAGTTCTTTAAAGGTAAAAGTCTCATGTTCTTACTTAAATGATTAATTTTTCCCTATATTATTTTCTAATGTGATTTAGTTTTATGTCTGCAATTAATTTGTAGTCTGGAATTAGAGGGAATGTAATGCTCCCTGAATGTAGGACTATTGGGAATGTAAGAAGTAAGAGCTGACATCATGAAAATATTAGAAGAGAAACACAAGTTATAAAATAACACAAAATTTCCAATATCATATAAATGTTTAAGGTCATTTATGGAAGGTACTTAATAACCTCAATAAATGGCAGTGATAGTACAACTATAATAGTAAAATACCTTTAACTTCACCTTATACAAAGTATTTGAGGGATATTTATATTATTGTTTAGAATCTCTAAAGCTGATTCTGCTTTGTACCCAGAGATTCTAGAATTCAAAATCAACCAGGATATTTGATTTATTTTTTAATAGAAGTGAATAACAGTCAAAACTTAAACCATTGTGAATTTGAGACCTAAACTAAAAGATTCAACTATCCTAGGTTCCCTCTCATCGGACCTGGATATATCAACAACTTCTTTCTTCCTATTTCTGCATATAAATAATATATGCAGATTCATTACTGGATTTTCCCCCTTCTAATGTGACATAACATGGAAACATTGGGAAGTGGTATTAGTTGTGATGATAACTTTTCACTAATGATACCTTCCATCATTCTGTGGTTTTTTAAGATGTCAGTTGCCTGTCACCTAATGGGTCTAAAGTTAGATACAAAATACAGACTGAGACCAATGTATAGGATAGAGAATATTTGTTGAATCAGAAAGACAATAAAATTAACCAATAGACAAATCAGTCAGTGGTTAAAGGCCAAAACAAAGGTGAACATAAATGTTGAATGAATCAAGGAAGATATTAGAGGGGCATGTTGGTGAGACGTTATAGTCAATTATCTGACAAGGAAGACCATACCAGGGCAAGACCTTTGAACTCTAGTACCCTGTATTAATGTTTATTATTTTGGGAGTTCTCTACATTTATTAAATTTGGGATGAAGTTTGGAAAGGGCATGCCTCTACTGGGAACCCTTGGTTTCACAAAATTTCATGGCCCTGGTTTCCTCTTTAGATAGCTCCATATTCTTTTTTACCCATTCATTGTCTAGGTATATTGATTAAATCCCCTATTCTGTTGACATGTAGGACTTTTCCTTCTTATCAATTGCCCTAATTCCCCATCTTAGCCAATATTAACTAGGTCTTTCAGATGTTGGAATTTATGCTTCAAAATCTCTAGGAGCTACTAAGATCACTGTTCTTGATCAGGCCTCTATGCTTTACTTTGTGCTTAAAACTCCTCCAGGAGGATATATAATTTCACTGCTAGCACAAAAAGATCTCACTTCCATCCTTAAAATCAAAAGCAAACAAACAAATGAAAAAACAAAAAAAACTTAGAAAAACTGAACTGAAAATCAGTGACTTAGACTCATCAAAGAACTGAGTCACCATGTAATCACCACCCCAGATCCAGAAAGAGATTCATGCAGAGAGAAACAGCTGAGCCCTTCTTACCTAGAGAAGAAGACTCTAGAACTATAAACTAGTAGGGACATTTAAATGGTAATTTTGATGAAATCCTGGAGGCTGAATGTGAGGTAGCTTCAGTGAGACTCTTGGCAGCCTCAGTTTTAGGGGCCTCCTCATATTAATGGGCTTTATGTCTAGGAATCCCACCTGGTTCTCACCATGAAAATCTAAGAAATAGACCCTCCTGGCTCTGGCAGGAGAAAGGAAAGAGTGAAATACATTGAATCTTCCCTGTAACAAAAATCCAGTTTCTAATGTTGGACTCTTATCCCGGCTGGGAGAAGGGAATTCCTTCTGCCTGAGCCTCTCTTACAGCCTTTTTGTCTAATTTCAGAGGGTAAAAAAACAATCAACAGGGGACAGGAATTCAAGGAAATAGATTGAGGACACTACGGCCAGAGAAAGCAGTAGGAAACTGGGAGGCAAACAGCCATACCACTGAAGAAATATGTGCCAGTGCTACATCCCCAAGATACATGACCATTGATTGAGGCTCCTGAGATTTAATTGAAAATTTATAGATCATTCCTCTTTTTCCCACATCTTACCACCGTACCAATGGCCCCCAATATAATGAATGACAGTGGAAACAGTGGGTTACAGCTGAAAGAGCCAAAGACAGACTCTCTTTGAGGAGGAATAGTTATAGAAGCTTTAAGTTAAGAGATAAAAGCAAGGATACTAGAAGAATTTAAGCCTCTGGCACCTTGTGCTACAGCAAACTTAAAACACAGCCCAACTCCTAGCCAGATTACCATAAATCCTCAAACGAAACATCTATTAACCTCAGTGTTTTACTTAATACAGCATTTTTAGCTATCAACAACAAAAAATTACAAGGTAAGTCAAAAACAAGGAAAAGACAGTTGGACTAGATCGTCAGAAACAGACTCATGAATTGGAATTATCAGAAATTTGAAATAATTATGATTAATATGTCAAGGGTTCTAATTTAATAGAGCACATACAAAAACAGATGGAAAATGTACAGAGAGTATTAGAAATACTAACGAAGTATCATAGGAAATGCTACAAACCAAAAATACTATAACAGAAATAAAAAAATGCCTTTGATGGGCTCTTCAGTAGACTGGACACAGCCAAGAAAGCATCAAGAAATTTGGCAACAGTTCAATAGGAACTTAAACTGAATGCCAAGAGAATAAAAGACCAAAAAATTCAGAACAGAACATCCAAGCACTGTGGGACAATTTCAAATGGTGCAACACATAAGTAATTGGAATACTAGAAGAAAAAAGGAGAAAATAAGCATTTGAAATGTTCTAAACTTTCTAAAGCTCTTCCAGGAAATTTTCTACTGAAGAGCTCCTTCAAGAATTTCCTAGAGCTTCCTAGGAAAATTAACAACTTACATTTTACTAAACTCCACTGCCTTCTTCTCTGGTGCCTGTGCTAAAAAAAAAAAAAAAAAAAAAAAAAAAAAAATAATAAGCAGATTCACTGACTTCTTTGTTTTGTTTTTCTTTTGCTATCTGAAGTTGTTCCAACAAAGACAATATAAAATACAATTATACTGTCTGGTTAATGAAGAAAGCATGCTGTACTTTCTAGTTTAAAAATAATTAAAATATTATTTTGCTCTTTAGTACTTTAATTTTTGTTTTAAAATTATGTAGGAACATGCTATATGGCAAAATGTGATAGAATAAACAACTGTCTAACATGGCTAATTTTGTGTTAGCATTAGTTGTTATGACTACACTTCTAAGTATGGAATTTAGAATGGAAAAATAGAGCACCATGTACATTGCTTACATTATTATAATTTTTTAAAGTAAGTTTATATTATTATGACATGGAAAAATCTGATTTTATATATAAAATAATTTTTTCTTTGCAGATTGTAATGTTTTTAACATCTATTTCACCCTGACATGAAACACAAGATTGCTGGATCAGACCAGTTATTTACTAGTAGCAATAAGAGTGCCATTTCCCTACAACCTATTACTCCATGTGGCAACTAGATGAAGTCACATGTCACTTGCATATGCAATGAAGGGATTTGAATCACAGTAGGGAAACCTGGAAGTATGAATACTGAAGCTTCTATAGAACAGTTTGTGTAGCTACCCTTCCTCCCCTTAGGAGAGAAAGAAAGGCCTTTTTGCTCACAAGTGTAAGCATATACCTGGAAAGAAGAGGGGAACACTCGTACAACCTTTAGAATATAAAGGAACTGCTTTAGGAGAGAAAAAGAAAGGCCTTTCAATTTATCTCTCAGGTTATATTTTAGGATTACTCCTTGATCATCATTTAACCCAGGCTCCAACAAGTTTTGCTCAAAAAGTCATGACCCTGCAGAAAAATGAAATATTCACATTGGTTCCCAAGAAAATTAGTATAAAAGAAAGCAAATTATACATTAGATTATGTATATATCTATATATGTGTGTGAAGATGTATATATATATATATATATATAGAAAGAGAGAGAGAGAGAGAGAGAGAGAGAGAGAGAGAGAGAGAGAGAGAGATGAGGGAGATAATTCAAAATGATAATAGAGATATTTAACCATTAAAATACAATTAAATGGTCAGATAACAGTTTCATTAAATTAATCTCTGCCTCATTTATTTCTATATATGATGCCTACAAAAGGCATTATATAAAAATAAAAATACATGTCAGGAAATTTATATTAAAAGACAAATGAGAGCAAACAGAAAAGCTTATGCTTGGGGTTAAGTACTTACATTTCTTAAGGAGTGTGAGAACTTGTCAAATATACATTGAAAGACTTGAATTTTTCTTGAATATGTTTGTAAGTCTTGGTTTCATCACAAAATTTCTAAAATGTGTGCCTTCGGTACTAAACAAAGTTGTTAACAGAAAACTCAATTGGCTTAATTTTCTTGGATGACATTTGTAAAGTCTTCCACTGTAAGACTGGGGTAAAAATATTTTGAGACATATTTGCCCACTACTGTTTTAAGGTTTTTGTAAAAGTGAAGACTTTGAAATAAATATGTTTATTATATATCAGATATGCCTGAAAGAAAAGTAAGTAACTGGAAAAGGTCAGCTGTAGAAAACCAGTGCGCAAACACCCCAGTGCAATGAATTATAACTTCTGCCTGCTATGGATGCAGAGGATGACTCCTTCAGTATCTGAAAACCTGTGCCGGGAAGCTTTCAATTACTCTCAGGGTACTGAACACTTCTAAAAAATATTTGACAAGCCTGGCAGAAAAAATGTGACTCTGCAGAAGAAAATGCTGTTGGATCACTGGAGTGTGTTTGAAAGAAAAGTAAAAAGCTGGTGCCTGACTTCTCCCAGATGAAAAAGTAACTACTTGTAGTATCAAGCCCATGGGAGTAAACCTATTGAAGCCCTTATCCTGGAATCAAATGACATTTAAATTCAGATAAAGAAAGCAAGGATCACTATGGTAAATGAGAAAAGAAAAAAGGCATTTTTATAATGTTACACGCTTCAATGTAAAATTATGATTTTATATATATATTTACATAGCGACAACTTTTAGTTAGCAGAAATTACAGAAGGTGCATGGTGATATAGACAGAGACATAGATCAATCAGGTGGAGAAGAAATTAAAAGAGAGGTCTAACTAAAATTATCAATAAGTTGGACCTGAAGTGTCTCAAATGTCAATCCAAGAACTCCTACATTTTCTCAAAAGCCCACCATTGAAAGGTTCAACAGAATTTTCATCCCAATACAAAAACCCATATCAACTTTATAAAATGTAATAACTTAAATCTCATGGACTCCTGAGCAAGGAGAGTTAGTGGAAGCTTGAATCATCTTCTCATAGAGGGAAATCTGGAGTTGGTCCACAGCTGGAATGTCACCCCATCTTCATTCAGTGAAATTATATTGTACCTATTTTGAAAATACAGGTCAAAATACAAATGTACCTTATATTGCACTAAAGAAAGAATAAAATGCCCTCTATTTCAGCCTCATCTTATATTTGGTTTTATTTATTTTCACCAAGAATACATAGCACAAATGCACTTTTGCTAGTTAACAGAAGTGTTTCTTTTGTTTAATACCATTACACAGTGTGTTTTTGAATGTGTATCTACTAAAAGCTTTAACTGTTTTAACTTTTGTAAAAAAATAAAAAGTTTAAATACGCTAATTACTGATTATATGCTAACCAATATTACCTACTAACATATTGCTCAAAAGGAAGGAAAACAAACGTAATCTAAAACAAAATAAATAATTTAAAAAATTCATTTTTGCATCTTGGGGACACACCATGAATCTTACAGGATTTCTACAATCCTTATGTGTTGTGCGTTATAGGAAATTTTAATGCCACTGAGCGACTAGGTCTCAAATGGCATAGTAATGTGGTTAAAAAAATACTCCCAAAGACATTGTATGAAAATGCAGCCTGAACTAACTATGGAACAATGAGCAACATTTCAGTCATTCTTTGTCTTGGAGATGAGGAAACAACCTGTATTTTCATGTGTATCTCAACATAAGTACATGAAAGTCATTTTTCAAATAAAAAACAAATTTGTTATTGTATCTTTATTAAGAGAATGTTATAATTTATGTGATGGACAATGACTTCCTTGAAATGTAGAGGAACATAGGTTGCATGGACTATTCTGATTTAAAACCAAATAAATATGTCAATAAAATGTTTAAAGCAAAAATATCCACGGGGATAGTAGTAAGGGATAAGAACCTAGAGGACATTATGCTAAATGAAATAAGTCAAAGTGAGAAGGACAAATGTCGTATAATCTCACTTTTACTTGGAATCTAAAAAATAAAGTCTAACTCAGAAACAGAGAGTATAAAAGTTAATAGTTGTTACCTGGCACTAGGGTGGAAGAAATTAAGAGATGCTATCAGATACAAGCCTCCAGTTGTAAGATGTGTAAGCTCTGGGGATCTAATGAACAGCATGGTGACTATAGTTAATACTTTATTATGTACCTGAAATTTGCTAAGAGAGTACATTTAAGCATTTCACCACACACACACACACACACACACACACACTCACACACACTCACACACTCACACTCACATAGTAACTATGTGAGGTGATTGATGTGTTAATTAATCTGACTGTGGAAATCACTTCACAATCATGTTGTACACACACACACACACACACACACACACACACACACACACACTATTTTATTTGTCAGTATTGCCAGGGAAAGATTTTAAAAAGAACGTATACAAAAATAAGTTTGATATGATTTTCGTTTTATATTAAATCTTTGCCTAAGGTTTATTTGTGCAGGTTAGCATCATTAGCAATTACATATGCTGTTTAATCACATAAGCACTATTTGTTAAGAATTCCCCATTTAGAAATAATAAATATGATTCCATGGTATTATTGGATTCTTTATGCCAGGGTATACAGTGCTCATGGAGCAACTATATTGTTCTAGTGTTTGAAAGATGTGCCTTCATATAACTGCATAAAAACTGAATGCAAATAATAGACCATAAATATTCTTAACTATTAAAAAGCTATTTAGGAAATTACTGCCAAAGTGGGGAAATAAATATTCCTCCTCTTCACTCAATATTAGTAGCCATAATTAGTGTAAATAAACATGGATTCAGCAAAATATTCATTATTTCTTTATAAATATACCTTTCATTGCATTAAATAAAATGTCTTTTTGTTGTTATTATAGTGGGACAAGCCAAATATAGTTTGTATTTCTGACTTAAAAGCATATATAATTTTCAACTTGAGGAAATGAAAAATACCTCAAATATTCTTGCTTTATTTCTCTGGGTACTATTTTTGTAACTGACAATTCAAAAAGTGACCTACTTTTTCTGGAGGTTGTAAAATAAACACCATGCTCTAGCACACACTAATGTGATTGTTCTGCATTAAAAAAAAGTCAGATTAAATTTTATACTCATGATTTAGATTAATTTCCTCCTAGGTAAAGGAAATAAACTATAATCACTACCCTTGATGACATGAAGAAAATAACAGTAATGATGTGTTAATGTATATGGGTTGACTGGGGTAAAACTTTCAGTAACATACTACAAATTTGATAAAGCATGCTCAGTGCATATCAATTTCCTTTCCATTCCTTCAAAACAAGTGGAATAATCCTTATAGATAAGGTAATAATATTGAGAGAGAAGTTTAATTATTTTGATAACACTTTATTAATTGCATTTAAATTGAAATAAACCATATAAAATTCTACAACCAAGCCTTGCTTGCTTGGTCCTGAAAAGGTAGCAAACACATAAATCACTTTTATTTTCATTTCATAAGATTATAGTTAAATTGTAACTTTTTTTTTTTTTTAGCTGAGCCATCCTGCCACCTGTTGGCAGCTCAGCGGCAGCTCAACTCGGGCTGTGCATGGAACTGCTGTTGCTCAGAGCTCAGTTCTCACTCTTGAGTGAGCTCTTAACCAACTGAGCCACTCGGCTGGCCCAAGTTGTAACTTTTTATTGAAGTTTATTTTAATAGAATGATAAAGTAAGTGCTTTGAGATTCTCTCAATCAGTATTATATTTGTGAGTATCATCCCTATTATTATAAATAGCTATTGTTGATTCATTTTTCGTTGTTGGGGAATTTTTTACTGTATTTGCTTTTGGCAACTTATTTATGTACAAGTATTGTGTTGATAGCCATTTAGGTTGTTGCCAGATTGGTGCAACTATGGAAAATTATGTAATGAATTTACTTTTATGTGTTTCTTGGTCATATGTATATGCATTTCTGTTGGAAGTATGCCTAGAAGTAGAATTCCTGTGTCACATTTATACATAGATGCAATTTTAGAAGTTGACAACCATTTCCTAAAATAGTGGCACCACTTTATATTCCCAAATGCCTACAGTGTATGGGAATTTCTGTTGCTCTACGTCTTCGCTAACACTTGATGCTCTCAGTCATCTTAATTGTCCACATTCCAGACTAAATCTTTGAATAACATGTGATATGTAAATCTTATGGTTTTCATTATGATTTTCTCAAATTGAGATATATTTGTCACCTTTTCATGTATTTTTGGTTGTATAGGTATATCCTCTTCGTGCAGTGCTTCTTCAAGTCTGTTTTTTTAGTTTTCTTTAAGGATTCTCATCGTTATGTTATTGGTTTGCCATTCTTCATCTAGTTTAGATGGAAGTATTTCTTGTTTAATGCATTTGAACCAATGTCCACTTGGCAGCATTCTTTTCACTCTTTACAGGAGTCAATTGATAAATGAAAGTTTATGATTTTGATATTGTCCAATTTGTCAATCTTTCTTTTATGGTTACCATATTTTTGTCTCCAAAAATGTTTACCTAACTCAAGATGATGATATCTTCCTATATTTTTTCATAGATGTGTTGCTTTTCCTCTCACAATTGTATCAACAATGGACCTGGAACTGATTTTTGTATGTGGTATGAAATAGGTATAAATACAGTTTTCCTATATGGACATAAATGGTACCAGAACAGGTATTGAAAAACAAATTCTTTCCCCACTTCTTTGCAGTGTTAAATTCTTTATAACTCAAATGCTCAATATGAAGTAGTCAACTTCTATTGTGGCTTCTCTGTTCTCTGTCATGTATTTCTTTGCCTCTTCTTGGGCCAGTATCACTCTATCCCAATTAGTATAACTTATAATAAAGCTACTAGTACCTTGTTGTTTTTCAGTTTTCTTCAACACTGTCTTGGCTATTCTTGGTCCTCTGCATTTCCATGTAAATCTTATAACTAGATTGACTTTTCTGAAAAAAAAAATCTATAGCATCAACTCTTTGAATCAATCTGAATTTGGAAAGAATTGCTATGAACAATTGAATTTACAAACCCAATTCTTAATCTGAAGGAATGGCTGAAGGAAACCTTTACACTTCTATACAATAATGTATTTTCTCATTTAAAATGATCAACTCAATCTCAGAAACAAAAATAAACCTTTTTCTTGTAATAGATAATTTTTAAAAAACCTAAATACCTATAGCTTTAAATATATGTCCCTACAATATTCCATCACTTTTTATTTTCATCTTCTCAATTGCAGTTACTTGATCTTACCAATTTTATCTTATCAACAGTCCTTACTTTATAATTTAATTAATTTTAATATTAGATCTATGCACATGTTAATTAAAATTAACTATCCATAAAACAGGTAGGAAGAAGGGACAAAAATGGTCTTGAAACTGTAAAATATGAGTAGATGACACAGAATGTTAAGTCTATGCATTTTTGTTTAAGGGATGGAGGGCTCAGTGCAATCATTAAAACCACTTTCTCTTTTCTGTTTATTATTTTAACAAATATTGTTAATTTTTTGTTTGTTTCCAAAATTCACAGTATAATAGAAGGAGAAAGGAAAATGTTACAGAACGCATATTGATAGAAGTAAATTGTGAAAACCAAAATGTGATAGCAAGAGCAGAGGAGGAAAAGTTAGAAAAAACAAAGCTAAACAGCCTCATCAAAGGATCAATGAGAACATCCAAATTTTACAATATGGTAAATTGATGCTCACACTCTTTTTTTTTTTTCTTTTTTTTTCTTTTTTTTTTTTTTTTGAGGGCAGTGTCACTGGCCCTCATATGTGGGACCGAACCCGGGCCGCTGGCTTCCCAGGCCAGCGCTTAACCACCGCGCCACTCGGCCGGCCCGTTGATGCTCACACTCTTGATCTCACATCATTAAAAGTTTAGGGCCAGCTGAGTGGTGCGGTGGTTAAGAGCTGGCTTGGGACGCCAGCGGCCCCAGTTCAGATCCCACATATGTTGGCTAGTGAACACTGCGCTCTTAAAAAAAAAAAAAGTTTACATTATGACTACTATCTATTAAAGAAGAGAGGTAAAGGAACTATTTTATGCAATACTTTTTTTTTTTTAAAGATTTTATTGGGGATTGGAGGAGGGGAACAGCATTGGGGAATCAGGGAAGGGGAACAGACAAGTTGCTGTCTTTTTGTTCTTCAGTCTAGTTGCTGAAGATGTTGCTTCACTGGCCCACGTTGGTATCATCATTGCGCTCTTCTCGGATGAGGCAGATCAGTCGCTGGCCTCTGGATGTCGCTCACCGCGGCTATTGGCAGCTCACCCTGGCTGCCGGCCACTCACTGTAGCCTCTGGCAGCCCACTGCAGCAGGGGCTGCAGCCTACACCGTCGCCGGGGCTCGCGCAGCCCAGCTCCAGGTGGAGCTGTTGTTAGCTGTGGAGGGCAGTGTCACTGGCCCTCATATGTGGGATCCGAACCAGGCCGCTGGCATCCCAAAACCAGCTCTTAACCAATGCGCCACTCAGCCGGCCCTATGCAATACTTTTAATAATGACAAAATTGTACGGAACACCTCAGTGACTTTTTATTGTCTTTTTTGTTGTGTGCATATTATGCACCAGGAAGGCTCTTTGTTTTTTTGGTTGTATTTTTTTTTTTTTTTGGCCATAACAATTTTTTGAGGTAGGCTATGCCAATATTTTCACTCTTTCTGAAGAAAAAAAACAGAGAAGTTGTGGCTTCCACAACGTAACTCAAACGTTGAAAAACTGGAAATAAAATTACTTACAAATATAAATGTGCGTCAAATCAAAATTTTCAAATAGTTTCATTTCCCCTAAAGTAGTGTTTCTCTGTTGTCTCAGATCTCACGTTTGCTCGTTTTGTGGTTAGTAATTGGTGCTTCAATCTTAACAATAGATTGAACATTTTCTTCTAGTTATTTCTGATGATTATAGGAAATATAATTTTTGCTTTTAGTAAATTTAACTGGAAACTATGTCTCAATTCATCTTGAGTTCTTGTGTGTGGTGTAATTGTATTTTAGAAAGAGATTCCTCACATCTGTAAGGTTCTGGGTTATTGGGGAACAGAAACGCTGAAGCAATTCAGTTTGAAGGTGAGGGGACACATATTCAGAATTCCTGACAGCAGGTTTTACTCAGCCTAGGCACAGTACTCATGACATAAAGTGACCAATGAGCTGAGCTGTGCCTCAAACCAGCTACATTGAAAGCTGTCTTTAGAAAGAGGAATATCATCTCTGGTGAAGTGAGAGAGCCATTAGTCTTTCAAAAGCAAAGAGAAAAAGAGCAAAGCTTTCACTCAGCCTTGAATGAACGTAGCAAGAAAGAATTATAAAAACTGAAACATTTCCAGACTGATAATGGCATTCCCGCTGAGAGTGTAAGTTCCTGGAGTGTGTAAAGGAACCCGGAAGAATGGTCTCTCAAAGATTGATTTTGTAATTCCTCATCTGCACTAAGAGCTGTCGGCATGATTGCACTTCTTTCTCTAAAAGCATTAGCAAGACAATTACGGATTTTTTCACCATGGTATTTATATGTTTATGTCCACCTATCTCTAGAGACCAGGAAATTGAAAATGAACCACTGGACATTTTTGTTATTCTATGTAGGGTATCAGGCAGCCAATGTAAAATCTGATGGCACTCGGGAAAATCAAGTGATTGCCCACTTGTAAATTATGTACACAAAAAAGGGAGAAATCCATGAAGTACGAGTATGCTTGGCAAAATTTAAGAAGTCAGAATGGGCTTTTCTTACTTAAGATGAAAATATGTTTTTGCTCATTAAGGAGCAAAAGAATATGCTCTTTTATATTTCAGTATTATTAGGGGACTAAACATTATAAGGACATGTGCTTGTAAGTTGGATTATGCATATACAGTACCCAGTAAAAAGTAAATATTAATATTCTAACTTTTAATTGTATTTTAGAGTTTTTAAACACTCTTAAACAGTATTGGTAATTTCTGTCATGTTTGTCTAATGGATTCTGCTACTAAAAAGTATAAACAGCTCTACTATATGTTAATTATATATTTTTTCTACCTGAAATTTTTACTCCCTTTTCTTTTTTGAGCTATTAACTGGTGCTCAGGTTTTCCATATTGATTTGTTAGAAATGTATGTATATTTAATATTTTAACCTTTTAGCTATTTTTGTTGTATTTTTTCTTTTTTTTAAATTCATCATTAAATTTGACTTGTGTCACATTGTTAAAAAAATTAATGTGTATTCATGTCATCAAATCTATCAATATATTCATTTATAATTTCTTTACTTTTATACTTAGAAAAGCATGTCCCATGATATACATTGATAAATGTTCACCTATATTGTCCGGTTGTTTTACAGTTTTAATTTTATGTTCAAATTTCAAAATATCTGAAATTAAAATAAAAGTTTGTTATAAATAATCATATATATAACTATATATATAACTATATACATAACTATAAATATATAACTATATACATAACTATAAATAAATAAATAAATATATATATATATATATATATATATATATATATATATACTATTGGGTTGTCAGAAATGTCATGATGTATTTTTCTGTTTTTCATAGCAAAAAACGTGTCATGACTTTTCTGACAACCCAATATATATAAATATATATAATTATATAACTGTATATAAATTATATATATATATATATATATATATATATATATATATATATATATAGTGTCCCAGTATCACTTACTAGGATGTCCATTATTCTACTAATTAATTTGTCTCATTTATCCACATTCTCCCATTATTACTTTTAGTCATTTATCGTCAGACACTCCATCCAAACAGCAAAAAGGCCCCAGGCCTGCTTCCATCTTATTAATCAGTGCCCAGGGCTGAGGACTCACTAAGCAGGTAGATAGACAAATGGCCTGCAAAGAGTTGTGCAAGACAGTGAACCAGGTTTAAGGTTCAAAGAAGAAAAATAAATAAAAATAAGTTTTAAAAATTAAATTATATTGCCAACCAATGGACAACAAACACTCAGCTCTACACAAGACAAAGTGACTGGCCTTATTTAGTCACCATTGACCTGTATGATGCTGAGCATTGTAAAATGTGTGGTGGCCATATATTGCAAAACTCACCCTGTAACCCATGTTAACTCTCAGAGTATCATAATGAGCAACTGCTTATCTGGAGTTCACAGTACCCAGGTTTATAGTGCCACATACTATATCATATCATTACTGGTTCGTGCCTTCCTAGATTATGTACACAATTAGACTGATATATAAAAATATATATAATTGAAACTGGCATGTCCCTCATTTTCTTATACCTATTTTACTTGTAGAACTACTAGGATGTCATTTTTTTTTTTTTGCAATCTGGGAAAGATATTCAGTTATATTATATTGCTTTTTAGCATTTGTTAGAATAGTGTTTCTCTGCGTTATTTGTAATAAACACTATTGAAATTCACCAACCACTGTGACCAAGCGATAGGATGGGTACAACTTGTGCACTGCATCTTTTTTCCTTCCACATACTTAAAACTTTGCCCCTCCAAATGATCCTTTTTTCCTTCTTTAGCATCTAATTTTCTCGTACTAGAGTGCAGAAGCTCTAGCTGATTAGTATAGATATTTTTACTTCAAAAATCATGCTGTAATATCTTCTATCCTAAAGCACACATCCAAAAAACAAAATATCTTCTTCCAATACCATGTCCTTTTAGCTTCACATGTCTATCCTCTTTCATACGTGAGCTTTCCAAAAGTGTCTGTAATCATTGTTTTCATTTTACTTTTCATTATCATTTTATATTAAAAATGATCAAAGTAATAATAAATGTGGGTTAAATAAAATACTTACATTTTACTACAATTCTTAACGTAAAGCAGCTCTCTCTTTGGCCATTACTTCTCTCAAGTCCCATATTCAGGGGCCACAATCATTTACATCTCCTACTACTTATCTCTGTAATCCTGTTTAAATAAATGAGTTTGTTTGGTATGTTCCATATTCACACATAAGCTCAGAATTATTGCAAAAACTGTAAGGAAAGAGTTGCAAAATCAAAAAAGAAACTTTGCTTTCCCTAGCTTAATTAATACACAAAATACATTAAGATAAGTTTCTTAAAGGAAGGATTGTCAATCTCTGGAGAAGTGTCAGTGCCCTCATTGTCTTCATAGGTTCTTGCCTTCAAGATTCACATTGGGAAAAAAAAAAAAAAAATCTATACTTGAGGGCCGGCTGAGTGGTGTGGTGGTTAAGCGCTGACCTGGGAAGCCAGCGGCCCCGGTTCGGTCCCACATATGAGGGCCAGTGATACTGCCCTCCAAAAAAAAAAGAAAAAAAGATTCACATTGATCAATTCCTCATATATTCCAAGACATCATTTTACATTTCTTCATTTGATACTGTAATGAATTAATTAAAGTCTTTGTCTTACCATTAAAAGTTGGTGTTTTGGGCCGGCTGAGTGGTACATTGGTTAAGAGCTGGCTTGGGACGCCAGCGGTCCAGGGTCAGATCCCACATATGAGGGCTAGTGACACTGCCCTCTACAGCTAAGATGGTGAACAACAGCTCCACCTGGAGCTGGGCTGCTGTGAGTCCCCGGGACAGCATAGCTGCAGCCCCTGCTGCAGTGGGCTGCCATAGGCTACAGTGAGTGGCCAGCAGCCAGCATGAGCAGCTGGCAGATGCTGTGAGCTGCCAAGAGCTGCTGTGAGCGGCTCTCCAGGGGCCAGTGACCCACCTGCCTACTTGAGAAGAGCGCAATGATGATACCAACATGGGCTGGTGAAGCAACGTCCTCCGCAACTAGACTGAAGAAAAAAAGGACAGCAACTTGTCTGTTCCCTTTTCCAGGTTCCCCAATAAAATCTTTTTTAAAAAAAGTTGGTGTTTTATCTTCCTGTTAGGCTTGCCTGAAGGTTATGCTAAAGGTTGTAGGCTAGAAATTAAGTCTTCAACAAAGAGAGACAGTTTCAGAAGAACTGCATCAGATATCCTTAACTATTGATAGTTTGAGAAATAGACTCCTGGGTACAGACCTTGGAGTTCAGACAACACTCAAGTACCACAAGGCAGAAAACACTCAGATTGTCTCATACTACAAATTCAGAATTTCCAGGATTCTTGTTGGTTTGGAAACAGAGAATTTCACGAATTCAGAATGTAAGCAGAATTAATTACTTGGGAATGAAGCCACTGATAAACTGTTAAGGTATTACTAATTGTGGTTATTTGCTCTGAAACATTTTCATTATATTTTTAAATACGCTGTTTTCTATTTATGATAAGACTTCTCACATTCTTCTTTCCCTATGTTCAAACCTCAAATTAATAGACTCTGCTTATTCAAACTACAATGCAATAACCTTTAAATGATAAATTGTTGTCCCTGACCATTTAAATTCTGGAAAAAAAATACACTGAATTCTCTTTACTTTTTATAGCAATGTAGTTCTTTAAATATTTTCATTAGAAAACTGTGCTTCTCCTTTAATTGGATAAGTAGTTTTTGATATATATATATATATATATATATATATATATATATATATATATATTGCATAGACACACACACATTTGAATTTGAAAGGCTGAATGAATATATATATATATATATATATATATATATATATATATATATACCGATTTTTTTTTAAAGATTTTATTGCCGAATTGGGGGAGAGGAACAGTGTTGGGAATCGGGGAAGGGGAACAGACAAGTTGCTCTCCTTTTGTTCTTCAGTCTAGTTGTGAAGGACATTGCTTCACTGACCCATGTTGGTACTGTGATCATTGCGCTCTTCCCAGGTGAGGCAGTCGCTTGCCAGTCATTGGCCAGCTGCTCAAGGCAGCTCACAGCAGCTCATGAAAGCTCACGCCTGCTGTGGGCCAACGCCACTGTAGCCTATGCCATCGCTGGCGACTCACAGCAGCCCAGCTCCAGGTCGAGCTGTTGTCCATCATCTTAACTGTAGAGGACGCAGCATCTCTGGCCCTCATGTGGGATCCAAACTGGGACCTTACTGCTCAGAGCTGGCGTCCCAAGCCAACACCTAACCAATGGTCACTCAGCTGGCCCTGAAATGATTTTTTTATGCTGAGTTAAAATTTTTTGATACCCACTCCTAAAGTTTTGCATAAGATTCATTTAAACGTTTTTATAAAAGTGTACATATATTCTCTCTCTCCCTCTCAGAGATTTTTATTTCAGTTGATGATGTTGGTAAACATGAAAAGAATATATGATAGATAATGCCAATATATGATTATGAAGAATATATGAGAGGTTTTATATATTTATATACATATTTCTAGTATTGAGAGGATCTTTGTCATTTCTTCCCAAGGGACCATTTTTCCTAGAACATTTATTCTTCCAGTTTAAACTGGTTTCTCTCTGGGCCTGCAGCACCGTTGTCATCTTAGGAATTTTATTTTCCCTTTACTGAGGTTGGATATATTTTTTCCTAGATCTTCTGTATCTATCTTTCATCTTTTATTTTGACTGAGCAAATCTAATTAATCTTGTTCTCTCTTGAGAACAAGAGAATGGTAGATACTGTTTCCTTGAGAAATTAGTACAAAACATCTATCCAAATGCTATGTTTGTAGTTTGGCTACACTGTTCAATATTTTTTCTCCTCAAAATTTTAAATCACTGTCTTCTAGATATTTCAGTGATGGTATCTAATGCTTATGATTCTTGATCATAGAAAGTGAAATTATTTTTCCCCCTAGAAGCTTTTATGTTCTTTTCTTTACCCTTAGTGTGTGTTATGAAATTTCATGATCTCTGTGCCTCATGATGTGTGTCTTTTTTAATTGGAAACTCAGTGGACCATTCAACCTATCCTGTCATCCATACACATAATCCTTACTTACCTCTATTTTTTCCCATAGCACATATCACTTTCTAACATCCCTTTTGAGTTATCCATATAATTTTTATCTGTCACTCAATGCTTGACAGTAAACTCAACTGGGACAGGGGTATTTGTCATTCCCCCTGACTTCCCTATATTATAACATAAACTGGAAAAATAGTGGGAACTCAATAAATATGTGTTGAATGACTGAGTAAGATGACTTTGTTTTTTTTAAAACAGATATCCCATATACCTGGAAGCATGCCCACATATAGTGACTGTTCTATATTTTTTTAAGAAAAGGAAAAAAAGAATATACAATTTAATACTTTTAATAGTCTTTTGCCCTTTAGATCTTGTACTGGTCACAATAGTTTTAATTGTACAGAACAAAAGATGATTTGATTTATTGACTTACAAAATGTTCCATGCCATAATCTTGTGGACTAAATATGAATTTCTATTTATTTTAAATATTCAAATAACATTTGTAGTACATTGGATCTCAGTAATCATGAGCAACTAACACAGAAAGTTTTTATTGAAGGACTTTACTTTGAATAAACAACTGTGTAGAAATTTAATGGAGCAATAACTGATTTCTGACCTTTTTTAAACTAGAATATATTTTGCTTAACTAATCAAGTACCTTATTTTATCCTTGTCACTGGTCCTTACTCTGCAGGGATTTGATAAAAGAGAGTTCATTGACCAGAGATATATAGTTTATGTTTGCATTTTCCATATCTCTGAATGTGTCTTGGCCTAGTTTATGTTCCCTCTGAAAAGACTCTGAGACAAAGATTTGATTGCAAGTTATTTATTGGGGAACACTGGTAGGGGATTGGGGCAGTGAGAAGGGAAGGGAAGGAAGCCAGCAAAGAATGTAGTACCAGGTAAGCAGCCACCAGCATCGGGAGCTCTGCAGGTCTATTCATAGTGCATCAAGCCTCAGACATTTACAATTGGCCCTGTTCTGTATGTGCTGTCTGGGTGATTACCAGCTGGGACTGTGGAGCCTAAGGAAGGATCTGACCAAGACTTTAGCTTAAGAGGTTTCAAGTTGAAGCTTGACAGGACATGTGAGGTCAGTCTCTCTTCTTCATGAAGAAGAAATGTAAGATCACTCTCTTGAGTATAACACTTTTGAGCTTCGTGTATGCCAGTTCATGTCATTGGAGTATAGTCATTATGAAGTTACTTCGGAGTTTAATCTTTGCATGCATTATACTTCAGTCAGCTTTATACTTGCAAACTGCTACACTATAAAACAACATCACCTTCCATTTCTTTATTGTAGTACTTTTTATAAATATAGAATATTCAGGATAATAATTGTTTTCAGAAAAGCAGATGGCAAGCTCAAAACGGGGCTACTAATGTTAACATTTATTTGAAAGATCAATGGATGTGCATGCATTATTGTCTTGGTTTAGACGCCCCCACAGTTTCTACTAGTTCTCACTCAAAGAAAGTTTCCTATAATGTTTGTGTCATTTATATTACACTGCTTTGAATACAAAGTGACAGAAGAAGAACATTTTATAGAAGCACTGTTTCTAAGGCATCATCAGTATTCTCCTCAGAGATCTTCCCAAATTTTCCCAAATTACTGTATTTTTCCACATATAATGCATACTTATTTGCCCAAATTTGTGAGGGAAAAATATGGATGTGCATTATACATGGGTAGTACTAATTCCATATCTATATAAATGTTTTTAATTCTTTTATTTATGCTTATGAGTTAGAAGTGTAACTCTAGACATCAATAACAATATCCGTATGCCTGGAGTAAAGATAGTCTATTCAATAAATGGTGCTGGGAAAATTGGACTGACACATGCAAAAAATTGAAACTGGACCACCTCCTTACTCCTTATACAAAAACAAATTCAAAATGGATTAAAGACTTAAATGTAAGACCTGAAACCATAAAAATCCTAAAAGAAAATATAGTGAGTACATTTGCAGACATTACCCAGAGCAATATTTTTACTGATACATCCCTACGGGCAAGGGAAGTAAAAGAAAAAATGAACATATGGGATTATATCAGACTTAAAAGTTTTTTCACAACAAAGGAAACCATTAATAAAACAAAAAGAAGCCTACTGAATGGGAGAATATATTTGCCAATGATATATCTGATAAGGGGTTAATATCCAAAATTTATAAAACACTCATGCAACTCAACACCAAAAAAACAAACAACCCAATTAAAAAATGGGCAGAAGATATGAAGAGACATTTCTCTAAAGAGGACATACAGATGGCCAACAGGCATATGAAAAAAAGTTCAACCTCACTGGTCATTAGGGAAAGGCAAATAAAAACCACCATGAGATACCACCTCACTCCAGTCAGAATGGCTATCATCAACAAATCAACAAACGACAAGTGCTGGCGGGGCTGTGGGGAAAAGGGGACCCTGCTGCACTGTTGGTGGGATTGCAGATTGGTGCAGCCACTATGGAAGTCAGTATGGAGGTATCTCAAAGAACTGGAAATAGAGCTACCGTTTGACCCAGCAATTCCACTCCTAGGTATTTATCCTGAAAAAACCAAGACACTTATTCAAAAAAAGTTATGCACCCCTATGTTCATAGCAGCACAATTTACAATAGCTAAGACTTGGAAACAATCAAAATGCCCATCAGTAGATGACTGGACTAAGAAACTGTGGTATATTTATACAATGGAGTATTACTCCGCTATAAAGAAGAATGAGATCGTACCATTTGCAATGATATGGATGGACCTAGAGACTATTATGTTAAGTGAAATAAGTCAGTCAGAGAAAGACAAATACCATATGATCTCACTCATATGTGGAATCTGAAAAACTGTATGAATGAGCAAAGTAAACAGAAACTGTCTCATAGATATAGAGGAAAAATCAGGGTTGCTAATTGGGAGGGGTATGGGGATGAGGGAGAAGGGGAAGGGATTTGACAGCAAAAATAGGCAGCTACAATATTGCCACTGGGATATGAAAAACAATTTGGGGAATATAATTAATAATGTTGTAAATATTCTGTGGAATGTCAGATGATCATAGGTCTTGTTAGGGAGACCATTTCATGGATGGAGTAGAGGTTTGATCACTGCACTGTATAACTAAAACGGAGGTTGTATACCTACTGTAATTGAATATATATAGATAGTCATGGGATGTGGATTATACTGTGGAAGAGAGTCAGAGGAAGAGTAATAGATATATATGATATGGGGGGGAGTGGGGTGGCGAATTGGGGGTGGGGGATTGTCACTTTGAGGGGTAAAATGTATAACTATTGCACTGTGTTGTACACCTGAAACTAATTAAAAATAAATAAATATAGAAAAAGACAATATCCATAATGCAACATAATACCCTGAAATATGATAATGTTGGACTTAAGACAAACTTGAAACAACGAGGAGTTCTTGGCCTTCTATGATGCGTAAATATCGTATATTTGTTAGCAGTACATAAAATTTCTTCTACCTTGTATCTGTTGTTGTGTTATTATTTGTTACATAAAATTATTGTACCACAATGTGTTAAAAAATAAATACCAAAATGCCTTTATAATATAAAAAACAAGTACCTAAATGTAGACAAAAAAACCTTGGAATTAAAAAATTAAAACAAAAGATTTTTTTACCTGAAAGTTTGGGCCAAAAATGTGGGTGCATGTTATACATGGGAGTGCATTATACATGGCAAAATATAGTAGTGACATGAATCCTGAGAGAGCACCTTATACATGTATGTATTCCAAAAATTCATTTTAGGTCTTCTAATAACTTTTCTGTGTCCCCCCTCTGCAGTTCACTGGCTCATCTCTTCATCGACAATTCCAAATGTGCCAGTTATGCTATTAACAGCCAAAGGATGTTCTAGAACTGCTGGTCTTGCTTGTCTACTGTCTTGCAGTGCTGCTGACTGCCTGTATTGTGGCTCTGCTGCCTCTACCACCTGCTGGTGCTGGTACCATTCACTCAAGTTTTGAACCTGTGCTGTCTACTGGTACTTATTAATACTAGTCAGATACAAGTGACTACCGAGCACTTGAAATGGGGCTACTGTGACTGAGGCACTGAGTTTTTGAAATTTTAATTTGAAAATTCATAATTGGTTGAGTTATTGGAAAATTTTTAAGTATGCTTGGAATAACTTGGTTCTGTGAATCTCCTTTTTTCATTTGCACATTTGAAAACATCTAAACACAGCTACTTTCAAAGAAACTTAACACTTGACTTGAGAAGTGCACTAAGTGTAAAACACAAACCTAATTTCAGTCTTTCCCCTTATTCTTTTTAATGTGGTTACTGGAAAAATGTAAATTACCAATATGGCTGCCATTACAATCTTAATGGAAAGTGATGTTTTGCACACAAGACCTTCCATGTCCTTTTTGGTTTACTTTCTTAATGTTGTTCTGTTAGGGAAATATAATTAAAAACTAAATCTCTTAACAAACTCTCTACAAATATAGAAGAGAAAAAATGTTTTATTACTGAATAAGCCTGAAATCTGAATATGACGCACATCACGTTTGCAGTCCACAAGAGATTGCAAGACAGAAAGTTTTGTTTATCGTGTGTGTGTATACATACAGAAGGTGCCAAAAAATGTATACATATTTTTTTTGTATTTTTTTACTTGATTTTATTAAAGTATAACTCATAAAGTACACAAATATCTCTTGTACAGCTTGATTAATTTCTACAAAATGTACCTGCAAACTCAGATAATTTCCACCCCAGTGAAGATGTTGAACGCTGCTACAGCCCAGACACCTACCTCATGTCCCCTTAGGGTCATCACTCACTCACAGGAAAGTTACCACAAATGTGATTTTTATCATTGTACGTTGATGTTCCTGCTTTATAGACATGTACAGACATCATCAGTATGTACTCTTTTGTGAGTGACTTCTTTTACTCAGTCATATGTGTGTGGTTCATCTCTGTCTTGTCAAGTAACAGTAATTTTTGTTTCCATTAATGTACAGTATTGCTTGTACCACCATTTATTTAAGCAATCTTTTGATGATGAACATGGAATGCTTTTAACCCAAGTTGGACTCTGTTATGATTGAAGCTACTATACACATCCTTGTTCATTTCTTCGGATGCACAAATATGTTGATTTGCACACACATACGCGCACACACACACTGAGTAACCTAACGTTTCTATGCGTATGTGTTGTAGAATGTTAGTGTTATTTTAATATATACTGCAAACAAATTTAACACGGTCTCCTTTAGTAGTATAATTGCATTTGTATACACACTTTAAGAAGGGAAAACTGTATTAAAATTGTCATACTCAATATATACCGATAACAAAAGATCAATACCTGTCACATTTGACTTCTGCAATTAGAAGAGGTGCTCAAAGTGGTTGCCATCAGCATCCTGACATTTCTAATTACAGTGAACTAATTTGAGCAACACTGACCAAAGTGTCCACTTGTATACATTTTTTGGCACCCCCGGTATATATGTGTATCTCTATGTCTGTCTGTCTGTCTATCTATCTACCTACCTACCTACATGCCTATGCACTCCATTTCATGTGTGTTCTCACAAAAAAAAATGTTAACTAGTCATCAAGTAAACGATTTGATAGCACCATTTGTCTCACATTGTGCATTCTAAATTCACCTGGTAATTGGAATATCTACCTGTGTTTGATAATTGCCTTCATGTAAAGGAAAAATATATTTTCTATATCTTTACAACAGTTCATAGGTTTGCAACTTTAAGCCCAGCACCAACTGAAGTTATACTCCTACCCTCCAAGGGACACTGGGAGATGGGGAGTGCTATCTTTGATGATTACATTTCAAAAACATGTTTCTTATGTTCTTGAGGAAAAGATTTCTGGGTAATAAAGCTGAAAAGAGATCTATTTAACTTTTAAAAACCCTTACATATGTCTTCAAGGGGCAGAGAAATTATTTACAATGACATGTCTTCTAAAGTAAATGCTCAAAAAAAAGGGTGAGGAGGGAAGTATCTTTCCTGTCTTGCACCAGAAAAGGTCAATGTTGTTTTTTTTGTAATTTGTATTCACACTTATATTTCTTAATTTGCATGAGTTATAACAGTAATATATTAATATACATCTATATTAAAACAATTTTAATAGGAATATTTAATAATAAATTGGCATATTCTTTTCCCACATTCCCAATCCTCACCTTCTGTTATAGTTAATCACTGTTTTTCCAAAAGTTAAGTCTGTTGTTTATTTTTCCACTTTCACATATTGCGGGGGGCCTTTGTTTTGGCTTGCCTGCACCTTTGCCATTTGCAGTTTACTCACTCCAGGGTTTATTTGTTTGACTCCATCTTTCTTCTTCAGAGATGGCACAAAACTTCAAACTGTAGTAGAGTTTTTGTTAGTTTTTTCCTCCAGGGTTACTGGGAGTTCTTGGGGGAAATTATACTTCATCTATGAACCACAGGCTCTGAGGACAAGTTCGCTTACAATTGAAAGAACTGATTTTGCCACTTATGGAAGAGTTTATCTAAGAATAGAACAAACTCAGAGGAAGTCAGAGCTAAGATGAAGGGAGTAAAAGAGGTCAGTGTTTTATGGTTAAGCACTTGGATGCAGCAATGCTTGTAGTCAGGCCCCATTGTGCATTTCCTAGTTAAGGAAACAATTTAGGATTGGCTCGTTTCAATAACTCTATCAGGCTAAGATATAAGGGCAGTCCCTTAGGGCCTGGTACCGAGCCCTGGGTGTAAGGGAGTAAGGCAGAGGTTTGTTGCCTCTTGGGGTGCATGGGCAGAATAGAGGAAGTATGGCTCTGAATTGGTTAGGTGCATATCAAAGGCAGACCTGTACCAGGGCTCATTATCATCTCTAAGAATTGCCTAGTCCCCAAGAGAGAAAGCTTTTTTTTTTGAAGGTAGTGTTACTGGCCCTCATATGTGGGACTGAACCAGGGCCGCTGGCTTCCTAAGCCAGCACTTAACCACCAAGCCACACAGCCGGCCCCAGAAAGCTTTTTTTAAGAGGTCAAAACATCATAATATACAGAAAATTAAAAGAAAAAATTTCATCAGGATTCTCAAATTTATTGAAGATATGTTTTATTATGTCAATTGTCAATTTCTGTCTTTTGTTTTTTTGTAGCCTACCTGTATGTTCTTTCTGGAAGACTAAAGTATATTTTGTTGTTGTTCTTGCTTTACTGATGAATTAGCTTCTCTGTATATTTATGAGAATGTTTGTATTGGAGGAGGTTGTCATACAGAGGGGGTTTTAAGCCCATAGTAATTAACACTTCTACTTGGGCTTACTCTCTCTCTGTTGAGTTTTATAAGTATATTCGCCTCTGCTTTATATGTTACAGAAATTGTTCTGATAAAGTTATAGCACTACTCTGAGCCATAAATATGTTCTAGGCTTGCTGTGTTTGTGTGCATGAATATGTGTGAATGTACATATATGTACACATATATGTGCCAGCATATATTTCCTATATTTAAACATATATATATGTATATCCTATATTTGGATATACATGTGTGGAAGTAAAGTAATTGTGTGTTTAAACACCTTTTACCAGAAATGCCAACATTTAATATTTCGTTCACTCAGATTTTTTTTTTTTTTTTTTTTAATAAATAGATTTTTTTTTTTCTTTTTTTTTTTTTAAAGATTTTATTGGGGAATTGGCGGAGGGGAACAGCGTTGGGGAATCGGGGAAGGGGAACAGACAAGTTGCTGTCTTTTTGTTCTTCAGTTTTAATTGCGGAGGATGTTGCTTCACTGTTGGTATCATCATTGCGCTCTTCCGGGATGAGGCAGATCGGTCGCTGGCCTCTGGATGTCGCTCACCGCGGCTATTGGCAGCTCACGCTTGGCTGCCAGCCACTCACGCTGGCTGCGGGCCACTCACTGTATCCTATGGCAGCCCACTGCAGCAGGGGCTGCAGCCCACACCATCACCGGGGCTCGCACAGCCCAGCTCCAGGTGGAGCTGTTGTTAGCTGTAGAGGGCAGTGTCACTGGCCCTCATGTGGGATCCGAACCGGGGCTGCTGGCATCCCAAAACCAGCGCTTAACCAATGCGCCACTCGGCCGGCCCCGTTCACTCAGATTTTTAACTGAACATCCTTGAACCAAACTCTCACGCAGTGTTTTTGTCTTCTGAAAATTTTTATCTTTTAATGAAACCCCTAGTGATTCTGCCCCACCATCCTCAGACCCCCAGAAAGAGTTGAAACCTAACAGAATGAAGAACCTCAAAGTTGGACTATTGTTATGCTCTTCATTATACAGAACTTACAAATATCTGTTAGCATTTAGATGTTCAGCAGTATTTCTGCTTGTGCTTTTATGCTTCCTGTTAAAAACATTTGTCTGTTCTATCAATATTCTAAAACAAAACAAAAAAAAACAGCTTTTACTTTTGTTGCTGATGTAATTTAAATAAGTGTTTATTTTGATGGGCACATATAATTCATAATTAGATTTGTATCGAACTTTCGACATTACTTTCATGTAAATTTTATGTAAGTGTGTATTATAGGACACACTTTCACAGTGCATTCAAAGTGGTATTTGTTAGTCCAGGAAACATGGATTTTTATTAAAAATTTAACAGCCAATAAATGTGAAAGCATGAGCATGTGGAAATGTTTGTCACTTTTTGTGTACCGTGAAAATAATTCATTTTCAGGTTTCACACTGCCATGATACAATGTTTTATCTTTAAGGTCCTTCCTTAAGCATAGATTTTTATCTGGTTGATCATTTTGCCATCAATTATGTCTATAGTCAATATCATAAAGTATGCAATAATTGATAACATTGTACATGATATTTTATACTCATTTTTATAAATGATTTATTGGTTTATCCTTGATTTAACCATTTTATTATAATATATATTTAAATATAGGATGACTGATCAGTAGTATTAATTTATATGCATCACAAAATATATACCATACTGTAAAAGTTTAAGGTATTTAGAAATAGGATAAAAATGAGAAGAAATATATTTTAAAATTTATTAGTAAATCATAATAAAACAATCTGATTGTAGATAATATGAATGTGAAAGAGTTTCAAAATGAAAATAAAAACTATATATAGTGAAAATTTGATAGAAATAAGTTATAAATTAGAAGTAAATGCAGGAGAAAATAAGCTACATAATAATCGTACTCTTTATGGGAAAGCATTGCAACTAAGAGGGTTATTTAAACACATTTCTGATTGATTGAGTTGCTTTGAGGAGTAATAACTAAATTTACAACTCTTTCTTTTTGTCATACCCACATTTCTTATGTATGAACAATATCAGTATTAAGAAATGCTCTTCTCATGATTTTTGTATGGTGCATTCTGCAACACTGAAGGAGGAAATCATCTTTTTATGATCCTAAGTCAGTATACTTTTGCAATAATGGATCTAGTGGAGTTATACCTTTATTGAATTAATATTTCCCTGTCCAGATTATTTTAAAATCTCATTTATGTTTCTGCTTATAACTATATTTAAATATATTTAGAAATATCCTGAATATTGCTTTCTAAATCATTTTAGACTTCCAGGAATTGATTCAGTCTTTTAAATAAATGCTATTTTTAGATGAATATTACAATTGCATATTAGAAAAAAATAAACTCAATGATCATCATGAGTCTTTCTTCATTTCATCCTGATATTTGTATATCTTCTACTAAAGTGACTTATTTGGAAATTATATTACTTTATATGAGGCATTCTAGAAACTCAATCAGAGAAAGCATTCTTTATTCCTCTGAGTAACTAGAAAGCTATTTCAAGTATCAAATTCTCATTGATTTCAGCTTTGTACCCACATGTACTGAGAAAGCTAAAACATCCCCAAACTGAAATGATAATAATCCATGATTTTATAATGGAAATGAATTATCTAATAAAAACTTTTTGTGTACTTAAGATTTTCAAATGATTTCCTCCAAATTTCATCTTCTTTACTTACCACATACATTGAATGAAGTTTAATTTTATAGCATAAGTTAATTAAAATATACCTTTGAATGTCTAGTTCTTTGATGGAATATTTTTCATTTGTATTCTATAGACTGTAAACCTTTGGGTTTTTATAAACAGTGGCATTACATAATTATGACTTTGTTTGACTAACAATTTTTTGGGGGAGGCAGCTGTGTACAAGAAAACCAATTAAAATACTTTTGCAGTTGCACTGAACAATGTTTATTAAAATGTGAGAGAGGGTTTTTGGAAAGCCTTTTATAAATAATGCCATCATATCTTGAACAGATATAGAATGGGATTACAGGATTAGCAAATTTGTGTTCAACATCCCTCTTATCTTTGAGTCCATGAGAACGTGACCGACTTTCTGTATGCCTCCATTTCCCTAGTGACACATCTCTAGCTATGTGCCACTGCCATTCTCCTTCTGAGTAGCATATGCTTTTAGGGAGCAGAATAATAAATAGCTGGGAATGGGGAGCATATGCTTGTAGCAGGCCAAGTGATGGTTAATTGTACTGGAGTTTTTGTTTTCTTTGACCTCCTGGCTTTTCTTCTCAGCCCAGACTGCTCTTCCAGGAATTTTCTTATGATGACTTTCTATCAGGGGCCCTCTACCCTCTTTGCTTGTCATCACCAGCAGGTCTGCCATATCTGTAAATATTTGATCCCTTCTTACAGTTTCCAAGTTTGTTCTCACAAAGCTCCCATGTTCTATGCAGAACTGAGGACATATCCAAACATCTGCCTTAAGCTTCTTGAATATTTGATAATAGTAGTTGTCAAAATATTGTATGTATTACAATTAAGAATCTTATCTCCTCAGAGATGGAGAAAACCTTTAGATGGAAATGTTGCTGAATTCCACACACGCTTTACCCAAGACTTAACTCTGACCTAGTCAGTATGTATTCTTACATTGGAAATAATGGTTTAGTAACTGAAGGGAAAAATGATAGATGTGAATTAGCAAATCTTATGAATAAACATGATAGTATATGTCAGTTTTCTGTTCTCAATTATGATGTATATATGCATTATATAGAGTGACCATAAGTTCTTGTTTTCCCTGGATAATGTCAATTTATGTTTATTTCCTGATGTGATTAGTAGCACTCCTCTTTACTCTTAATAGGATGTCCTGTTTGGATGATTTATAATTTTGTGATCACATAATTTAAATGTGCAGATGACTGAGGAGTGTTATATAGTTGTTATCATACTCAATTGTGAAGAAAGAATAATTTGATTGAAGCAACAATATATCTTTATTTCTTTGCTAAGTCTGATCACCAAAGTGCATTTAATAAAATAGTTACCTATGGTTAACATTTTAATGAGAGAAAATTTGTCAGGGGTCTGTGAGGTCCTTAATACTATATGCAAACTTCCTGTGTTTTTCATATATTCATGTTCCCTAGGAAAATAGCTTCTATACGATTCTTAAAAAAAACAACCCTAAATACAAATATTAGGAATGTTTCAATTAGGATTAGTAAGGGTGATTCTGGCAATATGTGAATGAAAGGTGAAGGAAAAAAATTGGATAACAACAAAAACAAAAATTCACATTTATTGAGTTCTTACTTTATACTAGACACAGTACAATGGGATTTAAAAATGTTTTATTGGAACCTCAAATATCACAGATAAAGAAAATGATTTGCAGGAAATGTAGCCAAATTGTTCAAGATGACACATGCAGTAAGAGGTGTGGGGGTGGGGCAGGATTAAATTCTCAGCTAATTCTTTGTTTTACATTCTTAATCATTCTTATCTCCATTATACTGTACCAAGGGGAGTATTCACATTTGAGCAAGCTTTTGTATTTGTTATTTGTCGACTTATTTTATTGAAATATATTTGACATATAAGACTGTAAATTTAAATAAAGTATACAGCATATTGATTTGATATATTTATATATTGGAATATGATTGCTATTGTAATGATAATTAGCACCTTTATCATAGCACATAATAATCATTTCTTTTTGTGGTTAAAATAATTAAGATTTACTCTCTTAGCAGGTTTGATGACTATAATACCATATTGTTGTCTACATTATACTGTACATTAGATCTCCAGGACTTTTTGCTACTTGTTACACATATGTACCCTTATACAACATCTTTCAAATCTCATAGCCCTCCCCAATTCCCTAGAAACTACCAATTTGTTCTCTGCTTTTGTGAGTTTGGCTTTTTTATTACTGAGTTTTTTTGTTTTGTTTGGTTTGGTTTGGTTTTTAAGCTGAGCCATCCTGCTACCTGTTGGCAGTTCAGCGGCTGCTCAGCTCAGGCTGGGTATCGAACTGCTGTTGCTCAGAGCTCAGCTCACACTCTTGAGCAAGCTCTTAACCAACTGAGCCACTCGCCTGGCCCTGAGTTTGGCTTTTTTAGATTCCACATATAAGTGATACCATCAAGTGTTCGTCTTTCTCTGACTGACTCAGCATAATGGCCTCAATGTCCATCCATGTTGTTATAAAAGGTAGGATGTCTTTCTTTCTCATGGATGAATAATATTTCATTGGATATATGCCACATTTTCATCAATTCATCGATTAAGGGATACTTAGATTGTTTCTATATCTTGGCTATTACGAACAATGCTGAAATGAAAGTGGGAGTGCATTTATCTCCTTGGTATCCTATTTTCATTTTCATTGGGTATATACTCAGGAGAGATTTCTGGATGATATGGACATCTATTTTTAATTTTTGAGGAACCTCCATACTGTTTTCCACAATGGCCGAACAAATTTATGTTCCCACAAACATTATACAGGAGCTCCCTTTTCTCCATATCCTTGACAACACTTGGTTTCCTTGTCTTCTTAATGATGGCCATTCTAACAGATGTGAGGTGATATCTCATTATGGTTTTGATTTGCAGTTAGTTCCCTGATGATTAGTGATGTTGAGCTCTTTTTATGTACCTGTTGGCCATTTGGATGTCTTTTTGGAAAAATATCTATTTCCTCAATTTTTTTATTGAATTGTTTTTGTTGTTGCTATTAAGTTGTATGACTTCATATAGTTGTATATTTACACCTTATCTGATATATGGTTTGCAAAAATTTTCTGCTATTCTGTAGGTTGCCTTTTCATTTTGTTGATCATTTTTTTTTCTGTACACAAGCTTTTCAGTTCGATTTGTTGATTTGATTTGTACTTTTATTGATTGAGCTTTGGGGTTAAATCCAAAAAATTATTGCCAACACTGGTGCTGAGGATCTCCTTCCCTACATTTTCTTCATGGCGCTGTATGCTATCAGGTCTTATGTTTAAGTCTTTCATACAATTTAAGTTGATTTTTGTGAGGGGTGTAAGATAGGGGTCCAATTTCATTTTTATGCAAGTGCTTATTTTTCCAGTTTTCCCAGCACCACTATTGAAGAGACTACGCTTTCTCCATTGCATGTTTTGGGTTCCCTTGTCAAATACTAGTTGGGCATATATATGCAGAGGGTTAATTCTGGGCTCTCTATTCTGTTCCATTGGTCAGTGTGCTTATTTTTTATGCCCGTACCATACAATCTTAATGAATTTAATGTTTGTTCTAGTTCTGTAAAAATACCCTTGAAATTTTTGTTAGGGATTTTGTTGAATCTATAAATAGCTTGGGTAGTATGGACATTTTAACAACATTAACTCTTCTGACCCATGAACATGGGATATCTTTTTATTTGTGTCTCCTTCAATTTCTTCTCAACAATGTCTTATAGTTTTTGTTGTACAGGTCTTTCATTTATTTGGTTAAATTTATTCCTAGATATTTTATTATTTTTGATGCCATTGTAAATGGCATAATTTTCTTTTTCTTTTTCAGAAGTTTCATTATTAGTGTACAAAAATGCACTTGATATCTGCATGTTGTTTTTTAAGATTTTATTGGGGAATTGGGAGAGGGGACTAGCATTGGAGAATTGGGGAAGGGGAACAGACAAGTTTCTGTCCTTTTTGTTCTTCAGTCTAGTTGTGGAGGACATCGCTTCACTGGCCCATATTGGTATTATCATTGCGCTCTTCTGGAGTGAGGCAGTTGCTCCCAGGCTGTTTGATGGCCACTCACAGCGGCTCATGGCAGCTCATGAATGTGCATGCCAGCTGCCCACCAGCCCTACTGCGGCCTGCGAGGTCACGGGCTACTCACAGCAGCCCAGCTCCAGGTCGAGATATTGTTCACCATTTTAGCTATTTGGGATCGGAACCGGGACCCTGATGCTCAGAGATGGCATCCCAAGCCAACTCTTAACCAACATGCCACTTGGCCAGCCCTGCATGTTGATTTTATATCCTGAAATTTTACTGAATTTGTTGATTAGTTGCAATAGATTTTTGGTTGAGTCTTTGGGATTTTTGTATAGACAAAATCAAATCATCTACAAATAAAGAAAATTTTACTTTTCTTTCTGATATGGATACTTTTTTGTCTTGCCTACTTGCTCTAGCTAGGACTTTCAGTAGAATATTGAATAAAAATGGTGAGAGTGGGCATCCTTATTTTGTTCTTGATCTTAGAGGGAAAGTGTTTGATTTTTTTAAACAAAGCTTTCATTTCATTTTTTTCACCATTTATTATAATGTTAGCTGTGGGTTTTTCATACATGGCTTTATTTATTGAGGTATGTTCCTCCTATACCCAATCTGTTGAGGATTTTTAATCATGAAAAGATGTTGTATTTGTAAAATACGTTTCTGCATCTCTTACAATGATCATATAATTTATATCTTTCATTCTATTAATGTGATGTGTTATATTTATTGATTTGTTTTATTGAACCGTATTTACATCCCAGGGATGAATTCCACTTGGTTGTGGTCTATAATTATTTTAATGTGTTTCTAACTCACTTTGTTAATATTTTGTTGAGAGTATTTGCATCTATATTTGTCAGGGATATTGGTCCACAGTTTTCTTCCTTGTATTGGGTTAATGCTGGTGTTGTAAAATGAATACAGAACATTCCCTCCTCTTCATTTTATTTTACTCTTTTTGGAAGACTTTGAGAAGAATTGACATTAATTATTCTTTAAATGTTTGCTAGCATTTGCCAGTGAAGCCATCTAATCCTGAGGGGTTTTCTGAGCTGGGAAGTTTTTGATTATTGACTTAATTATTGCTATGTTCAGATTTATTAGTTATTGCTTCTTGAATCAGTTTTGGTATGTTGTGTGTTTAGGAATTTATTCACTTTTTCTAGGTCATATAACTTGTTGGCATATTGTTCAGACTATTTTCTCATGATTTTATGTATTTCTGTAATATCAATTGTAATGTCTCCTATTAACTTGTCTCCTTTTTTTTCTCTTCATTGGTCTTACTAAGTTTGTAAATGTTATTTATCATTTTAAAAACGCAGTTCTTAGTTTCATCGATTCTATTGCTTTTTTGCTCTCTACATCATTGCTTCCAATTGTAATCTTTATCACTTCTTTCATTTGCTAATATGGGCTTAATTTGTTCTTTATTTTCTAATTCCTTGAAGTGTAAAGTTAGGTTTTTTGTATGAGATATTTCTAATTTCTTCATATCTGTATTTATCACTATAGACTTCCTCTAAGTGCTGTTTTTGCAGCATCCGATAGTATGTTATGTTTCCATTTTCATTTGTTTGAGATATTTTTTATTTTCCCTTTGATTTCTCTTTGACCCAGAAGTGTGTTGTTTAGTGTCCATATATTTGCAGTTTTTATAGCATTACTCTTGTTATTGATTTCTGGTTTCATATCATTATGTTCAGAAAAGATAATTGTTCTGATTTTAATCTTCTTAAAATTTGGTAGAACTTATTTCGTGTATTTCATATGAATTATCCTGGAGAATATTCTGTGTGCACTGAGAAGAATGTATGCTGCCTTTGTTGGATGGAGATTATTTTATATATTTGTAAAGTCCATTTGCTCTAATGTATGGTTCAATTCCAGCATTTCATTTTTTATTATCTGTCTGGAGTATCTATTCATTGCTGACAGTGTGGTATTGAAGCCCCTACTATTATTGTATTGTTGTCTGTTACTCCCTTCAGATTTATTAGTATTTACTTAATGTATTTAGGTACTCCAACGTTGGTTACACATACATTTATGAGCGTTATCTTTTTGAAGCATTGACCCTATCATTGTTACATGATATCCTTCTTTGACTCGTTGTCATTTTGGATTAGACTATTTTGTCTTGTATAAGTATTGCTACCCTGCTTTGTTTTGGTTTCCATTTTCATGGAATATCTTCTCCCATCCCTTCACTTTGAACCTAAGTCTGTCTTTAGAGGTGAAATGAGTCTTTTGTTGGCAGCACATAGTTGGGTTTTATTTTTTATTTTTTTATCCATACAGACACTCCCTGACTTTTTATTGGTGAATTCAATCCATTTGCATTTAGTGATTATTGATATGTCAGACCTTACTCATACCATCTGACGGTTGCTTTCTGGTTGTTTTGTATTTCCATTGTATTCCCACTCCATTTCTGGTTACTCTTGTGAATTGGTGGTTTTCCATGGTGGTGTGCTCTGTTTCTCCCCCCTTTTTTTCTATTACATAAATTTACTCTAGATTTTTGCTTTGAGATTACCATGAAACTTACATAAAACATCTCATAGAGAAAAGATTCCATTCTATGGCAATAGCAACTCTACTTTGTTTGCATGTAAGACTCTACCTTTTACTCCTCTTTTACATTTTTTATTACAATTTACCTGTTTTTATGTTCTGTATCAATTAATGACTTATAGTAGCAATAGTTATTTTTAATATTCTTTTCCTTTAACCTTTATACTATGTTAAGTGGTAATCACAACATGCTAACATAGAGTTACAGTTTTCTAATTCTATTTTTTTTTTTTAACTTTCCCAGCATGTTGTGCATTCTTGTATGTTTTCATGTCACTGTTATCATCTTTTCATTTTGGCTTGAAGAACTTCTTTCAGCATTTTTTTTTCTTTTTTTTTTTTTAAGATTTTATTGAGGAATTGGGGGAGGGGAACAGCATTGGGGAATTGGGTAAGGGGAACAGACAAGTTGCTGTCCTTTTGTTCTTCAGTCTAGTTGTGGATGACATCGCTTCACTGGCCCATGTTGGTATCCTCATTGTGCTCTTACTGGGTGAGGCAAATCAGTCTCTGGCCATTGAACGGTCGCTTGAGGTGGCTCACAAAAGGTCACCTGCTGCCAGCCAGGCCCACTGCAGCCTGTGGCATGCTGGCAACTCACAGCAGCCCAGCTCCAGGTGGAGCTGTTGTTCACCATCTTAGCTGGAGAGGGTTCAGGGTCACTGGCCCTCATGTGGGATCCCAACTGAGGCCCTGTGGCTCAGAGCTGGTGTCCCAAGCCAACTCAGCCAATGCACCACTCAGCCAGCCCCAGCATTTCTTATAACACCAGTCTAGTGATGGTGAAATTCCTTGGCTTTTGTTTGTCTGGGAGAGTCTTTATTTCTCTTTCATATTAGGATAACTTTGCCTGATAAAGCATTATTGACTGGAAATGTTTATCTTTCAACACCTGAATTCATTATTATATTTTCTCCTGGCCTATAGAGTTTGTGCTGATAGCATGGTGGGGGTTTCTTTGCAAGTTACTGTCTTTTATCCAACTGGTTATCTTTAAGATTCTTTATCATTGATTTTTGGTACGTTCATTATAATATGTCTTGGAAAATGTCTTTTTGTTTGAAATAATAGGGTATTCTATTAGTTTCGTGGACTTGTTTGACCAAGTCCTTTTCCAGGTTTGGGAAGTTCTCAGGTACTATTTCTTTAAACTCCTTATCCCGTCTCTCTTCATTCCAGGAATCCCAGTTATTCTAATATTTGCCCTTCTGATTGAACCAGTAGCTCATGGGCTTTTTCCACTCTTTTTAAGTCTTAGCTCCCTTTCCTTTTCCAACTATTAGTTCTAGATTTTTATCCTCCAAATTATGTATTCTTTCTTCTATCTGGTCTGCACTATTATAGATGTTCTCTATTATGTTCTTCATCTCATTTATTGAATTCTTCAGCTCCAGAAATTCTGTTTAACTTTTTTAATAATGTCAATATCTTTGGCAAAGAACTCCTTCTTTTCATTAGTTTTATTCCAGATTTCATTGAATTATCTCTATGAGTTGTTTTGTAGCTTGTTAAATTTCTTCATAGCGGCTATTTTAAATTATTTATAAGTATGATTGCAATATTCTGTGTCTTTCAATGTGGTTGTTGGAGAGTTATCTTTTGGGAATACCACATTTCCTTGATTTTTTCATGTTGTCTGTGGGTATGTACTTCTGGTTTTGCATTTGAAATAGCAGACACCTTCTTCACTAAGCTTTTATGTCCTTTTTGGTTCTTAGAATTTAACAGGCTGGCTATTAGAAACCTTTGTTTTGTATTCCACAGGGTGACAATTTAACTCGGATTTGTGGTTTCTCCCGTGCACACCAAACTTGACCCATTTTCTGAGTGTGTTCATATCCACTAGAGCCTACTCTCACGGATGCCCTAGGGAGCACAAGTATCTTACAGCAGAGTGCTGGGACATGTGGGTTTAACTGCATGGGTGCTGATGGTCTGGAGGGGAGATCCTCCATCATGGAACTCACAGAGCCTTGTGGCAGACTTCCTGGTGAAGCCCTGAAGCAGAGAGCAGGAAATACTTTCTTTAAATACCTGTTTATATTCTGATCTTCTTCCTTCCCTTGTTAATGAAGATCCTTCCTCAGAAATTCAGGTAGTGCTTGAGAGAAATGGGTTTCTTCAGCGACAATCACATTCGTGGGGTAGCTGAGCAGTCACTCACTGCTTTCACTTTCCCCTTCCTCCAAGGGGGAGGTTGTCCGTGTCAAATAGTTTAGTCCTTTGCAGTGTTACCCTGGAGAGGGAGGTTGCTCTGGCGAGTCCCTCCCTCACTTTGGTCTCAACTTGTCTCTATCTCACTCACAAAGCATGCTGGACCCTTCCCTCAGGCAGGCTGGACTTCTAAAAATTCTCTTTCTCCTTTGGTATCTGCCCAGTTTTGCACTCAACATTTTTTTTTCCCCTTGTTGGCTAGAGTGGTGATAGGGAAGGTTCATAGATTTCCTTAGATTTGCAGTCCTTACTAAAAATTTGTTTATTTTCAGATTAACAGTTTGGCTAGAATCCCTCTGGGTCCCTTGGTGTAAGGTGGAGGCACTTTTGTTTGGTTAGGAATGTCTAATTCTTTGTTTTAAAAAAGAGGCAAGAAAAGAGGAATGGCATGCAGCAATGATAGTGATGTCACACCTGCAGATTTATTTAAAAAATAAATCTTTTTAATGTCAAACTTTTGATGATATTTATACAGTAAAGGAAGGACAGAGCAGAGAGGAAAGAGTTAAGCAAAATAAAGAAAGAAAAATATGTGGAGAAAAAAATGGCATGGGATGAATACAAGCAGAAGTGGCACTGTTGAAATTTAATTTATAATACCCAACTTTACAAACATATGTATATCTGAAAGAGCATATTAGGTACTTAAGTGCTTTGTAAATGAAACCTCAGAATTTATTAAAAGCACTAAAAGCTACTTTCATTATGCACTTATCAAGTTCAAGGAATTATTGCTAGCATTTTACATATCATTTATAAATAATTATCTCATTTAATTTACACATTGACTGATATGTCCAGCATATGATAAATTATGGTCCACAGGGTTTAATTATTTATCAGTAATTATACAGCCACAATTTGAATCCAAATCTAGTTCAACCACGTGTACCCCAAATTACTCCCAGTACTGTCTCACAAAAGCCAGAGTTTGTGTGAAGACCAAGGGAAAGAGAAATCTATATTGAATCTGGCCAACTACTTGATGTGAATTGGATTATGGTTAAAAAAAAGAAGAGAGAAATTTCCCAGAGGTGATATGGAGTTCAGGATATTAATTGTTAAATAAAGGGTCAGCATTTATTAATTTTTGACTGTGTGTCCTGTGTAATAGACTCCATATACAGGGCATTCATTTTCATATTCACAAATGTATTGTGAGATAGTTATTGTAGCACTTATTTTATAAAGAGAAAATTAAGACTAATAGAATAAAAAACAGCTTGCCCAAAGTAAATTTGTATAACAGACAACATTTGAATCCAGGCTTATTTAATTTTAGTGCTTACACTTTTTCTTATTTTTTTTTTTTTTTTTTTTTGAGGACAGTGTCACTGGCTCTCATAAGTGGGACCCGAACCGGGGCCGCTGGCTTCCCAGCCAGCACTTAACCGCTGCGCCACTCAGCCGGCCCAGTGCTTACACTTTTTAAAAAACATATGATTCTGTCATGTATTTCGATATATGTATATGTTAAAATGGTAATGAACAATAACAACATGCCTGCACTTACTCTTAAAATATAAATTTGCCATTATTCTATCAATGGCCCAAAAAGTTTGTTATAACTTTTAAATGTAATTCTTTAATAACCCTGAATTTTGAATTGTTATGTAAAATATTTGTCTCTGACATATTACATAGCTTCACTGTCCAAAATCACAACCCCAGCTTTATTGACGATATTTCATGGATTCACCTTTAGGCAATCTGTTTCCCAGAATCACAAAAGTACCCTAATCCCACTCGTAAGTACCCTGTATGGTAGCGTGGTAGCTAAATTCTCAGTGATTAGGTATTAGTATGTACAACTAACATGAAACCAATTATTTCTCCAGGAAGACTCTGTTTGATTTCATTCAAAGATAAAAAAAATGGATAACATGAATCATTCTATGTTGTCACTATTGTCATTTTAACACTCTTGTTTTTGTTTTGTTTTCTTTTTTTTTTTTTTTTAGCTGAGCTATTCTGCCACCTGTTGGCAGCTCAGCTCGGGCCAGGAATCGAACTGCTATTGCTCAGAGCTCACATTCTTGAGCGACCTCTTAACCAACTGAGCCACTTGGCCAGTCCTTAACATTTGTTTTTATAAACTCCGTGAATGTAAGTTTCTCAGAGTATTTATTGTATTTACTGCAACTGTCTTATATACAGTGAAAATAGCCCAACAAATGCCAAATTGTATAAACTTCTACATTTCTGAAAGACAGCTGAATTGATATATATATATATATATATATATATATATATATATATATATATATTTCTTGTGCATGACACTTGTATATAAGACTATCTTTCAAATATATTAAGTAAAAGCAACAATTACAAAACTGTATGTAAACATGTTCTCAAAAATATATGAAGCAGTTGATAGGTGGGGTAGCCTGGTTGAAGCTTAGAAATCCTTGTAATAAATATGAAAAAGCAGAGTTTTGATACATATTTAATTTATGCAACATCTATGAAGATTATAATATACTGGTATATTTTGTTGTAAATTACTAATTGCTAATGTTTTATAATTTACACTGTAATTTTAGAATTTCACATTGAAAGCTTGGTAATAGAAAAATCTTAACTACTGAACTACTCAAAAATAGTAATGACCCAATACTAAGGTAAAATCAATGGGAAAAAATATTTATATTTATAATTTATATACTAGGGTAACAATATATAAATTGTCTGCAATATGCTAATACAAATATACATCTGATTTCCTGAAAGTTTTCACTATTTGATACCTCTTCAAAAACTGTGTATTCTATATACAACTTGGGATGGAAGTTGAGTTCTAATTGTAGCATTCAGAAAATTTCAGTTTGAATCATTATAAACTAGAAATACAAGTATTTTTCCTCTCAGAAAACACTAAAATTATATTAGACTAGCATTAAACAAAAATTGTAACTTTGCTATAGCTTTTGTTAGCTTTTTTGGGGAATATGACGTCCATTTATATACTAAAACTATGGGCATTGCATACTTATCTGTGATTCTGCCAAAACCTAGAAGGTTGAACATACCTTCTAAGTGTTATGCAAGTAAGTAGAATATTATTTAAGAGACTGAACAAAATTGTTAGACTGTAACATAGGATTTTGGAAGACAGTGTAACATATTGAAATGTCTAGTTTTAGTTATATTTTGAAAGCATCTATCTAATATCTAATATCGATATTAAAAAATAGAGGACTTGGAAATAGCTCATATTAATGAAATATAGTTGCTTTTATTTCAAACTTATTGGTCAGCTAAAAATAGGCCTTAAATAAGGAACATGACTAGTGGAATACCATGGAGAAATTTTCCAAAATAGTGTACCAAGTCACATCAAATATAAATATGAATTAACATGTACTGGTGATTAATATGAGTTGCAGAAATGAAGGTCATAGAGAGAAAGTGAATTTTTTTTTTGAGGGCAGTGTCACTGGCCCTCATATGTGGGACAGAACTGGGGCCGCTGGCTTCCTAAGCCAGCGCTTAAGCACCGTGCCATTCGGCCAGCCCGGGAAAGTGATTTTTTTTACAAATTCTTGAAGAAGGTTATGGACTTGCATTGATGGAATATATGGAGAAGCCTTTTCAAAACACAACATGTCACCATATTATGAATTGGCAAATGTTATGACCAATAGGCTGGTTTGGCAGGTGTGTAAGAGTGATGAGAACTTAGAAGAACAATGAATGAAGATGTGGTTATGTTATGGAACACTCACTTGAATTCAGAGCTTGGAATAATAATAATTTTCGAAGAATAGTGATTTGGTGTATAAAATTAATAGTTTTAAATACTTCAGAATTGATTAAATGATGTCTATTACTTTTCATATTTAATAATAAAGTATTTATTTCCAGTTCATTATCAATACCTGAGAAGAATTTGCTATTCGAATAGCATAATGAAATCTATTGTTAGATTGGTAGTAGCCTTGGATGACAATTTCCTGAGCCTTCATAAAATAGATTATTTGGATATATTCTGATGGAAGACAGATTTATCACTTTCCTATTGTCTGGTCTAATAATATGTGCAGAACAATAGATGATCCAAAATACTTTTGATTATCCATAAAACCTAGAGCAGATTTTATTACAGGAGATATTTCTCTTATCAACAATGTAATATATTAATCAGAGGAAAAACTGGATTCTCTTTTACTTTTTTATGCTGGTTTTCCTCTTTTAGTCTGAGAAGAAGGAATGTAGTTCATCAACAGTGAAATATATCAGCTATCAGGAAGAAAAGTTTTATTTTTGCATCATAAAATATCCCTTGAGGACCGGCCGAGTGGCGCATTGGTGAAGAGCTGGTTTGGAACACCAGCATCCCCAGTTCGGATCCCACATATGAGGGCCAGTGACACTGCCCTCTACAGCTAAGATGGTGAACAACAGCTCCACCTGGAGATGGGCTGCTGTGAGTTGCCAGCAAAGGCATAGTTACAGCCCCTGCTACAGTTGGCTATAATAGGCTACAGTGAGTAGCCAGCAGCCAGTCTGAGTGGCCTGCAGCCGGTGTGACCTGACAAGTGCCGCTGTGAGCGGCCATCCAGAGGCCGGCGACCAATCTGCCTCACGTGAGAAGAGCACAATGATGATACCAACATCAGCCTATGAAGCAATGTCCTCCACAACTAAACTGAATAACAGGACAGCAACTTGTCTGTTCCCATTCCCCAGTTCCCCAACACTGTTCCCCTTCCCCAATTTCCCAATACAATCTTGAAAATATATATATACACTTGAGAAATATATAAATACTTGAAAATGTCTTGGTAAAATACATAAAAATCCACTTTTGTGAGGTAAACAAAGAACATATTATAATCTTCCCTTTAAATGTGACATTTTCTAATTATTTTTTAAAGTAGAATAGCTAATATTAAAAATGTAATAGTTGTATATCAAATTGTTAATTTGGCTAAATCTGGATTAAAAACATTTATTTTTAAAGTCTGTGCATTTAAAACACATTTTTTGAAGAAATGTAAAAGAGTCTTTTACATAAAATGTCCACAGATTATTACTTGGGGAAAGAAGAACATGTAACAAAATTAATGCTTTTTAAAAGTAAAGGGTTGATTTGATTGCATATGCATGTTTGCTCTCCAGTTGTCACTTTGGATTTGAAAATACACATTCATAGGAAAAGCTACCCAAACCAACTATTATTATTCTTTTGACACAGAGTGAAGACAAACTTTGTAATTTCTATTCCACTAGTGCAAACATTTTCAAGTCTCTATTTATTAAACTTGAAGTTAATTCTCCATGTATACTTATTTCTTGGCTTGTCAAATGTGACCATTTCTTGCTTACTAAAGTAGATAACTCTTATCTTTCCCAAGCCCATTTATTTTATCTTTATTACTAATCATCTAGACTCTCAGATTATCTTATACTTGTTTTATTAGTTACTGGATTTTTCTCACACTAGGGATGAATTGCCACTGGCCTTTTGTCTTTCAATTTTCTTTTATAATAAAAAGAAAATAGCTCTAAAGAAGCCATGTTGCAGACTGCTCAGTAAGAAGTTTAAGTCACAGTTTATAATCTTGTACCTTTGTTTCTCTGAGTGAAATAATACTGCATGGTCTCATGTTTATTAAAATAAATTGGTACAACTGGACTTCCAAAATCTTCTGATATATTGAAAGAAATGAGGGGATGAGGTCAACTGTTGGAATTAATGATAGTTTATCTGTAACCCTAAATGTAATCAATGCTCTGCATCTGACAAGAGTACTTCTTACAATGATTCTAATAAAACTGTCTGCCACTTCCACAAGCTACTACCCCCATAGTGTACAGATATATAAGTATTCACTATGACAGATATCGTAAAAATGCAATTTACCGTACACTATTAATGAAAAGTTTACTAAAAATATTCTGAAAACTGCATTTATTAAATACAAGAACATGTCTATATATAGAAGTGTAAGTACTATATACAAGAACATGTGATTATCTATTTGGAAATATCCATTTTCCATTACTGCCATTTACAAATCACTACAAACTTAGCTACTTGAAACAGCACACATTTATTAACACGTGTTTCTACAGGTCTGAAGCTTTATATGGCTCTCAGAATCTAGAGTGTAGATGTTGGCAGAGCTGCATTCCTTTCTGGAGGCTCTAGGGAAGACTGTTTCCTTGGCATTCAAGTTGTTTGCAGAGATCCATGTCATGAGACTGTAGAACTGTGGTCCTGTTTCCTAGCTAGCAGTCAATGTAGGGCTATGCTCAGCTTCCTGGACTCACACATTCCTTGGCCCATGATTTCTTTTTGTCCATCTTCAAAGTGAGCAAAAGTAGGCCTAGTTGTCCTCACACTTTGAGTGTTTCCTGCTACTTACTCCATCTTCACATATTTTCTATTCTACCTTTTTTTTTTTTGTCCATGTGATTATATTGAGTTTACCTGAAAATCGAGGATAATCCCTATTTTACAGTTATAACCCTAATTAGATCTGCCAAAGTTCTTTTGCCATGTAAGGTAATATATTCAAATCCCTGACTCCCAGGATTAAGGTGTAGACATTCTGGGGGGTTAATATTCTGCCTATTGCAGTCTACCATATGGCCCCCAAATTTCACATTTAGAACACATCCAAAATACATTTAAGGTCCTCCAAGCTCTTATCCTATTAAAGCATCAACTCAAGGAAAGTCCAAAATCTTAACTAAATCTTATCAACTTTAAAAGTCCCAATTTTCATCATCTAAATCCAGTAAGCTATGTAGGTGTGAAGGTTTGGGAATAATCCATTCTAAGTCCTCTTTATCTTTGTATCTGTGGAATTAAGGTAACAGGTTATCTGTTCTCAAAATTAATGGCAGGGCAGGCACAGGAAAAGTTATAGACATTCTGGTTCAAACAGGGGGAAAATGGAGGAAAAGGTCTCAATTCTGAGATACAATTATGAAAAGCCTGTTAGGTTTCAAGTCATGGGAATAGTTATTGGTTCCACTCTCAGAGTACTCTGCTCCATCTTCTGACTCATCCTTCCTTTTTCATGAATGATTATAGGGTTTTGTAGGTGAGTAGTTTTATCATTACTTTTTTGCAAGTAGTGTGTCTGGTGTCCAAAGAGCTTCCTTTATTTTATATTTTATGTGTCCCTTTCAATCCAAATTGGCAGTGTTTCTGCTGCTATATAATTTTCAATAATTCTTAGCTTCTCTTGGTATGTCATAGGGAATCATGCCATTAAAAAACAAATCTTTCCTAGGTAATACTATTTCCATTTTGGCTTTTATTGAGATGTCCCCCAGTTCCCTCATGACCTTGGTTAGAATGAGACAATATGAAAGTCTCAAGCTTAACTTTCTAAAGAGCCTTTTCTATAAATACTCTGTATTTTGATTTTTTGAGTTACTAGCTAAAGTTGGTACAGTCACATCCTTGATATTTCCTTTGGAACATTCTTTCCAAACAGTGAATTTCTTCATTTTAGTGTTTTTTTGCTATGTGGGTAGGTTAAAATTTTTAAATCATCAAGTTTTAGATACTTTTTGTTTAAAATTTTGTGTTTTTGGCCCTTAAATTTATCTCTCCTCTAGCATTTTTTATGAGGTGTCACTTGCTTTGTCCAACAAAAGATGAACCAAGAGTCTCACTCATTTTCAGATTGATCAGCTTAAAAAAGTTTTATGAAATTTTCCACACATGTTTTTTTCACTGTGAAAGTTTGTTTCGAGAAGGTAATTTTATAGATGAGTGAAACATCATTAATCTAGGACCCTGTCAGGATTGTGTGAGAATTAAACTATTGTTAACTTAAGCTAATGAGTATTTATGATTATTTGTTACTGCAGCATAATGTAGCCTATGCTATCAGATTAGGAATTTCAGTGAATTTCTATTGATTGATGATTGATTGCAGAGGTCAAGTGAAAGACAATAGTTAATATTGGTAAGAAAGTAATATTAGTAAGAATAAAATCACTCTTCTAGGAGCAGAGCTACAAGGAAAAGGAAATAAATAGGACTGTAATTAGGCCAAACAAAGTTTATGTGTATATGGATGATTATTTGATTCCGAGTAGACCAGAGAAGAAATATTAATTCTGTAATAATGATAGGATAATTTATAGAAAAGATCCTTAGAGAGTTAAAAGAGGATGGGATGCAAATGACAAAAAGTGATTTGTCTTAAGTAGCACAGTAATTTCATACTATAAATAAATACAGGCATACTTTGGAGATATTGCAGGTTCATTCCAAACCACAGCAATAAAGCAAATGTTGCAATAGAGTGAGTCACAAAATTTTTTTTATTTCCCAGTGTATATAAAATTTAAGTTTATACTATACTGTAGTTTAGTAAGTGTACAATGGTATTGTGTCAAAATCAATGCACATACCTTAATTAAATTGCTTTATTGCTAATCAAAAAAATATTAACCATCACCTGAGCCTGCTGAAAAAAATGGCACTGATAGAATTGTTCAATGCAGGGTTGCCACAAACCTTCAATTTGTAAAAAATACAATACTTTGGAAGAGCAGTAATGCAAAGTTCAATAAAATGAGATATGCTTGTAGGTTTAAAAATATGACCATAAGGCTGGGTGGTGCCAATTATTTAATGTCAGAGCAGTACATTCTTGCTATTTTCATAGAACCAAAGATGTAATGCTAATATAACTATGTTTATGTTTTCCGTGTCCCTGCTCAGTCTCATTTGATCCCTTTTCAAAACAAAAAATAAGAACATCATTGACCATAAAAGAAATAAAAGAGCAAACCTAGCATTGGCATCATATACTTGCTTTTCACATAAAACTTTCTTCAAGTCAACAATTCAATGTAAGTTGAAATTAAATATATTTGGTGGAATGAAACTGTAAGCTACATATCCCTTTCTTTGAAGTATTCTTCAAAGTGTTCTGTATAACACAAGGCATTGTTAAAAAACACCTTTGGAAATCTTCACATTTAACATGTGTTTTAATTCATACATGAAAAGAAATAATGACTATTAATTCCCAGCTGTGGGATTATGAATGGTTACAGAATGTATTGCTTTCTGTATTTATTGGACAGTTGTTACAAAATCTAATGTTTAAAAGTTTGGAATTGCTGATGGGAAGACTTTTCTCTGGACATCTAGTAATAGAAAATAATCAAAGCGACAGTATCTCCTTGGCTTTTATTTCAAAGGGTTCAATTTCTCCTTACCATTAAGTCTTAATACATGTTCCTATTTCTTCCTACTGAAAAAGAATCAGTTTTATACTTGCTTGCTAAGTTCTCTTTTAACTCTGCAAGCCTCAGGGAAATCTAATTAAAAGTGTTGGCTGCTACAAAATAATTTTATTTAACTTTGTACATTTTCCAGGATTTTGAACATGAAAGAATGTAGTAAAAGAACAATTATAATTTTGCAATTTGCTTTAGTTTAAATTCATTCCTTCTTTACTGTTGTATACTTGGAAATCAAGATGAAGATAATTTTTCTTATATGCCTAATGAACACCAGACTAAACTATAAAACGGAATATTCTATATGGAATCATTTTTTATAAAATTATTAAGAGAAGATATTAGGCTATCTCAGTCATCTAGGAATAAGCTCAGTATCTTAAAGTACTACAACATTTTCTAGCCTCCCTCTTCATGTATTGGGACTACCTATTAAAATCAATAGTGGAACAAATTTAGGACTTTAATAGGATAACGATATATATTTTTTAAAAAATAAGGGCAAATCTGCATAAAACAGTTAATAAGAGATAGAACTGTTAAACATAGCTGTATGTTGTAATTAAAAAAATATATCATTCTAGCCATTTATTTAACCACTTCTATTTGTGAAGAATATACTATAAACTTTGCATGTAATTGCTCATGTGATCCTCACAGTTCTATACTATTGAAATTACATAGGAGGAATTGGGCTTTGGGTAGGTTAGATAACTGCCAAGATCATGTGGTTAATAATTGGCAGAATCTAGATTTAAACATAAGTGTGTCTTAACCTAAAGCTTGCACCCTAGGAGAGGCGTAAGTAGTCCTATAGCCAGCTTTAGTGGGCATCAGAGTCACCTGCAGTTTTCTAGTCAGTTGATCTGGAGAGCAGCTCAAGATTTAGCATTACAACAATTTCCCAGTTGCTGTTGGTCTTTTCACATTTGAGAACCACTGCTATGTCAAAATTGTATAAAAATTCTATTCATTTTTACCAAGGACCATGAAGAAACATTTGGATTGTATTCAATACACTTTATGCAAGAAAACAATCAAACACATAATGCTTTTAAGAAAAATTTCCACTTTAGAGAAATGTCTGTTCAGGTCCTCTGTCCATTTTTAATTGGATTGTTTGTGTTTCTGTTGTTGAGTTGTATGAGTTCCTTATATAGTTTGGATATTAGCCCCTTACTGGAGGTGTTGTTTGCAAAAATCTTCTCCCATTCAGTTGGTTGTCTCTTTATTTCGTCCATGGTTTCTTTTCCTGTGCAGAAGCTTTTAGTTTGATATAGCCCCATTCATTTATTTTAGCTTTTACTTCCCTTACCTTTAAGGTGAAATTCATAAAATCTTCTTTGAACCAAGGTCCATAAGTTTAGTACCTATGTCTTCTTCTATCCAGTTTATTGTTTCAGGTCTGTTTTATGGCCAATAGACATGAAAATGCTCAACATCACTAATTATCAGAAAAATGCAAATAAAAGTCGCAATGAGATATCACCTCACAGCAGTTAGAATGGTTATCATCAACAAGACAAATAATAACAAGTGTTGGAGAAGCTGTGGAGAAAAAGGAAGACTCATGCATGGTTGGTGGAATTGTGGACGGGTATAGGCGCTAAGGAAGGCAGTGTGGATGTTCCTCAAAAAATGAAGAATAGAATTATCATATGACCCAGCAATCCCTTTCCTGGGTATCTACCAAAAAAAAACACAAAAAAAACCCTGAAAACGTTCATCTGTAAAGATATATGTGCTCCAATATTCATTGGAGCTTTATTTGTGGTGATCAAGACATGGAAACAACCAAAGTGTATTGCGATAGATGATTGGATAAATACGTTGAAGTATATATACACAATGGAATAATATTTTGCCATATGAAAAGATGAAACAGTGCCATTTGTGACAACATGAATGGATCTTTAGATTATTTTGCTAAGTGAAATAAGTCAGACAGAATAACTAGAAAACCATATGATTTCACTGATTTGTGGGATATAAAACTGAAAACGACAAAAGAAGACACACAAATGAAGAAACAAAAACTCATAGGCACAGACAATAGTTTAGTGGTTACCAGAGGGTAAGGGGGCTGGGAGGGTGGTAAATGAGGGTAAATGGGAACAAATATATGGTGATGGAAGGAGAACTGAATCTGGGTGGTGAACACACAATGTGATATATAGATGATGTATTACAGAATTTTACACCTGAAACCTATGTAACTTTACTAGTAATTGTCACCCCAATAAACTTTAATTTTAAAAAAAGGAGAAGAAAAATTTCCATCAAAATATTGTTAAAAGGATTAAACTTCTGTCATTTGGAAACATTTTATAAGTAGGGAAAACTTGCTCTCAAAATTTGTCCAAAATAATGTCTCTCAACTGACATTTTTATTACATTTTAAATATTACTCATTTGTGTGCAATACAATTCAATCAGGACATCCTTGAGCAAGGTTCATGAGGCCTATAACTTTAACTAACAATGTAAGAGCCCTAGAAAATAGAATCAAGATTTCATTGAGTTAGTCTATACTCTCAGGTAAATAGTAGCCCCTGTTCCAAATCCCTACACTCACACACATACACACCATGCCATTGTTTATTGGCCTGGGCAGATTCATTCTTTTGTAATGATGTAAATTATTCTTAACCAAGCAATGAATGGTGTTAATTCTAATTAATGTATTGGTAGCTGACTACTTAAGCACAGGTTTTTTTGACTCAGACTCTACAATCAATATGTCAACATGTCAGTTGTCACTTTTTAAAGAAATTAATAGGTGAGCGTGGCACCAACCTTCTTAAAAATCTCTAATATAAATGTCCTATGTAGGGTAAAGATGATGGTGGGGATGCCACAGTGGAATTAATTGGATTTCTTTATCTCAGTGAGAATGGGATGATGGAACAGTAGAAGCCAGGTAGACACAATTTATATACAGAGACAAGATGGACACAATTACCACAATAATAATGATCAGAGTTTGGATATGCAAGAACCTGTGGTTATATTTAGTCAGTTACAGGGCCCCTAAAAATGAAATAGCTAGACAGTCTATGAAGGTGCTTATTTGACTTATAGGCAGCAAAATTCCATTTCTGGTGGGGGAAAAAACCTAACTTGAAGTAGCACAATGAAATGGAAATTCAGTGTCTAACCTAAGACAATTGGCAGACATGATACCTTCAAATGGTGGGGGTGGGGGGCTTTATTGCATTGAAATAGAACACTACAATAAATATACAAGTATGTACATATGAATCTTTCCACAAGCCATATTCAATGGGATCAGTAGACACTTGTTAGGATGAATGTGTCCTTAGGAAAGAAAAATTCTCAAACCTTCTGTGGATTATTTCATTTTGGCTCTTAACTGACAGTACTCCTTGGATACTTAATTCACCATTGTGGTCCAACTTCAAAATGAAGATTAGATAGGTTTAGGCAATGGATGGAGTCTTGGCTATAGTCAATTTCATATTGTTTTAGTGAGACTACAGCTGCATCTTTTATTCTGTGTCCAACATCAAAACATATAGTGTGAATAGAAATCCTAGTGACAGGGAGTATCCCCACTAAGTCCCTGACCCTTAGAAAGGATTTTATGATAGGAAGGTCAAATGGAAACCATCTTTCAATATGTAGACCGAAAGTAATCCCACACCTTGAGGTGTGTGTGGGGGGGCAGAGGAGAGGAGTGGTGGTATTGCACATTTAATGCCACCAGCAAGACTGGAAAGATTCAGGTGTGGTAACTGCTACCAGAGTCCATATTACCTCATCAATTTACCCAGAGTAGAAACTAGGGTGATCATTGAAAATAATAGGTTATTCTGAGCTTAATGAGATGCTGATCTAACTACAGCTGTCATTCCAGTTGTATATATTTAATGGGCAAATCTGCAGTCTCTGGCACTAGCATAAATATTTTAACCTAGAAAATAACTTTATATTTCCATCCCGAATCAGAAATTGATTTAATTCCATGCTGATCCATTACAGTATGCTAATTGGACCTGAAAAGGAGGAAGTTGCAAATATCCTAGATTCCTTATTAAGACGTGTGCCAGAGTTTAAGAGGTATGCCTCTTGGAAGTTTGATCAAAACCATCAATGAAGTTTTTAAGGTCTGAGACATGTTGGGATATATCTTCTAAAATGAGAGGAAAGTTGCTGAGCTTCTGAGTATTTTTGGCTGCAAATAACCTATGAGGGCAAGCTGCTTCAATCATTTGCTTGGCAACTTGTAAGACTATCTATCTCAAAAGAAGCTAAGATCTGCGGTACATGTTCAAATAATTGAACCTCTTTTACTATGAGATGCAATGGTAGTGGAAGTGTCTGGGGCAGTCAGGAATGCTCTGTGAAGCCCCTGGCAATCTCAACAAAGGAACACTGTGCAGAGTTGTGGAATAAGGCCAAGCCCTCTGTTGCTTACTGTTAATTTCACATGTAATGTGAAAACATGTCCTAGCTTACGACTTGTCCCTAGTAAATCTGAGTGGCTGACCATTGGGCATCAAGTGACTATGCAAGCCAAACTGCCATCATAAATTGGATTTATATAACTCATCAAACCATAAAATTGGCTGTATATAATGACATTTCATTATAAAATTGAAAGGATTGGGACTGGCTGAGTGGCACATTGGTTAAGTGCTAGTTTGGGATGCCAGCTGCCCCAGTTCAGATCCCATATATGAGGGCCAGTGACACTGCCCTTTACAGCTAAGATGGTGAACAATAGCTCCACCTGGAGCTGGGCTGTGCGAGCCCCGGTGACGGTGTAGGCTGCAGCCCCTGCTGCAATGGGCTGCCATAGGCTACAGTGAGTGGCTGGCAGCCAGCGTGAGCGGCTGGCAGCTGGTGTAAGCTGCCAAGAGCCACTGTGAGCAGCCGTCCAGAGGCCGGTGACCAAACCGGAGAGGAGCACAGTGATGATATCAACATGGGCCAGTGAAGCAATGTCCTCTACAATTAGACTGAAGAACAAAAGGACAGCAACTTGTCTGTTCCCCTTCCCCGGTTCCCCAATGCTGTTCCCCTCCGCCAATCCCCCAATAAAATCTTTTTAAAAAATAAATAAATAAAATAAATTGAAAGGATACATAAATAGTAGGTTAAAATGAGCACAGAAGGCACAAGTTCATTGCTCAAATAGGTAGTTCACTTATGTGATATAGAGTTTCTGCTGCTTTGCCATCTTGGTCAACCAATCTCATGTCCTCTGACGAGTTAATGGAGGAAGAAAATAATAGCCCTAGTTTAAAGATTGATCTATTCTATACCATATGCAATCTCTATACCAAAACTAGGTGGCTACATCACTACAGCACCACTCAGGTAGCTCTGAAAAACAGTGATAAAGTGAAATCATCCTAGTGAGAGTTTCAGATGATACAACTGGTTATTTGCTTTGTGTGAAAGGTAAATGAGAACAACAATGGGAAAATGGATGATAAGTCCTTTGGGGAACAGACATGTGATTGGTATCTCTCATAAGGAACACATAGTGAGAAGATATTGAATGCATTTATGAGACACATCTATTGCAGAGGGAGTGATAGGTTTCTCTGGATTCCTTACCTTCATTGTTTTCCATAAATGAAATATACTACCTAAATGAACCTCTTTCTTGCAATTTGAAAGAACCACATATGAATGAGTATTTCTGGTTCTTCATCCATACATCTTAGTTCTTTCATTTTTGTCTGAAATGCCCTGGAGCACTATCTGAAAAATTTATATACAGACTGCAGTATGTAATTATGAATGAGTTGTTAAAAGAATATTTGGGAATATAATTGAAAGGATGTCCACTGAATATGTATTAACATTCAAGAATTAGCATAATTTAGTACTTTTGTTCAGCAAAATTGTCAAGTGACATGATTTCAGGAAATAGTACTGTTAGTTATAGAAAGTAGCAAGGTTGTTTTAGACATTGCACAGGGGCATTGAAGGAAGGACTCCCAAATCCAGTGTCTCTGCCACTCAGAGACAACATATTTTATATTGAGAAAAACACATATGCTCTTGAAGAAAACAAAAAAAACAAATGTAATGATACTTATACTTGAGATTTAGAGTCAACAAAAATGATAGATACCATAAGAATAAAGGCTAATAGTTCATTTTCTTCTCATATCTTAATGATAAGAATTAACATTCATTCTTACATTTAAAAATACCATTTTATTGCATCTGTTTTCCAATGCATATATTTTGCTATTTCTCTCACAATGCCGTTGGTTGCACAATGTTAACTCAATGATAAATGAGTGTGTTAGCAAGATCTGCCTTTCAATTTATATTTGTTGACATAACTTTTATTTGAGTGAATTAAGAGAAAAATATATCAAACAGATACTTTGGGCACCATATATTAGGAAAGACCAGACTAAATGGCGTTTGTTATCCATTTTAATCTTATTTTATACTTAATTAGGACAGCTTCATTCAGGAGCAATGATTTGACATTAATCCAGTTTTCAGAATGTAGATGAAATATGAGCTTAATAAAAATTTTGTAACTTATCATCTTTAATTCAAACAAGATTTCTTACCATGTACAGCTTTAGCTTTTCCCAGCATTATGGTGCAGTCAGTTATCATTTAACTCTATGAAGAAATTTGAGAACATAAGCATTCATATTTTCTTGCATGAAACTCTATTTGGAAAGTTTCATCTATTTTCTGGTAGATAGCTTCATATAAATTGTTACATATGAGAGGTTTAAATGTGCTATGTCTACATAATGAGGGACATCGAGACATTATTTTACTTTCTGTGGGCAAAGCAGATATATAATATGGAGAATAATGTGAGTTTAGACTTGAATTCTTTTTTAAATTGGGGAATTGAGGGCGGGGAACAGCATTGGGGAACTGGGGAAAGGGAACATTGGGGAACTGGGGAAGTTGTTGTCCTTTTGTGCTGCAGTCTAGTTGTGGAGGACATTGCTTCACTGGCCCATCTTGGTATCATCATTGCGCTCTTCTCGGGTAAGGCAGATTGGTCGCCAGCCTCTGGATGGCTGCTCACAGCGGTTCTTGGAAGCTCACACTAGCTGCCAGCTGCTCACGCTGGCTGCCAGCCACTCACTGTAGCCTATGGCAGCCCACTGCAGCAGGGGCTACAGCTATGCCGTCCCAGGGACTCACAGCAGCCCAGCTCCAGATGGAGCCATTGTTCACCATCTTAGCTGTAGAGGGCAGTGTCACTGGCCCTCATATGTGGGATCCGAACCAGGGTCCCTGGCGTCCCAAGCCAGCTCTTAACCAACATGCCATTCGGCCGGCCCTAGACTTGAATTTTTTAAAGTATTTTTTTTATTTTTCAATTACAATTGACATACAATATTATATAGGTTTCAGGTATACAACATAGTGATTAGACATGTACATAGCTTACAAAATGATCACCTCGATAAATCCAGTACCCATCTGACACCATACATATTTATTACAGTACTACTGCTTTTATTCCCCGTGCTATACTCTACATCTGCATGGCTTTTTGTAACTACCAATTTGTACTATGTACTCCCCTCCTGTTTTCACCCCTCCTCACAAACTTCCAAATCCAGTATATATCAAAATGCACTCTGTATCTAAGAGCTTGTTTCTGTTTTGTTTGTTCGTTTATCTTGTTCTCTAGATTCCACATATAAGTGAATTCATTTGACATTTGTCTTTCATTCTCTGATTTACTCCACTCAGCACAATACCCTCTATGTACATCCATGTTGTCTCAGGTGGCACAATTTTACTCTTTCTATGGCTCAGTAATATTCCATTGTATATATGTACCACCTCTTCTTTATCCATTCACCCATTGATGAACACCCAGGTTGCCACCATATCTTGGTTATTGTAAATAATGCTGCAATGAGCATATGGATTCACATGTCCCTTCGAAGTGATGTTTTGGGCTTCTTTGATAAATACCCAGAAGTTGGATTACTGGGTCCTTCTTTGTCTCTTGTTATATCCTTTGTTTAAAGTCTATTTTTGTCTGGTATAAGTATTGCTACTCCAGCTTCTTTTTTTTTTTTTTCATGAAATATCTTCTTCTATTCTTTACTTTCAGTATGTGTGTGGCTTTCAATCTGAAGTGAGTCTCTTGTAGGCAGCATATATGTGTTTGTTTGTTTGTTTTTCCTTATCCGTTCAACCACCCTGTATCTTTAGATTGGAGCATTTAATCAATGTACATGTAAAGTAATTGGTGATAGCTGTGCTAGATATGCAGTTATTCCCATTTTGTTATTCATATTTTAATATATTTTTTCTTATTAAAGAAGTCTCTAACATTTCTGTAATACTGGTTTGGTGGTGATGAACTCCTTTAGCTTTTTCTTACTGAGAACCTCCTTATTTGTCCTTCTAAGTGGTAGCTTTGTGGAGTGGAGTAATCTTGGTTGTAGGTCCTTGCTTTTCATCACTTTTAATATTTCATAACAATCCCTTCTGGCCTGCAAAGTTTCTGTAGAGAGATCAGCTGACAGTCTTATGCAGCTCTCTTGTAGGTAATTAACTGCTTTTCTCTTTTAAGATTCTCTTTTTGTCTTTAATCTTTGACATTTTAATTATGATGTGTCTTGGTGTGGGCCTCCTTAGTTTCATCCTGTTTGGGACTCTGTTTCCTGGGCTTGTATGTCTATTTCCTTTGCCAGATGAGGGACATTTTCCATTATTATTACTTCAAATGGATTTTTAATCTCTTGATCTCTCTTTTCTCCTCTAATACCCCTATTATGTGAATGTTGGCACACTTGATATTGTCCAAAAGGTCCCTTAGACTATCCTCATTGTTTTGGATTCTTTTTTCTGTTTGTTGTGACTGGATGTTTTCTGCTACCTTATCTTCCAAACCACTGATTCAGTTCTCTGCTTCATCTAATCTACACTTGATTCCCTTTAATGTAGTCTTTATTTCAGTTATTGTATCTTTATTTATGACTGGATCTTTATGTTTTCTATCTCTGATTTGTTTTGTTTTGTTTTCTTTCTCTTTGTTGGAGTTCTCATTAAGATCACTGAGCGTCCTTATAACCAGTGTTTTCAATGTGCATCTGGTAGCTTGTTTGTCTCCATTTTGTTTAGTTCTTTTCCTGGAGCTTTGTTCTGCTCTTTCATTTGGGACATGTGCCTTTACCTCCTCATTTTGGCTGCCTCCTTGTGTTTGTTTCCATGAATTAGGTAGAGCTGTTATGTCACCTGCTCTTATTAGTGTGACCTCATGAAGTAGGTGTCCAGTGTGGCTCACTGGCCCAAGTCAGGTGCTCCAGGTGTGTCCCTTGTGTGTGTTTGTGTGCCCTCCTGTTGTAGTTGAGCCTTCATTTCTGTTTGCAACTCAGTGGGAGAGATTGATCTTCAGGGTGATCAATTGTGAGGTATGGCTGTGACTACTGAGGAGGAGCTGTTGTGCAAGGATTGAACCTACAGAGCATGGTTTGTTTTGGCAGGTCTCTGGTGACTGCTTAGTTTCCCCTTTGGGTATGTCATTTGTGGGGGTAATTGAGTGGTTCTCTGGTGTGATTGAAAGCCAGGCTTCAGGTGTGTTGGTTCTGGAACACCATGGGAGGGTTTCTCTTGCAGGTCAAATTCAGCTGCCTTCTGTGTACTGCCAGTGCCACTTGGTATCCACTGCAAAGTGATCTGCAGATGGTTGTCACTTGCTCTGGGCTTGGAGGTGCCTAGGTGAGTCTAAACTGTAATCTGAGGCCAGCTGCTTCTAGTGCCAGGCTTGGGGCTACTTAGCAAGTGGTTAAGGGCATCCGAGGCCAGATGTTGCTTGTTTGGGGTTTGTGAACCATTGAGAAATCTTAGGAAAGTTCAAGTTAGGGCAGGCCATTTGTATGGAAAAGCCATTGAAAGAGGCTTGAGTGGTCCCATAATTTGCATGGGGCGGGGTATCAGGGAATTATGATGGCTGGTTAGATGGTGTTAGCCAGGTTGACAGAGATTCAAATATGGTGGCCACCTGTGTTTGCACACTGGGTGGGTGGAAGGCTCAACCAAGGAACAATGGCTTCTGCCAGCACTTTTTTTCTTTTCCTGGTATGAAGCTGTCCCTCCATCCCTCACCCTGAAGCCAGACAATTTACTTCCTCTCCATAGGCCCCAGGCACCTTTGGATCTTCTGCCCCAGTGCCAGACCTCAGAACAAGTGAGTCTGTCAGCCAGTAAGTCCATGCACAGGCCCTTTAAGAAGATCATTTGGACTCTGGCCATCCCACATCTCAGTCATCCCCATTGTCCACTTGTTTTCATAGCCAGAACTTATTTTGATTTCTCTTCCTGGCACTGGAACCCTGGCTGGGGAGCCTTGTTGGGGCCTGGACTCCTTGCTCCCCAGAGGGGACCTTCACAGCCAAGATATCCCTCCTGATTTTTAACGATCATACATGGGTGTGGGACAGCTTGTTCCTTATCTCTGTCCTTCCTCTAAGTCTTGAAATGGCTGCTCTGTGTATCTTTGTGTAGGACTTCTGTTTCGCTAGTCTTCAGCCAATTCTCAATGATGTTTGTTCTGTAGTTTAGTTGTAATTTTGATATGGTCATTAGAAGAGGCAAGCACAGTGTTTTCTTACTCCATCCTCTTGACACAAATCTGGACTTGAATTTTGAAGTGATTTTTATTAATCTGACATTGTGAATTATTTATATAGTTCCTTATTTTGTATGGCTACTCATATTCTTCTGTCTTTGGACTATTTTTTTTATGGACAGATGTTGGCTATAGTACTTAACTCCACTTGTTTTTATTCTATTTCTCAGAATATAAATGACTAGCTGGATTAAAGAAGAGATAAGAATTCTCATTATTTCATTTACTCATACCGCAAAATATTTATATATACAACATTCATACTTTATTGAATTTTTTACTAAAAATCAAATCATATTTCTATTTCAAATTAAATAACAGAAATTGGAATCACTTTTATGCCAACTCTGTACTGTTTCCTGTTATCTAACCTAAGGTGAACCTTGACAATATTTAAAATAAAGCTGTGGCTTATCAGTATGTTCTTAGATTGATTTTGCCATGTTTATCACTAGTAAAATCACTTTCCTCCAGAATTCTACACAAAAAAAAAAATCCCCGAAAAACAAAAATAATGTTTTCTGCTTTTTAATCTCTTGTAAGAAACATTATAGAATTGATTGAGATGAATATTTTCAGATTCTTCTTCAAAGAAAAAAAAATATTGACTTAATTGTTTATGCTAAATATTCAACAATTATTCTCAGATAATTATATATGAGCTACAGGAATGAGATAGAGATTTTAGAGTAATTGGAGACTATGGATACTGTTAAGAGTAGAGTACTGAGTTTGTAGTCAGAACTTAGCTTTTAAGTTTAGTTAGCTTAAATCTTTTGCATTTCATCAATGAATAACTACAAATTGTGTTTTTTTTTAACACTGCAAGTTTTATACATGACATAAACTGAAATATGATGTTCTATTTAAATGTGTCTCTAAAACTTGGTCCTTCAAAATATTGCTCCTTCCCCCTTTGGTAGAAAATTTGGCTCTGCTTTCCGATATACATTGACTTAGACAACTTAGATGATAAATTTAACTTTCATCTGGTGTTTCTTTTATCTATTTTGCAAGTAGACTCTGGCGTCTGCTGATTCTAGCCAGCTCAGTGCAACCTGACCTAGTTTTATACTTTTCAAATACATTCTGGCCATACAAACTGGTTCCATGGTGTCACAAATGGTTCAACTGATTTATAACATCCTATGGTTATTTATATTAGTAAAAAAAAAATCTGTCTTCATTTAAAATAATAAATATGTCTAAACCAGTAAACTTTTACCAGATTGAAGACCTTCTAAATTTGTTCTGATTAAAAAGTAATTTCTGCTTAAAATGTTCAAGCAAAACCAAAATTAGAAGAATAAAACTGCCTCGGAAATCTTACCATTCAAAGTTAAATTTACCTTTTAAGGGCTGGCCTAGTGGTGTGCTGGTTAGGAGTTGGTTTGGTATGCCAGCTCAAAGCAGCAGGGCCCCGGTTTGGATCCCACATAGAGGGCTAGTGATACTGTACCTTCTACAGCTAAGATGGTGAGCAACAGCTCCACCTGGAGCTGGGCTGCTGTGAGTCGCTGGTGGCAGTGTAGGCTGCAACCTTGCTTCAGTGGGCTGCTGTGAGCTACCCTGAGTGGCTGGCAGCTAGCGTGAGTGGCCGGCAGCTGGCGTGACCTGCCAAGAGGCGCTGTGAGTTGCAGTCTAATGGCTGGCATGCCACTTCCTCTTCCAGGAAGAGTGACATGGGCCCAACATGGGCCAGTGAAGCGACGTCCTCCACAACTAGGCTGAAGAACGAAAGGACAACTTGTCTGTTCCCCTTCCCCAATTCCCCTATGCTGTTCCCCTTCCCCAATTCCCCAATAAAATCTTAAGAAAAAAAAAATTACCTTGTAATGCTGTGTGATAAGCATCCTTTTAAACATGATGGGTTCATACACATAACATGCCCACATACAATATAATATCATTTATATTGTACTGATTATTGTTTGAAATATCCTTGCTTACCTAATAACGTACTGTGGATAATATTGTTTTGTATTTTTTATTATTTATGTGTATCATCCTTTTGAAGGTTTATATAAAATCAATGTAATATAAATACTATATTTTATTTTGCCAATATACTATTTATACAATTTTATTCTACAATTTGAATTTCCTGTAGCATGAGAAGTAACAACTGATGTGTTTAGTATTGGGCATAACTTGTAAATAGCATGCAATCCTATGCCATTGTTCTAGTTGTCTATTCTTATACCACTACAGCTCAGTCTTGACTGTTATAGCCTTAAGATTGGTAAAATTTGGTTCTATAAGTCCTCCAATAATGTTATAAATCTTTAAGATTGTTTTGGCCTATCTAGACTTTAACTTTACATATATATCTAGAATGAATTTGTTAGTTCTGTGTTTCTACCTGATGCCTGGTGTTCCTAAAGGTTTTAGGGTCCAGAGACAAACCACCTACTATTAGTGTTATGATGTGTATCTTGAAAACCTTTCTCTTTGCATCTATTTTTTTGTGTATGTACATACGTATACCTATTTATATATGTATATGTGCATGTGTGTGTGGTAAGCAAAATAATAGCCTTCCCCCCTAAAGATTTCCACATTCAAATGTAGAAATATGTGTATACATTTCAATGTATATATATATATATTTCTATTTATATGTAAATATATATATATATAATATACACATACACATTGAATGTATTCATTATATACAAAAATATATGCCACATTTGTATATTACATATATATGTGTGCAAATGTTTCAATTTAACTCTTTTCTTGATTTTTTAGCCATATGTGTTTGTATTCTTTTTTAATTGATTGTTGTGTATATACTGTGCACATTAATTTGACCTGATTGATCTTCAAATATTTTATTACTTTATGAGCAATGTAAGAAGACACAATAGTGTAATTCTTTTACCCTTCTCCCCTACTTTGTGATATTTTTGTTCTATATTTTACATAATGTGTTGTTATTTTTGTTTTGAACAGTCAAATGTATTTTAAACAAATGAAAATATATAATTTTCTTTTTATTCCTCATGTATACCTGGGATATAGGCAGATAGTATTTTTTTCTCAGCCCCAAAACTCTTATTTAAGCATTTTTACATTGCTGTTCTGATGGTGATGAATAATAAAAAACCAAACCAAAAAAAAAAAAAACAAAAACCAGCCAACAGTTAATATGTTTTTGAATTTCAGGCTAAATCTTTCAGCTAAGCCACAAATGGTGTACCTATATGTTTTATAAGTTAGTTAAATCATTTTAAGCCACATTTACTTCTGTAGTTTACTAAAAAAATAATGGTCAATTATTGATTGGAAGCAAAAGAAATAGAATTATTAATTCATTAAGTTTCTGAGCCTTGAATCATTGACTACGATGTTTGAGCTGAATATCTCCTAAAGTGCCAGCCAGTTACAAGATAAACAGCACAAAGGTCTCTGTGAGTGAAGAGTTTTCCAGTTTGCTGTACCTAAAAAACGAAAGAAAATCACTAATCTTTGTTCTCTCTGTTCTCTGGCCTGTATACAATGGGTAATGATCCAGTCATTCTCTTTTCAGAATTCATAAGGAAAGACTAGACATTTTTTAAGCCATTAGAAAATTCAAATATTAAATCATATTAATGAACCCCTGATTAAGGTGTGTGTGTGTGTGTGTGTGTGTGTGTGTGTGTGTGTGTGTGTGTGTAGGAGTGTATGTTGGTTTTATGCTAAGAAATAATTGGAAACTCTTACATTTAGAATGGCAGTAGAATTATGTCAGAATTGACAAATTAGTTCTATGTTACAATGTAAGATTACTGAAGTAGAATTTGAAGGGGAGCAGGTAATGCTTTTGAATGTATCTGTGTTAAGACGTTTTTATTTATACACACACACAAAACTGAACAATTAACCCTTCAAATGCATTTTTGTATAATTTGATGTTCTTCCTAACAGAGAACTTACAAAATTTCAGCTCAGTTTTATTGGAGTATTACATATGTTTCATGTAGATGCAGTTCAGAATTAGTATATTGTAGTCAGGTTTAGCTCTGATTTACATAACAGCTTCAAAGAAATTTTAATAAACATCATCATAACCTCAGCAAATCTTCTTGAAATTTAATTGGATTGTGAAATAATTTTATCTATTCATTTCATTAAGTGTTCCTGCAGTGTATTTGCTTTTAATTGAAGAGATTAATTTTGTAATCATTAGTGTTCACTTTTCTGGATTCATTCTCTTTAGAATGTATTACCTGGATAATTTCCATCCTATAATACTACTATGTGATTAGATTTGTCAAAAGTTTGCTTTTATTTTAGTCATTGGATTGTGCCTAGAAATTCATCAGAAGTGGACATATGTGGTGGGGGAAGAGGGAAGCGAGACATGTAGGGACTGTTATTTTTAACTTACCATATTAAGAATATTCAAGATTTTTTGCTTCATAAAAATGTATGCATTAGCTAATGTACATTGAGGCAGATTTCCTCTTACATTATTCTTCATTTCCTAATGACCTGATTTCCTGGTCTTATTATAGATCCACCTTAAATCTGGATTCTTAGGGAATGAACTTGCCCCAGTTTAGGGTTATTGCAACATCTCTTAATATTCCTTAAGGAAACTATTTATCATACCTGGATGTAGGATGTGCGAGTGAATTCTAAAGGTTGAAAAGTGGTAACAATTGAGGTAGAAATTGACAGAGCTATATTAAAAATAGAATCTCATGCCTTATAGAAATGAAAGATACTTTAAAATATAAAATATTAGTTAATACATCCAGAAAAGGAAGACATTGTTCAAAGGAATCCTATATATTGAATTAATTTACAGGCCCTGTGAGAATAAATTTATATTGTTGTAATTTCTTCACATGTAATGAATTGCTGGAACTTTTATTACAGTAGCTATGAAATATCCATTTTTTTGAATATATATTGTATTATGATTTTTAACCAAACAACATATCCAATATTATTCAGCAAAACACCATTTCTATGTTAAATGAGATGACAAGTTAAGACAGTATTTTATGGTTTAAGGTCACTTGAGAAATGCTGGGTACAAGAAGTGCTCAAAAAGCCTCTTACTAAAAATATTATCAGAACTTAAACTATAAAGTTTATTTTAATTATTCAAAATGCATAAATAAGGTACAATAGTTTCCTTATATGTTTAACCATGAAAATCATTAAAAATAAAGCTCATAATGAAGCCTCAATTAACTTGCCTTTTATAAAAGATAATTTGGTAAATATATTATCGTATGTGCTTATAATAATATGGTGAAAAACAAATTATATGCCATATGTTTACTTTATCAGCAGTGCCCTTATATTTTAAAATTTCAATTGATCAGGTCATTTTAATGATAGCCAGTTAAAAAACAGATTCTTATACTCAATATGCTTTTTTTCAGGTGTAATTTACCTTGTCTTACTATTTATTATTAAGGTAAAATTAGATTTAGAACTTGTGAGTTAAATACACACAGTTTTATGTAGAGGTTTCAGGACATATGTTTTGTTTTTTGTTTTTTAGCTGAGCCATCCTGCCACCTATTGGCAGCTCAACGGCAACTCAGCTCGGGCTGGCATCGAACCGCCACTGCTCACAGCTCAGCTCGCACTCTTGAGCGAGCTCTTAACCAACTGAGCCACTCAGCCAGCCCCAGGACATATGTTTGTAAGTACCACTTTCTTTAAAACTCTTGCTAGGAATGTACATATATAAGACTCATATGAAGACTCTTCTCTTAAACGATTATTCTAGTAGAGAAACAGTCCTTTGGGTACACGTGCGCGCACGCACACACACACACACACACACACACACAGAGTAAATAAATAAATAAATAAATAAATAAATAATAAAATAAGTGAAGATACACAAAAAAATAGAAGATGTGTATAGAAAGCACTAAGTGTTACCTTGGTAAAGAGAATATCATTCTTGTTTCCAAAGATTTTTGACATATGGTAAAGTCCTTAATTAGGTAATGATTTTTAAAAACATGTAGTGATTTTAATGACAGAAGGAAAAAGGGCCAAGGATAAAATGTAAAAAGAAAATTCAACATTATAAGGTGAAAGAGGGGAAAAACAGAGACAACAAAGGATACAGAAGAAACAGTAAGAAAAAAAAATTAATGATAACACCCAAGATTAAAGTAATTTCTAGAAAAGGTGTTATTGAACAGAATTTTCTAGGGAGATTTTTAGGAAAATGAAGCCTATGGTAAAATCATTGCATTTTTTAATATAAAGAATGGTGATGCTTAAAAGAAAACTTTCAGTAAGTGGAGTGATGGTGTCAGGGCATTTTAAGTTGTTGAACAATGACTGATAAATGAGAAAGTTTTTACACACTTCTTTTTAAAGGAATTTACCTATTAAACATTTATTTAAAAAATAACAATATGGTGTATATGGGTGGGTGGGTGGGTGTGCGGGGGATCTGAGAATTTTGCCCAAAGAGAAATTTAGAGAGAGGGTGATGATGTAAAAACAAAATCATTAATGAATTAAGCACTTGGAGAGGTTATGAAAAATAGACTCAATGTACATGTTAGAGGAATTCTCCCTGAGAAAGAAGGGTGATTTCCTTCCTCTGAACAGAGACAATGTGGCAATGGGTTAACTATGAAGAAAATGAGGTTAGAATATGGCAGAGTTTAGGAAATTTGCAATAAACAGCATTTAAATATTTTATAACACCAAAATGGATGTTTTCTGTTAAAACTCAGGGACTGACAGATTGAATTTGGTGCTTGAGGAGAGCAGAAAAATTTCAGTAAAACACATGATAAAGGGTTAGAAATATATAAAATAAGTAAGATTTAAAATTCTGTAAATCAGTGTTATGGGTTGGACTGTATCCCTCAAAAATCATATATTGAAGTTCTAATCTCAAGTACTTCAGAATGTTATTTACTTGGGGATACAATCATTGCAGCTGTTAGTTAAGATGAGTTCATACTGGAGTATAATTCCTTATGAAAAGATGGCCATGTGAAGATAGAGATACAGGGAGAACACTATACGAAAACAGAGGATTGGAGTGATAAGCCAAGGTGTGCTTGGAGCTACTATTAAAATAGTATTAAAATAGAGGCATGAAATATTTTATCTTTCAAAGCCCTTAGATAAAACTAACCTGTCATCTGCCATCTTGTTTTGGACATATAGCCTCCAGAACTGAGAGACAATAAATTTCTGTGGTTTTAAGTCACCCAGTTGAGGTACTTTGCAGCCGTAGAATTAGAAAGACATGAAATAAGTGAATTTATATAGATTTAATTTTCAGTAAATCAGTTAGCATTGATATTTTGGCATCTCTAGCAACAGTTTAGAAAAGAAAGCAGCGAGTATTACTTAGCCAAGTTTAGGGAGTATAAATACATATACAATTTAAGGTTAAAGTGTCAGAAAATTTGATTAGCAGAAGTGAAAATATTAACATTTTATTTTTATGTTACTTGTTTTATGTTTGTTACAACTAAATTTCATTTATGATGATCCTTTCAAATTTGCATTGTCATTGTCATGAAATAACATGTCAATATATGACAATGAAAAGTACAGGAAAAAATAAAAACTACTAAAACTAGAGAAATTTGCAAACTATTATAAATCATATTGGCAATTTTGGTTAATTTTTGTAGCCTGTTATTGCATACAACAAAAATATTTGTGCAGTTAAAAATAGAATACTTTTACATCTATAATTCTCAGAAATAGCATTTGGAGAGAATATAAAAACCAATTACAAGATTATTTTTGTGTGTGATCTTGCAGGCTAAAATATTGTTAGGGACAGAACCATAGATTGAAGTTGGGGAACATTTCAGCCTAAGTTATTGAAAACTATGGATCCATAGGTGGGAGGAAATTGAAATGTAGTTATATGAATACGTATTGACTATATAACTATGTAATATCATTGCATTAAGATTTAGGTAAGGATCAAGGAGCCTAATTTTCTATAATGTGAAAATATTTTTAAAAGATATCAATTTTAAATAAGGACATTCAAAAAAACAATGCACATGTGCTAAAAATGACATTGCCAATAAAGTTAGAGATGAAGGAAGATGGGCAAGGAGACTGGCTATTCTAATGAGCTGGTCATGCCTAGATGTTAATAGGAAAATGTCTGGTAGTAGCCATAGAAAGTATCGGAGTTATGTTTATTATAGACAAAGTATTGTTTTTTTATTAAGATTTTTAAATGGGAATTGGGGGAAGGGAACAGACAAGTTATTGTCCTTTTGTTCTGCAGTCTAGTTGTGGAGGACATTGCTTCACTGGCCCATGTTGGTATTATCATTGCGGTCTTCCCGGGTGAGGCAGATCGGTTGCCAGCCTCTGGACGGCTGTTCACGGTGGCTATTGGCCGCTCACTCCGGCTGCCGGCCACTCACCCTGGCTGTTGGCCACTCACTGTAGCTTATGGCAGTCCACTGCAGCAGGGGCTGCAGCCTACACTGTCACTGGGACTCACGCAGCCCAGCTCCAGGTTGAGCTGTTGTTCACCATCTTAGTTGTAGGTGGCAATGTCACTGGCCCTCATATGTGTGATCTGAACAAGGGCCACTGGCATCCCAAGCCAGCTCTTAGCCAATGCACCACTTATCAGTGGATACTTCTAGCTTCTTTTTCTTTGTCATAAAGTCAAATAAAAGAGCACAAATAACATCCATGATAAGATGCATTAGCCTCTTTAGTTTTTGCTGAGTTACTACCACTAGAGGATATAACAAGTTGAGTGAAAGAAAAAGTCAAGAAATTTACTTCAATACTTATATAAAAACACAAACAAATTAAAACATAGTTTTCCTGAGATGTAATTTGGTACATTTCCATCATAATTATGCAGTTTGGTTGTTTGTTTGTTGTAACATGCCTGTGATTATAGTAGAATGAGGCAGGGTGGAAAATATTTATTTCATTAAAAACACAATAACAAGAAAAGCTGGGAAACTTTAATAATTTAATGAAAGCTCTCAATGGTTTAAGTAACAGATAAAAGGTACCTTTATTCTTAACTATTTTCTCTTAGGCATACTTCTTCAAGTCTGATTTCTAATATTCTAGACAATCTTAACCCTCATATTTAATTTGATTGCCAAAAAGTTTTTGTCTTTAATGTTAACTATATTTTTTTAAAAAAGTCATGGGGATATATAGTACAGCATAAAGAATATAGTCAATAATATTCTAATAATTACATACAGTGTTAGATGGGTAATAGACTAGACTGATCAGGGTTATGGTATTACTTTCTGAGGTATTTAAATGTCTCATACTATGTAGTTTTGTTTACCTGAAACCAATAAAAAAGATTTTGCCTTTAGAATCACCCAACCAGATTAACTAAAGCACATACAATCAAACAAATGATTTTAAAATAAATCTGTACTGGTAACTGAAAGTCTGGTCAAAATTATTCTGTTTATTTCCAAGGTATTCCTATACGAAGTTTTCTGGTACTTTCAAAATTATACACATTATTTATTTTCCCTGTTTATATATGTTCATATAGAAAAATTTAAGGAAAAAATATGTTCACAATAGGCTTGATTTTTCTCTCATACCATATAGAATATGCAATATCAACTCACTGCATGAAAAACAATATTCCTGCTAGCTCTAGAACAGTTTCTCCTACCCTTAACTAATTAGCTTCTGCAAGTCATTAATGCATTCTTATTATCGAGTAGATAATAAAAATAGCCATCTAAGATTTATTAATAAGTACAGCAGAATAAGAGGAGGGAAAATGATTTATGTGGGAAAACAAAGGGAGAACATAAGAAATGTGAAATGGAAAACTGAAAATATTGTTAGGACTGGTTATTTCTATTAGAAAAAGATGTGTTTCATTAGTAGAATCTCATCTAGGGAAGTAGAGAGAAAACTTGAGTATAGTTTGGTAAATGTAAAATAAGTTACAGTGAAATTGTAAAATAACTCTAAGCACTTAATAGTTCATACTTTGGATTTGACACAAATTATATGTAATACAGTGCTCTCAACGATTTGATATTATTTTATATATTCATAAGTATAAGCAGGTAAAATCTTTTAAGGCCACATTAGAACATTGCTTATAACACATAATTGCTTTTAATCTTTCATTTCTGTGACCTATGGAGGAAAATATTTCACTTAAAACAAAGACATAGCCTTAAAATATTTTATAATCTGACCCAGAATCTACCTCTCTCTTTGCATCTTCTGTTGCTCCCAACTTCATTGACCCTGAATGAATCCTATTTAATTTCATCAAAATTGCACTTTCTTCTATGACTGTTCAGAAAATTCTCCTGAAACCTTTCATCCCAGCACTAAAGTCACTTCTCCATAATCTAGTGGCCTTTAGTCATTTTCTTATGATAGTATTTATTATTTTGGAATATAATTCTTCTTTTTTGTTGTTGTTGTTGGGGGCAGTGTCACTGGCCCTCATATGTGGGACCGAACCAGGGCCGCTGGCTTCCCAAGCCAGCGCTTAACCACCGCGCCACTCGGCCAGCCCTAAAATATAATTCTTCTTTACACATTTGTCCCCTCCATAAAAAGGACAATATCATTAATCTGTATATCATGAGTGTTTTGTAGTGCTTTACAATGAATGTATGATCAATAAATACCTCTTGAATAAATAAATTAGGTAACACCACAATCTTCTTCATGATTCCCTATACCAACAATTTTTCTATGCTATAATACTTTTGAGCATTGTCTCTCAAATCAGAGGTATAAGAAACCTCAAAAGCCACTGTGTATCTTTGAAAATTACAGAAATCTATGTTTTACTATTCTACACTTTAATCTCTCTTTTCAATAAATCCATTCACAAGACCAATTAAATTGGTGTCTAGATACTCATCACTATTATAAAAATGTCAGCTTGATGGTACTTGTTAATCATACAATTTGTTCTTCTTCATTTTAGCTCTAGAAGGTAAGTGATAATTGTATATATCCCTTTTCTGTTTTGCCCTGATCTTTTACATGAAGTAATTGCTCATTCTCTCAGGGTTTAGGTGATTACATAGCAAGATTAATTATGTGCAATAGCTTCTAGTTCCAGTTGTATAATAAGTATGTATCTCTTTGCAGAGTACTTGACTTTTCTTTATGAGGCTATGACTGTGATATAGGTCATTCATTTGAATTCACGACTATTAGGAAATCATTTTGTCTATACTATATAGAGAAGGAAGTTGATAGCTATGAACAGGATAATCTTTATGGGAAAATGTTCACTTAAACTTTTTAGGAATATAAATGTTCTTTTCTCCAAGAAATGAAAGCAGCTATTTTCCCCTTAACTCTATGAGCAACATTTTAGTTATGACCATTATTTTTCATTTGTCTCTACCTTACTTTTTTCTCAAAGAAATTATTGAGCAATTACTCTTACCAATCACTCTGGTAATCATTAACACTAAACAAATGAATAAGTAAAAACAAAAATTTAAAAGGAGAATTTTTTTAAAGATTGAATAAAAACATGTGAAAAATGCATTCATAATATTTATTAGAGCTTCAAATTGGATGTTGACAAAGTTGAATTTTCATTAACCATTCTTTTGACAAGAAGTGAAAATATTTTCCTCTGTAAATTAGTAAATATGCATTTTGGTTATACATTTCAGTTTTTTTGAGTTTGATGAGTTAGTACTCCAAATTAAATCAATCTGTGGACTCAATATTTTATATAAAGTTCCTCTGTAAAAAGATTCAGGCAAGAAACAGATGTGATAGTCAGGGGGTAATTAAAGAGAATTTTAACAAGTGATGAGATATTGTCAGATTTAAGAGAGTCAACAATGTTTGATGATGCACTTAGGGTTGAGGAAGAGTATAAAGATATTACCACTCTTATTGCCAAAGCAAGATAAGGCAGCTATTACAGCAGCCTCAGGGTACTGAAATCATGGAGCTACCCATATAGAGCTGTGGTGTTTCATACAGGTCAGATAACCACTGTCCAGTGATTACTGTACAACAAAGGAAACATTTCTCATGTTAAAAGTGTTAACGATTTTTTGATCTGATTTGTGTCTACTTGACCAGTGTATTGGCTGATTCTTACTACACTATAGGTCTTTGATGGAAAGTAAATGGGGGCTGCTTTACCATAAATCCTGCAATCAAATTTTAAATATATTCTTTCACCTTTGAAAATTGTAGGCACTGGAGTCTGGCAAAAGTAGGAATAGATCTCCATAGGACAATCTTTAGTACAGATAGTAAATTTGGAATCATTTTTCTTTAGAGATACATTGGAAAGGGGGATTAAAAGAACTAAAACATGGGGCCGGCCGAGTGGCGCGGTGATTAAGCGCTGGCCTTGGAAGCCAGTGGCCACGTATGAGGGCCAGTGACAGTGCCCTCAAAAAAAAAACAAAAAAAAAAAAACAAAAGAACTAAAACATGGAAGATGGAGGTCTCACGTAAGGGAGGGTGAAGAATTGAATTTACCTGTTCCTGTGTACTCGTACTCAGAAAGATGCTTGGCATCCATTAAGTTTTCGTTATCTCTAACATTGAATAAAATAAAATATTTTTAATTTTCAGAGTTGTCACAAGCTCTCTTTGTAGGCTTAGACAAGCTCAGTATTCTTTTCTTTGTCTATTAAGTGGGATAAATACTTATCATGTAAGGTTATCTCAAGTATTATTTAAGATTATAAATTGAATCACATGATATGCCATTTGTTTAGATCACAGAGATCAAATATCAGTAATTTCACATGACTCAACTGAATTCATTAATAATCTCCTTTGTGAATTCTAATGTGGAAAAATTAAAGAATTAAAAATTTAGCAGCGAGTTTCATTTTTAAACTTTTCAAATAATCTTAGTAAGATTCTAGAGGCTACCAAACAGATCTTATTTTTTTCTTCACCCTTTTAATAATAAAAGCTGTTAATCATTAACATCAATTGAATAATATTTACTTTTTATGCCCATTGCTAAAAACATCACTTTTTTTTCTTTCTCTCAGGATGTAAGAAATTGAAGTTGTGGGAGGACGTTTTCCTTACAAATCAATACAGGATTATTTGTATTGTTGAATAGGGGGGGAAAAATCATAGCTTCTAATCATTTATCCTTACCTTCATGCAGAAAAATGTTGACTGATATGTTCACTAACCATTTCCTTTCAGCTAACATTTAGGCCTCCAATGGATACATTTCAAATGATTAGACTTTTACTCATTAAAATATAATTGCATTATAGTCATGTTTCTTGAGATCACAGTTTAATTGGCATTTAGGTGCTTTTGAACTATTTAGCCACAAATTTACAGAAATATCCTTTTTTTTTTTTTTTTTTTTGAGGGCAGCGTCACTGGCCCTCATATGTGGGACCCAAACCGGGGCCGCTGGCCTCCCAAGCCAGCGCTTAACCACCGTGCCACTCAGCTGGCCCAGAAATACCTTAATCTACTCCCACAGAAAGATATTAACCATGACTAGATCAATGCGTTTAGCTTTGAGGCCCAATCCTTATTTCCTAATTACTTTCAGCCACCTTTGCGGCATCATCGACCTGCTAAAAATGTGTGGGTAAAGTGCTATGAAAGCAGTATAGGTAATACCACATTTTTCTGGTTAAAATTAGAATGTGATGTAGTAGTGTTTCTAAAAGTTTGCTTTCTGGAGAAACGAAACTTATCTGATTCTTGCTACTGGGTATTTTTAATAGTATTGTTTCTAATTTGTAAAAAAAAGGACTTTGTAAAATTTTCTTCATGTTTGATTACTTTAAAGCATAGCTTGCATAACTATAGCCCATAAGCCAGATGTTGTCCACTGCCACCTGTTTTTGTACATAAAATTTTACTGGAACACATTCAACTGTTTACCTACTATTACAGCTGCTTTCACACTACAATGGCAGAGTTCAGTGGTTGTGACAGACAGTCATGGAACATTACAATGGCTGAATTGAGTAGTTGAGAGACATGGTATAGTAGCCCCCAGTGCCTAAAATAGTTACTGTTTGGTTACAAAAATAAAAACCCCCAAAACAAAAATAATGGCCCAACTCTGGCTTGAAGATGTGGGTTACAAAGGGAAAGGGAAAGGAATAAAGATTTTGACAGTTGTAGAGGAATCTTAGGCACTTTCATTCATATCCAAGATCACATTCAGAATTGTCATTTAAATTTTGAACAGCAAACTTCTTATTGCTGACTAACAAAAACCTGATGCTCATATGTGGAATCTAAAGAACAGAATAAATGAACAAACAAAACAGAAATAGATATATAAGGTGAAAGAAACAAGCTGAGGGTTGCTAGATAGGAGGAGAGTGGGGATGGAGGAAAAGGTAATGGATTAGAAAGTATAAATTAGTAGTCACAATATAGTCATGGGGATATAAAATATAATTTGGGGAATATAATCAATAATTTGGTAAAGATTTTGTAAGGTGTCAGACAGGCACATTTCTAATTGGGGAGACCACTTCATGGATGGTGTAGATGCCTGACCACTGTGTTGTACACCTGACGCTGAAGCTGAATAATATCGAATGTCAACTATAATTGAATATATATATATATATATATATATATATATATATATATAGTCATGGGATATGGAGTACAGCATAGGGAATAGAGTCAATGGAATTGTAACAGCTATATATGATGTTAGAGGGTTAGTAGATTGGGGAAGGGGATTATCACTTTGTGGGGAGTATAAATGTTTAACTATTACATTGTTTTGTACACCTGAAACTAATTTTTTAAAAAAGCGATTTTGTAATTGGTTGGAGTCCTATTGGGTCAAATAAAGTATCATTAAATAATAACTTATCTTAAAAATTATGTCTTACACACAATAATACATTTACAGTAGTTTATTCTTGAGTCCATTTTTGAGCGCATGTATGTACTAGGTACTGGGAATATATGAGTCATACACACACACACACACATCTATTTCTCAATATGTTCACTGCCTTGGCCAGTTGTACAAACAAACAATAATTGAAAACTGATTAGAAACCTCAATAAAAATCATTACAAAGGGTCATAAGGTCATATATGCTGAATCTAACTCAGTCTGCTTAAGGATGGTGAGGTATGGTGGGTAACAAGAGCCAGTAAAAGTATTCGTATCTGTTTTCAAAGAGGATGGCTCATAATTACGTTTCAGTTTTTCTTCAGTATGTAGATAATATAAATTTTAGGAACATATATAATTCCTTAGTCTAAAGCCGTTGATGTTGATTCCAATATTGGAAAGCTCTCCTATGTCCATGATTTGTTGAAATCCTAGTATCATTTTATGTGTCAACTTGACTGGGCCATGGGGTATATGAATATTTGGTCAAAAATTATTTTAGTTATAGATATCTCTATTGTTTTTGTTTCTTCAAAGAACCCTGACTAATACATGCATTTAAAGCTTACCTATTTGTTTTTTGAATATGTTCAGTCTGACCAGTAACATATCCCATGAAACATTGTTTCATATTGCATATGTTCTGAGGGAGAGGAGAAAGGAAATTAAGACCAAACTTAGTTTATAGCTGTTGCTTCTAAAGAAAAACTCTGCTTGAACAACATGGAGATGCTGTGCTCCCTGTGACTGATGTGAAACACAAGTAGAAAAAGCAGTGTCTGGTTGAACTGATTCCTTCCAGAGTGTTGTGGAATTTGTGCTGGATTGGAGCTGACTCCTTGGTTATTTAGATAAATAACTAGGTTTACTTAAAAAAATTCATATCATTTAGGTCAACATCAATAAACTGCACATTATAAAATATTCTGAGTTTGCTAACAACATTTTATAGTAGAGCACATACTTGGGAAAAAGAAGTGGAATCATTAAGGTAATATTTAATGTAATTTTTCATGGTGATAAATTTATCATGCTCATAAAAATGCATATACAAAATACAAGAATAACAAGGGAAGATGTTTATTAATTCAGTATTCTATAACTATTCTTAGTTCATTTTAAATATTTAAAAATAGACATATCCCACAAATATAGAAATCTAGATTTTACAGCATAATTCCACATCAGGGAAATTCTTGACTTTGCATGACTTTGTATAGCTAATATCTATTGGGTGTTTTTGTTAGTTTCAGGTGTACAAAACAAAGTAATAGTTAGACATTTACACCCCTCACAAAGTGATAACTCCCCTTCCCAAATCTACTACCCTTCTGACATCGTATATAGTTGTTATATCTATTGGATTTTTTTTGTAAGTACTAAAATTGTTGATAATCAGTTTAACAGGGCAGTGGCAATTGGACACATGTGTGCTATTTTGTACACTTTTGCTTTAGCAGGTTATAACTTAGAATAACTGAATTCCTTTAAAATATAACAAATTCACTAGTTTTTTGGAACTAACATTGTGCTGGGAAAACTTGGTTTCTTCTCTTGTCTTGCTTGTCCTTTTCTAACTCAAGGACGTTGTGAAAGCCAGAGTCGAAATCTCTGGGCTCAGCTTCCTCATCTGTAAAATAAAGGAAATGGACAGGGTGATCTCTAGAGCCTCTTCTAATCTGAAATTCTGCTTCTTTAATTTAAAATATCTTTATGCCTAATTTGTTCAGTTTTTCCCTCCATTAATCAAATTGTCAGACAATGATCATATATTAGCATCATTTTAATCTTAAATCAAAGTAAATGCATTTTATGCATCCATACTAATAATTCAGTACAGAGTAGGCTTAATTATCTGAAAGTATCTTTGAAAATAATATATTCCCATGCTAAATTAGAGTAACAGGTGCTTCATTTCTTAATTTTGCTGTAAGTATCCACTTCTTAAAATTTATGCTCTGCTGGTTCCTTATGTGTAGATTAATAAACAACAAAATAAAATGATTGCTACAGCCTTGACTACACATCAGTAATCATTATTTTAATTTTTATGATTACCATACTTCATTTGGTCACTTGTGGTTATATACCTTACTAAAATATGTATCCCATGCTGCCTCAATATTTTATCTTTCTGCTGTTCAAATATTACCAATTTTCTTGGCACAATGAGAAATCATATGATTTTTTAATCTTGAAATTTTGTCAAAATAACAAGAGCAAGAAAGCTAGCATAAATAAAACAAACAATACATTATTGACAAAAGAAAATTTGACGATATCTAAACTAAGAAGCAGTTACAAGCACAGTACATACAATAGTCATTTTATACCTTTTATGAATTCTTCCTTTTCGACACCCTATGAATGTTATTTCACTGGTAAATTCTAATTTCCCCTGAATTTATTCTCTAATTATGTAGATGAGGATACTTAAATGGGAAGTTTCCATTGCATCATTGCAAAATGATAACCCACAATGGTAATCTCACACATAAACATACACACACACATTCCCAAATTTCCTAATCCCCTTTATTCAGACTGAAGTTATTTATTTTAGAATCATGCAAAGATACAGACTATTTTAAGAAAACACTGAAAAGATGTAATATCTCTTTTCAATATTTGCAAGAGTTTCACTTTTTCAGGAAAGCATCATAATAGTCACTCTCATAGCATCACGTATTTTGCAGTACATTCATAAAAATTGTAACTTCACATTCATGAATCATATTTGATTATCTCCTTTATCTCTATCCTATAAGTTTCATTTGAGTATGCATTTGAGTATGTGGACTATTTCTGTTTTCAGTCATCACTGTATCCCCTTCATCTAATTTCCTGCCTGGGAGATGAGCTCAATTATTATTTGTTAAATGAATAAAGGAATGTGTGCCTCCAATGACAGGGTTCAGTAAAAATGGGTGAATTTAAAAGGGAATCAGATATTCTATCACTACACACAAAAAGATTTTATAACACTTATAAATATCATAAAAAAGGTAATTAATTATTTCATTATCTTCCTATCTGTCAAAGTTGGGGAATGGGCTCATGCAATGGATGGGAGACTGGTCGAGAGGTCATCTAAACTTACTTCCAGGTTAATATATTCTACAAAACTACATATTTAATAAGAGTTACTGCATCAAAATGATTAGGATGCATTACAATAGTTTATATTTCCTATATACTTTAAAGGTACTTTCATGTTTTCTCATAAATAAACTTTTATTTTGAAATTTTACAAAGTGCCAAAACAAAAAGTGCATTTATTTATCTTTGTCTTTAATGTGCATACCTGAGATCGGTTCTCCCTAGTACATGAAAAAATATTCACAGGAACTAAATATGATGTGAGTTTTTGTGATCCAAGAAATATTTTTATATGGCAAAAATTAACTCATTATAGATGTTATTTACTTAATATGTAGAATTATTGATTAAATGTCCCAGATATTTAATTTGCCACTGTTGTTGTCTTTAGAGAAATTAAATGAATACTGATATGGACTCAGGAAAATGTTAAGAGCATCAGATTTAACAAATAATCATTTTCTGACCCTGCCATTCATGTGAAACCTATTCTTCTGCAATACCACACTCTCTTGATTACTATAGATTTATAGTACATTTTGAAATCAAATAGCATCAGTCCTCCAGCTTTGTTCTTCTTCAATATAGTGTTGACTGTTCTGAACCTTTCTTCATATAAACCTTAGGATCAGTTTGTCGATATCCATAAAATTATTATACTTGATGGGATTTTGTTTGGGATTGCATCAAATCTGTAGATCAAGTTCGGAAGAACTGACACCTGGCAATATTACCCATAATATTGTCTTCTTACCCTTAAACATGGATATGCATTCATTTATTTTGTTTTTATTTGATTTGTTAAATCATACTTTCGTTGTTTTCCTTATATACCAGTGGTGCCAAAAAATGTCTATACTTATGACTTGTAATCATCTTTTGTTGTTGGTATATATTGAGTATTACAATTTTAATACAGTTTTTTTTCCTCTCTTAAAATGTGTAAACAGGGCCGGCCGAGTGGCGCGGTGGTTAAGCGCTGGCTTGGGAAGCCAGCGGCCCCGGTTCGGTCCCACACATGAGGGCCAGTAACACTGCCCTCAAAAAAAAAAAAAAAAAAAGTCTATACATTTTTTGGCACCCTCTGTGTATGTTATGCATATTTTGTTAGATTTATACCTAAGCACAGTTGACCCTTGAACATTGCAGGGACTAGGAGTACCAACTTCCCTCCGGAGCAGCCAAAATTCCACCTGTAATAACAGTGGGCCCTTTGAATATGCAGATTCCTAACTGTGAAGTTCACCCCTGAACTGCCAAGTTAATTGACCCACCAGGTCAATTTTTAAAAATCTTCATATAAGTGGACTGGTACAGTTCAAATTTGCATTTTTCAAGGGTCAGCTGTATTAATCTTATGTTTTCTAAGCTGTTATAGTCATTTATTAGTCCCAGCAGGATTTTTTTGGGGAGTTGATTCTTTCAGATTTTGTTCATAGGCTATCATATTATCTGAGAACAAATATAGTTTTATGTCCTCCTACTCAATCTGCATTCCTTTTCTAGCCTTGTTGCATTAGCAAGGACTTGCAGTATGATGTTAAATAGGAATGGAGAGAGGGTACAGTTTTGCTTTGTACTTGATCTTTTTGGAAAAGTTTTAAATATCTGACCTTTGAGTATAATGTTAGCTACAAGTTTTCAATAGAAAGTATTTATCACGTTGAGAAATTTTCCCTCTATTCCTAGCTTCATATGAGTTTTTGTCATGATTTAGTGTTGTATTTTGTTAAATACATTTTCTACATGTATTTTTTATATCATGAGACTTGTTTTTTACAGCCTGTTGATGTGAGGAATTACATGATTTGATTTCAAATATTGAAGTGGCCTTGCAATCCCAGAATAAATCCCACTTGATTATGGTGATAATTCTTTTTATACTTTATTGGAGTCAGCCCGCTAGCATTTTGTTGAAGATTTTTACATTTATGTTCATTAGTTTTCTGTTCTTGTAATGTTTTTTCTATTTTTGGTACTAGGGTAATGCTGACCTCATAGAATGAATTAAGAAGTATTACCTCTTCTTTACTCTGAAAGAGATTGTGGAGATTTGGTGTATTTTTTCCTTAAATGTTTGGTTGAATTCACCAGTGAATCCTTCTGGATCTTGTGCTTTTTCTTTAAGAAAATTATATTTTTTTATTAAATGTATTAAGGTGACATTGGTTAGTAAAATTATATAGGCTTCAAGTATGCAATTCTATAAAACATCATCTATATATTACATTGCCTTTTTACTACCCAGAATCACTACTACGTCCATCACCATATATTTGACCCTCTTTACCCTCTTCTACCACACCCCACCCCCTTACCCTCTGGTAACCACTAAATTGTTGTCTGTGTCTATGAGTTTTTGTTTCTTTGTCTTGATCATTTGTTGCTTTCAGTTTTAGATCCCACATATGTGAATTGAGTTTCTACTTTTTCTGTCTGACTTATTTAGCTTAGCGTGATAATCTGAAGATATATCCATGTCATAAATGGCAGTATTTGTTGTCACAAATGGCAGTATTTCATCTTCTGGCAGAGTAGTATTCCACTGTGTATATATACCACATGTTCTTTATCCAATCATCTATCAAAGGATACTTCAGTGGTTTCCATGTCTTAGCCACTGTGAATAATACTACAGTGAACATAGGGGTACATAAATCTTTATAGATAACTGTTTTCAGATTTTTGGGGTAGATACCCAGAAGAGGGAATGCAGGATGATATGGTAATTCTCTCTGAATTTTTGAGGAACCTCCATACTGTTTTCCATAGTGGCTGTACCAATTTACATTCCCACCAGTGGTGTGTGAGGGTTCCTTTTTCTCCACAGTCTCTCCAACACTTTTTATTACTTGTCTTGTTGATAACAGCCATTCTAACAGGTGCGAGGTGATATCTCATTGTTTTGACTTGCATTTGCCTAATGGCTAGTGAAGTTGAGCATTTTTTCATATATCTGGAGGCCATTTGTTTGTCTTCTTGGGAGAAATGTCTGCTCAGGTCCCCTGCCCATTTTTTAATTGGATTGTTTGCTTTTTTATTGTTGAGTTGTAGGAGTTCTTTATATTTTTTGGATATTAGCCCCATATGGAGATGTTGTTTGCAAATATCTTCTCCCATTTGGTTGGTTGCTCCTTTGTTTTGTTGATGGTTTCTTTTGCTGTGCAGAAGCTTTTTAGTTTGATATAGTCTCATTCATTTATTTTTGCTTTTACTTCCTTGCCTTTGAGGTCAAATTCAAAATATCCTCTCTGAGCCCAAGGTTCATAAGTTTAGTACCGATTCTTTCTTCTATTCAATTTATTATTTCAGGTCTTATGTTTCAGTCTTCGGTCTATTTTGAGTTAATTTTGGTACATGGTGACAGATAGCAGTCTAGTATTTTGGAGAAAGGAATCTTCACCCTGAATCCTCCTAATCAGTATTTAAGCTGAAGTGAACAACTGCCAGCCAGTCATGTAAAACTGCATCTGGGACCGAGATATATTTGAAGGATGCTGAAAACATGCAGAACTCTTGGTTTGTCACAACCAGCAGGTTATCTAGGCTCAAGTATTTTATTACATTGCAATGATTTAACCTCAGTTGTTTTCCGATTAAATAGTACCATGTTCATTGAGTAAAGCATGTTTTATACTTAATATGCTCTGGGGAAGCACATATTTCAGTTAATTTTGCCTTATTGTTTCTCTCCCATCACTATGTAATAATTGCTATGAAAGCAGAGCTTTTGTTTTGTTTTGTTTTGTTCACTGTTGTATCCTCAAAACATGATGGAGTGCCTGACACATTGAAGGTCCTGAATAAATATTGAAAATAATGGAGCTCTGTAATTTATTCTATACTTTCCATTTCTAAAATTGATCTTGTAATTCTTAAGATACTACATTCTAATATGCTTTCTTTTCTTCCTAAAGACAAAAAAGTCATTTTGAAAATGGAATTCTAGCAGAGGCTACTTCTTGTGAAATTTAGTTCATTACCTACTGCTTGTGAAACATTTAAGGTACCCAGAATCTCAATCATGTAATAGTTTGTTTTTATTCTATGATTCATTCACTTCTATAAGCTAAATAATAAGTGCAAACTTCCAAAGAGGAACATACTGAAAGGGCACAAGGTATCAATCAATGAGCTTTGGGAATTTTTTTAAAGTATATTTGGATGTTATACAAAAACTAAATGTATAAGAATTAAAATAAATGGAATACTACTCTGCTATAAGAAAAGATGAAACACTGCCATTCATGACAACATGGATGGATCTTGAAATCATAATATGCTAAGCAAAAAAAGTCAGACAGAAAAAGTGGAGAACCGTATGACTTCACTCATATGTGGGGTATAAAACTGAAAGCAACAAAGAAACAAGACAAATAAAGAAACAAAAACTCATAGACATAGACAATAGTTTAGTGATTACCAGAGGGTAAAGGGGGAGAGGTGTGGTAGAACAGGGTAAAAGGGGTCAAATATATGGTGATGGAAGGAGAACTGACTCTGGGTGGTGAACACATAATGCAATATATAGATGATGTATTACAGAATTGAACACTTGAAATCTATGTAGTTTTGTTGATCATTATCACCCATAATAAATTTTAATAGTAAAAGAAAGACATAATAAAGACATAATACTAACCAAAAAAATAAAGAATTCAAATAAAATTGTTTTCTAGATACCAAAAATATCAACTGAAACACTTCAATTCAGAATTTAAGAAATCTGAATATTTTATACAGATTCTTTAATTTTTGTATAAGATAGCCAAACACACACAGGCATCCCTCACATACTGTGGTTTTGTTCCATACTACTGCAATAAAGCAAATATCACAATAAAGCAAATCACACAGATTTCTGGGTTTAAGTATGAAGCACTATGATGTCTCAAAAAACATTTTTCGTATCTTAATTTAAAATGTTTCATTGCTAAAAAAATGCTAGCCATCAACAACTGTGCCTTCAGTGAACAGCAAATCATAATCTTTTTGCTGTAGAGGATCTTAATTTGATGAAAGCAATGTTTCTGGGAAGTTTAATAAAATGAGGCATGCTTGTATTTAATTATCATTTAATCTATGTTTATATATATGAGGTCAGACAATTAAGTTCAAGAACTCACCCCAGAAAAAATGCTACATACCTCAGAAAAAATGCTACATTGCTGAATATCACAACTTTCAAGTACACCTCTTGGGAAGCTATGCACTGATGCCAGCATCTAGTTCCCCGTTCAAAGCAATTTTGGAACTCTTTTTCTGGAATGGCCATCAGAGCTGTCATTGTATTACCCTTGATGTCCTGAATATCATCAAAATGTCTTCCTTTCAATGTTTTCATTATCTTTGGATAAAGAAAGAAGTCATTGGGGACCAGATCAGGTGAGTAGGGAGGGTGTTACAATACAGTTCTTTGTTTTCTGACTAAAGACTCCCTCACAGACAGTGCCATGTGAGCTAGTGCATTGTGGTGATGCAAAAGCCATGAATTGTTGGTGAAAAGTTCAGGGTGTCTAACTTTTTCATGAAGCCTTTTCAGCATCAACGAATAATAAACTTGGTTAACTGTTTGTCCAGCATGCACAAATTCATAAGGAATAATCCCTCTGATATCAAAAGAGGTTAGCAACATTGTTGCAACAAGTTCACAAATTTAATTGTCAGACCTCATATGTGTTACTTTGAACTTGAAATACCAAAGTTAAGTAAGTAGGACAATTATGAACTTAGAGGACTTTATGCTTGGTGAAATAAGGAAGTCAAAGATGGACAAATACTTCATAATTCCATTTATATGAGATTTCTAAAATAGTCAAACTTATAGAAACAGAGACTCGAATGATGGTTGCCAGGAGTTGGAGGGAGGTGAATATAGGGAGTCATTGTTCAATGGGTATAGACTTTCAGTTATGCATAGTGAATAAATTCTAGATATCTGCTATACAACTTGTGCATTTAAAGATCTATTAAGAGAGTAAACCTCATGTTATAGTTCTTAACACATACAAAAATATAGGCGAAGGAAACTTTTGGAAGTGATAGCTATGGTGATGGTTTCACAGGTGTTTGCATGCATCCAAACTCAACAAATTGTACACACTAGATATTCACAGGTCTTTGAATATCAAGTATATCTCAGTGAATCTTTACAAAATAGATTTTATTCTCTGCAAAATGTACAAAACTGGAGCAGCACGTAGTAAGAGCCAGACCTTTTGATTCCTGGTGAAGACTGAATAAAATACCATAACTCTGTACATCATCTCTCTTTATATGTTAGAACTAAATATTGTGGTTTGAGAATGAACATGACCGTGAGGCTCAAAAAACCATAGACCGTGTCTTAATTTTACTCATGTAAGCCTGTAAAAGTCACTCACCTCTACACTTAAGTTTCTCCATCTGTTTAATGAGAAGGCAGAACTAAATTTTCTCTGTCCCTTGCTGAACTAATGATTAAACTCCTTAGAAATGAAATAAATCAGGGTTTTCATGATGTTAGGTTTCATACTTACTAATTATTTAACGCTAAAGTCTCCCGTTTTATTTGAATCTACTTTTAAGATGTCAGTATAAACAGTGATTTGATACAATTTAACACACTTCACTGGTTAATGATGTTACCTTTGTGAGCCAAGAGAGAACAGATATCCTTTCCATAAAAGTGTTTTTGAACTCTTCTTTTGATCTAAATTCCTACAAAAATATGTTTTTAGTTTTTTCAATACTTTGTGCTATAATTTTTAGAACCCCTAAGCCACCTCTCTTCATTGTCATTAAGACTCAGTCTCAAAGTTTTCCTTCTGCATTTTTAGGTAAAATAGCACAGAATAAAATGCTGTTATCTTGATTTTTGCAATTAAGTTCATGAAGTTGTTGCGACGATATTGCTAACCTTTTTTTAATATCAGAGGGATTATTCCTTATGAATTTGTACCAACTGGACAAACAGTTAACTAAGTTTACTATTTGGAAACACTGAAAAGGCAGCATGAAAAAGTTAGACAACCTGAACTTTTTGCCAACAATTCATGGCTCTTACATCACAACAATGCACCAGCTCACAAGACACTGTCTGTGAGGGAGTTTTTAGCCAGTAAACAAATAACTGTATTGGAACACCCTCCATATGCACCTGATCTGGCCTTAGTGACTTCTTTCTTGAATACAAAAGAAATATTGAAAGGAAGACATTTTGATGACATTCAGAACATCAAGTGTAATACAATGACAGCTCTGATGGCCATTCCATAAAAAAGAGTTCCCAAGTTGCTTTGAAGAGTGGACTAGGCACTGGTGTCAGTGCATAGTTTCCCAAGAGGAGTACTTGGAAGATTACCATAATGATATTCAGCATTGAGTATGTAGCACTTTTTCTAGGATGAGTTCATGAACTTAATTGTCAGATCTCATAAAGCCTTTCGAATACAAAGTCAATCTACAACTGTACTATAAATACTACTCATTCTTTTTTTGTTGTTTTTCCTGCAACTTTACCGTTACAGCTTACATTGTGAGATATATTAGGCAGTGACTGAAATGGCGGGGGGAAGTAAATAAAAATTCTATATGCAATGGTACTTCATCACTCTGTCTCACTCTCAATCTCACAAATCATTGAGGAAAACAACTGGATAGAAAATTATCAACCTCACACCATTAATTCTACAATCTTACTTACTTCTGTTGTCATATTCTGCTTCTTTACTCCAGTTACAGAAACCCTCTTCTGCTAACAAAAATCAGTCCTTCTGCTAATTTTCTTGTACTTTCCCCCTTGTAAGAACTTCATTTCTTTAATCTCTCCCAGAGATCAGCAATTTTTCATGTGCTACATCTCCCTTTTTCAGTTTCAATTAATTGTACATTTCTGTGTCTGTTGGTTCAAAATAAGTTTGAATTTTTCGTTCATGACTTTTCACATTGGTGGTCTGTTATTCCCAACAAAAAGAGGGAGACACAAAGGGAAGCCACACACCTGCCAGGCATGTTAGGAATATTTGTAAACTGAAATCTCATAGGAAGGCAGGTTTGATAGCTTTTGCAGCTCAGATTTAGTAAATATTGCAACATACCTTAGTGGCCTCTGTCTCTGGAGCTGCTATAAAAAGGTTATCTGCCTAACTAACCCGATTGTGAATGCATTTCCTCTAGAGTCGAGAGGAATATATGCCAGGTAGTTTTGGTAGCAAGTGCTAAGGATATTTGAATGTGTTGCTTTGAGACTTGACAAAAGAGCGCAGTTTCCCCCTCCCTTTAACATGGCTGCAGTAGTGACTGAACCAGACTACCAGATTGATGTCTGGCTATCAGATTCCTTCTTTATGTCTGCCTGACACATACCGCTTCCCTATCTTTGTACAAATATCAATGCGTATCTAAAAAACAAATGTGAAATTAAGTATGAAACACAGCCACATGCTTGAAAAGCACCTCTCCAGTGTGAAGTTTTTGTTTGGCATGTTATACCGAGGAAACTGGATGTTAGTAGGCATGGATTTGAGTTCATAATTTTCCAAAACTCAGTTGTTATTGTTAATGTTATTGTTGCTTATTGGTTTTGTTTGCAATTTATTATGATACATTATTTTTTGCACTTTCTTTTTTCTTTTTATTAGTTTCAGGTGTACAAAACAATGTAATAGTTTTATTACATATAAAATTATACAATGATAGGTAAGGAGCCTCTTTTTAGCTAAGAAAAAAGTTTTATCAATTGTCAGTTCTTCGCCAATCTTTTTTTCTCTACACCCCTCCCACAACACCTCCTCAACTGAATTACTTTGGAAAATCAAAGCATTATGTAACTTCAACCTGAAATATTTTAGCATGTGCTTCAAAAGTTAATATGTATATGTGTATGTAATATATATATTATATATACATACATATTTTATATACATAATATATATTATATGTGTGTATCTATGTAAATACCCTTTTCAACTTTTAAAAATTAATGATTTTTAGTATCTGTTTAGTATCTTCAGATTCAGTTATTGTTCTAATTACCCTGATTATCTAATAAATGCTTAATGTCTGATTTGTTCAAATTATGACCCAAATGCATTTATTTAATATATCTCTTAAGTTTTTATGTCTTTTTTTCTTAAATCTACTTTTGAAATACAGTAAAACCTTGATTTGCAAGCATAATTTGTTCCAGAAACATGCTTGCAATCCAAAGCACTTGTATATCAAAGCGAATTTCCCCATAAAAAATAATGGAAACTCAGATGATTCATTCCACGGCCCCAAGATATTCATATAAAAATTATAATACTATAATATAATACAAAATAATAAAGAAAATACAAAATATATAAAATATAAACAGATTAACTTGCACTTACCTTTGAAAACCTTGGTGGCTGGTGTGAGGGAGGCAAGAGAGAGGAGGGTTATTGTGTAGGATGACTTTCACTATCACTAATGGAATTACTGCTATCTATTGGCTCAATGGAATCTTTTTCTTTTCGTGCAACTTTAACAAGGAACCTATCCAATGACACTTGCTTTTGCCTCCTTTTGAGGATTTCACGGACATTGCATTGTTGTTAAACAGATTCATCGCTCACACTGCTACAGCCTTATTTGGATGGTACTTTTCAGCAAAATTTTGCACTGTTTCCCACATTTTACACATCTCCCTAATCTCATTTGAAGTGAGGGCTTCCTCCGCCTTTTTCTCCTCCTCCTCTGCAGATGAGATCTCCTCCATAACCTCGCTATTGTTCCCGATGCCGATCCATCAGTTCGTTGGTGGTCAGCTCCTGGCTATGTTCCTCCACCAGCTCTTGAATGGCATCCTCATTTACTTCCAGTCCCATGGTCTTCCCCAAGGACACAATTTATTTTTTTTAATTTTTTTGAGGGCAGTGTCACTGGCCCTCATATGTGGGTCCCGAACCAGGGCCGCTGGCTTCTCAAGCCAGCGCTTAACCACCGCGCACTCAGCCGGCCCTACAAGGACACAATTTAATTGACAAACTGGCGGCTCCTGTTCATGAGCAAGCCCCTCTACATCACGTCCAAGAACGCACTCAGGCCACAGCTTTCTCCAAGCAAAACTGAGGGTTCTTTTGGTGACCCCAGCCCAGGCTTTATTGATGACCTTGTGCTGTTCACAATGTGGAAATGATTTTTCCAAAACTCTTGGAGGGTTAGGTTTGTTTCGTCACCTTGAAGCAACGCTGAAATAGTGCTATGGTGTAAAGCTTTGTAAAGTTCAAAATGACTTGCTGATCCATGAGCTGGAGGATTGGAGTGGTGTTGGGAGGAAGGAACTTGCTTAACGATCTCGAATTCCTCCAGTAAGTTACCCTCAAAGCCTGGAGGGTGAGCAGGAGCATTATCCACAACCAGCAAGGCTTTGAGCTGCAGATTCTTTTCTAAAAGGTATTTCTTCACTGCAGGACCGAAGACCTCATTGATCCACTCAACGAACATGATACGAGTGACCCAAGCCTTGCTGTTGGACCTCCACATAATGTTTAATTGGCTCTCTGCACCTTGCATTTCTTGAAGGCTTGTGGATTCTCAGAATTATACATGAGCAGGGGCTTGACTTTGAAATCACCGCTTGCATTAGCACAAAACCAGAGGGTGCCACGGTGTTTCATGGGCTTCAGACTGGGCCTGCATTCTCTGCTTCTGTAATGTAGGTCCTTTTTGGCATCTTTTTCTAAAAAAGCCCCATCTCATCGCAGTTAAAAACTTGTTCTGGCAGGTAACACTCAGAAACCACGAGCTTCTGGAACTCACTAGAGAGTGCCTCAGCTGCCTTAGCGGCTGAACTTGCAGCCTTTCTGTACCTCACAACACTATGGATACCACTACTCCTCTTAAAGGTATCAAACCATCCCCTGCTTGCCTTGAAGCCTTCTTCATTTTCTGTTGACATACCTGGAAGTTTACTTACAAGATCGGTGTACAAGGCCTTTGCCTTCTCACAGATAAAATTCTCCATCATAGTATCACCTGCTAGTTGCTTCTCATTTATCCAAACAGGAAGTAACTTTTCTACATCTTCCAGAACACGTGGCCATTGCTTTGATATTCTCATGATCCCTTTTGCTGCATCTAGCCCCCTTATTTCATCTTTCTTCTTTAAAATTGTACAAATGTTCGATGTAAACTTCTTATAAAATCTTGCAATTTCGGCAATTCGCATACCTGTTTTGTACTTCTCGAGGATTTCCTTCTTAACCTCCACATAATCATCTCCTTCCTCTTACCGCCTTTCTTCTCAGCCTTTTTCTGCATGGAGGTCATTGTATACATTCACACGGATGTTGACTACAGTACAGTATTAGTAAACTCTTACCATATATTGTAATGTAACTGGCAATAAGGCTGCAGAGGAAAGGGTCTATATCTGCAGGCAGCCTGACTAGAATGAAGCAAAGCATTCCGAAGCTTACTCTTGTATGGAAAAGCGAAGGGCTATCCATAGGTGCTTTGAAGTGACAAAAAATATACTAGTAACCATTGTGGGCACCTTCCAACGTTCTGAAAAACCACTGATTTCTGCCAAACACCCCCGCCTGAGACCAAGCATCCGAGCATGGGAGACAATCGCTCACAATCCCAGAGAGAGAGAGAGAGAGAGAGAGAGAGAGAGAGAGAGAGAGAGAGAGGAACCATTGGCTCAGTTGTGATCATGTGACATTCTGCATCACATTCTACTCATATTGCAAGATGTCACTCGTTTATCAAGTTAAAATTTATTAGAAATGTTTGCTCCTCTTGCGGAACACTGGCAGAACAGGTTACTCACAATCCAAGGTTTCACTGTGTATATAAATTATAAGTGTACAGCTTATTAAATTGTTACAAAGTAGACAACTATCACCCAACAAATACAATATCAGCTGTATACCAGTATCATCCTTTAAACCCCTTCCCTAAAAGGTGACAGCTGTTTTGATTTCTACTATGATAGATATGTTTTGCATAACTAGGCCAATTTCTGTAAGGTAGACTTCAAAGAGGGAATTGCTGGGCAATAGTATATGTATATATTAATTTTTTATATTTATTGTCAAGCAATTTTTCCAAAGTGGTTGTAATAAATTGTACTGCCAGCAGCAGTATATGAAAAATTCAGTTTGTCCATAGCTTCAACAATACTTGAAGTTTTATAATTCTTTAAAATTTTTTGTCATTCTAATGGGCATGTAAGGTATCTCATTGTGGCTTAATAAATATCCCTGTGAGTATAGCTTTAAATGCATCCCAGAAATTTTGAAGTATCCTATTTGATAAGTCATTAACTTGATAACTCATTTTCTTATTTCCAGTGTTTAATATCTAGGTTTTATCAGTGTATTTATTACTTTCTAAGTCAATTCCATATTGCCTCCTTAAATAAAGACTCTGCCCTCTCCTTTTTTGCCCTGCAATTTATATGTGGAAAAAAATTCAAAATGTGTCCTGTATAGTATATCATATTTTAGATAATACTGATTATATCCCCAGAGTATTAATATTTCTCTCTGCCACCAATATCCTATAAACTGTTATATCCAAAGGCTTATGAATATTCAGGATGCTGTTGTTGCCAGTGGCAAGAATACTTTTTTGGTGACACTGAGTGATCCCATTAGGAGTCACAGGATGTCTGATTGTCTCTCTTTTTTGTGTGAGATGATTAAGACTGATCAACAAGTCCCATCTTTTGTGAAATTTCCCACTTGCATTTTATCTAAGTGTTTTGCATCTTTTCAGAATTACTTCTTAGATAATGTATTTCTAGAATGATTTTAAACTGCACTTGTTCTAGTTCAATCTGGAGTCTTCATTTATTAACTGAAATGTCTATAATGCAAATCTTGGCCTCATTTATTGCTTAGCTACCATATGAACAGATGATGCAGGAAAGGCAGAATAAGTGCTTCATTATTTCCTTTTATTTCCCAGTTATCTTGGAATAAGAATTTCTGACAAGCTTCCAAGAATCTGCTAAAGGGTGTGTGTATGTATAAGTATGTGCTTCATTTTAAAATTACAAATTTAATATATTTGATGCATTCAACCCATTTCCACTAGTATTGTTTTTGAGCCCCCAATGTGCCTATCTCTTTTTGGTAGTACATTCTAAGAGTTCTTACGACTTTACCAACCTTTGATAGACTTTAATCTGTAATAAAACAGATGCGTCAGACTCATCTTGTACTTTTTCTTGTATAGATTCAGCCTTATTATTAGCTGCTTGTGTTTTTTAAAACTTTAAAATTTGTAAATACATTTAAAATTTGTAAATACATTTCCAAATAAAATACTTAAAACCATGTGAGGTTTTTTTTTCTTTTGGCAACTCTAATTTTAAGTTGCTTCTTTTAAGTGACATTCATATATTTCTTTCTTCAGAAACTATTTTTAAAATTTTTCTTACAACTTGTCATGTAATTTAAAAAAATGTTTCAGTAAAATACTATACATGGTCATATGGATCTGAGTATGTAGTTCTCTCTGAAAATTTGTTTTTGTGTAATGTCAGTGATTAATGATCTTCATTCAGTTGACTGTTCTTAACTGTGCCTTATTATGTACAAAACTGTGCCAGGGTGCATCAAGTTTACTAACTAAGCTTATAGTCTATTAAGAAGGTAATAAAATATGAAAGACAGTCTTGTTAAATTTAACATTTACTGAATAACTTCAGTATTCTATAATAGTATCTAGCTCTCTATTGGAGAAGCTCAAATATGTGAAAGACAGTCTTCCCTAAAGTGGTTTTTATTATGATGAAGAAAGAAGACATGTAGATAAACTTTAGTGTGCACAAAATAGATTACCAGGATACAAACAGGGCAAAATCCAGGTATGATATAGTCTATGCAAATAACCAATATGAAATAGACTTTCACAAGGTATAGAAGAGAAATTCAAACAAAGTATAATGTTGCTTTAAATTGCTTGTAAATTTGGGGGCCAGCTGAGTGGCTCAATTAGTTAAGAACTTGCTCAAGAGTGCGAGCTGAGCTCTGAGCAACAACAGTTCAATGTCCAGCCCGAGCTGAGCTGCCAACAGGTGGCAGGATGGCTCATCTTTAAAAAAAAAAAAAAAAAAAAAATGCTTGTAAATGTGGAAAAGTTTGCTTTTTCTTTTTTCTTTTTTAAAGTTTATTGGGGTAACATTTTTTAGCAAAGTAACATAGGTGTAAGGTGTACAGTTTTGTAATACATCATCTATATATTGCATTGTGTGTTCACCACCCAGAGTCATTTCTCCTTCCATCACCATACATTTGATCCCCTTCACCCTCATCTACCATCCCCCCCTTTACCCTCTGGTAACTACTGAAAAGTTTTTATTAAGAAAATGACATTGAAATTGGCTTGGTAGATTAAATTGAATGCTTTAAAATACCCTCCCTTTAACTTGGATTTGTCTGTATAGCTCTTAAAACTGTCTTTCATTTCTCACATCTATCCTATTTCCCTGGCAAACTCTTCACTAAACATCCCTCAGTTCTGCCTCTTTCAGGTTGCTACATCATTAATTGCTTCCCTGTGGGCTAATAACATCTGTGGCTTTATTTCTTCTAGTTTCTTCACTTCAGCCAACTTATTCTTCCCTGTACTCCAATATTTTTGAAATAGAGATAACTCTCTCTTTCCCATCTGTCTCCTCTCCCTGTCTTTCTCTTTCTAAAAGAATAGTCCATACATTTATTTTGTCACTGGAATGGCTACAGCTTTACAATTAACCCAGGCTCCATAACCTACAATGGATTTTTATTGGTTTATACTCATGTTACATAATCTTTTTTATGCTATTGTATTTACACTGTTATATGTTTTCACTTTTTGTCATTTACTGCTCTATATGTTAAAGTTAAATACATACTCATTGAGTACCCATGTTTATTTCTCGGTCCAAAAAGACGAGGGAATACAAAAATCAATTGGACACAATCCCCTAAAATATAGACATTCATATTTGAGGTCATAATCCAAGTGCATGAATAATTATAATAAAAGTAGAATGATTATTCAAGCAGTCATGAAAATTATGATAACATAAAACACTATCCTTAGTAATCCCCTATCCCTTAAACCCTGTATAGATGGTCACAAGAATTTCTTTTCAGCTTTATTATTTTTGTATTATTAACTGTGGAATCTAATGCTAGTTATGCTTTCAACTACTGACTCTAAAAAATGATCAGCAGATCTCTAAATGTCTAATTCTGACATTCTTTTAGAGTGCCAATCTCAAGTTTATAGTCATCTCTTAGACATTTCCATAAGGTTTTCTAACATATATCTAAAATCAATGTAGCAAGATCTGAACTCATAATCTTCCTGCTTCAATATAATCCTTTTGAATGTATTGATAGCATTGTCACCCCATAACACAAATACAAAATGCTGCTTTACTCTTATTATTTTTTGTCTATCGTACCCAATAGGTCAAACATTATCAATTATATTTGATCATGGTGATAATTTCTATCACTTTTGCTTCATTTTTACTTTTCAATGACGTATTCTGAGGTCCTTTACTATTATAAAAATAAATTAATTCAGCAAGAGAGCAATCATATTTCTATATACTAACAAAACATTTGGAAATCAAAATTTAAAACATAATAACTTCTATACTTATTCTAAAGAAAATTAAATACCTATAATTCTGATAGATCATGTATATAATCTATATCCTGAAAATTGCAAAATGATGATAAAAGAAGCAAAGAAGACCTAAAAACTAAATATATGGCAAGACATACCATGTTGGCACATCAGAAGACACAACATATGAGTAGTAAATATGTCAATTCCCCCAAAATTAATCTATCGATATAATGTACTTCCTGTCAACATATTAGCAAGGTCAATAAATATAAGCTTTTTGCAAAATTTATGTGGAACAGCACAGGAGATAGAATAGCTAAAAATGTTTTGAAAATGAATGAAGTGGGAAGAATAATGCTACTCAAAAATGGGGTTTATCATACAGCTGTAATAATCAGGATGATGTGATTTGGTGGAAGGATGGATAGATTGAATGGTTAAACAAACTGAGATAGATCCAAACCATGGAATACTGCTCAACAATAGAAAGAAACAAAATACCGATACATGAAACACCTTGGATAGATATCAAGGTAATTATGATGAATGAAAAAAAAAAGTCTCTAAAGATTATATACTATATAATCCGATTAATATAGCATTTACATAATGATAAATTGTAGGGATGAAGGACAGATTAGTAATTTTCAGATGTTGGGAATGGTGAGAGGGAGGTGTCCATGGTTATAAAACGGAACCATGTTGGATCTTTGTGATGTAGCTGTTCTGTATCTTGACTCAGGTGATAATCACTAAAATGTGCACATGTAATAAAATTCCATAAAACCACCCTTGTCAAAGATCAGTTGACAGTATATGCATGAATTTATTTGTGGGTTCTCTAACTTATTCCATTGTTACATATATCTGCCTTTGTACCAGTACCATACTGTTTTTTGTTTGTTTGTTTGTTTGTTTGTTTTGAGGGCAGTGTCACTGACCCTTAGATGTGGGACTGAACCGGGGCTGCTGGCTTCCCAAGCCAGTGCTTAACCACCATGCCACTCAGCCGGCCCTAGTACCATACTGTTTTTAATTACTATAGCTTTGTCATATATTTTTAAATCAGTAACTATATGCCTCCAGCTTGGTTCTTCTTTCTCAAGATTGTTTTGGCTACTCAGGGTCCTTTTGGTTCCATATAAATTTGAGAATTTTTTTTTTCTATTTCTGTAAAAAAAAAAAAAAAAAGGCCAATGAGATTTTTACAGATTCCATTGAATCTTTCAATTACTTTGGATAGTAAGGACATTTTAATAATATTGTCTTTTATCCATGGACACAGGATGTGTTTACTCTTTTTAAATTTCACCTTTATTAAGATATGATTAACAAGTAAAGTTGTAAAATGTTTAAATCTTCGTGATTTGATATACGTGTACATTGTAAAAGAAATTTCCCACCCCTCTAGTTTTTTAACAAACCTGTCACTCACATATTTATTCTTTTTTGGGGTAGGTGAGAACATTTAAGTTCAGTATTCTTAGCAAGTTTCAATTATACAACATAGTTTTATCAACTATAGTAACCATATTCTACAGTAGATACTCAAATCTCATTTATCTTGTAACTGAAGTTATGTACCCTTTACCAACCTCTTCCTAATTTCTTCATCCCAAACAATTGGCAATCATTTTTCTACTCTGTTTCTATGAGTTTGACTCTTTTTTTTTTTCAATTTTCAATTCTACATATAAGTGATACTATGCAGTCTTTGTATTTTCCTGTCTTGCTATTTCACTTAGCATAAAGTCCTTGACATCCATCAATGTTCTCCCAAAGGACAGCATTTTCTTTATCTCATGGCTGAATAACATACCACATTTTTCTTTATCCATTCATACAGCATGGGGCACTTGGATTGTTTCCATCCCTAGTTTATTGTGAATAACGTTGCAATGAACTTAAAAGTGCACATATGTCTTAGAAATACTTTTTCAATTATTTTGGATACATACCAGAAGTGGGATTGCTGGTTGATTAAAAGGTTCTATTTTTAATTTTTTGAGGAGCCTCAATACTGTTTTCCATTGTGGCTGCACCAATTTGCATTCACACCAACAAGCACCTTGTTTACCTTTGCTTGACCTTCTCCAGCACACTTGCTATATCTTGTCTTTCTGATGATATCCATTCCAATAGGTGTAAAATTGTATCCCATGAGTAGTGATGTTGAACATCTTTTCATGTAATTGTTGGCCATTGGTGTATTGTTTTAGAAAACTGTCTATTCTATTTTTCTGTCCATTTTTAATTGGATTATTTATTTATTGCTATTGAATTATATGGGTTCTTTATAGATTTAGGATATTAACCTCTTACAAGATATATGATTTGCAAATATTTTCTCCCATTCTATGTTACCTTTTTATTTTGTTGGTGGCTTTTTTGCTATGCAGATGTTTTTAGTTTGATGTAGTCCCACTTGTTTGTTTTTACTTTTGTTGTCTTTGCTCTTGGTGTCAAATCCAAAGAACCACTGACAAGACCAATGTCAAGGGGATTTTTCCCTATGTTTGCTTCTAAAAGTGTTATGGTTTTACTTCTTATGTTAAAGTCTTCAATCCATTTTGAGTTGATTTTTCTGGGTAGTATAAGACAAGGGTACAATTTCATTATTTTTGCAGGTTTTTCTCCAGTTTTCCAAATAACATTTATTGGAGAGACTGTCTACTCTCTGTATTCTTGGCTCTATTGCTGAAAATAAACTTATCATATAGGGATTTATTTCTGTATTCTCTATCCTGTTCCTTTGATCTGTTTTTATGCCAATACCATACTGTTTTGAATATCATAGCTTTGTAATATAGTTTGAAATCAGTTACTGTGATGCTCTTTTTGTTCTTTCTCAGTACTGCTTTGGAGCCTTTTTCAGTTCCATTCAAATTTTAAGGCTGTTTATTATATTGCTGTGAAAAAAGCTATTGGAATTTTGATAGTGATTGTATAGAATCTGAAGATGGCTTTGGATAGTTATGTTCATTTTAATAATGTTAATTTTTCTAATCCCTGACCATAATATGCATATATTTATTTGTGTCTTCAGGGTTTTTTTGTGTTTTTTTTTTTGTCAGTATCATATAGTTTTCAGTGTAAAGACTTTTCACCTTCTTGGTTAAGTTTACTCCCAGTATTTTATTAGATTTATAAAGTAAATGCTATAAGAAAAGGGTAGCCTCTTCCCTTATTTTAGACAGGGAAAATTTAGCAACTTGCATTTAATTTGTATTTGCTCTTAAAGTAATTTATTATCATTATTTTACTGATAAGAAACTCAAGTTTAAGAAGGTTAAATAGGGCTGGCCTAGTGGTGCGGTGGTTAAGCACTGGCTTGGGAAGCCAGTGGCCCCGGTTTGGGTCCCACATGTGAGGGTCATTGACACTGCCCTCAAAAAAAGAAAAAAAAAGAAAAAAGAAAAAAAAAAAGTTAAATAACATACCTGTTTCCACAAGTAACAGAGCTAATTGTCAATATTAATTAGAAGACTTTTATATGGAGATAGAGATTATATTTGTCTAGATTCCCAATGTTGCCTCCAAATCACTTATATCTCATGTTCTTGAAAAGTCTTTTCTCATTTTTGGCATATGAAATTTGATTATCAATTTTTACTATTGCCATATATCAACTCATTTACATGTTTATGGAAGATTTCAACATATAGTAGTATAATTGTGCTCCTCTACCTCAAGTCATAATATTGTCCCTATTAATTTGTATTTCCTTAAAGAAATGCTTACAGCTTGCTAAATTCCAGTTTTTGACTTTTTACATCCAAAATATTTCAATTATACTGCCTTGCAGCCACTCAAACACAGAGCCATATCATCTAAATGTAATAGCACCAGCAGTTGCTTCATCTCCAAAGCTAAGTTATCTATGAGCACTTTGTGAAAAGCCTATGCCAGTTGCACTTATTTCATGTTCCATAAATCGCCACTTACTTGATGCCTTGATTTTCTTCCAAAGTAAAGTGTCCTCCTTGTTTTAACTTTTTTTTCTCTATGTACATAAATTCAATTTTTTTTTTTTTATGATTTTATTGCCGAATTGGGGGAGAGGAACAGTGTTGGGGAACCGGGGAAGGGGAACAGACAAGATGTTGTTCTTTTGTTCTTCAGTCTAGTTGTGGAGAACGTTGCTTCACTGGCCCATGTTGGTATTATCATTGTGCTCTTCCTGGGTGAGGCAGATCGGTTGCTGGCCTCTGGATGGTCGCTCACAGTGACTCCTGGCATCTCATGCTGGCTGCCGGCCACTCACTGTAGCTTTTGGCAGCCCACTGCAGCTATACCGTCCCAGGGACTCACAGCAGCCCAGCTCCAGGTGGAGTTGTTGTTCACCATCTTAGCTGTAGAGGGCAGTGTCACAGGTCCTCATATGTGGGATCCGAGCCAGGCTGCTGGTGTCCCAAGCCAGCTATTAACCAATGCGCCACTTGGCTGGCCCCATAAATTCAATTTTTGATCATGTAAATGCTCCCAAACTCTACTGTCTACTTGCCCTTTCTCACATCTACTGGGAAAACAATAATAAATTTATCAACTATTTATCTTTTCTCATTCAGGTCTCTAAGAAAAGTCATTCAAGCTAGTACATCAGGAACACTTTCAATTTATTGTGACAAGTCTCATCTAGGTCTTAATCTATAATTTACAGAACCATTAATATTTAATTTAAAAGTTCCACGGGATGTTATCTCTGTGGTTGTTGAACTAAATCTAGCAAACTATCAATTTTTACTAGAGATTTGGTAACTATCCTTTAATCCTTTGAGTACTTGCAAATTTGAAAAGAAGGAATTATCCCTTATGAAAACCACAGATCAACACAACAATAGTTCTTGAATGTTTTGTGTATTTATAGAAATAGTAAGAGTTAATATTAATATCAATCATAAAACAATGTGGGCAGTGAATGCTTAAACAGTATTTCATAAATTGCTACCAATGCACCTTTTATTATTTCAAATGAACTTATCGTTTTTTTTTTGTTTTTTTTTTGAGGGCAATGTCACTGGCCCTCATATGTGGGACCCGAACTGGGCCCACTGGCTTTCAAAGCCAGAGCTTAACCACCCCGCCACTGGGCTGGCCCTCAAATGAATTTATATTTTCCTTCAGTCTATCTAGACATTGAAATTCCCAGTACTTATTTTAAATGTATTTTCTTTGAAGTATAATTCTAAAATTTGTTTTGTGTTGTTTTTGTGTGTGCTTTAGACCCAGTTTTATATTTATGTACTATTGTTTACAGCTTGAATTTATTTAGTACACCTATCACTAGGATCTTTAAGATTAGTATCATGAGAGAAATGTTTGTATTTTCTCACGGTGAACATAAGATTTCAGAGGAAAGGATACATATCTGAAATATTCCTTGATGGCCTTGCATTATTAGAAGAGCATGTGATAACTTCATAAAACTGGTGGTAATTTAAATATATCCAAAATTATTCTGACCTTCCTTATCTCCTTTTTACTCTCCCCTCATACATGAACATACAAACAAGCAACTTTTCTGAATGTCAAAAATTTCTTATTGCACCAACATAATACTGTGGGAGTGTAAAAGTGATATTGCTTCTACGTGTCTAAATCTTTCTGGCTGGGCTGAAACTAAATTAACATGAGATAAATTAACAAGAGAAAATGTCTAAATTATATATGTACATACAGAGGTTCCATAAGAATATGAGACCCGAGGACTCATTGGGCAGTTGAGGCTTACATGCCTTTCTGGACTAAGAAGAAGGAGGGTAGGTGTCTAGGATTTCACAAGAAGAGTAGGCAATCCAGAGGTAGATGAGTAATTTTTTAATATGAATTACTAAATTTGAAGTTGTATTCTTTTATACTTTATTTGTAAATTAAACACAGGTTGATGAAAATGAAACTTGTGAAAGCAGAATATTATGTGGAAGAAATAAGCTTTACTCCCTGTTTGAATCAGATATAATTCAATGACTTTTAAAATTTAAATACCATCAGCTTCTGGAAGAAATGCACATTAAACTCACTCAGAAATTTACAGTTTATGTATGGCTGAAAGTAAAAAAAAAAAGAAGCAAACAGAAAATAGAGATTTTTAAAAATAACATTATGGAGGAAAATTATCTTTTATTTAGTATATCAATACTATGGTCCTCACAAAATCATACTTTATTGATGCCAAGCACTTTTATTAAATGTTAGAGACAAGATTATATTATTAGTGCTTAAAACAAAAATGTATTTGTGAAAAAGTAACAACTCTTTACACTAACAGAAACAAGAAAAAGAAATATATATTTTTTGATGCTCATGTGTTTATCTCCCTGTTCATCTGAATGTCTTTTACATTCTTCTTTCTGTTTGCTCATTGCTCTGAGTTGCTGATAGTGCCAAAATTGACCCTCATCTTACATACTCTGACCAGTCCATTCCCAAGTCTGTTACAAAATTAGTTTCTTATATCTCCTGTTTCAAATTTCCATGAAAGAAAAGTATTATTGTTTGACTGCTTTCATCTATTGACTGTCATTAGACAGGTGTCTTTTTTGGGGCAATAACACTCATAAATTGGTCTTCATTATAGAATTGTTACTAAGATCAATTGAGATAATATTAAAATGGTTCCCAAAGTGACTGACATTAAAATATTGTAGCTAGTATTAATATCAGCATTGACTATTATTATAATTAATAATAAATGGAAAAAAACTATTGGATGGAGGAAAGAGTCAAACTTCACAATTAACTATTCAAAATCAAGAAGATAGAAAATCATAAAAGGAAGTAAAAGACACTAAAATTAAATTAGAAATAAAATAGTAAAATATTAAAATGATTAACAAATATAATGCTACATGGTAATATTACTATCCTGATTCATAAAAAACAAAACAAAACAAAAAAAAAACCACATCTCAAATATTAGAAATGAATTGGTGGGTCAAAAAAATAATATTAAATGTTCTTGTTTACAAATAATAAAACGTATTTTCTTTTTAAAGATGGGTGATTTTGTGCCAGTCATTTAATCTTCTCAAGACTTATTTTCTTCAGCTAGAAATGGAGATGATAATAGAATTTTGAGCATTTGTGTGCATCCTAGACTATAATAGTTATTCAATATATTATAACTGATAATGATAATTAAAATTTTTACATTTATTTTTTTACATTTTGTTAAATTAATAATTTTGGATCCATTAAAAAATTATTGAAATATAATTGGAGTGAAATAAACAGCACATATTTAAAGTGTGTATTTTGATAAGTGTTATGATTTTGTTAAATCATCATTTGTTCAATAGAGCCCCGAGGTTCCAGATGATGAGCCACAGTTCTCAAAAGTACTGCAAGAGAAACTGAGTTAGAGAGGTTTATTTCTCACAGGCCGTGGAGGAGGTATACAGTGTTCCTGGAGGTACCATATGGAGAGGCCAAGGCAGGCTGCAGGCAGAGAGAGAGGCAGGACCTGGGCACATGCCTTGATGAGGGTCTGTGTATGGGTGATACGGAGTTTCTGGGCATAATATCTCATTGGTCAATTCAAATAAAAAAGTGAGGGATTTTTGTAAAATTCACGGGGAGTCTTATTCAAAGGGTACACAAGGGGAAAGACCTGGGGGACTGTAGAAATGGTTTACACAAGGGCTGTTGAGTAGTCACATCAGGAACTTACATTTACTTGTGAATCTGTGGCTGTTATCTAGAGCATAATCTTGCATGAGGGGCTATTGTGAATTTGAGGACCCCACAGTCTCCTGAGCCAAACAAAATGGATGCCTAGGCAGCAGTACCATGGAGCAGCTTAGACAAACTCTTAATAATAAGTTATCACATATGTATACATCAAAGAAACCATCACCACCATCAAGATGATGAATAGATCCATCACCACCAAAAGTTCCCTCATGTGCCTTTGTAAGTTTTACTTCCCTGCCTTCCTGAGTGTGCTCCCAAGTTTGCCCAAACATATCCCTAAATATTTTCTGTCACTAGACTTTGGTTTGCACTCATTACAATTTTGTATAAATAGAATCACATAATTTTCTAGTTTTTGCCTAGCCATTTTTACTCAGCATAATTATTTTGAGATTAATCCATATTTTTGCACATTTCAACACTTAACTGCTATTTATTCCTGAGTAGTACTGTTTTTTTGTTGTATATAATATGCACTTTTTTGCCCAAATTTGTGAGGAACAAAGGATAAGCATTATGCATGGGTAGTACTAATTCTGTATCTATATAAGTATTTTTAATTCTTTTATTTATGCTTATGAGTTAAAAGTGTAATAATAAATAAATAAATACTAAAATTCCTTTATAATACAAAACTTAAGTACCTAAATGTAAACAAATAAAAATTTGAATTAAAAAATTGAAATGCAAGATCTTTTTTCCTTGAAAGTTTGGGCCAAAAACATGGGTGAGCATTACACACTCAAAAGATGGTATTCTACTGCATGGATTCTGTAGTGTATTTACACATGCAGAAGTGATGGATGTTTGAATTGTTCCCAGGTTTTGCTGATTACAAATAGATTTGTAATGAATATTTATTTTGGATCAAATTCTTTGTAGGCACATATATTTTGATGTTCTTGGTTAAATATATAAATATATAGGAGTCAATTGGGGCCTATTTATCTTTTTAAGATTGCCAAACTGTTTTCCAGACTGCTCTATCATTTCATTTTCCCATCCATAGTATGTGTGTGTTAAAGACTTTTTTTTTCTTTAAAGCAGTTTTAGGTTTACAATAAACTTGAGAGGAAGGTATAGCGATCTCCCATAAATCTCCTGCCCCATACATGTATATCCTCATCCACTATTGACATCACTCACCAGAGTGGTACCTTTGTTACCAAGGATGAACCTACACTGACACATCCTCATCACCCAAAGTCTAGAGTTTATCTTAGGGTTCACTATTGGTGTTGTACATTCTGTGGATTTGCATAAATGTATAATGACATGTATCCATCTTTATAATATCATACAGAGTATTTTCAATGCCCTAAATAACCTCTGTGCTCTGCCTACTAATCTCTCCTTCTCCACTTCCCTTCCCAGAAAACCCCTAATATTTTTATTGTCTTCATAATTTGGTCTTCTCCAGAATGTTATATAGTTGGAATCGTATAGTATGTAGCCTTCTCAGATTGGGTCCCATCACTTAGTAATACACAATTCCTCCATGCTTTTCTGACTTAGTAGTCATTTCTTTTTAGCGTTGACTAATATTCCATTGGCTGAATGTACAACAGTTTATTCATTTACCTACCGAAGGACACCTTGTTTGCTTCCAAGTTTTGGCAATTATGAATAAAGTTGCTATAAAGATCTAAGTGCAGGTCTTTATGTGGATATAACTTTTCAACTCCTTGGGTAAATACCAAGGAGTGTGATGGCTAGGTCATATGGCAAGAGTACATGCATTGATTTAGTTTTGTAAGAAACTGCCAAACTGTCTTCCAAAGTGGCTGTCCAATTTTGCATTCCCGCCAGTAATGTATTAGATTCCCGTTGCTCTACATTCTCGCCAGAATTTGGAGTTGTCAGTGTTCTGGATTTGGGCCGTTCTAATAGGTGTGCAGGCTATCTCATTGTTGTTTTTATTTGCATTTCCCTGATGGCATATGATATGGAGTATCAAAAATGCCAATTCTTTGTTCATTTATATCGACTTTTTTATTTTTCTTAATATTGAATTCTGTCAGTCAATTGTCTATATTCTGAAGATATATTCTTTATCAGATATAATTTGCATATACTTTCTCCCATTCTCTGAACAGTATCTTTTGAAGGACAGAACTTTTTATTTTGGTGATAACCAATTCACCAATCTATTCTTTTATAGATTATGATTTTGTTGTTTTATCTTTAAAATCTTTGCCTAATCTAAGGCCACAAAGGTTTTTTTCTAGATGTTCTATAGTTTTAGCATTTACATTTAGGTTGATGATCTATTTTAAGTTAATTTTTGGATCAAGGTTCTATTTTGTTTGTTTGTTTGTTTGCTTTTGCATGTGAGTATCTACTTATGTCAGAACCAATTGTTGAAGTCTATCTGTTTTCACGAAATTTCCTTGTATTTTAACTGAAAATCAACTGAATATGAGTGAGTCTATTTCAGTACTCTATATATTAAATTTATTTTGCTGTGTTCATGCCCAAACCACCTTTTTAAAAAATAATACCACGGGGCCGGCCGAGTGGTGCAGTGGTTAAGAGCTGGTTTTGGACGCCAGCAGCCCATGCTTGGATCCCACATATGAGGGCCAGTGACACTGCCCTCTACAGCTAACAACAGCTCCACCTTGAGCTGGGCTGTGCAAGCCCCAGCGACAGTATAGGCTGCAGCCCCTGCTGCAGTGGGCTGCCATAGGCTACAGTGAGTGGCCGGCAGCCAGTGTGAGCTGCCAATAGCAGCTGTGAGTGACATCCAGAGGCCAGCGACCGATCTGCCTCATCCGGGAAGAGTGCAATGACAATACCAACATGGGCCAGTGAAGCAACGTCCTCCACAACTAGACTGAAGAACAAAAAGACAGCAACGTGTCTGTTCCTCTTCCCCAATTCCCCAATAAAATCTTTAAAAAATAAATAAATAAAATAAAATAATATCACAAAAATCAAGCATTCCTCCTATTTTCATTTCAAAATTGGTTCTTTTAGTGTTTTTTTTTTTTTTATTTACCGGTGAATGTTACAATCATTTTGCCCACTTTCATAAAAAAACCTACTGAGATTTTGAATGGGATGTCTTTGCAGTTTTAGATTAATTTGGGGAGGACTTTCACCTTTACCATTAAGTTCTCTGACCATTAACATGCATTGTTTCTGGTTTTGTTCAAATCTAGTTTATTTTCTCACAGTTATATTTTCTAGTAATCAGTGTACAGGGTTTTTGTTTGTTTGTTTGTTTGTTTGTTTTATCAGAATCTTACCATCCTTGGAGGCCAATCTCCTGAATTAAATTCTCTCTCTTTTAAAATACTCAGAGCAGTTTCCATTTTCCTCTTTTGACTCGCCAACTTATCAACTGCTTAGTTCTTTATTATTTAGAGGTAGCATTCTGAATAAGTCAACCTGAGCAGTACCCCAAAGTAGAAATCGATTTGATGGTTATAAGAGCAGTGACCATAGTACTTATTTTGACTTCCTTCCAGTATAAATAGATTTATTCTGAGTTGAAAGGGAATAGATAGAAATTGGAGATATTAATGTAGGAGATAGACAATTCTGTTCAACTACAGAACAAAATACGTGAGAAATTTATTAAGTAGCTCATAGGTGTTTCTTCCTATGTGACAAAGATTTATCTTAAGCACTAAGAAGAGGTTTGCAATTTTAGGAAGTTAGAATAGCCATCAGAAAAAAAAAATTTTGTTGTATTCAGCACTGAACCTGAAAAGATGCATATAATTTTGAAAGTTAGAAATGGGAAACATACTTTTTAAGTTGATGAAATTGCTTTCAAAAGCACAAGACTATCACATTTGAAGGTGTTGGCTGTATTTTCTTCAGATATGCTACTGTCTAATGGGAGTTGAGGAAAGAATAGCATGAGATTAGATGATAATGGACCTGTGATATTCTCCTTAGGAGTTTCATTTTATTCTGTATGGGACAATCAACCACTACATTCTGTTATTTGCAAGTGACTATATCAAGTATAAATTTTAGGACCATAACCTGGGACCATAATGAAGGATGAGAGGAGCAAGCACAAGCACTGAATATCATTATCAGAAACTAGAATTACATGTAATGAGGAGACTGTTTATGGAAATGGGAGTCTGCCAGTGATTTCATTTATAAGAGAAGGAACATGGTACATTTAACTTTGACACTACTTGTGTTGCTATCTGGCCTCTTGGTTCCCTGAACGCCAATAGAATATTGCATTTCTATGATACATACAAGAAATCAGGTAGTTATTAATCTGCCTTATTGTATTCTAATTGTATATATACATGTATAATTTAAATGATGTATTTGTTGATGTGTGCATGTATTTAAACTGCGTTAATTTAAAATTGTTAGTCTGTATTGATAATATTAATTTTCTTAGTTTCCTAAGCATTTAGCAGCTATTTGGATATGAATCTATACTTTTATCCCAAATATTTAGCATAGGTCTAGAGAACTTATATTGATAAAACCTTAGTATAGTTTAAATAAATAAATTATAAGTAAATGAAAGTATTTTTAATATTTATATTTTTAAACTTTTCAAAAATATTTACTTTCTTGGCTTGTAATTAGTATGAATTAATGAGACTCTTGCTATAAAATTCACTCCAGTTTTCTCACCAATCAAAATTCATACTCGCTGGCTATGATGGTGTGGTTTGGTTGATTGAATATTATGTTCTCTGTGGTTTCTCCACTCACAGGTCAATTAACTCCTTTACTTCAAGTCCTCTGTTTGGAAAATGGCTCTCTTATTGCTTGTAATTCAGCTTTCTCACAGGAGTGCTGTGAAGTATAATGAAGAAGGAAATAGCACTGACAAATTGATATTGAATGGAACTGAGGATTCAAGGATCTATGATTTGCACCTGCTCTTGCTAGTTAAGAAACATTATAAATTAAACAACATTTGTATACCTCAGTTTACAAATAATGTAAACGGTCACTTGGGTAGACTTAAGTACCACTTGTGAGAGAAGAAATTGACAAAAAGAAAATAATAGCTGAAAGTAAAAGTAAAGTATATTTTATTTAAGAAAATAGAAAGAAGGTGATTTTGGTAAGAAAAAAAAAGGAGTGACAGGGTGAAGTTGAGAAGTAACATCAGAAAATCTTGTACTTCAAGAAGGAGAGGACAGAACCTGAGATTCATTGCTCCTGAGGCAGTTGTAGGCATATGACAGTAAAAATTGAAACTAAGAAGTAAGCTGTCGAATGAGCTGGCAGTGTGTGTGTGTGTGTGTGTGTGTGTGTGTGTGTGTGTGTGTGTATAAAGGTAGAATAAGCAGAAAGCTGATCTTCGTAGTAATAGCTTGAATTCCTGTTCATTCTCTTCTAAAAGGTGGGGTGAAAAGGATGAGTTGAGGAGAAACAAATGAAAAGCCATACAAGGAGAGCAGAGAAAGCACTAGAAGATCTGAAGGCCATCCTTTATTTGAAGACATTCAGAGAAAACGGTAGTGAGTGGACCCTTAGATGATTTGAAGGGTTTTAAGTCTGGGAGAGCTAGGTATGGGAGAACATTCTGTAAATCGCAGAAATATATGGCTAGGTTTAAAAGAACTATTAGAATGAGCGTGATTGAATTCAAGAAACACAATTTGTTTGTTTGTTTGTTTGTTTATTTTCCAGAGACTAATTTCTTATTTAAAGAGGCCACATTCATTGCTATTTGTGAGATTTCATGTGTGATTATAGGAATATGAAATGAGACCAAATATAATAAGAAAGTTAGAAATAACTCATTAGTCACCTTTTACTCTAGAATAAAAAAAAACCTATCACAAGTATATTTAGTTGTACATTTAACAGCCACAAATATATAAAGTGAAAAGTCATGTGAATGTGTCTCATACTTAAAGTATAGACCCGGATCCAAAGAAGACCACACCAAAGAGATTTCTATGTCAGCATATGTTTATAATATTGAAAATGGAGAAAACTGATGTATGACCAGTAAATCTTGCTCAGATCAATTTGAAAAGTCAGATTTGTATCAGAATTGATCAAAAAGCGCTTTTCAAATATGAGTAAATATGAAAATTGTTTTATTCTTAAAAATCCATGTATTATTCCTTAACAAACCCTAAGTTTTGGTCCTGTTAAGTAGGGGGAAAATTACATACAATTGAAAAAATATTTTTTTTAATTTTTCAATTCATTTGCCATTCAATATCAACTTATATTAGTTTTAGGTGTACAGCTTATGGTTAGACTTCTAATGTCATTATATGGTAATAGCAATAGTAAAACAATTTCATTTATGTTTTTTATTTTTTAATTTTTTTTGGATTTTATTGGGGAATTGGGAAAGGGGAACAGTGTTGGGGAATTGGGGAAGGGGACCAGCCAAGTTGTTGTTCTTCAATCTTCATTTTGGAGGGCGCCAGTCACCATCTAGCTTCCTGTCGGCAGCTTGTGGCCTCTAAGCTCAAGGTGCTGTGTTACAATCTTAGTTGCAGGTGGGCATAGCCACCATCCTGTATGGGAGTCGAACCAGCAGCCTTGTTAAGAGTGCACACTCTATCCACTGAGCCACCCAGGGGGCAGCTCAGCTCAACGTATTGAGTTCAGTCTTAGCTGCTGGAGGGCACAGCCCACCACTGAACAGGCAAGCTTGTTGTTACACCAGCTGAGCCATCCTGCCACCTGTTGGCAGCTCAGCGACAGCTCAGCTCGGGTGCAGCATCATTGGCCCATGTGGGAATCGAACCAGTGGCCCTGTTGCTCAGAGCTTGCTCTCTAAGCCAACTTGTAAACAACTGAGCCACTGGGCCTGCCAGTAAAGCAATTTTTAAATAGTGTGTTTATTAGACTTCGTTTGGCGACTATACACTGAACCATCATTATTATTGTTCTCTTGCACTCTTGTCTTTCACTCTTCCAAGTGTTTTCTCTTTCCCTAATTCCTCCTCTCTATCAACTCCCAGATGGGTTCTTGCAAAGTGGGTAATAAAGCAGTAGAAGAAATAATCGTAAATACATGATGACTCATTGGTAGAAGAAGGAGCTTGCTTAGCTTTCAAGGCCATTTCTTTGCTTCTCCAACTGCTGGGGTTGTTACCTATTTTCATGTTGATGATGCTGGATACTATATCAGCATCATAGCTTTGGGGTAGAATGAAGATATTTCTGCCCTTGTTCTGGTTCACTAAGTGACCTCTGTATCTGGGGGCATCTTCATGATGTAAACATTTTCAGGATTCACTTTCACTAAAATCCTATATTGAAGGATCTTCCAAGGGCATCCATGTTTTTCTTAAGCTCAGGCAGTGAGAGGAGTTATCCTGTCTCCTTTGATTATATTTAGCTTTGCGTCCCAGGTAAATGCCAAGCAAGCCCCCAAACTCCTCTACCTTAGCTAATTTCTGTTCCCTTCCAGAGGAATATCAGGAATTGCTTCCCTTTCTTCTGTATTTAAGCCACGAGGGACCAAGATGGTGATATCACTTTAGGCTTAGCAATTCTCTTCAATTCTGAAATCTCCAGATGAAAACTGAGCAAGCCCCTCTGTTCAGGTCTTATTGCCAAATTCCAGGGGTACTTCTGTTAATCAGTGTTCTCACCATATATACAAACACATTCAAGGAAAAGAAAGCATTTTCAAACCCCAAAATCCTAATACCCAGAAATTCGATACCCATTGTGATGAGCAGTCTCAAAAGTGGTTCTCATGATTCCTACCTCCTGGCTTTCACACACTTGTGAGATCTCCTAAACTTGAACACTGATGGGACCTGTGAATTACTTCTAATGAATAGATTACAACAAAAATGTGATAATATATAGGTGATTACTCCATTTTACAAGGAGAGTTTCTCTCCCTCACCATCTTTGAAGAAGCAAACTGGCCTGCTGTCAGCATTGATATAGAGAAGGTCATATAGCAAGGAACTGAGGACAGCCAGGAAGAAAGAAAAGTCTTTCCCCATCAAGAAGCTGCTCTTTCCAAACTCAAGCCTCAGATGAGACCCTAGCTCTGGTGGGCACTTTGATTACCACTTTTTGAGATCCTGAAACAAAGAACCAAAGAAACAATACCCAGAACTTTGTTCCACAGAAACTGGAAGATAATAAATGTGAATGATTTTAAGTACCTAAATTTGTGATAATATTGTTATGAAGTAATAGATAACCAATGCATTCAGGAAATGCTGACTTCTCCTCTCCAGCAAGTTTGTTTGTTTGTTTGTTTGTTTGTTTATGTATTTATTCATTCATTCATTCATTTACTTACATGCTAGTCAGCGAGAGATAAGATTGGAGAAAAGCTAGTCTTCTAAGTTTGCACTGACTCTGTTTTTCTCACAATGGCTTGTTCTTCTCCCAGCCATGATAAAGAGTAATGGAGATAGGTGGGGAAAGCAAGTGGAATTTATCTTGAATGATGGAGAGAAATAAAAAGTGATTATGTTAGAGTTAGATGAAAGAAAGAAAACAAACATAGAAGACAAAGTATTCTTTTAAACCTGTAATATAGGAGAAACTGTGGGGAAAAGGAGAGAAAACAAAACAGAAAAAAGCGCGTCCTAACAGTGAAATAATCAGTACAAGAAAAAATAAAAATAATTGTATATTATAAAAAATATGTCCTCATTTGATCCACCAAAATAAATAATAAAAGAAAGAGCAAGCAAGTGGGAAACAGCAGAGCTTCAAATAAGATTTTTTAAATCGAGTTAGGAGAAACAGAGGTTAGCTTGATGTTACTACAGAAAAAGGTCAGGAATAATCAATTTTAGTAAGAAATAAGGTTCCCAAACATAGCTGTGCATCCAATGAAGGAATATTTTCTTCAAAAATTAACTCCTACTAGAAAACAAACTGGATTCAAGGGGGTTTTGAAAGATAGGCATGTCAAAACAAGAAATTGGCAAATACAGTTAAATGTGTTTTTTTAATTCAATCAGTGAAAATGGAAGAGGCAGAAAACTGAAATATGGAGAGTTTTGTTGACATGATATGATGCTTCCTCCTATGTGATAACACAGTTCTGAAAGATATAATTCTCCAGGAAGTACAGAACATTTTAAAGGGTTCCCAAGGAATAGGAGTGCTTCACTAAATTTAACAAGGATTTTTCTAGCTGTTTGTTAACCTTTGACAAGTGTTTTCAATATGATTACACTTTAGAGAAAGGGAAAATCAACCTATAGGTGGTAAATTTTGATAACTAAATTATCAGAAAAAAATGCAAAACATTATTTTAAAAATAAGAGAAGGTACAAAATTTGAAGATTTAAAAAGTGTCAAATATATCTCAATAAAAAAAATTAAGCTCAAACCACCAGACAGTTGTAGGGATTTACTGAGGATTTGACTTATTATTTCTGACAGAGTACGTATTTGACTTAAAATAACAAGAAAGTAAACATATCACAGAATGCTTCATTTATTTATGCAATATAACAGTGCTTATTGACAGAAGAAAATAGAATATGTCTGAGTTCAGAGTCGCTATCTGACAATATATCTGGGAATCTGTTTCATGAGGCATCAGGTTAGTAATTTTCATCAAATTTGGTGTTGAACTAGATATTAATAAATTAAATTAAAAAAGAGAAAAATATATTAATAAATATACAAGTATTTGTTGCATAAATCTTTTGATGCAGCTTTTAACCCTGAATTTACATGATTGATAAAGGACAGGAAAGCAGTATGTTGACCTCAATGCTAATCTACAAGAATCTGCTTTTTTAAGGTGGTAGTTTTGAAGAAAATACATTCTGACTTTCAAATATTCAGTCTGTGCACGGTTGGTCAGAGAAAGGAGATGGTGAGGAAAAATAGATAATGAAGGAACCAAATATGCTGCTATCCTCAATTGTTGTGTTTTTGAGAAGTATGTGAAAGGCACAAACATAATGAAATATAAGTGATTAGTTTCCTTTGTAAGTAGAATACAGAGGAAAGTATGTTGAACTAGAATTTGAAGATAAAAGTCATCAGGCAGAGAAAAGAAGAGGGCATTCTGGAAATAGAAAAAACATACATACAGGCATGTTAGTAGGAAATTGAAGTAGTTTTTTGTTGCTGATTTTGTGTGTGAATGAGAGGCAGTAAGTAAAATGATATAGTTCGAAGACTCAGACATAAGAAATTAAAAAATGACCTGAGAGATAGTTGAGTATCAAGAGAACTGGTGACTAATTAAATATGGGGGTAAGAGAGAAGATAGAGTAGAGGATGCCTAAGCTTTCAGATAAAGACAGCAGGGTGGATAATAGTGTCACCAACAGAGACAGCAAATACAGGAAAGATCAGATTTGCAGTAATAAGTGATGGAATGAAGACAGTATAATAAGGGAGTTTAAGAAAATATGACTTTGGAACATAGGAATGGGGATACCAATTAAGCCACTTGATATAAAAGTTCTAAAATTAATTTATAATATTAGTGATTTATAAATTGAAAACAGTTTTATTTTTTATTTTTTCCTTTTTTTAAATTTATTGGAGTGACATTGGTTAATAAAATTATATAGATTTCAAGTGTACAAGTCCATAACGCTTCATCTATATGTTACATTATGTTTTTATCACCCAAAGCCAGATCTCCTTCCATGATCTTATATTTGACCCCTTTACCTTCATTTACCACCCCTGCCACACACCTTCCCCTCTGGTAACCACTAAGCTCTTGTCTTTCTCTGTGAGTTTTTGTCTGTTTGTTTGTCTTGTTCCTTTGTTGCTTTCAGTTTTATAACCCACACTAGTGAAATCATGTGATTCAAAATCTTACATATTTTGTCAAAGTAAAACTACCTACAGAAAAGCGCACCAATTGCAAATATTTACTCACTGAATTTCCATAAAAACACACATACTCTTGTAATCCCCAGCCTGGATGGGAAACAGGCTAAAAACACTTCAAAAGACTCCTTCACACTATTCTGAAGCACCAGGCACTCAGCCCTCTCAAAGGTGACTAACCGCTGCATATATTTTAATGCCATAGATTTGTTTTGCCTGGTTTTAAACGTTTGTGGTTTTTTTTTCAGCCTACTTTACTTATTGTAATATTTTATATTTTATTTTAAAAATATTTTTATTAAAACATAGCTAACATATGATATATTAGTTTCAGGAATACACCACAGTGTTTCCACAGTACCCATCTAGCACTATACAGTTATTACCACCTTATTGCTTATATTCCCTGTGGTAAAGAAATGCTCACTGTGATGAGCAACCATCTGACACTGTACCGTGCTATCATAATATTATTAACTATATTTCCTGTGCTGTATATTACATCCCCAAGACTTATTCGTTTTCTATCTGGACCTTTGAACCTTTTATTCTTCTTTACCTTTTCCCCCTTTTTAAATGTTAAATTAGAGTACATATTCAATATTTTATATTAATTTCAGGTGTACAACATAGTGGTTAGACATTTATATAATTTAAGAAGTGATTCCCCCTGACTAGTCTAGTACCCACCTGGCACTATACATAGTTATTACCATATTATTGACTATATTCCCTATGCTTTGTACTCTCATGACTATTTTGTGACTACCAATTTGTATTTCTTAATCCGTTCTCCATTTTCACCCTACCCCCAACCACCCTTCTATCTATCACCCAGATAGATCTGACACTATTCATAGTTATTATATTATTGACGCTATTCCTTATGCTATAACCTACATCCCCATGATTACTATGTAACAACAAATTTATACTTCTTAACTCCTTCCCCTTTTCACCCACCCCCCCACCCCTCTCCCATCTGGAACCATCAAAATATTCTCTGTATATATTAGTTTGTTTTTGTTTTGTTTGTTTATTTTGCTTTTTTTTAAATTTCACTTACAGCTGAAATCATATGACATTTGTCTTTCATTGTCTGACTTGCTACATCAGGACAGTACACTCTAGGTCCATCCATATTGTCACAGATGACAAGATTTCCTTCTTTCTCTCAGCTGTGTAATATTCCGTTGTATGTATGTGTTATACCACCCCTTCTTTATCCATTTATCTGTTCAGGGACACCCAGGTTGCCTTCATATCTTGGCTGTTGTAAATAATGCTGCAATGAACATATGGATGAGCACATCCTCTTGAAGTAGCATTTTGGGTTTGTTCAGATAAATACCCAGAAACGGGATTACTAAGACCCTCTTTGTCTCTTCTTATAGTCTTCGTTTTAAAGTCTACTTTGTCTGATATAAATATTGCTACTCTAGCTTTTTGTTTGTTTGTTCCCATTTTCATGAAATATCTTTTTCTATCCCTTTACTTTCAGTCTCTGTATGTCTTTCAATCTGAAGTGAGTCTCTTGTAGGCAGCATATGTAAGAGTCTTGTTTTCTTATCCAATCAGCCACCCTATGTCTTTTAAGTAGAGCATTTAATCCATTTACATTTAAAGTAATTGTTGATAGATATGTAGTTTTTTCCATTTTATTATTCATAATTTTATTATGCATATTTTATTATGAATATTTTATTATTCATATATACACATATATGTGTATATGTGTATATATATGTGTGTGTATGTATATGTATATATTTCTCTTAATCCCGCTAACATTCCTGGTAATACTGGTTTGTGGTTTGGTGGTAAGTAACTCCTTTAGCTTTTTTTGTTTGGGAAGTTCTTTATCTGTCCTTTGAATCTCAATGATAGCTTTTCTGAGTAGACTAATCTTGGTTGTAGACCCTAGCTTTTCATCACTTTGAATGTTCCTGCCAATCCCTTCTGGACTGCAAAGTTTCTTTTGAGAAACCAACTGATTGTCTTATGGGAGCTCCCTTGTAGCTAGCTAACTGCTTTTCTCTTGCTGCTTTTAAGATTCTCTTTATCTTTAACCTTTGACATTTTAATTATGATGTATCTTGGTGTGGGCTTCTTTAGGTTTATTTTGTTTGGGACTGTCTGTGCTTCCTGGGTTTATATGTCTATTTCCATTGCCATGTTGGACAACTTTTCTGTCATTATTTCTTCAAATAGGTTTTCAATTTCTTGTTCTCTCTCTTCTCCTGGTACCCCAATGATGCAAATGTTGGTACCCTTGATGTCAAGGAGGCTCTTTAAACTCTCCTCCTTTTTTGGATTGTTTTTTTCTTTTTGCTCTTCTGATTGGATGTTTTTTGCTACTTTATCTTCTAAATCAGTGATTGGATCTTCTGCTTTAGCTAATCTGTTGATTCCCTGTAATGTTTTCTTCATTTCACTTATTGTAGTTATTTCTGACTGGTTCTTTTTTATGTTTTCTATCTACATTTTTATATCTCCTGCCTCTTTGTTGAAGTTTTCCCTGAGATCATTGAGCATCCCTATAATCAGTGTTTGAAACTCTATGTCTGGAAGATTACTTTTCTCCATTTTGTTTAATTCATTTTTCTGGAGGTTTTTTTCTTTTATTTGGGATGTATTTCTTTGTCTCCTCATTTTTGCTGCCTCTCTGTGATTGTTTCTATGTATTAGGTAGGACTGCTATGTTTTCCATTCTTAGTAGAATGGCCTTATGTAGAAGGTGTGCTTTGGGCTCAGTGGCACAGTCTTTCTGGTCACTTGAACTGCATACTCCAGGTGTTTACCTTGTGTGGCTTGCTTGTGCCCTTCTTTTGTAGTTGAGCCTTGGTTGCTATTTGCATGTCAATGGAGAGAATTGCCTCTCAGGATCATTGGTTGTGAGGACTGGCTGTGACTATAGTGGAGGAGCTGTGGTATAGGGGCTGATCCTACATAACAGAATCTGCTTCAGCAGGGCTCTGGTGTCTGCCAATCCACCCCTTTGGGTTTGTCATTTTTGGAAATGGCTGAGTGATATTCCAACTCATTTCAAAGCTGGCCACTGGGGGTGCTAGCCCCAGAACCACCTTGGAGGGGACCTGCTGCAGGTCAAGTTTAGCTGCAGTCTGTGCCTCACCTGAGGCCACCAGCCCATGCCATGCTTGGAAGTACCTCTAGAGGTCAAGCCATGAACCAAGGCTGGCTGTCACTAGTACCTGACTTAGGGCTGCTGAGCCAGAGATATGGGACATGCTCAAGCCAGATGCTGCTTGTCTGGTTTCTGCGAACCTTTGAGAGATCTAGGAAAGTCTGCAGCATGAGCCAAGGCAGGTGGTTTATAGGAGAAAGCCACTGGAAGTGTCTTGGGTATGCCCAAAACTTGGATAGGATGGATCTTGAATTATCAGGACATGGTGACCTAATAGCATTAGCCAGGTTGATGGAACCTCAGATACGGCAGCCAGCTGCCTGTGTCTGCATGCAGGGAGGGGAAGGGCTTAACGAAGAAATATGGCCTCCACCAGCTTCTTCATTCCTGAGAAAGCTGCCCCTCCAGCCCTTGTCCTGAAGTCAGACAACTCAGTTCCCTACCATATATCCCTGCACCTCTCCAGCCACTGCCTCAGTGTGGAGCTCAGAGCCAGTGATTCAGTTGGAGAGTAGGTCTGTACTTGGTCCCTTTAGGAAGAGTGCCTGGGACTCCAGCTGCCCTCTGTCTCAGTCACAATCTCCGCTGGTTTTCACAGGCAGAAATTATGGGGACTTCTTTCTCTGGCACTGGAATCCTGGGCTGCAGAGTGGCTGGCACCACCCACTCCTCTGGGGGGACCTCCACAACTGAGATATACCTCCCAATTTTTAATGGTCACAGGCAGGTGTGGGACCAGCCCATTCCGTGTCTCTGCACCTCCTACCTGCCTCAAGGTGGCTTCTTTTTCATGTCCTTGGTTGTAGGACTTCTGTTCAGCAAGATTTTAGGTGATATTCTATGATGTTGTCTTGTAATTTAGTTATTTTGATGTGGTCATGGGAGAAGGTAAGAACAGCATTTATCTACTGCCCTATCTTGAACAGATCACAGTTTTAGACTTTACATAATGAAATATTGAGCATATTTTGTTTCTGTTTCATTTTCCTTGTCATTATGATTTTTAATTATCTTCTTCTGCACGTACTATGTTTTTTCGCTATCTTTTTCTTGAAAGAGGAAATTTTTAAAAATGTTTTTCTGTTTTGTTTCTGCCCTTTTTCACCTTCATTATTGACTCAAATGACTGATTCTTTTTTTTTAACCCTTGTAAGTTTGTCCTTTGTCAAGATTATTCTCTGTACCCCTACATACAATATGTAGCCACTATATTCAGAGTTTTATATGTGTAAATTTACTTAATTCTCTTGAATGCCATTTAGGTAGATATTATTACTATTACATTTATAATGTTATATTATTCCTAATATAAGGTATAATTATAATATTATAAATTATAATTATATTATATATAATATTACTATTCCTACTATACATAAAGAATTTGAGGTTCAGAAAGTATAAATGATTTGGCTTATTAACCATCTAATAAGTGGTGTAGCCAGGATTTAAATTCATAAATGACCTAAGCATTTATAATTGATTTGAAATTAACATAACTCTTATAGGAAAATCTACATAATATGAGACTTTGATTCATATACCCAAGAATCTAAAAGTGAAGTGCCCAGAAAAGGAACATTAGCATCAACTGGGAAATTTTTAGAAATGCACATTTTCAGGTTTCACCCAGATTCACTGAAACTGAAACTGTGGGCTCTGTGTTTTAAATAAGCTAATCCTTATTCCTGCTCAAAATTTGAGATCTAATGTTCCAAAACTTTCTTTGTTATAAAGTTTGTATGAGGCTGAATTAAAACAAGCTAATTTTATTAAGAGCACAAACCCTACAATAATAACTCTGTTAATATGTGCTAATGACCAAGTGGTTTAAAAGATATCTTCTGGAGCATTGATGAAATGTTGTGTAAGGACAAAATATGTAGAAATACATGTTTAAAGTATGGTTTTATTTAAATTTTAGTTTGTATGTCAGGTAGACTAAAAATTATATTTCATGATCCTAAATCAATGGAAAGCACTAACTATGACAGTTTTATAAGTTGCTGGAATTTAATCTGAGTGAAGAAAAAGTAGATAAGGGTAGAAACATGGAATGAGATCTTACAGTGATTTCCTATAGCAGAAAATGTGTTGAATAATTTTTTCAATGACTTGGTGAGGGAAAAAGTGTTATTGGGAAAACTGGTTGAGGGCCGGCCGAGTGGCTCAGTTGGTTAAGAGCTTGCTCGAATTGTAATAGATAGTATGATATGGGGGTGGGAGGGAGTGGGGTGGAGAATTGGGGAGGAGGGTTGTCACTTTGAGGGTTAAAAAGTATAACTATTGCACTGTGTTGCACACCAGAAATAATTAAAAAATAAATAAATAAATAAATAAAAAAGAGCTTGCTCAAGAGTGTGAGCTGAGTTCTGAGCACCAGCAGTTCGATGCCCAGCCTAAGCTGAGCTGCCACTGGGCTGCCAACAGGTGGTAGGATGGCTCAGCTAAAACAAAAAACAAAAAACAAAAAAACTGGTTAAAGAATGTTAAAGTAACCATTTTGAAGGAGACTACAATTCCTAATTCCTATTTTATTCCATGCAAAATAAATATAACAGATATATAAGATATTTCAATTCATTGCATAGGACTCTGTTTGTTTTTTTTAAGATTTTATTGGGGAATTGGCGGAGGGGAACAGCGTTGGGGAATCGGGGAAAGGGAACAGACAAGTTGCTGTCTTTTTGTTCTTCAGTTTTTAGTTGCGGAGGATGTTGCTTCAGTGTTGGTATCGTCATTGCGCTCTTCCCGGATGAGGCAGATCGGTCGCTGGCCTCTGGATGTCGCTCACCGCGGCTATTGGCAACTCACGCTTGGCTGCCAGCCGCTCACGCTGGCTGCGGGCCACTCAGTGTAGCCTATGGCAGCCCACTGCAGCAGGGGCTGCAGCCCACACCATCACCGGGGCTCGCACAGCCCAGCTCCAGGTGGAGCTGTTGTTAGCTGTAGAGGGCAGTGTCACTGGCCCTCATGTGGGATCCGAACCGGGGCCGCTGGCATCCCAAAACCAGCGCTTAACCAATGTGCCACTCGGCCGGCCCAGGACTCTGTTTTTAAAATCTGCTATTTTCAATCACATTATCTTGTGTAAGAGCAAAACTGAAGTAGGCATATTTCAGAATTACTACAGTTACTAGATATGAGTGTTTTAAAATTTAAATTCAGAAAGGCTTCTATATTCTCAAATATTTGGTAAAATAGTTCTGACCTACATGTTACTGGGATAGTTGTTCAGTGTGAGTGAAATTAAGGATCTGAAGAGAATCGTACGATTTAGACTTATATTACTTACAAATCTGAGAGCCTGCGTGATAGCCTTTTCTGAGTTATAATGATTTTACTTTGTAAACAGGATCTTCAAATATATGCAAAATGAAGGCATTATCATATTTGAATTTATATTTTTGAAAAATACCTAGATGTTCAAAATAAATTTGTTTAAATAATTGTGGTATATCCATATAATGAAATGCTATAAATAATGTAAAATTATGCCAAATGATTACATACAATAATGGGGAAATGACTATATAGGGAGAAGAGAAAAGAGATGACTAAAGTGTTATCATACAATTGTATAAAAAATGTACATCTCAAACTTGAAAAACATTGACTCCCAGACTCTTAACATTGCTTATTTCTGGTTGGCTTAATTATAACCAGTAGAAAATTACAACTGTTTGCTTTTCTGTGCTTTCAGCTTTTCTACTACACACATCAGCTTGATAATGAGAGAGAGAAAAAAATGGTATTTCTTAAAAATCCCCTTTCTATTATAATTCTAAAGTCTAATGATGAATGGTGCGGACAAATCACTGGAAGTAATTTTGAAAAACAAATGGTATTTAATTTATTTTAAATAATAGCTTTTTTGATTTGGTTGGGATACAGTTTAAAGCAAATAGAAGTGATTGATCTAAAACATGCTATTGTTTTCTATGTTTTGTCAGAATATGTGAGTTAAAACAAAAAGTATTTGTAGTCACACAGTGAATAAATGACTGAAATACAGATTACTAGTTTTCAAGAGAATGAAGGAAGGTTTGGATAAAAGTTAAGATTGTTTCTTTGTCTTTCTTTACCCTTGTTACTCCATACTCCCACCAACTTCCTAGGCCCAATGCAGTGCAGATGATAGGGAATACAACCAGTTTATTTCACAACATTGACTAGATATTGTGAGGTAGAAAGCTATTGATTTTTGATTTTTTCTCTAGTTCCTATTTAGCACCTTTTAGATAATCATTTCTCTTTATATTGTTGAAAAATCATTCAGATCCATCTTCATTACTTAACAGTCTAGTCTAAAATAATGATCACAAAACTCCAAACTTTGATTTATTTTATAATTTATACACTTTCCCAGTTCAGGTTTGCTTCAAGTCTGAAAACCCTGCAGTGGGAAAGATGAGCATAGTCCACCTTCTTTTCTGCTTATTATAACTGTTTTGGGCCCCTTAAGAGGTGAATCCATGAGAGGAAGTAAGAAGAAAGCTAGAACATTCTTAATCTTAATTTACTGTTATTATCCTTCTGGGTGCTGTAATTGCATAATCGTTAGCCCTGTCTTTCTTGGGGCCCCTTAGAGATTGCTTTATTCTTTTTTTTTTTCTTACTTGTATGCCAATTTATGGCACATCGCTCCTTTCCCAGCCATCTCATGTAGCAGAGTGGCACAGGGTAAGGGATTTTTATTTGTTTGTTTGCTTGTTTGTTTGTTTGTTTTTTGTTTGTTTCAGGTATACAAAACACTGCAATCCACCCCCCCACCCCCGATATATATATATATATATATATATATATATATATATATGAATTCCAGTGACTCCACTTCTCACACTGTACTCCACATCTCATGACTACATATATATATATATATATATATATATATATATATATAAAGTTATAGTTGACTTATAATATTATTCAACAGAAACTTCAGACGTACAGTGCAGTGGTCAGGCCTCTACACCGTCCATGAAGTAGTCTTGCTAAAAAGACATGAGTCCATTTGGCTCCTTAAAAATATTTACAACATTATTGATTATATTTCCCAAGCTGTCTTTCCTATCCCTGTGGCAATATTGAAGTTATCAGTTTATGTTGTCTTGTCCCTTCCCCCTCCCCCTCATCTCCATCCCCCTCCGGGATTGCTTTACTCTTGAGGATTTCTCATTAAAAGTTCCCTTCACATAGTGATACATTCTCAGGCTTTCTGCTTACAACTTGCTCTTTAACCTTGGTTTCCAGTGATTCATCTCTTTCACAGGATTATATTATCCATCCAAGAACGTCCTCATCTTTTAATTTCTTCCCCAAATGGACCCGGTTTAGTCTATTTTATGGGATCCCCATCTCATCTATGGGAAACTAGCCCACCATCTTCTTCCAAATTTGTAGAAATTCAGGCTCTTTGCAGAATAGTTTGTCTCTTTCCTCTGACATCAGGCAAGGCAGTTCTACCCACAGTCTCTTGCCTCAGGTTTCCCCAGTTCTGAGTCTTATGCCAGCTTTACATTTGAAAGATATTATGGCTAATTATAAGATTTTTGACTAACAAAAAATGCTTTATGGTCGTCTGTCACTCAATTTTGGGTCTTTTTTGTTTCTTTGTATTTTCTATCTCTCTGTGTTTCTATATTGCATTATGGGCAACATATACTAATGTATCTTCAAGTTCATAAATATTCCCTTCAGCTTTATCCATTTTGCTGTTATGCTATCCCATCATATTTTTAATAGTAATACTTTTTTTGTTTCTAAAAAATTAATTTAAAAAATCTCCCTCATTATGTTTGATAGCATCTTCTTCCTGGTCAATTTTTAATCACATTATGTTTACCAAGATAATGCATATGTGGTAATTTATATTCTGTTTATGTTTAAATTGTAATACTTGATGTCTTTGAATGTATAATTTTAGGTAATTTCTGTTGAATCTTGTTCGTAGTTTTGTGTTTGTAGATTTTTATTTTGTGTTTAGCTCATATGTAGCTAAATTCAGTCTAATGGGTCTGCTTGATCTTTTCTACTGCATCTGGAGGTGATGCCAACTTCAATTTAATTTACTGATCTGTCTTCATTGAAACTCTGCCCAGAAATCCAAAATGACTGTTATGTAGCATTGTCTTGAAATATGTCATACATACCCATTGCTAACCATAAGAGAAGCTGTTAGATTGAGTATTATTTGTGTTTAATGTATTTCACACAAATTAGGCTTATCATAGAAAGTAGAAGAGAAAGGATAGGGGTAGGTTACTAGCAGTCACAACATAGACTGTTTGAGAATAGCACTGTTTAAACACTGGATATAAGTTACCTGTGAAAAATTCATGTAAAATTCAAAGTAAAGACAAAATATATTTACACTATTCCCTCAACTTTCTTAATTAAGTTCATAATATTTTTAGGGTAAGATAATCATGTAGTATCATTTCTTACTTTTTTTAAATTAAAATTTATTAGGGTGACAATGTTTAGGAAAATTACGCAGGCTTCAAGTGTACAATTCTGTAATGCATCATCTGTATATCACATTGTGTGTTCACCACCCAGAGTCAGTTCTCCTTCCATCACCATATATTTGACCCCATTTACCCTCATCTACCTCTCCCCTCCCCCCTTATTCTTTGGTAGCCGCTAAGCTATTGTCTAGTGTCTATAAGTTTTTGTTTATTTGTCTTGTTTCTTTGTTGCTTTCAGTTTTACATCCCACATGTGAGTGAAGTCATATGGTTCTTGTCTTTTGCTGTCTGACTCATTTTGCTTAGCATAATACTATCAAGATCCATCCATGTTGTTGCAAATGGCACTATTTCATCTTTTCTTATGGCAGAATAGTATTCCACTGTATATATGTATACCACATCTTTTTTATCCAATCATCTATCAAAAGAAACTTTGGTTGTTTCCATGTCTTGACCACTGTAAATAAAGCTACAGTGGACATCAGAGCACATATATCTTTACAAATAAATGTTTTCAAATTTTCTGGGTATATACTCTGGAGAGTGATTGCTGGGTCATATGGTAATTCTATTCTTAACTTTTTGAGGAACTTCAACACTGCCTTCCATAGCAGCTGCACCAGTCTGCATTCCCACCAACAGTGTATGAGGGTTCTTTATTCTCCATAGCTTCTCTAACACTTGTCATTATTTGTCTTGATGATAGTCATTCTAACTGGTGAAGGTGATATCTCATTGTTTTTATTTGCATTTCTTTGATGATTAGGGATATTGAGCATTTTTTCATATGTCTATTGGCCATGTGTATATCCTCTTTCGAGAAATGTCTATTCAGGTCCTCTGTCCATTTTTTAATTGAATTGTTTGTCTTTTTGTTGTTGAGTTGTATGAGTTCCTGATATATTTTAGATATTATCCCTTTATTGGAGACATTGTGTACAAATACTTTCTCCCATTCAGTTGATTGCCTCTTTATTTTGTTGCAGGTTTCTTTTGCTGTGAAGAAGCTTTTAGTTTGATATAACCCCATTCATTTATTTTAGCTTTTACTTCCTGTGCCTTTGAAGTAAAATTCATAAAATCCTCTTTGAACCCAAGGTACATAAGTTTAGTACCTATACTTTTTTCTATGAAGTCTATTGTTTCAGGTCTTATGTTTAGGTCTGATTCATTTTGAGTTAATTTTGATACATGGTGACAAATAGCAGTCTAATTTCATTTTTTTGCATGTGGCTTTCGCATTCTCCCAGTACCATTTACTGAAGAGACTATCTTTTCTCCATTGTATGTTTTTGGCTCCTTTGTCAAAAATTACCTGTCCATATTTATGTGTGTTTATTTCTGGGTTTTCCATTCTATTCAATTGCTCTGTGTGTCTGTTTTTCTGCCAATACCATGCTGTTTTGATTGTTATTGCTCTGTAGTACAAGCTGAAATCAGGGAGTGTGATTCCTCCAGTATTATTCTTTTTTTTTAGGATTGGTTTGGCTATTTTTAGGATTGGTTTGGCTATTGGGGTCTTTTGTGGTTCCAGACAACTCTGATGAATTTTCCTCTATTTATTTACTTTTCTTTTTTTAAGAATGTAAATTTATTTACTTATTTATTTATTTTATTGGGGGAACATCCATGGTCATTGTTTACACATTGCTTTCATGCTACAATGGCATAGTTCATTCTTTAAGGAAGGATGCAGCTCACAGTGGCCCATGTGGGGATAAACTAGCAACCTTGGTGTTATCAGCACCAAGCTCTAACCAACTGAGCTAACTGGTTACCCCACTTTTTCTTCCATTTCTTTAAAAAATACCACTGGATTTGATGGGGATTGCATTACATCTGTATACTGCTTTGGGTAATATGGCCATTTTAACTATGTTGATTCTTCCAATTCATGAATACGAAATGTCTTTCCATTCCTTTGTGTCTTCTTCAATTTCTTTTTAAAATGTCTAAAAATGATATTAGAGACATTCAAGCTTATTGTTTGTAAGTTGAGTTTAATTTCATGCACTCTGTTTTATATCAGTAAAGATAAAAAGGTGAAATATGTCAAAAATGTATTCGACAATCAAAATAAAAGCTGTTTACTTTCTTTTTGGTGATGAAAGATAGACCATTTTTTCTTTATGTTTCTCGGGAAAAATTCTAGTGTCATAAATATTTCATACCAATGATAGTTGTGAGGAAAAGTTTCAGCCTTCAGCTTTTTTTATGTTCTATCCAGGAATTTTAATTTAAACACTGAGCAGAGGAAATAAAATGGCAGCTTCACTGAGTAAAGTATATTTCAATTATTTATATTGTTTTTGCTATACATTAAAAAAGTTTTCTGAAACTCAGACATTAATTATCAATATACTTAATACTGTGAACCTGCAATTCTCTGTCTCAGGATAGGTGTGTGTGTGTGTGTGTGTGTGTGTGTGTGTGTGTGTTTGATATTGTCAGAGATAGTTGTAACTTTATAAGTAAATAAAATGTCCTAGCAGATTAATTTAAAGAAACAATTAAGACTGCATTCATAAGAAAGAATGCGAGGAAGGAGTGTCAATGTTTGAATCTATTGTCCTTATGTTGTTTCTTGGTGTACAGATATAAGGCATATGGTGGGATTGCTTAGTCAAAGAAAAATTTGTAAGGTCATGTCATATTGTTTTCCAAAGTAGTTCATACTCCCACCAGCAGTATATAATAGTTCCTGTTGTTCCATCTCCTAACCTATGTTTGATATTGTCAAAACTATTAAATATTTACTAATATCCAAGTTAAACATGTCATATTACTAGGATCATAGTCTATATTTTCTTAATTGATAAAGATATTGAGCATAGTTTAATGCATTTTATTTGTCCATTTATCTCTCTCATCCCCATCCCTGCTGCCAACATTGTGAAATGCCTGTTTATATCTTTTGCTGATTTTCTGTTAGACTATTTACTCTTCATAGCAATGATTTGTTTATCATGAATACTGATTTTTTATGTGAAAACTTCCTGAACTTGAGAAGAGTGAGTAAAAATATTTCACGCCCTGAAGGGCGGATTAAGTAAAGATGTTTCAAACCGAGAGAGCTCATATGCAAAGGTGCACAGTTCCAGGACAGAGTGACCTGTAGTTTAGTGTGACTTGCAGGAAGAAGAGGAGAAGCTCAAGAATAAGCCCATATCAGATCACACTATAAAGAATTATGTGGAACTCAAACTTTATATCCAAAGAATAAAGCTAACAAACTTCCCTCACTGAACATAAACAGAAAGAGTAAGTCTAATTTCAATAAACAAGCAAACTCATTTACCTTAATCAATAAATATTGGAATTCTATCTTATAAGAGTTTTAAACCATTGGTAAATGGTGATCATGGGAAAAATTGTTACTGATTCATTCATCAATGTATTTTGATAATTATCCACTTAGTGTGTACTGCACATTACTTTGTTCACCTTTTCATGTAGAAACTGAACAGGATGTATTCCTAAGTAAGGTTTTGACATTAAAACTGTTTACCAAAATGATCTAGAAAAATAAGTAAACTTATTTATTGAATGACTGTATGTTAATGTCATAATAATTACAAACCTGTGGGAAATTTCTCCTTCTTGGAAGGAAAGAGAAATTAACCAATAATCCTATAAAGAAGTGAAAATAGTATACCTGCCACAACCCAGCCTTGCTCTTTGGCAACTTCTGGTACATTTTACAGTCCAACCTGCCCTTCATCCCATGCTTATAGGCAAAAATGTTTTAAATAATCTAAAAATAAAAAAATGTGACTAAAGCTGGAAGAACTTTGGGAGTTGGAAAACTCACTGGAGAGAGAATTACCCCTTTCTGTAGTCTTCAGTGAGTTTCTTCATTTGAGCTTCTATAATACTATTAATTCTTGATCAATATAAATTTGAGTGAGCTGTTGTATATAATGTGAAGTAGAAGTCCAATTTCATCTTTTTGCATGTGAATATCCAGTTGTCCCAACCCTTTTTTGAGAAGAATTTTTGCCCATTGCAACAACATCAGTGAACCTGGAAGACATGTAGAATGAACTAGATCAGACACAGCAAGACAAATAATGTATGATTTCACTTACATATGAAATCTAAAAAAGTCAAATTCATAGAACCAGAGAGTAGAAAGGTGGTTACCCAGGGCTGAAGGGTGGGAGAAATAGGGAGATATTGGTCAAAGGGTACAAACTTGCAGTTATAAAATGAATAAACTCTGAGGATATAATGTACAGCACAGTGAATATAGTTAATAATACTGTACAGCATACTTGAAATTTGCTAAAATAGTAAATCTTAAGTGTTCTCACCATAAAAAACCAACACAAAACCAAAAATGGTAACTGTGAGGTGGTGGCTGTTTTAATTAACTCGATATTGTATGCATTTTACAATGTATACATATATTAAACCACCATGTTGCACATCTTTAAAAAGATGTTGTCCAACTTAAACATATAAATTTTTTGTAAATAAATCAGGAAACAAATAAATAAAAACAATTTTGCCTATTGAATTGTATTGGTCAAAAATCAATTGACCATAAATGTAAAGATTTATACTGGAATCTTAATCCTATTGACCTACGTTTATCCTTATGACAATAGCATACAGTGTTGGTTATTACTGTAATTGATTGCTGTATTATAATCAAATACTTTATTATGTTATTGATTATAGCAGCTTTATAGTTGAGTTTCGAAATTTGGAAATGTGAGCACATCTACTCAATTTCTCTTTTTCAAGATTGTTTTTGCTATTCTGAGTTCCTTGAATTTCTGTATGAATTCTAGGATCAACTATTCTACTTCTGCAGAGGGCCAAGGGGTTGGCGGGAGTGGTGATATCTTATGTTGGTTTTGACTTGTATTTTCCCTATGATTAGTGGTGTTGAACACGTTTTATATACCTGTTTGCTAGCTATATATCTTCTTTGGAAACATGTCTATAGAAACAGAATGTAGAATTATGGTTATTAGGGCTAGAGACATGGTAGGAGATATGGAGAGATGTTGGTTAAAAGGTACAAAGTTGCGGTTATGTAGGATGAAAAAGTCTTGAAATCTAATTTATACCATTATGACTACAGTTAATAGAATTATATTGTACATAGGAAAATTGTTCAGAGAGTAGATTTCTGGTGCTTTCACCACAAATGCACACACACACACACACACGCACACACACACACACGCACATACACACAAAGGTTAATGTGTGAGGAAATGAATGTTAATTAGGTTGATTATAGTAATAATTTTACTATATTATATATCAAAACATCATCTTGTATTTCTTAAATATATATCATTGTTATAAATAACATTAAAAAAAAGCTAGCTGGGTGTGATAATAATTATAGTGATTGCATGTAGTGGAACTCATTGAATCCACTGGGCCTAAGCTTTTTGTGTATGGAAAATTTTTGATATCTAATTTAATCTCCCTACTTATGATTTAATATGTCTATTCAAATTTTCTAATTGTTTTGAGCCAGTTTTGATATTTTTTTGTCTTCCTAAAAATGTGTCCATATTGTGTATGTTACCAAATTGTGTATGAGAAAACAAAAAATATAATTAAAAAATGTATATATATATATGGTGTCCCTCATATTAGACTATGTAGTTACTTTTGCCAGTGATTTTTTTTCTTTGTGTGGATTTGAATTAATGACTAGTATTCCTCCATTTTAACTTGAAGGATTCCTTTTAGTTTTTCTTGTAGGGTGTACCTGCTGGCAAGGAATTTTCTGGTTTATTTATTTGAGACTATCTTAATTTCTCCTGTCTTTGGGGAGGATAATTTGGCTGGATTTAGAATTATTGGTTGAAAGTCTTTTTCTTCAGTTCCATTATTCTAGCAGTGAATTAAAGTGTATGTGTTGTTTTGATGGAATGCTATCCTTCATTTTGGAATTCATACTATATTATTTTAGTATGAAGTCCACTGAAATGTGGGTTGATAGTCAGAGGTTGTCTAAAGTAAAGCTTTTCTTTTTATAATTTACAAAGAAGCTATACGTGGCAATGAACAATGTTTGAGATTGTTTGAAGACCCTTAGAAATGACTTATTATTCTAAAATATTTGGTGTAGTTATATCATTATAACTCTTAATGTTGTTTTTAATGGAATGTATCCTTGCAAAATGGAAATAGCACTGGTTTGGGAACAGAAATAGTACAAGCTTGGAAAGAATAGGTCTGCTGTATATAAGCACTATAACATTGCAAAAGTAACACTATGTTTTTTAATTTTAACTCTTGAATTATTGTTTCATCAATTGGATAATTTGAATTATAATTGTTGCTTGGTAGAGTTTTTGCTAGGGGATTTAAGAAAATATCTTTAGACTTAGAAGATGTCTAATCAGGACTTGCTAAAACATTCATCTTCTTCAATTAAGAGAACTATTAAAGAGAATTTATAATTTCATTTTTATTTTTATAGTCATTTTCTTTAATGTCTGTCCATCTATTATTATTCATTACCATGTTTCTATTCCATTTATGAAAAAAAGCATTTCTATTTCACATTTAAAATAAGACAGTCTGTCTTGTGGATATTGGAAACAGAACTATGAAGTAAAAAGAAAGAAAATAAGTTTAGCCTTCATTGTATTACTGGTGCCAAGATAAATTTGGAATGTAATATATATTCAATGCAAATTAATTTATAAAAATAAATTAATCAATGAAAGCAAACTAGATGTTAATTACTGTTCAGAATAATCTTGCAAATTATTTGTTTGGGGGTTCATACTAGGTCTGTCAATTAAGTTCCTGAACTTGTTGCAACAATGTTACTAACCTCTTTTTTAACATCAGAGGGATTATTCATTATTAATTTGTACCAAGTGGGCAAACATTTAACCAAGTTTACTATTTGGAAGTGCTGAAAACACTGCATGAAAAAATTAAACAACCTGAACTTTTTGCCAACAATTCATGGCTCTTGCATCATGACAAAGCACCAGCTCACACAGCACTGGCTGTGAGGGAGTTTTTAGTCTGTAAACAAATTACTACATTGGAACACCCTCCCTACTTACTTGATCTGGCCTCCAATGACTTCTTTCTTTATCCAAAGATAAAAGACACATTGAAAGGAAGACATTTTGATGACATTCAGGACATCTAGGGTAATACAACGACAGCTCTGATGGCCATTCCAGAAAAAGAGTTCCAAAATTGCTTTGAAGAGTGGACTAGGCTCTGGTGTTGGTGCATAGTTGCCCAAGGAGAATACTTTGAAGGTGGCTGTAGTGATATTCAGCAGTGAGGTACGAACCACTTTTTCTAGGATAAGTTTGCAAACTTAATTGTTTGACCTCGTATGTCTTGATTATGGTTCAATTAAGGATAGTTCTGAAATCCCAGTGGCTTACCATAATTTATTTTTTTTTCTCACACTATTTGTTATCACTAATCAACACAGAAACTCATTTGGGGACCTGGCTAACAAAGCAGCCACCATCTTAATATTGATAATTTCTGAAAGGAAAAGAGAGAAGTACCTCACTGTCCAGAAACGAGTCACATGGCACCATCCAAAGACAGTTGTACTTTAGCCATGTGGCTAGAATCAGGGAAGAACAGAAAATATTAGGTAAACTGAAATTATTGCTACAGGATGTTTAATGCCTTGCTAAACAATGGTGAAGAAAAGAGATTTGCTTCAGCTGATCAGACTAAAAGAGAGTTGTAATAAGGTTAGACATGGTATCTATGATCAGAAGTAAAATGAAAAGCAGAAAACTCAAGTCTATATTGGTGATATCAACATTTAGAACAATTAATAATTGCATTTATTTATATACATTCTAAATTCAATGTCATTGTTTTTTGATAATCACTAATTCTATATTTCAACTTATTTATTTATTTATTTATTTATTTATTTATTTATTTTGTACTTACTAAATCACACCTTGTGCTTGGGGCTTCTTTATCAAAGTGGCCTGAAGAGATAGTCTTTTGACCTTACAAAATAAAATGTCTGTTTAATATTGTAATAAGCATTGGAGGAACTATAGTATAAAATAGGTGGTTTTCAGTAAGCATTAAGGTGATTATAAGAGTATGTTGGGCTGTGTAATTGTTGATTAAAGGAAATTGGTGTCAATATTCAGAAGAAAAAAAATTAAAAATATAAAGGCAGTTTAACCTTAGACTAAAGAGTTTGAATCTTATTCATTTACTCACTACATGGTTTTAATTGAGCAAGTCGAGAATAAAAACACCGTCTCCTTTAGGAATATTAGTTTCTTAGAAATCTACAAAGAAGATGGGAGGAAAGCTAGAGGCAAGGAAACAATTAGAGGCATTTTGCATTAGTCTAGAAATAAGGAAATAAAATCTTGGGTGAGAAAAAAAGCCATGGGAATAGAAAACAAACCACAGTGTGTGTGTGTGTGTGTGTGTGTGTGTGTGTGTGTGTGTAATACAAATACATTACTTTGCAAAAGATTAGCTAGTAAGATGAAGAAATGCAGAGTTTGAAAATGATTCATAACTTTGAGGTTGATTGACAAAAAGACATATAAAATTCCAAAAAGAGGAAGGTGTCAGACATTCTGATCAAGGGGTTTAATATGAATCTAATTTAAACATAGTGAGCTGGAGGGTACAGCCGATTATCCAAGTATAGTAAGAAGTGGGAAATGGGACTGGAACTTCTGTAATAGTTTTTAGCCTCTTTTGAATAGATGAATTATATACACTTGTCTAATTCTACTTGAACAACCCTAAATATAGTTTTAAGTTATTCATTTATTACAAGTCATAAAATGAATTCAGAGAATGTGAATTATCATATATCTGTAAGCCCATAATTTTTCTCTACTCCAGTGGAGCAGAACTAAAAAGTTTTAAAAAGTAGAAAAAGAAAGAAAAGTTAATGAAAATATGGTGACTTAGCTTTTCTTTTGCAAATTTTTTTTTACAAAGTTTATTTTTCTGATTCCAATAATTCCAGCATCATTTTAAATAGTCCTTATTGGCAACAATGGCATGCATTATAGATTCTGTAGGATAAAGCTTATAGGAATTTCATATCTTGACATCTGTCTCCTACATGTTGATAAAATATTAAAAAGGAAAATAACTATAATGAATCAGGAATATTTATGAAAGAACATGTCAAACTAAATAGGGAATTTATATCACAAGATCTGTCTTGAAATAAATAAATGAATATATATATATATATATATTCATTTGAAAGCAATAGGATATTTAGGGCAAAGAATTTGTCATACAAAGAATGTGGCTTCTTATCAAATTTTTTTGTGAATGCAAATGAGCAATTTAGTCATTTTGAAAGTGTGCTATGAATGCTCAGATGAAGCAAATATAATTATTTGTAACAAAGAATTATTTGGCTTACAAACTGTTAAAAGTCATTTTGTAAAATAAGTGTTCTGTTTTACAGTAGATAAAAATATTTGTTCATTTTTTGCCAGCAGTATCTGATTTTTCTCACCTGAATTAAAGCTCTTTCTCCATTTAACTTGAGGTTTATGGAAAACGTTTCAAATATTATATCTAACATTAATTACGATGTGATCAGAATTGCTTCCATGACTTGTAAGGTCTCTTTCTGTCAGGAAAGAGAGTTTTTATTCATTCAAACAACATTTATTTTTTCTTCCTCAAAAAGCTATGATGTGTCTATTTCAACTATTTGCAACATAGCAATAGATAAGAGAATATTTCTTTATATTCAGAGGGGCAATGCACAATAGAAAAGTAACTAAATTAAGGGCCGGCCGAGTGGCTCAGTTGGTTGAGTTCGCTCAAGAGTGCCAGCTCTGAGCAACAGGGTCGCTGGTTTGATTCCTGGTCAGAGCTGAGCTGCTGCTGAGCTCTGCCAACAGGTGGCATGAATGGCTAACCAAAAAAAAAAAAAAAAAAGTAACTAAATTAATATAAAATATCATGTTAGAAAGCCATAAATTATATGAAGCCCAAAAAGCAGAGTGAATGATTTAAGAGTGGTAAATGATGCTTACTTCTGATAAAGTAGTCAGGGAAAGCCTCTCTGAGACATAGAAAATTAGCAAAGATCTGAATGAGGTAAAGGAACTCTAGAACATTAGTTTCCCAGTCAGTGAAACAGCAAGTTATAATGTCCTAAGACAGTTAAAGCATGGTATTTTAAGAAGCTGAAGACCAGTGTCAATGGAGCAAAATGAGCAAGTCAAAATAAATAGAAAATAATTTTAGGGTGTTCACAAGGAGCAGATCATGTAGGTTCTTATACACTGTTCTCAGGGTAATAGTTACCCATGGGACATTCTGAAACAAGAAGTGTTATGATCTGATTTTCAGCTAATAAAACAAAATAAATTGTGTAGACTGTTGTGGGAGGTAAGTTGGCTTGGCCAAATATAATAGCATACCAAGTATACAGAACTAACTATATTAGGGATATAGTTTACAGGTAGAGCAGACAAGGCTGTCTAAGGGGTAGGTAATATAGACTATGAGAGAAAGAGACAATTCGAAGATAATTCTTTTTGGCATTTTGGGGTCAAGAAACTAACTGATACAATTTCCTGAGTTAGAAAATACTAAAGAAGACACAGGTTAGATTTGCTTATTAATATAAAACTGAAGATGCTTAATATGAATTTGGCAGACAAGTTCTGTGAGAAGACTTCCCTTCCCATCATTCATACATTTTTTTTCTTTAAAGCAGCATATTACAATTGCCTCTGTAACATAAGCTTGATAAAAACTCAGTCTACAATTAGTATTTAAAGCAAGAAACTTTGTTAGATTACAAAGCCAGAATTTTTTTTTTTTTTTTAATAAAGCAGAGTGCTGAAGTCATAGTCTAGGGAAATTCTATCAGTTACTAATTAGGAAGAAAATAATTCAGCAAAATAAATGAGAAGAAATACATAAATGAAGCAAGTATGGTCTCCTGTAAAGTGAGGTAAAACACATATTGCAAGGAGAAAATAATCAAGTATAGCAAATGCTGCATGGCTGAATATGGTAAGGACTGGAAATTATTCACTAGATTTGGTTACATGAATGTCATCATGGACAATAAAAGATATCAGTAGAATTGGACACACATATCTGATTAAAATGTGTTTAACAAAAAATTGGAGGTAAAAAAATGAAGCTGGTGAATGTATTATACAATTTAGAGGAATTATGGTATGAAGGGCTATAAAGAAAGTGAGTATGGTGGAGAGATACATATAAGTATAGATTTTCTTTTTTTTAAAAACTGGGACATATCTCAGCATGTTACTATATTCATAGGAATCATTCAAATGGATGAAATAATAATGCAGTAGAAAGGGTTGCAATTTCTGGATCAGTATCCTTATGTTGACAGGCGATAGGGAATGGAGCCATAGTTCAAGTGTAGAGGTTGGATGCAAACAGGGCATATTGAGAGTATGAAATGTGAGTTCATAACATTTATGGGTGAAGATGAGTTGTTATTTCTCCAGCGGTCTTGTTTTGGTTTTAGTACACTACAAATGAGGCTGTCAGGTGAAAGAGAATTAAAAAAATTGAAGGGTTCAAGAAAGGAGGAATGGTATGAGGTAGTTGAACTGGAACATGGGAGACTGTATTGTCTAAATTTGACATCAACTTTATCAATGTGGGATTTCCCTAAATACTCCAGTCAGATCTAGAAAGGATGGAAGTTTAGTGAATTTTGCATTGACTTGAGAGGCCAGAGGCCCAGAATCTATTCTGTCTCCTTCAATATTCCATTGCACCTATGTGCAACCATTTCTTTATCCAATAGTCTATTGATGGGCATTTTGGTTGCTTCCATATCTTGGCTACTGTAAACAGTGCTGCAATGAACATAGGGACACATATATCATTTCGAATTAGTGTTTTGGATTTCTTCTGATAAATACCCAGAAGTGGAACTGCTGAATCATAAGGTAGTTCTATTTTTAATTTTTTGAGAAACCTGCATACTGTTTTCCATACTGGCTGCACCAGTTTGCATTCCGTCCAAGAGTGTACAAGGGTTCCCTTTTCTCGGTATCCTCACCAAAACTTATTGATTTATTGATGATAGCCGTTCTGACAGGTGTGTGGTAATATCTCATCATGGTTTTAATTTGCATTTCTCTGATGATTAGTGACATTGATCATTTTCTCATATGTCTATTGGCCATGTGTATGTCCTCTTTGGAGAAATGTCTATTTGGGTCCTCCACCCATTTTTAAATTGGATTGTTGATTTTTTTGGTATCAAGTTGCATGACTTCTTTATAAATTTTGGTTACTAACCCCTTATCAAATGTATCTGACAAATACCTTCTCCCATTCTGGATGCTTTTTGATTTTCTGATGGGTTCTTTAGCTGCTCAAAAATTTTTAGTTTGATACATTCTCATTCATTTATTTTTTCTTTTGTTTTCCTTGCCCAGGGTGACATATCATAAAAAAATATTATTATTATTTTTTAAGAGGGCCCTCATATGGCCCTCATATGTGGGATCCGAACCAGGGCTGCTGGCGTTCCAAGCCAGCTCTTAACCACTGCACCACTTGGCTGGCCCATAAAAAAATATTATTAAGAGCAATGTTAGAGAGTTTACTGTCTGTGTTTTCTTCTGGGAGTTTTATGGTTTCAGTCTTATATTTAAGTTATTAATCCATTTTGATTTATTCTTGTATATGGAGTTAGAAGGTGATCCAGTTTCAGTTTTTGCATGTATGTGTGCAGTTTTCCCAACACCATTTATTGAATAGATTATCTTTACCCCATTGCATATTCTTGCTTCCTTTGTCATAGATTAAATGGCCATACAGGTGTGGGTTTATTTCTGGGCTCCCTATTCTGTTCCATTGATCTATGTGTCTGTTTTGATATCAGTACTGTGCTGTTTTGATTACGATAGCCATGTATTATAGTTTTATATCAGGTAGTGTGATACCTCCAATTTTGTTCTTTCTCAAAGTTGCTGTGGTTATTTGGGGTCTTGTGGTTCCATATAAATTTTAAGATTATTTGTTTTATTCTGTGAAAATTGCCTTTGGTATTTTGATAGGGATTGCATTGAATCTATAGATTGCTTTGGGTAGTATGGACATTTTAACAATGTTAATCCTTCCTATCAAAAGCATGGTATAAGTTTTCATTGATTTGTATCTTCAGTTTCTTTTTTCAGTGTCTTATAGTTTTCCAAGTACAGATCTTTTACCTTCTTGGTTAAACATATTCCTAGGTTTTTTGTTTGTTTGTTTGTTAATGGAATTCTTAATGTGACTGTTTTCTTAATTTATCTTTTTGACAGTTCATTATCGGTTCAATAATTTTCATTTTTGTAATGTCTTTTCTGGTTTTTGAATTAGGATAATTGTTGTCTCATAAAATGAGCTTGAAAGACTTCCCTCCTTTTTGAGTTTTTGAAATAGTTTGAGAAGGACAGTGGATGGGCTGGGAGAAACCACTGGTGTGTTTGTGGATTTGTTCTCCTCTGAGTAGGGGCAACTGCCAGACCATAGCTACTTCACCTCTGTAGCTCTTCCCTTATCATTAAAATTAGTGGCAGTGCACGTATGCTGCTCAGGAACTAGCTCTCCAGTTCTCAGGGCTGTAGGTATTCTGTTCTTTAATCCAACACTGCTACCATTTTTTCTGGGGCCTGCTGCTAGCACTGGGGGTGTGTGGGGAAGACAAGCTCTGGGAGGGTGAGTCAGGTGGCCAGGCTCCATGCTTTGTTTTCTGCCTGGCAGTGAGGGCTGTTAGATCACAATTGTCACACTTTTGTATTCGGTCTTTGCCCAGAGGTCTCTGACCTGATGGCTGGGTTAAGCTGTATTATATGTTGATCCCTGAGGCAGGATTGTTCACTGCCACGGAGAGTGTGCCTGCAGTCTCAATTCTCCCTTTTTTGTGGGACCACAGTGAGTTCCAGACTGCATCACATGGCCCCTATGTCTGCGCTTCTCCGTTCCCTCTCTCCTGTTCACCCTGATTACTCACTTTCAGATGCTTCAACACGCGTGTCTCCCATGAGTGTTTGTGTACTGTGTGGGGAGTCCTTGGTTGAATCCTTGGTAACTTCAAGGGGAAAGATCAGGTGGGACCCATCATGCCACTATGTTTCTGATGTCACTCTGTTGGGAATTTTTTGATTACTGATTCAATTTTATTAATGGTAATCAATTGATTCAGCTTATCTGTTTGTTCTTGACTCAGTCTTGGAAGCTTGTAGTTTCTAGGAATTTGTCCATTTATTACAGATGATATAATTTGTTTTGTATGATTGTTTCTAACCTCTTTTCATATTTGTGGTGTCAATGATCACTTCTCTTTCATTTCTGATTTTATTAATTTGAGTCCTCTCTCTTTTTTTCTTGATGAGTCTGGTTAAAGATTTATCAATTTTGGTTATCTGTTGAAAGAACAAGCTCTTGGTTTCATTGATCTTTTGTATTTTTTTAGACTCTGTTTTGTTTATTTCTGCTTTGATCTTTATTATTTTCTTCTTTCTGCTCTCTTTGGGTTTTGTTTGCTTTCTTTTCTAGTTCCATTATATATAAGGTTATATTGTTTATTTGAGGTTTTTTTTGTTTGTTTCTAGAGGTAGGCCTCTATTGCAATAAATTCCCCTTCCTACTGCTTTCACTGTGTCCCATAGCTTTTGGGTAATTGCCTTTAATTTTCATTTGTCGCATGGTATCTTTTGATTCTTCCTTCATCTCATCGTTGACCTATTTGTTGTTTAGTAGTATGTTATTTAGCTTCCGTGTGTTTGTGTGTTTACAGTTTCTTTTTCTTGTAATTGATTTCTAGTTTCATACCATGTGGTCAGAGAAGACACTTGATATGATTTCAGTCTTCTTAGATTTATTGAGACTTGTTTTATACCTAACATGTGGTCTAGCTTCGAAAATGTGCACTTGAAAATAATGCATATTCTGATGCTTTGGGGTGAAATGGTCTAAAATATCAGTTAAATGCATCTTGTCTAGTGGTTCATTTAGGCCACTATTTCCTTGATTTTCTATTCAGAAGATCTATCCATTGTTATCAATGGGTTAAAGTCGCCTACTATGACTGCATTATTGTCGATCTCTCCTTTTATGTTATTCAGTATTTGTTTTATATATTTAGGTGGTTCTCTATTGGGTACATAAATGTTTACAAGGGTTATGCCGCTTGTTGGATTGATCTCTTTATCATTATACAATGTCCCTATTTTTCTCTTTGTTTTTCAGTCTGTTTTGTCTAATATGAATATAGCTACCCCAGTTTTATTTTCATTTCCATTTGAATGAAGTATCTTTTTCTATCCCTTTACTTTCAGTCTGTATCTGTTGTTTGATCTTAAGTGAGTCTCTTGTAGATAGCATATGTATAGGTCTTGTTTTCTTATCCATTCAGCCCACCCCATGTCTTTTGATTAAGCATTTAACCCATTTCCATTTAAAGTGATTATTGATAGGTATACTTATTGCCATTTTACTATTCATATTTATGTTCTTTTTTCTCCTCCCTTTTTTTCTTAAAGAAGTCCCTTTAACATTTCTTGTAATACTGGTTCAGTTGTGATGAACTCCTTCAGTTTTTTCTTGTCTGGGAATTTCTGTCTTCTTCAATTTTAAAAGATAACCTTGCTGGGTAGAGTACTCTTAGTTGCAGGTCTTTGCTTTTCATCACTTTGAATATGTTGTGCCAATCCCTTCAGGCCTGCAAAGTTTCTGTTGAGAAACCATCTGTCTGTCTTATGGGACCATCTTTGTAGGTAACTAGCTGGTTTTCCCTTGTTGCTTTTAGGATTCTCTCTATGTCTTTAAACTTTGCCATTTTAATTATAATGTGTATTGGTGTGGGCCTGTTTGGGTTCATCTTGTTTGGGACTGTTTATGATTTCTGGGCTTGTCTGTCTATTTCCTTTACCTGTTTCAGAACATTTTCAGTCATTATTTCTTCAGATAGATTCTTAATCCTTTGCTTTTCTCTTCTTTTCTCATAGCCCTGTGATGTGAATGTTGGTATGGTTGATGTTGTTGCTTAGGCTCCTTGAGCTATCCTCATATTTTAAAAATCCTTTTTCTTTTTGATATTCTGGTTGGATGTTTTCTGCTACCCTGTCTTCCAAATTGCTGATTCAATCTTCTGCTTCATTTAGTTTGCTGGGGATTCCTTGTAGTGCATTCTTCATTTCAGTTATTGTATTCTTCATTTGTGACTAGTTCTTTTTTATGGTTTCTGTGTCATTTTATCTGCTTGCTATCTCTCTGTTGAAGTTCTCACTAAGTTCCTTGATCAACCTTATAACCATTGTTTTGAATTGTGTATTTGGTAGGCTGCTTGTCTCCATTTTGTTTAGTTCTTTTTCTGGAGTTTTCTCCTGTTCTTTTATTTGGGATTTCTTGGTTTCCTCATTTTGGCTGCCTCTCTATGTTTGTTTCAATGTATTAGTTAGATCTGCTACATTTCCCAGTCTTGGCAGGGTGACCTTATATAGTAGGTGCCCTGTGGGGCCCTGGTAGAGTTTCCCTGGTCACACGCACCAGGTGATTCAGGAGTATCCTTTTATGGGTTATCTGTGCCTTCCTATGATAGCTGAGCCTTGGTTACTATTGGCATGTTTGTGGGTGGGATTGAACCTCAGGCTGACTATGGTGTTTAGCCATGTTTGCTGCTTATGGGCTGCTATATGTGCTGTTTACCCCATAGACCGGGATCTACTCCAGTGGGTTCTGGTGCTGTGGAAACTGGTTTAATATACTTTAACTGTTAATGATAGCTGTAGTCAGCTAAACTAAATATGGAAATATTAGAAATACATAAAGCTTTAATTTCATTTCAATATGTAATACATAAGGCAGAGCTCATATACCACAATGGAATTAATTGGAAACCATGAAGATAAAGAAATTTGTTGACACAGTACTTTTGAGAATACTGAAGACTGGATTAACCATTATTAACATTGTCATAAAGATAAGAAAGCCAACTGTTGAAGACTATTAATAAATCAGTTACTATAAAGAGTCAAAGAGAAAACTCTAGGGGAATATGATTAATGAATTCCCATATTTACTATACCAACATACATTCTGTACCTTGTCACTGTAAACGTAAATTTTTGCATTTGCTTTTCCCATGCATTTTCCTATGAAACTATGTTTCTTATAAAATGTACGGTTTGATAGCCTATGAAATATAGGTTTTTCCATCTATGCTATAGACATTACATTCTTGTTAGAGGAAATTGAGACTATTCGCTCAAGCTATAATGTAGAAACCATCTGTACAATGACTAACTCATTATCTGAAATATTAAAGTACAGTTCAAGCTCCAATAGTATATAAATGATATAAATCCACTCAGTATACAAAAACTTTAAAACCCTTTTTTTCCATCTCCTGTCTAAACTCTGTTGAGAAAAGTAAAGTGACAGTGCTAACAGGTTTATTTTAAACTCATAAGGACTTTATTTTCCTTTGAAACTAAATGTCAGACTATAATTTCTCTTTAAGAACCTCTTTAACTAGAATACATTCATACCTTTAAAAATTACCTTTATTGGGACGGCTGGTTGGCCTAGGCTGTTAGAGCTTAGGCTCATAACACCAGTGTTGCCGGTTCAATTCCCACATGGGCCAATGAGCTGTGCCCTCCACAACTAGATTGAAAACAATGACTTGACTTGGAGCTGATGGGTCCTGCAAAAAACACACTGTTTCCCAATAAAGTTTTTAAAAAAATACCTTTATTAAGGTAAGATTTATATACAATAAATTCTTCTAATATTTTTCATTTTTTAAGCTCTTGCTTTCTGTTATTTTCCACAAGTGAGTTCATACAGTGTTTGTCTTTCTATCTCTGACTTATTTCTTAGTATAATGCCCTCAAGATCCATCTATGTCAAAATAGCAAGATTTATTTTTTATGACTAAATTATATTCCAGTTTGTGTGTAGATTTTATTTATTTATTCAGTCATTGGACACTTAGGTTGTTTTCATATCTTGGTTTTTATAAATAATGCTGCAATGAACATATATCTTTTCTAGTTAGTGTTTTGTTTTCTTCAGATAAATAACAGAGTGGAATTGCTAAATCATGTGGTAGCCTAATTTTAATTTTTTAAGAAACCTTCATCTTGTTTTCTATAGTGGCTGGACCGTGTAGTGTAGAGGCTTCTCTTTTCTCTACCTCCTCAACAATACTTGTTATTTCTTGTCTATTTTTTTTAAACGTTGTTGAAGACATAGACTTTTTTTATATATAAATATTTTTGGGGGAATTGGGGGAGGGGAACAGTGTTGAGGAATTGGGGAAAGGGACCGGCCAAGTTGTTGTTCTTCAATCTTCGTTGTGGAGGGTGCCAGTTGCGATCTGGCTTCCTGTCGACAGCTCGTGGCCTCTAAGCTAAAGATGCTGTGTTCAATCTTAGTTGCAGGTGGGCATAGCCACCGTCCCATGCGGGAGTTGAACCAGCAGCCTTGTTGTTAAGAGCACATGCTCTATCCACTGAGCCATCCGGGCGGCAGCTCAGCTCAAGATGCTGAGTTCAGTCTCAGTTGAGAGTGGGCATAGCCAACATCCCATGCGGAAATTGAACCAACAGCCTTGTTGTTAAGAACTCCCACCCTATCCACTGTGCCAAAGGGGGGAAGCAGCTCAGCTCAAGATGCTGAGTTCAGTCTTAGTTGCAGGTGGGCATAGCCCACCATTGAACAGGCAATCTTGTTGTTACACCAGCTGAGCGATCCTGCCACCTATCGGCAGCTCAGTGACAGCTCAGCTCGGGTGCAGCATCACTGGCCCATGGGGGAATTGAACCAAAGGCCCTGTTGCTCAGAGCTTGTTCTCTAAGCCAACTCTTAACCAACTAAGTCACTTGGCCCACCCTCTTGTGTTTTTGATAATAACCATTCTATTAGGTGTAAGCTGATGTCTCCTGGTTTTGTTGTGCATTTCTCTAATAATTAATGATATTGAGCATTTCTTTTTCATATATCTGTTGGCCTTTTGTATGTCTTCATTGGAAAAATGTCTATTCCGACATGCTGCCCATTTTTTAATAGTATCATGTGTTCTTTTTGGTATCGAGTTATATGAGTTTTTTTATATATATTTTTTAGATATTAACTTCTTATTAGATATACAATTTGTATATATTTTCTCCCTTTCTATATATTGACTTTTCATTTTGTTTATGAGATGAAAAGTTTCATATGCTGTGCAGAGCTTCTTATAATAATTTGTTGTAGTCCTACTTGTTTATTTTTGCTTTTGTTGTCTCCCTCTGCTTTTGGTGTCAGATCCAAAATATCAGCACCAAAACCAATGTTAAGGAGCCTATTGCTGATGTTTTCTTCTAATAATTTTATGGTTTCAAGTCTTACATTCAAGCCTTTAAACCATTTTGAATTAATTTTAATGTATGGTATAAGATAGTGGTCCAGTTTCAGTGTTTTTTTGTGAGGCTCTCCACTTTTCCCACTTCCATTTATTAAAGAGCCCATTTTTCTCCCATTGTAGGTGATCTTTTATATTTCTGTGGTGTAGTTGAAATGTCCCCTCTTTTATTTATAATATTGTTTGTTTTAGTCTTCTCTCTTTTTATCTTGGTAGCCTGTCTAAAGGTTTGCCAATTTTATTTATCTCTTCAAAAAAAGGAGTAGGGTTTTGCAGTGTCTGCAGTGGGGTCCATGGTTGGCAGGCTTGTTCTCAGAAGCTCAATTGGATCTGGTATCCTATCTGTTCCCTTGGTGGATGGAACTGCTTCTAGTACCTTGTTCAGTAAGGTGACATGGGACAGCGTCGACTTCAGGGTTCACAGTTGAGTCCTTGATGAGTGGGCCTATTGCCAGGTTCACAGCAGTGTGGATTCTGCCAGGTCACTAGGAAAGCTGCTGGCTTGTCACTAGATAGGTCTCTTGGTGGGTAGGACTAGCCCTGCACTGTAGCTGGGAGGGGCTGGAACTGAGCCCTAGGACTATTTTAGGTTCCATAGTCAAGACAGATCTGCACACCTGGCTCTGGAAGCATGAAGAATGTGTTTCCTGCCAGGTCCCTGGGTGTGTTGAACTAGTCCCTGATGGCTGGAGGGGAGGCAGCTGAATATCCAGACCTTTCAAGATACCTGAGGCACAGATATGAGTGTCTTTCACCAGATCCCTGTGCTGGCAGGACTACTTATGGACTGTGGCTGGGAAGAGGGGTTAGAACTGTGTGGACTGGAGTATCTCCCACTGGTTCCCTGGGCCAGCAGTACTGCTCATGGAGCATGGCTGAGAATGGTTGGTGCCAAGAAGATGCCCTATCAGGATCTCTAGAAGCATGATCTCTAAGAGCATGGCTAGATATTTGGGCTTTCTGGTCTGCTGGCAGACTGTAGCTGTGATGGTGTTGAAGCCAAATAGAGGACACTTCAAAATCTCCAGGATGCAGATGGGAGTGACTCTTGGTGTGTTCCTGTGCCAGCAGGACTTCTCATGGACTATGGTTGGGAGGGATTAAAGCCTAGTATAGTCCTTTTCTTAATCTTTGGGGTTGCAGGCAGGAATGTCTCCTGCTGGGACTTTAGAACCTCAGGACTGCTGGCAGACTGGAGTGTGAAGAAACTAGAGCTGCACATAAGGCCTTTTTAGGATCTCTGGGGCACAGAAGGGAGTCTCTCTTGCCTGGTCCCTGTGTCAGCAGGCCAACTCACAGACTGCTGCTGCCTAACACAGTGCCCTTTCAGGATCTCCATCGGTGCAGGTGGGAATGTCTCCTGCAGGAATCCCATGCCAGTAATACTGTTTGCCAATTGTGACTGGGATGGGCTGGATCCCAGTTATAGGGACTTTTCAGAATCTATACTCTGACCAAGTTTAGTAGGCTTATCTACAGAGGTTTTTCAGACTGCATTGGAGAGGGGCTGAATTGGTTCCCAAGCCACTGCAGGGTCCACACCTGGGACAGAAGTCTGTATGTCTATTATCTCATGCACAAGTGGCCATGACTCCTTGGGGAATCTCTTTTATATGGTGCTGATGACAGACCCAAAGACAAGCACGGCTGTGGTCAAGTTCTCAGGGGTATTGAACTGTTCCTGTGTCTATCGCTAACACCACAGTTTCAAATCATCTGCCTGGGGGCAAGCCTGCCTTCTTATAATGGCTCTCCTTGGTCTTGGCTCAGGCCCAGCTTTCACAGCCTCCTACAGGATCCCAGAAAGGCAGTTCCATCTGTGGATAGATGCCAAATTATTATTGTTGAGGGTGGATATGTGGGAAGGACATCACTCACCTCAGTACTCCCAATTTATTGAGGCTTCATGTACTCCCCAGCCTATGATTTGTCTAGGTGAATATTTCATAACAACTTGAAAATAATTTTACTCTGCTATTTTAGGTTGAGGTTTTCTATAAATATCAATTAGGTAACATTGTTTGATAGTGTTATTCCAATCTCCTATATCTTTGCTGATTTTCTGTCAACATTTTTATTAATTACTGAAAGAGGAGTGGTATAATCTCTAACTATAATTGTGTATATGTATTTTTCTTTGCAGAACTGTCAGGTTTCACTTCATGTATTTTGGGGGTATTTTTGTTTGTTTGTTTGTTTGTTTTTTGTTTTAAGATTTTATTGGGGAATTGGGGAAGGGGAACAGACAAGTAGCTGTCCTTTTATTCTTCAGTCTAGTTGTGGAGAATGTTGCTTCACTGGCCCATGTTGCTATCATCATTGCGCTCTTCTCGGGTGAGGGCGATTGGTCTCTGGCCTCTGGATGGCTGCTCACTATGGCTCTTGGCCGCTCACGCTGGCTGCCGGCCACTCACTGTAGTCTATGGCAGCCCACTGCAGCAGGGGCTGAAGCTATGCCATCCCGGGGACTCAAGCAGCCCAGCTCCAGGTGGAGCTGTTGTTGACCACCTTAGCTGTAGAGGGCAGTGTCACTGGCCCTCATATGTGGGATCCGAACCGGGGCTGCTAGCCTCCCAAGCCAGCTCTTTACCAACGCACCACTCGGCTGGCCCTCACTTCATGCATTTTAAAGCACTGCTATTAGGAAAATTTGCATTTCCGATTGTTATGTCTCCTTGATAAATTTTCCATAAGTTTGAAGAGTGCCAGTTAATATATATTTTTTCTTTTTCAATCTACTTTGTCTCATATTTATTTTCTCTAAGTACTTATGCTTTGCCTATCTGTGTTGAAACTTTAAAATGTAATTTTTATGCAGGAGGGTTGGATTTGCCTGATTCAGAGTTTCTTGAATTTCAAACATTGAAGGGCTTAGGCCATTTGCATATGATATAATTATTGATTGGTTCAGTTTGTATCAACCACATTGCCTTTGGTTTCCTATTTGTTCTGTCTTATTTTTGTTCTTAGCTTTCTTCACAACTTCTATTGGATTGAATATTTTTAGTATATTCTATCTTATTCCCCAACACTGGCTTATTAGCACTGTTTTTATAAGTGTGTGATCTGTACAGTAATCTAGACCCCACACTGAAAGGAACTTCATGCTTGGTTTAATGTTCTGATGTGGCTATCTTGAAATACTTTTTGATTTAACAGTTTTGTTTTGTTTTTAACTTTTCAATTACAGTTGACAATATTGTATTAGTTTCAAGTATGCAACATAATGATTAGACATTTGTATAACTAATGAGGTGACCACCCCAATAAATCTATCCATCTGACATCATACATAGTTATTAGTGTTCTTGACTATATTTCTTAAGCTATAATTCACACCCCCATAACTATTTTCTAACTACCAATTTGTACATCTTAATCCATTCACCATTTCACCCATCCCCCCAACTTCCCTCTTGTCTGGAAACCCTCAAAATGTTCTCTGTATTTATGAATTTGTTTCTATTTTGTTTGTTCCTTTATTTTGTTCTTCAGATTCTACATATAAGTGAAATCGTGTGACATTTGTCTTTCTCTGTCTGACTTACTATATTCAGCATAATGCCCTCTCCCTACATCCACATTGTTGCAGATGGCAAGATATTATTATTTGTTTATAGCTGTGTAATATGTACCACCTCTTCTTTCCATTCATCCATTGATGGACACCCAGGTTGCTGCCATATCTTGGCTATTGTAAACAATGCTGCAATGAACATATGGAGGCACATGTCTCTCTGAAATAATGTTTTGAGTTTCTTTGAATAAATACTTAGAAATGGTTAAGATTAATGGGCCCTTCTTTGACTCTTGTTATAGCCTATGTTTTAAAGTTAATTTTGTCTGGTGTAAGTACTGCTACTCCAGCTTAAAAAAAAATAAAAATTCCATTTGCATGAAATATCTGTTTCCATCCTTTTATTTTCAGTCTCTGTGTGTCTTTCCATCAGAAGTGAGTCTCTTATAGGCATCATAGGTAAAGGCCTTGTTTTCTTATGCATTCAGCCACCTTATGTCTTATGATTGTTGCATTTAATCCATTTACATTTAAAGGAAATTGTTCATAGATAAGCAGTTATTGCATTTTATTATTCATATTTTTATGTTTTTTTTCTCCTTTTTAAAGAAGTCTCTTTGTCATTTCTCATAATACTAGTTCAGTGGTGATGAACTCCTTCAGCTTTCTCCTTATCTATCTTTCAATTCTAAATAGTAGCTTTGATGAGTAGAATAACCTTGATTGTAGGTCCTTGCTTTTTATCACTTGACTATTTCCTGCCAATCCCTTCTGGCCTGCAGAGATTCTGCTAAGAAATTAGCTGAGTCTTATGGGAGCTCCCTTGTAGGTAACAAACTGCTTTTCTCATGCTGCTTAGTTTTTTCTCTTTGTCTTTAACCTTTGGCATTTTAATTGTGATGTGTCTTGATGTAGGCCTCTTTGGGTTCATCTTGTTTGGACTCTACTCTTCCTGGGCTTGTATGTCTATTTCCTTTGTCAGGTTAGGAAGGTTTCCTATCATTATTTCTTCAAATAGGTTTTCAATTCTTTGCTCTCTCTCTTCTCCTTCTGGTACTCCTATAATGCGAATGTTGGTAAGCTTAGTGTTGTCACATAGGCCCCTTAAAGCATCCTTTTTTTTTTTTTTAATTCTTTTTCTTTTTGCTGTTCTGCTTAGGTGTTTTCTGCTACCTTCTCTTTTAAACCACTGATTTGATTCTCTGCTTCATCCACTCTACTTCTGATGCCCTCTAATATATTCTTCATATCAGTTTATGTATTCTTCATTTCTGACTAGTTCTTTTTCATGTTTCCATTTCCATTTTTATGTTTCTTATCTCATTGTTGAAGTTCTCCCTAAGATCATAGAAAATCCTTATAATCATGTTTTAAACTCTACATCTGGTTGATTGCTTGTCTCCATTTTGTGTAGTTTCCACCCCCACCCCCTCACCCCCCTGGAGATTTGTTCTCTTCTTTCATTTTGGATCTGTTTCATTGTCCCCATTTTTGGCTACCTCCCTATGTTTGTTTCTATGTATTAGAAAGAGCTGCTATGTCTCTCTGTCTTACTAGAGTGGCCTTATGTACTAGGTGTCTTGTGGGGCCCAGTAGTGCATTCTCCCTGGTCACCTAAGCTGGGTGTTCCAGGTGTGTCTCTTGTGTGAGTGTGTTGTATGTGCTGTGCGGTTGTAGTTGAGCCTGAGTTGCCATTCACATGTCAGTGTGAGGGACTGACTCTCAGGCTGATTGCCCATGACTACAATGGAGGAGCTGTTGTGCAGGGGCTGACCTTATGGAGCAGGATTCACTATAGCAGGGCTTTGGAACATGCCCAGTCTGAAGTTTGTATGTGTCATCTGCAGAGGCAGCCAGGTGGTGCTTTGGTTCTGTCAGAAGCTGGCCACTGGTCACTATCCTCAGGGGATCCCTGCTGCAGGCCATTTTCAACCACATCTTGTGCCCTGCTTGGATGAGCCACAAAGCTATTAGCAGATGGTCAACACTCATGCTGGGTGAGAGGTGCTTGGGAGAGGAGGCCAAGCCTCAAACCAAGACCAGCTGCTTCTAGGGCTGGGCTTGAGGCTATCATCAAGAAGTACAGGGAACACCAAGACCTGATGCTGTTTGGGATTTGGGAACCTTTGAGAGATTTTAGGAAAGTCCACAGCATGAGCCAAGACAAGGCATTCTACGGAAAAGCCACTGGAAGTAGTTTGGTTGGGCCCATATGAGACAGCATGGCAGGATGAACCATGATCGCCAAGTTGATGGCAAAGCAGATATGGTGGCTGCCTTTGTCTGTACACTGGAGGTGAGAGGTATTTAACAGAGAAACAAATGCCTTTTGCCAGCATTTCTGTTCGGGAGAAAGCTGCCCCTCTAGTCCTTGCCCTGAGGCCAAATAAATCAGTTCCTCCCTGCATGTCCCTGGCATCATTGGAGCTGCTGCCCCAGCACTGGTGCTCAGAGCGAGTTAGTCATTCCATTTATGGGCTTGGTAAGAGGAGAGCCTGGGATTCCAGCCACACTCTGCCTTTCTCAGCCACAATCTCTGCTTGTTTTTATAGTCAGAAGTTGTGAGGATGTCTCTTCCCCACAATGGAATCCTGGCATGGGGATCCTGGTGTGGGGCTGGGACCCCTCACTCCTCTGGGGTACCTCTGCAGCTGAGATATCCCTCCCAATTTTTAACTGCCACATGTGGGAATGGGGACCAACCTGTTCCATATCTCTGCTCCTCCTACCAGTCTCAGGGTGGTTTCTTCTGTATGTTCTTAGTTGTAGGGCTTCTGTTCAGTTAGACATGAGGTGATCCCAGAGATGGTAGTTCTGTAGTTATAATGTTGATGTCGTTGTGAGAGGAGACAAGCACAGCGTATACTCCATCATCTTGACCAGAATAGTACTATATTAAAATTTTTAAAAGAATTAAAGAAAGGGCCCAGCATTTTTATTTTCTTGAACCCCACAAATTATGTATCTGGCCTTTTTTATAGCTGCACATATAGAAACACATACACATGTTGTTTTTTAGTGTTTTCCCCATGATTTATTAGATTTATTTTTAAATTTTCAGTCTATCTGCACATAGTATTATACTATTTAAAATCTAAGATGCTTAAAACTGTAGAGTTCTTTTTGCCTCCTCTCATTTTTTTGCCATGTGTTTTACATTTATTATACAATACCCATACATTACATTGTTTATAATTAGATTTAAATTAAAAGTTATCTACTTCTCTAATACATTAAAATGAAAGAATTATCTTTTATATTTATATGTTTACCATTTATGACATTTTTATACATTTTTAAGAAAATTCATCCTGTGGCATATTTCCTCAGCCTGAAGAACTGTCAAATTATATAGTATTGTAAGTTGGCAGCTGACAAAATCTTTCAACTTTTGTTTGATTGCAAAATAATCTGTATATTGTCTTTTTAAAGTTTGTTTATTAAACTTATTGGGGTGACATTGGTTAATAAACATATAGGTATCTAGTATACAGTTCTATAATATATCAACTGTATATTGCATTGTGTTCACCACCAAAAGTCAACTCTACATCTGTCACCATATATTTTTGAAAGATATATTCAGTAGATATAAAATATTAGTTTGATAGTTGAAAGGTTTCACTTCGTTGTTTTTATATTTCACAATTTCTGATGTTTGTGATTTTCTTTGTTTCACAGCATGTAATATGATGTTTTCCTCTCCTTTTAAAAATTTTATCATATCATTGGTTTCCAATGCTTTTAGTATACAGTAATACCTTGGTTCGTGAGCATAATTTGTTTCAGAAACAAACTACTCGTATTGCAAGACATCGCTCATTTACCACGTTAAGTATTAGAAAGTTTGCTCATCTTGTGGAATACTCGCAAACCAAGTCACTCGTAATCCAAGGTTTTACTGTATTTCCTTGCTTTGGTTGCTTTTGTATTTATTCTGCCTAGGGATCTCTGAATTTCTTGGTTTGGTTTAGATTTTTCACCAAGTGTTGATATTTCTTACTACTGTTTTATGTAATATATTTTTCTGTCTCCCTCAAACTTTTCAAGGACTTTAATTACACAAATGTTAGATTACTTGAATTGTTCCACCAGTTACTGAGGCTCTCTTAATTTTTTTCTTAGTCTTTTTCCTGTCAGTGCTTCAGTTTGAATAGTTTCTATTGTCAGGTCTTTGTTTACTGATCTTCTGTAGTGTCTCATCTATTCTAAATATCTGACCTATTACATCTTAATTTCAGATGTTATATTTTTTTAACTCTAGAATTTTTCTATTTCTCATTTCATTTTTTCTTTTAAATCATTGATCATATGTATATTTATAATACTGATTTAAATACCTTATATATTACATCTGTCATTTCTTATATCATTCTTTTTTTGCTATTGCTATATCTTTCTCATGGTATTTTGTCACATTTCCCTATGCATTCTCATATGATTTTGTGTTACAGAGTGCTGAAAATTGACTCTTACATTCAAATAGTTTGGATTTTTTTTCATGGGGAGTTAAGTTTCTTGAAGATCTGCTTTATCATTTTAGGGCTTATTTTTAATGCTCTCTTAGGGAAGGTTTATGGTAGCCTTATCTCTGGCCAAGTTTAATCCCTACTAGTAAGGCTTGACTCCTCTGAGGTCTCTACAAAATGGCCTTGGTGTTCTTCAAGTACTTTCTACCCTGACTGTTCAGAGCTCAAATATTGTTCAATTCTTTGTTTGCTGTGGGAATTATTTGATTTACTTCATCACGTTTGCTATTCGTCTGACCTTACACAATTTTACCCAAGATGTATTTGGCTTGATATTTAGCAATTAATTCAGGAGAATCCTGGATTCTTTTCAGGATTTCAGGAGCTTTTATTCTGACTGGGTGTTACATCTCCAGGTCTCTGGTCCATATATTCTAATCTCTCCTAAACGCATCAGTGCTACTGCCCTCTGTTTGAGATCCCTTTCCTGTACTTCAGTTTACTAATTGTCTCCAGGCAGATATTGCATAACCATAACATTACTTAGCCTGTTTCCCTTCTTTCAGTTATAAAAATCCTATGCTTCTTGTTGTCCAATATCTTCAAACTATTTTATATTATGTCCAGTGTTTCTATTGTTTACTCTGTAAGTAGACATTTTTTCTTCTTGGTTTGTCATAGCATGGAGAAAGACCCACATGCTCCTTTTTCTAATTAATATATTGTAAAACCAATATATTTTGCAATGAAACTTACAAATAATAAGATATTCCTACTAACATATTCCCCTTGCCAAGATATCGGTAAAAGTCCTACATCTGGATAATGGAATAAGAAATCATATGTATTTAAACTATGTGGTCAATATGTACATGCTTAAGCATGACTATATTAGCAGATGCAATGCAGTATAGATTTACACCTACTTATAATAAGTAGGTTTGGAAAAGAGAAGTCAGACATTGAGTACAATAAAAGAGCAGAGTTGTTAATAGAAGTAATAGCATGTCAAGCTTATGTGCACATTTAAAAGGAAGAGGGAAATAACCATATTGAAATACAGATGATGTTGCAAAGCCATTTACACACTATATAAGTTGAGAAACAACTATTATGCAATAACTATACATTCACTCCACTACCAGCACCTGATAGGTACCCACTAATCATTCTTAGGAATTTGCCAGGCAGACTGATGTTCACATGCTCTTTTTCCTTTCCCTTAGAGGTGAACTTCTTGTTTACAAGTATGTGAATACATTTGCTTCATATATTTTCTCCAGTTTTGTAGTTTCTGGTGGCAGGTGGCCTAATCTTCATCCATTTATTTAATCACTGTTAGAAATAGATGTAGGTGAGAATTCATATTTAAAGTGATTTATATGTATATTAATTTTTATACATTCATGGGTTGTGATTTGCATCACAATGAGTGATTAATATTTTTCAACTAGTAACCAGAGTTTGATTCAAATGCTTAAAATAAAAACATTTGATTTAATTTAATTTAATTCCAAAGATTCAAAAGACTAGAAGAAATGTCTATTAGGAAATTTACAAAATAAACTATCTTCATATACAAACTTGAACAAAAATCAATGGGGAATGATTCATGTATATGTGGGATAAAGCGAAGCCCATAACCCTGAGTTTATTTGCAGTAAACATATATATGCATACATATGTGTATTTATATAATATGTAATAATATTTTATACTATATAAATATATGATAATATTTATGCATCTATATGTATGTGGTAGACACACACCCAAGCACATATATTTAGATAGCAAAAGAGATAGATAGATAGATAGATAGATAGATAGATAGATAGATAGATAGATATATACTTGGAAGGGTAGATGGAGACCAAATAATTCAGGACCTTGACAATTATACTCAAAAATCAGTCAGAGATTCTCAAATGAAAAAATAAAATGATGAAAAAGATAAAATGGAAATACTTGTTTTGAATCTATATTTAAGGTGAATTAGAACTTGAAAAGTTAGAGACTAAAAATAATCTCAAATATTATTGGAATAAGCACGATATGAAATTTTAAGGTAGTGGAAGAGGGTGTTGCTGATGAAAATGCAAAATAAATGTGCAGGCTGGAAAAAGTTTTAAAAGTGAAATAATAGATTTTCAACTATTGAGAGGACAATAGTAAATGGAGAGGACAGAAAAAAATAAGGGAGTATCAAATGATTTTCACATAGATATGATGTAAGTATAAATGCTTGTTTGTTCTTACCTACTTTTTCTGAATCATTTTTAAATGAGGATTGTTTTGTATGATATTATAATATGCCACGAAGTAGTCAACTATAATATTTGTCAAACTGATAACTAGCTGTTTTTTTGTAATAGTAATATTCTGTTTTACACCATAGAGAGGTCATTGAAAATACATACATTTGCTATTTATATATTATTACATATGGAATATACCTAAAAAATGCCAAGAGCTTGGTATTTTAGATACTTTTTATTTTTTTTTAATTTTAGCTGAGCCATCCTGACACCTGTTGGCAGCTCAGTGGCAGCTCAGCCCAGGCTAGGGATTGAACTGCTGTTGCTCAGAGCTCAGCTCACACCCTTGAGCAAGCTCTTAACCAACTGAGCCACTCAGCTGGCCCAAGAAACTTTTCAAAAAGTTGCTAGTAACTATCTGTTTCATCTTGAAAAATTTGAATTTCCATAGGTGCTTTTCTTTAAATAAAGAAATTCTATAATGGAACATTTCTCAGGTTCTACTTGCAAAATGTATAAAATATTGATATAAACTTCTAATAATTGAAGTACTGGATTTTTTTAAAAAGGTAAAATGCTTTATGTGTTGTTGCCCCATACATAACAGTAGGGTCATTGTATATATTTTTTGCAGATTTTTAAAAAAAATGCAGAAAATGGAATGGCTTAGGCATATAATAAGCAATCTGAAATGAAATATAATTTAGTAGTCATATATCTTATTATGGCAACCTAAGTTTTGTTTTTTTTTTGAGAAAGTGATTTCTTGAGGAGTTTGAGTCAGTAGAAGTTTTTCATTATTTTCCTCACATTGTTAGCTCTTTGAGCATGACATTTTCTTCTTAGAAAATCTCACTTAGCAGTATTAATCAAAGACTCCTTAAGCCAAAATCCAATGTTTGCATATTTGCCTTTATAAATAAAGGTTATATCTACACAATAAAGATATGTAATTAAGATAGTTATTAAGAGTTAAGACAGGACCCCAGCCCATTTCTTACTTTATTAACTGAATATTTTTCCATTACATTCATATCACCTGTTCTATTTTATAATAATAGCTGTCATTTTATGCAACAGACATCATGCTAACAGTTTTAGGTACATTAATTGAATTAAATCTGTCACCCATATAGAATATGTAGCATTAATTTTATTTATGGATGAAAATGCATGCTCAACAAACTATCTAAAACTAACTTATTTTCGGTTTTAAAATTGAAAATGGCAGAGGCATGAAGATTGGTAATCTTACTCAAATGTCCATGATTTTGAATACTATTGCATATAGTTATCTAACTAGATATTCTTGCAGTGACAGGTGATTTTCTGATAGCTTGTAACAATTATGAATAACATTATTGGCGTATCTTATAAGTTCTGGCCATGTATTCAGTAATTTTATAGACTTTACCAGGAGGTTCCATTTGGTTCCAACTGATGCAAACTCCATGGCTGATTTTAAAATTATGTTAGCATGTATTGTTTAATGTGTAAGCAGCTTTCACTATAGAATTGGTATCTCAAACAGCAAGCTGTGCTAAAACTTTCTGTTATGGAAGTGCTAATATATGTAATCATACTAACAGCTTAATTCTTTTTCTATAACTTGTGTCACTATACTAACATTTGTAACATAATCCCTATTTGAATTTCTGCTTGTTGATTATTCACATTCAGTATTTCTATTAATAAATGATTAGTCTCTCATGTTACGCTGTTCTTTTTTCCTCCAAAATTTCTCTGTCTTCACAGTTCTCTGTTATTCTTTGACATTCAGAAGTTTTATTTCAGTCTAGAAGTACATTTTATATCACCTTTGTATCTTTATATTTTATTGAAATATAGCCATTTTAATTGCTAAGACAAAGATTTTGAGTATATATATATATTAAATTATGGTTGTACACCTGACACTAATAAAAAAACAAATATTTTTAATAAATAAATACTAAATTAGTAATTTTTTTCAAGTAAATAAATGCACTGTTTAGTAAATAATTATTTAAAAATACTGCTGACCTGCCAGCTGGCCATTAAATAGTTTATTCAACAATAGTGCTTATTTTCAGTGATAAATGTATACCTATCTGTTTATTGCCTATAGAGATTCTATACAATCACCATCCTGTTGTATCTTGCAAAATCATGACGTTACAGTTTACTTAGAAATATTGTCCCTGTTCTCCAATTACAGATGTGGATTTTTGGTAGATATTTTCCTAGTCTCTGTCTGAGTTAAATCATGATCATATGCTTAACAATGAATGAAGGAAAACCAAGATCATATATTTGAAGAAGGAATTAGCCATAGTGTCTAAATTCTAATGACACTATTCATAAGTCTAATGATATAATTTCACTATTTTTCACTTTATTGTCAACACAACTTATTCTAAACCCTCCTGAAATGCTTACTCCTTCTCGCATGACAGTAGAAGAAATTTTAAATAACAGTTTAAAACATAAGAATTCATATAAATCTAAGTTTAGACATTTAAATGTTTAATTTTCTTTTTTTTGTTCGTTTGTTTGTTTGAGGGCAGTGTCACTGGCCCTCATATGTGGGACCGAACCGTGGCTACTGGCTTCCTAAGCCAGCGCTTAACCACCGCGCCATTCGGCCGGCCCTAAATGTTTAATTTTTTTTTCCCCTCACTTTTTGCCACTATAAAAAGTGATCCTTTGTTTCACTTCTGGCCATGAGCGTGCCCATTATGACAAATAATGCAGGAATGTTCACACAGACTGAAAAGCATGTTTCCACTTGAAATTTATGGAATCGTAGTACAGGGCACTCTCTGTTTAGATAGAGACAGGGTTGATGTAAATGTGACAGGGATTCTGGCAGGAAGAGTTTATCATTTTTTTCTCACCTGAGTTGAATAAATAATCTTAAACATCAGCATTCTTTGCTGTTTTCTCCTAAGAAACAGCAACTAAAATTATATTGAGAAGAATGCAGTGATGGCAAAATCCATAGAAACGAAGAGTCTATTGCTTGTTGTGGATTTACCAAAGTGATAGGTCATGATGGTGCCTCTCTAAGAGATTTTGACCTTCATGTTAACATCTTAGAAATATAATCCAGACCCTACAGGTAGGCTGTAACTGGTTTTTATCCCCAGAAATCCAATTCTTTCTAGTATTGTTTCTCCCCCTATGTCCCATCGATGCTCTCTAGCCTGTCTTCTGTGAAATACAAAAGGTTGCGTTGATATAATTATGTTTTACACAGTCATTATTTTTAACAGGTAAAGTTTAATTTTTCTTAGTGTTACAATTAATTATATGAATATCATCAAAATTAATTGAAATTAATAATTTAAGTTTCTCTGAAAATGAGTGTATACATACACACACCATAGATATTTTCTCATTACCAATGAAATAGGAAGTATGTTAAGGTCAAATTCAAGCTTACTGTTATTACTAATTTACTCATACAAATCAATAAAAAGACTAGTCTTACTGAATATTTCCTATATGCCAGACACTCTTCCAAACATTGTATATGCACTGTCTCATTGAAGCCTCATAACACCTTATATAATAGGAACACTTACCTTTATTTCTACGTGGAGAAACTGAGTCACAGACAAGTTGACGTTATTGCCCAGGATCACACAACTGGTGGAGCTGAACTTCGTACCAGCATTGTGGTTTCTGAGGAACAGCATTTCACCTGTGTAATAAATCACCTCTTCTTACTAATGGATGCATTGCAAATATGGTTCTGTGTAAAGCTCTTCTGGTATATTCACAGAGTACAAACCAAATAGGTAGGTTTTACATGAAAGAGTAGAGTTTAATTTCATTCATTCTCATTTTTTATTATCCACATAGCAATTGGATAATTTGATCCTATAATGTCTATAATACAAATATTATATGTGTGGAGTTGATGCAGTTTTGATTAGAATAAGGCTGGATACATAGATTTTAACAATTATCCTAAGGGATATCCAGAATCATTTTACTTTATGTATGAATGATTGGATGTAACTGTAATGTAATTTTGCATATTATATTCCATGATTTTACATAACATGCCATGTCTTTTTTCTTTACATTTGCTCTCAGTGAGTCACAAAGCCACGTGTAATGATTGGATTTTTCTTTAGAGAAATGTTTCTAGTTGAAAAAAAACTATTCCACAATATGGAAAGAAAACTGAACTGTGAAGGAAATTGTTCAAGAAATTTTAACATGTCATTACGGACATTTTCAGTAATGTCTTTGTCTTTGCAGAAGATCAGGGACTCATATTCATTTTACAGAGTTCATGATCAAGGTAAACACACAGCTGTAAATTGCTAACTCTTCGTCTCTGTTAGGGTGAGTTAGGATGACATACTTATGAGTAACCTCAGTAAATTTTTTTTATGAATCTGTATGTAATTCTTTGTAGTGAGCCTTAATTTGTTGGCTAGACATTTTGGTATATCTTGTATTTTCCTAACGAAGAGAAAAATAGATAATATAAAAGGTTCATTCATAAGCCTTAAAGTTAGATATATAATAATTATTGCTTCTGCCTTTCAATAATATGTAGAATGAGGGTTGTTTTGAATACAACAAACAAATATAACTGCTTTGAATTCCAGTAGATGTGCCAGCCTCTAGAGTCTACTGACTAGATTGGGATATTTTCGAAACCAGAGAGTAGTTTTAAATTTATCAACTAAAATTAAACTAGAACTTTCCTAAGACTCCTTTCTAGATTCAGACTCAGATTTTGGTCTGAATGTCTGTGAAAAAGGTTTAACTATATCAGTGATTAAGAGAAAATTGAGAGACACTTGGTTATTTTTTTGGTAAAAAATTCAGTAGTATGCTGATGGAGGGAGCTTTTTATTACATGAGCTTTCAGTTGATTATATTAAAACTTATAAACTGTTTCTTATTTAGTAGAATTATGTTAGCTCTGCATTAATTTAGCAAGCTTATTTTCTTAGGCAAATTGAATTACTGAACTTTAATTTGCTTAACCATTTAATGTGATATCCAAAAACCTTTAAAATGGCTCAAATGGATTTTATAATTAAACTTTATTAGAGTTATCATTTCAGTGTCACAAATGTGACATAATATAAAGTAAATGAATTCTGAAAATGTGCATTATTTCATTTAAATTCATTTATTTACAGTAAATAATTTTTCAGTGATTTAATGTTTATCATGTTTTAAAATAAAGTCATTGGAAATTTTAAAAAAATAATTGAGTGCAGAATATATATTTTACATTATTATTACTCTACATGTGTTTTTGATGTGTTTGTACATCTGCGAATTATGCTTAACATAAAATTAATGTAAGTCCCCCTAATTTCTATTGTTAGAAGAGAAATTAAAAGAGTATATTTTGGTATATATTGCATGGCCTCTGTGAAAATAGATGTTAATTCTTTCTAAAGAAGCAATGAAGAGTTGAGTTATAGGTATAGCAAAAGAAATTTTAACTCCTAGATTTTAAGTAATAAAATTATAGTTTCTAATAAATGAAATCAAATGTATTTAATAAAAAGAGGAAACTAATTCACTGACAGATTTAGTGGCTTATCATACCTACATGGTGAATTATTAGCAGAAAATAGTCTCTTGACTCTTAGAACAATGTTCTGACATAAAGAGACAAACTAGAATCCACATGGATATTAAAGATGGTTTGTAAATCTTTGTTGGATAACTAATTAATACAAATGGAATAATTACTAGAGATGATTAATTAGCAGAAATAATTAATAGGCATGATTCAACAAATATTTGCTTGTTAGATTATTTAAGGAAATGGGTATCTCATAGTGGAAAATCTTGTTTATATATGAGTACATGCATGATTATACATGCAAATCTTTCTCAATCTCTTGTCTCTGACATTTTTAGCTACTTTCTCATTTTTAAAACTGTCTTTTAGTTTTTGGCATGATTGTACTACTGTTGTACTGATTTTCTTACATAACAGGACTTTTTGGTTTCTATGTTGACTTCTTGTTCTATGCATCCCTACTCAACATCCTTACTTCATATTTGACCTTCACTCTCATCTTTTTCTCCAATCTAAATGTGTCCTCCTATTATTGATTTCATATTTTGAACTACCATATGTGGTTGTGGACGATTATTATAGTTTTAAAAATAGCCAATGCTGAATTCCGTTTTTAGAGTGCTATTTCCAAATGACTTGACTTCTCAAATCCAATTTTAAACTTTAATATATCCCAAATCGAATGCCCATCTACCTATCTATAATTTCAATCTGATGCTTTGTTTCATCATTGAGATTAAAAATCACAAGCTATCTTTCAAAAATTATTATTTTTTTTTGAGGGCAGTGTCACTGGCCCTCAGATGTGGGACCGAACCATGCCACTCGGCCGGCCCAAAAATTATTTTTCTGAACTCGTATCAGGTGTCACTCTTCACATCCTGACATCTCTAATATAAAATGATAAAACTATTACTCGGTTATTTTGCTTTATTACAAATAATTTTTCAGCAGTCAAATATTTAACATAACTCAATTTTTATTTGCCAGACTCTGTAATATATCATTCAAATTATATTACTTCCTCCTCAGAGATATTAAAATATTAGTTCCATAATACCTAAATGGTTGAGGGTTAACTTCTTAAACAAATTGTACATCATCCAGCCTTTCTTAATTTCTCCCTTAATATTTCAGTTTACATATATTATAATAAACAAACTGCTGTTATCTACATAAAACTAGTGCTTTCACATCTCTTGATTTTGTAAACATTGTCCTCAGCTTTTTTCTCATGTCTCTTCAAGCAAATCTTTTATGACCTTGAAAGACCAACACATGAATTCCTTGTTCACAGAAGTCTGATCTGTAAAGAATTTCTTCCTCTAAAAATTCCTATAACAATTTCCTACAGACTTATCAATTTATTACTATTATAATAGTCTTTTTTCTACCCTTTCTTGACTACTAGGGAAAATGTATTATTTCCTCTTTTATACTTGATACACATCAATGTACAAAGGAAGCCTCCAGGTGTGATTAATTTTCCATAATACTTACTACTATTGGGTTGTCGGAAAAGTCATGATGCATTTTTGCAACAACAAACAGAAAAAAATACGTCATGACTTTAACCAAAACCCAATATTTAACGCTCAAAAAATGTTTATTGACTGAACATTTCAGTTTCATTGTATATGTTTGAATCAATAACTTTATTACCTTAACAACAGAGGAAATACTACATTTTTACAGTAACACATTGAAGGGACTGAGTTAGAAAGAATGGGCCACCTCTGAGTAAAAATGTTCTTATTAAATTCCAAATATGGAAGGTCAAAGAAATAGTGATATTAAAAGGATGTGAAGAAGAGGAAAGGAATAATTCAGCATTTAAAAAGTAAAACTAAATATGTGTACTTATTAATATAGGAATAAAATTTATAATATACATTTTAGTCATGTATATTGGACCATACTGTTTAATCATCATTTTTTAAAAATAAAATTCTAAAGATGTCACTGGCTTCATTGAACAATTCATTAATTGGGCACCATCTAAACTAGCAGAGAGAAAGAAACTCTGAAGAGCTATACGAAATGAAAGACTTGTTTTAGACAGAAAGGAGCAGAAACAAGGAAGCTATTCTAGGCAAAAAAATGAAACAAAAAAAAAGGGTTAGTTATTCCAAGGTTACTTTCCTTTAGGGGATGGCAGGGATTTATCAGGCAAATTATCTAACTAGTGCAGATCAGGTGATTCCTGATTGACTGGTTTAAGATTCTATTTCTGGGAGAAGTGAAACTATAAAATTAAATCAAGTTTTGGTTTAGTGATTAATTCTGGGTTTGGTGACATGGGGCATAGCCTTAGCATAAGTGCATAAGTGACTCAATTTTGGTACTATTGTCTTTTTGTTGTTGGTGGTTTTTTATTAATTTATTTTATTGAGATATAATTTATATATAAGACTATAATAATTTCAGGTGTACGCATAATAATTTGATATTTGCGTATATTGTGAACTGATCACAATTAGTCTATTTAAAATCCATCCCCTTATATAGTTACAATGTTTTCTCTTTTGATGAGAACTTTTAAGGTCTACTACTTTCTTAGGAACTTTCAAATATGCAATACAGTATATTCACTATAATCAACGTGCTGTAAATTACATCCTATGACTTATTTTATAACTGGAAGTTCTGCCTTTTGAGCCCTCTCATACCTTTCACCCAAACCCTACCCCCTGCTTCTGGCAACCACCAATCCATTCTCTGTATCAGTGTGCTCACTTTTTCATTTTGGTTTTGTCTTTCTGTCTGACTTACTTCACTTAATACCTCCAAGGTCCATCGATGTTGTCCCAAATGACAATATTTTGTTCTTTTTTTATGGCTAAACAAGGTTCCATTGTATATATACCACATCTTTTAAATCTGTTAATTCATTGATGGACACAGGTCATTTTCATATCTTGGCTATTTTTAATAATGTTGCAATGAACATGAGAGTGCAGATAGCTTTTTGAGGTCATGCTTTTGTGTTCCTTGAATACATGCTGTGGTGGACTTGCTGAGCCATAAGGTAATTCTATTTTTAATTTTGTGAGGAAACTGTTGTTTTCCATAGTGGCTGCACCAACTTACATTCTCATCAACAGTGCACAAGGGTTTCTTTTGCTCTTCTCACTTCACCAACACTTGTTTGTTGTGTTCTGATGGTAGCTGTTCTAACAGGTGTGAGGTGATAGCTCAGAGTGGTTTTGATTTGTATTTCCCTGATAATTAAGGATATTTAACATCGTTTCATGTACTTGTTGGCTATCTGTATGTCTTCTTTGGGAAAATGTCTATTTATATCTTCTTCCCACTGTTTTTTTGTTTGTTTGTTTGTTTGTTTTTTATGTTGAGTTGGTTGAGTTAGTGATATATTTTTTATGTTAAAACCTTCAATATGATTTGCAAATATTTTCTTCCATTCAGTAAGTTGTCTTTTATTTTGCTGACTATTTTTTGTTTGTTTTTTATTTTGTTTTTTGTTTTTTTGTTTTTTGCTGTACAGCAGTTGTCTTCTTTCTAACACTATTAAGATGCATTTATTTTGTGGTGTTCACATTTGCAGTTACTTATTGATTGTGTTCTCTGTTTCCGCCCTCTTATGTCTGGTATGTCTTTTCCAATCAGAAGTAAAATGAATCTTTCTTTTTAGATTCTATGAATAATGATTTCCTATTGCTTTGAGGGACCCTCAAATAAGGTTTCTTGAAAAAGTAACAACAACAAAACTAAATGAAAATATACTATATAAATGACATTTTGTAAGAGGCATTCTAAAAGTGGAACTTCAAATAACATTTACAGAATTGGACAAAAAATTGGGTAAATTTATACAAATTTCCTACATGTGTGAACAGCAAGCTTTATGTGTTATAGAGCACAATGTGTTTTTTTTTTAACAATTCTGGAGTATGTTATAGATAACTTACAAACATAGAAAATATAAAATCTGTGATCCTGTCTTTTAGTTATATATGCCTTTTGCATGTAATTTTAAACCAAGTCATTTGCGCTACATTTTTCTTTCTGTCTATATGGAAATGTTTTAGCAGTGACCTATATCAGATACAGATGAACTGATTTTAAACTTAATTTTCAATACCACCTCCACATGCAAATGGATAAAATTACAGAAAAGCATGTTTTGTGTCAAACAATAGGGTATAGATGATTTGGAGAATTTCAAGAAGTTTTCCTGGAATAACAGGAGGATGAGGTAAGAATTCTAATAGGTGGCTCTCCCAAAGAGTGGAATATTAATCTAAAGAGCCTCTGAGAACAGCTTCATTGGTACTCCTAAATGTCAACAACTAGAAATGCTTCTTAGTCCTGAATGAAAGGTTAGTATATTATGTCCTCTGAAATATTTTATTCTAAAACAAAAGCATATGAAGTATTTTGCAACATCATTTTTTTAAGACAACCTCACCTTCATCCCTCCATCTTTTCTAATATAACTAATTATTCTTACTGACAACCTCCAAGTTACTTTCCAAGAAATCTTCCACCTTCAGACACCAAAAATTGATCTTAAATACTGGCTTTTATTATGAAGCCATTTTGAGTAAAAGTGGTTATAGTTTGGCTTAAATTACTCGTATAATTTAGCCAAATTTCTAGAACAAAGCATGTTATTTTGACATTTGCATAATGGTATTTAACTATTATCATATACAATATAGATACTTTGTGAAAATGTAAAACTTTCAAAAGATACTCCAATGAACTTATACATCCAGAAATTTTAAAAACAATTTAAAGAAAAGCTGAAAAGTGGATTTACTTATGAAACCTAAAGAACATACATTTACTACCCATATTCTTTAGTGTGTTCTTTAGAGTTGTAGCCTATTGTAATCGTAAGATGTTTGAAAATACTATCATTTTCCCAAGGAATTTTTGTTTAGAAAAAATAATTACTGTAGAAATAATAAAATCTGAGGTGGTTATTCCCCACTTTTTTTACTTTAAAGACATTTCCCTCATCACTTTTTTGTGTTAATGGTATGTTTCAACTTGTGCAGTGTATGTTAAATTATGCATAAAATAACCAATTTCTAGCCAGTGAACAAGGAACATGTCATCAGTGCTCTGAATTACTCCTGTGCTTCATGATTGTTAAATTACATTGCTCAAACGCAGACAAATAAGAACCTCACAAGAACTTTTGCCCTACTGGAGGAAAGAGAAAGGAAATAAGCAATTTAGGATTAAAAACCAACCAAACAAAAAAAAACAAACCAGAGGCATAAATATTAAATATGTTTTCAACAAAGTACACTGGATGTGTCTTTACTTTATATAATCCTAGGACATCTAAGATATATTTAAATTCCATAAAATATTGCTTTGAGTAATTTAGCACAGTAAGACATTAGCTGAATGATTATGTGAAAATAAATTAAAATATATTTGCAATAAATATATGGAAGTTGAAATGTTTCACAAATATTAAAATTAAATTCAAATGGATATTTTGACTAAAACAAAGGGAATTGTAAAGACAGCCAAATTATTTCTATTTGTATACTAAACAGTATTATGTTCACATGTAAGTAAGGAAAGGAATCAACAAGGATTCTCATGATGGAAATTACTCCAAAAAAATAAAATAAAATAAAAGAAAGAAAAAAAGAAAAAAAATGGTTTACAAGTTTCAAAAAAAAATTTAAAACCAATTAAATTTTTTAAAAAGATATATTCCAGACTGAGTTACATACTATAACTTGCTATTAAAAAGAAACCAAATAACCTGCTTCTCTTTAACATGTGAGAGCACCAGGGAGGCTGACTTCCATGAGTATCACTCCCCCAGCGTTTGCCTACAATGTAAATAAAGAGCTAGTATGATAGAGGCAATAACTTCAGATGAATAATAGCTCCTAAAAGTCTACCCAACATGTTTCATCTACAATGCCTGGAACAATACACTTTTAAGCTTTCATAAAATAACAAAGTTTTGAACTATTATAGCTGGAAGAACTTATTTCAAAATCATCATTTTTTTCCCCCCAATCCTGAGGCATTCTTTTGTGCTTAATAACTCTGGACTCCCAGAGTTATTTATAACTTCCAAGTTAGTAATACATATTATTATTAATAGTACTATTTTGGTGTATTTCTTAAATATACTGAATAATCCCATCAAATGAAACTACCAGAATACTCTAACAATATTACCTAACTATCTATGTATCTTTTCTCATATTACTTAGCTCTAACAAAGATATGGAAGCCATAGTTTCCAAAATATGAAGTAAAGCAAGATTCCAGGAGTTGAGCATAAAAGCTGACTTTTACTATGAGTTTCCTACCGAAACCTGGAAAACTTTAGCTTTTCTTTTTTTAATGATGATAGTGAGTTAGTATACAGGATATAAATTCAGGGTTAGTAAAGGAGAGAATTACAATCAGGGACCTCTGAATAAATTGGTGTCAATAAAATAACTGTATTTTCCATGTAAGGATGAATGAGAAAGTCCACTGCATGGAAATGAATAGGAAGATAACCTATCAGCCTTAGTACTAGGTGGAGGGAAAAAAGTCTCTAATTGACTACTACAAGCCAACCCCTGTGCAGTTCCAGAGTCTTACTACTTAAAATGGTCAGAAGAGGAACTGAATGTAAAGTGGTACTTCTTTAACAGGGAGACATGTGTGAGAACCAGTAGAAACAAGAAACAGTAGAAATGTCGGAGAGTGGGCCTTTCTCGGTTGAAAGTCCAGGTCCTTGGCAACTCGAGCAAAGAATTGAATGAGATACCAGAGTAAAGCAGTAGAATAAGTAGTTTATTAGATAAGATAATACATTTAGAAATAAAAGTAGACCTGAGTACTAGAGGATGGCTCAAGGACCCATTACCAAAGAGTGTGGAAGGGGCACATGCAAAGGCAAGGCTCAAAGGGAAGAAGTGGTAAAAAGGAGCAGGGAAGAAGCAGCAGCAGAAGCAGCCACCATCAACAGCAGTAGCAGTAGCAGCCCGGGCATCCCAATCCCAGGACTTGGGGTTTTTATCCTTTTTCTCTAGAATGGGCTGTTCTTCCTGGGCGTAGGTGTGAGTGACTGGTCTGATCTAGTTGGATATTTTGTGTGCACTTGCTCTTCCTGCAGGGGTAGGTAATTACAATACAAAGGGGAGTTTTGGGTGGAGAGGGCATGTCCCTCAGGCAGTTGCACTCTGTGGGATGTGTAGGAATGCAGAGACCCAATGCCTTCCTCTAACTGCCTGCCTAGTTTTTCCTTGAGAGACGTGATCCCCATAAAATCTCTATGGGAAGCTGAGGGACAGGAGGTCTCTTCTTCTGTATCTGCTTTCTGCTGGACAGGGGCGTAGAGCTGTCCCTGCCTATTGGGGTTCCTGGAACTCTCACCCTAGCTGGTCTCAGATGAGAGGAAGGGGTCTCAAGCTCCACCTGGAAGACCACGTTGGCTTCTTTGCTTGTTGGGGTATCCCCTGCATACTCAAGGCTCCTGAATGAGGACAAAAATATAAATCTGTTAGTTCTTATGAAACTTGTGGCCATCCAATCCGTCACTCAGGTGGTGTCAGTTGTCCGGACACAGAATGGGTTTGGCATTTAGCTTCCTGGCCTGGGGGATATGAGGAAGTCTCAGGCTTTCAAATAGTTATCTGAAGCAGGGGTAGGAGACTTCCATTGTTTAGGATTCAGAAACTGATTTACAAAGCAATTAAGAAGCAAGGGGGATCTTCCGTCCAATATTCACAAACTGGATAGAAGAGCAATCAAAGCCCAAGAGCTAAGAAACTAAAGAACTAGGGAGGAGACTTAACATTTCTATACTTAACACTTCTATAGGAAAGAAAACATTAAAGTTTTTCAGTGGTGCGGGTTGTTGTTGCTCAGTTGGTCGGTAACAGAAATACACCCACAAGTAATTCAAATATATGAGTTATCAAACACAGAAAGTAAAATTAATGCTAAAAAAGTAAGAGAGAAACTAGAACACATATATATCCATAACTGAAAAAAAAATTAAGGAACTGAAAGGTAGCTCTAAAGATATTATTCAAAATCTATTCTAATTAGACTAGATTGATTAAGAGACATGCTATCTGGGGGGAAGATAATATTTATCTAATCAGAATTCGAAAGGAAATAATGGAGAGAAATGGGAAGAAGTAATATTTGAAAGGATAATCACTGAGAATTTTCCCAAAGGGTTGAAAGATACAAATTCACCATTTACAGAATCAGAATGAATTGAAAGAATAATAAAGAAAAAGCATTCAAGACCTTCTTCTACTCATGCTTTTAACCAATTTTCCCTGCCCATAGCTTCTAGTTATCTAGCATCATCAGTCATTCCATCATTCTCTCTCTGTGTCTTGTTAACTATTATTCTATACTTTACAATGTACCGAATAATGTCTTCTGGAACTATAAACTCAACTAATGAATAAGCTGACAAGTCCCAAATATATTCTTTTAACCTTTCCTTTTCTGTTCAGCTTTGGGAGAGTTCTTGGATACTGACAGATATTTTTAATCTAACATTAATAACATTGACCCTAAAAAATGTGCTCTTAATGGGTTAAAACTGAAAAGGGAGATAAATGAAGGGATGGTTTACTGAAGTATGGACAGAGTAGAGCTGTAACAGCAATAGTGAATCACTCGACAGTGAATAACAGTTAAAAGTTTTATCTCCTTGAAATTTGAATTACCAGGGGCAGGAGATGTGTGTTTAGAGCCCAGAGTGAATGAAAGAGGGAGCCACTGCGAGGACCTCAATGAGGCTGAGAGGGAATATGAAACATACCTAAAGACAGTCTTACTGAAATGGTAGGTACCATAAAAGTGTCTTCTTTTGCCCTAACCCAATCTGAAGACTTAAGAGAAAGGAGTCTTTGATGGGTCAGGCTCCAGGGCAGAGAATGAATCTTGGTGGAGGTGTTTGGGATAAATAACCAAAATGATTATTTGCTTTTGCCTCTAAATCAATATTTCCTCTTTCTATCACCCTGAGTATTTATATGGGTGTGTGTGTGTGTGTGTGTGTGTGTGTGTGTGTGTGTAGAAAACTGAGAGGAAATATAAAATCTCATAAGCTTTCAGTTTGTCACAGTATTATTCTATTTAATCATAATACCCACCTAGAACTTAAGTTATAATTAACCACCATCAATACTCTATATAAAATAGAAGGAAAAGGGGGAAATAAAAATTAACAAAATACAGCACTGTTCTATCCCCAGCTCTGTAGCTGTTCCTAATAGCCAATTGATAATATTCTACTTCCCACTGCATATTTTTCTTAAAGTCTTCCATTACATTTACTGTTTATTTTTATACCTAATGGGCTGAACTAAGACACCAATTCCAAAGAAAGCTGTTTGTAGATTTTCTATTTTTTGGTTGCTGTAGTTTTCTTATTAGGTACAATCTTATTAGGTGAGAGATTGTTATGAGGGATCCAAGTGGATCTTCTGTGTTCCAAAAGTATGGTTTTCTTGTCTACCCATTACCATAACTATTGCCTTCAGAGTAAGTCAATATATCAGTCCAGCTGATTCCAATTGATAAGGAACTGGGGATGACCAGTAAATTGAATGGGCATAGACCAATTGCTACATTTTTTTCCACTGTCTAATGAATTCCTTAGCTACAGGTGAGGTTGCCATTGATACTTTGGCACTAAATAAAATATCCACTGTGCCAGTGAATGGTGGTGCTGATAGAAGCACTATGAACTAGAAGGTAAAAATATATTTGAAAGACTAGGAACAGCATACACAAGAGTGGTACAAAATTCAAAAATACCCTTTCTTATTAGTTGGTGGTAAAATGTCAACACATTTATCTCCCTCTAGAGATAATTCCTATGTACCAAAAACTACTGCACACCTAGAAATTTATTGATATGGCAGTTCCCTGAACTTTCTTCAGGTTGATTGCCTAATCTCTAGCATTCATATAACTTAGTAAGGCATTAAAGATCCTTGCTACTTTTCTTTGACTAGATCTAATTAGAGTGATGCCATTAATATAATAAACCAGTGTGCTCTAATAGATTAGTCTGGGATATCAAGATCATCAAGGTCTCTCCAGGTTCTATGATGACTGAATGAAGGACGATTGACATCATCCTAAAGTAAAACATTAAATATATACTGTTGTCAATGATTGCAGAACTGCTTCTGATTGTCTTTGTTGATTAGGATTGAAAATGAATAATCTTCTAGGTAAATAGGTGCATATATCAGGGAATTATTAATTTATCTTAGTTAGTACATATTTGGAAAAAACAGTTGCCATTTTTGATACCACAGGTTTTTTTGTTTTGTTTTCACAAAACTCATTGGTATTTTGAATAAAAATTTTAGGTGAGCTTAATAGGGTTGTGAGATGCTTCATCACCTTTGCATCTTCTAAATCTTTGGTATTATAAAAAGTATATGAATTTCCCCTAGTCTTGTTTGCTATTTCTTTGAATTACTATTTTGCCTGGGGGGTAGGGAGTGTTGGCGATCTTCCACTTGGTTCACCTACCATAATATTATAGATCTCATGCCATAGATCTGGGACACAGTCTGTGTTTTTTTCAAGTTATTAAATATATGTATTCCTACAGCACAATCTGGGACTGGGTGAAAAAAAAGGATGGTATTTCACTTTTCCAAGTGTAAAATCACCTGGATTAAATAGTCCCAGTGTAAGCTTTGTAAGATAGACTTGGGCCAAGATTCCATCAGTTCCTCTCATTGATAAGATTACTCTGACTGGGATACACAAAGGCTTTTTGGGAGTATCTAGTATCCCCTGAAGGTCTAGGAATCTTTTCCAGATTCGCACTCATCTTATTAACGGTGGAGATTCCTCTGGACAAGCTTTCAGGACCATTCTCAGTACAAACTTGTGGCCACCTTGATGAGGCCTTTCTCAAAATGACTGGTCTCCCTTCATTGAAACTATAATCCAGTTTATGTCTGGGAATAGGGTAAGAGATTGTGATACCCACTATGGTGACTGTAGTCAGATGTCTGCCCAAAAGAGGTATAAATAAAATCAAGCAGTAAATACTAGATTGCTTATTTACTTCAGTCACAGAAACCTTATCAGTTTGATTGACGAAACACAGAACTGAGATGGTCAAAACACTGGAATTACTATTTCTGTCCCTGATGATGGTGGTGATGATGATAAATTTGCCTATTTGGTCTCAGATGGTTATATGGCCCCACCTGCTCTTTCGGGTTTTCATTATTATTGAACTCAGGGAACTCAAAGGCATGGCCACATTTCCCACATTCATTTCTGCTAATAGAAGACAGCTACTCTACTTTTCAAGTATAATGATGTTTCACTCACCAAACATGGCTTAATGATGTGGTAAAGGGTATGTACACAGATAGAACTAGGGATATGGTTAGGCCGTAGTGGAGCCATTTGCAAATAACAGTACTTATTACTCCAACAGTCCTATTTCCCCAAACCTTAGGGCCACTTTCTCTACAGTAAGACAGCAAGTTCTATCATTTTACCCTTATTAGATATGCTCCCTGTTGAGCCCAGACTTCAGTTAATCACCCCTTCAGGCTGATAATACTATTATTGGTGTTTGAGCCAAAACATTTAATCCTGAATCCTGTTTAAATAAACTCATCAATTTAAATGATATTTAATCCAATTTTGTTTTGTTTTTATTCTAATACCCTTAGCTTCCATCTACTGATATAAAATTTTTAATGTCTTGCCTATTTTATCACTTGCTGATATATTTTATGTGTGTGTGTGTGTGTGTGTGTGTGTGTGTATTATTTCAAATGTTATATTAACTGTCTGTAGTCTACAGGTAAAATTATTACTTTCCACTTGGAAAAATCTACGATTTAAGTTGGAGAGGAAATTTCTTTTTTTCTTTGAGAAGTCATCTGAAATTAGGGACAAATATGGAAAAGGACTAATGTTTCGCCACTGTCATCCTGTTATTTACAGGTAAATAGATATTTGTTTTCTCCTCCTGAACCCCACTTTTCCCCTTCTCATCCTGCCAAATACTGGAAAAATCTCCTAATTCAATTCTTTTAACTGTCTTTTATTCAGCTGTCAGTCTAATAGCTCATAATAATGATCTGAGTATATTTTCTCTCTCTGAACTTCTCAGTAACTAGCAAGATAAAGGCTAATCAGAATTTCCTGTAATTCCTTAAAATATCTTGGTTTCTATCCTCTCTGCCCATGTTTATGTGTTCCCCCTCTCCATAGAGGAAAGCATAACCTCTTGAGGTGATTGTGCATTGTTCATGGACAAAGATCTTATTTAATTTTAATAACCTATCATCTAGCACAGTATTATTAGATGTTCCATAAATGCACTCTCTCTCTCTCTCTCTCTCTCTCTCTTTCTCTCTCTCTGTCTCTCTCTCTCTCACACACATCTAAAACAAACAAATGAAGCATGCTTGAAAAACAAAAAGTTGAGTGATCTATTACAAACCTATAGAAATTGAAAAATGTTTTATTAGTGCAATGAAAGACAACTATAAATGGAACAGAATGAGATTCCTGAAACAGACATATGTATGTAGTGGCATCTGATATAGGACAAAGGAGACACCGAAGTCTAGTAAGGAAAGGGTGACCTTTTGAAGAAATAAGGCTCTTCAGTTGGATACTCATATGGGGAAAAAAAGGGTTGATTGGCCCCTAACTCACCTCATACATGGAAATGAATTCTGGAAGAATTTCAGATCCAAATGCAAAAAGTCAAAAATAAATCTAGAAGAAAACATAGCAGAATGTTTTCATGATACTGGAATAGACAAATACTTATTTAATATAACAAAAAGGACTAGTCATAGAATAAAACTTCTAATAAACTGGGCTCTATTAAGATTAAAAACTATTCATCTCCAGACTCTTTTATGTGACTGAAAAGATACCTCACCCCCGAAGTAGGAGAAATTATTTAAGAATTATTTTACGCAATTAGGAAATGTAATTAACTCTGAAGAAAAATTCAGCTGTGTAAGCCAATAGACAACAAACATAATAACTTGAATCCTTCTAGGCTATTTCCTTTTATTTCACTTGTTTTTTTTTGGTTTTATTCCTTAGTTTGACAGCCAAGATTCTGCATCAAATTGCATGATTCTTAACTAGATATGAGTTTGTAACAGCATTTGATTCTCATTATTTCTTGTCCTTGGCATCTTGGTTTATACCTATTTGGATTCATTCTGCCACATTCCCCTGCATTATGAAGATAGGTAAAACAGTACTCAAACAATCATTTTCTTAATGTATTAGTAAATCAGTGAAAAAATCCTCACAGGTGTTTGGTTCTGCTTCCTTGCCTTTTTTTTTTTTTTACCTTACCTAGTATGACTGTGAGGTTGGGAAGGGGATACGCTTTATTTTTCCAGGAAATGATTGGGCCTATAACCATGAAGGAAGAAAGAAAGTAGATTTCAGTGATATTAGATTTATCAATAAAGCTAAGCCTGTCAAAATACATTGTTTAAAATTCTTGACACTTGTGCATTCCCTGTACACCTAAGCAAAATTGTGTTTCAATGATAGAGAATAAGAAGACATACTCAGGGTCATTTTCTATATCTTCCATAGTTCTTACACAAAAACTAAGTGGCATATTTATTTGCCAGTATTTTTGTTAATATTTTACTTCAACAATACCTGTATCCCTAAAGTGTTTTTAATTCAACATATCAAAAGTTAAAAAGATACGAATGTATCTTTTCTACATGAAGTTTTCTATTCAGGAATGATCTTAATAAAGTTTGAAAATTTATCTTCAAAATTTCTGTATTTTGGGGACTCCACTCTACTTAAGTACATTCAAAGTCTGATAATTAAGTTCTCAAACTTACTGCAACAATGTTGCTCACATTTTTGGATATCAGAAGGATTAATCACTATGAATTTTTACCAACTGGATAAACAGTTAACCAACTTTACTACTTGAAGTGCTGAAAAGACTTAGTGAAAAAGTTAGACACTGAACTTTTCACCAGCAATTCACGGCTCTTGCACCATGACAATGCACCAGCTCACATGGCACTGTCTGTGAGGGAATTTTTAGCCAGTAAACAAAGAACTGTATTGGAACATGCTCCCTACTTACCTGATCTGGCCCCCAATGACTTATTTCTTTACCCAAAAATAAAGGAAGACATTTTGATGACATTCAGGACATCAAGAATAATAAGACAACAGCTCTGATGGCCATTCCAGAAAAAGAGTTCCAAAATTGCTTTGAAGGGTAGACCACATGCTGGTTTTGGTGCTTAGCTTCCCATTGGGAGTACTTCAAAAGTGATCATAGTGATATTCAGTAATGAGATATGTAGCACTTTTTTTAGGATGAGTTTGTGCACTTAATTGTATGACCTCAGAAGTCTCTGATTAAACACAGCTGGGTATAACAGAAAAAAAAAATCCCTAACACACATTACCTGAGCAGTTTCCCATATTTTGTTTGCCTTTCCTTTGTCATGATTTAGTACAAACCCTGAGAGTCCAACCATTTTCAATAGCAGCTATTTAAACAATAAATTAATTCATGAAAATAATTTTCTTTCTCTAATAATATTGTTACATTTGAACAGGGTCCTTTTAGAGACATATTAGTTTACATCAAGAATGACAGTAACAGGGAATTCATAATTTCCACATTACAGTAAATTGTGTAATATTTTTGTTCTTCAGAAAATGAGTCCCATAATTAGCAGTTATTCAGTATCTACAACTGGTTCTTTTTCTGGCCACATAGAAAATTTCCTCCTACCACCCAACCATAATAAGTGGAATGGCAGTTGCTTTGTATTTCTTGGCACTTGATTTGTCTGTCAAGATTTTCTCTTAATACAGTCTCATAAATACAGACATAAAGAGCCACTAATGACTGTTAAACATATAACTAAGTATTAAACTTAATAGTAATTAAGGAAATTAAAGGCAATAATAGCAGATATATGATATTTAAATATTTTACAGAAATATTTTTATTGCTACTTAATAGTGCAGACACTGATAAATGTCTACTGAAGATGCAATTTTGTTCCTCTTTAATAACATTTTTTCTGAATTTTTACCAGCCACAATGTTTCTAGGTAAGAGACCTATTTCTCCTAATTTATGAAGTATAACTGATATACAAAACATTGTATGCATTTAATGTATACATCTTGATGAGTTGGAACATACATATATGTTTATGATTCTATTACCACAATCAAGGCACAAAACAAATCCATTGCCTCAAAACTTTCCTTGAGTTTTTTGTGTTTTTTTTTTTTTTGTGTGTGTGTGTGTGTATGTGTGTGTATTAAGAACACTTAATATGAGATCTATCTTTTATTTTATTATTAAATTTATTGGGGTGACATTGGTTAATAAAATTATATAGGTTTCAAGTGTTCATTTCTATAATACATAACTATAGGTACTATGGTGCACAGCAGATGACACCTGGGATTGTTCATGTAACATAGTTCTAGCAAGTGATGTGTGAAAGCACCTATGATGATGAGATTCCAGGTATGGCTTTAAAATAAAGGTAATGTCTTGGCGAAGTTCCCCAGAAAATGTTCTCTGTACCCTCTTCCTTCCTGTTCCCCCCTGCAACCTGGGACAGATTGTATGGCATAACAGCCTTCTTATACTTGAGGATTAAAATCAGTAAAACCTAGGATTCTGGAGCAGTGAGATATAAAGAGCCTGTGTAATCATGGTGGGGCCATGGAAGCCTTCTACTACCTACTTCTGGAATTATTTTATACAAAAAAATAAACACTTATTATGGTAATTACTCATTTTAAGCTTTTGTTTTATGCAAATGCTTAATTCAAATATATGCATTAATTCTTAGGGAATAGATTAAACCATCTCACTGGTGGGAGTTTTTATTTCTGCATTTGGGGACAATTAATTGAATTATTAAAATACTTAAAAGCTGTATATTTTAAGTAGCTTTATGCAAAAAAATATAGTTATCTGTCTTTCAGCTCTTTAAACGTCTTAGCCTATGGACTTAGTTTTCCTTCAGATTTATTTAGATAGAATTTATGCACAACATTGATTCAGTGTACAGCATATTGATTTGATACACTTTATATATTTCAAAATGATTACCACCATAGCATTAGTTAACACCTACATCATGTCACATAATTACCTTTTTTTTTAATTTTGGTGAAAACATTTAGATCTACTCTCATTAACTTTAGTACAATCATTGTGCTATGCATTATATCCCCAGACTTATTCATATTATAACTGAAATTTTGTACTCTTTGATCAGCATCTCCACTTTCCCCCCACACCGCCCACTCATGGTAACCACCATTCTAGCCATTTCTATGAGGTTGACATTTTTAGATTTCATATATAAGTGATATTATACAGAATTTGGCTTTTTTCTGTTTGACTTATTTCACTCAGCATAATGACCTCAAGGTCCATCCATATTTTGATGTCTGCGTCATGGCTACATAATATTCCATTGTGTATATATGCACCACACTTTCTTTATCCATTCATCCATTGAATGTCATTAACTGGAAATGTGTTTCCACATCTTAGCTGTTTGGAATAATGCAGCAATGAACATGGAAGTGCAGATATATCTTCAATATGCTGCTTTTCATTTCCTTTGAATATATACCCACAACTCGGATTGCTAGATCATACGGTAGTTATATTTTTTGTTTTTTGAGGAGCTTTTATACTGTTTTCCAGTAGCTGAACAAATTTACATTTCCACCAACAGTGCAAAGGGTTTCTTTTTCTTATCAACACTTGCTATCCCTTGTCGTTTTGATGACATCCATTCTAATAGATGTGAGGTAATATCTCATTGTTGTTTCGATTTTCACTTCTCTGATGATTAGTAATGTTGACCACCTTTTCATGTACTTGTTGAATGTCTTCTTGGGAAAATGTCTATTTATTTCCTCTGCCCATTTTTTTTAATAAGACCAATATGCACATTAGACCAGATAAGCTCAACAGGCATTTACAGAACATTCCATCCAATAGCAGCAGAATACACATTCTCACATGCACATGGAGTATGATGTAGGATAGATCATATTATATGCCACAAAGCATCATAAATTTAAGAAAATTGGTATTATATCAAGCATCTTTTCTGACCACAATGGTATGAAACTAGAAATCACTTACAAGAAGAAAAATGGAATATTCACAAATTGTGGAGATTAAACAACTTGCCTCTGAACAACAAATGAGTCGAAGAAGAAATAAAGAGAAAATTAAAAATATGTTAAAACAAATGAAAATGGAAACAGACACACCAAAATATATTGGATGCAGCAAAAGCAGTTCTAAGAGGGAAATTTATAGCAACAAACCCCTTTATTAAGAAAAAAAAGTAATCTTGATTTATTTTTTCTCTCATACTTACATCCAAATCATAGAAGATTCTATTGGCTTTTCCTTGTAATACATTCAGGTATCAGTCTTTCATTAATATGTCCCCTGCTACCACCCTAGTCTAAGCCCCAAAGCACCATAATTTCTCCCCTAGGCAATAAAATAAAATCCTAAGACTGCTTCTTTCTTTCACTTTTATATTCTCTTGTCCATAGAGCAGTCATACCAAGAAGCTGGGGTTCACTACTATTATTTAAAGCAGCTCTGCTTCCTATTCATATATATATATATGAATTAAATTAAGAAAAAATATATATATAGGTTTTCTTTCTTAATTTAATTTTTTATTTGATTGCCTTTTCTTCATTTTTAAATTTACTTGTCTTGCCTCTCTCTAATTCAGTAATTATTAGCATGCTATTAGATGGGCTTATTTCTGTCTTTTTCTTTGTTGGATCTCAAATCTTATTTTAACATCTGACACATAGAAGATTCTTAATACATATTTGTTGAATGGATTGTAAATCTTGAAAAAAACCTGTATGTTTATTAGCAGAATGTTTTAATAAATTATGGGAAATCCATTTAATGAACACTTTCCTGCTGCATAAATAATTATGTAGAATATATTTTTTATTTTACATACATAAACTACCACTTAAAAGAGTTTTAGTTTTATAGAAAAATTGTAATAATAGTACAGAGAATTCTTACATAACCCACACGTAGTTTTAGGCATTATTGACATCTTACATTTGTATTGTACATTTGTTACAAATAATAAAGAAATATGAATACATTATTATTAACCAAACATACTTTATTGAGATTTCACTAGATATTTTTTGCTTCCAGATCCAATCCAGAATACCACATTATTCATTATTTTTCATTATTCATCATTTAATCATTCAAATTCGTTATTTCTCCTTAGGTTACTCTTGGCTATGAAAGTCTTCCAGACGTTTCTTGTTTTTGATGACCTTGACATCACTGAGGAGCACTGGCCAGGTATTTTATAGAATTCCTTTCCATTGAGATTTGTCTGATATTTTTATCATTATGAATCTGTGGCCATGACTTTTGGGAAGGAGAACACAGATGTAAAGTGTCATTTTTATCACCTTATATCAAAAGTACATTCCATCTACCTGACTTAGTACCACTGATGATCACCTTAGTGTTTGACTGAAGTTGTGTTTCTCAAGCTTCTTTATTGTTAAAGGGTCTATTTTTTATCCGCTTTCATGCTACATTCTTTGGAAGGAAGTAACTATGGTCAGCTCACATATGAGGACTAGGGAATCATGCTCTACATAAATTATTTAGCCCTTTTCTACATTGTAGATTTATCTTCTTATATATTTATTTTTTTCAGCATTTTATTTATATCAGTATGGCCTCATGTGTGCTTATTTGACATTTTGATTATATGCAACATTTTGACATTCAATGCAACTTTATTTATTTTGCTATTCACATTATTGAAACCTTTGACCAGTGTGAGATTTTTCAGTTGTCTTCTGTCCATTATTGTAGGTGTTGTTTTGTTTTGAGTGTTTCCATACTTTCTGATACCACAAGATTCTCCAAGTTCATGTTACATATTTCCTCCTTCTGTCCTAGAATGAGTTATTATTTCTCTAAGGAGCGTAGGTTTTTAAAATCAGAGAACTGTGTTAGAAGCTAAAACAAAACTACTAAATGTCCATGTAACTTAAGTGGTTGTCATTGTTTTTTGGTTTTCTCAGTTGACAGAGAAAGGAAATATATGTGGGTACTAACTTTTGTGTATACGTATGCACATATATATACAATGTGTCTATGTGTAACAATCTGTATTTATACTAAGCTAAATATGAGCCCATAATGACTTCTCAAACTGTAATGAATCCATTAACAAATGAATCTCGACTTTTCTCTTTGCTTATGTGTAATTTTCCACTCTAATGACAATCCTGACTCCAATTGTTTTCATTTATTTACTTAATTATTCAATTCAATATACATGCGTAGTAGTATCAGAATTGTTAACCTACGCTCTGGGGCCTATCTTTATCAACTAGGGTACAGTGGTTATGTGCAGGTTTTTTTCCTCTTCTCTTTAGTTTTACAGATGACTCCACTCATTTCCAAACTTAGATCAGCAACCTTTTTTCCAGTCTACTTCAGTGAGATTGTTTAGTACATTGGGAATATATTTGGGTTCTTGCATACCTTATAAAATGAGTTAGGTAACATTCCCCATGCTTCTGTATTCTGGCAGAATTTGTGTAGAATTGGTATTATTTTCACTCTTAAATGTCCTTTATGTTATCCATAAAACTATCTGGTCAGACTATTTTTTTGAAGGGTTTATTAATTATAGAATTAATGTCATCAATAGATATAGGCTTATAAGATTACATATTTTTTACTTGCGTGATTTTTGGTAGCAAGTGTCTTTCATGGATTGGTTCATTTATTTTAAAATATCAGACTAAGATATGTAGGCATTGTGTTGTTGTGTGTAGTATCTAATGGTATATACTTTGAGGGGGAAACTCAATTCTATCCCATTTTTTCCTTCAACTGATGCAACTAAGCTGTTGGAGAAAATATTCTCTTCGGGTTATAAATAAAACTAAGGTTTAATTTGCGTTCTACAACACATTTTGCTCACCAGTAATTCTAAGAAAGACAATTAGCTTATATAAAGTATTCATTCTTCAATTTTATAAAAAATTACTGGGATTTATAAATTAAAGCAAAAAATTTTCAAAGTTCTCTCTGTCATGTAAGTAAGGGAGTAGTCACAAGAAATTAAAGTTCAAAATAAATTTTGAATCCTTTATTTTAATATGCTGATTATCAGTATGAAAATCCTGCTAAATTGTCTTTCTTCAGAAACTAGGCATATATGCATAAATTAGTGATATAACGTGCTACCGTGGCAAGACAAGAATTTATATTTTGTGGCTAAATTTCTAAATTAAATAATGAAACTCGTTAGTCATTTTTATTTTCATAATGTGGTTTATAGGATTCTTAAAGCTCACATTTGCCTATAGCATAAAACCTTCATGTATGACAAAATATTCATGTGTGTGGCAAAAGGTATTTTTGCAATTTGGTTAAGTAGAGTCAGCATAAATCATGAGAGCAGTAAATATTCAGAAATTTTCTTGCTTAAATTTAGAACCATCTCTATATGCATGTATGACTATTTATGTTTTTAAACATACAGCTGTGGGAATAAAAGAAAAAAGTACCATTTAGTGTGCACTTACTCTCACATAAATATTGTCTTAGTTATTTGAGATGTTATCACATTTAATTTTATTATCAGTTTTGTTTTAGATCTTATTATCTCTATTTTACAGGCTTAATTGCATATGACACTTGCCAGATTTATACAATTAGTTAATTTATGAACTCTGCTTTAAACTCGGGTACACTTGATTCTAGGCCCAAATTATAAAGCACTGTATAGTACCTTCTATTATAATAGGTTTTCCCAAGGTCCGTTTGTATTTTCACATAAAATAGAAATTTGCGAAGTTACCCATTGTCAGATGAGCGAGCTAGACCTACCAGCATGATCACTTCATTAGTTATATAAATGTCTAATCACTGTATTGTACACTTGAAACTGACATAATATTGTATGTCAACTGTAATTGAAAAACAATTTTTAAATGAAAAAAGAAAAATTACACATAGTAATATTATGTTGTATACCTGAAAAAGTTATTATGCAAATAATTATATGAAAGATTGCTATTAAAATGTGGAAGATGATTATTTTTATAGAGTATAGCATTAATCTCTTTTGTAAATATAGATTCATATAGAAGATTTGTTTATGAATGACCATGCCTGTATGCTTAGCAAAACCTATGCTGTATTCTCAGCTTTACCACTTACCAACTGGGTGGTATGCAACAGTTTATTCAAATGTTTTTATTTTTTTCTTCTTGGTGTCATCAACAGCAAAATTAATATAATAAAAGTACAGTTATTATGGCATTGTTGGAACATATATTAGGGTTCTCCGGAAAAACAGAGGCAACAGGAGGTAGATATATCTATATCTGTATCTGTACCTATAGCTATAGCTATCTATATATATGAGAACATTGATTATGGGAATTGGCTCACAGGATTATAGATGTCAAGAAGTCACATGATCTGATATTTTCAATCTTAGAGCCGGGAAAACCAGTGGTGTAATTCAGTCTGAGTTTGAGGGCCTGAGAAGCAGAAGCACTGATGACTAAGGTAGGAGAAGAGGGATGTCCCAGCTCAAATGAACAGCAAATTCCCTCTTTCTTCACCTCTTTGTTCTAGTCAGTCCCTCATTGGCTTGGATGATGCCCACCTGAATTGGTGAGGGTGATTTTCTTTACTCAGTGTACAGATTCAAACATCCTCTCAGACACATTCAGAAAAAAATGTTTCTTAGCTATCTGGGCATGCCTTAACCCAGTCAAGTGAACACATTAAATTAACCATCACCGGAGAATTAAGTGAATTAAGTGAGTTGCCACATAAAACACATATAAATTACATTTCAAAATGCTTGCCACAAAACAAGCAATAGTAAATATAACTATTATCTACAACACACATTATCAAAATTTTTGAGAAGGGGACATAAACAGTTAATCCATGAGCTTTGTGGATTTCCTATATGAAATGTTTGATATATTACTTCACTAATTTGAGTTGACATAAGGATCCCCTCCAAGTATTTACACAGACTTACTGGGAAATATGGAGGATAATTAATATAATGAGTTACACCATGATGCTAGCACCAATTTAGCTGGAATCACAGTAGTAGATGCAGCCTAGTGAATACAAAGTATGAGTTTTATAAAGGCAGCCTTGTCTCTATAAAATACAAAAACATAAGTGTCAATAATATAGTCAATAATATTGTAATAACTATATATAGTGCCAGGTGAATACTAGAGTAATTGGGGGAGGGGTAACTTTGTAAATAATATAAATGTGTAATCACTCTGCTGTACACCTAAAATTAATATCAAATAATATTGAATGCAACTGTAATTGAAAAATAAAAGTAATAAATGGAATGCAAAACATGTCCTATATAATAGACTAAAGGAACTTACTATTGTACTCTCTACTAGCAAAATAAAGGAGGCATTACTTTATATTAGCTGATCAAATAATTATATATCACATTTTGCAAGGTCTGACAGCAAGAGAACATATTGCACTTTTCATATATTTTAGTTTTGACCATGTTAACAGCATGATCTATCACCCCTTCTTCAATGAGAGGGCAGGGAGAGCTGCTCCATAAGATATTGGCATAGTTTTAGAGGAGCATTTTGATACATAGATGAAGATAATTAGGAAAAATAAAAGGCCAGAAGCTGTTGGAGCTGTCATTTTTATCAAAAAAAAAAAAGAAATCATCAGACAGGTTAGGATAAATAAATTAGTCACAGAATATTTCTGTGCTTCAGTTTTTGCACATTAAGGTCTCAGCAATCATGGTGAAGATGGCTTCTATTTTTACCAGCTAAATTTTTCTTAAAAATTTACCAAACAACTTCTCTTTTTCATATTGAAAGAAAGAAAAACAAAAGAGAAAACACATTTCCATTATTCGTCATCCTGGATAAGTTTGTTTGTTTGTTTGTTTTACTATGTTTCAAATAGTGGGAGATGAGTTGCAGAGCATAAACTAAACATAAACATGGACATAAACATAGTGGTTTCTTCTCCCTTTTTTAGCAACAACATTACTTCTTAGATTTAATGGCATTATGTCCTCTATATTTACTTTTCTTTGTCTCTAGATTCCCAACTCATATTCATTCTTTAATGTTTTACTAAGTACAGTATGTACTCTCAGATATGCTCTGCTTCCCTAACCTACTTCCACTGGTTGTCTCCAACTACTTTGCTTTCTCATTTGTCTAGCATTGTTCCCCTTTAAACATTTTAAAGCATAATAACCTTTGATTTTAGTTATTGAAAATTATACCCATACATGTATGTGTCACAAAGCTTATTTTTCTACTTGAAGAAATAACTTAATCCAGAGAATTTTGAAATTCACTGTTAAGTACTAATTCAACCAATTATGTATAACGTGTTATACACTAAGTACTTGAACACTAAGAGCACGATGTTAGATAATAAGGAAGATGGAAAGTAAGGAAGAAAATGAAAAGCCACACAGATTTTGGCATAAAGTAGGCCTGGCTTTGAATATCAAATTTGAAAATAGATTTATAATCTGAACACTTTTCAGCACCTTCCCTGTTACTGCTATGGCCCAATCACTCAAGCTTGGATTATCACAAAAGTCTGTTATAGCCTCTCTGCTTCACTGCCTGCCCCTTCAGGTCTGTTAGCAATACCACATACAGAATGATTCTTCTTATTATTATTATTTGAGATATATTGACATGTAACATTATATTAGTCTCAGTTGAACAACATAAAATGATTCTATATTTGTATATATTGCAAAATGATCAGTACAATAAATCTGGTTACCATCCATCACCATACAGTTACAAAATTTTTTGTATGTGATAAGGACTTATAAATTCTACACTGTTAGCTATTTCAAATATACGGTACAGTGTTATTAACTAATTAAATCCCCTTGACTTTTTTATTTTATAACTGTCTGTGCCTTTTTAAATGGGGTCAAAAGGTACAAACTTCCAGAAAGATTCTTTAAAAGAAAGTCAGATGTTTTTCCCCCTCTGCAGAAAACAGTCCAATGGGGATTCCTTCTCACTCACAGTAAATGCTAAAATCCTTAGAATGGTTTATAAGGTTCTACAAATTGTATTTCTTCCACCCCACTCCTAACTCTTTGATCTCATCCCTTGCTACATTTTCCTCAATTTCCCTGAGGCTCTCAAGCCTGTTTCATATCCTAACTCAAAAGACACTATTTCAAAAAGTATCCCCTAGCTACACTATCTACCTTGTAATTACCCTCAAACACTGCCTGAGCTATTTTCCTGATTTGCTTTCTTTTAGAGCTTATCAACATTTATATTATTATATGATTAACCCTTGAACAATGTGGGTAGTTGGGGTGCCAACCCCACCACAAAGTGAAAAAAATCCATGTATAACTTCTGGCTCCCCAGAAACTCAGTTGTACCTCCGTATCTGTGGGGGATTAGTTCTAGGACCCCCTGCAGATACTAAAATCTGCAGATGCTCCAGTTCCCTAATAAAATGGTGTAGATCACTGAATGCAGTCAGCTGTCCATATCTATGGACTCCCAACTGCTGATCAAAAACAGTACAGGTATTTATTGAAAAATATCTGTGTATAACTGGACCCACACAGTTCACACCTGTGTTGTTCAAGGTTTATTTTACTTATTAATATTGTTATTTTCTGCATATAGCCATTAGAATGTAAACCATGTAAGATTTTGTTTTGTTTTATTGCTGTATTCCCCAAACCTAGCATGGTAGGCACTCAAGAATAATTGTTGAGTAAAGAATGAATAAAATTACGATGCTGCTAATTCTTAATTATGTGACATCATAATTTTCTTAGTAATCTAACCATCAGTGTCTTCTTCCTTGGAAAGAATATAATATAATAATCATAATATCACTGAAAAGATTAAATATAATTCACCAAGAGCATAGTGTAGAGTAAAACATAGTTATATTGCTAACAGTCATTATTATTACTGTTTTTTAATTTGTCACTTCTAATTATTATTATGTTGCAACTAAAAGTTATTTTAATAATCTAGATAAATGTAGTTACCTTTTTATGTGAATCTACCTCAGTAAGGGGAACCCCTCAAAACTGCAAATCTCATTTTTAAAATCTGAAAAAAATAACCCATCCTCCTATTATAAAAATCTAGAAAGCTGTACAACTGTTAGATAACAATTTTCAAAAACTGGCCAACAGTCAACAAAGAACTGTGATCTATCACTGAGAGAAGGAAAACAAATGAGAGCCAGGAACGCTGTTGCTTTCTGCCTGGACAATATCCAGACTCTGAAATTGCAAGGGGAGAAGAGACAGAGCCCAGCAATCCTGTTGAGTAGAAGACACAAAAAAACAGTTCAAAGAGGCAGACTCAACTAGGATTTTCAGGGTAGGGTGTTGGAAAGAAGAGATATGCAGAGAGAGAGCTTCACAAATCAGTGAAGCATCCTCTTGAGTCTCTGACATATTTGAAAGGAAAGAAAAAATATTTGCATAAATAATAGGCAAAAAGTTTCCAAATTGGATGAAAACTATGAACCCATAGTTCTAATGTAGTCTGTAACTGAGTAAAATTCCATGAGTTCAGGCAAAGAATAAATGCCAGGAAAGAATAATAGATGAAAAACCTTGAATCAGACAATACCTAGAACTCAGAGGCTTGTGAATCGTTCAAGTTCACACTGGCCAGAGTGGAACAACTTTATGAATATATAGGACATTCATTAGACATCAAGTCATTCATTGCTTGGTAGTAGACTATAGGATTTACTGCAGAACTGCCCTTAAAAATATCTATAAATAAGTTTCCAAAGGTTCAGTTGATCTGTAAATAACTGCCTGCCAGAACAAAATTGAACACCCATTAATTCTCTTTTAAATTCAGTTTTTGAAAATATAAATTTGAGAATATTCACTATCAAAATTACTAACCAGACAAAGATGCAGGAAAATATAACCCATAAAATTAGAAAATTAGCCAATAGGGACATGATTCATAATCATAAATTCATAGAGTCTAAATCCATAAAGATTATGAATATGCTCAATAATTTAAAGAAAATGAAGAATACAATGACAAGACAAATGAGATATAAAACAACCAAATATCAGAAATAAAAAATTTCCTGAATAGTACCATTAACAGAGCAGACACAGTACCATAAATATCAGTGAATTTGAAGACTATCAGTAGAAATTAATCATATCTAAATTAGTCATAGAAAATGACTGATTAGCTGACCCTTAATTATGCTGAAAATATAATTAGCACTAGTGACTTGTGGGACAATGTTAAGTGTTCTAATGCATGTGTAACTAGAGTCTAGAAAGAAGAGTTGAATAGGAAAGAAAACATATTTGCATAAATAATAGCCAAAAAGTTTCCAAATTGGATGAAAACTAAAAAGCTATAATTCAAATGCAGTCTGTAAGTCCCAAGTTGGGTAAACATTTTTAAAAAATGCACACACACACACATCATACATTAGTTCCAAAAAGACATTGATAAATACAATATGTTTTATAACACTGTTAAAGAGAAAAACATTAATGATACATATGTACAGAAAGCCGAAGTAAGAAAAACCAAATATTCTTATCAGAATCAACGCTACTATACCAAGAAAACAAGAAAATGACATTTGAAGTGCTTAATGATTGAACAGTAAAAACGTTTCTACAATTCTATGGTTTAACACATGTATGGCACAAATTACCATGGAATACTTCTGAGCAATTAAAAGGAACCAACTATTAAAACATGGAAAAACTTAGATGAACTTTAAGGGCATTAAGATGTGTGGAAAAAGAAAACTTCAAATAAATCGTTATAGGTAGTGTATAATTCCATTTTGTAAAATTTCATTTGGATGCAACTATGCTCTATGAATTCTTTTTGCCTGGCTTTTGTTGCCCACTTTAATGGTACTGAGATTCATCCAAGTTGTCACATAATATTAGTAGTCCATTAAATTTTAATTATAAAGTGTATCTCCATTGTATGGTTATACCACAATTAGTTTACCCATTCCTCTGATGGTCCTTGTAGATATCCTCCTCTCCCCTAGTTTTTGGCCATCATATTTTCTGAATTTAGCAAATGTATGTAAAAATAATTTCACTATTGACAATATATGTGCAAACTTGTTGTACTATCAATTTACATTAATAAATAGGGATGCTACAATTAGAATAAATTACCTTTATATGATAAAAATTCAATTGAAATGCTGTATCAATAGTATGCCCTTGAACTATGAAAGAAGCAGTGTTTTGAGTTTTACAGAAACCATTGAGGGAAAACAAAAGTGAAGTCAATAGACTTCTTGAACAAGGGAATTCTCATCAGTATTCCATTTTGCAGTTACTTCACTTGAACATACATTAAAGAACATTCTGATGTGACTGTTAATCATTAACATGTTTTGTTTTAGTATAAGATCCAGCGATACTTCTCACCGGGAATTTTATGAGTTGAATGACCATTTATACAATTGGCCTCATATTTTATTAAAAGGGCTATCAGTAAAAATGTTTCAATATTTTCTCTGAAAATATATAAGCGTGACAGTGTTTGCCTAACTCTTCATTGAACCATCAGAGCTTCTTTGATTGGATGCCACAATAGGTAATTTAGATTCATATCAGTCATTCTTCTCAATCTCTGCAAATATTTTAAACTGAATCAATTACTCAAATGATCCAGACAGACCACTAAGATAGCCAAACTGAGTAGTTCAGCAGAGTCAGAGAGCTCATTTGTATAGATTTAGACCAAATAACTGTTAAAAGAAAGGTTAGAGAATACAATGCTCACTGCACGTAGTATATCGGATGCATAGGAAATCCATAGGAAATATCAGCTTAGTTGAAAGTGATTTGGGGGATTCAAAGTATGGAAAGTACTTTTAATTTATTTGATAACATTAGGACTTAGGAATTGAAATAAAGTTTCTGGTCTGCTGCTCATAGTTATTCTGCTCTGAAAGAGGCCCATACAATGGATGTGGTTAGCAGAGGTCTAACTGAGGGGAAAGAGTGGTTGTATTCTGTATATGTCACCTTACCAAGTTAAAAAGGTACAGTATATGACCCCCATGTAAACTCTGTTACTTAAACTATTATGGATACCTCATTAATTTATAAACCTTTTAAAATGCTATCTACATTTCCACAATATACCAACACTAGGATTGCTATATTTGATTAACACACTGCCCCAACCTCTGTACATTTATTTTGTTGTTTTTGTTTGTTTCTTTCTTTTGTTTTTTGTTTTTTAGGGCAGTGTCACTGGCCCTCATATGTGGGACCCGAACCGGGGCCACTGGCCTCCCAGGCCAGCACTTAACCACCGCCCCACTTGGCCGGCCCCCAATCCCTGTACTTTTAAGGTAAAATCATAATCCACTGAACAAAGCACATAAGACTATCACAATCTGACTTTGGATAACTATCCCATTTTTTTTTTTTTTTAAGGATTTTATTGGGGAATTGGTGGAGGGGAACAGCGTTGGGGAATCGGGGAAGGGGAACAGACAAGTTGCTGTCTTTTTGTTCTTCAGTTTAGTTGCGGAGGATGTTGCTTCACTGTTGGTATCGTCATTGCGCTCTTCCCGGATGAGGCAGATGGGTCGCTGGCCTCTGGATGTCGCTCACCGCAGCTATTGGCAGCTCACGCTTGGCTGCCAGCCACTCACGCTGGCTGCAGGCCACTCACTGTAGCCTATGGCAGCCCACTGCAGCAGGGGCTGCAGCCCTCACCATCACCGGGGCTCGCACAGCCCAGCTCCAGGTGGAGCTGTTGTTAGCTGTAGAGGGCAGTGTCCCTGGCCCTCATGTGGGATCCGAACTGGGGCCGCTGGCGTCCCAAAACCAGTGCTTAACCAATGGGCCACTCGGCCGGCCCACTATCCCATTTTTATTTTTAGTCTACTTTAGCTTTAGCCTTACTTATTAAGTCATTCTTTCCGTAAGGTAATTTTTTCAAACTGTGTTTCTTATTAGCCTAGGGGTTTTCAGAAGTGGCACGGGCTCCTCTGAATGGTGGGGTGAGAGCGAGGTGGAGAAAATAAGCGGGTGAGATTTTTTTACCCTTCATACCAACCCAAAGAAAGCTTTTTTTTCCCCTTTAAACTCCCCTATATCTGTTTTTTTTCCTAAGATTTTATTGGGGAACTGAGGGAGGGGAACAGTGTTGGGGAACCGGGGATGGGGAACAGACAAGTTGAGTATAGTTGTGGAGGACATTACTTCACTGGCCCATGTTGGTATCATCATTGCGCTCTTCCTGGGTGAGGCAGATCGGTCGCCAGCCTCTGGACGCTGCTTTCAGCAGCTCTTGGCAGCTCACACCGGCTGCTGGCTGCTCACACTGACTGCCGGCCACTCACTGCAGCTTATGGCAGCCCACTGTAGCAGGGGCTATAGCTATGCCGGCCCCGGGACTCACCGCAGCCCACCTCCAGGTGGAGCTGTTGTTCACCATCTTAGCTGTAGAGGGCAGTGTCACTGGCCCTCATATGTGGGATCCGAACCTGGGCCACTGGCATCCCAAGCTAGATCTTAACCAGTGCTCCACTCGGCCGGCCCTCCCCTATATCTTTTGCCCTTCTCTTTTTCTGCCCTTAGATTTTACTCTGGATTTCCTATGGGTGAAAAAAAGCTTCTGTTTCCAAAATTTAGATTGAACATATGCATTAGGTAATTTTTTCCCTTTCTACTTATTCACATTAGCTTGTATGTTTTCTACAGTTTTCTCATTCTCTTTTAGTTTGAGAGAGCATGGACTTATTATTTTAAAGATGTATACTTTGTTTTTGGACCATTTAAAATTGTAACATATGTCAGTATGGATCTCTAAATCCATTCCACTAGTATTTATTAAATGATACCTAAGTGCAGGCACTGTACTAGGTGTTAGGAAAACCCCAGTGATTTAAACAAAGTCTCCTATCCTTGGAATATTATAGTCTAGCAGAGAGAACACGTATATGTCAACATAAGCATGATAAATAAGCAAATTATATAGTGTGTTAAAAGGAGAAAAGTGCCATGAATAAAAGAAAAGGTATATTAGAGTAAAACGGAATAGAGGATATTGGCATAGAGAGAGTGAGGGAAAGTTGCAGTTTTATGTAGGACTGACAGATAATCAAAGACTTGAGAAAGGGAAGAAAGCTAACCAGCCACCTGGATAATATGAGGGGAAGAACATTCTAGGCAGAAAGAAAAACCAGTGTGGTTTGGCAAGAGTTGGTCCATTGAGCAGAGTAATATTCCTGGAGAAGGTCATTTATCCATCCAATGAAATGAACACAACTTATATCTATTGGGTTGTCAGAAAAGTCATGACGTATTTTTTCTATGTTTTTCGTTGCAAAAATGTGTCATGACTTTTCTGACAACCCAATATTTTTCCGTTTCTTATCTCTAAACACATAATCATAAATATCAGTGCTGAAAGATACCATAGAGAGGGAAATGGTTCCAAGAGGTCAAGTGACACCTAGTGGCAGAACCAGGACTGACTCTAATTACTCACTACAGCAATTTGTTGCTCTAAGGCTTCTAAAGTGGTTGAAATTTTTTGTTTCTTTTTTGTGTGGGATAGCTTTTATTAAAGACTTGGGAAAATCTAAGTAAATTGTTTTTACTTGAAATTACCTGACTTTCGTATATGTAGTGCCAGATCTACTCAGCGTTAAACTGTTGTCTTACTTGCAGTAGAGAACAGGTGAATATTTGGAACCCTTCATGGACCTGAGTCTCTGGCAGCTATAAAAAGTATTAAAACAGAGACACTGCTTTAAAGCAAGATCTGCTCACTAGCTTTAAGTTCTCCAGCGTACCTGCATTCAGAAGGAGTAAAAGCTTATTTCTTATTACAATCGCATGTAAAACATTTGATTCCCAAACTGATGTTTTTGGTTGATATATAAAAAGGTGTCCAGCTTGAAAATACAAGAAGGCATATTTGAAGCTACTAACATCTAGTTTTGGAGAAAAGCAATTTATACAAGTGACTTTCGTCATTGCATAAGAGAGGAGCCTACACATATGTTAGCCTTATCAGATATTTTCATTGTCAACACACTGAATGCAGCAACAAATCTAGGTAGCATCTAATATATACAATGGGTGGCAGTATGTTATACACAGCAATGTGTAGAAAGTGCATAAATTAGAAAAGATATATACTCATAATATTATGCATTTATGAAATACACCATAATACAGATACAATTAATGTGGAGAAATTAAATGATATAATGAACATTTGCATTTTATAATGAATGGCAATATATTTTTCTCATTTCATAATGTGTTCTGTCCTATAATAAATATTTTTAAGTCCTGTCCAATAGAAAGCTAAAATTGAACCTCTGAAAAAGAAAAATATAGGTAAAACATGAAACTATTAGAAGGAGGCAAAAATTCTTAAGATAAATAATTTTGGGGACAATAAAAGAGCATTAAATGTTGTCAGAAAGATTGGAAAACATAATACTCCCATTAAACAAGATTAATAAATCTGAGCTTTTGAAAAGACTGTCTACAAAGCTAAGCAATGAGCCAATCTACCCTGTCCACACTCTGAACGGCTATCAGATGCAAGTTGAAAACTCTTTAAGAAATATACCAGGTGGCAGAGGGTTAAAACATAAATTCCTGAGAGGCAGTAAAATGAGCTTTTTGTAAATTATGCGATACTATATAAATAGTCTGTCAACAGAATAGTGTGCCTGAGAAAGAGTTAAGTATATACAGGTAGTAGTAATAGGGGTGTATATAAGTTGGCTGTATTTTATTTAGAACTCACGCTCTTATAGAAGAGTGAATTTAGGAACTATCATATTAATTAACTAAATATATAGAGATAATAGAGTTAATCCTTTTTATAATATAGTGCTTGATTCTGTGGATAGAAATGATGAATAATAGCTTTGCTCTGCTCTCCAGAAATCAAAATATCATAAAAGCCATACATACAAATGAGTCACTCTAATATGTTTTAAATGTTTTAAAATATATTTATGTTTGATGAACAATCTGTGAATGTTTTATGATAATGAGAAAAAGAACAGCAGACATAGGTAAAGATTTCAGTGTTTGAAACTTCTCCTTCACCATCTATTCCGTGCTCTACTCTTCAATAGGAAAGCCTATATGGGATTACATGTTATAAAAGTTAGGAGCAAATTAAGGGCAAAGAAGACAGTTCAAGCATGCACGAAATAACAAGAGTAAAAAGGAGGTATCTGTGGCCTAAATAAGCGGACATGGAGGGCAGTTATGAAGCTCTGTTGTCTCCAATGTATTTTAAAGGAAAAAAACACATGCATTGAATCTTTTTCTCAGGTAAAATTTGCCATTCCTTTCTTTAGATAAAAGAAAATGTGTTATAAGTAATTTTATACTAGCCTCAGTTATTCTCTCAGTGTTTTATAGTGAAAGGAAAATGGTCCCTTAAAAGCACAAAATATGTCTTCATGATCATTTTAAACAGTTACCTTTTTTATTTTTGACATTCTACAAGCAAATATTTTCTAGATAAGTCTTTACTGCTATAGCTTCTAAAGCTTCCAAAGTTTCCTACATACCCAGTTATTTTGCTGTTGTTTAAAATGATATCATTCATAATTGAATATATTTTCCTTCATAATGTCAGTCTATCAATTTAACTTCCAATATTATATGAAGGCCTTCAACAAACATGAAAATTCCTGAGCTTTCAACTATTATAGTTCCTGTTTTTCTGTTCTTTTTTTTTTTTTCCTTTTTAAAATTTCTGTTATTGCCATTAGGTTTTCTAATTCTCAGTAAAAGTTTCTAGTACTGTCTCTGACTTATTATTAGTGCAATCTCATCATCTGTGATTTCATTTTTGGACTGAAGAGATTCCAGTCAAAAATCAGTAATGTATAAAACACGTTCATTTAGAATATTCCTTCAAAATATAATTGTAGTAAGCTAAAGTTTACTATCATTTTTTTATATAAGCCTTCATTATTTAATGCAAAATATGTCCATATTTACTATATTTGTTTGCTAAATTCATTTCCATTGCTTAACACCCTAGTTAGGATTACTTGGTTATGAGAAATAGAAAAACAAATCAAACTCCCTAAAGCAAAAACAATTTTTCCCCTCACTTAGGGAAGACTAGAAATAATGTAGTTTCAAGCAAAGTTTGATGCAGGAACTTAGAGAAATCATTAAAATTCATTCTCTCTCTTTCTTCCTTTTGCTCCTCTGCTTCTCAATGTGGTGGGAAAATTTGGTTGTTAACTCCTGATTCTCATCCAGCTAGCTCTTTTACTCAAATCTGTCTATTTCTTCGGCTCCTAAAATGGGGGTAAAATTTATACACACACACACACACACACACACACACACACACGGTGCCAAAAAAGTATATACACATTTTAAGAATGGAAAAAAACAATGTTAAAATTGTAATCCTCCATATATACTAATAACAAAAGATGAATACAAGTCAAGTTTGACATCTGCAATTACAAGAGGTGCTCAAAATGGTTACCATCAGCATAATTTTAATACAGGTTTTTCCTTTCTTAAAATATATATATATATATATATATATATATATATATATATATATATATATATATTCGGGAAGGATAAAAATCTGTCTTAATTTAATAAATGCACTATCAGACAGTAAAAATGTGGTATAACTGAAATGTCCTGGAAAATATTCTCCAACTTTTGGCTCTGAAAGAAGTATACTGGGAAGGCAGCCCTGCTCCGTTCACATAATTGGCTGAGGAAAAAGCATTAATTTACTCAAAGAAGGAAGGGATGGGTTCCTGGACAGATAAAATCAATTCTAAATGTGTTGTTAAATATAAACTTCAAAAAGTTAGAAGCATGACTCCGATAAACATGTTAGCCATGTATTAACTAACTTATCAATGAAGAGACTAGAAAGACTGCAAAGCTTGTTCAAATATCATTTGAACAGATGAGATACATAGTATAAGTACAATAAAATGGCACACAGAAATAAGGTTTTTTAATAAATTTATAGTTAATGTACTACAGTATTATAAGCCATAATCTTTATTGTTATCTTTTCTATAATACTAGACAGGAATTATTTATATTACTATTGGGCATAAATCAGTTGATTTGCTACAAACATATATAAATAAATAGGAATAAAAGGTACAAACCTTTGAGAATGAGGTAATCCTGATTTGGACAAGCTAGGTAACACCAGCATGAAACTGACAGAACAATTGCAATCCCTTTGGCCTATTTCCAAATTTGGATTTTTTTTTTAGCAGATGTAATGTACAAAACACATAATTTGTGGCCGGCCGAGTGGCGCGGCGGTTAAAAGCTGGCTTTGGAAGCCAGTGGCCCCGGTTCGGGTCCCACTTATGAGGGCCAGTGACACTGCCCTCAAAAAAAAAAACACAAAAAACCCCCACATAATTTGGAGTTGGGGTTTCTTGTTTCTAAACTTGCTTATTACTCTGGATCAGGCACTGAAACATTCTGATATCTGGTCTCCACATCTAAAAATTTGTTCTACCAAACATCGAATACTTTTTTTTTTTTTAGGAAGAACAATTCTATTTTAAACTATGGTCTGTGTAAATGTATTTATTACCATTATACAAAATAACTTTAGTACTCCTCTATACTGACTTTACTCAGGCCTAAAATAGATAGATTTTGCTAACTTGTATGTTCCAGGTACTACACTATGCTGGAAATATGAAGTCATAATAATATGAGGCCAGCTCTAAATAATGTAGGTCAATTATAAAGAAAAATGTGTAAACAAGTGTAACGTTATATAATTGTAAGTGCTATAAAGAAATCTATGTCCAATGTTTTCAAATGGCATTGAAGTTTAAAATTGGACATGATCAATCCTATCTCAGTGTTTCAAGGTAAGGAGTGGAAGCTTCATAGTGATGGAAAATAAATATGTGTGATAGTTAATGTGGACATTCATTAGTTTTATCTGTCTTCCATGTTTGATGGTAAACCTTATGAGAGCAAGCTACCATTATCATGTCTTTTTTTTTCAGTGCTACATTCTCAAGATTGTGTTATGATAGTAAGTAGCTGTACAATATTTGTTCAAAAAGCTTACTACAATAGTGGATATATTTATTTTATTTAAAAACATAGTGAGAACAGCCCAAAAAGTTTTTTTTAAAAAAGGAGAAATTAAGTGTAGTATGATGTATAATTCATTTTCAAAGATTCATACATTACACTATTAACAATATATTTTTAAAACATTATTTAAATGGTATATTTATTCCATTTACTTCCACAAGCAATCATCAAATTTATTTATCATTTTCTATCACCAGGTAACAAATAGCCTTTATATACTTATCAAGCCAGACCTCTTAACTAGTAGAAGCTATTTTTAAAAAATTATGGGATGCTATCACCAACTCAACTGGATGAAAATAAAAACCACTTGGAAATGATTTTTCTAGCTGGGAACATCTTTCAATACAGTTCTTTGCCAGTCCCTGTTAGATATCATCTTATTTCTATGTCCTTAAACTCTTCAATAATGTTTTACTCTCTTTCCATTTATGAGCATACCAGTGGTATCCCCCAGTTCCTTTTCATCTCATTTTTGATGTTCCTATACAATTTTATACCTCATCTTTTTCAGTGAGCACAGTGAACAATATCAAGTCCTTTTTTTTTTTTTATAAAACCTTTTCAACTTCAAATTAGCAAAATATATTGTATTCCAAGAGATATTCAGCCTAAACTAGCAATTCATTTTATTTGATGTCCTGGCTATTAGTTTTAAGTTGCTTTAATTATTTTACTTTTTTTCCTGTAAACTGATTTCTGCTTTAGCATTTAGGTACAAATCTTCTACATTTGACCATATCTTCATTAATTGTAATAATTGTAGTGATTTATATTTTTATAGGAATTTTTTGCTTTCATATGATCACTTCTCTCTTAGTTGTTTGATATCATTATTACAGCTTCTAAGTTCACCATTGCATATAACTTGCCACCATTCTAATAAAATAAAGCAAAAAAGATGCAAATTTGTACCATTTCTAAAGTTCTACACTTTGTATTCTTTGGAGATAGACATTTTTCTCATGGTAGTTTCTGTAGTCTTTCTTTTTTTTTTTTGAGGGCAGTGTTGCCGGCCCTCATATGTGGGACCGAACCGGGGCCGCTGGCTTCCAAAGCCAGCGCTTAACCACCACGCCACTCGGCCGGCCCTTTCTGTAGTCTTTCTTGCAGATGGAATTAAGTATTCTTAGACCTGAATTTAATTTGATACTCATTTTCTGCTTTTGGTACTGTTATATTTGTGCCTCTGCCTAATAAGACAAAAATTATTTCATTTTTCACAGTTATTTTTTATGTATTGTCATATTCAAAATGAGAAAAGCATCTTAAAGAAGTTATCAAGCTTCACCTTGTGCTTTTTGTATGCAATATAAATATATGTGCTATCATCTGCCATTTTTAAATCAGTGTGCACTCTTCTTTAGATTTTCTCTATGAAATATTAATAATGCATTTGACAAAAAGAAGCAATAGGGATATAATGTTTGTTTTCATTGCTGTAAATAAAAACAATATATATGAAAATAATTAAGGCATTTTACAAATCAAAATGTCTTTGGCTATCAACAAAAAAAGAAGATAATTTATATACAAACTTCATTTGTAAGTAGAGTGTCTCACTAATGCCAAGTAAATTGCTTTGGAAACATCAAAGTTACAATTTTAAAATATGGCTCTATGTTTTACAGTCGTCATCGCAAAATTTCAGATTTTGAATTTGTAGCTTAATAAATTGTGGTAATTATCACCCATTGGGTGCAGCTTCCAAAGGGAACTTTATAAGTAAAAGAGAACTACTACCCTGTGGAAAAATTGGGCTAAATCAATAGTCGGATGAGGGATGCAAACTAACTTTAGGTGAACTCCTGCTTCATTCAAGAAACTGCTTACATAAATTCTCTTAATCCACTGAAGGCTCCTTGAGGTCTCTCTTTTTTTTTTCCAATTTCTATTTACAGTTTAGAAACTTAGGATACTCACACAATCTACTCTTCCCAAACCACAGAAATCTACAAATGATGAAATAAGAATTTGAATATGGATACTTTGAAATTTATAATCCATGCCCCTTTGTTCTTTCTTTTGTCCTGTCTTGAGTATGTCTAATTTGGCCAAATGTCTTTCTTGTCTCCATATATCGCCCTTAAGTTGTTCTTTTACTCTCAGGATTGATAGTGTAATAACAGTGAGAGTGCTTTCTCTCCCAGAAGCATGTTCATTGAAAGGTAAATCCTTATACTAATGTCATCAACTGGTGCATGAAGAAGAGCTTAATTTGATTTGGAGCTTTAGTATGCCTGTTTGCTATAACCATGTTTCTTATTGTTGGGCCGACCATTCCATTTATACAGACACTAATACTTTTATACCATTTTCCAGATAGAATAATCTAAGTGATTTTGATAACAAGCTTTGTATGAGAAAATCATGCACTGAAATCTGAGCTCCACAAATTCTAGTTGTGTGAACTTTGGAATATCAGAGCATCTGTTAGCTTTGTTGCTTCATCTGTCAAACGGATCACTCAGATGGGTGTTTGGAGGATTTGTGACTATAAATTCAAAAGTGAGGCTGCTTATTGGTGATTAAGAACACTATATTCCCAGAAAAAGAATGTATTTAGAAATAAATGTACCTACATTGTACCAGGCATTATTTTAATCTCAGTAGCCAATGCCAAAATATGTCTTTGATTAACGTGTATCTAAAAGAAAACATATTCCCAGGGATTTAGAGTTGTAAGAGCTAATATCACCTCTGCCTCTCCTCTCTCATTCCTTTTTTCTATTTTCATTTGACTTTTTGTAACCTTGAAAGAAACAGTCCTAAATGGACAAGAAAGTCGTTCAACAACCTTCTCTCTGAATATGAAATGTAACTTTTAATGCATTTTAAATTTGTACATACTATATATCAGAGCATAAATTCTGTATAACTACTTTAACTTGTTTATCTTGTACTATATCTTTCACTTATTTATCTATGTATTATAACCAGGATAATTTATTTATAAAATATTACTATAGAATATTATGATACCTAAAAACATAATCCCCTCATTATTTGTATTTATTGTTTGGTGTATGCATAAAGAATAAGTGTGCTAGAATCATTTTTAAAGATACCTGAAGAGGCAAGAATTGGAATTGAATATAGATGGTTGTAATATGAAGAAATGTTGCTTATGACAAGCCCTGAAATTAGCAGCGTCTACTATGTGAGTAAAGGAAATTCCAAATAATACTTTATCATAATCAGAATTAAGCTGCTGAGTTATCAATTTTTCTCATTAGAGTGTCTTCTTAGCACCACCTTTATTTTATGATATTAACAATGTTTAAGATATTCCATTTTAAAATAACCTCATTGTTTTCCAATCTTGTCAAAAATAATGTGTTTGGGGGGTAAAAAATCCTTTAAACTTGGGACTCATAAAAAAAGAATGTATAAATATCAGATGCTTACAGTTTCCTTGGAGATTTGCTTTAATTTGTTACCAACTATTGTATTAAAGCATATCATATAAAATCCATCAAATAACTTATCATTAGTTATGTGTTGTTTCAAGCTTAATGTATTCATGATGTATATTTTGTTACAGAATTTGTAGGGTAATTATTTATTAGGCTGTAAACTTACTGAATAGATAGAATTTTATAGAGGGTTGTATTCCCTTCTTAGGTCAGTTTAATTGAATAATTGAAATTGGAGATATTTTTTATCAGTTCATTTCTTGTAGTGACATTGAAGGTGACAATCTAACATACAGTTACTTGCTGCTGCACAAAAAAATTATTTTTTTCTATTTTTAGATTTTAAGCTATTTTTCATTATATTTTACAAAATAAGGTAAAATTTCAATACTTATCTTTCTTAAAACCAATTTTACCATACCTGTTGATTACTAATTTAATGCTGATGAGCTCTTAGATGGAATTTAGTCTCTTGATTCATTTACAAAGGATGATTAGTACTTTATAATATGTCAAACCAAAGGTTTAAGTGAAATAAAATTATTCTTAAAATATTGTGCCATAATTCTATATCTACAGCTATAAATTACTTATGTATCTATCGTGAAAGATACTCTAAAACACTCAGCAGCAAAGTGGTAAATATGAAAACATATAGATTTGTGATAAAGATGGCAACAAAAGTCTAATATAACAATGTGTGAAAAGATGTACAAATGCATTAGTAAAACATAAGTAAATTATGGTAAACTGATAACTCTTTCAATATATCAGACAAAATAAAATGAAATAAAAATTATATATTCTTTCCAAGATATTAATAAAAGAGTATTTTTGTATTTGGAAAGTACAGGAGTCTTGAAATTTATAAGGCACATCAATTAAAATCAAAATTAAAAATATAGATTGTCTGTGAACTATTCTACCCCAAGTTTTGGTATCTGTCAATTAAAATTAAAGGCATCAATCTTCTGGTCAAGACGGTGGAGTAGATAAATATTGTGCTTACGTCCTCTCATGACCACATCAAAATTACAACTAAACTACAGAGAACTTTCATTGAGAATTGCCTGAAGTCTAGCTGAACAGAAGTCCTACAACTAAGAACATACAGAAGAAACCCTATCCAGACTGGTAGAAAGGGTAGAGACACGGAACAGGCTGGTCCCCATACCCACGTGTGGAAGTTTAAAATTGGGAGAGATATCTCACCTGCAGAGGTCCCACTGAGGAGCAAGGGGTCTCAACTTCACACCAAGCTCCACAGCCCAGGGATCCAGTGCCAGATAGAGAAGTCCCCACAACTTCTGGCTGTGAAAACCACTGGAGATTGTTGCTAAGTGAGACAGGACTGGTGTCCCCAGTAGTCCCCTTAGAGGGCCATACAGACTCACTCACTGATGGATTCACTTCCCCTGAACTCCAATGCCATGGCAGAAGTACAAAAGGCACCAGAGACATATAGGGAGGAATTGAATTGTTGGCTTCAGGGTATAGACTGGAGGGGCAGCTTTCTCTCTTACAGGAATTCTGGAAGAAACTATTGTCCCGTTTTTGAACTCTCTCTTGACCCAGCCTTCAGGTGGGTGCCATATCTGAGTCTCCATCAACCTGGCTAATACTGTTCACCCTGCCCTGTTGGTTGCCTGAGAGCCCACCCCACACAACTTGCAGACACTCCCAAGCTGCTTCCATTGACTTTTTCATTCAAACAGCCTATTTTTGACTCATCATAGGCTCTTTCCCAAAATCTCTCAAGGGTTTACAGACTCCAAACAACAACATCTGGCTTCAGTGTGTCCTGTACCTCTTACTAAGCAGCCCAACAAATGCAACTAGTGGCAGCTGGTCTCAGTTTGCAGCTTAGCTTCTCCCAGGCACCTCCAAGCCCAGAAAAGGTGGCAACCATCTACAGGTCACTTTGTAGCTCATACCAAGTGACCCCAGACAGGACACAGGCAACAGGTGACCTTGGCCTGCAACAGAGCCCCTCCCAAGAGGCCCTAGAATCAACACACCTGGTGGCCAGCCTCAGACCACACCAGAGCACCACCCAAACACCTCCACAAATGACAAACCCAAAGGACAGACTGGGAAGGCACCAGAGCCCTGCTAAAGTGAACCCTGCTCCATAGAGTCAGCCCCTGAACAACAACTCTTCCACTGTAGTCAAGGCCAGTCCTCACAACAAATCAGCCTAAGTGCCAATACCTACTTTTGCTAGGCCAATAGCAATCAAGGCTCAACTAAAACAGGGGGACACACACAACCCACCCAAGGGGCACACCTGTAGCATTTGGCTGGGAGACTGTGTCACTGGGCCCCACAGTACAACTACCATATAAGGCCACTCTACTAAGTCCAGGAGGCATAGAAGATCTACCTATAATACATGCGAACAAACCCAGGAAGGCAGCCAAAAGGAGGAAACAAAGAAACATGTTCCAAATGAAAGAAGAGGACAAAGCACCAGAAAAAGAACTAAACAAAATGGAGGCAAGCAATTTACCAGATGCAGAGTTCAAAACACTGGTTATTGAGATGCAAACGATCTCAGTGAGAACTTCAACAAAGAGATTGGAAACATAAAAATGGACATAAAACACATTTTAAAAAGTCAGAAAGTAAGACTACAATAACTGAAATGAATACATTAGAGGGAATCAACAGTAGAATAGATGAAGCAGAGATCAAATCAGTGATTTGGAAGATAAAGTAGCAGAAAATACACAATCACAACAGCGAAAAGAATAAAAAAAAAATTTTAAAAAATGAGGATAGGTTAAGGGGACCCTGGGACAAAATCAAGTGTACCAATAGTCATGTCACAGGGCTACCAGAAAGAGAAGAGAGGGAGAGCAAGGAATTAAAAATCTATTTGAAGAAATAATGATGGAAAACTTCCCTAACTTAGCAAAGGAAATAAACATACAAGCCCAAGAAGCGCAGAGAATCCCAAACAAGATGAACCCAAAGAGGCCCACACCAAGACACATCATAATTGGAATGCCAAAGGTTAAAGACAAAAAGAGACTCTTAAAACAGCAAAAGAAAACCAGTTACCTACAGAGTAGCTCCCATTAGACTGTCAAGCTGATTTCTCAACAGAAACTTTGTAGGCAGAAAGATTGGCATAAGATATTCAAAATGATGAAAAGCAGGGACCTACACCCAAGACTACTCTGTCCAGCAAGTCTATCCTTTAGAATCAAAGGACAGATGAAAAGCTTCATAGACAAGAAAATGTAAAGGAGTTTCTTACCACCAAACTAGTATTATAAGGAATGTTAGAGGAACTTCTTCAATAAGATGGCAATAACTACAGTTCTTTCAAGAATTACTTTAAATGTAAATGGATGAAATTCTCCAATCAAAAGACATAAGGTGGCTGAATCAATAAGAACACAAGACCCTTATATATGCTGGCTGCAAGAGACTCACTTCAGATCAAAACACACACAGAGACTGAAAGTAGAGGGATGGAAAAGACATTTCAGGAAAATGGAAACAAAAGGCAAAACAAACCAAATCTGAGGTAGCAGTACTTATACCAGACCAGATAGACTTAAAACAAAGGCTATAATGAGACAAAGAATAATCCAATATATCCACTTCTAGTTTTTTATCCAAAGAAACCCAAAACACTAATCTGAACACACATGTGCATCCATATGTTCCTTACAGCATTATTTACAATAGCCAATATATGAAAGCAACCTAAGTGCCTATCAATACATGGATGAATAAAGAAGAGGCACATATATATAATGGAATATAACTCAACCATAAAAAAAAGAATGAAATCTTGCCATCTGCAGCAACATGGATGGACCTAGAGAGTACTATGTTATATGAGTAAGTAGACAGAGAAAGACAAATACCATATAATTTCTCATACGTGTGGAATCTAAAAGGCAAAATGAACAAAGAAAACAAACTCATAGATACAGAGAACATTTTGATGGTTGCCAGATAGGAGGGGGGTTGTGGGGTTGGGTGAAAAGGGGAAAAGGATTAAGAAGTACAAATTGGTAGTTACAAAACACTCATGGGAATGTAAAGTATAGTATAGGGAATGTAGTCAAGAATATTGTAATATTAAGAATTATGTATGGTGTCGCATGGGTACTAAATATATTGATCTGATCACTTTGTAAGTTATAGAAATGTCTAATCATTTTGTCATTTGAAACTAATATAATATTGTATGTCTACTGTAATTAAAATTTAAATGTGCAAAAAATATAAAGGCACCAAGTTGTACAGACATGCAATGATATTTATTAAATATTGTGAAGAAAAATTCAAAGGAAAACACCCATTGAAAGGTTAGTCGTACTGTATTGCTTCTATACCACACCACACATATTTTTAGGTCATTAAAATGAAACAGAATACTATCAAATAACTTTGAAGAATTTCTTTATGGTATTGAGAAATAATGTGGATTAAAAATGGCATATCTTACTTTGTTACAAAAAGCAGCTTATAAAACCCTGCCTTTGAATTCCTCAAAAAACAGCTGAGGAATACATGCTGGCTTCTTAACAAGGGTTGAGTGTTTTTGAAACTGACTCATATACGTTGAATTGGGAGTAGAGGGAGAGATTCGCAAGCCGTAGTGGGGTAGAGTGGATGGGGAAAAGAAAGAAAGAAAAAGAAAGGAAATGGAAGTAAAAGAAAGGTGCCTGTGATTATTATATATAGAGAATATTCGTTCTGTCTTTTAGGTACATTTTGTTTTGTTGTTCATCAGATAGAAAACATTTTGAGAAATATGCTAAAATCTTCTACACTGCAAAATGTGTGTGTGAGAGAGGGAGTGAGGGAGGGAGTAGGAGAGAGAGAGAAAATGGTGGTGAGAAGAGCAAGAGAGAATGTGTATATTAGGTTATGAAAATGAATAAAATAAAAACAATAAATAGTTAAATAGAACGGACCCTACATTTTCTTATCTATTTCTAATATTGCAAAGTAGCTCTCCAATTAAGCATCTCCTGAAAGGCTAAGACTTTCAAAGAATAATTTTTAGCATTTAGGTGGGTGTGGGTGTTATAAACTGGGATTCATTTTACAACAGTTTTATATTACTCACAGATGCAATACTTGACAAGAGAAATAAAAACTGTTGCTTTATTCAGAATGAGGTGACCAGTACTAATCTATCTCAATTTCATTGTGGATTTGTAATAATGACTTAATTACTTTTAGAATATACCAATGTGGTCTGTGCTTCTATTTTTCAGGACTAGGAGAAAATGTAAACAATGTTTCTAAAGTTAAAATCCTAACACAGAAGCCAATACCTGCTTTACTTTTTATCATTCCAAAGGTTACAAAACTGCACCCCAACCCCCCAAAACAAACAAACAAACAAACAAATAACTTAAGGAAATATCCTCTCTATAATGATACAAAATTCAGTGGCTAACTTGAATTCTAGTAATAACCAAAAATAGATACACACTTTTCTCCTATAGAAAAAGTAGATAGACTTCTCCTAACACTCAAAATAATAAAAAGTTATGTTCTTTTACTTGATGAACTGAAAACACATCGGGAGGGATGACCTGATATCATTGTGTTTCATTTACACAGTCTCCTTTTGATGGAGCATGAAACAGATATCAGTTGCTGATGTAAAATGATGGTAGCATGAAAGATTCAGTCCTCACAGCAACCTGTCTCTCATCCTCAAATGTTGATGTAAATTGATTGTTAAGGCTGCTGTAGAACAAATACTTTCACAAATACAAATAAAATAGACTATAAGCAAAATTTTTTTCTAGATAGAAGTACAGAATTGATTCTCACAGAAATACAAAGATTGAATATTTCTAAAGTTTAAATTATTGGTTAGCTGTATGCATACAAGAAAGTCAATACATTTTTTAAATTGGATTGTTTTTTTGTTGTTGTTGTTGAGTTGTATGAGTTCCTTATATATTTTGGATATTAGCCCCTTATCAGAGACGTTGTTTGCAAAATCTTCTTCCATTCAGTTGGTTGCCTCTTTGTTTTGATGATGGTTTCTTTTGCTGTGCAGAAGGTTTTTAGTTTAGTATAATCCCATTCATTTATTTTTGCTTTTACTAACTTTGCCTTTGACATAAAATTCATAAAATCCTCTTTGAACCCAAGGTCCATAAGTCTATTACCTATGTTTTCTTCTATGCAGTTTATTGTTTCCTGTCTTATGTTTAGGTCTTTGTACCATTTTGAGTTAATTTTGGTACACAGTGACAGATAGTAGTCTAGTTTCATTCTTTTGCATGTGGCTTTCCAATTTTCCCAGTACCATTTATTACTCCTGAAACGTATGTAATTTTACTAACCATTGTAACCCAATAAACTTTAATTAAGAAAAAAGAATGTCAATACCTTCTTATATCTTTAAATGAGGCTAGAATTCCATAATAATTAAGAATATATAAATAGGCAGAGGTACGAGCTGCACCCGCGGCTTGCCGGGTCCCCAGGAAGCAGGGTGCAGAGCCCCGCAGCGACAGGGCAAGATCAGTCCCTGCACCCTCCCAGTTCAGGGTTCAGTCTCTGTGCCCACCGGGTCCCGCGGAGCGCAGAAGCCTTAAACCCGGGAGCAGGGGGAAAAAGAGGACTCGCACGTGGAGAAGCAGCGCGCGCAGGGCGGAGACGCAGGTCCCGGAGAGACGGAGCGGGAATTTTAGCCGCGCTGCAGGTTGCCCGCAGTCCCCTAAATCCTGGCAGACCCTTTGGGAGAGCAGCAGGAGATCCGTGAAGGCGCGCGCCGGCTCAGAGGCAGACGCCTTAAAACTGGGAGGAGGGGAAACAAGAAGACTCCCGCAGAAACGCAGCGCTACGGGCAGAGAGGCAGGTCCCCAAGAGACGCGGAGCGGGGATCTTAGCCACACCGTAGGGTGCACGCAATTCCCTAAATCCCGGCAGACCCTTTGGGAGAGCAGCAGGAACTCCGCTGGAGCATAAGAGGCAAAGGCCTTAGGTTAAAACAGTGTTGGAACTGTGGCTTTGTTTATTTTTATGTTTTTAATTTTTTTTTCCTTTTTCTACACTTGAACAGAAAGCAAAAAAAACCAATAACCCACCCACTCCCACAAACTTTGGCCCCCGCCAAGACAGAGTCTGAAACTGACTCCTGAATGGAGCAATAGGGGCAGACTAGGAAGATATTCCTACCTGAAGGGGGTTGAGAATTTCCACCCAGTAAAGGCTGCAGAGTGAGACTACCTACCCTGCCCCCACCTTTATGCAAGGCTTGGGAGGTAGGGCAGGTTCACCTCCTGAGGCACTAATTAACAGATTCTTAGCAGCAGGCTTTTGGTAGTGAGGAATTCTTTAATTCTCCACAGCTGTCAACCCAAAGGGTGCCCAGAGAGACTCACTGAGCATTGGGGTGCAGCCTGCCTTGGGACAGGCAAAAGCAAAAAGGCAGTGACTTTGTAAAAACCACCAATCACATGTCACAACCACACTCAAGTACAGTAAACCTGCAGTGCCAGGATCACGCTAGGCATCAGGTGGCCTACTGTTCCCACAAGACGCACAGGAATCCTTGTACAGCAGACAAACTGAAGAGAGCTTGGTTGACTTTAGCCAAGACCGGCATGGGTATTTTTGGTTTGTTTGGTTTTATTCTGTTTTGTTTTCCCTTTATTGGCTGCTTATCTTGGTTGTTCATGGTTTTTATTTCTATTTCATTCTTATCATTTTGTAGTTTTTAATATAGGCATATATATAAAGGTGTATATAGGTGAATATATGTCCATATACATGGGTGTGTAGACAAATATACATATATATATTTTCTTTTTCTTTTTCTTTCTTTTCTTTTTCTTTTTTCCCCACCCTCACTTTCTCTCTTATTTTATTCATTCTTCTCACTGCTATACTTTTCTTCTTTTCTGCATATTTTATTTTTTAATTTTTATTCTTACTTTTTTATTATTATTATTTTAGTTTATTTTTATTTTTTATTTTTTAGGTATGGCCAATCGGTTTCTCATGTTTATTCTATTTTTTATCTTAGGATATTGTATTTTATTTGGTTTCCTCTTCTGTTATTATTGTGTGTGTGGTTTTTGTTTTGATTCTGTTTGTTTACTTCATTAGTATGATTGATATTTCTGTACAAGTTGACTGTAGTTTGATGATTGGTTTTTTTTACTTGTGCGAGCATTTGGTTTCCTTTGGTGGCTGCGGAGGTTGTTCTTGTTGATCTGTTATGCTCTAAAATCACTCTGCAGCAGTGGGTCCAAACAAACAGACACAAGAATCATCATACCCAGAGGCCAACTTTAGATAAAACCAGAGCATTTCTGGGTTTGACATACAAGAGTCACACCCAAAAGGAAGTTGCTATAGGTACTAGGGCCCATAGGGTCCAAGTTTCATCAGAGGGGTCAATCCTCTCACAGCAGCTCATAAACTGCAGATGCTGCTGATCCTCACAGCTAATCAATCTGGGAGTCAATCCCACCTACTGACAAACCAAAAGTAATCAAAACTAAAACTTCAACAAGTGAGGATGCACGACACAAGGAACACCTCAGATACAAGCACAGGAGAATAGGGAGAATGAGTAATTCAAATATAAAGGACACACACCATATAAGTTTACCCAGAAAAGACTGAGAAACCTGGGGGATCTGTCTGTTATATTGAAGCAAACACAAAGAGTAAGCCAGAATGGGGAGACAAAGAAACACAACACAAATAAAAGAACAGAAGAAACTTCCTGAATCAGTGGAAATAGAAGAAATAGAGGTAACCAACCTATCGGAGACAGAGTTCAGAACACTGATTATTAGAATGTTCAAGGAAATTAATGAAAATATAAAGAAGGATAGAGAAATCATGAAAAGCAACCAGCTAGAACTTAAGAATACAATTACTGAATTAAATAACAAACTTGATGGAATCACTAGCAGATTGGATGAAGCAGAAAATCGAATCAGTGACTTAGAAGACAAAATAGCAGAGATCACTCATGCAGAACAACAAAAAGAAAAAAGAATGAAAAACATGGAAAATAGTTTAAGAGAGCTGGGGGACAGCATCATGCGCAATAACCAACTTCTTGGAGTACCAGAAGGAGAAGAGAGGGAGCAAGGGATTGAGAATATATTTGAAGTAATAATGTCTGAAAACTTCCCTAACCTGGCAAAGGACATTGAAATACAAGCTCAGGAAGTGCAGAGAGTTCCAACCAGGATGATTCCAAACAGGCCCACTCCAAGACACATTATTGTGAAAATGGCAAGGGTTAAGGACAAAGACAGAATCCTTAAAGCAGCAAGGGAAAGGCAGCAAGTTACTTACAAGGGTACCCTCATAAGATTATCAGCTGACTTTTCTACAGAAACTTTGCAGGCCAGAAGGGAGTGGCAGGAGGTTTTCAAAGTGATGAAAAATAAAGGCCTACAACCGAGATTGCTGTATCCAGCAAGGTTATCATTTAAAATCGAAGGCGAGATAAGGAGCTTTGCAGAAAAGAATAAGTTAAGGGAATTCATTACCACCAAGCCAGCTTTGCAGGAAATGCTAAAAGGGCTTCTCTAAGTAGAACAGAAAAACAACCTAAGAAAGACTACGAACACAAATAACAAAATGGCAATAAATACACACCTATCAATAATCACATTAAATGTAAATGGATTAAATGCTCCAATAAAAAGACATAGGGTGGCTGAATGGATAAGAAAGCAAGACCCCAGTATATGCTGTATACAAGAGACTCACCTCAGATCCAAAGACTCATACAGGCTGAAAGTAAAGGGATGGAGTAAAATATTTCATGCAAATGGTACTGAGAAAAAAGCTGGAGTAGTGATACTTATATCAGATAAAATGGACTTTAAGTTGAAGAATATATCAAAGGACAAAGAAGGACACTTCATAGTAATGAAGGGATCGATCCAACAAGAGGACATAACTCTAGTAAACATCTATGCACCTAACATAGGAGCCCCTAAATATATAAAACAGATATTGTCAGACATAAAGACAGAGATCAACAGTAACACTATCATAGTAGGGGACTTCAACACCCCACTGTCACTAATGGACAGATCCTCCAGACAAAAAATCAATGTGGAAACAGCGACCTTAAATGACACATTAGACTAGCTGGATTTAACAGACATTTTCAGAGCATTTCATCCCAAAGCTACAGAATATATGTTCTTTTCAAGTGCACATGGAACATTTTCTAAGATAGACCACATGTTAGGCCACAAAACAAGTCTCAATAAATTTAAGAAGATTGAAATCATTTCAACTGTATTCTCTGACCACAATGCTATGAAACTAGAAATCAATTATACGAAGAAATACGGGAAGCTGACAAATAAATGGAGGCTAAACAATATGCTATTAAATAGTGAGTGGGTCACAAATGAGATTAAGGAGGAAGTCAAAATATACCTCGAGACAAATGAAAATGAAAACACCATGACCCAAAATCTCTGGGATGCTGTGAAAGCAGTCCTAAGAGGGAAGTTTATAGCAGTGCAGGCCTACCTAAAGAAGGAAGAAAAATCTCAAATCAACAGGTTATCCTTACACCTAAGGGAACTGGAAAAAGAACAGCAAAAGAGGCCCAAGGGGCGTACAAGAAAGGAGATAATAAAGACCAGAGCAGAAATAAACAATATAGAGAACAGAAAAACAATTCAAAAGATCAATGAAACCAAGAGCTGGTTTCTTGAGAAGATAAACAAAATTGACAAAACTCTAGCCAGGCTCATCAAAAAAAAAGAGAGAGAGGACTCAAATTAGCAAAATCAGGAATGAAAGAGGGGAAATGACTACAGACATCACAGAAATACAAAAAATTCTAAGAAATTACAATAAGCAACTATATGCCAACAAATTTGACAATCTGGAAGAAATGGATAATTTTCTAGAAGCATACAACCTTCCAAAGCTAATGCAAGAAGAAACAGAAAGTCTAAATACCCTTATTACTACCAAGGAAATTGAATCAGTAGTTGACAAGCTCCCAAAAAACAAAAGCCCTGGACCAGATGGCTTCACAAGTGAATTTTATCAAACATTCAAAAAAGAACTATCACCTATTCTTCTCAAACTATTCCAAAAAATCCAGAAGGAGGGAAGGCTCCCAAACTCTTTTTATGAAGCCACTATCACCCTGATTCCAAAACCAGATAAAGACAGCACAAGAAAGGAAAACTACAGACCAATCTCCCTGATGAATATAGATGCAAAAATTCTCAATAAAATATTAGCAAACAGAATTCAGCAATATATTAATAAGATCATACATCATGATCAAGTGGGATTCATCCCTAGTGCTCAAGGCTGGTTCAACATCCGTAAATCAATTAATGTGATACATCACATCAACAAAATGAGGGATAAAGATCACATGGTCATTTCAATAGATGCAGAAAAAGCATTTGACAAAATCCAACAGCCATTTATGTTAAAAACCCTTAGCAAAGTGGGAATACAGGCATCATATCTCAACATAATAAAAGCCATATATGATAAACCTACAGTTAACATCATACTCAATGGGGAAAAGCTAAAACCATTCCCCTTAAGATCAGGAACAAGACAAGGCTGTCCACTTTCTCCTCTTTTATTCAACATAGTGCTGGAAGTTCTAGTCGCAGCAATCAGACAACAAAAAGAAATAAAAGGCATCCAAATTGGCAAGGAAGAAGTAACATTGTCATTATATGCAGATGACATGATACGGTATATAGAGAACCCCAATGACTCCATCAAAAAACTATTGGAACTGATAGACGAATTCAGTAAAGTAGCAGGATATAAAATCAATGTTCAGAAATCAGTGGCATTTGCATATACCAATAATAAACTAATGGAAAGAGAAATTAAGAAAACTGTCCCATTTACAATTGCGTCAAGAACTATAAAATACCTAGGAATAAATTTAACCAAAGAAGTGAAAGATCTGTACTCAGAAAATTATAAGACACTGAAGAAAGAAATCATAGAAGATACAAATAAATGGAAACACCTACCATGCTCATGGATAGGAAGAATTAATATAGTTAAAATGTCCATACTGCCTAAAGCAATATATAGATTCAATGCAATTCCTATCAAACTACCAAGGGCATTTTTCACAGAAGTAGAAAATATAATCCTAAAATTTATATGGAATCATAAAAGACCCAGAATAGCCTCAGCAATTCTGAGAAATAAGAACAAAGTCGGGGGGGATCACGCTACCAGACATCAAAACCTACTACAAGGCTACAGTAATCAAGACAGTTTGGTATTGGCATAAAAACAGGCACATCGATCAGTGGAACAGAACAGAGAGCCCAGAAATAACTCCAGTCATTTACGGACAGTTAATCTATGACAAGGGAAGCAAGAATTTACACTGGAGTAAAGATAGTCTATTCAATAAATGGTGCTGGGAATATTGGACTGACACATGCAAAAAAATGAAACTGGACCACCTCCTTACGCCTTATACTAGAACAAATTCAAAATGGATTAAAGACTTAAATGTAAGACCTGAAACCATAAAAATCCTAAAAGAAAATATAGGAAGTACATTTGCAGATATCACCCAGAGCAATATTTTTACTGATACATCCCTATGGGCAAGGGAAGTAAAAGAAAAAATGAACATATGGGATTATATCAGACTTAAAAGTTTTTTCACAACAAAGGAAACTATTAATAAAACAAAAAGGAAGCCTACTGAATGTTAGAATATATTTGCCAACGATATATCTGATAAGGGGTTAATATCCAACATTTATAAAACACTCATGAAACTCAACACCAAAAAACAAACAACCCAATTAAAAAATGGGCAGAAGATATGAAGAGACATTTCTCTAAAGAGGACATACAGATGGCCAACAGGCATATGAAAAAAAGTTCAACCTCACTGGTCATTAGGGAAATGCAAATAAAAACCACCATGAGATACCACCTCACTCCAGTCAGAATGGCTATCATCAACAAATCAACAAACAACAAGTGCTGGCGGGGCTGTGGGGAAAAGGGGACCCTGCTGCACTGTTGGTGGGACTGCAGATTGGTGCAGCCACTATGGAAGTCAGTATGGAGGTATCTCAAAGAACTGGAAATAGAGCTACCGTTTGACCCAGCAATTCCACTCCTAGGTATTTATCCTGAAAAAACCAAGACACTTATTCATAAAAAGTTATGCACCCCTGTGTTCATAGCAGCACAATTTACAACAGCTAAGGCTTGGAAACAACCAAAATGCCCATCGGTAGATGACTGGATTAAGAAACTGTGGTATATTTATACAATGGAGTATTACTCCACTGTGAAGAAGAATGAAATCGTACCATTTGCAATGATATGGATGGACCTAGAGACTATTATGTTAAGTTGAATAAGTCAGTCAGAGAAAGACAAATACCATATGATCTCACTCATATGTGGAATCTGAAAAACTGTATGAATGAGCAAAGTAAACAGAAACTGTCTCATAGATATAGAGGAAAAATCAGGGTTGCTAATTGGGAGGGGTATGGGGATGAGGGAGAAGGGGAAGGGATTAGACAGCAAAAATACGCAACTACAATATTGCCACTGGGATAGGAAAAACAGTTTGGGGAATATAATTAATAATGTTGTAAATATTCTGTGGAATGTCAGATGGTCATAGGTCTTGTTAGGGAGACCGTTTCATGGATGAAGTAGAGGTTTGATCAGTGCACTGTATAACTAAAGCGGAGGTTGTATACCTACTGTAATTGAATATATATAGATAGTCACGGGATGTGGATTATACTGTGGAAGAGAGTCAGAGGAAGAGTAATAGATATATATGATATAGGGGGGGAGTGGGGTGGCGAATTGGGGATGGGGGGTTGTCACTTTGAGGGGTAAAATGTATAACTATTGGACTGTGTTGTACTCCTGAAACTAATTAAAAATAAATAAATAAAGAAAGAATATATAAATAGTAAATTTATATGAATATTAAATAATTTTACAAAGCATTCTTTGCACTGTAGCTGTAGAATAAAGCTCTAAGTCTGTAACAAGAGATTTTATTCACTAATTATGGCTGTTTAATTTTCAGCGATTCATTATTTTAATGTGTTCTAAAACATATCCACATTAAAGTGATTTCTGTCTTATGTAATTATAAATTTATAGTGAGATTTCCATTGTTCATAGTACCAAAAACAGCATAATAATGTGCATGACAAAATGGCATTTAAAATTATTCATAAATCTCAGAGCAAAATCAGATATCTCATCAACAGAACCACCTTAACGTTGAAGAGTCTGCATTAGGAAGTGAATACTTGTAACTTCTAAAAATCTCTTCATTCTATATTTTGTATTTCAATGATAATGTATCTTAAAAATACGTATGAAGACATTTCATATAGGTATCACTATGGCATGTCAAGGTATTCATATTGTTTCTGTGGCACATAATTATTCCTCTGCTATAATGAAAAAAAATAATGCAGTCAAAAGTGGTCATCTAATTGGTATTGTGTTGTAAAGGCTACATGTTTATTGATTTGTAGTGCCCTAAATCTTTCTCTCTCCCTAGACATAACCTTCATAAAAGGTCAGTTCTTTATTTCAACAGATAAGCAGCATATTTACAAGTTGACAATTATAATCTTGTATAAATAGAAGGATACCAAATGAAGCATAGCAAAAACAAATGAAATAATTTGACTGGCTGATAACCATTGCAAGCTATGCTACTTTTCAAGGCAATAATAGCTGTTAGAACATATCTAACTATTCAAACATTAACTGTATTTCTATTAGTGCAGATCTATAACCATTACATGATTAAAGTAATCTCCAATACTATGAAATAATTCCCATTATTTCAAGTGACATTGTAGAACTAACTGACAAAGAAAAACTATGAAATTGTGAGAAATTGTTTTCTACATTTGACCAGATTAATTCTTGTGGTTTGTCTCAGAAATCCAGTTCAACTGCCTAAATACATTAATTTTATCAGAAAATCAAAGAGAATGGAAGAAAACAATTATTAGAGATAAAGAATTTCTTTCTAAGAGCTTTTTTCCTTCCTGTGTAATCACAGTGCATAACTTTGCATGAGCATAATCATTGGGTTTGCATATATGTATTGAAAAATATCTAGAACAGTGACTACCATTATAAAAATAAAAGTTTTACTGTTGATGTCATAATCTCTACTTTGATTCATGGTTCAGTAACAATATACATAATTTTTTTTTTTGCCAAAGTCAGCAGGCTAATATCTATGCTGTAAAGCAATAGAATTTTAGGCCAATACTTCTGTAATACTGTAATATATCATTAGAGAATACATCGTTTTGAATTCTTAACATTTTCCAGGGATTCATCTGGGCAATGATGAGATATAGTAAACAAATTACAGGCCACATCCTTAAAGGTTTTATATTCTATAAGAAGAAACACACCAGAAAATAAACTTCACAATGTTTTCTATAATGTGATATATGTACAAGAATAATGAAAAGAAATAAAAATAGAGTGAAGAGAAGCTAGAGTTAATTTAGCTAGGAAGGTCAAGACAGGCATGACATCTCTTCTGAGAGCTATTTGAGATGAGACCTGAAGGATGGGAAGGAAGTAGCCACATAGAAATATAGAGAAAAACTTTCATAAAGGAAGGAAATGGAATATAAAGGCTGTGATGTAATAATAAACGGCATATCTAAGGAACATTAGAGTGATGCATCACTCAGGTTCTACCATCCCAGGACAAAAACATTCTCCAAGCTGCTAGGGATTGCTGGGAATTTTGCTTGAGAAAGTTGATTATATATCTATATATCTATATCTATATCTATCTATATATATCTATATTATCTATATCTATCTATATCAATATCTATCTTTCTGTATATCTATCATCTATCTATCTGTCTATTTATCTATCTACCTATCATCTATCTATCATCATGGAGTTATAGCCAAGCTCTACCATAAAATTGGAGCTAGGGAGAAGGGAAAAAGCCAGAGTCCTAGAGTACACTGAGAAGTCTGCTAGAAGGAAAAACTAAAAAAGGGAATTGAGAAAGAGCAAGCAGAGTTAGGAACATTGATGTGCTGATAAATGATTAGCAACTGACTTGCAGAAGGGCGGGGGAGCTGAATTGTCCTGTTTGTCTATTCCTATTGTGGCAACACTCCCGTTATGTCTTATTTCAAACTGAAAGTAATGTCATCAAAAGTGATGTTGGGAAAAGACATGCAGTAGGACCACATTACAAAGCACTTCCATCATACATGTGCAACAGACCTAACTATTGGGTTGTTGGAAAACTCATGATGCATTTTTGCAATGAAAAACAGAGAAAAAATATGTTATGACTTTTCCAACAACCCAATAATTTCAAAAGCCCCCAAATAGGAAAATGTAGTAAACTATTCAGGACTAATCAGTTTTGAGGATTCATTACTTTTGTTTTCAATATTATCTGTTTGTTGTAAGTTCATATAATGAAATAGTGGCTGTGTTTAAGAAATGGTTCAGAAAATACATAAAAATTTAAAAATCAGTTCTGATGAGCCAGTTCAAGGCAGTCACCACATTAATGGTTAGGGGACATGTGAATTACTGATGTAGGTTTGATTCTCTAGGAAACAGACACTCCTGAGATGAAGTCATGAGTTCAAGCAGTTTTTTGGGGAAGGAATACTTTTGAAAGAAAAAGTGGAGGAAGCAGGATTGTACAAGGGGAGCTGTCATACCATGATATGGAGTTGACAAAATGGTAGCCAGCCCATTTGTGAGCTCTAGAACAAAAAGGTCCTGTTAGGGGAGTCCCACATTGGTAACAAATATCTTGTTTCTATGCCTTTTCCTTTCTCAGTTGTTGTCCAGAGACCATTCCAGAACAGCATGAACTAAAGGAACTGGAGGCTGTCAGCCACTTTCACTCCTTACAGCTGGACAACAAGTGTCACATCTCTGTGGCTGCCATATTTATTGTGCAGTAAGTAATGACCACCTCTGATAAATTTTGCTCTACAATCTAGTGAGATTAAAAAGACAACAACAAGAAAGAATTTACTCTTTGGAATTGTAAACTGGAAGTCGTTGACAGCTTTCATAAATGGTTTCCAACCTGGCTAGAGAAAAAATATTGAAATTAGGAATGGAGACTTCAAGTATAGATGTTTCTTTCAAGTATTAAAAGGGAGTGTGTTTAAACTGAGATTCATATATTGAAACTAAGCGACGGGGTGGTAGTAGAGAAATTGGAACCATTGAAATGTTCCCAAAACATTTGAAAAAATTGCAAGCAACTTAAATCAATAAAAAAAAAAAGTGTCTTTCAGAAGAAAGATAGTTTGGTTGCAGGGAAACTAAAGAAACAAATGAAATAATAAATAGTTTTTGGTTTTCATTATATCCATATCTTGAAAAAATCAGGAAGGAAGAGCTAGTGGCTTTTGTCAAAAAATGGCAATAGATCTAGACTGTACACCATGAGGAAACAGCATTTCTTTGTACAGCTTTATCACTTTTGAGTGTCAGAAATTCCTTTGAACTTGGGGATGGAATGGCCTTTGTTTTTGTTTGTTTTTTCTTTTTTTATTATTAGTTTCGGGTGTACAAAACAATGCAATAGTTATACTTTTCACCCCTCACAAAGTGACTAACCCCCTCCCCAGTTAATCGCCCCCCATATCATACATGTCTGTTACAATTCCATTGACTCCTCTCCCCACACTGTACTCCACACCCCATGACTATATATGTATTAAATTATAGTTAACATACAATATTATTCAACAGCAGCTTCCGATGTACAGTGCAGTGGTCAGGACTCTACACCATCCATGAAGTGGTCTTTCTAACAAGACATGAGTCCATCTGACCCCCTAAAAAATATTTACAACATTATTGATTATATTCCCCAAACTGTCTTTCATATTACTGTGGCAATATTGTAGTTACCAATTTATGTTGTCTCATCCCTTCCCCTTCTCTCTCATCCCCACCTCCCTCCCATCTAGCAACCATCAGTTTTTCTTCTATGTCTCTGAGACTATTTCTGTTTACATTGCTCGTTTATTCAGTTCTTTAGATTGCACAGGTAAGTGAGATCATATGGTATCTGTCTTTCTCCGACTGACTTATTTCACTTAACATAATGTTCTCTAGGTCCATCCATATAGGTTACAAATGGTATGATTTCATTCTTCTTTAAAGCTGAGTAATACTCCATTGTATAAATGTACCACAGTTTTTTAATCCAGTTGTCTACCGGTGGTCATTTCGACTATTTCCAAGTCTTGGCTATTCTAAATAGTGCTGCAATGAACATAGGGGTACATATATTGTTTTGAATTAGTGCCTTGGGTTTCTCTGGATAAATACCTAAGAATGGAATTGCTGAGTCATACGGTAGTTCCATTTCCAGTTCTTTTGAGATACCTCCATACTGATTTCCATAATGGCTGCACTAATCTGCAGTCCCACCAATAGTGCACCAGGGTTCGTTTTTCTTCACAACGTCACCAGCACTTGTTGTCTGTTGATTTATTGATGATAACCATTCTGACCAGAGTGAGGTGGTATCTCACTGTGGTTTTTATTTGCATTTCTCTAACGATTAATGAAGTTGAACATTTTTTTCATATGCCTGTCGGCTATCTGTATGTCCTCTTTAGAGAAATGTCTATTCATATCCTGTGACCATTTTTTAATTGGGCTTGTTGTTGTTTTGGTGTTGAGTTGAATGAGTGTTTTATAAATTTTGGATATTAAGCCCTTATTAGATATATCATTGACAAATACCTTCTCCCATTCAGTAGGCTTCCTTTTTGTTTTATTGATGGTTTCCTTTGCTGTGAAAAAACTTTTAAACATGATGTAATTTCATATGTTCATTTTTTCTTTTACTTTCCTTGTGCACAGGGATGTATCAGTAAAAATATTGTTCAGGGTAATGTCTGCAAATTTACTCCCTATATTTCCTTCTAGGAGTTTTATGGTTTCAGGTCATACATTTAAGTCTTTAATCCATTTTGAATTTGTTCTTGTATATGGTGTAAGGAGGTGGTCCAGTTTCACTTTTTTGCATGTGTCAGTCCAATTTTCCCAGCACCATTTATAAAATAGACTCTCTTTACCCCAGTGTAAATTCTTCCATTGTCACAGATTAACTGACCATATATATGAATGGGTTTATTTATCTATATCTCTATTCTGTTCCATTGATCTATATGCCTGTTTTTATGCCAGTACCATACTGTTTTGATTACTGTAGTCTTGTAGTATGTTTTGATGTCAGGTTGCGTGATACTCCCAACTGGAATGGCCTTTGTATTGGACAAGTGTAGCTATGTTAGTGGCCCTTCAGTGGTGAAAGGCATTTTTAGTGAAGTAAGAAGAGTTTTCATTGGAAATTTTTAACACGTTTCCTGTGAAAAGAACTAATGAGTTGCTAAGCAAATAGTAAAAACTCATTTCCTTAGCTGGTGTGTACATAGCTCCAGTGTTGACATATATAAAAGTCTTGATGAATGAATATTGGTAAAATTAGATTAAAAGATATGGAAATAAGAAGGATCTCTGTGCATCTCCAGAAATCTAGATTGTATTCCTTTAAAACTGACTTTAATTTGTTTCTCACACATGCCCCTGAATTTGCTCCTAGGATTCCCAGACTTTGTATGCCTGCCTCCAGCTCATTCAGGCATTTCACATTTCATCTCCTCATTAAGGCCTACATAAATTACCAAATGAACAATACTCCTACTTCCCAATCAAGTTCTACCACATTTTTTTCCCACAGCAGTTACCAGTTTCAGAAATTATCTAGTGCGTTTTATTCTTATTCTATTGAAAACAATGACTCCCTCTTCTTCATTGCTCTATGAATGTCATTCCCAGCAACTAGAACAGAATTGGACATTTCATAGGACCTAAATGAAGAGGTATTAAGTGAATGGCATCTCATAATATTTTCTTTATAAAGCTGTTAGCATTTGCTGATATTTAAAATAAGCTTTATAAACAGCCTGCTTTTATCATCTTCTCCAACAAAAGGATGCTATTTTAGCTTCTCTACTGGCTTATCTTCTGCCATATAACATGTCGCCCTCATTTTCTCACCTGACACCTGCTCTTCAAAAAATTTTCATTAGGCTTAAACCATCAATGACCACAATTACTGAAAAAAAGTCAACAATCCCCCTAACTACTAAATTAAATTGAATATTTTGGTGCTTGTCTTAGCTTACCTACCCTACCTTAAATTAACATTTTAGATCTTGCTTTTTTTGGCATCCTTCTCCATTGGCTTCAGGATACTTGTTTCCCTTCTTACATCTCTAAGTATTAAATGCAGATCTCTATCTTAGGCTGTTTACCCCTATGCCTACTTTTCAATGCCAGTATTATGCTTGTCCGTGTTTATCTTTTTTTTTTTCCTGAATGCTTTTCTTATCCTGTTGCCTATGCCTCTTGCATTCCTAAATGATTTCAATAGTCACCAAACTGGCCTCCCTGAATCCATGTTTGCCTCTATGTTCTGCAAAGTTGTCAGAAGACTCTAAAATAACAGTTATACTCTGGCTTGAAACTTTAAAACTTTTCTTAACCAGATACTAAACTTCTCAACAGCAGGAAATGTGTATGATTTTGTTCTGTATCCTCAGCATGTAGTTCACAGAGAGCATTCAATAAATGTTTAAGGAAAGAAGAAAGGAAGGGAGAGGAGAGTCAATTGTTCAGACAATGCCAAATTACTATGGTAATGACCTTTCCTATTGAGATTAAAAAGTTAGCTCAAGAGAGCTTTCAACAAAAGGTAACATCCTGGTATTTCCAGCCAGTGGTAAAAACATTGAAAAAATTAAAATGTATAGCTGAGAAAAACATACTTTATACAGTTTGGATGCAATTAACTTAATATATGTATATCTTCATTTACTTGCATATATACATTACACATCTACTAGAAGCAGGAAACAGCCATAACATCAAATAGTTATTTTCTTCCTGCTCCATATTGTATTCAAAGAAAGCAATTTCAGTGAAAATGAAAGAAATAGAAGAGTTAGGCAAGGGTTAAGCAGAGTTCGAAAAGGGAAAAAAAAAAACTGGAATCAAAAGGAAACTTCTTGATTTAAATAGAAGAGAATCAAGCATATTTTAATGTTGGGAAGGTTCCATTAAATAGGCGATTTTCTTTGGGTGGTGAATACACAATGCAATCTATAGATGATGTATTAAAGAATTGTACCCTTGAAACCTATATAATTTTATTAACCAATGTCACCCCAATAAATTTAATGGGAAAAAAAATAGAGCTAGTGAAAAGAGATAATCTCACATATTATTTATAATATCCAATCACCACATTCTTAAGAACAATTTTCTAAATGCATCTGAAAACAATAGACAGTGATCCTTAGAAAGACAACACAAATGTACATTTTTACCTAATTAGCAGTATGGATAATCTTTTGAAATTAGCATGCTTTTTTTTTTTTTTTTTTTTTTTTTTTTTTGAGGGCAGTGTCACAGGTCATATGTGGGACCTGAACCGGGGTAGCCAGCGCTTAAACACTGCGCCACTCGGCCGGCCCTAAATTAGCATGCTTAACACTCCAGTTTATTATCTGTTTCCTGAGCAGATCATGAGATACAAATATTAACCCACTGTATTTATCTGAAAGCAAATATAGCTTGTTTACTCACAATGAAAATCCATATGAAAATACTTTTTCTATATAGCCATCTCATAATGAGAAAAGCAGTATAACTTTTCTTTATACTGTTACTATGTCAAAAGGTAATTTTGTTTTGACCCCTTTTAATTTTAAGGGTCCCACTTTTCCATGGATTTTTAAATGTTTTCAGAACTTTAATATATATAATAATTTCATTAGATGGTTTCTTTGAGTGCTTTAAATAGGGATGACCCAGAAAAAAAAAGACTGAATATTAGTAAAAATGGCTTCTTTGTTTTACTGGACAGTTATATATGAATAAACAAATGGAAAATTTTCTACTTATGGTTGAATATGAAACAAATAAGATGTCCATGGACCTCCTTATAATCAATTTTTATTTATGAGTTTATGGAAGGCAAAGATAACACTGGATTCAGAAAACCTATAACACAAGCCATAATATTTTATTCTTAAACAGTGTAATGTACAGGGCCAAGGAAAACATATATTCAGCTTCAACAGAAGAATTCAAATGTTAATTTCGTAGCATGAAATACATTTGTTTGTTGTTATTGAAATGCAGGGAGTAGAGCCTGTTTAAAATTCTTTATAAGACCAACAGTTGGATTATTGAAATAATATCAGTTGTATGAACTCTGCACTCTTCATCCCCAACTGAACACACACACACACACACACACACACACACACACACACACACACACACACACACAGATTATGGCACAAATGTTAATGTTTCCATGTCTAATTTTGTATGAATTTGAACTGTTGTCTATTGCTGGGTATCCCTCTGTGTATTTAGACTGCCTAAGTATATGAAACTGGTTCTTAGATGACCTACATGAGGGTCCATTGATCTCAAAGTTGTGTGTTATCATCTTTCCTTTCCTGAACACATTAACAAGATTGTAATGGGTTGAATGTGATAAATATTGCCACTTCATGTTTCTAGAGTTATATTTTTATAGTAAATAATAAATAAGGTCTTTGATACTTTGAGCTTTCCATATGACTTTAGCTACTAAACATATTATCTAAAAGTGAATATAAATTGAACTAAAAGTGCAATTCAAATGATCACAAATATATTCTAGTTTCATTATTCTTTAGAGAAAGATTACCAACTGTACTTTCATGATTATTTGTCTTTACAATTGTGAAGTTCTTTGAGAAATATAATGTGTAACATGTATGGTTTAAAATTTCTTTATTAAATAAAGAGGAAACTGAATCTAAAATTCTTAGTTCAATCATAAATTCAATTCTTAGATTAAATGAAGCTGTCTATGCCAATTCTCACCACTCAAATGGGCACATAGTGCTTTTCAAAAGTATGTGCTGTGAAGGAAGGAAACGTAATTTGGAAAAGGTTTTTGAATTTTATAATAACTTTCTAAAATGTAAAGGATACAGAAGTATTATTCACATAATAAAAACTATAGAAATTGTAGCTCCACAAAAATCTTGCTAGCTAGTGGTAATAGGCAGAAGGTATAATAGGAAGCCATTAAAAGCAAATTCTGCAATTATCTGAGTCCATGGATAATGTGTATAACACAGGCAATGGATTCAAATGGACCTGAATTTAAATCCCATCCATTCCACTGATCACCAGCTGTCTGTGTCATTGGACAGTAACCTGGATCACTTTATGTTCCTTTTGCCTAAGTTTCTTTATCAAAAATGAGCCACATGAAGATTCAGTGGGCAGTGCATGTAAGTGACTTAGCATCATTGTAGCACATAAAGAATATCCAATGAAAATTGGCTTTAAAAAAAAATGGCACCTAAAAATTGACATTAGATGTAATGGATATGGTATGTTTATATCATAGTATCCTTTTATATTTCAGTATTATGGGCATTTTTATTTTTCATTTTTGAAATTATTGTCCATTTCAATGGTACTACGTGTGGTTTCAACTCTCCCAATTTATTCTATTAAATTCCCATTTTATTTCTTCCATAGATTAGATTTTTTTTTTTTTAAGATTTTATTGCGGAATTGGAGAAGGGGAACAGACAAGTTGCTGTCCTTTTGTTCTTCAATCTAATGCTACACTGGTCCATGTTGGTATTATTATCATTGTGCTCTTCCCGGCTGAGGCAGTCGGTTGCCAGCCATTGGACAGCCACTCATGCTGACTGCCGGCCACTCACTATAGCTTATGGCAGCCCACTGCAGCCCCACTGCAGCCTACGCCGTCACCAGCCACTCATGGCAGCCCAGCTGCAGGTCAAGATGTTGTTCACAATCTTAACTGTAGACGGTGCAGTGTCACTGGCCCATGTGGGAACCTAATTGGCAGCCCTGCTGTTCAGAGCTCACACTCCCAAGCCAACTCTTAACCAACTGACCCACTTGGCCAGCCCCATAGATAAGTTTTCAACCTCCTCTTTAAATCAGAGAATTTTAAAATTGTGAGTATTTATATTTGCTGCATACCCACATCAAGCTGTGGTTGTTGGTAGACAGCCATGATTGGTATTTAAAGAAAGTAGGACTGACCCTTGACTAGGTAGATGAGGATATTAAATTTATAAACCTGCTAGTCTTAATTTACTACTCTGGTATAGCACTAGTATGAATGCAAAATCTCTTGTTATCCTCCCTATGTATCATTTGAATAATAAGGACTAAAAATATCACAAGTATACCTTGTCAAATTTTTAACGAGCTCTAGGAACCCACAAATGTTGTCTTTCAAGAATACAGGATGCACTATATAAATGATGTATTAAAAAACTGTACACTTGAAACCTATATAATTTTACTAACCAATGTCACCCCAACAACTGTAATAAAAATTTTAAAAATATATATTTCAAGATGAATAGTATTTTAGTCTAGCATAAGGAACATTTATTTTTAAGAAACCAGTAGTCATTTTTTTTTTCTGCAAAGTGTATGTCATTCAACATTATGGGCATACATTATTAAAAATGATAACAAATGATTGACACATTTTATTTCATATATAAGTAATATATTTCTAGTTTTAAAAATGAAGAAACTGCCCGGTTCAGTCCCACATATGAGGGCCAGTGACACTGCCCTCAAAAAAAAAAAAAGATAAAAAGAAAAAAAAAATGAACAAACTGTAACATTGAGAAGTAAAGTATATTCCCCAAGGACGAACAGAAAGTGGCCTACTGGAATTTCAAAATATTCCCAAAATTTCATTCTTTCACTTCACTATAGAGCCCCTGAAAGCCAATGGATTAATGTTGTATTGTTACTCAAGAGAATATTGAGATTTTGCTTATTCTAATATATGATTTGGGGAATTAATTTTATTCATCAGTAATGATAATAGTGTTATAGACTCTTCATGCTTTGATTCTGAAAATATAACCTGGATATTTTACACCTATAGCTCTCAAATGTAATTATTATTTAAAAATTTCTTTATTTTTTTTAGGCATATCGTTCTTTGCAAACTCCTCTAAAATAAAGTGATAATACTTTCTTCATCATAGTTATGAGGAAAATGTAACATTCAGAAGTTAAGTAACTTTCTAAAGGCCAAATAATAAGTCACACAGTCAGAATTAAAATCCCTGTTTCTTACTAGGCTATTTTCCTACAGCAAATTTAAACACATTGTGGAAGGGACAGAGGGGGATTGGGAGAGAAGGAGGGAGAGAAGGAGTAATTGAGAGATTAAAAGGAAACATTTTAAAATCAGGGTAGAGTCAAAACAAAGTTAATTGTCTTCAGAATTACTGAAAGCTGAATGTGTTTCTAGTATACTCTTTAAGGAAAAAGGAGGAAAAATATCATGTTTCAAACATACAAAAAGGTAAATTCTTTAAAGTGCCTTAAATACATCATGATATAAAGTCATGTGAAAGAGAGAAAGAATGATTAAAGTACATGAGAATGTCATGCAAGACGGAGGCAACGAGGTATATTTGAAGGGCGCAGCTCCAGGGAACAAAAAGGGAGTGGACGTTTAAAGGCTTTTACAGGAAGCGCTGACTCAAGTCGGAACCCAGGTACTCTCTGAGAGCAATAAGGCAAATAAGCAGTTCAGTCTTACTGTTTTCTGAATCCCTATCCATATGATAAACATAGCTTGGAAACATGGAGGTGGTTCATAGGGATTGATTTAAATAATTGAAAAATCTTTCCAACCAATTTGTGATGCCTATCTTTCCATCCATTTAGGTTTTGATAATCTCTCTCCTGATTGTTTTACACTTGTTATTGGGAGTTAAATATAAGGAGAATATTAACATTCCTTCTGTTTAGTTGATCACCAGGCAAGTGTCTGGAAATATTATTTTATGACTTTCTACAAGGTGTTTGTAATAGAATTGAGTGATGATGTCAAAGGGCAGAAATTAGCAACATGGATCAAAGGATGCACTGAAAGGACAGGACTTGAAAAATCTTCCTGAATCATCTTCATCTAGATATTCTTCACCAGTCCGGTCCTTAAGAAGTAAAATGTATCGTTTAGAAATGGGTGACTGAAAAGACATCAAATAGGAGCTAATCAAAGTTTCAAACATCGAAATTCACCAAAAAAGTTACATAAAATAGTATTATTTTACTGGAAAACTAGCAGAGGTGATATATCTTTCAATAAATTAAAGAAACTGATCTTTTGGATCTTGCCTCAGAAAATCTTCAAAAGTAAGGGCTGGAAGTTAAGCACAAAAAAAAAAAAAAGAAGAAAAAAAGCAGAGAAAAGGGCTTTGGGCTTTATTATCCTGCTTAGTACTAATTGGCTTTGTGGACTTAGAAGAAAAATTTAGCCTATTTGTACATATTTTTTAATTTATTAAATAATTATACCTATCTTATAAAATTGTTACAGAAATTTATTAATGTGAAAGTGCTATGCAAATTTTATAATAGTTATAAGTGATCTATTAATAAATTCAGAACCTTATACTTTGTTCTAAAACTGGGCTTAAAATTCACTACCTAGAATATTTTAGATGACTGGTTTTCATTTATAAACATAAGGTTTCCATTAGCTAGATGTTTTCTTTTTCTCTAAGTTACTTTTTAACTACTTCAAGAAAAATTATTAATAGTTGGCCAGAAAATATGATAGTTTTTAATTCCATGAAAGATACTGAAAACTTTTACCTAGCAGTTTAAAAAAGTAGAATATCTGGCACAATTAAATATTCAGTAATAGACTAAGTTTCTAGTCTTGGGTTTACTTTTTGTTATCCAATAAAGACTTTTATATGTTTATCTGAGAAAAATTTTTGATATATATTAATTTTGAGGTAAACTGGATACTGAACTCTGCTGAAGTGTCAGGACTGTTTCATTTCTCACAGATTTCATATAGAAGCTCACGAGTGAAACAGCTATTGTTTTACAGGAGCCAACATACAACTCTAGGCATAGATTATTAAAAAAACAAAACAAACAAACAAACAAACAAAATACTACCTATTTCAGAGAGAATATCTGTTTCATCAGTAGGCAAATTTATAATTCAAATGTTTGAGTTTATCAAATTAAAATAAATGAGTAAAGTAGCAATTCCCTATAAAATGGACCAGAAAATTACATGGCGGGATTTATATTCTATATCTTTATTTTAATGCCATTTGGATTGTTTGTTAAAAACCTGCCTATACTATAGGAGGTGCTCCCCCATGGATCCCAAACCACTTATGCATCCCTTCACCAGCAATTCTAGGACCAAGTCATGCCAAAGAAAGTAAAGCAAAGCTACTAGCCTTGGAAAGAGAAAGATCTCGATTTTGAAAGATGTGAAAAGAAATAACAATGATAATGGCTAAACAAAAGAAATATTTTAAAACAACTACTAACAATGATCTTTACTACAAAAGTTAAGCTCTTTATAATATCAGGCTCTCATATTTTGAAGGAAAATAATCATTAAATAAATTTCAGTCTTGTTGCATAACATAAAAAAACAAAAAAAAACACCTGCCTATAAACCAAGGCAATAGTAAGTTGCAAAATCAAACCCTAAACTATTTAGTTGCTAAGGTATTGAACATCTTCTCTTATATGTCTTGCTTTTCAAAGGCCAATAGTTGAATTCTGGAATTGAAACACAAATATTTTCTTCTTCTCTTGTAAATGGAAACAATAGAGTCTGATGATAATTTGTCACTTGGCCTGGATCTAAAGGATGATTGAGTAGACTTGAAAGAGTACAATGACCCTAATGCTCTTGAGCACCATGTACCAGGGTAACATACATGACTATTTGGATTTACATATTTTAAGGGGAATGTGGTGAAGACATAAATTCTGGTTTGAAAAGAGTAGAATTTTAATATGATGATACCAAAGCTATATCTTAAATACCAGTGGTTGGTGAAAATATGAATGTCTGATATTTACAATCTGAATACAAATTCAATGAAATTTTTTCTGAAAATATAAATTTTTCTTTCCCTAAAGTGTTGTATAACAACCTTTATTTTAAGAGTTTTTGCAAAATAGTAGCATTCATCACAAAACTGAAGAAATTAATGAATAGCTCCCATAAAGTGTTTCATTTTCCTTTATTTCTAAAGCAACTACCTAAGCTTGTAAAAATTCAAAATATACTCTCTTTTTAAATCTTGTTTTGAATTATCAGCTAATTTGTAAAGGTCAAAATAAATTATATAAATGTACTTAATAAATCTCTCCAGAGTTTTGTTTTGTCTGTTTAGTTTTTTAAAAAGCCTTTTATTTATCAGGTTAGATAGACTATGCTTTGCAAAACACACAATTTTCTGAAAAATGTCCTTAAGTGAGGACTGCAAGTTGCCAAGACCACAAGCTGACAGAAGGGCCCCACTTCTCTCTACAGCAGGGATGGTACCCTAGCTTGGTTCCCACAATGCTCTTGGCTTCTTCATCTCAGCAGAGGTATTTGTAACCACATATAGGTTCCAAGTGTCTGACGGCTGCAGTTCAGATCTACTGGCTTTCCAGGCAATTCCTGTAAACAATTGCCTTCTACATAGATACTGTCTAATGTCAAGTTGCTATTATATTCTCCAAATGGTGAAATAGCATTCCGTCAACTGCCATATTAAAAGACAGCTCACAGTGGGACAGGGTCTCCCCACTGGAATAAAACCCACACCATGTTCAATGGTCAACCTGGCCCTGGCATCCCTCTCTGTGAGTTTACAGAAAGACTGGGAGACCTTCTTGTAGGATATTCATGCTGCTAACCAGGTCTTGCAATTATTTCCATTTTTCCAAAAAAGCCTATTTATTCCTTGCATCATGCCAAAATCCTGTGTGACAGATGGTAGCCCTAAAAGGACACATCTATCCATGATAATATGTATTTTTTTCTTAATTCTATAAACATTACTATTTTGGAGGGAAAGTTCCTATTTTAAAGGAAGATGTGATTTTTAAAATGTAGAGAAATTCAGTGCTATATATTCTCAAACTTTGATGATATTAAAAGACTTTCTCAGTCTTTTCTTCCTCTGGTTTTTCACTTCCTGTGAAATTTCACTATATAAATGGACATTTTCTATTAAATAATTCAAACATACAAATAATTTTGAGAGGATAGCAGCCACTTTTACCTTTGTGAAAATGTAGTCAACACTAGACAACTTTTTTTTTTTTTTTAAATGGGGGAATTGGGGGAGGGAACAGTGTTGGAGAATGGGGGAGGGTGACCAACCAAGTTGTTGTTCTTCCATCTTAGTTGTGGAGGGCGCCAGTCGCCACCTGGCTGCCTTTCGGCAGCTCATGGCCTTTAAGCTCCAGGTGCTGTGTTACAATCTTAGTTCCAGGTAGGCATAGCCACCATCCCATGCACGAGTCAAACTGGCAGCCTTGTTATTAAGAGCGCACGCTCCATTCACTGAGCCATCCAGGCGGTAGTTCAGCTCAAGGTGCCAATAGACAACTATCCTTTAAAGTAAACAAATCTTGTAGCACACGTGAGAGTCCATGAAAATGATGCCAATGTGAAAAACTGACCAAATGGGGATATGGATAGCATGTGCTCTGCCTGATGGAGCCAAACAGTACTATGTCCTGTGTGACCTGTATTTATATGAATATTTTTTTGAAGAAAATTCTATGTTTTTTTACTTTAATACACTCTGGGCCAATAAAACAAACAACGCAACATCACATATCTATATGCAATTTTAGGATGGCTAAGGCATGCTGAAATATTTTGTGACTGTTTCAATATGCAAAAATTAGTACATTGTGTCTTTGTAAAGAATCTTTATTCTGATTGAAGAAGTGCAATACCTTTAAAGAGTGATTAGTAAATAAAAGACATTACATTAATTTTTGGTCATCGAAAATCAGTGTTTTAACAAGCAACCTTTTGAAATTGTTAAAATCAAACAAAATGGAGACCAAACTTGAGTATTTCCTAAGCAGACAAAAACCATTTAAGTCATGTAAGCAAAACTAAATCCAGCTTATTTTATGAATATAAGTGAAATTTAACTTAGGTTATTTCTTGTAAATGGCTCTGATAATCATAACAGAAACTTCAGTCATTTTCCTAAAATGGTATGACATGATCACTTCTAACCAATACCGTACCATCTAGTAACCCATTGTAATAACCAGCCAATTTAAAGGTTAAACAACCTCCTCATTTTCACTTTACAAACCATCTTTTAAAGTCTTTTAAACCTCCTCATTTTCACTTTACAAACCATCTTTTAACTTCATATCAGTTTTGGCTCTGAAAGCTCCCTTTCACATGCTGTTCTTACGTGAAGAAAACAAAACCTCTTATTAAGTACTATTTTATTGATGTAGTATTTAAAATTTTGCTATTTCTGGGTTTCGATAGTGTGCTTACTGACTTAAAGAATGCTAAGGCAACATATTCATTTATTACATTGGAAAATAAAGAACCAAATTTCACAGGTTTCACTTTACACAGTGTCAGTTGCCTATGTTCAACCTCAGTCCAAAACTATTAATGAAAAATTCCATAAATAAACAGTTCATAAGTTTTATTTTTTTAATTTTTTAAGATTTTTACTAAACTATAGCTAACATACAATATTATATGTTTCATGTATACACCATAGTTATTCAACATTTATAGAACTAAAGAAGTTATAACCATGATAAGTCCAGCAACCATCTGACACTGTACCACACTATCACGATATAATTGACTATATGTCAATTATACTGTATGTTACATCCCCATGACTGATTTGTTTTATCCTGGAAATTTGACCATTTTATTCACCTTCACCATTATTCCCCCTAATTAATTTTCAATTACAGTTGACATTCAATATTATTTTGTATTAATTTCAGATATATGGCATAGTGGTTAGACATCTATACATTTTAAGAAGTGATCTCCTGACCAATAATTAATAAGTTTTAAATTGTGTGCCGCCTTTATGAGTAGAATGACGTACTTTCTGGCCACCCAGCGTCGTCCTCACTGAGACATGAATCATCCCTTCATCAGCACCTCCACCCTGTATGTGCTGCCACTCCTTTAGTCACTTAGTAGCCATCTCAGTTATGAGATCGACTGTCATGGTATTGCAGGGTGATACTTGTGTTCAAGTCACCCTTATTTTACTTAATAATGGCACCAAATTCATTCACATAACTTTTATTATAGTATATTGTTATAATTGTTCCATTTTATTAGTTATTGTTGTTAATCTCTTATTGGTAAACTTTAGCATAGGTATGTACATATAGGAAAAATAATCTACTATGTATATATAGGTTTGGGACTATTCATGGTTTCAGGCATTCATTGGGGTTTCTGAACGTACCACCACAGATAAGGGGGAACTACTCTATGTACATTCTTATGGTACATATGAAATAATATATAACTGGTAAAAACGTGTGAGCTTTTTTCAGTAAATTAAGGAATGTGGTAAATATATTAACTCAGCATGTGTTAAGACACAACAAGAATTTCAGAAGGCATATTTAGAAATTGTGCTTGAACAAGTGAAATTTTGCTAGTTTCAAGCAATTAAGCTTTGACCCTTGTAAAAAGGTTCCATTTCAAAATATAAATTTGGAGCCCCTGCAATTTTATAAAACTCTTGGTAAAACTTTGGTGTCTAAGAGCCTAAAAGTAGTTGTATCTACAGAATTTATATCAAGTGTTTTATTCAACTTAATAGGAAATGCAGAGCTGTATATATAGAAATAAGGTAAAGTTTTGGCTCAAGTTGACGTTGATTTGATGAAAGCAGTCAAGTTTTCAATTCCAGTTCAGTGTGTACTTGGATTTGGCTTTTCAGTTTACTAAGCCAGCTATTGAATCAATACAAATTATCAGTAACTTGTCAGCATTTGATGAATGACTTAATGCCAGTGAGCTGGCACTGATCTTTATGTCATCATCCACTGCCTGAGTCACCACATTTTCTTAATGCTCTAAGAACCTTTACAAAGACAGGGCAATAAAAATCATATACTTCAGACCTTAACCCCAGTTTGTCCGGTAAAATGTGCTTAAGCCTAAAATAGTACATTATTTAACCTAATACATTATGTTTTACTATATGATGATCGAGGATTAACAGTAATGTTGAACTACTAGGAAACATGTAACCAATGAGGGAAAAAAGATGTTAGCTATAACATTCATTATTCATGCATTTCTTCCCATAATAGTTGTTTCCCAAGCAATAGGATTTATTTTCCTTTCAGTATCTTATTTTTAACATTATATTCATAACTGGCTGAATCATTTAGCTTAGTCACCTAATATAGATGATTAATGAGATAATGAACAAAAGAGTCACTGTTTTATCATTATATAGATTAACTGGCTCCTAAATGGAAAATTTCCTTTTGAACATTACAACCTCTATCCATTAACCCTGGTCAATGTTGAGAAGGGACCCTAGGGGAAAATGGCATGAATGACTCATTGGAGCTCCCTAAAAACACAATTCTGGACTTACATGATAATGCTTTATTGAAGGGATGCAATCCCAGGAAAAATGAGTTGAAATTTGGAAAGAAAGGCAGGGAAGCGCAAATATAATGTGGTGAGTTACCCAGCTGGCCACAGCTTCCCAGTAAACACATCTGTTTTCTCAGTCAAGTCACACATCTCTAGCGATGTTTTATAGAACCATCGAGTTTCAGGATGGTGCTATATACCCTTCCCACTTGTTCAGTCACCCCAAGAGACACAACCTCCCTGGCACTTCTGTGTTCTGTTGTGCAGTCCTTCCAGATAACCACTAAAGAAGCCAGAGCTTCTGTGTCCGGCATGGTCCAGAGAGAAAGCAGAAGGGTATCTTATCAGCTGGCACTGCATGTGAGGGCTTCTAGTTCTGTGGTGGCTGCAGCAACATAGAAAACAGCTGTGGCTTTTTCACAGCTAGAATTGCATGAAAAATGGAAGGACCATTTTGGCCTAGAAGTAAGGCAATTGGCTAAGGCCTGTCAGGGTGACAGATAAGCATATCTGGAATAAAGAATAAACTGAGTCTAACATAATGATAAAACTCCATCCATAACCAATTTAAACAATGAGCTCAATGCATATTACTTTCAAAATTGAAGGACACGATTTAGTATAACTAATTTTAAAAATAAAAATAAAAAGTGTAGGAAAGGAGTTGGTGAATGTCTGGGAGAGGAGGAAAGATAAAATTAAAATGAACACTTCAGAGACCTTGCATGTCCTAAGAGCAAAATTATTTTGACTATATTTGGGTTGTTGAAATTTCTCTTCCCCTCTTTGCAAATGGGGTGGACAGATGAGGAATATAGTGACAGAAAACTTATCAACTAATCTTAGATCCATTGCTCATAAAACTCCAGCTTTACTTCATTATGCATTATTTTATTATTGACTCAAAAATGCCTACTTTCACCATGAGGCCCACTTCTTCCTCTTCTTTTCCTGATTTCTTTCTCCTTATGCTGTCTCGAAAAATGAAATGAAACAGGCAAAACTTTGCAGTTTGTTCTACTCCTGATGTTTCACAAATTAGCATACTTCTTTAAAAATGTTTTATCCCTCTTTGTTGGTTTTTTGGTTTATTTAACTTTTTATTGAATATAACATATACAGAAAAAAAGCACAAAACACAAATGTACAGCTCAATGAATTATCACAAAGCTGGCTAAAACCTAAGACAAGAAATGAAATACCAGTTTCCTGATATGGGCCCTCTTAATCATTAACTCTTCTTCTATTCTATAATTATAAGTAATGTAGTATGATAAAGGCATTGTAATGTAATAAAATATATTTTTATATTTATAGTATAAATATAAAATATTATAGTGTAGTGTATTTATATTATATATTTATATTAAATAGTATATGTTTGTGTGTGTATACATACTGGGGGTGCCAAAAAAATGTATACAAGTAGACATTGGCTGATGTTGCTCAAGCAGCAGTTTGCCATAATCAGAAGTATCTGGATGCTGATGGGAACCACTTTGAGCTCCTCTTATAATTGCAGAAGTCAAATGTGACTTGTATTCTTCTTTTGTTATTAGTATATATTGAGTATTATGATTTTAATAGTTTTTTTCCATTCTTAAAATGTGTATACATTTTTTGGCATCCTCTGTATGAATGCATATACATGTATGTACATGTATTAACCGTAATCCTAGTTTTTATCACTGTGAATTAGTTTTCCAGGATTATTTCTATTTTTCAAAGTGACTATACCATTTTACATTTTTATAAGCATTGCAAAGGAATTGCAATGGTTTCATCCAATTATTCTAGCACCATCTGTTCAAAATATGATCTTTCCCTCATTGAATTGTCTTGCCACTTTTTTCAAAATCAGTTGAACAGATGTGTATGTGGATCTATTTATGGACTCTATTCTATTTTTCATTTTTCTATATATTACCTGTATGGCAAGGTGACACTTTCTTGATTATTATAGCTTTATAATAAGCCTTGAAATAAGGTTGTAAATGTCCTCCACTTTTGTTCTTCTTTTGGCTACTCTAGAATCTTTATATTCTATATAAACTATAGAGCCAGCTTGCTATTTCTTATCAAGAAAAAAGCCTGCTGAGATTTTGATCAGAATTGCAGTAAATTGGGGAGAATTGACAAAATCATGTATTGAATCTTCTAATCCATGTACATCATATAATATTTGACATTTTTTAGGTCTTTAATTTCAAATTTATCCTGTTTCATTTTATGATGTTACTGGACATATGTTTACTTCAATTTCCTGTTATTCATTGTTATAATATAGAAATACAATTAATTTTTAAGAAAACCTTATAATCTGCAAGCTTACAAAAAGCTTATTAGTTGTTTGCTTTTTGTAGTTTACTTAAATTTTGTATTTAGACAATTATGTCTCTTTTTAATAGATACAATTTTAGTCTATTTTTATTGCTGTATGCCTTTTATTTCTTTTCTAATGCAATACTATATACTTCACTGCAATGAAGAGAAATGGTGAAAACAAACTTCCTTTCTTTGTTCCTGATGTTAGATAGAAAACATTCAGTCAAGGTTTTTGCTATGTGTGATTGTTGCCTCATCTTTAGCAAAATATTATCATCAGCATGATATAATTTCTGAATGGGAGAATCTTCTCCAAGTTAACAATGCTAATCCGGATAAGCTGTAGATAGTATTTTCATCTTATTTTAATTGTTTATAGTAGGTGGAAATCTTTAGAGTTACCTAAGCACTTTCAACTGGTTATTTAACCCATTATAGAATTTCTGGCAACAGGAATTTCAACTTTAATTAAGGATATGTTAGATACAGATGTATTCATACTCACAAATTTCTTATCTAATAGTTCAATATAGCCTATAAGAAAACCTGATTGATTCTAGAAGTTAATTGAACACCTATGCAGGACTGAATAATATCATATTTAAGATGCAAGTTGTTAAAAAAGCTGAAGGAAATTGTTATTCTGTGACTAATGTGCTAATACGTCCTTTTGAGTGCCCATCTCAAAAAAAAAAAAAACAAAAAAAAGGCCAATGCAATGCATATTGTTCTCTCACAGAGATATCCCAATTATCCTGTTTGTTGTTACAACCCAGAAAAAACATTACATTATATTAATTATTAATTATATTGATAAAATAATGATGTTATTTTAATCTGAAGATCAACCTAAGGACCTACTTACAAATGTTTGGTAAACCTTGCTAACCAAATCAAGCTGATTCACCTAAATAAAGTATGGGGCCCAGACAAACAGTAAAATACTTAGGCATAAATTAGGTTGGATTAACTAGAAAAATTTGACTTAATTATATAGTCTCGATTTCTCTGTTGAAATTCCCCATCTGTTCATGCATGCTGTCCACCTTGTCCATTAAAGACTTTAACATACTAATCATAGTTATTTTAAATTCCCTATCTGATAGTGCAAACATCTGGGTCCACAATCAGCCTGCTTCTGTTATCTTGACTCTGTGTGTGTGTATGTGTGTGATAGTTTTTTGTTTTGTTTTGTTTTGTTTTGTTTTATTGCATGCAGATATCAGATTCAGAACAGAAGACAGATAAATTGTATATTTTTGTCAGGAAATGGTCACATCTTTTTTTATACTACACAGCTAATGGGGGAGTTTGAGTGACTAATCAAGTCATGGGTTTGGGTTTCATAGTTGTTATGGTTGACTTCAGTGCGTGGATGGCATTACATTTCTCTTATAGCTGAGTGATGGAGGGCTTTCTCAGTGTTCTGGTGCCTTCCTCAGGTTTCAGCCTATCCTATGCTCCTGTGCTTCAGGGGCAGTTGCTTCCTATCCTTTGCCCCTTCTTCAGTAGTCATCTGCTACATTTTGTTCCTATGTTTGCTGGCTTGGTCAGGGTGGTGGGCAAGGGCTTTCTCTGTTTTCTCATCCAGCCTCACTGTTAGGGAGGTTCTGTGTTCCCAGGTCTCAAAGATGCATCTTTCTCAGTGATCATGCCTCTCCTTCCTATGGTAGTCAAACTCTACCTTGTATTGTTAATGGGTTTATGTAGAGATTTTCCTACTGCTCCCTTAAAAGCCAGAGATTCACACTAAGATTGCTGTAGAATTCTGGGTACACCCAAGCCACAAAGATGTTGGATTTTTATTTTGTTTTGTTTTGTTTTGTTTCTCTTCCAGCTGCAGATATTCATCATTCACATACTGGGAGTGTGGATTTCATTAATTTTCCTCCAGGATCTTAAGGCTTATTTTCTGTAGAAGAAAGTGTCTAAGGGGAACATTGTGCTTTGCCTACGTTAATCGCTGCTACACCCCTCCAGGCTAGCACCCCAACAGAAGCATTCTTCCATCTCCCATCTTGCCCCCAACTTTCTTGTGAGCACCTCATGAAGGTCTGTAGAGTAGGTCCTTTGAGCAGGTGTAAATTGCTCTGTGTCAGTGTCTCCCAGTTTTTATCCCCCTACATTGGTTCACACTCAGCTTCAAATTATGCCATTTCTCCATAAATTTATATATAAACTTAATGTCAACTGTTTTTCCTAGCTAGATAAGTTAATTTAATTTTTATATGGACAAATAAGTGAGTAGGAGAGACATGAAAACATTGAAAATTAATAGATATAAGAGAGGGGGAGGTAACTCCCATATATTAGGATATATGAGGTTTCTTTATCATAAAATATGTGATAAACCCTTATAACCAATGAAACTGAATAGAAAGTCCAGCAGTACACCAATATACATATGCAATTTTACATATGACAAATATGACCTCTCAAATCACTGGTGAAAAGATGTAAGTCATTATAAAAAGTATTGTGACAACCAAGAAGATGATATTATGTATATATTACACAGTGTATTGTGAAGATAGAACAGATATGTAAATGTAAAAATATGATACCATGTAAGTTCTGGAAAAAAGACATACCTGATTTGCATTGTAGCTCTAAAACTGTGGTCACAAACAGATAGTGAAGAGATAAATGCAATTTGGAATACACAGTGTTTGGTTTTATGGGGGTGGGGGTGCGGCAGCATTACTGTTTATGATTTTTGCCTGTAGAATGTATAGTTCCTTTTGGATCCTTTTCTATGTCTTTCTATTGTCTTTTAGCTAACATGCTTCTTCCACTTTCCTGCAGGGTCCCTAAAGCTGTTTCAGTTACCTGATTCACAGATATGACAGAGAAATCTTAAACTCCCTCTGGTCAGGGAGACCTAGAATTACAGAGAAGCAGTTGGAGCAATGAACCATTTTTTCTCAGTAACTGTGATATTTTGTAATATAAGTCAGGGAAGGAAGAGGTAAATGCTCACTTATAATAATGTTAGTGTATTCATTCTGAAGAAATAGTTATCGATAATAGTAGTAGTTAAAATACAAACTTCTCTTAGGAAAAGAATATGTTATAAAATTAGTTATTACTTAATAAGAGTGGGTATATTTAATTTTAGATATTTGTTGAATCAAATATATGGTGATGGAAGGAGAACTGACTCTGGGTGGTGAAAACACAATGTGATTTATAGATGATGTATTATAGAAATGTACACTTGAAATCTATATAACTTTACTAACAATTGTCATCCCAATAAACTTTAATAAAATTTATATATATATATATATATATTTTATTATATATATATATATATATATTTTATTATATATATATATAAATTTTATTATATATATACATATATATTATGTATTTTATATATATATATATGTTGAATAAAGAGACATATGCTGGAGAAAAGTACCTGACCAAATCCAGACTCCCTACCCCATCATCCTTTGCATGTATAGCTTCCCTTTTCTGCTTATACATATATCTCACATCAAGGGGAGCCAACAGAAAAAAGGAGAAAGGGCAAAGAAAATGGCATCAACTGCTGATAGTGATGTGGAATTCGTAAGCACAAAAAGGAAAAAGGGAGCAGGAGTTAAGGCAGAGGAATAGGAGAAGTAAAAAGTATAATTTCATAGAATTTATGTAGAATAAGGAAAAAAGCTGACCACTTCCACCACCTTTCCTCCCCCTCTCTTTCCAGCCCCCTAACATGTGGATCAGAGTTGAGTTAGAGATATGGCAGATATTTAAACTACATGTAAAATTATAATTTGAATATAGACTTGTCTTTGGTTTTTAAAAGCTAACCACAGGAGAATTCGTTAGCAGAAAGCATCTGAAAAGCTACGAGATCTGTCTGACTTATCAGTGGGAAGATGGGAAGAAAAATGCACCTTGAATGCATACAAAACAATGAGGGCAAGGCCATGTATTCAGGGATGCAGCCATGGCCTTGTCACCAGGGCAAATCTGGAAGTAAAACAGCATGATTTACTGAAGGAAGTTTAGTGTTTTTATAACAAGAATACTATGTAATGGAGCCATTCATCATTGTTCTGTACAGAATTTCAAAATTAAAGTGTTGTCTTAATTATGATGGCCCAACAGAGTCATTATGTGTAATTTTGTGTAGAAAACTCAAATTTATGAGCAGTTATTTAATTTTTTAATTAAATAATTAAAACAATTTTTGTAGGTGTTAAAATACTAAATGAGACCAAAAGTTTTCTGTTTGCTTAATTAATAACTTAGGCAAATGACAAGAAGGAGTTTCATTACATTATGGTGAATTTTTCCATAGAACTTGATATGACTATGCTTTCAAATTTTGCAGTAGAGACATATTTTGAGTGATTCTGTCTTTTTTTTTATCAGAAAAGTGGCTGCCCTTTAGTGACAAAGCCAGATGGTTATCAATATGTCGCATAGATTCTGGAAAACATAAGGCTGCATTATTCAGATGATTGGAGCAGTATTGTCGCAGTGCTATCACTCTTAAGGGTTTCCTGGTAGGAAAATGCTTAGTCTCCCCTGAATATTTACACCTCCATTTCACTCTAATATTAAAAGCACTGATGTTTTAACTGAATTCTGTAGAAACAGAAAAAAATAGATGCTTATCAAATACTTAAGAGAAACAAACTACTGACCTGAACAAATAAATATATGAAATTAATGTGACTTTTTACAAAGAAATATATATATATATATATATATATATATATATATATATATATATATATATAATTTCAAATATGTGTGTGTGTGTGTGTGTGTATATATATTTCAGAATAAAGTGACAGCAGTTGATTTTTTTTTCTTCTAGGCTGATGTATTTAGTAGTATCTACTTATATATTTTTTGAAGAGTTGGCATTAAAAAATATTTACTATGAGTTAGTAAAAATATTAAAATTTTTACTGTATAGAATGCTTAAAAAAGGTAAATAAAAGGTTATATACTATGCAATGATCACAGATAGGAAAAAATGAATAGTTTGGGAACTTTATTTTGAGAGGTATTTAAGTTAAGATATGGAGAAAAGTATAGTTTATGAGTTTTGACTCACAAAAACATACATTATAATGTGTATGGTTAGACTGGATATGGGAATATTATTGCACTTCCAAAGGCTCTCAACTTGAGGTTAAAGAATATATTTAAAATTCAGTAAAGTTTTCCCTTCTCTCCTGCTTCATTGAAGCTCAGAAAGAGTAGGGTCTTATTCCTTTGTCTGTTTCTGTCTCAGGACAATCTGCTGAATGAAATACTGAAATATTTAGAAAAGAAAAATTTTGAATCAGTCAAGTACACACAGAGCACAGTGTTCTGAGAAGCTGTAGTCAAGTCATGCTCATACTTTGAAATTCAGACTTCCTCATGTGATTGCCACATGGCTCCCATATCTGTTCAGGTAGTTGATACTCTAATGCACTAATCCACTGGAAATTTCAGAGTAGACTCTTCATTGGGTTTTGATCAGACTATTGCTTCAATATAAAATTAGTTTTGCACAAAAAAAATGAGATTACAATAAAATGTGTTTATTTAGAGTTTTCAGATAAACACATTAATTTGGGTCACAATTATTAGAAATACATTTAGCTTTAATTTTGGATATTTTTTTTTTAATCTGGGATGTCATCAGAGCTTAGTGATGTGAAATGCCCACTGGCAGTATGAACTTCTTTTTCAATTCTGCAGCATACTGCTTAACTTAATAATGGAGTCCAATTTGTTCTCTGAGCATGAACATTTAATTATGAAAGTTTGGTAAAAGAAATTCTTTGTCTCTGAAAGTAAGGCAAACATAAATATTATTTTCTTCTCTCATTTCGTCCACCATGTTGTTGGTTCTCAGAAAATAATTAAAATTAAGAATTTATTCACCTAGAATAACAAATCTGCCAAATAAAATCAAGTAATTTCAAAATCTTAGTGTTTAAATATGCAACTACACATATTATATTATTGTAGGTCTTAAAAATTAAATGAAATAAGGTAATAAGACAATAACATGATGTGGAAAGAGACATATGTGAAATAGTAAACACGAAATTTACTATCTGTGCAGTTTATGATGTAGCTAACAATATCATTTTGCTTCCAGAGACATCCAAGTAAAGGTTAAACTTATTAACATACTTAGTGTTAGAGTTACTCTGGGATATAATACTTGAGGAAAGAACTATGAAAGTGTAATTAGTACATATATTGCTCTCTGTGTGTGTTTTATCCTTTTCAGGCATATATTTTTAGATTTGTTCTTACATTCTAATATATTATAACAATTCTTTTTTTTTTTTTTTTAAGATTTTATTGGGCAATTCGGGAAGGGGAACAGTGTTGGGGAATTGGGGAAGGGGAACAGCCAAGTCCTTGTCCTTCAGTCTTAGTTGTGGAGGGCACAGCTAGATCAGCTACAAGTCCAGTCACTATCCGGAGGCCTGTTGGCAGCTCAGCTCAGACACAGCTCACTGGCCCATGTGGAAATCCCACGGGCAACCCTGCCCAGAGCTCACTGCTCGTAACCAACAGAGCTCACTGCTCTTAACCAACTGAGCCAGTCGGCTAGCCTATTATAGCAATTCTTCTGGAATAAAGTAATATAAATTGAAATTTCCATCAAAGTTTGCCATTAACTGTAGGTTTTTATTATAGCAAAATTTATTGTACACATAATACATTTAAAAATGAGGAAGATCATAAATAGGAATTAAAGGCTGATAAAAATTTATCAAAAGTTATTATAGACACATTACATTTATTTAGATTCTATTGTCATTATACAGAGGGTGCCAAACAAATGTATAAACATTTTAAGAAAGGAAAAAACTGTATTAAAATTGTAATAATATATACTGATAACAAAAGATGAATACAAGTCATGTGTATACATTCTTTTGGCACCCCTGGTATATGTATTTTATTCCATGGAATTATATTCACATGAGATCAAAAACATACGTTTACTCATTTTTTTTGTATTCCATGCAAAATCTAGAAAGCACTTTGCATACCATAGGTGAGTTATATCAGAAGTGCACTAATGCAGAGAGTGGCTCAGAATTTGTACCAGTAGAGTAAAAAAAAAAAAATGTACTGGTTTAACCCAAAACATTTTTCTAGAGAATATTTTCATATTTTCCTTAAGCTGTAATATAAATGGGTGAAAAATGCAAGTATTCTTCCTGGTCACAAAAGTACAGGTTTTCATAACAGAGGAAATTATCTGTAAAAACCAATTATAAATCACTGATCACCACATTCGTGGGCAATGTAAAGCAGCCTACCCCAGTTAGTACCCATTGCCTAGCCATCCAGTCTTTCATCCGTGCCATACAGTTGGTCTTCCCCATTATTTTAGTAGATTAATTATTCTTGTTATTATCTAAAGTGCAACTCTCCTGATTTGCAATGGATAGCAATTTTCTATCCACTGTGTAAGCCCTATTTTTTTGAAGTATATACACTTCCTCTTTTCTCTGTAATATTGGGTTGTTGGAAAAGTCATGACGTATTTTTTCTATGTTTTTCATTGCAAAAATGTGTCATGAGTTTTCCGACAATCCAATAGTTCACTCCCACAGGATAAAAACATGCTGTAATAATCACATATAAAATCAATGACAATAAACTAGGAAAAGCACCTCATTGGATGCCATCCTCTCCTTTGCAGTAAAGGTTATTTTAGAAGTTTTCTACACTAGATCTATATCACATCATCTCCCATTCCTTATTGTACTCATCCAACCATACTGACATCCTACGAAGTCCATTAACCAATCATCTATGAGCTTTCTAAATCCTAGGGCAATATTAAATCTCGTTTTTTTGCATCACTTAACAGCAGTTGAAGCAACTGATCATTCATTCTACACTGTAAAACTCATTCGCTTGGCTTCAAATATAACTATGGTTACCTTCCTCAGAGTGCACTGGAGACCCCACCCCATTTTCTTGAACCGATTCTGTCTCCTCCTCGTTCACACCTTTACACCCTGGAGTGTCTCAGTCCCCGGACTTCAGTCCTTTTTCTCTCTAGCTGGCCCCTCTTTCAGAGAGCTCACCCAGGAACTTGGCTTTAACTGTTGTCTGCACCCTAATAACACCCCCAAGTTTGTAGCTCTCCTTTTGAACTCCCCCGAGGTCCAGGCTTGCATAGTGAATGATCTGCTTACTATCCCAATTCGATGTTTAAGTGACACTTTAAACCTAACATATTCAAAGCAAATCATCTAATTTCTCCTGTCCTCTAAATACACTTACATCTTCCCCTCATCATCCCATCTCAGTAAATGGCATGACTCACCCTCCTGTTGTTCAGGCAAAAATTTACAAGTTGCCCATTACCCCTTTATTTGACTTTGAACCATTCATCTAATTTATTGAGAATTTCTGTTGGCTCTGCCTCTGTGGTAGGCATTCATCTAGGATGACCTGCATGATTGTCACCTCCTGCTGCTCATGCTCTGTGTAATGCCTCCTCTTGAATGTGGGTGAGATCTGTGATTTGCTTCGAGCCAGTAAAATATGGCAAATGTGAGAAATTTTGCAAGCACAATTAAAACCTTAAATCATTGACTTTAAGTTAATAAGAAAAAATTATTTTAGTGACCCTTACTTAATCAGGTGAGAGCCCTTAGAAGAGGCATTGAGTCCTCTGTGAGGTCAGAGAGATACTGTGAGATGATGGAATCCAATGAGGCAATAGTAGGGTGTATTTCCAAATATGTGTAATTATTTGAGAGTAGCTCACTACAAAATTTATGTATGTATATTTATATATATAAATTCTGCCCCTGAAGACTGAAATTCAACTATTCACATTTATTTTGTTAGCAATGTTTTGTCTGTATTAAGATGAAATATCTTTGTAACAGAAAGCATATAAGACTTTTCATTATCTAATTTTCAAACTAAATTAGATTCATATAGCACTCATAAATGAAATTAAGGAAATCAGAGAGAGAAAGCTTGGTGTCATTGTATACCCTCTGCAGGAAGAGATACAGAATCAAAGCCCTCTACTATGGAGGAAAGGAAACTGAATATATAAATGACGAAGTGCACATTTCTGTCTTAGGGTGGATATAGTTTCCATATATTCCAGGAATTATGCCACTATGTACAATGGTCAGATACAAAATGGCAGAATTCATGGTTGTATATATCATAGGACATCTCCATGTAATGTTTCTTATATCCTGTGTTTCCAGACCCAGGTCAGTAGGCAAAAGGTTAATTATTATATCCTATGAGGAGGATGAAAAGCTGCTTCCATAAAAGTTTAGCGATTTAGGGTTCACAGCGTGCATCTATATTAAGGATGATATGACTTGCTATTCATTTTAAAACATATTATTTCTTTATTATGCAGCTATTTTTGACTCCTAAATGAATGAAACTACATCATAAATATGTATGTGAGTTTATTTTCAAGGAGAGCCCAGAGGAAGTAACAAAAATGATTCAAGTATACAGCCCCTCTCAGTGGCACTTCTGATTGAAACACACAGGCACTGCTTTAAGGAGGTTAGGCTCTCTGATAGTTAATATGCAAATCAATATTCTATAGAATATAGGTACAACAAAAAAGGCATGAGCTCTTTAGCTAGCTTCATGGAAAAGATCGCTCTTTAGGGAAATTTAGCTAGTAATTGGGTCACTCGTTAGTTAAGTTTTGTCTAGCAAAGTTGTTTGTGCTCTGATCAGCAGCAACTTTTATTTCTAATTGAAATCTTTCCAGTACAGGTACCATAGGAATTAAATGACAATGGAAGGGTGCTTCCTGTTTATGAGGAATAACTATATCAAGTTTGGAATTAACTTGGATATCAAAGATCTCTGAGGACATAGTAACTACTGGGTTACTAGGCAAGCCACACTATCATTCTGATTATTAAATGCAAAAAAAAAAAAAAAAGTAAAATTCTCTTAAAACTATAAATTCAAAATAATAATATTTAAACATAATTTATTAGGAAGGTTAGAGATAACATTACTTTATTTGCATAAGGTGATGTTTTGATAGTATACTACCTAAGAGTCATTTATAGCCTGGCAAATTGTTAACATTGTATTTTTATATTTTAGCTATTCAATAAATATTAGTGGTAGGCAGTGTGCTGGTTTGAAAAGAGGCCAAGATAAATGTGTAGAATAGTACTACATTGTAATGAGCACAATAGTAGGGAAATAGTAGTGTAACCATTAATTACAAAAGAATGGATGGGTGTTAGATAGTGTTCACAACATATGTTCTACTTGTACTGAGATGGAAAAGATCGGAAGATGTTTGCCTGGAGGAAAGGTTCTCATTTTTTCTACTAACCGTACATTTCAAAATTTTTAATTTTGAAAAAGTACAGGCATTTACATCAAAATACTACAAAATCTTATTTTATCAAGTATAATCAAAGATAATTGTGATTTGTTTGCCAAAGAAATTCCAATAAATATGAACAGGAAATAAATGTTACCATGTATGTTGTACATTTAAAACTGGTAATAATTTGCCCTTTTAAATGATTTATTTTACATTTAAGTATTTTACCTATTGACTTATTTGAATTGAAGCAAGCAAAAGGAATTGAATAAAAATGACTGACCAATTTACTTTTAATTATGCCTACCTTTTAAAGAAAAGGTTCAAGGACAAACTTCTCTATTGGCATTTTACTTCATACGTATTTCCGCCTTTATTGCCTTATTATAATTTTCTGATTCCAAGAATTTTGATATTACACTGCTTTTCTTCTTGCTTATATACATTTTCCCTAGAAGATGAGATCTCCTATAAGCGATAAGTTTCTATTATCCTTCAGAAGTATTCTAAAAATCTGTACTCTGTTCTATACTTATTGCTCTCACTTTATTTCAAGTCTTGGTTATTTCAACCATCTTCAGATTGGTTTTGCTGCTACTCTTCTCTCTCCATTTTAGTCCATTTTCCTTGCTGCCTATGTAATCCTCTCAAAACTCTGGATATGACTCTTTCCCTCTTTGGCAGTAGCCTATTGAATTGACCAGGTAGTCCCCACAGTTCATTCACAAGCCTCCACATTTCTCCATGATCAGTTCTTCACATTCCACCATTACATTCTGTCTCTGTTCTACAAACATGACTCCATCCTGTCTGTAATGAGTTTACTGATAGTTGAACATATGATATCCATCATCTGAAATTTGCTTATTCTTCTTTTTCTGAGTAACTCCAACAAGCTCTTGCCTCTAATACTTCTTGATTCTTCAGACAATTGTTGCTGAAGTTGCACTCTTTCACCAAGTTATGCATACCTCCAAATATGAGATGACACATACTGTTAGTGATCTAGGAATTGGGTACTGCAAGAAAATGGGTGTGTTGGTTTGTATGTGTATGTTAGAAATAAAAGATATGAGACAATGATAAGAAAAAAGAGGGGTCAAGTGGTAGAGGCAAAGAACAGATAATAACTTAGGTAATTCAAAACAATGTTTGAAAACCCTTCATGTTTTCCACTGAATTCAGTTACCTCAATATTTGAGTGATGAGAATGACAAGTTCCATTGCTTTTCCTATAAGTAATTACACCACAAAAAATTCAGAAGTTACATTTCTATGGCCAAATCTACTTAAAAATGAAACTAGCTTCTTAGAAAATTTAGGCAAAATTCCTAGCAACTTGATTTTGATTATCTAGGCAATTTAAGCAAAAAGAGTTTTCATGATTGACTGAAGCAACTGATTGTCTAAACTGTTCACTTCACATTAGCTATGGAGACAAACACCTCATCGACTTCCTCCCTAATTGTACTGTTTTTGTCACAAGTCACTAGGTTGTTTCATGTGTACATACTATTTGGAAACTCTAATTACTTAACTGGTAAGTTTAATAATGCACGAGTAATAAAGAAGAAGTCACACTGCTTATATGACCACATTATTCACAGGAATTATTTTGGTAGATTGTCTCATACAATAGAAAATAAACCTGAATGCCAAGAGAACTAGAAGTTATTTTTCTTATAACAAAGAATAAAAACAAATAGTAGTAATATATCAATCTGCAACATTTTGCCCTCTCTATTCAGATAGGTAAGAAATACTGACTCTATGTCATCTGTAATATTCATAATCCATATTTGCAAAAACATGTACTGTGGTATTTGAACATAATTAGATTCTTAGAAATTTCTCATAAATATTTAAACATTATGAATTAAGGCCATTGGAATTACAGTTTTCATTTTAAAGGTAAACTACATTAATTAGTTTTGACTCAACTTTATTGGGTTTTTTTTAAATTTTTTTCTTCTGGTTAATGTCCTTTACTTTCGTATTATAGTTCTTTATTATTTTTTCCTCAATAATTTTATGCAAGTAACTCATTTGTTTAACATTTGCCAGCCACATGTCTTATAAGGACTCTGCATGTAGCATCCAGGAAGTTGTAGCATGGTTTATATTTTAGCTAATTTACTTATATGCAAAGTAATAGACTAAGCACAACCTGAGATGACAAAACTGCCCACAAATGGGAAACATGCCCAGATAATTTTTCATTCCTCTTTACCATATCTGAGCTTAATCCTTGAAGTAACTACCCCCCTCCCTTAAACAATACCATAAAAATTATTCATTTTCTTGTTCTTTTTTGGTCTTTTAATTTTTTTTTATTATTAAAGTTTTTTTAAAGATTTCATTGGGGAATTGGGGGAGGGGAACAGACAAGTTGCTGTCCTTTTGTTTTTCAATCTAGTTGTGCAGGACTTTGCTTCACTGGCCCATGTTGGTATCGTCATTGCGCTCTTCCCGGGAGAGGCAAATCGGTCACCGGCCTCCGGAGGGCCGCTCACCGTGGCTATTGGCAGCTCACGTTGGCTGCCGGCCACTCCCTGTAGCCTACGGCAGCCCACTGCAGCAGGGGCTGCAGCCTACACCATCGCCGGGGCTCCCTCAGCCGAACTCCAGGTGGAGCTGTTGTTAGCTGCAGAGGGCAGTGTCACTGGCCCTCATATGTGGGATCTGAACCCGGACCACTGGCGTCCCAGGCCAGATCTTAACCAATGCGACACTCCACCGGCCCAGTCTTTTTATTTTTAAATGGCTTTATTGTGAAGTATAACAAACAGGAGTTATGTACAAGAATACATAAATCCATCAATGTGTTGTTTAATGAATTATTGTAAAGTGTTCAACTCTATACTTACTATATAGATCAAGGAATAGAATGTTGCAGTACCCCACAACCCCTCCCCCAATGAGCTTCTTCTTACTAACTAGCCCTTCTCTATTTTTTTTTTTTGATGGCAGTGTCACTGGCCCTCATATGTGGGACCCGAACCGGGGCCGCTGGCTTCCCAAGCCAACGCTTAACCACCACGCCACTCAGCCTGCCCTAGCCCCTTCTCTAAAATTAATTCCATAATAGACTTTTGTTGAGATCCCTCTTGTTTTTCATTTTAGGGGACTGTATTAGTCTGCTTAGTTGCTATAACAAATTACCATAGACTGGATGGCTTCAACAACCAACATTTATTTCTTCCAATTCTGAGACTGGGAAGTCTAAGATCAAGGTGCTGCTAGATTCGGTTCTTTGTGTGGGCCCATTTCCTGGTTTAGAGATATCTTTCTCTTCTCATTCTATCCTCACAGGGCAGAGAGCCTTGAGGGCAAGCAAACTCTCTCTCCTGTCTCTTCTTCTTCTTCTTTTTTTTTTTCCTGCCCTGTCTCTTCTTATAAGGGCACGAATCCCACCATGAAGGCTTCACTTCTATGATTTAATTATCTCCCAAAGACCCTATCGTCAAGTGTTATCACACTGGGCATTAGGGTTTCAGCATACGAATTTTGGAGAGATACAAACCCTTAGTCCATAGAAGTTGCTATCCTATTATTTATTTCCAAATTTTCTCAGTTTTTGAATTTTATATAAACAGAATCCTACAGTATGTGTTATTTTGTATGTCTGCCTTATTTTTTAAACTTTATGCTACAAATATCATCAATATCATTGTATATAACTGTTTCATTCGCTCATGTTTATTGCTGCATAATATTCCACTGGTGATTATATTCAACCAATCTACTGTCAATGAACAATTTTCCCTATAATATTTCTTGTATATGTTTCCTAGTACATAGAGCACTCATTTTTGTAAAGTAATCCAGGAGTAGAATTGTTCACAATAGGTTATGTTCATTTTTCTGTTTATAAAAGACAAATATAGGGCAGGGAGGGGCAAGATGGCGGCTGTGAGGAGGGCTCCATGAAATCTCCCCTGGAAATATCCACAATTTGAACTTCTAATACGCTTCAAAGAGACATCTACTCATCACACAGAGCTACTAAGAGTTCCACACAAGGATTGCTGGAAGGTGGGCAGGCCGGGCGAGTAGGGGAAGAAGGTGGCGAGACGTGTGAGGTGCAGCCCGCACCCGCGGCTGCTGAGTCACGGTGAGTGTTCCCCGGCTCGCTCCCTGCGGCCCGCGGCCCACCTAGAGTTCAGCAAGAGCGCATTGGTTTGCGGTCTGAGGCAGAAACCTCAGGCCGGGCAAGTGCGGGAGGAGAGAGAGGAGACGACTGTGCAGAGGTACGAGCTGCACCCGCGGCTCGCCGGGTCCCCAGGAAGCAGGGTGCAGAGCCCCGCAGTGGCAGGGCAAGATCAGTCCCTGCACCCTCCCGGTTCAGGGATCAGTCTCTGTGCCCACCGGGTCCCGCGGAGCGCAGAAGCCTGAAACCCGGGAGCAGGGGAAAACAGAGGACTCACTCGCGGAGAAGCAGCGCGCGCTGGGCGGAGACGCAGGTCCCGGAGAGACGGAGCGGGGATCGGAGCCGCGTGGAAAGGTGCGCGCAGTCCCCTGAACCCCGGCGGCAGTCCCTCCAGGAGCGCAGCAGGAGAACGGCGCAGGCGCGCGCCGGCTCCAAGGCAGAAGCCTTAAACCCGGGAGCAGGGGAAACACAGGACTCGCCCGCGGAGACGCAGCGCGCCGGAAGGAGTCCCAGGTCCCGGAGAGACGGAGCGGGGATCGGAGCCACGCGGCACGGTGCGCGCAGTCCCCTAAATCCCGGCAGACCGTTTGGGAGAGCAGCAGGAGATCCGCGTGGGCGCGCCGGCTCCGAGGCAGAAGCCTGGAACTCGGGAGCAGGGGAAAAAGAGGACTCGCTCGGACAAGCAACGCGCCGGATGGAGACGCAGGTCCCCGAGAGACGGAACGGGGATCTGAGCCTCGGGGCAGGGGACTTGCAGTCCCTTAAACCCCGACAGTCTCTTCGGGAGAGCAGCAGGAGCACCGCGGGCGCGCGCCGGCTCCAAGGCAGAAGCCTTAAACCCGGGAGCAGGGGAAAAAGAAGGCTCACTCAGACACGCAGCGCGCCGGGCAGAGACGCAGGTCCCCGAGAGACGCGGAGCGGGGATCTTGGCCACACGGTAGGGTGCGCGCAATTCCCTAAATCCCGGCAGACCCTTTGGGAGAGCAGCAGGAACTCCGCTGGAGCATAAGAGGCAAAGGCCTTAGCTTGAAACAGTGTTGGAACTGTGGCTTTGTTTATTTTTATGTTTTTAATTTTTTTCCCCTTTTTCTACTCTTGAACAGAAAGCAAAAAAAAAAAAAAACCAATAACTCACCCACTCCCACAAACTTTGTCCCCCGCCAAGACAGTCTTAAACTGACTCCTGAAGGGAGCAATAGGGGCAGACTAGGAAGATATCCTTACCTGCAGGGGGTTGAGAATTTCCACCCAGTAAAGGCAGCAGAGTGAGACTACCTACCCCGCCCCCACCTTTAGGCAAGGCTTGGGAGGCAGGGCAGGTTCATCTGCTGAGGCACTAATTAACAGATTCTTAGCAGCAGGCTTTTGGTAGTGAGGAATTCTTTAATTCTCCAAGGCTGTCAACCCAAAGGGTGCCCAGAGACACTCATTGAGCCTTTGGGGGTGCAGCCTGCCTTGGGACAGGCAAAAGCAAAAAGGCAATGACTTTGTAAAAACCACCAATCACACGTCACAACCACACTCAAGTACAGCAAACCTGCAGTGCCAGGATTACGCTAGGCATCAGGTGGCCTACTGTTCCCACAAGACGCACAGGAATTTTTGTACAGCAGACAAACTGAAGAGAGCTTGGTGGACTTTAGCCTAGACCAGCACGGGTATTTTTGGTTTGTTTGGTTTTATTCTGTTTTGTTTTCCCTTTATTGGCTGCTTATCTTGGTTGTTTTTGGTTTTTATTTCTATTTCATTCTAATCATATTGTAGTTTTTAATATAGGCATATATATATAGGTGTATATAGGTGAATATATGTCCATATATATGGGTGTGTAGACAAATATATATATATATATTTTTTTCCTTTTTTCTTTTTCTTTTTCTTTCTTTTCTTTTTCTTTTTTCCCCACCCTCACTTTCTCTCTTATTTTATTCATTCTTCTCACTGCTATACTTTTCCTCTTTTCCTTTTTTCTGCAAATTTTATTTTTTAAATTTTTCTTACTTTTTTTATTATTATTTTAGTTTATTTTTATTTTTTATTTTTTAGGTATAGCTAATCGGTTTCTCATGTTTATTCTATTTTTTATTTTAGGATATTGTATTTTATTTTGTTTCCTCTTCTGTTATTATTGAGTATGTGGTTTTTGTTTTGTTTCTGTTTGTTTTCTTCATTAGTATGATTGATATTTCTGTACAAGTTGACTGTAGTTTGATGGTTGGTTGTTTTTACTTGTGCGAGCATTTGGTTTCCTTTGGTGGCTGCGGAGGTTGTTCTTGTTGATGTGTTATGCTCTAAAATCACTCTGCAGCAGTGGGTCCAAACAAACAGACACAAGAATCATCATACCCGGAGGCCAACTTTAGATAAAACTAGAGCATTTCTGGGTTTGACATACAAGAGTCACACCCAAAAAGAAGTTACTACAGGTACTAAGACCCATAGGGTCCAAGTTTCATCAGAGGGGTCAATCCTCTCACAGCAGCTCATAAACTGCAGAAGCTGCTGATCCTCACAGCTAATCAATCTGGGAGTCAATCCCACCTACTGACAAACCAAAAGTAATCAAAACTAAAACTTCAACAAGTGAGGACGCACGACACAAGGAACACCTCAGATACAAGCACAGGAGAATAGGGAGACTGAGTAATTCAAATATAAAGGACACACACAATATAAGTTTACCCAGAAAAGACTGAGAAATCTGGGGGATCTATCTGTTATATTGAAGCAAACACAAAGAGTAAGCCAGAATGGGGAGACAAAGAAACATAACACAAATAAAAGAACAGAAGAAACTTCCTGAATCAGTGGAAATAGAGGAAATAGAGGTAACCAACCTATCGGAGACAGAGTTCAGAACACTGATTATTAGAATGTTCAAGGAAATTAATGAAAATATAAAGAAGGATAGAGAAATCATGAAAAGCAACCAGCTAGAACTTAAGAACACAATTACTGAATTAAATAACAAACTTGATGGAATCACTAGCAGACTGGATGAAGCAGAAAATCGAATCAGTGACTTAGAAGACAAAATAGCAGAGATCACCCATGCGGTACAACAAAAAGAAAAAGGAATGAAAAACATGGAAAATAGTTTAAGAGAGCTGGGGGACAACATCAGACGCAATAACCTAAGGGTCATTGGAGTACCAGAAGGAGAAGAGAGGGAGCAAGGGATTGAGAATATATTTGAAGTAATAATGTCTGAAAAATTCCCTAACCTGGCAAAGGACATTGAAATACAAGCCCAGGAAGTGCAGAGAGTTCCAAACAGGATGATTCCAAACAGGCCCACTCCAAGACACATTATAGTGAAAATGGCAAGGGTTAAGGACAAAGGCAGAATCCTTAAAGCAGCAAGGGAAAGGCAGCAAGTTACTTACAAGGGTACCCCCATAAGATTATCAGCTGACTTTTCTACAGAAACTTTGCAGGCCAGAAGAGAGTGGCAGAAGGTTTTCAAAGTGATGAAAAATAAAGGCCTACAACCGAGATTGCTGTATCCAGCAAGGTTATCAGTTAAAATTGAAGACGAGATAAGGAGCTTTGCAGAAAAAAATAAGTTAAGGGAATTCATTACCACCAAGCCAGCTTTGCAGGAAATGCTAAAAGGGCTTCTTTAAGTAGAAGAGAAAAACAACCTATGAAAGACTACGAACACAAATAAGGAAATGGCAATAAATACACACCTATCAATAATCACATTAAATGTAAATGGATTAAATGCTCCAATAAAAAGACATAGGGTGGCTGAATGGATAAGAAAGCAAGACCCCAGTATATGCTGTATACAAGAGACTCACCTCAGATCCAAAGACTCATACAGGCTGAAAGTAAAGGGATGGAGTAAAATATTTCATGCAAATGGTACTGAGAAAAAAGCTGGAGTAGCGATACTTATATCAGATAAAATGGACTTTAAATTGAAGAATATAACAAAGGACAAAGAAGGACACTTCATAGTAATGAAGGGATTGATCCAACAAGAGGACATAACTCTAGTAAACATCTATGCACCTAACATAGGAGCCCCTAAATATATAAAACAGATATTGTCAGACATAAAGACAGAGATCAACAGTAACACTATCATAGTAGGGGACTTCAACACCCCGCTGTCACTAATGGACAGATCCTCCAGACAGAAAATCAATGTGGAAACAGCGACCTTAAATGACACATTAGACCAGCTGGATTTAACAGACATTTTCAGAGCATTTCATCCCAAAGCTACAGAATATACGTTCTTTTCAAGTGCACATGGAACATTTTCTAAGATAGACCACATGTTAGGCCACAAAACAAGTCTCAATAAATTTAAGAAGATTGAAATCATTTCAACTGTATTCTCTGACCACAATGCTATGAAACTAGAAATCAATTATACGAAGAAATACGGGAAGCTGACAAATAAATGGAGGCTAAACAATATGCTATTAAATAGTGAGTGGGTCACAAATGAGATTAAGGAGGAAGTCAAAATATACCTCGAGACAAATGAAAATGAAAACACCATGACCCAAAATCTCTGGGATGCTGTGAAAGCAGTCCTAAGAGGGAAGTTTATAGCAGTGCAGGCCTACCTAAAGAAGGAAGAAAAATCTCAAATCAACAGGTTATCCTTACACCTAAGGGAACTGGAAAAAGAACAGCAAAAGAGGCCCAAGGGGAGTACAAGAAAGGAGATAATAAAGACCAGAGCAGAAATAAACAATATAGAGAACAGAAAAACAATTCAAAAGATCAATGAAACCAAGAGCTGGTTTCTTGAGAAGATAAACAAAATTGACAAACCTCTAGCCAGGCTCATCAAAAAAAAAAGAGAGAGGACTCAAATTAGCAAAATCAGGAATGAAAGAGGGGAAATGACTACAGACATCACAGAAATACAAAAAATTCTAAGAAATTACTATGAGCAACTATATGCCAACAAATTTGACAATCTGGAAGAAATGGATAATTTTCTAGAAGCATACAACCTTCCAAAGCTAACGCAAGAAGAAACAGAAAATCTAAATACCCTGATTACTACCAAGGAAATTGAATCAGTAATTGACAAGCTCCCAAAAAACAAAAGCCCTGGACCAGACGGCTTCACAAGTGAATTTTATCAAACATTCAAAAAAGAACTATCACCTATTCTTCTCAAACTATTCCAAAAAATGCAGAAGGAGGGAAGGCTCCCAAACTCTTTTTATGAAGCCTCTATCACCCTGATTCCAAAACCAGATAAAGACAGCACAAAAAAGGAAAACTACAGGCCAATCTCCCTGATGAATATAGATGCAAAAATTCTCAATAAAATATTAGCAAACCGAATTCAGCAATATATTAAGAAGATCATACATCATGATCAAGTGGGATTCATCCCTAGTGCACAAGGCTGGTTCAACATCTGTAAATCAATTAATGTGATACACCACATCAACAAAATGAAGGATAAAGATCACGTGGTCATTTCAATAGATGCAGAAAAAGCATTTGACAAAATCCAACAGCCATTTATGTTAAAAACCCTTAGCAAAGTGGGAATACAGGGATCATATCTCAACATAATAAAGGCCATATATGATAAACCTACAGCTAACATCATACTCAATGGGGAAAAGCTAAAACCATTCCCCTTAAGATCAGGAACAAGACAAGGCTGTCCACTTTCTCCTCTTTTATTCAACATAGTGCTGGAAGTTCTAGCCACAGCAATCAGACAACAAAAAGAAATAAAAGGCATCCAAATTGGCAATGAAGAAGTAAAATTGTCATTATATGCAGATGACATGATACTGTATATAGAGAACCCCAAAGACTCCATCAAAAAACTATTGGAACTGATAGACGAATTCAGTAAAGTAGCAGGATATAAAATCAATGTTCAGAAATCAGTGGCATTTGCATATACCAATAATAAACTAATGGAAAGAGAAATTAAGAAAACTGTCCCATTTACAATTGCGTCAAGAACTATAAAATACCTAGGAATAAATTTAACCAAAGAAGTGAAAGATCTGTACTCAGAAAATTATAAGACACTGAAGAAAGAAATCATAGAAGATACAAATAAATGGAAACACCTACCATGCTCATGGATAGGAAGAATTAATATAGTTAAAATGTCCATACTGCCTAAAGCAATATATAGATTCAATGCAATTCCCATCAAACTACCAAGGGCATTTTTCACAGAAATAGAAAATATAATCCTAAAGTTTATATGGAATCATAAAAGACCCAGAATAGCCTCGGCAATTCTGAGGAATAAAAACAAAGTCGGGGGGATCACGCTACCAGACATCAAAACCTACTACAAGTCCACAGTAATCAAGACAGTTTGGTATTGGCATAAAAACAGGCACATCGATCAGTGGAACAGAACAGAGAGCCCAGAAATAAATCCAAGCATTTACGGACAGTTAATCTATGACAAGGGAAGCAAGAATTTACACTGGAGTAAAGATAGTCTATTCAATAAATGGTGCTGGGAAAACTGGACTGACACATGCAAAAAAATGAAACTGGATCATCTCCTTACGCCCTATACAAGAACAAATTCAAAATGGATTAAAGACTTAAATGTAAGACCTGAAACCATAAAAAAATCCTAAATGAAAATATAGGGAGTACATTTGCAGACATTACCCGGAGCAATATTTTTACTGATACATCCCTACGGGCAAGGGAAGTAAAAGAAAAAATGAACATATGGGATTATATCAGACTAAAAGGTTTTTCACAACAAAGGAAACCATTAATAAAACAAAAAGGAAGCCTACTGAATGGGAGAATATATTTGCCAACGATATATCTGATAAGGGGTTAATATCCAAAATTTATAAAACACTCATGAAACTCAACACCAAAAAAACAAACAACCCAATTAAAAAATGGGCAGAAGATATGAAGAGACATTTCTCTAAAGAGGACATACAGATGGCCAACAGGCATATGAAAAAAAGTTCAACCTCACTGGTCATTAGGGAAATGCAAATAAAAACCACCATGAGATACCACCTCACTCCAGTCAGAATGGCTATCATCAACAAATCAACAAACAACAAGTGTTGGCGGGGCTGTGGGGAAAAGGGGACCCTGCTGCACTGTTGGTGGGACTGCAGATTGGTGCAGCCACTATGGAAGTCAGTATGGAGGTATCTCAAAGAACTGGAAATAGAGCTACCGTTTGACCCAGCAATTCCACTCCTAGGTATTTATCCTGAAAAAACCAAGACACTTATTCAAAAAAGTTATGCACCCCGATGTTCATAGCAGCACAATTTACAATAGCTAAGACTTGGAAACAACCAAAATGCCCGTCAGTAGATGACTGGATTAAGAAACTGTGGTATATTTATACAATGGAGTATTACTCCGCTATAAAGAAGAATGAAATCTTGCCATTTGCAATGATATGGATGGACCTAGAGACTATAATGTTGAGTGAAATAAGTCAGTCAGAGAAGGACAAATACCATATGATCTCACTTATATGTGGAATCTGAAAAACTGTATGAATGAGCAAAGTAAACAGAAACTGTCTCATAGATATAGAGGAAAAATCAGGGTTGCTAATTTGGAGAGGAATGGGGATGAGGGAGAAGGGGAAGGGATTAGACAGCAAAAATAGGCAACTACAATATTGCTACTGGGATAGGAAAAACAGTTTGGGGAATATAATTAATAATGTTGTAAATATTCTGTGGAATGTCAGATGATCATAGGTCTTGTTAGGGAGACCATTTCATGGATGGAGTAGAGGTTTGATCACTGCACTGTATTACTAAAGTGGAGGTGGTATACCTACTGTAATTGAATATATATAGATAGTCATGGGATGTGGATTATACTGTGGAAGAGAGTCAGAGGAAGAATAATAGATATATATGATATGGGGGGGTGTGGGGTGGTGTATTGGGGGTGGGGGGGTTGTCACTTTGAGGGGTAAAATGTATAACTATTGCACTGTGTTGTACACCTGAAACTAATTAAAAATAAAATAAAATAAAAACAAAAAAAACAAAAAAAAAACAAATATACCCATCAGTCTCTCCTTATAGTTGATACTGGTATCATTTAAATCAGCAACTATTCCTTCAAAACCTTGTTCCAAAAGATACTTGAATTGAGGGCTAACCTTTCTACCTGCACAAATTGACCTAGGAATTCCCCATCCTGCTGAAGAACAACAAACCTCAAGAAAAGAATAGATAAGAGTGCTTTAACTCATTGAAATTTAGTGGTAAAACACACATTAAATGATACTATAATATGATACTTTTCAATTGGTTTGTATACTTTTCTATATTTTTATTTTACAACATATTATCTACTAGTATTCTTGCATCCTATCTACATAGAATCCAAAACAAATTTGAAGCTTGGCAAGTATGAACTAAAAGAAGACACTGTATTTTGACCTTTACCTCAATTCAAACAAATGGTTAGTATGTTACTGCTATTAAATGAATAATAATTGAATCAATAAACCATGAGTTTCCAACAACTGTATATTGTGCACACTGTTGGTAGGAATTAGATTTTTGTTGGGCAAGGAAGTCTGGAGCTTTTTTTTTTTTTTTTTTTTTTTTTACCTCAATGCTCTTTTAGCAACACTTTTCCCAGTTTTGTGTAACAGAAGAAAAACACAACCTGGGGTTATCAATTGAAATTTACCTGGTAGCTTTCTGTTTGCAACATTCTTTTCTGACTGAGGGTGACAAAGCTGTTATTTTTCTCATTGACATTTCTTCAGAAGACTTGCATAAATAAAACTACCTTTCAGTATTAGATTTGTAGATAGGGGGCATAGAAGAAAACCCAGGTTTCTTAGGGAAATATTTCAATTATTTTACAATTAAACAGTAAGCAGAGAAGCGATAAAGTCTTTCATCATCATGACATAACTCTATCTCGTAGTTTGACTTGATATTGTACTAATTTCTCTACACATCTATGTTTGCTCCCACACAAGACATTTCTTGAAGGCACATACACTCTTATGCACTCAATATGTTTATTTTGAGCTAGGGAATTAATGAATAAATGAATGTAAATAACTTCCAGGGCTTTAAAATAGTCTTTGAGTGATTTTATATTGTTACTTACAGCTTGAACAAACACTAGTATTATTTATAAAAACTATTTCTTCTCAAATAGAGATATACTAAATTCAAAAATGCAATAACTTCTAAGCTACTTTAAATTTCCAGTCAGGGGAAATCAGAAAAATTCATCTACTATATTCCTGAACAAAACTACCAGTAATACAACAGAAAATAAAACAAGATATTTGGAATCCAGAAATAAAAAACTTCTTCGCTGACCACAAATAAAACTTTCTTAAAACATTTTTAAAAATACTTTCTTTCTTAAAAGTCATATTTTATGAATGCTTTAAAAGCATTTTATTATTTTAAGAGAATTAAAACACATTTTTTATTACCTCTAATTATTTCTCTAGTACTCAAAGTAGCAAACATATTGCTTACATCTTGACTTACATTGTGTGTTGACACCTATAAAAATAGCCAGGGAGCAAATAGTCCAGAATAACTAGTCAGTGGGAAGCTGAGAGAGCTGCAAATACTACCCAATGCATCCCACTTATGAGGACACTACAGTCTGCAGTGACCTTGCCGCAGATGATTTGGAGGTACTTGAAATCTTGCTTCAGCAGCAGATCTGATAGTTGTGGCTTTATTTATTTTTTTGCCAAAGCTTAGCAGTTGGACACAAGAGTATTTGCTGCAGTAGTGAAAAATCAATGTGATTACCCCTTGCCACAGGGCTACATCTAAGCACAATATCCCGGACAACACACATAAGCATCACTCACAGATAATGCTGCATTGCAGGTGGGAGCTGAATGAGAACAAATCACAGTGACATTTCTACTCTTAAAAAGTTACAGATGGTATTAAGATTTAACACGGACTGCATTCAAATGAAAATTTACAGTTACCCTCGTAGTATTAGATTGGAAACTGGCTTGTTTATGTTGTTTAGAGATCAGATTAAGTATATGTAACCAATAGAGGGAGGATCAGCTTACTTAAGAACTGGGAATCATATATATTTTTATTATTTTTCTGTCATATTATTAAAAGAAATCATCAGCTCACTTCCTATATGTTTAGTTTTAAATGCCTGAACATTGAAATAGCATTTAAAATAAAATTAAAATAATAACATCAACTTTCAGCAGGTTGAAACTGGTGACATGGTCTTGACTTACACTTTCAGCACCAATGATTTGGGTAAAATGCTGGAAAGAAAGGGGACTCTTTCAATTAAAGCAATTTGAGGGTTCATTGACTTCTACAAGAAGATAACATTTATATTTTTATATAAAACAAGAGAATTATAAAACTGGAAGTATTCACACATATGTTATCCACATTTCTGTACTCATATTTTCTATATACAGCATTTCAAGTTATATTTGCTAGTTAATAACTTATTTTTAAAAAATAAATTTTAGAATTTATTAGATCGATAAAACTATAATTTATTTCTCTGTTCATTTGTCTCAAGCTTCATTTCTGTATTTAGCCAGGGAAATTAAATAATTATACCTTAGTAAATTATTAAAAATAAAATTGCACATATGAAGGCCATTACCTAACAAATAGAATATATTTATCCACTTCACTTTTCACGCACTACTATAGTGACTCAGCCACTGGACATGCTATGATATAAATAGCAGATAACAGCCCTCTGACTTGGAGACATAAGCCAGCATCATGACCGGTGACTTGCTTTCAGTGATTTGGACTGTGGTTCAGGCTGTTGTTCTGTGTATGAAACTACTTAGAAATTATGTGACAGATTCGGGCCAGAATTCAGAGTCCAAAGGGGAAAACTGTAATCCTGTAAGCTTAACATTCTAAACTAAATATATGACTCAGAGCAGGTGGCTATGCATAATTACAAAATCCTATCTGAAACTTTTAAAAATATTTATCCACCTAAGGTATTAAATTGTGTTAAAATAATTGTGTCTTCAGTGGACGAAATGTGAAGGTCTTCTGCCATGAAATTCGTGTATGTGTTTTTATATTTATTCAATTAATCAGTAATTCACCACAAATAGTTAGAAATTATACTCCCTCTTATAAATGAGATTTGGGCATTCATGGATTCAGCATGTTTAGAAAAACGATTATAATGGCTCAGGCTGGTAGTGAACAAAATTCAGCTTCAAGATGGACAAAGTCATTATGGGCAATCTAGGTGGTATAAGGGCTCCTAAGCATGGCCACTCAAGTTTCAGGGACGAATTAAGACCCAGAGGAAGGGGGTGAGGGGGAGCAAATGATGGACTTATGTCTGAATGTATTGTACTCTGTCGTTTCATGTTGAATTGTAACTAAGAATGATCTGTTCTAACTGGTCCAGACGACATGTTTTCAGAGTGCTAAATATTAAAAAAAAATATTTTCTACTGAATGGGATTTATTTTCTAGTTTTACAATATTAATGCTTTCATCGTAAAAATAAGCAGCTAACACAAACCAAGTGGGGGAGTGTTTTTGTCTCCATATTATTAAATACTTCTCTACTTCTATTTTACTTATTTGTCCAGTGTATAATATAGTATTATAACTATAGTGAGCATGCTGTACATAGATCTCTATACTTAGTCATCCTACATTACTGCCATTTTGTACACTTTGACCAACATTTAATATTTGATTTGTGTATTACATATTAGACTTTATATTGAAAGATTCTAGACCTCATCACCGAGAATTTTAAAATATTTTAAAATATTTATATACACTTCTCCATATTTTATATATAAAACATATATTTTATATATAAAACAAAAAGTACATTGAAAATAAAATGTCTGTTTCCTTTCTCCAATTCTATGCACTCCATTGCCCTCTACAGAGGTAACTATATATTTAATATATGTCCTTCTATTCACTTTTTATGTTTATATTTTATAATTCTTTACTGCGTAACAATATGTTGCTTTCTTTGTATGTTCTTTGAAAGTATGAGCAACTGCTCTTTTTCTTATTTTTCACTCAACATTATGTTTATAATCTCTGTTTGTTGATATGTATACACTACACAACATACACTCATCCATAAACTGTTAATAGCTATTCATTTTTCCCATTTTTTTTTTAGTTGAGCCATCCTGCCACCTGTTGGCAGTTCAGTGGCAGCTCAGCTCAGGCTGGGCGTCGAACTGCTGTTGCTCAGAGCTCAGCTCGCACTCTTGAGCAAGCTCTTAACCAACTGAGCCACTTGGCCGGCCCCATTTTATCCATTTTTTATTATTGCAAGTAATGAACATCAGTGTATATAACTTCTGTTAAACATACACAAATACTTTTATAGGATATACATCTAAATGTTGAAATGATGAATCATAAAATATTAAAATTCTAACTTTACTAAATATTGTCAAATGTGTTTCTAAAGAGAAGCACAAATTAAAATTCTAACATCAATGTGAGAGTTTGTGCTTCTTCACATCCTCACTAAAATTTGGGATTATCGATATTGATTTTTTTTTCATTTTGCATCCCTGATAGGTACAAAATTGTATCTTATGTTTATTTTCAATTGCATGTATTTGATTACTACTGTTTTTGTATGCTTATTAGCTAGTCAATATTTTTCTTAAGCAGATAGCCTAAATTCTTATCCTCTTTGTTCATTGATTGCTTTTTTTTCTATATTGATTTGTAGAAACATTTAATCTATTAATATATTGCTTACAAAAATCTTCTCCCATTTGGTTGGTTGCCCCTCTTTTTGTCGATGGTTTCCTGTGCTGTGCAGAAGCTTTTTAGTTTGATACAGTCCCATTCATTTATCTTAGCTTTTATTTCCCTTGCCTTTGAAGTCAAATTCATGAAATCCTCCTTGAATCCAAGGTCCATAAGTTTAATACTTATGCTTTCTTCTATGCAGTTTATTGTTTCAGGTCTCAATGTGCTATGTAGATGATGTAGTACAGAATTGTACACCTGAAATCTATGTAACTTTACTAACAATTGTCACACAATAAACTTTAATGAAAATATATACATATATTGTTTATTTTTATATAACTATATCTTCCCTAGTCTTCAAGCACAAGTTTTATTTTATCATGTGACCATATATACTGTATATATACTTTAATCTACCCATATTTTCTTTATTATTGTTTTCTGCCTCTTGTATAAAGTTATTTTTTACTGAAGACACCTAAGTGTATTTTATATATTTTTTCAATAGTTTTATAGGTGTTTACTTATTTGTTTTCCATAGGTACTCCCTAAATCATTTGGAATTTACTTGATATATATTGTGAGAATTGAAATTTTTTCATTTACCAATATAGTTTTCTCAATATTATAGATTGAATAGTTTATTATTTTCTCACTGATGTCTAAGATACATTTTATAATATGCTGATTTTGTAGAGATTAATTTCTGAATTTATCTTCATTTATTTTTTAAAATATTTCTAATTATTTGGGATCTAAATTAATTTACAATCAATTTGTTTAGATATATGAATAGTCATTGGTAATTTAATAAAATCAAATTAATATAGATTAATTTTGCAGAAATGTAAATGAAATTAATATTGAGTAAGTATGACTCACTACTTATTCAGTTGTATACTCTCAACAGTGTTAATTAATTTCACACATTATTTGTTGGCACATTACAGTTATTTTGAGGTTATGGTTAGCATATTTTTCTAGTGCTACATTTTCTAATTAATAATTTGGTGTAAGTAGAAATACCTCAGGTTTTAAAAAATATTAATTTTCATTATACAATTATGATTAAATTTGTAAATGGCAGTGGTAGGACTACCTGAGTGTTTTGAGTAAAGATATACCATTTGAAGAAATTATTAGGTTGTCAGAAAAGTCATGATGTATTTTTTCTATGTTTTTCATCCCAAAAATACGTCATGACTTTTCCGACAACCCAATAATTTCCAAAGAAAAAATATAAAAGATATCAAAGAACTATTCACAAAACAAAACAAAGAAAAAAAACTACCAGTTCAAGATAATTTATCAATAAAATTCTACTAAAATTTCAAAAATCAGATATTTCTATATCAATTTAAATTACTCTACCACCGAGAAAAAGACAGAAAACTTTAAATATCTTCTATGAAGGAGTATGACTTAGATACTTATGGCTGATAAAGATTGCTTAAAGATAACTACAGACCAATCTAAATTATAAATAGCAACACAAAATTTCTAAATAAAATAGTGAAGCAATTTAAGTAGACATTAAATTACACACCCTGCCTTCGAATTTTTCCTCTGTTGGGAAGTGCAATGTTGGGAAATATATATCGTTCAACATATTACTAGGTATAAAGGGGAAATCATGTTATTTTCTGAAACTATATTAAGACTTTTAAACAAAAAGTGATGAAGAAAATAATACATAAACAGAAAAATTCTGGATTTTCTTTAAAATAGACTTGGGTCTAAATCACAGCATTGCTGTATGCTATAATAATTGGGTGATCCTGAAAAGGGACTCATCCCATGTAAGTTTTTGTATTAATATTTATAAAATAGGAACTCTTCTAGATCAAGAAGGAGAAACCTAAACCTATTCAATATAGTTAATACTAACAGAATTATTTTAAAGATATAAAGTCTATGCATGATTTTTCTTCTTCCTCACACCTACTGTCAAGAGCAGAGACTTCTATAGAAGAATTCATCACTTCTCTGTATTTAGTCCTGCAAGTGTGCTTAGATACATTTTAGAGTTTACAGAACAAAGATTTTAAGATGTTTTTAGTACTCTTTCCCCTCAAGATTTCAGAAATTCTTGTAGGAATTTGGACTATCTATGAGTGAGCAGTATAACTGTGACCAGTATGTAAAATTTCATTCTGATTAGTAGTATGGACTTGAACTTGGGAAACGCAGTTGTGTAACATCCTTACTTTCCTCATCTTTAAGATGTATGGATTTTATAGATGTAATAAAACAAACTACTGAAGCTGTGTCTGCTTCATTTGGACTGAGTCATTGCTTTTGTGGTAATCAAGGTTTTGAATATGCTCATTACCATCTTAAAACACAGGCTTGTGACTTTCTTATTTAATCACAAGTTGAGTCAGAGTATAGGTACAATTTAGCAGATGCTCTTTTAATATAGTTTATGTTTGAAAACTTCAACTTCATATACCCTCCTTTCCCTTAACTTTGTCCAAAGTACTTATTTTGATGATTAAGTCATTCAATTGGACATCTATTATTGAATATCTACTCTGTTTTAAGAAATAAGCAAACACTAAAGTATACTCAGTGATAAACTGCCAGGAAACTTAAAGTGCTTAATATCTAGTGTGTAGGGGGAGGGCAGGGAGAGGGATGCAGATGTGTAAATAAATCAGTGTAAGGAAAGAAAAATAAAATAAATATCAGTGGAAAAATAGGCACTGTACTGTAGAAGAAAAGAGAAACAGACAAATTATTTGCAACTAAGGAATTTAGGGCATATTTCATTTGAGCTGAGTCTAAAAGGAGAAAACTAATATCAGGAGGCTGAGAATGTGTTGGAAATGGAAAATGGATTATTACAGTTAGAATGCATATGGACCAGATTAGAAGAAAGCTTAAATTTTGATGAACTAGTTTGGCTTTTGAAATCTTGCTTTGTTTGAGAAGGAAAATAATATTTCCTGTATTTTAGAAAGGTAATTACTACAGAATAGATAGGAAGGGAAAAGAGAAGGGAATTAATGAAATTAATCAGATACTAAATTCAGAGATGACAAGAATATTATCTTTCTCAGTTCTTTTTCCTTTTAAATTTATTTTCCTCGTAAGCCCAAATAATGATGTGGGTTGCGCCTAGAAGGTACTAAATAATTGTAAAATGCATCATTTAAACACAGCTGTCTAAGCCCATAATATCCTTTTCTTACATCTGACAACAAAGAACCACAGGGACATCTATTCTATATATTCCCTTGGTGATTCAGTAATGAGAAAGATGTGTTTTTAGATGCAACTGTAACCACATAATTTTTAAAGTCAAGAGGGAACTATATTTCTACTTAGGCAAGATTCATTTTCTTATACTGAAAAGCTGCAACAATAATGAAAACATCCAGCTGGCTTAAATAGATCCATTCTTTGTGTATGACAAAATTGAGGGACTCCTTCCACCCTCCCCTCCCACACTGAAACATATCTCATAATAATTATTAGGCACAAGAGTCCTTAGGGATCTAGTCCAATCTAAACCATTTGATGAGGAAACTGAGACTTAGGGTAGAAAAGCATCAATTCTACTTATTAACTTCTACTTTCTATTTTACTTTTATTATCTCAAGGATCTTTGAGATAATAAAAGATCCTTGAATACTGCTATACATACCTAAGACTTAGTCAGCAGGAAAAGAAGCTGCATTTTAAATAACATTATTTATTGCCAGCTTTTCCCACAATAATAATGCTATGCTCAGCACATGAGCCTGTATAACTGAGCGGATTTATTACTTTTAACAGTAATAAACTTCAAGTTTGTGCTCATTATCTGAATAATTTATGTAGTACACCTATTACTGAAATCTAGATTTATGTTAAGATCTGTGAAGTGGTTTAGTAGGTGTTTTAAAAGGATTTTTGTTGTTGCTGTTTTTCAAAAAAGGAAATGAAGAGGAGCATAGCAGGTAACAGAGTTATGAGCTGTCATAGAAAAGGGTATGGAAATAAATGTAGACTTCACTTTTTAAAACTTTTATTAAATTTATTGGAGTGACACTGGCTAGTAAAATTATACAAGTTTCAAGTGTACAATTCTATAACAAATCATGTATTTATTGCATTGTATATTCACCACCTAGTCAGTATCTTCCATCACCATATATTTGACTCTCTTTACCCTCTTCTAACACTCCCCTCCCTCCTGACCCTCTGATAACCACTAAAGTATTGTCTGCATCACTGTGTTTTTTTCTTTGTTTGTCTTGTTCCTTTGTTTCTTTTGGTTTTTTATCCCACATATGAGTGAAATCATATGGTTCTCACCTTTTTCTGTCACTCTTATTTCACTTAGCATGATACTATCAAGATCCATCCATATTGTTGCAGTGGTAGTATTTTATCTTTTCGTATAGCTGAGTAATATTCCATTGTGTGTATATATGTACCATATCTTCTTTATCCAGTCATCTATTGAAGGACACTTTGGTTGTTTTCATGTATTGGCCACTATGAATAATGCTGCAATGAACATAGGGGTACATATATTTTTATGGATAAATGTTTTCAGATACTTTGGGTAGATACCCAGAAGATGGATTGCTGGGTCATATGGTAATTCTAGTCTTAATTTTTTGAGGAATCTCCACACTGTCTTCCATAGAAGATGTACCCATTTACATTTCTATCAGCAGTGTATGAGGGTTCCTTTTTCTCCACAGCCTCTCCTTTGCTATTACTTCTCTTGTTGATAACAGCCATTCTAACAGGTGTGAGGTGAAATCACATTGTGATTTTGATTTGCATTTGCCTAATAGCTAGTGAAATTGAGCATTTTTTCATATATCTGTTGACTATTTGTATATCTTCATTTTTTTTATATAAAATCTAGAGACCCTTAAGAATGAAGAAGTCAACATAACATCTTTCCATTTCTGGGACTTGTGTTAGCATGTAATTTTCTGTATAAAACATGTTTTTCTCTACAAACTTTAGAATGCACTCTCAAACTTTCTTTATAATGCTACATTTGATGAGAAGGACTAATAGAGTTCTAGAAAGTGGTGAAAACATGGTGTTTACACAGGAAAACCTCATATACCCTAGAATTGTAATATTTTTCAATCTGTGTTTCCTTATTGACGAACATATTTTATTTTTCTTTAGAATACATCTTAAGTTTTCAGTTCTATAACATAAGTTTACTTATTAAGCTAATACTTTCTCATGTGTCTGTCATCTTGTCATCTAAATGATGTAATTCGAATATTTTTAGTGATATGCATGGCAAAATTCATTCACTTTGATTTACACAATGCACCTCAAGTCTGAGGGAGAACCCCCAAATCTGAAGGGGCATCCACACATTTTCTTAGCTACTTGATATCCTGTGTGTCTGAAATATTGGGTTGTCAGAAAAGTCATAACTTATTTTTTCCATGTTTTCCTTTGCAAAAATGCATCATGACTTTTCCTATTACCTAATAGTTGGTAGTTCTTACCAACTTAAGAGAGTTCACATGATACATTCAATTTAAGGAACAGATGATCTTGGTAATTTGTATTACCTGTTTCAACTTTTGAAAAGCTGACCTGTAAAGTTTAGAGACGATTCTGTGTATGTATGTAGGTAGCCATTGTACGAACCCCACACTTAGTCATGCTTTTCCAATTGTAATAGATCTAGGACTCATCTGTAACTTGAGAAAATTAATAAAAATTATAGAAGCATTCTCATGGAAAATTGATATTTATAAACCACTTCAACTTAGGATAGTCCCAAATGTTCCTGCTCTTATTTATTTAAAAAAAGAGAGAGAGTTATTATTTGATGCAATAGCAATACTAAATATTGAATTAATATTTTTCTTAGCACACAGAAAATTTAACAGTAACATAGTTATCAGAAAATATAAAATATTTATGTATGAAATTCTTAAAGAACAAAAGATGAGAATCATAAATGAGCATGTCACAAGAAACTACAGATATGACTAATTCCTTTGAAAAGAACCCCACAGTCTTGAAATAAAAAATATATTTTGTTAAAACTTAAAAAATAAAAAGGACTGGCCGGCCGAGTGGTGCGGTGGTTAAGCGCTGGCTTGGGAAGCTGGCGGCCCTGGTTCAGGTCCCACATATGTGGGCCAGTGACACTGCCCTCAAAAAAATAAAAAATAAAAATAAATTAAAAAAATAAATAAATAAAAAGGACTCAGTAGATAAGTTGAATAACAAATTAAGCAGATTTGAACAGAGAATCAGTGACTTGGGAATTGGGTCATAATGAACAACCAAGAATGCAGCAGAAATAGAAGCAGGTGAATTTATAAAAATGAAGTCAAAAGATATGGAGATACAGTGAAAATTTAAGACATATATTTACTCAGAATCTCTGAAGAATAGAATAGATAAATAAATGAGAGGCAATATATGAAGAATTTTTGAGAACTGAAGAAAGTCATAAATTTATTGATACAGGAAGTACATTATATGTTAAGTAGGATAAATCAACCCCTAGACATATTTTCCCTAAAGGACAGAATACAAATGAAAACAGAAGATATTAAATTTTTTCCCTATTCAAATGCAGAATAAAAATTAAACTGATTGCTGATGTCTCAACGAAAGCTGTATAAAGTAGATGACCATATCTTAACAAAACTGGCTCTAGGGTAGGTGTGCCAAGATTAAATTCCATGTCTGTTACTTACTAACTGTATGACTATGAGCAAGTTAATTAATTTTATGTGCATCCATTTCCTCACCAATGAAGTATGAATAATAATAACTGACACATAAGTTAGAATAGGTACAGAGTAGCAATTATATATTCCCAGGCTCAGAAAAATGCCTAGTAAATTGTAAACCTAAATAGGTTTTCAATTATTATTATTTAAAGTTTGCAAGATAATACACCATTTATAAATTGTATATAAAGCATAGCTATTATTCAAGAAGAAGAGTAAATAAAACACTTTCAGATAAACAAAAATTAAGAGAATTTGCTAATAAACAGATATGGTCATATAATTTTTGACTTTAAAAAATGTATTAAACAAGAAGGTAAATGATCGGGAATTGGAGGAAGAAAGGAAAGAAGAAATAATGGGCAACTGAAATTCAAGAAAAAACAAATTAAGCAAAACAAAGATAAGTCTACTAGTAAAATAGGTAAGGCATAGTGTCTGAAAAATAAAATAATAAAAATGATAATGTTGCTTGATTTGGAACTGAAAAAATAAGACACACTATTCTGGACATAAATAGTATTGAATGTGGGAAGGGAAGTATTTTGAATTACTTTTTTCTAAAGGTTTTGGAATGTTCTTGAAGATGGGTAACGCATATTTAGCTATCAATTGAATTAGTTAAGGCAAAATTTCAAGGATAATTTTTAAAAGACAAGAAATAAAATCTACATTTTCACACTAGTAATGTAAGTAATCTAGTATAAATAGCATACAAAATTTTTTTAAAGTGGACCCGCTGAGTAGCGTGGTGGTTAAGCACTGGTTTGGGAAGCCAGCGGTGCCGGTTCGGGTCCCACATATGAGGGCCAGTAACACTGCCCTCAAAAAAAAAAAAAAAAAAAATTAAAGTGAATTAAAGACAACAATTTTTAAATAACATACAAAAAGGTGGAATAACTAACTAAACACAATGTATAAAAGCAAAAATATGGTACAAGCACATCATAAAGACAAAAGCATTAACTTATTTTTTTAAATACAGAGTTTCAAATTAGATTAAAAATGAAATTCAGAATTTGCTTCATTTATAGAAGGTACACCTAAAACAAACAAAAAAATGATTGTGAGTAAATGGATAATAAAGCATGTCTTAAAAAATACAAGTAGAAGGCTAGAATAGATAGACTGATATTAGTGGAAATAGTCTTTCAGGCACAAATATTAGGAACAGATAAGTTACTACATAATTATATATATTTTTTAATAATTGAGAATATTTTATGCACAAATGTATATAAAACAAAAACAGAAAACTTTGAAACAATTGGAACATTCACCACATTAGATATTTAACAAATCTTTCTCCTTTACAGACGGTTCATTGAAACAAAAAAAATATAGCCAATATATGGTAGAGTTAAAACATAATTAAGAAGATGGGATGGAATTATTAGAAATATATAAAATTATGACTCATGAGTGTTGACTCATGAATCAGTCAACATAAGTTTTCCTAAATAACCCCAGTATTAGACTTATTGAAAAGCACTTTAAAATAGATATTTTAAATATATTCAAGTAATTACAGGAAATCAAATGTAATGAAAGTATGCAAGTAGTTATATCATACTTACAAATTCTGTCACCAAATATAGAATGTCAGTAGAAATTTACAAGTTATAACAAGGATCCAAATAGCAATCCAGGAATTGAACAGTATAATAACTAAAAAGAAACTTCACTAGAGGGGCCCCAAACCAGATTTGAACTGGCAGTAAAAAGAATCAGTAAAGTTAAAGATACATCAACTGAGATTATCCAGACAGAGGAACAGAAAGAAAAAACAAACAAAAAGCCTCCGAAGACTTGCACTCTGCCATCAAGCTTTGTGACCTTTTTAGTCCTTAGATTCCTCATTTGAATAGGATATCGATTCTTCTTTATATAATTAGTCATAAAGATTAAATAATTTAAGGCATATTATCTATTCAAAAAATAATAAAGCATTTTGGAAAAGTAGGCTGTTTATTATAATCAAATATGTTTGTATTTATTAAAATGAGAGAATTATTCTACATTTAAAAAATTATCAGATTACTCTCTGAAGTATCATAATGTAATTTAATTTAGTTCTGAAATGAAATAAGCCAAATTTCCAATGACACATAATTGAATAACACCTTGACGTTTATGTGATCATTATGTGATCATTGATAACTCTTACAATGGTGTTCATTATTTTTCTAGTCACGCAGAACTGTACTAAATCATAAGGCCTCCAGGCAGGTCTTTTCCCTGGAGCCGACCTAAAATTATGATGCCAACAGTTATTTATCATCTGTCATCAGCTATTCAGAAATCAAGTTAAATCACAGCACTCATCAAAAAAGAAACATTTCCTTGTAACTCTAAATATTGTTTATGGGTCTTATTGTTAACATCTCTCTTATTTGTTTCAAAGTAAAGATACCGTTTTCCAAATCACCTATAACTGATCTTTTCAATGACACAAAAGAAACTTTACTTATTTTAAATCTGCCCTGTATCAACATGCACATTAGCATCTGCAGGGATAGAATTTAGAAATGCTGTATTTTCTATGCCATATGAATCTGTCTAAACTGCTTTTGTCTGTACATTAGGTTCATTTTCCACTAATTTCACACGTTTCTATTATTTTTAAAAATACTGTTAAAGTCAGTAATTACCTACCTAGAGTTGCAAAAAAATTTATTTTGTTTATATATACCATCAAAGTAAAAGATTTTCATTTCTTTACCAACACGTATGGAACACCATATACACGGGCATGCAATGTGCCCCTCTCATCATAGCTGTGGACAATTAGAGTTCCAGAACTTTAAGATGAGTTTGCTATCTTGGTGCAAATAGCTATTGAGCTATTTCTGAAGAGAGATAACGAATGACTTAGGATAAATAAACTTGGAGCCATTGTCACTTGAAGTTGGTTCTTTAGAAGTATAAAAAGAGCCATTACCCTCTTTATGAATGCTTTTCACAATTCCATTAACTTAGGGGTTTCTGTACTTAATTTCCTTAGAATTTGACACTAGGTACCTATATATTTCTGATAGAACTGTTTATGATCTGCAGGAATAGTATAAATATTCTAAATGGCACAGCTATTCAGAAACTTAGAAAAGTATCTAGTAAATACTAGGTTCAATTCCCCTTTAAAAGCTCCAAACTGCATATTGAAACATTAAGAACAGTTTGTTTTAAGAGCTTTGATTTAACAGAATCCCATAGGAATATGAAATGCAGCGATTTTAAATTTCTTGCAAAGTGATTCAAAGATGAATTATATGCCAGAAAGAAAATTGATTATTTTTTTTTCTGAAGGACAATTTTATTCACATCTGGGTATTTCAATTCTGAATCTTTTTAAATAGGAGGGAATTGTTGGGCATAACTTATACTGCAAGAAAATTAAAAGTGTACCAGCCCTTATGATGTTTCCTCTTGTGAGTGCCCAACTTGTGGGTGCCTCTATCCCATCAGTCTTCATAGGCATGTTTGGTCAATAGACAAGTTTGTCCATAAACAAAGCCCTGATACACATTTTTATACTAGTTATGTGTCCTGAAATACTTACACAGTTAACATAATAATTAAGTGCAACAGAAGCTTCAATTTTAAAAAATGTATGATGAAAATAAAGAATACAATTCTGTTTTGTGTTTTGGGGAGGTACCCGTTTTACACATTTACTTAAATATTTTTTGCAGATATGAGTGGAAATTGGCCACTTTTTTAGATGCTGTAATGATTCTAATAAAATAATCATTCTAAAGTTTTTAAAAATCTGGCTACAAATAATAGAAAGGGCAAAAAATAATAGCAACTTACTCAAAATAAAAGTTATTACTTACATGAAAGAATTTGGACATTAGCAGCCATGGTGTGACTTTACTCCCCCAGTAGGTTGATTCCAGACAACTCTGAGCCTGTTCTCATCATCCCATAGGTGGCCTAAGCTTCATGGCTTAAGATATATTAGTGTTTCCAGCACCCAAAGCAATGGAAAGATAAAGAGATAAAGGGTGTGTGTGTGTGTGTGTGTGTGTGTGTGTGTGTGTGTGTGTGTGTGTATGTGTGTAAGCTGTCTCTGAATAAAGGTCCCCAGAGTTGGTGAAGGATAAATCTACTTCATTTTGAGAGACTGAATATACAACAGATAATGGCTAGACAATATATGAGAGTGAGTCTGACCCACCACCTCTGCAATAGTAAGCTCCAGCATCTAAAGTACAGCTTTGCATCAGTTCACTGAAAATGATCAGGATTTGTCACTGACTGCATGATTCCCCAATTATTGCTCCCATATCCATCTAAGAACAAAACAGATAAAATAAAATGTGTTCTTCAAACCAATGATAGAAGTTTCCCTGCTACCAGTTCACCTCTTGGAGCTTGCCCCTGCCAACAACATTTAATCAGAGCATAACTGAAGCATTCACCTTTTTTTCCCCACTATAAAGTTTTGTACCCTCCTGCCTGTCTTTGAGTCTCTACCAAGCACAGGTAATGACTGACTCCCTTGCTGTAACAAGCTATAAATAAATAGTTTCTGCACATTCTCATTTGGGTTGTCTTTTATTTCCTTTGTTCTTTAACTATGTATATCTGATTGATGGAGATGTTAAAAATGTAGTTTTCAGCACCCCAAAACCATATACCAGCTAAAAATCCTATTTCTATAGAAGAGACAAAATGGACTTGGAAGATCGATGGCTTTTGCCACACTTACCAAAGGACGCAAAGAAAAATTAAAATAAAAGCCTCAAATTGTAAGAACTGAAACTACATAATTTTTTGTCCCTGTGTTCAACAGGACCAAAAACTTTCCTGTCTTTATGATAAATAATTGTGGGACGGAGCATACTTTCCTTCCCTACCTGAAATGAAGCTAAGATCAAGTAAACAGCTAGCTATCTTCTCTAGGAAATAACTTGCTCCTAGAATACTGTGCACCAAACGAAACGCTTCTCTAGACTAACAGCTTCTTTATCAAAACTTGCTTCAAGACCCTCCCTCACTATGCCCACCAATCCAAACCTACTTTGCCACAAACTCTAGATAAACTTTACTTGTTCCCGTCTTAAAATATCCACTTTAAAGTTACCCAGCGTAGGCTCTAAAATCCTATAAATATACACTCTTTTTCCTTCGATGACTGCATTGAGACTGTGAAAGTATTGGTCCCATGTTGCACTAAACCTGATAATATTAGTCTTTCTTGATCTATACATTTTCTTGATGATTTTTTTTGAGAGATTAAAGTACAAGTGTCACGGACATCTTACAAAGATCCAGTCAATAAGCCTTCAGAGATCAAGACCCTGGAAATGGGACTGTGTGCTCTTCCCAGGCCCCTGAGGCTCCTTCTCAGGAGGTCCTGACCACATATGTTAGATATGTCCTGAAAAGGATCGGAACTCTGAGTTCTTTGCATTGAGTTCACAATGCTGTGTTTACTTAGTGCCAGGGAACGAGGAACCCTTTTAGAAAATCTTTAATTATCTGATGTGCTCTAATCCCGAATCAAAATCTGCTGTATTCCTCACAACACTGTTTGTCTTCCTGTCATCCTATCATTTGTGTTGTGAGACTTGAAGAGAGTCCATAGGAAGACCATTTATGTCAAATAAACCCATCTTTAAGCTGGTCCGAACACTGAGTTCAGGAGATCTTGTCAGAACAACAACTTGACAACAAACTTCCTTGGGTTACCTTTTTTGAGACCATGTAAGTTTCTCCTCTGTATTGCCATGGCATTCCTGAATAGTACTTTTTGAATTTTTCATCTACTTGGGGCTGGGAAGATTTGTTAATACTGTCCCCCACCTGCCCAATTGGTGACCACTGATCTTTGATCAGGTTCTAGAGATAATAAGTTGCACAGGCATTGTCCTTACAAATTGGTACAGTTTCCATGGGGCACTCTCAATCCCCATGGGATGACAGACGAAACCCCTGCTTCCTTCATAGAAAGTATAAGGAAAATCTGAAATCACCGTGATCACTTCAAGAACTTTTGCCATGAAGAAGCCTTGACTCAAATTAGGAGGGGAAAAAAAAGGGGTGTGGAGGTGGGGGATGGAGGGGCTTGTGAGGATATTCTCTATCTTCTCTGTGTAAAAGAAAATTCTTCTGCATTCATAAATAAGGACTCCTTAATCATACAACTTGGAGATTACAGAGTTCAAGTTATTGTATAAATGAAGTACAGTGGTTCCTTGTCTTGTACATGTGCATGCTTTGAAGTGTTTTTCTACACAAATGCCACCTCCTCTCTTTGCAGACAAACAGAATTAGGCTTTTTATAGTAATCATTTCATACTTAACTGAAATTGGCTTTATTTCAAGTCTTTCCTTTCCCTTCTACTCCATCTCTTTTTGCCTTTTCTGAGGAAACTATGGAGCTTACATCATCATAAGCAAGAGTTTTCTTCTCTCTTTTTTGTTATTGTGTGTACACTCTAGGACTATCTAGTCAAGTTAAATGGTCAATAATATCTTTAAAAAATTAAACGGTGTGCTTCTTTTGTATGGTTTCTCCTTGTAAAACTGGAACTTAGAAAAAACATCACTTGTGAGACCAGAAAATAGTTTTCGGTTTTTAGATAAGAAGAGCTATATATACTTAAAGCTTTCAATATGAATTCAATCATTAGATTCTTTTGATATATGAATAGAGATTTATATATTAAAAATAATTCATGTAATATTCCTAAAAATTAGTTTATACTTTGGATAATTAGAATGGTTATATTTTAATTTATAAAATGCTCTTTGTCATCATAGAAACATTATTTTCTCATGATATTTGAGTTGAAAAGGTTTTTGGTTTTTTTATTTATGATATAAACTTATGACATTTATGATATTATTCCTATGTTAATTCTATGAAATCAATAAGTTATCATTGTTTCTACAAATTAGAGAGAATTAACAGTAGATTAGATGGAGCAGAGAATTGAATCAGTGATTCAGAAGATGAGGTAGAGAAAACACCCAATCAGAACAGCAAAAACAAAAACAATTCAAAAAAATGAGAATAGTTTAAGGTCCCTCTGGTACAACATCACTTATACCAACATTTGCATCATAGGGGTACCAGAAGCAGAAAAGAGAGAACAAGGAATTGAAAATCTATTTGAAGAAAAAATGATGGAAAGATTCTATAACCTGGCAAAGGAAATAGACATACAAGCCCTGAAGCACAGAAAGTCCCAAACAAGAGGAACCCAAAGAGGCCCAAACTAAGACACACCATTATTAAAATGCCGAAGGTTAAAGACAAAGAGAGAATCTTAATAACAGCAAGACAAAAGCAGTTAATTACCTACAAGGGAGTTCCTATAAGATGTCAGCTGATTTCTCAACAGAAATTTTGCAGGCCAGAAGGGATTGGCATGAAATATTCCAAGTGATGAAAAGTAAGGAACTACAACCAAATTATTTTACCCAGAAAGCTATCATTTAAAATTGAACAAGGGATAAAGAGCTTCCCAGACAAGAGAAAGCTAAAGGAGTTCCTCACTACCACGCCAGTATTACAAGGAATGTTACAGGGGCTCCTTTAATACAAAATAAATAAATAAAAATATTAATAATAATATGGCAATAACTACATATCTATCAACAATTACTTTCAATATAAATGGATTAAATGCTCCAATCAAAAGGCATTGAAGGGCTGAAAGGATAAGAAAATAAGACTCTGACATATGCTGCCTACAAGAGACTCACTTCAGATTGAAAGATACACACAAGATGAAAATAAAGAGATGAAGAATATGTTTCATGAAAATGGAAACAAACTAAATAGCTGGGATGGCAACACTCATATCAGACAAAATAGACTTTAAAACAAAGGCTATAACAAGAGACAAAGAAGTACCCAGTAACCCCACTTCAGGGTATTTAAATGAAGAAACCCAAAGCCCTATTTTGAGGGGAACTGTGCATCCATATGTTCATTGCACCATTATATACAATGGCCAAGGTGTGGATGCAGCCTGTGTGCCTATTGATGGATTATAGAAAAACGCGAGGTGATATATATATCACCTCGTGTTTTTCTATAATCCATCTATATGTATATATATATATATATATATATATATATATATATATATATATATAAATATTGCTCAGCCATTGAAGACAGTGGGTTGTTACCATCTCTGGTGGCATGAATGAAGCTGGAAGGTATTTTGCTGAGTGGAATATGTCATACAAAGAAAGGCAGAGGCAGTGTGATATTGCTTATATATGGAATCTAAAGAACAAAATAAATGAGCAAACAAAACATAAAACAAATTCATAGATACAGAGAACATTTTGATGGTTGCAAAGTGGAAGGGAGGGGTCAGGTTGGGAGAAGGGGTGAAGAAGGGAAAGGGATTAAGAAGTACAAATTGATTTGTTACAAAGTAGTCATGAGGATGTAGGATATAACATAAAGAATATAGTCAATGATATTGTAATAACTGTGTGTAGAGTTAGATGGGTATTAGATTTAATGGGGTGATAGATGGGAAGGGCTTAGGGTCAGGGTGAAAAACCTGAAGATACTAAGAAGTACAAATTGGTAGTTACAAAAAGTCATGATAATGTAAGATAAAGCACAGGAAATATAGTCAATAATATGGTAATAACTATGTATAGTTCCATATGGGTATTAGACTAGTCAGGGGGATCCCTTCTTAAATTATCTAAATGTCTAACCACTATGTTGTACACCTGAAATTAATATAAAATAATATTGAATCTTAACTGTAATTTAAAAATTTTTAAATGGTAGTAAAAAGGTGAAGGGGAATAAGAGATTCAAATTTCCAGGTATACAACAAATAAATCATGGAGATTAATGTACAGCATGAGGGAATATAGTCAATGATATTGTGATAGCATGATATGGAGTCAGATGATTGCTGGACTTATTACGGTAATCACTTCTTTTAGTTTATAAATGTTGAATAACTGCTGTACACCTGCAACTAATATAATATTGTATGCTTGCTATATTTTAACAAAAATCTTTTTAAAAATTAGGAAACAGAATAAGATTGGAAGAAAGGTAACATTGAAGGCAGTTGAAAATAAAGAAAAGTTTAAATATAATTGCAAATTGATTATAATCATGAATGCAAATATTATAATATCCCTTTTTGGAAGAGTAAATATGGTAGGTAAAGAATAACAATGTAACAAATGGGTATATATAAACACTACAAAAATATACAGGAGTCAGTTCAGGGAGATTATAAAATCAGGTAAAAGGTTTGTTAACTATAATGTTGTATAAAAGAAAATTCTAAACGTACTGCTACACTCTTAATTCTGAAGTTAACAAATATTTTAGTAAATGCTTTAAAACTTAGAGGCTAACATTAATAGAAGGAAGTCTAAATCCATAAGTTTTAAAAAACCAGAAATAATTATAGCTCAGAAAATGTCATATATAAAAAAAGAAAAGTGTCAGAATCTGAATGTACAGACTGAACAAAATTACAATTGTACTACTTCATTGAATGTAAAAAAAGAATTAAATGGAATTAATAGTATGGATGCTTCACAAAATACATAAAATGAAATGACCCTCAAAATTGAAAATTACATGAAAGAAAACATTCTAATGAGAAAATATAAACTAAGCAAGTAATAAAACTTGAATTGAGGTATGAAATTATATATACATAATATAAAACAGGAAATCAAGGGGAATATTTAAATATTACTACAAAATAGTTTTGATTTTATAAAATTAGAGGAAGAAAACAATTGACATAAAAGGACATTGAAGTAACATACCTGAAAAATCTTTATTCAAGATCAAATAACAATTAAGAAGAAAAATAAAAAGAAAATTTTGATAAATTTGCAGAACACAATCAAAATTGGTGGACTTAATATACTAATTTCAGTTATTAACCTTTCAATTTAGTTGAATTGAGAAAAAACATAGAAGCTTATTTAATACAATTAACAAGTTTAATATAATTTATAATACTAAATCTGGATACTGCATCAATTTATTTTCCTTCATAATACCAAATGAAAGAAATTAATAACTCCATAATCCATGATTATTTTTAATAGACTTCTTTAGTCAATTTTGATTTGAATTAAAAAATAAAACTTTATTGAAATTCTATTTTAAATTTTAGCAGTGGAACCTAGGAATGAAGCCATTGCGAGAGAATAGCAGGCTAAAAGAAACCATGATTTCAGGGCAGATCATTTCTAAGATAGAGGTAAGTCCTGTTATTCAGACTTGTGCTTTGAAGGGTGATGTAGAAAGCATATGCGAACTCAAAGATAGTAGATAGACTTGTTGTTTCATCTAGCATTTCACATGTAATTTTCTTCACTAGCATTGTTTTTGCAGAAATAAAAAACAATCACAGAATCCTTCAAGGACTGCAACCATGGATTGTAGTAATTTGGTAGAGTGTACTTATCAGTAATGATAGAGGAGCAATTGGAGTCTGCAGTTGATTCAATAAATATTTTGGCAGAGAGACTGGCAAACCTGTTTTCAGTTTAGAAATCTAGCACCATTGTTTTCTTTCAGTTTGTATAATCCCCAACCTGGAGGATACCTGAGCCCTGCTATAGACATACTGTGCAATTATTGAATACACCTCAATTCTATCCATCTTCTGCATTCCATATTCTTAGAGATCAAGAACGATGCCAACTGTGAGATTTTCTTAGAAAGGAAATCTGAATTAACTGAGACAAAGAAGCATAGCCTTCCATTAGAAAAGCTACGCCTGTAACACAATAATATTGCTTCTGCTAAAGGACTGTTTGAGCATGCGACAGCCAATAATACAAAATTAAAATATCTGTTTCTAAAGAACTCTGTGGCTTTGCTGAAGAAGGGTGGAAAGTCTGTCCCTTTCAGCGAACCCCGAGAAAGCCCTGGATTTTATGTAAAGTAGACTAGCTAAAGATTAAAGAAATAACCTTTATGAAATGATCTAGCACTGACTTGTGTTTCGTTACTGATTCTGTCTAAAATAGTTTCAAAAATGTATTTGGAAGTGTGGGGGTGAAGGTAAGAGAACATTAAAATTGAAGAAACAGAAAATCTTAATATTTCAAATAACCAAAGAAGGTATTACGATAATTGTAAAAAAAAAAAAACTTCTATTTTTTCTTTGTTATCTTACTCTATTGTTGATAGAAGCCTGTTGTCTATGTCATATTGTAGATTGTTTTTAGTGTTTCTTTTCATCTTTAGTATTCTGAAATGTAAACCTTAGATGTTTTATTTTTATTTTTGTATTATAATATCTAATAAATCCAACATTCATTTCTTTGTTGAAAATTAGCACCTAGGCCTAAAGTCTTATTCTCTAATTCATGTTCTCACTTATGAAACTCTTGGGGAGATTAAAACTTTTTTTTATTCATGTTGCTATATTAGGAAAGACTCTCCAAAGATGTTAGACAATTCCTACTGACAGATCAAAGGAATATGCTTGGGATAGTTTTGTTTTGAAAACCCTTAAATAGTTCTATTTCATTAGAGAATCAATGATATGACTTGGATTACAGTGATTTACCTCCTAATATAATTTTTTATTTTTGACATTTATTTCAATAAATATTTTAGTGAGTGTTTTAATGTTGTTGGCTGTCTGCATCTGTAAGCTCTCTGGGAAAAATGTCCAAATGGGAAATGCTTTCCAAATCTATGCTTCATTGCTGCAGGATAACTACTTCTTTTCCTTAAGAAGTATTATAAGATCAGTCATGCTTTTTGAACAATCAGTAGGTTAGATTAAGGTCAACTGAAACTTGGTGTTGGCTGCCAACATGTTATTGAAAGAGCACTTTAAAATCACTATTAAATAAATAAATACAGCATAGTTATCTGTTTTGTAAAGCTATCATCTTCGCTTTGAAACCTTGTCCATTCCATTTTACATTTAATTACCATCATGACAGTTTAGGCTTTTGCATCATATGCCTGTTAGGCATAAAATGAAGAAAGCATGGTTTAATGCCAATGTTTTTTACATCAGCCAGAAATTTTAAAACAGATTGTTTTACATTTTGTTTATTAGACCCTAATAACTTCAAAGTTATTCTATAAATACATGACATAGAAAACATATAGACAGTTCTGACTTTATATCTGGGGTCCACAAGCAATACATTTTTCTTTTCTTTTTAAATATGGAAATCATTTTATATCTGCCATTTTTATGTGCAAGTAGATGTATAAAGTAAAACTAACAGATATGAAAAATAGTATCTATAGATTATATAAACTACAGACATTTTTGCAAATAAACTTAATTTTTTTTTTTGTTTGTTTGCTGTAGATGTCAACTTTGAACATCTTTTGATTGGTTTGTTTTGTTTGATTCATTCACCTTTTTTCTTTTTTTTATTAAAAATGGGGTTACAACGATGACTAAAATTATATAGGTTTCAAGTATAGAATTGTGTAACACATCATCTATATATCGCATTATGAGGCAACACATTTTTATGAAAATATAATTGGAATACAATAGGAAAACTGAGTATTTTCACTATTACCAGAAAGCACTGAAAGGATTATAAAATGATCGTGTTCATAATGGTATTATTGCAATAGGATTTGACCTCCTCAGTAAACAACAGAAAAAAACAATAACAAGGCCGGCTGAGTGGCTCAGTTGGTTAAGAGTTGGCTTAGAGCACATGCTCTGAGCAACAGGGCTGCGGTTGGATTCCCACAGTGAATGCTGGGCCCTAGCTGAGTTGTCGCTGAGCTGCTAACAGGTGACAGGATGACTCAGCTTGAGTATCAACAAGATTGCCTGTTCAATGGTGGGCTACACCCACCCACAACTAAAAAGATTGAACTTGGCACCTTGAGCTGAGCTGAGCCGGGATGGCTCAGTGGATAGGATGTGCACTCTTAACAACAAGGCTGCTGGTTCAACTCCCGCATGGGATGGTGGCTATGCCCACCCACAAGTAAGATGAACTCAGTACCTTGAGCTGAGTTGCTGCTTGGCTAGCTCAGAGGATAGAGTGTGAGCTATTAACAAGGCTGCTGGTTCGACTCCCATATGTGAGCTGCAACTAAGATTGAACACAGCACCTTGAGTTTAGAGGCCAGAAGCTGCTGATGGGAAGCCAGATGGTGACTGGCGGCCTCCACAGTGAAGACTGAAGAACAACAACTTGGCTGGTTCCTTTCCCCCAATTCCCCAATACTGTACCCCTCCCCCAATTCCCCAATACAAATCTAAAAAAAAAAAGCAACAATAAAATAAAGTGAAAATATTATTTTAACTTTAGACAACAGACAGATCATAATCTAGGAGAATGGAAACAAATAAGATAAGTCTTACAATCACATCATTTACTGTGATTAATGCCTAAAGGCACTTTCTAGACTATGGTGTACATGCAAGAAATGGGAAAGCAAGGAGGCTTTCACAGTCTTGCTGATTCGAGGAGATGGAGATTGAAGTTTGGAATGGTTCAAGTAGCTGAAATTTGTGGAGCAAAGGAACATAGAGAAGGAATTATGTAGAAAAGTAGTTCCTGAGATTTCCATAGGGTTACAGGTGTTTGTTTGTTTGTTTGTTTGTTTGTTTGTTTTTGCTGAGAGCTAAGTAGCTCATGCACAGGGTGAGAATACATGCAGCTTAGAAAAGAACAACTATTGGAGAGAGAGCAACTACAGCAATTTTCAGTCTTGCAAGGCGATTTTCTAGCCCTGATCAGAGTAGAGACTTTAATAACTGGGAAGTGAGTGAAGAACAGAAATAAATGTATAAATTCCTAGAAACATACAACCTACTCAGAATCATTTATAAGGAAATATAAAATCTGAACAGACCAATAATGAATAAGGTAATTAAATCAGTTGAGTTCTGCTGAGCTAGCTCAAGAACAAAATCTTCAAGTCATTCCAGAAAATGAAGCTTAAAAATGAGGATTGAAAATATCAAGCTGATCTATAGCAACTAACCTTCTTGTTAAAACAGATTTTAAAACAGTTTGAGTGAATGGAACAAAATCCAGACACTCAATAAATTAATCTTCCAAATATAACCCATAAGTAAGAGAAAAATTAGTAATAGATGTAACAATTAAAATAAGTAAGTAAATTAATAAAATGAAACAAAATTAGTTATAGTATCACATTGTAAGAAATAAATGAAATTAAAATAGCAGTTTATTAAAAATGCAGAAAAGTGGGGAAATAATAGGAAATTAAAAACAAATAGCAAGATTATTAATGAATATAACAACTATGTAAATGATTATATTAAATACAATGTTCAGATTCTTTGGTTAAAGATGGGGATTCTAAAAATGGATTTAAAAAGTGAAACCTAACTTTATCTTGCTGTAGTGGACAGAATAATGGCTCCCCCAATTGTCTGTATTCTAATCCCTGGAACCTGTGATTATGCTATATTAAGTAGCAAAAGGAAATTATGATTGCTTATGGAATTATAGTTGCTGATCAGAAAGTAGAAAGATTTTTCTCCATCATCCAGGCAGGCTCAGTGCAGTCACAAGAATCCTTAAATATGGAAAAAGGAGACAAAATGAAAGCTAGAGTAACAGATATTAATGAGGAGGTGAAAGTGTCAGGGTGATGTTATGTGAGAAGTTTTGGGCCACAGTTGTTGTCTGAATATGGAGAAAGAAGGTGATGAGCTCAGGAATGTCAGTGGACTCTGGGATCTAAAAAACGGCAGGAAAATGAAATCTTTCCTAAAGTCTCCAGAGAGGAGTAATATAGCCTTGCCTACACTTGAATTTTGAAACCTGTGTTGTACTTTTACCCAACAGATATGTAAGGTAATTGTATTGTTCAAGCCCCATGTGTTAATTTCTTACAACAGCAATACAATAATAACACATCTTTAAAAAAAAAAAAAAAAAAAAACTTCACCAGAAAAAGAGAAATTTGTTTCCAGTCAATATGGAGCAACAGAGATCAAGAGATTCCCCTCACTAATGCAAATGAAAACAAACAAAAAGCATTGCATATGGGATATTCCCTACTTTATGGAAAACAAATGCAGTGACCCCAAAATATCACCTGCTTACTGTCTTGAAGAGCTTTCCCATAACTTAACTGAATGCCAGATATATTTTAAAATAAAATCTCAAAAAGACATCTGGGTGGTGAACACATAATGCAATATATAGATGATGTATTACAGAATTATACCCTTGAAACTCATGTAATTTTATTGATTGTCACCCCCAATAAATTTTAATTAAAAAATAATAATAAAATAAAAATTTAAAAAAGGCATTTGTGCATCTATGTTCACAATACTGCTTTATTAACACAAAGACTAAATTAGCATTACAGCATCATTCACAGTAATAATGATCAAGAATATTTATAGTAATAGAAAACTTTCTAACACCCAAAATGGTAATATACAGAATCTGGCAACCAACAAAAAATTACTGGGAATACAAAAAGCAATAAAAAAGTGACCAAAAAATCCAATCAGACTAGACCCAGAACTAACAAAGAGGTAGAATCAGCATATAAGGACATGACAACAATTATTCTAATTACATTTCAGATGTACAAAATGTAAGGAAATGTTAGATGTTAAAAAGACACAAATTGAAACATGAAATCAATGATGTATTAAATAAAAAATACACAGGTGAAGTTTAACGATACATTAACATAGCAGAATAAAAAAATTGTGACTGAAAATATTACAGAAGATGTATAGAGGATATACAAAAGATAGAGAAGACAGAGAATCTTTTTTTTATTTTTTTTGAGGGCAGTGTAACTGGCCCTCATATGTGGGACCGAACCAGGGCCGTTGGCTTCCCAAGCCAGCACTTAACCACCATGCTAGTCGGCTGGCCCAAAAGAGAATTTTTTTAAAAAAGAGCATTAGTAAGCTAAGGGAAAACTTCAAATGGCGTAATAAATGTAGAATAGCAGTACGAAAAAATGGTCAGGGAAGGGTATGCAGAAAAAATATGTATGGATTATTTTCCTTACATAAAATTTGATGACAATCATTTATCTGCAAATACAAGAAGCCTAACCAACCTCAAACACATTAACATAAAAAAAAATTGGAAAAAAAAAATTGAGAGCCATATCATAATCAAGCTGCTCAAAAGTTACAAAAGCAGCCATAGGAAATAAACATGCTAACTATAAAAGAATCCAAATAAGGTTAAGACAGGTTAGTTAATGTAACAGTTAGGCTGTTAGGAATTCCCTGGTAAGATGAACAAAAGATAAACATATTTCCAAGGCCTCTGCCCTCAGCCTTGACCCCAAAAGCCACAGCCTTGAGACGATTTACTCCTACCAGACCAGGGACATCAATTACACCCTGAGACAACCAAAACTATCCTAAAAAGCCTCCTCCAGGCTGAAAGGGCCAACGTAATAAACCTAACCTGTTGAAGCAGGCGTCAGTTTTCTTCCCAGATAGGCGAGGAAAAGCACATAAACAGAAGCCTCCCCACTAGTCAGCAGGCACTCCAGTTTCAGATTCTCCCTCTCTTTTAGAGAGCTGTATCTCTTTACTCTAATAAACCGTCCTTTTCTGCAACTTTGCCTCTCTGGTCTGTGTCTCCATTATTCAGTGCTATGAGACCACGAACCCTGGACACTCACGAAAAAACCTGCATCAAGGTGACAGCAGATATTCCATGAGAAAAAAAAAAAAAATACAAGCGAAAAAACAATGAAAAACATATTTAGTGTTCTGAAAAATGATAATTGTACCTAAACTTTTACAAAACATTGACACACAATCATCAAATGTATGCTTTTAAAATTTAATAAAATGGCAATTTACAATGACATTAAAAATACGAAATAATGTTCCAAAAGTTGTTCAAGAACTACACATTATAAACTATAAAATATTGATGAGACATAATAAAGTTGACCTAAGTAATGGAAAGATATATATTATGGATTGAAAGATTATTCAGTATTGTTAAGAAGGCAGTTACCTCCAAATTGATTTATAGTTTCAATGTAATCTCAAGCAAAATCCCTGCACAAACAAATCTGTGAATGAAAAATTAAATTGGAGGACTAATGTTATCTGATTTCAAGTATATAAAGCTACACTGATCAAGATAGTACAGTACTGACCTGAAGGTAGGCAAATTGATCAATGATTCAGTACAGATTGTCCAGAGACCCGTACATCTAGGAGCCATACGCATATGTTCGTTTTGTCAGCGTGCTTCTGGGTTTGTATGCAGTATATGTTAATGTCAACCCATTTTGTTTCCTCTTTGCATTCTTCTTTTGCTGCTCCTACTGAATCATGGCTAAATGCTTTTTGGTTTTGTTTCCTGCAGTACTCCATTTATTTTTTCTATGCTTTTAGTTTTTTAATAGAACCTCGTTCTACAACTATTCTCATTATCAGAATCACATTGTCACAAAGCCTAGTGTTGTGGAGTTACATCAGAATATATTTTAGTGGCACCACATTATGCTATAATGCAAAGTCTCCATTTCTTGGAATAAGGACAGGAAACAGGATGTTCTGTGTCACATATCATCCATTACCTTCTCATTATCACTTATTTTAGGAGGAAAAGTTTTAGGTTTTTGAACCAATAGCTGTGAATCATGATGGAGTTCCCAAGATAAAGATGGTCACTACCCTTCAGTGTCCTTCTTTTTCTTATGGCTCACAGTTCTCACAGTCTCCCACAAAAACACAACCATTTGAAAAAATTAAAACCCTAAAGGAAATAATAGCTATAAACAAAAATAAAAAGTGATCTACATTGAGTTTAGTTCCCTGTTTTTATGCTAAAATAAATTTTATTTTATTTTAATGACATATATATATATGCAAAAAGTTATTACCTTACTATAACATTTCAATGACTTATTATTTTTTAAATCACTGGCAACTGAATAGAAATAACCATTTCTTGCTTTGTTTTCTTACGTATTGACATCAAATTTACTTTTATTTATGTATCTGGATTCCGATATTCATGGAATGCCAGAAATAATTATTTTGTTTTTTTTAATTGATTGAATTTTTATAATGACATAGAGGAAGACATTACACTTTAAAAATACACATATTTGCTCTTTGGAACAGTTTGTTGCAAGAATTATGTCAATACCATATTAATGATTTCTTAAATAACATTTAAATGATGGTATTTCAAAAATTTTAGCCACATAGTATGCAAAAACAATTGGATATAATGATGTCTTGTGTGACACCAATTAATGTATTCATTTAACAGATATATGTTAAGCATCTAACAGTGTAAGACACCATATAGGTTTATGTGGTTGAGACTCTTAATCTTATCTCCAGGAACATGTAAATGAAGGACCAAGCCTTGTTTCTCTTGCTGTATTCTTGCTTCCCAATGTAATCACGTCAAGTAGCATTTCATGCAAACATCTTTTCAGGGAGAAAAACCAATAATGTTTAAACACTGAGCATTTTAAATGCAGATTTGTATCTGGAGGGAAAAAAAAATCTGTGAACTTTTCTTTGGATAGTTACTCAAAATGCACACGGCACTTCCAGAGGAAAAAAAGAAAAAAGAAAAAGAAAGTAAGAAAGAAAGAAAAATCAATTTTCCAACTATGGCTCAAAAATTGCTTTCAACTTCCAAAATGAAAGCATTAAAACCCCAATAATTCGAAGTTATAGTCCTTAATATCTGTTTCTTATCTATTTGTTGGCATTAATAGCTGCTTTTTTTCTATATCTCTGTCTGAATCTACACCTAAATCTATATAAGAATCTGTATATCTCTTGATATAGGGAGAGAGAGAGAAAGAGAGCCATAAATGATTCAGATTTTATATGCCTTTAACTATAAAATATATTGCAAGGCAAGGGAAATACTATTTTTTCCTGTCCACCATAACTTGCAAGCAATATTGAATCAGAGCTTCCTCATTTTCTCAACAAATATGTATTCTATCTCTACTATGAATCAATATGATCAACTTCCTGAATAAGTTTTAATGAAATGGGTTGTGTGAGTAACTATCTAAGGGTCAGTTTTCTGTTTGGAATCCTGCAGAATATAGGAGCATGTTTGGACTGATGTAGGGCACACAGCTTACTAAATAAACAATTAGAGATACATGTACATAATCCAAAACACAGCAGGTTATGCTTGAGGAGACAACTAGCCTGGTAGATTGGATAAAAGCCGCTGTAAAGCTTGTTTACTGTGAGAAGTGGAACTCTACTGCTCAGTGTTTGCTACACTGTGTACGAGTATGTAAGCTGTTGGATTCGCTTTGCAGCAATCAGGGTGCCCTTCCACCCAATATGCCCCTTATCCAGGTCACGGCACCCCATGTAAACTCACCACTGCAAAATCGAGTATAATGGTCTGAGAAGCCATATCATATTTGTTGTGTCAGTTTCCACTTACAAATTCTAATATGATAAGAAAATTAGAGTGTTCTCCAAGAGAATATGGAAAAGCAAAAGGATGGTCAAGAGACTCACACTAGGATGACAGTCTTTAAGGAATGTGATGAATAGAGCATGTGTTGATTGGGTTGACACAAGGGGCTTGATTCAGTACTATCCGATGTTAGGTGGACTGTTGGCAGACTGCTAATCACCAATATTGAAGGGTCTTAAAGAAATCTACTCTATTTAGTTTAGTTTGGAGGAATTTAAGAAGCCAGAAAATAAAAAGGATAATGAGAAATTTGATCTCAGAAAGTCAAGGGTAATAGAACTGATGAAAGACACAACGGTCTCCAGGTCTGATCTTTGGCTGAGGCCTCAAGTCCATATGCACATGTGTGAGTAAAATGGCCAGGTTTTGGAAAACAAACTTTTCTAAGGTTTCTTGCCATGAGAACCCAATGCACTGTGATTTCAAAACCTATTGGTGAAGTCCTGATGGAGGCTAGATTAGCAGTATATGGGGATGTAGTGATTGATGAGATGAAGGTGAAAGTTTGGATGAAAATTGGAATGTTTGGACAGGCTTTATCTAAAATAATTGTGTACCTTCTACCTGAATATATTATTGGTATGGATGTTATGTCTGATTAGGGAACTAAGGCAGAGGCATGTGTTTGCTCTTTAAACAGGATTGCTTAGACATGCTAAGGGGGAACCAATAGAATTTTACAAACCTACGCAGGTTTTTAATTTGAAACAATAACAGATATCTGGTGGACATAAAGATACTACAACTGTAATTACTGACACTTTAGAATTTAGAGCACTGGTTCCAGTTAATTCTCTGTACAATGGCTCATTGTAGCCCATGAAAAATGTGAATGGCTCATGGAGATTACAAGGCTTAAATAAAGTGCTACCATCTCATGTCAATAGTTCCTGATATGGTTTTAACAGGAAAACAAACAAACAAACAAAACCTAAAGAAGACCCATACTCAATGATTGATCTTGCAAATGCTTTATCTCAATCTAGAAAAAGAGAAAATGGCAAAGTGCCTTTTCATGCAAAAATATCATAATTTACATTGACTGCATTGCCTCCAAGGTTTTTCGAATTTACCTTTATCGCTTACTCTAATGATTTGGCTAGAAGGTATTGAAGCAGATTTCTGGTGGGATAATATCCTACATTGACAACATAATGATAATATCAGAAGCTGAAAAAGAACCTAGGACGAACTTAAATTGAGTGGTAACACACATGACAAACAAATGCTGGTGGATAAATCTAACAAAAGATCCAAGGGCCATCCAAATGGGAAATTCTTATAAATAACTTAGGCAGAAGCTACCGGTGACATTACACAGTCAACTAAAAATAAACTGCTGTCATTGCCTACCACTGTAACTAAGCAAGAAACACCATGCCTGGTCACCTTGTTTGGATTTTGGAGGATTCATATTCCATATCTGGAAATATTACTAGATGCTATACGTGAAAGAAAGTCATTTTTGAATGGGGCCCTTAACACCAACAGGCTATGTCTGAATTGCAAAGAGTGGTGGTTCATTTCATGCTGTCTAGCCCTTATGAGTCCTCTCTAATTTGGTTTGGAAGTATCTGTAACTTGCACTGAATGCAGATAAAAGCTTATGACAAAAGCTTATGAGTGCTGCCCAACAGAAGGTACTGAGATTTTGGACCAGAAAATTCCAAACACAGTTACTGGGTACATGCCATTTCAAAGACAATAATTAGCTTGTTATTTGGCATTAATCGAAACAGCCCCATTACGAAGGACTTAAAATAATCTTGAAATCTGAAATACCCATAATGTCTTGTGTTATGTTAGCAACACCCTAATAATTGTGACAGTGTACAGAAGATGTTAATAATAATAATAATAATAATTAAAGTTTATAGGAGAGCGTAATACTGAAAGGATGCAAATAGGTACTTACTGTATTCATGAGCAGGTAGCCTCTTTTTCTCTAGGGTCAATTCTGGAGCCACCTAAGTGAGCTGCTAGATCTTATTGCAACAAGGGTGGTGTCCTGTGAACAGCTCTCAAGTGACAACACAAAACACTCTCTTGATCCAGAAAGCAATAAACATTTATAAATGGCAGTTCCAAGGTGGATGGACAGCATCCTATTTTGAAGGCTGCTAAATTACTGCTAAATGGAAAACTCCGATTGAAGAAGGAAATAAATCAGTTCCATGGACTGAATTGCAGTGATGAAATAATTGAATACATATAAAAGCCCTGAAGTTTGAGTATATACTGACTCATTGGTGGTGGCCGGTGGCCTGACCCTATGGTCAGGTAAATGGGCAACAAAAATTGAATTATGAAAGGGTTACATCTATGAATCATGGACGTATTAAAACCCTGTGAGAATTTAAAGAGCACATTAGAGTAGGGCACGTCAAAGCCCATGAGAACGTGTGCACAGATTGAGAGATGATTAGAACCAGCCGGTGGACATCCTGGTGTACTTGCTTGAAGTGTCACCCTGGGCTTATGAAGCGAGAAGACATGGGAGAGCTGCAGCAATCCATAGATGGGCTACAGAACAGCACATACTGGAAACGTCTCGGTACAAAACTGTGAATTAAGGAACAGACTAGTTTGTCCTCAACTGATTTAAAACCCAGAAATAGCTGAATTGTATACAATTTTAGTGACATCTATACATAGGAACACCTGATGTATGGAGATAAGTCCATTTTGTTAGGAAAGCATAACAGATACCTTTGTAATTCTTACTGATTTGTTCTGTACTGAAACTAAAATTTACCATGACCATTCTGCAATATGGCATAACACTGGCCTTGTTGGTGAGATTCAAGTGCCTTATGCAAGTGAGTCGTGTTAATTCTAACATGAATGATCCTATGTGTCAGAAGATCAAGTTAAAGCCTCCTCAGGATGTTATACTGATGGAAAATGACAGTCCTGAAGAAAAACTGGATTTAACTAACCAGTTTATTTCAAAGTTTTGTAGTTCCATACAAGTTTGTCTTAAGATACCAGTAACTATATAGATCAAGAAAGAAAACAAGATATCAAATTAGTATACACACACACACACACACACACACACACACACACACAAACGGCTTTATAGAATGAATTAGTTGTGTCTTTATTATTTTTTTTTTTCGTTTTTTTGTTTGTTTGTTTGTTTGTTTGTTTGTTTTTTAAGGGCAGTGTCACTGGCCCTCATATGTGGGACCCAAACTGGGGCAGCTGGCTTCCTAAGCCAGCGCTTAACCACTGTACCACTCGGCCGGCCCTAGTTGTGTCTTTAAATCTAACCCTGTTCCACACTTCCTCCCCCAAATGTTAGGGATATTGATGTTGATACTATTGCTGTATATGTAATATAAATGCTTCACTAAATATAGATGCCTAGAAAACTGTGATCATTTTGCTGTAAGAGAACCTATGCCATGACATGAGGGATAGGGGTGAACTGTGAAGGAAAATTCAGCATGTCACTGTCGCTCAACTCCTGTGCATCACCCCAGAAGGCCTGTCTTGAGGACGGGTCCTTGACCAGCTCCTGAAAGTTAAGCTCTGAGTCCATGGAATATTCTGCCTGATAAGAGTGTATGTGTGCCTGAGGCCTTGAGCCACTTGTTACCAGTTTGATGAAATAGTTTATGCTAATTATGTTTGTGTTTTGAGGCCTGGTGTCTGAGTAGCTGAGATCAGTCATGTGGGTGCTTCATGGCTACAGGAATGACTGCCCACTAAAACCATAAACACCAAGGCTCAGATGAGCTTTCCTGGTTGGCAACACTTCACACCTACTGTCATGCTTTGTTACAGAGAAAATTCAGTGCATCTGGGAGACTCCATTGGGAATGGACACTTGGAAGCTGGTGCCTGATTTCTCCTGAACTGCATCCCATGTGTCATTTCCCTTTCCTAATGTTAATGAGTATCCTTCTGCTGTAAGAAACTAACCATGAGTATAACAGCTTTTCTAAAACCTGGGAGTCATTCTAGTGAATCATGAAGCCTGAGGGTGAAGCCTTAGGTAACCCTCAACAAAGTTAAAAACTGAAAGAATAGATCAAATCCTGTATAAGCAAGATACAAAGTTGATTTGTCAATAGGCTGAAGGTGTAAGTATTATATGTGGCTCATTTACTGTAGTATCCCAAGCAGTGCACAAATAGAAGTATTTGGGTGAAAAGTTCTTATGCATGCTTCCTCAAGCATTCCTTTTGTAATGACTCAGTATGTGGCATTTACCTTTTTTGTGTTCATGTCTCTAAATTTCTAATACCTGCCCTCAGGCATCTGATATTTGCTCTCCAGCTCCTTTCCTGACTTCCAAAAAACAGGAGAATCCATGCTTTTCCAGGACCTGCATACTATGTCACCCATAGAACACCAGAAACTGCAGGCTTTTCTGTTATCACATTATTTTTTTCTTCTTCCCACAACTTATTTTTGTTTGTTTGTTTGTTTGTTTGTTTATTTTTTCCCCCACCATTTTTATGAGGGCTTTTCCCCAAAGTATACTTAGAATTGTTCTTATTTTCTCAGTGAAGTGTATGGGCTTCTCTTTGCAACCCCATATCAATTTTTGCACTAATGACACACTTAACTAAATAATCTATCTTATTTTATGTATCTCTAGATATATTACAAATGTATGTGTATGCGGGTGTGTATGCTTGCGATATACATTATCTTTAGGAGCAAAAAATACCTTTGTAAGTAATTACTTTTATACACAAAATAGGCAGAGACAGTGGCAGGTACTGTTTGTTCAAAGAGCCCACCTTCCTCCCTTTGTCCTTTCTGAGATAACTGACCCCCTCTGTAGATATGAAAATGCCAGGTATTCACTGTCCCAACTAGCATTGCAGGTAGAATAGCAGGTATGTGATTAAATCTTGGCCTATGCGAACAAAAAGAATTTGTTAGTATCATATATTGTGCTTCCAGGAAAAAATTATCATCTCTTATAAAAGGAAGTGATGCAAAAATCGAATCCCTTCCCCTTTATTTTTGTACTTAGGTGTTTTGATTCGTTGGAAATGTTGCTTGGATCTGTTGCAGCCATTTTGCAACATAAGTGGAATATCAAAAGAGAAAGAAACCTAAAGCCATAATATCATTGTTTTGCTTAATGAATGATGGACTTACCTACCTCTGCTTTTCTGTTGTCAAGGAAAAAAAACGACTCAGTGTTTTACAATAATAAACACACTAATAGATTCATGGAAAATATTTTTGAGCCTAGTAGACCAAACTGGATATGCTTAAGTTTAACTGAATATTTTATTAAATTTCATAATCAGTCATTAACTTGAAATAAATATATTAACCACCTACTAGGTTATGCATATTATCTACAAACTGAAGATACAGAGGTTAACAAGAAAATTGTTGCAATCAGTGTTAGCAAATTTTAATGAGAGATTTTATCAAAGGCAGAAATGAAATGCTGAGGAAACTTCCCAACCTTTGGCGGAATGACCTATGTTATTGATGAGGTTAGTAGAGAAATCAGGAATGCATCACCCCAGCTCCTCTGTTCTTTAGAAGCTGATGTGCCTGGATAATGTGTTTTCTTTTAATCACTCATGATAATTAGGAGAGCTTAGAGATATGGCTTTGCCTATGGAAGAGGTGCATACAGACCTAGAATAAATAGCATATGCAGTGCTCAATTTTGATATTCAGAAGCTCACTTGATCTTATGAATAAGGCTCATTTACAAATGTCTATTTTAAGAGGGCTTTATCTCCGTTTATGGTATTTATGTCTTACTTTTCACTTAGTCCAAAACTAGCATGTAAAAGAGTGGTCTTATTAAAAGAGTTACCTCAAACTTCAACATGATAAATTAATAATGACCCACTCAGGTAATTAAGAAACATGTCATAGCAAACTGTTACTGGTGCCCCACATGGATCCTTTGGGCACTCATCTAACACTAGTAATTAGGGAAGGATTTTCTAAGAAGCCAAGCACATCACAGAAATGTACTGCTAAGCTGAATCATTTTTAGTTCATGTGTTTTATTTCCCTAATGTTAGTTGGGAAATTGCCTTCATCTCTATTTTGGTCCCTTGACAATAAAAGGAACTAGCTATGTATGTCAAAGTCCTCACTTTACTTATCTTGCTCTCTGTTACATGTGAATTGGGGTCAGTTACTCAGTAAAGTAAGACTACACTGGCAGGATACTCTAGCAGTTCCTGAAATCTTGCTGATTTCTTGTTTACCATCCAATGGCTGGTCATTGCTCTATGCCATTATCCTCTGACTTGAACATTTTGTATAGGACCCTTTTAGAAAGGACCAACCACTTTTTTTTGTTTTGTTTTTTTACCAATAATCAAAATTTAGTAGGAGCTAGTTGATAATTCCTTCAACCACTTCCCATAGCTTCATATTTTCCATAAACTTCTTTAAAATGTTACTTTCTGATGTTATCTGTTCTGGTGTATTATAATTCATTTTTTTATATAAAAATACATTTGGGGTTATTCCATTGGTTTTGGAGGTAAATAGTAGGTTTTCAATTGGTCTCTAGGCAGCATGTTGAAAATATTCTTAGATATTTTGATAATAAATCTTCACATAATAAGCTAACCTCATTAATAAATATTCAGAGATTAGTTTCTATCAAACATAGACATATACACATACAAACACAACAGATTTATCAGTACTGTACTACTTTGTATAAGCAAATTAATGTCATGAAAAATTCTTTATTTAAGAACACCAGAGGGGCGGCCAGGTGGCTCAGTTGGTTAGAGCGTAAGCTCTGAACAAGGTTGCCTGTTTGATTCCTGCATGGGATGGTGGACTGTGCCCCTGCAACTAGATTAAAAACAGTCACTGTACTTAGAGCTGAGCTGTGCCCTCCACAAGACAATGACTTGGTTTGGAGCTGATGGATCCTGGAAAACACACACTGTTACCCAATAAAAATTTTAAAAAGAAAAAGAAAAGAAAACAACACCAGAGCTCTAGTAAATCAAAGATTCCTTAATTTGGTCAGTACATTAAGAGATTTTTTTATTGACTGCCAGGGAGTTGACTGCTAGATGGGAAAAGAAACTAAGCAAAAACTCACAATATTTACCACAAAAAAAGAGAGTAAAAACATAAATAACTGAAATGCTTTTATTTTAAAACAAATATCTATAGGCTAAACAGCTGCAATACAAAATACTCATGTGGTCAAAAACACATGATATTCATAACTTAAATAGTTACTATAGATAATTACATAGTAAAAATAATTTTAGTGGTCTAAGAAAACATATTTAAGTGGTGAAAAGTTAGCCAACATGATTGAATACATATGTATAAGCACAATTGCACATTACTACTTAGAATTGTACAGAGATATCTGAGTTATACAAATGTTGAATGGTCTAATATACCTATATTCTTACTTACTAGTAGTAGGATGACTGACATTATATTAAAGTTGAGTGAATGAGGGCCAGCCGAGTGGCGCGGTAGTTAAGCGCTGGCTTGGGAAGCCAGCGGCCCTGGTTCGGTCCCACATATGAGGGCCAGTGACACTACCCTCAAAAAAAAAAATTAAATAAAATTGAGTGAATGATAAACAATATGAGTGCCATCAGTATATAATTTTTTAAAATTGTGTTATAAGTATGATTTTAATATTTATAATATTGCAAAATATTTGGTAGATATTTAACTAGTTGGTTGTTGTAGGGATACTTTTTTTTTTTCCTCGTAAAACAACTTTAGCCAAGGTTAAAGAATATTTATGCTCTGGAGTTTTCAAGCAAAGGACTGAAAGAGCTTGATGTTTTTCTACACTATGTGCAATAAAAGCTTGATGTTTAGTACCATAGTGTGTTAGTTTACATGCTGAAGGCGAATCTATTCCGAGGAAGTAAATAGAAAAAAAAAAGCATCAGGTGAGGAATAACCTATAGTACTGCTGTGTGTTTGAGTTTAACTATCAAAGAATGGCTAGATGATAGAAGTCCAAAACTTTTATTTGTTGGTTGCCAAGGCAACCAACAAGCACCTGCTAGCCACATTGGCTGGATATAACACAACTGCCTACATTGGCTGTGGTATAAACAGGAGCGTCTTATACTATGTTTCCTTGTTTAGGAAATATTTTCTTTTATTTAAAAAAATAAAAGATTTTATGGAGAACATACCCACATTGGGAATTTAGGCAATTAAAGGAACTTATAATTCCATGTTAATTGAAAATGTTGTTTTTCCAAAGAAGCAAATATTTGTTTGCAATGTAGAGTCTCTATAGTGGAAATATAGCAAATTTTTTACCATTTATAATTGAATGTTTACATATTATAATTTAAAACTGCTAATTGGCCCTATGTAGTTTCTGTATCAGTCCTTAAAGATTTGCTGGTGTCAATTCTAACCACAGTGCAGTCAAGAAACATCTTTATTTCTTTCTAAGACTTTCTGTTAGAGACAAGCTAAATTGTGAAGCAGCATTTAAGATACAATTTAATTAGTTAGGTTCAGTTGGTTGAAATGTATTGAATTCCTTTAAGTTCTTAGACATGTCAATGAAAATTCCCAGTATGAGGTGTGGAAAGAGGAGAGACGTTGTTTAGCTGAGCAGTTTGCAAACGGGGATATGCAGCTTCTGGTGAAAACCTAATGTATATTCCCCTAAGACAAAAGGAGGCTGCCTTTGAGAGAAAGTTCTGCTCAGGTTCCTGATTGGTCCAAGTTTATGCAAATAAGAGATTCCAATCACACAGTTCTCATTGGTACAAATCACACAGTCCTGATGGGTTGGAATCATATGGTCGGATTAGTTATTACAAAGTAGTTTTGATTGGTTGATATAGATGCAAATGAGGATAGTTGCACAGTTCTGATTGGATGGAACAGGTCTCAGTCCATTGGTCAGAAAACAAAACCAGAAATTTTATGTTTTCAGGATTTACATTTAAGTCTTTAATCCATTTTGAGTTATTCTTATATATGGTTTAAGAAGGTGATCTAGTTTTATTATTTTTTTCACATGTATCTGTCCAGTTTTCCCAACACCATTTATTGAACAGACTATCTTTACTCCATTGCATATTTTTGCCTCCTTTGTCATAGATCAGGGGTCGGCAAGCTATGGCTTACAAGCCACATGCGGCTCTTTGGGTATGTACATGTGGCTCTGAAGTAAAATTGAAAATACAAACAAAACTATCATAGTTCCATGTATAATTTTTTTTTTTTTTTTTTTTAGTTGAGCCATCCTTCCACATGTTGGAAGCTCAGCGGCAGTTCAGCTCAGGCAGGGCATCGAATTGCTCTTGTTCAGAGCTCAGCTTGCACTCTTGAGTGAGCTCTTAACCAATTGAGCCACTAGGCTCTTAACCAACTGAGCCACTCAGCCAGCCCACATTTATAAAAATTTTAAAGGGTATTATTCACGTAATGGTGATTTCATTTGTTTTATGGCTCTCTTAATAATTTTTAAATTGTTGTGAGAGACAGGATTGGCTCTTCCATCTCAAAAGTTGCCAACCCCTGTCATAGACTAATTGACCATTTAGGTGTGGGTTTATTTCTGGGCTCAATATTCTGTTCCACTCATCTATGTGTTTGTTTTTGTGCCAGTGCCTGATTATTAGAACCTTATAGTATAGTTTTAGATCAGGTTTTATGATACTTTCAACTTTGTTCATCTTTCTCAAAATTGCTATGGCTATTCAGGGTCCTTTATGGTTTCCTATAAATTTTAGGATTATTTGATCTAGTTCTGTGAAAAATGCCATTGGTATTTTGATAGGGATTACACTGATCTATAGATTGATTTGGGTAGTATGGACATTTTAAGGGTGCTAATTCTTTCCATTTATGAACACAGTATATGCTTCCATTTATTTGTATCTTCTTCAATTTTTTTCTTCAGTGCCTTATAATATTCCAAGTACAGGTGTTTTACCTTCTTGATTAAATTTGTTCCTAGGTTTTTGTTATTGTTGTTTTCGTTTCTTTTCTTTTCTTTTTTGTTGATGCAGTTAACTCCTAGATGAAAACATAGGTAGTAAACTCTCTGATATTGCTCTTAGTAGTAATTTTTTTTTTCTCTAACATATCTTCTTGAGCAAGGGGGAACAAAAGAAAAAAATAAACAAATGGGGCTACGTCAAACTAAAAAGTTTTTGCAAGCAATGGAAACCATAAAAAAGAAAAAAAGAAAAAAAAAGGAAGATAACCTACTGAATGGGAGAAGATGCACACCAATAACACATCTAATAAGGGTTTAATATCCACAATTTATAATGAACTCATGCAACTCAACAGCAAAAACTTAACAATCCAATTAAAATACAGGCAGACGACCTGAATAATATTTCTCCAGGAGGATAAAAAGATGACCAATAGATATATGAAAAGATACTCCATGCCACTAATCATCAGAAATGCAAATTAAAACTACAATTAGATCTTACATCACACCTGTCAGGACAGCTCTCATAAATCAACAAACAATGGTTTGGGAAGCCAGCAGCCCTGGTTCGGGTCCCACATATGAGGGCCAGTGATACTGCCCTCAAAATAAATAAATAAATAAATAAATAAATAAATAATAAATAAATAAATAAATAAGTCTTGGAGAAGATTCAGAGAAAAGAGAACATTCATATACTGTTGGAGGGATTGCAAATTGATGTAGCCACTATGGACAACAGTTTGGAGATTCCTCAAAAAATTAGAAATAGAACCACCTTATGACCCAACAATTCTACTCCTGGGTATTTACGCAAAGAAATCCAAAACAATAATTCAAAAAGATATATACAGTCCTGTGTTCATTGCAGCATTATTTGCAATAGCCAAGATATGGAAGCAATGAAAGTGCCCATAAAAAAACAAAAGTGGTACAATTATACCATGGAATATTAGCCATAAAAAAGGATGAAATCTTACCATTTGCGACAACATGGATGGACCCAGAGGGTATTATGCTAAGTGAAATAAGCCAGAATGAGAAAGACAAGTGCCATATGATCTCACTTACATGTGGACTTTAAAGAACAAAATAAAGGAACAAACCAAACAGAAACAGACTCATATAGATACAGAGAACATTTTGATAGTTGCCAGATAGAAGGAGTTTGTGGGCTTGGGTGAAAAGGGGGAAATGATTAAAAAGTACAAATTTGTAGTTACAGTCACAGTAGTGTAAAATATGGCATAGAGAATATAGTCAATGTCCAATGTCAATGATGTTGCAAAAACTATGTACAGTGTCAGGTGGGTATTAGTCCAATGGGGGGGGGAATCACTGTAGAAATTACATAAATGTCTAACCATTATATTGTACATCAGAAACTAACATAAAATAATATTGAATATCAACTGTAATTGAAAATAAATAACTATCGATAAATACATATATACATACTAGGAACTCTGTTATAAGGATTGACTCAGGAGGCAGGAGCACAGTATAAGAGGTTGATAGATTTTCCCTGAGATGCAGAATGGGTGAAAGGCCTCTGTAAGCAATGGGTGTCATACTCTGGTTATGAATTTGTGCCTAGGTTACCACAAGGAGTCCTTCTTGGCAGATATATCCCTTTTTAAGGTTCATAGACAACATACAACAAGGTCTGACAGTTAAGTTCATGAATTCATCCTAGAAAATGAGCTTCATACCTCATTGCTGAATATCACTATGGTCACCTTTGAAGAACTCCCCTTGGGAAGCTATGTACTGATGCCTGAGCCTAGTCCTTCCTTCAAAGCATATTAGAACTCTTTTTCTGGACCAGCCATCAGAGCTGTCATTGTATTACCCTTGATGTCCTGAATGTCATCAAAATGTCCTCCTTTCAATATTTTCTTCGGGTAAAGAAAGAAGTCATTGGGGGCCAGATCAGGTGAGTAGGGAGGGTGTTCCAATACAATTATTTGTTTACTGGCTAGAAACTCCCTCACAGACAGTGCTGTGTGAGCTGTTGCATTGTCGTGATGCAAGTGCCATGAATTGTTGGTGAAAGTTCAGGTCATCTAACTTTATCACGCAGCCTTTTCAGCACTTCCAAATAGTTAAGCTGGTGCATTGTTGTGATGCAAGAGCCATGAATTGGTGAAAAGTTCAGGTCATCTAACTTTATCATGCAGCCTTTTCAGCACTTCCAAATAGTTAACCAAGTTTACTATTTCCAATTGGTACAAATTCATAATGAATAATCTCTCTGATATCAAAAAGGTTAGCAACATCATTGCCAGAAGTTCATGAAATTAATTGTCGGACCTGGTATGTGCAACGATCATTAGCTCTTAGGAAATGTTGGAGAATTATTTATTTATTCATTTGACATTTATTACCAATTATGTGCAAGGTATGTTTCTAGGTACTTGAACTACATCAGTGAACAAAAATAAACTAAGATCCTGCCCTAATGGAAATAAATTTACTTTCCAGAAGAGTTAGATAATAACAAATAATCATAATCACAAGTAAATTTAAATTAGAAAGTGATAAACTCTATAGATTAAAAAAAATAAAAAGTAGAGCCAGGTAAGGGAAATCTACAAGGAGTAGAAGAGGGTTCAGTGTAGAGGTTAAACTTTTAAATGAGGCTGTTAGGTCAGGCATCCTTTTCTTTTTCTTTTTTTTTTTCCTAAAGGAAATTCAGGTCAATGAATCAGTGGAAAAGCTGCAAATTGATGCTCATCTGAAAAAGTAAGATTGCCATATCTCAATATCGTTCCAATTATACAGATACAGAGTCAATTAACCTTTGCTCATTTTTTACTATTTGTCAAGTTTTAGTGCAAAGTGTGATCATGAATAATATATTGATTAAATAACAGTGCTGTGAACAAGTTACCATTTGTCCAGGACACACTGAAGCTCAGGGAAGCTAAGGGAATTGCTTAGGGCCACAGTGGAGATTAATCTGAGGCAGGAAGGATGGAGGTGTACAGAAGAGAGAGTAGTCATTTAGCAAGTTGATTTGACAGTACAGTACCTATTTCAATTGTGTCAACAATTGATTTTTTTTCTGTTTCTTCAAAATCAAAACTTGAAAAATCAATAGATTTATTAAAAAAAAACTCTTAGTTCTTTTCTTTTTATTATACTATGTGTTGAATATGGTTTTCTAATTCAAACATCAATTCATTATCTTATCACACAGATAGTATTATCTAGATCACATTTCTTCGTTCTATATAAAAAAATAAATAACCACTCAGAGTTTATTGATTGTTGGATGGGATATTGGCTTCAAAAGGAATTTAAAGAAATAGGTATAGAAACTAGAGAAATTCATGGCATCAAAAAACTGGTTTGTTGCACATTTATGTGCATACAAAATGTTTGGGTAGATTTTTGAAAGATTTCTGTTTCTACTCCAGAGAGATAAAATTCTTCAGCTCTAAAATAGCCATCCCAAGGACATTTTACACTAAGCAGCAAAAAGAAACCAGACAGCATTTTCAATACTTTCTTGGAAGTTCCCTTAGCGAGGTGAACAAATTCATTAGGTATACTTTAAGCTTCCCCATAACTGCAGACAACGGTTTTGTTAAGCTCTGTCACTTTATAACAAAGGGGTCTGTATTTGTTTTTCCAGTTTTCGATGACATGTTTCTTACTTCCTTTTAGCCATTTTTATTACTTTCTTTTTAGATGATATCCTCAAACCTGAAGTTCTGCTAACAGTCTGTTCAAGTCAGTTTAGGTTTTGCTTAGGTACCCCTCAAAATCCTTGTTCACCTACACTTTTATTTCTTATGACTGCACTTCACACCTTGTTATCTACTGCTACATAACCAATTACCCTCCAAAACTACAGCTTAAAATATCAAACGTTTATTATCTCACAGTTTCTGTAGGGTAGAAATCTGGGCCTGCCTTGTCAGGGTTTAGTGGCAGTTTAAGGTGTCTCATGAGGCTGCAAGCAAGGTGTTGACTGGTGCTGCAAGTATTTTAAGACTCCTCTGGGGATAAACCACTTCCAAGTTCATTTACATGGCTCTTGATGGGTCTCAGGTCTGTGCTAGCTACTGGCCAGTGATTTCAGTTCCTGCCCACATTGGCCTCTCCTTCAGGCAGCTCACCACATTACAGCGGGCTTCCCTGAGAAAGACTGAGAGAAAGAAAAGGAAAAAATGTGTGCATTACAGAAGTCATAGTATTTTGTCACCTAATCTCAAAAGCGACATTCCATCACTTTTGCCATATTCTGTTTGTTAGAAATGAGTATCTAGGCACAGTCTACTTTCTAAGGAAAGAGATTATATGAGGAATATTTACCTGGAGTTAGGGGTTATTGGCAGCCATCTCAGAGGCTACCTGTAAGAGCTACTTTCTGATAATTAGCAGGGTTTTTATACTCTACTAGCAAATACATTAGATACAGGAAAAAGAAATAAATAAAAATGTGCCGTGTGAAGTGAGGCAGTGTTTCATTAGAAATTATCATATGTAGATGGCATAAGGTACACAAATTTAGGAAATTACATTCTGTAGGTTAAAAGTTACCAAGGAAAATGGATAGCTGTATGCAGTCGTAGATAGCTGAACAACATAGTCTCTGATTTTATGTTTTCAGTCTGCTCTCTCCCTCTCTCTCTCTGTCTCTATTTTTATTTTTTAATTCAATTTATTTAAACTAAAAAAAACGCACACACAAAACAACAACAGTTAACACATTTTTCCCACCCTTACCCCGTGCCTCTGGCAAGTACTGATCTGTTCTATGTATCTATGAGCTTGTGTGTGTGTGTGTATTTACTTAGAGATTCCACGTCTAAGTGAAATCATATGGTATTAATATTTTTCCTTGTCTTGTTTTTTTCACTTAGTGTAATGCCCTTGAGGCTCATCCATGTTATTGCAAATGGCAAGATTTCATTCTTTATTATGGTGAGTAATATTTCATTGTGCATATATACCACCATGTCTTTATTCATTCATCCATCGATGAACACTTAGGTTGTTTCCATATCTTAGCTATTATATATAATGCTGCATTGAGTATGGGTTAAGGATATCTTTTTGAGTTAGTGTTTTCATTTCCTTCAGATAAATACCTGAAAATAAGATTACTGAATCATATGGTATTTCTATTTTTAATTTTTTTGTGGAAACTCCATGATATTTTCCATAGTGGCTGCACAACTTGAGATTCCCACTAACGGCACAAAGATTCCCTTTGTTCCACATTCTCACTAATACTTGTTATTTTTTGTCTTTTTGATAATAGAAATTCTAACAATTGTGAGATGATATCTCATGTTGAATTTGAATGCATTTCAATTTCTGAGTCTTGTTTTCCTCTATCTCTCTGCTTTAATTAGAAAGATTACTATTTTCCAAATTTCCAATCTTCAAATTTATGATTCTTTCCCCTAGATATCTAATGTGCTATTATGCCTATCCAATACATTTTTATTTCAGGTATTACATTTAACTCTACATTTTATGAGTATCCATATCTCTCCTGAAATTTTCTATCTCTGTGATTTTTATTGTATTATATAGATTGCATATTAAAAAGTTCATTGGACACTGAAGCACAATTTTGTTGTATGTATTTCCCAAAAAGTTTAGGCCCTATTATCCCTGGGGGTGGGTGGTGGGGCGTGTGTGTGTGTGAGTGTGTATGTGTGAGTGATACTAATCATTTTCATTCCTTTACAGTTAGGTTCAGCTGATTCAAGGTTTCAAATTTAATTAGAAAAGGGTTCCCTTATAATTACACCAATTCCCAATCACCCAGTGGTGGCCTTTATGATCCTGTTAGCAATTAAGCTGGAAAAGTGTTACCTGTACTTCCCCAGGCCCTCTTTTGATACTCTCTCTTTGACATGGTTGGAATAGAGGTTATTGAACCACAGAATCTGCTCCTGTGTTTGGGGTTTTTTAAGACTCCAACAAATTTCAAAATCCTAGCAATGAGATCCAAAACCCGCTCGATCCCCTTTATCTCTGCATTGTTTACTCACTCCATGGTTGGTACCAGCCCCCTGCATGGTCAACTAACCTCCAGGATACTTCTGATTTTCTATGAACATTTTATTCTTTCTATCTCTCTAGAATTTAATTACCAACGCTTCCGTGCTCTTGCTTTCTGCTTTCATTGTTAGCCCCATGAAAAAGTATGGATTTTATTTTGTCAAGTCACTTCACGTTATTTCAAAGAGCAGATTAACATGTCTTACTCTATCCTCCTTGGAAATGCAATTTCATCTGACTTATTTATAACAGTAAAGAATAATATTTAGGGCCAGCCGAGTGGCGCATTGGTTAAGAGCTGGTTTTGGGATGCCAGCAGCCCCGGTTCGGATCCCACATATGAGGGCCAGTGACACTGCCCTCTACAGCTAACAACAGCTCCACCTGGAGCTGGGCTGTGTGAGCCCCGGCTATGGTGTGGGCTGCAGCCCCTGCTGCAGTGGGCTGCCATAGGCTGCAGTGAGAGGCCGGCAGCCAGCGTGAGTGGCTGGCAGCCAGGGTGAGCTGCCAATAGCCGCGGTGAGCGACACCCAGAGGCCGGCGACCGAGCTGCCTCATCTGGGAAGAGCACAGTGACGATGCCAACATGGGCCAGTGAAGCAACGTCCTCCACAACTAGACGGAAGAACAAAAGGACAGCAACTTGTCTGTTCCCCTTCCCCGATTCCCCAAAGCTGTCCCCCTCCCCCAATTCCCCAATAAAATCTAAAAAAAAAAAAAAAAGAACAATATTTATATTCCTTTAAAAGGTTTAGTTGAATGTCTATAGATAAGTTTGATTAGAATTCATTTATTCAAACTTCCACATTTTTTCAAATACCTTGTGATTGTTTTATGTTAAACATTTTCATAATGCAGTATAAGTTGTTCATCATCTATTAATTGATTTTCTGAGTAATTAAGTGTTCAGTTTTGTTTGTTTGTTTTGTTTTGTTTTGTTTTTTGAGGGCAGTGTCACTGGCCCTCATATGTGGGACCGAACCTGGAGCCGCTGACTTCCCAAGCTAACACTTAACCACCGTGCCCACACTCGGCCGACCCTAGTGTTCAGTTTTATATCTTGAAAAAATAACTAACATTATGTTGAATTAGAGTATATATATAAATCATGACTTTTCATTTATTATTTTACATTCCATAAAATTCCATCGATTTCCTAGCCACCATTTTATTCATTAAAATATTTGTAACTGATAGAGTTTTAGAATTGATAGAAAATTTAGTAGCATATACTCCAATCATTTTATTTTTCAAATTACAAAACTAAGGTCTGAAAATTCACTTATATGTGCATCTATTCTATAAACGTATTTTCCCAAAATACTTTTCCGATGCATCCCATTATCAGGACTCATGTTTGCTGCTTTTTTCACAAATCCAGGGATTACCATTACTCAATGGGATTTATCAATCTAGCTATTTCATTTTTAGGTCTCTGATGTGATATCTGAAGCTCACAGTAAAAACTAGTTACTCTGATAATGCGGTTCTTTCTAAGGAGATACAGAGTATAAGCATTAGCTCTTTCTCTGATGCTTCCTCATTAAATAAGCTTGATTATATTTCACTTACCACGACAGTAATTGCGTTTAATTACTTTTAACCTAAATAGAAAATTATGTGACTAAATTCAATAAGACTGATAAGTCTCCAAAATTAGGCCCTGGGAAACACAATTCAGAAAAAATGATTATTGTTTATATATCCTTTATATATTAGTCTAGGAAAGCCTTATTTTCACTGTACTGATATTTTATTAATATACATTTGAATTTTATTAAGATAACCAAAGCTATGGATAAAAATAAATGTATCTTGATTTTTATCTATCTGTCATGTGTTATTGATGAAATTTATCATTACGAATGAATAAATTTGTTCTTAAGGAGAGATATATTATTTTAGGCATATAGATAAATAAATGATTTTTTTCAAGAGTTACCTGCTCATTTTTATTAATGTATTTATTTTATATTTTTAATTGACTTCGTTTTTAATTGAGGCGTAATTGACAAATGAAATTGTAATATATTTAAAGTGTACAACATGATGATTTCATATACATATACAAAGTGAAAAGATTCCCCCTCTGAATTAATTAATACATTTATAACCACACACACAGACATACACACATGTGTATATGAAAACACCTAAGTTCTTTCTATATTTGCAAATTTCAATTTTACAATACAGTGTTATCAACTATAGTTACCATGTTTTACATCAGATCCTCAGATATTTATCTTATAACAGACAGTTTGTTCCCTTATATCAGTCTCTTCCTATTTCTCCCACCCCTCAGCCCCTGGTAACCACTTTCTACTCTCTATTTCTATGAGTTTGACTTCTTTTTTTTAGATTCCACCTATAAGTGACAACATGCCGTATTTGTCTTTCTCTATCTGGCTTATTTAATTTAGCATAATGCACTCAAGTTTTATCCATGTTGTGGCAAATAGCAAGATTCCTTTCCTTTTAATAGCTAAATAATACTAAATTTTAATATATATCACATTTTCCTCATCCATTTATTTATTGATAGATGCTTAGGTCTAAAATGTCTTAGCTATTATAAATAATTCTGCAATGAACATGGAAGTGAAGATACCTTTTTGAGATACTGATTTTATTTCCTTTGGATAAAAACCCAAAAGTAGAATTGCTGAATCATATGGTAGTTCCATTTTAATTTTTGATAACCCTCCATGCTGTTTTTTTCCATAGTAGCTGTACCAATTTACATTCCCACCAATAGTGAGCAAGAGTTCCCTTTCTTCATATCCTCAACAACACTTATGTTCATAGTAGGGTCTTACAATCCTTTGTATTTCTGTGGTATTAATTATAATGTATCTTCTTTCATTTATAATTGTTTTTGAATCCTCTTTTTTTCTTCATAAACCTTGATAACAGTTTGTGTTGGTTTGTTTTTATCTTTTCAAAATACCACTTCTTTGTTTCATTATTCCTTTCTTTTATCTTTTAGTTGGTATTTCATATATTTCTGCTCTGATATTTATTTCCTTCCTTTGGCTAACTTTGGTCTTAGTTTTCTTTTGTTTTTGTCTTTTTTTCTTTTCCCTTTATTTTTCTAGTTCCTTCAGATATAAAGTTAGGTAGTTTATTTGAGATCTTTTTTAGTTTCTTAATATAGGCATTTATCACTTTTAACTTCCAACTTAGAACTGCTTTTGCTGATTCCCATAAGTTTTAGTATGTTATGTTTCCATATCATTTGTTTCAAAGTATATATTTTATTCTGCTTTGACCCATTGGTCGTTCAGGAGTATGTTGTTTCATCTTTCTCTTTTCCTCATTAATTCAAAATATCTTTGTTTCTTAAAAAAAACACGAGGTATTGAAGAACAACTCAAACCTCCAGACAAATTTTCATTTCTCTCTTTACTCCCTTCAGAGTGCAGACAGACAGATAGGCATGGGGCAGGAAGCTGAGGCTGGGTGGAGCCGTAAGGCCAACTTGGTCAGGACTTCATGGTCACGGAAACCAGGGTGTTGGTTAGCCACCTGTGAGGGCACCATAGAGTGAGGAAAAGGTGATGGGAAGCCGGGAGGCCAGGAGGTAATAGTGGTTGACTAGAGATGCAGACTCCAAGCCCATACCATCAAGAAAGCCAGCTCTGGGGGAGCCCAGATCACACTCAGAAAGGACCCAGGACTGTCATTGGAGGCTGGCTGCCCCAGCTGGTCTCCCTATAGAGTCTTGTTCCCTCCTGAAGAAAACCGTTGAATGAGCAAATCTTTCCAAAGGGGATCATTTGTTTTCATCAGTATACTTAAACCAGATGCTTATTTAGGACAGATGAAATATGTATTCATAATTGTAAATGTGTTCTACCATAACTTTAATGGCAAAGTGTAGCTGGTGGAGATAGTCACAAATTAATTGTACATATGTCTTAATTAAAAAATGCGGTTTTACTTAATCTGAAAAATCAGAGGAAATTCCTAGAAAAATCACCCTCTATACACCCCACACAATGTATAGCCAGCCTTATAACAAAGAGAAGAATATAGCTCTCTACCTCAAATTTACTACCACTGTAAAGGATTTTTAAGTTTCCTTGCAACTGTCACTTGTAAGTGGTAATGCATGCTTCTTTAATTTGAGAGTTATTAAGACATGGTTTGAATTACTGTTAAGGTATAGTTTTAATAGGATCGATGAAAATCAATAGGTTTGGAAGCACCTTCTGTAATACTTTTTTCCTCTAAAAAGCTAGATTCTGAAAAAGATAATTCACAACCTTGTATACAAGTATCATAATTCTACTAGTTCATGATTCATTCCATAACAAAATAAACCCTTTGACAAAGTTTATTATAATGCTCTTAAATTTCTTAAAATTAAATTACTTGAGGTAATTGCAAAACTACAAAAGTGATTGCCATTTTGAGTCATAATTGTTACTGTTATTTTACATTTAATGAACAATACATCAACCAAATATCCTTTTAGAGGTAAACCAGTTTGTCTTTAAGATAGTGAATGATAAGTGTATTTTTTCAATTGACCACATATAAATTTTAATAGTTGCAAGGTTTTCTGTCAATATGACTATATCAGTTTACACTCTGGCAAGCTATATATGGTTACTGAAGTTTGGTATTACAAAAATGTAAATCTTTGCCTGTCTGTTGAGTAAAATTTTTTTATTTTACAAATATTTGTGGCTGACTTTTTGTGCCAGACCTTGATTTAGGTGTTGAGAATTTGGTAATGAAAAAAATCATTTAAAATTCCTAACACTGTGGAACCCTGGGTTCAGATTGCTGGTTTATTTTTATTTACATGAAGTGTAATGAAGTTAGGCACATTTTCATGTGATTATATGACAATTCTTATGAGTTGCATTTTACCTTTAATTTTAATTAGTGACAAATTATTAAATTTAGCATTTATATGCCTGTTTAAAGTGAACACTGGACATGTTTCTATTATTATTTTTTTCTGAAAAGAGTTTAAACTCTTTTATTTCCAAAATGATATAAAGAGGGCCAAGTATTCATAGATAACTTTTCTTTGCTAAAAAAGTATCAAAAGTGAGGAAATACTTGTATAATAAATCAATTTGTCAAGAGAAATAAAAATTATGCTTAACAAAATTAGTTGATCTTTAAACGCTATAATTTGGGTTTTAGAAATGTCACCCTAACTTCCCACATTCTTTCACAGTTTGAAATAATTTGCATAAATAATAATTTGAAATTTGTGAAGAAATATAAAAAGAGAAAAAATCTTTTTTTTTTTTTTGAGGGCAGTGTCACTGGCCCTCATATGTGGGACCGAACCGGGGCCGCTGGCTTCCCAAGCCAGTGCTTAACCACCACGCCACTTGGCCGGCCCTTAGAAAAAATCTTTTTTTGTGCATCTTTTCTAAAACACTAGAAGATAAATAATTGTCTAGTTGTTTTGTTAAATTTACAGTGCAATTTAAAAATACATTAAATAAATGCTTTTCATTATTTATGACATTTTTTTCTTTCTCCATTTTTAATTTCTTTTTTTCCTTCTTATAACCAAAACACTGAAAGAAAACCAGTGTGCCAATGTACTAACTAAAAATATTGTAAAGTATTTAAATAATAACAACAATAATGTAATATTAACTACAGATAATGTACTCTATGAAATGTTATGCATGTATATACCTACTTAATCCCCATAATAAATCTCTAAGGTAAATTATACTGCTCTATCCCAATTTTACAAATAAGGAAACTGAGATAGAGTCATTATCCAATAGTAAGTAGTATTAAGCAGAACAGCTAGTAAAACCTATCCCATCAGTTTTCAAAGTCATAAAACTGAAAGGTCTGTATCCATTGAGGCCTCAACTACTGATCAGGACCTGGTATCAAGTCTTTGGACTAACGTTCACTGTGTGAACATTAACACGTTTAACCTGCATAAACAGGACACTAAATTTAGTTATTATGGTTCTATGCATCAGGAATCAAACACAGAACAAGTAAGTTACTTGTCAAATTTCACAGGGAATAATGATAGAATTGAAATTTATACTCATTGTTCTATGACTTCAAATTCAATATTTTTATGGGATAATATATCCTGGTTTTCCTTTATGAGTGCCAATTTATCTCTGTTTTTTCAGACTAATTTTTCATAGTGTCCAATTTTAATCTTATAGGTATCTCAGTTTGGATGAATAGGTATATAATTATTCTATGAATACCTCACTATATTAATTCCCAGTTTGGTGCTCCTAAATTGGCCAACTTGAGTCACAACTCAGGAGATCACATTATGCTAACATCTATAACACAAACTATCTCACCGATCTCATCACTGTAATAGCTTCCTTGATAATAGACTGTTTTGATTGTTGTCCCTTCGGTGTCCTCTGCCCATGTCCATATCTGAGTATCTCCTGCAGGAAAAATATGTCCCTGTGTTTTCTATCAGAAATAATACTTTTACAAACATATAGTCATCAAGAAAAGGTTAATTCATCATCTTTAAATTTGCTGGGGTAGAGATGGCCCTTCTCTCCTGTCTGGGGTGGAACAGACACTTCATCCTCCCATTCTGATCATTGCTGGGTTATTATGATCAAACACTGTTTGAATACTTAGTTATTTCCATCAAAGGACCCAGGTTGTATACTCTATTAAAAGTTATCACATGACTCAATATGATAGGCTATAAGGAAAATGATGTAAGTCTATACATTTCCATTATAAAAACATTTCAAATCAGCAGGGTTAATAGAAAAGCCTTGTGATATGCAAACTAGTATCACTGATGGAAAGTCACATAAAAAAAAGAGATGGAAAAAATGATAGGATTCTCTTTGAAATTAAATAGAAATGCTATGAAGAATTTTTTTTTTTTCTTTCTGTGAGAGGTATAAGACACTGCTGTCATTAGATGGAGGTGGGTGAGTTCCAAACCCCAGCTTTGCAGCTCACTAGCTGGGGCCACTGTCCTAAATTATATAAATCTACCACAACTCTGTTTCCTTTCATGGAAAAGATAAATAATAATAGTAAGTACCTCATAGGGTTGTTGAAGATTATATTAGATAATGCATGCCTAACTAGTTGCATATAGTAGCTGTTTAATACATTCTTATCATCGCTATGTTTATCAACCTTATACAATTTCAAAATGGAAATCTCAACCATTTTACTGACTTATATTCATAAATAATTATAAGTCAATAAATATTTTAAACAAGTTTCAACACATTTAAAATTTTTTAGCATTATAAAATGTCCAATTGTTTTGAAAAGACAGAGTAAATATTCACATAATTAATTCTTGAGATTATTTCTTGTTATCACACCATAATTTCATTTTGTAGTATAACAGACAAGTTTTCTTCAAAAGGAGGCCTTGATATTTAGTCCATTTTTTTCAAAATGGACCTGTGGAAATATAGAATGTTATGAGAGAACTTAATGCTATTATATTCACTAGTATGGCGCCAACAATGTGACTCTTTATTCTGGAGGGCCTGCTTTGGTGGCAGAGTTTGACCAATCAATGAATTTAGCTCTTATTTAAGAAAAATAAAATGGATGGCCTAGGGATACTATTACTCTGTGAAGAGAATCATTAACAATTCATGGGAGAGTAACCTCATAAGGTCAGTGGTATGCTCATCTCAGATTTCTTCACATCAGTGCACAAAATTAACAGGTAATTGACCAAGTTACCACTGTCCTTTTAGCACTGAAGATTTGCTGATTGTTAGTTGATAAGGAAAATGACATCATTGTAATACCTTGTCCATCACATTATCACCCTGTGCATGCAAAGAGATGATATATTAGATCAAGTCTAAGACCTTGAATGAAGAAGAAGAGAAATTTCACAGATCCAGTTAAGTCCCTTTGCTTTTAGAGGATGAATTATAGTTTTTACTGGAAGGGAGTATTAAAGCTAATAGCTTTCAGGCGAGTAATGTATTCCAAAGGGCAAAAGAACTGCTGAGGTCTCCTGTGCCTCTTTCCTTATTTTTATTAAATATTTTATCACTCTAGAAAACACCTTAGAGCTTGTTACTGCTGCAGAGGATCATAGAATGCAATAACATAATGTGCTGCAAAGACAACTCCCATTCTTATATGTGTGCATTAAAGCTCCAGCCTCTAAACAAAGACCCTCGTGGCAGATTTATCTGTTTTGCAAGATGCATTTCACATTGTTTATTAGTAATTAGGCAAAAGCCTTCATATTGAAGGTGTTCTATAGGTAAGCATCACATTAAAAAAACCTTCTAGGCGTTAAAGGAAAAAAGGCACCTGACAATACGAGAAAAAATTAAGTTGATTTTATTCTGATACTAATGTAATAGGGGAGTGAGACTGAACTCAGCTTCACGGTGGGAGGGGACAAGGGAAGGCTGGGAGTAGGACAGAGATTTAAGCACTGGGTATGCTAGTGGAAAAGCACATTCAGGAGGCAATGGCGGAAAGCTTGATGAATAGGTATGTCAACTATTTAGTTATTCCTGAGTGTGCAAATGTTTTCTCTGTAATTGGGCCATTTATGCCAATTTGCACCCATTGAAGTTAGGCTTCTGCTTTCCCTCAGAGATTAGGAGATAAGGGTGCTATTTCTTTCCATGTTTACATTTCAAAGAGGTGGTTCTATTTTCCTTAAGGAAGACAGTTCTTTGTTTTAAAATGGGCAAGAACCTGGCAGATTTACATATATTTCACAGGAGCAGAGAAGGAATTTACAGTTATAAGTGTTCTAAGGTAAATGTTCCAAGAAAAGAAAGTTCAGAGACCTAGTATCCCTTTCTAAAAAAGAAGAAATATGTCTCAAGTTTAATCAAGCTAAATGAAGCATTAAAACTATATTGGTTACTATTACTATTATTTCAACATTAATTTACAGAAAAACATTACAGACTATTCAAAACAAGTAAGTACACCTATATGATGATCACGGTGCCAAAAAGTATTAATAAATATTAATGTCTGCCATTTAAGGGTTTCTATTAATTGACAAGAACGTTAATATTTAGAGTTTTTAAAAATATCTTTTGAAACAGATATTGCCAACTCACAAAAGAGGGAGCAATTGGTTCTAAGGAAAACTAAATTATCTAGATTAGTCATTGAATATGTGACTGAATTGAAATTAACCCCAGATTTCCCCACAAAGGATAAGCTTTGGAATGATCCTGCATTGAGTCATGTCTCTGTTAATACCAGCTTTATGATATCAGTCAGCTCACTTAACTTTTCTTTGTCTTAGTCCTTATCTATAGATAAGGGACAATACTAGTATCCAGTATGAACATTACATGAGACATATTCAATAGCAAAGGAAATTTTCAGTAAAATGACTAACGCATTGTAAGTGTCCTATAAAGGTTAATGATTACTGTAAATTCTGTGTTCTCATTCTGCCGTACTCCCTCCTAAAGAACAGTATTTTGAGGGTTATAGGATGAATTACATATGAATCATTATTGCAGGTGTCAATTACTTGTCGTATACTGAATTTTATAGGATTATGTATTACTTTGATTAACTTATTTTGATTATGGGTTCTATTTTTTATTAATGAAAACAAACAATTTTTTTTTGTAAATACAAAGTAAAGTAAAATATAGGTCCATGGAAATAGTATTCTATTTACTACCTTCTTTATAGTAGCAGTGTGCTAGACGGGTTAAATAAACAAACTATAGAGCTAGATACTTGGATTCAAATCCTGGCTCCACGACTGGTAGGTGACTAAAGGCAACTAAATCTCAGTCTCTCCAACTCTTAGTCCTCTTTATCATCTGTAAAGCAGGAATGATAATAATAGTTCTTATGTTCTTGTGAGGTTGAAATAAGCTAATAAAAGGAACTTAGAATAGTTTCAGGCACAGAGTATGACTTTTCATAATGGAGAGTTATTATTATCGGTAGTTAATTATCATAACACTTATTTCTGACACTCATCACACATATTCCTGGAAACCCATCATAGAAACAAATAATAAAAAGTAGTAAGGAAAAGTATTTGACATTATAATAATAACTTTAATTGTTTCATATGTGAAAAGTATCAACAACTACTACTCACTAGTAGACTTCAAATCTTTTCCCATCCTCTCTTCCATACTCAGACTAATCAATTTGAAGATATGGTTAGAAAATATTTGTATTGAAGGAAAGAAGAAATAATTCAGTAAGAACAGAAAATTTACATTCTGATTTTTCTATTTGAAAATATGGTGGTAAATAAAAAGTGGCCATTTTAATGGCTAAAAATGCATATATAACATATCTGTACATATATACATATACATGCAACATATAAACACATATACAGCAGGTATGTATTATATACTAACTACACACACATATAGGTTAGGGATATTAAATCCATATGCAACTACTCTCATGAAAATTTAAGATATTTTTTAAGTAAACAAAGATATTTTTATACATTTTTCAGTAGATTCTTAATTATTTAAATAAATGGTATACATTCATCTTTAAAAATAACCTTGAAAATCAACTCTTCTACAATGATCTACCATGAAGCCAGCCTGCTCTAAGTCTTATATATAAGTTTTGTGGGAAGCCAGACTGCTGTTTCTGGTAATAATCCAGGAAGTCAAACATATCTTCTGAACAATCAGCTCAAAATGACCATGGTTTGATTATTAACTGGCAACTTCCCTAACTTTTGTCCCTAATCAATCATGTAAGATGCCCCAATTCTAGTTAGCTTGCCTACAGCTCCCCCATGCCGATGACCTCAATCAGGGCATACTGGAAGCTTTCTCTTTTTTCCCCTATAAATCTTTCCCACTCCTGTCTGCTTGTGAGTCTGTACCAAGTGCAAGTATAGTGGCTGACATCCTTGCTATAGCAACCTCTACATAAATAGCTTGCTCTTATTTAGTTGGTTTATTTCCATAGTTACAGAGGAAGTCCCACTGTGACCAGCCCAGTCTGCACTACTTGTCCCCACAGGCCACAGACTTTGACCAGGTGCAATGCCCACAGAGACCCCTGTGCTTTGCTGCTTACAGATGGCATAGTCTTTGAAGATGTGGTAAATCAGCATGTTAATGGCTGTGGTAAATCAGCATAGAGCTCTGAGCTCCACTCTCTTTATGTTGAGTTCCTGGGCTATTTATTCTTTGGTTTGATACCTGAATTTTGTTAGTGATTCTGATTTACTTGGCATTCTTATCCTTGGTAGAATCAAGCCATTCTTTTTCATACCTCTTTGCTGTCTTTTGTGTTATAAACCAAATCAATTTTAGATTGTAATAAAATATAAAAAGTGATTATTTAATCAAAAGGAGCTGCAGCCCAGAAGACACAGATTCAGGTATCAACTTAAATTGTGTTCTGCCAAGACAAAGGGGAGACCACCTTTTATAGCAAAATTTTCCACCCAGGTTCTAATTAAGTCTGTTATGTGTAAATGAGGTATCCAAATTCATACACTTCTGAATTATCCTAATCACATAGTCCTGATTGGTTGGCATTATGTATCATGATTGGTCATTATGAAACAGTTCTGATTAGACAGGACAGGTCTTAGTCTACTGGAAGAAAGAAGAAACCATAAATTCCCCTATAGCAGTTGACTCAGTGTAAAAAAGCAAGGAATAGTGCAGGAAGCTGAGAGTTCAGTCTGAGATTCTTCCCAGTATACAGAGTATAAGAAGCTCCTGTCAATAAATGGCTGCTGGGTTTTTACTGTTTATAAAATGTGGGCCTTTGGTTGACCATGAGGAGTCCATCTTTGCAGGTAAATTTATTCATAGTTTCACACCAAATGAATCTTTCTTCTTTGATTCCTCAGTGTTAACTGTTTTGGGTCATGCTGTCTTAAAGTGTTGTTTTTCCTAAGAAAGAGAATCACAGAGTAGAATATAGGCCTTCTCTGCCTATTGTTCAAGCCAGGGTCACAGATCAGTGAGTTTGGTCTTTGTTTATTTCCACAAATGCAAATTAATTATTTTCTGGTTCAAGAAAAAATTCATTACACCGATGTGGTATAAGTCAATTTTGCATTTCTGTTGGTTTACAAATATGTCCATTCTTTGATTTCTCCTTTGAATCATTTCTTAAAACATCTTACTTATTTTCTCAATAATAAATAAGTAAAATGACGTTATTGACATGTTCCTTTATATAGCTTTGAGTCATGAATTTACATTAAAATTATTTGGCACTACATATAAATTGTATGAATTAAAGTTTATATAAAAGTATATATTTCTTAATTGTCTTTACTTGTGGATATCTTTATTTTGAACATATACAAGGTGAAACTTTTCATAAAGCTTTGAGAAGAAATTAAGTACTGGAGTCTTTTACTTGATAAAAACACTAAGAAACAAAAAGCAAAACTTCCACTAAAACTATTTTATTTTACATTTGAGAGGATCCCTTACAGTGAGTGATTCATGAATTACATATGAGAATCACAATGTGCATGTTTAATATGTTTAAATCCTGGATAATTTAATTTAATTTGAAAATATTGCATAAGGCATAATGCTAATTTTCAAATGGATTATCCTGAATTATTTCCTCTTATTTGACCCACTTAAATTTCTGGTTTAATATCTAATTGTTTTGTGGTTGATGTGAACATAGTGACTGATTTCAGGTGTTCGTTTTTAATTAAAGTTTATTGGGGTGACAATTGTTAGTAAAACTACATAGGTTTCAGGTGTACAATTATGGGTGCATCATCTATATATCATATTGTGTGTTCACCTCACAGAGTCAGTTCTCCTTCCATCACCGTATTGGATCCTGTTTACCCTCATTTACCACCCCTTGCTCCCTTACCTTCTGGCAAAAACTAAACTATTGTTTGTGTCTATGAGATTTTTTTCTTCTTTTGTTTGTCTTTCCTTCCTTGTGTTCAGTTTTATACCACATATCAGTGAAATCATGTGGTTCTCGACTTTTTCTGTCTGACTTATTTAGCTTAGCATAATATTCAGTTTTTAATTTCTAGAGATACAGATGGCTATGTCTTCATCATAACATATCACATTTTTAACCAACCCTGAGGAAATACACACACACTCATACACACACAATCTGATAACATAAAGAAGATAGACACTTGTTGCTGCTTTGTAAACTTTGCAAAGACTAAGCAGGTCTTGCGTGATTCTCTTTAGAAAAGCAAGGAGGGCCGGCCGAGTGGTGCAGTGGTTAAGCGCTGGCTTGGGAAGCCAGCGGCCCCGGTTCGGTCCCACATGTGAGGGCCAGTGACACTGCCCTCAAAAAAAAAAAAAAAAAAAAAAGAAAAGCAAGGAAATCCGGGTATGTCTATATAATCTTAAAACAAAGTGTTAAAAGCATAAACTAAAAAGGTACATTAGGTGTTTTCTAGAACAGAAATTTAAAAATGTATATTTTCATATCCTTTTTATTACCATAGGGACAAAGCTAAGTTTCCCAAAGAAAAGGAAAATCGTGTTTTCTGGTGAAAAAGAAAAATCATAGAATGGTATTAATTTGTTTTTCCTAATAGCAAACATGGCTGCAGGTTAGGGAAAATAGGATAAATGAAGAACATTGTATCAGAAATTATTATAGAAAAAAATGTATGGTGAGTTTGTTAATAGATTCAGCCAAAATAAAAGACAAAAGCTGGTACAGAAAAAAGACAAAAGCTGGTACAAAAGCTGGTACTTGATGTTTTCTAGGCCTAGTGCTTATGTGTAGCTGTTAGAGGACATTGACAAAAAGACAGATAAAAATTACAATGAAAGGCTGTCTATGGCCCCTAGGTATCCTTTACAAATTCTAATGTGTTGCTGTTCACTGAACTGTTTCAGTCTTTCAATAGCCCACACATTTTATTTAGTCTAAAACCAAAATGACAACCAAAGGCCTTTTGGACATGTGCACATTTGGGGAATAGAGTACATTCTCCAGAGTGTTTGGCCAGTTTTATTTTGTTTTTACAAAGACTTCGAAATGTATAAGCAAAATAGCTTAAGCTTGTTATGTCCTTGCTGTCTTTGTACCATGTAACTTTGATTTTCAGTTCCAGAATAATGCTGGTTATGAGTTTAGTTTGGCTCACACTGTTGGGATACTATTGTATGTATATCTTTTTTGTTTTTCATCCCTTTGATAAAATGATTTTAATTCCCTCATGGTAGACATATGCTGTCAAACATGAGTCAAGAAATTCTTAAAAACAACTTAACATATTTTTAATATAGAAAATTGAATAAAATAGAGAAAAATACATTTTGGATGTGATTGAAGAACAAAAATTCAATCAAGTGAATTTGAAGATCTAATTGCTTTTATTGAGTGATTCATGAATCTGGCAGCATCCCAGCTAATAAAAAGAAAGGTGCTCTGATAAATTGTACAAAATTAAAGATTTCTATAGGCAGAAACTGAGCAGGACAAGAAAGTTATTAGCAAAAGAAAAGAAAGGAATTATTGTAACTATGTATGGTGTCCAGTACTTACCAGGGTGATCACTTCATATGGCATATAACGTCTAATAACTATTTTATGTACTTGTAAACTAATATAATATTGTATATCAACTATAATTTAAAAAAATACTAACAGGTAATGAAAAAAGAACAGATTGTTTCAAGCAGGGGCTCCTTTCCTCCGGGTAAGGGTGGCAAAGGTCTTTTCAGGCAGATTGCTTCACTAGTGTGACTCCATTTGGGGCCTGTGGTTTTCTCTTTTAACAGATGCTTCCAAAATACTACCATGGTAAGTCACGTGATTCCTCCACCTAGTTTTAGGTACACATGTTCTAAATCTTTTGAAATCATAATGTATTTGTAATATTTTATCACATCTGTTTGCCTAATAAGATAATTAGCTATGTTTCTGTATAATTTTCATGAACCTAATTTAAATGTCTATATTCCATACATTTAATGGATGCCCTAGAATATGAAAACTATTTCTCCCATAGGAACCTTAATTTTGTTGTTTTTGACATTCATTGTTAACCCTGTGCTAAACATGTATGGGCACATGTTTTGGTCTCTCACTTTGATTCAGCTGAAATTATCAAACACATTATATTTCTACTATAGATAAAGCACTGGGTTAACCATTGGAAATATTCAAATTATTAATAATTGGTTCTGTTCTCAACAAACTCATGTTTTAGACAGGGAGCCCATTAAAACATTTATATATACATAAAAAATAGTGTCTTTTCTTAATCCTACAAAAATGCCATGATTAAGGATCTTAAAACCCTAATGAGAAAAGAGATTTAAAAAGAAAACTTATGAAAATAATTTATTATAATTTTATGTTATAAAATATCCAGTAAATTTGGTAATTATAAGGCCCATTAATTAGTATCAAAAAATTAATTTCCATTCAAATTTTCTTCTATTTTAAAACTCATTTCAAAGGATGCTTGTAATATTTTTCTCTTCTTTGCATGGAGATTTGTTTCCTCAGATTCAAATTTTCTGCCTATTGTTCAAATTCATATTTAAGCAAATATTTAATACCATAGAATTCTTACTCCATATTTTCCATTCAATTGTTTAAATATTGTGGGGGCATAAAAAAATTACTTTCCTCCCATCTTTAAGCTCTTCTAGCTGGACTAATAATAAAATCAACTGAAACAGAATAAGAGGAGAAAATGGCCCAAGTTTAAGTAAATATACATGCGGGTTGTCATAATGAGACCCAAAGAAGCATTGAGCAGTTAAGGCTTATATTCTATTCTGGAGCTAAGAGAAGGGGCAGGACTCTGGGATTTAAAAGGGGAAATAATTCACAGGTAGCTGAGTAAAAGCACAACACAGGGCAAACGAATTCCTGTTAGTCAATCCAGAAACAGTGGGCCAAAGGGGAACATCCAGCAGAACAGATTTTTACAGGGTTCCTTCCTTTCTACCATCATGCTTAATTCAAATCAGGCTGGTAAAAATCCTAAATTGAATATGTTAAGGTAATTATGCTAAAGTTCCCTTCCTGAAGGAACCGTTTTTTTCTATTTGAATTGCTTTAGGTAGAAAGGGAGAGAGTCAAAGTTCCTTTCTGTGTCTGTGTTTCTTAATAATCCACTTAAAATCGATATCCCAAAAGCTACATTTTGGGGTGACAAAATTTTGGTCCCTTTCAATGTACAATTTAATCTTAACTCCATCCATGACAATTTTATGCAAGAACTTACCTATTAAAAGAGTATAAATCATTTTAACTTCAATTATTTAGTGTCTCACAGGTTTTAGCTCAGCTCTTTTCTGAGACTGCTGCAAATAATGCTGGTGAGGTTGGCTTTTTTTCACCTGCCTTTCATCTTTATCCTTATTCCTGGTCTGTCGTTGAAGCTTTATGTACTTTGATGTTCTGTTTTTGTTTTTCGTTTGTGTTTTTTTTCTAATTATTTCCAACTTGAATTACTGGAGACAAAGCTATATGGGATCTCAAAGTACTTTGACAATGAAATCTTAAAAATCAAGTTAAAAGCAATCAGTTGAGAATTTGGAAACATTTCTCACTGAGAAATAGGCATGGAGTGACACTTAAAATCTAAAAGAATTTGATACAATCAGAGGGCTCCAGGAGAAGACTGATTTTTGTTGTTTCTGGGGTTTTTTTATTCATGGACTTAACATTAGTGTGATTATATGAATTTTTTTAAAGACCTAAACATTTTAGATTATTTTCAATTATTAATTCTTTTTATGGTATGGAATGAGTCTGTTCAATCTATTCAATAATGCTACTGAATGAATCCAACCAATGGGCTACCAGCCTAATTCAATATTATTGCTCTCAGTTAAGAAAAAAAAAAGAAAAAGAAAACTCAGAAGGATTTTTCAGCTCTAGGATGAGCCAATGAAACAGTACTGCTCAGTGACAGAGATGCATTCTGAGAAATGCATTATTAGGAAATTTAATCATCGTACAAACATCCATAGAGTGTACTTACGCAAACCTAGAAGGTATAGTCTACTACAGACTTAGGCTAGAAGGTATAGCCTAGTGGTCCTAGGCTACAAGCCTGTACAGCATGTTACTTTACAAAACAACATGAGATTAAATCAAGCACAAGATGAAATGATGCAATCAACAGATAAGGTAAATGAGATATATGAAGCAGCTGCTTGAGTAACACAGCATACTGTTTGATGGCAAACATTTTTTATAAGTAGAAAAAGTACATTCTAAAATGACAATAAAAAGTATAATATACTAAAAACATAAACTAGTAACATAGTTGTTTATTATCAAGTATCATGCACTCTACATAATTATGTGTGCTATACTTTAATATAACTGGCAGCACAGATTTATTTATACCAACATCACCACTAACATATGAGTAATGTGTTTGCTACCATGTTACAATGGCTATGATGTCACTAGGCAAAAGGAATTTTTCAGCTCCATTATAATCTTATATTACCAATCTACTCCAGGAGTCTGCTATTGACTGAAAGGTCATTATGCTGTGAATGACTGTAAAGAGGAAGACATTAGTAAGAGGCTGATCAATGGGATGTTATTTGTGTGTAAATGTGAGTTATTGGAAATTAACAATTGTTATTCCTGAATTTATTTTTCTCTGTGATTAGGCCACTTGCTTGCTAATTGGCACCCATTGACTCTTACTCTCAGACAAAGACTGGGACACTTTGATGTTTATATTTCAAAGAGATCATTCTCAGGGCCCTTAAGAAAGACATTTCCTGGATCCTAAAACTGTCAAGAGGCTTCTAAGGAAGTTTACATGTATTTCAAAGAAGCAGGTAATGAGTTTGCAGTTACAAATTTTCAAAGTAAATGCTCTAAGGGAGACCAGGGATAGGGCCAAGAAGAAACCTCTCTAAAGTTTAGTCCAGCTGAGAATTTTGAGATCATTTCAGCCATTGCCTTGAGAGTTTCGTTGCCTAGGAGCAGGGGTGGAGAACCCATGCACACCCTTAATAATGTTGAACTCTGTCTGATCCCTGATAAGGTATTACTATGCTGTGATTAAGGTGAAAGGAAAAATACAACCACCAAATCCAGGCAGGAACACTAGGAGTCTAGACCCTTCAGGAATGAAAGTTTGGGTCACCTCACAAAGTAAAGAACCACAACCAGCTGAGATGTTTGCTCACAGTGAAGGAAATACACAATGGGAACAAGTTAGTTTAAATTGCCAAATGACCAGTTACAGAAATGGAATGCGTAACTGTCATGTCATGAATATTTCTTCTTATCTTGTAGCAAATATGTAATATATATATATATATATATATATATATATATATATATATATATCTCAAATACCTTCATTTTCTTCTCTCTCTAATTTATTTATCATATAGCATAACGTGTATTAACTTTATATCATACTATTTAAGAATTGTTCACTTTAATTCATAGTATTTCAGTTATACAATATCAAGGAAAAGAGTAAATATCATGCCAGGACTTGACCTCCTTTTCCTTCTTTTCTGGAGAAGGTGTTAGTGTGATTTTGGTTGTACACAGGATAGTTGTATCATTTAGGCAGAATTATGACTTTGTTGTCACTGTCTTTGTTTGGAGACTAAGTGCAATTTAATAAGATGTGTTTGAGTGCAAAGTTGAGAGGAGCTGGACTTGTGATGGTCAGTTCTATGCCAACTTGAATGAGCCAGATATTTGGTTAAACATTATTGTGGGTGTGACTGTGAGGGTATTTGAACACCGATTGCCAAGTTCAGAGGGCCTCATCCAATCCATTGAAAGCTTAAATAGCACAAAAAGAGTAAGGGAGAATTTTCTCTCTCTGTCTAATTTTCTTAAAGTTCGGATATCAGTCTTCTCCTGCTTTTGGACTCAGATTTGGACCAGAGCTCATGCCATCAGGTCTCCAGCTTACCAATTGCAAATTTTGAACCAATTTCTTATAACAGGATATATAATAAATATAATTTGTTATAAGGAATTGGTTCAAAATATATTTACATAGTTTTATATATATATAATTTACATAGTTATATATATTTACAGAGTTATATAGTTATATATATAGTTAGTTATATATTGTATATATATGTAATTAATTATATATTGGATATACATATATATTCTTTTGATTCTGTTTCTCTGAAGAACCCTGACTAATATGTGTACAGTCAAATTTTATTTTTTTTTTAAAGATTTTATTGGGGAATTGGTGGAGGGGAACAGCATTGGGGAATCGGGGAAGGGGAACAGACATGTTGCTGTCTTTTTGTTCTTCAGTTTAGTTGCAGAGGATGTTGCTTCACTGTTGGTATCGTCATTGCGCTCTTCCCGGATGAGGCAGATCGGTCGCCGGCCTCTGAATGTCGCTCACCGCGTCTATTGGCAGCTCACGCTTGGCTGCCAGCCGCTCACGCTGGCTGCGGGCCACTCACTGTAGCCTATGGCAGCCCACTGCAGCAGGGGCTGCAGCCTACACCGTCACCGGGGCTCGCACAGCCCAGCTCCAGGTGGAGCTGTTGTTAGCTGTAGAGGGCAGTGTCACTGGCCCTCGTGTGGGATCCGAACCGGGGCCGCTGGCATCCCAAAACCAGCACTTAACCAATGCGCCACTCGGCCGGCCCAAATTTTTTCAAAATAAATTAAATCATACTCAAATTTAGAAAAAGTATTTAAGTATAACTGATATCAAAAGTTTGAAAGAAAACCCTGAAATATGAATACATTGTGATATTTCAAGGCAAAATAATTTGACCCATTTAGCAATACTTAATAATTTTAGATTTTTAGAAATTTATTTATCATAGTTCTAACACAATAAAACAATTCTATTTAAATAAAATTTGTATAGTCTACTTATCCCATGTCTGAGTTAATTATATTAATTCTTTTAAATAAATAGAAAGGAAAACACAACTGTTTGAAAATTAGCTAATAACTGCATATGTTCCAAGCAATCACCAGATAATGGAAGTAGTCAAAGGTATGTACAAAGCAGTCAAATTATTTTATTTTGCAATGAAGAAACTAAGACATTGAAATTTTACACACACGCACACACACACACACACACACACACACACACACACACCAGCATTCTTTATAAACCCAGACACAAAGGGCGATATAAATATATACAGAGGGTGCCAAAAAATATATATATACATTTTAAGAAAGGAAAAAATTATATTAAAATTGTAATACTCAGTATACTGATTTGTTATCAATGCTGATAACAAAAGATGAATACAAGTCATGTGTATACATATTTTTGGCACCTCTGGGGTGTGTGTGTATGTATATATATATATATATATATATATATAGAGAGAGAGAGAGAGAGAGAGAGAGAGAGAGAGAGAGAGTGAGAGAGAGAGGTTTTTATAGGAATTGGCTCATGTGGTTATGGAAGCTGAGAAGCCCCATGATCTGCTGCTATCCATCTGCAAACTAGGGAATCAGGAAATATAATGTTGTAATTTAGTCTGAGCCCAAAGGCCTGAGGACCGAGGTGCTGGTAGTATAAGTCCGTATCTGTGTTGAAAATCCCAAGAATTATGAGTGCCAATGTCTAAGGAAGGCAGAAGATGAATGTCTCGGCTCTCTGGCCATCCCTTAGCCTACTCAAGTTGGCATATAAAATTAACCATCTCATACATATACCCCGAATACTTTGGAAACTTTACTGTGTCTTTAGCAAAAGAATTCTATGAAATGGCTCTTTGAATTTCTAATGACAAATATTTTTTTATAGATAATATGCACTAAAGTTCTTACAGAATATAACTACTCAAAAACAACAATAAAAAAAGACTAGAAAAAATATAATAACAATAACATTATTTGACCCCAGTTGTTGAAACAATGCGTTAATAGTGTTTCTCTCTCCACTTCCCATATTTTTCAACTTAAAAAAAAAATAGCACATTTTAAACTTTAACTTCTGGTGTAAGTCTGAGTTTGAAGGAAGGAAAGACCAAAGTCCTAGCTTGCAGAGAATCAGGCAGAGAGAATGAATTTTCTCTTTCTCAGCCTTTTTGCTCTATTCAGGCATTCAATGGATTGGACAAGGCCCACCCATATCAAAGGACATTCTGGTTTACCCAAACTACTAATTCAAATGATACTCTCTTCAAGAAACACCCTTATAGACACAACCAGAATAATGTTTAACTAAATATCTGTACAGTTCTTGGCTGAGTCAAATTGACACATAAAATTAACTATCATACCACATAATCTTTTATTGTCTCTTGCAATGTTCTATTATTGCAAAATTAATTTTCTTTCATTTCGTTTTTTACATTTTTATTTTACATGTTTTTAGACTAAAATTTTAAAATTTTATTATAATTTACATTTTGCATTAAACCTCTGTTTATAAACTACAGTGTATTCACTGTACACTCTGAGAATTTCGCTATGGGTTTATTTCCTAAAGCTTAATACTTACATTGATACGATGAATTTAATCTTCTGAAGTACAATCAAAAGCCAGTTTTTATTCAATGTGCATATCTGAAGTAAAGACATCTATAAAGAAGTATATTTTGATATTCTAGAAGGAGGCATTAGGGGGAGACTATTCACAGCAGGCTTATCTTCAAAAGCGATTGGGAAGAAGTCTTAAAAATGAATAAGTATTGAAGATAACTTTTCTTTAATGGCAACATTGCTGAAAATTCATTTTAGCTATGAGAAATGAAAACTAGTATTTTTAGTTGAAAAGTCTGAATGCTAATGTGACTCTAAATTTACTCCACAGTGACAGACATTAAACGAAGTTTTTCTGAGTAACTAAAAGTACACAAAGGCAAATTAGATCTCGAACAGAAGCACAAAAAAGAAACCAGTTAGAAAATTAGGTTGTAATATAAATTGAGATTGGCAAAACATTAAAATGCTCATGTGAGGTTTTTTTTCCTGAAGAGAAATGGATGTATGAGTTATGCCCTTTCATTGTTTTTATTGCCCAAAATCTTTCCTGATACAGGAAATCCTTATATCTTAGAAATCACTCCTGCTTTGCTCATCTCCCTATGTAGTCTCATTCATCCCCAAACTGGTGAGCCCCACATCTCTGAGACTCCCATGCAAAAGGTTATAAATCAATTTTTACCTCTAAATATGCATGCCTGTGTCCTCCCAAAAACACAAATAAAATGTGGAAGAATGTTAAGGAGTGCTTGTTGTAAGTGCATGCCAACATTTAGAATAGAATAGTCAGGGAAATTTTCATCAAAAGAGTGATATTTAAGGAAAAGATTGAACAGGAGAGGGAGCAGGCTATGTGAATATTTGAGGGAAATGTTGTCCAGGCAGAACTGCAATTTAAAAAGCTTTAAAGTTCTTTATAAATGGGTTTTCTTTGCCTTTGTCGGGGTTCCCCCACCCTCACCCCAAACAGACCTGAAGAAAAAAAATTGGGTGGAGGTATTTTATATGGGAATAATCCCAAAGAACAGGAGTGGGGAGTGGGATAAGTATACAGGGATGGTAGCCATTCAGTTGAGTGTGTACTATGGAGCAGGTTACACTGTGGGCAACTGAGGACCCTCTACAAGTTAGATAGGATGTGTCTAAGAATTGTCCCACCGAGGGATCAGAAAACCTAAGTATGTATCCATATTGGATCCTGTTTAATTTGGACTGACTTTCATCAGGGCTACAGAGATGCCCCAGGCAGAAAAGCTGAGACAGGAGGGCTGAGTGTATAGGACATATCTGCAGTAGGTAAATGTAAAATTTCAGAAACAGACCATGGAGTATATAGGTGGGCTTTAACAACATCCCCTAGAGTCCCTCACTACTTAACCTAAAAATCAGTAAGTTGGACTGACTCTGCTTAATACATTTAATTCAGCGAATTCCTTTTCATTCATACTATTATTGCCCACTTTGTACTTTACCATAGAACATGTCAGGTCTCTCAGCAATAATTTTAAAGTACTAATGTAGTATACTAACACTAACATAAAGGAGAAAAAAGGAAAGGTACTTATAATAAAGTAATATGCATTTCAGTAAATACTGAGAAACAATTTCCTGAAAAGGCACAGTGATAAATCATAATCAATGACATAGACTGTTATTATATAGATGTTGAATTGGTAACTGAAATATCACAAACACTGTCACCATTGCTGACATAATTTCCAAAACAATGAACAACTTATGGTACAGTTGTAAATAACTTTCACCTGCAAGTTTGCCATTCTATGCAAACTGCTTGCACTCTGAAAATGTTAGTGTATATTAAAATAATTTGATTACTGGAATGGCTCACAGGATATTCAATACTTTCTAGAAGTCAGGATCATTATCTGTTGTCTAGGATGGTCATTTGTGTTGTCCAGAAGTTTTTCATTAGCACAACCCTCAACCTTTTGACAATCAAAAATATCACCTCAGGGCCGGCCAAGTGGCTCAGTTGGTTAAAAGTTGACTTAGAGTGCGAGCTCTGAACAACAGGGCTGCCAGTTTGATTCCTACATGGGCCAGTGATGCTGTGCCTGAGCTCAGCTGTCGCAGAGCTGCCAACAATTGGCAGGATGGCTCAGCTGGTGTAACAAGATTGCCTGTTCAATAGTGGGCTATGCCCATCCGCAACTAAGACTGAACTCAGCACCTTGAGCTGAGCTGCCGCCCGAATGGCTCAATGGATAGAGAGTGTGCTGTCAACAACAAGGCTGCTGGTTTGACTCCCGCATGGGATGGTGGTTAAACACACCCACAACTAAGATTAAACACAGCACCTTGAGCTTCGAGGCCACGAGCTACCATCGGGAAGCCAGATGGCAACTGGTTCCCCCCACAACGAAGATTGAAGAACAACAACTTGGCTGATCCCCTTCCCCAATTCCCCAACACTGTTCCCCTCCCCAATTTCCCACCAAAATCTTTAAAAAGAAAATATTACTTCAGATATCCAAAATTTATTTTCCATGGAGATATTTCACCTTGTAAGAAGTCCTAACCCAAATTATTCTAAACATAATCAATTCTGGTTTCTTTGTTTCTGCCTCTGCCTAAACTCAATGCAGCCTCCTCTGATCTGCCAAAGTTATCTTTGTAAATTGCATTGGTATATAATTTTACTTCTTAAAATCTTACAGAATTTCCATATTAGCCTCAAGCTAAAGCTCAAGATTTTTACTATGGCATTGAATTTCCCTCTTAAAGGTACCAAAAATCATCAATTGAGTATTAAACCAGATCATTCTGTTGCTACCCACTACCACCACCCTTTTACCTTTCTAAAATCCAGTCTGTGGAAACAAGAATTCCAAGGTGGCCTCCAAGATTCCTGATGTGCATGTTTTAGAGGGCAGGCAGAACCTGTAAAAATAATGGGCTATCAGTTCTGTAATTAAATTGCTAATCAGTTGACTTAGGGATAATCAAAAAGATTATCCCAGGTGGTTATAACCTAATCGGATGAGCACTGGAAAGAGAATAGACTTTTTGAGAAGAGAGGGATTTGGCATGAGTGAGATTATGTATTGCTGGCTTTGAAAATAGAGAGGGCCTGATGACAAGGACCTGAGAGCAGTGGCTAATAGCTGAGGGTGATTCCTGGCCAACAGCCAACAAGAAAATGGGAATCTGAGTCTTACAGCAGGAAGCAACTGAATCTTGCCAGGAATATGAGAAGTCTAAGAAGCTTATCTTTTCTTAGTTGGGTGTCTAAATGAGAACATAGTTGAATGATACCTGATTTTAGCCTTGAGAAACCCTGAGCATAAGACACAACTAAAATGTGCCAGACTCCTGAACCAAAGAATCAGTGAGATAATAAAATTTTGTTGTTTTAATTCAAAATGGATTAAAGACTTAAATGTAAGACCTAAAACCATAAAACGCCTAGAAGAAAATATAGGGATTAAATTTGCAGACATTACTCTGAGCAATATTTTTACTGATACATCCCCAAGGGCAAGGGAAGTAAAAGAAAAAATGAACATATGGGATTACATCAAACTTAAAGGTTTTTTCACAACAAAGAAAACCATCAATAAAATAAAAAAGAAACCTACTGAATGGGAGAATGTATTTGTCAACAATATATCTGATAAAGGGTTAATATCCAAAACGTATAAAACACACATGCAACTCAACACCAAAAAAACAAACAAACCCAATTAAAAAATGGGCAAGGAAATGAAGAGACATTTCTCTAAAGAGGACATACAGATGGCCAACAGGCATATGAAAAAATGTTCAACCTCACTGATCATTAGGGAAATGCAAATAAAAACCACCATGAGATACCACCTCACTCCGGTCAGAATGGCTATCATCAATAAATCAACAAAACAAGTGCTGGTGAGGCTGTGGGGAAAAGGGAACCCTGCTGCACTTTTGGTGGGATTGTAGATTGGTGCAGCCACTATGGAAGTCAGTATGGAGGTATGTCAAAAAACTGGAAATGGAACTGAACTACCTTTTGACCCAGCAATTCCACTTCTAGGCATTTATCCTGAAAAACCCAAGACACTAATTTGAAAAAATATATGCACCCCTATGTTCATTGAAGCACTATTTGCAATAGCCAAGACCTGGAAACAATCAAAATGCCCAGCAGTAGATGACTGGATTAAGAAACTATGGTACATTTACACAATGGAATATTATGCAGCTATAAAGAAGAAAGAAATCGTACTGTTTGCAACAATATGGATGGACCTAGAGAACATTATGTTAAGTGAAATAAGTTAGTCAGAGAAAGACAAATACCATATTATCTGACTTATATGTGGAATCTAAAGAACTGATTAAATGAGCAATGTAAACAGAAATAGTAAAAAAAAAAAAAAAATAGAAAAATAAATAAAATTTTGTTGTAAGTACTAAATTTGTGGTAATTCATTATGTAGCAATGGGAAACTAGCATTCAAATTTATCTAACTACTTGCCATTTCAAGAACATGTCATTCAATGTAATGTCTCTGTGACTTAACAACCAGTATATCTTATTTCTAAAATATACACTCTGATCTTATCATTTCTTTGACTTCGTATCCATCCATCTGATTTGAAAGAATTGTTCTTAAAGTTTTACCTCCTTTGTTAAATCTCTTGAAAATGTTGTATCCACACTATTTTTCTTGTTTATATTCACTACAATATAATGAGTTGTTTCACATTTATTTTTCCTAATAAACTCTATTTTTTGCAGGCAGAACTGTATAATCATATTTGTAAAACCAGTAATAAGTGCTATTCATTCAGTACATCTAGAATGAATGAATGAATGAATGAATGAATGAATGAATGAATGAATTGAAATGAAATTAATATTTTGAACTAGATTTAGCTTTGGTTCTATATTCTAATCTACTTATATTTCTCAATTTAGTGTTCTACATCTTCAATATTTAATATTCTAAAAATTGTGCTGCATAATTTATTAAATTCAGTGTTATGTTAGGGAATTGTTTATTATTTAAGTTGTGAATTCAATAGTTTAGTGTATATATATATATATATATTTTTTTTTTTTTTCATGGAAAGAGTAATATTTCTTATTTTTAATTGGAGTTTGGTTTAGAAAGATCTACTTATAAGGGCCCGTAGAAAAAAATTCAGAGCTTGAAACAATGACTAGGAAGATATGGTTGTTTAAAAGTGTTCTTTTCTCCTAAATACAGTAAGTCCCTGGCTTACGAACAAGTTCAGGTTCCGGGAGAATGTTCAGAAGTCGGATTCTTTGGTAAGTACAACAAAATGAGTTTTATACACCTTTGACGCTTCCTAGCAGTCCCCTCCACATCACCACTGCTTTTCCTCTTGCTTCCGGACATCCTGGGCTCTGATTGAGCACTGTACTACTGTCCACTATCGCACTGTACAGGAAGCACACAGCAGCACAACTGTGACAATGTCCGGCACACACGTGCACAACTTCCACGATTTGTTCGCATATATGAATGTTCATAAGTTAGCGACTTACTCTAGTATGAACCAGGAGATTTTTATGTACAATGTGGCAGAACTATCTTAGGGGACCTTGTGAAGTGACACACTTTAACATAAATTTTCCTTTCAAGATGTGCAGCCTTACTTCTGGCATAGGCACACACAGAAGAACCTTTTTCTGCATCCCTTATTCACTAATGGGCAATTTCCTCATCCTCCTAACTTGTTCTTAGTATTCTGATTTTACTGTATCTCCACTTCAGGGCTCCTAGCTCTATATTTTGTTTTCTAGTACATGTTGGCATAGTTTTGCATTTATTTAATGTTTTCTTAAATTCTTTTATCCTAATTCACTGGCTTTTTCTTTTCAAAATTTTCTCTCCCCCTTCCTTCCTTTTTCCCTTCCTTCCTCTTCCTCCCTCTCTCCCTCCCTTCCTTCCTTCCTTCCTTCCTTCCTTCCTTCCTTCCTTCCTTCCTTCCTTCCTTCCTTCCTTCCTTCCTTCCTTCCTTCGTTTTCATGTGTTTTTCCTAACAAGTCCATGTCTAATTGTCTGAGTATAGTTTTAGGAGCATAAAGGTAATTATAACTACTTCATGGACCTTAAATGCATTTCCTGTTTATATAAATTGCATGACCTACAACACTTTACAGTGATAGGTGACAGGTTACTTATCAATATCAATAGCAATATCATGAAACAAGGTAGGCTGAAATTGAATAATAAAAATTCAGAGTTGAAAGGACCTTAAAGATTATTTAATAATGCAGATCCTGCATTTGCATATAGATAAGGGAACATATAAGATCAGTAGAGGCTGAATTACTTGTGTAGGGTCACATAATTAGTCTGAACCAGGAAAATAAATCTGTTCTTTAGTACGTTTGGAGAGCTTTTTGCACTTTTTCTGGCACTCAGGAGAGCCACTTAAAAATAATAAAATACTAACAATATGAGAAAATTCTGTCAGTGATTATTATTCACCAGGGTGTGTTAAAAGGAGAGGTAATCTAGAGATATAAATGTATGCTATACATTTGCACATAGGTGTAATTGTGGCCATAGAGAATGAAATACAGAGAAACTGGCATAAAATTGAGCTTTGAATCAGGAATAAAAATATCACTGGGAGAAATAAAAAGTGTCCACACAGGAGAAAAATCCAGAAAAAAATCAAGGGGATAAAGTAAGATAGAAGTGAAAAATGCCCATTAGGTTTGAATTAGATTTGCCTCCATATAGGTCATTTTTGTCTTTATAAGATTGATTTCTGCAGATTGATGGAGCAAACTAACTTATCAGGGGAGTTCTTGTAAGGAGAACATGATAAAATTCTTTACTTGACCAAATTTAACCCCAACTCCTAAAATTTATCCTGGGCCTAGCTGTGCACATCCTTTTAAAATCCAGTTTTAGCAAGAATCTTGTTAAGTCAGTTTAGCCAGACAATCTCCTTCCACCCCCGCCCCTCCACCATACACACACCCTGGATATCTGGTCACCCAAAATAGCTGATCAGTTTCCTCTTCCTCCTCCATCACCCATGTGATGTCTGACTACCCTAGCCTGTCTGCAGTAGAATCCTGGTAGGTCGGTTTGGTGAGAGTCCCCTTAGTGCTGATATTGCCTCTTAGTAATTTGTCACCCACTGGACCTCACTTTGTTCCTTGACTATATACATTTCCACTTACCCATGCTGTATACAAAGTTAGCCCAAACTCTCACCCATATTGCAAAATTCTGTCTTGGTGTTCCCTGTACTTATTACAATAGTTGTCCCCACCCCACACCTCCACAAAGTCTTCCTGGCCAAGCTTTAACAGGCATCATTGAATTTTTTTTTTTTTTAACAACAGATAATAAATAGAAATAAAGTCTTCCTAACCATGCTTTAACAGGTGTCATTGAATTTTTTTCTTTAAAAGTAGATAATACATAGGAATGATTTTTCAAAAAGTTTTAGTATGAAAGGGTAAGGTGATATAATGTACCATTTGGAGAGAAAAATAGAGGGGTAGGGAACTCCTGTTCAAGTTTTAGTTATGTTCTTCAAATACAAAAAGGAAGATAAGATTTAAATGGGAAATCAGAAAAAAAGTGTGAGACAGCAGTGAGACTCAACAGCTAAAACATTCCAGAGGGCCAGAGGGCCCACCTGGGAGCTAGCCAAAATAAGTAGAGGATTGTGCAGATGCACGAGGGTGTGGACTGAGAAAGCTGTGGTGCTTTCTATTGTGCTGACTTCCATTTTCTCAGGGAGGCAGAGGAGGTTTTGAGGTGGGGTGTTGAAGAGGGATGGGGAAGGATCAATATCTGAGAGTTGCAAAATAATTTTAAATTAACTGTTGAAGTGTTAACCAAGAAAGAGGCTTAAGCTAAAAGAGAAATAAAAAGCACTTATTTGAGGTCAGAGATAGCAACTGGGAGATACAGATTCAGTTAGCGACTTGAAGTGTACTCCAGGGAGAACAAAGAAAAGCAGGGTTTAGAAAGGCTCAGGTTGCATGGGCTGTCCTCAATCTGGTCTTCTTTGTGTAAATGAAGGAATCTGCCAAGTTAATGGGGATTGGTGGAGGCCAATATGCAAATGAAAAGGGAATGGCTCCTTTTAAAGTAAGAAATAAATGTAGATGGTCTGGTTGCCATGGTGAGGAGGAGATTAAAGTTCTGGCAGAGCAGAAAAGTTCAAAAGTTCATGGAGAAACATGCTGGGTGGGACTTGTGTAAGACAAACTTCTTTATGGCCTCCTGGCTCTATCTTAGTTCCCTGGACATGAATAACTCCATTTCAGGCAACCTCTCTTCACAGAAATGACTTGAAGAGCAAATTAGTTAATATATAGTCGATTTGGGACAAAACCAGAATTAGAATATAAGTATCCTGACTTGAAATACAAATAACATTACATTTCCCCTCAGATAGATACTAAACTTAAATATAAAGTAGACAAAGGTGGATGTTTTTGCAGACATTGATTTTTGATTTGTTTAATATATATGATGAGACATTAAAAGGGTATAAAGTTAGTACCATTGATGTCTTACATAAGAGTAAATTCTAAAATATATCTATCGCTCATTCACTTTACTCAAATGAAAGAAGTCTACTTTACTATCTAGAAGATTCTTAAAAATTATGTTTGACAAGCTCAAAATATAGTATAGGAGCTTTAAAGTCAAAGAACAAGATAGCTCGAAGTCTTGCTTTCTGTTCTACACAAACATTTGAGTCATTAAATTAATATGGATATCTTGTTACCAAATTCTGGCTAACTTACTGTATTAATTAATATTCTAATCAGTATGATGAGAGTGCCATCCCAGTTAATACTTGCAAATCATTAATATTTTAATTTTTTTCTGAAAGGTGATAAAACTAATATAAAGAGAAAAAATGAATTGTATAAATTGATTAGTCTCGCTTTTTTGAATTTAAATATTCCTTTGTGTGTTTCTCATTTTCTGAATATGTATATGCTACACATCCTGGTTGTCTATTGAGTTGTGGTTATCTTCCAATTGATTTTCATGAGCTTTCATTATACTAAAATATTTATCTTTGTCTGGCACAGACTGGTTTAGTGTTGCTTTTTAACCATGTCCTGAAGAATTTTGGGACAATTTACACCAATTTATCAGCATTGTTTATTGATAACAGCGAGATTCATGAATTATACTTGGTCCTTGTAAGACACCTAAAGGGCATTGCTTTTGGGGCTGGTTACATAAAAACAATATGCCTAGGTAAGCACCAGGGTATGAGCAACCAGCCCTGCCCTGGCCAGGGTTTCCCATGCCCATGTCAGTGATTCCTGATTTGAAAGAAAAGAACATCTGGTACAGCCCTCACAGAGGTAATCACACCACATCTGTTCAAACCCCTTGCTGTGAGGCAGCCTTTGCTGGTAATTCACGTCCTTCCAATAAATACTGTTGCTATAATGTATTATTTTTCTGCAATAAACTATGGATTTGTACACAATGTTATCTTGGGTTCTGTGAATCTTGATCAACAATTGAACTGCCACAATTAGTGCAGATTAATTTAAGAATTCAAGTTTTATATGTCAAAATTATTTGTATTTTTCTTCATGATTTCTTTCCTGGACAGTAACCTGAGATATTTGAAAGAACAACTTGCTTCTATCATACACCTACCTTTAAGGTGTTAAGGTGTTGATTGTACTTAAGGATTATACATTCATTTTCAGGTGAATAGTGCTGAGAAAATAGTGCCTCTTTTAGGAATTCATTTAGCCTAAGGAACTTTAACTTGTTTGAACAGAGTTAATTATGAAAGTATGCCTTTGAGTAGTTAAATTTCAAGTATTAACAGTTGGGTATTTCTAAAAGTGATCTTATTTCTTATAAATTATGTCATATTCTGATAGCTGGAAGGTAAAACACAATGATGTAAAGTGTTTTCTCCAAGTGCACAGTGACAAAATAAATAATATGGAGAAGTTTTTTAAATGACAAATGATGATTGACATTATTATGTATGTATTCAGAGCTCACCTTGTTCTGGACCCTACACAAGCATCATCTCAATTAATACTCCCAGTTAAATAATGGAATAGTGTTCCCATACTGTAGATGAAAAAGAAAATTGGGTTAGAGAGGCTACATAACTGCCACAATTTCACCCAGATAGGAGAAGGAAGAATCCCAACTCAAATAAACAATCTGATTCCAGAAACATAACCTTTAGGTATTATTTATTTAATATGTGCTTACTATATTCTAAGTATTCTTCTAATATCATAGCATTAAAAAATGACTCATTCATTGACTTTTCATAATAACCCTATGAAGTGGATGGTTATTTTATACTATGTTATAAACACAAAAACGTCACACTTTCAGAAATAACAGAACTGGGGATTCCAATCTAGACAGCTCCAGAGTCTCATCTCCTAAATACTGGGCTATGTTGCCTCCCATTGCCTCGACTGAATGGTAGAGTAGTGCCACTAAATAGTAACTTGCTTTATTGGACGTTTTCTGTAAACTACATACAATGATAAAGGCTTTTATGTCACATATTGAGAATGATTTTTTAAAATTACCCTTTTTATTGGAGGATTTAAAAAAAATGAAAATTATAGCTAATGCTCATATATAAGAATGTGTGTTCCCTAGTTATTTCCTACCACTCTTCTTCTTTTAGTGATTTGATATGCTGAGGAAAGCAGAAATTTATAAGCATAATTATAGCACACCCAAGATAGTTGCACTCAAAGATGGTTATAGAGGGCAAAGTGGAAAATGATTAATTCAGTTTTTGAAAGATAGAGAGTGAAAATGCTACTTAAACACTTTTAAGCTGTCTCTTGAAGTAGAAGCAAGAGTTGTATCTGTATTGTCTGTGAGGTAATGTCTCAATGCAAATCATAGAGAACAGAAATTATAGCTAATGGCAGGCAATCTAGGGCACTTGAACTCTGTATTGTTGTACATTTATGTGTGAAAAAAGAAGGGGAAAGTTAAAGGAACAAACATTTTAGTAATGTCAGTCAGATAGACTTGTTAGCTGTTTTAAATACCTATCCAATTTATTCTGACAACTGTGACAAAGATGTTATAATTTTCACTTTACAGATGAAGAAAATGAGCCATAAACAAGTTACCTTTCCTGTCCAGCATGACACAATTTTAAATGACATATTCAGTTTTCAAAGATAAGCCTGTTTCCAAAGCACACACATTTTTAACTATATAGTAATTCCACCTCTGAACAGAATAGAGAGCCCAAAAATAGATCCATGCATATATGGACAGTTAGTCTATGACAATGGAAGCAAGAATTTACACTGGGGTAAAGACAGTCTATTTAATAAATGGTGCTGGGAGAATTGGACTGACACATGCAGAAAAGTGAAACTGGACCACCTCCTTACGCCATATACAAGAACAAATTCAAAATGGATTAAAGACTTAAATGTAAGACCTGAAACCATAAAACCCCTAGAAGAAAATATAGGGAGTAAATATGCAGACATCACCCTGAACAATATTTTTACTGATACATCCCAGAGGGCAAGGGAAATAAAAAGAAAAGAAAAAGAAAAAGAACATATGGGATTACATCAAACTTAAAAGTTTTTTAACAACAAAGGAAACCATCAATAAAATACAAAGGAAACCTACTGAATGGGAGAAGATAGTTGTCAACGATATCTGATAAGGGATTAATATCCAAAATTTATGAAACACACATACAACTCAACACCAAAAAAACAAACAACCCAATTAAAAAATGGGCAGAGGATATGAAGAAACATTTCTCTAAAGAGGACATACAGATGGCCAATAGGCATATGAAAAAATGTTCAGCCTCACTGATCATTAGGGAAATGCAAATAAAAACCACAATGAATACCACTCCATTCTCGTCAGAATGGCTATCATCAATAAATCAACAAACAAGAAGTCCTGGTGAGGCTGTGGGGAAAAGGGAACCCTGCTGCACTGTTGGTGGGATTGCAGATTGGTGCAGCCAATATGGAAGTCAATATGGAGGTATCTCAAAAAACTGGAAATGGAACTACCTTTTGACCCAGCAATTCCACTCCTAGGTATTTATCCTGAAAAACCCAATACACTAATTTGAATAAATATATGCACCCCTATGTTCACTGCAGTGCTATTTACAATAGCCAAGACTTGGAAACAACTGAAATGCCCATCGGTAGACGACTGGATTAAGAAACTATAGTACAGGGCCGGCCAAGTGGCGCGGTGATTAAGCGCTGGTTTGGGAAGCCAGCAGCACCGGTTCGGTCCCACATATGAGGGCCAGTGACACTGCCCTCAAAGAAAAAAAAGAAAGAAAGAAAGAAACTATGGTACATTTACACAATGGAATATTACGCAGCTATAAAGAAGAAAGAAATCATACCATTTGCAACGATATGGATGGACCTAGAGAACATTATGCTAAGTGAAATAAGTCAGTCAGCGAAAGACAATTACCGTATGATCTCATTTATATGTGGCATCTAAAGAACTGAATTAACGAGCAATATAAACAGAAATAGAGAAAAAACTGATGATTACTAAATGGAATGGGAATGGAGGAAGGGGAAGGGACGAGGCAACATAAACTGGTAACTACAATATTGCCACAGGGATAGCAGAGACAGTTTGGGGAATATAATCGATAATGTTGTAAATAATTTTAAGGGACCAGATGGACTCATGTCTTGTTAAGGAGACTACTTCATGGATGGTGTAGAGGCCTGGCCACTGCACTGTGCATCCGAAGCTGCTGCTGAATAATATATGTCAACTATAATTTAACACATATATAGTCATGGGATGTGGAGTATAGTGTGGGAATGGAGTTAATGGAATATGTATGATATTGGGGGTGGGGGAGCAGCAGATGGGGGTAGAAGGCTTGTCACTCTGTAAGGGGTGAAAAGGATAACCATTACATTGTTTTGTACACCTGAAACTAATAATAAAAATAAATAAAGAAAAAATAAATTCCCAATTATTTAGGATAAAAAAGAAATAATGCCCACTCTGATTATATAGAGCAGTTAAATAGTTTGAACCTCTGTAGGTAATGACATATATATCTGTGTCTATGTCAAATATCATATATCAATATCTAATCATCTACATCTATATCTATCTATATCTATATATGAAGCAGATATAAGACAGGAGTTTTTCAGTTAATCATTAAGGCAAGAAAATAAATTGATACAAAATTTTCAGTGGGAATATCAAGCATAATAGATAACTTCAAACAAATCACTGAAAAAAACCTTACAGCATGATCTACACACAGCAACATTCCCTTCAAGCAAAAACCCATGGTAGTCAATGCCAGGTTGAATGATAAAAACATGTCATCCTCTAAATACAAGAATAAAAGCACTCTCCTGAATTGAATGGTGTTGTATACTTAAATTATATGTGTCAATTTATCTATTCAACTGGTTATCATCTTATATCTTCTTTTTAACTAATGACATAAACTTTCATAATGCTTGCTCACTGACAGATTGGCTCTTGGGAATAAGTATGTACCTCTAAATATAATAGACTGTAACTTATATTTTGGACTTTAAGTCCTTATTTTTCTTTGCTAAAAAAATTAGTGACTAAGCATTATTTGAGATAAAGCTCTGTATATGAGTTTACATGGATGTATTTCAAAAAAAATACAAGTGAATGTGAAATTTTGTCTGTTTGTTGGTTTTCAGTTATCTTTCTTTGGTTGGAAGCAGGAGAAATTATAATGGCAACTGAATTTTTTGGTTGACACTGAATTGCTTCAGTGTCAACCAAAATCAATTGAATTTGATTTTTCGTTTTGAGAAACCACTGCTTATATATTGGTCCATGTGATATTGAGTGATGCTCACCCCACCTTCTAGATTCCTGAGGTGGGCTCATAACCTAGACTTTCTCAAAGCCTCCCTTCACCCTTGCTCTAGGATGCAAATTACTTTATTTTCTCTAATGAGATCTTCCCAGGACATTTTCTTGATATTAACTGGAGGGATATATTCTGTCTATCTGAAATTTAGGTCATGACAGAAAAATGGAGCTGTAGACATAGTTCTTAATGACTAATTGTAGAGAGATGCCTAGAAAATGAAGTCAACATAGAGAAGGTTACCACCAAGAGAAAGAATAATCTGTATCATACTCCACAGTCTGAGTCCCTGAGTCTATCCATATCTGAAAATTTCCATGGACATGAGTCAATAAATGTCTCCCTCCCTCTGTCCCTCCCTCCCTCCTTTCTTTCCTTTTTACTTCTCTTTTCTTTATTTTTTTCAAATTTAAACTACTTTAAGATGAGGCATTGTCAATATCAGAATTCTTATTGATAAAGTGACTTTTAAAAACACTGAGTAAAGGGACTATACTGTCAAGTTACTGCTAACATAGCTCAAGGAATCTTAATGGCATGAGACTATGGAACTTGTGAGATCTCATCTTAGGGCTCAGACCTCAGGTGAACAAGCATCAAAATCATTTTAAGTCTAGGTGTATTCATTCAAAATAGAAATTACCAAAACAGGATTTGAATAACTTAACTTGTGACACATAGATCCTATTGCTTGAGGTGGAGGCCATCCAGTTTGGGGTTTAGTTACCTTATCCCACAGGGTTTAAGATAGGGCAGTGCCAAAGAAGAGTTCACCCAAAGAAACTGGAAAAAGATGTCCTAAAGGAAACAGATGCCCAGTCAAATGTATAGCCATATGTACCAAAGTACCAAAATAAAAAATAAAAAGGAAATTCAATATGATTCCAAAATGAAGCATTCATATTTTTAACATGTAATTGCAGATTGATAGCTAATTTGGGGGGTGTGTATGTTTGTGGGGGGGGGATGTCTATCTTTTACCTGTGGAAAGATTTAAGGACAGATAGTCCATTCAATTTATGCTAATTAGAGATCTTCTAAACATGAAACTTGGCTATAGGAATATGAAAAACAAATTTGGGAAAATCAGTGTTTTAGTTTCAGAGCCAGAAACTGTGAAGTGATTTAAGAGCATGAATGACAACGTAAGATTTCTATTTCCAGCAGCATTACAGATTAGAGACACTGAATAAACCTTCCATTAAAAACAACTAAAACATAGAAAAAAATATTTAAAAACTTAACTAGGGAGGTGAAAGATGTCTACTCTGAAAATGATAAGGCATTGATGATAGAAATAGAAGATACAAATAAATAGAACGGTATCTCATGCTCATGAATTGGAAGAACTAATATTGTGAAAATGTCCATACTACCGAAAATCACCTGATTCGATAAGTTCCTATCAATATTCAAATGGTTTTATGCACAAAAATAGAACAAACAATCCTAAAATTTGTATAGAACCACAAAAAATACTGAATAGAGAAAGAAATCTTGCGAAAGAACAAAGCTTGGAGGCAGCATGCTTCCGATTACAAACTATATTACAAAGCTATATTAATCAAAACAGTATGGCACTGGCATAAAAAGTACAGACATATGGACCAATAGAACAGAATTGAGAGCCCAGAACCCTCACCCCCACCACCCACGCATATATATCAACTAATATTTGAATAGAAGCCAAGATTACTGAACAGGAAAATTAGTTATTTCTATAAATGGTGTTGAGAAAACTGAATGTTTACATATAGCAGAATGAAATTGGACCCCTATCTTACTACGTTCACAAAAATTAATTCAAAATGAATTGACTTAATGATAAGACCTGAAACCATAGATCTCCTAGAAGAAAACATAAGGGAAAAAACTCTTTGAAATCAGTCCTGGCAATGCTTTTGGATATTACATCAAAAGCACAAGCAACAAAAGCAAAAATCTACACGTGGGATGACATCAAACTCAAAAAACTTCTACACAGTGAGAGAAAAAAATCAATAAAATGATGAAGCAACCTATGAAACAGGAGAAAATACTTGTAAACCATATATCTGATAAGGGGTTAATGTTCTAAATATGAAGGAACTTACACAACTCAATAGCAAAACAAAAACAAAAATATAATTTGATTAAAAAAATAGGCAGGATACTGGAAAAGACATTTCTCCAGCAAAGATATACAACTGGCAAATAAACACATTAAAAGATACTCAACATCACTAATCCTCAGAGAAATGTAACTTAAAACCACAATGAGATATCACCTTATGCCAGTTATAATGCCTGTTATCAAAAAGACAAGAGATAATAAATGTTGGCAAGGATGTGGAGAGATAGAATCCTGGCTCACTGTTGCTAGGAATATAAATAGGTGCAGCCACTATCAAAAACAATATAGAGATTCCACAAAATGTAAAAATAGAACTACCTTATGACCAGCAATTCTACTTCTGGGTATGTATATACCAAAAGAAGCAAATCACTATCTCAGAGAGATATTTCCCCTTCTCTGTTCATTGCAGCCTCAGTCACAATAGCAAAGACATGGAAATAATGGAGTGTCCATCAACACATGAATGGATAAAGAAATGTAGTATGTATATATACTGTGGAATATTATTCAGCAATAAAAAAGAGGGAATTTTGCCATCTTAGACAGCATGGATAGACCTTGAGGGCATTATGTTAAGTGCAATAAGTCAGAGAAAGACAATACTGTATTATCTTGTGAATATGTGGAATCTGAAACATTTGAGCTCAATAGTAACAGAGGACAATGATAATTGACAGAGCTTGAAGAGTTGGGGAAATGAGATGTTGGACAAAGAGTACAAACTTTCTGTTATAAGATGAATAAGTTCCTGAAATCCAAGGTACAGCTTGGTGACATAGTTAACAATATTGCATTGTATACTTGAAAGTTTCTATGAAAGTAGAGCCTTAATGTTTTTACAATAACAACAACAAAATGGATTATAATCATGTGAAACAAATGATGTGTTAACTAATCTTATTGTCATAAACATTTTGCAATATATGCATGTATCATATCATCACATTGTATAACTTAAACTTTCACAATCTAATATCTCAATAAACCTGGGAAATAAGAAAAAGAATTTTAAGTGGTTCTGTGAAAAGCATAAACTCTTTTAGTGTAGAGAAATGCACATTGAACTGAGATATCAAAGAATTCTCACAAATTAAAATTCAAAGAACATAAGTTGAGAGAAAGAAGGAAAGAAAGAAAGAAAGAAAAAGAAGGAAGGAAGGAAAGAAAGAAAGAAAGAAGAAAGAAAGAGAAAAAAGGAAAGAAGGATGGAAAGAAAGAAAGAAGAAAGAAAGAAACAAAGAAAGAAAGAAAGAAAGAAAGAAAGAAAGAAAGAAAGAAAGAAAGAAAGAAAGAAAAGAAAGAAAGAAAGAAAGAAAGAAAGAAAGAAAGAAAGAAAGAAAGAAAGAAAGAAAGAAAGAGAAAGAAGGAAGGAAGGAAATAAAGAAAGAAAGAAGGAAGGATGGAAAGAAAGAAAGAAAGAAGAAAGAAAGAAAGAAAGAAGAAAGAAAGAAAAGAAAGAAAGAAAGAAAGAAAGAAGAAAGAAAGAAAGAAAGAAAGAAAGAAAGAAAGAAAGAAAGAAAGAAAGAAAGAAAGAAAGAAAGAAAGAAAGAAAGAAAATAAGGGAAAAAACTGGTTAAGTGGGGGAGAGAGAGAGAGAAAGAAAGAAAAAGAAGGAGAAAGAGGAGGAGGAGGAGGGAAAGGGAAGGGGAGGCAGAGGGGTGGAGGACGAGGGGGAGAGGGGAGGTGAAGAAGAGAGGGAGGGAACAAAGAGGAAGCAATGCAGGAATAATGAGATGAGTTAGCAGATTCAACAGCCAGCATATCATCAGATTTGGAGATAAAATAACTACAAAGAAATAAAATGGGGGTTGAAAATATGAGTAAGAAAATTCAAGTAGATTTATAAAAGTACAATGTGGTCACACAGCAGCCTAGCCATCTGCCCCCATGCACCTTTCCTTAACATCAGATCCTCATGGAGACAGGATTTCCACGATGCTTATGGCAAATCCCCATGGGACCCCAAAAAAGAGGGCTGGTTAGTCAATGACGGGTACAGCCCTACAGATAGGGCAACCCAAGCCTGACACAGTCATGGAGGTACCATGGGAGGAATCACGGAGGTGAAGACAGCCTGCCTGAGAAGTCAAACCTAACCAGGCGATAACATCTGTCCTCCGTGCATTCTTAACTCTAAGCCTCAGCATGAGAAGTTTCTGTCTCTGAGGAGAAGCATGTATATAGGTCATGGGACTTTCGGTAAAGGCAGCCTGCAGGCCATGGGGTGATTTGACTCTGAGCTAAGTTCTCAGGTATGATGTAAGTGACTTACAGACGGAGGAAAAAACAATGCTACTTGCCTATGTGTGTATCCCAATAAAAGCCTTACAGTGGCTCAGTTCGATGCTTATTGTCCTAGAGGCACTGAGTCCCCTGGCTAGCACTGCTTTTGAACTATCCTTTGTCTCTTTTCTCTATTTTCTGTATCCCAATCCCCAGCGGCCCTTTCGAACTCCGTCGGCCTTGTCGTGCAGGACGCGACAGTACAAAAGCAAACCTCAGGGAAATTTTTAAATGTGAAACTAAAACCTGCTTCAATAGTAGAGGGAAAGAAGTAGATATAAAGTATTCATAATATATACAAAGACATAAAGAAATGGGGAATATGATGCTGAGAAACATAGAGTAAGAAGTTCAGAATGAGAATGCCTAGCATAGAAAAATAGATCATCAGATCGATAGATGATAGATAAATAGATAGATAGATAGATGTTTAATAAAGAGAATGTGATAAAGCGTATTCAGAAGATAATTACTGAGAATTCACTTATGAATACCAGTAAATAATGTAAAGGCAATTCATACTTATACATAGGGTAGAAAATAGAAAAACATTTTTTTAATATGCCGTTAATGCTGCCAGAGGGGAAAAAAAAATTTCCTCCAAGTGAATGACAGGGTGACATGTCATTAGCCAATTGGAAGCCAGATGATATTGACCACGTAAAGAATATAGGAATTGTCTTCTGAATAGGGTGCCATGTAATAACAAATAATTGAATATGATGTGCTAAATTTCACTCTGGGAAAATTGCTCTCTGTTGCTACTTCCTTATTCATTGTTTTAAAAATCAGATTATGTGCAATTTAATTATTGCAAAACTCTTTTCTCTTTTTAGGAAATAATATTCATACATGATTAAAGATGCTCTTCCAAGCTCATTCACTCTTTTATTTATGTGATGTTAGTACTAAGTAACATGTCAAAAACCATCGGTGACTTGTCAGACACCCCTTAGAGTGTGATCTTTATGCTTAGAACATGCTGATTCACTCTATAATGTTAAAAGTACTTTTATTCAAGTGTGACTGGTCCTAAATCTATTTTAGGGAGTAGTTGTTACAGGTTTCAATGACAGCTTTGTTCACAAATGTATGAATAAGAACCTTTTTTAAAAAAATATATTTAAGAAGAATCATCAGTCCAGTGGAATTTTAGCTGGTGTGGGATGCAGTACTTTTGAGCATCTATCATATTTTAAGCTAAAAGTATGCATTAAGTAATAATCTTGTGTAAAAACTACAGTAATGGATTGCAATTCCCTTGAGAATGGCTTTTTTTTTTTTTTTTTTTTTTGAGGGCAGTGTCACTGGCCCTCATGTGTGGGACCGAACCGGGGCCACTGGCTTCCCAAGCCAGCGCTTAACCACCGGAGAATGGCTTTTTTAGATGGGCATTGTCATTTGTTTTGTTGATATGAAGAAGGCAGTTTCATAAAACCTCTCCTAAATAAAAGCTTTCTCGTAGAGTACATAGATACATTAATGTTTTTCTCCTAAATTGTTATTATTTAGAACAAGTTCATGTAGTCTTTGGTATTTTTATAACAAGATAAATGCTTTACCTCTGGTTCTAAAGTAGTTGCATCTGTTTTCTTTTATAATGAAAAATAGAGGGTTCACACCCGTTATCTGTAAAATTCTGAGAACTCCAGAAATTCCTTAAGTAGGATAATTGTATTATAACTTTTTATCAATAATGTAAGCATCAAGCTCTATTTTCCTGACATTATCAAACTATCTGTTGAAAACCAGAAATGTTTCATTATAACCATTTAACTATTTTCATAATTTTAATTAATTATGTTATCAACATTTGCCTAATGTTATATATGTGGACTTAATGTATAATATATTTTAATATATACTTTTTTATAAATACTATTTTGGAATCAGTGAAATGGCAAGAATTATACACCAAAGCTTATTAACAACAGGTTTTGATATGGATTATATTAAGCCAATTGGATGATTCTTTTTTTCTTTCAGTTTCTCAAGTAATCTATGTGCTCTATTAAATAATTTCATTTCTAATGAAATAGAATTTGAAAAACCACTTCTGCCACTACTATTAAGTGGTTGTTTATTTGTGAAGGGGGGGAAAATATCAACCTAAAACCAGTAAGTAGGAACAAGTTTAAAGTTATACAAGAAAAAACATAAAAGAATATAGAAAAATAATAGAAGGAAGAAGGAACTAGAGACTACAGAGAAAGGAGAAGAGGCAAGTAAAACAAGAGAATGATTGGGCAGGGATCGTGGTTGAGTTAGAAAGCAGATGAGGATAAGAGCAGGTGTTTGAGAAGGGAGGTTTGGTAGTTGAGGAAGCAATGGCACAAAGTTGAACCAGACCCATAAGTTCAGTTTAAACACAAATATGACAGATGTTGTAGGTATAGGAAATCAAGGTTAGCTATGGCAGAGAAAAACAGGCTGGTAAAACTTGAATAGGTAGTTGGAGAATTTGGAGCTCCATCATTCAACATTCATAAGGGTATTTACAGGAATTTGACTTTAGAAAAGCAGTTGGTGACTAATTAGCTTAAAATCATTCCTAGATGAGAGCGGCAATTAGCTATTATGGTAATAAGAGGACTTTGAAGACCCGCATTTTACTACATCAGATGCCAAGATTACCTAAACTTCCAAAATAAAGAACCACATTGATTTTATATTAGCGTCTATATGTGAATGTAGGCACTCTATGAGAGTATTAAATCATGAGCATGAAAACTGAGCTGAATTTCTGCACTCAGTGGAATTACTGTTCTCATTATAAAAGTTTTCATTACGAAGATACCATCTATGCTGAAGCTACATATGTAGCACTATCAGCAAAATTGCCATTCTGATTTTCTATGATTCCTGGAAGGACTGGAATTAGAACGCACTGTAATTTTTTTACACTGAATGAGTGTCTATAATATCCCCAAAGGGCAATTATTAATGTTTCTTTGATTAATCAATTAATCATTCTTCCATCCATCTTCCTAACACTTTTTAAGCATCAAGTGTGTGCCAAGCATTGTGATAAATCCTGACAAAACAGAAATGAACATAATTGGGGATTTCTTTTAATTAGTTTACCTATAATTTGAAAGCTGAGTTAAGAGGTATGCCCACTAGAAAGAGATTACTGGGAGTAAAAACTAACTAGTTCACATCTAAGTTTATTTTTAAGTAATTCCCTTTGGTTAGGGAAGTACTTTTTAAGTCTTTAATGAATACAGGCTGAGGGTTCATGGACACAAGATGCAAGAAGATCATAAGATTTTTAGTTAAGTTGTCTACTAAAAAGTGAACAGAAATCTCAGGATGTAACAGATCAAAAATGAGAAAAAAAAAAAGTGATATGTGGAAAGAGGAGAGAAGACAGAACAATTTGGTTAGAGTCTGGTTCCTGTGTAGACAGATGGGGCTTAAAGACCTTTCTTAAGAACTGGGAATTTGGGTATCATTTGAGAAGTATCCTCTGTAGAACGCTGTCATTTAGCCTTTCCTATAGCTATACTTGAATCTCCAGCCAGTGATATTTCCTTTCCATGGTATTATTTGTGACATAGGGTAGAGGAAACAAAGAGAATTTTATGCCACCAAATTGGGTCAGCACTAGACCTTGCACACAGATGGAATGTGAAAATTCAGCAAAAGCTGAAAATCACAGACAGAGGTGAATACAGAATAGCAATCAAAAGGGGAAGACGCTTAGTTTCACAAAGGATCTGTGGCAGGGTTTGAACCCATTTTAGCTGGAAGTTAAAAAGCACTTGCCATCCAGGATGCATTAAGTACATTAGAATACCTGCTTTAATCCCAACTTTCATGTCCATAATGAACATTTTATAAAGCCATCCAAAGTAAATACCTATCATTCTACCTCTAGAAATAATAATTTGATCTTCCAACTATTTCCATTTTCCTTTCCAACTGCACTGAACTTTTTCTTGTCAATTGACAATGACAGAGTTCTTTCAGAATCCAGTTGAAAATTTCTTCTCTACAATGTTGAGCTTTCATTTCTTTAGAGTAACTTCCACTCAGTGATACCAAACTCTCCTTGGCTCCCAGCTGTCCAGTCAGAATAGGTATCAACCTGTCCAGGAGGTGACCCTTTTTTCTTTTCTTTTTTTTTTTTGAGGGCAGTGTCACTGGCCCTCATATGTGGGACCTGAACCCGGGGCCGCTGGCTTCCCAAGCCAGCACCTAACTACTGCGCCACTCGGCCGGCCCCAGGAGGTGACCCTTTTACTGACCTTATGACATTGCCCCATTTGCATTATACTGTAGAGTCACCTACTTTGGATTCTCCTAGCTTTTGAGCAAGTTTCCTCTGATGTCACAGTGGTTGCCTGATAACTCTTTCTTTTAAAAAATATTTTACTAAACTCTACAGGAAATTATAAAGTGTTTTGCTTGAGTAACAACTCTGTACAGTAGACACTATAAAGACTGGAAGCTTCAAACACAGGTGAGGTTTGTTTGATTTTATTTTCTGGCAGGAAAATATTTAGCTAATACTACCAATTTTGAACAATTTTATATTTAAAAATGAGATTAATCTAAAATACAACAGCATATGTTTTGTTCATATTGAGACCAATATATCAATGGTCTCTACTCCTCAAACATTTCATAGAACATTTTACTAAGAATAAAAAATTATAGATTATACAAAAGTCTGTCTCCAGGGCTTTAATTGCAATGTATATGTAACATTGCAGAGATAAATAAATCCATATTTCCAGCCCATCCATTCCTAAACTTGAAACCCCTGTAGCTCACCTATTGGATATCTCCACCTGGAAGTGTGAAATATGTTTCAAACTAAACTCAGCACGTCTAATGCTAATTAAATCCTTCTCTTGGCCTTTCCTTTTGCTTTTCATCTTAGTATATGGTATTGACAGTTTCCCAGTTGTTCAAGCCACAGACCTGAACATTACTATTTCTTTAATTTCTCTCTCTTTTTTTTTTTTTCTCTCTGCCCTCCCTCCATTAACTCCATCACCAAGGCTGCCTGCTTTTATCTTGTCCTCTCTTATTTCCAGCTTTATTTCTGCATCCCCCTGCCTCAACTCTAGTTCAGGTCAATAGTGTCTCTTTCCTTTGTTGAATGATTGCCGATCCATTCCTCATACTACAGTCAGAGTGACCTTGAAAAAGGAAAAATCCGATCATCTCAGTATCATACTTAATGGTAGTCAAAGACTCCAGTTATCCTTAAATGAATTTCAAAATCCTTAATGTTTACAAAGTGTTGAAGATCCATCTCGTGCCTATCTCTCCAGCCTTATGTCTCATACATTTTGGTTATTACTGATGTTCTCGTTCTCTCTTTTCTCTTAGATTTGCTATTTATACATATTGTTTCTATACTTGAATCATTCTGTATCTTTCACCCACACTCACTCTCAACATTTGTCAGGCTATTTCCTAAACTACACTCAAGTCTCACCTTAACCCTTAACTATTATTGTCCCCAGAAAGCTTTATTTCAGTCTTATATACCAGGTTAGGTATTTTACCTATATATTTCTTTAATTTTTCTATCATAGATCTAAAGTATACTTAATTATAATTGTCTATTCAAACAAATGTTTATTTACCTTGCTCAGTAATTTTGACATTGAATATTATTTCATTTTAATTTATTTTTAATTATATTTAATCTTTTTAATTTGAATTAATGTTGTTTCATTTTAACTTAATTTTTTTGGTAGGGAGTGGAGGAGGACTGCAGTATAGGAAGTTACCACTGGGTCTTTCTACACATGTAAGTTAATTTTGATACTATTCTTTTTTTTTTTTTTTTTTTTTGAGGGCAGTGTCACTAGCCCTCATAGGTGGGACTGAACCGGGGTTGCTGGCTTCCCAAGCCAATTGATACTATTCTTAATCTTTAATATCTCTCTCTCTCTCTCTCTCTCTCTCTCTCTCTCTCTCTCTCTCTCTCTCTCTCTCTCTGCCCCTGAGGGGACTTTGCTTAAGGCTCAGGAATGTACAGTATTACAGTGAACAATTCCAGGTGTTTTCATACCTTTAATAATTCCCTTCTCACTAATGGATTGAGCTATCTGATTGGTGAGATATGGAACACTTGACAGACTAGGTTAACCCATAAAGCCAAGTTAGCCACTGGCTGGGATAACTGCATTAAAAACATAATGTATGTCTGTACACTGATTTTTCATGATTGTCTTTACTGCATTCTCCTACTGACTCATAAAACAGGCATCACTATTCTTTCATGTGGCTGCTGGGAAAGTGTTATTCAGCACACCCAACAGTGTCCAAAGTAGTTCCAATTATCATCAATTTCTTCTCAGTTCTAAGTCATATCCTCTAAAACAGTGTTCAGTAAGATATGTCTTTCTTATGAGTTGTTATTTGTTACCTAAACAGGAGAAAAGCAAATGCTATGCCTTGGTTTTTGTTTAATTCCACATACTAGGGATGCTAAAAAAAAATGTATAGACATGACTTGTACTAATCTTTTGTTATCGGTATATATTATTACAAATTTAATATAGATTTTTTCTTTCTTAAAATGTGTATATATGTTTTTGGCATCTTTTATATTTGTGGATGAAGAACCCAAAGGATACCATATAAAATAGCTTTTACCAGTCTTTAATCTAAGTGGCAATTGTCATTTAGCCTTCAAGAGAGAATCCTCCTATTTTCCAATATCAATCATAGTTAATGACCAATCACATAATCTAAAAACCTTTTTATGATAGGATAGTTTTAGATATACAGAAATGTTGCAAAGATAATACAGGGAATTCTCATATAACCCTCACACAATTTTCCCTATTTTTAACATCATATATTAGATGGTATATTTGTCACAACTAATAAAACAGTATGGATACATTATTATTAACAAAATCCATGTTTTATTCAGATTTTTATAGTGTTCGTCTATTGGTTTTCTGATTGTTTGTTTGTGTTGGCATGGCTGTGAGAGTTTCTCAGGCTTCTGTTTTGTTTGATGACCTTGACAACTTTGAGAACTATACAGGTATTTCAAAGAGTGTTTCTCATTTGGGATTTGTCTGATGTTGCCTCAAAGTTCCATGGGGGTTATGGTGTTGGGGGAGGAAGACACAGAGGTACAGTGTCCATTTCCCCACAACATACCAAGGGAACATGTTTCCTATCAAGATGACTTATCATTGTTGATGTTCACCATAATCATATGGCTGAAATAGTATTTGTCAGATTTTTCCCAAAATAACATGACACTATTCTGTACTCTTTGGAACAAAGTACACAGTCCATACTTTCCTGAGGGCAATATTCCTGCATAAATTATATAGAATTATTCTGCACAGATTTATATGTATCTCCCATTTATGTATGCTTCCAAAACCTTAGTTATATTAGCATGGACTTATGGATATTGATTTTATACTATGGGTTGTAATACAATACTACTTTATTTATTGTATTTCTCAAATTATTCCAGATTTGGGCATTGGGAATCCTTTCAGTTGTCTTCTGTGTTCCTTTGACCAACCTCTATCATAATGTTGGTTTTATTTTCTTCTCTTGCACTACCTTGCTCTCTGGTACTAGAAGATATTCCAGGCTTATCTTATATATTCCATGTCTCAGGCCTAGGATCTTATATATTCCATGTCTCAGTTCTCTAAAGAAAGCTGAATGGTATAAGAAACAAAGGTTTGAGTGCTTGTTGTTTTTACTCATTGAATACCTGTGTATAGGGCCTTTCAGCTGATAGAACAAAGTATTATATATGTGTGTATATTAACTGAGTATATATACATATCTATAAATATCTCTATATGTATCCATGTGTGTCTATATTAAACTAAAAATAAGCTCATACCGATGTCTCTAACTCTAATACATTACCACATGGATTATTCTGGCCTCCTTTCTGTGTTCATCTGTAACCTCCTATTCCAACAGTGAGAGAAAACTAGCTCCCATTATTTGCCATCCATTTACTGAATTGAATATATATAGATATAGATATAGATATAGATATAGATAGATATAGATATAGATATAGATATAGATATAGATATTTCTGAATAGTTTACTTATATCCAATGGGAAAGAATTTTAACTGCTGGGGCACATTGTGTATATATAATTTGCCATTACTTTTGTAGTTTTCATTCATTTCCACAGTTATCTAAGTTGGCACCATATCCCTCTACCAACTTCAATGAGGTTACTTCATACATTTGTAACATGATTAAGTTTTTTGTCACATTCTGTAGTCTATCAGGGTAACTATACAGCTTTAGTGGATGCTTTACTCACAACCCATACTGAACTCCTTTTGTTAACAGAGATAACCGGTAACAAACAGTTCAAGAGGTTTAAAGCTGATCCAAGGGCACATATCCCACATGTATATGTGAGCCTACTAAGTAAATAGGACTTGAACCAATTGTTCTCTCTCAGAATTTATAACAAGCACCATGTAGGAAAAGCATTAGCTGGATATAATGGTGTACAAAGGCAATATATACTTTTTAGGGGCCATGATAACTATTTGCAAATTGAAGTTATATAGGTGCAGATGCCAGGAATAGCCATGGTGAACTAGCTGATTAGTCAGGGGCAGAATGCTGCAGTGAAGAACTATGAGGCCCTTGGAGTCACTTTGAATCCAGCATTAACTTCCAGCTACAATCACAAGAATCATTTTCACTTCAATTTTCATGAAGTTAATCACATATCTGTGAGATTTCATGTTTATCCTAAAAGAAAATGACCCCTTACTTGAGGTGGCTTGAAAAGTCTTCATTTCTTGCAGTCCAGTATGGTTGATTAAATTATTCAGGGAACTATAATTTAGTCATTTTAACCAATGTTTAAATCTCAGTTTCAGCCCTATCTAGGTCTCTCATTTAATTAAAAAAATATTGTGGTGCTAGTGGGAATATTTGTTCGACCCATGCCCCCACTTTTTTGAGAATTGTTGCTGGACATCATAAAATTGATGTTACATTTTGGGAACCTTCATCATGTTTGTAATATGAATAAAGATATAAATCAAGTGTGATAAAGATGCTAACCAGAAAAAAAGCTGAATCCTGAATTCAAGTTTATTGGGTAAACATAGAAAAAAATCACATTCTTTCCTAAGAGTGTTAAGGTGAGAACTGAAAAGATGGAATCAGTTTAAAAAGGGAATTTGTGCTGAAAGAAAACATTAAGTTAGCCATTCATTTAATTTATGGAAATGGAAATAATATTTGTAATTGACCATAACTGTGTGTTATTAGGGAGAATTAAACCAAGGAAAGAGCTTCATTGGAGAAGATCTGATTTTATTTATATGAGATAGTAAATATGATACTTTGGACATGATACAGTAACTAAGAGAATAAAAACCTTATTTCTAACCCAAGAACTTGAGCACGTGTATATTAACATGTTCTGTATGAGATGGCTGGAGAAGTGCCGTAGCTTAAATTTCATTTAAGTATAAGCACTGAGGGAACTTGATGACCATGAAATGAAATTTATAAATAGTATAGAAGGAGTCTTGGAAGATGTTCCAAGCGGATTTCTTAATAAAAATATCTCAGTGGGCTATATGATGAGTCCAAATATTACTCAGAAGACTTGGTTAAGAGGTCTGTGTAAATTCTTTAGATTATAAAAATATGAAATGTTTGGTGCCCATAAGGAGGGAATTATCCTGACATTTGAGGTACTTTGTCTCACTCCTTATTATTTTTATTGATTTAATTCACATACCATAATAGTCACTTTTAAAGTGTAAATTACAGTATTTAGTATAATCACAAAGTTGTACACCATTCATCAATATCTAATTGCTGAATATTTGCATGACTCCAAAAAGAAAACTCATACCTATTAGCAAGTTACCCCCATTCCTTCTGTTCTCCAGACCCTGGCAACCACTGTCTGTCTATATGGGTTTATCTATTTTAGATATTTCATGTGAGTGGAAACATTTAATATATGTCCTTTTGTGTCTGGCTTATTCCACTGAGTATAAGGTTAATCCATGTTGTAGCATGTATCAGCACATTATTTCTTATGGCTGAATATATTTCACTGTATGATATATCAGTTTCCTAGGACTGCCATAACCAAGTCCCATAAACTGGGTTGCTTAAAAAACAACAGAAATGTATTCTCTCCCAGTTCTGGAGGCGAGAAGTCTGAAAGCAAGGTATCATCAGCAACACTGCCCCCTCTAAGACCCTCCGTGGACTCTTTCCTTGCCTCTTCCTACCTTCTGATGGTGTCTGTAGAGCCTTGATTTCCCTTGGTTTACAGTTGTATCACTCCAACCTTTGCTTCTGTCATCACATGGCTTTCTCTCTGTGTGTCTCTGTTTTTATACAGTGTTTTATTCTTGTAAGGACACCAGTCATTTGCATTAGGACCTATTAATGACCTCATTTTTACTTGATAAAATCTGCAGAGACCCTATTCCAAAATAAGGTCATATCCACAGGTAGCTTTGGTTAGGATTTCAGCATATCTTTATAAAGACACAATTCAACCTACAACATATAGTTACCCATTTTGTTAATACATTCATTAGTTGATATACATGGGTTGTTTAGACCAGGGGTCGGCAAACTTTTGATATGGAAGAGCCTCCATGGGTCAGCGAACTGTGGCTCCCGAGACACATGCGGCTCTTTGGGTACATACATGTGGCTCTGAAGTAAAATTGAAAATGAAAATAAAATTACCATAGTTTTCACTTATAAAATTTTAAAAGGATATTAGTCACATAATGGTGATTATGTAAAAATATATTTATGGCTCTCGAATAATTTTTAAATTGTTGTGAGGGACAGGATTGGCTCTTCCAGGGGTCAGCAAAATTTGGGACCGAACGATCCCAAAGAACTGCATGTGGCTTGTGAGTCGCAGTTTCCAGACCACTGGTTTAAAACCTTTGGCCATTATGAATAAGGGTGCTACAAACATTTACATACAAGCATGAGCATGTGTAAATTAGGTATATACCCAACGTATCTAACTTGAAGTGGAATGCTGGGTCATATGGTAACTATGTTTTGCTTTTGAGTAACTTCCAAACTGTTTCCAAAGTGGCTGTAAAATTTTTAGATTTCCACCAGTAATATAGGAAGGTTCTAATGTCTCTGCATCTTCACCTCCACTAGTTATTTATGGTCTGTTTTTTTGATGATAGCTATCAAGTGTGTGTGAAATGGAATGTCACTGTAGTTTTAATTTGTGATTCTCTAATCATATGAGGCTAAGCATCTTTCCACATGGTTATTGGCCACTTTCTTTGAAGAGATGTCTATTCAAGCCCTTTGCCCATTTTAAAATTAGGTGATTTGCCGTTTCTCGCCTCTTATTTTACTCCAGTATGAGTGAATTATATTGTTGGTGAGTGAGCTAAAGCAAAGACCTGGAGAGATCTTACACCAAGTTTCACTAACACACATACTTCTCCATGTGCATCTTTGAAATTGTTACAGCAGCTTCCCAGTGAGTCGTATCTCTAGGACTGGGGCAATACATGCGTCTCCCCAAGTCCTTCCTTCCCACATTAGAGACCCAGGATAATAGATATGATCTCTAATGAGGTCTCTCGTCACTAACTTAGAAGAAGAAATATTTAGGTAAGGAAACATTTCCATATCAGACTCTAGAGGATCACTTATTTTACACTGTATTTTCCAAGGATTCAGTTCCATAAATCCATACACCCTAGATTTATGTAACCTAAGCAATCCTGAATTAGAGATCACTTAGTAAGATAATTCCCTTGATATGGACATCCCTTTAATTCTAATAGCGTTAGTCTGTTTTCCAGGAGAGCCAGTTATCAGCATGTTTGCGAGGTGATTAGACTGGGTCACCTGCTTTCTTTTTTTAGACAAGAGTGTCCCTGCCCCCAGCCAGAAAATCAGGAAATACACGGATCTCAAGTAATGATTTTAACTTCTTCCTACCCAATGAATAACAGCCATCAACCCACAGTTCTTGGATGAGTAGGCATAAACTTTCAATCTTAAAATTGTGTGCTTGCCTGTGTAGGTGTGTAGGGATTGGCTGCAGCATGGGGAGGGGGTAGTGTATTTGCTCTGCCTGTTAAATATTTCCTGAAATATACTGAACATGATCTAGACTAGTACTTCTCACAGGATGTTCTCCAGACCAGCTAAATCAGCATCACCTAGGAACTTGTTAGAAATGTGAATTCTTAGTCCCCACTCCAGAACTACTGAAATCAGAAACTCCACAGCCAAGCCCATCCCAGTTATCTGTTTTACAAGCCTTCCAGGTGTTCTAATGCATGCTCTGTTTTAAGAACTGCTGATTTAGAGTGTGAGGCAAATACAGGTAGTCTCATGCAAATCAACAGTTAGTCTCAGATTCTAAATGATTCCTTTGGCTTCCAGTAATTTTGAGGATAAAAGGCCTGCAGCCATTTTTTGGTGTTTCAAAATACTGGGTTGTCGGAAAAGTCATGTCGCATTTTTGTAACGAAAAACAGAAAAAAATATGTCATAACTTTTCCGACAACCCAATATTACTTATCCTCTTTAAAGAAAAGTAATTTTTATATGTTGAAAATAAATCTGTATTTTTGCTCTTTATAGATATCAAGCTTTCAATTTAGTTCTTACCATGAAACTTAAGTTAATTGCCTTTTCTGAGACCATCTTTACTCAATCTTCAGACTCAGAAAGAACAACTTTCATTTCAGTGCATTACAGCTGAAGTCTGCTCCTCAGTGGACTTCTTTCAAATAAGTAATATAATGAGAATACCACAACTGAGTCTAACCCAATATTTGCATAAGTCTAGTCAGTGTGTCTATAGTGATTTTACCTCTATCTGTATCAATTTCCCTGTATTACCATGGTTATCCACTCGTTTCTAGGGGAGTTGGAAATGTTTCTCCTATCTGCACATTATTTTCAATATGAAGTCTGTGTTTTAAGGCAGTTCCCCAATCTCCCACCTTTCAATGCTCAGACAATTCAAGCTTGTATTATTTGTCTACAACGTCTGACAATTACATTTGGGAATTCGTTGCAACGATGTTGCTAACCTTTCTTGATATGAGAGGTTTTATTCATTATGAATTTGTAACAACTGGAAAAACAGTTAGCCAAGTAGACTATTTGGAATTGCGTTAGACGACCTGAATTTTTCACCAACAATTCATGGCTCTTGCATCATCACAATGCACAAGTTCACAGGGCACTGTCTGTGAGGGAGCTTTTAGCCAGTAAACAGATAACTGTATAGGAATTCCCTCCCTACTTACCTTATCTGGCCCCCAATGACTTCTTTCTTTACTCAAAGATAAAGAAAATATTGAAAGGAAGACATTTTGATAACATTCAGTACATCAAGTGTAATACGATGAAAGCCCTGATGGCCATTCCAGAAAAAGAGTTCCAAAATTACTTTGAAGTATGGACTAGACATTGGTATTGGTGCATAGCTTCCCAAAGGGAGTACTTTAAAAGTGGCTGTAGTGATATTCAGCAATGAGGTATGTAGTACTTTTCCTAGGACGAGGTTGCAAACAAACATAATTCTCCTACCCCATATTTGACAAAAAAGTGGCTTTCTTTGTTTTCTTGAAACAGACAAAATCAAAGATATTTAAAACTTGAATGCAGTGGGAATCCAGTCTTAAGCCTCAGTGAAGTTTATACAAATACTTTAAACTCTCTGGAGGTGTTTTGGGGAGATACTTAAAGATATGCATTTATTTTAGGGATCCTACTCTATTTTGCTTGCAAACACAAACAAATAATCAGACAAACAAAAAAAACCTTACCTGTCATAAATGAATACTTATATAGAGAGAGTTACACCACTGCTGAAGATTTCTAGAGAGATTTAAGCATTTTTATTAATCTGGATTCTTCAGAAAAACAAAACCAATAAGATTAAATAGATGATATGCAGATAGATAGATAGATAGATAGATAGATAGATAGATAGATGATAGATAGATGAAAGATAGATACCAATAAGGTATACACCAGGGTTGCCAAAGAAAAAATGTATATACACATTTTAAGAGATGTTAATATTTGGAAGTGCTCAAAAGGCTGCATGAAAAAATTAGATCACCTGAACTTTTTGCCAACAATTCATGGCTCTTGCATCATGACTATGCACCAGCTCATATCACTGTCAGTTATCTTAAAGTGTGTATTCATATTTTTTTGGCACCCTCTCTCTCTCTCTCTCTCTCTCTCTCTCTCTCTGAGAGAGACTTATTATAAGGAATTGGCTCATATAGTTGTGGAGGCTGAGAAGGCCCACAATCTGCCTTCTCCAAACTGGAATCCTACAGAAGTTTATCCCTTGGCTGAAGATCTGAGAACTAGGAGCATAGAGGGCAGGAGAATATCCACACCCCAGCTCAAACAATCTGGCAGGATGAAAAAAGAGATTAATTCTTTTTTCTCTGCCTTTTGTTCTCTTCAGGCCCTCAGCAGATTGGCTGATGCCCTTGAGTCCACACCTGTAAATGCTAATCTTATCTGGAAACACCTTCACAGACATACCCAGAAACAAAGTTTAATGTAGGCCCCTGGTGGCTAGTCAATATGTCACTTAAAATTAACCACCCTAATATTGCTGTATAAAAAATTATGTATATGTAGTTCTTAAAAAGTACTTAAATCTGATGCATTTGTTTGGTTCTCTAGTCTACATTTGTAAAAATGATAAAATAAAAAATTCAGTTTACAAAGCAATAAAGGATATAAAAATAGAATACAAATACTGATTAAAAATGAAATTCTTCCTAGTGGCCCCAGTTCGGTCCCACATATGAGGGCCAGTGACACTGCCCTCAAAAAAAAAAAAAGAAAATCTTAAATTTTGAATTTACGCTGCTCATAACAAACAATTCATTCTCCTTTAAAGACAATGGATCACTCTTAGAGAACTTTCTAACATATTTATTGGACATACTAATTTGAATCTAATAATAAAGTTTTTTATTGTATATTAAAATTTTAAGAAGAAACTTTTTAGTTTATTTTTTGATATTTGCTAAAAATCTTTAGTCTTTTTTCTTTACATTGATAGATAAGCAAGTTGCCTTTTGAAACAAACATTTAAATTGTAATTAATTCTTAAAAGCTTCATTTAATTAACTGCATTTGAAATTAAATTCAAAGATGAAAGATAAATTACTACTTCATACAAATTTCAACAAATATATAACATATCAGGTATAAAGCTATGATGCTGGAAGTTTTGTTTTAAATTTCTTTAAAAACCTCTAAAGACTTTCTTTGGACATTTCCATTACATTATTGTATTTCTCCAACTGAAATAATAAATGTGATTGACATTTTGACTACTATTATTTAAATGTTTTTTCTTACTCTCTTATACTTGTCATTGCACTTATTTTTTTAAAGTCAGGGTTAATATGTATTCTATATTATTAGTAGCAACATAGAAAAATCTACACGGATGTAAGATGTCCGTAATTTTTATAAAAGCAAGGATTAGTGCCTGTGATAGTCTTGTTCTTAGCCTCATTCTTTCATACAATAGCTTCAGTACCATTTAATGCTATTTTTTTTTTCAATCCAAATAAGATCCTTTCATTTGATTTAGTGCTTTAACCTCTAAAGTCACTTTGCTTAATGGATCTGGTTTTGATTTTTTTAGTCATTTTATTCATAAATGTACCACAATATTCATCATTATAGGAGGCTTATGATGAATTACCACAGATCACTGAAAATAAGGCATTGAGTCAGATAGCAAGGTACCTTATTAGCACTTTTTCCCAGACCAGTAATCATGTTCCTATTGAAATTTAGGAAATTGCTGTCATATCATCCTCTTCCAGCCCTTATTTTAAATAACTTCGTCAGATTATTTTGCTGCTGGGTTGAACCCAACCATGATAATGTTGCTAAGTGTGAATTTTGGAAGACACTGCTCTTGCTTCACACTTTTGTAAAAAAGGAAACAGTATTTCCCCACCAAAGTGTAATAGAGTGCTTTCTATATTTCTTAATTTTAATTTTTTAAATATATATTTTTTCAATTACGTTGACATACAACATAATATTAGTTTCAGTTGTACAACATAGTGAATAGACACATACTTATGAAGTGATCACCCCAATAAATCTAGTACCCATCTGACACCATACATAGTTATTATATTATTGACTATATTCCTTATGCTATACTTTACATCCCCATGACTATTTTGAAATTATCAATTTGTACTTCCTTATCCCTTCACCTTTTGCACCCATTCCCCCTACCATCCTCCCATCTGACAACCCTCAAAATGTTCTCTATATCTATGAGGCTCTTTCCGTTTTGTTTGTTTGTTTATTTTGTTCCTGAGATTCCACATATAGGTGAAATCATGTCATTTGTCTTTCTGTGTCTGACTTACTCAACTCACATAATACCCAGTAGCTCCACCCATGTTGTTGCAGATGGCAGGATTTCATTATTTTTTTTTATGGCTGAGTAACAGTCCATTGTGTATGTGTAAATATATATACATATATACACACATATATATAATTTATATATATACACATATATACATATATATTACATATATATATTTTGTTTGTTTGTTTGTTTGTTTCTCTTATTTATCCATTCATCTATTGATGGACACCCAGGCTGACTCCATATCTTGAATATTGTAAATAATGCTTCAATGAACATATGGATGCACATGTCCCCTTGAAATAGTGTTTTGTGTTTCTTCAGATAAATATCCAGAAATGAGATTGACTGGTCCTTCTTTGTCTCTTATTATAAACTTTGTTTTAAAGTCTATTTTGTGTGGTATAAGTATTGCTATCTCAGCTTTTATTTATTTATTTTTTTTCATTTCCATTTTCATGAAGTATCGTTTTCCATCCCTTTACTTTCAGTCTGCGTGCCTTTTGATTTGAAGTGAATCTTTTGTAGATGCATATATAAAGGTCTTATTTTCTTTTTCATTCAACTACCCTATGTCTTTTAATTAGAGCTTTTTAATCCTTTTATATTTAAAGTAATTATTGATATGCAGATATAGCCATTTTATAATATTTTTTATCTTTTTCTTTTGTTTGTTTTTTCCCTTCTTCTTAAAGAAGTCCCTTTAAAATTTTTTGTAATACTGGTTTAGTGGTGATTAACTTCTTCAGCTTTATCTCATCTGGGAACCTTTTGTTGGTCCTTCAATTGTAAATAGCTTTGCTGGGTGGAGTAATGTTGGGTTTAGGTCCTTGCTTTTCATCACTTCGAATATTTCTTGTCAATCCCTTCTTGCCTGCAAAGTTTCTGTTGAGAAATCAGCTGACAGTCATATACAAGCTCCCTTGTAGACAACTCACTACTTTTCTCTTGTTGCTTTTAAGGTTCTTCTTTGTCTTTAACCTTTGATATTTTAATTATGATGTGTCTTGGTGTGGGCCTTTTTGGGTTCATCTTGTTTGGAACTCTATACTTCCCGGTCTTAATGTCTGTTTCCTTTGCCAGGTTAGAGAAGTTTTCTGTCATTATTTCTTCAAATAGGTTTTCAATTCCTTGCTTTCTCTTTTCTCCTTCTGGTATCCCTACTATGATACAAATGTTGGTAGGCAAGATGTTGTACCCAAAGCCCCTTAAAGTATTCTTTTTTTTTTTTTTTTAAAGATTTTTATTGGGGAATTGGTGGAGGGGAACAGCGTTGGGGAATTGGGGAAGGGGAACAGACAAGTTGCCGTCTTCTTGTTCTTCAGTTTAGTTGCGGAGGATGTTGCTTCACTGTTGGTATGGTCATTGCGCTCTTCCCGGATGAGGCAGATCGGTCGCTGGCCTCTGGATGTCGCTCATCGCGGCTATTAGCAGCTCACGCTTGGCTGCCAGCCGCTCACGCTGGCTGCAGGCCACTCACTGTAGCCCATGGCAGCCCACTGCAGCAGGGGCTGCAGCCCACACCATCACCGGGGCTCGCACAGCCCAGCTCCAGGTGGAGCTGTTGTTAGCTGTAGAGGGCAGTGTCACTGGCCCTCATGTGGGATCCGAACAGGGGCCGCTGGCATCCCAAAACCAGCGCTTAACCAATGCGCCACTCGGCCGGCCCCCCCTTAAACTATTCTTATTGCTTCTGTTTTGCTGTTCTAATTGAGTGTTTTCTACTAACTTGTCTTCCATATCACTGATTCAGTCCTCTGCTTCATGTAATCTACTATTGATTCCATCTAGTGTATTCTTCATTGTAGTCTTCTATTCTAGCTGTTCTTTGTAATATTTTCTATGTTCATTCTTATGTTTTATATCTCTTTGTATAAGCTTTCACTGAGTTCATCTACTCTTCCCCTAAATTCATTCAGCTCTTTATAACCAGTATTTTGAACTCTGCATCGGGCAGATTGCTTGTCTCCATTTAGGTTAGTTTTTTGTTTGTTTTCTGGTGTTTTCTTTCATTTCAGACATGTTTCTTTGTCTCCTCATTTATTTTTACATTCTTTTATTGTGAAATAAACATTGTTTTTTAAATTAGTTTCAGGTGTACAACACAATGCAATAGTTATGCTTTTTACCCCTCAAAGTGACAACCCCCCTCCCCCAATTCGCCACCCCACTCCTCCCCCCATCCCATATAATACATATCTATTACAATTCCTTTGACTCCCTTCCACAGTATACTCCACATCCCATGACTATCTATATATTCAGTTACAGTTGACATACAATATTATACAACATCAGCTTCAGGTGTTACAGTGCAGTGATCAGGCCTCTACTCCATCCATGAAGTGGTCTCCCTACCAAGACATGTGACCATCTGACACCCCACAAAATTTTTACAACATTATTATATTCCCTGAACTGTGTTTCATATCTCTGTGGCAATATTGTAGTTGCCGATTTATGCTGTCTAATCCCTTCCCCTTCTCCCTTATCCCCACCCCCGTCCCAACTAGTAACCCTGTTTTTCCTCCATATCTATGAATCTGTTTACTTTGCTTGTTGATTCAGGTTTTTCAGATTTCACACATAAGTGAGATCATATGGTCTTTGTCTTTCTCCGACTGACTTATTTCACTTAACACGATAGTCTCTTCACAACATTATCAATTACATTCCCAGAACTTCCCCCGATATCCCTGTGGCAACATTGTAGTCACCCACCTACGCTGTTCAAAATCTTCCCCCTCTCCCTCTTCCCCACTCCCTCCCAGCCAGCACCATCAGTTTTTCCTTTATATCTGCTTGATATGATTTCAGTCTTCTTAAATTTACTGAGATTTGTTTTCTATCCTAATGTGGTCTATCTTGGAAAATGTCCCATGTGCACTTGAGAAGAAAGTATATTTTGTTGTTTCAGGGTGAAATGCTCTAAAAATATCGATGAAGTCCAGCTGGTCTAAAGTGTCATTTAAGGCCACTCTTTCCATGTTGATTTTCTGTCTAGAGGATCTGTCCGTTGGTGACAATGGGGTGTTGAAGTCCCCTACTATGATATTGTTACTGTTGATCTCTGTCTTTATGTCTGTCAAAATCTGTTATATATAATTAGGAGCTCCTATGTTTGGTGCATAGATGTTTATTATGGTTATAGTGCCCTCTTTATCTTTTATTTAAAAGTCTTCATTTAAAAGTCTATTTTGTCCAAAATAAGTACTGCTACTCCAGCTATTTTTTCTCATTTCCATTTGCATGAAATATCTTATTCCATCTGTAAACAGGGGTCCTATTTTCTTATGCACTTAGCACTCTGTCTTTTGATTGGAGCATTTAGCCCATTCACATTTAAAATGATGATTGATAGGTGTATATGTATTGCCATTTTGTTATTTGTATTCCTGGTCTTCCTGGGTTAGCTTGTTTACCCCTTTCTTTTGTTTAAAAAAGCCCTTTTAACATTTCTTGCAATGCTGGCTTGGTGGTAATGAATTCCTTATGCTTATTGTTTTCTGAGAAGCTCTTTATTTCTCCTTCAATTTTAAGTGATAGCCGTGCTGGGTAGAGCAATTTTGGTTGTAAGCCTTTATTTTGTGTCACTTTGAGTATCTCCTGCCACTCCCTTCTGGCCTGCAGAGTTTTTGTAGACAAGTCAGCTATTAGTCTAATAGGAGTTCCTTTGTATGTAACCTGCTGTTTTTCTCTTGCTGCTTTTAGGATTCTGTCTCTGTCTTTAACCTTTGCCATTTTAACTATGATGTGTCTTGGTGTGGACCTGATTGGGTTCAGCTTGTTTGGAACCTTCTGCACTTCCTGGACATGTATGTTGATTTCCTTCACCAGGGTAGGGAAGTTTTCAGTCATTATTTTTTCAAATACATTCTCAACCCCTTGCTTCTTCTCTTCTCCTTCCAGTATTCCTCTGATGCGACATTGTTGTGTTTCATCTTGTCCCATAGGGCTCTTAAACTATTTTCATTGTTTTTTATTCTTTTGTCTTTTTGTTGTTCCAACTGGGTGATTTCTGCTATTTTGTCTTCCAGATTGCTGATCCGATTCTCTGCTTCATTTACTCTACTGGTGATTCCTTTGAGTGTGTTCTTCATTTCAGTTATTGTATTCTTTAGTTCTAACTGGTTGTTTTTTATGATTTCTCTATCCTTCCTTATGTCCTCACTAAGTTTGTTAAATGTTCTTATCATCAGTGTTCTAAACTCTGTCTCTGAAAGGTTGGATCCCTCTGTTTCATTTAGTTCCATTTGTAGAAGTTTCTTCTAATCTTTGACTTGTGACATGTTTCTTTGTTTCCTCATTCTGGCTGTTGCTCTGGGATTGCTATGATATATTAGATAGATCACCAGGAGCCCCTCGGCTGGATCATGCAGGCACACAGCCCATGGCCCAACAGTCCCAGGAAAACTCCCAGTCTTAGCCTGTCCCAATCAGCCACTCGCAGATCAGGCCAAGCAGCCTGACAATCAATCACCAGCCTGGCAACTCTGCACACGCAGTGCGGAGAGCAGGGACCCGAGGCCGCTCGCACAATCCTGCATCTCAGGGAGCAGCCTGTTGGATCCAGAGGGCACCGGCCCAGCGTTTCCCTGGCAATGCAGTATAAGCTGGGAAGAGGGTGGGGATCCAAGGCTGCATGCACACACATGCACATACTTCTGCGCCAATTCCACCAGACCAATGAGATCCCGGATCCGACCCTCTGTGGGAGATCCCAACCCTGATAAAATGGTGCCTCCTGTATACCACTCACGTGCAACTCCACACCGGGGGAACAATAGTTCCAAAACTTCCAGCTGCTGCACCAAAGGTGCTCAGTTCAGTCCGTCACCACAGGCTCCTGGACCCTGCTCACAGATCTACTCCCTCCACCAGGAATTGGGTGAGTGCTCACAAGCGTGCGAGTCCATACACCGGTCCCGCTGATTCTCTAGCTTCTCTCAGCCTCACCGAACTGAGCAAAGAGAGTCCTCACCAAGCTCTACTGCTAGCTATCTTGGAACTCCTCTTCCCAGCAAAGGAACTCTGGGCTGGATGAGTTCGGTGTGGGGCCGGAGGGTCTCTCCCCTAATTGGAGAAGCCTCCCCATGGCTGAGGTGTTCCTCATGGGGTTCATTCTCTCTCATCTCCGCCCCCCCTCCACCAGACTTGACGTGGCCTCCTCTTTAAGTTCTTCGTTTAGTGGTTCTGTTCATCTAGTGTTCTGGGGACCTCCAGGGTTGAATGTTGTATAAATTGTTTGTAATTTTGGTGTGATCCTGGGAGGCAGTTAGCACAGTGTCTGTCTATTCCACCATTTTTCCGGAAGTCCCCTGTCTCCTCATTTTGGCTACCTCCCTGAGTTTGTTTCTATGTATTAGGTAGAGCTCTATGTCTCCTGGTCTTAGTTGAGTGGCCTTATATAGTTGGTGTCCTGTGGAACCCAGTGGCTCAATCTCCCTTCATGAGCTATTTGCTCTAGGTGTGTCCCTTGTTTGAGATGTGTGTGCCCTCCTGTTGTAGTTGAACTTTGGTTACTGTTTGCATGTTAGTAGATCGGATTTATCTTCAGGCTGATTGGTTCATTGCTACAATGGAGGAGCTGTTGTGCAGCGGCTGACTTTCCAGAGCATGATTTGCTTTAGCAGGGATCTGGTGCTACTCAGTCTGTCTTTTGTGTGTATCACTCTTGGAGGTAACTGGATAGTGTTGCAAGCCCAGGGGCCTTATTGGAGGAGCCCTGACACAGGACAAGTTCAGCTGCAGCCTGTGCCCTCCCTGGGGCCACCCAGAATGAGCCACAAAGAAATTTGTAGTTGGCTGTCACCCATGCTGGGCTAGGAGATTTCTAGAGAGGCCAGTCCATGAACAAAGGCCAGCTACCTGTAATGCCAGGCTTTGGGCTGCTCAGCAAAAGATATGGGGAACACCAAGGACAGATGCTGCTTGTTTGGAATTTGTGAAACTTTGAGAGGTTTTAAAAAATTTCATAGCATAAGCCAAGACAAACTGTATGGAAAAGCCACTGGAAGCACTTTTTGTGGACCCACAAGTTGGGTGTAGTGGTGTCTCAGGGAATCTCCAGGACTGGCTGAACAGTTTTAGCCAGGTTGATGGAGACTCAGATATGGAGCTCACCTAAGTCCACACACTGGGAGCGGGGAGGGCTAAACAGGGAACAATGGCTTCTGCCAGCTCCTCTGTCTGGGAGAAAGCTGAGCCTCCAGCCCTCACTATGAAGCCAACCAACCCAGCTCCTCCCCATATATCCCTGGCACCCTTCAAACTGCCACCCTAAGTCATAAGCTCAGATTGAATATGTCTGTTAGTGAGTGAGTCCATGCATGGGCCCTTTAAGAGAAGCATCTGGAACTCTGGCAGCTCTCCATCTCACATATCCACAATCTTCACTGGTTCTCATAGTCAAATTTGTGGGGACTTTTCTTCCTGGCACTGGAACCTGGGCTGGGGAACCTGGTATAGAGCTAGGGCCCTCACTCCTCGGGGGGACTTCTACAGACAAGATATCCCTCCCAAGTTTTAACCACCACATGTGGCTGTGGGACCAACTTCTTTTGCATCTCTGCCCCTCCTACCAGTCTCAAGGTAGCTTATTCTGTATGTTCCTAGCTGTAGGACTTCTGTTCAGCTAGACTTCAGGTGATTCTCAATGATGGTCATTCTGTAGTTTAGTTGTAATGTTGATATGGTAGTGAAAGGATGCAGGCACAGCATTTACCTACTCCTCCATCTTCATTGGAAATCTCTTAATATCTATTTTTATGTGAAGATAGGTGCCCCTTGCCTGGTTATGTCCTTTAGATAGTAGTCAAACCTAAATAGTATTGATATGTAATGTACATTATGATTTTGAAAGTTCACTACGTTGTTTTTTCCTATTTTTACTCATATCTCTGACCCTATGTTTATCTATGTATGTCTAAAATTTAATTTTGCTCAACAAATTAAGATATATATATATTAATATTGTCATTTAAAAAGTATATATATATATAAATGTAAATGTAAATATTTACTAAGGAACATAATTTACTACAAAAATGAAATTATTTTCCCTGTATATTTGAAATTATTGAAAGTTAAGACTATTGCAATATTATTTATAATATTTCAAAATAAACTGAGGTTGTTTGAGCTTTCAATAGTATAGATGGCAAATTTGTATAGAGAATTACATTATTTTATGCTAAAACAGGTCAATTATCTGTTTACTAGCTTTCTGATAAGCAATACAAAATTGATCAATTATTAAGCTTCTAAAATTTCAGCTCCATTGGGGAAGTTTTTAATTCTTAAAATCTTTCTATTGACATGGAATGCAATCAGTTTACTTAGCACTTAGAGCATTATATAATCTATGAAATATACTTTTAATATTGACCAATTATTTCATGTTTATTGTGTTCCTGGTGTTTTCCCAATAGTTTTAAATACATTACTTCTATTACTGTGTTTAGAAATCAAATAAGGTAAATATTGTCATTTAAAAAGTATTTTGATAGTTGGCTGTGAGTCCTTGCTATACATCAGTATCATGACACATTATCTTTTAAAGTCATCACACATATGAATTCAGACTAACTAGATGTTAATTTGGTTATGAATAAGTCAGTTTCAAGCTTAAACTCTTGCCTAAATCCTACTCAAATTGCTTCCTCCTGGTAGGTTTATTTTAAGATTTAATGATTGATTCATATCAAAATTGAAAAAAAAAACCTATACATTTCTTCAAATTGATAATAAACATGGAAGGTATTTGGTATATTGTAACTTTTTGAAATGTTTTATTCCCTTAGCACGTTGTTTGACTATTTCAAGTATAGACTACATTTTCTTGTTTTGTCTGACATTATTAAAATTGTCTTATCTTCCTCTCACAGAATTTCCAATGAGAAAGTACTCTTGACTCTGCCAATATGAATTTTTTTTTCCCTTAGGATGAAGTGACTAAGAAATTGTTTTCTTTAGTTGGAATAGTAGCATTAAGCTATTTTTAAGTTGTTAGAAATAGAGTCATGTTTCCAGTCATCTCAGTAACAGTCTGTTTTCTCGAAGTAAGAAAGAATTAAACACCCAGTCATGACTCTTCCAAATAGATGCTTGTTCAGGTCAAACAGTAATTCTAATACTGTAATTCTAACAGCAATTGTAGTGGATCAATTGAAACTTAAGTAATTTGTCTTGCAGAAATAGTCAAATAACATTCCTAAATAATATTTTAGCTTCTGTCACCATATCTATAGCTCTTGACTGATTTTTTTTTCCTTTTCATGTCTGAAAGAGTAAAATGTCCTTGAAAGACAATCTGGTTGGTTCACTCAATGATAATTGCTTGTGTTAAACAGTAATCTTTTACATAGCATCTTTTGGATATATTTAGTTAGACATCCATTCCTGCTTTAATTAACTGACACCTGAATGAGAGGGTCTTGGGTTGACCAATACCCAGTAATCAATTCAGGGAGCAATATGGTTGTGACAATCATGAAGCAGTTTGCTAGACAGAAATGGAGTTGCTTGTAAACATTTGACTTGTATGTACTGTATATCATCAATCTCATTGTAGCATGAGTATGTTTGTTTTGATCTTAGTAGGGTTTACCGTTTAATAATGTGTCTAAGAAATCACTGAGTTTAAGAGGTACATAAAATCATTAGAATAACATGAAGTTATTTGATGAGCCCAAATCCTCAGTTAGCCTATCTATACTCACCTTATGCTAATGGGTTTTTTTTTGTTTCTTTTTGAGGGCAGTGTCACTGGCCCCCATACATGGGACCCGAACCAGGGCTGCTGGTGTCCCAAACCAGCTCCCAACCACTGCGCCACTCGGCTGGCCCAATGCTAACGTTTTAAAAATCCTCTCTACATAGGTTTATTTCTTCCTCTTACCTACTTGGCTTCTGTATTTCAACATGAGTATGATGAACAAAATCAAAATTAATATGTGGCTATTTTGTGCATTTTTTGACAATACCTGACCCCAAATCTCCACCATTATCATTGGAGTCTCTAGGCAAAGGGCAGGTCTGGAGAAAATGAACAGGAAACCCTTTGCAAGATGAGTTCTACTCTGGGAGATGATCTCCCTCCAGTGAGGCAAGACCAATATTCATTGCGCTATATTATTTAAGAATCAAAAGAGTGATAATTTCTACTACTGGTAAATTAGACAGCAGGAAAATATAATGGGTTTCACAATTAAGGACCTTTGTGACTGGCCTGTGTAAGTCAGATTATTAAAATGATTTCTGGTAAAATCCTTAAAATTACTTGCTTATCCCCATTAGCTATATGGACTTTTTTCATTGGCAATGGTTGACAAGTGTTATTAATCTAAATAATGCTAAGTAACATATACTAAAGGTAATCCTAAATTTCTGGGAAATACTGGTCAAAACTTAAGACTGAGACAAAAGGAGTACTGTCCATCCTGAAGGAATACTAGAGAGGCTACTAGCTCTGGAGTGGCCATCATGGAGAACTCAAATCCATTGTACAGAAGAATGTAACACATTGATTTGAAAACTATCCAGGGGACAGGACAGTTCAGCCTGTCAGCATTCTATAATTGTTCTCCATTCTCCACATTTAGAGAGTGACAAGTGGTGATATTGTCACTCCAGGCTTAAAAGAGAGTGATTTTATAAACAAATTTTAAGATTTGCTGCTATATCAAAGTGGCTTCTAACATCCAACAAGTTTATCTTAGTTATTGATTCCATTCAGGGTAGCCTCTGGGTGTCTTCTCTCCTCACAGACTAAGTTACTGTTTATATACACAGGGATTCATAGAACTCTCTAATTCAGAAGGGACCCATACAATATGAGAGAACCCATACAATATTACATAAGCTGTCTATATTGCATTACTTTTTAAGTCATCAGGTTTTAAAAGTAACTCAAAAGAATGAAAGAGAAAAACCAAGATGAACAAATAATAATTTATATGAGAAATAGTACACAATTCTGGGGACATAAAAGTAGAAAAAATAATTGGCTTTTCCAGATATCTCTTTTAAAAATCATAAAAGATAAGAGAATTGCTATGTGAAAAATAATTATCAAACATGACAAATTATGTACATTAAATATATAAATTTTGAAATTAAAAATTATTGGAAGAGCTGAATTACAAAATTCATGAAATCTCAGAACATAAAATTATGAAGCTGAAACTATGAGGGACAAATTAAGGTATGAGAATAAACCTATGATGTACAGCATTCAGTCAATAGTGGTTTTCAAAAGAAAAATAATGGAGATATAGAAATAATTATAGATAATTAATTGATTAAACACACAATAAAATATTTCTTATCTATCAAACTAGCAAAAATCAGAGTTGGACACTTTATTCTGTTGGAGAAACAGTCACTCTTATGCATTGCTAGTAGAAATAACAACCATCCTTTTGAAGAGAAATTTGACAATGTCTAACAAAACAAAATTGGCAATTAGCTTTAGATCTAGCATTTCCACTTCTAGGAAATTATTGTGAAGATACGTTTTCAATAATATAAAAATATATACCCAAATTTATTATTCATTGCAGCAATGTTTGTGATTACAAATTATTGGAAACAACCTAAATTCTCAGACATAGGAGAATGATGAGAGTTGTAACAGAATTCAGGGAAGGATAAAGGAAGGTGAAAGGAAGAGAGAGAGAGAGAGAAGGAAATGTAGGAAGGATAAACCAAAAATTAATAGGATTGTTAACTTACAGGGAGTAGGTAGAAATGGTGGTGGGGGGGGAGTGTTATGGGAAAAGGAAACAAAGTAAAAGACAAGATGGAGAGTGACACTTTTGTGAGTTTGCACTATGTATAGTTATGCCTTTTAGAGCCATGTTAATATCACATATTTAAAATAAATAAATTAGACAGGATTAGTTTGTTTTAGTTTCCTAGTATTAGTTTGGGGAGACCTGTATTAGTTTGCTAGAGCTACTATAGGTACCATAACAAAATGCTACATACTGGGTGGCTTAAGCAACAAAAATTTATTTTCTCACAGTTTTGGAGGCTAGAAGTCCAAGATCAAGGTGTAGGTATGTTTGGTTTCTCCAGGGCCCTCTCTCCTTGGCTTGCAGATTTCTACCTGCTTACTGTGTCCTCACCTGGCTTTTTCTCTGTGTGTGCATATCCTTGGTGTCTCTGTGGTTCAACTTTCTGCTCCTTATAAGGACACAAGTCAGGTTTTTATAAGGCCCACCCTAACAGCTTCATTTTAACTTAATCTGTTCTTTAAAGACCCTATTTCCAAACCGCTTGAGATAACAGAGGTTAGGGCTTCAACATGTGCAAGGAACACAATTTGGAGGGGGCACAATCATCCTGTAACAGGACCCACATGCAATATAAACAGTAACAAGTAAATCACCTAATCACAATGAAAGGGCTGCAGAAGAAAGGTACTGATATTTTGGAAAACAGTCACTTGGGAAAAAACAGTATTTTGATTAAGTTCTCTAAGGCTAAAGACAATACAAAATACTGGCATAAATATTGGATTCTAGTTCATAATTTATTTTATGGAGGTATGTGTTAGAGATTCCAAAGTTACTTTATATATTTTCAAGGATTAAGCAAATCAATAACTGTATGGAGGATAATGAGAGGCAAGTTTCTCGTTTTCAAAGAAAGGCATTATAAACGAATAGAGAAGGCTAGAATAAATTCTGCAGAATTGAGCTGAAGTAGAATAATATTGTATGATATATATTCATGGATAGTGGAGTATAGCATAAGGAAGATAGTCAGTGGTATTGTAACAGTTACATAGGATGCCAGAGGGGTAGTAGCTTGGGGGTGGGGGGTTATCACTTTGGGAGGGGTGTAAATGTCTAACTATTATGTTGCTTTGTACACCTGAAACTGCTAAAAAAAAAATTCAAAAAAAGAAAAGAATTTTAAATTTAAAAAAATGCTGCAGAATTGGATCGTAATTTTAAGTATAAGTTTAAATTTGTGGACAGAGAGAGAGAGAAAGATGTTTGCATGTATAAATGCATATATTTTTCAACTCTAACTATCATTAAGTTACCTTTGTGCCTTAAAGATGAGAAGAATTTCATGTTTTTGGAAGTGAAGGAAAGGTATTCACCATAAAAAAAAAAAAGTATAAGCCAAAACTGAGTGAGAAAGTGGTTAGTTAGCCTTTAAGAGGAATGAGTAGTGTCAGGCTATAAGAAGTATGTACCTGGAAATTTACTTTGAAACTGATCTTAGAAGCCATAGATACCAATCCAATAGTTTTTAATTCTCTGTGGTTGATAGCCAGAAAAAATACTTTGTAAACAAAAAATAATAAATGAAAAGTCGCCTTAATTCTCAAAATGAATTTTTATTGTGAAAATTAACATCAGTGATCCAATATTATTTTCAAAGAATGGAAAATATAGTGGTTAGAAACTGATATATGCTCATTGTTATTGATTTAGAGGGCATATAAATATCAATTTGAAAATGTATGCATGCCAGTCATGAAACTTATTTTTAACTGGTAATGCGCTCAAAGCATCTCATTGGCCAAAATTAAATTTCAGTACATTTGAAAACTTAATTCAACAAAGTTTTAGATCCCATTACTCTTTTTTTTTTAAATTTTAAAAATTAGCTTCAAGTGTACAACACAGTGCAATAGTTATACTTTTTACCCCTAAAAGTGACAACCCCCTCCCCCAATTCTCCACCCCACTCCTGCCCCCCCATATCATACTATCTATTACAATTCCTTTGACTCCCTTCCACAGTATAATCCACATCCTGTGACTATCTATATATTCAATTACAGTTGACATACAATATTATACAACATCAGTTTGAGGTATACAGTGCAGTGATCATGCCTCTACTCCATCCATGGAATAGTCTCCCTAACAAGACATGTGACCATCTGACACCCCACAAAATATTTACAACATTATTATATTCCCTGAACTGTCTTTCATATCCCTGTGGCAATATTGTAGTTCCCTATTTATGCTGTCTAATTCCTTCCCCTTCTCCCTCATCCCCACCTCCCTCCCAACTAGCGACCCTGTTTTTCCTCTATATCTATAAGACTGTTTGTGTTTACTTTGCTCATTCATTCAGTTTTTCAGATTCCACATATAAGTGAGATCATATGGTATTTGTCTTTCTCCGACTGACTTATTTCACTTAATAGTCTCTAGGTCCATCCGTATCATTGCAAATGGTATGATTTCATTCTTCTTTATAGAGGAGTAATGCTCCATTGTATAAATGTACCACAGTTTCTTAATGCACTCATCTACCAATGGACATTTTGGTTGTTTCCAAATCTTGGCTATTGTAAATAGCCCTGCAATAAACATAGGGGTGCATATATTTTTTCGAATTAGCGTCTTGGATTCCTCTGGGTAGATACCCAAGAGTGGAATTGCTGGGTCATATGGCAGTTCCATTTCCAGTTTTCTGAGATGCCTCCATACTGATTTCCATAATGACTGCACCAATTTGCAGTCCCACCAACAGTGCACCAGGATTCCCTTTTCTCCACATCCTCGCCAGCACTTGTTGTTTGCTGATTTGTGGATGATAGCCATTCTGACAGGAATGAGGTTGTATCTCATTGTGGTTTTTATTTGCATTTCTCTGATGATTAGTGAGGTTGAACATTTTTTCATATGCCTATTGGCCATCTGTATGTCCTCTTTAGAGAAATACCTCTTCATATCCTCTGCCCATTTTTTAATTGATCCCATTACTCTTTTACTTTAGGTGACATTCATGTTTTAAGGAGCTTATTCAGTGTTAAATTTCTAAGATTAAGGTAGGGTTGGGCATCTGGTCTTTAGTTTTTCATGTACCAAGTTTAATTCAATATTGCTCCTTATGTATATAACATTTGAGAAAAACCACTGCAAGTTCCCACCCATACTCCAGTTATTAAATTCACAAAAGCCCAAAATGGGATAAATATTTAAGAGCCCTGTGTACCCAATCAGGCCACCTATCATAGCAAATCCACTCTAAGCAAGCAGCCAAACAGACCACAGCTCTAAAAGCTCTCAGACTTCTCCCTTCCTTTCCTAATTACCCATCAGATATTTGAATTACTATCATTTCTGAGGCATTGGTTTGGTATGGCCATTTACCCATTAAGAGGCTAGAATAGGTGGTTTTGCAGGATTCATAGCTGAATTAGGGAGAAATCACTTGATTAAAAAAATGAAATTGTGCTGGGGCGGCCAGGTGGCTCAGTTGGTTAGAGTATGTGCTCTGAACAACAAGGTTGCCAGTTCGAATCCCACATGGGCCAGTGAGCTCAGTCCTCTGCAACTAGATTGGAGACAACATCTTGAGCTGAACTGCCAGTGGGCAGCTGGATGGCTGAGTCGGTTAGAGCACGTGCTCTTAGCAGCAAGGTTGCCGGTTCATTTTTGTCATGGGATGGTGGGCTGCTTCCCCCCAACTAGATTGAAGGACAATGACTTGACTTGGAGCTGATGGGTCCTGGAAAAAGCACACTGTTACCCAATAAATTAAAAGAAATGAAATGAACTTGTGAATCTAGAAGGGTAAACTGCCAGAGAAAAATTGCCTAAGAGCCAATATCCAAACTTTGAAAAAGAGGTTTAGGGGCTACGATAGGTGCTGAATTCCAGGTACAGAGTCAATGGTTCTGTTCTGGGAAAATGATAACAGGAATAATCTGAATGGAAAGAACAGGAGATATATCAGAGAAGTATTTTGAGATAACTTCACTGCCTGACAGGGATGTTTTGGATTGATATCGTTTATCATTGTTTTTATGCCAGTTGACACTCTGTGATGATACCACATCCTCCCCATGTGGTTTTCCTACTTATCATAACCCTTCTATATAAAGGCTAATGTGTTTGTATTATTGTTATGGAAATTCAGACTAGAGACATTTTTCATTTCACTTTGTTAATATGCATGAATTTGAAAATAGCTGTTGTTTAACTGATGGTGAAATGTTAACTGACATTAATCAATAGAGGTTATGGCTCTCATGTCTGGATGCTAAGCAGCCTGACACTTGTGAGTTATCTGGTGTGAAGCAATTATTTTCTCAGAGGATCTTATCATTAATGATCATGTATGAACTCTGCCCAAGGTAAACATACCCTAGTGCTGTTTATTTTTCTAGCTGATGTTCTGACTGTTAACATAATTAGGGGAAAAAAAGAAACATAACTGTATACAATTATTTAAAACTTTGTTACAGAATTTATTTTCACTTTTTGGAATTTTTTTTTTTTTTTTTTTTACCATCGTTAGTTTCCTTAAATGCTTACTAATAGAAATTTTGTTTCTCTTCATGAGCTGTAAAACCCAGCATGTGTTCACATCTCACGGAGGAATACCTAACCAACTCCAGTATCTGCAAAAGTGATTTGCCAAGTCGACGCCTTGTTTTGCCCCAGTTAGCACTTTCCTTAGCTTCTGCATTGCTTCAGTTTGTAGAAATGTATCTCATATCTAAACTTGATGGTCCATGCACCAAAACACTTTGTTTTTCTCATTCATGATTTTTAAAATAGGTGTTATTGAATAAATAATGGTTCAACTGAAACTGAGTCAGCATTTTCTGGGCTTAAGTCTCTCAGAACGAGCCATCAGCAATTTTGCAAGCTGAAACATTCAGAACTTGTGAAGTGTTATTTGATAAGAGACAAACTGATGTGCTAAATGTTAATGCAGCCTGCTATTGCACCAGGTTTATGCCAAGGGAGTATCTTATGTACAAGAAGGATCTGCCTCAACAATCTCATGTTTAAGGTCAATAGATTAAGCTATATTGAAATCTGAGGAAGAAAACAGAAAAAAAAAAATTACAAAGGTTGGCAAAAACATGCTTTCTGTTCCTTAAGTGTTTAAATTGGTGAGTGACAAAAGTGCACTGTAGGTAGAGAATTGCTGATGGGGAGACAATCTTCCATCATTAAGACAAAGGTTAAATAAAGATTAAGCTCAGAGCAGCATCCAGAGCCCCGGAGACTTTGGGCAGGCAGGATGCCCAGATGTTCTTTCTATCGTTTCAGCCTGGCATATGAACAAAGGTGAAGAAGGTCAAGTGGGTAGGTGGCTGATTGTAGGCATGATGGCACAGTCATCAGTTATTCTTGTAGAGTCTGAGAATAGAACTGGTCCTGCCAGCTAGCTAATTAATGATTTCCTCTTCATAATTAAAGTCTTTTTAAATTTTATTCTTAGATCCATCTGGTCCCAATAGTGCTCGTTTATTCACACTGACCTTATATAATACTTTCACAGATATTCAGAGCAAAACAATGTACTTTTCAGAAAATATTAATTTAAAATTTGATTTCATATGTATACATAATTTGACAATATGGGTACTATTATGTTTATTTGTACAATAATCTGAGAATGTAATGAATAGTAAATATCCTGTCTTGTCTTCTTGGGATCCATGAAGCAAGAATTCTAAGACTTTCTCTTGTGAATAATTTTTATTTTCCCACATATAAATTATCATCAGCATAAAGATGCACTAGTGACCCAGACAGGCTTGTTTTCTTTATTTCTGTACTTCTGTATGTATAAAATTTATTGGAATGACAATGGTTAGTAAAAAAATTCAATAGGTTTCGAGTGTACAATTCTGTAATACATCTTTTATATATCATATTATGTCTGTTTTCTGGCCTTTTCCCCTTCTATGATGATTTTAGATTCACTACTGACCAGGGGATGAATCATGATGGAATAGGAAATAATATGTGTTCATTATTATGAATGTATGCAATATTTTGTAATCTTTGTTTCTTTACTGGTTAAGTCACCCTCAAGAAAAACGGTAAATTTGATTGACAATCAAATGATAATCAGTACTACTTAATTTTTGATGGAGTCTCCAAATTCATGAGAACTTCTTTCAAAATTTTGTGTCAACAACTCTCCAAAAAAAAAAAAGTTTCCAATTCCAACATTTTAAAAAGAGTTTCTGGAAGCTCACACAAGTTTAATTCAAAATTATCAAGGGTCAACTAAAGATACCAGCTACTGCTCCCTTAATCATACGTTTTGATGTAACTCTTCTCCACCTATAGTTGCTCCTATGGAGTGGACCTAAGTGACAATATTTGAACAGGTGACCTTGCCTCCTTGCCTACACTTGCTAACATCATAGGTGAATACCAAACAAGCTGATTTAGTCAAATACTTATTTTGTGAAAACTTGGAATTGGGACACTTAAAAAATGTGTCCATTAGCAACACGAAGCCCAGTCATAATGCATGCATTATTAGGGTAATAAATGGAGCCATGGCAATTCAAAACTAAGCCCAAGCTGAGATTAGATAGTAGTGGAAGCTAAGAGCTGATCCACATGTTACAGAAGAACACTTTTGCAGAGATGCTGACAACAGAGACCATGGACAGACAAAATGCATGCACACACACATAATGTATGAATAAGGAGAGAGAGAGAGAGAGAGAGAGAGAGAGAGAGAGAGAGAGAGAGAGAGAGAGGAAACCTAAAGAAACAGAGATTTCAGAGACAAAGAGAGGCAGATACTAAGACAACAGTTTTAAAGACAGAGAATCTGAAATGGAAAAAAACAAAGAGAGGTAAAAAGAGAAGAAGAGAAAATAGATGATGAATGATGTTCCCATTTCTCTGAAAAACAACGGAAGTGGTTTTAATTGCGTGTCATGGTATTTCTTGGACTTCTCCTTCCAAATACTTTAATCTAAATATCAACCTCCTGGACATCCTCCAAACTTTCAGACTTCTGAGGCTTCTCTTTCTCTCAGTATTAAAACATTATCCCAATGAGTGAAATAATAGCAAGAGCATTTGTCCCATGTGCTGAGGAAACACTAGGAAAATTTCAATGGTTCAAGGTCTTACAGAGGTTACATTTTACTGATATGATTTTATTCCAGTTCTGATGATTTTTCAAATTTCATTTAACCTCTGGTTTCTTTAACCTCTTTTTTCAACACATGTTGCTACAACCATGAAAGGCAACTTCTTTTTCTTCAGTTTCACCGAAGTAATCTAACAAAAGGCAATACTGCTTAGCATCAATTGTTGACATTTGGAGAAAATAATTGGAGATTATGGCATAAACCAGTGTAGGCTACACATTACAACTGAGTATTAGAGAGCCTGGTTCTAAAACAAACAAACAGACAAATCCAATGTCCATTTTCCCCAGAGTAATTTTTATTGTCTGGCTTTCTTGTATAATAACCACATCTCCAAATTTACCAACATAATAAGTCATCCTTTTTTCAACCAAGACTACAAGGTCCTTTACCCTCATCTTTCCTAGTCTATGACCCTTCATTCTCTGGATTACTCCCAGAAAACTTCAAATATCCCCATTTTATTTTGCAGAACAAGAAATTTGAAAAACTGGTACCTAGTGCAACTGAAACTTACCATTACTGAAATGCCCGTAAGGACAATTTCTTCAGTACCCATTATTTCTTTTTCTGAACCTTAATTCCTCTGGAGTTTTAATCTCTTTGCTCTGAGTGCTGTCAGTCCCAAATCCCCCTTCAAAGATTTTCCCAAGAAGCCTAAAAGCAAAATATAATTATAACTTCAGCTAGCCAGTGTTGAGACCTCTGAATTCCAAAGGAAGGGATATAAATGTAACTCTTGCTAGGGTTAGGAAAATAATAATTTGGGGGAATACATCTATCTATCTACCTATCTATTTATCATCTATCTATCTGTCTATCTGTCTATCTATATCTATCCATCATCATTGATCTGTCATCAATCTATCAAGATGGGTAGTAACATAATAGTAGACATGCATATCCATTTTCCATTATAGATATTTGGAAAAAAAATTAAATTGGTTTATTTGAGGATATTTCCACGAATGACTATATAGTAAAACAAGGGACAGTGGTTCTTAATTAGGTCCTGCACATTATTAGTAGTGAGAATGAGTATCGACAGAAACCTGTCCATAATATTTTGGTTGATCTCTCACTGACGTACTTATGTTTACACATTATTACTGCTGTTTGCATCCAAAATGAATGAATCTTTAACCACAGCCACAAGTAGATTTCAGACCATTATCTTATAATTATGTTATAAATGTATGTGTTAGAAATTCTGGGAAAATTATGCTCAAAATTACCAAGCCACTTCAGAAAGCACTTATCTTAAAATTGCTTGCTTTGTGCAAAAAAGGAGGTGTCTCAGATCTCATCGTAAAAAGAAAAAAAAATCTTTCAAAAACACATTATATATATTTGAAATATCATTATTCTGGAGAGTTTACCAGTATTTTATTTTGAAAACTCTATTTGATGTGGCAATTTTTATGCACAAATAGTCACACTTCAGTATCAAAGAAACTAAATAGATGTAGCTTAGATCTAGCCGTAAGTGACATGGAGAGGTGGATCGTTCATTGAGTTAAAATCCTTTGAGTCAGCTCTCTGTGATGTCAAGAACATTTTTCGTGGCATCTGTAATCAGGGGTTAGTTCCTTTTTCCCGCCCTCTAGCTTACACTTGACAATATGTGACACACAAAGCCGTAGGCAAAAATGTTGGACTTGGCAGAATGTACCATTTAAAAAAATTTTCTATGAAGGCACATAAAAAACTGGTTTCAAAATTAACACTAATTGCTGACAGTAATGCCACATTTTCATCTTCAGCCAACACTGTGTTCTTTCTACACTCAGGTGCATAGTATATTAGAGTTGTAATTAATTACTTATATTTTGCTCACAGCTCCTCAGAATAAACACTAAATTTATCATAGTAAGCGTTCTGCAGAAGTCCTTTAAATACAGAGATATCAAATTAAACTCTAAATTTTAAGGTTTTGCTTTTTATATAAAAATGCTATGTGAGATATTTTTATGACCCTGCTGTTCATTACTGTTATAACTTTTATCCTATTTAGCTGACTGTTGTATTGAGCTTGGCTAGCTCGTCGGCTTACTTACTTGTTTATCTTGTCTTTCCTTAACTACTTCTCATATTCTGTTAATCTAACCTCCCCTTTTGGAACATTCCACAGGCTTATTATCTTTCTCTCCACCATCAAACCTACTGAATTCATTTGGCTAAAGTTCTTTTCATCAGGATATTTGACCCTGTGGACACTTCCCCAAACCACAAATACCACAAATTGCACATTCATAATTTCCCCTCATTAAACAGTAGAACATAACATACACGTGATGGATCTATAAGTAAAAATTAAGATAAAATTTTAAGAGAATGAAGGATTCAACAGTGGGCCATTGTAGAATGTCTTAAATAAAGTAAACCATAAATTTTATATCTAAAAATTAATAAGATAAAAAATGTAGAACAATTAATGGTTTGAATGAGTGGCATAAAGAAACTTGGCAGCCATAGAATACAATTTCACCCAAGGGGCACAATGTTTGTTCATTGACTTTCTCACTGGTCAGAAGTACCAGTAATGGATGATTTATGCTCACCATGGGTTCTTTCTTTAAAAACAATGGTAGCTGTCTTGTATGAATATAATACTCTCTACAAATTACTATCTAGACATCAAAGGCTAATATTAGTTCATGCATGTTTCATTTGATTAATAGATTGTAACTGATGAAAATGTCATTTGGCAAATTCAATCCTGACATCACCCTTCCCTCCTGTATTAATACATGTTCAAAGAATCATTGTATTTCATAAGGCTATTTTCATTGACTTGGACATTTATTTCAGCTGTTAACGCTTTTGCCTATGGGTATGCTTAGATCTGATGGAAATACTTTTGTGGTACATAGTCAGTTAATGCCATTCTCCTTATATTTTGAATTTATAGAATGAAAAGTCTTTATCATATTTAAATCAACATTTATTTAAAATAATATTCACTTCAGTGGCCTTATTTCTGCCTGAAACTTCATGGAGATATCTATCTAAGATTTGTGGTTTTTTTTTTCCATAATCACAGTCATATTGATTCAAGTATCCATGTGCACATACTCTTATTACATGATTAATACTTTTTAAATTTTTACTAAAGTTTCATATGTTACTCAGTGACTATTTTTTTTTTAAAGATTTTATTAGGGGAGGGGAACAGAGAAGTTGCTGTCTTCTTGTTCTTCAGTCTAGTTGTGGAGGACGTTGCTTCACTGGCCCATGTTGGTATCGTCATTGCACTCTTCCCGGATGAGGCAGATCGGTCGCCGGCCTTTGGATGGTCGTTCACTGTGGCTATTGGCAGCTCACACTGGCTGCCAGCCACTCACACTGGCTGCCGGCCACTCACTGTAGCCTGTGGCAGCCCACTGCAGCAGGGGCTGCAGCCTACACCATTGCTGGGGCTCGCACAGCCCAACTCCTAGTGGAGCTGTTGTTAGCTGTAGAGGGCAGTGTCACTGGCCCTCATATGTGGGATCCAAACCGGGGCTGCTGGCGTCCCAAGCCAGCTCTTAACCAATGCGCCACTTGGCCGGCCCACTCAGTGACTAATTTTAATACTTGGTAGGTTTCTTCATAATTTTCATTATTTAAAAATAATAGCATATGCTGTACTTATTTAAGTCATCATTGTGGAATAACTTTAAATACATTAAGACATTCCATCTTCAATGTATATAAAACTTATCTGGCTAAGAACCAATATTTTCTTAGCAATCTTTCTTCTTCTTGTATCTGATAGGTAACTTTTTATAAAACGTCTCTTGGACTATTTTCCAGAGAGAAACATCATTTTTATCAATTTCTAAGAGCCTTTATTTAGATAACACATAAAAAATAACAAAACTATTTTGAAATGTGAATGCTGGACACTTGAATAGGTTCATTTATAAGGAGAACATCGAGTCCCATTTCCCAACCATCCATTCTTGCTGTGTGAGCTATTGGCCTTGCAACCAAACATAATTTTAAAAATTACATCATATATCTATGCTTTTTTTCTTGAATAATTGAAATGAATGCAAAAGACATGCTATATTTCTGGCATTTACCTGGCATCTAATTCCTAATTCTATATTTGAACACACATACAAACACATCAACACAGAAAATCACATCTTCATATACAATTTCCTTATCTCTAATTGATCACAACAGGATTAACTTCTCATTTTACAAACTGGGGCTACTTCTGAGAATCATAAATTTCATCAGAAACTTCATTGATATCTCGTAATTCATGCTTTATATATTAAGTACTCATGTTTTAACTAATATGATTCATTAGCCAGTAATTTCTGTTGATTTTTACTTCAAAATGATTCCAAAATTATCTCTATTTTCAATGTGATCTTTATAAACTTATTTGATACTAAGTTTACCCACTTTGATTTTTGTAAAAGCCGTGTTTGTGTAGTTTATATTATATCAAAATTAAATTGTCAAAGAATATTTTAATATACACTTTACAATAGAGTAAGCAAGATTTGAGTCTATTTTCTCTGCACATAATACTGATAAAATTTCTTTTAAGCTACACATTCAATAGTCAATTATGTTTTAAAGTATTTTTACTGTTGTTTATTTAAAAAGAGGAGGGTGATCTGTACTAATACTGTGTTATAAACATCTCAGAATGAAAGTCCGTAAAGAAATCAGACATGCAGTTTTTAAAGTTCCCTACTGGTAGTAGAATGATCTCCTTGTGATTGGGAAAATGTCAGTGAGATAGGAAAGTGAAGCAAACTTTAAATCTATACAACAGTTATGATTTCACATGCATTTCAAACTGTAGCATTGATTTGAGTCTCAGAGCTGTTGCAGAATCGTTGTGTTATATTTCTCAATAATCTAAGCAGGCCTAATTGGCTAAGGAACTCTTTCTACAGAGAGAAAAGGTAAGAACTGAAATAAGTCAACATGAAAGCCTTTTCCCCCCCCAATCAGGAAACTATATACTCCTTAGAATGAGAGAAACTCAATAAATCAAGTTGAATGTAAAAGAAAATATTGGACTCCCTAATGAGATAACTTCCCAGAACACTCCAATACTGGTTAAATTAAAGAAAAACAAAACAAAACAAAACAAAAAATAACAGGAAAAAAAGTGTGCCCTGACTGCCCAAAGTCCTTTTTCTTTTGTTATAAAGGAAGCTTCACAGTCTACTCTTGACAGCAAACCTACCATAAGTAAGAGTTCTCTAGGCTTTTTATTACTTCTTCCTATGAAATAGCTTTTTGATGTTCTACATAGCGTATAAAGAGACCAAACCTTGTTCACAAAATACAGTAGAAAGTTTTTAATATTGGTATCTCTGTTCCATTCTGCATCTATTCCTATTATAATGGCATCATTTGTCCAATAGTACTTTTCTGTTCAAGGCTTGGGGAGACTGTTTTCCTTTAGAAAAATAATACCTGATACATGTAAATACTAATAACATAAGAATTGAGGTAATAACAGTTTAACAACTTCCTTAGTGAGGAAAAGTCACAGTTGAAGTTTTAAAATATTTAAGTAAATGTTGAAATCCTTTCCATTTCATTTATCACTGAAATAAAATAATGAAAAATAAAAAGCAAATAAAGATAATATTTGCTAAATATAGTTACAATTATAGAAGTAATTTATCATTCATCCCCTTGAGATAACTCTGTAAGGTAAAGATGATGCTTTAGTTCTCTAATATGTCTGAATAACAACACACGTCTATATTCCTTTACTGAAAAAATGTTACCTTCCATTTAAAACATGTAATATGATCCGAATATTATTTCTATTAATATTTATTTTATATATATTTATGCCAAATCATTCGAGCCTTATTTTAAGTTTCATCTTCAGATTTCACTTGTACATATTTGAGAGTATAATCCTTACAGCAAAAGTTATATTAGTTACAGCCATCATATGACTCAGTCATCCACTTCTAGGTTTTCTGCCAAAAGAAATGAAAACATATGTTTATGTGAAGACATGCACACAAATATTAGAAGCTTTATTTGTAACAGTTCAACACTGAATGAACTGAAATTTTTGTCTAAGGATGAAAGATAAATCACAAATTAAATCTATAAAAGTCCATGGGCAGCACATTAGCATTATCACTGAACTTATTTTCTTCATAGCAGTTATTACTCTCTGAAATTAACTTATTTTTAATTTTATGAGTTCCATGGAAGGGTATTAGCTGCTTAGAATGTGTACCTTGTTGCATTTTTATCAATTGCCTAGAGCAGTACTTGGCACATAGTAGTTTTGCAAAAATTATTGTTTGAGTGTATGTATAAATGCTTTATAGGTATAATTTTGTGTAATGATTATTTTGTTGTTTTCCTTATGAAGTAGAATTGTGGTCCAAGTAACAACATTTCCTGGAAAGGATGTTTTCTCAATAAGTCAAACCACATTTTCAAGTGAGTTAAATTAATCTCAAGATAGATTCAGTGCCTTAACAAAACTTCGTTACCAGATTTGCTAAAAGCTGGCTCTTCTAAGCATTGCCTTTATTAATATTCTCTTCTCATTTTCCACCTACTACTGTATTAGTAACTGCCAAAAGCTGAGGTTTCAAAAAAACAATGTGCTGTTAAAGGCTGAATATATAAAGAAGAAAATATAATAAATTGAGCAAATTACATGGCAAGAAATCTGTTTCTTGACAAGAATCAGTTGTAACTTATACCCGTTTTTGACTACTATATATATTAAAATCACAGCATTTGTAAATATAATCATATTAATATTAAAAGGTTATGGAAATGTATTATACATTTGGTGACTAACTTCTTCTACATGAAATTTTAGAAATTAAAATTATTTTATCATCAAATACCAATTGATAAGATTTTGTGTTCAGAGAATATGAAAGTTGCTATAATATAGTTTTAAATAGCATATTATATATAAGGTAATTAGTAGATAAATTTCATCATTTTCTTGGGATAATACCTCAGTATTTAAACCCACAGTAGTTTATGATATTTTATCTAGCATTTTCATTTTAATATTTTGTCAACAATACATGTAGCATGTAAAGCTCATGATAGAGACTAATGTGTTTTTAAATTTCTTTAAATAAGAAATAAGGATGCCCTAACAGCATTTATGCTAACATATTTTTCCTGCTGTCTTTATACTGCTTCATGAATGACAAAAAGACACAATTTTGATATCTATTGTGCCACCTTGGACAAATACTTTGTATTTTAGGTGAATTTACAATAATGTATTCTAGCAATTCTCTCATATTTTCTATAAAGTACTCAGTTTTTACAAGATAAAATAATTGAAAAAATATTACTGTTTTATATTTTGTCTTATAATCTCTTTTACTTTTTGTTCTTCTTAGAATTTGAATGATTACATCATTGTTATTTGTTTATAGTTTATTCCCGGTTCTTGGAAAACTATTCCATTTCTACTAGACTTTTTTTTTTCTATTCCTAGTAGAGTGAGTGATCTCTCTCTCTCTCTCTCTCTCTCTCTCTCTCTCTCTCTTTCTTTCTCTTGCTCTCTCTCTTTTTTTTTTATAAACAGTGCTTGACTCATAAAATAGCTGGTAAATGAGAAAACATAAGTGTTTTATTTATTGTTATAACGTTTTACTAAACATTATTTGTTTAAAAATTCTCCACTATAAAAATTTAGATTAAAATTATTTTATAGTTATTAATAAGTTACATAAAGTTATTACTGATTCAATGATATGTCCTATCAAAATCCAAGCCTTAACAATTTAGCTGATTTTTTTTTAAAAGATTTTATTGGGGAATTGGGGGAGGGGAACATCTTTGGAGAATCAGGGAAAGGGAACAGACAAATTGCTGTCCTTTTGTTCTTCAGTCTAGTTATGGAGGACTTTGCTTCACTGGCCCATGTTGGTATTATCATTGTGCTCTTCCCTGATGAGGCAGATCAGCTGATGGCCTCTAGATAGCTCTTGGCAGCACATGGCAGCTGCCAGCCGCTCACTGTGGCTGCCCGCAGCACATGGTAGTTTATGGCTGCCCACGGCAGCAGGGGATGCAGCCTTCGCTGTCACCGGCAACTCATGGCAGCCCAGCTCCAGGTTGAGCTGTTGTTCAACATCTTAGCTGTAGAGGGCAGTGTCACTGGTCCTCATATGTGGGATCCGAACCAGGGCCCTGCTGCTCAGAGCTGCCATCCAAAGGCAGCTCTTAATGAACGCGCCATGCAGCGGGCCCAAGCTGATTTTTAATATACATCATTATTTACAGTCAGTTGAAAACCCAATTCTTCTGTAATCTACAAAAGGTATTTTCTTCTACCAAAATCAGTTCCTATTTCATGTAATTCTATTCTAGTTCCAGAAATTATTACTGTACAGTTCTGTACAAACTGAATTCCCTAATGTATGCTTAAATTTAAGTTTGTCAAAACACATTTGAGAAATCCATGCATAGCTTTGTTTCTCAAATGTAAGGTTTAGAAGACCTCAGGGGCTTTTGAAAAACACTAATTCTGAAGCACTTTCTCAGATCAATTCAATCAAAATCTGGCAGTATGTCCCAGGGTTTAGTGGCCCTTAAATTCCTCAGGTGATTCTAATGTTTACCAGTCTTGAGAATCACTGACACTGAACATTATTAACCAACATTAACTTATATGTGGAATTGTGACCAAGTTGGATTTAGCTGCTTGTCCCACAGCTTGTAAACCAATTACCCAAGAGATGACAGGAGGAAAGTAGGTTTATTCAAGGGACAGCACCCTGAGAGGATGGTGAGCTCTCATCCCAAAGACCATCTAAATTCCAGACCAAGGAGAGGAGGAAGGGGAGTAGGAGTTCCAGGGAACTGAGAGAGAAGTTGGAGTTTCTTTAGTCACAGATAACACTTTTTTTCACATCAGGCTCCTGGGCTCCAACAGCTGGTCATAGCAACCTTGGACACGTTCCTTTTTTTTTTTTACAAAAAAAATTAATAAATTCTCCTGGAGACCCTGAAGTTATCTCCTCCTTCTTTCAGCTTGCTCAGCAGACATCCATAAACCAGTCAGATGAAGGTTTGATCTGCTTCCTCTGTGGTGTTTACAGTGAGATCTCTGGTGCCTGGGTTAACTGGGAATCAGGTCAGATTGCTTTAAAAGATACTCCCACTAAACTATAGCCTGTGCCTATGAGTTTTTGTTTCTTCATTTTTTTGTCTTGTTCCTTTTTTGTTTTCAGTTTTATATACCACATATCAGTGAAATCATATGGTTCTTGACTGTTTCTGACTTATTTCGTTTAGCATAACAATCTCAAGATGTATGTAGGGGAGGGGGTGGTAGATGAGGGTAAAAGGGATCAAATATATGGTGATGGAAGGTGAACTCACTCTGGGTGGTGAACACACAATGTGATATATAGGTGATGTGTTATAGAATTCTGCACCTGAATCCTATGTAACTTTACTAACCATTGTCACCCCAATAAACCTTAATTTTTAAAAAAGATACTACCTGGACAACTTAAACAATTGGTAAGAACATCTGCTACAAGTAACTAGTAACAGAACATGGAGGTCTGGTTAGTGTAGAGCAACAGAAAGAAAGAATATGAATTAAGAGTTTGCAGTTCTCAGCTACAGAATTTAAAGAAAAAAATAAACAGGAACAGATTCTTAGATACAGAGAACAAACTGATGGTTGCCAGATGGCAGGGGTTTAGGAGAGATGGGTGAAAAATGTAAAGGGATTAAGAAGCACAAATTGGTAATTACTAAAAATAGCCATGGAGATGTAAAGTACAGCATAGGGAGTATAGTCAATAATATTGTAATAACTGTGTATAGAGGCAGCTGGATACTGGACCAATCAGGGGGTCACTTGTAAATTGTATAGATGTCTAGCTACTGTGCTAAACACCTGAAACTAATATAGGATAATATTGAATGTCAACTGTATTTTAAAAAATAGAAAAGACCAGATATTATAGAAAAAAAACTCATGCATTGGGACAACATAGGCATCTTGATAAAAATGCAGATTTTGATCCAGTAGGTCTAGGTTTGGGCATGAGATTTTGTATTTTCTAATCAGTTTCCATCTGATCATGTTCCAGCTGGTCCATGAACCATCCTTTTTGTAGCAAGGAAACAGAACAAAGATGGTTGCTGAGAAAAAATGGTAGCTCCTGATCTTTATGTAATTGTTGGGGTGGGGGGAAGGAGGAAGGAAGAAAGAACCAAGAAAAAGGAGTTGGAAGCTAGTAGAGACCAGAACAACCTTTAAAGAAAATTGGTCAGTGTTACTCTATCTATACTGACTTTGTTTACTGAATGTCTATTATGTGTGGAGATTAATTATGCTGTTCTAATTAAACTTTACTATATTTTTTAACGTGTACAATAAAGCTCCTGAAAACTAGGTCTGTTCTAAAGGACTTTTGCTCATGTCCATTGAATCCATTTCTTTCTTTCTAGAAGAGTGTAAAACAAATAGCAAAGAAACCTTTGTTTACCTTTATACAAATTTACCTGGTTGTTCATACTCCCTGCTTTCTCAGCCCAGCTTTTCTCTGATGTCACAACAGTGCCATCTCTAGCAGGGCAGCTGGTGGATATTGCTTGTATAGTTCCCAAGAGAGTGAAGCAGGTGAGGAGACTGAATAGCGAGCAGTTCATTGGCAAAAGACGAAGGCAGTTCTTGGCTCAGACTCAGAAATTATTTGAATGTAGGCACTTCCTCCATCAACATGCTTTGGTGGAAATGGTTGCCACCTGCCCCTATTCCCAGGGGCTCATTTTCCTGCTGCCTAGTCAGTTTATAGTTCAAAAGACTTAAGGTCTACAGCACTAACTATCTGGAGGCATGCCCTTCGGCCCAGATGGTGGCTGCTGGACATCAGGTGCATTGCAGTTAGACGGGCAATGTCCCATGCTGAGCAGTCAGGGCTTCATATACTTTTGCTACTGATACCATTTGGTGACAGCTGCCCAAGACATGATGAGATCAGCACATCCCATAAACACCTGAAAAGATTTGTGCATAGAAATGTCAACTTGGATTTAGTTTTAAATAGAATAACACATTACTGTTCAGGAAAAATACAATAATTTCCTGTGATAAAAACTGGAACTGATAAAATGCATGAGGAAAAAATGTCAAAATTATAATAAAAGGTTACTCAATTTATTTTCCTTACTGTGTATTATTGTTATATATACACATACACACACACACACACACACACACACACACGTAGTTGTATGAAGACATGGATATAATTTTGAATATATAGTTATAATATTACATTTGTATTTGCGAATTTATATTATATATTCATAATATACAATAAATATACTATGTTATATCATTAGTTTACAATATCTATATTGTCTAACTGGCATAAATTTTCCATTTCGATTTTACAAATATTTGTTATCATTGAACATGTGAATAAATAATCCACCTGCTTCATGTATACGTAAGTCAGAATTCTTTACAACTATTGAAGAGGAGACATGTAGGACAACACAAATTAGTTAATGCAAATGCATACAAGTCTATGAGTATGTAAGGGATGATTAGGACCTTAGCAACCATCTTGGCTCTGAAGGGAAGAAGAATGATCAATTGTAGGTATTATAAAAAAACCAAACATTGAAATGCCTGGGTCTGTACATATAAAAGTTCACAGGAAAGAAACTTTGACCTGCAAAGTTATCATTATTACCCAGCACCTTCCCCTCCCCTCTGGCCCCAGTATATTCCTTTGGGCCTGGTAAAGTATTCCTTAAGCAGTAGGAGACAAAATTAGTGATTCTAGCAGGACACATGAATGTGTAAGCTTTTCTGTTAGGAAAGTCACCTATCTTTGGGCACTCATGTAAGACATATGTCCACAAAATGCAAAATCCTGCCATTAACTGTTCTGAATTTGGGACAAAGCAGGAAAAACAATTATTATGGAACTGAAGATTTTGCCAGAAACCAATGACACCAAATAATGTGCTTCATACTTGAAAACGCAACACAACATTTTTAGTATTGGTCCAAAATATCCATTGCAACAAAAGGAACAATCACAGTAAGGTCAAGCTCACCTTGGAAAGTGTAATTTTTAATAGCTATAAAACATAGTCACCATAGCTTCCTCCATCCCTTTCCAGCTGTTTCTAGCTAAACAGAACTAAATAATTAGTTAAATAAGATAACACAATTATATGATTTGGCAGTAGAATTTTTTATCCTGGTCTTTAGGGAGAACTTTAGGATTATAAAAGGAGGAGAATAGGAAAAGAGAAAGAGAAGGAAAACAAAGAGTCACAATAAAATATAAATTATAAGTGAATATAGAGAGAGAAAATGCTGAGGAGAAAAGATAATTTTTTTCTTCCAAGTTTATTTCCACAATGCTTCATGAGGTTAAGAAAAGTTATCTCTGTGTTACTTAAGTTGCACTTCAATTTACACTTTAGAAAACTTACAGATGTTCCTGTCTGATAAGTAGTTTTCTTATCTGTGATTAGTCTACAAGAAAATTCATAGGAAATCCAACTTTAGATCAGATTTGTGAGAAGCTATGAAAATTTGTGAGCTTGGTGTTTAGTGTAGAGTAAATTTTGGCATAACCCAATAATAACAAAACCTGAGTAGTATTAATAAATTCACCATCACCTTAAACTTTTCTTTCCAAAACAGAACTGGGCAGAAACATAAAAGGTATATATTTAACCTGAATAAATGAAATGGTTTACTAAATATTTATTGCATGATTTACTGATTTTGTTGTTCTAAAACAATTTATCATTATATAGAAAAAATGTGCAATGTTAGTATAAAAATGATCTTAAGAACTACATTGTATAATTTGTATGGTACTAGAGATTTAAAAGCACTTGCAATTTTAACTATCCTCTATATTGAAGTCTCCAATGTCATTTCTTGTTGAAATTTAACATTTATCTTATAGCAGATTAGGTAAGGAATAGAAAATTATACAAATTCTTACAGCAATTATTTAAATTTTAAAACAATATGATTATTTTAAGAATCAGTAGTGCAGTAAGCATTTTGATATTATTAATTTATATGTTAATATTGTCACTGATTTTTAATTTGTGTGTTCTCCAGGTGAATGAGTGTTAATCTTTTCTATAATCAAAATTAATTTTTCTGCATAGTAATTGCTTTGTATAGCACACAGAGCAAACTCATATGAATTCCATATTTATCCAGTGTGTAATTCTCTCAGAGCCACATTTTGTACCAAACCTTGAAAATTATATGCTACTGCAAATACCGTTCTACATGAAAGGGTAAATTTTTAGAGTTGATAAAACAATTGAAATTGTGGTGATCCAGTTTTCAGATAAGGTTGGGAAGATGAGGAAAAAGAGGATGCTTAAGAGTTAAACAGACATGTGTTAAAAATAGCCAGTTGAAAAATTACTTAGCAGACACATTTAACTAACAGATATATTTAATTAATTGACTCCATGAATACTCACAAAAGATAATCTCATGGTGGTCAATTTTCATACTTTGTCCTTTCTTCAAGATTTCCATCATTGCAAGCCTAGCTTTTAACTCACCTCTCATTCTTTAAAGTCTCTTCTTATATTGTTTTCATCTCAACCTGAATATGGTCACATGTATATCTGAATCATATTTTATAACATTTCTGTTTTCTGGAATATTTTATATCAACTTTGCCCTGAAGCATTCTTTTCCTTTTTTTTTTTTTTTGTTTGTTTGTTTGTTTTTTGAGGCCAGTGTCACTGGCCCTCATATGTGGGACCCGAACTCTGGCCGCTGACTTCCCAAGCCAGAGCTTAACCAGCTCGCCACTTGGCCGACCCCTAATATTTGTAAATAGCATTTTCAATCCTTAGACAAGATGCATTTCCTCTTATATAATGGACATCGCCACAGTGGTCAGTAAAACTTGCGAAGGCATTTCACAGACTACTCTTAGTATTTTATGAATGAGATTATTTCTAGGGTTACATTCCTTTGGTGAAATTGTAACCATAATGTGGTATAGCACAGGGTATGCTTAATAGTTATAATTTGCTGTGAACAATTTATGTAGAGGAATTCATCCTATCACCAACTATGTCTAATTTTAGTTTAACTTTGTAATTGGCTATAAATATTCTTGTTCATGCTTCAAAGATTGGTATAGGGAATATATGCTAACATTTGATACAATGTTTAAAATATAATTTTATTTTATACATAAGACCAGTGAACACTCAAATAAATAAATTATAATAACTGAAAACTCTTCTATTAATAGCTTACCTAAATTTCTCTGGATGTATAGCCCACTTTTATCATTTTTATATTTTTATAAAACCTTTTTGCAAGGTAAAAAAAAAAAAAACATCAAAACAAATTATACAATTTCTTTCTAAGGTTAAAGTTTTGCTTTTTTCCACATTTTGCATCTTTTCTAATGACTATAATCACAATACTAACGCACCAAAGACATTTTTAGTAAGTTTACCTGGAATCCTGAAAGCACATCTTAAACCTAACATTGTTTGTGGCTCAGTGCCCAAAAAATCTGTCACAAATATTCTACCAGGTGGAACAAACAAACCTATAAATTACTAATTTTACTATCAAGGGAGATTCACTCATTGATATTCAGATAATTAGATGATCATACTTGAAAGAAAAGGATAAAAATTGTAATTGTGAGAATTGTTTTAGAGACATACTAGAAAATATTTTCATCCAAATTGAGCTGAATTATTTCAATTAATCTATATATTTTAATATATAATCTTAACCTTAAGATTAGGGGCTTTTACTACTTAGAATGAGTCTAATTGTCATTCCATTTGTAGCAAAACTTCCAATTCCTTCTGATTAATTCTATAAGTCTTGGGGGGCTTATGCTGACATTATCATCTTGTCTGAGCTCTTCATTCCATGTGTTGACTTTAGCTTATGTATCATCTCATCCCCCTGTTTTTGCTTGACATATCTTGCCTACTATTTTTTACAGAAAAGTGGTGCTTAGCCTGTTTAATTACCTCTGATATGAAGCAAACAAACAAGCAATCAAACACATTAATAAACAAAATATACATTAAGTCTTTATGTTCTGTATCATAGGTAATGCTGCAGTAAAAACTGATCCTCCAACTTCAGTCATATAACAACAAAGTTATTTTTAATTCATGTTGAATCCCCATCTGAGGTCAGCTTCAGGTCTATTCCACACCTTTTTTCTTGGACACAAGCTGTTAGAATAGCTCCTACCAAGAACATTTCAAATGGCAGAAGGGAAAAGACCTCAGCAAAACATACCTTGCTTTGGATAACTTCCAGTCAGAAATGATACACCATTTTACTCATATTGCATTGTCCAAAGTAAACCAAGTCACGTTATCATACCTGAGTCGCACAGAGTTGGAAAATGTTATCTTCCTACATGTAGGGGCACGGTGTAATTGAAACAAGGAACCTTACTTCAGCGAGGATAGGGAGCTAGTGAGAGGTTTGTATTTCAGCATGCAAATAATTGAACTGTGTAGATGCTACTCCACATGACACTTCAAATTCCCTTCCTCTTACTGACTTCCATCTCTTTCTCTTTTTAACCATGTCCTTTTTTATTCTATTGCTACTAGATTTCACTTAAGAAAATTTAGCATTTTCTCCCTCAATTATTCAGTAAATAGTTTGGGACCTATGTATTGTAAGTGTATTTGTGCTTACATGAGGCCCTATAAAACATTATATATATAGGAAGAAATGCAATGTATTGTAGCAAAGGGACTTTATTATAACCCCAAGAAGAAATGGAAAATACAATTTGTTTAACATCTATATATCTATATTTTAATTCCACTAAAATTGATATTTTAAAGAATGATTATAAAAATATATGTGGTAATCCCAAATTGTGTTAACCATTTTTAAAAGTTTAAGATGTGTAACATTTTAAGTTATTCCTGACATCAACATCACATATATGAAAAATCTGAAAAGATAAATTTTCATGTAAACTGGTTTGTTTTCACTATTTAATAATTGGATAATGATGGGTTGATTTGATTGGTTCAACACTTAGATTTTTCACTGCTAGGTTAATAATGTGAAAAATGATATGTACTATGTGACATAAGCTGCTTTGAAAACTATGGTATTAATAAAATAATAATTGTAACACCTCACAGTCTTAGAATAATAATAACCTATTCCTTTTTTTTTTTTTTTTAAGATTTTTATTGGGGAATTGGAGGAGGGCAACAGCGTTGGGGAAACGGGGAAGGGGAACAGAGAAGTTGCTGTCCTTTTGTTCTTCAGTCTAGTTGTGGAGGACATTGCTCCACTGGCCCATGTTGGTATCGTCATTGCGCTCTCCGCGGGTGAGGCAGATTGGTCGCCGGCCTCTGGATGGCCGCTCACAGTGGATCTTGGCAGCTCACACCGGCTGCCAGGTGCTCACGCTGGCTGCTGGCCATTCACTATAGTTTATGGCAGCCCACTGCAGCAGGGGCTGCCCCTATGCCGGCCTGGGGACTCACAGCAGCCCAGCTCCAGGTGGAGCTGTTGTTCACCATCTTAGCTGTAGAGGGCAGTGTCACTGGCCCTCATATGTGGAATCCGAACTGGGGCCACTGGCGTCCCAAGCCAGATCTTAACCAACGCGCCACTCGCTGGCCCTAACCTTTTCCTTTTAAACATTGCTTATGCCTTAGTATTTACAGTAGGATGAAAAAATAGAATTCAAAAATCATCCCAGAAATTTGTTGTTTCCTGATTTATTTGCATTTTCAAATGCTGAGTCATGGTAATACCAATCTTTGCTATGAGTACATAATCAAAGATCCTTTAGCAAAGGGGCAAGATCCGACATCATTCTCTATCTCCTTCTATCTCTATCTCTACCACCCCTTCAACATTACCTCTATATATCTATTTCTGTTTAAAGTTGAAAAAAGAAACCTAAATCAAAACTGCAGTCTTGGCAAATATGAAATCAAAATTAATGGGATAAATATTCTTATAGTTGAATCCATGTCAAATAGGGAAAATGCATCTGCCAATAATTTGTTGACAGTTTCTGTTTAAATTTTTATTACAAGTCCAGCTTTTCTGTTTACTTGTTTCTGAATGCTGGGATTTGTTTATGATGCACAACACTATATGATGAATGCAAAAATGGAATGCCTGGGGAAAACCAACTGTCAAACTGAATTCAAATAGCATAGTTACTGTGCTGTCAAAAAAGTCAGTACTGTCACACTCAAACATTTGAAAGGTTTAAAACATGGTTTTGCTGGTTTTTCTTCTTAGGTTTTAACAGTTTTAAAATTCTGAAATACATAGTTCCCTCACACAGTGTTATTAGTTTTGTGTGGAGGCAAGGGTAGGGGAGATAGTTAAGACCACTGGGTTTTCTGCACTATATCTTTACTGGTATCTATGGGCCAGTAATTGAAGAAAATCACAAAGAACAAAGATTTTATATTGTGCTCAAAAATTGTTCTGCTTCTTGATAAACAACACAGAAAAATAAACTCCCAGGCTTCCCAAAAGCATTTTGCAGGTTTACTATTGCTTTAAATGATATTTTAAGAAGAAAACAATGAAAGATCTGGACATTTTTTACATGAAAAAAATAAGAAAAATATACATAAATAAAATTAAAAATAATAAAATGCCTAATCCTGTTAAAATCTAACTTTTACCCATCAGTATTGATAAAATGACTTTCCTGTTTTTTATTTGTTTTCAATGTGATTGCTCTGTGAAGAGACAACAAAACTGACATGTTGTAATGTCATATATTTCATATATTTAGCATGATTCCCCCAAAATAAGACCTAACTGGAAAATAAGCCCTAGCATGATTTTTCAGGATGCTTGTAATATAAGCCCTGCCCCAAACATAAGCCCCAGTTAAGATCATTAGCTAGACATGACTGTTTGAATAAATGTAGACTTTTGTACATGAATAAATGAATAAATGTAGATTGTTGGAGCAAAAACTAATATAAGACCCAGTCTTATTTTCAGGGAAACATGGTATATTTATATTTATATTTAAACATCTGAGATTATAGGCATGTATATATTTGTGTATTTCTGAATATATGCATATATTTATGTGTGCATGTGTGTGTGTGTGTCTGTATTAGGTATTCCATTAAATCTCTTCTCTTCATATCACTTCTTTAATCTCACCTTTGTCTTCCAAGTGACCTGCTAAGAACTTTTGACATAAATCAATTATGACTTAAAATGGATTTCATCACCTGTAAATAGGCCTTTTGTCACAATAAAACTCAATTTCCCCAAATGGTGTCTGTGCAAAAAGCTGAATTAATAAACAGACTTTTTAAAATAAGTCTGAAAAATAAACTTTGCGACAATATCCTTTACCATAGTTATTTATCTGTGGTATGTTTTTCAGAGGGGTGAGTCAAATTGACCTTAAGAAAATTATGAATTAAGTGTACTATAGAATGATGTCAGAAACATGGTGGCATGAGGGATGTCCCTTGATCTCTCCTCCTGAAGTTTAACAAGTTGAACAACTATAATTCAATAAAGGATTCCTTAAGCAACACACAAGCATGTCTGAGAGATTCACGCATCTAAACATCTGAAGGTGGGAGAATTGTGGTGAACAGGAGGAGGGAAGGAAGAAGTGCTGAGACCGGGGCTGTGGGATGCAGCCGGAGCTCACTATGGTCCCTGGAGAGGGGAGGTGCGCTCTCTGTGGCTCTGAGCATTTGTTCCTGAGGGATCCACTTATAATATGGTGGAACCCAGCGATTGGGGAAGAGACCTCAGGGCAAAGACTGAATACAGAAGTGCAACAACTGTGGTCTAACAGTCCTCATTGCCAGGCAAAAAGCAAAGCCATGGAGCCTGGCACTTCTCCGCGGCCCTTCCAGAGCTCACCTCCCCCATACCCTGCCAGTGTTAGCAGCGGGCCCCAGAAAAAAAATGGTAACAGTGTCAGATTAAAGAGTAGAATGTCTACAGCCCTGAGAACTGGAGATACAGTTTCTGAGTGGTAAACACACACTGCGGCTAATTCCAGTGACAGGGGAAGTACGATAGGGGTGAGACAGCTATGCGCTGGCAGTCACAATTACACAGAGGAGAAGAAAACCACAAACAAACCAACCTCTTCTCCTAGCCCATACCACCCCCACTTTTCATGGCTGATCCCAGCTGGAGCACCCAGGATTACTGAGGCACACAGCTCTGCATCTGGCTGCTGGGACAGCACTGGAATTTCAGGGTCTCAGAACCCCATCATTCACTACATCCTCCCATTGGAGATTGTGCCGAGACTGAGGTGACCTGGTCACAAAGAAGATGCCACCTCCGCAGGAAATCTTCCATCATGAGAAGCCAGAACAGGGCAAGAGAAAATAAAATGCTCCAGCACTACTTATTGAAAAACAAAAGAAATACCTCTTCATATCAACCTGCTGCAGAATTTACTCCCATTGATGCCTAGGAAAAGAAAAAAAAATCCATTAATTACCATGAATATCCAAGATAACAAGGCAGCTCAGGAAAAAAAAAAAAAATTATCTCCAAAAAAATAAACATAAAGACATGGAAATATATGACTTAAATGACAGAGAACTCAATATTGTATTTGTGAAAAAACTCAGTAAGATGCAAGTAAACTCAGGGAGGCAGTAAACCGAACTCAGAAATAAAATTAATGAAAAAATTGAATACTTCACCAAAGAAACTGAGATTTTTTTTTTTTTTTGAGGGCAGTGTCACTGGCCCTCATATGTGGGACCCGAACCGGGGCCGCTGGCTTTTCAAACCAGCGCTTAACCACTGCTCCACGTGGCTGGCCCAAAACTGAGATTTTTAAAAAGAATCAAATAGAAATTCTGGAGGTGGAGAACTCAATAAAAGAGATGAAGAAAGAAATAACCATCTTAGTAAATAGAGCTGACCAGATGGATGAAAGGATTAGTAATATCAAAGGTAGAAATATGGAAATGATGCAGATGGAAGAAGAGAGAGCCTTGAAAGTTCAAAGAACTGAAAGAACTGTACAAAAGCTCTCACATGCCATCAGAAAGAGCAATATAAGAATAATGGGTATACCAGGAGGAGAAGAGAGGGAAAGGGCACAGAGAGCCTATTCAAACAAATAGTCGATGAGAAGTGCCCAGACCCATGGAAAGAACTCTGTCCTCAAATCTAAGAAGCAAACAGAGCATCAAATTACCTTAATCCTAACAGGCCTTCTCCAAGGCGCAGCACACTAAAGCTGTCAGAAATTAATGGCAAAGAAAGAATTCTAAAATCAGCCAGGGGAAAGAAGATGGTAAATACAAAGGAAAATCCATTAAATTTTCACCAGATTTTTCAGCAGAAACTTTACAAGCTGGGAGGGAGTGGAATCAAATATTCAAACTATTGAAAGTTAGAAATTACCAGCCAAGAATAATATATCCAGGAAAGTTATCCTTTAGATATGATTGAGGAATAAAGACCTTTCCAGATATACAGAAGCTCAGGAAATTTTCCACTACAAGGCTATACGAGGTCTGACACTTAGGTTCACAAACTTGCCACAGTGTGCTTGAAATGGCAGCACTACACAAACATGTCAGTATGGTTTCATAACCTTGGTATATCAGTGTCTCACAGCTGAGTTCATGTCAATGCTTGGCGGTGTCTTGCTGATTGGCATTTATTATTGTTGCTTGCTTTTGTGTGCCATTGCAAGAATGTCTGAGCTTGAATTAAAGCAATCAACAAACATCAAATTTCTTGTTAAACTTGTCAAGAGTGGAAGTGAAATCAGGGACATGTTAGTCCAAGTTTATGGGGATAATGCCATGAAGAAAACATCCGTGTACAAATGAATTAAACGTTTTTCTGAGAGGAGAGAATGTGTCACTGATGAAGAGATCAGGGCGGCCAGAACTGACAAAACATTACAAAAATTCATAGAATTGTGTGTCAGAATCATCGGCTGACCATGAGAAGCATAGCAGACCAAGTAAACATCAATAGAGAAACAGTTAAGAAAATCTTAACTGAAAGTCTTGGCATGAGAAAGGTGTGTGCAAAAATGGTCCTGAAGGAGCTTACTGATGAACAAAAGCAAAGGAGAGTGGAAGTTTGAGAAGATCTTTTGGAGAGGCAAGAAAATGTTTTGGGTGGTGTTATCACTGGTGATAAAACATGGGTGTACCAATACAACCTTGAAACAAAGAGTCAAAGTGCACAATGGAAGCCAGTCAATTCTCCACGACCAAAAAAGTTCTGCTAGTCCAAATCAAGAGTCAAAACAGTGTTGCTAACATTTTTTTTATATCCGAGGGATTATTCGTTGTGAATTTGTACCAACTGGACAAACAGCCAAGTTTATTATTTGGAAGAGCTGAAAAGACTGCATGAAAAAGTTAGACAACTTGAACTTTTTGCCAACAATTCATGGTTCTTGCATCACAACATTGTACCTACACACACAGCACTGTGTGTGAGGGAGTTTTTAGCCAGTAAATAAATAACTGTATTGGTACACCCTCCCAACTCACCTGATCTAGCTCCCAGTGACTTCGTTCTTTACCCAAAGATAAAGGAAATTTTGAAAGGAAGATATTTTGATCACATTCAGAACATCAAGGGTAATATGACCACAGCTCTGATGGCCATTCCAGAAAAAGAGTTCCAAAATTGCTTTAAATGGTGAACTAGGCTCTAGGGTCAATGCATAGCTTCCCAAGGGGAGTACTTTGAAGGTGACCATAGTGATATTCAGCAATGAAGTATGTAGCACTTTTTCTAGGATGAGTTTGTGAACTTACTTGTCAAAACTCTATATTGAGTATAGTATGGAGGGTTTTCCAATATAGTTATTTGTTTACTGGCTAAAAGCTCCCTCACAGACAGTGCCCTGTGAGCTGGTGTATTGTTGTGATGCAAGGGTTCTGGATTGTTGTGAAAAGTTCATTGTTTTTCACACAGCCTTTTCAGCACTTCCAATAGTAAACTTGGTTAACTGTCCAGTTGGTACAGATTCATAATGAATAATCCCTCTGATATCAAAACAGGTTAGCAACATCATTGCAACAAGTTTGGGAATTTAGTTGTCAGAACTTCATATACAATAACAAAAGACGAATGCAAGTCACCTTTCACTTCCACAATTACAAGAGGTACTCAAAGTGATTACTATCAGCGTTCAGACACCTCTGGTTATGGTGAACTACTGCTTGAGTAATGATGATCAAAATGTCCACTTGTGGGCCGGCCGAGTGGTGCGGTGGTTAAGCACTGGCTTGGGAAGCCAGCAGCCCTGGTTCAGTTCCACATATGAGGGCAACTGCCCTCAAAAAAAGAAAATGTCCACTTGTACCCCAGGTATGCGCTCCCATTTAGGGAGCACCGAAATATACAAAGCAACAAAGGGAGAAAATGACAAAAACAATTATAGTAGGTGACGAAAATACACCACTGACAATGATGGATAGATCATCCAAACAGAAAATCAATAAGGAAATACCAGCCTTACCTGACATATTAACCCAAACGGACATAACTGACATTTACTGAGGCTTTCATCCTAGAATACTGGACTACATATTCTTTTCTAGTGCACATGGGACATTCTCAAGGATAGACTATATGTTGGGACACAAAACTAACCTCAGCAAATTTAAGAAGTTTTAAATCATACCAAGTATATTCTCTGACCACAATGCTTTGAAATTGGAGATCAACAGCAAAAAGAAAGTGGGAAAAACCACAAATACGTGGAGAATAAGGAGCATGCTATTAAAGAAAGACTGGCTCAAAGAAGAAATAAAAGGAGAGATCAGAAAATACCATAGAGGGCCGGCCAAGTGGTGCAGTGGTTAAGCGCTGGCTTGGGAAGCCAGTGGCCCCAGTTCGGGTCCCACATGTGAGGGTCAGTGACACTGCCCTCAAAATAAAATAAAATAAAATATGATGAATGTTATAAAAAAATACCATAGAAACAAATGAGGAGGAAAATACATTGTATCAAAATTATTTGGATATGGTGAAAGCAGTATTAAGAGGAAAATTTCTATGATTACAGTCCTATCTCAAGAACCAAGAGACATTAACAGACACTTCTCATTAGAAGACAATTGGATAAATAAGAATACAGCTTTGCTCCCAACTGTTATACCCTGTCTACCCACTGTGAGGTAATATTACTAGGATAAGACTATTAGTGTAATTTAATCATATTTAGTAAAAGAGCACAGGAATATCTGTATCTTGCCTGCCCACAACAAAACTTTCTTCACATTGGTATACAAATTGCCACTTCATATCCTAATTGAGCTTATTGTCTAATACAACACAGAATAAAGAAAATAAATGTGTTGCTTAGACTCCAGAAAAGCAAGTGTATGTGTAGATTCTGCAAACAGAGGCCCCATAAGAGAACTTGAAGAACAGAATGTGAAACATTTGGTAGTATTTGTTTTCTACCAAAAACCAGAACCAAAATTGACCAATGAATCAATTATTTTCGTAAGAAATTGTTACACAAGAGAAATAAGAACTAAGGGAAAACAAAGTGTTTTAATGACAAACACACCAGTACAAAATGTTGAATTGAGCCACTTCTTGGGCTCACAGTCTAAGAAAGACTATCCACTCCCCATTAGCCAAATTTAAATTATGCCATCAGCTGGGATAGAAACATAAAATACTGATGAGCAACTCATAAGTGGGTAGAAACAGTGGGTGAGGGGGTTGGGGGGGAGGCAAAAGGAAGAAAGAGTAAAGAATCTCTTAGATGAGAGACAACTGAGAGAGAAATACTCGTGCACTGGCCTCCATGTGTTCAAGGGTCCATAATATTATATTTTTTTCCTCCATTCAGGAGAATTAGGAAGGAGGTGAAGAGAAATAAATAGACGTCCTCTTTTTTTGCAGTAAATTGATTAAGCTGTAATGACATTCCTGGGGATCTTTAGTTTTGAAAGGGGACTTGTAAAGAATAAAAAGACACATTGCAAGTGACCTTAATGAGAGGAGGTGCCAGGAGAGATCACAGTTCTCAGCATGGAGATGCACATAAATTATCAGATGCTATACCACCACTAAAGGTTAGAAACTTCTCATCCACTAACCCGCCTAATGGACATATATTATTTCTAAACTCATGTAGCTTGCATTTTGTGTTTTCAGTGCAGTAATTGTCATCAATTATGAAATTATTGTTTTCCAAAACATCACACTTTAATAACAAAATTAAATGTGCAATCTAGTTTAATTTGGAGGAATCTAAACAAGGTGACTTGTGAGAGGTCTTCAATTATGAAAACATTTAGAAACACCATGTTAATGATAATTTCATGGGAATGACTAAAAATGAAACAAAATGAGACCAGTATTTCTTACAAACCTACATTATTCTCAATAAGAAGAAACAAATGGCTTAAAATAATAAACATCAAGAATATGAAATAATTACAATATTTAAAAATTTTCTCATTTACTTGTCACATATGATATTTTAAAATAGCAATAACTTTTCAACATTTCCATGGCAGATGTTCTGGAGAGCCAATCATTTAGTCAGGTGTCATTTGCACACTTTACTTTCCATTTTTAGCATCTTTTTTAGCATATCCTGAATAGCCTAATTAGGCCTCATGTGGATCAATTGTATTACCATTTAAGTTTATACCTTTAAATAGTTACACAGCAGTGGACACAATTTAAAGAAAGAGGGATGCATAAATTTGGATGTAAACATGAATACTCACATACAAGTACTTTATTCAGGGACAAAATTCCTTTCTTATTATAATGAAATTTTTCAAGTAGAAAAAAAAAGAACCCCTTATTAATCTTCAACAATTATCAATGCCTTTGCATTCATCCTAATGTTTAATCTCCAGACAGCATTTATATTCTATCAAACTAACTAAGCAGATTCAATAATATAGTGTAAATCTAGAAGTGATTTTTTTCTATTTTGAAATTTTAATGCATATTTTGGAGCTGAATAATATGACCTGGAAAACATTGTCAAGATAAAAAGATCATTTATGTTGGCAGTATCCACCAGCATTATCATACTTTTTTTCCAAAGATGTAGAAACAAAAAAAAAAAAATTGCAACCTTTTCATGATAAGAAACTGTTTGATTCTTTCCAAAAAAGTTAAAAGGAGAGGTTTGCAGTAACTCTAGACTCTCATCTCTGGCTCATCCCAACCTTTTCTTTTTTTTTTTTTTTTCAGCTGAGCCATCGTGCCACCTGTTGGCAGCTTAACGGCAGCTCAGCTTGGGCTGGACATCAAACTGCTATTGCTCAGAGCTCAAATCGCACTCTTGAGCAAGCTTTTACCCAACTGAGTCACTCGGCCAGCCTCTCATCCCAACTTTTAAAATGGCAAAACTAACTGATGTGGCAAAAGTGGAAGCATGTCTTGTATTCTATTGGGTTGTTGGAAAAGTCATGATGTATTTTGTCTAGGTTTTTCAAAGGTCATTTTTTAATATAAAAAACAAAGATCAATCAATGATATATTGCCCGTTTTGTTCAATAACCTTTTGCCATCTTTCAGTGAGCTTCATAATTCCTCGTTCGTAGAAGGACGGGTCTTTATTTGTGGAAAAACTGAACAAGGTGCTGATTTACAGCCTCATCTGAATTGAATGTTATACCATGCAAGGAGTTTTGAAGAGAGCAAAACAAGTGAAAGTCTAATGGTGCAAGGTTAGGGGGAGTATGGTGGGTGTGGCAACAGATCCCATCCAAGCTCCAATATTTATTTTTTTTTTTAAGATTTTATTGGAGAATTGGGGGAGGGGAACAGCGTTGGGGAATTGGGGAAGGGGAACATACAAGTTGCTGTCATTTTGTTCTTCAGTCTAGTTGCGGAGGACGTTGCTTCTCTGGCCCATGTTGGTATCCTCATTGCGTTCTTCCCAGGTGAGGCAGTTGCTCACCGGCCTCTGGATGGTCGCTCACTGCGGCTATTGGCAGCTCACGCTGGCTGCTAGCCACTCACTGTAGCCTATGGCAGCCCACTGCAGCAGGGGCTGCAGCCTACACCATCACCAGGGCTTGCGCAACCCAGCTCCAGGTGGAGCTGTTGTTAGCTGTAGAGGGCAGTGTCACTGGCCCTCATATGTGGGATCCGAACCAGGGCCGCCGGCATCCCCAAACCAGCTCTTAACCAATGTGCCACTTGGCCGGCCAGGAGCTCCAATATTTTTTGACGGGTAATCAAACTTGTGTGTGGTCTCGCGTTGTCATGATGGAATACAACTCCTGTACAATTAACAAGCTCTGGACGTTTCTGGATGATGGATTCATTCAAACTGTCCAATTGCCAACAGTACACATTCAAATTGATTGTTTGGTTCCTGGGAAGGAGCTTGAAAAACATGACACCTTTAAAACCCACCGCACTGAGAGCATAACCTTCCTCTGATGAATGTCAATTTCAGATGTCATTTGAGGCAAATCATCACATCAGGACCAAGACCATTTGTGTACCACATTGTTATAAACAATCCACTTCTCATCTACAGCTATCAGTCTCTTCAAAAAAGGATCATTTTCTTCATGTTTAATGAGCATATTGTAGATATTTATACATGTCATCAAATGAACTTCTTTGAGTTCATGTGAAATCCAAATATCAAACTTGCTTATGTATCCCAGCTTCTTCACGTGGTTGTGAATGCTTGAGTAATGGATGTTCAATGTTTCTGCAATCTCTCATGCCATGTAAGGTGGGTTTGACTCTATCAAGGCCTTTATTTTGTCATCATAAACCTCAGTGGGTCTCCTTGATTGAGGAGCATTGTTGAGATAAAAATCACCAGCACAGAATTTTGTGAACCATCGTTGTCACTGATGTTCTTGTAGAACATTGTCACCGTAAACTTTATGCAACTTTTCTCAAGCTTGATGCACTTTCTTCCTTTTATGGAAGTAAAACAGTAAAATATGGCAAAAATGCAGTTTGGTCTTCCATTTTCAACTTGTTGTAAAATCTCCAAATCTCAACCAAATCGCTCAATTTTTTTTTAGAATGAAGCCAAAACTGTCAGCTGTCAAATAACATAGCAATGACATAGATGTGAATGATTCTAGTACTTCCAAAAATGAATTAGTGTCATCTGTTGCAAATATGTGTCATGACGTTTCCGACAACCCAATATTAAGAAGCATTATATTTACCAGCTCGTATGTAACAGTGAATTCAGACTTCTAGTACACATATGGAGGATACCATATTGAATTTTAATAACTAGAATTTTTGATCTTCCAGAAAGAATCTACTTGCATTGCTTCTGATAAGCATCAAATTGACAACAGTGGCTCCAAGGTAGCCTGTTGAAACCAGGTCAAGAAGCACCCTAAATTATTAGCCACCTATTTCTAGCTCTACTGCCAAATTATTATGTAATCCAAAAAAATTTGCTTAATATTAGTAACTTTTTCTCCTTTGTATGTAGTAAATGAGTATAATATGTACCTAATATTTTTTGCAAGGACAGAATGATGAATATTAGGAGACTTTTAACAATGCCTTGCATGTGAAAGTGATCCCTCAATGAATATTATCTCTCTTCCCTCCTGTCATGTTACACATAGGGTAGAGACCCATAGAATTTATTTTGCTTCGGTTGATAGATGTGCTCGTTTTGAATGCCAGTGGAAGCCATTAATCCTTCCATACATAGATAACAAGTTTACTCATTAATGTATATCACCTAGGTTGCACAGACCGAATCTTGTCTTGTATTTTCAGTGGTATATTTATATTGCTAAGGATAACTCAAACTAATAAAATAAAATAAAATAAAAGTTTTCCTATAAAAATATTTAAAATAGAGCTTTTTCAATTCTAAAACAGAAATCTAGCAAATCACTGACAATCAAGGCTATGTATAATCTGATCTGTTACCAACAAATAAGCACAAGGCAAGGATATATACCTTTCAGAATATTGATAGCAGATATAAGAACTTAAATTTTGACTAAGTCTATACTATGAGAAGACTTTAAAGTATGCCATGGAAAGTATAAGCATTATTCACATTCTAAGAAGAAAGCCCAATGCAACATGGGCACATTTAGTGAGGCAGTTAACATTAAGTGCCCCAAATTGTGGACAACGACAAAGTCATGGTAATAAGGAATCCACTAGCAATTGATTTGCAGAAGTAAAACATTTGCATAAGGAACATTAACAAATGCATTTTGTATATGAAGAATTTCAGTGACTGAAATGGAGTTAGGGTATGATTATTCTCTTTATTAAACAAAGTTTAGGGAAGAGGATGGTCCAAAGAGGTGGGATACTAATAGTGCCCTAATTAGGATCTTGGGACTTAAAAATAAATACAAACTTTTCAAAATTGTTTTAAAGCTAAACATAATTAAAGAGTTCTTGATGTTGTACCTGTACTTTTTGGGTTACAGTTTCTGAAATCTTTTACCTAAAGGAAATTATTTGACTCTATATGGTGCATTATAGCTAGATTCAGATGGATGTCAATTGGTTCAAGTTTTGGAGAGAACAGAATGCAATTGCACAGTACCTGAAAGGACCTTAATTTTCTAACTAAGATTCTAGCTGTAAATACACTGAATTCCTCTTTTGTAGGGAGGGAATACTGCTATATTTTATTTATTTAATATTTGTGCAGGTAATGAATATTTAAACAATTGCCTCATTTATAAGTTCCTATGATCAATTTTATGAAATGAAATATATATTTCATATGGAATTTGTACTATACATGTAGAGTTCAAAAGTAATAACAAAGAGATAATGAATGTAACCAATAAATTTTTGAGAAATAATTAAAAAAACAGGATAACCTAACCTAAACATCAGAAACTTGAAACCCATAAAAATAGAAAAATCTGAGGACACTAAGAACTCCCTAAATAAACCACACTTCAGAAAATGTAAAGTCTCACACACAGAGTAACTCTGTACCAATACACTAAATTTTTCTCATGCATGGACAGAAAATAAAAGCTAAGAAAGTCATCACCTGAGTCAATTAGGGTCTCTCACAAATCCCTCAAAACATGCAGGGTGGGAAGTCTGTGGGGGAGAAAATAAAAATCTCTGATATATTAATGGTTTGATCAAGTATAGGACAGTTGTCCTACCAAGGCTGGGAAGGACAACAGAGTGCAACAAGGCATTTCAAGGTACAGAAAATGGAGGGTACAACTGAGGAGCAAAGAAAACCACATAGCACCCCCAAAACTTAGTAAGCAGCTTTCAAAGCAGGGAGAGATAGTCACAATTCCAGAAGCTGCCAGTCCAGCTATAAAACAGATCACTGAAATCAGACAAGTGTTCTAATCCCAGGACCTATTCTTTGGAAAGTACCAATTCAACGTTCAAAAATGTTTGAACATAGTGGTGAGCTAAATAAAACTAAAGCACAAATTCCTGTTTAGCTAATGCACAGATCCTATGGATTCAGGTCCCACTAATAGCAACCTAAGAAGAAAGAAATGGATAATCTTTGGTGGACTTATATATTATTTATACTGGTCTCTACAGTTATTTTTATACAAAATATCCATCTTATAATCAAAGATTATAAGACACCCAAAATAAGGCAAGAATTTATACATCAGTTCAGAGAACAGTAAATAGAACACAATTAGAGATGATCCAAATTTAGAAATTATCAGACAGAGATTTTACAATAATGATAGTAAAATGTTAGAAGATCCACTGGGGGAAAAAAGTGGACAAAACTAATAAGAAAAATAAAAAGTCCAATCTCATACTTGTAATCTTTCAGAAATCTAACATGAGATTATATTAAAAAAACCTATAAATCTATAAAAAATAATTCACAGGGGATATATATATATATATATATTTATTTATTTATATATATTCAAACTCATGTTGTTCAGTTGTTCAGGGGTTATAAAACCCCTGAACAACTGAACAACATGAGTTTGAATTGCTGAATTGCACTGGTCCACTAACATGCATATTTTTTTCAATAAATATTGTAAATGTATTTTTTCTTATGATTTTCTTAACATTTTGTTTTTCTAGCTTACTTTATTGTAAGAATACAGGATATATGTTCAAAGTATGTCTTAATTGACATTATGTTTTTGGTAAGTGTTTAGGTTAACAGTAGGCTTTTAGTTAAATTTATGGAGTATCTAAAAATTGTACAAGCACTTTTGATTGTGGAGGGCTGGCTTGTGCCCTTAACCTCCATGCTATTCAAGGGTCAACTGTATATCCCAAAGGAGGGTATCAAAATAACTTTATGATGTGCAACTCAACAATGCTACCAGATAAATGCAAATCAAAAGCAAAATGAAATATAGGTATAAACTAAACAGAAAGTCTAAAATTTTCAAAATATCAATGTCAAGTTTTAGCAAGAGTGTTGAGTACCTGGACTTTTCATATATTTTAATGGGAATATAAGCTTGTCATCCCTTTTGAAAACTGTTTGATAGTACTTAATGAATTTATATAAACACCTACTCTTTGACTTAGAATTTCTATTTTAGTTACTCACCTAAGTTAAATAAAAACATTTGTTCATAAAAAGTAGTAGAATGTTCAAAAGGAGGATGAATTGGCAAATCATGGTATGTTTACTTAATGGAATACTAACCAGCAGTCAAAAAATAAAATAAGAAGATATTATACCACCACAAAAGAAGCTGGACACAAATGGTTGCATAATCTATGACATAAATTGCACTAAGTGTAAGAAGAGGCCAAACAAATGAATAATGATTGAGCTGAAAAAATAGTTGCTAATCAGAGTAGACATGGGGAATTGGTAGACAAAGCAGACCAGGTCAACTTTCTGTAGTGATGAACATACTCTATACTTTGATTGTTGTGATGATTACATGGGTATATATGATAATCAAAACATATTGAACACTTAAAATCTGTGGATCTTATTTTCTGTTATCCTATTTCAATTAAAATAAAATTATTTCCTACTTTAATGTTAGGAAAATATTATTCTATAATAACTTATAAATTCTTTACAGTTTTCCTCTCCAGTTTAAGTCTTTGATATCCTGGGAATCGACCCAATTTAACTTTCTAAACTATGGATAGCTACTATGGATATCATTTATCAAATAGCTAACCTTACCCGTTATATAGTGGCACTTCTTTCGTGTATGGCATTGTACATATGGGTGTGTTTCTGGACTTTCTATTATGTATCGCTATTTTGTCTATTATTGCATTATTTTTAACTTTCTTAATTACTATAGCTCTATAATGGTTCTTGAAAACTTATAAGACTCTCAGGGAACAATTACTTCTTTTCCCCTAATCACCTTCCTCTCCCAGCCATTCAATATTTATTTACACTGCTATACATTCCTCAAAGCCCTTGCCCTGGTCACTTTCCCCATCACACTCAACAGAATACCTTGAGTCCCATTTAATAGAGAACATAATAGCTTCCAGGCCTTCCACCTCCAAATTTATCAGCATCATCAATCACCCTTATAGCCTTCCTTCCAGTTTTAGTAGAGGAGATTTTACTCCCATGGATAGCAATAGCTGCAAGTGTTGTCTAAATTCCATCTCCTCCCATTTTCTCAGGCATTTTTTATTATCAATTGCACTCTCTTTTTATGTTATTTTCTATTGAATATATTTTGCCTCATATTTTAGTAATAAGATTAATGATTTTGTTCCTATTTTAAAAAGCAATATATTTTAAGAATTAAAATTAGGAAATAAAGTTTTTAAAATTTTGTAGTTTGCTGTATGTGAATATAAGATCTCACAAAGCTTACACTGTACACTAAGTAATCTTGTACATATACTTTTCATCAGTGTAGATCACAAACATCTTGTCATCAAATGTTCTTTTTATACATGAACAGTTTATACATGTAGAGAATGCAACCTGTAGATGTACACATATCCCTCTTTGTTTTATGACATTTTTAATTTATGCAAGCGCTTGTGTTTTTGTTTTAAATGGACACAAGAATAATAAAAAATGACTCTTTTTCACACTCTGTAGGGTGAAGTATCTTGTAAATATACAGTATATGTGTACATGTTGATATAATCCCCTTCTTTTTTTTTTTTTTAAAGATTTTTTATTGTGGAATTGGGGAAGGGGAACAGACAAGTTGCTGTCCTTTTGTTCTTCAGTCTAGTTGTGGAGGATATTGCTTCACTGACCCATGTTGGTATTATCATTGCGCTTTTGCCAGGTGAGGCAGATTGGTCACTGGCCTCTGGATGGCCACTCAAGCAGATCTTGGCAGCTCACACCTGCTGCCAGCCACTCACACTGGCTGCTAGTCATTCACTGTAGCCTTTGGCAGCCCACTGCAGCAGGGGCTGCAGCCTACACTGTCACCGGGACTCGCACAGCCCAGGTCCAGGTTGAGCTATTGTTCATCATCTTAGCTGTGGAGAGCAGTGTCACTGCCCTCATATGTGGGATTCGAATGGGGGCCACTGGCATCCCAAGCCACCTCTTCACCAACTCGCCGTGCCATTCAACCAGCCCAGATATAATCCCCTTCTTATCAAGACAAGTAGAGAAACATATTGCCCTCTGCTGAACATTTATGTTTTCAATGAAATTATCTCTTGATGATTTGATGTTACATATTTTACATGTACAATATGCTAATATTTCCTAATGTCTGTATATTTTCAAACTGTACTATATTTTATTAACTAATAATTCTTCTGTTTTTTATTTCCCATCCTGTCTCATGTCCATTCTTTATTTTACTCATTCTCTTTCTACTCTTCTACTAAAGTTTCAGGGAATTATAATTTTGATTTCTAATCTCGATGTATATTTTCTGAAGTTAACAATTATTGATTACTAGCTGGTTCAATCCACTTTTTATATTCAAGTCTTATGTCTTTTTATATTCAAGTCTTATGTATTAGATTACTCCTTAGAAGTTGTGCAATCCAATGGTCCAATGAAAATTAACATTCCTATATAAGAATAATTGGTTTTCTCTAAAAAGCTAAATAAAATATTTCTTTCTTACTCAAGTCTGTTCTTCTTCTTGGTATTATTCATGTTTTGGTAAATGTTAATCTTATGGATACAGTTACACCAAAAATGAGGGTTGTCCTTCAATCTATTCTCTTATACCAGCCAGATAGAAAATATAGCAAATTTTACTTGCTTTGTGCCATTCAAATCTATCTCCTCTAACAACTCACTCTTACTGCCTTACTACCCTGTTCACTTATCTCTAAACCTAATTGCTAAATGAGCATTTTAATTCGTCTCTCTGAGGCCATCCAGTCTTTTCCTCTCTAATATTTTTAGCTGTGCACTGCTATCAGTTCTGTTTCTAAAATGTGGCATTAATTCTGGTACTTCTTTGCACAGAATCATTTCTAAGAGTTAGTATTTTGCTTCAAGATAAAGCTGATTTCTTTAATTTCACATGGAAAAAAAATGCCTTCTGTGGCAGTCAGAATTCTAAAGATATTCCCCCAAGATTATCCTCTGGCTATTTAATCAAACACTAATCTAGGTACTGCTATGAAGGGACTAGGTTACCATTCAGCTGAGTTTAAAATAAGGAGATTATCCTGGATTATCATGGTGGGCCCAATCTACTCACATGAGTTTTTAAAGAAGAGGAAGGCAGGAAATGCAGATGAGGAGTCAGTCATGGAGATAGGGTAGAAGGGGATGTCAGACATTCAAAGCTGGAGAAAAACAGTACCCTCCGTTATTACAGGGGTGACATGGAAAGTATGTGAAGGAATGCAGGCAATATATGGTAACAAAGTATGACAGACAGACGGCAAGCAAATGGGACCCCAGTCTTACAAACAAGAAAAAACCTGGGTTCTGCCAACCAGAATAAGTTTAGAAGCAGATTCTTCCCAGAGCCACTTGATAAGAACCCAGAAGGCTAACACCTTCATTTGAGCCTTGCAAAACTCAGAGCAGAGAAATGAGTCAAGCCAACCCAAACTTCTGGCTTATATTGGGTTGTTGGAAAAGTCATGACTCATTTTTGCAATGAAAAACATAGAAAAAATACGTCATGACTTCTCCAACAACCCAATAGAACTGTGAGATACTGACTTTGTATTGTTTATGCTGCTAAATTTGTGATACTTTATTACAGCAGAAATAGATAATTAATGTACTTCATAATCCGACTCCACCCTCTCAAACTTTATCTCTAAAACCCCTTACCATTTTACTTAGAAATATTCTGAAATATATTCTGTTCCCATATTACCCAGGTTTTTCCTGTCTCAGTGTGCAAATATCCACGATGGCTGTTGTCTAGTCTTTCTTACTCTGTCTCGCTAATTTCCACCTACTCTTCATAACTCACTACAGCTATTATCTTTTCTTTAAACCTACCTGAACTACCAAGTCCCTGTTGACTGCTCTACTTATGTTCTTCCACACCATCAAAAAACTCAAGACATGCTCCAGTAATTATCAATTTGTTTGTCTCCCCATCTTTGAATACAAGCTGTGTGGAGACAAGAACTATAAATCACTTCTGTCAATTGCCTAGACCTAGCACAAAACTCAGCACAGCATAAATGCATGATAAATATTTACTAAATGCATGCTATAATGATAGTTTTGCAGTTTCAATGAATTCTTAGGAATGATTTATCAACTACCAAGTATATCATTGAAAGGTTGCTATCCATTCTGTAAAATTATTTTGTCAATAATGATTAACCTAAAGAGTTTTTTACTGTATCATGGCAATTTATCTTTTTTTTGTTTTTTTTTTTGGGGGGGGGAGGTTGGGTAGCTCATGTTAAACTAATTATGTATAGTTGGCAATAATAATATTTTTTCTATTCAATTAAAAGGCACTATTTATTTAAAACTATAACCTTTTTTAAGGAAAGTCTCGCCACTCTCGGTATTTGCATGCTTTTGTTCCTGGTAGATGAATATGTATGTGTATCTTTTTTCATAGAGGTATGATTAATGGCACTGCCCTTTAGGGAACAATATTGAAAGATTATTACCTGCCTTAATTTTTCTTCACATCCCTAACTTGCAACCTCCCCACATTTGAGAAGTGCTTATAACTGTTAGGAGCCTAAAATCCATTGACCTCTTCGTTTTCAACTCTTCCTCCATTTCATTAACTAAGACCTGCCTTCCTAAAATAACATTCCTAATTATTTCCATTATTGCTATCAGTGGTACTAGCTTTTCTCCATATTGCTGGGAAAGCTTGCATTTTTCTAACTGTGCTATCTGTGACAGTTTTAGTACCAGAAGTTCATTTACCCAGGGATAGGGAGTAATGGAAAGCTCATGCTGGCCTAAGGGGAAAGCAGGGCAGTCACATATTTTTGTGTCAATTTATCCTGCACAAACATATTTAGTCTATAAGCCACTAAAGGCTGAAATATAGCCCGGTTCTTTTTTTAAGATTTTTATTAAAACTATAGCTAACATACAATACTATATTAGTTTCAGGGGCACACCATGGTTACTCAACATTTATATACTGAAAGAAGTGATCATTATGATAAATCCAGCAGCTATTTGACATCGTATCACACTATCACAATATTATTGACTATATCCCCCATTCTGCACGTTACATCCCATGACTTACTTGTTTTATACCTGGAGATTTTAACTTCTTATTCCCCTTCACCTTACCTTCCCCCTGCCCCTGCCATTTTAATTTTTCAATTACACTTGACATTTGATATTATTTTATATTAATTTCAGGTGTACAGCATAGTGATTAGACATTTATGTAATTTAAGAAGTGATCCCCTGACTAGTCTAGTACCCACCTGGCACTATGCATAGTTTTTACCATATTATTGAGTATATTCCCTAGTTTTACTTTACATACCCATGACTATTTTGTAATTAACAATTTGTACTTCTTAATGCCTTCACTTTTTTCACTCTGCTCCTCCTCACCCTCTCATCTATCAGCTCTCCCATCTGACACCATACATAGTTATTACAATATTGTTGACTATATTTCTTATGCTATACCCTACATCCCCATGACTACTTTGTAACAAACGATTTTTGTGCTTCTTAACCAACTTCCCTTTTTCACCTATCCTCCAGCCGGAACCCTCTCCCATCTGGAAACTGTCAAAATGTTCTCTGTATCTGTATGAATTTGATTCTGTTTTGCTTGTTTGTTTATTTTGCACTTTAGACTCCACATATAAGCAAAATCCCATTGCATCTGTCTTTCTCTGTTTGACCTTCCACTCATCACAGTACCCTCCAGGTCCACCCATGCCAATGCAGATGTCAACAACCCATTCCCTTCCATGGCTGAGCAATATTTCATTGTATATTTGTACCACCTCCTCTTTACCATTCATCCCTTGATGAACACGCAGGCTGCCTCACATCTACACGGTTGTAAACAATACTGCATTGAACATATGAATGCACACATCTCCTCAAAATAGCGTTTTGAGTTTCTTCAGATAAATACCCAGAAGTCCTTCTTTTTTTCTTGTTATAGCCTTTGTTTTAAAGTCTATTTTGTCTGGTATATGTATTGCTACCCATGTTTTTTTTAATTTCCATTTTCACGGAATATATTTTCCATCCCTTTACTTTCCACCTGCGTGTGTCTTTCAATCTGAAGTGAGTCTCTTGTAGGCAACATTTGTAAGGGTTTTGTTTACATATCTATTCAACCTCCCTTATGTCTTATGATTGGAGCATTTAATCCATTTACATTTAAAGTAATTGTTGATAGATATGTAGTTATTGCCATTTTATTATTCATAATTTTCATTTTTTTTTTCCATCTTAAAAAAGTCCCATCAACATTCCTTGTAATACTAGTTTGGTGGTGAAGAACTTTAGCTTTTTGCTTGTTTGGGAAACTCTTTATCTGTCCTTGGATTTTAAATGATAGCCTTGCTGGTTACAGTAATCTTGGGTGTAGCTCTCTGATTTTCCTCACATTGAATATTTAGTATCATTCTCTTCTGGCCTGCAAAGTTTCTGTAGGGAAATCAGCTGACAGTCTTATGGGAGCTCCCTTTTAAGCCACTAATTGCCTTTCTTTCTGCTTTTAGGATTCTCTCTGTCTAACCTTTGCCATTTTAATTATAACGAGTCTTGATGAGGGCCTGCTTGAATTCATTTTGTTTGGGACTCTCTGCACCTCCTGGGCTTGTATGTCTATTTCCTTCACCAGGTTAGGAAAATTTTCAGTCATCATTTCTTCAAATAGGTTTTCAATCCCTTGCTTTCTTTCTTCTCCATCTGGCACCCCCATGATGTGAATGTTATTATGCTTGATGTTGTACCAAACATCTCTTAAACTATATGCATTTTTTTGGATTCTTTTTTCTTTTTACTGTTCTAATTGGGCATTTTCTGCTACCTTGTCATCCAAATCATGGATTTGATCCTCGGTTTCATCTAGTCTGATGGTGATTCCTTCTAGCGCATTCTTCATTTCAGTTATTGTATTCTTCACTTCTGGTTGGTTCATTTTTTATGGTTTTTATGTCCTCTTTTTTATGCTTGCTATCTCTATGTTGAAGTTCTCACTAAGTTCCTTGAGCATTCTGATAACCATTGTTTTGAACTCTCTCTGGTAGGTTGCTTGCCTCCATTTCATTTAGTTATTTTCTGGAGTTTTTTTCCTATTCTTTCATTTTGGGATGCATTTTTTTGTTTTAATTTTCTCATTTTTTTCTGACTCTCTGTATTTGTTCTATGCATTAGGTAGATCTGCTATGTTTTCCGGTCTTGGCCCAGTGGCCTTATGTGGTAGGTGCACTGGTTACCTGCTGCAGGTGCTCAACAGTGTCCCTTTGTATGGGTTGTGTGTGTCCTTCTATTACATTAAAGCCTTGATTCCTATTGGCATGTCAGTGGGTGGATTGACCCTCAGGCTTATTGGCTATGGGGATTAAACACATATATAGCTTATTGTCTTCTGTGCAGGGGGCTTACCGTATGAAGCAGGATTTGCCTTAGCAGGCTCTGGTGCCCGTTGCAAACACCCTTTGTGTATGCCGCTTGTGGGACTAATTGGGTGGTGCTCTGCTATGCTCTGAAGCCAACCTCCAAGCATGTTGATTCTGGGTCATCTTGGGAAGGGCCTCAGAGCAGGCCCAGGTCACTCACTGCCTCTGACCAGCCGGGGACTACATGGTAGGAGCTACAAAGGGATCCGCAGTTGTTTGCTGCCTGTGCTAAACCTGGAGGCACATAGGATAGACCTTATTGCGAACCAAGGATATCTGCCACTAGTACTGGGTTTGGGGTAGTTCCACACAAAGCCAGAACACCCTGAGGCCTTCTACCACCTGCTGGCTCCCATAAGGTTCAGCTGCTGATAAAGCCTCATGTGGTACACAAGTGGGTGAGGCAGAGTCTCAGGGAATCATTAGAGTGGGAAGAGTTGTGGTTAACAGGTTAATGTAGATTCTTCTATGGTGCCAGTGCTGAGCCTGGAGCTACTCAACAAAGACTCAGAGCACATCGAGGCTAGGCACTGCTTGTTTGGGGCCCATGGACTCCAGTAGTTTTCCAAGAAAAAGTCCAATGCAGTTTGGGCTGGCTGTTCACTGAAAAAATGTCTCCAATGTTGAGGGGGTTGGGGTGGGGCGGGGACCTCTCGGAGCTTGACAGACCAATTTAGATTCAGATTTATCTGTAAACATAGGGGAAGGGCTCAACACAGGATCAGTGGCACCTGCCTACTGGCTGCACTATAAAAAAAACCCACACGGGGAACATGGTGACTGCCCTCCACTGCTGGGTCCAAAACCACAAACGTCAGTATGGCTGCCCCCTATACGTCTCTAATGCCACTTGAGTTACCATCCCTCTGCAGGAGCCCAGGGTGAGTGTCTGCAAGTGAGTGAGTCTGTGTGTGCAGGCCCATTAAGAAGACATCTGCATTTCCCACAGCCTTCTTTCCCATGCAGATGATCTGAATTCCCACTGTTTTTCTCAGCCAGGTGTTGTGAGGGCTCCTCTTCCTGGCACGAGAACTTTAGGCTGGGGAACCTGGTGTAGGGCTGGGTCCCTCACTTCCCCCAGGGATACTTCCATGGCCAACATGTCCCTCTTGATTCTCAACCACCACACAGAGTTTTGGGGTCAGCTGATTTTGCATTTCCACTCCTCCTACCAGTCTTGACATGTTTTTTTCTATATACCCTTAGTTATAAAACTTCTGTTCAGCTACACTTAAGATGGCCCAATCTATATATCCTTAGTTATAAAACTTCTGTTCAGCTACACTTAAGATGGTTCTACAGATTGATTGTTCTATAATTAATTTTAGGGTTTTGATGCATTCACAGCAGGAAGCAGGCACAGTGTTTATCTACTCCACCATCTTGGGTCTCTCCTCCTAGTCTTGATTTTCCAAATCCTATACTCTTCAGGGCAAAGGCCAGAGGAATGCCTTATGCTCTTGACAGGAAGACATATCATATGTATCCCTATGACTAATCTACCATTCTGGACTCCTTTGTGTGTTTTCATTTGGTTCAGAACCAGTGGTTTAGAGATCTCATTAATTAGTTAATTTAAAATCATACATCAGATAATAAAGCTAAGGGAAATTTAATTTTCAGGGCTATGTCACTATCTAAGAGATAAAGATTTTATCAAACAATTTTGTCATAGTCTGTAACTACCTTTTCTCATTTTCAATCTTAGACATGCGTATTGGAACATACTACTCAGTAATAAAAGTTTACAGGATCTCTATGTTAACCATGTGTATATGCTAAACATACAGTAAGTCCCCAACTTACGAATGAGTTCCATTCTGGGAGAAGGTTCGTAAGTCAGACTTATTCGTAAGTCTGACAAATTGAGTCTTATATGCCTTTGACACAAATATATAATGTAAAGCATAAAAAAATTAAACACTCACACACAAATACTGTAAATAAACTATTTTTACTTTTACAGTTACATTAAAATGGTGGTACAGTACAGTACAACAACTGGCATATAGGGGATTACATGGAGTGAACTGACAAGAAGAGAGTTATTAACTGGAGGAGGGAAGGTAGGTGGGAGATGGTGGAGCTGCTTTTCCTCTTTCATCCAGACATCCTGGGCTCTGATTGAGCACTGTACTACTGTACACTATCGCATGTACAGGAAGCATACAGCAGCATAACTGTGACAATGTCTGGCAGATACGTGAGCTACTCCTGCGATATGTTCACATCTACGAATGTTCATAATGCAAGGTCCGTTCGTATCTGTGAAAGTTTGCAACTCGAATGTTCATAAGTCAGGGACTTAACATATTCACATATAGCCATGCTCCTCTTAAGGATTTGTATTCCTTCTGGGAAATGCTTTATTTGGTGACTTTGTTGTGTGAACATCATGAGAGCACTGACGAACCTAGATTGTATACCCGATTGCTCTGTAGTGGGAAAAAAATAATTTTCCTCCCCTTCCTGGTTCTTGGCTAAGACATTCTTGCAATAAAAGTCATATTAATGGGGAAAAAAAAACAAATAAAAATGTAATAGCATATATACCTCTTGTAAACATGGAAGAGACCCAGGAAAACTGAGTAGCTGCCAATATGGCTGAAGCCAAACCTTTAATACCATCTTCAGCTGAAGACAAAAGAACATGTTGGGGGTGAGAGGAGTTAGTTATATGAAGATATTAGGAAAAGTACAGTTAATCATGGAAGGTTAGATTTAAATCCTTGTATTTTTCACTGATGAAAGTTTCTAGAGATAAGATCATCCCCCTCTTCCTGGTATGGCTAGGAAGACAGCCTTACAAATGGAGATTTCCCTTACAAATATAATAGTCTTTCACATAAGGCAACTTCTACTTGGTTATCAAAGCTTCTCTCATGTTTGTTGTTTTCTTAAAATTAATCAACTTAAAATAATCCTAGTACCAAAGAGACATATTTTGAGTGACAAATTCTGTTCCCCCACAGCTCCTAGGTCATAAACCTGTGCAGCATATTACTCTAGTGAATGCTGTAGCCAGTTGTAACATAATGGTAAGTATTTGTGTAGTGTGTTGTGTTATCACATTGTGATGGCTATGAAGTCACTGGGCCATAGGAATTTTTCAGCTTATGGGGCTACCATCATGTATGTGGTGCACTGTTGACTAAACTATTATTATGTGGTACATAACTGTGTGTATGTATGTATGTATGTATGTATGTATGTGTGTGTGTATTTATATATATGTTTAAGCAATTTCATGTGGTCTATTTTCAATGTTATATAGTTCTAAAAGGAAGACTGTGGTCTATTGTTTACAAATAACCATTGCCTCTTCTTAGAAAGCTAATAATATCAGTTTAATGATATATTGCTCTATTTTAAATATACTGAGGGTGCCAAAAAAATGTATACAAGGGGGCACTTTTGTGAACATTGCTTAATCAGTAGTTTGCCATAATCACAACTCTCTGGGTACTAATGGTAAACCACTTTGAGCAGCTTTAGTAATTGCAGAAGTCCAGTGTGACTTGTATTCATCTTTTGTTATTGGTATATATTGAGTATTACAATTTTAATGCAGTTTTCCTTTCTGAAAATGTGTATATATGTTTTTGGGTACCCTCTGTATTTATGGTTTTGCATAAGAGCAGAACCTTGCAAATCAATCTGATTAAAAATTATGATAACTTGAAATTTATAGTAAAATTCCATTATAGTGAAATGCTCATGTTTTTGGATTCCATTTTTACTCATCAGTCTTTTAAAGTACTCAGTTCCCCTTGCATAATGTTTCTTGGATAAGGGCAAACAGTAAAGTAAGATTGAATGCCAGATGTTTAATTAGCACCACTTCATCTAGTCAACTTCAAATAGCATAATGCTCTCATAGAGGAAGGAATTTTCTGTTGGTATTTCACTTAAAATATACAGTAAATACTTCTAAATGATTTAATGACTCTGCATTGCAAATCAGTAAATACATAAAGTGAACAGAAAAAGAACATACTTATTTCCAGGTGGGTTTTAAAAATCATGACAGGTCAAGAAAACAAGCTTAGAATTTTATAGGATAACTAAACACAATGTAAATAGGACCACATTCACATATTTGTCTACAAAACTGTTTATTTTGTTTTCTGTTTTCTATATAGGGTCAGAATGTAATTTAGTTGTCAATACATAGCAAATACACAGACATTTTCCAATTAAACTCTTCTATAATGCCTTATCCTTGTTTTAACTTCTCAATTTATCAGCTATAGTAGTTTAGGCAATTAATCTTCAGTTTCCTAATGTATAATACTAAAAATATACCTCACAGGATATTGGGTGTGGTGTTAACTGAGATAAGCACTATAACATGTTTAGCCAACCTCGAGTTAGGTACATTGAAAGTCACTAATAAATGTAAACTGTTATTGTAATAAATGTAATAAATTATAATAAATAATAAAACAAAATGTAATAAATGTAAGTAAATTGTAAAAAAATGTAATAAATAAATGTCATTATAGTGTGTAGGGGAGGAAGAAACTTTCCTCTATTCTTCACGGTTCTTTTGGCTGGTTTAATAATTAAATCTACATGAGACAGGTTAACAATAGAAACTAATGAAGTTTTATTACATATATATGTATGGGAACCCCATGTACATGAGAGAGTCAGAGACACCCACATATATGAGAGGTTCAGGTGCAGAAAGTTAAAGAGGTGTACATGGTATTCTGAGTAAGGATGAAGCTTCAGAGGAGAAGAAGGTCACTGCAGGACAATAAGGAGAGCAGATGTCCAGTAATTTGTAGTTTGCACTGCCATAAATATAGGTCAAAAATGTTGTATCTGATAATCTCTTATTATGGGCAATGCCTGTCACTTAAATTCTTCTAGGTGGTTGGGTGGGGGACAGGAGTTTCTCTTGTGCTCATAGGGTCTTGATTGCCTTTGTCTTAAAATCATCTGCATACTACAGAGGCATATCTTGGGGTGACTCATTCTGAAACCCTACATATGATTATTTTTGAAACCGTTAATTAGATATTATTAATAATCTGATCATTATTTTAATCATCTGATATTAATCATCTGATCATTATATTATTAATCATCTGATCATGTCATTAATAATATCTAATTAATGGTTTCAGAAATAATCTTATTATGTAAACTATTTCCTGCTAAAAACTGAAATCTGTAATACATACCAAAATGATGGTGCAACCATCTTTCTACCCTTAACAGTGATAACAGATGCATTGGTAAGAGAGCACACTTATACAATTATGTTTTTTTAATCAAATAATTTTTCCTCCTCTACTTAAACTACTTTTTTCTTTAAGAGATAATTAAAAGCTCCTTGAATATCTATATTAACATTATATTTAATTTAGACTTTTTATAAAGCAGATTAGGTAACCTTTCTTTTAGACTTGCCATAAGTTGTTATTTAGTATAAATATACTTGTGTGTCAAATTTATCATTTCTGCAAATCATTTAGCCACAATAAGTTAGAACCAAAGCCAAAAAAAGGACATGAAGATTCTTGGATATTTTCAATATGTTTATCTAGTTTGCTATATATATATATATATATATATATATATATATATATATATATATATATCATATATATATATATATATATATATATATGCAAATGACTACCAAAGATCAAGGCAGGCATTAAACATATACTGCCCTGTCTATATAATGTCCACATAAAAACAGGAGCTAAGGGAAACAATGGTATGCAATGCAAAAGTTTTAAATCAAAGTGTAGCTAGAGAACACCAAACTGTCTGAATGAAAAGTAAACCAGTTAAGTGCAACATTTTTCCCACAAAACCAATAAACTTCATAGTTCATCAATTAAAAAAAAATGCATTCATAATGTTTAATGTTTTGTCTGACACAGGTTGGGAGATATGCTATTTAACACCTAGAAAGTGTCATGTGTTGTATTAGCACTACAGACTTTTAAAATCATTTATTTCTCATGTCAGTGTTAGCTACTCTGCATGTACGAATGTCTCATGTACTACTCTCAGCAACTGTATGAGTTGCTTTCTTAATTGTTGAAAGAAAAATCAGAATCATGACATTTAAATATTACCCAAAGTAGCCGAAGTGGAAAGTATCTAGGAAAAAAAGCCTAAATAAAAACTTATGACTCCCTGATGCAAAACTTGATATTTCCTTTCAGGAAAACATTCCTTGCTCCAGTTTAAGTTCAGTTTTCAGAAAGAGATTAACAGCTTACTCTATTAGATATTACCAAATATTCCAGTGTTCTATGACATGTACTGAATTTTCTCCTTTTATTTAGCTATTCTCTTATTGTGAAATCATATCACTATGTTGGTCAAAATGTGCTAGGGAGGATACAAGTCTTGAGAAATAACAAGACTTAGTAAATGACTGCAGACAGATGAGTCTAATGGGCCAAATGTGAACAGGTAAGGTAAGTGGGTGCATTCAGGAATAATTAGCCATTTACTCCATCATTTTCCATAACCATATCATGGTAATAAGTAGAAATATAATATTTTGTAATCATTTAACAATGTGATCTGTATAATTTTTATCTGGAGATTCATGATTTTTGCATATACACTGTCTAGATATCATTTTCAATGCATAAGATATTGCTTGTCTTTCTAGGTTTACTGTAATATTATTTGTGACCTATATGTCTTTATATCTAAAACAAGAGGACACATATTATGGGCTTATAATCTGATCTTGTTGTAAATGTGTTTTAATGGAGTTATGTGTGATTCTTGATTATTTAATACATTTGTTCAGTCCATGAATGTGAGCAGATCAAGGGCAGAAAATGTTTATCAGAGTGTTGGTCACATAGTAGGCATTATAAAAATGGCTTTGATGAAAGGAATAAAAAATGAAGAGAAGGAAAAAGAAGGTAGAAAACTAAAATAAAATTTATATTCTTATGATATTATACTTAAAAGAAATTCTAAATTTAAAAAATATTCTAGCAGTGTTTCCAAATAAAACAATTGCTTTCCAAATACTATTAATAATTTTCATAAATATTTATTTTAAAATTTTTCTAGATGATAGAACATATAGTTGTAATTGTATCAAATCATTGAGGTAATGTGTAACAAATAATTTTAGAAAGAATACAAAGTACACACATTATCCATTTTGGCATATAAATCACATGTCTACCGTTGGAAATTAAAGTATGAAAAGGAAAAACAAGAATCAGAATTTTTGAGGGATTCTTCTTTTTAACCACATTATAACATGATATGTGTGTCCAGGATTTTAATTACTAAGTAAATGAAGTTTATTAAATCATTATTTGAGCAGTGTATGATAATTAACAAGTGAAACATTCCTGCAAAATTGTACTGAAGCCCCACACTTGCCACCAAATATACAATTTCAATCCAAAATTGAAAGTGTAATTAAGGAAGTGATAATATCATTTGTAAATTTGATGATGATTTAAATTTTACATAAAAACACTGAATGTAAGAAGCTCTCAATGCTTTCTAAAGACCAATTATGTAACATTATAGCCTGCCTCTCTGCCCCCATGCACCTCTCCATAAAGACAGATCATTACTTCATTATGCCTACTTTGTTTGTATCCCTGTTTAGCCCCACAAGATGGCTGGTTAGTCAAAGATGTGTAAGATTCCTCAAGGGAGGAGCAACCTAAGACAGACACAGTCACGTGGGTGTTATAAGGAGAAATCACAGAGTTGATGAGAATGGGCACAGACCCCCAGTCTTAGAGCTGACAGCCAGTTTATGGGCTTAATGATGTGATAACATCTGTCCTCCAACTAATCCTATCAGTGAGTTTCGGCATAAGAGGTTTCTGTCTCAGGGAGGTGCATGTAAGCAGATCATGGGACTTTTGGTAATGGCAGCTTACAGGCATGGGTGATTTGGCCTGGAGATTAATTCTTGGGTGTGAGACACACAGACCGCGGAAGATACATTGATCCATTCTTGCATAAAAGAATAAATGGAACAGTCAGGCCCGATTCGGGGCTCCAGTCCATGAAGCTGGGGTCCCCTGGCCCCAAACTGTATTTCTCTCTTATTTGTGTCTCTCTCTCTTTCTTAACCTTTCGCCATCCATTCTCCACTCCCACCTATCCTGTCGTGCAGGACGCAACACAATTAATCTTTTGCATGTACTTTAAAGACTGATATGTTTCTATTTTTATCATGTGTGAAAGAGGAAAAAAATGATTTAATGTTCAATACTCTTTACTTTCTCATTAAAAAAAAGTTCAAGTTACATTCATTTTAAATATACCACTGACATTCTAGGAATTTCAAAATGATTGTTATTCAAATATAATATAATTCAAATATAATAGAATCACATACATATGAGGAATTTTGATAGGGGGCCAAATTTTGAAAATTATTATATTGTGAGTAAATGTAGTTCAGAGTAAAATGGCAAAATTAATTTATATACTGTCAAGTTATGTGTTATCAATATTGGCATGTTTCCCAAATAATAATTTTCTACTTGAAGAGAGGCAATGGGGTGATGGGAAGAGGGCCAGTACAAAGGATGAGTACAAGTCCAATCCTGAAGACATATTATGTCATACCAGATTTAGAAGTCTTACTCTTTAGAAACAAAAGGATTCTATAAAAAATCAAGACATATATCTAATTGACTTTAGAGTTTATATCATATGGCTGTTTTGTCTTTCTATCTGTAAATAATAATACTCATATTATTACAATTCATACTCTTTATTAAAGTATCTAAGATTGAAATATAGTTTTGGATATGTTCACTTTTCTGAATTGTAAATCTAGTATTTTTATATTAATTGAGATTTTCCAATTGCTCTAAATTTGCTTGATTAACGTAATTTGGGATTATAATATAGTTTTATATAATTTTCAATTTACTTAAAGTAAACTTTTAAGAATAACTTACATATTCAGAAATTAGAAGCTTAAAATTTAGTTGAATTTTTCATTCATGTCATTTTAATGTTTTCCCCCCTAAAGCTTACCTTTTCCTACTCTTCAAAACAACATGCAATTTGTTTGTATAATGATTATGCAAAACAAAATGTCTTCTATCTTAACATATTGCCTCCATCTAAATGTCTTTGCAATAATTTAAATATATATCTTTAATATCATGTCATATTAATACTAGAAATAGCAAACAGATATGCTATACTGAAACAAAGATGTAAACTTCAACTGTAGTCTCATGCATAGCACACAATTAAACTGAAAATGTATAGCAATAATTGCATTTCACATAATAGAAAGTAATATTGATATGTTAGTCCACTATATTATCATTTGAAATAGAGCATTTGCATTTATTCCATTAGAATATTTGAAATTCAACCCTACCTTGTGAGGATTTTTATAGATTGTAAGAACATGCAAGCAAAATGTGGAAAATAACTGATGATAGCCCTTTTTAGTTTTTTCAGAATTCAGAAATAAAAATATATTATTTTTATTTTATCCATGTATATGTTTCCATTGTCTTAGTTTTAAAAATCTAAGACAGATTTGTAAACTATATTCTAATTCACAGCAATAATATATGCTGCAGGGGATTCCTGTTGAAATTTAACACTGGATAATCATTAATTCCAGCAAATGCTTGCATACATTTACTATATGCCAGGCACTTTGGTCTTAAGTGCTCTATATAATCCCTGCAACAGCTCAATGAAGTAAATTTTGTTAGTATCCTCAGTTTGCAAATAGGAAACTCAGGCACAGAGAGGTTAGATTACTTGTCAGCATCAAACTGCCAATGATTGCTAGGACCAAGTTTCAACCTCAGATCATCTAGAGCATGCTATTCTCATCCTTCCATATACAAATATAGAAAGGAATAATCCAGGTTTTGTGGAGGCCTAAATGTGATACAATTTTGAGGGCTCACCTTAAGAAAACAATTTAAAATTACAAATATTATATTAGCTATGAAAATGAATAAGTATTTAAAATGATCGCTACAAGGGCCGGCCGAGTGGCTCAGTTTTTTAAGAGCTCGTTCAAGAGTGCGAGCTGAGCTCTGAGCAACGGCGGTTCGATGCCAGCCGGAGCTGAGTTGTCGTTGAGCTGCCAACAGGTGGCAGGATGGCTCAGCTAAAAATAAATAAATAAATAAATAAATAAATAAATAAATAAATAAATAAAATGATCACAACACATAAAGCTGAAAATACTAAAAACAGCATGGAATTCAGAATAATAAAAGAATATGTTTATTAATTAACTGCCTGATATTCACCTTCTTCCTGGATGTTTTACTGCACAATTTTTCATCACCTTTTTATAGGAAAAATGTTTCATGATGTCTTTCTTTTATATATATAATAGAAAGGTAATTCAGTCTTGCCACTGGCATTCCTTTTTTAGGATTCATATTGAGTATTTTTTTATTATTAAAGTATAGTTGACATACAATATTATAGTAGTTTTAGGTGTACAAGAGTGATTCTACACTTACATACTTTATGAAGTGATCACTACCTTATGTCTAGTAACCATTTGTACGAAGTAAATATGACTTTGTTGGCTATATTTCCTGTACTGTACATTACATCCCTGTGACTTATTTATTTTATTACTGGAATATCTGTACCTCTTATTTATCTTCACCTTTTTTCACCTATCTTTCACCCATTCTTGATTGAAAAAATATTTCTGATAATCTGTATCCATAAAGTATTCTATTTCACACACACACACACACACACACACACACACACACATTTTGTAGCACCACTATAGGTTTTTACCTTACAAAGCAAATAAAATTGATAAATTGAATATTGCACTATTCTTTCATTTTCTCCAGGGCAGTTAGAAGCAAGTGACCAGCCTCAACACTCCTTATTTTGACTGAAATATTCTAAGTTAGCAAATATTGGTGACTTAGACCTTGTCTTCTATTAATACTCAATTACAGGTATCAATCTTATTTTAGTAACTCTTTTGCTACATCATGCCATAAAATATCAGTGCCTTCTTTATCATTGGAAACAAGGTATTCAATGCCTTTAAATCGAATCAGGTTAGACAATGAATTCCAGAAAACCCAGAATAATTTTAGAGAACTACTTAAAATATTCTATTCTTCTGGGACCACTTCTAGTAACAATATCTGAATGCCAGTGTTCAACCAGAGAAACAGCGGCAGTAAGATACATCTGTATCTATCATCTATATATCATCTATATCTATATCTCTATGTTTATATCTGTATCTCTATATGAGTGGGCATGTGTATATATCTATAACCTTTAATCTATCTATTATCTATCTATCATTTATCATCTATCTATTTATTCATCTATCTATCTGAGACATTTATTAGAATGAATTGATTTACACAATTGTGAAAACTGGCTAAGCAAGTCTGAAGTTTATTCAGAAGTGTATAAGGAAGAGGTCAGAAGCAAGCTGGAACCCCAGATGCATAGGATGATGCTGTGATTTTCAGACTGGAGTTTCTTCTCAGTTTAAGTGAATCTTAAGGTTCATGCAGTAAAGTATTGGTGATCTTCAAACTATATACTTTACTAAATACTTAAAATGTATTATTGAGAGTTAGAAGAATTAGCACAATTTACTTTCATTCAACTACATCAGCATTATCTTTACTATGAATTATATATCCTTTATAATTGAAGTGCTTCTATCATAGTGTTTAATTCTTTGTCATTCACTTGTTTTGTTCATATTGAATGGCTATAGAGAAAAACAAAACAAAGCAAAACAGGAAACCCTCTATGATTAAATTACTTTATTATATGATATCAACTAATGTATATATGGGTATGTATGTATGTATGTATAATGTATGTATGTAAATAAGTATGCGAACTTTCCACCATGCACTTATGCATATGTGTGTGTGTATATGGTTAAAGCATTTTAATATTTATAAATATCATGTATTATACATATATATTTTTTAATTTTTATTGAGATATAGTTGACATATAATATTGCATAATTTTAAGGTGTACAAGGTTGATTTGATACATTTATATATTGCAATATGAAAGTTTTGTTTTACCCCAAATGTGCTCCTTCAGAATTTTACTTTAATATAATCCCAAAGTCAAGCGTAATTTCAAGTGTGTTGAAAAATAATTGTTTTTCAAAAATACATTGAACACAGCTTAAAAAATAACTCAGTAAGGAAACTAATATAATAAAATCAGTTCAAAGGAGGAGATGAGAAATTTACATATTTTCAATAAAAAGAATGTTGGAATATGACTTGTTCAATTAGAAAACTACTTAATGTTCTAAAGCAGGGGTTGGCAAACTTTTGAGATGCAAGAGCCACCAGGGGATCAGCAAACTGACATTCGCAAACTGTGTCTCTGAAGTAAAATTGAAAATGAAAATAAAACTATCATAGTTTTGTGTACAAAATTTTTAAAGGTTACTATTCACATAATGGTGATTATGTAAAAATATATTTATAGCTCTGGAATAATTTTTAAATTGTTGTGAGGGACAGGATTGGCTCTTCCAGGGGTTGGCAAGCTTTTGAGATTGAGCGTTCTTACCCAAAGAGGGGCATGTGGCTTGCGAACCGCAGTTTGTCAACCCCTGTTCTAAAGGACAATAAAAAAATAATTGTTGGGTTATCATCTCTAGCAGATAAAAATCATTGAAACCTTTTAAAAAATTACTAGTTTTCTACAATTTTTCTAACTATAAACGTGGACCTCAATCAGTAGTAAATAGTAAATCAGACAATACTATTTTCCCTTGGGAGCCAAATAATGCTGAGGCAAGCTTGTCAGAGAATGTTCTAATAAAGCATAGTATGAGACATCTTTTAAATTTTTTTTTCTTAATACTAGACCATAACCACCCAGTTCCATTATGTTTCCTTTCAACTGCAAAGAGAGAACATACCTCCATGATCTATTCACATTTTGGTAGGGTCCATAACATTTTCTGTGCACATCTACCTATATCATCAAATTTTAACGGTGAAAGAAATCAGTTTCTGGTGATTTCATGCTTATATGACTGAAAAAAAAAAAGCTAGGGGAATACAAAATTATGTGCTGATACACGTGATTAAATTATATACACACATATGCAGAAGAAAAACTCATGCAAGAATTTCTCTGGCATAATGCAAGGAGATCCAGCTTCTGGGACAACAACTGGGCTCTCAGGTAAAAGTGAAAACACTTTATTTATAATATATAATATTACAGGGCTGGCCAAGTGGCACATTGGTTAAGAGCTGGTTTTGGGATACCAGCAGCCCTGGTTTGAATCCTACATATGAGGGCCAGTGACACTGCCCTCTACAGCTAACAACAGCTCCACCTGGAGCTGGGCTGTGCAAGCCCCATCGACAGTGTAGGCTGCAGCCCCTGCTGCAGTGGGCTGCCATAGGCTACAGTGAGTGGCCAGCAGCCAGAGTGAGCGGCCGGCAGCCAGCGTGAGCTGCCAAAAGCCGTGGTGAGTGACCATCCAGAGGCCGGGGAGCGATCTGCCTCACCCGGGAAGAACGCAATGACGATACCAACATGGGCCAGTGAAGCAACGTCCTCCACAACTAGACTGAAGAACAAAAAGACAGCATCTTGTCTGTTCCCCTTCCCGGATTCCCCAACACTGTTCCTCTCCCCCAATTCCCCAATAAAATCTTAAAAAAAAAAAAAAAGTTTAAAAAAATAATAATATATAATATTACATGACAGTCATAGAATGTGTTCAGATAACGTTTGGGATCATTTTTCTTAAAACAAACAAACAAGCAACCAAAGAAGAAATCATCTGTGGTGTCCTATTTCTTGATGTTAAGCTTTTAATTGTGATTCCTGGCTTATCTCTAGGAGTGCAGGACTTTTAAACATGTGAACTGTGTCTTGACCTTGGTAACCTGATATGCTCCTTGTCAGACAGAGCTAGGTTAAGCTGAGTTTTAAAATATTAATTTGACCTTTTCAAGTCTTGTCTCAGAATAGACTCTGGAAACAAAAATCCCTTCACCTTAAAAAAATAAATCTCCAAAATAGTCAGTTTGAGACACTGTTATAGAGCCTTGTAGAAGTGGCAATGGTAATTTTATAAATGTGTGCGTGGCTTAGCTTTCCCTTTCCCTTTCTTTTTATTATTTAGATACTCTCTCATGATAGTTGTCTCTTGTACTTATAGTTAAAGCTACTTCTTAAAAAAAGAAATAGCATAATTGGGAACAATGGTAAATTTTAAGCTCTTATTTAAATGGAAAAAATGCTAAAAACTAAAACTATAGGTAATTAAGGGTGCGGTGATTATTACTAATTCGGCAAAGAAGCACTTTATTATCAACATGTCTTTGTGATTTGTGATATTGTGGTTTAAGTGACCAAAACATTTTTTAAGATTATATTTGAGTGTGGATATTTTAGATTGGAAAAATAATTCAATAAATGATTGTGAGTATTAAATTAGAGAGCAGACCAGTATTTGATTAATAAAATTTGAGTGGGTTTGATGCTTTGATGCCACATCTAGGCACTAAAGCAACTGTGCAGGGATCTGCCTAATGGTGAAAAGAGCTGTTTCAGTTAATACAGTCAAGTTTGCAATTCCTCTCTGCTCTCTCTCTCTCTCTCTCTCTCTCTCTCTCTCTCTCTCTCTCTCTGTCTCTCGCTGTCTCTCTTTCTCTCTGTTGGTCTGTGTGGGTGGGTGGGTGTGTGTTGGTGTCAGTCTCTCTGTGTAAATGGTTTCATAGTTAAGAGTCAGAGAAACCTATAAACCACATAACTGGCAAAAAGTATATAGCTTTGTATGCAGTTTATGGACAGAGCATGTGACACATATCTCTTGGTTTTCACAAATATAAAACGAAATGATTCGTTTCCTTATGTGTAAGGGCTTTCCAGTATTCCCATTTTTCTGAATCTTTAATGAATTGCTGGTTAGCTCACACACAGGACTATTTGCCCCACCAGCATCTGCACCCTAATTATTATCATTATATTTATATAAATAAAATCTGAAACAGTTTAGTTTTGTCACATATACCAGAGGTTCTTTCTAGCCTCAGATCTTGCAAGACCCAAAATATACTAGAAAACTATAACTATAGATTAACAGTTTGATATCAGATCTTATTGAAATAAATAGACTATAAAAATACTTATTTAAATATATTTGAGGGAAGTATAACATTTATACACAGAAGTATAAAAATATTATTTTCAAATAATTATCACAAAGTGAACAGACATTATAAGAAGTAGACTATTTCTGGCACTCCCAATATGTGCCCCTCTTAGTTAATACTCTCAAATTCCTCAATAGTCACTGCTATTATAATCTGTAATAATATTGATATAATTTTGCCTGTTTTTGAAAATGAGTGGTACCATATGACTGGAAATATTAACAGAACCATAGATATGTATGTTTCTGTGTTCATCCTCTCTTCCTCAATGTGTGTGTATGCATTTTTAATGTTATATATTGATATTATATGTAACATCAGTTTAATTTTTCTTTCAAATGCATTATATTATGTAAATATACCACAATGATTCATTTTTCTATGACTAGACATTTATGTTATTTCCAGTTTCTGTTAGTACAAATATAGCAGCTATATATATTTTTATACAAGTTTTTGTTCTATATAAGTACACATATTTATTGGTATTGCTGGGTCACTTTCTGGATATGGACATGATTGGGTTTAATAGTTAGTGCCAAACAATTTAGACATTGGTTGTACTAATTTATAGACCTAACTATAGTGTATGAGAGCTCCAGTTGTTCCAAATCCTCATCAATAATTTGTATTATCTACATTTTTATATGAACTATCTGATGAGTTTGTAGTGGTATCTCTTGGTGGTTTTAACATTCTTAATTTTTATTCTGATAACTAAGGAGGTTGAACACTTGGTCAATGTTTTGTTTTTGTTATTGAGGGCAGTGTCACTGGCCCTCATATGTGGGACTGAACCGGGGCCGCTGGCTTTCCAAGCCAGCGCTTAACCATCGTGCCACTCGGCCGGCCCTTGGTCAATGTTTTTAAACATTGGGCATTCATTCACTTTGGGAACAATTCAGGATCTTTTGCCAATTTATTTTATCAGTTACCAATCTGATTTATTTATTTAGTTTTTTTATAGCAGGTCTTTATATATATTCTGGATAGAGTTCATTGTTCAACTCGTTGTACTGTAAAGGTCTTTTACTACTCTGTTGCTTGCCTTGTCACTCTCTTGGAGTATGTACTGATGAATACCATTTCCCAATTTCGATGTAGTCAGTCCAATCTATCAATATTGTACTTGAATTCTGTATTTTTTTAAAAGAAATACTTTATTTTCTCCAAGGTTAGATGATAGTCTGTAGTTATATATGCTTTATTGTCCTACTTTTTTATTTATATCTGCAATCTATCTGCAATTGATTTTTGCTTATAGAATGAAGGAGAGATTGTGATTGATGTTTTTTCTATATGGTTATCCATTGATTCTGGCTAATTTTTGACAAGCCTGTTCTATAGTAACAACTTAGTTATAAATCAAGTGTCCAAAAACATGTAGATCTGTTTCTGGAACTTCTTTTTATTTCCTTTTGTATATTTTTCAATCTACACTGTCGTAAGTAGTTTAACTTTATAATAATTTTTGGTACCTGGTTGAATAGTGGTCCACATTTCTTCCCCTTTTAAAAATTATTGACTATCTGTTTTTCTTACCATTTGAAAATTAATTTGAGGTTTCTGAGTACATTTACACACATGCATATGAAAACACAGAAGCACACTACAAAAAGCAAAGCAATATGGGATATCGAGTTTTGAATGGGATTGCCTTGACTGTATTGTTCAATGTGTGGGAAATTAAATTTTTACAGCATTGGATTTCCAATCCATCAACATGTTATGTCCATTCATCCATTTAGGATTTTCTTTCATTTTTAATTGTATTAAATATACATTGGTTAATAAAATTACATAGGTTTTAAGTATATAATTCTATAATACATAATCTGTATATTGCAATTTGTGTTCGCCCTCCAAAGTCTAATCTCTTTCTGTCACCATGTATTTGACCCCCTTATTCATTGCTGCCTCTCCCTTACGCCCCTTTCCCTTGAGTAACCACTATACTATTGTCTGTGTTTGTGAGTTTTTGTTTGTCTTGTTTGTTACTTTTAGTTTTATATCTCACATGAGTGAAATCATATGGTTCTCAATTGTTTCCAACTGATTTATTGTGTTGTCGGAAAAGTCATGATGTATTTTTTTATGTGTTTTGTTGCAAAAATGTGTCATGACTTTTCTGACAACCCAATATTTCGCTTAGCATGATATTCTTAAGATCATTTATGTTGTTGCAAATGGCAGTATTTCATCCTTTCTTATGGCTGAGTAGCATCCCGTTGTATATATGTACCACATCTTCTTTATCCAATCATCTAAAAAGGACACTTTGGCTGTTTCCTTGTCTTGGCCACTGTGAATAATACTGCAATGAACATAGGAACATATATGTTTTTACAAATAAATATTTTCAAATATTTGGAGTACATACCCAAAAGAGGGATTGCTGGGTCGTATGGTAATTGTTCTTAACTTTTTGAGAAACTTCCATATTGTCTACCATAGGGGCTACACCAATTTACATTCCTACCAGCAGTGTGTGAGGGTTCCTTTATTTCCATGTCCTCTCCAACACTTACTTTCCTTGTTGATAACAGCCATTTTAACAGGAGTGAGGTCGTATCTCATTGTGGTTTTGATTTGCATTTCCCTAATAGCTAATGAAGTTGGGTGTTTTTTTCATCTATCTCTTGGCTGTTTGTATGTCTTCTTGGGAGAAGTGTCTGCTCAGGTCCTCTGCCCATTTTTTAATTGGATTGTTTGTTTTTTTGTTGTTGAGTTGTATGAGTTCTTTATATATTTTGAATATTAGTCCCTTGTTGGAGGCATTGTTTACAAGTATATTCTCTCATTCAATTGGTTGCCTCTTTGTTTTGTTGATCGTTTCTTTTGCTGTGCAGAAACTTTTTAATTTGATATAATCCCATTTATTTATGTTTGTTTTTACTTCCCTTGCCTTTGAAGTCAGATTCATAACATCCTGTCTGAACCAAGGTCCATAAGTTTAGTACCTATGTTTTCTTCTATACTACCCAAAGCAATACACAGATTTAATGCAATCTCCATCAAAATTCCAATGGCATTTTTATTAAGAAATAGAACAAAAAATCTTCAGTTTGTATGGAATCCCAAAAGACCCTTTGTAGCCAAAACAATCCTGAGCAAGAAGAATAAAGCCAGAGATACCACACTCCCTGACTTCAAATTATGCTACAAAGGGAAAATAATCTAACAGCATGGTAATGGCACAAAAACAGATACACAGATCAATGGAATCTAATTGAAAGCCCAGAAATAAACTGATATATACGGGCAAATAATTTTTGACAAAGAAACAAAACACATACAATGGAGAAAAGAAAGCTTTTTCCATAAATGGTGCTGGGAAAATTGGAAAGCCACATGCAAAAGAATGAAACTAGACTGCTATTTGTCACAACAAATACTAAATAAATAAATAAATAAATAAATAAATAAATAAATAACTCACTCAAAATGGATCAAAGACCTAAATATAAGACCTGAAACAATATAGTAGATAGAAGAAAACATAGGTATTTATTTATTTCAATAGTAATTTTAGATTTACTTAAATAAATATGTCTTTTTTTTTTTTTTTTTTTTGAGGGCTGTGTCACTGGCCCTGATATTTGGGACTGAACCCAAGCCAGCGCTTAACTACCGCGCCACTCGGCCGGCCCAGTATTTCTCTTTTTTTATTAGATTCATTTCTAGGCATTTAATGTTTTCAATGCTACTCTAAATGACACTTTTAAAAGTTTAGTTTTTATTGATTATAATAGCTGTTTATGTAGAAATTTAATTAATATTTTGCATGTTGGGACCATGTATTCAGCAAACTTATTAAACTTAGTAGTTAAACCTAATAGTGTTTACATAGATTCCTGTGGCTTTTTTATACTGAATATTATGCTGTGCTTACATAAGAACATTTTTAAATAAAATAGATGAATTTTTTTCTTGATTCCTTTAGCCTGAGTTGTGAACAAGGACAAACAAAACACCTTTCAATGCATGGCAGTTTTCTTTATTTAATTGAAACATCATCATTAGTTTTCTTCTCTTCTTTTGCATCACCCAAGCACTTTTATAAAGCAAAATCCTACAAAATCTATTACTGTCTTAACATTAAACAGAATTATTTTCAATGTTTTCTGTTACCTTTGTTGAGGAAATGGTAATGATAAAATTATAATTATAAAATAATGAGATTAGTATTTGGTGAGTGATAAATATCACTCGACACTGTGCTAAGTGTATCACAGTTTATTTTTATCTTGACAACAATTCTACTTAATAAATACCATACTCTATATTTTGAGATAAGGTATTTGAGGCATAATACTGTGTATCATTTAGACCTATTGCTATAATAAATAGATCACAAATTATAATGGCTTATTAAGCAAGTAATTTAATTATTGCTCACATAAGAGTCCTAGATAAATTCTTCATCTCACAAAGTAAGCTCTTCTAGGTTATTCAGCAGCTAAAGTACCTTGTACCTTGTTGTGCCATATCCTAGGGCCTTATTGCTGCATACAATGCATTGGCAAAATTAAGAAGGTGTGGAGGAGAATATTGCTTTTTTAATGTCTTGGAACAATAAATTGCAACATGTCACCCTTTCACAGTTGTTTGACAAGCACTAGTTGCATGGTCATATATAAAGTCTGCAAGGAAGTGTATTAAATGTAATGACTGCAAAGAAGTGTATTAAATACAGTTTAACCATGTACTTTATTATGTACATATGATGAGAGAAGAAGAGAATGAACTGTAAAGAATAGTTAGTAATCTCTGATATAGAGATTATCCAATATAGAGACTGTCCAATATCATATAACTATTGTATATACACATATATAGATATGAAGTCAATTCTACCTGATTTTGCCTCCTGTGCTCTTAACTATACAAATAGATTTAAAAAAAAAAAGAACCAAAAAAATTGTGTACGAGCTACTATTTGTCACAATGTATCTTCTTGTGGATATACCTCTCACCAGTGGCTTTTCTATCAAATATTTTAAGATTAGTAGGTATTTCTAGCATTTCCAAGTTAACCATGTTCCCATAAAAATGAAAAATATTTAATTAAGTATTTAAGAAATCCACGACCTTTTAATTAACCTTATTTTAAGAATATTTTAATAAAAATAATTTGTTAACTGAAAATATATGGGGAGTTAATTAATTTTATTGAATAATTCAGATATATTGTTTCATAAAATAATTAGCTATATTTTAATATTCATTTAATTCAAGATAACTATATTGAATTTGAGGGGAGAAAGATGACGGTTGACTGATCAAAATATGAGGAAAAATGGCTTATAATCAGTGATACCTCATATGTGGTATAAACTTACTTTTATGTTAAAACCATAAGCACTTGCTTTTGCCAGAATTCCACTGAATATCCTGACATTCGCCCCCTTCTTTTCTGAACCAGTTTGTTTATATCTTTACCAAAATATGTAAGCTTTCCCTCTGTAATTTCCAGTCTTCATCCAGTGTGTACATTCTTTATTGGATATGAATAAGAAAATATTCCCAGTTTTATCATTCTATTTCAGCTCAGTGTCTAGCTGAATTATTTCCCAGCTGTTACACAATATTCATGTCATTTTGCTTGATTCTTTAAAACAACGAATGGTGTAGTACCTCGTACTTGCCTACCCTGTTCTCTATGTGAAATTCATGCATCATTAGAATTTTCTTCCCAGTAACATCTGATTCTGAATCTTTAGTTTTTGTGGCTTCCTCCAACAGCATCGTCGCTCAGAATCAAGGTGTTCACAGATCTAAGAGATCACGCCTACCCTGAACTATGTCCCACCAGCAGCTCTCTGAACTTTTTACAAACAGTCCAGGGCTCATTTCCATCATTTGCTCAGTTCTCTTCCATAGATATATATTCCCCAAAGCCATCATTGCTGCCAGTATGGGCACCCCTAAGCTCAAGCAATAGGGGCTTAGATGGAGTTTACCCATGTGGGCTGGAATGTCTACACACATGTAGAGCTCCCTCTGGAGCAAGGTATAGACTCAGTATGAGCTAGGGTTAGGAATTGGCTCTTCTTTCACTGCTATCATGAAAAGGGAGAAATCCAACAGATAAATAAACCTGGATAACACACTGTTCAATAAAATATCAGATGAATTTATAAAGGTACCATAATAGAATGTATTTTATTTGATAATTTTCTGGATTTATAGCATTTATATATCTGGACATATAATATACGAATCTATTTTTGTAGTCTTGCCTAAGGCCCTGCAAAGGTTAGGGGTATGCCTGTCCATTATACTTTTCCAAAATAGAAGAAACTTAATTTCTTTTGTTGGAAGAGCATTTCTTATACCTCTACCCTCTGTGAAATTATTTATTTTTCAAAAGATGTTACCTTTTGTTTCCCATCAACATATTGTTCCCTGTCATTCCCTCAGATACCTGCCACTACTGCTGTAGAAAACATCTCCAACCTACCTTTGCCTCATCATCTTTCTTAAGCACAGAGGCTCACCACTAAATTCTTCCTACACAGAAAGTCTGGAGCTGTGATTGATGTGAAGCAGCCTTTCTTTTCTTTACATTAAAAATTTTTTTAAAAAATGTATTATACTATAGCTCTCTTATTTCAGGTATTGTGCCTTAACTTTTATACTTGATAGCTGCATAGTTGCTTTAACCCACCCTCTTTGATGTCAGCTGCTTGAGGTCATAGACTCTATCTCACTTACGTCCATTTCCCATATACACCAAATTCCTTCCAACAACCCTCTCTCCCTTGTGCAAAATACTATGACTATCATACTCATGTTTAAAGGAGATTTCAACAATGTTGAATGAATAAATAGATGTCTAAATGATTTCAATGGTACTTACTATCCAAAGTATATCATATTTCATAACATTTTTATCTCTTAGTAAATAAGGATTTCTTATAGACTTTATTTAGTAGATATAAAACTACAAGAATAGGTCTTGCTTCAAATAAGTTCAATGGAAATAAATTAAATCTAAAAGCTATCGGGCCGGCCCGGTGGCACGGTGGTTAAGTGCTGGCTTGGGAAGCCAGCGGCCCCGGTTCGGGTCCCACATATGAGAGCCAGTGACACTGCCCTCAAAAAAATAAAAATAAAATAAAATAAAATAAAATAAAATAAAAGCTATGCTTTGAGTTTTTGGAAATGTTTTATATGTACTCATACACTTTCTTTCTTCTTTCTAGCACATCACAGGACCCTAAAATAAATTTAACTATGAGTTTTAACATGTAATTTGTCTCTTGGATGAATCAGTTAATATAATTGATTAGCTTGAACCCAAAGTATCTGTATTGCTCATGCCCAAAATTATCAGTTGCCAAATTGTTCCACCGTTAATTAAAATATTGATATGAAGTTTAGGAAGCAGTCATGAATATCTTTTTTTAAAAAAAAAAACAAAAAACTTTTAAAATAGAAATTTCTTACTGGTGAGTCGCAAACTTCATTTTTCAGAAATGTGAATGGCTGTGCCTAATCTATGGTGTAGAGTAGATTTTTGTATAAGTTCAAATGGGAATTGTTGAAATTGTTTTCTTTCACTAAATTAATTAGAGAGAAGAAGTAGTCATTTAGGGTTTTGTATTTGCAAATCAATCATATGGTAACTCATGGTTTTTACTTTTAATAGGATACATGCTGTTTATATTTAGCATAAAATGCCTCATGCAATGCACAGAACCTAGAAAAATACTTTAGTGATTCAAAAACATTTATAATTAAGATGCAGACTAATGCACTAAAGATAGCACTGCAGAAATTCTGAAAACTCAGTTTCCAGTTTTTCCACTATGTTAATGGGTAATTCCTTTTTAATAATGGCACTTACTGTATTTGAAATGAGATAATGCAAGAAAAGTGCATAATCATGTTATATGTTCAATAAATGCTACCTTTCAATGTTATTTTACTGTTAATATTATTATTACTTCCCCTCCCTAGTTCACATATTCCTTACCAGTAACATGAATATTTATACTGATCAATCTCTAGTGTTATATTTTGTCTTGAATTTCAATTTTGAAACAATGAGATATAAGTCTCTGGGTCTTTTCTCTGACTGGTATCAGAGGTCACTTTTTCCTATTGCCAAATATTCTTATGCATTGCAAGGATAGCATTTGATAACCTATAGTTTTAGGAATACCTTTTCCAGAATAACATTTAAATTTATTAAATCCCATCGATTAGCATTTAATCAGGAAATATTATTTAGTATAGGTGACATTGTTTTACTTTGCTAGTGTATAAAACTTTATTACAATTTAAAATAACTATTCTTATTTGCTTAATATGAAAATGATGGTGAATATGTGGGAGAGTTGACACTGGTACTTGCTTCACTTCTACCTATTAAGATAAAAAATTTCTAAAACATGTATTTATTCAATAGTTACTTCAGAGGCTCCTACAGCCAAGATGCTATGAATAATGTTTGGTATGACAAATATAAGAATATTGTAACAGATCTAAGGAAAAGTGATAGGGGTTAGACATGTTATGGGAGAGGTTTGCCACCCTAGATCAAAAATGCTTTTCTTTCTAACACTGGAAAATTGACAAGGAGAAAAGGAGATAAATGAAGCAACCTAAGAAAGTTGACACAAATGGGGTAACACATCACACAGAAAAATCAATAAGGATTCATTTATATAAAATTATAGGCAGTGATGTACTTTATGTGCTTTTGGAAGATTTCAAGTATAGCAGATCTCTAAAAGTGTTACCTAGGAAACTAGCAGTAGAGCAATAGCAGCTCTGCTGAGATGGATTCTAGAGTGTTTTCAATGCACTTTATTCTCCATATTAGTGGACAGGAGTTAAAGAATATGCCAAATGAAGATGTGTCCAATGGAGGCACAAGAAAAGAATGAATAAACAAATGAAGTCCATAGAGTCACATACTTTAAGAAGGGACAATGAGAGTCAAATTAGACTTTATCTTATAAACTAAGGATCAGGAGTTATGACTTTTATAAGAAAACACAATCATTTGGACATAAGTACTCATAGTGTAGTAGAAAGTCTGGGTGTCAAGAAAATTACCTTGTTACTCTAAGGCAAGTAAATTACTTTCTTTGATCCCTATTATAAAATAAAGCTTATAATATTGGTTAAGAAAGCTTAAAATGCCTTCCCACTTCTAAAACATTGATTCTTTGGAGACAGAGATCAAATTGAAATTAACATCCCTTGAATCCTCTTCAGTAATTTTCATTAAATCCCTGTAAAATTAGAATATAACAGTTTCATCATCATTGTCAAATAGCTCTGAATAATGTATTATACTTTTGATCTCTTTGTATGATCTATAGACAAAGGTAATTTGTGCTTTATGTTCATATATTTATTAATGGGTCTTAGTATTTATAGGTGAAGTATAATTAGGGTACAAACTAAAAATAAATTAAATGACAAAGGCTAAGTTTAAACTCATACATTTAGAAGAGTTGTTCACATGATTTAAAAATAACAAATTGAGTGTAGGAGGAGTCGTGGGGGAACGAGGAGCAGAAACTGTTTCAGAGTTAGAGAAGCATTGTAGAATGTGAAAATGGAGAGTCTGTTCGCTGAGGCTCAGAAGTGAAAATGCACCTGGCTGTTTCCCTGCCTTCTTTAGAAGCCTCAAACTGCCTGACATGGTTGCACTTCTCTCACGAGGGTTTTTTTAATGAATGGATAAGGCAGTTTGTCCCAAATTACCTTACCACAGCTTAATGATTAGTCTAGGAAATGTCATTAGACCTCAAAATGGCCACCTCCCCTCTGACCAGAGGCCTACAGAATGGTCCTGCAATTGAGTTGCCTCGTAGTGTGGTTGCCAGCTAAGTGAATGAAATGTTTTGGTTAGAGAATTTAAATGTGAGTAGAAGAGAAAGAGTAAGTTAATCCATCATGGAGTTCTGGAGGGAATGATTAGAATGTCAAGGGACTTCCTAAGGTAGGGTTCACTGAGGCTCTCATATAGAATCATAAACACACACACACACACACACACACGTACACACGCGTGCACACACACACATAACTGTTTTTGTATTCCAAAGGTGGTTAAAGGAAAACTATGAATCACAAGATATATGAAACAATAAAGTGCCAGCCGAGTGGCGCAGTGGTTAAGTGCTGACTTGGGAAGCCAGCGGCCCCAGTTCGGTCCCACATATGAGGGCCAGTGACACTGCCCTCAAAAAAAAAATTTAAGTAAGGAAATCAGTAACTACTTTATAATGATGGCGATATTGGAAGTTGTTGAAGAAACGAGCCATGTACATTTTTGGGGGGAATTAACTCTAAGTGAAAAGACGGGTAAGTACAAAGGTCCTGAAGCCAGAATGTGCCAACTGTTTTTAGGGAATAGCAGAGGATTATAGGGCAGGAAGACAGGCTCTAAACATTTTAGATTTGCTATCAATTACATGGGAAACCACTGGAGGAATTTTTAAAGATTTTTATTGGGGAATAAGGGTAGGGGAACAGCTTTGGGGAACCGAGGAAGGAGAACAGACAAGTTGCTGTCCTTTTGTTCTTCACTGGCCCATGTTCATATCGTCATTGCACTCTTCCCAGGTGAGGTAGATTGATCTCCAGCCTCTGGACAGCCACTCACAGCGGCTCTTGGCCACTCACGCTGGCTGCCGGCCACTCACTGTAGCCTATGGCAGCCCACTGCAGCAGGGCTGCAGCCTATGGCATCGCTGGCAACTCACAGCAGCCCAGCTCCTGGTGGGGCTGTTTTTCACCATCTTCGCTGTAGAGGGCAGTGTCACTGGCCTTCATATGTGGGATCCGAACCAGGGCTCTGCTGCTCAGAGCCAGCTTCCCAAGCCAGCTCTTCACCAACGCTCCACTCAGCCAGCCCTGGAGGATTTTTAAAAATGTATTTGTGAAATGATATATGAGATGTGTCTTTTATAAGAATTACTCTGCTTTGTTGACAATTGACTGAAAGATGGAAGGCTAGAGTAACCAGATTGGTTAGGAGACTATTGAAATAATTCAGAAGAGAGTTAAGGATAGGTTAAAGCAGTGTAGTAGCAGTTTTCCAGGCAGAAATCTTCAGTTTCTGGACATTTTTGAAGGTGTAGCTGACAATATTTGCTGATTAATTTTGATGTGAAGTATAAGCATATTGGAAGGAACAATAATAATTCCAAATTGGCCAGAAAAACTGTGGAGTGAAATTTCCACCTACCAAGATAGGAAAGACAGTGTAAGGATCAGTGACAATAGAAGTCACCCTAAAAACACGTAACCTAGCCTGTGTTAAAGGGATAAGTATGTGATAGGATATTGAATGAAGAGTTTTCCTGATTCCCTGCGAAATAGCACTAAAGTCCACAATCATAAACAATCAATACTAGATGCTTCATATTTTTAATAAGTTCATCCATAAATAGATCCAGACACTATTTTCAAGGGCTTACACAACAGGACCAAACTTCCCTTTCCCAGTGAACTCCCTTTTTCTCATTTTCCTACTCCACACTAGAATATATAGTAAAAAAGAAAAAAAAAATCCAAAAAAAACTGGACAGGAGGAGAAAAGAGAGAACATTCTGGGTTACCACTGATGGGGAAATCAGTACTAGAAATAAAATAGTTTTATGTCCCTTGACTATTTGGGAAAGAATAGGGTTCTTTCCTCACCAGAGTAAGAAAAGCTTATAGATAGAGATTCACCATAAGAGACAGAAACTGAAGGTTCCTGCAGGATAGGAGATTGGTATTTCATTTCCCTACTGGAAGCTTATTGGGCTATTTAATCTCAGAGCCTCTCTCTTATATTCTTTGGACAACTTGACACATGTTCCTGGATTTGATCTTCAGTGCTTTTTATTTTCTTTTTTATTATTATTAATAGTTGCAGATGTACAAAACTATGCAATAGTTATCTTTTTCACCCCTTACAAAGTGACTCCCCCTTCCCCCTCCCCTGCCCCCCATACCCCCAACCTTGCCCCCCCACACCCCCAGTATCATACATATCTATTACAATTCCATTGACTACATCCCCACACTATATTCCACACCCCATGACTATATATGTGTTAAATTATAGTTAACATCTAATATTAATCAGCGGCATTTTCAGATGTACAGTGCAGTGGTAAGGCCACTACTCCATCCATGAAGTGGTCTCTCTGACAAGACATTAGTCCTTCTGATCCCCTAAAAATATATTTATAACCTTATTGATTATATTCCCTAAACTGTCTCTTCTGTCTCTGTGGTAGTATTGTATTACCAGTTTTTGTTGCCCCGTCTCCTCCCCTTCTCCCTCATGCCCACCCTGTCGCATCAGTGCTTTTTTGGAAGGTGGTATAGCTTGAGGCAGAAGTCTAAATGAGGAGCAAGAAGACCCTATGGCAGCTGTGCCTGGGAAGAAGATAATAAGGAACACTCAGTGGTTCCTTTGACTCCATGTGACTCCATGGAGGTTAGAGACGATCATGGAATTGCCCCAGGGTCAGCTGTACCAGTGAAAGTGATGCACTACCCAGACATGGTTTATAATAGACCTGCTGGAGCCATATAGAGATAAAGCTGCTCCTTTGTGAAGAGAGCCTCACAGAAAGAAGGAATTAGAGTAAAGCTAAGCATGGTTCCCAGAAATCCATGAACATTGTAATCTGAAGCCACCAGTAGGAGACATAAAACAAACAAAATGAAAGCAAGCCAGAGTGAAAACATAGAGGCTTTCTTACCAAAGCAAAATGAACAGGTTATAAAGTTACCTACTTCTTCTATTGCTCTGCTTAGCCTCAATCTCACTATTTCAGAGTGGTAAGACCATTTCATGGATGGTGTAGAGGTCTGACCTCTGCACTGTACATCTGAAGCTGCTGCTGAATAATATTAGATGTCAACTATAATTTAACACACATATAGTCATGAGATGTGCTGTATAGTGTGGGAATGGAGTCAATGGAATTCTAATAGATATGTATGATATTGGGAGTGGGAGGGGAGTGGATGGGGAGAGGGGGTTGTCACTTTGTAAGCGGTGAAAAGGATAACCATTGCATTGTTTTGTACACCTGAAACTAATAAAAACATGAATACTCAAAGATTATCAAAGATCTGAAATATATTTATACACACTTGGTTCAACAATGTAAAAAAATAAAAAAGTAAAACTGGTTTCACTCTTTAAAAAAAAAAAAGAATCTTCAAAACAGAGAGGAAGATTGTATTTCAAATTCAGGTCATGATGTCTTCCCTCTTCTCACACAAAGTGCTGGGGGACGGGGGGGAGGACAAATGAAAGGCCAGTGTCCTCTTTCTGTTCCATCCGCTTTAAGAAACCAGCCTGGGTGTGCCTGAGGGGTTGCGTTGCATGGGATTAAATCAGCTACAAGGCTGGGTTTTTACTGTTTTAACATTTAATGTGGGAGAGTGACCAATAACCTCTGAAATCTTCCTGATATATTTTTTATAGATCAGGAAATAATGACCTAATGATCATAGTTGAAAGTAATGAGTGGAGAAAATGATACTAGGGTTTTAACACTCTCCTCAGTCAGACCTTTGCCAATTTGAATGATAACACATTTCCCTAATAATTTCTCCTTGTCTTTCTTTCTATAATGTAGTTGAAAGATTAAACATCAAAATTATGTCCCTTAGCCCTTCAAAGGATATCTGTGGCAGTATACATTGAGTGCTTTTCAAAAATGTTAATGGGAAATGTATATTTAGTGAGAAATGCCTTCCCCTCTGAATTTATACAAATTCTGGTTGACTCAAGGGGAAAAGTTCATTTTGGGTTGACAGAAAATATTTCCTAAAACCCACCTAAATGGATTTCCTAAATCCACCTAAATACATAACAACAATAAGTTTACTACAAAGTCCGTGAAAGTATGTCAGGTGATTTTCCACATGTCTAAGATATGTACTTGAACTTAGAAGAAAAGTATGAATAGATTTTAGATAAGTTTTCATTGTTGAAGCGTACCCCCATGGTGTCAGCTTGATATTAACTCTCAACTAGAAACATAGTTATTTTCTTTTTCTGTTCTCTATAGCTCTATCTTTCTTTTTCCTCTCTTCTCTAATCTCTTTTTTCTACATCCTCAAGCCTTATTTTGTTCTCCTTAGAATTGTTTTCTGAACTCTTTAACCATTAGATGCCATATCTCATATTGAATTATTAGTAATATCCTAATACGATGAAAAGCAGCAATCTCTATACAAGCAAGCTAACATAAATCTGAAACCATAAAGGGAAAGTTGTAAAATAAAAACAATCAAAAATTTCAAAATGGGCCGGCTGAGTGGCGCTGTAGTTAAGTGCTGTCTTGGGAAGCCGGCAGCCCCGTTTCGGATCCCACATATGAAGGCCAGTGACACTGCGCTAAAAAAAAAAAAATTCAAAATGAAGGCTTGCCAGCATTAATCATTCCTTTAATATAGTATGATTTGTTCTATGATAATCACATGATGTTACAATCAATATTACCTATCAACTTTAATTTGTTGAAGACACTTCGTCTCCTTTTATTTTAAATGCAGAACACATTAGTTGATAATTTTTTCTCTTGTATTTTCTTGCTTGACTTTATTTGAAAAATTGTACCCCTAGATATTTATAAACACACTGGTATGTATACCTTGATCAATCATTGTTCAATACAGCTACAGAAAGAGCTTTCAAAATGTATTTGCTACAAAATGACACTGAAGAGCAAAGCATTAACTCTGTGGGAGGTTAGAGATACCTCCCAACTGATGAGCCTGACGACGTGTGCAAACAATTCAATTCATTTGGAAATATCAGGAGGCATCTAGATGCCCAGATAATTGTTTTGTGGTTAAAGCCAACTGGCTGAATGCTTCAAAAATTCTGAACAGCCATTGAGATTGCACTTCAAATAGCACAGAAATGGAAGAAAAAATAGAAATCAATAAAAACTTATACAGCAGTAAATTGTTGGGTGTAGTTAAATAAGCATTTTTTTCCCCAGCTCAGTTTCAGTGATTGCATTGTAATAATGATTTTATTCCAAAACTAGAGATGACCCTTCCCAAGGTATATCTTTTCATGCCATATTTTCCACTGGTAGCAGTTCTACTCACAAATTGACTGAGACTATTGCCAAGTCTGGCTGAAAAGAATCGTTATGTAGCAATGATGTTATCTGTCTCTGCTTTCCCTAGTCTGTTTAGAAATGGCTACTAAATTTGTGCCACATGCCACATTGGCCAAACTGATCGTGAGCCATTCCTAATTATGCCCAAGAGATTTTTGTTGGTTTTGCCCATCCCCTCCACCTTTGTTTTTGAAAATTAGTGATCATTCCTCATCCATCCATTTACCGGTCCAATATTAGTTGAACTCCTATGGGATGTGAAGCACTACAGCCATTTATTAGCTGTGGTCCAGATGAAACAGACACTACACAGTAATTTGAACAGAGAAAGTTTAATATAAAGAATTGTTAACAGTAACAGGGAGTTGGGTTAATAATGAATTGAGTAGAGGTCAAGGGAGATCTAAAGAATAGAGGAACAACAGATGTATGAGTATGCACGACACTAGGGTTTAAAGAATACTCAAAGAAAAGCTCCCTGCTCCAGGCTGAGATCTAGGTGATGATGGTGAAAGCACACCCATAACTCGCTAAAAGCTGAGAAGTCATTGTGGTACCACGCCAGTGGAAATTAATGCACATATAACACTCTAGGTTGCTACAGACAGCAGCTCGAGGGGATACATCTTACCAGAGGCACTCTGAGAGAGCTGCTGGTGAAAGCTAATGGGTTGTGGATGCTGCTGGCCGCCCACTCTGTGTTACAGGAGCCAGAGTGAAGTTGTCCAAATTTCAGGAGCCTGGCAATGGAAAAGTCTCCCACACAATACGGGCTTTACAGTGGTTTTCTAGCTACTCATTTTTCTAAACTGTTTCATGATTTTCTAAATCACGTTATGTCATATATTATTGTGCAGCAAGCCTATGTTTGGATATGCGTCTATGAAGGAGATCGTTATACAAGACGGGGCAATTATCAATCCTCAAAACAAAGTTTCATTTATTTTTGCTTTTCTTTTTTAACCAGCTACAAAAGCTTAATAGTAATTAAGGAAAAATATGAGTGAAATTTTGCCTGGCAACTACCGATCTGCTTGTCCCTTCCCCCTCTAACCCCTCCCCGCCTTTGCCTTCTGTGAAAAACGACATCATAAAGAAGTGTCTTGGAAAAGGGGGACCCAGTGGAATGATATCGGTAAAACTTCCTTGAGGGGGCGTCCGGGATGCTGGGGCCTGGTGATATGATATCAGGCTGTCTTCCTTATCGGATGGTTCCTTTACCTTGGAGCCATCCCCTATGGTAAAGCGTGGGTACATGAAAGCACTGTACATGCTGGAATGCTATGGGGAGTTTCCGGGGAAATAGCCAGTAGGCACATAAATCACAGACCTTAGAGAAAGTAACTATCTCTCTCCCTTTGATGTTTCTCAATAAAAGCTTGCATCAGCCTGATTCCAGAACGGCATTCCCACTTAGAGGGTCCCTCAGCTCCTGCTATATCATAATTCTGGCTTATTGTGTTTATTTCAACCCTTGCCACCCTTCCTGAGTTTCACTGCTCTTTGTCATGCGGGTCGCGACAGTGAAGTTCTTAGGTATGAGCCTTAAACATAGACTATACAACCATGCATTTTTATATAGAATGGTTTCCAAAGCTTCTTCTGGGGTTCTCGGTATATCTTATAGGTACGATATGTGTGAGAATCTACAAAATGTCTGCCCTGACCTATTTTGTTAATAGGATGACCCAATGTACTATGGCTAGAGAACTTGCCAAAATAGAATTATGTTCTCTACTCTCTGGCACATTGAATTTTGGAATAATGAATCTTACTGTTGTTTTTATTTCCTAATACATAAGAGATTTGTGAAATTAATGCTCTTAGAAAGAGCATATCATTCTTCCATTAAAGCTCCTATTTTATTTTATTTTATTTTAAGGGTAGTGTCACTGGCCCTCATATGTGGGACCGAACCGGGGCCGCTGGCTTCCCAAGCCAGCCCTTAACCACCGCACCACTCCGCCGGCCCTCCATTAAAACTCTTAAATAAAACATCTTGTCCTTCTGTGATAGAAGCTAATACATAATGAAAGCTTTCTCAGATTTTATGTGGTGGAGACTTCTTACTGCAATGGGATAGTATGCTAGATTCACTACAGAAATTTTCCATAACATGGGAATGTGACAATAAATAGTAACTTTGTATTACTTCCCTATTACTACTATGACAAATTGCTACAGATTTTGTGGCTTAGAAAAAGCCAATTTAGAAACCAGAAAACTGATATGGTTCTTATGAACCTAACATCGAGGTGTTGGCAGAGCTACATTGCCTCAGTTACTGAAGACTGCGTTGTTTAATTTCCACATATTTGTGAATTTTCCAGACTTCTGATATTGATGTCTAGTTTCATTCCATTTTGGTAAGAAAAGATACTTGGTATTATTTCAGTCCTCTGAAATTTGTTAAGACTTGTTTTATAATCTAACATATGATCTGTCATAGAATGTTCTATGTGCACTTAAGAAGAATGTACATTTTGCTGCTGTTGGGTAGAATGTTCTGTATATGTCTGTTAGGTCCACTTTTACTATAGTTTGTTTCCACAGTTTCCTTATTGATTTTCTATCTGGATGTGCTATCCACTGTTAAAAACAGGGTAATAGTCTCTTATTATTATACTTACTGTCTATTTTTCTCTTCAGATCTGTGAATGTTTGCTTTATGTATTTAAGTGCTTGGCTGTTGGGTGTGTATTTATGATTGTTATATTCCTGACGAATTGGCCCTTTTATCATTATATAATGACATTTGTTTTGTGTTGATTTTTGAATTTAAGTCATTTTGTCTGATATAAATACAGTCACCCCTGCTCTCTTTGGGTTATTTTTCATGGAATATAAACCAGAATCTCTGTTTGGTTCTTTTTAATTGTTTCTCTTTCTTTGTTGATAGTCATTTTGTTCATGTATCTTTTTCATGATTTCATCTAGCTTTTTATCTGTATTCTTTTGTAAATCACTGAGCTTTTTAAAGATCACTATTTTGAATTCATAGTCAATAATTCTGAAATCTCCTTTATTTAGAGTTGGTAACTAGAGATTTATTTTGTTCTTTTGATTATGTTATGTTTCCTTGAATTTTCAAGTTCCTTGGAGCTTTGTGTTAGTGTCTGAACATTTGAAGAAACACTCATCTCTCCCAATATTTATGGACTGGCTTTTGCTGGGAGAGACCTTCACTGGTCTGACTAGATATTTTGAACCTTTGCTCCTGGCTGCCTTAAATGTCTTTTTTTTGTTTGTTTGTTTTCAGGATCTGATAATCTCTTACTCCCTCTGGTGTCTGAGTATGACTTCTTTCAGTGTGAGGTACAACCAGCTACTCAGGCAGTACACTCTAAGACCTGTGTGTTGGAGCCCTGTTCAACTTCTCTCTCCCTACTGGATAACCCTCAGCTCTGCACTGTCTCCAAATCTCACAGAGCCATGACAGTTCCAGGAAGCGGCGGGCTCCTTTTCTTTGTTCCTAGCTGAACCAGGTGCCCAGGCTCTGCAGGTTTGTTCCGTGCATGGTGTGAGGCAAGACAGAAACTGGTATCTTGGGAAATGCACTGAAAGGCCAGAGACCTTGGTCATTCACCCTTACTCCTCCCTCCTTCCCTCCCCAATAGGCAGTCGCAGGCTGAGGAGATCTCTCTAGGAACTGAGCTGTACCTGCTAGAGGGTGGGGCTGTTTCGGAAAAAGTGACATTGCTCTTACTGGTTTCAGTGCAGCTGTTCTCAGTTTTGTGCTTCTATGGGTATATAGATTCTTCAATGGATTCTAGTTATCTCATAAAGGTATTTTAGTCCTTATACTGCTGTTAAGTTGGTGTTTCTGTAAAGGAACAAGACCTGAGACTTTTTATTCTGCCATATTAATAACACCTTCCTATTCTTTATATCCTTTGTATAAATTGATTTATTTGTCTTTATTGTTGATCTGTAAGAGTTCTTTATATATTCTGTATATAAGCCCACTCTCAGATCTATATTTGCAAATAATTTCTCTCATTCTGTGGGTTGTCTTTTCACTTTCTTGATCTTATAATTTGCAGCACATTTTAAATTTTGATGTAGTATTGTTTACCTGTTTTGTGTTTTGTTACTTATACCTTTGTTTTCATATCTGAGAAATATTTTCCTAATCCAAAGATTTACTCCTATATTATCTTCTAAGATTTTAATAGTTTTAGCTCTTACTTTTAGATCCATAGATTCATTATGAGGTTCTTTTTGTTGTTGTTTTGTTTTTTTAACATGGTATTAGGTAGGGGTTCAAATTCATCCATTTGAATGGATATCTAGCTGTTCAAATAAACCATATCTTCCCCCAATGAAATTGTCTTGACACCTTTGTGGAAAATCAATTGATCATAAAAGTAAGAGTTAATTTTTCTACTATCAATTCTATTCCATTGGTCTTTATATCTATCCCCATGTTAATGCTACATTGTTTTGACTACTATAGCTTCATAGTAAGTTTTCAAATTTACAGGTGTGAGCCCTCCAACTTTTTTCTTTTCATGATTGCCTGGGTCACTGGGTTTTTTTGTTTTGTTTTTTTCCTTCCCATATAAATTTTAGAATCAGTTCTTACATTTCTACAAAAAGTCAGATGGGACTTTTTGATAGTATATTAAATCAGTAAATCAACTTGGGGAATATTGACATCCTGATAATATTAAAAATTCTAATCTAGGAACATGAGATGTTTTCTATTAAAATAAATTTTTGTTTTCAACAAACTCTTATAGTTTTCAGTATAAATCTTACACTTCTTTTATTAAGCCCATCCCTACATATGTTTGATACTTACATGAATGAGATTATTTTTAAAAACTTGTCTTTGATTGTTCATTGCTAGTGTAGCAGATTATTTTTGCATATCAATCTTGGATTTTGCATCCTTGCTGAATTTATTTATTGGTTCTAATAGATTTTTTTGTGGATATAAAGGGATTTTCTACATTCAGGATCTTGTCATCTGTGAATGAACATAATTTTACTTCTTCTTTTCCAATCTAAATTTTTAAGTTTATTTTTCTTGCATAATATTTCTAGCTAAAATCTCTCATATAATTTTTAATAGAAGTTGTCTGAATAGATATTCTTATCTTGCTCTCACTGTTATTTGGAGTGAAAACACTTGGCTTTCACCATATAATGTTATTTGTGGTGTTTTCTTGTGGGTTTTCTTTTCTCTTTTTTTCTTTTTCTTTTTTTTTTTTTATGCTCTTTATTGGTTGAGGAAATTCCCTTTATTTTAGTGTTAAATGTTTTTACCCTGCATTGGTGTTGTTTTGTATGAGGTTGTTTTTGTTAAAAGCAGTTTGTGTTTTTCTCCCTTTATTCTATTAATATGGTGCATTATATTAATTGATTTTAGAATGTTAAACAAACCATGCCATCTTGGGATAATAACTAATTAGTCTTGCTGTATAATCCTTTTTAATGTGGCTGGTTGGGGTTTGCTTATATTTTGTTGAGAAATTTTATATGATATTCATAAGGAGTATTATTTTGTAGTTTTCATTCCCTGTGATATCTTTGTCTGGCTCTAGTGTAAGGGTAATACTGTCTTTGTACAATGAGTATGGAAGTGTTGTTGCCTCCTTTGTTTTCTGGAAGAGTTTGTGAAAGGTTAGTGTTAATGCTTCTGTAAACACTTTGAAAACTACACCCAAGATACCCTTAAATTTTACCTGTATGTTTGATCTTATTTATATTTTTTAGAAACTTTGTACTACCTGTTTGATTGTGAGCAGGTGTTAAATTATATTAAATGATTATTCTATGTGTCGTGATACAAAGGTCAGACAATTAAGTTCGTGAACTCATCCTAGAAAAACTGCTACATACCTCATTGCTGAATATCACTATGGCCACCTTCAAAGAACTCCCCTTGGGAAGCTATGCACCAACACTAGTGCCTAGTCCACCCTTCAAAGCAATTTTGGAACTCTTTATCTCAAATGGTCATCAGAGCTGTTATCATATTACCCTTGATGTTCTAATTGTCATCAAAATGTCTTCCTTTCAATATTTCCTTTATCTTTGGGTAAAGAAAGAAGTCACTGGGGGCCAGATCAGGTGAGTAGGGAGGGTATTCAATACAGTTATTTGTTTCCTGGCTAAAAACTCCAGCACAGATGGTGCTGCGTGTGCTAGTGCATTGTTGTGATGCAAGTTGCCATGGACTGTTGGCGGAAAGTTTAGGTCCTCTAACTTTTTCACGCAGCCTTTTCAGCACTTCCAAATAGTAAACTTGGTTAACTGTTTGTCTAGTTGGTACAAATTCATAGTGAATAATCCCTCTGATATCAAAAAAAGTTAGCAAAGTCTTTGCAACAAAGTTCTCTAACTTAATTGTCAGACCTCATGTAATCACATGGTTTTTTTCTTCTTTATTCTATAATAGTGTGGTGTGTTAAAGAATTTTTGAACGTTAAAAGTAGTGGAATCATGGTAGAAGTAATTTTTTACACAATATATTTTTATATTTTATGTATAAGCGTATCAATTTGCTATTATATTAAGGATATTTGTCTACATTCATGAAGTTGGTCTATATTTTTCTTCTTCTTTTGTCAGATTTGGGAATCAGGGTAATGCTGTTAATATTGGGGGACAATTTTTTAATTGAGAAGGAGGTTTATTATTTTCAAACACTATTTTAAAAATAAAAATGTTACTTTATTGAATATTTATAATTATTATCTATTTCACTTTCTTCTGCTCTTTTTGAATTTATTTCTATTTTCTACTTACATTCAGTGATATGCCTAATTTTTGGCTTTATAGAAATTTTAGGTCATTAATTTTTTTCAGTTTCTTCTTTCTAATATCAAAATTGAAAGCATTAAATTTACCTCTAAACTCCTGTTTTATGAGCAGCTCAACAATTCTGGTGGCCTTGTGATTCTTTTTAGTTCCAGGAATTGTTTAGAAGTGTCCTTTTTCTATTTGTTTGTTTGTTTGTTTGTGTCCATATATTATGTACATATATTATTTGTCTACATATATTTTATATATACAAAATATCCCCAAATAAATGGTTTTCATTTTATTGTAAATAGCATATATGTGTATTTATATTTACATATGTATATTCATTTTAAGTAGCATATTATTTATATATCATTATCTCTAAGTGGTTTTTGAAACAGGAAATATCTAATTACAAATGCTATAAAGCTGACATTTTAGTTACTATGAATGGAACACTATAATGAATGGAAGTAGCTTCCTGCTTGCTCAAATTAAAGCCCTTTTATTGTTCTTTGAATGTGATGAACATTTGAAGTAGGCCTGTAGGTGACCACTAAAAGCACTGAAGTGTATCTGTAAATTCATAAATTATAGTCATTGTTCGAAAAAGCCAAAATAAAGAGGCTCTTGAGAGACTGAATAATATCTGCATGTAGATAAAAGGAAATGGAATGTTGCTTTATACTTTAAATTAAAATATTTATCACTAGCTAACTTTTCCTTTAGGATATTTCAGGTAGGAAATTTTAGTTTTTGTAGCATCCTTTAACTTTGCACAATCTGTTTCTCTCCATAAGAGAGCTGTTGTGTTATTATTAGCACTACCAAGGGAAACAGATTTTATGCTGGTGAATAAATTGGCAGTCTGAATCACTGGCTCCATTTTACGAAGTTATATTACAATGGACAAGTTATGTAATAATACACAGAGCCTGTCTCTGTGACTAATTGGCTCCTTTACAAAGCTCTCAATGATAAATAAATACATTTAAGCACCATCAGGGATAAATGATTATGTTTACAAAATTAAACTCTGATATACATAATAAATAATGTACAAGTACTTTACAAAACATTCAATTTTTGTCTTATCTTACTGGCTTTATCACTACGTATAAACAGGTTTGACATTTTAGTCAAATGTCTTATTTAGCCCTCTCCTTCTTCTCCTCCTCCTCCTTCTCCTCTTCCTCCTCCTTCTCCTCTTCCATCTACTCTTTCTTTTTGTCCTCCTTCTCCTCCATCTTCTTCTTTTTCTTCATTTTCTGGTATTTCCTTACTTTCCCATTTTTTTATTAATTTATAACTTCCAAAACTGTAACCCAAAAGGCTATCCCATTTTTCTCAAATAATGTCTGTATCATATGAATAGCTTTAAAGATCTGATGGCCTGAGAGTGCTTAACTATAGTGTCCTGTGTCTAGATGATACGAATTCTCCATTCTTTGGTTAAATGAGTGAACACATGAATGAATGAATGAATGAATGAATGAATGAATGAATGAAAGAATGAATGAAAACAGCCATTGAAATTATGTGAAGAGGGAGGAGCAATTACCATGAAATGGACCTTATAGATTGGAAAAGGAACAAAAAAAATTTTTAAGGATAAAAACTAAAATTTTATTATAACTGAGTTATAATTTTGGTAGGCATGCCAATTAATAAAATTATGATTGCATAATTGTGTACTTATTTTTATTTAATTAAAAAATCATAAAACACGAAAATATAAGTACATATACACTGACTTCCTGTTGGTTGCAGAGTTGTTTAGAGAAGTTCCAATGCACACTTCATTATCAAGAAACAAATCGGAGGAAGGGAAAGAAGAAAGTAGCCATTTTATTAGGGAGAAAATTCTACGAAATGAATACATGCCCAGGAGAGTTTAATCTACAGAAGTCATGCTATTCCTCAATGAATATCACTTTGTGTTTCTTCTGTAGGCTGAATGTCTTTGATATTTAAATATAATACTATAAAATTATAGTTCACATATGCATTATTTTATATATTTTTGGAATATACGTTTATTTGGACATATCACAAGGTGTTTACCCAAAAGTAACTGTAATGTGGTTTATTAGTGACTGAAGACTTTTCAAGAGTGATTTTTGACTGTATATCTTCCCTTACTCACCAACCTGGAGTGCTAACCCCTTGTATAGGTTATCTTTCTGCTATAGCAGTGTTGCATAGCAAACAACATGGGAAATAAATGGGTTAAAGGCACAACCACATTTGTGCTCATGAGTATATTGATCAGCTGCTTTTCATCTTGACTCTGCTGGCCATACTGGGTAAGTTTTGCCTCCAAGACATGAGATGGCTCTAAATATGTTTAGATCCAAGCTGAAACAGCATATCCTATCTGGGATATGAAATTCTCATGTCTGTCAATAGGGGCAGAAGAGAGAATAAGCCAATTCATGCAATTTCAGAGAAAGTCTCTGTTTGGATGTGCTCATGTGTCACATCCCCTAACATTCTTTTTGTCACAGTGAGTCACATAGACAAATGCAACATCCAGAGGGTTGGGAAATAAAATACTCCCATAGAAGGGGTTAAGGAGGATTAATACATTTTGAATCATAATACAATATACTTACCATGTAAGTATACTCCACAGCTAAATTTTCCTTATGAAAAATACCAGCAATGTTCAGATATGACTGGTATAAGGATCATGTTATTCAATTCTTTTCTTTTTTAATTAAGGAAATGATGTATTTCAAAAACATTTCTGTTTGTGTTCCCCAAACAGGCTCTTTTGATGTCAGGATTTTAATGCTATTTTAAACAGCTTTAAATAACTTCTTTGGATTGCTTTAGTTTGTGACAATGAATATTAAACAAGCTGTTTGTTAGAGATTTCAACACATACCATGATTTGGTCTACTAATTAGCATTACAGAAGTGATGAAGTCCCATAGAAGTGTTATTTATAGAGAATCTAAATTTCTTCGGAGTAAACATGTTTACTATCAACTTTTCTTTGCAGAAAAAAATACATTGCCATAGCTATCTTTAATGAGAAGCATAAATCACACCTAATGGGCCATGACTCAGATTACCATCAATTTATGATGCTAAGGTATGGATTTAGGAATCTATTTTTCCAGAACTAGTTCAGATTGGGTTGAAATATTTATGTATGGATCAAAAAGATTTATCTTGTTTTTAAAGTAGCAATGGAACATTGTACATCTTTGTGTTCTATTTGGTTTATAAATATTGACATAATAAGTACTGTTGATTATAACTAGGAAATGAAAATGTACAGATAGGAAATCATGTTAATCTAGAAAACCTGTCCACCAAAAAAAAAAAAAAATCAATTTTGGGGATGAGGAAGATGAGGAAAGAAAAAAAGCACATGTATCAATGGTATGTTAATGATGTCAGTCCTCTATTTGCAGTAGCTTGTGACACTGGGATTTTGGGTGGTATACCAAAGGCTAGACCAAGCTGGCTGTAAGATTGTTAGATCACTGATGGGTGCAGTCTTGAAAGCTAAAATGTGGATGTCTTCAGTATTATGGAAAAGAGTGGATTTTAAATATAACTAATATGAAAACTTTAATACACTTCAATATTTTACAATATTTTCCTGAGTTTAAACTTTTTATACCATCATAACAATTAGATATCTGTTCAGCTACTTGAACATTTTACCCCCAAACTAAGGTGTATGATGAGAGGTATCTCCTACTTACTTCATCATTCTCTTCTCTTTTCCACCCATGGCCATTTGACAATTAGCTAATTTTCTATTGATAACGACTTTGATGTTTTCTAACTTTGTTTATTGTATAGATGGTACACAGTTATTTCGCCCAGGCATTTCAGCATTGATTGTGAGAGTGTGACAGGCAGTATCTAATGAGTGCTAAAAGCCAGATAATTTTTTTCTTATTATCTCTTATATTTAGAGTGACTCTTTTGTAGACATGTAGATTTAATATAAAATCTGCGGGGAGCTTCTCGGAAAGATATCTTGCTTTCTGATAGAAGTGACAGGTGTGAGAAGAGAGTGCACTGTTGCTGTTCTTTTTTCCTTCTTCTTTTCTGGAATGCAGACTTGCTACCTGGAGATGAGTTTGGCATTCTGAAACCAGGATGAAGCAAATCAGGGAGAAAAACACAAGATGCTAAGAATGTCAGGGAAGAATGATAGAGTCTTGGAACTATTTAGATTGTTGAACTATCTTACCAACAGCGAACATTTTCTATGTGCAATTACATGTGGAAAACATAAGCCTCTATTTTTTAAGGCATGATTTATCAAGTTTTCAGTTCTTTGCTGTCAAAAAACACTCTTACATAGTTAGAATATTTATGTAAAATAAAATGATAAAATGATTTCCTAGTTAAAGAGCGTACACATTTTAATTATAAACATTATCAAATTTTCCTTTAAAAAGTTATACAGTTTTACACCCCATCAACACCAAACTGGAATCTCTGTTTTCGTACATCTCTACGATATTAAATGTTATTAGTATATGTATTTACCAATATTTATTACTAAATGTTCCCAGCACTATGCTAATGGACAGGATAGGAAAATAAACAAAAAATAATGAATTCTGCCTTCCATGTTTTCAGTTAGGATTTTATGACAATTTTATTTTTTTCCTGATGAATCTTCAAAGTTCTCGAGTTTGGCTTTGATATGTCATATGTTTTGTCCCTTTTGTGACTGAGATCAAAGGAGAGTATAGGAAATTTAGAGAATAGATTCTAGAATCTATCTGCCTGAGATAGAAATCTTATTTCCACCTCAATAGCTATGTGGTGATGGCCCATTTAATTTCCTTGAGCCTCAGTTTCTTCACCTGCAATATGAGAATAATAAAAATATTATAATACCGATGAGTTATACAAAGCACCTAGAACAAGACCTGTTTAATATCACTTAATATTATCATAAGATTTTCAATATATTCTACAATTTGTTTATATATGAAGTCTGACAATTAAGTTCGCGAACTCATCCTAGAAAAACTGCTACATACCTCATTGCTGAATATCACTATGGCCACCTTCAAAGTACTCCCCTTGAAAAGCTATGCACTGATGCTAGTGCCTAGTCCACCCTTCAGTGAAATTTTGGGACTCTTTCTGGAATGGCCATTAGAGCTGTTGTCATTACCCTTAATGTCCTGAATGCCATCAAAATGTCTTCCTTTCAATATTTCTTTTATCTTTGGATAAAAAAAGAAGTCATTGGAGATCAGATCAGGTGAGTAGGGAGGGTTTTCCAATACAATTATTTGTTTCCTCGATAAAAGCTTCCTCAATGACAGTACCATGTGAGCTGGTGCATTGTCATGATGCAAGAGCCATGAATTGTTGGTGGAAAGTTCTGGTCGTCTTATTCTTTTCAGCACTTCCAAATTGTACACTTGGTTAACTGTTTATCCAGTTGGTACAAATTCATAATGAATAATCCCTGTGATATCAAAAAAGTTAGCAACATTGTTGCTATGAGTTCAAGGACTTAATTGTCAGTCCCCATGTGTGCTTACAAATTTTGATATACTAACTTATATGTGATTGCCTTATTGAATTTATACTGCTTACCATAGTTTATTTGTTGACTTTCTGATGTTTCTAAATATTTAATTAGTTTATCTGAAAATAATCATGTTTTCTGTCCCTTTTCAATATTTATACTCTTAACTTTTTTTAATCTAATGGAGTAAATTAGAATTTCCAGAATAATAATGTAATTATTATGTTAAAATACTTTCTAATTGAAATACTGCAACTATTTTAATATTTCCTTTCTTATTAGTTCCAGTGTTAAAGGCACTTATAAAATACTGCAATATTGTTTTGTAAAACCTTTTGACCTTCTAATAAGGTCATCTTTGATCATATTTTTCATAAATTTTCACTATTTGAATATAAAATTTCTTTTTCCTAACTATTATAAAATATTTTCAGTAAATTTTTCTTCCATAATATATTCATCATCCACCTTATATATATTGGCATCTGCATCTATTTTTTCTGTGTCTCTCTCTTAATTTTGCATATTTTCATACTAAACAACTTGTTAATTACATCAAATTAATTCATTATATAATTCTCATTAAATTTGTTAATTGAATTAATTCCAATTTAGTTGTTCCTTGTATCAAATTAGTCTTTGACTGGAAAAAGGTATATCTAGTTGTTCTAAATGCACAGTAACTGTGTGAGATTGTCTTCTTTTCTCTGACCTCTGTTTAGCAAGGCCTATGTTTTGGTACCAGGTCAATCGAACAGTCCTCTCCATACAAGATATCTACTGCCATTGATAATACTGCACAATAAGTAGGCCAAAATTTAATGAAATGAAGCAACAAACATGTATTTCCCCTATTATTCCACAGATTGGCAATTTGATTTTGGCTCAGCTAGCCCATTTTGACCTCCACATGATCTCTGGGCTACCTCATGCTCCCATGGTCACCTGCTAGGTTAGTTGGGATTGGCTAAGATATCTAAGAAGTCCTCAGCAGCAACAACTCATTTCTTCCTTAAGAGTTTCTCTTCATTCAATAGGCAAGGCTGAACTTGTTCAGATGGTAGTCAGAGTGTTCTGAGAGAGATAGCTGAAGACTAGTTTTAAGGGGCTGGAAATTAGACAATCTCTGTTCATAAGAGGAACTGCTAATGAAGGTACATGGATACAATGATAATTGCAGTTATTTCTTCTGAACTATCTATTACACTTTCTCTCAGTTGTAAGGAGCCACAGTAGATCTCGTTTTACACTGAGTTCTTTTCTATGTCCTCATAGGTAATCTAAAGTATTTGAATCCTATAGAGTTTAATTATAAAATAGATAAAATTGTTTATAATTTGGCAGTTTTCACTTAAACACTATAAATTTGTTTGATATGAAAATGTCGATTTGTGTTTTACCATGTGTTTGAAACTCATTACTACATCACTAGTTCTTGAGCAATTCAATACCTATATGCCTATGCAACTTTAAGAATTTTTTTTTTTCCTTTAGCTGAGCCATCCTGCCACGTGTTGGCAGCTCAGCAGCAGCTCACCTTGGGTTGGGTATCTAACTGCTGTTGCTCAGGGCTCAGCTTTCACTCTTGAGCAAGCTCTTAACCAACTGAGTCACTCGGCCAGCCCTCTATGCAACTTTAATTTGATTGATTAATGTGGCAACCAGATACCTTGCCACTCTCTAGGTGTTTGTAAGACTGCACCTAGCTTGCCCTAAAAAGGAGGCCAATAGGATTCACATTTGAGTGTTGCATACTATGTGACTTGCTGAAAGAGCCCTTGTTTCTTCTATAAGCAACCTGAAAATAACCATGTATTAACACTCTCCAGAGAAACATAACCAATAATAATATAACACACACACACACACACACACACACACACACACACACGTTATTATAAAGAATTGGCTTAAGCAATTATAGAGGCTGAAAAGCTAAGCCCCAAGATCTGGAGACCTAAAAGAGATAATGTGTAAGTTCCAGTTTATGTCCAAAGGTCTGAGAGAAGCAAGAGAGAATGACACTAGTATTTGTTTCAGTTTGAGTAGCAGCCTGAAAACAGAAGACCAATATCCCAGCTCAGACAATCAAGATGAGAGAGCAAATTCTTCCTTATTCTGCTTTTCATTCTATCCAGGCTTTCAAGTGATTGCATGAATTCCACCCACATTGGGGAGGGCAGTCTATGTTACTAAGTCTACTAATTTCATCCAGAAACACCTCATAGACACATCCAGAATAATGTTTCTTCAAATATCGGGTGCCCAATGGCCCAGTGGAATTGACACATAAAGTTAACCATCGCAAACCACATTTTCGTGATGATGCATAGATTGTATGAATGACTGTTCCTACCTTTGCTTCATTAAATCCTTCCTGGGATGGTGAAAAGCCATATAACTTAAGAATCCCTTTTAACTATCTCCTTCTCCCACCTCCCCACTGCACCCAACCAAACTCCCCATGCCTCTCTACTAGGTGTATAAAAGATGATCAGCAGCAATAATGTTGGTTTGGATTTTATTTACATTCCAAGAAATTGAATTTGTTTCTTTAGAGCATATGCATTTAGAGAAAAATGCAGCTCCCCAAGGCTGTTCCCCTCCCCCAATTCCTCAATAAAATCTTTAAAAAAATAAAAATAAATAAATAAACCTATTTCTAACTTCATCTTTGATACTAAAAATAAAATAGAACCATCCTTATATACAAGAATACTTTTATTTTTAATATGCCTACTTATGAATTTGAAGTGGACTTTTACCTAAAAGGCATTTTCAGGAATTAAGAAAAGCAGATAAGAGCAGTAAATTGATTCCTAGTAGCAACCATATCCATAAAAATGACCACCCTGAAATAGAAATGGATGATCATAAAGATCATAGAAATAAAAGGTTAAGCTGCTACATGTCAGATGCAAATTGCTCTGAATTATAAAATATAGTTCTGGGGATGGCTGAGCGGTGCATTGGTTAAGAGTTGGCTTGGGGGCCGGCCACGTGGTGCATTGGTTAAGAGCTGGTCTGGGACGCCAGCTCCGGGTAGTAGGGCCCCGGTTTGGATCCCACATATGAGGGCCAGTAACACTGCCCTCTACACCTAGGATGGGGAACGGCAGCTTGACCTGGAGCTGGAGTGCCATGAGTCACTGGCGACGGCATAGGCTACAGCCCCTGCTACAGTGGGCTGCCATAAGCTACAGTGAGTGTCTGGCAGCCAGGGTGAGAGGCAGGCAGCTGGTGTGAACCGCCTAGAGCCACTGTGAGCAGCCGTCCAGAGGCCGGCCACCCATCTGCCTCACCAGGAAGAGCAAAATGATAATACCAACACGGGCCAGTGAAGCGATGTCCTCCACAACTAGACTGAAGAACTAAAGGACAGCAACTTGTCTGTTCCCCTTCCCTGGCTCCCCAATGCTGTTCCCCTCCCCCAATTCCTCAATAAAATCTTTAAAAAATAAAAATAAAAATAAATAAATAAATAAAGAGTTGGCTTGAGACACCAGCTCTGAGCACCAGGGCCCCAGTTTGGATTCCACATGAGGGCCAGTGATGCTGCACTCTCTACAGCTAAGATGATAAACAACAGCTCGACCTGGAACTGGGTTGCCATAAGTTGCCAGCAATGGTGTAGGCTGCAACGGGGCTGGCCAGCAGTTGGCGAGAGCTTTCATGAGCTGCTGTGAGCCACTGTGAACAGCCGTCCAATGGCCGGCGAGTGACTGCCACACCTGGGGAAGAGTACAATGATAATACCAGTATGGGCCACTGAAGCAGCATCCTCCACAACTAGACTGAAGAACAAAAGAACAGTAACTTGTCTGTTCCCCTTCCCTGATTCCCCAGAGCTGTTCCCATTTACATATATATATTTCTGAACTGGATGTGGTAGAGGGGGGTGTGTGTGTGTGTGTGTGTGTGTGTGTGTTTCTCTGTATGTGCATGTGTAGGAAGGGAGAGTTCATATACAAAAACTCCAAAAACAATTGGAAACCTGGAAGACAAATATGCATATATTCATTAGAAAACAAAAACAAAAAATCTTTCTTAATAATAAACATAATCACTTAAAGTAATTAAAAGGAATTCCCATGATACAGAAAACCATGAATCTGACTTTCTTTTCAAGGCTTCCTTTTTTTTAAAATCACTTTTCATTCACTTTAGACACCACTAGGATGCAAAAGCATTGGGGGAGAGACCATATCAAAATATTGGGTAATTTTACATGAAAGCCTTTGTAACAAATCAATGTGCAGGTCAAGTGGTTTCTGCTGCATTTTTTTTCAATAAAATTGAACAAGGCTTAATCTACTTGTCAGTGGAGAAATCATTAAAATGATTTCTGATGATAAATCACCTTGTGGTATTTATTTTGGCATATAAATCAGAATTTTTTAAAGTATTGAATGACTTGGCTGTAGAACAAAATATTTTATTTACATTTAATTAGGTGAAGAAGTTTCTTAGTGCTTACTCATTGTAGAATTTAGAAATTATCGTCCAAATACATACTGATTAGAAAAATAGAGAACATCTATTTCATTGAGACACTTCCAATAAATTTGAACTTGACACATGTACAAAGTATCTAAATGTATTACATTTGTAATGTTTAAATTATTTCTTGCTACTGATAATTATTACAATAATTAATGAAGCCAGATATAGAAAAAAATTTAATTACACTTATCAACACAATAATATCAATATATAAAATATTAATGTGTATGTACTTCTCTTTCATTTAGTACCTATATTTCCCCTACCCTGAAATGAGACATTCCTCAGAAGGGCCCTGGTTCCTTTTAATTATCTTCAGATCAATATCTAGGCCCTAAGTATGCTTATTATTAGAGCAGCATCTTTGCTTTTAAGCCTATTCAATGGACAGAGTAGGAAATAGAATACATAGACATAATAGCTATTCAGTGAAAACTTCCCAAAGAAAAGATGGTGTCCTTAACTAAGCCAATGAGGCAATCTGGAAGAAAAGTGTTATAAACAATGAGAAAATGGGGATGTCATTATGGCAGGTCTGTGCTTTTAAGAAAAAAAAAAAATCAGGGAGGTTCTGGTGAGCGGGCAGATGTGTAAGGGAGTCTATTGTGAGAGACAAGGCCAGAGAGGGCCAGGAGGCCACATTATTTAGGGTTTTAAGACAAACACATTTCTAATTTCTAAATACTTTTCATAGTTTAAAAACATATCAGAGAACGATTTCAATTCCAAAATTAATATAATTAAGCCTAATTTCACTTCCAATTATAGATACAGTGACTCTAACTCAATTGTGTCTGACTACCGACCAGAGTTTGAAGAGTCCTCAGAAACCTAAAATTAAGAGATGTGTGGAAGAGTTTGCTAAAATTGTGTCCTTAGTAAAGCTCTGTGCCTGGATTATTGGCGTGGCTTTTAATCTGAAGTCATACGCAATTATTTTTTGAAAAGTAAAGGAACTTAATATACCGTAAGCCTTGTATTGTACATATCTGTGAGGTAGCAACATAGCACTTTGTGTGTGAACTGCAGAAAATGTGCCAATCAGAGGAATTAAAGATGTTTGGCTCCAAGGAAATTTCCACTATCAACCTAGTCCAAACAGTAATTGGATGTAAACATGTTGCTAAAACGGATATACCTGAGAAAATATGAATCAAATATTTCTAAAACAAAATACCTAAATGAGTCTTCTTTCAAGTGTTGTTTAAAAAATATAGAGAAATATTCCCTATTTAGGTAACATAATGAATTTTTTTAAAAATATTATTCCTTGGAACAAAAAAGTCATCAGATTTGTATGGAATCACAAAAGTCCCTGAATAGCTAAAGCAAACTTGAAGAAAAAGAACCAGGCCTGAGGTATCACACTCCCTGATTCAAACTATACTACAAAATGTCAATAATCAAAACGGAATGATATTGGCAGAAAAATACACACAAAGACCAATGAAACAGAATTGAAAGCCTGGAAATAAACCTACATATATATGGGCAAATAATTTTTGATGAAGGACCCAAAACTACACAATGGAGAAAAGAAATCCTCTTCAATAAATGGTGCTGGAAAATTGGAAAGCCAAATGCAAAAGAATGAAGCTAGACTGCTGACTGTCACCATATACCACAATTAACTCAGAATGGAACATAGATCTAAACGTAAGACCTGAAAAAATAAACCACAAAAACAGAAGAAAGCATAGATACTAAACTTATGGACCTTGAGCTCAGAGAGAGCTTTATGAATTTGATCTGAAAGGTAAGGGAAGTAAAAATAAAAATAAATGAATTGGGCCATATCAAACTAAAAAGCTTCTGCACAGCAAAAACCATCAACAAAAAAAGCTGTAACCAAAGGATTAGGAGAAGATGCTTGTAAGCAATACCTCCAATAAGGGGTTAATATCCAAAATATAACTCAACAACAAACAAACAATCAAATGAAAAAATAGGTAGAGGGCCTGAACAGACACTTCCTGCAGAGGACATGAACAGACACTTCCCTCAAGAAAACATACAAATGGCCACCAGATATATAAAAAGATGCTCAACTTCATTAGCTATTATAGAAATGAAAATAAAAGCAAAATGAGATACCACCTCACACCTGTTAGAATGGGTGTTATCAACAAGACAAATGTTAGAGAGGTTGTGGAGAAAAAGGAACCCTCATACACTGCTGGTGGGAATGTAATTGGTACAACCACTATGGAAAACAGTATGGAGGGTCCTCAAAACATTAAGAAGAAGATTAACATATGACACAGCAATGCCTCTTTTGGGTATCTGCCCCAAAAGTCTGAAAACATTTATCTGTAAAAATATATGTACCCTTATGTTCATTGCAGGATTGTTCATGGTGGCCAAGACATGGAAACAACCGAAGCATTCTTCAATGGATAATTGGATAAAGAAGATGTGGTACATACATACTATGGAATATTACTCAGCCATAAGAAAAGATGAAATACTGTCATTTATCCACATCATGGATGTATCTTGAGATCATCATGCTAAGCAAAATAAGTCAGACAAAAAAATTTGAGAACCATATGATTTCACTCATATGTGGGATATAAACTGAAAGCAACAAATGAAAAAGACAAAGAAAAACAGACATGAGGGGGCTGGTAGAATTGGGTAAAAGGGGAAAGAGAAATGACTGGGTGGTAAACAAAATGCATTATATAGATGATATATTATAGAATTATACACTTGAAATCTACATAACTTTACTAACCAATGTCACCCTAGTAAATTTAATTTAAGAATATATTGTCTTAGCATCAAGATTTGAATATATTGTACTTAGAATCATAGACTGCTAGAAGTAGAAGGGATAATTTGAATATTCTAGTCTGTTTCATGTTGCAAATTGGGCTGAGAGAGGTTAAATAATTTTCCTTAAAGATATGTTACTTGAGAGAAAAGTTGGAACTAAAACCATACATCTATAATTTTATCTCCCCCCCTTTTTTTTTTTTAAAGATTTTATTGGGGAATTGGCGGAGGGGAACAGCGTTGGGGAATCGGGGAAGGGGAACAGACAAGTTGCTGTCTTTTTGTTCTTCAGTTTAGTTGCGGAGGATGTTGCTTCACTGTTGGTATCGTCATTGCGCTCTTCCCGGATGAGGCAGATCGGTCGCTGGCCTGTGAATGTCGCTCACCGCGGCTATTGGCAGCTCATGCTTGGCTGCCAGCCGCTCACGCTGGCTGTGGGCCGCTCACGCTGGCTGCGGGCCACTCACTGTAGCCTATGGCAGCCCACTGCAGCAGGGGCTGCAGCCCACACCATCACCAGGGCTCGCACAGCCCAGCTCCAGGTGGAGCTGTTGTTAGCTGTAGAGGGCAGTGTCACTGGCCCTCATATGTGGGATCCGAACCGGGGCCGCTGGCATCCCAAAACCAGCGCTTAACCAATGTGCCACTCGGCCGGCCCTATCTCCCCCTTTTTAAGTGGTGGTTCTAAAAGCTATTTGACCTAAAAGGAGTATCCTACCTCTGAATTAATCCTGCAGTGTCATCCAAATTGAAGGTAGGGTTGTGATGGATTAACTGCCATAAAAAGGAAAGGACTCAGTCAATATATTAAATTATTTTTCCAGTAAGAATTCACAGAGCAGTATAATTCCATAAAGTTCATAAAGTGAAAACATTTTCTAAGATCAGAATTCATATAGAGGGCAGAGACAGTAGCTTGTCTATTGAAGTGGTCTTCTCAGATCTTTTAAAGACATATTTGGATCATTGTTTGGATGAGAAAATTGTTTTTCAATCAATTATTTGTGACTGGGACATAGATTTATTTTTTCATAACACCACAGTAAGGTATAGTTTTCTAAGATAAATGACTGTCAAATTTAATATGCACAGAAATCACCAGGAAGTTAAAATAAAGAGTTTAGGGATGGCAAGCCTAAAGACTATGTGGGGGTGTGAAAAATGATTTTCCTCACAACTTCCAAACTCTTCTAACTGGACTAAAAATCAAATTAAGATGAGACAGATTTACAGGAGGAAATGTCCAAAGTTTATTATGGGTATACATGCAGGGGTATATGAGACAGAAGGAGGCACTGGGCAGTTGAGGTGTATATGCCATTTTGGAGCCAAGGAGATTTGGGGGTGGGGGGATTGGGACTTCAGAGGGCAAGAAGGCAAATCCCATGGAGATGAAAAAGCAAATGTTTGGTAAATGAATATTTGCTGGACTATCTTTAACAATGGGATACAGAGATGACTTTGACAAAATGGGCCTTGATTGGTTCTTCCCTGTCCATCACACTATAGTTTATATTTAACTATAGTAGTTATCTGTGGTGATAACTCTCTTCCTGCAGTAAGTAAGTCCTTTGTCTAAATTCCTCTTAGGCAGTTGACAGGTGCGGGAGTCAAAGGTTTTTCCTGTGCCTTTGTTTCTTAAAAATAACCATCTTACAATCAATATCCCAAAAAAACAAAAAAACAAAACATATTTTGGGATGGCAAGCTGCTTCTCTTCAATTGCTTTAGGCTTGCAGTGGGAATAAAATCTTAGTATTTATAACAGGTGACTGAGGTGATTTTGAAAGATTTGTCCTGAGATCACCCTTTGGGAAAAACTGTTGTAAGGCCTCTAGACATCTTTCTGATTTTTGCTTCTAACTGACTGTTATTTACTTTGGTTTGCCTTTAAGAAATGTTGTTAGAGTCACACACACACAAACACACACACACACACACACACACACACACACACACACACACGGGGTGCCAAAAACGTATACACATTTTAAGAAAGGAAAAAACTGTATTAAAATTGTAATACTCAATATATACTGATAACAGAAGATGAATACAAGTCACTTTTGTTTTTTTTGTTTTTTGAGGGCAGTGTCACTGGCCCTCATATGTGGGACCGGAACCGGGGTCACTGGCTTCCCAAGCCAGTGCTTAACCACCGTGCCACTCAGCCGGCCCTACAAGTCATTTTTGACTTCTGCAATTACAAGAGGTGCTCAAAGTGGTTACAATCAGTCCAGACACATCTGATTGCAGTGAACTACTGCTTGAGCACCATTGACCCAAGTGTCCAATGTATATATCCTTTTGGCACCCCCGGTACGAATATCAGTCTGACTTTCATCAATTTTAATTCTTTTTTTTTCTGTCAGTCAAAACACATTGCAAGATAAGTGCATAAGGCTTAAAAGGGCCATATTATCTTTGAAATATGTGTCATAAACTGAATATAATCATGTATACATACATACTACAGGAAGTTTCTACAAAAAATTAAACTGAAGTTTGATTATCAGGACATCAGTTAAAAATTTGATATTATGCAGATTTGGCTTTTGCCAAGAGATTCAAAAACAGATATTCATTTCAAAATTACTCCAGAAATATCTTGCTAATTAGTTATGCTATGTTAGAATTTCAGCTAAACTGTACATCAAATTATGTATCCTAGAATGTGCTTTTTTCAGAACTGTGGGTCTCTCTTTAGATTTAACAGTAGAATCTCCTGTGAATCTGCATTAGTAAAATATGAAATCTGTCTGTAGGTTTGAAGTGTAGCATAAGAGTCTTCATTTCTACTATGTTCCCCACTGATGCCAATACCGCTGGTCAGTGATTCACATTTTGAACAACAGTGCTTTAGAGGATCTTTCTTTCACCTAGATACAACAAGTTTATATTGTGAATTTATTTATCATACTATTCTGATAGTAGTGCTCCAGTGGAGTTTTGTTCAATCTACCAGTGAAGCTTATTAAAGGTATGTTGGGTTGTCACAAAAGTCATGAAGCATTTTTGCACTGAAAAACAGAAAAAATATGTCATGACTTTTCCGACAACCAAATATATTGGAAATTTTGTCAGTTCCCAAAAAAACACAAAATTAAATGTATTTCAATTATCTCAGGTAATTTTTTTTCTTTCTGTACCCACTTATACATGGAAGACCTGTCCGTTTGCACTATCTGCAAGCTAATTAATCTAAGACTCACTTGGCTCTTCAGCTTGCACTTGCACAGGTGAACTTGCCAGGCTTAACCTAACAAGCCCTTGGTGAGAAATAAGGGAAGATAAAAATCTTTCTGTTAAACTAAATGCCTCATCAGGTATGAAGAAATAATAATATCCATCCTTCCAGAATTTTCTGGTCAAAAAGTCAAAACAGAGGTTTCACATTTTGTATGCTATAGTAGAATGTTGGAACATATTCAGAAAGATATTATTTTTCCAATTGAAAGGACAAAAGAAAAAAATAGACAAAATTGCTCTTTCAGAAAGGACTGAAATGAGCTATCACGAACCATTCAGACATTTTCAAAAAGTCTCTATATTGATCAGCTCTTGAGAAATACATCAATACCAACATTGTGAGGAAGTCAGAATAGTATGCCATCTTCCTAATTTAACATCTAATCTATAGGTTGATTATTCTGACTTCTGCTATTTCCTGTGACCTAAAGAGCAAAGTGAGGTTTAGTTAGTGTTTGGTTATTCCCCACCACTATGAAATATTTCAGAAGAGATAAACCAGATTAATTTCCACCTTCAAGAAGAAAAACACACTACTGAATTCTCCTTTGTACTTTTTGGGGTTCCTAGAATCTGGAGCTTGGCCCACATTTTATAACTGACTGAAAATTTAAAAAATAGCAGCCATTGTATTCGTATTTCAATTAAAGGTCCACAACCTTTTCTTTCTTATGAAAACCTAGTCAGAACGATTATGATATTTGCAATATGTGGGTAGTTTCCAGTTTACTTCCCATTAAGGACTATCATGAGAAATACATTGATTCTTCCCTAATTGAAGCTGGGAAACATTTAAATGCTCTGCTGTGCACAGTAAAATACTTCAGAAGAACAGAAGAAAAACATGACTCCTGATCTATAAACAACATAAACATATGAAATCATAATGACAGAAACATTAGAGGTAATAGTGATAGAACAACACTCTCATATTATAAACTGGAAAGCAGAAACCAATCTATCTCTCCTGTTACATTATTCTCTTCAGGAAAATGAGGCCAGTTATACCTGCCTTCTAATTTCTCCTGGAATGCTATGAGGACACCATTCGACAATTTGTTGTAAAGTGGATTTATAAACTGAAAAATTAGACAAATTTTAAAATTTCTTGCACAGCATTACATGTTATAAGGTTGCCAAAACAGGTCCAGAAATTCATTCTTCTGTTTTCTAATTCTCTCTCTTTAATCTATAATATCTCAATCTATCCCAGACATGGAAACAAAACAAAACCAAAATGAACAAAAAACAAATAACAAAGCTAGAACTGATTCTACAGAGTAAGAGAGTGATATGGTCACACAGAATAAAAGATAAAATCATTAATAATCAAAAAGTTGAAAGATGTTGTTTTAAATTATTTAAAAAAACATTTTATAGAACATTAACTTGTCATACCTATTATTTTGTCAAAACTTTTGTGCAGAGAACTATTTCCAGGGGCAACACAAGAGTGCCCTCCACTAAACAGTACAATAGGAAGGCAAATTACTTAAAATATTATAATAGGTGTCCTTTGTGCCAAGAAGTTTTCTTTGGCATCAGGAAATTTTCAGATTTCATGTCATCAATACAGTACAATTCATATAAAATAATATTTTTGTGTCCTTAAATTTATTACTCCCAAGTCTCAAAATACAGTGTTTTTTTTGTTGTTGTTTTTTTGTTTTTTAGAGGACAGTGTCACTGGCCCTCATAAGTGAGCTATGAACTGGGGCCGCTGGCGTCCCAAGCCAGCTATTAACCACTGCGCCACTTGGCCAGCCCAAAATATAGTATTTTCAAAGGTACAGTTTGTCAGTAATTTTTAGGGAAAAATTTTTTATTTTTTTTATTTTTTTAATTTAATTAATTTATTTTTAATTAAAGTTTATTGGCGTGACAATGGTTAGTAAAGTTACATAGGTTTCAGATGTACAGTTCTATAATACATCATCCATATTATCACGTTGTGTGTTCACCACTCAGAGTCAGTTCTCCTTTCATCACTATGTAACCAAAAAGCCTGTTAACATCCTCAAAACTTTGGAGGAGTAGCCAGGAAGAGTAGAGCTAACATTGGGCTAGCTGTGTACCTCACTTCACCACTTACTATTTGACCTTGGAAAAGCACAATCATTTTACTGAATTTCAGTTTTCCTGTTTCAAAAATAGGGGTTTCACCCTGCATTCGAGTCCACTGGAATGATCATTTAAACTACAGGTTTTAAGGTCTTACCCAGGTGTAATGAATAGGAATCTTTGGGGGTGGGGATCTAGACAAGGTTTAAACTTTTTCTTTGTTACTTTTTAATCATCTGGAAGATAATACATGCTCATGATACAAGTGTAACAATCTAGTGTTGTTTTAAGAAATTAATAACCTTCTATTTCCCCTTTTCTCCTCTTTTCCCACCCTTGAGATAATCAGTGTCCTTGTTCATACTAACAAATACAGGGTATTTGTTATCTGCTCTTTCATAACTTTTTCTTAAAGATCTAATTGGCTTTACCAGCAGTTCTTGGATTGAGCAGCATCCCATCTAGCGACTAGAAAGGAACTCCCTTTCTTCATAGCTTTTCTTTTTCTTTTTCTTTTTCTTTTTTTTTTTTTTTTGAGGGCAGTGTGTCTGGCCCTCATATGTGGGACCCGAACCAGGGCTGCTGGCTTTTGAAGCCAGCGCTTAACCACCGCGCCACTCAGCCAGCCCTCTGCATATCTTTTTAATTTGCCTTTAATACAGCATGGACATCCCTTTGGGTAGGTGAATATAGCACTAACTACTTTCTAATACCTGTGCAATATTCCATACAGTAAATGAACTGTAACTCAGTCAGCTATTCTCCTATTGCTCTATTCAAATTACTCACAGTTTTCTTCCAATACAAACAGTGCTTCAATAAACATCATTGTACACATATGTTTACATCCTGGAATATATCTCAATAGGACTAAAGGTCTATTACCAAGTCAAAGGACATGTGTGTTTCAAAGTCCAGCAGTCGCTGCCAGATTACCTACCCAAAAGATTGCCCCAATTTTATTTCTATTAGCAGTAAATGGAAGAACTGCTTCCCCACATTTTCACCAGCCCTGGATGTATCCCTTTCCTTAATTTATTCCAAACTCATGGATGAAAAATGGCATCTTATTATACATTTAATTTGCATTTCCCTGACTAATGAGAATGAACACATTTTCATATGTTTATCAGTTATTTGGGGTTTACTCCTAATCATCTGTTCATATCCTTTGACCACTTCCATACTGGGTTTTTGCATCATTATTAAAATTCTGCAAGAGTATTTTGAATATTGGGGAATGAACACGAGTTGAATGAGAAAATTCCCCAATTTATAATTATTTTTATTTTATAGATGGAGCTCTTTTACAGTTTTTTTTTCAATTACAGTTGACATACAATATTATGTTAGTTTCAAGTGTACAACATAGTTATTAGACATTTATATAACCATAAGTCTAGTATCATAAATGGAGATTCTGATGTGCAGAAATTTTTAATTTTCATGTAATCAACATGTTCTCTTTTTCACTATGACTTCTGAGTTTTCTTTTTCTAGTTGGGAAGGTTTTCCTACTCCACAGTTATACAAATATTTTCCTATTTTTTCTTTCTTTCTTTTTTTTTCTTATTATTATTAGTTACAGATGTACAAAAAAATGCAATAGCTATCCTTTTCACCCCTTATAAAGTTACTCCTCCCCTCCACTGACCCCCAACCAGATATCATACATAGCTATTACAATTCCATTGACTCTATCCCCACACTATACTCCACATCCCATGACTATATATGTGTTAAATTATAGTTAACATCTAATATTATTCAGTGGCAGCTTCAGATGCACAGTACAGTGGTCAGGCCTCTACACCGTCCATGAAGTGGTCTTCCCGACAAGACATGAGTCCATCTGGTCACCTAAAAAATATTTACAACATTATTGATTATATTCCCCAAACTGTCTCTTCTATCCCTGTGGCAATATTGTAGTTACCAGTTTGTGTTGCCTCATCCCTTCCCCTTTTCCCTCATGCCCACCTCCGTCCCATCTAGCAATCATCAGTTTTTCCTCTGTGTCTTTAAGACTATTTCTGTTTACATTGCTCATTTATTCAGTTCTTTAGATTCCACATATAAGTGAGATCATATCGTATTTGTCTTTCTCTGACTGACTGATTTCACTTAGCATAATGTTCTCTAGGTCCATCCGTATCGTTACAAATGATACGATTTCTTTCTTCTTTATAGCTGCATAATACTCCATTGTGTAAATGTACAATAGTTTCTTATGTCTTTTGAATGGAGCATTGAATCCATTTACATTGAAAGTAATTGTTGATAGATACGTAGCTATTGCCATTATTGATAATTTTCTTTTTTTTTTCCTCATCTTAAAGAGGTCTAACTTTCCTTGTAATACTTGTGGTGATGATGAACTCCTTTAGCTTTTTCTTATACTGGAAGCTCTTTATCTCTCCTTCAATTCTAAATGGTAGATTGGTTGGGTATAGTAATCTGGGTGGTAGATCCTTGCTTTTCAGCATGTTGAATATTTTGTGTCAATCTCTTCTGGCCTGCAAAATTTCTGTATAAAAATCAGTTAACAGTCTTATGGTGCTCCCTTATAACTTACTAGCTGCCTTTCTCTTGCTGCTTTTAGGATTTTCTCTTTGTTTTTAAAATGCTATTTTAATTATAATGTGTCTTGATGTGGGCCTGTTTGGGTTTATCTTGTTTAAGACTCTTTGTGCCTCCTGGGTATGTCTATTTCCTTTGCCATATTAGCAAAGTTTTCAGTCATTATTTCTTCAAATAGGTCCTCAAGCCCTTGTTTTTTCTCTTCTCCTTCTAGTACCCCTATGATGTAAATGTTGTTGCACTTGATGTTGTCCCAGAGGTTTCTTAAGCTGTCCTCATTTTTTGGATTTTTTTTTTGCTTTTTGCTTTACTGATTGGGTGTTTTCTGCTACCATTCTTCCAAATCGTTCATTTAAACTGCGCTTTATCTAGTTTTCTTGTGATTTCTTCTAGTGCATTCTTTAATTCAGTTATCATATTGTTCACTTCCTACTGGTTCTTGTTACGGTTTCTATGTTGCTTTTTATGCTTGCTATCTCTTTGTTGAAGTTCTCACTAAGTTCCTTGAGCTTCCTTATAACCACTTGGTGGGTTGCTTGCTTCTTGTTCTTTCATTTGGGATGTATTCATTTGTTTCCTCATTTTGGCTACCTCTCTGTGTTTGTTCTGTGTACTAGGTAGATCTGCTATGTCCTTCAGTCTTGGCCAGGTAGCCTTATGTAGTAAGTGCCTGAGGGGGTCCAGTGACACAGTATTCCTGGTCACCTGTACTGGGTGCTCCAGGTGTGCCCCTTGTGTGGCTTGTGTGTACCCTCCTGTTATAGTTGAGCCTTGGTTGCTATTGGCATGTGAGTGGGTGGGATTGGCCCTCAGGTTGACTAGCTGTGGGTTTTGCCACATCCACAGCTTACAGGCTACTGCGTATGGGGCTTGCCTCACTGAGTGGGACTTGCCCCATTAGGTTCTGGTACCTGTTGAGACAATCCTTTGGGTGTGCTACTTGTGGGGCTAATTGAGCAGTGCTCTGCTGTGGTCTGAAGCCAACCTCCACCTATGTTCTAGAGCCTCTTTGAGGGTTTCAGTGCAGGCCCAGGTCAGCTGCTGCCTGAGACTGGCTGGGGACTACCTGGTGAAAGCTACAAAGTGATCTGTGGTTGTTTGCTGACTGTGATAGCCCTAGAGGTATGTGAGAGAGGCCATACTGTGAACCAGAGATTTCTATCACAAGTACCAGGTCTTGGGTAGCTCCACAAAATGCCAATACCTGAAAGCCTGCTGCCACTTGCTGGCTCCATTAGGGTTCAGCCACTGATAAAGCCTTGTGTGATACATGAGTTTGGTGAGGCAGGGTCTCAGGGAGTTACTAGAGTAGGAAGAGTTGTGGTCATCAGGTTAAAGTAAACTTTGGTTTGGTGTCAGTGCTGAGCCTGAAGCTACTTAGCAAAAGTCTCAGAGCACACGGGGGCCAGTTGTCACCCCCGTAGGGCTCATGGACTCTGGTAGTTTTCCTGCTTGCAGAGAAAGTGCCTCTGGTATTAGGTGAGTTGGGTGGGGCACGGTCACAGTGAGTCAGCAGGGTGAAGTGAGAGGAGCTCACCAGGCCAATGAGATTCAGATTTGGCCTGTGGGGGCAGGCTTAACACAAGAAAGATGGCACCATCCTGCCAGTTCCATAAGAGGAAAACCTCTTCCAGAGAAAATGCTGACTGCCCTCCAGCTCTCATCTCAAAGTCTGCCCCTGTATGTCTCTGATACCCCAAGTTACTGTCCCTCCCCTGGAACCAACGGTGAGTCCCTGGGAGTGAGAGAGTCTGTGTTTGGGCCTTTTAAGAGAATGTCTAGTTTCCCCCCAGCCTTTGGTCTCTCCTGGATGGCCAAAATCCTCACTTTTACACAGCCAGATGCTGTGGGGGCTCTTCTTCCCAGCATCAGTACTCTGGACTGGGAGGATGGTGTAGGGCTGGGGTCTCTCTCTCCTCTGGGGAAACCTCTGTGGCCAAGATATCCCTCCCAGTTCTCAACCACCACACAGAAGTTTGGTGGTTAGCCAGTTCTGTGTCTCTGCCCCTTCTACCAGCCTCAATGTGGCTTCTTCTTTATATCCTTAGTTATAAAACTGATGTTCAGCTAGACTTCAGATGCTTCTCCAAGTTGATTGTTCTGTAATTTAGATGTAATTTTAATGTGTTTATGGAAGGAAGCATGTACAGTGTTTATCTGTTTTGCCATCTTGGATCTTCCTTCTCTATGTACTGATGTTTGAGGCAGATGTTTGAACCTGAATCAGTAAGGCCTGTGGTGGCCTGTAAGATTAAAGACAATGACTTAAATCAGCTATCAAGACCAAAAAAAAAAAAAAGAATGGAATTGGCAGTGACTTAATCTCTCCTATCTTTGTATGATTTCTCTTATAACTAACAAAAAAGATCATGGCCACTAGCACACACTAATATACTTATACCAAGAAATATCTTTTATTTAATACCTTTCTCTTCTTCTTACCTTTCTCAAGAAAAAAATATGTTGGTGGACAAGAGATGTGAATGTGAAAGAACATCACATGCCTTTGACCCTTCCTACTCTCAGACTGCTGGAAACCCACATCCAGCATACATTAGTGAGAGAAGAGCTTTGAATCTAATAGGAAACCTATGTGTTATATTGAATTACATTAAATATTGAAAGCCACAATAAGGGTACGTAACAATCAAAACCAACTGAAAATTTAAAGGATTCTACTGAGATATCAGTAAGGGTCCATGACCTTGGTGGAATAGAGGGGGTGGGGGATAAGTTGAAAAGTCATAGAAGTGACATTAAGTATAAATAAATAAATAAATAAATAAATAAATAAATAAATAAATAATATAAATAAATAAACAAATAAATAAACAAATATTTTTTTAAAATATTTGTGCTTCAAAGAGTTAAGGAAACTTAAGCAATCACATACCTGGATTTTCATTATCCCTTATTCACCACTTTTGCTTACTCAAAAGAGGAAACACTAAACTACAGTTCTCTGTAGACCAAGATATTGAAGAAGCTAAATGATTTGGATATGTAACATATCTCTAAATATTATTTCCCTTATACTTTTTTTTGCATATAAACCATGGTGGTAGGGAGGAGGAGTGTGAAATTGCCCCTGCCTTCAAGGGGCTTACAATCTTGTGAATATTCATGAGAAATTACAAATACAAAGGTGTGACAATTATTAAGGTATTGACTCTTAGCTCCAAATCCATCCTTTTTTAATTTAAAGATATTATCTAATTAGGCATGTTAATCATCTTTTAAAACAATTTGAATATAAGAAGAAACAATTATGAATATTATTTCCAAGGGATATTACATCAACAAAAAAATCACTTAAATTCAATTTATTATACTTTATTTTATAGAGTACATTTATAAACTAACTGATTTATTATTGTCCCAGTTTTGAATTCTTGTGTTTATAATATCTTCAGTCATAAATCAATAAAGTTCAATGAGCCTCTATAGCATACCAGGCTATTGTATAACATACCATGTTATACAAAATGAAGAGAATTATCCACTTTCTTTAAAAATTTTACAAGCTAAGGTTTAATTTGAAATATTTATCTTTAAGATTCATCAGTTGCTTGAAGTAAACCAAATGCTTTTATATTCCCTATTATATATGAATTATAATTCCGTAATCTGTTTAGCAAATTTTCTGTTGATTCCGTTTTTGTTTTTTTTTTCTTTTTTAAGGATTTTATTAGGGAATTGGGGAAGGGGAACAGTGTTGGGGAATTGGGGAAGGGAAATAGCCAAGTTGTTGTCCTTCAATCTTAGTTGTGGAGGGCGCAGCTAGCTCTGCTCCAAGTCCAGAGCCATTGGCAGCTCATGGCAGCTCAGCTCAAGGTGCTGAGATCAGTCTTTAGTTGCGGGCAGGCGTAGCCCACCAGTTGAACAGTCAACTTTGTTGTTAGGAGCATGTGCTGTCACCACCTGAGCCATCCTGCCACCTGTTGGTAGGTCAGCTCTGGTGCAGCTCTCTGGCTCATGTGGGAATCGAACTGGTAACCCTGTTGCTGAGATCTCTCACTCTTAACCAACTGAGCCACTCAGCCTGCCCCTGTTGATTACTTTTTATTTCATTAGAATACTTTGACAACCAGAATGTAAGTTTCACCTTTCATATGCCGTAACATGAGTAGTCTGTTGGTAAATTTTTAAAATATCTAAATAATAAAAATAAAATTAAAATTAAAAATTATAGCAAAAGCATAGTGGCTTAGCGGCCTTAATTCAATTGTTTCTCAAAACTGATATAGAAGGAAATTAAAGTATATGAAAAACATTGCTGAAAATGCTTCTGGTGATTAATTTCAATCTATAAATTTTTGTTTTTCCATATTATTTCAAGGGCCATCAGATATATACTTATATAGGTCATTATTCTGAGGTAAGCCAAGATCCATTATAATCACATTTTGTTTCTGTGTTATTTCTATTTCAAAATTCTTATGGGTACACTACTTTTCTGTTACTCCAAGGATAAGGTGACTAATTATTAAAATTATGAAAACCTTGTTCTAAGATATAATATAAGATGAAAAAAAAAGAAATCTGCAATGTGTTTTAAACATAAAAAAAAAATTCCCATGCAAATAAAAGCAATTATGATGATAAAATGCTTGGCTTCCACATCAATCTCATGTCCTAATGGATATGAGATTTTAATGGAGGTGGTGGAGCATAGGTATTTTCCAATTGGCAGTAAAGGAAAAATTGCAAAATACTTACAGTTGATTGAAATTGCTTGGCAGAAACATTCTCTTTTATGGTTCAAAAATATAATGTTTAATATATGCTGGATAGATTTAGGAAATAAATGTACTTACTTGGTACTTAAGTGGAATGTTTCAGATATTGCTGCAGATGGACCCTTTAAGAATGATAATCTGTTTAGAATAAAGTGCAAACAAATGTCTTCCCCAATACAGCCCTACTATTCATTTCTGTATGATATGACAATTTTAAAACACAGTGTCACTAGCATGCCCAAGAAAGCAATTTAAAAGTATAGAAAGTAATAAAAATTACCTGGAAGGAAACATTGTATTGCATTTTTACAATTGGGTACTTGATATGCACATTATGAATAAGAAAATAAAGGCAACATTCATCAATTTTGCTGTTTTCCTGTGTGCGAAGGGATGGAGCAAGTTTATTGAAAAATTACTTAAATAAGTCAATTAATAACTTTTTTAAAGATACATGTTCTTATGTTAAAATAATAGACAACATGATTTTGGGGGGCCCTTTAGCCTTTTATATACATGTAGTGGTTGTATAGTTTGTATTTCAGGATGTCATTTGTCCCTATACCCACTCCCACCATGGGAAGGCAAAATAATTTTCTGCCATTACACTTAGTGTGATCTGCACAGGCTTGCTAGCAATCCTAGTGGGCAGATATCATTCAGTTTTAACACATATTAGCCTCAAATAAATCCTTCTGAAGTTACTTAAAAATCTGTATAATAAAGCTCTCAGTAACAGGCTATCGACAGCACTTTTTAAATGTGTACTAGAATCTATATATTTTGTGGATATAGAGGTTTGTGGTAGTAAGCTGCTATTTACTGAAAGACTATATCTTACATATTGAACTACACATCTCATTCATATAAGCTTCATTATTATAAAAAACTTGAAAAGTGGGATATATTCTCAAATTATATCTGAGGAAATGGAGGCTTAGAATTGTTCAATAATTTGTCATTTTTTCTAAGCTCATACTAGGATGACAAAATTTTCTAACTCCATAACTTGTTATAAGGAGACAATAACAATGTATTGTTATAATCAAGATCTGCCTTAAAGAAATTTTTATATTTAAAAATTGAAAAGCAAATATTGAAAGCAAGGATATCAATGAACAGCAAGCAAAGGATTTCTACCTGAAAATGTCATTACACAGAAAAGTTTGAGAGGTCCAAATTAAAAACCAAATAGTTCTATTGGATAATATATGTATATTACTTTAGTTTTCTGAAAATCAGGCTGTTCATCTTTTGAAGTGAAGAAAATACTTGACGTACAGATCATTCTGGGATTTAAAAGATAGAGCATATATAAAGCATAATACCTACTAGAGGATATATATATATATATATATATATATATATATATATATATATATATCAAAGAATGCATACAAGTGAACTCTTGCTTGGGCTGGCCAAGTGGCTCAATTTGTTAAGAGTTAGCATAAGCTCTGAGCAGCAGGGCTGCTGGTTTGATTCCCACATGGGTCAGTAACGTTGTGTGTGAGCTGAGCTGCCACTGAACAGCCAACAGGTAGCACGATGGCTCAGCTGGTGAGAGCACGTGCAAAAAAAAAAAAAAAGAAAAGAAAAACAAGTGAACACTTTGGTCAATATTGCTCAAGCAGTAGTTCGCCATAATCAGAAGTGTCTGGACACTGATGGTAACCACTTTGAGCACCTCTTGTAATTGCAGAAGTGAAACGTGACTTGTATTCATCCTTTGTTATTAGTAAAGATTGAGTATTACAATTTCATTGGAGGTTTTCTTATTAAAATGTGTATACATTTTTTTGCGCCCCCCCACACAAAATACTATAATCTTTTAAAAATTGTGTTGTCCTTTTTTTTCTTCCTGGGAAGAAGGTAGTTATAAGTAAGCTAGTAGCACAGGTATGGAAAGGAATGTTTTATCGAACTTAAAACTAAATGCATGACTAGAGTAGGGCAATGATAAATTGTCAGAACTGAATAGTAAAATATGCCATCCCCAATAATGAATGAGAATGAAGGATTTTAATAAACATCTCTCAGGAAATGTGAGGATAAAAAGACAATCAGAGGGCAGGCCAAGTGGCGCGGTGGTTAAGCGCTGGCTTGGGAAGCCAGCGGCCCCGGTTCAGTTCCACATATGAGGGCCAGTGACACTGCCCTCAAAAAAAAAAAAAAGACAAACAGTAAGAATATATTGTTAGGAGACTATTCTCCATGAATCACTTGCATTTCTATGTATCTTGTGAGCAAAGGCACCGATTATTTATTTTTTGAACTATTTTCTCAGGATATTTGTATAGCATACAACTTTGAATGCTATAGTATGTCTTGCCAGCAAAATAAAAAGAAGTTTGCTTATAGGGTTGGAAGATAGAGATAGTGTTTCCCTCTGGAACCATGGTCTGACAATCATATTGTTCAGTAAAAAAGATTTGGATTCCGTAGGCTCGTGGGCCTTCTCTTGTAACATATCTTACTGTATGGCCAGATGTCACCTGACCTTCTTCCCATTGCCCTTTGGGAATTGGGGCTGGGAAAACTATCTTAGTTTGTTCAGGCTTCTAGAACAGAATACCATAGACTGAGTGAGTGGCTTATAAGCACAGAAATTCATTTCTCCCAGTTCTGTAGACGGGGAAGCCCAAGATCAGATCAAGGTTCCAGCAGATTCAGTGGCTGGTAATGATCCACTTCCTGGTTCATAGATAGCCTTCTTGTCACTATGTCCTCACATAGAGGAAAATGGGAGAAAGCTCCCTGGGGCCTCTTTTTTAAGGGCACTAACCCCATTCATGAGAGCTTCATCCTCATGACTAATCACCTCCCAAAGGTCCCACCTCCAAATACATTCACATTGAGGATTAGGTTTTAATACATGAATTTTAAGGGAACAAAAACATTCAGTCTATAGCAAAAACTTTATGCCCAAATAATGATACTGTGGCTACTGCTATTGCTGAGAGTAATAAACTCTTTTGACCCAGGAGTTCTGCAGCTTTTGTCTTCATCCATTATACTGTAGTAGGCTAATCTGTTAGGTTGCATGTTAAAATTTCATAGCCTTCACAATATTTTACTGTTTTGATTATGAGGATAAGATAGTGAAAGAAACATGACTTTCCAAAAATAAATAAGGGTGTCACAGTTGATGAACAGGATATGTAGGAAGTTCATGGAATTTAGTAGTCAACATGTTGACCAAATTGTATGGTCAACTAGGCAGTAAATCATCTACATTTTATTGCCTGCTTCTGGATACCAGGAAATAAGTTCAATGACTATACTTTTTTATAATAAAGATTTTATTGGGGAATTGGGGGAGGGGAACAGCATTGCGGATTCGAGGAAGGGGAACAGACAAGTTGCTGTCCTTTTGTTCTTCAGTCTAGTTATGGAGGACGTTGCTTCACTGGCCCATGTTGATATTATCATTGTGCTCTTCCCAGGTGAGGCAGATCGGTCACCGGCCTCTGGACAACTGCACACAGCGGCTCTTGGAAGCTCATGCCAGCTGCTGGCCACTCACACTGGCTGCCGGCCATTCACTCTAGCTTATGGCAGCCCATTGCAGCAGGGGCTGAAGCCTATACCTCACTGGGACTAGAGCAGCCCAGCTCCAGGTGGAGCTGTTGTTCACCATCTGAGCTGTAGAGGGCAGTGTCACTAGCCCTCATATGTGGGATCTGAACCGGGTTCCTGATGCTCAGAGCTGGCGTCCCAAGCCAGCTTTTAACCAAAGTGCTATTCCGCCGGCCCCTCAATGACTATTCTTGAACAGTGTCATGACTGTGAATTCCTTGCCAATCAGTTCATCAGCCTCCAGCTTGCCCTATTTTATAACTAAGGTAGCACTAAGATACCCTTCCCAAGACGGACTAAAAGCCATATGAACTCATCTGAGCATGCTGGGAAACTTCAAAAGGGGAAGGGACTCAAATTTTTATGAATCTGTTGGATGAAGGTGTCCAATTCAGCATCCTTTTCAGTTTTGTGGAAGCAGCGGCACCCAAGTATAACTGATGAAGTGTGAATGAGCTTCACAGTGGGAAGGAAGTGAACATGACCTTGTGAGTGGTATGCTTTAGGCCAATTCAATTTATAGTCTAGGTATGTCAGTTGCTGAGTATATATGGTATTGATGTTTTACTTGCTTATTCTCTGAAAGTTTTAAAATATAGAAAGGATTTTCATGATCAGGAAAAAGTCATGTATAAAAGCGCTAATGGGACACGTTAATAGTTCCACAGCTTGTCTCCCAATTTACTTCCAGGCAGTCCAACAAAAACAATATAGAATCTCAGGAGGCAAAAGGGAAATCACAGCCTTGAATTAGAACTTAAACTCTAGAGATGTAGTAAACTAGTATAACACGATATCTCACTAGTGAAGTGCTGTATGGCTAGTGAAAAAGACAAATGGAGGTGGATTATTGCTAACTAATGTCAATTTCAACCTGTTAGTCCTGATTGTTCCAGATATCATTTAAGTATTATTATTTTAGAAAGGATATTAATACTTTATATTCCCAAAACTGAATCCATTGCATAATCTGATGACATTTGATATGCTGCTTTGGACATTTCCAATTCCTTCTTTCCTATTCAACTGGTACCTAAAGACCATGATCAATTTACATTTGTGTGGCAAGGCCTTTAATATACATTTGCAGTACTCTTCCCAAGAGTACTTAAAGCCCCTGCCATGTGTCCATCAGTTGCTAGGTTAGGAATTAGCTCAAGCACTTCTACCTTCAGATATCCAAAGCTTTCATTAAATAAATGATGGCTTATTGGTTGGCAAGTCAGAAACATCTGCATCAACAGCCCTGACTGCACCATCTTACCTCCATCTTACCTCCAATAGCTAAGAATACCTGACAAAATTTAGGAGCTTGCTCACCAAATAAAGTTTATTGGGACTATGAGGGTAGATCATATTGCCAATCCTTTGGCAGTCAGGAAAACAAAACGTGCCGCCTCTTTAGATCCCACCACGTAAAAGTACCTTATGGGATACCTGAAACAGTACATGCCTCACTTAGACATTCTACCTGGTCCTTTGTATCAGTGAAACCACAAATTTGCATCAGTTGAATGGGGCCCATACCAACAGGCTGTGCTGTTCAGCTGTACAACAGGCTGTAATCTGTTCAGCAAGTTGTGATACAAGCTACTTTGGGGGCCCCATGACCCCTATAGAATTTCATACATGTAAACTGCAAAAACATTCAAAACTTAATGATAGTTTTAGCAATGTATACATAGTTGGTAAAATTATATGGAAAAGTAAGGACATGTTTTATGAAAGTAACTTTTATTGTAGGTAATATATTGTCTATATTTTAATTACATGAATGATTTTTGTATCAATTAACTGATTTGAGATAGTACTTAACTGAAAAATTATTTGTAAACACTAGTGGCAAGGGACTTGTATGTAGGACCTGTTCTGTTTGATTCTTCCTTCTGCAGTTTACTCTTTGATTACATGCTATGTTCAATTTGCTTCTCTTTTAACTTGATGGAAAAATGTTTGAGATTCTGGAAAACCTGAGAATAAGAAAAGTTTTTGGTATAGCCCAAACTGCTCTTACTATCAATTTGTTTTACTCCAGGCAAATCTGCAATGCCAGTTTCCTAGTTATAGTTGAGACAATATTGCTCATAACTGTGGAGCTATTAAATTTTGGAGAAAATAATATGTACATTAAGACCAATGCTTAATGTTGACATTCTCAACTATTTCTGTGATCATGGATCCCCAGATGAGTACTTTAAAAGTGCTCACTGGCAGAAGGAAAAACTCCATGGTGTTTTCTGACCTACTTTCTATGAGATAAATAACTGAAAAACAGCGAGATACCTGCTGTGTGATTAACAAGTGGAGGGGACGTGAAAAGGAACTCTGAAAATGAAGTTCTAATATTTATTTCAAACATGTAATTGGAATATTATGTATATCTTTAAAAGGCTATTCTCAGACTTCTTTCTATGCTCATTATCTTCAATCTTCCAAAATGAAATAGAGGCAATAGAATTGAGAAAATGACAATTGAGTAGAAGGAAAGAACTTGGCCCATCACCCAGGGCTTGAGGAGACACAAAACAAATGGACTAGGTTAGAAATTAGATTATTTTCCAGTTTCTTAAGCCATTTATGTTATATATATATATTAAAAAAAAGCTGTTGTTTTTAATGCATATGTAAATTTAAAAAAAAATCAGACATGCTCAGAATCTGCACTAAAATATTCATTCTTTAAAAAGAAATTCTGCTTCTTCCTAAAAAGCCTGTCCTGAAGATACAGACGAAATCATAAATTTGCTGAATTTGAAAACTAAATTTGTATAATACCATTCATTTCCCAAAGCCAATGTTTTATTTAATATCAGGATTTTGCAAATTTTCAAAACTCTACCAAAATATTAATAGCCTATGTACATAAACCTCCTATCTACTTTATTATTTGAGGAGCAAAAGGGAAATTTATGATAAGGGCCATATTACACTGCAATTGAAAGTAGTCACTGCTCTCAATTGAAGTAGGTAAAAAATGAACCCATAAAGAACATGAACTCCTATAGTCCAGTGTTGTTCAAATATTGCCATATATATGACTCATTTAGGAACCATAAGAAAGTGGCGATTATGATTTAGTAGGTCTGGGGTGAGGGCTGGTATTTTGCATTTCTAACAAGCTGCCAAGTAATGCCAGTGCTACTGGTCCACATACAGCACACCTCTATCATTTTCTAGGAAAAAAAAAAAAAAGAAAACAAACAGGTGAAATAACTGAGTGGCTTTCTCAAATGCAAGGCCCAGCAGTCAATAGAACATGTTAGGGTCACTGCAGCTCACTACATCAGCCCTCTCCAGATGAGCTAGTTACTTCATAAGCCAGGCTGTGTAAGCCCCTAGACTTAAGATCTAAGTGTCTCCAAGGGATAATTCTCATCCCAAACTCAGATCCATTTAGAATTTTAAAGCAGTGTTATCTTTTTTTTAAAGCTCTATCTGCTTCAGGGAACTGCTATTACCAAAAAACCATAACTACTTTAGTTTCAGGAGTGGTGTTTCACATCTGTCAGTAGTAGATTTATTAAGCATTTCATGGTTTAAAAGAAGTGGGACACGTGTAAAGAAATAAGGGTTTCGGGCCGGCTGAGTGGCATGGTGGTTGGGAGCTAACTTGGGATGCCAGCGGCCCTGGTTCGGATCCCACATATGAGTGCCAAAAAAAGAAAAAAAATAAGGGTTTAAAAATTATAGAGAAGATGACATGATTCAGCAGTCTGCATTTTCTAAAATGGGCTATGGATTATCAATTAACACTTAAACCATGTCTTCAATGCTTCCCTAAAGGCTTTTTGTTTATCCAAGTATCAAAGAAATTAATTCTGTTGAGCTGAGATTTGACTGGAAAGCCAGCACTCTCAATTATTTTATGAAAATTATTTTCTTGCAGAGTTCAAATACTGGAATAATGAAAGCTATTTTTAAAATTGTTTGTACTTCCATTTATGAATTTTTGTTGTTTAAATCATACTTGTACAAAGCTCAAATTTATGTATTCGCTTTTAATTACCAATATATGCTTATATGAATTATCTCAAATTGTCAAGTGCACGCTTTCTGTCTTGAAGTGTCAGAATTTAATTCATCCTTTTCGGTTGCTTATTTTCCTGGTGGCACTTAGTATAGGCTGCAGACATTGCGGGTGCTGAATAAATGGTTATGGACATACTGAGACTTTAAGTCCAAACTTTATGACTGATCTATTATAAATCTGAAATTTCATTGGTTTGGTTTCCACATGATTTTAATGCTTAAGGGAGTCTGAAAAGAAACATCTGCATCTCTATTATGACACAACCACTTGCTAAAATGATTGGACAGGTGGTAGATGGACCCAGTGGCAATTCTGAAACAAGTGTTAAGGCTTAAATTATGTTAGGTCATTTTTCCAAGCTTGATGTTCCCCATTTGTTACAAGCATCTGAGAATGTTATTTTGTCAAAAAATAGAACATGTGCTGAAGTCATTCTCTATAGATTTGATGTTAATGTCTTTTAGTTGAACAAATAATTCAATTTGCATGCTGCATCCATTATTTTCGTTATCCTTTACCTCCAACTTGTTATGTTCTGAATGCAAAATTTTATCACATTCAAAATTATATATATGCTATAAATATGTACTGTATATACTCTATTCTGTATACATAATGTAAATAAGATGCTGTAAAAAAACTTTGACAAGTTTTCTTTTCAGTCCTATTTTATGTGTATTTCATTTCACAATTTAATTTCTTGTCATTAATTGGAAAGTTGAAAATGTACAATCATACTAAATACCATCTAAACTGCACCATATAATCAAAATTATTTTTGATATTTTATAATAACCTTTTCAGAATAATGTAGATAAAATGATTTTTATTATAAAAATAATATATGGTTATAATAGAAAACTTTAAAAATACTAAAAAATTATATGAGGGAAAACAAAGCCTATATTTCTACTATCCACTGAAGGTTTTGTTAGAAATTTTGTTTTCTTTCTTCCCATGCCTCCCATTCCAGATGCACAAACACAGATATTAAAAAGTCACTTGTGTTTTAGGGTTTATTCTCTACATAAATTTTTGCATCATGATATTCACTTACCATAACAACATGGCATGAGAGTTATTTATAAGATTTTCTACATGACATTTTCTCATGCAAATGAAGCACAAGTTATATAAGCATTATCTGTGTTTAAACGTTAAATTATTCACATGTAATTACTGTTTAGCTTATGCATTAAATACATTATATATTTAGAATTTGGGATTTGATACATACTGCTAAATTTATTTCCAGGAAAATCAAGTCATTTTATGCTTACACTAGCAATTAATTAAAGAGCCTATGTCAACTCACCATAGAAACACTGAATGTTAGCTTTTTAAAAAAAAATTGTTAATTCTTCAGTTTTTTCATATTTCTTTATTGAATTATTGAACATATTAGTCATTTTCTTATTTATACTTCCTAATATTTGACTTGTCTACAAACATTATGGAAAATATTATATGTTTCATTAACTTTCTCGAACGTTGAAATATCTCGAATAATCCATACTACACCTTTGCCCACATTTTCACATTGTTATTGCATATATGCTTTTTAAATTTAATTTACAGATATGTAACAGTTTTAAATGTTTATTAGCTCAAATCTAGCAAACTCTGTGTGTTTTGCATTGGTTTTATTACTTAATTGTTAGAAGATATTCCCCAGACAGATCAGGAAAATATTCACTATTGGTTATTTCTGGTTTGGTTTTTACATTTAGTGATTTACTTTTAACTAGAAATTAGAGGTAACGAAGATCTATCATATTTTTTTCTTAAATAGCCATAATTTTCACATTTATTGAACACCCTATTAGTTAGATGCATTGTCCAAATATCTTTTCTTTCTTTTAAAAATTTATGCATGTACATTTCCAATTATGATGGAGTAGCTCAATATAATAAATAAATATAAAAGATAAAAAATTATATGCAAAGACTCTTTTATGACATGCCAGGTGCACTATGTCATCTTACAATCTTTGAGAGAAGGATAAGCACACATATTTAACTCCACACTCAATTCAGCTCACCTCTGCAGGGTACTGTCAAAATCTTAAAGCGGAGACATACAGCCCAATCAAAAAATGATGGGTCTCAGCGTGGAAGAATCAGAGATCAAAGACTCGTGTTGACAGGAGTATTTCAGAGAGTATGTAATAGAATGGGGCACAAAAGAAGGAGTTTTAATGATATGCCTGGGACGTCACTTGATTCTTGGCCAACTAAACTCCGCATGCCCAGAGTATGAACAGGAGTCCCAACAGAATATGCACCCTAGAGCTTCACAGAGATTTCAGAGGCTGCACAGTGCTGCAAGATAGTCCACTTCAGCCCCACTAGAGCACAAAGTGTGTAATAAATAGTCAAGACCTTGAATCCTTTAGTACTATGCAATGCTTTCTCTGTCAGTTCAGCTGCAGTTACCTACTAGAGATGTGGGAGGGACTGGCAACAACTCTACCCAAACCTATGTTACATAGTTCCCTAAGTAACAAAATCCTTAATATATGTTGTGATAGAATTATAGTCTGAGACACTGTTAGAAACCCACTGCAGCTCTGGGAAGGGAACAGGAGAAAAATAGTTCTAACCAGTGGAAGGGCAGTAATATGTGTTAGTTCCAGCATTGCATCTGGAGGAAGAGCAGTGTGAGAGGCTGAATAATGCCTCCCAAAATTTTTCACATCCTAATAGCCGAACCTATGATAAGTTACCTTAAATGGTGTAAGGGACTTCGATTATGTGATGGAGAATAGATGAGTGGATGTTGGGGAGTAAGAATAATGAGGAGCAGGGCGTTTGGGGGAAACTATGAATCAGCAGCCTGAGAGAGATTTTTGTGGTGATACAATAATTCTGTGTCTTATTTGAAGTTGTGGATTACACAAATCTCTACACATCATAAAATAGCATAGAGTTATACACTCTGATTTGGCTAATGTTAATTCCTTGGTTTTGATATCGTGTTATATTTATGACAGATGTAACCATTGGTAACACTGGAGGAAGGGTACATGAGAACTCTATGTACTATATACTATCTTTGCAACTTCCTGTGTATCTCTAGTTGTTTCAAAATAAAATTTAAAAAGTGCTTTACAAGTGGGCAAAAGGTGTGAGCTGACCTTTCACCAAAGAAGATAAATGGATGGCAAATAAGCACATGAAATATACTCAACATCATTAGTCAGTAAGGAAATGAAATAATACCATGAGATACTAGATACTAGTTCACACTCACTAGAAGGCCTGTCATCAAATAGTCAGACAATAATAGCTTTAGGTTGAAATGTGGAGTAACTGGACACTCACATGTTGCTGTTGGGAATGCAAAATGACACCGCCACTTTTTGAATGTTTGATAACTTCTTATAAAGTTAAACATACACTTACCATATGACTCACAACCCTTCTACTAGGTATTTTCCAAAGTGTGCTACAAACTTATGGTCACATATACTGTGGGTGAATGTTTATAACAGCTTTTATCACAATCACCAAAAACTGGAAATAAGTTGTACTTCAACAGGTGAATGGATAAATAAACTGGTACATTCATGCAGTGAAATATTGCTTAACAATTCTAAATAAAGTCAGCTACTGATTCTTTTAAAACATAAATGACTCATATGTATTTTGTTAAGTAAAAAAGGCAGATTCAAAAGTCTACATATGTTGCATGATGTTGTTTATATGACATTTTGGAAAATGCACAATTTTAGAGATAGAAAACAAAAGTGCACTCACCTTTGTGATGCTTTCCCTCAAATCCACAGTTCCAGTCTAATCATGAGAAAATGTCAGACAATCCAAAAATAAGTGACATTCTAAAAATACCTGTGTAGTATTTTTCCAGTGTAAAGATCATGAAAAACAATACTGAAAAGTCGTTATCATGATTGGATCCTGGAACAGAGAAAAAGAATATTAGTAGAAAGGAAACTGACTAAATTCAAATAAAGTCTTTAGTTTATTTAATAGTATTGTACTTACATTAAATTCTTAGTTTTGATAAATGTATCATTGTTGTATAAGGTGTTGACATTAAGGGAAGCTGTTTGAAGGAAGAATACAGAGGAACTGCCTGAAATATCTACAGCTCTCCTATAAAACTACAATTATTTCAAAGTAACATGTTTTAAAAGTAGAAAAAAAATCATGTTTCTGTTAACTTTGCTTTCCACTTAATGTGTTGCTAGTAACATACTTTTATTTTCCGGAGACTTAAGGTATCAAATCAACTTTTTTTCTTTTTTATTACTATCTCTCTTTTCTGAATTTGACAGAAAATTTTGAACCAGATGAAATAATAGCCTGTGTAGAAAATCAATGTACTTATGAGAGCTTTGACTCAAGGTAAAGGCCCCTTATTTTCAGAGAATGGATAACAGGTATTCTTTGCTCATAAGCTTTTTCATCATATTTCCTGTTGTTTCAATTCAGATCTAGAAGAACTTCACTTCTCTCATTCTGAAAGGTCTTAAATTTATAATGTAATTTACTTTCATCTCTGCCTGGAAACTGGCTAATTCTTGCCTGAGCTGATCTCTTCCTTGTAATATGTATCTTGCTAAATATAGCAAAGCAATAATCAATATTCAATAATGTACCAATTTTTTCTCCTAGAGTTACATGCTAAGTAGTCTTTGGATTTGCTTTTCAAGTTATTATACATTTACTAAATAAATGATAAACATGATCTACTGTTTAGCCTCCAAAAATCAGTTTATTTGCCATCTACAAGCAAACAGTATTTTTTTAATAATACGAAGTTTTAAAAAATTAATAATTTTTCTTATTTTGATTTGTTTGTTTTAGTAACACCCATATTTCAGTACCAATTTATATATTAATCCTTGTAGGCTACATTGTACTAATATATATACACGTTAGATGGCTTAAAGGAAATAAAATTGGTTTTGCTCATATAACAATTTGAGGTGGGACTTCCTGGCTGACATGAATAACAGGGCCACAGGCTGGCCACATTTTTTTCAACGTATGGTTCAAAGGTAGCCTTAAATGTCCCCTGCATCTCTAGCTCCCAAACAATGGGAAGGAGGAAAAAAGTGTGCTATGTATATCTATACGACATATGAAGAGATAGAGAGCACACAAGCATATGCCTCTGTAAATGACATTCGTTGAACATAGTAGCTGCTCTCCTTACATTGCCTAGAACTTAGTTACATGACCCTATGGAGCTGAAAGTAGGATGGGAAACATGTTCCAGTTGTGTGATGACAGAAGTTAACATAAAAATTATAGTGTATGTTTCATTTCACAGAACAAGATATTTGATTGAAAAAATATAATTTTTTGCAAATCTTTTTAACTTTTTATGTTTTGAAACAAATTTCTATGTAGAGAAATATTTATTTTTCTTTTTCTTAACTTTATTGAGGAACAGTGTGTTTATCCCAGGATCCACCAACTCCAAGTCCAGTTGTTGTCCTTCAATCTTAGTTGTGGAATGTGCAGCTCAACTCCAAGTCAAGTTGCTGTTTTCAATCTAGTTGCAGAGGGTGAGAGTAGGGGGGTAGGGAGGGGTTGTAGTCCACCATCCCATGCGGAAATTGAACTGGCAACCTTGTAGTTAAGAGCATGCGCTCTAACCAACTGAGCCATCCAGCTGCCCACCAGCAGCTCAGCAGCAGATCAGCGGCAAATCAGCTTAAGTCATTGTCTTCAATCTAGTTGAGGAAGGTGCAGTTCTCTGGCCCATGTGGGAGTCGAACTGTCAATCCTGTTGCTCAGAGCTCACGTTCTAACCAACTGAGCCACCCGGCCGTCCTGAGAAATATATCTTAAACAGCAAGTCAGTATTCAACGTTTTCATTGAGTTCTTCAACTTGTAAGCAACAATAGATTAACATAGGTATATATAGAAATGCTCTTTCAAACATACTTCAGAGTAATCATTTAATGTGGAAGGCAGTCCCTAAAAAGCTTTAAAATTAAACCTTTTTATTCATTTGAAGAACGTTGTGAAAAATCAGAAGTCTAAATTGCGTATTAGTAATCAACTATGATGTTATATCAATTTAAATATAAAAATATTTATTGGCAGTTATAAAAAGTTCTATTAGACTATCACATGAAAATATTGTAAAGCACACATTAATTCAGTATGCTTAAATGTTCTCCATGATATGCAATGAATTTATTTTCTATGCACTAAATTCATTGAAAAATAATTTCAATTACTTAAATATTCTTAGCATAAGGCACGATCAGATGATGAGATTAATTACGTTAATGAAGAAATAAAGAGAGTAGGCTAAGGTGGAGATTCTCCCTAACTGAGATAGAAAGGACCAGCAAATACTGCAGTGCTCCCTTTTCTAGGCCCCAATAACTACAACTGTATGATTAGAGCTTCTCAGTGATATCATTGAAGAGGGATGTGGTTTAAACTTAAAAGCCTTGTATTGAATATAATTCCAAAGATTAAATACTTTAAAAGAAACGATAATTTGTGAGTCTAAAACAAAAGCAAGAAGATGAAAATTATTTTACAAGTCAGATTGTAAGTCAGCTGATCACATTTCACTCAGTTCTTCTCTGAAATATATAACCAAGTTATTTTAAATAACAAACAGGAAATATGTATATTAATGAGTATAATGCAAGGCAGTAGACCAGACATGAAGTAACAGTTACCACAAGAAAATAAGAATGGGCTTATGTCTATGTGGGCACTATTTGTGACCCCTCTGTCAACAGAATCTAGATTTGAAGAATGAATCAGGTCCCTTTACCTGAGGAAATTTATTTAGTAACACGCAAATGTGCTGAAAAGTTGGGTGTCATAAATATACAAAATGACAAATAGACTCTCAGTTGGCCCGTGTGATAATATATAGAGAACTTTTTGAAGTAAAGTGAATCAGTTACCTGAGGAGCTCAGGATCCATTAATTTGTTTTAAAATCATTAGCAACTAATGTAGAAATTGCACACACACATAAAAAAAATGCTAAAGCAATGGTAATTAGATAATTTTTATTTGAAGTAGTTTAAGTGCATAAAAAAGGAAAAGAATTGATGGGTAGGGTAAGCAGAAAAACTTCCATGAAGAAAATAACATCTGAATTAGGAAAATATATATATATTGAAACCTGGTGGATCTATTTAAGAAAATCAGGTTGATACAGAAGAGGAAGATGCAGCCAGAAGACTATACTGTTAGAAAACTGCAATGCATTTTAATGCCTACTTAAAGAATTAGGAGATTATTTGAGAGCAATAGGAAGCTATTGTAGGTCATTTACTCAGTTAAGATCATGATGAAATAGCAATTAGAAAGATTAAATTCATGGTGTGTTTAGGATAAATTAAACTAAAAGAGGTACAGTGCTGCTCAAAGGTTGTTGGTGAAATTGTCTGAATAAAGGTACAGTTTGATCAAGATCTTTCTTGGGAAAGACAACATTCCTGGAAGGTGGAATATCTTGTTCCTTGGGTTTTTCATAGCAGTTATATAAATTTGTATTTCACTCTACGTTGTATCATTTTATTTTAACAAAGACTATGAATTCATACTTTCATGAAGATATTCTATCTCTAATTTGTAGCTTTACATATTTTATAGAACATCACTCTGTAGCCAGGGAACATCTGCACCAATTTGCCAAACCAGACGAGAAAATAGAATTGCCTTTGAATTAAATGGAAAAATACTGCAATATCCAATACAGGGTTAATGGTGGGAAAAGAATGTATGTTGCACAGTTTGTCAGAGAAAAAATAATAATCTAATTGGAGATGAATTGAATGAGGAAGTAGTTTCAATGAAAGAAACATCCTAAATTTCATCCTGGGAAGTCTGAGGGGGAATAAGGATGTTATTAACAAAAGAAAGAAACCTGAAGAAAAACCTCTGGTTGAAGGGACAGTTCTTCCTTTCCATTATCCCTCAAAACAGACTGTTCAGAACGACACTATATTGAGAAAGTTCCAACTTCTTTTAATAACCTCACCTGATGTTCTTTTAAATCTTTTTTTTTTTTTTTTTTTTGAGGGCAGTGTCACCAGCCCTCATATGTGGGATCTGAACCCGGGCTGCTGGCGTTCCAAGCCAGCTCTTAACCACTGCGCCACTTGACCGGCCCTCACCTGATGTTCTTTAACTGATGTGTATTTTTCCAGATATCTAATATACAAAGCAAATAACTGATAATTTTTAACAATGTTTAAAATTATGAACCAATGAAGTATATTTTATTTTTTTTAAGTCCTTGTGATTTCCTACTCTGCCCTTGTAATTCTACTTTTCAACTTTTTTTTAGGAAAGAATATCACCTAGAACTGCCTTATTTCTCCTCTGTGGCCAGCTTTAAAATATCTGTTTTTGCAATTAAAATCACTACATACAGATGAAACACATATTTGGGAGTTTCCTTTCAAATAAAATTCAGTAAAATTGAATTTATTATATTTATTTATTTATTTATTTATTTATTTATTTATTTATTTTTAATTAGTTTCAGGTGTACAACACAGTGCAATAGTTACACATTTTACCCCTCAAAGTGACAACCCCCCACCCCCAATTCGCCACCCGACTCCCGCCCCATATCATATATATCTATTACTCTTCCTCTGACTCTCTTCCACAGTATAATCCACATCCCATGACTATCTATATATATTCAATTACAGTAGGTATACAACCTCCGCTTTAGTTATACAGTGCAGTGATCAAACCTCTACTCCATCCATATTTAGTTATTTTGATTACTCAAACAAAAACGTTTATATAACTCTAACGATGAAAATAAAACATCTTGGGTTCAAAATATTTCAGATAATGTTCTAGGTATTTTAAATATATTAACTAATTTTATCATTACAATATCTTTATAAGGTTGGGAATATTACTATGTATTGTACATTTGGCAGTTGAGAAAACTAAAAGGTAGGTTTCATAACACAAACAATGGCAGATGTTTAGTAAGTTGAATGACAAAACTTTGAATACAGGGACCGGTCAAGTGGATCAGTTGGTTAAAAGTTGGCTTAGAAGGGCCAGCCGAGTGGCGCGGTGGTTAAGAGCTGGCTTGGGAAGCCAGCTGGCTTAGATCGCGAGCTCTGAGCAACAGGGCCACCAGTTGAATACCCACATGGACCAATGAGCGCTGCGCCTGAGCTGAGCTGTCACTGAGCTGCCTACAGGTGGCAGGATGGCTCAGCTGGTGTAACAACAAGATTGTCTGTTCAATGATGGGCTATGCCCACCTGCAACAAAGACTGAACCCTATACCTTGAGCTGAGCTGCCACCTGGATGGCTCAGTGGGTAGAGCATGCGCTCTTAACAACAAGGCTGCTGGTTTGACTCCCACATGGGATGATGGCTACTACACCCACCTGCAACTAAGATTAAACATAGCACCTTGAGCTTAGAGGCCACGAGCTGGCGACGGGTGCCCTCCACACTAAGATTGAAGAACAACTTGGCCGGTCCCCTTCCCCAATTCCCCAATGCTGTTCCCCTCTCCCAATTCCCCAATAAAAAATCTTTGAAAAAGACAAAAAGAAAAAGATTCTCTCTGTGTATTTAACGTTTGTTTTTTTTTAAACTTTGAATACAGACATACCTCACCACACATAAACACACTCAAATTGCATGATCTGAACAAACAAAATTGCAGTTACGTTTTTATTTTAATTTGCAATGTTTATTTTAATATGCTGTATATTTTTTTACAGTTCAGAATTATGAGCATTTATATAATCCTATATAAGATTCATATTTATTTTCTAAGAGGAAATTGCTTGATTAATTCCATATCTTAAAAGGATCTTTGTCATTCTGATGTGGGCCATAGTATTGCAACAAATATGTTGAACTGCATTGTCATTATCAATTTTGGATGATTGTATTTACAACAAATTCATAGAAGAGAAAATGTTGTATTGGATATCAATGTTTGATATCATTTACATATTTCCATATATCACCATGCCCTATCTCTTTCTTCATAGATATACATATGGATATGCATATAGATATGAATATGAATATAGATAGATACTTGTATTTCTTTTGGAAGTTCAAAAATATATAGTGAGTAAAACTGCTAAAATTTACATTTATATGCCAAATACAATGCACTAATAACATAACTCTTATTTTTTCAATTGCCTTATAAACCACTTTTTAAAAAGTATAATATATTTTATAAATATCTATATAATTGCCTTTTCTGATATATTTTTAGCAGATTCAAGTTATTATCTGGTGTCCCTTTCTGCTTGAAGCAGCTTTTTAGTATATCTTTTAAAATAGGCTTGTTACCAAAAATTCAGCCTTTGATAATCCAGGAATCATCTATTTGGATTTCATTTTTAAACTGTCATTTTGCTTGGTTGACAGTTTAGTTTGCTATTTTCCAGTGCCTTAAGGTAGACGATTTGGGGTTATTGATTTGAGATGTTTCCGTTCTTACAGCATAGGCCTTATAGCTTAAATTTCTTCTAAACCTATTTTAGCTGAAGCCCTTCAATTTTGCTATGTTCTGCTTTCATTTTAATTCATTACGAAATATTTGCTAGTATCCCTCATGATTTCTTTTTCTATTTGTTATTTAGGAATATATTTTTAAATTGCCATATGTTTGAGAATTTCCCAAATTTCCTCCTGTTGCTGATTTGGAATTTAATTCCAATGTGGTTATAGAACATGTTTTGTATGATTTCATTCCTTTTGAAGTTATTGAGGCTTGTTTTATTGTCCAACATATAAACTACCATGGAGAATGTTTTCTGTGCACTGGAGAAGAATATGTATTATACTGTTTTAGGATGCCGAGTTCTATATACATTTTTGCTATACCTAGTTAATTGATAGAGTTATTCAAGTCTTCTATTTGTCAATTTCCTGTCTAGTTTTCTGTACATTATTGATTTCAGTACTGAAGTCTCCAACTTTGGTTTTTAAGTAATGTATTTCTCTCTTTAATTTGGTCAGTGTTTGCTTCTCATGTATAGTGGCTCTGCTTTTTGGTGCATATATACCTATAATTGTTATATTTTCTTGAAAAATTTATGTTTTTCTTGTTAGAAAATATCCATAATTTCTAATTTCTAGTATCATTTTTTTCTTAAAGTATATTGACTTGAATTTACTATAGTCATTTCAGTTCATGTGAGTGCTGCTTGCATGGTATATTTTTTCTATCCTTTTACTTTCAACATATTTTTAACTTGAATCTAATATTTATATCCTAAAGACAACACATTGTTCAATTTTAGTTACTTTCTGTCCACTGTGACAATCTGTGCCTTTTGATGGATATATTTAATCTATTTACATTATTGTTATTATTGAAATGCTTCAAGTATGCAATTCTTTTTGCTATGTGTTTTCTTTATGTCTCTTAAGTGTTTTTCTTTCTCTATTCTTCCATTACTTCAATATTTTGTGATAAATAGGGATTTCCTACTTTACTTTTTTATCTCTTTTGTTGATTTTTAACTATATTTTTGAGTTTGTTTTTTTAAGCATTTGATCTAGTGGTTAAAATATACATCATTAATTTTCAGAATCTACTTCAAATATTATTAAGTTGATTCCAGTACAATACAGTAACTTAGCTCCACTATAACTCATTGCCTCTAATATGACTGCTATTATTGTTCATATATATATTTTTTTTTTTCTATCATTATTCTTTATTCCATGTGTCATTTCCTTGCTGCAATACAGCTTATTTCTCCCCTCTTCCATGTGCTGTTACTTTTAATATATACAATATTTACTTGTATTATATCCATATATATATATATATATATATACATATCCATATACAAAGGGTGACAAAAAATGTATACACATGTTAAGAAAGTAAAACTGTATTAAAATTATAATATTCAATATATACCAATAACAAAAGATGAATACAAGTCACATTTGACTTCTGCAATTAAAAGAGGTGCTCAAAGTGGTTACCATCAGCAACCAGACACTTCTGATTATGGCGAACTACTGCTCGAGCAACGTTGACCAAAGTGTCCACTTGTATACATTTTTTTGGCACCCCCAGTACATATATATATACATACACACACACACACACACACACACACACACACACACACAGGTCAGACAATTCAGTTCCCGAACTTTCCGCCATGCACTTACATACACACGCACACACAATCTTAACATGTTATAAGTTCAACAGAAAAATCTTATAATTGTTTCTAATAAACTTGTCTTTGAAAAGTCAGATTTAAAAAAAGTAGTAAAATATATATATAAATATATATTTATGTAATCTTCTTTTATAACTACCTATATAATTAACAGCACCCTTTGTTTCTTCATATGGATTTGAATTACTGCATAGTCTCACTTTCTTTTAACTTGAATACCTTCTTTTAGTATTTCTACTAAGTTTAACTTTTTTAAAACATTGTTTAGGGAATGTCTTTATTTTGCCTTCATTTATCAAATATTTGTTTGCTATGTATAGGATTCTTGATTGACACTTGCCTTTCCCCCCAGCACTTTGAATATGTTATCTGACTGCCTCTGGACTTCAGAGTTTCTGATGAGACGGTAAATGTTAATCTTATTACACTTCCTTTATACATAATGAATCACTTTCAAACATTATTCTTTGTGTATGGCTTTCAAAAGTTTAGCTATGATATATGTCAATAAATCTCTTTGTCTCCATTGTACTCAGATTAAAAGTAAATCATTATATTTCACCAAATTTGAAAAGTCTTTGGCCATTAGTTCTTCAAATATGTTGTCTTCCTCTTTCTTTCCTCTCCCTCTGGAACTCCCATTATGTGTATATTAGTACATTTGATAGTGTCTCTCAGGTATCTGAGTCTCTGTTCTACTTTCTTTATTACTTTTACTTTCTGTTCTTCAAATTAGATAACTTCTACCTATTTATCTTCAAGGTTACTAATTCTTTTTTCTACCTCTGAATTCTGCTGATGAAACCCTCTAGTGAATTTTTTCTTACAGTTATTATATCTTTAAACTTCAATATTTTTTCATAATTTCTATCCCTTTATCAATATTTTCTATTCTTTGGTCATTAATTCTTTATATATGGTCTCCTGTTCTTCAAATATATTCACAATATATTTATTTTGAAGTCTTTGCTATATTCATCGTATGGGCCACTCAAAAATAGTTTCTATTGACTGCTTTTTTATCTCCTGTATTTGGGTCTCAGATCCTTGTTTCTTTGCATGTCTCATAAGATTTTGTTTTAAAATGGACAGTGTAGAAAATATATTATGGTAAATTTGGATACTGATCTTCCTCCTCTCTAGGAAGTGGCAGAGAGAAGGATGGTTTTTGTGGTTTTCTTCATTTATATTAGGGGAATTGCCTAAACTAATTCTGCATAAACTTTCTATTCTGTAATATGCAGCTCTTGATGATTCTGCTAAGTAAACTTTAGTTTTGCTTTGTTTTGTTATTAAGCTTGGAATCTCAGGGATTTCCACATTTTGCTGATAGATCTTCATGTGTTTTTAAAAACATATTTGGAAGTTCAGGAAGCTTGCAATCTATTCCTGCTTTTATTTTCTATTCAGTCAGGAAGATGTATGTACTTGGGGAAAGGGGAGCTCCCTGGTATAATTTGAATGTGTGCAAAGTCTAGTAGAAGAACACAGCCTCCCAAACTACTAGGGATATATCAATTTTATCAAGGTACACTATAGTTGTCTCATTTCTTAAATGTACCTATTACATTTCTGACTGTTTTGTTTGTTTGTTTGTTTGTTTGTTTTCCTGTTGCTTTCTCCAATCAGCATCACACCACAACAGATCTGTAGAACTTACTCATCTTGTGTAACTGAAACTGTTTTCCTGTTGAACAGCAGCTCCCCATTTCCTTCTTCTCCCAGCCCCTGGCAGCCCCTATCCTACACTGTGTCTATAAGTATGTCTATTTCAGATACCTCATATATCTGTAATGATGCATTATTTGTCCCTATGTGACTGGCTAATTTTACTTAGTGTTATGTACTCCCAGTTCACCCATGTTGTCACATATGGCAGAATTTTCTTCCTTTTTTAAGGACGAATAATGTTTCACACTTTGTCTTTTAAACTTTTGGTTCCTTCATCTCTAAATCGGGACTAATGGTACTCTCATCATTGGATCATTGTAAATATTAAATGAAATATTTCACATAGAATCCCAACACCTGGAAATATTAATGGCTCAATAAGTATCTTCTGCTTATTTTACAACTAGTAAAGTTATTATTAGTTATATTATTGTAACAAGATCACTGAACTTAGGTAAGTTACAAACTCCCCATTCTTCAGTTTATCAAACTTATAACCCATTTCTGGCCAGCCTCCATGAGTCTGGTGAACTTTAAAGAAGCTAATGGTGTAGTTATAGGAATAGAACGCAAGCATGCCTAAATCAAACTATTAGGGAAATATTACACTTAGAAAACTAACCCTGTGAATTTGACTTTGATTCATCCAGATGTGCAGTCAGTAATTCTTGATGGATAAGGTTGTGACCAGTCAGTGAGATCGGTGGGAAGGAGACAATTCAGAGTGCTTAGAAAAAATAAACATCTCTGTAAGAATACTAAAAAAAAAAAAAAAAGTGTTTTGAAGGATCCTTATAAGAATCTGGCCTTGATTAAGCCTTGCTACTGACTCAGAGGCCTTAGTTGGGTTTTGAAGTCTCTTGTGTGTGTGCTACTATGTATTCTACAATGTGTAGTGATGTCCGTGTATGCAATTAAATCTTTTGACTGTATTAACTCATGCATTCAATTATATATTGAATACTTTTTAAGGTATTTTGTAGTAGTTCAATTCTGATAAGTTTACAGCATTTACTTTCTAAACTGTAAACATATAAACAAATTAATAACTTTTGTGAAAAATAATAGTAATATTTATATTTGTTCAGGTAAATAAAAATAATCAGTAAGAAGAGAATCTCCAGGTTTCTAAGACTGTTTTATCTCATGCTTGTGATTCTGGGCTACACAACAAAAGCCATCTGTTTGTTGTTATTTTTGTCTCCAAGGCTTTTTTTTCCCTGCTAATTATTTTCAATATTGCATATCACAGGAATACTAAGAATAGCTTCATCAGTGAACAGCATATAAACTCATTGTTGAATGAATGTTTCATTAGTCTCATGCATTTTAACCATAGGACTAACATAACTGAGGAGTCTTAGCTCTCTTTTAACCTTGACATCGCTGCATTTCGATGAATTTGTCTTCTTACTTGTGGGATTTTTTGAAGGTGGTTTTAATCAGCAGAAAACTTTTCCATTACAATGTATCCAGTTAAAAAGATCACTTGTTTGTCCAGACACTCTGCAGATTGCTTATACATATCTTTAATATCATGATAAGGATGTAGTGAGAGTGTTTGTGTGGGTTTAGAGACACTGGAATATTTATGGTAGGAAATAAGAATAGGTTCACATTTTTAGCCTATATATAGTACTTAGAAAATATTTCTAATTACACTAATTATGTGGTACTTAAAATATATAAATAAAAACAACATTTTAAAGTCTATATTTCTGATTTGATCACAAGCTCTTGAAAATCATGGATAACCATGCCCATAATATTTTCTCTATTGTGTCAAAAGCAAAAAGCCATAAAAAGAATAAGGGCATGAAACAACTATTCATTTATTCACCAAATATTTAGTAAGCATGTACCATATCACTGATCTGTAGCAATTCAAGGTTGCTAGAATCTGTGGCAATTCAAGATTGACTGCAGCTATTATTAACTTATGGTCTCTCTTCTCCCTGCCCATCCCTCTGGAAGCCACTCTCTGATGCTGGGACCAGGACTCTGAAAACTGCATCTCTCCTTGCCCAGCTGGCTCAGGCAAGAAGGGACTGGGTCCTTTCTCTTTTCATACTGTTCTTACAAGGATAATCAACCAAGGCTCACACCGTCAACAGTATTGTATTCTAAAAACAGGGGGGAAGGGGTAGTTACTTTGTAAGCAGTGAAAAAGATAACTACTGCATTGTTTTGTACACTGTAACTAATAATAATTAAAAAAAGAAAAAAATAAAGAAAATGTTACTAAACCATTATTTAAAAACAAAAAAAAAAGCACAGGTCTCAGTTTGGAGTTTATCAGTAATTTCAAAACCAGCATTACCTTCTCTTCTCAGAGATATCAGCATGTGCTGCTATGTGGAGTATAATTTCCAGATTCCTGGGTCTACAGACTCCGTCCTCTAAGTGCCTGATAATCAGTAGTACAAGCTGAACAGTGTCCTTTCTCAGAGGTCTTAATATGAGGTCCATGTGTCCCTTACACCAAGATACTAAATTTTAATATGCCTAACATGTTCGCTTTATTCCCTTGCCCTAGGATTGGCTGCTGCTTCCTGCAGTTATCAACTGCATGGTATATCATGCTTTATTATTTCCTTTCCTCACTCCCTAGTTAACAATTCCTTTTTTTTTTTTTTTTTTGAGGGCAGTGTCACTGGCCCTCAGATGTGGGACCTGAACCAGGGTCGCTAGCATCCCAAGCCAGCTCTTAACCACCTCGCCACTCGGCTGGCCCAACAATTCTTTTAAAAAACAAAAACAAACAAAAAAAACACTTTTTTTTTCTTTGTTGCAAAAAGTACATAACATAAAATTTGCCACTGTCATCATTTTAAATGTATAATTCAGTGGCATTAAGTATATTCATATTGTTGTGCAATCATTACCACTATTCATCTCCAGAATTTTTCATCCCAAACTGAAATTCTATACCCTTGAAGGAATAGCTCCACTTTCTCCCCTCCCTCCAATGCCTGAGACCACTATCCTACTTTCTGTCTCTATGAATTTGACAATTCTAGGTACCTCATATAAGTGGACTTATACAATATTTGTCCTTTTGTGTCTGGCTTTTCTCACTTAAAATAATGTCTCCAAGGTTCACCCATATTGTAACAATTCTTAATAACTTTTTTAAAATTTTTCTAATTCTCTCTGTTAAAATAATTGGTATGGTTTCTGTCTCCTGATTTGACCCTGATCAATACAGTGACTCAAATAACTTATACTTCACCAACATTGAATTCTGAATAAAAATTAAACAGGGTTGTTTTCATCTGACAAATCCATCTATAAGGATCAATATGTGAGCTATCAGTCTTGCAGTCTATATGGAAGGAGTTAACTTTATATTTTGAAGGCAGGTTTCATTTTCTCAGGAAAGGGAATGGTTCTTTTTTTAATATATATATATATATATATATATATATATATATATATATATATATATTTAATTACAGTTGACCTACGTTATTAATTTCATGTGTACAACATGGTGATTACACACTTATATAACTTATGAGGTGATCACTCCAATAAACCTAGTACCCATCTGACACCATAGATAGTTATTATAGTATCATTCACTATATTCCTTATGCTATACCCTACATTCCCATGACTACTTTGTAAATACCAATTTGTACATCTTAATCCCTACCCCTTTTATCCATCATCCCTCAAACCCCTCTTATCTGGCAACCCTCAGTATGTTCTCTGTATCTATTACTTTGTTTCTGTTTTATTTGTTTATTTTGTTCTTTAGGTTCCACATATAAGTGAAAACATGTGGCATTTCTTTTTTTCTGTCTGACTAACCCCATTCAGCAAAACACCTTCTAGGTCCATGCATGTTGCTGCAGATGGGAAGATTTCATTCTTTTTTAATGGCTGAGTAATATTCCATTATTTATCCATTTATCCATTGATGGAAATCCAGGTTGCCTCCATATCTTGGCTATTTTAAATAATTCTGCAACGAACATATGGATGCACATATCCCTTCAAAGTAGGGTTTGGGTTTCTTCCGATAAATATCCAGATATGGGTTCTTTGTCTCGTGTTATAGCCTGTGTTTTAAAGTCTTTTGTGTGTGTGTGTGTGTGTGTGTGTGTGTGTGTGTGTGTGTAAGTGTTGATATTCCAGATTTACTGTTTTCATTTTTATTTTCATAAAATATACTTTTCAATCAGGTTGTTTTCAGTCTGTGTGCATCTTTCAATCTAAAGTAGGTCTCTTGTAGGCATCATATATAAGGGTCTTGCTTTCTCATCCATTCAGCCACCCTATATATTTTGATTGGGACTTTTAGTCCATTTATATTTAAAGTGATTACTGATAGATATGTAGTTATAGCCATTTTATTTTTTTATTTTTTATTTTATTTTATTTTTTCGAAGGCAGTGTCACTGGTCCTCACATGTGGGATCCGAACCAGGGCCGCTGGCTTCCCAAGCCAGTGCCTAACCACTGCGCCACTCAGCCGGCCCTATAGCCATTTTATTACTCATATTTTTTGTCTTTTTTCTTCTTAAAAAAGTCTTTTTAGCATTTCTTATAATATTGGTTTGGTGGTGATGAACTCCTTTAGCTTTTTCTTGTCTAGGAAGCTCTTCATCTGTCCAATTCTAAATTACAGCTTTGCTGGGTAATCTTGGTTGTAGGTTCTTGGTTTTCATCACTTCAAATATTTCATGCCAATCCCTTCTGATTAAAAAATCAGCTGATTGAAAAGTTTCTATTGAAAAATTAGTTGACAGTCTTATGAGAGCTTCCTAAGAGGTAACTAATGACTACTCTCTTGCTGCTTGTAAGATTCTTTCTTTGACTTTAACCTCTGGCACTTTAATTATGATGTGTAATGCTGTGTGCCTCTTTGGGTTCATCTTGTTTGAGACTCAGTGCTTCCTGGGCTTGCATGTATGTTCCCTTTACCAAGGTTAGGGAAGTTTTCAGTAATTATTTCTTCAAATATGTTTTCAATTCTTTGGTCTCACTCTTTTCTTCCTGACACCCCTGTGATGCGCTTGTTATTAGACTTGATATGTTTCATCATATCAAGAGCTCATCATTCACCAGAGGCCTTTCTATGATAATCAATGAGACCCTGAGTTGGAAAACTTACTCAAGATTATTATTATTTTCTTTGCTAATTATTTTCTTTCCTACTTCATCCCACCTGGGTTTAAAACATTTTCTTTAGGAGTTATGATTTTTATTAATAATCATAAAAATTGAAAAAGCATCATAGTACTACATATAACTACAGGTAATATACTTATCAGCTAAATTACAAAGTTTATATCAAAACACTTTGATTACTGTGTTATCTTCCATCATTCTTCAGAATTTCAAACTGATTTTATTGGCTAGAATCTTAAGAAACATCTGGGCTTTAAGCCAAAGTTTGATGCTACTTGAAAGCTGATGAAAATTTCAACATTATGTTTGAATGAAATATTCATTATTTTATATTTTAGCACAGACAGTATTGCTGACTAAATTTATTTAGCAACCCCCCCGAAAAAAATACAGTTTTTAAAAAAACAACTTAACCTATGTCACCCGACTTAAAATTTGAATTTATTATACAAAATCATGATTAAGAGTTAAGTAAATGTTTAATAGAAATATAGTCAGGTTTCTCAAAGTATTTGAAAAAGCATTAGTTCAAGGATATATTGGCTTTTTAAATGAGAACTGAGGAATGATGTGTATAGTATTTATTATTATTATAATCCATTTAGGAACTTGAAGGGAATTATGTAGTGTACTTTATAATGTAGTATGGGAAAATGTGTAATTTCAGCAAGTATCAGCTTCAGGTTTGTAGTCTTAGATTCCACGAAAGATTATAATATTTAATAATAAAGCTCCAAAGCAAGCAAAAATTCCTGTCTATTGCATTTCTGTTGCAAACACAGTATATTGATTAACCTGTAGCTACCTTTTCCCCACCCCACATCCACCCCCAGACACTGTCTTTCTCACTAATAGAACCCAAATATGTACAGGACAACCATGTGACCAGAATTTCAAGATAACCCTTATAAGTCTAAGTCAGTCGTGTTAATTGCATTCCCTTTTGCCAGATTTGTCTTTGCCCAGCCTCCCCCAGGTAGGGGCTACCATATAACTCAGATTTGGTCAAAGAAAGGGAACTAATACTTGAAGGGTTCTGAGAAAGTCTCACTGAAATAAAGAAACCAGGACAAAAACATTGACATCTTCTTCTTTATGTTTGGGATGCTAATGGTAATAGATTACATCTGGAGATGGGATAGCCATCTTGCAACTGATGTAAAGACTGAAGCAAAGACACTGAAAGAAGATGAGCAGAAAGCTGGAAATAGCTTGGGTTCCTGCTGACATGTTTGAGCTGCTGTGTAGTCTGGATTGCCTCTCTATCCATTGAGTGAACAATAAGTGCTCTCATATTTCATACCATAATTTGCAAGGTCTTCTATTGCAGCTAAAACATTTCTAAAATTAAATTCATTTCCAAATAACTGATAGTGATTAAAAAAAAAAAAAAACCTCACATTTTTATAAACATTCATCGACAAACTGGCTTTTCCTTTTTATCCCAAAGAGTATGGATGCCTATAATCCCCCTTAAGAGACTACATATACTCACTCACTTAGCATATATATATATATATATATATATATATATATATATATATACTGTCAATATAATTAATTTTGAAATATTGGCTGAAATTGAAATATTAGACTAATAGTAAGGGTATATATTAATGAAAACACTGAAACAAAGAACAAAATATAAATAAATGGAAATAATTATAATTAGTCTTTACTTTACAAATGAAGCAGAATTAAACACTGAAAAAATGTCTCAGAGTTTTATATCTTATTTGTCAGACCTACATTTATGTAGTTTACTTTGAAGCTTTAAATGTGTAGCATGCTGACCCCATACAAATATAAGTTCATAAAACCTGTAAATGCCATCACCCAACCTGCCCCATAGATTCAAGAAATGTAAACATTAAATCTTATGGAATAAATACATACATGTGAGTTTTGTTTCAAAAAAGATGATACTTGTAAGGTTCAAACCATAATTTTTTGGTATAGACATTTTTTAATCCATTATTCATGCTACACATCAAACATTTAAACAATCTTTAGTTACTTATGAAGGCAAACATTAAAATGTTTAGAGAAATGACTCTACAGAGAGAAAATAATCAACTGTTTAATGTCTTTTGGACCATTTCAATGCTGTAGAAAGTTTTATTATAACTTGGGCCATCATGTATTCTAAAATGAAACCAAGGAGAAGAACAAATTTTGTTAACCAAAGTTACAATAAAGTTATAGTTTGGAATCATAACAGTCGTAGATTATCTATATTACTGTTTGAAATTATTAGTTATTACAGTCATAGATGATTTTTATTACTCTTTGAAAATATTAGATAGGAGAAAAAAGGACATACCACATACATTAAGTTTATTAAAATGAATTTCCATAGAATTCCTAATACATTGTTTTATTTGTATGATTTAACAGCAAGTTAAATACACTAGAGATTTATTGGGCTTCCCTTAGACCAAGAATCCATAAATTGTTTTTCTGAACAGGGTCAGATAATAAATATTTAGATTCTGTAGGCCATGAGACTTCAATTACTGAATACCTTTGTTATATGTTGAAAGCTGCCATATAAAGTATCTAAATGAATTGATGTGGCTGTTTTCCAATAAAACTTTATTTGCAAAAACAAGCAGCAGACTGGATTTGGTTTGTAGGCTCTAGACAGAAATTTCTTGAAATTTAACAAAATTAGGGTGTCATGCTTTTATTGTAGAATAGCCCAGGCACATGAAGAGAATTCTGGAAGTAAAACTATAGCAAATGACATGTTTTCCCAAATACCCCATCTGAGGTTTTTGGAGTTTCCAAAGTAATTCTTTCAGCAGTAGAAGAAGAGAATAGTTCTGAAATAAATCGGAAACTGCAAACTTAACAATAAATCTTGGGTATTCTTTTTCAATCTATTTCTCTATTTATGCTTTAATCAGAAAACTAAATCAGTTGTATTTAAATATAGATTGGAAAAAAATTGCCCAGACTTACTAGTTGCTGGATAACAAATTTCCCCAATAAATCCACAACCCTGTATTTTCTCATACAGTTTTTGAGGGTGTAGAATCCAGGAGGAACATAACTGCTCTAGATCAGGCAGGTTTTATTCATCCATTAATATGCAGTGGGCATAGGGCCACCATACTTCTACTTTAAAGTCACATGAAATATTTTTTGTTTGTTTGTTGGTTGGTTGGTTGGTTGGTTTTAAAGATTTTATTAAGGAATTGGGGGAGGGGAACAGCATTGGGGAATCAGGGAAAGGGAACAGACAAGTTGCCGTCTTTTTGTTCTTCAGTCTAGTTGTGGAGGACGTAACTTCACTGGCCCATGTTGGTATTATCATTGCACTCTTCCCAGCTGAGGCAGTCGCTCACTGGCCATTGGACAGCTGCTCACAGCGGCTCATGACAGCTCACAAAAGCGCATGCCAGCTGCCCACCAGCCCCACTGCTGCCTACGCCATCGCCAGGGAATCACGGCAGTCCAGCTCCAGGTCGAGCTGTTGTTCACCATCTTAGCTGTTGAAGGCCCAGCGTCACTGGCCCATGTGGGATCCCAATCAATGACCCTGCTGCTCAGAGCTGGTTTCCCAAGACAACTCTTAACCAACGTGCAACTTGGCCAGCCCCACATGAAATATTTTATTTTATAATTAAAAGAAAACATGAACTTTTAAGTCAAAGAAAAAATGTTAGTATACATTAATATATTCATTTTTATAATAATTCAGTGACTATATATGGCTAAAACAGTATTTGAAATAATTATGTGGAGTGATAAAATAAATGTAATGCATACTTTGTGTAGGGATCTCTCCCTCTTCCCTCTTATGTCCCATCCAGGTGTGAGATATAGATATAAACATAGATAGATTTTAATAGAGAAAGAAGCCAACAAAGACAAAATTTAAATAAGCGAAAAGTGCCTAGGGCCCAGGAAAGTCACAATATAGCAATGTGGCTTTGGACTCAGAGTCTCTCACGAGGTTCAATCAAGTACAGTCAGAAGTTGGAGCTTCCGGGACCTTGACTGAGGCTGGAGGATCCACCCCATCAAGCTCCTCACATGGCTATTGGCCAGTCTGCAGCTCCCCACTTAGGCAGCTGCTCAAATTGGCTTTCCCTAGAGAGAGCATGATCTTTATTATTATTATTATTATTATTATTATTATTATTATTATTTAGGAATTCTCCATGTTGTGATTCCTTCCACTGCCTTAGTTCCTGAGTTTGAGTCTTAATCCCTTTTAAAAATAATTTTTGCTCAATCCACAGTTGTTCTGTCTACCAGTCCTATAATCACTGGGGACCCAATTTCCTCAAGCAGTTTACTTTAGGGGCCCTAGAAGTTAAATTGAAAGAAGTATGTTGCTATTTTGACAAATGATCTAAAATATAGTATTCCTTATTTGTTTGTAACATTAAGTGTTATTACATTCAAATTTTACTCATTGAGCCTAGAAAAAATGTTACAGGTCTTGTTGTCACCACCCAATGAGTACTGTGATGGAAGCACAACCTGTGCCTCAGTGGTGAATAATCTTAAAGAAACAGTGTATGAGAGCGTAAGTAAAACAGAAGTCACTGTCTCTTATAACCTAATCTTGAAAGTGGCACACTATCAATGCTGTCACATTCTTCTGTTCACAGAATCCAATCCTAGTGATGTTGAAGGTACTATACAAGGATATGAATACCAGGAGGCAGGAATTACCTGGGGCTACCTTGGAGGCTGGCTACCCACTGGGGAGCCAGGGTTGCTGAGATGCATCACTATCTGAGAAGCCAAGGGGGTAGAAATGATAAGAATAAACTTCAGACAGGGTTGAACTCACTGCCTTTAAAACCATAAGCCCGATTTTTATTATGAAAAATGACTTGCAAATAATCTAATAAATCAGAATATTATATATTTTACATTCCTAAATAAAATAATCTTCTAGGGCTGGCTGAGTGGTGCGGTGCTTAAGCGCTGGCTTGGGAAGCCAGCAGCCCGGGTTCGGTCCCAGATATGAGGGCCAGTGACACTGCCCTCAAAAAAAAAAAAAAATAATGTTCTATAACAATTGAGAACTATCACTGCTTCAATGGTAAAATTGTGATAAAATCCATGGGAATAGCCATGCCACATTATTTTATAAGCCAAATATTCTATAGAGTAAAAAATATATGTATCAGCATTCATATCTTGAATTTGCTTTTGTGTATCACTAGCTCAAATATTCCATATAACAAAAAATTGTATAAATAAGAACAAAAGTTAAGTTGGATGAGATACAATTCTTCCTTTCTTTTAAAAGAGGTTCTGTGAACTTAAAACTGGTCTAACATCAACAACTAGCTAATACTTTGGTTTTTATCTGAATTCTCATCATTTCCAGCGTCTAACTCTGATTTTCCTGCTGGCCTGTCGTATCTGCTAGATTTATCATTTTCCTTCAAGAGACTGCATATAGAGGATGCACTTCACCTGTCTCTTTTTATGAAAAAAGGAACACAAGTTGCGTGCTTCTAAGTGAAACTGGGCCAAGCTTCTTCTGTTTGTTTTTCATTTTTTATTTCTTCCTTTTTCTTTTTGCTATAATTGCAGACTTCTGTGTTGCTGAGCTCAGACACTAAGAAAACCATTACTTATTTCTTTTCTACCTAATAGAAAATGTATGTACCCCTCTGCGGCTCCAAAGGGAGAATATAAACACAGACAGGATAAAAAAGTTATCAGTCAGAACTGGAAGATGCTGACTCAGGTTTGTACCTACAGTACAATAGCCACTCTTTCTTGAAATTCAGTTATATATAAATGCCAGAATGAATTCTTTCCAGGATAAGCTTTCAGGAATAAATTAAAGTTGCAAACAGTTGATTATAAACATTTTTTATGCAGTTTCCCAACTCATGTCCTAAAAGCTTTCATTTAATATAAAATCAATGATTTATACAGTATGACCATTTAAAATGATAGTCATTCACATGGAAAAAATATTTTTGTTGCCTGTCTCGACATTTTCCTTCATTACTTATATGACCCGTCTGGTGGCATCAAATTTAAAGGTTTTCTTCCCAGAAGATTTTTGCATACCATTTGTTATTTCCCCACTCTTCCATTTCTACACTTTATAAGTTAACTGATTTATTCATCAATCCATTCAACAACTCAAGATTCATTAAATGCCTATAAAATTAATGTGAACTGTAAAAACTATATAGATAGAAATAAGCCTTTTTGGTGAACTCTTCCAGAGCTGATGTTGCTTATCTGAAGAATGATATACTCTTGACTAAAGTGATCAGGGATCACTGGCTAAAATATTGTTTTAAACAATTATGTATGTTGATAAAAATAAATGTAACACATGCTTTTGTGCAGGGATCGCTCACTCATCCATCTTCTGCTGCATCCATAAATGCATTGAAATTACAAAAAAAAAAAAAAAAAGGTAACTAATAATCTTCCTATGTCCAAAAAATAAGAGAATAAGGATAGGTACATCATACAGGTGAGACATATATGTTATTGTTGCTGTTAATGGTGATATTTTCCCCTAGTCAAATGCAGAGGGAGCTAGACTAGAGGCAATATTTTGAACGTACAATTCTGCTTACCGAGAAAACAGCAAAAGAAGAGATACTAGCAGGAGCTAACTCACACCTCCTAATTTGAGGAGCAAGAGCAAGCCATGGGACAGATGGTGAACAAAGCACTTGGATCAATTTTTATGCTGCAAATCAACAGCTTTGAGAAGCAGCTGTGCTGGAAGCCCCAGGTTTTTTTTGTTTGTTTTGTTTTAATGCGTAAACCAAATAGTAGAAAGCTGGTTCTTGTGTGACTCCTCCTATAAGGCACCCAGCAACATTGGGAAGAGCAGGCGGAGCCATGCCTTAAGCTTTATAAAGGCAGGACAACAAAGATGGCACTGACGTTAGGATTGGCAGCTCTCTCCTCCCACTCCTCAGGGCTGCTGGATCACAGAGCTCAAAATGTCTGTCAGCCAGCCCTTCAGCATAACATCTCTATTGCAGAATATATTTCAGGTTAGTTTGAGGATTTTATACTACACTTCCTTCTACTACTCCTGCCTTGATGTTTATAATTCAATTGAATCATTTGTTTAAACCACTTTCTTATAGATCTTGTAAAAAAGAAAGGGAGTGGCATCAAAGGACAAAGTCAATGTTATCCTCCATCTTGGATCCAAGAAAAGTTACCATCACAGACCCATTATCTTTACCTCAGTTTGGTGTAACTATGGTTCATGGAGCACTGATCGCTCCTCATGGACCCTGGCTGAGTTGTGGGGCTCCTCATCTTTACTATTCAGTTAAATCACAACGATTAAAATGAAATGCCATGATTTCTTCAACCAAGATGAATGGAATGCCACGAGTAGCAAAAAGAAATGTTATATATGGTCAAATTTGTTTTATGTAGAATTTATGATTTTTTTTTTTACTTTGATATCTTTAGGGATAGATTGTTACATTAAAAATACTAAACTCCGGGCCGGCCGAGTGGCTCAGTTGGTTAAGAGCTCGCTCAAGAGTGCAAGCTGAGCTCTGAGCAACAGCGGTTCGAGGCCAGCCCGAGCTGAGTTGCCGTTGAGCTGCCAACAGGTGGCAGGATGGCTCAGCTAAAAAAAATAAAAAAATAAAAAATAAAAATAAAAAAAAAATAAAAAAAAAAAATACTAAACTCCTGGGCCGGCTGAGTGGCGCGGTGGTTGGGTGCTGGCTTGGGAGGCCAGCGGCCCTGGTTCGGATCCCACATGTGAGGGTCAGTGACACTGCCCTCAAAAAAAAAAAACACAAAAAAACAAAAAAAACATTCTAAACTCCTTTGTATGTGAGCTTTACTCCCAGACATGATCATTCAAGAGATAAAACATCAAAAAACTCGGTATTACTTATTTAATCAAATTAAATAATGGCTCAGAACCTATGTGCTGACAGCCTATTAGGAAAATCACTCTGTCATTACCGTGCCCCTTTGCACAAAAATCAAAGAGTCTTAAGCAATGCTTAGAATGTGAAAAAAGTGTCTTCACTCTTTATCTCTCTTGGTTGTCTGCATTCTGTTTGTCCAGATTATAAAGATTCTTGAATTTCTCAGTCCTTCTGTTGATGAGTCAAACTGAAGCCTAGAAATCTTTGCTAAGAGTGGAGCCATGGAGTCCTAGCTGCAGCTTTCTTAAGGGCTGCACTGGATGTGAATTCACTCATCCCATTGTGTCTCAAGGGAGCCAGCCACAGTGTACATTTCCCATTGGCATCTATCTAGAGTCTTAGGGAATCTTCCCTCTGTCTCTCACAAATGTAAAAGTCATCCATCTGTTTCCCCTCTATATTAGCAAAATACCCTTAGGAACATCAAACATCTGGATATCAAAATCCAGGAACACAGTTGTATACATGCAACTCATATTTAGCCTAGCAACACAAATCTCTTCTGGGGCCAGGAAACCAACAGTCTCACTACCTAATTGAAAGGGGAAAAAGAGAGAAGAGGGGGAATAAAACACAAATTAATATCGCAATAAATTATCCTGCCCTACTTTCATCCTTAAAATAGAAAAGAACAAAAAATCCCATTGTGGTATATTTTCATTATAGCTGAATATTAGACCTGATTTATTAGTATTTTATTTCCATAATAAAATATAACTTAATTGTTTATGGCAGTGATATATATGTTCCTTGAAAGATTATAACCGGCTTGCCTATTAAATGTTGAATCTGATGCTTTTATTACAAGTGATTCTTTGGGAAATTATGTTTATAATCATTATAACCTTAATACAATCTCTCACTAAATAAATGTCTGTTATGTGCCAAAAATATTTCAAGAGATGTACCTAGATTACTTCATTAATGTTCAACAATGCTGAGGCAGGTATTAATATTCCAATATTTCATATTAGGCTCAATTAAATTAAATTCACATAGATAGCAAGTAGAGGCACCTTGAGTCCTGGGTAGTTTCTCATGGCATCAGTTTTGCTGGTGATCCAAATAGGGCTGATTTTCTTCCCATGGAAATAAGAAAAATGTAAACTCCATGGTATTTTGTTCTTTCTTTCTGTGTTTAAGTTCATCAGATTGACACCTTGTTTGTTGCCTTCATGTCACATTATACCCTGCCTGTCTGCCTTCATGTGTCTCTCCATAAAGACAGATCATAACTTCAATATTATGCTTACTGTATATATCCCCACTTGGCACCAAAGAATGGCCAGCTAGTCAGTTACGGGTAAGATCCCACGAGAGGGACAACCCAAGTCAGACATGGTCATGTGGGTGCCAGTGGGTGCCAGTGGGTGCCAGTAGGTATCCGTGGGTGCAAGTAAGTGCCATGGGAGAAATCAGGGAGGGGAGAAATCAGGGAAAATAGAAAAGGGGCCTAAACTCCTTGCTTCAGGCTCTAGCAGCCTGCCTGTGAAATGACCTATTGATGTGATAATAACTGTCCTCCCTGCAGCCTTATCAGTAAGCCTTGACAGAGGAAGCTTCTGTCTCTTAGAGGTACATGACAATAACCTCATGGGGCCACTGGTAATAGGAGTTTGCAGGCTTGGGAAATTAGGCCTGGAGATTAATTCTTGGGTGTGAGACTCACAGACACTGGAAGCTACATTGACCCTTGCTTATGTGTAAGATAATAAAAATAATGGTCAGGCGCCATTCGGAGCTCCAGTCCACGAGGCTGGGGTCCCCTGGCCCCGAACTGTTTTCTCTCCTATTTTGTGTTCTCTCTCTTTTCCTTAACCTTTCGCCGTCCCTTCTCCACGCCCACCTGCTCTGTCGTGCAGGAACGCGACACCTTCACAGAAAGCGAGTACTTTTATCCAAATTCTCCAGCAGGCCCTGATCAGGGCTCTGGATCAAATCTGCTTTCCTGGCTGCTGGGTGTGCGGATGAGAAGGGACCCATAGAGGTGGGATCTGAGCTAAGACATGGAGTGAACTCTGGGCTCAGACACCAGGCACACAAATCTCTGTCCTCAAACATAGCAAGTAAATTGTTAGCAGTTAACGAAGTTGTGCCCTCTTCCTGCTTTGCAGGCAAATGCACTAATGAAGGGAACTGACATCTAAAATACATATTATCACCTCACCTTTCCCTGGAGTCAGATTGAGGCAGGGAGGGATAAAGAAAGGCAGGAGATGGGGAGCACATGTTGCAGGAAAGAGGGTTCTTGGCTTCACGCAGGAAAGAATTAAAGCGTGACCCAGGAAATGAAGCGAAAGTAGTTTACTAGATAAAGATCTACCCCTTAGGCAGAGCAGAGGTTGCCTCCCATAAAGAGACAACCATGATTTGAGGTATGGCAGTACTTTTTACTTGGTAGGTATTTTATATGGAAATGACAGGGAGGAATATTCTGTTAATTCCAGGAAATCGGTGGATTTTTCCAGGAATTTGGGATACACCCCTTTTTTTGTCCTTATATGGTGCTCTCTGGAGGTGTCATGGTGTTGGTAGGTGTGTCATTTAACATGGAGATGTATCACAATGACCCTATAATGGGTCTGGTGGTTACCTGGAGGTGAATATCCTTGCCATCTTGGTCTTGGCCAGTTGTGACTGGTTTTCTTATCTTTCCTTGATTTACTGATCCTCCATCTTTGCTGGTTAGTGATTTGTCTGCCCCCTGCCCTCTCTCACAGGGACAGCAGAGAAAGGATGGGGGGGGGATGCTGCGGGGTTCTGTGAACACAGTGCATTTAACTTGCATTTCCTTTTCTATTTCCTCAATATTTTCTTCAGGCTATCTAAAATTTTGTAATTTTTCTTACAATGATATTCATCGCATAAATAATAATAATTTATTTACTTGGGAGAAAGCCTGTAAAACAACTCCAGCAAATTGTTAATTCATCAGAATCAAAGAAAACCCACCCTTTTGCCATGGCAAGACTGAATTCACATATATTTCTTCCAAATATGATAGACAAATATTAGCTTTTTAACAGAAATACTGGCAGGCAATATTCCTGACTTCTCATATTTTCCAACTATATGGTGATTCTGATAGGATTTTAGAGACTTTATTACCCATGCTTAGGTAGTAGTAAAATCTTGTATTTGGAAAGGATGGTTCCTCCAGCTAAGTATTCGAGAAGAGTGGAGAATTAGAAGGTGAGTTTTTATAATTCAGGGTCTCTTACCTGACTGTGGTGTGACCACAGACCTTCATTTGGTCTTGCTTAATTCAAGAACTGATAGACATTCAATCCTTACTACCAAAATTGTTGAGGAAAAATAATTATAAGCACTCTCCTCCCAACCGAGAAAACCTCTTCGCCAAGGTAGAAGAGAACAAACAATTTCATTAATGAATGAGCACTAAACCAGAATGTGGAGCTCACCACCAGACATTGCAAACACAGAAAGAAATATTCCCCTTTTTCTGTAACCAAGAAAATACAATACATCTCATCCATATTCTCAAGAGAAACACTAGCTAGTCCTCAAGTAAGAGGACTTGACCATACCATTTAGGATGAACTATACCTGGTATGGTCAAGTTCATCCTAACTTCACTTGGTAATTGGGTGACCATCTGTGTTAGCTGATCCGCTTTGTCCAAAGGAAAAGTAAGCTTCTCATGTCTTTATGATGGGAGGTCGTTTTGCAATTTGGAGCTAGATGCCCTCAGAAGCTAAGCTCCTACCCTCCCACTGAAACAGGGAGCAAATGGCAATATCTTCCTTGGTTACATTTCAAAGAGGTGGCTTTCAGATTCTTAGGATTTACCTACATTTCAAACTGAGACAGAAGTATTCCAAAGTAAATCCTTTAAAAGGGAGAAGACTTTCCGCTTGTTTTCAAAAGGGAGAATTAAACTTCTTATTTTTATTTATTTCAAAAAAAAATTGACATGTAATTGACATATACCACTATATTAGTTTTAGGTGTACAATATAATGATCTGATATATGTATATATTACAAAATGATTGCCATATAAGTTTATTTAAAAGTTCATTACCACACATAGTTATACTTTTTTGATGACAGCATTTAAGATCTAGGTTTTCATTCTTAATTGTATTTGCCCTTGATTTTTAAAAACTCTGTTTTTTATAAAAATAAATGCTTTGGGGTTATTTTACATTTGTTTTAAATGCCTTCTATCATTTTATATGTTATTTCATTTTCTTTAATGTCTTTTGATTAACTATTGCTCTTAAAATTAATGCCATCAATATTTCAGTGTTTTATTGAATGCATACTGTTTAAGAAATCCTTACTTATCACAAAGTCAGAAAAACATCTACCTATATATTTTTTAAAAAGACCAACATTTTGCTGCTGTAAGAACTTTCACGTACGCTTTTAATATATCTTGAATTGATTTCATTATATGTTGAAATCCCTGTTTGTTTGTTTTTTAATATGGATGACAAATTTAACTAGCTAAGTTTACCAAAAGGTTCCTCCTTTTCCCTATATCTGCCATTCTATCTCTAACTCTTATAAATTTTCAGTGTATCAGTGGATCTCACTTTGAGGTCTCTATTTTATTCATTTTGAACTGTTTACTATTGCATCATACTAAATTATTTTTATTATTATATCTTTACATCTGGTACAACATATGAATATTGCTTCTTTACAATTACTTATAATAATTGTATGTGAGTATAGTATAGCATCCTGGTTGCTCATTGCCCTTTGTAATATATACTTTAGAATTAACATGTGATTGTATAAAAAATTCTGATGAGATTTAAGTAGAATTTCTTTAATCTGTAACACAATTTAAAGAAATGAAGATTTTTAAAATAAGTTTTATTTTATTTTATTTTTAACTTTATTGGGGAACAATATGTTTCTTGGGGGAACAGTGTGTTTTTCCAGGACTAATCAGCTCCAAGTCAAGTTGTTGTCCTTTAATCTTAGTTGTGGAGGGTGCAGGTCAGCTGCATGTCCAGTCACCATTTTCAATCTAGTTGTAGGGGACGGGGTGCAGCCCACCATCCCATGCGGGAGTCGAACAGGCAATCCTGTTTCTCAGAGCACGTGCTCTAACCAACTGAGCCACCCATCCACCCCATAAATTTTATTCTTAATAATGAACACAGGATATCTCAATTTTGGGGGGCTTTTTAATGCTTTTCAGTAAAAATCTATAATTTTATGAACAGTTCTTAATAATTTTTTTTGGGGGGGAAGGGGATAGGTAACAGTGTGTTTTTCCAGGACCCATCAGCTCCAAGTCAAGTAGTTGTTTCAATCTAGCTAGTTGTGGAGGGTGCAGCTCAGCAGTCCATGTGGGGATTGAACTGGCAACCTTGGTGTTATGAGCCTGCACTCTAACCAACTGAGCTAACTGGCTGCCCCAATAATTCTTTTGTATAATTCTATATATCATATAGATTTTTTGTCATAGTAAAATGTAACTTTTTAAAATTATGTAGTCTAATTATTTGTGAGATAGCAATTGTGTTATGTATAAATGCAACTGACCTCATATATTGAGATATTTGTTAAGCTCACTGATTAATTTTAGTTTTGACTGTAACATTTTTGGATTATCTACATAGAGACTCATGATTTGCAAATAATGACACTTTCATTTACATCTTTCAATCTTAATACTAAGTCCTTTTCTTGTTATACTGGCTAGGATCTTCAATGAAATGCTAAATAAATTAGTGGTAAAAATCATCTTATTGTCTTCCTGATTTTAAATGAAATGATTTTGGAGTCTAAATTAATGTAATTGAAGATACAATTATGAGATAAGAATTTCCTTTCATTCCTAATTAACCAAACACATTTTGTTTGCAACAGAGTGAAATGCTCTCTTCTCTTTCTTTAATTCTAGCCTGTGTTTCTCCCATGGCCTCAAAGCAAATAACTCCTGCTATAGATACACACTATTAGAGAAATTCTGCTTAAGGCTTGCTTGAGCTTTAGCAAAGACTTGCAGGAGCCTCAGGACCTGACTCAGATTATTAGGGGTCAAGGACTGGGAACAAAATGATTCAAAGACTTCATGCTATTCTTTGGCTCCCTGTTGGGTTATAGAAGTCTGTGGTCTACACTGCTCTTTTGCCCACCCATTCTCCACTTAACATAAAAGAAGGCTAAAGTCTGAGCTCTCTTAACATGGACTGGTGGAAGCCCTAAGACTCCTCTTCTTCTTGATAGGGTAGGTAGATAGACAGAAATGAGCAGAAGGAGAAATTTAGCCCTGATTAGAAAGCCCCTTGCTGCAGCTCCTACTTGGGTCAGGAACCCTGGCAGCTGCCTAGCAGGACTCCAGGCTTATACATATATGTAAATCAAAGAGATGTGTTGTTAGAAGTCAGAGAAGAGGGGTGACACATCCTATTTGTCAGGATCATCAGTACCTTACTAGCCCAACAGGATTTCAGGTTTTCACATACCCCTAAAGGATGTTTACATATCCCCCAAAATCAAGGGGATGTGTTTACCCAAGACCCTAAATTAAGGAGATGTATTTACCCAAATCTCTAAATCAAAGAGATATGTTTACTCAAGCCCCTACATCAAAGAAATGCATTGCTAGATGCCAGAGGACCAGGCATCTCAGTGGGAGAAAGAGAGATAAGAGAAAGGAGAGGGGAAGTCAATTCTATCCAAAGAATTAAAGCCTACACACAATGTTTTGGAGTGTATTCACATTTTCTAATACTCTTCTTACTCTTCTAGGCTGCTACTCTCTCCTGAGTCAGCCTGCTCCATATCTAAGAGTATACTCTCTTTTACTAAAAAACTTCTGCTGTTTATGCTGCACAAATTTCTGTCTCTTTTATTTATTTATTTATTTTTCTTTTTTTTTTTTGAGGGCAGTGTCACTGGCCCTCATACATGGGACCCGAACCGGGGCCACTGGCTTCCCAAGCCAGCACTTAACCACTGTGCCACTCAGCCGGCCCCAATTTCTGTCTATTGATTGAAGTCTTTCCTTCAAGAAGATGAGAGCCGAGGTGTTCAATGTCATTTCACCAATAACATTTTCAAGCTGGTGCCTTCTTGATCTTGATCAATAAATGTCTCCTTACTCCAAACTATGACATTTTGAATATTGGCCTTTGGAAGCATCCGGTACAAGAAACTTGATGCTGTAATAATCAGTGTGGGGCCGGCTGAGTGACCCATTGGTTAAGAGCTGGTTTGGGACACCAGCCGCCCAGGTTCAGATCCTACATGTGATACTGCCCTTTACAGCTAACCACAGTTTCACCTGGAGCTGGGCTGCGAGAGCCCCAGCAACGGTGTGGGCTGCAGCCCCTGCTGCAGTGGGCTGCCATAGACTACAGTGAGTGGCCGGAGGCCAGCATGGGCGGCTGGCAGCCAGCATGAGCTACCAATAGCTGCGGTGAGTGACCATCCAGAGGCCGGCAACTGATTGACCTCATCAGAGAAGAGCGCAATGATGATACCAACATGGGCCATTGAAGCAACATCCTCCGCAACTAGACTGAAGAACAAATAAGACAGCAACTTGTCTGTTCACCTTCCCCGATTCCCCAACGCTGTTCCCCTCCCCCAATTCCCCAAAAAAATCTTTTAAAAAAATAGTCAGTGTCATTTTTTTTTAATAAAAATCATAGATGAAAACTATTTTGACAGTTTTCAAAGAACAAACTTTTATCTTCATTAATATTCTCTTTTGTTTCATTTTTTTCTATTTTATTTTATTTTTCTGCTTTATTTTACCAAAGGTTTTCTTCTACTTACTTTAGGTTTAATTTTCAGATTTTTATCTATTTTTGTGTTAGAAACTTTGCCTGCCAGATCAAGAATATTATATTTTTTGCCATTTTATAATACCATTAATTGCTATAAATGTTATGTGAAACCTCACTTCCATGATATACACGTATGATAATTTTGATAAGTAGTATTTTAGGTATCTTTGACATTAAATATTTAAAAATGAGAATTATATTCATATTTGATACAATATTTATTTCATGACCCATCATTACATGACAATAAAGTATCTTTAATTTACAAATATTTTGAGGTTAGATTATCATTTGGAAGTTAACTTCCAATTAAATTGCATTGCGATTAGAGAATATAGTCTGTATAGTAAATTGTCAGTGAGATTTGCTGAGACTTCCCTTATAACAAATACATGTTATGTTCCATATGTGTTTGCAAATGAGCACTTATCATAATTGAAAGCAGAACTCTTTTACATGTTGATAATATCAGACTTGTCGATTATGTTGTCCTACACTGTTTGCTAATCATTATCTGTTTTGTCAATTAATGAGAAGTATCTTTAAATCTCCCACTATAATGATGAATTTCTCCAATTATCTCCGCTGCTCTACTAATGTGTACTTTCTATATTCCAGCTTTCTTTTAAGTATAGTGTATCTAACATGCTTGTATCATACCATTAAATTAAAATCTTGTTATTTTACAGTAACCTTTTTTACCCTTAAAAATGTTTTAATCCAACATTATTTACAGACATTAAGATGGATAAATAAAATAGTTTTGGTGTAAAATATACCTTGTTTGTTTTAGCATGTGTATGAGAGGTAAGGAAACAATGCTGCAAATTTTTCCTTCTCAACTGAGTCAAAGGATGCCCTTGAGAATTTGTTGTGGAGTGGAAGGCTAACTGCAAATTTTAAATGGCCCAATATGCCACAAGATGACATTTTCTAGAAACTTCCAAATACTCTTGATCCACATTGTGAACAAACTCCCATAAGGATGGAAGCCAGTGATTTTCTTAGCCTCTTTTCCCCCTATAGAGTTTTATTGGGGTTGCTTCAATATTATCTTTTACTCAGCTCTTTTAGAACTGGAACATTTCTGAAGAAGAAAACTTTGTTCTTGCCCTTGATAACTAGATTCAGTCTAGTCCTTTACTAACATGCCAATGATACAGTTCTTGAATTTGTGGGAAGTGCATATTTTTTGTTAAAATCCAGTGATGTTAGTAAGTTTTCTCTGCTTTTTTTGGGGGGAGGGGTATTATTTACATCAATTCATGGAATAAAAGAATGTAAGATATTGTCATATTGCTAAGGATTTTATATAAATATATATTCTTTTAAGGTTGAGTTTTTATTTATTTTTGAAATTTTCTTCGATTAATCACATATATTTTCCCTGTACATGAAGTTTAAAGACACACAACATTTTGGAAACAATTTTTTTTCTGTGTGGCTCTTAAAATAAATCATGCATTTGGGCATTGATTCTTAAGTGTAGAGGTTTATGGATCAATGATTTTTAAAGTTTTAATTAAGCAAAAGTACTTTTCAGTATCCAAAAGACTGGTTTGTACTCTGTACTATGTAATTTTCTAGGAGCTTCATGTCACTGTGTCACATTTTGGAAATTCTTACAATATTTCAAAATTTCATTATTATTATATTTGCTATGATGATCTGTAATCAGTGATCAGTGGTATTACTATTGTAATTGTTTTGGAGTACCACAAACCACACCCATATAAGAATGTGAACTTAATCAGTAAATGTTGTGTGTGCTCTGACTATTCCACTGACTGGCCTTTCCTCTTGTCTTTCTCCCTCTCATCCATTCTCCCTATTCCTTCAGACTCAACAATATATAAATTAGGTCAATTAATAACCCTATAATGGCCTCTAAGTATACAAGGGAGAGGAAGAGTCACATATTTCTTACTTTAAATCAAAAGCTAGAAATGATTAAGCTTAGTGAAGAAGCCATGTTGAAAGCTGAGATAGGCCAAAAGCTAGGCCTCTTCTACCAATCACTTAGCCAAGCTGTGAATGCAAAGGGAAAGTTCTTGAAGGAAATTTAAAGTGTGACTCCAGTGAATACACAAATGAAACAAAGTACAAGAGTCTTAATGCTCTTAATGAGAAAGTTTTAGTGGTCTGGATAGAAGGTCAAACCAACCACAACATTCCTTTAAGCCAAAAACTAATCCAGAGCAAGGCCCTAACTCTCCAATTCTCTGAAGGCTGAGAGAGGTGAGGAAGGTGCAGAAGAAAAGTTACAAACTAGCAGAAGTTGGTTCATGAAGTTTAAGGAAAGAAACAATCTCTAAAACAAAAAAGTATATGGTGAAGCAGCAAGTGCTGATATAAAATCTATATGAAGTTATTCAGAAGATCCAGCTAAGATCATTAATAAAGGTGGCTACACTACACAACAGATTTTCAATGTAGAAATAGCAGCCTTATATTGGAAAAAGATGCCATCTGGGACTTTCATAGCTAGAGAGGAGAAGTCAGTGCCTGGCATGAAAGCTTCAAAGGACAGGCTGACTCTCTTGTTACAGGCTAAGACCAGTGGTGGCTTTAAGTTGAAACCAATCCTCGGTTACCATTCCAAAAATGCAAGGGCTGTAAGAAGTATGCTAAATCTACTCCACCTGTGCTCTATACATGGGACAACAAAGCAAGGGTGACAGCATATCTGTTTGCAACATGGTTTACTGAATATTTTAAGCCCACTGTTGAGACCTACTGCTCAGAAAAAAAGAGTCCTTTCAAAATATCACTGCTCATTGACAACGTACCTGGTCACCCAAGAACTCTGATGGAGATGGACAAGGAGATCAATGTTGTTTCCATGCCTGCTAACACAACACCTGTTCTGCAGCCCATTGATCAAGGAGTAATTTTGACTTTCAAATATTATTATTTAAGAAATATATTTTGTAAGTGTGGGGTATAAAAAAATAATTAATACTTTTCCTCCCACCTTCTAAATTCTTCTATCTGGGCTGATAACTAAATTAACAGAGACATTAACAGGAGAAAATCAAAGTTTTAATACCTGCACAAGGAGACCACACATAGACATGAATATTCCAAAGACAACAAGGCAACATTGGGTATATGAGATCTAATGCACAAAGGAGAGAAGAGGGGAAGGTGCGTGAGATTACAAAAGTGAGAATGAGCAGAATTTACAGGGCAGGCAAATCCTTACCGGACAACTTAAATGATGGAACACAGTGGGTGGGTACCTACCTAATAGATACCTGCCTGATGTCCTCCTATTTACCATGCTTAATTCAAATTAGATTAGGGCAGCATTCTAAGATTTCCTTTCTGAAGCAAGCTTCTGTTTGAATCTTTTGGGCAGGAAAAGAGAAAGGGCCAAAAGATATTTTAAGACTTGTTTCTTAAACATCTTAAAGTCAATTTCCCCAAAAGCAGCTTTAGAGTGACAAAATTTTAGTTCTCTTCATAAGGCTATAGCTGCCATAGACAATGATTCCTTTGATGGATATTTGCAAAGTAAATTAAAAACCTTCTGGAAAGGATTCACCATTCTAGGTGCCATTAAGAATATTCATGATTCCCAGAAGAGTAGATGAAGCAGAGAATCGGATCAGCGATTTGTAAGACAAAATAGCAGAAATCACCCAGTTGGAACAACAAAAAGACAAAAGAATAAAAAACAATGAAAGTAGTTTAAGAACCCTATGGGACAAGATGAAGTAAAACAACTATCGTATCATAAGAATACCAGAAGGAGAAGAGAAGAAGCAAGGGGTCGAGAATGTATTTGAACAAATAATGACCGAAGACTTCCCTACCCTGGTGCAGGAAATCAACATACATGCCCAGGAAGTGCAGAGAGTTCCAAACAAGCTGAACTCAAACAGGTCCATACCAAGACTCCTCATAGTTAAAATAGCAAAGGTTAAAGACAGAGACAGAATCCTAGAGGCAGCAAGAGAAAGACAGCAGGTTACATACAAAGGAACTCCTATTAAACTAACTGCTGACTTGTCTACAGAAACTGCAGGCCAGAAGGGAGTGTCAGGAGATATTCAAAGTGACACAAAATAAAGGCCTACAACCAAGATAGCTCTACCCATCACGGCTATTGTTTAAAATTGAAGAAGAAATAAAGGCTTCTCAGAAAAGAATAAGCTTAAGGAGTTCATTACCACCAAGCCAGCATTATAAGAAACGTTAAAAGGGCTTTTTTAAACAAAAGAAAGGGGTAAACAAGCTAACCTAGGAAGACCAGGAATACAAATAACAAAATGGCAATCCATATGCACCTACCAATAATCATTTTAAATGTGAATGGGCTAAATGCTCCAATCAAAAGACAGAGAGTGGCTGAGTGGATAAGAAAATAGGACCCATGTATATGCTGTTTACAGATGGAATAAGATATTTCATGCAAATGGAAATGAGGAAAAAAAGCTGGAGTAGCAGTACTTGTTTTGGATAGAGTGGACTTTGAAATGAGGACTGCAGTAGGAGACAAGGAAGGGCACTATAACCCTAATAAACATCTATGCACACAACATAGGAACTCCTAATTATATATAACAGATTTTGACAGACATAAAGACAGAGATCAACAGTAGCACTATCGTAGTAGGGGATAGTGAAACACCCCATTGTCACCAATGGACATATCCTCTAGACTGAATATCAACTAGAAAAGAGTGGCCTTAAATGACACTTTAGACCAGCTGGATTTCGTGGATATTTTTAGAGGATTTCACCCTGAAACAACAGAATATATGTTCTTCTCAACTGCCATGGGACATTTTCCAAGATAGACCACATGCTAGGCTACAAAACAAGTCTCAGTAAATTTAAGAAGATTGAAATCATATCAAGCAGATATAAAGGAAAAACTGATGGTTGCTGGCTGGGAGTGGGAGGGGATGTGGGAGAGGGGGAAGGTTTTGGACAGTATAGGTGGGTGACTACAATGTTGCCACAGGGATAATGGGGGCAGTTCTGGAAATGTAATTGATAATGTTGTGAAGAGACTATTATGTTGTGAAATAAGTCAGTCGAAGAAAGACAAATACCATATGATCTCACTTATATGTGGAATCTGAAAAACTGAATGAATGAGCAAAGTAAACAGAAACAGACTCATACATATAGAGGAAAAACTGAGGGTTGCTAGTAGGGAGTGGGGTGGGGATAAGGGAGAAAGGGAAGGGCTTAGACAGCATAAATAGGCAACTACAATATTGCCACAGGGATTTGAAACACAGTTTGGGGAATATAATAATGTTGTAAAAATGTTGTGGCATGTCAGATGGTCACATGTCTTGTTAGGGAGACCACTTCATGGATGGAGTAGAGTCTTGATCACTGCACTGTATACCTGATGTTGTATAATATTGTATGCCAACTGTAACTGAATATATAGATAGTCACGGGATGTGGAGTATACTGTGGAAGGAAGTCCAAGAAATTGTAATAGATATGTATGATATGGGGTGGGGAGTGGGGTGGTGAACTGGGGGACAGGGCTTGTCACTTTGAGGGGTAAAAAGTATAACTATTGTACTATGTTGTACACCTGAAACTAATTTAAAAAAAAAGTTTTAAAAAAAGAATATTCATGATTCAAGAGGTCAAAATATCAGCATTAACAAATTAAAAGATGATGAGGTAGGAATAGTAGATGAGGTAGAAATAGCAAGAGAACTAGGATTAGAAGTGAAGCCTGAAGATGTGACAAAATTGCTGAAATCTCATGATAAAACTTGAATGAATAAGGAATGGCTTGTTTTGGATGAGCAAAGAAAGTAGTTTCTTGAGTTGGAATCTAGTTCTGATGAAGATTCTTTGAAGATTGTTGAGATGACAACAAAGGATCTAAAACATTCCATAAACCTAATTGAAATTAATTGAATAAGCAGTGACAGATTTTGAGAAGTTTGACTTCCAATTTTGAAAGAAGTTTTACTGTAGGCAAAATACTACCAGATAGCATTGCATGCTACAGAGAAACTGTGAGAGGAAGAGTCAGTCAATGTGGCAAAATGGTGTTTTATTTCAAGAAATTGCCACAGCCACCCCAAACATTCAGCAACCACCACCTTGGTAAATAAGCAACCATTAACATTGAGGCAAGACCCTCCACCAGCAACAACATTATGACTCACTGAAGGCTTAGATGATGGTTAGCAATTTTTAGCAATAAAATATTTTTTAAATTAAGTCATGTACATTTTTTAGACATAATGCTATTATATACTTAACAGACAGCAGTGTAGTATAAACATAAATTTTACACGCACTGAGACACCAAAATAGTCATGTGACTCACTTTATTAGCTTTTATTTGGAGTGATCTAGAATCAAATCCACACTATCTCTGAGGTATGCCTGTATAGGTTATGTTGAGTTAATCTTGAAAGTGAAAAACACAAGTCCAATTTTCAAGACTGTGTTTATTATTTTACAAAGAAGTATTTATGTTTATATTGAGATTGTCTACAGTTGAACACAAAGAGTCCATTATTTAATAACAAGAATAATTTGGTCTTTATAGCTTAGCCTTCTTTAAACTGGATGTTTAGAAACATCTTTTTACTCTTATAGTGTACTTACAGTGTACTGTCTCTGATATTAGCATCCTTTTTTGCTCTTTCTATATAATGATAGCTTTCTATATAATGATATATATAACTTATATAACTTCCTTGTAGGTCTTTGGGATATTTTTTCAGAGCCACTCGTATAGTGGATATATGTGCATAAAACTAAATGTATATGATTTTATGCTTTGAAAATTGCAAGTTTTTCAGCTTTTAAATTTTAAATTGATTTATCCATAGCTCAGCAAGACAACATCAGGTCAAATTTCTGCTTTACCACAACCATAGTTCCTGTTAGTGGTTCTATTACAAGTGTCTGTTTTAGAGCTCACCTCTGACAGTTTAAGTGACATCAGGTCAAGCACTACAATAACAATTGTCACTCCTCATAAAAAATGCCTTCAGAGCTTATGCAATGAATGAACACTCTTCACACAGTAGATGATCAATTTTGAAGTTTGTTGTTGCTAATGTTCTCAGTGTGGTTATTTTTCTTTAGTAAAAACACTTTTAAAAAAATAAACACTGCTATGTGTTGAAGGAGCAAAATTTTAATTTTGGCTTTGAAATTTTGCTACTAATAATCTATGACTTACACTGCAAATCTAAAGATTTATATTCAGCTATAATTGCTTGATTTAATATTTTTGTTTTCTGAAAATATATTGAGAGAAAACAAAGATTTGTTAGTCAGGTAAACAATGTAATTTTATCAGGTAAAAAAATAATGCATATTTATGTTAAAAATAAATGTTTCTATTCAAAGCATTAATTTTATATTCAGAAAACCATAGAAGTAAATTATTCTTTATAATGTTTTTTTTGACATAAATAATATAGAATATAGAAATTTTTCTGGAAAAATAATCAATAATCAAAGGTAGAAAATAAAATTGTTTGTAATTCTAAAAAACAGAAATCACCCACTAATTTTGTAGTTTTGTTATTTTATGAAATCATGAAATATAAGTGTAAAATAGATTATAAACTTGTATCCATCTTAACACACCTAGCAACAAATAATTATTTATGAACCTTACTTAGTATTTTACTTTGTAGTTGCTCCAATTATATTAAAGCAATTCATTTCTGTTAATCATCAATAGTGGGTGTGTTATTATCTGTTTTTAACAACACAGTGATAAACTTACACCTATTTAATCAAAGGCAGTAACAAAATTGAAATCATAAAATTAAAAAAATATGTCAGACAAATATAGTCTAACCAATGTCTATTCTTTTGTTTAATTAGTGTTCTCAAATATTTATTGTAGATAATTTAGCACTTTCCAAATTCATTGAGAATTTTGTTTATATGAATTATAATCTAATAATATTCACCATATTATAAGTTAAAGAGATTTTAATATTATATTCATTTAATTTATTTATCAAAGATAAATAGCAAATATCAAAGTTAAATCAATTCTACATGAACATAAACAGTGTATACTTTTTAGAAATATTATTTTAAAGCAAAATATTCAAGGAGTGCCATTGTTTTACATTTTAGAATTTTTTTTATTGTCTTTTTTATCGAAAAACAGATGGATTGTTGTATTTGTTTTCGCTTTTTATTTGTCATAATATGCTGTTTTGGCTGAAATATATAGAGAGTGTTTATATTTTTTCAGGATTAAAATATAAGACTGCTTTATGGCAACTTGCACATTTTCCAAAATCACAAAGTTTAAAAAATAAATAAATGTTTGGTAACAATCACAAAAATATAACCACACACTTGACATATTTACATTACTCATTTTGGTGCTGGGAAAACCAATTGCAAAGTTTTCCATTCCTCAAATTTATTAAGTAAAAGAGCATAGTCTACCAAATATTTGTAACAGACAATTGAATGTTAGGTACTTAAGTCACTGCTTGTGACACTTCGTTATATTTCTTTTCTGAATTGATTTTACTAATTTAATCTTCTAATTTATTTTTCATACAGTTTATTTACAAACTAAAATATTCAGTATTATTTTTTCAATTATTTATAAGAATACTATACAGGTTGAAAATGAAAGTATCCTTTTAAAGACGGTGATGATACTTCTAAGCCTATTGAAATAATATCAATAGAGAGAAATAATATTGATGCTTTGAGGAAATGAAAATATATTAAAACAAATGATCACTTTCAGATCATTTATATGGCTTTATATATATATATTCATATATATATATTCATATATATATATTCATATATATATATTCATATATATGTATATATACACATTGCTTAAATATACATATGTTTAGCTAGATAGATAAGTATTATACAATACAGATACAGATTGAGATGAACACTATTATTGATCTAGACTGTTACTCAGAATCTTAAATCTTTATTACAGTAGATTTTTGATGAGGCAACAAAATGAATATATCTCAGTTTGTTTCAGGTTGATTTATATTAAGTCTATGCTTCCATTGTATCTATGAGAATTTTGAAAAAGCTAATAGCAACTCTTAGTGGAAACTAGGAATAAAATAATAATGAAATACCTTGCATTTTTAAAATTTGCTTCTATCAATTAAAAAAATGTCAAAACTTCTATTTAAGAAAACTTGCTTTAATATAGTCATTAATTAATTTAATAAATGCATTTCATACTTGCTCTTCATGTACAATGCTAGGTGATAAGTATCCAATATGAAAAATAAACTTGTCCAAATTTCACCCTTTGTGGAACTTTGAGCCGTGTGACGCTGGCCCTCTATCACCCATTGCTGCAGCCTTGTTAATGTTCCTATTCTTATATTTGGGCTTGACTTAATACTCTTGCCCCAAATATGAACACAATTTCTATTTCAGCTTTATAGCCTAAAATCTCTTTAACTTTTTAGTGCACACTTAGTTTTTTCTCATGTGTTGAGATAATATATATTGTATATTTATAACATGATTCAAGCAATAGGGCATGATGATTCCATTTAATTTTTTTTTTTTTTTGAGGTCAGTGTCACGGGCCCTCATATGTGGGACCGAACCGGGGCCGCTGGCTTCCCAAGCCAGCGCTTAACCACCGCGCCACTCAGCCGGCCATGATGATTCCATTTAAAAGGTCTAATTATTTCAGAAAAAAAAAATTGTAAATATCATGTATTGCAAAGCCTGTGCCACTCTCAGTGTTACTATATTTTCCTCACTTTAATAGAAGTGTTTTCACAACTCTGCATTTTAGGGTATCAGGTAATTCCTAATCAATATAACCTTTGACATCAAAATTGAGCCCACTGGAAGACTGCCTACCTGTGCCAAAGGTAGAAGTGGTTCAATAAAATACACCATGCACAAAGTGACAACTAAATGATTGAGACATGGCTAACCAGCCTTACACAGTCATGATTTTCCATCTTTACTGCCTTGAGTGAGTTTCTCTGTGATCTCTGCAATAAAAAGCATCTAGTACAATTACCTGTGCACTGAGCCTAGTGCTTTGTTTTTATGCCTGTTGACAGCTAGAAGGTTTTGAGGGGGACAGATTTTAACCTCTAATAAATCAATTACTGAAAATTCCACCGAGAGAGATATGTAAGTTAATAAATTCCTTATAATGCACTTGAGTGATTCTACTATGTTAATTAGGTGATAAAAAGTAAATGAAAAGAAGGTAAATAATTGCTATTAGGCAAAATCACTTAGTTACAAGGTAAAAGAAAATGGTGAGTTTTTTAAATATATCACACATGTAACTAAATAGGAAGAATAAATTTTGTTTTTATATTTATAGAGTGTCAAATCAATGAAACAGAATTTTTTTATACATGAGAGCCATTAAATTTTGTTTTAAATCTAGAAATGATGGTAGATTCTCTTTTGCATGTTTTCTAAAGTTCTATAATATATATTTTCAATTGATCTGTCTTATTTATCAATTGTTGTATAATAAACAAGCTAAAAAATGTTTCTGATTTAAAAGAAAGACTATTATTATTTATTAGGATTTTGTGGGTTGGAATTTAAGTTTGGCTAAGGTGAGTCATTTTTCTGGCACTATAAACTAAAACTGAATAGTCCAAGATGGCCTCACTCACTTGCCTGGTCATTGGTGCTGGCTGGGGAGTTGCTTTTTGCTCTCTTGCCCTCTTGTCATTGCCATAGAAAAGACATTCATGGACTAGCCTGTTGGTCTCAAGAGAAGGATAAGAGATAGGCATGATTGTCTATGTAGAAACTTCCAAGGAATCTATTGAAAAAAAGAAAACAAAACCTATTAGAACACAGAAGAGTTTAGCAATGTTGAATTATACACAATGTTGAAATGGTGTATTATTTTTATATTTCTACAAAATTGTTTTATATTTCTACATACTAACAATGTCTTATCTTAAAAAGTAACCTAGCATACATCCCAGCCATTCTACTCCTTTCTTTAAAAAAAAAAAAGCCCATACAAACATTTCTATACAAATGAATAACTTAAAACTTGACACTGTGCAAATGTCCACTAACAGAAAAATGGATAAAACAAAAATGTTTTTCTACCTTTTGAGATATTTATAATGATAAACATGTCAATTTTATCTTATGAGGCCATATCCCTGCCATCCCATATATTAACTCCTAACACTATTCTTCATGTCATTTTTATTTATTCAGCAAAAGCACGTATCATCTAATGATCTCAATATTGCCACATTAAAACAATTACTTCATCAGTTCACGTCATCATGTTTCAACTTTAAGCTTTTGGCATAACTAACATCATTTTCACTAAATTCCATCTATAGTCATTGTGTTCCTAAGGTTTAAGGCCCTAATTGAATGGAATGGAGGTTGAAATCTCCACCCAAGTGCCTTTAGTATCCTTAACTATCATCATGCTTCTGCACATCAGCATGTTATTTTGACCTTATCTAAAGTCCTTTATTGTTTTGTCTTATTTGTCAGCAATAAAATACTGATTTTCCCCATCATGATATACTAGAGAGATTTTAAATAGACAGTAGAATAAATTGGATTTTAGTTCTTTTACTACCTACTCATATTACTCTACTTTTCCCATCTCAGTACATGGTTTAATATCTATTGTATTTCCTCCATGGTTCCTTGTTGGGTTATAAAGAATATCCACCCTCCTTCCTTGATGGGCAAGTTCTGTGGGAGGATCTTCTGTCCCTCTCTTCATTCCACTTCTAAGTTTTCTTTTTGACAGGATGGCTAATTCAATTGAGGAAACTTAACATTTATCATCCAGAAATAATTATTTACAAGGATTTTTTTAACATGCTCCTTAAAAACAAGATTTGAAAGGGCCAGCCAAGTGGCGCAGTGGTTAAGCACTGGCTTGGGAAGCCAGCTTCCCCGGTTCGGGTCCCACATATGAAGGCCAGTGACACTGTCCTCAAAAAAAAACAACAAACAAACAAGATTGCGCATAATTCTACATACTGGGGCGGATAATATCCTTGCCAAAGACAGAAAAATATTTAAAACAAGTGTTTTACTGGTGATTACTTTATTTCAAGAGCTGGACTCTTTCTTCTCAAATGTTGTTACCTTTTGACAAGGGCATGCCAACTAGCTAGCTAGTTTAGATCTAGAAAATATGAATAATTCTTGACTATTTCTGTAATAGATAATGTTAAAATTTTTGAGAGATACTTGCTTGTTACAGGTGTTGAGACTCCTAATTAGAGTTCATAATGATTTAACAAGTGCATATTTTATATAAGATCTTATCCTTGGAAGATAGCAATTTGCTGCTTTGGAAAGGCCTGAATTAGTGAAAATCAGCATTTGGGGAGGTACTACTGGCATGTAGTTGATCACTGAAAGGAAACGATTCATCAAAACTACTCAGTCTGAATATTGTAACAGAATTCCACTGTGCTTTTGTACCTTTCGTGAGGAAGATAACAGACTCTTCATAATTCAGATCAGGCACAGGTGTTCATTACCTTTTCTGAGAATATAGTTACAAAGGCACTTAACTTTAATAATGGAAAAATGAAAAGGATTCAAAGAATTACACATACAGATGGTTAAAATGCAAGGTTTTTCTTTTTGTCACAGTCTACAATGTGCCTAGTTAAATTGTTCAAGATGAGCATTGCAATGTGAGAACAAACAAAACATACTTTAGCCATAGAAGACTCTTAGTCAAGAAACCATTATTTCTATGAAGAACATAATTTTAAGGACCTTGATTTTATCCTGTGAATATAAAAGTAAGACACAAACCAAAAAGTTATCTTTATGTCATTTAAGAAAACCAAATTTCTGGGCTGGTCGAGTGGCTCAGTTGGTTAAGAGTTAGCTTAAGAGGGCCGGCCGAGTGGTGCATTGGTTAAGAGCTGGCTTGGGACGCCAACAAACCCTGGTTCGGATCCCACATATGAGGGCCAGTGACAGCTCCACCTGGAGCTGGGCTGCAGGAGCCCCGGTGATGGTGTAGGCTACAGCCCCTGCTTCAGTGGGTTGCCATAGGCTACAGTGAGTGGCAGGCAGCCAGCGTGAGCTGCCAATAGCCGTGGTGAACAGCCGTCCAGAGGCAAGCGACCCATCTGCTTCATCCGAGAAGAGTGCAATGACGATACCAACATGGACCAATGGAGTAACGTCCTCCGCAACTGGACTGAAGAACAAAAGGATAGCAACTTGTCACTCTTCCCTGAGACCCCAATGCTCGTCCCCTCCCCCAATTCCCCAATAAAATCTTTTTAAAAAAAGAGTTAGCTTAAGAGCATGAGCTCTGAGCAACAGGATCACCAGTTCAATTCCCACATAGGCCAGTGATGCTGTGCCTGAGCTGAGCTGCTGCTGAGCTGCCAACAGGTGGCAGGATGGCTCAGGTGGTGAGAGCATGTGCTCCTAACAACAAGACTGCCTGTTCGATGGTGGGCTATGCCCAGCCGCAACTAAGACTGAACATGGCATCTTGATCTGAGCTGCCTCTTGGATGGATTAGTGGATAGAGCGTGCGCTCTTAACAACAAAGCAGCCAGGTTCGACTCCCACATGGGATGGTGACTATGCCCACCCACAACTAAGACTGTAACACAGCACCTTGAGCTTAGAGGCCACAAGCTGCTGACAGGCAGCCAGATGGCGATTGGTTCCCTCCACAACTAAGATTGAAGAACAACTTGGCTGGTCCCTCTCCCCAATTCCCCAACACTGTTCCCCTTCCCAGTTCTCCAATTAAATATATATATATTTGATGTTCTGAATTTGGCTGTGTCTTAATTATCTGGAAATATTCTATATTTGAGAAATTCTTAAATAACAGTTTAGCCTAGGGAAAGGAGATATCATTGTGTCTGGATTTTATAAGTAGAGACAGTTCTGTATAATTATATAACTAGACATTGTAAAAATGTAGGCTAACTTGATCATTAGAACTAGAATCCAGGCCTCAAAGCTGAGGCTGGCAATATTCTCTGCATCTCTTTTTTCTCTATGAATGTATTCAGTTTTCTTCCATTGGCAGGTGGCAGTCTTTACTGTCATGAGTTGTCTGGATATAAATTTAGACCATTAACTTACCAGGGAAAAGAAATCAGACATATCAGAAACAACTGCAACCCCTTGGGTTGTCTTCTTCCATGACTCAATATTAGTTACCAAACAAGATTTGAGCTACTCATTACATATACCGTGTTTCCCCCAAAATAAGACCTAACCGGAAAATAAGCCCTAGCATGATTTTTCAGGATGTTCATAATATAAGCCCTACCCCAAACATAATCCCCAGTTAGGATCATCAGCCAGACATGACTGAGTAAATGTAGATTTTTATAAATGAATAAATGTAGATTGTTGGAAAAATTAATATACGACCTGGTCTTATTATTGGGGAAACAAGGCATTCCCATGGTGAAAAGATACTTTTGATTGATCCAAAGATTTTTGATTGCCCTAAGAGAAACAAGCACTACCAATACAAAACACTGACTAGGGAAGGTGTAGGCACGCAGTAAAAACTGCTTAAAATTCAATTTACTACAAAACATTGCTTGGGGCATTCCATACTAGCCAACCTGGACTTGGAAAAGAACATGTTTAAAGAAGCTCCAGTCAACATTTTTGTTGGCAATTTGATCTTGGTGTTGGTCTGGATAATAATATCCGGGTTCAATCTCTTCATGGTTCTTATCTGTAAGGAGTGGATGAGAGTATTGGGAAGAATAATACCAGGCTTGTATCTTTGTAATTTATTTTGAAAAATTAACATATATTCTAAAACATGGTAGACAGTATCTATTTGAATGAATGAATGAATGAGTGAATTCAAAATAATTATAACACTTACACTGTTTAAAACACTTTATAAGAATTTCTTAGCTTTGGCATGAAGGCCAATAGGCTATGAATGTCAATGAGTATGGCATGACATAAAGAAAGATCCCTGTGCCTCATTAAGCACTAAAATAATACCCCCATATACCTTTTCCATTCCATGTTGATTGCCCTGCTCCCTTAATTTTTCAGTCATTTAAATATCTGATGCTTTCTCCTGTTTGGTATTTCCTCTACAGAAATTAAAATGTACCTATTTTACAAATTTCCAATTTTAAAAAGCCAGATGTCATTTTAATCTCACCATTGCATTCCCAGTGGCCCCAAGAATATCCCGAATATGGTAGTTACCAAATAAATGTTATTTCAACAAACATGTAGATAAGTAAATAGTAGCTGTGTTTTTTGTTTGTTTGTTTTTAAAGATTTTATTGGGGAATTGGGGTGGGGGAACAGCGTTAGGGAACCGGGGGAAGGGGAACAGATAAGTTGCTGTCCTTTTGTTCTTCAATCTAGTTGTGGAGGACGTTGCTTCACTGGCCCGTGTTGGTATTATCATTGCGTTCTTCCCGAGTGAGGCAGATCAGTTGCTGGCCTTTGGACAGCCACTCACGGTGGCTCTTGGCAGCTCACAATGGCTGCCTGCCACTCACTGTAACTTATGGCAGCCCACTGCAGCACAGACTGCAGCCTACACTGTCACCGGCTACTCATGGCAGCCCAGCTCCGGGTAGAGCTGTTGTTCACCATCTTAGCTGTAGAGGGCACAGTTCACTGGCCCTCATATGTGGGATCTGAACTGGGGGCCCTGCTGCTCAGAGCTGGCATCCCAAGCCAGCTCTTAACCAACACGCCACTAGGCCGGCCCAGTAGTTATACTTTTAATGTAAGCCTAATCCTTTTCTGCTTTATTCCATGTGGAGAATGTGTATTCCCATCTACATAAACTGAGAAACATGTTAGTACAGAGCTAACTAGTAGTCAAGAACTAAGAACTCAAATATCATATTTTCTCTTCAAGCAATTTTCTAATTTATAATCCTTTTTTCTAAAATAAGTCAATAAAGTTGGTGCCAAAATTTATAAGTAAAATTATTTATAATAGTGCATTAATATATTTCAAAAACAATTTTTGAACTGGACTATTCTGATTAATTAAACATTTAGATGATCTGAGAGATGACTATATGTGTACTCTATAACATCGCTGCATACTCACACAGGGGACAATGTTTATTGAACACAAATATGCATGTGGAATAAAGAGTATTAACTCAGCTTTACAACTTACTAATGATGTGCCTTTTAAGGAGCTTTTTAATTTTTTGTTTATTTCACTTAAAAATATGTGATAGTGAGTGACTAGAGCTATTGACTAAAACACATGTGAAGAATTTAGCCCAGTACCTGACATATAGTGTGCATTCAACTTGATAATTAATATAATTGCTTTTATTGTAAGGATCAACAATAATTTTTTTATTAATAAAATAAATTACTTTAGCAATTAGAAATACTACAAAACAATTATTCATGAACTACTTAAGGGTCTGACAATATATTTGCTTAAATTGAGTTTTATTTATTAAAGTAATCTGAACTTAAATCTTATTTCAAAATATGCTGACTATATGTTAACATATCCTGAAAGTTTATATTTATGTCAATCTCTGCTATCCACACAATTATCTTGTTTGTTGGTTTTAAATCATTTTTTCAGAGAACAATTGCTTTGTTTTTCTATCATTTATTGTTTGGATGCAAGATTAATGGTAATTATAGGTTAAATACTACATTTTTAAAGTTTAAAGAACGATGATCTCTTTTTTTTCTAATATGAATTTTAACATTATTCTGGCATTAATCTGTAGCTATCCAGAAGAGAGCTGTAAGTCAGGGAGGGGCCCACAAGACTAGTTTCCCTATCAATAAGGACTCACTGGAGTCAGAAAAGCTGTTATACTCACAGTTATAGTTTATTACAGTAAAAAAGATACAGATTTAAGTCAGCAAAGGGTGAAAGTTTATGAAACAACCTCCAAGAAAAACCAGGCACAAGCTTCCAAATAAATTTTTTCAGTGAAATGGCATGAATGAGCTTCTTTCTCCCAGCAACTACATATTATAATACATGCAAATTGTTGCCAACCAAGGAAGCTCTTCCCAAGTCTTTGTATCCAGGGTTTTTATTGGGATTCCAACATGTAGGCAAGTATAGCTGACCTGCATAACTGACCACAATTGCTCAGATTCCAGCCCCCAAGAGGAAAAATAGATATTAATCATGAAATATATTGTTAGCATAAATTACCTGATCAAACTGATAACACATGGCCGAAGGCTTCAGTCATACTAAAACAGAATCTCATCATAAATCATAATGTTAAACTCTTGGAGCAATTGGTACCGCATCATGCGAAGCCTCAGCTACATAAAACCACTCTTACCAGGTTGCAAGGGCTTAGAGCTCATATCTCAGGAGCCAACAAAAGCCCATCCTGAAGAGAGGTATTTCTTGGGAATGTGTGGGTTTCATCAAACCATGCTGACTGAGTTAATTCTTCCTTGCACAGTCCAACTTCTAGCTCTTGACGAGGCTGTGTTGTAGCAAAATGATTACGTTTTCTTTGGTATTGACATTTAATATAGCTTTTATATAACAGATATAATAATAGTAACCATATGAATACACCTAACGTATGGAGAAGCAAGGGTGATATACGGATAGACTTAAAGAAAAAAATGAATCCATTTTATGAAGCTATTACATATATTTTTATGCTATTTAATAATCTACGTCCCCTTTAATCTTTGTATCTTGTGATAAACTTGTACAGAAATATTTAGCATAGAAACTAGAAAAATGGTTGGCTCAACCCAGTTCTTCAGACCAGTAATTTTTCATTGCAATTACACCTTAAAAATGCTTTAAGGGCCAGCCGAGTGGCGCATTGATTAAGAGCTGGCTTTGGGATACCAGCGCCCCGGTTCGGATCCCACATGTGAGGGGCAGTGACACTGCCCTCTAGGGCTGGCAACAGCTCCACCTGGAGCTGGGCTGTGTGAGCCCCGGCGATGGTGCAGGCTGCAGCCCCTGCTGCAGTGGGCTGCCATAGGCTACAGTGAGTGGCTGGCAGCCAGCGTGAGCTGCCAGTAGCTGCGGTGAGCAGCATCCAGAGGCCAGCGACCAATCTGCCTCGGCCGAGAAGAGCGCAATGATGATACCAACATGGGCCAGTGAAGCGATGTCCTCCATAACTAGACTGAACAAAAGGACAGCAACTTGTCTGTTCCCCTTCCCCGATTCCCCAACGCTGTTCCCCTCCCCCAATTCCCCAATTAAAAAAATCTTTAAAAAAAAAAAGCTTTAATTTGATCTCCACAAATTTTGATAATTATCAGTATTAGTATTATCATAGGACTTATTTACATATTCTTACCAGCAATGCCCTTGTTATATCATATCACAGAATCATCATAGCACAGTTAGCTTCATTATAGAAGAAATCAGGAAGAATTATAAAAATGTTGGCTATCTCCACCCAAGATAATCAATCCTTGCCCATATAGTAGTTTTTATTAACAAACAACATTATAATTGACCATGATTCAGCTGCTTGTGAGTTCCAAATCAACTGGGGACAAAGCCAGAGATCCATCCTGTCTTGGTCTACAGGCTTGTGCTGAAACTACTTTTGATTTTGTGCTTTATGCATCCAGGCCCAACCCCCTCCTATTGACATTGTGCTGAATAGTTCCTATTTTATACACAGTCTCTATGTATAGATCATTTTAGAATTACTCCAATGTTAAAATATTAATTTTCTGACCCATTACCCTGCTCATGTTCAGTTCTAAATATATCACTCCATCTTGTGATGGATTGCCACTGAACCTGTATAAGCTAACAGCTTGGTTGGCATCACACTACCAAAGTTTGCCAATACAATGTTCATTAGCATGACAGGAGCTATTTTATAATTAGTGTAAAATTATTTGCTGTAATTGGCATTAACTCTCTCCAGAGCTCTGAGGATATTGTGATTGAGGGTTTTAATTCAGGTATGTAAACTTAGTTTATCATGACTATACAACAATTTAGTACATGTGTAATAATATTTATTTTTCTAAATGTAGAAAAAAATAAAATGGAATAAAATACTGCAACCTATCTAGAACTTATAAATTTATCTCTTAAAGTACTCTTCTATTTTTAGATTTGAATCAGGCTACTATCTTTTGCTTTAGGGCATCTTTGATGACAAACATCTGTCTCCATCAAAACAAACTTTCTTCTAATTATTGGTTATATCTTAAAATCTGTGGAGTAATCACAAAGCCAAATATAGATCGGGTTACTCTCATACAACACAGTACATTATCTCTCTTTTTGTGAAAAAAATATTTTTTTAAATTAAATATGTATTCATAGGATGCTCTAAAGAACTTTAGGATAGGAGTAAAGCTTTAGGCAAGTTCCAAGATTAAGATTTTTTAAAAAGCTTATAATGTGTTATTTTTGTAAGTTTCATTTAAAAAGACATGTTTTTAATTTTATGTTTTATACCTACTGGAAATAATTTTTGGGTATAACTTGTTATCTTTAAGGTTCTTTATGTGAGCGAAGAGGTCAAAAGGTGACATTAAAGGTGGGGTCTGTAGAATTCTGTTAGATTAAAAAAAAACACATTTAAAGATTATAAAATTTACTTTTTCTTATTATGCAATAGGAAAAATAGAAGAGTTGATTAATCATATTAAAATATAACCTAAGTCAGCCAGACCTCTTAGAATTGATATTCTTGGTGGTATCCTGATTTTAATTATGTTTACTTTCTGAATCTCTCTAAATCAGTCTTGATTGAATTTAATAAGGAGTTTAGATATACCTTAATAACACTTTTGAATTAATCAAAACCCAAGTAATTTAATATTTAAAACATTAATCAAGAAGCTAAGGCTGTATTTTCATAGAGCTTTCATGACAATATTGTTGTTAACTCAGGTATGAAAAACTATCCACATGGAACCATTGTTGTACTACAGTTGTTTTTAGATAGAGTGCAATGGACATAGTTAAAGTGAAATTCATTCAAATTGGCATCTTTTGTGTGTGTGTGTTTACTAAATTCAATTAATATAGGTTTCTGTTTATACAGAAATAGTTTTAAATTACTAACACTTTCAGTAAAATTGACAGTAGCATTTACTGAGAGATTGCAATATGGCCACAAAAAAACTGTTAATGGAGATACTTTATGTCATCAAATTGAAGTTATATGAAATAATGTCTTTGAGATCATTTAACCCAATCATATTTTATTAAATGAACACATTTTGAAGTTGTAATATACCAATGCAAATATTTAAAGATACTAAACAAACTATCTCATACTATACAACAATTATTTTATGTTTCCTGAAAATGTGGGTCAGCTATGACATATTTTTTAAGCATAATAAGTTAGGCATATAAATTTTAAAAACTAATTACAAAAGTCTATTCAGCAGTATTAGTATCATAGAATCATGTATTAGTCCAGTTGGAAAGGTTTGAATTTGAATAAAAAACTAAGCAACTAAAATATCTTGAAATGCCATAAGATTATGTACTTAACACTTCTTAAAAGTAATGATAAAAAAGAACAATTTCCATCAGTTTATCAAACCTCTTAAAAAATTCTTGGAAGATGGAATACTAATGGATCCAAATGATGGAAGAAGGAACATATGTTCAAAAGAAAGAGAAAGAGTGGTGATAGATAAACTTCAAGCATACAGTCAGCAAGTACAAAGAAAAGGGGGTACCTTTGAAAATAAAAATAAAAATTAGAGAAATACATTCAGAAGAGCTGGGTAGCAGGTCTCTTCGGCTCTCCAAGCAGTTGTTGGTGACATGAACAAACAATCCATGAACAAACAATCCAGTATTGCAAGCTAATTTATTTTAAAATCATTGATGTTAAACACATAAGACAAATCTAAGTGATACCTGAGGTAATGTCGCATCTCTGCGCGGCTGGGTCTAGCTTCCTCGAGAGGACCGGCGGGGACTCAGAAAAAGAAATAAAGAGCAAGACACAGGGATAGTTTAAAAAGCAATGTGAGGCAGGGGTCTCTGTCTGATGGACAAGAGCCCCGAATCTGGTCAGCATGCAGCTTTTATAGAATACAAACAGCGAAGAGGCTTTGCTCTTTCCGAGGTTTGTAAATCACATGCCTCACCTAAGATTTCCGCCAAATTTCCCTATGCCTCACAGACAGCCCCAGCAGAAAGACTCTTTGATCAATGCAGCCCTGCCCCCTACAGGGACACATAATGGTTCACTATTGTTGTCGGAGAATGGGCCTTTCTCGGCGCAGAGTCCAGGTCCTTGGCAACTCGAGCAAAGAATTGAACGAGATACCAGAGTAAAGTAGTAAAATAAGTAGTTTATTAGAAAAGACAGTACATCCAGACTAGAGGATGGACTAAGGGCCCATTACCAAAGAGTAGAGGGGGCATATGCAAAGGTGAGGCTAAAGGGAAGAAGTAGCAGCAGAAGTAGCAGTAGTAGCCGCGCGCTTCCCTCCCAGGACTTGGGGTTTTTATCCTTTTTCTCCAGGATGGGCTGTTCTTCCTGGGCGTAGGACCACTTGATTGGCCCCTGTGATTAACAAGAGGTACTGTGTAGGTGTGAGTGACTGGTCTCATCTAGTTGGATATTTTGCACCCATTTGCTCTTCCCGCAGGGGTAGGTAATTACAATACAAAGAGGAGTTTTGGGTGGAGAGGGGATGTCCCCAGGTGGTCACACTATGGGACGTGCAGGAATGCAGAGACCCAATGCCTGCCTCTAACTACCTGCCTAGGTTTTTCTTGAGAGACGTGATCCCCGTAAAATCTCTATGGGAAGCTGAGGGACAGGAGGTCTCTTCTTCTGTATCTGCTTCCTGCTGGGCAGGGGCGTAGAGCTGTCCTTGCCTATTGGGGTTCACGGAACTCTCGCCCTAGCTGATCTCAGATGAGAGGAAGGGGTCTCAAGCTCCACCTGGAAGACCGTGTTGGCTTCTTTGCTTGTTGGGGTATTCCCTGTATCCTCAAGGCTCCTGAATGAGGACAAAAATATAAATCTGTTAGTTCTTATGAAACTTGTGGCTATTCAGTCCATCACTCAAGTGGTGTCAGTTGTCCGGACACAGAATGGGTTTGACATTTAGCTTCCTTGCCTGGGGGATATTAGGAAGTCTCAGGCTTTCAAATAGTTATCTGAAGCAGGAGTAGGAGATTTCTATTGTTTCAGATTCAGGAACTAATTTACAAAGCAATTAAGAAGCAAGGGGGATCTTCCTGTCAGAAAAGCAATCAAGGCCCAAGAGCCAAGAAACTAAAGAACTAGGGAGGAGGGCCGGCCGAGTGGCGCACTGGTTAAGCGCTGGTTTTGGGATGCCAGCGGCCCCGGTTCGGATCCCACATGAGGGCCAGTGACACTGCCCTCTACAGCTAACAACAGCTCCACCTGGAGCTGGGCTGTGCGAGCCCCGGTGATGGTGTGGGCTGCAGCCCCTGCTGCAGTGGGCTGCCATAGGCTACAGTGAGTGGCCCACAGCCAGCGTGAGCGGCTGGCAGCCAAGCGTGAGCTGCCAATAGCCGCGGTGAGCGACATCCAGAGGCCAGCGACCGATCTGCCTCATCCGGGAAGAGCGCTATGACGATACCAACAGTGAAGCAACATCCTCCGCAACTAAACTGAAGAACAAAAAGACAGCAACTTGTCTGTTCCCCTTCCCCGATTCCCCAACGCTGTTCCCCTCCGCCAATTCCCCAATAAAATCTTTAAAAAAAAAAAAAAAAAAAAGAACTAGGGAGGAGACTTAACATTTTTATACTTAACATTTCTATAGAAAAGAAAACATTAAAGTTTTTCAGTGGTGGGGGTTGGTGCTGCTCAGTTGGCCGGTAACATTCCCCCCTGACAGTAGTAGGGTCTCATATCTATGAGCCGGTTAGGGAATTGTCCATTTAGTAGAGCTCAGAATTGATAAAAACCTCATCTGTCATTAGATGGAGGCTGTTTTTTGAATAGTAGCTTAAGGTCTTCTAATGGCTCACAGGAGTAGTCAAATGACTTCGTTGGGAGATTCACAGAATCTGAATCCATGGGTGGTGCTGGCTTTACCCTGGAGAGGTGAATCCATCTGTCTATGTCCATTACTTTGATTGCTGAAGGTGTTGTTAAGATTACAGAGAATGGGCCTTTCCACTTGGGTTGTAATTGATCTGCAGGAGATCCTTCTTTCCAGGTCTTGATAAGGACCTGGTCACCTGGCTGAATTTTTGATAGATTTGCATTTGAACCAGGCATAGGAAGTATATTATTTCCATATTCCCGTAAAGCTATTTGGAACTGGCCTAGATTAGTAAAATAGTTTATAAAGTTGGCTGTCTCAGGGTCACTGAGCATGTCTCCAGAAAGAAATGGCCTGCCATACAGCATCTCAAATGGGCTTAAGTTAATTTTTGTTTTGGGGGTGTTTCTTATTCTCATGAGGGCGATGGGTAACATAGAAATCCAGGTCCCAGAAGTTTCCTGGCATAGTTTTCCCAAAGTACGTTTTAAGGTTTGATTAGTTCTTTCTACTTTACCTGATGATTGAGGTCTCCATGCAGAGTGTAAATAATACCTTATCCCCAACGCCTTGGATACTCCTTGTGTTATGTGAGAAGTAAAAGAAGGTCCGTTGTCACTCTGGAGGCTGCGGGGCAGTCCAAATCTGGGGATAATCTCATTAAGGAGGAATCTTATTACTTCTGTAGCTTTTTCAGTTCTGGTTGGACATGCCTCTGTCCATCCCGTGAAAGTGTCTATTAGCACTAGTAAATACTTGAATCCTTTACATGTGGGCATATGGGTAAAATCTATTTGCCAGTCCTCTCCTGGATATGAGCCTCTCCGTTGGACTGGTTCTAATAAAGATGGCATTTTAGGTCCTGGATTATTGTAGGCACAAAGAGGGCAGGCCCTACAGACTTGCCTGACCGTCTGGGCTAGCCCCTGTCCAGTAAACATCCGGCTGACTAGGGCTAGGGTGGCATCTCTCCCTACATGGAAGGCATCGTGTAGAGCTTTGATGGTCTTCCACTGTACAGACTGTGGAAGTAAGAACTTATTTTCCATGAGCCACCAAGATCCCTGTTTTTGTCCTCCATTACTTTTAGCTTTTAATTCTTCTTCTGGGGAATACTTAGGATCTATTGATTCCCCTTGAAATGGGAACAAAGCAAGGGATGTGGAGGAGAGAGTTTTCAAGGCTGCTGACTTTGCTTCTTTATCAGCCTTTTTATTTCCCTCTGCAACAGGAGAGTTTTCTTTCTGGTGTCCCTTGCAATGTATAACTGCTACTTCCTTAGGTAGGTTAACTGCCTCCAAAAGCTGAAGGATCTCTGGTCCATGTTTTACTGGTGAACGTTTTACTGTCAATAGCCCTCTTTCCTTCCAAATAGCTGCATGTGCATGTAATACAAGGAAAGCATATTTGGAATCAGTATATATATATTTAGCCTTTTATCTTTTCCGAGGCTTAATGCTCGGGTAAGGACTATAATCTCTGCCTTTTGAGCAGAGGTGTCTGGAGGCAAAGGTTGAGCCTCAATTATTTGGCTTTTACTGACTACTGCATACCCAGCTTTTCTTTCTCCATTTAGCATATAACTGCTCCCATCAGTGTACCATTCCTCTTCAGGGTTAGGAAGTGGTTGGTCTCTTAAGTCTGCTCTGCTGGCATAAGTCTGGGAAATTATTTGTTCACATGAATGTTCAACCTCTGTCTCGGTTGGCATTAAGGAGGCTGGATTTAAGGTATTGCATGTTTTTAAAATAATCTCAGGATTGTCTATGAGGATAGCCTGGTATCTTGTCAGGCGTTCACCCGTCATCCATAGATGTCCCTTGATTTCTAGGATGGACCTGACCTGATGGGGGGTTAGTACTTCTAGTCGCTGTCCTAGAGTAATTTTGGTGGCCTCTTTTACTAATAGGGCTGTTGCAGCTACAGCTCTTAAACAGCTTGGCCAGCCTAAAGTTGTTCCATCTAAGGTCTTTGAGAAATAAGCTACAGGCCGAGGTTCAGATCCCAGCTGTTGAGTAAGGACTCCTAAGGCCATGCCCCTCTTTTCTGCTACATAGAGGGTGAAAGGTTTAGTTAAGTTAGGGATCCCTAGGGCTGGGGCCTGGGTTAAAGCCTGCTTTAAATTATTAAATGCCTTTTTTGTTTCCCCTGTCCAGTCCAGGGGGGAGCTGTCTGGCCCTCTAGTTGCTTCGTATAAGGGTTTTGCAATTAACCCAAAGTCTGGTATCCAGATTCTACAAAACCCAGCCATGCCTAAAAAGGACCTAAGTTGTTGTTTAGATGTTGGATAGGATAGAGTGCAAATGGCTTTGACTCTATCTGGAGACAGTTGCCGTGTCCCAGGGGTTAAGATATAGCCCAAATAATGAACCTGTTGTAAGGATAGTTGGGCCTTTTCCTTAGAGACCCTGTACCCTCGTTCTGCAAGAAAATTCAGAACCTTGATTGTGTTCAGGTCCGAAACCTTTTTAGAGGGGCTGCAGATGAGGAGGTCGTCTACATACTGAAGAATAGTTCCTTGGTCTAAGTTCAGGTCACGGAGGTCCTTTCCTAAGGCCCTGGCAAAAAAATGTGGACTGTCTCTAAAACCCTGTGGTAACACTGTCCAGGTATATTGTTGCTTTTCCCTAGTATAAGAGTCCTCCCATTCGAAGGCAAAAAGAAACTGGGAGTCAGGATGCAAAGGAATAGAAAAAAAGGCATCTTTTAAATCTAGTACTGTATACCATTGAGTGTCTCCTGGGATCTGAGACAGTAATGTATAAGGATCAGCAACCAGAGGATGTATGGGTATAACAGCCTCATTTATAATCCTTAAGTCTTGAACTAACCGATATTCCCCATTGGGCTTGAGGACTGGTAAAATTGGGGTATTACATGGAGAATGACAAGGTTTTAGAAGTCCATACTTTAAAAACCTTTGTATAATAGGCTGAAGGCCCTTTCTAGCCTCTGGCTTAATAGGATATTGTTTACGGCTAGGAAAATTACTAGGATCCTTAAGTTGAATTTTTACTGGTTTGGCTGTTTTGGCCTTCCCTGGTTCACTGTTATACCAGGCATGTGGATTAACATATTGGTTAATGTGTTTTGGTATATTATTTGATCCTTGAAGGATTAATAATTTAGAAGGGTTATGTCTAAGTTGGAGTATAGCCCCTAGTTTTGTTAAAATATCTCTTCCCAAGAGTGGGGCAGGGCTGCTAGGAACTATTAAAAATTCTTGCAAAAATATCTGGTCTTCAAATTGGCAGGTTAGTGGTGGGGTGAAGTTTCTAAGCTTTTGTTGTCCTTCCACCCCTATCACAATCGTAGTTCTCGTGGAGGGTTTTCCTGCAAACGCAGGGAGAACAGAGTAAGTAGCCCCTGTATCTAAAAGAAACTGAATTTGCTTACCCATGACGTCCAGAGTTACCCGGGGTTCCTCGTTCGTGATGATGACATTTCTAGACAGGGGCGATGGAGATAGCCCCGGGCCTCTTCAGTCACTTAGTTCCCCTTTATGTGTTACCAGAGTGTTGGCTGACCGCCTTCCTCTCTGAGAACGCGGGCAGTCTACTCTCCAGTGCCAGGGGTCTGCATCTGTGCCTTGGCATAGTTGACAGGGGCCCGGGGGCGGCGTGGTACACTCCTTTGCCCAATGTCCAGTCTTCTTACATTTAAAGCAGGAACCGTTTTCCTTAGACCCTCGAGTTGAGCCTCTAGACATTTCTTGGGTAACAAGGGCTTTGCCAATCGTGACTGCCATAATCCTGGCTTGTCGTTTTTCCCTAGTCTGTTCTCTTTTTCTCTCCTCGAGATCCCGATTGTTGTAGACCATGAAGGCCGTGTCTAATAGCTGACTTCGATTAGCCTGTGGCCCCATCTGTAGCTTCTGAAGCTTACGCCTAATGTCAGGGGCTGATTGGCTAATGAAATATTGTCCTAAAAGGACTTGTCCCTCTCTGGAAACAGGATCTAGGTTGGTATATTTTCTCAGAGTCTCTTCTAGTCGGCTATAAAAGTTAGCTGGGTTTTCATCCTTTCCTTGGGTTACTTCTCTAAGCTTATCATAATTTACAGGCTTTTGAATTCCTTTTTTTTCATGCCCCCAATGAGGGCTTCAAGGAACCTGGCACGTCTGGTCATCCCTTCTGCAGTATTATAGTTCCAGTTAGGATCAGCAAAAGGTACTGTGTCAGATCCCGGGGCATTGCCTTGTGGGTTTCTGGCAAATGCCTCATCTGCGTCTCTGCGGGCTGCTTCTAAGATACGATCTCTTTCAATAGCAGTACAGCAAGTGGCCAAGATAAACTGAACGTCCCTCCATGAGAGATCATAGGCCAAAGTTAAAGTTTGAAACCCATCTGCAAAGTGATCAGGGTTTTCAGAATATTTCCCTAGTTTTTCCTTACATTGTTGGATGTCTATTATTGAGAAGGGGACTTGAACCCTTACTGTACCCTCCGCTCCAGCCACTTCCCTAAGGGGAAAGAGAGCAGAAGTAGATGGTGGGATTGTAGGGTAAAGTGTCCCACTCCTTGTGTGAGGAGGGCTTAGGATAGCCTTAGGGGCCTCAGGAGGAGCACTAGGAGAAGATGAAGAATATGGTGGAGGATGTAATTCCTCCTGAGGGATTAAAGGAGCCTGTGATTCTTGAGGGATAGGGGGAGACATGAGTAGAGGGTCATCAATAAGGTCTAGGTTTTGTTTCTGATTTCGATAGAGGGCCATAAAGGCCTGAACATATGGGACTTCTGACCATTTCCCTTTACGTTTGCATAATAGATCTAACTGTAAGATAGTATCATAGTTAGAGCTTCCATTAATTGGCCAACCTTTTTGGTCCCCTAGTTTGTATTGGGGCCAAGCCTCATTACAAAAAAAGACGAGCCGTTCCTTCTTTAGATTATCGGGATCGAATTTGTCCCAGTGGTTAAGGATGTAACCGAGTGGCGAGTCCGACGGGATTGAAGCTGATGGCTCATTTCCCATTCTGTAAAAGAAGGGAGAGTAAAGAGTCCGCAGTACTAAGGACAAACTCCCCTGGGAGGCGTCCCTCCATGAGAGGTAGTTAGTCCTCGGGATCCTCCGGAGCGTCCTCCTGAGAGAGATCCTAACTTAGATGCCAGACGTCTCTGGCCCTTGGGTGGGTACCGGTACCACTTTTGACCTACGCGCGGGACTCTTTCCTTAGACTATGTATCCCTGGGTGGACTGTTCGGTTCTTTGTATCCCGCCAGTTAAGGCTTAACTATGAGTGGCCAAAAGAGGGAGGCTTGTAACAAAGGGAATGGGGAAGGCTCCAAAATTTTCAGGTCCCGCTCCAAAATTTGTAGGTGAGCAAAGAAAACCTATAATGACCCTAAATAGGAAGAGGTTTGTGGAGATCCTCTGAGTTGAGGAGACAATGGTGTTAGGCAAAAGGGAAAATGCATGGGCACTGCTCGCAGAGGTTTGGCCGAAAAGGGGATGCAGCAGCCCAGCGCTCCGGAGCCACATTTTTATGGCCCCGCATCCCGGCTGCTGTCGCAGTGCCGAGCTGGGTGCGGGGAAGAGTGCGCCCATGGTTTATTGTCTTGGTCCCTGAATTCAGGGAGCGCTGTTGTTGAGGGGATGGTCTCGTCCCCTGCTCCCTCCCCCAGGGGAAGCAGGGAGCGGCTGGATCCCACCGTGAGCCACCCTCCCCACCGGCCTTTCCAGCCTTTCTGGAGCTGGTCACGGCAGCCTGTGGAAATGCACCCCGTGGTTACAACCTGCCCCCATCCCTGGAGAGGAGGCAGGCGAGATACCTGGACAGAGGAGGGAGGCCAGCTAGGGTGCCCAGAGAAATACAGTGAGGTGATGAGAAAATAAAGAAACAGAAATGTAAAATCAAGTCTCCAGCGAGACATTATGCCGTACAAACACAGACCTGACTGGTGCTTGGATTTGTCTTGCGCCCGGCAAGTCCTGAATGACTCGTTCCAAGACCGGGTTATCCTATCACGGGAGTCTTCAAGCGGCGGACGCCCTAGCGGCCAACTAACTGTCCGACCCGTGCCCGCAAAGGACGGCAAACGAAAGAGGTCAGAGGAGGAGCAAGAGGTTTTGGAGGTCCCCTATTGTGCTTACCTCCTGGCTGGCTCGCCAAATATGTTGTCGGAGAATGGGCCTTTCTCGGCGCAGAGTCCAGGTCCTTGGCAACTCGAGCAAAGAATTGAACGAGATACCAGAGTAAAGTAGTAAAATAAGTAGTTTATTAGAAAAGACAGTACGTCCAGACTAGAGGATGGACTAAGGGCCCATTACCAAAGAGTAGAGGGGGCATATGCAAAGGTGAGGCTAAAGGGAAGAAGTAGCAGCAGAAGTAGCAGTAGTAGCCGCGCGCTTCCCTCCCAGGACTTGGGGTTTTTATCCTTTTTCTCCAGGATGGGCTGTTCTTCCTGGGCGTAGGACCACTTGATTGGCCCCTGTGATTAACAAGAGGTACTGTGTAGGTGTGAGTGACTGGTCTGATCTAGTTGGATATTTTGCACCCATTTGCTCTTCCCGCAGGGGTAGGTAATTACAATACAAAGAGGAGTTTTGGGTGGAGAGGGGATGTCCCCAGGTGGTCACACTATGGGACGTGCAGGAATGCAGAGACCCAATGCCTGCCTCTAACTACCTGCCTAGGTTTTTCTTGAGAGACGTGATCCCCGTAAAATCTCTATGGGAAGCTGAGGGACAGGAGGTCTCTTCTTCTGTATCTGCTTCCTGCTGGGCAGGGGCGTAGAGCTGTCCTTGCCTATTGGGGTTCACGGAACTCTCGCCCTAGCTGATCTCAGATGAGAGGAAGGGGTCTCAAGCTCCACCTGGAAGACCGTGTTGGCTTCTTTGCTTGTTGGGGTATTCCCTGCATCCTCAAGGCTCCTGAATGAGGACAAAAATATAAATCTGTTAGTTCTTATGAAACTTGTGGCTATTCAGTCCATCACTCAAGTGGTGTCAGTTGTCCGGACACAGAATGGGTTTGACATTTAGCTTCCTTGCCTGGGGGATATTAGGAAGTCTCAGGCTTTCAAATAGTTATCTGAAGCAGGAGTAGGAGATTTCTATTGTTTCAGATTTAGGAACTAATTTACAAAGCAATTAAGAAGCAAGGGGGATCTTCCTGTCAGAAAAGCAATCAAGGCCCAAGAGCCAAGAAACTAAAGAACTAGGGAGGAGACTTAACATTTTTATACTTAACATTTCTATAGAAAAGAAAACATTAAAGTTTTTCAGTGGTGGGGGTTGGTGCTGCTCAGTTGGCCGGTAACACTATGACACCTTGAGACAAGAATGCAAGGAGGACTGCTGTTAGCCTCTTGGGAAGATTTCTCTTTTCCGTTGCAGGCTGTAAGCTCTGCAGGAAAGGATTAACAGGCCCTTAGGCCCCATATGCTTCACCTCCTTGATTCCTCCCAGAGACCCTCCTAGGGCCTCTGGTTTAGGCCGCCCTGATGCGCATATTTGATATTGGATCTCACACCTATATTGGCATCCTGCGTACATGTAGGGTCTTGCTCGTCATTGGCTGACCCGCCCTCTCTCCAGGGTCCCATGGGGTTTTGCCATAGACATAGTGAAATCCTATCCCGGTGAGGTCCTGTGGCCCTGCTGTTACGGGTGAATGCAGGGAGGCAAACGGCGAGGCTGCTGTGAGGCCACAAGGTAAAACCTTCCATCTCCAAAGACACCGAAGGAGGATTAAGTAAAAGTGGAAAGGGAATTGTTATTGCTCACATTTGCCCTAGCGTTAAACCTAGACTTGACTGAAGTTAGAATGTAGAAACCGGTGACTTTCACCATAATTGTTGTGTTGAAGAAGGACGCCAACGACTTAATCAATTATGACAAATTAAGAACTGGGAAATAAGTGAGTTACTACATATGCTACTAAGAAATACGTCTAATTTTGTGCTACCAAATTTTTAAAAAAGGGAACCAACATAATTATAGTCCATATTAAATGACAGGTAAGAAAAAGATATATATTTTCAAATTAAATAGTTATCCAATAACCACCAAATATTGAGGATAATATTTAATAATATTTGGGGAAAGACCAGTCTTTTTAATAAATGTTGTTGGGAAAATTCAGCAGCCACATGTGAAAGAATGAAACTGGACTACTCTCTTACACCATACACAGGGAAAGACAAATACTGAATAATCTCTCTTATATGTGAAGCTCATAGATACAGCATCAGGTACAGAGAACAGACTGGTGGTTGCAGAAACAGGAAGTGGTGGGTGGGAGAAATGGGTGAACTGTTTTTGTTTTTATTTTTATTTATTTATTTACTTTTAGCTGAGCCATCCTGCTACCTGTTGGCAGCTCAGCGGCTGCTCAGCTTGGGCTGGGCATCGAACTGTTTTTGTTTTTATTTAACATGTTTTTAAAAAGATTAAAGAGTATTAAAAATTTTGTCAATGAATTTAAAAAAAAGAATGAACAGAAGGAAGGGAGGTAGTGAAGGAGGGAAGGATAGAAAAGAAGGAAAGAAGAAAGGAAGGAAGGAAGGAAGGAAGGAAGGAAGGAAGGAAGGAAGGAAGGAAGGAAGGGAGGAAAGAAGGAAGGATGGGAGGAAGGATGAAGGACTTCTCTTTCATGCTTCAAAACATTGCCAAAAGCTTGTCTTTCCAATAAAGAGAATTTGGAATTGATGTAATGGATAAAAGAAGCTTATGACACATAAGTAAGCATTCTTTTTTTTTTTTTGAGAGCAGTGTCACTGGCCTTCATATGTGGGACCGAACTGGGGTCGCTGGCTTCCGAAGCCAGCGCTTAACCACCGCGCCACTCGGCCGGCCCCCATAAGTAAGCATTCTTGATGAAATAAAAGTAGAAGCTTAAAAGATGTCTTGTTTTAGAAAATTAAAAAAGTTTTGTTTTTTTATTTTTGTCTTTTAATTCTGCTTTAAAAGATAGATGTTTCTGTTCTTGACTAGCAGATGCAAATAAAACTTAACTGTTTTCCAAAAGGGAAAAAAAAGGAGGGAAAAATAAACAGCAAAATGATTTTGGGTGAATGCTCAGGAAGCAAAATTTGGAAATTTAGAACATGGAATTTTGGATCACTTAACCCTATTATTATTTTCATTTTCTTCATATATGGTTTAGTCAGTTCAGGCTGCTTTAACAAATTACCATAGACAGGGTGTCTTAAACAACACAAACTTATTTCTTACGGTACTGGAGTGTGGGATGCCCACGATCAGAGTGCCAGCATGGTTTGTTTCTGGTGGGAGCCCTCTTGCTGGTTTTCTGTGTCCTATACAGGGGAGAGAAAGGAATGAGACCTCTTCCTTTTAAGAAGGGCACTAATCTCATTATGGGGGCTCCACCCTCATAATGTAATCTAAACCTAATTACCTCCCAAAAGCCTCACCTTCAAATACCATCATATGGGGGGTTAGAGCCTCAACATATTTATTTTTAAGGGGCACAATCAGCCCATAGCAACATATTTTGAAAAAAAAAATTTCTGATTGCAAGCAATTAGAATACACAAAGTATTAATGCTAGTGATGCCAGGCTTGCAAATATCTACCAGACTTGCCCAAACTAAAGTTTCAATTAACCATTCCATTAATCTAGAGTCTTACTATTTAAGCTTTGTTAATATCATTCATTTTTAAAGACAAGAAACAGATGAGTTAACAAAATAAACGTTTTCCTCATCTCAGGACCTATTTATAGCTGCATCCACTTTGCATTCTTTCCTTACCAGAATCAGTAACAATGGATGCTATTACATTTTTACATCTTTGTCAGCATGATCAATAAAGAGCACATGCATCTTAATCTTATGGCTTTCTGTTTTCATTTTATGATTATTATAAAACTAATAAATGGGCCGGCCGAGTGGCGCAGTGGTTAAGCGCTGGCTTGGGAAGCCAGTGGCTCCAGTTCGGGTCCCACATATGAGGGTCAGCACACTGCAGCAGGGGCTGTAGCCTACACCGTCGCCAGGGCTCGCACAACCCAGCTCCAGGTGTAGCTGTTGTTAGCTGTAGAGGGCAGTGTTACTGGCCCTCATATGTGGGATCCGAACCTGGGCTGCTGGCATCCCCAAACCAGCTCTTAACCAATGCGCCACTCGACCGGCCCTATAACATAATATTTTTTAAAATGAATTTTATTACTTCAAATTAGTTGTTTCTTGAATCTGTCTTATCTAGGCGTCCTTGAATCTTTATTATGTAGGACAGGTTATTTTCCTTCTATTCTCATTGTCTTTAAAGTATCAAGTTTCAGAAAATGCACATCTCATTTTGTAATATAAACTGCCTTCTGCTCTTCTACTGTAAGTTTATTCTAAAACTAAGTCCACAAACAATGCTTAGATTAGAATAATTGCATAGTTCATATTCAATGTAAAACAAAGTGATGAGGTTTTTCCAGTGAAAAATTTTAAGCAATCATATAGCATGGAAAGTTTATTATAGGTTGAGATTGTTTTTCTGTTATAAAAATGTGTTTGTTTTACTATTGTTCTGAGAAGGATACAGGAAGGAGAGGACATGTGAATATTCCCCAGTTTCCTTTTTCTTTTAAAGACGTTTTTCTTCTTCTCTGAGAAGTCCTCTTACAGCACATTTTGTTTTTGCTTTATGCATGTATTAACTTTCAAAATTCTTTTGAGAGCATTTTTTAAGAACTAAAAAAAAGAATCCCTGTTCTCAGAGTAGACTTTTTTATAACCAACCTGTGCCTTCTGGACCTTCTCAGGTCCCATGTCAAATACACTTTTTCTGTCATATAAATGATGGCCACCACATGTACCTAAAGTTATGACTCAGTAGGTAAAATAAATCTCAGCTCACAATGGGCGGGAATGGTCACACAGTCAGTTAATATACTATGGTTTGATGCTTAGTATCAGCCAAAATCATTAAAGGAGTAACTTTACAATAGCAAGTCACTTGTTGCAGTAAAAGGAATATTTTGATCCATAATCACAGATTTATACACTGTGATTTTCATATTAGGGCTGTGAGAACACCATCCAGCATTTTAATCCATCGCTGTTAGCACACAGTATCTAATAGGTAATAAGGTCTGGTAATAATAACCTTTCCACCCAGTTGATTGCTGCAGAGTCGGGGACTCATTTAGAACTGGCAGCAGTCACAAGGCTGATCAATATTGCTTCCAGCCTCCAATGCCCACCAAGCCATGTGACTTTTTTCTTAATAGGATGTGAGATACAAAAACTTGACTTTCACATTGGAGGAAATATCTTGTGAAAGTTTGCAGTTGTGTCAGACCTCAGCACTTAGGAAGTTTCCTTCCTATGCCTTGGGAGATCCCTGTTTCTGACTAAGGTATTTAGAGTACTTTCACTTTTCCTGTGTGCCAAATCCAATCAACTTGGTGTCATCACTATCCTGCATCAATCTGATGTTCTGCTAATGATTGACATTCCTGAGTATTATTCAGTGACAGACAGCAGGAAATTTAAAATATCCTTTGGGCAAAATTGGGAGTCTGTTCCAACATTCTTCCTACATAAAAGCAAACTACTTTTATGAATACAACATGAAAAAAATATTTGTTAGACTAATAGTCTCATACTATTTGCACAGATGGGGATATCCGGGTAAGGATACCACAGGTAGCACAGCACCTGTCATTACTGTTATCACCTTTTTAAATGATGATAGGCTGACATAATCTTTTAGAATTGTGCAGGTGCCTTTTAGGTGAATGGAATTGGGATTTGATGAGGCCTATAACCCTGCATTCTTTGGCACTCATTTTCTGCAAATCCTCAAAAAATATGGTATGGCTTCTGTTTTACCATCTTGATTGGAGCTGAAGGAATGAGGAGGTGATTAGTGCTAGGCATTTTTACTTTGCCATTTTTGAATAGTCAGGAAACAATAAGTAGTTTCTGATTTGCATTCAGGGATTAGAAGAAATGACCATAGGGTGAGTCCGCAGACCTATTGTGACACAGATTTGAGCCATTAGTCTATTTATGAATTGACTTCTATAAACTCCCAGCCTTAACTGAGGGCTATGATGATGTTTGGAGTTCATTACCCTGTCAGCTATGCCACTGTATGAAATAGCTCTTTGGAGGTGTAGGTTTTTCCCTTTTTCCAATGTATATGCAAAATCACTCAGTTTCAGATAAGGAAGAATCAAGTATTAGATATTTTATATTCTTGTAGAACCAACCTTAAAAACAAACAAACAAAAACCCAGAATCTCTTTCAGTCAGTAGCCTCTGTGTATGGGACATAGTTTAGTCTGGAAACTGAGTCAGAAATTACCTTTACTTTAGAGGCATCTGATCAGTCTTCTGCTTCCCAGACTGCCTTTTTTCCCAGATTATAAAATCAAGTAACTCATTAGCTGATCTATTTCACTGCCCTGAATTCCTGCAGATTTAAGTCTCTCTACTTTGTCCTCTGCCTTTGTTGCCCAGAGGGCATTTCTTTCCCCCAGGCAATAAGAAATGCACTTGTGAGGACAAACAGAGTGTTGGGGGGTGGGGGGGTGTCTCTGAGGAAGTCTATTTTGCTCTCCCATTGACACTGAGAGCTGTGGTCTTGCAACAAGGATTTTTGATATCAGCAGGGGTCATATGAGTCCAGAATAGCTGAATCTGCTTCCCATCCATTCAGAGATCATACTAGGCAGTATCTTCTCTGGCTCACAAGATAATTAATTCTACAAAATATTCCTAGTTCGCTGAGTTGTATCTCTTTTTCAATACTCAGCCAAAACACTTTTTACATCACTTACTCATTTACTGCAGGATATCATCATACCCAAATCAGTGTTTAAACAGGACACTAAGCCACAAGTCTCAAGAGGGTACTTTTCTGTCAATAAATCTCCCATTTCCAACCTCACCCTCTACCTCCTCCCATGCTTTTCCAGTGCCCTCTAGATGCCTCCATCTGTATCAGTGAGGTGACTCTTTGGATGTGTGGACTACTGGGAGAATCTTAGGCTGAGTCTATCCTAGTTTTTGATCTGAAGATAGCAAGCATGAAGTAGGGATAAATCCCATGTACATAGAACAAATATCATCTTGCAAGGCAGCTGCTTCAGATTGGGATTTTCAAGGATGTCCATGCCAGAGGGTTTTCTTTCCAAGTTGATGAGGCCTGAATTTGAAGATCCTCAGACTGTTTCACATTAACTTTGTCTTAGAACTCAAGTCTCATCCTGTCCCTAAGGGGCCCCAACTTTCATTTAGCAGGCTTTGCATTCATCTTTTGTAATCCTGATTTACAAGTAAATCCTGTATCTGATTTTCATCTCAGTTTGCCCTTGGGCTACAAGAGCTATGGATCTCTTTTAAATAATACCTTGGGGGCTTTTTTTTTTTTTTTTTTAATGTTTGCCTTCAGTTGTTAGTTGGCTATTCTGAACTTACACAACTTTTTCTAAAGCTCTTAATAGAACCCTCTGACTCCACAGTTCTTAAAATTATGATTGCTTTCATATATTACAAATGATACTGCTACCTCAAAAAGCCAGTGATTCATCTTCTGTACACATCACATTTAAATGAGACTGTAAAGGAGGTATTTTGTTTTTTGTTTGTTTGTTTGTTTTTTTACCTCCCCACTTACCACAAGCAATAAGGTTCTTTTTACCACCTGACCAGTTGGTTAATTACCAAGTTCACTATCCCATCATAGCATTATACTTTCTAGGGCCACTAGGATCAGGAACTGTAGCTTGGGTTTGCCCCTGAAAGAAATGGAGTCAAGGGCTGGCAGTAGGCAGATTGCTTGGGGAAGTGGTCCTAAGGAGCAGGAGTGCGAGACTGCAGAGTAAAATAAAAACAATCCAAACATGGGTTATTGAGCTAAATATTAGTCTGGGGAAACTAGGGCTTAATCACCCTGAGGCCTTTAAAAAAAATGTGAAATGCACCTGAGAATTGACTGCCTGAGTATATATATATATATATATATATATATATCAACCAGAGTTTCATCTTATTGCATTTTAACTCCCTTACATGCCCAGATTTACACATGAATCAGAATTGCTGAGCCAGCTCTGACGGTCATTCCAGTGGAGGCAATGATGATGGATGACCCAGGGCAGAATCTGAGAGCTATGCAACTGCTTGCCCGCTGAGGTAAGTAAAACGTGGGACCAAATGGGACACCAAAAATGTTTTACACAGCACATTGCAGCAATTACACCAACATGTATTTACACAACTCACTTTTTTGCACATATTCCCAGTGATTCACATACAAGAGATTTTTTATTACAGCACTCTTTGCAATATCACCTCTTATAACCAACTTATATCAAAAGTCTTATCCATGAGAGAATGGCCTAAAAATGTAGTATAGAAATAAGCCCCACTCCAAATGTAGTATAGGCTTACAGTAGAATAGTTACAGAAGAACAAACAATTTTTACATGTACAGTATGACATAATGAACATAAAATGAAGGAAAAAAAAAGCCAAAATATCATTTGTTATTTATAAAAGCATATATTTGTGGTAAAATTACAAAACCCTAAAAAGGACAGAATGATACCAACTTCAGAAAACTGTTTACCACCAGAAAAGGGGTCGGGAGGGATGAATAGTGAGCTATAACTGCCTGCAAAACTTTACTTATTTTTTTTTGTTTTAGTATGGCAATCACTGTTTAACTTTTTAAAAGCATGCATGATGTGTGCTTGAAGTTTTATTATATTTATACTTTTTTCTAAGGTTGGACTATTTTTTAGTTAAAATGGGTTTCAAAAAGAGCTAGTAGAAGGTACAAGTTTAGAAGATATTGAAACCACATATACAGGCTATTATTTTAGGTGATGTCGCTATAGGGACAAATCGTGTATTCAAATAAAGACTTTTTTGTTTTTTAATATGAGAGAAATGTATTTTTAATGTGAACATTTTATTTTAAAATTTAATAGGATTACTGAGCTGCACAGTAAGAAAACAACCTACAGTATAAATGATAAATTATATATTAATATATAAAAATTTGTATGAAGAAATAAGAAAATAATACAATTTTTAAATAATCAAAATACATTTATAGACTTAAATATAAGCAAAAGACATTAATGATAAATGCATAAAAGAGATTCAACTCAATAGTAATCAGATTAATTTAAAAATTACATAAATATATATTGTTTCACTATACTATGTTTTTATTATATTACATTATTATAAAAATGAAAAACAGCTATTAGTTATTAAGCTGGATAACATTTAAAAACAAAAATATTTACAATTATATAGAAATGGAATAATGTGTGTGTATATATATATGAAGATATATATATATATATATATACATACACACACACACACACTATTTGTATAGCTGTATGTATTCTGCTATGTCATACACAGTATAAAATGTGTAAAGGAAATTTGGTAAAGCACAAAAAGCTATTAACATACCCACAGAAATTCCAGTTTAGGAATTTCCCAAGAAAAATTCCCAAAAACATGGAGAACAAAGTTTTTATTACTTTGTGCTTTGTTTAGTTTTGTTTATAATAAATGTAAATGTTTATTTTGATGTTCCTTATATCTTATATTTGCAAAATGAGCAGTTGATATAATGAAGTGTGGTGCATAATTTGAAAGAAACTGGATTTACTAAAAATGCTTTTGATTCAGAATATATAATAGTGTTAAAAATGTTCATGATGTAGCTTGCAGCATCTGTATAGAATCCAATTAATCTAAAATATATGCGTGTGTAATAATTTTGTGAGTATACTTCACACTGTATGAATTGATGTGGTCTCCTGCCCTGTTATTACTTATCTGTATAGCAACTAATATTTATCCTCAGCAGCATTTTGCACTCTAATATTTACTCTGTTAATTAGTCATAATTAATGATATCATATCACTTTGATTTAATTCTTTATATACTTGGTAAAGGCAAATGCTGTTTCTGTCTTTATATTCAACGCCAAACATTATTTTAGCTCCTTTTTAAGTGACTGATTTTTCTCCAGCATAATTTCTTAGAGATAATTACACATTTTAGAATGCACCACTCCCAACATTCTCTGTAATCTACCATGTAACCCATGCTCTGCCCACTTGAGCCAGAGCATTGGGTGGAATTTCCCTGTAGGTACAATCCAATTACTCACATGTGGGTAATGTGTGTGTATATATATTTCTTATTAGAAAATCTCTTTCTTATTAGAAAATCACAGATAGATTTGCCTTTCTTTCTAAATCTTGTGTGTATGTTATTACAAAAGCAACCCTTTGAAGTTAATGGAATGAGAATAATATTCTTACCTAATATTTTAATGTTATATCACTTTCTCTATTTATTACTACTGTTCTCTACTATATTTCCTACACACATGAATAAAACACATCTGATCATATAACCATATTTGTCTAGAAGCCCGTTTAACTAGTGTTACATTACATTCATTTATAGAGAATAAAGACTCATATAATAGTTGAGCTAAATATTAGCTGAAATAACAAATAATCTCTGAAATCAATAATAAAGAGGTTATTTTGTTGTTGTTTTGTTTTTGTTTTGTTTTATCTTTTTTTAACGCATCCCTGAGGTTAGTTAATGGTGGGATGGCAAGTTCAGAAGGTATTGCTTCATCTGTTTATTCATAGATAAAAGTAATGGAGACTTTAATTTTTGACAGGTGGCTTCCAAGTTCACTTCTGAGATGTCCATACTCTGCCTACAGATTGGACAAGAAATAACATGAAGGATTCCAAGATGGTTTTTAAGGGCCAAGTCTACCAGAGCATATATTTCTTCTACCTGAATTCCTTCAGCCAGAATTCAATGCCATAAGCTCACCTAGATAGATGCAAGAGAGAATAGGGAATGTAGTTTCTGACTGGATGGTCACTTTCTAGCATGTGTGGAAAAGGAGCACAATTTCACTGGTCACCTAGTCATCTTTGCAAAATGGAAAATAAAATATACAATTAAAAATAAAATTATGAGTCTATCTTTGGGGTCAGAATGAAGACTTTGATACCACTAGGTATTCTTGGTAAAGGAAAAGAAAACTAGATTTAATAATCGATGTGGTGTGCACAGAGTTTTGATAAACATTAACCTAGAAATATTAGTCTGTAGCATATTAGATATCAGTAAAGAGGATATAATAAATTTGAAAATATGGATACAAATATGGTCACACATTCCCTGCATCCTAGTTTATATACCTTTTTGCAATGTGACCTTTCAGCTCTTCCCATAAACATGTACAGTCTATTTTCACATCCTGTATATCTGAGCTGAGCTTGTGACTTGAGTTGATCAACAAAATGTGACAGAAGAAATGTTCTGTATCCAAAACTGGTCTTCCAGCTTCTGTTTTTACTCTTTTGGAATGTTGCCCTAATATTACTATGTTGGGAAGAAGCTTCTCAAGTTCCCCAGATAACCCTGAACCCATCTGTGTTGTCAGCAAACACAGGCCAAGACAGCAGAGAGGCTGCCCAAGGATCACAGAATCATGAAAAAATAGTAAATCATTATTGTTTAAAATGTCAGTATAAAGATTGGTAAAAGGGTACAAACTTTCAGCTATAAGATGAATAAGGCCTGAGAGTCTCATGTATAACATGGTGACTATAGCTAATAACACTGTATTGTCTAATTGAAATTTGCTGAGAGTAGTATTTAAATGTTCTCATAAAATAAAAAAAATTAATATGTGAGGTGATGTGATGAATGTGTTAATTAACTAGATGGGAGAATCCTTTCATAATGTGTATTTATATCAAACCACCATGATGTACACTTTAAATATCACAATTTTATTTGTCGATTATACCTCAATAAAGCTGAAAAAATGTGGTGTACGTTACGATGTAACAAAAGTGAACTGAAATGAAGGTCCATTAGATTTTCTTTATTTTATATAATGACATTTTTAAATGCAGAAAAGTAAGGATACATTCACAAAGAAATGTACGTTTTTCCTTGTTTGTTTAACATTTTCTAATTGATAAAATGTTAGAATTGAAGTCATGGTCTCAATTTTCTTTTTCTCTTAACAGAGGCTATATTTATTCTAAAATAATTATGTGTCAGTCTGGTACATACATTAATCATTGATTATACTTGATTTTCTCCAAAAGTAATATAATTTCTTCCAGGTTATGCCTAATGATACAGGTCATTATAATTCACTCATTTTATACTACTATATGATATCTCATTGCAAAAGTATATCAAATTTATCCATTTCCTCTTATGGGATATTAGGGTATTTACATTTTTTTTCTCTTAAAAGCAACACTTCAGGACTGGCCGAGTGGCTCAGTTGGTTAAGAGCTCGCTCAAAAGTGCAAGCTGAGCTCTGAGCAACAGTAGTTTGATGCCCAGCTCGAGGTGAGCTGCTGCTGAGCTGCCAACAGGTGGCAGGATGGCTCAGCTAAAAACAAACAAACAAAAAGACACTTCAGTGCATATCCATGTATATAAGAATTTCTACAAAGGATATAAGGTAATAATTGCTTCAGATACCAGTGTACTTTTTTTATCATTCACCCCTAGCTCACACTGTCAAATCCACTATCATTTTTACCTCTTACTTTCTAATACAATCCCTTTTATTCTCAGTACATATTTCAAACATCAATTAAATAATATTTCCATAAAAATAGAAAGTCACTTTCTTATGTAATATGGTACAGAGGTTAACAAAGGGTTCTTTTCATCATGAAGCCTGTGATAGGTGTAATAAAGGAAGTGCAGAATACTAAAAATTATGAATATATAAATACAAGATAATTCATCTTAGAAGCTGAAAAGTATTTTTAAGAAGGTAACTAATAAGTTGAAACCTTAAGGAAAAATAGATGTTATCTAGATAAAAGGATGAATGGTAGACAATGTTGAAAACAAAGAGAATATCCTAAACATATTAAATGCTTAAATGACTGAGCATAGTTCCATGCAGCTTTGAGTCTGTAGAAATGTCAAGTAAAGAGATAAAGAGAGAGGGCCCAGTTCATTTCGGAAGTTGGATGGCATATTAAAACATTTTGATTTTACCTTGAGGCAATGTAAAGTGGAATAATGTTTGAATTTTTGGAATAATCATTCAATAGGAACCCAGATAAAGAGTAGTCAAACAAGACACAAGATGGGAAAATTTTTTTTTTTTTTAAAGTCAGGTAATTTTGAAAAGACAGTGCGGTGACTTACGGAAGTGGCAGTGGGCTGAAGAGATGTGGCTGGATTTGATAGATATTTAAAAGACTAAATTGGCTGGCGTTGGTGATTACATGATACAGAAGTTAAGGAAGGAGATCATCCATAAAAATTGTGCAGCATGAGGAAAAAAAAATCACACGTCAGAAAGATGAGATAAACATGCTTTTAATGGATATATTTGTGCCTATAAGTAGGACCTTTGACACCGAGAGTGTATCATTTTTTAACACTCTCCCGTCTATAGGCAAAATTATTTTCAATAATACTCTTAACATCCGGAACGGATTTTCATGATTAATTATTTAGTTTTCGAGCAATTAACAACTAAAAAGAAAATAAAGTTCAGAGACATAGTTTAATTTCACTAAAATATTGTATATATGACCTAAAATTTATAACTTATCAAACAAAATATATTATGCCTTGAAATTCACACCCTCTTTCACCGTTTTAAATTTTGATAGCAGATGAAATCTCTGGGTAGTCTTATAGGATGACAGAATTGAAGAAACTCAGAAACTCTTTCTTCACAATCACTGTAATATCTTTGCCTATTTTGAATCTACTGTTTAAGGCAGGACTGAGGAGTACCATAGGGATTTGAGACAAAATGAGCTCCAGAAATTCCCAGCCCTTATGAACTTACTTTCAAAAGAAGCATGTGTAGATGAGTCACTGTGTGTCAGAGAGGTAGATGTATAACTGAGAGATTCCCCCAAATTAATTCAACTTAGACTGCAGTGCACAGTGCCAATGTTTATTAAAGAATAAGTAATGAATTGTGTTAATGTGAAGCAATATATATCATACATAATAGTAATATATACACAGTATTTTATGTCTATATATAAATAGTATAGTACATGTGTATATACCTGGTATGATATTGTAAAATTATATATATATATGTGTGTATATATAGATATATATATTTCAAAATATATAACACTCAATTATTTAAAGGCTAGTAATTAGTCTGGCGATGCTTCATACTACTATAGCAACATCTGAAGGAGTGAATGACAGCCTCTATCTTCCACCTCCTTCTTCCTAATAGCAGTCTATATTGGATCTGTTTGCTCAATCACTGGCCACACTTTTCTAAACCTGCTCAAACTTATTTGGCAGAGTAAGGTAAAAGAGAAAGGAGGAAACCTTACAATAAACAACAAAGGGATTTAGAGGATATTTAATTTATCAGAAGGATGAAAAATAGTTATTTGTTTTACTGAGTGTTTTATAGTGAGAAGCTCTAGATATCATGTCATATCTAAACTGTCTTTTTAAAATTCGGGTACTTTTAATTGAAAAACAGGGCATTAATTGGCTCAGCCCTTAAGATTGTGTTCTGTTTAGTGTGAAAGAAATCAATTCTCCATCTCTTTTTCAGAAAATTTGATTTCTATTAAAGGATTTGTCAATAATGATCATTTAACATATCACATACCATTGTCATTAAATGAAAATAATTATCATTTAATATAGCACTTACTTATACTCTCCATTTATGGAACTGCAGATAAAATTTGTGAAGTTCAAAAATACTCCGCCACTTTGAAAATTTTGGGCAACCTAAAGGAGTACACAAAGAGCAAATTAAAAACAAATGTGAGGGCCGGCCGAGGGGCACGGTGGTTAAGCACTGGCTTGGGAAGCCAGTGGCCCCAGTTCGGGTCCCACATATGAGGGCCAGTGACACTGCCCTCAAAAAAAAAAAAAAAAAACAAAACTCAGTGGATACAAAAAAACAAATGTGATATGGGTCGGCATAGCGGCTCATTGGTTAAGAGCTGGCTTGGGACACCAGCTCTGAGCAGCAGGGCCCCAGTTCAGATCCCACATATGAGCCAGTGATACTGCCCTCTATAGCTAAGATGGTGAAAACAGCTCAACCTGGAGCTAGGCTCCTGTGAGTTGCTGGCATCGGCTGCAGCCTCTGCGGCAGCAGGCTGACAAAAGCTACTGTGAGTGGCCAGCTTGAGCGACAGGCAGCCAGAATGAGCTGCCAAGAGCAGCTGTGAGCGGCCATCCAGAGGCCGATGGCCAATCTGACTCACCCAGGAGGAGCGCAATGATGAAACATGGGCGAGTGAAGCAACGTCCTCCACAACTAGACTGAAGAACAAAAGGAGAGCAACTTGTCTGTTCCTCTTCCCTGATTCCCCAATGCTGTTTTCCTCCCCCAATTCCCCAATTCAAAAAAAAAAAAATGCTTAAAAAAACAAATGTGGTAGAAAAATAACAAAACATAATAAATTTTCCAATTATATTTTTATAAAAAAACTTTGTTTTATAATAAATATTGTTGCTTCCATTCCTTCTCATCAATTATACATAACTAGGTAGGTTATGTTAGTCAAACTTTCTACAAGTTAGATGACTGGGTTCAAATTTTTCATCTATAAACTTTGAATCATGTTACCTGGGCAAATCAATAAACTTCTGAAGGTCTCAGTCTACAATCTAAATTCATATACTCTTACTTTACAGGATTGTTTTGATTATCAGATTCAATGAGGTAATCCACATCAAATGTCTAATTAATACCTGCTCTTGCTCTTTCTGGCTTCAGCTCTCTCCAAGGATTAAACTCTGCTTCTCCCCCTCTCCTTGGGGAACATAAGGGCTTTCCACATGCTTATACCTAATATTTAACCACTATATCAGTTCCCTTTATCCTACTAACACCTACAGTAATATTTCCTTCATTACTGTCTCCGAAGTTAAATCTTTTTAATTATGTTATTAGTTATCGTTCCCGATACTTAATAGACAATGCTTTAGTTTTTAAATGATCCACTTGAGACAAAGGTATGTCTTGGAAAATATAAATTAATAAATCAATTTTGTATTGGATATATTTTGTTAAAAATCAATACATTTAGAATATGTACATCATAAAATTCCACTAAATAATACCTGACTTATCTACCTAATCTCCTGCTTTCATTAAAACTGTATTTTCCATTTACAGATTTTACTTTTTATAGGTAACCATCAAAAATTGAAAGTGAGAACACTGTATTTATGATTAGAAATCCAATACTTTTATCATAAAATATGTATGAAAAATTCAAACAAAACTGTGTCTTATAAATTTGTATTTATAGCAAGTAAATCAATATGAATATTATGAGAAATTGATGATTTAAGTAGTTATTCGAATAATATATAATATCAAGGAGCTGCATGCAAAGTATATTTAAAAAGATAATGAGAGTTGTAAAAGACTGCCATTATTCATATAAAAACAAGAAGTACCAATTTTCCAACTGACACTAGTTTTGAAGATCTTTATATATATTTGAGAGGTTTTCTTTGATAGGTTCAGCATTCCACAATCATGTATTGTAAAATAATCATGTATTATAATATAAGCCTTAATGACATTTGTTTTCCCAATGTGATGTCAAAAGATCCATAATTATTGCCAACTCAACTCATGAATGACTAATTAGAATAATTAACAAGAAACCAGAACTAACGAGTTGTAACAACATAAGTGGTAATCTAGTTTGTCAAGTAAATGAATGCATTATGGAGACTGAGACAACTAAAATAAATAAGTCAATCTGTAGTGTTATTTGACTATGAATAAAGATATTCATCTTTTGATATTATGAAATGCATAATGATTTCTGCACATAACTGTAACTCATTCTCTTCTTCTCATATTATAGTGTCACATTTGTAATACTGAAGTTAAGACTCGGCATTTCCATTATAAAATCCATATTTTCAGCCATTTATAACTAAGTGATTCAAATTCTTTCCTGAATTAAATGGATTACAAAATACTTTTCTAAGACACATTTTAAATAATCTTTTAAAGCTTATTTTTATAAGAAAGCTATATCTCGTTATGAGAAGACTGTGATAAATGATGGGCCACTGATGGTTCTAAAATACTTCATGTGTTTCTGCCTGCTAATGAGTTTTCCTGTTAAGTGAGAAAAATAAAAGATGTTATTAAATAATTTCAGTTTTCATTAAGAACAAACAAGTGTTACATTAGTTCTATAAATATATATTTAAGTAAGGAAGTACTGATACACTACTATGTCTCTTGAAAGTTTTAATATTGAAAAATATTTCATTTTTTCAGGGTGAAATTAAATACAAGAGTCCTAGCAGAATAGAAGTAAAACAATTAAAATTTTATTACAAAATATTAAATGATTTGTGAAAATAATAAAATTTAATATTTGTTTTAAGTAAAAGTCTGTAGTATAATCCACAATCACAAAACCATAAGTATGTTAAAATTCTAATTTATAATATTTTGATTTAATCATCATTATTTTTAGTCTCTTAAAAGTAGATATATTTTAGAGCATATGAAAGTATTTTAAGGAGGGTTTTATTAAGGCAGTTATAAAATCTAGAAATTATATGATGCAAAATCTCCCTCAAAAACAACTGCTGTTTTCTTAGCAATTAAGCAAATTTGTGTTCATGTTTAAAAAGTGAGACTTCTAAAGATCAATAATGTAAAAAGTGGGTAGCATATAATTCTTTGTTATAAAATGCATAAAACAGATGACTACCAGTTTTATAGATTCCTGAGTAAATCTTTGAAGTAGTAAAAAATATTAACTTAATAATATTCCTCTGAAATTTTGTATATGCCTTCCTGCAAATATATAAATGTGTGGTAAAATCTAAATATGTTGTATTTTTTTCCCCTTGATTTCCTTTGAAATAACCAACGTAATATAAAAGTTAAAACTTGCATTAAACCTCCAAGTTTGGGAGTAATGTCTCAAAGTTTCATAGAACAGAAACTTTGAGAACTGCTACTATAGTGAAAATATCTGACTTGGGTTAGAAAAAGGTACAAGTTGATTGGGTAATCGTCTTTCTGAAAAACTTGAAGTAGAAATAAACTAGTCAAATGTCTGCACAATCATGTTAATAACCTAATTTGGACAGATGAATGGTAAGTGTGATAAGCCCTTGGGGCCAGATAGGTCTTTCCTGTCATTCATTCAGCTACACTACTGAGACATTAGAGAGCAATGGCCCTCGAGACATTGGACATCAGAGATCCATGAAAGATGGGGAACAAAAAAAGAGTACTCAAAATTGTCTTAGAATATGCCCTGGAGAAAATTTACAGGATAAAGTCTAGGAAGATGAACACAAGATGAATGCAGCTGCCACCCTGAGTTGAAATTTAAGGGAAGTGAAGGTTAATAGAATTTGTAGGGCAGATTAAAGGAAAACAAGAATGACGTAGATAAAGGGAATTCTGGAAATCTGCAGAGGATCACCCTTGAGTGTTCAAGTGAATTTTGGTCATAACATGTAGAAAAATAAAATACTGGAGTCCAAGGAAAGAATCAAAGTGGGAACGAAGATCCAGTGTTTGGAGCTCACATAGGTCCTGGAAAATGCCTGTTACTTAAAGCCAGATCAGAAGACCTCATAACCCAGGATGTATTGGTGAGTATAATAAGATTCTTTCTTCAACTGTGTGTGTGTGTGTGTGTGTGTGTGTGTGTGTGTGTGTGTGTGGCATCATGCACGGCTGGGTCTGGCTTCCTCGAGAGGACTGGCAGGGACTCAGAAACAGAAATAAAGAGCAAGAGACAAGGTGTAGTTTAAAAGCAATGTGAGCCAGGGGTCTCAGTGCCTTAAAGACAAAGAGCCCAGAATTTGGTCATACTGCAGCTTTTATTGAGTACACACAGGGAAGGCGCTTTGTTATTTCCGCTATCTGTAATTCACATACGTCACCCAAAGAATTTAGCCAGATCTCCCTACGTCCCACAGACCACCTCAGCTGAAAGACCCTTGACCAATACAACAATGCCTCCTAGGGAAACAGTTAATGAATCACTATGATACTTAGAGGCAAGAACGCAAGGAGGACTGATGTTATCTCTTGGGAAGATTTCTCTTCTCAGGCAGGCTGTTAGCTCTGCAGTTAAGGGGTCACAGGCCCTTATGCTGCTTCACCTCCTTGATTCCTCCCAGGGACCCTCCGAGGACGCCTGTCTTAGGCCGCCCTAATGGGCATATTTAGGGTCTTGCCCGTCATTGGCTGTCCCACCCTCTCTCTTGGGGTCCCATGGGGTTTTGCCATAAACATAGTGAAAATCCTGTCCCCGTGAGGTTCTGCTGTTATGGACAAATGCAGGCAGGCAGACGGCGAGGATGCTGTGAGGCCACGTGTATGTGTGTGTGGGTGGGGGGGAGTTAACTCTAATGTAAACATAACTCTTAGAAAAGCAGAATGAAAGAAAGTACAGAATAGATCAATCTGTTTCCACATAATCTAACTATGTCCTGGAACAGAGTTTTAAAGAATACTTAAAGGAAGACAAATAATATAGCAATCCATGAGGTAAAAATCAGTGTCAGCTATCCAGTCAAACTTTGCCAAACAAGGAAAGAAGCAAAGAAATACAACCCATAATGAGGAGAAAAATCAATCAAAGAAAATTGACCTAAAAAAATGATAGATTATAAAATTAGAAGAAAAGAGATTAAAACAGTTCCTATAACTATATTCCATGTTAATTTAGTTAAACCAGGGCTCAGCAAAAATTTTTTTGTAAAGGGCCAAAGAGTAAATATTTTAGGGAGAAAGCTGCCCCTCCAACTCTTGTCCTGCAGCTAGACAATTCAGTTCATCCAGATACATCCCTGGTGTTTTTGGAGCTGCTCCTCCAGCTCTGGAGCTGAGAGTGAGTGAGTCCATCAGTCAATAAATCCATGAGCAGGCCTTTTAAGAGGACTGCCTGGGACTGCAGCCACCCTCCATCTCACTCAGCCACAATCTCCACAGGTTTTCACAACCAGAGGCGGTGGGAACTTTTCTTCCTGGTGCTGGAACCCCAGGTTGGGGAGCCTGGTGTGGAGCTGGAACCCTTTTCTTTCATGGGGTTTCATCTCTGCAGCCAAGATACCTCTCCTGATTTTTAATTGTCATATATGGGTGTTGGCCCAGCTTGTTCCACATCTCCGCCCCTCTTTCCAGTCTCAAGGTGGTTTCTTCTGTATGTCCTTAATGATAGGATTTCTGTTCAGTTAGACTTCAAGCAATTCTGAATGATGCTTTTTCTGTAGTTTAGTTGTAAATTTGAGGTGGTTGTGGGAGGAGGCCAACATAGTGTTTGACTACTCTGCCATCTTGACTGTAAGCTCCTCATTTCTTTCTTTCTTTCTCTTTTTTTTTTTTTTTTTTTTGAGGGCAGTGTCACTGGCCCTCATATGTGGGACCTGAACCGGGGCTGCTGGCTTCCCAAGCCAGCGCTTAACCACCACACCACTCGGCCGGTTCTCTTTTTTTATTTTTAATTGAAGTTTATTGGGGTGACAATAGCTCATAAAGATTTATAGGTTTTAAGTGTGCAATTCTGTAATACATCATCTATATAACACATTGTGTGTTCATCAACCAGAGTCAGTTCTCCTTCTTTATTTTTTAAATTAGTTTGTATAGTTTGTAAATGGAATAGTTAGTAACGCTTTGAAAAATGTTAAAGGATTTACATCCCTCCAAATTCCTTAAGAAAATCAGATATTGTTTTAAATAATATATGAATGTGTTAGTTTCTTTGATGTCAAGGGAAATTATAAGTGCTATTTAATACTCATTGAGTGTCTCTTCTTGTAAGCATGGATATTAACAATGTTTTAATTATTTTACTTCAGTGAAAAGGAATTGTATTCTTTATCAAATATTTATAAAAGAAGTTCATTTGTTAATAAGTATTAATAACTCTTTTCCTAGTTAATGTACATACTTTTACCAGACTTGGATTGCATTTTTCAAAATAACTGTATGGAAGAATACACTTCCACCTATCTGACTGCTAGATTAAGGCATGATTGTCTCCTGTTTAAATATGCTGAGTTATGTTCAGGAACCACAAAGACTCACATATAATGGGCTATGTCATGCTCTCTTCTAATCCCATAGTTTAGGTATGAATTTTCTCAATTTCTGTTCTCAAATCTCTTATTAGTTTTACTTTTGATCATTATTTCATTAAATACAAGGGTACCAAAAAAAATGTATTCATATTTTAAGAAAAGGATAAAACTGCATTAAAATTGTAATATACTCAACATATAACTATAACAAAAGATGAATATAAGTCATGTGTATACTTTTTTTGGCACTCTGGTATTATGAAACTATCTTATTAATTGTTACATCAATTTTGATTTTGGAAAGAAAGAGTGAGTTTCTGTAAAATGACTGTTGAAATATTTGGAAAAACTTGAAATAGTCTTTCAACTTAGCAATGAATGTCACCTATTTAATTGAAAAATTAACTAAAAATCTAAGTATTCTCTACACAGGTGATTTCATGTATCTTTAATTTCTTGATAATTTCTAAAGAAATAAAAAAAGATGAAAATAGCAGAAGATGCATTGTAGATGTGTTTTCTGCAAGTATTTTGCCAAAGAACTATTGTTATGTAATACATTTTAAAAGGAGTTATTTGCCTATAAAAACGTTGGTGGAAAATATGCACTTATATATTTTTTCTTAAAATAATATAAATTAATTATATACCTTTGAACATTTTATTAACTTATCAATAACACTGTCATCAGACTTCAAAAATATTTACAAAATTGCAAGGAAATCTAGTTTGGTAGGGTCATTTTCATTATTTATTGTGTTCATCATATAAGAACCTATTGTGCTTGTATTTTATCGATATTATTAACCTGTTTTATTGTAAGTATATATGTAATACTATCTCCCACCTTCTTCATATCTATCTTTTTCCTGTACAAATACATAACTTTTATTTTAGAGCAGCAAACCTGTTTCAACAAGATTTTCTACCATTCTTCCTAAGTTACATTATTGCAGAATTGTTTTCTCACTGTCTGTGTCTCTGTCCCCATGTACCTTTCCATGAAAACAGATCATTACTTCAATATTATGTCTACTCTATGTATTCCTACTTGGCCCCCAAAAGATGGCTGGTTAGTCAATAACGGATAAGATTCCTCAAGGGAGGAACAACCTAAGACAGGCACAGTTGCATGGGAGCCATAGGAGGAATCACGGAGTTGAGAAAAAAGGGCGTAGACACATTGCTTCAGGTTATGACAGCCTGCCTGTGAAATTGTTACCGGCCAGCTGAGCAGCACCAACCCCCACCACTGAAAAACTTTAATGTTTCCTTTTCTATAGAAATGTTAAGTCTCCTCCCTAGTTCTTTAGTTTCTTAGCTCTTGGGCTTTGATTGCTCTTCTAACAAGTTTGTGAATCTTGGACGGAAGATCCCCCTTGCTTCTTAACTGCTTTGTAAATCAGTTTCTGAATATGAAACAATAGAAGTCTCCTACCCCTGCTTCCCATAACTATTTGAAAGCCTGAGACTTCCTAATATCCCCCAGGCCAGGAAGCTAAATGTCAAACCCATTCTGTGTCCAGACAACTGACTCCACCTGAGTGATGGACTGAATAGCCACAAGTTTCATAAGAACTAACAGATTTATATTTTTGTCCTCATTCAGGAGTCTTGAGGATGCAGGGGATACCCCAACAAACAAAGAAGCCAACTCGGTCTTTCAGGTGGAGCTTGAGACCCCTTCCTCTCATCTGAGACCAGCTAGGGTGAGAGTTCCGTGAACCCCAATAGGCAGGAACAGCTCTACGCCCCTGCCCAGCAGGAAGCAGATACAGAAGAAGAGACCTCCTGTCCCTCAGCTTCCCATAGAGATTTTATGGGGATCACGTCTCTCAAGGGAAAACTAGGCAGGCAGTTAGAGGCAGACATTGGGTCTCTGCATTCCTACACGCCCACAGAGTGCAACTGCCTGAGGCACTTCCCCTTTCCACCCAAAACTCCCCGTTGTATTGTAATTACCTACCCCTGCAGGAAGAGCAAATGGACACAAAATATCCAACTAGATCAGACCAGTCACTCACACCTACGCAGTACCTCGTCAATCACAGGTGCCAATCAAGTGGTCCTACGCCCAGAAAGAACAGCCCATTCTAAAGAAAAAGGATAAAAACCCCAAGTCCTGGGAAGCCCATGCTGCTGCTTCTGCTGCTGCTTCTTCCCTGTTCCTTTTGACCGCTTCTTCCCTTTGAGCCTCGCCTTTGTGCGTGGCCTACCCCACATTCTTTGGAATGTAACTTCTAGTAATGGGCCCTTGAGCCATCCTCTAGTACTCAGGTCTACTTTTACTTCTAAATGTACTATCTCTTCTAATAAACTACTTATTCTACTGCTTTACTCTGGTATCTCATTTTCTTTGCTCAAGTTGCCAAGGACCTGGACTTTGCGCCAAGAGAGGCCCACTCTCCGACAACAAAATGACCTATTGATGTGACAATATCTGTCCTCCATGCATTCTTATCAGTAAGTTCCAGCAGAGGAAGTTTCTGTCTCTTAGTAGGTGCATGACAATGATATCATGGGACCTTTGGTAATGACGGCTTGTAGGCATGGGTGATTTGGCCTTGAGCTAAATTCTTGGTTGTGAGACTCACAGACTGTGGAAGCTACATTGATCTTTTCTTATTTGTAAGACAATAAAAGAAACAGTCAGGCCCAATTCAGGGCTCAGTCAATGAGACTGAAGTCCCCTGGCACCAACTACATTTTTCTCTTATTTGTGTCTCTCTCTCTTAACCTTTTGCGGTCCCTTCTCCACTCCCACTGCTCTGTCATGCTGGACGCCACACAGAATGAATGTTTAAGCAACATGAATTAAGGGACTCATTTATGCAAATCCTTCTCAGTCTATCTTCATAGGTCAACCAAGTACATACTCATTCACAGGCCTTCAGTGAAAGAAAAGAGGCTAGCGCATAGGGGTGTTATAGACGCAGAAGTAAATAAATATGCGAATGAAAAACCAACAGTCAAACAAATGAAAACATAGGGGAAAAGGCATAACACTAGTAGTACATTCCTCATTCTCCTAGCCAAGATCTCAACGGAAAAAACTCTCAGGTCAGTGTATCATTCCGGTCTGAATGAAAGTGGCTAGCTGCCATTAATTTCTTTGGGACAAACGGAACAAAACCCAAATACTTATCTGCTGAAAAGCATTGATTTCCAGGTAGTTTGCTTATTTCTCTTGCAGGATATAAATGGAAATACTTTGTTATCTTTATCTATCAGATTTTCTTGCTTTATTTTGATAGCATTTATTTATTTTTTTAATTGTTGGTTTTGTTTGTTTTGGACCCTTGAGTCCATAAAAGCAAAATGTGTCTGTAACTCAAATTTTATGAAGGCCTACAACTGTCTAAATCAAAATTCAACCCGAAGTGCTAAGCCACATTCACATCTCAAATTACAAATCTCACAAACTGCCTACATGGAAATTAGTAAATGAAAGTGAATGTCAGTGAGATGGTTTCCTGAAACGATTAATGTATTTGTCATATATACATATAAGTCTACTGTGCGAACTAGATATTGAATGTTCATTATTTTTTTATTAAGTTTCTATTTGTTCTTAAATATTAATAAATTCATTGCATCATGAGTTGAAGTAACTTGTCAAAACATGTCAATTTTTTCCCTTTGTAGTGCTGGGTTTGGAGCGAATCCAGTAGCCCTTAGTCATGAGTGCTGCTGTAGAGACAGCTTATTCCAAGCTAGTGGATCTGTGCGCTGACAAACTTGCCATTGAAAATGTTACAAAGGGATATGATATTTACCCAGGGCCAAAGTGCTAGTCATTGACTAGTTGGCTGAAAATTATGTTGCAGATGCCTGATTCTTAACCCAATTGGCTGTGTAACATCTCTTGAGAACATTGGTGCTAAAAGATTCAGGCTGTTTCAATTTACTCTTTTAATGAAAACATAGAACTGGAGAAGAAACAAATAAAAAGAGAGGAGACCAGGGCTCAAAATATCCTGTAGCTCGCCCTCAGTATTCTTTGTTACAATTCTGTAGTTAAGGCTCTACCAACATATCTCTAAACAACTGCCACTTTTCTTTTCCATTATGCAACATGCCACATTAAGAGGCACAAAATTACACTTTACATTCCATTTCCTCACAGTAACATCATTAGAGAGAACACATAATTCCAAGCGCAGACACCTAGAAAATGCAATGCATTATGTTACTTCATTATACCTTCTCGTTTAGAGTTAGAAGCTATAGATTAAAGAATTCATCAAGAACTCTCACTGAGCACAAACTGTATAGAACCTATCAAGTACAAAGAGTAGCTTATTAATGTCTGAAATAATAGAATCTGCTTTAAGAGAATGATGTTGCTATACCTTGGTAAAGAGAGAGGGACTAAAAGCTCAAGGTGGCCTAAATGATTTATACACATAAGAAGAGATCCCCTTTCCCAAAGAAAAACTTAGTCCAGATTTAATAATTCTAACTGGAAAAATAAAAATGTAGATAATAGTTTCATTTTCCTTTATGCATTCATTTATTGAACACAAGCAGGCTCTGTGCTAGGCTTCAAAGAAGAATAAGACAGATATAGCTCTTCCCCACAAGTAGCTTATATGTATAAGGTGAGGCAGACAACATGTATTTAGTTATACAAAAATCAGATACTGGTAAGTGGTAAGTGTCAGCAGGGAAGATCCAGAACGTAAGAATTTGCTATTCAATGAGCTGAGTATGTGACTTGTGAAATTTGGCTAGACTGCATTTTTTCCAGGAATTTTTTTAACTATAATGAAAATAAACCCACATTTAAAAGGAAAACAAATAACTGAGATAATTAGTTCTGGATAAAAGTTCAATTAAAATATAATGACAACATGATTGTTTATTGCTGTGGCAGACTTACTGTTCCTGGTTAAATGTTTATCATAAATGTAGGTTTAGATGTGATCTGGACCTATAATTAACAGTAATTATATGGCAGTGCCCTAAGGCTTCACTCTCCTCCTTGGCTAGTGTAGAAATAATCCAAGATAGGTCTACATAGATCGATGATTAGGTAGGTCACATTTACTTGTGTTATTAATACAAGTAATACAAGGATGTCCTTATTTGAAAGATACATGCCTAGTTTCAATGCAAGAAAACCTTAATTCAGTATAGTATAGTGTTGATAACATAGATTCAGTTTTTATATTTAACTTTTTATATTAGTTTCAGGTGTACAAAACAAACACAATGATTAGATATTTACACCCCTCACAAAATGATAACCCCCCTCAATCTACTACCCCTCTGATATCATAATATAGCTGTAACAATACCACTGACTATATTCCCTATGCTGTACTTATACATCATATATATATATATATATATATACACATATATATATATTTAATTATAGTTGACATTCTATAATTATTCTACAATGAAATAAGTCTGACTGAGAAACACAAATGCCATATGATCTCGCTTATATGTGGGATCTAAAGAACAGAATAAACCGGCAAGAAAAAACAGAAAAGGGTACAGAGATAAAGAGAAAAAAACTGATGGTTGCTAGATGGGAGGGGCATGCAGAATAAGGGAGAAGGTGACGGGATTAGGAAGTACAAATGGGTAGTCACAATTTAGTCATGGGGATGTGAAATACAGTATGGGGAATATAGTCAATAATGTTGTAAAGATTATGTAGGGTGCTGGATAGGCACTGGACTTATCAGGGGGATCACTTCATAGACTGTGTAGGTGCCGGATCACTGTGATAACAGATTCTTGAAACAGACCCACTGTATATAAATATCACCTTTGCCATGTAACTGAGCTAAATATCTTGGACGAGATATATAACCTATCTGCTATCAGTTAACTCATCTATTAAATATAGAAAAATGATATTATCTTCATTACATGGTCTTTATAAAATGTAACTGACTTGGTACACATGTAAATGTATTAAAACATTCCCAGGTTCATGTTAAATAGTTGATGCAAAATATGATGATGATGATGATGAGGAGGAGGAGGAGGAGGTTTATAACAATAACATTAGAATATTAAGAAGCAGTCAAATTAAAACTTACAGTATAAGATCAATAAATGGAAATGTGGCAGTGAATGCATTGCCCTGCATTCATACTTATATTACTTAATGTCCGATCAGGAGAGAGAAAACCACACAGTAATTTGAACAAGGAAATTTAATGTAAAGAATTATTAATTATAATGGAGGATTAGAGTAAGAGGGGACTGGCTAGTAAGAAGTAAAGGGAACTCTAAATATAGAAACAGGAGTCACTCACCCTAGGGCTGAGAGAGAATGCTTACAGAAGACTCCTGCTTCCCCTGGGCTGACATGCAGCTCTTATTGGAGAAGGCATCACCAGGGCTCACTGAATGGCAGAGGGACACCAGTGTTGTTCCATCTATGGTGGAATCTGCCAGAAATCTACCCTCTGGGTTGCCAGTGAAAGCTGTTCCCAGTTCGCTGCTGCTGGCTGTCATGCACTGCAGGAACAGGGCCCTGGGGAAGTTGGGTGGGATGCAAGGTCCCAACTACCTGGTGGTAGTGAAAGGTGATGACAGAGGGTGCCCACAGCTGAGTGCTCACACCTGTGCACAGGAGGAGCTGGGAAATAAGAGAACACAGGAGCATCACAGAGCTTGGAGAGACTGCTACCCACCTGCCTGCAGAGGGGGCTGTGAGCTGGAGAAAGCTGCCTGCTGCTTAATCCTTCTCCCTGCTGTGGGCAGTGAAGAGGTGTAAATGCTTGTAGTAAAGAAGTCTGTTGCTCTAAGCAAGCTGACTTGAACTGGGAGGAAAAACTTCCTTCTTGAATGCCGGTTCAGCCCTTTCTGTCATCAGAGGTTCTTGCCCACTGAGACAGTGAACAAACAGTTAAAGGGTCAAGTACCATTTTCTTTTTTTTTGTTTGTTGTTTTGTTTTGTTTTTGTTCTTTTGAGGGCAATGTCACTGGCCCTCATATGTGGGACCCAAACCAGGGCCGCTGGCTTACCAAGCCAGCACTTAACCACCTGCACCACTCGGCCGGCCTCAAGTACCATTTTCACAGCAGTCTAACAGGTTGAATTTGGAACTAAAAGGTGGTAAATCAATAACTGGAACAATACTACCAACAACAAAAAAATGAATATAAAAACATATTTCTATTCCATGTACTAATTTATTGGACATACTTCATTCCAGCATGGATTCTAGAAATCCTTATGAATTGGAAAATCTACAAATATTGTTTGTATTTATATTTAAGATAAAAATATTATAAGATACAAGATTATATTTAAGATACAAATATTATTTGTATTTATATTTAAGATAATTTGAATTGGAAGCCAGTTCTCAAGTGTACCCTGGAGTCAAGCAACTGCAATATTGACTAGAGTGACAGCCTCTATTAGAAATCTATTTATGTTCACAGATTTTAAAACTTTTATGGAAATGTTTTACTGTTTTAACATAAATGAAATCCATCTTTGTGTGTGTGTGTGTGTGAGTGTGTGTGTCTAAGGAAACTTTTCTACTGTAGTAAAATTGATATACAAGATTATATATTTTTCAGATATACAACATAATTTGACATTTGTATACACTACACAGTGTTTATCACTATAAGTCTAGTTACTATCCATCACCATGCAATTGGTTCCTTTAACCCTGTTTATGCTCCCCGCAACACACTTCCCCTCTAATGATCACCACTCTGTTCTTTATGAGTTTGTTTTTGTTTGTTCATTTAGTTTTATTTGTATTTCACATATAAGTGAAATCATATGTCATTTGTCTTTGTCTGACTTATTTCACTTAGTATAATACAGAGTTCCATCCATGTTGTTGCAAATGGCAAGATTTCATTATTTTTCATGGCTGAGTAGTATTGCATTATCTATCTATCTATCTATCTATCTATCTATCTATCTATCTATCTATCTATCTACCTATCTTTCTATCTATCATCATCTGTATCGCATCTTATTTAACTATTCATCCATCATGGACGCTTAGATTGTTTCCATAGCTTGGCTATTGTAAATATGGTGCAATGAATATAGAGGTGCATATATCTTTCCAAATTAGTGTTTTCGTGTTCTTTTGATAAATACCTAGATGTTGAATAGTTGTATCATGTTGTATCATATGGTAGTTTATTTCTTAATTTTTAAAGGAACTTCCATAAAGTTCTTCAAAGTGGCTGTACCAGTTTACTTTCTCACGAACAGTGTATGAGGGTTCACTTTTCTCCACATCCTCTCCCACACTTATTTTTTGTTCTTTTGATTATAGACATTCTAGCAGGTATAAGGTGCTATCTCATTCTGGTTTGATTTGCATTTTTCTAATTATTAATAGTGTTAAACATCTTTTCATGTGCTTGTTGACTATCTGTGTGTCTTCTTTGGAAAAGTGTCTATTCAGATCCTCTGCCAATTTTTTAAAAAATTAGGTTAGTTGTTTCTATGTGGTTGAGTTATGTGAGTTCTCTATGTAATTTGGGTATTAACCCCTTATCAGATGTATTGTTAGCAGATATCTCCTCCCATTCATCAGGTTGCTTTTTTGTTTTGTTGATGGTTTTCTTTACTGTGTAGAACTTTGCAGTTTGATGTTGTCTCATTTGTTTATTTTTGTTTTTGTTTCTCGTGTCTTTGGATACATATCACTGTTGTATGCAGAGAATCAGATTTCTGCACCAGAAAACATAAACAATTGAAAACTGAGATTTTTAAAATAATAGAATTTTCAAAGTGATTAGAAACTTGACACATCCTTTAATTATTCAATCTTGGATTTTAGAAATGATGCCCAGAAAGTTCAAGTAACTTGGTAAACTTCACATAGGTAGACAGTGAAAAGGAAGGATTAGAAATAATTTGTTCCAATATCTTTGTGTCTTAATGTATTTTAAGACAATCCTGCCCCACACCACCTTGCATACACCTTTTCTGGGTGCCTTTGGTATCCTCCCTTCCATAGTGACATAATTATCTGAAAATATCAGGCAACAGAAAGGATACCCATGTGAAGTTTGATAACGTTTGAGAGACTCTGCAAGGTTAGAGTTATCTCTCCTTTTCTTTGGAATTTCCAACACCAGACTTCTCTAGATGGGTATTAGCGTTGCCCTATGCAAGTAGAAGAGCTGCATCCAAAATACACAGCTCAAACTTTTCAGGAGCATGAATGTATTGAATGCTATGTCAGATTTTGCCCTGGTGAAATCTGAGTTTTCTAAGAAAGAGTAAACATATAAAAATGAATCATTTAAGGAGCCGGCCGAGTGGTGTGGTGATTAAGCGCTGGCTTGGGAAGCCAGCAGCCCCGGTTCAGTTCCCACATATGAGGGCCAGTGACACTGCCCTGAAAAAAAACACACAACAAAAACAACAACAACAACAACAAAAATGAATCATTTAGTCAGATATGAAAGTCTATTTCCCACATGGCCATTATTAAATATTTCCTGGTAGATTTCACTATATATTCCTGGGCTCTTGTATTTTTTTCCATGATCAAAATGATTTCTCATCTATTTCAGGTGATCACCCACACCCGGCACAAAGAAATATATACTCCTTGCCAAACTCATTGCATTCAATGGAACACTTCTGATTTTCCAACGTATTAAGCTACTTTCCAGTTAAATGTTATAATTATGCATTTTAATCATTCCCATTTCATGAAAAAAAGTGGTGCATTGCTTTCATTTAAAACCCTTTAATTTAAGGTGCTGCAGATAATAAATCCTAAACTATTTTTGACAAGCAATCCTGGATAAAACTTTCTTTTTACTTTACTAATGAACAAGATAGGGAGATCTTGCCTGTTCTGAAAGAATTTCAAGATTCTCTATGAGAAATGCATCTTCAGAGAGCCTGCCTCAGGCCATGCTACCATAAATGTTTACTGTGGCTATTGTTTTTTTGATGGTTCTTTTTCACAGCAGTGCTGGCTGGGGCTTGTGAAGAAATTAATAAATGCCTTTTATGGAACATGTGTTTCTTACAAAATAGAACCTTGAGTTATGTCCTTTTAGAATTTGTCAATATTTTTGAAAATATGCATTTCAATGTTCAGCTATATTTCTATATATCTATTTCTGTATAAGTTTAAAACAAAAATTTTAAAGGTGTTAGAGTTGACAATTTTATCAATATTTCTTTTTCCTTAATATCTCAAGTATCTTTTCCACAGACTTCTGTAATTCAAAAAAGATATATATTACATGTTTAACCATTTATGAAGCCTTCTAAAATTACAATTTCTTTTTATTTTTATATTCCAATATTCTTTTATTTTTTTAGTGTTCTGTCAAAAACTGCATTAAATTGAACTCAATAGAAAAAATATGCCTCTTGGATACCATATTTTAGGCCACTGCTATGTAAAACATTAGCTTAGTCCATGTAATAATATTTTTTGCATGATTCCAAATAATTACAAATAACTATTTTACTGAGTTATATCTGTTGTCATGGAGCAAGGAAAAAATATATTTTAAAATATGATAGGTTGGTAATTTAAAAAATTAGCATTTCAAATGCATGATCAAATAAGACAAAAACCTTTTATAAAAACCTGTTGGTTATAGGATTTGAAGACACATACAGAAATATATTCCATTATGATTTTATTTAAATAGAATCATCATCATAATAATTGTGTCATAATTGGTGCATCCCCTACACTGTATAGTTATTCACATGGTAAATGCTTCATAATCTGTAAGCAGTGACGGATGGAGTACACAGATGGCAACACTTCCTGGGATAGTGCACGTGAGCATTTGAGCTCTGCACCATTAAGCATGGACTGAAACATGGAATGTTACTCCCTACCTCTGGGCCTAGTGTATTACCTGTAAAATATGACTATGATATCTACATTGAACAATTATTTTGAAAAATAAATTAATATGCTGTACATAGCACAGGTGCTCCACAAATATTAACTCCTCTGTTTAACTTAATGACTATGTACTATTTTAGGAAGCAGTACTTTCTGTATACCAATGGACAGCACCACAACTTTTAGTTTTGTAACATGAATTTAGCTACTCAGTTTTATAAACAGCATAATTGCTAGGGCTTCCTCTCTTCTTTAGATAGAATAGGTTGTAAAGATGTTTTGATTCCCCCTCATCCCAATTTTAGTCATGTGTCCTGTCTTCCTCCCTACTCCCTCACCACCTTGGTATTACTAATTTAAAAATAGCTAATCTTTGGGGAGCTGTTTTGTTTTAAAAATAGTCATAATATAAAGAATAAAAAAGTTATAAAATATTCATTTGTTTGAACATATAACATGATTTTGACTTAGTTGTCATTTATTTAAGATTATACTGAAACATGGAGTTTATAAATTAATTGTGCCATAAATGAAGTACAAATCATCCATTCTGGTGTGACTGTAATTCATTCTATTCATTTATTGAAAATTTCCACATTATCAGTAAGTCTGTTAATTAATATGCAAACTAAATTAAACACTAACATGTTGATAGAGTAAATAGAAAGTGGTAGGACTATGTATGAGTTTCAACATAAAGAACTGATTGATAGCACTGACAATACCTATGGTTAAAAAGTTTCTGTGCAACAAATTAATGAACCATCAATAATGGAAGTAAAATAAATTTAAAAAGTGTGTCAGAAATGAGGCCATCTGACTTTAAACCTAATAATAATCAGTGATGTAAAATTATCTTCCTTCAAGAGTAAATGTAGTATTTTGACATTTGGAAAATGGATATTCTAGTCCGAGGGACTTTGTATATTCTTACTCTGGAAAGATGAACCTATAGTGGCCTATAATTTGGATAATTAAGTAACAATAGTAAAAATAAAAGGATGTGATAGAGATATCAATCATATAATGTTTATTTGATTTGATAATATATTTCAGGTTGTCTCTAGAATTTTCTGAAGAAGTAGTACCATGGTCACTTAATATGGGTATTTTTATTCACCAGAAATTTATATCCCCAGTGGAATTTTGGAGTATCAGGTTTGGGGATTCAGTCAGAAAGAACCTATTGGTTCATTTTTTTCAGGTGTTATATGTGGTTACCAGGGAATCTCCTGTATATGGGCTCAGACAATTAAGTTCATGAACTCATCCTAGAAAAAAATGTTACATTCCTCATTGCTGAATATCACTATAGTCACCTTTGAAGTATTCCCCTTGAGATGCTCTGCACAGACACCAGCACCTAGTCCACCCTTCAGTGCAATTTTGGACCTCTTTTACTGGAATGGTCTTCAGAGCTGTTGTATTACCCTAGAGGTCCTGAATGTCATCAAAATACCTTCCTTTCAATATTTCCTTTATCTTTGGGTAAAGAAACAAATCATTGGGGGCCAGATCATGTGAGTAGGGAGGGTGTCCCAATACAGTGATTTGTTTACTGGCTAAAAACTCCCCCATTGACAAAGTGCCATATGAGCTGGTGCATTGCTGTGATGCAAGAGCCATGAATTGTTGGGAAAAAAGTTCAAGTCATTTTAGTCTAACTTTTTCATTTCAGCATTTTCAAATAGTAAACTTGGTTAACTGTTTGCCCAGTTGGTACAAAGTCACAATGAATAATCTCTCTGATGGCAAAAAGGTTAGCAACATTGGTGAAATAAGCTCACAAACTTAATTGTCTGACTTTCGTATTTACTCATTACCTTAGTTTATCATGTTACCTTTGGTAATTTTGAACTGTGTGAATTTGATATCTCAAAAACAATAGTTGTTATTTATCTGGCATCTTGCTTTAAATTAAAAAGTAAGCATCTGAGATAGGATCCAAGATGATGCAGTAGATAAACGCTGTGCTTGCCTCCTACCATGGCCACATTAAAATAACAACTAAATTATAGAACAATCAACCGGCTTAACCATTTGAGTCTGCTCAACAGAAGTTTTATAACTAAGGATATAAAGAAGAAGCCATGTTTAGACTGGTAGGAGGGGCAGAGATGTAGACTGGGCCGGCCCCAAATCTTCCTGTGGCAGTTTAGAATCAAGATGGATATCTTGGCTGTGGAGGTTCATCCCAGAAGTGGGATCCCAGAAGAGGGATCCCAGCCCCACACCAGAATTCCCAGCCTAGAGTACTGGTGCTAGGAAGAAGAGCCCCCACAACATCTGGCTGTGAAAAACAGTGGGTAATCTGACAATCCTGGTGGGATGGCAGGCTGTGTGGGAAATCCAGACATGCTCTTAAAGGGCCCACATGAGGACTCACCCACTCGTAGCCATTCATCCTTGGCAGTGGTGGAGAGACAGTGACTAGGGGCGGGGGGGAGGGGTTGTTGAAGACATATGGGGAGAGGCTGAGTTGTGTGGCTTTGGGGTTAAAACTGGAGAGACAATTGCCATTTCCCCTATGTGGAGTCTTTTTTCTGTGTAGCCAGCAGGTGGGCAGTATCTTTCCTGTGTTAAGCTCTCCCCCTACTCCCATGGTCAATTTTGAGTCTGAATTGGTGAGGTGAGTTCCACTCACTCCACCCTGGGGCCCCACCCCACCCAAATCACCCAATGCCTGAGATGTTTTCTCAGTGAGCAGCCAGCCCCACCTGCATCACATTCTTTCTTGAAAAACTACTAGGGGACATTGGGCCCCAGACAGATGAGAGATGGCCTCGGTGTGCTCTGAGACTATTGCTGAGTAGCTCCAGGCTCACACTAGCACCAAACCAAAGTCTACATTAACCTGGTAAACACAACTCATCTGAGCTCGATTCCCTGAGACTCTGTCTCATCCTCTTGCGTACCCCATGAGGCTTTATCAATAGTTGAACCTTACAGAAGCTGGCAGGGAGTAGCAGGCCTCAGGTGTCCTGGCTTTTTGTGATGCTACCCTAGGACCAGTACTGGTGGTAGCCATCCTTAGCTCACAGCATGACCTCTCCCACATGCCTACTGGTTAAGCACAGGCAATGACCAACTGCAGATGGCTTTGTAACCCCTACCACTTAGTCCCCGGTCAGTCACAGGCAGTGACTGACCTGAATCTGTACCAGAGCCCTTCCCAAGGGTCCCAGAACCAACATACTTGAGGTTGGCTTCAGATCACAGCAGAGCAAGATCCAGTACTCCCCACAAGTGGCATATACAAAGGGCAATCTCAATAGGCACCAGAGCCTGCAGGGGCAAATCCCATTCCATGGGGCAAGTTGCCCACACAGCATGTAAACAACATGGCCAGACCCCACAGCCAACCAGCCTGAGCATCAATCCCACTGTTGTGCCAAGGCTCAACTATAACAGGAGGGCACACACAACCAACACAAGGGATACTCCTGGAGCACCCAGTACAGATGACCTGGAGGACTGTGCCCCTAGGCCCCAATGAGCACCTACTACATTAAACCACCAGGCCAAGACTGGGAGACATAACAGATCTATGTACTACATAGAACAAATACAGAAAGGCAGCCAAAATGTGGAAACTAAGAAATATATTCCAAATGAAAACAAAACAAAACAAACAAACAAACAAATAAAAAAAGCGGAAGAAAACTCCAGAAAAGAAGCTAAACAAAATGGAAGCAAGCAACCTACCAGAAACAGAGTTCAAAACAATGGTCATAAAGATGCTCACAGAACTTAGGAAAAACTTCAACAAAGACACTGCAAGCATAATAAAGGACATAGAACCCATAAAAAAAAAAAAAAAAAAAAAAACAGTCAGAAGTGAAGAATACAATAACTGAAATGAAGAATGCACTAGAAAGAATCACCAGCAGACTAGATGAGGCAGAGGATCTAATCACTGATTTGGAAGACAAGAGAGCAGAATACACCTAATTGGAACAACAAAAATAAAAAATAATTTAAAAGATACAGATAGTTTAAGAGACCTCTGAGACAACATCAAGCATAAAAACATTCACATCATTGGGGTATCAGAAGGGAAAGAGAGAAAGCAAGGGATTGAGAGCCTATTTGAAGAAATAATGATGGAAGGCTCTCCTAACCTGTTGAAGAAAATAGTTATACAAGTGCAGGGAGTGCAGAGCCCCAAACAAGATGAACCTAAACAAGGTCACACCAAGACATATTATAATTAAAATGGCAAAGGTTAAAGATAAAGAGAGAACCCTAAAAGCAGTGAGAAATGTTATCTTGTTACTTACAAGGGAGATGCCATAAGATTGCAGCTGGTTTCACAACAGGAACTTTGCAGGCCAGAAGGAATGGCAGGAAATATTCAAAGTGATGCAAAGCAAGGATGTACAATGAACAGTACTCAACCCAGCAGGGGTATGATTTAAAATCAAATGGCAGTTTTATATCCCACATATCAGTGAAATTATATTGTTCTCAAATTTTTCTGTCTGACTTATTTTGCTTAGCATCATAACCTCAAGATCTTTCCATGTTGTTTCAATGACTAATTCATCTTTTCTTATGGCAGAATTATATTCTATTGTATATATATATATATATATATATATCACAACTTCTTTATCCAATCATCTATAGAAGGACAGCTAAATAGCTGCCCAGACAAGAAAATGCTAATGGAGTTCATCACCATCAGAACAGTATTACAAGAAATGCTAAAGAGACTTCTTTAAGAAGAAGAAGAAAAAAAATAACATAAAAGTATGAATAATAAAATGTTAATAACTAAATATCTATCAGCAATTACTTTAAATGTAAATGAATTAAATGCTCCAATCAAAAGACATATGGTGGCTAAATTAATAAGAAAACAAAACCCTTACATATACTCCCTACAAGAGATTCACTTCAGATTGAAAGACACACACACACACACACACACACACACTTAAAGTAAAGGAATAAAAACAAGTTATTTTATGAAATTGGAAAAAAAAAAAAAAAGCTGGGGTAGCAATACTTACACCAGATAAAATAAACTTTAAAGCAAAGGCTGTAACAAGATAGGACCCAATAATCCCACTTCTAGGTATTTATCCGAGGAAACTCAAAATGCTACATCGAGGGGACATGTACATCCATATATTCATTGCAGCATTTTTTTTTACAAAGGCCAGGGTGTGGAGGCAGCCTGGGTGCCAGTTAATGAATGAATGGATGAAGAGGAGGTGAGATATAGCTATAGCTATATATATATATATATATCCAGCCTCTGCGGAGTCCAGGGGTTCCCTCGGGTGGGATGGAGTCAGTGAGGAAAGAAAGAGAGAAAGAAAGAAAGAAAGAAAGAAAGAAAGAAAGAAAGAAAGAAAGAAAGAAAGGAAGGAAGGAAGGAAGGAAGGAAGGAAGGAAGGAAGGAAGGAAGGAAGGAAGGAAGGAAGAAAGAAAGAAAGAAAGAAAGAAAGAAAGAAAGAAAGAAAGAAAGAAAGAAAGAAAGAAAGAAAGAAAGAAGAGACACCGGAAAGAGTTTCTCAGGAGTGTCACCCTTTAATGCAATAACATGTCCATTTTATAGGGACTCATGTACATGGGTTTGGTGGTTTGTAGTTCCCAAGTTTTTCAGTCTTTTCTCCTCTGCAATTGCTCTCTCCAGGGTGTACTGTGACTTACTCTTCCGTTAAAGGATTACCTTGTCTTTATTATGATAATTGCCATGAAACCCAGACTCAGTTTCTGTATGTCACCTAAAGAATGTTTATCATGACTATCTTATGTTAAGGATTGACATATATTGCCTAAAGAATGTTTACTAAAGCTATCTTGACTATCTAGAAATCATCCTAAATCCTAGCAGTTAAACACAATCATAAAACTCACAGTATACTTGAGCTATACTAAAAGACTAGGAGTGGCTGTGTTTAGGGTAAAAGCATCTAAAATCTATTCGTATGTAAATACAATACCTAGCAACCAAAAGGGCCTCACACCGCTTATCCTACAGAGGGCTGCATCTGTTTCTCAGTCAAAGCTTCAGTGTCTGTTGCTGCAACAAGGCACTAGGCAAAGGAATTCACACAAGGCTAATTAACAAACCCATGGTCAGCGGATGTCTTTGAGCTGCCTCTTACCTGGAACTCTCATGGCCTGTAGACTTTTAATCTTCTAGGAGACTATTCACAGAAGGGCCCTTAGGCAAGTGCATCAGCTTCTCACAGGCCTGAGTTTTCTGGCCTGAGTTTGTCAGAGGTCTGTGCCTCAGTTTCCAAGGGGCTTGAGTCCCCAATATCTCAGTTCAGGGGTCCCCCATGGAACTACCGCTTGGCTTGGGTTGTCTCCCCTCTTTTAGGAGATCTTACCCATCTTTGGCTGCGTAGTTAGCTCATTGGGGTATCACAGGAACTTGCCACAAATGCAGTGAATATATTGTCTCCTATAGGAGGAAAAGCACATGGGTTCATAGAGGCAGGAGACATTACTTGACCAACCATAAGGCAGCACCCCTAATATCCAGTGCTGAGCAGGGCAATGTGGCCTTGTCAGACACTGGGGGGGGGGGGGGCTGTCGGCGCTCTCTCTCTCTCTCTCTCTCTCTCTCTCTCTATATATATATATATATATATATATATATATATATATATATATTTAAGTGATGGAAAGGAATGAGTTCTTGCCATCTATGGTGGCAGGGATGGATCTGGAGGGTGTTGTGTTGAGTGGAATGTGTCAGACAGAGAAAGATAGATGAAGTGTGATTTTGCATATATGTGGAATCTAAAGAACAAAATAAACAAAGAAGACAGAGGCAGTATCATAGATATAGAGAACATTTTGATTGTTTCCAGATGGGTAGGGTATTTTGGGAGTGAGTAAAGAGAGGGAGGGATTAAGAAGTACAAATTGGTTGTTACAGAGTAATCATGGGAATGTAGGGTATAGCTTGGGGAATAAAGTCAATAATATTATATTATAATAAATATGCATGGTGTCAGATGGATACTAGATTTACTGAGGTGACAGATGGGAGGGGAATTGGGGGCAGTGTGAAAAAGGTGAAGGGAATAAGAGGTACAACTTAGTAGTTACAAAGTAGTCATCAGGATGTGAAATAAAGCATAGGAAATATAGTCAAAAATATGGTAATAACTAGTGCCATGTGAGTACTAGAGTAGTCAGGGGAATCACTCCTTTAGTTATATAAATGTCTAACCTCTATGCTGTACACCTGAAAGTAATATAAAATAATGTTAAATGTCAATTGTAATTGAAAATTTTTAAAAGGGGTGGAAAAATGTGAAGGGGAATAAGAGGTCTAAGTAAGTTATGGAAATGTAATGTATATCATATGAAATATAGTCAATAATATTTTGATAGTGTGATACTATGTCAGACTGCTGGATTTATCACAGTGATCAATTCATTGAGTATATAAATGTTGAATAACTATGGCGTAAACCTGAAACTTATATAATATTGTATGTTATTTCTCTTTTAATAAAATTCTTAAAAAAATAAAAAGTAAGCATTCTTCAAGATGCATAAGTTTATGCACATGATATTTACAAACATTAAATGGATTTAAGAGACATGTTTAAAGACTCATAATTAACATATCATCTTCTACCAAATTGACGTATTGAAATGATATTTGTTTTCTAAAACCCTTTATTCTTTAGATTTATTCGCTACCGATAGGCAGTTGAACAGTGAATACTATATTTTTTCACTTAAATTCATATTATATTTAACTCATTTGTATAGTCTCTGCTGTTGAGATAATTAATCAGACTACCTTGGGAACAAAATAGGATTAGATAAGAATAGGATTACATTACACTTTTCTCCATTATATCAGAGATTAAGACACATCATTCATTGTTTCATGAATTATCAAGAAAATTATTACAAGTTGGAAAGTATACAGTGGTAATATGTTTCTTTATTATCACCAAACCCAACTTCAGGTCATTTGGTTGTGTTAAGTAAACTTCATTTTCAATATGCTATTTCAAATTTGAGTCTCCCTGCACACTTTTGAGCTGTAATTTTTATTTTAATGGAAACGCCAAATATTTAAATATTTTATCTTGTTTAAAATTGTATCATATTTAAAAATAATATTTACTTTAAAATATGTAACAAAATTATAAAGATTGGATTTTAGATGTATCTGCAAAACTAATGTTTAGGATACACTAACGTTTGCAAGCAAGAGTTCTGCCTGACTATGAATCCCAACTCCACATTTATCATTTACAATGGGCAAATAAAATTTTCTCACAGTGTCAATTGGGTGCAATATACATAATGTGCAGTAAATATATATCTAAGTGACCATTATTTTGAAACAGGAAACTAGTTCACTTAAGAAAATTTGCAGACTTCGAGTAATAATTTTAAGATAACCAAAAAAATAAAATAAAATTCAGTTGTGTTGTTTTAATATTTTTTCACTTGAATATTTAATCGTTCCAACAATATTTGTGTAACAGCCTATTATTTCTCTTTTGAATTATGGTATTAGCTTTCTATTGCTAAATAGCAAATCATTCAGAACTCAGTGGTTGAAAACAATAACTATTTATCTTTTATTGTCCTTCTGGGTCATGAATTCAGCAGCAGCTTGGCTCACAGTTCTGGCTGGGAGTTTTCATGAAGTTGCAGTGATAGAGTGGTTAGGGATAGAGGATGGTCTCAAAGGCTTCTTCAGTCAAGTGTCTGGTGATTGCGCTGGGTAGACGAACAGCTGGAAGCTGGAACAGATCACACTTCTCGGGCATCTCTATCTCTATTTGTTCTCTCTATGTCATCTCTCCAACATGGCAGCTTCAGGGTAGTCACACATCCTCCACAGACATTCAGAGCTCCAAAAGCATGAATCGCAATGGAGAGAAACCTAAGAGAAACCAGCTTGCAAATGTCTAACAGCATCACTTCCATTACATTCTCTTTGTTAAAAGTGAATCACTATGCTCACCCATATTTCAGAAGTGAGAAATTAGACTCCAATTTTTGAGAAAGGAATGTCAAAAAAAAAATGCTGACAAAATCACGATTGTCTGCCTTCTGTCCATAAATTTATATCCCTTCCTTGTTCAAAATATATTCTCTTCTCCTCAATTTACCACTAAAATTGTATCTTTTATAGCATTCCGCATACACTCAAGTTCCAGGATCTCATCTTTTAAATTAGGTCCAGGTATAAATGAGGCAGCTTAGGTGTCATTGCCTGAATATGACAGGTTAAATACAGTTCTCCACATGAGAACCTTAATCTAAAGAGACAATTATGCTCTCTACCCCAACCACATCAAAGAGATAACCATGAGACTGGACAGAAATAGGGAATGAGCTCTAGTCTTTTCTGTTTAAAATGGGCTTGTGGGAATCACTGTGGTGGGGAAATGCAACATTTTTTAAAAATCTTACAACACAATGTTCCTTTGTTTTCGAAAGTATAAACCAGAAATCAGAATCATATGCATTCAGAGAAGAAAGGAAATTGAAGATTATTTGGTCTATTGTTCTTCAAAATTTAGTGCTTGGACCATGTGCTTCAGAATAATCTTAGGTACTTAATAATAAAAATACAGATTTCAGCTCAGTTCTAATGAAGTATATTTAATTTGAATCCTGGTCATTTACTTTCATAACAAGACTAAAAGGTGATTACTTTGTAAATTATGCAGAGATACACTGAGTTGACTTAATGTTTATATTTCATAGATGAAAAAACCGAAGTAGAAAATTAAAGTTTCATAAGTGGAAATTTTACAAAATAAACACATAATGTTAAGGAAAAAGCAAACCATGTTATTGTGTGGGAAGCTGACAGCCTCTCAGCATCTGACAAGGCCACATTGCCCTTCTCAGCACTGGATATTAGGGATGCTGCCTTACGGTTGGTCATGTAATAGCTCCTGCCTCTATGAACCCATGTGCATTTCCTCCTATAGGAGACAATATACTCACTGCATTTGTGACAAGTTCCTGTGGTACCCTGATGATAGCTGGCTGTGAAGCCAATGACGGGGCAAGATTTCCCAAAGAAAAGGAAACTCCCTAAAACAGGCTACAGCCCGAGGGGACCCCTGAACTGAGATAATGGGGACTCAAGCCCCTTGGAAACTGAGGCACAGACCTTTGACAAACTCAGGCCAAAAAAATAACCTGCCTGTGAGAAGCTGATGCATTTGCCTAAGGGCCCTGCTGTGAATAGTCTCCTTGAAGATTAAAAATCTTCAGGCCATGAGAGTTCTGGTAAAAGGCAGCTCAAAGGCAGCCGCTGACCATGGGGTATGTTAACAGCGTTGTGTGAATTCCTTTGCCTAGTGCCTTGTTGCAGCAACAGACACTGAAGCTTTGACTGAGAAACAGATGCAGCCCTCTCTAGGATAAGAGAGGTGTGAGACCCTTTTGATTGCTAGGTATTGTATTTACATACGAATAGATTTTAGATGCTTTTACCCTAAACATAGCAACTCCTAGTCTTTTAGTATAGCTCAAGTACACCTGTGAATTTCATGATTGTGTTTAGCTGCTAGGATTTAGGATAATTTCTAGATAGTCAAGATAGCTATAGTAAACATTCTTTAGGCAATATGTAAAAATATGTCAATCCATAACATAAGATAGTCATGATAAACATTCTTTAGGTGATATACAGAAACTAAGTCTGGGTTTCATGGTAATTATTATAATAAAGACAAGGTAATCTTTTAACAGAAGAGTAAGTCACAGTACACCCTGGAGAGAGCAATTGCAGGGGAGAAAAGACTGTGAAAATCCTGGAAACTAGAAACCACCAAACTCATGTACAAGAGTCCCTATAAAACGGACATGTTATTACATTAAAAGTGTGACACTGCTGAGAAACACTTTCCGGTGTCTCCGCTCTTTTCTTCTTTTTTTCCTCGCCGACTCCGTCCCACCCAAGGGAATCCCTGGACTTCGTGGAGGCTGGACCCCCGCACTATTGGCTGATATTTTTGTGGCATTTTCTGCATCATGATAATTTAAATCTCATTATTTTGGGTGATTTATTGAATTTTATATGAATAATTAGAAATAAAGAAATATATTAAAGTGTATGAAGTGAGTACATAAACAAGTCAGACAGAAAGCATCACTCAACTGATTTTGAGCAAATTGTATTATCCTATCACAATTCATAGCTAATTTAAAAAATAAAAATACATTTTAGTGCTAAAATGAAAGATCTCTAGATGACAGCAAAGAAAATTTTAAAATTACTAAAACAAAAAGTAAAAGAACTTACATTTTAAAGTGAATTTACATTTTAAAGTGAATGTGCAGGGCGGGCCAAGTTGCGCATTGGTTAGGAGTTGGCTTGGGATTCAAGCTCTGAGCAGCAGGGCCCCGGTTCAGATCCCACATGAGGGCCAGTGACGCTGTTCCCTGTACAGATAAGATAGTGAACAACAGCTCAACCTGGAGCTGGGCTGCTGTGAGTCACCTGCGATGGCATAAGCTGCAGTGAGGCTGGCCAGCAGCTGGCATGAGCTTTCATGAGCTGCCCTGAGCCACCATGAGTGGCCTTCAAATTGCCGTCATGTGACTGCCTCACCCAGGAAGAGTGCAATGATGATACCAACATGGGCCAGTGAAGCAACGACCTCCATGACTAGACTGAAGAACAAAAGGACAGCAACTTGTCTGTTCCACTCCCCCAATTCCCCAATAAATTCTTTAAAAAAAAAACTAAACATAAAGAAATGAATTATTATGTATAAAAGCCTTAGATCTTAGATGACACTAAGAATATACTGAAAAGTAGCAATGCATTATAGGAATTTTAAAAATTTATTCTATCAGTTTAAAGTATTTAATGAGCGAGGCAGTAGAGAAAGGAGATAAATCAATTTCAGTCGTCTAGAAATGTAGATGACAAAAAAGAAAAATTAAGAAAAAAATCCCTTTAATGTACAATTTAGCTGAAAAATGGAGGTTGTACTTAACCAATGCCCAAATAGAGAGCAAATGGGACTTAAGACAACCTACTCTCTCCAGTTATAAAGAATTGGACTCAATAGATTTCCCAGAGGTTTAATAAAAATATACAAAATAAGAACAAAGCAAACAAACAGAGTACATAAAAAAATCATCCTAAAAACCAGGAGGAAGAACAGATTTCTAAAGATGATTTATAGGAGAAGCTGTAAGGGTATTTGAAATCTTCAGCATGATTTAAGATGATATAATTTATAGGGGGAAAGTGCAGCCAATTTACAGGGAGAAGAGCCAAATAAGAAGAATGGCAAGAAAAACAAAAGATTTAACTTCAGTGTTTACAACCTCATATGGAGAACAGAGGCAGGTCTATTGAATGTCAAAACTTGAGTATGTTGGAAGATAAAGACCTTAACAAATGACAAAGAGTTGACTGATTTGACATAAAATATTTGAGCACATGTTCAAAGTATTATTGGCTCTTTGAAGAAAGTAAAAGCTGAACCATTGAAACAGAATACTTGAGTGTGCAATTGAAATAAGACTGGATTAGACAGAAATGGTGTATAGATGAGATTAAATTATTAAAACATTCTTACATTTACATGCAATGAGGCAATTTTCTTCCAATTACAGGATAAAGAAAACCATATGTGCCTCCAGAATTTTTTAAAGACATTTTTAGAGAGCACCTCAAAACATGCTGTCCTTAAATAAATTCTGAGAAACTTTTAAGAACAAAAATAGCTAAAAATACCTAAAATATTTCATTCAATAACCTAACTAATTTGCTTGATCTTTTGACAGTCATAAACACATTTTTAGTTACACAAGACTCTAACAGTCAGAACATTTATGACTTAAAAAGATAATTCATGTATCTATAATAAAATATTTTGAAAAGACAGATGAAGCTGTACTATGACAAAGAAACATTTGACAAAGGAACATTTAAAAGAGTTCAAGCATTAATGGGAAAGTCCTGATACATAATTCCCACCAGCTAGAACAGAAAGAAGGGCTCAATTATTATAAATCTTATTGAAAACTGTAATTAGTTCATAAAATACAATTCTCAAAAAAGTATGTATAATGGAAGTATGTGTGTAGAGGACACTTTTATTAAGAGAGCAGTGGGAGATAAAGGTAGAGACTGAGAAGGAAATAGATCAAGATGCATTGTAACAGGATAGATTTTATTCTGGGAGTAATGAGAAACCCCTAAAAGGCTTCAAGCAAGGAAGACTCATCATCAGAAAGGTAATCAAAAATGGAATAAAAATCGATAATAGTAATGGACGATTTAACCCTGAGTGTCCATTGAACCCTGAGGTTTACTTCAAGACTCCAGAAAAAGATGGGTAAGAGCAGGGAGAAAGAACACAAGTAAGGAGATCGAAGAAATATTTACATGATACACTCAAACCATTCTGTGCTTGTTTGACTATTTGCTTATGGATATGGAGGTATTCCAGATGCTTCATATTCAGTGAAGATCCACAAAATTATTAATAATGCCATCCAATGCAATGGATCTTCAAATAGTTATTTATTATTGCTAAAAGAAAATGTACAGAGTAATACTGCCTTAATTTTAGTTTTGTACATAAGACCACAATCCTTTCCAAATTTCACCCAGTGAGAAACAAAATGTCCAGGCATGTTTTAGTTGCACTTAAGTTAGCTGAAATAGTCCTTCTAACTCAGGTCTGCTTTTTTTGCTTTTGTAGTTTATTTGTATGTTTCGTTTGAAAGTAAGACTGAATTTGATAACCTCAGGTACTTTAATCAAGTGTTTGAGTTCAGAATATTAAAGATAAGGTATAAAATATGCTAAGCATTGTGAAAGGGAGCTGGTGTACCTGTTTGGTAAAAGAGGATTGCTATCCCAGTATATAGTGCTATATAGTAATAACGAAAACCCTACTATCAATTATAAATAGCCAGGAAGCATAAATGGCTCTTTCTCTAGGTTTTATAAGCAAAACATAGTCCTGGGGTATACAGTTAATGTAGTTAAAATCTATAGTGCTTACCTGAGTAATTTTACCAAAATATACTAGAATAAAATTTTTCAAGATTATGAGATTGTTACCGGGAATGACGTTTTGTACTTTGGTTCATGTCTTCTTGAAGAAATGAATTCAGTCAAGAGACAGAGTTTCTGCAGAAAAGGACAGAAAGAAGTTTATTAGTAAAAGCAAGTACACTGAGACATGAAGTAGGCTGACCCAAGAGAGAGAGAGACAGCCTCTGCTTACATCATGTGGGGGTTTTTGTCTCTGTGGTTGGAACTGTCTCCGCCTCTCTGTTATCTTCCTCTCTCTCTGCTGAGGTGTCTCATCCTTCCTTCTGGTTCCCAAAGTTGTTTCTCAGGGTGTAAGCATGAACTTGTCAATGATTTATTTGAGAAGCTCATTAAAATGGTCCTGAGAAGCAGGATGTATTATATATTATGATAAGCAGGATAGTTTTCCTCCCTCTCTGGCACTTTTTCTTCTTGTAATGACAGTAGGTTTTCTCGGTATCCTGCTGAGCATACACGGTGTTTGTGCCCCAAGTGAGAGCAGCCATCAGGGGCTAATTAGTTCCCTCCTTCCCCTGTTCATTTCTGTTTTTCTACCTACTCTATCAAAGTTATTATATCAAAACCCCAAATTTTATCTGTTGTTATTCTTGGTCTCATTGTAATCATTTATAAAATTGAGACTATTTGGTCAGAGCAACATGGTCTATTGAAAGGGTAAACAACACACAATGCTGTCATTGAAACCTTAAAAGTAAGTTTTTTCCCATGTGTCTATACATTCATTATATCTTATCACCCTTTGTCACAAATATTTTGACTCTTCACTTTGAAAATTTAAATACACAAATTATTTTAAAGTTGCAGTTGCAAGTAACAATCATATGTTTTTGGTATTCTACCATTAGAAGAAAAATTAATTAGTGTGCTGGTATGGACATAAAAAATCCTAACCATATTCAAAATTGATTGAACAATGAAATTTTATTCACAGCATAATTTTACCATTACATAGTTTATTAGCAAAGCATATGCAGAAAAATTCAATATCACTAAGAGAAGCTACACAAAGTGAAATATACTATCATCAGGTGAAATGTTTCTTTTTAGTATACTTACTGTACTTATCTTTAAAGTGTACAAGTTGGTTAGGCTACTCCCATGAGGCCTATGGCTGCCCGGATAACTGTAGGACAGGAGAGCTCCCACCTTGTTGGAAGAACAGCCTCCATTTTCCCAGATGACATTTTAATGCATTAGGGATAGCTCATTCTCAGTCTGATAATTTCCATTCTATGTAAATAGAAGGACAGACTTTAGTCAAGAGTTTCCATTCTAAATGGTTCCTTTCGTAGTTGAAAAACTATCTTGCTTGTCAGTTAAATAGCGTATGCAACAAAACCTGTACCGGCTTGAGGGTTAACACACAAACATGTGTTATTTCTCACAATCCTGTTGTTTAGACCGGTAATTCTATCACTCTGGACCAGTTCTCTGCAATTGGCTCACCTGGAACTGGATGGTCTCAATGGCCTCACTCATCTATCTAATGGTTAGCCCAGTATCAACAGGAATGATGAGATTAATTTGTTAATGTCCATGTATCTCTCATCGTCCTAAAGTCAGGTTAGGCTGGGATTCTTTATGTGGCAAGTAGATTCCCAAAGCAGTAAGAGAACAACTCCAAAGGTGAAGTACTTTACAAGTTTGTTTTGTGTTGTGTTTGCTTTTGTCCCATTGGCTAAAACAAGTCACAAAGCTAGCCCAGATCAATTTGGAAGGATATTACAAAAGGATATGAGTGAAAGGAGAAGAAAAATTTGTGTTTATATTTTATAATTGACCACACCACCAACCTAACATGGGGGCTAAAAAAAAAATGTTTCAATGGATCTGATGCTAGGGCCCTGGTGGTGGGATTTAGGGATTATTTTACAAAGGTTTATAGATCAGTCTTAATTTGTTATAGCTGCTATATATAACAAACATTCCATAGACTGGCTGGCTTATAAACAACAGAAATTCTTTTCTCATGGTTCTGGAAGAGGCTTGTTTCACTGTCCGGTGAGAGCTTGCTTTCTGATTTATAGACATCTGTATTTTCACTTTGTTCTCACATGGCAGAAGGGATTAGGGAGCTCTCTGAGGTCTCTTTTAGAGGGGCACTAATCCCTTTCATGAGGGCTTCACCCTCGTGATTTAAGCACCTTCCAAAAGCCCACCTTCTAATACCATTACCTTGGGGGTTAGGATTTCAGCATATGAATTTTGGAGGGATACCAAAATTCAGTCGGTAGTAGACCCCCACCAATCAAGACCATCAGGAACACACCTATGATGTCATGGAGTATCTCAAAGGGATGTCAAAGAGATTTGAGCTTGTGTTAAGTGATATTGGTGAAAGGTTTAAGGGAGCATGATTTTGCTTTAGGTTAAGTAGTATCAGAAAGAATTGTCAAGACTCCTGTTTTTGTGTAGGATGGATTGGCACAGGGCTAAAACTGAATTTGGTAAAGAAGCTTGGCAAGAAAGATACATGGTCAGTTTTGTGTTTTTCACCATGTTCTTTTGTCTGTATTTAGACATGATTTCTGATTTGTCTTGTTTTCGTCTCTCTCCTTCATAACTACAGAGTGATCTTTTTGAATATTCGTGTTCAGCAAAAATATTTCTCATCATCAGGAGAACACCATGTCCTTTCTTAGTGCTAAGTCAGTTGCCAACTGAGGTTTTTTTCCCCCGCTTCTTTCACAAGTACAAACAAACAACACCCAAGATGGAGCTGCAGAATATGTGAATGTCTATGTATGTGAATTGAAATCTGACACTACATGAATAAATGGTAAATGTTTCAGCAGTTTCTCATTGAGCAAGTCCATGAGTTCAGTTCTCCCTCAATCAAGACATTTTTGACCTGGTGTCTGCAGCAGTTGGGGTCAATACAACATTTTGTCTTAATTGTCTTTGGCTTTCTCTGCTAAAAATATACTTAAGATAGAATTATAAAATATTAAAATAATGATAAAAATCCAAGTAACAAAATATATTTGAGTAATATAGCCTCTTGGCTTGAATTGCATTACTATTTAAATCAGAGCAACAAAAAATAACTTACAATTGAACATTTTAATTTTACTGCATCATTATTGTGAGACCCCTGTGCTGCAAAAGAGTTTTCAAATAGGTCCAGAATTGCATATTTTGGCATAGAGTTTGTTTTGATGATTCTCTTTTTCCTCACATGCGTATACAGCAATGTGAAAGTTTCATGGAAAACAGTTGTGGGTTTTTTTCCCCCTCTACTTGTGGCTGGATCCAGAAACAGTTAAACAGTTATTATAATCTTTTTTTTTTTTTTTAGCTGAGCCATCCTGCTACCTGTTGGCAGCTCAGCGGCTGCTCAGCTCAAGCTGGGCATTGAACTGCTGTTGCTCAGAGCTCAGCTCACACTCTTGAGCGAGCTCTTAACCAACTGAGCCAGTCGGGCAGCCCTATAATCTTATTTTTAATAACAACGACCTCAAAAAAATGATTTTACAGAAAAATCTTGAGGAAAGCATCAAAAAGATTAAGATGAAGGGAATTTTTTAATCTGATTAAACTTAATCTGAATGGAACCATACGAGTATGTAAGCTAATGAAATAATTACCAAACTGAACTAATTCAGTGGAAGCAGTAACCTAGGCTCAGAGGTGAATATAGAAACAAAAAACAACAACAGAGAGATCAAGAAGGCAGGTCTTCCCACCACATATGTGGTGGTTTTTGTAGTAATTGTGTTTGGATCTCAGAGGACAGGGTACTGGAGCTGACAATTGTGTCATGCTGCTGAGATCCCTTGAGGCTCATGTTGTAAATAACTCTAACTTTCATGTAATTATTACCATAGAATTGAGCGAGGACAACATTTGTATTATGACTGACAAACTTTAGCTACCTGGTGATGGAGAATATTAATTAACCCAGATCAAGCTGTGTTGATGCAGCATGAAATATCATTGCAGTCTGAGGAAGTTGTAGGAAGTGTGTTTGAAATCAACATTAAACGCTATGCAGTATCCACAATTAGAAATTACATGTTTCAGGTGAAAAGCCCTACATGTGAATTGCCTTGTAATCACTGTCATGTGATAAAGAGTGAGTGATTCCCTCATAATGTCACGTGTGTAGGAGCATGGAGAATATCAGGTAATAAACTAAGCAAAGAATTTTTGTGAAAAAAATAATTGTAGTCTCTAAAAAAGGGGAAAGAGGTCAGTGACACTTACACTTGAACTGAATAGGTCCTCCAGCTGTCTAAGTGTATAAACTCAAGGGCCTATCCTCGTAATGTGAAAACGTTTGGAGCATCTGGCGGAGACCATTTGCTACCAAACTCTGAATATTGTCTTAGGACAGGGCAATGCATTGGAAAACAGGCTGATAATTTCTTCCTCAAGGAAACATTCAAGATAATAAATCCTAATGTAGAAGTGAAGACAAGTTACTAGACGTTTCCTAGTCTTCATGTTTAGAAGTCATCTCTGCATAGCTTGAAACCTTGAAATGTCTCTTTCCCTGTGGTTTAGTCAACAACAAATGGTTCAAATAAGTGTTTGGTAAAATGGAAGGCACCTGGGCCTAATCTGTAGGAAGAGCTCTGCATGGTGTGTCATGTGGCCAGAGGCTTTGACAAATATAAAGGTGCTACTGCATGCCCCCCCCAAAAAAAGAAGGGGCTCAGCTGCAGCATGTGCATATGTGGAGTGGACTCGGTGAAGTTTTCTGGGAGAATAATGTAACATGCCTATAAGAACTGGCTTCTTCTTTTTAATAAAGTGAACTAAGAAGTGAACAGCAGTTACATGGAAAGATGTTTGTTCCTCAACATTCTCGTAAATGCTTTGTAAGAAGGGCAAAATCTCCCTGACGGACCCACTTGGTCTTGAAGTGACTTAGGAATTGGGAAGGCTGGAGACTTGAAATCTGGGTTTGGTGCTGTTCTCATTCCCAAACAGAACTCTTCCGGGATCGTGGTCCAGGAACAGGCAGGTGATGCCACCCACTAATTTGCCGCCCATGAGAAACACTTATTCATCAACTGGTAAGCTGTACACTCCTAGAAAAACTAACACATGGTATTTGGGTACTTAAAAATGAATATTATTTTCCAAATGGCTTCTATAATGAGATTGTGGCTCTGGGCATAGATTTGTTGTGGCTCTGGTCATAACATTTTTGTGACGCTAACCGACATAATCATTATAAAGCATTTATCACAATGGCTGGCATACGGTAAATAATCAATATAAGCAATTTATTTTTATTGGTGAAAATATTGGCAATACTTATTTTAAATATTCAACCTATTACACATGTGCATTTTTAGCCCATATGTCCCTTGTTGCAGCTAAGTGTATGAAACTAATCTGTGAAAGATTTGAAACCCATAACTTATGTGTCCATGTCTGATACTGAGAGTGAGAAATTTCCTGAATTTGTTCACTTTGGACTTTCAGATTCTCATGAAAGACTTACTGTCCATGTGAGAAGGATTCCTGAATACATGCCCACAGCACTGTGCCTCCTAGGCTTACAGTGGAAGTAATGCCTGCCTTTGCCCTGGCATACACAATTCCAGTCAGGTTAGCACTTGACTTCCTAGAGCTCTTATCAATATGCTTGACCCATCACCTGAGCAATGATATCAGTATATGTGTCAGTATAGTTGGATATTAAATAAGCAAAATAAAATTTGTGTCACCCAAATGAATAGAAGTAATAAGAACATTGATTTCTTATTACAAAATAAAAAAAAAGAAGGAAGTTAGTTTTCTTTTGATGTTGCCTTTTCTTAAAAGGGAAAGACAAGGAATGTGGAAGGAAATAAAAGGTGAAAAAAATAGAGAGGGCAAGCTCTGGAGACAAAATAATTATAGCATGAAATATCCAGAATTGTGAGAAAAAAGAAAAAGAGGATTACACATGGCAGGTAACTGCTATCTCAAACATGGATTTTTATGTAACATGTCCAAAGGATTTGAGGACAATTTTGCATGTCATTTTCTGTAATCCCAGTGTAGGTGGGTTCATTATTTTTCTGTTGGTTTCTTTCAAGAACATAATGAAGATTTAATCTTTCTACCACTCCAGTATATTTCCCTCTAGTAGCTGTCATAGGTGAGATAGGACCTTTCTGCTGCCACTCAAAGCCTTTGGAGATTCTAGATCATAGTTCACTTAAGGGGACAATATCTCCTACCTCTGAAGCTAATAAACCAAACGGATTTTCTAGGTACCATTTCCCTTTAGCAAAATACAAATACAAAGGGATGATAGGCACATATGAAAAATACATAATGAAAGTGTGGGCCCTACAGTAATGCCTGAAGGAAAACCAAGGTTAGGAAAAACAAATTTGTTTGTTTGTTTGTTTTTTGAGGACAGTGTCACTGTCCTTCATATGTGGGACCGAACTGGGGCCGCTGGCTTCCCAAGCCAGCACTTAACCACCGCACGACTCGGCCGGCCCTAGGAAAAACAAATTTGAAGTTCTCACAAAATCAAACTTTGTACTGTTCTGCATAAGGGAAGATAGCTTGAAACCTAATGCCACCCAGAGATATGTATATCCATATCATTTCTACACCTTACCTCATTCTCTTTTTCAAATTTCTCTCTCTCTCTCTCTCTCTCTCTCTCTCTCTCTCTCTCTCTCTCTCTCTCTCTCTCTCTCTTTCTCTCTCCCCCTCCCTCCCTCATCCCTCTCTTACTCTTTGGTAAATCACCCCTATTCACAGGAGAAACCTTTGCTCTGTGATTCCTTTCAAAATTGTCATGTTCACCTAACATCAGATTTCACAGTCAGGAGTATATGGGTGTTTGCACTTGTAAAAATGTAAAAGCTCAAGGTGCCTTATGAATGCTAATTAATGAAGATGAACTAAATTCTTTTCCAAAACTTCATTAATTGAGTTATACACAGCTGGCTTCCTTCCATGGTAGGTAGTCTACTAAGGTAGCACTTCTGTCCAAAACATTATTTTCTCTCTGTGGCAACAATCTAATGGCATACTGAAGAAAAAATAGTTCCTCTATTTGGGAGGATTTTGCCCTGCCCTCTAAACACAACAGTATCCCATTATTGTCCTGAGGAACATTCGTCTTTGTTCTGCTCTGCCTGCAGGCGCAATAATTGCTGTTCTTTTAGTTTATTGAGGAAAGAGTAAAGCCTCCAATTCCACTTTTCCTTTGAGTGGGAGCCTTGTAGGGGATGCCAATTCTTTCCTTGGCAGCAGGCTTGTTTTTGGCATAATGGCAGAAAAAGGAAAAGAAGTCTCAGGATTATTCGTATCCTTTTTGGAATTACTCCAATTTCCAATACCAATGTGTAAAGCGACCCAGTGCAAGTCTTCTCTCATCTAACCAGCCTTAAAGAAAACCTACTGTTTTCAATGTTAGTTTATTCAGAAGTATATAATGAAATAAACTGCAATATTAATCAGAATATTTTACCAAAATTACTTCTATTTCTAACAGGCTTTAAAATAATCTAAAACGTTTATTAAAAGGGAAACAAAGTTACACCCTCTAAAATTATAATTTTTTTTTTGTTGTTGTTGTTTTGTTGTTGTTTTTTTCAGCTGATCCATCCTGCCACCTGTTGGCAGCTCAGCAGCAGCTCAGCTCGGGCTGGGCATTGAACTGCTGTTGCTCAGAGCTCAGCTCACACTCTTGAGCCAGCTCTTAACCAACTGAGCCACTCAGCAGGCCCTAAATTATGATTTATTTTAAGCTGAAAAACTTAGCAGTGGTCAATGCTATTCATTTCTTTCTTATTCTTTATTTGTTGTTTGTTCTTCATACTTTGTGTCATATTTCAGGCTAACCAAATATGAAATATAATGGATCTATGTGGCAACACATTTCAGTTTTCAAAACTAAAAGTGTGCCAATATAAATGTACATACTTATATGTATTATATTTATAAACATATACATGTGACTATTAATTTGCACTGCCTTATGATGTTCAGATACAATTACTTAAAGAAAATAATTCAGGACTGATATTCAATAACAATGAAAATCAGAATCTAGAGCATGTTTCTCAAGGGAGACGGTATTTTCCACAAAGATACATTTTGGAAATGCATGGAGGTATTTTCAGTTGTCATAATGAATGTGTCAGTATTACAGACAGGGGCTATTGATGCTACATGTTTAAAAAACACATGTTGGTGTCATACAATGAAGGGTTCTGTGTCCTTCCCACATTTCCAAAGTACCTTAGAGAATCACGATGTCAAACCTTTGTTTGTAATACCTACTTTTAGCCTCTGATTGTATTTTACTTAAAAATAACAAATTTTTTGCACTGTTTTAATGTTTACTGATTTTTCTCCAAGAATATAATATTGAATAAATGCAGACACACATTTGCTCTGGAGTTTTGACCACAGTTATTTGCCACTTAAGAAAATAAGATGAATGATGATAACATACTTTTGAAGTATTTGGTCATTGACTGCATTAACTGGTCATACCTGCATTAACTGACATTTGTAGCTTTAATATTCAAAGATCACACACACACACACACACACACGCACACACACACACACACACACACACACACACACACACACACACACACTTAGCCTTTACATCAAAATGTGAATTATAAAGAAAAGCCTAATCTGTTGAATATTTTCTTACTCCTAATAAACACAATTTTAAAATTTACAACTTCTTCATTATGTATACAAATCTATAGAATGACTATTGTTTGAAAGATGGAAAAAGCTTTCCTTTTCTTTTGCTCTCTCCTTCCCTGTCATTCTGCCCTCCCTTTATGGCAAACCTCATGAAAACTTATTTATGCATCCCAAAAAGTTGAGACCCATTCTTGGTTATTGTGGGAGTGAAATAGTAGATGTTAATATTATAGTTTAGCTAACTTCAATAGATTTTCCAGAACATAACTTGTATGTCATGAGTTTTATGCTTAATGTTCTCTCTCCATTATGGAAGAAAAAACACTATTTTCTTGTATTGGTGAAACCTTATTTCCCATATTTATCTTTATTAAATACCTGCAAATAATGTTTTATTAATGAGAAACATACATATGAATACTGAAAATGTTTATTCTTATAATTTTGTTATTCATGTAATTTATAAAAACGCCTTTATAGTATTTGAAAATTTTTAGATTATGTAGGCTGTCAGAATGCAAAGTAAAAATCTGGCTCTGCTTTCAATAATTGATTGTGTTTACTACTAAAATTAACCTCCTCACACTATTATGGTATTGTGAGTTGCTAATGAAGGGTAAATTTCCACTAACATTCTTTATTATCAGTTCATGTAGTAATTATGATTTATGCCTTGTTAAAATACAGCATCTATTACTTTTGTAATTTGACAAACACTGAACATATTTTCCATTTTATAAATTTGTTTATGATATTAAATTTGCATATTAAAATGTAACAGGATTCTCTATAATCATAGTAGTTGAAACTTGCAAATGCTGTTTAATATGTTTCAATATTATGTTTTCTAATTCATTTGTATTTTATATTTTTATTTGGTACAATATTTCTCCTGAACTTGTGGCCAGTTATTGATTACTCAATCAACATTAACTACATTTTTCTAAGAAAAATCAGAAATTGTCATTTTAACAGTGTTTACCCTGATTTTTTTCTTGTGAATATATTTGTATTACAGTTTTTCAGAATGGGTTTCAGTAAAGAAATAGCATGCAGTGAGATGTATGAGGCTACATTAATATCAAACTAAATCTGGCTTTTGGTTTTTGTAATTTTAATAACATCTTTTAAAAAATATATTTTCTTGATAAATAATCAATCACCCATAGTTGCATTAAAATCTAATTTAATTTAGCTTTCATGTAAATGAAAAGATTTAAGTAATTAAGTAATAAAAGCATTATTTTGGATTTGCAACTACGTAGATTTCTTCAAATGGGTAAGACTTTACACTGAGTTTTGTAAATATGTAATCTGCAATATAAAAAGAAATAAACATTTTGAGAATTTCTGGTGTCCAAGTCACTTCAAAAGTAACTGTTTTAATAGTTAATCAGAAAAAGAATAATATATGTGACAGGTTAAAAAATATAAAAAATTTCAATTTCAGTGTCCATATATTGTCATTGGACCATAGCCACACATTCTTTTGCACGTTGGCTATGGTTTGCTTTCACACTACAAAGGCTGATTTGAACAAATGTAACAGGGATGGTGTGGCCGGCCCAGTCTCACATCCTTACTATCTGGAATTTTACAGGAAAAAGCTTGTGATCCCTGAACTAAATCAATGAACTAACATCTCAAGTATGAAAAATAAAAATGGACAAAGGACCTGAATAAGCATTTTTCCAAAGAAGGCATAGAAATAGCCAACACGTAATGAAAAAGTAATCAATATCACTAATCATCTTTTAAATACAAATCAAAACCACAATAAGATATCATTTCACACACATTGAGATGTCAGTTATCAAAAAGACAAGAGATACTAAACACTGGTCAGGATGTGGAAAAAAGGAATCACCTGAAAGGCCCGGCCGAGTGCCTCAGTTGGTTAAGAGCTCACTCAAGAGTGCGATCTGAGCTCTGAGCAACGGCGGTTTGATGCCAGCCCGAGCTGAGTTGCTGTTGAGCTGCCAACAGGTGGCAGGATGGCTTAGCTAAAAAAAAAAAAAAAAAAAAAAAAAAAAAGGAATCACCTGGGCAATGTTTAGTGGGACTATAAACTGATGCAGGCGCCATGAAAAAAATATGGAAGTTCCTTAGGAAATCATTTTCTTCTTTGAAAAAGAATCTATCTTTCCTGTCCTTTAGCCAATTTTAATTGGTTTTTTTTGTTTGTTGCTATTGAGTTTTAAGGGTTTGTTATATGTTTTGGATATTAACTCCTTATCAATATGTGGTTCAAAAATATTTTCTCCCAATCGTTAGATTGCTTTTTAATTTGTTGATGGTTTCCTTAGCTGTGCAGTAGCTTTTTAGCGTGATATAGTCCCACTTATTGATTTTTTGTCTTTGTTGTTGTTGTTGCTTTTATTGTCAAAAAAAAAATGCCAATCCAATGTCAAATAGGTTACACACACTTCTAAGAGTTTTATGGTTTCAGATCTTAAATTAAAGCCTTTAATCCATTTTAGTTGATTTTTGGGTATGGTGTAAGATTGTGGTCCAGTTTCATCCTTTGCATTTGGCTGTCCAGTTATCCCAACACACTTTTTTGAAGAGATTATCCTTTCCCTACTATATATTCTTGGCTTCTTTGTCAAAATGTAATAGACAAGGTACATGTGGATTTATTTCTGGGCTCTCTATTATGTTCCATTGATCTACGTGTCTGTTTTCATACCAGTATACCATACTGTTTTGATTATTATAGTTTTGTGATATTGTTTGAAACCAGGAAGTGAGATGCCTCCAGTTTTATTCTTTATTCTCAAGATTGCTTTGGCTATTCGGTGTTTTTTGTGGTTCCACACAAATTTTAGAATTGTTTCTTTCTATTTCTGTGAAAAATGCCATTGGATTTTTTTTTACAGCGATTGCATTGAATCTATCAATTGCTTTGGGCAGTATGGACATTTTAATAATGTTAATTCTTTTAAAAAGATTTTTATTAAAATATAGCTAACAAACAATATTATATTAGTTTCATGTGTACACCATAGTTCTTCAACATTTATATACCTAAAGAAGTGATCATTATAAGTCCAGCAACCATCTGACACCACACCACATTATTACAATATTATTGACTATATTTTCTATGCTGTATATTACATCCCTACAATTTGTTCTATACCTAGAAATTTGAACTTCTTATTCCCTTCACCTTTCCCTCTTTTTAATTTTTCAATTACAGTTGACATTTAATATTATTTTATATTACTTTCAGGAGAACAGCATAGTAGTTAGACATCTATATAATTAAAGAAGTGATCCCCCTGACTGGTTTAGTATCCACATGCACTATGCGTAGTTATTACCATATTATTCACTATATTTCCTATGCTTTACTTCACATCCCCATGACTATTTTGTAACTACCAATTTGTACTTCTTAATCCCTTCCACTTTTTTACCCATCTCCCCAACCCTCCTCCCATCTGGCACCCAACAAAATGTTCTCTTTATCTATGAGTTTGTTTCTGTTTTGTTTATTTTGTTCTCTTGATTCCACATATAAGCAAAATCACATTGCATCTGTCTTTCTCTGTGTGACACGCTCCACTCAGCACAGTACCCTTCAGGTCCACCAGTGCCACCAAAGATGGTAAGAATGTATTCCTTCCATGGCAGAGCAATATTCCTTTGTATTTATGAACCACCTACTCTTTATCCATTCATCCATCAATACTAATTCTTCTAATTCATGAACATAAAATATTGTTCCATTTATCTGTGTGTTCTTCAATTTGTTTCATTAATGTTTTATACTTTTCAGTGTACAGATCTCTCACCTGCTTAAATTTTTTTCCTAAATATTTTATTATTTTTGATGTTGTTTTAAATGGGATAATTTACTTAATTTCTGTTTTTGATAGTTCATTGCTATAGTAAAGAAGTGCAACCAATTTTTGTATATTGATTTTGTATCCTGCAACTTCACTGAATTGTTTTTTTAGTTCAAATATTTTTGATGGATTTTTTAGGGTTTTCTATATATCATATTATGTCATTAGCAAATGGAGACAGCTTGACTTCATCCTGTGTGATGTATTTGTTTGTTTTGCTTTCCTAACTGCTCTGGCTGGAAGGCAAGAGTGGGCATCTGGGCTTCCTGATCTTTGAGGAAAAGCTACGAGCTTTTTACCATTGAGTCTGATGTTTACTGTGGGCTTGTCATATGACCTTTATTATTTTGTGGTACATTTCATCTGTATTTAATTTTTGAGAGTTTATATCATGAAAGGTTGTTAATTCGGTCAACTGCTTTTTCTGCATCTATTGAGAGCATTATACGATTTCTATGTTTCATTCTTTTAATGTGGTGTGTCACATTTTTGATTTGCTTATGTTGGACTATGTATGCTTGCATCCCAGGAACAAATCCCATTTGATAATGGCGTATGATCCTATAATGTATTGTTGAATTTGGTTTGCTGATGTTTTGTTGGGGATTTTTGCAATTACGTTCATCATGGATATTGACTTGTAATTTGCTTTACTTGTGGTGCCCTTGTCTGATTTTAGTACCTAGGTAATGCTGATCTCAGGAAATGAGTTTGGAAGTATTCCCTTTTCTTCAAATGTTTGGAAGAGCTCAAGAAGGATTGGCATTAATTCTTCTACAAATATTTGGTAGAATTCACCAGTGATGTCATCTGACACTGGGCCCTTCTGTTTTTGGGGAGTTGTTGATTACTGATTCAATATTGTTGCTAGTAATTTGCCTGTTCAGATTTCTAGTATTTCTTCATGAGTCAGTTATATGTTTTTAGGAATTTATTTTTTGTTCTAGGGTTTCTGATTTGTCGCTGTGTCATTGTTCATAGTTTTTTAGTGTTTAGGTCATTGGTATTTATATTTTATCATTTGTAATGCTTCATCTTCTATTTTTTATTTATTTATTTGAGCCTTCTCTTTTTTTCCTTAGTCTTAAGTGTAGGCTAATTAGAAGCCAGCACCTCAGGCAGCAGCTGGTAAAGTATATAATCAAACCCTTTCCAGGAAAAAAACCAAAAAACAGAAAGATTGTTGTTTTTGTGTGCAATCTTCATTAGGGAGAGAGGGGCCAGGGATAGCTGTAGGGTGTGATCTCACGCATTTAACAACTGCATCTTTCTTTGTTATAGTTTGTAGTCTTGTGAGACTCATGAATGCCATCCCCATTGCCTGTCAGAACTAGCTGATTTGTGGGCTTGTCTTTCCGGTGGCAACCTTAAAAGCTGGGACACTATATGTATGATCCAAACCCTTCATTTTTCAGGGAGAAGCTGGAAGCTGGAAGTTCCCTCTTTCTGTAAGGCACTGTGTTGGAACTGGAATTTAGGAAGAGAGTGTGTCTCAGCCTTTCCAAACCATTTCGATGTGGGTATTTTCTCAGTCACCAAAGTGGAGGAGTCAACTCAACTAGTTTCGGGATTTCTCTCGGAGGAAATTGGCCATGTGTAGCTGTATGTTTGGTATGTTCGGGAGGATGGAAATTCAGGAACCTCCGATGTCACTATCTTGGTTATGTCCTGGGATTCGTTCTTGGTTCTTCTTTTCTCTCAACATGACAACAAATTTTTAACTACATCCTGAAAATTAAATTTCTTTATATTTCTGTAATTGATCATTATCTTTCTATCTTCTCTAATTATGTATTAATTATCTTTCTCATCAGAAGCAACTTCTTTACTCCTTGTTTCATTTTTCACATCCTCATAATTGTTGTCTTGACTTTAAACTGTTTAGGATCTTCTTGAAATTATTCAGCAGTTTTTCAAAACTATAAACACAATAGGCAATTTCATTCATAGTCTAGATTTTGCCTAGTATTTCAGCCTTACTGTCAATAATGTGTTAATATTTGCTTCTCCCTCCAGATACACCCACAGGATGTTGTCAGGATTAAATTAGACACTGTATCCAAAATACTGTTCAATTTGCAATTTGTGCCAGACATTGTTTTTATTGTATCAGTATAAAAGTTAATAAAATATAGGCCATACATTTAGGATCTCACCAAGGATCTGATCTCAAAGTAGCCTTTGTATGTGATTCTGGGCAGCAAAAATGCATTTTTAAAAATTTTGTCATGAAATGCCACTGAATTGTTTTTCTGTAGTTATTAATTTTCACCCATTAAGCAACTTGTATCTCCTCAAATTGCTGTATCCTTTTTCTTTATGGATCTTTGAACCATAAAGATGTTTTTCTCCATTAAATGGATGTTTTTCTCCATTAAATTATTAATTCTGAATTAAAGAGATTGATCTAAATTACTTTCTAAACCTGTACAGTGTTTGTATCATTTATCCAAATAATTGTTTATAAGTGTTCATTTATTTACTTGAAATATATGCAGTTTTATTTAAAGGTAATTCTATAAGGGGTTTTCGTTGGAGAGTTTTAATACATTTCAACTACATCAGGACATGAGTATACCATTTGTTACAGTGAGTAGTAGCATTGTGCTTGACACATTCATCATAGTGTTCTTGCCTGATTGATTAATATTATGAAGAGTGATTTACTATTTAATTGGTCTATAAGGGTTAATGAAAACTCCAAGCATTGTTAATATTATTAGAAAATATGGAAACTGGGAAAATCATTGCTCAGGTTTTATAATCATGAAATATCATATAACATAGCTTCTATAGTTAATATATTTTTTCTAAAAACAATAAATTGAGTTAGTGGCCATGAAAAACATTTCATCTGTATTTCTAGGTAAAAAAAAAAAATCTTGAAAATTGATCTCGGGTCATGCAGAGGTGAGCTAGGTAGAAAATAAAAGAATGTTGATATCACTATTGCTTGTAGTAGAAATGTCACAGAGCAGCTACAACTCTGCTATATAACTTAACCTTTCTGTGTACTGGCCATTTATTTCTTTAATTTCCTGACTAGAATAGAATTGTGCACCTTTTTTTTTTAGTTTAAATTAGAAATGTCTCCTAGACATTTATCTTTATTGTGATCTCCTGTATAAAGTTCAGGGATTTTGCTGCTCAGATAATAGAATCTTTTAAAGTCTTGACAATATAGTACCTGTAGATATAGCAGTGTTAAACATGTTATAACAATTTCCACTTAAAACACATTTCTTTTCTTGAAGTTATGCATTGCACACTGTAAAAATATAATGCATTGAAATGATAACTCCTGGAATTAGTTTTATATGCAGTGTTAGCCATGTTAGGTGTGTATATACAATACAAAGCACATTTTTAAGAAAGCACTCTTTTGTCAAATCAATTTGCTCAAATATTTGTCAAATCAATTTCCATTGCTCAAATATTTTTGAGCAATGAAAATATTTGTTTGTCCATTTGAGCAAAATTTGGGCTGGCTGAGTGGCTCAGTTGGTTAAGAGTTCGCTCAAGAGTGTGAGCTGAGCTCTGAGCAACGGCGGTTCAATGCCAGCCTGAGCTGAGTTGCCATTGAGCTGCCAACAGGTGGCAGGATGGCTCAGCTAAAAAAAAAAAAAAAAAGAAAAAAAAATCCCATTTAAGCAAAATTTAAATGGAATCCACCTTAGAAAAAAATCTTGAAGTGTGTCCATTTTACATACAATCTCAGATCATTCATTCTTTTTCCTAGCATAACTAAACATAGCTAATCGCTCTGCTCCCTGATTCTTCTGTTTCTACTGCATTTTACCTAACTGAAACATACTATTCTGAAAGTTGCCTCAAGTACACATTATGATCTGAATCATTTTACCTTTAACTTTTAAACAAAAAGACTAAATATCTCACTAAAAGAATTTTGGGCATCAACTAGGTGCAGGAATTTTGGTAAGGCCAGCTAGTAATAGACTTAAAATTGCACAGATTTAAAGCAGACTGGCTTTGCTTTTTCTGTTGTTGTTTTTTTAAGGGTGATTTGCAAAACATGTGGTAATAAGCTTTTCATTGTTCCTCTGAGTCAAAAGCTATATGTACTGAGACCCAGATGGTGGAGACCAAATATTTTGTGCCTTTAATCACTGACTTCTAATCTTAAACATTATTCCTATACTGAAAGTTGTTTTGAAAAGTACTAAATCATTACTATGCCTGTTATTGCAACTGGGCTATGTAGCTTTATAGAAAGAGATGTAATGTTGATCTACACTTTATTTTCAAATATAATGTAGCTATATTTTTCTGTCTATTCAATGAGATCATCCATTTTCTTCTTCAACTACATGAAGTTAAAATGCAAAAATTACACTGCAATAAATTACAAGGAAGTTGATATGTTATTTGATTTAGAATGAGGGATTTATAGTTAAAAAGATTTCTGTCAGGTTTTTTTTATGCGTTGGTAAAGTGATAAGTACCAGAAAATTAAAATATTCTATTTCTATTTTTTCTTATCCTTTTGAAAGAGAAACTCTATATTATTTGTTATTAGAATACATGAGACAACTTTTACAGAACAAAATTATAATTGGTTTTCTGTTACAAGTAAAAATATTGTAGCTGGTGGATAACTTTAGGAACAATTGTCACCCCAATAAACTTTAATCAAAAAAACACTCAAAAGAAAAAAAAAAAAAGCTAGTGGGAATATAATTCAGAGAAATATAAGGCAAATCTTATTTTGCCTTTAAATTTCTAGGTACAACAGATATTTCATCAGCCTGTATAACAAATAATTAAACAGTTTCATAAATAAACTCAATAGAAATAAAAACTACAAGGACATTTTTAGCAACATTATCTTAGATATTTTACTAAGTTAGAGTAAAGCTGTGAAGAACTAAAAAAAAAAAAGTAAATGTTTTGTTGACAATAAGAGAGTTTTCCCAGGCTAGGAAGATAAAAGTACTACAAATTAAGAGAAGCAAAGCAGTTTTGATAATTATAATTAAATGATATAAGTGAATATGTAAGTGGTATAAGCTATACAGTAATGAAATCCTTATTGCTAAATTACATCACTACATACATAAATCAATATGCATACAGATAAAAATGAAAACATGTAAACATATAAACATTTATATTTAAAATGAATGAGTTTCTTAGTTCTCCAAAACAAAATTTTTTTTCTGAAGAAAAATGAAATGTTATTATTTTACAAAATTTAAGTGAAAGAAAATTAGTCTAAGTTTAGGTTCGATAGAAAATGTTCTAAATCTTAAATAATAAATTAAGTATAATTATAATGTTTGCATTACCTGAGGGAAAATTACTTTCTCTAAATCACTACTCAAATTGGTTTTGTTGATACAATTTCTTCTTATATGACTCCTCTTGGTTAGTTGGTTTTCTTTGTTTCTCCCTGACATCAGAAGAAATCTACCTATGAACTTTCTCCTGATTTTTTGTGTACATGAAAGAATATTTAGGTTAAAAGGCACCATATATACACATACTGATTATATTTCTTATATACAGGATTGTCCATACATACTCATTCATATGCACATATTTTCTATATGCACTCAAGCTTCTTCCCCTCAAGGCTATTGTCTATATTTAAGTCCATCCATAATTACTTGATTCCAGGCATAGGGGAAGTTGTAGTTCTCTTGTTAGAAGTCAACATTTCTAATTAGGACCTTGTATTTTGCCCATTCTATGTTCTGGAAATAAAACATGTTGCTTTCTTTATTTTCAAATTATAACATGTCTTAAGAATATAGACCTGCCTAATTTCTACTTAGTGATACATAATCCTTAAAAATAGTTCCCTATTTTCTTTCAGTGTATATTCTTATTTGCTTTAATGTATATACTTTCAAATGTTATATTCATATAAATTATTTAATTTATTTCCCACCTGAAACTACTTTATTTCCTTCTGGGCCAGCAGAGGAAAATAAAAAGTGTTTCATAATTTTAAAATGAACTGAACTAGAGTAAAAATTACTATTGCCCTTAAGTTGTAAGAAATACCAAGTGTGTATATATCATAAAAGATAATTACAACATAAATGTCATGAGGGACAAGAATTCAAATATTAAAGTATTTAAATATGTATGGTTATGCCATTAGGTTACTTTAGAAAATTTATACAGTAACAAATAAAGTCATTTCAAGTCATTGTTCCAGATACATAAAAATAAGAATTTTAATCTTTTTTTCACATATGACTTTGATTTAAGGTAAATATTTTGAAGATTTAAAAATGTATGTTGGTTATATGGAACTCAAAGAATTTGTTTCCTACCCACCCAAATAATTACCAGTTGCATTTCTACAAATTAATTTGAATAGCACACAGGATGTAAATGAATTTTGTGAGTTATCTGGACATGAATCTTGTTAGTATCATAATGCTGAGTGAGAAAGCTACACAATTACAGATAAGTTATGATTTTTTGAAAAAATTTTGTATGGTAGCATATTTATATACAAAAGATCTCTCTAACATCAAAAGTTCCCTGCTGGCCGAGTGGCACGTTGGTTAAGATCTGGCTTGGATTGCCAACTCTGAGTGGCAGGGCCCTGGTTCGGATCCTGCATGTGAAGGCCAGAGACACTGCCTTCTACAGCTAAGATGGTGAACAACAGCTCAACCTGGAGCTGGACTGCTGTGAGTGGCCAGCAACTGCATAGTTGCAACCTTTGCTGCAGTGGCTGCCATAAGCTATAGTTGAGTGGCCAGCAGCCAGTGTGAGCAGCTGGCAGCCAGTGTAAGCTGCCAAGAGCCTCTGTGAGTGGCCCTCCAGAGGCCGGTGACCGAACTGCCTCACCCGGGGGGAAGAGCGCAATGACGATACCAACATGGGCCCGTGAAGCAATGCCCTCCACAACTAGAATGAAGAATAAAAGGACAGCAACTTGTCTATTCCCCTTTCCCAGTTCCCCAACGCTGTTCCCCTCCCCCAATTCCCCAATAAAATCTTAAAAAAAACAAAACTGTTTTCTAACTACTCCACTGAGCAGGGTTTTCTGTGTTCTGGAGCAAAATCTCGTGAATGAGTGGTATCTGATATGAAAGTGTGCAAGATGAATATAGTATTATAAATTGTAGTATAAATTTTTGTTCTTTACCTTAGACTATTAATTCTAATCCATCATCTTTGTTAAGCACGTATATAATGAAGGCAAGGCCAATGCCAAGGCCTGCCTGATTTGACCTGTAAAAAGAAAAGGAAGCAATTTTAAATGTACAGTCTATTACATACATAGACAGAGGTAAGACAAATATGCCAATGTGCCATTTTGGAAACAATAAGGGCTGGGTGACTGCAACACAGGTTGTGGGAAACTGTGCTGCTGAGGAAAGAATTCTAGGCTGCAGCCAAGCAGCCATTTTCTTCAGTTCTATTCTAAGGAGACAGAGCCAGAAGGCATTCTTGAGAGTCTAAGGTAAGCTGACACTCAAGCCTTTGCCTATGTGGATATAGAAAAGTTCTCTAGGGTACCATGGTACTGTCATTCCTCCATAATGTCCAATAGTAGCTGTTAACACATAAGAAAGTATGATGCATTTGTTTCACTTGTTCTTTTCTTTAAAAAATGAAAACAGAAAGTAACTATAGAGGATTTCTACCTTTAGTAGAGATGAAGTACTTCATATAGGGCCAAACATCTATGTATAACATTTATAAATTTGAGACAAAATAATACAAATAACCATCTGAAGAAAAAAACAGCTGGAAGTGAGTTGACATTGGAAGAAGAGAAAGAGCTGGGTGATTTTCTCATTCTTAAAGCTTTTCACCCAATGATTGTGTGAAGTGTCTAAAATAAGATAAAATCATTCAGTCTTACTGATTGAGAGGTCAGAGGTTACAGAGTTTTGAGTGTTCCCAGTGAGAGGAGAAACCCAGTAAAGGAGAGCACAGAGGGGCTAGGAAGGCTCTGAATATACACACTGTCCAAATCTCTGGTTGATGCTTGAACTATGAAGTGAAAGGAAGGTTCAAGAAGCACAGCTAAGACTCCTCCTAATCTCGTCTCCCTCTTCTCAACTTCTTCCTTTACTATTTTTCATAACTCTTAACATTTTCTACATAAGTTTATGCCACACAACACAACCTAAATTCCTTTATTCCCTAGAGTTCATGAACATGGAATATGGGTAGAATAGACCTTATTAAATATTTTGGATAGTGTATAATCTTCACTAAACAGATTATAGTTCTGATTATTATAGGAACATTATTTATGTTAAGACTTGCCTTAGGTAGTTTCTTATTGGCCATTTATTCATTTAAGTCATTCATTTAATCTTATTTTCTTTGTACATCTTCTAGATCTTAGGCTCAATGCTAGTAGATGAATATGATGGGATATAATGCTGATCAACAAGAACAGCAGTAAAGCTGATTATGTCAATAAAGCTTAAATTCTAGAGGAGAGACAGAAAAATGAAAAAAAAACTACTAATTAACTATAAGTTTAGGTAAGTGCTATTATAAAACAAATTGTATTTTCTAATGTACAAAATGTAGCCTATGCTGTTAAATTTTTATGGTTATAATAGAAATTGCCTCTGATATGACATTGAATATTAAATATGTACAATAAGAAACCAAATACGTAAAAAGAATGGAAGACAACAGAACCATAAGATTGGAATTTATCCTTGTGCAGAAAATAGTACATTGGAAGAACTAGAAAGCTAGTATGGATGGCATAAAATTAGAGTTACATTGCTTCTTCAAACAACCAGGAAGAGAACATCTCCTAGCAAGATGGGCAATATATTGCAATGTACTGTAAGGTAATTGCAATGTACTGTAAGGTAATTGTTTACATCCCATGTCCTTTGATATACCTTATTGGTTAGAGTTTAGTCACCGGTCATGTCCATACACAAGGAAAAGGGATTATTCAAGGGCATGAATTCCATCAGGCAGGGATCATTGAGGCTGCTTTAAAGTCTATCTGCCACCAGTGCCAATTTCTTACAGAGTATATGTTAGGAATTATACATAAAAAATTGTAAGGAAAATTAAAGTCTCAGGATATCATTAATTTTTCTCTTTTGAGTCTTTCCAGAGTCTGGGCTAGGAGAATTTATTATCCTATATCACCTAAACATAATTAGGAAGTCAAATGATTTAAAATAATTTTTCTGTCCCTCAGAAAGCTGGTTTACTTCTAGTTCACATTTTATTCTTTTGGGGTTTAAATCGAAGTCTACTGTTGGTGACAGTATGCTTTTAGGAGTCCCTTTTTAGCAAAATAAAATTCAAACGCACCACTACCTCTCCTTTCCTTCCCAGTTAACTTACTCTAAGTTCCTCAGCTCCTCTGCAGTTTTTCAGCCTCTCAGCCACCAATTTTGGAATCAGCAGTTGTCTCAAGAGGAATACTAACCACCAATTCTAGGCACAGTTATTTACTCGTGTCCCAAAAATTTCTTATTAACATAATGGCTCTCTAAAGACTTCAAATATATGATTTTCCCAAGCTTTCTAATTACTTTCAATTATAAGGTTGAACAAACCTTGCAGGCCACCATTACCCAAAAGAAAACTCTTGTAGTAATATATTTAAAAGCATTACTTTACCTATGATTCAAGTATACTTTGTCTTTAATTTTAAATATGTTCAAACAATTTCCACAGAACGTTATAAAAGCAACATAAAAATAAGTATTATAAAAGTTATCTAAAAATTTATTTTCCATCATGGATCATAATAGCATCTCTACCAGATCCCAGTAGAGCTTTATCATATTCTTGTCTGAAATACCCACAAAGCCATAACTCTCTATCCCATTATGTGAATTACAGACAACTAAGTGCCAAAAACACTAGTCATTCTCCCACAGGCAGACCCAAACTCAGGAATAAAATAATGTGGAGTTCAGATAATGGCATGGCCTAGTTTTGATATATGAAACACAGCCATCCAAACAAAATTAAGAGCTTAAAGTGCACATTCAGGACTCCCTTCACTGGGTTAGAATCTGCCTCTGCTACTATTTTTGACTATGGAAACCTGGACAAGTTATTTCAGCTACATGAATTTCATTTTTCTTATTTGTAAAATAAGAATGATTCTCAATGATTAATTAAGCCTACCTCCCTCATAAGATTGCTCAGAGGAATACATGATTTAGAGTATGAAAAGTCTTAGAATGCTGCCTACAACCTAGTACATTATCAATGAAAGAGAAGTGCTCTCCTCTGAAATAAGAGAGTGGAGCAATAAATTGAAACCTGGGATCCTACAGTCATTGCTTCAGAAAAATAGAGGAAGAAGTAAAAGAATTTCTCTGGATTATGGAGGAATATAATCCCAGAATTATAGGTATGCCACAGCCTAGAAAGCAAGAATCTCAACTGAAAATTCTAAATGGCATGTCTTTTCTTAAATAAATTAAACTGATATATCAACTGATTGATGCTCATTTAAAATATTTTTAGAATTCTGTTGTAATATTAATTCAACTCTGCCATCTACCACAGAAAAAATATCCCTTTATATATCCATGTGAGCCATAAAACAAGCACAGAACATTCACAATGTTCTTAGAAGTGGAACCATTTACTAAGAAAATTCTTGTACATTGTTACTGAATGTGTCTTACTGAGTTGTCTTACCACTTCCATAACCACAAGCTTAATTGTCTGAGAATTACAAAATTAAAACTTGTTAACAGATTCTATGTGAAAATTTAATTTTAATCATAAATTTATTTTTCTTATAAATCAGATTACATTTGTTGACAGTCAATAAGATACTATTTTTAACAAAAAAGGTATTAATTTATAGTTACTATAATAATACTTCTAAATATTGTTTTTTTCAGGGTAATAAAGACCATGAAATTATTTCCAGCTATCCAATAACTGCAAGTAGCTCAAATGAAAAAGATTGTTAACTAAACTAGAACTATTTTTGAGCATTCCTGACTATGTGTTTATGCAGCCCTGTTTTTACAAGTTCAAAACTGAACCTGGAAAGAACTCCTTGAATGTAGATGGTATATCCTTTGATTTTCCCCTTGTATTCAACTGGATTAATAAATTGATAAGATAGTTGAATTATATAATATAAAAATAATGCAAATATTAGATGAGTATTAAAATATAAGTTTTTTTATAATACCAATAGAAAGGATAAGCTAAAATTTAATCTAAAGCAGAGGCAAAGACTATCATTTAAATTTTTTAAAATATTAATTATGTGATTTAAGAATTCATCTGAAGATTAAACTGTGGTATATACAAGTGATCCAATTAAATAGATAAGTGCTTTATGGTTTTATACACATTAGTACCTGCAGTAATGAATTTTTCAGGTAAGACCTTAAATCCAGTGCAATTATGTCCATGTATAAGGTCTCACTTTTTTCTACTGATAGCTCTTGCCTATTATAAAGCTCAACGTGGATTACCTTCTCATTTATCTCCTCCTTGTATCACTAGGAAATAAATCTTTAGAATAATACTACCTATTCAGGAGAAAGAGTATTGTTTTATTACTATAGAAATATATTTTGCCAATGTTTTGATTTCTAGACCCAAGTAGCAGGGGTGTTTCTGGACAGATTCTGACTACATAAAGGGAAGTGTTAGACATATTATTTAAATATAATATTTTGGTAATAGTAATGTGAAAGTGCAATAATGTGGCAACCTGATTTTAAGTGACTAATTGAGTAGAAAAATAGACTAGTAGAGCCTCATTCTAGAAATTCTCTATGCATAAATTATTTATGATAGACAATTAGATTGGTTAGAAAGCTCACATCTGTATATTTGATATTGTGTAGCTCCCACCTAAAATTGATATCAAAGCAATGAAAACTATGGAATAAGCTTCTTTTTAATAGTTATTATTATATCTGCAATGCAGACTGAATTATACAAAATCATTCATATTTTCTTGTCAGCTTCCCAGTTCCTTAATCTTGGACACATTGTTTGGTTCCATTATTTTTGTACAATAAGCAACTCTATAATAAATATTTTGATCAGATTCAAAGGAGGGTGTTTTCATTCACTTAAATACTGAAATAACTTTTGTATTGATTTATTTGTTTCTTTATTTAAATTTCCCCATATAAGTAAGTGATCTTTTGCTATATTACTTTCTTCCAGTTTATTTTCTATTTTCTTTTTATTCCTCTTTTTATTTTCTGAAATACATAGCAATCTCCTTAATTTCTTTCAATTTCTAGATAATTAAAAATATTTTGATTTATTAGTGTATCTCGTCTCAAATCTTTAATCATTTAGAACAACAACAAAAAACAATATCATGAACTTTTTTCTCCTTCCTTCCTTTATTTTTCTGCTGTTACTTTCAACTGAAGGCATCATTAACTGACAAAATAAAATATACATTTTCTATTACCAAAAATATTCATTATAAATTCTGACTATATAGACAATCTCAATTAAAGTACTAAAATTCACTTACAACCACTCAGAGATAATTATGGACAGTATGCTGAATATTAAATTTTAATATTTTGTTATGCATAAAGTATATTTATAATTGTGTATATATCAACACATAAATACATATGTATTTATAAATGTAGCATAATAAGTTAGATAATTTCACGTAGGAATACCTTTTAAAGCTCATTTTGATCCCAAATAAATAAACTACAATGTACATGTCGAAAGATGTTTATTTTTCTTTACCATATAGTCCAAATAATATGACATATGTATGTTTTAACATTTTTTATAAAATTGTTCTAATATTCCAGATTTAACATATTTTTCCTCTATTAATGTTCTTTATAGTTTATAAATTTGCTCAGAATTTTTCAAGGTAAGATCTTCAGAGGAAAGCTGACTGCAGTAAATATGTCTAAAGTAGGAATGAACTTTTTGTTTCTGTAAAACCACAAAGCATTCTCTTTCTACTTCAGTTTTTAAAATGTCATTATTTTTATGACATTTTGAATTTCAGAATATGGCCACATATGTAATCACTAAAGGTGTTTTTTGAAATAGGTGAATTGAGAAATCATATAATTAAACTTTATATAAAAAACTTAGAGTTCCTCAATGATTAAAGTTAAATCAAAACTATGGAATTATTTAAAGCATAAAAAGTTAAAACTTTTATTTTTCTCTATTCTCTATGGAAAAAATATGATTTATGGTTAAGTCAGTACTTTTATACAATCAAGCTATAAAACAAAAATTAAAATTCTTTTTAAAATAAAATTACATATATAAGTTTAACTGGTAAATTGCACAATGCATATTTTGTATCACTTGACTAATATAACTTTCAGGGAAATATTGCTTATATAAGACATGTTATATAATCCTATAAATTAAGTAGTTTATCATGTTGAAATTACCTTTTGAAATATAGATGATATCTACATATATATTATATTCTTTGATAAACACAGCATTAGAAAGTTACCTCAGAAAACCAAGATATGATAGATCGACAACAGATTTAAAATAACAAAAACAAATAAATTGACATGTTTTGTATGTTCTTGGATTCTTTACTAACAAGCATTATTTTAATAATGATACCAAACTACCAGTCACCAAATGGGTAACTTTGTACCACCTGAACACCAAATGAGATAAAGTAGGAAAAAAGTTGTATTGTAATTACACAGTAGATAGACAGAATTAAATTTATTGTGAGAACAGAGAACCCACCCTATGACTATGTTACCTGGGAGGGGCCAGAGGTCCCTTCTGTTGGGAGACAGATAAGCCTTTTAGGATTCTGCATATCTTATGAGTGGTGATATTGGCTCTTAGTTCCAGACTATTTTTCCAAGTATGTGTTTATTTCAAAATGCCTTAGTATATAGAGTTTGTCCCTTTGCAGTAAAAGGGGGATTTATTTGCTTGTATCCCATTGTAATATTTGGGTTTACTAAAGCTGGAGTCCCTCAGCCATGAGGAAAACCTCACTGTGTAGCCAGCCTCTACTGTAGCCTCTTATTAATATTTCACCACTGTGGTAGTTGTGGGGGAGGTGTATTAGTTTTCTATTGCTGCGTAACAAATTACCACAAATTTAGTGGCTTGAAACAATACAAATATATGGTCTCACAGTTTCTATAGGTCAGATGTTTGGGTACATAGTGGTCCAATTCTCTGCTCAGGCTCTCACTGAGCAGAAATCAAAATACCAAGTGGAGCTGTGGTTCTCCTCTGGGGCTCAGGGTCCTCTTCCAACTTCATTAATTGTCACAGAATTCATTCCTTTGCAACTGCAGGGACAGAGGTCCATGTTTTGCTGCTAACCTGTGTGCCAGGGATTTCTTTCAGCTCCTAGAGGTGAGCAGAATTCCTTGCCATGGGGCCCCATATGAAATACACAGCATGATGTTTTCATCATTTCAGGCCAGTCTGAGCTTGTGTCTCTGACTTCCTGTTCTACAACCAGGCAGAGAAAACACTTCAGTTTTTTAAGACTCATATGATTAAGTCAGTCCCACTCAAGATAATCTTAGATTATGTTACACTTCAAAATATTCAGTTTCTACTGAGACTCAGTGGAGGGGTATATACAAGGATGAGCAGGGTCTCTGGGGTCATCTAAGAATGATACCTAACACAGTGGGCAAGAAAACGTGGCATACACAGAGAGTAGCTTGCTGTACAATGAGTAATACAGTCTGTCTTTGAGAAATCAATCTTGTAGTTTGTGCCAATATTTGTGAAACAGTGTTAGTACAACTGTTTAAAAGCAGGGTAATATCACAGACAAATCACTGTTCTTGACAATTGTCTTCACCATAGTGATAATGTTCTGGTTGGAAAGAAACAAAAGATCTTTGAGAAGCTGATCATTTGTTTCTGGTTTGGGCTAGTAATACTAGGAAGAGCTCCTTCTTTGGGGCTGGGTAAGTTGACAAAAATGGTGATGATCAGATCCCATAAAGGCAGAGGCTAAATGGTAGCACTTAACTTTCAGAAGCAAGAGAGATGTAATTATCATCAGTATAAATATAGATAGCATCTTGCAGAGCCCTCACATTGGTTTCCTGGCACATGATATGGAAATAGAAATTATAGTAGAAAAGCAAAAATGAAGCTCTGAATATGACCTCCTTCCTATCCCAGCCGAGGCAGTGCATCACATGCATTGCTAAATCTCATTAGGAAATACAAACTGGAAACCCCATAGAAAACTAGAACCAACTGCCAGAGGAAAATACAGAGCTCAGTTTGGCTAAGATATGGGTTGATCCTACATGATGTACTAAGTGAAAATTGAAAATTGAAGATGAACTGCTACAACACGACAAACCAACTCAGGAGTGGCTCAAGAGGCTATTGATGAAGGTATGCCATCCAGTGGCAGACATGTGAGCAGAACACTATGTGACTCATTTTTTTAATGAAGGCTAAAATGTCCCTAATTAATAATATCCATAAACTATTGGTGTGAGAGATGGCTTGCCTGATTGCTCAAGGGCCTGAAAGTAGCAAATTTCAAAGACTAGGTGCAAGAGCATTTTGGGAAAAGATTTCTGGATAAAACTGGATAATAATGGCAGATCTTCATTATTCATATTTACATGCACTAGAGTACATCATCACAAAAGATGTCCTCGTGCATGTAGACAAGATCATGTTTCCTGTGCCTGCCAGTCTTTTTCCTTGGCTCCTTCACTGTTGGTACCATGGCTGCTATCAAAAGGAATGACTGATTTACCATCATGAACACTGAAAGCATTGCTGCTAGCCACAAGACTTACTTTGCAAAAGAATATATAACAGCAGACTCCTGATCATTGAATCAAGTTTTCCTATTCTAGCCACCCAGAAGCAGCAGTTCTAATAGAATGGAATGCACTACTAAATACTAAGCTAAGACACCAGCTCAGAGAGATTGTCCTGATGGGTTTGAGTCATATTCTTGAGGGTATAATAACTGCACAGAGCTAATAGCCAACTAATATATCATGTTCAAATACATGAAATGTAAAGATAAAAGCATATTTGTTCTCTCTAAAAGTCACTTCTAGTGAACCACTTAGAGAATTTTTATTGCAAATTCCTGAATCCTTAGGCTTTGCTGGATCAGAGGCCTAAGGTCTTGGTGGTAGTAGAGAGAGCTGATGAAAATGCTTCCTTTAGGGGCACAGGCAGATGTAGCTATTACTTTAGGCAATCAGTTTAGGGTCCATATATGGAACAGCAGGCAAAGAGTTAGTTACTTTACTTGCCAGGGATCATTGGTTCTGATTACCATGAGAAGGAAGCTAGGTTCACTGCTACATTATAGGTACAGGAAAATGTATGTATAAAACCCATGAGACCTACCAGGGTTTCACTTAATTCTTCCATAGCTCCTATAGTGACTAATGGGCAATTGCAACAATCATGACCTACAAAGGGTAAAGCAAGTAGGGGTTTTGACTTCCTCAGGATAGTATGGGATAAGCCAAACCAGAATTACTGAAATACGAGCCAAGGATGAGGTAAATCTATATAATTGGTACTGGAGGAGGCAGAACATTTTAGCTTTGGAAAAAATTGCAGTAACAAGAAATGTAGCTTGTTCCAATAGCATTCCTGAATTATGACTTTTGTAAATAGTTAGCCTGTGTTCCTAAATCACTCCAATATTGATTACAATTTTAGCTTCTTTCTGGTCTAAATAAGATTTTTGTTTTGTTTTGGTTTGGTTTGGCTCACTTGAAGTCAAACTGAATACTAATAGAAAACTCTATGTGTAAAAGAGATTGGCAGAGAAAAGTTTTTCAAGTGGAAGAGCAGACAGATGGGAATGTAAACCTAGGGAATACCAATATTTCAAGTTCGTGAAGAGTACGAAGTCTCTAAAGAGAGTAAGATTGCTGGACCAGAAGGCAGTAGGAAGCTAACGATGTCGAAGGTATTAAAGCCAAAATAATATTTCAAGTAGGAAGAAGTGGTCAATAATGTCAGTTTTTGTAAAACAAACAAACAAACAAACAAACAAACAAACCCCAAACAAGCAAGACAAAGATACAAATACTGCATTTTTAAAAATTTAGCAATTATTAAATATTTAGTTATTAGGATAGCTTTCTCTGATTTTAAAACTCAATAATAATGCATGTATGCTTCGCTTGCATCCATTTTGCTGTTTCCTTCGGTGACTGTTTTTTCATGTTGGCAATGTTAATTTTTATACTCAGTATTTTCAAATGTTTCATATTTCCAACATTTTTATATCCTTTTTGAAAAATGTTTATGCTTATTTAATATTTTTGGTCTTGATGTTCCATTAATCTGTTTGAAAAAAATTAAAGATATAAAAAATATAAGAAAAAAGACGTGAGCATACAAGAAGATGTATTAATATCTATATAATAAGAATCTAAAATGAAAGGAAATAAAAGTAATAAATAGGGGAGAAAAATATTTAAAGAAATAGTAACTAAGAATTTCCTCATATTTAAGAAAGATGAGAACATTCTACTTATTGTCTTCACATAGTGGAAACAATATATTTAAAATATTCAGACACAGTAGTGAAATTTAAAAACACAACACACATCAACTAAAGTATGCATATTCTTTCCAAATGCACACACACAAAAAACCCTATATACAAAACACGTATTTTTATGTATCAGCAATTAACAATAAAAATAGTTAAACCTATTTAAAATTGCATCCAAACACATCAAATACTTGGGGATAAACCTAACAATGTATGTTAGGAATTGGGCTCCTGGCCAAAAATGATATGTGGGGGTTTTCAGACCCAACCATAGGCAATTATAGGGGCTTTACCTGGCAGGCCTCATGGGGAAACGCTGCCTTCCACATGCCAGACTTGGTGCACAGCCAACACATGGCACTCTCTGAACAGAATTACTGTCAAAGCCCCCTGCTCCCCTGCCTGGCCATGTTCTCATACAATCTGCATTCTTAGTCAGCTGCCTCCATTTGGAGATCATTTATTTATAAGGGAAGCTGGAAGACATTTTTCTCCCCCCTCACTTAGTACTCATACTTTTCCACTTCTACTTTTTTTCTTTTGCCTCCCCTCAGTCTCCAACTTCATACAATTTTAGGAGTCTTTTTTTTCCTTTGAGGACTGTCTCAACAGTGTAATGATCCCCCTGCCCCTTCTATGCTGACCCAGAACCTGAAGCAAGGGGTCTACACCCTTTTTCCTCCGTGATTCCTCCTCTGGCTCCCATGCACTGTGCCTGGCTTAGGTTGTCCCTCCCTTGAGGAATCTTATCCATCATTAACTAACCAGCCATCTTTTGGTACCAAGTGGGATACATAAAATAAGCATAATATTGAAGTAATGATCTGTTTTTATGGAAAGGTGCATGAAGGCAGACAGGCAGGCATTGTGATGATAGATGGGAACCTCTAGAAGTCCTTTCTTGTAAGAATACTACTCAGGTTGGATTAGGGCCCACCCTAACTACCTCATTGCACTTACATATTTATATAAAATATTGAACTCCAAATGCAGTCAAATTCAACAAATGAATTTTAAAGGGAGACAAATCAGGAGATGACATTGTGCTACTAGTTTCCTTGGAAGTCACCAATTCTATGAAACCCATGTCAATGGTTTGAAATACATAGCACATTAATAACTTGTTCGTACTGCACATTTTCACCAACAGTGCACAAAGCTTGTATTTTCTTCACAACCTTGCCAACACTTGTTATTTTTTGTCCTTTTGGTAATAGCCATTCTAACAAGTGTGGGATTATATCTAATTATGGTTTTGATTTGCATGTCTCTGATGATTAATGATGTTGAGCACCTTTTATGTCACTGTTGGCCATTTGTATGTCTTCCTTGGAAAAATGTCTATTCAGATTCTCTGCCCAATTAATATAATTGTTTTTTGTTTGTTTGTTTTCAGTTGAGTTGCATGAGTCCTTCATATATTTTGGATACTCATCCCTTATTAGATGTATGTTTTATAAATACTTTCTTCCATCCTGTAGGTTACATTTTCATTTTGTTGATGTTTTTCTTTGCTGCACAGGAAGTGTTTGATGTAGTCCCAGTTGCTTATTTTTGCTTTTATTGCTTTTCGTGCTTAATCCCCCCACACACACACACACACACACACTCCCCAAAATCACTGCCAAGGCCATCATCAAGGAGCTTGCCTTATGTTTTTTTCTAGGTGTTTTATGATTTCAGGTTTATATTCAAGCCTTTAATCCATTTTTATTTGACTTTTGTATACAGTATAAGATATACAATCTTTTGCATATGGCTATCCAATTTTCCCAATATATTGAAGAGGCTGTCCTATCCCATTGTATATTCTTGGTTTCTTTGCTGTAATTAGTTGACTCTCTCTCTATGTGGGTTTATTTCTAGGGTCTCTATTCTGTTCTGTTGATCTATGTATCTGTTTTTATGCCGTTACCATACTGTTTCCATTAATATAGTGTTATTATATAATTTAAAATCAGGAGGTGTTCACCTCTAGTTTTGTTCTTTTTCTCAAGATTGCTTTTGTTATTTGGGTATTTTGTGGTTCCATGCTAATTTTGGATTTTTTTTTCTATTTCTATGAAAATTGTCATTGGCATTTTGATAAGGATTGCTTTGAATCTATAGATTGGTTTGGGTAGTATGGGCATTTTAACAGTATTAATTCTTCTAATCCATGGGCAGAAATTTTACTTATTTGCAACTACAACCAAAGTCCTTATAGCCTATGTTGCTAAATGGCTTCTAGGTTAACAACTACTGATGGCCATGATTAGTTTCACTCAGCACACAAACCAGGTCAAACAAAGAAAGCCTATTTAAACACCAGGCATCTATGGAAGATAAAAGAGGCTTAGTGTGACTTAAATGTTAGTTTTGTTTCTATTTTTAAGAGCAGAAAATTAAATCACTATATTCAGCATACAGAATTACTTTGCTTCCTAATCCCCAAAGATACTTTATATGAATGTATTTACTTGTCATATATAAAATACATATTCTTACCTAACTGTATCCAATAACCATTAAGTCATATAGTTATTTTAAATTGGCCATGATTTGTGGAAAGAGTGATCATTACTTTCTATGGATGCATCAGTTTTAAAATTGTGACTTCTCTAATAATGATAAATAATAATAATAATTGCAACTCATCAAATTTCATTTTTCAGAGAATCCAAGTTGTATTCAAATCATTCATAGAGTCTGAATTGTATTCAAATTATTAAATGTTATGTGTTAGGTATTACAATAATTTGAATATGTAATATGAAAAACATAGGAAGCTGTGTTTGGTTTATTTTTACTGATCATAGTAAAATGTGAGAGGAAAGAAATAAATTTAAGGAGTTATTAAGGAAAAAAGAAACCAGAATTTAAAGTTTTGAGAAATTCTCAGTCCATCCATATTGCAAAAAACAAGAAAGCCTGCTCTGGGAAGTATAGCAATACTACAGCTAGAAAATTATTTGATAAGAGATCATGGGTGTGACTCATGGCATCCTAAGCCATTTCAGCAGAAGCAAGGATTCACAGGTCTGAAAATCAAGAAGTGGACATGGGAGTAACACCACACATTATTATTCCTCATAATAGCAAAATGTCACTTTACACATAGCAAAATATTTGCTTTCTGTCCCCAGTCCTAATGCTGTATTGGCCTAGAGGTCTTAGTTCCAAAAGGAGAGATGCTTACACCAACAGACACAAATCAATAATGATTCAATTGAATTAGAAGTAAAGACCACCACCTGGCCAGTTTGGGCTCCTCATAACTCTAAATCAACAGGTAAAGAAGGGAGTTACTGTGCTGGCTGGAGAGAGTGATCCTGATTACCAGTGAGACATTGGACTGCTACTCTACAATGGAAGAAAGAAAGAGTATATCTGGAATACAGGATATTCCCAAAGCAATCTCTTAGTATTACCATGCTCTGTGATTAAAGTGAATGGGAAATAATGACAACCCAAACCAGGCAGGACTACTAATAGTCCAGATCCTTCAGGAATAAAGATTTGTGTCATTTCACCAAGTAAAGAACCAAAACTAGTTAAGGTGTTTGAAGACAAAGAAGATATGGAATGAATAGAGGAATATAATAGTTATGAATACCAGCTATGACCACATGACTAGGTACCAAAACAAGGGGTGAATTTGGGATGGTTAATTTTATGTGTCAACTTATGTGGACCATGGTGCTCAGGTATTTGGTCAAACATTTTTCTGGATGTTTATTTTAGGGTGTTTTTGGATGAACTTTATATTTAAATTGATACACTTTGATTAAAGCCGATGGGACTCTAAATATAGGTGGACCTCATACAAAGAGTTGAATGCCTAAATAGAACAAAAGGATGATCTCCCCCAAGCAAGAGGAAATTCTGCATAGTTTGCCTTCAGACTCCATCTGCAGCATTCACGCTTCCTGGTTCTCCAGCAGACTGCCTTTGAACTCAAACTGTAACAGTTTCCAGAGTCTCTAGACTGCCAACCAACCCCATCAAATTTTGGACTTGCTAAGACCGCACAATCATGGGAGCTAATTACTTATACATCCTATTGATTCTGCATTTCTAAAGAACTGTAATACAGAGGCTGAATTAAATTATGCAATAATAGGGCCTGCCAAGTGGCATGGTGGTTGAGCACTGGTTTGGGAAGCCAGCGGCCCCAGTTCGGGTCCCACATATGAGGGCCAGTAACACTGCCCTCAAAAAAAAAAAAAAAAGAAATTGTGCAATAATAAATAAGTACATCAAATGATCAAAAATTTGACATGTTGGAAAATTTATTAAAATATTTAGAAAAAAATGTTTACATTAATCAAAATTTTGTAATGTGCAAAATGATTATAAATGATTTGAGGCAATGACTTTACAAGCTATTTTGTTAATTGTATATTATAAATTTTATGAAGTGAGTTAATCAGATAAGCAAATGTTACCTATAGTGTAAAATTATTTCAGATGTAGTAAAAGATAGCTGATATAAATTAAGTAATGTTGAGACATATAATTTTCAAATCTTAAATTGCTTCATCTTCAAAGTAGATTTCTATCTCTGGTGCTTGTTTTAAACATGATATAGGTTGATTTACTTCATCATAGAAGGCAATGTCTAATTATCTATGATTCTAGAAAACTGTGTATCTTAAGAACATATATGTTGAATGAATTGTGTACGTATTTTATGAAAAAGTACAATATTAGTTTAAAGGCTCATATTTTTATTTATAGTTTTATATTTATTCATACATTAATAGCAATAGCATGTGTTTGCATTGACTGAGTTTGTTCTGAAAACTTGTAAACATTCATGATAATTGTATTTAAAAGAAAACCATGACTCTTATATTCTAATTTAAATTTCAGCAATGGGTTAATTTGAATTCAGACTATGAACAGTGGCAGTCTGTCAAAGTTATGTGAATTTTCTAAAACCTTTCTTGCTGTTGTTTCAATTTACATAGAATACAAATATACTGGGAATAAGTGAGCATGTGCACATATACAATCTTTCTATGTAACATTTCAAGATAATGCTTTTGAATTCTTTTGATTTATTTTTAAATTCCAGAATTTTATATTAGAATAAATTATAGAGAAATCTTGAATAGACACTTAAAGTCACACCCTAGTTCACATAATTGTCACTGGATGGCATAAATTCCACTCAAAAAAGGCAAAACAGGCTACCCCTTGATAAAATGGATGGCAATTAGAAGACATCAGAGGCACTTAAAACAATTCAATATCCTTTGCTTCCCTTATTTCCCATCTGAGTTATTAATACAGAGAGAGAGAGAGAGAGAGAGAGAGAGAGAGAGAGAAACATCCTTGTATACAAATTAAATGATGGCAAGAATTCTACTTTCAGAAATAACAATTTAGCTTCATAGTTGTTACCAATGTAATCAGTAATGTAAATCTGTGGACAAATTCAAGATATTAAAGGGATGTTCAGTGTAAGAGGGACTGGGGTCAGGAAATTACTGAGGGAGTAGAAGGGAAACATACAGCAAACTTTTGAATTCTGTCACATGTCCTAGAAGCAGGGAAATAGTGAATCATTCTAATTGTTACCATATTTAAAATCAACATAGTATCAGTTAAACTGAGTAGATATTTTATAACCAATTATTTCTTTCTCAGAATAAACATATGCTAATTTCATTACACAAAATCAAAGATTCCCATGTCTTCTATATGCTATGTTGTATAATATTTAGAAGTATTTGAAGTAGGGCTAGGTGATGTTTTAAAACTTTTGGGCACTATCTCAGATTAATTTATAGCCTTTAATAAGTCCTTCCAACCAATTCCCATTGACTTCAACATAGTGCTTTACATTTTATATCCCATGTGGATTCCTGCAGTTTCATAACACATTTCAAGCTTGAAATGGCTCTGACCATTCAAATGCCGAGTGTGCATAGAGGAAAAAAAAAAATCCATACTACAAAGTTTCCTTCCTTCCTTCTTTTCTTCCTTCCTTCCTTCCTTCCTTCCTTCCTTCCTTCCTTCCTTCCTTCTTCCCTCCTCTTCCCCTTTCCTCCCCTTCCCTCCCTTCTCCCCCTCTCCTCCCCTCCCTTTCTTCTCTCATTCTTTTTTTCATTCTTATTGCTTTCTGGCTTTCTTATTTTTCTTCTTCATTAACTTCTGAAATCCTTTTTATTTTACTAACCAAATTCTGGAGTATACATATCTAAATTATCTTATTGAGGTAAACAATGTCAGTACCAGATATTTGAAAATGATATTACCAAGAATTACTACATATTTCTTTAGCTTTTCTTTAGTTAAAATGTATTGGGGTGACAATGGTTAGTAAAATTATATAGGATATTGAGATTATTATGCTAAACAAAGTAAGTCAGAAGTCGAGAACCATATGACTTTACTGGTTTGTGGGATATAAAACTAAAAACAACAAAAGAACAAGACAAGCAAAGAAACAAAAACTCATAGACACAAACAATAGTTTAGTGAATTACTACATATTTAATTATTAGTTTCCAAATTTTAAAACTCTGAGGAAATATAACTTATTGATTAAGAAAAATGTGATTAACATGCATTAAGCATTGACTATGCCAAGCATGGTTTTAGACTTTTAAATATGTTAATAATAATATCTGGCATTCATTGAACACTAAAACTCTTTACATGAAATAATGCACTTAACAATAACAACCACATATTAGGAAACTGAGCATTAGAAACAGAGTTTCTTTTGACACACACAAATAAATTCCTCATTTATTCCTTCCATCAAACCTATCAATAATTATTTATATTTTAGAATTAACAAATTTTGAAGAGCCTATGAAACAGTCACTTTTAAAAGTAGCACCTCCAAAAAAGAAGTCAAAAAATGAAGAATACAGTAAAAAAAATAAAAAATGTATTAGAGGGAATAAACATTAGATTAGATGAAGCAGAGGTTCAAATCAGTGATTTGGAAGATAAGGTAGAAGAAAACACCAAATCAGACCAGCAAAAAGAAAAATGAACCCCAAAATTGTGGACTGGAAAGGGCCTTTGGGACAACATCAAGCACATACCAACATTCACATAATATGGTTACCAGGAAGGGAATAGAGAGAGCAAGGGATTGAAAGCCTATTTGAAGAAATATGAAGGAAAATTTCGTTAACCTGGTGAAAGAAATAGACAAACAAGCCCAGGAAGCACAGAGAGTTCCAAACAAGATGAACCCAAAGAGGCCCAAACCAAGACACATCATAATTAAAATGCCAAAGTTTAAAGATAAAGAGAAAATCTTAAAAACAGCAAGAGAAAAGCAGTTAGTGACCTGCAAAGGAGCTTCCTTAAGACTGTCAACTGATTTCTCAACAGAAACTTTCCAGATCAGATGGGATTGGTGAGATAGGAAAATTATAGACGATCAGGGAAATTGCCAGAGTAGAGGGAATCATGGTGGAAACTATAACAAAGCCAGGTATATAATTTATTAGCTAACAGATAGGTTTAAGTCACAGGACCTGCCAGAGTGACAAACTCAGGTGGGGGGAGGAAAAAGGCCACTTTTTCCCAGTCAGGGATTCCCAGGTAGAATGCATATTTTCAAAGAGGTTATGTAACATAACGTAAGACTGTTAGGAGTTCTTTCTTTAAAGCCAGTCTCCAGTAACATGCTCCTCTCAGAGCAAAGACAATGATTAAGCTGATTAAGCTCTAAGGAAACTAGGCATTTGGAGGAAACACCTCCTCCAGGCTGAGCAACAAATGTGACCCCAACATACAAAATGTATAAAAACCAAGGTTTTGCCCTAACTAGGGGGCAACCTAGTTGGGACCCCCCTCTCATTTTGAGAGCTGTTAATTTCTACTCTAATAAACTGTCTTCTACTGTAAACTCTACCTCTCTGGTCCGTGTCTCCATTCTTCAGCTTCATGAGACTACGATCCCGGCACAAGAGAAATATCTTACACCATTTGCACAAAATATTCAAAATGATGAGAAGCAAGGACCTACAACTAACATTGCTCGAAACAGCAAAGCTGTCATTTAGAATCGAAGAATAGGTAAAGAACTTCCCAGATAAGAAAAAGCTAATCGAGTTCATAACCACATAGGGTGGCTGAATGGATAAGAAAACAAGACCCTTATATATGCTGCATTAAAAAGATTCACTTCAGATAAAAATAAACAAATAAAACAAACAAACAACATCAACCAAGAAAACACAGACTGAAGGGAAAGGGATAGAAAAAGATATTTCATGGAAAAAACAAAAAAGTAAGCTGTGGTAGTAATACTCATAGCAGACAAAATGACTTTAAAACAAAGGCTATCACAAGAGACAAAGAAGGACCCAGTAATCCCACTTCTGGGTATTTATCCAAAGAAACCCAAAACACTAATTCAAAAAGACATGTGCATCCATATTTTCATTATAGCATTATTTACAATGGCCAAGATATGGAAGCAATTAAGTGCCCATTAATAGATGAATGGATAAAGACAAAGTGGTACATACATACAATAGAATATTACTGAGCCATAAAAAGAATGAAATCTTGCCATCTGCAACAACATGGGTGGACCTGGAGGCTATTATGCTGAGTGAAATAAGTCAGACAGAGAACTGACAAATACCATATGATTTCATTTCCATGTGGAATCCAAACAGCAAATGAACAAACAAAACAGAAACAAACTCATATACACAGAGAACATTCTAATGGTTGCCAGATAGAAAGGGGATGAGAGGTGTTGGTTGGAAAAGGGGAAGGGATAAAGAAGTACAAATTGGTAGTTGCAAATAGTCATGAGGATATAAAGTATAGCATAGAGAATATAGTCAATAATATAGTAATAACTATGTATGGTATCAAATGGGTACTAGACTAATCAGTCACAAAAATGTCTAATCACTACACCTGAAACTAATATAATATTGTATGTCAACTGAAATTGAAAAATAAAAAAATATATAGTGAAATAAAAGTAGCATCCCTAGGGCCATAAATAAAGGAGAGCAGGTACTTGAATGAAAATATGTATAATTCCAAATAACATGCATGCCCTTCCAACAAAATGTGATGATGAATATAATCTCTATATTTATGGACAGTTATATAAACAATCAGCACTTAATTTTTTCCAAAACATCAAGATTCTTTTTTTTTCTATTAAAATAATGTAGATAATTGCTTTTATGAACCACTTTACTATAAAAAAACATATTTTCTGATTATTTGAACTAACATTACTATTTATGGAAAAATTTATATATGAAAACAGTATAAACTTCCTTCCTGCTTGTGTAATACATATCAGACTATTCATTACTCAATTGAGCTTTTCACCCTTCCTCACATGGAAATAATCAAAAACGTTCTTGAGCATTTATCACTACAATATGTGTTAAGTTTAAGATGTATCTCTCAAAACATTTTCATATTTTCCAAAATACATTCATGCAAATTATCATTTGAGAATGTGACTAAATATGTGGTAATGATCAGTTTTATTATTAGTTCTTACTCAAGCAAAATGTAAAGTTAAGGGAATGAGAGTTGTCCACAAGAATATAGATATCAGTGGCGTAGATAGCTTTATGTAGGTCGTATATTGTGACTTGAAATTTACATGTAATTACAAACAGAAAATGATCTTATTATCTTTAATGTCACCATCATCATTGAAAATTTAAATAATGTGTAAAATAATGGATGACATTTTGGTAAAATTTAATTTTAATAATTCTGATGGACTGAATCTTAGGTCTCCCCAAAATTCATATGTTGAAACTCTACTCCCCAATGTGATGGTATTAAGAGGAGAGGGCTTTGAGAAGTACTTAGGATTAAAAGAGGTCTTGAAGGTAGAGTTCTCATGAATGGGATTAGTGCCCTTAGACAGTTGCCTCCTCTCTTTCTGCCATATGAAGGCACAATGAGAAGTTGGCACCCTGCAGCCAGGAAGAGGGCTTTTACCAGGACCCAACCATGCTGGTACCAGTACCTCAGACTTCCAGCTTCCAGAACTGTGAGAAATAAATTTCTGTTGTTGATAAACAGCCTGTGGTATTTTGGTACAGTAGCCCAAATACCTAAGACAATATTTGTATTTTACCTTAGAACTTACTTGATGGAATTTATTTCAGTATGGAGAATAAATGTAAGATAAAGTCACAAAACACTTTTGAATGTTTCCTGCTTCTTTTTTTATCTTTCTTTTTATTTTTATTAGTTTCAGGTGTACAACACAATGCAATAGTTATACTCTTTACCCCCCAAAGTGACAACCCCGTCCCCCAGTTCGCCACCCCACTCCCCCGCCATATCATACATATCTATCACAGCTCTCCTGACTCCCCTCCACAGTATACTCCACATCCCGTGACCATCCACATATTCAGTTACAGTGGGCATACAATACTATACAACATCAGTTTCAGGTGTACAGTGCAGTGATCAAACCTCTACTCCATCCACGAAGTGGTCTCCCTAACAAGACATGTGACTATCTGACAGGCCACAAAATTTTTACAACATTATTATATTCCCCGAACTGTGTTTCATATCCCTGTGGAAATACTGTAGTTGTCTATTTATGCTGTCTAATCCCTTCCCCTTCCCCCACATCCCCACCCTCGTCCCAACTAGCAACCCTCAGTTTTTCCTCTATATCTACGAGTCTGTTTACTTTGATCGTTCACTCAGTTCTTCAGACTCCACACACAAGTGAGATCACATGGTACCTGTCCTTCTCCGACTGACATATTTCAATAGTCTCTTCACAACATTATCAATTACATTCCCAGAACTGCCCCCATCTCCCTGCAGCAACATTGTAGTCCCATCTACACTGTCCAAAACCTTCCCCCTTTCCCTCTTCCCCACTCCCTTCCAGCCAATAACCATCAGTTTTTCCTTTATATCAATTCTTTCTGTGTTGATTTTCTGTCTAAAGGATCTGTCCATTGGTGACAATGGTGTTGAAGTCCCCTACTATGATAGTGTTATTGTTGATCTCTGTCTTTATGTCTGTTAAAATCTGTTATATGTAATTAGGAGTTCCTATGTTGGATGCATAAATGTTTATTAGGGTTATAGTGCCCTTCTTTGTCTTTTATTGTAGTCATTTTAAAGTCTATTTTGTCCAAAATAAGTAATGGTACTCCAGCTTTTTTTTTTCTTCTCATTTCCATTTGCATAAAGTAGCTTATTCCATCTGTAAACAGCATATACATGTGTCCTATTTTCTTATCCACTCAGCCACTCTCTGTCTTTTGATTGCAGCATTTAGCCCATTCACATTTAAAATGATTATTGATAGGTGCATATGTATTGCCATTTTGTTATTTGTATTCCTGGTCTACCTGCGTTAGCTTGTTTACCCCTTTCTTTTGTTTAAAAAAGCCCTTTTAACATTTCTTGCAATGCTGGCTTGGTGGTAATGAATTCCTTAAGCTTATTCTTTTTTGAGGAGCTCTTTATTTCTCCTTCAATTTTAAGTGATAGCCATGCTGGGTAGAGCAATCTCCGTTGTAGGCCTTTATTTTGTGTCACTTTGAGTATCTCCAGCCACTCCCTTTTGGCCTGCAGTTTCTGTAGACAAGTCAGCTGTTAGTCTAACAGGAGTTCCTTTGTATGTATCCTGCTGTCTTTCTCTTGCAGCCTCTAGGATTCTGTCTCTGTCTTTAACCTTTGCCATTTTAACTATGATGTGTCTTGATGTGGACCTGTTTGGATTCAGCTTGTTTGGAACCCTCTGCACTTCCTGGGCATGTATGTTGATTTCCTTCACCAGGGTAGGGAAGTTTTCAGTCATTATTTTTTCAAATACATTCTCGATCCCTTGCTTCTTCTCTTCTCCTTCTGGTATTCCTATGAGTCGAAGGTGGTTGCGCTTCACCTTGTCCCATAGGGCTCTTAAACTATTTTCATTGTTTTTTATTCTTTGGTCTTTTTGCTGTGCCAACTGGGTGATTTCTGCTATTTTATCTTCCAAATCGCTGATCCGCTCCTCTGCTTCATCTACTCTACTGGTGATTCCTTCGAGTGTGTTCTTCATTTCAGTAATTGTATTCTTTATTTCTAACAGGTTGTTTTTTATGGTTTCCCTATCCTTCTTTATGTCCTCGCTAAGTTCCTTAAACATTCTTATCATCAGTGTTCTAAACTCTGTCTCTGAAAGGTTGGCTCCCTCTGTTTCATTTAGTTCCATTTCTAGAGGTTTCTTCTGATCTTTTACTTGTGACATGTTTCTTTGTTTCCCCATTCTGGCTTTCGCTCTGGGATTGTTTTGATGTATTAGATAGATCACCAGGAGAGCCCTGGCTGGATCACGCAGGCACACAGCTCACGGCACAACACTCCCAGGAAATCTCCCAGTCTCAGCCTGTCCCAATCAGCCACTCGCAGATCAGGCCAAGCAGCCCAACAACCAATCACCAGTCTGGCAACTCTACAAGCACAGTAAGGAGAGCGGAGATCCGAGGCAGCTCGCGCACTCCCAGGTCTCAGTGAGCAGCCTGTTGGAGCCGGAGAGCACCTGCCCAGTGTTTCCCTGGCAACGCAGTATAAGCCGGGCGGAGGGTGGGGATCCAAGGCCTCAGGCGCGTGTGCGCACGCATTTCTGCACCAATTCCACCAGACCAATGAGATCTCGGACCTGATCCTCCGTGGGAGGGCCCAACCCTGACAAAATGGCGGCCTCCTGTATACCACTCTTGTGCAGACTCAACACCAGGGGAACAATAGTCCCAAAACCTCCAACCTTTGCACCAAAGGTGCTCAGTTCAGTCCGTCCCCGCAGGCTCCCGGGTCCGGCCCACACAGCCACTCCCTCCACCAGGAAACCAGGTAAGTGCTCACCAGCGAGCAAGCCTGGGGGCCGGCCCCACTGATTCTCCAGCTGCTCTTAGCCTCACCAAGCTGAGCAAAGAGACTCCTCACTAATTTACTGCCGGCTATGTTAGAACTTCTTTTCCCGGCAAAGGAACTCTAGGCTGGTGAGCTTGGTGTGCGGCCGGAGAGTCTCTCCCCCAGTGAGACAGCTTCTCTTAGCTGGGGCTTCCCTCATGGGACTCGCCCTCTCTCGTCTCCGCCCGTCCTACCAGACCCGACGTGGCCTCCTCTTTAAGTTCTTCATTTAGTGGTTCTGTTCATCTAGTGTTCCAGGGACCTCCAGGGTTGAATGCTGTGTAATTTGTAATTTTGGTGTGATCCTGGGAGGCAGTTAGCACAGCGTCTGTCTATTGCACCATTTTACCGGAAGTCGCTGTTTCCTGCTTCTTATATCTATTGCATATTACAGAAATGAATAAAATCTTATTTGTCTTTATTTTTCCAATATTTTTAAAACATATTTATGAAGAATCTATGGATGTTTCTTTTTAAGCTGATGTTTTACACACACACACACACACACACACACACACACACACACAAACACACCAAGTATTCTATCTCAAAATCTATGGAAACAGTTGTTTCTGAAGACCTATGGGACTAGATATTTTATTTGTCCTAAAAGGAACCTTGCTGCAAACATATAACTGCCATTAACCTAAATAACTAAAGAGCACTGCTGTCATTTCTTAGAACTCTATGTCTGGAAAAACATTTAATTAATTCACTTTCAAAAGGCATTTCCAAAATGTCAGTACCTTAGCATTTATTTTTTGAAAAGACTAAAATATATATCCTTGGCCATAATCCTTTTTTGTTATGGCAGTGGCTCCAGTTTCCAAGATAGCCTAAGAATTAATATATTAAGAAAAATGTCCCATTTATTCCAGGAAGACTAAGAATAATTTAAAACCCAAAACTCCCACTTAACACTCTTCAATTTTTTGAAAATAAACGGTTTTTTATTGTGTTCTAATAGGCACATGGGTTTTTATCCTTTTTTTTTTTTTTTTTCCCTGTACAGCTTTGTGGATATGTCTTGAAAAAACAAACTGTAAAGCTTTAAGAAACTCCTTTACATTGAAGATGTAGTGCTTTTTTCCAGGCTTGCTATCATAATAGATACATTAAGCAGATGTACTGCATGCAAGTTAACAGTTTTGTAAAGAAATAAAGATGTTTTAAAATTACTATAATGTAGGGATTGAGCCATTGCCTTCAAAAACAGCATATTTTATAATATTAAATATATGGGTAATAATCTTGGGAAATATGCTTAAGAATATCTTGTCCATCTGTCTATTTATTTATTCCTTTAATAATGAAAAAATAGGCAAAACATGTTATGTACAGATACAAAAATAGTGTTCAGTAAGAAGTACCATGATGATATTGAAAGAAAACTATATTAAAATATCTTCAGTTTTGTTTGTTTTTGTTTTTCTAAATTTCTTGTTGTCTTTTATAACTTTTCCTTGTCTTTATCAACTCTTAATGAGGAAAGTGCAGGTAAAAAAATGAAGTTATTTAAAGTCATCATGATGTAGGATATTTTTCTTGTGCCAGGATCGTAGTCTTGTAAAGCTGAAGAATGGAGACACGGACCAGAGCAGTAAAGTTTACAGCAGAGGACAGTTTATTAGGGTAGAAAGTAACAGCTGTCAAGACGAGAGGGGGTGCCAACTGGAGTGCCCACTAGTTAGGGTAAAAGCTTTGGTTTTTATACCTTTTGTATGTCTGGGGAGGGGGCTGGCTGTTGCCTTTTGGGGTTACATTTGTTGGAGGAGTTGTTTCCTCCAAATGCCTGATTTCCTTAGCGCTTAATCAGCTTAATCAATGTCTCTGCTCTGAAAGGAGCATGTTAGGGGAGACTAAACAGTCTTATGTTATGCTAAATAAACTCTTGGAGATATGCATTCCACCTGCGAATCCCTGACTGGGAAAAAGAGGCCTTTCTCTTCCCCAACCTGAGTTTGTCACTGGCAGGTCCTGTGACTTAATCCTGTCTGTTAGCTAATAAATTATTTCCCTGGCTTTGTTATAGTTTCCACCCTGATTCCCTCTGCCATGGCAAATGTCCTCACTGCCTATAATTTTCCTGACTGCCTATAATTTTCCTATCTCAATCATATGATTTTAACTGCACTCTATGTTTTTGGAATTTAAATTAATTGCTCTCCTAGAAAACTCATTTTCATCTCTGTTTAACAAGAATTTTTTTCTAATTTTAATTCTCTCGGCATTCATTCATTCCTTTATTAATTTCCAAAAAATATATGAGTGCAGCTTTTACCTTGTATGCTTTCCTTGTCTCAATGGCAGATAATGAATGAGTTGAAATCAATGGTCTTATTAGTCTAAAAAAAAACAATAAATGGGTATATCATGTATTGTAATTAATAACATCAGTATTATGTAAAAGAAAAAGTAAGAGAAAATAAATATTGTCACTAAGAAAATAATTCCCAAACAACCATACCACTACCACCACCAACAACTATCAAAAGAGGCACTTGACCTCTACTTTATGTGGGATAACATTTGATTTGGGTGCATAGTTATAATAATATTCTTCTTTTATTATTTAGCATAAATGCAATGTTTTGATTAGTGTCCTAGTTGTTTTAGGTGGCATTTAAATAATATATGCTAAGGCAAAAATATGTTTAATGTAGTAGATCCATTTGCCCCATAGTGATAAGTTAACTGAAATGATGTTATCAGAAAGCTCTGTTTTCTGCTAATTTATGGGAAATAAAGAATTATATTAATTTTCAGATAATGCTAGTTATAAGTAGATTACAATCTGTCACAAAGTCCTTGTAGTTCTTCCTTCTTCTCAACTTCCATCAAAGCTACCCTTTTCCATTTACATCACTGCCACCATTTTATAGCCCATTATTAATTCATATTTAGAAATACCAGACAATAGCAATACCCTGAAAACTTCATGCCTTGTCTCCAAAGTTGTTTTTTTCATTCAAAACTCCAGCAAGGAGCATATTTTCAAAAACTTCTATGATTTGTTTGGAAATTCACAAACATAAAGTCATTTGAATACTCACAAACATAAAATTAACCTATTCAGGCTGGCATTAAAAATCCTGTGTATGGGATTGAGCCAAGCAATGGTGATTCATATTGTTTCATTCAATCCATAAGAACAATTGGAATATCCAGACAGTTTTTAATAACCTGTTGATTTTAAAATAAATTTAAATCTACAAAAAAAAGTATAAAGGATAGAACAGAGAGTTGCCATTGTCTTACTCCCCTTGGGTTGCTATAATAAACAATAGAAATTTTACTTTATGGACAACAGGAATTTATTTCTCACAGTTCTGGAGACTGAGAAGCCCAAGCTCATGGTTCTGGAAGATTCAATGTGATGACTGGTAAGGGCCTGCTTCCTGGTTTATAGATGGTGCCTTCTCCCTGTGTCCTCCCATGATGGAAAGAGACAGTGTGCTCTGTGGGGTCTCTGTTACAAAAGCATTAATCTCACTCATGAGAGTTCCAGCCTCCTGATTTAAGCACCTCCCCAAGACTGCACCTCCTAATACCATCACCTTTGGGGGCTAGGATTTCAACAGATGAATTTTTAGGGGACACATTAAGACTAGAACACTCTTTACTCAGTATCTCCTCTTGTTGTGTTTTATATTTTCATATACACTTGTGAAAACTAAGAAACTATTAAGTAAACTCCACACTGTGTTTGAATGTCACATTTTCTACTAATTTGTTTTTCTGCCCCAGGATCCAATCCAGGATAACACACCCATTAATTGTCATGTCTCCCTATTTGTTCTAGTTTGTAAATATTTCTCAGTCTTCTCTTATTTCCCATGATGTTGGTATCTTGAAGTGTTCTGGCCATATATTTTTAAGAATATCCCTCAAGTTAGGTTTGTCTGATACTTTTCTCATGATTAGACTGGAGTTACAGGTTTCAGAGAAGAGTACTACAGAAGTAAAGAGTCCTTATATCCTAATGGAGTATTGATACCAAAGTGACTTATCAATGGTAATAAATTGATTACTTGATTAAAGTAGTATTTTCCAAGTATTTTGACTGTGGAGTTAGTATTCTTTTCCTTCCATAAGCTGTTATTTGGAATTGAGTCACTGTATCCAGTCCACACTAAAAGTTAGGAATGTTAACTCAACCTTCAAGAGGCAGTGTATCTATGTATAGTTTTTTGGAATTATTGTGTAATACATTTATGTCTCTTTACCCCCCATTTATTTATTTATTTAATCATTTCTTTTTTGAGAATATTTGTCTGTATTTACTTTATACTTTGGGCTATAATACAATGCTACTCTCAGATCTAATACTAGAACTAGTTTCTTCTCCATATTTAGCCTCATTCATAAATGATAATATACATAAGTAGACATCAAATAATAAGAATATTTTGGAGGAAACTCATCTCAAGCCAAGTGTACATTGTAGTGATAAACACTCATGAGTGCTATTTAATTATTTTCAAGATGATCAGAAAAGGACAAAGTAAGATTAATGAATGGTGTGGTACATGTATTATAAAAATATAAAGGTGCTTATGCTCACAGTATATGTTAAAACAATATGATATTTACTACAGCTCTTAGGTAATCTCTCCCCCCCAATAATGTTTTTCCTTTGCTTTTCAGTTCGAGTGGTTTCTATTAAAATATCTTTGAGTTCATAATGTCTTTCATCTTTTCTGTCAAGTCTACTGATTAATTCAGTAAAGGCATTAATTCTGTTACACTGTTTTGGATTTTTCTCAATTCTATTGGTTCTTTCTTACAGTTTCCATATATTTTCTGAAATTGCCTATCTGTTGTTGTATGTTCCATTAGAACTTTTAATATGTTAATCATAGTTATTTAAAATTCCTGTCTTGTTGTTCTGATATCTGAAATAGCTGTTTTTCATAATTTATTTGTCTCTTAAGTGTTTTTTATTTTATTTTTATTTTTTTTACTTTGGCCTGCTTAATAACTGTTTGTTGAAAGTTAGACATGGTGTATCAGACAATAGGTAATAAGAGACTGTTTTCATTATTATTTGGAAAAGACAAAAAAGAGTTTGTGCGAATCTTTTCAAGAATTAGATTGTGTGTAAAGTTTGTTGTTACTATGGTTACCAGAGTTAAATTTGTTGTTGCTATGGCCACCAGAGACCCAAATTCCTATAGTAAGACATATGGTCCCTGACTTACAATGGTTAGATGTTATTTTCTGACTTAATGGTGTGAAAGTCATATGTATTCAGCATAAACTATGCTTCAAATTTTGAATTTTGATCTTTCCCTGGGCTATAATGCTCTGTCCTGATACTGGGTAGTGGCAGCAAGCCACAGCTCTGTCAGCTATGTGATCACAACAGAAACACCCAATACCCTACAGTGCACTGTGTTGCCAGTGTTTTTTGAATATTTTGTTTTATGGTTTCACATCCTTTCATGTCTACAAAATGCCCATCTGTGTCTCCTGCTTCTGGTGAGAAGAGGAGGGCAATTACACTTGAGATGAAACTCAAGATAATTGCTCAGCATGAAGGTGGCAAGACATAATTACATAAATTACATGAGATATTCAACACTTTATTATAAAATAGGCTTTGCGTTAGATGATTTTGCCTATCTGTAGACTAATGTAAGGCTTTTGAGCATGTTTAAAGTAGGCTAGGCTAAGCTTTGATGTTCTGTCGGTTAGGTTTATTAAATGCATCTTTACTTTATGATATTTTTAATTTTCAAAGAGTTTATCAGGATGTTACCCATCATAAGTCAAGGAGCCTCTGTATTTAGTTTTTGTCTCCCTGATTTGGTTTTGGTCCCTTCATTGTACTGCATCCCTGAAAGTGTCCCTCTCTTACGGCTTTCCTAACCCTTTTCTGCTACTAGTTTTTCTTTGGGGTGTGTTAATGTGGTGATAGAGGGGAATAATTGTGGGGGAGCATTGTATGATGTTCTGGTCTTCTTGAATTATCTCAAGCCTCAAGATGTGGACCTGAGTTGAGATTGCAGCCTTCACCACCTTTCCTTCCCTTCTTCCAGGGATGACTTTCTTTCTTTTCTTTTTCTTTTCTTTTCTTTCTTTCTTTCATTTTTTGTTTGTTTGTTTGGTTGTTTTGGCCTCTCTCCCCTTTTTTCCACTGTGGTCTACCAATGTCTTCAAACTACAGTTTAAGAGTGTTTCATTTGCAGATTAAAGCCTTAGTTACCTAAGGGATATAAAAAAAAAAAATGGTAACAGGCAGGGTGTCCGTGGTGGCTTTCCTGGTCTTCCAACAGCTACAATGGGAATTTTCCCCAGCAGAATAAATTTGAGACTATAAATTGACATCACTCATTTTCTGATCGGTGAAAGCAACTGATTTTCAGGGATCTGCTGACTCAGTGGGCATCAAGTGGGGTTGTGAGATAAGAAAAATAGGTAGTTAAAATTGACTCATGGTCAGCAAATAGAGTCATGGCATACAGCCAATGGTTAGAGTCATAAGTCATGGTCAGCAAAGGTGGGGGAATAAGGCATGGGCCAATGCCTCAGTTTCTCTTGGGAGTCTTCAAAATAAACTAATAAAGCAAGTTTTGTAGTAAATCAAACAATACAAAGAATGCAGTCCGTCAGGTAGACAGAGTCAGAATTTAAACTGCAATTTGGCCCACTCACTTGAGCAAAGCAAGATCAAATTGCAAAAGGATCCAGACATTCAGTCACAAATTAGAATCCTTATCTCACCAACCAGCACCACATACTTAGAGTGAGGGAGGCTCAATTAATCCTCCTTTTGAGAACCAGATGGATAGCTTTAAAAGAAATGTTGGGAACTTCCCTATGACTGTGGATACCAGGAGCTTCACAATCTCATAGTAGATTACACTTAAACTTCAGCAATTTCTAAAACTTCCTTGTAGGAAGATTAAATTTATGGCTTATGTACTATCAGGTGGCATCTGCTACAAGTAAGCAAAAGCTGAGTTTCTCCCTGTGGTCACCATCCTCTGTGACCGAGGTTCTCTGATGGGGTCAACAACAGTCATTAGTGTGAAGTTTGTCTGGCTTCTGTATTGTGAATATGGGGTATTTTCCAGCTCTACATGTCTGAGAAAAATTCTGATGTCATGATGCTGACAATGTTTAAGCTTGAAGTCATTAGATTGCTAATAGCTAGTAAGGACTTGGGTAGCTAAGTTCCTGAAAAGTTGGAAAATCCAGAATTGTGAGTCCCATTTTGCGTCACTTTTTCCTTCCAGTAAATGATGACTGTGAAATGTTTCAGTCTTAGTGAAGGAGAAATGGAAAAACAACAGCTGCATCTGAAGGTAGTGGGAAGGGGGGTAAAACTGCCCATTTTTGGAAGAAACCATCATTGGCAAAGACTAAGAGCAAGCATACATTAGAAATAGACCACTTATCACAGGAATCAAAGCCCACTTACAATTAATTTAAATTAAGTTGATCTATGATTGCTTTTGCCTCCAGTCTAGGTGACAGCCTGAAGCCAAAATAAATCCTCAACGGAGCAACATAAGCCAGAGCTTTGAATTCTCTACATGATTTTTTTATAAACATTATCCATCTCTCCATCTAAATGACTAGACCTATAAAAACACAGAAATTCCTCCAAAAATGTGAACACAGAGCTGAATAGCAGAAAGAGAATGGAGAAAGATAAAGATAATAAAATTATTAAATACAAATTTTAATATTATTATGCATGATATGTTCAGGAAAATTAAATACAAGATGAAGAATGTAAGCAGAGAACAAACAACTATAAAAATACAGCAAAGAAATGTCCCAGAGTTATAAAATGTGTGACTAAGATTATGAATTTGATGAATAGATACCCATGGGTGGAATTGCTGGGTCATAATATAGTTCTATTTTTCATTTTTTGAGGAAACTCCATATTGTTTTCCATAGTGGCTGTACCAATCTGCAATCCCACCAACAGTGCATGAGGGTTCCATTTTCTGCACATCCTCGCCAATACTTGTTGTTTGTTGATTTATTGATGATAGCCATTCTGACAGGAGTGAGGTGGTATCTCATTGTGGATGGACCTATACAATATTATCTTCAGTGAAGTAAGTCAGACTGAGAAAGACAAACACCATATAATCTCACTTATATGTGGAATCTAAAGAATAGAATAAATGAGCAAACAAAAAAGAAATAGAGATATAGGGAAAAAAACTCAGGTTGCTAGATGAGGAGAAGGTGAAGGGATTAGAATGTACAAAATAGTAATCACAGTATAGCCATGGGATATGAAATAGAGTATGGGGAATATAATCAACAATGTTGTAAAGATTATGTAGGGTGCTGGATGGGCATTGGACTTATCAGGGGCATCACTTCATAGGCTGTGTAGATGCCTGACCACTGTGCTATACACCTGAAGCTGAAGTAGAATAATATTGAAGGTCAACTATAAATACACACATAAATAAATAAATAAATAAATAAATAAATAAATAAATAAATAAACTATAAATATATGTATTTCCAGGGTGTGGATATAGCATAAGGAATAGAGTCAATGGAATTGTAAATAAACTATAAATAAATAAACTATAAATATATGTATTTCTAGGGTGTGGATATAGCATAAGGAATAGAGTCAATGGAATTGTAACAGCTATATACGATGTTAGAGGGGCGGTAGACTTGGTGGGGGGTGGGGAGGTTATCACTTCATGAGGGATGTAAATGTCTAACATCATGTTGCTTTAGTTGAAATTAGCTGAAACTAGCTAAAATTAGTTGAAACTAATTTTAAAAATTCAGTGGAAGAGTTTAAAAGGTGATTAGAGGGAGTCTAAGAGAGAATTAGTGAACTGAAGACATTTCAGAACAATATAAACACTCTGAAGCACATAAAGATTGAAGGATCACACCTAAGAAAAGAGACTAATGACATGCACAAACCAGAATAAAAGTAATTCATGCAGGAGAAAAATAATATATCATGGCAGGTTGGAAAAACAGGAAAGAAAGAAAATGTTAAAAGGTTCTGGGGGAGAGGAACATATGTATGATAAATATAAAAAATTTGACTATATGAATAAAAATATTCACCTGTTGAGTTTAAATAGATGAGAAGTTCAAATATATGATAGTAGCACAACAGGCAGGAGAGGGACCAAAAAAAGTAAGATTTGTGAGCCCTATTTAATATTACTTCCAATTTTATTGCTGAATTCAAAATGGTGGCTAAAATGTCAGTAAATTAAAGCTTAATCTAGATTCACAGGGATGGAAGATGCCTCTTGAGGTCATAGAAAATGATATTATAATCATGTGTGTAATCTAATAATCTCAAGATACCACAAAAAGTAAAGGAATTCCTAACCAAATGCTAACAAAGGGGAAATACTAATAGCATGAGTATTAATTAATCAGAAAGATGTCAAGCACAGAGAGATAAAGGAACAGAAATAGGTACTAGGTGTAAACTAATACTTGACAGGTCAAACCCAAATATATCAACAATTGCATTGAATCTACTATGCATGGATACAGACAAAAAGATAGTTTGCATTATTTTATCAGAATCAGAAAAGAACATTTTCAAGCAAAAATAAAAACAGAACAAACAATAATGAAACATTTCATTCAACAGCCTTTCCAGTAGCCAGTCATAGCCATTCAGAAAACATTGTGGAATTAAACAGAATGACATTCACAGACATATTGAAAAAAAAAAATCTAATATTCTTAAGAAATCATGTGAGTAACTTCCAAGATCATTATGAACAAATCTCTAAAACAGCAGCTCCCAAAATGTACAGTGGAGCTTGTTAGAAGCGTATGGTCTCCCAACACCCTGAATTCAGAAACGTATAAGTAAACATCAAAGATCTGTAAAAACTCAAACCAATGCAACTCTTCTCACTATGTTCAGTTTTGTTTGTTTTGGAAAATAGTGTTACTGTTTTCATAAAACATGTTAATATGTTTAAATGTAATAGGTTTAAAATGTTATTTTAAAATAAATTCATCTATTAATATGTTTTTAATTTCACAGTTTTAGTTTTAATTCCTCACAAAATTAACATTAGTATATATAATGCAAAGGAGTCCTGAGGCCAAAATTCTTGAGTAGTACTACTCTAAGCAACTAGCAACAAACATAAAAGGAGATGTATTACTATTCCACTAGATGCAAGCTAAAAGTGTTACGTCAAAGTAAGCTTAAAGATGGGTTCTGTATTCTTTTCTTTAGAAACATTCTACTTTATCCTCAAATTTACATGTGAGCATACAGAACTATGATTAACTTAGATAGTTTTGAAAAGATGATTAAAGCTGAAATTCTCGCCCATTAAAACAAAACAAAAACCTGGTTTCTAAAATCCAGCACCTGGAGAGAGACATTGGTGTAAATAGCATAGGGAATAAAGTTAATGGAACTGTAACAGCTATATATGATGTCAGAGGGGAAATAGATTCGGGGAGGGGGTTATCACTTTGGGAGGGGTGAAATGTCTATTACATTGTTTTGTACACCTGAAACAAACAAACAAACAAAACCTCAACAATTAAGTTTAAAAAAAAATGACACGGAAAACAATTATCATTTAGGAATTCATAGGAATTATTCAAAACTTATTTTAGTAGTCCCATTAGATGACCTCTAAAACCATTTTCACTTCTGAAAACTTGTTTTTCCTGTTTCTTGTTATTCCAATAAAAATTTCTCATGAGATATAAAATAAAATAAAATGTTAAAAGTCTACAGTCTCAAAACTGGCTTTCCAATATGTTAGGGGAAATATGGTAGAGCAAGGAGTTGGGGAGGCTGAAGAAAGTTATGTGCAGGACTTTTAAAAATCTTTCTTAAAATCAAAATTATCCAATTTACACTTAGTCATCAAAGAATTTTGATCAATTTGAAGAAGCAATAACACCAAAACAATTAAGAGCCATATATATTTAAATTCCATTAATTTCCTTAGAAAAAAAATTTTGATACTGTGTCTAGATGAACATTTGTTGTTATAAAGGAGATTGAATCATAATTAAAATGTTTGGATTATCTGAACTTTAACAGTCATTTTAGCCAGAACTATTTATATTCTTTCCACTTTTATTATTTTTATTCTTTCTATATCCATCCCAATAGCTCCATCATGATTTACACAGTGCTGGTTTTCAATCATTGAATGATTAAAAATATATAGCAGGAAAATAATAAAACTGATTATTAAACCAAAAGCAATCAAATGAAATAATCAAGATTTTACATAGAAGGGGCATAGGAGTAGGAGAAATCTAATTGGTCAGTAAGACATACATTGAACACTTTTAAACAAAGTGTTTGCTTGAGAAAATAGTACTGAAGATCAAAAAATGAAAAAAGTTATTAGTCTTTTCTGCGAGATTTCAAAAGCTTCCATGTAAAGTACACTTGTAAATATATATTTTGGATAAGTACTAGAGCTACAGAAAGTCTCATTAACATGTTCTTGTCAACCAAATCGTGTTTGGCACTGACTGCAAGAAAGTTCAATGAGAAATTACCACATTTGAATTGCCATTAAAAAAAAAGATTTTATATATCTGTATACTTTTTAGAGTACATAAATACCAAGAAAAATTCTGAGTTTTCCATTTAGAAGAAATTTCGAATCTTACCCATCACTTGTGCTCTCGATCATCACCTTCTAGTTTCTAAGGCATCATATGTGCATATTAGGGTTCTCTATATAATTGTGATAGTTGTAATAAAATTGAAAAACTCATTAAATATACACTTGAATAATAATGGTAAGTTGAATTGCATGTAACTTGTACCTCAATTAAGCTGCTTAAAAAAATCTCATGTGATTCTTATGAAGGGTTTCACATTGAGTTATTTATTCACACAAGTGAATCCTAGATGCTATAAATATGAAAATCTTTTGAATGAAAGGGAAACTTACTAAATACCACTTAATATTCTTTTTTATATGATGATATAGTTGAAATCTACTAAACATGTGGAAAAGAGTATTAAAAGTTCAAGTATGATTGTGCCTATTCTAAAGGCTTATTATTGTTAATATTTCATAGTCTTTTTTTGTAAAACAAACTAAGCTGACTTAAGGTTGATGGTAAACATGTCAGTTGTGAATTTCTTTGCTTCATTTTTCTTTCATCTCTGTGAGGATGACTTCAAATTTTTATTTATTTATTTTTTATTTTTGGCTGAGCCATCCTGCCACCTGTTGGCAGCTCAGCAGCAGCTCAGCTCCAGCTGGGAATCTAACCGGTGACCCTGTTGCTCAGAGCTCACAATCTTGAGTGAGCTCTTAACCAACTGAGCCACTTGGCTGGCCCCTACGATGACCTCAATTTATATTATATCATTCAGTTGAACTTCATCCATGGAGCTGTCTTTACTTATTTTGAAAACTGTTTTTATTTACCCCAATATATACCCCCAGGAAGGATTTAGTTCAGTATTTGGATAGTTTAGCTATGAGATTCCTTAAAGACACAAAAACCCTTTAGAGAAGTATAGTAATAGTATCATTATTATTTACTTTATTTCAATTAGTCATCATACATCATTATATTTATTCTGGAAAATTAACCAGAGATGCTATACATGTCAAATAGACATGTACTAGAAAATGAATTTAACCAAGCTATTGTACAGAGTCAGTAAAAGATTAGTCTTAGGGTTAAGTGGCCTCCACTAATATTTGACAGATTAATGCTAGTGATTCTGCATATTCTGATTGGTAGTTGGTGCTTTTGAACTTATATGAGCATATGCTTGCATACATTGCTTTTTCTGAGAGTATAGAAGGCAAAAAAATTTTTTCACAAACAAGGACACTAGACTGACATAATTTGTCTTCATTTTGTTTCTCAAGGTAAAGTACATGCTCTAGGTGAGAAAAGAAATAGGGAGCAGATAGATATTTCCATGAATTGATAGACATGACCTTTGTGCAAGTAAGTGGATAAAATGATTCACAAAAATGGACTAAGAAAGAAAAAGGTGAAATATAAAAGCTGGAACTAATGTTATCAACTCAATCTGTTATTGGAGCTCACAAGTTAAACACAGTGAGTATTGCAATGTCAGCAGTTCTCCACGAGAGTGGAATGCTATAAATATCCATTGCATGGGAGTGATATTTGACCTATAAAGAACGACCATCCCAACAGTACTTGCTGCCGAAATTGGATAATGGTTGTCTGCAAAGTGGCAGAATTTCTTTGGAGTCCGAGTTGAACAGAGAAGAAAATCCCATGTAAAATGGCAATAAAATATGTTGTGGATTTTTAAGTTTGGACTGACGCATTTTGTTCATTATACATTTTCAAGATGTACTAGATTTAGTCCAGCGTCCTTAGCACTCTCCTAATAGAAACTGTGATATTTTAACTCCAAACTGTACTAAAATGCTAGTTGAATGTTGCAATTCCATAAAAATTATAGTCCTTATTGATGAAATGCATTATTATTTCCTATTTCAAAACACGTGCTCATATTTCAGTGTTTGTGATACCATAGAACACAATAAAGAATAAAATATTTGTAAATTGATAGGCTTATCTTCATTTTGGCTTTGTTTGATTGGTCCTGTTTTTGTTTGGCCAGAGAAACGCTAATGGCACAACTATTAATAATTCTAGTGCAGTATTTTCCCCAATGCAGAAAAATCTGTTGACGTTTTTGATACAGAAACACTGTTTTTCACACTTTTCACCGAACATGGATAACATTGGTATTATGCATCAGTGTAAGGGCAGCATTTATTCAGAGGTTATTTACCATGTTCATTTCTGAAACAATTCCTGCTGTTTCTCTGTTAGTAGCACTGTGACTGTTGCTACCTGAACTTTTGATTTTAATTTATTTTACTTCCATCTAACCTGAAAAATTAGTTTAGCCATATACATGTTAACAAATGTCCATTTTCTGTCAATTTTATATTATTCTCTTTTATGCAATATTTTATCATTAATGAAAAAAATCAAGATTATTACTTCAAGATACGTCATAATTTCTCCATCATTAACAAGATAAACAGGTTAATATTGTTGTTTATCGATATAAGTGTTGCTGTGGCTATAGCTACAATAAATGAAAAAGTACAATTCATTCATAATGCCAAAGTTCAGAGGGAACAACTGTTTCCATTTGGTGAATGAATTTTCATATTTTTATAATATCTCCCATCCAGTCTGAGAATATAAGCTAGAAGAAAGCAAATCATGAATCAGTTGTTGATGATGAAAGTGACAGAAAATGTTAGGATAAGAGGATGTAAGCTGCAAAGGAGAGCAGATTTTCAAAGGTCCATGCTTTCGAAATCCAATCCAGGAAGCATTAACATTTAATTTTGTTTCTCTAATCAGGTGAACATATGCATTTTAAAAAATTTAAAGTTTATTTCGAAAAGCACAATTTACAATATATTTATATGATATATAATTATATAATATACAATTAACACATTAATTTCTTTGATTACAGCCTTTTCTTTTGTTTGTTTGCTTTAAAAAATTTTTTTTCTAATCGTTTTATTTTTTAGTTATGTGTAGCTATTTTTGGCCACAGTCTAAACTTTGTAAAAGAAAAATCTCTTATCGAGTTTGGCCATAATTTTTCAGGAATTTTACATTTTGTAAAATGACAGTTCCAGAAATGTCAAAGTAGTTTAAATATTTCAATACTATGGACAGTATTATTATTATTCTTTTTTATATTACTGAGCACCAATGAAATGCAGGTAATTTTAATAGTGATATCTATCTATATCTATTTCTCTATTCATTCATATCTATGTATAGATATCAATAGATACTTAGATTTGTATAGATATTTATTTAGACATATATATATATATTTACATAGATATGTATTTATATATAGCCTTAGAAATGTAGATATGAATACATACGTTATTTTTTCTAATACTTAAACAACATGAAAGGACATGGTAGCATTATTTATGTTTTTTTTTCCTTTTACATATAATTCTTGAAGAATTTAAGCTACTTGGTTATAATTACTAAGAGAATAAATGCAGAACCAATATCAAACTCAGGTTTGTGGTTCCAAAACTATTGTTTGTGATCTGGTGCCTCTGGACATTCTCCCATGTGGGTCAATTCATGTCTCCCTGAAAGGTAAGCTTATCTACAGTGAGGATATCATCTATGTTTTCTTCCTGTCTCAGATCCTATGTACATTTTCTCATCAGAATTGTTAATTTTCTTATTGTTATTTAGTTAAGTTATCAAATGACATGTAGGTGGTGAAAGGTGAAGTAAATCATTTAGGGAATAGTTAGCAAATGTAGGTATGTGTGTAGGCACACACTTGCATGTACACACATATACATTCTTTAATTATATTTTTATTTTTCAATTACAGTTAACATACAATAATTATATTAGCTTCAGGTGTAAAGCAAAGTGACTAGATATTTATATAATTTATGAAATGATCACCCTCATTAATCTAGTACCCATCTGACACCATATATAGTTATTAAAATACTACTAATTATATTCCCTGTGCTATACTCTACATACCCATGACTATTTTGTAACTACCAATTTGTACCTCTTAATCCTCTCCCCCATTCATCCATTCTCCCATCCCTGCAACCCAATCTGGCAACCATCAACATGCTCTCTGTATCTATGAGTTTGTTTCTGTTTTGTTTGTTCGTTCTTCCTCTGCTCTAGATTCCACATATAAGTGAAATCATATGGTATTTGTCTTTCTCTTTCTAACTTATTCCACTCAGCACAATACCCTCTAGGTCCATCCATGTTGTTGCAGATGGCACGATTTCATTCTTTTTATATGGCTGAGTAATATCCCATTGTATATATGTACCATCTCTTCTTTATCCATTGGTCTATTCAGGAACACCCAGGCTGACTCCATATCTTGGCTATTGTAAATAATGCTGCAATGAACATATGGATGCACATGTCACTTCGGAGCATTGTTTTGGCTTTCTTTGGATAAATACCCAGACATGGGATTAATGGGTGCTTCTTTGTCTCTTGCCACAGGCTTTGTTTTAAAATATTTTGTCTTGCTACCTCAGTTTTTCATTTGTTTGTTTGTTTTCATTTCCACTTTCAGAAATATCTTTTTCTATCTCTTCCCCTTTCGTCTGTGCGTGTCTTTTGATCTGAAGTGAGTCTCTTTTAGGCAGCATATGTAAGAGTTCTGTTTTCTTATCCATTCAGCCACCCTGCATATTTTGATTGGAGTATTTAATCCATTTACATTTAAAGCAATTGTTGATAGATGTGTAGTTATTGCCATTTTATTTTTGATATTTTTCTCTTCTTTTTCTTAAAGAAGTCCCTTTATATGATAGCTTTGCTGGGTAGAGAAATTTTGATTATAGGTCCTTGCTTTTCATTCCTTTGACTATTTCCTGCCAATCACTTCTGGCCTACAAAGTTTCTGTTGATAAATTAGCTGACAGTCTTAAGGGAGCTCTGTTATAGGTAACTAACTGCTTTTCTCTTGCTTTTAAGATTTTCTCTTTGTCTTTAAGCTTTGGCATTTTACTTATGAATTATCTTGGTTTGGGCCTCTTTCAGTTTATCTTGTTTGGGACTCTCTACACCTCCTGGGTTTGTATGTCTATTTCCTTCACCAGATTAGGGAAGTTTTCCATCATCATTTTTTCAAATATGGTTAAAATCTCTTGCTTCTCTCTTCTTCTTTTTTTAACCCTATGATGCAATTGTTGCTGCTTGCATAGCAATTGGAGGTATTGACCCTCTGGCTGATTGGTTGTGAAGACTGGCTGTGACAAAGAGGAGGAGATATTGTATAGGAGCTGATCCTACAGAGCAGGGTTTCCTGTAGCTAGGCTGCTGTGCCTGCCCAGTCTGCACTTTGGGTGTGTCTTTTGTGGAGGTGATTGGGTGGTGCTCTGGTGTGGTGTGAAGATGGCCACAAAGTGTGTTGGTTCTAGGATCTCTTGAAGGAAATCTGTTGCAGGCCAGTTCACTCACTACCTGTGCCCTGCCCGAGGTCACATGGTATGAGCTGCAAAATGATCTGCAGAGGGTTGCTACTTGTGGTGGGCATGGAGGTAACTGGGAGAGGCACAGCTGTGTACCAGGGCTGGCAACCACTAGTGCTGGACTAGAGGCTGCTTAGCAAGAGGGACAGGGCATGCCAAGGCCAGATGCCCCTTGCTCAGATCTTGCAAACCTTGACAGATTTTAGGAAAGTCCACAGCATGAGCTAAGACAGGTCATTTATATGAAAAGCCACTGGAAGCTGCTTTGGTGGCCCACGAGTCAAGTCTCGAGAATCAGGTGGGGAGAATGGTTTTAGTCACAATGATGGAGACTCAGATATGGTGATGGCCCATGTCTGTATGGCAGGAGCAGGGAGGGCTCAACAAAGGAACATGCTGTTTTGATTACTGTCACTTGGCTTTATAATTTGAAGTCAGTGAGTGTGTTACCTCTAGCCTTATTCTTTATTCTTTTGTGTTTCCATACAAATCCGATGCTTTTTTGTTCTATTTCTTTAAAAAATGCCATTAGTATTTTGATGGGGATTGCATTAAATCTGTATATTGCTTTGGGTGATATGGACATTTTAATTATGTGGATTCTTCCAATCCATGAACATGAAATATCTTTCCATTATTGTGTCTTCTTCAATTTCTTTTAATTATGTGTTGTAGTTTTCCATGTATATGTCCCTCACAACCTTTGTTGTTTATTACTAGGTATTTTATTTTTTTGTTACAATTACAAAAGGAATTGTTTTTTGTTTCTTTTTCTGTGGAGGAAATGGTACCTTCATACATGGTAGTGGGAATGTAAACTGGTACAGCCACTGTGGAAAACAGTATGGAGATTCCTCAAAAAATTAATAGAAATACCATATTACCCAGCAATCCTTCATGTGGGTATCTACCCACAAAATCGGAGAATATGTATCCATAAAGATATATGTACCCCTATTTTCATTGTAGCATAAGCACAGTGACCAAGACATGGAAATAACCAAAATATTCTGCCATAGATGACTGGATAAAGAAGATGTGGTACAAATATACAATGGCATACTACTCAGCCATTAGAAGAGATAAAATACTTCCTTGTGAGACAATATGGATGGATCTTGAGATTATCATGCTAAGCAAAATAAATCAGACAGAAAAATCGAGAACCATGTTATTTAACTCATATGTGAGATATAAAACTGAAAGGAACAAACAAGACAAACAAGCAAGCAAAAACTCATAAACCAAGATAACAGTTTAGTGGTTACCAGAGGGTAAGGAGAGAGGCAGGAGGTAGAAGAGGGAAAAGGGGATCAAATATATGGTGATGGAAGGAAAATTGACTTTGGGTGGTGACCACACAATGCAATATGCAGCTGATGTATTATAGAATTGTAAACTTGAAATCTATGTAACTTTACTAACCAATGTCACCCCAACAAATTTAATACAAAATTTAAAAAGTAAACTGAAAGACAGAAAAAGAAATTTAAGGACAAGTCCCTGCCCTGGTAATCACATGTACTTGAAAAAACACATCAGGAAAGGCAGCCACTGAGGGCAAAATTTCAGGCTGTTGTCCAGAGCAGAGAAAATAACTGAAATACTCAATAGTGATGTCATTAATCTAGGAGGGACAATGCTGCTCTTCAGAAGGAAGTTTATGGGAATGGGAAAACATGCTTATATGTTGCTAAGCGAACACAAACAAACAAACAAAAACAAACCCTAAAACCACACACACACACACACACACACACACACACACACACAAAATAATATGTATTATATGGCACATTTTAGTTTTAAATGTAATCAGAAAAAAAAAACCTGGTTAGAAATTTGTAAATACAGAGTGTTTATCTTTAGTTGGTGAGATTATAGCTGAGCAGTTTTATTTTTTTAGATTTGTGTTTTTATCTAAATATTCTAAAGCTTCTGTATTGACTATGTGTTACTTCCCTAATTAAAATATTTTAATGTTAGACAAAAGAAATAGCTTACTGTATAATTCACTGAGCCTTGGGGGTTGCTTGTTTCTACAGAACAATTTTTTAAAAATGATAAATATGAATATATTTAGTGAATGTATATTTTTTGTCAGGCATTTTTAGGATGCAGAAGAAAAGTTGTTAGTATGACAGGAAATCCATTGCTCCCTTTCATGGAGCTTACATTCTAGAGGGAGAAACAAGCAGTAAACAGTAAACAAATCAAAGGAAAGATAATTTTGGAGAGTGGGAGGTGCTATTGATAGTAAGTAACAGTAGGTCTTTGGAATGGGTGAACTGTAGGGCTTGTATATGATGATCAGAAAAGCACGTCTAAAGGACAGGAAGTTTGAGCTAAAACCTGAATAACAAGGAGAAACTAACAATATGAAGATCTGAGGGCACAAGTTTCTAGGAGGGTTTGCAGAAAATCCAAAGACCGGAAAGCATAAATAGGGCCCATGAGGAGAACAGTAACAAAGCCAGTCGGCATGGTTTGTGGTGAGATAGGAAGGCAATGTTACAAGATGTATTTGAGGGGGTGGCAGAGGCCAGGTGACCTCAGGCCTTGTTGGACTCGAAGAAGTCTATTTTTAGGCGAGTCTACAATAATCAACCCACACCTGTACCATGCTTTCAATACATGATACGTCATTGACATCATTGATACAGTATATTCCAATATCATTAATTTTATCCATTGAATTCTTAGTTCCTGACCTGTTTGTACTCTCTTAATTTCATTGTAACCTTTGGTTATTATATAAAACCTTAGGCTATGCCAGTGATATTAGGGATTCCTTTTATACTAGAGTGCATATTCACCCCTCTGACAATATCCCTTTTTGTCACTTAACACTCTAGTTCAATCTAACCCCACTTCCAGAGCCCTTCTGGGGTGCCAACCCCATGGTTAACTAGCATGACTGATGAGTCTGCCCTCATGTTATGGAAAGGAAACACAAAAGCTATTCTAAACCAGAACATTTCTGGTTTTATTCAGAAATGCATTCTCTCTTTAGATGGTGAAGAATCATCATCTAAGTTTTAGGATTGGCTATTAAAAAATAAAAAGTTAGAGGACATCAATTGTCTTCTGCATATGGTTATTATAAATTCAAAATAATTTGTCTCCAGCATTTTCTTGAAAATGAGAAAACAAATTTCTATTAGTTTAGAGTATAATAATAGCTAAAACTAAGTTATATATCTAATTGAAGATGTTAAGAAAAATTTTTATTTTATTTTTTTATTAAAAGTACCTGAATTTAGAATAAAAATCATATCTTCACATGCAGCCTTTGGAAAGTTATTTAATAGTCTTAAATATTCATTTTCCCAAGTATGTAATTTTGGTCTTCCAATATTTATATAATTCAGGAATACATGTACTAGAAACTAAAAATTCAAGGCCAGATTATATTTATGTGGAGAAGCAGGATTCGATTGAAAGATTATTTTAGAATTGAAAAACATATGTTACTGAAATTGGCACATTTGATCCATTATATATTTGTAAGATAAGAGATGCAGGTAAAAAGCTCAGCAATATGTTTGAGTTGTTATTCTTGTTTAATAATATTATTGCATCTTCTCTGCCTACTCTAGAATGCTTTTATAGTGCTGAATATCTCAGTCTGAGAATTCATCACATTGTATTTTATATTTCATGTAAATATGTAACAGGGGATTAAATTGATACTGAATTTCCAAAATATTTTGGCTACAAAAATATATATTGGTTAACATATCTAGTGTGTTTGTTCAAATATCCTTAAATATATTTTCCAAAACTATTCCAGTGGTTAGGTGTAAAATTGACTAGAAAGATGCATCTAGTCCCTGGTCCTAAGGAGGACGTGCTATTCACATTGATGTCGGATCCTCTGGCTAGATCCCTCCTGCTGGCAAGAAATATAGCACAGCCTGTAGATACTCCCAAATTAGCATTTCCAAGTGCTGGCAGGAAATGTTCAGTAGCTGGCACCCAGGGCTTTTAGGATTTGACTCTACCTCTTTTTAGTTTAACTTGCAATATTCCAAATCATTAGCTGTATTTTATTCATATATTTCTATTTACCTTAAACAATTCACTTTACCTGAAATACATGTTATCATACATAGGCAATGATAATTTTTGAGGCATAAATACATTTCCTAAAGGTTATAATGAATTATTATACTTGGAATATAGAAGAATTAGTACAAAATCCAAGTTTGTTAGCAGTCTGTGTCTGACTGAGGAAAGCAAATTCATGGAAGATGTGTTTGATTTAATTAAGATAAAGGGAGAACTCCTGTTATCTATAAGAACATGTGTGCTAGGTACTCTCTCTTGACAGAGATGAGTATGGTAATCAGTTATTCAAGGAAAAGGATTGTTGTAAGCAGATGTCAACCTAAACCCCTATTACTTTGGAAACTTGTAGGCGACTCAAGGCTTTTGTAGATGACTGGTTCTTGTGTTTTGTGCGTGCAATTCAGGTCCTATATTAGTCTACATATGCATCACTTTGTAAATATCTTAGCTGGATGCTTTTAAATTCCATGTATTGTAGAGAAATAGAGATCACTTTAATATAATATGCATATGAATTTTGCCTGACTTTGATTATCTGATTAAAAATGTGTACTTCTAAATGTATTCCACTAAAAACATGTAGTCATATCTGAATTCAAATTTGAGCTTTATTATTAAAATATTTCTAAATATATTTCTAAATATATTATATTTCTAAATATATTATAAAACCTACACATAGGTAGCCATGAGATTCAAGTGAGAAAATGTGAACTATTAGGGCACGCAGAGCATACAGGAAACAGTCAGTCAATTTTGGTTTCTTTTAGTAATCACAATAATCAAAACTAGTTCTAAGTCAGGCAATTTAAGAACAAAATAATAAATTGTAGCTGGGGTGAAACCCCTTAAACCTCTTCAACCTGAATGAGAATTCCATGTGACAGACACCAGGCATATTTTCTTTCAAACATATTTTCTTAGAAACATTTTAACAATAATGTTATATTTCCGCTTAAAATTTTGGCTTAAATGAAGACTATATATAGTGTTCACCTAAAATGTCACCTAAAAATTTCACCTAAAATTTACACCACTGATATAGTATTAAAATTTAGAGCGGTTTGTCACAATTGAAAATCATCATAAAATATTCATATCTAATATATCAATTAAAAGACTCATAAGCTCTAATCACCTGTTTATATTTCATGCATTCCTCAACTTATTTAATAAATATGTGTCAAACTCACTAAGTCTCAGGCAATACTTCAGCACTAAGAATAATTTAGTGAATACAAAAGACAAAACGACCAGGATTATATAGTCTGCCATTTAGTCAGGTGAGAGAGACAATAAAGAGGAAAAAAGGAAATTATAGGGTATGCTATGGAATAGTAAGTGTTGGAGAAAAATAAAGCATAAACAGGTCAAAAAGAGTGGGAGAATGTTGCAGTCCTGTTTAGGGGTGTACAGAAAGCCTCACTGAAAATATGGAGATTGAAGGCTAGCTAGGAGGGGGTCTGAAGAATCAGACAGAGCTCTCTACTGCTGAACAATTTCAGTGACAAAGATGGCTGACATCTGATAAAATTTGTGATTGTTTAAATGGAGAAATATAGAAGTTGCATACTTGATTTTAACAACATTAATGTAATTTTTCATTGTGTGTGTGTGTGTGTGTGTGTGTGTGTATGGTGTATTCGTATTGCAGACTGGGGACATTCTCTCTTTAGCTATTACCTTATCCTACAAGTGTACTCTGTTAATTATTTTAGTAAATTTGCCTACATTCATTTTAACATGGTAATCATGATCATCATTATTAATATGAATTTATTCTGAGGGCAACCGGAGCAAAATCCCATATGTGATGTTTGAATTCTCTCATTTGTAAGTTCAAAAAGATGGTAAAAATGACCAACTATTTCATTAACTGCTATAACCTAAGGCAAGCTGTTCTGAGAAAATCACAGTGGAAGCTAACTATCAAAATAAAATGAAGACCTCTTAGTTACATTTCACTGGATACACATGGATATATCTTCTTCAGAATTAAGACTAATTTCTGTAACTGTTGAGCTCAGAATGGGTTAGAGGTTGCATGATACTACATTTATAATCTCTGAAGCAGTAAATTTATGACTGTGTCACTTCATTATGTTTGCTGTGTAACACATGAATAAAATATTATATATTGCTGAGAAATTGGCTCTGTTGTAAATTTCTGAGCATTTCTTTTACAAGTCTTATGAATTAAGATACCCATGAACTTTTTATGATAAAATATTCCTCAGAATGTTTGAGTCCTAGCTTCATATATTTAATTATTATGTTTTTTATAAATATATTTTCAAAGTGTATTCTCAAAGGGATTTTCAGCTTTTACACATTATAATGTTTTACAGAAGCAACATGAAACTAAACAACCGACAATTAACATGAGATTTGTTATGTATTAACCTTTCAATCCTGTGTTAAGTATTTACAAGCACTAGGATAACAGACAAAGCTACACTATGCATCAAACCCTGACAGCGCTTGAGCACTAAACTTAGTAAATGTTTTCTTTTCATTTCTAGGGCTTTTGTTTAGGTAATTATAATCACCGTTGCTCTTAATATTAGCAGTAGTGGTAGTAGCAGTAAGAGGAGTAGTACGTACTTTGGTTCCTCTTAGGCTTCCGTTAGAAAGCAGGAAACTCGAGCTGGACTCTCCTACCTTTTTAGAGAAAAACTAGCATGAAATGCAACCTGGAAATGTAACAGTATTTAATCTGAATTATAAAGACATCTGTTTCATTATTTTATGTATTTTCCATCATTTAAACAAAGTCCAAAGTCTTCTTGCATATGCATACTCAAGTTGAAAATTTACAACTATTTTCTCCTTTCTTTTAAAGAAAACACAATGCTAAAGCAACACAAAAGTTGAGCAGGAGTAAGAATATGTAATTAAACAAAAAACAACATAACTATTCTTGAGATTATAAAAGGAGTAGAGAGGCAGTATAAAAGTATTCCCAAATCGGTAGAGATAAAAAGAAGGGGAGGGGAGTGGAAAGGAAAGGAGAGAAATATGAAAGTGTATAACTGACTGTGGTCTAACTTTAGACAGGGTATGATTTTAAATGTGTTTATTCTTTGAGAAAGTACTATGTTCACCCGATACAAAATTCAAAATTGTAACAGTAGATAATGAAATTTCCCTCGCTGACCCCAAGACACCTGGTTTTCCTACCTGACAGGCACCTAAGGTTTTCAGTTTCCAGAAATACCCAGCACCTATACAAAGATATAAACATATATTGTATTTTAATTTCATTATACAAAAGGTAGCATGTCCTGCATATTAGTTTATGTTTTATAATTCGTATCATGTCATACAAATCATTCCATTTCAATATAGAAATAATTTGTGATTTTTTAAATTGCAAATTACTCCATTGTGTAAATAAATTATAACTAATTTTCTATTGTTCAATTTGCTTGTTTTCAGTTTTTTTGTTGTTGAAAGTAATGCTGCAATTAATACCTTTGAAAATGAGCACGTTCATAAATGTGCAAGTACATCTGTAGGTTAAATTCTCAGGAGTACATTTGATGGACCAATCCATGAATGAGAATGCCTCTCTAATTTGGGGGCTGTATTATTCAATTGACCTCCATTTAGAATTTTGCCAATTGACCATCTGATTAAAAATATATGAAAATGTCTATTTCTCAGTATACACCTATTCAAGGTTTTTTACAAATTATTTATAATTCTATTTCTATTTGACAGGTAAAACTTTGAATCTTAATATACTATAAATTGCCTTTCTCTTTGTACTAGTGAGAATTATCAATCTTCCATGGGCTGAAAAACCATTTATATTTGTTTTTGTAAAGTATTTTATATAGCCTATTTTGTATTATACTGTTAGAATTTTTTTGCTTATTGTTTTAAAAAAACGAGTATGTTAGGGAAATCCCTCTGTTAACTTGTTCTAGACATGGAACTCTGCTCCCATTATTATAACTATCTTGCCAAACAAAATTGCTTTTAATGTTTGATTGGTCAAAGTTCTTAATGTTTAATTTCATTATTTTTGTATCTTGTAAAATGTTTAGACAAACCTCCACTCCAATATTAGAAATGACAAGAAAATTATGTTGAGTCATTTTAGCACATTTAGTCTTTTTATACAGCTGTACCTTTGAAATATGGAATTCATTTTGTGTGAGGTTTTTTTTTTTTTTTTTTTTTTTTTTTGAGGGCAGTGTCACTGGCCCTCATATGTAGGACCCAAACCAGGGCCACCACCGCGCCACTCGGCCGGCCCCATTTTGCGTGAGTTTTGAGGGGGTGAATCCAACTTATTTTTTTAGATAGCTATAAGATTATCCCCAAACTATTCATTTATAATCTTGTCTTGTTATTTAATTGCTACCTCTACTGTATATTAAATTTCATTTATTGTGTATATTTTCCATTTTTTCCATTGATTTTTCAGTCTATTTATGTGTTAGTACTACAATGTAGATTTTAAAATATTTTAATATCTTGAAAAGGTATGCACCTAATTAATAATTGAAAAAAAATTTGGCCAATATTGCAATTTTATTTATTCACATAGATTTTTATAATTAGCCTAATTAGTTTTAAAATGTGGTGGTATTGAATTTATAGTTTAACATAAGTAGAATTGATCCAGGCACAAGTTCAAGAATCATCCATCATATGCTAAAATGGTACATCTGTAATACATCATGAGCCGTAAAAGAAGTCACATAAATGCTGAGCTGACAGATATCCAGGCACCCTTGTCTTTGAAATTTTCAGCAATGTGAAATAAGGATACATTAATATACTCAAAATTAAATTGATGTTGTATTTCATAAAGCAGTCCTGAAATTTTTCTAACAATCTAGAATATATTTGTTTGACATATTCTTCTTCTTGATAATCTCCATATTTTAGAATTATATATTTAATATTTATATTTGTCTTTAATATATAGAATTGGTGTTTTATTAATGATTACAGTTCAAAACCAGTTTCAAATGGGACTTTAATTTTAAGGGAACTATGCTGAGCAGCAAAATATGATATTATAAATTTATATTTAGGGATAGTAAAATGCACATCCCTATATAAACATACTGTATTTTGAACTAAAGTCATTTAAATAGAAGCAGATAAAGTTCAGGTTTAAGAAATCATTTCAAATTGATTGACAATATTGAGTAACGTGACTGTTAGATATTTGTGATTTCTTTCTATTCTTTCTTTCTTTTTGACTCATCAGTTGAAAATTCTTCCAAGTTTCATAAAGGAAGCTGGAAGTTTCATACACTAGCTTTCCTTGCCCCTCTTACGTCTGGAGAACAGGTACCTGAACTTTAGCAGAAGCTTTGAAGGGAAAGCATTAAGGGGCAGAATCCTTCTGACATTTATGGTAAAAGAGGATATATCTTCACACAGTTTCTAAAAACAGAAGTAATTCTAACATTAATACTATCTAATCATATCATTTAGCTATTCTAACTGCAGTGTCAAAGTACGGAGGAGAGGGGAATTGTACAATTTCAGATTCTTGGCCTGCTGGCTGTGACAGTGACGTGTGTCATACTAGTTCTGCAACATAATCTGAAGGTCAATCTGGCTGTTTATCATCCTTAAACCTAATTTCTGGCTCTTTAGCTGATTCTGTGAACTTTCAAGCATTTTTAAATAAAATGTCTTGCTTCATAAATTGGCTAGATTCCATTCTAATTACTTTCGTTAAGAAGTGCTGAATAACAATGCTACAAATCAGTATCTCTTAACCTTGGCATTATTGCTATGTTGGGCTACATCATTCTTTGTTGAGGGCTGGGGTGGTTGTCCTTCACATGGGGGGATGTTTATCAGCCTTTACTCACTAGTGCCAGTAGCACCTTCCCATACGTGACCGCCAAAAATGTCTCAAGACGTTACCGCAACTCTCATGTGAGACAACATTGCACCCACTTCAATTGAGAACCACTGCTACAAACGTAGTCGTAGTTCTCTGAAAAGAAAACTGGATGATATGACACATGCTGAGATATTTTCTCATTAAATAGATGTCAATTTCAGTAAATAAATACAAAAAGATAATCTTTCAGAATCATATAATTATGAGGGTAAAAGTAATTGAAAATATTTGTAAAATTTAATATAATATATATTTTATTAAAAGCAAGTCGAGGAGACACACATTTTATCTCTTAGAGAAAAACTAAATCTGAGATTCTCCAGTGGCTAGTTCAGAGAACAAATTAATGTTCCCTGGAATACCTAGTATTATCATTAGAGATTGAACAAAAACAATAGTAATATTGCTAAGAAGATGAAATCGATATTTTGTGCTCCTTGTTTCTCAATTCTATAACTTTTTGCACAAAATAACTTCTAGTTTATTACTAATTCCTGAATATATTACATAATTTTTATGGTTACATAATTGATTAATCTTTCGTTAGTGAATTACCCATACCATGTTTGGATGTTTAGGACATTTTCAATTTTTTCACTACTGTAATAATATTTCATGGACAACTTCATTGATAGTACTTTTCTATACTTTCTATATTTGATTTTATTTCCTTACAATACAATATCCAAAGTAAATTTGTCAGGTTGAAAAATGTAGAACATTTTCAAGCTCTAAATACAATCTGTGTACATATATATTAGTAATAGTGTTATCCCAGTTTTAGTCTATGAACTGTGTGTATAACCTCTATCTTACTGTGGGCTAGTATATATAATTGGATTGATTTCTATTGTTTATAACAATTGATTCTTTATGGAAAAGGTTTTTTTTATTTAATATCAGAATAAAACAGCACAATCAAATTATGGGGTTCAGCAGATAATTTAAGAAATTATTATCTGTGAGACTCAGGCCTTCAATATATCTACTTATCAATAGATTTTTACATGGGTCAATTCCATATATATATATATATATCTATATATATATATATCTTCACATATATATGCAGTAATTTGAAAGGTAATTTGCTCTTAAAGTGAAGTATTGTACTTTTGTAAAGAGGCTAAAAAAAAAACTTGATTTATTGATTCAGGACTATAATATAAAGTAAACAAGAGGATTGCACAAGAAAATGAACTGATGGTTTTATTAAGAGAGTTGTTAAGTAATTCACCATTTTTTCAGTGTAGAGTAGGGACATGAAACCAAGGCATTTCACTTTCAGAGAAAATGGTTGGCAAAAGGTTGATAAATTGCTTTATGGAAAGGCATGAATAGGACTAATTTACAGTTCAGTTGGGGCTTTGGTACTCATTTCTGCAGTTAAAAATTATTTTTTATCTGTCCAGTTAGAAATTAGTAGACCTCAGTGAAGTGTTCATAAAAAGAAAATGTACATGAGAGCAATGAATGGAAAGCAAATTGAATGCAAAATAGATTATATCTTTCTAGTGACTTAAATGCACATATTCCTTATTGAGGATAGCAACCCATTCTCTAAAATTAGGATATATTACAACTATATTATTAATCAGTTGCTTTTGCATACAAGAGTAGACCCAGTAATTCTTACGTATTCTTGATTGATATTTTTGTACTTCATGTATAGAGCCAAACATTTATTTCTCAATATTGTCACAGCTTCACTGATAATTTTTTTTCAATATCTCTAATTAATCTCAAATACAACTCAATAATTTCTTAGATTTGAAATTCATTTCTTTTTATGGGTTTTTCCTGTTATTTAAAAAGTCCTCTTTATTAACAAAAGCCAAATTATACTGTATAGTTTTAGTATACAATTCTGTAGCAAGTTTCAATTGGCTAAGTTATGAATGTAAATTGTCATATAAGGTACTTTATTATGGTTAAAATATGAATATTAATTTTGGTTACATAACAGTTAATGATAGAAACTATCAAATGAAGCACGTACAAAAAAGCTTTTACTACCTTTATTCTGACACCCATCCATTAGCTAGCATAGTGAAATGAAATGTCCAGGGACTTCTTTAAAAAATTGAAAGTAAAATTTTTGGCCAAAATGCCTTGAAAATTATGTATGTCAGTCCATCTTAGAAATCCATAGTTATGATCTTTGTTCACACACAAGCGCACATGTGTGCATGCACACACACATACACACACACATACACACACACAAAGATAATTTGAAACTATTGGAATTTGAATTTTCTCAAGAGATACCTTTCACAATAGATACCTTTGGTTAAGAGAGTAAACTTGAGCACACACAAAAAACATATATATATATATATAACCTTTTTCCTTTACTAGCATATGATATATGTGTTTTCAGCATTTTTTCAGTTTATAAAATCCTCAATTTCCTACTCTGAAAAATGATGTATAACTATATATTTTGTAGATATTTTTTAAGGTTAATTTTGGATAATTCACATAATGTCCTAAGTATCTTTTAATTGACAAATAGTCAACATTCCAGTAATATCATTTTTTGTTATTATTATTATTATTTTCCTATTAAATACATGATATGATACATAGTGATAGACAGGGAATGATGAAGCCTGGAAAGAATCCAGAATACCTTTTACTGAGACAGAGAAAAAAAACAAAAAAACAATGGCATTTGGCTCAGAATCACTAACATATTGTTTTACTACATTTCAATGCAGTTCTTGGAAAAACTAGAAACCAGGCAATTTGTGTTTATCATGTAAGACAACACTTCGACAACTCTTTAGGTAGTCAAACACAACTGTCATCACCAACAGAGAAGGGAGCTCTTTTGGAAACTTCACAGCCTACATTTACTTTGAATTAAACATAAAAGAAACTATAAGTGGCACAATATCAACAGCAAGAGAAATTCAAGCTCTTTCTATAAGTGGAGGACCTTCATGACTTGAAATGAGTTGTGAACATTTGAAGAAGTCTCTCCACTTATCATTGAAGTCATATTTTATTTCAATCTCTATTAGCATCAGAGGCTCCTTCTAACATTTTGAGATACATTTTGCCTACTGACATGAGATTCAGCAACTTCATCACAGACATTCCTTTTTATTTACTGTGGTGAAATATACTTAACATAAAATTTACCATTTTAACCATTTATGTGTACAGTTTTGTGGCATTATGTACTTTCACATTGCTGTGCAACTATCACGACTATTCATCTCTAGAATGATTTCATCTTCCCCAATTAAAACTCTGTACTTATTAAACACCAACTCCCAATTCAGCCCTTCCTCTACCCCTGGCAGACATCATTCTACTTTCTGTCTCTATGAACATGCTACTGTAGAAACTTTATATAAGACCAATCATGTGACATTTGTTCTTTTGTTAGTGACTTATTTCACTTTGCATAATGTCTTCAGTGCTATATGTAGCATGTGTCAAATTTCCTTCCTTCTAAAAGCTGAAAAATATATCTGACACATTTTGATCATCTCTTCCTCTGTCGATGGACACTTGGGTTTCCTTCACCATTTCATCAGTGTGAATAACACTGCTATGAACATGAGTGTACAAAGATCTGTTTGAGTCCCTGTCTTTATTTATTTGGGATATATACCCAGGAGTAAAATTATTGGAGCACATAGAGACTTTATCATCTTTTCAAGTCATTTTGTTGAGTAAAAAAAAAGCATAGTAGATCTCTCTTTGTGATAGAAAAGTTTGCCACGATTCTAGAGACAACTCAAAGTACTTGACTAAACATGGATGGAAATGTATTTACTTATTTATTTAGCTAGTTAGTTAGATAGCTGGTTAGTTAGTAAGGCAAAGTGTACTTTCAAAAAAATTTGACAGGAATGGTTCATTCATACCTTGACTTAATGAGAATACATTTAAGTTATTCTCTTAGTTCAACATCCTTCAGATTAACATTTTTGGGTACAAGTATCATATATATATAATTTTATTATTATTATTAGTTACAGATGTACAAAACAATGCAATAGTTATCCTTTTCACCCCTTACAAAGTGACTCCCCCCTCCCCCCTCCACTGCCCTCCCATCCCCGATATCATACATACCTATTACAATTCCATTGACTATACTACTATACCACTATACTACTATAGTGTGGAGTATACCAAACTATACTCCACATCCCACGATTATATACGTGTTAAATTATAGTTAACATCTAATATTATTCAGTGGCAGCTTCAGATGTACAGTGCAGTGGTCAGGTCTCTACACCATCCATGAAGTGGTCTCCCTAATGAGACATGAGTCCATCTGGTCCCCAAAAAAAATATTTACAACATTATTGATTATATTCTCTAAACTGTCTCTTCTATCCCTGTGGCAATATTGTAGTTACCCATTTATGTTACCTTGTCCCTTCCCCTTCTCCCTCATGCCCATCCCCATCCCATCTAGCCCCCATCAGTTTTTCCTTTGTGTCTCTAAGACTATTTATGTTTACATTGTTCATTTATTCAGTTCTTTAGATTCCACATATAAGTGAGATCATATGGTATTTGTATTTCTCTGACTGACTTATTTCACTTAGCATAATATTCTCTAGGTCCATCCATATTGTTGCACATAGTATGATTTCTTTTTTCTTTATAGCTGCGTAATACTCCATTGTGTAAATGTACCACAGGTTCTTAATCCAGTCATCTACTGCTGGGCATTTCAATGGTTTCCAAGTCTTGGTTATTGTAAATAGCGTTGCAATGGACATAGGGGTGCATATATTTTTTTGAATTAGTGTTTTGGGTTTTTCAGGATAAATACCATACTGCGTAAAGCAATATATAGATTCAATGCAATTCCTATCAAACTACCAAGGGCATTTTTCACAGAAATAGAAAATATAATCTTAAAATTTATATGGAACCATAAAAGACCCCAAATAGCCTCAGCAATCCTGAGAAATAAGTACAAAGTCTGGGGTATCATGCTACCACACATCAAAACATACTACAAGACTAATCAAAACAGTATGGTACTGGCATAAAAACAGGCACATAGATCAGTGGAAAAGAATAGAGAGCCTAGAAATAAATCCATGCATATACGGACAGTTAATCTATGGCAATGGGAGCAAGAACTTACACTGGAGTAAAGATAGTCTATTTAGTAAATGGTGGGGAAATTGGACTGACACATGCAAGAAATGAAACTGGACCACCTCCTTACGCAATATACAAGAACAAATTCAAAATGGATTAAAGACTTAAATGTAAGACCTGAAACCATAAAATTCCTAGAAGAAAGTATAGGGAGTAAATTTGCAGACATTACCCTGAGCAATATTTTTACTGATACATCCCTGTGGGCAAGGGAAGTAAAAGAAAAAATGAACATATAGGATTATATGAAACTTAAAAGTTTTTTCACAACAAAGGAAACCATCAATAAAACAAAAAGGAAGCCTACTTAATGGGAGACTATATTTGTCAATGGTGTATCTGATAAGGGGTTAATATCCAGAATTTATAACTCTCATGCAACTCAACACCAAAAAAAAACAAACAAACCACCCTATTATAAAATGGGCAGAGGATATGAAGAGACATTTCTCTAATGAGGACATACAGATGCCTAACAGGCACATGAAAAAATGTTCAACCTAACTGGTCATTAGAGAAATGCAAATAAAAACCACAATGAGATACCACCTCACTCAAGTCAGAATGGCGAACATCAATAAATCAACGAACATTAAGTGCTGGCGGGGCTGTGGGGAAAAGGGAACACTGCTGTACTGTTGGTGGGATTGCAGATTGGTGCAGCCACTATGGAAGTCAGTATGGAGGTATCTCAAAAACTGGAAATGGAACTACCTGTTGACCCAGCAATTCCACTCTTAGGTATTTATTTTAGATATATTTTGACTTATCTTAAAAAGCTGTGACATATTTTAGTCAATTTGCTATTATGGAAGAGGTCAGAAATGTATAATCATGTACACTTCCAATTAAGGAGTCATGCTAGAAAAGAATAAGAAAGCATGGTCACGCTTGCACAACTGGGAATCACTTGAAAATATAAAATTATTTGACAATTATTCTCATAAGATTAGCTTCATACAGATTACTTTCGGAAAATAAAAAATACCGATATATATAAAGAAGAAAATGGCAATTATCAATATATCCATTGCATTCAAGTAGTCATTATTAACCATTTGGCATATTTTCTTCTAGTCGTTTTTTTATTTTGACAGGTTTTGATGATATTTCATCTTGAGCTAAATTCCTGTCATTCATATTCATTTTATTATGCATTATATATATATTTCATTACGTCTTTTTATTCCTTCTGTTCTTGGTTTCTCCTCATTTCATTTTTTCTTTTTAAACATTAACAGTTGTTTTTTCTTATTTTCTGTTTGGATTAACTACACGAAATCCTAGGGTAAAAATTGAGACAAGAGAAGATTGCCCTTTGACTTTCCAGTTTATGGTAGTTATTTTCCTCTCATGATCCATTACCCCATTATGCCTTAACTTCTTACTGAAATTTCTGATTTGATTTTGTATTGGTGATAATATGCACTGAAATATCATATATTCTGACATCTCAATTCTTCAGGTTTGAAACTCAACCTCCCCACTTATTGAAGTGTTTATTTAAAAATACTCAGATAAATTTCAATTTACTCTTTGGTAAAATGGACATAATTTTTCCTAATTCAAAGTATAGCTGTGGAGACTAAAGAAGAGACATGCAAATACAGGCATGGTAATAGAGTTTTTTGTTTTGTTTTTTTTTTATTTGAAATTTTTTACTTCATTTATTCTGGTTGTACTCTGCTTCTTGATTTTTTTTTAAATTTATTTTTTAATTAGTTTCAGGTGTACAACACAGTGCAATAGTTATACATTTTACCCCTCAAATTGACAACCCCTCTCCCCCAATTCGCCACCCCACTCCTCCCCCCATATCATATATATCTATTACTCTTCCTCTGACTCCCTTCCACAGTATAATCCACATCCCATGACTATCTATATATATTCAATTACAACCTCTGCTTCAGGTATACAGTGCAGTGATCAAACCTCTACTCCATCCATGAAATGGTCTCCCCAACAAGAAATGTGACCATCTGATGCCCCACAAAATATTTACACCATTATTAATTATATTCCCCAAACTGTCTTTCATATCCCTGTGGCTATATTGTAGTTGCCTATTTTTGCTGTTTAATCCCTTCCTTTCTCCCTCATCCCCATCCCCCTCCCAACTAGCAACCCTGTTTTTGCTCTATATCTATGAGACAGTTTCTGTTTACATTGCTCATTCATTCAGTTTTTCAGATTCCACTTATAAGTGAGATCATATGGTATTTGTCTTTCTCTGACTGACTTATTTCACTTAACATAATAGTCTCTAGGCCCATCTATATCATTGCAAATGGTACGATTTCATTCTTCTTTATAGCGCAGTAATACTCCATTGTATAAATGTACCACAGTTTCTTAATCCAGTCATCTACCGATGGTCATTTCGGTTGTTTCCAAGTCTTGGCTATTGTAAATAGCACTGTAATGAACATAAGGGTGCATATACTTTTTTGAATCAGTGTCTTGGGTTTTTCGGGATAAATACCTAGGAGTGGAATTGCTGGGTCAAAAGGTATTTCCGTTTCCAGATTTTTGAGATACCTCCATACTGACTTTCATAGGGGCTGCACCAATCTGCAATCCCACCAATAGTGCAGCAGGGTCCCCTTTGCCCCCAGCCCGACTAGCACTTGTTGTTTGTTGATTTATTGATGATAGCCATTCTGACTTGAGTGAGGTGGCATCTCATTGTGGTTTTTATTTGCATTTCCCTAATGACCAGTTAGGTTGAACATGTTTTCATATGCCTGTTGGCCTTTTGTATGTCCTCTTTAGAGAAGTGTCTCTTCATATCTTCTGCCCATTTTCTTATTGGGTTGTTTGTTTTTTTGGTGTTGAGTTGCATGAGTGTTTTATAAATTTTGGATATTAACCCCTTATCAGATATATCGTTGGCGAATATATTCTCCCAATCAGTAGGCTTCCTTTTTGTCTTACTGATGCTTTCCTTTATTGTGAAAAAACTTTTAAGTCGGATATAATTCCATATGTTCATTTTTTCTTTTACTTCCCTTGTCTGCAGTGATGTATCAGTAAAAATATCGCTCTGGGTAATGTCTGCAAATGTACTCCCTACATTTTCTTTTAGAAGTTTTATGGTTTCAGGCCTTACATTTAAGTCTTTAATCCATTTTGAATTTATTCTTGTATACGGTGTAAGGAGGTGGTCCAGTTTCATTTTTTTGCATGTATCAGTCCAATTTTCCCAGCACCATTTATTGAATAGACTATCTTTACTCCAATATAAATTCTTGTTTCCCTTGTCATAGATTAACTGTCCATAACTGTCTGGATTTACTTCTGTCCTCTCTGTTCTGTTCCACTGATCTATGTACCTGTTTTTATGCCAATACCATACTGTTTTGATTACTGTAGACTTGTAGTATGTTTTGATGTCTGGTAGCGTGATACCCCCAACTTTGTTCTTATTTCTCAGGACTGCTGAGGCTATTTGGGGTCTTTTATGGTTCCATATAAATTTTAGGATTATATTATCTATTTCTGTGAAAAATGCCCTTGGTAGTTTGATAGGACTTGCACTGAATCTGTATATTGCTTTAGGCAGTATGGACATTTTAACTATATTAATTCTTCCTATCCATGAACATTGTAGGTGTTTCCATTTACTTGTATCTTCTTTGATTTCTTTCTTCAGTGTCTTATAAATTTAGGAGTACAGATCTTTTACTTCTTTGGTTAAATTTATTCCTAGGTATTTTATAGTTCATGTAGCAATTGTAAATGGGAAAGTTTTCTTAATTTCTCCTTCTATTAGTTTATTATCCGTATATGCAAATGCCACTGATTTCTGAACATTGATTTTATATCCTGCTACTTTACTGATTTTGTCTATCAGTGCCAATAGTTTCTTGATGGAGTCTTTGGGGTTCTCTATATAGAGTATCATGTCATCTGTATATAATGACAATTTTACTTCTTCCTTGCCAATCTGGATGCCTTTTATTCCTTTTTCTTGTCTGATTGCTGTGGCTAGAAGTTCCAGAACTATGTTGAATAAAAGAGGAGAAAGTGAACAGCCTTGTCTTGTTCCTGATCTTAAGGGGAATGGTTTTAGCTTTTCCCCATTGAGTATGGTGTTAGCTGTAGGTTTGTCATATATGGCCTTTATTACGTTGAGATATGATCCCTGTATTCCCACTTTGCTAAGGGTTTTTAACATAAATGGCTGTTGGATTTTGTCAAATGCTTTTTCTGCATCTATTGATATGACCATGTGATTTTTATGCTTCATTTTGTTGATGTGGTGTATCACATTAATTGATTTACGGATATTGAACCAGACTTGCATACTAGGGATGAAACCCACTTGATCATGATATATGATCTTCTTAATATATTGCTGAATTCTGTTTGCTAATATTTTATTGAGAATTTTTGCATCTATATTCATCAGGGATATTGGCCTGTAGTTTTCCTTTTTTGTGCTGTCTTTATCTGGTTTTGGAATCAGGGTGATAGTGGCTTCATAAAAAGAGTTTGGGAGCCTTCCCTCCTTCTGGATTTTTTGGAATAGTTTGAGAAGAATAGGTGATAGTTCTTTTTTGAATGTTTGATAAAATTCACTTGTGAAGCCGTCTGTCCAGGACTTTTGTTTTTTGGGAGCTTGTCAATTACTGATTCAATTTCCTTGGTAGTAATCAGACTATTTAGATTTTTTGTTTCTTCTTGAGTTAGCTTTGGAAGGTTGTATGCTTCTAGAAAACTATCCATTTCTTCCAGATTGTCAAATTTGTTGGCATACAGTTGCTCATAGTAATTTCTTAGAATTTTTTGTATTTCTGTGATGTCTGTAGTCATTTCCCCTCTTTCGTTCCTGATTTTACTAATCTGAGTCCTCTCTCTTTGTTTTTTGATGAGCCTGGCTAGAGGTTTGTCAATTTTGTTTATCTTCTCAAAAAGCCAGCTCTTGGTTTCATTGATCTTTTGTATGGTTTTTCTGTTCTCCATATTGTTTATTTCTGCTCTGGTCTTTATTATCTCCTTCCTTGTACTCCACTTGGACTTCTTTTGCTGTTCTTTTTCCAGTTCCCTTAAGTGTAAGGATAACCTGTTGATTTGAGATTTTTCTTCCTTGTTTAGGTAGGCCTGCATTGCTATAAACTTCCCTCTTAGGACTGCTTTCGCAGCATACCAGAGATTTTTGGTCGTGGTGTTTTCATTTTCATTTGTCTCAAGGTATCTTTTGATTTCCTCTTTGATCTCATTTGTGACCCACTCGCTATTTAGTAGCATGTTATTTAGCCTCCATTTATTTGTCAGCTTCCCGGATTTCTTCTTATAATTGATTTCTAGTTTCATAGCATTGTGGTCAGAGAATACACTTGAAATCATTACAATCTTCTTAAATTTATTGAGACTTGTTGTGTGGCCTAACACGTGGTCTATCTTAGAAAATGTTCCATGTGCACTTGAAAAGAACATATATTCTGTAGCTTTAGGGTGAAATGCTCTGAATATTTCAATTAAATCCAGCTGTTCTAATATGTCATTTAAGGTCGCTGTTTCCGCATTGATTTTCTGTCTGGAGGATCTGTCCTTTGGTGACAGCAGGGTGTTGAAGTCCTCTACTATGATAGTGTTACTGTTGATCTCTGTCTTTATGTCTGACAATATCTGTTTTATATATTTAGGAGCCCCTATGTTAGGTGCATAGATGTTTACTAGGGTTATGTCCTCTTGTTGGATCGATCCCTTCATTACTATGAAGTGTCCTTCTTTGTCCTTTGTTATATTCTTCAATTTAAAGTCTATTTTAACTGATATAAATATTGCTATTCCAGCTTTTTCTCAGTTCCATTTGCATGAAATATTTTACTCCATCCCTTTACTTTCAGCCTGAATACGTCTTTGGATCTGAGGTGAGTATTTTGTATACAGCATATGCTGGGGTCTTGCTTTCTTATCCATTCAGCCATCCTATGTCTTTTTATTGGAGTATTTAATCCATTTACATTTAATGTGATTGTTGATAGGTGTGTATTTATTGCCATTTTGTTATTTGTGTTCGTAGTCTTTCTTAGTTAGGTTGTTTTTCTCTTCTACTTAATGAAGCCCTTTTACCATTTCCTGCAAAGCTGTCTTGGTGGTAATGAATTCTCTTAACTTATTCTTTTCTGCAAAGCTCCTTATCTTGCCTTCAATTTTAAATGATAACCTTGTTGGATACAGCAATCTCGATTGTAGGCCTTTATTTTTCATCACTTTGAAAACCTCCTGCCATTCCCTTCTGGCCTGCAAAGTTTCTGTAGAAAAGCTAGCTGATAATCTTCTGGGGGTACCCTTGTAAGTAATTTGCTGCCTTTCCCTTGCTGCTTTAAGGATTCTGTCTTTGTCCTAAACACTTGCCATTTTCACTATAATGTGTCTTTTTTTTTTTTTTTTTTTTTGAGGGCCGTGTCACTGGCCCTCATATGTGGGACGGAACCAGGGTCGCTGGCTTCCAAAGCCAGCGCTTAACCACCGCGCCACTCGGCCGGCCCCTATAATGTGTCTTGGTGTGGGCCTGTTTGGAATCATCCTGGTTGGAACTCTCTGTACTTCCAGGGCTTGTATTTCAATGTCCTTTGCCAGGTTAGGGAAGTTTTCAGACATTATTACTTCAAATATGTTCTCAATCCCTTGCTTCCTCTCTTCTCCTTCTGGTATTCCAATGACCCATTGATTATTTCGTTTGATGTTGTCCCCCAGCTCTCTTAAACTATTTTCCATGCTTTTCATTCTTTTTTCTTTTTGTTGTTCTGCATGAGTGATCTCTGCTATTTTGTCTTCTAAGTCACTGATTCGATTTTCTGCTTCATCCAATCTGCTAGTCATTCCATCAAGTTTGTTATTTAATTCAGTAATTGTGTTCTTAAGTTCTAGCTGGTTTCTTTTCCTGATTTCTCTATCCTTCTCTATATTTTCATTAATTTCCTTGAACATTCTAATAATCAGTGTTCTGAACTATGTCTCCAACAGGTTGTTTGCCTCTGTTTCCTCTAGTTCCACTGATTCAGGAAGTTTCTTCTGTTCTTTTATTTGTGTTGTGTTTCTTTGTCTCCCCATTCTGGCTTACTCTGTGTTTGCTTTGATATAACAGATAGATCCCCCAGATTTCTCAGTCTTTTTTGGGTAAACTTATATGGTGTGTATCCTTTATATTTGAATTACTGATTCTCCCTATTCTCCTGTGCGTGTATCTGAGGTATTCCTTGTGTCTTGCGTCTTCACTTGTTGAAGTTTTAGTTTTGTTTACTTTTGACTTGTCAGTAGATGGGATTGACTCCCAGGCTGACTAGCTGTGAGGATCAGCAGTGTCTGCTGTTTTTGTGCTGCTGTGAGAGGATTGACCCCTCTGATGAGACTTGGACCCTATGGGCCCTAGTATCTGTAGCAAGTTCCTTTTGGGTGTGACTCTTGTATGTCAAACCCAGAAATGCTCTGGTTTTATCTAAAGTTGGCCTCTGGGTATGATGATTCTTGAGTCTGTTTGTTTGGATCCAGTGCTGCAGAGTGATTTTAGAGCATAACAGATCAACAAGAACAACCTCCGCAGCCACCAAAGGAAATCAAATGCTCGCACAAGTAAAAAAAAAAACAACCATCAATCTACAGTCAACTTGTACAGAAATATCAAACATACTAAACAAGAAAACAAACTGAAATGAAACAATAACCACACACACAATAATAACAGAAGAGGAAACAAAATAAAATACAATATCATAAAATAAAAAATAGAATAAACATGAGAAACCGAATAGCTATACCAAAAAAAACCTAAAAATTATAACAGAAAAAAAGTAAGAATAAAAATTAAAAAAATAAAATTTGCAGAAAAAAGGAAAGGAGAAAAAGTATAGCAGTGAGAAGAATGAATAAAAGAAGGGAGAAAGTGAGGGTGGGGAAAAAAGAAAAAGAAAAGAAAGAAAAAGAAAAAGAAAAAGTATATATATATATATATATATATATATATATATATATATATATATATATATATATATATATTTGTCTACACACCCATATATATGGGTATATATTCACCTATACATATATATATGCCTATATTAAAAACTACAAAATGATAAAAATGAAATAGAAATAAAAACCCGAAACAACCAAGATAAGCAACCTATACAGGGAAAACAAAACAAAACAAAACAAAAATTCCTGTGCCAGTCTTGGCTAAAGTCCACCAAGCTCTCTTCAGTTTATCCTCTGCTCTACAAAAATTCCTGTGCGTCTTGTGGGAACAGAGTAGGCCACCTGATGCCTAGTGTGATCCTGGCACTGTAGGTTTGCTGTACTTGAGTGTGCTTGTGACGTGTGATTGGTGGTTTTTACAAAGTCACTGCCATTTTGCTTTTGCCTGTCCCAAAGCAGGCTGCACCCCCAAAGGCTCAATGAGTGTCTTTGGGCACCCTTTTGGTTGACAGCTGTGGAGAATTAAAGAATTCCTCACTACCAAAAGCCTGCTGCTAAGAATCTGTTAATTAGTGCCTCAGCAGGTGTACCTGCCCTGCCTCCCAAGCCTTGCATAAAGGTGGGGGCGGGGTAGGTAGTCTCACTCTGCAGCCTTTACTGGAGCGGAAATTCTCAACCCCCTGCAGGTAGGAATACCTCTGTAGTCTGCCCCTACTGCTCCATTCAGGAGTCAGTTTAAGACTCTGTCTTGGCGGGGGCCAAAGTTTGTGGGAGTGGGTGGGTTATTGTTTTTTTTTTGCTTTTGTGCCTCTACAGCCGCGGGTGCAGGCTGCACCTCACGCGTCTCGCTGCCTTCTTCCCCTACTCGCCCGGCCTGCCCATCTGCCGGCAGTCGTTGTATGAAACTCTTAGTTGCTCTGTGTGATGAGTAGATGTCTCTTTGAAGCATATTAGAAGTTCAAATTGTGGATATTTCCAGGGGAGATTTCAGGGAGCCCTCCTCACAGCCGCCATCTTGCCCCCCTCCTGGTAATAGAGTTTTGATAGATATTACACTAACATTAACCTTTCATGACGTCTTGCTAAACAGGCAAATTAATCTGTGCTAATGGAAAATGTTGGAGGCCTAAAAGTGCAGCTCACTCCGTATGCAACTATGGCTGACTTTGTTATTGTAATTTATTTGAGCTAAGAACTTTTTTTTTCCTAACTTTACCAGGATGACATTAGTTACTAAAATTATAGGTTTCAAGTGTACAATTCTATAATACATCATTTGTATATTGCATTATGTGTTCCCCACCCAGTCAGTTCTCCTTCCATCACTATATATGTGATACCCTTTACTGTCTTCTACTACCCGTCCTCTGCCCTTACCCTCTGATAACCACTAAACTGTTATCTATGTCTATGAGTTTTTGTTTCTTTGTTTTTGTTTATCTTGTTCCTTTGTTGCTTTTAGTTTTATATCCCACATATGAGTGAAGTCATTTGATTCTTGTTTTTTCTGTCTGACTTATTTCACTGAGCATGATAATCTCAAGATCCATTCATGTTGTCACCAGAGGCAGTACTTCATCTTTTCTTATAGCAGAGTAATATTCCATTGTGTTTATGTACCATGTCTCCTTTACCCAATCATCTATTGAAGAACACTTTGGTTTTTTCTATGTCTTGGTCACCATGAATGATGTAATGAACACAGGAGTACATTTATCTTTACAAATAAACATTTTCAGATTTTTGGGGTTGATACCCAAAAGAGGGACTGTTGGATTGAATAGTAATTCTATTCTTAATTTTTTGAGAAATTTCCATAGTGTTTTCCATAGTGGCTGTACGAATTTACATTCCCACCAGCAGTGTGTAAGGATTCCTTTTTCTCCACAACCTCTCTAATACTTGTTATTATATGTCTTGTTGATAATAGCTATTCTAACAAGTGTAAGGTGGTATCTCCTTTTAGTTTTGATGTGCATTTCCCTAATAGCTAGTAAAGTTGAGCATCTTTTCATATATCAGTTAGCTGTTTGTATGTGTTCTTGAGAGAAGTGTCTGTTCAGGTCATCTGACCATTTTTAATTGGATTGTTTTTTGTTGTTGTTGTTGAGTTGTATATTTTCTTTATATATTTTGGAAATTAGCCCCTTATTGGAAGAGTTGTTTGCAAATACCTTCCAACATTGTGTTGGTTGCCTCTTTGTTTTGTTGATGATTCTTTGACTTTGCAGAAGATTTTTAGTTTGATGTATACCCATTCACTTATTTTAGCTTTTACTCCCCTTGCCTTTGAGATCGAATACATAAAATCCTCCCTGAATGAGTTTGGGGGAGTAAATAATAAATAGCAAGTGTGATTTTGATATCACATAACTCAAACTGCAAAGACGTTTGCTTTTATCACATAAGAGTTAGGTCAGTGAAGTGTGTAGTACAATTGGTGATCAAAATCACAGTCAAACTAACCATCTCAAAGAAGAATAGAATTGTTGTTTATAGTCTCTGGCTTATAGAAATTATTTAGACATGTTAGCTTTCTGGATAATTGAACATTGAGGTTCTAATAATGAACTACTGTGATAATCACAATAACGTTTGGATAAAATCTATTAAATACATTTTTCATTGTTGAAATGTGCCTATTAGGGTGCTGTGTAGGAAAAAGGGTTTCAGTTCTCCATTAGCAAAATTTCCTGTGACATCTGTTCTTTTGAGTATATATCCAAAGTAATTAATATAGAGAGTCACATTCCTCTCTATTGTATCATACATAACCTATAGAGACAATGATCTTATGATTGACAGACCTATAATACAGAAAGTGACAGGGCATACTGGGTTTTCTTTGAAGTATATTTCCAACTTTTACTTTGAAAATACCAGTAGCAATGAGAGGTTATAGAGTCATAATTAAGTTTTCAAAAACAATAAGGGTACATACATTGTGGTTCTGTTTTAAAGAATAGGCACTTTTCTTATTTGTTCTCTCATATAAGTAACAGTGTTGATAGTTTATTGTTTGTTTTTCTATTGAAAATTAGTTCCCATTAATTCCTAGGGAGCAATAATAACCTTAAGATATAGATGTTTAATGCCATCTCCATAGTCAATGTTTCCCACGAGATACCATTTAAGCATTATTTTTGAAAAATCTTGTAAAGAACATTTTTATACCTTTTAATAAGTGAAACTTAAAACTTGGATGAATTTCTAGCACAAGTATGAAGATAAGGTGTCATTGACATTCAAAACAAAATAAAAGTAAAACAAAAACAAAAGTATGCTTGACCTAATTTAAAAAATGTGGTAGTATATCTTCTAAACAAAGCACACCATTAATTCATATTAGTGATTTCGTATATGTTGTCCCTGGGCTATGATAAAGGAGAAAGGAAATTATACTAATATAATGCCTGATATTTGTCAAAATTTATCCTGAATATTTTCTTTTACAGTTTCCATTAATTTTTATAATAAATCATTGAAGAAGGTATAATTATTGTCACTTTGAAGAAGAAAAAACTGGCGTTTAGAAATGTAGGGTGATTTTTTTCAAGGGTACTAGTTACATAGCAATAGAAATAGAATTTAAACTCAAATTATTTGGCTTGAAGCCTAGTGCTCTTTCAACTAAAATCATTTGTTCTGGCACTTACAAACAATCTAAATATGACAATGAATAGAATTTCACTCTACAGTCGCATGTAACAATATAACAAATTAAATTTCTGATAGCACAAAAAAAAATGAGACATAATTTAAAAACTGTGAGTGGCCATATACACGATGGTGAGAAGCTTGTCTTTTATTGGGGAAATCTTGCCTATGCTGTATGTGTCATGGACTGAGCTATATATAAAGGTCTGAGATAATGATGGCATCTGGCATTAGGAGACTTCTGGAGTGGTAAAGGATACAGGTATATAAATACAGTTACATAACAGAAAACAAAAATGAAATTAATAAATTTAAAATTTCGTTTAAAACCCAACACCTCTGCTTGGTGACTTTGTGACTTTGGACAGGTTACCTAACCTGTTGAGAATTATTTTTTATACCTATATAATGTAGATGAAAATAATATTTACATTATGGACAGTTGTGATATATGTATATTTTAGCTGAGCCATCCTGCTACCTGTCGGCAGCTCAGTGGCAACTCAGCTCGGGCTGGGCATTGAACTGCTGTTGCCCAGAGCTCAGTTCACACTCTTGAGCAAGCTCTTAACCAACTGAGCCACGTGGCTGGCCCTGTGAGAGATATATTTTAAGAAGAATGGCTTAATGGTGTCAGAGGTCTGGTTCTTTCAGGACCCTCCAGTGGAAAATCTGCTCTCTTGTCTAGTCCAGCTTCTGGTGTTGCTTTCCTTGTCTTTGCTGCATCATTCCATTATGCTTCCCATATCTCCTTTTCTATTCAAATGTACCTCTACTGCTTTCTGATAAGAACAGTTATTATTACATTTAGATTTACCTACATAATCCATAATAATCTCTCCATCTCAACATCTTTAATTTAATCACATCAGCAAGGTCCTTTTTTACATGTAAGGTAACATTCAGAGGTTCCAGTGATTGGGACCTGTATGTATTTGAGGACTATGTTCAACCTACCATGCATTCATATTTATATGTGTAGTCTCAGTGAATCCTCTGAATACCTATATCCAGTAGACAGTTTAATTATCCATTAAACGTGTGAGAAAATGGAGAAAAACAGTGATTAAATAGGAATTCACACAGTCAATACATTTAAAAAATAGTTAGAGCCTTAAAAATATGACTTTAGTAACCACTCCTAAACCTTTACAATGGCCGACTAAAAGAAAATCATTAAAGAAATAAAGGAGTCCAAAAATGTATGGAACAAGAAAGTCATAAAGGAACAAATAAAACATATATGTGAGGACATAAGGTATAAAATAATGATTGCTATTCAATTTTAAAAATCAGTAACCTCTACATAATATGCCAAAGACTTATTTACAGTAGCAGAACAGAATATAAATGCCATTGAACTTGATAGATTATTAAGTAAATATGAATAGAAATGGGCAGGAAAATTGGATAAAAAGTAGGAGTGACCGTTGCTTCCTTTACAAAATGAGTAACAAGAAATCCTATAAACGCTATTAGAATAAGAGATAGAGGTAAATTATTATGAAGTCAGCAAGATAATAAAAGAAAAATTAGTGATGTGACTATAAGATACTTCAATTACCATAATAAATCTTTATCTAATGAAAAATATAAGAGCTCCATGGTAAACAAATGAACAGGAGACACTTTACTGGCAATTATTTGTTTAATACTAGGTCAATATCCCATGGTTCTTCAGAAAAAAAAAATTCAAGTGTCCATTTAACTCTATGAAATGTTGTAACCTTCAGCAAACTTCATATCACTACTTAAACATCAGTTTAAATTCAGTATTGCAGATGTTTATTACATGACAAAATGAAAGGGGAAGGAAAATGTTCTTTCATGTAAATGGATGAGACACTTACTATGACAGAGCTAATTAGGCTCTTGGGAGAATTTACGCACAGCTAATAAGAAGCAGAGCTAAACGTGTCTTAATTTACCCTCCAGCTCTCAAAAAAAAGTTGTTCATTCAAGTTGCACTAATTGAGTCCACGATCATTAACCCTTCTTTTCTGGATGCATTCCCATGCTAACAAAAACTGAGCTATATCTTTCCCAAAGAGCAAAATTTGTTTTGTTTTTCCATGCATCTTTGAACATGTATCTGAAGTTCATTGTATTGAAAGATAAAGCAGATGTACAGAATTCAAAAAATTATTTTTCCTCTATATGGTACTTTGATGATCGATTTTACCTTATAATATGGCATGGTATAGAATAAGAAAGATGAATAATTACCAGTATTATCAAGTAGAGTTAAACAGATACTATCAAATAATGTTTGTGAGTGTGAATTAAAACATCCCTTGGTGTGGGAAAATCTCTTTAGAAATCAAAACTTTTAATATTCTTTGATTCATTTCTAAATACATCTCTCTTAGAACATGTGCAGAGACGTGCAATGATAATATATCAAAGAAATTCATTAAAAGATTATAAATCAGATCTGGTGTAAATGGGCCTAAATTGCACTTGATTTACATATTATATCTACAAAAACTGATGTAGCTATATTTATACCAGCTGGGAATAGTGTTTTCAATTAGGTATGATATTTATGTCTGGGTAGATACCAAATTTCTAACTATGGCCTTTTTGATAAAGGGACTGGATGAGTGTTAGTTTGGAAATAAAAAAAATATTTTAATTTTGTATGATAAACTTCATTAACAGAACAATTGAAATTATCTTAAAAGACATACTTGGCCATATGAATTTTATATTAATAAACAAATCAAGGAAATTGATGTATTTAACTTATGTGATAAAAGTTGAATTACACCCTTTTAATGTTAAAAATAAGCATACAAAAATAATTGATTTTAGGGATACATATTGATGACGAAAAGCAACATAAAAAGGAAAACAATGACTAGGTAACAATAGGATTCAGTAAGGTTATTATAATGTACAAGAGTGGAATGTTACAGATCTACAGATCTAGATACAATACATTGTTAAAGTCATAGGTTATGTTGGTTGGTGAATTCCAAGTTAATTATTGCCTTATTAAAATTGACTCTAGAGAGGAAAGGGAGTATGCATGAATCAGTAATTTTGAGTATTTCATTTCTGTGGACCTAAGTTACATAAGAAGAGAAACATTGAATAAAATATTTTTACATAAAACAAATACTCTAAAGCACTCTTTAACCCCTTTTAGTTTTGAATATTAAAGATTTCCTCTTTAAACCCCACAATGTGTACATAGAATAAAAATGAGAAATAAATACTCCAAAATGTAGTAGTAATTGTCTATAGATCATGTGCTTACACAAGTTTTTACTTTTCTATAATTTTAAAACTTTTGTAATAAATATGCATGATACTTTTTTGAATTTTAATATTTAATAAAATATACTTTATATTAAAACACTTTAAAATATAAACTACAAAGAGTTTTTTCAGACACATTTGAAGGTCATTGGAAGTTTTTATCTGCAACTCTTCTATTCTTTTTGCTATTGCACAATAGAGACTAATGAAGGAAAATGATTCTCTTTATGACAAATTTTAGTTACAGTTAAAATGAGTGTTTAATAATGTGTGCAAAATGTCTCTCCCATTGGCCACATGCCAAGGTCACTCTAAGCATTTTTACTTTCTGTGAAGGGATTTCACTCAAGTTATCATTAAAAAATACACACACAGAGACACACACACACACCAAAAAAACACACAAACTAACTAACTAAAACACTGTTTTATGTTAGTTTTACCAGCACCCTGATCTTCAGATATTAAAAAAAGCTTCATGAGAATATGCTATGTTATAGTCACTAAAAACTTTATATATACATACATACATTCCCTAAGGGACAGTGAATCAAATGTATGTAACACAAATATATGACTTTTGTCTTTGGAAAATTCATAGCTTAGGGAAATAAGACATGTGACCAAATACAGTGCCCCTATGCTAAGTGCTACAAGCATTATCTGGACACGTTGAATGGAATTGTTGTGGAGCTGATGTGAATAAGCAGCAGCCTTCATAGAAACACAAATAATAAACTGGGCTTTCAAAAATGAAAAACATTTTCCAGATTTGGTCAAAAGGAATTGACATGTCTATAAGAAAGTTTCACACATGCAAAGCCACAATACCAGCATTTAAGCGTTCATAAATCAAATAAATGTATATGATTTTTAAGGTCTTAGCATATGCAACACACTATTTTAGATTTCAATGATACACAAAATGCAATCCATCATGTCTAAATAATTAGTTTGTGAGAGGAAGACAACATGGAAAAATATGCACAGTATAATTTTATAAATTTCTAATGATAACACTATACAGGGTCTACTATAACAGAGAAGAGAGAGAATAATTACCTCTCTTTTTGGGTACCAGCATGTTTTTTTGAGGAGCTGATTTTGTGATGGACATTGAAAGATATGTTGGCCTATAAAAAATACACCAGGTAGAAGGAAGGAAGAGATGAGGATTTTCTTACTGAAAAGGTAGGGGCAAATGTATGGAGCCCATTGCCTAATGGCTCTTTCGTCTCTTCTGATCATATATGCATAGTCTTCGCATTACACAATTTGAAAGAATGCATTGACATTGTAATTAATGCTGGCAGACTGAAGCCCTAAATGTAACTTCATTGGTATATTTTTACATCTATAAATAATGTACATCAGATATTTTATTTCTAGGGATACATTATGAAATATTTTTTAAAAGATAAGTATATATGAAATACATAGTATTTTGCGATTTTTGTTCTACTATAAATGTTTTTGCTGTGTCCTTATTAAATGTCTACAATTAGGCTTTAATATTAGTATACTATATTTAGTATACTAATATATAATATATAGTATATATAGTATACTATAATTAGTATACTATAAAGAGAGATTTATTTTTTTAACAATAACAGGTACAAATCTCCATTTCAAATTGTCCTTTTTGGTAATTCCAGTTCATTTTGGCAACTTGTCTAATCTGATTCAATAGCATTGTTTCAAACCTGTAATACAACAAATGACCTATTCATATTTTCTGTGTACTTAAATTCTTATTTGCTTTATACGCATTGTGTTCTTCTATAGAGTTTTTTTCCCCAGATACTTGATTTCATGAGGGTTAAAATTAGATAATTTGTTTCTATAGACTCACACACCTAGGGCATACAAACAAAACAAAACAAAAAACCCCACTAAAAATAGGTGGAGAATACTAAAATCCTCTATATTGAAACTTTATGTATATAACATATAAAAGCGATCATATAGACTAAGTATTTTCCAATCAGTATCAGCATATTAAATATATCTTAAACAAGTTCACTGTTTAATTTATATTAAAGTACTTAAAGAGGTATTATGTTCACCTCTAGCAGTATTGCACTAGAGTATGTGGAATCAATTGTAAAGAAACGTAATCAGATCTTGGAAAGCCATGCATGGTGTTATTAATAGCTTGGAGGTTATTTGAAGTCAATGAGAGTCAACAGAAAAATATCAAAAAAAAAAAAAATCGACATGACCGGAATCTTTTGGTTGCATGGGCAGCTCGGACACAAAAGAGAATAGAATGGAAAAGAGAGTCAATTGTTGGTTCAGAGTGTTCCCCTTCCTTCATGCTCCCAACTGCATTGTAGGGCCCCTGAATCCTATTTTGTTCACATTTCCCCTTACTGCAGATCTTACTGAAGTAAAAGAGTACTACCAACAATTCATTAACATGAGTTAGTCGGTTACCCAGCAAATCGCTGAGGAACTGAGTCATGTACACTGCGAAGAGGTAAGGAGTAGAATTCCACAATGATTAGAAGAGAATCCCGAGTGCCTAGAAAGTGCATAAAATATGAAAGAAAAGATTTTGAATATAGACTTTCCTGATTTGCCCCATTTAACAGTTGAACCCATTCTGATGGAAACCTCTAAGACATAGTCTCACCAAATTCAGGAAGAGATCAACCCATTTGAACCATTAGGGGCATAACTTCCCCCAAATCCATCTCATAGGTATGACTAGAGAAAAGTAAAAAATTCATATAATGTTGGAGCTCAATATCAGGAGCTCTCCACTTTTTCCTGTATTGATTAGGAATATCTAAATTGTGTGCCTCACACAGAGATCTATTCTATAAAGAATAAACCTGCCGGTAATGATTGTCCAGTTCACATCTATATACATGACTATGGCCATCAATGGGATCAGAGCCCCATTCCACAATTTCATATTGAAAGGGAAATGTAGGGCAACTGGGCTCTGATCACAAAATAAACTGAGAAAGTGCTCAGAAAATTTTCACATTCAGTTTTGTGAATAAGCATATGCAGCATTGGTGAGGATTACATTACTTCAGCATGTGTGAATTTGCTAGATAATATACTACCTTTAAAAAATAATAAAAAAGTATGTCTAGCCCCAGACTGTTCTCTTTCCTAGTTCATTTCATTTGCATCATAGAATCTTTTGAATCTCTCTAAAAATTGAACCAAATTCCATGAGTTCAAAAATAAAAGACTCCTTAAATTTAGAATGAATAGTCTTTATAGATATAACTCATTCAATATTTATCAAACCAACTAATGAAAACCGCATTGTTAAAAGCTAGGGGGAAAATGATCAAATACCAATGTAAAAGAACAAATGCAAATGTAAAAAGGGTATGACAGCCCCAACTTGATGTTTCTGTGCACCTGTACTGACTTTATTGCACCTCAGAGAATTTTCTTTCTATTCATGAATGTAAGAGCCCAGGCTGAGCATTATACGTAGTTTAGAAAAGGCAACTGACTACAAGGAAGAACTTTAGATAATCTTAACCTGTCCTTACCAAAGTCACCAATATCATCTTTGTTGACAAATATAATGAGCACTTAAGCTCCTGGAAGAGTTTGTCATTTTTGATGATTCCTTTAATTATTGAACTCCTTCTTCCTTTGATTTCCATAATAAACTCTCCCAATTTTTAACCAATATTATAACTAATCTATTGTTTTGGGGGGCTCTGTTCTATAAATGTCAGTTTCTCTTAAGTTTAAAACCTTGCCATTTTGTACATTTTGAACCCTCTAATTTTTGTGGAAAATCCCTCTAAATGGAATATTCCAGTCTTGCATAGAAGTGTACATTTGTGCCTTCACATACTTTTCATGTTTTATACATTATTTCAAGGTTAGATACTGTTTTCTTTTACACATTTCTTTTACACATTTCTTGGTTGCCTAGGATATATATATGATGCTCATGTTTTATTGATAAATTAGTCTAAAGATATCAACGTCTTATTTTCATAAATTAAAAAATTATATATGCTAAGCAAAATGGCCTTGAAGATGCATTTGTCAGTCAATTGGCATGTCATGTCACTCTGTGCATAGTAATGATGGAAAATCCCAATAATCCAGATGGGCCTTAAAGGACATTAAAGTCCAACAAGGTTAAATGATAAATCTGAGGACCCACATTGAATTAATATTAGAGATGAGAGAAGAGTTGTGTTTCTGTTGTCAGTTTCCTACACTCTGTCACTCAGTAATTGTCAGGGAAACGGTGACACATTAGGAGTCTAAGATGGTCACAAGAGATCTGCATTCGTCTGTCTCCTTTCATTATCAGTTCCTTCCTGTCATCAGCTCCTAGACAATGATCTCTCTGTGAATTATACTAAAGGAATTGCAGAGCATAGTGGTTGAAGCAAAAACTTTCCAAATAGCTTTCCTCTTAAATTAAAATGAATAAAGATTTTTTGGAAAATTGTTAGTAACTATCTGGGTATAGCCAGCACAGGAGAAACATTTGGTCAGTAATTTCTTGCCCTAACTATATTCCCATTCTTTTCCTCGATTCCACTAAATATTCAGGTTTTAAAATATATGTGAGCATATTTTAATATTGTTTATAGAAGAATCATTTTATGTAGTAATGTTCCAGGTATTATTAGATCATGACATATTATATTCACAGTTTCAAACTGGAAATAATTCAGAAATAATTATTAACTTTTGGATATTAGCCATTTGTTATGGATTCAGAGAAAAGTGACTTTTGCTGAGTGAGTCATAACGGATGATAATCACATTAATTTTACTACATTTGGGATGTCACAAAAGCAGACGGGCTGGTAAAAGATTTTGTGGGCTGGTAAATATTTCTCATCTATTTTCATGGTTGACTAATGCCATTAAATAAATTTGTTTTAAAGAGCCCCATGGCAAAGACAGTAAAATTTAATATTAGGGGATGATAAGCAAATTAAAGCAAATTACTGCCAACCAAGGCAATTATATTTAGGCTAAATACATTTTACACAATAGATTTAATAGTCACACTATTACAGGTTAATCAAGTGTAGGGCAAACATTAAGACAATAAAGAACTTACAACATGAAATTTAACTTGTATGACAATATGATTGAATTGATGGAAGGAAATGTTTTCTTATATAAGATGTATGTCATAACCTAATCTACATTCATGTTTTTGAACACTGTTAAATATTGCTGCTTTTCAAAACAGTATAATGAATTTGTATGTGGATATTATGGCTTCATGCTCATTTTTCATGCATTGTGTCATTTGGTATTCACAATTGCCCAAGATATTTTATGTTTACTGCAAAAAAATTTTTTAATTCAAGTGAAAACAGACTCAGAGCAGTTATGTGATTTTGATTTTATCATGTCATTTTAAAATATGTAGTCTTTATATCTATCTATGTATCTATGTATTTATCTATCTATCCATCTATCTATCTACCTACCCATCTACCTATCTAGCTATACACACATACTTGTGGTTACATTTTATATTTTATTCACCCCTAATGCTATTCAGTATGGCAACGAGTAAAATTAACATCTTGAATATTATTTAAAAACACATACTATTATAGTGTATATTGAGAGCTAAGGACTGGCAATATATTAATCATTTGAGAATTTAGATATCATGAGTTTTATATGGAAAATTAGAATTTATGTACTGCTAACATTTATATTTTTTTTCAAAAATTTAATATATTTTTTCATTGTGAGATATATATATATATATATATACCTTTATGTTATATGTAACTTAAAACAAATGGGACATGGAACTTATACACAGAACTTTTTTCCCTGTTGTTTATCTCCATTTCACCACACCACATCACTCCTTTCTTCTACTTGCATGTCATAGAATCTAAGTGATCCAAGTTAACAATAGCTGGTTATATAGATCCTTTTGGAACTACTCCATAATCATATAATCTAAGAGTTATGCAATAATACATATTTATTCATGTATATATACTCATTTTAGAAAGAAAAATTTGCTATGGATTGACAAAAAGGATCCATATTATATACACATTCTCTGAATCTTGCTTTTTTTCACCCAACAATACCTCATACAATGTTTTCCAAGTTTATTAGTAGAACTCTATTAACAGCTGCATAATTTATTCTACCATAATATATACAACCATTCCTTTAATGATTAGCAGAAAATTAGCTTACAGGTTTTGGCCATTGTAAATGATGGTGCAAAATTCATCTTTACATACTTACATTTAGTTAACATGCTTTTGCTTTCTATTAGAAAAGTCATATGTAGTGGGTGGTTGAATTTACATATATATATAATATATATATGTAATGGCATACATATTTTAAATTTAATAACATTTATGAGAGATTATCAGATTGTTTCCTGAAAAGACTATACTAGGCTTATTGTAGTGATCATTTTACAATATATACAGACATTGACTCATTATATTGCACAATTTGTTTATCATAGACTATAAAGTAACCCAAAACTTCCAGTACTCATATTCATTTAAATGGTAAGCTGAAATTTTCATAAGTTTTGTTTATGCATTTTATTTTTATCATACAGAGTATTCTAAAAATAGCACTTATATTTAATAACAAAATAGTGACACTTCTTACTTTTTATTTAGTTTCCTTTCACAGTTTTAATGCACCTTGTAAATTCCCTTGATACATATGAAAGAACCCACTTCTCAGGTAAATTAATTTTTCAATTAATATATATTTATATTTGATAACTGTGTTAATGGTGGCACCATTATTATGACATACATTTTTCTTTAATATACTACTATGCAGGTCAATTTCAGAAATTTGCTGAAAATTAAGAGGCAGAATTTTCATATATAACATTCACTTTTATATAGAGCTTTCATTTTCCAAAATTTCAATAGCTTCTTTTTTTTTTAATTTATTTTATTTTATTTTATTTTATTTTATTTTATTAGTTTCAGGTGTACAACACAAGGCAATAGTTATACTCTTTACTCCCCAAAGTGACAACCCCCACCCCCAGTTCACCACCCCACTCCCCCCCATATCTTACATATTTATCACAACTCCCCTGAGTCCCCTCCACAGTATACTTCACATCCCGTGACCATCCACATATTCAGTTACAGTTGGCATACAATACTATACAACATCAGTTTCAGGTGTACAGTGCAGTGATCAAACCTCTACTCCATCCACGAAGTGGTCTCCCTAACAAGACATGTGACTATCTGACATGCCACACAATTTTTACAACATTATTATATTCCCCGAACTGTGTTTCACATCCCTGTGGCAATATTGTAGTTGTCTATTTATGCTGTCTAATCCCTTCCCCTTCCCCCCATTCCCACCCCCCTCTCAACTAGCAACCCTCAGTTTATCCTCTACATCTATGAGTCTGTTTACTTTGATCGTTCACTCAGCTCTTCAGACTCCACACACAAGTGAGATCACATGGTACCTGTCCTTCTCCGACTGACTTATTTCACACAACATAATAGTCTCTTCACAACATTATCAATTACATTCCCAGAACTGCCCCCATATCCTTGCAACAACACTGTAGTCCTACCTACACTGTCCAAAACCTTCCCCCTCTCCCTCTTCCACTCCCTCCCAGCCAGCAACCATCAGTTTTTCCTTTATATCCGCTTGATATGACTTCAATCTTCTTAAATTTACTGAGACTTGTTTTGTGGCCTAACGTGGTCTATCTTGGAAAATGTCTCATGTGTACTTGAGAAGAATGTATATTCTGTTTTTTCAGGGTGAAATACTCTAAAAATATCAACGAAGTCCAGCTGGTCTAAAGTATCATTTAAGGCTCCTCCTTCTGTGTTGATTTTCTGTCTAAAGGGTCTGTCCATTGGTGACAATGGTGTTGAAGTCCCCTACTATAGTAGTGTTACTGTTGATCTCTGTCTTTATGTCTGTCAAAATCTGTTATATGTAATTAGGTGTTACTATGTTGGGTGCATAGATGTTTATTAGGGTTCTAGTGCCCTTCTTTGCCTTTTATTGTAGTGATTTAAAGTCTATTTTGTCCAAAATAAGTATTGGTACTCCAGCTTTTTTTTTTCTCATTTCTATTTGCATGAAATATCTTATTCCATTTGTAAACAGCATATACATGTGTCCTATTTTCTTATCCACTCAGCCACTCTCTGTCTTTTGATTGCAGCATTTAGCCCATTCACATTTAAAATGATTATTGATAGGTGCATATGTGTTGCCATTTTGTTATTTATATTCCTGGTCTTCCTGGGTTAGCTTGTTTATCCCTTTCTTTTGTTTAAAAAAGCCCTTTTAACATTTCTTGCAATGCTGGCTTGGTGGTAATGAATTCCTTAAGCTTATTCTTTTCTGAGAAACTCTTTATTTCTCCTTCAATTTTAAGTGATAGCTGTGCTGGGTAGAGCAATCTCGGTTGTAGGCCTTTATTTCGTGTCACTTTGAGTATCTCCAGCCACTCCCTTCTGGCCTGCAGAGTTTCTGTAGACAAGTCAGCTGTTAGTCTAACAGGAGTACCTTTGTATGTAACCTGCTGTCTTTCTCTTGCAGCCTCTAGGATTCTGTCTCTGTCTTTAACCTTTGCCATTTTAAATATGATGTGTCTTGGTGTGGACCTGTTTGGGTTCAGCTTGTTTGGAACCCTCTGCACTTCCTGGGCATGTATGTTGATTTCCTTCACCAGGGTAGGGAAGTTTTCAGTCATTATTTTTTCAAATACATTCTCGATCCCTTGCTTCTTCTCTTCTCCTTCTGGTATTCCTATGAGTCGAAGGTGGTTGCGCTTCACCTTGTCCCATAGGGCTCTTAAACTATTTTCATTGTTTTTTATTCTTTGGTCTTTTTGCTGTGCCAACTGGGTGATTTCTGCTATTTTATCTTCCAAATCGCTGATCTGCTCCTCTGCTTCATCTACTCTACTGGTGATTCCTTCGAGTGTGTTCTTCATTTCAGTAATTGTATTCTTTATTTCTAACAGGTTGTTTTTTATGGTTTCCCTATCCTTCTTTATGTCCTTGCTAAGTTCCTTAAACATTCTTATCATCAGTGTTCTAAACTCTGTCTCTGAAAGGTTGGCTCCCTCTGTTTCATTTAGTTCCATTTCTAGAGGTTTCTTCTGATCTTTTACTTGTGACATGTTTCTTTGTTTTCCCATTCTGGCTTTCGCTCTGGGATTGTTTTGATGTATTAGATAGATCACCAGGAGAGCCCTGGCTGGATCACGCAGGCACACAGCTCACGGCACAACACTCCCAGGAAATCTCCCAGTCTCAGCCTGTCCCAATCAGCCACTCGCAGATCAGGCCAAGCAGCCCAACAACCAATCACCAGTCTGGCAACTCTACAAGCACAGTAAGGAGAGCGGAGATCCGAGGCAGCTCGCGCACTCCCGGGTCTCAGTGAGCAGCCTGTTGGAGCCGGAGAACACCTGCCCAGTGTTTCCCTGGCAACGCAGTATAAGCCGGGCGGAGGGTGGGGATCCAAGGCCTCAGGCGCATGCGCGCACGCATTTCTGCGCCAATTCCACCAGACCAATGAGGTCTCGGATCTGATCCTCCGTGGGAGGGCCCAACCCTGACAAAATGGCGGCCTCCTGTATACCACTCTTGTGCAGACTCCACACCAGGGGAACAATAGTCCCAAAACCTCCAACCTTTGCACCAAAGGTGCTCAGTTCACTCTGTTCCCGCAGGCTCCTGGGTCTGGCTCACACAGCCATTCCCTCCACCAGTAACCAGGTAAGTGCTCACCGGTGAGCAAGCTCGGGCTCTGGCCCCACTGATTCTCCAGCCACTCTTAGCCTCATCGAGCTGAGCAAAGAGAATCCTCACTAATTTACTGCCGGCTATATTAGAACTCCTCTTCCCGGCAAAGGAACTCTAGGCTGGTGAGCTTGGAGTGTGGCCAGAGGTCTCTCCCCCAACCAGACAAGCTTCGCACAGCTGGGGCTTCCCTCACGGGGTTCGCCCTCTCTCGTCTCCGCCCGTCCTACCAGACCTGACATGGCCTTCTCTTTAAGTTCTTTGTTTAGTAGTTCTGTTCATCTAGTGTTCCGGGACCTCCAGGGTTGAATGCTGTATAATTTGTTTGTAATTGTGGTGTGATCCTGGGAGGTAGTTAGTACAGTATCTGTCTATTGCGCCATTTTACCAGAAGTCTCTCAATAGCTTCTTTCTTAATAAATCTGTGGGGTGTTTAGTGACATTATTCATTTAATGAATATCTACTGAGCACTAATAAAATAGCAGTGCCTTCATCTTTACCTTACCCTAGTCATTTACCTTTTGACTTTTGAAGACAGTGAATTATTGGTAAATATTCTTCTGAGGAACTTAAAGTAAAAAGATACAGACAATGAGAAATTAGCTTTGCTCCCCTTTCGAGGTACTTGTCATAGAACAAACAAGAGACCAGATTCAAGTACTGATAAAATTGTGTATCTACTGTTGTATGGCAGATCTCTAGAACTTATTCATCTTGTATAACTGAAACCTTATATTCATTGAACAACAACTTCTCATTTCCCTCTCTTCCTCTGGCAATCATCATTCTACTCTCTGCTTCTATGACTTTGACTACTTTGATACTTCATATAAGTGAAATCATGCAGTATTTGTCCTTCTATCACTGATTATTTCACTTAGTATAACATCCTCCATGAGGGGGGATCCAAAATGACAAAGTGGATTAATGCCGTGCTTGCCTCCCATGACCACATTAAGATTACAAATAAATTATAAAACAATAAACCTGGAGAACCATCTGAAGTCTAGCTGAATGGAAGTCCTACAACTAAGAATATAAAGAAGCCACTTTGAGACTGGTAAAAGCGGCAGAGATATAAAACCTCTATGTGGTGGTTGAATATCAGGATAGATACGATGGCCCCAAAGGTGGCCCCTGAAGAGCAAGGGACCCCAGCCTAGATTACAAGTGCTGGGAAGAGAAGCCTCCACAAAAACTGTCTGTAAAAAACTGGGAATTCCTACCATCTGGATGGGACAGAAGGCTGGGGAAAAAAACAGACATCCTCTTAAAGGGTTCACACATGGACTTACTTGCAGTAACTTACCCTGGGCTCTGGTGGAGGGATGGCTACTCAAGAGACATCAGACATATACAGGGAGAGACTGAGTTGTGTGGCTTTAGGGTGAGGACTGAAGGGAGAGTCACCATTTTTTCTGTGTAGAATCTTTCTCCTGTGCAGCTGGTGGGTGGGCACCAACTTTTCTATATTGAGCCCTCCCCTGTGATAGTCAAATTTGAATCTTAATTGGTGTGGTGAACTCTATCTGTGCCACCCTGGTGACTCCCTGAGACCCCACCCCACCTAACTCATGCAATGCTGGAGGCATTTTCTCTGCCAAAAGCCAGCCCTGCCCACATTGGACTCTTTCTTAAATAACTCTCAGAGGTCCTTGGGCACCAGGTGGTTGGCAGATGTCCTCATTGTGCTGTGAGACTTTTGCTGAGTAGCTCCAGGCTCAGCACTGGCACAAAACCAGAATCTACGTTACCCTGATTAACCCCAGTTACTCTCTGATGATTCCCTGAGACTCTGTTGCATCCAACTCACATACTACATGAGACTCTATCAGTGGATGAGCCTTACAGGAGTCAAAAGGTGTCAGTAGGCCTTGGGGTGCCATGAACTTTTTATTTTATTTTATTTTATTTTATTTTATTTTATTTTATTTTATTTTATTTTATTTTATTTTATTTTATTTTTTGAGGGCAGTGTCACTGGCCCTCATATGTGGGACCGAACTGGGATTGCTGGCTTCCCAGGCCAGCGCTTAACCACCACGCCACTCGGGCAGCCTGCCATGAACTTTTTAAAGAGATACCTCAAACCTAGTACAGATGGCAGCTATACTTAGCACCATGGCCTCTTCCACATTTCTCCAGGTTCAAAACAGAGACCAATCAACTCCGGATCACATTGTAGTTTATATGAGATAGTCTTTAGCCAGTCACAGTCAGTGGCTGACCTGGGCCTGACTGGAAGCAACTCCCAAGAGGCCCCAGAACCAATTTACCTGGAGGTTTGCTTCAGACCACAACAGAGCACCACCCAATTAGACCCAGAAGCAGCACACACAAAGGGCATTATCAGCAGGCAGAAGAGCCTACAGGGGCACATTCCACTCTGCAGAGTAAGTCCAGTGAAGAGCAGCATAGGCTATGGATGTGGCCAAAAGCCCAGTCAGCCAGACTGAGGGTCAATCCCACCCTCTAATGTGCCAAAAACAATCCAGGCTAACTATGACAAGAGAGCACACACAACACACATGAGGGACACTCCAGGAACATAGGTGACCAGAGAAACTGTGCCACTGAGTTCCACAGGAAAACTTTCCTAACATGGCAAAGGAAATAAACATAAAGACCTTATAAACACAGAGTTCCAAACAGGATGAACCCAAAGAAGCCCATACCAAAGCACATCAACGTTAAAATGCCAAAGGTGAAAGACAAAAAGAATATTAAAAGAAGCAAGAGCAAAGCAGTTATTTACCTATAAGGTAGTTCTCATAAGACTGTTAATTGATTTCTCAACAGAATCTTTGCAGGCCAGAAGGGATTGCAATAAAATATTCAAAGTGATGAAAAGCAAGGACCTACAACCAAGAAAACTCTACCAGCAAGGTTATCATTTAAAATTTAAAAAGAGATAAAGAGCTTCCTGTACAAGAAAAAGCTAAAGGAGTTTATCACTACCAAACCAGTATTACAAAAATACTAAAGAGTCTTCTCTAGGAAGAAGGAGGAAAAGAAGAATATAAATATGAATAATAAAATGGCAATAACTATGTATCTATTAATAATCACTCGAAATATAAATGGGTTAAACATTCAAATCAAAAGACATAGGGTAGTTAAATGGATAAAAAAACAAGACACATACATGTACAGTCTACAAGAGATTGAAAGACACACATCTCAGACTGAAAGACACACACAAACAGACTGTAAAGTGATGGGCAAAGATATTTTGTGTGAATGGAAATTTTAAAAAATGGACTTAAAAACGAATGCTATAATAAGACACACAGAAGGACATTTCATAATTGGATAAAAGTATCAATCCCACAAGAGGATAGAACTCTTATATACATTTATGCACCCAACATGGGAGCACCAAAATATAGAAAGTGCATATTATTTGACGTAAAGGGAGAGATCTCCAGTAATAACAGCATAGTAGAGGATTTTAACACCCAATTGACACCAATGGACAGATCTTCCAGACAGAAAATCAATGGGGAAACAGTAGCTTTAAATGACACACTAGACCAGATCAATTTAATTAGTATTTTAGAGCATTTTACCCGAAAGCAGCAGAATATATATTCTTTTCAAGTACACTTGGAACATTTTCAAAGGTAGACTACATGTTAGGCCACAAAACAACTCTCAATAAATTTCAGATTGAAATGATATCAAACATCTTCTCTGACCATAATGGTAACTAGAAATCAATAACAAGAAAAAAACTTAAAAACAATCAATCACATGGAGGCTAAAAAGATACTACTAAATAATAAATGAGTCAACAAAGAGAGCAAGGAATAAATAAAAAGATACCTTGTGACAAATGAAAAAGAAAACACAATGATCCAAAATATATGGGACACAGCAAAAGCAGTCTTATGAAAGACATAGCAATTCAGGCTTACCTCAAGAAACAAGAAAAATCTGAAATAAACAATGTAACCTTACACTGAAAGGAACTAGAAAAGAACAGCAAACAAAGCCCAAAGTGAGTAGAAGAAAGGAAATAATAAAGATCAGAGCATAAATAAACAAAATAGAGTCTTAAAAAAAAGCAATGCAAAACATCAATGAAACCAAGAGATGGTTCTTTGAAAAGATAAACAAAATGGATTAAATTTTAACCAGACTCATCAAGAAAAAAAAAATGGAGGACCCAAATAAGTAAAATTAGAAATGAAATAGGAGAAGCGACAATTGATACCACAGAAATACAAAGGATTAAAAGAAAATATTATGAATAATTTTATGCCAATAAATTGGACTGTGTGGGAGAAACTGATAAATTCCTAGGAACATATAACCTTCCAAGTCTGAATCAAGAAGAAACTGGAAATCTGAACCAACCAATTACTATCAACAAAATCAAATCAGTCATCTAAAAACTCCCAACAAACAAAAATCCTGGACCAGATGGCTTCATAGATGAATTTTCCCAAACATTCAAAGAATTAACAAGGGCCAGCCGAGTGGCTCAGTTGGTTAAGAGCTCGCTCAAGAGTACGAGCTGAGCTCTGAGAAACAACAGTTTGATGCCCAGTCCGAGCTGAGCTGCCATTGCACTTCCAACAGGTGGCAGGATGGCTCAGCTAAAAAAATAACAAAAAAAGAAGAGGAAGAGGAAGAGGAAGAAGAAGAATTAACACCTTTCCTTCTCAAACTATACAAAAAAATTCAGGAGAAGGAAGGCTCCCAAGCCTATTTTACAAGGCTACCATTACTCTGATTCCAAAACCAAAACATTACAGAAAAGAAAATTATTGGCCAATATCCCTGATGAATATAGATGCAACAATGCTCAAAAAATTATTAGCAAACCAAGTTTAACAATGCATTAAAAGATCATACATCATGAACAAGTTAGATTTATTTCTGGGATGCAAGGCTGATTCAATATTTCTAATTCTATTAATATGATGTTTAACATAAACAAAAATAAAAAATAAAAATCATATGATCATATCAATAGATGTAGAAAAAACATTCAACAAAATCCAGCATAGATTTATGATTAAAAACTTAGCAACTTGGGAATAGGGAATATATCTCAACATAATAAAGGTCATATATGACAAACCCACAGCTAACTTTATACTTAAACAGATAAAGCTAAAATCATTCTCCTTAAGATTGAAACAAGACAAGGATGTGCACTTTGACCACTTTTATTCAACATAGAATTGACAGTACTAGCTACAGCAATCATAAATGAAAAAGATATAGAATACATCCAAATTGGAAAGGAAGAAGTAATATTGTCATTATTTGCAGGTGATATAATTTGATATAGAGAGAAGTATGAAGATTGACCAAAAAGCTATTAGAACTGATAAATGAGTTCAGTAAAATATCAGGATACAAAATTAATATTCAGAAATTGGTAGTATTATTATGTACCAATAATGAACTCTCAAAATGATATTGGTAAATTGAGAAAATAAGCACATTTACAATTGCATTAAAAAAAAATAATCCTAGGAATAAATTTAGCCAAGGAGGTAAAAAAAACCTGTAGTTGAAAAACTATAGGACACTGAAGAAAGAAAGAAACTGAAGGAGATACAAATAAATCATATCATATACCGTACTATTGATAGAAAGAATTAACATTGTTAAAATGCCCGTACTATCCAAAGCAATCTATAGATTCAATGCAATCCCTATGAAAATACCAATGGCATTTTTTTTTCACAGATTAGAACAAATAATCTTAAAATTTATATGGAACCTCAAGAGACCGTAAACATCCATAGCAATCCTGAGAATGAACAAAAAAATTGGAGATATCACACTACCTGATATTAAACTATACTATGAAGCTACAATATGAATCTCTAAAATATATATCAAGGGAAAGAAAACAGACAGACACACATAAAGATTGCATTATTCTATTTATATGAAGTCCATGAAAAAGCAAAACTAATCCATAGTGATAAATATAAATGATTGCTGATGTGTGGGGGGGATTGTTTGGAAAATAGTGGAAGGGAACACTCTGGGCACATTTTCTGTAATATCTTAGAAAGGGTTATATGGGTGTGTACAGCTGTCAGAACATAAACTGAGCACTTAAGATATGACTGTTTAAAAATATTTCTGGTATTTTAAAAATACGATAAACATATTTTATAATTATATAGTTAATGATGCTGGTGTCAATAAGTGATATATCCACAACTATAATACATTGAGTTTACAAACACATGTTGATCTATTTCTATCCTTTCTGTTACCTTCCACTAATACAGAGATATATATCCAAATATCAAATTCATGGGATTAAAATAGCTTAAAAGTAAGTGTTAATATCTCATAAAACTTACACATTGTAAAGTAACAAATTAAAAATGTAACCAGCTATTCTCAGATACTTATTATTCTATGTAAACTTTAAAAAAAATATCTGTCCAGTTCTGTATTAGTATGAGATCTCAAGGGAAATAGAACCAGTAGTATAGATTATAATAGATAGATAGATAGATAGATAGATAGATAGATAGATATAGATATAGATAGATTTATTATAAGGAATTATATAGAGTCTGAGAAGTTCCAAGCTCTACAGTCAGCAAGCTGGTGACCCAGGAGAACTGATGGAATAGTGACAGTCTGGACTGAAAAAGCCTGGAACGCAAGGGAACCAATGCTGTCAGTTCCAGGCCAAGTCCAAGTCTGAAAGCAGAAGACTGATGATGATGTCCCAGCTCAGACTTAGGCAGAGAAAGTTAATTCAGCTTTCTTCAGCCTTTTTGCTCTCTTCAGGCCATCTACAGTTTGGATGAGCCCACCCATACTGGGAAGAACAATCTGCTTTACTCAGTTAATCAATCAAATGTTAATCTCATCCAGAAACACTGTCGGAGACAAAACAGAATAATGTTTCACCAAATATCTGGGCACCCTGTGCGAGTCACCCTGGTACATAGATTAGCCATAAATTCCAAAATAAATTATGGTTGGGATTGACTACTTTATATATTGATTTTGGAATAACTAATATTTAATGATAACATGCCCTAAATTTTAGAAAGTGGTAGAGTTTTTAATATATTTATAATTAATATAGCTGTTATTAATATACTTATATGAATGGAAAGTTATCCTCTGAGAGACAGATACTAAAAAATAAAATACTCTTATTATCTCGGATAACATTTTTATATCCTTTCTCATTTAATTTATTGAAATAATGAATTATGTTTTTAGATATTCTGCTGTTAAGACTATTTTCCAGTCCTATAATAAAACCTCAATTGTGTTGTAATATTCTTTTAATACACTTCATCATTCAGTTTGCTAATTTTTCTGTATGTAAATCAACAAGCAAGATAAATTTATTGCATACAAGTAAGAGGAATTAGTAAAAGACAATTTTCAGAGTCAACTCAAATACTGAAAAATATTTTATATGCATAGTATTCTATAAAAAAATGTTCTTTAATGTTCTTTTTTTTTAAATAGACATTTTTTACAGCACTGTAAGATTCACAGCAAAATTTAAGAAAAGTACAGAGCATTTCCATATACCCTTTACCCCCATTATCATTATTTTTATATTAATAGTTAATTCTTACTTAAATTTACCAATGGGTGTTTTGATTTTTGGTTTCTTACTGCTCCAGCATCCTATACCTTCCCTCTGGGTTTATTTTCATTCATGTAAAGTGAACCTCAATTATAATTTTTAGAAATACAAAATAAATACATCTAATTTTTCAGGTATAGAAATTTCTTCTTGTTGAGTCTGTAGACTCAGTCACTAGAATTATCTTTTTTATTTTCCATAATTTTTTGCAAGTGAGTTTACTGTGGATGATAGGCTTTCCATGAGATAGTCTTTGTGTTTGTTTCTGTCCAGGCTCAGTAGTGTTCATATGTTGATATGAAACTGTCGATGAATGGTACCTATTGTAATGGTATTTCTGATATGTACTATGTAAGATATATTTTCTCTATGTTTTGAATAATTGAAACCTCAATATTTGGAATCACTTGTTATTATAAATTACATTATATTCAGATCTTGAAGAAAACTAGATAGGTTTAGGTAGAGCAAAAAAGTGAAAACTTAATAAACTGTCAGAGAAAATACAGATTTACCTATACTCAATTGGCTTACTATAATTAGTTTCAAATAGCAAAGGTTATTTTTACTCTTAAATCTATTAAACAAACAGAATTAAGAATTATTTCAGTGATCTGATGAATATATTATACTGAGATGTTTTCTCTATTAAAATAAATATTTCTTATATCAAGAAACAAATATTCAATCCTTTTTGTTGACTTAGTTAAAACTCTGAAGTTTTATGATTAAGGCTTTACAACCATTAGCCAAACTTTCCTATGAAATTTTATTTTGTTATTTCTCAGCATTTTTATGAATTGGAGTCATTGGAAGTAGCAGAACATTTTTTTTTTAAATTGCAAATACTGGATTTCCAGTTTTCTATAGGTGATCACATTATTTATTTTATTAGCAAATACCACTTGTATAATAATATTTTACCACATTGGAATCTACCTCGTCCTCCTTCCCAAGCACAACTCCACACACACAGGCTTACGAATTGTCAAGGAGTAGGGATGAGGGCATATGACAGATTGAAATAGAAAGTGGAGAGCTGAGAATGACAGATGAGGATTAAATGATAGAGCCCAAAAGTGCAAGCCAAGCAATCTAGAAGGGGAAACCTAGAAGCAAGCAAATCTCTGCCAAGGGCAAGGATTTGGAGAATTTTGATACTTCATATGAGGGGATTTGTCTATCTTTGGGTAAGTGTAGCAACAAAATTAAATTTTGGATTTAAGAAACATATATTGAGCTATACTACTTATAAGGAGGCACAATTGTGGATATACATACATATATATGTTATTAAGAGGATATAATATATTCATATGTCTTAATATATTAGGATATATTAAGTAACTCATCTTGAGTATATTTGCATTAATCCTCTAATCACTTGTGAAGTACTAGTTTCTATGAAGTGTGACATGGCATATATTATTAGAACAAAATAGTTCTTAGATTTTAAAAAAGTTATTATTAAGTCCTTTAGGAATATCTTTAAATGCATTTTTTATAATCTTGTATTTTTCAATTACAGTTGGCATATAATAATAGATAGATAGATGATAGATAGATAGATAGATAGATAGATAGATAGATAGATAGATAGATAGAAAGAATTTGGAAATACTGCCTTCCAAAAAACTTGTCAGATGGTTCTATGCTCTGAAAATCTCTGGTACTCTAAATAGAATTGGACCCTCAATCATTGCCTGTGCAGTCTAATGAAACTGTATATAATCGGGTATCTTACAACAAGCTCTCCTAAGAAGTAATGGCAAACCTAAAGTCTTCTGAAAATATCATAGGTCAGTAGCATTTAGAAATCAGGAATTTCATTTCCAGCTCCATTGGTTATACATTTTTTACTATTTTTTAAGACTTTAGTCTGTTAGATCATTATTCAGTTCACAATAAAATTGAGAGGAAGAGTTCTCCTATGCTGCCTGCCCCTACACATGCAGAGCGTCTTACACTATCAGCTCCCTCCAGTAGAATTGTACATTTGTTACATGATGAACTTACATGAACTTGCTTTCATCACATGATGAGCTTACATGAACACATCGTAAATACCCATAGTCCATGGTTTACCACTAGAATTTACTATTGGAGTTGTACATTCTATGGGTTTTGAAAAAATGTATAATGACGTGTATCTGTCATTATAGTGTGACAGATTATTTTTCCTGCTCTAAAATCCTCTGTGCTTCACTTATTCATCCTCGCCCCCCCCATTCAATCACTGGCAACTAGTGATGTTTTTACTGTCTCCATAGTTTTGCCTTTTCCAAAATGTCATATAATTGGAATTTTACAGTATATAGGTTTTTCACATTGGCTTGTTTTACTTAGTAATGTGCATTTAAGTTTCCTCTATGTCTTTTCATGGCCTGATGGCTTATTTCCGTTTGGCATTGAATGATAGTCCATAAACCAAAAGGTTTATGACAGTTTATTAATCCATGCATCTGCTAAAGGACATCTTGGCTGCTTCCAAGTTTTGCAATTATGAATAAAGCTGCTATAAACTTCCATTGGAAGCTTTTTGCATGGACATGTTTTCAACTTTGTGTAAACATCAAGGAGCACAAATGCTGAATTACATGGTATTTTGAGTTCTGTAAGAGACTACTAAACTAAATTCGAAAGTGGCTGTGCCATTTTATATTCCCACCAGCAACGGATGTGAGTTCCTGTAGCTCCACATCCTCACCAGCATTTTGTGTTGTCTGTGTCCTGGAGTTTGGCCTTTCTAATAGCTGTGTAGAGGTATCTCACTATTGTTTAAGTTGCATTTCCCTGAAGATAGATGATGTACAGTGTCTTTTCACCTAGAGTGTATTTGCACCTGTTTTTCTTCCATGGTGAGGTGCCTGTTAAGGTCTCTATATATACTGTTATATTTACACATGTGAAAGCTAAGATATTAATTTAAAATATAAATATCAACAAGAACCTGAATTACTTTACCGTATGAATACATAAGGTTTGGGATAATTTTCTTGGACATGTTATTAAGTAGCATTTATTGGTATATATTCTCACTCTCTTTTTCAACAATGTTAAAGGCATAATTATTTAACTGATTGATTTTACTATTTTAAACCTTGGAAGAATGATTCATTTATGTTTCATTATTTTCATAAATTATTTATTTTAATTTTTAGAGTCAGGTATTTGGTATAAAAATATTACATATCATGAAACTAATACCTTAAATACAAAGTCTATGAAATTAACTCAGTAGTAAATAGATCTGCAAACATCAAATTAAAATATATATATATATATATATATATATATATATATATATATATATATATATAGTTTCAGAAAGAGCCACTGAGAACATTTGACTCTCTTAAATATAATTAAGTAATCAGTTAAAGGGGTCATGTGTTATTAAGTAACTCATGTTTAGTATATTTGCATTAATCCTCTAATCTCTTGTGAAGTACCAGTTTCTATGAAAGGTGACATGGCATATATTATTAGAACAAATAGTTCTTAGATATTTTAAAATGTTATTAAGTCATTTAGGTATATCTTTCAGATGCAATTTTTATAATTTTTTTTATTGTTCAATTACAGTTGCCACACAATATTATATTAGTTACAGGTGCATAACATAGGTATTAGACATTTATATAACTCATGAAGTGGTCACCCTGATAATCTAGTATCCATCTGACACTATACATAGTTATTGGGTGGGACAGGGTCTCAGGGGATAATCAAGGCAGGGAAAAATGCGCTACCCAGATTGATGGGGCTGTGCCTTCAGGTTGAGTGGGAGGAGATTGTTCTACAAGGAAACAATGGCTTCTGCCAGCACTTCTGTCTGGGAGAAAGGTTCCCCTCCATCCCTTTCACCAAAGACAGACAATTCAGTTTCTCTCCATATATCCCTGGCAGTTTTCAAGCTGCTGCCCCAGTTCTGAAGCTCAGATAGAGTGAGTCCATGTGCGGCCCCTTTAAAAGGAGCATCTGAGACCAGCAGCCCTCCTTCTCAGCAACAACCTCCGCTGTTGTTCACAGCCAGAAGTTTTGGGGACTTTCTTGCTGTCATTGAACCCTGGGCTCAAGATCCTGGTGTGGGGTTGGGTCCCCGTAGTCCTCTGGGAGGACCTCTACAGCTGAAATATTTCTCCTGTTTTTAACCAACACACCTGAGTGTGGGACCAGCTTGTTCCTCATCTTCTCTCCTTTTACCAGCCTCCGGGAGGCTTCTTCTGTATATTCTTAGTTATAGGACTTCTGTTCATCTAGCCTACAGGTGGTTCTCAATGATGGTTGTTCTATTATTTAGTTGTAATTTTGATGTTGTTGTGGGAGGAGGTTAGCACAGCATTTCCTATTTTGCCGTCTTATTTAGAAGTCTCAAATGCATTGTTTAAAAAACTTGGAAAATTCATGAGAATATTGGAATTCAGTGTAACATATTTTATGACTTCCTCATGCTTATAAGGACATTCCATTTCATTTTTTTTAAAATCAGACTTCACATATTTTCCCTGTAGTTAAGTTCCCCCCAAATTAGATCAGTTTCTTTTCTTTTTCTGCTTTTCTTTATTTTTCTTTCCTTTTGTTTTCTTTAAATGTACCAAGTAATCAGTATAGAAATATCTGAGTCAATTAAAAAATTGTCCTGACAAAAAAATTAGTAATATCTTCTTTTATTCTCAAAAGTTTATTGTGTTGGGCAATGAATTATGCAGTTCTGATACTCAATGCAAAATTAAATTCTCAAAGTGGAAAGTTGATAAGTAATTCAGCTCTATTTGATCTTAGATATCTCTTTTAATTTTGTTAAATTGTCCTAGACTTTGCTATCTTATTATTTATAATTGTAATATATATTGTGTCTCCCCAGTTTACATGAACCTTCTCTCTATCTTTCTCATTATGTATTGAAAAAAGCTTGCTACTTTAGACAGTGTAAATAATCTGCACCTGAGAGACATATGTTATTGTCTTTATTTAATCATTTTTGGCTTTATGTTCTTAAAAAAAAAATTTTGGAGTTTTTTTTACTTTTAATGGAACAATAATTATCAGATTGATAATAAGGTACAGTCATCCATCCCTTTATTGATCATCTATTATATGACAGGCATGCATTGGGGCTCTGAGAAATATAAAAGATTAAGATATGAATCTCACTCTTGAGGACTCACTGTCTGCTGATGAAGATAGGCAAGTATATTTATTATTGCATTTCAGCAATTTTACATCACCATTAATTCTAACAAATTATTTTATGTACTATTAAGAAAGAAAAAAAATACTGTCAATTAAAACTGACCTAATTCTCTCTTTTCACATCAATTATAACATATGTCCAGATTTTAGAGGTATTATAATGTACAAAAATATGCATTTAGAATATTTGAAATATGATACTGGCATCAATGTGTCAAAGTTTTATCAAGCTATAGACAAAGGACAAAGTGAGAATAGAAGTAACTAAGGCTGATTTTCTTAGGAGAATGGAGAAGATATTTGAGCTATGTCATAAATGATAAGTAATATGTAAGATGTCTTAAAGAGTAGGTGGGGATTTCATGGCACCAAATTTAAGAAAATAATACTCTTCTGTACCTAAATCCTATAATCCTACGGTGACATACATGTAAAATGTGAAATGTGTTATAACTCTGACTTGTCCTCCTGGATTTGATGTTATTGAGTGATACTCTCTGTGTTTGTCATTATTTTAATAGCTCTAACTTTTATCTCTGCTTTTATCCCATACTTTTTATTAAAAATATGAATGGGATAATTTCATGTATTTCTTATCTGTGTTGTAAGGGTTTGCAAATTACCAACAGCTACTAGGTTTCAAAGTCAATCTTTCAGAATTTTCTTTTTATTATTCTTATGACTTTGAAGTTCATCTCTAGCAAATTCTATGTGGAAATACTAGAAAGATTGACTTTGAAACAGATACTATGTTTCAAAGTCAATCTTTCAGAATTTTCTTTTTATTGTTCTTATGACTTTGAAGTTCATCTCTAGCAAATTCTATGTGGAAATACCATAATTTTATTTTCATGCCAGAGTCCCTTTGAAAGATTTTCAGGAATTCTATTTTTGTAATTTACTGGCAAATTACTGAAGGAGGATTACAACAAATGTTTCTTAGATACATGATTTTGCCCAACCTCCATCTCTGTACCTTAGTTGGTGTAGAATATTAGCATGTTACTTTTACAGGTGAGATAAATATTACATGCAGTTTTCATAATCCATGATCAGATTCATGAGCAACATCTAATTTCTTATGGTCATGGTCTCTTTTCAGCAATATTATATCAAATGCTCTCAGCTTATTTTCATGAAAAAAAGTCACATTTTAAAAATGTATGACTTAGTTAATTCTTAAAATTACTTTCCCCAAAATGTTTTATTATACTTCATTATGAACTGCTAATTGTGAACATTAATAATGTATAACAAATATAACAACAGAAAGGTTATGGTTATCTATTTTTCTTTCTAATGTTTGTATATTATTACCAATGCAGAAAGAAATATGTAAAGATATGCATTGTCTCTCTGCTTTTGAAGACATTTTTAAAATGTGATTTCAGAATCAACACATAAAGGAAGTTTGAAGAGGTATTTTCAAGTCATTATACAAAGCCAACAGTATGTGAAGTATTTCATTGAAAAGCTCCTTGGAAAACTTTAAGACAGATTTCTTTCCAATTCTCATGAAGAAGATAATGACTAATTTTCGTGTTAATGCTATGACCCTGATAGAGGGCAATTATCTTTGAAAACCAATCAAATATTCATTAGAGCTGAATAAATTTGTTATTTAACCTAACTGCCTTTTTAGAAACTCAAATGCCAATTTAGAAATGATCTTAGAGTATTTGACTGCATTGGCAGGCTCATGTTTTAAGGTCTTCTCTTATCTATATACTCTACTATATCATCTTAAACACTGCTATTCTTAACTTACTTCTAGATCAAATTTACATGTAATGATCATACTCAATTTGATGTATGAGAGCATAAAAATTCAGAATGTAACTATAGTAATAGTAGTAAAGTGAAATTTGATGTACTCTGTAATAGCTGGTCATATGCCAAGAAAGATGATATTTAAGCAACTGCTAATATAGTAACGAAAGCAGGTGCTCATAGAGGCTGATTCCACTTTTTGGTAGTTGTGCAAAATGAAAGAGTAAGCCTAAGCCAAGTAAAACCCCCTATGCTTGTAGCCGCATAATAATACACCCAAAGAATCACAGAAAGAAGAAGTGCTGTCATTTTTATTCCCTTTCTGAGTACACAGCTAAATTTTTTCAGCTTTTCTCCCTAAAGAATATAAAATATAAGATTTCTTCTGAGACCTTGTGGAGGCGGCGGAGGAGTTCGGGGGAGGTGAAAGCATTAGCGTAAAAGAAAGTTCAGTGGCAAAATGCAGAACTGGAGTCGTGTATACTGTTCCTTGGCCAAGAGAGGCCATTTCAATCGAATAGCTCATGGACCTCCAGGGAGTTTCTGCAGTGCCTCTGAGAACTTACGCAGATCAACCAATTGATGCTGATGTGATAGTGATAGGTTCTGGTCCCGGAGGATATGTTGCGGCTATTAAACCTGCCCAGTTAGGCTTTAAGACAGTCTGCGTTGAGAAAAACGAAACACTTGGTGGAACATGCTTGAATGTTGGTTGTATTCCTTCTAAGCCTTTATTAAACAGCTCTCATTATTACCACATGGTCCATGGAAAAGATTTTGCATCTACGGGAATTGAAATGTCTGAAGTTCGCTTGAATTTAGAGAAGATGATGGAGCAGAAGAGTACTGCAGTAAATGCTTTAACAAGTGGAATTGCACACTTATTCACATAAAATAAGGTTGTTCATGTAAATGGATATGGAAAGATAACTGGCAAAAATCAGGTCACCGCTACAAAAGCCGATGGCAGCACTCAAGTTATTGAGACAAAGAACATTCTTATAGCGACAGGTTCAGAAGTTACTCCTTTTCCTGGAATGACGACTGATGAAGATACAGTAGTGTCATCTACAGGTGCTTTATCTTTAATAAAAGTTCCAGAAAAGATGGTTGTCATTGGTGCAGATGTAATAGGTGTAGAATTGGGTTCAGTGTGGCAAAGACTTGGTGCAGATGTGAAAGCAGTTGAGTTTTTGAGTCATGTTGGAGTAATTGGAATTGATATGGAGATATCTAAAAACTTTCAACGCATTCTTCAAAAACAAGGATTTAAATTTAAATTGAATACAAAAGTTACTGGTGCTACCAAGGTCATTTGAAGCTGCTTCTGGTAGTAAAGCTGAAATGATCACTTGTGACGTACTCTTGGTTTGCATTGGCTGACGACCTTTCACTCAGAATTTGGGACTAGAAGACCTTGGCATTGACCTAGATGCTAGAGGTAGAATTCCAGTCAATACCAGATTCCAAACTAAAATTCCAAATATCTATGCTATTGACGACATGGTTGCGGGTCCCATGCTGGCTCCCAAAGCAAAGGATGAAGGCATCATCTGTGTTGTAGGAATGGATGGTGGTGCCGTGCACATTGACTATAATTGTGTACCGTCGGTGATTTACACACACCCGGAAGTTGCCTGGGTTGGCAAATCAGAGGAACAGTTGAAAGAAAAGGGTATTGAGTACAAAACTGGGAAATTTCCATTTGCTGCAAACAGCAGAGCTAAGACAAATGCTGACACAGACGGCATGGTGAAGATTCTTGGACGGAAATCAACGGACAGAGTATTGGGAGCACATACTCTGGGACCAGGTGCTGGTGAAATGGTAAATGAAGCTGCTCTTGCATTGGAATATGGGGCATCGTGTGACAATATAGCTCGAGTCTGTCATGTACATCCGACCTTATCAGAAGCTTTTAGAGAAGCAAACCTGGCTGCATCATTTGGTAAACCAATCAACTTTTAAATTAGATTACATATATTTTTTTCTGAAATTTCCTGGGAGCTTTTGTAGAGGTCACATTTCTGAACAGGAAATGCTCACAGCTCACAGAATTTCTAGGACTGAATTATGAAACTTTTTGAAGGTATTTAATAGGTTTGGACTGAATGGAATAATCTCATATCTATATTTTAAATACATTTTATTTCAGTACATTAATATTGCAAAGAAAAAAAGCTACATATAGTTGTATCCTGGAAAATATTTTTCAACGCATATTTCCATGCTGTTTGTAAAAGGTTCGACTTTGCCGAATTTATGTTAAGTAGCTTTGATCTGATACAGTCAAGTTGGGTTTACTACGTGAATGGAACTAGAGTATGGGATGTGAATAGCTGTATTTGAAGCAAGGTGATCAAGTTCTTTTAAACTTGGTTTTCATATTGGAAACAAGTCAGTCATTAGAATAAGATTAAACTCATGTAAATAAAAAATGATGGTATCATTTGTTTTGTTTAACCCCAAATTCTTGCAGTTTAGCAGTAGAATTTGTGTTTAGATTTTTAGGGTACCATTGATGTTTATAATCTGGAGTATAAAATCAACCAAGTTAAGGAGGTATATCTATAAAATTCAAATACTAAATGGTGACTCCAATGTATTACAGTAGGAAATGAAGATCTGATAATAAACATTTTTTAAATATTCATTTACTGGTTATTCTGAGTGGATTATCAAGATGGTCTGGAAAAAAAAAGATTTCTTCTTACAAGAAAACTACTTGAATTCTCAAGTACAATTTTTTATTGAAAATTAAATGTAGCTACTATAAAGTCATACATTGTTGACAAATTGGTTTGGTTTTCTTATTTCTTTATTTTGCAATATTTTTGTTTTACTTTAAAATATATAGCCGTAAGCCCTTTATCCAACATAAAAAGTAGAATGTGACCTGTACTTTGCACCTGTTTACATTCTCTCCATTTGCCCATCTTTCTGCCCTCTAACCTAGAAAAAAACACAAGCATGAATGGTGTGTTTCTTATTTCTTTTGAAAAATAGTTTTAGTACACATTTTTTTTAAAAAAAAAACATGTTCATGTATACTTGTTTACAAATTCTAGATAATATTTCAATATTTTTATTGTAACAACCATGTATAAGTTTTATAAGTGAATTTCGAATTTCCTTAAAATTATGTGGTATTAAGTACATTTAAACTCCTATATAACCAATCTCTAAAACTCTTTTTGTCTTGAAAAACAGAAACTACACATTGACCAACAGCTCTCCATTGACCTCACCCCTCCTAGCGCTTGGCAACTGCAATTCTACTTTCTATCTCTATGAATTTGACTAGGGTAAGTCCCCGACTTATGAACATTTGAGTTGCAAACTTTCACAGATCCGAATGGACCTTGCATTATAAACATTCATAGATGAGAACAAATCGCAGAAGTAGTTTACATGTCTGCTGGACATTGTCATGGTTGTGCTGCTGTGTGCTTACCGCACTGTGTGATAGTGTAAGTAGTACAGTGCTCAATCAGAGCCCAGGATGTCCAGAAGCAAGAGGAAAAGCAGTGGTGATGTGGAGCGCAAAGCAATAACCATGGAAACAAAAGTGAAAATAACTGAGAGATTGGACCAAGGTGAAAAGATGGTAGACATCACTCATTCTTATAACATGAATCATTCAACCATTGGCTTTACACTGTATATTTGTGTCAAAAGTGTATAAGACTCATTTTGTCGGACTTACAAATGACTCGGACTTACGAACATTGTCCCGGAACAAAACTCTTAAGTGGGAGACTTACTGTGCTCTTGGATACCTCATATATTTGGAATTATACAGATTTTTTTTTTTTGTAACTGCTTATTTATGTTAGCATAATGCCCTCAAGGTCCATTCATGTTGTTGCATGCATAATAATATCCTTTCTCTTTTGCCCGTTGTATGTATATGCCACATTAGCGTACCCATTCATTTGCCAATGAGCGTTTAGATTACTTCTACTTTTTGGTTATTATATTAATGCTGCTATGAACATGGGTATATAAATAATTCTTGGAGAATATGCCTAAAATTCTTTGGATAGATATCCAGAAGTAGAATTGCTGGTCATACAGTAATTCTATTTAATTTTTTTTTTTTAAGAAACTGCCATACTGTTTTCTGTAGCAGCTACACCATTCTACAATCCTACCAACAATAAAAAGCAATTCTAATTTCCCTATATCCCAGTGAATAAATGTTGTCTATTTTTTTCAATAGTAGACAGCCTAACACATGTAAGGTGGTATGACATTGTGGTTTTGATTTACATTTCCCTGGTGATTAGTGATTTTGAATACCTTTCCATATTCTTGTTGGCCGTTTGTTTATCTTCCTTGGAGAAATGTCTTCTCAAGTTCCCTGTCTATTTTTTAATTTGATTCTTTGTTTGTTTGTTTTTTTAGTTATTGGGAATTTTAGGAGTTCTTGGTATTAGCTACTAATCACATATATGATTTGTAAATATTGTCTAATATTTCATAGGTTGACTTTTTAACACTATTGACTGACCAACTATTTTTTTAAATTCACTTAAAATATTCAATTGGTTGTTCTGTCAATTTGTTTTAATTTATAACAATCTGGAAACTTGCGTATGATGACAGTGCTGTTTTCCCATTCAAGATGTTATGTATTTTCCTTTGATTTTGTGTCTAATTGTGCTACCTAGATCCTCTAAATAATAATAGTTGTAAGTATTAATAATAGAAAATTTTTTTATCATAAATTCTAATGAAGTGTTTCAAATATTTCCCCACTTAGAATAATATCTGCCATAATTTTTAAAAAGTATTTTTAGAGCAGTTTTAGATTTATAGAAAAATTGCAAATTTAGTACAGAGATTTCCCATATACCCTCACCTATTTTCCTTTACTAATAATATTTTATATTACTATGGTAAATCTATTAGAATTAATGAACCAATGTTAATACATTATTACCTAAGGTTCATACTTTATTCACAGACCCATACAGGATACCACATTATATTTAGTTGTCGTATCTCCTCAGGCTTCTCTTATCTGTTTCAGTTTCTTAGACTTCCACTGTTTCTGATAAATGTTTCGAGGGATGCTGGTAAGGTGTGTTAAAATATAAACTGAGGTTTATTAAACATTTTAAGATTTATTTGAGCAAAAATTGATTAGAAACAGGCAGCACCAAACTAGAAGTAGTTAGGGATGCTCAGGTGAGAGAAGCTAGGGGAAAATCATATATAAAGAGTTATGGAAGTGAAGAAAGAAAATTATGTGATTGTTTGACTATAGCTTAAAGCCTTAGTGGGTTGTATATAATTGGTTATCCTTAGATTTCAAGTTCTCAACCTTGAGGCATTTATAAGCTCAGGTTTTGGTTTGCTTACATAGACTACCAAAGCATTTTAGTCACTTCACATTAATGGATTTCTGGTTTAATTAATTTAACAGGTGTTCTGTAGAATGTTTCTCTTCTGGGACTTGTCTAATGTTTTCCTCAAAGTAGACTGGAGTTATTGGCTTTTGAGAGGAAGGCCACATAAGGAAGGTATCATTTTATCACCTCATATTAAGAATACATACCATTTGCCAGACTTATCACTGTTGATATTGACCTTGGTTACCTGGCTAAGTAGAATTTGTGAGGACTTTCCACTGTAAAGTTACTCTCCAAACCCCTTTCCACACTTTTGAAAGCAAATCACTTAGTATAACCCACACTGTAGCAGTGAGGAGTTATAATCTATCTCCCCAAGGTAAGGTGTCTACATAAATTTTTCATACAGATATATGCCAAATAATTTATCTTTCTCCCTGATTTATTCACTTATTCAATCATTTATATACATCAGTATGGACTCATGGATATTTATTTATATTTAGAATTTTAATCCAGTACTAATATTTTTATTTTGTTCCTCAAATTGCTGCAGCTTTAGCCATCAGAAACTCTTTCATTTGGCATCTATGTCCCTTTGACATATCACCATCAGTGTGAGCATGCGTGCATGTATGTGCATGAGTATGTGTGCCGAGCTCTGTGTTGTCCTGTGGCACCACAAGATGTTCCAGGCTCAGCTTGTGTACTTCCTTCTTCAGTCCTTAATCAGGAGATCTTGTTCCTTCTGCTGGAGAATGGTATTAGAAACCATGATCTAGGTGTGACAATCGTTACTGGGTTTCATTGCTTCTAGGCCTGTTCAGTTTATAGGGTGAAAAAAAGTAAAATAAAATAAAATATATATATATGCTTCTAACCCATGTATATGCATATATCTATAAATACTTATCTATTTAACAATCTATATATATATATATATATGTGTTCATACTAATTTCTCCAATGCTAATCAATTATCCCATGGGTCATTATGTTCTCACTCCCATGATTACATGTAAACATCCACTCCGAAAATGAAAAAACCTGAATTTTGCCTTTTGCTATCCATTTGTTTAATTATTCAGTGCTCAAACACATGTATAGCACTATCAGAATTGTTAGCCTGCACCCTTGTGGGAAAAAAGAACTTTATCAACTAGACTACAGTGATTATGTATAATTTCTTTTGCTTTCAGTTTGATTCCTTCGTATACATAGTTATTTCGGTCAGCACATTTTCTTCCACCTCCTTTAGTGACTGCTGTGATCTGAATGCACGTGTTCCTCTAAATTCATATATTGAAATCCTAACCCCCAAGCATGATCATATTGGTAGGTGGGGACTTTGGAAGATGATTAGGTCACAAGGAAGGAGGCTTCATAAATGGAATTAGTGTCCTTATCAAGTAGATCCCAACAAGCTCCCTAACTCCTTACAACATATGAAGATATAAAGAAAAGTATATGGCCTGGAGGGCCCTTATTAGATCCTGATGACTAATCTCAGACATCCAGTCTCCAGAACTGTAAGCGATACATTTCTGCTATTTATATGCCCTCTGGTCTATGGTATTTTTTATAACAGTCTGAATGGAATAAGGCAGTCAGGTTGTTAAACACATTTAAAATACAATTGGTTTATTATATCACACTCTGCATTCCACTCTATGAATCCTCAGCCTACTAAATAATATGTTTAAAATTTTCATATATTAAATTTCAATGGGTTTTGACAAAGGCATAATGTCATGTAACTGCAATTACATATAATAGAGAATAGTTTAACCTCTCTGAAAATTCCCTGGGCTCTCCCTGCTCAGCTCTTCTCTGCTGTACCCAAGACCTTTGACACACTGATCTTTTTAATGTCTCTATAGTTTGCTTCTTCCAGACCGTTATATAATTAAAATGATACAGTACATGCCCTTTCACATTGACTTATTTTACTTACTATAATATGCATTTAACATCCATATCTTTTAGTGGCTTGATAGCTAATTATTTTTTTATTGCTGAATAACATGTCACTGTATAGATGTCACACAGAGTTTTTAAAATACTGATTTACTTACTGGAGGACATAAGGTTGCTTTTATTTTCCTGACAATTATGAATAAAGTTTCTATAAATATTTATGTGCATTTTTTTGTGCGGACATAAGTTTTCAAAACAATTTGATAATGCCTGAAAGTGTTGATTGCTGGATGATAAAGTAGAACTGTTTAGCTCTGCAAGAAACCACCCAACTGTCTTCCAAAGTGGCTGGACCTTTTTGCATTCCCACCAGCAGTGAAGGGGAGTTTCTGATGCTCTGATCCCATTCAGATATACAATTGTGTGTGTGTTTGTGCGTGTGCATGTGTGTTTGTTTGTGTTTGTGTGTGTGTGTATGTACAGGTCACATTCACAAAATATGTTATAGTCATAATGGAACACTATTCAGCTGCAAGCATGGTACATTTTCTCAAAAAGATTATGCTAAGTGAAAGGAGCAGAACCAAGAGACTACATATTCTATTATTTCATTTACATGAAATACTCAGAAAAGGCAAATTTAGTGAGACTAAAAATAGATTAGTGGTGACCTGGGGCTATGAGTTGAAGTGGGGATTAGCTGTAAATAGGCAAGAGGGAATTTTCTGGAGAGAAGAAAATGTACTAAAAGTGATTGGTAGAGATAGTTATACCACTTATTAAAGTTATTAAAAAATCATCACAGAATTGTACATTTGAAATCATTGAATTTTACTATGAGTATATATGTGTTATATGTCATAACTTATCTACCAAACTGTTATAAAATAATAAGAGTGACAATTTTTTAACTAATTATTTTACATTTGGAGGAGATCTAGCTTGTAATTACTTCCATCATTTTGGCTTCCCTACATCTGGGGAATAGAGTACAAGGGCTCAGAATGAAAAGAAAAATACACAGAAGGACAGATATTAAAAGAAAATAATTGTGGATGAGACCTGGGTGGTAGTTGAACAATTTCTGAGAATTAAAACAGATTTTGAAGTATTTTAAAGGCTATTAAATAAATGTTAGCAGTGTGAATTAAGGTAAATATAATACATTTTACATATGTGTTTATCACAGAAAGAAAGGAGTAAACAAGTTACTCCAAATTGCATAGCAACAGATGAACAGAGTTGTCATTTATTGAGGAAAACCACCTAAGAAGCCGCATGTTTAGGGAAGAGAGAAACCATGAGTTCCATTATGTCCCATGTGAAGTTTAATTAGATATTTAATTCTAGAGTTCAGAGGAGAGAGTAGTTTGGGACATGTAAATATTGCAATATATATGAATTATTTAAAACCACAGGGACAGATGTTCCCCAGGCAACTACTATAAATAGAGGAAAAGTGGTCAGAGACAAAGACCTAAGTCACTGCAACATTTAGATGAGGAAGCAACAACAGCAGCAACAAGGACAATAAGAAAGGACTAGTAAGAAGATTAAGAAAAGAATTTGGAGGTCATAGTGCTTAAGTCATCATTGTGGAACAGTAATTTACTAAATTGCAAAATAAATAATTTTTGAAATCTTCTGATCCCCTTCCCTTTTTTAAAGTCAATATTTAAAGTATGTGATGAGATATGGCAGAGGTAATACTCATTATTGCATATCAAGGCTATGGCGTCCCGGACTCCATAACTAATTACACTTGTACCTCAGTACCTGCAGAGGATTCGCTCCAGGTCCCCCTGTGACTACCAGAATCCATGTATCCTTAAGTTATTTGCATATAACCCTATGAACACATTCTCCTGTATACTTTAAACAATCTCTAGATTACTTACAATACCTAATACAATGTAAATGTTATAGAAATAGTAGTTATACTCTACTATATAGGGAATAATGAAAAAAAAAAAAAGCCTATACATGTTCTATACAGAAGCAACCCTCATAGGTCTAAATACATAATAAATGTCAGCAACATAACTTTTTTTTTCTGAATATTTTAATTCTGTGATTGATAAAATCCATGAATACAGAACCTGTGGATATGAAGGGCTGACTATACATTTATCAAAATTTTTTGTAGGTAAGGGTGGTCATAATCAAATTCTGGCCAAAATTATGAAAGCCAAAGTGACTTCTGTCAGTTTCCTCTCTTAAGAGATTTTTCCTTGATTTTTGTCCCTCCATTCTGCTACCTATAAAATTGATGCAAAATCTTGGATCATATGGTTTAGAACCATGTTTTAGGACTGATGGAGTGTTTAGTTGTGGGTCCTTGAGAATGTCCTACAATTAGAATCACCATTCTAACGTTGGACTGCTTGCCTCCAGGTTGATTTAGGTGATTAAAAAAAAAAATCAAAATAAACTTCTAGACCATTTAAACTACTGTTATGTATGATTTTTCTGGTACTCTAGCCAAACTCAATCTAAATTTTTAGAAATAATTTAAGATAATCATTACTTTTAGAAACAAGAAAAAAATAAATTTACTTTTAAAACTAAAGTACCAGAATACATGATGAATTTTAGAAATTAAATGTTAATGGAGATTACTTATCAGAGTGGAATTTTAGGAAAAAGGAAGTCATAGAGGTAACCATTGGTGTGACATAGGGAGAATTTAGGCAAATAAGAAGCAGTGTTGCAGGCCAGCCGAGTGGCACAGTGGTTAAGCACTTGCTTGGGAAGCCAGCGGCCCTGGTTCAGATCCCACATATGAGGGCCAGTGACAATGCCCTCAAAAAAAAAGCAAGCAGTGTTGCACAGTGATCTAAAGCATAGGTTATATACATAATATCAACCAAAGATAAGCTTAATTAAATTTTCTATGAATCATGTTTTCTTAAGTAAAGTGTCTAAAATTGTCAACCATAGTTGGATTATTAGTATAACATGGTTATAACATCTAGCAAATAAAGAAAAAATATATCTATCATCATTAGCACAATGCCTGGATTATAATACATATTTAATCAATTTGAGTTACTATTATTTGCTTTACTCTGTTTTATTTTGTGTTACTTTTTTAATACTAAGACTCATGGTTTTATCTCTTAGACCAATTCAAGCTCTAAGTATAGTGGTTCGCATATATGAATGACCGAAATAATTATTCTGTAATTTAAAAGTTCTTCCTTCTTCAAACTACTTTTTCCCCATAATATTACTGAGAAATATCTTAATTTTAAGGAAATTAAATAAACTGATAGTTAAAAATTATGTGATACAATTTTGTAAAACACTGTTATCCATAAAAGTAACAGGCTTAGAAAGTTTAAGTTTTTACCCTAAAATCAGACAATAATTTGGTTCAGAAGTACAACTATTGGTTCCAAAAGTTTAATTAAATTCAGGTCTATTTACTGCATGTCACAAACTGTATTTTTTTTTAATTTCCTCTTTCTTATTTTTGAAGTAACACTTTGATGTGAATTTTCTATGTCATAAAAAATTCAGAATTATTGGATGCCATTTCAGTAAGAGTGTACAAATTAGCCTTTAACTTTTCTATTATTCTTAAATCCTTAAGTCATTGTGTATAAATAAGTGAAGAGGCATGTAAATACATGAGTACTCCTTTAAGTGTCCTTATTGTACACTGCATATGGTTTGCCTGAAGGGATTCTTTTTTAAGGTAAAGAAGGATAGTGAATAATAGTGATAGTTCAAATTTTGTACCTATTTCACCTTCTATTAAAACTCTATTATTATATTTCTATGATTTAGTGGAATTGTCTTTCTGTGAAAAGGAAAACAATTTTTGATGGTTAGGCTCTGGCTGTGGTTGTCAGCTTTAACAACTATTCAGATAAATATGGGTTGTGTAGAGGCCAGTATATCATGATATCCTTAAATCACTATTATTTCCATGGTATTTCTGCTTCAAAAGCTTGCTATAGCTTGGGCAGTAGGGAGCTTAGATAAGTTGTGAACATGTTTAAAGTAGATGAAAGATTTTTTAAGTCTTCTTTCTTCCCATTATCAAAACAAGTAATAGAGATATCCCTAATCTAATATTCTAACTGAAAACACTGAATGTTTAATCCTTCTTTTTTCACATAGAGAAAACTTCGTTCAAACTGCAAAGAAATAGTCTCTTGATATTTGTTTTTATAAGATACACCATTGGCTAGAAACTAAAGTAGTGTTTAGCAAGCCAGAGGATGAGAAAAAGAAATTATAAAATAAAAGCTATATCTGATGAATAACCTAGAGTTACTTCTTATGTTTTTCACTGTGATGCTGGTATTTCTGAAGTGTTTACTAGGCCAGAACTTATATGGTTACTTTTAAATTCTTCCTTTTAAACAAATAATACAGATCCAGGAAAGTATATGGTAATATTCATAGAGCATATTGCAAATGTTTGGAAAGTATACATTTCATGGTATGAGTCAATCACTATTAACAGTAATGTTAAATGACAATTAAGATAAGATAACAAGATACAATTTGGACATTTTAAATATATCTGAAACCATAAGCTCTAATTTTTACTTCTTTTTATACTTCTTGTATAGGGTCTACACTAGTTGCATAAGAGATTTCGGTAGTGTTCATTAGTCTTTAGTTAAATCTTTTTGCTCTTTGATCTTTATAGTAAACTCTCAAGATACTTAATAAAGCAGCTCATAGAATTGACTAATATTGAATTCAATTATTAGCTCATTTACTCACTTAGCAAATATTCCTTTATCATCTAAGTCTTGGGAATTATGGCAGTGAATAATAAAAGGTGCTTTTATAAATCTGGCTTAGTTGTCAATAACACATAATCAACCAAATAAGACAAATTTAATTACTCACAATTATGACACAAATAAAATAGGGTAGTGGGAAACAAAGGGCCAGAGTTGGTGTGTGTGTGTGGGGTATGTAATTTTGTTCCTGGATTATTTTTGTTAATTTTGACTTGCTACATGATATTCAATTGGACATCTAGTTAAGAGCTAAATGAATATTTGAAAATTTGACAAAACTACTGTGTATCCTGTTAGATGACTGACTTATAGATTTAATATGTTATTCCAATACTGTATTGCATGCACAAACATTGTAGCATTTCTTAAAAAGAATATAATTAATCATAAACAGATATAATAATTAGCTAATAATTATTCTAATTTATTTAATTCTTATCTGTTTTTTGGATAGTAGTTTGGCGATTTAGTGTGTAGGAATATATAAAGGTTGATTGAGGAAAACAGCAAAGGAATTGAGACCTTTCACTAATTAGAACAGGATAGGTACTTACTTATACTATCCCCTTTTGTAATATCATGTTTGTGAAAAATTTTTATGTATATGATGAGAGTTTTCTTCAGAGCAGAATAATTATTTCCTCTAGGAAATTTCTCCTCATATATGTTTCCCCTCATCTGACTAAAATTAATTTGCTTTTTGAGAAAATTCACAATAGAAAATAAAGAAAATTATACAGATATGAAATATTGCAATCTTTGAATTCATTAACTATATTTTAATTATCTATCTAATCTCCTATTGATTCTATTTCACTGGAAAACCATAATGCATACATAGCTAATAATTATGGCTTTCTCCTCTGATAATTTTTCTGAGCTACATGGGAATGTGAGTGTGTGTGTGTTTATGTGTGTGTGTGTTCACACATATGTATGTATTACACTGGTGAAAAAAGTGGAATATTAATATCAGTTCACGTTTGATGAAAGGATTATGTATTTTTCTCTACTCTTCTCTTTAATGTTCCAGTGTCTATGTTAAACATTATTATTACTGGTAGCAGTAGTAGAAATTTTCGAGTATAAAATGATAAAAAAAAAATTGCATGCAGTCTCCATAGCATATCAGTAAAGACAACATCAACTTTCTCTTAAGTAACCTATCATCGAGATTCTTATCTTTGTGATAATTTGAGTGTGAGTTTATCCTATAATATTTTAAAGAAAAGCAGACTAAAGAAATAGACTTGTTACTAGACAAATGGAAAGAACAATTGGAAAGGAGAAAGTAGAGATATAGACAGGATTGGAAAATGTCTATAAACAATTTGATACCTGTCAGCTGTATGTGCTGTGCTCCATTAAGATTCTATGAATGTACAAACATACACATGTGTACAAACACACAATGTGTATACACACGTCCACACACACTTTTGCACACACAACTGTGATATAATTCACCCAATAATTCAAGTTTGTAACAATTTTAATTTTAATACTAGAGACATCAACAAGCTCTATTTATAAACCATTTTAATAATAACTTATGAGAATACAGGAGAGCAAATTAAATATAAAGTGTTAAAATTTTTCTTTTATTTCTTGGGAGAACATTGTAAATTTGAAGGCTTTGTGACTAGTCTTCTACAACCATTGGTGCCAGCACATTATTCCTCAATTTCATAACCTGTGCCTACATAAGAAATAAACTTCAAAAGTAAAATTCCAACTGAGATAATGTACTGAATCACAGTTCTTACAAATCATTGTGTTGGCCTACCCATGCTATAAAAAATCTGCAAAATATTACCCATCCACATCACGTTGTTTCTAAGTTTATAGAGCATGAGTGAACATCCTGTTTACTCTCATCTTTACCCTATGTTTTGTGTCATAAGACCCTGCACTCCAAATCAGAGGGCTATTATCAAATAACTTTTCATGGATTCTACCCTTTCCTTTATCATATGTGTAGATAGTTCTAGAAAAAAAGTGTTTCTAGAAATTAGGTATATGGGATTTTGGGGTATTATGAGGGTGTGTAATATTCTCAACGAGGTAGGATTTAGCTATGAGCTCAGATAAAGAGTAAACCCTAACATCAAAGCTTTATAACTTGACCTTAATGCAAACAGTTTGTGTTCAGAAAGTAAATAAATAGGTAGGTATCAATTTACATAGGACAAAATGAAGCACATTTTCTCTAAATGAACAGACTGCTTTTATGATCATTTTATTTTATTTTGCTAGAGTTAATTTAAAATAACAGAGTTCATACCCAACAGTTTTTATTTTTTAATAAATGGAATGTGCTACAAAACAGAGTTGCCAACTCTATAAATTGAGGCATAAGATATTATCTGTTTGAAATATTATTAGATATGACAGATAATGAATTTAAACTAGAATATGTTTTATAGCACATTAATAATCTTTTCCACATTCCCTAAAATATCTGATGTTACAAACTCTAACTGCTTCATAATCTCTTTTAAAGCAGAATTAATACGAAACCATTTACTAAATTACGTTAGTCATACTTCATTTTCTGAATTTTGTTAAAGACTGTGATGTTATTTTAAAATATAGATTCCATTAACTATTAAATAGTATATGATAAAAGTTATGATACACTAATTATTCATACTGTTATTGTCTTAAAATGAATACCTCTAAAAATTAAGTCATATGTCCCTGTTAATATTGCAAACAGTTTGTCTTTTAGCCTCTATGCTTCACTTATTGAAATTTCTAGTTTTACAAAATGCTTACTGATCAACACACTGATTTTATATTCCTATTAAGCCTTCCATCTATAGTGGCAGAAGAAGCCAATATAGAATCTCAGATATAAATTTAAGTCCAAATTGGCATGGCTGTAACTCAGAATATGCTACTAAAAGGGATTCTCTGTGTTTATTGAGCTATTTCACACTATTTTGATGAAGCCATGAAGAAATCAATTGCATCACAGCTGCAATACTTGACCCTAAATGTGTAGATAATAGCAAATAGCTTCAAAGTAGCTATGCAAGGAATACTTACCTAGTCCCATAAAAGTCTTAATCAATACTGAATGCTTAATTGGCAGATGTTGTAAGACTTTCATGTTATCTGTACTTAACAGTTGTCTTGCTTCATATAAATTCAGCTACTTTCCTAAATGCAGCTAAATAAATTAGAATAGTTACATTAAATTCCTTATCTTGAATTAAGAATGAGAGCCTACTTCAATTATAATAATGATGATCTGGGTCTAGAAAGATAAAAAATAGCTTTACTCAACTCATCTTGATGGTACTGTTTGCAAATTAAATAGTTTCGAAAAGGAATTGTATTTTTTATTTTATAAAAATATTTAATATTTGTCATACAATATTATATTACAATACCATTGACATACAATATTATATTTGTTTCAGGTGTACAAAAAATGTAATGATTACACATTTACTTACCTCAAAAAGTGATAATCCCAATAACTCTAATACCCATCTGACACTGTACATATGTGGTGTGATCAAACAATACAGTGAATGTTTAAATAAAAAACAATTATTGCAGTAAAAGACACATTGTCATTAACCCTCCAAATACACCTCCTCTCTTCAAATGCACTTATCCCATCGTTCTTGCCACTTTCTGAAGCAGTTCTGGAAGTCTTCTTTTGTGTCTTTAGTTATGCTGTTATGGCTGCTTCCATGTTCTGAATCGATTCAAGACATTTACCTTTCATGGACATTTTTATTTTAGGGAGCCAGATCTGGTGAATAAGGTGGATGAAGACACACTGTAATGTTTTTATTTGACAAAAAATGCCATATACCAGAAGCGATGTGTGACAAGGAGCATTGTCATGATGGAGGATGACTTACGGCACACTTTAAAACACACCTCTCAATAATACCTCACACCCGACTGGCTGCACTGAGCAAACTGAAACTTGTCACACACTGTTACTAAGGTTCCACATGCCACTTTCCATATTGAATATTCCTGCCTTTCTGTTGGATGGCATTCGGCAGCAGCATTCACCATATTTTCTGATCACAACAGAAAGGCTCCGTTTATTTGCCATCTGGGTGTCCTCTTTAGAGAAATGTCTATTCAAGTTCTCTACCCATTTTTAATTGGATTGTTTTTGTTTGTTTGTTTGTTTGATTAGTTTTGAATTGTATAAGTTTCTTATAAATTTTGGATATCAACATCTTATCAGATGTATCATTGGCAAATATCTTCTCCAATTCAGTAGGATGACTTTGGTTTTGTTGATGGTTTCCTTTGTTGTGCAAAAAATTTTAGTATGATGTAGTCCCACTTGTTTGTTGGTTGGTTTTGACTCTCTTGCCTGAGGAGATATATCAGTAAAAATATTATTAAAGGTAATGTCTGAGAGTTTACTGCCTGTTTTCTTCTGATTTCTAGTTTCATACCATTCCACAATGGTATGAAAGAGAAGATACTTTATATGATTTCAGTCTTCTTAAATTTATTGAGACTTGTTTTGTGGTCTAACATGTAGTCTATTAGAAAATGTTCCATTGTGTATATATACCACATCTTCCTTATCCAATCATCTATCTACCCTGAAACCTATGTAACTTTACTAACAATTGTCACCCTAATAAACTTTATTGAAAAAAAAAGAAAATGTTCTATGTGCACTTGAAATGAATGTATATTCTACTTCTTTGGCTTGAAATGCTCTAATAATATCAATAGAATCCATCTTGTCTAGTGTATTATTTAAGGCACTGTTTCTGTGTTGGTTTTTTGTCTGGAAAGTCTGTTCATTGGTGTCAGTGGGGTGTTAATGTACCATACTATGATTGTATTACTGTTGATCTTTGCTTTATGTCAGCCAATATTTGTTTCATATATTTTGATGCTCTTATGTCAGGTGCAAAAATGTTTGCTAGACTTATGCCCTCTTGTTAGATTGATCCCTTTATCATTATATAATGTCCTTTGTCTTATGAAAGTCCTCATTATAAAGCTTGTTTTGTTTAACATAAATATTGCTACTCCAGCTTTTTTCTCATTTCCATTTGCATGACGTATCTTTTCCAATGCCTTTACTTTCAGTCTATACGTGCCTTTCTATCAGAGGTGAGTTTCTTGCAAACAGCATACATGCATGGGTCTTGTTTTCTTATCATTTAGCTACCCTATGTCTTTTGATTGGAACATTTAATCCATTTACATTTAATGCAATTATTGATAGGTACATAGTTATCGATATTTTATTATTCATATTTGTGATCTTCATTTGTTCATTTTCTCCTATCTTCTACTTAAAGAAGTCTTTTTAAGATTTCTTGTAATACCAGCTTAGGAATAATGAATTCCTTTAGCTTTTTCTTGTCTGGGATACTCTTTATCTTCAATTTTAAAAGATAGCTTTGCTGGGTAGAGTACTCTTGGTTAACACCCACATTTTTCATCACTTTGAATATTTCCTGCCACTCCCTTCTGCCCTGTAAAGTTTCTGCTGAGAAATCAGCTGATGGTCTTATGGGAGATCCCTGCTAAGTAACTAGTTGGTTTTCTCTTACTGTTTTTAGGATTCTCTCTTTGTCTTTAACCTTTGTCATTTTAGTTATGATGTGTCTTGGTGTAGGCCTGTTTCAATTCATATTGTTTGGGACTCTCTGCACATACTGGGATTGTACGTCCATTTTCTTCACCAGGTTAGCGAAGTTTTCAGTCATTATGTCCCCAAATATGTTCTCGATCGTTTGCTCCCTGTCTTCTCCTTCAGGTACCACTATAATGCCAATGTTGTTATGCTTGAATATGTCCCACAAGTCCCTTAAACTATCTTCATTTTTTTTTCTTTTTGTTGTTCTGATTCGGTGTTTTCTGCTCTCTTGTCTTCTAAATCACTGATTCAGTCCTTTGAGTCATCTAATCTGCTGTTGATTCCGTCTAGTGCATTATTCATTTCACTTACTGTATTCTTTTTTTTTTTTTTAAGATTTTATTGGGGCATTGGGGGAGGGGAACAGCATTGAGGAATGGGAGAAGGAGAACAGACAAGTTGCTGTCCTTTTGTTCTTCAGTCTAGTTGTGGAGGACGTTGCTTCACTGGCCCATGTTGGTATTGTGATCACTGCACTCTTCCTGGATGAGGCAGATTGGTCGCCAGCCTCTGGATGATGCTCACCGCAGCTATTGGCAGCTCACGCTAGCTGTCGGCCACCCACTCACTGTAGCCTATGGCAGCCCACTACAGGAGGGACTGCAGCCTACACCATCGCCAGGGCTCGTACAGCCCAGCTTCAGGTGGAGCTGTTGTTAGCTGTAGAGGGCAGTGTCACTGGCCCTCATATGTGGGATCTGAACCTGGGCCGCTGGCATCCCAAAACCAGCTCTTAACCAATGCGCCACTCAGCCGGCCCTCATTTACTGTATTCTTTATTTCTGACTGATTCTTTTTTATGGTTTCTATGTCCTTCTTTATGCTTACTATCTTTTTGTTGAAATTCTAAGTTCCTTAAGCATTCTTATAACCATTGTTTTAAAGTCTGTCTCTGGTAGTTTTGTTGCTTCAGTTTTATTTAATTTCTATTTCTGGAGGTTTCTCTTGTTCTTGTATTTAAGACATGTTTCTTTGTTTACTCATTCTGGCTGCTCTCTGTGTTTGCTTCTATGTATCAGGTAGATCTCCCATGATTCTGTCTTGCTTTGTGGCCTTATGTAGTATGTTCTGTGTGGTCCAATGGGGCAGTCTCCCTGATACCCTATTTGTGTGTTCCAGGTGTATCCCTTAAGTGTATTTTGTGTGTTCTTGTGACCTGGTTGATCCTTGATTGTTTTTGGCATGTCAGTGGGTGGGATAGACTCCCAGGCTGACTGACCATGAGGGTTGGCTACACCCACAGTGTATGAGCTGCTATGTGGTGACTTACCCCTCGGAGGTGGATTCACCCTCACAGGCTCTTTCTCCTGTTTAGATGGGCCACTTGTTGGGCTAAACAGATAGTGCTCTGGTGTGGCCTGAAGCTGGCCTCTGGGTGTATTGTTTCTGGTGTCTCTTGGGAAGGGATCCCATGCAGGTCAATTTCAGCCTTACCAATGACTGGCCCAGGGTTACCTGGTAGGAGCTACAAAGCTCTATGAGGTTGGTTACTCCTTGCTGGACCTGAAGCATGTGGGGCTGGCCTTACTGTGAACCAAGGCTGGATGTCACCAGTATTAGGCATGGGGCAGCTTAACAAAAGACCCAAGATCCCCTAGGTCTATTGCCACCTGCCCATAAGGCTCAGACATTGAAAGAGCCTCCTTAGATGCATGGGCTGGGTTGGTTGACCCAGTGTTGAGACCGTCTCTAGTGATGCAGCACTAGCTGGGTGGGTGGGATTCCAGGGAGTCAGGAGATGTGGCCGGTGGTTTTTACAAAGTTAAATGCAAATTCAGTTCTCGTGCCAGTGCCTGGCATGTGACCACTTTGCAAAATGCCCTGAGTACACTGCAGTTAGCCACCTTTTGCCTCGGGCTGGCATATCCCTGAGAGCCACCCAAGAGAGGCAGTAGTGAAGTTATGGTAACTGTCCACCATCAAAATCTCCCCAGGCTATTGCAGGCTGTCTGCTGCTGCAAAAGGCCTCTGCTGCTTATGGGGTGGAATTGCCATCCAGGCACCCAGAGTGCCCAGTCAATGCAGTTCTAGGTGGGCAGGATGGGGTTTCAGGGAGCTAAGGGGTGTAGTCAATGGTTTCTACAAAGTCAGTGCAGTCCTGCACTGGTGCTGGACTCTTGACTACCCCGCAAAAATGCCCTTAAAACACCATACCAGCCACCGCCCACCCAGGCCCACAGATTTTCAAAAGGTGCCCAAGAACACTGAATCACAGGTATTGAGTTACTGCCCAATAGCAAACTGCCCTTGCAAAAATGGTTTCACATCCTGTGGGGTAGGGCCAGCAGCCCAGCAGCCAAAAGTGTCATAGGCAAAGTTACACCAACTGAGCAGGGGGCAGGGAGCCAGTGGGTCACCAAGGTTGTGTGCGCATGTGGATTCCACCAGGCCAATTTGGGAGAGGGCTTAACACTGAAAAGATGGTGCCCTCCTGTAGGCCACCATGTGTCAGACCCCACAGAGGGATAACAATGGCTCCTGTCCTTCCAGCTCCCACCCCTAAGCCACACAACTCAGTCCTTCCCCACATGACTCTGTGCCTCCTGAGCTGCCGCCTCTCCACCAAAGGAGACCAGGTGAATGCCCACAACCAAGAGAGTTCATGTCATGTGCGGGATCCACAAGAGGGTGTTTGCGTTTCCAACCACCCTGTGTCCCACTGGTATGGGCAGACAGAGTCCTCGCTGATGTTCATTGCCAGATGTAGTGGGAACTCCTCTTCCTGGCACAGTACCCCTGGGCTAGGGAATCTGACATGGGGCTGAGACTGAGTCCGCTCTTCAGGGGGGACCTCTGCCACTGAGGTGTCCATGCCAGGATCAACCACCATCTGTGGACTTGGGTCAGTCTGCTTCATGCCTCCCTCCTTCCTATCAGTCTCAATGTGGCCTCTTCTTTATATCCTTAGTTATTGGGGCCTGTTCTGCTGGCCTTCAGATAATTCTTGAGGTTGATTATTATATAATCTTTTTGTAATTTAGGTGTGATCACAGGATGCAGTAGGCATAGTGTTTAGCTACTCTGCCATCTTGGACCTCTTCTCCTGACTATTTTTAAATTGGATTATTTGCATTTTGTTGTTGAGGTACAGGATTTCTTCATACATTTTGAATATTAGCTTTTTATCAGAGGTGTTGTTTGTAAATATCTTCTCCCATTTGGATGGTTGCCTCTTTGTTTTATTGATGGTTTATTTTACAGAGCAGAAGCTTTTTAGTTTGATATAGACCCATTCATTTATTTTTGCTTTTACTTCCTGTGCCTTTGAAGTCAAATTTATAGAATCCCCTTAGAACCCAAGGTCCATAAGTTTAGTACCTATGTTTTCTTTTATGCAATTTATTGTTTCAGGTCTTACATTTAGGTCTATAATCCATTTTGAGTTAATTTTGGTGTATGGTGACAGATAGCAATCTAGTTTCATCATTTTGCATGTGGGTTTCCAATTTTCTCAGCATTAATTACTGAAGAGGCTTTCTCTTATCCATTGTATGTTTTCTGCTCATTTGTTGAAAATATCAGCTCATATATATGTGGGTTTTTTGGGATCTCAGTTCTATTCCATTGGTCTATGTGTCTGTTTTTCTGCCGATACAATGCTGTTTTGATTATTGTAGCTTGGTAGTATGTATTGAAGTCAGAGAGTGTGAAGGCTGGTCCAAAGTTAGTGATTTTTCTCAATTGATTGTTCATAGTCAGTTACAGATGAAACCCCAACTATAAATGTTGAACTTCATCTTGTGCCTCTGATCTTTTCATTTCGTTCTCTCATTTTGATATTCAACCAGTCTTATGACTTCTATCACAATACAAATTATAATAACTCATTTTCCCATCCTATGTAGAAAGTCAATGCTGACTTCTGCATCCAACTGTCTAGGTATATTATAATATTTGGATTTGGTGTTTTTTGGGCACATGCTATTTAGAATATCCAAAGCCCAGTTTATTTACTTCAATTTACCAATCTTATTCTTTAAGATATCTTTGTGAAGCAAACCACCTGTTTGCTCAAGTCAAAAAACCTATGAGTTTTACTTGACCCTTCCTTCCTCTCTTCAAGGTCTTTTCAAAAACCATCGTCAAAGCCAACATTGTTTTCTTAGTGCCTTTTATCTACTCTACCAGCACTGGACCCGAATTCATGCTAAAGTCTCAAATACTCTCCTTTGTTATACTATTTTCCTAGTATGTGTTTTCCATCAGGCTATCAGTGAGTTTCATCAAATGAAAAACTGATCAAGTAATTCCTTAGCCTGAAAAGTCTCTATGTCTGTTTCATTAAGTGAAATTTATTAAATAGCTACAAGGCTGTATAATTTGACTCTTCTTACATCACTTAACTTAATTTCATATTTGTGTGCTAGCTAGGTGTTTGTTTTTCTCTCCTCCTTGCCACTTATCTCAACCACTTTAAAATTCTAGATTCTTCTAACCACATCATTCGTCCCCTATACTACATTTCATTTTCTCCTTCCCTTGTCATCATTTTCATTTTCACTAAACAATTACTTTTCATGAAAATATTTACTAGATATGGTTAACTTCCCATGGTGTACATACTTATATAAGTTTCATTGCTTTCTAATTGGTACACTGAAAACACATGTAGGTTCAGTAATTTTTTATTTTCCTTTATTTAATCAATTTCCATAAAGAGAGGCAAAGTTATTCTCCTGTTCAAATCTCTACTCAAGTAATATAGGATCCTATACAGAAAGCTCCCAGTACATATTTTTTAAGACTAATTAAATATAATATTCAAGTATGAATCTTAAGTTTTAATAAAATCTTGTTATTTTAACTCTTTCTTTATCTCATATATTATTTCAGAAAGAATACTAAGTGATTTTGTGGGAACTCATAAATCTTTTAAATTTATTCTTTAAAAGCAACAAAGAAAATAATACTGTATAGTCTCCTTTATAAGATGAATCTAAAAAAGTCAAACTCATAGAACCACAGAGTAGAACAGTGGTTACAAGGTGTGTGTGTGTTGGGGGGTGGGGGTGGTGATAGGCAGATGTCAGTCAAAGGGTACACATTTTCAGTTATATGATGAATATATTCTGGGAATCTAATGTACAGCATGGTGACTATAGCTAATAACACTGTATTGTATACTTCAAATTTACTAAAGAGTAAATCTTAAGAGTTCTTACCACAAAAAAAGAAAAAAAGGTAAGTGTATGAAGTGATGGACATGTTAATGAACTTGATTGTGATCACCAATTTCACAACGTATATGCATATTAAATCCTCACATTGTACGCTCAAAATATATACAATTTTTATTTGTCAACTATACCTCTATAAAGGTGGGAAAGCAATTATAAGATGCTGTTAAAATGTATTTCAACTTTCTTCAGAAGTTACTTTCCATATTGCTGTAGTTTCTATTCCAGAGTTTTCATCAAAAAATTAATACAACAGTCAAATGTCTTTAAATTAATTTGCTTTTAGAAAGGAATTATGAGATGAATAGAGCTAAATCTTCGCAAATATTACATTTTAATCATGTGTTTTATACAATGGTTCATTGATCTTTTTCCTCGGGGAAGAGAGGTGCCATTAGAGGATGAATTGTGCCTTATATTTCAATTGACTCCCTGCCACTTTGAATAGTGTCTACCTACCAGACTGTAAGCACTCAATCATTATTTGCTAAGTGAATTGATTTTTAATTTTAAGAACATTCATAACAATAATAAGTGTTGCATATAATGTGCAGCCTTCATTAAATAAAATAATTTAATTCACTCTTAGAAAAAGTTATTAAAAACTTCAATCTGTTGTTATGTTTCATTGCACCAATACCAAATTGACCATCATTTCAGCCCCAGTTAGCCTAATTATGTAATGAGAATTGGGAAAATATGTATTGAAAAATACCTAACCTGTAAGTCATGCTAACCTAAATTAAATACATTCTTAAAGCAATGAATTACCATCTGTTCACTTTTTCTAAGAGCTCAGTGTCTGTGATTAAGACAATTTCAAAGGGAAAAATGATGTGATGAATTACAGACTGTTAATTATGCAGATTACATTCTATCACTTATTCAAAGGAATATATAAAAGCATATGAAAATATTAACATTTAACTGTATGTGATCTACTTATTTTTAAATTCCTTTCATATATTATCAGTACCAGATATCAAGAATGTAAAACATCAGCAGAAACCTTAATGGTTCTAAAATATATATCTTTTACTAAGTCATTCAAACATACATAATATTACTTTTGTCTTTGTTTTATTGTTAATACTTCTATATGGGTTTGATTATTATCTGTTAACACAATATAATTTCACAAAAGAGAAGGCAATATTTTGTACCTGAGCATTAAAGTTCAGCATTGAAACAAAATTCCTCAGTCCTCTTTAGTGATTACCGAAGCTAAATTGAGTAAACAGCATTGTGCAAACACACCCTACTAGGGTTAGACTGGTACCAAGTTTCAAAGTAATAATCAGGTGACAGGTCATGATAAGGATGATCCAGTCTATGTCTTAAAATGTGCCATCATTGGAATCTGAATATAACTGATCCTTCTATGTATCATGCCATGAAAATAATTATATATGAGTCTTAATCCAAATCTATTTCAAAGATATATTCTCCTAACCTCATTGATTTTTGTTCATAACTGGTTTCCCTATTTTTACTTCTAAATTCATAAATTCAACAAATATATTTTGATCACTTCTAATATGTGAGAAACATTTTTAAAGGAGTTTCTTCCTTTCAACAGTTTATACTTTTGATATTTTCTGCTAGTTCTTAGTTTTGGTGACCCAGCTATCTTCCCATTGATGGCTTATAGACTTGATGTTCCCAATCATTTTTGAATCTTCACACTTTCTTGTTTTTAGCTTCAGCAGGCACCAATGGCCCTCAAAACTGACACATCCACAAATTGAGAAAGATTCAAACATGTAATAACTAACAACTTGAATAGGTCCTGAATCACCTTGATGACAGGCTCTTATTTTTCATATGCCCCGTGCTGATCAATATTGAAGACATAGAAAAAGTTAAACCATGTTTCATGTTTATTATTTCTCAACACTGAATTTTGTTATAGAAAACTAATATGGGGAAACAATACGTAATAGACACCTATTGCATTTAAAATACTAAATCTCTAGTCATAGTGAATGATATTTCATTTCTTCCCTCAACTAGTTTAAAGTAGAAAAGCACTTAACCAAAGGCAAAACTCAATACCTACTTAGAGCTTATAATTTAGTATAGGGGAAGTAAAGACAATAGACAATAAATAAAATATGTAATATGCTAGATAAAAGCAAGTAAAATGGATAGATGCAATTTAAAATGGTGGTTAGGGTAGGTTGCTAAGAAAGAATGCCACTTAACATAAAAACCTAAATGCTATGACAGAGTGAGCCAGTCAGTTAACAGGGGGATGGTGGTCCAAGCAGAGTGAAAAATCAGTGCAGAGGTCATGAATTAGTTTGTTTGATTTGGATGTTAAAGAATAGCCAAAAGAAGTAGTAAAGCCACTGCCTGCAAAAACGGAAAGAAAAAAGCAATAAGCAAAAATATGGAGAAAGAGGAGAAATGAGGGAGAAAGAGAAAGAGAAATGAAAGCAACAGTTAAGCCACAATCTGGAGTCCAACATGTTAGAGGCAGGTAAAGACTATTCAGAAAAAAGACATTTAACACCTAATTAAAAATTATCTACCATACTGATGTTATAGAGCCACTTATTGTTATTGTTATTAAACCTCAACTCTGCAAAACCAATATTATTAGGATATGGGATTAAGAAAAACAGTCTTCTCCTAAGTGGGTAGATATTCAAGTATAACAAAAGAAGCAAATTAGAGAGAAGAGAAAAATCACAGAGTTATCTATTTATATTTACATATAAGTATTTGAGAATACAGAAAACTTTGGCAGATATGAGATGAAAGTTCGAGCCCTACAAATCTAGATCCTAAAGCAAAGAATGTACTAACAATCTTTGGGTTCATACACATAACTAACATTTGGGTCATACATATAATCAACATAGTATTTCTGAGTATCTTATAAAAAATAGTCTATCGAACACTGTAGCCACATAAGTTGGATATTGTGTTGCATCACTTTATCTTCTCATTTTTTTTCTCTTTTGCTTGAGATTCTCCATTTAAATATCTGGAATTTTTTCATGTTTAGATCCTAAAGGGCAAAATAGACTCATATATTTTAGATTGAGGAAGGTGTAACAGAATTGTGGACAGAGACTTTCACTTTCCAGTAACCATACTCTACAGGTCCTTCTGAGAAAGCATGTTTTATACATCAGCATGTATTTAAATCAGTGTAAATATTTAAACTCATCAGTTTCACCAGTTGTAAAGGGTCAAACTTAAGTGCCAACTTCTAAGTCTTTTATCAGGTGTATATTTTGAAATATTTTCTCCTATTCTGTGGCTTTTTCTTTCATGTTTTTAATGATTTCTACACAGAACAGACGTTTTTAATTTTGATCAAGTCTAATTTATCACTTTTTGTTTGTGGTTTGTGCTTTTCACTAATAAATGTGGTCATAACTAGAGATTATTTTTATAGATCCCCATTATCAGAATAAATTATTCCCTTCCTATTTCTAAATTGCTATTTTTAAAAGATCATGAATGTCTATCAAATGTTGTCAAATTCTTCATATATCTATTAAGTATTATATGAATTTGTTTTAGTGTTTAAATGTGATGTGTCTCATTGATCAATTTTTGAATGTTGAACATGTTTTATAATCCCCAAGTAAGTCCTAATTGTTGTTGATGAGCTGCCTTTTAGATACTTTAGAAATTTAGAAATTTGAGTGGCTTTATGTTATTGAAGAAGGTTATGTCTGTTTCAATGAGGCGTATTCATCTTCAGTTTGGGGGTTGTGTTTTTTGTACTTGTTTTTTCATAATGCCCTTGTCTTTTATTGACACCAGAGTAATGCTACCTTTGTCAAATGTTAGGAAATATTCCCTCCTCTTCTATTTGTGGAAAACCTTCTGTATAATTGATATTATTTCTGTGGTAAACAGCTTTCAAAGCTGGCTTTCAATGATTCCCACCTCCTTGTATCCATGCTCTTGTATAATCCCCTTCCTTTGATTGTGGGCTGGACCTAGTGACTTGCCTCTGATCAACAGAATATGGCAAAGGTGATAGGATGTCACTTCTGAGGTTGGCTGTGACTTTGCTAGCTTTCTTTTTCATATCCTCTCTCTTGCTTGATCTGATGAACAAGATGTCATGTTGTGAAATGATTTATGAAGTAGTTCAAGGGCAAGGAATCTGGGAAGTCTTCCAGACAAGCGCTCATGAGGAACTAAGGCCTCAATTCAACAGCCCACAAGCACTGAATCCTGCCAGTGACAACATGAGGGAGCTGGAATTACGGCTCTGTGGAGCCATAATTGCCTGTAGAAACGTGAGGGACCCAGAACCAGAGAAAATGGCAAAGCCACAATTTCTCAAACAAGCATAGATAGTTTGCATCTTTCATGAAATCTGTCCATTTCATTTAATTTGTCAATTTTTTGGCACAAAATTGTACTTAATATATCTTAATTATCATTTTTTAATCTCTAGGTTTTATATTCATGTTCTTTCTTTCATTTCTGATTTTCATAATTTGTGTCTACCCTTTTTATCTTGCTCTGACTAGCTAGAGGTCTATCAATTTTGCTGCTCACTTCAAAGAACAACCTTATATTTATTTCCTCCATTATTTTTCTGGTTTGAACGTCATTACCACCTGCTATAATCTTTATTATTTTCTTCTTTCTACTTTTTTGGGGTTTAATTTTAATTTCTTTCATTAGGTATTTTAAGATTGGGGGCATAGTCATTGTTTTATTTTTCTCCTCTCATATGAGCATTTAATAATTTTTTTCTGAGAAAACTGCTTTTTTGCATCAGAAAAATTTTGATTTGTTGTATTTTCATTTCTACATAATTAAAAATATTTGGAATTTCCATTATGACTTTTTCTGATGAAAAACTACTTGCAGGTTTAATTTCCCAATACTTAAGGAATTTTAACATATATTTTATAATTGATTTCGAGGTTAATTCTGTCATGATCTGAGAACATACTTTGAATGATTTTAATCCTTTAAAATTGTTAAGGTGCGTTTTTTGGCCCAGAGAAGGACTATTTTGGGAAACAATCTATGTGCATTTAAAAAGACTGTCTTCTGTTGCTGTTTGGGTGGATTATAAAGATCGGTTAGGTCAAGTTGTTTGAAAATGTTTTCAGAATTTCTCTACAGGTAATGATTTTATGTGTGTTTTTGTTTAATTGATTACTGAGACAAGTGTTAAAGTCTACAACTCTAAATCTGTTTATCTTCTCTCAGTTCTATCATTTTTTTTTTAGGTATAATAAATCTCTGTACTTGAATTCATAAACCCCAAGAATCATTGTCTTCTTAGTAGTGACTTTACCATTTCACATACCCCTCATTATCCCTTATAGTATTGCTTCTTTTAAAGTGTACTTTCTGAGATAAGTACAGTCAGTTGTTTCTCTGGATTAATATTGGCAGTGCCTATCTTTTCCCATTATTTTGCATTTTATTTATCTATTGACAGCATATAGTTGGGCTTTGTTTGAAATTATCCATTAAGTAGATCTTTTAATTGATGTGTTTATGCTATTAAGATTAGATGCATTTATTCATATAGTTGCATTATAATCTTCCTTCTTATTTGTTTTCTGTTCTTTTGTTCATTTTCCTTTTTTATAACATAATATTATACCTCTTCAAGTGCAGTGTAAGAATTTTACAATCACATATTTCCAGTTCTACCTTCCCAACCACTGTGTTCATTATCCACTTTTACTTTGGCAAAAATTCCTCGACCATTGCTATCACTTTAAAAATCAGTCAACTCGGGGCCAACCCAGTGGCACACTGCTTAAGAGCTGGTTTTGGGATGCCAGCAGCCCAGGTTCGGATCCCAGTGACACTGTCCTCTACAGCTAACAACAGCTCCACCTGGAGGTGGGCTGTGCAAGCCCCGGCGATGGTATAGGCTGCAGCCCCTGCTGCAGTGGACTGCCATAGGCTACAGTGAGTGGCCGGCAGCCAGTGTGAGCTGCGGGTAGCCACAGTGAGCGACCATCCAGAGGCCAGTGAACGATGTGCCTCATCCGGGAAGAGCTCAATGATGATACCAACATGGGCCAGTGAAGCAACGTCCTCCGCAACTAGACCGAAGAACAAAAAGACAGCAACTGTCTGTTCCCTATGAACAATGAAACAATGAAAAAAAAAAGAAATCAGCTATAACTCTAATTTTTATTCCTCTGCATATAAAGTGCCTTTTATCTCTGGTTTCTTTTAAAATTTTCTCTTTATCATAGGTTTTTAGATGTTTGGATATTATACATTTACCTTGTTTCATTTGTTAGTGTTTGCTTTTTCCAGTTTTTGGATAAATAAACAATTTTTTATACTTGTGGTTCTCTGAGCTTGTCAGATGTGTGGTTTGATATATTCCATGACTTTTAAAAAATTGTTAGCTATTATTTTTTCTTTCTTTCTTTCTTTCTTTCTTTCTTTCTTTCTGTCTGTCTGTCTTTCTTTCTTTCTTTCTTTCTTTCTTTCTTTCTTTCTTTCTTTCTGTCTTTCTTTCTTTCTTTCTTTCTTTCTTTCTTTCTTTCTCTATAATCTGACACACTCTCTCCTCATCCTGGGGTTCCAATTATACATGTATCAGACAATTTGCTATTATCCCACAACTCTGTCAAAAATTCAGAAATAGCTGAAGTAAAACCAGTGAATCACTGAAGTAGTAATTAGTAATTAGTAAAAGTTTATTGTGTACACACCGAGAAGACAATTCACAAACTAGGAACACTCACACCAAAACATGGAATGAGGCTTCAGGGTATATTGTTATAAAGCTGCTTACACTTATATAGTGAGAAAGCAGTGACTATTTATTCTTCACAGTGATTGGTCATAATATAGAATATTCTTAAATAATAAGGAATTTGTTAGTGGTTACCATTTTGCATATATCATTTTGCAGAAACAGTTTAAGTTTTGTTTGTGATTTCCAAAGGCATAAACAAGAAATGACCCAGGTCAAGTTAGTCTTGCATAGTAAGCTAGATGAAATTTTGCTTGTACTGTATTACTAACTCGATTTTGTTTGCTCAGGCCATTTTCAAGGTTTCTCTCTCTTTCTCTTTTAACAGCTCTTAGATCCTTGCTCTGTCTGTTCACTCTTTTATCACTTTGCAATTCTGCTTTAGTAATTTATTTTGACATATATCAAGTTTATATACTTCTTCCTCAGATGCGTTGAATTTACTGCTAATTTCATCAAAGATATTCTTCATCTTTTGTTACTTATTCTTATTTCTAAGATTTCCATTTGACTCTTTCTTAGATTATATCTTTCTACTGAAATCCCCAACTGATTGTACATGTTGCCTTAATCCCTTAATCACAGTTTCACAATAAATCCCTTAATCACAGTTACTTTACATTGCCTGTCTAATAGTTACAACTCCTGGGTCATCTCCAGTGCTAGTGCCTTTGGTTATTTTGATTGTGTGTGTGTGTGTGTGTGTGTGTGTGTGTGTGTGTGTGTGTGTGTGTGGTGTGTTCATGCTTTCTCTTTTGTACTCTGATTTTGCAAAAGTGTGTTTAGGAAAGTAAAGTCTGAGGTTAATATCTACACTGTGAAATGGACATACCTCTTTTTTACTAGAAGTTTAGTATATATATGTAAGCGGGTTAAGAGGTTTGTTGGATTTGGGCATTGTACTTTGGTTTTCTCTTTTTCTTTGCACTTACCATAGGTTTCAAATTTCTCTAAAGTTACCTTTTGCTTAGTATGTAGTTGGATGGCTGGAGGAACTTTCTTAATGTTCCTGTTCCACTCTCAGCTTCAGACTTTTCCTATGTGGCTGCATCTCAGATTTGGTATCTCTCTACACTTTTGCCTCTCCTCCAGTGGTAGAATTATTTCCTTGTTACTACCGCATTTCCCCGAAAATAAGACCTAACTGGAAAATAAGCCCTAGCACGATTTTTCAGGATGCTCATAATATAAGCCTTACCCCAAACATAAGCCCCAGTTAAGATTGTCAGCCAGACATGACTATTTGAATAAATGTAGATTTTTGTACATGAATAAATGAATTAATGTAGATTGGTGGAGCAAAAATCAAAATGAGACCCAGTCTTATTTTTGGGGAAATGCAGTATATGCTATGGGCTAAATATGTGCCCCTCAAATCCATATGTTGAAGCCCTAAATTCCACTACCTTAGTATGTGACTGTGTTTGGAGAGATGGCCTTTCAAGTGGTGATTAAATTAAAATGAGGTACTTAGGGTAGGCTGAATCCAATCACTGGTGACCTTATAAAAAGAGAAAAGTTTTACACATAGATACCAGGAATATGTACACACAGAGGAAAGACCATGTGAGTACACAGCACGAAAGCATCTACCTGCAAGCTAAAGAGAGAAGTACTGACAACTTGATCTTGATCTTAGACGTCCAGCGTCCAGAACTGTGCAAAATAATTTTCTGTTGTTGAAGCCACCCAGTCTATGTATTTTGTTACAGCAGCCTTAGCAAATTCATACAATCAAGGTCCTCTATCTTGTGTTGGGAAAATGGGGACTCCCTGTCTCTTGTACTGATGCCAGCATTGCCTGTATTCCTGGACCTTTGGTGTTGGGCTTTCTCAGTGACCTTGCTCCCTCCACCCCAGAATTAGATGACCAACTGCCTGGGCCCAGTAAATTTTCTTGCCATTTCTCTGATGTAGTGCTTTTGTTTGTTTTGCTTGTTATCCCCTGTTTATTTCCCCAGTTGCAATGGGTCTTTAACTGTGTCATTTGGATCTCAAGGGCCTATTGTGTAAAGGAGCACAAATAAAACACTAGATACAATCCCATGTGATAGGCTGTCTTCTAGAAAAAGGTAAAGCAGAGTAGAAAACAGAGCCATGTGAATGATATTTTACCCGGGAGAATTAGGAAAAGTTTCTTCAGGGTAGTAACAGGAGAACTGAGATTTACATCAGCTATTTAACTCCTCTGAGCAAGTTACCAGACTACTAAATATAAAGGATGTGTTTAACATATAAATTAGTCCCACAATAGATGGCCCTTCTCAAGATCAGCAAGATGAAGATTTATATCTGCTTCACAAAAAATAAATAATAGATAGCTGGTTCTTTTAAGTGCCTCAAATGACATTTAAAATAGAAATTGTCAGAGGAAAACATTTGTTTCCACTAAATGAAACTCAAGTGAAATTTAGCATACATGCTAAGGAGAACTGGTTAATGTGCAATAAATCTGCATTTTAATAATTCTTGCATAATTGTATTCCACCTGAAGCAATCATTCTGAATTAACCCTTTTCTTATCTGACTTCCATGTAATAGTTCTCTCAAAAATATTTCTTAAAGTAAGTCTGTCTATTTCCCCTCCTAAATAATTTGTTCTTGCTAATTTTAAGGATATTAAGTAACCTTTAGACTAGAATTTAGAATTCATGAATTTAAGATTTTTTCAAATTTTATTTTTGAGTCTAACAATTCCTGCAATTTGACATTAGTAATAAAAAATAACAAAAACAAAACAAAACAAAGCATCAATAATGACAATAAGAAGAAACAACAGCATAGACAAAATTCTCTGAGGACAGGAAAAGACCCACACCATTTAGAAAGCATTTGTGGAACCAGTGTGGCCTTGTTTGTTATTGTTTATTAATTAGTTTGTTTTAAAAGAAAGAAAACAATGGAATTTCGAATCAGATCAAGGAAATTTGATTTATACTGAATCTCTTTCGCTCCATATGTAAACGAGTTTAAGATGCTTCTAAGTCTCCAATTCCTTACAAAAAAAATGAAGAGAGTAACAATTTCTCACAGTTTGCTATTAGCATTGCGTTTATTTATGTGACAGTGTGAGTAGAATTTGTGGCACAAATGCTAATTCTAATTCTTATAGTCTGTGGGAACTTTGGGTTCATGTACAATGGTAGTTCCTTTATTCCCAGCACTTACCACAACCACTGTCAAAGAGGAAGGGGCCTTAAATCTGTGTTGAGTAATTGACTAAAAGTAAACTGTTTAATTTTCTAATAAATGCATTTTCTTATAAATGCATGAGCTTATATCTTTTCAACTCTTACGATATTCAGAAAAGAATTATTTCTTATGTAAATTGTGGATTTGAATTGAACATTAGAAAATTGCAGATGGTATGTTTTATAATAATTTTTTTCTCATTTAGCTCCCTTGAGAAATACTGGCATATACATGCATATTCTGATATGGGTAAAAATGAAATAGAAAAGTAAGAAACACTGCTGTCAAATGAACATACTAATTGATATGGAACAGGTTGTAGTTTAAATTTATCAACTGTAGGCCAAGAAGGGAAGAAAGTATACAAAGATTAGGATAAACACAATAGGTCAGGTGAACAACAAGTGCGAGGGCCTAAAGAAGATATTTCCCCATTGTTGGTATATGGGACATGACAACAAGAACTCCAGCCTCCCCCCGCACACACACACACCAATACTTGTAAATGCAAAAAGGCATGCATTAGTAACCATGGGGGTACGCAGGTCTATCAACCAGACCTGGAGTTTAGAATATAAGCCAAAACACTTTAGACACTTAAGGTAATGTTGAAGTTAATTACTTTTACTGTTTAATGAAGTCCCCATTTTCTTTAAAAACAAACTGCCAAAACAAACAAACAAAAAAAACCACTTCAGATATTTTGAAAGAACTATATAAAAACAATTTGTCTTAAGTTAATTAGATTCTGGTGTCTAAAATGGATAAAAGTTTTAAAACAAAGAATAATGTCTGAATAACAGTGTCTGAATAAGGCACAATTTCAGCCTATATATGTTTTACATTATCTATATGTTGCTTTGATATATATAGGGTATGTTGATAGAGCTTTCCCCATCCTGTGTTTCACTATACAAGTTACATTTGGCTCTGTCACAAAGCATACTTTAGAGCATCAGGGTTTCACAAAAGGCATTTTAATAAATTCTGAAATTTGCACATTTAAGATATACCACAATTTCTGTGGTATAAACAATAATATTCTCAGGGTTTGATTCTGTTCTTGAAGTTTAAATCTAGGGATATTAAAATTTAATATCAATTAACATATGTTGCCATAATGTATCCATATTTAGGATGCAATATGGACAATAACTACATTGTATTGTGGCAGATATTTGAGTCACAGTTTAACCACTCAGCATAGGCAGGAAGCTTTCTATCTCTCTTAACACTTATATGTTTGCTTCAAGAGAAAAAAGAAATCATCCCAGAATATGATTGTCAAACATATGTTTGGTTAGCGTCTCTTAGCTATATGCCAAAATAATCATTTGGCCCCCAATATCTGCTAAATTTCAAAACTAGAGATAGTTTTACATTATATCTTATTTTTTTCTTGAAAGTTACTCACTGTGCTCATGTGTATCTTTTTTTTCTTCCTTGCAACCAGAAGTATTATTTTATTAGTAGTGCTAAGAGAATAAACATTGAACAGCCAAATGACCTCTAAATGCTACAAAACTACTTGTATGTGCATGATAGCCAAACTCAGAAACTACCAAATACACACTGTAAGTTAGAAGGGTTATAGTCAACAAAATTTATACAGTGATGAAAATCAATATCTATAGCTACACACAGCAGTATGAATGAATCTAATGAGTATAATTTGGATGAATGAAGCCAATATTGAAAGAGTACACCATATATATAGAAATACAGATATAGATATGTATGTATGTATGTATTTTTATTTCTACTTAGTATATCTTCAAAAAAAGGCAAAACTAGGGGTCGGCCGAGTGCCTCAGTTGGTTAAGAGCTCATTCAAGAGTGCAAGCTGAGCTCTGAGCAACAGCAGTTTGATGCCCAGCCCAAGCTGAGCTGCCACTCAGCTGCCAACAGGTGGCAGGATGGCTCAGCTAAAAAAAAAAAAGGGCCGGCTGAGTGGAACGCTGATTAAGAACTGCTTGGGATGCTAGCTCTGAGCAGCAGGGCACGGTTGGGATCCCACATGTGAGGGCCAGTGACACTGCCCTCTAAAGGTAAGATGATGAACAACAGCTCTACCTGGAGCTGGGCTGCTCTGAGTCCCCTGGACAGCATAGCTGCACAGTGAGTGGCTGGCAGCCAGCATCAGCTTCCAAGAGCCAATGTGAGCGGCCGTTCAGAGGAAAGCGACCTATCTGCCTCACCCAGGAGCGCAATGACAATACCGACATGGGCCAGTGAAGCAATGTCCTCCACAACTAGACTGAAAAACGAAAGGACAGCAACTTGTCTGTTTCCCTTCCCCAATTCTGCAATAAAATCTTTTTTAAATAAGGCAAAACTACTTTATGCTGTTAAATTTCATGATAGTAGTTATACTTGATGGAGGAGAGGGTGGATAGAAGGGGAAATGAGGGGTTTCACAGATGCTGGTAATGTGTTTTTTTGGATCTGTCAGTTACATGGATGTGCTTAGTATGAAAAAAATCATTGAAATATAAATTGTTGTGAGACAATTTTCTATGGGTCCCTTGCATATCTGCATGCTGTGTGAGCTGTGACACCGGTTGCCTTTTATTTCAGACTATATTTTCAGAGATGTTAATATAGAAATGGCCTTGAAAGAGAGATAAATAGTTCCCTTGAGGATGGATAGAAGATTTATTTCCTGAGTAGCATAATAAAGAAAATACTTCTCTCGAGGAAAGAGGAAAACGTTTGAGTAGGTTTTTTTGCAGCCCTGTGTAAAAGATTGGGTTCCTCTAAGTTCAGAGTTCCTTTCTTCTAACACAACCCACTGAATGCTCACATATTACGGGCCCCTGTTGCATGACCTTGTGGGAATTGAAGCTCAGAAAACATAGTAAAGGATCATATGTTAGCTACTGTTCTTGCTGTGAGCAATAAACTGCTCTTCCTTGCGAGTCTCATGTCTTGTGCCAGCATCCATGATATGGTGGCATGCTAATTTGCTAGGTTGAGAGTGGGGAAAAATTTCAGACCCTTCATGTTTCTTGATATTAAAACAACCACTTAACAGATTTCATAAATGTAGCATATTTTTGAAGGAAGAGTAAATTATAGTTCTTAACACATATGTATGTATTTCCATATGTGTATTATACTTTAATAGAAACTTAAAAATTATAAATTACACACCACAAGAGGAAGTAAATGTAAAAATTAAAGAATATTTATTCTTTTGGAAGACACACACAGACACACACTGAAAACAAACTAAAATACTTGCTAGCATTCATAGAGCAATAGTAAATTTTTTGATTCCCATTGCATTAGTTATTCTTTTTGGGAAAAGAGTAATAATACTAAATAGCATAGATTCATTAAATCTCTGTCTTTTTCATTATGTGAAATTTTAATTGAACTTCCATTTGAAAAGTTGCTCTTTACCTATTACTCTATGTCACATATCATCTATTCGATTTTTAAGTTTTCCTTCAAATCAGTGACATTTAAATACTATTTCAGGTCAAGAACCATATGATTTCACTGATATGTGGTATATAAAATTGAGAACTACAAAAGAACAAGAAAAATAAATGAAGAAACAAAAACTCATAGACACAGACAATAGTTTAGTGGTTACCAGAAGTTAAGAGGGGAGGAGGGTGGTAGATGAGGGTAAAGGGGGTCCAATATATGGTGATGGAAAGAGAACTGACTCTGGGTGGTGAGCACACAATGTGATTTATAGATGATGTGTTACAGAATTGTACACCTTAAACCTATGTAACTTTACTAACAGTTGTCACTCCAATAAACTTTAATTTAAAAAAACAAAAAATAAATATATTATTTTATTCACTTTGCTGAAAGATAAGCAAAGAAGGATGGAAAATTCAGTATTTGTGAAGTAAACAATAGTGTTGTTTGTGCTGTTTATAGGGGACTCTATTTGTAGAAGAACACATGGTTGGAAAATGAATCTGATAATGCCTTATTTTGGCAAAGTCTAAGTTTTTGGAGTAACTGAACTTATATCAAATTGAGTGATAAATATATTGTGAAAGAAAGTACACATAGTAATAGCACTCCACATAGAGAATAGAGAAACAGATGCATAGACGGCTTAATTAATTTTTCCAAAGTTATATAACAATTCTGTAGAAAAGGGCACTAAATCTTAATCTCACTAAAATGCTGTCTTTATAGTCAAAATTTAGCCTTTCTGTTTAAGGAATACATTCATGGTATTACATGGCAAACACTTGTAGGTGTAAGAAAATGTAGTATGTAACTATTGGGTAATTTCCATCTTCTAAATATAGAAAAATGAGTGATTATTTTTTGAAAATTGAAATTGTATTGATGATGAATCATTAAAACTAACAGTCAAGAATTAGAAAATGTGGGCTGGCTGAGTGGCGCATTGGTTAAGCGCTGGTTTTGGGATGCCAGCGGCCCCAGTTCGGATCCCACATGAGGGCCAGTGACACTGCCCTCTATAGCTAACAACAGCTCCACCTGGAGCTAGGCTGTGAGAGCCCCGGTGATGGTGTGGGCTGCAGCCCCTGCTGCAGTGGGCTGCCATAGGCTACAGTGAAAGGCCCGCAGCCAGCGTGAGCGGCTGGCAGCCAAGCGTGAGCTGCCAATAGCCGCGGTGAGCGACATCCAGAGGCCAGCGACTGATCTGCCTCATCCAGGAAGAGCGCAATGACGATACCAACAGTGAAGCAACATCCTCCGCAACTAAACTGAAGAACAAAAAGACAGCAACTTGTCTGTTCCCCTTCCCCGATTCCCCAACGCTCTTCCCCTCCACCAATACCCCAATAAAATCTTTAAAAAAAAAAAAAAAAGAATTAGAAAATGATAGCCAGATACGCTAAAAAGATAATACACTCTCAGGGCTTCAATTTCCATAGTGTGCAGCTTTCTCTACAGCAGTGCCAATGACTCAACTCACTCTAATGATATTTAGAGCAACAAGAAACAAAGGCGCAAAAATGACCTAATAAAAAGTAAGTTATCTGTGGGTGGTGAAAACATATTACTGTACAAAATATTTTGCACAGGTCCCTATGGAATTCCTCTCAGCTATACAACTAGGCTAGCTTTCATTACTGAGGCTGTTCTCCTGGGACTTTTGTGTTGTTTTCATCTTTGATAGAAGAGAAGGGATGAGGAAATTGAGCCTGATTGGTTAATCACTCTAGGGACAAGGACTTGTGAACTGCTCAGTAGGCTTTTCAAAATAAACAAAATACAGTTTTTGAACTATAAGCAAGAAAAAGACTTATAACTTAAAGAGAAAATTGGTTTTAGGTGGTGATATTTTTATGGTTCTTTGATCACTGCTCTTATCTCCCTATTCTTCAAATCAGCTAATTTTGGCTAATGAATAGACATAATTCTCATCTTATTACTATATTCAGAGATATGGTGATTCTATTAACTTGTTAATATCTTTTGACTTTAACAAGTTATGCTGTGAATTAACTAAGATCATAATAGCATAATTGTTTGAAAATTACTTTTCACTAAATCATATTAATAAAGAACTTCCCCCTATAAGAATGTATGTTTGCATAAATTCACCAGATATGTCCAATGGGAATCAAAAGTTTAATGAACCAACATATGAATAAATATGGTTCTTGTAGATATATAGGAGCACTTTATTGCTTGCATCTTGTATCTCTCACAATAATAGATTCTTGTGAAAGATGCTAAAAATATTCTTATTGAGCCATTATAAGCGAAGAACAATTCAATCCCATGGCCTATTATTTCCCCTAAGAATAGCTTAACACTATGCAATCTTTCAAAATTATTTGTTTTCTAGTATCTTTGTCAGTGGATAAGAAATTATTTATTAAGATTAACTCATATTCACAGCACTAAAACTTGTCCAAATTATTAGCTAGAATGTGTTATATATATGTGTGTCATTATTGCCAACCATGGCTAACTTGTAATACTCATACTACAAAAGGTATCATTATAATTGAAAAGTCTTTGAATTAATAAAGTAGATTTCAAATTAAATACAATTAAATCTAAGGGTGGCTGGTTTTCATTTTGTAAAAAAGCCAGATGCCTGATGCTTTTCATATTTTGAACCCAAAAGGTGACTTTCTTTCTGTTCTTGTGACTCCCAAGCCTCCTAATTTCTCATGTTTCACACAATGTTCTTATTCTTAACAACTTACTTTTCCTCTGATTGTTTATTCTCTGTGTTTTGACACCCAGGTTTCCCTTTCTATGAACAAATAGCAAGGATCTCTTTTGAAGAACTGTGAAAGAGAAGCACGTTTGTTTTTAATTTTATACACTTCTTCCTTTTTGAATTTTAATGAGAAGTAATACTTTTATGAATAAAATTTTACAATACAGAAAATAAGTAAAAATCACTTTAAGGTATTCATAATTTCACATTATTCCGACTATATAGTATGATATTATGTTTCTACTAATAAGTTCAAACTTCAAATCTAAGGTAATAAGTTATAAATCTACAAAACACAGAAAGTCAAAAGACATCGTTTCTGAAAGGTCACACTTCAGAGGCAGTATACAATCCACTCAACTAGTCATATTTCTGTCAATATATGAGGCTTTGTCTATTGGTGTAATTAATAGCAGATGTGAGATTTGGCCAGTGAAATCATAGTTTGTTAATCAGCATTGTGTCTTACTACTGTTTTGGAGGGTAATGCTGTTGCCTTATGGCAATTACAAGGCTATTACGCCCAAACCATGGAATGTTATTCATCTGCATGAATAGAATCTTCCATCAGAGGCAAGAGTACATGAAAGAAGATAGTTTAATTAACAGGTCCATGAACTGTTAGTACCTGTATTCTTTCAATATATTTCTAATACATATTTGTATGTATGTCAGAATTTGGACTGGGATTTTCTTTAATTAAAACATTTGAGTGGCGTGAAGAAATAGCCAATCAAATTCAAATTTATTCTAGGAAAAGGGGAACTTTCAAAGGGTTTTAAGCAAAGATAAGGCATGATACACTTTGGTTTTTAGAGGGAGAGCTACAATGAGGAGGATGAACTGGGATGAGTTGGAAGAACAGACAGGAAGGCAAACTTCAAAGTAGGTAAACAGATTTTGTATACAAAAATCATTTACTTCCCCTCTTTTTTATTAAAATTCCCCTATCAGTAATCACAAAATAATATTTCAAAGGCACCCTTAGCATTACTTGTGAGAATATTAGGAGAAAAATATTTTAAGCCCCTCACTGCTGACTCTGGGTTACACAGCAGTCTAGCTGAAGAGAGACATAACTGTGCAAAGTTCAACAAAATGTTAGACAATAATAGATAGCGGACAATGAATTGCATAGTGTAGAATGTTGTCAATGCTCAAATGGAGGGTTGGAGTTAATGCTGTTGAGTAGTAGAAGGAGATACCATAAGTTGAAGCCTGGCAGAAGGGAATATTTGAATAAATAGAGATGCAGCTATTAGAATGTTACAGTCAATAATTAATTTACTAAAATGACTAAGATTCATTGAACTACACAATTTCCTTAAAGAACTTTTTAGCTTGATATTTCATGTGAGTGCAAATATAAATGTTTCACTTTTATTTGGCTTCACCTCAGATATAGACCAAACCAAAAACTACCGAAGCCAGCTGTGTTAATTTTGATGAAGTAACCCTATCAATGAATGAGGTTCAATAAAATTAGTGTTATCATGGCCAGCCATGTGTATGTAGACAATACAAGTCTATTTTTTCAAATCATTTTCACACAGAACAGGCAAGAAGGATAAGCGTGCTAGATTGCCAAGCTTTTCAGGAACACGGGCCTGGCTCTGGGCAGTGTCTCCTAAGGCCTGAGCACAAGCTGGCATAAATCCTTCCATAGCAGGGTTATTCAGAATGTTCTCGTCACCAGTAAAATCTCTCCTACTACAGGAGGCAAGGGTACATGGGATTTGAAAAGGTGCTATTTTTATTTTGTAACATTAGTGATATGTCTGAATTGGGTCACAAAAATATAGGCATTTGAGTTTTCAAAAGTTGCAGCTTTCTGCCTGTACCCTGCACTCTAAATCATATTTTAAAATTTAGTTTAATCTATTTCTAATTTACTGGTGTTCAATTAGTGCGAAAGGTTTGGCAGAATATTTAGTATATTATGACTTTATTATAGGGAGTATTTAGTGTATTTTTATTTCATTTTTCTCTCAAAGCAGTTAGAACTCAAAAAAGGATTACCTGTTAAACACAATATTTGTGTTTTCCTCTAATGCTAGCTTATACATTCTCTAAGTAAGCACATGAAAATCTTCAGTGTGAATAGCAGCAGAATCACTGAAACTTATCTGTAAAATGAAGCACATTTAATTTCAAACCATTTTTCTCCAAATGAATGTTATGGCCAAATAGCGAACACCTCAGAGAGGATTCTGTAATGGAAATCCTAACATAAAGTTAACTAAAACAACTCTAGAAGTCAAGACTCTGATAAAAATAAATTGGATTTATGAGTGTTGTGTATTGCCTACTCCTTGCAAAAAGGAACAGCAAGGGGAAAATCAGCAGTATTTATAATTCTGTTAAGTTTAATGGATTTTCAGGTTTGAATTGTCGGTTGTGAGTTTTGTGAAAATCTGCAAAGAAAGCAGTACATACAGCTAATTCATTAGCACTGTTAGCAATTAGCCAACCCCCATATGTTTATATTTTCTTGAACCTAGAAAAGGAATCATTTAGTGTGTATTTTTGTGGAAGTACATGCAGTGACTGAAAATTCTGTGTGTATATGAACTTCTAATTGTGTGTTTTACTTCAGACTTAAACCATTTTTATAAAGCAGAAGCCAGTGAGTAGCTACAGCTGCTAAAAGGAGAAAGCATTTGCTACTGCAGAGACTTGTTCATGAAATGCTTGAGCTCACTTAAAGTGGAGACTTTCCTATCACAAGCAAAGCAGCCACTGGAAAGACCTAAATATGTTCTTGGTTTAAGATTACACTGATTTTGACATAAACATCTAAACTCTTTTTTACTCCTTTCCTTGGATGTCATTTCTGTGAAATTTGAGGCTCTTAAAATCAAGAATTGAAGTCCGGAGAGTACCAAGGGAAGTATAAATGTGTAAAAATATTGAGTGCCAAATTTATTGCTAATAATTTATTATCTTAGCACCCTTGCAAAGTACATTTCTACAGTTATTTCCATTTTGAAGGCTAAAAAAAAAAATCTATAAACCTATTGACTTTTCTAACCTTCCAAGCAAGGAATATCTCAACCAAAATAAAACCCCATGAGAATTTTGTCTGAGATTTAACAGCTCATGCTTCCATGCCCTTATTTCTAACACTCCCTCCACCCCCCCATTACTTATCAAATACAACCTAAGAAATGTGGTTAAAATGGCATCAAAAGAAAAATCAATTGATTCTTAAGAATTTCTAGGGAAAAAGTTTTAGCGATTAAGTTGCTCTTAAATTTAATTTATATATTAAGGTAATATGTGTTCATATAATAAAAAACAAAATAAAATGAAATGCCAGCCATTGTCATACCATTCCCCACTGTAATTCCTGTGTCTCCAAGTCAGCCCATTTTAAATTTTATCAGATTTTTTTTTTTTTCTAGTTGGAAACAGTGTGTTTTTCCAGGACCCATCAGCTCCAAGTCAAGTAGTTGTTTTCAATCTAGTTGTGGAAGACACAGCTTAGTGGCCCTTGTGGGGATCGAACCAGCAACCTTGATGTTATGAGCATTGTGCTCTAACCGATTAAGCTAACTGGCCACCCCCAGATTTTCGTTTTGTTTTGTTTTCCTTTTCGTGTTTCATTTCATGGTTTTAAATAGTATACCATTTTTTTAAATATTTGTTTTTAAATTTTTTATTTCTATATATATATATTTATCTCTAATGGAAGATTAAAATTTAGCTATTTTACATTATGATACTGATATAAACATATCCCTACAAGCCAATATAGCTCAGATCACAAGTTTATTTATATTCATTCTAGGTGAAATAAAGACATGGCAAATTAGATATCAGAATGCTGATTAGAGAGAATTTTGTAAAACAGTAACGTAACAAGTAAATGGGTAGTGGTTGGAGACAGAAATTAATTTTAATGGAGTCCACACTAATTACATAAACCATGGAAATCCTACAGCCCTGCCCATGATTTCTGAAGATTTCCTGTGATACATCCTCAGTGCCACTTAATCCTGTAGTTCTGTAGCCTTTAATCTATATCTATCTCATACCAAACTGATCACACTGAGAAACTAAGTCATAAATTTGTTTCCAGATTTAAAAAAAAAATTACTCACTCTCACTGGATATTGTTAAATGAAAGCCCCTTTCTTCTTAGTTTTTGAGATGCTTTCAGATCAAGGTCAGGATATTTTCATCACAATGTTCCCCTCCCCTTATCACCATAGTTCCTTTTTCACTCCTTATAATAATGCATTTCAATGAAGTCCCTTTTTATCTAAATCCCAGTTTGTTTATTATTTGAATGCAAGTTTGAGAACAATCACTGAAGCTTTCTGGGGTTGTAAAGAGAAAACATGTCCTCCAGCCCATAATTTTGATTTGTGTTATTGATTCTTTCTCCTTTTATTCCCCTTCCTAACCCTGTCTCAATTTGCTACTCAGAATTTCCTGGTAATCTTAAAACACCAGCGAATTGACTTCCAAGCCATCAGGGAGTTTTATTTTTCCCAAATAAATGCACATTTGGAAAAACAAGAAATTATTTCATATAAGTATTTCATTTGCCAACAATTAAGAAGATATTCGTTCTCCAACATGGAATGGGATCTTGCATAAATCTTATATAACTTAATATTCCTAACTGAGTAATTCTGTCTTGGATAGTATTTTTATTAACACAGTTGTTAACAATGATATTACAAGCTTAGATATATTAATAAAGAGATATTTCACAAAATGAAATCGATTAGAAAAATCTGATTTTGGTCATTTTTCAAATTTAATTCCCCTTCATAGTTTGTATATAAATTTTAAAAACTTTACATATTCTATTGTTTTGGGGATAGTCATGATTACATATCATACATATAATCAAATAAATGTTTTTCATGACTTGTGGAATTACCCTAAGATTTTATTGTGAGTCCCTAGTTAAATATTAATGTATCTCTCAATTTTATTAATAGTTATTAGTGATTTATACTCTATCACTTATAAGCCAAGAATTTCACATTAATTCATCTGTTTTTTATTTCAAATATACATGCTTACTTTATAGTAAGACTGTTAAAACATTTCTGGAATAAAAGCAATTAAAAGGATATCTCTAGATAGTTTCAATCCTATACTACATTCAAAGAAACCATGTGTTAGAAAATAATTTATTATTTCCATGTCTTGGCCACCCTAAATAAAGCTACAATGAACATCAGAGTACATATATCTTTACAGATAAATGTTTTCAGATTTTTTGGGTATATACCCGGAGAGAGATTGTTGGGTCATATAGTAATTCTATTCTTAGTTTTTTTGAGGAATCTTCACACTGCCTTCCATAGTGGCTGCACCAATCTGCATTCCCACCAACAGTATATGAGGGTTCCTTTTTCTCCACAGCCTCTCCAACATTTGTTACTGTTTGTCTTGTTGATGACAGCCATTCTAACTGATGTGAGGTGATATATCATTGTAGTTTTTATTTACATTTCTCTGATGATTAGTGATGTTGAACATCTTTTCATATGTTTATTGGCCATTTATATGTCCTCTTTGGAGAAATGTCAATTCAGGTCCTCTGCCATTTTTGAACTGGATTGTTTGTTTTTTTGGTGTTGAGTTGTATGAGTTCAATTTGGATATTAGTCCCTTATCAGAGGCATTTGCAAAATTCTCCTCCCATCCTTTGATAGATGATTGGGTAAAGAAGATTATATATATATATATATATACACACACACACACACACACACACACAATGGAATGCTATTCTGCCATAAGAAAAGATGAAATAGTGGCATTTGTGACAACATGGATGGATCTTGAGATTATTATGCTAAGCAAAATAAGTCAGACAGAAAAAGTTGAGACCCATATAATTTCACTGATATGTGGTATATATAAAACTGAAAACAACAAAGGAACAAGACAAACAAATGAAGAAACAAAACTCATAGACAATATTTTAGTGGTAGTCGAGGGTAAAAGGGATCAAATATATTGTGATAGAAGGAAAACTGACTCTGGATGGTGAACACACAATGTGATATATATATCGATGATGCATTACAGAATTCTGTACCTAAAGCCTATGTAGCTTGACTAACAATTTTCACCCCAATAAACTTTAATTTTTTAAAAAAAGAAAAGAATTTATTAGATTATAACCCAGATTTAACCTTCCCAAAACAGGATTTTTTTTTTTTTTAAGATTTTATTGGGGAATTGAGAGAGGCAAAGAGACAAGATGCTGTCCTTTTGTTCTGTTTAGTTGTAGAGGACTTTGCTTCACTGGCCCATGTTGGTATCATCATTGTGATCTTCCTGGGTGAGGCTGTCGGTTGCTGGCCTCTGGACAGCTGCTCACTGCGGCTCACGGCAGCTCACACTGGCTGTCAGCTGCTCACACTGGCTGCTGGCCACTCGCTGTAGCCTATGACAGCCCACTGCAGCAGAGGCTGCAGCCAACACCATCTCAGGCCATCTTAGCTATAGAGGCAATCAAGTGGAACTGTTGTTCACCACCTTAGCTGTAGAGGGCAGTGTTACAAGCCTTCATATATGGGATCCAAACCAGGGCCCCGCTGCTCAGAGCCGGCGTCCTAAGCCAGCTCCTAATCAACGCACCACTCGGCAGGCCCCAAACAAGATCTTTGTAGTAATTGTGATTAAGAAGACTTGAAATTATAAATAAACCATTACTATTTTGTACCATTTTTAATTATATTGGACATAGAAGTTTCTTCAAATTTGTTACTTCAACTCATCTCTTGCCTCATTTCTGAGACTCCTATATGCAAATGCTTAAAGTCTTGACATATTTTGTCTATGTGTTTCAAAGGTCATTTATTTATATAAAGAACAAAGACCAATCAATGATATATTGCTCATTTTGTTCAATAACCTTTTGCCATCTTTCAATGAGCTTCATAATTCTTCATTCATAGAAGGACCTGTCTTTATTTGCAAAAACTGAACAAGATGCTGATTTACAGTCTCATCTGAATTGAATGTTATACCGTGTAATGGGGTTTTGAAGAGAGTAAATCAAGTGGAAGTCTGATGACACAAGGTCAGGTGAGTATGGTGGGTGTGGCAACACATCCCATCCAAGCTCCAATAATTTTTGATGGGTGAGCAAACCTGTGTATGATCTCGCATTTTCGCAATGGAACACAACTCCTTTACGGTTAAGCTCTGGACATTTCTGGATGATGGATTCATTCAAACTTTACAATTGCTGACATTACACATTTGAATTAATTGTTTGCTTCCTTGGTAGAAGCTCAAAAAACACAACATCTTTAAAACCCCACCACACTGAGAGCATAACCTTCCTTTGATGAATGTCTGCTTTCGATGTCATTTGAGGTGAATCATCATGTAGCGACCAAGAACGTCTGCACACCACATTGTTGCAAACAATCCACTTCACATCTCCAGTTATTAGTCACTTCAAAAAAGGATTGTTTTCTCACATTTAATGAGCATATTGCAGATATTTATATGTGTCATCAAATGAACTTGTTTGAGTTCATGCAGAACCCAAATACAGAGCTTCTTCAGGTGGTCGTGAAAGCTTGAATGATGGATGACCAATCTCTCATGTCATGACACGTGGGTTTGATTCAATCAATGCCTTTATTTTGTTTTCATCAACCTCAGTGGGCCTCCCTGACCTAGTAGCGTCATTGAGATGAAAATCACCAGCACAAAATTTCGTGAACTATTATTGGCACTGACGTTCTTGTAGAGCATTATGTAACTTTTCACAAGCTTGACTAGCATCCTTCCCTTTATGGAAGTAAAACAGTAAAATATGGCAAAAACGCACAGTTTGGTCTTCCATCTTCAACTTGTGGTAAAATCTCCAAAACTCAACCAAATTGCTCAATTTTTTTTAGAATGAAGCAAGAACTGTCAGCTGTAAAATGACATAGCAATAACAGATGTGAATGACTGTAGTACTTCAAAAATGAACTAGTGCCATCTGTTGCAAACATGCATCATGACTTTTCTGACAACCCAATAGATATGTATATATCACTTCTGCCTCTTTTACATATTTCCCTCCTCAGAGATTAACAAATTAGATAAGAGCACACATAAGTCAAGAGCTCTCATTTTGCTACTAGGCATATGCTTATCATATCATGTTTACCTTTGACACCTCATACTATCATCCCCTCTTGAAATCTCAATAATATATTTTTAATATTTTTCCCCATCTTAATCTAAATTTTCTTTTCTTTTTTTTTTTTTTTTAAAGATTTTATTGGGGAATTGGTGGAGGGGAACAGCGTTGGGGAATCGGGAAAGGGGAACAGACAAGTTGCTGTCTTTTTGTTCTTCAGTTTAGTTGCAGAGGATATTGCTTCACTGTTGGTATTGTCATTGCGCTCTTCCCGGATGAGGCAGATTGGTCGCTGGCCTCTGGATGTCGCTCACTGCGGCTATTGGCAGTTCACACTGGCTGCCAGCCGCTCACGCTGGCTGCGGGCCACTCACTGTAGCCTATGGCAGCCCACTGCAGCAGGGGCTGCAGCCCACACCATCACTGGCGCTCGCACAGCCCAGCTCCAGGTGGAGCTGTTGTTGTTAGCTGTAGAGGGCAGTGTCACTGGCCCTCATGTGGGATCCGAACCGGGGCCGCTGGCATCCCAAAACCAGCGCTTAACCAATGCACCACTCGGCCGGCCCTAAATTTTCTTTTCAAACATATCTTCTAAAAATTACCAGTTCTTTTAAAATATGTTCTATTTTAGTCTTCTATCCATGTAGTGAGGTTATATTAAATAATTATATTATTAATGCCTGAATTTAATTTTTTTATTATTTTTTAAATGTCCCTATCTTTTTTTCATATCTCTCTGGTCTTGTCTCATATTTTACATTTGTTTTCTATATCTATTTTCATTTCATTCAGTCATATGATGAAATATCCTTTTATTATTACTATCTTATCTTTGTTTATTGAGTTGCATTTTGTCCTATTTGTTTTGTTTTGTTAACTGTCTTTCATGGTGATTTATTTATACATGTGGTTTATTTATTTATTTATTTATTTATTTATTTATTTATGTATTTATTTATTTATTTATTTTGAGGGCAGTGTCACTGGCCCTCATATGTGGGACCCAAACTGGGGCCGCTGGCATCCCAAGCCAGCTCTTAATGACCGCGTCACTCGGCCGGCCAATATAATGATTCTTATTTTACATATGACTTCAGTGAGTGTAATCTATGAGAAAGTTTGTGACCTGGAGTCTAAATGAGTTGTAATGTTGTTTTGAGTTAGTCCTTCTCTGAACTGTGGTTTTACTCATTCCAAATAAGTTTTAATATTGATATCTCAATTATTTCCAACCACATCATTCTAGGGAACCCTCATACTTGTTTGCCATGCAATTCTATGGTTTATTATAGGTTATTATTATACTACTCACAGTCAAGCTAGATAGTCAATCTTCGTGTTGCCTCCTGGAATAGGAGATAAAGTTTGTCTGGTTTCTATATCTCAAACAGTAGACAATTTAATGACTCCTGGATTCATTTATTTAGATTAACCTGCTCTCTACAAGGAAGAAACTGTTATCATAATATTCTCTCTATTACAGGGCTTAAGCTCTTAACTCCCAGGTATTAGGAGTTATATCAAGTTTTGTGGCACTTATGATTATTTTGACCCTATTTTTTTCACTTTCATGTTGATACCTTTCTCTACTTTTGTCACCCAGAATTAATTCTTTCTTAGTTTAAGTGTAATATTTTCCTATTATTTTTGTCCATTCCTTTGGAAAGGAGAGAGAACAGTTAAATGAGAGAAGAAAAGAGCAATGGATAGAAGAAAGAAAAGAAGTTTATTTTCTATATTATTTCTGTGTACTATATTAATCAGGTTATGTCATTCATGATGACTTCATCATTACTGCCTACACAAGAGTTATTCCCTCAAATCTACTTTCTAACCTTTCCATATACTTGTATGTATGTATGTATGTATGTATGTATTTATATTTTATTTTTTGAAACCATGTTATATTAAAAAGATATAGTTTGATGTGTAATTTCACAATGTACATTATATATCATATAGTCATGTTGTACATCTTAAATGTATGCAATTTTTGTCAATTATACCACAAAGCTGGAAAAAAAATAGAAGACATAAAAGTTTGAACACCTTAATATTTTATAACTTTCTCTTTAAATTTAGAATGTACTTTTAAAGATCAAAACTGTTTGTTTCATAAACAGACCTGTACTTTAATTTCTTCAGTTTCATGTTAGTTTACTGGTAAATTTGAACATTCTAGTAAACATTTTCATTTAGAAGTCACATTGACAATGTGCTCCTAGTTTTACCTAATTGATGTTGAGAAGTACAATTAAATATTAATCCTAGTTACATTTTGAGGGTGCAGTTTGGAATGATACTTTTTTGGCATATCTTTGTTTCTTGACATTTTAAGTAATGAGCTTGTATCATTTCATTTTTAATAGTGCAAAAAAAAGAAGAAATTTCAGTTATGTAGATAAATTAGTTCTACTGTAGATCCACTGTAGAGCACAGTGCCCAAGGTCAACAATATGTGTTGTGCACTTAAAAATGTGTTAAGAGTATAGATCTCGGGCCGGCCGAGTGCCGCATTGGTTAAGTGCTGGTTTTGGGATGCCAGCGGCCCCGGTTCGGATCCCACATGAGGGCCAGTGACACTGCCCTCTACAGCTAACAACAGCTCCACCTGGAGCTGGGCTGTGCGAGCCCTGGTGATGGTGTGGGCTGCAGCCCCTGCTGCAGTGGGCTGCCATAGGCTACAGTGAGTGGCCCGCAGCCAGCGTGAGCGGCTGGCAGCCAAGCGTGAGCTGCCAATAGCCACAGTGAGCGACATCCAGAGGCCAGCGACCGATCTGCCTCATCCGGGAAGAGCGCAATGACGATACCAACAGTGAAGCGACATCCTCCACAACTAAACTGAAGAACAAAAAGACAGCAACTTGTCTGTTCCCCTTCCCCGATTCCCCAACGCTGTTCCCCTTCGCCAATTCCCCAATAAAATTAAAAAAAAAAAAAAAAGGGTATAGATCTCATGTTAAATGTTTTCACTAAGAGAAAAGGGGTAGGGGGTAGAAGCAGAGAGGAAGAAAAAGAAAATGAAAAAAGAGACAGAGCAAGACAGTGAGACAGAGAGAGGCAGAGAGAAAGAGAGAGTGAGAAAGGGTGGGGGTGGAGAGGGGACAGAAGACTGGAAGATGGGGGGGAAGTGGGAGGGGGGAGAAAGGGGAGTCTATACAATAAACTATATAACAGGAATACTCTATTCAGCCTACATCAGAACCCGGCAAGGAGCCTTTCAAATATAAGGGACACCAAATATATATATATATATGACACCATAAGCATTGTGGAATGGATATGATCAGAGGTGATTAACAGATGACAGATCCATATACTTTTATTTTTTAGACATCATATGTCTTTCTGCCATTTTGCTTTTAAGCTAATAAGCTATAATTAGATGACTGAACAAGTTGGTATAAAGCTGATCCTATTTCTAATATAGAGGGCATTTAATAATTACTGCTTTTAAAGTCCAAAATATAAATTATAGCCCACACAGCCTCGTTCGACATCTCCTGTCTAGTTGTCTCCTGTTATTGCTTCCATATCTGTTCCATTTCTTCCCCCATAACCACATTCACATTCCCTTTCCCCAGTTCTATACATATGAATTTAGTTTTTATAATACTGCATGCTTTCTTTAGATCTGGGCTGTTTATGTATACTACTCCCTTTTCCTAAAGCACTCTCATTTACTTCTTTCATGGCTAACTCCTACTAATCTTCCATATTTCATCTAAGGTGCTATTTCATTTAAATAACCTTCCATATCATCATTTGGGTGAAATGTCCCTCTTATTTTGTCACATTATATCCTGCCTGTCTGCCTCCATGCACCTCTCCATAAGGATGGATCATAACTTCAATATTATGCTTACTGTATATATACTGTATATATCCCTGTTTGGCACCAAAGGATGGCCGGTTAGTCAGAGACAGGTAAGTTTTCTCAAGAGAGAATGACCCAAGCCAGACACGGCCACGTGGGTGCCCGTGGGTGCCCGTGGGTGCCAGTAGTGCCATGGGAGAAATCAGGGAGAGGAGAAAAGGGGTGTAGCCCCTCGCTTCAGGTTCAGTCTGCCTGTGAAATGACCTATTGATGTGATAATACCTGTCCTCCCTGCATTCTTATCAGTAAGCCTTGGCAGAGGAAGCTTCTGTCTCTTAAGAGGTACATGACAACAACCTCATGGGGCCTCTGATAATGGCAGTTTGCAGGCATGGGAAATTAGGCCTGGAGGTTAATTCTAGGGTGTGAGACTCACAGACCAAGGAAGCTACATTGATCTTTGCTTATGTGTAAGATAATAAAAGGAACAGTCAGGCCCGATTCAGGGCTCCAGTCCATGAGGCTGAAGTTCCCTGGCCCAGCTGCATGTTTCTCTCTTATAACTTGTCTCTCTTTTCCTTAACCTTTCGCAGTCCCTTCTCCACTCCCACTGCTCAGTCGTGCAGGATGTGACGATATTTGTTTTCAGTAGAACCCCATTTTCATATAATCTATCCCACTGAATTGTACTTGAATGCATATTTGTATAAATTATAAAGTTCCAACTAGGAGGTAGGATTTTTTTTTTTTAATACTAAGTAAAACAACAGTACCTTTATCCTCCATAATTATTGAAAACCCGGTGCTTTCCCCAGGATTTCTTGCTAACAATCACGTCTGTTGTTGCCTTGCTGTGGCCTCACAGCAGCCTTGCCATTTGCCTCCCTGCATTCACCCGTAACAGCAGGGCCTCAGGGCCTCATGGCCTCACGGGGACAGGATTTTCACTATGTCTATGGCAAAACCCCATGGGACCCTGGAGAGAGGGCGGGTCAGCTAAGGCAAGACCCTACATGAGCGCAGGATGCCAATATAGGTGTGAGATCCTATATCAAATATGCGCATCAGGGCGGCCTAAGCCAGGCGCCCTCGGAGGGTCCCTGGGAGGAATCAAGGAGGTGAAGCATATGGGACCTAAGGGCCTGTTAATCCTTTCCTGCAGAGCTTACAGCCTGCAATGGAAAAGAGAAATCTTCCCAAGAGGTTAACAGCAGTCCTCCTTGCATTCTTGCTTCAAGGTGTCATAGTGAACCATTATGTGTCCCCGTAGGGGGCAGGGCTGCATTGATCAAAGAGTCTTTCCGCTGGGGCTGTCTGTGAGGCATAGGGAAATTTGGCGGAAATCTTAGGTGAGGCATGTGATTTACAGACCTGGGAAAGAACAAAGTCTCTTCGCTGTTTGTACTCAATAAAAGCTGCATGCTGACCAGATTCGGGGCTCTTGTCCATCAGACAGAGACCCCTGCCTCACATTGCTTTTTAAACTATCCCTGTCTCTTGCTCTTTATTTCTTTTTCTGAGTCCCCGCCGGTCCTCTCGAGGAAGCTAGACCCAGCCGCGCAGAGACGCGAAACCTTGCTATTCTCTATTTATCAACAACCTTCCAAGCTGTTCCAACTCCCCATTGTCTATCTCTCCCCAGTATACAACCTCAGTACTTCATCATCTTCCTTCAGTAAGGGACCAGAAACAAAGATTGCCCTATGTAATAGAATATATAGAGGTATATAATGGTATTATGGCACACAATTAAAAACAATAACAACAACAACAATCCTTAAAACTTGAATATCAGAATCATAGTTCCTGTTAGGGATCTAACCTGTCTCAAGTGATTGCGTTCCCATATTTGTCAAGAGATATATTTCACAAAATTGCCTCCTCACCATACAGCTGAAGAAAAAAATAGATCAATGTACCTCATATTTTGTTTCAAATTATTCCACCCCAGCTAGTTTAAACTTGTCATTCCAATGCAAAGACAGTGGCCCAGTGAATTGATACTACAAATACATTCTCCCCTCTGTAACCATCTTACAATACAAAAGCAGGCATTGATTTTGAAAGTGTTTTAAAATCTTTTTTCCCTGTGTTGCTGACCAGTACACATCTCTAAACTGTATGCTAACAGTGTAGTCAAAACTGTCAGCTGACCAATAAAATCTATTTTTCCCTTTCCTGAGCATTTAGCTATTACAGATTATCTCTCCCAGTCTCCCTTATAATTATGACCATGGAAACAAATTGTCTTCACTGGAAAATGAGCAAAACTAGTGTTTCCCACTTTTGGACCTGGCTTATTAATATCTCTGATACATACTTTTTCATGTTCCTTCCCCTTTCCAGATGACTGGGATAGGAAAACTCAGTTATGTGTCCCTGAAGAACTCTGGGAAGGAAGATATGCTCCTCTGATCAGAACACCTGTCCAGAATATTATATGAGATAAAAATGAATTTTAATTACCTAAAATATAACAATTTTAAGATTCTGTGTTAGTGAAGCCTAGGCAACCTTAGCTGATGATATATATCTTTTTCAAGTTAGTGCCTAGTATGATGCATGTTATCTAATTTAAGCTTAATGGAATACATATATGGGAATGCATTGTGTGCTTACATGTAGCTTCCATACCCCAATTTAATAACTGAAGGCATTATATAGATGAAATTGCAAATTGGTGCAGCCTTTATGGAAAAAGTATGGAGGTTCCTCCCAAAATTAAAACAGAACTACCATGTGACCCATCAATCCCACATCTGGGTATTTATCCGAAGAAATCCAAAAACTAATTCAAAAAAATATATATATCCTTATGTTCATTACAGCATTATTTGCAATAGCCAAGATATGGAAACAACCTACGTGTCCATCAGTAGCCAACTGGATAAAGAAGAGGTAGTACATATACACAATGGAATATTACTCAACCATAAAAAAAAAAGAAAAGAAATCTCCTCATTTGCAACAACATAGATGGACATAGAGGGTATTATGCTAAGTAAAATAAGCCAGACAGAGAAAGACAAATACCATATGATTTCACTTACATGTGGAGTCTACAAAACAAAACAACCTAATGAACAAAACAGAAACAAACTCACAGATGTAGACAACAAACTGATGGTTGCCAGGTGGGAGGAAGGGTTGAGTGGTTGGGTGAAAAAGGTGAAGGGATTAAGTACAAATTGGCAGATACAAAATAGTCATGGAGGTGTAAAGTACAGCATAAGGAATATAGTCAATAATATTGTAATAACTATGTATGGCACCAGGTGGGTACTCATTGGGGTAATTACTTCATAAATTACATAAATACCTAACCACTATACTGTACACCTGAAACTAATATAATACTGAACATCAACTTTAATTGAAAAAAATAATTAAAAACAAAACAAAACAAAAACAAAGGCATCAAAATCATTAATAAACATTTACAAAATACATATTTCCGGTTCTAGTACTGGATGTTCTGATTCAGTAGGTCTGGGTGGGGCTCTAGGAATTAATATATAATTATATATAAAGATAAATGATTGTTACACAGCCGTGTTTGAATCACTGGTGTTAGGGTTTACTGGAAATTCTGATAGCACAATAAAATCTGCATCTCTATAATGTATCTCTCTAAATATGCCACTCATACTTTTGGGAAATTGTGGCTAGTTTCTGAAGAGTCGGGAGGATATTTATTTTAGGCTTTACTTACCCGAGCATAGTAATCTTGATCGAGTCTTATTTTAGCTACAGATCTTTCAGTATTGAACTACCTTCTCAAAGCATGTGGGCAAATTTCTATAATTACCTTCTCATGAAATCATATTTCCAAGTGAGGAAAAGCACTCTGTTTTTCTCCTTGGAAAAAGGTGAATATACTACAGCTTGTAAGTAAATGACTGTTTTTCTTGTGACTTCATCAGGCATTATGTTACAGCTAGCAAGTTCAGTTCCATAAGTTAACATTTACATAGCGTCCACTCTATGCCAGAGTCTCATGTAGGAGCTGAGGATACAAAAGAAGGGATATCCCCCAAATAACAAGGATATAAAATTCACATTTCTCAGATATTTATCACTATCTGATCTCTATAAATAGGAATATAAAATTACTAGCCTGATCAAATCATAGGGTCATTAAGACATGCTTCAATATCTTAAATTTACCAATATTTGGCCCAAAGAAAATCTCTAACCCCAAATTCTTCCAAACATGCTAACCCTACATCTGTTATTGTCTCCTGTTTCTTTTATACCGGCATACTCTTATCACACATAACCTTGTGGCTCATTATTTCTTCACTTCATCTGGACTCTATCTAGCTCAAATGTCCATTATTTTGGGAAGTCTTCCTTGAAACCTTTATGGAAAATTGAATCCTCTTTTCCATGTGCTCCATTTTCCCTTATCATTCTCCATAAATGTATTTACTTATCTTCATTACAATTACATATATATTGGCTTATTTTTAGTATTCTTTCATTAAAATGCTAGCTTTTTGATGACAAGGACTTTGAATTATATGCCACTGCTATATCCTCACAACACAGGGGAATGATGGCTCTTAGTTAATATTTTATGATAAGTATATAATAAATATTTAGTAAAGTGTCATTAATTAAACACATATACCCTTCTTTAGAAGAGTATCTAATTGTCCTTCAATTTGGACTCTAAAAATAGCCTGTTTTCATTAAAAGTAACCTCTAGATCAGTTATTTTTTTATTAAGTATTACTTCTCTTTCTTCCCAAGTATAAGAAAATTAGCCAAAAAGTAGTTTGCTTATTAACATTTCAAAGTCCATAAGCGCTCCTTTAATACTTCAGGTGATAGCAGATAATCAGGGGAATTATAAAGTACTTAATTTTAAGAGCTCAAAAGGAAAAAAAGAAAAAAATCAATAGTCTTTGTTTTAACCTCTCCAGAGAAAATCATTATTCATATTTACAGTATTGCATCACCTTTTAAAGCCAAATAGAGGAAAATACTAGATTAAAAAGATATTTGATTCCCAGGGTATCCTCAAGTTAATTGCCAAAGAAGAACCAACCGTCCTTAAACCAGAGGGAATCTTCAGATTTTTAAGGAGAAACTTATTGATAATAGGGTGAATTTTTTTAAACAAAATAATACTATATTTAAAAAAAAATTTAGGAATCAAAATTGCTTATATTCAGTATTTATTTTGGTGCACATAGTTTCATTTCTATAAAAATACAAAGATGATAAGTTATGCCGTCTTATAACGAATTAGGCCTTGGGCTCATTTTTTTTCCCGTTTTTTAGATTTTCTGTGTTCTACAGACTCCACAGCTTGATATTTTCCTGTTTATATATATTCCAAATTTTTTTTTTAAAAAGTCACCCTTCCAATAATATATTCTTTAAGTAAGTGAATGCTTATGATTTTTATCGAAATTTGTTTGTTATAAAAGAAAATCAATATACCATGTTCAAAAATAAGATTTAAAAATAACCTAAATATACTTTCTGGGACTCCCCCAAATTTCTCTCATTTGTCAGATACTATATTCAGGATTTTCTCTTGGTGAAATAACTTAAAGGTCTATATTTAAGCCCAATGACATTAAAGCAACACCTTGATCAGGCAAAGTTCTTTATCTGCATATAACAGGGTCTATCATTAAAGCTGCCCTATTGCTCAATATTGAAGGCTGCTCCAGAAATGTTGTCAAGGAAGAAGGCCTGTTATTATTGGTCATCACACCTTTTTCAAAAAAAAAAAAAATGACATTAAGTCCCTCTTGTTATTTCTTTATGTACACTTTGTCTACAAACAGAGAGGAAGACAGCAAGGTATGAAAGCAGACACTGACAAAGATTTTTTTTTAATGTGTGTGCCTTACACAGATTAGACTGGTTTTATGCCCTAATGCAGACCTTGAACTACTTTCGCAGAAACAACACTGTGCATATGCATTCTTCAATAAGAAGTTCTGGTGTCTGAACCAAATATGGACAAATATAAAATTGACAATCAAAATCTGCCAGATTGAAATTTTTTTGTGCTTTTTTTTTTGCCTCTCCCATATCTTTTACCCTACATGGCTAATTTTAAAAATTGTCCAATAAAAACTGTTCTAAGTGGAAACATGAATGTGAATAACCTCTTCTGACCCTCATCTTTTAAAATTGTCTCAATCCTTTGTTCAAGGAGACTAATTTGAATCTTGTCTCTGGTCTCCTTGTTTGGCTGCTTTACAAATAAAAATCCTTGTCTCTGCACAAGGATTGTTGTGCAATCCTTGGAATTGCCTTGGGATCCTTGGAATTCCAAGGCAATTGGAATCGGCCTTGGAATTTGGAATTCCATTTTTATGTTGTGCAGTGTGCAGCAGGCCCCTGCTGAGTCACAGGTATAGCAGAGAATATCATACATTCATATTAACCATATTTTCCCCAAAATTATATGCATATCCAAAGAGTTTAAGAAATTATGATGTTGAGATTTTAATCTCTGCAGAAATAGAATATCTCATGAAAATAATAAATCAAGTTTGTCTATGTTGGAGATTGTTTCTTTTGCCATCCTTGTACGGAGGTAACTCACTGCTCACTCCCAATCTCTGTCTCTTTCTGTGACTGTCTGTAACTATTTCTTTTCTTCTCATTATCTCATCAACTAAGTGTATGCTTCTTATACATAAGAACTTTTATTGATTAGGAAGAGCTCACAGCTCTTTGTCAATTCATGAGCACTGCTACACTTGATCATAACTCAAAAGTAAGAATATTCTGAAAGAAATGAGGTGGATTCTGACTGATGAAATAAATTTCTTGAAGGCAAACAGTTAATTACAGGGCTAAAATCACAATCACACATCACTTGTGTTTTATTTTCTTCTATACATGATGATTCTCAGCAAGCAGTTTTTTTTTATTTGTTTTGTTTTTGTTTTGTTTTGTTTTATAATATGGAACAAAACAGAAGTTATTTTTGTGTTTTGGTAAAGAGCAAAACCATGAAAATGATTTTTCTTTATCTTTTGTGCAACTGACCTTTACAATTGAACTTGGCCTAACAAAAAAGATCCATAGCATTCTAAAGAAAGAATAACCAAATGTGTATTTATTTTCGTGTTTGGTTGATTGATAGAAAAGCACAGGATTATGAAAGAAAAAAAATTGAAAAGTATACATAACATTTTTACAAAGATGATGCTATAATAGATATAAATAGCTATTATTATACAAAGCAGTATATTCATAGTAGATTGAATAAGATCTGATATAGGTTAGAAATATCGGATATTTGGATCAGAAATGAGGAATGTCTAAAAGCATCCTATCTTGTATAGCTTTCATTTATTCATAGAACCTATTATTTTGTGGATTATGATTAAAAAGCTATATTTTCAAAAAAGCCTCTTAATTATAATTATATTCACATCACTGCTATAATTTGGAGACTTAATTCTGCCAGCTTTTCATTAGCTGCCAGTATGTATTAAATCAAAATTGTTCTTTTATATTTAAAACATAAAGGCTTTCACAACAAATAATTTCATGAAACATAGCATTCTGGATATTTATTCATATATTAGTCTGTAGGCACAGTTATGTAACTATCAGTAAAATCACCAGTTCATTCACATACAATGTCCTTGAAATGAATAGACTGAAAAAAAATAAGTCTTTAAAAATGCATTTGTATAGAGATTAACTTTCTAATATGAATATAAACTTTATGGAGCAAATACCTGAGCTTGAGATACTGACGAATTATGTGGATATTTCCTTTGAAAGCTATGGCACATGAAGTACTTAAACATACTTTTTTCTTTAAATGAATCCATTGGCAGCTAATATCCTATCTATATTATAATTATATGAAACAATTGGACATTCTTTTTTTTGTTTTGTTTTTTGTTTTTTTGTTTTTTGTTTTTTTTTTTGAGGACAGTGTCACTGGCCCTCATATGTGGGACCAAACCAGGGCCACTGGCTTCCCAGGCCAGCGCTTAACCACTGTGCCACTCAGCCCGCCCAACAATTGGACATTCTTAAATTCAACTCCACATGATTTGGATAACTACAATACATACGGATATGATAAATAAATTCAGCAAAGTAAAAGATGGCAAAATAATTACTTTCTAACAAGAACAACCAGAAAATTTTGTCCAATATAAATATAAACCTTCAATAAGCATCTGGAAAACAATATTAATTTGTATAATAATAAATTATAAGATATTATCTTAAGTTTTATTATTGATTTGAAGCAAGCAACATATGCTTGCAAAAATAGCATCTATCTTTAAGGGAAGGCCTCATATAACTCATTTTGCTGCAAAATAAATGTTTTTCCTAAACTTGTTCTAGGTATCAAAGGCTCAAGTGAAAACTCAGCCAACTCCTTGGTTTCACTTATTTCTCCTGCCTAATAGTTCACAGATGTGTTTTTATTTTTTCTAATCCAATCCAAACTGCAATAGTAACTCCACTAGTAAATTAGTGAATATAATTATCTCTGAGTTTCTTAGATAAAAAATAGTAGTGATAAAAAGATCTCTGTATCACTAACTTTACTAATGACATAGAACATGTTTACATAGTTTTAATCACATTTAAGTTGTTTACATTCCTCCTGAACTTACTTTTTCCCTCTATATGGTGTTATTGTCTACGAGACTTAAAATATGTTATTGGGCTTGAAAATTCAGTTATTCTTTAGTTTTGGTCAATTTTCCTGATATGGATGTAAGTATCTCCCCAGGTATGGAAAGAGAAATGCTAGAAATAAATTGCATTTCTCCTCATTCTGCCAGTACCTCCACCAGAAAGATTGGCAAGAATTAACTTCTTACCCAAAGAAATTGATGTGAAAGCTTATTGTTTTCAAATCATTTTCCAAATAATACAAAATTATTTCATTCCTTAATATAGATACACAGAGAGAATGATACCTTTGGAATTTTCTAGTTGATATAAAAATAATTAGAAATTTCCATTGCAAGGTTCTTTAAATAAGATGATCCTCAACTATATGAAACAAGCTGAATAAAATTGAAATCACCTCAGTGTCATTCTAAATCTTCTGTTTTACTGGATTGGGTCTAATTTTTAGCATTTATATTTTTAATTTTATAAGTTTGGTTAATAAAACAGTGCAAGTTTGAATAAAATTCTTCAGAAGTGTTTCTTCAAATAAAAAAAACAGATAAATTTTATTGACTATGTACTCATATTGTTATCTCTCACAAATGGAATGGCATTTATCATTATAAAAGTGAAAAGAACACTATGAATAAGTAGTGTTTATTTACAAAGCTTATTTCCTTTAGAAAGTTTCTTTAGAATCATTTTCTGTTATATTTCCTTATCTAAATTTATCCTCAAACTTTTGTATTCAAATGCATTAGGTTTATATTTGTTTGTCTATTACAATATTATAAACCATTATTCTTTCTCTGAACCAACTCCTTTGAAGACGAAATTTTTTTTACCTCTTCCCTTTACTGGGTCAATTATCATAGTCTGAATATTTCTTTTATCAATTTATGTCACTGAGTATTCCAATATCTGATAGGGAAAATTTAAACACAACTCCTCTATTCATGACTTCAGTCAAAAAATCCCTAAATATGAAATATCTAGTGCTGTAAACATGAATATATTTCCTCAAATTTTGAAACTCAGAAATATGGTATGATGATTATGTGTATATTCAATTAAATTCATAGCAAAATAAGGTCATTTATTATAGTCCATTATTATATTCCAATATAACAAAATTACAATCTTCAGTATAATAGAATTGAGCATAAGAAAAAGAACTAATAGGGTCGGGTTGAGTGGCGCGGTGGTTGGGCGCTGGTTTGCGAACCCAGCAGCCCCAGTTCGGTCCCACATATAAGGGCCAGTGACACTGCCCTCAAAAACAAACAAAAAAACAAAAAAACGAGCTAATAGTTGCTTTGTAAATATATATAAATATATATATTTCTGTTATTATGATAATATATATATGTGATATATATATATATATATATTTTTTTTTTTTTAAGGTTTTTTTAATTGGGGAATTGGGGGAGGGGAACAGCGTTGGGGAACCAGGGAAGGGGTACAGACAAGTTGTGGTCCTTTTGTTCTTCAGTCTAGTTGTGGAGGACATCACTTCACTGGCCCATGTTGGTATCATCATTGCGCTTTTCTCAGGTGAGGCAGATCGGTCGCCAGCCTCTGGACGGCCGCTCACAGCAGCTCTTGGCAGCTCACACTAATTGCCAGCCGCTCACACTGGCTGCCTGTCACTCACTGTAGCCTATGGCAGCCCACTGCAGCAGGGGCTGCAGCTATGCCGGCTCCAGGGACTCACAGCAGCCCAGCTCCAGGTGGAGCTGTTGTTCACCATCTTAGCTGTAGAGGGCAGTGTCACTGGCCTTCATGTGGGATCTGAAACAAGGCGGCTGGCATCACAAGCCAGGTCTTAACCAACATGCCACTTGGCCCGCCCATGAATATATATTTTGAGCCATTTCTCCAGCAAATAATAATATTAATTATGTGTGTATTGTATTTGAGAATATTAAAGTGAAAATTCAGATGTTATCATTTAATCTTCAATATAAAGCACATATGAATTTCATGCCTTTCACTAGGTTTCTTTACTTTGGGAAAATACAACTTGAACTGTGTTTGATTTTGTAATGCAATTTATCCTTCCTTCTGTCCCTTCCTTTCTTCCTTTCTTCACTTCTTTCTTGAACCAAGTGTTTATCAAGTTTCCACCTTTTAATAAATATTATGCTATACAAAATTTAAAATTCTGTCCTGAGAAACGTTCTATTCTACACAAAGTGATGAGCTTTACAACTGAAGTAACAATAAGACAACTATTTATTATTTTCGAAGTTAGTTGACATATTTTAAAATAATACTATTAAATTTTAGATGACTTTGTCCAAGTAAATAGGATATTTAGTAATAGAGGTGTAGTAAAAATATTTCTTATTTAATTATGTGAAAGACTCTAAATGTCCAAGTTTAAAAAAAAGAGTTAACCAAATTGTAATTATTACATTTCCAGATATTTTCAAGTTTCTGTTATTATGATAAAATTATGATAAATAATAATAAAACTGGAGCAGTATTTATGAAAATTTAATTGGTTTCCCAAGAATAAACTACCTGCCTTAGAAATATCTCTATTATAAGACTTTCTAATGAATATATTTCAAATTCAAACACAAAAGTGTTTGATGACAAAATATAAAATGTTACATTAGAAAAAGGCAGTTGTAGATAATGCTGTGTAAACTTTATTCCATCATCATCATTATCATCATCATTATCATCATCAAATCATGAATCTCAAAAAATTTAGATGACTACATCCAAGACCCATGCAGGTTAGTGGCATAGAAAACAGTAGAAGCTAAATCAGATTCTGTTGTTCCATGAATATCCTGATAAGAGAAATATATAAGTCCTATGACAAGAATAAAAAGTTGCTTTGTGTAAACATATCTCTCTGATCTTAAAATCAGGGGTGAAATAAATCTTGGGTATGTTCTATAGCAGCAACTTTGCTGGATTGCTGAAGCATTTGTTTTTTGGTTGTGTGTGTGTGTGTGTGTGTGTGTGTGTGTGTGTGTGTGTGTGTGTTTGTTAGGAATATCAACTTGCAGTAAATAATGAAGTAACTGCAATAAAAGGTGTCATCCTTTTTTAAATTTCTTCCTTTGTTACATCGCTATGCTCTTTTTTAGATACTGTCTTGGTATTTACTTATTGCTCTATAATTGTCCCAGGGGGAAAACTTGTACTATTGCTTATTCATTTTTCTCTCTGTTGCTCAGATTCCCTGTGGACTATATTACATCTTGTTGACATTGCATTTCCTAGTTGCCTTTCATGGTTTTTTACCCCAAGGGTCCTTGAAAGATCAAAATATTTAGCTGCTTCATTTCCTATGGCAATTATGTCAATTTTTCTTCTGTGTTATGATCATGTTATTGAATTCATGAAATGATTTTAGTGAAAGAAAGCTATCAAATTTCTCTATTTGACACTTTTGTTCTATTAATAATTTAGAATAATTAAATGTCTAATATAGCTTCTTGTTATATAGTCTTCCTTTGCATTCCAATTTTTCAATGTCTTTTATAATCTTAATTATTTAAATTTGTGTCTGTCATTATTACAATGCTATTTTCTAAGGATAATCATAACTTTCATTGTCTTGCATTTCATTTGAAAATATAAATTTATTTTATAAATTTAAAAAATCAGAATTATATTCTTTAAAAAATGAAAATCTGTGAGTCTTTAAATAATCTAATACTAATTTACAAAATTCAATTATATTTATGATTAGCTTTATTCTTTGTGTATAGTTTATATTGACATAAAATTAAAATTATATTAAAGTTAAAATCTTTTATGTTTCTACACTAAAATTATGATTTGTTAAAATTTTATAAAATATGATTATTTTAAAATTTAATGTTAATTATGATTCTCAAAACTGATTTTGTGTAAACAGAGCATTTGAAAGTATGCTTCAATGATTATTTTACACATAATGATTGATATTTATGTAACTTTTTATCTATATTTCCATAGAGACTATTTCTATGTTAAAATTAAAAACAAACAGAGACTAGCCTTGAAAGTTCCCTGAGCAGACAAAAACAGTTTAGCTTAATTTTGCAAGATAAGCAAAACTACCTTGATCTAGGTCACTTCTTGTTATGCCTTTCAAAATCATAAGCAAAACTAAAAGTATTTCTCAAAATTATTAAGTGGTAACCACTAACCAATTTCCTATCATTTAAGAAAATAGTATTATAACTAATCACTGTAAAGAATAAACAATCACTGAATCCTCACTACATAAGCAGCTTCAGAACAACATACCCTTGAGCCTTATTCTATGTTTGGTTTGAAGTACTTCTGGTTCGTGAGCTGTATCCTTGGAGCGTGCACAATAAACTCTTTACTAATCACTATTTCAGTGATTCATTGGTTTTACTTCTGCTCTTTCTAAACTTTTGACTCCTGTATTTATATATTATATCTAGATCAGATGTATGATTTGTTATTAAAATCTAAAAGATAAAGACAGCAAAAGAATGACATTACCATTCTTTGGTAAGTTAACCATGTAAGCAAATGTTTTGTTTTGGCTGTTCTGAATCCTTTGAATTTCCATATACTTTTTGAACCAGGCTGTCAAGCTTTTTCCAAATCCTGCTGGGATTTCTATTTGGATTTTTTGGTTCTATATATCAACTTGAGAATAATTCACATCCTAACAATATAAAAACTTCCAGTCTATGAAAATGGTAAATCTTTCCTTCTGTTTAGGTCGGTTTTAAGAATATGGTTCATGCACATATTTTAAATTTAATACTAAGTACTGTCACATTATAGCCTGCCTGTCTGCCCCCATGCACCTCTCCATAAAGACAGATCATTACTTCAATATTATGTTTACTGTATATATCCTTATTTGGCCCCAAAGGATGGCCAGTTAGTCAATGATGGGTAAGATCCCTCAAGGGAGGGGCAACCTTAGCCAGACATGGCTGCATGGGTGTGCGTGGGTTCCCCATGGGTGTCAGTGGGTACCAGTGGGTGCCAATAGGAAGAATAATGAGTTGACAGAAATAGGGCATGAACCCCTTGCTTCAGGTTCTGGCAGCCTGCCTGTGAAATGACCTATTGATGTGATAATATCTGTCCTTTGCACATTCTTATCAGTAAGTGTTGGCAGAGGAAGTTCTGTCTCTTAAGAGGTGCATGACAATAACCTCATGGGACCTCCAGTAATGGCAGTTTGCAGGCCTGGGAAATTAGGCTGGGAGATAAATTCTTGGGTGTGAAACTCACAGACCTCAGAAGTTACATTGACCCTTGCTTATGTGTAAGATAATAAAAGGACAGTCAGGCCCCAATTCGGGGCTCCCATCTATGAGGTAGGGGTTCCCTGGCCCCAAATTGCATTCTCTCTTATTTTGTGTCTCTCTCTCTTTCTTAACCTGTCACTGTCCCTTCTCCACTCCCACCTACCCTGTCGTGTGGGACGTGACAAATATTATTATATTACTATAAAAGGTATTTTCATTGTATTTCCCAGTTCATACAAATACAATTGATTTTTGTATATGTGAGCTTGCTAAATTCATCTACTAATTCGAGTAGTACCTACTATAGATTTTTGGGGGTTTTCTACAAACAAGGTCACTTTTGATCTAGTAATCTCCCTTCTGGGTATATATCCAATAGAACTGAAAATAGTCTTGAAGAAATTTTGGATACCCATGTTCACTGCAACATTACTCACAATGGCTAAGAGGTGGAAATAACTGAAGTACCGATCAATAGATGGATGGATAATATTATATATATGATGGAATATTATTTGAACTTTTAAAAGAAGCAACTCCTGCCATTTGCAGTAACATGAATGAACTTGGAAGATACTATGCTAACTGAAATAAGCCAAATACAGAAGGACAAACACTACAGGATATCAATTATACGAGAAATCCAAAATGTCAAACTTGTAGAAGAGAGTAGAATTGGGGCTGCCAGGGGGTGGGAAGTGGTGGCAGGAGGGGAAATAGGGAGATACTAGTCAAAGGTAAAAAGTTTCAGTTACACAAAATGATTAAGTCTTACAGATCTACTGTACACCAGAGAGTCTATAGTTAACAATATTATATTGTGCACTTAAATTTGCTTACATTTTCTAAGAGGGTTAATCATATGTTAAGTGTTCTTATCACATACAGAGAATAATAACAATAATAATTAATAATAATAATCAGAAGAAGAAGGAGGGGAGGAAGAGGAGGTGGAGGAGGAGAAGAAAGAGGAGGAGGAGGAAGAAAAGGGAAATTAAGAGGGAGAGAAATTTTTGGAGAAAATGGATATGTTTACAGTATAGGTTGCGGTGATGGTATCATCATGGATGCATACTTATTTCAAACTCATCAGGTTGTATACATTAAGTATGAACAGCATTTTTTTATGTCAGTAATACCTCAATAAAGTGGTAAAAAATAAAAGAAGCTATCCTTTTTAAAGGTTCCTAATGTAACCTGAAAAACATTAAAATCAAGTTAAAACAAAATAAGAGGTTGCATCATCTGTGAATTGAGTTTTGTTTCTTAATTTCTCATCTTTATACCTTATATTTCTTCATCTTACCTTATTAAAATGGATAAAACCTCCAATACAATGTTGAAAAAGCGAGGAGGAGTGTAAACACTTTGGTTGCGGATCTTAGAAGGATTCTCCAATCCTTCAGTATTAAGCATGACATTGGTTGAAAGTCTTTCAGTATTCCTCATCAGTTAAGAAAGTTTCTTTCTTTCTCTCCCTTCCCTCCTCTTCTCTCTCTCTCTCTCTCTCTCTCTCTCTCTCTCTCTCTCTCCCCTTCTCTCCCTCCCTCCTTCTTTCCCTCCCTCTCTCCACCCAGCCCTTTCTTCCTTTCTAGCAATTCAGAAACAGTAAATGCAAATGCTCTGGGGAAGCACAATGTTGGTCTGTAAAATAGAAAGAAGGCCAAGGGACTGAAGTATAATGGATGTGGCAACAGATGAGTTTGTAGGACTGTCAGGGCCTGATAATATAGGGCATTGTATGTCATGTTAATGTTGATTTTTTTAAAAAATTGAGGTAAATTTACATATTTCATATATATATATATATATATATATATATATATATATATATATATATAATGACATGTGGGATTACATTACACACACACACACACACACACACTGGGCGTGCCAAAAATGTTTATACACATATTAAGAGATGTTATCTATGCTCAAGCAGTAGTTCGCCATAAGCAGAAGTGTCTGGACACTGATGGCAACAAGTTTGAGCACCTCTTATAATTGCAGAAGTCAAATGTGACTTGTATTCATCTTTTTTTATTGGTGTGTATTGAGATTACATTAATACAGTTTTTTCCTTTCTTAAAATATGTATACATTTTTTTCGCACTGTGTATGTATGTAAATGATCACCACAAAAAGTCTAGTTAACATCTGTCATTGTGCATAGTTACAAATTTTTTTCTTGTGATGAGATTTTTTAAGATGTACTCTCTTAGCAACATTCAAATGAACAATACAGTATTATTAACTATAGTCACCATGCTATACATTATATTCCCATGACTTATTTATTTTATTACTGGAAGTTTGGACCTTTTACCCATTTCACCCACCAACCCCATCAACTCCAGCTCTGGCAACCACCAATCTATTCTCTATATATAGGAGCTTGTTTTTGTTGATGTTATTGTTTTAGATACCACATATAGGTAAGATTATATGGTATTTCTCTTTCTGTAATTTACTTATTTCACTTGGCATAATGCCCTCAAGTTTCATCCATGTTGTCACAAATGGTAGAATTTCCTCATTTTATATAGATTAATGATATTCCTGTGTTTGTGTGTGTATGTGTGTATACTACATCTTTTATCTATTCATCCATTGATGGACACTTAGATTGTTTCCGTATTTTGACTATTTTAAATAATGCTGTAATAAACATGGAAGTGCGTATATCTTTTTGAGTTAAGTTTTCATTTTATTCAGATAAATACTCAGAATGAAATTGCTGAATTAGTCTATAATTTGATTTTTTTTAAGACCCCCATTTCATTAGGGACCCCATTTCCATAGTGGTTGTACCATGTTACATTCACATCAAGAAAATTTCTTTTTCCTTATCACAAATTAGTAATAAATTCTGCAAACTACTTTTCTTATATATTGTGTGATGGTTATAAGATTTTCCTCAGTTATTTGAATGTGATAAATTATACTGATTAATTGAAATATTTAAAATGCTTATATTCCTGGGCAAAAAAAAAAAAAAATCAACTGTATCATAATGTATTATCTTTCTTTCCTGATGAGGTCAATCAGTTTTATTTTGTTAAAGCCTGTTGTGTTTATGTCCTGAAAGATACTGGTCTGAGAGTTTTAGAAATGTCTATCGGTTTTAATATTAGTAATACAGCGCCTCATGAGTTAGAAATATACTGTTTCCTTTAATAGTCTGCAAAATGTACACGATATGGTGTTTTTCATTAATAATAGAATTTTACCAAAGAAGTCATTTGCACTGGAGTTTTCTTGGTGGAATGGCTTTTAAATATGAATTTAATTTTTTTCAGGAAATTCAAAGCATTTCAGATTTTCCCTTTTTCCTTATATAAATTTTAGTGACTATTACTTTTAAGGAATTCATCTATTTCTTATAACTTGTCATATATTCCAACATAAAGTATTATATAATATTTACTTATCATAGTTTTAGGTCTGTTGATTCTACAGCAATGTACCAGTTATTATTCCTCCAAATGGTAATTTCAATCTTTCTTATCAGTTATCACTAGTTTTATAGATTTAATCAAATAATTCAATTTTCTTTCATTGTTTTCACTACTGTTTCTTCATTTTTAAAAATTTTATATGGATTTCCACTCAGATTTACAATGTCATTCAATACATAGAGGTGCATATATTTTTTGAATTAGTGTTTTGTATTTCTTTGGGTAGATACCCAGGAGTGGAATTGTTGGGTCATTAGGTAGTTCCTTTTTCAATTTTTTGAAGTATCTCCATACTGTTTTACACAGTGCCTAAACCAACCTGCAATCCCACCAGCAGTGCATTGGGGTTCCCTTTTCTCCATTTCCTAACCAGCATTTGTTGTTTGTTGATTTATTATAATAGCCATTGTAAAGAGGGTGGTGTCTCATTGTGGTTTTTATGTGCATTTCTCTAATGATTAGTGACGTTAAGCATTTTTTCATATGTCTGTTGGCCATTTGTATGTTCTCTTTAGAGAACTGTCTCTTCATGTTCTCTGTCCATTTTTTAATTGGGGCATTTGTTTTTTTATTGTTGAATTGCATGAGTTTTGTATAAATTTTGATATTTACCCCTTATCAGATGGATAATTGGCAAATATATTCTCCCATTCAGTAAGATGTTTTTTATTTTATTGATGGCTTCCTTTGCTGTGAAAAATCTTTTAGTTTGATGTAACCCCACATGGTTTGTTGTTTTTTTTTCTTTTGCTTCCCTTGGCCGAGGGGATGTATTAGTAAAAATATTACTCCAGGTAATGTCTGCAAATTTACTTCCTATATTTTCTTCTAGGAGTTTTATGGTTTCAGGTCTTATGATTTTATTCAATTACTTATCATTCTTTTAAGTTGATCTCTTTCAAGCTGTTATTAGAGGTTCAAGTAGCATAGATCTTTGATTTTAAATGATTCAATTTTCTAATATTTAAGACTATAACTTAAAGAATTACATTATTTTAGTTGTCATTGCCTTTTTAATTTATTTAGCTTCTAAACTGAGTTCACTCACATCTCTCTCTTTTCAATGTTTATTAGAAAAACTGAGTGGTTTATTATAACAAATAGCTTTTGAAATATTTTTATCAAGGTAACAAAAAGTAGAAATCCTATAGGGTTATGCTCTAAAGCAGTACTTATGTGTTTTCTATATATTTAATTTGCAGGAATTTCCTATTTTTGATTGTTAATTGTACATATTTACTGATTAATTGTACATATTTACATAAGCAAGCTTATGTATTTCATCATTAGTCAGAATCACTTATTCTCCATTGGCTTTCATAAGTATTAGCTGTAATTATTAAGTGTTATAAATACTGTATAATCAATTAATATTTACCTGTATTTTCTTCCCTAATCAAATTGTCTAAAACATTTTTAACACTATTACAATCATTTTGCTTTATTTTTTGAATAAAAATGTATGCCTTTTTTTTAACCTCATTTTTAGCTAGATGGGCTTTATCACAGTTATGTAATCATAATTAATTATTAGGACTGATATAATTTTTCATTTCTGTATATACATTGAAGGCAATATACTTCTACTACATTTTTCTTTTTATTTTGTTTTCTTTTTTTCTTTTAAAGATTTTTTTATGGGGAAATTCGGGGAGGGGAACAGTGTTGGGGAATTGGGGAAGGGGAACAGACAAGTTGCTATCATTTTGTTCTTCAGTCTAGTTGTGGAGGACGTCGCTTCACTGGCCCATGTTGGTATTGTCATTGCGCTCTTCCTGGCTGAGGCAGTCACTCACCAACCATTGGAAGGCTGCTTACAGTGGCTCACCGCAGTTCACAAAAGCTCATGATGCTGCCGGCCAGCCCCACTGCAGCCTATGCTGTTGTCAGCGACTCACGGCAGCCCAGCTCTAGGTCAAGCTGTTGTTCACCATCTTAGCTGTAGAGGGCGCAGTGTCACTGGCCCTCTATGTGAGATCTGAACCAGGGCCCTATTGCCCTCAGAGCTGGCCTCCAAAGCCAACTATTAATCCACGTGCCACTCAGCTCACCCTTGTTTTATTTTCTTGAATAATAATGGCAAGAATGACTATTTTTGCCTTTGGAAAGAATGTTTCTTTCCAATAAGCAGGCTAAGTAACCTCCATTTATGACACAAAAAAGGAAACTACAAACCAATATCTCCGATTAATACAAATGCAAAAATCTTAAACAAAATACTGGCAAATTGAATATAACAATATATTAAAAATATTACACATCACAATCAAGTGCAGTTCATTCCAGGAGTACAAGGTTAGTTCAACATATGCAAATCAATCAATGTCATATGCCACATAAACAAAATAAAGCATAAAAATTATACAATCATATCAATAGATGCAGAAAAAGCACTTGACAAGATACAACATCCATTTATTATTAAAACATAATACAATGGGTATAGAAGGAAACCTCAACATAATAAGGTCATATATGACAAACCCTAGTTAACATCACATTTAATAGTGAAAAACTGAAAGCTTTTACTCTACTATCAGGAGCAATACAAGGATGCCCCCTCTCACCACTGTTATTGAATATAGTATTGGAAATCCTAACCAGACCAATCAGGTAAGGGAAAGAAATAAAAGGCACCCAAGTTGGGAGTACAATCCCCATTAAATTCCCAACAGCTTTTTTTTTTTTTTTAAATAAATAGAACAAAAAACCATCAGATTTCTATGGAATCACAAAAGATCCCAAATAGCCAAAGCAATCCTGAGATAAAAGAACATGGCTGGAGGTATTACACTCTCTGACTTCAGTTTATACTATAAAATGACAATAATCAAAACAACATTGCATTGGCAGAAAAACAGACACACAGACCATTTGAATAGAATTGAGAACCCAGAAATAAACACAATATATATACATATATGTATATTTGTAAATAAACATATATGTGTGTATGTATAATTTTTGACAAAGGAGCCAAAAACATACAATAGAAAAAAGAAAGCCTCTTCAATAAATGGTGCTGAGAAAATTGGAAAACTGCATTGAAAAGAATGAAACTAGACTTCTATCTGTCGCCATATACCAAAAATAACTCAAAATGGATCACAGACCTAAACATAAGACCTGAAACAATAAATTGTATAGAAGAAAACATAGGTACTAAACTTATGGACCTTGGTGTCAGAGAGGATTTTATGAATTTGACCTCAAAGACACAGGAAGTAAAAGCAAAAACAAATAAATGGGACTATATCAAACTAAAAAATGTCTGCAGAGCAAAAGAAACCATCAACAAAACAAAGAGGCAATCAACCAAATGGTGGAACATATTTGCAAACAATACCTCCAATAAGGGCCTAACATACAAAATATATAAAGAACTCATATAACTCAACAACAAAATAAAAACAAACAATTTAATTTAAAAATGAGAAAAGAACCTGAACAGACATTTCTCGCTAGTAGACACACATATGGCCACAGATATATATGAAAAGATGCTCAACTACACTAGCTTTTAGGGAAATGCAAATCTAAACTACAATGAGATACCACAGCCCACCTGTTAAAATGGCTATTAACAACAAAACAGGTAATAACAAGCGTTGAAGAGGTTGTGGAGAAAAAGGTACCCTCATATACTTTTGGTGGGAATGTAAATTGCTACAGCCACTACGAAAATGTAGGGAGGTTCCTCAAAAAATTAAGAATAGAATTACTATTTGACCCAACAATCCCTCTCTTGGGCATCCACCTAAAAAATCGGAAAACACTTATTTGTAAAGATATATGTACCACTACGTTCATTGAAGCATTATTCACAGTGATCAAGACATAGAAATATCCAAAGTGTCCTTCTATGGATGATTGGTTAAAGAAGATGTGGTACATATATATCATGGACTATTATTCGGCCAAAAGAAAAAAATGAAATACTGCCATTCGCAACAACATGAATGGAAATGGAGATTATCATGGTAAGTGAAATAAATAAGACAGAAAAAGTTGAGAACCATATGACTTTACTCATGCAGGATATAAAACTAAAAGCAACAAAGGAACAAGACAAACAAAGAAACAAAATCTCATAAACACAGACAACAGTTTAGAGACTACCAGAGGGTAAGGGGAGGAGGCAATGTAGCAGAAGAAGGAAAAGGGGGTCAAATATATGGTGATGACAGAACTGACTCTGGGTGGTGAGCACACAATGTGATACACAAATGAGGTATTATAAAATTGCACATTTGAAACATAAAAAATTTTAGTAATCAATGTCACCAAAAAAAATTGCAATAAAAGTTTAAAAAATTAAAGTAAGCTCCATCTGCTGTTTATTTGTTATTGAAATAGTCTTAATAACTTCTTGCATAGTAGGAATGTTTTTGTGCACAGTCCTAACAAAATGTAAAGAACCTAGATAGAATATTGTCAAATAGTATCTCTATGCTGAACAACTCTTAACACTTCATTTGCCTTATTGATTTTTCTGTGAGATAAATATACCTTATTAAATATGAGTCAATTTTCACCTCTTATTCACTAGATTTCATCTTTAAAAACACTTCCTCAGGGAAGCCTTTCACAACTCTTTAGTTTAAGCTATGTTTCACAGTGATTTGCTCTTTATAAACCTTGAATTAGGGAGCATATAGCATCCTTGCAAGTTTATAACCATTTATGCAAATAATATTTAAAGTATAAAGTTCAGAAGTGCAAAATCCAGGTCTGTTTGTACACCAGGTATTACTATGACTAGGAGATTTTTCTAACGTACTTTTTCACTTGCAAACAGACAGAAGAATACATAACGTGACAAGCACTGCCCCTAGGAATTTCTGTCTCTCCTTTTCAAGCTTTACTTGAGTTGAATAATAAATAGTCAAAGGTTCAATGTAGTACTACTGATTTCTGTGTCTAAATGCTTTGCTTTTAGGAACTTTATTCTGATTGTATTGATGAAGAATGAATTGATGCTAATGGCTTTGAATACTTTAAAGATTAATTCTTAGGCAGGTGGAATTATAGCAGGTGGAATTATACACTTGGATATTTAGTATGTACATGCCATTAGACCCTTACAGAAAGAAGGAGTAGTGTGAGAAAAAGCTTTTCTATTTAGTTAGCTGATCACGTAGTTGTGGGTCAATGCACAGCATATAGAATATATAAGTATGTTTTTAAGTCTTTCTCAATCAGTACTGCACTTGGTGGCTTTTACAAAGAATTGTTTTGTGTCACAATGAATATTTATTTTATAGCTATATATTCCAAGGTCAAAGACACAATCAAATAAAATCTGGACAGAATATCAGGATTAATAGATTTCAGTATATGTCATGAATGGTGATATCATAATCTACTCCAACACAGATATAAATATGTTTTATTAATATTAATAGTGAGTTAAATATAATTAATTATATTCTGTTGCATTTAAGGACGAAGGGACACCATATTTAATATAAGATAAAAAGTAAACAAAATACAATTTTACGGATATATTAAAAGTATCCATTTGTAGGAAACTTTTAGAAGTTTAGGTGTGTATGTGGGTGTGTGTGTGTATAGGGGGATGCGTATACACTAAGAATCTGGAAAATTGACTTGTTAAACATTACATAGATAATTAGATATTTTTAAAACTGAATTTTAAGCTAATGTAATAAGAGTTATGTGAATGTGACATTATTAAGAAATAATGTACCTGCAATGTTACAGCGGTAGACCTGATAACCCGACGGCCACTAGGTGACTAACAGGCAGGTAGTTTATACAACATGGATATGCTGGACAAAAGAATGATCCACTTCCGGGCAGGAAAAAGTGCGATGGTACTCAGAATAATGTGTACCTTGAAATTGTTTATTTCTAGATTTTTTCGCTTAATATTGTCAGACTGCTGTTGACAGTGGCTAACTGATGGTGTGGATAAGGGAGGGGAACTACTGTACACAGGAGTCTTTGTACATTTTCAGCTTCGTTCTGCTTTTCCAAACAATAATTTATATATAAGTGGCAAAAATGTGAGAAAAAAATGATAGTGAAGATGTGAGAAGTTGTTTTGCTTGCAAATACTTTTGTTTCTCTCAGAGAAATTGTAGGCTTTGATTTCAATATGTAAATGTTTCAAAGTGCTAAGTATGGCTTCCTATTGTGAAAGACAACATGTCTATTATAATGTACAATAATTATATTAAGAGAGCATAATGCTCTACTTGAAAAAAATTAACCTTCACAATTGAGATTCATGGATTTATATCAAGTAATTTTCTAGTCACTCATTTTAGCCATTACCTACACACCTCTTTCAGTTTTTCTCATTAAAAATGGGTTTTCAAAGTATAATACAACATAAATAAAAGACATCCTATGACTGACTTTAAGCACATTAATGTAGATAAGCTAAAACTTGCAAATTCTTGTTGGAATTAAAATTTATAAAGTATCTTTTTATAGCTCCTTCCACTAGGGTACATTCAAAATCTATATCAAATTTGTATTGCTAATTAAAGACTAATTTAATTTCAAAACCTAGCATGAATCTTGGAAAACCACATAAATAGATTCATTAATTGAACATTAGAAATAAATATTAATCTCCTTTTTCTTTTGTGACTTTATTTAGAAAGTAAGAAGAAAAGATGACATTCAATTATCATAATTAAATTTGTATTAATATATCACCCTTCATTACTTCTCTACTGATGTGAATATATTTTGAATTAGAAACATAATATAACATTTGAAAGAAACTTTTTCGCTTCAACAGAAAGTAGTTTCCAAATATAACAAAAAGATACCATGAATAAATATACTTTGAAATGCCTTGTTTCAATAACACAGGATTCATTGCAAATCTTTTTTTTTTCTTTTTTCTAAGTTCTGTTTGGTATAGAAGCTTAGAACTAGGTGTAGTAAAATGAGAGAGAATATGAAAAGAAGTTTTGGCCCCCAAAGTTTTATCACTTAGGGATTATAACATTCTGTCACAGGATGGGAAAATAGTGTCTACAAGGAAGCTACTACAGGGTACTAGGGATAGAATATTGACCAAAACACAAAAAGAGCCTTGCCTTCACAAAATATAAAGATTAACAGTTGAGACCAATATTACATTAAGTATATCAGATAAATATATACTATGAACTTTGGTAAGTGAAATGAATGAGAGCACATGACATGGAAATTCATAGAATAAATATAAAACAGAGAAGACACTGTGAAAGAAACACCTTAAATTATGCAATACTAGTGTAATGCTTGTTGCACTGTTTTGTAATAGTGTAAAATATATTATTTTACCAATTATTCAGGAGTAATGACATGCATTTTTATATAAGAATATATTTACATACATACTTTTATATTATTAAAAAAACTATTGCTAACGTTGCTCTTTTTTAAAAAATTAAAGTTTATTGGGGTGACAGTGGTTAGTAAAGTTGCAGAGGTTTCAGGTGTGCAATTCTGTAATACCTCACCTATATATCACATTGTGTGTTCACCACCCAGAGTCTGTTTTCCTTTCATCACCATATATTTGATCCTGTAAACCCTCCTCTACAACTCCCCTCCCACTTTACACTCTGGAACTACTAAACTATTGTCTGTGTCTATTAATTTTTTGTTTCTTTATTTGTTTGTCTTGTTGCTCTTAATTACAGTTCTTCCTGTCATCTCTTTTTCAAAAATCTTTTTATGATTTTTTATAAAGACATTTTACACGATGTAAATTAATATATATAGATGCAATCTCTTTTCCTTTGTTTATTCAGCTTTGAATACAAAATGTAGCCAAATCCTCATTTGCATAATATCTCCTTAGGATAACAAAGAGGTCCACAAACAAAACACTTCTGCCAAAATTTCAGCCTTGTTTTCAATTGCCAATGTGAAACAATAGTTAAGAAGAATCAAGATCTAGAAGAATTAGAGAACACAGCACTGGATTTGCATAGGCAACTAAAACCCTAAAACTCTTTTGTGTAGCTTATTATATGGGAAAATATCAGACATGGTCAATGGAGGAAAGCAATGAAATCTGATTGCTTTCACAAGTTTTCACTATAGATTCAGCACTATAATTTGAAGGGGAAAGGAAATAATAAAAACATTTTAAATTGGCACATATATTGTCATTCATTTAACTTTCATAATAAAATTATATGTGTAACTCCCCTTCATATTTTATATTACAGCTATACGACACATATGCATACTAAAAATTATATTTTATGATTTATGTTGTTACATTAATTATTGATGGAAGTAAATTTTGCACCTTTTTTTTTGTTTTACTGTTATATTCTTAGTAGCAAGAAGAGTAACAATCTTATAACCAGAATCAACAAACACCTGTTGAATGAATAAAATACACACAAAATATATAACAGAATGCTAAACATCTCACCTGAAACCCTGACTCCTTTAATCCGATCCTCCCTGAACTAAGCATATTTAAGTCACATTGTCTCATTCCACACCTTCCTTCATACATATATGCATAAAGATTTCATAGGAAGCTTATTCATTTTACATAAACATGTTCATAAATGCTATCTATTTTTTCTTTAAATTGCTTTTCACTGATTACCAGTGCACTTGTGCAAATTTTCACATTGTCAGTACTTTTGTTTACTGTTCTATAAATTCTCTATTCATATATTTTTCCTATATCTGATAGGATATTTTGTATATTTATTTTTTTCTTGTAAATTTGTAAAAGCTATTTGGTATGTTCATTACAAACATACATTTTTTTCAATTCTATCACTTGTGTTTTGGTTTTAGAAATGGCATACATCAATTCCCAACCATACAAAAGATTGTCATATAATTAAGTGCATCTATCTCTCGACCAAGAATTTTTCCTCCACAATTGTTGTCAGTATTGACGTATCATATATATACTTGCATCTGTTTCAAAATTAGTTAAATAATCTGTCTATTAGTATACCCAAAGCATTGCTGTTACATTACAGAGATTATCTCTTATTCCCCCATTTTATTTATAATTTCTTTGACTTTTTTAACCTTTCATTATTCTGATAAACTTTAAAATTAATGTATACAAGTAAAAAATGAAACCATGTGATTTTAGTTGTAACTAATTATATTTAAATATTGATATGCAGAAAATTGACAGTTTATGAAATTAAATGTTCCAGCCAAGAATATTGTATTTTCCTTGTATTTTCCCATCTTGTTTTATATTTCTAAATACAGTGGTAAACTTTTTTGCTCTTATATCTCGACATTTTGTAATTTTGTTACTATCTCAATAAAGCTTTTTCTGCTTTTATTTCCATGTATTCATTACTATGGAGAAATGTTATTGACTTTTACACATTTGCTTGTATATAGAATATAACTCACTATAGAATATACATTTTATGAATTTATCTTGAGTGTTGATCCAAATTTGTTATTCTTAGAATTTTTTAGTAGAGTTTTCTAGCAGCTATAAAACCTATTATTAACAAAATGAAATCATACTTCTCTGCATGTGTAATATTTCACTGTATGAAATTTTACCTGTAAGTTAATTATAAAAATAATTTGATAGTAAGATTTACTCTCTATTACCTAAGTTTATTAAAATAAATTTAGTGGTTTTTATTTGAAATAAAAATTTCTTTTGATTTTTTAAAATATTTTTTATAAGCTCTTCCTCCTCTATTCCTCGTATCTTTTTAAAAAAATAAGAAACTTGTTAAAGATTAGCAGATGCACATTTAGCATTCAGGAATATAAGAATTCGCCTGATTTTTTAAAAAAAATTTATAGGATAAACTGTGTTAATAAATTTTCTACAACAAAATTACAATTAAAATTCTGGGATAAACCCAAAGTTGTCCAAGTTTTGTACAATTAGTTAGATTACTCATTTTAAAATTTTATTTAGAATAGACTGTACACTTTTTTGTGGAATTTATCCTATATATCTTCAGTTTTACAAACAATATTGAGCTGTCATATTAACGTTATGCTATTTTTTACATTATTTGGGAAGATTTCATCTTTTTCTTTGTTTAGAATGTTTTCTTAAAACAATGATATTATATAATCTTTACGAAGTTGTGTGGGGATTTCTGGTCAAGATGGTAGAGTAGGTAAATGCTGTACTTGCCTCCTGTCATGACCACATCAATTTCAACTAAACTACACAACAACCATCATTGAGAATTGCCTGAAGTCTGGCTACAACTAAGGCCATACAGAAGAAGCTACCTCAAGACTGCTAGGAGGGGCAGAAATGAGGAATGGATGGGTCTCACACCCACATGTATTAGTTAAACATTGGTAGGCATGTCGCAGCTGTGGAGTTCCCTCCTGAGGAACGAGGTGTCACAGTCCCACACCAGGCTCCCCAGTCCAGGGCTCTAGAGCTGTGAAGAGAAGTCTCCATAACTTCTGGCTGTGTAAACCAGTGCAGGTTGTGGCTGAATGAGAAGGAGGGCTGCTGGAGTCTTGGGTGTTCCTCCTTAAAGGAGTTACAAGTAGACTCACTTGCTCTGAGCTCCAGCACTGGGGCAGCAGCTTGAAAAGTGTCAGGGATACATGGGGAAGAACTGAGTTGTCTAGCTTTGGTGCCAAGGTTGGAGGGGAAACTTTCTCCCAGATAAAAGTGCTTCCAGTTGCCATTGTTCCTTTATAAAACAACCTACTCCCACTCAGCCTGCAGGTGCAGGCAGGCACAAACTCTGAGACTCCATCAATCTGGGTAACACACTTCAACTTGTCCTGCTGATTACCCGACCATACCCCCGCCTAACTTGTAGGAACACCAAGCTGCTCCAGCAATGTTGCCCTGGACTTTCTTAAAATCTCTCAGGGTTTCCTCAAACAAGCAGCATCTGGTCTTGATATGGCACTAGCAGCAACCAGTTTCAGTTCACAGCTTGGCCTCTCCCAGGAACCTTCAAGTCAAGCATGGGTGGAAGGCAGCCACAGATTTTGTGGCTCATGGCAGGTGACCCTAGACAGGGCAAAAATGGAGGCTAAACTTGGCCCATCGCAGGGCTGCTTCCAGTAGTCTCCAGGGTTGGCATACCCACTAGCTAGATGAGAATGTACCAGAGTACCACCAGGCCATCTCCACAGACAATACACCTAAAGAGCAAACTGGGCAAGCACCCGAGACCCTCTAATGCAAACCCTATTCTGTAGGGTCAGTCCTTGAACCACAGCTTCCACACTGTAGTCACAGCCACTTCTCACAATCAATCAGCCTGAAGATCAATCCCTTCCATTGACATGCAAACAAAAACCAAGGCACAACAACAACAGGAGGTCACACACAACCCACACAAGGGACACACCTGGAGCACAAGGCTCTGGTGACCAGGGAGACTGTGCCACTGGGCCCCCCAAAATACTTACTACATAAGATTACTCTACTAAGACCTGGAGATATAGTCACCCTACCTAATATATAAAAAATAAACACACAGAGGCAGAAAAAGTGGGGAGACAAAGAAACATGTCCCAAATAGAAGAACAGAACAAAGCTCAAGGAAAAGAACTATGCAAAATGGAGACAAGCAATCTACCAGACACAGAGTTCAAAATACTGGTTATAAGGATGCTCAATGAGCTCAGGGAGAACTTTAACAAAAGATAGGAAACAAAAATGGAGATAGAAAAAAAAAAGCAGTCAGAAATAAAGAATATAATATTTGAAATAAAGGACACATTAGAGGGAATCAACAGTAGATTAAATGAAGCAGAGGATTGAGTCAACAATGTGGAATATAAAGTAGCAGAAAACACCCAATCAGAACAATTAAAAGAAGTAAAGAATCTGAAAAAATGAGAACAGTTTAAAAGGCCTCTGGTACAACATTCATCATAACAACATTCACATTATAGGGGTACCAGAAGACAGAAAGCAAGAAATTGAAAACCTTTTTAAAGAACTAATGACAGAAAACTTCCCTAACCTGGCAAAGGAAATAGACATACAAGCCCAGGAAGTGCAGAGATTCCAAAACAAGATGAACCCAAAGAAGCCCACTCCAAGACATATCATAATAAAATACCAAAGGTTAAAGACAAAGAGAAAATCTTAAAAGCAGCAAGAGAAAAGCAGTTAGTTCATACAACGAAGCTCCCACAGACTGTCAGCTGATTTCTCAATAGAAACTTTGCAGGCCAGAAGGGATTGGCACAAAATATTTAAAGCGATTAAAAGCAAGGACCTATAACCAAGATTACCTAGCAAAGCTATCATTTAAAATTGAAGATAAGATAAAGAACTTCTGAGAAAGGAAAATGATAAAGGAGTTCATAGCCACCAAACCCCTATTAAAAGAAATGTTAAAGGGACTTTAGAAGAAGAAAATAAAAGAAGATTTAAAAATATGAATAATGAAATTTCAATAACTACATATCTATCAAAAATTATTTTCAATGTAAATGGATTAAATGTTCCAATCAAAAGATAAGTTGGCTGAATGGATAAGAAAACAATACCTTTACTTACCATGTCTACAAGAAACTCCCTTCAGATCCAAAGACACACATATAGACTGAAAGCAAAGGGATGGGAAAAAAAAAAAAAAGCTGGGGTAGCAATAGCAGACAAAATGGACTTTCAAACAAAGGCTATAACAAGAGACAAAGAAGGACCCAGTAATCCCACTTCTGGGTATTTATCCAAAGTAACTCAAAACACTAATTCAAAGGGACATATGCATCCCTATGTTCATTGCAGCATTGTATACAACAGCCCTGATATAAAGACCACCTGGTGTTCATTAATGGATCAATGGGTAAAAAAGAGATGGTACGTATATACAATGTGTATTACTCAGCCATAAAAAGATAATGAAATCTTGCCATTTGCAACAACATGGATGGATCTAGAGGTTATTGTACTGAGTGAAGTCAGACAGAGAAATACAAATACCACATGATTTTGCTTATATGTGGAATCTAAAGAAAAAGAAAAAAAAAAAACAAACAAAACAGAAACAAACTGGGCTGGCCGAGTGGCTTAGTTGATTAAGAATTGGCTTAGAGTGTGTGCCCTGAGCAACGGGCCGCCGGTTCGATTCCCACATGGGCCAATGAACGCTGCACCTTATCTGAGCTGTCGCTGAGCTGCCAACAGGTGGCAGGATGGCTCAGCTGGTAACAACAAGATTGCCTGTTGAATGGTGGGCTATGCCCACCCACAACTAAAAAAAAAGATTGAACTTTGCACCTTGAGCTGAGCTGCCATCTGGATGGCTCAGTGGATAGGACATGTGCTCTTAACAACGAGGCTGCCAGGTTCAACTCTCGCATGGGATAGTGGCTATGCCCACCCGCAACTAAGACTGAACTCAGCACCTTGAGCTGATCTGCTGCCCGGATGGCTCAAAGGATAGAGTGTGGGCTCCTAACAACAAGGCTGCAGGTTCGACTCCCGCATGGGATGGTGGCTACCCCTACCCACAACTAAGATTGAATACAGCACCTTGAACTTAGAGGCCACGAGCTGCCGAAGGGAAGCCAGATGGCGACTGGCGCCCTCCATAACAAAGAATGAATAACAACAACTTTGCTGGTCCCCTCCCCCAATTCCCCAACACTTTTCCTTCCCCCAATTCCCCAATAAAATCTTTTAAAATCACAGAAACAAACTATGGATATAAAGAACATTTTGAGGGTTGCCAGATGAAAGGGTTTGGGGAAATGAGTGAAAAAGGTGAAGAGTTTAAGAAGTACAAATTGATAGTTACAAAATAGTCGTTGGAATGCAAAGTAATGCATAAGGAATGTAGTCAATAACATTGTCATAACTATGTAGTGTCAGATGAGTACTAGATTGGTCAGGGTGATCACTTCATAAGTTATATAAATGTCTAATCACAATATTGTATACCTGAAACTAATATAATATTGCATGTCAACAGTAATTAGTTTTTTAAAAAATTGAAAAGAAGTTGTGCAGGAATTCAACTCTTGATATGCCATTATAATATCAAATATTTAATTATATCTCAATACCACCTTTGACAATTGCTCTGCTCAATGGAATTAATTTGAATAAATTTTATTGTGCTCTAAAATTTCAAGATCTAGATTTTAGTGATAGTATAGTAAACCTGAAAAAAATCTCTAAGATTCCATAAAAATTATAAGATGTCTTGTGTCACATAATTTCTAAGTTACAGTTTAAATGGAAATTTAAAGATGTATTTTTTCAAAATATGCCTGTGCATTAATTAATAGTCCCTGTAATTGGACCATATCTGGACTGTTCAGAAGCTTGAGCTCATGTTCATATTTGATCACAATCTGCAAATTGAATCCAGTGTGTTGCTTTTTCACACACACTATTTGAAACTTGTGTCCTGTAAATTAAATATCATTGTATAAATTAGCCAAAAGAAAATGAAGTTTTATAATATTAAATAATATTACATATTTTCATATTAATTTGCAATAAACATAAATACAATGTCAATAAATATTTAAGTTAAGCATAAGTGAATGTGAAAGAGATTGATCTAAAACAGCCACATTCAGCTATAATCAATAAACAAGTGTTCATAAATGTAGTGGCCTTCAGAATTTTGTTATATTTAAGATGTTTCAACTTTGCCATTGCCTGGAGAAAGGCATAACTCAGCCTAAAGGGTCTGCTGTTTTTGTTTTTTTGGTTTTTTTAAACTTTTTACATATTAAATTTAAACCATGTGATTTTGGTTGTAATAGTTTATATTTAAATATTAATATGCAGAAAATTGACAGTTTGTGAAATTAAATGTCCCATCCAAGAATATTATATTTTTCCTTTTATTTTCACATTTCGTTTGATGTTTCCAAGTACAGTCTTAAAGTTTTGTCATATATGACCATAGGTCAAGTATATTTCTCTGTATTGATCATTGTCTGGCTAGAGGTAATAGTTTACAATATAGTTCAATATTGTTAACATTAATCCCTGGGAATGCCCTTTCCCAAGTTTAGCCTGGCTTTTTTGTTACTATACCTCCCTGTGAGAGTCTCAGAGCAAAGGCCCTGGAATACCTCCAAATTGGCATAATATAATGCAGTCAATCTTAGGAAAAAGCCAAGTTTGTTTGACCCATAATTGAATTGTTGGTTCTCTAAGGAAACACCAGGGCTGCTGAAGCTGATTTGGAAACTAGGACTACCTTTCCCTTCAAATCAATATTAGTTAATATTCCCTAAGCGCTCCTGGTAGACCAGGAATTGTTCTGTAAGCCACACTTAGGATGAATTTCAAAAAGAGATATTTTTATTTATAAATCACATAAAGGTAATATTTTTTCTAAAGTATAATTGTTTACCAGTGGAAATTTTTTTCTGTAAAATTATCTTGCTATTTTCAAATAAGATACTTTATTCAAAAAAAAAATTTGCAGAAAATTTAATTTAACAGAAGGTTTGGAATACACAAATGTTTTTTTGGAATAGTTTGTAAATTAGATATCTTTTATTTTTTTTATTTTTTATTTATTTATTTATTTATTTATTTATTTATTTATTTTTTAATTAGTTTCAGGTGTACAACACAGTGCAATAGTTATACATTTTACCCCTCAAAGTGACAACTCCCCACCCCCAATTCGCCATCCCACTCCTCCCCCCCATATCATATATATCTATTACTCTTCCTCTGACTCTTCCACAGTATAATCCACATCCCGTGACTATCTATATATATTCAATTACAGTTGGTATACAACCTCTGCTTCAGGTATACAGGGCAGTGATCAAACCTCTACTCCATCCATGAAATGGTCTCCCTAACAAGACCTATGACCATCTGACACCCCACAAAATATTTACAACATTATTAATTATATTCCCCAAACTGTTTTTCATATCCCAGTGGCAATATTGTAGTTGCCTATTTTTGCTGTCTAATCCCTTCCTTTCTCCCTCATCCCCATTCCCCTCCCAATTAGCAACCCTGATTTTTCCTCTATATCTATGAGACAGTTTACTTTGCTCATTCATACAGTTTTTCAGATCCCACATATGAGTGAGATCATATGGTATTTGTCTTTCTCTGACTGATTTATTTCACTTAACATAATAGTCTCTAGGTCCATCCATATCATTGCAAATGGTACGATTTCATTCTTCTTCACAGTGGAGTAATACTCCATTGTATAAATATACCACAGTTTCTTAATCCAGTCATCTACCGATGGGCATTTTTGTTGTTTCAAAGTCTTAGCTATTGTAAATAGTGCTGCTATGAACATAGGGGCTGCATAATTTTTTTTGAATAAGGGTCTTCGGTTTTTCAGGATAAATACCTAGGAGTGGAATTGCTGGGTCAAAAGGTAGCTAGCTCTATTTCCATTTCTTTGAGATACCTCCATACTGACTTCCATAGTGGCTGCACCAATCTGCAATTCCACCAACAGTGCAGCAGGGTCCCCTTTTCCCCACAGCCCTGCCAGCACTTGTTGTTTGTTGATTTATTGATGATAGCCATTCTGACTGGAGTGAGGTGGTATCTCATGGTGGTTTTTATTTGCATTTCCCTAATGACCAGTGAGGTTGAACATTTTTTCATATGCCTGTTGGCCTTCTGTATGTCCTCTTTAGAGAAATGTCTCTTCATATCTTCTGCCCATTTTTTAATTGGGTTGTTTGTTTTTTTGGTGTTGAGTTTCATGAGTGTTTTATAAATTTTGAATATTAACCCCTTATCAGATATATCATTGGCAAATATATTCTCCCATTCAATAGGCTTCCTTTTTGTTTTATTAATGGTTTCCTTTGTTGTGAAAAAATTTTTAAGTCTGATATAATCCCATAGTTCATTTTTTCTTTTACTTCCCTTGCCCGTAGATCCCTACAGGCAAAGTATCAGTAAAAATATTGCTCCGGGTAATGTCTGCAAATGTACTCCCTATATTTTCTTTTAGGAGTTTTATGGTTTCAGGCCTTACATTTAAGTTTTTAATCCAGTTTGAATTTGTTCTTGTATATGGCGTAAGGAGGTGGTCCAGTTTCATTTTTTTGCATGTGTCAGTCCAATTTTCCCAGCACCATTTATTGAATAGACTATCTTTACTCCAGTGTAAATTCTTGCTTCCCTTGTCATAGATTAACTGTCTGTAAATGCCTGGATTTATTTCTGGGCTCTCTGTTCTGTTCCACTGATCGATGTGCCTGTTTTTATGCCAATACCAAACTGTCTTGATTACTGTAGCCTTGTAGTAGGTTTTGATGTCTGGTAGCGTGATCCCCCTGACTTTGTTCTTATTTCTCAGGATTGCCGAGGCTATTCGGAGTCTTTTATGGTTCCATATCAATTTTAGGATTATATTTTCTATTTCTGTGAAAAATGCCCTTGGTAGTTTGATAGGAATTGCATTGAATCTATATATTGCTTTAGGCAATATGGACATTTTAACTATATTAATTCTTCCTATCCATGAGCATGGTAGGTGTTTCCATTTATTTGTATCTTCTATGATTTCTTTCTTCAGTGTCTTATAATTTTCTGAGTACAGATCTTTCACTTCTTTGGTTAAATTTATTCCTGGGTATTTTATAGTTCTTGACACAATTGTAAATGGGACAGTTTTCTTAATTTCTCTTTCCGTTAGTTTATTATTGATATATGCAAATGCCACTGATTTCTGAACATTGATTTTATATCCTGCTACTTTACTGAATTTGTCTACCAGTTCCAATAGTTTTTTGATGGAGTCTTTGGGGTTCTCTATATACAGTATCATGTCATCTGCATATAATAACAATTTTACTTCTTCCTTGCCAATTTGGATGCCTTTTATTTCTTTTTGTTGTCTGATTGCTGTGGCTAGAACTTCCAGCACTATGTTGAATAAAAGAGGAGAAAGTGGACAGCCTTGTCTTGTTCCTGATCTTAAGGGGAATGGTTTTAGCTTTTCCCCATTGAGTATGATGTTAGCTGTAGGTTTATCATATATGGCTTTTATTATGTTGAGATATGATCCCTGTATTCCCACTTTGCTAAGGGTTTTTAACATAAATGGCTGTTGGATTTTGTCAAATGCTTTTTCTGCATCTATTGATATGACCATGTGATCTTTATCCTTCATTTTGTTGATGTGGTGTATCACATTAATTGATTTACGGATGTTGAACCAGCCTTGTGCACTAGGGATGAATCCCACTTGATCATGATGTATGATCTTCTTAATATATTGCTGAATTCTGTTTGCTAATATTTTATTGAGAATTTTTGCTCTATATTCATCAGGGAGACTGGCCTGTAGTTTTCCTTTTTTGTGATGTCTTTATCTGGTTTTGGAATCAGGGTGATAGTGGCTTCATAAAAAGAGTTTGGGAGCCTTCCCTCCTTCTGGATTTTTTGAAATAGTTTGAAAAGAATAGGTGATAGTTCTTTTTTGAATGTTTGATAAAATTCACTTGTGAAGCCATCTGGTCCAGGACTTTTGTTTTCTGGGAGCTTGTCAATTACTGATTCGATTTCCTTGGTAGTAATCAGGGTATTTAGATTTTCTTTTTCTTCTTGCGTTAGCTTTGGAAGGTTGTATGCTTCTAGAAAATTATCCATTTCTTCCAGATTGCCAAATTTTTTGGCATATCGTTGCTCATAGTTTTTTCTTAGATTTTTTTTTGTATTTCTGTGATGTCTATAGTCATTTCCCCTCTTTCATTCCTGATTTTGCTAATTTGAGTCCTCTCTCTCTCTTTTTTTTTTTTAATGAGCCTGGCTAGAGGTTTGTCAATTTTGTTTATCTTCTCAAGAAACCAGCTCTTGGTTTCATTGATCTTTTGAATTGTGTTTCTGTTCTCTATATTGTTTATTTCTGCTCTGGTCTTTATTATCTCCTTTCTTGTACTCCCCCTTGGGCCTCTTTTGCTGTTCTTTTTCCAGTTCCCTTAGATGTAAGGATAACCTATTGATTTGAGATTTTTCTTCCTTTTTTAGGTAGGCCTGCACTGCTATAAACTTCCCTCTTAGGACTGCTTTCGCAGCATCCCAGAGATTTGGGGTCGTGGTGTTTTCATTTTCGTTTGTCTTGAGGTATTTTTTTTTTTTTTGAGGGCTGTGTCACTGGCCTTCACATGTGGGACCCGAACCAGGGCCACTGGCCTTCCAAGCCAGTGCTCAACCACAGCGCCACTTGGCCATCCCACGGGGTATCTTTTGATTTCCTCCTTGATCTCATTTGTGACCCACTCACTATTTAGTAGCATATTTTTTAGTCTCCATTTATTTGACAGCTTCCCAGATTTATTCTTATAATTGATTTCTAGTTTCATAGCATTGTGGTCAGAGAATACAGTTGAAATGATTTCAATCTTCTTAAATTTATTGAGACTTGTTTTGTGGCCTAACACATGGTCTATCTTAGAAAATGTTCCATGTGCACTTGAAAAGAACGTATATTCTGTAGCTTTGGGTGAAATGCCCTGAATATATCAATTAAATCCAGCTGTTCTAATGTGTCTTTCAAGGTCACTGTTTCCGCATTGATTTTCTTTCTGGAGGATCTGTCCTTTAGTGACAGCGGGGTGTTGAAGTCCCCTACTGTGATAGAGTTACTGTTGATCTCTGTCTTTATGTCTGACAATATCTGTTTTATATATTTAGGGGCTCCTATGTTAGGTACATAGATGTTTACTAGGGTTATGTCCTCTTGTTGGATCGATCCCTTCATTACTATGAAGTGTTCTTCTTTGTCCTTTGTTATAGTCTTCTATTTAAAGTCCATTTTATCTATGTATCACTACTCCAGCTTTTTTCTCAGTTCCATTTGCATGAAATATTTTACTCCATCCCTTTACTTTCAGCCTGTATGAGTCTTTGGATCTGAGGTGAGTCTCTTGTATACAGCATATGCTGGGGTCTTGCTTTCTTATCCATTCAGCCACCCTATGTCTTTTTATTGGAGCATTTATTCCATTTACATTTAATGTGATTATTGATAGGTGTGTATTTATTCCCATTTTGTTATTTGTGTTCATAGTCTTTCTTAGTTAGGTTGTTTTTCTCTTCTACTTAAAGAAGCCTTTTTAACATTTCCTGCAAAGCTGGCTTGGTGGTAATGAATTCCCTTAACTTATTCTTTTCTGCAAAGCTCCTTATCTCGCCTTCAATTTTAAATGATAACCTTGCTGGATACAGCAATCTCGGTTGTAGGCCTTTATTTTTCATCACTTTGAAAACCTTCTGCCACTCCCTTCTGGCCTGCAAAGTTTCCCTAGAAAAGTCAGCTGATAATCTTATGTGGGTACCCTTGTAAGTAACTTGCTGCCTTTCCCTTGCTGCTTTAAGGATTCTGTCTTTGTCCTTAACCCTTGCCATTTTCACTATAATGTGTCTTGTAGTGGGCCTATTTGAAATCATCCTGGCTGGAACTCTCTGCATTTCCTGGGCTTGTAGTTCAATGTCCTTTGCCAGGTTAGGGAAGTTTTCAGACATTATTACTTCAAATATATTCTCAATCCCTTGCTCCCTCTCTTCTTCTGGTATTCCAATGACCCATCAGTTATTACGTTTGATGTTGTCCCCCAGCTCTCTTAAACTATTTTCCATGTTTTTCATTCTTTTTTCTTTTTGTTGTTCCGCATGAGTGATCTCTGCTATTTTGTCTTCTAAGTCACTGATTCGATTTTCTGCTTCATCCAATCTGCTAGTGATTCCATCAAGTTTGTTATTTAATTCAGTAATTGTGTTCTTAAGTTCTAGCTGGTTGCTTTTCATGATTTCTCTATCCTTCTTTATATTTTCATTAATTTCCTTGAACATTCTAATAATCAGTATTCTGAACCCTGTCTCCGATAGGTTGTTTACCTCTATTTCCTCTATTTCCACTGATTCAGGAAGTTTCTTCTGCTCTTTTATTTGTGTTGTGTTTCTTTGTCTCCCCATTCTGGCTTACTCTTTGTGTTTGCTTCAATATAACATATAGATCCCCCAGGTTTCTCAGTCTTTTCTGGGTAAACTTATACAGTGTGTGTCCTTTATATTTGAATAACTCAGTCTCCCTATTTTCCTGTACTTGTATCTCAGGTGTTCCTTGTGTTGTGCGTCCTCACTTGTTGAAGTTTTAGTTTTGATTACTTTTGGCTTGTCAGTAGGTGGGATTGACTCCCAGATTGATTAGCTGAGAGGATCAGCAGTGTCTACAGTTTAGGAGCTGCTTGAGAGGATTGACCCCTCTGATGAAAATTGGACCCTGTGGGCCCTAGTACCTGTAGCAACTTCCTTTTGGGTGTGACTCTTGTATGTCAAACCCAGAAATGCTCTGGTTTTATCTAAAGTTGGCCTCCGCGTATGATGATTCTTGTGTCTGTTTGTTTGGACCCACTGCTGCAGAGTGATTTTAGAGCAAAACAGATCAACAAGAACAACCTCCGCAGCCACCAAAGGAAACCAAATGCTCACACAAGTAAAAAAAAAACAACCATCAAACTACAGTGAACTTATACAGAAATATCAAACATACTAATGAAGAAAACAAACAGAAACAAAACAATAACCACACACACAATAATAACAGAAGAGGAAACAAAATAAAATACAATATCCTAAAATAAAAAATAGAATAAACATGAGCAACCGAATAGCTATACCTAAAAAATAAAAATAAAATAAAATAAAAGTAAGAATAAAAATTAAAAAAATAAAATTTTCAGAAAAAAGTAAAGTAGGAAAAGTATAGCAGTGAGAACAATGAATAAAGGAAGGGAGAAAGTGAGGGTGGGGAAAAAAGAAAAAGAAAAGAAAGAAAAAGAAAAAGAAAAAGAAAAAAATATATATATATTTGTCTACACACCCATATATATGGACATATATTCACCTATATACACCTATATATGCCTATATTAAAAACTACAAAAAGATAAAAATGAAATAGAAATAAAAACCAAAAAAAAAAAAACAACAACAAGATAAGCAACCAATAAAGGGAAAACAAAACAAAATAAAACAAAACAAACCACAAATACCCGTGCGGGTCTTGGCTAAAGTCCACCAAGCTCTCTTCAGTTTGTCCTCTGCTGTACAAAAATTCCTGTGTGTCTTGTGGGAACAGTAGGCCACCTGATTCCTAGTGTGATTCTGGGACTGCAGGTTTGCTGTACTTGAGTGTGGTTGTGACGTGTGATTGGTGGTTTTTACACAGTCACTGCCTTTTTGCTTTTGCCTGTCCTAAGGCAGGCTGCACTCCCAAAGGCTCAATGAGTGTCTCTGGGCACCCTTTTGGTTGACAGCCGTGGAGAATTAAAGAAGTCCTCACTACCAAAAGCCAGCTGCTAAGAATCTGTTAATTAGTGCCTCAGCAGGTGTACCTGCCCTGCCTCCCAAGCCTTGCATAAAGGTGGGGGCGGGGTAGGTAGTCTCACTCTGCAGCATTTACTGGGGTGGAAATTCTCAACCCCCTGCAGGTAGGAATACCTCTGTAGTCTGTCCCTACTGCTCCATTCAGGAGTCAGTTTAAGACTGTCTTGGCGGGGGCCAAAGTTTGTGGGAGTGGGTGGGTTATTGGTTTTTTTTTTGCTTTCTGTTCAAGAGTAGAAAAAGGAAAAAAAAAACAAACATAAAAATAAACAAAGACACAGTTCCAACACTGTTTTAAGCTAAGGCCTTTGCCTCTTATGCTCTAGCGGAGTTCCTGCTGCTTTCCCAAAGGGTCTGCAGGGATTTAGGGGTCTGTGCGCCCCCTGCCGCGAGGCTAAGATCCCCGCTCCGTCTCTCGGGGACCTGTGTCTCCGCCCTGCGCGTGCATGCGAGTCCTCTTTTTTCCCCTTCTCCAGGGTTTAAGCCTTCTGCCTCGGAGCCGGCTGGCGCCCGCGCCGTTCTCCTGCTGCGCTTCTGGAGGGACTGCTGCCGGGATTTAGGGGACTGTGCGCACCCTGCCGCGGGGCTCAGATCCCCGCTCTGTCTCTCGGGGACCTGCGTCTCAGCCCGGCGCACAGTGCGTCTCCGCACCCGAGTATTCTTTTTTCCCCTGCTCCCGGGTTTCAGGCTTCTGCGCTCCGCGGGACCCGGTGGGCACAGAGACTGATCCCTGAGCCGGGAGGGTGCAGGGGTTTATCTTGCCCTGTCGCTGCGGGGCTCTTCACCCTGCTTCCTGGGGACCGCGGGTGCAGCTCGTACCTCTGCACAGTCGTCTCCTCTCTCTCCTCCCGCACTTGCCGGGCCTGAGGCTTCTGCCTCAGACTGCAAACCAACGCGCTCTTGCTGAACTCTAGGTGGGCCGCGGGCCGCAGGGAGCGAGCCAGGGGAACACTCACCATGACTCAGCAGCCGCGGGTGCGGGCTGCACCTCACGCATCTCGCCGCCTTCTTCCCCTACTCGCCCGGCCTGACCACCTTCCAGCAATCCTTGTGTGGAACTCTTAGTTGCTCTGTGTGATGAGTAGATCCCTCTTTTAAGCATATTAGAAGTTCAAATTGTGGATATTTCCAGGGGAGATTTCATGGAGCCCTCCTCACAGCCGCCATCTTGCCCCCCCCCTCTAAATTAGATATCTTAAGACACATTTCTAAACAGAAATATTCCAATAAACTTAATATTGTTAATTATCTATTTCCCAATATGGGTACCTGATTCTAGAAAATAATTTTAAAATAGTCTAAAATTATGCTAGCAATTAGAAATTTCTAGATTGACATTATTGAAGAAGTCATTATTTGTAGGAAAAAAATGCTTTTATTCATATCCTTATCATTTCTGGGTTCTAATTGAGAATGTGTTAGAATAGATTCTTCCACAATTTTCCTGTAGGATGGGCTTGAAGCAATAGGAGGATATATTTTTCTTACCTTGGAAAGGTAAGTTGACAGGATAGTCATATTTGTAAAACACTTTTGTGTGGCAGGCAAGTGAAGAAACTATGCTGCAAGGTTCTTGGAGGCCAGTGGACAAGTGGAGGAGTGTGACACTTAAGATAAATCTATCACTTTTATATTTTGTGTGGTGTGTACTGTCCTATTGTACTGGTGAAGGGTTTAAACACACACACACACACACAAACACACACACACACACAGAAACAAAAAACAACTTTGTTAAAGTTTCTTTAATCTTTACACTACTACTCACACAGTAGTCCCATACTGGAGGTGCACTGAATATTTTTCAAGTCATATTATTATACCTAGTACTTTACTTTGACCATCTAAACATTTACTTTAAGAGCTGTTATGTATTATTCATTATTAGCAGCTGAAGTAAACTTTAGTAGCCCTCAACTCAATATCACCCACCAGTCTCAATTTATTACCCTTAAATAAGCCTCAACTCAACCTGCACTACATATTCTCACCCTCAAACACTTTGTCACTTTATCTGGGGAGAAATCCACAAAAACTTTGTCCATAGAAGACAAATCTGCAACTTTCTCAGACCCTATCAGTGATCACATTTTCTTCTCAAGAAGATGAGAATAGAAAAAAGGGAAGAAGAAAAGGAGAAGAAAAAAAGTTGAAAAGAGGAGTGGAAAGACATGACAAAAGACAGAATATACAGAATAAAAATTAGGACAAATAGAAATAGAAAGAAACAAAACAGCAGGCCAATTTACCGACCATTTTATGTACATGGGACCATAGTCCCATAGTCCATGGAACAGAGAAGAGTCAGAGCAAAAATATGTTCAATAAATGAATAAAAATATGAATGGGTGAAGACAGTAGTGACAGTACTTAGAGCTTTTGTTCTAGTCCTTTTGGAGGTCCATTCCTCTACCTAGGTTTTGCAAGCACCTAAGCAAGCCAACTGGTATCTGCTATTTGAGTGTGAAGTTCTAACACACACATACCCAGGTACATGCCCACACAAACCTCTTGAGTCACAGAGAAAGGAGCTGGAAGGTGTATTTAGAAGATCTTGTCCCCTGATTCTAATTAGAACTCTTAGGTTAAAAACCACTTAATTAAAATAAACAGTGTACATTATACCCTCTTTGGTGTCAACATAAATTCAAACGTTATTCTATTAATTAGTGTAGCCCTTGAGTTTTTCAAAATTAGTAATTCATTCAAGGTAAAACTATGACATGAAGATCACTGAAATAAGCAGAACAGTCATGCTAAAAAGTGAAAATGGATTTTAATCTGTTAAAATTGGGTATAAACCCTTTGGGTAAAATTAGATGAGCATTTCTTAAGCTGTTCAGAAAACATTATTTTCAGGAAATGTTAATAGATAATATTTATAATGAACTATAATGGTGTTAATAGTAGGTGTGATCAGGGAATGATCATACTTTTAGCTGTGAAAAATGCCACTTATTAAATTCCCATTGTGGGGATTTAAAAAGTGTATTTTTAATATAATAAAAGAGACAAAGGGGTTTTTTTGAAATTTAACTTATTTAATCTTTTAACAAAAACTTTATTCTACGTAAGTTTTTTTGTTTTTGTTTTTGTTTTTGCCCAATGGAAATACATGTTAATAATACCATAGCCTGCAATGGCACTTTGAATTATAGAGAAAAGATGATTTTTAACATTTGACTGAAATTATTTCTATTTTGCTGTATTTTCTGAAGCTTTTATTTGCCCTGAGATGATTGAAGAACTGTGTCAATAAAAATGTTTTTATTTAGCATTATATTATTCTTTACTATAATTGATGACTTTAAACACCGACTTTAAACTTCATTGGCATCAAGCTTATTTTAGAATATAGATATTTATCTCAAAGTTTTGAAATTTAGAAAGAATTTTAGATAAAATGCTTTGCTTCTGCTTTAATATTTTATGTGTATTAACATTGACTTGAATAATTATTTGTATTAATACTTTAAACATAAATAGGCACACCACATGTATCTGTTTAGAAGCTATAGCTTCAGCTAAATTTAATAATTTTTCTCTGTAGTGAAGGACTGAGGACAGTGTCTAAATAAACAAGATTTCTACCTAATTTAATTACTTCCTCCACTAGATGACATATTATAGGTGATACCCAACAAAGATGTCTACAAATTTTATTGCTAATAAAGGTTTAGGTGTGGACTTTTAAATAAGGCTGCTGCATTTTAATTTAACACACCCAATCAAAGAGGTTTTTTTTTTAAATAGTTGTCACCATATTATCTTATTTCTTGACTTTAGATTTCATTAAAGTTTATTATATAAACTTTATGTATAAAGAATGTATGCATAAACACACATACTCTTTTTAGGTTTAAGCTGGAGGGCAGTTTGTTCTATTTTTGATGGAGGCTGGGCTGTGATGCTGTAAAGCAGAGTTAGAGTTAATTATGCTTGGTGCTTTGGTAAGGCTGTGCTATGATGAACACGAAAGGTGCTTTCTTCAGTTGAGCTACCCTCAGAGACAAACTCTGAGAAAGGAAATTGAATTCAAGCTTTTGGGGGAACACAAGTGAGACAAGGGAAGGGGAGGGAGCCTATAAAAGGTGCGTGGTTGGAAAAGCCCAATCGCCCTGGGCATCTTTGAGAGAAAGCATAAACTTTCAGTTATTTCACCAGATGGAAATAGTGTATCTACCAATTATTGGCAGTCATTGGCTGAGACCTGCTCGTGGAGAGTATTCACTGCCCTTTTATTTATTTATTTTTTTGAGGGCAGTGTCATTGACCCTCATATGTGGGACCGAACCGATGTCGCTGGCTTCCAAAGTCAGCGCTTAACCACCGCGCCACTTGGCCGACCCTTCACTGCCCTTTTAAATGCAATGGAAGGAACAGAAAAATCATGTGGCAAAACTTTTCATGTATTTGAAAGTGAAAGTCTTTGAGTTGGGAAGCTGGGATACTGTCAGGGCCAAGGGGATATGGGAAGGTCACTGATTCCTTATTCTAGTTACCGAATGGATTTCTCTTCCCTGCATGGTGCAGTATTCAGTCAGGCTCTCTTACAAGGTTGTCCCAAAGGGGATGCTAAGTGCAATCAAACATAATCAACAAATTTTATTGGACATCTATGCCAATGCCACAGTAATTGAGGTAGACTATACAGCAAGATAAAAAGTAGTCTGATAAGGAAGGTAATAAAATTTATAGTCCTACATTTTTAAGCATTGCATATGAGAGCCGGCTAAGTGGTGCGTTGGTTAGGAGCTGGCTTGGAATGCCAGCTCTGAGCAGCAGGACCCTGGTTCAAATCCCACATATGAGGGCCAGTGACACTGCCCTCTATAACTAAGGTGGTGAACAACAGCTCCACCTGGTTGCTTCTACAGCTAAGATGATGAAAAATAGCTCCACCTGGAGCTGGGCTGCTGTGAATTGCCGCGATGGTGGGCTGCAGCCTCTGCTGCAGTGGGCTGCCAAAAACTACAAAGAGTGGCCAGCAGCCAGCATGAGTGACTGACAGCAAGCGGTGAGATGCCAAGAGCCACTGTGAGTGGCAGTCCAGGGGCCGGTGACCAATCTGCCGCACCCAGAAAGATTGCAATGATAATACCAACATGGGCTAGTGAAGCAACATCCTCCACAACTAAACTGAAGAAGAAAAGAACAGCAACTTGTCTGTTCCCCTTCTCTGATTCCCCAACGCTGTTCCCCTCCCCCAATTCCTCAATAAAATCTTTAAAAAAGAACAAAAAAATTGCATATGAAAATAGAAATCTTTTATGTTCTCTAAATTTTGCTGTATGTTAACCTGCTGCCCGTGACTTTCTCAATTATTGTTCTAATTGCTTCTTTCAGCAGTAGTTTTTCAGTTAAATATTATTTGAAAACATTCAATTGCTGACTGTCTTTAAATTCATATTTACCTTTGTATCTGTCCATATTTCCTAGACTGTAATTTCCTCTGCTGTAACCAATTTTGTAGCCCCAGTTCCAGAAATAATGAATGATTAAAAACTATATTTATAGAGTTATGTGTGGTAAGTTTGTGTGGTAATTTATAAAGATACCAGGAATTAGGACACTTGAAATTGAGGCAGTGTAATTAGATTTCAAAATTTAGAAGTAGAGAGAAGGAAACAAAATTTCCTATATACTAATGGCAGTGGAAAGTGAGATTATTTTTAAAGGCCAATTTAACAACATCACTGAAACCACTGGCTCATCTGTTCGACTGGTAGCAATTTAACTCAATGATGTACATGCATATGTCCACAAAGATGTACCTTGAAAGATGTTCCTTGCAAAAAGCTTATATAGCTAAAACAAACCTGAAAAAAATTTAAATCAATAGTAGAAGAGGCAAAACATGATATATCTATACAATCAAATACTATGCAAGCTTAAAGGGGATGAGTTAAAATTTTAAAGCCTGATAAATGTCCAAAATGCATATATTGTTATGTATAATAGATACATTAATAAGTGCAAAAAGTAAGTGTATAAAAATATGTTTAATAATTTCTGTTTGTGTAATTTAAAAAGAGATAACCACATGCCAATATTTGAGTTGACTGAGTCAGGGGTAGGAGAATAGAGGTTTCAATTATTTATTTTAAGACTTTTTTATTGATTTTTATACCATATGCATTTGTTACATTTATAATTTAATGAAAGACATTGAAATCTCAAAAGAGTATTCTGTTGTTTAATTTTTTTTTTTTTTTTTTTAGCTGAGCCATCCTGCCACCTGTTGCCAACGGCAACTCAGCTCGGGCTGGCCTCGAACAGCTGTTGCTCAGAGCTCAGCTCGCACTCTTTTTTTTTTTTTTAATTAATTAATTGATTTTTTAATTAGTTTCAGGTGTACAACACAGTGCAATAGTTATACATTTTACCCCTCAAAGTGACAACTCCCCACCCCCAATACACCACCCCACTCCCCCCCCATATCATATATATCTATTACTCTTCCTCTTACTCTCTTCCACAGTATAATCCACATCCTGTGACTATATATATTCAATTACAGTAGGTATACCACCTCCGCTTTAGTAATACAGTGCAGTGATCAAACCTCTACTCCATCCATGAAATGGTCTCCCTAGCAAGACCTATGATCATCTGACATTCCGCAGAATATTTACAACATTATTAATTATATTCCCCAAACTGTTTTTCCTATCCCAGTGGCAATATTGTAGTTGCCTATTTTTTCAGCTCGCACTCTTGAGCGAGCTCTTAACCAACTGAGCCAGTTGGCTGGCCCTCTCAAAAGATTATTCTGTTTTATTTCCACCCAAGACATTACAGGAGATACACACCAGACCAAGATATGAACTTCAGGGTGTTCAAAGTTTTCATGTGATTTGAAAGGGTAATTCATATTTTGAGGGTGTTTTATTTTACTGCCAAATAAAACCAATATCATATGAATTATGAGAATGCATGATAATAGTTAAAAATTTATATGTTACTTTTGGAAATTTTTCCTTGAGTTAATTTAACAACAATGCCCAAATTCAAATTGATAGCAAAATATGTACTACAAAAAGGTAGATTCTAACTGGGATCTAAGGCTGCTGTAACTAATTTAAGTAGATTATGCAGCTTCATTGTGACTGTGCTTTACTTAATTCTGGACAAAATTTTTTTTTGAATAAAAATCCAGCTTCCCTGATTTCTATGAAACTTTTCATTTCAAAATAATAAAAGGGATTTCCTTTCCCTTTGGTGAATTTATACTATTCTCCCCCTGGACTATTAAAATGTCATGGGAAATAATTTATTTAGATTATGTTGCCTCATTAAACAAATATAAATGCTTCTTGAGCAAATTCAATCCAACTGCCTGCCTCTTGCTTGTGTGCATCCAAAAGCCCTCATTAATCGAGTCAGCATAGTATACCAGTGAAACCAAATACAGGGCTATTTGTTATCCCATTGTTGAGATCAGAAATAAAGCTAATAAAACATTCATCATCATTTACTAAAAACAATAGTAAAAATCTGAATCACATTATTTCATATTAGTTTTTCCCTCCATTAGAGACACAGGATTATTGAATCTATGCTGAGAGATTACATACTAAGCTTTAGATCTTACTCCAGTGTCCTAGACTATTATGAAATCATGGCACTTAGGGATTGATTCACTGAGAATTTTATACAGTATCTAATGTTTTATACTTTAGAAATGATCTTATCTTATTGTAAATAAGGTTTGCTTGTTTGATTATCTTAAGATTTAAGAAGAGCATGCAACTTGATATTTCAAACTCAGGAAGAAAGGCTACAAAACTAAATAATTAAATAAAATACAAGTAATGAAAAATAGGTATAATTTCTTGGATATATTTCTTGCACAAAAGTATTAAGCAATTTAATTTACATAAGAAGTAAGTTATTATAGCCCACATGTTAGATTTGCATTACTGTCTTATCCACTTGTTCATTGTCGGATACTTAGGTTGATTCTATATCTTGTATATTTTGAGTAATGCTGCAATGAACATGGAAGTTCAATATCTCTTAAATATTCTGTCTAAATTTCTTTTGGATATATACCCAGAAGTGGGATTTTCTGGATCATATGGTATTTTTATTTTTAATTATTTGAGAAAACTCCATACTGTTTTCCATAGTGCCAGCACCAATTTACAAATCCACCTACACATGAGGGCTCCCTTTTCTTCACATCCTCACCAACACTAATTATCTCCTGTATTTTGATGGTAGCCATTCTAGCAGGTATGAGGTGATATCTCATTGTTGTTTTGATTTGCATTTAAGTGATTTGGATTGCTGAATACTATTTCATGTGCCTATTTATCATTTGTATGTCTTCTTTGGAAAAATGTGTATTCAGTTCCTCTGTCCATGTTTTAATCACCTTGTGTTTTGGTTATTGATTTGCATGACTCCTTTATTATTTTGGATATTAACCAATATCAGATATGATTAGCAACTATTTTCTTTCATTCCGTAGGCTGCTTTTTCATTTTGTTTATGGTTTCCTATTCTGTGATGAAGCATTTTATTCTGATGTAGTTCCATTTGTTTATTTTTGCATTTGGTGTCTTTCCTTTTTGTGTCAAATCCAAAAATATCCATACCAACATCCATACTTAGGAGCTTACCTTCTATGTTATCTTCTGTGGTTTCAGGTCCCAAATTTCAGTATTTAATCCATTTTAAATTGACTGTTGTATATGGCATGACATAGGTAGGGGTCCAGGTTTCCCAACAACATTTATTGAAGAGACTATCCCCTTTGTATATTCTTTGCTCCTTTGTTGTAAATCAATTGACCATATATTCATGGGTTTAATTCTGGGCTTTCTATTCTATTGATTTATGTGTCTGTTTTTAGGCCAATAGCATACTACTTTGATTATTATAGCTTTGTAACATTTTTTTTTTCCTTTCTAAGGTTTTCTCATTCTTTGGAAACTTTTGTGGTTTCAAACAAATTTTAGAACTTCTTTTTCTCTTTATGTGAAACACACCATTGGAATTTTGATATGAATTGCACTGAATCTGTAAATCACACTGGAGAAGATGAACATTTTAACAATATTCAGTCTTCCAATCCATAAACACAGATTCTTTGCATTATTTGTGTCTTCTTCAATTTCTTTCATCAATATCTTATAATTTTCAGTGTATAAATATTTCACTTCCTTGATTAAATTTTTCCTAAGTATTTTATTCCTTTAGAGGTTATTGTAAATGGATTATTTTCTTAATTTGTCTTTCAGATAGTTTGTTGTTAACAATAAAGATCATATTCTGTATAGAATCATATTTAGTCCCCATTCTGATGTAGGTGATGTGGGTATTTTCTTGTTTGCCCAATGTGTAGGAATCACTCAGCTAGTTTCTGGATTTCTTTAAATTGATTTCAATTGATTTCTTTCAATTGCTCTGCATGTAGCTGTAGATTGAATGTGTCTGTGGTAAGAAGTGAGTTCAGGAGGCTCCTATATCTTTGTCTTGGGCTGGAATCTCTCCAAAAGGGTCTATTTAAGAAGTACACATGCTTTAAAATATGAACTATAAATTTATTATACGCAAGTGTCAAATTATATATATATGAGTCTTGCTGATACTGTAGAGAAAGAAGCTTTAAATTAAAATGTGGGTATTAAAAATTATATATTACAAGGCAATCCTTGTGGTTTAATTTAATGAAATAAAAATACCTCATAGTATCCACATTTGCAATTAGAGGCTAAATTTATAACAGTTTAAATGTATTAAATACCATCATGCTTTTGACAGGTTCTAATAGTAAAAGGAATTTTATAAGACAAAGTATCACAGGCATATATATCAATGATTACTGAAAAATGGTATATATTTATTTCCATAATAAAAATATTTAGTCCAATAATTTATATCTGTATATTATTCTCTCAGCAAATGTTCTTGCAGGCATGCCTATACATTTTAGAAATCCTTGTTTAATAGTTCAACAGATGATTTTTATATGCTACACATTAAGCTAATTAGCATACATTTTAATAAAGTTCACATGTGGCTATCCAATCTCTCCATGTAAAATTTTTGCTTCGGGTATCTTAACGTGTTTTTTAAACTTGCTTTATATATGAAACACCTGGCTTTTCTATTTCCCCTTACTTTCTATGACAAATGTTCAAAGAGAATATGCTGGTTGAAGTGCCTTCCAATAAAGGGAGTAAAGAAACCCAAAATATTAGTCTATGCAAAGCCTTTTGGTATTATAAGTTATAATTTTCTTATACATGCCTTTTTTCTATGATGATGTTTTATTTCTTCTGCATATATGAAAACGAGGGGTTCAACTTAAAAAACTTTGCCATGCTATTCCTTTATGCCATATTTAAAAATAAACATCATCAGAGCACTCTTGATATCTGTGTACAATGGAGCATAATAGAAAGTCATAAGCAATTAAAAAGGCTTCCCAATTTCACAAAAGAGACAAGAGCCACCACTCTAACACAATTGTTGTGAAAATATCTGTAATTTATTTACAGTGAACTATTTGTCATTTCAGTCTGGTCCTGTTATCCATTTGCAGGTTAAATGTCATTATCAAAGTTCTCAGATCTACTTAGTGATCGATAAATTAAAGTTGACCTTCCCAGAAAAATCTTTTCAAGTTAATATAGATTATAATTCCTATGTGAGAAAAGCATTATTTAAATATACCATTATCAAATATTTACTTCCAAGTTCCAATTAATTTAAATCACCAGAGTAATAAAGCATAATTTCTTTAAATATTATTTTAATATAGTAAAGAGGTAAAAAGAAAAAGTTATCTTTTTATATTTTATCTGTCTATATAGGAAAATTTATGATATTTTTGAAGTGCCTAAATTGCTCCAGCCTGCCAATTAACACGCAGTCCTAAACTAAAGACATAGTGAGAACTTAAATATTGTCAAGGGACATAGAGCTATTCAACAGTAAAAATCCTTGAAAACAATAAACTTTGTAGGTAAAATAAAAACAAAACAAACAAATACTTTACTTGGAGACATGTCTGTGAAAGTTATCAGTTGGAAGGTGCAGAATCTTTATTTTTTGGTAAGGACCTGATGTTTATTCCAAAGTAGTAAAACTGAGACTATAAAACTGACCTATGAAAGAGTGGTTCTTGATGGTATGTAGATAGGATGGATCTGAGATGACAAAAGAAAGGCAAGAGAGGAGAGATGTGGTACATGTTGAAAAAGTCCAGCTCTCTATCTCCTTATGTGGTTATATAAAGTCCAAGAGCATTGATAGTTACTTCTCTAAACAGCTTCCTCCCACAGTGAATAATATTGTTTCTTACAGATTTATAGATCTTTATTGGTGAATAATAATACAAGGCAATTCATCTTCTTGATGAAGTATATAGAGGGAAGAATTTAGTGATCTGGCTTCAGGATGAGGGCTGGAGGGACAGCATTTCTTTGGCAGAGGAGCCAGCAGAAGCTAGTGTTTCTTTGTTGAGTCTTCCTCCATCCCAGTGTGCAGACACAGGTAGGTGCCAGGTCTGCTTCTCCATCAATCTGGCTAACACCATTTGTCCCACCCTGGTGATTTCCTAGGACGTGGTCCCACCCAACTTGCAGGGCCACCTGAGGCACTTTCGGTGATTTTTCCATACAAACAACCTGTCTTGCCTGATGCTGCAGACTTTCCTAGAATCTCTCAAATGTTCACAAAACCCAAACAAATAGTATCTGACTTCAGTATGCCCCATAACTCTTACTGAGAAGCTCTAATGACAGCCAGCCTTGGTTTGCAGCTTGGCCTCTTGAGGTAATGGCAAACCCAGTGTAGGTGGTGCCCATCTGCGGGTTGCTTTGTGACTCATGCCAGGAGGCCCTGGGCAGAGCATAAGCTGACACTGAACATAGTCTGTGGCAGTGCCCCTCCAAGGAGGTCCCAACGGTGGCATGCTCACTGGCCAACTGCAGAAAGATGCAGAACACCATCCAGCTGCCTCCACAAACCACACACCCAAAAAACAGACTGGGCAGGCACCAGAACCCCACTAAAGCAAATCCTGTTCTATAGAATCAGCCCTTGCACAACAACTCCTCCACTGTAGTCACAGAGAGTTCTCACAACCAATCAGCCCCAGGGTCAATCTCTCCTACTGACATGGAAACAGCAACCAAGGCTCAACTACAACAGGACAGCATACACAACTCACATAAGGGACAAACCTGGAGAACATGGCTCAGGTGACCAGGGAGACTGTGCCACTGAGCCCCACAAGACGCCTACTACATAAGGCCACTCTGCTAAGACTGGGGTGCATAGCAGCCCTATTTAATACATAGAAATAAACACAAGAAGACAGAAAAATGGGGAGACAAAGAAACATATCCCAAAAGAAAAAAACTCCAGAAAAAGAACTAAACAAAATGGAGACAAGCAATCTACCAGATGCAGAATTCAAAACACTGGTAATAAGGAGCTCAATGATCTCAGGCAGAACGTCAACAAAAAGATAGGAAACATAAAAATGGAGATAGAAAACATAAAAAGGAAAAAAACAGTCAGGAATGAAAAATACATTAGAAGGAATCAACAATAGATTAGATGAACCAGAGGATTAAATCAGCAATTTAGATAACAAGGTAGCAGAAAACACCCAATCCTAACAGCAATCCTAACAAAAAAGAAGCCATAAAAATGAGGATAGTTAACAGGGCCTCAGGGACAACATCAAGAATGCCAACATTCTCATAATAGGGATATGAGAAAGAGAAGAGAGCAAGCAAGGAATTAAAAGCCTATTTGAAGAAATAATGACTGAAAATTTCCCTAACCTGGACAAGGAAATAGACATACAAGCCCCAAGAAGTACAGACAGTCCCAAACAAAGTGAACCCAAAGAGACCCACACCAAGATATATCATAATTAAAACTCCAGAGTTTAAAGACAAAGAGAGAATTTTAAAAGCAACAAGAGAAAATCAGTTAGTTACTTACAAGGGAACTTCCATAAGACTGTCAGCTGATTTCTCAACTGAAATTTGCAGGCCAGAAGAGATTGGGATGAAATATTCAAAGTGATGAAAAACTAGGGCCTAAAAGCAAGACTACTCTATCCAGCAAAGCTATCTTCTACCAGAAGCAATGTGTGACAAGGAGCCTTTCCGTTATGATCACAAAATACAGTGAATGCTGCTGCCGAGTGTCATCCAATGGAAAGGCAGGGATCTTCAATATGGGAAGCGGTACATCAAACCATAGTAACAGTGTGTGACAAGTTTCAACATGTTCAATGCAGTCAGTCAGGTGTGAGTCATGGCTGAGAGAAGGTGTGTTTTAAAGTGTGCCATAAATCGTCCTCCATTATGGCAATGTTCCGTGTCACACTTCACTTCTGGTATGGCAATTTCTGTCAAACAAAAACATTGCAGTGCATCCTCATCCACCTTATTCACCGGATCTGACACCGTGCAACTTCTGGCTGTTCCCCAGAGTCAAAATGATTCAGGATATTGAGGCAGCCATGACAGTGCAACTAAAGACACTCACATAAAAAGGACTTCCAGAATGGCTTCAGAAAGTGGCAATGTGTGTTTTACTATAATAATTTTTTTTTAAATTTAAACATTCACTTCATTGTTTGATCACACCTTGTAATATTGTAATAACTATGTATGATGTTATATTGATGTTAGATGCATTGGGGTGATATGGGAGGGGTTTGGGTGGCAGGGTGTAAAAGGTGAAGGGATTAAGAACTACAAATTGATAGTTACAAAATAGTTTTGGGGAATTAAACATAGGGAATATAGTCAATAATATGGTAATAAATATGTATAGTGCCAGGTAGGTACAAGACTAGACATGGGATCATTTCTTAAATTATATGTGTCTAACCACTATGCTATACCATGACATTAATATAAGTAATATTGAATGTCAACTGCAATTGAAAAATTAAAAAAGGGGGGGAAAAGTGAAGGAGAATAATTGGTTCAAATTTCCAGGTATAAAACAAATAATTCATGGGGATGTAATGTACAGCATAGGGAAAATAGTCAATAATATTGTAATAGTGTGGTACAGTTTCAGGTGGTTGCTGGACTTATTACGGTGATCACTTCTTTAGGTATATGAATGTTGAATAAGTATGGTATATTCCTAAAATTAATATAATATATGTTACTATATTTTAATAAAAATATTTACAATATACTTATGTGTATATTATGTTTACTACATATACAGATATATTATGAATATATTTCATATAGATGTCAAATTCAGAACAAGATTCTTATAATGGCCATACTCTCCTGTCAATTAAAAGGATAATTTCACATACTAAATTATGTTATTTTGTTAGCCAAATTTAATTAGATTATGTTATTTGCAGTTCTTTTTGTTAACTAGTCATGCTGCATTAATTCAACATATTAAAAAGAATAGCTTAGTTATGATGAAGCCTTTCATTTCCAACATACTTCCAAGGCAGGGTTATTATTTCCATTTTACAAATGAGGTAAGACAACCTAACAGGTTAAGTGGTTAAATTACATAATCTTCAGAGAAAATGTGAGACCCAAGAGGCCAAACTATTTGCTAATTCTCTTGCTCCACTACTCCATGATCCAAAGCCATTTTTGAAGGCATACATTACATAATACTCAATGCAGGTTATTTATTTTTAGCTGACTCTGAAGTATTTTGTTCAGAATGATCACTTCAGGGAACATGTTTTCAGCATATGTCAACATAAAAGATGATGATGACATAAATAATTATGATAGATTGTCTACGTATTGGATCTGAATTTAGGTTTCAAACTCATCTTGCTATTATTGTATTTAGGAAATTGTTTAAATTGCTTGCAATATGAGGTGTTATTTGTAACCTCCTGTCTCCCTAGGTGTTGATAAAGATAAATCACTACACCATTTCACATGCTTTCTTTCTGCCCACACCTTACTCTCTTGCTGCATACCAAACAACTTGCAGTCCTGTCATTCATTATTAGTGATCATCAGGTTTAGGAGACTTTAATATACACTTCCATTAAGTTATTTTTTTATTAAAATGTTATACATTAATAAGTATCTTTTATTTTCAAGGTACTTTGAAACCTTTATTTATCTTTTCTATCTCCCGAATTTTGCTTCTCAAATTTATTCCATCAATAAAGTAATTTTTCTATTCTACTTGTCACCTTTCCATGTTTTTTACTATGACAGCATTTGAAACATTTAGTATATATCATGTTACAATAAGCACTTTAATTAACTCTTCTCTGCACCTAATTGTTTCCTAACTCATTGATATATTAGTTCACACTTTATTTTTCATTATACTCCCACTGACCTGTCATGGATGTTAATCTCTTCCTGACTGAATGGGCTATAGAAGCTTCATAGCTATTTAACCTGATATTTTCCTTCTTCTCCCTCAATCATTCCAAGTTCCCTTGTTGATCATCGTTTCTCAAAACTTGCTTTCCTCAAACATATTTATAATCACACTATATGTTGTCAACTTTTCAGTAAATTGAATAAAAAATAATATGGCTAGCTGTCTATACACTCCCCTCTAGTTTACTTATCTGCCTTACTTTGAACTGGTTCCAACCATTGGTAATATAGACTGCATGCTTCTCAGTGATCCATATTATGTGCATGCTGGCTGGATTTTTATTATGCAGTAATATGGCTTTACATTGACATGTGCATTATTCTTATCTACCAAGTTAGTCATAATGATAGATGTTACGATTTTATAATACAACAATGTTTGATACGTCCTTTAATAACATAATGATTTGCCAAAAGACCTAACTTTAAATTATTATAATTTATATTATTGTTGTTGCAATCGTTATTTTAAATTTTGACAATGTATTGTGAACCTATTATATACAAATTAGTATGCATTGTTTCAGTTGATCTTTGTTACTATAGTGTAAAGAAAGTATTAAAATATTAAAGCATGAAAGAGCTGAAGCTTGTAGAATGGAGGTAAATTATCAAAAGTCATATAATTGATTAAGTGCCAGATTCATATCTCAAACCTAGATTTCTTTATTGATAATCTAACTATGTTGTGGTAGTCATGAAGCTTAACAGAAAGTTTTAGCTAAAACAATTGTGTGTATCTCTACTTCAAAAATAAATGATTTCCAATATTTAAAGAAAAGTCTATACCAGCATAACACTGCCCCATCTATGTCCTTTTTCTTTTTCACATATGACCCAATATTTGTTCCCAGTTAAGCTATTCTATTCATTATCACCTATCGTGCAACTCTTCCTTCATGGAGTACCTGACTCATAAACAATGACGAGTACAGGTAAAAATAATAAGAGGCAGATAACAAGTGTCTTTTACATCTATCAACAAATTACATTCTATATTAAAAAAATAGCTTTATTTGAAATGATATCTGAAACTACTATTTAAACTTCTAAACATGAAAAATAATAAGATTTTTAAGTGTGTAAAATAAATGATGTATTCTTAAATGTAGTGAAAGGCAAAAATGTTAAACATAAAGTCGTTGAGTTTTAAAAAATGTAAAATACTCTTTGGCCCTCACCTCAATCATTATAGAAAATCTGTTCACTACTCTATTTAGTTTCCAGGAGAGTCCATTCTGCCTTCCCATTTTGAAGGAAAAATTTTACTTCTGTTGTACAGTGTAGTTTTTCTTGGCCTTGAACTGCATCAAAATTGAATTGTGAAGAATGTTGTCAATTTGGGTCTTCTGACAAGCAGACCTTCTTATATATTTAGACATACAAAGGATTTATTGGGAAAACACTTATGAAGAATAAAAAGGGCAGAGATAGGAATTGAAAGGAAAAGCCTTTAGTCTGTGATACAAGTCTGATACCTGAAACATAGAAGAGAAGGGAGAAGGATTAGGTAGGAACAGCCTTAGACTGCAATGTAATTCTGAGAATGTTCTGACCAGACTTGTAGCGAAAACTACAGCAAGGATTGCCTAAAATGTCTTCTTACTGTTGTACATTCTGTGCGTTGTACAAATTTGCAATGACATGCATACAGTGCCATACAGAGTATTTTCACTTCCCTAAAAATCAACTGTGCTCAAAATATGTATTCTTCCCTCTCCCCTAATATTTGGGAACAATGAACTTCTACTGTCTCCGTAGTTTTGCCTTTCCCAGAATGTCTGTAGTTGGAATAACACAGTTTGCAGCCTATTCAGACTGGCTTCTTTTACATAGCAACATGTATTTAAGTTTCCTCTATGTCTTTTCATGGCTTGATAGCTCATTTCTCTTTAGTGCTGAATAATATTCCATTGTCTGGATATACAAGCTTATTTATCCATTCACCCGCTGAAGGACACTTGATTGTTTCCCAGTTTCAACAATTATGAATAAAGCTATTATAAAATCCATGAGCAGGCTTTTCTGCACACATAGTTTTGAACTTCTTTGGGTAAATACAACAGGTCCTCAAATAATGTAATTTTGTTCAATGTCTTTTGGTTATAACATTGATGAGATGCTGTAGGAATTTAACTCTTGTTTCTATTAATTAGCCTATGGTAAAATTGGTTTTGTCATTTTGCTTAATTGTGCAGAACTTAATGATGGTGTTAAGTGAGTACTTACTGTACTAAGGAGTGTGATTATTGGATCATTTGGTAACAGTATGTTTAATTTTGTAAGAAACTGCCAAACTGCCAAACTGTCTTCCAAGTGGTATTCCCTTCAACAATGAATGAAAGTTCCTGTTGGTTCATATCCTCATCAGCATGTGATATTTTCAGTGTTCTAGATTATGACCATTCTAATAGATGTGAAATTAGCATTTCACCTATGATATAGAATGTAGAATATCTTTTCATATGCTTAATCTCTCTATCTCTCTCTTGGCTTTAATTTGGATTTTATTTGCTTTACTTTAAATTTTTGGTTGGTTATGGTATAAGATAAAGTAATCAATTCAAGATGTTTCTTATTCACTCATGTAGATGTTATTTGCTATAAATCTCCACCCAGGTAATCCTTTAGTTGCATGATACAAATTTTGATACTAGTGTTTTCATTTTCATTTGACTCAAATACTTTCTATCTTTACTTAATCTTTGACTTGTGACCTATTTTTGTGTGTTATTTAGCTTCAAAATATGTGTAAAGTTTTACATGATTTGCTTCCTTTTGAATTTACAAAAACTTGTTTTACTGGCCATGATTGAGTATTTTTGGTAAATGTTTCATTTGTGCTTGAAAATAATATGTATTCTACTATAGTTGAATGTGCTTTTCTATAAATGTCACCTTCAAGTTTGTGGAATATATGTTTCATGTGTTCTATATTCTTACCAACTTCCTGTCTTCTATCAATTATCAAGAGATGAGTATTAAAAACTAACTATAACTTTGGATTTGTATATTTGTGCTTGAAATTCTATCAGTGTTTGCTTGACATAATTTGAGGGTCTGTTATATGCATGCTATTTAGATTATGTCCTCTTGATGAATTGACCCATTAATCAATAGTCCATGATACTTTTTATACCTGATCATATTTTTTTCTCTGAAATAAAACTTGTTTGGTATTAAGATAGCCTCTTCAGCTTTCTTTTGATTAATATCATTATTATTATTACCAGTATGCTGTTATCTATCTTTTCACTTTAGGACCTCTGTTTCTTTTAAGTGGACTTCTTGTTGGTAGTAGATAGTTGTACCTTGTTTTTGTATCTATCAAACAATCTACAACTTTTAGTTTGGTTGTTTAGACAATTTACATTCTTTATGACATTCGATAAAAAATTTAAAAATAGTATTTTATTGTGACCCTTGTATGTACCATCTAATGTTCTTCCTTTTTTTTTTTTTTTTTTTTTTTTTTTTTTAGCTGAGCCATCCTGCCACCTATTGGCAGCTCAACGGCAACTCAGCTCAGGCTGGCCTCAAACCGCTGTTGCTCAGAGCTCAACTCGCACTCTTGAGTGAGCTCTTAAACAACTGAGGCACTGGGCCGGCCCTTAATGTTCTTCCTTTTGTTTGTAGATTTTTATCTGTTACCATTTTCATTCTGCCTAAAGGCCCTTCCTTCATGTTTTTCATATTACAGGATGACTGGTGATAAATGATTTCATCATTTGTGTGCCTGTAAAAGTATGGGTATATGACTCTGAGTTGATATTTTTGTGTGTCATTTTGTTTTTCCCTTTCAGTTCCTTAAAGATATTGCTATAATGTCTTCTTGCTTTTATTGTTTCTCAGAGATGTATCTTTCATATTTCTTTTTCCTCTATGTGTCATGTCATTTTTTTTTTTTTTTTTAAATTCTGGCTGCTTTTACATTTTCATTTTTATTGTTAGTTATAAGCAGTCGATTAAGATGTGCTTTGTTTTTGTTTATAGCATAATTCATTGAGCTCATGGATCTGTGGATTTATAGGTTTCACCGAATATGGAAAATATAGACATTATTTTCTTTAGTATAGTTTCAGCTGCTCCTCCATCCCCAATCTTCTTCTGGGACTACAATTATCCATACCTTAGGCTTTTGTCTAATAGTTTGTTAATGCTCTGTTTATTTTTTTTAAGTCCTTTTTCTCTCAATTTTAATTTTGTATAGTTTTTGTTGTTATATTTTTATATTTACTAACCTTCTGTTCTGAAATATCTAACATGTAATTTATTTTATTATATTTGTACTTTTCATGTCAAACACTGTATTTTTTATCTCTAAAGTATGATTTAGACCTTTTTAAATATATCCATATATCTACTTAACACAATCTAATCTTCCTTAGGTTTCTTGGTTATATAGAATAAAGCTATTTTAACTGTTTTAATGACTTTGTATATTAATTTTGCCATCTGTGTTATTTCTGGGTCAATTTTAATTGGCTTAGAGGAGGTCTTGTTATTAAGCTTTGTTATATGAGATCAGAGTAATATTTATTCAGGACAACTTTACCTCATGCCCAGATAAAGAACATGGTCATTATTCTACTGGATAACTCATGATTCAAGAGGATTTCCATCTGGCTGGAGGGATCAGTAACTATTTTCAGCTTAAGTGAACTCTAGATATTATTTAATCTTTGAAGATAGTTCTGTTCTCTGCCTTTATTTTTCTTTATATACCAGAGATGCCAACAAAACGTAAACAAGTGGACTTTTTGGTCAACATTGCTTAAGCAGTAGTTTACTGTAATCAGAAGTGTCTGCTTGTTGATGGTAACCACTTTGAGCACCTCTTGTCATTGCAGAAGTCAAATGTGACTTGTATTCATTTTTTTTATCAGTATATATTGAGTATTATGACTTTAATACAGTTTTCCTTTCTTAAAATGTGTATACATTTTTTTGGCACCCTCTGTATATGCACTGATGAGTACTCAACTAAAATCAAGAAGTGGGACCCTTTCAGAATTCTAAGGGTTTATCTCGGCATATCTCACTCTTCGTGTTACCCTGCCACGTAATCTCTGTCTCCTCAACCTCTCCAGACTCTCACAACATCTTTTCAACTCATGAAGATTTCTGGGCTCTGCATGGGAAACTCTCTGATCCATAAGTGTTCCAATCATAGGGATCATTTCTTTGCTTCCTGTGTCTCAAGTATAACTAACTGCCCTTCTTTGCCTAATGTTTAATATCTTGGGAATTATTGTTTCATATGTTATTTTATTTTAATTTCAGGTGGGAGTGTATATTTTGTCCCTGTTATTGCATGTTGGTCAGAAGCAGAATAATGAAGTTATATTTTAATACCAATTAATTTGCTAACTAGCTAAAACTGCTCTATGACATATATATGCAGCTTATTTTACAAAGAACATTTTTATGAATATATAAATTTCTATTCACTTGTTTGATTTTTATATATAGACTGTAAAACTATAACATCAGCAATTTTAGAAATAGAAAGAAATATCGGACAACAATACATTGCAGGCTTTAGGCATATTTATCCTGAGAAGTGTTTGATGTATTATTGCTACCTTTGAGATGGAGGGGCACAGATTAAAAATAAAATGGGTGAGAAACCTGTTGGGGCTGAGAATGGCACCCTGCTGACAGCCAACAAGAAATCAGGGACCTCAGGAACCATTAAATTTGTGATAATTTGTTATGGCAGGAGTAAGAAACGAATACATACTATCTCCCATTTTCTCTAGCTGCTATGGAATAAATTTGAGATATCATATTTTAGTCAGGGCTTCAACAAAGATTATAAAACAGATTACAATTAATAGTCCATATGAGGTTGGAAATCACTGTTACGTCAGTGTTCATTTTGGTTTTACAGGGAGATATTTCATATAGTTTAACTGACTTTTCGAAAATAACATAGTAAGCATCAGACCACAGAATTGAATTTTAAAAAATTATGAAAGTAATTCATTAGATACTTTTTGTTCATGGTGATATATTTCAGAGAAAAAATGTAATATCTACTTATCATCTGATGAGTTTCCCTAAAGTTGATCCTATGTAAAACTAGTGAAGGTAAAGGTTTATAATAGTATTAAAGGGTAAATGGGATCAAATATATGGTGATGGACGGAGAACTGACTCTGGGTGGTGAACACACAATGTGATATACAGATGATGTATTACAAAATTGTACACTTGAAAGCTATGTAATTTTACTAACCATTGTCACCCCAATAAACTTTAAATATTAAAAAAAAAGAAATTAGAGCGCTCTGTAGATAGACTTGGTCAAAATACTGAACATAAATTCCCCAACACTGCTTCTTGTTAAACTACAGGAAATAAAATATCATTAAAGTAACATAACTAAGTATGTTTGAAACTTCAACAAATTAAGACAGTGTGGGGGCAAAACTTGATTTTTCTAGAACTGTTTCATCTATTTTTTAGGAATCTTTAGATATGTATATACGTGGCTCAGGGATTACATAGTTGAGTTTAAACTACATTATTCTGAAGTCAAAATTTTAGTTCTGTGTTTTTATAATATACCAAATCTGACTTCAGCTATATTTACCATGAAAATTAGATCATGGGAACTGCCGTGTGCAGTTCAATTTTATGCTTAAAATGATTTCTATAGAATATTACATTTTTGGTCATAATGGTACTTTTTCAAAATCAAGTACACCTTTAAAAAATAAACATAATAAAGCAGTGGTTTAATCTTTATGCCATATGACTCCATGGGCTAAAATGAGATAAGGGTAAGTTTTCATCACTTTTCATGTTTTATTACACACAGATTAGGTTCAGTTCCTAATACTGGTAACTTTTCTTTTATTCAATTCAGTATCTTTCAAATGCCGTCTCTAATTTATGTAAAGATTAACTACTATGAAAACTCTTTATACTTTACGCTGAAGCATAACTCCTTCAGATTCAAGAACTCAGCTCTCACCAATTTAAACTCATAGCTGCCAGTCACTACATCTCTATATACAAACAAAAAATTCTCCACCTCTGCCAACGACTCCCCCCTCAAAATCCAAAAATGACAGTAATTGTATGTGCACAACAGATATGCTAAGAGTAATTTATATCTTTTCATGATATTTCCCCAATAATTGACGTTCTTTAATTTTCTTTTTTCTTATCTCTGTTCTGACCTTTGGTGGGGACATCAAGATGAACTCATGCATGGGCAATAATCAGTTCTAACATGTAACTTCTCTTGTTCTCTCAGTGGAAACACATACATCTAGCTACATTTATTCATATTTATTTATGTTTTAAACCTTTACATAAGAGTTCTTCTCATTATAGCAACCAGTTAATCAGGATGTATACTATAATTGATATTCCCTAATTGCTCACAGAATTAAAGAAAACATAACAAAACAAACAAACAACAACAAAAAAACACTCTGAAAGGATTAACTCATCTGGGAAACTGTTTGCAGAGAGAGTTTACCTCAAACATTTCAAACAGAAGATAGTTTTCAATGGGCTGAAGATAAATAGAAGTGCTGATGGCTAAACCACCAGGTCATTTTTATGAGAATAGCAACATTGACAATAAGAGTGAAATATTGGAAACCATGTAACACCTATCTATTAAACAGTGGTTTAAGGTATTATGGTACATTCAGTGAACACACATGTAAGAAATGTGTTATCACTCAAGTCTATTTTAACTTAATATAGTGTCTATGATCTACTCTGAATCTATTGAATAGATTATTCCAGATGGTAATTAGAAATCAATCATTTATTGTACAGGGGCAGTGTCATCTGCAGAGTAAACTTTCTCTAAGTGTGCTATCCGAAAAGAATCCCTTGCTGTTATCCCTGATGTTCGAAAGACTCACAACTACAATCATGGCCACACGTTTAAAATACATGCATACTTTTGAACTCTTCTAAGAATGGCTATGACCATAATAAAATTATAGCACACTGCATGGGCATCTTTTCTTCAGTATTTATGGCAATGCTCTTGACAAGTCTGGAAGAGCACAATCATACCCTAATACCATGGGCCATCTGCTACTATAGATGCCAGGTTCTGGTCTATTAACAGTTTTGATGGTAGCAAAACAGTTATTTCTTTGCTAGGGGTAATGAAAAATGTGTACAGTTGGTACCCTCAAATATAATTCAAGTATCATGGCTTTTTTCATAAAGGTTTAGAATGCAGATGGGTTAGTGGACCAAAGCCATATTCATCAGATGTAAGATGTATAGGAATAGAAAACTCCTATCTGCTAGGCTAGAGCTGTGTATGAGTTTTCTGAACACAGCAGGAGGTAACAGGACAAATGTGTTTTGCACTCCCTGGTTTGACCTCTTATCCTTCCCACAAGCTGTGACCTTAGACCATCTCTCTGATTCCAGCTCTCATGCTTTCCTTCTTTTATTTATATATATATATATTTTTTCAATTATAGTTGAATTTTAATATTATTTTATATTAGTTCCAAATGTACAACATAGTGGTTAGATATTTATATAATTTATCAAGGGATGCTCCCAATTAGTCTAGTACCCACCTGAAACTATACAAGTTATTACAATATTATCAACTGTATTCTCTATGCTGTACTTTACATCCCTGTGACTATTTTGAAACTACCAATATGTACTTCTTAATCCCTTCACCTTTTTAAACCCAGCTCCACAACACCCTCGCATCTGGTAGCCATCACTTTGTTCTCTGTATCTATGAGTTTGTTTCTGTTTTTGTTTATTTATTTTGTTCTTTAGATTACACATATAACAGGTCATATGGTATTTGTCTTTCTCTGTCTGGCTTATTTCACTCTATGTCCATGCATGTTATCACAAACGGTGTTTTTTGTTTTTTGTTATGGCTGAGTGATAGTCCATTGTATACGAGTATATGTACCACCTCTTCTTGCCAATCATTTTTTGATGGACACTTAGGTTGCTTCCACATTTTGGGTATTGTAAATAGTGCTGCAATGACATGAGGGTGCATATATCTTTTACAATTTTTTTTTAAAATTTCTTTGGATAAATACCCAGAAGTGGAATTGCTGAGTCATAAGGTAGTTCTATTTTTAATATTTTTGGAGCCTCCAAACTAATTCCATAGTGGCTAAGCCAATTTGCAATCCCAACAACAGTACACAAGGGTTCCCTTTTCTCCACATCCTTGCCAACACTTTTTTTTTTTTTGATTTATTGATGATAGCCATTCTGAAAGTAGTGAAATAGTATCTCATTGTGGTTTTTATTTGCATTTCTCTAATGATTAGTGATGTTGAACATCTCTTCACATGTCTGTTGGCCATCTGTATGTCCCCTTTGGAGAAATGTCTATTCAGGTCCCCTGCCCATTTGTTAATTGGATTGTTTGTTTTTTTGGTGTTGAGCTGCAGGAGTTCTTTACAAATTTTGGATATTAACCCCTTATTAGATGTATCATTGACAAATATCTTCTCCCATTCAGTAGGTTGTCTCATTTTGATGATGGTTTCTTTTGCTATGAAAACACTTTTTAGTTTCATGTAGTTCCATTTGTTTATTTTTTCGTTTGTTTCTCTTGCCCAAGGAGATATATCAGGAAAAATATTACTAAGAGCAAATGTCAGAGAGCTTGCTATCTGTTTCTTCTAGGAGTTTTATGGTTTTGGGTATATGTAAGTGTTTAATCCACATTGAGCTTATTCTTGTATATGGAGTAAGAAAGTGGTCCAGTTTCATTTTTTTGCATATATCTGTCCAGTTTTCCCAACACCACCTATTGAATAGATTGCCTTCACTCCACTATATGTTATTTATTTATTTATTTGTTTGTTTGTTTGTTTGTTTTGATGCTAAATGAAATTATTGTCATAATTTCCCTTTCTGATAGTCTGTTATTAGTGGATAAAAATTCCACTGCTTTTTGTATATTAATTTTGTGTCCTACACATTTACTAGTTCTAATAGATTTTCGATGGGGTCTTTAGGGTTTTCAATATATTGTATCATGTCATCTGCCAATAGTGACAATTTTGTTTCTTCCCTTCCAGTTGGTTGCTTTTTGTTCCTTTTTCATTATGGTTGCTGTGGCTAGGCTTCTAATGCCATGTTAAATAAGAGTGCTGAAAGTGGATATCCTTATCTTGTTTCTAATCTAAGGAAACTGATTTCAGCTTTTCCCCATTGAATATGATGTTAGCTGTTGGTTTGTGATATATGGCCTTTATATGTTGAGTTATGTTCCTTCTATTCCAGTTTTCTGCGTTTTGGATTTTTTTTTTATCATAAATGGATGCTGGATTTTGTCAAATATTTCTTCTGTGTCTATGATGTGATCATATGATTTTTATCTTTCATTTTGTTTATGTGGTTTATCCCTTAATTGATTTTCAAATATTGAACCAAACTGCATCCCAGAAATAAACCCCACTTGATCATGGTGCATGATCTTTTTAATGTATTGTTGGATTCAGTTTGTTAATATTTTCTTGGGGATTTTTTTAATCTATGTTCATTTGGGATATTGGAGTATAGTTTTGTCTTTTTGTAGTGTTTTGTCTGGTTTTGGTATAGGGTAATTGTGGCCTTGTTAAATGACCTTGGGAGCCTTCCCTCCTGTTGGATAGTTTGGAATAATTTGAGGAGAATAGGTGTGAATTCTTCTTTGAATGTTTGGTAAATTTACCTGTGAAGCCATTCAATCCAAGACTTCTGTTTGTTGGGAAATTTTTAAATTTCTGACTCAATTTCATTAGTAGATATAGGTTGGTTAGGATTTTTTTTTCTTTTTGATTAAGTTTTGAAGATTGGGTGTTTCTAGAAATTTATCCATTTCTTCCAGATTGTCCAATTTGTTGGCATATAATTGTGCATAATATTTTTTTTATATCCTTTGTATTTCTGTGGTATCCATTGTCATTTCTCCTCTTCCGTTTGTGATTCTATTTATTTGGGTCCTCTGGTTTTCTTTTGCTTTGTTTTTTTGCTTTTTGTTTTTTGTTTTTCTCAGCTGAGCCATCCTGCCACCTGTTGGCAGCTCAGCGGCAGCTCAGCTCAGGGGAGGAATTGAACTGGCAATCTCGTTGCTCAGAGCTCACACTCTTGAGAGAGCTCTTAACCAACTGAGCCACTCAGCCACCCTCCCTCTCTGATTAAAGAGATGAGTCTAATTAAAGATTTATCAATTTTGTTTAGCTTTTTAGAAAACTAGTTCTTGGTTTCATTGATTTTTTTTTCATAGATTTCTGCTCTGATCTTTATTATTTCTTCCTGCTACTCATTTTGGGCTCTTTTTGATGTTCTTTTTTTAGTTCCTTTAGGCAGAAAGTTAAATTGTTTAATTGAGACTTTTCTTGTTTCTTCAGGTAGGCCTGTACTGCTATGAGTTTCCTACTTAAGACTGCTTTAACTGTGTCCCATAGATTTTGGGTTGTGGTGCTTTCATTTTCATTTGTCTCAAGGTATCTTTTGATTTCTTTCTGATCCCATTGTTGATCCACTCGCTTTTTAGTAACATGTTATTTAGCCTCCATGTGTTTGTGTGTTTTTTGTTTTTTTTCTTGTAATTTATTTCTAGTTTCACACCATTGTGGTTGGAGAAGACACTTGATATGACTTTAATTCTCTTAAATTTATAGAGACTTGTTTTGTGGCCTAACAAGTGCTCTATCTTTGAAAATATTCCATGTGCTCTGAAAGGAATGAATATTCTGCTGCTTTGGAGTGGAATGCTCTAAAAGTATCAATGAAATTCATTTGATCTAGTGTGTTACTTGCCTCCATTTCATTTAGTTCCTTTTTGGGAGTTTTCTCCTCTTTTTTCAATTGGGAAATGTTTCTTCATTTTAGCTGCCTTTATGTGTTTGTTTATATGTATTAGGTAGATCTGCTATGTTTCTCACCTTTCACCAGGTGAGCTTATATAGTAGGTGTCCTGTGGGGACCAGTGACACAGTCATTGATCACGTGTGCCAGGTGCTCCAGCAATGTCCATTGTGTGCGTTGTGGTTCTCTCCTGTTGTAGCTGAAACTTGGAGGCTGTTGGCATGTCAGTGGGTGGCATCAACTCTCTCTGAGGCTGAGTGGCTGTGAGGGTTGGCCACTCCCACAGTTTATGAGCTGCTATGTAGGAGCTGACCACACAGAAAGGTTTTTGCCCCAGTCTTGTGTGCCTGTTGAGACCACCCTTTGGGTATGCAGCTTGTGAGACTAAGCATGTAATGCTCCATGGAGGTCTAAAACTGGCCTCCAGGTTTGTTGTTTCTGGGACCTCTTGGGAGGGGCTCCCATCTAGGACAAATTCAACCATTACCTGTGACGGGCCAGGGGCTACCTGGTAGGAGCTACAAAGCTATCCACTTTTGGTTGCTGCCTATGTTGTACCTGCAGCCACATGGGAGATGTGAAGCTGAGAACCGAGACCAGTTGTTACCTGTACCAGACCTGGGCCAGCTTAGGAAAAGGCCCAGGGTACCCCAAGGACTGATGTCATATGCTGACTACCTGTAAGGCTCAGCTATTGAAAGGGTTTCAGGCTGTACATGAATTAGGTGAGGCAGGGTGCCAGGTAGTCAAAGGGTGGTGCAATTGGGTTCACCAGTTTAATGCATGTATGGCACAAATGTTGAGCCTGGGGCCCCTCACAAATGTATCAGAGCATACCAGGGCCAGCCACTGCCTGCCTCCAGCCTACAGACCCTGGTGACTTGTCCAGGAAATACTGCAGCACTGGTTTGAACTGGTTGCCAGGCACAGAAAATAACTCCATTAGTACTGTGAGAGTTGGGCAGGGCCTGGTCCCAATGAATCATCAGTGTTGAGTGAGCTGAGTTCACCAGGCCAGTGCAGTTTCACATTTGCTCATGTGGCAAAGGGCTCTACAACGAAAGGTGGTGCTCACCTGTAGACTACATAGGAGGAGGGCTCAATACAAGAATAATTGTGACTGTCCCTCTAGCCCTCATCTGGAAGCCACACATCTCAGTCTCTCTCTGTATGTCTCTGGTGCCTCTCAAGTTGCTTTCCCTCTGCCAGAGCCCATGGTTAGTGCCTGTAAGTGAGTGAGTCTGTACATGGGAACCTTTAGATGACATTTACATTTCTAGCTGCACTCTGTTTGACCCGACTGTGTGGAATCTCCACTGATTTTTATAGCCAGATGTTGTGGGGACTCTTGTTCCTGACACCGGAAATCTGGTCTGGGAAGCCCAGTGTTGGCCTGGGACCCCTTGCTCCTCAGATGGGACCTCTACTGTCAAGATATTACTCCCAATGCTCAACCACCACACTTGGGTGTGGGACCAGCTCATTTTATGGCTCTACCCCCGCTACCAGTCTCAACTTGGCCTCTTCTTTATATCCTTAGTTATAGGAGTTCTGTTTAGTTAGTCTTCAGATGATTCTTGAGGTTGATTATTGTAAAATTTAGTTGCAATTTTAAAGTGTCATAGGAAGTTGCAAGCATAGATTTTAACTACTCTGCCATCTTGCCTGGAACTCTCCCATGCCTTCCTTCTTTTAGTTTTATGTAATGACACCTCCCATTACTTAGGCTGTTGAATTTGGCCTATGACCACCTCTGCTCCCACTTCACCTGTGGTAACTTCTTGGACCCCACTAATTTCCTTATCACTATGTAATTGGGAGTGGGGTAGGGTAGGGGTGGAAAGATTTTTGTTGTTTGCTTTTAAATATTATCAGCCTTGAAGCTTGAAGACATCCTGACATGTGTGTCCCAGTGTGCTGAATATTGCAGCCTATAATGTCATACTGCACTTACTTAAATATCAACTTCCTCACTCACAAGCCATGCAATCTTAAGAGTGTAATTAAATTTCCCAACTCTCAGTTTCTTAATTTAAAAAGTGTGGATATGACAGTGCTTTCATATAGAGTTGTCATAAAGATTAACTTTGATAATATCAATTTAAAATGTTTAACACAGAGGCAATTATCACATAAATATTAGTATTTATTAATAATCATAAGTGTTCTCCTTCCAAGGTAATTCAAATATGGAGCATTATGTGCTATAGACTTAGTATAGACATTGCTTGGCCTATATACACTTAATCTTCATTATTTGCAAATTCTATATCTGTGATTTGTCAAAATCAATACCTGCGACACTTTCATGGTAATTTTCAAACATGCACAGAACCTCAAAACTAAGTCATTCAATGCCCAAGATTTCAGCTTAAGTCTAATAAGAGACCACTGTCTTCTTGGTTCAGTTCTCCTGCTGCAAATTAGTAGTATCCTTTATGCGATGCAGACAGTGCTGAACTGTGTGCTTTCTTTGGTGATTTGTTGTCTATAATGGCTCCCAAACAGAGTACTGAACTGCTGTCTACTGTTTGTAAACATGAGTGTGCCTTATGGAGAATACATGTGTTTGACAAGCTTTGTTTAGTCATGAGTTATAGTGCTTTTTGGTAGTGAGTTTGATGGTCATGAATCAATAATATTCACATCCAGAAAAAAAGAAGAGGAAATTCACCAATCTGTACATCAGTGCATACTATATGTGCTAAAGTAACATTTATAGTGCATGATGAAACCATAGAAAAGACAGAAAAGCTGCTAAAATTGTAAATTCAAGAAATGGGAACTATAAAATAGTGTAATGGACAATATTGTTGTGAGGTTAAAAGCAAAAACAAAACAAAACCAAACCCAAAAATAACAGCAAAAAAGTCATATTATCCCAGGGTCATGAAAAGAAATGCCAAACACTCCTTGGTGTGTGATAGCTGGTTCATAAGTTTCAAAAGGAACATGGTGCAATAAATATACCTGCAGATCAAGCAAGTTCTGCAGATCCGGAGACTCCAAAATAATTTATTTAAAAATTTCTGCTAAATCTTATGTAGGAGAAGGGTTATATGGAAGAACAGATTTTCAATGCTGATGAGACTAAATTATTTAATAAGAATGTTAGTAAATAAACATGTATGACACATGTGGCATTTTGAATGAGGAAAATGTTGCAACTAGAGGCTTACAAGAACCTAACCCATGATTTTCCCTAGGAGCAGTAATTCATTTTTTGCTAATTCTGTGTTCATGGTGACTTTACAGATCAGAACTACCATGAATAATGAGAGTCGATATACTGAGGTGTTACCAGATTTACTAAGAAAAGAAAGCAGCACTGTGATATACTGAAGGACAGTAGACTTTTACTTTCTCACTAATGGTATAATAAGGAAATTTTTATTTATTATACTTATATAAAAGCTTACCTTGGTGCTGCTTTAAAGAAAATCATTACTAAATTAAAAGGTCCATTTTTATGTCAGGGGTTCTGATTTAATGTCCATATATTACATGTATATATTGGTGTCATTAGTTACATAAGACAGTGTCAGCCACGAACGGCTAAATAACTCCCATGAAAAGGTCCAGACATTCTGTGCCTGTCTTGAGCGACTAACTAATACAATAAAAAGGTCAGATGTTAAAGGTGAATACAAAGGGATTGAAACCCTTCATTAAGCTTAAACTCACATACCACACAACACTCTGCTGGAAGAAATTGAGAACATCTTTTACTGACGATTATTTTTACAAGAATCAATATTTTCTACCTTTACATTTCTTACTGTGTCAGTTACCATCTCTGATAAACAGTAATCACATAAACTGCATTCAGGGAAGAAACTAGCTATTTTATTTTAAAAAGAAGTTTGTTTCCTGGTATTATTCATTTAAGGAATAACTGTGTTTGTGCTAAGTCAGGCACCTAAAGCCCCTGTAATGCTATTACAGTTTGCTTAGTATTTACTAATTGATATTGATTATGTCTGTATGAGGTGAATAGTTCAACCAAATTTGTATTAAAAATATCAATTCTGTATTATCATTTTAAGTAACATTATTAGGTTGCTTCCCACTTGTTTTGCTTTTGTTTTTGTTTTACTTATTATACCTGGATAATGTTTCATTTCTTTTCCACATGTCATTCGCAGAATTTTTTTTTAATGGATACAGCTTGTTTAGCAAAGATGTCAACCAATGAGCCATTTTATTGCGATCTCTTTTCTAGCTTTGTATTTCTTGCTTTTGATTTATTTTATGATTTTTTTAATACCATAAAAACTTAGCTCAAGGGAAATTTATGTCACATATGGTATGATCTGTAGTTATAGTGTAGAATGTCATAGTTATTTATAAGCAGGTTTCACAATGTCTGAGTGACAATGAAGGTCAACAATGCAGTTTTAGAGGCACTAATACAATCAAACACTTAAAGTACTTAGCAAGTCCAGGAGCTGTTCCAAGTACTTTACACACAATAACTCATTTAATTAACAAAGTAACCCTATAAAGTAAGAAATATCTCTATCATTTATAGATTGCAGGAAGTGAGGCATAGAGAATTTAACTTATCCATGCCATCCAGCCAGAAAACAACAGAGCCAAGTTTTAAACTCAGGGGGTCTGACTATAGAATCTGTGTCTTAAACCACTATCTTGCTCTTTACACTGAAGAAAGCACCTATCTGTATATTGTTTCACTGACTTCACAATAATCCTGCAAAACCAGCCATTTCAGAAATCTTCCGAATTTCCCTTTGGACTCCCACTGATTTGATCACCCTGAATCTTACCCTCAGCTATACCCATAGCTCACAACATTCAATTTTGCTGCCTTGAAGCTAGCTGTAGACTGAACTTCCCAGTTGATTAATTTTCTATACTGTATATCATATAGCCATCCTAGGAATGATAGCCAGATTCTAGGTGAGTGACAGCCTAGGGTTTTAATCAAGATTCTTTTGGTTAAAAAGCTACACAAATGAACTTAAGCAGGAGAAATAGGATAGGTAGAATTTATCAAAAGGAGAAAGGGATATTATATGAAACTCCAAGTAAGAAAACACAATCAGAGGAGATTAAAACCCAGAAACAGAAACCTGTTAAAAAAAAAAAAAATCGACCCCCAAACTTCCTCAGTCCTTCCTTCTCTTTAGGACATCATGTTCCCCCTATGTTTTATTTTGTTCACATGTCTTTTTCTTTCTACAAACTGGTTTTCTCTCTTTTTCTGGGTGTACAGCAGAAGGTGGCTATCCTTTATCTCCAAAGTTCACATGCCTCTCATTTGTGACCAACAGATTCTGACTAACATCTTTGAATCTCAATTCTAAATCCTGAATTGGGAGAATATGATTGACGATTTGGATGGCATGTGCCATACAGAAGGGCAGTGTCTATTTTTGACTGTATGTAGATTAATACACTTTTTCTCACATGGCTTCTTTAATGTTTCGGGTGTCACTAAAATAAATAATCAAATTCCCATTCTGAATAGAAAATAAAATAAAGATATCATATTGTGTATTTTTCCATTATGCTACAGAGAGACAGGCTGCTTTGGGTTGTTCTTCAGGGTCATTAACATTAAGCATAATTACCCAAGTCTACAAAAAAAGTGTAATATTCAAATACATTCTTTTCATGATTTGAGAAGACACTGCTCTATTCAGAATGTAAGAATAAAATTTGGCAATTATGGAGTCAGGATATAAGTGTTCTTGACTTTTTAAAAATTAGATTTCATAGCCTTTAAGAGAACTTTACAGTAAAGGAAAGAAATATGAGCTGTAAGGAATTCTGAACTTTAACAATAAGCAAGAAAATTAGGGAGATCCTATACAGTAGTTTGATTCATGAAAACTATGACTAGAGAAAAATGTGGATAAGCAGTATATTTTTATGTGAAAATATTAAAAGCAAAGTCAAAATTAAGGTGTTATCAATTTATTCCTAGATTTATGTGATAAGAGCATATCTTGTCTGTTTATCCCCTCTGCCTATTTCAGCATCTATTTATCTTGCCCCATAAATTGTTACAATATGAATTTTCTGAAATATCAATTTTATTAGTTTTGCTTGATATTCCTGTAGTTCCAAGCTGCCCTGATGTGACCTTATTGTGATTAAATTGTGTATGAAGGCAAACAAATTGTAAAGCAATGATTCAGAATTATGAGTAGTCAGAATTATAGTTACAGTTATAGCAAACTAGAGGTCAAATATTACAGTTGTTTCATTAAACATATATCTTTAGAAATTTTATAAAATCATTGATTTATTTGGCTATACTCTACCTAGATATTTTCTCTAATAGAATTTCAAAAAATCTACCTTTTAATCAATTTATTTTACTAAATTATGAAAAAGCAAGACTTTCAAAAAGACAAACATTTCTAGGTTTTAGTATTTAGATATGTGTATGTGTGTCAGTTTAATTGACAGATCTGTTCATAGAACACAGCTCAAGATAATGCTTTAAAATAGCATTCAGAATAATAAATCTGAATAGAGGTTTTCTGGAATGTATGTTTATAATAGCTAGAATGACTTTTAGTTTATCTTTTTGAAAGACAACACATACTTCTCAACAGATCAGAATGCAAAAAAGTTAATTGTTGTTATTTCACTTATGCATAAATCTTCATAAATCAACTATAATTAAATATTTTTCTTTTACTTAAGTTTGGGAAAATTTAGCTGAATTAAGCAGACTCCTAAACATAAATGAATTCAGATCTATATATCCTATTCACAGCCTTCTTCTGACATTGTCATCTGTTGTCACTACAGAACTGTGAAAAAGTCTACCCAGAAGAAATCATACCATTACAGAAGGAGAGAGCTGAACAAGCAGGTAGGCTTTCTTTACTATCATGTAGTTAAGCTATCATGTCCAGGAAAAATCACTGGGAAAGAGTGATATCAACTACAACTCCAGAACTGAGGAGAACCTAAGTCAGCAAAAAATATTGCCTAAGTAGGCCTAGGTGTGGACAAGGACGGACAAATGAGGATTATCATTGTGGTACACAGTCTTAGATAACCTTCACCATACAGCAACCTTGTATTGAGACTCATTTTCCCGTGTGTCCTGAATGGAGTTTTATGGGGAAAATGCAACTCATATTTAAATATTGGTATATTGTGTCACTTATTGTAGTTTGCAAAATAATAGAGACTACAAACTGACAGCTGTGGTCCAAAATATTATAGTTTAAGGGTACTTAAACTAAGAAGTAGAACACAACGTTCATAAAGAAAATGTATTCCTAAGTAAATTAGACCACAATTAAATATATCTAGAGAACATTGCAGATTCATTGGCTGGTGATAAGAGAAAATTACTGTAAAATATTAGAACTCTGGTTTTCAATATTTGTATTTGAAAAATAATTTTAACTGTCACTTAAATACAGATATAGCGACTTCTTTCTTCAAATGGCTAAGGTCTACGTGTATCAAGTGCACTATTAAAGTTGAACATACATTTTTACAATAAATGAAATATTTTTTTATAATTCTGTTAATATTTAAATTTCAATAAAATTAAGTGTTGACAATGTAAAACTTGCTAACTCTGGTAAAATTACTAATTTTACTAAATTACAATTACTAAAATGTACTAATTTTACTAAGGAACTAATATACTCCTTCCTACATTTTAAAATTTAGGATTAGGAACAGTATCATGTGCATTCCAACCAAACTTTACTGTATCTTAATCAAGCCCATACCATCAAATGAGACTAATAAGGGGTCAGGTACACCTCACCCTAAATTATAATTTACTGTCTTAGAATTTCATTTTAAAATATTCCTTTTTCTTAATCAGAAGTAACTGAGAAAAGCTTTTCTCGGCAAAATGATTTCTTTTTTGTTAAATATCCAGGAATATGAGACCTGTGATACTTTATAAAATTTGAAAAGAATATTTAAAACAGCTTTTAAGTTAATGGTGACTTTTAGGACAATTTTATATTTTTCAATCTGCATCTCAATTGCTAATTTTGTGGGGGAAGTAAAAGCATTATACCAACTAATCTCATCTTTGGGAGATCCTTCTGTAGGGATATTTTGTTTACCGGAGCCATGTCCATATTGGGAGGAGGACCCGCTCTGTTAGTTTAATTTTTGCCCTTCCGACAGTGGCAAGGTTCAAACTTTGTCCATCTGTGGGGAATAACCTCATCAAGGGAAAAAGAGAGAAAATGACTCCTTAATTCACTTCTTACAATTATTCAAAACATGGTATAGTGTACCAAGGGAAATTAAATAAAAATATATCTCAAACCAAATTAAATAAAATTTTTTGAAATGCTGTAAATAAACCTCTGAAAAAGTTTTACTTCCTTTAAATAAAAGTCGGGTTTTTTTATCACCTAGTCTTTTATACCACAGATTTTCACAGTGCACAGCTTCTCTGAAGAAATATGAAAGCCACATTTCTCTCTGCCATAGACTACCTTCTTTCTTTTCTGAAAGTTAAAAATATATTACAGTTCATATTACTTTTTCCTATCGTAAAACCTGAGCCAGAAGAAATCTAATAGAATTTGAAGCTTTATAACAGAGGTAATATTTTTGAACTGTTTTTCATCAGAGTGGAAGTGTTAGCTACCTAATATTATAATCCCATTGGTTTCCTATCCCAGTGGCTAAATATGATACTATTCACGAATAGTTATTTCTTCTCTCAGTATATAGCATAATTATTACTGTATATTCCTAAATTTTATAACTGGAATTATTTTTATATTTTTGCCTGTTTCACTTATTATTTTATAATTACTTGATTATTCAGAATGTCTAATAATAGAAGGAAATGTATTCAAAATGGCGTTCACATAGATATCTAATTATCATTATTTGATAGATGGTGACCTTTATGTCCATATTGTGACTATAAATATTGGGTGTAAACATTTTATGTATGTATAAGGCCAAAACTTCTTGTGAAAAATGCCAGGCAATGATCTTCAAGAATGATCGTTTGGGGATACTTTTGTCAACATTTGTCTCCTACCAAGTCAATAGTTATTAATCGCTTCATTACAGTGTGCTGAAAAGTAATTAGGTTCTTTCTATACCATTTGGTTCATAATTTGACATATATTCAACTATTTCTGATCCTGTTATTCTTTAAATATTTGAATCAAAAGAAATGAAGGCATTGATTATGATGCCTCAGTTTTAGGCCTATTTTCTCACTTACTATGTGAGTAACCTATTGAAAAATTCTCAGAACTTTTACATACCAAAGACAATGAAAAGGTAGAGTGAAATGAGCATACCTCTGCTTTCTCTTAATCTACTGTCATGCTTATTAAAACATATTTTCAACCAATTTCATATATATATATGTCAGATATTTTCAACCAATTTCATATATATATATATATATATATATATATATATGTCAGATTTGTTGTTAATCATTAAAAACTGGAAACAATCTAAAGTCCTTCTACTGGTGAATGGATGAAAATTGTGCTTCCCACACAATGGAATACTATTCAGTAATAACAATATATAACTCCTGCTATACACAAGATGGATTACTTTCAAATTTACTTTATTGTTAAAGAGGATTTGGAAGAATACATAGTGTACATTTTTATTTATGTGGCCTCCTGGCAAAGTCAAAGGTACAGGGTAAGAAAAGAGAATGGTGTTTTTAGAGGCTGTAATTGGATGGGGAAATATTGATAACAAAGAGAAATAAGAAATTTCATGGGATAACATAGCAGGTATATACGAGTATCTTGATTGTGGGGATAGTTACACAAATGTGTGGCTTTGTCAAAACTCATAGCTGTACACTAAAATGTATGACTCAGTGCTATGTAAATAATAATTTGTTTGAATATTATCAATATGCTATAAGTGTTTCCTCCTGGCACCTTTCACTCAGAGATCAACATAATTAAATATACACAGAAGAAGAGGTTTTAATGTAATAAGATAATCACTATTCAAGACAGATAATACATACTGGAGGATCTACTCTATGCCAAACACGATCCTTAATGCTTCATACACATTATATAATTTAAACTGCTAGTATAGACACTTTCCAGATAAAAGACATTTTAGGTAGGTCAAAATAACTTACATATTTACCAAGGAGAATTTGGAAAGGCAGAGGCTGATTCCAGCCTTGCCGCCAGTCTTGTTTTTGTCTCTTTTACTTAGTACATTTCCAGAAAATACCTTGCACTTTAGCTAATCAGTGAACGTAAAAATAAAGGTATCTTTTAATTTGAGGAGACTCCATTGAAATTATGGTCATAAAGAAATTGTTAGAACAAGCCCTTCAATAAATTTGTAAAACTTTCTTAATATTATGAAAAAAAGTGGAAGGAACAAATAGAAATATGGACTTAGGATGTACTTACATTTTTTGTAGAAAAAGCCAAAATTTTACAAAGGGATCAACACTTGATCTTTCATATGATTCACATGCTATTTCTAAGTGCTCATTAATTGCAAAGTACTGAAAAAAGATTTTGCAGTTACTAGTTAGATTAGGGTAATAATTATATGTCAAGTTGATAAACTCTTGAATAATGAGGTTGATGAGACGATAGTAGATCAAATATAATTGTAAGAATAACAGAATTGCATACTGTACATTCAAATGAGACTCAAGCAGACACTATGATAAGCAAATCAAGATTTTAAATTTCCAAATTTCATTTTTAATGTAGCAAAAGCTTTCTCAATTTTTCCGAAAGACCAGTTTTTTTGCTATCAATTGTTTGCAAAAAAAAAACATGCTTTAAGTATAATCAAAAGTGTGCAAGATTGGCTATGAAATATCAAAACTGGCATTACAGGTCATATTACCATAAAGCTTATGATATACAAATAGAAGCTTTATGTATCTGCATTAGCATTAATACTTAATGCTTGCTTTTGTATTGCATTAAACGGGTACTAAAATAGCACACATTTATACATATGACTGAAGATAAATGGAATATATCTGCTTTCATTATAAACATTTAATAAAGGTTTATTGTTTAATAATCCTTGTCCAGGTTTATTTACCTCAACCTTTTCTCAGCCTTTCATACATATGATAAATTATGAGTAAAAATTAGTGAAATGAATGAATGTTAGTATACGAGTATAGGGAATTGAATGACCCAAGCCAAATTGATCTCACACAAATTTACTCTGTTTTCTTTTTTTTTTTTTTTTTTTGGCTAATAATTGTGGTCACCGAAAAATTTTGAAGACCATTAGAATTAGCTACTTCCCTCTAAAATGTTTTACTATTTATTTATAGTAAAAGTGAGCCTCAGACTATTAAGACAATGTCATACATTTAATTTGCTGACTACTTGCTAGTGGGCAATCACTAACATGTTTCATACAACCTCTTCATTAACCTCAAGCAAGTCCTAGTTCCTTTCTTTTGAGATGTTCAGAGAACTACCTGTGTAAGTGTCCATTCAAAGCAAACACATCAAAATTCCAAAGGCCAGAATTCTACTACTGTACTAACAGAAATCAGGCATCTAGAATTCCAGATTCAAGCCTGGCACAGAGCTATTTAAATAATGAGACAAGGGCATTTGTAAGGATAGTAGCAATAGGTCTTGCTGTTATATGGTCTGTGCAGCCAAGGACAGGGAGTATCTCGACAATGATTTCTTCAATCTGCATTTTTATACTGACCTTATCAATGAGACCTTATTTGTAATAGTCAACATGTTCATTAGCTGGCCACTCTTTTCTTCTTTTCTCATTACAACCCATTTCTCAAATTTACCATGCTAATTAAGAAAGTGCTGATCACAGTACAGAAAATAGAATCACCTTTTAACCACACTATGAAGAATGTAGCTACCTGATGGAAAAATATATTCTTTGGAATGCTGACTGCACTTGGTTTATAGCTTAACCTAAAAATCACACAATATCACAATCTATGTGAAATGTTTTCAAGAATCACAGTTGTTATGTGAAGGGAAAAATGAACATCAATAGTGTCAATTATATTTTATTCTGTTTCTATTAAGTTTTCAGTAACTTTGGTTCAGTTTTCTTGGTAGGAAATGGTCATTCTCACTCTATATAAAATTAAACAGCAACAAGCTTCATTTACCAAAATAGACAAAATGATAATATTTCTAGACTATGGATTGTTTTACTTAAAAATTGCCTTGTTTCTTCAGACAATCATTTTTCCAAGCTTAAAAATTATGAAAGCAAATAGATTTTCCATGAACATATACTAAAAGATTTTTTAAAATATGCTTTTATATGTTTCAAACTATATTGCATCTAATGAGCTATTAAGTATTCATTTAAGGCATCCCTAAGATAACTATTGGCATTTTAAGCTTTTGCAACTTAAGGAAATGGAAGAAGCTATTTTCAGTCTTTTATAATAAACTGAGAAAAGAATGAGAGAAATGAATAGTTTCTCTTAATAGAAATTTTATGCCAGTGTGGCTCCACTGAAGGAATCACACTACAGGAGGAAAGGAAAAAGAAATGTACATCTAATAAGTAATATTTTCCTTTATAGGTTCATATAATTAGATCAACTACCACAACGCAAAAAAAATAACCTTGCAAAAGCATTTAATTCTTCTTAATAGGAGGACAGTCAGAGATGTAGCAAACTATCCTAGATACATAGGTCTGGGTATTAGTGCTTAGTAATTTCTGATTAGTTTTTAATTCTGTCATTTCCTTAAGTGGAAGTCTTATATTAGAAGTAACATATGGGACATAATATATCATCTCTGACATTTTCATTACAAAACCCACCATTTCTCTAGATTTCAGTTTCATCATTTGTTAAAAATATGGAATATTATTCAAGGTAACTCAATAAGTTCTCACTTTTCATACAGCCTCTCTCTTTTAAGCACATAGAAGGAGTTCAAAAAGTATACAAAAATAGAAAATTAAATGACAGAGATGGGCTCCAAAACGACGAACACTTTTAGACAATGTATGAAATCAAAACACACCACAGTGATCAGTGCTAATGACACTTCTGCTTTGCTTTCATTCCAGAAGTTGGAAGAAACATGCAGGAATTTAGCAGGGATGAGTAATAAGATCTATCCAATTCTAACCAAAAAGAGGAGAGTTCGGGTAAGCTTCCAGAGGGGTTCTTATCTAAGGGGCACACAGGGAAGAGTAGGGAGAGAACATTTATCACAAGCGCGTGGGGGATATCATATCAGGAATGTACACTTGTGACTTTGCAAGCTGTTATCTAGAGCAGGTCCTCATGGGAAGGGTTATTGTCAGTTTAAGACCACTTGGCCACACAATTGATACCTAGACAGCAATATTAGGGAGTAGTTTAGCTAAACTCTCACAATGGGGAACGAGGGTACTTCTAGTGTTTGCAACTCAGCACACAAAATGGTTCTCCAGACATTATATCTTTTTCTAAGTAGTAAGGCAGAGAAAAGAAGGAGAGGACATTTCCTATTTCCCCTCTGTTTATTCCATTAGCTGGAGCATACCCATAAGATCACAACTATCTCTAGGCTAGGAGGCTACAATATACACTCTATATTCCAATTGATCATATGCATAGCTACAATATAGGTGTGCTATTACTGCAGAGAAAACAATGATTCTCTAGGATAACCAGCAATCTCTGCCACAAATTTTGAACAAGTAATTGATAAACATACATTTAATTAAGAATATATTTAATTGAATATTAAATGTATGATATTTGTGTGAGAAACATTAAAATTAAAAAAATAGATGCCACTAAAGGATGGAAGAGGTGATATTCAATGGTATTTAAAATATCTATGAGAGAAAGAAGATAAACATTTAATAAAAACTAGAGGATTCAAGCAATGAAATTAATGATTGATTTTATAGATATATATTAAATAATGTACCCCTCACATAGAGAATACATATAACTTTCAAGCCATCAAGGATTACAACAAATATTAAGCACTTTCTAATTTAAAATGGATATATTAACACAAGTTTTAGTTTAATATTTAACTAAAATAGAAATAATTAAAAGCAAACAATAGTGTGAGTTTACATATCATCCATTTATTTATTTTACATTGAAATAGCAGAAAACAGCATTGTAGGACTATACCGTCAGAGTTTCTGATTCAGAAAGGCATTTATAGCTTAGGAGTAAAACTTATAAAAAAGATACAGTTAATTAACATTTTCTCAGCTTAACAACATAAATATAATAAAGCCAAAAAATAACAGGAGATAGAGAAGTAGATATAAACATTTTAGTAGTAAAAGACTTCAATTTCTTCTCAATGACAGACTAAGTAAAAAATAAGAATAAAGTAAGGACACAGAAAGGCTAAATCATGAAATAATTATGTAGATATCAATAACACATAAGAAAAAGGATAAAACTTCTTTCAGTGGCAATGAAACATTCATGGTGATTCATCATATATTAGAGTACAAAGTAAATTAAAAGAAATAAAGTTGTAGGTGTAAATGATATTACCTTATCACAATGTGATAAAATTAGACAAAAATCAGAAATCAGAAAAGGTTCTCTCTCAAGGAAGTTACAAAAAACAGAATACATTCCCTCTTAAACATATTTTAGGTCAATTTTAAAATATTTTTAAAAATTGAATAGCTAGAATAATATGAAAATTGAAATATCAGAATCTTGACATAATTAAATTAGTGCTTGGGGACACTTTAAAGCCTGTGTATTAATAGAATAAATCATGTAATGAAATGATATTAAATAGTAATTATAAAATATTAGAAAAGCACAACAAAATAAGTTTAAATGAAATAAAAGGAAGAGATTTATTAAAATAATAATGGATGACTTAGTGGATTATATTACACAGTTCACAATTGGTAGCTCATGTAACATCATCATCTTATGACCCACGATTATGTGGTCACCTAATCTAAGAGCAAATGCTAAAATATTTTTCAAAATGAGTAAAGTTACTTACCAAAGAAGGCATAGCTGCAGTACCCTAGAGGTCTCCTCTGTATATCGCTTATTGGAATTTGGCACATTCTCATTCAATGTCTTGCTTCTCCACACACACATATCAACATTGATCAGGTTATAGGTTCACAAGCATCACGACTCAGCTGAGAACCTTCTGTCCTTTGGGCTGCACTCAAACCTAGCAGTCTTTCAGGTTATTTAATAAATTATTCTCAACAGCATGCCCAGATGTGGCATACGTTGCCCTCATATTCCTGAAATATCAACTGCAACAAACAATCTTAACAATTTTGGGTTCAATTAGACATTTCACATTCATAAGATTGAAATAGGCCACATCCAGCACTAGGTTTCTCAGATTTATAGAAAAATACAGAACAGTAAACTCAGCATGCCAACATCAAGAGCAATACTTGGATGAGAGTACCTGCAGATGCCCAGGGCTAGTAAGTGGCCTCAACACTGGGCAGTTTAGTATGAGGGAGTGAGACCATGGAATGATGTGGAGGTACACATCAACTCAGAATTCTGAGTTCCATATAGCAATCAATATCTCTTCTAGTAGTTTCATGAGTTTAGCTTCCAATTCACCAAAAGAGGAATATAGTACTCAATTATAAGAATCATCAAGCTCAGGAAAACCCAAAGCTATGGCTTCCCTTAGGTCTTTATGTTGTGTTTGTTTTTAATAATCCCCTAGTCCAGATGCAATTTAGTAATCAGTGTGTTTTTGTTTTGGGTTTTACCATAAACAATGTTGCCTAGTAATGCAGCTGAAATTCTACCATTATCAGTTTCCTAGTAGGTGAAAGAAGGCAAATTGAAGGACCATTTCCACTGGGAGAGAATAGAAGAGGAGAAAACTTAGTTACTGTTATCTTTACTCATACCTACCATGCATAGTAACTCTGTATTTGTAATTGTATTATGAATGTCCTTTAGGGTGTTACCTAACATGTGCCAGGCCACAGAATTCCAGCATTTGGATGAATTGCAGGCCCAAAGAGAACATTTCCTTGGGAATTACCTTCTACCCTCTGGTATACATGTCTCTGACCAAAATATTATTTTCCCCAGGATTTATCAACAAAATGTCATCAGATTATCATTTACTGGACCACTATTACGTTTTGTAGACTGGCGATTAGGAAGTCCTCTCAGACAAAGTTGGGTAAGAGAGCAGGAGAGTTCATGGAATTCTGCAGCAAAACAGTGGCGATGTCCTCAGGTTTCTCATGAAGCTAATAAAACTTGAATTGCAGGGTTCCTCATTTGGACAGCTGACCCTGAGAGATCCCTTAACAACTTTCCATTAACAATTAAATTTTTTTTGTTTTTTAAGAAAAATGTCACCTCATTTATAGAAGCTTTAGATACTAAACTATGAATCCACCAATAGCATTTTAGTTTGTTTTAATAGAGAAAAGCAAGGCAACTTCTAGAACAAGAAATAAAATAGCATTGGCTATGTTTACTTACTACAACAGAGAACATATCCTAAATAGAAGCTTCAACTGGGATCACCACTTGATTAAATGGTTATAATCCATAGTCACTTCCCATGTCCCATCCATATTCTGTACAGTCCAAAAATAAACTGACATAGCATAAGCTTCTTTCTAGAATAATAACCCTTACTCCAAAAATCAGTAAGCTAATATGGGCAATATACCAATTACCAAGTGAATTTATTAAAAATCTATATACAGGCATTGGAATAGAAATCAAAGAATGGGTTTGAGGCCCTATGAACCAAATACGTAACAATCATGAGTGAAAATTCTATCACTAGACCGTGCTAACCTTCTACCTTGATCTGTGGAACACAAATTATTCTAGATTCCAAGGACTTTGCATTTACTTAGACCTATGTCTAAAAATCCCTGAACAATTACCATGGTGCACACTTGACAGGTCTCTTTGGGAATGGCAAAAAGGAAGATTTATAACACGTACGTATTATGTTATTATAGGAATATTTATCTTTGCAACCTGGATTTAACTTCATTAAAAAAGGATCTGGAATTTTGAACTGACTCACTTCTGATAACTGGGTAAGATGCTTTAATTTTTCATTAGAGTGATTCAAGATAAGCAGTTGCTTGCCAGATCTAGATTTTTTGCTTGTTTTATTTTGTTTAGTCTTATATAACTCTTTTCCCCTTTACAATCAAATTGGACTTTACTGAGTTGCCCGTTTCTTTCTTCCCAGGACCTTCATAATCAGTTAATAATTTTTGCATTTAAATGAAGTTGTTTGGCCTCTATTACCCTGTGGTTATGTCATTCCAAATAAGACCAGGGAACCCATCAAAATAGTAGAATCTACTACAACATCTCTGACTCTTAAGGAAACACCACTACATTTCAACAATGTTATCATTCTCATAAAAAATATAGTTCTCCCTGCTTTGATGAAAGCCTTATTTAGGGACATTAGATAGGAACTAGGTAGGAGTAGATTCCACATCTGAAATACATTGTGGCATTCATAAATAATCAGTTTTTCTATTTCTTCCACTACCTTAGACCAAGTAATTTCTGGCATCTCGTTATTTAGTAAGAGATAACCTAGTCCAAAACTCAGACAATCAACAATCAACTAGAACCATTCACAATTTTTTTTTTACTTGCAATATTAATCCTCAATCAATGTACTCTTTGAAAAACTCAGCTTTACTAAAATCTGTGTATTTCTCTTTGGTCAAATGCTCTCAGAATTCATACTCACAAATATCATTCATGCATTTTTTGAACATAAATTAACAAAGATTTGCAATACTTTTACTTTTAACTTTTTTCCTCCCCCATTAACTTTATAATTGGCCCCTTGGGAATGCTAAATTCTCAGTCTCATTACAGATCTGAATAAATTGATGAAATGAGAGTTAGTGGAAGTGTGCATGAGAAGATTAGACTGACCCCGGGATTGTTATAGAGTCTTTATGCAATGCAAGACAGCCTCATGAGGCCTTGGAGAGCAAAGGTTGCTTCTGATGACAAAAATATGATTAGTGGGTTTTGGAGTACTCTAGCAATCTCCATGCAGCCCCTCCCCCATGCAGCCATTTCTATTTTCATGTTCATGCTCTTTCATATACTTCATTAATTACTTAAATTTAAAATGATATAATTTCTGTAATTAACAATGGATAAGCTTCATTGAATAAATAATGTTTCAGACATTATTGTGAGCATGTCAGACATGTTAATTAATTTACCTTTATCAACACCTTACAAAGAAGGTATTATTATTCAAATGAGAAAACTAAAGCACAGAGATGTCAAGTTGCCCAAAGTTACAAGGATAAAAAAAAGCTGAGCCGGAACATAAATAAACCAAAGTAGTCTAGCCCTTACATGTACCTCCTATCCTGAGAGTCAGAGTTTAGTGGGTATTTTAATTCATAAACCCAAATCAAATTTTAATTTCAGCTTTCAGGTCTGTCATCAGAATATGTAATTGATAAAAAAAATCTTTTAATGTAGTCATAAAAATTATGATTGTCTTTTGAGCTGAGAAATTGGAGCTCTGAGCTTTCCATTCTCTTTCTTTAAGATGTCCAATATAGATGAAGGAGCCAGTGCACTACACAGATTCCTGGGAGTCCTAGTGTCTTTTATATATTTTTTTAACTTTTTCTGTGGAATGGCTTCACTTGGACTTTATTATAGTCATCCATAGATGATAACTTAGTTACTTCCCCAATGCACGCAATGGGCTTCCATTAGTCACGTATCTTAATTATGCTTATAAGTGAAAGAACCAGGCCATTCAACCAATTCCAGACTTCCAACAATACCATGCGAGTTGCTTTTATTCATATCAATCACTTTATATAGATTCAGACTAGTTAATTTTGATAAACATATATTGTGTGTATCCAGTTAAACAGAAAAGACTATTGTATACCTTACTAAATCATTGAAAAGTTGGTGATGAAGGCTTGAAGTTAAGCTACTAGATTCTAATATGGTAGAGGCTGGATATCATAAAGCTGAGAATTGCCCCCAAACAAGGGCATCAAGAGATACTGAGTAAAAAGAACACAGGGCATGACAAATATTCTAAGGAGAAAAAAGGACCATATATTCTAAGGACAAAAAAGGACCACATACTGATATATTTGTATACATTCTGAAGAAATAATACATATCATGAGGTTATTGATAAGAAAGAAAATCCTAGTAAAATAATAACATAAGATATTGATAAAGAAGGAAAACATATTTAGTTTCACAAAAATATTCTAGCATCATGCTTAATTAGAAACACCAGAAGCGGTACCAATAAATTCAGAATCTAGATATATTTTTCAGCTATTATTGTTATTATTCAGCAATGCCCTGGAAATTCTAGCCTATATCATCTGGTAAAATTATACAATGAGAGATATAAAAATTGGAAAGGAAGAGTTGTAATGATGTTTGCTTGCCAGTAATTTTTTATAATTGGAAAATTCAAGAAGTTTAACTAAAACAATATAAAAAAGAGCAAGAAACTCAAGGAAGTTGTGTGGTTAAAAACAATACTATTTAGAAATCAATAACTCACATAGAAACAACTACCAATCATGATACAACTTTTGATGTATAATAAAACAATAAAAAAGTATAAAATGCATATAAAATATAACTGGAATTATACAATGTTTATATAAAAATAATTTTCTAAAATATTTTAAAATTTCCTTAAATAAATAATGTAGAGTAGAAAGAAGTTACATAAGTTAGGTTTATAAATAGGAAAATCCAACATTAATGGGACAATTCTATGTTAATCAATACATTTATAACATACTCAATAAAAATGACAAAAGGAGTTTTTGAATCAAAAATAAGATTGTAATAATGTTGTAAAAATTTTGTGGCATGTCAGATAGTCACATGTCTTGTTAGGGAGACCACTTCATGGATGGAGTAGAGGCTTGATCACTGCACTGTACACCTGAAAGTGATGTTGTATAGTATTGTATGCCAACTGTAACTGAATATGTGGATGGTCACGGGATGTGGAATATACTGTGGAGGGGAGTCAGGGGAGTTGTGATAGATATGTATGATATGGGGGGGAGTGGGGTGGCGAACTGGGAGAGGGGTTGTCACTTTGGGGGGTAAAGAGTATAACTATTGCATTGTGTTGTACACCTGAAACTAATAAAATAAATAAATAAATAAATAAATAAATAAATAAATAAATAAGATTGTAAATTTTACAGGAAATAATGAATCAAATAAAAATTCTGAGGAAATTCTGAAAATTAAGAATAATAAGCAATGCTATTTCTAACAGACAACAAAATATATTATAATGCCATAATAAACCATGTGATACTGGCACATGAATAGAAAAATCAACAAGCTAAATCTAAGGTTTTAAAATATCTCCAGATGCATAAAGTCTTTTAATATGTGATAAAATTGATGATTCTGACCAAGGAAAAATAATGAAACTTTTTAAAAAGTGACTTAAGCCCATCTGATTGTTAATTTAACAGAAAGGATATTATGGATCCCTATCTCAACCCAAAACTAAGATAAATTCTAATTTTATTTAAGCAATGTTACATAAAAAAACAAAAGGAAGATTAAAAAAGAATAAGAAGAACAGCAGAAGAGGACAAGGAAACAAAGAACAGAGGCAACTATAAAGAAACAAAATTATTGAAGAAATCATGGTAAAATCTTTAATCTTGGATTTTGGAAGTCTTTTCTAACTTGGTAAAAATAAATTTAAAATTCCAGAAATTTTGATTGGAAACTCTGATATATAAATTTAAAAAAACAATTGACTATGGCAAAAAAATAAGTGACACCACAACACTTGAGGTAAAAACAAAATCAAACTGGGAAAATACTTGCAATATTTACTAAAAAGGATAATTTCATTAAGAGACAAAAAATTTGAAATCAATAAGAAAAAGGGCAATGGGTGAATATCAAATATAAAATCATTTTAAACAGTAAATTTACTAAAAGATGTCTCTTCCTGTCATTACTTATCCATTGAGAGAATAATAGTCAATTTCACTTATTAAAGACAAATGAATATTAAAATTAACTGAAATATATCTTCAGCTATTAGAGGAACTAAAGTTGTAACCATTTGGTAGCATATTAAATTAGGATTTAGGTTCTCATGTACATTGCTGTGATTAGCACAGTAAACTGTTACTGTTTCATGGTCCAGCATCCACAAAAGTAACATGGCAAAATTTATAAAAACACCAAACACATATGACATTTGGCCCAAAAAAATATTGATATAAATTGGAGATGTATATAAATACACACATAAATCAATTACTTATACTAAATTCTTTTTTAAATTTCTTTTTCTTTTAATTAAAATTTATTAGGGTGACAACGTTTATTAAAATTACATAGGTTGCAAGTGTATGATTCTGTAAGACATCATCTATACATTGTGTGCTCACCACCCAGAGTCAGTTCTCCTTTCATCAATCAAATCTTTCAAAAATATTTTTATGGAATTAAGGACATGAAAGAAGAACTGAATAAATGGAAATTTAACTGATGGGAAGATATAAGGGTGCAGATAAAGAAAAGACCTTAATACTTAATCTGTCAATTTAAAGTGATGTAACTGATGTTTAATATCGCTTGCTAAAAATATTTTTTAAAAAGGGAAATATAAATGATTTCATAAGAACAATTCTTAAACCTACCATCCTGCTTTAACAAAACAGTCTTAATACACATAGCAATAGTTTGGTTTTTGTCATTGCTTGAGGCATTCTATTGTTTTAATATATCATATATATATTTATCATTTTTACTATTAAATTCAGCTGGAGGACATAAACACTCATTACTGTCTGGTCTATACTTGGGAGTGAAATAGGTTTAGGAAAGATCACCTTTAAAAGATATAGCTTTAGTAGATATTGGCATCACCATTACCTAAACCTGTGAAAAAGCATATTTTTCTCTGTATCTCTGTTTCTTCCTGTATATAATGAGGGTAACAGTAGTTATCTCATGAAGTATATAGGAGAATTTAATGACATAATATGTGTAAAATATTAAGAGCAATGTGTGAAACACTGCAATTCTGTGTTAGTCATTTAATACCACCATCACCTTCAATAAGATTGTTCTACAATACTTTAATATGCAAGGTAATATACAGAAGTTGATGAGCTACAAATAATGAACTACACAAGAAAATATTCACATGTTATCTCATGATAATCAAATTATTTTCAAATAGGCATGCCTTTATAACATGCTGGTTTCTAATTTCTCCATCCAGCAATGTAACACTTCCATTTACTTTCAAATTACAATATCTCATGATTCTATTCTGACAGGCTTTAGGAAATCAAGCATTTTGTCAGGTCCTCTTTGTTCATTTTCTCAGGCAAGCTCAATAAATGCTAACTTACTTCAAAAACCCTGGTTCTGTTGCCACTTGCCTCCTCAGTCAGTTGTCCTTAAGACCACAAATCAACCACTTCCATCCTGATAGGACCCCTGAAGTGGTTTCCTCTACTTACTAGTATGTTTAATTCTATTCTATGAATTTTATGGGCCCTTAAATAATACTTTGGAATGTGGCTACATATTAAAATATAAAAATTATGCAATAATTTAATGAGATAGGTAATTATTTCCATTTTATTTTATTTTTTGAGCACTTACAAGTGTCTTTTTCAGAGGGTCTTATAATTCTCTCAAATCACATAGGAGTTACAGCAAGGTACTAATATCTGAATAGTCTGAATTTTTATTTTAATAATGTATTCCTCCTGTAACATCTTAAAAAAAGAAAAAAGAAAACACTCTATTAAAATGCTGATTACATAATGAGATAAACAGAAAAATGTATTTTCCAAGCGATTAAACTTTTTAAAGAATAATGTTATGTTGGACAAAATATGAATCTCAATATTTACTCTAATTATTGTTGTGGTGTCCTTAACTTCCTTGAAATCTGTAGCTAGAAGACTAAGAGGAAAAGATGGAGTGACACTGTGTAGATCATGAAAGTAGGTTAAGTGAAAGATACAGGTGTTTCAGGCAAGATGCATGGCAACAGTGAGTGATGGGAAGTGTGACAGACTGATGTCCACTTACGAATGAAAATAGATAAAAACCTACAGGAGAAAACTCTACAGGACAAATTTAATTTTCCATGAAGCTATAAGGTGGAGTGCTAAGTTTTGAATGGAGGTGTATTTGATGTTGAAATCCATCGTTAAACTCTGCACTGAGGTTGTTAATTGTAGTTTAGTTCAAAGCCTGTACCTTAGTGGACAATTTTCCAAAATTTTCCACAGCTACACTTTCTCTGGCCTTTTCTTAGAATGGGCTTCTTGGACAGACGCTTAATGCCGTTCATAATTTCTTGATTCTGCTCATTTCCCTAACAAAGACTGATTTTAATTCCATATTCTGAATGTTGCTTCTTGTAAGCACTATATCAGGATTGTAGCAATTTATTAAAAAAAAAAAGTCTGTTGTGCTGTCAGTTTTCCAAGCCATCTGACCTCATGCCAAGAAAAGGGTGAACCTAAATATTTCTTTGCTTCTTGCCCCTTATAGCACTTCTTAGCCACTAGCTATGTTACTTATTTTTATGCACAGAAGGAATCAGAAAAGTCAGGGATGTATAGATCAGATTATAGAGCAGTCTATTTTAACATAAAAAGACATGGAATCAAGGGCAATTAGATCATTTCCCAAGGTTGCTTTAAATATTAGATAATAAATTAACAACTAGGTAAGTGGATAAATAAATGACTCTAAAGTCAGTTCCTCCTTCACTATTTAATAGATCATCGTATCATTTTCTAACATTATATCATTTCTCCTTTTTGTATATAATGTTAATGTAAAATTTCCTAAAACTGTTAAAATGAATTCTATCAAAAGCTATTTTATGTAGAAAATGTTAGATTATTTTTTTCTTTTTGTAAATACTTATTTGGAAGATAGAATATGATATTCTCCATATGTGTGTGAATATTTTTTCTTTATATTTATTTTATCTGTCTCACTGTCAATAAAATATATCCAACCCAACCAATCTTCTTACGGAGGGATTGGAGCCATGAAGAGGCACATGCTATTAACTGGGTAAATAAAGCCTGTCTCTTTAGAGTGTAACATTTCAAAGTGCTTTGGTGATTTGCACGTTTCAATGCTACTTCCAGTAAGTCTCTTTGCTTAAGAGAAAAAAAAAATTGATTTTCCAATATATGTCAAATATGCTGTTCAGAGTTGAAAAACTAGTTGAAAAAGACAGTAGCTGTGAAAAGCTGAAGGGGATGTGGATGAAAGGATAGCCATTTATTTTACCATGGGAATTGATTTATACAGAATAAACAGCATCAAAAAATCAGACCTTTGTCCAAAAGTTCCAAATATGGATACAAAGGATGAAAGTGCAAAAAGCCAAACTGTGTTTACCAAAGTAAGAGCAGAAACTAGTTCTCAAATACATTCTGTCCAAGCTGGTCAAAAAGAATTTGAAAAAATATCATTGCTCTCTAGGAAAGTATCATTCTGTATGATTTTTTTTTTCAGGAAAATTAAGTTCCTTATAAGATTTCCACTTAACAATTAAGTTAACTTTTGCACTTAATTACCCAACTTTTTTTCTGAATAAACTGACCTTTCCATTGCCTAGGCAGGGAAGTGGTTATCAGCACTGATTATGGGGTCAAGTAGGATTCAGTCTGAATTCTTGCCTGGTTATTTCTAGATGTATACAAGTAAATTACTTAAGCTCTCTATCCCTCAGTAATATAGTCATAAAAATAAAAATAGTTTCTATCTCACACAATTGATTTAAGGATAAAAAGAGATATTAATGAAAACACTTAGTAAAGTGCCTGGCAATTGGTAAGCATGGTAAACATTCAATATGTGATAGCAAGGATAAATATGATGATGATGATGATGATGATGATGATGATGATGATTCACACACACACACACACTGTATATATATCAAAAAATGTATACACATTTTAAGAAAGGAAAAACAGTATTAATATATACCGATAACAAAAGATGAACACAAGTCACATTTGAGTTTTAAAATTACAAGAGGTGCTCAAGGTGGTTACCATCAGTGTAATTTAATATAGTTTTTTACTTTCTTAAAATGTGTATACACTTTTTTGGCACTGTGCTGTGCGTGCATGTGTGTGTGTGAGTGTGTGTGTGTGTGTGTGTGTGTGTGTATAAACATAATGGCCATGCAACACTAAAGTGTAAAAAATGTGTGTGTGTGTGTGTGTATGTGTGTGTATGTGTGTGTGATATTACATATTTGGTGCCTGGCATTAATCACAGCATCTTCAATTAGGTGATGTTAACAGTGCCTTTAACAAGGTGAAGAAGCACCTCTGATGTACAGCCAGCATCTTTTTAAGCATTCAACACACATTAGAAAACAATAACTATGTGTTAAGTAATGTTCTAAGAGATTTAAAATCTTAAATTACTTACTCTGGTTTCTCTTCAGATCATATAAACTTTTTTAAAATCTTAAATTACTTAATTCTCTCAACAAACCCACGAAATATGTTACTATTGTAATTTCTATTCAAAATTAGAGAAACTGAGACATGGGACAGTTAAGAAATGTGCCCAAAGTCCCACAATCAATAGGCAGATTGCGTATATGCTATTTGACTTTCAGACTCTATGTTCTTAAGCAGTATTGCTTTGTACAGAGCAATTTGAGTTTTTAACTCTTGAGAATTACAACATCAGAAGGAATCAGAAGCACTCTCTGTCTCTTTGCTTTTCAGCAAATGAGATTTTATAGGAATTCTTTTTACAAAGGGACAGATAAGAGATTGAAGACTGTGCATCCCCAAGGTAATGCATTTGAAAAGAATTAGTAAATATTGTTAAAGAAATGTGGCAGACACTCTTCATTTCTCCTTTCAAAAAAGCATTCAGGGATCTTCAATGGATCCATAACTTCAGGATATAAAGAAGGATAATTGAGTTTTCTGGCTTTTACCTTAAATGGCTACCAAAAAGGCCTGTGTCTACCACACAGGCCCAACCTCCAGCAATCAAAAATAACTTCGTATTCAGGATAAAATAGTGTTTTTTAAACAAATTTTGATAATCTGAAGGGCTTATAGAAATGATTAGAGAATTCCTAAATGGATTTCTAAGGCTTGAGCTCTGAGGCTAAATCTGAGGATAAATGTCACCATCTAGACATTTCAGGACTCTCTGTGCTTTTGTGAAAAGTCACATTACTGATTTAAACTCTTCATGTATCTTACCCTTTAGCTAGTGCCATTTCAAGAGAATAGCAAATTAAACCAGTGTCATTTCTGTTATACATATTACACAAAAACTAATATTTTTAAGGAATTTTAGGTTTTAAATATTTCTTTGTACAGTTAGTAATGTTTTGTTAATTGAGCTATGAAATTTAATTTAATTTCCAGTTGGAATTGTTGGTATTGTTAAGGCATACTTAAAATACAAAGAAAATATTTTAGTGTATCTGTTACATGACAAACTATTCTTTGACCAGTGATTATCGCTCTGAACTTGTGAAATTTTTAGGTAATAACTTACAAAATGCTCTTGGTTTTCTGAACACTTTACATAAGCAAAGATTGAATTATATTAATGTCAGAGTGGTCTAATTTGAAGAGTTACTGGCTAACCATCAAGAGAATAGTATAGTAATTTTACCATCTAAATTCCACAATATCAGAGACACCATGGTTGGCCTTTGTGTGGATTTCTTTGCTTATTTGTTTTTAATCTGTAAGTACAAAAGGCTGTGTTATATAGCTCAAACACTCTATACAGTTTCATTACAGCATGCCCGGTAGCCTTAGCCCTTTCACTTACTGGTCATTAACCCCTTGAGGCAGCCAGAAACAATGGCCATCACTTGACTAAAGGTCCCAAGGTCTGGGGTTCTACTAAGCTAAAGATAGCATCTTGACCTACATTTCAGTTCTTGAGCCCTAAGGTAGAATGCACCCTTGGCCTATTTTCCGTGAAATCAGACAGGATACCAGAGCAAACCTCAGAGCTGTCCTCAAGATCTGAAGAAATGATTCATTAACCTCACCTCACCTCCAACTAATCAGCTTCCTACACAACACTGACCCACTCACCATGATGTCTTGTTGTTTTACCATATAGAATCTGTAACCTATATGCCACTGGGGAGTTTGGGCTTCTGGGTATTAGCTTCCTTCCTGTTCCCCCTGGGTGGTGCCATTCATAATAATACAGCCAGTCTTTCTCCTCTGCAATGCTCGTTGTTTAGTGTTTGCTTCTACTAGGTGGCCAGGTGAACAAACTCTTTTTGTTCAGTAACACAGGTAAGGCTCCAGAGAGCTGAGAACCTCAGTGATGTGGACTGACTTTTATAGAGTTTATCTGGGAGCAAATGGTAATTCTGGGAAAGTATTAGTAAATATTATTAAAGAAATGTGACCAGCCACTTGTCATTTTCCCTTTCTGTGAGAGCATTCAGGGATCCACTATTGAGCAATAATTTCAGGACATAAAGAGGAACAAATGAGTTTTCTGGCTTTTATATCAAATGACTGCCTAAAAAGATCTGTTTCTACCAAACAGGCCCAACCTCAAGCAATCAGAATAATAGCACCTGTATATGAGAATTAAGGTTGCAGATGCATTTCAGGTTAGTAATCAGCTAACCTTAGTATAGAGAGATTATCCTGGATTACCCATGTGAGTCCAATCCGAATATTTAACTCCTTCAAAGCAGAGAACCTTTCCTGGATATGGTCATGTGGGGATAAACAAAACAAAAACAAAAACCCTTCCTCCTAAATTTCTGAGGTCTGGCTGGGCTACTAAATCACTTAACAGAAGCCATATTAACAGGAGAAAAATGTCAAACATTTATTATGGATGTACATGTGGGGTGCCATTAAGAATGTGAAACTGGAGACCCATTGGGCAGTCGAGGTTTGCGTGCCATTGTGAACTAAGGAGAAGAGGGAAAGGGTCTGGGACTTCAAAGGCAAAGTAGTTAATTCACAGAGAGAGGAGAAAGAACAATCATGTGGTGAACAAATTCTTGCTGGGCCACCCAGAATCAGTGGAACACAGAGGGAAGTCCAACACGCTTTGCTAGATTTCTCCCAGTCTTCCATATTTAGTTTATATTATGATGCTAAGGTGTCGTTCCCTCTTTTAAACAGGTTTTCTATCAGAATTCATTTAAGCAGGTAACAGGGAGGGTCAAAGGTTCTTTCTGAGTCTTTTGTTTCTTAATAACCAGCTTAAAGTCAATATCCCAAAAGGCCTATTTTAGGGTGAAAAACTTTGGTCCTCTTTAGCCACAAGGGAAGTGAGAATAGAGGGAGGGTCACAGAGATGCTGTCTGTGCTGCTGACTCTGAAGATGGAGGGAGGGTACAACAAGTTAAGAACTGCAAGCAGCCTCTAGAAGTTGTAAAAGTCTAGGAAATGGATTCTCCCTTATGGCTTCTAGAAAAGGAATGCAGCTCAATCAAGCTCCTTGATTTTAGTCCAGTGAGACCTGTGTCAGATTTCTATTCTACAGAATTGCAATATAATAGATGTGTGTTGTCTTAAGCAATGAAATTTGTGGTAATTTTCTATGGCCACAATAAAAAACAAATGCATCACACAAGCAAGAGGGTGAAAATTCAGACTATCACAGGGCGCTATTGCTGGGTGACAAATAAACCAGCAGAAATTTTGACAAGCATATGTTTGCTTTTCCCTCAGGAGCTGGAGGAAGTTGGACACCTAATATTTAATTTAAAATAAATTCTGTTCATCAGCACTCTTGTGAGGAAACGAAAATAGATGAGTTCAGTCCTTTTACAGTAAGGGTGATTTTTGATATATGAGGATTTGTGATGGAAGGAGAACCGACTCTGGGTGGTGAGCACACAATGTGATATAGATGATGTATTACAGAACTGTACACCTGAAACCTATATGACTTTACTAACCATTGCCTCCTGTACATTTTAGTAAAAAAAATAAAAATAGATAAGTGTTTTAGTTGACAACCTTGTGGATAAAGAGTGAAGCCAACGTAGATTTAGCCATACCAGAACTCATAACCAGGCTGGAGAGTGTGCAGTCCCTATTTACATTGAAAGGAATTATTGGCACTCAACCTCACCTCTTTCCTGGACTCCAGTTGCTTCATTGGGAGATAATTTGATTTTATCCCACAAGTTAATATTCTTTCCTGTATTTTAAATTATAATTTTTTTCTGTGCTTCAGTGTAGATATTGACTTAATCTGTCTTCCAATTCTCAAAACCTGCCTTTTGCTTTTTCAGTTCTGCTGTGTCTATCTAGAGGTATTAATTTCAAATATCATATTCTACAGTACAAAATTTTAATGATTGCTTTATTTATTTCAATTATCTAGTGAGTTGTTTCATATTGTCATCTATTTTGTCATTTATCCTCTATTTTCTATTACATATTATTAAGTATTATTTTAAATGCCTGGTTAGTTAAATCCATTATCTGGATTACAATGTTTCTATTTTTATGATACACATTTTTTTTTCCCTCTAGATTCTTTAATATGTGGTTCATTTTCTGGCATGTCTAAAAAGAAATGAGATCCTAGATGATGTTTTCTTCCTTCAGGAAGGGAAGGGGTTTTTACTCTTCCTTCTGCTAGAATAGGAGATAAAATTATATGTAGGAGTGAATAAAGAGCACCAGAAAGGTAGCCATAATGATTGTTGGACAAATATAAAACAATAACAGTAATGAATGCTAGGGTTTAAAATATAATTTAAATGCATAAAAATAATAATATAAAAGATGAGAAGGAAATAAATAGAGTTAAAGTATTATAAGTTTCTAGTGTTATTAGAGTAGTAACAGCAGTATTTTATAAGGGACTGAAATAAATCAAAGTTACATTTTGTAAACTTTAGAGTATCTACTAAAATAACAAAAAGAATGTTTAATTAACAAGTTTATAGAAGGAAAATAGACAAATGAAACAATATTGGGGTAACAGAAACAGCACAAAGAAAAAGACAAACATGAAAATGGTTTATATCTAAAAAATAGTAAGATAGTACATGTTAAAGTCTGTTATTTCAATAATTCCATTAAGTATAAGTCAACTAAATATTCCAGTTGAAAGACTAAATTTCTTGGACTTGATAATAAATATATGACAAATGGAGATATACAGGCCTTTCCTTTGGTTTGCCATTTTCTTTAATTATCTATATGTATATGTGACCTTAAATTGGATGTCATAGTTTATAGGGAAAATACATTAAATATACACATATACCCACATTTAAATTATGTATTTTCCATGATTATTATTTAATTAGTTTTTCACACAGTTATATCTTATTTATAAATGGCAGCATTTATAATAAACAAATGAGACATGATTGACCAATTAATGATTATACAATAATCAAATGGGATCTGGTGGACCAACTAAAACTGGACACACTTTAAAAGGTAATTTATAGTTACAGAGGTAAGGTAATTACAGATTTCTTAGAGAATAGTGGTATGCTACAACTTGACAGTTCTATTTTATTTCGATGTAACATCTACTTATTGACACTCACTTAACATCACTATTTAACTGACAATGATAGAAAGATTCTATATTTGCTCTATCAAATACAACAGCCACTAGCCACATGTGGCTACTGAGCACTTGATATTGGCTAGTGTAACTAAGATACTAAATTTTAATTAACTGAAATTGAATTAACCATATATGGCTAGAAACTACTATGTTGTATAATATAGTTCTAACATGTATCATGAAATATTGTCAAGCCTGGAAAATACAGACATTTTAAAAAAAATTTTCCTTATGACAATTTCATCCTTGTAGGAAAAAAGAATAATTTACAAATACACAAAATGATAAAATACATGCTTTAATAGATATATAAAGTATGTAAGTTAGGTAAGAGATAGCATTGTGAAGGTAATCATCAATTTAAATAAGGGGGATATTGTCCACTTTGATGAATAACTAGAGTTTATCAGAAGTACGACTAGGAAACAGAACAGAAAAAGTATCTTAATAAATGGCCCTGCCTTCCATAAAACTCAAACCACAAAATTAGGCATTTTTAAATCCACTGTATCCCGTACCTCCATATGTATTTCATCAATACACCCTGTCAACTCTACCTTTAAAATATAGCTGGAAAATATACACGTTTATCTCCACTAAGTCTACCCTAAGCCACACAATCATCACCTAGTGCTTAGCACACTGCCATAGCCTCCTATTTAGTTTCTCTACTTCCTTTCTCTCCACCTTAAAACAATTTCTCCACACATTAGCTAAGTAAGCATTTAAATATATGAATTAGATCGTGGTTCCTCACTGCTTAAAATAATTCCCAAATATATTTAGAATGATTAAAAAACAAGCAAATAGACAAAACCAAAAAAGTCTTTCCCTGTCTTACAAAATGCTATGTGATATATCACTGCTCACTTCTTATCATGCACCTTCACCTTTCTCCCTCTATGCTCTCGCTCTTTGCACTTTGATTTCTCTGCCTTGCTAAGATTGCTCCAAAACTTACAGTAGCCATGCTTGCAGCCTACAAATGCTTTTTCATCTGGTGTCAGCTAGTTTCCTTTCATCATTTGGGATTCAACATAAATAATACTTTTTAAAAGAAGCATTTCCCTAGCAAGTAACCTAATAATCTATTCAATAACTATAATACTATGTCACCCTATTTTAATTTTCTGCATAGCCATTATCTAAAATCTTTTTATAATTATTTATTTATTCATCTTTTTTTTTATCTGTCACTAGAATATAAAGTTACAAAAAGGTTGTGTGTCTAGTTAAACAATATTCTAATGACCTACAGTAGTAATGGGATTGTAGTAATAAATATTCAATAAATATCTATTAGATGAATAATTGAATGTAAAGGTACAGAAATATATTTCAAATGTATTTGATAAATTGTTTCTTTTTATATTTTGAAATGAAAATTATAATATAAGCGAGGAGGAGTATAATAGAAATTAAATCTTAACAGGCCAGGCAGTGGTAGATCATAAAGGATGTGCATATAACACTTCCTCTGACTTAAAAACTAAGGCTCCGCAAATCAATAGGACATAGTTCAGTAAAAATTAGAAGAGTGGTGAATGAGAGTGCCGAATCCTAACTACTACATCACCAGGAGTGCTAATGTAATATAAAGATATTACAAAATTGTACACTTGAAACCTATGTAACTTTACTAACCATTGTCCCCCCCCAATAAACTTTAATTTAAAAAAATTACATTTATCATAAAATATCAAAAAATAAAAAAAGGAAGAGAAGTGAGCGACAGGTCCCTTCGACCTTATAAAAATTATTTTCTTTCGTTACATTTAAAAAAAATATTGTGGTGTAACTTACATATTGTTAAAATTCATAAATCTTAAGAATATAATTTGATTAATTTTTAAATAAACAAGATTGAACCTTAAGCCAGATCACAGTCTTCGCTTAACTTTGGGTACTCTCACAAATCGGTTGATACTTTTTTAATGTATATCAACTAAAATTACTCTTTGTGGTTTAAAGGTTATGAGATTACACAAATGCACAGTCACATCTCCATGACTACTTGTATCCACTACTATGTTATAGAACTGGATAGAACATTGGTTCACAACAAAACTTTTTGTACTGACCTTTTGAAGTCAGTCTGTGCCCCTACCTCTCAACCCCAACAAAAATTGATGTGTTTTTCCATCCCCATTGGTTTTGTCTTTTCCAAAATGTCATATAAATAATATCATAGTATTTTAGATCTGGTATCTTTCAAGAAAATTGTTTTTAAGGTTTATTCATGTTCTGTAAATCAAGTTTGTTCTTTTGGCATTGTAGATTAGTATTCTAGTGTATAGACACACTAAAATTGTTTTTCCAATCCAAAATTTATAAAACACTCATGAAACTCAACACCAAAAAAACAAACAAGCCAATTAAAAAATGGGCAGAAGATATGAAGAGACATTTCTCTAAAGAGGACACACAGATGGCCAACAGGCATATGAAAAAAAGTTCAACCTCACTGGTCATTAGGGAAATGCAAATAAAAACCACCATGAGATACCACCTCACTCCAGTCAGAATGGCTATCATCAATAAATCAACAAACAACAAGTGCTGGCGGGACTGTGGGGAAAAGGGGACACTGCTGCACTGTTGGTGGGATTGCAGATTGGTGAAGCCACTATGGAAGTCAGTATGGAGGTATCTCAAAGAACTGGAAACAGAGCTACCGTTTGTCCCAGCAATTCCACTCCTAGGTATTCATCCTGTAAAAACCAAGACACTTATTCAAAAAAAGTTATGCGCCCCTATGTTCATAGCAGCACAATTTACAATAGCTAAGACTTGGAAACAACCAAAATGCCCATCAGTAGATGACTGGATTAAGAAACTGTGGTATATTTATACAATGGAGTATTACTCCGCTATAAAGAAGAATGAAATCGTACCATTTGCAATGATATGGATGGACCTAGAGACTATTATGTTAAGTGAAATAAGTCAGTCAGAGAAAGACAAATACCATATGATCTCACTCATATGTGGAATCTGAAAAACTGTATGAATGAGCAAAGTAAACAGAAACTGTCTCATAGATATAGAAGAAAAATCAGGGTTGCTAATTAGGAGGGGGATGGGGATGAGGGAGAAGGGGAAGGGATTAGACAGCAAAACTAGGCAACTACAATATTGCCACTGGGATATGAAAAACAGTTTGGGGAATATAATTAATAATGTTGTAAATATTCTGTGGAATGTCAGATGGTCATAGGTCTTGTTAGGGAGACCATTTCATGGATGGAGTAGAGGTTTGATCACTGCACTGTATAACTAAAGTGGAGGTTGTATACCTACTGTAATTGAATATATATAGATAGTCACGGGATGTGGATTATACTGTGGAAGAGAGTCAGAGGAAGAGTAATAGATATATATGATATGGGGGGTTGGGGTGGCGAATTGGGGGTGGGGAGGTTGTCACTTTGAGGGGTAAAATGTATAACTATTGCACTGTGTTGTACACCTGAAACTAATTAAAAATAAATAAATTAATTAAAAAATAAAAATAATAAATAAATAAATAAATAAATAAAATTGTTTTTCCATTAACTGGTTGAAGGGCATGTGTGTTTTTCCCAGTTTTTAGTGATTAAGAATACAGATGATATAAGCAATTGTGTTGTCTTTGTATAAACATGCATTTTAATTTTCCATGGGAAGATACCTAGTAGTTATGAATTGTTATGCCAAGTGGTAGTTGTATGTTTAGCTTTCTAAAAAAATTGCGAACTAATTTCTAAAATAGCTGATCTGGTCTGAATTCCTACCAACAGATAAAAGAGTCTCAGATCACACAGGAACATTTTGGCAATTACAATTACTTTGTATTTTATTTTAATCAAAAGAGAAAATCACTGAAGCTGTGAAGTACAAAAGTAGTATTATATACTTACAATTTGAAAAAGTCATTTTGGTTTCTATATTCTTGGGTCAAAATTGAAAGTATTTAGTAAACTTTTACAAAAGTACAGTACAGATAGAGATGATGCTATACACACAGATCCATGGAAACACACATTCTCTCGTTCACACATACACACACACACACACCATCTTGTTCCAAAAATTATTTCAGGGGATTTAAATAATTTAAAAGTAGTATTTATAATTCTATAATATGCCATTCATATTTTCATAAATATATTTAATCACTATTATTTGGTAGCATTATACTACATTTTTGGAATACTCTGATCAATTATATGTTATATATATATTATGTACATATGGTGCCAAAAAGCTGGATACACATTTTAAGAAAGAGAAAAACTACTAAAATTGCAATACTCAACATATACCGATAACAAAAGATAAATGCAAGTCACGTTTGATTTCTGCAATTACAAGAAGTGCTCAAAGTGATAACCATTAGTGTCCAGACACTTCTGATTACAGATTGAGCAATGGTGAGCTATTGCTTGAGCAACATTGACCAAAATGTCCTCTTGTATATACTTTTTTGGCATCCCTGGTGTGTGTGTGTGTGTGTGTGTGTGTGTGTGTGTGTGTGTGTGTGTGTGTGTGTATCAGAAGCACAATTAGGAAACAGCACAGAAAAAGCTATCTTAATAAAGGCATATATAATATATATGTATATTATATAGCCCTGGTGTGTGTAGATAGATAGATAGATAGATAGATAGATAGATAGATAGATAGAGAATAGAGATAGAGAGATAGAGAGATAGAGATAGAGATAGAGATAAGGATTCTCCTACATGGATGTTAGAGCTTTTTTGATTATTATAGTAATAATAAGAGATAAGGAATAGTTCTATTTTAATCTATCATATTAATGCTATATAAATTTATAAAATTAAATGTATATCTTTAATCATTTTCTCTTAGTTAATCACATTAACAGTTTCCTAGATATATACACAAGATAATTATCTAAATTATATTCTAATGATTATTTTGTGTTATATGCTTGGTGAAACTTGCAATATTGATGAAATATCTGATTCTATTAATAGGAATTATTTACCAGAGTTAAAACTAAATAGACTTTTAAAAAATTTTCCATCCAAGTGATAATTGGCAAGCCTGTTAAATAAAATTCACCAGCATGCTTCCCATTTTTATATTTCATTTATAGTTTTCTATTTTATGTATTCCACAAAACTAATGTAAGCTATTAAATGCATGAAATAATATATCCAGAGAAGAAACAGTAACCTGACATTTAATTTCAGTATCTGATCAATTTGTAGAAATTTAATTCCCTTTCTCTAAAAAGATAAGTATTTTATGCAGTGTTTTGTAGTTTAGTGCTGTTTACCAACATCATGGTCTTAACTTTGAATCTTTCAATGGCATGTGGTTACTTTAAAAGGAAATCCTATGTAAGTTATGTTTAAGCAGGTAAATCAAAGCGTTTCAATGATTTAAAATATGGGCAAAATGGCAAACATTTCTTATTAACCTAGTCCTGTATTCTAACTAGTTTCAACAATCTGCTTCCTATTTTATATCCTTATGAAGCAGGATAGGTAGCCTAGGAAACTGACAACTCCCTGCAGGGTACAAGGTAAGGTGCTTCACTGGTATAGGAGTACAAGTGACTATATCCAGTACCCGCCTCTGGAGAAGTGCAAGAGCCAATTCATCCAGCAAGGCTAATCCCTATGACTGGGGGCCTGACCTTTAGCTAACTTTAATGTCATTATAGGTCTCATTTGCATTGTGGTTACTATGATGCCCATCATGTATCTGACAACTTGACAGTTCCTGAGGAAACAAATAAGGAAGAAAAAGTGGGAAATGGAGGACCCTGCTCATGGGGAAAAGATGAATGAACCACTTCAAGGGGACGTCACCAATTTCCCACCCTGGTAGTGATTAAAACGCCTGATCATGACTTCCTCGGCTAACTCATTCTTTGAGTTCACCCGCACTTTCCTCTCAAGTGTGTACTTTCATTTTCAATAAATCACTTTCTCCTTCCTGGACCTCTCTCAATATTGAATTCTTTCTTACTGGGAGACAAGAACCCAGGCACTGCTGTTGTGGCTTGAGTCTTCTCTTAGACAACCCGTGGGCCTCAGGTGACATCTCATGTCAATATTTCTTCTCAGGCAATTTCTATTGTCCAGTTCTCCAGTATTATATATTTATTTACTATACCTACACTGGGATGTGGGAGTAGACTAAAGAAATAGAGCTGGTATAAGTCTTTCTGCAGAAACATAATGTTTGGTTAACTAAGTTATGACTAAAACCCAACTTCCTTACACATTCTTGCTTCAGTTTTTATTTATTTCCTTTCCTGAAATGTTTATTTCCTTTAATCAGTCATAGGTTTGAAGTTGTAATGTGATTTATATAAAAATTTTCAATCATATAAGGATGATTTTAATGCTCCCGGTTAAAAATTGATAATATATATTTAGAATACAAAAAAATCAACAACATTTAATAATAATATTAACAAAGTAATCTTCACAACAATTCAGCCTCTTCTGTCTACTGACACACAAATAGAATCTTGAGAGTGACTGACAAGTTGTTTTTTTGTGTCCTCCAACCATGAATCTGTCATGTTTATTCTTGTTCAAAGAAGGTGACAGCAGATGAGAAGAAATTGAATGGCCTTTAAAAAAAATAAAACACATGACAGATGCCATATGGCTCCCCCCTAATAGTGTTGAATACATTTATAAAGTAATTTCAAAAAAGGTAGTAAAGTGAAAAATTATTTCAGAAATGGCCTTGCATTTCAAACAAATAAACAACAGATGATTAGTCCTGTTATAATCCTGTTTAATCCTGATATAATCCTGAGCAACACATTATAAACTAGTTATAAGGTGTTGGATACAAGGAGTTGGATAATAAAACTTTATATTAAAAAATTATATATGTTAAAAAGTAGAGAGATAGGCATAATGAACCACAGTATGTCCACTATTCAAATTTAATTTTTTTCAACATAGACATTCATCTGCTTGCCCGTCTTCCCCTAAACCTGAATTATTTTGAGGCAAGTAAGAAAGCATACTTTTACATTATTCCATCAAGTCACTCTAAAATATAAGTATTATTTTTAAAATATAATGAAAATACCATAAATTATATATCAGGAAAGTAATGAAACATATTTAATGTCATTTAATATGCTATCAAATAGAAGAAGAGGGGACACTTACAATTCACTTTATAAAGTTTATATTACTCTGATACTAGGACTAGACAAAGGCAATAACTAAAAATTACAGCCTAATATTCCTCATTAATAAGACACAAAAATTCTTAGCAAAATATATAAATATATATACATTTTCTATTACCAAATGGTGTTTATTTCAGTGACACAATACTGGTTCAAGTTTTGAAAATAAATGTTATCTACTATATTACAGTGCTAAGGAAAAAATCACATTATCACCCCAATAAAGGCAGAACAATCATTTGATGAAATGGAAGAATGATTCAGGATAAAAGCTCTCAAGAAAATAGGAATACAAGGAAACTTCCTCAATTTGATAAAAAGCACCTATAAAAATACTACAGCTAACATTATATTTAATGATGAAAGATTAAATGCCTTTCTCCTAATACTAGGAACATGACAAGGATGTCTGCTTTCACGTTATTCAACATAGTGGTGGTAGCTGTGGCCAGTAAAATGAGGCAAGGAAAGGAAATAAAAGGCATACATATTCAAAAAGGAAAAAAGGAAACTGTTCCTATTATCATATAATATGTTTGTTTAAGTACAAAATCTAAACTAATCTCCCCCCCACAAAAAAATTTACAATAAGTTAGTTTAGGAAGGTCACACACAGGACAAGATAAATATTCAAAAATCAATCACATTCTAGATATTAGCAAAAAACAAAACAGACTGCGATCTGTCACCATGTGCCAAAATTAACTCAAAATGAATCAAAGACCAAAACATAAGACCTGAAACAATAAACTGCATAGAAGGAAACATAGGTACTAAACTTATGGACCTTGGGTTCAAAGAGGATTTTATGAATTTGATCTCAAAGACAAGGAAAGTAAAAGCAAAAATAAATGAATGGGACTATATCAAACTAAAAAGCTTCTGCACAGCCAAAGAAACCATCAACAAAACAAAGAGGCAACCAACAAAACGGGAGAAGATTTTTACAAATGACACCTCTGATAAGGAGCCAATATCCAATATATATAAGGTGCACATACAACTCAACAACAACAAAAAAATAAGTTTAAAATGGATAGAGGACCTGAATAGACATTTCTCCAAAGAGGCCAATAGACATGAGAAATGCAAATCATCAGATAAATACAAACAAAAACCACAATGTGATATCACCTCATACCAATTAGAATGGCTATCACCAAGACAAACAATTACAAGTGTTGGAAAAGGCTGTGGAGAAAAAACAGGAACCATCATACACTGTTGGTGGGAATGCAGATTGGTGCAGCCACTATGGAAGGCAGTGTGGAGATTTCTCAAAAAATTAAGAATAGAATTACCGTATGACCCAGCAATCTCTCTCCTGGGTATTTACCCCAAAAAGCTGAAAACATTTATCCATAAATATATATGTGCTCCAATGTTCACTGCAGCTTTATTTACGGTGGCCAAGTCATGGAAACAACCAAAGTGTCCTTCAATAGATGATTGAATAAAGAAGATGTGGTATATACACAATTGAATACTATTCTGCCATAAGAAAAGATGAAATAGTGCCATTTGAGACAACGTGAATGGACCTTGAGATTATTATGCTTAGCAAAATAAATCAGACAGAAAAATTCAAGAGCCACATGATTTCAGTGACATGCAGGATATAAAACTGAAAGCAATAAAGAAACAAGACTAACAAAGAAACAAAAACTTATAGACACAGACAGTAGTTTAGCGGTTACTACAGGGTAAGACGGGAGGGGGAGTGGTAGATGAGGGTAAAAGGGATCAAATATATGGTGATGGAAGCAGAACTAATTCAGGATGGTGAATACACAATGTTATATATAGATGTATTAAAGAACTGTACACTTGAAACCTATGTAATTTTACTAACCATTGTCACCCCAATAAACTTTAATAAAAAAAGAAATGAAAATATGAAACAAAGTAAAGTTCAATACAAATATTTCCCCAAAATTAATATTCTGCTACAAATCTAATAGAATATATATAGACTCTATATGCAGAAAATTACAAAACACTGAAGAAAGAAATGAAAGATCTAAATAAATGAGATATCCTATATTTATAAATTCAAAGATCCAATATTAAGATATAAATTCTCTCAAATATGATCTATAAAATCTGTGAACTTCTATTCAAAATTTCCCAAAAAACTATCAATAGACACTGACAATCTAATTCTACAATATTTACGGAAACACTAAAGACCTAGGTTAGCCAACACAACAGTGAAGAAGAACAAAGCTGGAAGACTCACATTGCCCTATGTATAACTACAGAAATCAAGACAGCATGATAGTGAAAGAAGAGCCATCCAGATCCCTGGAGCTGAACAGAGAAAACACAAATAGATCCACATAAATATAGTCAACTGCTCTTTGGCAAAGGAGCAAAGGCAATTCAATAGAGAAAGGATAGTCTTTTCAACAAGATCTAGACACTTATTGCCACTATATTTCAAGATATTTTCATAAGCGTGTTCTGTGCTCTGTGAGGATGCATATAATGCTTTAGTATTTTGTTTTTAGAGATTAGCAATCACTGATGGCCATTGCATAGATTAACCAATTCAATGATAGTGAGTCTTCTAATCCTGTTATTCCTTCTTTATTAGTCAGGTACTTCTTCAACTAACAATTTCCCTTACTAACTATTTGACTGAATTCCTATATGACTGTAAAGATAGATACTTGATCATTTTCTTTTTTAGCCAGTTTTGAAAATACTGACTTGGTTGCTTAGCATCATCTAGAGATGAAAATGAACTGTTTGCTTCCATTTTTAAAATACATCATGCCCTAATGGATTTTACATATTTAAAGTGTTCACTGTAGTTAATTTACCAATATTAAAATAGCCCACCATTGGCTAGGGGACCACTTCAAGTTGATTCCTTAATAATCTTTAAAAGTACTCTTGCTTTTTTTTTTTTTTTTTTTTTGTTTTGTTTTTTTTCTCTTTTTTTTTTTTTATTAGTTTTCAGTGTACAACACAATGCAATAGTTATACTCTTTACCCCCCAAAGTGAAAACCCCCCTCCCCCAGTTCACCACCCCACTCCCCCCCATTATCATACATATCCATCACAACTCCCCTGACTCGCCTCCACAGCATACTCCACATCCCGTGACCACAAACATATTCAGTTGCAGTTGGCATACAATACTATACAACATCAGCTTCAGGTGTACAGTGCAGTGATCAAGCCTCTACTTCATCCATGAAGTGGTCTCCCTAACAAGACATGTGACTATCTGACGCGCCACAAAATTTTTACAACATTATTATATTCCCCGAACTGTGTTTCATATCCCTGTGGCAATATTGTAGTTGTCTATTTATGCTGTCTAATCCCTTCCCCTTCCCCCCATCCCCACCCCCCTCCCAACTAGCAACCCTCAGTTTTTCCTCTACATCTATGAGTCTGTTTACTTTGATCGTTCACTCAGTTCTTCAGACTACACACACAAGTGAGATCACATGGTACCTGTCCTTCTCCGACTGACTTATTTCTCACAACATAATAGTCTCTTCACAACAATATCAATTACATTCCCAGAACTGCCCCCATAACCCTGTGGCAACATTGTAGTCCCACATATACTGTCCAAAACGTTCCCCCTCTCCCTCTTCCCCACTCCCTCCCAACCAGCAACCATCAGTTTTTCCTTTATATCTGCTTGATATGACATCAATCTTCTTAAATTGTCTCTCTGGGTTAGCTTGTTTACCCCTTTCTTTTGTTTAAAAAAGTCCTTTTAACATTTCTTGCAATGCTGGCTTGGTGGTAATGAATTCCTTAAGCTTATTCTTTTCTGAGAAGCTCTTTATTTCTCCTTCAATTTTAAGTGATAGCCGTGCGGGATAGAGCAATCTTGGTTGTAGGCCTTTATTTTGTGTCACTTTGAGTATCTCCTGCCACTCCCTTCTGGCCTGCAGAGTTTCTGTAGACAAGTCAGCTGTTAGTCTAACAGGATTTCCTTTGTATGTAACCTGCTGTCTTTCTCTTGCAGCCTCTAGGATTCTGTCTCTGTCTTTAACCTTTGCCATTTTCACTATGATGTGTCTTGGTGTGGACCTGTTTGGGTTCAGCTTGTTTGGAACCCTCTGCACTTCCTGGGCATGTATGTTGATTTCCTTCACCAGGGTAGGGAAGTTTTCAGTCATTATTTTTTCAAATACCTTTTCAACCCCTTGCTTCTTCTCTTCTCCTTCTGGTATCCCTATGATTCGAAGGTGGTTGCGCTTCATCTTGTCCCATAGGGCTCTTAAACTATTTTCATTGTTTTTTATTCTTTGGTCTTTTTGCTGTGCCAACTGGGTGAGTTCTGCTATTTTATCTTCCAAATCGCTGATCCGCTCCTCTGCTTCATCAACTCTACTGGTGATTCCTTCGAGTGTGTTCTTCATTTCAGTTATTGTATTCTTTAGTTCTAACAGGTTGTTTTTTATGGTTTCCCTATCTTTCTTTATGTCCTCGCTAAGTTCCTTAAACATTCTTATCATCAGTGTTCTAAACTGTGTCTCTGAAAGGTTGGCTCCCTCTGTTTCATTTGGTTCCATTTCTGGAGGTTTCTTCTGATCTTTTACTTGTGACATGTTTCTTTGTTTCCCCATTCTGGCTGTCGCTCTGGGATTGCTTTGATGTATTAGATAGATCACCAGGAGAGCCCTGGCTGGATCACGCAGGCACAAAGCTCACAGCCCAACACTCCCAGGAGAACTCCCAGTCTCAGCCTGTCCCAATCAGCCGCTCGCAGATCAGGCCGAGCAGCCCGACAACCAATCACCAGCCTGGCAACTCTGCAAGCGCAGTGTGGAAAGCAGACACCCAAGGCGGCTTGCGTGCTCCCGTGTCTCAGTGAGCAGCCTGTTGGAGTCGGATCACTCCCACTAGGCGTTTCCCTGGCAACACAGCACAAGCCGAGCGGAGGGTGGGGATCCGAGGTGGCTCTCGCACTCCCGGGTCTCAGTGAGCTGCCGTAGGAGCCGGAGGGCACCGCCCTATGTTTCCGTGGCAACGCAGTATAAGCTGGGCTGAGGGTGGGGATCCAAGGCCGCAGGCGCGCACGCACACACACGTAATTCTGCGCCAATTCCACCAGACCAATGAGGTCTCGGACCTGATCCTTCGTGGGAGGGCCCAAGCCCGACAAAATGGCGCCCTCCTTACACCACTCGCGTGCAAGCTCCACACCACGGGAACAACAATCCAAAAACCTCCAGCCTTTGCACCAAAGGTGCTCAGCTCAGTCTGGCCCCGCAGGCTCCCGGCTCACACAGCCACTCCCTCCATCAGGAACCAGGTAAGTGCTCACCGGCGAGCAAGCCTGGGCGCCGGCCCCACTGATTCTCCAGCCGCTCTTAGCCTCACCAAGCTGAGAAAAGAGAGTCCTTACTAATTTATTGCCGGCTATCTTAGAACTCCTCTTCCCGGCAAAGGAGCTCTGGGCTGGTGAGCTTGGGGTGCGGCCGGAGGGTCTCTCCCCCAACCAGACAAGCTTCCCACGGCTGGGGCTTCCCTCACGGGGCTCGCCCTCTCTCGTCTCCGCCCGTCCTACCAGACCAGACGTGGCCTCCTCTTTAAGTTCTTCGTTTAGTGGTTCTGTTCCTCCAGTGTTCCGGGGACCTCCAGGGTTGAATGTTGTATAATTTGCTTGTAATTTTGGTGTGATCCTGGGAGGCAGTTAGCACAGCGTCTGTCTATTGCGCCATTTTACCGGAAGTTCCCAGTACTCTTGCTTTTGATAAATACAACATATTCCAGGCTGATCTTGGATATTTCCAGTTCCAGCCTTAAAGTCAACTAATTAACAAATAAAACTTTGTTATTTTTTTATGGAAAACGGTTAGATATATTAACATTTGAGATATATGTGCCCCTCAAGACCAGGTTAGTTTTGCAGTAATAACAATTTTTTAAAAAGCAATACAACCTTAATTTTAAAAATCAATTTCCATACTTTCAATTCAAATTGAAGACTACAGGATTTTTTTAAATTAAACTTACACATATTTTTCATTTCTCTCATGCCAAATTCTAAGGTTTGAGCTATATAACATATTTACTAATTTGCTTTTCTCACAATACAGTATATAATTACATTATAATTACATTATTATATTACAAATAATGACACAATAGTCATATATTTGTATTCTTACCAGGTGTAACTTTGCAATGGATTTCTATGAATGTAATTTCTGAATCAAAATTGGATACTAAGTATATCATTTATGTATATATATATAGCAAAAAATCAGGTGGCACATATTAAATATTAATATATACCACTTTTTATTTGTCAATCATAATTCAACTAAGTTGGGGTTAAAAAGAATTATGTAGTTGGAAAAGCACAGAACGTATTAGTAAAGTTTCAAGAGAATTGTGAATGTACTTACTTAGATAATACACAAAATTTGACAGGTGGTCATTTATTAAAGGTAATCGAAGTATAAAATATAGAAACATATGTATTAAAATTGTATAGTCTATTAAATTATAACCTATTGGTCTATCTTGGAATGGATATTTAACATACGAATTATTATCCAACATCATGCATTGGTCATTTGGAAAATAGTTCACTGAGTTGTACCGAGCTTTCATAGATTGACATATTTCATTATTCAGTATAAATAATCACTTTTGTTAAAATCACTGATGATCTTATTTTAAAGCAATTTAAGAGTTGGTAAGCTTAAAAGCCCACAGTGTCATCTATGTTTTCCAAAATTTTAATGTTTACTTTAACACTCAAATTTTATTATTGGCAGCAAACTGTCAATTATTTTTCTAGAAGTGATACACTTCAGTCATCTTCATAACAAATGTCTACTGACATCCATATCTGAATAAGCATATGTTATAATTCATTTTAGAAAAAAATGGTTTTCTATGTAAAATTAAACTAAAAACCAAAACCTCAGCTGATTCAGCTTACAGCTCAAACAATTGCATAAGTGCTTTCCTTTAAGATAAAAAGAATTGATTTTTATGTTCTTCCCATTTTCTTTCAAAGATTATTAGAAAGAACTTTACACTGATTTGTTAATCAGGAATATTATATTTTTATTCTAATGGAAAGAAGAGAAGTGGAAGACACTGGTGTTAGACCCTCTTTAGCATGAATCACCAGTGTCTTTAAAAACAAAGGTTGGTCTCACTACTAACTTATTTTATTTTATTTCATTTTACTTCATTTTTTAAATTTTTTATTTTTCATATTTTATTTTATTTGTGTATATATATACACATATGTGTATGTATATACGAGTGATATATATATATATATAGATATATATATGCGTGTGTGTGCTTGCATGTGAGTACTTAATCTTTAAAGATGCAGTTTGTTATATTTGTTCTAATTTACCTATGCAATACAACATTTGGTCAGATGAAATAATTAGGGGGCACAACTAGGCTTTCAAAATCTATACGAAATTTATCCTGTATACTTTGTCTGATTTTGTCAAATTTGTCTGATTACAACTGAGAGTGATGAGTGTATTTTCATTGTGTTTTAATGATCTGAATGAACTGTTACCTGTAAGTCATTTATTTTGGCTGAACACTGCTTTTTTTGTTAATTGTGTATATGAGGTTTGAGAATTGAGTTCCTGAACTTTTTGCAACAATGTTGCTAACCTTTTTTGATATCAGAGGGATTATTCAGTATGAATTTGTACCAACTGGACAAACAGTTAACCAAGTTTACAATTTGGAAGTGCTGAAAAGGCTTCATGAAAAAATTAGATGACCTGAACTCTTTGCCAACAATTCATGGCTCTTGCATCACCACAATGTACTAGCTCACATGGCACTGTCTGTGAGGGAGTTTTTAGCTAGTAAACAAATAACTATGTATTGGAACACCCCCCCCCCCACTCACCTGAGGGCCCCCAATGACTTGTTTCTTTACCTGAAGATAAAGGAAATATTGAAAGGAAGACATTTTGATGACATTCAGGACATAAAGGGTAATATGACAACAGCTCTGATGGTCATTCCAGAAAAAGAGTTCCAAAATTGCTTTGAAGGGTGGACTAGGCACTGGTGTCAGTGCATAGCTTCCCAAGGGGAGTACTTCAAAGGTGACTGTAGTGATATTCAGCAATGAGGTATGTAGCACATTTTCTAAGATGAGTTCGTGAACATAATTATCTGATCTCTTGTGAACTATGTGGCAATATTTTATAATAAAAAGTGTAGGAAGAAAAAAATGGCATTGATTTTAGTCTTTAGAATTCAACGAGTAAATTTGTTTTACAGATATTTTGACCCTCTTCTCCACTTACTCCTTTAAAGTTAAAATAGGATTAATTCATCAAAAGTCTGAATTTTCTAATTTAAATTAGTGTGTGTTCTTGCATGTGATTACCATCTGTCTGCACAACCATGTTAGTGACAATGAACTCACCATTAATTTCTAAAACCCAGTAATTAGAGAGTATGCAACTGGACACCTTGGCTTATATTTTTTCATGGATGAAAAAGCATGAACTTGAGAAAAGATGACTTGCCCAAGGTCACAGAATTTGTTTTTCTGTTTATTTTTCTCAACACAGTGTGTTTGAATATTGTTTATTTCTTGAATTTTTTACTACAAATAAATTCTAAATCCTTTAAATTATTTGTAAAAGTTTAACAAATAAAGCAATTTTTTAAATTCCCATGAGACAGAATGGGAAGAAATTTTTCTTGGCTTTTCAGAACAATGATGAATTTACCATTTAATTATGAGTTCCTTTCACTTCCATTTTTATGACTGTTTTAATAAGACAAACTTTGAAATATGTTGCAATCCAATTTTTAGGAAGTATCTTTTTTCAATGAAGTTAAATATAAATATTCAAAATTAGTTTTCTCTATTAGGTGATTTTAAAAACACAAATTGTACTTTATATGATGAAATATCCTGAGATTTATCATTTTGGGGTTATAACAACAGAATGGTTTCTTTAATATATTGTTGAAATTAAATTAAAATTATGGATTATAGTTAACCTTTTCAGTATGACAGTTCTGAGGATCAATTTCTATTAAATTAACTTGTTTTTTAATTACTATCTCAACATTAATTACAATAAATTTGTTTTCCTATGTATTAAATGATACTTAGAATGGAATACAAAATTAATATACCATATTACATATCTTAGTCATGAACTGAATAATACTCTTCTCTTACAATTACAGGTATTAATTTTTTAGCCCAAATATTTCTTTTTGTCACATCACATGGCTTTTTCACGACCTTTAGTAAGGACAATTATAATCAAGCTAATTATTGGTAAGTGTGAAGTGTGATGGTGAAGAAAACTCTAAAATATAAATTATAAAGACATAAATGATATATGACTGTATATGTATTCTGATTTGTACAATCCTTGCCAACCTCTGGAGTCATATTTGCACTGGCCATGTCTTTATTGTTTTATAATTTTGAAATAAATTTGTCAGAAATTATAATGTAGAGATAAAATTAGCCATTCTCACTCAAGGTTTCTGAAGTAACCACATATATGCTTCTGAATCCAATTGGATATTTATCTGTTTCATAGTGATTAAAGTGAATTCTTGTCATAGTAGTTTCATTAAAAACTATTAAAAGGGAATAATTTTGGTCCAACATGGCAGCTTTTGTATAACTACTATAATTGTTTATTGTGATATTTTTTCTACTCAGTTTTTAATTTAGCTATTTGAATATCTGTGTGTGTGTGTATGTGTGTGTACGCGCACACGCGCGCATGTAGACGTGTGTGTTTCCCCAGCTGTCTGAAAGTAAAGTTTTCCTATGAACATAGCATAGCAAAGAAGCAATTATCATTAATTGATAAGGAAAAGTTTTAGAGCATTTCCAGGCCCAGAAAATAAACTACCAAATCAAACCAAATAACACATAAAAACTAAAATAACACAAATATACATAAAAGCAGTGCCACTCTAGCTGCTTGGGGTGTGCACTATGTCTATTAAAGGCAAAACAAACACTGAATGCTATTTTTGCTTTTCATATTTTTAAGTAAAAGTGAAAATCCACTTCAAATTTCTTTTGGTTAGCAAAAACAGGTCTAATACAGGTTTTTCAATAAAGCAAAGTGGCTTAACACAAACTTGTGAAATGCAGGTGGTATCTATCTGTGTGTGTGTGTGTATATATACATATATATATACACATGTGTATATACATATATGTACTCTTTACATATTACATAGTATGTATACTTACATTATTAAACATTCTGTCATATTACATTAGTAAACATTGTGTCATACTATATAGACAGATTATTAAATATTAAATAAATAGAGAATATTAAATATTCTCTCTCTATAATATTTTATACATATACAGAAATGTTACTGGCCACTTTTGTTTTGTAGGACAAATAAATGTAAAATGTTTGTAATTCATTTTGTACTTTTCACAGACTGAAAAGTATATGTGTGAAAAAGTATTGCCACTTTTCTATAAAATTTTTCTTTGCAATGAGATAGTTGTCATGTTAACAAGCAGCAACTAATATTGATTGATTATTTGGTTGTTTAAAATTAAATAATTTTCTGGTCCAGATAAAATTATATGGATAATGTTATGACGATGATTTTCATAAAATCCAATTATATCTGATTACTTTCATTTAAAAAAATTCTTTTCCTTTTCTAGGTTAGCCTATGTGGTAGGTACTTTTTAATAAGTAGAAGCTGAACATATAAATAACAAAATATTTGAATGTAATACATAAATTCTGATTTGATTAATCTATCATAATATAGGAGTTTGTACTTTGCAGAGTTCAATGAGATGTACAATGAATAAATGATAATACCATTTTAATACATTATTATTACACATAAATTTTTTGAAATTTTCAACATAACTAATACTCTTTACATTGGCCTAAAAATTTATTTGGATATCAACAATAACTTAAGTTTGATGACAATAAAATTTATACAAACATCCAAGGCAGTATAGAAGAATGTAGTATAAATTTTTTAGTTAAAATAAAAACGCTCTCTTCAATTGTACTGTAATATCCTAACCCCTCAAGAACTTTGCCTTATGTTGCTGTATTGGGCCAAGCCATACTGTATTGTACAAGTCCTTGTTTGCACAAAATGATCCTTAGATGGTATAATGTACAATTCTTAGTGTGAATTTTCATTATGATTTATGAAAATGCTTCAATTAGAATATCTAGGGAAACTTTATTGTGCTGTGTATTGCCATGTCAATTAGTTCAATTTCCTTCCAATTTACAGAAGTACTCAAGAATATCATTTAATGTGAAAATGCTTATTTAATAACATTATATATAGATATAAATAATATTATTTATATTGTCTATGTATATAAAATACATTATTCAATAAATTTGAAAAAGATTTTGTTGTAAAGTCTTCACCTGGATTTCAGCCATTTAATAGATATATATAATTCCTGGTTGATAATGATTTGGACACAACAAAGAAATATACAATTTGAGTTAATTTTTTTTTTTTTTTTTGGCTGTGCCATCCTCCCATCTGTTGGCAGCTCAACGGCAACTCAGCTTGGGCTGGCATCGAACTGCCGTTGCTCAGAGCTCAGCTCGCACTCTTGAGTAAGCTCTTAACCAACTGAGCCACTCGGCCGGCCCTTGGCTTTATTTTTAAATATACAATTTAAGTTTATCTTAGAACTGATGTAAAATATTTTGGTAAGGTTATTATAAATTAATTTTAAATAGTTAAATATGAATCTAGCTATAGTTTTTTACATATAGTACTCTAATAGTACAACACAAAACAAACTAGTGATTCAAATAGTAAAGTAAACATTGATAATGTCATCATCATTGTCATTATATGAAACTTCTTACCATTAAAAGATGAAAACACACATTCTTTTTTCAGGAACCATGCATTCCACAAGAGTAGCAACCACCATGCATTGTACACTGGAAAAGTGCTTTTGGTAGTTTCAGCATTCCCTTAGAAAGGATTTGACTACAGAAGAATTAGAAAGAGGTTCAGAAGCTCCATTTTCCTCTAGAAACCCTACTTCTGTCCTGTCCCAGCACTGCCTGACTAACCACAACAAAAAGCTTAAACGACAAACCGAATTTTAACAGAGAAATTTTCAACGTTCTTTAAGGAAAATAATATCCAATGAATTATTGTCAAAGGTAAAGAAGCCGTTCAACATATTTCGGCTTTTTGAAATATTTTGTTATAGTCTATAAATATAATGAACTCAATACTGTATATTGTGATGGGAATTTTTATTTCCTTTCTTAAATCTCTGCATACAAGGTTTTCTTTGATCTATTCTCATAGGCACTTGCTATATGGCATAGACTTAATGGGTATTTTATATACTCGTTATAAGGAAAGTTGATTTTGCACATTATTGAATTGGAAATCATTCATCTAAAAATAGATCATCTGTGCATTAGCCAGCATAACTTTATTTTATTACACTTGATATACATGAGGGAGTGAAGTGATCATGACTAGTATTATTAAACAGATGGCAGTGAATTTTTCTTCTATCCTCTGTAACTCAGAAGGAGTGTCCTTTCTTATTCTATACCAAAATGAAGTTTAAACAAAGAATAATTGAGTAGGTGTTATGGTTTTCCATTTTCAATAAAAATGCAGGACTTAACTGATGACCATCATTTCACTGAACAATGAGAACAAGTCAGATAAATTAGAAAATCTTAGTATCTAAAATAATCACAGTAATAAGGACTCACACACAAAAAAACTAAACTAAATAGATTGAGTTTAGAATAATACTATACCTATCGATTATATAAGCAACCTATGACTGTTTTCAAGCCTGGATTATTGGTAGAGAGTAGAGTGAATAAAACATAAATTAGAGGTAAGGAGAAATCACTCCATCTTTTAACCATCGTGAGAGGCATAGAGGGATGGCTTGGAATGCCAAAGAAGCACAGTTACACAGTGAGTCAGCACCCACCTGCCAACTCTTTTCCATTGGCCTTTTCAGGGCATGTGCTGTAACCTATACAGACTAAACATTGTGCAGGAAAGATAGCTAAGATTGATCCCCCTACAAGGTACACAGTACCTTTACTGATTATAAGGTTGTGTCCATTAAGGATTGAGGTAGGTGAAACTGTCCTTGAGGCACATGGAGCCTTCATCTAATCTGAAGGATGAAGATAAGAGAGGAGAGGTACACTGGGCTTTCAAAAAATGCACTTCCATGGATAAACAAGCACAATGGGTGTGGGGAGTAAGGCAGAAAGGCAAAGAGAAGTCACCGGAGGACCAAGAAGTTCAAGAATGTGTGTTTCTGTGTAAAGAGAATTCTCCAATGTTTAGATGACATGTAAACCTGAGAGAGACATTCTAGACTTCAAAACAGCTTCGATGCAAAGTACAAAGAGGACTGTAAAATCTCACTATGCAAAAATTCGGATCCCTGCTTAAAGGGAGTGATGATTCATTCCTCATATTTTTAATGCCAGTGTTAAACTAAATATAACTAAACCACCAACAAAACTACATTCACTTCAGCTCTGATTGGTTCGCCATGCTCCCAACGCATATAAACAGCTTGACATAGATAGATATGTGCCCTTTCTGAGGACAAATGAATTTAATGAATTTTCCATTTTTTTTTCCATTCAGTATCTTGCATACAACCAAAAGTAATGAGAAATGTGAAAGCAGGAAAATATTAACTACATCCATAGGTGATCAAATTCTTGGAACTATTGGACAAAGATTTCAACATTATTAAGACAGATAAATTCAATAATCTAAGTCCAAAGTTTAAAAATATGTATGAATAGATAAGCAATTTCAACAGATTAATGCAAACTACAGTAGTCCCTCCTTATCCATGCTTTCACTTTCTGCAGTTTCAGTAACCTGTGGTGAACCTTGGACTGAAAATATTAAATAGAACATTCCAGAAATAAATTATTCATAAGTTTTAAATTGCATGGAGCTCTGAGTAATATGATGAAATCTCGCACCATCCCACTCCATCATGCGCAGGACACGAATCATCACTTTGTCCAGCATGTCCATGTTGTATATGCCACCTGCCTGTTAGGCCTGTAAGTTATCAGATCAACTGTCAAAGTATGGCAGTGCTTCTGTTCAAGTAACCCTTATTTTATTTAAATATTCTACATTCACATAACTTTTATTACAATTCATTGTTATAATAGTTCTAGTGTATTATTATAGTTGTTAATTTCTTATTGTGCCTAATTTATAAATTAAACTTTATAATAGGTATATATGTACAAAAAACCAGTATATATTTATTTATTTAGGTTTCGTTACTATCTGCAATTTCAGGCATCCACTGAGAGCCATGGGACATAACCCTGATGGATAAGGAAAGGGATTTACTGTGTAAAGTACTAAACAATAGAAATCAGATCCAAATAATAGTCACTGCTTGAAACATTTATATGAGGTACAAAATTAACTTATAGTGTTAGATTTCAGAAAGTATCTCCTTATTTAGGCATATGGATTAACTGAAAAGGTGCAGGAGAAAGTTTTCTGGGGTGAGGGAAATAGTCTGTTTTATTATATGTGTTGCTTACGTGTGCTAAATAATTGCTGAAAATTATGTAGCTGAACTGAACACTAGGATCCCTAAATTTAATTATCTGTAAATTAGACTTCATAAATATGTCAATCAATAGATAAATAATCCATTAAAATGATCCACTAAAAGACTTTAGTACCTCAAAATTGCCAATATTCATACTGATTATTTGCATCTAGTCATCAATTTATGTGGATTATATTAGTCTTTTTATATTGTTTTTTGCAGAGTAGAACTTTTTTTATTTTAATGATGTGCAGTTCATTAATTTCTTTCATGAATCAAATTTTTGGTTCTGTATCTAAAATGCCATCAACATACCTACCATTTTTAGATTTTTCTCCTATATTCTAGGAGTTTTATAGTTTTGCATTTTGCATTTCATTCTATAATTCACTGCTTATTAATTTCAGTGAAAACTGTAGAGCTGTGTCTAGATCTTTTTTCCCCCATGGATGTCCAGTTGTTCTGACACCTTTTGTTGTAAAGACCATCTTTCTTCCGATGTTGTCCCTTTGCTCTTTTATCAAATTGAAGTTGAATATATTTGGATAGGTCTATTTCTCAGCCCTCAATTCTGTTTCATTGATCTATTTGTCTGTTCTTTCACTGTTACCACTCTGTCTTGATATCTACAGCTAGATAGTAAGTCTTAAAGTTCAATACCATCAGTACTCCAACTTCATTCTTTTCTTTCAATATTGTATTGTCTATTCTGGGTCCTTTGCCTCTCTATATAAAGTTGTGAGTCACTTTGTCAGGTCCACAAAATTACTTTCTGGGATTTTTATTTTGATTCCATTTAATATATTAATCAAGTTGAAAAGAACTGGCATCATGGCAATTTTGAGTTTGAACATACTGAATATGGAATATCTCTCTATTTATTTAGTTTTTCTTTTATTCTCTTCATTACTTTTGTAATTTTAATCAAAGAAATCCTGTACAACTTTTATATTTTTACCTAAATATTTATACTTTTATTGAATGTGTTCAATTCCTTTTTAGTTTTTATTAAATGTATTGGGGTGACATCAGTTAGTAAAATCAAATAGATTTCAAGTGTACAATTCTATAATACATCATCTATATATTGCACTAAGTGTTCACCACCCAGAGTCAGTTCTCCTTCCATCAATATCCATTTGACTCCCTTTACCTTTTTCTACCACCCTTCTTCTCCCTTTCCTCTGGTAACCACTAAACTATTGTCTGTATCTATAAGTTTTTATTTCTTTGTTTGTCTTCTTCATTTGTTGCTCTCACTTTTATATCCCATATATGAGTGAGGACATGGTTCTTGATTTTTTCTGCCTGATTTATTCTGCTCAGCAAGATAATCTCAAAATCCATCCATGTTGTCACAAATGTCAGTATTTCATCTCTTCTTATGGCCAAGTAATATTCCACTGTATATATGTACCACATCTTCTTTACCTAATCATCTATCAAAGGACACTTTGGTTGTTTCCATGTCATGACCACCATAAATAATGATGCAATGAACATAGGGGTACACATATCTTTACAGAGAAATGTATTCAAATTTTTTTAGCAGATGCCCAGGGTAAAGATTGCTGGGTCATATGATAATTCTATTCTAAAATTTTTGAGGAACCTCCATACTGTTTTCCCTAGTGGCTGTACCAATTTAAACTCTCTACAGCAGTATATAAGTGTTCCTTTTCCTCTACAGCCTCTCCAATACTTGTTATTACTTGTCTTGTTGATAATGATCATTATTACAGGTGTAAGGTAAGATCTCCTTGTTGTTTTGATTCCCTAGTAGCAAGTGAAATTGAGCATCTTTTCATATATCTGTTAGCCATTTGTATTTCTTCTTGGGAGAAGTGTCTGTTCATGTCCTCTGCCCATATTTTAATTGGATTGTTATTCTTTTGTTGTTAAGTTTTATGAGTTCATTGTATATTTTGGATATTAGCCCCTTATCAGTAGTGTTGTTTGCAAAATCCTTCTCTCATTCAGTTGGTTTCCTCTTTGTTTTGTTGATGATTATTTTGTTGTGCAGTATGTTTTTAGTTTGATATAGTCCCATTCATTTATTTTTGCTTTTAGTTCCCTTGTCTTTAAGGTCAAATTCACAAAATCCTCTCTAAACCCCTAGGTTCATAAGTTTAGTGCCTATGGGCTGGTTCTTTCAAAAATTAATGAAACTGACAAATCCCTGGATAGACTCAATAAGAAAAAAATAGAAAAGACACAAATTAACAAATCAGAAATAAAAGGGAAGTTACAAGAGATACCACAGAAATACAATGGATCATATAAGAATACTATGATTATATGCAACCAAATTCAATAATCTAGTAGAAACAGACAAGTTCTTAGAAACATATAACCTCCCTAGACTGAATCACGAAGAACTGGAAAATCAAAATAGACTGATCAACAGTAAGGGAATTGAAACAGTCAGTCATCCAAAGTCTCTCCAACAGCAAAAATACAGGACCAGATGGCTTCAAGTGAATTCTACAAAATATTCAAAAATGATTTAATACTTGTTCTTTTCAAACTCTTCCAAAAATTTTAAGAAAATGCAACACATCCCAATTTGTTTTATGAGGCCAACATTACTCTGATACCAAAACCTGGTAAAGATAACACAGAAAAAGGAAACTACAGACCAATATCTCTGATGAATACAGATGCAAAAATCCTAAACAAAATACTAGAAAATCAAATATAATAATGCATCAAAAAGATTATACATAACCACTAAGGGGGGTTCATTCCAGGGGAACAAATCGATCAATATGATACACCACATAAATAAAATAAAGGATACATATCATATGATCATATCAATAGATGCAAAAAAAAGCATTTGGCAAGATACAACAGCCATGTATGATTAAAATACATAATAAAATGGGCATAGAAGGAAGGTGCATCAACATAACAAAGGTCATATATTGCAAAATCTCAGTTAATATCACATGTAAGGGTGAAAAACTGAAAGTTTTTGCTCTACAATCAGGAGTTATACAAGGATGCCTCATCTCACCACTGTTATTCAACATAGTATTGGAAGTCCTAGCCAGAACAATCAGGAATGGAAATGATATAAAAGGCATACAAGGGGGCCAGCCGAGTGGCGCGGTGGTTGGGAGCTGGCTTGGGATGCCAGCGGCCCCGGTTTGGATCCCACATGTGACGGCCAGTGACACTGCCTTCAAAAAAAAAAGGCATCCAAGGGCTGGCCAAGTGGCATGGTGGTTAAGCGCTGGCTTAGGAAGCAAGTGGCCTGGTTTGGGTCCCACATATGAGGGCCAGTGACACTGCCCTTAAAAAAAAAAAAAAAAGCATCCAAATTGGATGTCTTTTGTAGATGACATGATTATTTACATAGAAAATCCTAAAGACTCCACCAAAAGCTATTAGAAACAATAAATAAATGCAGGATACAAAATCAATGTACAAAATCCATTGCATTCCTATATACTAACAATGAAAACACAGAAAAAGAAATTTTAAAAATTTCTTTTGCAATTGCAACAAAAAGAATAAAATACCTAGGAATAAATTTAACAAAAGATGTGAAGGACCTGGAAACTGAAAACTATAAGACATTATTAAAAGAAATTGAAGACACAAAGAAATGGAAAGATAATTTGTGTTCATGGGTTGAAAGAATCAACAAAGTTAAAATGGCCATATAACCCAAAACAATATATAGATTTAATGAAATCCCCATCAAAATCCCAATGGCATTTTTTAAAGAAATAGAAGAAAAATATTATCAGGTTTGTATGGAATCACAGAAGACCCCGAATAGCCAAAGCAATCCTGAGAGAAAACAAGGCTGGGAGAATCACATTCCCTAATTTCACTTTATACTGCAAAGTGACAATAATCAAAACAGAATGGTATTGGCAGAAAAACAGACACACAGACCAATGGAACAGAATTGAGAACACAGAAAAAATATACTTATATATGCAGATAGTTTTTGACAAAGAAACCAAAAACATACAAATGAGAACAGAAAGCCTCTTCAATAAATGTTGCTGGGAAATTAAAAAGCCACACGAATAATAATGAAAATAGAGTGCTAGTTCTCACCATATGCCAAAATTAATTCAGAATGGATCAAAGACCCAAATATAAGGTCTGAAAATCTGTGTTCTATTTTAACACATTTTTTTAAATTTACATTTTAGTGTTATTTATATTTTGACACTTATTTCTAGAGTTAGTATGTATCTTGATATTCCATCCGAATAAGTGGTATGAAATTCATACCACTCTCAATTTCCTCTTTCTTTCCATGCCTGGCACCATTGATATTGAAAACATATTAGCTGAGAAAACAGAAATTTTTATAAAAATTTGTATTAACATTATTTATAGACCCTATTTACATAAATACTGAGCTCCAGTACTTCCTTTCATCATCAATCTTTCAATTGTCCACATCTTTTTTTATCTTAGAAGATATATTCATTTTACTGGAACATTTTTAATTATCGTATTTTAAGTGAGTATTAATGATTATTTTGCTTACTCTTTTAAATGTATTGTGACAGAATACAGAATTCAATTTCAAAAATAATTCCCTCTCAAAACATTGCAAATAGAGCTCCATTAATTTCTAATGCCAAGATAGCTGCCTCCTTCAATTGAGCAATTATCTTTGGGGGAAAAAAAAAAAAAAGAAATATTTGAGAGCAAGATGGCGGCCATGGAGCCAGAGTCGGCACCTCTGACCCTAGAATCGCTTCCTACCGATCCCCTGCTGCTCATTTTATCCTTCTTGGACTACCGGGACCTAATCAATTGTTGCTATGTCAGTCGAAGACTTAGCCAGCTCTCAAGTCATGATCCACTATGGAGAAGACATTGCAAGAAATACTGGCTGATATCTGAGGAAGAGAAGGCACAGAAGAATCAGTGTTGGAAATCTCTCTTCATCGATACTTACTCTGATGTAGGACGATACATTGACCATTATGCTGCCATTAAAAAGGCTTGGGATGATCTCAAGAAATATCTGGTGCCCAGATGTCCTCGGATGGTTTTGTCTCTGAAAGAAGGTGCCCGAGAGGAAGACCTAGATGCCGTGGAAGCTCAGATTGGTTGCAAGCTTCCTGATGATTATCGATGTTCATATCGTATCCACAATGGGCAGAAGCTAGTGGTACCCCGGTTGTTGGGAAGTATGGCGCTGTCTAATCACTATCGTTCTGAGGATTTGTTAGATGTCGATACGGCTGCTGGAGGCTTCCAGCAGAGACAGGGACTGAAATACTGTCTCCCTTTAACTTTTTGCATACATACTGGTTTGAGTCAGTACATAGCAGTGGAAGCGGCGGAGGGCCGAAACAAAAATGAAGTTTTCTACCAATGTCCAGACCAAATGGCTCGGAATCCAGCTGCTATTGACATGTTTATCATAGGTGCTACTTTTACTGACTGGTTCACTTCCTATGTCAACAATGTTGTATCAGGTGGCTTCCCTATCATCAGAGACCAAATTTTCAGATATGTTCATGATCCAGAGTGTGTAGCAACTACTGGGGATATTACCGTTTCAGTTTCCACATCGTTTCTGCCAGAGCTGAGCTCTGTACATCCACCCCACTATTTCTTCACATACCGAATCAGGATTGAAATGTCAAAGGATGCACTTCCTGAGAAGGCCTGTCAGTTGGACAGTCGCTATTGGAGAATAACAAATGCTAAAGGTGATGTAGAAGAAGTTCAAGGACCTGGAGTAGTTGGTGAATTTCCAATCATCAGCCCTGGTCGGGTGTATGAATACACAAGTTGTACCACATTCTCTACCACATCGGGATATATGGAAGGATATTATACCTTCCACTTTCTTTACTTTAAAGACAAGATCTTTAATGTCGCCATTCCCCGACTCCATATGGCATGTCCGACATTCAGGGTGTCTATAGCTCGATTGGAAATGGGTCCTGATGAATACGAAGAGATGGAAGAGGAAGAGGAACAGGAGGAGGAAGAAGACGATGATGATGATTCAGCAGATATGGACGAATCTGATGAAGACGATGAGGAGAGGCGGAGGAGAGTCTTCGATGTTCCCATTCGCAGACGCCGCTGCTCTCGCCTTTTTTAGCAAGCCTCTGCTGATGGAAGCACTGGAATGAATCCAGCCTGTTACATAGATTTCTTAATAATGTAAATCACTAAATTGTCCTCAGCATATAGCAAGAAAAGTAGCATGAAATAGTGTTCCAGGCCCTGGGTTCTATGCGACTACATTAGGAATTGAATTGTTTGGGTGTACTTTGTGTTTTTGAGGTAGAGGATGAAATAGGGGAATAGTTCTCTAGCTAAGGAACAGACATTTCTTTGTTTCAAAATATTTTATACTTATAAAAATATGGAAATGGGAGGGAATTGTTTTGAATCAGGATTTAAAATATAGCAGAAATACCTACCCAAGGATAGTGAGAAACTATGTGACTGAATAATTCTGTGAAAAGACTTCTTGCAGTTCTGAGTTATTTAGAAATGAACAGAATTTGTAATTAGGCTAATCCATTTAGTGATTCCTATATATTTTGTACTCACAGGGAACTAATTGACTAAAAGCTTGAGTGCTAGTTGTTTTGTCCTTTCTTAGACAATCTGTCCTTAAAGTTTTCATCATTACAACCTTCAATTTACCCTTTATCACTCAACTTGACTGAATTTAGCCTTCAACTCTCCAACCTTGAATTTAATTTAAAGTCTTCAATGCTATGACTTTTATCGTATTCACAGCTGCATCGTTTTTGAAATGTAGTGTGTAAAAGTATGTATTGTGTTGTTTATTAACAAAAAATTCTTCGTCTCATGTAGCCCAAATTTGTAAATACTGCTTCTGTTCTGTTTCTTCTTTATACACTTGACTGTCTAACTTTGTGATAAGTGACATGAATTTTTATGTTAAGTATGTTTTCCTGAAACATGAATTTTTTTTTTTTTGTAATTATATAATTGAGAGTTTGGAATGAAAACCTCCAAGTGTCAAAAACCCACATTTTGAAAACAACTTTTGGTTCCGATGCTGTATTTTGTGTAATTGCTTACTGTCTATAAATTAATGTTAATAAGCCTTTGCTCTGAGGATGGAAGAAGTGGAAACTTGTTGGCCTGTTGCCAGAGGCTCATTCAAGGTCACTTCCTGGCCTTGACCACCCTATCATGTGCTCCACTTTACATTTTCCCCAAGAACAGTTCATTTATAGGGAAAACTAGTAAGAGGGAAGTGTGTATAGGGTTACACAGCTGCCATCCTAATGGACTACGAAGGCAAACTTACCCTTTCGTATTGGCACATGTCAAAATGTTCTGAGATGGAGTAAGTTATTTCTCCTGCTTATTTTTTTAGATAGAGTATTATCAGGCTACCAAATCCTTCTATTATGACTCTCCTTTGTAATCAACCTACTGATTAAAAAAAAAAACTTTCCCAATAAAGCAATAATTTAAAACTAAAAAAAAAAAAAAAAAAAAGAAATATTTGAGAATTAGAAAATTGAATAAATGCAAACAACAAATTGCAAAAGGATTATTTCTGAAAAAAATGATGAATTTGTAGTATGAATAGAGGAAATCTATGATGTTTTGCCTAGTAATTAATATTCTTATGCCCCAACCTAGCTTGGTGGATATGATTTTTCTGTATACCAAGGCAGGTCTGGCCATAAAAGCAGAAATAAAGTTGTTTGAATGGCTTGACTTGATTTGGACCAAAGGGTACAAATCACTTGCAAGAGTATCAAACAGGAAAAGTCTACAGCTTGTTTAACCTGAGATTGTGATCCCAGGAGGGCAGGCAGAACAGAGAACTAGCCAGGAATATAACAGAGGCTCTTGGACAGGAAAGAGCCATTGATAGAGGCTGATAATGATCACATATCCTTGACTGATGAAGTGGCTATACACTCATTCAGGGGAAACCACTGGATAGGAATCAAGCTCTCTACACAACCACAGCTGAGTGAGTAGGTTTCATGAAACAACAGGAAGACATGAAATGGCCCAAATTCACACATTCCAGCTGTCTTGGAAGCTACAAGCTTACATTGGCAAGACTTGAAAGGATTCAATGAAATGTAAAATTCATGGGAGAATTAAAAACTGCCTGAAATTTGAATATGACACGTGATCTATACAGAGATCCATTGGTAGGAAGTGGAAATTGTGCTGGGCTGAATTTGTTTAATCACATTTGACCATCAGTGACTGACAGTTAAGTTTTGCAGATATAACACTGACCTGAACAAAGTCACAATAAACATTTTTTTTTATTAATTAAAATCAACCGAACAGAGATATCATTGTCTCCACACCATGGGAGAGACACATTTCACAGATTAAAGGTAGAAAGAGATCAGTGTTTCCCAAGTCAGGGCTCAGAGAAGGACAATGATTGCTAGGGTTCTAAGAGAAATTTGGGCACTGATGGAAATGTTCAATATCATTGTTGTGGGAATAGTCACATGACTATATACAGCTGTCAGTATCATCAAATTATACACCAATAATTGGTTAATCTAATTTGATGTAAATTATTAACATTATAATCTATTGTATCCATGTAATAAAATTCACTTTACTAAGTAATAATGTTGGTGTGGGGTCGTTTAAATTATGAAAGTGTAGTTCCTTTGTATTAAAAATATTTCCCCAAAATTATAATTTAGTAATATTTACTGTTATTTTATCATTCATAACAAATAATCATGATAGATAACTATTGATGATTCAGTAAAGCACCTTTGGTTTTTCTTGATGTTACATTTCTAGGATGGTAGGGAAAGGCATGAAACTCCTATTCCCTCTAGATTTTCTCAATATCTTATCTAAGAGACATGTGCTTAGATTATATTTGAGACATCTAATTTGAGGATGGTCTCAGGCTTCTTATAATGAATCACTTTTTCATTTTACTAATGATATTTGGTTATAGTTATATTTTTTTACCAATAAAAATTTTGTTTTGATCCTTATTCTCTCTTTTTTTTAAAATTACAAGACCAATATTCCTGAAAAAAAATTCCTGGTAATTAGTGATACATTATCACTAAACTCTGATATTGAATTTAAGTATCCATCTACCTTGATAAGAATTTTAGACTTTTCAAAACTAATCAAATTAATTTAAAATTTTAGCTGCTGTTTCCACTGTGATGAAATTAATTGCAATTGGTAATTATGCTGGTGTTAAGAAAAACTGCATTTGGAAAGTAAAGTATGATTTCATCATAAAGGAAATTTCAAACTTTTCAAGTTTCATAAAGAAATCTTTTAATTTATTAATCTGAATTTAGGTTTTCCAAATCTGAATATAATCTCTCATTCCAAAGCAAATACATAGTACTAATCACCAAGCTATTTTTCAAAGAGTAAAATTATTAAAATTTAATATTATTAAAATGCATTACCCTAAAATATGATCATTCATATCAACTTTCTCAATAGTAGTATATTTCAAAATCATCTAAGTGTTGCTTACCCTAATACAGTCATGTGTATTTCCTCTTTTCCTTCATCTCAGAAATACGATGGTATAATTTTTTGGTTCTTCATTTAGTAAATATGTAGTTATTTTATCACAATATTCCAAAAGGCCACTTTTCAAAAAGCAATTTATAGTAGTAAAAATGTTCAGGATAAAATAAACATACAGTAGTAATGTGGAAGTTCTTATTTTAAATGAAAATGTTGATCAAAGATTAAGATTTTGTTATTATGTTCGTTTCATTTTTCTTTTCTTTTTTATTATATTTAACTGTACTTAAAGAAAATTTTTGTCATCACCATAATGTATCCTAACTATAACAGAATAAGAAATAATCTCATATTAAGGCAGGAGACATTTATATTAAAATTTATGTGGGTAGATCACTTCAAGATTTATGTTCAAATGAGTAATTAAAAACCTATCCCTTGCTTGAAGCTTGTTATAATAAAAGGTATACTTTTTTATCTTGTTGTTCACTTTAAATTAAACATCTTATCATAATATATGGTATTCTAGAGTCATCTTCTAAGATATTTCATATGACAGATGCTCATACTTATTAAATAATGATGATAAATATATTTAAATATATTTACTATTAGAAATTCATCATAATTGAAATTCTGAACATATTTGTTGCCTTAGTTCTTTGTTTATCCATTAGCATTTTCTCTTCATGCCCATTTTTATTTTTTACTTTTTAGTAATATTTTTTGACAGAACCATTGATTGTCCAGACATAAACTCTGAACTCTTTTCTTTCCTTTGCCTGTTTCAGAAGCTGCAACCCACACTGCATCATAAGACTAGTCATATTTACTGAGATATTATTTTTTTTTATTGAGTTAGATATCTTTTTTAAGCATAGTTGAGAGAAAATTTGTTTTCAATGGTTAAATTCTAAAGTGACAATTTGTGTTCCTATATTAAACTTATGTATTTTTCCATACTAATGTGCATTATGGTCATGAAATCATAGTGCAGAAAACACTGTTAAGTAACTTCTAAATCTGATTAATTTTTAGTTGCATTAAATAACTACACATCAACAATTCTCAAAAAATGTATATGTAGGGCCGGCCGAGTGGCACATTGATTAAGAGCTGGCTTGGGATGCCATAGGCCCCAGTTTCAATCCCACGTATGAGGGCCAGTGACACTGCCCTCTACAGCTAAGATGGTGAACAACAGCTCCACCTGGAGCTGGGCTACCATGAGTCCCGGGGACGGCACAGCTGCAGTCTCTGCTGCAGTGGGCTGCCATAGGCTACAGTGGGTGGCTGGTAGCCAGAGTGAGCAGCTAATAGCCAGCGTGAGCTGCCAAGAGCCAGGATGAGCGGCCGTCCAGAGGCCGGCAATCAATCTGTCTCACCCAAGAAGAGCACAATGATGATACCAATATGGGCCAGTGAAGCAACATCCTCCACAACTAGACTGAAGAACAAAAGGACAGCAACTTGTCTATTCTCCTTCCTCAGTTCCCCAACACTGTTGTCCTCTCCCAATTCCCTAATAAAATCTTAAAAAAAAAAAAATGTATATGTAGAAGAAATTTGTCTGAACTTGACCAAAATATTTTGGATATAAAGCAATTCTTCTAAAACTTGTCCTATATTAGGAGAATAAATACAAAAATACCAATTAATTTTTAAATGAACATTTGACATAAATTCATATGATAAGATATATGTTAGACAGAATACATTACCCTAATAACATTGTAAAAACAAATAATTAATTTTTAAAAATCTTCAGTGATTATGTGATTTTATGTATTTATTACATATGTGAAAATGCTTCAAAAATGCTATAGAACTTCTGAATTAAATCCTATTTTACATACAAATTGTTCTTGCACATATATCCTTTTCATAAAGTCCAAAGTTATACTATATTTATTTATTTATTTATTTATTTATTTATTTATTTATTTATTTTTTCTTTCTTTCTTTCTTTCTTTCTTTATTTTTTTAATTAGTTTCAGGTGTACAACACAGTGCAATAGTTATACATTTTACCCCTCAAAGTGACAACCCCCCACCCCCAATACACCACCCCACTCCCCCCCCATATCATATATATCTATTACTCTTCCTCTGACTCTCTTCCACAGTATAATCCACATCCCGTGACTATCTATATATATTCAATTACAGTAGGTATACCACCTCCGCTTTAGTAATACAGTGCAGTGATCAAACCTCTACTCCATCCATGAAATGGTCTCCCTAACAAGACCTATGATCATCTGACATTCCACAGAATATTTACAACATTATTAATTATATTCCCCAAACTGTTTTTCCTATCGCAGTGGCAATATTGTAGTTGCCTAGTTTTGCTGTCTAATCCCTTCCCCTTCTTCCTCATCCCCATTCCTCTCCCAATTAGCAACCCTGATTTTTCCTCTGTATCTATGAGACAGTTTCTGTTTACTTTGCTCATTCATACAGTTTTTCAGATCCCACATATGAGTGAGATCATATGGTATTTGTCCTTCTCTGACTGACTTATTTCACTCAACATTATAGTCTCTAGGTCCATCCATATCATTGCAAATGGCACAATTTCATTCTTCTTTAAAGCGGAGTAGTACTCCATTGTATATAAATATACCACAGTTTCTTAATCCAGTCATCTACTGATGGGCATTTTGGTTGTTTCCAAGTCTTAGCTATTGTAAATTGTGCTGCTATGAACATCGGGGTGCATAACTTTTTATGAATAAGTGTCTTGGTTTTTTCAGGATAAATACCTAGCAGTGGAATTGCTAGGTCAAACGGTAGCTCTATTTCCAGTTCTTTGAGATACCTCCATACTGACTCCCATAGTGGCTGCACCAATCTGCAGTCCCACCAACAGTGCAGCAGGGTCCCCTTTTCCCCACAGCCTCGCCCGCACTTGTTGTTTGTTGATTTGTTGATGATAGCCATTCTGACTGGAGTGAGGTGGTATCTCATGGTGGTTTTTATTTGCATTTCCCTAATGACCAGTGAGGTTGAACTTTTTTTCATATGCCTGTTGGTGATCTGTATGTCCTCTTTAGAGAAATGTCTCTTCATATCTTCTGCCCATTTTTTAATTGGATTGTTTGTTTTTTTGCTGTTGAGTTTCATGAATGTTTTATAAATTTTGGATATTAACGCCTTATCAGATATATCATTGGCAAATATATTCTCCCATTCAGTAGGCTTCCTTTTTGTTTTATTAATGGTTTCCTTTGTTGTGAAAAAACTTTTAAGTCTGATATAATCCCATATGTTCATTTTTTCTTTTACTTCCCTTGCCCGTAGGGATGTATCAGTAAAAATATTGCTCCGGGTAATGTCTGCAAATGTACTCCCTATATTTTCTTCTAGGATTTTTATGGTTTCAGGTCTTACATTTAAGTCTTTAATCCATTTTGAATTTGTTCTTGTATAAGGCGTAAGGAGGTGGTCCAGTTTCATTTTTTTGCATGTGTCAGTCCAATTTTCCCAGCACCATTTATTGAATGGACTATCTTTACTCCACTGTAAATTCTTGCTTCCCTTGTCATAGATTAACTGTCCGTAAATGCTTGGATTTATTTCTGGGCTCTCTGTTCTGTTCCACTGATCGATGTGCCTGTTTTTATACCAATACCAAACTGTTTTGATTACTGTGGCCTTGTAGTAGGTTTTGATGTCTGGTAGCGTGATCCCCCCGACTTTGTTTTTATTTCTCAGAATTGCTGAGGCTATTCTGGGTCTTTTATGATTCCATATAAATTTTAGGATTATATTTTCTATTTCTGTGAAAAATGCCCTTGGTAGTTTGATAGGAATTGCATTGAATCTATATATTGCTTTAGGCAGTATGGACATTTTAACTATATTAATTCTTCCTATCCATGAGCATGGTAGGTGTTTCCATTTATTTGTATCTTCTATGATTTCTTTCTTCAGTGTCTTATAATTTTCTGAGTACAGATCTTTCACTTCTTTGGTTAAATTTATTCCTAGGTATTTTATAGTTCTTGACACAATTGTAAATGGGACAGTTTTCTTAATTTCTCTTTCCATTAGTTTATTATTGGTATATGCAAATGCCACTGATTTCTGAACATTGATTTTATATCCTGCTACTTTACTGAATTCGTCTATCAGTTCCAAAAGTTTTTTGATGGAGTCTTTGGGGTTCTCTATATACAGTATCATGTCATCTGCATATAATGACAATTTTACTTCTTCCTTGCCAATTTGGATGCCTTTTATTTCTTTTTGTTGTCTGATTGCTGTGGCTAGAACTTCCAGCACTATGTTGAATAAAAGAGGAGAAAGTGGACAGCTTTGTCTTGTTCCTGATCTTAAGGGGAATGGTTTTAGCTTTTCCCCATTGAGTATGATGTTAGCTGTAGGTTTATCATATATGGCTTTTATTATGTTGAGATATAATCCCTGTATTCCCACTTTGCTAAGGGTTTTTAACATAAATGGCTGTTGGATTTTGTCAAATGCTTTTTCTGCATCTATTGAAATGACCATGTGATCTTTATCCTTCATTTTGTTGATGTGGTGTATCACATTAATTGATTTACGGATGTTGAACCAGCCTTGCGCACTAGGGATGAATCCCACTTGATCATGATGTATGATCTTCTTAATATATTGCTGAATTCTGTTTGCTAATATTTTATTGAGAATTTTTGCATCTATATTCATCAGGGAGATTGGCCTGTAGTTTTCCTTTTTTGTGATGTCTTTATCTGGTTTTGGAATCAGGGTGATAGTGGCTTCATAAAAAGAGTTTGGGAGCCTTCCCTCCTTCTGGATTTTTTGGAATAGTTTGAGAAAAATAGGTGATAGTTCTTTTTTGAATGTTTGATAAAATTCACTTGTGAAGCCGTCTGGTCCAGGGCTTTTGTTTTTTGGGAGCTTGTCAATTACTGATTCAATTTCCTTGGTAGTAATCAGGGTATTTAGATTTTCTGTTTCTTCTCGCGTTAGCTTTGGAAGGTTGTATGCTTCTAGAAAATTATCCATTTCTTCCAGATTGTCAAATTTGTTGGCATATAGTTGCTCGTAGTAATTCCTTAGAATTTTTTGTATTTCTGTGATGTCTGTAGTCATTTCCCCTCTTTCATTCCTGATTTTGCTAATTTGAGTCCTCTCTCTTTTTTTTTTTTGATGAGCCTGGCTAGAGGTTTGTCAATTTTGTTTATCTTCTCAAGAAACCAGCTCTTGGTTTCATTGATCTTTTGAATTGTTTTTCTGTTCTCTATATTGTTTATTTCTGCTCTAGTCTTTATTATCTCCTTTCTTGTACTCCCCTTGAGCCTCTTTTGCTGTTCTTTTTCCAGTTCCCTTAGGTGTAAAGATAACCTGTTGATTTGAGATTTTTCTTCCTTCTTTAGGTAGGCTTGCACTGCTATAAACTTCCCTCTTAGGACTGCTTTCGCAGCATCCCAGAGATTTTGGGTGGTGGTGTTTTCATTTTCGTTTGTCTCGAGGTATCTTTTGATTTCCTCCTTGATCTCATTTGTGACCCACTCACTATTTAATAGCATATTGTTTAGCCTCCATTTATTTGTCAGCTTCCCGGATTTCTTCTTATAATTGATTTCTAGTTTCATAGCATTGTGGTCAGAGAATACAGTTGAAATGGTTTCAATCTTCTTAAATTTATTGAGACTTGTTTTGTGGCCTAACATGTGGTCTATCTTAGAAAATGTTCCATGTGCACTTGAAAAGAACGTATATTCTGTAGCTTTGGGATGAAATGCTCTGAAAATGTCTGTTAAATCCAGCTGGTCTAATGTGTCATTTAAGGTCGCTGTTTCCACATTGATTTTCTGTCTGGAGGATCTGTCCATTAGTGACAGCAGGGTGTTGAAGTCCCCTACTATGATAGTGTTACTGTTGATCTCTGTCTTTATGTCTGACAATATCTGTTTTATATATTTAGGGGCTCCTATGTTAGGTGCATAGATGTTTACTAGAGTTATGTCCTCTTGTTGGATCGATCCCTTCATTACTATGAAGTGTCCTTCTTTGTCCTTTGTTATATTCTTCAATTTAAAGTCCATTTTATCTGATATAAGTATCGCTACTCCAGCTTTTTTCTCAGTACCATTTGCATGAAATATTTTACTCCATCCCTTTACTTTCAGCCTGTATGAGTCTTTAGATCTGAGGTGAGTCTCTTGTATACAGCATATGCTGGGGTCTTCTTATCCATTCAGCCACCCTATGTCTTTTTATTGGAGCATTTAATCCATTTACATTTAATGTGATTATTGATAGGTGTGTATTTATTGCCATTTTGATATTTGTGTTTGTAGTCTTTCATAGGTTGTTTTTCTCTTCTACTTAAAGAAGCCCTTTTAGCATTTCCTGCAAAGCTGGCTTGGTGGTAATGAATTCCCTTAACTTATTCTTTTCTGCAAAGCTCCTTATCTCGCCTTCGATTTTAAATGATAACCTTGCTGGATACAGCATCTTGGTTGTAGGCCTTTATTTTTCATCACTTTGAAAACCTCCTGCCACTCCCTTCTGGCCTGCAAAGTTTCCCTAGAAAAGTCAGCTGATAATCTTATGGGGGTACCCTTGTAAGTAACTTGCTGCCTTTCCCTTGCTGCTTTAAGGATTCTGTCTTTGTCCTTAATCCTTGCCATTTTCACTATAATGTGTCTTGGAGTGGGCCTGTTTGGAATCATCCTGGTTGGAACTCTGCACTTCCTGAGCTTGTATTTCAATGTCCTTTGCCAGGTTAGGGAAGTTTTCAGACATTATTACTTCAAATATATTCTCAATCCCTTGCTCCCTCTTTTCTCCTTCTGGTACTCAAATGACCCGTTGGTTATTGCGTTTGATGTTGTCCCCCAGCTCTCTTAAACTATTTTCCATGTTTTTCATTCTCTTTTCTTTTTGTTGTTCCGCATGGGTGATTTCTGCTATTTTGTCTTCTAAGTCACTGATTTGATTTTCTGCTTCATCCAATCTGCTAGTGATTCCATCAAGTTTTTTATTTATTTCAGTAATTGTGTTCTTAAGTTCTAGCTGGTTGCTTTTCATGATTTCTCTATCCTTCTTTATATTTTCATTAATTTCCTTGAACATTCTAGTAATCAGTGTTCTGAACTCTGTCTCAGATAGGTTGTTTACCTCTATTTCCTCTATTTCCACTGATTCAGGAAGTTTCTTCTGTTCTTTTATTTGTGTTGTGTTTCTTTGTCTTCCCATTCTGGCTTACTCTTTGTCTTTGCTTCAATATAACAGATAGATCCCCCAGATTTATCAGTCTTTTCTGGGTAAACTTATATGGTGTGTGTCCTTTATATTTGAATTACTCAGTCTCCCTATTCTCCTGTGCTTGTATCTGAGGTGTTCCTTGTGTCATGGGTCCTCACTTGTTGAAGTTTTAGTTTTGATTACTTTTGGTTTGTCAGTAGGTGGGATTGACTCCCAGATTGATTAGCTGTGAGAATCAGCAGCATCTGCAGTTTATGAGCTGTTGTGAGAGGATTGACCTCTCTGATGAAACTTGGACCCTATGGGTCTTAGTACCTGTAGCAACTTCCTTTTGGGTGTGACTCTTGTATGTCAAACCCAGAAATGCTCCGGTTTTATCTAAAGTTGGCCTCCGGGTATGATGGGTATGATGATTCTCGTGTCTGTTTGTTTGGACCCACTGCTGCAGAGTGATTTTAGAGCATAACAGATCAACAAGAACAACCTCCGCAGCCACCAAAGGAAACCAAATGCTCGCACAAGTAAAAAGAAACAACCATTAAACTACAGTCAACTTGTACAGAAATATCAATCATACTAATGAAGAAAACAAACAGAAACAAAACAAAAAGCACACACTCAATAATAACCGGAAGAGGAAACAAAATAAAATACAATATCCTAAAATAAAAAATAGAATAAACATGAGAAACCGATTAGCTATACCTAAAAAATAAAAAATAAAAATAAACTAAAATAATAACAAAAGTAAGAAAAATTAAAAAAATAAAATTTGCAGAAAAAAGGAAAAGAGGAAAAGTATAGCAGTGAGAAGAATGAATAAAATAAGAGAGAAAGTCAGGGTGGGGAAAAAAGAAAAAGAAAAGAAAGAAAGAGAAAAAGAAAAAAAGGAAAAAAATATATATATTTGTCTACACACCCATATATATGGACATATATTCACCTATATACACCTATATATATGCCTATATTAAAAACTACAATATGATTAGAATGAAATAGAAATAAAAACCAAAAACAACCAAGATAAGCAGCCAATAAAGGGAAAACAAAACAGAATAAAACCAAACAAAGCAAAAATACCCATGCCAGTCTAGACTAAAGTCCACCAAGCTCTCTTCAGTTTGTCTGCTGTACAAAAATTCCTGTGTGTATTGTGGGAACAGTATGCCACCTGATGCCTAGCGTGATTCTGGCACTGCAGGTTTGCTGTACTTGAGTGTGGTTGTGACGTGTGATTGGTGGTTTTTACACAGTCACTGCCTTTTTGCTTTTGCCTGTCCCAAGGCAGGCTGCACCCCCAAAGGCTCAATGAATGTCTCTGGGCACCCTTTGGGTTGACAGCCTTGGAGAATTAAAGAATTCCTCACTACCAAAAGCCTGCTGCTAAGAATCTGTTAATTAGTGCCTCAGCAGGTGAACTTGCCCTGCCTCCCAAGCCTTGCCTAAAGGTGGGGGCGGGGTAGGTAGTCTCACTCTGCAGCCTTTATTGGGTGGAAATTCTCAACCCCCTGCAGGTAAGGATATCTTCCTAGTCTGCCCCTATTGCTCCATTCAGGAGTCAGTTTAAGACTGACTTGGCGGGGGCCAAAGTTTGTGGGAGTGGGTGCGTTATTGGTTTTTTTTTGCTTTCTGTTCAAGAGTAGAAAAAGGAAAAAAAAATAAAAAAACATAAAAGTAAACAAAGCCACAGTTCCAACACTGTTTTAAGCTAAGGCCTTTGCCTCTTATGCTCCAACGGAGTTCCTGCTGCTCTCCCAAAGGGTCTGCTGGGATTTAGGGAATTGCGCGCACCCTACCGTGTGGCCAAGATCCCCGCTCCGTCTCTCGGGGACCTGCGTCTCTGCCCGGTGCGCTGCCTGTCCGAGTGAGTCTTCTTTTTACCCTGCTCCCGGGTTTAAGGCTTCTGCCTTGGAGCCGGCGCGCATCCGCGCGGATCTCCTGCTGCTCTCCCAAACGGTCTGCCGGGATTTAGGGGACTGCGCGCACCGTGCCGTGTCATGTGGCTCCGATCCCCACTCCATCTCTCCGGGACCTGTGACTCCGGCCGGCGCGCTGCGTCTCCACGGGCGAGTCCTCTGTTTCCCCTGCTCCCGGGTTTAAGGCTTCTGTCTTGGAGCCGGCGCGCACCCGCGCCGTTCTCCTGCTGCGCTCCTGGAGGGACTGCTGCCGGGGTTCAGGGGACTGCGCGCACCTTTCCAGGCGGCTCCGATCCCCGCTCCGTCTCTCAGGGACCTGCGTCTCTGCCCAGCGCGCACTGCTTCTCCGCCGCGCGAGTCCTCTTTTTTCCCCTGCTCCTGGGTTTCAGGCTTCTGTGCTCCACGGGACCCGGTGGGCACAGAGACTGATCCCTGAACCGGGAGGGTGCAGGGATTGATCTTGCCCTGCCGCTGCGGGGCTCTGCACCCTGCTTCCTGGGGACCCGGTGAGCAGTGGGTGCAGCTCGTACCTCTGCACAGTCGTCTCCTCTCTCTCCTCCCGCACTTGCCCGGCCTGAGGCTTCTGCCTCAGACTGTAAACCAACGCGCTCTTGCTGAACTCTAGGTGGGCCGCCGGGGCCGCAGGGAGCGAGCCGGGGCAACACTCACCGTGCCTCAGCAGCCACAGGTGCGGGCTGCACCTCACGCGTCTCGCTGCCTTCTTTCCCTACTCGCCCGGCCTGCGCACCTTCCAGCAATCCTTGTGTGGAACTCTTAGTTGCTCTGTGTGATGAGTAGATGTCTCTTTGAAGCGTATTAGAAGTTCAAATTGTGGATATTTCCAGGGGAGGTTTCATGCAGCCCTCCTCACAGCTGCCATCTTGCCCCTAAAGTTATACTATATTTAAATGGTATAATTAATAATGGAATAATATAAACTCACACTCGTATACGTGCACACACACATATATTTTTTAAATATTGGTAATTTTAAAAAAATATATTGGTAATTTTGTACAAGTATCTGCAGTTGATAACAGAATTTAGTATTGTATGGATATAAAGACATAAAAGGCAAGAGCAAATGTGTAATATTAAAACCCTACATCAGGCGCAATTGATCTCACAGATTCATTGCACACAAAGATGCTGCTATGAAATACGTCTACTGTACTAAATCACAAACACGACTGGCGGTAAATTACAGTAGAGGGGGAAGATATAGAAGTGATGAGTCACGATACTTAAGTTAACTATTAAGATACTGGAAAATTTGTGTGCAATGAATCTGTGAGATCAGTTGCGCCCGATGGAGTTTTAAAATCACTGGTAAAGAAAAATATCTAAGGAGGGACTATGTAGTATGCCATCATATAAAGTCCTACGTTTGGATAATATGAATGTTTTAAGAAAAACATTATGGAAGAATAGAACAATTTAAATAATAGAAACTAAAATAAATAGTCAGAGATGGAGGGTGAAATCAGCATATTATTGAATTCTAAGAGTTAGTGAGGAAATAAGGGACTTCTATTTAAAATAGAAATCTGGTTGTCAAAAAATTACCCATCTGCCAACTTTATATTGAAGTAACACACAGAGGCAGGTATAAAATTCAACAATAAAAAAACCAAGAAGATATTACAGGATTTCTAATAATCCTCTCTGTATATTGGGTTTTCGGAAAAGTCATTGCATAATTTTACAATGAAAAACAAAAAATATGTCGCGACTTTTCTGACAACCCAATACAATAATATATTTGGAAGATAATTGTTTACAATGTATAACTTCTAAAGTGGGAAGTTCTGTTATTAATATTGAATTTATCTTTCTTTCCATATTACAGTATATTATGGTTATCGAATCATACTGCCAATTAGATACCTCTAACTCAGTGGTAGAAGGACTGACCAACCAAAGGAGGGAGATGACAAGCAAATGAGTACTGCATTATGAAACATAATAAAAATTGTAAAGATATGATGATAAAAAATCCTAGAAGTGATGAAATTTATGTAGTTTTTTAAAAAAATAATTTCTAAAAAGAATAGAGCACATGATTGTTCCACTTTTTAAATACTAAATTTCCTTTTATGTAAAAAGACCAGGACATGAAATCATTAAGACACATTTTGAATTAGATGAACCTCAATTATATGAAATCAAAGGAAATTTTTCTTAAGTCAACAGATATGAAACTGTCATTCAAAAAATAACTACCAGCAGAAATTAATTAAAAAACTGATTAAAATGGGAGAGAATGGATGTTAAAGATGATTCTTAAAACAATACTTATATAAATATACCAATAAATGAGTTAATCAATAAATGAATCACATAGTCATATAATTCAGATCACTATTAGAGTTTTGGTCTGAAAATAGTAGCCACCAAAATACACAGCAGTCACACTGACAGACTTTCTACAGAGAATTCTGAGTTAACCCAAATCTAAAACATCATAAAATCCTGGACCAAAAATTCAACATAAAGTTGGTCTTCCTATATGGTACATTACATGTTGTATAGTAATTACACAAATTGATGTCACCAGTCCTTGCAAAGTATCCAACATTGAATTGATGGAAGAAATAAAATTTATCTGTTTTATCTCATTACAACCTGAAAATATTTCAAATTACTGGAATAGGTTGGCTGTATACTACCACAGAAAGCTTTTACTAAAGCAGCTGTGGCACTTAATCCTTATTAAGGTAGCTCCTGTGATCCTGTGTCCTTGTACAGGATCTTATGTTCTCAGCAAAGAATTCATAGCAATGTACTCTGAAGACCATTAAACTAGATGTAAGGGGCTATAGCACCCTCTGGCTATCTAGCACTGGAAAGGGGGCAGGTTGCTCTGTGCTGACCCAGGTCAGGGGCTGAGTGATGGGGATGGAATCTGTGGCCTCAAAATTGAGTGGCTGGGAGTGAGAGGAAATCTACTGCCAAGCCCCACAGATATTCTTCCATCAGAGAAACACAATTCCTCTGGAATCACATATCCTTCTATTTCTTACGGGAAAGTCAGCTCCATTATAATCTAATGGGACCACCATCGGAAATGTGGTATGTTGTTGACCCAAACATTATTATTCGACGCCTGACTGTATTCTTAGATTTATAAGAGAAGAGAGGTCACAAGGCAAACAACTGCTCCCCAAATTGAAGAAACTGACAGATAAATACAGCGGGTCACAATTTACTGGAGCAGAAATTCATGAGAACCAGTGCCAGAAATGCAAATTAAAACAGCAGTGAAATACAATTACACACTTTCTTAGAATGGCTAAAACCCAGAACATCAAAAAGTCCAATTACAGACAAGGATGTGGTCAAAAGGAACTCATTCATTGCTAGTATCAAAGATAAACACATCCAAACATTCATGAATGTAGTGAAAACAGATTTTATTCAGTAATTATTGACAGTATAAGAAAATTCTCATCACCATTTCAGTTTCTGCAGAGCTGATGGGCTTTTTGAAAAAGAGCAAGGGCTCAGTAGAGTGAGAGAAGTGAAAAACAGTATAAATGAAATTAGGCTAGCTGTGTTTGCTAACTGGCTTTTACTGAAGTTACTAATCTATCCTTTAACAGAGACTGGGGGACAAAATTATCCTTCCTGATGATTACATTTCAATGGGATGTTCCTCAGGTCCTTGAGAAACACAATTCTGATTTCTAGGAGGTATACTTTGCAAATGTAAGCTCTTCTAGTAAACACTCTAAGAAAAAGTGGTCGGGGTTTCTCATCAGAAGTTAGCTAAAATACAATAAATTTTCCTGGCAGTGTTGCGCTTTCTTAGGCAGGCGTTTTAATGGGTGTCTGGGGTCATCCTAGAAGCACAGCCTTATGCTGAGAGAAGCTAGTCTAGAGTTTAACCAAGTCTCTTAGTATAGAGGTTTGGACGGAGTTGTTCCTTGACAACTGTTTTGCAGTTTTCACTAATGGGAATGCAAAATCGTACAGACACTTGAAAAGGTAGTTTGACAGTTTCTTACTAAAACTGAATGCACTCTTACCATAAAATCCAGCAACCATGTGCCTTGGTATTTACCCAAACGAGTTAAAAACTTAGGTCTACCCAAAATCCTGCACATGAATGATTATAGCACTTTCATTCATAATTCATTTATTTGGAATTCATAATTCCAAAACTTGGAAGCAACCAACATGTTTCTTCAGTAGACACATGGATTAATCAATGTAGAAATCCAAGCAATGGATTATTTATTTCCACCAAAAAAATAAGTTATCAAGCCACCAAAAGACACGGAGGAAACATAAATACACATGACTATGTAAAGGAAGTCAGTCTGAAAAGGCTGATTCCAATTATATAGGATGTCATTTTAGAAAAGACAAAACTACAGAGACAGTAAAAGATCAGGGGATGGGGAGGAGGGAGAGATAGCTGTTACAAGAATAAAAGATTTTGGGGGCAGTGAAACTACTCTATCATTCTATAATGGTGGACACATGTCTTTATATCTTTGTCCAAACCCACAGAATATACATCAAGAGTGATCCCTAATGCAAATTATGGACTTTCAGTGATAAGAATATGTCAACATAGGTTAATAAATTATAACAAATATACTAATTTGGTAGAGGGATGTTGATAATTGGGGAGGCTATTCATATGTGTGGGGCTAGGTGGGATATGGGAAATTTCTGTACCTTCCTCTCAATTTTGCTGTGAACATAAAATTGCCTAAAAATCAAATTCTATTTTAAAAATTGGATAAAATCATGCTGAGTGATACACAAACTGGACATCGAAAGCCTTCAGAAACCTCATCTACAAAGAGAATCAACAATTCTGAAGACCTGGACAATACTTGATAGTTTCTTCTATAGCATCAAAAGGCATGACTGAGAATGAAAATGTCCCAATGAATTAGGAACAGAATATTATATTGTAGCCATGGTAACAAGTACTCACCAGAAAAGTTTAAAACTGTTCAATGACAAATTGGCTCAGTGAATATGTTTTCATGAAAAAATCAGTTTCAGTGTCTATCTTCTGAAAGTCAGCCAAAGGGATAAACTTAACTTTAATAAATACCCTTAATGTGCCTACCACTAAACAATAATCACACCAAAAAAATATGCTTTTATATATGATGAATGGAAACCTCTGATGCCCCAGGAAAATCCACCAATATTTACACTTCATGTTGCCAAGAAAGCCAATACCTGATCACGCTACTCTGCTCAAAGAGACTATGTCCAACCAGCATAATCCCCACTTTATTATAGTACACAATATTTTCTGCTTTATCTCTTTATTTTAGTTATTCAGTGGTGATGCCATCATCCAATGACATCTTAAATCATTTAAATTTTTAGCATTTCTTTTTTTTTAGGTTCTTTTTTTAAAAAAAATAGCTTCAGGTGTACAACACAGTGCAATAGTTATATTTTTTACCACTCAAAGTGACAACCCCTCTCCCCCAATTCGCCACCCCACTCCTCCCCCCCTATCATACATATCTATTACAATTCCTTTAGCATCATTTAAAACTTAGTTCAGGGCGGCCGAGTGGCGCATTGGTTAAGCACTGGTTTTGGGATGCCAGCAGCCCCGGTTCGGATCCCACATGAGGGCCAGTGACACTGCCCTCTACAGCTAACAACAGCTCCACCTGGAGCTGGGCTGTGCGAGCCCCGGTGATGGTGTGGGCTGCAGCCCCTGCTGCAGTGGGCTGCCATAGGCTACAGTGAGTGGCCCGCAGCCAGCGTGAGCGGCTGGCAGCCAAGCGTGAGCGGCTGGCAGCCAAGAGTGAGCTGCCAATAGCCGCAGTGAGCGACATCCAGAGGCCAGCGACCGATCTGCCTCATCCGGGAAGAGCGCAATGACGATACCAACAGTGAAGCAACATCCTCCGCAACTAAACTGAAGAACAAAAAGACAGCAACTTGTCTGTTCCCCTTCCCCGATTTCCCAACGCTGTTCCCCTCCGCCAATTCCCCAATAAAATCTTTAAAAAAAAAAAACTTAGTTCAAAGAATGTTGAGACCACCTCTTAGTATCTCAACTAAAAAGACAATCTATTCTCATTATAATAAAAGAGAACTATACTCACCAGAGTATAGTTAGTGTACCCTAACTAAACTGCTGACATTGCATAGGACCTTGATAACTAAGAATCTCGGTTATTGGCAGATAGTCAGAATTTTAAGTCTTTTGATATCAAATTTAGAAATTCAGACACTTAGATAAGATTGTCGTTGCTTGTTTGGCACTGAGAAATAGATTATTAGAGTTCATTGTCACTGAAAATTTGAAAATCTTGAAGAAATTGGTTGCTTTCATAATTGACTACAAATCATGCAAAATAACAAATTTTTTTTTAGAAATCCAGACAGATGATTCCCAAAGGAGAAATGCAAAGAAACAAACAAACAAAATTGTCAAAAATGTACTTTCAAAATGGCACCAGGCCCAGATTATTTTAGGTGAGTTTTACAATATATTTAAGATATAGTTCATGTTACACTAGTACCAACAACTACACTAATATGGAGAATAGGGATGATATGCTTATATGTTTTATTATTAAAGTAAGTAAAATTTGTTATCAAAACCAATGAAGATAGTTCTAAAAAAAAACTATAGATCAGTCTTACTGATAAATAATACAAAAATCTTAAATAAAATTAACAAAACATATATCTGATCTTTGAAATTGTATCATAGATCAAATTTTTCATTTTGAATAAAATATAGTTCTATATTAGGAATCCTAGCAATATAGCATTCACATTAACAGAATAAAAGAGATAAAAATTATCTGCATGTATACTGAAGTTATATTTGTTAAAATTCAACATCCAGTTTTAATTCATATAGAGCTCATAATAAAATTCAAACTATATGCTATGTCCTTAAATTTAAATATGCATATATATGAAACAAAATATAAGAGTGTCCCTTTCACACCAGATTTTTTTATATTGATTGGATTTATCTGCCTGTATAAATAGACCAGAGAAAATAATAATTGGTTGTGGCAGGCAAAATAATAGCCCACAAAGATATCCATGTCCTAATCTTTGGAACACATGACATTATGTTACATCATAAGGAGAATTAAAGTTATAAATGGGAAATAAGTTTGCTATTCCACTCACCTTAGAATAAGGAGATTTTTCTGGACCATCTCTATAAGCCCATTGCAAACAAAGGTCCTTTAAATGTGAAAGCTGGAAGGAGAAGAGTTAGTGTTAGAATGATGTAACATGAGAAACACTTCACTGGCCATTGCTGGCTGTGAGAACTGAAGGGATCAATGAGCCAAAAAATATGGGAAGTTAAACGTTTTGTTATCTAAATATAGTATTTACTGAGGGTAGAGTTATATAATTGGAAAATCTAAGAGAACATTGGAAACATTACAAAAATAAAACTTTTAACTAATGACACTGGAGAGAATAAGTTTATAAAAATCAATTGTTTTTTTTGTCCAGAAAAAAAAATATATATGCATAGAAATGAATTTTAAAATGTGAACATTTATATAAAATCTTTAACAATTGACATATTCTTAACAAAACCTTGAAGAAATGAAAATACAAATACTCAGATAAAAATTCAATTCACAGATATAAGTGGTATATTAATCTATATACCATCCAGATTCAAATAAAAATACAAAGCTGTTTTTATAAACAATCAAGCTGGGTGAAAAATGTACATGTAAGATTTAACAAGTAATTCTTAAAAAAAGAAGAAGGGAACATTAGCTTTTTCAGATGTTAGAAATCCACCATACTTGACACAATGTGGAGCTGTTGAAATGATAGGGGAGAGAAATCAATGTTACGAAATGAAAAACTCAAGAATAGATTCAGATATGGGAAGTAATACACACGTCTTTAAAATTGCACATAATTTGAAATAATTGTCCAGAATATAAGAGGATCTTCTTTTCATAATCTTATCTCAGAATCAATCTTGTTAGGCTCCAACTGATAAAGGGATAGCCTGATTTTAATAATTTATGACAATCTGTTGTAAAAAGATAGCAATTTTTAAATGGACAGTTCTAATGCTAAAATTAAATATTTATTAAAAATATATTTATCTAAGCATGAATTTAACCAGAAACTTGTCCTTGTGGAAATATTGGATTTTTCATAAGTGTCGTTTTCCAGATTATGGCTCAATGATAGGTAGGTAAAATTTACAAGTCCTGTCAATACTAATTAACATTTTAATTGGATAATGACAGACTTTTGTGGGAGAAAGTTCTACTTAAAAAAACTAATGTGACCAGCAATTTTCTGGCTTTTCCACATAATGAATGATATCATTTGCATTAATTTGTAAGCAACTATAAAGATCACCCTGTAAGTACTTTAATCAGCTGTAAAACTCTTTTTTATGTGCTTTCTTGCAGTATTCTTAAGATGTAAAAAAAAATTCATATACTCCAATATTCATCTGAATTGCTCCAAATATTTCTCATTTCATTCTTATTAACATGCATATATGTCTTTTCTACTGACATCTGCAATGTCATCCTGCATACAACTGAGAAGATACATTTAAATAAGAACAATTAATATTGCAGAGGGAATACATTTAATGAGTGTAATAGTTATTAGTAAATTATACAACAAAACTTTTTTTGCTGAAAGAACTGCAGTTAAGCTCTGCAATATAATTTCCATCAGAAAAACATGATGATCTTAATGAATTGAATCTAAAAGACTTCTGTTCTCAAGTGGGTAGGTTCCTTTTCTATGCAGTTAGTTAATTTTTTAAAGAAACCACTGATTTTATTGTACATGCTTTTTAAAAGGAATGTGCATGATTACTTTGTCTTTTAGATATGTTTTCACTGAAAATGTAACAATATTGTAGCAAATTTTGGGGTTTTCTGAGTCTAAAGAATTTTTAAAATATTAATTTCTTGATTCATAAAGAAGAAATATAAATGTCTCAGGAGAAAAGAATTTTCAATCTTCTGTCATTTTTGTAGTTACATATATTGGATATTACGTATTTTGTAGGTAATATCTGAACGAGAAACTATATACCTGACAAAGTGGTAGATAATAATTTTATCTCCAAAGCAATTTCCTTTAAAATATGTCATAAAATTGAAAGAAGAAAGATTAAAGACAAAAAAAAAAAAAAAGAGCTTTCATCTGCATCAAATTGGAAGGCACAAGGGTATCTACTCGGTCTGTAGGAATATTGGAAATTTTGGAATGAGTCAGAATATTAGTATGTCTTGTTTACTCTTGACTCTGTTCAACAAAGTATCACTTTAAGAGTTACCTTGTATTAATTTGAGCCTTTGAGCACGACTGCGCCACCCAACCTGAGTGTTCACGTGGTCATGAAGTTCTGAGTCACAGAAGGAGATATGCATATATAATCATGTTCCTTACCTCAATATTTAAATGTGTACGAATATAGCTGTAAACCTTAGGAATTTCCCCAAAGGACAAACTCACCATGTATTTCAAGTGAGGTTAATGGTGAAAGAGGAAACTGTGAAAAGTCTGTAAGAGTCAAAACAAACAAACAAACAAACAAACAAACAAAAACTGTACACAGCAGCTCCTTGCAGAGAGCAGTATAAGGTACTAATTAATGAATATCCTCATCCCAAGACAAGCAGCCTCATATTGTCTAATGGGATGCCATATCCTGTCATTACTGTGTTCTCCATTCCTCTTTTTCTACCTGAGAATGTTTTCTTGCAGTTGGTGTATTGCATGTTGGGTATGTATAGAACAGAGAGCTTGTCTTTTTTAGTGCATAGGCCTAAAAAAAAATGTCACTGATGGAAAGACAGCTGCATTTTTTCCCCTCTCCAGGACTTTTGAACTGTAACTGGATAGAATTTCGGTTGTCTGCCATATGGGAAAAATGTGTTCAATGTGTGAGTGAGTGAATCAAATGATTTGTTATGGGGGAATACAACAGGATTGTGTAGACATTAACAGTGTTTGTCAATGTCTAGTTCTTGATTTCTGCGTAGGGTAGCCAGATTTAGCAGCTTGTTAAATTTGAATTTCTGATAACCCAAGAATACATGTTTATATGTCCTATTTTACACAAAATAATTGGTGTGTGTGTGTGTGTGTGTGTGTGTGTGTGTGTGTGTGTGTGTATGTGACATTAAAATTTTAGTGGACATCCCACTTTTGTGGCACATGGCAGACTCCTCTTGACAGACTCATTGCAGTTAAGAAAAACCATTTGACTAGTTTTACTAAGGAGCTTTGAAGAAAGATGATACATGTCACCTCTGGGTAAAATTCCCAGTATGCAACTCTCTTCTCATTTCCAAGCTCTCCTATCCAAGTAGACTTCAAATGATATGTTGGATCAAAATGGAACAATCCTGTATTTCTAGCTCACTGTCTCCTTTAGTAAGTGAGAAATCAACGTTTACTCTTACACAACTAATACCCAGTCATGAGTATTACACCCAAATTTTATCTTCATGCTTTTCTCCATGGGTTCATTCTTTTACCACATCTATTACCACTTAATACTATCTTACCAAATCTTTCACCTCACTTGCTCTGCAACCACCCTGTGCTTTTGTGTTATAGCAAAATTGCATAGAGATTGGTTGGATAGATGAATAACCTCAAGAATGTGAAAAACAAAAACAGAAAACAGCCATGATACTTTGGAGAAAAGCAAAGAATTATAATGATTTGGTTCTAGTAAAATTTGCATGTCCAAACACCATCCTTCCCCTCAAATAATGTTCTACTTATTTTTTCCCACTGTAGAAAAAGTAGCAATAAATCTAGAAATGATATATTCCTTTCTAAGAACATTAGTGTATGAAAAGATGAAGATATTGAAAAGATCATTTCAATAATGCAATATATACTTCTCTAGAGACAAAATAACTATCCTGTTTGTATGAATGGGTGGAATATATTGGCTTTGCGGCCCAGGACTCTTGCAATCTACATATCAGACTGGAATAAAAGCAGCAAAGTCATCCAGCACTACATTTGAGAGCTGGAATTTTAAATGCACGTTGAGAGGAGAAAGTTCTTAAAAATGCAGAAAGGAAATTATAAAAATAAATAAATTAATAAAAAATAAAATTATGAGGCATAAAGCAATACATTTAATATCATGTTAGGAAGAGAAATCTTAGGAAAGTCAAATAGAAGTTCACGTTGTTGAACGTTTGTTGTTTTGTTTTATTTGAAACTTGGTTGCATTATTGTGGGCCCAGGCCTCATAATTTAAAATATGGGAAAATTCTAGAGGGAAACAACTGAATGTCAGCAATTGTAGGCAACAAGAGGAAATTACCTCAGGAATTGAGAGAACACAAGTCAAAGGAACTGAATTGGCTTGTCACATATATCAGAAGTAGAGACATGATTGAAACCATTCCACGGCTTAAGAATGGAAACTGAAATATGCATCAGATTTTGGTCTTTGTTTTGCTAACATAATGAAGAACTACTGGCACAGTGTACATCAATTTTGTTTTGATGTGACACATAGCTGATATTTCAAAAAATCAAATTGATTAAGTGTATTGAATTACCTACTGTAATATATGCTGTCAAGAAAATTGATACAACTAATGAAAAAAAGACCTGCCTATTTCCCACATTAATATAATTAACAGTCATTTGACCAACCCATGTAAATATTCACATAAATCACTTGATATCTGCCACTGTTAGAAGTCAAAATTAGAGTCATTTTTTTTCATCCGTCATTCCTTAAAGTTAAAAATACTGAATAATCAATCAATAGCATTGGAGAAGCACTTCTGTTTTAACATTATCTGCCAAATAACATATTTGAAACCTACTAAGGCAAACATGTTATGAGATGACAATTTGCATGTATTCATAATTTGGAGTATTGTTCAAAAATAATAGAGCCAAACTCATCTATTCAAATATGTATGACTGTTTGTGTGTGTGTGTGTTTGTGCATTACCGCATCTTACTGTGTACTCCACTTGAAAAATTCTATCAAAAATAGAGACAACAGAAACATTTAACTCTATCAATGTATTTCATTTGTTAATAAAAAGGATATATATTGAAAGTGTACAACATGATTTGATATACAGATAGTGAATGATTACTAGTCAAGCTAATCAATGTATCTCTCATCATTGCCATTTTTTTATCAGGGCACTTGAAATTCACTCTTAGCAAATTTCTAGTATTCAGCTATATTATTAACAGTATTATTAACTATTGTCACTATGCTGTATATTAGATCTCTAGACTTATTCATCTTACGTGACTGTCTTTTGTACCCTTTGACCAACATCCCCCAGCTTCCCTCATGCTGCAGCCCTGGGTAAACACCCTTCTCCTCTCTGCTTCTATGTGTTCTACTTTTATAGCATATAAGTGCAATCATGTCATTTATTTCTTTTTCTGCATTTGGCTTATTTCACATAACATAATGTCCTTCAGGTTCATCCACATAACTGTAAATGGCCGATATCCTTCTTTCTAAGGCTGAATAATATTCCAATGTATTTCTTATACACCACAATTTCTTTACACCTGCCTCTGTCAGTGAACATTTCAATTGTTTCCATATCTTTGCTATTTTCAGTAATGCTACAACAAACATGGGAGTGCAGCTATCTCTTCAAGGTACTGATTTCACTTCCTTGGTGATATAGACCCTAACAAGTGATTGATGATCATATGACAGTTCTATTTTTATTTTTTTTGAGGCACCATACAGTTTTCCATAATGATTATACCAGTTTACATTTCCACCAACAGTGTCAATGATACAAGGATTCTGTTTTCTCTGCATCCTCGTCAACACTTATTTTCTTTTATTTTTACGAAAGTAGCCATCCTAAGAGGTATAAGGTGATATCTCATTTTCGTTTTGATTTGTATTTCCTTAGTGATTAATCATGTTGAGCATCTTTTCATGTACCTGTTGGCCATTTACGTGCCTGCTTTTGGAAAAGTCTTCAGTCAGATCACAGAATTTTTTTTTTGGACATGAGGGCAAAAATTCAGGCAACAAAAGCAATAAAAACAAGCGGGACTTATAAAGCACTTCTACACATCAAAGGAAACAATCAATAAAATGAAAAAGTATCCTATGTGTTGGGAAAAAATATTTGCAAACCATGTATCTGACAAGGGGTTAAAATAAAAAAATATGTAAAGAACTCATACAATCAGATAGCAAAACAACAAGCAATCCAATTAAAAAAATGGGCAAAAAACCTCAATAGACATTTTTCTACCAATTTATTTCTGAAATTTATTATTGTATCTCACATATGTTTAAATAGGAAAAGGAATTTTACCTATGTGATTGATTCTCAGATAAAATTTTCAGGTGTTAATTCAGGAAATATTTTGTACTATAGAAAATGTGAAAAAAGTGCACTGAGATTATGTAAAGTATTTTTTTTTTTTTTAAGATTTTATTGGGGAATTGGTGGAGGGGAACAGCGTTGGGGAATCAGGGAAGGGGAACAGACAAGTTGCTGTCTTTTTGTTCTTCAGTTTAGTTGTGGAGGACGTTGCTTCACTGTTGGTATCGTCATTGCGCTCTTCCCGGATGAGGCAGATCGGTCGCTGGCCTCTGGATGTCTCTCACTGCGGCTATTGGCAGCTCATGCTTGGCTGCCAGCCGCTCACGCTGGCTGCGGGCCACTCACTGTAGCCTATAGCAGCCCACTGCAGCAGGGGCTGCAGCCCACACCATCACCGGGGCTCGCACAGCCCAGCTCCAGGTGGAGCTGTTGTTAGCTGTAGAGGGCAGTGTCACTGGCCCTCATGTGGGATCCGAACTGGGGCCACTGGCATCCCCAAACCAGCGCTTAACCAATGCGCCACTCGGCCGGCCCTGTAAAGTATTTTTAAATATTAAGGCGCTAGATAATTATTTTTGAAAAGCATTCTAAAATTCTGGCTGTACAGTTGTAATATTATACAACCAGAGGCTCCAAAATATGAAACCCCTTATACATATTTATACCAATATCTATCATATCAATATTATTACTATCATAACATTTATTTTCTATATGTACTATTAATACCAGGTTAACTGAAGTAGTCAATATATTTATTTTAATTTGTTTGCTTATATTATATAAACTGAAGGACAAATATCTTTAATCTTACTAATTTTGTATAATTAACACATATCCATCTCTAGTAAAATCAGTTGTATTTGTTAATAGTACTAAATACTGTGCATCACTATCATAAAACAAAATAATTAAAAGTAATATTTGTAAATCTTTTATTTATGCATTTACTAAAAAAATATTGAATTCTTATCATATGCTAAGCTCTACGATAAAATAAGATGACCAAGGAAATTTTAAAATATATAATTTTAAGTAATTAGAACAATGGCATATAATTACTTTTATAACAACTTTCTTTTTAAGCACATCAGCAAATTAGATATTAAAATGTCTCATTGGTGTTCATTATATGATTACCTAAAACTGTACGCAGAAATACTAAAAATTGGTCAAAAAATAGCACAAAAAGTTAATAAAATAAATATCATTTGTCAAAATCTGACTAATTTTGAATTATTCAGAGCAGATATTGATATTTCATCAAGGTTAATATTTAGACACCATTCCAATAGTCTTCAAAAATTCTGGACATATATCAAATCAATGAAACTATGTGTAAATAATTTACAGGAAACTATTGTATATAAACGATATAGAGATCGAAAACATGATATCAATATAATGTTGATTAAAAAAACAAAGTAAAATTGATGAGAGAAATTGATTATTACAAAACAGGTATTCAAATTAAGATTTCCAATTTTTTAGGAGAAAAATTTAAAAATAATAGGTATATATACAATAAACGAGAAAAAAATTTAAAGATCTTAGAAAGTTCCAGAGAAAACAATTAAATTATATTCTCAGATACACAATGGTATCTTTCCCACTATTTTTAAACCTCTAGATATTCAAAGTTTGTGCCAATAGCCCATATTTTCTACAAAGTATTACTAGAAATATAGAAAACTAGAAAAAGTAGTATAGAGCATGTTAGAATTTCATTGTTATTTATTCATTAAATGCATAAAATAAATAAGGTTATGACCAAAAGGTATGAGCAGTTATATGTTAGTGATAAATTGAGGATTAAGATTTTCATTCTATATCTTCTATTTTTTTCCAGTAATACAGATTAATATTTTTGAAATTATAAAGGTAAACTTTTACTTTTCAATATTTTTAATTTTATTATATGTTTTAATCTAAATTTTAATTTAAACTTTAAAACTGTATTGGAAATAAGTATTTTAGCATTATTTTCCTTCTATATCGGAAAGCTTGATAATAATTACATCTGTCCATGAACAGTACAACTTTCTTATTTGCCTCATGTCTATTTTGATTTCCTTAAAGAATAAGTGCCATCAATTGTTATGAATATATAAATACTGTTCATAATCATGTCAAGAGCTTGTCACACTTATATGTCTTTCTGTTTTTGTTCATAATACCATGACTCTTACTTCTTAACAAGAATATTCAATGTTGGGCCGGCCGAATAGTGCAGTGGTTAAGAGCTGGCTTGGGACTCCAGCGGCCCTGGTTCGGATCCAACATATGAGGGCCAGTGACACTGCCCTATTAGAAAAAATAAAATAAAAAATGAATATTCAGTGTTTATGCAATCTCTTATTTCAGTTTATAAAACCTCCAATGCGAATTTGTTGCACTTAAATAAAAACTGAAACATGACTAAAACGTTTGCTCTGATAACCAATGGTTAAGATCTAATGTATTCTATTTTTATCAAGGGACTGAAAACTTCAAATTAATTATGTATACAATTAGAAACTGGGAATAAACTATCCATTCACACTAGCTCTTCTGTTGCTGTTTCTTTAATAGTTTTGCCCATCTAAAGTTCATTTTTGGCAGATTTTTTTTTAGGATAAGTTCATATAAACATAATTCCCTAAGTACTTGCATATTTGAAATGTGCTCTGCCATTTTTACTTACAAATTATCTTGCCTTATAAGTAAATTGTTCATCTACATTTTTGTCTAGCACAGTATACTGTTTTTTAAAGTGCTGATTGTGATACAATTTCTGTCTTCTATAAATCGCTTGATCTTTTGGCCTGGATATGCAATGGATTTCTTTTTCCTCTTCTTTAAATTTCTGAAATAGTTCTATAACATTTATTGCACAATATCCTCAAAACTGCATTATCATCTTTTTGTATGTACTTCAAATCTTTTTTTCTTAATTTAGGAGTATTTGTTGAAAATACAGTTTTATAGTTTTTCTTTCTTGAAATTATAGTTTTTAGTTTTTTCCATTTTCTTTGTTTTCTTCAGGTGTTTCTATTAAATATGTGTTGTTTTTTTTCTTTTTTTTGAGGGCAGTGTCACTGGCCCTCATAAGTGGGACCCGAACCGGGGCTGCTGGCTTCCCAAGCCAGCGCTTAACCACTGCGCCACTCGGCCGGCCCTCTATTAAATATGTTTTATCTTCTTAATCTACCTTCAATATATGCCACTTTCATGATTTTTTATTTTTTTATTGATTTCATCTTTATTTTTAAAATAATCTTGTTTTACACTCCTTTTCTATTAAATTTTTATATCAGCCTTAGTTTTTTATTTTTTTTTCTATTTATTATTTTTTCCTGAATTCTATAAGCTCACTTCTGAGATTTTCTAAATCTGATATGTTTTTGTGTTTTTCCTATTTTGCATCATTTTCTTAATGATTTTAAACTGATTTGAAAGTCTATTGACTTTTTATCTATTGCAGATATATCTTTGTGGTGTAATTCCATTGCCTTTAAGGGGGAAAAAAAAAAAAGAAGAAGAAAAGCAGTCTATGAACTAGCTTGGCACTATCAATCAATCACAGGTAAGATTTAGTGTGTCCTGTTATAAACAATTTCACAAAGCCAACATCAAAGGAAGCTACCTGTGACTATGGCGGATTAAAACAAAAATAAATAATAAATTCAAACACCCCTCCATTATTATGTCTGAAAGTGCATCCGTGCACATACATACATTGCGTAAACCATAAAAATAGCCAAGCATACCCCATATTGGCTATTGTTAGTGATGGCTACTTCCTTATCAATTACAGTGCTAGCCTCACTGTAGTTCCTTCTTCTAGATAAGGTTTATTATGATAACCAAGTACAAAAATATCCGTTTTCTGATATCACCCAGTCTAGAATAAAATTCCACTTCAATACATCTTCCTCTAAAGCCACCTAACATTAGTCAAAATCCCATTATAAGCAGTTTTTGGTACACTCTATTTGAAACACCATGTTTTGAAACTCACAATTATTTGAAACAATTCACCATGGTGTGTGGTTTGTCTTATTGTAGGGCCATAAACCCAACTTGTTCAAATTACAGATACATTCCTTCCTAGTGATTCTTGGCAAGAAGGCATTGTCACTGAGAATATTAACAATGTTTGTTTTTTAATTAAATTTATTGGGGTGGCATTGGTTAATAAAATTATATAGGTTCCAAGTGTACAGTTCTATAAGATATCATCTATAAATTGCATTATGTGTTCACCAGTCAGTCAATTCTAATCCTCATTTTCTTCACAGAATATGAGATCTGACCTCAATGTACAATATTTCTGATATTTAGATAAATGTAAAATTAGTTTCATTGAAATTTTAGGAAGAAGTGTAGTTCAGAAAACCTTTATGAACTTCAAGAAGTTTCTGTTGTTTTCTTGGAGTATGAAAAAAATATGGTTGTTTTCTGAGCGTTCCCATGACTTAACTTTATCTAGACTTTTTTTTCTTTATCCATAGCATCTTTGTCATTCTCAATTTTGTATACACTCCCAGAAGTTTATATTTATATGGGTTGGCATCTTGGAAGGAGCCAAACTGGTTTATGAAAATTCATAATTTGTAAAACTTCCAGTCCAATTTTGAACAGAAGCCAAATACTGGACCTCCTTTCTTATTTTTTCAGATTAAAAAATTGCAATATTTCGACCTTCAATATGAAATTAGCTCAGGTTGCCTTCTATTCATATTTTGTCAAAACTTTGTTTTATCATCAAAGAATTTTCAATTACATTGAAAGATTTGCCTTCATCTGTCAGGATAATTATATGAATATTTTGCCTATTGTCTGTCATTTTTTTTGAAAGATATGTTTTCAAGTGTCAATCTGTATTTTCATTAATAAATCTCCCTTGTCAGTGATATTTTATTATTTTCATATATCATCAAGTTCATTTCCTGATTTTTTTTCTTATATATTCACATCCACTTTTGAGAGAGATTGACTTCAAAATTTCCCTCACTTTAATATCCTCAGGATTTGTTACCTACCATATGCTGGATAGAGTGTATGTTATCATACACAGAGGTATTCTATCTTTTTTTCTAGCCTCTGAAAGACTGTAACATTATTTTAATATAAGCAAAAATTTAATTTACTATTTATCTGAACCTAAACTTTATAAGAATTTTTTAAAAAGAACTCTGTATTCAAAAGATCTTTCAAAAATTTTATTTATTTCTGCATACTTTTGAGAGATTATGGTTTTCAAGAAATTTGAGCATTTCATCTATGTTACTGAATTTATCATAAGATTTTTATAATACCTCTTTATATTCTAATGATTTTAAACTATATTTAGTAAAACTTACAGGAAATATAATGCACCCATTATCACAGTATAGTATGATGACTTTTACAAATGTCTACACTCCTTTAACCACTGTTAGCTTCAAGTATAAAACTTTCCATTAACCTTTTTTATCTTTAAAATCAGTCTTCATCCCTGTCCTCAAGCAAGCAGTGATCTGCTTTCTGTTACAATAAATTAAATTTAACTTTCCTAGAATTTAAAATATTGAATCACTCAGTAATTATTCTTTTGCATCCCCTTGATGATGTGCTGAATCATTTTGAGATTTATCAGGGCTGCTACCTTTATAACAGTAGTTTGTAATAAACCATTGAATGGATATGTTACCATGTGTTTCACCTGGTTATGATCATTTAGATGTTTCCAGTTTGTGGCCCTATATAAAGCTGCTATAAACATTCATATAAAAGAGTTTATGTAGAAACTTATTTCATTTCTCTTCTATAAATACATCTGAATAACAGTTGTAGGTCATATAGTAATGTTTATGCTTAACTTTATTAAAACTGCCAGATGGTTGTCCAAAGTGATTACACACTTTTACATTTCCACTAGCATATTATTTCCAGTTGCATAACTCTTGGCATTATCTTCTTTAATTTTAACAATTCTAGGGTGTATGTAATAACATTTTAGTGTAGGTTTATCTGATGACTAATGAAGTTTAATGTCGGTTAATGTAATTATTGACCATTCATATATCTTTTATTTCCCCTGAAGTGTTTGTTCAAAAATTTTGGCAATATATATTAGGTTATTTGGCTTCTTCTTTTGGAGCTATAGGAGTTGCTTGTATACTTTGCACACATTATCTTGTGTGAGATATATGTACTACAAGGAATTCCTCCTGGTCTGTCACTTACATTTTCATGGGTGTTTTTTTGAGGGCAGTGTCATTGGCCCTCATATGTGGGACCCGAACCAGGGCCACTGGCTTCCCAAGCCAGTGCTTAACCACGCACCACTCGGCCAGTCCACATTTTCATTTTTAACAGAGACTTTGGAGACTTTTCATTTTGATGGAGTCCAATTTACCATCTTTCCTTATTTTTTTCATGGCTCATGCTTTATGCCCCTTAGTTAGAAATCTTTGCTGACAATAATTGTAAATATTTTCCCTATATTTTAGAGGTATATTTTTAGTCTTTAATTGTAGGTCTATAATTTGTTTTTTGTTTTTTTTTCTTTTAGCTGAGCCATCCTGCCTCCTGTTGGTAGCTCAACAGCAGCTCAGCTAGGGCTGGGCATCGAACTGCTGTTGCTCAGAGCTCAGCTCGCACTCTTGAGTGAGCTCTTAATCAACTGAACCACTCGGCCGGCCCTGTATGTCTATAATTTGATATAAGAAAGCACTAATGTCAATTATGTACAATCTCTTCTAGAAAAGAAACACTGTCTAACATATCTTAAGCAGAATTCATCTTATATTAAACCAAATACATAGTTTGTCAAGAAAATATTTTCCTTATTGAATAACGTTGCCAACTTAAGTCAAAACCATGAATAATATAAGTGTGGGTCTATTACTAGATCTGTAGTGATTTTACCTCATTCCTTATATAAGAATTTCAATTTTGTCTCACTCCTGTTTTGTCTTGCAAGGAGTCATAACATTTATTCATGTGTTTAAAGAACTCACTTTTAACTTTGCTGATTTTCAATATCAGTCACCTGTTTTCTATCACATTTGTTCTGCCCTTTTATTATTTCCTTTCTTGTCATTCATTTGAGTTGATTTTACTCAATTATCATGATGTTATCAATCTGTCATTCATATTTTTCTTGTTATCTAATATATGCATTAAAAGCTATGAAGTATTTTCTAAACTGTTTTTTCCCTGCACCTTAAGTTTCATATTCTGTATCATGTTTACATATATTTAAAAATATAAGTTAAAATCGTAATTCTGGTTTATTTTGAGCCAAATTGGAATAAAAATATCCTTTCAAAAATAGTTGGGAATTTTCTAGTTTACTTTATGTTATGGACTACTATATTATTATCATTATGAACAAAGAAAAAACATTGATTTGCACTCTTGGAAATTTTTTTAACATTTATGGATAAACTTTTGTTCAATATTGAAAAATTTGCCATGTACACTTGAAAATAATGTCCATTTCCTTGGTTGGGAGGGGGTTTGGCTCATCATTAACATTAGGTCAATATTCCTGATTGTGCTCTCAGATCTACTAAAGTATTATATATTTTTTGTATTATATTAACTATTAACAGTAGTGTATGAGTATATTCCATTACAATTTTGAAAAACTATATATATGATAAACATATCATATACATGTATATATTTCTCTGTGCTTTATATTACTTTTGAATTGTGATATGTTTCTTTGTTTTTAATTACAAAATAGTCCTCTATCTTCTAATAATGCATTTTTCCTTATAATGCACTTTGACTATTAGTATAATTACAAAATACTTGTTTTGCTTAGGGTTTACAAGATATATCGTATTTAATTCTTTCACTTTTTAACTTTCCATATTCTTATCTGTATAACATATTGCTCTTGAAAGCAGTTGTATTTTGCATTTTATCTGTTCTAAAACTTGTAGTACTTTTCTTGAAATATTTTCTGTTTGATCTAACTTTTTTTAATATTGCTTTTTCTTTTCTCCATGGTTTGATTATACTTTTAAAAACTATTATTCATTTTCCCTATATTAATTTGTGAGTTATGCAATTTTTATGATTATTTTAGTAGTTTCTTTAAGGATTACAATACTTAATTTATGACAGCTTAATGCAAATTATTGCTTTTTCCACTTCACCTAGCATAATTAAATTCTAGAAACTCCTCCAACCTTTTAAATAATTTTTAATGAATTTTATTTCTAATATATTGTAAACATCCCCAGACATTTCTATTATTGTTTTGGGGCAGGAAATAAATTCTCAGCTTCATTTAGTTTCCACATGTTTACTCTTACGTCATGTTTGTTTGTTTGTTTTCTTTTAGGATCAGTTTAATGTTTCTGCCTGGAATTATTTTTCTTCTCTATAAAAATGCCTTAAAGATTTGTTTTGAAGCAGGTTTTGTGTACATAAGCTATTTCAGTGTTTTTTAAAAATCTGCTTCATTTTCATTTTATTGTGTAGGATATCGTCCTTGGAAGGAGAATTCTAGAATACTATGTATTTTCAGTACTTTAAAGGTGTCATTTTATTGTTTAGTAACATTCATCATGTTGTTGAGGAACACAATGTGCTTTGCTGTTGCTTTTTCAAAAGTAATGTTTTTATTTGTTTTGTCTTCTCCCATCTGGCTGTTTGTAAGATTTTCTGTTTGTCTTTGGTTTTGAGCAGTCTAATTATAATGTCCCTAGATGTGATATTCTATGAATGTACTGGATCATTGCCTGCAGAGTCTCTTAAATCTGTGGCTTAACCAGTTTTGGACTATTTGAAGACACCCCTTCGGTCTAGCTCCCCATTTCTCTTTGCTGTCTCTGTAGGATTACATTTACATCTATTTAGAACTTTGTTCCCTGCCTTATTCTTGTATTCTACTGTATTTCCATTTTCTTTTTTTTACATTAGACTCTAATTTTTTTACGTGTCTTAATCTGTTTTCTTGCCAAGTAGTCACGCTTTTTATGATGCTACCTTTGACATGTTTAGTCATTTTTGATAGAATATTGCTGATTGTAAATTAAAATAAAAGTGTTTATACAATGTTTTCTTGCTTTATTTTATCTCTCCTTCCTGAGATAATAGAATAGTGGCTGGTCATCATGAATTGAATAGAGATTTAATTCTGGGTTGGAGCTCTTAAAAACTTCAGGGGGCCTTTGGTACTAGTGTTTTCAACTGAGAAACTTTCAAATATGGGGGAATCCTTCTCACAGGTTCTAAATTGTCACACTTACTTGTCAATATTCTAAAACTTCTGCTCTGCTGAACAGAGATGTTCTGTTAGTGTATGTTAAAATTAAACAAGGAGACCATTAGACTGAAATGTCTCTAATGTCGTAAGACAACATAAATAAACCGAAACCTAAGCCTGTAAATGCTACAAGGTTACAAAATCAAAACGTTAAGGATAACCAATCACAAACAGCCAACTGAGCTTTAAGCTACACCCTATGCAGTAATTTCCTGAGTTTGCCTCCATGCTCACTCTGTTTAAGTCTTTCCCTTGCTCCTGTCAGCAGAGTCCTAACCACTTCAGATGGCATTGCCCCATTTGATTAGATTTTTGCTCAAATAAACTCTTAAACATTTTTTTAATATGCTTCAGTTTATCTTTTAACAGTTCTTCGCTTCTTTTTCTGCACAGTCACAATGTCTTCAGAATAAATATATTAGTTTCCAAAAGCTTTTCTGCCAAAAGCTCCATAAGATTTTGCCCCAAAAGCTTTCTTTCTCTGAGGAGTCTTTCTCTGTTGCAATGTCCATATTCTTACTTTTCTCCCTGTGCCAGAATGCAGCACTCATCCAAAATGCTCTTATAACTGTAGCTTAGTTACAAAAAATAGGAAAATAAATATTTGTAAGTCTTTATAACTAAATTAGCCAGTGCCATGTGTTTACAAGGCCTATATTATACCACAAATTGATTGATTTGGGTATGATTTGATGAAATGCCACATAAAAGTTTAACTTTTACAAGAATGCAGTTATGATTATGAAAATAATGGATAAAAATGTTTCCAGAGATCATGCTAAGTTGTCATAAAACACTTATTGGTACAATTTAATTGCTCAAAATTTCATGACTCAAGGCAAAGCATCCTATAAACCTTGTGAAATAAAAACTGCAGAGGCATTATTTCAAGTTATATTCTTTAGTAGCATTTTCTAGAGTAAAAGAATTTTATCATGGTTTTTAGGAACATATTTCACAGTCAGTATTTTTGATAAAGAGCTTCAAAAATTTCATGCATGAATGATTTAACAACATATTCATGAAACAGTTTCCAAATAGTATTTCCATTCACTTTGGTATATTAACTGTATCAAAGATTATAAAAAGGAAATACCAATTTCTTGTCATGTAGTAATCTACTTATACTTGGATATTAAGAGGAAGTAAAATTTCTTTTCCAATGAATCAAAAGTAGTACTTACTGTAGAGATGAAATATTGTAGTAATGAAGTACATTTTACCATGATTAATTTTTTAGGTCTTCACATTAAATTTTTAGGTCTATACAGTAGTAAAATATTACTATTAATAGTAAAGATTCTTAATATCAAATTTCAATGAATGAAATTTTTAAAACTTTTATTTTTTCATGTGAATTAGCAGGAAAAGTAAATTATTACAAGGAAACAAATGACATAAAACAAGAAAAATAGAAAAATGAATATCCCAAACTAAAGCTATATTTAACTATGGAATATCTATGTTTGGTTTCACTATTTGTTCATGTATTAGTAGAATCATATACCCCTGGTTTACAGATACACATATACACCACACATTTTTAATTCTTTGCCTTAAATTACCTAGGAATTTTGCTTTGCTTTAGTGTGTTAAGAATATACTTATTCTGACCTACTGCTTATAAATATTGCAAAACAAATAAAATCTTTGTAATTAAACAGATACAGTTTTAAAATTCTAACTCTGTCACTTGACAGATTTTACTTCCAAATACTTCATACAGTACTTCATTTGTATAGCAAGAAAAAGAACATTTATCTCACAGGCTTTTTGGAAGGAAGGTAGAACAACACCAATAATAATATTATTGGGTCTTCGGAAAAGTCATGACATATTTTGTCTATGTGTTTCAAAGGTCATTTATTTACATAAAATACAAAGATCAATCAATGATATATTGCCCGTTTAGTTCCATAACCTTTTGTCATCTTTCAGTGAGCTTCGTAATTCCTCATTCATAGAAGGACCTGTCTGAACAAGGTGCTGAACAAAAAACTGAACAAGGTGCTGATTTACAGCCTCATCTGACTTGAAAGTTACACCACACAAGGAGTTATGAAAAGAGCGAAATAAGTGAAGTCTGATAGCGCAAGGTCAGGAAAATATGGTGGGTGTGGCAACACATCCCATCCAAGCTCCAATAATTTTTTTTTTTTTTGAGGGCAATGTCACTGGCCCTCATATGTGGGACCCAAACCAGGGCCGCTGGCTTCCCAAGCCAAGATTTAACCACCGCACTACTCAGCCGGCCCCAAGCTCCAATAATTTTTGACGGGTAATCAAACTTGTGTGTGGTCTTGCGTTGTTGCGATGGAACACAACTCCTTTACAATTACAAGCTCTGGACGTTTCTGGACGACTAATTCATTCAAACTGTCCAATTCGAATTGTTTGGTTCCTTGCCAAGAGCTCGAAAATCACGACACCTTTAAAATTCCACCACACGGAGAGCATAACTTTCCTCTGACGAATGTCTGCTTTCGATGTCATTGGAGGTGAATCATCACGTCAGGACCAAGACCGTTTGCACACCACATTGTTGTAAACAATCCACTTCTCATCACCAGTTATCAGTCGCTTCAAAACAGGATCATTTCCACACACTTAATGAGCATATCACAGATGTTTTATGCGCCGTCAAATGAACTACTTTGAGTTCATGAGGAACCCAAATATCAAGCTTGCTTATGTATCATAACTTCTTCAGGTAGTTGAATGATGGATGTTCAATGTTTCTGCAATCTCTTGTGCCATGTAATGTGGGATTGACTCTATCCATGCCTTTATTGTGTTGTCATCAACCTCGCTGGGCCTCCCTGAGTGTCATTGAAATTAAAATCACCAGCACAGATTTTCATGAACCACCGTTGGCACTGACGTTCTTGTAGAACATTATCACCATAAACTTTATGCAACTTTTTACAAGCTTGATGCACGTTCTTCCCTTTGTGGAGATAAAACAGTAAAATATGACAAAAATTCAGAGTTTGGTCTTCCATCTTCAACTTGTAAAATCTCCAAAACTCAATCAAATCATTCAACTTTTTTTTAGAATGTAGCTAGACTGTCAGCTGTCAAATGACATAGCAATAACACAGATGCGAATGACTCTAGTACTTCCAAAAATGAACCAGTGCCATCTGTTGCAAATATGCATCATGACTTTCCTGAAGTGCCAATAGTTTGAACTTATTAAGGAATGCATAAGTCAACGGAGCTATTCTAAGTACTTATTGATCATTAGAGTAAACATATTTGGAAGATAATTGTATTTGCACTGTTTTATGGATAAACAAACTAAGATTTTGCCAAAGATGTTTTAGTTAATGCATGATGGAGAAAGGCTTTCAAATTCAAGTTTTTAACACACAACTCCATTTATTAATCATAGACTCATTGATACATAGGTAAATCCTGCAGCCTCTCAAGGCAGAAATAGTGATTATAGATACAAGACATTTGTGTGCATATATGTTTTCATTATGTTGTCACAGGTTTAGCTGAAGATTTTGTTCAGTCTTTTTCTGGCTTGGTTGCCCCAGTTAGATATCCTTTATGTCAGGGTTGATTTTCATTCATAACTATGGGTTCTTAGATAAGCACAATTCTGGTTTAGTTTCTAGCAACTTGCAAACGTCTCTTTTGTATTTTTCTCTTATTTCTTAATTTGATTTAATTCATATTTAATGTGATCAATATTTATTGATATGTAAAATGTAGTCAAATAAGCATACTAAAAAAACTTTCTTGACCAAAACAAAACATATTTTGCATTCCAGTTTCAATACCTTCCTTTTTTAATTTTTTTTTTTTTTTTATCATTTTCACAGTGAAAAAAGTTGTCTACATAGTCTGGCCTTATCTCTGTCAGTCTACTAGAATATGGTTACTGGCTTCATTATTTTCTGAAAAGATACTTAAGTAAATAGTGAACTAAATCCTATGGAGACACTTACCTGCTTATCTTGCTCTTTTCATTCACAGTATTTGAAACTTCGATAAGATGTGAGAGCATTTGACTGGGGAGAGTGAGGATATGTAAAGGAACACAGCCAACATCAGGACATTACAGAAATTCTAGAGCACAATGCATAATGGGTACCAAGGAGCCTTTGGTAAGCTGATCCATATCATCAGATATTAATTCCCATTCACATGAACCTACTCAATTATCTTATTTTCACAGAACAGCTATATAGACACTTTGTTTAAGCTAATTGTTTCTAAGCCTAACAAATCATGTATAGATACTTAACTATAATAGCTTTTTAACCTTTGCTGACCAAAATGAGTTTCGAGTAAGTGTTGAACAAGACATTTAGCAGCATCATCCAAAGGACAGAATTAAGAAAGACATTTAATTATATGGGAGGAGCACCTGGATAAATAGATAGAAGTAGCATTAATTCTGATGAGGAAGACAAAAAATATAATACACTGAAGCACAAGCACTACTCATTTTGAACATATTAAAGGTAGGATTCCTATGAGACAACTAATTTGAAATTTTGACAGATGGCATATAATGTTGGACATATGAATCTAGTTTTTAGAAATAGATATTGGCAGAAGAAATAAATTTTTTATGAAAAAAAGTCTTTATAGGATATATTGTCATTGAGAAGAGTGTCTAGATAGAGACAAGGGAATATGTAATTAATAGAGGCATGCTGGCCCAGGATATACCCTAAGTAACCATACTTATAAAGGAGGAAAACTAGCATTATATAATATAGTTGAAATCTAGACAAAAAAAAATTATTAACAAGCTATTTAAAAAACTTATGTGAAAATACAAAGGACCAAGAATAACTAAAATACAATTAAAAATAAAGAGCAAAGTTGAATGACTCACATTACCTTATTTCAAGGCTCATAAAAAAGAAACCAGTAAGTCAGACAATGATATATTGGTATAAAGATAAGCATATAGATTATTGGGGGGGAAAAAGAGACTGAAGAAGTAGACCGTTAAACATTTGATTCTAAAGAAAGATGCAAAGGGAATGTAAAGAGAAAAAGGAAATATTGTCAACTAGTGGTGCTTGAATATTGAATATGCATCTAAAAGATAAATGAAGCTTGATCCTTGCCTTAAATAACATACAAAAATTTAATCAAAGTAAATCACGTATCTAATTGTGAACCTTAAACTTATAAAGTTTACAGAACAAAACCTGAGAGAAACTTTTGTGTCCTGGAGTTTGACAAAGATTTCTGAAATAGTACATACCAATTATATTGTATGAATAAAAGGTTATATACATTAAACTGGACCTAATAAAAATTTTAGAAGAAATAGCTCTTTAAAACAAATTCATTGGAAAATCAAAACACAATACACAAAATAACAGAAAAGACTTGCTAAACAATTATCTGATAAAACATTTTATGCAGAATGTATCTTAAAATATATTGCAATAACAAGAACAATAACCAAAAAAAATGGCAAAACTTAATTAGACACTTCACAAAAGATGTACAAATGAAAAGATTCTCAACCTTGTTAGTCATCAGAGTAATGAAAACTAAACCACAATGAAATACTACTGCATAGCCACTAAAGAGTTAAAAATTATGAAGCCACCAATACAACGCATTGGTGTAGAACAGTCACTGCATTGCTGCAGTTTTTATTCATGATTTGTGGAGATGCAAAACGATATAAACACTTTGGAATGCAATTTTGAAATTTCTTATGAGGTTTAAACATGAAGTCACAATTGACCCAGCAATTTCACTCGTAGATATTTACAGAAAAGAAATGAAAATATATCTTCACAGTAAAGAATCATTCCAGATTGTTCATAGAAGTATTGGTCATCATTTCCAAAAAGTGGAAAAAATAGGACATATGTAGAAAATATTTGTACCTCCCTTTCAAGTTTTGTTTTAAAGACAAAACTCCTATAAAGCATAAAATCTTTTTTTAAATCAGTAGAATTCTGGAGTAAAAATAAGTTTACTATCCGGCTGGCCTCAAGTGACATTACTAAAAGTATACTTACAGTAAAAAATATTGAAAACATTAAGTAACTTAAAAGTTATTCTTATGACTTATTTGTAACAATGGTGTATTAATGATATATTAAGGTTTATCCATAAGGTTTTAAATGTTTGTAATGCTTAAGGCATATAACCATTACTAACTCTAAAATGCAAATAAGGCAATGATGATAAATCCTTTCCTCACTTTTTAAAGGAATCCTAATTAGAATTACATAGTTCTGAGGAACAAAATAAGAAATAAGTTACCAGGCAAGATGGTAGAATGGGTAAATGTTGTGCTTGCCACCTCCCATGGTCATATTAAAATTACAACTAAATTATAGAACACTCAACCTCAAGAATCTTCTGAAGACTAGCTTAACAGAACTCGTATAACTAAGGATATAAAGAGGACATATCCAGACTGGTAGGAGGGACAGAGACAAAACAGGGTAGACTCACACACACATAATGATTGAGTATTGGGACGGGGCTCTCCCCTGAGGAGTGATAGGTCCTAGCCCCTCACTGGGCTCCCAGCCCAGGGTTCCAGTGCCTGGAAGAGGAAGGAGTCCTCACAACATCTACTGTGAAAACCAGTGAAAATTACACCTGTTTATGTGAGACAGGAGGCTACTAGAAATCCATATGTCCTCTTAAAGGGCCTGCACACAGACTCACTATGTCTTAGCACTCACCTGGTGGAGAGACTGTGTCTTGGGAGGTGCCAGATATAGGGAAAGACTGAGTTGTGTGGCTTCAGGAAGTGAGTGAGAGGTACAGCCTCCATTATCCCTGTGCTGAGCCCTCCCTTATAGCCTACAGATGGGGGCCATCTTTCCTGTGTTGATCCCTCCCCCATATGGTCAAATCTGATACTGCATTGGCCTGGTGAACTTGGTGGCCTGCTGAGCTGCACTGGTGACTCAGTGGGTCCCTGCCTACCATCTCATTCCACCAGGCAATGAGCCCCACCCTGCATCTTTCATCAGCAAACAGCCCATTTTGGTTTGTGTGCTGACTGAGACACTTTCAGTGGAGGGCAACCAGCCTCAAACAACACTGCAACATTTCTTACTCTTGGGTATCTGTGGACCAGAGGTGAGCAGTGGCTGGCCTGAGTATTTTCTCAGTATTTTGCAGATTGGCCCCAGGCTCAAGAGCAGTACCATGTTTGAATCAGCATTAGCCTTGTGAATACTACTTACCCCAGCTCAGTGACTCCTTGGGATATCGCCCCACCCAACTTGTATAGCACTTCAGGAGGGATCGTTAGTGCCTGGGCAACCAGCTCCAGCCTTCACACCTCAGGAGGCTCTCTCAGCAACAAATAACTGGCCATGTCTTGTGTTGCCTAAGCCACTTTCAGTGTTGGGCAACCAGCCCCAACCCTGGCTGAAATCTCTCAGTGGTCTGAGGGCCAAAGGCAGGTGGCAGCTAGTCATAATGTGCTCTGGGACATTTGTGAGGGTCTCCAAGCTCAGCAATGCCTCCAAACTTGAATCTGCAATAAACTGGTGAACACTTAACCCTGGTGACTACCTAAGACCCTGCCTCACCCAACCTGCATATTGACTAAGACTCTTTCAGCAGCTGAGCCTTATGGCACCTGGCAGGTGAGACAGGCTTCAATGTGCCCTGAACCTTTTGTGCAGCTGCCCCTGGTACTGGTGGCAGCTGACCTCAGTCCCCAGCATTGACTACCAAATGCACCTCACAGTAAAAAACAGGCAGAAAAACAAGTGTGGATAGTTTTGTAGCTCCCAACAGGTAGCCTCAGGCTGATTGTAGGCAGAAGCTGACTTTGGCCTGCACAGGGGCCCCTCGCAAGAAGCCATAGAACCAACACACCTAGCGGCAGACTTCAGACCACAACAGAGCACTACCCAAATAGCCCCACAGTGGCATACCGAAAGGGTGGTCTCAATGGGCAAAAGAGTCTGCTGAGGTGAATACCCTTTGTGCAGTCAGCCTACACACAGTGGGTCATAAGCTATGCGAGTAATTAATTCTCACAGCCAGTCAGCTTCAGAATAAATCCAACCCACTGCTGTGCCAATAGCAATCAAGGCTCTACAACAGAAGGGCACACACACCCCATACAAGGGACACACCTGGAGCACATGGTGGAGGTGATTAGGGAGACTGTGCTTCTGGGCCATAAAGGACACCTCTTACAGATGGTCACTCAGAAAAGACTGAGAGACATAAGTGACCTTCCTAATAAATAGAAACAATCTCAGAGAGGCAGCCAAATGAAGAAACAAAGAAACATGTCCCAAATAGAATAACAGGAGAAAACTCCAGAAAAAGAACTAAATGAAATGTTTATTTCCAGAGACAGAGTTCAAAACACTGGCTATGAGGATGCTAAGGAACTTAGTGAAAACTTCAACAAAGACTTAGTAAGCATAAAAAAAAAAACACACAAAAGCGATGAAAAAGAACTAGTCAGAAATGAAGAATACAATAACTGATATGAAGAATACAGTAGAAGGAATCATCAGCAGATTAGATGAAGCAGAGGATCAAATCAGCTATATGGAAGACACCCAATCAAAACAACAACAACAACAAAATAACAGGGGATATCTGGGACATCAAATGTTAACAACAGACACATCATAGGGGTACCAGAAGGAGAAGAGAGCACAAGCAATCAAGAACCTATTTGAAGAAATAATGACTGAAAATTTCCTAACCTGGTGAATGAAATAAACTTACAAGCCCAGGAAGTTCAGACAGTCCCAAACAAGATGATCCTAAACAGGTCCAAACCAAGACATATCATAATTAAAATGGCAAAGTTTAAAGATAAAAATGAAACCCTAAAAGCAGCAAGAGGAAGACAACTAACGGGCTGTCAAAAAAGTCATGACATATTTTTTCTGTTTTTCATTGCAAAAATGCGTCATGACTTTTCCGACAACCCAACAGTTACTAGAAGGAAGCACCCATAAGACTATCAGCTAATTCCTCAAAAGAAACCTTGCAGGCCAAGAGAAGTGGCATGAAATATTCAAAGTGGAGAAAGACAAGGACCTACAGCAAAGATTACTCTACACACACAACAAGGGTATTATTTAAAATAGAGAGGTAAAGAGCTTCTGACCAAAGAAAAAGCTAAAGGAATTCATCGCCAACAAACAATTATTACAAGTAATGTTTAGGGACTTCTTTTAGAAGAAGAATGGGGGGAAAACTACTATGAATAAAATGACAATAATTATGTATGTATCAATAATTACATTTAACACAAATGGATTATGCTCCAATCAAAAAACATGGGGTACCTAAATGCATAAGAAAGCAAAGCCCATACATGTGCTGTCTATAAGAGACCTACTTCAGATAGAAAGACACAACAGACTGAAACTAAAGAGAATCAGAAAGATATTTCATGCAAATGGGACGAAAATAAAGCTGGGGGAGCTTTATATTGTTTATATCAAACAAAATAGACTTTAAAACAAAGACTATAATAGACAAAAAAGGACATTACATATTGACAAAGGGATCACTCCAACAAAAGGACATTACCCTAGTAAACATCAATACACCCAACATAGGAGCAACTAAATATGTTAAGCAAATATTGACCAACATAAAAGGAGAGATTGACAATAATACAGTTATAATAGCGTCCATTAAGACCCATGGACACCATCAATGGGTGAAGGAATAAATAAATGGTGGTATTACCAAACAGTGGAATACTAATTAATAACAAGGAACAACTGATACAAGCAGCAGCATCAGTGAATCACAACAGCATAATGATTAGTGAAATAATCCAGATAAAAAATATAACTTACTATAAAATTCCATTTATAAGAACATCACTAATCATCAGGTATTGAAAATCTAAACTACAAGGCTATCACCTCACACTTATTAGAATGGCTATTATTAAAAAGATAAAAGAAACAAGTGTTGGCAAGGATGCAAAGAAATCAAAACTCTTGAATATTGTTGGTGGGAATGTTAAATGGTACAGTCACTATGGAAAATAGTATTTTATTTCAATAATGAAAAATAGAAATACCATATTATCCAGCAAATTCACTTTTGGGTATATATCTAAAAGGAACTGAAATCAGGATCTTGAAGGGATATCTGTGCTTTCATGTTTACTGAAGCATTATTCAAAATAGCCAAGGTATGAAAACAATTCTAGTATCCATCAACAGTTGAATGTATAAAGAAAAAGTGATGATGCCCATGTCTTAAAGGGCCCTATTGTGATAGTATATATATATATATATATATATATATATATATATAATGTACAAAATGTATATGTATATATACACAATGTAAAGTAGTAGTATAGAAAATATTCAGAAATTCATTGCCTTTTTACACATCAATAATGACCTAATGACCTATCAGGGAGAAAATCAAGTAAACAATCCCATTTATCATTGCATCAAAAAATAAAATATCTAGGAATAAATTTAACCAAGGAAGTAATATTATTCAGCCTTAAAAAGGAAGGAAATATTGCCATTTGTAATAACATGGATGAACCTGTAGACCATTATGTGAAGTGAAATAACCCAGACACAATAAGACACATAATATATGATCTCACTTATATGTGGAATCTAAAAGACAAACTCGAAAAAGCAGAGAGTAGAATGGTTGTTGCCAAGGCTTGAGAGGAGTATAAAAAGGGAGGATTGATTGCTCAAGGGCACAAAGTTTCAATTACATGAGATAAATAAGTTCTGGAGATCTACTATAGAGCGTAGTGCTTATAGCTAATGATACCATATTTTACACTTGAAATTTGCTTAGAGGGTAGGTAATCTTACATTAAGTGTTATAATAATAATAATAACACTAATAATAATAATAATGGAGGTGGAAGTAAACTTTGTCAGGTGGTGGATGTGTTTATGACTTTGATGGAAGTGTGATTTCACAGATATATATTTAACACCAAACTCATTGAGTTGTAAACATTAAATATGTACATCATTTTATATGTCAATCTTACCCCAATGAAGTGGTTTAAAAAATACTATAAAATGAAGACATAATGACAAAAAACACATCAGTATTTGCCATAAGCCATGTAGCAGGAGGAAGGGTCCCTGCAAAGGGGCAGAGAAGAAATTTGTAAGCTAATGGGAATGGGCTATATAATGATTATGACTAAATACTTTTCTTGTAACTCATCAGTTTATACGTAATACTTCTAACAAAGAGTTAAAAATATACATATTTAACATTAACATTAATGGTAAGATATACTAGAAAATATATACTGTCAATATATCAAAATATATAACACCAATTGACATAATTAATGAAAGTCTATATTAACAAAGAGAAATGTAAACATAATCCTAATGAATTTGTGATTTGTTTAGGAGAGTAAAATGATTTTTGTAAGGTTACAAAAATAATATCCATATAAAATATGTTCTCTGGATCATTCATAAACATATTATTGCATGAAAGTTTAAAGATATTAATTCACAAATACCTCCCAGCAATATTTGGGAGAGCTCCCCAAAATTAAACAAACTAAAAGTTTATGAATGTGAATCCTAAATTAATAAATAAAAATTATAAGTGGTCTCTCTTCAGAAGAAATTAGATTTAGTCACCAAATAAACTATGAAAAAAATTTTTTTTCCAGAGCTTTTTGTATTTCTGAAGTTTGGACAAGGTACTATGAAACTATGAAAGACAAATTTATCTATATTTCAAGTACAGAGGAAGATATTTTATTTTAAATATGTTGAATTATCATGACCTCCATGTAAAGAGATTTCATGTTAGGGTGATATGACTGTAGTTTTCTGTGTAAATCAGGAAAAATATTCCAAGTAGAAAATAAGCCTGAGAGCACATGGCCTAAAAGAAGGATATTATATGTTAACTTCTTCATTACAATGTTTGTCTTAGCATGTTTTTGTTTCTCATTACTTTATGTTGAAAAATATTTTTCTTGAATTTTTTGCTCTGCCTATTTACAGCCTATTTTATAAAGAAAATATCTCTAAGATCAACTGCTTTCTGTGGTGCTTTTCACCATCATACATTCATGATCTTTTCATTATTCCATGTTTTGATTAAGTAGCCATTCATTTCACTTCTTGAATGCTAGTGTAAACATGGGGGAACCAGTTAATCAGAATGTATGGTTTAAAGGTCACAAAGCATTTTTAATGTATTATTTTATGCTAATTTAAAAATAATACATAAAAGAAAATGCTAAAACATATCTTGCTTTGATACAGGAACAGCAAAAATTAGTAAGTAGTCTAACTGTGTGTAGGTGTGTCTGTATACTTCTCTCTGTATAGTTTACCTAAAACTGAATAGGAATATATGTTAAAAGTTATATCAAATATAAATCAAATAATTCTGTATATAAAATAATTTTCAACATTAAAATATTGGGTTGTCAGAAAAATCATGATGTATTTTGTCTATGTTTTTCAAAAGTCATTTATTTATATAAAGAACAAAGATCAATCAATACTATATTGCCCGTTTGGTTCCATAACCTTTTGCCATCTTTCAGTGAGCTTCACAGTTCCTCATTCATAGACCTGTCTTTATTTGTGAAAAACAGAACAAGGTGCTGATTTACAGCCTCATCTGAATTCAGTGTTATATCACGCAAGGAGTTTTGAAAAGAGGAAAACAGGAGAAGTATAACAGTGCAAGGTCAGGTGAGTATGGTGGGTGTGGTAACACATCCCATCAAGCTCCAATAATTTTTGATGAGTGATCAAACTTGTGGGTGGTCTCGCATTGTCGTGATGGAACACAATTCCTTCACAATTAACAAGCTCTGGAAGTTTCTGGATGATGGATTCATTCAAACTGTCCAATTGCTGGCAATACACATTCAGATTGATTGCTTGATTCCTTGATAGGGGCTCGACAAACACGAAACCTTCAAAATCCCACCACACTGAGAGCATAAACTTCCTCTGACGAATGTCTGCTTTCGATGTCATTTGAGGGGAATCATCACGCCGGGACCAAGACCGTTTGCACACCACATTGTTGTAAACCATCCACTTTTCATCACCAATTATCAGTCACTTCAAAACAGGATCGTTTTCCTCACATTTAAAGAGCGTATTGCAGATGTTTATATGTGCTGTCAAATGAACTTCTTTGAGTACATGCAGAACCCAAATCTCAAGCTTACTTACATATCCCAGCTGTTTCAGGTGGTTGTGAACGCTTGAATGATGGATGCTCAATGTTTCTGCAATCTCTTGTGTTGTGTAACGCAGGTTTGACTCTATCAATGCCTTTATTTTCTCATCATCAGCCTCGTTGGGCCTCCCTGACCGAGGAGCATCATTGAGATCAAAATCACCAGCACAGAATTTTGTTAACCATCATTGGCACTGACATTCTTGTAGAGTATTGTCACTGTAAACTTTATGCCACTTTTCACGAGCTTGATGCACGTTCTTCCCTTTATGGAAGTAAAACAGTAAAATATGGCAAAAATGCAGTTTGGTCTTCCATCTTCAATTTGTAAAATCTTTAAAACTCAATCAAATTGCTTAATTTTTTTTAGAATGAAGCTAGAATTGCCAGATGTCAAATGATATAGTAATAACATAGATGCGAATGACTCTAGAATTTCCAAAAATGAATAGTGCCATCTGTTACAAACATGCATCAGGACTTTTCAGACAACCCAATAATTATTTTGAATGCATGAAGTAGATTTTAAAATAGAGTAATATTAATTCATGCTGTGTTATGTATTTCTCTTCATGTGCTGAGTACTTTTCAGGAAACAAAATAATCCTACATTACTCATGAATTTCAGTTTCAAAATTAATATGTGAATGAAAAAGCCAAACTAGTAAATTTTTTTTTGTTTTTTTTTGAGGGCAGTGTCACTGGCCCTCATATGTGGGACCCGAACCAGGGACGCTGGCAGCCCAAGCCAGCTCTTAACCACCACGCCACTCGGCCAGCCCCAAACTAGTAAATTTTTAAGCAATTCAATATTGCTAATAAAAATTATGAAATAGGGCCAATGATCCAATATGGCCGAGTAGGTAAATGTGTGCTTGTCTCATCCAGTGAACACATCAAAATTACAACTGAATTATAGAATAATCAACCTAGAGAACCATCTGAAGTCTATCTGAACAGAAGTTTAGTAACTAAAGATATAAAGAAATAGTCACATAGAGACGAGTAAGAGGGGTGGAGATGCAAAATGGGCCAGCCCCAAACCTCCACGTGGTGGATGAAAATTGGGGGTGGGGGGACAGTTCAGCCACAGAATTTCCCCTCAGAAGAGCAAGGGACCCCAGAGTACTGGTGAGGTATGTGGAGCCCACACCAGATCTGGCTGTGAAAAACAGTTGGGATTCCAACTGTTAATGTGGTTTGAGAGGCTACAGGGAACCCAAACATTCTTTTAAAGGGACTGTACACAAATTCAATCTCTTGCAGGCTCTCACCTTGGGTGCCAGTGGAGGGATAGTGACTCAGGAGGTGTCAGAGCCAATTGGGAGCAAACTGAGGTTTGTAGCTTTGGCGAAGAGCTTGAAGATAGTTGCTATTTCCCGTGTGTGGGATTGTCCACCCATACAGCCAGCAGGCCGGCACCATCTTTCCTGTGTTGAGCCTGCCCCCTATGCTTATGCCCAAATCTGGATCTGATTGGCCTGGTGAGCTCTGCTGCTCCAAAATGCTGACTCACTGAACCCCCACCTCACACAACTCAGTACCACACAGGCTTTGTCAGCCGCTGAACCTTATAGAGCCAGCAGGGGTTAGCAGGCCATGGGGTGTCCTGGCTATTTGCAGAGCTACCCCAGACCAGGTACTGGTGGTAGCTATCCTAGTTTCACATGTGGTCTCTCCCACACACTTCCAAGTCCAACACAGGCAGAGACCAAACATGGATAGCTTTGTAGCTCTTACCAGATAGTCCTCAGCTGGTCATAGGCAGTGGCTGACATCAGCCTGCATCAAAGCTGCCCTCCCAACAGGTTCTGGGACCACAGCAGAGAACTACCCAATTAGCCCCACAAGCAGCATACACAAAGAGCAGTCTCAACAGGCACCAAAGCCTGCTGGGGCAAATCCTACTCAATGGGGTAAGTCTTCTGCACAGCAGCCCATAAACTGTGGGTGTGGCCAAACACCTATTACACAAATAATGACTGAAAACTTTCCTAACCTGGTGAATGAAATGGACATACAAGCCCAGAAAGCTCAGAGTCCCAAACAAGAGGAACCCAAAAAACGTCCACACCAAGACACACTATAATTAAAATAGCAATGTTTAAAGACAAAGACATATCTAAAAACAGCAAGAGAAAGACCCCCTCATAACTTATAAGAAAGCTACCATAAGAGTGTCAGCTGATTTCTCAACAGAAACTTTGCAGGCCAGAAAGGATTGGTATTAATTACACAAAGTGATGAAAAGCAAGGAACTACAACCAAGATTACTCTAACCAGCAAGGCTATGATTTAAAATAGGACAGATAAAGAGCTTCCAGATAAGAAAAAGTTAAAGGGGTTCATCACCACCAAATCAGTATTACAAGAATGTTAGAGAAACTTCTTTAAGACAAAAAAAAAAAAATCAAACATATGAATATTAAAAGGCAATAACTACATATCTATCCACAATTACTTTCAATGAAAATAGATGAAATGCTCTGATCAGAAACATAGAGTGACTAATGGATAAGAAAACAAAACCTTTACATATGCTGTCTACAAGAGACTCAAGTGAGATCAAAAGACACACACAAATTGAAAGTAAAGGGACCAAAAAAGGTATTTCATGGACATGGAAATGAAAACAAACAAACAAACAAACAAACAAACAAAAAAGCTGAGGTAGCAATACTTATACCAGAAAAAATACTCATAGACTTTAAAACAAAAGTTATATAACAAGAGACAAAGAAGGATCCAGTAATCCCACTTCTGGGTATTTATCCCAAGATATGGAGGCAACCTGGGTGTCTGTTGATGGAAGAATGGACAAAGAGTAGGTGGTACATATATACACTCGAATATTGCTCGACCATGGAAGGGAATAGGTTCTTGCCATATATGGTGGCATGGATGGACCTGGAAGGTATTGTGCTGAGTGTATGTCCGACAAAGAAAGACAGATGCAATGTGGTTTCACTTATACATAGAATCTAACAAACAAAAATAAACAAACAAACAAAACAGTAACACACTCATAGATACAGAGAACATTTTGATGCTTGCCAGATGGGAGGGGGGCTGGGGTTATGGGTGAAAAAAGGGGAAGAGATTAAGAAGTACAAATTGGTTGTTGCAAAGTTCATGGGGATGTGGAGCATAGCATAAGGAATATGGTCAACAATATTTTAATAACAATGTATAGTGTAAGACGGGTACAAAATTTTCAGGCTGATAGATGGGAGGAAGTTGGGGGACAGGATGAAAAAAGTGAAAGGATTAAGAAGTACAAATTTGTAGTTACAAAATAGTCATGGGGATGTAAAGCAAAGCATAGGGAATATGGTTAATAATATGGTAATAAGTACGTATAGTGCCTGGTGAGTACTAAACTCATTGGAGAGATCACCTCTTAAATTATACAAGTGTCTAAGCACTATGCTGTACATCTGAAATTAGTACAAAATAATATTGAATGTTAACTCTAATTGAAAAGAGTGAAGAGGAATAAGAGTTCCAAATTTCCAGGTATAAAACAACTAAGTCATGGAAATGTAATATACAGCATAGGGAATACATTCAGTAATAGGTGGTACGGTGTCAGATGGTTTCTGGACTTATCATGATGATCAGTTCTTTAAGTACATAAATTTTGAACAACTATGGTTGATGTACACCTGTAACTGATATAATGTTGTATGTTAGCTATATTTTTTAATAAAAATCTTTAAAAAATTACAAAATAGAGTTGATGATAAAGAATTAAACAGATAGGGCCGGCCGAGTGGCGCATTGGTTAAGCGCTGGTTTTGGGATGCCAGCGGCCCCGGTTCGGATCCCACATGAGGGCCAGTGACACTGCCCTCTACAGCTAACAACAGCTCCACCTGGAGTTGGGCTGTGCGAGCCCCGGTGATGGTGTGGGCTGCAGCCCCTGCTGCAGTGGGCTGCCATAGGCTGCAGTGAGTGGCCCACAGCCAGCGTGAGCGGCTGGCAGCCAGCGTGAGCTGCCAATAGCCGCGATGAGCGACATCCAGAGGCCAGCGGCCGATCTGCCTCATCCGGGAAGAGCAATGACGATACCAACCGTGAAGCAACATCCTCCGCAACTAAAACTGAAGAACAAGAAGACGGCAACTTGTCTGTTCCCCTTCCCCGATTCCCCAACGCTGTTCCCCTCCACCAATTCCCCAATAAAAAAAATCTTTAAAAAAAAAAAAAAAGAATTAAACAGATAATATTACATATTGACCCTAGTATATATTTTAGCATCTGTAATGCATTTTGAGGATTGCATTACACTCTCATGGGGAAAGCTATCCATGAGATTCAATGATTGTGAAAGCCCTGAAAATTTCTTGAAAAATATATGCGTGATGGGGAGAGGCATTTTGGGGAGAGAATATGAAGCTATCCTCATATCTAATGTGGCATGGCAGACCGAATCAAGTCTGAAGACTAGCTAATTACTGACAGATTCTAGTGCTAGAATTTAAAAAATAGCTTCCAAAAACTGCTTCCATAGGCTTTTATTTCATAATAATATAGACTGCACTATTAACATTCCTCCAAGTACATGTTAATTTATAGATGAAGTGATATTCCAGATTCTCCATACCCTTGTTCATACTGATTCCACATTACAGCCTAGAAATGAAAATATATCACAAAGGGAAAAAATGTTAACAGTATTATATTTTTTAGAAAAAAAAAGTCGTGTAGTTATAATGATCTTTTTATTATCATTGTGCTATAATATATATAAAATGTTCATGCTTTGAATATTTAAATTATTCCAATATTTCACATGTTTACAAGGGGTTATTTGAATATTTATGCATTCATTATGCATCTATTGTTTTCCTTCAGGAATTTTAGAGTGTAATAAAACTGTCACAGAATTTTCAGCTGAAATGAATAAATATTAAGTGGATGCTTGGGTTCATTTTCATTCTATAAATAAGTTAAGAACATCATATATTTTTTAAATTTATCTTTATGCACAAAATAAGTGAATATTAATTGTCCTCCTAATATTACAAGATTATCAAGTTTGCTATGTCGAACTTGTCAAGGACTGGTAATTTAGAATCTCTGAACTGTATGTTTGTAATTTGTTTTATGTAAAATAAAAAATAAATGGGTAAATTAACCCCTAATGATTTTCTTTCTGCTAAAATGACAATTGAAAAATTAAGATGTGAGACATGAAAGTAAATAGTGTACTTCTCCTGTTCTTCACAACTTAAATATATCCAAAAACAGTATAATCAACTGAGAAGCACTTTTGGAATGGGATAGTAAAAACTGAAAATCAATTCTTCCACAAATGCAAGAGCACAGGGAAAATTTGTCAGCATTAACCTAGTTAGAACTCTGGAAATTTACAAAAGCCTTGTAACAATCCAAAAGTGATTTCACTACAAAAAAAAACCTACTGATTCTCAGAACAGTGAGAATGGCATCATGCCCTATCTCCTATCCTTTCTGTCTCTAGGTACATAGTGCCCTACACGCCAGCAGCTTGGTATACACTAGAGGGGGAGATGGTTTGGAGCTCTCCGAAAACTCCATATCCAGAGTAGTGTCATTCTCTAACCTGTTTTAAAGCTCCATAGAAGAGCTCCACTCACTGTGCTTATCATTACTGATCTAGTGGAAAAGACCTAGTCTCAGAGCATTTATCAAAAACAATCAGTGGCAGGTGTTTGCCACTGCAGCTGCCTAAGGAGGCAATATCAACTGGGGAAAACAAGAGGTTTTAAAACTTTTTTTAAAAATTGAGGGGTGAGATATCCACAGGGTCCTGAAATAGTCCTAACATATTCTTAAGACTCTAAGAGAGTCACTATTGCCACTCTATTAATATAAAGGTTTTTACTACCCTTTCAAGTAGAAGAGAATGCCAAACTATCTTAATGTTCTTATTGATTAAGTAATGGATAATAAAATGAAGTCTTAGTAATAACTGAACTAAATACTCACAATAATAAAGTGAAGTTTCTTGAGAAATTACTACTCAATGAAATAAAAATCAACTAAGAGATATAGCAAGTTTTTCACTGGTTTTATTATTTCAACCTTCAGTAGTTATGCAGACTTTTCAGTACTTAATAGTATTCTCTGACATCAAAAAATCTGAAAACTGCTATAAGAAAATATAGGGAAAAACCTTCATGACATTGGCCATGACAATGATCTCATGGACCTGACACTAAGAAAAAAACCACAGGCAACAAAAGTAAAATTAGACATCAAACTAAAAAGCTTCTGCACATAAAGGAAAGAAAACAGTCAACAGTGAAAAAGCAATCTATGGGATGAAATAAAATATTTTCAAACCATATATTTGATAAGGTGTTAATCTCCAAAATATGTAAACAACTCCAACTCAACGCAAACACACAAACAAAAATAAATTACCCTATTAAAAAATGAAAAAAAAAATACTTGAATAGACTCTTTCTCCAGAGAAGACATACAAATGGCCAGTAGGTACATGAAAAGATGCTCAACATCATTAATCATCAGGAAAGTACAAATCAAAGCCACAATGAGATATCACCTTACAACTGTTAGAATGGGTATTACTAAAAGAAACAAACAGAAAAAGGTTAAGTGTTCGTAAGGATGCAGAGAAATTGGAGCTTTTATATATACTGTTGCTGGAAATGGTAAGTGTTATTATGGAGGTTCCTCAAAAATTAAATATACAGGGCTGGCCAAGTGGCACATTGGTTAGGAATTGGCTTGGGACACTAGCTCTGAGCAGCAGGGCCCCCGTTCAGATCCCATATATGAGGGCTAGTGACACTGTGCTCTCTACAGCTAAGATGGTGAACAACAGCTCAACCTGCAGCTGGGCTCCGGTGAGTGGCCAGCAAAGGCGTAGGCTGCAGTGGGGCTCTGGCCAGCAGCAGCCTTGAGCTTTCCTGAGCCACGTGAACAGCCATCCAATGGCCGGGAAGTGAGTGCCTCACCCAAGAAGAGCACAATGATAATACCAACATGGACCAGTGAAGTGATGTCCTCCACACTAGACAGAAGAACAAAAAGACAGCACCTTGTTTGTTCCCCTCCCCCAATTCCCCAATAAATTCTTAAAAAAAAAAAAATTAAATATACAAATATCATATGATCCAGCCATACCACTGTGAAATATATATCCACAAGAATAAAAATCAGAATCTTAATAAAATATCTGTACTCCCATGTTCACTGTATCATAATTCACAATAACTAGGATATGGAAATAACCAAAATGTTCATGAATGCATAAATAAAATGTAATCTATATATAGAATATTATATGTAATAAATTTATTATATAGACATTAAATTATTATATCATATGTATTCATATACTATACATAATACTATATATATTCTATATCTTATAATATAATATGTATTATATATATTATATATATTTATTATAATAATATGGAATATTACTTAGTCATAAAAGAGGGAATAATGTCATTTGCTACAACATTGATGAAGTTGGAGGATACTATATTAAGTGAAATAAGTCAAAATTAGAAAGAAAATATTGCATGATTTCACCTATATGTGGCATCTAAACTAGTAAAAAATTTATAGAATCAGAGAATAGAACAGTGGTTGCCAGGGCCAGAGTAAGGAGAAATCGGACTAATATTGATCAAAAAGTACAAATTTTCAGTTATGTCAGATATATAAATTCTTAAGTTCTAATGTGCAGCAAGGTGCTTATAGGTAACAATGCTGTATTGTAGTCTTTATTTTTTAAATTTAACTTTATTTTTTTTTTAATTGAAGTTTATTGGGCTGACAATTGTTAGCAAAGTTATATAGATTTCAGGTATACAGCTCTGTAATACATCATCTATATATCACATTGTGTGTGTGGAAAGAGAATTGTATTGTATTCTTAAAACTGCTTAGAGGGTAGATGTTAAAATCAGTTTTTTTACTACAAAATAAAAAAAGGAAACTAAAATAAAAACTATGTGAATTTGTTAAGTAACTTGATTATGTGATCATTTTACAAAGTATGCATATTGAAACATCAAATTGTACACCTTAAATATATACAATATTTATGTCAATTATGCCTCAGTAAAGCTGTTTCAAATCTGTAATTTCAATAAACTTTAGCTGGAATCTTAGGCATATTTTGATAGTATTATTGATACCTTGCTTTTTAAAAATTTTGTTGTTTAGTTCACAATTTTTGAGGTTACTTTCCTGATGAGGAATATTTTGAATGCTTGGTGACTCATCGATATATTATTCTTATCATGTTTCACTTATATTTAAATATATAAGGAGACTATAGAAAATTAAATGTTATCTTTAATGGAAGATTAAAATATATTTTACAAATTATCACAAACTCCCTTTTTCTAAACTTATGATAACCTTGGAAGTCATATCCCCAACCTAAAATTTTAACTGGTTTAATTTAGAACTTTTAAGTGCATCATTTGACATCACCCAATAAGAATTCATAAATTATTTGTGCTAGATAACAGTATTATTTTTATGAAATAATATAAATTTAATTTTAAGATAATTAACTTAAGTTTAATTAAATTGTTGGAGCAGTAAAAAATGTAAAAAGTTAATTTATCTAAAAACAATACATGAATGAAATTAACTATTGATTTTAAGGGATTTTAAGATAGTGAAAAAAGGAGAGAAAAATCCATAAATACTTGATGCTCACCATTTATAGAAAAGTCAAAATATTATATTATAGAGATAAATGTTTGAAAAACTGGGATAATCAAACACTGATAATTACTCTTACTGTTTCATTTTCCCTTACATTTGACTGTAATGGTAAATCCATTGGACAGTTCAGTATTTCAATGGTGCACAATCACGGAAGACGAAGTGAAGATTATGTGTTGATGAATACACCAGTGTTCTTTTTTTTTTTAATCTCTATTCCAGAAAGAATTACTTTATCTATATACTTTAATCAAACCTTTGCTTATAAAAGGCTTACCTGTAAATCAAATCTTTTTGAGGAGAAGAAAAAAACGGTTTGTTTACTAAATGTAACCTAAGTATAGAACTCAAAATTTCCAGACAAAATGTATACATTATTTCATTATTTCATTTTTACACTTTAATAAAAGTGAAAATAGGTTAATGCACAGTAAGTCATTTTAGAGTCAGTGTATTTTATATTGTCCATTATAAATACAATTTTTTCATTAAATTTTCTAGAAAATTTATTGTTTAAATTATTAATCAGAACAAACCTCTTTGTTTTTTACTTTGTATTATATTAATAGACTATATAGCATATCTGCACAGTATCTTGGATTTATATAGCCATTTTATGAAATATGACTATTTGACAGTAGTTTAATAATATTTGCAAAAGTAATGATGCTGAAAAGGAATTTCAGTGATGCAATTTCTTACCTTATTTTAAAACCCTATAAAGATACATATTAATAAAAATCCATTAAATGATAAACCGAAACACAACCATATTTAATATTCCCTTTAGAATGAGAAAAGGGTGTCTCTATAATCATATGAATTTAATAGACTTTTCACTTTTGGTCCAGTGTAATAAGGTATTAAACAATTGAGGTGACATTAGTTAATGTGCACATAAATAGATAACAAAATATTTGGGTAAAAGTAACAGGTACAAAAAAGTAACTGCTTTACTTTGAGGACTGTGTAATCATTAAAAGTGTAATTTTTTTTCTTTTTCTTTTTTTTTGAGGGCAGTGTCACTGACCCTCATATGTGGGATCCGAACCAGGGCCGCTGGCATCCCAAGCCAGCTCTTAACCACCACGCCACTCGGCCGGCCCTAAAAGTGTATTTTAAAATTATCTAAATGTAAAGCATATACTTAATTATTGCAGAACAATTACAATGTTAATGAATAGAGTAACAGTTTTCAATTTAGTGGTACTGGTTTATTAAATATCTATATATCTATATCTGTGAGAACTTATTAAATTTATTATTAAATTATTAACAAGAACAAAACTTTACATGTCTTGTTTTTACCCTATAAGCACCTAATAAAGATATCTCCTTTATAGACATCATTATTACTATGATAAATTAGAACTGAAATTAAAGTCAAGATTGAAAAGAAATTTCAACCAATGTTAAACTTTTTTATTTAATTATTTATTTATTTATTTATTTATTTTACATTTTTTTATTTATTTTTTTAAAATTAGTTTCAGGTGTACAACACAGTGCAATAGTTATACATTTTACCCCTCAAAGTGACAACCCCCCACCCCCAATTCACCACCCCACTCCCCCCCATATCATATATATCTATTACTCTTCCTCTGACTCTCTTCCACAGTATAATCCACATCCCATGACTATCTATATATATTCAATTACAGTAGGTATACTACCTCCACTTTAGTAATACAGTGCAGTGATCAAAACTCTACTCCATCCATGAAATGGTCTCCCTAAGAAGACCTATGATCATCTGACATTCCACAGAATATTTACAACATTATTAATTATATTCCCCACACTGTTTCTCCTATCCCAGTGGCAATATTGTAGTTGCCTATTTTTGCTGTCTAATCACTTCCCCTTCTTCCTCATCGCCATTCCTCTCCCAATTAGCAACCCTGATTTTTCGTCTATATCTGTCAGACAGTTTCTATTTACTTTGCTCATTCATAGTTTTTCAGATTCCACCTATGAGTGAGATCATATGGTATTTGTCCTTCTCTGACTGACTTATTTCACTCAACATTATAGTCTCTAGGTCCTTCCATATCATTGCAAATGGCACGATTTCACTCCTCTTTATATCAGAGTAATACTCCATTGTATAAATATACCACAGTTTCTTAATCCAGTCATCTACTGATGGGCATTTGGGTTGTTTCCAAGTCTTAGCTATTGTAAATTGTGCTGCTATGAACATAGGGGTGCATAACTTTTTTTGAATAAGTGTCTTGGTTTTTTCAGGATAAATACCTAGGAGTGGAATTGCTGGGTCAAACGGTAGCTCTATTTCCAGTTCTTTGAGATACCTCCATACTGATTTCCATATTGGCTGCACAAATCTGCAGTCCCACCAACAATGCAGCAGGGTTCCCTTTTCCCCACAGCCCCACCAGCACTTGTTGTTTGTTGATTTCTTGATGATAGCCATTCTGACTGGAGTGAGGTGGTATCTCATGGTGGTTTTTATTTGCATTTCCCTAATGACCAGTGAGGTTGAACTTTTTTTCATATGCCTGTTGGCCATCTGTATGTCCTCTTTAGAGAAATGTCTCTTCATATCTTCTGCCCATTTTTTAATTGGGTTGTTTGTTTTTTTGGTGTTGAGTTTCATGAGTATTTTATAAATTTTGGATATTAACCCCTTATCAGATATATCATTGGCAAATATATTCTCCCATTCAGTAGGCTTCCCTTTTGTTTTATTAATGGTTTCCTTTGTTGTGAAAAAACTTTTAAGTCTGATATAATCCCATATGTTCATTTTTTCTTTTACTTCCCTTGCCCGTAGGGATGTATCAGTAAAAATATTGCTCCGGGTAATGTCTGCAAATGTACTCTCTATATTTTCATTTAGGAGTTTTATGGTTTGAGGTCCTACATTTAAGTCTTTAATCCATTTTTAATTTGTTCTTGTATAAGGCGTAAGGAGATGATCAAGTTTCATTTTTTTGCATGTGTCAGTCCAATTTTCCCAGCACCATTTATTGAATAGACTATCTTTACTCCAGTGTAAATTCTTGCTTCCCTTGTCATAGATTAACTGTCCGTAAATGCTTGGATTTATTTCTGGGCTCTCTGTTCTGTTCCACTGATCGATGTGCCTGTTTTTATGCCAATACCAAACTGTCTTGATTACTGTGGCCTTGTAGTAGGTTTTGATGTCTGGTAGCGTGATTCCCCCCGACTTTGTTTTTATTTCTCAGAATTGCCGAGGCTATTCTGGGTCTTTTATGATTCCATATAAATTTTAGGATTATATTTTCTATTTCTGTGAAAAATGCCCTTGGTAGTTTGATAGGAATTGCATTGAATCTATATATTGCTTTAGGCAGTATGGACATTTTAACTATATTAATTCTTCCTATCCATGAGCATGGTAGGTGTTGCCATTTATTTGTATCTTCTATGCTTTCTTTCTTCAGTGTCTTATAATTTTCTGAGTACAGATCTTTCACTTCTTTGGTTAAATTTATTCCTAGGTATTTTATAGTTCTTGACACAATTGTAAATGGGACAGTTTTCTTAATTTCTCTTTCCATTAGTTTATTATTGGTATATGCAAATGCCACTGATTTCTGAACATTGATTTTATATCCTGCTACTTTACTGAATTCGTCTATCAGTTCCAAAAGTTTTTTGATGGAGTCTTTGGGGTTCTCTATATACAGTATCATGTCATCTGCATATAATGACAATTTTACTTCTTCCTTGCCAATTTGGATGCCTTTTATTTCTTTTTGTTGTCTGATTGCTGTGGCTAGAACTTCCAGCACTATGTTGAATAAAAGAGGAGAAAGTGGACAGCCTTGTCTTGTTCCTGATCTTAAGGGGAATGGTTTTAGCTTTTCCCCATTGAGTATGATGTTAGCTGTAGGTTTATCATATATGGCTTTTGTTATGTTGAGATATGATCCCTGTATTCCCACTTTGCTAAGGGTCTTTAACATAAATGGCTGTTGGATTTTGTCACATGCTTTTTCTGCATCTATTGAGATGACCAAGTGATCTTTATCCTTATTTGTTGATGTGGTGTATCACATTAATTGATTTACGGATGTTGAACCAGCCTTGCGCACTAGGGATGAATCCCACTTGATCATGATGTATGATCTTCTTAATATATTGCTGAATTCTGTTTGCTAATATTTTATTGAGAATTTTTGCATCTATATTCATCAGGGAGATTGGCCTGTAGTTTTCCTTTTTTGTGATGTCTTTATCTGGTTTTGGAATCAGGGTGATAGTGGCTTCATAAAAAGAGTTTGGGAGCCTTCCCTCCTTCTGGAATTTTTGGAATAGTTTGAGAAAAATAGGTGATAGTTCTTTTTTGAATGTTTGATAAAATTCACTTGTGAAGCCGTCTGGTCCAGGGCTTTAGTTTTTTGGGAGCTTGTCAATTACTGATTCAATTTCCTTGGTGGTAATCAGGGTATTTAGATTTTCTGTTTCTTCTCGCGTTAGCTTTGGAAGGTTGTATGCTTCTAGAAAATTATCCATTTCTTCCAGATTGTCAAATTTTTTGGCATATAGTTGCTCATAGTAATTTCTTAGAATTTTTTGTATTTCTGGGATGTCTGTAGTCATTTCCTCTCTTTCATTCCTGATTTTGCTAATTTGAGTCCTCTCTCTTTTTTTTTTGATGAGCCTGGCTAGAGGTTTGTCAATTTTGTTTATCTTCTCAAGAAACCAGCTCTTGGTTTCATTGATCTTTTGAATTGTTTTTCTGTTCTCTATATTGTTTATTTCTGCTCTGGTCTTTATTATCTCCTTTCTTGTACTCCCCTTGGGCCTCTTTTGCTGTTCTTTTTCCAGTTCCCTTAGGTGTAAGGATAACCTGTTGATTTGAGATTTTTCTTCCTTCTTTAGGTAGGCTTGCACTGCTATAAACTTCCCTCTTAGGACTGCTTTCCCAGCATCCCAGAGATTTTGGGTTGTGGTGTTTTCATTTTCGTTTGTCTCGAGGTATCTTTTGATTTCCTCCTTGATCTCATTTGTGACCCACTCACTATTTAATAGCATATTGTTTAGCCTCCATTTATTTGTCAGCTTCCCGGATTTCTTCGTATAATTGATTTCTAGTTTCATAGCATTGTGGACAGAGAATACAGTTGAAATGATTTCAATCTTCTTAAATTTATTGAGACTTGTTTTGTGGCCTAACATGTGGTCTATCTTAGAAAATGTTCCATGTGCACTTGAAAAGAACGTATATTCTGTAGCTTTGGGATGAAATGCTCTGAAAATGTCTGTTAAATCCAGCTGGTCTAATGTGTCATTTAAGGTCGCTGTTTCCACATTGATTTTCTGTCTGGAGGATCTGTCCATTAGTGACAGCAGGGTGTTGAAGTCCCCTACTATGATAGTGTTACTGTTGATCTCTGTCTTTATGTCTGACAATATCTGTTTTATATATTTAGGGGCTCCTATGTGAGGTGCATAGATGTTTACTAGAGTTATGTCCTCTTGTTGGATCGATCACTTCATTACTATGAAGTGTCCTTCTTTGTCCTTTGTTATATTCTTCAATTTAAAGTCCATTTTATCTGATATAAGTATCACTACTCCAGCTTTTTTCTCAGTACCATTTGCATGAAATATTTTACTCCATCCCTTTACTTTCAGCCTGTATGAGTCTTTGGATCTGAGGTGAGTCCCTTGTATGCAGCATATGCTGGGGTCTTCCTTTCTCAGCCATTCAGCCACCCTATGTCTTTTTATTGGAGCATTTAATCCATTTACATTTAATGTGATTATTGATAGTTGTGTATTTATTGCCATTTTGTTATTTGTGTTCATAGTCTTTCTTAGGTTGTTTTTCTCTTCTACTTAAAGAAGCCCTTTTAGCATTTCCTGCAAAGCTGGCTTGGTGGTAATGAATTCCCTTAACTTATTCTTTTCTGCAAAGCTCCTTATCTCGCCTTCAATTTTAAATGATAACCTTGCTGGATACAGCAATCTTGGTTGTAGGCCTTTATTTTTCATCACTTTGAAAACCTCCTGCCACTCCCTTCTGGCCTGCAAAGTTTCTGTAGAAAAGTCAGCTGATAATCTTATGGGGGTACCCTTGTAAGTAACTTGCTGCCTTTCCCTTGCTGCTTTAAGGATTCTGTCTTTGTCCTTAACCCTTGCCATTTTCACTATAATGTGTCTTGGAGTGGGCCTGTTTGGAATCATCCTGGTTGGAACTCTGCACTTCCTGAGCTTGTATTTCAATGTCCTTTGCCAGGTTAGGGAAGTTTTCAGACATTATTACTTCAAATATATTCTCAATCCCTTGCTCCCTCTTTTCTCCTTCTAGTACTCCAATGACCCGTTGGTTATTGCGTTTGATGTTGTCCCCCAGCTCTCTTAAACTATTTTCCATGTTTTTCATTCTCTTTTCTTTTTGTTGTTCCGCATGGGTGATTTCTGCTATTTTGTCTTCTAAGTCACTGATTCGATTTTCTGCTTCATCCAATCTGCTAGTGATTCCATCAAGTTTTTTATTTATTTCAGTAATTGTGTTCTTAAGTTCTAGCTGGTTGCTTTTCATGATTTCTCTATCCTTCTTTATATTTTCATTAATTTCCTTGAACATTCTAATAATCAGTGTTCTGAACTCTGTCTCCGATAGGTTGTTTACCTCTATTTCCTCTATTTCCACTGATTCAGGAAGTTTCTTCTGTTCTTTTATTTGTGTTGTGTTTCTTTGTCTTCCCATTCTGGCTTACTCTTTGTGTTTGCTTCAATATAACAGATAGATCCCCCAGATTTCTCAGTCTTTTCTGGGTAAACTTATATGGTGTGTGTCCTTTATATTTGAATTACTCAGTCTCCCTATTCTCCTGTGCTTGTATCTGAGGTGTTCCTTGTGTCGTGCGTCCTCACTTGTTGAAGTTTTAGTTTTGATTACTTTTGGTTTGTCAGTAGGTGGGATTGACTCCCAGATTGATTAGCTGTGAGAATCAGCAGCGTCTGCAGTTTATGAGCTGCTGTGAGAGGATTGACCCCTCTGATGAAACTTGGACCCTATGGGTCCTAGTACCTGTAGCAACTTCCTTTTGGGTGTGACTCTTGTATGTCAAACCCAGAAATGCTCTGGTTTTATCTAAAGTTGGCCTCTGGGTATGATGATTCTTGTGTCTGTTTGTTTGGACCCACTGCTGCAGAGTGATTTTAGAGCATAACAGATCAACAAGAACAACCTCCGCAGCCACCAAAGGAAACCAAATGCTCGCACAAGTAAAAAAAACCAACCATCAAACTACAGTCAACTTGTACAGAAATATCAATCATACTAATGAAGAAAACAAACAGAAACAAAACAGAAACCACACACTCAATAATAACAGAAGAGGAAACAAAATAAAATACAATATCCTAAAATAAAAAATAGAATAAACATGAGAAACCGATTAGCTATACCTAAAAAATAAAAAATAAAAATAAACTAAAATAATAATAACAAAAGTAAGAAAAATTAAAAAAATAAAATTTGCAGAAAAAAGGAAAAGAGGAAAAGTATAGCAGTGAGAAGAATGAATAAAATAAGAGAGAAAGTGAGGGTGGGGTAAAAAGAAAAAGAAAAGAAAGAAAAAGAAAAAGAAAAAAGGAAAACATATAATATATATACATTTGTCTACACACCCATATATATGGACATATATTCACCTATGTACACCTATATATATGCCTATATTAAAAACTACAATATGATTAGAATGAAATAGAAATAAAAACCAAAAACAACCAAGATAAGCAGCCAATAAAGGGAAAACAAAACAGAATAAAACCAAACAAAGCAAAAATACCCGTGGCGGTCTAGGCTAAAGTCCACCAAGCTCTTTTCAGTTTGTCTGCTGTACAAAAATTCCTGTGCGTCTTGTGGGAACAGTAGGCCACCTGATGCCTAGCGTGATCCTGGCCCTGCAGGTTTGCTGTACTTGAGTGTGGTTGTGACGTGTGATTGGTGGTTTTTACAAAGTCACTGCCTTTTTGCTTTTGCCTGTCCCAAGGCAGGCTGCACCCCCAAAGGCTCAATGAGTGTCTCTGGGCACCCTTTGGGTTGACAGCCTTGGAGAATTAAAGAATTCCTCACTACCAAAAGCCTGCTGCTAAGAATCTGTTAATTAGTGCCTCAGCAGGTGAACCTGCCCTGCCTCCCAAGCCTTGCATAAAGGTGGGGGCGGGGTAGGTAGTCTCACTCTGCAGCCTTTACTGGGTGGAAATTCTCAACGCCCTGTAGGTAAGGATATCTTCCTAGTCTGCCCCTATTGCTCCATTCAGGAGTCAGTTTAAGACTGTCTTGGCAGGGGCCAAAGTTTGTGGGAGTGGGTGAATTATTGTTTTTTTTTTTTGCTTTCTGTTCAAGAGTAGAAAAAGGAAAAAAAGATAAAAAACATAAAAGTAAACAAAGCCACAGTTCCAACACTGTTTTAAGCTAAGGCCTTTGCCTCTTATGCTCCAGCGGAGTTCCTGCTGCTCTCCCAAAGGGTCTGCCGGGATTTAGGGAATTTTGCGCACCCTACCGTGTGGCTAAGATCACCGCTCCATGTCTCTCGGGGACCTGCGTCTCTGCCCGGTGCGCTGCCTGTCCGAGTGAGTCTTCTTTTTCCCCTGCTCCCGGGTTTCAGGCTTCTGCCTTGGAGTCGGTGCGCGCCCGTGCGGATCTCCTGCAGCTCTCCCAAACGGTCTGCCGGGATTTAGGGGACTGCGCGCACCTTTCCGCGCGTCTCCGATCCCTGCTCCGTCTCTCGGGGATCTGCGTCTCCGCCCGGCGTGCGCTGCTTCTCCGCGGGTGAGTCCTCTGTTTTCCCCTGCTCCCGGGTTTCAGGCTTCTGCGCTCCGCGGGACCCGGTGGGCACAGAGACTGATCCCTGAACCGGGAGGGTGCAGGGGTTGATCTTGCCCTGTCACTGCGGGGCTCTGCACCCTGCTTCCTGGGGACCCGGTGAGCCGCGGGTGCAGCTCCTACCTCTGCACAGTCGTCTCCTCTCTCTCCTCCCGCACTTGCCCGGCCTGAGGCTTCTGCCTCAGACTGCAAACCAACGCGCTCTTGCTGAACTCTAGGTGGGCCGCAGGCCGCAGGGAGCGAGCCGGGGGAACACTCACTGTGACTCAGCAGCCGCGGGTGCGGGCTGCACCTCACGCGTCTCGCCGCCTTCTTCCCCTACTCGCCCGGCCTGCCCACCTTCCAGCAATCCTTGTGTGGAACTCTTAGTTGCTCTGTGTGATGAGTAGATGTCTCTTTGAAGTGTATTAGAAGTTCAAATTGTGGATATTTCCAGGAGAGATTTTATGGAGCCCTCCTCACAGCCGCCATCTTGCTCCCTCTTAAACTTTTAATAGAGTGTGATCAATTTATCACTAGGCTAGTATTTTAATAGCAGAATAGCAAATATACTAAATGATGTCCTCAGGTTGCCTAATTATTGATACAATAAAGAAAAACTACCCTTGTCTTAAGACATAATATACTAGAAGTATAGTCTCACCTGGTTTTGAGTGAGTAGTTTATTATGTAGGTGAAGGAAACTCTATCATGGAAGTAGAACATTGAATGATGTCAGGAGACAGTCGATAAAGGGCGTGGAATCAAGCCAGGTCAGGTTCTGAGTCTCTGGATTGAATACAGCAGGAGAAACACCAGCAGTCATGCATGGCAAGTGGAGTTCAGGCCGCTGGTCCTCCAGGCTGCTCCGGAGTTCAGTGAAGGTCGCAGCAGGTCACACACTGAGGCCTGTGACTGACCCTGATCTCCGTGTACCAAGATGTTTTCAGGAGGAATGGCAGCAGAGGACAGCCGGCATGGCCTGTTGTGACAGTGTGTGGTTGATGGGGCAGCCCCATGGGCTGCCTCTTGGAGAACTGACAGCAACTGAGTGAGCCTGAGTGCATGCCTGGCGGGCCTACACCTGCCTCTACCTGGTGCCCCTGGTCAAGCAGAATTGGCTCTACTAGCCACATCTGCTACCTGGGCCCCGATGGACGCTAGCCATACACGTGGACCTGGACGTCCTGTCTCCAGATGAAAGGCGGCGTGGTTCCGGAACGGGAAGGCCCAACTCAGAGAGCAGGTTGTGAAGGAGCCAGAACTCTGCTTTATCCACTTCTTGGGGTAATTTTATGAACTTCTGCTAATGAAGAATTCTCTATTAATCAAGATGTATGCCTAGCATATTTATTTCGGGAAACCGTTTTCAAGAAATAATTTGTAGTGTACAAATATTTATGTGAAACCTCATTGGTTAACACTGTGCTTTACACCGGATTGTCCCTATAAATACTGAATACTCAGCTATTGTGCCATTTTTTTGTTCCTTTGTTTGTTTTTAAAGATTTTATTGCGCAATCGGGAAAGGGGAACAGACAAGCTGTTGTCACTTCTTGTTCTTCAGTTTAGTTGTGGAGGACGTCACTTCACTGGCTAATGTTGGTATTATCACTGTACTCTTCCTGGGTGAGGCAGTCGGTTGCTGGTCATTGGACAGCCTCTCACAGTTGCTCAAGGCAGCTCATGCCAGCTGCCGCCGGCCGCCAGCCACTCACAGTAGCTCATGACAGCCCCCTGTAGCACGGGCTGCAGCCTACAACGTCGCCTGCAACTCACGGGAAACCAGCTCCAGGTTGAGCTGTTGTCAGCTGTAGAGGGGGCAGCGTCACTGGTCCTCATGTGGGATCTGAACTGGGGCCCTGCTGCTCAGAGCTGGCATCCCAAGCCAACTCCTAACCAGCGCATGACTCGGCCAGCCCATATTCTGTCATTTTTATCTTAATAATATCACATCTGTGTACTGTAATTAATACAGTGGAATTATACTCAATTGAAATATTCACATGGAATTTTTAATGCCATCAGAACATTCTAATTATATAGTGTTCACTAGGGAAATTAGAATTTGTAATTACGATATGCCAAAATATGGCAAATATTTATAGACATGAATATATGATCAAATATATTACATAGTCTCCATTTAATATTACATTATAAAGTTGATAAATCCTTATTTATCTAATTATATTGCAATGTAATGAAGATATTTTATTTTTCAAATGACTCCAAAATGTGCATTGGAACTTGCATAAGCCATGTTAATATTTAAATTGACTTCTTCACAAATAAAATTAATAAATTTTTAACAAATAAAAAAATAATATAAAATATATTAAGGTAATTTAGAATGAGAGAAAACTAAAAGATATTGTTTCAGTCATTTATTCCAATTAAATTTTCAGTGTCTTCATTTTACAAATCCATTTTAAATATTAAATATCTAAACTGTGTAATGTATCATCTTATATGCATGTTGTAACTTCAACTTTTGAGTGCTGTTACATAATGATATATATATTATATGTATGTTTTATATATATATTATACACAAAATTTTAGAGATAAACATTAAACTATTTCTTCAATTATTACATGACAATTCCTTCTTAGAAAAAAATAAAGCACCATTTCCATTTCTTTGTGTTCTCAATAGGTGAAAATGATAGGAAAATCAATAAAGAGAATTGTAAGGTCAGGATGAAGAACATTCCCAGTTCAGATCTTAATTTCAGGAACAATTTGCCATGACATCTGTGTAGTCTCTTCATGGAAGTTTAGCAGATCTGACAGCTAATTAATTATAAAGCAAGATTAGAGACTGTACAGAAATGCTGGCAGAGGAGAATTCATCTTTTGTGTCAACATGTTTCAGTATATTCATTTTCTTAGGCCTGAAACACATATCCCTAGTAAATCACTGTTTATCTTTAAGTTCAAAAAGGAAATCGAACATGACATGAACAATTACCAAGATATTTTCAGAGAAATGCCATCTCAAAAAAGAAATATAAAAACAAGTTAGAACTATGTGACATCTGAGAATTCCCTGTGTTTTTGGTCTAAATTATATGCGGTGTCTCAATTACTTTATTTTAAAATCAAAAGACAGAAATACAAAAACTATCAATAGAAACAAAGTGAGTATAAAACAATCGTGAATTAAGTATAGATACAAAAATCATAGATTATGATCTATAAAAATCATAGATTAAAGCTCCAGGTAACATTATTATAAATTACATAGAAAAATTTTGCTGATAAGATTATTATCAGGAAGCTCAAGAATACTAACAGGAAAAATGCCAAAAACCGACACCTAGACATATTATTTTCAAACTGTAGAATATCAAAGATAAAGAAAAAAATCCTGAAAGAAGCTAGGGGTGTGTGTGTGTGTGGGAGGGGGAGTGTAATCTTACATCAAAAATTTATACGGAGAAGCAAAAGTCCCAAAACAGCCAACACAGTATTGAAAGAATGAAGTTGGAGGAGTGACATTATCGACTTAAAGACTTATAAAGCTACGATAGTTAAGACACTGTGGTTTGTCAAAAGGATAGACACATAGAGCAAAGGAACACAATAGCCCAGAAACAGACCCACACAAATATAGTCAAGTCATCTTTGACAAAGGAATAAAGGGAATACAATGAAGAAAACATAATCTTTTTAACAAATTATTCCGGAACAACTGGACATTCATGTGCAGTTGTACAGATAACAGAAAATCTAGATGAGTTTGGGTTTGGCAATGTTTTAGATACAACATCAAAAGGAACAGAATGAATTTAAAATCTGGAATTTATTTTAAAATCTTCTGATCTGCCAAACTTACTATAAAGATAATACAAAAACAAGCCACAAACTGGCCAAAGTACTTGCAAAAAACAGCTGATAAAAGACAGATACCCAAACATGCAAAGAATTCTAGAACTCAACAATAAGAAAACAAACAACCTGATTAAAAAATGGGCCAAATATCTTTACAGATATCTCCCAAAAGAAGACTTACAGTTGGCTAATAAGTATATGAAAAGATGCTCACCATCATGTGTCAGTAGGTAATTGTTATTTAAAATGATGTGATACCGATACACATTTATTAGAATGGCCAAAATTTGGAACACTGACAACTCCAAATGCTTATGAGAACGTGGAGCTACAAAAATACTCAGTCACTAGTGAGGGAATGTAAAATGGTACAGCCACTTTAAAAAAGAGTTTGGCAGCTTCTTACAAAACTATACTCATCATACGATCCATCAATTTCACTCCTTGGTCTTTTCCAAAGGCGTTAAAAATTTAAGTCCTCACAAAAGCCTACACACAGATGTTAATAGCAGCTTTATTTTTAATCGCTGAAGCTTGGAAGCAACCAAGATGTCCTTCAGTAGGTCAATGGATAAATAAACTGCAGTACATCCAGAAGTGGAGTATTATTCAGCACTAAAAAGAAATGAGTTATCAAGCCAAAAAAGTACATGGAGGAATCTTAAATGCATATCACTCAGTGAAAGAAAAGCCAACCTGAAAATGCTCTATACAATATGTTTCCAATTATATGATATTCTGGAAAGGGTTATGAAGACAATAATATCAGTGGTTTCTGGGGGTTAGGAAGAAGGGAGGGATGGATAGGCAGAGCACAGATTTTAAGGGCAGTGAAACTATTCTGTAAGTCATTATAATTTTAAACACATGTTATAATAAATTTTTCCAAATGCATAGAATGTATAATACCAAGAGGAAACAGTAATGTAACCTTTGGACTTTGGGTGGTAAAGACGTGTCAATATAGATTCATCAATTATAACAAATGTATCACTCTGATGGGGGATGTTTATAATGAGAGTCAGTACATGTGTGGGTCATGGGTATATGAAAAATCTCTGTACCTTCCATTCAATTTTGTTGTGATCTTAAAAATACTGTTGTAAAAAGTAAAGTGTAGGTAGATAAAGAAATAAATAAATGAATGAATGAATATTGATTTTTTTGTCTCCATATAGCTCATTGTAGAGTGAATGGTCAAAATGACACCACATCTAACTAAATTAGTTCTACTTTGTAATGACTATTTTCTGGGAGGTAGCAAAGTTTCATGTTTAGAGTAACATGTTCCCTGGAATCAGAAAGACTTGGAATATAATTCTGACCATATGACTTAAGGTATATATATCTCCTTCTCTAGCACCTGCTTCCTTAAAATAATTTAAAAATATATCTAATAAGTCTTTTGTACAATGGGTTTGCTGCCAGAACACAGGTATAGTGAAAACCACCGCTAAATCTAATCCAAAATGGGAAAGGAAAAGACACACATCAACATCTTTGTCATTGGACACATAAATTCCAGCAAGTCTACCACTACTGGTCATCTGATCCACAAACGTGGTGGGACTGACAAAGAACAATTGAAAAATTTGAGAAGAAGGTTGCTGAGATGTATGTCCTTCAAGTATGTCTGGGTCTTGGATAAACTGAAAGTTGAATGTAAACATGGCATCATCATTGATGTCTCCCTGTGAAAACCCAAGACCAGTAAGTACCATGTAATTATCATTGATGCCCCATGACACAGAGACTTTATCAAAAACATGATTATAGGCACATCTCAGGCTGACTATGCTCTCTTGGTTGCTGCTGGTGTTGGTGAATTTGAAGCAGGTGTCTCCAAGAAGGGGCAGACCTGTGAGCATACCCTTCTGGCTTACACACAGGGTGTGAAACAACTAATTGTTGATATTAACAAAATGGATTCCACTGAGCCACCTTACAGCCAGAAGAGATATGAGGAAATTGTTAAGGAAGTCAGCACCTACATTAAGGAAATTGGGTACAACCCTGACACAGTAACATTTGTGGCAATTTCTGGTTGGAATGGTGACTACATGCTGGAGCAAGGGATGGAAAGTCACCCGTAAAGATGGCAGTGCCACTGGAACCACGCTGCTTGAAGCTTCAGATTGCATCCTGCCACAACTTGTCCAACTGACAAACCTTTGCATCTGCCCCTTCAGGATGTCTACAAAATTGGTGGTACTGGTACTGTCCCTGTGGGTTGAGTAGAAACTGGTGATCTCAAACCTGGCATGGTGGTCACCTTGGCTCCAGTCAATGTTACAACTGAAGTAAAGTCTGTTGAAATGCACCATGAAGCTTTGAGTGATGTTCTTCCTGGGGACAATATGGGCTTCATTGTCAAGAATGTGTCTGTGAATGATGTTCATTGTGGCTATGTGTCTGGTGACAGCAAAAATGACCCACCAATGTAGGCAGCTGGCTTCACTGCTCAGGTGATTATCCTGGACCATCCAGGCCAAATCAGTGCCGGGTACACACCTGGGCTTGATTGTCTCACAGCTCACATTACTTGCAAATTTGCTGAGCCGAAGAAGATTGATCGTTGTTCAGGCAAAAAGCTGAAAGATGGCCCCAAGTTTTTAAAAATCTGGTGATGCTGCCACCATTGACATGGTTCCTGACAAGCCCAGGTGTGTTGAGAGCTTCTCAGACTACCCTCCTCTGGGCCATTTTGCTGTTCGTGACATGACACAGACAGTTGCTGTGGGTGTCATCAAAGGAGTGGACAAGAAGGCAGCTGGAGCTTGCAAGGTCACCAAGTGTGCCCTGAAAGCTCAGAAGGCTAAATGAACATTATCCCCAATCCTTGCCACCCTAGTCTTAATCAGTGATGGAAGAACAGTCTCAGAACTGTTTGTCTCAATTGGCCATTTAAGTTTAGTAGTAAAAGATTGGTTAATGATCACAATGCACTGTAAAGCCTTCAGAAAGAAAGGAGCATGTTTTGTGGACCATCTGTTATTTTTGTGTGGTAGCTTTTAGGTTATTAGTTTTTAAAATCAATACTTTTTAATGTAAACAACTTGACCAAAAAACCTATCATGGAATTTTGAGACCCATTAAAACAAAATTTAATGAGAAAAAAATTATCTTATCCGATTACAAGTATATAAAATACTTTGTACAGTGTAGTAAACTGTGCCACTGCCACATAGCGACCTCTCAAAAGCATTAGGGGGAAGGGAGGGATAAATAGGCAGAGCACAGGTTTTAAGGGCAGTGAAACATTTCATCAGTTTTGAGTCAGCAGATTTTTTTTTTTCCATCTAGTGGGAATCTTAGCCAGCAGACTGCAAACATGTAAGCATCTTCTGACTTACTCTAGTTTTTGTAATTAGGGTTGTCGTACAGCTGCAGCTATGAATTTCATCGCATTGAGAAATGATGTCTTTTTCATGGTTTCCAAATCTAAAATTTTTTTAAAGTTGGATTTTTAGGAAGTATGAGATTTTATGGCCAAGGGGTTATTTTCTCTGAAAGTTTAGAAACAAAAATAGCCCTGATGACATGAAGTCTTAGCTTTCTTTATGGAATTATGTTGGCATATTTGTTGTTTTGAGATAATATCTACAGATTCTTCCCTCTGTTCCTTTTGCTGAAGTTCAGTGTCAATACATGTTGCTAATTTAAATGAAACAGCCCCCTTCCATCTGAACTATATATGTAATTTGGACCAGTCCCATGACCTCTCTGGGTTTAGTTAATATTCAATATTAAAATAACAATGAAAGTCTAGATTCTGACTTACATTGCATACTATAAATTAATTATTCTATGTGTAGTAAATGTTGTTTTGTTTGTCAGCTTTGTTACCTAACTGAATGCTTTAAAGAATATCATATCTTAATGTAATCGATTGTGAACATTTCCTCCTAGAATACACTGATGGAAGGAAGTGTAAAACTTATCTAAATCAAGGATTTGGGAGCAGCAAGTTTACTTGGAAGGTGGCACCAGGAAACAGAAAGAAGAGAGTGGTGAAAGTGAGACAGAGAAAGGATACAAATAAAATAGTTTGTTAAACTGGTCATCACGGTGGAAAAGATCTCCCCTTGCTGCAGACCATCTGGTTAACTGTGTGGAATGTACATTAGACTTGTTTTATGAGAGAACAAGTAGCCTGGAGAATTTATCTACCACCCAGGTGCTCCATTGCTTAATGGTTCCTCCTGGAGTTGGCAATTCTCCCACACTTCTGAAGTGCACCTGTATTCAGCGGGAGAACTTTTCACAGCTTTGGAAAAGGCAGAGAGAAGCCAGGGTCCATGCTTGGTATGGGACTTGGGCAAAGGTAGAGGACTGCTGCAGCAGCACTGTGTGGCAGGCATTGTTCAAATGTTTTAGAGGCAAAACCTATTTTACCTCATTCACTCAGTGCGAAGCATACAAACATCATCCCCATTATACAGATGAAGAAACTAAAGTACACTTTGACTGACACATGTCTTGTATTACACAGCTAATAAGTGACTAAATCAGAGTTTAACCACTAGCGGTCTGACTCTGGACCTTGCATTATCAGAAACCAGACAATACTAGCCTTTAGGACTTTTAAAATATATATATAATATCACTGCTTTTAAGTCATTTTTCCCCCAAATAAACACTGAAAAATTGTTGAATCTCAGGTAATCTGATATGTATAGCCACGATGTCTCACACACTTTCAACTTCAGTTGCTTATGAGAATCACAAAATTGTGTAGGTCAAAGCACAAGAGAACAATTTACTATAGAGTTTGCCAAAAAGAAAGGAACATTGCAATGAAAACTCAGTAGCAGGAAACCATTACCCCAAACTATTTAGCTTAGTGGTTTTCTTGCTGCTATTCTTCCTTTATTATAGCCCTCTTAGTTAAGATTCTCTAGTGTGCTCTCCAGATCACAGTGCTCTCTGATTTATTTTGATATTCTACTATATGTTTTATTTCACTGGTCATTACTGTCTTATCCCTATCAAACATAAAAATGTATTTTTTTATGTTTTATACCTTCTTTATTTTCCAAATTTTATTGAGATATAATTGACATAAAACATATTCAAGGTGCACATCATAATGATTAGATATACGTATATTGTGAAATGATTACCACAATAAATTTAGTTAATGTTCATCACCTCACATACTTAATTTTTTCTATTAATATATAAAATTATGATTCACACAAAATTAAGTATACTCTTATATAAAATATTATATGCATAGGCCATCATCGGAAAAAATTTAGAATGCTTATACTAAAAATACTCTCCTACTGAGTCCTGACTTTTCATGAGTTAGTTGAGAATATTAACATCATTGTTGTTATAATTATATTACTTTTATTTTAATAATTCTTATACATGAATTTCACACAAATTTCAAGAAACATCATAATCCATTTCAATTTTTAGTAAACATGCCAGCAGATTGATTTCTTTTCTTTTTCTATTCTTTTCTGAAATCCTTGTTCTGATTAAATTGCCATTTGATCAGATACACTGCTACAACTTTTTTTCTCCTTTAGTTATCATTCATAGATATCCTCTAGTGCCTTTTACAAAACAGTAAAAAATGTTTTTAAAGTTTTTTCTTTTTTTTCCTCTGAAAGAAGACAGCGCAACTGTTATGTGGTTGGGGAGAGGGTTCTTAGGGAGAGTTTTTTTTCTCCTTGGAGCTCAGAAACTGCTCTTCTGCTGCTTCCTGTCACACATGAGAAACCTGAACATCATATAATTATCTTTGCCCCATAAGTAAACTGTACTTTCTCTCTGGAAGCTTGTGTTATTTTTTCTTAATCCTTGAAATTGAGGGATTTTTACCAGAAAAATATATCTTAAGTTTTATTGAGGTATAATTGATATATAAAAACTTATACATATTTCTTATATACATTTTGATGAATTTGTACATATGCATACACCTGTATACTATCGCTAAAATCAAGGTAGTAATTATATCCATAATTACCAAAAATTTCCCTGTGTTCTTTTGTGTGTATGTGTGTGTTTGTTTTTGTTTGTCTTATTGTGGTAGGAATACAATAAGAAATCTATCCTATTTACATATTTTAACATATGCAGCACCATATTATAACTACAGTTACTGTGTTGTGCAGCAGAATAAATTTCTAGAATTTACATAATTGAAACTTTATACCCATTGAGCAACAATCCCCTATTTCCCTACTTCCTCTTCCCTTAGGAACCACCATTCTATTCTCTGCCTCTATGAGTTTGACTATTTTAGATACCTCATAATAGTGGAATCATGCACTATTTGTCCTACTGTGACTGGCTTATATCACTTAATAAAACATAGGTTCATCTATTTCAAAAATGATAGATGTCCTTTTTTTCAGAGTCTGAATAATATTTCATTGTATGTTTATACCACATTTTCTTTGTTTATTTGTCAATGGGCATTTGGGTTGTTTCTATATCTTGGTTATGAATGATGCTGCAATGAACATGAGAGTGTAGATATCTCTTCATGATTTCATTCTTCTGGATAAATACACGAACATGGCATTGCTGAATCACATGGTAGTTCTATGTTTCAAGATTTTTTGAAGAACCTCCATATTGTATTCCACAATGGGCACACCAATTTAATGGCTACCAACAATGAATAAATGTTCTAGTATCTCCATGTTCTTGTTAACACTTGTTATCTTTTTTTATTTTGATAACAGACATACTATTAGATATGAAATGATATCTCTTTGTGGTTTTGATTTTCATTTGCATTTCTCTGATGATTGGTGATGTTGAGCACTCTTTCATATATCTGGCAGTCGTTTGTATGTCTTCTTAGGTGCAATGTCTATTTAAGTCATTTGCCCATTTTTTAATGGGTTTATTTGGTGTGTGTTTTTTTGTTTTGTTTTGATACTGAGTTGTAGGAGACTCTTATCTATTTTGGATATTAACTCCTCATCAAGTAGATGGTTTCCAGATAGTTTCTCCCATTCCATAAGATGCCTTTCCACTATGTTATTGTTTTTTTGTAAAAAAAATCTTACCAGTTATCCAAAATATATAAAGAACTCATATAACTCATTAATAAAAAAACTGAGCAATCCAATTAAAAAATGGGCAGATGAACCAAATAGATTTTTTTTCAGAAAATACTTACAAATAGTCATTAAGTATATATGCCCAAGTCACCCACCATCAGGGAAATGAAAATGAAAACCACAATGAGATATTACCATACATCTGTTAGAATGGTTATCATCAAAGACAAGAGATAACAAGTGTTGGCAGGGATGTGGAGGAAAGGAACTCTTGTGCAGCATTGGTGGGAATATAAAATCCCACCAGTGTGGAGGTCCCTCAAAGAATTAAAAATGCCTGTATTCCCATGTTTATCACAGTATTTTTCACAATAGCAAAAATAAGGAAACAATCTAAGTGGCTGTCAACAGATGTATGGATAAAGAAGACGTCACACACACACACACACACACACACACACACACACGAATATTATTCAGCCATGAGAAAAACGGAAATCCTGCATTTGTGACAATATGGATGGATACTGAGGGCATTATGTTAAGTGAAATAAGTCAAACAAAGAAAGACAAATACTGTATCGTATCACTTATATGTGAAATTTAAATCAGTCAAACGTGTAGAAATAGAGAGTAGAATGATAGATACCAGGGGGCTTGGGGGTGGGGGACATGGGGACAGATTATCAAAGGGTACAAACTTCCAGTTAGAAAATGAATAAGTCCTGGGGTACTAATGTACAGGTTGGTTATTATAGTTAATTATGCTGCATTATATACTTGAAATTTGCTAAGATTGATTAAATGTTCTTACCATAATAAAGGAATGGTAATTATGTCACATGATGGAGGTTTATGGCAGTAATGATTTTGCAATATTTAAGTGTATCAAATCAACATGTATTTCTTAAACTTACACAACATTATATGTCATTATATCTCAAAAGCTGGAAAAATATTTCTGGAAAGATAACCAAGAATAGTCAACAAGGTTGGTTCTGGGAATTATCATTGAAATCTAGGGCAAAAAGTGGTTAGTTTTTATTTCTTATCTATATGCATAAATTAACTTTTAACATAATAGTAATGACAAAACATATCCAACATAAAACTTTAAAGTAGTTCTTATAAAGTGAAATATCATTTTAATCATATTAAAATATTCACTTTGAAAAAACAGATTTTTCTTCATTTTTGTGATATTAATTTTATTTGTTTTCACTTGGAAAAGTTTGGTTGCTTTTCCATGATATTTTTTTCTTTCATTTTGAAATGGTCCATTTTTTCATATTGTAGGTAACAAAGACTCTTTTACCTCCCAATCCTCTATGAACTAGGCCTAGACCTTAGAACCCTTCCTCACTGGGCTTTCATTGCCTGTTGTAGCAAGGATCCTGTTAAGTCAGCTTAGTGAGAATCTCCCACCCTTGATAACTAGTCACCCTGGCCTGTCTTCAGCAAGCATCCATTTAAGCATGTTTGGCAAGAATCTCCCTATGCTTGATGTCACTTCGTAATTTCCCAACCCCTGACCTCCAATTCTGTTTTGACTATAAATCCCCTCTCGTCTATTCAGAGTTGAGTCTCTCTCCTTTAAGGTGAGCCTTGACACCTGTCTCAATAGTCCTCAATACTTCTTTACCATTTTAACAAGTACCAGAATTTTCTCTTTCCTTCCTTCCTTCCTTCCTTCCTTCCTTCCTTCCTTCCTTCCTTCCTTCTTTCCTTCCTCTCTCTCTCTCTCTCCCTCTCTCTCCCTCTCTCCTCTTTCTTTTTAAAAAATATTTTATTGGGGAATTGGGGGAGGGGAAAAGTGTTGGGAATTGGGGAAGGGAACAGCCAAGTTATTGTCCTTCAATCTTAGTCATGGAGGGCGCAGCTAGCTCAGCTCCAAGTCCAATCATCATCTGGCCACCTTTGGCAGCTCAAGACCACTGAGCTCAAGGTGTTGTGTTCAATCTTAGTTGCGGGTGGGATAGCCCACCATCCCATGTAGGAGTCGAACTGGAAATCTTGTTGTTAGGAGCATGTACTCTCACCAGCTGAGCCATCTGCCAATTGTTGGCAGCTCAGTGGCAGCTCAGCTCAGGCACAGCTCACTGGCCCATGTGGGAATTGAACCAGTGACCCTATTGCTCAGAGTTCACACTCTTAACCAACTGAGCCACTTAGCCAGCCCCAGAATTTTATCTCTTTAACATAGGCCACCTTTATTTGTCTTCCACGTCTCTTATACCATCACTCAGATTTGCCATCAACTTTCTTATAAATTTAGTGTATGAAACATCCCACTTGGCTTGTACAACTTTAGTGTTGATCACTCTCTTCCCTGTTATGTTGTCAGTTTAAAATATAAAGATTATGTTTTTATGATAGTATATTTATAATTCAGAAAGTTTTTCTATTCCTCTCATTTTGTCTCCAGGATAGTTGCCACTTTTGTCCTTTTGGTTTTCTCGGTTTTTAATTTCAACAAGAGAGGGTTTTTGTTGTTTTGTTTTGTTTTGTTTTTTAGGTTGCTAAATCTACCTTTAAAAAATGGTCACTTTTACTGCCCTCTACAGCTAACAACAGCTCCACCTGGAGCTGGGCTGTACAAGCCCCGGCGATGGTATGGGCTGCAGCCCCTGCTGCAGTGGGCTGCCATAGGCTACAGTGAGTGGCCGGCAGCCAGCGTGAGCTGCCAATAGCCGCGATGAGCAACCATCCAGAGGCCAGTGACCGATCTGCCTTACCCAGGAAGAGCGCAATGACAATACCAACATGGGCCAGTGAAGCAACGTCCTCTGCAACTAGACTGAAGAACAAAAAGACAGCAATTTGTCTGTTCCCCATCCCCGATTCCCCAGCGCTGTTCCCCTCCCCCAATTCCCCAATAAAATCTTTAAAAACAAAACAAAAAAATGATCACTTTTTTTCATATTCAAGGTGAATTGTCTCAATACTGGCCTATAGAAGAATATTGGTTTATTTTGGGTAACAGGAAAATAGAAGGCAGTTGAGAGTCCTTCGTTTCTGTATTTGCAAGGCAGAGGCCAAACACTTGACAATTACAGTCTGCTCAGTTGATTAAATATCTGGAGCGAGGCAGTGGGGTGTGTGAATGGAGAGGTCTTTCTACTCCCAGATTGCTCCAGCTGCAAGGAGCAATTTCCTACATTTTGTAAAGACCAGGTAACATTCACTCTGCAACTGCAAACTCATTGACATTTTTGGAAAAGGTGGAAGCTCTACAAGGGTTCACTGCCCATATGCAATGGGTGCATCATTGCTCATTTTAAATGATAAAATATATGTAAATCTCTTAGAACTATTTCTGGCATTCAACAAATGTTAGCTATTATTTCTGTTATTAAGTGAATCCACACACTCTATCAGTCAGGCTTGACTGGGAGTTGAATAATCATCAGTCTTCAACACAGCTAATTAGAAGTTTGTTTCATTCAGATTTCAGAATTTACATTTTAAAGGCACCCTCCAGGCAGTCCAACATGTTCTTTATTGGTGTATTATTCTAGACAAGGAGTTGTGAAGGGAAAGGCAGGGAAAAAGCTATGCCACCTTCTTCCTACAATTTTCCTTCTTTTTTATTTTCTCTTAAGAATTTTTACATTGAATATTGCATACAGACAGAAAGATATTTTTCTACATTCATATGTTGATGAAATCTTACAAAGTCAAGATTCCTGCACAATCACTACTGAAAATAAGAAATATAACATTACCGTCACCATAGAAGTCTCCCTCAACCTCCCCAGGCATTTATTAACCATTATTCTCACCTATATCCCCAAAGATTGTATGGTTTTTATTTTGTTTTTAATTTTATATAAATGAAACCAGTATTTTTTGGTCTGGATTTTTTTGTTGTGGTGGTCAGCATTATAGTGGTGTTATTCTTTATCCACATCCATCACTTATTCAAATTTCTATACAATGTTACTTATTTTAGAATAAGTCACAATCTATTTGTCTATTTTCCTTTCAAATTTCTTTCAGTGTGAGTTACTACAGAATACATTGCACTTACTCCTGTTGGTTACATCTCTAGAAGGGGTTTGTTTGGTCATAGGACAGGCATATATTCCTCCCTAGTAAATGCCATGAGTTTTACAAAGCACTAGTTTCACCTCCGCTGCCCACAACAATACACAAGGACTACAGTTGTTCCACATCCTTGCCAAACCTCATTAAGTTCAATTGTTTTTCGTTAGGTTTATTCCAGCAGATGTGTATGGAATAACACTTTGCTATGGAAGGAATTCAGAACATGCTACCCATAAATATGCTACTCTGGCACATTGATGATTCTGAATTAAAGGCACTTGTAAAACAGCAGGTGCATGAAGAACACACTGACCTTCCTTCTCTGTCTTCAAAGCAAGAGATGAAATTCCCATGTGGAAGATGTGCTCCCTGTACCAGAAGAAAAGTGGCATTCTCATTACCAGCTGGGAAGGGAGACAAATATATACAAACAGTCCTTGTTAAAATAATTTGTGTTTTCCTTTACACTCCTCACAGAGGTCAGTGATTTTTTTCATAATTGCCCCTTTTTATTAAACCTGGTTTAAGAGCATTTAGGTTTTGCTACTACTTTTGGTCTTCATTCTTTATGGGGCTCCTTTGTCACATAAAACTTGCATTAAATAGATTTTATGCATTTTCTCCTGCTGATATGTCTTATGTCAATTTAATAATCAGGCCCAGACCCCCCCCCCCAAAATCCTAAGAGGGTAGAGGTGAAAATTTGCCTCCCTATATTGTTTTAATATGTGTTTCCTGCATCATTACAGAATTTGAACCAATTTTCCCATTGTTTACTGATCAATTTCATATGCTTTTTTGGCCATTTTGAGTTGACTTTTTTTCTGATTTATTTTAGGAGTTATTAATGTTTTTAATATGTAAGAAAAATGATGCCCCAATAAGATTCTAAAATTAAGTCGAACTTATCATCTGTAAGGGCATACTGTGCTAGTCATGTGCAAGCTCAGGGATCTTCTCAAAGGAAAAACATCGAAACGATTAGAGCAAAATGAGCACATATCCCAAATGAGGCAAAATTCTAAATGCAAGTTTCCGTTCACAGGGTGGACTTTCAATTCTTTGTGATTGATTGGACATGTTCCATTTTCATATCACAAATGCTTCAAAATCTGGTTTCAAACAAATCTGACAGGAGTTGCATAAGAACCAGCCAGCCTGAGATTCCTTCGGGAGGTTCACATTGCTGAAGCTTAGCAGAGCTCTTGTTATCAATATATTCTGGATACAAGAACTTTGTCAGTTATTGTTTCGTACTATTATCACCATTCTGACTTGCCTTTTCACACTGCTAAAGATCTTTATCTGTTTGTTTTAATAGGATGCTTTAACTTTCATGTAACCACAATTCACAAATTCACAGCTTTTTCCTTACTGATTAAGGCATTCTCGGGCTTTCTTTTTTTTAATTTTCTTTGCTTTTTTTTCTTTCGTTTTTTTTTTTTGTTGTTTTTTTCTTGTTTTTTTGTTTTTTTTTAGTGCTGATTAAAAAATTCTTCCTTAACCCATAGTCAAGAGAATTTTCTATGTTTAATTTTCTCATCTGGATCGACAGCCCCCCCTAAAGTTGATTTTTTAAGGGGTGAGGTAGGATAATGTTACACTTTGCCCATTTGGACATCTACTGGACCTGGCACCCTTTACTGAAAAGATTGAAATTCCTCAGTGTCTACAGTGCCACAGTGGTCGAAAATCAAGTATCCTTCAATTTGTCAGTCATTTCCTGAAGTGTTCAGTCTATATTTTTTTCTCTTTGTCTATCATGATCTTAAAATCAAACTCTTTTCAAAACTGTAACTTTATAATTCCTTAAAATATGATAATGTAAATCCTAATGTATTAGCAGACTTTGTGTGAAAATCTCTAAATTGGCCAAATGTGTTCAAATTCCATAGCACTTTAACAGACATCATTTTATTTGTCACAGTAGCACCCTGGTGGATACTGTTCTGCATCCATACCCATTCTATACAGCAATTATGAAGCTCTGGCCACTAATAGTTAACTAGCAGGACTTCTCCTGATACTGTCTGATTTTATTAATTGTACATCAGGAACATGATATCCTGTAAGAAGGGACTAATTGTTTGACCAAAAAATAAAACCAAAATTTAAAACTATGTAAAGAGCTTTTAAGAAATTTATATTAGAGTATGACCTTAAATCTTCCCAGTAAGCCAGAGAACATATATTTTGTGCATCATTTATCTCATTGTGCTTTTTTCAATTTAGTTTCATTTTATTTACTTGGTTTTGCATATATTTCTTTATTGTTATACAATTACTCTCACATCCCACATGATGTTAAGTCTCTCTAATAGGAGATTACACTAGGAAGTGACAGTATATAAGCACATGGCTTTCTGAAACCAGAAGTACCTATATTCAGATATCAGTACAATCGGTAGATATGTAATCTTGAGGAAATTGAAACTACATTTATATAATGGAACCAAAATACCATAGTTATCTTTGAATTCCCAGAAACAAAAATGCATTTTTTTTTATGGTGAAAACTCAACCAATGTTTATTAAAGATTGAGATGTTATGGTATTCTCATTAAGAGCTGTGAGATAGTTTCTATTAAATTCCACCAGGGGGCATTTAAAGTGTTACCTTTTTAAGAGAAGACTACAGCAAAACTTAGAGAATATTAAAAGAATGCCATTAAATCTCAGAGATACACTTTCAAACACAACCTGAAATGAACTTTAATCTCATGAATTCATTCCCAGTTAAAAGAAACAAAAAACAAAAAAACTGAGGCATGGAAATCCTCAGGTATTTGGAATGATTTCTTTGTGTTAACTTCATTAATTTATAAGAAGATATTTGCAATCCTTCTGTGGCATAAATAGGTTAAACACTATTTAACACAAAGCACTTGGAAAAGAAGTAAAGGCTCTGATCCTCTTCCATGGCTGCATTTCCACGATTCTGCTGTGTGAATAAAAGATTTTCACAATGTACACCCTCATGATGGAATGCTTGTGGTGCTTAGGTTTAAGTCTTACCCTGGACCATGTGTACTCATGGCTCCATCTCTCCAATTCTAGGGGAGCTGTAGGAATAAGGGAAGTACAACTCAGACAATCAGATTAACAAAGCAGATTTCATGCCAGTGCAGCAAATCTTATTCTGAGATTTGGCATATACACTTGCAATTGCTGGCTATCTTGCTCAAACTCTGTTTTTCTAAGTTGTACACATTTTTTTATTATTAACTAATTATTTTTTAAAATTAGTTTCAAGTGTGTAACACAGCGCAATAGTTATACTTTATACCTCAAAGTGACAGCCCCCTTCCCCAATCAGCCACCCCACTCCCCCACTCCCCCAATATCATACATATCAATTACAATTCCACTGATTCCACACCCACACCATACTCCACATCCCGTAAATATATATATATTCAATTATAGTTGTCATATAATAATATACAACATCAGCTCCAGGTGTACAGTGCAGTGATCAAGCCTCTACCTCATCAATAGAGTGATCTCCCTAACAAGACATGTGACCAACTGACACTGCAAAATATTTACAACATTATTAATTATATTCCCTGAACTGTCTTTCATATCCCTGTGGCAATATTGTAGTTAGGTATTTATTCTGTCTAATCCCTTCCCCTTCTCCCTCATCCCCACACCCCTCCCAACTAGCAACCCTGTTTTTCCTCTATATCTATGAGACTGTTTCTGTTTACTTTGCTCATTCATTCAGTTTTTTAGATTCCACATATAAGTGAGATCATTTGGTATTTGTCTTTCTCTGACTGACTTATTTCACTTAACATAATGATCTCTAGGTCCATCCACATTGTTGCAAATGGTATGATTTCATTCTTCTTTATAGCGGAGTAATACTCCATTGTATAAATGTACCACAGTTTCTTAATCCAATTGCCTACCAATTGGCATTTTCGTTGTTTCCAAGTAATGGCTATTGTAAATAGTGCTATGATAAACATAGGGATGCATATATTTTTTTGAATTAGCGTCTTGGGTTTCTCTGGATAGATACCCAAGAGTAGTTCTATTTACAGTTTTTTGAGATATCTCCATATTGATTTCCATATTGGCTGCACCAATCTGCAGTCCCACCAACAGTGCACCAGGGTTCCCTTTTTTCCACAACTTCACCAACACTTGCTGTTTGTTGATTTATTGATGATAGCCATTCTGACCACAGTAAGGTAGTATGTCATTGTGGGTTTTTTTTGCATTTCTCTAATGATTAGTGAGGTTGAACATTTTTTCATATACCTGTTGGCCATCTGTATGTCCTCTTTAGAGAAATGCTTCTTCATATGCTCTCCCACTTTTTAATTTGGTTGTTTGTTCCTTTGGTGTTGAGTTGAATGAGTGTTTTATAAATTTTGGATAGTAACCCCTTATCAGATATATTGTTGGCAAATATCTTCTCCCATTCAGTAGACTGCCTTTTTGTTTTATTGATGATTTTCTTCGGTGTGAAAAAACTTTTAAGTTTGATGTAATCCAATATGTTTATTTTTTCTTTTATTTCCCTTGCCCAAAGGGATATATCAGTAAAAATATTACTGAGGGTAATGTCTGCAAAATTACTCCCTATGTGTACTTCTAGAAGTTTTATGGTTTCAGGTTTTACTTTTAAGTCTTTAATCCATTTTGAATTTGTTCTCATATATGGTATAAGTAGGTGGTCCAGTTTCATTTTTTTGCATGTGTCAGTCCAATTTTCCCAGAACCATTTATTAAATAAACTATCTTTACTCCAAAGTAAATTCTTGCTTCAATTGTCATACAAGGCTGCCCACTTTCACCACTTCTATTTAACATAGTTCTGGAAGTTCTAGCTACAGCAATCAGACAAGAAAATGAAATAAAAAGTAGCAAAATTGTCATTATATGCAGATGACATGATACTATATATAGAGAATCCCAAAGATTCCACTAAAAAACTGTTAGAACTGATAAATGAATTTAGTAAGGTAGCATGATACAAAATCAATATTCAGAAATCAGTTGTAGTTGTATACACCAATAATAAACTATCAGAAGATGAAATCAGGAAATCAATCCCTTTTACAATGCTTCAAAAACAATAAAATATCTAGGAATAAATTCAACCAAAAAAGTCAAAGACCTCTACTCAGAAAATTATAAGACACTGAAGAGGGAAATCAAAGAATATACAAATAAATGGAAATACATACCATGTTCATAGATAGGAAGAATTAATATAGTTAAAATGTGAATACTACCTAAGGCAATATATAGATTCAAAGCAATTCCTATCAAACTACCAAGGACATTTTTTTCAGAAATAGAACATATAATCCTAAAATTTATATGTAACCATAAAAGACCCCAAATAGCCATGGCAATCTTGAGAAATAAGAACAAAGTGGGAGGCATCTGTGTGTGTCTTTTGATCTGAGATGACTGTCTTGTAAACAGCATATGTATGGGTCCTGTTTTTTTATCCACTCAGCCACTCTGTGTCTTTTGATTGCAGCATTTAGCCCATTCACATTTAAAATGATTATTGATACATGCATATTTATTGCCATTTTGTTATTTGTATTTGTATTGTTATTTGTATTTGTTATTTGTTATTTTTATTCCTGGTCTTCCTTGGCTAGCTTCTTTTCCCTTCTTCTGTTTAAAAAAGCCCTTTTAACATTTCCTGCAATGATGGGTTGGTGGTAATGAATTCCTGAAGCTTATTTTTTTCTGAGAAGCTCTTTATTTTTCCTTCAATTTTAAGTGGTAGCCTTGCTGGGTAGAGAAATCTTGGTTATAGGCCTTTATTTTGCATCACTTTGCATATTTCCTGCCACTCCCTTCTGGCCTGCAGAGTTTCTGTAGAAAAGTCAGTTGTTAGTATTATAGGAGCTCCTTTGTTTGTAACCTGCTGTCTTTCTCTTGCTGCTTTTAGGATTCTGTCTTTGTCTTTAAGCTTTGCCATTTTAGCTATGATGTGTCTTGGTATGGACCTGTTTGGGTTCAGTTTGTTTGGAACTCTCTGCACTTCCTGGGCTTGTATGTCTATTTCCTTCACCAAAGTAGGGAAGTTTTCAGTCATAATTTCTTCAAATACATTCTTTTTTTTTTTTTGAAGATTTTTTTTTTTTATTGGGGAATTGGCGGAGGGGAACAGCGTTGGGGAATCGGGGAAGGGGAACAGACAAGTTGCTGTCTTTTTGTTCTTCAGTTTAGTTGCGGAGGATGTTGCTTCACTGTTGGTATCGTCATTGCGCTCTTCCCGGATGAGGCAGATCGGTCGCTGGCCTCTGGATGTCGCTCACTGCGGCTATTGGCAGCTCACTCTTGGCTGCCAGCCGCTCACGCTTGGCTGCCAGCCGCTCATGCTGGCTGCCGGCCACTCACTGTAGCCTATAGCAGCCCACTGCAGCAGGGGCTGCAGCCCACACCATCACCGGGGCTCGCACAGCCCAGCTCCAGGTGGAGCTGTTGTTAGCTGTAGAGGGCAGTGTCACTGGCCCTCATGTGGGATCCGAACCGGGGCCGCTGGCATCCCAAAACCAGCGCTTAACCAATGCACCACTCGGCCGGCCCTTCAAATACATTCTTGATCCCTTGCTTCTTCTTTTCTCTTTCTGGTATTCCTATGATATACTTGTTGTTGTGCTTCATATTATCCACAGGTCTCTTAAACTATTTTCATTGTCTTTTTATTCTTTTTTCCTTTTTGTTGTTCCAACTGGGTGATTTCTTGCACAGTCTCTGTATTCTCCTGTCCCATGTGTTCCAGAGGTGTCACTGTTGAAGTTAATGTTTAATTTTTTGACCTGTCAGAGTGTGGGATTGACTCTCAGATTGATTAGCTAGGAGATACAGCTTTGTTCACAGTATATGAGATGCTGCATGGAGGTTGACCTCTTCAGAGGAGGCTTGGGCCACTGTGGGCTCTTGTGCCTGTGGAAAATGTCCTTTGAGAGTGCCACATGTAGGTTAAACCAGGTAGTACTCTAGTTTTGTCTAACACTGGCCTCTGGGTGTATTGGTTCTGGTATCTTTTGGGGGCAGCGGGGTGGGGGTGTGTGTGATCCCACTCAGATTTGTTACAGACCTATCTATTATCGGTCTGTGGCTACCTGGTAGGTGCCTCAAGGCTATATGCAGTTGACTGCTGCCGTGTTGGATCTGGGGTCATGTGGGGATGGTATCTGTGTGAACTTAAACTGGCTGCCCCTATATTAGTCCTGAGGCAGTTTAGGAAAGCCCCAAGGCCCCCTAGGCCTGTTGCCACTTGTCAGATGTCAGTAAGGCCCACCTATTGAAAGAGGCTTTTTAGGGGTGTGTGTCTGACTATTTGTCCCAGTGTTGAGGGTGCCTCTGCAGTGTGGCACTAGCTTGGCAGGATGGAGTTCAAGTGAGTTATGTGATGTGATTGGTAGTTTTTTCAGATGTTAATGCAGATTGAGATCTTACACCAATACCTGGTCTGTGACCTGCTTGTATAGCATTCTAAGGACACTACATTCAGTCTCCACCTTGCTTCACAGATTCATTAAACCTACTCCTGAATGGCTGTGGCGCAGGTTTGTGGTCACTGAAAACCACAAAGATGACCCCAGGGCTCTGCAGACCACCTTCTGTTGTAAAATACCTTTTCCACAGTTTGTTGCTGTGGGGTCAGTCACCATAGCACCCCGATTGCCCCTGGCAATGCAGCTGTAGGTGGGTGAGGTGGTGTTACAGGTGCATAAAGGCTGTGGTCAGTAGTTTCTACAAATGCAGTATAGTCTCAGCTTCTGGGCCAGTGCTAGGTCCATGTCCACTTCATAAAACAAAAACAAAGCAAAGCAACCCAACAACACCAAAAAACAAATACACTCCTACAGAAGCTCAATAAGCAAATTTTAAACAGGAAAACCAAAAGTATACAAAAGACACACAAACACAAAAACAGGAGAACAAGACAGAAAAACAGTTACCAAAGCAATATCCAGATAAACAAGTCTGAGAAACAACAACAAAAATAAAACAGATGAAAGAAAAGAAGGAAAAGGAACAAAAAGAAGAGAAAGAAAAAAAAAATATTGGGTTGTTGGAAAGTCATGATGCACTTTGTCTATGTTTTTCAAAAGTCATTTATTTATATAAAGAACAAAGATCAATCAATGATACATTGCCCGTTTGGTTCCATAACCTTTGCCATCTTTCAATGAGCTTCATAATTCTTTGTTCATAGAAGGACCTGTCTTTATTTGTGAAAAACTGAACAAGGTGTTGATGTACAGCCTCATCTGAATTGAAATTTATACTATGCAAGGAGTTTTGAAGAGAGCGAAACAAGTGGATCTCTGATGGCACAAGGTCAGGTGAGTATGGAGGGTGTGGCAACACATCCATCCAAGCTCCAGTAATTTTTGACGGGTAATCAAACTTGTGTGTGGTCTTGCATTCTAGCGATGGAACACAACTCCTTTATAATTAACCAGCTATGGATGTTTCTGGATGATGGATTCACTCAAACTGTCCAATTGCTGGCAGTACACATTCAAATTGATTGTTTGGTTCCTTGGTAGGGGCTCGAAAAACATGACACCTTTAAAATCCCACCACACTGGGAGCATAACCTTCCACTGATGAATGTCTGCTTCGATGTCGTTTGAGGAGAATCGTCATGTCGGGACCAAGACCGTTTGTGTACCACATTGTTGTAAACAATCCACTTCTCATACCAGTTATCAGTCACTTCAAAAAAGGATCGTTTTCCTCACATTTAATGAGCATATTGCAGATGTTTATATGCACTGTCAAATGAGCTTCTTTGAGTTCATGCAGAACCCAAATCTCGAGCTTGCTTATGTGCTACAGCTTCTTCAGGTGGCCGTGAAAGCTTGAATAATTGATGTTCAATGTTTCTGTAATGTCTTGTATCATGTAACATGGGTTTGACTCTATCAATGCCTTTATTTTGTCGTCATCAACCTTGGTGGGCCTCCCTGACCACGGAGCGTCGTTGAGATCAAAATCACTAGCTTGGAATTTTGTGAACCATCGTTGGCACTGACATTCTTGTAGAGCATTGTCACCATAAACCTTATGCAACTTTTCATAAGCTTGAAGCGCATTTTCCCCCCTTATGGAAATAAAATGTAAAATATGGCAAAATGTACAATTTGGTCTTTCATCTTCGACTTGTAAAATCTTCAAAACTCAAACCAAATTGCTCAATTCTTTTTAGAATGAAGCTAGAACTGTCAGCTGGCAAATAACATAGTAATAACATAGATGTGAATGACTCTAGTACTTCCAAAAATGAACTAGTGCAATATGTCGCAAGCATGCATCATGTCTTTTCCAACAACCCAATAATAATAATAAAGAAAAAAAGGGGGAAGTAAAAAGAAGAAAAGAAAAAAGAGATTGAAAAAAAAAAAAAAAGGCTCTCTGCCTGCTTTATTCTGCAGACCACTTGCTCAGCAATAGAGTCTCTGGACAATTCAGCACCAATTATGTTGGGGAGAAAGGCTCAGCACATCATGGGCTGGCCTCCCTCTCAGGCTTGCAGTGAGCTTTCTGCAATTAGCAGCTGTGTGCTCTGGAACCATATTCACCACCAAAAACCCTCAATGCTGGCTTTCTGCAAAAAATCCTCTGTGGCCTGCGGAGGAGGGGGTCAGGCACCAGGGGCTCAGGGTGCCCCTGGCAACACAGCTCTAAATGGGCAGGGCAGGCCCCCACGGCACCACAGGGTGTGGTCAGAAGCCCCCACCAAATCAGAGCAGCATGCACTCCTGCACCAGTAACTAGCCCTCACAAACTCACCAGGAAAACCCCGGCTGGATCTCGCAGGCACACAGCTCCCTGGCCCATCTCTCCCAGTAAAACTCCCAGTCTCAGCCTGTCCCAATCAGCCACTCACAGATCAGGCAGAGCAGCCTGACAGCCTATTGCCAGCCTGGCAACTCTGCACGTGCAGTGCGGAGAGCAGGGATTCAAGGCGGCTCACACACTCCCGTGTCTCAATGAGCAGCTTCTTGGAGCCAGACCGTGCCTGCCCAGCATTTCCCAGGCTATGCAGCATAAGCAGGGTGGGGATCCAAGGCAGCTCACACTCTCCCCTGTCTCAATGAACAGCTTGTTGGAGCCCAAGCATGCCCACCAGGTATTTCCCTGGCTACTCAGCATAAGTAGGGTGGAGGGTGGGGACCCAAGGCCGCATGCACACACATGCACTTCTGTGCCAATTCCACCAGACCAATGCGGTCCTGGACCTGACAAAATGGTGCCCTCCTGTACAGTACTCATGTGCAAGCTCCACACCAGGGGAACTATAGTCCCAAAACCTCCAGCTCCTGTGCCAAAGGTACTCTGTTTAGTCCGTTCCTGCAGGCTCCTGGGCCCGGGTCATACAGCTCACTGGTGAGTGAGTCCGTGTGACAGCCCCACTGGTTCTCCAGCCGCCCTCAGCCTCACTGAGCTGGGCAAAGAGAGTTCTCACTAATTTCTACTGCTAGCTATCATGGAACTCCTCTTCCCGGGAAAGCAACTTTGGGCTAGTGAGCTCGGTGTGGGGCCGGAGGGTCTCTCCCCCAACCGGAGAAGCCTCTCCACTGCTGAGGCATCCCTCACAGGGTTCAACTTCCCTCATCTCCGCCCCTCCTACCAGACTCGATGTTGTCTCCTCTTTAAGTCCTTCATTTAGAGGTTCTGTTCATCTAGTGTTCAGAGGACTTCTGAGGTTGGATGTTGTATAAATTATTTGTAGCTGGGTCTGATCCTGGGAGGCAGTTGGCACAGCATCTGCCTATTTCACCATCTTACCAGAAGTCCTCTTGTACACATTTTTCTAATGTTCATTGTTTATCCCTGAGAGTGTGGGTCAAAGGAAGTTTCTCAACTTCCTTCATTTACTTTTAAGAATCAGAGGAAAAGAGATGATTTAAGTATGTTTTGCTCAACTATTTTACACCAGTTGGAGAGATGTGTTTAACAAATAAAAACTACTTCTGTCTGGGTCATCTTGACCAGTATAACATTATTTTTGATTCATGACACATAAGGAGACAAAATATACTTGCTGCAACAATGCTAAACATTAAAATGACCTTGGTTCTTCTCTTACAAAACAAAACAAACAAACAAAAAAACCCAACATCTATAGAGAAAAATTGCCATATGCAGACTGACATAGGTTCCAACAGCTGTTCCTTCCCAAAATACAATTGGATAATCACAAATAAACTTTAAACAAAAATTTTTTATACTTGCAAAGTTTCTTAAAAACATCATTTATTTGAGGCATCTTTGAGCTACTTCTATGAGGTATGATCAAACAATATAGTGACTGCTGCTGCCAAGTGCCATCCGATGGAAAGGCAAAGATCTTCAGTATGGGAAGTGGTGCCTGAATCTTAGTAACAGTGTTTGACAAGTTTGGTGCAGTCAGGTAAGGTTGAGAGAAGATGTGTTGTAAAGTGTGCTGTTAATCATCCTCCATCATGACAATATTTCGTATCACACATCGCTTCTGATTAAGGTAATTTCTGTCAAATAAAAACATTATGGTGTATCCTCATCTACCTTATTCACTGGATCTGTCACTTTGTGACTTCTGATTCTTCCCCAAAGTCAAAATGACCATGAAAGGTAAATATTTTTAATTGATTCAGGACATTGAGGCAGCCAAGCCAGTGCAATTAAAGACACTCACAAAAGAGGACTTCCAGAACTGCTTCAGAAAGAGGCAAGAACAATGGGATAAACATGTTCAAAATGAGGACAAGTATTTTGGGGGTGATTAATGGCAATGTGTCTTTTACTATAATAAATTTTTTAAAGCTAAACATTCACCATAGTTTTTGATTACACCTGTTTCAGCAAAAATTTTTCCCACACAATATTCAGCCATTTTGTTTTATTTCAAATTTTGTACATCATATTTTATTGAGTATAATATGCACAAATAACAAAATAGATACAATCTATTCTCATACTGGCCTGATTAACTTTGCCTGGGATTATCTTCCCACTATGGAAGACTATAAACTTAAATAAAAATGACAAGGTTGAGTATAATATGAGCAAGAAATTGTTGCTCCGAAATTCTAGAGCCCCTGCCTTATTTCCTAATAATTCCTTGATACTCCTGATATTCTTCTTGTGTAGAATTCTGGCAGATGGCTCAGAGACAGTCAAATAGATGTCAAGTTTTTATAGTTTCCAGCTGACTGCTGTTAAGAAGAATATGTAGTATATTTTGCAATGTAAGATCATGTCTATAGTTGTGAACACTTGGATACATCTTTTATTTATATTTAAGCAAAGGTGGAAGCATACCTTCCAGTGTTAAGTAAATTTTTTTAAAAAGTCATTTACACTTTAACATATACATCATGTGAAGATATTGAAAATGTTAATATGTGAAAACTAAAAATTCAGTTACTTGCTAACAACAAATCTTTTTGATTCAATTAATTTCAATAATAGCATGATTTCCAACGTTGATTTGAGCCATATAGATTTGGTGCAACTTATATAACTTAAAAGAAAATGTGAAATTTAAAGAATAGCTTTAAAATTTAAAAAGAAAAAATCTTTGCCATCTGCATTTCCTGACACTATCATATTACCTTAACATTCTAGCCATGTAAAATATATTATTATGAGATTAAATGCCTATGATAAATATAGAGCCCTCTGAATTCACATATCCTTATGCTGAAATAAATTGAGCATTATTGTTCTGATTTTTTTAACCCAACGCATATCTTTAATATGAAAACAAATACTCCTTGTGCTTGCTTTGAGATTATTAAAGTAATCTCTTTATTTCGTATTGGATTGTTTTATTTTTAAAGTATATATATATATATATATATATATATATATATATATATATAGCCTGCATTGTTAGATTTCCAAAATCTTTTCTTACAGATATAAGCCAAATATGTTAAATATGCCCCTCAGAAATCTAAAGATAATTTTGCTTCTATTTCTTTGTAATGACCTCTGCTCATAGGTAGATAAATAATTGCTGACTTCAATATTTTAGTTCTGACAGCCAAAGTATAAATCGTTCTGAGAATATTTGCTTTAAAAGGGAACAAAATCTTCTATTTTGTTCTTAGAATGTTCTCTGTTGGTAAGATTCATGTTGTTTTTCTCTCTTTGTGAACTTTGTATAGTTCATCACATCTTTCAAATTACTTCTTTTTTGAAGATTTATTTTTCTGAAAATATTACCTGAGACATAATTCATTACTTGACACCTCAGGTGAAATTGAAATTATGTAATAACTATATTGGAAAACTTCTGTTTTCCACTACCTTTCACCAACAACTGCATTGTTACTTTTTCTATGGCTTTACTTTATATACAATTTCCATAGGAAAATTGAAATTTGTGTTCTATTATCCAGTTTTTAAAAATGTGAGTTGTCTTTTGTTTTGGGGGGGTCTCAATTTGACTGAAAATAGCACCTGAAAACTCATCATCTTGTGACTCTCCTTACATCTTAACTACTATATGAGCAGTTCTATGTTGGCCTTTTTGGAGTCTATTCTACATTGAACACACTATAATGTGAATTTTATTTGAAAATGTGTTAATTCAGTTTGGTGATGTTTTATTATTATCTTGATTTACTCAGTCATGTTTTCCTACAGTGTATCATGTTAAGTACATTATCATTGGCATTCCAATGTGGCAAGCTTTGGTCTCTATTTTCTCACAATCCCTTCCCTTTTCACAGACTGTCATTGTAAGAATGATCTTTAGTTTTATGTCTTTTTAATGGACATGATATCCTTGGTTATAAACTTATTAAATGCATTCACATTACTCTGTTGTATTTGAAATAATAATCAAAGTGATCTCTTTATTTCTATATTGAGTATATATTTGTTAAAGACTGATTACTTAGTGGACGTACTTGGGAAGTTACATTGAGTTATTTACATTTTTTTCACATTCTTGTTAGGATACTAATTAATGAAATTATTTTTTCATTTCAAATACATACATTGAGAACTATGATTGGCACTAAGAAAACATAATTGTTGCCTTAACATACCTGACAGTCAGTTTTGCTTTGAAGACACCTGATCTCTCTATAGCTATCAACTTTAGAGCCATGGGATAATACTTATATTTCTTTGAAATATACAAAAATTGGTTTCCTTTTTATATAGCATATTTTCTATAGTTATTGAAAACTCTAATATAGTGTAACTTCATAAGGTTTTTGCTCTCATCTTAATTTCATTGGCAATTTCTTCCTGCAGAGAATTGCAGCTAGGCAATTATTCAATTATACTTTGCATCTCCAACCTGAGAAAATTATGATAATAAGAGCCATTGTATATTTCAAGCAATTTTTATTCAACAGAATCTTATAGATTATACCTGCATAATTGAAGACAAATTTATCATATTCTTCTCTCTCCTTATCTGTGCAAATCATGGAACAATTTTGTGGCTCCATTTTTCTTTCTTTCTTTCTTTCTTTCTTTCTTTCTTTCTTTCTTTCTTTCTTTCTTTCTTTCTTTCTTTCTTACATTTATTGGGGTGACATTGATAATAAAGTTATATTGGTTTCCAGTTTACAATTTTATAATACATCATCTATCTACCGCATTGTGTGCTCACCTCCCAAAGTAAAATCTCTTTCCAACCTCCTTTACTCTCCTCTCCATATACAGATTTAAAAATAATATAATAATAATCAAAACACTCAGTTTCAATGTAATTTGGATGAAAGTCAACTCAAATAAAAGTGTAAAACTTCAAGAACAACAAAGGTAGTGTTTTACACAGAAGAATAAGGAGGAAGAATTACTATAGTAACACTAGTAGCAAAGCATAGCAAACAAATCATTGTATGTTTACCCAGGGATAAAAGCAGTATTTATGATCAGAACTGGAACCCAGAAATTGATGCATCGTGATCAGAATAGTTCTTATATTATATTATAGAGGTGACATTACAAATCAATATGCAAAGCTCTACTGTCTAAAAACAAACAAACAAAAACCTAATTTTTAAAAATTAAAAATTACTTCCATATTAAAGATAACAAAGATACTAATCTAACATCATACAGGACATGAAATTTTCCTGACTTGAAAATCTAAATGTGAAAAACACCTTTTGATGCATTTCTATGCCAATACCTCATCAGATTTGTCACTGATAGCTGGATATGTAAACATAGTGCACACTCACTCAAGATAAACCCATAAGAAAACTTTAATCAGCTACTATGTATTGTCACTCATGTCCTAATTGGATATGGGGAGAGAACATACATAAAGAAAATAGTTTTCTTATGCATACATAATTGGACATTTGAAATCAACCAATGCAAAAAAAAATTACATTTTATAAAGTAAATTTTAAATATACTGTATAAAAAATGCACATACATGATAAAAATGTTCAAACTCTATAGAAAGTTGAAACATAAAGTTGTAAAAAAGAATATCTTCTCCCAAAGCATCCACTAATGATACCATCTTACTTAATTTAGTACAAGACCTTAGTAGACAAAATAATGGGCTCCCAAAGACACTCATTCTTTAATTTCTAGAACTTGTGATCGTGGTAATTTACATGGAAAGAGGAATTAGGTTGCAGATGCAATTAAGGGTGCTAATCAGTTGACCTGCGATGATGAGATTATTATTGATTATTTGCATAGTCTCAAATTAATCACAGGATTCCTTGCAAATAGAAAAGGGTGGGAGAAGAGAGAGAGATGTAGAGGAATGGCAGCATGAGAAGGACTTGATCTACTTTTGCTGGCTTTGAATATGGAGGAAGAAGACTTCAAGCCAAAAAGTACAGATAAATTCTTAAAGCAAAAAAAAAGCAAAGGAAGTGATTCTCTCCTAGAGTCTCCAGAAAGAATCCAGCACTGCTGACACCTTGATTTTAGCCCAGTGAGACCCATTTGGAATTCTCATCTCCTGAACTAAAAGGTAATGATATATTTGTGTGGTTTTAAGCCATTATTTTTTTGATAATGTGTTATAGCAACAATAGGAGAGTAAACCAGTATGTTAATAAAAATCTGATTTTATCTAGACAGATAAGAATTCCAGGGGAACAAGCAGTTCACCTTACTAGAGTTCCCTGAAGTTATGCAGTACAACGTGGGAAACTACATGTCATTGTGGCCATGGTCCTGCGTGTCACTCTTTTTGCTTACATAGTAGAGGTATTGTTATATCAGCACATATAGAGCTTTCTTCCTCACCTACAATTCACAGTATTCTGTTTTATGATTGCACAATAATTTCACCATACTTTAACCATAAATTAAAGTCACAGAATTAGAAAGCCTTTCTGTTATCTTTATCTATAAGCAATAGAACCATCATTTAACACATATTGAGGTATATTGGGTCTTTGGAAAAGCCAAATGTATTTTCTCTATGTTTATCAAAGGTCATTTATTTACATAAAGAACAAAGGTCAATCAATGATATATTGTCTATTTTGTTCAGTAACCTTTCACCATCTTTCAGTGAGCTTCATAATTCCTCGTTCAAAGAAGGACCTGAACAATGTGTTGATTTACAGCCTCATCTGAATTGAACATTATACCATGCAAGTTGTTTTGAAGAGAGCAAAACAAGTGGAAGTCTAATGGCACAAGGTCAGGTGAGTATGGTTGGTGTGCAACATATCCCATCCAAGCTCCAATAATTTTTAACAGGTGATCAAACTTGTGTGTGGTCTTACATTGTCTTGCGTTGTCATGATGAAACACAAGTTCTTTACAATTAACAAGCTATGGACATTTATGGATGATTGATTCATTCAAACTGTCCAATTGCCGGCAGTACACATTAAAATTGATTGTTTCGTTCCTTGGTAGGGGCTTGAAAAACATGACACCCTTAAAATCCCACCACACTGAGAGCATAACCTTCCTCTGATGAATGTCTGTTTTCGATGTCGTTTGAGGCCAATCTCACGTCGGGACCAAGACTGTTTGTGTACCACATTGTTGCAAACAATCCACTTTTCATCACTAGTTATCAATCATTTCAAAAAAGAATCATTTTCCTCATGTTTAATGAGCATATTTTAGGTGTTTATATGCGCTGTCAAATAAATGTCTTTGAGTTCGTGTGGAACCCAAACCTCAAACTTGCTTATATACTACAGCTTCTTCAGATGGCCGTGAATGTTTGAATGATGGATGTTCAATGTTTCTGTAATCTCTCGTGTCATGTAACATGGGTTTGACTCTATCAATGTCTTTATTTTGTCGTCATCCTCCTGGGTGGGCCTCCCTCACCAAGGAGCATCATTGAGATTAAAATCACCAGCACGGTATTTCATGAACCATCGTTGGCACTGACATTTCTGTGGAGCATTGTCACTATAAACTTTATGAAACTTTTCACGAGCTTGACACGTATTCTTCCCTTTATGGAAGTAAAACAGTAAAATATGGCAAAAATGCAGTTTGGTCTTCCATCTTCAACTAGTTGTCAAATCTCCAAAACACAACCAAATCGCCCATTTATTTTAGAATGAAGCTAGAACTGTCAGCTGTCAAATGACATAGCAATAATGTAGATGCAAATGACTAGTACTTCCAAAAATGAACTAGTGCCATCTGTTGCAAATATGCGTTATTACTTTTCCAAAGACCCAATATTTAAGCTGTTCCCAATATTCATTATTATAAATAATACAATTATTTTCCTTTATGCAATATGTTGACTTACTTTAAAAAGTCTCTCTGTAGGCTAAATTGCTAGGTTATAGGATACAGCCTTCATTTCATAGATATACACAAATGACCCTGTGTCAGGTATTGTAAGAATCATCCTACATTTAAAAAAGAAAAGATTTAGTCCCAACAGTATCCCATGAAATATAGATACTTTGGTTTCATTATACACCAAAGGAAACTAAAGCTAAAATATATTAGGGAATTTTAATATGTCCTAAGAATTTGAACAAAGTCTAACAGCTCATAAACACAGTGCCCTTTAATGATGTGGCATTTTTACAACTAAAGTTTTCAATTTTTAGAACTCAGTTAAATGTCAAAGCAACTTGAACATATAATTTGATCAATAACCGGTTTTGACTTAGCTTGTTTAAATTATTTTCAGGTAATTATGGGCAAATTTTAAAACATAACAAAGACCATTGAACACAGTGGTGCAATACATTTAATGCTATTTTTCTCAGTGCAAAAAAAAAAATAATAAAGTGGTTTTTGATGCATAGAGATTGTTATAGCTAGATGTATATTGTATGCAGAATATATGTTATATTATTTCATCAAAGAATATTAAATAGAAGGACATAAATTTCTATGTGTATTATAGCATTTTTCACAGCCTAAATTGTCTGTCAGTTAGGCTCTGATAATATTAATAGCAGAAACTCTTTAAATCATTTCATTTTTACTTTTATTTATGTTAGTGCAATTAAGGTGACTTTTGACTTTTTAAAATTCTCTTACATTAGAACCAAACAGTTTAACCCATACTCCTCTAAATGTTGAGATTTGTTTGTAATGAGTATTTTATTTTTTTAACATGAATAGAGAAATGCATATATTAAAATATAGCTCATGTTATTTAGTCTTTTATAACGGACCAAATTATAGTGGCACAGTTATTGTCTCTGGAAGTTGCTTGTTCAAGTCAAAACTACTTTTGCAGATTTTGCTTTAAATCTTAATTGAAAATATGGCTCATAATCATTTACAACTAAATGAATCATGAACCATAAACATAAATGTCTACCTTCTTTATATGTAGAGTATATCAGGTACATTGGAAGCCCAAAGTAAGTGAGTCAGTTCATTCAACAATGGTGGGGGATGATGGAAAGCAGAGGCTATAATTCTTTTTTTTTTCAATATATACACAAAGCTTTTTGACTTTTATTTTCCTTGCATTGGAGATTCATTTTAACATGCATGTATGTTAAAACAATAACAGGGACTCTAAGTGTTCTGAGGAGATATTAGACAAGCACAGGGGGCTGAAAATTCCTATTTATAAAAAAAATGTAAATTGCTGTGGAAAATGGAGAAATCACACACATATGGTGGGATGGTCATTTAGCCTGCTCCCCCAAAACTGAATCTAAACTTAATTCACACTTTTTGATTATCATGATCTGCCCTGATGCCTGGGTGTGCTAAGCAGCATCAGGCCTTCCCTGAATGGTTGTAGGGGCTCCCCTGAAAGATTCCAGACCTGAAGGATCTCAGCACAACTAGCTGGGGACATCTGAGTCTCCTCTTCCTTTTGAGGCATTGTCAAAAGTGGCACATCTCAGAGGGAGGCTAGGGCCATGTCACTGATCTCTGCAGATGGCCAGTAAATTTTGGGGCAGTTGTTTGAATGTATTTTCCCTTTGATTCCTGTGCTCAGAGTGGAGTTCCACCACAACCCCACAAGTCTGCAAGAAAGAGGTGAAGTCCCTAGATTTGGGGGAGTCACAGGTCTAAGACTAGAGATCTAAGGGTTGTTTAAACACACTCTCTTCCAGCCCCTAACACTTGAGTACGTCAATGCTGGAGGTTGCTGACGTTTCTTCTCTCTCCCAACTTGAACTGGTAAAAAGACAATTGGAGGATGGGATTGGCTACTGAAACAGTTCCTGGGTCTTTTGTCCACCTCCCCAGGGCAGGCCCTGGCAGACTGTGAAGAGGGGAAAGTCACTAGGGCAGGAGTCTAGGCCCAAGCCCTGAGTACTACCAGGGGACCTGCTTGAGGCCTAAAGAACAGGCAAGAGAAACAATTGAAGTAGAAAGAGGGAGGGGAGGAAAAGCTGCCTGTGGTGAGAATTTTGGGAGTGCCACTGAGAACAGCTACAGGGGTGACTTATGGTACCTGCCACAGAGCAGAAACTCCTGAGTTAGGTAAGGGGAGATGGAGCACTGCTTCAGTTTGTGCTCCTGGAACTGCTGGCTTTCCATCCTTGTCCCATAGCCCCCTACTGTGGGGTACAGGGAAGAAGCTTGCACTGGGGGATAAGACTCAGTGGTTCATTAACAGGAACAAAGGCCAGAAGTCTTCATGTAGTGGTGTAATTGGAATTTTCAGATAACCGCTCACTTTGGCTGAAAGACCTGAGAGCCTATAGTTTCTTAGCTGTAGGCTTTCAGAAGAGGGGTGGGATGGAAGGAGCTATAACTAGTTAGGGGGTTGATGGAGGGAATGGGAGAGGAATTCTGCCCTTCGTCCCCTCCAGACCTCACCCAGTAAGCCATGTCCTATTCTTATACTTTTGTTCTCGGAAGACCCAACGTTATCCTGGGATGCCAGAAGGCTGTTGACCTTCATAGCTCCAAAGTGTTAGATTGAGTGTATTCACTTCCCTTTAGATACCTTCTACTGCCCAGAGAGGGGATGGTGGGATTCTAAAAAAAGAGTAGACACAGATGAAAGTTTGGGGGTCAGTTCACTTTTTCTACATTCAGGCTGCAAACCAAATATAGTATCCTCATCATTACAAAACAAAGAGAAAGGAAACTTGTGTAAACCAAGACAAATAGCTTTTAAACATTTGAATGCCAAAAGAATTGGAGGGCCGAACCTAAGGTTTTGAAGATAGTACAGACAATAACCTTTCAAAAACATCTAAAATCCACCAAACCACAGCTCAAATGTTCTGATCCAATCAGCAAAACTGTCAGAAACACCAAAAGGTCATTTGAAACAGGTTCTCACTCTCAAAAGGTAAACAATATACAAAAACAAACAAACAATCAAACAAATAAAAAAAACCAACCTTTAATGTTGAAGAAGTTATGAGTAGATACCAGGTAGCTCATCTTTAACTGATAGGGTTCATACACACTATGACTACATAATCAGCACACCAAATGCAGGAAGCCAGCCTGAGGCTGTGGAGACTGCCAGAGGACATCCCGCCAAGCTGTGGAGTTGCTGGGCCTGACTAGGAGTATATCCAAATTTTCATTCTTCGTTAGGAGGTGGGGAAATCAATTCCAAAGATTATTCCTAATATAATCCCTTCCTAAGTCAAATTTGATTTCTCCATGAGCCACTTGGTTCCAAATTCTTCCCCAAGTCACTTCATGGCCTTTCTACTGATGGTCAGAGCTATCAATGGCCCTTTCCTGGGGACAGGGCAGCTGTTGATCCCTGTCTGTGTCTTCCAGAAGTGTCCCAATAGCTTCAAAGGAGTTGAAGAATTCTGTCCCCATTCCTTCCTGACCCAAATGCTGCACGTAGGGCACAGTGATGGTGCTAGTTCTTGCTCCAGGAGCTGAGCTTGGCCAGGTTTGGAGGGAGCCACAGGAAACCAACCCATCCATTCAAAATACTTCCACAAACTTACTTTGCACCTGTGGAGTTATCTATATGTTTTACCATATATCATTCCAAATCCCCAGTTCCTGCTGAGGGGATGAGAAGATATAGGAATGTGCCTCCCCCAGTGCCAAACTGCTCTGATGTCATTACAGAATGAGGACTGGTAGCAAGGCTCAGAAGGTGAGCGGAGAGTGTGAAGAAAGCTGCAGGATGCTACTCCTGAGGAAGCCTGTGGGTGGCAGATCTGTTAAAAGTTTAGAGGAGCATCAGGAAAAATCAGCCCCAAGGCTGGGGCTAGATTTAACCCCACACGCGCATTCTTCCATTTATTTGTGTTGTCTTCAATGTCTTTCATTAAGGTCATAATTCTCAGAATATGCCTCCTTGGTTAAATTCCTCCCTAAGTATGTTTTATTTGATGCAATTGTAAATGGGATTGTTTCCTTAATTTATCTTTCTGATACTTCATTATTGGTGGATAGAAGTGACTTCTAAATATTAATTTTGTATCCTGCTACTTTACTGAATACATATATCAGTTCTCATAGGTTTTTGGTGGCATCTTTAGGGCTCTTTATACATTGTATCATGTCATCTGCAAATAGTGACAATTTTATTTCTTCCCTTCCAATTTAATTGTCCTTTGTTTCTTTTCTTTTTTTTTTTTGGATGATTGCTGTGCCAGGAATTCCAACAGTGGATTGGTGGTGAGGGTAAGCATTCTTGTTTTCTTCCTGATCTTATGGCGAAAGCTTGTCATCATTGAGTATGATATTAGATGTTGGCTTATCAAAAATGGCCTTTATCAGACAGTTCGGGGAATATAATAATGTTGTAAATATTTTGTGGGGGGTCAGATGGTCACATGTCTTGTTAGGAAGACTACTTCATGGATGGAATAGAGGCTTGATCACTGCACTGTACATCTGAAGCTGATGTTGTATAATATTGTATGCCAACTGTAACTGAATATATAGATAGTCATGGGATGTGGAGTACACTGTGGAAGGGAGTCAAAGGAATTGTAATAGATATGTATGATATGGGGGGGGGAGTGGAGTGGTGATTTGGGAGCGGGGGATTGTCAGTTTGAGGGGTAAAAAGTATAGCTGTTGCACTGTGTTGTACATCTGAAACTAATTTTTTAAAAAATGTTTATTTCACATAAAAATTGTTTTAAAAATATGGCCTTTATCATTTTGAAATGTGTTCTTTGTATTCCCACTTTTTGAGAGTTTTTATCATAAATGGATATTGTATTTTATCAAATGCTTTTTCTGCATCTGTTGAGATGATCATATGATTTTTATATTTTGTTTTTTAATGTGATGTATTATATTGATTTATTTGTATATATCAAAGCATTCATGCATCCCTGGAATAATCTTAATTGATCATGCTATATGATCTTTTTAACGTATTGTTGAATTGAGTTCACTAATATTTTGTTGAGATTTTTGTATCTATGTTCATCAGTGATATTAGTCTGTATTATTATTTTTTTTCCCCTGTAGTGTGTTTGTGTGGCTTTGTTATCAGGGTAATGCCAGCCTCAGAAAATGAGTTTGGAAGCATTCCCTTCTCTTTAATTTTTTGGAATAGTTTGAGAAGGATAGGATAATTTGGTATGCAGGGGTTGTGCCTTGGAGTGGGAGCTGCTTTGAAGGGGTTCTTGATGTTGGCCAATGCCAGCCACCAGGTGTATAGGTTGTGGAGCTCCTTGGAAGGGTTCTAGCCTGGAAAGGCAGGTTCAGAGGGGCAGAACCACAGGTCAGTGCCAGGCCAGGGTGAATGGTATTGGCCGGATTCATGGAGAGTGTCAGAATTGGCATTCACCTGCAGTGGGCTTGCCAGGTGGAAGGAGAGCAAAACAAAAGAAACAAAGAGATAATGGACCCCATCAGTGCTTTAGTCCCCAGAGAGAGCTTCCACTGATCTCTCCCCTCCCACCCTTGCTCTAAAGCTATCAATGTAATTCCTTCACATATGACCCTTTTCAAACTGCTGCCTCTGTGCCAAAACTCAGAGAAAGTCTGTGCATGAGCCCTTTATAATAGAAGAGGCTCATCTTCTTACAGCCCTTTGCTTTCTCAGTCACATCCAGTTGATTCTCAGAGCCAGATATTATGGGGGCTTCTTTTTCCAGGGTCTTCTGGGTCGGGGGCCCAGTGTGGGGCTCACACCTCAGGGGACCACTATGGTTGTCATATACTCCCAGTTGTGAATTGCCTACCCAGAGTTGTTGGTCCTGACCAGACTATGTCTCTTCCCCTCCTGCTCAACTCAATGTGGCTTTTTCTTTATACCCTTAGTTGTACAAATTCTGTCCAGCTAGTATTCAGGTTGTTCTCAGTGATGGTTACTCTACATTTAGTTGTAGAGTTGTTGTATCTATGGGACAAGGCGACCATCTTGACCCTGCCTCTATTCTTGTCACTTCTTAATTCCATATAGCTTTCATAGGCATGCAGTCTGAAACAGTCAGATTTTTTCTTTTCTTTTCTTTCCTCCCGCCCCCCCCCACCGCTGTAAATTTTACCAAAAGATCAAACTTTATTTTATTTATTTCCCATCTACTCTAATTGGCTTTGTATGCCCCTGGCTTGTCTTCAGTTTGTCCCCATATGCGTTATATTAGCTAGCCCCAAGACATAGAAGGTATATAGCTGCACAGAACGAATGTTTGAGATATCTACTATATAAAAATAGCTCTAATTTCTGAGGGGTTCAAACTTGGTTATGTTTCAATTAGTTATTAAAAGGCAATTGCACTAGTCAGTAAGACATTTCAGCCTAGGAAAGTCTCCTCTCTGGATTCTCATTTTTATTATATATATCAAGGTAAAACTGATTCTCTCTTTACATGGGTAAATAGCCCTTTTGTTGTTTTCTCTCAAGAGTAAAACAGCTTTTGGAATGATTCTTATTGATGTGAATGAGCAGAAGATGGGAAAATCGCATGTATTTACAGATAATGAGACTCTTGTAATCCTTGGGGAGATTCATCTGTCAATTTAAATAAGCAAGCGCTGAGAAAGATCCTAGTACAAAGCCAAACTTGGTACAGGGTGATGCTGAGCTCAAATCCTAGGAGACAGTTGTCATTCCCAGAATGACACTGCAATTGTGGTTCTGGGGCTTCGGGAATCTATCATACGGATATGCTGGCCATTTGTTGTACTGTCTTTTAGTTTCAAAATAGTAGGAATCACACACAAAAATATTAAATACTGGAAGTGATATGATTCACAGATTAACTAATTTGCTTTAGGGAGAGCTTCATTAATTGTTAACCTCCTGATAAGAACTAGATTTACTAAAGAAAATAGCTACACATTACATTTTAATAATTCTCATTTTATTACATATTTATAATTCCTTTTTAGAAATATACCATATAAATGTATAATCCTATAAAGTCATATAATAAATCTTACTTGAGTTCACAAATTATTTGTGAGTAAATGAAATAAGTCATTTATTTTGCAATACTATAATCTGGAACCTCAAAGTCTTTAAAAATAAAAATTTACTTACAGATCAATGATAGGTACTGAGGAAATAGTTGCAAACAAAAGGATGTCTAGCCTTATAGATCTTAAATTTAACAATTTTTCACAAAATCAAAAGAAGCATTCTATATTCATAATCTCCCCTTTACATTTACAAGGCAAGTGAAATGTAACGAAAGGCAAGAGGTCACAATTTACACATGAAGAATCTGAGAAATAAAAAAGGTAAAGTGATGATTAAGCCAAGTTTTGAGGAAATAGGACTTGTTAAAAGTCATTTCCAAAATTTTGAACCCTGTACAACTGTCCATTTTATTCATCTAAACTTTGTATAACTTTTGTTTTAAAATTTAAGATAATTTTACCCCTTATTATTTTCTCTTCTGTATCATTTATTAACTTTGAATGGCTAAGATTTTTTTTAATCTTTTTTTTTCAAAATCCCAGAGCTATTTCAGCAAAATAAATACCAAAGCAGTTAACTACACTGTGTTAGCCTTTGAATGCTCTTAAATGATTTTCCTTTAAATCTTAAGTCCTCTTAATTGTTTCCATGTCCATTCTTCTGTTTATTCACTTAATTGTCCTTCTAATGTTTTGATATATTTCCCTATTTTTGATAATCTAACTTTGATAATTAAACATTAGTATTCCTCTATCCTTGGCATATGCTATGCTTTTTAGCCTATGTCAAATTTTTTTTTTTATTCCAATAAGGTGTTTTGAAGAAATCTTCTTATTTAAATAGATGTTAATTATCTTTTTTAGGGACTAATTATTTTTTACAATTTGGTAATTTTTATGAATATTTATTTCTTCATGTTTAGCTTTTACAACAATTGTAATTTTGCCATCATTTGTCATTGCTTTTTTCTGACTTAGACATTAAACTCCATGCATAAAGACTGGTCTTTTTCTTTATGCACTATTGTACCCCCAATACCTAGCACATACCTTGTCATTCAGTAGTATGTGTGGAAGAAATGAACTAATGTTTTTACTAATAGTGTCATCATATGGACAAGAGATTGCATAACTTTCATCTTCCCAATAACGTTTAAGAAAATTATCCCTCATATCTTTGAATTTGATAAGCGTCATCACATAACAGTTCAGAGCAAGTACTCAGGAGCTAGACAAGCCTGGTTTTACATTTGGGTTATGTTGTGTGACCTTGGACAAATTACTAAAACTTTTTGTACTTTTGTTGCCTTGTATGTAAAAGGAGATAATAGTACCCACCCTCTAAAACTGTTCTGAGAGTTCAATATGTTAATAGCACCTGACACCTAGTATGCACAACATATCTGCTTACTTAATAAATCACTTTCAACTTATTTAAAAAACATTATGGACTGAATCGTGTCTCTCCCAAAATTCATACGTTGACACCTGTTGGGCAGAAAAAATATGCACCAGTTATCAATGTCAGAGGAGGACTCCAACTACATGGAGGATAGCAATGATTATCACAATGCCAACCACCAGAAATAGAAGTCCAAACATTTTTGTCCACTGCATCTTGGCATCAGAGTTGCCAAGGAAAACACAACACAGTCAAACACTATATGGAACAACATTATACTCACATAGAGGACCAGGCAAAATCAATTTCAATAATGTGTGTTGATCCCCCAAGACTAGCAGATCTTGCCACAGGTGACACAGGGCAATTGGCCTATTAGCATTCCTCTTATGCTACAACCAAAGGACCCCTTTTTGTCCTTCTTGGACTTAGAACTACCTAATGCTGGAGGTGAGCCAGAACAAAGCAGAACAAAGCAGTACATACTGAGTCTGAAATAGGGAAAGATATTCCCACACAAGGTGATAAGCCCAAAACACGTTGTGTGGGCTCTTTAGCTGTAAAGAAATACTCTAGGTCCAAGGCCACTTCTTATGTGGCTGTGTGCATGCTCATGATTGGCCTTTCTCAACAAAGCCCCAACCTCCAATGTGACCAAAGGAGACAGGGCCTCTAGGGAAGTAATTAAGAGGTTATAAAGGTGGCCCTAATCCAATAGGCCTGACATCCTTGTAAGAAGAGGGAAAGGCACCAGGGATTTGAGTACAGAACAAAAATGACACAGGAGGCAGCCATCTGCAAGCAAAGGAGAAAGGTTTCAGGAGAAACCAAATCTGCCAACAAATTGATCTCAGACTTCTAGCTTCCACAACTGTGAGAAAATAAATTTCTGTTGTTCAAGCCTCCCAGTGAATGGCATTTTGTTATAGCAGCCCTAGCAAATAAGTATACTAACCATCTTAAGAATCATAAAAAGATAGAGTGGAGTGCATTGGTTTGCAGTCTGAGGCAGAAGCCTCAGGCCGGGCAAGTGCGGGAGGAGAGAGAGGAGATGACTGTGCAGAGGTACGAGCTGCACCCGCGGTTCGCCGGGTCCCCAGGAAGCAGGGTGCAGAGCCCCACAGCGGCAGGGCAAGATCAATCCTTGCACCCTCCCGGTTCAGGGATCAGTCTCTGTGCCCACCGGGTCCCGCGGAGCGCAGAAGCCTGAAACCCGGGAGCAGGGGAAAAAGGAATACTTGGGCGCGAAGATGCAGCGTGCCTGGCGGAGATGCAGCGCGCCTGGCAGAGACGCAGGTCCCCGAGAGACGGAGCGGGGATTGGAGCGGCGCGGAAAGGTGCGCGCAGTCCCCTGAACCCCCCGGCGGCAGTCCCTCCAGAAGCGCAGCAGGAGAACGGCTTGGAGGCAGAAGCCTGAAACCCGGGAGCAGGGGAAAAAGAAGACTCACTCGGACAAGCAGCCCGCCGGGTGGAGACGCAGGTCCCCGAGAGACGGAGCGGGGATCTTAGCCACACGGCAGGATGCGCACAGTCCCTTAACACCCGGCAGTCTCTTCGGGAGAGCAGCAGGAGCACCGCGCGGGCGCGCACCTGCTCCGAGGCAGAAGCCTTAAACCCGGGAGCAGGGGTAAAAAGAGGACTCCCTCAGACAGGCAGCGCACCGGGCAGAGACGCAGGTCCCCGAGAGACGCGGAGCGGGGATCTTGGCCACACGGTAGGGTGCGCGCAATTCCCTAAATCCCGGCAGACCCTTTGGGAGAGCAGCAGGAACTCCGCTGGAGCATAAGAGGCAAAGGCCTTAGCTTGAAACAGTGTTGGAACTGTGGCTTTGTTTATTTTTATGTTTTTTATTTTTTTTTTTTCCTTTTTCTACTCTTGAACAGAAAGCAAAAAAAAAAAAAAAAAAAACCTCACCCACTCCCACAAACTTTGGCCCCCGCCAACACAGTCTTAAACTGACTCCTGAATGGAGCAATAGGGGCAGACTAGGAAGATATTCCTATCTGCAGGGGGTTGACAATTTCCACCCAGTAAAGGCTGCAGAGTGAGACTACCTACCCCGCCCCCACTTTTAGGCAAGGCTTGGGAGGCAGGGCAGGTTCACCTGCTGAGGCACTAATTAACAGATTCTTAGCAGCAGGCTTTTGGTAGTGAGGACTTCTTTAATTCTCCACAGCTGTCAACCGAAAGGGTGCCCAGAGACACTCATTGAGCCTTTGGGGGTGCAGCCTGCCTTGGGACAGGCAAAAGCAAAAAGGCAGTGACTGTGTAAAAACCACCAATCACACGTCACAACCACACTCAAGTACAGCAAACCTGCAGTGCCAGGATCACGCTAGGCATCAGGTGGCCTACTGTTCCCACAAGACGCACAGGAATTTTTGTACAGCAGACAAACTGAAGAGAGCTTGGTGGACTTTAGCCTAGACCAGCATGGGTATTTTTGCTTTGTTTGGTTTTATTCTGTTTTGTTTTCCCTTTATTGGCTGCTTATCTTGGTTGTTTTTGGTTTTTATTTCTATTTCATTCTAATCATATTGTAGTTTTTAATATAGGCATATATATAGGTGTACATAGGTGAATATATGTCCATATATATGGGTGTGTAGACAAATGTATATATATTATATTTTTTCCTTTTTTCTTTTTCTTTTTCTTTCTTTTCTTTTTCTTTTTACCCCACCCTCACTTTCTCTCTTATTTTATTCATTCTTCTCACTGCTATACTTTTCCTCTTTTCCTTTTTTCTGCAAATTTTATTTTTTTAATTTTTCTTACTTTTGTTATTATTATTTTAGTTTATTTTTATTTTTTATTTTTTAGGTATAGCTAATCGGTTTCTCATGTTTATTCTATTTTTTATTTTAGGATATTGTATTTCATTTTGTTTCCTCTTCTGTTATTATTGAGTGTGTGGTTTTTGTTTTGTTTCTGTTTGTTTTCTTCATTAGTATGATTGATATTTCTGTACAAGTTGACTGTAGTTTGATGGTTGGTTTTTTTTACTTGTGCGAGCATTTGGTTTCCTTTGGTGGCTGCGGAGGTTGTTCTTGTTGATCTGTTATGCTCTAAAATCACTCTGCAGCAGTGGGTCCACACAAACAGACACAAGAATCATCATACCCGGAGGCCAACTTTAGATAAAACCAGAGCATTTCTGGGTTTGACATACAAGAGTCACACCCAAAAGGAAGTTGCTACAGGTACTAGGACCCATAGGGTCCAAGTTTCATCAGAGGGGTCAATCCTCTCACAGCAGCTCATAAACTGCAGACGCTGCTGATTCTCACAGCTAATCAATCTGGGAGTCAATCCCACCTACTGACAAACCAAAAGTAATCAAAACTAAAAGTTCAACAAGTGAGAACGCACGACAGAAGGAACACCTCAGATACAAGCACAGGAGAATAGGGAGAATGAGTAATTCAAATATAAAGGACACACACCATATAAGTTTACCCAGAAAAGACTGAGAAATCTGGGGGATCTATCTGTTATATTGAAGCAAACACAAAGAGTAAGCCAGAATGTGAAGACAAAGAAACACAACACAAATAAAAGAACAGAAGAAACTTCCTGAATCAGTGGAAATAGAGGAAATAGAGCTAAACAACCTATCAGAGACAGAGTTCAGAACACTGATTATTAGAATGTTCAAGGAAATTAATGAAAATATAAAGAAGGACAGAGAAATCATGAAAAGCAACCAGCTAGAACTTAAGAACACAATTACTGAAATAAATAAAAAACTTGATGGAATCACTAGCAGATTGGATGAAGCAGAAAATCAAATCAGTGACTTAGAAGACAAAATAGCAGAAATCACCCATGCGGAACAACAAAAAGAAAAGAGAATGAAAAACAGAAAATAGTTTAAGAGAGCTGGGGGACAACATCAAACGCAATAACCAACGGGTCATTGGAGTACCAGAAGGAGAAAAGAGGGAGCAAGGGATTGAGAATATATTTGAAGTAATAATGTCTGAAAACTTCCCTAACCTGGCAAAGGACATTGAAATACAAGCTCAGGAAGTGCAGAGTTCCAACCAGGATGATTCCAAACAGGCCCACTCCAAGACACATTATAGTGAAAATGGCAAGGATTAAGGACAAAGACAGAATCCTTAAAGCAGCAAGGGAAAGGCAGCAAGTTACTTACAAGGGTACCCCCATAAGATTATCAGCTGACTTTTCTACAGAAACTTTGCAGGCCAGAAGGGAGTGGCAGGAGGTTTTCAAAGTGATGAAAAATAAAGGCCTACAACCAAGATTGCTGTATCCAGCAAGGTTATCATTTAAAATCGAAGGCAAGATAAGGAGCTTTGCAGAAAAGAATAAGTTAAGGGAATTCATTACCACCAAGCCAGCTTTGCAGGAAATGCTAAAAGGGCTTCTTTAAGTAGAAGAGAAAAACAACCTATGAAAGACTATGAACACAAATAACAAAATGGCAATAAATACACAACTATCAATAATCACATTAAATGTAAATGGATTAAATGCTCCAATAAAGAGATATAGGGTGGCTGAATGGCTAAGAAAGCAAGACCCCAGCATATGCTGTATACAAGAGACTCACCTCAGATCCAAAGACTCATACAGGCTGAAAGTAAAGGGATGGAGTAAAATATTTCATGCAAATGGTACTGAGAAAAAAGCTGGAGTAGCGATACTTATATCAGATAAAATGGACTTTAAATTGAAGAATATAACAAAGGACAAAGAAGGACACTTCATAGTAATGAAGGGATCGATCCATCAAGAGGACATTACTCTAGTAAACATCTATGTAACTCACATAGGAGCCCCTAAATATATAAAACAGATATTGTCAGACATAAAGACAGAGATCAACAGTAACACTATCATAGTAGGGGACTTCAACACCCCGCTGTCGCTAATGGACAGATCCTCCAGACAGAAAATCAATGTGGAAACAGTGACCTTAAATGACACATTAGACCAGCTGGATTTAACAGACATTTTCAGAGCATTTCATCCCAAAGCGACAGAATATACGTTCTTTTCAAGTGCACATGGAACATTTTCTAAGATAGACCACATGTTAGGTCACAAAACAAGTCTCAATAAATTTAAGAAGATTGAAATCATTTCAACTGTAATCTCTGTCCACAATGCTATGTAACTAGAAATCAATTATAAGAAGAAATCCGGGAAGCTGACAAATAAATGGAGGCTAAACAATATGCTATTAAATAGTGAGTGGGTCACAAATGAGATCAAGGAGGAAATCAAAAGATACCTCGAGACAAACGAAAATGAAAACACCACAACCCAAAATCTCTGGGACGCTGCGAAAGCAGTCCTAAGAGGGAAGTTTATAGCAGTGCAAGTCTACCTAAAGGAGGAAGAAAAATCTCAAATCAACAGGTTATCCTTACACCTAAGGGAACTGGAAAAAGAACAGCAAAAGAGGCCCAAGGGGAGTACAAGAAAGGAGATAATAAAGACCAGAGCAGAAATAAACAATATAGAGAACAGAAAAACAATTCAAAAGATCAATGAAACCAAGAGCTGGTTTCTTGAGAAGATAAACAAAATTGACAAACCTCTAGCCAGGCTCATCAAAAAAAAAAAGAGAGAGGACTCAAATTAGCAAAATCAGGAATCAAAGAGGGGAAATGACTACAGACATCCCAGAAATACAAAAAATTCTAAGAAATTACTATGAGCAACTATATGCCAACAAATTTGACAATCTGGAAGAAATGGATAATTTTCTAGAAACATACAATCTTCCAAAGCTAATGCAAGAAGAAACAGAAAATCTAAATACCCTGATTACTACCAAGGAAATTGAATCAGTAATTGACAAGCTCCCAAAAAACTAAAGCCCTGGACCAGACGGCTTCACAAGTGAATTTTATCAAACATTCAAAAAAGAACTATCACCTATTCTTCTCAAACTATTCCAAAAAATCCAGAAGGAGGGAAGGCTCCCAAACTCTTTTTATGAAGCCACTATCACCCTGATTCCAAAACCAGATAAAGACATCACAAAAAAGGAAAACTACAGGCCAATCTCCCTGATGAATATAGATGCAAAAATTCTCAATAAAATATTAGCAAACCGAATTCAGCAATATATTAAGAAGATCATACATCATGATCAAGTGGGATTCATCCCTAGTGCACAAGGCTGGTTCAACATCTGTAAATCAATTAATGTGATACACCACATCAACAAAATGAAGGATAAAGATCACATGGTCATTTCAATAGATGCAGAAAAAGCATTTGACAAAATCCAACAGCCATTTATGTTAAAAACCCTTAGCAAATTGGGAATACGGGGATCATATCTCAACATAATAAAAGCCATATATGATAAACCTACAGCTAACATCATACTCAATGGGGAAAAGCTAAAACCATTCCCCTTAAGATCAGAAACAAGACAAGGCTGTCCACTTTCTCCTCTTTTATTCCACATAGTGGCTGGAAGTTCTAGCTACAGCAATCAGACAACAAAAAGAAATAAAAGGCATCCAAATTGGCAAGGAAGAAGTAAAATTGTCATTATATGCAGATGACATGATACTGTATATAGAGAACCCCAAAGACTCCATCAAAAAACTATTGGAACTGATAGACGAATTCAGTAAAGTAGCAGGATATAAAATCAATCTTCAGAAATCAGTGGCATTTGCATATACCAATAATAAACTAACGGAAAGAGAAATTAAGAAAACTGTCCCATTTACAATTGTGTCAAGAACTATAAAATACCTAGGAATAAATTTAACCAAAGAAGTGAAAGATCTGTACTCAGAAAATTATAAGACACTGAAGAAAGAAATCATAGAAGATACAAATAAATGGAAACACCTACCATGCTCATGGATAGGAAGAATTAATATAGTTAAAATGTCCATACTGAAAGCAATATATAGATTCAATGCAATTCCTATCAAACTACCAAGGGCATTTTTCACAGAAATAGAAAATATAATCCTAAAATTTATATGGAATCATAAAATACCCAGAATAGCCTCGGCAATTCTGAGAAATAAAAACAAAGTCGGGGGGATCACGCTACCAGACATCAAAACCTACTACAAGGCCACAGTAATCAAAACAGTTTGGTATTGGCATAAAAACAGGCACATCGATCAGTGGAACAGAACAGAGAGCCCAGAAATAAATCCAAGCATTTACGGACAGTTAATCTATGACAAGGGAAGCAAGAATTTACAGTGGAGTAAAGATAGTCTATTCAATAAATGGTGCTGGGAAAATTGGACTGACACATGCAAAAAAATGAAACTGGATCATCTCCTTACGCCTTATACAAGAACAAATTAAAAATGGATTAAAGACTTAAATGTAAGACCTGAAACCATAAAACTCCTAAAAGAAAATATAGGGAGTACATTTGCAGACATTACCCGGAGCAATATTTTTACTGATACATCCCTACGGGCAAGGGAAGTAAAAGAAAAAATGAACATATGGGATTATATCAGACTTAAAAGTTTTTTCACAACAAAGGAAACCATTAATAAAACAAAAGGGAAGCCTACTGAATGGGAGAATATATTTGCCAATGATATATCTGATAAGGGGTTAATATCCAAAATTTATAAAATACTCATGAAACTCAACAGCAAAAAAACAAACAACCCAATTAAAAAATGGGCAGAAGATATGAAGAGACATTTCTCTAAAGAGGACATACAGATGGCCAACAGGCATATGAAAAAAAGTTCAACCTCACTAGTCATTAGGGAAATGCAAATAAAAACCACCATGAGATACCACCTCACTCCAGTCAGAATGGCTATCATCAACAAATCAACAAACAACAAGTGCTGGCGGGTCTGTGGGGAAAAGGGGACCCTGCTGCACTGTTGGTGGGACTGCAGATTGGTGCAGCCACTATGGAAGTCAGTATGGAGGTATCTCAAAGAACTGGAAATAGAGCTACCGTTTGACCCAGCAATTCCACTCCTAGGTATTTATCCTGAAAAAACCAAGACACTTATTCAAAAAAAGTTATGCACCCCTATGTTCATAGCAGCACAATTTACAATAGCTAAGACTTGGAAACAACCCAAATGCCCATCAGTAGATGACTGGATTAAGAAACTGTGGTATATTTATACAATGGAGTATTACTCCGCTATAAGGAAGAATAAAATCGTGCCATTTGCAATGATATGGATGGACCTAGAGACTATTATGTTGAGTGAAATAAGTCAGTCAGAGAAGGACAAATACCATATGATCTCACTCATATGTGGGATCTGAAAAACTGTATGAATGAGCAAAGTAAACAGAAACTGTCTCATAGATATAGAGGAAAAATCAGGGTTGCTAATTGGGAGGGGAATGGGGATGAGGGAGAAGGGGAAGGGATTAGACAGCAAAAATAGGCAACTACAATATTGCCACTGGGATTGGAAAAACAGTTTGTGGAATATAATTAATAATGTTGTAAATATTCTGTGGAATGTCAGATGATCATAGGTCTTGTTAGGGAGACCATTTCATGGATGAAGTAGAGGTTTGATCACTGCACTGTATTACTAAAGCGGAGGTGGTATACCTACTGTAATTGAATATATATAGATAGTCATGGGATGTGGATTATACTGTGGAAGAGAGTCAGAGGAAGAGTAATAGATATATATGATATGGGGGGGAGTGGGGTGGCGAATTGGGAGTGGGTGGTTGTCACTTTGAGGGGTGAAATGTATAACTATTGTACTGTGTTGTACACCTGAAACTAATTTAAAAAAAAAAAAAAGATACAGTCCCCTACTCCCCTCTCCCAGCATATATAACATCTTAATGTTGTTTCTTTATGGGTTTACATCAACTCACACATTGGGGATATTTTTTTTTCTTTTAAGGAATATAGAGAATATGTGACATTTTCATTGCCTTTCCATTTGGCAATAAACTTTCAACAAGAAATACAGAAATATACTAAATAATACTTGCTATACTATATTGAATAAGATTGTTATCAAACTTTGGACTGTGATATCTTTTAACTCAGAGACCACAATTTTCTAATTTTGACATCACACAAATTAGCACAATTACTAACAAAACACTAACTGCATAAATATATACTTGGTGAAACACTAAAAAAAGTCATTGGTAAGAAAAAGATGGCTCATGTTTTGTAAGATGTGATTCCATACCCAAGGTATTTTGAATGACCTATCTTCAAATATAAATCTTGGAATAAAGTGTATGACTCGAATTAATGTAAATAAAAACTATTTAATGGTATTCATTTAAAAGACATCTAAATGATTCCACAAAACCAAAATAATAACATACCAAATTCAGGTTCAAATTTATGACTGAACTTTAAATAAATAAATTGGTGTACCATTGATATATTTAACATTGAACAAATCTGTTTCCTAAATGTGATGACAAAGTGGTTAAATGTTTTATATATATATATATATATATATATATATATATATATATATAACTAAAATTTAAAGATAAATTGTTACAGAGTTACAAAAGAAAGTAATGAAAGTAACTAAGCCGGTAACTGAATTATTCTGAAAATGTTGCTACTTACATTTAGAATACAGGAATTCCTTAAGTACCAAAATGAACTTAAAATGTGAATGTTTAATATATTCTGATTGTAATTATTGCCTTGTTATACACACTCTCAGATCCAAATGAATTTTTTTTTGAAGTAGAAATTTTGTTTTTGTTTTTAAATAAATATGTTCAGTTTGTAGCTATCTCATCACTGCCATGCTCTAAATCAATATTGTATAATGTTTGAGGCATAGGTGAAATGGTATATAATTTATAGTCTGACCAGTGTGCTGACCTTAAGCTGAAGCAGAATAATATTGAATGTCAACTATAACTAAATATATAGGTATATATAGTCACGGGATGTGGAGTAAAACATAGGAAAGATAATTGATGGTATTGTAACAGCTATATAAGATATCAGAGGGATAGTAGCTTGGGAGGTGGGTTATCACTCTGAAGGGTTTAAATGTCTATTACATTGCTTTGTACACCTGAAACTAATTTAAAAAAAGAAAAGAAAAAAAATGGAAAATAAATAAAACATTATTTTATTTATTTATTTATTTAATAGTTTTAATAATGTGGTTGAATGTTTTTGGTACTTATATTAATTAAAAGTTTTGAGGATAAAGAAGAAAGTCAGAATTCCTTGATTTTGTTTCTCCCTATCTAGAATTTCTTTAGTATTGATACATAAAAATTTTAAAATGCCTGGAGTTTTTATATAATTATTTTAGGAGTGCTCCGCAAAACTTCTAATCCTGACATTGACTTAGCTAGGAGACAAAAAGTGTCATATTTTCTTTTTTACTTTGTGTATTGAAGATTTGTAGTTGGCTCTGTTTCTTATGGCTCCATAGAGACTGAAAAATGTGATAAAAGAGATAAGCTGTGTCAGCTCAGGAAAAAAAGAACAAAATATGGAAATGAAGATTTAAAGTTTCTCATAATGACAGGAGAGAATAGAAAAGGGAGGTAACTGTATTCATGGATAAAGCAAAAGAAGGGAATTTAAAAAAAAAGTCAAATTTGTTGATTAGTAAGGAGAAAATAAAAAGGAACAAGTAGAAAAAAGTGAAAGTAATTTTTCATGTTCTAAACTTTTATAATCACATTTTAGTTTTAAAAACTTTAACATATTTCTTAGCAATATCCTGTCCTAAAAGCAGAGAGAATATCAGTCTTTTTGAAGTACTGTGTTACTTTCCAGCATTTAAAGTAGGCTCTAATTTTTGTTGAAAATATTAAAAGTACACTTAAAGTGATATGAACGTTTATACAAAATATTCTTAATAATGATTGCCATCTCTTGATATTCCTTGATAGCAAAATTTTGAGTGATTTCATTTTGAGTGATTTTCTTTTCTTTCTTTGTTCATATATTTTTTCCTATCAAATTCTTCAAAATGAGCACATTTAACTTTTCAGTCATGGTTCAAAGCAGAAAATCAAAAATTTTAAGCAGGAAACACATCTTTATTCCCTGAGTGCATGAAATCTTTCCAAAGTCAGAAGGAATAGGTTTAGGTTGGAATTTCAAATATGTCACTCTAAGCAACAGAAAATTGACTTAAGACACATACTACTTCTGAAACAACCGATATAATTGTGAGCTCCAACCTCATAGTTATGGAAAAAGGTCAGAAAATGAAAATGAAGAAGCCTTTGCCGCTACCAAAACAGATTCACAGATTCTCACTGAACGAAGTCAGAGAATTTCAGCAATAGGTTTTAGTGGTACTCATTTGTCCGCAATACCTGTCACAATCTAGTAAAACCTTGATACCCTGCAACATAGGAACTAGATGTTCACACTTACTACCACCAACACATATAAAATATTAATAAGAAGTGAAAAGATTATATATATATATATATATAAAGCAAGACGATAATATGAGTAGTGTCTTAAGTCTCCTTGGCTGCCGTAACAAAATATCATTGATCAGGTGGCTTAAACAATAGCAATTTATTTTCTCACAGTCCTGGAGTCTGGAAGTATGAGATCAGGGGAGCCTATATGGTTGGTTTCCAGTGAGAGCTCCCTTCTTCACTTGTAGATAGTCATCACCTTGCTGTGTATTCATATGGCAGAGTAAGAGGGAAAGCAAGTTCTGGTGTCTCTTCTTATAAGGGTATTAACCCCATCATGAGGGCCCCACACTCATAAAACTCTCTGAAGTCTAATTCTCTCCTGAAAGCCCTATATCAAAATACCACTGGGGATTTGGGCTTCAACATATGAATTTTGGGAAGGCACAATTCAGTTCACAGGATCTAGAAACTAAGACTCCTAAACTCCCTAATTTTAATTTTTTGAGGGACCTCATATTGTTTTCCATAACTGCTGTACCATTTTACATTCCCACCAACAGTGTCCAAGAGTTCCAATTTTTCCACATCCTTGTACTTGAGATTTTTTGGAATTTTTTTGATAATAGTCATCTCAGCAGGTGTGAGGTGATATCTCAGTGTAGTTTTGACTTGCATTTCCCTGATAATTAATGATGTTCAGTATGTTTATATATACCCATTTTGATCCAACCATCCTACTTCTGGATGTATATGGAAACAACTGAAATCCAGATCTGGAAGAGACATCTGCTCTCCCATGTTCATTGTGGTATTATTCACAGTAGCCAACACAGGAAAACAACTCAAGTGCTCATCAACAGATGAATAAAAAAAAAAGTGCTATATACTTACTGAACCTTAAAAAAGAAGGAAATCCTGCTATTTGTTGCAACATGGATTAACTTGGAAGATATTTTGCTAAGCAAAATTAACCAGTTATAGAAGGAAAAATACTGTATTCTTCTGCTTAAATGAGGTATCTAAAATAGCCAAGCTCATAGAAGACAATACAATAGTGGTTGCCATGATTTGGAATGGTGGGGAAAATGGGGTATAGCTGTTCATTGAGTACAAAACTTTAGTTATATAGATGAGTAAGTTGTAGAGATCTGCTTATACAATATCGTGCCTATAGTTAAAAAAACGGTGTTGTTCATTTCAAAATTTTTTAAGAGGGTAGACCTCATGTTAAGTGTTTTTACCACACACACACAAAAAGACACAAGAAAACTCTGGGCAATGTTGTGTATGTCTACTACCTTGATTATGGTGATGGGATCACAGGTGTTTTTTCTATGTCCAAAGTCATCAAATTGTATACATTAAATATGTGCAATTCTTTGTTTATCATTCTACCTCAATAAAGCTGTTACAAAACAAATCAAACAAAAAAGAAAACCTAAACTGTCAGTGTCCAATGTCTTATGAAAAGGAATAAAATGGTTTATGAGTGAGTTACTAGACGTGAAGAAATGTCATGCCTATCTCCATTCCCTTGGTACATGGACTCTACATCTTGTTGGAAGGTCATTCTAGTATTCTAGATGTTACTGGTATCTGGGACACTGAGTAAAAGCAATTAAATCCATGCTCATCAGCCCATTGCTTATCTTCTCTCACTGAAAATTCAGTTACTTGTTCTCATAAACAAGATTTTAATTCTGTAGTGTTCCACCTTTAGCTGGTGTCAGCTTATAATGCAAAACCCCTGATAAGCAAACTAAAATGTTGTCTTCCTCAGTTAACTGATCATAGAGAACTCCTCATGAGGTCATAGTGGTAGGTTAAGGGTGAAAGGCAATGTAGTAGGAGTAGGGAGTAGGTTTCCTAACCAACTACTGAATCTACCCTGAAATCACTCAGGCCAAAACTCTTGTCACCTGACTATAAGCCCTACCTCTGGTAGTGCACAGTGGCATTATAGTTCCACAAAGGAAAGCATGGTTTTGGAGCCAGTGACCACCAGGTAAACCTGTATATTTTACTGATAAATGTCTGGTGTCTCATATTCATTTAGTGTCGTCTACCTGTAAGACTGGGTTTTAGTCAAATAACTAAACAAGCTGAACTACTTTTGGCTGCTCTGGGTTGTACATTACAAGCCATATTGATTAAGTTGCCATAATCTAATCTATTATTTTCTTCCTTTTCCTTCATTTAGAATACATTTCCATAAAAATTGCTCAGGTTTTTTTTTGTCACTATGAATGGTGAAAATAATGTAGTATTTGTCATCTAGTATTGTTGCCTAGCAACTATCTATCTGCTTGCTTACCCACCCCCACCCCCCCATGTCAAAAATGACATCATAAGGGAGTGTCTTGGAAAACAGAGACCCAGTAGAATGATATCGATAAAACTTCCTTGAGGGAGAGTCCCAGAATGCTGGGGCCTGATGGAATGATATCAGGCCGTCTCCCTTATCGGATGGTTTTATTATCCTTGGCGCCATCCCCGGGGCTAAGCGTGTGTGCAAGAAGGCATAGGATGTGTTGGAATGCAGAGGGGAGTGGCGGGGAGATGGTCAGTAGGCACTATTTCATAGAACTTGGAGAAATAAATCTTGCTTCCTTTGATGTTTCTCAATAAAAGCTTGTGTGGCCCAATTCGGTGCTGGCATTCCCACTTGGAGGTTGCCGGTCCCTTGGCCCCTGCTATATCATACTTCTGGCTTACTGTGTTTATTTTAACCCTTGCAGCCCTTCCCGAGGTTCACTGCTCTTTGTCCTGTGGGCCGAGACATAGTATTCTACTTTTACTTGTTCCCTGGGTAGAACTGCTATCAGAATCGATTGATCTGCCTAGAGGCTGTGAGCTAGTAGGAGTGTTGCAGTTAGGGGAGTTGGTATTTTATTCCAAAGCAATAATCTCAGGTGAGCGATTAAAATGTTTCCACCAAAGCATGAACAGCAGTCAGGAGAGGCACTGGGATTACCAATACACAGAGGTAATATCCAGATAAATCCACCTCAATGGACCTGAAGCTCCACTCCTTCCCAATCAATGTTCCAGCCTTCACATAAGACTAGCAAATGTATTAATTCAATAATAGTATAAAATCCTGCATATGATTTTTGCTTTTATTAGTCCTGACACTACCAAGTATAGAAAAATTGTACCTGGATCTATGAGTTAAAAGGATCGAGCTTGTAGCTGTCTTTCTTTAAGCTTTTGAGTATTGTCAGAAGGAGCTGACCCACCTCTCAGTACTTATATTCCTCCTCTTCACTGTGACACTCAAGTGTAGCAGTTACTCTCTCACTGCTGCCATGTCTTCCTTACTACTTTTTTGCAACTGCTTTCCATGGTCTATACAACTGTCATTCTCCAATTATAACTGCCAGGTTATCAAAGCAGGTCAGATAAAAAACAAACAAACAAATGAACAGATTTCCATCCTTGAGCATCTGTTTTTGCATCCATTTCTGGCATCAGCCAAATCAAGTACAGAAAACAGAAACAACTCTACAGAGATGGTTTCAAATAGGGACTGTCACAAATCATAATGGATATCAATGAGAAATAACTTCCAGATACCACAGGACTTTCTTACTACTTCTGAGAATTGGAGCCATACTTCAAGGATACATGCCTGAAAATGTAATTAAAGAAATAAAAATTCAGAATCAAGAAGCTGACACTACTGATTCCACAGCTCTCTCAACATAATGCAAGCTGGATGAAGAGCCCTGTCTGATGGCTACAACCCTGTTTGCCACCAAAAAGGACTAAAATAACCAGTATATTGGCTTCTGCTTCATTTTTATCTTGAAAACCTTATGCACATGTTCCTAATTTGTGGATTTAAATTCAGGAACAAGCTGTAAGGGAATAAGAGAAGTAAAGTTGTAGCTTTCCAACTTCTCTAAGAAAGGAGAAAGAAATGAGAATTGAGAAAGACAATTCACCATATCTGCCTCACAGTTCAAGAGTAAAACTTCATATTAAATGCAAAGAAGTAAACGATCAAAAGTGCAGACAACTACATTTTCCAAAAACTCATTAAAATTAAACTATTTTAATAATTGAAGTTTTCATAAATGATTGAATAAATGTTCTATAATAATGATTTAGAGATTTAGTTTTATATGTATTTAGTTGGCACTGCAAGAAACTAGTCCAATTAATAAGGCCCTTGGACTTTGAAATTAGAATCATATTTTATCCCATATCTTGTCCTCTACCTTATCTGTTTACATTTTATACTTCATTATTGTTCTTCAGCTCTGAGGATTGTTTATTTATTTATTTATTTATATATTTATTTATATTTAATATTCAAGGCTATTTTCTGTGAGGTCACAAAGTGGAAAGATACGGGGTTTTAAATCCAGCAGAGTCAAGTCCACTTTCAGAAGGATAATAGGTTTTTATATTCAATCACAAATGACTTTTATGCCATCATTTAAACAGTACAAAAAATAATAATATTTCATTTAAACAGTACAAAAAATAATAATATTATATATTTCACACTTGGGCCTTAAAATTTTTCCCATGAATTTCGTTTCTAGTTTTTTATCCAAGAGAAATAAAAACTGAACCTCAAAAAGAATTTTAAATAAGAATTTTCATAGCATCTTTTTCTCTAATAGGTGAAACCTATAACTAACCAAAAATAGGAGTCCATCAACAGAAGAACGGATATCCTGTGGCATATTATTAAAATAGAATACTACTCAGTAATACAAAGGAACAAAGTTTTGATAAGTGAAACAATATGAATGCAGAGATATTGCTGAAAGCTAATTTTGTGAGAAATAGTATGGCATACAAGAAAGCACTGACTATCTGATTCTGTTATTATGAAGCCCTAGAGTAGCCAATACAAATCTATGATAATAGAAATCATATCTGGGATTGGAGGTGCAGAGAATTGACTGCAAGGGGCATAAATGAACAATCAAAATTCCATGCCTTGATAAGGATGTATGTTACATGGCTGTATGCATTTTTCAAAACTCACTGGCTTATCTATGCATTTTTATCATATTTACTTCACTTCTCATTAAAATAAATTATTGAAAAAAATAAGACAACAGCATAAAGTTATGAAAATAAATAATACTGATACTAGATTAGATTTTGATACAAAACTGAAATTAATCCTGGGGACTTTATTGGCCATTGTTAAGAGACTAACATGATTGTAAATTGAATTGTGATTTATTGCTTCCTCTTTCCTGTCAGGTGATATCACTTTTTAGATGGAAGTCCTTATCTAAGGATAAGAGAGAAGACACTCTACATGTTCACAAATAAATCCACACAGGTGCTATTTCATTAGCATTACACTTTTCTATATTCAGAATATTCAGGAAATTAAATATTGCAAAGATTTATAAATGAGGTTTTATTTGAACCACTAAAATGACAGAATTACCTAGAAAAGCTATGAGGTGACCTTTTGTTTAAAGCCTGTCTATGATGTAATAAGGTTATATACTTATCAGTTTGTTCACATCTTTCAGTTGGTGTCATCAGTAAATAATTTATAACACTGATCTTGTAATTTATCTTAACACTGTCTTTCATTGGTTTTCAATTTTATGTCATAATTTTAGATTCCCATTAAATGTTAAATTTCTAAGTATCTCCTAGCACTAATCAAATGTTATAGATATCAATTTTCTCAGTAATTTTTGAATTTATTAATTTAAATATAATTGGCTGGTTCATAAACATATATATGTGATAGATATGTGGCAGCCTGATTACTAAGAGATGCAATTTGTATTATTCTATAAACATTGTCTCAAATGTTGAAATAAACCAGTTGAGTTTTGCTTAGGATACCTTGAAGCCAACGACATGGTTTCTAGACTTTGTTATAAGGCAGATAAACTTATAGATGGGAATCTGCTACATTCCAAGTGATTCATTAAGCCCACCACTAGATTACAATTTGAAAATAGCATCAATGAGCAACCCTTGAAGTAAAATGATTGAAATCCATGACAGCAGAACTTAACAGGTTACTGTCGTCTATAAATGCAGAACAAAGACATGAGAGGATACACTGATAGCAGCAGAGGTCAACTGCATGACAATTTGTTCCCAGGCGTAACTTGGCTTACCATTTTACCATTTTACAAAAGTGATCATATTTCAATTATTAGGAGAGTTTATAGATATTACTTTGGTCTCTTAAAACATAGTTAAAGAAGTTGTTTCTTTGTTACTATTATTTTTGCTTATAAATAGTGTTGTATCTAGAGTGTTATCGATGCATAATAGAGAGATTGAAACTCATACTTTTATCTACTCTTTCAAGTTATCCCTGTTGGCAGTTGCTTTTTAATTTGTTACCAGTTTGTACCTAGAATTTTTAATGAAGATTGCAGGGAAAAATAAAAAAGTAAACACCACACACACACACACACACACACACACACACACACACACACTACATACACAGATGCAAGTACACATCCATATGCATGTTTTCAGATATGTATCAGTTTGTAAGCAGGAGAGGGGGACTTATTTTTTCTCTTCATGAAAAATACATTCCTATATTATGATTGCTGAGGTGCAGTGGAGACCATTATTTATAAAGAGTCACAATGCTTCATTGGAGAGCAAGAATAAAGCCCTCATTACCTTTCTCCTGGAATCTGTATTTCTTAAACCACATGAGAGTGAACCCACACTGCTCAGTAGAGCAATGAGTCCCTGATGTAAAATCACGATGTAACAGCAAACGAAACTTGGGGACTCGAACCTGCAGAAACACACCCGCAGTTATGAATATGAATCTACATCTATGATGTGGTTGACACTGGAGTCTAACAGCCTGAACTTCCTCTGAGAGTTTTTAAGCTTAAATAGCAACCAGGCTGAAATGTCAGGCCAGGTTTTATGGGAAATATTCTTGCCTGATCATTGCACTATATGACTGTTGGGAACAATGGTTTTCTTTTCCTTACATTTTGAGAGACTACAGACATAGTGATTATAATAGTTGCTTAGGACTTGAAGAGACTGCTGCAGTCTCATTGCCTGGATGAAAAACAATGTGTAGTACAGGTGCCACCAGTGAAGGATTTCTTGAGATGTCTGGTCAGCTGTCTCCAGCTGTGTTAGGTGACACATCACAGGAGTAAATGTATGAGTAATCATGACTAGTTTTTAAAACAGCAATCAGAATTTGGGTGTCTTCTTGAATTGTTATAGGAAGAGGAAAGCCAGGTAGGAGAGGAGAACATTACAGAAAAAGTGAGACTCAAAGCCATCTGTACATATACTTTGGAGCTCAAACTGGTATAGTAGAATGCATCCATTACTGATAAATTAATGGAAGCTCCCTAAGTTCCTACAGTATATATTAAGTGCTTATAACCTATCTTCTTCAACACAGGGCTAGGAAGGTTCTGATGTTTTTCATAATTAAAAAAAAAAATCTATTGATTACAGAGCCTTGCAAGCTTTTACATACTTGGCATCCAAGTACTCAGTTTAAGGAGAGCAAGCAATAACCAAATAAAGGGAAGCTGTCTTTCTAGATCAGAACCATTACTGGAATATAATGTGGTAATAATACTCACCACCAGTCATGGATGAAACCACAGAAGTCTGTATCCTACAACTAAGAAAAATATAGAAGGAGTTAAAAATGATTTTTAAAAGTTAACCTCAAAGTCACTGGAAATGAATAAGCTGTTACACTTAATTAGGAGAAAAAACCCTGCCATAAAATGCCTATCTTCCTTCAGCTACATGATATGTGTGCTAATGAATAATCAAAGTACAGCCTGAGGGAAATTTGGTACAGTAATTTGTTAAAGTAAAAGTGGAATTTGAAATGTCCTGTCAGTTCTAATTGAGTTATGACAAAATCCCCAGGATGAAGATTTTTTTTTTAAATAACAGCTCAAATTTAAAAGAAATTCTTTAAACCAGAAACTAAAACTGGCTGGGGAGCAGTTTTTGTACTATATAAATAGAATATATAAAATATTTTCAAGAATTTTATTTTTCTAAGTTATTGTGATCAACAGGAAGTTTTTTTGTGGTTTTTTTTTTTTTTTCAGGGAAATCATCATGAAGTAACAGTAGATAATGGAATAATGTAGGCTAAAGAGCTCCTGCAGCAGTAATCTCTCATCTGTCAAGGAGCAAATGAGTTGTACTTCTGATACAGAGCATTGTTGATGTGTTTTTCACATCAATATGTATATGCAGAAATATATACATTTGTATATATAATTTAGCTGCATAAATAGTATTTTGTGTTAAGGCTTATCCTAAATGATGATGTATTGAAGAATTTAAAAAAAAAAGAGTATGAGGTGTTGCCCATTCAAGAAAATTGCGTTCTTCTTAGGAAAATGCACCTTAAACATGTAAGTCATTTGTTAATGAAAAATGCATTGAGTATTTGAACTGATGGTTGGAATTTTTAGAATAGGGTAGAGTTTTTGGTGGTTTGTAAGTAAGGTATGAATGAGACCTGGAAAGATGAAAATTATTCAAAAATATTCAAATATTGGGGCATATGTGAAATAGTGGATAAAAATATTCACCATAAAAGAGAAAATGACAAAACTTGTGAAATAAGTTTTTTGACCTGAATGAACCCTTTTAATTAGGAAAAATAAAAAATAACTTTTGAAAGGGTATTTTGAAAGATTTTAAAGCCAATCTCAGCAACTTCTACTGGGCGAAGTATCTTAAAATGTGCATGTATGTAAAATGCAATCATTTTATTTACAAACTTCCTTGATGACAGTTTTAGGCTAAATGCTGACAGAATTTCCAATATGAACCTCATCTCCTAGTACATATGCATATGTTCCTCTACAATCCTCTCCCACATCAAAAAGGATTGATCCTTTTTGTAATGAAGTGTATTGCAAAAACGACAATGTATGCTGAGACCAGGCAGTGAAAGGCTTTATGGCCACCTATGGTCTCAGGAATCATTCACTCTGGGGGTTAGATCATAAGGACACTCATGCAGCCCTATGGGGAGCCCCATGTGATGTGGAAATGTGACCATGTGCCAAGAGCCACCCAGCATTAGAGGCTTCTTTTTATGAGTTACATATGAGAATCTTCTTGGAAGTGAATTCTCCAGGCCAGTCAAGCCCTCAGTTGACTGCAGGCCCAGCTGATATCTAGACTGTAACCACCTAGAGACCCTGAATTAGTACCGCCCAGCTAAACCACTCACAAATACCTGACCCTCAGAAATGGTGAGATAGTAAATGTTGTTTAAGCTATTAAAGTCTGGGGTAATTTGTTATGCAACAGTAGGTAGCAAATAAAAAGGCATTAATTTTAAACACTAGTGGCAAATAAATACAAAAAGGAAATAAGAAAGTACCAACTCTCCATGTCTAGTCTACTAAATATTATAAATCCTTTCTGGTAGTCCATGACTTTTTTCATTTTAAAATATTTATTCTAAGGGCTAATGAATTTAGACAAGTATATATTTACATATATATGTAAGAATACATATTTTAAATTATGTATCTTCTCCCACTAACACAAACATTTCCCTTGTTTAGATTCAGAGAAGAAATTAAATGAAGAGTTATTAAGAAAAGTTATGTAATGTCAAAATCAGAGATACCCATGATCCATTATTGATATGGTCAGCATATTCCCAGAGCACACGAGTCACTCCTTTATGCCATCTTGCCTACTTTGGCTAAGTTAAGGTTTGATGGTCTTAAGTAAATGCTAACTGAGGCTTTAAACAACTCCAGTACTAAACTAGCTTGTCACCTTTAGAAAAATATGAATTTTTTTTTTTATTCTGAGACAGAATAATGTGCTACTTGAGCAGGTGGTGAAATTCTGGAGGATATGAAAATATGCTTAACTCAGAAGCTATTTTACTTATTAAAATTCTTCTTCACTGACATTTATTGTAATTTCATCAGAATAACTGCCTTGCTGACAAGTTTTAAATAGGCATGGAATCTGTTATTAGAGGTTTAGAAATTCTGAATAAAAAATTAAAACACCGCAAGTTTTACAAGAAGTTTTCATGTTTTACTTCAAAGTCTTACTCCTTTAATACACCTGATTCTTAGCTGTGAGGGAAGAGAGATGCTTTCAATTATACATTAGTTTTGATTATGTGCTATTACATAGAAAGATAATAAAAATAGAAGTTAAATAATATCTCTCCAAATATGGAGAGGACATATATTCTTCCTGATCTGCAGATAAAATAATTTTTTTTTCTCTAGGAAAGATTAAGAGAACTATCGACACCCCTTTTTCTACTTCACAACTCTTACATTCCATATCAAACTAAACTTAGTTATTTTTTTTAATTGAGTGGGCTAAGTTACATCCTTTTAAGTTATTTCATTCATATCCTTTCTATATGTAATATGAGAGGTGTCTAATATTTTAGAATCCACAACATTCCATCTTGTAAGTATAAGAATGAAAATTAGTGGCAGGAAATTATTCTTAATCCATTGTTTTCTAACCTTAAATACTTAGCTCCAAGAGGTTCTGGGTTATGTGCCCAATTACACAAAAGTACATAAATTTAACAATTAATACCCAAGTATAATGGATACATTTATGCCTCTAACCACTTAGCATTATGAGAAACAATTGGTCTATGTATGTTTAACATACCTTTAAATGAGATATATTTGTAAGTAGATGAATTGTTATATATACATCTCATTTAGAATTCGATATACATTTTAAACTTTCCTTTCAGTTCATGTGTGTATTGTTGATAAAGCACATAAAATATAGAATTCATATTATTATGGATGCCAAAGAAATGTATACACATTTTTAGAGATGTCATCTTTGCTCCAGCAGTAAGTTCGCCATAATCAGAAGTGTCTGGACGTTGATGGTAACCACTTTGAGCAGGTCTTGTAATTTCAGAAGTCAAACATGACTTGTATTCATTTTTTGTTATCAGTATATATTGAGTATTATAATTAATACAGTTATTTTTTTCCTTTCTAAAAATGTGTGTACATTTTTTGGCACCCTCTGTATATGTGGGTATAATAGTTTTTATAGAAGATTAAGGAATATAAGCAATATTAAATTAATTATTAAATATATTCAAATTTTCTGTTAACAAATATCTTGGATTAAGATAGGATCAACAGATTGGACTAAGAGAAAAATGCAGATCTCATGTTCATGCAATAATCATAGAAAAACAATGAATTGAATCAAGCCATTGGCCTCCTCACACATAAGGCAAGAAGACCTTTGGAAAAAAAATGTAAATTACACTTAAAGACAATAGAATTTAATCAAAGATGCAAATATAAAAATCAAATCATCATAAATTTTAAAGTACTACATACTCTTTACATTATTGCTTAATATATCCCTTTTAGAAAAGCTGTCATATAATTGTAATTTAATGTAATTGCATTCCTAAAACAATTAGAAAAGGTATGCAAGTTTCTTCAAGTTTTAGTGTATATTGAATATATGTATTTGTATTGTTCAACAAGAAATCCAGAAACTGGCATATATAGAAATAAAATATAGACTCATCTAAAATCTCAGAATGAACATGAGGATCATCTATTTGGCTATAGTTTAACAAGAAAAAGAAATGCATGAGGGATCAATATACATGATATACTTTAAAAACAAATGATCACAGGGGATAATGAATTGCTTTACTGGTTATATTTATACTAAATTGATCAGATCACAGACTATTTAGAAAGAAAATGTTCATTTGTTATAATGTTTTCATATAGTTAAGAAGGTAGAGAATGAGAGTACTAAACTTTTTACAATGGAAAAAAATATCAGTCAGTACTGAAGGGCAATTTCATCCCTTTAAGCTAGTTAGAATTACAAGGGGAGGCAAAGGATACTAATACTATCAGTAAATAAATAATACTATAGTAGGTTCCAAACTCAAAGATGTCTTAAATATTCTGAATCACCATTCAATTACATATTAGCAATATGAAAAAGTAACTTAATTACTTTTGCATTTTGTCTCAGTACCAAATTTTATTTCAGGAAACAAATGTTGAAAACTAGAATTTGGGACTGAGAATTCAGGAAAATTGGTATTTATTACAATGCAATTGATATAAAGTGATAAAGTGTTAGACATTTTACATCTGCATTACTTTTAGAAATTAAAAGGGAAAGGTTACCACCTACAATGCTATTAAAGTTTCAGTATTTGTCATCATTAGAAAGTAAATATAAATTTTAAGGTTATTTTAATTCAAAAGAGGTGAAATACTGTTGATGTATTTCATAAGGCACAATTTTTTTTTTTTTTTGAGGGCAGTGTCACTGGCCCTCATATGTGGGACCCGAACCGGGACCGCTGGCTTCCCAAGACAGTGCTTAACCACCGCTCCACTCGGCCAGCCCATAAGGCACAATTTTTGATAAGTAATTTTTACTTAAGTACTCTTTAGTTTGTAGCTTATTTTTACAGAAAAGGAAATAAAGCAAAGAACAATAAAATTTATAACTTAAGTGATACGCAATATTGCAGTTTTCAGAACAAAGCACATTCTATTTCTGATGATGTAAATGATCCTTGTATTGTATTCAAGATTGGGAAGTCTATGTGAAGGAAATCACTTTTAGGTTATGTTGTTTCTGAAGAACTCAGGAATATCCACTGCGTGGTGTAAACTAATCTCTGAGAGAACATCTAGGAAAAGTAATGTGTGACAAACTGAGATATTTATCAAAGAAAACCATATAATGGTAGAATGTTTCATTTAGAAAGCATCATAATACATGATTTCTATTCTAACTCATGACTGAGTATAGAGATACTCACTGTCCCATAATTGGAAGAGGGTTATCTATCCACTGCTAGAAAATCTCTGGTAATCAAGAAGATATTATAATACAAGTTCAGTGTCCAAAAAAATTAGATTCATCATTTAAATTGAACTAAAGTCAGCCTTTAGATAACTCCCAAATCTAGTCTTAATTATTCTTTCTAGAAGAATATTAAGTCTACCACCTCTGCCCATCATTTTTTTTAATAGTTGAGTGCTGTCATTTTTCTTCATTAAATGTACTAGCTTATGAATTATTTTTAAAGGACATGTTTTCTGAGCTCCTTCATCTTGTTTTCACATTTAACACTATTCTATTATGTAAATAGCTTTAAAATGAGACATATTAAAGAATATTTTAATATATTACTATATGCTTTGTAGGTGGATTTTATGCATCAGATATTGCAACCCAAAATTGTCTTAAATTTTTTCATTCACACAATCATTTGGAAGTTAATATACTGACTCAGTAAATCATACCTGAATCTTGGCTGTGGAACCTAAAACAATCCGAAGTATGTTTCCAGCCTCTCAGCCATGGTCCCTGCAGGGACCCATCCACTGACCAGGCAGCAGCCTTCCCCAGGACCTGGTGGAAGTCACACCTATTACACAACAGGTAATAAGACTGCTGTCTGAGGACCCAAGTGTGGATGGACCCTGAGCTGAACACTTGTCCTAGTGCCACCCTCCGGAACAAAGTATTGGAGGCAGTCCCATTCATCCAGAGGCAAGACAGGATCCACACTCAACAGAGACCCTGGAAACAAGCCTGCCAACTGCAGATTCAACTGCAGATTCAGCAATAGCCTTGTAATTGACTCTAACTCAGAAAGACTGCAATTCTAGAGGTAATTCCATAAACCTGGGGAACAGACAGAAGGTCTTCACCTGCTAAAAGCAGCTTGTAAGGACTGAAAGAAGTGCCACTTAAGCACTTCTTTCAGTCCTTACAGGCCATACAGGTTACATGGTTCACAGAGAGTCAGGAAAATATGATACCATGGAAGGAAACAAATAAAATTCCACTACTAAAACCAAAAATCTGGAGATCTACAATTTGCCTGACAAAAATTCAAAATAATCATCCTAAAGAACTGAATTAAATGCAAGGGAACACAGGCAACTAAATGGAATCAGAAAAACAATGCATTAACAAAATGAGGAGTTTAATAAATAGAAACCATGAAAAACCAAAGAAACACATATTAGCTTCCAGTCAAGATGATGGAGTAGGTATTTTGCTGTGCCTGCCTCTTTTCATGACCATATAAAATTACAACTAAACTACAGCACAATCATCATTGAGAAAAACCTGAAATCTAATTGTACAGAAGCCCTATAACTAAGGACATACAAAAGGAGCCATGTCAAGACTGGTAGGAGCGATGGAGATACGGAACAAGCTGGTCCCACACCCACGTGGGGTTAAAAATTGGAAGGAATATCTTGACTTCAGAGGTGCCCCTGAGCAGCAAGGGGTCCCAGCTCCACACCAGGCTCTCTAGCCCAGGGTTCCTGTGCCAGGGAGAGAAGTCCCCATAAATTCTGACTGTGAAACCAGCAGAGATGGTGGCTGAGTGAGCCAGAGGGTGTCTGCAGACACATGCATCCTCTTAAAAGGCTCACGCACAGGCTTACTTTGTGATAGAGTCATTCACTCTGAGCTCCGTTGCTGGGGCAGCAGCTTGAAAGGTGCCAGGGACATGTGGGGAGAAACTGAATTGTCTGGTTTCAGGGTAAGGGCTGGAGGAACAGCTTTCTCCCAGACAGAAGTGCTAGCAAAATCCATTGTTCCAAAGTTGAGCCCTCTCCATACCAGTCTGGATACATATGTGGGTACCATTCCGGAGTCTCCATCTACCTGGCTAACAGGCTCATGCTATGGACTTTCCAAAAATCTCTCACAGGTTCACAAACCTCAAAAAATAAGCATGTGGCCTCAACATGACTTGCTAAGCAGCCCAAGCCTAGAACTAGTGGCTGCCAGTCTTGGTTTGCGGCTTAGCTTCTCCCAAGTACATCTAAGCCAGCACAAGTGGCAACTATCCGTAGATTGCGGGGGTGGGGGTGGAGGGGTGGCAGTCCCTGCGAGGACCAGGGATTCCCTCGGGTGGGACTGGGACGGAGTCGGCGAGGAAGAAAGAAAGAAAGAAAGAAAGAAAGAAAGAAAGAAAGAAAGAAAGAAAGAAAGAAAGAAAGAAAGAAAGAAAGAAAGAAAGAAAGAAAGAAAGGAAGAAAGAAAGAAAGAAAGGAAGGAAGAGAGCGGAGACACCCAAAAGAGTTTCACAGGAGTGTCACACTTTAATGTAATAACATGTCCCTGTTATAGGGACTTTTGACCATTACCTCAATCACAAAGCATTTCACATGGTGGTTTCTAGTTCTCAGGGTTTACACAGTCTTTTACTCCCCTGTAAGTGCTCTCTCCAGGGTGCATTGTGAGTTACTCTTCCATTAAAGGATTTATCTTGTCTTACACTGTGATAACCTCTGAGACCCAGACCCAGTCTCTGCCTATCATCCAAAGAATGTTTATCATGACTAACTTATGTTAAGGATAGACTTATCTCTATATATCTCCTAAAGAGTGGTTACCATGACTACCTAGCCATTATCCCAAATTCCAGCAGCTAGACTCTCAGGGAGTATAGTTGAATTATTACTAAAAGACTAGCTGTGACCCTATTTAGGGTAAAAGCATCTAAAGTTTTATTCCTATGTAAATACAATACCTAGCAACTAAAGGGGTCTCACACCACTCTATCCTGCAGAGGGCTACATCTGTTTCTTAGTCAAAGCTTCAGTATCTATTGCTGCAACAAGGCACTAAACAAAGGAATTTACACAAGGCTGTTAACATACCCCATAGTCAGCAAGCTGCCTGGAACTCTCATGGCCTGGAGACCTTTGGCCTCTGAGGAGACTTTTCACAGCAGGGCACTTAGGCAAATGCATCAGCTTCTCACAGGCCTGAGTTTTCTGGCCTGAGTTTGTCAGAGGTCTGTGCCTCAGTTTCCAAGGGGCTTGAGTCCCTAATATCTCAGTTCAGGGGTTCCCCATGGAACTACTGCCTGGCTTAGGTTGTCTCCCCTCTTTTAGGAGATCTTACCCATCTTTGGCTGCGTAGTTAGCTCATTGGGGTATCATAGGAACTTGCCGTAAATGCAGTGAGTATATTGTTTCCTATAGGAGGAAAGGTACATGGGTTCATAGAGGCAGGAGATATTGCATGACCAACCATAAGGCAGCACCCCTAATATCCAGTGCTGAGCAGGGCAATGTGACCTTGTCAGACACTGGGGGGCTGTCGGCTTCCCACAGTAGATCACTTGGTAACTCATACCAAATGGGCATGGGCAGGGCACAGGCAGCAGGTGACCTTGCAGCAGAGCCCCTCCCAAGAGGCCCCAGAACCAACACATCTAGCCAGGCATCACACCACCACCTCCACAAATGGCACATACAAAGCGAAGACTGTGCAGGCACCACAGCCTCGCTAGAGCAAATCCTGCTCCATCAGGTATGTCTCTGCACAACAACTACTCCACTTAAGTTATGGACAGTTCTCCCAACCAATCAACCTGAGGGTCAATCCCTTTCATTGATGTGCCCACAGCAATCAAGACTCAACTGCAACAAAAGGGCACACAGAACCTACACAAAGGACACACCTATAAAACAGGTCTCAGGTGACTGGGGAAACTTCTCCACTGGGCCTCATAGGACACTTATTACATTAGGCCACTCTACCAATCAGCAGACACAGCACTTCTATCTAATACATAGAAACAAACACAGGGAGGCAGCCAAAATGAGAGAGACAAAGAAACCTGTCCCAAATGAAAGAACAGAGCAAAACTCTAAATAAAGAACTAAACAAAATGCAGACAAGCAATCTACCAGCTAACAAGTTTAAAACACTGGTAATAAGGATGCTCAATGATCTCAGGGAGAACTTAAACAAAGAGCTAGGAACATAACAATGGGGATGGAAACATTAAAAAAGATCCAGTCAGAAATGAAGAATATCATAACTGAAATAAAGAATATATTAGAGGGAATCAAGAGTAGATTAGACACAGCATAAGATCAAATCAGCAATTTAGGAGATAAAGTAGCAGAAAATACACAAACAAAACAGAAAATAAAACATCAAAGTCAGTTCTCCTTTCATCACCATATATCCATCCCATTTGGAAAACGCATTCACCCCCTCCAAAAATGCCCAAAATTCTCAAAAAATTATAGCATCAACTCTAAGTCCAAAATCTTATATAAATAGTATCAGTTCAAAAATCCTGCATCTCATTTGCTACACTATATTAAATCATATAAATCAGGTATGGGCGATACTTTGATATGGTCTGTCCTGAGACAAAATTTCTCTTCATCAACGAATTTGAGAAGCTAATTTAAAAATTACCTGCTTTTACAAAAATGGGGTAGGTGTACCATGTACCACAATAAACCTTCCTATTCCAATAGGGAGAAAGTGGATATTTTGTTCCTAGTGTATGGAGAGGTATAAAGCAAAGTTGTTAAGGGGAAGCACAAAAGAGTGAGAGGGAAGACAAGAGAGTAAAACAATAACAACTAAACGGGCAACCAGTTGAAATTCAGACATGATTGAGCTCATTGTGGTAAAAAATTGCACCTTATTAAGAAATAAAATTCAAAGCAATCTAGTCAGAACTGTAATAAAATTAGATATACCTGGCTATATTTTCTATAGAAATAAGTTTTTTAAAATGTTTATTTCAATGAAAATCTACGTTAAATAAATGTAGGAGCACATGCATATCCGGAAGCATGAAATTTAGTTGAAATTTGTATGTAACCTTCAATGTCTACTTAAAGATGTCAAATGGAATAATTTAAAATGCTAAATCCACCCACAAAGAGATGTTCAAAGTTTCCTGAGTGATGTGCACATTGGTATGTCTTTTCAGGTGAACCTCTTTTTCTTCAAGATTAGAGATAAAAAATTTTAATATAAAATAAAATGTAAGTTTATTAATGTAAGACAGCATTATGACTCACAAAGAAAAAAGAAACATAGGTTTTCCATTTAACTGTGATATGAAATTTTATCTCTTAGAATTTTTATCTATGCTTATTGAAAGATGTTTTCATTTTATTTTGTTGTTTTTGTTTTATTATACTATTATTATGTTTCAGGTGTACAAAACAATGTAATAGACATTTCACCCCTCACAAAGTGATAACCGCCTCTCCCAATCTATTGCCCCTCTGACAGCATATATATCTATTTCAATTCCATTGACTCTATTTCCTATGCTATACTTCATGTCCTTTGACTATATATACATTAAATCATAGTTCACATACAATATTATTCAGATTTAGCTTCAGGTGTACAGTGCAGTGGTCAGATAAATTTTAAATAGTGTCATTATTATGGGTTAAATTATTTATGGATGTTTAACTAGATTTATTGTGATTATTTTGCAACATATACAAATATTGAATTGTTATGTTATACACATGAAACTAGCATGTTCAATTGCACCTCAATAGAGAAAAAGAGTAGGATTGAAGTAGAAGCTGGCTGGTTAAAATGGAGGAAAATCTCAGAATAAATTAGGGCTATCCTTTTTTTTTTCATACATTGGAAGAGTGGAAAAAAAAAACAGGTATCCATTTAATAAGTATAACATCTTGCCCATCAAACAAGAACAGTTGTCTTCTGTAATTAGTAGAGTACAAGAATGCACAGGTGACATTCAAACACATTATCCTAAAACTGGGAGCTAAATTGTATAATATCCTTAAGACTATTTTATAAAAAGCACGTGTTTTCTGTTTTCCTGTTTATCCTCACAATCTTTTTGTGGTTATTGTTTTTTTTCTTGTACAAGTTGTATCAGAATCATTTGAAAATAAACACCTTCTCTAACAAAAGATGATGATCATTGACAATTAATACAACTGGCCATTATTTTATTTTTCTATAATTTTACCAATGTTTTATTTTTCTATAATTTTACCAATGTTTTATTTTTCTATAATTTTACCAATGAAGCGTGCTTTAATTTTTATAATGTGTGTGCGTATAGATAGATAGATAGATAGATATACAAATATAGATATATAGATAGATATAGATATAGATAGATAGATATTGTTTAACATATCTATAGATCTATATATATATATGATAACTTGGCATTGCTAATATATACACAGGTACTTGATGGCTCACATTTTTAGAATATATAATCAGAATCAAACGTATGAAAAGATGTACTTTTTTGTATTTTTTTATATTTAAAACTTTCTCAAAGTATGTAAAACAAAGTTTGAAGTTGATATTAGCATTGAATTTCAATAACGGTAAAGAAAACAAAATATCCTGGTTTAAAACAAATCAGTAGCATATTAGGAAAATTGCTAATAATATTTCTCCATATGAATGGTTTTCAAAAAGAAACCATTGAAATCCAGAGATAGATTTCCTTGATTTAGATTGGGTAAAAAAGGAAAGCAAATTCTTTTGATATATTTTGATTCTCTGATTTTTTTTCTCCTTTATAAGTTTCCCTGACTCTAACGTGCCGTGTATGGTTTTGCTCCTTCCCCTGTTCCTCCTACATGGAGCAAATTAGTGGCTTTCCACTTTTTCTACTTTGGGGCAGCAGAGGAGAGAGGTAGCGATAGATTATTGTTTTGTCCACTGGTTCCTTTTAGTATCTTGTATGGAGTGGCTGATTTGAGTAAAAGATGAGGCAAGACTGGTCCTTCCCTGGGTGAGAGCCAGGTCATTGCTGCTCAAGTTCTTGGCTGCTTTAACTCCTGATCTGGTCATTCTCTTGGCTTGCCTAGGGCCCAGTAGCCTTCCATAAGGCCTATGCAGCATCATAGATCTCCTTTTCCCGAAGCCCTCTAAGCCTCTTTGTATTCTCTCAACAGTCCCTGGCCCAGGATTTCTGTGCTACATCCACAGCTATGGGGTCACTTCACCTCCTGCTAGGGTTGGTGGTGGTAATTTAGGACCTTTTGATCTTACCAACAAGCATTTAATTAGACTAACGTTTTTGCAACAAGTTTACGAACTTAATTGTCAGACCTTGTATATATTTAGGAGGTTGAGGTATCCAGGATAGAATACAGACTTGACAAATAAACCTGAGGTATCACACAGTGGATTACAGACTTGAAAAATGAGGCTAACCATTTTACAAATGTATGAAACAACCTCACTGACAGACAAGAGGGAGGAAGATGCCGATCTAAGTAACTTCGGAAATGAATAGCATCTGTAAGATGTAAGACTAAAGAAAAAAATGAACTAAGTGTTGTATTGTATTGCAGTTTGCAAAATTTCTTCCCGTGTGTATGGAATAAGAATTATGAAAACACTCTTTATGTATATGGAATTGAACAATTGAGTAAAAGAATCAGATGACTGTGGCCAGTTTTGTCATTGTTGGGTCTGAGGGTACAGACCGAGAAGGAAAAAACTATAAATGATGCATGTGCTAAAAGATGAGAGGTCAAGACATCATTATGAATCCATGTTTAATTTATTATCAATATAGGTGGAGATATACACACACATATTCTGTAGATTGATAGATGATAGATAGATAGATAGATAGATAGATAGATAGATAGATAGATAGATAGGATAGATGATGATGAATATATTCACGGGTTTGTGTACATGCATATTTTTCTTTTTCATTTCAGTAGAGAGGGCATATAACCAATGGCCTGCAGTAATAATGAGCACATCTATTTTCCAGATCTCAGTTTCTAATACCTTTCTTCAATTAAAGAAGCCACGCCTGCTTGAAGACAGCTGATTCTTAGAATGGAATAATAAATATACAAGATGAGCCTGGGGCAATTATAACAACAGAAAATAAGAGCATGCTTAAAACCAGAACACGCACACACAATGATGAGATATATAAAAAGGATACAATGTCCAACTTAAAAAACTTCCAATTATCAAAGGTCGAACATTTAATCAAAAAAGAAGTACAAGTATGATAGAATGAGATATATCGGATTACAGCTAAAATATAAATTGATACCTCAAATTCCATACTTATAAAGTAAATGATTGAATACATAAATGCTGAGGAAAAAGACAATTATTTTTTGCAAAAGAATTATAAATAATTTATGTAGATACTCCACCCTCATAATGGTTTTGCTTCACTCTCCACTCCTTACCTGTGACTTGTGCATAGTGACTTTCTTCCAAAGACTAAGGTATAGAAAACGGGAAAGAAGTAATTTACTGTGTTAAAACTTGACCTACACTTAGTCAGGTGATCAAGGTTAACTTCAACAGTGATTACATGCTAATAGTATGAACTCTGGATATGATCCAGTGAAAATGATACATTACGTCTGTGGTTTCCCTCTCAAAAATCCCAGTCTAATCATGAGAAAAAAAAATTTTTGAGAGGGACATCCTACAGAATATCTGAGAAGCATTCCTCAAAGCTGTCAATATCATCAAAAACAAGGAATGTCTGAGAAAATGTCACTGCCAATAGGAGCCCTAGGAGACATAAGCATTAAATGTAACATGGTATTCTGGATGGAATCCTACCACAGAAAAAGTAACATTAAGTTAAAAACTAAGGAAATCTAATTAAAATGTGGACTTTAGTTAATAATAAAAATATATTACTCTTGGTTTATTAATTGTGTCAAATATACTACACTAAGATAAATGTTAAATATAAGGGATACTGGGTATGGGTATATGGGACTTTATATGTATTCACAACTTTCCAATAAATCTAACTCTATTCAAAAATAAAATATTTTTTAGATTAAATAACAAAAAAATACAAAACACACCTTAGTTTCTTTCAGATAGAGCTACTAAACACATATGACTCTCATCCCTGAAACTGGATTAAAACTAAAATGTAAAAATAGACAAGAATCAATCTATAACAGCAAATTTCTTCAAATGATAAATTAGATGGAGCATATTTACTGGCTGAAATTCATAGAAAGCTACTGTTTAATGTAAGCTTTGAGGGTGTGCAAGAGAAGTTGTAATACAATTTTCACACTGACACCCTAAAGTACTCTTGGCTCAGATTCAGTAAGTATAAAATTGTGCAAGGGTAAAAATTAGGATTGAAAACAGAGTCCACTTCCAATCCCTTTTTTACCCTCAATTCATTATGCAGAATTGAGGCCATTAGCATTTACATCAAGGAAAAACAGCAACTTATTCTTTAATGCAATTGATTGAAGAATGTGGAGAAAACTGACATTCTACTGTGGGTTTTATTTCCTAGAAAAAAAACCTTCTCAGTCTAGCACTTGGAAAATCCACTTCCTCACAGAAGCCTCTCAACTAAGGTGTCATAAATTGAAGTCCAGGAATCAACATATCCCATTCTATCATGCATTGAGCTCCTGGTCAATTTGTGACCTACAGTAGTGATTAATTACTATTATAAACCTTTAGCTTTATTGTCTGACTTTCAAGAGGCAAATGATAAAACTGCCATTTGTGGCCTTCTTGTGGTTAAATGGGGCCCCTCCAACTAGTTCTAATCAATGAGCACCACTTCCAGGTTGGAGCATATAACTGTTGACAGAAGAGTCTCTAGTGCTCTTTCTTTCTGCCATGATGACCAATAAAAATCCAAACTGTGACTGCTGTGCCAATATAAGCCCCAAAGTGAGGGCAATTTAAAACACAATGTAGATCCAAACCACAGATGGAAATTCAAAACAAGCAAGAAATAATACTTTGTGTCAAGCCACTACAATTAACTTACTCCTATTGATGCACCATCTATTGGAAAAATGTATCTGTAATAGAAACAATCCTACTGATCAGACAGCACAGGGACCCAGCCAACTATCCATTTCTTCTTTCTTAAATATAAATATCAATGATAATAATTAGGAAAAAAAGTCAAAGGGAGATAATTTCAAAAATAAAGAACATATGTGATAATAAGCCTTGTAAGAAATAAAGAAAAATAATACAAATAAAAACCTCTAACAAATATAAGAATTACATCCTTAAAATAACAAAAATGATGCTGTATAAAGGAAATAAAGAATACAAGAGAACCTTTGGAAATTGAAACTATGATCACCACCCACAACAAAATATATATTGGAAACTCTGAAAATATATTCAGATAATAATCTTACAGCTTGTATAGCCAAGATGGCAAACAAATTAAAAATATGAGAGGAAGATTATGAGACAGACAGGGCCAATCTGCATTTGAGCCTTATAATAATATGGAGAAATCTCAGAGGGAATATATTTTTACATTAAAATTCCATTTCAAATTTAAGTGTTTTATGCATTTCAATTTTAACAACTTTTATCTTTCTCTGCATTATTTTTGACATTGGGAGATTTTTCTGTTTCTTTTCTTCCTTTCTTTTTTTTTTATGCTTAATAATATATATCTACTTGGTTTAGAATATGTTTCCCATGTTTCCAAAACATGAGCAAGCTTGTACTCCATGGAATCAAACATTAAAAACCCAAGATTCTTTTTTTCTTTCTTTAATAATTTGAAAATTATGCCAAGTTTTAAAAAAATAGAAAAATTTAAAGATAAAGGAAGAAAATGCAAGGAAAAAAATCTTGTTCTCTTTAAATCACTAAGTTAATGTTACATGAAACCTACTTGACTAATAAAATTTACCAAATATATTGATTTAGCAAATTCAAAACAGAGGCTGTTATATAGGAAGAAATATATGCACCTGGGCAACGATTCCAAAACAATCACATCTCTATTATTTTTATCTAAATTAAATCCTTTATGCTTAAACCAGTAGCTGCATTTTCCACATATGAATTATCTCTTGGAATATTATACCTGAAATAAATTCTATTTCTAGAAGTCAGGAAAATAGTGACATAATTGTAACAATAGTGACCATAATGTGGATGCTGTACTGTATGCATTTTAATATTAAAAGGCATATTTACCTGTCATTTGTAGCCATGCTATTTTTCCATCCTCCTGTCTTTTTAATACTAGTCTTGGCAGGTACTAGAAAGATCATTGAGATTTCCTATGGTTTATGACCCAAGTTGACAACTGTGACTTCTTCTTTGTAGCATTCTGATGGTTAATGTCATATAAGATTCACCTTTTATCATTTCAGAAGCCGCTGACATGGAGCACCTGTTTGATGGATGACCTGAGCTCTGCTATTCCCATCAGAGGTAAGCAGCAAGTTCTACAGGAAATTATTGGAGGAAGACACAGTGAGGGAGAGAAAGAGAAATGCGGGGGACCTGCCCCCGCTGACCAGGGTTCAAGAAGGTGGACACGGAGTCGGCGATACGAAAGACAGAAAATCTTTGTTACAGTGAAAGACAGAAAATGGAGAGATAGAGTGCAGGGGAGGAAAATAAAGAAGGGAGACAGTGGAGACACCGGGGGAGTTAAAGAGAAAAGTGTCACACTTTATTACAATAACGTGTCCTTTTTATAGGGACTTTTGACCATTATCCAATTACAAGTTTAAATTCCACATGGTCTTGATGTATTTTTCTCTTAAGACCTTTAGTCCCTATAATTGTTCTCCTTAGGGCACACTGTGACCTTTTCTATAATCCCATCTATAATAATCTCTTTTGACCCAGACTCAGTTTCTATATAATCTGTAATCCTGGGTGTGAATTCTAAAGAGAATCTCACTTTTGATATTTAATTTTGGCTTAACTGTACTCTCAAGACTTATCACAAACCTTAACAAAACATACATTTTGTAATAAAAACACAGGCTTCAAGGGAATACAAATTTGAGGAACACATGTCTAATCAACAGTACTTTCAGATTCACCAAGCCCACTAAAGTCAACCTGCATGCCCCTCAATATTGGGCTACACGGCCCTCAACATCTCCCCCTTTTTTATTATTTAAAAGGCACGCCTGTGACCCCAGGCGGCTACGAGCGACAGTGCCTGTCTTAGGTGTCCCGACAATGAAATAATAACCTTACCCGTCATTGGCACTTGATCCTCTAGCGATCAAGCCCTGTCTTAGGTTGGTTACGTTCAAGTGGGTCCTTACCCGTCTCTGGCTAGCCTGTCCTCGCTGAAGATTAGGGGTAGTGGGGCTAATAAGCAGGTGGCTAAACTTGAGGCTTTGCCTTAAGTTTGATCTTATGTATATCGGCTTGAATGTCCAACATTTGTTTAAGAAAACATCTAATGAGGACGGGGAGTAGGCACAGAACCAAACAGAACACAGGCGGATACATTAACAGAGCGGCAATTGAAGTACAGGGAGTATCTGGTCTACAGACAGTTACAGTTTGGAAGTTTTTACCCATTGCTCCTGCAAGTTTCCAAAGAAAGTTTTGTTGATACTGAGTGTCAGTTTTCCATATTCCAGCAGCCAGTCCCCTTGTCCAACTCATTTGGTTACTTTGAGACCAGTCCAGAATGTACCGATCCACTCCAGGAATGTTGTATCTCACCGGCATGTTACCATGGCACCTTTTCCAGGGGACAGCTTCAGTACTAATTCCGATTTCCTCATCACACGGCAGAAGTGATTGTGGCATTTTTGCTTTTACCTTTTGTCCTCCAGACCAATCACCTAATGAATTAAGACGAACATTCCATCCTATCTGGGAGTTACTAGTGTGTAGAGTCACATAAGAACTACGTAAGCACCCAGTGACCGATACATTGTTTGAAATGCAAACAGGCAGTCCCGTGCCATAACCGGTATAGTTAAAGCCCTTTTCCGTTTTCCAGTCAATATGACCACTGGATGGCAGTCCTAAAGCATGAGTGTTATTAACATACACAGGAATCTCAGGTCCCTCCCAGACAGATGGATGGAGAATGGGTGGATCTGGTACGTAGGCCCAAACGTCTCTCCAAGGGCCGATGAGGGCACATCAGCAGCAACAGTAGCAGCAACATTGCGTGGCTGGAGGTTGTTGATGTGACGTCCAGCCGTTAAGGATTTTTCTGTAGAAAGAACACAAATACATCCTCGTCCCCTTATAATTATCACGGGGTCGGGAGAGAAAAATTACTGATAAAATTGTTTAAGGGGCCTTATTGTAAGGCCGTGATGCGATCAGGAATCCAAATAGGTGAATCAGAGTCTTGTGGAAAAACACAAGCATATCCTCGTCCACAGGTAAGAAGGACATCCGGCCCTTTCCATTGACCAGTTAAAAGGTCCTTCCACTGAACGAGGGGCCTGGGCTCTGTGGCCTCCGGATGCCAATGTTTATACATGTTGGAATGTCCATCATTGTCCACATTACAGATATTAATTACAAACATTGCATGTTGAAGAATTTGATGAGGTGAGCTATATTTAAACTCCCCCTCCTGTAATTTACAAATTTGAGTTTTAAGCGTTTGATGAGCTCTTTCAACAATGGCTTGACCTTGTGGGTTATAAGGTATACCTGTATGATGTTTAATTTGAAAGCTATGACAGAATCCTTGAAAAGTTTTAGCTGTATAAGCTGGGGCATTATCTGTTTTTAAAGCTTTAGGAATGCCCAAGTAAGTAAAACACTGAGTTAGATGTTGGATAACATCTTTAACCGCTTCTCCAGTGCGGGCTGAAGCAAGAATCACATGAGAAAAGGTGTCAACACACACATGAACATAATTAAGTTTGCCAAAAGTAGGAACGTGTGTGACATCCATCTACTTGCCAGCGCTTCTACCAGGGAAATTGTATAGGGATTACTAGGGCCGTATTGTGTACAGGCCAACTTTAATTCTTTCATAATTTTATATGGAAGCGGCTCCCAAACGGGCTCTTCCCATTCTAAATCTACCGGGAAGCAAGCTGAAAATGACATGTCACCTTTGGCTTCTGCTTCACGAATTAAGCCTTTTAAGCCTGTTAACTGAGGACCGGGGGGGCCTTGACGTTTTGTTTTAGTTCTTTGAGACAGAGGGGGGGCAGAAGGCAAAGCACGTTGTAAAGACCCGTAACCATCGTCATGATGGTACCGTGCCGCCTCCTCCCCCAAGGTCTCTTTATCTTGTGGTTAAGCTTTCCTCCCCCTGGATCTTCGGTCTCAAAGTCTTTCTCTGAGCCAGAGTCTTCTGAATCAGAGGTTTTTGGACTAGTAACTGGGAAAAGATTACTTTTTGAGCCTTTTGATGGCTTTTTATCAGTAAGTGGATGAATCTCTCCGCGATCCCCTGAATTTTTTAACATAGATTCTCCTAAATCTTGAAAAAGGGTAGATGACTCATGTCTAGGGTCTAAGGAGTCTCGGAAGAGGCCCCACAAACTAAGTGTCTCATGAGGCACCTTCTCCGGACCCCATTTAGTGTAAAACTCCTTTAGTTGTTTTCCTACCTTTTCCCATGTTTCTAAATTTACTGTACCCTCCTCCGGGAACCAGGGGCAACATTGTTGAACGAATTGAAGAAATTTACTAATTTGATGAGCCTGTACTTGTACCACGACCCCTTAATGAGGTCTTGATAAGATTAATATATAGCGACGGTCCCTGGATTCAGATTGCCCCATTTTTTAATGTCAGTAAGAATAAAGGATAGAAAGAAACAATCACTCGATGTCCACTCTGATGCTCGTCTGGCCGCGCCCTCGCGGGACTTAGTCTGTCTTGGCAAAAGCTCTGCGGTATAAGCCCCGCACTGGTGGACTGGGGCGACCCCGGAGAGTTCGAGTCGGCCACTCACAGCCCAGTCGCCGTTTAGCCTTACGACAGAGAACGGAACCGCAGATTAGAGCCCATTCAAGTTCCGTAGCAAAAGCCGTGGAACTATATGCATTCACTCACACAATCACACTCTTGCACACGAAATGGTTAGTAAGATATATGTGTTCTAAGGACCTATTGTTTATATTCTAAGCTAAAACAGCACCTTATTTGTGCTCTTAAAATTCTATGACTACCCCAGCACTTCTTATATTGAGTGCAAATACTTATTATTACTCCGGCACTTCTTATATTGAGTGCAAATACTTATTACTACTCCGGCACTTCTTATATTGAGTGCAAATACTTATTACTACTCCGGCACTTCTTATATTGAGTGCAAATACTTATTACTACTCCGGCACTTCTTATATTGAGTGCAAATACTTATTACTACTCCCGCACTTCTTATATTGAGTGCAAATACTTATTACTACTCCCGCACTTCTTATATTGAGTGCCAAGATTATCCACTATCAAACCTGGCGTCACCAACCAGGGGGTCTGCAGTACCCTCAGTGGAAGCCTAACCGTGTTGAAAATTAGAAGACTTACCTTCAGGTCCCTGTTCGGGCGCCACTTGCGGGGGGCCAGCCCCCGCTGACCAGGGTTCAAGAAGGTGGACACGGAGTCGGCGATACGAAAGACAGAAAATCTTTGTTACAGTAAAGGCAGAAAAAAGAAAGCGGAGACACCGGAAAGAGTTTCTCAGAAGTGTCACACTTTATTACAATAACGTGTCCTTTTTATAGGGACTTTTGACCATTATCCAATTACAAGTTTAAATTCCACATGGTCTTGATGTATTTTTCTCTTAAGACCTTTAGTCCCTATAATTGTTCTCCTTAGGGCACACTGTGACCTTTTCTATAATCCCATCTATAATAATCTCTTTTGACCCAGACTCAGTTTCTATATAATCTGTAATCCTGGGTGTGAATTCTAAAGAGAATCTCACTTTTGATATTTAATTTTGGCTTAACTGTACTCTCAAGACTTATCACAAACCTTAACAAAACATACATTTTGTAATAAAAACACAGGCTTCAAGGGAATACAAATTTGAGGAACACATGTCTAATCAACAGTACTTTCAGATTCACCAAGCCCACTAAAGTCAACCTGCATGCCCCTCAATATTGGGCTACACGGCCCTCAACAGAGAAAGTAATGTGCATTATATGTAGACTGACAAAATGATTTCCTTACAATTCTAAACTGGCATAGCTGAGAACAGCAGTGAGGAAAAAATGTCCCATCAGTATTTAAAGAGCTGATCATACAACCAACTTGACAGGCCATTTGTAAATGCAAATTATGGAGCAGAACTGTAAGTTATGGGGGCCATTCTGCCCTCACTCATACTTTTCATATTTCAGTTTTACATAGCACAAAATAAAGGAAGTAAAATCATGTGCCTGTTTCATTGCTTTATACCTGTGATTCTCAAAGTGTGGTTCCCAGAATTGTCATTATTGGTGAGAACTTGTTAGAAATACAAAGTTTCAGACTTCACTACAGACCTACTGAATCAGAAACTCTAGGGTGAGTTCAGCAGTCTGTTTTAACAATCCCCCCAAGTGATTGTGATGGAAAATCAAATTTAAGACCACTTCCTTCTACAATCAACATTTACTCTCTTAAAATTCCCAAACATGTAATAGCCACATGAACACATCTTTAATTTTTTTAAAGGACTTGTTACTATAATTAATTCATAAGAAGAGAAACTAACACTGGCAAAATTAAATTAATCCAACTCTATTGCATATACACACACAAACATACACATATGATATACAGTGCATCTAGGTACTGTTTTAGCAACAGTCATTACATTAGAAAGGTGATCATAGAGCCACAGGTTGGAAAATTACTTAGAAAATGCATACCATGTTTAAAGTAGATGAACTGTCTATAATCAAGATAATAATCCAATCAATAAAGTGTGTTACATGTGTTTATCCAATTTGCAGTTTAGCATTTCTGATAACAGAAAATGTACCACTTTGTAAGGCAGCTCAGTCTATTGTTAGCCAATGCTCCTGTGATGGGGTTGAAAAAAAAGGCAGCCTCATTACAAAACACAAGCAGAGCTTTCAAGGCATCTGAGAACAGTGGAAGGAATGGGACCTAGATAGAAAACTTCCAGAGAAGCAGGGCCATTCTTAGGTGAGCCGAGAATTGCCAACAAACACCTTCCTTTAAGGGCACTTGATGATTCTGGGTGGAAAATATTAGTCCTCAGGTAAAGAAAGACCAATGGAGTTTTGGGTGGCTCTTGTAAAAAACTGGAAAATGTAAGTGCTGAAATATGTGGTCTGTTTTGCCACAGGATAACACTAAGCTCTCAGCAATGTAGATAATGGACATCTAGGCTAGAAGCTTCTACATGGCAAGGGAAAAATTTCTGCAGTTTCAGTGTTCAGTAAACAAATTCTGACGGAGGTGGGGAACCATAAGGGGAGCAGGATAGGAAGGGAGCTTTCCTCAAACACAAGACTGATTTTCCAGTATTAGAGTTTTCTTCAGGAAAACAGAAAATGATCTAGAAATGGTAAAAAGAAAGATTTCATACATTGAATTACATGCTTATAAAACTTTTGAAAGAGCTTAGAAATAAAGGTTGGAAACACAACTGCTATTGTTAAGAAAATGAGAAGCTGGGGAATTTTAGGAGCTGCCCCCAATAATCTCTGTTGCATATATCACAAAAACGTGTAACTCCAAGGAAGAGGAGGCAGAGGCTGATGGCAAAACCTCTTGCTATGTGTCAAAGCCCATTTGCTTGATCACCACTGCGGGAGCTATAATGGTTTCTCCTTATCCCCTACATTCTACATTATACATATACTTCTTGTTGGTAAGTCCCAAACTGCAAATATGCTTGCAAAACTGCCTTGAAAATTTAGTGTCTAGGCTTTTCCAAATCCTATGTTACTGGGGAGAGCCTAGAAAGGAACAAGAAAAATGTTAAAATATTAAGACTCTCTTACTATCTACCTCTTAGACTGGTTTTTATTCTTATTAATCCTCCTATGCCAGTTATATAGCATCATACTTCTGCCTAATTGTATGTAATTAATCTTTTTACAAATGAAGACACACTCATATTTTCTCCAAAGAGGAAAGACACATAGTTCCACTCATCAGTATATCACCTAGTCATTTCTATAAATTGTACCATTTCTTGAAGATGCAATTCCTCTTTTAGTGCCGTCATAATCTCACTTTGATACTGTGTAATCTAATGACCAAATAAATATCTAAAAGTAAATTTTATATAATTTTTGTATAATATAAATATATGTATATATTTGCAACTATCACTAATACTCTGTGTGAAATATTAGAGAGAGGGCAGAAGGGTTAATAAACACCAATATATGCTTAACAAAGCCAGGAAAACTATGCATACAAACGTCTCACAATTAAGTTTGCAAATTTGTAGCAACAGTATTGCTAACTTTTTTTGATATCAGCGGAATTATTCATTAAGAATTTGGACCAACTGGACAGTTAACCAAGTTGACTATTTGAAAGTGCTGTAAAGGCTGCATGAAAAAGTCAGACGACCTGAATTTTTCATCAACAATCCATGGCTCTTGCATCACAACAATGCACCAGCTCACATGGCACTGTCTGTGAGGGAGTTTTTAGCCAGCAAACAAATAACTGTACTGGAACACTCTCCTTATTCACCTGATCTGGCCCCCAATGACTTCTTTCTTTACCCAAAGATACAGAAAATATTGAAAGGAAGACATTTGGATGACATTCAGGACATCAAGAGTAATACAACCACAGCTCTGATGGCCATTCCAGGAAAAAAGTTCCAAAATTGCTTTGAAGAGTGGACTAGGCACTGGTGTCGGTGCATAGCTTCCCAAAGGGAGTGCTTCAAAGGTGACCATATTGATATTCAGCTATGAAGTATGTAGCATTTTTTCTAGGATGAATTCATGAACTTAATTGTCCGACCTGTATTTGCTACAGACCGCATTTCTGTAATTTTTTATAAGGTATTTATACCTACTACTACTTGTAATTTTTACCACTCATTTCACATTCCCTTTCTCATCAACCAGAAACACCTGGATGTGTTTCTTTATCTGGTTGGGCAATCCAAGTTCATTTTTGAATTGTATGAATAAGCCCTCAATGGCCCTGCTTGTGTTTTGGTTTGCCAATCATCTTTACCACTTAGCAGGGAAAAATAGCTTCTGAGAATGGATGCATGGAAAGTGAATATTTTCGAACTGCTCTATCATCCTCCTCCTTGGTAGTACGTACCCTTTGTGAGCTGAGAGGCTTGATAAGCACCAAGGGGCCAGTGGTCTTCCCAAAGATCATGGAATCCTATTGCTTTGACTCCAGCAAGATCTAGCTGCTGTTGGATGAGGACTGACCAATTGTCTTCTAGTGGGATCAGGAAATACTCTCCTCCCCTTCCCCATCCACTATGCTGCCCTGTGCTCAGAGCACCCAATTGAAGGTACTGGAAGTTTTTTATTTTTATTTATTTTTAAGATTTTATTGGGGAATTGGGGGAGGGGAATAGCACTGGGGAATCTGGGAAGGGGAACAGACAAGTTGCTGTCTTTTTGTTCTTCAGTCTAGTTGCGGAGGATGTTGCTTCACCGGCCATGTTGGTATCATCATTGCGCTCTTCCCGGATGAGGCAGATCCGTCACCAGCCTCTGGATGTCGCTCACCACAGCTATTGGCAGCTCACGCTGGCTGCCAGCCACTCACGCTGACTGCCAGCCACTCACTCTAGCCTATGGCAGCCTACTGCAACAGGGGCTGCAGCCAACATCGTAGCCAGGGGTCACACAGCCCAGCTCCAGGTGGAGCTGTTGTTAGCTGTAGAGGGCAGTGTTACTGGCCCTCATTTGTGGGATCCGAACCGTGGCCACTGGCATCCCAAAACCAGTTCTTAACCAATGCGTCACTCGGCCGGCCCTGTTTTTATTTTTTAATACGACTGTTTGCAGCTTTGGATGTTTCAAGATATTGCTCATACATAATTATTGGAGAACATGGAAATATCATATCCATTTCACTTTTTTTTTTTGAAGCATCTAGAAAGTACTTCCCTAATTCTTAGTAAACATGAAGTCTCATCAACATCAACAACAGTTCAGGCTTGTTGGTTAGGAGTTGTCTTGGGACACCAGCTCTGAGCAGCAGGGCCGCGGTTTGGATCCCACATATGAGGGCTAGTGATGCTGCGCCTTCTACAGCTAAGATGATGAACAACAGCTCAACCTGGAGCTGGACTGCTGTGGGTCACCAGGTCACCAGCGTAGGCATAGGCTGCAGTGGGTCTGGCTGGAAATGAGTATGAGTTTTTGTGAGCTGCCGTGAGCCACAGGAAGAGTGAAATGATCACAATACAAACATGGGCCAGTGAAGTGATGTCCTCCACAATTAGACTGAAGAACAAAAGGACAGCAACTTGTATGTTCCCCTGCTCCGATTCCCCAACACTATTCCCCTCCCTCAATTCCCTAATAAAATCTTTTTAGAAAAACCAAATCAGCTCACCTACTCATTTATTTCTTAACTTTGGTGACCTAGAATTATACACACTTAAGCAACACCGATTGTGCTGCACAGTAGTTAGTGCTTACATATCTTAAATCCACATTCTCTAAGGCTAGTTTCCAATGTGACATGACCCCTCAGGGAGCTATCTTTGTACTCCCACTTTCCACCTGAATTCCTTCAGGTCTCAAGGGTTTTCAGGTCCCCAGCTGCTGGGGGAGTCAGTAGTGGGAGATTAATTGGAGTTAGTAATAGGTGGAAAGGAAATCACATTGATGTTGACATTGTACTAAAAGAGCTTAGTATTATAATTGAGTCATTCATGGTGCTATAGATTTTGAATATTCATTGAAAATAAAATAAAATAAATCATATCCAAGTAATTGACTACCTTTAAAATGTTTCAGATAATTCAATGTAGAAAACTAGTCATACAGTGATTTTTTTAAAAAGGACCTTACTTATTTTAATGTAATTCAAACTATTCTTTAGCTGGGTACACTGGTATTTTTTTTTTTTTTTTTGAGGGCAGTGTCACTAGCCCTCATATGTGGGATCTGAACCGGGGCTGCTGGCATCCCAAGCCAGCTCTTAACCACCGCGCCACTTGACCGGCCCTACATTGGGATTTTTAAAATATATAAATATTTTTAATAATAACTAAATATAACTTTCTTAAATGTCGATAGTTATGCTGTATAACTTCTTTCTATACTGGATTTCAAAATAAACTATTATAAAATATAGAAATGCAGATAAACATGAATTTAATGATTCACACTATCAAAATTACTTTATCCTAAAATTAAAAAGTAGTATATTATAATTTAAGAAATTTCAATCTTAGCATAATGATAACTTCACAATTAAATATATTGGCCCAGTAAATAATGATAGGAAACCAATTTATGAAAAGCTAAACTTCAAGTTAAGTATGATAGTTTTCCATTTAAATGTTAATGCACATTGTTAAAATTAAAAGTGCTCAGTACTAAAAATGATTTGCAGTCTATTATGGGACAATTTTTACAATTATGTATTTTATTGCTGTAGATGCAATGTTATCTTTCAAGTGAGTGAGAAGAGAGTATCTTTGTAAAAAAAAAAGATGTGCCTTTATTGAATGGCTTTTCTTTTTTTCTTCTTCAAAATACTTTTGCTTGATAAGAAAAAGACTTTGTGTCCTGTGTTTGGAGTGAATGTATGGTTTTCATTGGAAACAGCCTCAACTCAGCTTGCTATAGAAGGCATCAGGAGAGGAGAAGGCAAAGGGATTAGAAAGTACAAATTAGTAGCCACAATACTGCCATGGGGATATGAAAGACAGTTTCAGTAATATAATCAATGATGTTGTAAAGATTTTGTAACGTGTCAGATGGGCACTTGTCTTACTAGGAAGACCACTTCATGCTTCATGGATGGTGTAGATGCCTGAACAACTGCAGTGTACACCTGAAGATGAAGATGAATAATACTGAATGTCAATATATATATATTGCCATGGGGTATGGAATACAGCATAGGGAATAGAGTTAATGCTATTGTAACAGCTATATATGATGTCAGAGGGGTAGTAAACTGTGGGGGTATCACTTCGTGAGGGGTGCAAATGTCTATTACATTGTTTGTACACTTGAAATTAATATATATATATATATATATATATATATATATATATATATATATATATATATATATATATATATATATATATGCATCAGGAGCCTAAGGTGGGAGACAGGTAGAAATAAAAAGAAAAAGTAATTTGTAATAATTTGGAAGGAGACTTAGGACAAAAAAAAGCCAAACTACAATCACCATTTTCTACTAAGAATGTATGTTCCATGTAATGTAACCTCCCTATAAACCCCACCCCTAATCTTCTAAATTTCTTCCTAATCAAAGTATGCCTTTCAGAATACTATTTCTTTTGAAAGATTATGTTCAGGCTAGGTTTTCTGTCAAGCATGCATCAAATTTTAGCAAAGGCTGTCCACTGTGCATCTGAATCATAAAAATTTTTTAGAAAAGTATAAAATTACTTCAAAACAAAGAAGAATTACATAGTTGAATATAAATAACTAGACTTTTGATATCTAAGAGGAAGAGGGAAGATAGAGCATTAACACAGAAGAAAGATGATGAATCCAATAATGAGATATCAATGTCAGATTCCAAGCACATGTTATATCTCTTTGATGTTAGAAAATTAACTGGCAGTTGGAGAAATTTAATTGCTCTTGAAATAAAAAGAACTGGGTTCAAATCCTGAACATATACTAGCTCTGTGGCCTTGGGCAAGCTGAGCATATGTCTGAAGTTCACAAAATCTCAAAACTGCAAGAACCGTAAAAGCCATGTATTCCTCTCAGGGTTGTTTTGAGAAACAAATGATAAAATGATATCCAAAATTATTTGGCAAAATTACCAAGCAGATTTTGGTATGGGATCCTTAGAAAAAGTGACACGGTAGCACATGTGAGCGGCAACAGTTAGGAAAAATTATACAACCTGCTTGGAATCAAATGTCATGTATTTTAGCTTCATTAATTTGTGTTTTTCTATAAAGTAAAAAGTATCTGCCAATGAAGAATAGTGAGAAAAACCACTGATTTTTAAACAGACCATTCTGGAATTAACATTCTTCTTTTGTGTAATGATAATTGTCCAGCAAAGCCTGCATTTTCTTATATGTGAAAGGCTGGAAGGGGACATGAAAACTTGTGATGATAAGTGTTGAAATGTATAAAGCACTAGTACAGTTTATAGCACATTATATGGACTCAATACATTTCAGTTATTGTTTTCTGCCTTGTTAATAAAAAATGTGTGAAGGTCATTCTAAGGAAATTGGAAGTCAAAATAAGGTTGTAAAAAATGATACATAGTATTAACAGTAAGTGTATCATAATGCAAATATAACTAACGTTTGTTTTGATCTATTTCTAAAAGAGGTGTTAGCAGAAACTTCAGTGGCTATAATATTTGCAAGTTGCATCAGTACTAATAGTATTAAAATTATTTCTCTTTTAACAAAATTTTTCATTATCATTTTGATCAAAGAAAATTATTTTTTTCTAATTCACATTGGTCTTTCCCAAACATAGTCTGATTTGGTGAACTGCACTTTCTAAAGGATCAATTGACATCATCAGCATAAAACAGTAAAACAAATACTCTCCAATAAGCTAAGTTTATCAAGCCTTAACACATCCTCGAATCCATTCTGTGGCTGATTACAATCTCAGGATCAGCAACAGGCTGGGCTCTTTGCCACAATGTACTCTCATGACCCAAGAAGGTTGCCAAGCAGTTTGTTCACAGTTCAAAGTGTCACAAAGTGCAGACTGGCAGCTTTTGTTCAAAAAAATACTGCTGAAAAGGACATCGTAACTTTACTCTTATTGTCTTTCATCTCTTGCTTTTTAAGGATGTGTTCTCATTAAATATTGAAGTAGAAAGTGAAGAATATACATGAGACCTGGCAATTAAGTTCGCAAACTTGTAGCAATGATGTTGCTAACCTTTTTTGTTATCAGAGGATTATTCATTATGAATTTGGACCAAATGGACAAACAGCTAATGATGTTTACTATTTGGAAGTGCTGAAAACATTATGTGAAAAAGTTAGATGGCCTAAGCTTTTTGCCAACAATTCATGGCTCTTGTACCACAACAATGTACCAGCTCACATGGCACTGCCTGTGAGGGAGTTTTTAACTAGTAAACAAATAACTGTATTGGAACACCCTCCCTACTCACCTGACCTGGCCCCCAATGACTTCTTTCTTTACCCAAAGATAAAGGAAATATTGAAAGGAAGACATTTTGATGACATTCAGGACATCAAGGGTAATATGACAGCTCTGATGGCCATTCCAGAAAAAGAGTTCCAAAATTGCTTTAAAGGATGGACTAGGCACTGGAGTCATTGCACAACTTCCCAAGGAGAGTACTTTAAAGGTGACCATAATGATATTCAGCAATGAGGTATGTAGCACTTTTTCTAGGATGAGTTTGTGAATTTAATTGTCAGACCTCATATATAAACAATGTGTATACTATAAAGAAAATGAGTGAACACATGCGAAGTTCTTAGCACAGTGCTTGCTGAACAGTAAATGCCAAGAAAGGTGACTATGATTACCAATTAAAAAAATTCTTAGGTGGAGCCGGCCGAGTGGCGCGTTGGTTAAGAGCTAGATTGGGATGCCAGCTCTGAGCAGCAAAGTCCCGGTTCAGATCTCACCTATGAGGGCCAGTGACACTGCCCTCTACAGCTAAGATGGTGAACAACAGCAACACCTGGAGCTGGGCTGCCTGGAGACTATGTAGGCTGCAGCCCTTGCTGCAGTGGGTTGACATAAGCTTCAGGGAGTGGCCGGCAGCCAGTGTGAGCGGCCCGCAGCCAGCGTGAGCGGCCCACAACCAGCGTGATTGGCTGGCAGCCCGGTGTGAGCTGCCAAGAGCCACTGCGAGCGGCGTCCAGAGGCCGGTGACCGATCTGCCTCACCCGGGAAGAGTGCAATGACGATACCAACATGGGCCAGTGAAGCAAAGTCCTCCAAAACTAGACTGAAGAACAAAAGGACAGCAACTTGTCTGTTCCCCTTCCCCTGATTCCCCAATAAAATCTTTAAAAAAAAAAATTCTTAGGTGTAATAAGTTAGGAATATAATGTGATACAGGTACATTTGAACTTCCTCTATCTTATTCATTCTGCTCTATTCTCAAAGGAAACTGTTATCCTGAAGTATGATTTATCCATATGCGATATTTATGTTGAGATGGTTGACTTTAAAAATCAGTGCATATTTTATTAAATCTAGAATAAAACAAATATTCATCCATAAAAACTAATCTTGAGGCATAAAGAATTTGATCATAACTCTCAATAGTAATAATAATAGTAGAAGTATTAGGATAGATAGCATTTGTTATATATACATATATAGGCTCTTTCAGTTACTTCTAGGTGCTTTAACAAATTTACTTGTACAATAACTCTGTGATGTAAGTTCTATTATTGTGCACATGTTACTGTTACTGTAACAGAAAACCAAAGACATTAAATACCTTGACAAAAAACATATTCTTAAGTGGAGCCCTGGAGTTCTGATACCACATCCCCTCTTCTAATCAGTACTCCATACTGTTTCTCAATGAAAAAATACATAGAGGCAGTTTTAACAGTTGTTTTTTGACCACCAATTCCTCAATACTGTGTTCCATGATTCTGATGGAAAATTTAATAAAATAATGATTTTGAGATGCCACTATTTATTGATCATAATTAGTTACTACTACATTTCCCCTCACATTTTAACAATTGTCCTCAGAGACCTTCCTTGTAGTTGTCAGAAGTTAATCCCACATCCTCCCCAAGAAACAGAAGCCCTCAGTTAGGCATTGTGTCATGTTCTTTCCCAGGGTTAATAATATTTTTTATTTTGTCTATATCTTTTCTCTTGGTTCTTACCTAGTACTCCTAGTAAGGGGTAAGAAGTACCCCTAGTACTCTCCAAAAATAAGGCTCTAATTAGGCTCAAGAGTATATCAGCTCTCAAATTTTAGGGAACCTTTTCTAAGAATTGTCTAATCAGCCACTCACCCAGGCATTGTTAAAATGATTTACAAATGGCAGTACCAGGATTTTCTCTTGTCTGCAGAGTCTGCATTATTTTTGCCAAGATTTGGAATTATCAGACCCTAAGCTTTTATCAGGGTATTGGGTTTAAAATGCAGAATTTTAATGTATTTCCACAGTTATTAACCAGTTTGAGCATTATTTTTGTGGGTTTATAAAACACATGTGGTTTTCTTCCTGTGAAATTCTTCTTCATGACTTTTGGCTATACTTCTCTTAGATTCTTTGTCTTTTCACCAGTTGACATCTATATGCAAAATATATTTAGCAAATAAATATATAATAATTGATTTGTCTTGCAAATACTCTAGTTGATTTCCCATTTATTCTCAGTATGGTGTTTTAAAATAAATATGAAACTTTTTTAATATTAATACTTGCAAAATCACAAACATTTTTTTCTGTATGATGTGACTTGTTTAAAAATATTTTCCTACCCCATGTTGTTGCAGATGGCAAAATTTCATTTCTTTATTATGGCCAAGTAATAATTTATTGTATATATGTACACCTCTTCTTTATCCATTCATCCATTGATGGACACCCAAGTTGCCACCATATTTTGACTACTGTAAACAATGCTGCAGTGAACATATGGACGCATACGTCTCTTCGAAGTAGTATTTTCGGTGTCTTCAGATAAATACCCAGAAGTGGGATTACTGTGTCCTTTGTCTCTTGCTGTAGCCTTTGATTTAAAGTCTATTTTTGTCTGGTATAAGTTTTCCTACCCCAGCTCTTTGTTGTTTTCATTTCTGTTTTCATTGAATATATTTTTCCATCCCTTTACTTTCAGTCTGTGTACGTCTTTTGATCTGAAGGTAGTCTCTTGTACGCAGCATATGTGAGGGTCTTTTATTCTTATCCATTTGGCCACCTACGTCTTTTCATTGGAGCATTTGACCCATTTACATTTAAAGTAATTGTTGATAGATATGTAGATATTGCCATTTTATTATTCAATGTTTTATCTTTTTTCTTCTTCTTCTTAAAGAAGTCCCTGTAACATTTCTTGTAATATTGGTTTGGTGGTGATGAACTCCTTTACCTTTTTCTTGCCTGGGAAGCTCTTGAGCTGCCCTTCAATTCTAAATGATAGCTTTGCTGGATAGAATAGCCTTAGCTGTAGGTCCTTGCTGTCCATCACTGAATATTTTGTGCCAATTCCTTCTGGCCTGCAAAGTTTTTTTTTTGAGAAATCAGCTAACAGCCTTATGGGAGCTGCCTTACAGGTAGCTAACTGCTTTTCTCCTGCTGCTTTTAAGAGTCTCTTTGTCTTTAACTTTTAACATTTTAATTATGATGTGTGTTGCTGTGAATCTCTGGGTTCAATATGAATGGTCCAAGAATTATTGTCCTTAGTGGAGCAAATTCAGAGAAAGACAAATGTCACATGATTTCAGTTACATGTGGAATCTAGAGAACAGCATAAATGAACAAACAAAACAGAAACAAGCTATGAATACAAAGATCATTTTAATGGTTGCTGGATTGGGGGTGTTTTGAGGGGAAAGTTGAAAGTGCGGGGGGGATTAAGAAGTACAAATTGGTAGTTACAAAAAACCATGAAGATGCAGAGCATAGCATGAGGAATATAGTCAGTAGATTGGATTAACTATGTATGGGGTGAGATGGGTACTGCATTTATTAGGGTGATATATAAATCACTGTGTTGTACATCTGAAACTAATATAATATAGTATGTCAACTGTAACTGAAAATAAAAGGAACTATAAAAAATATTTTGCTACCCCAGACAAATAATAAATAGAGCTTTCTATAAGTTCTCCTAATGATTAAATTTTGACTTTCCCAGTTTAGCCTTTAAGATGTAACTATTTTTTTCATGATATAAGAGTAGTAAATTTATTTTTCTATAGATACAATAATTTGCCTCATCACTATTACCAAGTACATCTATCACCTTTCAAAGATATATTGTGTTCGAAGCCCACAAATTTTATATGCAACCATCAAAATATTCTGTCGTGATCTCTGTCTTTGTTCTAATTCTATGCTGTCCCTGTCTGCCAAGCCCAGCTCTGTTACGAATTATACTTCCTTGCCCCAAAAAAGTCAGACTTGGCCCTTGGTACCCTTGAATACTGATAAATATGAAGATGTGGTATATGTCACTTTTGAGCAAAGTGACATAAAGATCTGGGTCCTGGGGCTACCATATCTGTTTTTCCTCTCCTACAAGGTTTTTCTGTCGACCATAAATAAACTTTTGTTGTTATAAATTACTGAGATAGGGAGGATCATTATTTAGCATAAAGGCTCAGTTTGATAAATTGTTCATGGTCTTTCATGTCTCTAGCTTAAAATGAACTGTCTGCTTTTCTTAGAGGCTATTTTTATGTGTGCTTTCCAACATTACTCATAATTTATATATTAAATAAAGCATCAGATCTTCTGATCTGATTTGGTAGTTGTCTCTGTCTTATCACAATAACCTTCTAATATAATTACAATAGAATATATACACGGTGCGAAAAAATGTCTATACATTTCAAGAAAGGGAAAAACTGTGTTAAAATTGTAATACACAATATATACTGATAATAAAAAATGAATTCAGGTCACATTTGACTTCTGCAATTACAGGAGATGCTCAAAGTGGTTACCATCAGCATCCAGACAGTTTTGATTATGGCGAACTACAGCTTGAGCAACATTGACCAAAGTGTCCACTTTTGTACATTTTTTTTGGCACCCCTGCTATTATAGTAGATTACACACTGTGGCTAACTTATCTATTTATTCCTTTTAAGTCTCTTCAGAGCAGGATTTTTCATGTATACACTTCAGTAACTATCTCTGCGTTTAGCACAGGTATACACTCAATATGTTTTTGTTGAAATAAGGAAGTTAGAAACTAGTAAAATATGGATAGAATGAATATCACATATGTTTATCCCTACTGAGGTTAAGAGATATTGACTAGATCTCCTCAGGCTGTAGAGAAGTAGGAAAGAGGCATACACTTGAATTTTAATATATTATCAACTCTTGTTGGGGGGGGGATTTCCCCAAAACTTTAAACTGCATATTTGGGTCAACACTCTGAAATAGTAACCTCTGTAAATACCAAACTTCCTTCTATAGTAAGTATAGTCAATCACTGAGAAGCATGTAGAACTTGTGGTTCATTTTATTATTTGTCAGTGTTACACATATGGAGAAGGTCCTATGACCCTAAATACATGAAAACAACTCTTGGTTATGAACTCAAACCCAGTACATAAAGTAATTACCAGCAATGAAATCAAAGAGCAGTTTAGGGCCGGCCGAGTGGCGTGGTGGTTAAGTGCTGGCTTGGGAAGCCAGTGGCCCTGGTTCGGGTCCCACATATGAGGGCCAGTGACACTGCCCTCAAAAACAAAACAAAACAAACAAACAAAAAAGACAAAGAGCATTTTATACCCATTATTTTGTGAACATCATCTAACTTGAGTCTACTGATGAACAACAAATGAAAAATACTCAATGTGGTCCATTCTTTATATGTCGATAACATTTATCCTGCTAAACATTATTTGAATTATTCTATTTCATATGTCAAAATGAGTCCCCATGCTATATTATATTTAATTTTAAGCAAATGACTTAAAAATTATTACTTTTGTATTCTCACTGACATCAGCTTAAGACAACTTCCACTTCGTCTTTAAAGTTGTCTCTCTGCTTCCAAGTTATCCATTTCTCTTCAACAAATTAATGTTCTACAAATATCACTGTCAATTGGTCCCCAAAACATTGACCATTTACAGCAAATAACTGAAAACAAATTGTTATACACTATGTATAGGTAAAATTTACAATCATTCTGAAGGAAAATCAGTAGATATTGAATCAACCTACTGTATTTACACATGATTTCTCTTAGAAGAAAATATAGGAAGTAAACTCTCAGACATTACCCTTAGTGATGTTTTTCTGATTTACGTCCTTGGAAAACAAATCATGAATGAACAAATAGGACTACATCAAACCAAAAAGGTTTTTCACAGCAAAGGAACCATCAACTAAGTGAAAAGACATCCTACTGAAAGGGAGAAGATATTTGCCCGTGATACATCTCATAAGGGGTTAATATACAAAATCTATATTTAAAAAAAATCATACAACTCAACACCAAAAAACAAACAATCCAATTTAAAAATGGGCAGAGGAGCTGAACAGACATTTCTCCAAAGAGGATATACAGATGGCAAATAGACATATGAGAAGATGCTCAGTGTCACTACTCATCAGAGAAATGCAAATTAAAACCACAATGAGATACCACTTCACTCCTGTCAGATGCCTTTTATCAATAAATCAAACACAAATATGTGCGAGGATGTGGAGAAAAGGAAACACTTGTACACTGTTGGTGGGATTGCAAATTGGTGCAGCCACTATGGAAAACAGTATGGAGGTTCCTCAAAAAATTAAAAACAGAAATACTTTACGACCTAGAATTTACCCAAAGAAATCCAAAAATCTGGGTATTTACCCAAAGAAATCCAAAACACTAATTCAAAAAAATATGCACCTCTATGTTTACTGGAATGCTATTCACAAGAGCCAAGATATGGAAACAACCAAAATGTCCATCAATATACAACTGGACAAAGAAATTTTGGTATATTTATACAATGGAGTATTACTCTGCCATAAAAAAAGAATGAAATCTTATCATTCACAACATGCATGGACCTAGAAGATATTATGCTAAGTGAAATAAGTCTGATTGAGAAAGAGAAATACCATATGATCTCACTTATATGTGGAATCTAAAGAACAATAAATGAACAAACAAAACAGAAAAAAAAACATATACACAGAACAAACTGATGGCTGTTGGATGGAACAGTGTTGAGGAGATGAGTAAGAAAGGTTAAAGGATTAGGGAGTACATATTGGTAGTCACGAAATACTCATGGGGATGTGAAACACAGTATTGGAAATACAGTCAATAATGTTGTAAAACTATATATAGTGTCAGATGTGTACTAAACTTATCAGGGGGATAGCTTCTTAAATAATATAAATGCTTAACATGTTTGTACACCTGAAAGTAATATAAAATAATATTAAATGTCAACTACAATTGAAGAAGTACATATATAGTCACAGGATGTAAAGGAATATTGTAATATTAATGATGTAATAATGTGAAGTCAATATTGTAATAGTTATGTATGGTGTCAAACTGGTGGTAGACTAGTTGAGATGATCACTTTCTAAGGTGTGTATATGTCTAATCATTATGTTGTTTTGTAAACCTGAAATTAATAATAAAAAATTAAATTAAATTAAATGATAAGAAAATTAAAAAACAAAATCACCATTGTAAGAATTGACCCTCTCTTGGGTAGAATAATCAAATACCATATGTTGTTTATAAAGACTCAATCATACAAAATTACATAGAAATGTTCAAACAAAAGAATACACAAAGTTGTACAAATCAAAGATAAATCCAATAAATTAGGGTAGCAATCTCATATCTCACAAAATTTAATTCTAGACAAATGTAGGAGAATATGTACTGTAGACAAGTAACAATAGAACATATTTAACCATCAAGAAAATATATCTACATAACACTAAAATTTTGCATTATTAGCAATAATTAATGAAATTGCAAAAAGAAACAATAAAAATGTAGCTTTGGATCTTTAACTTTATCATCTCACTGAGAGTTGAAAAATAGAAAAAAATTTAAGATATAAAGATTTAAATGCTACAATAACAATATAATAAAAATCAAATACATAAAAAAATGGATACATAGTAATACCTGTTTGTGAGCATAATTCATTCCAGAAACAAATTACTCATATTGCAAGACATCACTCGTTTACCAAGTTAAAATGTTATTAATAGAAATGTTTGCTTATCTTGCAGAACACTTGCCAACCAAGTTACTTGCAATCCAAGGTTTTACTGCATTCTAAGAAATATAGAAATTATCTGAATTAAGAAAATAAGCTTGAATAATAAATACTTAAAAATACTATAAACCTTTCATCAGTTTAAATAATTTCACAGGTTATTTTTACAAAATAATAGAAGTTTTTTGACACTCATCAAACATCCATTGCTCACTTAATATTCTACAGAAGAACTGATTTTTTTTCTAACCTCCATCTTTCATCCATGGGAATAAAAGTGTTTCTGGGAAAGCTGACCACTCTCATTGCCTTAGAAGAGTACTGATTAGTCAAAGTGTAATCCTTGTCAAGAACGAGTTCAATAATTAGCATTTAAATCAATATGTAAAAATAATAAGACATGATGATTAGTTTGCTTGTAATTACTAGGAAATGTTCCCTTTCTCTTACAGAAAGCTTTATCACAAAAAACTATGTTTCTTGATACTAAATACAGGCATGAATCTGCAGCCATATCAATAAGATCACGGCTTTGAAGAAAATACCAGGGGTGCCCAAAAAATGTATACACATTTTAAGAGATGTTAACACTTTGGTCAATGTTGCTCAAGCAGTATTTTGCTGTAATCAGAAGTGTCTGGATGCCGATGGTAACCACTTTGAGCACCTCTTATAAGTGCAGAAGTCAAACGTGACTTATATTCATCTTTTGTTATTGGTATATATTAATACAGTTTTTTCCTTTCTTAAAATGTGTATAGGTAGAATAGATAGACGCTGTACTAACTACCTCCCAGGAACACACCAAAATTACAAACAAATTATACAACATTCAACCCCAGAGGTCCCCGGAACACTAGTTGAACAGAACCACTAAATGAAGAACTTAAAGAGGAGGCCACGTCGGATCTGGTAGAATGGGCAGAGACGAGAGAGGGCGAGCCCCGTGAGGGAGGACCCAGACGTGGGGAGCCTTCTCTGGTTGGTGGAGAGACCCCAGCCGCACACCAAGCTCACCAGTCCAGAGTTCCATTGCCGGGAAGAGGAGTTCTAATATAGCCGGCAATAAATTGGTGAGGACTCTCTTTGCTTAGCTCGGTGAGGCTACCAGCGGCTGGAGAATCAGTGGGTCCGGCGCCCGGGCTTGCTCGCCGGTGAGCACTTACCTGATTACTGGTGGGGGGAGTGGCTGTGTGAGCTGGGCCAGAAGACTGCCGGGACAGACTGAACTGAGCACCTTTGGTGCAAAGGCTGGAGGTTTTTGGACTGTTGTTCCCCTGGTGTGGAGCCTGCACGCGAGTGGTGTACAGGAGGGTGCCATTTTGCAAGGGTTGGGCCCTCCCATGGAGGATCAGGTCCAGGACCTCATTGTTCTGGCGAATTTGGCGCAGAAGTGCGTGTGTGGGTGTGCGCACACACATGCGGCCTTGGATCCCCACCCTCCACCCGGCTTGTACTGCGTTGCCAGGGAAATGCTAGGTGGGTGCCCTCTGGCTCCAAAAGGCTGCTCACTGAGATCTGGGAGTGTAAGCTGCCTCGGATCCACACCCTCCACACGGCTTGTGCTGCGTTGCCAGGGAAACGCTGGGTGGGTGCCCTCTGGCTCCAACGGGCTACTCACTGAGATGGGGAAGTGCGCAAGCTGCCTTGGGTGCGGGCTCTCTGCACTGCGCGTGCAGAGTTGTCAGGCTGGTGACTGGTTGTCGGGCTGCTCGGCCTGATCTGCAAGCGGCTGATTGGGACAGGCTGAGACTGGGAGTTTTCCTGGGAGTGTTGGGCCGTGAGCTGTGTGCCTGCGTGATCCAGCCACGGCTCTCTTGGTGATCTATCTAATACATCAAAGCAATCCCAGAGCAACAGCCAGAACGAGAAAACAAAGAAACATGTCCCAAGTAAAAGATCAGAAGAAACCTCTAGAAATGGAACTAAATGAAACAGAGGGATCCAACCTTTCAGAGACAGAGTTTAGAACACTGATGATAAGAATGGTTAACAAACTTAGTGAGGACATAAGGAAGGATAGAGAAATCATAAAAAACAACCAGTTAGAACTAAAGAATACAATAACTGAAATAAAGAACACACTCGAAGGAATCACCAGTAGAGTAGATGAAGCAGAGGAGCAGATCAGCGATTTGGAAGACAAAATAGCAGAAATCACCCATTTAGCACAACAAAAAGACCAAAGAATGAAAAACAATGAAAATCGTTTAAGAGCCCTATGGGACAAGGTGGAACGAAACCATCTTCGAATCATAGGAATACCAGAAGGAGAAGAGAAGAAGCAAGGGGTCAAGAATGTATTTGAAAAAATAATGACTGAAAACTTCCCTACCCTGGTGAAGGAAATCAACATACATGCCCAGGAAGTGCAGAGGATTCCAAACAAGCTGAACCCAAGCAGGTCCACACCAAGACACATCAGAATTAAAATGGCAAAGATTAAAGACAGAGACAGAATCCTAAAAAGCAGAAAGACAGCAGGTTACATACAAAGGAAATCCTATTAGACAAATAGGATTGTTCAGAAACTCTGCATGCCAGAAGGGAGTGGCAGGAGATATTCAAAGTGACACAAAATAAAGGCCTACAACCAAGATTGCTCCACCCAGCATGGCTATCACTTAAAATTGAAGGAGAAATAGAGTTTCTCAGAAAATAAGCTTAAAGAATTCATTACCACCAAGCCAGCATTGCAAGAAATGTTAAAAGGGCTTTTTTAAACAAAAGGAAGGGGTAAACAAGCTAACCTAGGAAGACCAGGAATACAAATAACAAAATGGCAATACATATGCACCTATCAATAATTATTTTAAATGTGAATGGGCTAAATGCTCCAATCAAAAGACAGAGAGTGGCTGAGTGGATAAGAAAATAGGATACAGGTATATGCTGCTTACAGATGGAATAAGATATTTCATGGAAATGGAAATGAGAGAGAAAAAAAAAAGCTGTAGTACCAATACTTATATTGAACAAAATAGACTTTAAAATGTTTAAAATGACTACAATAAAAGACAAAGAAGGACATTGTAACCCTAATAAACATCTATGCACCCAAACATAGGAACTCCTAATTACGTATAATAGATTTTGCCAGACATAAATACAGAGATCAACAGTAACACTATCAAAGTAGGGGACTTCAACACCCCATTGTCACCAATGGACAGACCCTTTAGACAGAAAATCAACACAGAAAGAGTGGCCTTAAATGACACTTATACCAGCTGGACTTTGTTGACATTTTTAGAGCATTTCACCCTGAAAAAACAGAATATACATTCTTCTCAAGTACACATGGGACATTTTCCAGATAGACCACGTTAGGCCACAAAACAAGTCTCAGTAAATTTAAGAAGATTGAAGTCATATCAAGCAGATATAAAGGAAAAACTGATGGTTGCTGGCTGGGAGGGAGTGGGGATGAGGGAGAGGGGGAAGGTTTTGGACAGCGTAGGTTGGTGACTACAGTTTTGCCGCAGGGATATGGGGGTTAGTTCTGGGAATGTAATTGATAATATTGTGAAGAGACTATTATGTTAAGTGAAATAAGTCAGTCGGAGAAAGACAAGTACCATGTGATCTCACTTATATGTGGAATCTGAAAAACTGAATAAACGATCAGAGTAAACAGACTCATAGATATAGAGGAAAAACTGAGGGTTGCTAGTTAGGAGGGGGTTGGGGGAAAGGGGGAAGGGGGAGGGATTAAACAACATAAATAGACAACTTCAATATTGCCACAGGGATATGAAACACATTTCGGGGAATATAATAAGGTTGTAAACATTTTGTGGCATGTCAGATAGTCACATGTCTTGTTAGGGAGACCACTTCATGGATGGAGTAGAGGCTTGATCACTGCACTGTACACCTGAAGCTGATGTTGTATAATATTGTATGCCAACTGTAACTGAATATATAGATAGTCACGGGATGTGGAGTATATTGTGGAAGGGAGTCAAAGGAATTGTACTGGATATGTATGATATGGGGGGGGAATGGGGTGGTGAACTGGAGGTGGAGGGTTGTCACTTTGGGGGGTAAAGAGTATAACTATTGCATCATGTTGTACACCTGAAACTAATTAAAAAATTAAAATTAAAGTTAAAAAAATGTGTATACATTTTTTTGGGCACCCTTCGTGTATGGAAGAGAACTGAAACAAGTTAATTTCAGGGTATAATTAGCTCAAAAATCAAGGCTCACCTTTTGTCCTGTTTTACACTAGTTGCAGACAATGTGTTTTCATATTACTTAAGTAATTTCAGTTAGAAAGTTTTAACTACTGTCCTGTATTGATTCTTTCCAAATTCAAAATCAATTATCTCATGCCTGCTTTACTAAAATGGCCCCTAAACTACATCCATGCACTCTTCTGCACCATGGAGGTGTCTAACATTTAATCAGGTAAAGGTACATCAGTAAACCACACTGGTGCAAGAGTGGCTATTATGAATACCTGAAAATGTTCCCTGTCTTTGACTTGTGGCTTATCAACAATTCTACTGGAGCCAGGAATAATGCAAGTTGACTACAACCTCTTACAACGTCAGTCCTAAATACTATTTCCTGTTCAACATTTTAATTTAAAGTGGCTTCTTTTTTCTCTGAGTAACAATTACAAAACTTTTCACTAATAGTATACTGCATTGTCATTCTGTACTTTAACTTTTCTTAGACATTTCCTTGACTTCATAAAGGTCCATTTGCTGTACTTGCTTATATCCCCAAAACACAAATTCACAATGAATGATAATATCTCGTTGTACTAATGAATAAATAATATTTGGACAGTTAAAATATTTCAATTCTTAGGAAATTTGCAGTTCAGCATTGTAGAGTTGGTTATGTAAAATTAATCCGTGTAACATCACTGCCAAGGCAATTGTCAAGTGAACACAGGAGGGCAATTTTGTTCTTGGTAAGCAACATAAGTGTCTCAAGGACTTTTTGAAACACTTCGTAAGCACAATATCACAATGACATCTGTGGCTGGGAAAAGATCAACAGATGCATCAAATAGTATGAGATGGACTAATGTCTTCGAATAAAACTAGTGCATACAGGGAAGTTTAAAAATAGAAATGCCATTAGACTATGTAGGCAGCTGTCAATGAAAGCACTACAGAAGAAATTTCTCATTAGACAACACATGTATACACATAAGCAGTATCCACTAATTCAAAGCAGATTGTACTAAGTGTTCACTAACATTACAGTCTTTTGGTGCTGGAAAGAGAATACTCTGCTTGGTTTAAATCATACAGATTCAGTGGTAAACATTACCTGAATTCTATAGTTAATTCTGCTATGTCCCTCCCTTTTGTCTTCTCAAACTTGTATATTTTACTGGTAAAAACTTTTGAAATGAACAAAATAATAATGATCCTCACCATAAAGCTTAATTAGGGAAAGAATAAAGCTGTGAAAACCTACATCTAGGCAATGCAGTACCTCGGCAATGGGAACATTAAGTCAATGAGACTGAGGAATCCTCCGAGATGTCAGCTTACCACCATCTCTACTTCGTTCTGGCTCATGGTATTAATGAGAAAAACATGATTTCATTGCACCCTGTCAAGAATAATTTTTTTTTAAAAGTGGAGAATCCTGATATCCTATTAAATTAAGTAAATATTAGAAAATGACTTGTTCATAGGACACTGCCATATAGATACTTGAGATTAATTGTTGTTTACAGATTGCCTTATAGTATATATAGATGAGATTGTTTTATAATGGAGGAGAGAACATAAAATATTGTATACAATATTGACATTTAATTGCAACTAGATTAATTTAAGATACATGAAGAGCACATATTAGAAAGGTGTCAAATCTCTTCTGTTGAGGGATATTCAATAAACAAATAATAATCAAATAACCAAAAGATAAAAATGTTATTTTCTTGGATAAGAAGCCTCTTTGTTGAAAATAGTTCATCTCCAACTTGGAACATATTATAAAATAGTTCATTCCAACTTAAAACATATTAATATGATTCAATCAGGCTCTCAATAATATTTTGTGAAATATTGCAAAATAATTACACAGTGTCTCGGAGGGACACATTGTTCTCTGCCTTCTGCTCCTGTTTTTTTAAAACCAAAATTCTGCACCCTGGATTAGCACATGACCTCAGGGCAGACTCTTGATACAGTACTGACTATCCTCCCTGGAGAAAAAATATATACATTCTCTCTCTCTCTCTCTCTCTCTCTCTCTCTCTCTCTCTCTCTCTCTCTCTCTCTCTCTCTCTCTCCCCCTGCCCCCTCTGGTATTGTGAGCATTGTCCGTACTTTCTTGCGAGCTAAACTATATGTTTACATAATTTTATGTAACATCTTTAAGTATTTTGTATCAGAGGATGGTTTTCAAGCTATATAATCTTTCAGAAGACAAGACATAGAAATATCACATATATTTTGCTTCATATCCTAGAGGTCATTAAATAAAAAAGGCATCCAGAGTTTCTTTTAACTGCTACCTATGCCTTTGATAAAAATCAGTGGGGAAAAGTATATTATCCTGAGACTCACCTCTGATTTTGAACATTTATGGAAATTCCACAAGTTACATCATTGAGGCTGATTTGCAGGGATGAAAAAGGAAAAGGAATGTAGTTTAGGGCTTTTTGTAATTTATGGCTCACAAATAGTGATACAACACACAAATTTAATTGGTTTTCCCTATTCTGAAACAGATGTTTTAATTCTCATGTACTGTTTCTTTCTTTTTTTTTTTTTTTTTTTAAGATTTTATTGGGGAAATGGGGGAGGGGAACAGCGTTGGGGAATTGGGGAAGGGGAACAGACAAGTTGCTGTCTTTTTGTTCTGCAGTCTAGTTGCGGAGGACATTGCTTCACTGGCCCATGTTGGTATCATCATTGCATTCTTCCTGGATGAGGCAGATGGGTTGCTGGCCTCTGGATGGTCGCTCACCGTGGCTATTGGCAGCTCATGCTGGCTGCCAGCCGCTCACACTGGCTGCCGGCCACTCACTGTAGCCTATGGCAGCCCACTGCAGCAAGGGCTGCAGCCAACATCGTCGCCAGGGGTCGTACAGCCCAGCTCCAGGTGGAGCTGTTGTTAGCTGTAGAGGGCAGTGTCACTGGCCCTCATATGTGGGATCCGAACCGGGGTCGCTGGCATCCCAAAACCAGCTCTTAACCAATGCGCCACTCGGCCGGCCCTGTACTGTTTCTTTTTAAAGTAACTTAAAATACAACTAATCTTTTGCTTTTCTTCAATATCATGTAAATCTTACATTATGTTTCACAACAGTAAAGATGAGACAAATAATTTAATTTACAGTTCTAAATAACAGTTCTTAGCCTAGAATTTATATTCTCTCAATTTTGTACATAAAATAAAGGTAATTTTTATTTAACTATGTTATTTATAATGATCAGCCGTTTTATTAAAGATATTAAACAATAGATATCTGCAATTAATTTTGAGAAAGTATTAAAAGAAATTAATTTATCACAGAAAATATTAGTATCAGATATTAAAATACTACCAATATCGGTAGCCACAACTACATATTTATATTTTACATGAAAAGAGACATCTGTTTTTACTTCCAGTTATCCACTTGTTACCTAGATAAGATTCAGACTGGTTAAATGCCTAGCTGAAGATAATTGAGTGAATTCGTATTTGAACCTGGACTCTAACTCAGGTGTTCCCAAAACCTATGCCCTTGCAACTATAAATATATAATTAATAATATGCCTGAGAGAGACCAGGAGTAACCCTTATATATTAAAAAAATATTGTCTAGGGCCGGCCGAGTGGCACATTGGTTAAGCACTGGCTTGGGACTCCAGTGGGCCCGGTTCGGATCCCACATATGAGGGCCAGTAACACTGCCCTCAAAAAAAAAAAAATATTGTCTACTCAGTAAGCAACTTAAAGTGCTTAAGTTCGGGACTGTTTCTTTTGGGCATATTATTATATCTCAAAATATTATAAAAATGCTATTTGAATTGTAAAATAAAAAAATCTAACCCAGTTACATTCACTGTGAACAAAGCAAAGGTGGAGACTTGCTAACTAACTCTTCATCTTTGATGGAAGGGTCATCGTCTCACCTGATCATTGAACTTATTTTTATAAATTGACAATAAATTAAATCCTAAAGACATTAACAAATTTTAAAATAGCACTTGCATACTTGGAATGATTGTCATTAAAAGGAAGTATGAACCGTATAATATCAACTCCATAAATAGTTCTTGAATCAATAATCATAATAGTAGCCCCAAAATAGTGATGTTATAAATTCTACTTCTTTTAGAATTATATCATTTCTAAAAATTATTTACACTTGTATTTCTCCTAATGGTTTTAGAAATAATTGAGTCAATTATGTTTTGTCAAACTTAAAATTTCAGTTTATAGCATTATTAATTAGTGTTATTGTAATCTGTTTATAAAATAATTACATTGAATATAAAAAGTTAAAAAAGATCACATTATAAATAACAGTTTTTCAAAACGGACATATGAAGCATTAAAATATTGAATTATGTTTATTCATGGCCTATACAAATTTGATCATATATAATACATAATATTAAAAAAATCAAAGAAATTAATATGCTAATCAGTTAGTAATTAAATATATGCTATTTCTAAAATAGTAGGAATACATAAAATAGAATTAAAGAGTTAATTAGAGAGTAACATTATGAAGTAATTCTAAAATAAATAAACCTAGGTAAGGAGTTTGGAGTGCTCAGTAACGTATTGAGTTTTATGCATATGAAGGGCATTTTATTTTTATTCTATGAAAAAATGTATCCAGTTTTCTTTCCTTTTAGTGCCCTCTTATGGACTTCTAGTTCTATGTACCTTGCCTGATTCAGGACTATGTGTCTTTATATTTCATAGAGTAAACAATTTTCAAATGGAAAATATAGAACATATTTTTATACATTAACTTATACTTACTTAGCTTTATGTATTATAATGCTCAACTGATTAACTTGAATGTTCTTCAAGTATTATAATATTACCTTTTGTATTATAATTTAGAAATATATTGATTTAGAATTCATTATAAAAAATAAGGTTAAAAACAAGTTACAATGCCAATATTATGATAAAAATAAAGTAATGGAAGTTTATTTCCAATAGATTTTTTTAAAAAGTAGAATTGTCTGCAGAATGTGGTGGTTGCTGGCTGTCTGCAGAATATGAAGCTCTAGATGGTACTGAAATATTCCATTTCCTTTTAGGCACTTGCGATAAATGTATATGACAACTGCTTTCATGAAAGTGAACATTGGACTAATATTTTAATCCTCACTCTAAAAGAAGGATTGGTCACAGAAAAAAGTGACTTCAATTATTTTCTAAAATAATAAAAGGTAAAGGACATTGTAGTACTTTAAGAACGGTCATTTCTGACACAATGACATTTTATTCAACATACATCATTCTAAAAAAATAAAATAAATTGGCAAGCTTGTATGCTCCACATATCCTTAGAGTCCTCTCAATTCCAAAAGGAAGACTGTTACTATTGATTTTTTTATAGAAAAGTAATTCCATATCTTTCAGAGCTTAGTCATTATAAATGACAAAAGGATATGAGGAATGACAACAAGATGCCTTATTTTCAATGTATTTTTCAACTCTGAATGAAAGTCTTTCAGAATCATTGCTAGTACAATATAGTACCTGGGGAAACTAAAATCATAAATTCAAAAATAGCCAACATGTTTCTAAGTTCAAAACGTATTATCTCTCCTGATTTGCTCAAAAACATGTGAGATAGAAAAGGCAAACGTTGATAAATGAGAATACCACATTTTAGAGAATAACATTCACATAAATTTTGTTAGAACTGTGTTCTTTTATTTTCTTTTACTGTCCCACATACATATTCTTTCTCCCGTGCTCCTTCTACTTGAGGTTAAGCTAATATTATGGTGGATTATTTATAGATGGTCTCATCTATGAATAACTTTTACTTTTATATTAAACTAGCATTAGATACTGTAGAATAATAGAAAATACTGTATCCCTGGTTCCTGGCACAGAGCTCCTAAAACCCTTGTAATTTCCTAAGTGGAACACTAGGAGTATCTTTTGTTCTAACATTTCATGTTTGACCATGGTTCCTGACACAGAGTTCTTAATCCTTTGAAATTTCCTGGACAATAGCTGTTTTTTGTTCCAGTGAGTGAACTCTTGGAAGGCTCCTAAATGGAATTGGTCACCAGAAAATCCAAGCCATGATAAGAAGCTAGGCATTTCCAGTTCCAATCCCAGTCTTCCAGAGTGGGGAAAGGAGTTGAAAATAGTAAATGATCCATCATGCCTATGTGATGAAGCCTCTATAAAAATCCTCAAAGAATTGGAGAGCTTTTGGTCGCTGAGCACATCCATGCACTGGGAGGGTGACATACTCTAAATTCCTGGAGACAGAACCTCCTGCACTTGATATCCTCCCAGTCCTCCCCCTATGTAACTTTTCATCAGGCTGTCCATGTATACCCCTTATCATGTCTTTTATTATATATTAAACTGGTAACAATAAGTGTTTCCCTGAATTCTGTGAGCTGTTCTAGTAGATAATCAGTATCCAGGAGGAGAAAATTATAGGAACCTCAGACTGGTAGCCAAGTTGGACAGAAAATTGTGGGTAAATCTATGGACCTACCAACTGTGGTTGGCATCTGGAATAGGGGGCCTATCTTGCAGGACTGAGCCCTTAACCTGTTGTATCTGATGCTGTCTCCAGGTAGATAGTGTCAGGATTGGGTTAAATTGTAGGACACCCAGCTCTTGCCACAGAGAATTGCTTAGTGTGGGAAAACCCCTTCACACCCTTACACATATGATGTCGGAAGTGTTGTGAGTGTGGGAATAGTATGAGAGTATAGGAGAGATACACAGAAGTGGGGTTTTCTTAAAAATGTGTTAAAAAACACTAAATAATTCCATACAATAAAAAAATGGCTGAAAATTTAAAATCTGTGTTAAAGTAAAAAATGTATCTATCTCTTGTGCCTCCCTAAACCTCACCTTCTCAAAACCATCTTTTACTGCACTACTCAAAGTAAGTTCTCCCATCTCGAGGACCCCATATTAACTTATTTTCCTTTATTTTATGTCAGATTAAATGGTGTTCACAAAATTAGAGAAACAAACTGCTCCTTGGTTTTAGCAGGTTTCTTTATTACTTACACATTTAATCTCTCAACCCAAACTGTAAACTCTTTGACATCAGAATCAGTTTCAATTATAATTTGTATGTCCTACAGCATATACTTCAAATCACTACATAATTATTGATAGGAGGAAAACACATTAAAAAATAAGAGACAGATGATAGGTAGGTTGATAGAAAGATAGAATGAAAAGCAACTGATTAATACCAGTTTCTAGGTCATAAATTTCATGAGAAGAGACATACAGGGTTCTCCCTGGAATGAGGTAATCTGTGTGAATAATGAGCTAGTCGAGAGCCTCTAACATGGTCCCTGTAACAGAGATCACTATCAATGGATAAGAATGAGGGCAAGGAGAAAAGCTTATTCATTATTTGGTTCCCTGTATTTATCAAAATATGCTCCAGGCACATAAAAGGTTTTTCTTTTCTGATTATTTAATAGAAAAATGACACTAACTTACTCATAAATTTTTCTTTATCCTATAATTTTTAAACAAAAATTCTCGAAGAAACAAAAACTCCTAGACACAGACAACAGTTTAGTGGTTACCAGAGGGTAAGGGGGGAAGGAGGTGGTGGATGAGGGTAAAAGGGATCAAATATATGGTGATGGAAAGAGAACTGACTCTGGGTGATGAACATATAATACAAGATACAGATCATGTATTATAGAAATGTATACTTGAAACCTATATAATTTTACTAACCAATATCACCCCAATACATGAAAAGAAAGATCCTCATTTAGCTTTATGAATTACCACATACAATCCACATAAAAGTTACAAAATGTTTAGCACATGTATAATATCTTAAGGTATGTGGTAAAGGAAAAGTATTAGAGGCATGTCAAATGGTATTAATATACTATATAATATTATGAATATGTTTTTGCATTATTTAAATTCAAGCTAGTAGTTAAAATAGTAAAAATCAGCAAAAATATTAGTTTTTAACTGACATTAATATTTATAAGGGCATTTTCACTTGCTTAATTGGATATGAAATCTAAAATATCTCCAAATCATCATCATTAAGTTAGATATATGAGAATTAACAATCATAGACTATGTTTCAAATGGTCAGGAATAGAGACAATGTACTGAAAACATTTTATTATATGATTTTTCTTTCCTCACATAATGGTTTCTTCTTTATAACTTGTAAAATAGTTTCTTGGCATTAAGATGCGATTGTGGATTTCTGGTTTGAGCTATAACATGTTAAAGATTTTGAGTTGTTTTTCCATCACTCCAAGAAAATAGCTGAACATACTGAAAAGCAGTGACTTTATTAGACAAGTCAGAGAGCTGAGGTCAGTGGACAAACTACCACCTGGATTCTGTAGAGACTCATAAATACAGTGAATAATAATCTGTATCAGCACCTGGAACAGAAACCTTTGGAGTCATACCTTGGCAGAAGCACATGGTCACTTCAACTAATTTTTTGAAACTCAGTGTGTGAGAATGAGAAACTCCTGCAGTTATAGTCCAAATTTTGTGGATTTTACCTCCAGTAATGCCACCAGGTTCTCATGCAAAAGTGGTGGTGGGGGGAAGAAGAGGGGGAAGGAGGAAGGAAGGAAGGAAGGAAGGAAGGAAGGAAGGAAGGAAGGAAGGAAGGAAGGAAGGAAAATTGACATTACATTGGGGCAGAGGAAGAGGAAAAGCAAATTATCCCCAGAGCATTCGCCACAACAAAGGCCAAAGCTCCAAGGGAAACTGCTAGAGAGATTTATCAGGGAAAGAGCCATATCTCACTCCAGCCCCCGTTGGCCTTCCTGCTTTATTATTTGTGTGTGTGTGTGGGGGGGTGAGGGGAGGGGGATGCTAAGAGGCTTTTATGAGAGTCACAGCCCAGGAACACAGGCCCACTAAAAGATTAAGACATAATCATCCAATTACAGAACACTTTCCCTCCCACACAACCTACCATCATTCATTTCAAGAGGGCTAGAGTATAATAACAGAGAAAGATCTGCAAAAAAGAAACTCTATTTAAGAGGTTCTTAGGAAAATCCAAAGACAATGGCAGAGATGCAGCAAGAACATTGGAGGAAAATACAGCCTCTGACATCTAGAACTAGAAGCAAAGTAACTACCAAAAAAAAAAAAAGAAAAGAAAGAAAGAAAAACCTACAATTTGGCATATCTATTCTGGGTCCAGGAAAACAAAAACAAAATCTCTAAAGAAGCCAGAGTAAACAAAGACGCCTTAGCTGGGAGGAACCAGGATACCAATTACATCAAATTCCTACTCACAAACCATGCAAACAAGAGAGTGGAATGAAATATTTAAGGTATTGAATGAAAAAGAAAACCCCACCAATCTAGAATTCCCTATCCAGTGAAATTATACTTCAGAAGTGAATGAGAAATAAAGATGTTCTCAGACAAACAAACCCTAGGGAGTTTGTTGCCAGTAGACCTGGCTTTCAAGAAATGTTAAAAATTTTTCACAAGTGTGATCTTTTAGGTCATGAACTGGCAATATTTGTTCATAGCTTTGGGTGTTCTTTGAGACAAAATATATTCATCATATTAAAGGGGCAGTGTCTCAGCTCATATGACTCAACCAAAGCTAAAGAAAGGTGCCTGCAAATTTTCAGTTTTTGAGTCCATTTGGTGTTTTTTGTTTTGTTTTTATTAGTTTCAGGTGTACAGATATAATTTTGATACTGATATACGCTCTTGCTTCAAAGTCAAATCTATTCTTTTAAAAAGATGAACCAGTTTTGTCATTGACTTAAAGGAAAATTGGTACTGTATTCAGTTACTGGAAAACTTTTAAGTGTGTTTAGAACAACTTGATAGTATTTCTGATGGAAAGTTACTATATAAATTAAGATGTGCTGTAAGTGTAACACATACATGAGATTTCAAAGTTAATATGGGGGGAAAAGAATATAAAATATATCAGTAATTTTTTCATTGATTACATGTTGAAATGATAACATTTTGGGCATATTCAGTTAAATAAAAGTATATTACTTAAAGTTTAAAAAATTCTTCAGAGTCAGTGAAAATTATATAGATCAAAAACTTCGATCTACATAAAAAAGTGTCAGAAAAGAAATAAATGAAAGTAAATAAAATATTTTACATTTCTTATTCCTAGTTGAGCTAATAGGTAACTATTTGTCCAAAATAATACTAACAATGGTGGAATGTTTATAATAAGCAGAAAAGTGAATTAAGTGACAGTGATGTTACAGTGGGAAGAAGTAAGGAATTGGAAATTTTCCCATAAAAAGTATTTGCCTTGTTGCCAAAACTTATACCGTTACTTGAAAGTGGACTTAGGTCTAAGTTATAAATACATATTGTAAACTCTAGTGTAACCAATATTTTTTAAATAAATATAATTGCTATATTAATGAACTAGAGAAAATTGACTAATATAAAATGTTCATTTAAAACCCTAGTAGTCTGGGCCGGCCGAGTGGCTCAGTTGGTTAAGGGCTCGCTCAAGAGTGCGAGCTGAGCTCTGAGCAATGGCGGTTCGATGTCAGCCTGAGCTGAGTTGCCGTTGAGCTGCCAACAGGTGGCAGGATGGCTCAGCTAAAAAAAAAAAGCAAAAAACCCTAGAAGTCAAGGGCCGACCAAGTGGTGCAGTGGTTAAGCACTGGCTTGGGAAGCCATCGGACCCAGTTCGGGTCCCACATATGAGGGCCAGTGACACTGCCCTCAAAAAAAAATAAAATAAAATAAATTAAAAAATAAAAAAATAAAACCTTAGAAGTCAGAAAAAAATGGGGAAGATTTAAAAACAAAAGAAACAAAGAACAAGTACAAAATAAAGAAAACAGTTGCAAATATGATAAATATTGGTTTAACTATATTAATAATCACTTTAAATGTGAATGATATAATAAATAAAAATGAATGACTTACTGATATATGCAGCAACATGGATGAATCTCCAAAACATGCTAAGTGAAAGAAGTCATATCAAAAATTTTCATTCATGGAATTCCCACTAATATAAATGCTGTAAGAATAAAACTTATTGGCATGTTTTTCAAGTGACATTTTCTCAGTCTTCCCATAAATGCTATTTAAACTTTAAGATCAAGTTCTCTGTTCATTCCTTTGTGATTCTTCAGAGAATTGATTATGTCACTCGCTACAATTACTAAAATGTATTCACTTCTGGGTTTCAGAAATAAGAAAATGCTCCATTTTCTCCCACTTAAAATCTGCTGAACCAAACATCTCTGAAAAGTATTCTCAGGTAGCAGTAAGTAAATGAGGAATTAAATGTGATTCTTTAATACTTAACCAAACTAAACTCTATGTATAAGTGTGAAAGTATATCACTTATTTGACAACATGCTAGTGAAATCAACAATATAATTTTTAAATATTCTGCAAATATCCCAATATGTAATTTTTAACATAGAGTCAAAGAATGTGGTAATATAAAGATGGGATGATTCCAAGCCACTTGATTTATTTAGCAAGTAAAGAGACACATAGTAGAACAGCTTAGTATTTCTGTAGGGAAAATCATTTTATGCAATCTTGAACACAGATAAGAGCAATACAGTGTAGGTGGGAAAAGGGGAATCAGATAAGTTCCTGAGTGTCTCTAGAGAGAATATAAGTGCCATATATTGTCTCTTTTTGAGAGAAGAGTATGGGGTGAGAAGGTCATATTGATCAAGCCCCATCAGGTGACTCATTATTAAATTCAATACTGTTTGCAATTTTCTTATCGACATCTCAAATCTCCATTAAGGAAATGTCTCAAGGGAGAGAGACAAGTAAACCACTGGGAAAGTGACTTGAAATAAAGCCACCTCCAGGAATAAATGTCCAGTTGCCAATGAATCTGAAAATAAAACAGCTAAAATATATTAGCAGATTTAATGTTGTTTAAATCATCATAAATGCAGAATTAAATGTGTCGGCTCTCCTGTTAGGAAACAAAATCACCACTTGGTATTGGAAATCTTATTAAGTAACATATAAAGTGCTGACATTTGGGATAGTTAAAGTGTACCTAAAAATCCAGTCTCTTTTGTAGGGGGTAATCAAGCATTGTGTTCTTAGAAATATAGAACTCTCCAATAAAGTGTTATAAATAGGGGTAGACCATTTCTGATCACTTTTGTTTTTTTCACTTGACGCTTCATTATCTAAAATTATATGTGGAATATGAAAAACTGTATGAATGAGCAAAGTAAACAGAAACTGTCTCATAGATATAGAGGAAAAATCAGGGTTGCTAATTTGGAGAGGAATGGGAATGAGGGAGAAGGGGAAGGGATTAGACAGCAAAAATAGGCAACTACAATATTGCTACTGGGATAGGAAAAACAGTTTGGGGAATATAATTAATAATGTTGTAAATATTCTGTGGAATGTCAGATGATCATAGGTCTTGTTAGGGAGACCATTTCATGGATGCAGTAGAGGTTTGATCACTGCATTGTATTACTAAAGTGGAGGTGGTATACCTACTGTAATTGAATATATATAGATAGTCACGGGATGTGGATTATACTGTGGAAGAGAGTCAGAGGAAGAGTAATAGATATATATGATATGGGGGGGTGTGGGGTGGTGTATTGGGGGTGGGGGGTTTGTCACTTTGAGGGGTAAAATGTATAACTATTGCACTGTGTTGTACACCTGAAACTATTGGGGGTGGGGGGGTTGTCACTTTGAGGGGTAAAATGTATAACTATTGCACTGTGTTGTACACCTGAAACTAATTAAAAATAAAATAAAATTAAAAAAAAAATAATAAAAAAAAATAAAAACTGTCTTAGTTTTGTAAATTGAAAAAAAAAAAAATAATAAAAAAAAAATAAATAAAATGGGACTGAAATAATCAGAACTTTTGGATGAAACTCTGTGCATGCCTCTCTTTGTACCTCTCTCATATAAGAGGCATATAAATTTAATATCCATGAAAAGGTGTGTGCGTGAGAAAGATGTTTCAAATAGCCACAATCTAATTGGACTCTAATCTAATAAAAAGAATCAAGATAGTTTCCCAACATTTTATTATTAATTTTGCCACATACCACATCCCTAAATTTTATTTAGAAATACATAAGCACACTATTCATCGTATGGATGACACATTATTCACATTTTCAATGTCATGGAACACCTGTAAATTCAAAAGTCTAACATTCTACAAAACGAAATAAATCTACATTGTTCTATTCTAGCTATCGCCATTGGAAAGATTATAGAGAACTAAACACATAACTGTTAAATGGGAGAAAAAGTTTGGGGTTTTGATCATTTTGTGCATTTAAGAGTTATTGTCATATAATCTAAAAATCTATAATTTGGTATATTTAATACCATTATCACTATAATTAAAGTGTTTAATTTGGATATTGGTGCACCATTTAACAGTGGCTATTACTTAATAAGCTTGATAGACTCTTTACCTGAATCTAAGAAACAGCTATACTAAAATCTGAGCAGCTGTCAGTGGAGGAGCAGGTATCTCATGGTTCTGTAACTTCATGATATATGGTGTATAGCTCTTGATTCTCTATCTTTTCCACTGCTTACTCTACCCAATTGTTTATATGTTGATTTGTCATCTATAATTGCACTCGTGTGTATGTAGTAATACAATTACAAATATTTTGATATAATATTTTGAGATCCTGATTTCCTATTTGAGGAAATAATGGTAAATATAGGGACTTGTAATGAGGTAATCTTTTGGTAATAATGGTAACAATGAAATTAACACAACAGTGTGAATAAAAATATTTATAATTACTGGAAAATGTGAGTGACTAACATCCATAATTTTGAGTAAAAGCTAGATTAAAATGCTATATCACGCATGATTTCATCTCTATGGAAAAAATCTGTGCTGTTAGATGTTAGAGTAGTATTAATCTTGTAGTCTCATGAATTCTGCTGAGGACATACCTGAGCACTGCAGGTTTGCAAGCTTTAGGGGCCTCCTGTTGGTACAGTGGTCCTTGTAGTGGAGCTGACGGAATGCACACAGCAGAACGAGGCTCCGGGTAGGCACCACCTTGGCTCTTCTCAGCTCCCACTTTTCTTTTTTTTTAATTGAAGTTTATTGGGGTGACAATGGTTAGTAAAATTATATAGGTTTCAGGTGTACAATTCTGTAATACATCACCCATATATCACGTTGTGTGTTCACCAGCCAGAGTCAGTTCTCCTTCCATCACCATGTATTTGACTCCCTTTACCATCTTCTATCACCCCCACCCCTTTATCCTCTGTAACCACTAGACTATTGTCTGTGTCTATGAGAACCATATATTTCACTGATATGTGGTATATAAAACTAAAAACAACAAAAGAACAAGACAAATAAATGAAGAAACAAAAGTTAATTGACACAGATAATAGCTCCAGCTTTTGACTTAAAGGGGTTTACCAAGCTGTCTTCTTCCCATGAAGTTGCTCTGCCTGTCCTGGGTAGAGGTCAACCTTATTCCCCTCAGGCTCACTCATTCTTCCATCTGCTCCCATCTTTCGCCACCAGCTTTCACTCCAGTTGTTTGGTACTACTCTGACCCTTTTTATGAAGGTGAGTTACAAATATCTGGGGGTATGTTCAGAGGTCAAAATTCAGAATTCTACCTCTATGATGCATGTTCTTATATGCATGTATATTTGATAAAGTTAAAAAACTCAAGTAACCAAGAATAAATCTATTAAATGACTTGCAAGACTTCTACACTAAAAATTGCAAATCATTATTGGAAGAAGTGAAAGTAAGTGAAGGTTTATGTAATGATCGTCATTTGGAAGACTCAGTACATAAATGGAAAGATGCCAATTCTTTCCAAATTGACATTCTACCCAATAAAAATCTTAGCAGATTTTTCTATTGAAAGTGACAGGCTAATTTTAACATTTGTATAGAAATGCAAATGTCTGAGGATAGTCAAGGCAATAAACCAGACACTTCTAGATATTAGAAGAGTATAATAATAAAAAGTATGCATTTGACACAAGAATAGAAAAATAGATAATGGAACAGAGTAGAGATTCCAGAAAAAAATATAAACATGCACTTAGTATTGAGAGCATTGCTAACAGCAATTCAGAAATGAATTATATTTTTGTAAATAACAAAACTAACTTAAAAAAATTAGTCTTTGCTTTCCCATTCCATAAGCACATAACTTAAAATTTAATTTAAAATAGAATTGTCTAGCACGTTCTGAAAACAAAAAAAAAATCCATTACATTATAACTATATGAGAACATACTTTGATTAAATGTTCAATTGATATAATTTTTGTGCTGAGGCTAGTTTCTAACGCAGACTTAAATTATTCCAGTATTTTTAAAAATACTTTTTCAGTCCTACGGAGGAAGCATAGTTTTGTCTTCAATTGAGAATAACCAAGATTATGACTTTAAATTTTTACTCTGTTGAATTTAAAGAAAGTAACTTTAATTTGATGAGATAAGAAAAAGAAGATGGTAATAAATATATGGGGCTAATTTATTACTTACTGAAACTCTAGTATATCTGAAGTATATAGTTTCAAGGAAGTATCATAGATCATATAACAAACCATTCCCTGAATGGTTACTTTTTCAATGTATATTTATGTAGAAAACCTGGGGATTTCTCCATTCCAAGTATTATCAATGCTACTTAATGCTACTTTTAAATCCCCAATTACCAAAAATTATATGTTGTATTAAAGAAAGATTACCTTACTGAGTACTTTCTTATTCAGATATGAAGAAGATAAAATTGATGTTTATGTCAAGTTTTGCTATAAAGCTGACCCAGAAAGCCTTTTTAGCAAAAATAATCTTATTTTTTAGTGTGGCTTGTGATCATTTATGACAATTTTCCAACTGCTACCTGAATCAAACTTTTATATATTAATTTCCTCCAACTAGTCAGCTATTTGTTTTCCTTTTCAATAAATTTGTTATTTTCAGTACTTTCACTGTAGCTCATTTTGAATATCTTATTTAAAGAGGTACTACTGAAATGTGGAACCAACAGAACTACATTTTCAGCATTGAAGAGCTTATTGGTCTTAATTTATGGCTAGTGAGAGATATCTGTAAAACAAAAAGACTAACTGATTTGACTAATCGATATTTTAAAAATAAAGTTAAATGAGGGCCAGCTGAGTGGCACGTTGGTTAGGAGCTGGCTTGGGATGCCAACTCTGAGCAGCAGGGCCCCGTTTGGATCTCACATGAGAGCCAGTGACACTGCTCTCTACAGCTAAGATGGTGAAAAACAGCTCCACCTGGTTGCATCTATAGCTAAGATGGCTGGTGACGGTGTGGGCTGCAGCCTCTGCTGCAGTGGGCTGCCATAGGCTACAGTGAGTGGCTGGCAGCCAGCGTGAGCGGCTGGCAGCCAGAGTGAGCTGCAAGAGCTGCTGTGAGAGGCCATCCAGAGGCCAGCGACCCATCTGCCTCCCCCAGGAAGAGCACAATGATAATACCAACATGGGCCAGTGAAGCAACGTCCTCCAAAACTAGAATGAAGAACAAAAAAGGACCACAGCTTGTCTGTTGCCCTCCCCCAATTCCCCAACTAAAAAAATAATAATAATAATTTTAAAAATAAAGTTAAATGCCAATTATTTATTTAAGGGGTTTTTGTCATAAATATGACACTAAAAGATGACATTACAGCAACCTCCCCCTATTTTGTCCTTAAATTGATAGAAATTTCCAAGTACATATATTTATGTATGTTATTTATGCTTTTCTTATGGTCTCATCCAAACCAGAAACACTGGAAATAACTGTTTTGTCCGCAAGATGCCTAAGATAGTAGTAATTGACCATAAATGGTATGCTTTCATCCCTTATGAAGCAGAAATGTCTATCACATCCTCAGTAAAGAAGTAATATGTGAAATGATGTAGAGTTTTTGAAGAAAGTCTGATATATAGAGTAATAAGTTTGATACCATATATACAAAGGCATGGGGAAGGGGAGGGGGGAGCAAAAAAAGAAAGAGGGGGACTAAATTTTCATAGGTACAAATCAAAAAGAACTTGATGTGCCATTCTAAGAAATGTAGACATCTTCTATAAGCAGCAGAGACAGATATAAAATTTCTAATACAGAAACAAATTGACCAGATTACAATTTCTAAAAGATAATTCATGAATTATCAAAAATGGAAGTCAATTCATCACAAAGGAATCTGTGTGTGTGTACTGTCTGTCTACCCTTTTACCTATTTATATCACCTACATAATATAATTTTCAATCTAGATCCCTACAGAAATCCCTAACCCTGTTTGATTTTCCAAGATTCTGTAAATAATTATTTATCATCCCAATATGCTTACATATTGGGTTGTCAGAAAAGTCATGATGCATTTTTGCAAAAAAAAAAAAAATACAGAAAATACATCATGACTTTCCCAACAATCCAATATAATTAAAATGCCTAAGTCTCCTAGGAAAGTGATTCCATCTATAAAGTATAACCACAGGGCATTTCCAACATTTGACATATCCTCTTACAACAATTTTGTACCATCTTCCTACATCATCCCAATATTAACTCCTTTTTTTATGGAACTCTACACATAGCTGAACTAATTCTCTTTATTCCTCAAAGTGAGATAAAAGGTTCACATATTTTCCTACTAAAATGTAGTAATTGGCTCGTCCGTGCCTCAGCAAATATGTACTAAAACTCTTTAATCCTGGCAATGTTTGTAAATCAGCAGCTATAAAAACATATAACTGCATGAGCCAGCTGAGTGGCGTGGTGGTTGGGGGCTGGCTTGGGAAGCCAGCGGCCCCGGTTCGGATCCCACATATGAGGGCCAGTGACACTACCCTCAAAAAACAAAAAAACAAAAACAAAACATATAACTGCAAAAGGTTTTTTTCTAAAAAAAGGCAGTGTCATGATATCTGGTCTTGTATACTTCAACGTGGCTAAAAGTTCTCTCATTAGATGTTATATAACAAGCTAAATATAATAGCCTAATATAAGAACCTTGTATGTTATAATTTGCAATATTGTTTTAGAAGATATATATATATATATATATATATATATATATATATATATATATATATATATTCAACTTGCCAAAGGTATTTTGGCAATGGAAGTAAGTCTAATTGCAAGAATCATGATAAAGGCCAGAAAACGCTTTTTAAAAATATTTGTATAAAAAATAATACGTTATGTTGATCTTTTTTGCCATTCAGTAATACAGAGCTCATTTCAATGCATACATTGCTCAGCTAAAGGTCTATATGCTTTCATTAAATAGGTGTGTCTAATAAAGTTTTTAAATTTATACTTTAAAGGTAATATTTCCTTTTTCAAGTGATAATAGCTAATTATAGCAACTGTGACCATTAAATTGTGGATAGTCCTGTAAAGTTTTTTTATTTTTATTTTTTGATAATATACACATATATAAAATTTACAATATAACTACATTTAAGTGTACAATTAATGGCATTAAGTACCTTCACATTGCTGTGCAATCATCATCACTATCTCTAAAACACTTTCATCATCTCAGCTGAAATTCTGCACCCTTTAAATAATTCCACATTGCTCCTTTCCCTCAGCCCTGCTAGCCACAGATCTACTTCTGTAACTATGAATTTGATTATTTTAGGTACCTTATGTAAGTTCAATTATACAATATTTGTCCTTTTGTGACTGGCTTATTTCCCTTGGCATAATGTCTTTAAGATCTTTAATGTTATAGAAAGAAGCAAAATTTCTTCCATTTTTAAAGCTGAATAATATCCCATTGTATGTATTTACCATGTCGAGTTTATCCATTTATTCATTGATAGGTACTTGGGTTGTTTCCAACTTCTGGTTATTGTGAACAAAGCTGCTATGAACATTGGTATACAAATATCTGTTTGAGTCTCAGCTTTTAATTCTTTTGGATTTATATCAGGAAATGGAATTACTGAATCATGAGGATTCTGTGTTTTGGGGAGTTTTTTAGTAATTGTCATACTGTTTTCCATAATGACTGCACTATTTTACAGTCTCATAAGCAAAGAACATGGTTTCCAGCTTATCTATATTCTGGTGAGAAATTTGTTATTTGTTGTTGTTGTTTAATAGTGGCCAACTAATGAATGCATAAGTGGTATCTCATTTTGGCTGCTTTGAAGTTTTTAATAGATTTACTTTCCTCAAACCAACATATAGGTATCAAATATTTCTACAAAAGGCCATTTATCAAACCACAATGGTTCAAAAGACTACTTTTCTAGGAGATAGCAGTCTGGGACTGCCATGTCATCACTTCCTGTAATCTCAATATAATACTGTTCTATGGAATTCTGGGGATAAATATAAAAGGAAAAATTAAAGAGAGAAACTTTATTTTTCCTAACTTTGTTAATATTTCTTCAAAAGAGAATATTTTATCATCTGTGTTTCCCTACATATTAACATTTGGGAAATAAATACCATAGATATTATTATGTGACTATCTGTTTAATATATTTTTACCTGATGTGTAAATACATGTAACTGAGGCAGCAAAGTCAGAGATTGGAGGTAAATAATATACAGGGAAACCGTCAAAAAACAAAAATAGCCTTCTGCTGTCCAGAGAATGAATATAGGTGTTCCCTAGATGATTACTAGGAGTGTTTTCCCTCTCAATATAACATACTATATGTTATATTCCATAAAACATCTGTTATAATAATAGCATGTAATAGCAAGTTGCATATACAATCTAGTGTATATCAAAATATAATGAGAATAAAATGTTTTGCAACAAGAGTAGATGTGTAATATATCAGTATTTGTTTGAAAAAGAATGCTAGGAAACCAATAAATATGATTTATTTAGCAAGGTAACTTTTTTTTAAAGATTTTATTGGGGAATTGGGGGAGGGGAACAGCATTGCGGAATCAGGGAAGGGGAACAGACAAGTTGCTGTCCTTTTGTTCTTCAGTCTATTTGTGTAGGACATCACTTCACTGTCCCATGTTGGTATTATCATTGTGCTCTTCCAGGGTGAGGCAGATTGGTCGCCGGCCACCATGGCTCTTGGCAGCTTACACTGGCTACCAGCCATTCATGGTAGCTTTCTGGCAGCCCATTGCAGCCTCACTGCAGCCTACACCATCTTGGGCAATTCACAGCAGCTCAGCTCCAGGTCAAGCTGTTGTTCATCATCTTAGCTGTAGAGGGTGCAGCATCATTGGCCCTAATGTGGGATCTGAACCCAGCTCAGAGCTAGCGTCCCAAGCCAGCTCTTAACCAACATGCCACTTGGCCAGCTAGCAAGGTAGCATTTTCAATGGAAAATTCAAGAACCTAAACGATTGTTCTAAAGTAAGCCCAAAAGTTAACATGATGTTTAAAACAGCTATTAGACTTCTCAATAGAAGACTCCATGCCTGGACATCAAGGACAATACCACAGGCATTTTGGGAGACGCAGATGTTCATGAAAGAGATGCAGATAGAAGAAGCCTGGAGTATATATTGTACAGATTTTTACTGACTTTAGAGTCCTACAATATTACTTCAATTTTCAGTTTCCATATTAATCAGCATCAAAATAGATTAATCTTTTTTATTACAGTAAGCCTGATTCACAATTTTAAATTTAAAGAAGACATAGAGACTGTGATTTGAAGCAGAAATTTTTTTAAAATCTGGACTGTATAATAGTCTTTGAAAGTGATTCATTTAAAAAGCTCAGATATTATTCACTACCAGGTTCATTACAATTTGATGAGTTCATTTTGTCTACAAGGGAATAAATATAATTATATGGGTACAAGTTATACGAAGTATTGGTCTATGGACATTTTCTGATCATAGACTGACTTTACCAATAAGACAAACAACTTATACCAATCTCAATGGAAGTTCTTCAAACAATACCACTTAGTAATCAGATTAGTAATCAGATTAGGAAGGATGAACAGAGGACACTCTAATATGTTATCCTGGACTCCCATTGTCAGTCAATATGAAATAATATGGAAAAGAATAAACCTCTTACCTGAAATAACTGAATGTCCAGACAGAATATGTGGAACAACAATTTTCAAGACATTGAAACAAAAGACACTGATCCCTGAGAGGCAGGATAGTAACAAGGTAAGATTTATGATTATTTGAGTCATACTGCCTTGAGCTTCCAGATGGCAGTGTACGGGGTAGGGGTGATCTGGACAGAGCAAGAAGACTTCTTCAGTTGAGAAGACAGAGTTGCAATTCCAGGAGACGAAGGTAGCTAGAATTTGTGGGACAATGTAACAGAGAGGAGACAGCCTCCCAGAGAGAAAACTGGAGATCTGCAGACAGTGTCCCTCAAGTACTCAACAGGGCAATGATCAGCAAGTGGGCTTGGGAAAGCCAACACTGGGAAAAAAACTATCAGAAAGGATTAAAAGTAACAGTAGCTAGAACTCACACAGGCTGAGAATAATGCCTGTTCCCAGTAGACTGGACTGGAAAACCTTATAAATCAATGAGCACTTGATAGAATATTTAGAGGAGTCTTACCATAATTGCGAAGAGTAAGATTTAGACTAAATATGGATTTTGTCCTGCTTGACAAATCTTAAAAGCAAGGCCTGAAAGGACCTAACTCCTTCCAAGTATATAAAAATGTATCCCAGAACAAAGCTCAAGAATATTTATAGGAAAGCAAAAATATCTAGCATTCAACAAGGTAAAACATTGCCTACAATCTATAGTATAAAATTACCAGATTACCAAGACAGATCTAAGATGGGACATGGGAGAGTAGATAAATACTGTGCCTGCATCCTTCCATGAACACATTACAATTACAACTAAATTATAGATAATCAACTTGGAGAACCATCTGAAGTGCAGCCAAACAGAAGTCCTATGACTAAAAATATAAAGAAGACACGTCGAGACTGGTAGGAGGGGTAGAGACACAGAATGGGCCCCAAACCTCCATGTAGAGATTGATAATCAGGAGGGATATCTTGGCCATCGAAGTTCCCCCAAAAGGAGTGAGGAACCCCAACCCCAGCACGAGGCTCCCCAGCTCAGAGTACTGGTACCGAATAGAGGAGGCCCCACAACACCTTTTTGTGCAAAACAGTTGGGATTCTGATGTTGCAAGTAGGATGAAAGGCTGTGAGAAACCCAGACGTCCTTTTAAACTGCGCACACACAGACTCACTCATTCATAGTCACTCACCTTGGGCTCTGGCAGAGGATGGTGACTGGGGAAGCATCAGAGAAATGGGGAGGTGGGGGGCAGACTGAGGTGTGTGGTTTCAAGAGGAGGACTGGAGGACAGTCAGCATTTTCCCTGTGTGAGGTCCTTCTGTCGTGGATCCAGCAGGTAGCTGCCATCTTTAATGTGTTGAGCCCACCCCCACCACAGCCAAATCTGAATCTGATTGGTCAGGTAAGCTCTAGGGCTCTACTCTGCTAACTCACTGGGAATCCGCCACTACCCAGCTCTGAACACTAGAGGCACTTTCTCCTAGAAAAGTCAGCCCTGCCTACATTGCACTCTTTCTTGAAAAACTATCAGAGTTGGGCAGGCCCCTAGCAGGTGGCTACTGGCCTTGGTGTGCTCTGAGACTTTTGTTGAATAGCTCTAGGCTCAACACTGGCACCAAACCACAATTTACATTGAACTGGTGACCACAGCTCTTTCCACTCTAGTTACTCCCTGAGACTCTGACTCACCAAACTTGCATAAGTCATGAGACACAAACAGTGGCTGAACCTCAGGTAGCCAGCAGGTGAAAACAGGCCTCAGGGTGTCCAGGCTTTTTGTGGAGCTATCCCAGGCCTGGTGTTGGTGGCAGATGTCCTCAGTTCATAGCCTGGCCTCTCCCACGCACCTTCAGGTTTAGCATAGGCAGTGAACAACCATGGATTGCTTTGTAGCTCCTACTAGATAGTTCCCAAACAGTCACAGGTGGTGGGTAACATTGGCCTGCACCAGAGCCCCTCTCAAGAGGCCCCAGAACCAATATACTTGGAGTTTCCATAAGATTGTTAGCTGATTTCCCAACAACACTTTATAGGCCAGGAGGAATTAGCACAAAACATTCAAAGTGATGAAAAACAAGGAACTACAACTAAGGATACTCTACCCAGCAAGGCTATCATTTAAAATAAAAGGACAGATAAACAGCTTCCCAGACAAGAAAAAGCTTAAGGAATTCATCACCACTAAACCAGTGTTATGAGGGGACTCTTAAAGGGACTACTTTAATATGGAAAAAATATAAAATAAAATCAAAATTATGAATAATAAAATGGCAATAGTTATGTATCTATCAACAATTTTCTCAATGTAAATGGATTAAATGCTCCAATCAAAAAGACATATGGTGGCTGAATGAATAAGAAAACAAAATGCTTCCATATGATGCCCATAAGAGATTCACTTCAGATTGAAAGACAAATACAAACAGAAAGTAAAGGGATGGAAAAGGATATATTATGGGAAAAAAAAGCTGAGGTAACATTACTTATACCAGACAAAATAGACTTTACAACAAATGCTGTTATAAAAAATAAAGAAGGACCCAGTAATCCCACATCTGGGTATTTATTTGAAGAAACCCAAAATGTTACTTTTAGGGGATTTGTGCATCCATATGTTCAACTGCAGCATTGTTTACAATGGCCAAGCCTGGGTGTCCATCAATGGATGAATGGATAAAGAAGAAGTGGTACACATATGCAGTGGAATATTATTCAGCCAGGGTAGGGAATGGATTCTTGCCAACAGAAGTGACATGGATGGACCTGGAGGGAACTGTGCTGAGTGGAGTATCAGTCAAATTTCACCTATATGTGGAATCTAAGAATAAAATTAATAAACAAAACAGAAACAAACTCATAGATACAGAGAACATTTTGATGATTGCCAGATGGGAGGGAGGTTGGAGGTGTGGGTGAAAAAAGGGGAAGGAATTAAGAAGTACAATTTGGTTGTTACAAAAGTAGTTATAGGGAGGTAGGGTATAGCATAAAGAAAATTGTCAATAATGTTTTAATAACTCAGTATCTAATTATGGTGTAAGGTGGGTACTAGATTTGTTGGGGTGATAGATGGGAGGAAGTTGGGGGGCAGGGTGAAAAAGATGAATATATTAAGAAGTACAAATTGGCAGTTACAAAATAGTCATTGGGATGTAAAATAAAGCATAGGGAATATAGTCAATAATGTGGTAATAAACATGTATAGTGCCAGGTGGGTACTAGGCTAGTCAGAAGGATCTCTTCTTAAATTATATAAATATCTAACCATTAAGCTATACACCTGAAATTAATATAAAATAACATTGAATGTCAACTGTAATTGAAACTTTTTAAAGTGGGGGGAGGTGAAGGTGAACAAGAGGTCCAAATTTCCAGGTATTAAACAAATAAGTCATGGGGATAATGTACAACATGGGGAATATAGTCAATAATATTGCAATAGCATGGTTCAATGTCAGATGCACTTATCATGGTAATCACTTCTTTAGGTATATAAATGTTTAATAACTACAGTGTAGCCCTTAAACTAATAATGTGTGTTAGCTATATTTTTAATAGAAATTTCTTTATAAAGACAAATCATATATATATCATGTGGTAAATCCAAATAAATAAATAATAAATGAATAAATAAAATTAACAGATTATCAAAGAAGAAGGAAAATATTACTCATAATGAGTAGAAAAATCAATTAATCAAAATTCTCCAGAATTATCATAAATATTAGGGTTACCAAATGAGATTTTAAATAGCTATTATAATTGTATTTCATATACTGAAAAAAATTGGTGCCACAGAAGATATAAGTGTGAACCAAATTGAGGTTGTATAGATGAAAAATACAATGTGTGAAAAACACACCAGATGGGATTAACAGCAACTAGGACATAGAAATAGACTCTTTAAAACAAAAAGAAAGAAAAAAGACTAAAAAATTAATAAAGCTTCAATTAACTGATAGTAAACCCAAAGAAGGCTAATATATGTGTAATAGGAACCCCCAAAGATGATGGGATGGAGAAACTGAAAAGATATTCATAGAAATTTTGTCCGGAAACTTTCTCAAAGACATAAATGATAAACAAACAGGTCTAATAAGTTTAATATATTTTAGGTGTGGTCACACAGCAGCCTAGCCGTCTGCCCCCATGCACCTCTCCTTAACATCAGATCCTCATGGAGACAGTACTTATATTATGCTTATGGCAACACACCATGGGACCCCCAAAAGAGGGCTGGTTAGTCAACGACGGGTACGACCCTAGTGGCCAATAGGGCAACCCAAGCCACACGCAGTCACGGGGGTACCATGAGAGGAATCACGAAGGTGAAGAATATGGGCCAAAAACCCCTTGTGTTCAGTGCTGACAGCCTGCCTGAGAGATGAAATTAACCAGGTGATAACATTTGTCCTCCGTGCATTCTTATCTCTAAGTCTCAGCATGAGAAGCTTCTGTCTTCCAGGAGGTGCATGTATACAGCTCATGGGACTTTTGGTAAAGGCAGCCTGCAGGCCATGGGGTGATTTGACTCTGAGCTAAGTTCTCTGATATGATGTATGTGACTTACAGACCGTGTAAGACAATGCTACTTCCTTGTATGTATCTCAATAAAAGCCGCAGCCAAGCTCAATTCGGGGCTCATTGACCTAGAGGCTTTGAGTCTCCTGGCTAGCACTGCTTTTGAACTATCCTTTAGCTCGTCTCTATGTTCTGTTTCCCAACCCCCAGTGCGGGACTCGACATTCAGGCACAAGAAACAAGACATATTGAATAAAATTGATCAAAGCTAGTGATAAAGTCATAAAAACTGCTGAGGCGGTGGGGGACATATTACATACAGAAGATTAAAATAAATATGATAGCAGATTTCTCATTGGAAATAATGCAAGTAAGACAGTTGTAGCAACATCTTTAAAACAATAGAAATACAGACACCTATATACTAAACAGAAACAAATTGTTTCAAAAGCAAAGAAAAAATAAGATTGTTTCAAATATGTAAAAGCTAAAATGATTAATAACTAATAGATCCACACACTACAAGAAATGTTAAAAGACGTTCTTCTGCAGAAGGAAAATGATGAGATGAAAATGTGGATATACATAAAGGGATGAAGAGTCACAGACAGTATTCTCATTCACATCAGAATACGATAATTACATAGTGGCCAGAAATCCATGCTAGTTACTGATAGGAAGACATCAAAATCTTTATTTATAAATAAAAACTAACAACCAAACATCACATTAACTTTGAGTATTTTATGGCATTAGGGAAAACGATGAAAATAAAAAGGCAGATTGTTTGATTTGAAGGTCAAAAGGAGATATTAGTGAATTAAAAAGAAAGTTTCTCACCATTAAATATATGTGGTTAAATTACAAAATAAAATTGGTTTGCTAAATAATACAGTTTCATTAATATTAATTTATTTATATTATTTATTAAAACTATATTTTATTAATATAGTTTTAATAAATAATATAGGCAGTTAGTTATAAGAATTAAGGGAGAACAAGGTATTTTTATCTTATCTAAGAATATTTGTGTGAACATTCAAATGTTAATTTTGGATATAAAGGAGTATATAAAGTTTGCCATTTACATACTTCATATTAAGAAAAACAAATATTATTTAAGGAAGTACTGCACAAAGTAGCAACATAAAAAAAGTAAACATCAGACAAAAGAAACAATGGTAGCTAATATAACCATTGGTTTCTTGTTCCTTGAACTGTTCCCCTTATTGGTCATAGGTTAATGACATGAATTCATGTATATTTCTATTGGTTTCATTATACTACATAATTCCATGGATAACATTGTTTTTATAAATATAACCAGTAAACACAGCTGGTAAAGACATAAATGTCTGGCTGAAGCTGAATAATAATGAATGTCAACTATAATGTAATATATATGGTCACAGGATGTGGAGTACAACATAGGGAATAGACAATGGAATTGTAACAGCTATATATGATGTCATAAAGGTAGTAGATTGTGGGAGGTGAGTTATCATTTTGTGAGGGGTGTAAATGTCTAACTATTACATTGTTTTGTATACCTGAATCTAATAAAATAAAAAATAAAATAAAATAAATAAATTTCCAGTAAAGTAAAACATAGGGAATACAGTCAATAATATGGTAATAGCTATGTATAGTGTCAGGTGAGTACTAAAGTTATCAGGGAATCACTTCTCAAATTATACAAATGTCTAACCACTATGCTGTACTCCTGAAATTAATATAAGGTAATAATGAATGTTAACTGTAATTGAAAAAAAATAAAAAGAGAGGGAGGGACGGGAGGTGAAGGAGAATAAGAGGTCAAATTTCCAGGTAAGAAATATGTAAGTTATGGAGATGTAATGTATACCATGAGGAATATCATCAATAATATAGTGAGAGCGTGGTACGGTGTCAGATGGTTGCTGGATTTATCATGGTGGTCACTTCTTTAGGTATATAAATGTTGAGCAACTATGGTATACACCTGAAATTAAGGTAATGTTGTATGTTAGCTATATATTTTTTTAGCTGAGCCATCCTGCCACCTGTTGGCAGCTTAGCGGCAGCTCAGCTCGGGCTGGGCATTGAACTGCTGTTGCTCAGAGCTCAGCTGGCACTCTTGAGCGAGCTCTTAAACAACTGAGCCACTCGGCCGACCCTGTTAGCTATATTTTTTAATAAAAACCTTTAAAATAAATAAATTAAAAAGACAAATATCTAGAATCAAGCAACGGTCAAATTGAAGACTTGTGTGATTTCAGAACGGAAAAGTGAGCATTCATAAACACTAATGATAATTTTTAAAATGGGATTAGATGGGAAAGAAATTGAGAAAAGTTGAGAAAACTCTGCACAGTATCTGACATTTAATGAAAAAAAAATTAGGCATATCTTCCTAGAAGTGAAACATATTAAAATATCAACTAAAATCCTTCAACTTTCATGGCTAGGCGGCAACACACCTCTTTTCATGGCGAATTATCCCTTGTATCTCCAAATAATATTCCTCTTTATATCAAGTATGTGGACCTGCTTTAAAATCTATTCAGTTTGGTATTACTATTGTTATGTCATCTTTATATAACCTTATATCTATCTGATATAGTCTTTCTACCCCTTTCTATCCCTTTGCTTTGTCACCTTCTGTGTCACTATGTTTTAGGATATTTTTAAACAATGTTTAGCTGGAATTTCTTGCATTAATTTAGTAATATATTCTAATGGCAAAACATGTGAGTTAATGAAATCTCAAGTTAATTAATATTTATATCTTCTTCTCCATCTCACTCTCTTCTGTATTCCAAGTCAATTCTCTTAACATTTTATTCCTGCTCTATATTTATTTGATGCCCTCAGACCAATTAGTAATGTTGGGAAAATGATCCTCACAACCATGAAATCCTTAAGATTGTTGCACAATCTTTTAAGCAGGAAAAAAATAATGAATGAAAATAATTTTACCCTCTAGTTCAGGTGTGAAAATACGGGAACAGATTAAAAACATATGTATACATTTTTATGTTATTCCTTTATAGATTGAAAATCTAAATTGGGTTTTAACCTTAGTCATTTAGAGTCACTTTAATTCTACTGTGTAGAATTTTAAAAATATAAAGAAACACATATTTTAATGTTTCCTAATTAAAAAAAATATGAACAGTCTTTTTATACAGGTTGAATTTAAGGGAACTATAGTAGGGGCTCAAAATGAGTTAATAACCCATGTTAGGTCATTAAATCTTGTATGCAGATAATTCTAGATTTATAGTTAGGCAAGCACAGTCTACAATTTTTAAGTAAACAAATATATTTTCTTTGCAAATATTTTAACAAGTATTTTTACTTACCAGGTATATTAGTTACAAAAATATAAACCCTGCAGTTATTGGAGCTCCTAAAAGACAATTTTTTCAATATTAGAGGAAAGTTTGCTTCCATTGCTAACAAACAGATGTTGACAGTTACCACATCTTCACTATGTTATTTGAATGTTATTGTTCTTTATATTCCATTTCTTGATTCTAGGCCTAGCTTGCTAAAGACCATTCTTCCAGAAATCTGCAACCTAGGGTCTGGTATGGTTAGATTCATACACTTAGATGACACTCTTTATTTATTCCTCGCTCTTCAGGCATTGTTTAGGTGACAGTTGTTTACTGCTGATCCCTTGGAAATTTGAATATATTAAACCACTGACTTTGTATGTATGTGGCTGATGTGAAGTATATACTGTGAGTGTAAATCTTATTTTTTTTCTAGGTAGTTTGCAATTCCTTTTTGTATCTTTTAAGATTTTAAGATTTGTTTTCTCTTTTTGTAATTTAGGATTTTCAAAACAATGTATCTACATGTAAGTGTTATCTCTGAAGACTGTTTTCTTTTGTCATTCTAGAATATGTTATGCCATTATATCTTTGAAAAACAATTCCCCCGAACTCTATTTTTTTTATTATTCCTCATAAGGTTTAAGTGTGTTTATTATGCTTTCACTTCAGCAAGTATTATTTCCTGTGAAATATAATATTCACATTGGAAGGCTTTTGAAGTTAGATGAATAGATGATGCAAAAATAATATGAAGAATGAAAATTAAAGCAAGCATAGGGCAAGAAGCAGCAGCAACATTTAACAGTGGGAAGAGTAAGGGTGTGATATTATGATTTATAATAAATATATATTCAATCTTCATCCGGTTTCTGGCACAGAGCTCCTAAAACCCTTAGGATTTCCTAAGTGAGGAGAGCAAAAAATGAAATGCATTTTTTTATTATGTTATTGCAGTGACCTTTGGAAAGCCACTTGGTAATAACCTAAGGATGGGGGCTGTTTGCTAGGGGAGCCAACTTTGTGAAAAGACTAGACCTTCTAGGACTGGAGAGGATCCGAGATTGAGTTGAATGACTAATGGCTGATGATTTAATCAATCATGCCTATGTATAAGCCTCCATAAAAATCCAAAAGGAGAGGGTTCAGAAAGTTTCTGCTGTGTGAACATGTGGAGATGTAGAGAGAATGACAAGCCTGAAGCAGGCATGAAAGCTCCTTTCCCTTTCCCCATACTTCACCCTATGCATCTCTTCCATCTGGCTGTTCCTGAGCTATGTCCTTTTATTAATAAATCAGTAATCTAGTAAGTAAAATGTTTCTCTAAGTTCTGTGAGCTGCTCTAGCAAATTAATGAAACCTGAGAAGGAAGTTATGGTGACCTCCCATCCAAAGCCAGTCAGTCAGAAGCACAGGTGACAGTGATGAGTTGGACTTGGGACTGGCATCTGAATTGGGGAGGGGAGGCAGTCTTGTAGGACTCAGTCCTTAACCTGTGGGACCTGATGCTATCTCACGGTACATAATGTCCGAATTGAATTGAATCGTAGGATACCCAGCTGGTGTCAAAGAATTGCTTGGTGATGTGGGGATACATCACCCAATGTTGTAACTAATGATCAGAATTATTAAAGGGGAGCCCATAAAAAGACAAAAGTAATAGCTCAAGAATTAGGATGGAAATCAGAATGAGTAGTATTCCTACAACTAAAAAATAAGATTGTTACTGATGGAGAAAATTTTCCCTTAAAAGGCTAATTCAAATGTAGTATGAATGCAAAAGTGTGTACAGGATGTAGAAGCAAGTCAGTATTTTGAATTTGACAAGAGCAGTTTTAGTGGAATATTTGCAAACACATGGCAGTGCAGTAAGGAGACAGTGAAATAAAATAAATAATGCAGATAATGTGAACAACCATTCAAGCATTCCACTATGTCTGGCTGAAATTAGGAGAGAGATTATTATGAGGTAAAATTGAGTAATATTTTTTATCATTGTTATCAGTGGAATATAGAATTGATCTGAATGTGTGTAAATGCTAATAAAGCAACCTATAAAGAAGGAGAAATCAAAGTTCCTGGAAAGACACAGACTATGAATTAATTGTGTTATAAAATGGGTTCCCCCATTAAACAGCCTCCAAGATGAAACTTAGCATACAGGAGGTTTATTAAGGGGTACCCATGGGATAAACACCTGTGGAAAGACAGATGAATTCGGCTAAGGGAGACATCAGCTATGATGGAAACCCAACAGCAGCCTCAAGCAACTTCACCAGGAGCTCTATATCTATAATGGCTTTTCACAATGGTCACAAATTCAGCTAAAATGGCAGGCCATCATCTTCCTGCACTGACCAGTTATTAGACTAAATTTATTTGGATTGCTGCAGGATTTCATGAAAGTTTATATGCATGCATTCTCAATGGAGAAGTGATTGATACTATCACCACAATAATCATGTGAGGTAAAGTAGAAACCCCAACCCTAAACCATGGGATGAGGCACAGAAAAATTAACAACAACAACAACAACAACAACAACAACAACAGAAAAAAAATCCAACCTCACGTATTGACAATAAAAGAAAAGACAAAATGTGGAATTGAATGAGGGAAAGCTTAATGCTGAGCCATTAAGTTTAAATCTAAATTACTTACATTGAACGTCTAATGGGCAAGATGAGTTCCAGAATGGGAAATAAATTTCAAATATTTATGGATTTTTGTTGATTAATTGCAAAAAGCCAGAACACTAGTTCACAGCTAATTCTCAGGATTATAAATTGTAAGACTAACACTTGCCAAGCACGTGATATATGCTAATCATTGTTAAAAGCATTCTATGAATATTATTTCATTTAATTCTCATAGACATGTGAATTAATTATTTTTTAAAAGATACATAGAACATTTAATTAAGTCAGGGAAATATTGACAGTCATAACTGGTAATTATTATACTCTTGCAGAAATCAGTCACTGGATGATTGATCAGTCACTAAGAAAGGTATATATTATGATAATATTGGGCTGTCAGAAAAGTCATGACACATTTTTGCAATGAAAAACATAGAAAAAATACGTCAAGACTTTTCCAACAACCCAACAGAATAATTTAAATTGATACACTTTGAATTCAGATAGATATTTGCCTCATTTCAAAGTCTGTACTGTTGTAAGTTGTGTTGCATGTGTGTTCATATCACTGCAGGTAGCCTCAAGTAACTAGAAAGGAGGACATATCTAAAAAGAAGGAGAAATAAGGAAGAAGATAAATAAGGACAGGAACAGGTTTTTACTGACCCCTCAAAAATAATTAACTTACATACCCAAAGCCATATGTAGAGATATAGTACCAGTTATGAGAAATAAAAATAAGGTTTACATATTTTCTGGTGTATTTGTCTTCATTTCCATAAACGTTAATAAACTATGTTGTATTTATATGCTTCTCACAAAGCTTCTTCTACCTTCCTCATTGGAAAGAAACAGTGGGAAGTTTCCACTGGCTTGAGACTACAGCGTGCAAGATCATGGCTTCCTAGGAAGTCAACTCAGAGCATGTGCAGGACTTTGTAGAGGGTGCATTACAAGCGTTGGTATATGTGGCCCATATGAGTGGACCTTAATATAATCGCTATTATTACAACTTTTTCTACTGAGTGTGGTTGCAGCTCTGTAGAATAAAAAATAAAGTTAGTGTGACTTCTTCACTGGGTACCTCAGTTCTGGCTGACTCTGCCAGGCTTGACAGGGCCACCTGGTCTCCTTCACTCTTTTCTCTACACAATCACTCTCCTGCTCTGCCATGCAGCACAGTTCCCACGTGGGCTGCTACTGACATTCCACTAAAGGCCATTGTGAGGTGATAGGATGAAGATAAAGGGGTGTTACTTTATCTTCAGCTTTGGGCTTTATTAGAGGATTTCCAAAGTAGGTCAACATGTGCCCCAGTTCTTTATGGATTATGGGTAGTACTCTCTTGCCCTAAGACCCAAATGGACACCTAAGGTCCTGACTCTGGAAATGACTGGTGTGACAGACAATATGCTCAATGTCAAATTATAGCTTCCAGTAATGAGTAAGGGTTCACATTGGGTTAAGTCTGTGATGCCTGAATCCTTCTCTCAGAATGATGTATCACCTCAGTCTTCGTACAAAAGAGCCTAAGTCTCAAATTGCGCAGATATAACTAGAAATGTCTGACTCCCAATGTCTGATATGTCTGTGTTTTGTGTGCAAATGTATATAGTATAGTCATTTCTCATGATACTCTTTTAATGTGAAGAAAGAGATGCCTTGATATGGTTATATTATAGAGATTCAACACTGCTATAGGCCTTTACCAGTCAAAAGTCATTTAAATTCTGTATTTAGAATAGAGATTACAATTAGCAGTACATTTTGGGTAATGGCCTCCATAATGGCATTGTCACACACAGCCTCCCAGAATGTGGGTGGCTTGATTAGAGCCATTCATTGGCTGGCTTCATCCACACCCTGCAGAACAATTTAGCTCCTCAAATAATCATCCTCTACTGCTAAAAGCAACAATGTGCCATGCAAAGTAAATTAATATATAAATCATTTGCTTATATCAACAAATCTTTGATTTGACTCAACACAAGAAATTTATAATAAATCTTAATTGAGATCTTCTGATGGAAAGATAATTTGATCCAGCTCAAGGTGAGAATAGTCTCAAAGATTTCATAAATGACATGTGTACTAGCATCACAAAGTAGAAGTGCTAATTGAATTTTTTTTAAATAAAAGCTATTTTTTTATCCATTTTAGGAAAAAAACACCCCTTCATTTAGGATTTAATACATAAGGATTTCCCATTGAAGTCAGTCAATGGGAAGTAAATAAAATAATTTATTTTCTTAACCTACTGATAAAGCTCAAATTATTATTGTGAGAGATTTTCCAGTAAGGATGGCAGAGTAGGTGAAAACTGTGCTCACCTTTTCTCAAAACCACATCAATTACAACACTACTACAGAACAACCATTATTAAGAATCACCTGAAGTCTGGCTGAAACAAAGCCCTACAACTAATGACATACAAAAGAAGCCACCTTGACTGGTGGTGGTGGGGGGGGACAAAGATGTGAAACAGGCTGGTCCTACACCTGAGTGTGACCATTAAAAATAGGGAGGGATATCTTGGATGTGTTGGCGGTCCCCCCAGAGAAGCGAGGGGTCCCAGCCCCACACCAGAATCACAAGCCCTGGGCTCCAGTGTCAGGAAGAGACGTGGCCATAACTTCTAGCTGTGAAAACCAGTGAGGATTGTGGATGGGTGAGCCAGAGGGAGGCTGGAGTTCCAGGTGCTCCTCCTATTAAACGGACCACACATGGACTTACTCACTAACAGACTCACTCACTCACTCTTAGCTCCAGCACTAGGGAAGCAGCTCAAAAGATGCCAGGGACATGCGGGGAGGAACTGAATTGTCTAGCTTCAGAGTGAGGAAAGGAGGGGCACTTTCTCCTGGAGGGAGGAGCTGGAGAAAATCATTGTTTCTCTGTTGAGCCCTCTCCATCCCTGTGTGCAGACGTATGTAGGCACCATATATGGGTCTCCATCAAACTGTGTATCACCTTTCATCTGCCCCCATCCTAGTAATTCTCTGAGACCCTGCCCCACCCAAATTTGGGCATACCCAATCCGCTTTCAGTGATTTTTCCGTACAAACTACCCGTCTTACCTCATGCAGCAGACTTTCCTAAAATTGCTTAAAGGTTCGCAAAACTTAGACAAGCAGCATCTCCCTTCAGCATGTCAAATACCTCTGGCTGAGCAGCCCTAAGCTGGGCACTAACAACAACCAGCCTGGGTTCATGAATTGTACTTCTAAGACCAGTATGGGTGGTAGCCATCTGTGGATTGCTTTGTGACTCATACCAGGTGGCCCCAGGCAGGGCACAGGCTGCAGTCAAACTTGGCCTGCTTAGTGGCCAGCTTCAGACCAATTTGGAGCATCACCCCACTGCATTCAAGCATGACACACCCAAAGGGCGGACTGGGCAGGCACCAGAGACCCCTTAATGCAAACCTTATTCTGTAAGGGAGGCCCTTGAACTATAGCTTGTCAACTGTAATCACTGCTACTCTTCACAGCCAATCAGCCCAAGGGTCAATCTCTCCCATTTACATGCAAGCAGAAACCAAGGCTCAACTACAAAAGGAGGGCATGTACAACCCACACAAGAGACACACCTGAAGAATGTGGCTCTGGATACCAAGGAAACTGCACCACTGGGTTTCACAGGACACCTACTACATAATGTCACTCCACTAAGACCAAGAGGCATAGCAGCCCTATGTAATACATACAAACAAACATAGGAAGGAAGCCAAAATGGGGAAACAGACAAACATATCAAAAAAAAAACACAAAAAAACAAAAAAAAGAACAAAGCTCCAGAAAAAGAACTCAACAAAATGGAGACAAGCAATCTATCAGATGCAGAGATCCAAACACTGGGTTACAAAGATACTCAGTGATCTTAGGGAGAACTTCAACAAAGAGATAGAAAACATAAAAATGGAGACAGAAAACATAAACAAGACTCAGTCAGAAAATAAAGACTGTAAGATGGTGCGGTAGCTCAGTTGGTTAGAGCTTGCACTCTGAACATCAATGTTGCCTGTTGTGTCCCACACGACAGAGCAGTAGGAGTGGAGAAGGGACAGCAAAAAGTGAAGAAAGAGAGAGACACAAAATAAGTGAGAAAAATGCAGCTGGGGCCAGGGGACTTCAGCCTTGTGGACTGAGAGCACCGAATCAGGCCTGACTGCTCCTTTAATTATCTTACAAATAAGAAAAAAAAATCAATGTAGCTTCCATGGTCTGTGAGTCTGACACCCAAGAATTAATCTCAGGGCCTAATCTCCCATGCCTGCAAACTGCCATTACCTGAAGGTATTCTTATGCATCTCTTAAGATACAGAATCTCCCTCTGCCAAGGTTTACTGATAAGAATGCATGGAGGACAGATATTATCATCTCAATAGGTCATTTCACATGCAGGCTTCCAGAACCTGAAGCAAGGGGTTTAAGAATCACATTTTTCTTCTCTGTGATTCCTCCCACAGCTCCCATGGCCATGCCTGGATTAGGTTGTTCCTCCCTTGAAGGATCTTCCCCATCATTGGCTAACCAGCCATCTTTTGGCACCAAGTGGGGACACATACAGTAAACATAATATTGAAGTTATGGTCTGTCTTTATGGAAAGGTGCATGAGGACAGACAGACAGATAGTATGATGACAGTTGCTGGCTCAATCCCTGCGTGGGCCACTTTGAGCTATGCCTTCTTCAGGAAAAAAAGAAAAAAGAAAGAAAGAAAGAATATAACACTGGAAAAGAAGAGTACATTAGAGAAAATAAACAGTATATTACATGAAGCAGAAGATCAAATCAGTGATTTAAAAGACAAGGTAGCAGGAAACACCCAACCAGAACAGCAAAAAGAAAAAAGAATCCAAAACCGTAAGGATAGTTTAGGGGCCTCTAGGATAACATCAAGTGCGCCAAAATTCAAATCATAGGGATACCAAAAGGAGAAAAGAGAGACCGAGGATTTAAAACCTATTTAAAGAAGTAGTGATGGAAAACTTTCCTAACCTGGTCAAGGAAATAGACAAATAAGCCCAGTCAGTGCAAAGAGCCCCAAACACAATGAAACCAAAGAGGTCCTTGCCAAGAAAAATCATAATTAAAATACCAAAGGTTAAATACAACAAGAGAATCTTAAAAGCAACAAGAGAAAAGCAGTTAATTACTTACAAGGGAGCTCCCTAAGATGTCAGCTGATTACTCAACAGAAACTTTATAGGCCAGAAGCGGTTGGCAAGAAATATTCAAAGTGATGAAAAGTAAGGACCTACAGCCAAGACTACTCTACCCAGCAATGAAGGACAAAGAAAAGCCAAGACTCATCACCAAACCAGTATTACAAGGAATCTTAGGAGGACTTCTTCAAAATGGAAAAAGAAAATTAAAAATATGAATAATAAGGGCCAGCCAAGTGGCGCTTTGGTTAAAAGCTGGCTTGGGATGCCAGCTCTGAGCAGCTGAGCCCCTGTTCGGATCCCACAAATGAGAACCAGTGACACCTCCCTCTACAGCTGAGATGGTGAACAACAGCTCAACCTGAAGTTGGGCTGCTGTGAGTCACTGGCGATGACATAGGCTGCAGCCCCTGCTACAGTGGACTGCCCTAAGCTACAATGAGTGGCTGGCAGCCAGAGTGAGTGGCCAGGAGCTGGCGTGTGCTGCCAAGAGCCGCGGTGAGTGGCCATCCAGAGGCCAACAACTGATCTGCTTACCTCTGGAAGAGCGCAATGATAACACCAACATGGGCCAGTGAAGCAACATCCTCCACAACTAGACTGAAGAACAAGGACAGCAACTTGTCTGTTCCCCTTCCCTGATTCCCCAATGATGTTTCCTTCTCCCAGTTCCCCAATAAAATCTTTAAAAAATATATATGAATAAAATAGTAATAACTACATATCTATCAACACTTACTTTAAATGTAAATGAATTAAATGCTGCAATCAAAATATAGGGTGGTGGAATGGATAAGAAAATAAGACCCTTACATGTGTGCCTATAAAAGACTCACTTCAGATCAAAAGGCACATACAGACTGAAAGTAAAGGGATAGGGAAAAGATATTTCATGAAAATAAATAATTAAATAAATAAATGATAAATAAATAAATATGAGGTAGTAATACTTATATCAGACTAGACTTTAAAACAAAGGTTATAACAAGAGACAAAGAAAGACCCAATAACCCCACCTAGGAAACCCAAACACTACTTTGAGAGGACATATGCATTCATATGTTCATTGCAGCATTGTTTACAATGGCCAAGATCCGGAGGCAGCCTGGGTTTCCATCAATGGATGAATGGATAAAGAGTATATGGTACATATATACAATGGGTTATTGCTCAGCCATGGATGGGAATGGGTTCTTGCCATCTGTGATGACATGGATGAAACTGGGGGTATTGTGCTGAGTGGAGTGTGTCAGACAGTGAAAGACAGATGCAATGGGGCTTTGCTTATATTTGGAATCTAAAGAACAAAATAATACAAACAAAACAGGAACAAGCTTCTAGATACTGAGAATATTTTGATGATGGCCAGATTGGAAGGCGGTTGGGGGTAATTGGAAAAGGGGAAGGGACTAAGAAATACAAATTTGTTATTATACAGAAGTCATGGGGATGTAGAATATAGCATAAGGAGTAAATAATATTGTAATAATTAAGCACAGGGTGAAATGGGTACTAAATTTATGGGGGTGATAGATGGGAGAAGTTTGGGGACAGGGTAAAGAAGGTGAGGGGTTAAGAATTACAAACTGGTAATTGCAAATAGCCATGAGGATGTAAAGTAAAGCATAGAGAATATAATTAATAATATGGTAATAACTATGCGTAGTGTCACTGGGGTACTAGACTAGTCAGAGGGATCACTTCTTAAATTATATAAATGTCTAATCACTAAGATATACATCTTAAAGTAATATAAAATAATACTGAATAAAAATAAAATGTAAAATATATAGATAATTTAAAAAATTAAACATAAAGATGTATTATTATAATTTATAAATTACTGGGATTTACCCATCTTTTTTGTGTCATGTCTGAGTTCAAATGTTTAGATTTGAGGACTTAGATGTTAACTTATCATCCATTTGAACATGAAGGCATCAGTTAAAATTTTTAATTTTGTACTTCTTTTACCCTTCATTTTCTCATATCATAAAATCAACTAACATCATCATTATTATATGTAAAGTATATATCACTCTACTAAGACCACAGTAGCAATGTACATTAGTGTATATACTAAGATAATCTTGACAATTTATTAGCTTAAAATGATTCAGAGGTATAATTATCAATAATTTAACATTACTTTATTTACTAAATGAATTTCAAAAGGAGATAACTTGTAAAAATAATGCATATATTGAGCTCTTCAATGAGACTCAATTGATAGCATCTCCTTTTTTAAAAAATTAAAGTTTATTGGGGTGACAATAGTTAGTAAAGTTACAAAATTTTCAAGTGTATAATTTCATTAGAATCAGTGACATAGAAGATAGAAATCTGGAAATGACACAGACGGAAGAATAGAGGAGCTGGAGAGTTAAAAGAAACGAAAGAACTCTACAAGAACCTTCTGACTCCATCAGAAAGAGCAACATAAGAATAGTGGACATACCAAAAGGAGAAGAAGGGGGAAGGAAATAGAGAGTATAATCAAACAGAGAGTATATGCAAATAGTTGATGAGAACTTCCCAAGCCTTTGGAAAGAACTGGATCCTCGAATCCAAGAAGCAAATAGGATACGTAATTACCTCAATCCCAACAGGACTTCTCCCAGGCAGATTGTACTGAACCTGTCAAAAATTAAGGACAAAGAAAGAACCCTCAAGGCAGCCAGAGAAAAGAAGATGGTGTCTCACAAAGAAAAATGAATTAGATTATCATAAAATTTTTAGCAGAAACTCTATTATCCAGGAGGAAGTGGAATCAAATATTCAAACTACTGCAAGAGAGAAATTACCAGCCAAGAATAATATATCCAGTAAAGATACCCTTTAGATATAAAAGAAGAATAAAGACCTTTCTAGACATACAGAAGCTGAGGGAATTTTCTAACATGACCTGAACTATCAAAAATACTGAAGGAGACTATTTGACCTGAAACCTAAAATCAAAAGAATACAAAACCATGTGTAGTATTACAGAACAGACAGACAGAAGCAGGAAATGGCTACCCCTACACCAAATAGGACACTGCACTTGAACATAGCATCTCTTTTACACCAGATCTGAAAAAAATTAAAAACAATGCAAAGGAGTGGTAGAGGGAGATCAACATATTCAGTGTTATTTATACTAAATCTTTGGTTAGATGCAGTAGGAGTTCTAATACTGAACTCCAGAAATAAGCTGCCTCAGCCATCCAGCTCTAGGCAGCACCAATTAGGGCAGTCCTCCTCCTAAGATGAGAAATTGCAAAGATACAGAAGCAGCTCTGTAGATTAAGTCCAGTGATTTATTTTATGTTTTAAGATTTAACAACTAGTTATGCCATGCTACTGTGGAATGAATACCAAAGCTAAAAGATGTAGTAATTGTTCTGAATGAAAGTACCTCATCTTGATAACCAAGGGTAGAAAAGGGCAATTCCTCTAAAAATTTGGTTCCTGATTCATGTTTTTCTCTTTAAGAAAATAAAAAATCACAATAAAGAATCACAACATTCACCATAGTGAAGTTTGTCTCTTGATTATTTCATAATCGAATTACATGTAATGTTACTGAATTTCCATAAAAATTTGGTCAAAATAAGTAATCATTTCACAAAATCTCTTTATGTCCTCCTAAAATCTGAATTTATTAAAAATGGACAACTTAAATACTTGTCATATTATTAGGAGCCAATGCTTATTTTATTTTAAGCTTGAACACTATGGTAGTTTTTAGATAGAAACTAGAATTGCTGCAGTGGGAACAGCATTAGAACCCATCTCATAGATAGAATTTTGAGAAAGGATAGAGTTCACCCATGTAAACTACTTAAACATTGACAGCTACATAATAAGTAACCTTTAAATATTTCCATAATTGTTATAATAATTGTAATAATGGTAATTAATGGTATTGCATTTGGCATCTATTATTTGTAGAAGAGGATACAGATAAATGTCAAAGATCAGTCTCAAATTGTGTGTAGAGTGAGATAATGGTTCATTTCTTTTACATATGGACATCCCATTGCATAACAACACTTTGTTGAAAAAACATCCTTTCTCCATTAAATGGATTTGATGATTTTTATTTTAACTCCATTGGCTGTATAAATGTATATCTATTTCTGGACACTTCGTTTGGTTCAATTGATCTACTAATCTATCAACATGTCAATACCACAATAAGTCTTGATTATGAGCTGGTCTGATTTCTTTTTTTCTTTTTTAAAGATTTTATTAGGAAATTGGTGGAGGGGAACAGCGTTGGGGAATCGGGGAAGGGGAACAGACAAGTTGCTGTCTTTTTGTTCTTCAGTTTAGTTGCGGAGGATGTTGCTTCACTGGCCCATGTTGGTGTCGTCATTGCGCTCTTCCCGGATGAGGCAGATCTGTCGCTGGCCTCTGGATGTCGCTCACCGCGGCGATTGGCAGCTCACGCTTGGCTGCCAGCCACTCACGCTGGCTGCGGGCCACTCACTGTAGCCTATGGCAGCCCACTGCAGCAAGGGCTGCAGCCCACACCATTACCAGGGCTCGCACAGCCCAGCTCCAGGTGGAGCTGTTGTTAGCTGTAGAGGGCAGTGTCACTGGCCCTCATGTGGGATCCGAACTGGGGCCGCTGGCATCCCCAAACCAGCGCTTAACCAATGCGACACTCAGCTGGCCCTGGTGTGATTTCTTAAAATGTTTAAAATGTTTTAAATATTTCTTCCAAATATTTTGGTTATTTTAGAGCCTCTGAATTTCCACATGAATTTTAGAATCATTTTGTCAACTTACAAAAACAATTATTCTGGAAATTTATTAGGATTTATATTAATTTTAATAATAATTTCAGGGATAACTGATATTGTAACAAAATTGAATCTTCAAATGTATGCATATTATATAAATCTCAATTTCTTTGTCATCTTTGACTTCTATTACGGTTTTATAAGTATTATTTTACAGCTCTTATACATATTTTGTTACATATGTCCATACATGTTTCATATTCTTCAGTGTTTTGTAAGTGATATTTTCATTTTAGTTTCATTTTATGGTTGTATGTTTATAATATAAGACACACAATGAATTTTAGATAGTGATTTTATAACAAGTGAAGTTACCAAATAAACTCTAATCTTATTTTTGTATATCTCTTAGGCCTTCATGAGCAGAATATGATCTTCACTGAGAATAAAACTGTTTTATTTCTCCTTTTGTAAACTGTATACATTTTATTTCCTTTTTTCCGTTGTTGAACTTGCGAGGATCTCAAACACAATGCTAAATCAGACAGGGTGAAAGTAAAAGTTATTTACCTTATTCTCAAACGTATGGGAAAAGTTTTCATGTTTTAAACATGAAACATAAACTATGAACAAGAGCATAAACTATGTTGTTAACTATAGAATTAACATAAATTACTTTTATCTTGGGTTGTTGGAAAAGTCATGATGCATGTATGCAACAGATGGCACTAGTTCATCTTTAGAAGTACTAGAATCATTCACTGTCGCGTCCCACAGGACAGGGTAGGTGGGAGTGGAGAAGGGATGGCGAAAGGTTAAGAAAGAGAGAGAGAGACACAAGAGAGAAATATAGTTCGGGGCCAGTGGGCCCCAGCCTCGTTGACTGGAGCCCCAAATCGGGCCTGACTGCTCCTTTTATTCTCTTACACATGAAAGGATCCATGTATCTTCCACAGTTTGTGTGTCTCACACCCAAGAGTTAATCTCCAGGCCAAATCACCCATGCCAGCAGGCTGTCATTACTGAAAGTCCCATGATCTGCCTACATGCAACTCCCTAAGAGACAGAAACCTCTTTTTGTTTTTTTCTCTTTTTTTGAGGGCAGTGGCACTGACACTCATATGTGCGACCCAAACCAGGGCCGCTGGCTCCCCAAGCCAGCGCTTAACCACTGCGCCACTTGGCCGGCCTGAGACAGAAACCTCTTATGCTGAAACTCATTGATAGGATTACACGCAGGACAGATGTTATCACATCATTAAGCCCATAAACTGGCTGTCAGCTCTAAGACTGGGGGTCTGTACCCACTCTCATCAACTCCATGATTCCTCCTCCTATGGCTCTCATGCGACTGTGCCTGTCTTAGGTTGTTCCTGCCTTGCGGAATCTTATCCGTCCTTGACTAACCAGCCATCTTGTGGGACTAAACAGGGATACAGAGTAGGCATAATGTTGAAGTAATGATCTGTCTTTCTGGAGAGGTGCATGGGGGCAGACAGGCAGGCTATAATGTGACAATTCACATCTATATTATTGCTATGTTGTTTGCAAGCTGACAGTTCTAGCTTCATTCTAAAAAAAAAAAAAATTGAGTGATTTGGTTGAGTTATGGAGATTTTTACAAGTTGAAGATGAAAGACCAAACTGTGCATTTTTGCCATATTTTACTGTTTTATTTCCATAAAGAGAAGAATGTGCGTCAAGCTTGTGAGAAATTGCATAAAGTTTACAGTGGCAATGCTCTACAAGAGCGTAGCACCAACGATGGTTCATGAAATTCTGTGTTGATTTTCATCTCAACTATACTTCTCTGTCAGGGAGTTCCACCAAGTTTGATGATGACAAAATAAAGGCATTGATTAAGTCAAATCTGAGTTACACAACACAAAGGATTGCAGAAACATTGAACATCCATCATTCAAGTGTTCAAAACCACCTAGAGAAGCTGATATTTGGGTTCCGCATGAACTCAAAGAGTTCATTTGACGGCATGTATAAACATCTGCAATGTGCTCATTAAACCTGAAGAAAGCAATCTTTTTTTTTTTTTTTTTTTTTTTTGAGGGCAGTGTGACTGGCCCTCATATATGGGACCCGAACCAGGGCCGCTGGCTTCCGAAGCCAGTGCTTAACCACCATGCCACTCGGCCAGCCCTTTCTTGAAGTGACTGATAACAGAAGTGGATTGTTTACAACAATGTGGTTCACATACGGCCTTGGTCCTGATGTGATGATTCGCCTCAAACAACATTGAAAGCAGACATTCATTAGAGGAAGTTTATGCTCTCAGTGTGGTGGGATTTTAAAGATGTCCTGTTTTTCGAGCTCCTACCAGGGAACCAAACAATCAATTTGAATGTGTACTGTCAGCAATTGGACAGTTTGAACAAATCCATCATCCAAAAACATCCAGAGCTTGTTAATTGTAAAAGAGTTGTGTTCCATCAAGGCGACATGAGACCACATACAAGTTTGATCACCCTTCAAAAATTATTGAAACTTGGATAGGATGTGTTACCATACCCACCATACTCTCCTGAACTTGCGCCATCAGACTTCACTTGTTTCGCTCTCTTCAAAACTCCTTGCATGGTATAACATTCAATTCAGATGAGGCTGTAAATCAGCACCTTGTTCAGTTTTTCACAAATAAAGACAGGTCCTTCTATGAATGAGGAATTACGAAACTCACTGAAAGATGGAAAAATGTTATCAAATGAAATGGGCAATATTTCATTGATTGATATTATTTTTATAAATAAATGACCTTTGAAAAAACATAAACAAAATATGTCATGACTTTTCCAACAACCCAATACAATGAGAATGTTTTCTTCTAGTTTGCTTCAAACTCATTAGAACTATTTTATTTTGAGGATTATCTTCTTTTTTATTTTTATTTTTATTTTATTTTATTTTATTTTTAATTAGTTTCAGGTGTACAACACAGTGCAATAGTTATACATTTTACCCCTCAAAGTGACAACCGCCCACCCCCAATACACCACCCCACTCCCCCCCATATCATATATATCTATTACTCTTCCTCTGACTCTCTTCCACAGTATAATCCACATCCCGTGACTATCTATATATATTCAATTACAGTAGGTATACCACCTCCACTTTAGTAATACAGTGCAGTGATCAAACCTCTACTCCATCCATGAAATGGTCTCCCTAACAAGACCTATGATCATCTGACATTCCACAGAATATTTACAACATTATTAATTATATTCCCCAAACTGTTTTTCCTATCCCAGTAGCAATATTGTAGTTGCCTATTTTTGCTGTCTAATCCCTTCCCCTTCTCCCTCACCCCCATTCCCCTCCCAATTAGCAACCCTGATTTTTCCTCTATATCTATGAGACAGTTTCTGTTTACTTTGCTCATTCATACAGTTTTTCATATTCCACATATGAGTGAGATCATATGGTATTTGTCCTTCTCTGACTGACTTATTTCACTCAACATTGTAGTCTCTAGGTCCATCCATATCATTGCAAATGGCACGATTTCACTCTTCTTTATAGCGGAGTAATACTCCATTGTATAAATATACCACAGTTTCTTAATCCAGTCATCTACTGACCGGCATTTTGGTTGTTTCCAAGTCTTAGCTATTGTAAATTGTGCTGCTATGAACATCGGGGTGCATAACTTTTTTTGAATAAGTGTCTTGGTTTTTACAGGATAAATACCTAGGAGTGGAATTGCTGGGTCAAACGGTAGCTCTATTTCCAGTTCTTTGAGATACCTCCATACTGACTTCCATAGTGGCTGCACCAATCTGCAGTCCCACCAACAGTGCAGCAGGGTCCCCTTTTCCCCACAGCCCCGCCAGCACTTGTTGTTTGTTGATTTGCTGATGATAGCCATTCTGACTGGAGTGAGGTGGTATCTCATGGTGGTTTTTATTTGCATTTCCCTAATGACCAGTGAGGTTGAACTTTTTTTCATATGCCTGTTGGCCATCTGTATGTCCTCTTTAGAGAAATGTCTCTTCATATCTTCTGCCCATTTTTTAATTGGGTTGTTTGTTTTTTTTGGTGTTGAGTTTCATGAGTGTTTTATAAATTGTGGATATTAACCCCTTATCAGATATATCGTTGGCAAATATATTCTCCCATTCAGTAGGCTTCCTTTTGGTTTTATTAATGGTTTCCTTTGTTGTGAAAAAACTTTTAAGTCTGATATAATCCCATATGTTCATTTTTTCTTTTACTTCCCTTGCCTGTAGGGATGTATCAGTAAAAATATTGCTCCGGGTAATGTCTGCAAATGTACTCCCTATATTTTCTTTTAGGATTTTTATGGTTTCAGGTCTTACATTTAAGTCTTTAATCCATTTTGAATTTGTTCTTGTATAAGGCGTAAGGAGATGATCCAGTTTCATTTTTTTGCATATGTCAGTCCAATTTTCCCAGCACCATTTATTGAATAGACTATCTTTACTCCACTGTAAATTCTTGCTTCCCTTGTCATAGATTAACTGTCCGTAAATGCTTGGATTTATTTCTGGGCTCTCTGTTCTGTTCCACTGATCGATGTGCCTGTTTTTATGCCAATACCAAACTGTCTTGATTACTGTGGCCTTGTAGTAGGTTTTGATGTCTGGTAGCGTGATCCCCCCGACTTTGTTTTTATTTCTCAGAATTGCCGAGGCTATTCTGGGTCTTTTATGATTCCTTATAAACCTTAGGATTATATTTTCTATTTCTGTGAAAAATGCCCTTGGTAGTTTGATAGGAATTGCATTGAATCTATATATTGCTTTAGGCAGTATGGACATTTGAACTATATTAATTCTTCCTATCCATGAGCATGGTAGGTGTTTCCATTTATTTGTATCTTCTATGATTTCTTTCTTCAGTGTCTTATCATTTTCTGAGTACAGATCTTTCACTTCTTTGGTTAAATTTATTCCTAGGTATTTTATAGTTCTTGACGCAATTGTAAATGGGACAGTTTTCTTAATTTCTCTTTCCATTACTTTATTATTGGTATATGCAAATGCCACTGATTTCTGAACATTGATTTTATATCCTGCTACTTTACTGAGTTCGTCTATCAGTTCCAATAGTTTTTTGATGGAGTCTTTGGGGTTCTCTATATACAGTATCATGTCATCTGCATATAATGACAATTTTACTTCTTCATTGCCAATTTGGATGCCTTTTATTTCTTTTTGTTGTCTGATTGCTGTGGCTAGAACTTCCAGCACTATGTGGAATAAAAGAGGAGAAAGTGGACAGCCTTGTCTTGTTCCTGATCTTAAGGGGAATGGTTTTAGCTTTTCCCCATTGAGTATGATGTTAGCTGTAGGTTTATCATATATGGCTTTTATTATGTTGAGATATGATCCCTGTATTCCCACTTTGCTAAGGGCTTTTAACATAAATGGCTGTTGGATTTTGTCAAATGCTTTTTCTGCATCTATTGAAATGACCATGTGATCTTTATCCTTCATTTTGTTGATGTGGTGTATCACATTAATTGATTTAGGGATGTTGAACCAGCCTTGCACACTAGGGATGAATCCCACTTGATCATGATGTATGATCTTCTTAATATATTGCTGAATTCTGTTTGCTAATATTTTATTGAGAATTTTTGCATCTATATTCATCAGGGAGATTGGCCTGTAGTTTTCCTTTTTTGTGATGTTTAGATCTGGTTTTGGAATCAGGGTGATAGTGGCTTCATAAAAAGAGTTTGGGAGCCTTCCCTCCTTCTGGATTTTTTGGAATAGTTTGAGAAGAATAGGTGATAGTTCTTTTTTGAATGTTTGATAAAATTCACTTGTGAAGCCGTCTGGTCCAGGGCTTTTGTTTGTTGGGAGCTTGTCAATTACTGATTCAATTTCCTTGGTAGTAATCAGGGTATTTAGATTTTCTGTTTCTTCTTGCGTTAGCTTTGGAAGGTTGTATGCTTCTAGAAAATTATCCATTTCATCCAGATTGTCAAATTTGTTGGCATATAGTTGCTCATAGTAATTTATTAGAATTTTTTGTATTTCTGTGATGTCTGTAGTCATTTCCCCTCTTTCATTCCTGATTTTGCTAATTTGAGTCCTCTCTCTTTTTTTTTTTTTTTTTTTTGATGAGCCTGGCTAGAGGTTTGTCAATTTTGTTTATCTTCTCAAGAAACCAGCTCTTGGTTTCATTGATCTTTTGAATTGTTTTTCTGTTCTCTATATTGTTTATTTCTGCTCTGGTCTTTATTATCTCCTTTCTTGTACTCCCCTTGGGCCTCTTTTGCTGTTCTTTTTCCAGTTCCCTTAGGTGTAAGGATAACCTGTTGATTTGAGATTTTTCTTCCTTCTTTAGGTAGGCTTGCACTGCTATAAACTTCCCTCTTAGGACAGCTTTCGCAGCATCCCAGAGATTTTGGGTCGTGGTGTTTTCATTGTCGTTTGTCTCAAGGTATCTTTTGATTTCCTCCTTGATCTCATTGGTGACCCACTCACTATTTAATAGCATATTGTTTAGCCTCCATTTATTTGTCAGCTTCCTGGATTTCTTCTTATAATTGATTTCTAGTTTCATAGCATTGTGGTCAGAGAATACAGTTGAAATGATTTCAGTCTTCTTAAATTTATTGAGACTTGTTTTGTGGCCTAACATGTGGTCTATCTTAGAAAATGTTCCATGTGCACTTGAAAAGAACATATATTCTGTAGCTTTGGGATAAAATGCTCTGAAAATGTCTGTTAAATCCAGCTGGTCTAATGTGTCATTTAAGGTCGCTGTTTCCACATTGATTTTCTGTCTGGAGGATCTGTCCATTAGTGACAGTGGGGTGTTGAAGTCCCCTACTATGATAGTGTCACTGTTGATCTCTGTCTTTATGTCTGACAATATCTGTTTTATATATTTAGGGGCTCCTATGTTAGGTGCATAGATGTTTACTAGAGTTGTGTCCTCTTGTTGGATCGATTCCTTCATTACTATGAAGTGTCCTTCTTTGTCCTTTGTTATATTCTTCAATTTAAAGTCCATTTTATCTGATATAAGTATCGCTACTCCAGCTTTTTTCTCAGTACCATTTGCATGAAATATTTTACTCCATCCCTTTACTTTCAGCCTGTATGAGTCTTTGGATCTGAGGTGAGTCTCTTGTATACAGCATATGCTGGGGTCTTGCTTTCTTAGCCATTCAGCCACCCTATGCCTTTTTATTGGAGCATTTAATCCATTTACATTTAATGTGATTATTGATAGGTGTGTATTTATTGCCATTTTCTTATTTGTGATGGTAGTCTTTCATAGGTTGTTTTTCTCTTCTACTTAAAGAAGCCCTTTTAGCATTTCCTGCAAAGCTGGCTTGGTGGTAATGAATTCCCTTAACTTATTCTTTTCTGCAAAGCTCCTTATCTCGCCTTCGATTTTAAATGATAACCTTGCTGGATACAGCAATCTTGGTTGTAGGCCTTTATTTTTCATCACTTTGAAAACCTCCTGCCACTCTCTTCTGGCCTGCAAAGTTTCTGTAGAAAAGTCAGCTGATAATCCTATGGGGGTACCCTTGTAAGTAACTTGCTGCCTTTCCCTTGCTGCTTTAAGGATTCTGTCTTTGTCCTTAACCCTTGCCATTTTCACTATAATGTGTCTTGGAGTGGGCCTGTTTGGAATCATCCTGTTTGGAACTCTCTGCACTTCCTGGGCTTGTATTTCAATGTCCTTTGCCAGGTTAGGGAAGTTTTCAGACATTATTACTTCAAATATATTCTCAATCCCTTGCTCCCTCTCTTCTCCTTCTGGTACTCCAATGACCCTTAGGTTATTGCGTCTGATGTTGTCCCCCAGCTCTCTTAAACTATTTTCCATGTTTTTCATTCTTTTTTCTTTTTGTTGTTCCGCATGGGTGATCTCTGCTATTTTGTCTTCTAAGCCACTGATTCGATTTTCTGCTTCATCCAGTCTGCTAGTGATTCCATCAAGTTTGTTATTTAATTCAGTAATTGTGTTCTAAGTTCTAGCTGGTTGCTTTTCATGATTTCTCTATCCTTCTTTATATTTTCATTAATTTCCTTGAACATTCTAATAATCAGTGTTCTGAACTCTGTCTCCGATAGGTTGGTTACCTCTATTTCCTCTATTTCCACTGATTCAGGAAGTTTCTTCTGTTCTTTTATTTGTGTTATGTTTCTTTGTCTCCCCATTCTGGCTTACTCTTTGTGTTTGCTTCAATATAACAGATAGATCCCCCAGATTTCTCAGTCTTTTCTGGGTAAACTTATATGGTGTGTGTCCTTTATATTTGAATTACTCAGTCTCCCTATTCTCCTGTGCTTGTATCTGAGGTGTTCCTTGTGTCGTGCGTCCTCACTTGTTGAAGTTTTAGTTTTGATTACTTTTGGTTTGTCAGTAGGTGGGATTGACTCCCAGATTGATTAGCTGTGAGGAGCAGCAGCTTCTGCAGTTTATGAGCTGCTGTGAGAGGATTGACCTCTCTGATGAAACTTGGACCCTATGGGTCTTAGTACCTGTAGCAACTTCCTTTTGGGTGTGACTCTTGTATGTCAAACCCAGAAATGCTCTGGTTTTATCTAAAGTTGGCCTCCGGGTATGATGATTCTTGTGTCTGTTTGTTTGGACCCACTGCTGCAGAGTGATTTTAGAGCATAACAGATCAACAAGAACAACCTCCGCAGCCACCAAAGGAAACCAAATGCTCGCACAAGTAAAAAAAAACAACCATCAAACTACAGTCAACTTGTACAGAAATATCAATCATACTAATGAAGAAAACAAACAGAAACAAAACAAAAACCACACACTCAATAATAACAGAAGAGGAAACAAAATAAAATACAATATCCTAAAATAAAAAATAGAATAAACATGAGAAACCGATTAGCTATACCTAAAAAATAAAAAATAAAAATAAACTAAAATAATAATAACAAAAGTAAGAAAAATTAAAAAAATAAAATTTGCAGAAAAAAGGAAAAGAGGAAAAGTATAGCAGTGAGAAGAATGAATAAAATAAGAGAGAAAGTGAGGGTGGGGGAAAAAGAAAAAGAAAAGAAAGAAAAAGAAAAAGAAAAAAGGAAAAAAAAAATATATATATATATTTGTCTACACACCCATATATATGGACATATATTCACCTATATACACCTATATATATATATGCCTATATTAAAAACTACAATATGATTAGAATGAAATAGAAATAAAAACCAAAAACAACCAAGATAAGCAGCCAATAAAGGAAAAACAAAACAGAATAAAACCAGACAAACCAAAAATACCCCTGCTGGTCTAGGCTAAAGTCCACCAAGCTCTCTTCAGTTTGTCTGCTGTACAAAAATTCCTGTGCGTCTTGTGGGAACAGTAGGCCACCTGATGCCTGGCGTGATCCTGGCCCTGCAGGTTTGCTATACTTGAGTGTGGTTGTGACGTGTGATTGGTGGTTTTTACAAAGTCACTGCCTTTTTGCTTTTGCCTGTCCCAAGGCAGGCTGCACCCCCAAAGGCTCAATGAGTGTCTCTGGGCACCCTTTGGGTTGACAGCCGTGGAGAATTAAAGAATTCCTCACTACCAAAAGCCTGCTGCTAAGAATCTGTTAATTAGTGCCTCAGCAGATGAATCTGCCCTGCCTCCCAAGCCTTGCCTAAAGGTGGGGGCGGGGTAGGTAGTCTCACTCTGCAGCCTTTACTGGGTGGAAATTCTCAACCCCCTTCAGGTAAGGATATCTTCCTAGTCTGCCCCTATTGCTCCCTTCAGGAGTCAGTTTAAGACTGTCTTGGCGGGGGACAAAGTTTGTGGGAGTGGGTGAGTTATTGGGTTTTTTTTTTGCTTTCTGTTCAAGAGTAGAAAAAGGGGAAAAAAATAAAAAACATAAAAATAAACAAAGCCACAGTTCCAACACTGTTTTAAGCTAAGGCCTTTGCCTCTTATGCTCCAGCGGAGTTCCTGCTGCTCTCCCAAAGAGTCTGCCGGGATTTAGGGAATTGCGCGCACCCTACCGTGTGGCCAAGATCCCCGCTCCGCGTCTCTCGGGGACCTGCGTTTCTGCCCGGCGCGCTGCGTGTCTCAGTGAGTCTTCTTTTTCCCCTGCTCCCGGGTTTAAGGCTTCTGCCTTGGAGCCGGCGCGCCCGCGGTTCTCCTGCTGCTCTCCCGCAGAGACTGTCTGGGTTTAAGGGACTGCAAGTCCCCTGCCCCGAGGCTCAGATCCCCGTTCCGTCTCTCGGGGACCTGCGTCTCCACCCGGAGCGCTGCTTGTCTAAGCGAGTCTTCTTTTTCCCCTGCTCCCGGGTTTCAGGCTTCTCCCTCGGAGCCGGCGCGCCCGCGCGGATCTCCTGCTGCTCTCCCAAACGGTCTGCCGGGATTTAGGGGACTGCGCGCACCGTGCCGCATGGCTCCGATCCCCACTCTGTCTCTCCGCGGGACCTGTGACTCCGGCCGGCACGCTGCGTCTCCGCGGGCGAGTCCTCTGTTTCCCCCTGCTCCCGGGTTTAAGGCTTCTGCCTTGGAGCAAGCACGCGCCCGCGCCATTCTCCTGCTGCGCTCCTGGAGGGACTGCCGCCGGGGTTCAGGGGGCTGCGCGCACCTTTCCACGCGGCTCCGATCCCCGCTCCGTCTCTCCGGGACCTGCGTCTCCGCCCAGCGCGCGCTGCTTCTCCGCGAGTGAGTCCTCTGTTTTCCCCTGCTCCCGGGTTTCAGGCTTCTGCGCTCCGCAGGACCCGGTGGGCACAGAGACTGATCCCTGAACCGGGAGGGTGCAGGGACTGATCTTGCCCTGTCGCTGCGGGGCTCTGAACCCTGCTTCCTGGGGACCGCGGGTGCAGCTCGTACCTCTGCACAGTCGTCTCCTCTCTCTCCTCCCGCACTTGCCCGGCCTGAGGCTTCTGCCTCAGACTGCAAACCAACGCTCTCTTGCTGAACTCTAGGTGGGCCGCGGGCCGCAGGGAGCGAGCCAGGGGAACACTCACCGTGCCTCAGCAGCCGCGGGTGTGGGCTGCACCTCACGCGTCTCGCTGCCTTCTTCCCCTACTCGCCCGGCCTGCCCACCTTCCAGCAATCCTTGTGTGGAACTCTTAGTTGCTCTGTGTGATGAGTAGATGTCTCTTTGAAGCGTATTAGAAGTTCAAATTGTGGATATTTCCAGGGGAGATTTCATGGAGCCCTCCTCACAGCCGCCATCTTGCCGAGGATTATCTTTCTAAAGCCAGACAAATATTCTAATATTTTTTGGCTAAACAAGAGCTCATACATAGGATGGAGTAGGAATGTGAGGGTGGGTAGGTAAAAATAATACAGATAATGAAACAAAGGATAGCTACCATGGAACATTGAGTCTTTTCTTAAGAGAATGTCTGTACATCCACTATAGAAAATAGACACACCTCCACAAAACTGTCTTCTAGCATCTGCCCAACCAGGGTTTATATTTTTGATATCATGCTTTGAATCATATGGTTACTTATATTCTTTGCATAACTGCTCAGTCACATTTTCTTAACAAGCAAAATATAGTACTTAGTGTTGTGACAAATAAATGGAAAAAAAATATGTAAATCTTCAATTCATCCACTGGCACAGAGCAACATTTCATTTTATTAATTGCTCAGTGAAGATGTTTCAGATGATGAAGATCATAATTGTGATTATCATGAAGATGGTGATAATGGTAAATAATGATTATTAAACACTGGGTACACACTTGAGTTTAGTGCCCATGCTAGACTGATAAAGGAGGACTATTGGATCTAATAGAAAGAATAAATAACTACTTAAAATATAGTACCCTAGTGGGAAAGCAGCAGCAGGATCCAAGTTACCTTTCATACAAGATGTCTCAAGGTAAAAATAACTGACATTTTAAAACATCACCATAAAATCTGAGTTGACAATGAAAGCTGCTTAGGAAGTTCCAGCAATTTTTCTCTACAGTTATGTAAACTACCAGCCCTATCAATCTAGTCTTTTTTATTCTAATTGTTCATTTCTTCCCTGCCTCATTCCAAGTAGGTGATTTATTACACACAGTATTTCAAGTTGAAATGATTTAAATTGGTAGAACAAGGAAGCACAAGTAAAATAAGTTGACTAAAGTTTGTACACATGTGTATGAATTGAGGTTATGCACTTTTGCTGGAAGAGGTCCATTTTTAGTCAAGGCTATCAGTTAAAAACCAAACAATTATGTAGTTTAATGACTACACAAAATAAAACACACAACAGTTTTTTTTTAGAAAGCCTTGAAAAGCATTGAGAAACTTAGTGACAGCTAACAGAGAAAATGGTAATAATGTAAGATGAGCTTATGTTATAAATGTTTCTACATTACAATAATCATAGCAATATGTAATGGAATATCTATGTAAGGTATTCACACCACATCAAAGCAGAGTTAAGATAAAAAATTCTATAGTTGTCCATTGTGATGAAATTCAACTATATGATTCTGTTTGGTTTTATAAAAGTTAAGCATACTTGAATATCTCCTTATTCTTTGGAAATTTTCCTCATGCATCTCCTATTATATATCAAATTCAAAACCAGTATCTACATTTTTTCCTCAAGCAATAGCTTCTTTTTATCAAGGATGACTATCTTTTCTTCAGAAGACACCAATTGATTTATACTTTTAACAAAAACAGATCATTATTTACACAACTGTAATATTTTTTTTCCTGAGGAATGGATATAAGAAAATAGTTGTTCATCCTATCTGTGATAAAATTCACCAATGCCTATGATTTGAAAAAAAGACAAACTTTTGAGCTGATTTTACTGTTTGAAAATTAATATTAACAAATGTTCAGTAAAGATATTTAATTGAAAGAAAATACTTTATGAAACTATGTCAGCTGTGTAGGTAAGAAACAACAAATAATGGAGTTATTGAGTTCTTTTCAGTAAAACTATGTTATTGGTATGTGGTATGTGATTTAACAATTATCATGATTGGTGAAAGAACCAGGAAATATTTTCCAGAAAGTCTGTGTTCTTTTGTGTGTGAATTAATAATTTTTTTTAAAAATGCAGAATTTCTCAATTTAACCATCCATTTGTCATTCCTGAAGGATTCTGACTGATAAATTCTTCCAGTAAACTTGATTACTTAGCAATGCTGAACTTGCAAAATATAAACAAACTCTAAATGTTTTCTCAAATGTGCATCCACAGCATTACCTTCTATACAAATTCAGGTTGTCTAAAGTCTTTTTACTACTCCACTGCATACTTGACCATTCCAACTCCATTTCATATGAGGACTGAAACTAAATTAAAGCCCTCTGTGAAAAATCTGTTAGAGCTCCAGCTTCATATGAACATGGTGGAATCATTGTGCCACCATTTCCACAAGAGCCTGATGATGTGCTTCCAGGGGCAGCATGGCATTGATGCCAGAGGAAGAAGAGGGCAGCTGCTTTGACATTTCTCACGCAGGATATTCAAGAAGCATCAACTCAGCTCTAAGGCTTTTTCTTGAGTAAGATGATGGATGCATGCAGAGATGCTAAACATCCAGAAACAGAAGAAACATCTCTTTTAATGGTTTTGGACTGGAATTGGTTAGAGCCAGATGGAACTAAGCTCACAGATCTTCAGGTCAACTTTCAAGGGCTTTCATCAAAAATAGATACCTTAAAACACTTATGCTACTCAACACCAAAAGAAAAAACAAGAAAAAAAACAACCCAATTAAAAAGTGGGCAGAGGATATGAAGAGGCATTTCTTTAAAGAAGACCTATAGAAGGCCAACAGGCACATGAAAAAATGTTCAACCTCACTGATCATTAGGGAAATGCAAATAAAAACCACAATGAGATACCACCTCACTCCAGTCAGAATGGCTATCATCAATAAATCAAAAAACAACAAGTGCTGGCAGGGCTGTAGGGAAAAGGGAACCCTGGTACACTGTTGGTGGGACTGCAGATTGGTGCAGCCACTATGGAAGTCAGTATGGAGGTATCTCAAAAAACAGGAAATGGAACTACCTTTTGACCCAGCAATTCTACTCCTAGGTATTTATCCTGAAAAACCCAAGACACTAATTTGAAAAAATATATGTACACCTATGTTCATTGCAGCGTTATTTACAATAATCAAGACTTGGAAACAATTGGGCCGTCCGAGTGGCGTGGTGGTTAAGCACTGGCTTGGGAAGCCAGCAGCCCCAGTTCGGATCCCACACGTGGGGGCCAGTGACACTGCCCTCAAAAAAAAAAAAAAAAAATTAGACTTGGAAACAATTGAAATGCCCATCAGTATACGACTGGATTAAAAAACTGTGGTACATTTACACAGTGAGATATTACACAGCTATAAATAAAGAAGAAAGAAATCGTACCATTTGCAACTATATGGATGGACCTAGAGAACATTATTCTAAGTGAAATAAGCCAGTCAGAGCAAGACAAATACCATATGATCTCACTTATATGTTTAATCTAAAGAACTGAATAAACACGCAATATAAACAGATATAGTCTTGGAGACACAGAGGAAAAACTGATGAGGCTAGATGGGATGGAGATGGGCATGAGGGAGAAGGGGAAGGGATGAGACAACATAAACTAGTAACTACAATACTACCACAGGGATAGAAGAGACAGTTTAGGGAATATAATCAATAATGTTGTAAATACATTTTTTTAGGGGACCAGAAGGACTGATGTCTTGTCAGGGAGAATACTTCATGGACAGTGTAGTGGCCTGATCACTGCACTGTACATATGAAGCTGCCGCTGAATAATATTAGATGTTGACTATAATTTAATGCATATATAGTCATGGGATGTGGAATATAGTGTGGGGATGTAGTCAATGGAATTGTAATAGATATGTATGATATCGGGGGTGGGGGGTCAGTAGAGAGGGGTGGAGGTGGGGGGAGTCACTTTGTAAGGGGTGAAAAAGATAACCACTGTATTGTTTTGCACATCTATAACTAATAATAATTTTTTTAAAAAAATAGATACCTTAAAGAAAGAAATGGGTAAAGCTGGAAATAGAGTAGAACAGTGCAAAGATCAACTTGCAGCAGTCATGTGCAACTGCATGCCCAAAGAAGGGCAGTATAGCAAATTCTTTGGTTCATTATTAGAAGCCCAAGCAGATTACCATAGAAAAGCATTAGCAGCCTTAGGAAGAACCCTCCCTGAAATGTGAGCTAATTAAGATAAGTTGAGTGGGAACGAGCTTTGGGACTCCTTTGAAAGAATTCTTGAGATGGTTCCAGTTGAAGTCTGTGTCATGTTGCTCCTGGAGACCAACATGGAGAAGGACATTTTTTTAACTGGGGCTGGAGACTCCAATTTTTTTAAAAAACTGAGAACTGTTTTAGATTGTCCTACTTCTCACCTATCTAGGTTCTATTCAGAACGCTTTGTTACAGCATTTACTTTGAAGTCCTAATTAAAGGAATTGCCTGACATTTTGATGACTTCTTATCTGTAAATAACAGACACAAGTTGCAAGTGTGCAGGATTAAGACAAAACAACTTCAAGATTTATGGAAAATGTGTCAGAAGTTACCACCACGAAAGTGTTAATTTTATGTATTTATTCAAGTTACTTGTGGAGCTTGCTCATACCAGCAAGTTCCCAAAAACACCACAATCATTTCAGTTCCTAACTCGGTATGGGTCAAAAATGAAGGAATGCTTGCTGAAATGGCTGTAGCAACATCCATTCATGTGGTTAGTGATTGAAAGGATTATCCAACATGCCGAATTGCTCATCCTTACAAAGTTGAGTTTGATGTATCAGAGGCATTTGTACCTCTCCCCACCCAAATCCCAATCACTCAGCCCACACTGCAAATAACTCTAACTCAGGGCCCTGAGAAGTGGCCCGCTAGCACTGTGGGAATGGAAGGGGACTTAGTTAAGGAGAACTTTATATGTGAAGCTGATGATCTTATAGGGTGGCACTCTAAAATATCACACATCCCCTGATTTTCAGCTGCCACTCCCATCTACAGATCACATCACCTTGGTTTCAGGGGCCCAGAGTACCCTCCCAGAGCTCTAGCGCTGAAAGGACAGAGGATAGGAGCATCCCAAACTTTGAGGACACACCCAAGGACTTGTATCTGTAGCTTACAACCAGGAAGAAACTGGAGTCAGATACTATTGGCCAAAACTGGGCACAGGCAGCTGCCAGCTCCTATTAGATTTCTGTTGGCAGGGCTCACAAGTCCTCTGGTCTTAGCACTCATACTTTGCTCTGAACTGTTAAAAATCCTGCTCCAGTGCCCCTGAAACCAGGAAAACCACCTTCTGGCCATTCTGGGGACCAGAGTTGTCCAAGAATATCTTTGCATTCACTCAGCCTCTTATTAAAGACATCTGCCTGAGGTCTTCCTTTCAGGCATCACACAGGATAGGCTCTCTGCTGCCTCCCAGCTTGTCTGTACCCTGGAGGTACTCCAGCAGCCTTTTTCCTATATGAGTTCACACTCTCCCACTGACACAGCCCCAACCTAAGTGGGCCTCTAATACATACCAAACTGGGTACCCAGGGGCCTCCCAATCCCATGACATTGCCCAGTGAGCACAGACTTGAGTAGCCATCTCACACTTCTCCCCATACTCCACCTAAAGAGGATAATCCCTGACCGCTAGCTTCTTAAACCCAAGATGTGAGTAACGTTGAGACTGTGCAGTTACATGGTGAAACTTTACGAAGACCAAGACCAGAGCCCAAGCCAAAATACTGATCCAATGTGTTCCCAGTCCCTCATCTTCCTGACGCTCTCTCAGCCAGTGATGGCACTCTTAACAACACAGCACTGACAGCTTTCAAAATAGTAATGGATATATGATCTGACATATTATGTAAGAACTGAAGTTATAATGTTTAGACACCAATTCTAGGTTTTCAGAACCACTTGGCAGCATCTGTGGGAAATGCACTCATATTCAGAAAGCAAAGATTGTCCAGATGCATTTTGCTGTTAATGGACAATGACTTACAGAGTACAGCCTCAAGAAGAAAGCCACCTCCTAGCCCTTGACCTCTTCCATCATGGTGAGTGGTAAAGGGGCAGTCAACCATTTATCTTTACAGAGCAAACAGTGAAAAGCTTTTATTAGTGGGTAAAAGAACACCTTACTGTGGAAGACATTGCCTTTTGCCCAGCTGGAGGAGAAAGTGGAAGCTGGCACATAAAGCTCAATGACATGTGCCTTGAAGAAGGGGATTTTCTTTAAATGGGAAAGAAATCATGTCAAAGCAAAAACAAAACAAAATATATAGACTGGAATGAGTACTTTTACTGAGATGTGTGTAGGGAACGTTAGTCATGGCTGTCAATTAGTCAAGGTTAGTCATGTTAGTCAAGGTTACCAACAGCAATTTGAAATGAATAAGAAGAAATGTGTTAAATATTTATTTAATAAAATACATTAATTGTAAGTCACCTACTTCCAGCTTCTTGGACTTTTATTCTAATACATTAGGAAGGAGTTTCCTCTCCTTCACTCTTGCTGCAAAACCATTTTGTATTAAGTATGGGTCATTTCTCCCCAAACCTCTTCAAACCATAACTATTGGTGTTGATTGGGCCTTCATTGGTTGATGTTTAGTTGGAAGCAGGAAAAAACAACCATTAAGTCATCAGTCATTGACTCTTCTGGGTCAATTTCTGCACAAATTGTGGTTTATCTTCCTGAGCCATTTCCTTTAAAGGTTGTTGGTCAGAGTTCTAATTGTCATATCTGATCAGGTGTGTATTCAGTTCATACTTGTATTCAGTTTCTCAGTCTTTTTTTTTTTTTTGATCATGCTGTCACTTGTGAGAAGTTGACCAACTGAAAAAAGGGTAGACCCAGATCCTCACTGCTTGAGGATTGTCTGCTTGTGTCCTTATGCAACTGTATGACAAGCTGTTCTTGGCCTTTTTGTTGTAGTATCATCAGGGTAATCTTGGCATGTATAAACATGACAAGAGAACCACTGTCCAGAAGCATTCAAGATTCTGGTCAGAGTGTAATGGGACAGCATTTTTACTACTACAAGAAAAGCAATAATTAACAGTCCATGTAAGACACTTTGGAGTCAGGAATTCAAGCTTCCCAATCCAGTCTAAAAGAACAAATTTCATAGGCCATGAGGATCAAACATAAACATCCAAGTAGCTTCTTCCTTAAGACAATATGTAGCCATTCTACCTTGCTTATTTCATGCATCCAAGTACTGCAAGAAGTATTAGCAATGGCACAGACAATATCTTGATTTACCAATAAGAAATTGACTGCAGTGTAATTGTCTGTGTCACTGGTCATGACAAGTTCAGACTGACCTATATGCCACCTAGGGCAGAGGTGATATCTTTGACAACTTCTGTCAGAAATATCAGAAGTTTGTTTCAGTCTTTTCTGTTTATATGATTAGCACCAGTGGGTACACTGCTCTGATTGTTCACACTAAAAAAAAAACAAAAAACAGAATCAGTAATATTGAAGAGTAGAATTTTTGAAAAATCAAGAGTGGCCATGTTTTGGACATTGTGCCTGGGTTAGAATTTCCAGACTTGGTTATTTGTAGAATTAGGGTCTCTGTGTACAGACAACTCTTTAAATACATTCCTAAAAGTTCATGAGGTATTTTTCTGAGGCAAACAAATTCAGGAACCCTGATTGCAAATGAAGTAGTATTTGCTATGGGCAATAAGAGGTGAATGGAAAAAAAAAAAAAAAGTTGTTCAAAACACAAAGTCAGAATCAAAGCCTTGCATTATTAGCTTGGCTACATATTTGGAACTCTATTAGTCTCTTCAGGTGGCAAGTATTTGGATATTGCCTTGTGAAGATTACTGAATTCAAATTTAGGATTACCTGTGATCTTATCAATAGATTTATAATGATATTTTTTTTCTTTTTCTGAAGGAGAATAGCACTAGCAAAGTCATATCTGTTTATGGTCATTTGTCCATATAGTTGCAAGTGGAAATACTATTCAACTGTAACTCCCTGAAGTATCATTTAATGAGAGAATTGGTCAGAAATGCTTTCATGGGGTTTCTGATGATGGGTGGCATATTCAGTAGTAGGTGAAATTGAGAGCAGTAACATTTTTAGGCTAATCTAAAAATTGTATTAGAGTTTGTATGTTTCTATTTAAAAAATATAATAAAGGTAAAAGAAAGAAGAGAAAGGGTCGTTTGAAATGCAATAAAAAGAAAACAAACAAACAAACAAACAAAAACCCCACAAAAAAACAGGGGTCAATAGAAAAATCAGAAAAATGATTATAAGCAAAAAAATAAGAAACAAAACAGGACTTAGACACTGGTCCAGGTTTGATGTCTTCAGTAGAAGCAGTAAACTATATGACATCATCTGATGGTCCTGAAGGTCTTGGGCTAGCTGTGTACTTGGGAAGACAAGCTGTTTCTTCATGATATATGATAATCCTCACTTTGAGTTCCCCTATTGGAGTGTCCTTCCAATTGTGTGTAATTCTGAATTACTTGTTTAGTTGTAAAATCTAAACCCAAGGATTCACTCCCTGAAACTTGCTGGTTTTGTTGTTAATGACCTGATAAAGCTGCTTCCAAGAAGGTTCAAGAGTAGTTTTTCTGTGATATTTTTTCCCGAATAAATGGATTATCCTTGTTCAAGATCATGATGAGGGAATGTAAGCTCAATGTATTGGTGATAGGGCAGGATATGGTACATGAGTCCTTTGCAGTATTTTACCTCACGTGCATGTAGCAGGACACAGTCTAGTATAAAAGATTTAAAAATCTCTAAATGCATAGGCATTTTAATGATCAATCATAGAAGATAATCAAGAGTCTGTGAATGCGTGAAATCTATGATTCTTTGGGCTAATTGGAGTGACTTTGGCCAAAGGAATTCAAGGGTTTCTGAAAGTTTTATTCATTTTAATTTAAGGAGGCCAGGGGATCTTCCAACCTTTCCAGAAAATTACTGGTGGTAAGGATAGTGTGATTTTTGAGTAAAGGGTATCAGCTCACAGAGTTCTTTTATAATTCATTTCATAAAGAGTATGCCTTGGTCATATGATATAAATGTTGGAATGCCCCAAGTTGGAACATAAAATCAAACAGCATTTTAGTGACTATTAGGGCTGTGATTCTTAGCAAAATGAATTTTCAACGTATTCTAACGATAGATGCAAAATAACTAAACATATTCAAAGCCCACAGTGAGGGGAAATCAGGTAAAATCCATTTCACATTGCTTAAACATCCCTGGAGAATTTGCTTCCTGGTTGTGTCACATTTTACATTTTTACAGAACTATGTTGTTGACAGGTGATACATGACACAAAGGTAATCTCAGCTGTCTTTATAAAGTCTCCCATCACTGTTGATTTTAGATAGTAACCAAGTTGTCTATACCATGATGAGTGTTTTCATAGAGAAATATTTCTAACATTTACTAGAACTCACCTGGTACTGCTAAGAGGCTGACTTTAGAGTACCAGAGATTTTTCAGAGAAGGGTTCAATATGAGAAAAAGAAATTCCAGGAGACCTCAGTCTATTACAGGGGAAATCCAGTCTTTTGTGAATTTTCCTCTGAGAATCCCATCAGCTGCTCAAAGTGAGAATTTGAGAAAGATTCCTAATGGCATTAGAAGAAAAAGGGGAAAAGTAACCACTCTGAAATAAGGAGAGTCTTAACAATAACAAAGGCCTATACTCCTAGGGAAAAAACCACCAGAGTGAAATTCTGAAACTACATTCCATCTAGGGGAAGAGAATTCCTCCTTGCTTCAGCCTCTCCAGTCTTCCTGGAGGGAATAAAAACAACAACAAAAACATTTTTCTCAGGGGACAGAACTTTGAAGAAACAGATTGGTAACGCTGCAGTTAGAGAAAGGAGTAGAGCACGAGGAGAAAAAAATAAACTAAAGCACTAGAGAAAGGACAGAAACTCTGTGAAGCCACCTGAGACAAAGGGTCATTAAAAGATGGATAGCAAATTTAAAGTTTACAGAATGCTCCTATTAACACCTTACCACCACCCCAACAAGACTCCAGTTTAATTACAGTGGGTTACATTAAAAAGGGTTATAAGACAAAGGCGCTCTCCAAGAACAGCATAGAGGAATGCCTCAAAGCCAAGGAAGGATCAAAAACAAAATATGCTAGAGTCTCTTGTACATAAAGCTAAAGCAAACATTAGACCTATTAACCATTAAATACCACAGCCTAAGCATTAGCCAAATTCGTATAAATTCTTACTAAAGAATTTACATTCCTTGGTTCTATTACTTGGTAACGAAGTAGATGAAAGGCAGGGCTGGCTACGGGACAAGAAACTGAGAATGAAACATTATCAGGCCTCAAGGTGGGATGGACAGTTACTGGATTGCAAACTGGTTGAAACCAGCTAAATCCAACAAGGCAGAAGACTTCATCTGAGAGTGACCCTAAAACTCATTATATGCTCATTATAATAGAGTAGAATGCTAAAAGAAATACCCTGCATCACCATTATCAGAAACAGAGTGAACTTAAAAGGACCCAAAATGGCTGATGGAGCTCCTCTGAATTCTCTGCCCTTTCCCAGAAAACCCTGAATATTCTTCCTATAAATTATAGAATGCACAGCCCCTAATTAAAAGGACAGCCAATAAAGGTTCAAACTCCAGCAGGAGCAGTGCTGCTCTGTCTAAGGAATAGCCTGCTTCTTGCCTCTCCTATGCTTGAGTAAACATGTCTTTGCTTCACTTGCATTTTGGCTGGTGCTTGAATTCTTTCCTGTGCACTTCCAAGAGCCCACTGGTTGAGGACCTTCTCTGGGCCTGCCAGGGCAAAGGAATTGCCTAGTTCCAGCAACAGTACAAGTAGTCCAGCTTTCAGCAAAACATGTAAAAGCATGCCAAAGGCAACAAAAAATACAGTTTAAAAAGACAAAGCAGGCATCGGAACCATATTTAGATATGAAATATATATTGGGATTGTGAGAAAATGATTTAAAAATAACTATAATTCATAGAGTAAGGGCTCTACTGAAGAGAGAAGACAGCATGCAAGAATGGGTGGGTAATGTAAAGAGAAAAATGGAAAGCTATAAAAGAATCATTAGGCAATGTTCACACAATGAAATAATTTTTTTAAAGGCAATGCTAGAAATCAAATAGTAATAGAAATGAAGAATGACTTTAATGAACTCATTGGTAGACTTAACATGGCCAGAAAGAATCAGTGAAGAATAAGAAAGACCAATAGAAACTTTACAGACCAAAATGCAAAGAGAAAAAAAGGAATGAGTTAAATAACAACAATAGAAAAAATAACATTCAAGAACTGCTTACCAATATCAAAAGACAAGAAGTGGAAAATGGAGCAGAAAAATGTTAAAAGAAATAATGGCCAAGAGCTTTCCATAATTAACACCCATAACAAGCCATCTACCCAGGGAGATCAGAGTATATCAATTCTCACGATAAATACTGAAAAAAAACCATACCTACACATTATATTCAAACTGTGGAAAAACAAATACAAAGAAAAAAAAAAAACAAATACAAAGAGATGGCCAGGGGAGGATATGATACCTTACGTATAGAGGAATAGGATAAAAATTACAATAGAATTGTAAAAATTACAACAGAGTATTCAATCTGAGGTATGTATGTGTTGTGTTGGTAATGAGGTAAGTATGTAATGTGTTGAACAAAAAAGAAGAAACAAACTAGAATTTCATCTCCAGGAAATTATCCTCCAGAAGCAAAAGAAAAATAAAGACTCATGAATAAAAACTGAGGGAATTCAGCACTAGCAGACTTGCCCTGCAAGATATGTTAAAAGAAGTTCTTTAGGGCAATGGAAAATTTCATTGTTCTGACACTGGATCTAAATAAAGGAAGAGCACCAGAAAAGGAATAAATATGGAGAAAAGAAATCTCATTTTTAAATGTTTTACAAGATAACCCTTAGTTAAAGTAATAATAGTACACATGTATCAGATGATTATGGCATGTGGATACGTGAACTAAATGAAATCAATGCCAGAAAAGGATGGGAGGGAGGGGTGGAAATACTATAAGGTACTTGGCCCTACATGGGTAGCAGCACAGTAGGGGTCCATGTAACAGAATAGTGTTATTCAAAGAAACTTAGATTGTTTTGAAATATACAATATCAATTCCAGTGCTACCATTAAATATTTTCAAAAAGAGATATAAATGATATCCTAAGGGAGTAGAGCAACAGGATCATACTAAATAGTTAAAACAAGGGGAGGCAGAAAAACAGAGAGGGAGTAACAACAAAAAATGCAATTCATAGAAAGCAGATACAAATATAATAGATATTATTCCAACTATATTAATAATCTCTTCAGATGGGAATGTTCCAAATATACCAACTGAAAAACAGATCCAACATGAATAAATAAAATAAGACCTAACTAATGTTACAAATGGAAAACCCACTTTAAATGTAAACACATAGATGAGTTAAAAGGGCAGAGAATGATGTACCATGAAATACTATAGAAATAACACCAAAGTACCTTCCTATTCAACATGTATTTAATATTTACTTTAAGTTTTAATGTTACAATAAAAATTCCTCTATTATTGTCATAGAATGCACATTCTAAAACCATAATTCCTACACAGCAAGTTTATGTAACTTTATTACTATTGAACAGTTAGTTGTCTTGGGGTTTTGTACATTTTATTAAAATATTTGGAAACTGACTAAAAACTGTTAATATCACTTTTAGTAGTGGTGCCATACTTTGAAAAAACTTGCTACTTTAATAGTTACTTTAGCTTTCATTTAAAGATTAAAAGATGCTGAATACCGCTTAAGAAGATGTTTTAAGGAATATTAAATTACTATTAGATTTATCTCACAAGTTAATTCTTCTAGGGGTATTTTGATTTAACAATGAAGATGATATTACAAGAAATTTGAAAAGGCAAAAGAAACCTGTTTCTAATAAACTCAAAAAAGCTGTATGAACAATTCATTGAATACTATTGTTCAAATTCTCTGTTGATATATTTTAAATCAATTTTATGCTAATGACAGATTACATGCTTGGGGCAAGGTATAATGTTGTTTTATTCAAATGGTGAATTAAAATGCACAGAGAAGAAATAATCTTTTTCAATTTTAGAGACTGGCTCCATAAAAAAGGTTTCTGAGAAAACTTGAAGGACAGCAAAGTAACTTTTAATGAAATTGTTTCTCTATTTTTCAATCTTGACATCTTTATTCATTTTTATATATCTTTATGCAATCAATTACAATTATATTACTAGATTATATTGATTGAGCAATTAAGACATCCAAGCTTTGTATGAAGTGCTGAATATAGATTTTTCCATTTTAAAATTTAAGCCATAATTTACGTACTGTATAATTCACACTATTAAGTGCTTTGTTCTGTGAATCTTTACAAATGTATAGAGTCTTAGAGCTACTGCTAAAAGCAGGATTTGCTTATGTCTTTTATAGTCCACCCCTCCACTTTTTTGTCCGCACTCTGGTAATCATTGGTTTGTTATCTGTTCCTAAAGCTTGTCTTTGAAAGAATGTCACATAAATAAAATCATACAACCTGTGACTTTTTGAGTCTGGATTCTTTTACTTAGCAAAATGTATGTGAGATTCATCTGTATTGTAATGTGTAGCCATAATTCATTTCTTATTGTGGAAGAATAGTGTACTATTGTTGAGATTTGGATGTATTCTAGTTTTTTCTCTGCACAGTTGAGGATCATGTTGCTGATTCCAGTTTGAAATAATTGTGAATAAAGTCTCTATACATATTCATGCACAGGTTTGTGCAAACATAGGTTTTCAGATTACTTGGTCAAATTTCTGGAAGTGTCATTACTGGGTCATATGATGAATGTATGTTTAACTTTATCAGTAACTGCTGAACTCTTACTAGAAAGATGTACAATTTTCATCCCCTCAGCAATATGAGTTACAATTGTCATGTATCTTTTACCAGAAGCAGTATTCCCTGTATTTTTAAAGACATTCTAATAAGTGCATTTTAGTTTGCCTTTCATTAATGAGTAGTAATACTGAGTATCTTTTAATATGATTACTTGCCAGCTATATTTTTTCTCTGGTAAAGTATCTATCTGATCAATTTTTTAATTGGGTTAGTTGTTTACTTATTATTGGACTTTGAGTATTCTTTATATATTCTGTATACAAGTTCTTTATAAGATAGGTCATTTACAAATATTCTCTCCCTCTCTGTCCATCAATTTGCATTTTCTTAAAATTTTTAATTTTAGTGAAGTCCAATTTATTAATTGTATACTCCTATGGATCATGTTTAAAGTAAATGAATACCGAAAAATTTCCCATTGTTTTTCTAAAAATCTTTTTGGTTTTAGCTCTTACTCTTAGGTCTGCAATACAATATGAATTAATTTGAAAATATATTTATCAGTGAATGTGTTTGCATGGGTGTCTATTCAGAAATATATAATTACCCAACTTGCTGTACAATACCATAATTGTCAACAAATATTTTCTATGGTATTACCAGTAAATTTCATTGATTTTTAAATTTAATGAAACTTGATCTTGCATGCTTTTCAAAAGTGCATTTATATTAAAATAATAAATGTAATTATAAACATAAATATTATATAAGTAGTTGAATTCAGGAAGAATCAACTGAAAATATGGTTCTTATTAATTATGTTCATCAAAGTTTAAACATGACAAATATAGTGATGTTTATAATGCAAATAATTGGACATAGATTTCAATTTTTGAAGAGCACAGTAGCATAGATATTAATAATAGATAAAATTGCATATCCCAAAGTTAAATTTTGCATAATTGCAGTCTTGAAGAAATTCACCAGGATGGTTAAACCTATATATGGCACATATATTTGATGACTGAAAATGTTCTATAGTTACATATCATAGCTAAAAGCATTCATTATATATTTTTAAATATGCACTGATTTTCTCATTTGAATTTATTAAAATATAGAAACAAGTTAGCAATAATTTGTCTCAGTGAAAACCACAAAATTATTTTAGTTTGTTTTGTTTGTGGTTCTGCTGCACACAAAATATCTCCCATTAGCCTTCTATGAGGAAAATTATTGCCAAATAAACATTTTATCAGGGATATTATGTGGGGCAAATAAAAAAAAAAAAGCAAAAAAAAGCAATAACGATGGGGATTATATCAAGTATTTTACATTTGCCTTTGATATTTTTGCATACGATTTTTCTTACTGATTTACTTAAATGGTTACTTTGAGTAAAATGAATATGAATTTGCATATTCACAGCAAATGAAATTATATTTATTCTTCAGTTATCCAACTAACTAAAGGATAAAACATCGCTTTTCTTTCCAAAGATCTCAGTGGTATTCTCTAACACACATATTTATTATGATGACAAAGAGATTCATATAACACCTCAGCTATCAGGATGTCTCCGGAGTTCACCAGCAGTTTTATAAATGTCAACTCCAAGTATTACATGTGAAAGTGCAGCAGAGCAGTAAAGCATCAAGCTGCCCTTTTGGCAATCACTGCAGTAGTATATTTAAAGGTCAGATGTACATGATTATTTTACCCGAGCCACTTTGTTAGGAAGAGAGGGGCATAGTCACTCATGGCTTGTTCAGGTTTTCCTTTATGGTTCAAAACTTAAAAAAGAAACGTGAAAAGAAGTGAAAATTCCAGATGTGTAAAATGTAAAATAAACTATTTATTGGAAGACTGTAGGTTGGACACAAGGGTACTTCGTGTTAAATATTGGGGATGATATCAACAGTTTATACTTAATTAAAGTATAAATGTGATGTAACTTTTTAAATATTATAGATTTATTCTAAATAAATAGTAAAAATAACAACATAAGTAGTTGTTCCATATTTTATCCTATATCTGTATATTTTATACATACATTTTAACTTGCACTTTCTATTTTTACTTTGGATAAGATTCTATCTGATAAATTTCAACTGCATCAATTTTGTAAATTTGCTCCAACTCTCCCTCAAAAAATTCCTGGGGGTGCATTTTGAGATTCACTTAACTATGAAAACATTAATTCTTTCAGATCATCATGAATAAGTGACACATAAATCCATTAGGCATCCATTTGCATGTACAGTATCCTGACTTCATATTGTAGTCAAATAGTTCCATATCTTTTCTAAAATGTCCCTGAATAACAAGGATATTATTACCTGTGACTATGTCTCACTTTATATTATCCACATTAGAACTACATGACTATAACCTGAAACCAAAATTCAGGACCCAAATAGACAGACAAGTAGGGACATATCCCCACATATTTATATGAATCATCATAGGTAGAGCTAATTTTTATTCTGGAATCTATTAGGGAGACTACATCATAAAATATATTTCTTTTCTTTACATATTCTGTTCACAAAAAAGTCTAAATGCAAATCACAAATATAATCTCTTGTGAAAATTTAACAAAAATGAGGTAGCTATTCAAAACCATGATATCTACTTAAATATATTAGAACACAATATTTATAGATTAATCAAATGCTTTATACCTTTCAAACAATTAACTATTAATGTGTTCAATTTGCATTGCACCATTATCTCTAAATATTTTTATGCAATATTCATACATATCTTCAATATTTGTGAAAAGTTAGATAAAAGCTTAATCTAATAAAATTTACCAAGGACCTAAAATCTAGAAGGGGATACAGATTGAAACTACCAATGTTTATTAAAAGTGAAGATTTCCTATGAGACACTTTGATTGCAAAATTAAATCCAAAAAAGACACACTTCCAAAATGGCAGAATAAAAATTTCCAAAATTAGCTTCTCCAGAAAGTAATAAGATCACTGGTTAATTAGTAATCAAAAATGGTCTCATAAAGAAAAATCCAGGCTCAGATGGCTTTACTTGTGTGTTTTAATAAATGTTTAAAGAATTAGCACTTATTTTTCACAAACCAATTCACAACTTAGAAGGACCTCTTCCCATTCATTCTGTGAAATTAGTATTTTCTGGATACCAAATCCAGATAGATATTAATGAAAACTACCAGCAAATGTCTTTTACAAATTAGATCTAAAAATCCTCAATAAAAGACTATCAAATTGAATTGAGCAACATATATAAAGAATAATACATCATAACCTAATGGTATGATAATACCCTTATAACCAAGTTTATCTCAGGAATTCAAGGTTGATTTAATACACAAAAATCAATTGCTATAATATGTCATGTAGAGAAGATATGGAAAAAAATATGGTCAACTCAAAAGACAAAGAAAAAAATCATTGGACGCAGATAAAAAACCCTGTCATGATAGAAACACTCAAACTGATGAAAGGTGGCTAGGAAAAATCCATGCTTAACATTATACTTAATAGTGCTTTCCCCTTAAAGTGAGAGACAAGACTATGATGTCCACTCTCCCCACGATTATTCAACAATGCTCTGGAGGTTCTAGATTGGGCAATCAGATGAGAAAGTGAAATAAAAGGGGACAAGATTAAAAGGAAACACTAACATTATATCTATTTACAAATGACATAATCTTATATATAGACAATTCTAAGGAATCCACATACAAAAAAAGTATAAAAACTAATAAAGAGTTAAACAAAGTTGCAGAATACAAGTCCATAGAGAAAAATCCATTGTATTTTTATACACTAGAATGATCAATCTGAAAATAAATTTATGAAAGCAATTCCATTATAATAACTTCATTATTTTTAATTGACTTTAATAGGGTAACATTGGTTAATGATACATGTTTCAGGTGTACAATTCTATGATACATCATATGTATTATATGCAATCATTGTGTGCTCATCACCCAAAGTCTAATCTCCATCCATCACCATATATTTCACACCCTCTTTACTCTCTTCCTGATGCCCTCATCTAGAGAAATGACAAGCGTTGGAGAGAATATGAAGTAAAAGGAACTCTTATACACTGCTGGTGGGAACATAAATTGGTACAACCTCTATGGAAAACAATATAGAGTTTCCTCAAAAATTAAGAATATAGCTACCATATAACTCAGCAACACCTCTACCCCAAAATTTGAAAACACTTATTCATAAAGTTATATGTACCCCTGTGTTCATTTTAGCATTATCCACAGTAGTCAACACATGGAAACAACCTAACTGTCCCTCAACATATGATCGGATATCTGAGTAATATTCCATATATACATTGGAATATTACTCAGCCATAAAAAGGGATGAAATATTGTCATTTGTGACAACATGGGTGGATTTTGAGACTATCATGCTAAGTGAAATAAATTAGATGGAAAAAGACAAGAACCATATAGTTTCATTCATTTGTGGGCTACAAAACAGAAAGCAATAAATAAACAAACAAACTCATAGTCACAGACAACAGTATGGTGGTTACCAAAGGGAAAGGGGAGATGAGGAGGTTGTAGAGGGCAAAGGGGGTCAAATATATGGTGACAGAAAGGAGATTACACTTTAAGTGGTCAGCACACAATTCAATACACAGATGATTCATTAAAGAATTGCACACTTGAAACTTATATTATGTTATTAACCAATGTTATCCCAATAAATTTAGTAAAAAATTACACACATACTGGGCTGGCCAAGTGGCGCAGTGATTAAGCGCTAGTTTGGGAAGCCAGGAGCCCCGGTTCGGGTCCTGCATATGAGGGCCAGTGGTACTGCCCTCAAAAAAAAAAAAAAAAAATTGAACACATACTAAAAACAAATATAAACAAAAGAAACTTTTTGCAAATTATGTATCTGATGGGTATAGTTTCCAAAATGTATAAAGATTCTTACAACTCAACGATAAGAATATTTTTTAAAAAATTAAAATTGGGGAATAAATAAATTATACATTTATCCAAAGAAAATACATAAATGGAAATAAATGTATGGAACAATGCTCAACACCGTTAGCCATTAGGACAGTGAAAATCAAAATGATGACATATTACTTCACACACACACTAGGATGTCTAGTCCCTAAAAGATAAATAATAATAAATATTAGCAAGGATGTGGAGAAATTGAAACTCTCGGATATTGGTTGTGAAGTTCTAAAATAATGCAGTCATTTTGGAAAATGGTTTCATAGTACTTCAAGATGTTAAATAAACAGTTACATAGTACTTCAAGATGTTAAATAAACACCCAGAAATTCCACTCTTAGATATATATTCACGAAAATTGAAAATATGTGTTCACGAAAATACTCATATACCAATGTCTGTAGAATTATTATTCATAAGAGTCAAAAAGTTTAAACCAATTACTCATCCACTGCACAAAATGGTTAAATAAAATGTGGGAATATATAAGGGACTACTATTCGGTAATAAAAAGAATAAAGTACTGCGGGGCCGGCCGAGTGGCTCAGTTGGTTAAGAGCTCGCTCAAGAATGCAAGTTCTGAGCAACAGCAGTTCGAGGGCTGGCTCGAGCTGAGCTGCCACTGAGCTGCCAACAGGTGGCAGGATGGCTCAACTAAAAAAAACAAAAACAAAAACAAAAAAAACATAAACAAAAATAAAACAAGAATAAAGTACTGATACTTGATATATCATGGATAAATCTGGAAGAAAATATGCTGACTGAAAGAAACCAGTCACAAAAGTCCACATATTATATGATTATTGTATGATTCAATTTAAATCAAATGTCCAGAATATGAAAATTCATAGAAAGAGAATATAGATTTTTGATTGCCAGAAGCTAAGAATGGGAAGAATGTGAATGATCACTAATGAATCTGGTTATTAGTGATGAAAATATTCTGAAATTAGCTAGTGGTGATGTATAACTTGTGGATATACAAAAAACTGCTGGATTGTGTATTTAAGATAGGTGAAATTATATTTAATGTAAATTATATCTTAATAAAATAATGTTTGAAAAAATATCTGGGCAGATTCTCCTGTTTGTTTTATTTTATCAAAAATTCTCCTTCATGTAAATTTTTGTTTTCCAACATAAATCTTTTTTTTTTTTTTTTTGAGGGCAGTGCCACTGGCCCTCATATGTGGGACCCGAACCAGGGCCGCTGGCTTCCCAAGCCAGCACTCAACCACCGCGCCACTCAGCCGGCCCGTAATTTTTTTTTTTTAAGTTTAAAGAAAATGAATAAAAGACTCTAAAAAGATTAACTTTAAGAACAGTGCAGAAGAAACAATCTGAATTTAATTCTATAACACATTATCCTGGACTCTTCAAAATAGCCATATCCTCAAATACCAAAAAATGTAGTAGAACTGTTTTGAGCTTAAAAAGAGACCAAAGAGAACCATCAACCAAGCACCAAAACAAGAAGTCCCATTCACATGATCTGAGTCTCAATATTCTATTCAAGTTTTTTTCCCAATGTTTCAAAACTAAGAAAGAAAAGTGAAATGATAAACTGAGCTGTCATATATTTTTAAAATTGGACAAATAAGTAAAAAAATAATATATGCAAATATATAGGATTAAAAAATGCATGCCATTTTATGTAAAATAAAGCTATTTATACTGGAGGTAGGAGTAGTCATGTTTTTTTATGATAAAAAAGTTATGCTTTCTGTAGTCCCAGGGCAAAATGAAATCTGTTGAAATAAGGACATGGATATTAAATAATTATCTAAATTTCAATAAACAATGCATAGCTATAACAAGCAGTCAAAAACTTGACATTATCAAGTCACACAGTCCTCAACAAAGAAAGACATTTCATTATTCTCTAGAAAATGAACCATGCACTGAAGTGCACTCTCCTGCTGCCCAAGTTCATTCAGTAGATTCTATCTACCTGGTCATTAAGTTAACCAGAAAATTACAAGTACAGATTGCAAGCAAAATCAGCACAATGTTTCTTAAATAAACATTGTTACTTATGAAGTTATGTTCACTAATTTTATGCAATACTCCTTTCCCCACTTCCCCATTCTTGATGAATGCTTACAAATGCAATATTTGATTTCAAAGAAGATAAAGCAAGTAAAGGGAGGTGTTTTTTTCTGAGATAGGTAGGAGCTTGAACAAAAATGAAGAAAACAAGAGATGGTACATCATTTTGCCATATTTCAATTTAGATAATTATCTCCCATGGTTAGAGACTCTGACATTCCACAGATTATTTGAATATCCAAATTCCATAGGTTTCACATAACAGCTGGAATTCTCATGTTTTCCAATTATAATGTAGAAGTCATTATATAATTATTTTTGAATATTAATAAAATTATTCAATTTCTAACAAGAAAACATTCAAAGATTAATATATCACGTATAGTCATAGCTTTAAATAACATTAACATTTTGACAAATTTTTGCATGTCTTTTAAATAAAAAGCAGTTACCTAAAACTGTAACCTAAGGGGTTAAAACTCTCTTCCTTATCTTTTTCAGTTTCCTCCCTTTTCATATGTATGTTTCTTCTTTAAAGCCACACACATGCCTATTCATTTTCTTCAATATCCACTAAATAAAGAAACTAGTGGGAAAAGTGTGTTTAGTGAAAATCATTCAAAACCTATATAAACAGAGGCAATAATTAACAACTTTACTATAATGTTCATATTTATAAAGACATTAAACACCTATAGGAATTGCTATAGGACTTAGAAAAGTACATGCTGTAGCAAAAGAACATGTCTTATCTGGAATTTGTTACATTTATTTCAGAAATTGTTTAGCTGAAATATCTAAAAACCCAACTAACAATGGCTTATAAACCAATATTGTTTATTTTCTTTATAAAATAAGATTAAGGGAGACAATTCCTGAATTTGTTTTAAATATTCAATCATACCCCTTGAATCTTTCTGCCTAATGTATAGTCAGTTATTAATTTTTCACATATGCTATATAAAATATGGACATGGGTTCAAATTTCTATAAATGTGAGATTTTAATAATGTTCAATCCCTCTATATTTTGTTGATTATCTGCCCTCTCATTAGTTTTTGAGAAATATAAATTATACCAAGCTCTGTTTTCAATTCTGCATTATTTTATCCAAAGTTGTCTAAACGGGGAGGTTTGTTTGGGAGTTTGCCTACAATTATTCTTGTAGAGAGCATATACAGCAGCTGGATTCTGTACTTTAGTTATCATATGTTTTATTCAAACCGAGGCTTTCTCTCTTTATGCACCATTTTTAAAGGTATCTCTATTGCTTTCTTTCACTAATTATTTTTCACTTATAAAAATAAGGAATAGGATCCTATATTGTACTTTTTTATTCCTTCAAAATTTTTTCTTTATTTCTCCTTCTTTTCTATTACTCCTTTGGACTGAATCCCCTTTAATCCTTTTTTTTTCTTTTTCTTTTTTTTACATTTTTCATGATTATCTTTAAGAGTTTCAAACTTGCATTTTTAATCTGACAAAGTCTCAAGTCAATTAAAATTTATATTTTCCTGGTAACAATGCAAGTGCAATTACAGTTAATGCAGAGGTTAACTGCTGTTTCAGAGATTCAAAAATAACACTTTTTAAAACATCAAGACACAGGTGAGCATGTCTGACTAGTGAAAATGATGGTCTGCCATGCACATTTGCTAACTTACTGGGTTTGCAGAAAAATGTGCATCAACGCCAGCAGAACGAACTTTATAGTGTATATCCTCACCTCTGAAACACAATTTATGAGACATTTCTGTCATTTATAACACCAACAAATTGACACACACACACACACACACACACACACACACACACCCCACACAAATATATAGCATGATGAATAGGTGGGGAATTAAAGTAAGCACATTGACTGTTTGGCTGGGCTCTCTCAGTTTGGTAATATTTATATAGCTTTACCTACCACAACTTCTCTGTTTACCTTCTTATTCTTTGTGCTTCTGCTCACCTCTTTCTGTGCATGCCCCTTGATTGTACTCCACAACACCTGAGCTCAAGCACCACCGCTTCATTTTAATTTATACACACACACACACACACACGCACACACACACACACTATATCACATCTAAAGATTTAATTAGTTAGTAACTATCCTGAAGACTTGGAAGTCTACTTAGTAATAAACTATTCACATTGGATAATATTTGGCAAAAGCAGATCATTGAGCTAATTTCACATTATCATAATTGCTTAATAATTTTCTTCTGCTTTAATTTGATGGTACACCTGAGCACCAGGGCTTGAAATGTGCCATTTTGTATAATACAGAAATTTCATTTCAGAATGTCTTCTAAACATGGTTGACTACTTTTATCACTTTGTACAGCTGTAGAATTGTTTTGATATAGTTTCAAGAAGAATACTAAAATGTTTCAGTTATCATTTGGAATTTTCACTATCTAAAGCTCCATGTTTTCAGATTTCTAAGCAAAGCAAGTATCTTGTGATGAAATGATATTATTCATTAGTATTGCTTCAAGGCCATCTGAAACTAGAAATTAATCCCTAAGAATGTCTAGAATAATGCATTATTATACAAATATTTTTAAGATTGTAAATTATTAGTATAAGCCTCTATTACTTTAGAGTAACTGCTCTACTTGACACAGTCAAGTCTATTTTTTTAGCAGAAATATTACACTTGTATATATGTACATAAGTATGTATAATAATCTAGAAAACTAAGTAGCTTGGTAGTTCTTGACTTATGCAAAATAAGAATATGATTTGAGATTTTACTTAAATATATTTTTAATCTGAGTTCAATTGTCTTATGTTAGCAGAAGATCCTGCTTTCATGATATTTAAAGTGGTAATTGACAAAGAAAAGACAAATCCTTAGTCTTAAATATAATATTCAGCCCCAATGTAAGACAAAAATGTAACTGTGGGTTCTTGAATTTCTGCTCTGAATATATAAACTGTTATTCTTAGAATAACATGGTGTGGCATGATATTTCAAAATTTCATTCAATGGTTAATATATTTCTAATTGTAGTAAAGAAGTAGTTATGAGAGGCCGGGCTGAGTAGCATGTTGGTTAGAAGTTGGCTTGGGACGCCAGCTCTGAGCACCAGGGTCCTGGTTCGGATCCCACATATGAGGGCCTATGAAGCTGCGCCCTCTACAGCTAAGATGGTGAACAACAGCTCGACCTGGAGCTGGGCTGCTGTGAGTCGCCAATGAAGGCATAGGCTGCAATGGAGCTGGCTGGCAGCGGGTGTGAGCTTTTGTGAGTCACTGTGAGCGGCCTTCCAATGGCAATTGCTTCACCTGGGAAGATGGCAATGATAATACTAACATGGACCAATGAAGCCATGTCCTCCACAACTAGACTGAAGAACAAAAGGACAGCAACTTGTCGGTTCCCTTCTCCCAATTCCCCAATAAAATCTTAAAAAAAAACAAACCCTAATACAAATTAATTTCCCTAAATCAAGTAATATTTTTTAACTTTCACAATTTAATCAGAAGACTTCTTCATAATCACACAGCAGAAATTCACTGTGGAAATAATGACAAAATAATAGTAAATGCAAGATTTATACAAACTTTGGAATAAATCACATGTATCACAGAATGGCTAGATTATTGAATTGTTTTGTAAAATGTTTACAAAACATGCATTGCCTATTTATTGAGCAAACTAATAAACAGATATTTACTTTGACTTTATAACATAATTCTGAGAGGTGATTAACTATTAGTTCTAGCTCTTAGAAATACTTTAAAGTAAATCCAACTTTCCCATTTGATTAAAATAAGGCCTATTGTATGCTTCCAAAGAATACTGCATTATTGAAGAGCACAAGCTGTATGTGATGTCCACAAACTTAACCATTTGAATGGTGCCAAGATATTTTTCTTAAATAAAAATGTGATTATTCTGTCCACTCTAAAATATTTTAATGTCTTCTCATCAAACAACAAGATAAAATACAAATTCATTGAGATGATCTACAAGGCACTTCATGATCTTGTCCTACCACATGTCCAGTCTCAACTCATCATTTTCATAACAGAGTCTCCATGACAATCATATTGGAGTCCTCCAAATTTAATTTACCTTGTCTTACTCTGAATACCTAATGTAGAAACACATTGCACAGTGTAGGAAGATCACATCAAACAGAACTTCTGCATGTTTTAATACAGAATGTCTAGCATTCAATAACAAATTATAATGTATATGTGGTGGCAGGATTAAGAACCACAAATAGAAATGAAACTATTTCTATTTCCAAAACAGATAAGATAGATAATGAGGTTTTCATATATGGACTTTAAAATAATTGCAATTAATATGTTCAATAAGATAAATGATAAGATTTTCTAGTTCATTTGATAACTGAAATTAACATATCAAATGGAAATTATAGAACTAAAAAATATTATATCTCAAAATAAGAATTTAATAAGTAGGTATAATAAGTAAATTAGACTCAGACGAAAAAGTTAAACTGACATAAAAGTCAATGCCAGATTGAAGCAGGAAAAGAAAAAAGGATAAAAAACTCAAGAAAGGAAAAAAGAATCATATGAGTCAAATTACATTTTTTTTTTTATATAGAAACAATGAAAGACTCAGAAGAATAAGCAAAAGAGAATGGGAGAAAAGCAATTCTTGAAGAGATAATCAACAAGAGTTTTGAAACACCAAAGACAGACAATGAGATACAGATTCAAGAATTACTATAAACAGGGGCTGGCCAAGTGGTTCACTTGGTTATGAGCTTGCCCAAGAGTGAAAGCTCTGAGCAACAGCGTTGCTGGTTCGATTCCCACATGGGCCTGTGATGCTTCCCGAGCTGAGCTGCCACTGAGCCACTAAAAGGTAGTAGGATGGCTCAGCTGGTGAGAGCACGTGCTCCCAACAACAAGGCTGTCGATTTGATTCCCGCATGGGATGGTGGCTATGCCCACCCGCAACTAATTGAACAAAGCACCTTGAGCTGAGCGGCTCTACTGGAACTGAAGCTGAGCTTGCTGTGCCCTCCACAACTAAGATAGAAGGACAACAACTTGGCTGTTCCCCTTTCCCAATTCCCCAACACTGTTCCCCTCCCCGCAATTCCCCAATAAAATCTTTAAAAAAAAAATTACTATAACCATGAATAAAGATAAAAAGACAGAAAACCATGCCTGGAAATATCACAGTAAGGCAATCTAAGGGAGAAAAAAAAAAAGTCAAGTCATCCAGAGATTAGAGACACATTATCTTTAAAGAAACAACAATAAAACTGAAAGCTATATCACCAAAGAAATGATCAAATCTACAAGGGAATGGGATGGAATATTTATATGATTGAAATAAATTAATAAATGCATAAATAAAATATTTTTATTAATCCAAAGGAAGGCAGAAAAAAAAATCCTTTTCAAAGGAATACAATTAGGTCATCTGAATAGAAAACAAATAAAAAAGGTGGACACAAAATGAACTATGTCAATAATTACACTAAAGGAAAATTGAATAAATATACATGTAAAATAGTAAAATTGATAAACTGGATTTGAAAAAACACCTGCTCACAAAATGCATAACAAATATTTTTATACCCAATATCATAGCTTCAAAAGCTATACAGCAAATTGAAAAAAAAAAACACAAAAAAAAGGAGTAAAAAGGGAAAAAATACAAAAACAGAAATGATCAATTTTAACAAATTTCTATCAGTGGATGATAGAGAAATTAGAGACAAAATCAGTCAGAATTAAACAGTACTGTTAGCATGACAATTATGTGTCTTTTCCAATACTGAACCAACCTTGCATACGAGTATGTGAAGTAAACCCCACTAGGAACCTTCCTTATATGTTTCTGCATTGAGTTTCTTCTGATTAAAATAATTTGGACAGTTTATTGGTAAAGCCATCTGCAGGTAGGTTTTTTTTTTAAAATAGATTTCCGAGTATCCAGATTTTCAATTTTTGTCCATTTCTACCATTATCCACTTGCATTCTTAAGTACTTTTTTCTATTTCACACAAAAATGTTTAATTTATTGCTGAAAAGTCTTATCACTTTTGCCTTTTTGATACCAATAGTACCTATACTGGCATATCATTTTTTTAATTTTAAATACTGGCAATGTTAATGTTTTCTTTTTGTCCTGATAATTATCACTAGATGTTTACAATATAATTAAACTTTTGTCTTTGTAGACTTTCACTAGGTGCATTTATTTTCTTTCATATTTTCCCTTTTCTTTAATTAATTCTTTCTTTTACTGTCTCTGTTTTTCTATTTTTTACTGTCCTTATTAGGACAAAAATTAAAGCATTGATTTTAGTTTTCGGCTTTTCTGGTCTTCTAATATTGGATGTATTTTTATACATTTCCATCTAAATATTGTTTTAGCATCTTCCCACAGGTTTTTGACATATATTTTTACATTTTTGTTCAGTTAATTACATTTTCTGATAGATGGATTTCTATAGAGTTGGGTATTTTCTCTACTTTTTAAAAATGTGTTTCTAGGTTAATTTACTTTTGGCTAAAGAATATTCTCTGAATAATTTCAGTTATTAAATTTATAGACTTTTTTTATGAACTAGCATATGGTCATTTTGATAAATTTTCCTGTACATTTGATAAGAAGGTTAATTTTGTTAGATTTAATGATATATTGTGTATAATACTTATATTTATCTAGTATATAAAAAACATATTTGTAAGAAAAATTGTTGACTAACCTATTTACCAAACTTGGTCTTTTCTCTCCCTTATCAGCCTGTCATAAGAGATCAATTATAAGGATGTCCTAAGGGAAAGATCCCAAGCAACAGTAGTGGATGACATAGGATCTTGTTCACCAATTCATATAGCTTAACCATGGCCATACTGATGGGGATAAAGGCTATACGTGGCACACTAACATGAACTCCCTTTACCAAGGCTAACCTTGCTAATGTTACTGTCAAATGGCTCTTCTATCAAAAGCAGAGATCAATACTGAACCCTGATATGACACCATTCTCTTGGGAGACCAGCACCTCCACTGGGCCTTCACCAGGCCCATTTCATTATAGAGGGGACTAAAATCCCTCCTCATGTGGATAGACATATATTCTGTCCATGACTTTGTCTTCCTTGCCTGTTTTGCTTCTGCCAACACTATTCATCTTCATATCTGCCATAACAATAATATCTAACAAGGAATTCATTTCACAACAAAGTTTGAAGAAATTAGCCCCTGGTCTAATTATAAAATGGCTTACTGAAGATTCTGTTATGTAGTCAGTTGGGAGAAAATATCCTTGAAGAATGGGTGCACTCTTACAGGATGAATCAGAGACCATTATATAGTGATATCTCCCGCATACCCAGAATGTGTAGGTCTAAGAATCAAGGAGGAGAAGTCACTCCTCTCACTATTAAATTCAATTCTTACATAATTTTTGCTTCCCATTCTAGCAAAATTGAATTCTGATGGTCTGGAGTTCTCAATCCCCAAAGTGGTAACCCAAAGGGGCATGGCATTCTCTGCATTGAATTGGAAGATAAGACTTCCACGTGGCCTTTTGTGTTTCTCATGCCAGTAAACCAATAGGCAGAAACAAGGGTTATGCTACAGGCTCAAGTGATTGGCCCCAGCTATCAAGGGAAATTGGATTACTCCTACACAATCAGAGCATGGAGGACTATTTCTGAAACTCATGGAATTCTATGAAGCAACTCCTAGTGTTGGGTTGTTGGAAAAGTCATGATGTATTTTTTCTGGTTTTCGTTGCAAAAATTCATCGTGACTTTTCCTACAACCCAATATTTCTGCAGCTAAAAGTTAATGGAAATCTAAAGATTAAAAAAAAATGAAGACTCAGTGGCTTTGGGTCACTCTATCAAGTAAAAGAACTGATCATCTAAGGTTATGGCTGAAAGTAAAGAAATACCAAATGAGTAATAGAAGGAAGCCATAAATATCAGTTACAGCCTGTGACTATGAAATTGAGAACTATAGGATTTGATCTTATTTTCTCTTTGCTGATTAGATATTTATTTTTATTGGTCTAGTCTAACCATTTTATTCTTCTCTTTTATTTTTTCTTTGTTTAATATACAAGTTGTGGGAGATTTAGTCTTTAGGTAACACAATATTCAGTGGAATTGCAGTAAATTTAATGCATGATTAATATAGACAACAATGACTATAATGACTTGGGATTGTGAATTTCCTCATTTGGGAGAAATGGTGAGAACGTCTTAACTTGTTAGAAGGATAGCTGTATCTTATGGTGGAAATACGAAGTGATTTTATTCATGTACAGGAGTTTTAATGTATGTAGAAGGGTAGATGCAGAAGCTAAATATCCAAATAGGTGGATAGTGTCATTTATCACTTATTGATTCTCCACTCAATCCACCTCACATTGTTTGCTCTGGGGAAAAAAAAAAAAAAAAAAAGTGGAGCTATAAATATTTCTGCTTTTGCTAGCTGGCACAATGTTAAATTTTGTCAATAGAGGGCACTGAGGGACAATGATAGAGAATGAGATTTCTCTCCTTTGTTTTGGTGTGCTCCTCTCATCAGACAGTAATTACAGTTTTGTTTTGTTTTGTTTTTGCTTCAGCACCTTGCAACCAGGAGAATATGGCAGCTTTCCTCAGCACCCACTAAGATAGCATTGTCACAGAGTGGCAGAACACTTCTCTATGACTCAGCATACCCTACTCACATTACTCTGTAGCAGTATCACTGGTGGGCCACTTCCCTATGACAGGCTTCTCCAGAGACCTTCTTAGTCAGCTATGCAGCAAAGTGCCACCACGAGAACACCTGACTGCAACAGATATTCCCAACAGTCCAGTGAGGAAATTTCCAATGAGTCCTGCAACATAGAACCTTAGAAAACATCTTTGCTCTCCCTAAAGCTGTAGCTATGCCCTTTCTAATTAGATCTGTATTTCAGTTTTCTGGTCTGTTTATGTGCTTTCTCAGTCATAGGGGTAGTAGCAGCTGCTTATATCTGCTACTCTTGTCTTCTTTACATTTTTCTTGTTCTCTTGCTAGGTAATTCCTCATTACTTCAATCTCTTGTGTATAATACTTGTGGCAGGTTGAATAATGGCCCCCCAAAATAGCTGCATTCTAATTCCTGCATTCTGTGACTATGTTCCCTTATATGTCAAAAGGTACTCAGCAGATGAGATTACATTAAAAATATTAAGAGGGAGAAATTATCCTGGATTTTTCAGATAGGTCTTAATGTAGTCACAAGTAGCCATTTAAGAGGTAGATAAAGGGATATTTGACTGCGGAAGAGGATAAGACAATGTGACCAGGAAACAGATATTGGAGTGATGCATTCACAAATCAAGGAATGCTGACGGGCTCCAGAAGCCGAAAGAAGCTGGAAATGGGCTCTCCTCCAGAAACTCTAAAAGGGACCAGCTCTACCACACCCTGACCATAGACCACAGAAATTGAATTCTGGCTTCCAAAACTTTAAGAGAATACATTTCTGTTCTTTAAGATACTAAGGTTGTGATGATATGTTACAGAAGCAATAGGGAGCTAATATAATACTTTATATTAAACTTTTCTGTTCAGATTACTGTGTGGTTTCTGTCACCTGTTAAGATTCTGACTAATATAGTCCAGCATGGATGTGAAATATTTCTGACACTTCTTGTTGACAGCGATGGAAAAGAATGCAATTTACAGATCAATGGCTGCATATTATGTATTTAAACTGTCAATACAAGTATGTTGTTCACAGATGCTGTCTGGTATGGAAGCTCCAGTTAGAGATCTTTCTCAATTGATATTGTGGTATAAACTTTATATGGCAGGATCAACTTTGCTTTTGTAGGTCATGGATTGGTGAATTAAATGGGGTTATGATGGGACTACCACACCAGCATTCCTTAAAGGTGACACTGTTCTCTGCCATATCCCTGGGATATGACATTTTATTTGATTTACTATCTTGGTCAGAATGAAGATCAAAATCAGAAGCTTCCATTGGATTTTCTCCATTAAAATAGTTCTTATCTCACATGCCGAAAACAAATATGAAGTTTTTACCAACTCACAAATATGTGCATTCTAATTTTACATTTTCAAAACAAGGAAATAACCACTCGGTGTCTATAAAGTATGCCAAGGCTCCAATTACCTCTTAGACTCCATATCATACACCCCCCCACTCATTGTAGGGAAGGACATGATGATACTTCACGTCCCTGAGTAATAATGTCACTTCGAATCTTGTCTCCAGGAATGATCGAAATGTCTGAATATTCCAATTTTGCCAGGTATGGTTATCCGATTAAATGGCCACTTAAAGAATTGGAGGTATCATAACCACATACAGGCACTTTTCTAATGTAATTAAGTCCTGTTCTACAGGCAAAGGTTTACAAGCCATAAACTGGCTAAACCACAAAACCCAAAAAATGGAATGATAATTTTAATGTGTGTGTGACTATTGTCAGCTGACAGATCATCCATTTTCTTATTATAAGTTAAATAATAGATCTGTTGATTTCCAGTCTGTTCTTTTCTTAAATTCATCATGTCAGTTACCATCTCCATAATTCTCTTCAGGTCAGGCTCCTCTGGCTGTCACTCTGAACTTGAAACTCATTACAATAATTGCTCCTTCATGCTTTCTAGTAATTGAGACCATGTTTTGGCCTCTATTGTTTCAGGCTCCTATTATTCCCATTACTAAAATGGAGTCCAGTTGTGCAGTAGCACCTGTCATCATAACCACTGCCTTACACAAGGCAGCTACCACTGAAATTCTCATTGCACCTGCTGCTTACACACTGGGAGATTCCTTATCTCTGTGATAAACAGAGTTCTCTGCCTTTCCATGGACATTTTCCAATGGTGGTTTTGAGCTCTAATTTAATGTTCATACTAATATGATATGCTCAATTATCTAAGCCTTTTAATCTCTTTCTCCGATTCTCTGTGATTGCAATGCTAGCATTTCTACAACTTTTAAGGTGGGCCACCTTCCTTGCTGTACTACTTCTTCCTTCTCCATCTCTTTCTTCTTGTTCTTCATTTAGTGTGGACAATTACAGGATTCTCCAGAGAAACAGAACCAAGTGGGACTAACCCAGGGCAGACCTTGCTCCAGGAAATTTCACATATTCAGAAATTAGGTGGCTGATGCAGGTTGTAACAATATACTGACAGCTGACCAACAGGTGATCCCATTCTGAAATCCAAAATAAAATTTAAAGTCTGCTTCCAAAGTTTGCAGGAGACTGAGACAAACAGGATTAGTTAGGGATAAAAAGTGAACTGGGAAGCAATTGCAACATGGGTTTTATTCAATCTCATGGAGTGCTCTGGAGTTGGAATATCCCCTCAGAGATATCCTGAATTTGAGATAATGTAGTTAGGTGTTTGGATTCTCCATATTAGCCAGTCATTAGATATAGGCTTCCCCTGGAGAAAAGATACTTCATTAAAAAGGATATTAAACATGAAAAGGTGCTCAGCTTTATTACTCATAGGGTAAATGCAATTAAACTTACAATGAGATACCAGTACACACTACAGGAATGCCTAAAATTAAAAAGGCTGACACACCAAGTGTTATCAAGGATGTGGAACAATTAAGAAATCTTATACACTGCAGATGTAAGAGTAATTTTGTACAACTATTTTGAAATATTATTTGGTAATATCTAGTAAAGTTGTATGAATGCATTCTGAATGACTCTATGGTTGTAGTCTAAAATACATGCCCAATCGAACTGTTCTCATATAGCTACCAAATGACATATAATAGGATGTGCTCAGCTTCACTATTTATAATAGCACTAAACTTCAAAGTACCTTAAAACCATTCATTATTCGAATGGATAAACAGATGTTGGTACACTCATATGAATGAAAACCCTGTTTAGGTAATTGGGAATCAATAATCTACAATCACACAATATAGATGATTCTCACAAACATGTTAAACAAAATAAGTCATACATAAATGTGTGCATAACATATAATTCCATTTAGATGAAGCACAAATACATCTATGCTGTTAGAATATAGAGAGAAATATGAGTGCCTTTTAAAGATGTAAAAATATGTATTATAACCTCAATAGTAATAGTCCAAGTAAAAGTCAAAACTATACTATAAAACTACTTTTTACCTAACAACTTGGTGAAAATCCCAAAGTTTGATAATATCTTGCATTACATGGACAATATGTTGCTGAAAAAAATGTAAACTGGCAAAACCTTAGCGAGAGAGATTTGCCCGTAACATATGAAATTTTTTGCTTTGGATCAGCATGCAATAGTATCACTTATAGAGCTCATTAAATACAAAAATCCCTGAGTCCCACCTCTGGAAATTTGGATTCAGTAGGTGTGGGGTAGAAGTAATAAATTTCTATTCTAAACCTTCCAGGTGTTTATCTTTCTTTTCTTTTAATTTTTTTTTTTCTGAGCCATCCTGCCACCTGTTTGCAGCTCAGTGGCACCTCAGCTCTGGCGCAGAACCACTGGCCCACTTGGGAATCGAACCGGTGGCCCTGCCACTCAGACCTCATGCTCCCAAGTCAACTCCCAACTAACTGAGTCACTGGGCCAGCCCCAGATGTTTCTAATGTTGCCTCTTTGCAAACTATACTTTAAATAATAATGCCTCAGGCTCAATTTCACTTATAAGAATTTATCGGGTAGATATGCCCTTGTGAATGTTTGTATCAGTGGTAAATTAAAAATGTGGCAGAAATCATACTTTTTAAATTGTCTATTGTTTGACTGGAAAATAAATTCCCAATCAGAAAATTTGAAACATTTTTAGATGTTTTTAAAGACTGTGTATTGAAAAATTCCCTCATACTGATGTCTACCAACTCATTAGCCCCTAATTCCTCCATCTCCGCACACATACTTCAGCAAAGCAAGTCACCATTGTTACCAACTTCTACATTCTTTCATATACTTTTTTAAAATATATACTTATATGCTTTATTTTTTCTTTTTACCCCCTTTATTAGGCAAATTCATGGATAATATAGAGTGGTTTACTTAGTTAATTTTAAACCCTGAGTGTTTATATTTCCTATTCAAAAATTAAACGTTTTGGGCAGGCCGAGTGCTGCGGTGATTAAGCGCTGTCTTCGGAAGCCAGCGGCCCCGGTTCGGGTCCCACATATGAGGGCCAGTGACACTGACCTCAGGGGGAAAAAAAAAAATTAAACTTTTTTAAAGTACTGATTATTGTAACATTTATAATTATTCTCTGACACATCAAAATGTACTACATATTTGTCAAAGTCAGCATGCTTTTTTACTCAGTTGCCAGATATTATTAATATTTGGCATCATCTACTACTGAAAAAATAATTCCTTGAAATTTATCACTGAGATTTAGGTTCTAGTAGGACTCTAGTTCATACTAATCAATGAGAGGTATTCACAAAAGATTTAGAAAATGGAAGAAGACATTATTCTCCCAAGCAGCTATGGCAAGAATATTGGTTTCAGCAAATGGCCAATTTGAGTTTGCACCCAGATTCTTCAGGGTTCTTCCACAAGAGCCATTTTGGAATTACAGGCACCTGAGACAAGTGGAAGCCTCCATGCAAACACTGCTCTGCAATTCCCTGCAAAATTTCTGACCTAAGCTTTTCCAATCTGCTAATAGACATTAATTAAGCTATAATTTTCCTATATTAAACCACTTACACTAAATGACTTTGGTTTCTTGACTAAACCCTGAATGATGCTTGTAGATATTTAAATCCCATCTGTCTTTGTTCTACAAAATTACGAGGAAGTTTAAATTTCCATGCCAATGTTCTCCATGTTTGTATCAGTGGTCAATCAGTGTTTCTCTGTGTTGTCATTCCTGTTATATAGCATAGTGCATGTGTGTATAGAAAGGGTTTAGTTAAATGCAGAATGAACTTTGCTTTGTCAAAGGTCATGCAAGAATATTTCACAAAAGTTAAAAGATCTCCCCCCCCTATGATCTCACTACTCTTGCAGAATAGAGATGATAGCATTTTGCACTAGGTGTTGTCAAGTTTTGGACTGATTATTCAAACCAGACAGTAAGAATTACTAATGGATTTCATGGAAGAATAGGGCTTTTAAAAAAGATTTTTTTTTAAATGAGTCTAATAAATTAGACAACAGCCTCTTCATTCTAATACATTACACAATAACCTTACTGCTAGCAGTAAGCTTTCCTAGGGGATTGAGATAAACACAGTAGTGCCTAGAGAAATGACAAATTATTATCCTGAAATAAAGATGATTAATTACATCATTTATGCTATATCTGAGCCTCTCTAAATATGTAAGATAAACTTGAACTAATTTTTAACAAAGCATTGGATACTCATTTCCAAAATATTAAATTGTTATTTCTATCTCACCATATACATTTTATGTCTAAGAATCATGTTAGGTCAATGAGAACACTATTCATGGGGATAAAATAATACTGTAAAACAGGCAATATATCAACCAATACAAATCAGATAAATACAAATGAATTGAAATGAATTGCATTAAAAGGGAAATTTTCAAATTTATATTCATGCAGTTTTTAAATCCTAAACTTTCATTGGAGCCCCTGTTATCTGAGTCCTTCAGAATAGTATAGTCACCATTTCATTAGTATTTAAGGACAACATCTTCAGCCATTTTAGAACATCCTATTAGTGACAGAGCCAATCTTCACCTTGAATATACAGATCGCAGAAAACTTATGTTTCTCCCAGACCTATTTTATTTCATGCCCTGCTTCCAGAGTTCTACATCTATGCTTTGTTCTCACTCGCTTCTTATAAATGCATCATCTTCCCAAACAGTTAGTTCTTTTCTTCTTATTATTTATTTAATCAACAAATTCAATTTATGTTCGCTATTCATTTTTAAAACAACTCCACAGGATTGAAGCATTGCATAGTACAGGCTCCAACTTAGATTGAATACTACATATTTGTGTCTTCAAAGCTCTCATCATGAAGATGTTCCTATTAACTGTGTACCTCTTATTTCTGTGTTAGCCTATCTCTTTCTTGTTACTTGTCTTATACTGACTTTCTCTTTATCCCTCCACCCCCCCACCTCTACCCCACTACCTCACAAAATTCTTCCCTTTTCCTCTCTCATGCATTGAGTCTTGCACTCTTGTTAATTCCATGTCTAAAAGAGTTTCAGTTTCTTTCCTAAGCCCTAAAGATTTCTTGGCCTACCTAACCATTGCGAAACCATTAACATGGTCTCCTAACCAAAGGAAAATCAACTTGGGAACTTTTTAATTAAGTATTAAGAGATTCTATTTCATTTACTCTGTTCCCAAATAAGGCAAGGCCTCAATCACTTACTTCCCAGAGTAAATTCTTAGCCATGTGGAAATTTTATTTTATACCTTGTGAATGTAGGACTGATCCTAAACAAGGTTATTTAGGGTAATCAATTTGATTCCAAAGGATTTCAAATGCTAACTTATCACCAATCTCTTCACCATTTTTCTTTGATGGCAGAGCTCAAAATTCTTATGGCTATTTCTCCAGAAAGCAATCTATAAAATATAAAATGTTCTCTAGAAGAGTTTATAATTAAACCATTATCACTTTCCAAATTAAAGCATACCAAGATCCACCCGGTGAGGATGGAGAAAAGAAGAGGATAGAGCATCAGTTTAAAATACATTGACTCTTTTTACATATATTTTTGCATCATTTAGGAAGAAAGCTGGATTGTGATTACATTCAACCTGGGCAGCCACCTAAATGAATGGTAACCAAAGCACTTATCATCTGAAGAAGGCAAGAAAAACAATAAGCCAACAGCCAAATATATCCGTCTAGGACTCCTACTAATTTCTACAAATTGGGGCAGATAATTCAGATTTCACAGTCTTGCAAAAACCACAATCATGAGATTTTTTTAATCAACTTTGAATATGAGACCATATGCCAAACCACAGGAATGTTAGACAATAAGCCAAACCTTTCTGCTCTTATGTATAAGACTATGAAAGTAACTGACACTTCAACACCCTAATATTTCTCTTAAAATGTTCTGTATTTTTATGTACTCAATGTCACTATGATGCTTCAGTATGTGTATATGCTTTTTTTAAAAGAATGGTTGTAGTTTATTTAATTAATTAATTGATCACTTAAGAAGAATGTTGGAAAGATTTCCTCCCATCATTGTCATGAAAATTATGTTTGTCACTTAGTTGTCTTTTTTGTTCAAACATTTTAGAGAACATTAAAAATATTTTCAAGAAATAAAAATTTATATGAAGTTTAAAAACTGGCATGCTTAAATGTAAGTAATATTCCTGGCCGGTCTCCTTCAGGCAATTTTAGTAGATTTAATAGGAGATCATTTTGAACTGCAATTTGTCTTATTAGTACAAAACACATTTAAAAATTTAAATATAACCATTTATCTTTTGTGGTATTATTATTGTCACCATCTCTTGGATTTTTACTTTTAATCTCATTGTGTTTTTATTTCTATAGTTCTATTTTTCACCTCTCTTCATATTTTCATTTTCTGATGATCTATTTAGTCTTGTATTTGTTTCTCTAGGTCTCTAAAATACATTCCACTTTTGTTTCTTTCTGAGTTACTTTTAATGTATTGCTTCCCACTTGAGATCACCTTCTTTCTTCTACTTAAAAGAATAATTATCAACATTTTTCTGTTTCTTCCCAATAGAATATATTTTCTATTTGAACATTTTATAACCAACATCCGTAATATAATTTCAGAACTTGATATTGAAATTTATAACTTTAGCCTCAAAGGAATGCTATACAATATATCTGGAACAAAAAAATAAGTTTTTTCTTTGTTCTCTGTGACATATATAATAGCTAAATTGAGTCCTATTCAGTAAAGTGTAAGTAACAAATTACCCACTTCAGTTTTTTGTGTTTTTTTTTTAACACTAAATAGGCCTGGGCTCAATCAGACTTTATATAATTCTGACTTTGTTAGGATTTCTTACTAGTAGTTTTAAAAAGGCAATCCATTGAGACCACTTAATGCATGTAATTTCTAGAGACAGTGACAAATTTGTACTCAAGAATAAAGAATAACAATTGTGTCAATCTGCTTTAGAAAAATCCTGTCTTTTATCCTGGGTCTGTGAATTTTAGAGGCATTCCTTCTAAATTTATTCATCATTCAGCTAAAAAATTTTTTGTTCTCATTTGCAAACCATTCTGGCCTTCTTTGAATGATTCACAATTTGTTCTGTTCTTTGTTTTTTTGTTGGTGCTTTTCCATTAGGTAAGTTTGTACTTCATCCCATATAGTACATGTTACTGTGTTTCAGTTTAGCCTGTTTTCACCCTATTGACCTTAATGTCTTATGAGTTCAGGGTACAAATTAATTACATCTCTTTCAAAGTGCAGTCACGTGTTGCTTAACAACAAGTGTAAGTTCTGAGAAATGGGGATACAGTCTGAGAAATGAACGTGATTTCCCCTTTGTGCAAACATCATACAATTCACCTACAGAAACCTAGAGGGTACAGCCCACTACACACTTAGCCTAGTGCTCCTAGGCTATAAACCTGTGCAATGCTACTGGACTGAATTCTGTAGGCAACTGTAATACAACGGTAAGTATTTCTGTATCTAAACATAGAAAATGTATGGTATAAAAGATAAAAACTGGCACACCTGTATAGTAACCCACCATGAATGGAGCTTACAGGATTGGCATTTGCTCTGTAGCGAGTGAGTGTCGAGGCCTAGGACATGACTGTATTCTTTATAAACACTGTCCACTTAAGCTACAATACATTGAAAATATTTATCTTTCTTTAATAATAAATTCACTTAAGCTTATGGTAACATTTTTATTTTATCAATGTAAATTTTTAAAACTTTTTGACTCTTTCATAACACAGCTTAAAACATAAACAATTGTACAGCAGTACAAAATATTTTTTATATGTTGAATAAGTCTATAAGCTTTTTCTAATTTTATTTTATTTTATTTTATTTTTACTTTTTGAACTTTTTCTTTAAAAGCTAAGACACACACACATAAGCCCAGGCCTACACAGGGTCAGGATTATCAGTATCCTGGTCTCCACCTCCACATCTTGTCCCACAGGAATGTTTTCAGGGGCAGTAACACCCATGGAGCTGTCATCTCCTAGGATACCAATGCCTTCTGGAATGCCTCCTGGAGGACCGGCCTGAGCTCTTCTTAAAGAGGTGTCACTCTTTTCAGACATTTGTCTGTCCATGGTGGTTTGCTTGTTGTGTTCCTTTTTTTTCATCATAAATTTGATTGTTAGCAGATGATGCATGATGAGCATTCCTCTGTATTAATGAAAACCTTTTGGTGTTGGGGGGTCTGTGCTTTCACACTTTTTAAGGAACTTGTTGAGGTCTGTAAAAAGCTTCTGCTAAATCCTGCAGGATTTAAATTTCCTGGGGAGGCTCTCCTTTTTCTCCTCCTGCAGTTTCCTTTCTTCTTGCCTTTTCTTCAGCTATGCATTCCTTTCTATTTCCAAAAACTCCTCATTACTCAGTTCCACAGGAACCACCTCTAGGGGCTTCCCAATGGCATCATCATCAATACACAGGTTAAAGTTGTCTGCCATCTCAACAACATCCTCGATGATTTTTTGCAACCTCATCATTCTTGGCAAATCCTTTGAGGAACCTCTTGAGTGTGTTCTTCCAGATGCTATTCATACACTCCTTGATGACATCACGCCAAGCCAAAGCCAGGATCCTGATGCACTCATAGACATTGTATTCCTTATAAAATTGCATCAGTGTCTTCTCAATGTCTTTCAGTTGCAGCTATAGCCTCGGCAAAGATCATCTTCAGGTAGCAGGATTTATAAACTACTCTAACTGCTTAATCCATCAGTTGGATCAAAGAGGTAGTGTTTGAAGCACCACCTTGATGCTGGAATGAAGATCACCAAGAAAAGGAGTATATCTGGGAGCATTACTAACAACTAGTAAAATTTTGAAAGTAAGTTATTCTCCAAACAGAACTTCTCCATTTCATTAGCATAGCAATTCAGGAGGGCATGTTGGAAGAGAATCTGGGTCACCTATGACTTCTTATGGCTCCTAGGACACTGAGAGTATGTGCTTATTGGTATACTTGCAGGCCCTGGGGTTCTCACTGTGCCAGATCACAGATCACAAAGTATAGCCTGAAATATTGCCCCCAAGGAAGACTGTTATCCTATTCTTTAAAGCTTTAAAACCTGGCATTGACTTTATCTCCTTATGGATGAAAATCCTTTTGAACATCTGCCTCCAGAATTGGAAGATTTCATCCATATTGAATATTTGCCCTGGCAAGTAACCTTCCCCCACAATCAACTTATCTAGACTTTCCAATAATTCTTCAGCTGCCTTCACTTCAGCACTCGCAGACTCACTTTCACATTATTTAATGAATAACAATTCTTGAATTATTTAACCCACCCAGAACTAGCAACAAATTCAACATCCTGTTTGGGTATAGTCTTTTCTTTCAACATTGCAAACAGACATTTTGCTTTGGCCTTGACTGTCATGGTGCCAAGAGGGATACTCTTCTGTGTCTGTTCTTCAATCTAGATCATAAGAAGTTTCTCCAGGTCTGATAGAAGCGAGAGTCAGAAACAAATTTTGTATCACAGTCTAATTGGATGATTCCCTTCCTAAGAATAACTGCCCATAGGTTGTGTATAAATAAGTTATTTATCCTTCCAGGAAGCTTCGTTAAATAAGTAAGGGTAGCCTCAGTTTGAAAAGATCACCACAGTCTTCTGAGGGGTATGTGATCCACTGGTGGGATTCCTTAAGCACTTCCAGTTCTCTTACAATTACTTCTAAAGTGCAAGTCCCAAATTTGAGAAGGAGTCAATTTAATGCCCAGTTTCCACACCATAAATACAGTCTGGAGTGCAAATGGTACCTCTAGAAAGAAAGTATTGTTTATAAATGTTAGGGCCTCCCAAGTAGGGTGTTGGTCTGTGGTACAGATTGAGAGTGTTCCCCATGTACCAATGCACTTTCCTAGACACAAAACCTCCAGGTATTCTTTAGAAAAATACAAACAATATTAACATCCCCACTGTCATCTCTCCCAGGTGTTTGGGTTATTGCTTTCCCTTCAGCACATGCACAAAAAAAAAAAAAAACAATTTCCATTTTAGTAGCTAAAAATTCACTACTTTCCCAATCATACCTGCTTGCACGTGCGCGCGTGCGCGCGCGCACACACACACACACACACACACACACAATTTCATGCAGAAGCATTAAAAGTTTGAGGGAGGAAAGCATTTTTATAAAATTTACAGAAAAATATCATGCCCCTAACTTGGTCTCTGTGAGTACTGTGAGCCACTTTGAGTGACTTATCAAGCAGTGTATTCTACCAAACAGTCATTATCATCTAGGTCCATGGACAAAGGTAGATGCAAATCAAAATTAGGCCTTCAATCCAGGTTTCTTTTGGGCCAGACAGATGCCCAGTAGAAATATCATTCATATGGCATTGAGTTACAGATAGGAAAATAAAAAGAAGCACCATGCCAAGATACAGTCAGATGAGTAATAAGCTCTTTATGCAGTGAAGAAACTGCTCTGCATCAGAAACAAAGTCCTGTATTCTGTGTCCAGTCTATGAGAGTGATGCCTTGCCAAATCTGGTGTGATAATGGATCCAGGCAGAAATGTTTGCAATCTGCTGTGCACATGCTCAGCCAGCAGCTGGCTTCTGAGAGTGGGCCTGGTGCAGGCATCTATGAGTCACCTTAATTATTAGATCAACAGCTGTGATTTGCCTCCCAGGTGTGTAGCCCCAAATAAGAGTGTTTTAATATGCTCATCTGTAGTTTTTCCAAGTGGTAGATTAGGCCATTGGTAACAACTCAAGAACTAGTAAAATCCTCAAGGAATATTGGCCAGAACAATGATAATTCCTTGAGTTCTACCCAACAAGTGAATATTTATATCCATTTTTTTGTTCTGCACAGCTGGCAATGAGTTTAAATGAATACCATCCGGTTTCAGCTTGAATGAGCCATCACCAGACCAGATTCAAGAACTTATGGGAATGTCTGTGGCTTCAAGATATCAATGAGTAACCAGCTTTGCTTCAGATGACAAAGGAAGGGATAAAGATTCCCCCTAAGGATAGCTGTCATTTTATTTACTTTCTCATGTATAGTCCAGATACCTCTAGGACCAGTCTGACAGATCCTTCACATATACCATTTATTTTCTACAAGCAAGGTTTACTGCCTCCCAACAACCTTATTTGCCATTGAATCTGAGCTGATCATCCATAACAGAAATATCAGGCCATAGAGCTAGTCTCCATTGTTAGGCATTCAGATTCAACAAGAGCCCAGTAGCATGCTAATAACTGCTTTTAAATATCACTGTACCCAGTAGCTATGCCAGAAAGGTAGTGAATTCAAGACCTTGAAGGGTATCTCTAGGGGAAGCCTGCCTCTCTTTTCCAGAGTCTCCAGCAAAGTCAGCAATCATAGAGTGTTGTATCTTGAAGGTATCATTAATGTTATAAAGCCCAAAGTACTAGCACTTCTTTACATGTGCATTTTTCCAATCAGGAGTAATCTTTCTGTCAGATGGGACTGAAAAGTATTAGTGTATTCATTGTAGAAGAAATAAGAACAGTAAATTGAATTGACTTATAAGACCACAATCAGATTATCATGTCAACTATCCTTCTCCATTGAGAACCCTCTCTAAACATTACCAATTAATCTGGTACCTCTTAATCCCAAAGGTGCCCAGCAAAAGGGTGACTAGGATATGTATATACAACAAGAGCCATAAAAATTTGATTTCTCTTCCCCATATTCCTGTGTACTCAAAAGGATACATATGGCCTCCAGTCCTCCTTGGGTTCCAGGAGACACCTCACAAGTATTCAATTTCTTAAAACAGCTGAAGCACGGATAATAGGGAAGGAAGTGATCAAAGGTGTGGAGAAACTTTCCAGTACTGTAATGTCCACTTTTGGCTCAACCAAACAAATTGCAAAGTGTGCAGTCCAGCTGGAGCTTTGTATTTGGCAGAAAGGTCATCATTACTGACAGCTTTGGGGACTTTTGTCACAGTGATACAGACACATTGCTTTCTGGCTATGGCTATGGGTTTTGTGCCCTTTGACTCACTAGCTTGATTTGCAAAATGTGTACCTGGCTAAAGAGTCCATCTTAGTCAGGCATTTGCTGCCTCCATTATCAAGATGACATTTACTAGGTTGTCTCTCAGATTCAACATAATGATTAGCAGAGTTCCCCCAGGTATAGGATTAACTAAAAACAATGATCTAGATGCTTTGGGTCAATTTCTCGTTCTCCAGTAGCTCATCTACTTCATCATCTTTCTCCAGAGAGTATGGATGGCAGTCATTGCCTCATCATTACTGTCTCAGGGAATTCTCTCTCATAAAGCCAAAACCCACTGAAAAATACTGATATTCTTCATGTCCTCTCTGAATTTATTATGGATGATGTGATATAGACTTTAGGTGGGGCTAAGTCTGAACACAGCATTGCTATTTTCCTTAACAAACATTGCACATTTTGCCCCCTCATTTCCCTACTCATCCATATTAACAAGCAATAGAGTGAAAGATCATTATTGTCTAGTCAACCATAAAATTTAGTCAGTTTATTCACTACCAATTCACATGGACTTCAGTCAAATCCTGTTAACTGGCTACATTAACATTCTTTCTCTTCCTGCCTCTTACAGAAAGCCTCCACTTAACAGCTAACAAGATAGTATGACAGTTTTGTGGAGGCTGGTCAAAGAAACCAGAAAACTGGGTGAGAGACAAATTTATTACTCAAAGCAATAGCAATAGCCAGATTATCAGCATTTTCTTGCATTGGTTCCCAAGCCTCAGTTCCCACAAGGTGACATAATGAGGGCCTCGTCACATTTGCATACACAAGCATTTGTGTTGTAAGAGAGGAACTCCAAGTTTAGGAATCCTGAATATTTTAAAATGGTAACCAAGCATTCCTGTCCCAAAGGAAAACACTATCCCTATATTCCAAGGCTGTTTGTTATTCAAATATCCTTGAAAAGGTAGCCCAGAACAAAGACAACCAGTATCTCTGCTCACAAGATAAATGTGAGTGAGATCCATGGAGATTATATTCCAACAAAGTGATTCCACAAGAAATTACTTTGTGATTGATTGTGATGAAAAGCAAAAACATGGTTTTGACAATCAGGAGCACAAGGAACTGACCGATACAGACTTTGGATGGGTCACTTATGTGCCTATTAAATTCACTGTAGATAATAACATGCAGTTGTGTGGATTAAGACACTGATTTAAATTTTGAGAACTTCAGTAAATGAAGGAGAGTATCTGGGAGTTATTTCTTGTGGATTATTCTAAATCCTTCACTTGATGGCATGGAAAATTCCAAAGCACCTATTTCCTTTCTCAGTCCATGGTACTACAATATATAAGAAATAAGTTACATTTTAATGGCTTTCACAAGTTGATTTCTGATTAAGAAAACATTAAGGTACATTATAAATGCATTTTAAAATGTGAGAAAATATGTTAAATGAGAAACAGGAGTAGTATGTAATTATATAAATGCATATGATTATGTATGTATACACACATATATATATATGTAGACACATATATAGTCTTTGTATGTGCATGTGATATATATTTATTTCACAGCAATATATTTAGGCATGTGTAAAAATCATTTGAGTATATGTATGTGGATCTCTTTCTGGCTTCATCATTCTGCTCCCTTTATCTATTTGTTTATAACTTCACCAATCAAATACCAAATCAGCTCTTTCTCAATTCATCATTTGGGTAGCCACATTTTTTATTGTGAAAGTTTTGGGTGTACAATGGTTACTATTCATAATTACACTTGACAACAGTGAAAAACAAAATTGCCTCAAGCAAATGCAGGTAGTCCTAACTACAGGTCAAGGTTGCTACATGGGGGTTCAGGGTTCTGTCATTTGGCTCCCTTGTGGTGGCTTAGGAAATCAGAGTCTAGAAGTGTGACATTTCATCCTAATCTAGAAGTGGAGAGGTGAATTGGCACAGACGGTGTTTGGCCTGCAAGTATGAGTGCCACTCCAGGCAGTGTGGGGTGTGCATGCCACCAGTTTAGGCCATGGCAACACTGTCCTGGAAGTGGGCAGTCCCAGTGAAAAAAGGAAGTGATCAAGGGAATCTGAAAAAGTACACAAGGTTTTTGCCTAACATATCTACTAGAATGTACTCAAGGTGTTGTTGGAAGGCATAATAACCTATGTAATTATAACTCAAATAGCTAACATTTATTAAATTATGGATTATATGAGCCAAGTACCACTAAATATTGTACATGCATTTACTTACTTAGTTCTCAAATGAATTATAAAATGGAAAGCACCTTAATTGACATTTTATAGACATAAAAAGAAAAAAAAAAACACAGCCAGGATTTAAACCCAAATACTTGGGATCAAGAGCCTTTAGTTTTAATCATGATGTCATTGAGCTCTCACTATGCTCTACCATATATGAAAGACCTTTATTAAATATAAAATATTATATAAATATAATACTTATTGCTAGTATAATAATTTTTATCAACCCTGAGATCCTTTGATTTTTATAACATTTTTTCTACTAAAAAAAAAATTCCCCTTTTAAAAAAAATATCATTTATATTTCTCAAAAACCTACATCATTTGTGTATCCTTCTACTACTGTGAAGTTTAGGTCTTGGAAAATTCTATAACTTCTTGGGAATCTCAGTTTTAATTGTGTAAATTCATTTTAAATGAAATATATGTTAGTGGTAATACCTGTTAGTTTAACATGCACATTTTATTCCTTAATTAATTGCTATTGTTGTTGTTATTTTTATTATCCCCTTTGGTAATAACTAACAAAAATAAGTCAACTTTAATAGGCTAAGAATAAGATAAAAAAATAGTTTTTCAAGGATTGGCTTAATAATGTTTGTCATGAAGGGAGTAGGCTATAACAAAACAATAGAAATATATTTTAAAATAAAAACAATTCTTAGATAAAGTGCATTCATTATTTTATCTAATTTTTTCTTCCATTTTATTAGTTATTGCATAGGTATAATCTTGATGTTAAGGTTTTCATTAAAATGAAAAATAAAGTGTTATATGGTATAATTATAAACTATATTTGCAAAATGAGTTTTGTTTAATTTCCTCATTAGGATTTGAAAATAATGAAAGTATCTGGTATAGAACATGCTACATTGTCTTAAAAGAAACTTGAATTATTATAGGCAATTTCACACTTCTTTTAGTTCTTTTGCAATTTGAGAATATTTTACATTCTGGGATTTTTTTCGCTTTCCTAACATTCTTGCTCTTAATGAATTCAAAAGTAGTACATGAGTTGTATCCCATTATAAAAGTAAAAAGGTGGGGAAAGATTTTGAGCTGCTTTTTTGGCAATGTCTCTTTCTACTCTAAACCAATTTTGGGGGGTTGAGATGGTTTATTTGTTATTAATATCATAGTTTCTATAATTCAGATCAGAGCATTATATCAACAATATACCCTTGATATTTCTCACTGATGTGATGATATTTCAAAGCCTTTAACACACTATAATCCCAACAAAGCAATGAAGGAGAAAAAAACAAAGAAGCAACAAGGAGGAGGGGTAGATATGAATGGGATTATAAACTGACAAGTGAAGTGTTTCTTATAAGATTATAGAAAGTATGCCAACAACTCTAACATTAGAAGGTAAATGGACAGACGGGAGAAAATACTTCTCAGAGAACTTTGGATCCTATCCACTTGGGAGTGGCTATCTTGAAACTTTTATCACCTCAATTAGTTATATCTGTGGCATTGGGCATTTATAGGCATATAAGTTTTAGGTATTATTTCCAGCCTTATTATGTTCTACCAAATATGGATTCTGTCCTTTTCCATCTGTCTCGTTGGATCATTCCACTAACTTTTATCTTGCATTAATTCTGAGACATCCAACTTGACAGATATTTTTTATTTAAAAGGTCTAGTGAAAAAAATCTGATACTTACCAAAGCCTTGCCAAGCATTCTATGTGTGTGTGTGTGTGTGTGAGAGAGAGAGAGAGAGAGAGAGTGTGTGTGTGTGTGTGTAATATATGTACAGTATAACCGTACAGCAACCCAGGATGCAAACAAGCATGATTTTGTTCTTCATCTTAAATATGGAGAAAGTCAAAGCACAGAAATAGAAAGTAACAAGCCTGAAGTCACATAGCTAATAATGAGAATTAAAGGTCAAATTCAAACCCAGGTAATCTGCCCTCAATATATTCTTTAATTTAATAATATAGCAGAGGGCTGTAAGAGTGGCACATTGGTAAGAGCTGTCTTGGGATGTCAGTGGCCCTGGATCGGATCCCACATGTGATGAGGACCAGTGACTCTGCCCTCTACAGCTAGCAACAGCTCCACCTGGAGCTGGGCTGTGCAAGCCCCGGTGATGGTGTGGGCTGCAGCCCCTGCTGCAGTGGGCTGCCATAGGCTATAGTGAGTGGCCGGCATCCAGTGTGAGAGGCTGGCAGCCAGCGTCAGCTACCAATAGCTGCAGTAAGCTACTATCCAGAGGCCGGCGACCCATCTGCCTTATCCAGGAAGAGCGCAATGATGATACCAACATGGGCCAGTGAAGCAACGACCTCCGCAACTAGACTGAAGAACAAAAAGACAGCAACTTGTCTGTTCTCCTTCCCTGATTCCCCAACGCTGTACCCCTCCCCCAATTCCCCCATAAAATCTTAAAAAAAAAAAAAAAAAAAAAGAATATAGCAGAGGGGCGGGCTGAGTAGTTGGGAGTGAGCTCTCAGCAACAGGGCCGCCGGTTCAATTCCCACATGGGCCAATGTTGCTGCGCCCAAGCTGAGCTGTCGCTGAGCTTCCAAAAGGTGGCAGGATGGCTCAGCTGGTGTAAAAACAAGATTGCATGTTCGATGGTGAGCTACGCCTTCCTACAACTAAGACTGAACTCGGCACCTTGAACTGAGCTGCCACCCAGATGGCTCAGTGGATAGGGCATGCGCTCTTAACAACAATGCTGCCAGGTTTGACTCCCCCATGGGATGGTGGCTATGCCCACCCGTAACTAAGGTTGAGCTCAGCACCTTGAGCTGCTGTGGGGAAGCCAGATGGTGACTGGAGCCCTCCACAACGAAGACTGAAGAACAACAACTTGGTGGGTCCCTTTCCTCAATTCCCCAACACTGTTCCCCTCCTCAAATTTCCAAATAAAATCTTAAAAAAAAAAAAAGAATATTGCAGACATTTCCATTTTCTTTTCATTAGGCAGGTGAAATGTATCTTTTAATTCCCTTCATATATTTTACCTAATACAAATTCTTACTTTTAAATTTTCTCATATAAAATTTCATAATCACAGCATATACATATCAACTCTAAATTAAAATTTCAGTCATTGCATTGTGAAAAGAGTTTTTCAAACACACTAATGTTGTTGAAAATAATATATAAGTATTAGAAAATATTTATACTACTTAAATTTATTCTGAAATATGTTTATGCTTTTGTATTTCTAAAATATGTAATATAAGGGCCGGCCACGTGGCGCAGTGGTTGGTCCCACATATGAGGGCCAGTGACACTGCCCTCAAAAAAAAAAAAAAAAGTAATATATATGTAAATATATAAACAAAACTATTGCTAAACTCAATAATTTCTACAGATGCTCTTAGCTTTGAAAAATGATTAACTAATAACTGCCAACAAAAGTCATAAAATTCAGAAATATTTGCCAAATTACTTTTGCTGACAATAGGGTTAAAAAATACCAACATAATAAACTATGGAAAATCCAAACAACTAAAATTTTAAAAGCAGAACTCCAGAATTGGTTGCAGAACTATATAGCAACCACTTTTGCCAATAATTTTTGGATTTGAACGTTTAATTGCAGGGTTTACTAAAACCACTACTGTGTAAACATTTAAACTTACAAAACCAGCAATCTTTCATTACTTCACTATTGTCATCTGCCTCCTGTATTACTTATAATATTTTTGCAATTTTTATTAAGTCAAATAATAAATACCCCACGCCACATTCATTTATGTAATAATAGCTTTTTTTTTGAAGATTTTATTGGGGAATTGGGAGAGGGGAACAGCGTTGGGGAATTGGGGAAGGGTAATAGATATGTTGCTGTCTTTTTGTTCTTCAGTCTAGTTGCAGAGGACGTTGCTTCATGGCCTATGTTGGATTCGTCATTGCGCTCTTCCCAGATGAGGTAGATCGGTCACCGGCCTCTGGATGGTCGCTTACTGCGGCTATTGGCAGCTCACACTGGCTGCCAGCCGCTCACTGTAGCCTATGGCAACCCCCTGCAGCAAGGGCTGCAGCCTACACCATTGCCGGGGCTCACACAGCCCAGCTCCAGGTGGAGCTGTTGTTAGCTGTAGAGGGCAGTATCACTGTCCCTCATATGTGGGATCGAAACAGGGGCCGCTGGCATCCCCAAACCAGCTCTTAACCAATGCGCCACTTGGCCGGCCCTGTAATAATAGCTTTTATGAGTCTCACCTTGGGCTGTGTAAATGTCCACAGTTATAAAGTGAAACATTTTAAAAATGTAAATTTTTATGGAATGTGATAGGCAGCACTTCTGTAACAGCGCTTTTGAGTAAAGAGGAACAAGGGTGGTATTTGCAGGTTAGTGCTAGGGCCAGGTGTGTGGATTGGTTCAAGTATTCAAGTACAAAAGGTGCACTTATCTTACGTACGTGCTGCAAGGAAAGGAGGGAGGCAGATTATGCATTGGGTTACCGTTCAAAAATACCTTGTAACCTGCCTTTGCTATAAAGGAAAAAAGAGGGAAAATGCTGAGGCCCCTTGTCAGTATCTGAATGAAAGACTACAGTGTCCTGAGAAATGACAAGGAATAATACAATAAAGGGTAGCAGTGACATCAAGTTTGAGGAAGGAGGGAGTTTTTACACTGGAGGGAACAGCGAGGGAAAAATCATGTTCCTAACGATTTTGAGCTGAAGTTGTTCAGAACTAGTGCGATGTGACTACAAATTTAAAAACCCTTTTCTAGAAAGGAAAATTAATACTTTTGACAATTTTTGATGGGCTCAGACATTGGCTAGAAAAACTAATCATGGAATGGATTTTTGTTTTGTTCTGTTTTGTCTTTTCCCAAAGTAGCCTTATAAGTAACATGTATTATAGTGACAAGTCACTACAACAGAAGCCATAAAAATCAAGTCTTTAGAAATTCATAGAAAACTCAGAGTGCTTTGGAATATACCAGGCCACAGAATTAGAAATTTGAGACTATTTTTTCTAGGTCTCATGCAATGCGGAAGCCATAAAGCTATTAGAAGTATATGCAAATCATCTGCATTGTATACTAAATTATATTGGTATAAAGATCAATTATATTTCTTCTGCCAAATTATCTTTAAATAAAAGAACACAAAGGTAATTTAATTAATATTCTTTAATCCTCATTACTTAATCTTCTTTCAAATTTGTAAATGGTATATATTTATAAAATAGATGATTTAGCAGTCAGCTTGGAGCAGTTTATTATTGCTGATCCCTATGTCACTGTACTATTTTTATAGCACTGTTGAAGTCAAGGGCTTTTGAATAAAATTTATTTTTTCCCTTAAAATTGAAATTTGTTATTTATTAAAGTATAGTTGATTTACAGTATCATATTAGTTTCAGGTGTATAGCATAATGATTAGACATTACTATACCTTACAATGTGATCACCACAATGAATCTTGTACCTATCTCTCACCACACTAAGTTGTTACAATATTACTATTTTCCCTCTGCTGTACACTACATCCCTGTGATTTATTTATTTTATAACTGGAAGTTTGTACCTCTTATCCCCATTCACCTTTTTAACCCTTCTTCCAGCCTTCCTCCCCTCTGGCAACCATCAGTTTGTTCTCTGTGTTAGGGAAGCTTTTGCTATTAGAGAAAAAATATCTTTAATTCCCTTGGTTAGTTCAGTTTAGTTGTTAGGATATGCTTTGGGAAAGGGAGAGCACAAGGTTGGAGATATCTAGTAGACCAAAGCCCGACATTTCTAAAGACATGGAGTCTTTTTTTCACAAGCAGTTTTCAGAAGTGACATTCATTCTGTATAAAAGAATCTGATGCTTGACCTAGAATAGTGAAGGAAACCCTCGGGACTTGCAAACCTACTTTCTAAAACTTGAAAAGAGAAAGTATGCTTTTAGTCCTACTGCTTAGAAAATTAATGAGTGATTCACCCCAGTCAAGGATGAGTTAGAGTTATCGCAACCCACTTTTCATACCCCAGTGGATGCATTATATATAAATAGGAGGTGAGAAAAATTTTAATTATACATTTAGCCTCTTAGCCTGAATTAAAATAAATAACGTGTCATTGTAGGTCACTAAGTGAATCTATGTTTCACCTAAGAGAGTGAATATAGTCTTGATAAATACAAATTTACCTGATCGAATTCATTTTGTTTTGTGTACAGAAAGACACAAAAGGACAATCTTTGATTTTGATGGAAAATCGAATAATTCAGTTATCTTATACACATCATTTTTTCATTTCTACCTTTACTTAACCAGTGAGCCAAGGCAGAGATGAAAGTCATTAGCTATGTACTAAGAGGATTAAAATTGTTCACTAGCATTTTAATCAACTAATCTGGACATTTAAATCAGGTTTACCAACCTGTATTTTACATATTGAGATGCCTAGAGTACATGCATTTGGAAAGGAAAACCAATTCAATATTAAGGAATGATTTGAAATCACTATGAACATTTGAGTAACAAGATTATTTCTAAATGTTGTTTTAGATGTTGTAATACCATTATCATGATAGTACAGGTTAAATGCTTTTCTTTCTTGGTTATTTATAATGCTCCATTTTCACTTCTCTTGGCTTTTGCTCCTTGTACATCATTGTATTGTTTGGGAAGAAACCACACACCATTCCCAGGAATGTCAGCTAACAGAGAAATTAATATGCAGAATAATAATTATTGTTTTAAAATTTATTACTGACAAATTACAAATGTGGAAATGGGCTTTAGGTATTTTAAGGATTGCATTTATTCCCGGTGTTCTTAGATAATATGTAAAAATTCCTAGAGTTTCCTTGCTATTGGATTCAGATTTAATTATTAGATATCTGGAAGGACATATTCTTGAAATGACACAACCCTTCTCTAATTCCCTTTTCTTCTATGGCAAAGATTTCATTCCTTGAAGTAATATTGCAAAGAAAAGGATTCTTAGATACATAACAGAGAAAAAAAAATCTGTAGGATTCAGAATTTGCCAATTCCTCCTTCCAGACAAGTGGTTTTTATCTTATTTTCAAAACATATATTCTACCATTAACCCCCAGTTCTGGTATATATTACCTACACAGCAGGAATCTCACCTCCTCCATCCCTGGATTGTGAATTATTAAACTACAGTAGTGGCCTTAAGAGTTACTGGAGGGAGAAAAATGTACTTCAAAGGATGTAGAAAAAAAATATTAGAACTCTTCTATGTAATTATTTTTAGGACATTCCTTGAATATGTTCATTTTTTATAGTTTATAATGTGTGTATTACATTAGCAGAAGGAGGTGTGATCAAAACATGTGGTAAATGCTGCTGCCGAGTGTCATCCAATAGAAAGGCAGGGATCTTTAATACCGAAAGCAGTGCATCAAATCTTAGTAACAGTGTGTGACACGTTTAAACTTGTTCGATGCAGTCAGTCAGGTGTGAGCTACAGTGGAGAGAAGGTGTGTTTTAAAGTGTGCTGTAAATCATGGATCACGAACAATGCATTAACATGAAACGGGCAAAGTTTCATCCTCCATCATGACACTGCTCTGTGTCACACATTGCTTCTGGTACGGCAATTTCTCTCAAATAAAAACATTACTGTGTGTCCTCATCCACCTTATTCACCAGATCTGGTATCATGTGACTTCTGGTTCTTCCCCAAAGGCAAAATGACCATCAGAAGAAAACGTTTTGAATCAATTCAGGACATGGAGGTAGATACAACAACACAACTAAAGACATGAAAGAGGACCTCAGAGCTGCTTCAGAAAGTAGCAAGAATGATGGGATAAATGTGTTTGAAGCAAGGAGTGTACTTTGAGGGGGATTAATGGCAATGTGTCTTTTACTGTAATAATTTTTTATGTAAACATTCACTGTATTTTTGATCACACCATATATATATATATATATATATATATATATATATATATATATATATTCAAAATTGGGGTGTTCATGTTAAAATAACTCCAATAAAAGCTCACATTAAAATTACTAGAGGGCCGGCGAGGGCTGCATTGGTTAAGAGCTGGCTTGGGACACCAGTGGCCCTGGTACAGATCCCACATATGAGGGCCAGTGACACTGCCCTCTACAGCTAAGATGGTGAACAACAGCTCCACCTGAAGCTGGGCTGCTGTGAGTCCCTGGGACGGCATACCTGCAGCCCCTGCTGCAGTGGGCTGCCATAGATTACAGTGAGTGGCCAGCAGCCAGTGTGAGCGGCTGGCAGCTGGTGTGAGCTGCCAAGAGCCACTGTGAGCGGCCGTCCAGAGGCCAGCAACTGATGTGCCTAACCCAAGAAGAGCCCAATGATACCAACATGGGCCAGTGAAGCAATGTCCTCCACAACTAGGCTGAAGAACAAAAGGACAGCAACTTGACTGTTCCCCTTCCCCGGTTCTCCAACCCTGTTCCCCTCCTCCAATTCCCCAATAAAATCTTTAAAAAAAAAAAAAAAAAAAAAAACTACTACAGAACATGGGGATATATTTGATATACAATGCATTTGTTTAGGTAGATTTTTGAAAGCATGTATCTTTAACTAAAAACTGCATTCATTACTTTTCAAAGTTACTTACAAGTGCTCTGCCAATGTCATGGATGGATCAGTAGAAATAGGTGTGAAAGTTGTCCAGATTTAGGTATATTCCATTGCTTATTGTCACTATGTCAATTTTGATAAGTAATTTGTGAAAATTAGGATATGTTTGACTTTAAGGGGCGGGCAGAGAAGCGCGGTGGTTAAGTGCTGGCTTGAGAAGCCAGCGGTCTTGGTTCGGGTCCCACATATGAGGACCAGAAACACTGCCCTAAAAAAAAAATTAAAAAAATATATATATATATATTTGACTTTAAATTAGGAAGCTGGTTTGGGGAAATTGTACACCTACAGATATGTTTATAAGCAAAACACATTCACTCATGACAAAGGGCAATTCTTATTGACACCTGAAGGCCACATGGTCTATAAAACTTGTATAAAACCTATAGAGAAAAGTGAATTGCAACAGGTATATTAACATAAAAGAAACTGATACAAAAATATAAGGGGAAAAAAAACAATTGAAAATATATCTTAAACATCATCTTTATATTTTATAATCATATATTAACCATTTAGTTCACTATACTGTTTAAAATTATAGTTTGTTAATTAGAAATTTAATGATTTTCAGCCCTATCAATTTTAAGTAATATATTTCTTTTTCAGTGTTAATATTCATAAATTTTAAACTGAAAAATTATAACTATAAATATTAATGTTAATATTATTTATACTCAATTGTTATCTCACTTTAATATATGTTTTATTATTAAAGTGTAGGCTAACTTACATAATAACATGGTTTCACCAATATCCCAGGGATATTAATTTAATTTATTCACAATATAATAGCTATAAGTATAAACAGTGCTCACTTTGTAATATAGCAAGTGACATTTTCTATAATTTCATCTTCCTTCTATGTCTTGAACTAGCCTATGTTAGTTCATTAACATTTGACTGCATGATCCCCATTCAGAAATGGTATCTCTCTCTTTGTCTTGCTCTTCCTTTGCTGTAAAAAAGAGCTAAACAAAAATGAAGTTTCTATCCAGTATAGTATTTGAAACATGGTAGGCACATAATGAATATGAGTCTTGCAGTGACTTAAACAATGTGAAAATGCAATTAATGGAACTACTGTAATCAGAAAAGATCTCATCATTCTTACAGGGTTTAAATCTTATTTATACTAATGTATGTTACACATTTTCTTAATCTACTTATCATTTTTCTTAAATTTACCTTTTCTTGCTATATGTGACAAACTCACAATCACATCATAAGATATATATGTTGAATCACTATGCTATATGCCTGATATTAATATAATATTGTATGCTGACTATACTGTAATAAAAAACAACTTTAAGAATTCAAAAAAAAAAGAAAGGTTTTATATTCATTTTACATTTCCATAAAGAGTAAGGTCACTGAATTTATGGTGCACAGTATGCCACTTTTAATTAAATAGGAATTTGTTTACATGAATAGGTGAGGAGAACGGAGAAAGGTAATTTGGAGAAAAAATACTTGTTTGTTTGTTTTTTAAAGATTTTATTGGGGAATTGGGGGAGGAAACAGCATTGGGGAATCAGGGAAGGGGAACAGACAAGTTGCTGTCCTTTTGTTCTTCAGTCTAGTTGTGAAGGACGTCGTTTCACTGGCCCATGTTGGTATTGTGATCATTGCGCTGTTCTGGCTGAGGCAGATCGGTTGCCAGCCACTGGATAGCTGCTCATGGTGGCTCATAGCAGCTTACAGCGGCTGCTGACCACTCACACTGGCTGCAGGCCATTCACAGTAGCTTACAGAAGACTACTGCAGCTCCATTGCAGCTCCACTGCAGCCTACGCCCTGGCTGGTAACTCACGGCAGCCCAGCTCCAGGTTGAGCTGTCGTTCACCAACTTAGCTGTAGAGGGTGCAACGGCACTTGTCCTAATGTGGGATCCAAACCGGGCCCTGGGGCTCAGAGCTGGCGTGTCAAGCCAACTCTTAAACAACGTGCCACTCCGCCAGCCTGAAAAAATACTTTTGAGTAACAAACCTCTCATGAAAATTTTCATTATAAATAAAATATTCCGATTATTTAAATCACTCCTTTTCTGTCCATAAACGTACTACTAGAGAACTCTTACAAGTTATTCAAATTGTAACTTTCAGATGGGCTACTTATATTCCTCTTTGAAGCAATGTGATAAAGACGAACAGAAATACTTCCTTGTCAAATATCACATTACTGAATATTTGTTTGCTAGTGTTACCAACAGTGAAGAAATTGAATATTTACTGTTTCTCTTTGTTATATATTATCTCTGATATTAAAAAACATAAATTCATCCTTAACTCAAAATTCATTTCTTCTTAGGAGTACATATGGTTCTAAATAGTTTCAGATAGCAGAATGGGCCATAAGTACCATTTTCATGCCTCAAAACTGCTGAAAAGAAGAAAATTTCTTTGTTTAAAATTTCCATGTCAGTCTGTAAATGATTTAGCCTTCCCCTTTTAAATAATTTTGCTTATGAAAGTTTTATAGAACTAGAATTTATTTTGGGTAGCTCATTTAAGCTTGAATGCCTTTTCCTTTCTTACTACAGATTCAACATTGAGAATCCTGTAATAGTGTTAATTGTCAATATTTTATGCAACTTCATTTAGTTGTACTTTCCCCCTAATATTGCTTAGTTTTCTAAATGCTTCCAGGGCTCCTATATTTGTTCATTTAAATTTGCATGAAGAGAAATGTATCAAGTTACTATAAATGCAAAACCCTTTACACACTGAACAGAATAAAATGTAGATGATGTTGACATGGGTTTGAGGTTGAGAAAACAATTCTCACTTAACATAAATTTCTCCATAAATATGAAAAAACAATTTAGAGAAAATGCCATTCTAAATAATTTTCATTTGTTTTGGACTTACTTATAGCAAATAGTCCTACACTTAAGAATAATCTTAGAAATAATTTATTCCACGTATATCCAGGCTAGAAGAGACCCAGAAAATCCAAGTGACTCACCTGTCTAGGAGTACATAGGATTAAAGCTAAAAAATCATTTTTCAATGTACCTTATAGTCCATTATCTTTCTGGTTAAAATCTAATACCTTTAAGTAATTATAAATAAGGACTTCTAATTGTAGGTGGAACAGGTGTTGTTGAAAAAATTCAACTCATTGCTATATAGCCATGTACTATGAAAACAGATATAAAGCAAAAGCATGACTGCATGTCTTTTTTTTTTTTTTTTTTGATTGGGGAATTGGGGGTGGGGAACAGCGTTGGGGAATCAGAGAAGGGGAACAGACAAGTTGCTGTCTTTTTGTTCTTCAGTCTAGTTGTGGAGGACATTGCTTTACTGGCCCATGTTGGTATCATCATTGCACTCTTCCCAGATGAGGCAGATCGGTCGCCAGCCTCTGGATGGTCGCTCACCGCGGCTATTGGCAGCTCATGCTGGCTGCTGGCCACTCACTGTAGCCTATGGCAGCCCACTGCAGCAGGGGCTGCAGCCCACACCGTTGCCAGGGCTCGCACAACCCAGCTCCAGGTGGAGCCACTGTTAGCTGTGGAGGGCAGTGTCACTGGCCCTCATATGTGAGATCCGAACCGGGGCCGCTGGCATCCCCAAACCAGCTCTTAACCAATGTGCCACTCGGCCTGCCCTAACTGCATGTCTTTTAAATACCATCAACTGTCTAACACAAGGACAAGCAAATGATTGCCTGCTGGCCAAACCTCACCAACCATGTGCTTTTATATGACCCACAGTCTAAGACTTAACACATTTTAAGTGATTTTTTAAAAATCAAAAGAAGAATATGTTGTGATACCTAAAAGTTATATGAAATTCAAATGTCAGTGTCCATGATAAAATTGTATTGAGACATAACATGGTCCTTTGTGTCCGTATTGTCTATGTATACTTTTGTGCTAGAGTGAATAAAATTGAGGAGTTGCATCAGAGACCACAAGCCTAAAGTATTTCTGATCTGGCCTTCTTTCACACACACACACACACACACACACACACACACACACACACACACACACACTGATGACCTCTAAGTATTATTTAATTTACTATTGATTATTGATTAGAGGCTGGTCTCTTGAAGTTACAGGATAAGATGTAGCTTTTTTTTTTGTCAGGAGATATGCAAATACTTTTTAAGTAGAGAAGGTAACCCCAAAGGTTAAGGTTTTATTGCCCTATGGAACATTAACCAATTTGTTTTCCAATTCAGCAAACTTATCTCAGATGAGTATGAAATCAAATTATATTCTAAAAAGCTTCACATCTTGCAATTCTCTCTTTAGTGAGTTAAATACACTTTGACTAATGCCCAGTTTGTGTTTGTATAGAGGCACATTTTTCACTTTTTGAAGATGATGACTTGACACATGAAATTATTTTGCTTTTCTAGTAAACCTAACAGATATCCTCCATTACAACGACTTTGCTTCTGGGTAATGAGTTCCCCCAATTACAAGTTATTATTTCAGTCAATATTTATTGGTAAAATTTAAACCTATCGATGTCAACATTACCACCCTCACTCACTAAAAAATGGCTCAATGTTTTAGTGAGGTGAAATTTTGTAATATGCTTTCCCATACTCTTCCTGTGTTTCCTTGCTATGTTATGCTTCTGGCATTAGGGAATGGAAAAAGGAAGGGAAAGAGTTAAGTTAGCTCCATGTATCCCACATAACTGGGTAGTGCTAGTTTTTTATATGTTGGAATACGAAGAGCACCTAGTAAGTAGTGGCAAGAATGCTGTCCTCATTCTATTTGTCATCAACAGTAGAATGTGTGACTGATGTAATCTCAGTTTTACATGTATCTTTAACAGTTATCGGCTGACCTCACCTCCATCTCCATCTAACTTGCTAATCTCCTATCTCTCCCGACACCTTACTGTTGTCCCTTTCCAATCTGTAGCACAGAATTTCTTGTACCTTTGGGACCCATCAGCAGGGATATGTCTCATACACTCATCTCTCAAGTACTTTTAGAACCAGAATATGAGTAAATAAATATTATCAGACTAATATCTATGTATTAGTTCTCCTTAAAACACTTTCTACCCCAGCAAGAGTACAAGTCTGATGGCTAAGGAGTCAATAATCTAAGGCACAAAATAAGTATTCTCTTCTTAAAAATACCCCCACCCAAATTATTTTGCCTTTTCCTCTTCAAAGAGAAAAACAAGTCTATTGCCCCATCCATCCTCCAAGAGGGAAACTGAGGAGAGAATAATAGCTTATGGAAAATACTAAAATGTTCTTGTTAGGAGAAAACCTTTTTTTTTTTTTTTTAAAGATTTTATTGGGGAATTGGGGGAGGGGAACAGGGTTGGGGAACCGGGGAAGGGGAACAGTCAAGTTGCTGTCCTTTTGTTCTTCAGTCTAGTTGTGGAGAACATTGCTTCACTGGCCCATGTTGGTATCATTGTGCTCTTCTCGGGTGAGGCAAATCAGTCGCTGGCCATTGGATGGCCACTCACCATGGCTCTTGGCAGCTCATACCGGCTGCCAGCAGCTCATGTTGGCTGCTGGCCACTCACTGTAGCCTATGGGGACTCACAGCAGCCCAGCTCCAGGTGGAGCTGTTGTTCACCATCTTTGCTGTAGAGGACAGTGTCACTGGCCCTCATATGTAGGATCTGAACCGGGGCTGCTGGCATCCCAAGCCAGCTCTTAACCAACGCACCACTCAGCTGGCCCAGGAGAAAACCTTTTAATGTTTACCCTACCACTCTTAATCATACCCCCTACTCCTGCAATTTTTCTTTCACAATATTTTCAAAGCAGTCCAGAATTGTTTGTACCTGGGTTTGTGTAAGTGGGTACACCAATAATCAGGCTCTCTTTGAAGTTAGCCTTAGATTGTTAATAATGTTGTTTTCAATATTGCACACTATCCATTCTCAAAATCTCAACCAATACTTTGCCTCATCCTCTTACCTATTTATGTGTAGACATTCCTTTTATCTTAGGTTTGAAACAGAATTGGACAGAGTTTATTGGGGGCTAACTGAAATGGCAGAAAGTCAACATTTCTCAAAAATAGCATAATGTATTAAGGATTTGTAAGAAAGTACTATGAAAGATACATGCCTCCAATGTTTTTTGAGCTTTGTTTCATGTTTCAAGCATGAGGGACTGGTGGGAAAAGCTTTTATGTTCTTGTAGGTAAACCATATGAAAAGAATTTAAAAGCCACAGGTAATTTTAAGTCCATATATTACTTAGTCAAAACAAAAGCTATAAACTTAGTGGAAGCCCTGCAGGCTTAGATGATGAGCTCTCTCTTCCACTGAGATAAATAGAATGTAACTGGCCCAGAAGATGCTGTTAAGCCTCAGGGAGCCTAAATGACTTGAATTTATGTATTGCCAAATCCACTCAATGATGTCAAGGTGGATAGCTTCTCGTGTCCCAGGAAATTATTACAGATCTATAAGTCATCTCAACATGTATGATACTATGTTGTAATTTTGTTTTACATTAAGGAATTGAAATAGTACCTCACTGTGCATAACTTTATTGAGTAATATTATGATTGTAAATATATATTTTATAGCTAGAAATAACCATCAATATGTATGTTTAGAAAGTTTGCAATCTGTCTGTTTAATCTTTAGTAAATGCCATCACTCTCATCAAAACCAGACTCTTAAATTATTAGTGTTAAAAATTGTTTATATTTAAAAGCCTATATTTATAAAATTCAATTTTTCATGAATGATCACATGTCACTTGTAGGTATCAAATTTGAAAAATAAATTTACATGTTTTGTACCATCTAATCTTCTCAGGTAAAGCTTAAATAAAAAGAAGTACATAAATTGAATTTAAATATTCTAAATCTACTCAACAAATATGGTGTACATAATGTATGCTAAAAACAGTAAAATATTTTAATATTTTCTTTTAAGCACACAGTACATGAGGAACAATTTGAAGTCTTCTTTTTGAACAGAACAATAGTACTTAATTTGGAAATTAAGTACATTAAAGTACTTAAATTAAGTACTTTCTAAAAAAGTCACTGTAACATTTTTAGAAAAATTTTATCAAATTATTGTTTTTTGAAAAATTATGTGTTTGTGTGTGTGTGTGTGTGTGTGTGTGTGCATGTGTGTGTGTGTGTGTGTCTTCATTGGGATATTATAGCCTTAATGTTTTGCTACACTATCCAATTGAATACATTTTTCCTATTAAAAAAGTATAAACTTTTTGTTTCACATTTCCTTCTAAAATATCCTTTAAACATAATAATTAATTTAGACTATTAGGCAATCGAGTTAAAATAAATTATATTAGAATGTATAATTGAATTAAATGATGGGCCAAGTGAAGCTCACTCAACTTTTCAGCAATGAAGCAGCATCTACTTATTTATGGTTTTCTCTCTCAAATCTGTTGTGCATAATTAAATTACAGGTAAATATAACACATACACAAGCTTCCAATGCACAATGCTTTTCCAGTAACTTATAATTTGTGTTGATGACAGTAAAGGATCTATTACCTTTAATTGATCTCATACACACAAATTGTCATTTAGAAAGCTTTTACCTTCAGTACATGAAGAAATTCTAATTTAGCTTAATGAAATGCAAATGAATAACATAATTCAAATGGACAAATTTCTTAGGTATTACTCAGTAAAGTGGTAAGAGAAGATTTACTCCAAATCAGTTTATTGATTTCTATGAATTAATTGCACTGTGTTAAAACTGTCCTAAAGATAGAAGAAAGCAGTTCCTCATAGTCTAATTTTATGTATTTCACAGTTATTAAAAATAGAAAGACCTTAGGGCTTAATTGTTTAGGGTATTTAAATATATTTTTATATAATTAATAATACATTGCTGAAAACACCATCTTACAGTGATATATTCAAAAACATATTTTAATGAAATATGTTTTATCTCTAATCTTTTAATATTTTATCTCTAATATTTTAATATTTTCACCTGAAACATAAATTGAAATCTCTCTCAGAGGCCTCAATTAAAATAATTCCAACTTTTCTGGCATAGCAAATATATTCAAGTCTTTTTGCTAACTTCCTGGTGTCAGCCGCATTTTCAAAGTTTATTTTGACTTTAAGTACATTTTTTTCTTCTTGTCTTGTTTTTTCTTTTCTCCTACTAAAATCATTATATTTACCTAACCTTAGTGAAAACAGTAGTAAAGTATTGTTGTGAAACCAAAATATATGTTTTAAATCGACTTTTAATTCAGATCCGCTTTATATCATATAAATGAAAGTCCCCTTGCCAATATGTGTAAAAGGGACTATTGTTTTTTCTTTAATAACTTAAAGTCACATTGGCCTTGAGTTGGTATTATAAAAGGTGGGCTTAGCATATGTCATGTTGCAGCTCTTTTACCCTGGCTGAGAACCAAATCTGCAAACTACCAAGAAATGGGTAGCAGCAATATTATAAACATATTAGAGATGAGCCAGTGGGTTGGCATAAAAAGGAGAAGGCTACGTGGTTCACATAAAGATGCCAACACACACATTTGAAGAAAGTATATTTGTTAATGACAAAGAATATGATAACATCCTTGGATGTTCTCAGAGCAGGAGAAACCATGGCATGTGACTCATCTGCAATGCGATTCTCAGAGCTCCCCAAATCCCTACTGGTTTGTACATCAGCTGATGAGGTAGCACATGTGGAATATAATTATGCCATATATACTCTCAAAATCTCTAGGCATAGTCTCTGGATTCCCTTGTCTATGCCCTCCAGGCTCTTCCTGCCTTGTTTAATCTGGCCTCCTTTCCATATGTAATTCTGTATAGACTCCGAGTGTTTATATGAGGCAGAGAGAATTTCTGAACAATTTCCAAAGTGTTCATGTTTTTACTATTCTTTAGCAGAATCTAGCCTCAGTCTTGCTGGAAGCTATATAAAATTTTTAAAAACACTGGCATATTTTGATCTACTGGATGGAATCTTTTGATGTGGGCCATAAAAGTATTGTTTGTATAAAATAATATTTTTCAAACAAAATTTGGTAAAATAAAAAATAGTATGGATGTAATTTTAGTTGAAATTCAACTCATACAAAATCTATATTCTATAAATGTGTTCATCTGGAATTTTTCTTATACCATCACAAGCTTTTTTCATAGCATAATTTGTGCAAAAATACTCTTAATCTTGAGGGGGAAAAAATGAAAGGAAGGAATATTATTACCACTGTGTCGCTATGTGATTTGTGTAAAACTGCTACAGTATTTTGCCCTTTGTTTCTCTGCCTAATTGAGATAATGAATGTACCAAACACGCAGGCATGACTATGGGTTTTGAAGTGGGAGGAGGGATTTTGTGCATATGTTCAAAACCTGCTTCAAAAAGTGACTAAGGGCCAACACTATGAATACTTCCCCTTCAAAATATGTTCCATATCCCTAGAAGCTTGAGCTTTGTTTCTTTGCCTAATATTATGTAAATTAGCAGGTTTTTTTGTTTTGTTTTGTTTTGTTTTTCAAAAAAGCAGACATAAGAAACAAATGATAGTAAGGAAGAATAAACGCAGACTCTAAAATTGTACTCAGGCAACATTTCAAAGAAGGAAGGCAAGTAACAGAATGTGTGGGAGCATCTTAGAAAACATACATTGGCATAAAATATATTAGACAGAGATAAACCTACACAACTCAGTTCACGAGGAAGAATAGCCAAAGCTTTAATCTGTATCAAATTTTGTGTGTTTGTTTAATTTCAAACAGTCATGCTAAACCTTAACAATAGAAACTCTTAAAAGTTAAAAAGGCAAGGTGTGTGTCAAAACTTTGACTCCTAATACTAAAATTTATTTGCAGAGAAAACAAAGCACAAAAAAATAATCAGTTCTTACAGCAATACAAAATTTATCGCCATGTATCTCATTAAAGGTGAAGGAAGGAGATGCTGACAATTTTCTGTACATTAACACAGGGTACCCAGAAATTATCTATAGCATAACTAATATCATTTATTTGTTAAGAGTAAAATTTCATTACATTTTGTGTAGCATTTGTGATATGTTATTGATTGGCTGAAACTTTCTAAGATCTATCACAGTTTTACTTCCACCTTGATTGAAAACCCTGTGTTACAAGTAAGACCTCTGGTATGTCTACTGCAATGTCTCTGAACATATTAGGTACTGCTGACCTGAAGACATAACACTAAGAACACATCTCCTACAGTGAAAGAACTGGAACTTGGATTGTAGATGACAAGGAGGGGGAGTTGTCAGGATTTATTAGTTGGTTCTGTCTTTCAGGGAAAGAACTGAACAACTAGGTTCAAAAGGGAGTGCAAAAAGAGAAATACAATTTAACTGAGAAAAGAAGTCCAGGTAGCAAGAGAAAAAGGAGATTAAGCCTGAGAAGATACAAAAGAAATATCTGGGCTTCCTTTTTTTTTTTTTTTTTTTTTTGCTAAACCCAACTTTAACTTAATGAGTGTTTATAATCCACAAAAGAAGAAAAGTTTTCATTATTTCATCAAAATAAAAGTTTCACTTCTGTACTTTCTTCTGGAATTATCTTTATGGAAAATACTATAGGAAATGCTATTAGTGCATAGGCAAGCAGATTTTTATTTAGTTTAGCTCTGCTTCTGCAGCAATGCCATTATGTGTCAGCAGAAATCCACAACCTGAACAAGGTTAATTTTTAGATACCTGCAAATGCAGAAATATGAGTAAAAGAACACGGAACGTGATGCAACTTTATTTCTCAATGTGGAAAAAGTCCCAGAATTGAGAAACATGAGCTTCTTACAATAAAAGCATGCCATGGAAACGTAAAACAGATTAACAGAGAAAAGAAATAAAAGTAAGAAAAATATTCAAAATATCTTTGAAACAGTCTTACTTTCAAGTATAAGAGACAAAAATCACATAAGAGTTGAATTTGACAAAGCATAAATATAGCATTAGCTACTAGTTTTCACCTATAGTCCTACAAAACCTCACCTTATCAAAACAATTGTTATAATAGACAAAATAGTTGGGTGACTACAAATATTTAGTTTGATATTAAAATTATTTTCCTGAAGGCATCAATGTTATTAAAATAACGTTGTTTTGAAAAAAATTGTAACTATCTAATATCTAAACTCTACTATAAAATACTCAACTTATGGGCTTCTGATCAAGATGGTGATTAGGTAAATGCTGTACTTGCCCCCTCTACAACCTCATCAAAGTTACAACTAAACTACATAAAAAACAGTATTGAGAATTACCTGAAGTCTAGCTGAACAGAAATTTTATAACTAAATAAACACAGAAAAAGCAATGTTGAGCTTGTAGGCAGGGCAGACGTTGAAATGGACAGGCATGTGTGGCAGTTAAGAATCAAGAGGGATATCCTGGCTATGGAGGTCATATCCTAAGAAATGAGGGGTCCCAGTCCCACATCTGGCTCCCTAGGCCAGGGTTCCAGTGTCAGAAATGAAGTTCCCATAACTTCTGGCTGTGAAAATCAGTGGAGATTGTGGTTCAGTAAGACAGGGGGCAGCTGGAGTCCCGGGTGCTCCTTGTAAAGGGCCTGTGCATGGACTTACTTGCTGATGGACTCACTCATTTTCAGCTCCAGTTCTGGGGCATCAGATCAGAAAGAGTCAGGGACATATAGGGAGGAACTGAATTGTCTAGCTTCAGGGCGAGGGCTGGGGAGGCAGCTTTCTCCCTGACAGATGTGTAGGGAGGTACCATTGTCCTTTGTTGAGCCATCCCTCCACACAGCCAGCAGGCTTAGGCAGGAGACAAGTATCAGTCTCCATCAATCTGGTTAATACTGGTGATTCCATGAGACCCCATCCCACCCAAATTCCAGGCCCAACTAAGCCATTTCCAGTGGCTTTTCCATACAAGTGGTCTTTCTCATCACGTTCTGCAGACTTTGCTAACATCTCTCAGAGATTCACAAATACCAAACAAGCATCTTCTGACCTCAGTGTGCCCTGCACCTCTTCGTAAGCAGCTCCAAGCCTGGCACTAGTGACAGCCAGCCTCAGTTTTCAGCTTAGCCTCTCCCAGACACCTCCAAGCCCAGCACAAGTGGCAACCATCTGTAGATCACTTTGTAGCTCTTATTAGGCGGCCCTGGGCAGGGCACAGGCAGCAGCTGAACTTGGCCTTCACCGGAGCCCCGTCCCAAGAGGCTCCAGAACAAATACACCCAGTGGCCAGTGTCAGACCATACCAGACATCACACAACCACATCCTCAAAAGACATACCCAAAGGGCAGACTTGATAGGCACCAGAGCCTCACTAAAGCATATCCTGTTCTATGGGGTCAGCTCCTGTACAACAGTTCCTCCATTGTAGTCACAGTCACTCCTCACAGTCAATCAGTCGGAGGGTAAATGCATCCCACTGATGTGCAAACAGCAATCAAAACTCAACTACAACGGGGGCATACACAACTCACATAAGGGACACACTTGAAGCACCTGGGCCAGGTGACTAGTAAGACAGTACCACTGGGCACCAACTACATAAGACCACTCTACCAAGACAAGAAGACATAGCAGATCTACCTAATACATACAAACACAGAGAAGCAGCCAAAATGAGGAGACAAAGTCACATGCACCAAATAAAAAGTCAGAATAAAACTCCAGAAAAAGAGCTAAGTGAAATGGAAACAAGCAATCTACCAGATGCAGGTTTAAATCACTGGGAATAAGGATGATCAGTATACACAGGAGAAAGATAAATGAACTTAGTGATAACTTTAACATGGAAATGAAGACAGAAAACATAAAAAATTACCAGTCAGAAATGTAGAATACAATAAATGAAAAAAAGAATACATTAGAATGATTCAACAAAAGCAGAAATTTTAAACACTAACTTGGAAGATAATGTGGCAGAAAACACCCAGTCAGAGGAGCAAAGAGAAAAAAGAAACCAAAAGAAAATGAGGACAGTTTAATGGTCCTCTGGGACAACAAGTATAAAAATATTCCTATCATAGGGCTACCAGAAGAAGAAGAGAGAGAGCGAGAAATTTAAATTCATTTGAAGATGTGACAGAAAACTTCCCTAACCTGGTGATGGAAATAGCCATACAAGCTCAAGGAAGCACAGGAAATCCCAAACAACATGAACCCAAAGAGGTACATACCAAGACAAACCTTAATTAAAATGCCAAAGGTTAACAACAAAGAGAATTTTAAAAGACACAGTATAAAAGCAGTTAGCTACCTACAAGGGAGCTCCCATAAGACTGTCAGCTGATTTTTCAACAGAAGTGATTGGCATGAAATATTCAAAGTAATGAAAAGTAAGGACCTACAATGAGAATTGCTCCATCAAGCAAAGCTATAATTTAGAATCAAAGGAGAGGTAAAGAGCTTCCCAGACAAGAAAAAGTTAAAGGAATTCATCACCACCAAATCAGTATTACAAGAAATATTAAAGAGAATTCTTTAAGAAGAAGATGGAGAAAAAAGAGAGATAAAAAAAATAGAATACTAAAATGGCAATAAATACATAGTTATCAATAATTATTTTAAATGAAAATGGATTAAATGCTCCAGTCAAAACACAGGTTGGTTGAATGGGTAAGAGAACAAGATCTACACACAAGCTGCCTAAAGAGATACACTTCAAATCGAAAGACACACATAGACTGAAAGTAAAGAGATGGTAAAAGATTTTATGCAAATGGAAATGAAAATAATAATAAAATAAAATAAAAACTGGGGTAGCAATATTTATATCAGACAAAACAGACTTTAAAACAAAATCCCATCTCTGGGTATTTATCTGAAGAAACCCAAGACACTAATTTGAAAGAACATATGCATCCCTATGTTCTTTGCAGCATTGTTTTTAACAGCCAAGATATGGAAGCAACCTAAGTGTCCACTGATAGATGAATGAATAATAAAATCTGGTACATATATAAAGTGAAATATTCTCAACCATAAAAAATAATGAAATGTTGCCATTTGAAATAACACGGATGGACCCAGAGGGTATTATGCTAAGTGAAATAAGTCAGACAGAGAAAGGCAAGTATATTATAACTTCACTTATATGTGGATTCTCAAAAACAAAATAACAAACAAAGCAGAAAAAAACTCATAGATACAGAGAAAAAAATGATGGTTGCCAGATGAGAGAGGAGTTGGGAAGATGGCTGAAAAAGCTGAAGGAATTAAGAAGTACAAATTGCCAGTTATAATATTAGTTACAGGAGTGTGAGTTACATCACAGTCAATAATACTTTAACATTATGTATGGGGCCAGATGGGTACTCGACTTATCAGAATGATCACTTTTTAAGTTATATAAGTATCTAATCACTATGTTTTACACCTGAAACTGATATAATATTATATGTCAACTGTAATTGAAAATTTTGAAAAAATTATTAAAAAGAAAATGCCATATTGGTAACTGCTTCATTTCACAGTGAGCTCTCAGGAGGCAAAGACTTTAAAGGTCATTGATTGCTACCTGAAGATTCTGTTTATTGGAAAGGACATCAAATAAAAGATACTCTTCAATCTCATTGGAAGGGGCCCTATCAGGTACCTAATCACAAATGGAGATCTACCTCAAATATGAGAAGCTCTCAACACTAGAGGAAGACAGCTATTCCAAGGCATCAACAATCCTGTATACTTATGGATTGATATTGAACTCAGAATCCATTTTGTTTGATTGTTTTTACCTATTTGCTAATAATATTAGTCATGATAGTAATTATAATTGTTATTTGGGTTTTTCTCTATAGTCCAACTCTTTATGATTACTGAATATGTATAAGATATATATCTTTTTATGGCTACATAACTGTTATGCTAGATGCCAAATACACAAAAATGAAACGAAAGGCAAAACTCAAATCATGATAGTTTACAGGATAGATGTGATTCCCTCCCCACCCTCCTCAACCCCCACAATGAAGGCCATAAGATCTAACTGCCTTTACCTAGCCTTCTGTTTTTGGAAAAAAATTGGGCCTCACTTGAGATCCCATGATTACAGTTTTGTCCCATCCCCAATGATCAAAACGATGAAGTCAATATTGAGACTTCCTAAAAGTGAGCCTTCCTAATGCTGTGAGGCCACACTATCTCATCAAATGTTTGGTAATCAATGCATCCTTTCGATTGATTTATGACCAAAATGGGAAACTGTGCACAAAAAAGGGGGTTCTATGGAAAGTAACCTCACAGGATGGTCTGATCATAAATTCCTAACAGAACAGGTCATGGTGGGTAGTTTTGCCCAGGCATACAACTTCCTTAGTAAAAGAATTATCTTTGCCTTGAGCAAGCCCTGTCCATTGTTTTTGTGCATCTAGATTTACACATCTCAAGAGAGTACAAACTTTTGTTAACTGTCCTGTAATCTAATCTGCAAGAACATTTGAGATCTTGCTTCTAGAATATGTCATCAGTTTGGCTGAAATAAAGCCTTATAAAAATATTTTTAAAAATTCAATTCGTGTTTATTTATAATTTGGATGAGATAAGGAGGTTTTCTTATCCTTATCCTCACAATTAATGCAGCATTTCTTGAAAAATCTTTTTATGTTCCACAGTTTAGTGATATACAGAGTGCAAGACTATTTGAAGTAGCATACTAAGTTGCTAGTATGATTTTTATCTTTCTATGTGGTTTGCTAGTTTCAAGTCACTATCATATCATATAATAATCAGTACTTCTCTATCAAACATAAATTTTTTACTGTAATTAATATATTGGGTCTATGATATCCATTTCCATAATGGATTAAAATAAAACATGTATTATTTCCCACATAGACATGATGATACAAGAAAACATCCCTTTGCTATTTTACACAAGAACTACAGTAGTCCAAGATCCTTATTTCCTTGCCTCTCTCTGACCATCCAGTGACCAGAAAAGATGTGTCAGGCGCTATACCATCAGACTAGAGGAGAGGTCATGTTGTGAGGGGCTAAGAATAATAAATACAAGTATGATAGAGGCAGAAAGATGGAAAAACAGACAGAGCTAATAAAGGAATGAATAAAGGAACAAAAGGAAGAAGGGGAGGGAGAAAGAAAGGAGAAAGAAGGAAGGAAGAAAGGAAGGAAGGAAGGAAGGAAGGAAGGAAGGAAGGAAGGAAGGAAGGAAGGAAGGAAGGAAAGAAGTCTAGCCTCTGAAAACTGCCACACCATAATTCCAGTTACCAAAGCAAGAAAGCAGAAGCCATCTGAAATTCCTCTTTCTCTTCTATATATTGCGTATCCAAACATTTATGAAGCACTATTATTCAACCTTTTAACCATTCCCCATACAAACTTCCTCCTCCATTTTACTACCATTGAGTTGATTTGAGGTTTGTGCTTCATCTCAACCACTGAAATACAGAGCCTCAGTCTTGATTTTTTTAATTTTATGTCATTTCTCCACATTGCTGTCAGTATAATCTTTTCAAATAAAAATATAATCATAGCATGACCAATTTATATTATTTTCCCCTTGATAAAAATATCATTTTCTAACCATCCCTGACTTTTAAAAATATTGTTACCACCATATTGTCCAGGAGCATTTACTGTCATGAATCTTCACATTTTACATTGTATCAGTATTGAGCTACTTATGGTTTCCTGAATATTACTTTTTCTTACATACTTGCAGCAGCCATCTCTAAGCAACCTTCTAAATATCTGGCTCAAAGATGTTCTTTTTTTTTCTCTAAATATTTAATGGCTTATCCTTTGCTCCAATATATATTGTGTGCATATTTCCATTACAGGCATTACACAACTACCTGAATATACAATAACTTCTTAAAAATATTACGGAAATTAGGCTAGTGCCTAGCACAACAGAGTAATTCAGAAAATTGCATGAATAAATAGATCACTAGTAATATTTGAGCTTTCTGCATGTCCTGATAAATACCCAAGTTGTCACAAGGTGCTATGTAATATGATGAAGATACAGAAACAGCATGCCTGAACCAACAATTCTAATATTCACCTAATAATATCAGTAAAAAAAGATGTGAACATCATCTGAAAAAGAGTGGTAATATGAAAAAGAAAGCTGTTTTTTACTTCAGGCAATGTGATATGAGTGTGAATACCAATGTTTACAAGAAAGTATTGGAAGTGTAGAAGAGATCCAAGATGGCAGAGTAGATAAACACTATGCCTGTTTCCTTCCATGAACACATTAAAATTACAACTAAATTATAGAAAATCAACCTGGAGAACCATCTGAAATCTAGATGACCAGAAGTTTCATAACTAAGGATATAAAGAAGAAGCCACATTCAGACTGGTAGGAGGGATGAAGATGCAAAAATGAGCTGGCCCCAAACCTTCAGGTGGTGGTTGATATCTCAGGCATGGAAGTTCCCCACAGAGGAGAAACCCCAGTCCCACACTGGCCTCCCCAGCCCAGACTACTGGTGGAGGAGTCTCCACAACATCTGGCTGTGAAATACAGTGGGGATTTTGATCATCTGGGTGGGACAGAATGCTGTGAGAAACCCAGATGTTCTCTTAAAGGACCCACTCACAGACTCATTCCCTCATGGGCACTCACCTTTGGCTCTGATGGAGTGATAGGGACTTGGGAGGCGTCAGAGACATACATGGGACAGACTGAGGTGTGTGGCTTCACAGCAATTTTCCCTGTGTGAAGTCCTTCTCCCATGCAGCTGGCAGGTGGATGTCATCTTTCCTCTATTGAGCCCTCCCCCACAGGCCAAATCTGAATCTGATTGCCTGGAGAGCTCTGCTAGAACCCTGTCCCACCCAACTTCCTCAAAACCAAAAGCACTTTCTCAGAAACAGGCAGTTCCTCCCATATTACACTCTTTCTTGGAAAACTATCAGAGCTCATGGGCCCCAAGCAGGCAGCTACTGGCCTTGTGCTCTGGACTTTTACTGAATAACTGCAGGCTCAGCACTGACCAAACTAGAGTCAACATTAACATGGTGACCACAACTCTTCCCACTCCAGTGACTCCCTGAGACCCTGCCTCACCCAACTCATGTGCTGTACAAGGCTTTATCAGGGGCTGAAACTTAAAGGAGCTGGCTGATGGCTGAAGGCCTCCGGGTATCCAGACATTTTGCAGAGCTACCCGAGGCCTGGTATTGGTGGTAGCTATCTTTAGTTAGTATGACCTCTCCCATGTCCCTCCAACCTTAGCATAGGCAGCAAACAACTATGGATTGCTTTGTAGCTCCTACAGGTAGTCCCTGGCTGTTCACGGGCAGTGGCTGACCTAGGCCTCCATTGGAGCCCCTCCCAAGAGGCCCCAGAATCAACATACTTGGAGGTTGGCTTCAGACTACAGTAGAGCACTGCCCAATTAGCCCCACAAGTGGTACACACAAAGGGCAGTCTCAACAGGCACCAGAACCACTGGGATGGATCCCACTCAATGGGGTAAGCCTTCTGCACAGCAGTCTGTAAGCTGTGGACATGGCAAAATGCCACTTCCAATGCCTGAGGGCCAATGTCACCCACTGATGTTCCAATAGCAATCAAGACTCATCTCTCACAGGAGGGCACATACAACCCACACGAGGGACAATCTTGGAGCACCCAGAGCAATTGACTAGCGAGACTGTGCCAGGGCCCCACAGTGCACCTACTATGTAAGGCAACCAGACAACACAGGGAGACATAACTGATCTACCTAATTCATAGAAACAAACACAGAGAGGCCGGCAAAATGAGGAAACAAAGAAATACATCCCAAATGAAAGAACAGGAGAAAACTCTAGGGAAAGAAAAAAAAAAAAAAACCTAAACAAAATGGAAGCAAACAACCTGCCAGAGACAGAGTTCAAAACAATGGATGCTCGAGGAACTTAGTGAGAACTTCAACAGAAATAGCAAGCATTAAAAAAAAAAATGACATAGAAACCATAAAAAAGAACCAGTCAGAAGTGAAGAATACAATAACTGAAATAAAGAATGCACTAAAAAAATATCACCAGCTGACTAGATGAGGCAAAGGATTGAATCAGTGATTTGGAAGACAAGGTAGCAGAAAATACCTAATCAGAACAGAAAAAAATAAATTAAAAAGAATCCAAAAACCAAACAAACAAAAAAACTGAGCATAGTTAAGAAATCTCTGGGACAACATCAAGTGTAACAACATTCATAGGGGTACCAGACAGAGAAGAGAGAAAGCAAGGTATTGAGAACCGATTTGAAATAATAATAAATGAAATTTTTCCTAACTTGGTGAAGGAAATAGACATACAAACCCAGGATATGCAGAATGCCAAACAGGCACACAGAAGACACATTCTAATTAAAATGACAAAGGTTAAAAACAAAGAGAGAAGCCTGAAAGGAAGTTAGTAACTTGTAAAAAAAAAAAAAAAAAACATAAGGCTGTCAGCTGATTTCTCAACAGAACGTTTGCTGGCCAGAAGGGGTTGGCACAAAATATTCAATGTGATGAGAAACATGGACCTACAACCAAGGACACTCTACCCAGCAAGACTATCATTTAAAATCGAAGGAAGATAAGGAGCTTCACAGACAAGAAAAAGCTAAAGGAGCTCATCGCCACCAAAGCAGTATTATAAGGAATGTTAGAGGGGGCTTCTTCTTTAAGACAGGAAAAAAAAGATCAAAATTATAAATAATAAAATGGCAATAGCTATATACTTATCAATAATTACTTTCAATGTAAAAGATTAAATTCTCCAATCAAAAGATGTAGGAGGGCTGAATGGATATGAAAATAAAACCCTTACATGTACTGCCTACAAGAGGCTCACTTCAGATTGAAAGATATACACAGATGGAAAATAAAGAGATGGAAAAAGTTATTTCATGAAAATGGAAACGCAAACAAATAAACAAAGAAAAATCTGGGGTAGCAATACATAAACCAATCAAAATAGACTTCAAAACAAATGCTATGACAAGAAACAAAGAACACAGTAATCCCATGTCTGGGTATTTATCAGAAGAAACTAAAATGCTATTTCAAGGAAACGTGAGCATCCATATGTTCATTGCCGCATTGTTTACAATGGCCAAGATGTGGAGGCAGTCTGGCATCCATGGAAGAATGGATAAAAATGAGATGGTACATATACACAAAGGAATATTGCATGGCCATGGAAGAGAATGGGTTTTTGCCATCTATGGTGGCATGAATAGACCAGGAAGGTACTGTGCTGAGTGGAGTGTCAGAGAAAGACAGATGCATTGTGATTTTGCTTATATATGGTATTTAAAGCACAAAATAAACAAACAAACAACAACAACAACAACAAAAAACAGAAACAAACTCATAGATACAGAAAACATTTTGATGGTTGCCAAAAGGAAGGAAGCTTCAGTATGAATGAAAAAAGGAAAAGGAATTAAGAAGTACAAATTTGTTTTTCAAGTGTAGTTATGAGGATGTAGGGTATAGCACAAGGAGTTTAATCAATAATATGGTAATAACTATGTATGGAGTTAGATAGGTACTAGGTTTTGGGGGGTGGTAGATGGGAGTGAGTTTTGGTGGCTGGGTGAAAAGGTGAGGAGATTAAGAAGTACAAATTGATAGTTACAAAATAACCATGAGGATATAAAGTAAAGCATTTGCAATATAGTCAATGTTATGGTAATAACTATGAATAGAGTGCCAAGTGCATGCTAGACTAGTCATGGGTATCACCTCTTAAATTACATAAACATTTAACCACTATGCTGTACACCTGAAATTAGTATAAAATAATATTGAATTTCAACTGTAATTGAAAAACAGTCCTTGGGCCAGCCGAGTGGCACGGTGGTTAAGTGCTGGCTTGGGAAGCCAGCGGCCCCGGTTTGGGTCCCACATATGAGGGCTAGTGACACTGCCCTAAAAAAAAAAAAAAAAAAAAAAAGGAAACTGTCCTTGCACCCTTCATAAATATTAGCTCAAAATGGATCAAATGTAAATGTAAATCCCAACACTGTAAAACTCCTAGAAGATAACAGAAAAAATATATGAGGTGGGACAATTAAGGTCGCAAACTCATTCTAGAAAAAGTGCTATTATACATACCTCATTGCTGAATATCACTATGGTCCCCTTCAAAGTACTCTTTGGGAAGCTATGCACTGAAGCCAGCGCCTAGTCCACCCTTCAAAGCAATTTTGGAATTCTTTCTCTGGAATGGTCATCAGAGTGGTAATCATATTACCCTTGATGTACTGAATGTCATCAAAATGTCTTCCTTTCAATATTTCCTTTATCTTTTAAAGAAAGAAGTCACTGGGGCCAGATGATGAGTAGGGAAGCATTCCAATACAGTTATTTGTTTACTGACTAAAAACTCCCTCACAGACAATGCTGAATGAGCTGGTGCATTGTCGTGATACAAGAGCCATGAATAGTTGGTGAAAAGTTCAGGTCATCTAACTTTTTCACACACTCTTTTCAGAACTTCCAAATAGTAAACTTGGTTAACTGTTTGTCTAGTTGGTACAAATTCATAATGAATAATCCCTCTGATATCAAAAAAGGGTAGCAACGTCGTTGCTACAATTTTGTGAACTTAATTGCCCGACCTCATAGATGACCTTGGGAATGGCAATGACTTTTTAGATAAGACACCAAAGGCACAACCCGTGAGAGAAATAATCAATAATCTAGATTTCATTAAAAGTAAAAACTTCTGCTCTGCAAAAGACAGTGACTGCAGAAAATATTTGCAAAAGACATATCCAATAAAGGATCATTTTCCAAAATGTACAAAAATGTCTTAAAATTTCAAAATCAGAAAGTGAACATCTTTACTAAAACCCAGTTAAAAATAGGCAAAAGACTTAACCAAATACCTCACAAAGAAAATATACAGTTGGTAAATAGGTATATGAACAAATGCTCCACATCATACATAATTAGGACAATACAAATTAAAACAAAAATGAGATGCTACTGCATTCTATTAGAATGATCAGAATCAACACCAAATGCTGATAGAGACATGGAACAACAGGAACTCTCATTTAATGCTAGTAGACATGCAAAATGGTACATCTACTTTGGAAAACAGTCTGGTAGTTTTTCACAAATGAAACATTCTCTTTTCATATGATCCAGCAGTCACACTTGGTATTTATTACTCAAATAAGTTGAAAATTTACGTTCATACAAACTTATGCATGCATGTTTACATCAGCATCATTCATAATTGTCAAACCTTGGAAGCAACCAAGATTTCCTTCAGTAGGGGAATAGAAATATAAACTGTGGTACATCTAGACAATCAAGTATTATTCAGCACTAAAAAGAAATGAGCTTTCAAACCTTTAAAGCCATGAAAAGCCATGGAGGAGACTTTAGTGCATACGAGTAGTATTAACTGAAGGAAGCCAGTATGAAAAGTCTAGATACTATATGATTCCAACTATATGACATTCTGGGACAGGTGACTGTGGAGATAGTGAAAAATATTAGTGGTTGCCTGGGGTTAAGAGGGAAAGAGGGATGAGTAGGCAAAACACAGAGGATTTATATGTCAGTAAAACTATCCTGTGTTATACTGTAATGGTGGATACATGTTATTACATATCTGTCTAAACTGATAATATGTAAAACACCAAGAGTGAACTTAAAGTCAAGTATGGGCTTTGGGAGATAATGATGTGTCAATGTAAGTCCTTACAAAGAAAAGAAAGAAAGAAAGAAAGAAAGAAAGAAAGAAAGAAAGAAAGAAAGAAAGAAAGAAAGAAAGAAAGAAAGAAAGAGAAAGATGGAAGGAAGGAAGGAAGGAAGGAAGGAAGGAAGGAAGGAAGGAAGGAAGGAAAGAAGGAAGGAAGGAAGGGTGAGCAAGCCTCTTTCCATGCCCAGTGCAGCCATGGCTCATGGTCCCAAGAAACAACTGAAGTGTGTAGCAGCCCCAAAGCATTAGATGCTGGTTAAACTGACTAGTGTGTTTGTTTATCTATCTACTGTTCCCCACAATCTGGGAGAATGCCTCCCTTTTATCATCCTCCTAAGAACAGACTGAAGTATGCCCTAACAGGAGATGAAATAAAAAGAATCTGCATGCAACAGTTTATTAAGATTAATGGCAAGAGGCAAGATCTGAACTGATGTTGCTTACTCTACTGGTTTGATGGATGTCCTCAGCATTGACAAGACTGGTGAGAATTTCCGTACGATCAGCGACACCAAGGGTCACTTTGCTGTTCATCATATCACAGCTGAGGAGGTCAAGCGCAAGTTGTGCAAAGTGAGAAAGATCTTTATGGGAATAAAAGGAATCCCTCATCTGGTGACCTATGATGCTCACACTATCCACTACCCTGACTCTCTCATCAAGGTGAACAACACCATTCAGTTTGATTTGGAGACTGGCAAAATTACTGATTTCATCAAGTTTGACACTGGTACCTTGTGCATGGTGACTGGAGGTGCTAACCCAGCAAGAATTGGTGTGAGCACAAACATAGTGAGACACCATGGTTCTTTTGATGTAGTTCATGTGAAAGATGCCAATGGCATCACCTTTGCCATCCCACTCTCCAACATTTTTGATATTGGCAAAGGCAACAAACCATGGATTTCTCTTCCCCATGGAAAGGGTATCCACCTCATCATTGCTGAAGAGAGAGAAAAGAGACTGGTGGCCAAACAGAGCAGTGGGTGAAATGATCTCTAGGTGACATGATGGAAAATATTTACACTTAAAGATAATATATCATAAAAAGAAAAAGAAGGAAGGAAGAAAGGAAGGAAGGAAGGAAGGAGGGAAGGAAGGAAGGAGAAAGGGGTATAAAATATTAAAGAAGAAACAAAACTGGCAAGAAAGAGGAAAACAGTGAGGGCACTTCATTTGTTCATAGTTTTCAGTGGGCAGGTGGGAGAGGAAACATAATGTGTAATTCACCTATTAGTAATTAGACATTATGTACAACAAAGTGTAGAAGTCTTTTAATTACATAGGTTTGCAGGCTATAGTCCTTTCTAGAACCACAAATGGGTACGGGTGATCTCAGAGAACTCCCCAGGCCTTTTACCTTGTTATTATTATTTCAGTCAGAAATGTATTTGCCCTTTTTAATCCATTCTATCTTATTATATTGTGTGCCTATTGAGTAAAAAGTCTTCTCCTAGGATTTGCAAGGCATACAATGATAAAGTACATTTTTTACAATCAAACAGCTCAACTCCAAAGAAAGAGGAGGCAAATTTTCAAATTAATACGATAAAATAAAATGAATTTGACTGAATTAGGGAAAAAAATGGACTATATCCGGTTCAAAGATAAAGATTATATAAAGTAGAAGTATAGAAAATTCTTCACGGAGCAAGCATTTGAGCTGAGTATTGAACGGAAGGGAAAAGATTCTGAAGGTGAGTCACGGTTTAGAGAAAAGTCCGTTTCCAACATTTTCATCTGGGGTGAGTTTCCAGTAAAGATTACAAATCACCAACACCTCTGCCGGGGCCAAAACAAAGCTTGTTACAGGATAATAAGACCTACAGAACCACTGAGCTCGAAATCATGGAGAAAAGCTTGTAAGAAGAGAGTAAATTTAGGGACAGACTCCTGAAATAGAATGAGTATTAATAAATTATAATAGTCAGAGAGGCAGAATACCCACGAATACAGTGCTGTGATGTGGGAACCCCAACTCTCACAAACAGGGTGAGCTGGCAAGGAGCAATAGAGGCTTCAGAAAATAAATGAGAACGGACTCAAGGAAGATCTTTGAATAATGTCATCATTCAAGTAGCTAATTAGTTAGGAGGTTTGGAGAGCAGTGTCAGTTGAGCTTAGAGGTAATACTGCAAGGAAATATTTAATGAGTAGTAATATCATGAATGTATTCATGCAAGGTGATGCAGAATGTAGAAACTTGTTCTGTGTATAAAATCATTTCTCCTCCCAAAGACACCATGCAGTCATTTATATTAGTCTCACCATTTTCTCAGTTGACACTAGGGTTTTGAGAGAAGCTACACTATTTAGAAGCTACAAGGTAAACATAAGAAATAATAACCAGGGGGTTGCCATTATAACCTATTATCACTCATACATTCTTTCAGCAGTATTATATGTCTGAATGCTGCCATTCACTGCTGATTCAGCAATGCACATGACACATAGTATCCCTGCCTCAGATATGGAGTGAGGCAACAGAATTTAACATTTTATAAAATATTTTTTAAATGTTTAATAAACATTTTATAAAATCGGTCCCAAAGACAAATCTGTCTCTGGAGCTGCTAAATTAAGCACCTTTTTCTGATTTGTCAGTATCCATAGATACCAATGATTTTAAAAAAAGAATTCTGAGCTTGTCTTACAGATTATAGGGCTTCTACTTAGAAGAGAGTGCTACCCCGGTTTCCTTCATCCTGTATTATATGTGTTAGAAATAAATGTGTCCTGGGGCCAGCCAAGTGGCTCAGTTGGTTAAGAGTTGGCTTAGTGCACAATCTCTGAGCAACAGGGTCACCAGTTAGATTCCCACATGGGCCAGTGACTGCTGCACACAAGCTGAGCTGTCACTGAGCTGCCAAGGGATGGCAGGATGGCTCAGCTGGTGTAACAACAAAATTGCTTGTTCGATGGTGGGCTATGCCCACCTGCAACAAAGACTGAGCTTGGCACCTTGAACTGAGCTGCAGCCCAGATGGCTCAGTGGATAGAGTGTGCGCTCTTAACAACAAAACTGCTGGTTTGATTCCCACATGTGATGGTGGCTATGTCCACCTGCAACTAAGATTGAACACAGCACCTTGAGCTTAGAGGCCATGAGCTGCCGACGAGAAGTCAGATTGGTCAGACTGGCACCCTCCACAATGAAGACTGAAGAATAACTTGGCTGGCCCCCTTCCCCCATTCCCCAACACTGTTCCCCTCCCCCAATTCCCCAATAAAATCTTTTAAAAAAGAAAGAAATGTATCCTCATCATGTCTATACCTAGACTTTGCCTTATGATTTTGGAGACTATCTAAGATCATCTCGAATAATTATAATAGAACAAAGTCTTGTAATTGATGGACTTAGAGGTAATCAGATAATATTAGCAAGTATAAAGCAAAATGCATTCTCAGAGTTTGGAGTAAAACAAAAGTGAGTGTAAAAGTACTGGGTGAGATTCACACAGGTTCTGACATTCTATTGTGGCTCTTCTTCAGTAAGCAAGATGCTACACAGTTGACCTGGGGAAATATATGCACTTTCAATAAAGTCACAAAAATGGTGGTAAGAAGACTGCCCTTTGTTTACTAGGGTGACAAGTCAAGAAATGGGTACTTAGCATAAGGCAACAAGTAACATCTGCAAAATAATGTTGAAAGATTAGATGACATATAACATTTCTTCAATTCCAGAAAAAGTACTGCAGGTTTTGTTTTGTTTTTTGTGGTTTGTTTTTCGTTTTTAGTTGAGGGTGGGCGTAGTCCACCATCCCATGTGGGAGTCAAACTCCCAAGTGGGAGTTGTTGTTATGAGCATGTGCTCTCACAAGCTGGCAGCTCAGTGGCAGCTCAACTTGGGCCCAGCTCACTGACCCATATGGGAATCAAACCAGTGACCCTGCTGCTTAGAGCTTGTGCTCTTAACCAACTGAGCCACTCGGCCATCATCTGTTTTGTTTTGTTTTGTTTTTTATTTTCATGATAAAATAGATTCTGGAGGTAACAGATAGTAGACTTACCAAAATCCAGCAATTGGAAGATATGAATTACAGAAAAAGAGGTGAAAAATATCTAGGATTATGTGTACCTTGCTGTGAAAGACAATGGAAATTAAGTTGGGTAAAGTATGAACGGAAGCCACAATGAAACTGAGGACTACTAACATCTGTGACAGGCAAGTTAGTAGGAGTCACCATTAGTAAAATTAATGAGAATGAAAGTGAAAGAAAGACAAGGGTATATAGTGAGCAAAACTATTTCAGAATTGAAAATATAAGATATAGGAGATTTCTGATAATGCATTTTAATATTAGGTATTTGTTAGTTGCCTAAAGTACAATGAAGATTATTATAATTTAAAAGCTTAACAAACAGTGAGACCAGAATTTTAGAAGAGTCTCCACTGTGCATTTTAAGATTTCAAAAATGATGGTAGAGGATGAGTTGAATATGAAAATTTTGATCCATGAGCTGAAATCTTTGAAATAACTGGACGGGTGTCCTGGAGTTTCACAGGTGGCCCCAATGAGAAAGATGGTAAAAGTAGTTTCAGGATGCAAATCACATAGAAAGGGGTTATTGTCAGATAGAGGTTCTGGTGGAAGAGAGAATCAAGGCATATTCAGTTCCTTTGCTAAAGGCATGAGTATTGAAAAAGATTGAAAGGAAGAGCAGCACACTCTGGAGAGCATCTCAAAAGATATAGTAAGACTAAAAAAAAAAATTAATGAGAGATGACATAGGAATAGCAAAGTCAAAATGATAAAGAAATTTGTTCATGATAAAGGTGTTATGAAGGAAGCAATTCCAAAACTTAAGTATAAGAGAATCATATTTTAATGTACTTTATATTTGTACTTTGACTTAGTACACCAAAATGAAAGGAAGAGCCATTAAAATTTAGCAACTTGTGGTACTTCACAACATTGTTTTTTCATTCAAAGATAATAAGGACATGGTATTCTGCCATGCTCTTTATAATATCTATCAATTATTTGAACTTTGCCACTGACATAGTAAAAATTAAAACACACTCAAATAAATTTGAGTCCTCAAAAAATAATAAATGGTTGTTAGTGAGATTTGCGGATTAAACCTGACTGGAATCACAATGATCTAAATCCTGTTGTTTTCAGATATTTACATTCAAGTCCATGTAAGTCATTAACAGAAGTAATCATATTCAGCATACTGTTACCTAAACTTCAAATGCCATTCACCTGGAATTTGCAGTTCACTGTCAAAAATGAGAAAAATAACATATTACCATGATTGTAAGTGAATGAATCTTAATACAATACTCAGTATGCCAGAAAACAGATTTAATTACAAATGGCATTTACTTATCTTGTTCTGGAAATAGTAGGTTATATATTAAAAAGGATAATAGGTAAAATATGGTAAAAATATTAGAACCTTACATACTCTCATTGTGTATTTACTTACGAGAACCAAAAAGAACTATCATAAATGGTGCGAATATATATTTTATTGAAAACATAGATACACTCAATATATTTCAATAATAAAATATTACATGTCTCTAGAAATCAAGGGTAAATTCATCTGTTCAAGTCAATCACTGTCTTCATATAATAAATCTACACATATTTAAGTGCTAAATCTGTCCCAATTCTATGCTAGTTGCCAGAGATACAAGGATAAACAAGAAATAGTAAAGACAGCTGTTTAAAATAGTGATAGTGAATATTAGCCCCAGAATATATGCTATCCCAGGTGACTATATATATATATGAAACTTCTGGCCATTATGATGCTACACAATGAACAACCACAAAATCTTAGTGGTATATAACAATATATTTTTATGTACATTCGAGGCTCTATAACTTGGCTAGGGTAGCTCTGCTTTTTATGTGTTTTTGCTGTTTTAGGGCCTGGACTGATGGGGCACAAAATTCTAGGGTTATAGTCTTCTCATGGTAGAGGCAGAATGCACCAGATGACAGGTAGAACATACAATGTCTTGAAAGACCCTGGCTGGAAATTGGCCCGCCATCACTTTAGTACCACATTCTATCTCAAGTAAATCATATAGTCAAGCCAAATGTAACCAAAAAAAGTCACATGAAAAATACTGTAGAAGCAAGGAGAGACAAAGAAATGAGAAAAATAAGACTACCACATTCTACTGGAATAATATACAGGCAGAATGGTACCCATTGTTGTACCTAAGTGCATTTTCTGAAACAGCTCACTTTAAAGAGGGAGAAAGCACAAAACTTAAGACTAAAAGATCATTTAAAAAAGTACCTTACATACACTTTATTTTTTATTAATTTTTATTAAATGTATTGGGGTGACATTGGGTAGTAATAATTACATAGGTTTCAAGTGTACATTTCTATAATACATCATCTATATATCACATTGTGTGCTCACCATCCAGATTCAGTTCTCCTTCCATCATACACTAGATATTTGTAAAATATTAGATATTTGTATAATAAAAAGTTAGTTGAAGTTCCAATATAGTCCTAAATTCTATACAGGATAAATAAATTTTCTTTTCTTTTCTTTTTTTAGCTGAGCCATCCTGCCACCTGTTGGCAGCTCAACAGCAGCTCAGCTAAGGCTGGGCATCAAACTGCTGTTGCTCAGAACTCAGCTCGCAATCTTGAGCGAGCTCTTAACCAACTGAGCCACTTGGCCGGCCCTTACATTTATTTTCTATAGTAGTAATTTCCAAGTTATATTGGGTGTCAGAATCATATGGAATCTATGTTACATAAAATATTGATGTGCAAGGCCGGCCGAGTGGCACGGTGGTTAAGTGCTGGCTTCGGAAGCCAGCGGCCCCGGTTTGGGTCCCACATATGAGGGCCAGTGATACTGTCCTCAAAAAAAATATATATATATATTGATGTGCAGGTCCTTCCCTTGGGAATTTTATGTAATGGGTATTACAGGAATCAGATATGTGCATATTTAACAGAGTCCTCAGATGACTCTGATGCACTTTACTGATATTTTCATGAAATTTTATTAAATTGAACCATTTTTAAAATATTTGTAAGGACAATTTGTATGACATCTTTTTAAAATAAAAGTGATAATTTGACCATGATTTTATATAATCATTTTCTATAGGATAGAACTTTCTAATTTACCACAAATCATAAAAAAAATGCAAAATCTAAACGTGGTCAAGTTACAACCTTTAATGTGGTCAAAATCAATTAAAACAATAAAATTTTGTTTTAAAGAAATCTTATACCATATATTGTTATTTTCATAAACATAGTTAGTAAAACATTAACCATGTCTATAGTTTCTTATAAAACAGAGATTTAAGCTTTGCAAATCCTTCATAAGGATTAATATATATTCTTAATACTCTGAAAGTAACATTAATTTCTATATTTCAAGTAACAAATCAGCCTGGGTAAATTACATAAATTAAGATCAAGATAAATGATATTAACAAAAATAATATACTAAATGTTGGTTGCTTTAAAAATATCAAAATCATTTTATTACATAATTATTTTAATCCACCATTAATTGTGGTTCTTCGGCCAGTTTTATAGAGACATTCACAGGTATGGCTTCAAGAAGATGTGTACAAAGTTGGCAAATTATAAGAAGGGAGAGCTGGAACATAATTTTAAAGTAAATATAATATAAATACTAGTGAATTTAGGATTATGATACCATGTTCTTGGCACCTGGCTGGATTATGATGATACATTATTGTAGAATAGAGATATTATTCTACCATTTTCACCCTTTCAGGGAAAGAATTGTTGGGTATACATGTTTAAGGGTCAAGTTCTCGAGCACAGAGAATCCTGGATCTCAACTTTGCAAGCAGTGAAGCCTATCTATCTAATCATAGGTACAGAGAACCTGGAAGTTGTTGATAATAGTTAAGCTATGCTAGACAGGTTATCTTGGTTGAATATGGCTTTTTCATCTTGGCTCTTAGAACAATGAAAAAAATTTTTTAGTATGTCAGGACGATTTGGTGATTTGAGTAGTAGAGACACTGTGTTTAAATGATACAGACACAATCAATAAAGATAAACAGCTCTTACTGCATAGAGAATAAAGTCAAATAGCTTATGTGGTATTGTAAACACTAAGTCTTTTATAAATTTGCAGGGATTTTTCCATGGACTTCATCAAAGATGATCTGGGTAACTGAGGCAGTTACTGTTTTGGCTGCATTCAAAAGCTCTCTCGGGAAACCTTAGATTTTACAAAAATTACAAAATCAAATGACATTTCTGCTGCAATGAAAATGATATTTTCTTAACCCACATCCAATCTATGTTTTCACCAAAATGATATTCTTTATTCTAATATTCTATATTAACTGTTTATTATAATAATTATCTTTTAAAATTTATAAGAACCACTATTTACAAAACACTCAACCCATAATTTCTGTGGTTCTCAGAATAGTTCTGTAATTTGCAGATGAGAAAACTGAGACTCAGGCAGGTTAATCAGACTGCTTAGTATTGGGATACAAACTCATGACTGTCTGCCATTAAACCATGCCCTTTCCACTCTGCCATGCTGTTTTGGTGACGTCAAGATATAACTTTTATCTGCCTGTATACCTGGCTGAGGTATATTTCCCAAAAGTTAGATTGTGTATACATCAAGACAAGTAATACCTGATCAGTAAAAGAAGATGTATAAATGCATATGAAATGGATAACCAGCTGTGTATTTAACATCATGTATAAAAATGAGTAACGAGCCAGAATAATTAAAATTTAATCCAAAATGAATGTATACTAGTAGGATATGTAATAGGAAAATCTGTATACCTGCAATGAATAGGTTTAAATGAATCGAATTCAATGAAGCAAGGATGGCTTTACCTTTATTTCACTTTTCAGAATTTAATCTGTTTCTTTCAGAAAGAATTTACTAAGAACCTAAGTACTAATGGCTTCCAACTCTACCTGTGTCATACCAAAGAAAAACAATCAGTCTGGTAACTAAATACTTAGGTGGTAAATACTATGTTATGGCTGTTAAATAAATTATTATATTTCCTCATTTATGGTGCAGTGAGTAATCCTGAATTGACTAGGTAAAATGTCTTTTGAGATTAGAGGAAAAAAAGAAATGATGGATTTCTGAACTATGAGTTTATATCAGAATGGAAAATGTAAAGACAATTAAAATTTTAAAAGAGGATTAGTGCCAGTTCTTCATTTGTGTGTTTTATCACTCATTGAATAATAATATCTATTAAGGGTTGTGCACTAAGAGAAGTCATAGGAATATAGCAATGAGTAAAGCAGGTATAGAAATTGTATCAATTAATTTTTGCTCCTTTACCAACCACCACAAAATTGAGTTGTTTAATAGTTAAGCTACATTTCCCCCTAAATCTTTACATATTCACTTTGGGTGGTTGAATCCAATTTAATTAAATAAGCACTTTTAACTATTTATTTCAATTCAACATTGCTTTTTATCTTTAGATTTCATTCGGATGGTTACATTTATTTTTATTTTAGGAAATATTGTGTTATTAATGTAAATTTCCATGGATTTCAATTATTAACTGATAGTTTTCATGGTTGCTAAGAAACTGAAAGATTAATTTGGGAAGTTTTATGTGCACCGAACACTACCCAGGAAATAGCATGCCCAAATCTGGCAACAATGTAAAAAATAGATGGTTACAATTAAAATTGATAATTATTACACAATATTAAAATTATATATATCAAAATTATGTATGATTACAATTATATATTAAAATTATTTCAAAATATATTCTTAGAATTCAACAAATATCTAATGATATGAATGAGTTTTAATTCAGAAATAGTTTTCCTGGGAAATTAACATACATAGTCACTAAAACAGTTACCATTTTATACCTAGTTCTTATTTTTTTAAAATATGTAAAATCAGACAAGAGAGAAGATATGACACTTTCCCCCAATTATTCCAACTGCCATCTATGAAATAATCCATCTGAAGGATCCCAGACTACCAGACAGAGCATATATTTGGGAGACAAGTGACCTACATTTTATTATTGCTACTGTATTACAGGGCAAAGCATGGCAGACCACCTATCTATTTGTTTTTGTTTTATTTTTTACTTTAGGCTAACAAATAATACTTTTATTCTTTATTAATTTGTTCTGAAGGAATATGACAAAAGTAATTACAAAACAATTGTGTCAGTGCAAAAAACTTTATAATTAACACATTATTGCTTTTGAATTGTGACTTGAAATCAGATACTTCAAAAGCCATTATTGTTAGTATACAATTTAAAGGTTCATTTTCACTGAAACTTTTAAAAATCAAATTTAAAAAATATTTTAAATTTTAAGAGCTGTTTTATAGAGGCTAAACATTTAGTTTAATTGTCCAGAAATAATGATTTTATTATTTTATGCAAAAATATTATGCTAATAGCTTCCTATTTGACTTTCTTAACCCTCAATGATAAAAAGAACAAATATAGTCATGAATCATATGACTTCACTCATATGTGGGATATAAAATGGAAAGCAACAAAGAAACAAGAAAGACAAACAAACCGAGAACCAAAAACTCATTAACACAAACAACAGAGGTTACCAGAGGGTAAGGGGGCAGTGTAAGAGGGTAAGGTGGTAGATGAGGGTAAAGGGAGTCAACTATATAGTGATGGAAGGAGAACTGACTCTGGATGGTGAACACACAATGTTATGTATAGATGATGTATTATAAAAATGTACACTTGAAACCAATATCACCCCAGTAAATTTAACAAAAAAGAACAAATGTAAAGAATTTAAAGTCACAAATTAGAGTACCTCTTGATCCTCACATCTGAAAAAGCATTAATACTCCTACATAATTATTTCGCCTTTCATATTTATATTACCATACACAATGGGGGAGCACTATTTGAAGATAAAGAGAGAACTGATATCCACACCACCACTGCCATCATGGCACCTTGCACTCAGCAACCCAACCTGAATGGCTCTTCTCCCAAACACATGTTTAAAAATGTTTTTGGATGCCAAGATCAACTAGGACAATTGATGGTGGGAATAATTATCGAGATCTTACTTCTAGGTAGGGCTTAATAAGTATGTAAACTGTGGAAAATTGTGTTTATGTAACATTATCATGCCTGCAGACTGAGATTACATAATTGGGTAATGAAAATTTACTGTTGTTTTTTTTTTCCTAAAGATTTCTCTACTTTAACGATGGCTAGTTTAAACAGAATATATTATATTATTATCAACATCATAGAGAGCTTTGAAGATTTGAATTAATCTACACAAAGATTGTACAACCTTATTTGAAAAAGAGGTCACTGTAATTATTATTACTATTATATAGTTATTATTACTTTTATTTATTTTTAGCTCATATTGAAAATGTTACCTAGAGAAGACTGTTAGGATTTCTAGTTACTTTCATCCTGTGTATTACCCAGTACTGGGATAAGAGAACTGTGTTTCATGTTAAATAGTAGATAATATAAATTAAAGTTTTTACTTTTTCATCTATATATCTTTATTTTCATTTGAAGTCTATATTTTTGGATAAAAAGGACAGCAGAACAAGGAAGAACTTGTATTTATAGAAAGTGTCAAAGAACAGGTTTTCTTCTTTCAGATTATTGTTTATAATCCCAGAAAAAATAGCTATTGAGAAAAAAACAAAACAAAACAAAAAAAACATGTATCTCTAGAGGAATGTGAGTCATATGTTTGGCAAGAGTCTAACTGACTAACAACGGCTAATAAAACAGTGCAAAAAAATATATTAGAGAACAGTTGCTTTGACATAAAAAGAATAAAGCTAAGTGCATCGGTATTTTTAAAAAAATCACAGGGAAGTAAAAAGCAGTAGTTTTTGGCTTCATATGGCTGTAGGCCAAAAATTAGGGTTTGAATAAGAAACAGAAGTCGACTGGACATTTTAACATAAGGAAGTCAATATAATCTTACAGTAATACTAAGTATGATAGGGTGGGGTTTAGAATTGAAACATCCCACAGGAAGCCCGTACATTATAACAACAAATTCACTTGTTAAAGAGTAACTTTTTATGAAGGGATATACTTTTGTGGAAAAAATGTAAATCTAAGCAAGAGTAAAGTACACTAAAGTGAAGCTCCCCTTGTTTTCCTACCTCCAGCGTTTCCCTCCACACCCATGTGCCAATGACACAGGATTACTCCCCTTTCTCTGATCCTGTCATAGGGTTTCACAATTCCAAACACTGCTATTATGTTTTGCTTCTAGAATGCACTATAGTCAATAACTAAATAGATGTCCACTCCTCTTTTACATTCAGGTGCTAATGCTCTACAGATAATCTAATGTCCTTCTGCTCTCCAAACAAAACACAAGAAAACAACAAAAACAGTTCCATATAATGTTATGTAGATTCTATTTCAATTTTTGACACATTCATAAGTCGTTTAGCTTCTGATTATTTGCATAGCTCTGTGTCAGACACTGCTAGGCACTCAGGAGAATCCAGGAAAGGGAAGGATCTTGGCACATAAGGGAAACAGTGAGCCATAAGGTTAGAGCGAAGAGAAAATGCAGGTTGGTGCTAGAAAATCTTGGTAGGCTATGGGGATGATTGAGAGGTTTATCCCAAGTGAATGGAAGTTCATTTTTAACATTTGAAATGCCACAACCAAATCTGCATTGGATGATGAAAAATGGACCTATGAAAGGGAAGAGGAAAGCTTGAATATGGACAGAGCAACTAAATAGTGATTTTTTTCAAGTTTATAAATCAAGGGGCTATTAATTTCGAGACCTGAGGCAGCATTGTGGCTGTATTCAAGGAGAGATGTGGATGGATTCAAGAGTAATATGATAATAGGTGTACATGATTATCAAGTTTCTTATGATGCTCCCTCTGGATGCATGTACGTTTTCCCTTGCCAGTTTGGTGAATGTCTAGTTATTTTTCAAGACTAAATTTAAGAAGCATTTAGAAGATTCAGTTTATGAATCATTCCAGATCTGCACACTTGCATTTGTGTGTATAGACTTGTGTGAGCCCCATGGTCATACAAGTTGCTGCTCCTGCGATAGCTACTGACACAGCTATTTCTACTAGCTGAGGGGTCTCTGAGCCCACTACACCTGATGCCTCTCCTTGCTTCCATGCAAACACTAAAGAGTCACACTCCCACAAATATCCTGCCATCTCTTGCCACCAGATATGGGGCATCCCTCTTATTGCTCCTGCATGAGAAGTATCAAGACGTATCGACAGGTGTTCAGCATGCACACCTAGCAATGATCAAGAATTTTTACTCATGGTGATGAATTTTGACCAGTGGGATTGAGAAGCAATAGAAAGTATGTCTGCCATTCTGACTCCCTCTGCTCCATGGGCCATTCATAGGGCTTCTGTGAAGAAGTCCTGGGAAATAGAGAAAATAGCTTCTCAGGGAGGTATAGCCAGATTTTATTTGTTTTCCTTTTTTCTTGCTTCAATCTTCTTTTTCTCCTTCCCAGGAGTTGTACTTCTTAATAATGTTTTATCAATAAGCCTTTGAACGTCTGTTTTTCTTTTCTGGAGACCCCAGTCTAAGTCTACAACTTCCCTTCAATGAAGTTCACCATGGCCTAATGCCTGCCAGGTAGCATGGCACATTTCCTTATTCTTCCTTCTGCAGAATCCCACATAGATATCCACACAATGCCCATAAAATGGTATTGGGCACTTTTGGATTAATTTACCAGCTACTTCTATGAAACATTAAGTTTTTTTGAAGATGTTGACATCTCTCACTCCAATCACAGGAACCCCCCATACAGTAAAAAAATTTAATCAGTATTTGAAGAATGAAGGAATAAATGTTAGACATAATACAGTCAGAAAATATTACTCTGGGAGTTTAAGGTCTAAAAAATATTTGCCCTGAATAATTGTTATGCTTCTTTTTTTCGTTTGTTTTTTTAAAGGTTTTATTGGAGAATTGGGTGAGGGGAACAGCATTGGGGTATCGGGGAAGGGAAACAGACAAGTTGCTGTCCTTTTGTTCTTAAGTCTAGTTGTGAAGGACTTTGCTTCACTGGCCCATGTTGGTATCATCATTGCACTCTTCTTGGACGAGGCAGGTAAATTGCCAGCCTCTGGACGACCGTTCACAGCAGCTCTTGGCAGCTCACACCAGCTGCCAGCCACTCACGCTGGCTGTGGACCACTCATTGTAGCCTATGGCAGCCCACTACAACAGGGGCTGTAGCTATGCCATCTCAGGAGACTCACAGCAGCCCAGCTCCAAGTGGAGCTGTTGTTCAACATCGTAGCTGTAGAGGGCAGTGTCACTGGCCCTCATATGTGGGATCCCAACCGGGGCCGCTGGCGTCCCAAGCCAGCTCTTAACCAATGCGCCATTCAGCTGGCCCTATTATGCTTCTTAATACAGAAACTCAAACCTGTATAATAATGGTCTTCTTTCTATTTTCCCTTCTCTTAATTTTTATCACACACACACACACACAATTCTCTCTTACTTTGAGTTTCTGAATTTCTTTTGAAATTTACAGCTCCCTGGTTCTTACGTTTTTCTTATTTACTAGTCCCATTGTGCCCAATGCTTTTCTCATATACGGAAAGTATAAATTATTAACACTGACAGTAATATTGACAAACTCGAAAGTCTCCAGGGATGATTAAATGTTGAAACTGTAAAGTAGGTCACATAAGGGACTGTCAAGTGCAATGAATATTTTTCCAACAGTTGCTAACACATGATATTGTTATTTATTGAAGAGAAATAGACATTACTGTATTGTTCACATAACTGAAAGCATACGTAAATACCTATTTTAACTATTGGAAAAAATACCAAAGGAAACGTTAAAAACATTGCTGAATTATATAAAGCTATTCTACTCAGTGTGGAATCACATTTCACTCCATTTATAACATTGAGGTTATTCCTCTCCTTTGTGACAATTTTGGCAATAGACAATTTTCCACTATGACCAAACACAAAAATAAACAAATGCAAAGCTCTTAAATACTTGCAATTATAATAATTTCATTTGTTTTATTTTCTAAGCATCTTTAAAAAGAAGTCCAGGCTGATTTATATATTTAATTTTTATTTCATACTTTCAATATTTTTTTATCCTAATGTGGCATTGTGAAACTATCAGATTACAGACATAATGAGCAGTTAGTTACATTCTCTATCAAAGAATTTACTACTACCATAATTAAAATTGATGGGTACGACTTATGCTTGGTAATAGGCCTTCAGAGAAAGATTAAGAATTAAAATTATGATAAATTTTAAAGTGGAAGAATAAATCATAACATTTTTCAATACCTTCATAAAAGTGAGCAAATAAATCTTTGTCATTATGTTGCTCTAGTCGTGAGAGGTCACCACATAATTCAAGTAGTGATTAGAATTTAGCATCATACAAGCTGATAATTCATAACTAGATCTGTGTCACTAGGCTCTTTCTTCCCCAGTTTCTTTGTTTCAAAACCAAATATGGATATTATAATGTAACATTTGAGGATTAACAAGAGAATTGCTCAAAAGTTATTTTAATTGTAAAATGGTTGTTCCCTCAGTTCCACTGGAAGTTAACCATTGGCAAAAATTCGTTAAACCAGCAAAAATGGCTCTACATTTCCTAGCATTTTCTCTATCTCCTCCACAAATAAATTATACGGTCACTGAATTATCTCAAAATGAGGGGAAAAAAATGAATCACTGAATCAAAAAACAAACAAACAAACAAACAACCATTGGCGTCTTCAATTTTAACTGCATTAGTCTTTTTTTTTTTTTGAGGGCAGTGTCACTGGCCCTCATATGTGGGACCGAACCGGGGCCGCTGGCTTCCCAAGCCAGCGCTTAACCATCCCGCCACTCGGCTGGCCCTTGCATTAGTCTTAATAGGCTTTATTTTCACTAAATTTAACTACCTCGAGGTAATAACAATTTTTCTTTGCTCTGGATTTGATTTCTTATTTGTACTTTCTTAGCTAGCCCATGATCATAAGAATAAAAGTGTCAGTATTGAAATGGACAATAGGCACTGGTGAAGCTGTTCACAAACAAGATATACTTTGCTAGGTCAGATGTTTCTTACTATTGATGCTCCAGTGAAAATCATGTTCATTCTATCTTCTAATTAGTTGAGGTTAAATGGATTTTTCTTAATTTGAAATTACATTTGCTTGTTGCTGCTTGGCACTTCAGTTATTAGTGTTCAGTTTACCAATTTAAGTACAATCAGAATATACTTGATAGCATGATCAGACTTCTGAAAATGATAATTAAGTCTTTATAAAGGACTATATAAATGTGGAAAATGTTATTGTCACTTGAATGATTTTAATTCAATATAATTTTCCTACCTCTTTTAATAATCTTTTCTCCTTTAGAGTCTTCTTTAATTTTTTAATTAAAAAATTACTCGTAATTTTTTAATGGCATATAGAGGGAGATTGTGGTGATTTCAGATTCACTAAATATGTTAAGATCTTTTCCAAAAAATGTACACCCCTCCCATTCTTCTGCCACTTCCACTGTATTTGACCAGTTATTGATGTAAATGATTTTTTAAATCTGCTATTATAAACAGATTCTATTTATGAATATATGTAATTGATTTGGTGAAGGTCTTCTGATAATCATTCTAAAAACATGTCTGTAGAGCACACATATGATCAGACTAATATTTTCTCCAGAGTACCACCTAGGACAGCATCTACACAGGACAGTTGTGATTATGGTTCAAAGCAGCACCATTGTTTAATCTAGAAAGCATATGCCTTGCCAAAGTTACTCACTAATTACCTCCTATAGCCACAAAATTCCTTAAGAATAAAAAAATTATTATTATTATCTAATGTTAAAAATGTATTTATACCAGCTGTACTAAATAGTGACCACACAGTTTTAAATGCCATACATAGACTCTTTCTTTCTGGCCCTGAATCCCACGAGTCTTCCTAAATGCTAGAAGTAATATTTTAATTTTGTCCTGGTCATTCTCATTCAGATATATTTTATAGAATATTTTATTAAAGTACCACTACCCATCTAGTTTATAATCTCAATATCAGGAATTTCACATCTTATTGAAAATGGCTTGAAAGCTCAGGAAATTGTTTATAAACCACAGAGAGCAGCTTTGACCCATGACCCCTCTTAAAATCCCAATGCCATTTGATTTTTTGTACTTCCTGTGGCACACTAGTTGCTCTTTGGGTGGCCAAGGATATATTTCTACAGTCCAATTTGATAGGATCATGTTAACAAGACATGATTTTTCATAGCCCTCTTCACAACAGTGAGGGTCTATACTATATCTCTTGCTACATTGAACCATTTGTTTATTTGATAAATAGGTGGTAATTGGGCCATGCATCTAAGACAGCATAAGCTCAGCTACATTCCTTGGAGTTATTGCAACCCAAAGGAAACCTCTCATCTTTCTTTAGTTCAAAAAGGGAAGCAGAGGCTGCTTCCACTAGCTTTTTATCAGGTTTGGCATCTCCACCTTATTTCTATATTCTGGCATTATTATATTTATCTACCAGCTCAATTGCTCACCAAATTTCAGAGAAGACATGATCACCTTTCTTCTTTGTGAAAGGAAATACATAATAAAAGGAATAGAACCACCACCACTTTGGTCATTGCAAGCAAAGGAGGAGCAAAAGCAGAAACGAAAAACTTTTTGTTGTCTGTAAACATCAAATTTCATGAAGCACCATGAGGAAGAATGTGTTAAGGATATAGTCAGCAAAAGGTAGAGTGTGGTCTGGGCTCTACCTTAAGAAGCAGCTGTCTGGAGACCAACCTGCTCTGGTTAATGGTCTTTTCACTATTTTACCAAAATAAATAATGCACTCATGGAATGCAGACCTTCACAACTGTCTGTTATACAAATTGTTTTTACCTTTCTTCGAGTTGATATTTAAGAGTGATAAGATTTGAGGGTTTTATCTGAAGTCTGAAAGAGGTGAAGAATGCAAGCTTGCAGTTACCATTCTAAATACCTCAGAATCTGAACATTACTCAGAGAAGATATTTAGAGATACACCTGGAAAAATATCTTTGAAACAGGGAACAAGTCTCTTGTGATAGGCTGACTCTTTTCCTGAGAATATTTTGATAGTCATGGAATTTGAGGGACTTAAACTGAAAAGGGAATGAAATGCTGCAATGAGAGAAATGAGGCACACTGAATTAAATAAACCTGTTCAAAATCAGCAATTCATGGTGAAATAGGAAACCTTCATACATTTGCTTTCATAGATCTAATCTAGCTGGCAAAGATGAAACAGACAAATCTAATTTCAAAGATACTCTGTTTCCCTTCTTTTTGCACATATGGTAGCATAGTGTATACCATGTTCTGAAATTCTTTAAATAATATTATATGCTGGAGATAATGTCATACCAATACATGAAACTCTTTCCCATATCACATAACATTATATGTACTTTTGGTGTCTAAGTTCTTTAACTAGACCCCTAGCAGAAAACATTTATATTATTTTCAATCTTTAGGAATAATAAACAATGTTACAATGAGTAGAGAATATATAAGAGTTCTAAGAAGTCAAAATTCTGATCAAAAAAGTGTATAAAGTTTGGGTTGATTTTCCTAAATGCCCTACAAAGAAATTATATTAATTTATAGTCCAAATAATAATATTTTAGAGTGACCCTTCCCCCACAATACAGAGGAGTATTATAAAATGTCTTGATCTCTGCCAATATAATAAATTAAAAAATAATACCTCAATAAACTTTTGATATGAATTTTCCTAAAGTAAAGTGATACTGAATACTTTATCATATATTTAGTTTTTTAATTTTTCCTTACAGTACTTCATTAATGCTGCTTGATGTGTTTCTATTTGGTTAGACTATTTTATCCATATGTATTTTAGGAAATGTGTCATGGATTGGGAAAAATGGCCTTTCTCTGTGATATAAATTGCAAAATCTTTTCTCCTATGATCACTCATCTTCACTTGAAATAGCTTTAATTTTGCAGAATGTGTGTATTCACATAGTTTATAATATTAATTTTCTACATTTTCTGGGAGTTCATTAATGTTATAAAGACTTTACACACTACAATAGTTAATAGAATTTAAAAAATAATTTTCCTACAGGATTGCTTAGTGCTTTTATAGTTTTAGTTTTTATATTTATAAATATTTAATTGATATCATATGTATCCCAATATAAGATAAGAGCTTTGAGTCCAACAGCATTTATTTTTCCAAAAGGCCACCCAGTTTTCATAAAACTACTTATAAGAAAAATAAGTAGTGTGGTTGTTTATAAAACTAGCTAGTTAAAACAGTAGCTTTCACATATTAAAAAAACATATTTGCAAGAAAATGCCCCATTACAATAGAAATCTCAAATATAAAATACCTTAATAATAACAAGAAATAAGTGAATTTTATATAAAGATAGGTATATGTTTCTAAATCTCTAAGATGGCATGCGATGAGCAAGGAAATGTGTACTACATTCTGGAGAGACAAACATGAAGATGTCCATTTCAATCAAAGTAATACTAATAAATAAACATTACCTCAAGAATATTACCTACAAGACATTTGAACAACTAGGGAAATTTCTATGGCAAAATAAATAAGCAAATATAGCTAGAATAAAAATCTGAGAAAGAAGAGTGATGAGAATAATGAAGATAATAAAGCATGCTGAAGCTATTCTTTGGAGCTAAAATAAATAAAACAGTGTGGCATGGTCATATGACTAAACAGTTTAACGGAACAAATTCAGAAAATAGACTAGTACCATAATCCCTTCTGGAATTTTAAAATAGGAGAAAGCTAACAACTTGATTTATGAGGAAAAACATGGATTATTCAATGTCAGCCTTCTTTTCAGCAGTATAGCATTTCAGAATCTTTATATTAGTATATTTTTGTGAATTTTAAAATTAATTTTTCTCTTTTGATGGGTATCAATTCCATAATTTTCCATTGTATGTATATACCATATTTCGTCTATCCATTTATCAGTCAATGGGCACTTGAAATGCTTCCACATTTTGACTCTTGTGATTAATGCTGAGAAAAAGGGTGCACAAATATGTCTCTGAGTCCCTGATTTGAATGGTTTCGTGTATTTAAGTTGAATTTGAGATCTTATAATAATTATATGTTTAATAATATGAGGAACAGCCTTACTGTTTTTCACACTAACTGCACCATTTTACATTCCTATCATCAATGCACAAGGGTTCAAATTTCTCCACATCCTAGTCAGCATTTATTTTTTCTGTTTTTTTTTTTTTTTATCATAACCATCATAATGGGTACAGAGTAGTATCTCATCATGGTTTTATTTTCATTCCCTTAATAATTAGTGATATTGGACATCTTTTCATGTCCTTATTGAGTATTTGTATACAATCCAAGGAGAAATGTCTATTCAAATCTTTTGTCTATTTTTAAATTGGTTATTTGGTTTATTTGTTGTTCAGTTGTAGGAGTTCTTTACTTATTCTGGATATTAATCCCTTATCAGATATTCAATTTACAAATATTTTCTCCCACTCCATGATTTGCCTTTTTACTGTGTTGATAGTTTATTTCATGCACAAAGGTTATCCATTTTAATAAGGTCCAATTTTTGTCTTTTTTCTTTTGTTGTCTGTGTTATTTTTTTAATAGTTTATTTTATTTTTATTATTAGTTTCAGGTATACAAAATAACATAATGATTAGGCATTTACATACCTCACAAAGTGATAAACCCAACAAGTCTACTACCCATCTGACACCGTGCTTAGCTATCATAATACCATTTACTACATTCCCTATGCTGTACTTTACATCCTGTGAATGAATACACACACACACACACACACACACACACACACACACACACACACACAGTGTGTATAATTACAGTTGACATTCAATATTATTTTTTATTAGTTTCAGGTATACAGTGCAGTGGTTAGGCATTTATGTAATTTATGAGGTGATCCCCCTCAATAAGTCTAGTACCCATCTGACACCATACATAGATTTTACAGAATTATTGACCATATTCTCCATACTACTGTATTTCACATTCCTGCAGATTTTCTGTGACTACCTATTTGTACTTTCCAATCTCTTCACCTTCTCACCTATCCCTGAACCTCTCTTCCATCTGGCAACCCTTGGTTTGTTCTCTGTATGTATGAGTCTATTTCAATTTGCCAATATTTTGTTGAGAATTTTTGCATCTATAGTCAATAGAGATATTGGCCCATAGTATTCTTTTTTTGCAATGTCTTTGTCTAGTTTTGGAATCAAGGTAATGGTGGCCTCGTAAAATGAGCTTGGGAGATTTCCCTCCTCTTGGATTTTTTGGAATAGCTTGAGGAGAATAGGTGTAAATTATTTTTTGAATGTATGGTGAAATTCACTTGTGAAGCCATCTGGCCCAGGGCTTTTGTTCCTTAGGAGCTTGTTGATTACCGATTCAATTTCATTAGTAGTAATCGGTCTGTTCAGATTTTCTGTTTCTTCTTGATTCAGCCTTGGAAGATTGTATGCTTCTAGGAATTTTTCCATTTCTTCAGGATTGTCCAATTTTTTGGCATATAGCTGCTCGTAGTATTTTCTTAAAATTATATTTCTGTGGTGTTCACTGTCACTTCTCCTCTTTCATTTCTGATTTTATTTATTTGGGCTCTCTCTTGTTTTTCTTCATCAGTGTGGTAAAGGTTTGTCAATTTTATTTATCTCTAAAAAAATCAGCTCTTGCTTTCATTGATCTTTTGAATTTTTTTTTAGTCTCTTTTTCATTTATTTTCACTCTGACATTTATTATTTCCTTCTTTGTACTCGCTTTGGGCTTTGTTTGTTGTTCTTGTTCCAATTCCCTTAGGTGTAAAGTTAGAGTGTTTATTTGAGATATTTCTTGTTTCTTTAGGCAGGCCTTCATTGCTATTAATTTTTCTCTTAAGACTGCTTTTGCTGTGCCCTATTGATTTGGGGTTGTTGTGTTTTCATTTTCATTTGTCTCAAGATATCTTTTGATTTTTATCTTGACCTCATTGTTGACACATGCTATTCAGTGGCATGTTATTTAGCATCCATGTGTTTGTGTGTTTTTCAGTGTTTTCCTTGTAACTGACTTGTAGTTTCATACCACTGGGGTCAGAAAAGACACTTGATAAGATTTCAATCTTTTAAATTTATTGAGACCTGGTTTATGGTCTAACCTGTGGTCTATCTTAGAAAATGTTCCATGTGTACTTGAAAAGAATGCATATTCTCCAGCTTTGGGGTAAAATGCTCTAAAAATATCAATCAAAACCATCTGGTCTAGTGTGTCATTTAAGGCCACTGTCTATGTGTTGATTTCTGTGCTTTGGTGTCGGTGGGTATTAAAGTCCTCTACTGTGATTTTGTTACTGACGATCTCTGCCTTTTTGTCAGGTGGTATTTGTTTTATATATTTAAGTGCTCATATGTTTTGTTCATAAATGTTTACTAGGGTTATGTCCTCTTGTTGATCTCTTTATTATTATGTAATGTCCTTTTTTGTCCCTTATTATAGTCTTCATTTTAAAGTCTGTTTTGCCTGATATAAGTATCGCTACTCCAGCTTTTCTCTCATTTCCCTTTATATGAAATAATGTTTTCCATCCCTCTACTCTCAGTATATGTGTCTTTCAATCTGAGGTGGGTCTCTTGTGGACAGCATATGTATGGGTCTCCTTTTCTTATCCATTCAGCTCCCTTATGTCTTTTCATTGGAGCATTTAATCCATTTACATTTAAAATGATTATTGATAGGTACATAGTTATTGTCATGTTGTTATTCATATTTGTAACCTTTGTTTGTTTGTTTTTGCCTTTCTTCTGCTTAAAGAAGACCTTTAACATTTCTTGTCATACTGGCTTGGTGGTACTGAATTCCTTTAGTTTTTCCTTGTCTGGGAAGCTCTTTATCTCGCCTTCAAATTTAAATGATAGCTGTGCTGGATATAGTAGTCTTGGCTGTAGACCCTTGTTTTTTAGCACTTTGAATATTTCCTGCCACTTCCTTCGGGCCTGCAAAGTTCCTGTTGAGAAATTAGCTGATTATCTTATGGGAGCTCCCTTGTAAGTAACTAGTTGTCTTTCTCTGGCTGTCTTTAGAATTCTCTCTTTGTGAGGGGTAGCCAGTTATCTCATTGGTTGGAGCACAGTGCTTATAACACCAAGGTTGCCAGTTCGATCCCCGTATGGGTCACTGATTTGAGCCCTCCACGTCTAGGTTCAAACAACAATTTGCCTTGGAGCTGATGAGTCCAGGAAAAATAAGCTGTTCCCCAATAAAATTAGTTAAAATATTTTTAAAAATTAAAAAAAAGAATTCTCTCTTTGTCTTTAACATTTGCCATTCTAATTATGATGTGTCTTAGTGTGGGCCTCTTTGGATTCATCTTGTTTGTGACACTGTGCTTTCGGGCTTTATGTCTATTTTCTTTGCTAGGGTAGGGAAGTTTTAAGTCATTAATTTTTCAAATAGGTCATTGATTCCTTGTTCCCTCTCTTCTCCTGCTGGTACTCTTAAGATGCGATGTTGTTATGCTTGATGTTTTTCCACAAGTCCCTTAAACTATCATCATTTTTTTTAAATTCATTTTTTCTTTTTGTTGTCCCAACTGGCTACTTTCTATTACCTTGTCTTATAAATCACTGATTTGATCCCCTGCTTCATCTAATCTGCTGCTGATTTCTTTTGGTGTATTCTTCATTTCAGTTATTGTATTCTTTCTGGTTCTTTTCTATTTCTGACTTGTTATTTTCTATGGTTGCTATGTCCTTCTTTGTGCTTACTATCTCTTGAAATTCTCACTAACTTCCTTAAGCATTCTTATAACCATTGTTTGAAACTCTGTCTCTGGTAGGTTGATGGTTTCCATTTCATTTAGTACTATTTCTGTTTTATTTGGGACATGTTTCTTTGTTTCCTCATTATGGCTGCATCTATGTGTTTGCTTCTATATGTTAGATATGTCTTCTTGCTTCTGTGTTTCTCTTATGTCTCTCAGTCTTTGCTGAGTGGCCTTATGTATTATTATATGTTCTGTGTGGTCCAATGGTGCAGTCTCCCTGAGCTCCTGTGTGTGTATTCCAGGAGTGTCCATTGTGTTGTGTGTGTTCTCCTGTTGTAGTTGAGCCTTGATTCCTTTTGGCATATCAGTGGGTGAGACTGCCTGCCACACTGACTGGCTGTGAGGATTGGCTACATCCACAGCATATGACCTGCTGTGTGGAAACTGACCCCTCAGAGGGGGATTTGCCCCCATAGGTCCTTGTACCTGTTCAGACCACCCTTTGGGTGTGCAGTTTGTGGAGCTAACTAGGTGGTGCTCTGGTATGGTCTGAAGCTGGCCTCTGATTGTGTTGTTTCTGGTGTCCCTTGGGAGGGGATTCTGTGCACGTCAATTTTTGCCTTGCCTGTGACTGGCCCAGGGCTACCTGGTTGGCACTACAAAGCTATATGTAGTTGGCTGCTGCCTGTGCTATACCTAGAGGCATGTGAAGGTGGGCTCGTTGTTAACTGAGGTCAGCTGCCACCAGTATTGGGTCTGGGGCAACTTAGCAAAAGGTCTAGGGCCCTTTAGGCCTGTTGCAAGCTGCCCACAAGGCTCAGCCATTGAAAGAGCCTCTTTGGATGTACAGGCTGGTCTGGTTGACTCAGTGTTGAGGTGATGAAGCACTACCTGGGTGGGGTGGAGTTCAAGGGAGTCATGATACGTGACTCGCAGTCTTTACATTAATACAGTTTCAGTGCTTGTGTCAGTGCCTGGCCTGTGACCACTTAGCAAAATGCCCTGAGAACACTGCACCCAGCCAGTTTGCCTCAGGCTGACAAGTTCCCAAGAGCAACCCAAGAGAGATTACATCACAGGTTGTGGCTCACTGTCCACCACAAAAAGTTCTGCTGCAGGCCGTCTGCTGCTCTGAAAGTCTTCTGCAGCTTGTGGGTAAAAAGCCTGCTGCCCAGGGCCCAAAACTGACCCTAGAAATGTAGCTCTAGGAGAGTTGGGCAGGGTTCCAGGGATCTATGGGTTGTGGGTAGTGGTTTTTGCAAAGTTAATGCAGCTTTGGTTCTTGCACCAGTGCTGGACCTGTGACCACTTCACAAAAACATAATGAGAACACTGCTTCCAGCCACCACTCACCTTAGGCCCACAGGTCCCTGAGAGCTGCCCAAGAGGCTGTGGCACAGGTATGACTCACTACTCACCACCAAAATTTCCCCAGGCTGCTGTAGCCAAGAATACCCCAATGATGAAGTACAGGCTGTGTGGGGTGGGTATCCAGGATATCCCAAAGTGGTGCACACAAGTGGATATTACAGGCTAATGCAGTCTCAGATTTGGCCCTTTTGGGATGGATTCAACATAGAAAAGATGGTGCCCTCCTGTAGGCTACATGTGTAACAGGCTTCACACAAAGATAATGGTTTCTGTCCTTCCAGCCCTCACCCTGAAGACACACAGCTCAGTCTTTCCCTGTATGTTTCTGGCACCTCTTGAGTTGATGCCACTTCACTGGAGCCCAGGTGAGTGGTTGCAAGTGAATGAGTCTATATGCAGGCCCTTTCAGAGGGCATCTGGATTTCCACCTGCCTTGTGTCTCACCAGGACAGGCAGACAGAGGTCTCACTGATTTTCACTGCTACATATTCTGGGAACTCTTCTTCCCAGCACAGGACTCCTGGGCTGTATAGTCCAGTGTGGGTCTGGGGCCCCTCCCTCTTTTGGGGGGACTGCTACCATCAAGGCGTCCCTCCCTGTCTTCAACCAGTATCTATGGGTTGTGTTTAGCCCATTTTGCATTTCTGCCCTTCCTACAATTCCCCATATGGCGTCTTCTTCAGATCCTTAGTTATAGGGGTTCTGTTCAGCTAGTCTTCAGACAAGTCTTGAACTATATTGTTCCATAATTTATTTGTAGTTTTGGTGTGATCCTGGGATGCAGTAGGCATAGCATTTGCCCAATCCACCATCTTGACTCTCTCTTACTTTGGTGATTTTAACTAACCTAGTGCCATACTGGGTAATTCACACTTACTTCTGATATCATACTTCACATTTCCCACTTATTGTACATGCCCTTTGTTACATTTTAGTCTCTCTTTTTTGGCCTCTCAATGGATAAAGCGAGTTTAGTGTCTATATCTAAAATTGCATTTCTTATCATAATTGCCTTCACTGTTGATTTCTTAATATTTATATACTCACACACAGGTATCTTAAAAGAGTGTGTATGTCTATATTTTCATATCTATCTATCTATCTATCTATCTAATCAAGATATAGATATTTTCAAAGACAATAACAAACTAGAAAAACAGAGAAAGGCATCAGTAGAAAAGTAAACTATAATCCAATATCTCTTATGAATGTATACACAAAAATTCTCAACAAAATCCTAGGAAACTGAATCTGGAAATATATTAAAAAAGGATTATACACCACACCTAATGGGATTTATCACAGGAATGAAAATTTGTTTTAACATGTGAAAATCAATCAATGTAATTAAGGACAAAAACCACATAATCCATCATCTTGGACCTCTTCTTGTTTGTACTTTTGGTGTCATATTCAAGAAATCATTGCCAAATCCAATGTCATAAAGCTTTCCCTTTATATTATCTTCTAAAAGTTGTATAGTTTTAGCTCTTAAGTTTATGTCTTTAAAAATTAGTAACATTTTTAATAATTAATTTCTCATCATTTAATATTTGAAATATTTTATTTTATAGTGCTTCTTGTCATTAAATTTAATTGAGTCTATTGTCAGTTATGATATGATAGCCTTCTTTAAGTTGTATTTGCCTGATAAATATTTTCTACTTCATTAATTTTTAACTTGTCTATGTCACAATGTTTTACATATTTCTTTTATAAGAAAAAATAAAATTATCTGGGACTTATTTCATATTTTCAGTTTGCATTTTTTTTGTGTTGAACCTCTTAAATTCCTCTGATTTTTAGGGAAAGTTTTTTTTTCTTGTATTGGCTTGAAATAATACATTGTATTTCTACTTTAAATGTTTATTTTTAAATCTCTATGCATCAATTATCCAAAAATATTATCTAAAAATATTTACTGAGCTCCTAGTATTATACAGTAGTAAATAAAGCAGAAGCAAATCTTAGTAAAAACAGACAATTTTTTAGAAAAAAATCATCTAGAGTGATAGATGCAAAGGAGAGAAAAGTAAGGCAAACTATAATGGTAGGAGGTGTAGGTGGTCTGTGTGTGTTTGAAATTGGTTCAGGGCTGTAGTAATGCAGGATGTAAGAAATGAGTGGATTCTGGATATACTCTGATAATAAAGCAGGAAGGAGGCCAATATATTGAGTGTAGTTGTAGGAAAAAGAGAAAAGTAAATGGTGTTTTCAAGAATTGGTCTAAACAACTAAAAAAGCAAAATTATCATTAACTAGCACAGAAAAGAATGCTAAGTTTCAGATGTCAAATAAATAGTGAAATGGCCCAGCAAAGTAAACGTATGTCTATATGTTTCTGAGATTTAAGAGAAAAATCCAAGCTACAAATATACATATTTAGAAACATCAGAATATAGACTATTTTTAAGAGCCATCATTCTTGATAATACTACCAAGGGAATTAGTATAGAGGGGAAAGAGTAGAGAACCAAAAATTGAATTCTGGGGCCCTGAACTATTTAGATGGTGGAGAGGTGAAGGGGCATATGAAAAGAAAAATAAGTATATATGGCAGGTAGAATGAAAACTAAATGAGTATAGAGTGTTAGTAGATAGGTAAAGAAGGTATTTTAAAAAGAAGAGAGTGATCAACTTTGTCAAGTGCTACCAATTCATAAAGTAAGATGTGGACTGAGAATCGTAGATTTGATTAAGCAAAATGGAGGTAATTGTTGAGTTTGATAAGAGAAGTTTCAGAAAATGGTGAAGTTGAATGCATAATTTTAATTAATATAAAAAAGACTGAGGAGGTGGAAATTGGAGAACATCAGTGTAGACAATTATCTTGACTAATTGAATTGATAAACTTTAAAGGTTATTGATGTATCTAGTCTCTTCCAAAGCAATATAAAAACCATAGAGTCTGTTAAACATGTAACCAATAACTTCTTCAACCTTCTGTGTTCCACTTTCTTAATTATTTAATTAGTCCACAAAATATTATTGATTTCATACCTATTAGGTAATTATATTTAAAATTACATTTACTTTATTTACCTTCATGTTGCTTCTTACTTTGCATTTTATCTTTTAGAGTTCAATTGCCTATTTACTTAAACACATATTTAAAATAATTTTCAGGACATACATAAATACAAAATCTGTCATTTTTATTTTAAAAATGACTTTTATCTTCAACTTTAATAGAAATTAACTTGCAGAAATCTTAGTTGACAATTATTTTTCTTGGTTATTTGAAAATATCATTTCATTTACTTCTTGCATTTACTCTTTCTATTTTGAAGTCAGCTATCATTCTAGTTGCCTATATTAATTTCTATTTACTTTCGAAGTTCTGCAGATTTATTACCATATTTAGGTAAAGGCTTCTTTGGGTGAGATGTGTTTTGCAATCTGAGGATTCTTACATTCCTAATCCTGGAAAATTATTACTCATTTTCCTTTAAAATGTTGCTTTTTTTCAGTATACTCTCCTCTTCTGAAATTGCTATTCAGGCAATGTTGACTTTGGCATTGTCTTCTACATATATAAACATTTACAATGTTTCCATTTTTGTTTCAAGTTTTTAACTTTTTTTCTATTTTACTTGGATCTCTTTTTGAATTTCTGCTTTTTCAAAGTATCTTATTGTTTTCATTCTGGCTTCTCTTCCTTCTTTTATTTCATTTTTTTTTTTTACTATATTTATGTTATGGTATTTCTACTCATTAAAAATAGCTTAAGTTGCTTTTTAAAAGAGACTCAAAATTATAGTTTTTCATATAATATAGAACTGTATTTCTTTTTCACATAATAGGTCAGACAGGGAGTGTAGGCAGCTCTCTCCACAAGATTGTCAGAAACATAGGTTTCTTATTATTCTGCCATTGAGTAGAATGTTATTCTTGTTATCATGTCTGGCAGGATCAACACTAGCCCATCAGCATCATGGTTTTGCTCTGTCTTATGGAATGAGACAAGAAGGTGCTGGGGAACAAGTAAATTATTTTCAAGGAAGTGATATGGAAGATGCAGAAAACATAACCCATTCAAAACCTTAGTCACATGGCCAGCAGCTATGTTCCCAAGTAAAATGTAGTGTGTGTGTGTGTGTGTGTGTGTGTGTGTGTGTGTGTGTGACTTTCATTAGCAAAAAGTGGGAAGAAAGAATGGGGAAAGAGGTGACTGGCAGAGTCATAATCTGTACAGATGTTAAATTATCTCAAGTTCCTCGGTGGTTGGGTTTTTTTCTTGGTCAGTTTATATCCTTCAGTGTATCATTTACTATGTGACAATTATTTTTATTCTGTGTGCATCTTTAACAAACAATTTCCTCTTCTGCAGAAGTCTCAGGAACTTCCTGTTCTAGAAGTGTCTCTGAGGGTATTAAGGTTTTGTTACTACTAAGGGTATACCAGAGAAGTGAAATTATCACTCCAAACGTGCAAGTTTCGGATGGTGGTGCCTTGGGTGAATTATGGCTCATTCACTGAGTTCCAAGACAACTTGATGCTTCCCTGGACCAAGGAGTGCAATTTTCTATCCCCTTATTAAGTAGATGAAGATACAACTTATTTTATGAATATGGACAATTATGCTTGGATAATATGTGTAAACAGGTATCACTCCTGGGAAAACCACTACATAGGGTTACCTTTGGGGCTTCTTAAAGCCCTGAGATACAAGAGTTTTCAGTTCTAACTCCCTGCCTCACACAAACTCAAATGTTTTGAAAATGTATTTGATGGGCAAGTGCGGCCTTGATGTTGGGAGTATATAGACCCACAGGGAAGGACGGACCTGCCATAAAACTTACATGCAATGTCTATGATTAGTGTCCAATTGTCTCATTTTAAGAAAACAGACCCCAGAGTCCAGTACAGATATCTGGCTTCACAGAAACCCTGTGCTTCCTGGAACTCGAATTAATATTTTTAGTATCATGTAAATTGCATCAAATTATGAAACATGTTTCCATAATATTTTCTCACTGAGATTTTCAGAGCTTTTAATAATTTCAGGATATATTTTCCATTTTTCATAAAACTCAAAAGTATTATAATCTCTAAAAATATTCTCTAAAAATGCTCTGAAAAAAGTATATGAAGAGGATTCTGATGAAGAGAGTGATCAAAAAGAGATGAGTGAGCAGGAAGGAGAGGCTGAGGACAACACTATTGTGGTCGGAGATATAAAGACTTGGAAAAACGGCCCAGTCTTTTCTGTAGGATATTGCCCTTATTTGGAAGAAAACAAGAAAACTGATTTGCAAAGAATTCAAGTAAATGGCTGCAAATCCCCTGTGTCATATTTTCTTGATTCTAAGGCACAGTTAATGCAAAACGAACTATTGATTTACTAGCAGCTTCTTGAGGAGAAAAGGAACCACAAATATAGATGTACATAGCAAGTATAAAATGCACCTGATGCCATCAATGCTACAATGTAAGAAGCAAAATGGAAGATGCATTCTACAAAGATAAAGTCAGGGTGAATAGGGAAAATTTATGGAAGAAAGCATAACAGTGAAAGTGAGAGATACATTAAATCTCATTGGAAAGGATAAAGATTATCCTGGAAAAAGGTGTTTGAAAAACGTATTTTTACCAGAAGTGACCATATAGTATTCAAAACTTAGAAAATTATTTAAAGTAATGAAAGAAATTTTTAAAATAGGGAAAACCCAGGCAGGCCAAGTGATGCGGTGGTTAAGAGCTGGCTTAGAATACCAGCAGCTCCGGTTCGGGTCCCACATAGGAGGGACAGTGACACTGCCCTCAAAAAATAAAAAAATAAAATAGGGAAAACCCTACAATTCAGGGATATTGAAATACAAATATAACACCTGTATATAAAATATTTTAAAACAATGCAGCTTTATTAATTCCAGATATATACAATAGAATAGCTTTTAGATAAAATAAAACAATGAACATAATAAATTCAGCTCATGGGCCAACAAAAATCCTACATAGAAAAAAATGACTATCATTTTTATCAGTTCAAGATGAGCTAAATAATTCCAATTACATAGAAAAAATATAAAGTAGAAATCTAATGCATGCTCAGGCCCAAAGATACAAAGTCTGCTGAATTACACTTAGGAGTTGTTTTTGAACAATACCAGATGCTTTTAATAACATGCTTGATGTGTAGATATATCTTGGTATAACATATCACTAAGAATTTTTGAAAATTAGAAAAAAAAATTGCAAGTCTGTGCTCTGATCTTTCAAGTATGAACCTGGAAGGTAAATTTTTGTTTCATTATATGTTAACTTGGATTTAAACAAGGTGTTATTTTTTTTTTCTTTTTCCTTTAGACTTATATAGTTTCACTTTTATTCTAGTCTGGTTAATGGGTAGCCCTCAACCTGTGCTGCACTTTTTCTTACAGTTAATTCTGTGGCCTGTGTAGAACATGGTGAAATACGTTTTTCTTCAAACATTTTATTAGTAAGGGAACGTAATAAAAAGCACCATATTTCCCAATGAAAAATAATTAATGACAATGTTATTTTAAAATTGATTTTCAGGTATGCAAATATGTGTTAATTTGCTGTAAATTATAGATTGCACATTGAACTTTTGCCTGCAAAATTATTTTTGCAGTATGTCTTGAATAAGAATAAATCCAGATAAAGTTTGATGATGTATTCTTGTCTTTTTAAAAGAAATAATGATATAAAGTTTATTGGATAGGCAGCTTCTGTTCCACTTTCCTTTAGCCTTCGATTCGATTGTCACACAGACATTATATTCACTCATCTTTTTTCCAAGGATATTTAACTCATAAAATAACAGGATTCTCAGTTCCTTTTCTGCCATGTACCATGCACCACAATCCAGGCTGCCTCCTGTGTCATCTACGCATCTAATACTACTGACAGTTGAAATCACTGAGGGAGGTTGATTTTAGCACTGGGAGGGCTGTGGGTGTGAGTGTGTATGCACTTATATAAGAGACAGAAGGTCAATGTTGAGATTCAATCAAGTGCATCTTAATGCTATAGGAAGTTCAATGTTTCTAGGTCACCACTGGGTGAAATAGCTGTGCTGCTGAGACGTGCAGCTGAGATGTGCTGCATTGGCACTACTGACTTACTGAGTGGAAGCATATCAGGCCTGTTGATTCAGACTTTAGCCTGGGAATATGTATGAGAGGCAGTTAATAAGTAAAGATAGGTTTGTAGTGACAGAGAAGGAATATGTAGAAGAGAGGAACTGTAAAAGATAGGTTATTTACAAAGATAACATCTGTGAAACAATGAGAGTGGCAGGAATTGTGTCAGACAGAATTAGAATATGACAGACAAGGTGCATAGAAAAATCAGGCTGTAGATGTCAGGAAGGGTGTACATGTGTACGGCAGCACAAGTGAGAAGCAAACAGTAAAAGAAACAAGGTGAGAGCAGAAAATAGGAATGTTTTAGGGTGGAAAGAAAAGACAGGCGCTAGAAGGAAAATGAAACTTTAGGAAATTCATTTTTATTATCATGGCTTTTCCGCCTAAATAAATACAAAAAAAAGATTTCGTTTTTGATGACAATAATAATTAAGGTAAAATGCATGGGGAATTTTCAGGAAACAATTTTAGCAGCGGCAAAGACAAAAATAATCTACAGTAATTTACTATCTCTATTCATTTTCAGTCACCCAGAATGATGGGAAGGTGTGATAGAAGCCAGAAAAAAATGAATTTCCTTTTAGTATTTACAGATAAAGTTGTAACATTTGATTTTGGAAAAATAACATTCTGTTTTTGCTTTTCAGAGTGAAAGAGATTGGATGGTACTTCACTGACCTAGGAAGTCGACTTCCAGGGCCGGCCGAGTGGCTCAATTGGTTAAGAGCTCACTCAAGAGTGCAAGCTGAACTCTGAGCAACAGCAGTTCAATGCCCAGCCCGGGCTGAGCTATCACTGAGCTGCCAACAGGTGGCAGGATGGCTCAGCTAAAAAAAAAAAAATAATTAAAAAAAAAAAAAAGATTGTGGAAGTCGACTTCCATAATAGCTGATGCTCTTTCTCAGTGCTCCTCAGAATTGTTTCTCTACATCCGCTCTAACTCAACATCCATTTTCAATGCAGCCCTACTGTTGTATTTTCTTTCTTCTATTCCTTAATATACCTTCCACTCCTTGAGATCAAAGACTGTGCCTTATTCACCATTACATCTTCAGAGCCTAAGAATTAATGAATGGAAGAGAAGAGAAATCCCATTTTAGGTCCTGAAACTAAAGGCTTTTGCCATGGACTGTGAGATAAACTTGCTCAGAGAGTGCTGGCTGGTCCCACATTAGATTTCCTGGCTATGAAATCATCTTTCCTGGATGCCTGTATACATCCTGCCTTGTCAACTGGTGTCTCCTAGGGTTGTTTACTCCTATAGGCCAATGCTCTGTTCACAAGTACAGGCAAATGTGGAAGGCTTTCCCCTTCCATAATTTCAGAGATTGTATTATAACAATATTCAATCTTTAATCTTCCAGAATTTATAAACTTGTTTACAATTAAAAAAATGAGTAAAGCTAAGAGTGAATCTAATCATATCAGTGAGATAAACTCCTCATCTTCCCCCATGATGTTCACATGTAGATAAAGGGAAATATATGCCAGTGATTTATTAACTTGGAGACACTATGAAATATATTGTCGTACATTCAACAAATTATCTTTTAACAGCATATTATGTGTTAGGGAGGTTTTGGGACAGAGCACTGAAATGAATAAGTTGCTCCTCTGTAGAGAAATAAAAAATAATAGATATTTAGCAGATTATTATATTTTTTGTTTAAAGTGAGTGATACTGTTTGTCATGTCCTGTAATTACAGACTGTAAAAATGTATTTTCAATGTACATATAAGAGAAAAGAAAAAAATTAAGTACTTTTTTCAAAAATTAAGTACATTTTTTACTTTTCACAAGTAGCATAATAAACTAATAGAATTCTGGGAGGTCATGGTTTTTAAGTGACATTGCAACAAGGGTATAATTCAAGATATTTGGAGGTACCCAGGAAACAGGAAGCTGTCACTATGCTCCTTTGGTACTAGGGAAGCAATGGAACCATCAAGTCCTTTTTTCATTATATAGGATAATATCTCAAGTTGAGCCACTGTGAAAACAATTGCAGATTACTAGGAAAGGAAAAAGGCAAGACAAGAAAAATAATTTGGTCATAGCTATAAATTTTCCAGAGTAATTATCATATTTAATATACGGTATCCAAAGGCAATACTAATAAAACAAATCACTACTAAAAGCATGTTTGGTATCTCAAAATCAAATCTTGGCTTAATTTTAAATTTATATGTAGTGCAGTGATTACACAATGGATTTCCTGGTGCTGTGTGGTGTAGCAATTGCCAGGCTCTGAATTAAATAATGCACTAATCGATTTCACATGGATACTTCTACTTTTCTTCATTGTGTCACTTTCCTGCCTGGTATTACTTATCCAAGCTTATTCTGAAATGTGGTCATGTCAGTAATATTTAATGGAACAAGAAGTTTATTTTATTATGTTTTTTAAAATATGTCCCTTTTAATAACATTTGACATTAGGACTTTCTCTTTTCTTTCACCCTTTTTTCCATTCTGCTTTCTTTCTTCTCTCTCCCTCAAGGGAACTCTTGATTTATTTTCCCTCATATTTCTTTTCCTTTTCCTTTAAATTAGCATTTTTAGTATCATTCTCATTGATCACTATCACTCTGTCTTAACTTTATCATCCCACTTATGGTTTATGTTTACCATAATAGCCTGAAAGATTTTCTGCCCTTACTTTGTCTACTGCTATATTATTATATACTTACTCTACATGTGTACCTAGCAATTTTTCACTTTAAGTTTTTTACTCTGTGTACCACACAAAACAAAGCATCTTTTATGCCCCCACCATTCTCTGCAATAAATAAAATATTATCTCCCAGAGAAAAGAACCACATGTGCGGTGGAAACTTAATTTCAAAAGTATGCATGTCATTAATATGATATAATCATAAATGCGATAAGAATAACTAATCAATTCTAGGATATCCTCTCTCCTCTACATATATCAGAAGACAGTCAAAGACAATAAATTCTGAAAGGCACTAGAAGAGAAAAGAAAATCAGGAGAAAGAGAAAGAAAAGAAATTTAAGGAAAGAAACACTAGAAATTTTTCTTTCACACATTTTCTTTCCTAGAACAATCTAAGCCTTATTGTTCTAAAGTCAGGCCCTAACTACCACCCTGGGTTAAAAAACCGTGGAGGACATAGCCCAACACAACCGTTCGCCTTTGAATTTTAAGACTAACACCATTAAAGAATTCCACTCCTAGGTATTTATCCCAAAAAACCTAAGACACTAATTTGAAAAAATATATGCACCCCTATGTTCATTGCAGCTCTATTTACAATAGCCAAAACTTGGAAACTACCAAAATACCCATTGGTTCAATAGATGACTGGATTAAGAAACTGTGGTACATTTACAGAACGGAGTAGTATGTATGCAGCTATAAAGAAGAAAGAAATCGTACCATTTGCAACGATATGGATGGACCTAGAGAACATTATGCTAAGTGAAATAAGTCAGAGAAAGACAAATACCATATGATCTTACTTATATATGGAATCTAAAGAACTGAATAAACGAGCAATGTAAACAGAAGTAGTCTTAGAGACACAGAGGAAAAACTGATGATTGCTAGATTGGACGAGGATGGGCATCAGGGAGAAGTGGAAGGGACGAGGCAACATAAACTGGTAACTACAATATTGCTACAGGGATAGAAGAAACAGTTTGGTGAATATAATCAGTTATGTTCAAAATACTTTTTAGGGGACCAGATGGACTTATGTCTTGTTAGGGAGACCACTTCATGGACAGTGTAAAGGCCTGACCACTGCACTGCACATCTGAAGCCCCTGCTGAATAATATTAGATGTTAACTATAATTTAACACATATAGTCATGGGATGTGGAGTATAGTGTGGGAATGGAGTCAATGGAATTATAATAGATATGTATGATATTGGGGGTGAGGCGCAGTGGATAGGAGGATGGGGGGTCACTTTGTAAGGGGTGAAAAGGATAACTATTGCATTGTTTTGTACATCTGTGAATAATAATAATAATAATAAAAGAAAGTATTGCAATTTATAAAAAAGAAGAAGAATTAAGCTAATGCTTCAGTATAAGGGTAAGGAGAAGAGAGGCTGGTGATTTGAATGAAGAGGAGTGATTAGCCCCTAGGAGAGGATTCCTGAAATTGGACACTAGAAGACCAGACAATTCCAAGACTGGGAAAACACCCCATGATTCTGCCATTGGCAGGAATTGAGACACTCTCACAGAGTGCCCCAAAGATGGGGCCCCTCACGGGGGCAGGGGAGGATGCGTTCATGTACGTGGAAGAATGTCATAAAGCCCAGTGACTTCTGGTTAATTTTTGAAAGAGCAAGTGAAGAACACAGTACCCAACAGCTGGAAAACATTCTCAGTACTGGTCATCATAGCAACCAATTAAGCCTAATTACTAAACCCAGCTACTCTGAGTGAGAACCTGAAATTCCCTACTCCTTGTGGTAGGCAGAAAAATGTTCCCGTTTCCAAAAATGGGTATGTCCAGATTCCCGGTAACTGAATATGTCACTTTAGATGGTATCGGGGAAATTACAGTTGCAGACAGAATTAAAAGCTGTTATTCACTTAGATGTAAAATAAGAAGATTATCTTACATTATCCAGATGGGCATACTGTAATCACAATCTTAAAAGTAGAAGAGGGAGACAGAAGTCAGGGTGATGGGGTGTGAAAATAACTCATCAACCTGCCATTGGTTTTGAAAATGAAGGAAGTCTGTGAGCCAAGAAATGCCAGCAGCCTCTAGAAGCTGCAAAAGGCAAGAAAACAGATTCTCCCCTAGAATCGCAAAAGGAATGAAGCCTTGTCAACACCTTGACTTTAGACCCGTGAAACCTGTGTTGGGTATCTGATCTACAAAATAACGGTACAGTAATAATTTTGTGTTGTTTAAACCACTATGTCTGTAGTAATATGTTATAGCAAAATAGAAAACCAACACTTCACAAATAAAATAAAAATGGGCGGGAGAGGGGGGAATGTTGAAAATTACTGTTTGCCTTCACCATCAAATTTGATTCATAAAAACACGAAAAGAAATATTACAGAATTGTACACTTGAAACCTATGTAACTATACTAACCATTGTCACCCCAATACACTTTAATTAAAAAAAAAGAAAATAAATATTACATGTGTGTAAGTATTATGGAGCAAACTCACACCTATTTTATAAATTCTTGTCCAAAAGAGTCACCCATATGTAAATGCCTCACTTAATGTTGAATCACACAAACATAACCTCTTAGGACCATCCATTCAAATATTTAGATTAAATGCATCTGTGGATCTACTGAAAAGAAAAATTGTGTACAGCAAATAAAAGATTTTGTGCATATGTACCCTGACAGGATTTGTGTCAGAAGGTGAAACTCCCTGAAGCTGAGGAACACAGGAAAAGGCTCAGCACCACTCAACTCACCAGGGTCAGCATCATGACTGACCTCAGTTAAGTCTGAAATTGACCCTCAGGGAGCTATTTTATTGCTCAACTATCAACTGCAGAGAGCTGAGCAATCTCCTGTAAATGCCATATAATGAGGAGATTTTGTTCTAGTGGGTGGCTATTACATGGACAGGAACTAGAGAAATCCAGTGTTTATATAGGAGATCAAATTCTCAGCAAGTAAAGCTTTTAGTTACCACCCTCCTAGGTGTAAAAAAACAGGTGAAATACTCTACACTTCCCCACAATATGTTTTTCTTCCCTGTCAGGTGTCTGCCTAAAATACAGCCTCGCGACTGCAGTTAAACTTCATCCAGGTGCTGGTACTGGCAGACAAATAAAAGTAATAAAGAAAGTTCTACCTGGAGCAGAACCACTGGGCAGCAGATGGAGAGTGATTCTTTGCAAATCCTGGCACATGCTCCTTTATATACAGCATAGCACACCCCACAGGTATGAGCCTGAAGGGGGAGAAATATTGCTTTAGGTATGAGTGTATTCACCCATAAACTGATGCTTAAGAAGAAGAAAAAAGAGTCTCTGTGAAAGGAGGAAAAGGGGCTGTGATAGAATTCTACCATATACATAATGGAATATTTATAACACATTATACCCAATTTCCCATATTTCATTTGCATATGAAAACATTTTAACATTTACCTCACCGAACTCCATTTTATGTTTCCCTTTAATCAAATTTGGTGCCTGACAGAATCCCATCCTTATGAGCTGAGAAGGGCCACTCAGTGTCACTCCGCTGGAGCCTCTTCAGCAAGACACAGCTGAGCTATTTTTTCAAAATCAGAAAAAGAGAGTCCCTAGAAATGTTTTTCTTTGCAAGAAGGAAATAAAAGTGGTCCTCACTTGGGAAAAACTAATATTGATAATCCCCCTCACATAAGGACACAAACACTTTATTCTTTGAAGAGAATACTAGATAACGACTGAAGTTTAGGTATTCATTCTGTACCATTTATGAGTCCACATAGGGCCTTACGGCCAATTCCAATTACAAGAGAGGTCTAACCTTGTAGACTGTTAACTCAGCAGCCTTCCTAAGTGGCCCCAGGGGTTCACCAATCTATACACTCTTCATATCAAAGCTTGCATCAACATAACAGTTATTACTTTGTACCAATGGGGGCAATTTCTTCTTATTTGAAAATTTTCTCTCAGGTGACTAGGGAATGAAAAATTTGTTGACATATTCACAAGGAGCATATATAATTGAAATCACTCAGTATGGGATTGCAATTTAGAGATAACATTATTTCATGAGGAAGGGTAAGCCTTCAAGATACAGTCGAATTAAATGTCTATTAGTTATATTTTACTAGTGCAATTAGATAAGCATGAAATCTGTAACCCTCTGAAAATACATAGCCTGTTATACTGCAAGGCCCAACATAGTGAATTATTGCAGAACATAACTCCCAACATGAAAGAGAATATATCATTTCATAGGAAATTGAACTTCAACTAATGATACAACCGAAGGCTAGAATATGGTTTTGTGCATTTTTATATAAAGAATAATTCTTTTCAGTATATTGTTTTCATTATTCAATGTTAGTAGAAAACATCTACTGCATTTATGTATAACTACATTTGGAACAATGATAAATACAAATTATTTAAAATTAAAATGATACATTTATCAATGAATAAAAACACAGACATTTAGATTGTTAAGGAAAATGACCCAATGGAATTATTTGTTCCTTTTGTCCAGGAAGACCTTGCATGAAATAAAGATGGGGGAAAATCTAACAAATATATATTTTTTAAAAAGTTAGATTCACAGCAAAATTGAGAGGAAGGTAAATATTTTGATGGCAATAATGGGTATATGAAAAAAATAAACAAGTAAATAAATACAATGCCTTCCAAACCATGGCTTCCCACATCAGGAAATCAAATCTACTTGGACTCTTTAATACATAATTTGTGGCATGCAAAATAGTTTTGGTTTCATTGTGTGATACCTGAGTCACTACATTAATTTACTGAGGATTTAATATAGCCTATTAGAAAGTTATGATATATATTCGTGTTTGTCTTCTCTATCACATGAACATCAAGAAGAAACATGGTCAGGAGGCACTGTAGTGTTTACATTTAGTATCTTCTGTAGTTACTACACAATCTCTGTAGAAAGATACTGTAGTTAGCACACAATCTCCATAGAAAGTCCTTGCTTGTCTAGACAGAGGACTAAACCAGGAGCCTTCACAACAAGGGGGAAGAGGCACCACAAAAAACAAATTTCTCATAGGTATAGGGTGTTTATAGTAGAATGAAGAAAACTGGGGATGAGAGATGCTCTAGTGATGGCCAAGCATTCATTTTTGTTTGTTTGTTTGTTTGTTTGTTTGTTTTTTGAGGGCAGTGTCACTGGACTTCATATGTGGGACAGAACTGGGGCCACTGGCTTCCCAAGCCAGCACTTAACCACCGCGCCACTCAGCCTGCCCTCAAGCATTCATTTTTAAAAAGTGAGTAAAAAGGTTATTCTTTGAAACAAGCTTTAAACGTGATATATTTTTGATTCATGCAGCAGACAAAACAGAGGCTTATAATTTTGTTAAGATTCTGTACCACAGCCATATGGAGTTTCTCTATATCAAACCAGCACTCTAAGTGGAGGGAGGTTTCCTGTTCTGGTGAACATCCATCACTGCTCATTCATTAATAATATGAGTTATGAAGAAATAAAACAATATACCCACATTAACAAACTATAGATTGTTTAGAATTAAAGGCTAATGAAAGATACAGATTTCTCCTTGAAGAACACAGTAACAAAAATAAATTGCATTTCACAAGTCATTTTGTTTCAAAAGAATGATACGACAATCAACTAGGTAATTTTACGTATTCCTATATTGTCACGAATGGGAATTATTAGAAGAGGAAGGTAGGTCCTGAGTTGTAGCCATAGGAGGGATAAAAGATCTCTTCTTTTCAGTTAAAACTTCCTTTTTTCCCCCTAAATACTATTTTTATTCAAAATGAATATGGGCCTGGATCTGTTGACGTTTTAGAGACATAAATCAAGAGAAGCATGTTAAGTTCAGCTGAAATATGGAGCTGATTGAATATTGAAGTGGTTATAAATGTGATGTGTTCGTGGGAGTCTGGGAAAGAGGTGTAGAGACTGAAGGAGATATGAGTAAAGCTTCTACAGCATTCCTGTTGTTGTTTTTAAGTAGAAGCTCCCTTAGTGTAATAATACTGACTTAAATCCATCCATTCACCCACTGCACAGCAGGAAAAATGAAATGGCTTATGTAATGGGCAAGTTTAGAAGGAAAAGGAGGGCATGGGTTGACCACTCTTTACAATTCTCGGTAGTGAGTTCCCCACATGGAACATGATTCTGTTCTTCTCCAGGTGTAGGCTCTGTCCTGAGGAGAAGATGCCTGTATCAGCCAAACCCTGCTAGAAATGCATATTATAAATCTAAGACTCAGTATGAGCAAAACAGTTCACCAGTATCTGCTTTGTCTTTGGTACACAGATTTTTTTTGTAATTATTTTTCAACTAGTTTGGCATTTGAGTACAGGAGCGTAATCTATTAATTGAGCCTTTTTTTAGCTTAACAAGTGGTATATAGCTGAAAATTACATATAGCTGATAAATATATAGCGAGAAGAATATGGAGGAGCAAAGCGAACATTACAGAAAGATTATTGTTGAAATTAGGGTACATGTGTGGTTCCTAGAGCTTTTCTATATGGGCAGGGCATTTTGAAGCTGCTGTTTGTTGATGCCTATTTCAAGCCATGAGGCTATTTTCTACAAATATATAAATGTATGGTTGTTACAATTTGGCTTTAACATGTTGGCCTGGGCAAGCAATGTGAAGCCTTAGGCTTCTTCATGTTTTATCTTGGCAGGTCACTCCAGCTTATTGATGGTTTATCCCCAGGTGAGTGGCTATTTCTATGAGTCATCAACATTTCTTAATTTGTGTGCCAGACCCTAAATAAATGGCCATGGGTCTCAGAAATCATGGGAGATCTACATGCTTCAATGGAGGCAAAAGCATGAGAAATGTTTTAATGTGACTACTGGTTGGCTTAACCCAATTTGAAGTACAAGTGTGGCCTCAACAACTGCCAACCATAAATGACTTGGCAAGTTAATGTCATCTAGGCAGGCCTTAGCTACAGGGTAAAATTTAGCAGGCTCAAATTGCTTCAGGATGCAGACTACTGGTCCTCATCCATGAATTAATTATACAATTACACACTCTCCTGTTTCAATTATAGGGAATGGACTCGACCACATATATGCCTTTTATATATTAGGAGATAATAAAAATATTTGCTGCTTTAAAAAAAATTAAGGCAACTAAGTTTTGAGTGTACTAAAGAGTCTCTAGCTTTAACTGGTTAATATCATGCCTTGCTAAGCATTTATAGATTGTCTGTCTCCAAATTCATTCTCCATTTCAGCCATGAGGGATTTTTGAGCATGTAGCTTACCCACAGGTTCAAAGGTCAGAAGAAATTCAACTCAAATAATTGAAAAGGAAGTTTCACGGCCATACAGGGATTTTAAATAAATGCAGCAATTGCCTGTTGCCTAAGAGAAAAGGCCAAAGTAATTCCTGAAATTAATACTCTACAAGAAAAGAACAAAGGGGAGAAACATGAGATCAAAGGGGGGAAACATGAGGTGGGAATCAGGAAGTATCTTAATAAGTTGAGTTCAGATCTGGAATTGATGCTTCTTGAGATTTCTGAACTCAATAAATTGAAAAGAGATAAGATTCATTATCATTATTGAACATTTTGTGCAGACCCCCTGAGACAAAATCTAGAAGGTTATATTATTGGTATAAGTCATTAAGAAAAAGGAAAGTAAATTAAAGGATCCTTTTGCAAATGTTACTAGCCTTATATATATCATGGAGTAAAGGACAAAATTAAGAAACATATTAAACTGCTACTCAGAGAAGTTTTTCTGAAATGCATGAATGGACAGCAGAAACAAATAAAATATAGAGGAGAGGGGCAAGATGGCGGCTGTGAGGAGGGCTCCATGAAACCTCCCCTGGAAATATCCACAATTTGAACTTCTAATACGCTTCAAAGAGACATCTACTCATCACACAGAGCAACTAGGAGTTCCACACAAGGATTGCTGGAAGGTGGGCAGGCCGGGCGAGTAGGGGAAGAAGGCGGCGAGACGCGTGAGGTGCAGCCCGCACCCGCGGCTGCTGAGGCACGGTGAGTGTTGCCCCGGCTCGCTCCCTGTGGCCCGCGGACCACCTGGAGTTCAGCAAGAGCGCATTGGTTTGCAGTCTGAGGCAGAAGCCTCAGGCCGGGCAAGTGCGGGAGGAGAGAGAGGAGACGACTGTGCAGAGGTACGAGCTGCACCCGCGGCTCGCCGGGTCCCCAGGAAGCAGGGTGCAGAGCCCCGCAGCGACAGGGCAAGATCAACCCCTGCACCCTCCCGGTTCAGGGATCAGTCTCTGTGCCCACCGGGTCCCGCGGAGCGCAGAAGCCTGAAACCCGGGAGCAGGGGAAAAAGAGGACTCACGCGCAGAGAAGCAGCGCACGCTGGGCGGAGACGCAGGTCCCCGAGAGACGGAGCGGGGATCTGAGCTTCGGGGCAGGGGGCGCGCAGTCCCTTAAACCCCGGCAGTCTCTTCGGGAGAGCAGCAGGAACTCTGCTGGAGCATAAGAGGCAAAGGCCTTAGCTTAAAACAGTGTTGGAACTGTGGCTTTGTTTATTTTTATGTTTTTTATTTTTTTTTTTTTCCTTTTTCTACTGTTGAACAGAAAGCAAAAACAACCCAATAACTCACCCACTCCCACAAACTTTGGCCCCTGCCAAGACAGTCTTAAACTGACTCCTGAAGGGAGCAATAGGGGCAGACTAGGAAGATATCCTTACCTGCAGGGGGTTGAGAATTTCCACCCAGTAAAGGATGCAGAGTGAGACTACCTAACCAGCCCCCACCTTTAGACAAGGCTTGGGAGGCAGGGCAGGTTCACCTGCTGAGGCACTAATTAACAGATTCTTAGCAGCAGGCTTTTGGTAGTGAGGAATTCTTTAATTCTCCAAGGCTGTCAACCCAAAGGGTGCCCAGAGACACTCATTGAGCCTTTGGGGGTGCAGCCTGCCTTGGGACAGGCAAAAGCAAAAAGACAGTGACTTTGTAAAAACCACCAATCACACGTCACAACCACACTCAAGTACAGCAAACCTGCAGTGCCAGGATCACGCTAGGCATCAGGTGGCCTACTCTTCCCACAAGATGCACAGGAATTTTTGTACAGCAGACAAACTGAAGAGAGCTTGGTGGACTTTAGCCTAGACTGGCAGGGGTATTTTTGGTTTGTTTAGTTTTATTCTCTTTTGTTTTCCCTTTATTGGCTGCTTATCTTGGTTGTTTTTGGTTTTTATTTCTATTTCATTCTAATCATATTGTAGTTTTTAATATAGGCATATATATAGGTGTATATAGGTGAATATATGTCCATATATATGGGTATGTAGACAAATATATATATATATTTTTTTCCTTTTTTCTTTTTCTTTTTCTTTCTTTTCTTTTTCTTTTTTCCCCACCCTCACTTTCTCTCTTATTTTATTCATTCTTCTCACTGCTATACTTTTCCTCTTTTCCTTTTTTCTGCAAATTTTATTTTCTTAATTTTTCTTACTTTTTTATTATTATTTTATTTTATTTTTATTTTTTATTTTATTATTTTTTAGGTATAGCTAATTGGTTTCTCATGTTTATTCTATTTTTTATTTTAGGATATTGTATTTTATTTTGTTTCCTCTTCTGTTATTATTGAGTGTGTGGTTTTTGTTTTGTTTCTGTTTTCTTCATTAGTATGATTGATATTTCTGTACAAGTTGACTGTAGTTTGATGGTTGGTTTTTTTTTACTTGTGCGAGCATTTGGTTTTCTTTGGTGGCTGTGGAGGTTGTTCTTGTTGATCTGTTATGCTCTAAAATCACTCTGTAGCAGTGGGTCCAAACAAACACTCACAAGAATCATCATACCCAGAGGCCAACTTTAGATAAAACCAGAGCATTTCTGGGTTTGACATACAAGAGTCACACCCAAAAGGAAGTTGCTACAGGTACTAGGACCCATAGGGTCCAAGTTTCATCAGAGGCGTCAATCCTCTCACAGCAGCTCATAAACTGCAGACGCTGCTGATTCTCACAGATAATCAATCTGGGAGTCAATCCCACCTACTGACAAACCAAAAGTAATCAAAACTAAAACTTCAACAAGTGAGGATGCACGACACAAGGAACACCTCAGATACAAGCACAGGAGAATAGGGAGACTGAGTAATTCAAATATAAAGGACACACACCATATAAGTTTACCCAGAAAAGACTGAGAAATCTGGGGGATCTATCTGTTATATTCAAGCAAACACAAAGAGTAAGCCAGAATGGGGGGACAAAGAAACACAACACAAATAAAAGAACAGAAGAAACTTCCTGAATCAGTGGAAATAGAGGTAACCAACCTATCGGAGACAGAGTTCAGAACACTGATTATTAGAATGCTCAAGGAAATTAATGAAAATATAAAGAAGGATAGAGAAATCATGAAAAGCAACCAGCTAGAACTTAAGAACACAATTATTGAATTAAATAACAAACTTGATGGAATCACTAGCAGATTGGATGAAGCAGAAAATCGAATCAGTGACTTAGAAGACAAAATAGCAGAGATCACCCATGCGGAACAACAAAAAGAAAAGAGAATGAAAAACATGGAAAATAGTTTAAGAGAGCTGGGGGACAACATCAAACGCAATAACCAACGGGTCATTGGAGTACCAGAAGGAGAAGAGAGGGAGCAAGGGATTGAGAATATATTTGAAGTAATAATGTCTGAAAACTTCCCTAACCTGGCAAAGGACATTGAAATACAAGCCCAGGAAGTACAGAGAGTTCCAACCAGGATGATTCCAAACAGGCCCACTCCAAGACACATTATAGTGAAAATGGCAAGGGTTAAGGACAAAGACAGAATCCTTAAAGCAGCAAGGGAAAGGCAGCAAGTTACTTACAAGGGTACCCCCATAGGATTATCAGCTGACTTTTCTACAGAAACTTTGCAGGCCAGAAGAGAGTGGCAGGAGGTTTTCAAAGTGATGAAAAATAAAGGCCTACAACCAAGATTGCTGTATCCAGCAAGGTTATCATTTAAAATCGAAGGCGAGATAAGGAGCTTTGCAGAAAAGAATAAGTTAAGGGAATTCATTACCACCAAGCCAGCTTTGCAGGAAATGCTAAAAGGGCTTCTTTAAGTAGAAGAGAAAAACAACCTATGAAAGACTACGAACACAAATATCAAAATGGCAATAAATACACACCTATCAATAATCACATTAAATGTAAATGGATTAAATGCTCCAATAAAAAGACTTAGGGTGGCTGAATGGATAAGAAGACCGAGCATATGCTGTATACAAGAGACTCACCTCAGATCCAAAGACTCATACAGGCTGAAAGTAAAGGGATGGAGTAAAATATTTCATGCAAATGGTACTGAGAAAAAAGCTGGAGTAGCGATACTTATATCAGATAAAATGGACTTTAAATTGAAGAATATAACAAAGGACAAAGAAGGACACTTCATAGTAATGAAGGGATCGATCCAACAAGAGGACATAACTCTAGTAAACATCTATGCACCTAACATAGGAGCCCCTAAATATATAAAACAGATATTGTCAGACATAAAGACAGAGATCAACAGTAACACTATCATAGTAGGGGACTTCAACACCCCGCTGTCGCTAATGGACAGATCCTCCAGACAGAAAATCAATGTGAAAACAGCGACCATAAATGACACATTGGACCAGCTGGATTTAACAGACATTTGCAGAGCATTTCATCCCAAAGCTACAGAATATACATTCTTTTCAAGTGCACATGGAACATTTTCTAAGATAGACCACATGTTAGGCCACAAAACAAGTCTCAATAAATTTAAGAAGATTGAAATCATTTCAACTGTATTCTCTGACCACAATGCTATGAAACTAGAAATCAATTATAAGAAGAAATCCGGAAATCTGACAAATAAATAGAGGCAAAACAATATGCTATTAAATAGTGAGTGGGTCACAAATGAGATCAAGGAGGAAATCAAAAGATACCTCTAGACAAACGATAATGAAAACACCGCAACCCAAAATCTCTGGGATGCTGCGAAAGCAGTCCTAAGAGGGAAGTTTATAGCAGTGCAAGCCTACCTAAAGAAGGAAGAAAAATCTCAAATCAACAGGTTATCCTTACACCTAAGGGAACTGGAAAAAGAACAGCAAAAGAGGCCCAAGGGGAGTACAAGAAAGGAGATAATAAAGACCAGAGCAGAAATAAACAATATAGAGAACAGAAAAACAATTCAAAAGATCAATGAAACCAAGAGCTGGTTTCTTGAGAAGATAAACAAAATGGACAAACCTCTAGCCAGGCTCATCAAAAAAAAAAGAGAGAGGACTCAAATTAGCAAAATCAGGAATGAAAGAGGGGAAATGACTACAGACATCACAGAAATACAAAAAATTCTAAGAAATTACTATGAGCAACTATATGCCAACAAATTTGACAATCTGGAAGAAATGGATAATTTTCTAGAAGCATACAACCTTCCAAAGCTAACGCAAGAAGAAACAGAAAATCTAAATACCCTGATTACTACCAAGGAAATTGAATCAGTAATTGACAAGCTCCCAAAAAACAAAAGCCCTGGACCAGACGGCTTCACAAGTGAATTTTATCAAACATTCAAAAAAGAACTATCACCTATTCTTCTCAAACTATTCCAAAAAATTCAGAAAGAGGGAAGGCTCCCAAACTCTTTTTATGAAGCCACTATCACCCTGATTCCAAAACCAGATAAAGACATCACAAAAAAGGAAAACTATAGGCCAATCTCCCTGATGAATATAGATGCAAAAATTCTCAATAAAATATTAGCAAACAGAATTCAGCAATATATTAAGAAGATCATACATCATGATCAAGTGGGATTCATCCCTAGTGCGCAAGGCTGGTTCAACATCCGTAAATCAATTAATGTGATACACCACATCAACAAAATGAAGGATAAAGATCACATGGTCATTTCAATAGATGCAGAAAAAGCATTTGACAAAATCCAACAGCCATTTATGTTAAAAACCCTTAGCAAAGTGGGAATACAGGGATTATATCTCAACATAATAAAAGCCATATATGATAAACCTACAGCTAACATCATACTCAATGGGGAAAAGCTAAAACCATTCCCCTTAAGATCAGGAACAAGACAAGGCTGTCCACTTTCTCCTCTTTCATTCAACATAGTGCTGGAAGTTCTAGCCACAGCAATCAGACAACAAAAAGAAATAAAAGGCATCCAAATTGGCAATGAAGAAGTAAAATTGTCATTATATGCAGATGACATGATACTGTATATAGAGAACCCCAAAGACTCCATCAAAAAACTATTGGAACTGATAGACGAACTCAGTAAAGTAGCAGGATATAAAATCAATGTTCAGAAATCAGTGGCATTTGCATATACCAATAATAAACTAATGGAAAGAGAAATTAAGAAAACTGTCCCATTTACAATTGCGTCAAGAACTATAAAATACCTAGGAATAAATTTAACCAAAGAAGTGAAAGATCTGTACTCAGAAAATTATAAGACACTGAAGAAAGAAATCATAGAAGATACAAATAAATGGCAACACCTACCATGCTCATGGATAGGAAGAATTAATATAGTTCAAATGTCCATATTGCCTAAAGCAATATATAGATTCAATGCAATTCCTATCAAACTACCAAGGGCATTTTTCACAGAAATAGAAAATATAATCCTAAAGTTTATATGGAATCATAAAAGACCCAGAATAGCCTCGGCAATTCTGAGAAATAAAAACAAAGTCAGGGGGATCACGCTACCAGACATCAAAACCTACTACAAGGCCACAGTAATCAAGACAGTTTGGTATTGGCATAAAAACAGGCACATCGATCAGTGGAACAGAACAGAGAGCCCAGAAATAAATCCAAGCATTTACGGACAGTTAATCTATGACAAGGGAAGCAAGAATTTACACTGGAGTAAAGATAGTCTATTCAATAAATGGTGCTGGGAAAATTGGACTGACACATGCAAAAAAATGAAACTGGATCATCTCCTTACGCCTTATACAAGAACAAATTAAAAATGGATTAAAGACTTAAATGTAGGACCTCAAACCATAAAACTCCTAAATGAAAATATAGAGAGTACATTTGCAGACATTACCCGGAGCAATATTTTTACTGATACATCCCTACGGGCAAGGGAAGTAAAAGAAAAAATGAACATATGGGATTATATCAGACTTAAAAGTTTTTTCACAACAAAGGAAACCATTAATAAAACAAAAGGGAAGCCTACTGAATGGGAGAATATATTTGCCAATGATATATCTGATAAGGGGTTAATATCCAAAATTTATAAAACACTCATGAAACTCAACACCAAAAAAACAAACAACCCAATTAAAAAATGGGCAGAAGATATGAAGAGACATTTCTCTAAAGAGGACATACAGATGGCCAACAGGTATATGAAAAAAAGTTCAACCTCACTGGTCATTAGGGAAATGCAAATAAAAACCACCATGAGATACCACCTCACTCCAGTCAGAATGGCTATCATCAACAAATCAACAAACAACAAGTGCTGGTGGGGCTGTGGGGAAAAGGGAACCCTGCTGCACTGTTGGTGGGACTGCAGATTGGTGCAGCCAATATGAAAGTCAGTATGGAGGTATCTCAAAGAACTGGAAATAGAGCTACCGTTTCACCCAGCAATTCCACTCCTAGGTATTTATCCTGAAAAAACCAAGACACTTATTCAAAAAAAGTTATGCACCCCTATGTTCATAGCAGCACAATTTACAATAGCTAAGACTTGGAAACAACCAAAATGCCCATCAGTAGATGGCTGGATTAAGAAACTGTGGTATATTTATACAATGGAGTATTACTCCGCTATAAGGAAGAATGAAATCGTGCCATTTGCAATGATATGGATGGACCTAGAGACTATAATGTTGAGTGAAATAAGTCAGTCAGAGAAGGACAAATACCATATGATCTCACTCATATGTGGAATCTGAAAAACTGTATGAATGAGCAAAGTAAACAGAAACTGTCTCATAGATATAGAGGAAAAATCAGGGTTGCTAATTGGGAGAGAAATGGGGATGAGGGAGAAGGGGAAGGGATTAGACAGCAAAAATAGGCAACTACAATATTGCTACTGGGATAGGAAAAACAGTTTGGGGAATATAATTAATAATGTAAATATTCTGTGGAATCTCAGATGATCATAGGTCTTGTTAGGGAGACCATTTCATGGATGGAGTAGAGGTTTGATCATTGCATTGTATTACTAAAGCAGAGGTGGTATACCTACTGTAATTGAATATATATATAGATAGTCACGGGATGTGGATTATACTGTGGAAGAGAGTCAGAGGAAGAGTAATAGATATATATGATATGGGGGGGGAGTGGGGTGGTGTATTGGGGGTGGGGGGTTGTCACTTTGAGGGGTAAAATGTATAACTATTGCACTGTGTTGTACACCTGAAACTAATTAAAAATAAAATAAAATTAAAAACAAAACAAACAAACAAACAAACAAAGAAATAAAATATAACAGATATATTACACTGCTGCCAAAAAAAGAAGTAACTAATAGAAATACAGCTTTCTGCATTTCATAAAATGAGGAAGCATATTATATATTACTATGATATAATGAAAGTGGACAAAAGAAAAATACACAATGATGTGAATAGAAGGATATAATTGCTCATGTATCTAAGAAATATCTTTGGGGCACTGTATAAGAAACTGATAACCTAGGGAAGGAAATTGAATGTCTGATGGGCAAGGAAAGGAATGAGTCTTTTCAATGTGTATACTTTCATACCCCTTGGCTTGCATATGAATGTTTATTGAAAATAAATAGCCTAAAGAACTCATACAAAATACTGTTAAAAATAATAAACTCAGCAACTTTGCAAGATTAAAAATCAACACACAAAAATCGGTTGCATTTATAGACACTCACAACAAATAATTCAAAAAGGAAATTAAGAAAACAATTCCATTTCCAATAGTATCAAGAAGAATAAAAGTTAAATGTTTCCTGTTGGGAAAGGGAGGATGCTTTTGTACCCCAAGGCAGGTAGCAGTGCTGTAAAAGAACAATGCTTGCAGGAGGATGGTGCGGGGGGAAATATACTCAAAATCGTCTATCCAGCAAACATCTCCAGAGAGATAGAAGAGAAAGAAAACAATTCTATGTTGAATAAGCATTAAATCAGAATGTGATGGACATCACAGGCAATCTGCTAAGAGATTGCAAAGACTATCTTTATGATAGAAGGTAGTGTTGCATCTTGGAACTAGGCACCCTGAGGAAATTAGGCTTCTACCTTTCCACAGAAACTGTAAGATAGGGCCTATCTTCCTTGATGTTTACATTTCAAAGAGATGGTTACTAGGTCCTTGGGAAAGACATTCCAAGGTCATAAAGCTGACAAGAAGCTTATTTTTTAAAGTTGTATGTACATTTCAAAGATACAGAGAAATAAATTACAATTACACCTAGTTTCTAAACTAAATTCACTACAAATGGAGATGAGGGAATATTGTCCTTTCCCTTATTTTCAACAGGTCAAAAAACCCACTTTTTTATGTTATTTTTTATTTATTTTTTCAATTATAACTGATATACAATATTATATCAGTTTTAGGTGGACAGCATAGTGAGTAGACACCCTAATAAATTTTAATTAAAAAAGTACAAATTGGTAGTTATAAAATAGTCACAGAGATGTGAAGTACAGCATAGGGAATATAGTCAGTAATATTAAAATGAGTAGATAGATACTAGATTTATCAGGATGACCTCTTATGTTGAATTTGTATTTACCTGTTAAGGTTAAATACACCTCAGAATCTCAGGTCAAATTCTCACTGGATTTCAAAAATTAGTCGGCTAGTTCCACACTGCTATGGCAGCATAGAACCACAGATTTCTTGACTTTGGAGTCTTGAGAGATAAAGTGCCAGACTCCCACCTGGAAAAATATGAAGCCAAGAGGGTGGACATAGCAATCTTTAATAACAATGCAAAAAAATAGAGGGCAATCATATGTGTTGTGTTCATGCTAAATGCTAGGAAAAGTCAATATCAGGCAGGTCTATCGGAACAAGAATGAAGAGGGACGTCCAAAGAGGTCAAACAGAGGAGGCAACACTCAGGGAATGGTGCAGTTTGGAGATGATTTGTTGATGGGGTCCTCCAAGGAGCCCATTTAACATATTCTCATTCATAAACCTGCATTTAGATGCATCTCATGAAGAGAAATTCACATGCGAGATAAAATTAATAATAGCATGAAATAAAAGAGGAATGGCTATCCCTCCTTTTTTTTATCATTAAAGTTGAGTTGCAGAAGCAAGGGAAGAAAGATAAAACAAAGAGGTGAAAATAATCAACTCCCCCCTTTCTGGTATTCTATCCCTGACTAGGGAAAATAGAGAAAGGTTGAACTGGATGTAAGATTAAAGACTGATTTAGACTGCATGAGATATTTTAGTGTCTGAAAGAAGCTGAAAAGCTATAGAATCTTTCCAAGATGTAGGGGCTTATCAATGTAGGCAGAAAAATATCCAACAAAATACTTGAGGAGAGGTGAAGGGTTGGTATGTTTTCCAACAATACGATACCAAGTTCAACACATTTATTAAACCATGGCCTACACTAAATATTTTTACACAAAATACATGAACAAATTCTTACAGTAGAGAAAATACCAACAAACTCTTTCTGGTACTTCCTTTGTTTTGTTTTGCTTTGGCTACATAAACTTTGTTTTCTTTGTTTTGTTTTGAGTACACACATGGAATACATGGATATATATTTGCCACCTGTTAAGTATACAAATGTCTTTTAGTTCCCTTTGAAGTTATTTTCATAACATAAATCATATAATTTAATTACTGTGCACATTACTTCCTCCCACTTTATATCAATGTTATATAACATGATAACATCATCTTGAATTGTCATGGTTTATAACATGTTTCCTTGGTACATAATTCTTCCAATTGTAGAATTTTTCCACATTTAAATAGATTCACTGCACAACAACAATTATACTAACTATACTATATTTCTGAAACTTTATTTCACTGAATGTATTTGTGGGCAGTACTTCATCTTCAAGCCACACCTTTCCAGAGAGTCTATTGGTACTGTGTTCCCTGAGCTCTTGTGCTGTTTGTAAAGGTCTTTCTTGTGTACCTAAGCATGAATGACTGTTTGTGTTTAATATCTGATTCACCCTTTGTATCACTTAGAATTCAGCTCCCATTACATTACAGTCCATTGGAATTGACTGTTGCTATTGAGATATCTGAGCCTAACTTAATTTTATTCCTGTTCATTAGTTGGCTTAGGGTTTTTCTTTCTGAAAAATGTCTGGTCATTTTTTTTTTTTATAATATTTAAAATTCAATATGTTTGCCCCGGACCAGTGCCAAGATCCCAGGTACTGAAGAATCCTCAGGTAAGAATTGGTCTCCCAGACAGTAGTGGCAGTGTAGGCGTCTGGAGAGACCTCTAGGATAGGGGTTGTGTCAGAGAGAGATCTGCTGTGGCTATTGTGATGGCCTTCACATTGGTACTGCTCCTGCTGGTGCTTCTACCCACAGGGTCACAGAACCCAATAATCTGCACATCAGCTCCACAATCGCTGCCACAATAGCCTCAAAGCCACAGACCACCAATAGTGAAGACAGTATCCTGAGTCCACATCTAGTATCCTTCAGGTCTTGGTCACTACCCTTCTACCTGAACATCCCTACTAAGGGACTCAAGCCAAGAAACATCTCCACTTTCACATCTCCTCTTCTAACACCCAATCCAAGTGACATTTAGAAGTCTGGTGTGGCAAGGTAAAAAATAAGTTTTATCAAATCTACTAATTCCATTCCTTATATTATGAGCGCAGAAAATATTAAAAACCCCAAATTTGACAGCTTTTTTTAAGAACAAATGAAAGATTTATCTAGATAGTATATACCAATATTTAATCTTCTGGAGTTTCATGTATAGGAGCGAAGAGAGAAACATTCAAAATTAATATGAGTTTATTAAATATGGCTTGAGATATATGGAAATGTAGACTTTTACCTTGAAAATAAGATTTCACTTTGGTCAAGGAAAATAAGGACAGAGTGTAGAATTGAGATGGGGAAGGGTTATTTGTTTGTATTGGGTTAATTAAATCTATAAGGCTATAAAACAATTCTGTTTTTAAAACCTATAATATAAAACATTTCCATGATTCTCTTTTGTGCGTTGGAAGGAATCTCTGGGTGTTACTATAAATTTTCTGTATTATTGGAAGAGTATTAATTTAATGCTGATATACCATAAAAAGTGTTTTCAATTGTTATGTTCTCAATAGCCTCTTTATTCTGGGCTTTGAATTTGACTTTTATTTGACTTTCTATGTAGTAACTGAAATGTGCTAAGTTGATGGATCACAGACTATTCCAAATTCAAGTATAATAAGTAAATCTTTCTCATACACTTACAAAGTCAAAGGGTAGATTAGACATTTCCCATCACACACACACTGGTCTCCACTAACTCTTTAAATGCTATTTATTCTGCATGCATTCAGTAATTTTTCAATATAAAAAGTATCTGTTTAGAAAGCATATTTGACAAATCTTGAAATCAAGAGACAAGCACTTGAATGAACCAAATCAGTTGCTTGAGAAGTGAAGAAAAGAACCTAAAATACATTAAATTTACACACACACACACACACACAAAGCTTTTAAACTCCTTTTTAAATTCATGAATTGCAATAGCCACATTTAGTACAAGTCAATAGTTTTAGTTAGAACTTGATCTTAAGGCTAAAGTGGACTTGATCTGGAAAGTAAATCTTTTACAACTTCTTCAATGCACAGAAGCATTTTTAGAAATATATGATATACAAATTTTAGGGTTTAAATGACCGTGTGCTGATTAGATATTCTAGTATCTAATATGGTCATAGTAGTCTTAATAACAAGTCAACTTTTTTCCATTTTTAGAGACCTCACCAGGGACCACTAGATTCAACAAATCCCAAGCTACTATGTGTGTGAATGAATGTTCCTTTTTGCTTCATATCTGAGGACTGTGCATTATATTTTTATTTGTATACTTATGTTTTTATTTGTAATAGCTTCTCATAGAATTGATTTGTACTGGATACAAAGTAAAAAAGAGCAAAAAATGGCAAAGAAAATAAAATAGCAATACACTCACTTAATCAGGATATATATCTCTTTGTCTACCATTGTACATGAATTTTTCTTAGAATATGGTATTTACTACCACTATGCAGATTCATGTCTTTATTTAGATAAGGTTTTCTTTTATTATACCTCTAATAGATTTTTTTCTGTCAGTTTTTTGCTGACCAGATTCGGGGCTCTTGTCCATCAGACAGAGACGCCTGGCTCACATTGCTTTTTAAACTATCGCTGTCTCTTGCTCTTTATTTCTTTTTCTGAGTCCCCGCCGGTCCTCTCGAAGAAGCTAGACCCAGCCGCTCAGAGACGCGACAGGTGGCGCCCAGACTTGGGGCTCGAAAGGATACACCAGCTATCAGCTACGAAGGGTGAGTACTGCTGGCGATAGGGATCCTCGAGGCGCTGTGGCCACAGCTACTCCGGGGGAAAAGGAAAGGCCTCGAGAAGTAACATTATTACCAGGGTAATACTAACATTTTTCGTGTGACAGTGAGTGATTGTGTGTGTGAATGCTTGATAGTTCCACGGCTTCGGCTACGGAATTTGAGTGGGCACTAATCTGCGGTTCTGTTGGTCAAGGCCGTAAAGACATGTGGTAACTGGACACCGACTGCAAGGTGTTTCACCAGTCCTGGGATTTATACAGGTGGACCTTCTGTCAAGGCTGACCTTAACGTTCCCGTGAGGGGCATGGCCAGACGAGCATCAGAGTGACGAAGCGTGAATGCATATATTGCTATCCCTTTCATAAAATACTAACATGGGAAACACTGATAGTCAGAATAAATATCAGCCATATATTAACCTGCTACAACAATTGTTGAAGGCAGGAGGGGCCCGAGTCCCGGAGAAAAAGTTAATTGAACTTTTAAAAGTCATCGAGGTGCATTGCACTTGGTTCCCTAATATAGGAACCTTAAATTTAAAGACCTGGAAGAGGGTAGGTTCAGATCTCCAAGTTTTACATAAGAATGGAGTCTCTATTCCCGTTACAATCTGGGATACTTGGAGACTTGTTAGGTCAATCTTAGAACCTTTACAAACAGATTCAGAAGATAACAGCGAAGAGGAAGAATTAAATTTAATAGAAAAACAGGATGAGATACAACACTCTAAGGAATCCCCTGAGATTGAACGCCCTGAACCTGTAATTCAGGCTTCAGACTCATTATATCCATCTTTAGGAAAGTTAAAACACTGCTCGCCTCTGCCCCCGTTCCCCATACCTAATACGCAGTGTAAATCCACTTTTTAATGAGCAAAATTCGGTTGCTGGCAACGCCCAGCCAGCTCTTTGCATGGTAGAACGTGGTATTAAACAAGCCCTCCTTCAAGGGGATATGGAAGCTTTATCATTTCCCGTAGTTATTCATCAAGAAATTGCCCCAGGAGTTGATCCTCAAAATCCACAGGGAGTGTTTGCACATCAATATGAGTCTATACCTTTTACAATTCTTAAGGAACTCAAAGCAGCAGTTATTCAGTATGGGCCTAATTCCCCTTACACTAGAGGCGTGGTTAAAAATCTGGCTGAGGTTCACCGCTTGGTTCCGCTTGATTGCCAAACTATGGCTCAGACTTGCCTTTCTCCAGCTCAACTTTTACATTTTAAATCTTGGTGGATTGAAGGAGCTGAAGCTCAAGGCCGTCGTAATCGCCATGCAAATATTAATATTAATCAGGATCAATTGTTAGGCAGAGGAGTTTGGGAAGGAACTGAACAACAGATTGGAATGACTAATCAGGCTATAGATCAGTTAAGGAAGATCTGCTTAAATGCCTGGGAACAACTTGAACCTGAAGGAAAAGCAACAGATTCCTTTAGTAAAATCTTACAAGGGCCTAGGGAATCATATGCTGAGTTTGGAGCTCATCTTCAGGACGCAAGTAAACGACAAGTGTCAAATGAACAAGCCGCTGAAGTAATTCAGTTAATTTTAGCCTATGATAATGCTAACAGAGATTGTCAAAAAGCAATTGGAAATCAAAAAGGAAAAACAGATCTTAATGGCTACATAAGGTTATGCCAAGAGGTTGGTTCGGAACAATACCGATCCACTATGTTAGCAAATGCAATTACAGGAATAAATATTGGACAAAAGGGATTTTCTGGTACTTGCTTTAATTGTGGAAAGTCCGGATATGTTAAAAAAGACTGTAGACGGCCACCAATTAACTTTTATTCTAAACCCCAACCTACTCTCACTGTAACATCTGTAAGAAAACCTGGAATCTGCCGTAGATGTGAAAGAGGTAGACATTGGTTCAAAGAATGTAAATCAAAATTTCATAAAAATGGCACTCCGTTGAAGGGAAACGGATGGCAGGGCCAGCCCCAGGCCCAGACAACAACCAGGGCTTATTTGGATCAAAACACTCCCCAGAATTATCAGGCAGTTCCGCTTCCCCCAAGCTTTCAGTACAGCAATTAACTCCTGCTACAGAAGGCAGTGCAGCTGTAGATCTTTGCTCCACACAGGATATTCTGTTAATTCCTAACAAAACACCATTAAGAATACCTACAGGAATTTTTGGCCCTTTACCTCCAGGAACAGTAGGACTTATATTAGGAAGATCCAGTTTAACATCAAAAGGAGTTTTAGTTCATACAGGTATAATTGATACAGACAGTACGGATGAGATTCAAATTATAATGTCATCTTCTGTTCCATGGGTTGCTAAGGAAGGAGAAAGGATTGTACAATTGCTTTTACTCCCATATATTTTACCCAATATTAAAGGAACAGATAAGAGATGTGGAGGCTTTGGCAGTACTGGTCAAGCTGGCATATTTTTAACAGAGAAAATTTCAAAAATTCGTCCCGTTTGTCATGTTGAAATTCAACGTAGAAAGTTCTATGGAATATTAGATACTGGAGCTGATGTTTCCATGATTAATATTAACGAATGGCCCCAAGACTGGGCTCTTCAAGATCCAGATATTGAAATTGTAGATGTAGGACGAGCTTCTCGTCTCCGTCAGAGCACTTATATTTACCCATGCATTGGTCCGGATGGACAGAAAGGTCATATTCAACCTTATGTTGCTGAAATACCTATCAGCCTATGGGGCCGTGATTTATTAACTCAATGGGATACTGAACTTTTAATACCTTCAAGTCGTTACAGCACTCAAAGTCAAAATATGATAAAAAACATGGGATATCAGCCAGGAAAAGGTTTAGGAAAAAATAACCAAGGAATTACTCAACCTATTCAACCTTCCACCCAACAAGGGAGGTTAGGACTTGGTTACAGATCAGTTGAACAACAGCCTTTTTTATAGGGGCCACTGTTGAACAGCTACGGGCTCCCCTAGCCTTAAAATGGATCAGTCATATGCCTCTATGGAATGAACAGTGGCCCCTTTCCCAAGAAAAATTAGAGGCTTTAACAAATCTAGTTCAGGTTCAATTAGAACAAAATCATATAGAACCTTCTACTAGTCCATGGAATTCCCTGTGTTTGTAATTAAGAAAAAATCAGGGAAATGGCGAATGTTAACTGATTTACGAGCTGTTAATGCTATAATTGAACCTATGGGGACACTTCAGCCTGGACTTCCACAATCATATATGATTCCAAAAAATTAGCCTTTAATAGTAATTGATTTACAGGATTGTTTTTATAACATTCCTTTACATCCTCAGGATTGCTCTAGATTTGCATTTTCTATTCCATCTACTAATAATAAGGAACCAGTGAAAAGATTTCAGTGGAAGGTCCTTCCTCAGGGGATGCTAAATAGTCCAACCATTTATCAACTTTTTGTAGCTAGAGCTATTCAGCCAGTCAGAGACAGTTTCCAACTAGTTACATAATTCATTATATGGATGACATCCTTTGCGCTGCTTCATCTACGAAAGAATTAGCAGAGTGCTTTAAATTGTTAAAAGAGCAACTTGACTCTGCAGGACTCAGTATTGCTCCAGATAAAATTCAAACTACTACACCAGTTCAATATTTAGGTGCAATTGTAGACAGACAGACTATTAGACCTCAAAAGGTTCAAATAAGAAGAGATCAGATTTCTACCTTAAATGACTTACAGAAATTGTTAGGAGATATTAATTGGCTATGCCCTACTTGGGGCATTCTTACATATGCTCTCAGTAATTTATTTAGTCTTTTACATGGACCTCCTCAATTAGATAGTCCTTGCAAGTTTAACCCCCCAGGCTAATCAAGAGTTGGAATTAGTAGAACAAAAAATACAAAAAGCTCAAATTCAACACATAGATCCGACACAGCCCTTACAAATTTTAATTTTTCCAACTCCTCATTCACCTACTGCGGTGATTGTTCAACACAATGATTTAGTAGAGTGGCTCTTTTTGCCTAACAACTTTGTGAAGTCACTCCCGAGTTATGTAGAGTTAATTTCAGAACTTGTGTCACGAGCTCGAACCAGAGTTTTACATCTTAATGGTCAAGAGCCAAATAAAATTGTAGTTCCATTTAAAAAACAACAAATAATACATTTAAATAGTCATTCTGACTCATGGCAAATTGCTATCAGTGAATTTTATGGAATAGTTGATAATCATTATCCAAAAAGCAAATTGTTTCAGTTTTTACAAAAAACCAGTTGGATATTACCTAAGAAAATTAAACTCCGATTCCACAAGCAGATACAATATTTACAGACGGTTCTAGTAATGGTAAAGCAGCCATTGTCAGTAACACTGAAAGTCAAGTAATTCAAACTAATTGCACGTCTGCTCAAAGAGCTGAATTAGTTGCTGTTTTAATGGCTTTAAAGAAATATACCAATCCTATTAATATTGTGTCAGATTCTGCCTATGTGGTGTATACTGTACAAAATATTGAAACTGCATTACTGTCACACAATCCCAAACCTGCTCTTCATATTCTGTTCTCTCAGCTTCAACAAACAGTGAGAGACCGTTAACATCCATTTTTTATCACTTATATTCGTTCTCACACTTCATTACCTGGACCGTTAACCCGAGGTAATACATTAGCAGATACCTTAGTAGGTAGTGCTCACATTGCTGAAGCATCGAATTTTCATTCTTTAACTCACATTAATGTGGGTGGATTACGCTCCCGCCCCGCTTTCCAATTACAAACAAACAGGCTCGACACATTGTTCAAACTTGCCCAACCTGTCAAATTATTAACTCACCACAAGAATGCGCAGAAGGAGTAAATCCTCGGGGCCTTGTCCCCAATGCACTGTGGCAAATGGACGTGACTCACGTCCCCTCATTTGGAAAATTATCCTTTGTACATATAGCGATAGATACTGCTTCTGGCTTTCTTGTGGCAACTGCACAGACAGGAGAAACTGCTGCTCATGCATGTCGCCACATGCTTATATGTTTTTTGATTATGGGGCTTCCTCTAGCGATTAAAACCAATAACAGCCCCACATATAACAGCTCTAAATTTGCTCAGTTTTGTGATACTTGGAAAATTTCCCATAAAACAGGCATTCCTTATAATCCCCAAGGACAAGCTATTGTTGAACGTGCTAATGCAACTTGAAAGAAACAGTTAGCTAAGCAAAAGAAAAGCAAGGGAGGGGGAGACAGGCTGGAACCCCCACAAGTGCAATTGGCAAGAGTGATGTTAACTTTAAATTTTTTAAATTCGTCTGGATCCAGTAACAATATTACTGGACGTACTGCTGCTGAACGGCATTTTAATAATCAATGCAGTTCTAAGCCTTTACAAGATGTACCCATACGGTGGAAGGATATTCAAACTAATCAATGGCAGTTAGGGACACTATTGACATGGGGACGAGGTTTTGCTTGTGTTTCTCCAGGTCCACAGGAACGTACTTTGTGGATACCGGGTCGGTGCATCAAACCTTACCATGAACAAAGAGCAATTGAAAATCAGCGTGACTCACGAGGTACCTCCCCTTGGAAGACAATGCAGGAGACATTCAGGCAGGGGAAGAAACACCCTGCGGATGAAAAGCTGCCTTTCCCGGAGGTCTCTAACTCTTTGCTAATGCCCGCTGATGCTTCACCAGTTAAAAGCCATATATTGCCTATAAAACGGGCAAGAGTGTGTTTTGCGCCCACCAATACGGGTGTTGATTTGGATGTGCCTCTCTCTACTTGGGCACAAATACAAAAGCTGTCTCAAATGGCAGAAAAAACCTTGGTCTTAAAGAGATTTCCAAGAACAGATGCTCATATGTTTATGGCTGTGATGACCATTCTGATGGTTGTAAGTTCTTTACCTTTATCAGTTCAAGCCGTAAATTTTACATATTGGACTTATGTTCCCAATCCTCCTTTACTTACCCCAGTGACTTGGCATGACAAGCCTCCTTTAATTTACATTAATGATAGCTCCTGGCTTCCAGGACCGGAAGACTTGAGGGGACCTGAATTTCCTGATGAAGAAGGTCGCATTTTTAAACTTTCAGATTATACCTCATTAGGTTTTACTTATACCCCAATTTGCATTGGAACTGATGCTCCATGCCTAGCTATAAAAGAATACGCTTGGTTTGTGCCTCAAGGCAGAGGAAACAATACCTTTAAGGATTTATTTGCTGTTTCAGGATGGGGATTTTTAACACAACAATATAGTACTCATTCATTCCCCCCACCTTTGGCTACATGCCCACAGGCTAGTGAAAAAATTAAAGATCAACCTCGAGTGCATTGGGAAGAATGCCGAGGAATTCAGGACCGAATTCTTTTTAATAACTCTTTTGGTTTGGTCACTGACTGGGGTCCTGAAGAAACAATTGTAAGCAGTTGTAAATGTACTGGGCCACAGCCTTTTATTGAGGTGCTGCCTGGCTTGGAACTCCCCAAAAACATTAAATATTCATTGACTAATCTTTCTATCAATTTCAAGGATAGAGCTTTAGCTCCTCCTCAACTAAGGATGATCAAGCCTTTTAAAGGTCCTTTTCAAAATTCTATTTGGAAGATAGCATTAAGTTTGGGTCCAATTCATATTTGGAATGGCAATGCCATTTTAGCAAATTTTGGTTATGGTTTTAAATTTCAGAAAAGAGAAACTGTGTATATACAAGCTTGTTTAAAGAATCCTTATGTTTTCTTGGTAGGGACAATGACTGTAAATTTTAGTACTAAATTAGTAGAATGTGATCAATGCAGCTTATATACTTGCATTAATTCATCTCTTTATAATGATCAAAATCAAATAATGATTCTCAAGAGACGACATGGATTATGGATCCCCGTCCAAGCTTCTATGGTGTGGAAAGGCTCTCCCACTTTACATATAGTTCTTCAATTATTACATAATATTTCACATAGAGTAAAATGATTCGTGGGATTATTGATTGCTACAATTATGGGAATTATAGCCCTCACTACTGTTGCCACAGTATCAGGAGTGGCTCTACACCAGACAGTACAGACCACTGAATTCGTTCAACAGTGGTATGAGAATGCAAGTAAATCATGGAATCAACAAGTAAAAATAGATCAAGAAATTAATGTTAGATTAGCTGATTTAGAAACTACTGTTGTTTTTCTTGGTGATCAAGTGGAAAATTTACATACTTTGATTACCTTAAAATGTGATTGGAATGTATCTACTTATCGTGTTACTCCTTATTCTTATAATCAAACTCGTACTCCCTAGACGGAGGTACGAGCTCATCTTTTGGAACATGTTCCTAATCTTACTGTGGACATTTCACAACTTCAGAAGGAGGTGGATGAAATGTCCTACGCCAATCTTCAGCTACTGCCAGGAGAAGACGTGCTCTCCGCTGCTGCAGATGGACTGTCTCATTTAGATCCTTTGAATTGGGTGAAAATCTTGGGTGGTGGGTTTGCTGGCGCAATTACCCTTATGCTTATTTTACTGTGTTTATTTTGTTTAGTCCTCCGAACCAGACACACAGCCCTCCAACGTGCTATCAAACAGTAATCTGCGAGGTCTGTGTTTCTCATGCTTCTAAACAAAGAGGGGGAAATGTGGCCTCACAGCAGCCTCGCCCCGTTTGCCTCCCTCCATTCACCCATAACAGCAGGGCCTCAGGGCCTCACGGGGACAGGATTTTCACTATGTCTATGACAAAACCCCATGGGACCCTGGAGAGAGGGCGGGTCAGCCAATGACGGGCAAGACCCTACATGTGCGCAGGATGCCAATATAGGTGTGAGATCCTATATCAAATATGCGCATCAGGGCGGCCTAAACCAGGCGCCGTCAGAGGGTCTCTGGGAGGAATCAAGGAGGTGAAGCATATGGGGTCTAAGGGCCTGTTAATCCTTTCCTGCAGAGTTTACAGCCTGCAATGGAAAAGAGAAATCTTCCCAAGAGGCTAACAGCAGTCCTCTTTGCATTCTTGCCTCAACGTGTCACAGTGAACCATTATGTGTCCCCATAGGGGGCAGGGCTGCATTGATCAAAGAGTCTTTCCGCTGGGGCTGTCTGTGAGGCATAGGGAAATTTGGCGGAAATCTTAGGTGAGGCATGTGATTTACAGACCTGGGAAAGAGCAAAGCCTCTTCGCTGTTTGTACTCAATAAAAGCTGCATGCTGACCAGATTCGGGGCTCTTGTCCATCAGACAGAGACCCCTGGCTCACATTGCTTTTTAAACTATCCCTGTGTCTTGCTCTTTATTTCTTTTTCTGAGTCCCCGCCGGTCCTCTCGAGGAAGCTAGACCCAGCCGCGCAGAGATGCGACAGTTTTTCTAAGAAAAATCTGTGCATATTATGGACCTGTTTGGTTTCTCTTATACGTAGAACACATCTGTTTCTTTGTGTGCTTTCACAACCTTGTTCTCTATGGCACTGAATACAGGTTCAGTGGCATTCCTTTTAGTTCTTGCTGTTTTTAGTGTATGAGTATATCTCATTTTGGTGACAGTTCAAATCTGTTCCTTCTGTATCTTTGTTCATTATTCATCTTCTTTTGTGGTGTCAGAGGCAATAGAGACAAGTGATTGAAGAACATGGATTTTGGAGCCATACTGTCTGGGATCCAATCCTATCTCTGCTGTGTACACTTAAGTTACTTTACTTCTCGTTAACTCAGTTTTATTATCTGAAAAAAATGGGAATAATAACAATGCTATCTACCTTATTAATTAAGGTGTTGTTGTGAGGATTAAATGAGCACTTAGTGGAGTACCTAACAAGAGAGGATTGGAGCACTTTAACTGAATACATAGTAAGCAAAATATAATCATTTCTTATAATCTCTTCTTTAAATATTCTCTTTTCTTTGTGGACTGTAAGAGGTTCTATCTTGCTTATTTATTTATAAGAAGAGAGTTTTAAAATGGTCCCACTCTTTTCCTAAGAAAATTATAGTTAGGTATGAGCTAAGGCATCAGCAAATAAATTATGCTAGGAAACTATATACTATAAGTCAGGTGAGTGCTGTCCCATTTTTGGTGAGTAAATCAATGAAAATATTTGGATAGAGTAGCTCAAAGATCTTCCTGATGGCATATCTATTTCTGAAATGTATCTGAAAACAGCCTTGTATCTCCTTTGTTTTTCCTCTTGCTTTATTTGCAGCAGGGTTTTTGTTGTTTTGTTTTGTTTTATCTTTTTGTTGTTTGTTTGTTTGGTTGGTTGGTTGGTTGTTTGGTTAGTTGGTAGGTTTGCAGGTTTAGAATCACATAGGAGTGGGAGATCAGAATTCTTGTGTTAGGATCTCCTTCTGCTACTCTATGGAGTTAAATGTGGATCCCATGGAGATAGCTCTTACTTTTCCCAGGGATAATTGAAACTGCCTAACCTCATTGTTCATTTATTCAGTATCCAGTCAACAAATAATTATTGAATGCCTGATATGTACCACATATTGTGCTAGGTGCTAGTGATACAACAAGTAAGAAATGAGTAGGATGATATTTTCAAAGTGCTGAAGGAGAATAAAAGCCAACCAAGAATACTATACCCAGCAAAACTGCCCTTGACATAAAGAAGACATGGAGACATTTATGAAAACCCAAAAGCTAAAGAAATAATCACCACTAGACCTGCCTTGTAAGAAATGTTAAGGAAGTTCTTCTATTTAAAATGAGAGGACTGGTAAAGCTAAACATATACAGTTGATCCTTGTACTATGTGGGGATTAGGGGTGCTGGCCCCCACACAATCGAAAATTTGTTTATAACTTTTGATTGCCCAAAATCTTAACTACTAATAGCCTACTATTGACTGGAAACCTTACTGATAACATAAACAGTCAATTAACACTTATTTTTCATGTTATTTGTATTATATACTGTATACTTATAATAAAGTGAGCTAGAAAAAAGAAACTGTTATTAAGAAAATCATAAAGATTTGAAAATACATTTGCAATACTGTATTGTATTTATCAATACCATATGTTTATGTTGTCTGTTTACAAGATGAATTGTCTGTTTGTACCTACATCAATATTGTCTTATGAGATACAGACATTGCAGATGTTGTAAGTATTATTAGCACTAGACATGAGAAATGAAACAGTAATGTGAAAAAGAAATTGATATATATTTACAGGTACAATAATTCATGATTTAATCAAAGAAACAGCAATATGATTGCTTTATGGTAGCCTAGTGTAATCAATATAATCACATCATGGTAATGAGAAATTCTCCAAAACATTTTCCAATATATTTATTGAAAAAAATCTGTGTCAAGTGGATCCATACAATTTAAACCCATGTTGTTCGAGGGTCAACTGTAGTCAAATTCAGATATCCTAATAATGTAATGACAGTGTGTAAATCACTATTATCTCTAGTATAAAAGTTAAAAGTTAATATTAAAAATAAATGTAGGTACAAGAATTTGTTAATGAATACACAATATAAACAGATGTAAAGAGTGACATAGAGAGCATAAAACATGGGGGTAAGAAAGCAAAAGTGTAAAGCTTTGTATTGAATTGTAGGTAAGTTTTCTTAGCTTAAACAGACTGTTTTACACATATAATAAATACAAACATGTAAGTAATCTTTTATTTAAGCCTCGTGGTAACCACAAATTAAAAAGCCTATAATCGTTAAACAAAAGATAAAGAGAAAGGAATTAAAACATACCACTAAATAAAAAATAAATTACAAAGGGAGACAATAAGAGAGGAAGAAAAAAACAAAAGAAAAAATTTAAAAAGCCAGAAAACAATTAACAAAACGAAAATGGAAAGTCCTTACCTATCAATAATTACTTTAAATGCAGATAGACTAAATTATCCTAACAAAAAACACAAAGTGGCTGAATGGATGAAAAAATGAGGTTCAACAATATTCTGCTTAGAAGAGACTCACTTTAGCTTTAAGGACACAAATAGGTTAAAAGTAAAGAATTAGGGAAAAAAATTCCATATTAATGGTGACCAAAAGAGAGCATGAGTGGTTTTGCTTATATTAGATAAAATAGACTTTCAGTAAATTTTGGTCAGAAGAGAAAAAGAAGGTTACTATATAGTGATAAAGGGATCAATTTATCAAGAGGATGTAACAATTGTTAATACATAGGCACGCAACATTGAAGCACCTAAATATTTGAAACAAATATTAAAAGAGTTGAAGTGAGAAATGGACAGCAATGCAATACTAGTAGAGGACATTATTACCTCACTTTTACACTGGATAGATCATCCAAACAGAAAATTAATAAGGAAACAGGAAGTCTGAATAACACTATAGACTGAATGAACTCAAGAGACATATACAGAACAATCCATCGGTAGCAACATAATAAATATTCTCAAGTGCACATGAAACATTCTCCAGGATAGAACATATGTAACATTACAAAATAAGTCTTAACAAATTTGAAAATGTTAAAATTATATAAAATATATTTTCTGAACCTAATGGTATGAAACTAGAAATCAATAACAGGATGAAGACTGAAAAATTTAAAAATGAACGTGGGACTACATTAAACTAAAAACATTTCTGCCCAGCAAAGAAAACAAACAACAAAATGAAGAGGCCAGTCACAGAATGGGAGATAATATTTGCAAACTATGTATATAATGAAGGTTAAATATCTAAAATATATAGGATCTCAATTTAATACAAAAAAAAAAAAGACAGTAACATGAACTGCTGTAAATAAGCCTTTAGTAGTCTGGTGATATGTTAGAGGAGGGGAAGCATTCTGTAGTTTTTTTGTTAACTCCTAGTTTTTTAGTGAAACTGCCTCTGGACTGTGACCCTCACATGCACTTGTCAGTATCCCCTCCCCTTAAGTTGGGACAGGATTGCTAGAGTGGGCTGTTTTGGGGGCATTTCCCTTCTTCTATGTGGAAAGCTAGAGCCACCTGGAATTGGCTATTTCTCTTCCTTCAGGTAAGTCAGGCTTTGATAAAATCCCTACAGGTCAGACTATAGTTAAATATTTTCTTCAGAGGGCATACCTTGTTAAGAAGATTCCAAAATGGTTCCTTTCCCCTTTCTGCCGGAAGCATGAGGGACTTTTTCTACACTCTTCACTGTGAGAACCTGGTAAAACTGTAGGAGGTAAAACACAAATGTGTGCCTCACCCATGACTTGACGCCCTGGAGTATTTCATTCTCTGCTTGTCCACACTGAGCCTCCAGAAATTCATCAATTACTGATTGCCATGAAGATTTCAGCATATGGATATCTGCTCAGGTAAACTACGAGTCTCTGTTTACACCCATTAGTCTAAGGGGAAGGCAGGCGCAGCATTCTGCCCTGTAACCTGACTTTTCATATGGATCTAAGAAGAGTTATTGATTTTTCAGTTTGTGTAGCTTTTTACTTCGTAGGACAGATGACAATTTCTAAGCTTCTTACGCCTGAATGAAAACCAGTATTCCTAGCTTTTAGCTTTGGAGGTGCTTCTGTGATCTGTTACTTCATTTTTGATCATCATAAATAAGTTAAAGTAATTAAGCGTTTCCCCCCCAAAACAAAAAAGAAAAAAAAAGAAAAACAAGCAAACAAAAAAACTACTCAGCCGTTCAAAGTGTATTTTCTCTTAATTTTCCAGTATTAAAAGATCACATTTTATGTAAAAATCTCTTTTTACTTCCCTCCATATCCCCTGAAATCAAGGCAAGCCTGGCCATGCTAATCTTCATGCAATTTCTATCAACCCTCCAGACTGCAATGACTGTTGATGATCCTTCCACAATAGCAAAGCATATCCATCCATCTCTTAGTACCAGCTGATAACCAGTTGTTAAGTTGAGCATTTCCTTGAAGGTGTACCACTCTACTGTAAAGCTTGCATTTTAATATCCACATGACACGCTTTATTTCTTTGCAACAAGTTCAGCACAATCACTTACAAGTCTTTATCAGTTATTATGAGCCCAAACCGGTTAGCCCAAAGATTCAATTTATTTTTTAAACAATAAATGAAACACAGGGATTTAAAGAACACAGTTCTTAGAACACATTGAAATCAAACCAGTGTAGGAGAGTGCTGAGATCAGTTCCACATACATAACAAGAAAAATATAATTTAAGTGTCAAATATGAACAAGTGATGCATTGGTTAGAGTTACATTTTATAAGTGTGTATTCCATTTCCTGCTGCAGGTGGAGTGTTTTCCTATTACCCTTATTCAGCTGGGCCACAGCCTCAGAAATTTTCCTGGAAACCTCATTTCAAAATCCTGGTATGGGCTCTGGAGCTAAATTCCTCAGGTTCAGATGCTGATTCTCACTGGCTTGTGTGATTTTGGTAAGTTATTACATTCTGTTCTCCTTGGTTTCCTCATCTGTATAACGAGAGTCAGGAATGTTTATGATAATTGAATATGGCAAAGTAAAAAGTATATTTTCTTTGCCTGAAAATATATTTCAGGCAAAGAAAAGAACAATAGGGAAAATGAATACTCAATGAGTTAAAAATGCTGAGAAATGATAAGAAGAGTTGAATCTTAGACACTGAGGGTAGCACTGTGGTAGAAGTAAAGGATGGAGCTGATGAGCTAATAATGAGCCTTGTAATCTACATTTTCAATGTAGTACTTTGTGGGAACTAAGGAAGGCCACTGAAGATTTTAAAAGATCAAACAAAATGTTTCAGTTTAGAAAGATGTTTGTGACTTAATTCTGAAGGATGAATTTGAAAAGATCAAGACGGGAGGCCTGGAAGCTAGTTGAGAGAGTAAAGATGTAGAGATGCTGGTAGATATAGTACACAAGGAAATGAAGACAGGAGGTATTTAATAGATACTCACTTACTATATTTAATAAAATTTACTGATTATAAAAAAATAACATGGAATATTTTTTGATAGGTTTCATTCATAAAATATTCAATTAAGTAAATAGGAGCACACTATTGATATTCATGAAAATAAATAGTAAATAAAATATTACCTCTTTTTAAAGCTATTGAATGTTACCTCATTTTTTGTAGCAAATACAACAGAACACTTTTACATAGCTGCCCCACTTTTTCATAATCTGCTCCAATTCTTTTCTTATATTTATTCACCATAGCTTTCCTTCTGCAACCTTTACGTGAACTACCTTGTGCTTCTTACAATTTTCAAATCACGATAAGTTTCCAGCCCTGCATTACTTATGTTACCACCTGAAGCTAAAGTTATTTTTTTGTCCTTTTCACATTTAAAGCCTATAAACTTCCAATTTAAGTCCCCTCTCTTTCCTTCCTTTCTTGCTTCCTCCTTCCTTCCCTCTAATTTCTTCTTCCTTTTTAAAATTTCTTTTATGCCTGTATTGATTTTTTTTTCATTCCTACCACCCCCTCCATTGAACAGTCACATCCCTAAACATAGCACTTACCACAGTGTGACATGCAATCATTTGTCACTCTTGTTTTAGTAACATATTAGAAGACTAATGTTTAGAGCTTTTAAATTGCACCAGACTATAATTCAAAGGGTTGTTAAAATAGTTTACTTCTTCAACCTTGTTAGTTTTATATTTGCAAGATTAAAGCATAGGCAATGTCAGCATTCAGACCTTTTTAGTATGTCTTTCTACATCTCTATAGCCCTGTCATTATTTACTCCTTGGGACTTTTTAAAGTTAAAATGTAATAATTCAGAGAAGATTAATACATATATTTGATTACTCCCATGAAGTACAAAGCATTATGAGAAGAAAGCGGGCTCACGCATGCCCCTCAATCAAGAAGATATGTCATTAGAAGAGGAGGAAATCCTGGAGAGGGAGGAAAACATTCTGCTTATCCGCATGTATATCCTGCCTCCTATTTGCCCTTCTTTTAATGGGCTTCTCAAATAAATTATGGTAAATTGATGGGTTCACACTTAGACCCTGAGAAACAACCTTTGGAAGACAAAGGGAGGACGGGAAAACTCAGCAAGAAAAAAGAGAAAGCTACAAGAGAGGGACAAGGGGAGACAATTCTACCCAGAGATAAAAACCCTTATACAATGTAAGAAGTTTGCTTCCCTTTCTTGGGTCAGCCCGTTCCATATCTCAGAGTGTACTTTCTTACTGTAAACGTTGCTTTTCTGCAACTCAGTTAATTCTGTTTCTTGACTAAATTCTTTCCTTCAAAAAGACAAAGACCAAGGAAAAAATGCCACTCGCAGTAACACTCTCTCTGCTTTGATTCCTTTTGTCCTGCTTTCTCTTCACTGTTTTTGCAGCTCCACCTAATTTCTGTTTCATGGTTTTTAGTTCTCTTCATTGCATGGAAGATGGTGCTTGCAGTTTTTATTCTCTGCCAGTATAAAATAATATTTCTCTTTGCTATAATAGGAGGGACTATAACAAAAGTGCTATCAAATCATGATGCAAAAACTGTGGTTGCAAAACACATTTATGTTTTATAATGTGAATTTTTCAGCTAACTAGGCAAGAAACCATTTCTTAAATTTTGTTCCTTGAAATGATACAAATATTAATGTTCTATATAAATACTACTAACCAAGGATCCCTATTAAATCTTTTACAGTCTTTAAGTAACATGATGAATAATTTTTACATGCTTTATCAAGAATAATGACTTAATAATGTTTTTTTATTAGTATATCTCATTCTCCTTCAAGATTATGAAGCTCTTTCTTAAAAAACATTTTACAAATTTATATGCTTTAGCAGAGAGCACAAATTTGGCATGTCAAACATATTAATACTTATAAATTAAAGCTACAAGTTGAATGTTAAAAAGCTAAAAACCACTTTAACAAAATATTTGAGATGGAGTACCACTATTCCATGAAATTAATAGGAATAGATACATAGTATATGAAGTATATGATATTTATCACAGAAAGTAAGTATAGCATGTAAACTTAATCATTACTTTCAGGGATGTTAAAGGTTAAGCAGTATATTTTCATAGTATTCAATCTAATCTCATATGTCTTAAAAATTATTTTCCAAATGCCTGTGCAGGCAACATTTCTCATAACTATTATTCACAGTCCCTGTTATTGAGTGACACAGTGGACATCAGGACTTGAACTGTATTTTTATAACAAAAGACAGAACAAATCAAATGAATTTATATATAAGATATATAATCAAACTTTGTTGTCATTCCAAGATAACTACATTTGAGCTTCAGTAAGACTTAGAAAATTTAACAGATATATTTTGGTTAAATAAATCTAATTTTCCTAATATTTCGATATGTGATGTTTTTCAAAAAAAATTTGTTAAATATTTTCCTGTTCATCTGATATATCTCTAATCCTCCCCCAAAACTTTCCTATATATTTCCATTATTTGCAAGTTGTTTTTGACATTATATAAATGTAAGTATGAACTTTTCAAGTAAAATACCATAATTCATAAAACATATATAATTAAAAGGTCACCCACTTGCCAAATTGACATCTCTGCCCTATCAGCCTGAATACTGAAGTTCATTCCACTGAGTACATAGGCTCCAATGTCCCCTTCAAGAGGTAGAATCTAGGTGATTAGTATGCACCTAGACAGCTAGATCCACACAGGACTGCCCCAAAACCCCAATCTGAACTTGTGATTCCTTCCATCTCATCAGGACACCTAATTTTAGTCAGCTCTTGTTCTTTATCAACTTTTTCTTTTTTTTTTTTTTTGGTTCCAGACCCAGGAGATCACAATTTGATTTTTTTGTGACATCTCTGATTCTTAACAAGAGCTAGCCGTCTGCACAAACAGTGAGAAGCTGCTGCAAAAAGCAGTTACTTTAAAAAATAAACAATAACCATAAAACTTTTGAATAAGTAATGCATGGACATGGTATAACATTAGAAAGAGAATAATTTTTTCTTCTTATGTATTTTTTCTCCTCAACACCTCTAACACAGGTGTGTTTACGTTTTCTTCCTGTGTATGTTTCCAGAGATATTCTATGTTCATAAAAATATAATATCTATATTGTCTTTTACAAAAATGGCCCCATAACGTAAACACTATTGTAGACCTTGTTTTCTACTATTATATATAACATTTCCATATATGTATGTATTGTGCAGTTTGGAAACCAGGCAGTGGAGGGAGCATGGTCTGAGCATGAATCAGACAAGCCAATGGAATTTTCTTTGCTTCATTGAAGCAAGGAAACAAGGGGGTTGGACCTTTGTACCTCAATGTCAATCAGTTATGGTGGGGAGGAATGCTTTCTGGAAGTGGCAACTCCAGTCAGTCAAGTCCAATCAGCCATGTCCAGTCAGCCAAGTTCATCATGGAAGAAAGGCAGCCATTAGTTATGAAAAACCACATTCATAGCAACTGGAGAATGGGGACACTAACCCACTAACCAAGAACTGGGTCAAACATTACCTTACAATACATATGTTTTACTTTAATATTTTATTTGATAATTTTGCTTGATGCTCGCTTTTATTCCTAAATCCTTAAGGGGCAATCTGCCATATATCATGGTGAGGAAAATCCACAAAACAGACATCAATCCAGGAAAAGACTATAAGAGGTCCCTGAATGAGGCTCTCAACGAAGCCAATATCATACACCAAGTCTAATGCATAGCCTACAGCAGAGATCAGCAAACTTTTGAGACAGAAGAGCCAATCCTATCCCTCACAACAATTAAAAATTATTCGAGAGCCATAAAACAAATGTAATCACCATTATGTAAATAATATTCTTCAAAAATTTTATAAATAAAACTATGATAGTTTTATTTTCATTTTCAATTTTACTTCAGAGCCACATGTATATACCCAAAGAGTTGCATGTGGCTCACGAGCTGCAGTTTGCCGACCTCTGGCCTACAGGAAAAATGAACTTCAAGTCAAGCACCCAATTCCTCCATGCCCTCTATAGACCATGTGGTTCTTTACAGCAGAGGACATAGGACAGGCTATCAATTAACAGAATAAGGACACACACACACATACATGTGCACATGCACGAGGTCTCTCTCACACACACACACACACAAATAAATAATAAAAGAAAGAATAAAAATGAAACCTATGACCACTGAGGACAGAGGCAAAGGGCCTGGTCTATGTATGACAGGAAGAGTTCACAGTGCTAACAACGTAAACACTTGACACAGGAAGCAGAAATAGAACTCAGAGTGATATGTGAGAGTGTGCTCTAGAATTTTTTGAGGAAATGGGAGAGGGTGATGACTAGAGTGTTGCTTTTTAAAGGTAGTTGGAATCATATTATTTAAAAATTGACTTAGAAAAGGGCTTATATTCAAAAGATAAAGAAGTTTAATGTAAAATGTGGATAGACTAGGCAAAGAGATGCAGGGAGATGTACTGGAGATATGGATTAGAGTCAGAGTGTGAAATAATTGTAAAATAGCTACAGTGTTTTCATAATCAGAACAATGAGAAACCTTTTCAAATTGGAAAAAAATTGATTAGTTATGGTGACATATTAGAGCATAGATTTTGTTTTACTGGGCTGGAAATTTCATATGTTAATATGTTGGGTTAATTCAATACCATAATTCACAGAATGAGTTTCAGCAAATAATGTGTACACCCAAAAATTAGCATTGTATTCATGACATCATGTTTTTAAAACATTGTGTTGGGCCGGCCGAGTGGCGCAGTGGTCGGGCGCTGGCTTGGGAAGCCAGCGGCCCCAGTTCGGGTCCCACCTGTGACAGCCAGTGACATTGTCCTCAAAAAAAAAAAAAAAAAAAAAAAAATTGTGTTAACACTTATTATTTAAAGATAACAAGATTTTATTAGATAGAATTGCTGAGAACCTAAATGAAATATATTTTTATATTTTTATGTCACAGTGACCAAAATCCTTTTTTCACATATAATTTTTAAAATAGCCCATGTTTTCTTTCTTTTTTACATTTTAATACATTATGAAATTTAAACCTTTGTTTAATATACTTCTTAATTGGCAAATGGAGTCTTCCTTTAGACATAACCTTTGTGAATGCTTGATTAAAAATTTAGTCAAATGATTGTTGAATCATTTATATCCAACTATATTTCAAATATCACTTTGACCTGTGAATACAATTTGAAGACTCCGATCACTGTCACTGCCCTGGGACACTTTATGGGGTTTGAAGATATTACAGTTTCCTCACATTTCTTTCTACCTTTACTGACTCCCTGTATTTAAATACCTTTGCTATTCCTCCTTGTCTCCCCTAATTTATGTTTCTAGAATCTCTGGTTTTTCCGATCTTGAACCTCTTCACTTTTCTATGTCATGTAATCACTTGATTGTCATCCAGTCTCATGGCATTAAAAACCATCTATCCACTTGTGAAACCTAAATTTACATCTCCTGCCTTGACCTCACCCATGAACATTAAAGAGTCATATTTAAGCAACCACTCAATATGCCTTATGCATATCAAATTCACCATTTTCAAAACAGTTCTAATCTTGGTTCCATGCCTGCATCTTCTAAATTCTCTCCATATTAGTTCACGATTGCTCTATCTTTCTGATTGTTAAAGCCCAGTTTTGGAGGCCTCTAGAACACTTCCCTTCTCCCCGATCTGACCTCCAATCCTTCGACAATATTTTACTGGCTCAATATTTAAAATAGAACTAGAATCTTGCCTCCTCTTACAGCCACCATCTCAAATCAGTCATCTTCACCTGGGTTACTATAAATGCTTCTTAAAGCCTGATGCAACTCTTGGTCCTCTTCTGTTGATTTTCAATTCAGCTGCAGAGATATCCTGTTAAAAAGTAAATCAGATTATACCACTCTGTTCAAAAGCCTCCAAAGTCTCTAGTACCACTCAAATTAAAATAAAGTTTAAAATAGTGCACAAGGCCCTACGTGATCTGCAAACCTAGCTACCTCTCCAAAGTTATGTTCTAACACTTTCCCATGATTACTTCCTATTTTCACCACCCTGGTTTCCCTGCTGTATGTTTCATTGCTGGTTCAGAGCTTCTGCACTTGGTGCTTCCTATTGCTGAAATTCCCTCTTTCCAGTAACTGTATAGGACATTTTCTTGTGTTCCTTATGCCTTCATTCAAATATTAACTTCTCAGTGGAATATTACCCTCCTCTAACATCACCTATTCTTTTCTGTTTTATTTCCTTTATAGAAAACTAAAATCTAAAATACTGTATATTTTTATTGTTATTACTATTTTGCCTCTCCCAAATATAAGATTCATGAAGGCAAGGAAGTTTTGTTTTTCTTCTTTTTTTCATTGCTATATCTTTGCTTCTAGAACAATACATGGAATATATTTATGCATTTAATAAATATTAATTTAATAAATGAACACAATTATTTGATATAATGAATTAATTCTAAAGTGGTAAACAATTATAAATACATTGTGTAATGTCAAATGCATCTATAATTATGTGCCATAAAATAAACAAAGGAGTACTCATAGCTGTTTATATAATGTGCTCATTGGAGAATTATTCATAATATTTAAATATTTGAAGTAAGTTAATATTGAAGTAGATATTGTGCCTGCTTATAATGAAGTACAATAAAAGCATTGATATATACTATATTTAGAAATTACAAGAAAACATGAAGAAAATCCTTCAATTTCTCATGTCTATGTATGATGTGTATGTATGTTTGTGTGTGTTTAATTGAACTACTTTCCCTATGTTCTCACTATTTATAAATATAATTTGATGTTAATGCCTTAATTGCAATTGTGTGTGTGTGTGTGTTTGTGTGTGTGTATTTACTCCTTACAATCCATTCAGAGTGTCTGTGTATATGTGTGCATATAAATATATATATATACACACATATACGTATATATACATATATGTGTGTATATATATATATATATATATATATATATATATATATATATATATATGGAGAGAGAGAGAGAGATAAAGAAAGGATGGATGAATGGGGAGGAGGAAGAGAAAAAGAAAAGAGGAAAGAAGGAGAGGTAGGATAATATCAATTATGCATAGCAAATGTTAAAAGTAACTATAGATAATTATATAGCTATACAGATAGGTAGAATAGATAAGTGTAGATAACAGATATTTTATATATTTTCTTCAGAGATTTGTGTTACTCTTTGCGTTAATAGGGTATATACTAGAAAATATGTTAGTTGCATCTTCAGATGTTTAGTATGTAAATAAATTTGGCAGATCCTGTACAAATTGACTTTAAGTATAAGTTTTCTCATTTAGCAATGCTCACGCAGTTAAAATAAAATGTTTGCAGATATTTGATTATGTGTCAGGCCATAGCACTTTACCAGAAGCAATTATAGTGTTTGCTTTCCTACTTTCTCAAGTATGTCACACAGCTTTTATTTTTGGTATACTGTGGGGAGTTTTGTGGGAAATATTGAATTTCTCTATTGACACATCAGTTCACAGGCCACTAGTTTTCCAGTGTCATGTTGAAAATGTCCTTTCAATTTTTAATCACATACATGGTGAGGAAAAATAATGTAAGCCAAAATTAGAAAAGCAATAAAGATATTGTAAAAATAATCCGAAGACTTGACTTTGAAATATGCAAAGATGCAATTCACCCAAATGTTTTTTTAAAGTTCTTAAAAATTTGTTTCTACTGAAATATATTTTATTATTTTATATGCCTGTATTCAGATAATTATATACTCTGCAAGTACAGTGTCACCTTTTAGTTTTTCCAGTGAACACTGAGGTTAAAGAATCAATCACACCCTTGACAACATCAAGATTTTCTGCATTAACATGTTCTCTTGCCCTTGAATAGTGTCACTTATTTTTGTCTGGCTATTTCCTTCTCATATATATGTAAAATATTATATGCTGTTTCATTTTTGACTCATTTTCACATCTTCTCTCTTGTGTTTTACACATATGAGGTCCTTTTTGTTGTTTTGTTGAGGTGGGTTTTCTGTTTGCTTGTTTTTGTTTTTGACATTTTAACTACAGATAAATATTTCACTATTGTGCAACAATACTTCAAAGACAAAGTAGTATAAATCTCTACAAAAGAAGTGCTATTTTAAAGGACAAGATAGAAAAACAAAATTCTCTAGAAGGAATTCAAGTTAGTTTAGAGACATAGTCCTCCTTATTTACTCTCATTACACCCCAGGAACCTATGATCTTGTATAATTCCAACTGACGGAGAGGATGGGCTAAAGGTGACAGGCCCAGAAACCTTCAGGAAGTCACATGGAACACAACTGAGTAATCTTACCTCCATGTAGTAAATGATAAGGTTACAAGGGAATTCAAATATGAAAGAATTTCATTAGCAGCTTAAGAGTAGGTCAACATAAAGGTCTAAAATCTAATTTCTTCTAATTTTATAACCCAAACCACTCTGAAATCTCTGGAATATTGAGACTGAAAAATGTGATCACCCACAACTAAATCAGAATCTCTATAAACAAAATCAAAGGAAGAGTTGAACGCTATGTAATGTTTTATTTTATAACCTGGCGAGTTTTATTTTCATTCAGATTTTACACACTTGTGCTATTTAAATTCAGCTATTGCATCCTTTTACATAAACTAAGCCATGACAATTGTAATTATAAATGCCATGCATGAACAGTTACAAAAGATATAAACATAGAAGCTTAGGATCATTTAAGTTTACATGACACAGTAATTCTTCTTAAAGTATTTATCAAATGTAATAAAGTTCAGAAATATATGTACATCTATTACTGACCTAAAGGGATTTGTTTGTGCACATCAAAGCCAAATGAGACACAAACAGAAGTTCAAGGCAAAGAGAGGTAAGGAAAGGGCACCCAGCCCATAGACACAGGTGAGCTAGTACTCAAAGACCTAGCTCCCCAATGACTTCTAGGGAATAGGTTACATAAGAAAAAAAAAAATCTAGTCATGGTAGCTAAGGGAGTTGGAGTCATGGGCTCTACTGATTGGTGGGGTTGGGGCTAAAGGTAGTTGATCATTGCATCAGGTCCTAATGTCAGTCATGGCATGGTCCTGTCTGGTTTTGTGAGGATGTGGTCAGTAGGGTCTTTCTAAGTGATTAAATGATTAAGGGAATGGACATGCAGTATTGTGCAAAGGTGGAAGGATCTGGTTGAAAGAAAACAAGTGAGTCATAGTTCTATGAGACTGAACAAAGCTAGCTTGAGCTATGGAAAAAGTAATACTAAAGAAAAAGTCATACTGAAGAAATGAAGCTGTTGTGCAGTTACACATCTAAAACAATTTTGCTTATCACATCTAACAAAATAATGATTACAGATACAATACAAAAGATCTGACACTAGGAAAAAAGAGAGAATCGAAAAAACAAAGAAATCTAATTAAATCAGGCAATTTTTAAAATAGATTTGTGGAATTCAGTGATATTACTGTTGCTTTCCTAAAAATGCTGACTACTGTTTCAGAATCTTTATGTTTAGATATCTCTCATATTATATACTTATCAAATGGCATTAATTGTATTCAAATAAGTGATTATTAATGCTTTGTTGGTTAGTAATTCATTTTACAGCTTAATCTTTAAATAATTTTTTATTCATACCTAGGAAGTACCCTGTCCTTTGGTAGGCACTGAAAGAAGGAAATAACGAATAAGACAAAGCACCCGCCTGCTCTCAAGAAACTTGCCACCTTTTGAGGGAGATAATAACATGACATAATTTGCAATAATGCCTAAAAGAAAGTGCCATACAGGAGTCAGGGAAAAATGCTTTTGGGTTTCAATAAAGGAAGAGATTATTTCCTCTTAAAATTATGAGTTTGGCATTCTTTTTGCTTGACTAAGAATGAAATATAAAATATAAATCAAAACTTGTATTTGATATATCTTGGTGTTTTAGCATGCTTTGTGCATTTATTCTATACTGCAGCCCTAAAAGATTCACTACACATGTTTTCAAGTTGAATAACTAAATTAAAAACAAAAGCAACAATAAAGTTACTATTAGTTAATAGTTATTTTAATAAGAGATATCCCTCTAAGTATAGTTTACATAATTCACTACTTAGAAGCTGGCTTCTTGAAGTAGTTTCTTTGAAAGAAGAGCATGTTTTAGGCTAATTCTGCCTCTTCTATAAGAAAATATGGAATCAAATGATTTGATCTTTTTTTTGTTTTATGTTTTTATTTTTATGGTTAATTTAATGTCAAAATGTATTTTAATATATAATTAATTATTTTATTTAATTATCCATTATTTTTTTTAAAGATTGATATAATGGACATATAACATTATATTATGTTCAGGTATAATGATTTTATATTCCTATATATTGTGAAATGATATGACAGTAAGTCTAGGTAACATCTATCACCACATGGTTACAAAAATTGTTTCTTGTGATGAGAACTTTTAAGATCTACTCTCTCAAACTTTCAAATATATAATACAGAATTAACTATAGTCATCATGCTGTATATTACATCCTCAGGACTTATTTATTTTATAACTAAAATTTGTACCTTTTGACCACCTTCACCCATTTTGCCTCCCTCCTCCACCCACCTTTGAAAACCATCAAACTATTCTTTGTATTGGTGAGTTTGGTGTTTTGGTTGGTTTTAGATTTTGCATATAAGTGAGATCATACAGTACTTGTCTTTCTCTGAGATACTGTTACCTGAGACAGGGTTCTTGGTAGTCTTCACAGGAAAGAATTCAAGGATGTATCAAGTAGGTCAGGTGAACAAAGACAAGCAAGCAGTGGATTAAAAAAAAAAAAATAGTAAACTCTCAAACTGGTGTAAGAGCAGGCAGGCCCAGAAAAAGAGCAACAAAGCTGAGGAACAAAGATGTTTAAGATTTTATTCAAATGGGGGATGAAATATTCAAGTATTAGGGGTGGTTTTTCCCAAGGCAGGCCCTCCCTGACCACTGCTTCCTATCAGGAGGTGGGATTCCCTTGTTTTAACTTGGCCCTTATTAAAACTGTCATGACAACATAGGAGGTGGAGACTTTCTTTCCTGCAATGTTAACAGTATTATAATCCATTACAATTACCTGTAGCTGCACCTTTTCTTAAGAATGATCAATCTCCACCTTGGTTTATTGTACTTCCTGTTTCCCTTCCACCCTGCTTCCCTATTCTTTTGGCCTTAGTATAATGCCCTCAAGATCCATACATTTTGTCTCAAATAACAAGATTACCTTGTCTCTTATGGTTGAATAATATTCCATTGCATTTATATATTTTCTTTATTTATACATGCATCAGTGGATGCATGTGTAAATGCATGTAGATAGCTTCCATGTCTTGGCTATTGTAAATAATTATATAATGAATATGGGGTCCATATATTTTTTCATGTTAATGTTTTTCGTTTGTTCAGATAAATACCCAGAAGTGGAATTCCTGTGAGCCTATTACACAAATGCTTACCATTATGTTATAACTGACTACAGTATTTAGTATGATAACATGCTGTACAGGTTTATGGTCTACGAGCTATAAAGGAACAGAATTTGTCACCCCAAAATATGACTATTTGGCATAAGGACTATTTTAGGCTGGTTATTTTTAAGAAACAACAGGCATAAGATAAGCTCTGAAAACCAAGTAGAAGTTACCCTTTGTAAAATACAATTTTATCTGTAAAGGAAATCTCCATTTGTAAGGGTGTGTCCCACTCTGTACCAGTAAGCGGGAGAGGATGAACTTATCTCTAGAAAAGTTTATCAGTGGCAGGAGACAAAGACTTAAATCTACATAACAACCTTAACTTTGTTTACTGTGCTTTTCCTGATAGCCTCCCATAAGTGACTCCCATCCCCAGGATCATCTTTTGTCATCAGCTGAAGACAGTATTTAAGATGATGGTATTTTAGGTGGTGGCTTTAGGTATTTGGTAAGTTACTCAGTTTTATTGGGTTTCTTCCATGAGTACAGGAGGTATACTGTGGGAAGCCGACAGCCCCCCAGTGTCTGACAAGGCCACATTGCCCGGCTCAGCACTGGATGTTTGGGGTGCTGCCTTATGGTTGGTCATGTAATATCTCCTGCCTCTATGAACCCATGTGCCTTTCCTCCTATAGGAGACAATATACTCACTGCATTTATGGCAAGTTCCTGTGATACCCCAATGAGCTAACTACGCTGCAGCCAAAGACGGGTAAGATCTCCTAAATAAGGGGAGACAACCTAAGCCAGGTGGTAGTTCCATGGGGAACCCCTGAACTGAGATATTGGGGACTCAAGCCCCTTGGAAACTGAGGCACAGACCTCTGACAAACTCAGGCCAGAAAACTCAGGCCTGTGAGAAGCTGATGCACTTGCCTAAGGGCCCTGCTGTGAAAAGTCTCCTCAGAGGCCAAAGGTCTCCAGGCCATGAGAGTTCCAGGCAGCTTGCTGACCATGAGTTATGTTAACAGCCTTGTATAAATTCCTTCGTTTAGTGCCTTGTTGCAGCAACAGATACTGAAGCTTTAACTAAGAAACAGATACAGCCCTCTGTAGGATAGAGTGGTGTGAGACCCCTTGAATTGCTAGGTATTGTATTTACATAGGAATAAAACTTTAGATGCTTTTATCCTAAAACAAGGTAACAGCTAGTCTTTTAGTAATAATTCAACTATACTCCCTGAGAGTCTAGCTGCTGGAATTTGGGATAATGACTATGTATCATGGTAACCACTCTTTAGGAGATATATAGAGACAAGTCTATCCTTAGCATAAGATAGTCATGATAAACATTCTTTGGATGATAGGCAGAGACTGGGTCTGAGTCTCAGAGGTTATCACAGTGTAAGACAAGATAAATTCTTTAATGGAAGAGTAAGTCACAGTGCACCCTGGAGAGAGCACTTACAGGGGAGTAGAAGACTGTGTAAATCCTGAGAACTACAAACCACCAAATACTTTGTGATTGAGGTAATGGTCAAGAGTCCCTATAAAACGGACATGTTATTACATTAAAGTGTGACACTCCTGCGAAACTTTTTCGGGTGTCTCCGCTCTCTTTCTTTCTCTCTTTCCTTTCTTTTCTTTTTTCCTCACCGACTCCGTCCCACCCGAGGGAATCCCTGGTCCTCGCGGGGACCGGCCCCCCCGCAGTATACATGTTATACTTTTATTTGGATTTTCCCCATTAATCTCTCTAAGCCAAGAACCCAGAAGGGTAGAAGGAAAATTACTTTTCCTCCCCTATAGAACAATAGACTATACCATATAGCTTAAGTGTGTGGGAGGCTATAACATCTAGTTGTGTGTAAGTGCACTCTATGATCACACAACAACAAAATCACGTAACAGTGCATTTCTCAGAACAGATCCCCATCATTCAATGGTGCATGACTACAGCATTTTAACTATGGGTATGATGTCTGTTGTACAGCAAATCTCTAGAACTTACTCATCTTGCATAACTGAAACTTTATATTCATTGAACTGCATCTCCCTATTTTACTCTTGTATTTCATTGGTTTTATCCTATTTCATTTTTTTTGTATCAATGACAACATTCAAGTTTTTCATATCTGCTTGAATATTATTATTTTTTTATTTCTGACAGTTGGTTTAGTCACTTTTTTTATATTCTCATTTATCTCTGTGAACATAGATAGTTATTTTGGATCTACTTTTTGATGTGCATTTTTCTAGCTGATCTTCTTAGATTCTGTCATGCATTTTGGAATTTTTATTTCTAAGCTTATTTTGAATAGGGTTTCCCTCTCTTTCTGCCATGCTCTTTCCTTTCTTCTTTCATTTGCCCCTCCTTTCCTTCCTTCCTTCCTTCCTTCCTTCCTTCCTTCCTTCCTTCCTTCCTTCCTTCCTTCCTTTCTTCCTTGCTTTTTCCATGGATCTGTCTACCTATGTGATTCTCTCCTCCTTTAATTTTTATCTGTCTCTAATTACTGTTTTGTAGCTGCCTCCAAAAACTCATATCACCCTCCATTAAAACCATATCTTAAATAGTGTTTCTGAGTGACTACAGAATATTGGAAATATGGCAGATCCAAAAGCATATTTGACTCAGGTCCATGTAGGAAGACTATGTCTTTTTCTATCACCTTCCAGTTATTCTCAGCTTCATTTCATCGTGGGCTTGGGTTATGCTTCATCCAAATGCTTGACTCTGGAATTCAGTTTTCGAAAAGTTGTTTTGGCCCCTCCGTATATCCACCTGTTTCATGACTCTGAACCTACATGTGGTCTCAAGCATGCTCACTGTTCTGTGAGGCCACTCTGTCTCTGTTTCTGGTGTGTAAAGAAGTTTTCTCTGAAATTCTGCTGTCTTTTAATTTCTATTTCTTAACATGTATATTTACAGTAAGAAGACTTTTTGAATATATTTAAAATTTACCTGAAACTAATAATAAAAGTAAATTAAAAAATAAACATTAAAACAAACATCTAAAAAATTTACTGTACCATGTTAATCTATAAGTCCTTATTTGGTCTTCACGAGACAACTTTCAGTTAGTTATTATAAATTATGTAATGAAAAAACTGAAGTATAAAAATCTTAAGTTACTGGGTTATAAAGCAGTGGATCTGGGATTTGAACCCTTATAATTCAGACTTCAGAAACCTATTTGCATTCTATTCTACCAAACTTACCTTCTCAGAAACTAAACAAATATATTTTTATTCTCCCTTTTACAAATAAAACTATAGGGTAGGTATTTGAGGTCAAAGACATTTATCCTCTCAAATGCTTCTTTACTGTTATCACATATCCACTTTCTAAATCCAGGGAGCCAAGAAAGTCCCTACTGAAAATAATAGCTCAGACATATTTTCAAATGTTGTCACACAACAGTGTTATCGATAGAGAGCATTCTATAATTACAGAGAGCACCTATAATTGAATCCACATTATAACAAAGTCACATAGCATATCAAAAGGCTAGGAAACATGTTTTCTTTTATTTTGACAAGTATAGCCAGATGTGAAGATGATAATAACCACCTATAAAAATCTTTTTAAATAAGACCATACTCATCAGCTTCTTTTCACATTTAACAAATTAATCATTTTATTTTAAAAAAACCTGGAAAGGACTTTTTTTTTTGCTCAATATTGTGCAATGTAATTCTCTTAAAAATGTATATATATATACATATATATATATACATCAGAAAGCATTGATATGACTTATTATGCATAAATATTTCTTCTCCAAGGAAAAATAATCCTACAACATGTTAATTTATTTCCACATAACATAAGGGAAAAGAAATTAGGCAATTTATTAGTAAATTTAATTTTCTGTTAACACCCTTTTATAAAAAGTCATCATGTACTTAAACAAAGATTAATGTATCTTTAAAAGGAATATGGCTTCTTGCAATAAAGGCTGTAAGCAACAACATATTTGAAAATATGTGTGTTTTTTTGTTATTGTTCTTTTTTACCAAGTATCTTCTTGCAAGACCTTCCAACACTTTGTTTTTCTTAATACATTTTGAAAAAGCTGTTGGCCAGGAGACATTATTGATTTTCTAAACTATTTCATATATTCAGTATTTACTTCTAGGAATAGATGCTATAAAAATAAGCAGGGAAAATCATTTTTGAAGATATTCTTTTTAAGTCAGTTTACTCCTAGAACACTAACCAGTGAACAGTGATTTCTCTCATCACATATATATTTTATGTAAAATACACATGATGACCTGCCTTCCTTCATTAGTAAAGATGATACATTATATTACTTTTGCAATCTGTATTGTGTGCCCTCAATAAATACTATGCTAATAGCTACTAACATGATGATGATATAAACAGTAAAGCCCTGTGAACACTTACAAGGATTTTTTTTCTATGATTTAGTTTTTTTCTAATTATTTCAATTCATGTTTTACATGTACAAATTTATTTTAAAATAATATTATTCTTATTGATTAAAGAAATTTCAAGAGAGATATTTAGCGTGCGCGCGCGCGCACACACACACACACACACACACACTGCAATTAAATGCCCATTTCAACTGCTTAAACATAACTTTTTTTTTATCCCCTGTAATTATTTGAAATGAGAATTTGTCTTTGTCTAAATATTTTACTTAGACAATAAACATAACACTGGTACACTGGTTAAGGTGACAAGCTTTTATTTTAGTGAGACCACAGCTGAAGTTTAATCCTGCCAACTGCCTTTAGAACTTGGGCAATTCACAAACTTTCTAAGCTACAATTTCCTCATCTGAGTTTAGATCAACAATAACAAAACCTTAAGGGTATTTTGTTTTTGTATGTGTCAAATAGGGCAACAGTTTAGCATTAAAAATGCTGTTAGACCTCCCATTGGAATGCAGTCTTGTTTTCTGTCTTTTTCACTGCCGTGAGGCAATAATGCAGAGGCTAAGATCCTGCCTGGATTCTGCAGTCAGATGTCTGGTTTCAAATCTCAGATCTTACATTGTGTGACCTTGAGCAAGTTACAGCAATTAATGAACGTAAGTCTCTGTTTGCTCTTCTGTTAACATGGGACCTATAATAACAATACCTGCTCATAGTGTTTTTGTGAGAATATGGTGACTTAGTGGTTTAAAACCACTCAGAAGTAGCCCCTGTTACTGTTATTACCACAGCATACAATAGCTCCTGCTATATAGTAGATGCTGATAAAATGCTGTTTATATAGTAAATAAAAGCTAACATTTATTTTTATCTTTACTAATTTTATATTTTAAATTTAGTTTGTTTGTTATTGAAATTTATTTTAGGCATAACAATTTCTTATTTCAGCAATGGAAAATTACAGTAAATTATGTCTCAGAAAATTGTCTAAATTTATAATTCCAGACAAAAGAGGTCTGTCTCACTCCAAACTTGCTTTCCATGACCATCCTCATTTTTTATTATTTTTATGAAAACATATTAAATGTCATATATGTTGAACAATTATGTGTAAATATATACTTAAGTTTATAAAATTTTATAAATGTATAAAATGCATAAAATAACAAGAAACTTTGGATCAAAATACAACTCTATTTTGGTCTCTGACAGTCCCTTCAAATCATTTAATGCTATAAACTCCCCTGCCCCCTTTTTTTTTTTTTTTAAAGATTTTATTGGGGAATTGGCGGAGGGGAACAGCGTTGGGGAATCGGGGAAGGGGAACAGACAAGTTGCTGTCTTTTTGTTCTTCAGTTTAGTTGCGGAGGATGTTGCTTCACTGTTGGTATCGTCATTGCGCTCTTCCCGGATGAGGCAGATCGGTCGCTGGCCTCTGGATGTCGCTCATCGCAGCTATTGGCAGCTCATGCTTGGCTGCCAGCCGCTCACGCTGGCTGCCGGCCACTCACTGTAGCCTATGGCAGCCCACTGCAGCAGGGGCTCGCACAGCCCAGCTCCAGGTGGAGCTGTTGTTAGCTGTAGAGGGCAGTGTCACTGGCCCTCATGTGGGATCCGAACCGGTGCCGCTGGCATCCCAAAACCAGCGCTTAACCAATGTGCCACTCGGCCGGCCCTCCCCTACCCCTTAATGTAGACTAGTACAGGGCAATAACTTTCCTGATAATTGCCAGATATTAAAAAGCTCTTTTAATAACAAATAGAAAAAAAATGCATCTCAAGCCAATAATTAGAGCACCCCATCACATGTATGTTTACATCTTGTTGTAAATTGATTTAGAATGACCTCTTCCCTCTTCCTCTCTGGCCTCTTTTGCATGGTTCATCTAAGTGGTGAAGGGATTGGGGCAGGATTGATTTCTTTTCCTCCTTTTTCCCTGCTCATCCCTCCTGCACTCACTGGAGCTGTTTTGTTCTCTACTAGGGTATGAATAATGGAGAATAAATGGGGGTATGAGGCAGGACAGTGCTTCTTAAACTAGGTGACCTAGAGTACTGTATGTCTGCTAAGCAGTTAAAACCAGGGCCCCTAAATTGCCTGGAGAGGGTTGTGCTAATTTACTCAAGAGCAGGTTGTATTTTAGGTCTTCAGCAGTTCCTTCCTGGGCTACCATTCCTGCACTTTCCATATGGGGTTGCCTGCCTTTTTATTCTAAGGGGTAACTTCATTTTCCTCTGTCAGCTGCTGGGTGGAATAAATGCAACCTCTCTGCTAAGATTTGCTACTCCATCTGAAGGGAGTCCTACTGAAAATGGTCTGTGGCAAACCCACCATGGACAAAAGATCCAGTGGAAGCATTCAAAAAATCCAACGAACTCTGGAAGTTATCTGTGCTCTGTTGCTAAAGTAGTGAGCCCTGTAATATCTCATTTACAACCTAGAATGCCTGAGAGAATAGGTGGGGGGTGGGAATTCAGGCCTCCACCCACAATTCCACTATAGCTTTTTAAGATGTGGTTCAGCCATGGGTCCTTGGTCAAAAAGCAACGGACATATTTACATATTCTAGTTTTTCCAAGCTCTGATCAATAGGGTAATAGCCTCACAGAACTATTTTACAAAATATCTTCTTCTCATATTCTGATCTTGATCAGATCTTTATATATATATATGTGTATATATATATATATATATATATATATATATACACATATATATATTCATATTCTTGGGGGAGGTGGTGGAACTCAAAAGTTGCAGATCATTTTCTCTGACAAGCTTCAAGTGCATATCGGTCTCACAATCATTTTGGTATCTAATTCTGTCTCACTGACATTTCAATAGACACTGAGGAAGAATGAGTCTTTTTAATGTCCTGTTGTAAAGATTTAAAATGCAGGAAACTAACATATTTGTGTATGCAATGGAAATTGTTGAATGTACTATATTTTTAATGGACTGTATAAATGCAAATTGAAAAAATATTTCTTGAGGCTTTATATTTTACTTTTATAAAGAAAGAGTATCATATTCAGATTAAACAGAGACAGGCACCATCATGTCAGATTTACTCCACGGAGAGGATATTAAAGCCTGAGTATTCCGAGTAAAAAGCACATCATAGCTTTTCAAACACCTAATTTCTCTCAGTGGTGTGGGAGATATAATGACAGGTAGCACTTCTGCAATTTAAGTGGCTCTTATACATCAGCTGCTTTTAAATAGCATAAACTGCTTTGCACTTTTTAATTTTTCAATCTTCAGGGAAGAATAAGAGTAGAGCAATCATATACATAAAATCATACTTTTTTTAGTCTTTCAAAGCAACGATTTGTGACTCTAATAGTACAAGGTCGCATATAATGTGTTTGCATTCTTTTAGGCTTTTGCTGTGGTTAGGCTAAAATATCTAAAGTTATTTTTCTTATACTAATATATGCTATTGGATCATGTATGATAAATAGGGTATGGTCTACTCGACTTTACAAAGAAAATGAAATATGTAAGAAAAGATAATACCAGGTAATAAAAATCAGTGGCTTTATTATGTTTAATATATGTTATTGCCTATGTGGAAGATGTAAAAAAAAAAAAAGATAATTTCTCTACGGTATCATCAGCTAATCTAGAAAAATGAAACTGAAGATCTCTGTACAAAAGAGCCAATCTTAAGGAGTGACAGTGACAATACATTTGCAAATTAAGATTTCTTCATACTGTAGATTTGACACTGGGTACATTTAGAGATATTGACTTTGATTTTACTTAATTTCTGTGACAACTAAACATTGTTATCTAATTTGTGTTTTTTGGAATGGAGTAATGATGATCAGTTCCTTTCCTTAGATCTTCAAGTATTTTGTTTTGCCATTGCAAATTCTTTCAATTTTGAAGGCTCAATGTAAATTTATAAAAATGTATTAGAACTCTGTAGTAATTATAATATACAAACATCAAGAAATATTAAGTTAAACCATATGAAGTGTTATTTTTGTAAGTCAAAATAATCAAATGTTAGCAACGTCATATAGTACAAACTAATGCAAAAATGCATGTAGTATAAACTCTATCTTGAATTATGACTGCAAGGAGGCTTTGGGAATTAAGAATAGTTATCAAGTGAAATAGTATTTGAAAGTAGAAAGGAAGAATAAGCATTACAATAGATGAGAGTGAAGAAAATAAATTTTAGACTAAGTGAATAACACAGGCAAATAAATTTTGATAGCATTGGTAAATAAAAAGGGGAGATCAGAAAGTATTGGGTTGTTGGAAAAGTCATGACACATTTTTGCAATGAAAAACAGAAAAAATACGTCATGACTTTTCCAACAACCCAATATTAAGGGGGTGAGTGATAAATGAGGGTAAAAGGGATTAAATATATGGTGATGAAAGGAGAACTGACTCTGGGTGGTGAACACGCAACACAGATAATGTATTACAGAATTGTACATCTGAAACCTATGTAACTATTAACAATTGTCACTCCAATAAACTTTAAAAAAAAATTAAGGGACCAAATCAAAGTAGGATTCTGAATGAGAAGGGAAAGGAATAATGCAGTTTCTAAAAGAGAAATGTTATAATGCATAGGAGACTTGACAAGTGTTCTAGTTTTTTTCTTCAGGTGCTTGAAATTTTGAAATTAGGATTGACCCTGTGAGCTGCTTAGACCAATGCCTGGTAAATTAAAAAGATATGTGGTGCTTTCTTATAGAAATTTGAAGAGTCTGCATGAAATTTTCATGAACACAACCCTGTATCATGGTGAATGTAGGAAGCATGTGTTAAGATGAAGCTTCACTCAGCCAATAAACCCTCATGGCTGATAAGCCAATTAATTATGTTCATACTGCAGTATGAACTACCTTATCCTATCCAGACAGATACAGGGAATGACACATATCAGCTGATTTTAGGAAAATATTTTGTATAACAGAGGATTTAATTGAAGATTCTAAGAAAAATGTATCAGACTTATTGTCCATTTATAATTTGTTTCAACTACCAAAGGGAAAATATCTAAATGCCTAATGAGATACTTATTAAATATATTATGAATATATGTATAATTTACAATTGGCCACTAAAATGATTTTTACTTTGACTTTATGGATATAGATATGCAAGCACTATATATAAACATATACACATTATATATATATGACTATTCTTAAGGGAGGATAGACTGATCATGGAAGAGTTTTAATGAAGAACAGAGACATTGCCTGCCTTCATTCAACAAATAATCAATCAGTAGCTACTCTATGTCAAGCACTATGTTTGACACTGAGAATAAATTAGAGAATCAGAAAGGAAAGATGTTTCTTAAATTCACTCAGCTTAAAAATTAAAGAGGCATGGTGACTGTGACAATATTTCCCCCACACTAATAAATATATGATAACAAATTCTGTGAAAAAAAATACTGAGTAAAAACGATGGGCCTAATATATATTGGAGTGGCAGGGGAGTGTTTCTGTAAGAAAACATAAAGATCAGGATCAGACTTGATAGACAGTCTTTCCAGCAGAGGCAGAGATGTATGCATGTCCTGGAGGCAGGGAAACATATGGCCTATTTCAAGAAATATGAGTGGGGAAAACAGTAATAGGGAGAGATTATCAAGGGAAGCAAGGGTTAAATCTTGAACATGTTATTTTTGCGATAAACACGTGCATCCGGAGGTTGGAAGAAAACAAAGGTAAAGGATATCAATCTATGAATTAATAGCATAAAAAGACTTTCAGTGATGCATGGATGGGATCATCCAGAAGCTAACAGTGAGAGGAAACTGGGCCCTTGAGGAACTCCACCATATAGAGATTCCAGAAAGGATAAGTATAAAGAATCATGAAGGCTTTTTTAGATCTCACATACAAGTAATATAATACAGTATTTGTCTTGGAACTCATAGAAACAGAGAGTAGAATAATATTACCAGAGGCTGGAGAGAGGGTAGGGAATTGGGGAGATTTTGGTCAAAGTGCATAAACTTTCAGTCAGAAGATGAATAAGTCCCGGAGATCTAGTGCACAGTGATGTGATTATAGGCAACAATACTGTATTATATACTTCAAAGTTGCTAAGAGATTAGATCTTAAATGTTCTTACCACAAAATGAAATAATTATGTGATTTGATGGAGGTGTTAGCTAACCTTATGGTGATGATCATATTGCATTATATAATTGTATCAAATCAACATGTTTCATACCTTAAACAATATTATATGTTCATCCAAAAGAAAAAAGAACTATGAAATGTCTGAGATTTTGCCCCACTTGCAAGCTAAAAATTTAGCCTGTTACAATAACATTGGTGGAAGACGAGACTCTGACTCCATACCCACATCTCAGCAAGTACCATGAGTGTCAGCATATTTGCAACAGTTCTTACCCCAAAGTCCCACAGGTCACTCTACATGTGGGCTCAGAGTGATGCCTACATATATATGAACTATATTATAGGCCAGAAACCCTGAGATGAGGAAACTTTAACCTTGATAAAGGGCAGTAAGTCTTCCTCCTCTTTGCTCTGAAGGAAGACATTCCCTTTCTTATACTGGACAATAAGCATGCTTCCAAGGCTGTTTGCTATACAAATATCATTGTGCAATTAGAGTAAACCAGCGTGCAGTTAGTGCCTCACACAAAATGGGCAGAAATGCTAATGATCCAGAGAGAACAGTCTCTCGACAGTAGGGAGACTTCATAGCACACTAGGGAAAAGTAAGAGGAAAACAAATGTAGAAGCCAAGGAAGGAGTGCTAGCATATGGAAAAATCAGCGGTGGCAAATGGTGTTGAGAAATCACATCAGATAATACCTGAGGTACCTATTATATTTAGCAAGATGAAAGCTATTATCAGTGATTCAGTTAATATTTTTGATAGTGTAATACAGAAAACAATTGAATTAACTTGAGCAAGAAAGGAAGATGATTGCTCCCCCCTCATTAGTTGTGGGAGTCCTAATTACACATGAGTTCCTTGTGTAATGATTAATAGCATCTTCATTAATTGACAATAGTGAGCTGGTTTGGACTATAAACTGTATTCAGTTGATACAAGAGTCCATAAAAGTAAAATAAGAGCAGAGTACCAAGGAACAAGAATGATAGGAACCCAGACTGCTCCAAGGTCCTTTATCAGGAGGATCTTATGGGTGTTTTCTGGAGGGATACTGATCAGTGACAGTTTTTAGTTTCTACATCTCACTATTTAAGTATTTAAATCCTTTCTAAAGATGTATAAATAGTTTACTTTCATTTAGCTAACTTTGTGCTTATTTTAATCAGCCCAGCCAGGAGCTATCAAAAGGAGAAAATACATTTTTACTGGAGGAATCTTAATGAGCCAGCAGCTATCTCACTTGATGTTTTCTACTTTGATCATAAAAAAAAAAAAAAAAAAAAAAAAAAAGAGAGAACAATTTAGGTGGTACTGTGGGAGTAAAACTCAGATTAGATTGGGTGTAAATATGAATGAGAAAAAAATGGAGACTGCACACCCAGACAATTCCTACAAAATATTTGGCTGTAAAAGGAAATAGATGAGTGTATTGGCCATAAGATCAGGGTGGCAGTTGGAGATTTCAAGGACTCACACAGATAGCAAGGGGTTGAAGATATAGGAGGCTGTTTAACAACTTATGTAAATTCTCAGAGACATTAACAGTGGTGAGGATCCACTGGACATAAGGAGAAATTTGTTCTTGATGGGAGAAAGGCATTTCATCCATTGTAAACAGAGATGAAAAGGCAAACGTGGCTATAGATAGAGGTGAATTTAGAGATTTGATGTCAGGAAGATGAGAAAGCTCTGAGCAGATGACATTTACTCTTTTTTTTTTTTTTTTTAAGATTTTATTGGGCAATCGGGGGAGGGGAACAGCACTGGGGAATGGGGAAGGAGAACACACAAGTTACTGTCCTTTTGTTCTTCAGTCTAGTTGTGGAGGATGCCACTTCACTGATCCATGTTGGTATCGTCATTGCGCTCTTCTCGGGTGAGGCAGATTGGTTGCCGGCCGCTGGATGGCCTCTCGCAGCTGCTCTTGTCAGCTTACGCTGGCTGCCAGCCACTCACGGTAGCTCATGGCAGCCCACTACACTTGGGACTGCAGCCTGCGCAGTGACCAGTAACTCATGGCAGCCCAGCTCCAGCTCTAGCTGTTGCTCATCATCTCAGTAAAGGGCACAGTGTCACTGGCACTCATGTGGGATCTGAACCGGGGCCCTGCTGTTCAGAGCTGGTGTCCCAAGCCAACTCTTAACCAACATGCCACTCAGCCGGCCCAACATTTACTTTTTTATGTGAACCATAAAATAAGAGTATATGCTGAGAATCAAGTGGGGGAAAGGATAGCTTTAGAATTAAGGGTAGGGAAGACATGTAGTTGTTTCAGAAGCTAGAAAATTGAGGACAAAATAAAACTTCTGGGCAGTTCCAAGACCCCAGTTTATATTATTATTCATAATTGTATAGTGTTATTGACTTTACAATTATGGCATTCATAGTGACAGGGACCATATTTGCATCAATTCCAAACCAAATAATGGCATATGTAGTCTATTGATAGTACATAACATTTTAAATCCCAGAGAATCTGATTATTAGAAGTATTTTCTGGCTTTCTTTCTCAAAACATATTAGTAAAAATTACTGGGTGATTTTTTTTCTTTTTTCTTTTTATTCTTGAACATATGACAATTTTAAATCTGGAGAGTAAAAATATTTTTAGATGAAATAATAGGATTATAAAATCACTCTGTTCTCTCCATAAGTCTCATGTCTCATGCATTATTCATGAATGACAAGATATGGATACCATCATATTTTCTAATAGGAAGAGCATTTCGTACTGAGAAACCAAAAGGTATCAGGGGAGAAAGTAGGAGAGAAGGAAACAAGATAATGCTTATTGGCTTGTGTGGCCTAGTTCAGAGCATTCACATAACAAACATTGGCTGAATGGAAATGAAGAAGAAGAAGAAGAAGAAGAAGAAGAAGAAGAAGAAGAAGAAGAAGAAGAAGGAGGAGGAGGAGGAGGAGGAGGAGGAGGAGGAGGAGGAGGAGGAGGAGGAAGAGGAGGAGGAGGAGGAGGAGGAGGAGGAGAATAAATGAGTGAATTGAGTGGGATCAAGACCAGAAAAATAAACCACAGATTTAATTTTTAAGATTTCTTATTAAAGATATAGAATATTCATTTAGCTAGACTATCCCCTGGACATTATTTCTCAGAAACCTAAGGATGATGTTAGGTGCAGGATACAAATGTATCTCACAATATTTCATGCATTAATTATCTCCTTCTCCTATGGCAGTAGTTCTTTATGTGTTGTAGGGAGAGGAGAATCAAATCAGTCAAATTTCTATAGTAGGTCTCTTCATTTTCTCATGGGGTGTGACATTTTAGTTGTAGGAATTAACCATATTTTAAAAATCTGATCATATCATCCATGATACATATTTCTTGTCATCCTTTAAACCCTTCCCTTTTTGTATTCTCAAATTATCCATTTCCCTAGGAATCTATAACTTCTTCTTTAAGAAATAAAATTGTTTGAGAGTTCCCACTCAGGTCTGTGGTGGGCTATATAAGAGTAAATTTAGAACTTATTAATATCCTTCTATACATCTTTATCATTGGTTGACATTTTTCCCCTGAAAAATATGTGATATACATGAAAAATATGAACTCATCTATAATCATACTCTGAGTCTATATATCAAAACTGATAATAGTTTGCTGTGTGCAGAGGTTATTTGTCCTTCTCTGGTCTCTGGTATGACAACACTTCATATCTTAGGCCAAAATGAAGAGTGTAACAGATACTGAGAAAGATGGGTTAAAATAATTACTTTGTGACTGTGGAGTTTTTTACTTCTACTTTTTACTGCCATATAGTTATATTTTATGCTTTATCTCTTCATAGATTTATAGTTTGTATTGCAACATAGTATTTAGCACTACTATATTACTTATTTGTGCTATATTCTTTTATCTTGACTTACTCTTCTTTCGATCAAAGTACTCTGTTTTGCTCTGTTTAACTAATTGTTGGTTAAATTCTAACTTCTCCTTTCTATTGACTTGTTATTAATATTTACTATTATTATTTTAATTTTAGAAATTATGCTATACTACCAAATTAAAATCTAATGTAAATTATTCCGTTTTATAACTTTCCAATCATATATATATATCATACATGATATATATATACCTCATATATTATATATATATGTAGTGTGTGATAAAAATATGATAAATACTTAAATAAATATATTTATTACAGTTAAAGACACATTGCCTTTAATTACCTTCAAAACACTCCTCCTCATTTAAAATTTCAAACATACTTATCCCATCATTCTTGCCACTTCCTGAAGCAGTCTGGAAGTCCTCTTTTGTGAGTGTCTTTAGTTGTGCTGTCGTGGCTGCCTCAATATCCTGAATTATTTTGACTTTGGGGAAGAGCCAGAAGTCGCACAGTGCCAGATCCAGTGGATGAGGACACACCATAATGTTTTTATTTGACAGTAATTGCCATACTAGATGCAATGTGTGACACGGAGCATTGTCTTGATAGAGGATGAAATAGAGACATGAAAGAGGACTTCCAGATTGCTTCAGAAAGTGGCAAGAATGATGGGATAAGTGAGTTCAAAGCACGGGGGAGTATTTTGAGGGGGGTTAATGGTAATATGTCTTTTGCTGTAACTTTTTTTAAATTTATACATTCACCATATTTTTTTATCATACCTCATATATTAATCTCTCCAAGACATTATTGATATTTTCCCCAAGTCATTTCTATGTATATTTGCTTCTGTATTTATCTTTCCATTTTTTTCTTTATAATTATTTGTCATTTTTCTTAGGCCTGCAGAATACTAATTAATACGCCCTTGTATGTGGATCTTCTGGTTTCAAATTCTGTCAGTTTTATTTTACTGAAAATACATTCCTTTTACATCCAAATTGTATTTACTCTGTATAAAATTTTGGGCTATCACATTATATTTCAACATAAAGAATCCATTTTATTGTCTTCTGTGTTCCACTGTGTAATTGAATAATATGATTTCATTATTGGTACTACTTTAAAAGTGATCTTTTTCCCTGGTTATTTTAAAGATTATTTTGTTGTTTTTGATACTGTTTTCCCTAAAATGTGGCTTTAAGTTGCTTCTTCCTGATTTTCTCTTGCATCTTCTTTTATCCAAGTAGAATTATGTTACACTTTTTCATACTGTCCTCATTATCTCTTCTATCTATTTTGTATTTTCCATTATTTTGTCTCTCCATGCATCATTTGGATATTTTCTTTGGGCCTTTCTTTCTCTCATTGGCAATTATACTCATATGATGTGAATTCAGCAAAAGAGTCTACATTATGATACAATTTATAGGTGAAGAAGACAAGGTATGGATACAAGGTCAATCTATAAAACTAATTTTTAAGTCTATCTACAAGTAGAAAAGTAATATAAAATGAAAAAAATTAAAGTGTCAATTGCAGTGTATCAAAAATCAAACACTTAGGAACAAAACTAAACAAAGATGTGCAAGATCACTGTGCTGCAAACTAGAAAACAATGCTGAGAAGACCTAAATTTAAAGAAGCGATACACCTTCTGGTATGCTAGACGCTTCTTCTCTTGATCTATGATTGATTAAAAATATGTGAAAATCTGTATAGTTATATATTTATGATGTTCATAATTTTCTTAATCTGTTATGCTTTACTGAAACATTCATTAGAAAAAGTAACAGTTACCATGAAAGAACTGTAAACAGGCAATTCCCAGAGAAATAAAAAGGATAACACCTACTGTCGATATAAAGTTATATTATATATATATATATATATATATATATATATATATATATATATATATATTTTACATATATATGTATATGCATATAAAGTTATAATTATAGATATAGATGTACAGATGTACATTCATTCACATGAAAAAATGACATGGACAGCTTTAAAGGAAATTACTTGCTAGATCCTCAGCTTACATGAATTCCCCTTCCTAAAACTGATCTGCCAAATATGTGTCTTCAGTCAAGAAACTGTGAGGTTTTCCTTTTCCTCTTCCACTTAAAAAAAGGAAAATATTTTCACCCATTTTGAATTTCAGTATCATGTCTTAAGGTGTTAAAACTTCCAAGACATCAAAGAGAAAGACAATTTGAAACACTGATCAAAGCCACTTTGATCAAGGCAGCATACACCCATTCAGGCTTCATAGCTTTCCTTGTCTCAGAGATATTTCTGTTATGGAAAAGCATTACATTTACATTAAAATTGGATCTTTGACCTATAGTGATATGTTCCAAATTCAGATATTTTGTTGAGTAGGGCAGCAAGAGAGATGACAGTTTTACTGTAATGATATTGCTTTTCCCATACCCTCTCCATTCTCAAAAAATGCATTGTTCTTACGGAAGTGTCCTGAGGCAGCAGAAAGATCATCAGTAAGGAGTAGTGAAGAATGTGGCACAGGGCTGGCCGAGTGGCGCAGTGGTTAAGCGCTGGCTTGGGAAGCCAGCGGCCCCGGTTCGGGTCCCACATATGAGATGAGGGCTAGTGACACTGCCCTCAAAAAAAAAAAAAAAAAAAAAGAACGTGGCACAAACTGCACTCATATAACAAACTCATAGCAAACACATGTTTACCCTAACATCACTTAATTATAGCTTCATTGATAAAATATCCCTATAGGTCAAGATTTCTCAGCATTTATATTATTGAAAATATGAGCCATATAAGTTTTTGTTATGGGGAACTGTCCTGTACATTGTTGGGTTTTTAGCAGCACCCATGACCTCTACACACTATATGCCAGTTGCATTTCTTCTGACCAGCTGTGACAATCCAAAAAGTCCCCAAACATTACCCCAAATCCCCAGGGTTGCAAAATGTTGCTCTGTTGAGAATCACTGCTCTGTGTGAAAGATAACCAAAGTCTGCATATCAAATCCTTTTGTAAGAGAGCTGATTTCAAATTTGTTGCTTTACCATAGTAGAGAGGGAGATCTAAAGAATTCATCAGTCAATTGATTATTGATGGTAATTATATAGTAGGCCATTATTGATGTTTGACCTATGATTACAAAGTTATAAATTCAAAGAATGAGTTTAAATAATTTCCTGGTTCCACCTATGCATGAACTATACATGTGCAGATTTTCCCAACACTTATATCTATAAATACAAAAAATAGGATTAGAATTGATTAAATGAGAATAATTGAATTAATTAGTGTAATTTATTATTCTTGGATTAGTAATAAGGAACTTAATTTACTCAAATGGGTCATATAAAGAAAACTAGCTTCATAAACTTTATAAGATATATTGTTAATAAAATTATATCCTTAATAGTAATATATAATAATATTAGAAATATGTTTATTGTGAGCTACTTTGCTCTAATAATGATTATAAAAATAACTAATTTTTGAATAATTGTTTGAATACTTGGCACTATGACCACAGGGAATAATAAAAATACATTTAAATTTAATATTTTTTTGCTTAGAGTTGTATGATAGTGGAATGTATAAGACTTTCAAGAATAAACATATGCTACTTTAAGATCAAATGCTATAGGAAGAAAGGAATGAAAGGTAGGAGTTCCAGGGGGAAAAAAGTGAAATAAACTTTCTGGCTCTTGTAAAAGAACTAGTTCATGAAAAAAATGAGTTCGGTATTCTAGGGAAACTTACCCTTCTAAGGAATATTAACGGATGTAACTAATTATATATTCTAGATACACTGTCAAGAGCAATTGTAAGAGGTTCTGATAAAGACTTATGAAGAACAGAATGTCAGAGGAAGCCTGATAAGGAATTATGAAAAAACACAATATCAGAGTAAGCTTAGTGTAACTATGCATACAAATGGAGTATCTGCTGCCTACTTACTAAAAGTGGGATATACTTTACTACCTTCTGCCTTTTTAATCCTAAGCACATCTCTTACCCTTAACCCTCAGTTTCTTATATTTATAGTAAGAATAAGAACAATCTGATTTGTTTGTTGTGAGAATTTTAGTAAGATTAATGTTAATTCTTGTCCTTTTATACTAATCTTAAATTTTCCTTGAAATAATGTATTACTAAAAATCTATTCTTTTTGTGATAGACCATCTGTGTCTCGTCTCTGCGCGGATGGGTCTAGCTTCCTTGAGAGGACCGGCTGGGACTCAGAAAAAGAAATAAAGAGCAAGAGACAGGGATAGTTTAAAAAGCAATGTATGGGGAATATAATTAATAATGTTGTAAATATTCTGTGGAATGTCAGATGATCATAAGTCTTGTTAGGGAGACCATTTCATGGATGGAGTAGAGGTTTGATCACTGCACTGTATTACTAAAGTGGAGGTGGTATACCTACTGTATTTGAATATATATAGATAGTCACGGGATGTGGATTATACTGTGGAAGAGAGTCAGAGGAAGAGTAATAGATATATATGATATGGGGGTGTGTGGGGTGGTGTATTGGGGGTGGGGGGTTTGTCACTTTGAGGGGTAAAATGTATAACTATTGCACTGTGTTGTACACCTGAAACTAATTAAAAATAAAATAAAATTAAAAAAAAAAAAAAAAAAAAAAAGCAATGTAAGCCAGGGGTCTCTGTCTGATGGACAAGAGCCCCGAATCTGGTCAGCATGCAGCTTTTATTGAGTACAAACAGCGAAGAGGCTTTGCTCTTTCCCAGGTCTGTAAATCACATGCCTCACCTAAGATTTCCGCCAAATTTCCCTATGCCTCACAGACAGCCCCAGCGGAAAGACTCTTTGATCAATGCAGCCCTGCCCCCTATGGGGACACATAATGGTTCACTGTGACACGTTGAGGCAAGAATGCAAGGGGGACTGCTGTTAGCCTCTTGGGAAGATTTCTCTTTTCCATTGCAGGCTGCAAACTCTGCAGGAAAGGATTAACAGGCCCTTAGACCCCATATGCTTCACCTCCTTGATTCCTCCCAGAGACCCTCTGACGGCGCCTGGTTTAGGCCGCCCTGATGCGCATATTTGATATAGGATCTCACACCTATATTGGCATCCTGCGCACATGTAGGGTCTTGCCCGTCATTGGCTGACCCGCCCTCTCTCCAGGGTCCCATGGGGTTTTGTCATAGACATAGTGAAAATCCTGTCCCCTTGAGGCCCTGAGGCCCTGCTGTTATGGGTGAATGGAGGGAGGCAAACGGGGCGAGGCTGCTGTGAGGCCACATATCTGTTAACATTTTTTTTTTTAAAAAAAACAATAGATAGAGGTAGGAAACCATCTTCGTAATATATTTATAAGTAATTTTGCTGAAGGCAACTCCTTCATACATAGCTTTTCTGAAAGCATCCATCTAATTCACAGGTACAAATCACCTGAAAATTCACAACGGTCAAATAAACTGTTGCCTTATGTATGTTTCTAATAGGCCTATATAAACCTGACACTTTTCAATCATTATTTTTACCAAGAGTCTATTGATAAAATATCATATAACATGTCTTGAAAGCTGCCAGAGCTATAAAATGCTATCTGGGTAATGTGATTATAAGATGGTGAGACTAATCTTTTCTCTGACAACTTGCCAAATACAGTGTTGGAGAAAATGAATAAAATCTAACATAGACGCATTAGGTATATATTTTTAAAATCCTGATGGGAATAATTAGAAAAATAATTCAGGGAAAAATACAAGTAAGCAAACAAAAAAGGATTAGCCTCTTGAGCCCATCCATCAAATCAGTGTTAAAATTTCGAGCAATAGCATAAAAGATCAAGAGAAGCAATATGAAGAAGGTTTAAATGAAGTTTTATTTTGACTTTTGACTTAAGTTGATAATCAATCTTTTGTGTTTACCCATCTGAATTAATAATTGATTATTTCCCGATAATGATCTAAGCACACAGTGTTGTCTTTTTCTCATGTGTGGTAAGGAGTACTATAATGAATCATAAGTTTCATACAATTATTACATTTATGAATGATCATATGGTTGAACATACATTTGCCTCTTTATAGATCTCAAAGATGTATCATCCAATGTAATCATCCTAAGGAATATTCAATTATTATTAAATATTCTAATCAATAAATGAAAAAGTACATTAGTCACTTGTAGCTAAGACTCCAAGTTATACCTTATAATATTCTTTAAATAAGTATATGATAATGAAGATCATTGACTTCTCTTTATCAATTTATTCAGCATGTCTTGCAAAATTTTTATTTGCATAAACTAATTAGTAATAATATAATTTGTTTCTATAGTCTCAAAATTCTGTAATTGGTTCTCTTTGACAGCTTTAAGAAATCTGTCATGTCAAATCTATTAATTAGTTTAACTATAGAGTAGTATTTTTATTATACTATGTAAATTAGCCATTTTCCTTAAAGATTTTCTAATCATTTGAAGATTTTGACTGTCTTCAATAAGAATAATGCTAGTTCATATTATAAAAAAAAGTATATAAATAATAGTGGAGCAATTGGGTTAGATTCCAATTTCTTTTTAAAATGATATTAGAATTCATGTTATAAAAGACATCTATAATAAAGTATTCACTGAAAATTGGAATTTGAAACATTTATCTGCTAAATCTATGAGATGAAAATAAGGAAGAAAAAAGAAAAAGGTATACCAACTGAATTTTATATCCAACTCAGTACAATGCAGGGAAACACTACTTTATATCAAATTAGGAAATATATAATATTTAACAGTAACTGTGATTGTTACCAAAAATCAGAAAACTGCAAAAACATTTAGATGAATTTCAATATACATCCTTATTTGAATAATGACTCATTTAAACAAATTTCCTGTTTCAGTTATCCATCATGATTTCAGGCAAGTCACTGAAGTTCTGTGCTTTAATATTTGTAAAGATAGCATAAACAATTAAAATAGGAGTAAAGATCTGAAGAAGATATGATATCATATAATTTTTAATTTGATCTAAGATGATAATTGATCTTTTGTGATTTTACCAATTTGAATTGATACTGCCTTTTCCTGAAAACCATCTGAACAGACCATTCTTTCTAAAACTCTAAATGAAAAACGTTTTTCTTCCAATATATTTATATGACAAATAGCATTAGAGCATTAAAAAAGTATTACATTAAAACTAAAATAGACAGTTATTTAAATTATTTTTTCTTTCTTAGGCTCACAGATATAGACCTTTTGTCACTATAATCATAGTGTACCTACTGAAATGAAACACCTCAGTCTCAACTGCCAGCTCCATCATGGCTTCTGGCTTCATATAAGAGTCTTCAGAAAAATTTAAGGTATACCTCCAACATCATCATTATTACCACATTTATAATTCTCAGCCACAACTTATTGTTGTACATTATTCACTATTATGGCATGTACTACATTAAACTTGAATGTTATACCTTTTTGTTATTTAATTCCTTTTATTCTCTCAATTTATAATTAATGATTGAAATTCAATCATAATATTTTTGTAAATTATATTTTTTAGCCTGTCTTGATGACTGAATTGTCGCTAGTACTTTGCAATCATATTTGTGTAACACAAACCAATTTTCTTTTCTGCTTTCTATGATTAGGGCAAATTCCACAAGCAGTGAACTGAAAGTGCTAGGCAGTCAGTATTACTGTTTGAAATAATTTCAGGTCTTTACATTTCAGACAAATGGTAGGTTTGCACTTCCTCACCTTTTTTTAATTAAAGTTTATTGGGGTAACAATGGTTAACTTTTGTCATAACTTTGCTTAGGCAGATGAAATGTCAAACAAAGTGACTTAATTGGCATTAAGTTGTGTCAGTTACAGGTGGGAGGTTTAAAAACCAGTATGTGAGTTACTATAGCCATTCTCCTCTGTGGAAATGACCTTGGAGACACACACACACACACACACACACACACACACACACACACACACACACACACAACATAGAGCATTAATAATATATAAAACTTGAACATGTTAACCTGTTGGCATTTTTTGGTTATCTGGTATCTCATCATAACCTAGTACAATCTCACTGATTCACAGAGACATAAATTATATTGAATTCTATATACAGAATAACATCAAAGCCTTGAAAGATATACAGAAATGATTGTGATGGTATTGGCATTCTATCATTCTTTTTCTTTATTACAATATACCTGATTATAAAAATATTTATAAATAATATTGGAAATCAGAAACACTGTTATTGTGAACATATCATAGGATTTATAACTCACTCAAAAAAATATCTATTCTGTGCCTACATGAACTCATAACTTCATAATGATGAAGTGAACAGAAAAAGCCCTGCCTTTTACAGCTATATTCTATGGGGGGAATCAAATAAGAAATTTAAGAGAACTAATTGGTAAAATAATGTCTAGCTGAAATACTATTATACTATTATCAAGGATAGGTGCTCTAATTTCTTCTAATAACCATGACTTTGAAAAGGTTTAATATTTTTATTTACCTATAAAGAAAAACAATTACATTTTGTTCAGATATTACTGAAAAATAAACAAACTTTAAAACTCATTCCCTAAACATTTTCTTTCTCCTTCTCGAAAAGGTTTTAAAATGTTGATTTAAGCAATGTGCTAGGTCCTCAATTTATGTCTTTTTAAAAAAAAAATGAGTTTTTGTTTCTTTATTTGTCTTGTTCCTTTGTTTTGTTTTGTTTTGTTTTGTAAGTTTATTGGCATGACAACGGTTAGTAAACTTCCTATACTAAAATTGTCACCCCAAATAAACTGAAAGCAACAAAGGAACAAGACAAACAAATAAAGGAATCTATATATCTTTTGACACTCAGCACCCTTCTGGGCCACTGAAACTGCTATGTGACAAGTCATTGATGACCTCCCATCTAAGTGCATATCTCAAACTGTCTGAAGCCTTTGTTTCCCCTTGGACAACTTAACCCTCCCCATGATTTTACCTATATCTGTTCCTTTATTACTGTTCTCTATATAAATTCAAAATTGAAATCCCTAGGTATGGCCTTTGTTGTGATCTCCTTTCTTAAACTTCCAAAAGCTTTTGGATATTTTAAGATATGCTTAATACTGGACATAATTTTAATCAAATGTATTTTCAAAGGGAGAATTTCTCAGGCTGATTAGTTGATTAAATTCTATTGAATTGTCAATATTTTAATTTTGAGAATTGAGGGGGAAACTTGTTGTTTTGTTGACTGAATCATCTTAATCAAAACCTCCTTATTTGTATTAATATTTTCTCAGAAATTTAAAAAATCAGTTATCTTCATTATAATTTTTGCCGTCAAAGACTTTTTTAATGAATCCAATTGATTATTCTATTAGTTAAATTGAATCTTATTTATTCCAGATACTCTCACTAAACTAGTCCATGGTGCTTCCACTCACATGTACATAATTTGAAAGTTTTCAAATGATTTCTCTATCCTCTTCTTTCTCAAATGTATATAAATTTATCTATAATCCAGATTATCAAAAACCCTAGTAAATTAACTCAGGTTACTTTGCAGAAGATTTAGAAAAATATTGACAGTCTATACTCTATTGTATAGAACAAAATCAAATTTATATGTAAATACTTACACATTTTATCTTACCAACTATACTACTGAAGCTTTGAGGGCATAGTCACTGATTATATTTCATTTTCTTTTCTAAATAATTTAATATATGTTTTGTACTTTGTGTGCTCTGTAATTATTAGATTGCTGACTTTTTAATAAGAATTTTAGCAAAATATGCAATATTGTGAAAATATACTTTTTTATTTGATCCAGATAGCGTTGGGAAAAGCTAATAATTACAACTTCTTTCTGCATCAAAAGCAAAATAATAATCACACGCACATTATTTAGTCAAAATAACAAAACAATATTAGATATAAAGTCAGCTTAAATTTTCATTGTTGTTTTGATATTTTTTATTACTTTTGCTCTTTCTCCTGTATTTGGACTCACGAATTTTAATAAACTTCAGACTATAAATCATCTTTCTTTTGGGTCACATGAAGGGTATATCACTTCATATTGCATCACTGTTGGATACATGTTATTAAGATTAATTGGTGCACATTTCCACTGGAATCTCCTCAGGTTGCTTAATGGGTTCCTTTTTCCTGGGCTTCAACAATTTTATCCCTGATTCTATTATATGATGAAGTAATGCCTGCTTTAAAATGTCCTGTCGTGTTCCTGTTTCTGATACTATATTTCAGAGGTTTAGTACCAACCATAAACAATTGGTAGATGTGAAACTACAAGGTAATTTTGACTTGGGATGTTTACAAGTGCTGAGTTATTTCAGCTTAGTTAAATTTTACTGCCATTTTTCAATTTGTAGGTGTTAACTGGTACCAATTCTTCGGTTTCTGTTTTCAGGGCTATGCTAATTTTAAAAAGCATACATTAGTTATCCAGATTGTGTAAGTATCCTGTGTTCAGAAAACAAAGATTTGTTTTTCTGAATAGTTTTTCTAATTTTATTTTATTTCTATGCAGCAAACTCTTCCAAAAATTATGTTGTTATTAAAAAGACATTCTGTGAATTAAATTACATTTTTGTGTTTGTAATATGCTACGCATTAAAAATCACTTTTCGTCCTTGGCTGATGCACTATTTTGCATCTTTTTGTTCTCACTAAATAATGGGAAGACAGAGACATGTAATCGTACCAGATGTTCAAGACCATTAACTTTCAGGTCACAGAGTACCAAACCAGCATGATGGAGGGGCAAGTATAAATTACCTGATTTATTTTGGGAATTATTATTGCATTTGAAGGTTTGGAATAAAAATATTGGAAATAAGGTTTTTCTTGTTTCGACTATTTCATTGTCTCTGTAATGAAACTATATAAACCATAATTTTTGATTAGTGTTTTCAACAGTCTTTCTAAAGCAACATTGTATGGAAAAAGAACAAATTATTCCTCGTGAATATCATGTGAGATCAGGTTATTTAACATTTACCTTGAAATAACTGCTATATGTTGAATAGGATAAGTACATACCTAGTATTCAGAAGGAAAGGTATTTGTATTGATGATCGAGGGTTAACATTTTATCAAGTACATGAAGTAAATGTCCTCTGCCTCCTCAACAGATAAATTTGGAATAAAAGTACAGAATGCTCAGGCTTGACTTTGTTTTAATAGTTAGTTAATCTGAGAGTTGTTCAAACTCTTATCTGGCAATTATGCTTTCCCTAGTTTGACAATAAGAATATGTTGAAATTATCCTCAGAGAATACAAAGTATTCACTAGAAATGTTCATTACATATGTGTTAATAGAAATACTATAATGCTTGGCATATCTGCTAACCTCATGAGCTGAACTAAAATCAGGGAGTGACTACATATTCGTGAAGAGCTATCTGTAGTCCAAATAGTGGTAATGGTGTTGAACATGAGAATTCTCATATAATCTGATAAGAGTATAAAAAAATAAAGCAGTTCATCAAAATCTAGGTTGAAGATATGGCTTCTATTGATCTAGTTATTTTTTACTCCTAGTTTATGTGATAGTCTCAAATTTGTACAGAAAGAAATATGAACAAGTGTGTTTATTAAAACAGTGTTTGTACTACAATATAATTCTTAAAATTCCAATAACAAAATACCACAGACTGGGTGTCTTAAACAGCAGAAATTAATTTTCTCACAGCTCTGGAGGCTGAAAGTCCAAGATCAAAGTGTGAGCAGGTTTTGTTTCTCCTGAGGCCTTTTTCTCCTTGGCTTGCAGATAACTGCCTCTCACTGTGTCCTCACATGGCCCTTTACTCTGTGGCCCTGAATCCCTGGAGTCTCTTCCTGTTTTATAAGGACGTTGGTCCTATTGCATTAGGGCCCATCACTCATAACCTCATTTAACCTTAATTACTTCTTTAAAGGGTCTCTCCCTAAATACAGTCATTACAAGGCTAGGACTTCAACGTATGAAACTAGGTTTGGGGGGACCCAATTCAGTCAATATCAATCAACCAAAAAAATGAACAAAAATTTTAGGTCTATTTACACAATAAAATATTCACTAGCAATGAAACTAAATTACATCAGTCAGCTAAACCTAAATTATTCTGCAGTAACAAATGATCCCAGTGGTTTACAACAAAGTTTATTATTCTCTCACACTACATTACAGATTAGCCACTGCTCTGTTTCTAACCTTTGCCCTCCGGCAAAAACTAGACAGAGATGTTCCAGTATGCTTCATGAAGCTTTTTGTGGGAAGGGGAAAGAAATCACAAAGACATGCTATTGATACTCATCATTTCCCTCCACATCTCATTGCCTAAAAGAATCTTATGCCCACTTCTGACATCACTAGAACATAAATAATTCTCCCACTGGAAAAGTAGCAAATATTTTACATTCTACCATGAAAAAAAAATCAATTTCATTTTTTAAGTATCAATATGGATAAAACTTATGTGAGTAACTGATAAAAATTAATCTGAAGATAGCTTTATACAGCATAATATCATACTAGCGTAAAATATTACTAAATGATTTGAACATATTTATTTAAAATCACTATAAAGGCAGGCAAGGGAAATGATAAGTGGAAAATGGGGGGTAGTTGTTACTTTTAGAAAAAACATGGAAATGTGTTTGGGGAAACAGATACATAGATATGTGTTATATTATTCGGTATATCTTTTGTTTAAAGATTTTATTAGGGAATTGGGGGAGGGGAACAGCTTTGGGGAATTGGGGAAAGGGAACAGACAAGTTGCTGTCATTTTGTTCTTCAATCTAGTTGTGGAGGACATCACTTCATTGGCCCATGTTGGTATTGTGATCATTGCTCTCTTCCCGGGTGAGGCATATAGGGCGTTGGCCACTGGTCAGCCACTCTTGGCAGCTCATGGCTGCTCACACCGACTGCCAGCCACTCACGGTAGCTCACAGCAGCCCACTGCAGCCTACACCGTTGCCGGCAACTCATAGAAGCACAGCTCCAGGTCGAGCTGTTGTTCACCATCCTAGCTGTAGAGGGCCCAGCATCACTGTTCCTATGTGGGATCTGAACCAGGGCTCTGCTGCTCAGGGCTGGTGTCCCAAGCCAGCTCTTTACCAACACGCCGCTTGGCCAGCCCTATTCAATATATCTTCTTCATGTTTGAAAGATTCAATATAAAAACATTGTAAAAAGTATAAGATGTAGTTGTGATGAAGATAATGAGATTTCTGTTGGATTTTGTTACACATATTAGTGGTTTATTATTATTTTTGATATTGAGTTAAATTTGATGGGAAAAAAGTCATGATATGTTTTTCTGGTTTAAAAACTCCTGAAATTTATAACCTTTCTGCATTTATGCACCTATATCACCTAGACTGTATGCAGTTTGAGGAGTTATATGAATTGTGCCTAGAGTAGGAAATACATTATTTGAAATAAACAAATATTCTTTAATTTCAAGTTCTTCCTTTTTTTTGTATATTTATAGTTTTCTAAAATGTATAAGAATTACTTTTTTGTTGAGTCTGCAGAGAAAAAGGAACTCTCATACACTGTTGGTGAGTAGGTTAATTGATACAACTGCTCTGGAAAACAGTATGGAAGTTCCTTAAAAAGTTAAGACCACATGACTCAGCAATCCCTTTCCTGGGTATCTACCCCCAAAATCTGAAAACATTTATCCATAAATATGTATGTACCCCAGGCCGACCAAGTAGCTCAGTTGGCTAAGAGTGTAAGCTCTGAGCAACAGGGTCGCCGGCGCCAGTTTGATTCCCACATGGGCCAGTGAGCTGCGCTTGAGCTGAGCTGCTGCGGGGCTGCGAACAGGTGGCAGGATGGCTCAGCTGGTAAGAGCACGTGCTCCTAACAAGGTTGCTAATTTGACTACCACATGGGACTGAGGGCTATGCCCACCCGCAACTAAGATTGAACATGGCACCTTGAGCTGAACGGCCACGAGCTGCCAGTGGCGGCAGGACGGCAACTAGACTTGGGCTGAGCTACCTGCACCCTCTACAACTAAAACTGAAGGACAACAACTTGGCTGTTCCCCTTCCCCAATTCCCCAACACAGTTCTCCTTTCCCAATTCCCCAGTAAACTTTTTGAAAACAAAACAAACAAATATAAAAAGATATATGTACAATGTTTATTGCAGCATTATTTATGGTGGCCAAGACATGGAAACAACCAAAGTGTTTTTTGATAAATGATTAAAGAAGATATGGTATATACACACAATGGAATACTACTTGGCCATATGAAAAGATGAAATATTACCATTGGCAACAACATGGATGGGTCTTGAGATTAATATGGTAAGCAAAATAAGTCAGAAAATGTCAAGAAACATATGACTTCACTCATATGTGGGATATAAAACTGAAAGCAACAAACAAACAAAACAAACAAACAAACAAAAGCTCATTGACACAGACAACAGTTTAGTGGTTAACAGAGGGCATGGGGTGGAAGGAGGATGGTAGAAAAGGGAAAAGAGATGAAAGATATGGTGATGGAAGGAGAACTGACTCTGGGTCGTGAGCACACTATGTGATATATAGATGATGTATTATAGAATTGTATACTTGAAACCTATATGATTTTTCTAACCAATGTCACCCCAATTAATTTAATAAATAAATAAGTACTTTTTATAAGAGAAAAAAGTAAAATTCCATTTAAATTTTTGTGTGTCTTTTGCTGTCTGGAAATCAGTGTGCTATTTAGTTTGATCTTTAATTCCTTGACCTACTCATCATTTATGACCTTCACCTCCACTCTACTTCACTTACTAGCTCTCATAAACAGATCTTGTGCATTGTCACATCTCTATATTTAAGAGTAAAGCAGGGCCGGCCGAGTGGCGCGGCGGTTAAACGCTGGCTTGGGAAGCCAGTGGACCTAGTTCGTGTCTCACATATGAGGGCCAGTGACACTGCCCTCAAAAACAAAGAATATTGCGAATCAAACATGTAATTTCTGATCACAACTTCCTCAATCTTTCACAAATGTCCAGCTTTGGGGCTTTTACATATGGATGACAAAGTGACAAAAGGGCAAGAAAGCTTAAGCCATTGACAACAGTGCTATTGAATGGTGAATTATAACAAATACTGCAGATAGTTACCTTGTACATTTTCCTCTCAATTTCTTACTAACAAAATAATTTTTTAGTTGGAAGTAGCATCAGAAGATGAACCAATATGGGGGTTAAACCTGGGGAAAGGCACTTTTGGGAATTTTTTTTTCTTTTTTTTTCTTTTTGATAATAGGAAAACGCTTTTGCTCTTCTTTCTCTTTTTTCTTGCTTACTCATAGAATATAAGAAGATAGTATTTGGGACTGCATTATTCATCTTCTGACCACAAAGAAATAACAAAAAAATTTTTTTTGGTGCACAGACACCAACACAGAGCCCTAATATTATTGCACTACTGAAGTAATGCAAGTCTTTATCTCCAGAACTTGTGTTCTATGAGGGAAATTAATATACTTTAATAGCCCATTAAAAGCCATACATTTTTTTTCTTTTTTTAGCAAAATCAATCTTGATGACAGAATCAAAGCTACTTATGTAGAAAAATTTCAAAGGAATTAGACATTCTACACACAGATTGGGTGTAATTAAACTATAAAGTAAACCAGGGGCCCCGGTTCGGTCCCACATATGAGGGCCAGTGACACTGCCCTCAAAAATAAATAAATAAATAAAATAAAATATAAGGTAAGAATTAGGGAAAACTCCATTGAGACTCGGTGCACAAAATACAGCAAATTGATTCTAGAACTAATTTATAAATTAATTCAAGACTTCCAAATTCAGATTCACTATAGGTAGTTCCCCAAATTTCTACTAAGTTCTGTTCAACTTATTCTTGGTTTTTCACACTGAGATCGCCACTCTCCTCAAACTTCCATGCTCCACTAATTCTGACTTCTTGTTTTTATCAGAACACATTCCTGTCTTTACGAAGAAAAGAAAAACTCTTCAATGTGAGCTTTCTGAACAGCATCTACACATCAGTCTTAGAAACTGAGTTTCATCTTCTGCTTCCTTTCCAATCCAGAGCCTCTTCTTCCTCTCATTTAAGGAAAACTGTTTCATCATTTCCTAAGGTTTTGTCCTCTTCCTACATATCTAGAATCATATTTTATTTATTCTTTCTATTTCCTTTCAAGCTCCCACTCAAGTGGCTTTTTAAAAAATCTTAAAAACTCTTTCATGAAGTATCTGATCAAGTCTTTTGTCTTTTCTTCCCGTTTGGTTGTCTGCTTTTTGCTTCTTAATTAATAGTTCTTTTCATGGTCTTCACATGTTATTTGTATTTTGAGAATTGCTAGATATATCTATAGTAAACACCTTTTCACACTCTGCCCAAAGTACTTGCATGCTCTTGTACCCTTTGGAAATATGAAATTCTTAAATTTAATGTAATCAAATTTATAGTATTCCTTTATGGTTAGATTTTGTGTTTGTTTTAGGAAATATTTTTCTACTCCAAAATCTTAAAGTTATATTTCTATTTTTTTTCTTATTTAACCATTCACATTTAGAAATACAATTTATTGGTATAAATGGTACTTACATGTTTTGAAGAAAGAGTTAAATTTTTTTAATATGAAAATGTATTTGATACTATACCATTTATTGAAAAGATCATAATTTCTTGACTATATCTTGGTGGTATTTTTGGTCATATATCAAGGAACCATATATGAATGTGTCTGTCTCTGAATGCTGAATTACGTTTAATTTGTGTATTGGTTTATCTTTGTGCCAATATCTCGATGTTTCATTTCTCTTCATAATTAAAGTCCAGATATCTGGTAGCTGAAATCCTTCAGATATTATTCTTTAAGATTGTCTTGGAATTTTTCACCCTTTGATATTCCAAATAGATGTTATAATCAACTTGTTAATTTCCATGAAGCAAACAAACAAACAAAACTGTTATGGTTCTTTTGAATCCATAGGTAAATTTGAAGAGAACTGACATTCTTACCAAATTAATCTTGCAATCCATGAACATGGCAAATTCTTTCATTTACTTAGAACTTTTAAAATCTTTTTAACATTGTTTTATAGTTTTCTTTGAAAAACTTCAGACTTATGCTAGATGAGTCTTAGGCTTTTGACAATTTTAATATTACTCTAATTTTAAAAAGATCTACTTATGTTGGCAGTATATAGAAACAAATTTATTTTGGTATATTCAATTTTGTAATCCGTATTGTTGTAAAAAAAATCCTTAAAATTTTCATAGACTGTCTATAGATATAGGACATACACTGCCATTTGTGAATAATGACAGTGGTATTTTATTTATTCTTCTCATCTTATTGTTAGGGCCACAATTACAGTGCTCAACAAAAGCTTTGATAGTGGGTCTCTTTGTCCCATTCTTTATTTCAGGAGGAAAGCTTACAGTATTTCATCATTAAGTATGATGGCTCTGCCTGGTGTTTTGTAAAAATGCATTTTCAGATTTAAAAAGTCCATTCTATTCCTAATTTATTTATTTGTATTATAAACTGATGCTAATTTTTATCAAGTTCTTTTTCTGCACTTATCTAGGTGATCATAAAACATTTCATTTTTTCTGTTAATGTGACGGCTTACATTGTTGAACCTTCAAATATGAAATATTTTTTTCCTTTCTGGCCTTTGCTCTTTCCTTTTATCATATACCACTGAATTCACTTTCCTAATTTTTACTTTAAAATATTTGTATCTCCATTCAGGGATATATTGTCTATAATTTCAGTGTCTTATAATATTCTTGACAAGTTTTGGTGTAGAAATTTTATATAGCAAATTTAGAAATTTTTCTTTTACCTATTTTTTGGAAGAGTTTGTGAAAGATGGTGTTATTTCCTCCTAATTGTTTATAAAAATTAACTTCTAAAAACTACTGGACTTGGAGATTTGGGGCTATGATTTTAAATATTGGATTTAATGTTTATTTTGTTATAGGCTCAAGCATTGAATCATTATTGCTGTTATTTCCGACAGACAGTGTTTTAAAAATATCAAGTTTAATTCCCTACTCTTGATTATGTACTAAGTTTCACTAAATTCTTATAATAGAAACTTAGCACAATAAAGAAAGAAATGCCAATGCACTCAAAATGAGCCTAAATGGTAATATAATGAGACATAGCTATATTTCGACACATAAGCATTATTGTAATATGATAGATAGGTTTTTTTAAAAAAATTTCTGACAGTAGTCTAACTCATATTTTATTTAAGAGAAACAAACTAGTGTAGAACAGGAAAAAAATTTTGTTAAATTGAGTATATTCTGTAGATGATAATGTAATAAGTTATTCTGAGAGATTGTGATATAGGACTGATCTAGCAATCAGGGAAAAAAAGGTATAAATTTCAAACACATTTTTCTATTTTTAGTAACATTATCCATGTTATTCATTTAAATTTTAGTTCTTACTTATATAACATGTTAAATATAAAAGTGTTTTGTATTTGTCATTTTTTTAAAGAGGTCATTTTATTGTGATTGAGCTAAACATTTCAAAATTTTAACCAGGAAAAATATTGTTTTCCACAAATAAAATAATAACCACAATATTTTCAAATACATTTTTATGTATATGTAACCTAAGAATCAGTAGCATAGGATTTTTTGGATACTCTAAAACAGAAGGAAAGTAACAGAGAGGAAAATATTATGCCATACATTTACAAGTTTTCCATGTTCTTAAATAAATTGAACCTACCATGAAATCAGCAAAATGATAATATGGTTTTGTTTATAGACTTATTTATTTTAAAAGAGAATATTACTACTTTATCTATATGCTTACAAAGATAACATAGCATATAAGAAATAATTGAGGGAAAAATTCCAACTCATCTGGAAGTACAGTATACTGTTAGGAAAGTTTAGATATTACTGACTGGTAAGACTGGTTAGTTGTACTGCGAGTTACTCTCTAAAACATTTCCAACCTCACTGAAAATGAATCAATATTAACTGATGAAAGATTATACAACTTTGAAAGAGGCAGACAAACTCTGAAATTGGTCTCTTACTACCTGAAAGAAACTCCCATCAGTGTATAGTCTGTGAAATGAAGAATAAAATAGCATTACCTTTGACTCGTAATTGATTTTAGTTGTTGGAAGACACTAAACTAATCAATAACAGTGATAATGACAGGAACTAGGGTCTCATGTTTGAAAGCTCAGGTAAAATATTATCTGTATTCAAAGCAATGTGAAGATAATAGGCATGAGCTCTCTACCATGAAATGCCTCTTCAAACAGCTACAGTGGCATGTAAGTCAACATGTCCAAAGCAACGGATGATATACAGAATCTTCCAATTGAGGACAACAGTAGAAAGTGCTGTTAAAATAAATAAGAGAATCAAAACTCTGAGTTTCAGTTAGGCTGCTTTTGGCTGCCAGTATAGAAGAGCCAACTATAACAGATAAAATAAGCAAATATATTTGCTCATACAACTAGAAGTCCAGAGGTATAGCTGATTCAATCTAGCTAAACCCAGTTGATCTGTTCTGCATCTTTCCAATTTCCCTGACAATAAATTCATCTATCTTCATTCCTAAGGTGAGAGAAGCCCCATGAGAACAAAATAACTATGGAATGTACAAAGCGTCACAATCACATAATACAAAATTAACAGGATGAATAATAATATACTTGGGAAATAGAAACCTTTGTTATCTTTAGCCTCCAGCAAACCTCTATTTTACCTCTTTGACTCAGTGTCAGTCATATACCAAACCTGGAGCCAAACAGATTTTTGTAGTTAACTGATTTATGGATTACCATGAGATTTATCAGGTTCATCCCTGGACTTGTAGATGAAGGAAAGTTCCCTTCTTCTGTGAAAAAAATATGGTAATTGAAAAACAAATGGAATACACCCACAAGTAAAAATGGGAAAGTTTGTATGTAGACAAATAAAATTATTACTAAACTCTTTTTATAGCTATCTTTATGGAAGTAATAAAAAATATACTCAAAAGACAAATACAAGCTTTATCTATAAGATAAATTATCAGAAAAAAAAAAGAAAAGAAAAAGGCCAATGTCCAGGTAAAATCTACTCAGTCTATTCACACATTAATTTTCTAATGAGGTCTTCTCCTTCCTGAGATTATATTCTGGTTAAGGAGGAAAACAAGTCAATAATTAAATAAACAAGATAACCAAAGTTCTATGAAAGACATAAACAGGGAAATATGATAGAGACTAATAGGTGGAAGCCCTGACTACTTTTTCTAGACCCACTAGAGAAAAATTCCCTAAGGAGACAACATTTAAGCTTAAAAATGAAGGTTAAGGGCAATGGAATAGAGAAAGTTGTTTCAGAAAGAGAATACAGGAAGCATAAAAGCCCTGGGACATACACATACACACACACACATCACCACCACCACCCTACCGCACCCCCCCCAACCTCCCACCCACCCCCATCCTTATGGAGTCAGAGCTCACTATGTTAAGGGTGAAAGTAAGGTGGAGAAGACTTGTAATAATGAGACATATGCAAAATAACAACTATGTAAAATTGATTAGTGCTTTGGATGTAAATAAGCTGGGAAGATTTGAATAAGATGGGAATGATGGAGACAGAAAAAGCGTTGAAATGTTACATGGAGAGATTAAGACATAGTCTCACAGAAAAGGTGGAATTTGAGCAAACACCAGAAGAAAGTGAAAAAACAGGGCATTCAGAGATCTAGGGGAAAAGAAGTTTAGGTAGAGGGAATTGCAAATACAGAGAGTCAAGGTGAGAATTGGCCTGACTTTTTGATAAGAGTAAGAAGGCCAGGTAGCTCAGTAACCTAAGCAAATTAAAACAGAAGGAGCTGAAGGATTGCAGGGCATTGTATGAATCGGTGAGAACTTTGACTTTTATCCTGAGACCAAAACCATTGGAGGATGAGTTGTGTAAGAGTAACAATGAGCTACATGATCTGACAGATTTAAAAGATCACTGAGGCTGCTGTGTTAATTAGAATGCAAGGGTTGAAAAGCAAAAAAGGGGGTCTTATTAGGATGTTATTGAAAAATCTAAATGGAAGATAATGGTTGATTAGAAGTGAACAGTAACAGTGGAGGCAGTAGGGGATGGTTGGATTCTGGAAATGTGTTAAAGCAAAGGCTGATAGGATTTCCTGATGGATTACATGTAGGTTTCAAATAAAGTAGAAGGAAAAAAATGGCAATTTCCAAATTTCTTGGGGAAATGGCTATTTCCAAATATATGTAAGTACCATAATAACAAGATCACAATTGCTTCATGAATTACAACTCTTCATGTCTTATTCAATAGCTTTCCATTTTACTATTTTTAACAAAGCAGTGCTCTAGGGGTGACCTTAATTTTACCTTCAGAAATAAGTTATTTTGTGTGAATAATGAGCAACTACATCAGCATTATTTTTATAAGTATTATTTCTAACAAGGTAGCATGCATCCTTGTAAGAGTTTTGTGCAGGAGTGTAATGATTGAAAAAATAGAGAAACTAAGAAAAAAAGGAAACAAAAATTTAGAAATTATCTTAAAATACTGACAAAGACCATAATACCAAATATAAACAAATTGAAAGAGTGTTTTTTACTTCAACTTGTTTTAAAGTATAACATATGCTTCAGAAAGAAAAATATTTGTATCATAAGTGTACAACTGACAAATTTTCACATGCTAAACACAACCTTGTAACTAGTATTCAAAAAAGAAACATAGAATAAATAATACCTCAGAAACTATTTTCCTGCTCTCTTGCAATCACTACCTCAATGGGTAACTACAAACTTTACATGTAAAAGCATAAAATGATGCTGTCTGTTATAATATATTGTATATAAATGGATTTATTTAACATATACTATGTTGTGTCTGCCTTCATTAACTCAACATAATGTTTGAGAGATTCATGGTGAGTTGAAATGTCAATCTTATCAATGTTTTTTTTTTTGTGGTAGATTGTGTTTCCAAGGATGACCACAGAAGAATCTCCCAGTCCACATGATCTGCAAAGTGACCTTGCTACTTCCAAGGGATGGAGTCTAATTCCCCTCCCGTTGAATCATGGTAGCTTTAATGAATTGCTTGTAATCAATACAGTGTGGCTTAAGGGATATGGTGTGATTTGTGACTTCTAACACTAAGGCAGAAGAAATACTATAGTTTTTACTTTGGTTTCTTGAAACACTATCTCTTCAATGCTCCCTCTAAGGACTCTTCCTTTTTAGAATAAAGAGAAACTCTCAGAGAAGTATACAAACCACATGCAATTGTTCTAGTTGAATACAGCCTTCCAGTAATCCCAATCAGGCATTAAACACAGGAGTGAAGAAGTCTTCAGAAGTTTTTGGTTCCCAGCCATTGAAGTCAACCTCAACTATGGGAATATTTCCAGCTGAGGCCTTAGACACAAAACAGAGAAAATCCATCCCCACTGTATCCTCTTTGCAATTCTTGATTCACAATACCTATGAACATAATGTTTGTTATTTTTAATCTACTAAATTCCAAATAGTTTTGTATGTAGCAGTAGATAATTAGGACATGTAATATCCGTTCTTTGAAGGTACAACAGTTTATTAGGTCAACTGTGGATGAGAATTTGAATTGTTTCCAGTTTGTGCTTCTTATAAATAGTGCTTCTGGGAACATTATAGTCTATTGTTGAATCTAAATATAGGTTTGTGTTAGGTGTATAAAAAGAGATAGAATTAATTGGGTACTCATTAGTTCAGATTAGGAGACGGGACCAAATAATTTTCCAAAGTTGTAACAATTTGCATTCCTACAAGCAGTATATGAGTTCTGATTATTGAAAATCCTTGCCTATACTTGAATTTTAAACTATTTTTAATTTTAGCTATTCCATTGAGTATAGAGCAGTATATCACATGGCAGTTTTCATTTGAATGTTCTTGCAGACTTATATTAAGAGCAAATTTTTATATGGTAATATATAATTTGGATTATCTACTTTTTCAAATGTAAGCTTTTAACTCATATTTCATTGGTTTCTGTCTTTTTTGTTATTTTGAAGAATTTTTATATATTATGAATGTACATATTAAAAATAGTTTCTCCTACTCATGGGTTGCCCTTTCCCTCTCTTGATGTTTTGAATGAATGCGATGTTAATATTACTATAGTCCATTTTATCATTTATTTTATTTTCAAGGTTTGCATGCTCTATTTTAAAACTCTATGCTTAAGCCAAAGTTTTAAGGTTTCCTCCTCTAGACACTTTATTGTTCTACCTATCATATTTACATTTTGATACATTTGGAATTTTTGTGAGAAAGGAATTTTGTACATGTGAGAAATAGAAAATAAAGACATACTTTTCTTATTATACCATTTATTATGTCATTTCCCAGTGCACTGCATTACTGCCTTAATAAAAATCATTATATTTCAAAACTTCATTGATCTCCTGTACTTTTCTAATAGCTTCCCAACCAATCAGCCTCGGCTCACTTTTCTCAAATTATTCCTAAAACTCAGAAATATGGCAATATCAGTCCTCTACTTATCATCTTTCAATGGTCCTTAATGCCTAAAACAGTGTTTCTCCCAGTGTAAACCTAATAAATGCAAATTCTGTGGGTCCTCCATCAAATGAAATAAATCAAATGCGGAGAGGAGTTGCTGGTAGCAGAGCTCTCAGGAACTGGCATTTTAAAAAAAGAAATGCAAGGTATTATGTACTTAGAAATACGAGAAGCACTGTTTATCAGAAGACAAAATTCCTTAATATAGGTGGAAATAGAAAAGGCCCTCTATGATCTAGTTCCTGTTGATTCCACCTATTTTATATTCTACCCATTTATATCTCCATTTGCACTTAATGTTCCAAAAAAACACAAACCATTTTAGTTCCCAATACACATACCCTGTTATTTAATTCATTTATATATTTGCATATGTGCTACCATCTTCATAGGACATTCCACCATCACTTTACAAAGACTTGGTTAACCCCTGCTATATTTCAAGATCCAGAACATTATCACTCCTACTGTTCTGTCTTCATTGATATTGTATGGTAACCTCCTCGATCCCCACATAAAAATAATATATCACTCTCACTTCTTCATTTCTTACTAAAAACAAGCCATATTGATTATGATTAACCTTTTGCTAGACTTATACATAAACTGACCTGATTTGCTTCTGATGGATTGCTCTCTAAAACTGAACAATGATTAACAGAAGAGCAAGACCTATCCAAGAATCTCAGTTCTGATGATCAGCCACCTTCAATAATTTTATTTTTCTCATATTTTTCTTGCAAAAAATATTATTTATTTGTACTTATTAGAAATCAGTAGAAAAGTTTACTAAAACTAAAACCCTATATGCAATGCTTCTTCTTTTTAATTGCTGATATTGTCTTTGTTATCCGCCACGTCATTACTTTGGTCTGTCCTCTTTATAATTTCCTTAGTTAGGTGATTAACTCATAAATTTTCAGACTTCTTTGAGCATATGAGTCTGTAAATTTCTCTAAAGATACTGCATTAGCTGCACCCCATGAGTTTTGATATGTAAATTTTTATTAGTTTTCAGTTGAAATATTTCTTGTTTTTAATTTTTAAAAATTTATTTTTCAATTACTGTTAATATACATTATATTAGTTTCAGGTGTACAAAATAGTGATTAAGACATTTATACACCTCACAAAGTGTACAAAATAGTGATTAAGACATTTATACACCTCACAAAGTGATGACCCCAATAAGACTATTTTCCATCTGACACTGCACATAGTTATTATAATATTATAGACTATATTCCCTATATTGTACTTTACATCCCCATAACCATTTTTCTTTCAATTCTGATTGACATTCAGTATTATTTTATATTAGTTTCAGGTGTACTACAAAATGATTAGACACATATAATTTCTGAAGTAATCCTCTTGATAAATCTAGTACCCACCTGACACTATACATAGTTCTTACAATATTATTGACTATATTCCTCATACTGTACTGTACATCCCCATGACTATTTGTTACTACCAATTTATATTTCTTAATTTCTTCAACTTTCTCACCCAGCCCTCCAATTCCTCTCCCAACTAGTCACCATCAGTATGTTCTCTGTATCTGTGAGTCTGTTTCTTCATTAATTTTGTTCTTTAGATTTCACATAGTGAAATAATATGGTATTTTTCTTTCTCAGTATGATTTATTTCACTTAGCAAAATACCCTGGAGGTGCATCCATGTTGTCACAAATGGTAAGATGTCATTCTTTTTTATAGCAGAGTAATATTCCATTGTATATATGTACCACCTATAATTTGAGGAAAATAGGTATTAATTCTTTTTTAAATGTTTGGTAAAATTCACCTATGAAGCCATCTTGTCCAAGACTTTTGTTTGCTGGGAACTTGTTGATTATTGATTTAATTTCATTAGTACTGATTGGTCTGTTCAGATTTTCTGTTTCTTCTTGTTTTTGTTTGTTTGTTTGTTTTGTTTTGTTTTGTTTTTAAGGGCAGTGTCACTGGCCCTCATATGTGGGACCGAACCAGGGCCGCGGCTTCCCAAGCCAGCGCTTAACCACTGTGCCACTCGGCTGGCCCTTCTGTTTCTTCTTGATTCATCACTGGAAGATTGTATGCTTCTAGGAATTTATCCATTTCTTCCAGATTGTCCAATTTGTTGGTGGATAATTTAAGGAGCTGAGAGAACCCCCGGCAATGCTGCACTAGCTGGTGGGCAGGGTCCCAGGGGTTCACCATGTTGAGGTGTGCACGGAGTTCACCAGGTTAATACTGTCTCATATTTGGCCCTGTGGAGGAAGGTTCAACAAAGGAAAGGTGCTGCCCACCTGTAGGCTACATATGAATCAGATTCCACACTAGAATAATGGCAGCTGGCCATCTAGCTCTTGCCCTGATGCTATGCAACTGAATCTTTCCCTGTATGTCTCTGGCGCCTCTAGAGTTTGTTGCTCCTCCAACAAAGCCCAGGGTTAGTGCTTGCAAGCAAGTGAATCTATGTGAGGACCCTTTAGAAGGATGTTGGGGTTTCCTGCCACCCCCATCTCACCAGGATAGGCAGACAGAAGCCTCACTGCCAGATGTTATGGGGACTCCTCTTCCCAGCTCAGGAACCCAGTGTGGGGCTGGGACCCCTCACTCTTTAGGGGGGAACTGTGCTGCTGAGGTGTCCCTTCTGGAGCTCAACCACTGCCTGTGGGTTTGGAAATCAGCCACTTTTGCATCTTCTCCCCTCCTACCAGTCTTGACATAGTCTCTTCTTTATATCCTTAGTTATAGGATTCTGTTCTGTTAGTCTTCAGGTGACTCTCAAGGTTGATTTTTCTATAATTAGTAGTGATTTTAATGTGGTCATGGGAGGTGGCAAAACAGTATTTACCTATTCCACCATCTTGACTGTCTGTATAATGCCTTTTGGAAAGATTATTTTTAAAAATATTCTTGAAAGTTGTAATAGCTGATTTATAAAATAAACAAATGTTAGGTTTTCTTTCAAACTTTATATATTTACAATTTAAAATTTTGCAATTTAATAACTGTAGTCATGTGGAATAAGAATGAAGCAGAGGGTATCACTGTTTTTATAATGTAACCAGGCTTTAATTTGCTGTTATTAAAATATTTCCTAAGCCTCTGCAGTTTTTTTTTGAGTACCTTAAGGGATAGGAAATGATGATTGTGCTAACTCTGCATTCTCCACAAAGCACCTGGCAATGTTGAACAGAGAGCTGTTGCTTAATAAATTCTTAATTAATGAGCATAAGTTACTGTGCACACCAAGCTTATGCAGTACCAATGAAATCAATAGGGACAAGTGACAAGAGACAATTTGGGATAGAGCAGAGACTGCCAAATGACTCTCACAGCTCTGATTTAACCATTCAAATTCACATAATGTAATTTTTTAACTCTACTAACACCTAGACAAGGGGGTAAACAAATAAATGCCTATCAAGCACTAAATTTGTTATACATTTTTCAATATACATTATTTTATTTAGTATGGAAATAAGAATATGTGGTATATTATACATGCATTTTACCAGTAAATAAGCAGAGGGGCCATAAAATTATATAACATGCTTGATATTGTTTAGTGAAAAAGTAGTGCGCACAGGACTAAATGCCAGCCTGACTTTAAGTACTTAATCGGCCTCACCTCTGTGCTTCTATTCCACTGATGTAATAGTGGTTCAAAGGTAATTAAACTCCTAAAGCTGAATAGATACGTGTTGGGTGTCCCAGGAATTCTACTTCTAGGTTATATACAACACAGACATATGTACATACATTCACCAAACACATGTACATATGAGGTGTGATCACAAAATATGATGAATATTTAAATTTAAAAATATTATTACAGTTAAAGACACATGGCCATTAATCTCCCTTAAAATACTGCCTCTCACTTCAAACACACTTATCCCATCGTTCTTGCCACTTTCTGAAGCATTTATGGAAGTCCTCCTACCAGAGTGTCTTTAATTGCGCTGCCATGGTTGCCTCAGTGTCCTGAATTGATTCGAAATGTTTTCCTCTCATGGTAATTTTGAATTTGGGGAAGAACCAGAAGACATAGGGTACCAGATCTGGTGAATAAGGTGGATGAGGACACGCCGTAATGTTTTTGAGAGAAATTGCCATGCTAGAAGCGATGTGTGACACTGAACATTGTCATGATGGAGGATGAAGTAATGATACTCATGAAGGAGCACTTCCAGAACTGCTTCAGAAAGTGGCAAGAACGAAGGGATAAGTGCATTTGAAGCAAGGGGGAGTATTTTGAGGGGGATTAATGGAAATGTGTCTTTACTGTAACACATTTTTTAAAACATTTAAACATTCACTGTAGTTTTTGATCATACCTCATATGTTCATAACAGTATAATTTGTAATATTAAAAAACTAGAAGTAGCAAATTGTCCAGCAATAGAATCAATCAATAAATCATCATATATTCACCCAGTGGAATATAATACAATGTGAAAAAAATGAATTATTTGCATTTGCAACCATGTAGATGAATTGGACAAATCAAATAATGTTGAAAGAAGCCACTCAAAAATTAAAAGTACTGTATGATCCCATTTTTATGAAGTCCCAAAATATGCTAAACTAATCTAAGGGATAATGAGTGGGCTGCGGCATAATACTAGGTTCTGAATGCTAGTGATGTGCTATTTATTGATCTGGTTTATGGCAAATGGGTGTGTTCACTTGGTAAAATTTCATCAACTTTTAATTTGTGCACTTTCCTGTACATAGAATTTTTCAACAAAATTTACCCCCTCCAGTGATTATGTACAATAAACAGATATGGGGGGCAGGATATTACCTGAAGAAGAAATATTTCTTCTGACTTTATTATTTTAATACATGCTTTGAAATATAAAGTGGAAAAGTAACATTTTAAGCACATAAGTAATTCATATAACATCTGGCTAAGAGTTTGTAACTTAATTATGTTAAATAATATATCTCAGATAATAAGACTGCTGTTTTCTGAATTCTAAATATAAATAAAATTTATAAATAAAGTTTAATGGGGCTCCTTATTCTTTCAAATATCCCAAAGATATAGTGGTTAACTTACATCTTTTTTTTTTACCTCCATTCATAGGTCCTATGTCCTTTGAATTAGTTAAAATGATGGGTGTTTTCACTGTTACATCTGAGATGAAGATAATGTGAACAACAGCTGCAGATTTTTCCTTTTCCCCCCAGATGAAAAGGAATAGAGTATGTATTCATCTGTGTATTTAGCATTTTTTAGTGAAGATTAGCAATATGGAAAGATGGGGCAGAACTTAATTTTAGATTTCCTTGTTTCTAAAAAAATATTTCTGACACTTGTCAACTGAGTCCTGAGCTTTTAGAGGGAAAGGATGGGGGAACAGGGGAGAGAAGAAGGGAGGGAGAGAGGAAGGGAGCAATGGAGAGAAAGAGAGAGAGAGAGAGAGAGAGAATGAAAATCATTTGATTCTTCGATGCAGCACATCTCAATGCTCTCTCTCTGATGGACTGCACATCAACTCTATCCTACAGAGTTCTTAGCCTCCCTGAGAGTAGATCAAACTCACACTTATGCACATTTTCCCCTAATGGAAGGTCATTTATTCAGCATCTCACCCCCTCTTTTTATTCCATTAATGACTATAAGTGGAAGGAAGCAATAGAAAAACTCTTTTATAAATATGAATTATGCACCAACATTAGAAGGCAGAACTAGCTATTACCAGTTTTAATTTTAAAAAGAGAAATTTTCCCTTTTGCATTTTTATTAACAGAATACAGTAAATCCAACCTTAATTTCTAATGATATAGCCCATTGTGAGCAAATTCATTATTTCAGCATTATGATAAAATGAATGGAGATGAATAAGTACTATATGTTCAAAACCTATTATTAAAATATTATATTAGAGAAAACCATTCCTTTCAATTATTCTGAAAAATGTATATGGGTTCACATACTTCTAAGGCTTTGTTTGAAATTGTATGTAGTCTCACTCATAATTTCTCACCAACAATAGTAGGAGAGTAAAAGCTACAATTATAAATCATATTTTTAAAAGACTAATAATTATTCAAATGTAGCTCCTATTTTATTCTATGCATTTAATTTTATTTGGAAAAAGGTGTGTGACATACATACAAGGAAACATTTCTTCTATGTATTCACTGTTTAGAATTAAGCAAATATTCCCACATAAGAGAATTTAGCTACTAGAATTTGGTTATACATTTTGCGTTCTCCTGCAGTTATTTGCAATATTTGTGTGTGGGGAGGGAAGAGGGCATGTAACATAATTTTAAAAATAGAAAATATGTTTACATATTAAAAAAATTATCAACTACATGACGGTGTCTATGAATGCAGTTAATTTATAAAAATCTAATGATTAACAATACTTTAAGCAAATTAATCCCCAGTAACAAAGGATCTTAGAAAACTTGACCACTTGCTATGCTCTCAACTGATTTTGAAAGTGTCGTTTATTATAATCCTATCTTGCTTTGTAACTATACATATAAACATTATTGTTTAATAAAGGTACCATTTGCTAAGATTTAGTCACAGTTACCAATTCATTTTTTCTCCATTTCTTCTTGTATCACAGCCATTCCTACTGTGATCACTTTCTTTCTGCCTGAAGGATATCCTTTCAAATTTTTTTGAATGATCTCAAGTTCTGTGTTAGTCTGAAAACGTTTTTGGGGCTATAGATTACTAGATTGAAACTTTTTTTCCCCCAGTACCCTGACTTGCATTGTTGCTGTTCAGAAGAGGGCTATCAGTCTTCTTATCATTCCTCTGAAGGATATATTTTTCCCTCTGACTGACTGTTTTTAAGATTTTCTCTTTGATTTTTTTTTATTTTTAATTTCACTATGTCATGCTTAAATGTATATTTCCTCTATTTATCTGGTTTAGGATTCATTGGGCTTCATGAATCTGTGGCTTTTGCCCCTTGATTCTGTAAAATTCTCACCAGTTATCTATCTCTTCAATGTTACCTATGACCCATTCTTTCTGCTTTCCTTTTATTATAATTAGACATTGTCACTCTATTCACCATGTTTCCTCACTTCTCTTAAGTATGTCCTGTCTTTGTCATTTATCTGCTGTATTCTAGATAATTTTGCTGCACTATTTTCCACTTCCTTTGTTGTATTATTAACTATATTTAATTAGCTTGTAAATCCACTCAGTTTTTGTTTTAGATTACTCAATATTTAATTTAGTCAATTTCTATTCACTCCTCCCTCCACACCAAAAAAAAACACAAAACAAACAAACAAACCAAAAACAATTGGCTATGTCATTGTGCATAGTGCCTATTTTTGGCAGAGGTTTTGATGACTTTAAAAAATATTTGAACAAAGTAAGTAGAGCTGTTTATTTTGTGTCTGACAATTCTGATAGTCAAGGACTGGGAGATCTGCGTTTACTGTCTGTTTTTAAAAACTCATTTTCACTCATGGTGCTTTTTCTTCAGGGACTTTATTGTTTTTCATTCTAAGCTTCAGGTTTTCCTTGAAAAAATTTATTGGACTACTTTGAGTCTTGGGATGAAGTTTTATTTCTTCAGACACAGAAGCAACTTGAATTTGCTTTGCGCATATTTAGTTATTCTTAGCAGGATAGTTTGCCTGAATTAACCAGTCTGCTGTAATATGTGAAGTGAAGGTCTTCATCCCATAACTACTAAATCTTTCAAACATAAATAAAATTTTATCTAAAAATTTATGTTGAATTTAGTGAGTACATCTTTTAGCTAATGTTCAAATTTTAAGATTTTTTTTTCCCCTTGGGGGCATGATAGAAAGACCTATTTGTAACTTTTATTTATTTTCACTCTTATTTCTTTTGTTTCCTAAAGAAGAAAGTACATAATTTTCATGGTCCCATTATCTGAATATATATTTATATTTTGAAAAATTTGTACTTTTTAAAAAACATCTTATTGAGGTATAATTATATTTAAAAAAACTAAACATATTTCATGTTTACAGTTTGGTGAGTTTGGAGGTATGATGGATATGTGTATTTCCTTGATGATGGCTTCATGGGTATATGAATATTATTACTCTTACTAGTCACATTTAACACTCTTACTTTTGCCATTGCTCAGTAGGTAAGTTAATCCACTGAGGATCTCAGAAAAACGTTCCAAGGTAAAACCACAGCTCTGCACTTACGTAATTTCTCGGGCAATTAATATATTTGGCTTTTGTCATAAAGATAAACAACCACAATGTGAGGTAGCACAATTAAATTAATAAAAGTGAAAAAAGTTTAAAAATGAATCGTCTTACTTTTTTTAGTTTATATAAATGGTTATGCTTGATAGGAGATGCAGGTTTAGTTGGAACTTTTATCACAATTTTGAATATATTTTCTAAGCAGTTTAGTGATTTAAATATTTGTAGCAGTATTTCTTTATAATGTTTCATTCCACTTTAAAAGCCTATAAATATATTATTAGGATTGAACAATTTATCAAGAGTATTTTGGGGGAAAGAAATGTATGAAATGAATGAAGGGAAAATGAAGACAAGTTTTCATTTTTTTCTTTTCTTTTTGTGCTGAGCAGGTGAGGTTAAGGAGAATGGAGAAAAAAGAGCATTTTAAGACATGTAAGCCCTTATTATATGGGTCAGAAAAATAAAATCCAAATGACTAATGCTTAAGGAAAATCCAAGTGAAGATTTCAATAAGGTTTTCATAATTAAGGAGGGAGTGTGAAATAGTAGAAAGATTTCTTCTACTTGTCTGGTTGGTGACCCTGGACATATTTAGTGGTTCAACCTTCGTTTCTTCATATGTAAATTGGGAGTAATAATACTTACTTTTTCAACTACTGGAAATATCTGAAATTATATTTGGAAAACACTACATATTAGGGATTGAGAAATTTATAACTCCTACTATTAATGTTGATTATGTTGTGGTTAATTTGATCCTGCTGCTATTCCATGTGTGTATATCTCACAGTGAAATAATATTAATTTAGTTCTCTTTCACTCATTTAAACAATTATTTGCTTAGTAGGCACAATGTGCTATGTATTGTACCAGGTACTCTAGAGTAGGCAGGAGGCTACAGAGTCAGTGCAAGGGATCCGTAATTCATTAGAAGTGAGTTTTCTTGGGAGACTGAATAACACCTTCCATATATAAGTACTCCTATTTCCCCAATATGTGCAATTGTAATTAATAAAGTTGATTAAAGTAGGCATTTATAAGAAGTGGGTTTTTTGTTTGTTTGTTTGTTTTGTTTTGTTTTTCCCTTTGTTAATGATCAATGGAGATGAATGCACAGCTGGAAAAGTTGTATGCTTAAGTATATATAAGTGAGTTTATATGCAGGTGAGCAAAGAAGAGAACAAGCACAGGAAAGGAAGTTGATTAGTTATTGTTCAACAAATACTAATTGAGCACTTATTCTACACCAGGCACAGAAAGTGCTGATCCAAGGTTTGGAGATACTTGACAGGTAAACATGATGTATGTATGGTTCTCTGATAGGAAGAAGGGGAGGTGTGGTACAACTCCTGTCTTTAGTTCCCACCAGTGCTCCCTCAGGTGGTTCAGTCAACTAAGAACAATTCGTTTATCTATCCAGGCCAAAGTCAAATGTATGTGCTAGCAGGCTTATGTATCCCAGACATGACCCATTTTGATGAACATCATCAGAGTATCTACCTGTTCACCTGTATTCAGACCTTGCTTACCACGGGAAGGTGAGACTCAAAAGATGAACCTGTTTTTATACATCTTATTCAATTGTCTTTGAAAATTTTGCTATTGAAACAGCTGTCTTGAGGACTAAAATAGGAATTGTACACGATTTACAAATCCCTATTTATCTTTCAAAGAACTCTGATTTGCTAGAGTATATTTTATAAACCATGCAGCAATCTTACCCATCGAGACTTTAAAAAGCTATATAGACAAAGATTTTTTTCCCTGACTCATTACTCGCACAAATCATACCTTATCGTTTGTCCTCAAATCCACTCAGTTTCCAGTAATTGTTGGTCTCTACTGAAAGACCCGTATTGTGAGAATAACCCCAATCTTGGCCAATTTACTGCCATTAGACTCATTACATATTGAGTTATATAGATGAAGATGTGAAAATCCAGGACAAATTTATTTGAAAGAAATAATATAGCTTCTCTGAAATTTCTTGTTTTTATGTTACTGTTCAGAGAGAATATTACCCAAATCGAGACATGTAATGCATTTTGCAGTTTTGCCCAGAGTTTTTGAGAAAAATGAGCAGATATTTAATGAAGAAATATAACAAGAAATATTTTCAGCTTTTAAACAATACTTTTACATCTTTTAAAATCATGTTTTTTATTCCACACACACTCACTGTCTAAACCATTTCCAAAATCTCTATGCTATTATTTTTTAATTCCAAAGAATGGAATTTATGTATAGTGATTTCTATAATTCAGATTGATTATATGGAAAGTTTAGTTTTTATAAAATGTCATTTGATTTCCAAAACATTGTGAAATGTCATCACACAAATGCCTGCCTGCCCCCATGCATCTTTCCATAAAGACAGATCTTTACTTCGATATCATGCCTACTCTATGTATCCCTACTTGGTTCCAAAAGATGGCTGGTTAGTCAGTGATGGCTAAGATTCCTCAAGGGAGGAACAACCTAAGACAGGCACAGTCGCATGGGAGCCATAGGAGGAATCACAGAGTTGAGGAAAAAGGACATAGACCTCTTGTTTCAGGTTCTGACAGCCTGCCTGTGAAATGACCTAATGATGTGATAATATCTGTCCTCTGTGCATTCTTATCAGTAAGTCTCTGCAGAGGAAGTTTCTGTCTCTTAGGGGGTGCATGACAATAACATCATGAGACCTTCGGTAATGGCAGCCTGCAGGCATGGGTGATTTGGCCCTGAGCTAAATTCTCTGGTATGAGGCTCACAGACCCGGGAAGATACATTGATCTTTTCTTATGTGTGAGACAATAAAAGGAGCAGTCAGGCCCAATTCGGGGCTCAGTCCATGAGGCTGGAGTTCCCTGGCACCAACTGCATTTTTTTCTTATTTGTGTCTCTCTTCTTTAACCTTTCGCTGTCCCTTCTCCACCCTTACAGCTCTGTCATGCTGGATGCCACAGTGAAAATACAGATTTCACTGATAATTTCTATTTGCCACAAATCATGTGAAAGAAAAAGTCAACTGATGATCTTTGATATCAGCTAATTCTATGATTAACAAAAAGCTTCAATTATAGTTTTTTAACCCAACCTTTTTATAAGTAATAATTTTCAAAATTCTAAACTACATAGAAGCCATATACATTCATATTATGCTGTCATGTTATTTACTTCTACTCTAATGAGATTTAATGCATTTTGTATTTTATACTTACTTTTTTGCCCCTTTGGAATTGAATATACATTTTTCATAATTGACTTAAAATGCTCATTGCAGTTACTTTTATGAATCATTTACTATGCATTTATAAATAGTGCATCACCTATTTTAGTGATAGGAAAAAGCCTCAAAAACTTAAATAAAGATAAGCACTTGTTGCTAAAACTGGGAAAACAGGACATGAAATCTACCTGGTCAAAGAGGAAAGTAGGTTCTTAAAGTCCAATAAAAAAAAAAATTGGATTTGAAAGAAGTTGTAATCAATGGTACTAACATAGCTAAAAATAATATGTTACCATAACAAGGATGGTCAATGGGATACATAGAAACCAGAGTTATAAGAGCAACAATTTGAAAGTATTTATTCAATTTTCTCCCTGTCCAGTTTTGAGAAATGCTAGTATTATAAACACTATATTATCCTGGTAGGCAACATAGAGGCACAAATGACTCATTGTTCCCATGATAATCTCACCTCCTTTTGCCTCAGATATATTGCTCACCTCCTTTTGCCTCAGATATGTTGTTCACCAAAACAACCTTTTTTTTCAATTTTAGAAACAACAGGGTAGAAGAATTTCATTCACTGCAAAGGAATAAAGTTGGTGTATTGATTATATAGTTTATTCATCACTCTTTTATAATTTTAAGAATTTAGTGAAATAAAACCAGTCCTCCCCTGTCAGCATTCCGTTTGAGTTAAGAAGCTCGACTGAGTTTTTGCACATGCATGGTGAGAATAAAACCCTGAGACACATGGCTAATCACTTCTACTCTAACAGGCCTTGCCCTAGAGGCCAGCCAATCCTTCACTCTCAGTGTCCACAGCATGTGTATGTTATGGGCTATAAAGTATCTTTTTATTTATTATAACCTTAAATGCCAAAAATTAAATATTTGGGGTTTCTAGAAAGTATAAGTTACTGCTAGAACAATTAAGAAAATTGTATCAGTTATCAGCAAATCTATTGAATCTCACTCTGCGCAATTTCCAAGACGGAAAGGGTGGGAGGAGAAGGGTGGGAAATACAAATAAATCCCAAGGTATTTACAATTTGGAGGAGTGAATTTCAGAAACTCTCCTCTTCAAAATAAATAAAACAAATCCAATAATAATTCAAGACAATAATATAAAAGATGCCTCCAAGCAATCAATGTTCAAATACTAGTCAATGTTGTAGAGAATATATGGTGAGAATTCAGAGGTGAATGAGACTACTCTTTGCGGTGGTGATCAAAAGCAGCAATGATGGGTAAGATAACTTGGGTTTTAGAGAGGCAACGTAGGAAATTTGTTGGACTGGGTGGGACAGGATGCAAGTTGATATTGTACCAGAAGGTACAGGATAGATTCTGATCTGTTTCTATTATGATCTCTGCTGAGGAACACACTTCCAAATGGACACATTGCTAACAACAGACCACCTTTCTTTCTCTATCAATTCTGTGACTGACAGAGATCTTTCAGAAATAGTCCTCTTCTGTGAAGTCTAGTTCTCCAAAACATTTCAAATTCCTCTCTTTTGGAAAAGATCAATCTTACTTCAACTACAGGATACAATCTCTTTTGTATTCCAAGTCACCCCAGCTGCCAATAGAAATATGCTCTATCATCTAAATAAACTAAGCTGTCTTAACGTTTTAAGTAGTCTCCATTGATTATGATTTTTGTTTGTTTTAATAGGGAAACTGTGTACCTTCTTATTTACCTTTAAAATACTGAATATGGACAACTTTGGGGGATTTTTATTACAATAACAACACTTACCATCAGATGTACTCTATTAACAGAATTTAAGTGTACAATACAGTATTGTTAACTCCAAGCACAACACTGTACAACAGATCTCTAGAACAGACTCATCTTTGGTAACAGAAACTGTATTTCTGTTGAGCAGCAAGCCTCCATTTGCCCTTGCCCTAGTCTCTGGCAACCACCATTCTGTTCTCTGCTTCTAAGTGATTCTGCCACAGTATTTGTTCTTCTGTGACTGACTTTAGGAATAGAAAGAAAAAGTACTACAATATTTTCAAACTGGGCCTCCACCTGGGTGAGCCATTAACTTGTTGAAAGTCATCTTTCATCACAATACAGGAATACAATCAAGATGCAATAAATTAGCATGAAATTTTAACTAGCAATTTTAAATTATTTCTATCCCTACCACTATATATATTTTTGATCATTTCCAGAATCATCACTGAACTGACCAGGCTCTTTTGTACATAGCTAGAAAAATCTTGTCTATGTTTTGACTACAACAGCAAGTAATTAAGCATGATTCCTCCACACACATCCCATATTTGTGTATTTTAAGTAGAAAGGGGTAAGAGGAAGAAGTACTTTTGTCCCTCAAGAAAACCAGTGGCTTATTTTTATGTTTCTGTTTAATGTGGTATATAGAGATATTCCAGTAGTGCTCCAGGATCCCCTCAAACCTTTGTTGATGACAATTATTTGTGATATGAAGAGAGTGGCCAAAAATATTTCTCAAAATGGCTTATTGATTTTATCAACATCAAAAAAATACCTATAAATATATGAAAACAAGCTTTGAAGTCCTGAGATGCTAGATAGTTCTATAAAAATTATTTTTCAGTAATTAAACTTGAATTTCCCAAGGTGGTTTATTTATGGGTTTCCATATTGCTTTTATTCAGTTAACAAGTAGCCAACCTTAAAACAAACAAAAAGGAGCATTCCTCTAAAACCTAATTGATATGGTTCTTTCAAGTTGAAGTTCTTTGCTTGGATACAGCACTGCTCCTTCACCAATGACAATAACCAGTAGAATATTTTAACATTCTGAGGGATGTGGTGATCTCTCGCTATATCAGCTGGGGCAATATGTTAAGAGACAAAAATATTAGAGAAAAAGAAGTTTAAAAGTTGGCAGCCGCTGGCAATATTCATTAAAGACCATGGCACAGAAGTTGAAAAGCTCATCCTGGAGCTACAGTCAGCATTATCACTACAGGGCTTCAGCACTTTCCCAGAAATAGGACACTGCCAGGTATTCTTTGAATTCTTATTGCCAGCCAAAGCAGAGTACCAAAGGCCAGAGAGAGCAAGTACAATTGATCTTCTGTTAAGCAACCCAAACGACCCCATAATCTTTTCCTACTTGAAATTTTGTAGTAAGTTGTGAAAAGGCTCGGGAAAAGGAAATTTGGTAAAAACATCTTTCCTAAGATTCTTTCAAGATACTCATGGTTCATCAAATATTTTAGAGAAATATGTACTCATAGATGCTTAGGAAAAATAATAAAAAATTATATTTTATGTTTGCAATATAAGATGTACTATGAAATGCACTTAAAATGGATAATTCTACTTAATTGTTACATCAATACTATGAGATAGTTATTATTTTTCCCCCACTTTACCAGTGATGAAACTGAGTAGAATGAAATTAAGTAACTTGCTCAAGATTACATAGCTAGTGGATAATAGAAGGAGGGCCCAAACCAAGTGTCTAATGCTCAATCTTGCTTACCTAACTACTATAATACATTGCCTCAAAATAACATCAAAATACACTTCAAACTCTTATCTTTCTTATGTCAATGAGAGGCTATTCCTTTCTTTTAACTATTCCCTAAAATGACTATTTATGAAAAATCTAAAGAAGTGTTTAAAAAAATATTTTGTTTGACCATAAAACAACTAATTATACACATTCCCCTTTGCTCAAGAATATTTGTATTGCAGAATTGTACACTTGAAACCTAACTTTACTAATCATTGTCACCCCAATAAACTTTAATTAAAAAACAAAGAAAAAAGAATATCATTTGATCTTCGGTATTCTCCATAACCACAAAGTTTCTTTCCCACAAACATATTTCTAATTATCCCTTTTTATTTTCCTTCACAAATATAAAAGGCTTTTCTTAATATTACTGTATTTCCTCTAGGGAATCCTTGGAAACAGTAATGTTCCTTCTGTATTTTAGAATGAATGTGGAGTTCATTAACCGAATTGTACACATTGTCTAAGTATAACACTGTGACACCACACCGCTGATGGGGTAAGTTAGGAATCCATTTGCTCTGTCAGAAGCTTCATTAATTCTTCTAAAAAGTGGCAGCAGTTCAATAGTGAAAGGAGATATTCTGAAGTTTTATCAGGAGATAAATATAAATACTGGGTTGAATAATTATGCTCAGCCAAATCAGTTAGGACTGAAAAAATATTTATGACACCACACCTTGGTCTAGGATAGTTAAAGAAACAAAGAGACATAAAATACATCTATGAAATAATTATTTTCTTATTCATTCTCATGTTGCATTTTAGATGTTTTTAAACCATAGCCAGTACAAGGAACTCATTGTTTGAATTGGATTTTACATGTGTATTTTGCCACTTTTATGCAAATTATTTTCTTCCAAAAAAAGTATTAATGATTTAGCCTGACTTCCTTTACAAAGCTATTTTAAATTTATAAAGGATTTATAATTGAAAAGAGCAAGTATTTAGGTCACTGCTAGGCACATTTTAGCAACAGCATTATCTTGCCACCAAGTGGTAGTTTTTGAATTGCATTGCAGGAATTTGTTGTATTTTCACAAGTATGTCTTTTATATCATCATTGATATTTGCAAAAAAATGATCAAACCCACTGTGAAAGTGAAAAGAGAAGTAAGAAATAATATATGTTTTTCAAAAAATATTCATATTTGAGAGGTATTTATGATAAAAGGACTTGGTATTTGTGCTTTCCAGGATGTTGGATCTATTTGAAGTCTCTCATTTTAAAATATCCAAGAAAAACAGAAGATGATTAGCTGTAAGTTCTCTGAGCTTCATGAAGGACTTCGAATCTAAAAACATGGTATCATCCTTTAAACTCTGTTAAGGATTGAATTTTGTTCCCCACTAAAAATATGCTGAAGTCTTAACCTCCAGTATTTTAGAATGTAACCTTATTTGGAAATAGTCATTGCAGATTAAATTACTTAAAATGAGGTCATATGGGAATAGAGTGATCCCCTAACCCAATATGACTGGTGTCCTTATGGTAAGAGGGGTAGACACTCAGAGAGGGAAGATATGGGAGGACACAGGGAGCAAATGACCACGTGACAATAGAGGCAGAGATTAGAGTGACACATCTACAAGCCAGGGAACATGCAAGATTGCCAGTTTTGGAGGGCCCTGATGACACTGTGGTTTTGAACTTCTAACCTCCAGATCTGGGAGTAAACACATTTCTGTTATTTTAAACCCAGTTTGTTGTACCTTGTAGCAGCCTTAGAACACTAATATAATTTCTATTTCAAAATTAAAATATTTGTACTACATGACTAGTTAGAAACCAATGCCGAAAAGGCCAAGATTTATAGAATAGTTAAGCTTAACTGAGCCTACCAGATGAGAAACGTCCTCGCTGAATTGTTAGCTCATAGACTTGTTATCTAGGGATAAAAAGCAATACAGGTTCAGAGAAGTGAAGTCAGGGTGGAGCTAAGAGTGAACAAACAACAAAAACAAAAAAACAACTGCAGTGACTATCTACATTGGCTAATTTGCTTTATCCAAAGGAAAAAAACGAACTTCTCATATCTTTATTAAAAGAGGTTGTTTTGCAAATTGGGGAGTTAGGCTTCTACCCTCCCACAGAGATTCACAGGTGCTGGGGCCTGAGCATGAGGAACCTTGCCCCAACTGCATACAGGAAATTGTTTGGCTCAGAGTCTAAACAAACCTTGGCAACACATCCTGATCAGCAGAGCCCTATAAGGTTACCCCCTGCAGCCATAGTGCTTCCTCCTTTCGGTACTTCCTCCTTTTTTCTTTTTTCTTTTTTACCTCCCCTTCTAGTCCCGTTGCTATTGGCAACTCCCGCCTTTGCGTATTCTACCTCCCCTTCTAGTCCCGTTGCTATTGGCAACTCCCGCCTTTGCGTATTCTTCCTCCCCTTCAAGTCCCGTTGCTATTGGCAACTCCCGCCTTTACATTCCTTCCCTCCCCTTCCAGTCCCTTGACTATATAAGCCCCCTCCTGTTCTTCAATAAACGAGGCTTGATCAGAACCCTGTCTTGCCTCCATTTCTTCGCGCCTCCTATTTTCTCCTTTCAGAAGGCTGCCCCTCGGCCCCTGTTGAATGCCCCGCCGGTCGGGGCATTTCTGGCGCCCAACGTGGGGCCAGAGGACTGCATGCCCTCCGGAAGACTGTCTGCTTCAAGTCCGGCCGGACACACCGCTGAGTTGCCGCGTGGTATTGACCCGCGAGTCTGACTCGTTTCCTGATCTCTACGGACAAAGCCGGTCCGTGAGCCTGATCTGAGTAAGGTGAGCAGACTGACAGAAAATAGACGTTTCTGGGATGACAATTTGGTGTGATACTCTCCTCGGTCGAATGTCTGTGTGAGTGCGTGGAGGTTCCAAGACTTCGGGTCGCGGAATCTGATTGGGCCCTAATCTGCGGTTCCGTTTCTGTCGTAAGGTTAAACGGCGACTGGACTGTAAGTGGTCGACTCCGTAAATTCGGGGTCGCCCCCTGTCCACCAGTGCAGGGGCTTATACCGCAGAGCTTTTGCCAAGACAGATTTAGTCCCGCGAGGGGCACGGCCAGACGGGCATCTGAGTGTTTTTTCGAGTGTTTGAAGGGCCGAGGAGAAAACAATGGGCCAAACAACAAGTTCACACGAACTTTTCCTCTCGGGTTTAAAGTCATCCCTCAAGGTGCGGGGAATTAAGGCTAGAAAAAAAGGACCTCCGCCAATTCTTCGGTCTTCTGACAAATATCTGTCCCTGGTTCCCCCAGGAGGGAACGATAGACGTGTGTTATTGGAAGCGTGTCGGTAACGCTCTCCAAGATTTTTATAAGTCATTCGGGCCCGAAAAGGTCCCCGTTTCTGCCTTTACTTATTGGAGTCTCATTAATGATATCCTCCAAGTACATTCCCACGACCCAGATGTTAAAGAGATACTCAAAACAGGGGAAAACCTCTTAAAGGAATCCTCTCGTCCCCCGTCTGCCTGTGGGTCGGTTTGCATAGATATTCCTTCTCAAGAAAATAAGCCCCCTACTGCCCCCAGTCCAGCTGAGTCATTAAACCAACCGTCAACAAGGCTTTATCCCTGTTTACAAAACCTTTCTTCGGGCTCAGACACAGTCCTCCCTCCCGAAGACCAGGCCACCCTCGATGAGGAGGCTGCCCGCTACCATCAAGAGGACCCCCCCTTTAAGGTTGCCCCGCCTTTTCGGCCACCCCCATATTTGCCTCCTCACCAACCTCCTTTTTTTGCCTCTATCGTGGACACTCCCGTCACTAATTTGACCCCTCCATCCGCTCCCCTTACTGCCCCAGGGGCCCAGACAAATGTCCCCCTAACCTTACAAATAGCCTCTCTCAGAGAGGCCCTTCAAGAAAAGCGCCAACACCTTAACCTGCTCAAGGAACTCCGTGCCCTTGAGGCTGAACTTGCCTCGCTCTCTGGTGCTCCCCCTGCGTCCCAACATTCAACAAGGCCATCTCCCAAACAAAAGCCCGTTTTCACCTTTCCAGTCACTCGAAGGCAGGCCGCTGAGGCCGACCCTGACAGCCCTAACCCTGAAGCCTCCCATGAGGAGGTAATTGCGGAAGAGTCCGATAACGAGCCCGAAGAACGAGACCCCTCCCCTTCGGATGAGGAGGCTGAGTCCTCAGAGACTTCAGGACGTAGACATAAATACCGCCCCCTAAATATTAGATATCTTAAGGACTTAAAATCCGCGGTCCATACTTATGGCCCGACTGCCCCCTTTACACTTGCCTTGCTCGAGAGCCTTACTGACCGGTGGCTAACACCTAATGATTGGTATACCTTAGCTCATGCTGCTTTGTCCGGCGGCGATTTTGTCTTATGGCGTACTGAGTACGCAGAAAATTGCCGAAGAACGGCGGAGCGTAATGCTCAGACCCGGTCCTCTCGTAACTGGACAAGGGACCGACTTCTCGGCCGAGGGGCCTTTAACACCAATGAAATTCAGGCTGCCTTCCCCCCTGGCTTATTGGCCCAGATCCTCAAGGCCTGGCGCAAACTTCCCCCTAAGGGACCGGCCAGCACCTCTCTAGCCAAGATTCATCAAGGACCTGACGAGTCTTACTGTGATTTCATCAGCCGCTTAACGGAAGCCGCTGAGCGCTTAATCGGCAAGGAGGAGTCAGAGAGCGCCTTCATTAAACACCTTGCATTTGAAAATGCCAATTCTGCCTGTCAGGATGCCCTTCGCTCCCATCGTGACAGACCTCTCTCAGAGTACATCAAACTCTGTTCTAATGTAGGGACATCTCATGCCATAGGTGTTGCCATTGGGGCTGCCCTCAAAAACCTTGCTATCGATAACCACAAATCTTGCTTCAATTGTAAACAGCCCGGCCATTTTGTCTGCGACTGCCCCTTAGATAGACCATCTCGTCAACCTCCTTCCACCGTCTGCCCTCGTTGCAAGCGTGGCAAACATTGGGCCAGAGATTGTCATTCAAAGACTGATATCTCAGGAAACCCTATTCCCCCGTGATCGGGAAACTCCCTGCGGGGCCAGCCCCTGGCCGTCAGAACAAACCAGGGGCAATACGGTTTGTTCCACAGTTCCCCTCCCCAAACTCCCCGTCACTTCCCTCTGCCGGGCCACCCCAGGGAGTGCAGGACTGGACCTCTTGTCCTCCACCTCAACAATACTAACCCCTGATCAGGGAATCAGGCTTCTTCCTACTAATGCACGTGGCCCCTTGCCCCCGGTTACCTTCGGCCTGATATTAGGACGCGGTAGTTCAGCCCTGGCCGGACTCAACGTCGTCCCGGGAGTGGTCGACAACGATTATACAGGCACCATCACACTAGCGGTTTCGGCCCCTAGCGGACCGGTCTCCATTCAACAGGGCCAGAGAATCGCTCAACTTGTCCTACTCCCTCTAAACTCCTCCAACCAACCTAACCTTCCTCATTCCCGGCCACATTCTGCCTTCGGATCCTCAGACACATACTGGATTAAACAGGTTACGCCTAACAGGCCCCTACTCACCTTACACCTTGACGGTAAAGCCTTTGAGGGTCTTATTGACACCGGCGCTGATGCCACGGTTATCGCCTCTCACATGTGGCCCCCCTCGTGGCCCACCACCGTCGCCCTCACTCACCTTCAAGGCATAGGACAATCCACCAATCCCAAACAGAGCACCCGACTCCTTACCTGGACTGACAAAGAGGGCAATACTGGCTATGTACGGCCCTACATAGTCCCTGGATTGCCAGTCAATCTCTGGGGACGCGACATTCTTTCTCAGATGAACCTTATTATGTGTAGTCCAAATGAGGTGGTTGGCCACCAGATGCTCAACCACGGATTCCTCCCAGGACAAGGACTTGGCAAATCAGGACAAGGCATTAAACAGTCCATTACGGTCCGCCCAAACCACGCTCGGGCAGGCCTGGGCCACCCCGACCAAAATTTAGCCTAGTGGCCATTGACTTCCCTGTACCCCATGCAGACAAAATAAGATGGAAATCAGATGAACCTGTATGGGTAAATCAATGGCCACTTACCTCAGAAAAGCTCGCGGCCGCCACGCAGTTAGTACAGGAACAGCTAAAGGCCGGCCACCTTGAACCTACCACCTCTCCGTGGAATACCCCTATCTTTGTGATTAAAAAAAAAACTGGAACATGGAGGCTTCTCCAGGATCTCCGTGAGGTCAACAAAACCATGTTTTCCATGGGGGCCCTTCAACCAGGTCTCCCCTCCCCCATTGCCATCCCAGCAGACTTTTCAAAGATTATTATCGACCTCAAGGATTGCTTTTTCACCATTCCCCTTCATCCTTTAGACAGGGAACGGTTTGCCTTTAGTCTCCCGGTCGTTAACTTTAAAGGGCCCATGCCCCGTTATCAGTGGAAAGTCCTTCCTCAAGGCATGGCCAACAGCCCCACACTGTGTCAAAAATTCGTGGCTCAAGCAATAGACCCTCTCCGCGCCCGATGGCCTTATATCTATATCATCCATTATATGGACGATATTCTCCTGGCTGGTTCGTCCCAAGATAAGGTTCTTCAATGTACCACGGAACTCACCAAAAACCTTGCCCAGCTTGGTCTTCAAATAGCCCCTAATAAAATCCAACAAACAGACCCTTATTATTACCTTGGCTTTGAGCTTCGCGCTAACTCTATTACCACACAAAAAATCCAATTAAAGACATCTCACCTACATACCCTTAATGATTTCCAAAAATTTCTGGGGGACGTCAACTGGCTTAGGCCATACCTTAAGCTAACTACAGCACAATTAAAACCCCTATTTGACCTTCTCCAGGGCGATTCGGACCCTCTCTCCCCCCGATATTTCACTCGAGAGGCTCAACAGTCCCTTCAACTAATCCAGTCGGCTATTGAAAACCAACAAATCACATGTATATCCTATCACCAGTCGTTCTCCCTGGTTGTCTGTGCCACTCCCCATACTCCCACAGCAGTACTATGGCAAGGAGCCCCCCTGCTCTGGGTCCATCTGCCCTCCTCACCCAACAAGGTTCTCACCACATACTACACCCTGACGGCTAACATCATCCAATTAGGAAGAGAAAAAAGCCGACAACATTTTGGAAAAGATCCTGACAAAATCATTCTCCCTTATACTAAGACTCAAATTCAGTGGCTCATGCAAAACGAAAATGACTGGCCAGTGGTTCTTTCCTCCTTCCTGGGGGACATAGACAATCACTACCCTGCAGATAGGCTACTCCAGTTCACCCGGCTACACCCTTTTATCTTTCCTAAGATGACAAGCTCCAAGCCCCTGCCGGTGGCCGCCCTGGTTTTCACTGATGGCTCCTCCGGTGGCAGGGCTGCATACATTATTAATAATCAAGCCTTTACCGTTCCCTCCCCCTATCATTCTGCGCAGCTCGTAGAATTGTTCGCCATACTACAAGTCTTTACTCAGCTACAAGATACCCCATTTAACTTGTATACAGACAGTGCCTACATTGCTTTTTCCCTGCCCCTTCTGGAAACTGTACCCCACATCAAACCCTCCAGCAACGCTGTCCCTCTTTTCTGCGAGCTCCAACAGCTTATCACCAAACTCCACCACCCCTTTTTTATCGGCCATCTGCGGGCCCATTCAGACCTTCCTGGCCCACTGACTCAGGGCAATGCCCTCGCAGACGCCAACACCCGTCTTGCCCTTCTGGTCCTAACTGACCCTCTGACAAGGGCTCAACAAAGTCACGCGCTCCACCATCTTAATGCCCGCATGCTTCGTCTCCTATACAAAATCACCAGGGATCAAGCTAGAGAAATAGTCAAAGCCTGCCCAGGATGCGTTACCCTCCTGCCCACACCCCATTTAGGGGTCAATCCCCGGGGGATTATCGCCAACGAAATCTGGCAGATGGACGTTACCCACATCCTGGAGTTCGGGTCCTTAAAATATGCTCATGTCACTATTGACACTTACAGTGGTTTCATCTTTGCTAGCCTTCATACGGGGGAAGCCACAAAAAATGTTATAGCTCATGTCCTTCAATGCCTCACGGTGATGGGAAAACCACAAAAAATAAAGACTGACAATGGCCCCGGGTATACTATCCAGGCTTTTAAACAATTCTGTGGTCAATTTCAGATCTGCCATGTCACTGGCATCCCTTACAACCCCCAGGGGCAGGGAATCGTCAAACGAGCGCATCAAACCTTAAAAAACACCTTGTCCAAGCTCAAGGCTTCCACAGCTTATCCCACTAAAGGCTCTTACCGTAACACCCTTCATCACGCCCTATTTGTGCTCAATTTCCTACAACTTGATGATCAGGGCAACTCTGCCGCTGACCGTCTTTGGCACCAAAAAACTAAACACCAATATGCCAGGGTTATGTGGCGAGACCCCCTCACTGCAATATGGAATGGGCCTGACCCGGTTCTTATCTGGGCACGAGGATCTGCCTGTGTGTATGACACCAAAGAATGTAACCCTCGTTGGTTGCCTGCTCGCCTAGTTAAGCCTGTCAACCTCCCCAACACTAACTCCCCACCGCCAGGGACCTGATCCCTGAGATGCTTCCTCCCTCTCCCCCTTTACAGATGCTACTCCTGACCCTCCTTTTGGGATCCTCGCTCCTGCTGCCTTCATATGTGTCTGCGGGTTTCGGCCCCCCTGTGTCCAGAGAGGAACTCTACCGACAATTAGCCGGCAAGCCATGCGACTGTGGAGGCGGTACCACCAGTACCATCCACGGTCTTGGTGCCTCCTTTACTCACAGTGACTGTGGCTCTAAGTTGGCCTACCTATTGTCACAACCCTCTGTCACCGGAGGCTATACAAGCTCTTTCCGATGGGTTTGTGTCCCCAAGCCCACAGTCATCCCTAGCGTCGGAGGCCGCCCTGGTCCCTGCCCAACGGCCTGTACCACTGTTGGGGCCTCGCTCCCTCAAATCGTCCATAGTACCTGTTATGCTACAGCACAGACATGTACGTTACACAATGTCACTTATTTTACAGCCACCCTGACCCGTCTTTTTCGGGGATCCATGGGGGGTGAAGGCGACTACACCAGCCCCTCGGGAGTCTCTCACCGCAGTCAGGCCGGCTGCGGACATAATAAAAAGGTGGGAGACACTGTCTGCTGGCCCCAACGCCCCCCTATCCACTTGTCGGATGGAGGAGGCCCCTCTGACCAAGTAAGACAAATCCTGGTCGAAAAACGCCTAGAAGAACTTGCTGCCGCCCACTTTCCGTCCCTTGCGTATCATCCCTTAGTTCTCCCAAAACATAAGCCCACTGACTTAGACTTTAACACCATGTCCATCCTCAACTCCGCGCTACAGGCTTTAAATAACAGTAACCCTACTCTGGCTCAGGACTGCTGGCTATGCATAGCTATGGGGATTCCCATACCCCTTGCCCTTCCTAGTAACTTGTCCAAGCCCTCTTTTAACTCCCCAAACTGCAATATTTCATCCCCTTTCCGAACTCAACCCATGGGCTTGGTCTATGGTCCATGCCTGTTTTCCAACGTCACCAATAATGACACCCTTGATGTTGGTTTCTTTCCTTTAAATTGCACCTCCATCATCAATTCTACCTCCCCCGCTTGTCCCGGCCCTCGACACGTTTTTATCTGTGGTAACAGCCTGGCTTTCACGGCTCTCCCCGCTAACTGGTCTGGTCTCTGTGCCCAGGCCCTCCTCCTACCTGACATTGACATTCTGCCCGGAGACCAGCCGGTCCCTGTACCGGCCCTTGATCTATTCCCAGGACGGTCAAAGCGAGCCCTCGCATTTATTCCCCTCATGGCAGGGCTGGGCATAACCACGGCGATGATGGCCGGCGCCACTGGTACGGGAATAGCCATCCACACTTATCAAAAGCTCTCTCTCCAGCTTATTGAGGATGTTACCACCCTGTCTGGCACCATTAGTGATCTCCAGGACCAAATTGACTCACTAGCTGAGGTAGTTTTGCAAAACAGACGGGGACCTGACTTTTTAACTGCAGAACAGGGGGGAATCTGTTTGACCCTGCAGGAACGATGCTGCTTCTACGCTAACAAGTCCGGCATAGTCCGAGATAAGGTCAAGAAGCTCCAGGACGACCTGCTCCAACGCAAAAAACAACTCCTTGAAAACCCCTTCCTGACCGGGTTTCACGGTCTCTTGCCTTACCTCCTCCCTATTCTCAGCCCCCTTTTAGGACTGCTCCTAATTCTTTCCTTCGGGCCTTGGGCATGGAAAACGCTGACAAATTTTATCAAACAACAGATTGATAACATTCTGGCCAAACCCATTCATGTTCATTACCATCGGTTGGCTATGGCAGACGCCGAGGAACAAGGACCTCCCAAGCCAGGCCCCCGATATATTGATATCTAGATGGCATGTGGGCTGAAGACATGCCGGCCTCCGAGCCCTGGGCACCGAGTTGGCTGCAGCTATTGAGTACTGCAAGGGAGGGTCCTTACAGACCCAACTTCAGATCTCCCTGATTACATGCCTGATTTGCATAAAGGTTGGTACCCTTTCATATTCTCTGCCCTGCCTTTCCTCCCACAAAAGGTACCAAGGGCATCAAAGGTTTTCGGCCCTGCCAGACCCCTGGGGAGGAATCGGGCCACTGTTTTCCCACTCGGTTAAGGCCCACCCTCTAAAAACACAGAGGGAGGACACAGGGATTCCATGTTCCTTGATTACATTTCCAAGAGAAGGTTCTTATGTCTGTGAGAAAGACAGCCTTGGGTTTGTAAACTGGCAAGAGGCTTTTTAAATGATTTATATCTCAAAGGGGCAGAGAAAACAATTTACAAGTTTTCTAAATAAATGCTCTAAGAAAAAGAGGTCCTCTGTGGTTAGGCCAGGGTGAGAGGGCAATTCTAGAGCCACAAAGGAGCCTTTGTAAAGTTTAGCTGAGAGATATGTTAAGGACTTTTGGTCACATCTTATGTTTAACTCTTTCAAACCTGATAGTAGCTATAAAAATCATTCTCAAGACCTTCCTCTCCCTCAAGTGCAATCCCAAAACCTCTGGTTTTTATTTCCCAAACATTTACCTAATCTTTCCTTTTCAAACTATCCCCACATTCTCTGTTACTGGGGGAGATTGCTGTCATGCTCAAGACTGGACTATAGTCATAGCCTCTTTATTAATAACTGTTAGTCTATCATTCTGCTCATCATTGCAACCATTTTAGAATTTAAGCCTGTTTCTGTCATTTGGCTGCTTAAAGTATGTCGCTAATTTGTCATTGTTAAAAGTATAAAATCAAAGCTTTGAGGAATTCCATTAATTTGGCTAATTGGAATATTTGTCCCCACTCCTTGCAAGACAAATGCCATCAGCTGTGCAAGAGAAAAGCAACTTGGTAAAGAATAACTTGACAAAATATCACATTTTAATAATTAAGTCTAGTGATAACTAACTTTATGGAATTGAGCAAGTCATATAACTTCTGGTAACAAAACAACGTGATCAATCAATTGAAGTTAAATTAGAGAAGAGATCTCCTGGTGGCCAATCCCAGGGATTATTTTGGCAAAGGGGATTAACAGCACAAATGTTTCCTTCTTTGGTCATTTGCCCTTTGGTTAAATATGTCTCCTGAAGACATTTTTCTTCAGGAAGGCACCAGGGAGATTGTACAATCATTTCAGGGACTTTACTTCCTTTTCCTTAGAAGGTTTGTGTGGAGAAAAAAATTAGAGATTCACAAGGCTATTCCCTCAGGCAGTTTTTCTTGGGTTGCAATTACACAGGCCATTAAAAGTGTTATTTTTACTATTGATTGTGGGTATTTGTGTGAGAATTTTTTATCAGAGAATGGAGGAAAGAATAAAGCTCATAACCCTCACTTGTTAAGACACCTACTCTGAAAAGATTCAGAGGTCTCATGGGTAAATTTACTTTAAAACTTGTTAATATCAATTTAGTATAGTATTTCTATAGAAATTGTTTTAAAATATGAAGGCACAGCAATATTTGACCTTAAGAAGATTTTGTAAAGAGGGAAAAATAATACTCAAAGCTAACTCTGGAGTCACATCATAACATAGAAAAAAATCACAATTATATATCTCTTAGAAGCTCAATTTTCTATCCCAATTAAAATGAAATGGAATTTTAAATTCAGAATACAGAAGCACCACATGTTTCCCATTCACAATTGTATCAGAATGGTGTTAACATATTTTTAAATCATTGCCAATTAAAAATTGTTTAAAGAAGTCTAAGCAAGTTATAACTTTAACAACCAGGAAAATAGTAATTATTCTAGTCTTCATATAAAGATAGTTTTAACAGCATCTGCAGGGGCCACTAATGTCTCTGATAAGCACAGCAGTTTTGAATCAAATATTAAGGTTTTCACTGTGACTTTAGAATAGGCAGGGATTTTTGTGTTTATTTGGTTGTGTGTGTGTGTTTTACTTTCTTAGGGAAATTTTTATTTTCTTAATATAGCCCACTTCAGGCTAAAAATGTTTAAGAAAACCATTTTCCACAAAATATTTTTTCTTATACGTGTATTATAAAGAAATATAACAGTAAAAATTTTACGGCAGCACGTAAATACTACAATATAATATTCTGATTTATCACGTGATAATGTTCTAAAAATAAATAATACAAAGATTTTACATGCATGCAGGATATCATGCAAAATGTTATCATATTTTCCCATTTGAAAGGTTTCATTTTACTGGCTGGATATATTTGAAAACTATACTGGACAATTAAGAAACTTGATGAAAATTACATAGAAAATTAGGGTCCCTGTTTTTAAAAAATATATTAGTAATTGATTATTTGATATAAAATATTAATTTCCTAAATCAATTTGAGGTAACAAAAATACAATCTAAAAATAAAATATAAATAAGACCTGTGTAAGTTAGTATATAAACTACATGTTGTAAATATCTTATTAATTTGCTGCAAGTGGAGTCCAGATTCAGCTTTGCATAGGCAAGCAGTAATACAAAGATGAGAACATGATCAATTACAAATAATCCATTTCTCAGCAGAAGCAACACTATTCCTAGAACAGATATCAGAGGGAAATTTCTTCTTTAAGAAATTTGAGTAATTAAATGAAAGATGCAATAAACAATACTCTCCAAGTAATTAATGAATTTTACAGGGTTGTTTCTGACAGTAAAAATAGTAATAAGAACTTAAATAACAAGCATTTTTATGTGCCACACAGTTTCAAGTTCTTTATACATTTTTGCTCAATTAATTCCTGTGGTCATTTTATGAAATAACCACTATTACTATATCCATTTAGCAGATGAAGGAACTAAAAGTTAGAGAGGTTAAGTAACTTCCCCAGGTTATACACTTGGTAAATGGTAGAACTCAAATAATTAACTCAGAAGCTCTGAAATTTGTTGTTCTCACAACTAACTACATCAATTACTTTCTGACCTGAAATGGCATAAAGCTAAAACACTGTTACTGAATGGAAGAAACACTATTTATCAGGTGCTACCATAATTAACCCATTCAATTAATTAACACTTTTTTTTAAGTCTTACCTTTGTCAGGCACTGAATCAATCCTAGAGATACTAGAGAAAGAGCAAGTGCAAGGGCCCATTTGTATATGCAAGACCTCTGCAAGAATTTTAAAAGACCCTGATAATTTATTGCAAAACTGTACTCCATCTGGGTAGAAAATGACAGAAAGAGTAAATGGTTTAGTAAAGAGTGGAACATAGATCCTACCAAAACATCCAAGAGTGGTGAACCTTTGTTCAGCACACAAATTGCAAAATCCTGCTGAATGGCTTGAGGCAGACATCTGCATTGTCCTCAGGAAGCTCATTTTAATGAAAAATACAAATAATTAAGGGGTGAAAACAGAAAGTGTAATAATAATTATCATCAGGGAAGGCCTGTGCTATGTGAGTTACATTGTAAGAACACATGCTTAATGTACTGAGACTTGGGCTAAGACTTGAAAAAAACTTTAAGTAAAAAGGATGAGAGTATCAGTATTTGCAAGGACTGACAGAAAAAAGAAAGCATCAATAGTGGGATTTCAGAACAAGAAAAACAATCAGTATGAAAAGCTAAATGTAGTATGGAGGGGGATGGGAAAGGTAGTTGATTTGACTTTTATTTTAAAAGAGAAAGGAAATTCATTGATGATGTTTAAACCTATAATTTATGTGTATTTACAGTACTACTATAAATTATTGGTTTCTTATGAAATACCTTACACAGGTTAGTGAGAAAAAAAAATATATGTAATCACCCCCTGCCCCCCAAAAAAACCAAAACGTAAGAGGCTATTTGAGCTGTTTATCATATTCTTATTATGGTAATAAAACACATAAGTGCACTCAAACTGGTAATTTAAAAAAAGTTATAACAGCTGAAATAAGGAAGTGCTTAATGAAATTCAATGTGGATTGTAGTGTTATAAGAGTTGATCCTCTGTAGTGGAATTATTAATGCATGTCCAGGCAACAAGCCAGAGATAATTTAGAACTATTCTTTCATGGAAGGAGATGTCCCCACAATTGGTAGATTTCACTAACTGCTATCATGAGAAATACTTCACTTTAAGTTTGAACACTCTGACTCCTACATGGGACAGAAGTTGTGGCTAATGATTTCCTCACAAACAAACAAATAGAAAAACTTTTTTTCCTCAATGAACATGAGAAATAGGAAATCACAGATGGCTCTTATTATGTTGAGGTACATTTATTTCCTCCATACCTGCTTTGTTGAGTTTTTAATCATAAATGGACGTTGACTTTTGTCAAATGCTTTTTCTGCATCTCTTGAGATTATCATATGATTTTTATCTTTTATTTTGTTAATGTGGTGTATCACATTGAAATTTTCTAATGTTGAACCATTCCTGCATCCCTGGAATAAATTCCATTTGATCATGATGTATGAGCCTTTTAACATACTGTTGAATTTGGTTTGCTAATATTTTGTTGAGGATGTTTATATTTATTTTCATCAGGAATATTGATCTATAATTTCCTTGTGGCCTCCTTGTCTGGTTTTGGTATCAGGGTAATGCTACTTTGTAAAATCAGTTTGGAAGAGTTCCGTCCTCTTCTATTTTTAAAAGAGTTTGAGAAGGATTGCTATGGATTTTTTTTGGGGAATGTTTAGTACAGTTCATCAGTGAAACCATCTGGTCCTGGTCTTTTGTTTGTTGGGAGGTTTTGATTACTAATTCAATCTCCTTACTAGTAATTGGCCTGTTCAGATTTTCTATTTTATCATTATTCAGTCTTGGTAAGTTGTATGTTTCTAGGAATTTATCTATTTTTTCTGTTTGTCCAATTTGTTGGTTTATACTTGTTCAACGTAGCCTCTTATGATCTTTTGTATTTCTGTGGTATCAATTGTAACATTTCCTCTTTTATTTCTGATTTTATTTATTTTAGTCCCCTCTCTTTTTTTTGTTGGTGAGACTAGCTAAAGGTTTGTCAATTTTCTTTATCTTTTCAAAGAACTAGCTCTTAGTTTATTAATATTCTCTCTTGTCTATTTACTCTCTATTTCACTTTCTTATGCTCTAATCTTTATTTCTGTTCTTCTATTAACTTTGGGCTTCATTTGTTCTTTTCTTTATATAATTATTTGAGGTATACAATTAAGTTGTTTATTTGAGACTTCTAGTTTCTTGAGATAGATATTTATTGCTATGAACTTTTCTCTTTGGACTGCTTGTGATGCATACCATAAATTTTGGTATGTTACATTTCCATTTTTGCTTGTCTCAAAGTATTTTAGATTGCTCCTTTCATCCATTGGTTGTTCAGTAGCATGTTGTTTAATCTCTACATATTTGTAAAATTTCCAGTTTTCTTTACTTAATTAATTTCTAGTCTTATCCTATTGTTGTCAGAAAAGATGCTTTATATGAGATGCTTATGGTTGGCCATATATGAGAATCCCACAGCTACCATCATAACAGTAGAATGCTGAAAGCTTTTCTTCTGATATAAGGAAGAAGACACTCTTACTACACTTATTGAACATAGTACTGGAAGTCCTAGCCAGAGCAATTGTGCGAAAAAGAAAAAGAAATGGAGGTCATTGGATACAAAGAATTAAAACTGTCATTATTTGCAAATGTCATAATTTTACATATAGAAAACCCTAAAGATTCCATCAAAAAAACTTAGAGCAAATAAATTCAGTGCAATTACAGGACACGAAATCAATACATAATAATTTGTCATGTTTCTATCCACTAATAATGAACTCTCAGAAAGAGAAATTAAGAAAACAATCCCAAAAGGAATAAAATATCTAGGAATAAATTTAACCAAGAAGGCAAAAAGACCCGTATATTAAAAACTACAAGACATTAAAGAAAGAAATTGAAGAAGGCACAAATAAATGGAAAAATATTCTGCACTCATGGATTAGAAGAATGAAATTGTTAAATTCCCTCTACTACATAAAGCAATCTACAGATTCCTCAAATGCTTGTTGGACTGCAGTTCCAGAAGAGAGCACATATTTTATCTAATTTGGTTGTTTACTTCCACTTTAAGTTCTACCTCTTAGTTTTTAAAAAATGTACATACATCAAAAAAGGGGAAGAAAAGAAAGTAAACTGGATAACTGGTCATTTGTATATCCAAAATGTTTTCACTAGAAATGGAGAATTCTGTTACACTAAATATTCAAGGGAGGAACACTGACTAGGCAACACAGACTTGGTTTTGATTCCTGGCTTCACAACTCAATTACTTGTGTGGTCTCTGGTAAGTTACTGAAACTTATTCAACCTCAGCTTAACATTGTGATGAGGGAATGAGACTCACTTCAAAAAATTGTACGGAAGATTATATAGCATAATATTTAAAGTGCCAATCATTGAGCTTAACATAGAGAACACACTTAAGAGATGGTAGATATTACTAAATATTTCAAATTTCCCCTACTTTACTTTCCACAATTCCATGCCATGTTACCTTAATGACTTATGTAGAACTGTTTTGCAACTATGGCAAAATCTCCTGAAGTAGCCCTTTGTAAAAGAACTGATAGGTATGCAAATTTACTTTTCAGTCTGGTTAAGCATTAAACTATTATGTATCTTCAGGCTATTTTCTTGAATTTGGCAGTTTACTCCTTACGTAAGGTGCCGATGACCAAAACAATCTTAGCAGGGGCAAACACATTCTTGCCTAAACTATTAAGTATACACAGCAAAACCAAGAAATTCATTTATACCTATAAATTTGGGATCATTCCTTTCACATGAAGTCAACTCAAATCTTTTAACTTTCTTAATCTAAAAGCAGAGACCTGGCAATTCAAAGAACAGCTAACAGGCTAGTTTCCTGGAAGGCCTTGGTAGGCATTTACACATGAAGTCCAAACTTCAATGGCAGGCTTGTCAGTCACATTAAATCAAATCTACTATCTGGTATGAAACTCCAAAAGTGGCCTTGATTCTATAATCAACGTGCCCAATTACTTCATAGTACAAAGGAGGACAAGTTCTTATTTGTAAATATCTATACAGCCATTAAAAATAAAGAGACTAGATGGAAACATTCCTTTCTTAATCCTGCGTGTTTGGCAAGAACAAGATATCATTTTTTAAATGTTTTATTATGGCTTGCAAAATGATAGTCTACTAAAACGAAAGGTATAGATCAAGAATAAAAAGTCTTTTTTATAGATGTATCAGATATTAAATTTTAAGAATCTAATTATAATACGTTTTTTAAAAACACATATTTCTTGGGCCGGCCGAGTGGCGCAGTGGTTAAGAGTTGGCTTGGGACGCCAGCGACCCTGGTTCGGATCCCACATATGAGGGCCAGTGACACTGCCCTCTAAAAAAAAAAAACAAAAATAACCACCACATATTTCTTTTTTCTTATCAGTTTACTCCGTTCCCACATAATTAATTCTTATTCTGTCAGATCAGGCAACCTATTACTCAAAATGACAATGGCTTATTTAAAAATATAGCAGAATACAATTGTAAGGATTTTTTAACTGTTTAAAGAGTAAGAATATTCTATCATTTGTTTGTTTGTCATTTTAAAATTAATTTCAGGCAAGAAAAATCCATCATAAAAGCATAAAGTTATTAGAGTATGATAAGAAAGTTTTCATACCAGGGCAGATTATACACTAGCTCTCCGTTAGAGCAAACTTCAGATTTCAAAATCAGTTTGTCATTTTAACAAAGGGAAAACAATATTCTAGTCTTGCAGTAATATAACAATTGGAAATAAAGAACTCATTAAATTTAAGTTTTCTTTTGAATAACCTAATCTAAAAAGAGCCAAATTTGTCAAAATTTTAGCACATTTCATTGTTTTTTTCATTGTCATTATTTGCAGGTATTTAAATTAAAAGACAACAAGTTCACTTTCCCTCAAATGTCCTATCACTCTCTGTATTTCTGCAAATTGATATTTTAATATCTTCTTTCACCTTCTGATACAACCACAAATTTTGACTTAGGATATTAGCCTCTTTTTTCTTTAACAATCAGAAACTACAATACTAATTAAAACACACACACACACACACACACACACACACACACATAATCCTCAATACGCATTTGTATTTCTTTAATATCATTGGTTCTATTATAGTCTTGATCATCCATATTAATTATAACTGAAGTAAGTTTTTCTATGACATGCAACAAATTAGGAGAAGGGTTATTATATCTGTTATACATAAGACCAATATAGCTCACAAATATTTACTGTATGGTTCCCTTCAGTCACACATATTTATTTACATGACTTAAAGGAAAGATATAGCATCTATATTGTATGTTTTTCTATTGCTGCATAACGAATTACTATTATCTTTCCATCTTAAAGTAACATAGATTTATTACTTCTGTTTTCATGACTCAGGAGTCCAGGCATGACTTAGTTGGGTTCCCTGGTCATTCTTACCAGGCTGAAATCAAGGTGTCTGGTTGGCCAGCGCTATAATCTTAACTGAAGTTTGGGGCCTTGAGAATCCAGCCTGCTGTTAGTATGATTAAATTCCTTATTACTATAGGACTAAGGTCCCATTTTCTTTCTGGCTGTTGCTTAGGGGTCACTCTTAGCTCCCAGAAACTGCCCTCAGGTCTTAGCCACATGGTTCTCATGTATGTCATCTTAACAACTTTAAAGCCAGTGGGAGAATCTCCCCTCCATTTCTCAGCTGTAAAATGGTATTTCCAAGGGCAACTGATGGCTGGGGCTTCCTATTTAGCCATCTTGATAACATCACAAGTTCAAGGACTTTATTATTAACTAGGTTTTTCTATGAAAAAACAAACCCAATCCTTAAATTTTAAATATATACTTTTATTATATTTTATATAAAATATTCAAAAATAGTGACTGTGCTATCAGTTTTTATGAGAAGGAATATTTCTGAAAAGTCTGGTATATTTAAAGTGTCTTTTTTAATACTCAAATTAGATTCTATTAGATTTATATGAGCATTTTGATCTGATTTATATAAGCATTTATCCTTGACTAGCCAATCAAAATAGGAGCTTCTTTAAAGTTAAACTTTATAATCTAATTTGTTATGTCCTAGGAAAATATTTCACACTAATATTAATATAACAAAAACTAACGCTCTTTTTTTTTATAGATAAAATGCCTAAAACCACAAAAGGTTTGCAACTTCCGTTTTACAACTTTATCCATACATGAAATAAAATATAGAAACAGAAAGATATAAAAACAACAATGGTGAGGTTAAATGGACCAAAAACAAAAACAAAAAACAAACAACAACAACAAAAAACCGTTCAAATAGGCAGACCTCTAATAAAGTATAATTTCTTACCCTGAAATACTCATATACACATATTTTCTTCTTTCTTCAGTTAAAAGACATGTTTTCTCCCCCACTTACTTTCTGATACCAAGCTCCCCAAGCTATGAAATTCCTTAAACAGAAGAAACAGGAAGACATCTGAAATTTCATTACTTGCTTTCAGGTTCTGAAGCTTTCACTGATTGTTACATTGAAACTGCGGCATCCCAGACAGTACACCAGTTTCAAAATTAAAGAAACAGGTTCCAACCAGAACCAGATGGACAAGGTTCTTACTCTGGAGGCAAAATTGCCACCCCGAACTCCAAGACCAAGCCAGATGGATATTTCAGACGCCTACTTGAAAGATAAACAGAACAATGAGGCATTAACCATCTTTCACCAGCTTTCAGTCATTATTTATAGGTTTATTTTCTAATTTTTATAAGGAAAACACCTCAGGTCATTTATACATTAACATATGACAGCTCTGAAAATAGGTCATTCTGCCATCTCTCAGCAAGAATTCACAGATCAGGGAGGTCAAGGATTCCAAGTTGTACTTGTGATTTCCTAGAACCGTGAGCAGTTTTCCAGTCTAGTGATGCAACATATCAGTGGGACTTCCACTAGGCTGAGCTATAATTCTCAAAATGTTAAAACCATAATGCTCAAACAAATACAACACATGTATCAAAATTGCATTTACTCAGTGAGGGAACCAGAAGGCTGCAAAGTGAGTTCAGAGATTTGAGGACCAACATTTTATAAAGCAGTGAAGAAAAGGAATAATGAAATGAGATACGTAAGTTACAAACAAATGATTTTTTAAAAGCTTTTGGGGTTATCCTGTCTTTACTAGACAGAAAAAAAAATCACACTTATTTGGTTTCATAGAATTTTAAACTATATAACTCCCCAATCAAGAGTTTAAAGTTGCATTATTCCAAAGTGTGAGGCAGCTTCACTCATTCAGGCAGCCTTGTTAGAAAATGCCCTAGTCTAGTCTTTAAGGATTACACAGCCATTTTTTCCTTATTCTCAAATTTAGATAATTTTATTTATTTAATTAACATGTACAAGTGGATATTTTTCTTTTACTATAACAAACTATTCATATATAGACAGCCATATATAGTTTGTACATGATAAAAACATAATAAAAAACCATTAATTCACGACCCAAGTTAAGTATCAGGAAATGGCAAAATAACCATATTATTGAGTTCTGTTTATCATTGATTCCAACTCTTTCTCTCTTTTCAGCCACAGGAAACCACCTGCAAGAACGTCATGTGTATAATTGGTGGGTATAGTTTTTGTACAAATCTACATATGCCCAGCCACATACTGTTCAGTTTTGTATGATTGACTCTTTATAGTTAGTGGTATCATATTGGTTATCTTCTTCTCTGACTGAATAAGAAATGTATGCATTTTGATGCATACAACTGTATTTCATTAATGTTCACTATATGAATGTGTTGTGATTTATTTATCCATTTTCCTATTGATGGAAACAAATTGCTTATAGCCTTTTCATATTATAAACAGAATTGCTTGGGCATTTTGAAGATGTTACCTAGTACATAAATCTACTGAGTATTTATCAAGAAGTATAGATCATAGGCTGTTTACCTTCTCAATTTTATAAGATAATATCAAAATGGTGATCAAAATGATTGTACTTTTTATTTCTCAAAGAGAGCATTTAAGCATTTTTAAAAATTTATTCTACATTCTCACAGGATAATCTTGTTTTATAACATATGTAAAAGAAAATATATGGAAATGGAAATGTCCTTCAACAAATGCCCACCAGGAAAGCATCTGCAGTTAAACAACTTGAGTTAATTATGTGTTGCAATGATGGAGATCACAGCTTTGGGAGCCGTGGAGTGTCTTAGTAAGAGGATGTTTAAAGAATTATATTATAGCATTTAGGCTCTGCCTGGATAATATGTGAAACGTACTGAAGAAGCAGGAGCTCACTCTTGATTAGATGCTGTCTAAAAGTGGGACAACTGTATGGTTGGGCATCTCAAATCTTTTCTGCAGGAGGGCCAACCAATATGAGAATATAGTTGTAATTGATAAAGTCATTTAGTGAGAATGAGGGATATTTAGTGTTTTGTGAATTGCCTAGTGCCCTTGTTTTTGTCTCATTTTATCATGGTCTCAGAGTAACCTTCATATATTCGGTCACATTGTTGTGTTCAATAAAACAAAATGATCTAGTTGTAAGCATTAAATCAGCTTGTAATAACATCAAGTCTTAGCTATAAACATCAGATTAGTTTCTGGAAATCAGAGACTGCTTTTTATTTTCCTTTCCTTCAACAAAATTACCACAAAGTCTGGGAAGAGATAATTGGAAGTATATAGTTATGAGGTTCTTATATTAAACATAATGTAAAATAAATATAATATCACTTGAGGATAAATTGTGATAAGTTAAAGATGTACATAAGTTCTAAAGCAACATTTAAAGAACACAACGAATAACCAAACAAAAGAGATAAAATGGGATTGTAAAAAATATTTAATTTGTCCAAAATAAGGCAGAAAAGAGAAAAAAAAGTTCTTACAGATAGATACACACAGCAAAGAGAGAGCAAAATGATAGATGTAAACCCAGGATTATCAATAATCAAACCAAATTAAATGAGCTAAATATTCAGATTAAGAGACAGAACTTGTCATATTACAAGTAATAAAAAGCAAGGCCCAACTACATTCTGCCTACACAATACCATGTTTAATATACAATTAGAAAAAGTTAAAAGTAAAATAATAAAAGAGATGTACTATGCTATATCTTTCAGAAGAAAATAGGGATGGTTCTATTAATATTAAAGTAGATTTCAGAGCAAAGGATAAAGAAAATAATTGCACAATGACAGGGGATCAATTCATCAAAACACAAACAAAATACAATCCTAGATGTTTCTGCATCAAATAAAACAAGAGTCAAAATACTTAAACACAAATTGATAAAATTGAAAGGATAAATAGATAAATCTACAATATTACTTGCAGGTTTCAACACTCCTTTCTCAAAACTAGAGAGAACAGACAGAAAAAAAAAACAGTAAGGATTAAAAAAATTGAGCAACACTATTAAACAAGTTCATCAAATTGATATTTATAGGACACTTCACCCAACAACAGCAGGATGCACACTCTTTTCAGTATACATAGGACATTTATCAAGATATATTTTATGCCATAAAACAAAGCTCAATAAATTCAAAGTGATTCAAATAGTGCAAAGTATGCTCTGTGACCATGAAGGAATTACTTTAAAAATCAATAACTGAAAGATAGTTTCATGTATTTGAAAATTAAACAGCATACTTCTAAATAACAGATGGGTCAGATTTTTGGTCAAGTAGGTAAATGCTGTGTTTACCTTCTCTCAGGACTACATCAAAATTACAACTAAACCACAGAACAACCATTACTGAGAATCACCTGAAGTCTAGCAGAACCAAAGCCCTACAACTAAGGACATGCTGAAGAAGCCACTTAGAGACTGGTAAGAGGGACAGAGATGCAGAACAAGCTGGTCAGACACCCGCTGGTGACCATTAAAATTGGGAAGAATATCTCTTCTCTGGAGGAGCAAGGGGTCCTAGCCCTTCCTAAGTCCAGAGTTTCAATCCTGGGGAGAGAAGTCCCCATCATTTCTGGCTGTGAAATCCAGCAGAAACTGTGGCTGAGTGAGATGAGGGAAGTTGCACTCCCAGGCACTACTATCAAAGGGACCATGTAAGGGCTTACCCGCTGATGGACTCACTCGCTCTGAGCTCCAGTGCTGAGGCAGCAGCTGGAAAGGCAGCTGGGACATATGGTGGGGAACTGAATTGTCTAGCTTCAGAGTGAGGGCTGGAGGCCAGCTTTTGCTTGAATGGAGTTGCAGACCGAAACCATTGTTTCTTTGTTGAACCCTCCCCTTCCCTGAGTGCAAATGCAGGCAGACACCAATCTGAGTCTCCAACAAACTGCCTATCACCTTCCATCTACCCCGCCCTAGTGATTCCCTGAGGCCACATCCCAACTGACTTTAGGGAACACCCAAGCTGCTTCCTATGGCTTTTCTGTATAAATGAACTGCACTGGCTTATGCTGTGGACATTGCTAAAATCACTCAAAGGTTCACAAACCCAAACAAGTAGCACCTGGCTTCAATTCAGCGTGTTCTGTATCTCTGGCTCGGCAGCCCTAATCGCAACACTAGTGACAGCCTCTAGTTCATGTCTTGGCCTCTCAAGTCACCTTCAAGCATTGTGTGGGCAGCAGCCATCAGTGGATTGCTTTGTGGCTCATGCCAGGTGGCCCTGGGCAGGGCACAGACTGCTGCTGAATTTGGCCTGCAGTGATCACCTCTTGGAAGGCCCAGGGGCTGGCTGGTGGCCCAGTGTCCACTTTAGGGTGGGCAGGAGCATTACCCATCCACCTCCAAGGATGACACACCCAAAGGGCAGACTGGGCAGGCAACAGAGACCCACTAAAGTGAACCCTGCTCTGTAGGGTCAGCTGCTGCACAACAGTTCCTCCACTATAGTCATAGCCAGTCCTCACAACCAATTGGCCTGATACAGAGAACATTTTGATGGTTGCCAGATGGGAGGAGGGTCAGGAATAGGTAAAAAAGGGGAAGGAATGCAGAAATACAAATTGGTTATTAAACAGTAGTCATGGGGTTGTAGTGTATAGCATAAGGAATATAGCCAACAATATTGTACTATTTATGGAGTTAGATGGGTAATAGATTTATTAGGGTAACAAATGGGAGGGGTATTGGGGGATAGGGTGAAAATGGTGAAGGCAACAAGAAATACAAAATTGGTAGTTAAAAAACAGTCTCAGCAATGTAAAGCATAGGGAATATAGTCAATAATATGATAAGAACTATGTATAGTGCCAGGTCAGTACTAGACTAGTCAAGAGGATCACTTCTTAAATTATACAAATGTCTAACCACTATTATGTACACCTGAAATACAAAATAATATTTAATGTCAACTGTAATTGATAAAGTGGAGAAAGGTGAAGGAGAATAAGAGGTTCAAATTTTCAGGTATAAAACAAATAAATCATGGGGATGTGCAGAATTGGGAATATAGTCAGTAATATTATGATAGTGGGGTACAGGGTCAGAGGGTTGCTGGGCTTATGATGATCACTTCTTTAGGTTGACTAACTATTATACCTTAAACTAATATAACATTGTATTTTAGCTATATTTTAATAAAAATCTTAAAATAAATAAACAACACATGGGTCAAAGTAGAAATGAAAAGGGAATACAGAAATATTTTGAACTTAGTGAAAATGAGAAGATAGTATACTGATTTGTTAAAGCTAAACTTAAAGGGGGGAATTAGAGTAGTAAACATCTAAATTAGAATAGAATAAAGGTTTCTAATCAATGTGTGCTATTACCTTGAGAAACTAGAGAAATAAAGGCAGATGGAGTACAAAGTAAGCAAATGAAAGGAAATAAATAAAGATCAAAGTAGAAATCAATGCCACAAAATATAACAAAAAAAAATCAATGAAAACAAAACTTGGCTCCTTCAGAAAATTGAGAAAATTGATTAATTTCTGCTCAGACTTATGAGAGAGAGAGAGAGAGAGAGAGAGAGAGAGAGAGAGAACACAAATTGCAAATATCAGAAATAAGTGGTGCCACTTAATGAAGTGTAAAAACAAACTACAGAGATAATTCTAAGAAATTCCAAGAACTATGCACTGGGAAGGACAAAAGTTTAGTCAAGAAATTATAGGAGACTGTCGTCACACAATAGCCTGCCTGCCCCCATGCACTTTTCCATAAGGACAGATCATTACTTCAATATTATGCCTACTCTATGTATCCCTACTTGGTCCCAAAAGATGGCTGGTTAGTCAATGATGGCTAAGATTCCTCAAGGGAGGAGCAACTTAAGACAGTCACAGTCACATGGGAGCCATAGAAAGAATCACAGAGTTGAGGAAAAAGGGCATAGACCCCTTGTTTCAGGTTCTGACAATGTGCCTATGAAATGACCTATTGATGTGAAAATATCTGTCCTCCATGCATTCTTATCAGTAAGTCTCAGCAGAGGAAGTTTCTGTCTCTTAGGAGGTACCTAACAATAACATCATGGGACCTTCAGTAATGGCAGCCTGCAGGGATGGGTGATTTGGCCCTGAGCTAAATTCTCTGGTATGAGATTCACAAACCGCAGAAGATACATGGATATTTTCTCATGTGTTAGACAATAAAAGGAGCAGTCAGGCCAGATTCGGGGTTCAGTCCATGAGGCTGGAATCCCCTGGCACCAACTGCATTTTTCTTTTGTTTGTGTCTCTCTTTCTTAACTTTTCACCATCCATTCTCCACTCCCACTGCTCTGTTGTGCTGGACGTGACAGGAGACCTAAATAAATGGTGAGATATACAACGTTTATGGACCAAGAAACCCAATATATTTATTATTTCAATTCTTCCTAAATTGAATTATGACCTACAGATTCAGTACAATTCCAATCAAAATCTCCACTGGGTTTTTTATACAAATCAATCAAATGAAATTCATATTGAAATGCAAAGGACCTAATAGAGTTTTTTTTGTTTGTTTGTTTTGTTTTGTTTTGTTTTTGAGGGCAGTGTCACTGGCCCCCATATGTGGGACCCGAACTGGGGCCGCTGAAGGACCTAGTAGTTTTGATGGCTAAGTTTATGTGTCATCTTGTCTGGGTACAGAAGGCCCAGCATTTTGTCAAATATTATTCAGGATGTTTCTGTGAGAGTGTTGTCAGATGAGATTGACATTTAAATTGTTAGACTGAACAAAACAGATTACTCTCTAATACGGATGGACCTAAACCAATCAGCTAAAGTCCTGAGCAGAACAAAATGGCTGACATTCCTTCAAGTAAGAGTGAATTCTTCTGCCTGACTGCTTAGAATATTGCCATTTTCCTGTGTTAGAACTCAAACTGAAGTATCAGCTCTTCCTGGATATCAAACCTGCCAGCCTTTGGGTCTTCAGCTTGCTGACTCAACATGCAGATCTTATGACTGGTCAGGATATATATATATACATATATATTGGGTTGTAAGAAAAGTCATGACTCATTTTGCAATGAAAAACAGAGAAAAAAATACATCATAACGTTTCCAACAACCCAATATATGTGTATATCTCCTGATCAGTCCTAAGAGACATATATATATATATATATATATATATTTAGTCTGTTTTTCTGAAGAACCCTAATGCAGTAGTTAAAAGAGCTTTTATAAAATAGCAAAGTTGGAAGATATGTTATAAAGTTGCAGTAATCAATAGAACGTTGAAAGAATCAATAGAATCTTTACTGACATAGAGATAGAAAAATAGATCAATATAGAGTTTTGAATGAGGGCCATAGTTCAGAATATAGAGTTCACAAGTAGACCCATACATATATGGTCAATTAATATTTGTCAGAAGTGCAAATACACTTCCTTTGACAAAGAATAGTCTTCAATAAATGGTGTACAACCTACAACTATAAAACTTCTAGAAGAAAACATGATAGGAATTTTTTGTGACTTTTTGTTAGGCAAAGATTTCTGTCATATGACACAAAAACGCAATCACTAAAAGAAAAAAAGACAAATTGTTCTGCATAAATATTTAGAACTTTTGTTCCTCAAAAATATTGTTAGGATAATGAAAAGCAAACTACAGAGTGGGAGAGAACATTTGCAAGTCATGAATCTGATAAAATACTTACATTCAGAATATATAAAGAATTCTCAAAATTCAACTGTATACAAAGAAACAACATAATTTTTTAAAGGAGTAGATTTAATCAGATGCTTTACCTATAAAAGTTATATGGAGGGAATATTTGTTCAAAATCATTAGTCATTAGAGAAAGTAAATTAAACCACAATGAGGTACTATTATATATGTATTAAAATGATTTAAATTCTAATTAACAACACAATATCAAGTGAGGGTAAAGATGTAGAGTAAGCAGAGTGCTCATAAACCTAAAATAGTACAGCCACTTTGGGGTATGTGATATGGCAAGTTTAGAGCGTTGTAAAAGAGAAACCTATGATTACCATATGACTCTGGCATTATATTAGCAGGTGTTTACAGAGAAATGGAAGACTGTCTGCACAAAGAATACTATGCAAAACTTCATAGAGAATTTATTTGGAATAGTTATCGTTCAAAATTATTAACATAAATATTTTTCAAGTGCAGAATTAACAAATTGTGGTGTATTTGTATGATGAAATACTAGTTATAAAAATTGGTACACTCAGCAACATGAATTCATCTCAAAATAGTTAAGCTGAGTAAAAAAACCAAATACCACCTCCTCCTCCACTCCCCCCCCCCCCACACCCATGAAAATTGCATCACACTAATAATTTCACTAGTACATTCTTGGGAATGCACACTAACCTATAATGACATAAGGTAGAAAGAATTGTGGTTAACTAAGGACTGAGATGGGACTTTAAGGGGGTGGCTATGGAGGTGAAGAGTGACACAATGGATGAATTACAAATGGGCATAAGGAAACTTATGGAGGTGAACTTCTTTGTGGTGATGGTTTCATTTTTATTCATATAGAAACCTTACCAAACTGTGCACTTTAAATATGTGCATGTCACCTCTACTTCAATAAAGCTACTTAAGCAATTTGCATTTCTTATATGACAAATGACATCCTAGATAACTGATGGAATAAATCAACTCTGAAACATCAGCTGTATCTTGACTTTGTCTCATGCTAGAAGCAGTGTATAGTTTCCCTTTAGGCCTGTAATGCCCCAAATTCTTTTTTTTCCAGATTTATTGAGGTATAATTGACAAACAAATTTGTATGCATCTAAAGTGTATAACGTGATAATTTCCCATACACACACAATGCGAAACGATTGCCACAATATCAAGTTAATTAGCCCATTCATTACCTCACGCAGCTAACTTTTGTGTGTGTGCTAAAAATGTACCAAATTCTGATTGCTGTGCTACACTTTTGCCTAGATGGGGGTAGGGGGTAGGGATAGGGTAGAAGGGAATACTATCTTCTGCATTCATGCACCCTTTTAACTCCTGGTTTCTAGAATCAGATACACTGTTTTGTTTGTGTTTTATGGGGGGAAGTGTTCTTTATTTCTCTTGGATATTTCTCTTATAAGTTCTTAAAAGTTTGGCAATATATTTGCATTTGTTGTAGTTTATCGAATTTCTAAATATTTTGCTTTTCAAAAATGCTATGTACTATCATAAAGAGAGTCCGTAGGTAGATTTATGAGGATTTTGGTTTTGTTTTGTTTTTGGTGTGTGTGTGTGTGTGTGTGTGTGTGTAAAACCTTGCAGACTCATATGTATTAATGTGATTCTGCTGGAACCCTGGAAGAACACAAGAGATCGTGACATAGTCTATAAATTCATAAAAATTTCAAAGGGATAACTTCAAATCTTTTCATATATGAGAGGATTTCTAAGTTGATCATAGAGGAGATTTATCTTGCCTTAGCAATATTTTTGTTTCTTTTGTGTGTGTGTGTATGTGTGTATGCGCGCGCACACGCGTGTAAGATGAGAATCTCTAGAGGTTGCTAGGTTGCTGTAGAAGAAAAGGCTAAAATTAAGAGCAGAATTATTCTAGATCATAAATAAAGTGAAGACAGAGAGAGAGCGAGCAAGAACTAGAAAATCTGTGAAAGAGCAGATATCTATAAAAAGAGGGAGGAATCCAAATCATGGAGCTCTGATACACTCAGAATCTTAGACTCAAGATGTGACTCTGCCAAATATTAAATATAAATTTGGGAAAGTTATCAAATCTCAAACTCAATTTTCCTTCTCTATATTGGCAGTGCTAATTGTACTTAATGCAAATTTTGTTGTGGTGATTAAATAAGATAAGGAAGTGATTTTCAAATGTTTTGTCCATGACCTACTGTAAGAAGTACATTACATTAAGAACAGAGATGCCTCTATGGGCACTCGCGTGTGCGCGCGCACACACACACACAAATATACACACAGACATAATATAAAATTGAAACAAAAGTTACATAGAATAATGCTTAATCCTTTTAAAAGTGATGAACTCTGAAACATACTTTTCCAAAAGAAAATGTGGTTTCAGACTCTAAGATGATACCATGGCCAATGAGAGGTTAAACCACAGTTCTAAAAATGCAGAAATAACATACATAAAGCACTTATCACAGTAACTGATATATTCCAAGCAATTAAAAAAAATGTTTTAGGATCTTAGTTTTTGTACTATATTTTATTTTTCATTCTTTTTACTTTTCTTTATTAATGCTTCTGAGACTCGATGTCTACATTCAGTGTCCATAATATAAACATTTATTGCCTCTGTATTTTCTTTTAACAGCTATCGTTCCAAGGCTTTAAATCATGACCAAGGCAAAACATAATTCTGGAAATTGTTCTTGATAAACTCCAAAACAATCTAATTTGAAATAGCATGCACGATTTTGGCAGAGAAAGGCTAAATATATATCCACACAAGAACATTAAAAAAAATTTAGGTGCTATAAAGTAGCCTCTTATGAAACAACTAGTAAGATAAGTCATACTAAAAATCTTTATTGATGTACCATATTTTATTCATGCAATTCCACAGTATTATTGGAGGTCTTTTCTATTTCAGTTATGTGGATTCCAAACCACCAGTCATGTACATAAGTATGTTCGTTTCAGTCCAAAATCTAATTTTATGAAGACTTGAACATACACTTTAATGTGTACTTTTTTGTTTTTGTTTTTTTTTTGAGGGCAGTGTCACTGGCCCTCACATGTGGGACCCGAACCGGGGCCGCGGGCTTCCCAAGCCAGCGCTTAACCACCGCGCCACTGGGCCGGCCCAACATACACTTTAAATGTAAACAAAAATATCAACGATTGTTGTCTCTATATGGAAATGCAAATAATTTTTAATTTCATTATGTTTGCTTGTTCTTTTCTGATTTTTCAAAACTATATATTTTATACAATAGAAATATAATACAGGGGCCTGCCGAATGGCTCAGTTAGTTAAGAGTTGGCTTAGAATGCGAGCTCTGAGCAATAGGGCCGCCGGTTTGATTCCCACATGGGCCAGTGATGCTGCGCCCGAGCTGAGCTGTCCCTGCGCTCCGAACAGGTGGCAGGATGGCTCAGCTGGTGTAACAACAAGATTGCCTGTTCAATGGTGGGCTACACCCACCTGCAATTAAGACTGAACTCAGCACTTTGAGCTTAGAAGCCACGAGCTGCCAAGGGGAAGCCAGAATGCAACTGGCGCCCTCCACAACAAAGACTGAAGAACAACAACTTGGCTGGTCCCCTTCCCCAATTCCCCAACACTGTTCCCCTCCCCCAATTAGAAAAAAAGGAATATAATACAAATACAAAAACAGTAACACTTTAGTGAACAATCTTGTCCCTGTATCTTGGAACATAATTGTGTTTGGAAAAGTTTATAAAAATGGAATTATTGGTCTTTGGGTTTATCCAATATTAAGGATTTTAATCCATCTTGATAAATAGTCCTCCAAAACAGCTGATTACATTAATTATTTCCCAAACACTTTGTTTAAAGAGTCTTTTTTGTTTTTTTACAACACATCCATGAGTATTTAGTACTATCTCTCACAGTTTTATATGCTAACTTTTCTATTTATTTTAGTTCGTATTTCTCTGGTTGTTACAACATTTGCATGTATTTCATAGTATAGTTCTCATTTTAATTGTTTTAGTTTTCTTTGTCCTTTACTCATATTATTTTTTGTGTGTTTGCTTGTTTTTGCATGATTGCTTAGATGGGTGAGCTTTATGAGAATTAAGAAGATGAAGTGCTACATATTATAAAACTTCAATTAAGTAGCTGAATAAATTTTAAATTAAGATAATATTTGATGTTGCCATTCCATATAATTCCTAATATTTAAAAGTACTTATTACTGAGGGAAGTAGATTTTTTGCATTTCAATTGTACTCCCCACACTGAATATTATTAAACAGATTTTTTTTTGCCTTAATTGCTGTCTGTAGAATCAAATATTAATTACTGATTATATTTTGGTACCCCATATCATTCAAATGTGTCTTAATTATATCTGTCTCCTGGTGCATAAAACACAAGACACACTATAGGAGCACAATAGCCTTGAATGGCTGGCCTTTTAAAGAAGTGATCAAGATAAATGTTGTTTATAATTTCAATAATTTACTAAATATTTAGAAAGAAGTGGCCTTAGGACAAAATCAATAAATAATCCACACAAAGTACTAATAAACCCAAAGGTTCAGTGTCTGATTTAATTATTTTTCTTTAACTATAATTAATCCTGTTGAACAATGAACTCTTCTGGAACTGGGACAATGTCTTTTTCATCTTTATATCTCTAGGACTCATCACTGTTCCAAGAACACATAAGATACTCAACAAAAGTGTTTTAAACAACTGAATCATTAGGTTCCAAAAATATATTAAATAAATGGATACAGAATTTAGAAATATTACCAATTAGAAATTTATGATCATCAATTATCACCAACTATTTTATTTTGAAAGTCCACCTCTAAATATGAGTCATACGCAATATAGCAGACATTCTCTTAATTAGTTTAAGTCAATTTTTTTTTCCTTTTTTGTATTTTAAAAACATCTGCTGGGGCCGGCCGAGTGGCTTAGTTGGCTGGGAGTTGGCTTGGGAGCACGAACCTGGCACTTGGGAGTACCTGAAATCAGTATTTCAGGGGAATAAAAAAAAGAAAAATATCTAGGTTTATTAAATGAAAAATACAACATTTATCAGGGAAGGTAATAATTATGTTTTTCCACTTTAAAAAAAATTAGGATTCAACAACGCACAAAAACAAATTACTAATTGTATGCTATATGGCATATATTCAGTATTTTCATTAGCATAGGTCTTTTTAGTTGACAAGGTTTTAGATACTTATATCTATGCTCTATATACAGTTATGAATCCTTTTTTCCCCACAAACATAACAAGCTTTTCTGTCATGTTTTATGCGTATTTTGCAGCTGTGTTAACTGAAAAATATTCTAATAAAGTGATGTTCTACAATGCATTTAACTCTTTTTGTTTAATGATTTTTGGATATATATATATATATATATATATATATATATATATATATATATTTTTTTTTTTTTTTTTTTTTTTTTTTTTTTTTAAATTGGGGAATTGGAGAAGGGGAACAGATAAGTTGCTGTCCTTTGGTTCTTCAGTCTAGTTGTGGAGGATGTTGCTTCACTGGCCCATGTTGGTATTGTGATCATTGCGCTCTTCCCAGCTGAGTCAGAACAGTAGCTGGCCATTGAACAGCCGCTCATGGCAGTTCTCGCCGGCTGCCAGTCACTCATGGTAGATCACGGTAGCCCACTGAAGCCCCACTGCAGTCTACGCGGTCCTTGCCACTCACAGCAGCCCAGCTCCTGGTCAAGCTATTGTTCACCATCTTAGCCGTAGAGGGCTCAGTGTCACTGGCCCATGTGGGGACCTAATTGGCAGCCCTGCTGCTCAGAGCTTACGCTCCAAGCCAACTCTTAATAAACGAGCTACTCGACTGTCCCCTGGCAATATTTTTAACATAAAAATCATTATTATTAAACTCACCAGGGCTCTGTTTCCTCATCTATACAATGAAGAAATTAAAAATATAAGACCTATAGGTTTTTTAATGTAAGAGAAATCAGATGTTTCATTTAAAGCACTGATCAGCATGCTTAGAACAGAATTTGTAATGAATAAATGTATTGACTATAATCATATTACTCTGAATAATAATAGTTGTTTCATTATGTAAGACTCAAACTAAACTATAATAGTCATGAGATTAAACGATACTGTTCTTTAACTCATGAAACAACCCAGATAGAGGTGGACTAGCTGGATTAGGTAAGTAATTCTACTTTATGAGGTCTTTCAAGGATCGGTTTCTATTTATTTGTTTGTTTATTCACTTATTTATTTATTGCTTTACCATTTATTATGATATTATTGTCAATTGTTTCATCCATCTGAGTCCTGTCTATTTAAGCACAAATGTCTTTTTAAATTTTACACAGTTTTTCTGGTCACTTTTTTCCCTAAAGAGTAATTCTATCAATTTCTTGCTTCATAAACTGACCTGACCATAATTGAAACTTTACTGCAAGACTCAGCAGTCTCATAAATGATCTTTATCCTTTTACTGTATGATGATATCATTCCAAGACAGCTTCTTATCTTGTTTTTCTTCTTTCAATCTAAGAACTGTCAGCTATTAATAGTTCACCTTTTAGCTGTTTCAAATAATCTCATTCTAGTGTTATATTCCAATCTGCTATAGGCTGATACCAAGTAACCAATATTTAAAGTTATATATTAAATGAAAATCAATGAAGCTCTGAATAAAAAATAATAAGTACATTGGATGTACTCCTTGAATGAACTTTATGACAAAGTTTTATATATCCTGAGGCATTCTGTTGTTTGCTACTAGGTTTATGACTTTGTTAGTAAACATTGATATTTTATTGCTGAACAACCAACCTTGAGACATTATGTCTATATTTTGAGTTGAATTCAAAACCTAAGGGTTTTTAAAAGTAGAACTATTACCCTGTGCTTTAAAATCCATTTAGAAGAGATATTTCAAATAGTCTATGTAATATTTGTAGATGTTGAATTTGAAATCAGAAGGTCAATGCTGAAATACATAGAGTTATTTTCTCATTAACAACCCTTATATTGTGTTTATACTATGCATTAGTGACTCAGAAAGCAATATTGCTGTTATAAACTGTTCAGCTAGTGCCAAATATTCTTGCTCTTCCATCCCGGCTTCAAAATGTCATGTCTTTCAGCTGTTCAACTTCCAGCTTCCAAAAATCAATAGGTTTGCATCTGCTGGTTCCATTTTCTTATTCTAAATCAATTCACTAACAATTAGATACATCAATAAAATATCTATATGATATTACTGTTGTTAATAATAATAATATCTTTACAGATGCATGAATCATCTAAAGTTATATATTTCTATTTACATTTTTCAAATAGGTGAAAAAGTAAAAGGTGGTTTTAAAAAATCTATTAAAGAAATGTCTGTCATATAGACAGATACACACACACACATATATATATATGCACACACATATATGTTTTATATATGTCTATAATACAACATTTTAAGTTGGTTTTATGGAAGTAGAGCCAAGTCCTAATTTCATCACTCTCCACACAGAAGTACTTAAATGAATAGCATTCATGTCATCATAGACTCACATTTGTATAACATCAATATAAACCCAAACTTTTGTAATCTTTCCTGCGATTTTCTTGCAACTTAGCAAAAGTTTCATCATTCAGAGTAATGGAAAGTATAGAGAATTCTGTGACTGAAAGTTTTCACATTAGTACCAATACTTTACATTTCTACTGTTGCCTTTCACAGAAATATTTTCATAAGCTTTTATCATCACAGAAATGAGGTGCTGTTTTCCATTTAAAACACTGTTAAAATTGTCAATTTTTTAGATGCCTATTATTTTCACAGTAAAATCAAAAATCAAAATAGGCCATAAATTACGGATACATGCAAAAAAATGAAACTGGACCACTCCTTACACGATATATAAGAAAAAATTCAAAATGCATTAAAGACTTAAATGTAAGACCTGAAAGCATAAATCTCCTAAAAGAAAATATAGGGAGTACATTTGCAGACATTACCCTGAGCAATATTTTTAGTGATACATCTCTGCGGGCAAGGGAAGTAAAAGAAAAAATGAACATATGGGATTATATCAGACTTAAATTTTTTTCATAATAAAGGAAACCATCAATAAAACAAAAAGGAAGCCTAGTGAATGGGAGAATATATTTGCCAACGATATATCTGATAAGGGGTTAATATCCAAAATTTATAAAACACTCATGCAACTCAACACCAAAAATCAAACAACCCAATTAAAAAATAGGCAGAGGAAATGAAGAGACATTTCTCTAAAGAGGACATACAGAAGGCCAACAGGCATATGAAAAAATGTTCAACCTCACTGGTCATTAGGGAAATGCAAATAAAAACCACAATGCGATACCACCTCACTCTGGTCAGAATAGCTATCATCAATAAATCAACAAACAACAAGTGCTGGTGGGGCTGTGGGAAAAGGGAACCCTGGTGCACTCTTGGTGGGATTGCAGATTGGTGCAGCCACCATGGGAGTCAGTACGGAGGTATCTCAAAAATCTGGAAATGGAACTGCCGTATGACCCAGCAATTCCACTCCTAGGTATTTATCCTGAAAAACCCAAGACACCAATTCGAAAAAATATACGCACCCCTATGTTCATTGCAGCGCTATTTACAATAGCCAAGACTTGGAAACAACCGAAATGCCCATCGGTAGATGACTGGATACTCCACTGTGGTACATTTATACAATGGAGTATTACTCCGCTATAAAGAAGAATGAAATCGTACCATGTGCAAAGATATGGATGGACCTAGAGACTATTATGTTAAGTGAAATAAGTCAGTTGAAGAAAGACAAATAGCATATGATCTCACTTATATGTGGAATCTGGAAAACTGAATGAATAGGCAAAGTAAACAGAAACAGTCTCATAGATATAGAGGAAAAACTGAGGGTTGCTAGTTGGGAGGGGGTGGTGGGGATGAGAGAGAAGGGAAAGGAATTAGACAGCAAAAATAGGTAACTACAATATTGCCACAGGGATATGAAAGACAGTTCGGGGAATATAATTAATAATGTTGTAAATATTTTGTGGGATGTCAGATGGTCACATGTCTTGTTAGGGAGACCATTTCATGGATGGACTAGAGGCTTGATCACTGCACTGTACACTTGAAGCTGATGTTGTATAACATTGTATACCAACTGTAATTGAATATATAGATAGTCACGGGATGTGGATTATACTGTGGAAGGGAGTCAGAGAAAGTGTAATAGATATATATGATATGGGGGGAGGAATGGGGTGGCGAATTGGGGGAGGGGAGTTGTCGCTTTGAGGGGTAAAAAGTATAACTATTGCACTGTGTTGTACCTGAAACTAATTAAAAATAAATAAATAAAATTTAAAAAAATAGGCCATAAATTGATGGAATAAACAAAAGAGAGAAAAAGAGAAAACAAAAGAGAGAAAAATTTTTGTAAACCAAGGAAAAAGTTGGATTTTGAACCAAATTTTAGGCATATAAAAAGTTAAACCTAGTCTAAGTTTATAAATTAATGCTCTTATTTCAACTATTATTTCTCTCAATGGGTAAAGCTTATATTAGACATAGCTCTCCTGGCCTGACATCTGAAAAGCATTAAAACTAAGTATAAAACCATTTAGAAGAGAAATGGCAATTTTTACACAGAAAACATTAATTCTTTTTTTTTTGAGGGCAGTGTGACTGGCCCTCATATGTGGGACCTGAACCGGGGCTGTTGGCTTCCCAAGCCAGCGCTTAACCACCGTGCCACTCGGCCAGCCCAAAAAAACATGAATTCTCATTATGATGTTGCTCTATTCTTTCCTCAAACTCTGCACTACTTACGCAATAGGTATCACCTACTATCAGCTGGTAATCTCTCCTAGGCAAGACAGAAAAGCTTATTTGAAGGAAATAATTTAGGCATAAGATGTTTTTTATTTGCATTAATAGGAAGAGACCCAGCTACACACAGGGAAGTTTATATTTCCATCTAAAAGATTTTGCATGTACTGGTTTTCACTGTAATAAAGCCGAGGATGACCTGTGGAAGAGATCAGAATATTCCAGCATATAGATCAGTAAGCCCTGAACTCACCTCACAATGCCAAACAATACCTAATCCTCTTCAGTTATTCATGATTTATTCTTATTAATAATTGCAAACCCAGCCTATTGGTCAACCCTCAAATAAGGTGCATTCAAGAAAATTAATTTATCAGAAAAAGCTATAGCTAATGTTCATGAATAGCACTCTTGAAATTAAGGAAATTTAAATGCCAAGGTTTTAAACATGGACCTCTTGCTTCACCTTCTGTTTACAACAGATCATATGGCACTGTACAATAATTACATTCATTCTATGTTTTCTCTCAAGGTAATAATGTCTGTATAAATTTCAGTTTTATTCATGGTATGGTAACACATGGCTAAACAAGTGAACTTGATATACTCAGCATTTATAAAACATGTTTTAATTTTCCTTTTCCAAAGGAAGCTTTTTCCCACACACAATTCAGTTTTTCATCTGAACAGACTTTTCCTCCATATTATTGCTGCCTATAATAATTATACCAAGTGGCAGTGTCCTGAATAAAGCATCTGTATAGTTATGTATTTCCAGAAATTGGCTACAAAATAACCCATCACCACTTCACTCCAACATATCAAATTATGATTATCTGCTTAGTTTTATCTCCCAACTCTAGTCTCTTTTACTTTGAGCAGAAAACTGCATGGCTATTTACTGTTGTCAAAGGGTCTGGAATATTATAACTTGTTTTTTTTATATTTTGCAGCACTCCAGTAACTTTTCAAAGAAATGGATTCTGAACCAGATGGATAATCTCCCAGTAATTATGTCTGCTGTTAATATGTTATGTTCTTTAGTCATCAAAACACCTAGGGTATGTGTTTAGTTGATCAGGCATTTGGGGACAGAAAGAGTGTGGAAGGTAGTCAATTAAAGATAAGAAACCCATGAAAAACAAGCTGCATGCTTTTCTAAAGGAAAGAATGAAACAATTTAAATTATGATAGAGATATCATTGAGTAAATTGGCATGCAGTGAAGTGAATTTTAGAAAACAAAATAGATGATCAATGAGAGAGTCACAAAGTCCTTCGTTCAAGCCCTTAAAGTCTTTTAATGCCAGTGTTAGTGGGCACAATTCCCCTGTGTGTAAAGTGGAGGAAATACTAGCTAACTCAAAAAGGTATTACATAGACTAAATGAGAAAACTGTAGTTAATTAATAATTGTAGCTCTTTCTATTTTTCCTTCAGATTTTAAAGCCTCTTCTGATCCTCTTTAAAGTTCTTTTAAGAATATGTATTTTACATACCTTTGGACATATTCTATTTTTATAACCCTTTAATCTCTTTGCCTTTATAACCCTTTAATCTCCATAGGGCAAAAACAGTGTCTTATATTGCTTATCTCCCATAGTCTCCCTTTAATGAACATGAAATAATAGTTATGCATTGGGTTCTTAATTGTTGGAAGCCTGGAGGGAAGGAAGACTTCCCTCTGGTAGAGAATTATTGGAATGTTCTCCAAAAATCCTACATAGTCATGAAACAGAATTGAAATGCAAGTTTTTCCCCTCAACAACATTTCTCTAATCAATACCATTTCTTTCAGTTATTTACTGAAAAGTACCATGAAAAGATAAATAAAGCAATGTTATATTATTAATGTTATTTTAATATGATAAATAAAACAACATATGCATGAAATTCAAAGCTTAGTTCACATGGTTAAAAAATGAAAAAGAGTATAATACAACAAGGTGTGCAACAAATATATGTACCAGTCCTAGGAAGAGAAAGGCTCACTGTGCCTGTGGAAGACTTCCCAGAGGAGGTAAAAACTGATTAGACCCTTGCAGAATGCCTATCAGTTTAGAGGTACAAAAAGAAAATAAGAAATGTAATTCCAGATTGAAAGAAGAGCATGTATGAATCAAATAAAGGAGTGAAAGAGCATCAAAAGTACAGAAAACTGCAAATTGTCCAGGACTGCTAAATATGGAGTGGGAATGGTTCGAAGGATTAGATTCTATAGCACCTAAACAGTATGTCTTCTTAAGGAATTGTTTTTCTAGAAATAAAATAATGCTTAAAGATTTTAAGACAGATAGTGGCTAGATATGATTTGAAATTTTAAAAGATCATTGTATAGCAATATGAAGGTTGGGTTTAATGAGAAAATGCATGGGGCAGAGCAGTTAGAAGTCAGGTAAGGGTCTGTTATAACTTTGTAGCAGTGAGGATGGGTAGAGGTAACAGATTTTGGAGCTATGTATGAGATAAATAGGCAGATTCTAATAATTAATTGAATGTGAGTAAAGAGAATGTCATGGGTGAGGTTTCCCTAGAAACAGATCTTCTGGCCAAGCTGTATGTGTGTGAAGTTCATATGGGAGTGCCCTGGGAATCGGCCCTAGTGGGAATAAAGGATCATGGATGTTGTCTCAACTAAGGCCATTTAATACCACAGGGTGCTCGGAAGCTAGAATGGCAGTTCAGAACTGTCCAGAATTGAGCATGGACCAGTCATTGAGCTTGACCTTGAGTAAACAGGGCAATGAGGTTGGGGGTTCAGATGGGAACTCTTAGCCCCCAGGGAATAAATGTTTTAGTCCTAAAGGGACTGGGGGATCTGAGCAATGCATGACTGCATCAAGTGCAGAGAAGGGAAGAAAGGGAGAGGCCCCGAATGTTTTCTGAGCTACGTGATTAAGGTCATCTAAGTGTGATTTGGGGACAGTTTATTTAAATATATGTTTCTATCAATGGCATTAGATATCATACAGTACTAATCAGGTCCTTTTTGAGAACCACCAAGAGCAACCAAAACCCTTACTATCATTTTCCTTAAAAAATGGAAAAGACCAATAAGATATCCTTATGCCAAATCATTGAAACTGTGTCCTCATTGGGGGAATCAGAAATAGCCAACCTCAGAAAACTAAAAAATTACAACACTTTGGTTATTTTTGTCTTGCTACTAATAAAGTTCAGTCAAACAATTGAACATGATCTTATCCTAAAAGGGATGAGTCCAATTTAATAGTTAAGCAAATAGCCTTTGTTAAGATTGAATAAATTTTATTATGTCTAGCATTGCTAACCTTGATGTTTGTCCACTCATTGACAATGTTCTTCAGATACTTTTGCTAACATATCTTTAATTTATTAAAAACTTCTGCTTAAAAATTATAACTTCACCTTTTTGTTTTTCCAACATATGTCCCTTTCAACTACTGAATACTAAGATAGATGGAGTGAAAGAAGGGAGAGATGGAGGGAGAAAGTCATGTTCAGGTGGGAAAGGACTTATGGCAAATAAGGATTTAAAAACAGATTCTTTTTCGAAATCCACATCTGAAAACCTGCTGGAAATCTGTGTATACTCCAGCATGAAGATCAGTGTGTTCTGTATAAGTCTGCAGTTGCTTGGTTTCACTTAATTTGTACAATTATTACTTTCTTGTGGTCACTGACCACTTTTTTAAAAATAATATACTTAAAGGAAAACAGTTGTTCATTTTTTCTTTCATAATATTTATTACTACATTTCATTCTATCATATACACATTTGCTTATTTTATTTATTGCTTATTTCTCTTCACTAAAATGTGAACTACCAAAGCATAGCTTGTTTACACTGTATTTCTATTACTTATAACAAACAATTTCTTTTGTATGTAGATAAATTTCTTCAGCTTTTGTTTATTTAGAAACAACTGTAGAAAACTTGGCAGCATCTATAAAGCAGAAATGCACATCAGAATTTTCTATATAAATTTTTAAAAATGTAATCATTTGCATGTAAAGGTGACAATATATTTTTTTCTGTAGTGAATATCTTATATATTTATATTGAGATATAATTAACATACAATATTTCATTACTTTCAGGTATACTACATAATGATTAAATATATGTGTATATTGCTAAATAATTACTACAATAATTCTAAATAATATCCATCACCACACAGTTACATTTTTTTTCCTTGTGATGAGAACTTTTAAGATCTACTCTCTTAACAACTTTCAAATATACAGTATAAATATTATTAACTGCAGGCACTATGGCATACATTACATCCCTAGGACTTACTATCTTACAATTAGAAGGTTCACTTTTAATCTCCTTCTTTCATTTCACCGACCTCCCCATCAAAATGCCTCCAGCAACCATCCATCTGTTGTATCTATGAGTTCAATATGTTTTCTCTTTTTTAGATTCCACAGAAGTTTGATCATACAGCATTTGTCTTTCTGTCTGACTTATTTTACTTAGCTTAATATTCTCAAGGTTACCCATGTTGTTGCAAATGGCAGGAATTCCTTTTTTTAAGGCTGAATAATATTTTATTCCTTTTTTGTATGTGTATATATATATATATATATATATATATATATATATATATATTTTTTTTTTTTTTTTTTTTTTTAGGTTGTTTCCATGTCTTGGCTACTACAATAAACAGGGGTGCAGATAGTTTTTCAAGTTAGTGATTTTATTTCCTTCAGATAAATACCTAGATGTGGACTTACTGGATTATATGGTAGTTCTACTTTTAACTTTTTGAGGAACCTTCGTACTGTTTTCCATAGTGACTGTACCAATTTACATTCCTACCAACAGTGTATAAGGGTTTCCTTTCTCCACATCCTCAATAACACGTTATTTCTTGTCTTTTTTTTTTTTTTTGAGAGCAGTGTCACTGGCCCTCATATGTGGGACCCGAACCAGGGCCGCTGGCTTCCCAAGCCAGCGCTTAACCACCGCGCCACTCGGCCGGCCCTCTTGTCTTTTTGATAACAGCCATCACACCCCAAATGTTGTCTCCTACATTCATTCTGATCATTTCTTTAAAAGTTAAAAAGAAAAAATAGGAGACTCTTTTTTTTATTTTTAAAGATTTTTTTTTTTAATTGGGAGAGGGGAACAGCATGGGGGAATTGGGGAAGGGGAACAGACAAGTTACTGTCCTTTTTGTTTTTCAGTCTACTTGTGGAGGACATCACATCACTGGCCCATTTTGGTATTATCATTGCGCTCTTCCCGAGTGAGGCAGTTGCTTGCTGGCCATTGGACAGCCTCCCATGGCAGCTCATGAAAGCCCATGGCAGCTGCCAGCCAGCCCTACAACAGCCTACACCATCGCTGGCAACTCACAGCAGCCCAACTCCAGGTTGAGATGTTGTTCACCATCTTAGCTGTAGAGGGCACAGCGTCACTGGCCCTCATATGTGGAATCTGAACTGGGAGCCTGCTGCTCAGAGCTGGCATCCCAAGCCAACTCTTAACCAATGTACCACTTGGCTGGCCCAATAGGAGACTCTTTTAAGGTGAGTACATTAATTGCTTTGGAACCTATTCCTTCTGATTAAAATGCTATAATTACATTATCCTCAATGATTTTTTTTTCACTCTCTTCATTTTCATCTGTATTATTTTGACCTTATATATTTTTTTTCTTCCAAATGTTCACCATTTCCCGTTCTACTTTTTCCATGTGGTTGTTCCTGTATTTAATGCAATATCATCTTCCAAATATTAAATATATATGTGTCTATGAATGTGTGTTTCTTCAAAGACCTTTATGTTTTATATAATTGTGACTTTCAAAGATATTATTTACCCAAGTTATAAAGTTGATCTAAAGAAAACTGAATAGTGGTAAGTGAAAAATCATTTTCTTAAAAAAGGAAGATTTCCAAATAATAAGTCTCATGAAAGGTGTGGTTTGAACTGAGCTTTCCCCTTGTTACAAGAAGGGTATTTAACTAACATTGTTACTTTTTTTTTTTTAATTTGGAAAACACAAATATTGACATGAGAAGGACTCAGGAGGTCAGACAATTAAGATTGTGAAGTCATCCTAGAAAAAGTGTTACAGTCCTCATTGCTGAATATCACTACACACACCTTTGAAGTACTCCCCTTGGGAAGCTGTGCTCTGATGCCAGCACCTAGTCCGCCCTTCAAAGCAATTTTGGAACTCTTTTTCTGGAATGGCCATCAGAGTTGTCATTGTATTACCATTGATGTCCTGAATGTGATCAAAATGTCTTCCTTTCAATATTTCCTTTATCTTGAGATAAAGAAAGAAGTCATTGGGGGCCAGATCAATGAGTATGGAGGGTGTTCCAACAGTTATTTCTTTACTGGCTAAAATACTCCCTCACAGACAGTGCCGTGTGAGCTGGTGCATTTTCGTGATGCAAGAGCCATGAATTGTTGGTGAAAATTTCAGGTCGTCTAACTTGTTCACGCATCCTTTTCAGCAATTCCATAACACATATGGTCTTCATTGTCTTATGGGAGTCATGAAGAAAGTTTGTACGTTTAGCACTGACAAGTTACATAGCCTTGGGTAGGTAATTTATCCTCTCTACCTTTAGTTTATACATCTATAAATGATAAATTGAAACTATAAGTTGAGATTTAAAAGCCCCCAATAATTTCTATGAGTCTACGAATTAAAATAGTATTAGCGGAAAATCTTTGAGAAGATAGCCTAAAATTTATAGTAGCCATATTTTGGCTACAATGCACAAACAGCTAATAATTGACAAATATGTGTCTCTTATTACCACACACTTCTGAAATCATTTTTAAAGATCACTTAGGTTTTCATTTCCTAGTTCGTGTGTGTTTTTGTGCATGTGTGTGTGTGTGTGTGTGTGTGTGTGTGTGTGTGGTATATGTATATGGTTAGTTGTACAGGAACGAGCTTTGCCCAACAATCTTGAGAATAACAATAAGAATGACTAGGTCAGAAATCCCATCTTTCTGAAATGGTGCAGGAGCAATACGGCATGAAAACAGTAAGCCTTATGGTTTCTTTACATCTTATCTGGTACTATCTTTCAATATTAGCACATTTCTGGGAATATCAAAATAATAAATAATAATAAAACAATAATAATGTAAACATAACCAGGAATATGTATATTTTGTATCATTTCTGCAAATGGGTTCATAAACAATAATTTTAACTTTAAAAAATACCTCTTGATGTCCATTTATCTGAATTTAATACCATTCCCTAGGTAGTTTCTCTTTGTTTAAATGGAAAAGTGAATGAAGTAGCAATCTTTGTTATTAAGTATTTTGCATGTATTGAGTCATATAATAAGAACTTCACCTGAATGATATTTTCACTAAATAATGTAGAAATAAAGTTACCTGGCACTTGTATTTATAATATACTTGATTTTAGTTAATTTGGGGAAATAAATTTATATTTCATTCATAACAAATATATACTTCCTATAGGTCTGGTATCATTCAAGAAAATAAGAACATACTAGTGAACAGCAACAACAAAAAGCCCTTACCCTGATAGATCATATATTATAGGAGGATTAAAAGACAAAGCATAAATCAAATATATTAACTCAAGTGTGATAACTGTCATGGTGACAAATAATTTCAGATCAAAAATGTGTTATTGACTTCTAATCCTATTTAGATGGTAAAAGCTTACCTCTCCCAGTTTGTCCCCACCAAGTGTTACTACACAGTCTGTAAAAAACTCAAGACACAATCAAAGGAGAATTCTGAAACACTGAAGAGAAAGTTGCACTGCTTTGAGACTCCAGAATTAGAAAAATAACAGTGGCAGAATGTCTTATGACTTCCACCCAAAAAAAGAAGGTAAACTGAGCCTGACTTTTCCTGATCCCAAGCTAGCAACAGAAGGCAGCCCAAAGAGGCTCATTTCTCCTCCACACTAAGTAAGAGTCTGGCCTATAAAATCAGACAAGCCTAACAGAAGAGACAAGGCAGGGTTGATGGAAAGGCCCTGTGACAAGTGGCCGTGGGAAGATCTTTCTTTTCCAACTTAACCTGAGACTCCTGCCATATTTCTCATCAGAAACCATGGAAGACAGAAAAAAGTAGCACAATATTTTTCTGAAAAAAAAAAAAAAAAAAAAAAAGTAACGTGCTGAAAGAAAAGAATTGTCACCCATGAATTCTATGTATAAGCAAACTATCCTTTAGGTAGGAGGTGAAAGTAAAAGATGAAAGAAAAGGAAAAGAATTTGACATTAGTAAGCATCACAAAGAATGGTTAAAGTATGTTCTTCAAACATCAATTAGGTGGAATGTAACTAAATCACTGCTGAGAGGGATATTTGTAACAGCATTACATGCTTACATTAGAAAAGAGAGAAGATCTCAAATTAATATTCTAAATTCCTACCTCAGGTAATTAGATAAAATAAAGCAAATTAAGCCAAAGAAAACAGAAGAAATAATAAAGCGCAGAAATACATTGAAAAACTAAAATAAAAACCTGGTTCTTTGAAAAAAAAATCAATAAAACTGAAAAACCACTAATAAGACTAACAGAAATAAAAACAGAGATGCTACAAATAACCAATATCAGCTATGAAACAGAGAGTATTACTACAAATTCTGCAGCCATTAAGTAGAAGATGAAGGAATATTATCAATAATATTACATTCATAAATCTAACGAATATAGAAGATCTGATATAATCCCTCAAAAATCAGAAACAGCAAAACTCAACTAATATGAAAAAGATAATCAGAAGAGTCCTCTTTGAATAGATGAATTAAATTTGTAATTAAAGGAAATATTCATGCCATATTGTTCAACTGTTGAACTCTACCAAACATTTAAAGAAGAAATAAAACTTTGACATAATGTCTTTCAGAAAACTGAACAACAAGAAGTAATTCTCAACTTATATTATGAGGCTATATTATCCTGTAACCAAATAAAGGAAAAAAAAAATCCAGAAAATTACAGACTAACTAATTGAAATGCAAAAATCTTCCAAAATATTAAAAAATGGAACCTAAAATAATGTTTACACCATGACCAAATGGTATTTATTCCAGGTAACATTTGGTTCAATATATAAAAATCAATCAATGTTACTGACCATATAGACCTGTTAAAAAAGAAAAATATGATCATCTCAATTGACAAAAAAAAGGCATTCAACAAATCCCAAACCCATTCATGATAAAAACTCCCAGCAAGTTAGGAATAAAAGGTAACTCCTAAACTTGATAAAGCATCTTCAAAAAACAAACAAACAAAAAAAACATAAAAAAAAAACAAACAAAAACAAGAAAAACACTACAGTGTTGAATATCATTCTTAAGAGTGAAATACTGAATGCTTTCATTCTAAGATCAACACAAAGCAATGTCTGCTCTCACAACTTTAATTCAACATAGACTAGATGTGCTAGCCACTGTACTTAGGCAAGAAATAGAAACAAAATGATACAAATTGTTAAAAAAGAAATAAAACTCACTATGTACAAAGGCTTGATTGTCTATATCATAAGGTATCTACTAAAAAACTCTTAGGACTAATAAGTGAGCTTAAAGTTCACACAACAAAAGTCCAACAAATCACAATTAATCATATTCCCATCTAGTAACAATGAACAGGCTGAAATAAAAAATAAAAACAGTATTATTTATATTTACTCCAAAGAAAACAAAATATTGCTGTATAAAGTTATAAAGTTAATGAAAACATATATAGGATCTATATGATGAAAATTTAAAAATTAAGAAAATCAAAGACAAACTAACTAAATGGAAAGATATGCAAGGCTCATGTATTGAAGATTCAATATAATAAAGATATAGTTCTCTCCAAATTGATCTTTAGATTTTAATGTAATTCTTGTCAAAGCTTATTATAAAAATTATGTGGAAAGATGCAACACTAGAGTAGTTGAAAACTTGAAAAGGAAAACTGTAGGAGGAATCATTCTACCTAATATTAAGACCTAGTATATAGTTACAGCTGTCATGATGGTGTGGTTAGTGAAGGGTTAAACAAATAATCTAATGGAGCAAAATAGAGGATCCAGAAATACATCTACATAAGGTACAAAATCACTTCAGTAGAGTAAGGATAGCTTTTCAAACAAATTATACTGGAGAATTTGGATACCCATAGTCAAGAAAGAAAATGAAGGAAGGAAGGAAGGAAGGAAGGAAGGAAGGAAGGAAGGAAGGAAGGAAGGAAGGAAGGAAAGAAGGAAAGGAACTTTGACCTAAACCTCACACAATATACATAAAATTAACTCAAATCAAGAATTAAATATAAATTGTAAAACTATAATACTTTTAGGGGGGAAAAAGCAGAAAAATTTTGGTATCTAGGGCTCAGCAAACAGTTCTTAGACCTAACTTCAGAAGTACTATCCATATAAGAAAAATGATAAATTTTACCTCATAAAAATTAAAAGCATTTCTCTACAAAAGACCCTGTTAAGAGGATAGAAAGACAGGCAAGGTATAAACTTGGAGAAATTATTTGAAAACACCTTATCTGACAAAAGATTAGTATCTATATTACATAAAAATCTCTCAAAACTCAATAGTAAAAAACAAAGAGTCCAATTAGAAAATTTTCAAAATACATGAACATATGTTTGACCAAAGACCATATGCCAAAGGGTAAACAAGCACACGAAAAGATAGTCAATATCATTAGGGAAATGTCAATTAAAAACATAATAAAATATCACTACACACATATAAGTATAGCTAAAACAAAAAATAGTGACATCAAATGCTGGCAAGTATGCAAAGAAACTTGCTCATACATTGCTGGTGAAACATAAAATTATGTTTAGAACAATTTAGAAAATTATTATAAACTAAAGCAGTGCACACATATAATCCTACAGCTGCACACTTGGGCATTTATCCCAGAGTATATGAATACATATGTTCAAACAAAAACTTGCATGTAAAAGTTTATAGTAGCTCTATTCCTAATAACCCCAGATCAGAAACACCCCAAGTGACTTTCAATAGGTGAATGGTCCAGAAAATTTGTATATGCATAAGTTGGAATAACCCACTGCAATACAAGGAATAAACTATGATACACACAACATAAATGAATCTGCAACAAACAACTAATAGCAAAAGTTTACTTGGTGTATGATTCCATTCATATAACATTATTGAAATGACAAATTTATAGAAACAAGGAACACATGGTCAATGCCAGGGGTGAGGAACTGGAGTTGGGGAGAGGAGAGAAAGTTGAGGAGGGATGTGAGTTTGACTATGAAAGAGCAACATGAGTTATCCTTGTTTTGATGGAATTGTTCTATATTTGAACTGTCAATATACTCCTTCAAATACTGTACGATTGTTTTTCAAGGTATTACCACTGGAAAAACTGGGTAAAAAAATACCTGGGACATCTCTGTATTATTTTTTTAAAACTGCATGTGAAACTACTACAATTTTCTAAAATGTAAAAAAATGCACTTATAAAATCTTTGTTTAAATTGTCAAAATTTCATTCAAGTATAACAGAAGTACTAAAATATTTCTCAGTGTTAAAATTATTGATTAGTTAAGGAGGAATACCCTTTTCAACTCTTTTGTATTTATCTTTTATCTTTTGGAAATTTATGTATTTTGTGATCATGAAAGTAAGACTTATTTATTGTAAAACAATTCATAACATAAATCCCATCTACATCAACCTCAACCTTTTTTCATTCTTTTCTTTTGTAATGGAATTGTTTTTCTTGAAATCAAGCTGATCATTTCTCTTATGCTTTGTATCGCCTTCATTTTTCTGCTTTCTCAGTAAACTTGAGCTATCAATTAACCCCTTTGTCTTTAAACTTCTCCATATCTCTTATTTTCCTTCCTTTATTAATTGTATATGCTCAAGTCACTGTCACTAGAAACACCAAGTCAAGCAAAAGAGCACAGAAATAACCTGCAAGCTCAATTTTTCCTCTCTGCATTTGATTTCTCTCTCTTATTGAATTCTATTTACTCCTGAACAATACAGTTTCTATCCTTAAATTTCTATGGACATTGCAATCATTAAAACAGCAATAACTTCAATGTTGTCAAAAGGATACACAAAAGTTTCTGCCACTTAAAATTTTCATTATCAGAATAACTGTTTCCACATTCCCAAGTCAGCACTAAGCACATTATATTTTGTATATGATCAAAATAAATTATAATGTAAAGCTAATAACACTTAAGCTTCAGGACCTTTCACTTGAACTGAGATGCACTAGTAATGTATTCACATTTTTGTATTTTTTTTGTGCAATTTGCAAAAATAAAATTTTTATTACAAAAGGTTAAAACCACCGTCTTTTTTTCCCCCCACACTCTAAATTATTCTCATGAACAGTTCTCTTTCTTTGGGTGACTTGGGCATGGCCTCTGGCAATTCTGGCATCTGGCTATAGAGGCACTGAGTTTTGGCTTTAGTGTGATGTATTTAGGTGGTTCATAGCTGTTTTTCCTGAACAGTTATTGTAAGCCATTCCATTATAGACATAGCTTCCACAAATATCCCTCTCTCCCTCTGTACCAACACTCTAGGTGGCATGACAAGAAATATAGGACTAGACATCTTATTGAAATATAAAAGTGTTCTGTGATACCCAGTCCCAAAATACATGCGGTAGAAAAGGAAACCTTGAAATGTGCAAAGACAGAAGCTAGTCTTTAGAAAATGCTTTTGGTAATTACATGTAAAAAATGATAAGGAAAGGATTTGGTTCTCTTTAAAGCATGATCAAAACAGAAGTTCTCAGGGCCGGCCGAGAGGCACGGTGGTTAAGTGCTGGCTTGGGAAGCCAGCGGCCCCGGTTTGGGTTCCACGTGTGAGGGTCAGTGACACTGCCCTCAAAAAAAAACACAACAGGACCGGCAGAGTGGCGCATTGGTTAAGAGCTGGTTTTGGGATGCCAGCGGCCTCGGTTCGGATCCCACATGAGGGCCAGTGACACTGCCTTCTACAGCTAACAACAGCTCCACCTGGAGCTGGGCTATGTGAGCCCCAGCGATGGTGAAGGCTGCAGCCCCTGCTGCAGTGGGCTGCCATAGTCCAGTGAGTGGCCGGCAGCCAGCGTCAGTGGCTGGCAGCCAGCGTGAGCTGCCAATAGTTGCGGTGAGAGACCATCCAGAGGCCGGCGACCGATCTGCCTCATCCGGGAAGAGCGCAATGATGATACCAACATGGGCCAGTGAAGCAACGTCCTCCGCAACTAGACTGAAGAACAAAAAGACAGCAACTTGTCTGTTCCCCTTCTCCGATTCCCCAATGCTGTTCCCCTCCCCCAATTCCCCAATAAAAATCTTTAAAAACAAAAACAAAAACAAAACAACAAAAAAACCATAGAAGTTCTCTCCTGACAAGTATATGTGAAGAAGCAATCATAGATTGTGCATCCAAATCTTCAGGGAAAAATATGTTTGAGTGATATGTCAGGCAGTTAGTTATTATAAACCCCATGTTATTTTTCCTGGATATTTTCAAGTTTGGGTAGTTTACAGACTTTTCTTAAATTCTACTTTGTAGTGAATTTTTTTTTTCTAATTCTAAATGAGCATTTATTTTCATGTGATTTTGTACTTGTGATTTTGTACTTTAAAGAAAAAAAAAAGACAGCAACCAAAAATTTAAATATTCAGTTTTCACACAACCTGGATCTATCTCTATCAATTCCAGTGTTCATTTATACTTCACAGAATGAGCACGGTTATAGAATATCAATATCTCAGTGGGCGGCTGTGCCTTATCATAGAGCCCATGTCTCCACTACTGTGCAGATAATTCCAACTAGACATTCCTGGTCTGAGTCACCCATAGGTGTGTACTTACGTAAAGCCTGTCTGGCTGTATGTTTCTAATGAATAATGCTATAACCATGTATGAAAAAAGACTAGGTACGGATCAGTAGCTATTGAGATGAAGTGAAGCACCTGGACAGTTGGTCGTATTAGAGCACAGATCCACAATGAGGTGAGCATTTCTCCTTGCAGGTCATATAAAAAGCAAGAGTCAGTGGAAGGAAGCATGTTCAAAGTAAGACATGTTCAGAAATTATGCATAAAGAGCTATTAATCAACAAAATAAATAGGCTAAATGGTCAAAAGGTGAGAAGACAAGACAGAAATCCAAATATTCTTAAGAATAAGATTGACCTCTTTACCCTCAGGAATATTATAAATAAATAAATAAATAAATAAATAAATAATAGGGTACAATAAATGCAGCCCACTCATAGTATCTTAGAATAGTAGCCTCACAAGAATTAGCACTATCATGCCATCACCCATTTATCCTGACACAAATTACTGACATTCCTAATACAGTTGTCCAAGGTATTATTTTCCATGATTTCAGTTACCCATGGTCAACCAAGGTGTGACAATACTAAATGGACAATTCCAGAAATAACCAATTCATAAGTTTTAAATTGTGTGCCATTCTGAGTAGTATGATAAAATCTTGTGTAATCCTGCTCTGTCCACCCAGGATGTTATGCATTCTTTTGTCCACCATATTAATGCTGTATATATTACCCACCTCTTAGTTACTTAGTACCCCTCCAGATTATCAGATAGAATATATACACATATATACACATATGGCTTGGCCCTATCTGCGATTTCAGGTATCCACTAGGGGTCTTGGGCAGTATACCCCGCAGATAAGTGGGGACTACTGTAAGATAATTTCTAGTTCAGAATCAACTTCCCCATTTTCAGGCATCAGTTCTGATGATTCTCAAAATAGGTGCTCCTACTTAATCAGGCCAGTCCATACAAGGCTGTTATTTGAGCAAAGTTCACTTATAATTTCCTAAGCCAGTACTTCATCCATTGATACAGCTTTGTTTTTTTGTTTTTTTGTTGTTGTTGTTGTTGTTGTTGTTTTTGTTTTTTTTTTAGCTGAGCCGTCCTGCCACCTGTTGGCAGCTCAATGGCAACTCAGCTCGGGCTGGCCTCGAACAGCTGTTGCTCAGAGCTCAGCTCGCACTCTTGAGCGAGCTCTTAACCAACTGAGCCACTCGGCCGGCCCCATTGATACAGTTTTGAAGAGACCAGAAGTTCCCTATTGGGTTCTGTGTCAGGTCAAATTACCTCAAATGAACTTATTCATATAGGATTTGTTAAATTTGATATTTTCAAATTTCTAAAACCCAGAGAGGTTGGAAACATTTTTCTATTCACATTTTACAACTTAAAAAGTTATGAATCTGAGTACCCTTTTTCTATCCATCAATACTCAGTTAAAAAATAAACACACCGTATGAGCTTACCTTTATTGTTTTGATATATGTACCACGTATTCTATGGCTTTCTACTACCTGGTTTTCCAGTGCAAATATTGTTCTCCATTCTCTCAACCTGTTAGGTCTGACTTTATAATAACCTATGGTAAACTTTGACCGTTCAAACAATCAATCAATCAAAGATCAATCAATTCATATCTGAAATGACTCAAGGTATTTCTGCAAAGTCCAATATAAAATAATGAGTCACAGTTCCTCATTTTTTCACCCAGATATTTAACACATTTAAACACTGATAATATTCAAAAAGATATGGAAGCTGAAAAAACAATAAAAGCTAAAAAAAAGCATTTTTTTCATTGTATGAATTACTAATTTAAAATTAAGCAATTGATGTTTTTCTAAGGGTAAGAAAGAAAGGATAATTAAATAGAAGATGAGTATTTCAGCAAATATCACAGCAAAGAGGAAGAATTTCTAAAGCTATTTAGGATATATATGTGTGTGCGTGTGTGTGTGTGTGTGTGTGTGTGTGTGTGTGTGTGTAATGAACACAAATGGAATAACCTTGGCTTGTAGCTTATTATTAAAAAAGCAACACACATAGCATATCAGTAAATAAGTTAGATAACTCAAGATAAATGGGAAGCCGATATTTATTACATATTAATCAGTTAAACACATAATTAGTGCTGGCTGTTTCAGTGATGCCTCTCAATCACTCTGTCATTACGATTATATTGTAGGTAAGAAAATGTAAGTTTAGAGAGTTTAAATGATTTGTCTAAAATTACAGAAGTGGTTAAAGATAAAGGCAGGGTATTTACCAATCAAAGCTCTTTTCAGTGTACCACGCTGCCTCCAGGTACCTTTAGACATACGTTAATGGAATTCTGAAGGGAGAGGGAATTGTGAGTTGCACATTCAGCCATATACAGCCATTTTCCTCTTTTCTTACTGGAGGCATCAGAGAAAAGTGGTTATTCAGAACAGTCACACCAAGTATACTAAACTAAAGCTAGGCAAATATATTTCTGTTTTCAAAAAGAAGTATCTAATAATATTGTACGTACAAGGAATTTAGCATCAAACAAAAGCTCCATTGCAATTTCTACATTAGACTTTTGTTAAGAAAATAGGAAACAAACACAATGGATATAAAAAATAGAATATTTTGGACATTACATAAGCATAATGATACACCAATCTGACTTCTGATTTAGACTTCATATTTCCTTTCTTAAAATATTAAATTTTAAAGAAATAATTACATTTCTCCACCAACAATTGTATCAGAAATGTTAAATACTGTTGTACAATAGAAAAAGTATATAAAGAATAGTAATGTCATTAAGTTGATTTTTAATTTACAACATGTGTATCATTTTATTTAAGAAAGTAATGTTTGAACAAAAACTACCATAATGTTCTGTGGCTCAAAGCTGCTTAATATTTCCCAAAAGAAAGCCAAATTAACATATTATTCTTTACATCCCTGCTATATAAAACTATCTATAAAATAGATTACACGTTTGTTTTTGAAAAGTAGGTATCATCAAACAGGCCCACAAAAACAAGAGGTAAAGAAAACACAGTTCTAGGAAAAAACAGTTAATGCTGAGAATACATTTCTTAAAACCTGTCTGGTTAAGCAGCCCTTAAAGCTCCTAGCTATCCCAAGGGGAGTGACACAGTGACAAAGAAGGAGAGCCTAAAAGAGTTTTGCGCAGAGTTGGCCAGGGACTGGGCTTTTATGATGGTACTCTGACAGAGCAGAAGTATGAGTCTGAAGTAAGTTTAAAGGGTCTAAGTTTAGGCTGCCTAAGCACAGATATGTGCACTTATTTGAGACTTTGCAAGCTGACTGAGAATAAAGCAAACTCTTGCCAAAATCACTGAGAGTTAGCATCTTCTTTGAAGCAGCAGTAGCATGGTGGGCTTAACTAGGCTGCCATAAGCAAAGTGAGAAAAAAACATATATTTTAGGAAACTATGGATATAACTTCACTGACAATTTTTCTGCCAAAAACTCATTTGTAAACTGATCTTTGGAACTCTGAATCCATTTCTCAAAATATATAATAGTGATTAGTACACCAAAGTTAAGCAACAGATGCCTAATTAATCCTTAAAATACATAAATATAGTGTTGATTAATGCTTTTTACTCTACTGGACTTTTTTATATGGTGAAATTATAGTCAAAGTTCCACATGAGGGTGGCAAGAACACACCTCACACTAGCTGAATATTCAAGGACCCACAGGATTCCACCGGCTGTGGTAGAGGATCATATGGGGTGGGTTCCCTAGACAATGGCCTCAGAAAACCAAGCATGGCAGACCTCCAAGAACTTACAAAGTTGGTTTCTTTATACCAGTAAATGTTCTTTATAGCACTTTATAAAATAGTTTAAAACATGTAGAATAGTTTTGTAAAATGGGATTATGTTTATGGTCCTAAAGAATATTATCATTAGGTGTTCATTCTCCAGTGGGTGTGGTTTTTGTTTGTTTGTTTTTTATTTTTTACAATGGCAATAAATATTCCTTGGGAAACTTCTGATGTTTATTAAATCGTCATATACTTGGAGATGTTTTATAAGGTTTTTATAATTGGAAAGAAAAAGAATAATGTCTGATCAAATGTTTTTTTTTTAATTCTCAGATAAATAACTAAACAGGTTTTCAATATATTACTGTGATTAAAATCATTCTTCATAATGTAGATTTCATAATAGACACATTTAGAATGTATAAAAAGGACTGAAGATAACTATTTATTTTAATACCAGCATTTATTTGTCAGGTAACAACCATCCCCCTAAGTTGCCTTCCTGAGGAAAAAAATGAAGCTTTCTTTATACTCTGAGAGAAAAAAAATTTCCATTCCCTTTGTTTTTTCCCCCCTTCCTCCTTTTTTCTCAATCAGCCTTTCTCTTCTTCCCTCCTCCAGTGTTGCTCTCTTCTACTCTTGCACACTATCATTGCACAGATAAGAATATATATGTCCCATGCACTGAACTAGGTGTTAGGGAAATAGTGATAACCACACTGCAGGTGCCCCTGCCCTCAAGAGGCTGGCATTGATTGGAGAAGACACACATGAAAAAACCATTTAGTTGAAGATAATTATTACAGACAAATGTGAAATGCAGTGTGCTGTGGAGTATATAAAGTGAGTTTCTGATCGTAGGTTTACACTTGGGATGGTAGTAAGTAAGATAATTTATCATATATTGGCAAATTAGTCTTTTTTTAGTTCCCAAATTTAAATTTATTTATTTATTTATTTACTTACTTATTTTAATTAGTTTCAGGTGTACAACACAGTGCAATAGTTATACTTTTTACCCCTCAAAGTGACAAATCCCCTCCCCTAATTCGCCACCCCACTCCCCCCCATATCATATATATCTATTATACTTCCTCTGACTCCCTTCCACAGTATAATCCACATCCCGTGACTATCTATACATTCAATTACAGTTGGTATACAATATTATACAACCTCAGCTTCAGGTGTACAGTGCAGTGATCAAGCCTCTACTCCATCCATGAAATGGTCTCCCTAACAAGACATGTGACCATCTGACACCCCACAAAATATTTACAACATTATTAATTATATTCCCTGAACTGTCTTTCATATCCCTGTGGCAATATTGTAGTTCCCTATTTATGCTGTCTAATCCCTTCCCCTTCTCCCTCATCCCCATCCCCCTCCCAACTAGCAACACTGTTTGTCTTCTATATCTATGAAACTGTTTCTGTTTACTTTGCTCATTCGTTCAGTTTTTCAGATTCCACATATAAGTGAGATCAATCATATGGTATTTGTCTTTCTCTGACTGACTTAGGGAAATTAGTCTTCTTAAATTGATACTTAGCATTATATTCCAATATAGTTCCTTGTGTTTTGGTTTGGTTTTGTTTCAGTTTTTTTCTAGCAATGTTGTTAAATTTGAGAGCAATAACAGAGAAAATAAAAAGAGTGATTCAGTGTTGAGGACTGACATGACAGAATGATAAAGGGAGTTGGAATTTGAGACTCCCAGAAAAGACTTCTTTTAAAGTTATCACTATCATCAATGGTTTGCATTTCAGGTGACCTGTTGTGTACCTATTTACAGGTGTTTTATTTGAGGAAACATGAAACAAGAGGTAAAGGAAGATAGCTTCAAATCTTCTATCAAGGGTTGCTATGCTGTTGCTAGTGCCACATGTATCTTCTCTTTTTGTCTCTTCTTAGGTTTCTTTAGTTTGTAGGCACCTAGTGCTTAAACTCTTTTACTTTGGTTACCCACTTCCACTAACCCAGGTTCCTGTGCCTGGGTGCAACTGCTTTATTCAAGCTTTGGCTTGATTTATTTATCTCTCTTTCACTAGTAATGATTTTCCCTGCAATTATCCTTTCCTCCTTAAAAAAAAAAAAAAAAAGAAAAGAAAGAAAATCTGGATGTGACCCAGCCTGCCTTGTTGAAACCTTCACTACTTACTGATCTCATTAAATGTTTGCCAACTGCTTTCCTATGTGAAACAGATTTTATGCCTGCTTCTCTTCACTTCTGGCACCTCAGGATCCAGAATATGCCATGCCCACAGACTTGTTACAGCTGCCAACTGTCCCCTGTCCAGCTGGTCTGCCTGTGGGCATTTTCAATTTAAGTCTTCATAAGTCTTTTCTATACCTTTGAATATGACCTTTACTATCTTGATTTGGGGCACTCTGTCACCCATTAGACAGTGGTCTCCTTGAGGTCAGGCATGTTTCCAGTGTTCAATAATTTTTTTTTCATTAATTTGCTTGCTTCTTTTACCTTAGATCTCTCATGTTTATAAAAAAAATGCATATACTTTACATTTAAACTTCTGCAAGTATGGCTACATATCATAATACTTTACATTTCACAGTTACGCATCTGATTCAATATCTAAACCAACATTTCTAGATGGGGAAATATGCTAAAGTTTGTCATCTTTTTTTTTTTTTTTTATATCATACTATGCTCAAGACAACATCTATTTTTGCTTCGGAAAAACAAAACTGCTGTGAGTGTTCATTAATTTTATAGCTTTCTTAATAATACATCTTGACCAAGCCATCACACATTGTTTATTTTGAATGAGGTATGTACATTCTCAATGACAAAAGATCCTTCCCTTAAGGACAAAAATTGTTCTTGGGTAAAAAAAATCTTACTCTTTTTATGCATAACGCACCAATATTTATAGCGTATATAACAAGTAGACAGTATATTTGTGATAACACCTCATGGACTTGATTAGGGGAAACATGTTTTAAAGGGCCCCTCATGGAGTTAACACTGGGAAAAAAAAACGTTGAGAAAAACTGTGGTAAATAAAGGTAAGAAAGAGCTTCATCATTGCTTTGCAGAGAGCATCCAAGCCAATAGGTAAACCTTACTAGGGACTGACCCCTTTAAGAGGTGGCATATTTTGAGAAAACTGTAAGTGCAGCCTGGAAAATGATTTGGTAGACACAGAGGAACATAATAAAGAGATACTTCTGGATCATCAACTGTTTTCAAAACTTGAAAAGAAATTGCATGTGTTACTTTCTAATAATCTTTCAAGCTTTTATTTTTTTCAGTCTACGCAGAAATAAATAGCCTTTTAATATACACACACAAATGTTTTGCACTACTGCCATATTACCTTTTAAAACTACATAAAGACAGTCCCCGACTTATGATGATCTGATTTATCATTTTCTGACTTTACAATGATACAAAAGTAAAACGCATTCAGTAGAAACCTTACTTTGAATTTTGAGTTTTTAATCTTTTCCCAGGCTAGTAATATATAGTAAGATACTCTTGTGTTGCAGGGCAGCAGACAGCCACAGCTGCCAGTCAGCCATATGATTGCAAAGGTAAAACAACCGACACTCTACAGCAATGGTCAGCAAACTGTGGCTCACGAGCCACATGCAGCTCTTTGGGTACATACATGTGGCTCTGAAGTAAAATTGAAAATGAACTATCATAGTTTCATTTATAAAATGTTTAAAGGATATTATTCATATAATGATGATTTCATTTGTCTTATAGGTCTTGCAAACCTTCGAGGGACAAGATTGGCTCTTCTGTCTCAAATGTTTGTGGACCCCTGCTGTACAGTATGCTCGTTGTGTTAGGTGAGTTTGCCCAACTGTGAGCTAATGGAGGTGTTCTGAACATATTTAAGGTAAGCTAGGCTAAGCTATGATGTTTGGTAGGTTAGGGATATCGAATGCATTTTCAACTTAATATTTTCAAATTAATGGGTTTATCGGGATATAACCCCATCATAAGTTCAGGAAGATCTGCAATTATATGAAGTATTTATTTTCATTTTTTAATTCAAAAGAGCAAATTGGGTTTAAATAGATATCTCTGGTGTCTCATGAACCACAAATTCATTTAGTCACAGCTATTTCTAAGAGCAAATTATTTTCTGCAGAAATAATTGATTTCAGTTACATTCATCATTGCAGAAGTCTCAAATGTCTTGTATACTCTAAGAAGTTAGCACTCTTTGCAAATCAAGTATATTCAGAGCCAAAATTTGAAACTATTTTCTTTGGACTGATAACTTAGTCTTATTATCCCTAACCTTCCTCTCCATTATAATGACTTTCTCCATTCTGCCAATTATATAAGGTAAGATTCTATTTTACATACTCAATATACCACCTCTTCTTTATCCAATCATCTATTGATGAGCACTGGGTCACTTCCACATCTTGGCTATTGTGAATAATGCTGTGATGAACATAAGGGTGCATATATCTTTTTGAAACAGTGTTTTGGACTTCTTCACATAAATATCCAGAAGTGGATTTTCTGGGTCATAAGATAGTTCTAATTTTTTGAGGACCCTCCAAACCATTTTCCATAGTGGCTGCAACAATTAGTAATAATAATGTCACCAACAGTAGTCAAGGATTCCCTTTTCTCCACATCCTTGCCAACACTTTTTGTTTTTTGATTTATTAATGATAGCCATCCTGACAGGTGTGACTTGATACCTCATTGTGGTTTTTATTTGCATTTCTTTGATCATTAGTGATGTTGAACATCTTTTCATGTGTCTATTGGCTATCTGTATGTCCTCTTTGGAGAAATATCTATTCAAGCCCTCTGTCTATAGTTTAATTGGGTTGTTTGGTTTTTTGGTGTTGCATTGTATGAGTTCTTTCTTTCTTTAGTTTTTTTTTTTAGCTGAGCCATCCTGCTACCTGTTAGCAGCTCAGAGGCTGCTCAGCTCCAGCCGGGAATCCAACCAGCAACCCTGTTGCTTAGAGATCGCACTCTTGAGCAGCCCTGTATGAGTTCTTTATAAATTTTGAATATTAACGCCTAATCAGATATATCATTGGCAAATATCTTCTCCCATTCAGTAGGCTATCTTTTCATTTTTCTGATGGTTTCCTTTGCTGTGCAAAAATATTTTAGTTTGATGTAGTCCCACTTATTTATTTATTTATTTTTGTTTCCCTTGCTTGATAAAATATATCAGAAAAAATATTACTAAGAGCAATGTCAGCAAGTTTAGTGCCTATGTGTTCTTCTTCATATAGTTTGGGGTCTTACATTTAAGTCTTTAATCCATTTTGAGTTTATTGCTATATATGGTATAAGGAGATACAGTTTCATTTTTTTGCATGTTTCTGCCCAGTTTTCCCAATACCATTTATTGAATAGACAGTCTTTATCCCACTGTATGTTCTTTTCTTCTTTGTCATAGATTAAATGACCATAGAGGCATAGGTTTATTTTTGGGCTATCTGTTCTGTTCCACTGATCTATGTGTATGTTTCTATGTCAGTATTATGCTGTTTTGATTACTATAGCCTTGAAGTATAGTTTGAGATCAGGTAGTATGATACTTCCAATTTTGTTCTTCTTTCTCAAGATTGTTGTGGCTATATGGGGTCTTTTGTGGTTCAGTATAAATTACAGGATTATTTTTTCTATTTCTGTGAAAAATGCCATTGGTAATTTGATAGGGATTACATTGAATCTATAGATTGCTTTGGGTAGTATGGACATTTTAACTATATTAATTCTTCCTGTCCATGACCACTGCGTATGCTTCCATATATTTGTATCTTCTTCAATTTCTTTCTTCAGTGTCTTATAGTTTTCCAAGTATAGGTTTTTTTAGTTTCTTGGTAAAATGTATTCCTAGGTATTTCATTTACTTTTTTTTTGATGCAAGTGTACATGGGATTGTTTACTTAATTTCCTTTTCTGACAGTTCATTATTCATATATAAAAATGCAATGGATTTCTGAATATTAATTTTGTATTCTGCTACTTTACTGAATTCATGTATCAGTTCTGATAATTTTTTTGGTGGAATATTTTGGGTTCTGTCTATATAGTATCACGTCATCTACAAATAATGACAGTGTTACTATTTCCTTCCTAATTTGGATGCCTTCTATGCTTTTTTCTTATATGATTGCTGTGACTAGGACTTCCAAAACTGTTGAACAAAAGTGATGATAGTAGGCATCCTTCTCTATTTCCTGATCTTAAGGAAAATGCTTTTAGCTTTTCCCCATTGAGTATGAGGTGGGTTTGTCACATATGGCCTTAATTATGTTGAAGTATGTTCTCTATATTCCCTCTTTGTTCAGAGTTTTTACCATAAGTGAATGCTATATTTTCTCAAACAATTTTTCTGCATCTATTGTTATGATCATATGATTTTTATCTTTTTTGTTTATGTGGTTTACCAAGTTAATTGATTTGTAGATACTGACCCAACCTTCCATTCCAGGAATAAATCCCACTTGATCTTTGTAATGTATTGCTAAATTTTATTTGCTAATATTTTTTGAGAATTTTTGCATCTGTGTTCTTTAGGGATACAGGTCAATAATTTTCTTTTTTTGAAATGTCTTTGTGTGGTTTTGGAATCTGGGTAATTGTAGCCTCATAAAATGAGTTTGGGAGCTTTCTCTCCTCTAGCCCAACTTACGAACGAGTTTCATTCCAGGAGAACATTCGTAAGTTGGATTCGTTCATAAGTCCGACTCATTCATAAGTCTGACAAACTGAGTCTTTACCTTTTTTCTTTTCTTTAAAGATTTTATTGTGGAATCGGAGGAGGGGAACAATGTTAGGGAATCAGGGAAGGGGAATAGGCAACCCAAGCCAGACACGGTCACTTGGGTGCTTGTGGGTGCCCGTGGGTGCCAATGGATACCAGTGGGTGCAATAGGAGTTGACAGAAATCGGGTGTGAACCGCTTGGTTAAGGGTCTGACAGTGTGCCTGTGGAATGATCTATTGATATGATAACATCTGTCCTCTGTGTAATCCTATCAATGAGTTTTGGCATTAGAGGTTTCTGTCTCTTAGGGAGGTGTATGTAAGCAGATCATGAGACTTTCGGTAATGGCAGCCTGCAGACATGGGTGATTTGCCCCGGAAATTAATTCTTGGGTGTGAGACACACAGACCTCAGGAAAATACATTGATCCTTTCATATGTAAGAGAATAAAAGGAACAGTCAGGCCCGATTCGGGGCTCTTTGTCCTAGAGGCACTGAGTCCCCTAGATAGCACTGCTTTTTGAACTATCCTTTGTCTCTTGTCTATATTTTTCTATTTCTCAACCCCCCGCCGTCCCTTGCGAACACCTACAGCCCTGTCGTGTGGGACGCAACAATTTTTTTAACAGTATTTTGTTTATATCTGCTCTGATCGTTATTACTTCTTTCCTTCTACTCACTATGGGCTTTGCTGTTCTCTTCCTAGTTACTTTAAGTGTAAGGTTAGATTGTTCGAAACTTTTCCTGTTTCTTAAGGTAGGCCTGTACTACTATAAAAACCCTCTTAGGACTGCCTTTGTTGTGCCCCACAGATTTTGGGTCATGGTATTTTCATTTTCATTTTTCCCAAAGTATCTTTTGATTTTTTTCCTGATCTCATTGTTGACCCATTCATTATTTAGTAACATGTTATTTGTCTCCATGTGTTTGTGTAATTTTCAGTTTTTGTCTTGTAATTAATTTTTAGTTTCGTATCCCTGTGGTCAGAGAAGATGCTTGATATGATTTCAATCTTCTTGAAGTTATTCAGACTTGGTTGTGACTTAATATTGGTCAATCTTGGAAAGCATTCCATGTGCACTTGAAAAAAATATATATACCAGGGGTGCCAAAAAAAGTATACAACTGGACACTTTGGTCAATGTTGCTCAAGCAGTTGTTCACCATAATCAGAAGTGTCTGGAAGCTGATGGTAACTACTTTGAGCACCTCTCGTAATTGCAGAAGTCAAACGTGACTTGTAGTCATTTTTTGTTATTGGCATATATTGAGTATTACAATTTTAATACAGTTTTCCTTTCTTAAAATGTGTATATATATTTTTTGGCACTCTCTGTATTGCTGCATTGGGGTGAAATGCTCTAAAAATATCAATTAAATCCATCTGTCCTAGTGTGTTGTTTAAGGCCATTGTTTCCTTGAGGATTTTCTGCCTAGATGATCTATTAAGTTCAATGGGTTGTTAAAGTGTACTGGGATTGTATTACTATAGATCTCTCCCTTCATGTTGGTCAATATTTGCTTTATATATATACAGGTACTACTATGTTGGGTGCATAGATGTTTACAAGGATTGTAAATTGTTGAACTGATGAATTGATCTTTTTATTATTATGTAATGTCCCTCTTTGTAGATTATAGCTATTTTTAAAAGTCTGTTTTGCCTTATATAGTATTTCTAATCCTGTGTTTCTTGTTGTTCGTTTCCATTTGCTTGAAGTATATTTTTTATCCCTTTACTTTCAACCTGTGTGTGTCTTTCAATCTGAAGTGGGTCATGTAGACAGCATATATTATCCACTCAGCTCTCTATGACTTTTTTTTAGGAGCATTTAATCCATTTACATGTAAAATGATTGTTAAAGATACATAGTTATTGCCGTTATATTAATCATCTTTATGTTTTGCCCTCTTTCTTCTTCTTAAAGAGGTATCTTACATTTCTTGTTATACTGGTTTGGTGGTGATGAACTCCTTTAGCTTGTCTGAGAAGCTGTATCTCTCATTTAATTTTTTTTTTTTTTTTTTTTTTTTTTTTTTTTAGCTGAGCCATCCTGCCACCTGTTGGCAGCTCAGCGGCAGCTCAGTTCAGGCTGGGCATCAAACAGCTGTTGCTCAGAGCACTCTTGAGTGAGCGCTTAACCAACTGAGCCACTTGGCCGGTCCTCTCTCGTTTAATTTTAAATGCTAGCTTTCCCGGGTAGAGTCATCTTGGTTGTAGGTCCTACTTTTTCATCATTTTGAATATTTCATGCCAATATATTCTGGCCTGCAAAATTTCTATTGAGAAATCAGCTGACAATCTTATGGGAGCTTCCTTGTAGGTAACAAGTTGCCTTTCTTTTTTATGCTTTTAGGATTCTCTTTTTGCCTTTAAACTTTGCTATTTTAATTATATTGTGTCTTGGTGTGGACCTATTTGGGTTCATCTCGTTTGGGACTCTCTGCACTTCCTGGACTTGTATGTCTATTTCCTAACCAAGTTAGGGAAGTTTCAGTCATCATTTCTTCAAATAGGTTCTCAGTCCCTTGCTTTCTCTCTTCTCCTAGCACCCCTATGATATGAATTTTGTTATGTTTGATGATGTCCAGAGGTCTCTTAAACTATTCTCATTTTTTGGACTTTTTTTTTTTTTTGACGTTCTGCTACTTTGTCTTCTAAATTGCTGATTTGATCCTCTGCTTCATCTAGTCCACTGGTGATTCCTTCTTGTGAATTCTTCATTTCAGTTATTATATTCTTCAGTTCTAACTGGTTCTTTTTTATGGTTTCTATGTCCTTTTTTATGCTTGTTAACTTTTTGTTGAAGTTCTCTCTAGGTTCTTTGAACATCCTTATAACCATTGTTTTGAACTCTGTGTCTGGCAGGTTGCTTACCTCCATTTTATTTCATTATTTTTCTGGAGTTTTCTTCTGTTCTTTCATTTGCATCCCCATTTGTCTGCCTCTCTGTGATTGTTTCTATATTAGGTAGGTCTGTTATGTCTCCCAGTCTTGGCCAGTTGGCTTATGTAGTAGGTGCCCTGTGGGATCAAGTGGCACAGTCTCCCTAGTCACCTAGACCGGGTACCCTAGGAATGTCTCTTGAATGAGTTGTGTGTGCTCTCTTGCTATAATTGAGTCTTGATTGCTGTGTTCACATCAGTGCATGGGATTAACCCTCATACTGACTGACTATGGGGTTTATTCATGTCCACAGCTTATGGGCTGCTGTGTGGGGGGTTTACCCCATGGATCAAGACTTGCCCCAATTGTTTCTGGTGCCTGCTGAGACCACCCTTTTGGTATTCCACTTGTAGGACTAATTGGCTGGTGCTCTGCTGTGGTCTGAAGCTCACCTCCATCTATATTGGTTCTGGAGCTTCTTGGGAGGGGCTCCAGTGCAGGCCCAGGTCAGCTACCATCTGTGACTAGCCAGGGACTACATGGTATGAGCTACAAAGAGATTCTTGGTTGGCCACTGTCTATGCTGGACCTGAGGTGCATGAAAGAGGCCATGCTGTGAATGGAGGATAACTGCCACCAATACAGGGCCTGGGGTATCTCTTCAAAAAGCCCAGTACACTCTGAAGTTTGTTGCTGCCTGCCAGCTCCCTTAAGGCCTTCTAGAAGCTCTGATAACATCTTTCCTAAATGTCATGTCTATATTTTTCACATAATTTTAGAAATCTTCACTTTCAAGCTCTGTGAACATCTCAAGCTTACTCTATACAAACTTGATTTTTTTTTACTCTAAAACATACTCGTCTCCCTGCAAGCCTCTATCTTGATAAGCGGCACAGTACCTAACATAGCAATCATACAATTAACTTTCTCTTTTGTCTCTTCATCAAATCTCAAATAATATCAGAGGGAAAATTCAATTTACCTCAAAAATACATTTCTTTATTTAAGACTGTTATAATAGGTTTTAGAGACTCATTAAGGTGAGTTTCAAATCCTGGTTTCTCCATGTACAACTTGTGTGATCTTGAACAGGACAAATAACATCCTACTATCTCAACTTTCTTATTGATACAATGGAAATAACCTCCAACTAGTAGGATGTTATAAGAATTACTTGAGGTAACATATGGAGAGATTAGACCATAATATATACTGAATACATTTTTGTTTTCCTTTTCCCAAAATGTTTCTCTTTTTCTCATGCTACTAACATAGATTATACACTTATTCAATACCATCTGGATATTCTGGCACAGGTTTACATGCCTTTATTCTCTGTCAATATTTATCTAAATACCACAATGTAATTAAATTAATTATTCTGCTGAAAGCCTTCCAGAATTATCAATTGCCCAAGATAAAAATATTAATTCCTATAGCATAGTTTAAAAGAATCTTTATTACATCTTATATACTTCTGTATAGGCCCAGTACATTGCAGTCTTTGTCACAGAACAGATATTTGTGATTTGTCTTCTGAATTTGCTTAGCTCCCTTTGCAAAAAACTTGTATACAAAGCCCATGATGAATCCTTTGTAGATATTATTCATCTTTGAAAGGGGGTTGTTATATTCAAACTAAAACTGATTTAAGAATTATATGGATTTGGAAGGAGGGACTGACTTAAGGCACAGCTTCCACTAGATTTTAAGACTCTAATGTCCCTTTACCAAGTCTGTTTGACTCTGCTTTGTCGGCATTTTTCTGTGTAATTTTTGTTGTTTGGGAGATGAGAAAGTCCATAATGAAGTCACGTAATCTACATAATCTCATTTGGAGCTAACACTTCTTTTACCACCCTTCTCTCATTTCTAATACTATTTCCTAAATTGGAGGTTAAGTATGGATAGTGATAATAATATTGACAATGACAAATAATAATAATAATAACAATAATAATAATGGGATATAAGCAGATTTCTCCATTGACCTTCAACTCACCTGTACTCATGTGGTGGGTATGACCTCAATCGTTACAGGAAAATATAGGTTTCTGCTGTTGTTATCATGTAATACTAGATCCCAAAACCTTTGCCACTGAATTTGACACTCAGCACTATGACACTTTTTGGAAAAATCTATCTTGCTTGAGAACAGGAATTATGTACCACCTTTTAATGTCTTCTTGCTATTTCTTCCAGATTTAACACAATATGGCAATTTTTCTTTTCTAGTTTGCAGCCTTATGTTAGCAGGCCTCATTTTTTTTTTTTCTTCTTAGTTTATAGCCTTAGGTTAGCAGGGCTCATTTTCTGATTTTCACATTTCTTTAAACTCTGATTAAATCAAGTTACTTGTTAACATCAGTAATTGGAAATGTAAGTTGTTGCATAGATGAATGCAGAAGATTTAATATAATATGAAAACACTTAGTAATCAAATTATCACCATCTCCAGTTCTACAGAAGTTTTCTTCAATGGCCTAACAATATCCTGAAGTGTTTTATTATATGGACTCTAGAAGGTAAATTTTCATTTTCAACATTTTGTATATTTGTATCCCTTTTATAACTTCAATTTTATTTTGCATGAGCATAGAACATTATTTTTTTGAAGTAAAAGAAATTTGCAAGTTGTAATTTTCATAATTATGTTCATGCAAATGGAAAAGCAAACTATAAATGTGTGGTTTCTTAAGAAACTGATATATTTGGTTGCAATATGCTTTTCAGCTCTAATTCCATTCCTTTTCAAACACTCTATTCTCCAGGCAAATCAAAACAGTGGTAAAGCTGCAAACACATCCTGGACTACATTTCACCACGGGTCTTGCCTACTGCCAATATTGTATTCATCTAGAACACTCATCCTCATATCCACCCAACTGAAATTTAATTGAGTTTTACTTTTCTTCTTTCTCCTCATAGTACTCTAGTTTAGTACTATGGTAAATTCTATTACCATATGAATCACCATCATATTCTGAGGTGAATTACTATTGTTTGATATGTGTTACTTCTGTTATCAAATTGAAGATTTCTTGAGAATAGTAACCATGTCTTGTCCTTTTTGAAATTTTCAAATATAAACTGTGGATTTTTACAATTTTTCTATATTTCTGTCATTTGTGTGTATTCCTATATTTTGAAGTTCTGTATTCAGGTTCATACATACTTAAAGATGGTTATGACTTTTTAGATAAAATTCACTCACCTATCTTACAAAAGATACTACTTTATCTCTAATATATCCCTTTGCCTTCAAGTTTACTTAAGTTGACATTAACACAGCCACACAAATTTTTGTATGTTATTTGCATGGAATGTAGTTTTCTACCATTGTACTTTTAACTGGTTTGGTACCTTAATTTTGAATGCAGTTCTTCTAAAGAGCATCTTATTATTTTTAAAACACAATCTGACAATCTCTGTCTTTAAATGTGTTTAATCCATTTACATGTAATGTAAGTGCTTATATGCCTGGATTTAAATCTACCATATTAGCATTGTGTCTTCTATATTTTTCAACTGTTGTTATTCTTCCTGTTTTTTATATCTTGCCAAAACATTTTTAAATCAAATACATGTTTTAGTATTTCGGTTTATATCAGTTTTATATCTTGTATGACTTTATAGTCAAAGATATTTGGACTATTTTACAGACTGCTCTAGAGAGTCCAGTCAACATGGAAACTTCATAGCGTATTTTCAAATATTATTAAACTAACTTTATAATCACTGCAAGAATCTTATACTAGTAGAGTTCTATTTCTCTCCTCTTGCACTTTGAGATCTTATTTATCATTATATTTTTCTAAATATATAATAATCCTATGACATATGAATATAATTTTCTTAAAATAGTCACTAGCGATATACATACACATGTAGTCATGAATTGTGCATAAGGTTACTTTTAGAAGGTGTTTCATAAATATCTGATATTTACCTTTTAAATTTTTCCTGCAGCAAATTTCTATCTCTAATTTCTATCTGTAATTATTTCTTTCAGTTTGAAGAGCTTCCAGAATTCCTGGTAGTGCAGGTCTGTTGGAGATGAAGTCTCTCAACTTTTGTTTCTCTGAAAATATTTTGCCTTTATATTTTTAGTTCTTACTGGAACAATTTAGAAATAAATAGTATCTAGTACATATTTATTAATTGAAAATTCTATTTTCATGTTAGAGATGTTATTAAGATTTCCTCTGGTAAATAAATTATTATGATTTTTTTTAAGGAATGTATCTGTAGTATCATGCTGAAATGCCCATGGGAATCCTCTTAGGGTCTGCTAGCATTCAGATTCACAAAATGCCATAGATCATGTTTGACAGTAGGTTCACTTGGAATAATTTAGGTTAGAAAATACAATTTTCCAGCAGGGAGGTGAAGCATATTCTACTGTATGTGTGTCCTTGAAGCAATCCATATTCTCTTTGGTTATTCAGATGATAGTCATGGATGAGAAAATGAAAGGAGACTTACACTGAGGAGGTGTAGAAATCACCTGGGTTCATATTTATTCCCCACAGAAACTAATATCTCTTGTGGTGTAGTTTTCCATGGGTATGGTTTTCAGATTCCAGCAAAGGACAGGCGAATTACGAGGTCACTGAAATCAAGAATGCTCAAAACTATGGCTTCCTAATTGGTATTTATAATTCTCTCATTCCAGATGCAATTTACCTGACAGCAATCAATTTTACCATAAGGAAAGGTGTACTTGTGTAAAGTTTTAAGGAGAAAATAAATTGAAAGTTGAATGAAGGTCAAATTCTCTTCCAAAATGTCCCATCATAATTTAGAAGTATTTGTATTTTCACTATTTCAACACTGAAAATTTCAAAACACCTAAATTATACTTTTCACATAAGATTTTATGAATCCTCAGCAGTTAAAAGTGAGTGATAACTTTTGTGTGTGTGTGTACATAGATTTTCACTTCACCCGAATACTACAGGATATGAAAGCAAAATAATTTACAAAAGCCACAAACTAAATTTGATGTCATTGACTCTTATATGTAAAAGAAATCAGAAACTAAAACTCTATAGGAAGCATTTTTTTTTTTGTATTACAATCATCTCACGCAAAAAGGGACCAAATTTATAATTCTTTTGCCTATATGCATTTCAAAATAACTTATATTTCTAATATATCATATATTATTCATGTGCTAAATGTTAATTTCTAGTTAGACATCACAAGAGACAATTGAGTAGAAATATTGTGACAGCCACCTAAGAAATTATATACATATATGAATGAGCCTTAAAAGAGTTAAGTAATCTGCCTTCAGTCACAAAGCAACCCAGGTCACTTCTTAACCACTAAGTTAGGACTATACATAATACCTTAGGAATAAATGGGTACTATTTATTTAATAGTACTAAATATTTATACTAAATATCATGAATTTGCCACAAATGATCCTCTTCCATCCTCACAAATACTAGACCTCTCATAAACAGCAATATAATATGCATTTCTCTGATAAACAAGTTTCCTTTTGGTTAACTATATATGCTATGTGAAGATATTTTAGAAGGATGTAAATATATTTTTATAGCTTATAGTACCATTGATTAAACTTGCAATCCTAACAATATTTTAAAAATTATCCCTAAAATATCCCACAGATGTGTATGTGTGTATTTAATTGATATTTTGGCATGGTCAATCTGAATGAGTATAAATTGAAATTGATTTTTATTGGCCACATATTTAAACATAGACTTTATTTTATCAAATTTTTAAAACGTAGGGTAGTGTGTACAGAAATTTCAAATAAAATATAAAATTTGGGATGGGGGCATTTATATATGTAACTATTCCAGTGTTTTGAACACAAGAATAAGAAAACTCCAACTCCACCATCTCATATAATAAAGAATTCATTTTAATATAACCAGATTCAAGTGAAAATATGCTCCAGAATTGGTTAATTTAGCAGACTAACCATATCATCATGTTCCCAAATTATGACCATCTTTCCATCCTGCCACATTAAGTGTAGTGAATTTGTCCTCAGGCTGCCTGCTACTACACCTACAAGATCACAATACAGTTACAGGCATATGACACAGATATAACAATATCGCCAGAAACAGAAGTATTATCTCTTTCTTATTGAATTTTGTATGATCAAAGAAACAATTTCATGCAGTCTCTCAGTAGACCCTTTTATTTATCTCATTAGCTAGTATTTCTTCACATGCCCATACTAAACCAATCACTGGCAAGAAGAATTAGTCACCAAAATGGGCTTCTTAGGCCATTCATGATTTACCCTGAAAACTAGGAATTTGCTTCCTTGCTCTGAGTAATAGAAGGAAGAGAGGGAAAACTTCAAACTCATTTTGGAATGAAACTATGAAGGGTATCATGGCTGTTGCCAAATAATTATATCTGCTATTTGGTGTTTTGTTTGTGAAAAATAGTTGTACATTAACCTTTCAACTGCAATGGAACTTTGAAAATATTATACATGATTACAAATATGTCATTTTACTATATTCATAGACACAAAGAATATTTTAATTGTTTTCAAAGAGTACTTAGAATTACATAAAATAGTTGGGTGATATCTATAAAGTAATATGATTTAAAACTATAACTGATAAATAATATCCCAGCCCCTGGTTGTAGTTTGCACTTGTGAATTTTTATTGTGAAAAGATTCAGTTTTCATTTTGAGTGTTAATTTCATTCTGGAGCTTTAGTACTGATGCTTAGATACAAGTAATATTATAAAAGTTACATGGTTTATGGACTAATGGAAATTGTCCAGCAAAAATTCTTTAGGTGAAAACTGTCTAACTGTAGTGACTTCTAAATTATTCCTTATATTTAGGAACATAATTTATTATTTAGAGAAGTTTTCCTTCTATTGGGTTGTTGGAATAGTCATGACGTATTTTTGCAACAAAAAACAGAAAAATACGTCATGACTTTTCTGACAACCCAATTCTAATTTTTTTTTTCTTTAAGAGTACTTGGGAATGAAATATTTAGAAGTCAAAGCAAATACTAGGAAATAGGAATACAGGAAGAAGTAGAATAAGAATATAAGGTTGGGAGTAATCTCATTGGCTCTTCAGTGCTTTTATCTATATTTATTCTGTTTTATAATTGTTTATAAAAGTTGCTCAATATTTTGCTTGTCAAATATTCATTTATAAATCCACTCATAGCCCGACAATCATTTAATGAATGTCATGGTACACTGTGCGACTTGGTATTATTCAATAGATGTGCTTCAATATTTTTTTTAATTTATAAAATAGAGATAATAAATTGATCCATTTTATAAAGTATCAGCTATCATTGTATCATAATCTTTATTATCATCATTTTTGTCATGATCTGGTGGCATAAAAATACTTCCTATATTTTAAAGAGAAAAATGGGTTTGCTTTTGGGAGTTGGGCCACCATTTCATAAAAATACATTTGTGAATTTATTTAAATACAAATCAATTCTATTAATCAGTTTTGAGATAATCCTCAACAAACAGGGGCAGGCCCTGTTTTTAATAATGAAAAGTATTAGAGGTTATTTTGAGTGTAAATTGTTTTGTTATAAAACAGTTTCTTTCCAAATAATGATTTTAGTTTAGACTGACAGACTGGTCCCAAAAGCTCCGTGTGTGTGTGTGTGTGTGTGTGTGTGTGTGTGTGTGTGTGTACCTTGTTTCTTTGTTGGTTTGCTCTTGTTTGTAAAAAGCATGCGTTTTCGGAATTGTGTGTGTATGTTTGTGCATTTTTAATGCTAGAAACGTTAGGGAAAAACTTTTAAGAGATATCAGGAAGAGACCTTTACCAGAGAATGCACTGGCTTGATTTTTCTTTATTTTTGGCTCAACAAAAATAGATATGAAAGGGGCTGCACTGGTTTAGTACTATACTGCCTGAACTACAATTACTTATGTCTAAATAAGTCACACACTAGAAATATGTCAATCTGTTGTTATTGTGTACTGAATCTCGGAGGTGTTTCCATCACACTGAGTGGGGAAAGGAAAACCCTAAGGAAATCCTGTGTTGGGCATACTGGGAGCAGAAATGAGGTAGGAATGGACCAAGGAAGGAATTTGGTATATTTGATTGTGACAAAATAGGATGTTTTCAGTGAAACTAACCAGCAGAAGGTTAGGTGAAGAGGCTATTGGAGATTTGAGGAGAGAGAAAATATGCAAGATTTTACAGTTATTGGCATGTGTAAGAAAATGTTGATGAGGAAGGAAATCTACATACAAATATACATATTGACATATATATCATTCTTACATTTTAAAGCACTTTCTAAGATTTTTAAAAGGTCTTTGACTTTTTGTTGAAATAGATGTAGTGTTAAATGTTCATTTGCTAAGTTTTCTCTTAAAGAAACTGGCTTTCTAAAATGAAATGCTTCATGCAAAACATTAGACATAATTAGACATGAGTCATAATTTACTTCTTTATTATACAGCCTCATGCTTAAAGTGGGGGTGAAGGAAGTTAGAATATTTCCATAACAGAATTCTTAGTGAAAGACTCTAAAGCAAAAGACACTAAAATAGTAGATTTACCTCAACAAGTAGAAACATTTAGTACACAATCCAGGAATTACCATTTTTATGTCCATTCAATTTTATTTTCATTCAGTGGATTTCACTAAAGAAGCCATTTAGAGTTATGCCCCTACTGAAGTTTATTTGAAACTACTGTTTGTCTTTCAGATCTTGTGTAGACAGCTTGGAGGTAGTCCTGAAGACTTGCAGGACCCATACATGTAAAATGATGGAGTGCATCTCCTGAACTGTGGCTGTCAATCAGAACCTGCAGGGATCAACCCAAAGAGTAAGTACCTATTTTCAACCAGTAATTTTCCTCTGTGGCAGAACTGAATATGAGTGCAATTCTACAAATGTGTTTTAAAGCAATTGCTTGCTGTAAGAAATCTGGAGTATCAAAAAGTGGTATAATTTAGTTAAGACCAGGAAATTAAATGAGGAGTTTTAGCAAGAAATTAATGGTGAAGAAAATTTTAGGAAAGGTTTGGATTGAAAGAAATACCTAGAATTACTGCTATTTAGCAGAAATAATCTATGCACCGTTTTCTACAATGATGTCAAATTTGCTGTGAACATATTTTCATCCTTACTCAGGTAGGATTTTGCCAGTATTCTATAACTGTTCTGTCATCTATCCACACTGCCCAACATCATTCACTTTGTATGCACTAGACAAGTTAAAATAATTAGTTGGCAGTATAATTCATTTTGTATCCCCATTTTACAATTGAGTATAATAGCTTCCCAGCCAGAAGGCAAGTGTCCAGGAAAATCAATATATTGAGTTGCCCTATAGGATTAAGATTTTTTATTATGTGACAGGTCAGTTTATTTCTGTCTTCTTTCAGTGATAAACTGTGTTTACCAATGATCATGACAATTAGCCTTCTTAAAACTTCTTGGTGAATGTAGTAATAAAATTACAAACTTTGTTTAGTTTTTAGTCACACACGTTTTAGAATTCACACTTAAATACTCAGTCATGAATTCCTGGTAACTTGTCTTGGAGAATGATTTGAGTTCAGTACTCAGAATAATACTTCCTTTTACTTTTACAAATTTACCTGACTACAGCATCCTGTTTATTCAAATTCCCATTCCTTAGCTATGTACTGTGTGTAATGGTTTTCTTCAGTGTAGCCATTTTATTTCACTGGATCCTCAGATATATTTTAGTCAATCTTTAGAAGAAAATGAGAGCATTAGAATATATTTCATCAGAGTTGTACAGATGTGCAAGTTGCGTGCTGAAATTCTGCATTTGAGGAGAACATAAATTGTTTGTATAGTTTAATATGTTAGGTTTTAATATAATTGTTCGGCTTTCTTAGACATATCATTATTGTCTTGATATCAGTTTAATTCCACTTCTGAGTCCTTTTTCTGCCAGGGGGGCGAAATATTCAATCTGCTACCCCAGACTTATCCTGCAGTTCTAGTATTCCACACAGAGCCGTGGCATTAGAAAAGAATCTGTGATTAACAACAGTCCACCTTGGCTCCTGCTGAGATGCTCATTGTACAGTCTGTAAAACCCTCCAGTCTAATATCTCTGTTTGCTTCCAAGCCAGCTCAGAACCTCAGTGCCCATAATCTAGTCTCTGAAAGCACATAGCATAGTCATGTTCCTTCTCCCCTCCAACTCTTATCACCCCCAAAGAAGTGACACAGATTTGTGGACATATCTCTACCCTCTCACATCACTCCCATCTTACCTCTCCATTTTCAACTTCTTTGATGTCTGGAAATTTTAGCCTTTCCTACTCTCTTGGCCTCAAGAATAGGGCAATAAGAACACAGCAGAGCCCCCTCAATAAGTTTAAACCTCCACAAAAGTCAGAAAGAAGGCGTTAGGCAACTACTGTTATTTGCTCTACAAAAAACACCTGAAATGAAAAAATACAAGGTGCTTGAGTATTTGCTTCAAAGTAAGGAAAAGAGGTAGGAAATAGGGAGAAATACAGAAACATACATTCTTACCTCACTAAATTGACCTGATGTGTAAACAATATCTTAGACTTTAAAAAACTTCAAGAAACATTTATTTTTAGTCTCATGCCTTCAAACAGGTAACATATACCACATAGCTATAAGTGATAAGGCAAATGAGATTCATATAATATTACATGACTTATCTAAGGTGAGATGGAAAAATTGGTGAGTAAATTGGTATTATCTTTATAAAATTTACAATACAGTGGAGAAAAATATCAAAGATATATGAATACACTGATAAATAAAAGAACAATGTAAGAAGACACATTTCGAGAGTAAAGCCATCGATCCTATTTTGCATTATGTGTTAGTTTTCTACTGCTGATTTAATATATTAGCATACATTTAATGTCTTAATACTAGCACAAATTTATTACCTTAAAGTCCTGTAGTTTAGACATTCAATGTGAGTTGCACTATGCTAAAATCAAGGTGTTCGCCTGGCCATGTTCCTTTCTAAAGCTCAAGCAGAGAATCCATTTCTTTGCCTGTTCCTGCTTTTAAAAGACATCTTACATTCCACAGCTCATGGTTCCCTTTCTCCATCTACAATGCCAGCAACATTTCATATCTCTGATCATTTTTTGCATAACCATAGCTTCTAACCACAGTCAGAAAAGGTCCTTGGCTTTTGAGGACGTGTGTGGTTATATTGGATCCACTTGGATAATCTAGAATAATCTCCTCAACTCAATATTTATAGTTTAATCACATCTGTAAAGTTTCTTTACAGTGTGACATAATATAATCACAGCTCCCTGGAATTAGGGTGTGAACATCTTCGGAGTGGGCACAGGGAGGCTTTAAAATATCTTTGAGACAGAATTGTTCCTGAGTATTTTTTAAAATTATATTTAAAAAGTTCTGCTCTCTGTATTGGAATGGAAAGGAAACATATAGAGTTTCTAAATAAAGTTTTCAGAATGGTTTATTGGCATCATTTAATTAGTTTTAAGCTTTGGGCATGGGGATATTAGCCATGAACAACAGAAAATTCATTTCCTGGACCACACTAAATATTTTGATTAGAGCAGAGTATGAAACAATTGACTTAACAAGTTTCAAGTGTGCCGGCAGAGTGAAGATCTTTCCCTTCATCTTTTTTTTTTTTTTAAATAGAATTCAAGCGAAATGTGTTTCAAATAGTACTATTAAGGCCCTAAAGATCTGATTTTTCTGTTGACCATATTATGTTAAAGTGGGATCTTAGGAAGTTGCTCACCATGAAGTGTCTAATGTTAAATTCAAACCCTAAGCAATTCAGGAAAGTATCGGCAATACAGCCCTAACTTCTTGAGTAAACACGCTGACTGGCATGAGTGGGAACCTCTATGAGGTCTTGGCAATTCATTTTAAATACAGAAATGAGAGGCTTAAGAAAATGTGGGAGTAGTATCCACCACTGAAGGTAATTTTTGTGGATTTTCTAAGTCTATTAAATTGTTTTAATTCTTCAAATTGTTATTCCTGAGCAAAATTATCATATTTCTGGTTTAATATAGATAAAAATAGGATTAAATATGATAGATTAGGGATAAGTATTATCTCTGATGACATCACAGAAATAGTATGTATTATAAATATCACTTCAGAAGTGATAAAAATGTACTATAAATACACATTCAAATGAAGCTTAAAGAGATCAATTTCTAGGAATGTTAGAACAATATTTAAATTATTTATGGAGCAAAAGAATATGCAGTTTATAAAGTGCTATTTATTTTTTTTTTTCTTAAAGCATATGATTAAATTTGAGCAAGTTAACCTAAAGCAGAAATCTTTATACTATGCTAAATCATTTCTGGGGGAAAATGATGACATACAAGGAAATGAAAACTACTAGTATGAAAAATAACATTGTTTTTAATAGCAAATAAAATAAAAAATAGTGCAATACAGTAGTAAAGTGTTTCATACATTACTAGTAAAGTGTTGCATACTGATATGCAAGACTACACCCAGACTGCCATTGAAACAGCAACAGTTCATTGAATTCTAGCAAATAGAAGTGAAATCCTTCAAAATTCTGTATGATTTAATATAAATTATGTTTTAAAACATTTTAATGCCCTAATAATGTAACTGGAAGTATATTACATGGATTGTTTTATAGTGTAGATATTTAAACAATCAATACAGCTATAACTGGGGCTCCATGTTAACAGTTTTCTAACTCTAAAAATATATCATGACTAGCATAAAGTAAAAAAAAAAAAAGCTATATATACTTATATTTGTTACTGTGGAACTCTTAACCATTTAGCTTCCAATAACAAGGGGAATAGTTCTATAATGAATACCTTAGTTTCCACTTTTGGCATCTAGACTTACTAGAGTTTTAATAAATATTAAGATGATTGTTTGTTGTTGTTGTTTGTTTATTTTAGATTTGCTCTGGGATTTGTCTTTTATATTTTTAGTTTTTGTAATTAGAATGGGATTTGGGGAGTTTGGAAGGAAGACCACAAAGTTGAAGTGCCATTTTATCACAGCATATCAAGTACTATGGTCAACAACATAACACTGTAGGTGCCGACCTTGATTTCCTGACTAAAGCAGTATTTGTCAGGTTTCCACACTAAAGTTTTGGTTCTTTTCTTTGTTTCTTTCTTGTACCCTTTAGAAGGAAGCCACTATGTGCAATCTACACTTTAGGGTTGGGGAGTTATGCTCCACCACCCTGAAATGTGTTGCACTGTGTGTTCAGCACCCAAAATCAAATCTCCTTCTGTCACCTTATGTTTGACATACTTTACCCTTTTTTACCTGTCCCAAACCTCCCTTTTCCTCTGGTAGCCACCATACTGTTGTCTTTGTCTATGAGTTTTTGTTTGTCTTGTATGTTTGTCTTGTTTGTTTATTGCTTTCAGTTTTATATCCCACATATGAGTAAAGTCATATGGTTCTTGACTTTTTCCATTTGACTTATTTCACTAAGCATAATATTCTCATACACTGTTGGTGGGAATGCAGATTGGTACAGCCACTGTGGAAAACAGCAGGGAGGCTTCTCAAAACATGAAGAATGGAGTTACCATATGACCCAGCAATTGTTCTTCTAGATATCTAACTGGATATTTTGAAAACATTTATTCGTAAAGATATGTGTACCCCTATAATCACTGTAGAATTATCCACAGTGGCCAACACATGGAAACAACTGAAGTCTCCATTGATAGATAATCATCAATGATTATAAAGATAATGTGGTATATATACACAATGGAATATTATTCTGCCATAAGAAAAGATGAAATACTGCCATTTGTGACAACATGGATGGTCTTGAGAATATTATTTTATCCTTTCAAATGTGTGTAATCTTTTTATTTCTTTTTCTTATCTTATTGCACTAGCTTGGACTTCCAAGCTATTTTTGAATAGGGTGTTAAAAAATGATAACCTTGCCTCCTTGCCGATCTTAAGGGGAAAGTATCCAGTTTTTTACCATTAAGTATAACCTTAGCTATAGTTTTCTTTTTTCAAATGTTATTTAGCAAGTTGAGGAAGTCCCTCAATTCCTCGCTTGTTCAGAGTTTTTATTATGAATGGTTGTTGGATTTTGTAAAATGCTTTTCCTGAATTACTGATGTAATCATGATTTTTTTTTCCTTTAGTATACTGATATATTTGATTATACTGTTTGATTTTCAAATTTTGAACCAGGCTTGCAAACCTGAAATAAATTTTACTTTATCATGGTATATCATTTTTTTTTACTCATTTGTGGATTTGACTTGCTAATATTTTATTCAGGTTTTTTGCATCTTTGTTCATGAAAAATATTGGTCTGCAATTTTTCTTAAGGTGAAAGCTGAACTTGATTTTATATCTTTCTTCTTTTCTTACATGTATGTTTAATGCTATAAATTTCTCTAAACAGCAATTTCAGTGCACCCCATAAATTTAGATCAGGAATATTTTTTTCATTTTCATTTAGTATAAGATATTTTTAATTTCCCTTGAGACTTTGATCTATGTGTCATTTAGAAATGTGTTGTTAAATTTCTAAGTATTTGGTAATTGTGAACTCTCTCTTATTGATTTCTAGTTTATTACATTGTGGTCTTTGAATATACTTTATATAACTTCTATTTTGATAAGTATTTTAAGATGTGTTTTGTGGCACAATATGTTCTATCTTGCTGAATGTTCCATGGGAGCTTAAGAATGCATATGCTGCTGTTTTGGATGGAGTATTCTATAAATATCAATCAGATCAGGTTAACTGAGAGTACTGTTTAGGTCAATTCTATTTTCATTAATTTTCTGCCTGCTTATCTGTCCTTTACCAAAAGAGAGGAGTTGAAATCTTAGCTATAATAGTGGATGTGTCATTTCTGCTTGAAGTTCTATCAATTTTTGCTTCAAAATTTTAATATTCTGTGGTTACGTGCATACACATTATGGATTATGTATTTCAGATAATTATCATATGGAATCCCTTTATCATTAAGGAATGTCTCTATTGATGTTTTCTTGTTCTGAAGTTGGCTTTATCTATAATTAATATAACTACTTTTTCTCTTTGTTAATGTTAGCATAGTATACATCTTTCCATCTCTTAACTTTTTAAATTAATAAACTTTATTTTTATAGCAGTTTTGTGGTCACAGTAATATTGAGTGGGAAGAATAGATAGTTCCCATATAACCCGTGTACACACAAATGCACATTCTTCCTCATTATTGATACCCCATGCCACAGTGTTACATTTGTTACCACTGATGGACCTAAACTAACATGTCATTATCATCCAGAGTCCATTACATTAGGATAAATTATGTTGTACATTCTATTAGTTTGGTCAGTGTTTGGATTTGGACAAATGTGTATCTATGGTAGTATCATACAGAGTAGTTTCTGGGCCCTAAAATTCTTATGTGCTCTGCCTATTCTTTCCTCTCTCCCTCCAGCCCCAGGCAATCACTAATCATTTTACTGTCTCCATAGTTTTGCCTCTTCCATAATATCATAGAGTTGAAATCATACAGTGTATGTCCTTTTCAGATGGGTTTCTTCTATTAGTATAATACACGTTTAAATTTTTTTCCATGTCTTTTCATGGCTTCATTGCTTGTTTCTTTTTAGTATTAAATAATAGTCCATTTTTCGAATGTACCAGTTTCTTTATCCATACACCCACTGAAGGACATCTTAGCTGCTTCCAAGTTTTGGCAATTATGAATAAAGCCATTTTAAGCATCTGTGTACAGGTTTTATGGGAAAATAAGATTTCAATTCATGTGGGTAAATACCAAGGAATATGATTGCAGGATCATATGGTAAGTGTAAGTTTAGTTATGTAAGAAATGACTAAACTGTCTTTCAAAGTGGTTGTGCCATTTTGCATTCTCATCAGGAATGAATAAGTGTCTGTTCCTTTACATCCTCGCTATCACTGGTGTTGTCAGTGTTTTGGATTATGGTCTTAATAAGTGTGTAGTGGTATTTCACTATTGTTTTAATTTACAGTTCCCTAAAATAAACTATGAATAAACTTCACTATTTGTTTTCTCAATGCTCAATAACCAATGTTGGCTCTGCTTTACCAATGAGATTAAACCTAGGTTTAACTTAGCTTTTGAGAACTGTGTTAAGGAGTGACATCCCCAAGGTGGCACCATAGATCACTCCCCCTCACAAGAAGAACAATTAACAACTATTCATGGACAGGACTCCACTGAGAAAACCCTAGAACAAGAGGGTGAGGCTGTAGCACCTCTCTGCATCCCAGTGACTGACACTGACTGTGTTAGAAGAGTAAGAGGAGCCGTGCCTGCTGACCACATTGTTGCTCTCTCAGGCCAGGGCAGCACTACACTTAAATGACTCCTTCCCTAAGCCTACAGCTTCTCCAGTGGTAAAAGAGAGCCAAGGATGGGCATCTAGCTCCTCCAGCATTGTGTGTTGCTTCTTGGGATTTACATTCCAGTTTCACCCCATGGGGATCGTGGGGGAATCTGTTAGGGCTTGAACATTGGGGAGTTGATTGTGACAGAGAAGGAGGGAAGGCCTCTCAACAACCAGCACTCAAATCTTGGCAGACTCAGTTCCTACTGGCTGAACCCAACCCTCAGATTTGCTCACCCACAGAGCTAAGATAGTGGCACAGGTCTGTTTGATTTGGGATCTCAAATGAAGGGACCCCCTACACAGGCAGGGGAGCTGAGTCACTGCTAAGTGTAACTCCTGCCCAATCAGAAAGCCTGGCCAGAATGCCTGGAAGCTCTGTAGCCCAGCAGTGCTCGAGCAGAGTCCATTAGGCTGAAGTGATCATCCACAAGGCAACACCAGTGCCATCTTTCAGAGAACTTGGAGCACAAGTTGGCTTGAGTCATACCACCTGAGTTCAAGCTTTATTATAAAGGCACAGTAATCAAAACAATTTGATACTAGTATTAAAAACTAACACATAGATCAATGAAACAGAACTGACATCCCAGAAATAATTTCATTCATAGAACAGCAACTAGTATTTGACAAGGGAACCAAGAATACTCAATGGAAAAAAAAAGTCTCTTCAATAAATGGTGCTAGAAAAATTGGATATTCACATGTAAAAGAATGAAGCTAGATTCCAATCTTACACCACTTATAAAATTTAACTTGAAATAGATTAAAGACTTAAATGTAAGACCTGAAATCATAAAACTCCTAGAAGAAAACATTGGGACAAAACTCCTTGGCATGTGTCTTTGTAATTACTTTTGACACTTCAAGTACAAGCAACAAAATAAAAACTAAACAATTTTGACTACATCAAACTAAAAAGCTTCTGCATGGCAAAATAAATGATGAACAAAGTGAAAGGACAACCTATAGAATGGGAAAAAGTTGCAAAGCATATATCTGATAAGGGATTAATATCCTAAATATATCTTTAAAAAACATCATACAACTCAATTCAAAAAAAGAAAACCCAAATAATGCAATTTAAAAAAGGGCAAAGGAAGTGAATAGATACTTTTTCAAAGACATACAAATGGCCAACAGGTACATGAAAAGGTGCTTAACATCACTAATCATCAGGGAAAGACAAGTCAAAACCACAATAAGATATTACAGGTAATCTATTAGAATGGCTATCATCAAAAAGATAAGAGATAACAAATGCTAGCAAGAATGGGCAGAAAAGTGAACCTTTGTGCACCAATGATGAGATTGTAAATTGGTATAGCTGGTATGGAAAATAGTATGGAGGTACCTCAAAAAAATAAAAATAAAATTACCGTTAATATTGCAATACTACATCTGTGTATATATCTGAAGGAAAACAAAAACACTATGTCAAGGAAATACATGCACCCCATGTTTATTGCAACATTGTTGACAATAATCATAACATGGAAAAAAACCTGTGTCCACTGATGAATGAATGGATAAAGGTAATGTGACACACACATACACACACACACACACACACACACACACACAGTGGAATATTAATATTATTAAGTCATTAAAAATACAGAAATCCTGCCCTTTTCAAAAACATGGATGGAATTGGGGACATTATGCTAAGTGAAGTCAGACAAAGACAAATACTGTATTATCTCACTTATATGTGGCCATTTAAAAAGCAAGGAAACAAAAAACAAAGCTCACAGAAGAAGAGATCAGATTTGTGGTTACAAGAGGTAGGGTGGAATCGGTGTATTAAATGCAAGTATTCAAAAGACAAACTTTTAGTTTTAAGTACTAGGGATATAATATATAGCATGATGACTATAGTTAACACTGCTGTATGATATATTTGAAAATTGATAAGAGCTAAATCCTAAAAGTTCTTAGGACAAGAAAAATTTTTTTTTTTTCTTTTATGTTTTTGCATCTATATGAGATGATGGATGCTAACTAAACTAATTGTGGTAAGTCAATATGCTGCACACCTTAAATTTATCCAGCGCTATATACCAATTATATCTTAATAAAACGGAGGGAAAAAAGAACTGCATCAACTCATAGCTATACTCCCTTTTTTTGTTATTTGACACAAATCATTTTTCTGCTTTAAATACATGTAGTTTCTACTACCAATAAAATATGTAAACCAACTAATTATAATGTAATATGAAATACTTTAATAAATGAGTGCTGCTCAAATAGTTCTGCAAGCAACTAAAACTGCCTGAGTTTTGGTGAGTGAATGATTTTCTGGAATAGGTGACATTTTATCTATTTTACAGTGTAGGTTCAAGAAAGTCAGTTGAGGGGCAGCTGGTTAGCTCAGGTGGTTAGAGCATAGGCTCATAACACCAAGGTTGCAGGTTTGATTCCCACATGGGCCAGTGAGCTGGACCCTCCAAAACTAGACTGAAAACAGTAACTTGACTTGGAGCTGACAGGTCCTGGGAAAAACACACTGTTCCCAATAAAGTTAAAAAAAAAAAAAAGTCAGTTGAACAAAAGGACTAATGGGTAATGCAAGTGAATAAAACTGCACGTGAATAGTCCTCAAAGTTTAGGTGAACTGAGGATTTTTTCAGTATAATTAAGTATGGGATATGGATCTGGAAATTGCAATGGGTGAAGATAGAAAAGTAGAGAAGATTCAGATAAGAAGAATCTTAGGTGTAACGTCAAGAATTGGATGTTTCTCTTAAGAATATCACTGGCAGATCTTAGAAAGATGTGACATGGTCAGATTTGTGTTTTAAATATATTCTGGCAACAAGAAGGATGAAATAGAGAAGGAAAACACTAGAAGCAGGAAAATCAGTTAAGATATTATTACAGTATCCTGATGAGAAATGATGGGGTCTGAACTAAGGAAGTGACATTCAAATAAGTGAAACCCGTGGAGAATTTAGTGAGTTGGCAGATTCTGAAGGACCCTACCCAAATCCCTAGAGATCTTACTGCTTTGGGTATGCCCATCTTGTAGCTCTCGTCTATGTTGCTGCCAGCTCTTCCAAAGAACTGTCCTTGCATAAATGCAGCAATCTTGCAGTTTATATCACCCCATAATCTATTAATACAATTGGCAAATTTGATGGTATTTGGGGTAGGAGTGGGGAGAGAACTGGTACAAACACCTACTTCTCTAGTCTCAACAAGACCAACTCTGTGGTAAAATTTATACTTCCCTTTGGATCAAACTAAGCCTAGACTTCACCTAAAATTGTATCCTTGTTTGTCTTTTCCTCCCATTATGGATTGAACTACGTACCCTGAAATTCTTATGTTGAAGTATGAACTTCTCAAGTTGATTGTATTTGAGGATAGGGCCTTTAGAGAAATAATTAAGGTTAAATGAGGCATAAGGGTGGTGCCATAATCTGATAGGACATGAGTCTTTATAAGAGGAAGAAACATCAGAGGTTACTCCCTCTTTGAGCATGGACAGAGGACAGGCCATGTGTACACACAAGAAGAAGCCAGCTGTCTGCAACGAGTAAAGGAGGTCTCACCAGGAATTAAATTTGCCAACACCTTGATCTTGGATTTTTGGACTACGGAACTGTGAGAAAACAAATTTCGGTTGTGTAAGCCCCACAGTCTGTGATTTTTTTTGTTGGCAACTGGAGCAGATAAATACCTGCGCTCGCTCTCTCTCTCTCTCTCTCTCTCTCTCTCTCTCTCTCTCTCTCTCTCTCTCTCTCTCTCTCTCTCTCTCTCCTGTATCTCTATCTTTATCTCTGTCTCTCATCTGTCTATCTATCTCTTGCAAGTTTCTCCTGATTGAATACCCTTAAGGTTATCAGTTGCATGAAGTTCTCCAACTTCGGCTCTGGATCTGAGGAATCTGAGTTTACAGAGTGACTTATTGAAATATTAGATTGGAGGAAAAAGCACAGGGAAACCTCCAGATTTGGGATTGTGGCATCGGATGTAGATATTGGGGAAAGACATAGAATTTGATTCTTTCTGGGTCATTAACTAAGAAAGGTATTTTGTCAAGTCACTTACTTTTTTGGGCTTCAATTTCTCCATCTTTCAATTGGATTACTCTAACTCTAAATCAGTGGGTGTCCTGCTTTCTCTACTAGATTGTTAACATCTTACATGCATTAAATGGCATTCCATCTATTATTCGTTGAAGAACCCCTAGTCTGTTAAAAGTAGTGACTGATAAGTTATATTCTTTGCTTACTAATTTCATAGAAAGCAGTACAAAGAGGCCAAAGGAACCATTCATATATTAAATACAACTCAATGCTTCTTTGTGAGTGTGGGGCAAAATACCTAGGATATGCATGACATTAGTTATATACATTTCTGTAGATATTTTAGCTCTTTCAATTACCTGTAGTAATTTGGGGAAAAGAGAACTAAGATTACTGAGTTAATTTTTGCCTCAATCCAAACATTTAAAAGGTTAGCTTTTGTTTTCTAAACATGCTAGATTCTGTGTCTGCAGAGAGCTTATAATACACACCCATGAAAATCAAAGTAATCCGCTCACCCTGGCAATACATACAAGATACTGGAAAATAATAAACTTCAAAATATGTGGAAAAGAGTTGGATTGGCACAATATGAGCCAGAAAACACTATAATGGCTAAAGAGAATGAGCAGACTGTGCAAAAACCATTCATCAAGAATTGATGTGTTGTATTCACAGCAGGACACAAGCTTGTAAAGTTCTTAGAATTTGGCAAGCTTATTAGAAATGAAATGGGAAATTTTACTTTGGAGGACAAAACAGCATGGAACATGAAAATGCTAATGATGGGATCATTCAGTCATAGTTACCATACTATTTTAAACAAGTAGAGATTTATCTGAGAGTTACATTATAATTCATATTATGTGCTGTCAAAAATAAGTTTCTATATGAAGGAATCCCACACAACTTTTCTTGATTTGCTCACTCTGAGAACTGAAACTCTAATGGGCTGATGTTCATGGTTTTGTTGTTTTGTATGGAAAAAAATTACAGTAAGAAATTTATCAAGGTAAAACTAAAATTTGATTAAATAAATGAATTTTCTAAAATTAGTACATATAATTTATGTCATATATATATATATATATATATATCCTCTCAAAACTATATATGCATTTTAAGAAAGGGAAAACTGTATTAAAATTACACTGACGGTAACCACTTTGAGCACCTCTTGCCTCTTGTAATTGCAGAAGTCAAACATGACTTGTATTCATCTTTTGTTATCGGTATATATTAGTTTAATTTTAATACAGTTTTTTTCCTTTCTTAAAATGTGTGTACATTTTTTTGTCACCCTCTGTATATGTACTAGTGAATTCTGGTGTCTGATTCCAATTCTGCCTCAGTAGAAATTTATACTAGTTCTGAGACAGAAAGATGGTGGAGATAGGGTGAAGATTAGGCTCTTGGCAACTTCAACTTGAAGCACTTCCTTATTTTCCAAGAACTGGTGAAATGACTAATTAGGCTGGTGCTTGCTTTAGGACATTTATTGGCTTTCATTAAGAATACTGCTTGTGGGCCGGCCGAGTGGCGCAGTGGTTAAGTGCTGGTTTGGGACGCCAGTGGCCCCGGTTCGGGTCCCACATATGAGGGCCAGTGACACTGCCCTCAAAAAAAAAAAAAAAAAAAAAAAAAAAGAATACTGCTTGTGATTAGGCACTTGCTCAAAGCACTCTGTGGAATTCTTTCATTTTCCTTGTTTACTACAGCCTGGAAATGACTACCCAAATTTGCAACTTTGGGTAAGAGCATTGTTCCAGCTCATTTCTTCACCAAAACCTGCAATTTCTTCTTAGATGGCTGAATTCTCTCCCCTCTGCAGTATAAAAAGGGGAATATTAAAAGCCCTCTTCTCTTGGGGGCCGGCCAAGTGGCTCAGTTGGTTAAGAGTTGGATTAGAGTGGATGCTCTGAGGAACAGGGCTGTCAGGTCAATCTCCACATGGGCCAGTGAACGCTGCTGAGCTGCCAACAGGTGGCAGGATGGCTCAGCTGGTGTAAAAAGATTGCCTGTTCAATGGTGGGCTCATTGAATGCCCACCCACAACTAAAGATTGAACTCAACACCCTGAGCTGAACTGGCGCCTGGATGGCTCAGTGGATAGGGCTTGTGACCTTTACAACAAGGCTGCGGGTTCAACTCCCGCATGGGATGGTAGCAACGCCAACCCACAACTAAGACTGAACACAGCACCTTGAGCTTAGAGGCCATGAGCTGCCGACAGGAAGCCAGATGGTGACTGGCACCCTCCACAACGAAGACTGAAGAACAACAACTTGGCTGGTCCCCTCCCCCAATTCCCCAATAAAGTCTTTAAAAAAGAAAAAAAAGCCCTCTTCTTGCTTCAGAGTATGAACTGAAAATGGACCCATATTTGACCATTAACTGGAAAATATCTTCTTTAATCATTAAATATTCTCCTACAAGTTTGCTATGGAGTGGTTCAGGACTTTATTTAGTTAATTCATGACCAACCATTATGATGGTTTTGTATATGGAAGAATTAATGACGGCAAGAACAAGAAAAAAACATTACATATACAGCCCAGTTATTTCTTTTAAATTAACATTTGTAAAATCTATTAGTTGCTTTCACAAAAACTATGTGATAGAATTTGACACACTGCTTTCTAGAAAGTTAATAAGTACTTGGTAATTGAGGCTGTAACAAAACAGACATTTTAGCAAAAGACTTCAGGTCCATGTATTTCTAAAGAGGAATTCCACAAGTTTTCTTCCCTTCATATATTTATGTGTGCAGAGCAACTACTTTTTTTTTTTTAACCCCATGACCTTTACCTAGTACTTTACTTTTTAAAATTTTATTTTTTAATATTAGTTTCAGACATATAAAATAACATAATGATTACACATTTACACCCCTCACAAAGTGATAAGGCCCCCTAGTCTACTATCCATCTGACATAGTATATAGCTGTTACAGTAACACTGACGGTATTTCCTATGCTGTACTCCACATCCTGTGACTATATCTATATAATATATAGATATATATTTTTAATTATAATGGCCAGGCATCTACCCACTATGAGGTGATCCCCCTCCTGATAAGTCCAGCAACCTATTCTTTAAAGAAGGCCTCATCTTCTTGCATGTCCTTGTGTCTTGCATAAGAAGTTTTAGACTCTGTAAATAAAGTCGTCACATAATAAGCAAGTGACCTTTGTCTGGTACATTTATTATTATGAAAGAAGAGATGACTATATGAGCTAACTTTCTTTCAATACTTGACAAAGACAACTATGTTCTTTTAACTAGGATTGTGAGAAAAGGGACTATTTTATGAAGATAAATCACCAGTGAAGTTTTGAGTGGTGGAACTTGAGGTCCTTATGACCCTTTTCCCTGCCAAAATTTTGAAATATCAGTATGTAGTAGGAATAAAAGGAATCAATTAAATTTATATCTGTGGCTATGTTGGCTGAGAAATAGATAACTTCAAACAATCACTGAATTCAAAGAACGCTGCCAACACTAATATAGCTGAATGTGGTCTTCAGTTATTTTGGCTTCATTCTTTAAAATTATATATATATGTGTGTATATATATATATATATATATATATATATATATATATATAAATTTTTTTAAGATATTTTTAAATTGGTGAATTGGAGGAGGGGAACAGACAAGTTGCTGCCCTGTGGTTCTTCAGTCTAGTTGGGGAGGACATCACTTCACTGGCCCATGTTGGTATTATCATTGTGCTCTTCCCAGGTGAGGCAGTTACTCACCTGCCATTGGATGGCCGCTCATGGTGGCTCTTGGCAGCTCATGCCAGCTGCCAGCTACTCATGCTGGCTGCCAGCCACTCATGGTAGCTCATGGCAACCCACTGCAGCAGGAGCTGCAGACTATGCCATCACTGGCAACTCACAGCAGCCCAACTCCAGGTCGAGCTGTTGTTCACCATCTTAGCTGTAGAGGGCAGTATCGCTGGCCCTCATACTTGGGATCCCAAGTGGGGCCCTGCTGCTCAGAGCTGGTGTCCCAAGCCAACTCTTAACCAATGCACCACTCGGCCAGCCTCTTTAAAATTATTTTAAAAGATGAAGATGACTATATAAAATAACCTATGACAGAGGATACTTATTAAAAGAAAAAACAATAGTTACAACACTAGAGAGAAAATCCAAACAGTAGGAATTCTAGCTTAACTCAGCCACTTATTTATATGACATTGACTTCACAAAACATTTTCTTTCTCATCTGTGCAATGATACAGAAACTCCCAATTTATGAAAGGTAAAAATGCAACCCTCAAATCTGTAAATGGCTACTGAAAATAAGTAACTACACAAAAGCATAATTGTTACTATCATTATCATCAGCTTTTCAACTGCTGCATTTCTAAACATCTGCCAAAATAACCAGTTGGTCAAGCAAAGATGAGCTTGTTACTGCAATAACGAACGATGCCGCACTGACACTCTTAGTAATGTCTCTGAAAAGTAATTAGGGGGTAGATAAGGATCAGACTTTGACTTAGAGTGGATCTTTCAATACAGCAATCCATAATTCATGATACAACTGAGAATTGGTAGACAGAGAGGGATGAGGGTTTTAAAAGTGTCTTGATGAATGGCCATTCATTGATAAGAGAATATTTCCTTTGTTGAGTGATCCATTGCCCTGAGAAGGCAGACCAATGGAGCAGTCTAAGATTCACATTAAGTTTATTTTCAGGAAGTTTCTGAAACAGACAATATTTGATTACAATATTATCATCCTGGGATACAATTTCCTTGAAAAGTAAAATCTTATCAATTTAGATAGTCTTAGTTTTTCATCCTACCAACTATGTGTTTGCATGCAGGTTGTTATCATCACAAGTATGAAGTTAAGTAAATATTATAAAGCATGAGCTATGTTGAGGCATTTTTTTACTTGGTGCCATACAAATAAAATCTTTTTTCTTTCTAATAACTATCCTGTGGTTATTATCACCATTTTAAAGATCCACAAGGTGAGGTTATGAGCCTTGTTCAATGTTACAAATCCTGATTTCTCTAAATAAGAAAACCAACAAATACACACATGAAAAAAACAAAACAGAAAACAAACAAAAAAAGCAAATGATATGGCACTAAACTCTTAAAACATATATTTGCTCTCTCATCAGTATTTAAGGTAAGGTTGTGCATAGGTGTTCACTTCAACTCAGGAATGCTACAGGCACAGACTAGATGACCACTGTGAGCACACAGGGAGAACATTAAAGATATAGCTTAAATCTTTTGACTCTTACTCAAGTTATTAGATGATGGAGGTACAATTATAAAATTGCCTTGAAATTTTATCATTATGATCATATTAAAAAATAAAAAGATTTAGTTTCAAAGATGTAAATTACTGGTTTGCTAACACAAGAAAAATCATAGTATGATCACAAAATACAATGAATATCTAAATTTAAAAAAAATTATTACAGTAAAAGACACATTGCCATTAATATCCCTCAAAATACTCCCTCTTGCTTCAAACACACTTATCCCATTGTTCTTGCCACTTTCTGAAGCAGTTCTGGAAGTCCTCTTTCATGAGTGTCTTTAGTTGCACTGTTGTCGCTGCCTCAATGTCTTGAATCAATTCAAAACGTTTACCTTTCATGGTCCTTTTGACTTTGGGAAGAGCCAGAAGTCATAAGGTGTCAGATCAGGTGAATAACGTGGATGAGGACACACCGCAATGTTTTTATTTGACAGAAATTGATGTACCAGAAGCGATGTGTAACATGGAGCCTTTCTGTTGTGATCAAAAAACTATGGTGAGTGCTGCTGCTGAGTGCCATCCAACGGAAAGGCAGGGATCTTCAATATGGGAACCTTAGTAACACTGTGACAAGTTTCAACTTGTTCAGTGCAGTGAGTTGGGTGTGAGCCATGGTTGACAGAAAGTGTGTGTTTTTTTGGTGTTTTTTTTTTTAAAGTGTTGTTATGTAGTTTACAGAGTGTGGTTTTTTATTTTTTATTTTTTTTATTTTTAGGGCAGTGTCATTGACCTTCACATGCGGGACCCAAACCGGGGCCGCTGGCCTCCCAAGCCAGCACCCAACCACCGCGCCACTCGGCCGGCCCAAAAGTGTGTTTTAAAGTGTGCCGTAAATCATCCTCCATCACGACAACACTCCTTGTCATACATCACTTCTAGTATGGCAATTTCTGTCAAAATAAAACATTACAATGTGGCCTCATCTACCTTATTTACTGGATCTGGCACCATGTGACTTCTGGCTCTTCCCCAAAGTCAAAATGATTGAGGACCATCAAGGCAGCCACGACAGCAAAACTAAAGACACTCACAAAAAGAGGACTTCCAGAACGGCTTCAGAAAGTGGCAAGAATAATGGGGTAAATGTGTTCAAAGCAAGAGGGAGTATTTTGAGGGGCATTAATGGCAATGTATCTTGTACTGTAATAATTTTTTTTATTCACATTCACTGAATTGCTTGATCGCACCTCATATTCAATGAGTTAAAGGAAGCAAAACGTATAATTGCAGAAATCTACTGGCCATGTAAGAAATGTAAGTCTTCATCAGACACTGAAATATGACTAGAAACTCAGACTTTGAAAAGCTCTGAATTTGCACAAATTCCAATGACTGCCTTACTTTCTTATCCAAGTGTCCTTTATTTCTCATATTTCAGAAGTTAGAATTATCACTAAGAGGGAAAAATAAGAGTAATATAAAAGTCAAAAATAAATGTGACTCACTTTTTGAAGAGAATGTTACTTAACGAAGACTTGTTTATAACAAATTAATGAGTATATATATATATATATATATATATATATATATATATATAATTCATGCCAATGATGGATTAAAATTAATTTAAAAAAGAAACTGTATCTATGAAATGTTTCAAACTCATTGGTTTGACCTTGGTTTGTATTCAGGAAAAATTTCTCTATCTATAAAATTAAACAGTTGATTAGAGAAAGCTGGAAATTTTTACTATACTAATTACTGCTTATAATTAAGCAAGCTAATTTTAGAACAAACTTAACTGAGTAAGATGATAATTATATATCAGCTGATTTTGAGAAAAATAATTAACTATAGAAGGACCATATAAAATACAAAGTGACAAGAAAACTGAAAATCTGTTGTTGATTTTTGCACTTCAAGCAGACTAACAACAATTTTAGTTTTCTGTATTTAGGGACACACTTTAATAGAAAATAAAAAAGCAATGAAAAATATCACCAGAGTTATAAAAATGTATTACTTATAACTACATTATACAAAACTAAGAGATGCGCTGTTTGGCACTGCAAGATAATATATTCTTCTTGAATATAAAAAATGAAGTATCTTAAAGTTATATATTTTTCTAAATTTAATATTTTCTCAAATATTATAAATTATTTTTGTAGTAACAGAATAGTTGATCACTAAAAAATTGTTTATCACATTTGTGTTTGATATAGAGTCATCTATTTTAAAATGTCAGGAATGGAGAACTATAGTAAAAATATACTTTGGAATATCAGGACATGTATAAGGAAAGCATTTCATAACCAGAATAATGTAAAATGTATCAAAACTACAAATAGTATATTTGGTTTTGAGAAACACAAAAATATGGTTCATTCTGATTTTTCATTTTGTGTGTGTGTGTGTGGTGTGTGTGAGAGAGAGAAATTTGTGTTTCTAGCTCTATGAAGGAAAATCTAATGTTATAAGTGTAATTCAAATAATGCAAGTTTAATTTCTATATATATTATAAATGATAAAGTAGTGACAAAGAAATGGTTTTTAACTAGGGCACCCTTATCTATAGGAATGAAGAAAAGGAGTAATGTAAAAATGCTTAATTCAACTCATGAATTTACATGAAAACAGTAGAATAAAAATTATTAAATTACTAATGCTATTTGTGACAAGCTAATAGTTGGGTTTACAGGTGATATTTCTCCTTTTTGCATTTTAAACATAATCTTATATTTAAGGAACCTGTCGTATTCTGATGACATTTGTAAAACTTAATTTTGTTTGTTTAAAAAACATACACCCCTGACTGTCTAGAAATAATATAAAAGATAAACCAGTTTTTCAATGAATATGAGATAACTGGAAAATAATCAAAGCATGAGTGACATGAATAAATGAAAGAAAGGAAAGTGATATAAAGATTCTTAGCAGGAAAATTTGGCTAAATATAGAAATACAAATGAACATATATTTAATATAATGGCACCATTCTTGTTTCTGATTTTTGCTTATTTTATACTTTAAAAAATCATTAATATTTACATAATTCTATATTTACATTTGTCATTTTTCTATGTTCTTTTCCAATCTTTGATATTTTAAAAGTGTGCTCACAATTTCTGTCTTCTCTCTACACCCGATTTCACTCATACTATAACATTTCTGAACTTTCAATTATTATGCACAAAGAAATATAATAAATGTGATTCCATTTTTGACACAGTGTGGGGCAGAAACAGTTTTGCCCAGGGGCGAAGGACTGGAGGGACGCTCCGTATTCAGTGTGTTGTTTTTAGTCCAAAAATTGCTGTTGAGTTTCAATGCCAGTTATAGCCAAGAGTCATTTAAGTGGATTTGTGGGTGAATATTTAGATTTGGTAGCATCTGGAAAACAGTTAAAAATTGTTTTTAAGTTGTTTTGCTTTTGAAACCTATAATTGAGCATTTCAGAAGATTTGTGAATAAGGTAAATGTCAAAATATTCAATAATGGCATACTACATACAGACTTGATAGTATTGTTCTTGCCTTGTATTCTCAAAGGAAATTACTACAGGATCAAAACATTATAGAGTTACCTTTAACTTGGTAAATTTGAATATTTTTGATTGACTTGTTTTCAGGTCTAATTAGATAGGTTTTTTTTTTCTTGATTTCACAGTATAACTGATAAAGATAGTTATCATGAAAAGCTGAAAACCCAGCTCTATAATTTTCATTTATTTTTGCTTTAATTGTAGATTCTTTCCTTCCTGGATTCCAACCTAAGACCACACCTCCCATTTGGATTTTTGAAGCATGCTTTCTATGGACTCTAGGTAGCTGACACATTCCCTTTTTTCTCCAATTCTTCCCAATACTTTAAGACACTTAATCATTCTATTATTCAAACAGGGAAATAAAATGACTTGACAATAGAACTCAATATCAAGAAACAGTTTCCAATTCAAATATTTAGTATATCTCTGGTTGCCAAAATAAAATTTTATCCTTATGTTATACTTTGGGAATGAGTTTTCACCATTTCTCTGAATGTAATATGCACAATTTGTCTTCCAACAAATTGTTTTTGCTAATAGAGTAAGGGCAGCTAGATTTTCTCCTTTATTTGAGCTTTGATTGTTTGTATATTTACTTGTTTGTTTTCCAGAGTAAAAATCTATGGCATTCACATCTATGAAGACAACCTGGCTGTTGGACCACTTACTAGTTTTATAACACTGGTAAAGTCACCTTATTTCTCCTAGCCTGTCTTTTAAAAAATCTGTTGAATGGGTATGATAATAGGTCATACATGCTGCACAGTGTAGTGATAATAAACGAATGAGATAACGTATATAAATTACATAGCAAAAGTTTCAACAAATGTATTTTATTAGTAGTAACTATAATATTAGTTATGTGATTGTTCATTTATTACAATATGACTTGTTCAATACATTTGCATCAGATAGTGATAGATCCAGTAAAGGAAAAATAAGATATAGTCATTCAAAAGGGAGATAAGAAGCCCAAAAAGGACAGCATTGCTGACTTCACAAATTTTCTGAGACCTCATCATAAAATGGCTGCAGAGGGGCAATGACATGCCAACAACTACCACCTAAAAAAACCAGAGTCAATATTTTTGACCAATCACTACACATTTAGTTTTTAATTTACCAAACATTTAACTAATGAGTTAAATCATTTTCTTTTTGTCTAGATACTTTATTTTCATGCAGACATGCCCACATTCATTCCTAAGTTTAACTTGTTTCAAATCTGTGGTGTTTTAGTTGGAAATTCAGGGCATTAGTTACAATTTAAGACCATATAAAGATGTACATGACTGTATTTGGACATCAGACAATTGCCTCTGTTTCTAAACCAAGGGCATTTTTGAAAAACAAGTTTTCATGCTCAAAAGCAACCTGTCTAGAGCCATAATGCCTCCTGCCTACTATGTGTGCAGTAAGAGATTATGTGCAATTCTTAATATGATGAATATTTTTATAACAGTAATCAACTACTATATTTAATAACTGACTGCAGGAAAAGATTAAGTTGCAATAATAAGTATCAAACAACATAAATCATATATTTTCATGTGTTTAAAAAATGTGCCCTCATAGCATATGGCTGATTTTCTATTATGTGGATATATTAATAGTTAATACATAGAGCTTTGAAAAATGAATATACAATGAGATATGAAACTGAAAGCTATAAATTCTTCAGGAAATTAGGAGTTTCTATTAAAGTGGTATTCATAAATGCTTTAGGGTATTATTATTGGGCTTCTAATCACAGGTTAAAGATCCTCAACCTTCATCAATTCACATAAGAAATTAATAGAGATATAATAGTGTGTATTCTCTACAGATAGCTAAGTAATACGCTGGAGCACAAACATTCAACTTCAGTGCAGTTAACAGCTGTAACCTCTAGATCAGGGAAGTTTAAAGTCAATAGGCTGAGAACCACTTGAGTGGACAGTGATTGATTTTGCTTGCTCAGGCCTATGGGGGGGATGATTGATCTAAGCTTGATTTTGTGCTAGCCTTTTCTCTATTCCAAGCCTAATGAGGCATAAGGGTAAAGTGAAAAGGGAAACAATAGAAATAGATTGTGTCTGTATGGGGCCAATAACACAGTGATGAAACAAAAAAATTAATCCAACCATCTATTTGGTATCTTTTAAGCTGTAATCTAAAATTTCCAGAATCTTTTTCTTCCCCCAAAATCATTAGTATATATTTTTTACATTTCAGCAGTTCCATTAAACAAGTAGCTACTGAATAACTTCTATGAATCTAGAAGGAGATGTTTAGAAGGAAACTTTTGTTTAATACATTTTATAAAAATCCCATTACAATTGAAGATTCTATTGCCAGGTTACATAAAACTATACTCTTAGTTTTCTGCTATAAACAACGTTTGTAAGGATCAATACTGTTGGTAAATACTTGTTTTGATGGTTTACTGAAGAGGTTAAAAATAAATGATGTTTTAAAATCATGGAAAATATTAGCTCTAAGATGCCATTCACTCCTATCGGCTCTCAAACCATTAGCCCATGATACCTTGAGATTTGAAACTAGACATTTTACAACTAAGAAGTACATTTAAATAGTTTTGTGGAGGTGGTAGTTAAGATGTGAATGAAAGATGTTTCTTGGAAGAAAAAATATATTAAATGTAATTGGTCACAATAAATAAAGGAACATTCGATATGGCTAATAAAATTGTTGTATTTGTCTCTGAAGTGTAGTTTTATAAACATAAGCTACATTATTTTATTCATTCAATAAACATTTATTAGGTTCCCTCCTACTTCAACTAATTAATTCCTACTCAGTCTTCAGAATTCAGCTTATATAACATTTCCTGAAAGCAATTTTCCAACCCTTCAGACCATGTCAGATCCATCCTATTTTATATCCCTATAATCCTCTAACTTTCTTTCCTTGTACTTAACATACTAGTAAAGATAAATAATTGTGTAATTAGTTTTTCCATGTACATGTATACTGAATGAAGGCAAAAACGATTTTCCTTATTTACATCTATAGCTTTAGCACCTAGCACAGGGCATTTCACTTAATAAACACTAAATTAAAACTCTGTTAGATCAGTAATAGAATAAATCTGTCAGTATAATTGTAGGCACTAAAGCTATAGAGTCAAATAAGGCATAGAGAATGTCTTTCGGAAGATTAGGTGTTAGAAGAGTAAGACAAGTAAATGCAATTATAGTTCAATAAGAGAAACCATGAATTGAGGAAGAGAACTGCTGGACTTCACCTTTAAGGGAAAGTCTGAATGCACAAGATGAATGCCATGAAAAGGACACAACGTAAGTATTCTTACCTGAGGGACAGCTTGGATAGGATTGGGCCCATGAACCTTGTTGGTAGTTCTGGGAAGTGGAAACTAAGAAGCAGCTAAGAGTACAAAAGGTTTATTGGAGAGTTAGCCATGTGAAAGGAAAGGGAGTAAGTAATGTGGGATCCATCGGGGGAACTGAAACTGCAACACAGGCTGACAAAGTCCCTGATGCCCAACATGGGGCTCTGGAGCAAAGATGCCTAGTTAGAAGGTCTTGTGTTGGGCAGAAGTGACCAGGGTCTACTACCACAGTCTACTCAGCCCTTGGTTGGGGCCACCTTGGGAAGAGTATGACTCAATCAAAAGCTGAGGCAGACATGACAGAAGTACAGTAAGGAAGCAATGGAAGTAACTTTTCATTCTGAATCTCCTCTGCAGCATTAAAATAAAACCAGAATGTAGGGCCATTGGTGTGGAGCTATTAGAGAAGCCCCTGTGAAAGCAAGAACAGAAAGGCTGATGTAGGAATGGGGAGCAGGGGCAAAATGGAGAGACTCGAAGGAAGCAGGCACTTTCAAGATACCATGACTGATTAGGCTTGAGGAGGAAGTACAGAGCAGGGAGTCTGGGCCACCTCCTAAATTTCTAAGACACATAAAATTTCCGTATGCTTTGAGAATAAGCTTTGAAGGAAAAAAATAAAATGAGGCTCACTGCAAACTTCTACTACTCACCATGCAGGGTTGTCCAATTATCGCAACCAGATCCTTGATCATCTCCCTCTAATCTTGCTGTGATTACACAGCGCTCTGTCTCAGTACCAAGTGTCAAACAAAGGAATACTGCCTATTAAACAGGATTTGGAGCAGGAACTCAGTGTTAAAGCCTTGAGTCCCAGGATATCAGTCTCAAAGGGAAGGCTGAAACAGGTGGTCAGAGAAAGTAAATGCAGAGTGAATTATTAAAAAATACCAAAAATAAAAGAAAACACAAAAACCACCTGCCTCACATACACATACATAAAATGGAGTGCTAACTGTGATATTCACTGCCTCTGAATTTGAAAGAAAATAAAATGCCATAATTAGTATTGGGTTATATTATTGTTGTTAATTAAGCTAAACGTTTAATGAAACCTTTACACATATAGTACACAGATGAATTAAATATGAACATAGGCCATTTACTCCCCGATCCCAGGATATTTATCCAGCATCATTCATCAAGAAACTAGAACATTCACATCTCTGACTTGACTCACACACTGTGGTGCCTTTTCCTCTTCCCTTTGTCCTCAAATTCCTACTTATTCAACAATGGCTCAGATTTCACATTTACTGATTGTTTGTTTCATGTTCTCCCATAAATCAATTGCTCATTCACCTCTGCCTCCATGGACATTTACACATGTGGATATGAATATATACAAATAGATAAGTAAAATTTTTCAAAAAGCCCACTGTTGTTCCTTGGTCTAGCAACATGTTTGAAACATAATAATTACTGAATAATTTCAATTAAGTTGATTCCTTTGGAGACTGTCACTTGATCATATTAAGTATGAATGAAATGAAATATCATGAGGATATACAGGAAAAAATGAAAAATATAAGAATAAAGGCAGATTTCATAGTTCTTAGTACAGAGTTTAGAATTTTCTTACCCTTGACTTAGCATGTTTAAATCCTACTAACCCCTTAAGATGAAATGAAAGTAAAGCTTCTTTCAAATTTTTTCTAGATTCTTACTTAGATTAAAATAATTCTTTGAACTCGCACACAATTTCAAATTTTTTCTTCCTCAATAGCTCGATTCTTATCTCCATTACTATTTCTTTATATTTCTATATATGTGTATGTATATATGATACATTAGATAAGTAAAATATATATCAAATATATATCAAAGATATATGTGTGTGTGTGTATGTATATATATATATACACACATGTATATATAGTAAGTCTCTTTTCTTGCTAGATTAGACCATAAGCTCCTTGAAAGCAGGTTTCTTATAGAATTAATTCTTTTGTTCCCAACAGCACTTAGTACATGTGCTATGTATGCTACAAATCAGTACGAAATGCTTGATAAATGCGTTGATGAAATGTAACTTTTTTATTGGAGTATTTTCCAGCATAAGATGCTATCTATCTAAACCAGGATTTTTCCACCCTAGCATATTGACATCTGGGGCTTTCCTACAAATCTCATTGAACATTTGGACATTGTTGTGGGCTGTCCTGTGCATTGTAGAATGATTACAGCATCCTGGCCTCTATCCACTAGATGCCAGTAGCTCTCTCCTCATCATTGTGACAATGAAAAATATCACAGACATTGTCAAATGTCCTCTGGTTGGGGGTGGGGAGATTGTTGAGAGCCACTGGTTAAAAATATAAAACTACAATTGTATAATTCCTCTTAATTTAAATAGGCAATAATCACCACTGACCCTTGCATCTAGCAAGAGACATGTAAATAATGTAAGGGTCCATTGAATTGCCAATGTGTATTTATTTGGAAAATGAGAAAACATGAAGCAGACAGAAACTCAGAATTAGTAAATATTGCCACTGTACATTTTTTTCATATCATCTTTGACAGTGATATAAACTGACACAACAAATATCTTCAGGGTCAAATATGCATCTTTGTGACTAGGTTTATTTATATGCTAAAATAAGCAAAATTTACCTTGACCTATACAAACTATCAATCTATATGCTTAACTACTAAGCACTAAAGCATAATATTTTGAATATGCATTGTATTTTCACATTTATATCAATATTAATAAAATTTTGTGAGTCAGCACTTTGTTTCAACCTTGCTATAAAAGTGATTGGTTTCTGCTATTAGTAATTTTGATGATTTATTCTATTTATCAAATACTATTAAGCACAATTTTTTTTCCCCAGAAGTAACTATTAGCAGCAAACAACTAAATAAAGATGATTATAGCTCTCAAAGAACTTCTAGTTAGTGGGAATAAGCTATCATATAAAATAAAATAACAATATAGTGTATTGGTTTCTATACTACAGATGAAAATATTGTAGAGACATAGGAAAGATACTCAGCTCAGTCATAGAGACAGTATAGGAGGACCTGATGGTTTTTTAAGCAGAAGAGTGATGTAGTTAGTTATGAATGTGTTGTAGATAAAGGTTCAGAACTGGAGGCAAGGAAACCACTTCAAAGCCTTTCACAATAATGTGCAGAAAAGATATGTCAAGGGTTGAAATCAGCCAGAGGTAGAAGGCTGGGAAAAAAAGACAAGAGAAACTTGAGAAATACTTAAACACAAATTAGCATTTCATGAGTAACGTGATGTGAAGTTTTGGTACAAAAAGGATTTAGACTGCCTCCCAGATTCTAGCTGTAGGTAACTGGGTAGTTTGATGTATCACAAATTGAGATAAGAATAACAGAAGAGGAAAAGCTTTAGGGAAAAGGGCTTTGGATTCCCTGAGTTTCTATTGGCAACAGTACACAGTTCTGAGTTGTTTTACCTAGATGGATTCAAGGTTCAGAGAGGTGTTTATTTGTTTGCTTGTTTTGTTTATTTGGCTTTTGTCAACTGGGTATAGTAGAAGAGATGGAGATACAAATTAGAGAGTGGTGGTGAGAAAGTGCTTCAAATGATAAATCAAGGGTCTAAGCAGTCTAGAAAAGTGAAATAACAAAACCGTTCTGAGACCTTGAGAAAATATTGGGATTGATGCAATGGAAGTTTATAGAATTTCATAGAGTGGGTCTACTGTAAGTTGTGGTATGAGAAGTCTGGATGGAAAAACAGTTTGTTTTCAGCAAGTGAGGAGGTGAAATTTAGTATTTCTGATTTACAATAGTACTAGATGGTAACAAGATTTAGGCTATTACCATGGGGGTGAGTAATGAATGGAGTCAAGCTGTAGTTAGGAAATAGCTAGCAAACAGTGTTTGAATAAAACATCCACATGAGATTTGCAGTAGACAAGTGTCATGGCAGGATTTAGTGTAAAGAAATACTATTTAATAGAAATGTTTTCAATGTCTGATCAGGTCTCGAGTATTACAGCGGAGTAGTAGAACCATGTGGAGAGGACTTTGAAAGAAAACAGGAGTTATGTTGTTCGTTAATGTTTTAGAGCTTGCACTCAGTACTGAGGAGGTAGTCAAGAAATTGCTTGAGGGAAGCAATATCTTTCATTCGAAAGATGGATGAACTTATCATGAGATGAAAAAAAAATTATGGGAAGAATAAAAGCTCACTGAAATTAAATAATATTGATCTCACTATTTTGCATTCACTATAACACTGTTTGGGAGCTACTATTATGTATAAAAAAACCTAAGTCAAAGTATTCTTTAAAATAAGACCAAGACTTGGAAAGTACCATACAATTCAATTTGTCCTGATCAAAAAACAAAGCAGATTTAGAGAGAAAATTTGCATAAATAGTAGAGAAGTGTGCCCAAGTTTTATGGTACAATTTTCTTATAAAGTATTTAAGTTCCTTAAGGCTTGTACAAAGATCGTCAAAACTCCAATTGAGCATGTTTCTCTCCATAATAGTGTTCGCATTCTTCTGTAGCGATAACCTGGCATTAAGGTCCTTGAGATCAATAAGCATATAAGCATAAAATGTTGGCAATATTTCAAGGCTTGATAAAATGAAGACACTAACTAGAGGAAGCATTAAAGGAATTAATTGAATGTATGCAGGAAAGTGAGTGAGAACAGAGATAGTACTTTATAACTATAATAAACTCCCCCTTATCCACAGGGGATACATTCTAAGACCCCCAGCAGATGCCTGAAACCACTGATAGTAACAAACCTGTAAATGCTATGGTTTTTCCTATACATCCATAGACTTTACGGCTTCTCTCTGGTATATCCAAATTGTCAGCAGCACTACACTTGCACTTTAGGGCCATTATTAAGTAAAATAAGGGGTATTTGAACACAAACACTGCGGTACTAAGTAAGACAGTTGATCTGATACCCGAGATGTCTGCTGAGTGGCTAAGGGGTGGGTAGCATATGCATATACAGCCTGGATTTGCTGATGGAGGGATGATTCACTTTCCAAGCAGGGCAAAGCAGGCCAACATTAGATTTCATCAGGATTTGAAGGGGTGAACAATCTAAAGTTTATGAAGTGTTGATTTCTGAAATTTTCCATTTAATACTTTTCAGACTGTGGTTGATTGTGGGTAAGTGAAGGTGTGGACAGCAACAACAGATAAGGGGGAGGGACTACTGGATATAGGATAGTGTACTTATGTCTACAAAGTCTTTTTATAACAAAAATTATTGTTGGGTTGTTTAAAGTGATTGAGTTACCACAGTTGTGAAAGTATAATAAAGTGCAACAGAAGTGCGCACTGTACCTTAACCTTGTGGAGAGTGTATGATCCTGCCATATTTCCCCAAAACCCACAAAATGTTGCCCAAAACTCAGTTGCTATAACTTTACAACTTCTTTCTTTTCCTTTTTCTTTCTTTCCTTCCCACCTTCCCTTCCTCCCTTTAATCCTTCCTAAGAGCCCATGAAATAGTGCCAGTAACAATTCCATTGCACAGCATGAAAAACAAAAAGTCAAAGGGTTTTCACGATTTTTCAGAGTTACACAATTAGAAACTCCAAAATTAAGTGAAGGTGTCTTTCTTTCAATTATAGCCCAAAAGAATGAACACCTTACTTATGCTTTAGAAGTGAATAGTTCCTGGCAGTCATCATTTTGTCAGTTCAATTGTTCACTCTTTTTGTGTTCTTATTAACACTACAAAATGACAGGTAGTGATAGTATGGGTCACCCCTACACTAACAAGAGGAAGAAGATGATATAGATTAAGATAATAAAATAAAATATTTAACTAGAAACTATCTCATCACTGTATAGGCCTACATAATCTCTAAGTACTCAGTACTGAGGAAAAGGTTTTACCCTCAAAATACTTAGAAGCCCTTTTTCTTATACTATTCATTCTTTCATTCAACAAGTATTTATTAAGCACCTACTATGTGTCAGATAGTAAACACAACATTGAAGAAAAAGACAAATTTCCCTTACATTCACTTTTACAAAGGAAGGATCCAGAAAATAAGATGATTAAGTGAAATATATATTATATGTAAGTTGGTGATAATAAAGGAAAATAAAGGAAGCAGGATAAGCATAGTGGAAAGTGGGTGTTGCCATTTTAAATAAGGGCAAACCTTAATGAGAATGTGGCATTTACAGGAAGATCTAAAGGATTTTGTATTATCAGTCCTACCACACATGAGTGAAGAAGATTCTAGGCAGATCAAAGAGCAAACACTTAGGTTCTGAGGAGGCAGTGTGCCTGATATGTCCCACAAGAAAGGAGGACAAGATGATGCAATGCAGTGAACAGAGGAGAGTAATAGGAGATAAGACAGAGAGCTATGTGTGAAGGGCAATAAGCCATATTTCCCAGGGTCTCCTGGTCCCTTTTCATAAATTTGGCTTTTACTCTAAGTGAGTTAAGAAGTCATCTGAAGGTTTTGATGTGAAGTAACATTATCTGACACATGTTAAAAGGGTTCCTTTGTTTAGAATAGACCAGGGGTTGGCAAACTGCAGCTCGTGCGCCACATGCGGCTCTTCGGATACGTTCCGTCTCAAAAGTTTGCCGACCCCTGGGTGAGCCAATCCTGTCCCTCACAACAGTTTAAAAATTATTCAAGAGCCATAAATATATTTTTACATAATCACCATATGTGAATAGTATCCTTTAAAACTTCTATAAATGAACCTATGATCGTTTTATTTTCATTTTCAGTTTTACTTCAGAGCCTGCAGCTCACGAGCCGCAGTTTGCTGACCCCTGGCGGCCCTTTCATCTCAAAAGTTTTTCGACCCCTGGAATAGACTGAATAGGACAAAGGCAGAAACAGGGAAATGGCTAAAAATGGCCCCAGGACCATGCTGGCATTTTAGTTTAGAGTAGGTGGACATAATGAGCAGCTGGATTCTGCATCAGTTGTGAAGGTAAAGCTATCAGGAGTGGAAAAGGGATTGCATGTAGGTTCTGAGAGAAAGATAGGAGTCAAAAATTATCCCAAGTTTTTTGTCCTGAAGAATTAGAAGGATGAAGCTACTAATATATGAGGTGGTTACAGATAATAAACTATCATTTGGGCTCTGAATGCTTTGTCCCAATAGGTATATTTTAGGATAAACTGCCTTTTTGTGTCTTGACATTTGGTTTTCTTATGTTGGTTTCTTAGTCCCAAGTTATTTCAAACCAACTCATGCATTATGTCTATTAATAATAAATATTCCCATTCTGTTCACATTTCTTTAGTATCATCGTATAATAAATGAATAATGATATTTTTAGCTCATGTTTGCTTTTGCAGTTTGAAAAGTCTCTAATAGTTTTAGTCTCACCAGGGAATCAGACCCTCTCACCCATAACTCTTCTCTTTATCTATTGATTGAGCAATTTTTAGACTTCCAAAATGTCAACTTGCCAATTTTAAGTTTCCCTAACTTTCTAAGTGAAAAGTTGCATAAAGGGATACACAGAACTCTTTAATAAATTCCAATGTATTCAACTTTTTTTTTGCATTTGTTAAAGGACAATGGTGAGCTTTGAAAGTAAGAAAAAATTTTAAATAACAAAAAATTTTAAATAACACTAGTCATAAAGTAGAAGGAGGCAAATGACTTAAAGAAAAGACCAAAGACATTTAAGTTAGTCCCTATCCAATTAGTGAATAGCTGAGTCCTTTATTAGAGTCATCATATAACCTCGTTTTTCCTCAGCCTTCATAATTATTACCATGCATTTGTTGAGCTTTTTGAAAAAGTTAATAAGATAATGTATGCAAATACCTGAAGACACCTGAACAATATTAAGCTCTAAACTAATGTTGGTTTATAATTCCCATGGCTTCAAGAAACACAGACCTAACAAATGGAAAAAAAGATTTAGATGACTGACAAAAAGATAGATGGTACATCCCATAGCCTCAAGTATGAACCAATTACACTTTTATTCCTCTTCTTTATGCTTCTTTATTTATGTTTTGTGAAAGTTATTCACTTCTGTGTTACAAACCATTTCACTAATGTCATGTCTACCTGTTTAAAGGGAAAACTCTTGAATCTACAACTTTTCACACTATTTGGCCACAAGCAACCATAAAAATGAAGTAAATGGAAGAGAATGTTCACTACCAGTTACTCTTATTATGCTGAACAACCATAGGCACTTTATTTTTACACTCTATCTTAGTTTTTTTACTTAAAAAATTTCCATATTTTGAAAACTTAACAATGTAAAGAGCACAGGCAAATTGAAGAAACTAAAAAATATTTGTACATAGGTATTTGGACAGCACTATATTTATACTTTTAATGATTGGAGTTAGAACAAAATAGTGTTTTAGTAGATATAGTTAAACATAAACTGCTCAGATAAAATACTTAAATGTACTTTTAAAATTTTACTAAATCAGAGCAAAATTTAAATTTACCAATATAAAATCAGATGTGATTTTTCTATTTCAATAACAATTTTATGTAGTTTTCAGGGAAACACAGGAATTAAATTTCTTATATTAATGTTAAATTATCAGTAGGTATTGGAAGACACATTGTGAAATATTATGAAAATTATGTCATCTTTCAGATTGACCTATATATTATTTTCTACAAAAATATGTTACTAGGTAAGTCATTTACTTCTCAATAGCAACGCTGTTAAAAGTCTGACCAAGTAGCTTTACAAAATCACCCTGAAAAGGCCATGTAAGATCATTGTAATATTTTCCATTTATTTCTTATAGCCACAAGATTTTTAGTAGTAATATAAATTATTAAGTGTTCCCCAAAATACATTCCAAATTGTAGACTCTTCACATCAAATTTAAACCAAGAACATTAGATTAACTTACAATTCAACAACTCGAATTCTATCCTTATGTCAGCTTGGAAATTTTGACCAAAATTTACTTTATGTTTGGAATCTATATAATCATTATTTCAAAACTTGTTAACAATAGATATGGATACAAATATTCAAGAAAAAGCAATTGCTGTTTATTTTAATATTTTTTACACAACAAAACTAATTTAAAGAACACCAAGACATCTTTTCCCCAAAACTGTATTCCTTAAAACTGATCAGAGTCCCTTCACAATCTAGCATGAAATTCATGGTTTAGGTTAAGCAACTATTTGTTACTAAAAGGTAAAATATATTTTGGTGAAGTAATACATTGCTGCTATCAATCTACATATTTGGACACTTCCTTGATTTTTTTTTTTCACTTTTAACTCAGCATGTCATTTCAAATCAATTATTTTAAGTAGAAAATGAAATGCAGAGAACATGGGAGACCTGTACAGTAATGAGAATAAGCACAGACAGATTCTTAAGAGGAAAATGAGAAAACATAAAAGGCAAATTCTTCTACTTTAAAATTTTGTCTAGAAGTAGCTGTGCCTTTTTCCCCCTCTAATACCAGAAGGAAATTACAATCGCATACTTCCTTTACAAGCTATTGGTTTTTTTTCCTTAAGCTAGATACTCATATTGCAATGTATGAGACAAAAGCACGCTTGTAAGAGCAGAAATGAGGGACTGGAGGAGTGATACAGAGAAGAAGGGGAAGCTAATAATACACTGGTGCATTATTGGTTTAACCATCACTGTGTGTGTGTGATTAATACTGAATTCTCCTGGGACCTGTTGGGAGGCTGAGGAAAAGTATCTCAGAATAATGTCCTCTAAGGATGAAAAAGGGAAACATTTATTTGTCACTCTCTCCCTTCATAGAATAAAAGACTACTCCACAGGACATTAATTTTTAATGCTTTCAAGTTGTCCATGTGTGACAGAAATAAGTTCCGATAAGACCTCACATCAAGGATTAGAGACGAACTAGGGCAAGACGTAAGAGGTGCAGAGTATGTGCTTGACATGAGAAACTCTCAGGCTTTATCCACTCAAAATGAGTTGTCAAAGCTATGTTGGCATATTAGATGAAACCAAGAGAATTCAAAGTACTTGAGAGATATTTTATACAATCAACCCAAGCCCTGCTCAGATATATAGATATATGTATATTCATCATTAATACTAACCTATCCTATAGTTCCCTTCCACCAGATCCAATTTGTATGACGTTTCATTAAAGACAATTATTATGACTAATTGTTTTCCCTGACTTTCCAACTCACCTTGAGTCCTTAACTGATACTCACGATTTCCCTCCCATCCTTCTCTACCATGCATTCTAGATGTGTTGACCCTCATTTGTCATATCAATTGGGCAAATGTTTTGTGTGTTTTTTTATCTGGTGATATATAACTCAGAATGTCATCCTGCAAGCCTTCTCTCAATTGCCTTGCCCTTTTGGGCCATGGTTGCTGTAAGTGCAGGCCAATAGAAGTTAGGATAAGTGGGGCACATTTTCCTTTGACTTCTGGGTTCCCAGATGCATGTTTCTTTAGCATGTAGCACAACCTGTCAGTCATTGCTTCAGCACCTATAATACATCTTGAAAGATAGAACTGTAACCCTCAGTGGGAGTTTATGAGGTGGCATCTTAGCTGAAATTTTATGAGGTTATTCTATTGCTCTATCAGTTTAGAGGTTCCTGAGTGATGAGATATACTGGAAGACTAGTGGGTCTCATGGCCATGTGCATGGCAGCATAGAATCTCTTTTATTGTAAATTGAGACACTTGTTCCAGTGTAATATTGGAGGGTGCCATGCTAATAGATCAGGATTCTGTAAGCTCTCATATGGTGGTATTGTCTGGCAGCACTTATGATTAGTAATAGGTTCCTGTTGGCAGATGACTAGTAAGTAACATCGTCCCCAAATCCTATCCTGTGAGTATGCTTTCTAGGGCTACTTCCAGTACCAACCCTCTCACCAAAAGCAGAGCCTGAAACCAACACCTGCAGTCAGGTGTTTTCTTTGGAATGCCAGGGAGCTGGAATAAGGAAAAGAATAAAAACTAATATAAGGATAGTTATCACATTGGCTACAGCTAAGGGTAACTCAGCACTCCATGACACAAAATTTTCTGAGGAAGCTCTTGAAATGTATGTCAGAATTATTCACCCAGGGGACAAATGAAGAAAGCATTTATCTGTTGGTTCCTATCCCCCACTGACAACGTCTTTCTCTGTGTAGAATCAACTCTCCCTCACTTCAAAGTAGTGCAATCAAAGAGAGTCAAGCAATTCCTGTTGGCTTCCCAGCTGGCTTCCTATGTGTAAATATTCAGAGAAGCCCTGGGGCAAAAAGTGAAAGGTTCAGGGGATACAATTTCCCATAAGGTGCTGTCATGTTAGCCTGTGCAAAGTTTGTGGAAGAATGCATAGTGCAGTCTGAAAGAGAAGGTAAGGGGAAGAGACTCCGGAGGTGGCATGAAGACACGCTCAGTACTCGCCTGTGGTTATCAAGGTGTATGTAGTAAAAGTGAATTCTCATTCTGTACTTACTCTGTGGATGTCTTTTTCTTCTGCCAACGTGAATCAAGTTGAGCCTTCAATATATCATATAAATACATACATATATCCAGAATTGTATCGATATAATCTAATAAGGCACTAACTGAAATACTACTTTAAGAAAATAAATGGAAATTACCATAGATATCTGCAATATACATTAATTTTGAAATATTTTCTTAGCCAATGGAAGGATTTGTTCCACAAAAAGTTAGTAGATGAACTTCCTTCCTCTAAAAATAATATGAACTAGCCATGAAAATTGAGTATTCTCCCACACAAATACATTTTGGGGAACTTCAAAGCAAAGAATGGGGGGTTGGCAATTCACCTAAGGGAAATTCATGTTTTTCAATGCTTTTGCATCAGTGGTTTGATGAAGTAATTATTATTCTCGAATTCTTCCCTTTCAGAATAAAATTAGATAAGTTAAAGGCATTAATGATTATACTCTTGATTTCATAGGATTTTTGTCATAATTATTGGGTGAGTTAAAACAATATCAAACTAGTTCATTGATTTTTGGTATCCTATAGGCTTGTCCTTTATCCTTATTTGGTAAAGACACCAGGTGGCTTCATTTGATTTATTAGAAATGGATATTATTCACTCTTCCATGATGTACCTAGAGCATTGAGCTTTGAGATAAGGTTTGTGAATTGAATTATTATCACAATAAAATTGTTAGGAGTATGTATTATAATGTACTTTCTAGGCTAAATAATATTTAAAACAGAGTTTTAAATAGAAACTTTCCTTTAAGGATAATCAAAATAATAATGAAATGCCTCCTATGTGTCATGGCTGAACTAGATTCTGGGGGGAAAATAATAAATACAACTTAGACCTTTGCCCTCACTGTCTAATAGAGGCTTTCAGCTCACTTTGTAGAACTCAACGGTATCTTTGCATTAGAATTTCAAGACATTAGATAAATATAATTTTCTTTTGTTTTCTCTGAAACTAGTAGGATAGATTTACTGGTTTTTAATAGTGATATATTTTCTTAGACATATTCTGTCAAAATAGGCATTGTTTTTACCCATCCTTGTAACCGAATCCAAGGAAATATGAAGTCCTGGCCATTTCTCTCTACTTGTGATTTTTGAATGGTTTGCTTTGATTTTACCCTCCCTCTCATCATTGTAGGCCTAGCCCTCATATTTCATATCTATATATGACAACATCCTCTTTTCTTGCTTTCATCCTCTTATTTGCATCCCTAATATACACCATGGCCTATAATATGGATGACCATACATTTCAGTTCAATGGGACACTCTCAGTTTTGCCTATTGTAATTACACATAACAGCCACTTTTACTCTCAAAAGTGATCCAATGAAGTGATAAGTTGCATGGCCATCCTACCTTTGATGACACTAAATTCAATTTTGTCACCTTATACTTTTCAAAGTGTTTCAATGACCAAGGTGAAACCTTTATACCGGATTCAAAACTCTCTATAATTAGACCACAATCTACCTTTTAATCTTTAATATATGTTCTCATTTCTCAATCTACCTAAATCATTCTCTATCTTTAATGCTCTTGGTAGTCAACTCAAATTCCTTGAGTTATTTTCTTTTCATGCTATGTTTCCTGATCACTTACACAGCGATCTTTCTTTTGAACCACATTGAGTAATTCTTTTCTCACATAGATAGATTTGTGACTGCCATGATATTGCTCTAATATACAGCATTTGGTTGCCTTATATGTTCTGATAGGGGACAATATTGAGTAGTGTTTAATAGTCTTGTCTCCGGTGTCATAATGCTTAGGCTTGAATACTAGATCTTCCAATGCATTCTTCCACTAAGCTCCCACATGCTCTTTTTCCACTTTATTACACAACTTCTCAAGGCAACAAAAGATTCTTTATTAAATAGGAAAAGGGTTAGTTAGGAAATAGGAGGAAATACTAGGAACCAAGTAACATTGGATAATACCTCAAAAATGCTACTCATCCACCAGTCTGTTTCTTCCACAAATAAATCTTTGCATGTTTGAAGATAAATATAGCTTCTATAAAAAGATGGGAGCCATATATAATAAACTAGGTTTTACCTGTTGAATACACCACTTTCAAGGAACGTGAGGTTATGATGGGGTAGAATAGTATTTTCCCCAGGCCCACATTTCAGTTGTTCCACTTGATCCTGGAAAATTTCTTATCTCACTTGATGGCAACTATTCATTTATCCAGAAAGGTTCTTTATCCCAGCACTGGTTCTCTCCTCCACAAAAGTTGTAGCCTAACTTTTTAATATTCTTTGAAACTAAACCCTTTGAATCCAGGCCCTTACCTGAAGGCGACTTGTCATCTAGTATATTAGAGAAGAATACACATAAATAAATAAAATTCAGTGTGATAGAAACTATGATAAAGCAATGACAGGTGAATTGGGGAACAAGTGTTGGAACTTGGACATATTTCTATCTCACAAGCTTATTATAGGAGACCCTGGAAAATACGCATAAGTATTTTGGCAAATTGATTATTTGACTTATCTATTTTATGGATAATTAATTTCAGTAATTAATTTTTATTTTATTTTATACTAGTTCTTTCTCTCATTATATCTTAACCATCTTAATAGTGATGAAAAAATAAGTTTGGGGACTACTCTACAACCTGTAAGGCAGTAATACTTGTCTCCCAGGTAATTATCAGGTTCATTGTAGTTCTTTAAACATTTTTACAAGGCTAGGTAAGCTAATAACAGCCAATAAAACACCAAATAAATGCATGCAGATAAAAACTACATTATCATAGAAGCTAAAAATAAATATCAAAAATATCTGATGAGTAAATTATTAGTAATTACTACACGGTATGTACATAACTTTACATAATAAGCCAATCCTATTAACTTCATTTCTCACCACAATAGAGTTACGTATCAATTTGTTTTCTCTGAGAGACCAATATATATGATAATTCTAACATACAAATCAGTCATCTTAAAATTTCTGTCATCTAGATCAGATTTCTGAACAAAAATGTCTTGGTAATAGTTTGAAAGAAACAAAGATTACTTTAAAAAAATTAAATGAACAGCTGCAAAATTTAAACTATAACTGTCAAAAAATTGACATGTCTTTTTATTCATGAATTTGTCAAGAAATCTACCTGTCCAATTTTAGCTATTTACTTTTCTTCTCTCTTTATTTGTACAAAACAACATCTGTACATTTAAGCAGCACAATTCAAAAATGCCAAAATAAAAACTGGCAATTTAAAAATATCCCAAAAGGAAAGGTTTAAAATATTATCTTTGATCCCTTCCTATGAACAATTTTTTTAACTTACATATTTCTTTGAAGTTCTTCTTCTCAGGTCCCTAATGAAACACTACTTGAACATAAAGCTAGGCAGAGGAAACTACAAAGTGAATAGAAATGCATTAAAGCAAACTTAGGAAAAATACACCTATGCACATACACACTAATCCCATCATATATATTTCAGATAAGTTTGCTAGTTACTATCAGCCCTGGCAGGTGTTTATTAAAGGTATTTGGAAAACATATAACAAAAAAAGGAATAAGAGTCAAGAGTCCAAGTCATGTCAGATTAAAAGGTGAAATTAAAAGGTCAGATTAGAAGGCCCTTCAGCTTTCTGTGTGGGTGTTTGAAAGTCAATCATATGGGGGTTAGTGTTAGGTCAATTCACATGGGCATAGGCCATTACTTAGCAACCAGTCAGAAAAGCAAGTATCTGGGCAAGCATGATTGTCAGCACTCATAGCAGATAAGTGTCAGCTATAAGACGGCCCGGGAGAAAGCAGGGCAACCACAGAGGCCATCAGGAATATAAAAATAGAAAGATGCTGCAAGTGAGAGAATCAGGTAGGCACAGGTTGCCTGTGCCATTGAGTAGAAGCTGAGGAAACATACAGAAAATGTGTGTGTGTGATTCAATAAGCAGTGTTTTGAATCCTGCTCCCTGCTTATGGTAATAAGAGCTGTTAGGATATGAGTTTGACCAGCAGCAATATGTTTAATATATCCCGATGAAAAGAACCAGGGGAAATTTGAAAGACATATGTAAGTTTCATTTGCCTCAGGTGAATGCTTGATTTATAAAATATGTATGTATTAAACAAAGTTAACTGCTAGTTGATACTGAAGTGGTCAATATAACCAAAAAGAAATTTGGGTCTTCTGTCATGATATTTAATTACTTAACTAAAAATAGGTTACATTTTTATGTTCAGATATCTAATAGATACATTCCTTTGCTCAGTGCAGCAGAGGGCGTGCTAGCTGCTCGCTGATTCTGTGGCTCTTTTTTTCCTCCTAGGCACATAGCAAGATCACATAGCTTAGCTTTCTTTTCACTTAATATGTCCAGGTTACTGAGCCCTAGGCAATGAACTGTGAGTAGAATTTATGTGTGTCTTTCCCAGATCAAGGCTTTCATGAAGTGGCTGTTTCCTCTTCCCCCCTGCATCTATTCATGAAGTGGCTGTTTCCTCTTCCCCCCTGCATCTATTGATGCAGATAGCAACAATAGGACTCTAGATTTACACTCAGCAATACAACAGCCACTAGCCTCCTGTGTCTATTTATACTTTAATTAATTAAAATGAAATACAATTATAATTCAGATCCCCAGCCACACTGGCCACATGTCAGGTGCTCAAAAGCCACATAACTCCTGGCTATGACTATTATAAAACATATATATCATTACAGAAAATGCTGTAGGATGGTGATGCCTGAGCCAATGGTGAAACAAAAATACAGACACAGACTGAGTCCCTGAATCACTACAAGCAAAACCACAGAAAAATAAGTACCATCTACGAGTAACTACTATGTGAGTGAAAATGAAACTTGCACTGTGTTTGAGGCCTTCTACAGTATGGAGTCTATGTTGGTACAGCTGCTAGTTACCTAAGTTATCAGTACAGTTATCAGTACAGCTGCTAGTTATCAGTACAATCCGTATGATATAGTCACAGAAAATGAAGTTCCAAATAACCCAAAAGATAGCAGCACATTACTAGACATAAGCCTAGATTGGCATCAGGTGAGCAGGTAGTATTTCATTTCTATGCCAGACAACATATTATGCTCAGGTAATACTTAGTATAAGTCTTTTGCAACCAAGTGTAATTTCAGCATCCATGTAGGGCATATGTCAAGTAAGTCAAGCCAAGTTCAGAGTTTGAGTACATGGGGACAATGGGTTTATTTTTATCACCAACCCCATTTCCATTAGCAGGACAAGAGAGCCTCATAACTAAGTGTGGGAAGCTGTTGATTCATACTCCATTTAAGGACAGACATAAATTGAGGTTATGTAATTTCTTCCAGCAGCAAGTAACTGCAGATTTACACTTACAAATCTTAGAAAGGTTAAAAAAAGAATATCTAAACATCCACTTAGAATAATAACAACATTAAATTGATGAAAGGACTTAGAAAAAGGGTCTTGATTATTTATTAGTTATCTCTGTGACATTTATCAAGGGAGCACATTTTATGTTGACATTCTTTGTCCTGCATATTGAAATTAGAGTTTGGTCTTTGGCCAGCAGCAAAGAGAATTGGCTATCTCAAATAAAAATACAAAGAGACAAAGTACCCCTCATCTTATTTTTATTCCAAAAAAAAAAAAGTGCCTAAAGAAACAGTAAAGAGAATGTTGTGAGCTAGAAAGTATATCTTTTCTCCCATACTGAAAGAAAAAATTCAATTGAAGTATAAATCTTCAGAGAATGAAAAATAACAGATTCCATTCAGAGTGAAGGTATTTTTTTTTCACTTCCAGAGTTTACTGCAAGGAATGTAATAAAAAATGTGAAGAAGCTTTCATGTGAACTTATAAAATAGTAAAAAATAATCACTCTTGAACCACTATGCAGTGATGTGCAGGAGAGTAATTTACTCTCTGAGCTTTTTACTGTAGGCCAGAAGGTACGCTTGTAATAGCTGCTTAATCTTAACCTCAGGATTTTACAGCTCATGAACTTTTGTATTGACATTAATGAACAGCCTGGGCAAGGTAAAATACTGATCAATGCAGACATCTTGGTTTCTTGAGCAAATTAATAAGGAGAGCTCTCTAGATGAGAATTAACTGTGAGTGCCATGAAAATTAACTGCTGTAATGGTGAGTCTTGATTGATTAAGAAAAAAAAAAAACATTTTGCAAGTAATGGTGTAGGAAATTACCACACTATATCAAATCATCTCCAAATTTCATTATTTTTGGGTTTTTCCCCATTATCATTCTTTAAGCAATGAGTGTCGAATAAGATAGTAGATTGGCAATTAGAAACTAGAAACCTTGGGAAAGAATCCAGTTCATTAGCAAAATAATTAACCATTTCTTAACATAGATAATACTGCAATAAAGAGTAATTAATGGTGCTATGCTTATTGATACCAAGAAATAGAATTTTCTGAGTTAACACATATACTAAGAATCTATTCTTTTTGTTCTCTCATAGAAAGGCGCTATCTATAATGTGTAGCTACTCTGACCTGAGCCCTGATTGTTCATATGTCCAAATAAGGACTAGATTTAGGACACTAAATCAGCAGTTTGTAATAACTTCCGTACCAAGTAATCATAACTTTTTGGCAGTCAATGAGTAGCAGAAATTGAGCAGCTTTTGCCCTTCCTGGGCCACATATTTTTCTTGATGATGTGCCTGACAATGTGATTACAGTTTTACTATGAATGCTGAAGAAATAGAATTTTGACTGCAGCTACAGGGTGTGGAAACATTAAATGATCCATGGTACACAATTATACTTTTAAATAGAATTCTTCCCTCTAGCCGTAAAGGTAGAGCACCACTAAATGATCCATGTTACCCAGTATCTTAGTCAGTTTGGGATGCTATAACAAATTACCATAGACTGAGTGGCTTATAAACCACAGAAATTTATGTCTCACAGTCTGAAGACTGGTTGCCCAAGATCGGGGTGCTGTCATGATCACGGTCTGGTGAGAACCTTCTTCCAGGTTGCAGACTTCTAACTTCTCCTATCCTCACATGGTGGAAAGAAGGTTAGTGACTCTGAGGTCTCTTTTAAAAGGATACTAATCCCAATCATGAGGGCTCTACCCTCCTGGCTTAATAGGTCCCACCTCCTAATATCATTATATTATGTTGTGGGAGACACAAACATTCAGTCTATAATACACTGCTATACTTGGTGTGGACCAAGTTTGACAAACAGGTCACATCCTCCTGTGTCACCTGCCAGAATCCTATTGCTCATTTAGAATGAGCATGTTAGGCAGATGAGGGCTACCAAAGGTGGAGGAACAAATATATGTCAAGGTCTGGAAATCTGTACTGGAACAAAGGTGGAGGGAAAAAAAATCAATGTTTTGGCCATTTTGTCTTATAAAACTCCATTTTGATTTCAGGACTGATAATCAGTGGTTATGTTTGATAGAATAAAATTTTGCCATGATATTTTCATCAAATTAGGCCATAAATGGAGCTGTTCTGTTATTTCTCTTTGATATTTTTGGAATATAATTTCAATATAAAAACCTTGAAAATATCAAATAAACTAGCCCTCTCTATATCTATACCAGCATCCAGGAAATAATATACCTCCATACTGGAGGCTTCAGAATCTGTGTGATATGCATAATTTCATCAAAGTATGGACCAGATTCCTCATGGACACAGATTTTCTCAACCAGCATGTCCATTATGTACTAATGTAGAAATTACTGGGTCTTTGGAATGTGGGGGGATGGGGGAAATCATGTTTGTCCTTGAGGTTGTTGGCTATTTCAAGAAAATGAAACAATATGCTGCATTAGTTCTAGATTTTCTTCCCCTTCCTCAGGTGGTGAAACGTGCATAATTAAGACTTTCAGCATGACATTCTCAGGACAAAACCATGTCTGCTGTCCTTTTACTGGGCATCACATTACCCACCTAGCCAGATTTAATTTTAGCTCTACTGAAGAAGAGTTTGATTCATGCTCTGGAGCTTTGAGATTCTCCTTCAAGGACCTCTCTTAGTCCCATTGTGCACTTCTTTCAATCCTTTATGCCTAATGGGTGCCACATTCACAGGGCCACATATTTGATTCACTTTGCAGCTTCAACCTTTCTCTCATACACCCACATTTTTGGAATCTCAAATTCAGTAAAACCCACCATACAGACAATTTCAATATTTTGTGAGTATAGCCTAAGAGAGAAAGCAAACTAGCATCTGTGCATCTGAGATCAGAAGTGATCACTAAACTACTTGGGCGAATCTAGTTCCACAATGTTGTTAATCTACGGCTAGAATGGGACAGGTCTCCACTAGAGGAAATGAAAGGCATTTACCCCCTTTTTTCCTTTCGTTGTTCTTACATGACAGTCTCTTATCATCAGTATGAAAATGAAGGAGGAAGTGGAGGAAGAGGAGAGGAAGAAAAAAATCTTCAGCAAATGTAAAGAACACAGTGAGAAGAACTAATCAGCTCCCAGTACCTCAAGGTCCATGGTACCAAATCACCCTTATCCCCTACTAAATTTCAAAAAGTTTAAAGGGTCTGCTTTTTCTCTAATCATGTCCTTCCATACTCACCCTCCATCCAAGAACTAATAAAATTGTGTTGGTTCATTAAAAGGATTTGCAAATCTTCACTTCTTTGCCCCAAATCCTACAGACATTACTAAACGTTCAAAAGAGTTTTAATTTTTTCAGCTAATGGAATTAAGCCATTTGGTAGAAATAAAGATACTGTCAGGGCATGTGCTTCAAACATTTTCCCCACTCTTCCCTGTTCTCATTATATACCAACATCAATCACATGGTGAGTTTTGAAAAAATACAAATTCCTGCATCTCACTACTAAAGAGATACTAGTTCACAAATGAATAAACATACAAATTGATAATAATGCATATAACTGTAATATATGTAAATATATCATTTATTTATTTTAAAATATCTTTTGAAAACAAGATTTTAAGCATATTTACCTACTTCAATATATTCTACTTCCCTGTCAATAACAGCAGAAAACCAGGTAAAATTTAAATTACTACAAATCTCACAATGACCATTTAATACAATAATTTGGGATGCTTTTCTTAAAATGTTGTATAATCTAATTATAACACTGATATTAATCAATGCTAACTTGCTTTTTTGTTTTGCTATGTATTGACCAATATCTCATTTCATTAGTTCCAAAAATTGCATTTGAAATAATGTATTTTTACAATGTTTTTTAAATTGGTAAGTTAATTATATATAGTATCAATATAAAAACAAAAAATAAAAAACACAGCCTTGAACCTGAATATTGACTGAATAGAATGGCTTTTGCCTTAAATAATAGAAAATGCAAATTTTCTAAGTTATGTGTGGCACAGAAATACAGGGTAGGCCTCTATTCATAGAATAGACATAATGGTTGTCTCAGATATTCAGATATCAAATCTGTTGCTGATAGAACTATGATTTTATATTTCAGTATTACATATTATGATAAATTTATAATTTTAATATAAAATTCCCAACTTTAAAGAACTTATCTTACACTGACATAAATTCATTTGTGATTGAAAAATGGGTATTATAAATAAGGAATCCAATTATTTCTCTTCTGGATGGGCAATTATTATAGAATATGTTCATTTTTCCCCAGTGTACAGGAATATCAGACTTTCCATGTAACAATTTTATACACACACACACACACACACACACACACACACACACACACGTATATACACACATATACACACACTTGGTTTGGACTCTCCTATAGTCCATTTGTCAATTTATATATTCTTATATAAATTTATTTATTATATATATCCTAATTTTACACATAAATACATATATATCCTGATGTATTTTTATAAATACATATACATTTATATGTTTATAGCACAACAACTCACTATGTGAATCACCATATCTTAGTAATGAGTCCTGGTATCTATAGGAAAATTTACCTTCCCTGTCCTTCTCAGGCAGATCTTAGGTCCCAGATGTACATATATTTTATCATATCTAATAAAAATACCCAAGGTTGCATATTACAGAGTTAATATACAAAAGTCAATTGTTGTCCTATATACCAACAATTAATTGTAATGAGAAATTAAAAACACAATAACATTCATATTAGTATCATAAAAGTGAAATACTTTGTTATAAATGTAACAAAACATGTACAGAATCTATATGAAGAAAACTATAAAATGATAATGAAATTAAAAAATGGAGATATCCCATGTTCATATATAAAAAAAACTCAATATTTTTAAGATGTCAGTTCTTCCCAATTTGATCAATAGATTCAATGCAATCTTAATCAAACCCCCAACAAGTTGTTATGTGGACCTCAACAAACTGATTCTAAGGTTTACATCCAAAGGCAAAAGACCCAAAATAGCCACAGAGCATTGAAGAAGAAGACAAATTTGGAAACCCGACAGTACCAATTACAAGGCTTAATACAGAAGTACAGTACTTAATACAGCATGATATTGATTAAATATAAACATATAAATCTCAAATATACTTAAGTTCAGTCATTATGTTGTATACCTTAAACTTACATAGTACTGTATATCTATATTTCAATAAACCTAGAAATAGAATATAGCATGTATACTGCCAAAAAAGGAAAAAGAAAAAAAAAAGCCCATATAGGACAGTGAAATGGAACACAGAACCCTTAAATAGACCAACATAAATATAATCAATTAATCTTTTACAAAGGAACAAAGACAACTCAGTGAGAGAAAAAATAGGCTTAAAACAAATGGTACTGAAAAAAACTGGAGTCCAAATACTCCCAAATATTAACCTAAACACAGACTTTAAACCTGTTGAGGAAGGTCAAGACCACTGGTTTACCTGCAAGCTGACCAGCGGAAATGGAAGGCTCCCACTCTGCACTGTGCTTAGAATGCACACTCTGCTTGTCTTCCCCCTGGTAAAAGCTGTCCAAGGACACAGCCTTGAGATACTAATGTGGGAATGAGACAATGTAGGCTAAGTATGTGATTAACCTAGTTAAAGCTTCTACATAAACTTTTAAGATTAGATGGGTGGGTGTGGAAAAATATTCATCTTGAGGCTGCCCAGGACAATCCTTACAAGCAAGTTCTCTTGCTTATTAAACCTGTCACCTAACAATCTAGCATGGTCTGCCTTTTTATTCATGGTCTGCCTTTCTATTTAGTGTCTTCCTGCCTACTGAAATGAGGGTCAGGCCAGTTTCAGATTACACCCAGGAAGCTGCCAAGGAGGTTGCAACCCAACACCTTTTCCAAAACTTAACTCGAAATGGATCATAGAGCTACATGTAAAATGCAGAGCTACAGAACTTCTAGAAATAACGTAGGAGTCATAGGTGATGTTGGGTTTGATGAATAGTTTTAAGATAGAGCACCAAAAGAAGAACCATGAAAAACATAAATTGATAAGTTATACTTTATTAAAATTAAGGATGAGTGCCCTGATAAAGGATAATCTTAAGAAAATGAAAAGACAAGCCAACAATTGGGAGAAAATATTTACAAACCACATATCTAATAAAGGACTTATATCTAAAATGTATGATACACTCTTAAAACTCAACGATAAATAAAATATAGGCAAAAGATTCTAACAGAATATAGTAAATAGGTTCATTAATTATAACAAATGAACCACACTATGCAATATGTGAATAACAAGGAAATATTTCTGTAAGACAGTGAGGAGGGTACATGAAAATTCTCTACACTATCTTTTCAATTTTTTGTAAATCTAAAACTGTTCAAAAATAAAGTCTGTTAATTTTAAAAGGTTAGAAAATTTTGCATTAAATATTCTTTTCAGAGTAACATCAGTTAGGTATGTGTGAAGTAACCTTATAACATAAGATTTTTTTCTGAAGTGACTCCATACTTAGCTTTTAAGTATTGCCAATAACTTATGTTAATAACAATTAGTACAATACCAGATGAACTAATTGTTATTTTATTGGAGAGAATAATTATGTCATTAAAGTCTTCCCACAGAGGTTTCTCATTAGAGTAACTTACAGTACTATAACATTTGCCAATTAGTAACTGACACATATCCAGACCAAATAGTCACTTCCTTGGTCATTCATCAATAATTGACTTACTCAAAATATTTTCACTCCAAATAGGCCACACTTTCTATATTCATTAACGTAATTCTCCATCCCCATACTTACTTTATACCTGAATTACTCTAATAAAAATATCTTAAGTTTATACAGGTGAAATGATAACTGGTTCTATTGGTTCCTATAATCCAAAAGTTGTATATAATGTTTTCATTTATGGATATTTTCTCTAGAAGTTTCTCTAGGAATCCCAGAGATTGTCAACTTTTTTTTTTTTATAGAAGAGGAAATTTGAGCTCAAAGAAGTAACTTTTAGGAAGTAGTAGAGTTGAGATTTATATCAAATTCCCTTTGAAACAAACAGAAAAATCTGTAACATTTTATTACACTATGATACTCTTTCCTCATAAAGATGAAGAGAAATCTGTAGAATTATAGTACTTCTTAGATTAATTCTAAAATATGAATCAAGAGAGCTTAAAATGTCTCCAATAAGCATTATCTCAAATGACCTCCATGAGAAAAAGAAGGGATGCCTGAAGTAATTGACAGATTTGCATAGAGAACTCGTTAATCACTTCAGACTTTAAACAGTGTTATGTAATCATAAAACTTGATTAAGACTGATAAAAATGTGTACAATGCAGCTAAAAAAAATGATATGAATAAGAACTAAAGACCCAAATAAATAAAGTTTGCAAATATATTACTATTATAAAAGAATAAAGAGAAACATAAATGAAACAAAAAAGAGGTCCTAGTGTATGTTTGATGAATGGCAAAAACCAGCTTTCTCTTTTTAATCTAAAAAGTGCTAATTAAACGGTAATAAGAGAATAATAAATCCTATCAGGAACCAGCGATAGATGAATTATAAAAATTATCTAAACAAATTATATTTCTTTAACTTAAAATCTCTTCATTTGAATGTAGTACTAATCTAGATAATAAAAATTATAAATTGGTAATTTTTTATAATTTTTGGAGCGAGGGAAGGGTGATGAGAAACTGAAGACTAAAAACTGTCCTTTCTAAAAATGAAAATTAATGGATTTCAACATGTGAAATAAACAAATTTGGCATCCATTCAAGGAAGATCTTCCAGAAAGGGTCCCTGAGAAATTTAGTAGTTAGAAATGCCAGTTTGTACAGTGGATGGACATGATAATGGGGTTTAAAAGAACATAATATGTTTAAATATTTATGTGACGAGCCAAGATTTCTTACCTCCTAAGGCCTCTTGGATAGAACTCTTGGTAGTTAGCAAGCAGGAGGTGAAGGGGTGAGGAAAATAAAAAAGAGTGTCTATGTTAGAGATTGATTAATCTCAATAATTTCAATACTTAATCACTTTAGTCTGCGGTCCATATGCTAATAAGCCACACCCAAACAAAGGGCCCCAACTGTGCTTCCTTGTTTTGTTTTTTTAAATTATTAAATATAAATGGACAATAAAGGATCATTACACATTTGAGAAACACACCCATATGAGACAGAAAAGAAAATAAGCAAATCAAAATATGTATCAGGAAAGAAGCAAATATAAATAAGGGAACAAAACAAACTTTTAAAGAAAACAGCACCTCACAAAACTGCCTTCATAGTAATCTCAGAACAAGAGAAAAGAATTCATTCATAAAGCAGGAAGGAACAGACCAGAAAATAAAAATGAATTCTTACTAAAACTAAAGACATGCAGAAAGATCAGAAAGTAGTTAAGAAAATCTTGTAAATCAATTTAAAGGACTCAATAACTGATTAATAGAAATTACAAAGGGAGAAAATAAAATCTAAAAAAGCAGAAAGAATCTTTTAAATGATGCAAGAAAATTTCACAGAAATGGAGAATGTGTTTTCAGATTGAAGAGTTACTCCTTGACAAAATAAGAATGATGAACCTTAGGATATCACACACAGTCATTTTCTAGCAAGTTTATGCACACTGACAATTAAGTGCGCAAACTCAGCCTGCAAAAAGTACTACATACTGCATTGCTGAATATCAGTATGGTCTCCTTCGAAGTACCCCCCTTGGGAAGCTCTGCAGTGATGCCAACACCTAGTCCACCCTTCAAATCAATTTTGGAACTCTTTTTCTGGAATGGCCATTAGAACTGTCATCATATTACCCTTGATGTCCTGAATGTCACCAAAATGTGTTCCTTTCAATATTTCCTTTATCTTTGGGTAAAGAAAGAAGTCATGGGGGGCCAGATCAAGAAGTAGGAAGGATGTCCTCATGCAGTTATTTGTTTACTGGCTAAAACTCACAGACAGTGCCCTGTGAGCTGGTGCATTGTCCTGATGCAAGAACTCCTTCGGCACCATTTTTGCACACACCTTTCTCATGCCAAGATTTCCAGTTAAGATTTTCCTGTTTCTCTATCGACGTTTACTTGATCTTCCATGCTTCTCACAGTCAGCTGACGATTTTGACACACAAGTCGACGAATATATGCAATGTTTTTGTCAGTTCTGCTCGTTACTGGCTGTCCTGGCTTCTCTTCATCAGTGATGCATTCTCTCCCCTCAGAAAAATGTTTCATCCATTTGTACATTGGCATTATCTTCATGGCATTATCCCCAGAATCTAGGATTAACATGTTCCTAATTGCACTTCCACTCTTGGCAAGTTTAACAAGAAATTTAATGTATGTTCATTGCTCTAATTCAAGCTTAAACATTCATGCATTGTCACACAAGAATAATGAACACCACTCAGCAAGACACCACCACACTTTGACACAAACACAGCTGTGAGACACTGATATACCAAGGTTATGAAACCTTTGTACAGTGCTGCCAATGTAAACACACAGTGGCAAGTTCGCAATCTTAATTGTCAGACCTCGTATGGAGATATGGAAGGCCACTTAACTTACTTACCCTTGTGGTACTTTATACAGAAAGAAAAAGAAATAATTATAAAAATTGCTACATGAGAATAAAATAGTGTGCCTATAGTAAAACACAAATCAGATTGATATCAGGTCTTTCTTCAATAATGATAATTACTGAAAGCAATGTAGAAATTGCTCAAACTTAAGAAAAATGTAAAATTTTTGAATAAAACTGTTCTTTCCCTCCTGAGACCCCTTCTGCTGGAAAGTAAGAAAAACTTAGATTTTACATTTAACAATTTATTAGGTGATTCTGATTCACATACTCTAATTTCAGTTTCTTTTCTTAAAAAAATATTATATTCATTGATAGGGAGGTTGACCTAAATTGCACATAACTTTAATCAGATTTAATTTTCAGCTCATGTCACATTACATCATTCATCAGTCAGCACAGGGACCCGCTTTATGTTATTTTTAAATTTTTGTTGTTTTTCTCTTTCTTTTTTGTCTCTCACACTGAGGCAGAGAAAAGTAGCCTCTGACTTCTATCTAGGATTTGCTCTTTTCCTACCGAACCTGAATAATTGCACGTTTCAGGCAAGGCCAATCCATAACTCTGACAGATGAGGACAAAAACAAGACTACCCCAGAATCACCCCCAAATACTACAGAAATGAACAAAAATTTCCCTATTCTAGTTAAAATAAGTGGCTGCTGCTTTGTTCCCTTGTCTAGCTTTACCTTTGATTCATTCTTCCTACCTTATAGATCCAATTTATTAATATAACCAATGATAAATTTTCACCTACTTTCTGACAGCACCCAACTCAAAATAAAGCACTCTCCAAAATCACCTAACAAGTGCCCAAATGTTGTAAGTTCATTTAGCATCGTCGTACTACAACTCCCTGTGGTTCCCTATGATATGTGTTCTTTCTGATTGCAAAGGGCAAAAAGCCTAAATTGTTCAAGTATAGCTATGTTTCTAGTCGCCTTTGGCTAGAAGGCACTGGCAATGCCATTGCCTTCCCATTTGTACCAACCTTGAGTCACCATTTGTAACTACAATTTAGTTTCTCAGGTTATCTACAAGGAGGTTGCTTCTAATTACCACTAAAATAAGAACTCTGATAAATTGATCTTAAGGGCCTATAATAATAGAGATCCAAGCAGCACCATACTCAGGAGTGCAGACAGAAAAAGTTGAGAACCACATGAGTTCACTCACAGGTGGAACATAAAACTGAAAGCAACAAACGAACAAGACAAACAAACAAAAAATTATAGATACGGACACAGTTTAATGGTTACCAGAAAGTAAGGAGGAAAGGAGGGTCATAGAGAAGGGTAAAGGGAATCAAACATGGTGATGGAAGGAGAATAGACTCTAGGTGGTGAGTACACAAAGCAATATATTGATGGTATATTATAGAATTGTATACTTGAAAACTTTATAATTTTACTAACCAATGTCACCCCAATAAATTTAATGAAAAAGAAAAAGAAAAAAAGGCTAAAATCATGGAATGAAAAATGGAGTATCACTTTTGATTCTAAAGATGGCAATATTAAAAACAATTTTTTTGCCAAAATGTCAACAACATATGTGGGAAGCCGACAGCCCCCCAGTGTCTGACAAGGCCACATTGCCCTGCTCAGCACTGGATATTAGGGGTGCTGCCTTATGGTTGGCATGTAATATCTCCTGCCTCTATGAACCCATGTGTCTTTCTTCCTATAGGACACAATATACTCACTGCATTTATGGAAAGTTCCTGTGATACCCCAATGAGCTAACTACGCAACCAAAGACGGGTAAGATCTCCTAAAAGAGGGGAGACAACCTAAGCCAGGCGGTAGTTCCGTGGGGAACCCCTGAACTGAGATATTGGGGACTCAAGCCCCTTGGAAACTGAGGCACAGACCTCTGACAAACTCAGGCCAGAAAACTCAGGCCTGTGAGAAGCTGATGCACTTGCCTAAGGGCCCTGCTGTGAAAAGTCTCCTCAGAGTCCAAAGGTCTCCAGGCCATGAGAGTTCCAGGCAGCTTGCTGACCATAGATATGTTAACAGCCTTGTGTAAATTCCTTTGTTTAGTGCCTTGTTGCAGCAACAGATACTGAAGCTTTGACTAAGAAACAGATGCAGCCCTCTGCAGGATAGAGTGGTGTGAGACCCCTTTAGTTGCTAGGTATTGTATTTACATAGGAATAAAACTTTAGATGCTTTTACCCTAAATAGGGTCACAGCTAGTCTTTTAGTAATAATTCAAGTATACTCCCTGAGAGTCTAGCTGCTGGAATTTGGGATAATGGCTAGGTAGTCATGGTAACCATTCTTTAGGAGATATATAGAGACAAGTCTATCCTTAACATAAGATAGTCATGATAAACATTCTTTGGATGATAGGCAGAGACTGGGTCTGAGTCTCAGAGGTTATCACAGTGTAAGACAAATCCTTTAATGGAAGAGTAAGTCACAGTGCACCCTGGAGAGAGCACTTACAGGGGAGTAAAAGACTGTGTAAATCCTGAGAACTACAAACCACCAAATGCTTTGTGATTGAGGTAATGGTCAAGCGTCCCTATAACAGGGACATGTTATTACATTAAAGTGTGACACTCCTGCAAAACTCTTTCGGGTGTCTCTGCTTTCTCTCTTTCTTTCTCTCTTTCTTTCTTTCTTTTTTTCCTCGCCGACTCCGTCCCACCCGAGGGAATCCCTGGTCCTCGCGGGGACCGGCCCCCCGCAAACATAGATGAAATTGACACATTACTTGAAAAACCCAAACTACAGAACAGCCATGGGAGGAAACAGAAAATCTGAATAGTCCTAAATAAATAACAATATCAAATAAATTGGATTTTAACTTAAAGCCTTCTTACCTTAGTATTTCAGATTCAAGTGGCTTTTGGGGTAAATTTCTCTGCACCTTTAAGGAAGAAATAACATCAATATTATCACAAGTTTTTTCAGAAAAAGAGGGAAGCAGGAAACACCCCCAAACTCAATACATAAAGCCACTATTATCTTAGTCATGAACACACACACACACAAAAAACCTTAATAAAATATTAATAAATATGTAAATTATACCACAATAAAAGTGATTGAAAATATTAGTATATCATTTCTGGCATATCTATAAAAATAATGCTATGACCAAGAAGAATTTATCCTAGGAATATAATATTGTTTGAATATATGAAAATATATCATTACATTAAGAAGAAAAAAATAGCATAATATCACAGTAGATGCAGAAAAGACATTAGACAAAATACAAAATGGGAAGAAAAGGGATCCTCTTTCACCTAATAAAAGGCACTGTGAAAAAAGTAATATATGTAATATCATGTGTAAATGATAAAAATTGGCACTTTCCCTCAGGAATAAAGGCAATGATGTCTGATCTAACTATTTCTGTTTAACATTTTACTGGAGGCCTTTGCCATTGCAATCGGGGAAAAAAGAAAAAGTCACAAAAAACATTGAGAATATATAAAACTGTCTATTCATAGAAATTATACTAGTAGAAAATCCTAAGGAATCTACACAAACACCATTACAAGTAATAAATTAATTTAGAAAGAGTACAGATTACCAAGTGAAAATATAGAAATCAGTCTTATTTCAATATAATAGCAATAATTAAAATCCTAAAAAAAACAAACATTTAAAAAGCATTAAAAAATGAATGGTTAGGAATGAATTTTACAAAATATAGGCCATGCACATTAAAAACTATACAACAAAAACATTTGTCCATAATATGTAAAAAACTATTAAAGGATTCTTATTAAGAATATAACAACCAAATAAAAATGGGCCCAAAATTGGAAAGACACCTCACAAAAGGGATATAAAAATGACTAGTAAGTACAACAAAAGATGTTCAAGAGAATTATTTGTCTGTGAAATCTAAATTAAACTACAATGAGAACCTCCTAGACACCAATTAAAATAGCAAAATTTTGAAAACATATAGAAAATAGCAAGTATTGGCAAGGATGTAATGTTATGGGAGCTCTAATGCATTACCAAGTAGTAACTGTTTCCCAAACTGAGAAATAGTTTGGCAGTTTCTTACAATGTTGTTCATATATTTGAGATATGACGAAACAGCTACATTCATAGGTATTCAGAAATAGACTAAGGGTCCCTGGATAGAAGAGCTGAACAAACTGTTATGCTTATTTAATAGAATAATACACAGCAATGAAATGCAACAAATGACTGATAGACTCAACCTGTATCTCAAAAACAAGGTGATAAACAGAAACCATACAAACATGATTTCATTTAAATGAAACAATAGGCATGACTAATCTACACTGACGGACAACAGTTTTCAGTAAGGCCATGTGTTGAAAGTGGTGATATATTAAATGTAGCATAGGTAAAGTTCCTTTATAAGGATGATGAAAATGTTATATACCTTTCCTTTAGTGTCAGGAGTACTTGGGCTTACATACCTGTCAAAGCCACTAAACTAACACTTAAAATTAGTACATTTTATTGTGTGCAAATTATGTCCTAAAAATTGATATTAAAATATCTTTTTAAATGAGTATGACATGTTTCCTAGCCTTAGGAGGTAACCAAAGGAAAATGAATACTTTTGCTTTCCCTATGCTTAAATAAATCATCATGGAAGGGCATAACAAACTCAGGGGCTGTGGACCATCGTTAGCCTGTAGATGTCTTGATTGGACAGACTGATGTTTAAAAGAATGTATTCCAGAGTTTTTAGTTGGAATGGGTTCTCTCTACTTCAACACACTGCCTGAAATTCCCTATTTTTTAAGGTTTTTGGTTTTACATATTTATGTTACTGTCCTGGCAATTGAAGACATTGCCATGTGCAGCCTCTGAATTTTGGCAGAATATTTTCAGATTATGTTTACTGCCATAATCACAGGTAGATTTCACCAAGTTCTGGAGTCAAAGAACCAGCTTTATAAGGTTGCACACCCTCAATATTTTCACTTAACTTTAGATTGTCCTATGTATTCATCATTGCACCAACCATAGGTTCGCATGCTTCATTCAAAAATTCTAAGAAATATGCCAGTGACTCACCTATTCATCATATACTCATGTATTCAAGAAGGCTTCCTATTTTCACCTACTTAATATACAATACTACAATGTATATTTACTTAATGTATATTTACTTAATGATACTTTTATGATCCCCAAATTACTCAGTATATAGCATTTACATGGCGTAATAACTTTATAAAGAAATTTTTTTTCATACAACAATCTACATCTTTTTATTTTATATAAGTTGTTCTAATGATGGAAATTTACCTACTTGATTTGGATTGTTTATGATGCTCTTTGGCCAAACATGATAATGTTCTCATTTGATACAACTACAAACATTTTATAAAATAAAGACATTGAGGTCAACTTCTTTTAGAGGAAGAGTTGTCTAACATAAGACCCACTTTAGCTTCAAAAGAATAAATTATTAAAGATAACTCTTAGATTCCATGCATTTCTTATTAATACCTTACCCATACATTTTAAGTACTAATAATATGAATCAACTTTAATGCCTATTGCGTGTTTCCTAGAATGAGGACTACTTTAGATTCATATATTGTTTAGAGACCACTGCATATCTTTGAAATTATATTAGAAATTCTTATGTTAGAGATGTCATGTCCACATACCACAGTCCTCAGTATGGGCGAGTCTGGACACTGCTGTTGAATTTCAAAAAGAATTAACCTGTGCAATATATTTTGTTTCTTTTTCAGACATATTTTGAAACTATAAATCATAATGAGAAAGTCATTAGACAAAGAAAAATCTTTAATAGAAGTGAGTTTTGACTTAACAGCGTCGACTTTTATGTGACTAGTTATTAAGAGCCCACAAGATTCCCTTGGAAGGCTTCTTGTGTTTGTTTAGAATGTTGCTCCTGGGAGAATGAACATCTGATTTCGGAAAATGGCTCTCAATACCGACTGTGGAATAGAAATAAATGAACAAGTTAGCCCAAACTTAAAACTTATCAGAAGAGAAAACTTCACTGAATGCAATGCTGAAGTAAAAATGTTTGCCAAGCCACTAAGGATTTGTTTTGGTTTGCTACTGCCAAAACAGGTGCTAATTCTAAAAACCCATTCACATGTTAGTCTATCAAAAGTCCTTTTTAACTTGCATGAATTCATTCTCCCATTATTTATTTATGAAATTTACGTGTATGAAAACGATAATAAATAGGTTTTGTTACATTGAAATCGTCAGAAACTGTATTTTCAAACTGTATAACAACCTCTTTTTACATATTATTTATCTGTTAAAACCTGTTGAACCTTGATCAATTCATGTAAAATAAAATCATCTTTATAAAAATGAAAACTAATATTTTCCATCTGATAAAATTAATATATTTTGTTTAGATTTTTATGATAGTTTTAATATTTCACAATATTTTTTTATTAGGGAAAAGGAACATTATTAATAAATGGAAAATGTAAAGTGCAAACAGCATCATGACATTCTTTTAGTCATCACTAAAATAATTTATCTTAAGAGCTCATGTATTATGAGAACTGATTTCCATAAGAAGAATGAGGTTTGGAAATTTTACAAAATCAAGACAATTGGAACATTTCTTTAAAAGTACTTCATTTAAATGCATATCAGTTCTAAAGATAATCATAGCAATTATTTCTTCATGAAGAAGAACCCAGATTTCAGCCTATAATTAATCACCTTGCCAGTCACTGAAATATATCATGTATTATTTTTATTACTGAGAAGCTGTTTTTAGCAGTAATAAAAATGTGTGATTAAGAATAGAAGCCCAGAGGTAGATTAATGTGAAGCTAATGAAGCTTAACTTAGGGCTACTCCCTTTCAGGGGCCCCTTCCTGGGCCTTCGGAGAAGTTTTAGCAATGTGTTCATGTGATCCTATGTTTTAAAAAAACTTACGCACGAGTAATATTTGAACTACAATCAAGTAAAAGCCCTGTACATTATTAACAGTCAAGTTGCTGAACTGGTTGGGAGCATTTCGGGGACCCAAGAAAGAAGTTGAATTTGTGTTACATTTAGTTAAGGTGTAGAGGAATGTCTTTATGTGAATTGCAGTGGCTTGGATGTAAAGTTAGGTTATTTGTAGCAATCTTGTAGAGATGAGTTCCACTATGCTAACTTGCCTAGCATCAGAACACAGAGGGACAGGGACTGAGGGCTTATCATGACAGAATGTGCCCCACGGTCCCTTGCATTGGCTGTCTATACACAATGGGAAGAGAAACAAAGTTTGAAATTAACAGTTTAAGTTAGTTATGAAAATCCTTCCAAACATTCCATGATCATAATTAAAAGTGGAGGATTTAATTCTAATCAATCCCTAGTCAAATTATCTTATTAAAAATATACTCAATAATGCAGTGTATGTAATTAAGCGTAATTATGAATGCACATTTTTTTCTTTTACCTTTTGTGTTGGCAATCATATAAAAAAGAGAAGTCAGAATTTCTACTTTGTGTATCACACATCTGTAGTGATGCTACAATAAGCAAGTCCATGTATTGAGTCAAATCTCAATAATAATAAGATTTTGATCAACTACAATCGAGGAAACACTGAGTGACCTTTCTATTTCCTCTACAGAAAATATTATTACAAAATCATGTTGTATGATGAAATCTGAAGATTTAAGTCAAAAATATGGGAACAATTAAAGATGTGTCAGGGGATTCATTTAATAATTATTTTTTCTGAATTTTATGATATTTGCAGTATTCATTAGCATTTATAACTTGTAATTTGTTGTCAGTTCATTTCTCAATGTAAATACATGAAAAGAAATTATCAAATATATTATTTATAATTTTACATCCTGTTTTTAAAAGAGGCTATCAAAATAGTAAAAACTTTAGGCCTCAAAACACCTGGTTCTGCTCCTATTAAGCAACTGATTTTCACATTTGAACAATTAGATCAATATAGTTTCTGAAATTATTCTTCCAAAGCAAGCTTATTACTATTCTTTTCTAAATACAAATATCTAGAAAAATTACTAAGTTTCTTATTTGTCCCAAGGATAGTCCACCATGTTAAAAAACAAACAAACAAATAAAAAAAACTTATATGTTGCTTGTAGCAAACAAAGCTTCCAGTGTTTCCTGTTGAATTAGGAGATGAAGGTATCCCATATTTCTGTGTAATTGTGAGAATGGCAAAATAAGTTTGGGAGAATATTAAAGTTAACAAACGTAGGGGTATCATCCAATTTTTAAAAAGTTATTTCTCTTGCTATTTTTTAGAGTACTACATAATAAATATAAATCTTATGAGAAATTGTGAACTCATGGTTTATTCAATCCAAAAAAGCACCTTTAAATAGACTGTAAATCACTACAAAAAAGTAGATACCTTTTAAAAAAACACCTCTAAATAGGTTGTCTCTAGTTAAATGACTGCAATGCTTAAAAACATTACTGCTCTGCAAGCATTCCTCCCTTTTACTCAGTATTCTTTTGTTTTACTGAAACTCCTTTCTTATGTTTACTATCCAGTCCACAGGGGAAAATGATATTCATTACCTATATTAATATTTTGCATTTTATCTCCATAAACATGTGACAATGAAGAATCTCATCTGTACACTGAAATAGAAGGAAAATAATTTTTCCCATATTTTCCTGTCATCATATTGGTGATGGCACTAAAGATACATTTGAATTTCATAGGAGAGCATTTTTAAAAGAATCTATATAGATTGTTTAAGTATGAAATAAAAATCAAATGTATTCAAATAATCAGAAATTTAAAATGGAATATTCAAACCACCATACTACTATGATTAAGCCTGTCATTTTTCTTTCATAACAATTATAATTATACATTTTTATAGTTTTGCATTAGGGAAAGATTTTGTTTCAAATAATTGACAATGTTTTATATAATACACATTAGATATTCTTTGCAAAAAACTGACTCCTGTACTTCTGTAAAGGGTCCTAAAACCATGCTTAGCAAGGGGGGTCAATGTAAGCTAAGAAGATTTTGAATGATGAATACACCCTGTAAAGTAAAATTATATTTCATATTAGAAGGATTTCTGCATTCAGGGAGTTAAGCTGTGTACTCATAGTAGTTTTATTATTATTATTTTAAAGTAGTTTTATTATCTTTTTTTAATTAAACTTGATAAGAGGAATAAATATTTGAATATTTGAATCACTTTTTTTTCCAGGTTTATTAAGATATAATTGACATGGAACATTGTGTAAGCTTAAGGTGGACAACGTGATGATTTACTACATGTATGTATTACACAATGTTTGGGACAACGTGATGATTTACTACATGTATGTATTACACAATGTTTGGGCCGGCCGAGTGGCGCGGCGGTTAAGCGCTGGGTTGGGAAGCCAGCGGCCCTGGTTCGGGTCCCACATATGAGGGCCAGTGACACTGCCCTCAAAAAATAAATAAATAAATACACAATGTTTGGTTAATACCCATCTCCTCATATAGTTATGAAATATAAAATTATTTTTCCTTCTGATGAGAATATGTAACATCTATTCTCCTAGTAGCTTTCAAATATACGAAACTGTATTGCTATCTATAGTCACCACGTTGTACATTACATCCCCAGAACTTATTTATCTTATAATTGAAAGTTTGTACTTTTGACCACCTTCCCTTGCATCTTGCTCTAGGTAACAGCTTCAGAAGGAGCAAATAGCGTTCTTCATATTTCGAAGAAATATACAGTGTCCAATTTGAAGTCATTGATCATAGTCTCATTTTTGAAAATGCCCTTTCTGTAATTTTTCCTCAAAAACTCCTTGCTTTATCTTCCCACTCCATGATTGGATATATTTCATTGTAATCTCTTTGCCCTCCTCTAACCCTTTAAATTGTTTTCTTCCTTAGGCCTCTCTTCTAAGTCCTCTTCCCTACTTGTTTTTTTAAAAAAATCTCTCCATGGCTTGAATTCACACATAAATTTCAATGAAGAGCAATTCTGTATCTCTAGTTCACCCTTCCTTTTGACTCCCAGATATATGCTGGGCGGCTTCTTGAATGTTGTTATTAGATATCTCGCATCGAACTCCATATGACTAACATAGCCTTTCAGCTTTCTCGAACCACCCAAATTTGAATGCACTGTTATCACTTAATCAACAAATTTAACACATATTAATCATTTATTCTGTTATGGAATTGATATAACATTCTGTCAATCTACATCTTTAAATACACCTAAACATTCCCATGGCCACTTCTCCATAACAGCCTACAGCCATCTTCCACAATTGCAGCCAAAATGATTTGCTAATTCTCCCTTGCTTAAAAACTTTAAATGGTTGCCCATTTGATATAGAATATACACAAAATTTTAAAATGGTGTCTTCACCTTCTTGGGCTGCTGTAACAAAATACCACTGACTGGGTGGCTAAACAACACAAAAGTATTTTCTCACAGTTCTAGAGGCTAGAAGCCCATGATCAAGGGCAAATTTTGTTTCTTGTGTGAGTTCTTTTCCTGGTTTTTATATGGCCACCTTTTCACTATGTCCTTACATGTTTTTTGTTTGTTTGTTCTTTTTCTCATTGAATGCCCAACAGAGATAGGCTCAGCTCTCTGGTGTCTCTTCTTGTGGGGATATTAATCTTATTGGATCAGTGTCCCATCCTCATGACCTCATATAACCTTAATTACTTCCTTGGAGTCCCCCTTATCAAATACAGCCACACTGGGGATTGGGCTTCAACATTTAAATTTGAGGAACACCAAATATTCAGTCTCTAACATATAATAATGAATCAAGAGCTGGTTTCTGCTATAAACATTTTCTTTCTGTGGAAAACTTTTTTAATCTATGCTCAACTTGACTGAATATTTTCATGTTCCTTTTATTCAACTGTAAGTTTTGGGTTTTGGTTTTTCTGTGTTTTGTTTTTTGAGAACCTGCAATGTTCTAGAAAACATTTTCATTATCTTGGGCAACATCTTAAGAGAAGCCAAACACTGTTTCTAATTTCATTAAGCTTTCATTCTCATGGGAAAAGACATTAAATATAGAACTAAATACACTTTCTCTAAAATTATTTCCAAAGCTGGAATATTCTCCATCTCCCTAACTCTCTACTTTACCCAAGCCATATTCTCTCTCTCTATTCTTTCCCTTTCTCCTCCCTCCCTCCCTCTCTCTGTCTCTCATTTTATATATATATATATATATATATATATATTACATATATACATATATAGAAATACATATATACTATATATATGTTTATTTAGACATTCAATAAACACTCATTGAATATTGTTTAATATTATACACCTTTCTTGGACAGCACTTCTGAAAGTATTTTGCTAGGAACACTAATTATTTGGACTAGTAATGGTTGTTATCTTAAAAAAATAAAGCCTTGGTAGTCAATACTGAATTTAACAATGTTTAACTTGTTTATTTACTACAGAAGTACTCCAAGCACTTAATAAGAAAATGTGAATTATGGATCATGAAAAGACATTGTGTCCTGCTTTTTACAAATGATTTAATTGCGTAACATTTCTTTCTCATAGCATGTCTCATAATGATTAATCTGTGTAGTTACTTTTACTCAGTTCTCATCTACAAGCTTTATCTTTCTCCATTGAAGGACCAGAGGTAAGCCTTCCTGCAAGAGTCAATGGTATTCTTTACTCTCAACATTTGTAAGTTAATGAGTGACAAAGTTGTAACACTTCCAGAGATCAAAGAATCATATGGAAGTTCTTTTTACAGAACTATTTTACATTAGCTCATTAATACTCACCATCAAAGGCACATGCAGAATATAAAGGCCTATTGTAAGAAAAAAAAAACCTAAATAAATAACCTCATTAAAATTTAACTGAGAGTGCATTTATTAAGGAACAATTACAGTTTTCATAAACATTTAAGTGCTAATTAGTTCCAATGGGAGGTCTCAAGATTAGTTTCTTTGAAACTTGTGGGCTGCTGCAAAAATGCCCATATACATACAGTAATACAAATAACAACAATAACAACACCTTAATATAAAATATAAATATAAAATGCTCTGTCAATTGACCATAATGAAAATGAACAATATCACTAAGTTGAATTTCATGAGATCTATAATCCTTAATGAGGCAAAGAACTATCACAGGCAGTATCAAAGAGTGATTCCAAAAACGTAGATGTAAAGCATCAGAATAGTTAGGGTACGTACTAAATATTTAGTTGTCTCTTTGAAACATAGATTCTGATTCAATAAGTCTGAGGTAAGGTAAGCTTGCGATCTGTATTTATTAAAAGGTCATTAATTGCACATTCCCAAACTTGCTTCATTCTCCACACCATTATTAATGTTTTGTTTTATTCCACATCACTCTTAGGCCAAAAAAAAATACATACTTGTGTGTTTATTGAATGGTGAGGTCAAAATAACATAAGTACTAAAACTTAACAGTCATTTGAAAAAAAATAGTGAATACAAATTGAAATAAAAATATTTTATTTTGTTATTAACTAACATCTGTTGCTCACTGGAATGTATGCAAACAACTCTTGAGCAATACAAAACTTCTCAAACTTTGGAATCAGATTGGGCACTATTATCTACATTTCAGGTTTCACTCTGACTTTTACGAAGCACCTGCTTCTCATCACAGCAACTAGGAAAAACCAAATTATTGATCTGATGTTATTTTTCCTACCTAAACACAAATGACTCATATTCAGAAACTGCTTTCAGAGCCCTATAGGTGTCTTGGCAATAGCATAAAGGTTTTGGAAGCAAATAAGCTGATATTATGGATATCAAAGCAACGGGTATCAGAGCAACTCCATTCTGTGTTCATTTTATTTGCATATGACCATTAAGTGATATGATTTTAAATTATTTGCAAACCAACTCTAAAGAACATATCTTCCTGCTTAGTTGTAGCATTTGATATAATTTTACTATCAATAAAAATTGCCAAATTTCTATATATTTATTCATCTCTCTCACATTCAACATTTTATTTTATTTATTTATTTTTTTGAGGGCAGTGTCACTGGCCCTCATGTGTAGGACCCGAACCGGGGCCGCTGGCCTTCCAAACCAGCGTTTAACCACCATGCCACTTGGCCGGCCCTCACATTCAACATTTTAAAATATTCCAGTTTGTGGGTCTATTGTTGAGGTAGAAAAAAATGGTAGGTTATTTAAGTAGTGTAATATATACATACACACACAGACACACATACACGAGGTCTGACAATTACATTCATGAACTTGTTGCAATGATGTTGCTAATCTTTTTTGATATCTGAGGAATTATTCGTTATGAATTTGTACCAACTGCATAAACGGTTAACCAAGTTTACTATTTGGAAGTGTTGAAAAAGCTGCATGAAAAAGTTAGACAAAAACGACCTGAACTTTTCACCAACAATTCATGGCTCTTGCATCACAACAATGCATCAGCTCACATGGCACTGTCTGTGAGGGAGATTTTAACCAGTAAACAAATAACTGTATTGGAACACCCTCCCTACGCACCTGATCTGACCCCCAATGACTTTTTTCTTTACCCAAAGATAAAGGAAATATTGAAAGGAAGACATTTTGATGACGTTCAGGATATTAAAGGTAATACGATGACAGCTCTGATGGCCATTCCAGAAAAAAAGTTCCAAAATTGTTTTGAAGGGCGGACTAGGTGCTAGCATCAGTGCATAGCTTCCCAAGGGGAGTACTTCAAAGGTGACCATAGTGATATTCAGCAATGAGGTATGCAGCACTTTTTCTAGGATGAGTTCGCAAACTTAATTGTCCAAACTCGTGTGTGTGTGTGTTTGTGTGTGTGTGTGTGTGTGTGTGTGTAGAGAGAGAGAGAGAGAAAGAGAGAGAGAGAGAGAGAGAGAGAGAGAGAGAGAGAGAGAGAGAGACACCGAGACCTACACACATAATGTGTCAGGGGTCCCCAAGACCACCTTAAGTGTCATGATTTGTTAGGACTTACAGAAACCAGACAAACTGTATACTCACAGTTATGGTTTATTACAGCAGAAAAAGAATACAGATTAAAATAAGCAAAGGGAAAAGGTATATATGAAGTCAAGGAGCAATCAAGAGCAAACTTACAGAGTCAGAGAGACACTGTTTATTTCTCCCAGCAATGATGTGTGACCATGTGTGAATATCACCAACCAGGGAAGAACACCAGATCATTCTTCTGGATAGTCAAGCTGACACAGCTTTACACAAAGCCTTGAACATATAAAACAGGTATTCACCATCAGTCACATTATCATCATTATCATCTGTCTTGGCCGAAATCCTCAGACATACAAAACCACTATTGTTCAGCAGAATATCCCAAGGCTCAGAAGCTCTGTCAAGTTACAGTTCTTTTCTCTGAAACGTACAGGGTCTGAATAACCCACGCCTGTTGAACTAACTTGTTAGAACATCTATAATTCAGATTTTATATTGATACCAATTGTACTTCTCTTCAGATTACTTTTTGTCCCCTCTTTCATTTTAAACTCCCTGTTTTGCATTCACATTTCTCATCTTTTTTGCCTTGAAACAGCTAATGTATATCCTTGTACATAAAAAAAATACCATTCCAAATTCATTAAGTATAACAGTCCTCCATTGTCTGCAGTTTTGGTTTCCACAGCTTCAGTTACGATTAACCATGGTCTGAAACTATTAAATGGAAAATGCTAGAAATAAACAATTCATGAGTTTTAAATTGTGATGACATCTCATGCAGTCCTGTTTAGTCCAAGACAGGATGTGAATCATCATGTTGTTCAGCATATCTGCACTATATATGCTACCTGCCCGTTAATCACTTAGTAGCTATCTCAAGTATCAAATCCACGGTTGCAGAATTGCAGTGCTTGTACCCAAGTATCCCTTATATTACTTAATAAAGGCCCCAAAGCTCCAGGGTAGTGATGCTGGCAATTTGAATATGCCAAAGAGAAGCTGTAAAGTCCTACCTTTAAGTGAAAAGGTATGTATATGTATAGGAAAAAACATACTATATGTAGGGTTTGGTACTATCTGCAACTTCAGACATCCACTGGGGTCTTGTAATGCACCCCTACAGACAAGGGGAGGCTGCTGTATATTGATATATAAAAATATATCTCACAGAGTATGTATAAATAGAATTGGGAAATCAATTAAATATATTTTTAAGTTTCTCAATGTTAAACTTCGAGATGGGCTTACAGAGGAAGATATTGACACCTCAAACATATGACTTCCTATTATATTTTTCTTTCCTATCTGAATGGTGAGTGGAATTTTCATCCTTCAAATTCATAAAACTAAAAACAACCCACTGAAATCAATTATGAATAGACTCTAAGTCAACTGCAAAATAGCTCATTAATTCTACATATGTAGTATCTACAATTTGGTTAGTAACACTGTTTTTGGCACACTATAAGAATTCTTTTTTTCCATATAGATTGAATAAGATGTTTAAATCTGAATAAAATTTAGAGGTCTTTCTGTTTGATCTACTTATTTTACATTAAGTAGAAATTAAGAGTTGAAGTAACTGGCAAAAGTTACAAGAAAGGGTTTTATGGATAGCCAAGAAAAAAATTAAGTTCATAATGTAGAAACTTAACAGTTAAAATGTATTAAATATCAGACAAATGTAGTTAATTAAAACCACAATGATATAATACCACATGCTCACAAGAATTGTTAAAGTGAAGAATGATGCAGAATACTGCTCCTGGAAAGCACTCAGGTTAAAGGAACTTTTATATACAGTTGGTGGTGGTACTTAATTTGCAAAATTTTAAACAACTGTTTGTATTTTCTAAAACTGAATATATGAATACTCTATGCCCCAAGAATTTCACCCCTAGAAGTATAACCAACTAACATGCTTTAAAAATAATTGTCATGTGCCTGTTCATGATGCTCATATTTTAATAGCCCCAATCTGGTAACTAACCCAAAGCTCGTCAAGTATAGAATGGATGAATAACTTTTATTGTGCTCACACAGTGGAATACAGCACAACAATGGAGATAAATGATCTCAAATGAAATGCAATAATATGGATGAACTTCACAAACCTAATAGGAATGTTTTCACAGGAAATACCAAAACAGAAAAACTATCCTCCTAGAAGTCTAAATGGAGCATAGTAGGGCAGTGGTCGGGGAGTGATGACTACTTAATGACAGGTCTTTAGAGTCTGGGGAATATCATGTTTCTTAATTTGGGTGCATTACCTAGGTGTATCCAGTTTGTGAAAACTGATTGCTATAAAATTATCATATGATCATTTCTCTGTATGAATATTAAACTTTAATTTAAAATACAAAGTCAAATAAAAACTAACACAAAACTTAAACCTCTAGCAGAATTTACTCAAAGAAAATTAAGATGTATGCAATATTAGGAATGAAAGAACATAATTATAGCCACAGGAGAGATTAATAGGACAATAAGATAATAAATAAAATGCCAGTAATTTTTTTTAATAAAGAGAAATTAAACAATTTTCTAAAAATATGCAACTGTCTAAAACTGACTCAGGTAGACAGAGAAAGCTTGAATAGGTCAATAGTTATAAGACAAATGAAAAAAAAACAGTTCTATTTTTTTTTTTTCTGTAGAAGCATTCTATCAAAAACAAAAGGAAAAATACTGTGTGATCTTATGGTTAATCTCTTTCATAGTCTAGGAAAAGAGTAAACCTTCCCAACTTACTCCATGAAACCACGCAATAAAGGAAAGTTAAAAACCAGTATTATTTATGAAATTACTCTATAAATATATTATAGACAAACTGAGGTTCCCCAAGGAATCCAATAATGTTTTAATAATAGAACATCTATTAAAGTAATTCAATCAAAAGATATTACAGCTTTAAAATGTAAAACACAAAACTATAAAACTCAGAAGATAACACGAGAAATTCTTGAAGATTTAGGTTTGGCAATGACTTTTTTGATACAACAACAAAGACATGAATCATGGAAAAAAGAATGTATAAGCTGTACTTCTGTAAAATTAAAAACTTTCGCTCTGTGAAAAACAATGTCAAAAGAATAAAAAGACAAGCCGCAGACTGAGATCAAATATTTGCAAAAGACCTATCTGTTAAAGGACAGTTATCCAAAATATACAAAGTACTCTTAAAACTCAGTAAGAAAACAACACAATTTTTAAAATGGGCCAAAGACCTGAACAGATACTTCACTAGAGAAAACATACAGATAGCAAATAAGCATCAGGGAAATGCAAATTAGAACAACAATAAGATACCACTACATACCTATTAGAGTGGCCAAAATTCAGAACACTGAGAACACCAAATACTGATGAAAACATAGAGCAACAAAATTCTCATTCATTACTGGTGAGAATGCAAAATGATACAGCCACTTTGAAGACAGTTTGGTGGTTTCTTACAAAACTAAACATACTCTTACAATATGATCCAGCAATCTTTTTCCTTAGTGTCTACACAAAACAGTGGGAAACTTATATCTGTGCAAAAGCCTGTACACTCATGTGTTATAACAGCTTTATTCACAATTGCCAAAACTCAGAAGCAAACAAGATACCCTTCCGTGTGTGAATGGATAAGTAAGTAAACTGTGGTACATACAGACAATGAAATATAATTCAGTAGTAAAAAGAAACAAGCAATCACACTATGAAAATACATGCAGGAAACTTAAACGTATATTGCTAAGGAAGCTAATCAGTAAAAGCTATATACTGTATAATTTCAACTATATGACATTCTAGAAAGGCAAAACTATGGAGACAGAAAAAAGATCAATAGTTGCCAGTGGTTGGTGGGGGGAGGGAAGAACAGATGGAGCATAGAAGATTTTTATGGCGGCGAAACTATTCTACATAATACTATACTGGTGGATACACATCATTAGACATTTATCAAAACCCATAGAATGTACAACACCAAGGGTGAACCTTAATATGAACTACGAGCTCTGGGTGATAATGATGTGTCAATTAAAAGTTCATCGATTATAACAAATGTACAATTCTGTAGGGGATACGAATAATGGGGAAGGCTGTGCATGTGTGGGTACAGGGGTATATGGGATATCTGTACCTTCAAAAAATTAATATAAGTTTCATTCTCTTAATTTTGACGAAGATAAATAGGCAGCATTATCAAATGTAGAGGTTTATTAACATAGTTCTACCATCAATGCCTGGTCCCTGGAGTGTCTTCCTTCTTTTATTTTTGCATTTAGTTTCACTCTGGTCTTGACAAACCTCATGTCTCCTGAGGCCAAGCCAGCCTGGTCTACATGTCCGTGACATATGAGATCTGACAACCACATCTGCGAACTTGTTGCAATTATGTTGCTAACCTTTTTTGATATCAGAGGGATTATTCATTATGAATTTGTACCAAGTAGACAGTTAACCAAGTTTGCTATTTGAAAGTGCTGAAAAGGCTGTGTGAAAAAGTTAGACAACAAGAAATTTTCACCAACAATTCATGACTTTTGCATCACGACAATGCACCAGCTCACATGGCACTGTCTGTGAGGGAGTTTTTAGCCAGTAAACAAATAACTGTATTGGAACACCCTCCCTATTCACTTGACCTGGCCTCAAATGACTTCTTTCTTTAACCAAAGATAAAGGAAATGTTGAAAGGAAGGCATTTTGATGACATTCAGGACATCAAGGGTAATACGATGACAGCCCTGATGGCCATTCCAGAAAAAGAGTTCCAAAATTGTTTTGAAGGGTAGACTGGGCACTGGCATTGGTGCATAGATTTTCAAGGGCAGTACTTCAAAGGTGACCATAGTGATATACAGCAAGGAGGTATGTAGCACTTTTTCTAGGATGTTTATGAACTTAATTGTCAAACTTTGTATATACAGTCAATCAACCACTGAGTCTAGGTCGCTCACACCAGCTGTATAGTCCATATTTGCGATAACAGACACAGGAATCAGGCAACATATGCCCCTGAAGTGGGATCAAAGCCATTTGGCAGGAAATACTTAATGTATAGTATAGAAGCAGGATTATGAACTTAGATGAATAACCCCCTTGGCCTTCGAAATGAGGTTCAACCAATGCAGGGCCAGAGTGAGGCCATCTAAATTATATAACCTACTTGAGGAACCGCTTTTACCCAGCTCTGTGGGCAATATTTCAAATAGACCTATTTCTGAAGCATACATATTGGAAGGAATGCGTCATATATCAGTAGTTCTGGCTCACCTTATACCCGCCCAGTTCCTTCAGTATCAGCATGATTACACCATCCATCCAAGGGTCAAAACCACAAACAGCAGCATGCCACCTCTGAAAAGTGTCCACAGGTCTCCACATGCTAATCTCCTTTAAATAGTCAGGAAATTACATGTCTTCATCCTAGCCATAGAGAAAAGCATTCTTTCCCCGTCTCTTGGTCTTAACAGGTACAGAGAAAATGAAGTCCTCTCTATCATGGAGATTTGCATTGAATCAATGTCTTCAGTCACATACTTTAATTTATCTCAATTTGCTTTCTTTATACATGTGAACCCAAACATTGGACTCTCCAATCAGACTTATACAGTATCAAGCTTTATAATACATTCAAGGACATAAGAAATCAAGAAGCACAGGTTAAGTAAAGAGAGGTCAGACATCTCCTATGGCTTCCCAGATCCCAGATGCTTCTCTCCTACATCACTTTCCATGGCCAATAATAACAAATGATACCTCAAATGAGATTTTCAGGTCATCTCACAAACTGAAGACCATTTAGGATACGAAACATGTCCATTTCATATCTACATGTCACTTAGCTCATGTGACATTGTCAGGGAGCCACAACCCCTGAATCCAGAGATTTTAGGTTTGGTTATCGTAAACTATCCTAAACTAAGGCCGTCCTGCTCAAGGCATCCCATAAACGAGGACTCTCCTCCTAGCAAATATCACAGCTCTGTTTACCAAGAGATCAGCTGTCATACTGTTTATAAAGATATTAGACCAGGTCTAATAATTAGCTAACTTGCCTTCTTCCTTTACCCACGAATATCCTTCCCTCTGCTCCAATTATAACCAATATTTAGAAATGAATCACAGTCCTAATGCTTAAACTTCTTCATCTGCATTTTATTGTTTCAGAGAAGGATATGGAAGAGAGAGTATCAGGGACTTATTCTCTGTCACTCTATATCCAGAAATGTAATATTTTTTCTTTATGTACCATGAATATTTTGACTAGTTATAAGGAGAATACACTCCTTTTATAACATAAAAATCAATGGGGTATTTTTCTAAAGTCCTCATGGCAGTAGAACACAGAAAAATATTGACTCTTCAAAGACATGATTTCCTATTGCAATTTTTATTTCCTACTTAAACTATAAATAGAATTTATCACCACCCTTCAAATTCTGAAAACTATAAATAATTCATTGAAGTTAGTTACTAATGGACTTTTCCTCTAAATTTCTATACATATATTATTTGCCAATTTGTTAACTAATTCATTTTCTTTAACATCTGAAAATGAGAAAGAATAAACTAGATGGTTTCTTCTTCCTTAAAAGATAATGTGACTTGTTAGGGGGGTTATGTGTGTTTGTTTATTTTTAATAATCCATGCTACGCACACTATAGGAGCTCATTTCCCCACAGATTTAATAAAATGTTTAAAGCTTCAAAGTAATTTATAGGATTCTCTGTTTAACCTATTCACTTTACAAACCAAGAAACTGAAGGAGTACAATAAATGGACTATTATTCAGCTCTATAGTCTTAACACTTTTTATATAAGACGTAGTGACAGATAATTCCTGAATTTGCCATTATGACCTCCAAATTACATTTTACTACTTATTCAGTTACTCCTAAACTCAGCTCAATATTTCAATTTTAATTAAAATAGGATTTATTTTATTTAAAAAGCTCTGTGTATTTGGTCAACCTCCTAATCCATTGACTGTATCATAAATTGTATGCATTGTATTAAGGAGGAGAGAGTCACAGTTCTTACTTTTAAGCAACTGAGGCTGAAGATTGATTTAACGTGTTTTAAAATATCACTTTAAAACATCCAAAATTCTCATCTCATTTTTAATTCAGAAATGTCACAAAGTGAGAATTCCTACAAAATAAAAAGATGATGCCTGTTTCAACTGAACTTAAATCAGTCAGAGAAAGAGCACAGGAATTCAGGGGAACTCTCATTAATTTAAAGTACGTATTAACTTTCCATTTCCTTTGTATATACACAAAATACAAAGATGATTCATGCATTATACCCATCATCTTTCTGGTTAATTATAAAGTAATCTCTAATGACAGTGTAATAATAATACTGTATAATTATATCTATTTTCAGGCAACACTTCTACCTTAGAATCGAGTGCATATCCTCAAAACACCAATTTGCTGCTTTTGTTAAGGACATAAAGTAAATGGATTCATATTTCCCAAGTTAGTTGGAATATATGGGTAAATAAACATGAAATTATGTTAGTGGTAGGAGTTACTTTACAAAAAATGTTGATAAAATAGCTAAAATGAAGCACTTTGAAAATTATTTAAAATTAGGAAAAATAAAATATTTATAAATAATATTTGATGCTAGGCTTCTTTTTCTGGGTTTACATTTATTCAGTACCAAAGAAATATATATTTAGTATATATCATGTGACAAGGAATACATCATGGGTTGAAGATCACAGAAAACCAAAGTTGTACTATCAGAGAATTTCCATCCCAATGGAGGGTACAGGCCAAAATTTTCAATTCAAAATACAGATTAAGTCTAACTATCATATATGTGCAGAGTCCTATGAGAACACAGTGGAGGAGAATTAAATTCACCTGATATGCTGGTATCAAGATAAATATATCTAAGAGGATATGAGAGCTCACAACTTAGATAGAAGGAAAGACAAGTGTATTTATTGTTCTGTTACAAGTTTTCAACTGATAGCAACAACTACTTTTATTCTATTTAACATTTTTTAGCAACACAAACATACATTAAATAGAAATATGCATATGCATATCGAAACAGAAAAGCCAAAATAATAATTATAGATAAATGGTATGATATTATTACCAATTGGAGACTATCTCTGTTACTCAACTGCTACTCAAATTTTAAAAAAAAGTAACACTTTGTATTTTACAACAAACCAAACCTTATAAGTAAGTATAGACCCCACTGGGTATTTGCAGAGAAAGTCTTTCTTTAATATTTTGAATATAATATATTGAAAATAACTTGAATATTTTGAGGAACTGAAATGTTTTCTAGTTTAAACCATCTCCTTTGGGTAATTCAAGCCCCTTTAAGGTAAATATATAGTGATTCAATTGTATCTCTCACTCCTACCTGTTGCTTCTCTCCAAGATAACACCTAATTGTTATTTGTAGAATTAGGTAGCTCAGATGATTCCATGACTGGGAAAGAATGGGAGCTGTGGTATACACAGTGTCCACGGGTTTTAGGCAGCAGTCTGATCTGATCACTGGGCTGAGGACTGCTGAGAAAACATCCTTATATGCTTTTAGGGCAACTGGATTGTTACCCACTGCCACTTGTTCTCAGCCATTTGCAAAACAAAAGCCTCTTTGTTCCAACTTCAAGCCTGTAGTGGATTAGTCCTCTTAGCACCTACTGGTCTCCTATATGGTGTTTCCTGATGGTCTGAGTGGCACATTAAGGCTGTGGGGAATCAAAAGTTCTGCCTCAGTCTTACCTCTCCTGCATATCTCCCTGTGCTACTGCCCTTTAATTTTCAGAGCAGGGCATCACTTTCAGGAGCCTCAACAGGAATTGGGAAAGAAGGTTGTTTTGTACTCCAACTGTGCCCTGGACCATGCTCTGATTTGAGTCAGGAGTTATATGTGGATTTGATGGCTGTCATTTCCAGACAGAAGTTGTTGGGAGCCAGTGATTCCTCTTGCTCTTTCCCAACTTCTATGAGTGTCAGTGCTCATGGTGAAGACTCAGTCTGCTCTCATGAGTGAGTCCAGCAGAGAACAGACCACCAACTAAAGCCAAGATGAATATAGGGCATGAGCAAGAAGCCCATTCTTGTAGCTTGAATTTACAAAAATGTGCAGATTGTTTGTGGCCACAGCATAAACTAGCCAAAGCCAACTAGAACAATGCAAATGAATTTTAGTCCCAATTCTGATTTGGTCACTTGTTCAGAAAAATTAAATTTACCATTTTACTGAGAGAGTGTGATTTCTATCAATGGCCCATCACTGAAAAATTTTCCAAATCTCATTTTGACAGGAGAAATAATATTGAAACAAGCATACTTTTTAAAAGTGTAAGATTTGTTTTTTTTTAACTGACTCAGTCTCATTTTACCATTAATCAAAGTTTAAGGACATAATATAAGTCTCAAGCTTGCTTTCCAAACTTTGTGTAACACAAGCAGCATTTTTAGCTCCTAGGATCAGACACAATTCTGTCTTATGCCTACTTTAAATTTTATCACAAGTCACAAATTGTTGCATTACAAATTCATCACTAGATAATATTTGTATCTTTAAAATTGTAGTAAATTACAAATAATGAATATTGAAATATCTTTCAGAAATCCATATGTGTGTGTATGTAAAATTGTTCTTCACCCCAGCAACAACAATACAAAGCTTATTTTTTTATTTTTATTTTTTTTGAGGGCAGGGTTACTGGCCCTCATATTTGGGACCCGAACCGGGGCCGCTGGCTTCCTAAGCCAGCACTTAACCACTGCACCACTTGGCCAGCCCCACACCTGCTCTATTTTGAAGCTAGTCATGCTTATATTTTTTATACAGCATGAATCTCATAGAGAAACTCTTGCTTTACCGTTCAGTAAAATGTACTAGCTATGTTAAAATACAGTTGTAGCTAAAGGATAAAATCCTTCATTTCTCTCAATAATAGGGCTTATTGAAAGAAAGTGATTTTTATGGCAGAGCTGAAGGAAATACAAGATCCTGCTTTAAGGTATAAGATATAACCTACAATGTTAATCAGAAAATCAGAGTTAATAAAATAGAAAATAAATTCAAATATAAAGGTGCTAAACATGTGTTGAGAATTTGGGGCAGTAGATCATGGCTAAAAAATGATAAAATATTTCATATAATTGTTATGAATTTTAAGACCTAGGAATTTTCTTTTACATATTAATATCTCTGAAAATTGTAGGTTTACTATAGTTCATGACCCATTGATAATTAGATGCATTTTTACTTCTTTTAATTTTTTTTTTTAAATGTAGTTGGTGTATAATATTATACTAGGTTCAGGTGTACAATATAATTGATATTTATATAAATATGATAACCACACTCTCTAGTAATTAAGTCTAATGATAATCTGTCACCATGCAAATTTATCACAATATTATTGATTATATTCCCCTTCACCTTTTTCATCCATTCCCCATCCCTGTCCCCTCTTGCAATCATTATATTGATCTCTGTTTCTGAGTCCATTTTTCTTGTTTTGTTTTGGTTTGTTAGATTCCACATGTAAGTGAAATCATACAGTATTTGTCTTTCTCAGTCTGACTTATTTCAGTTAGTGTAATATCCTCTAGGTACATCCATGCTGTCGCAAATAGCAAAAGTTCATTCTTTTTATTGCTGAGTAACATTCCATTTTGTGTGTGTCTCTATATAAAGCATATCTTTATCCATTCATCGATTCTATTGATGGATAAGTAAGTTCTTTTCATATCTTGGCTATTATAAATAATGATGCAATGAACATACGGATGCATACATCTTTTCAAATTAGTGTTTTCTTCAGATAAATACCCAGAAGTAAAATTGCTGGGTCTATGGTAGATCTATGTTTAGTTTTTTGAGGAACCTCCATACTGTTCTTCATAGATGCTATACCAACTTGCAGAATCTCCAGTAGTGCACAAGAGTTCCTTTTTATCTACATTCTCACCAACCCATATTATTTGTTGATTTTTTGAAATAGCCATTCTGACTGGTAAGAGGTGATATCTCTTTGTTGTGATTAGCATTTCCCTGATCATTAATGATATTGAGCATCTTTTCATATGCCTGTGGACTATCTGTACGTCTTCTTTGGAGAAATGTCTCATTTCCTCTACCCATTTTTTGATCAGCTTAATATTTTGTAATCGAGTTGTGTAGGTTCCTTATGTATTTTGGATGTCAACCCCTTATCAGAGGTATCATTTACCAGTATATTCTCCCATTCAATAGGTTACCTTTTTGTTTTATTTTAATTAATTAATTTATTTATTTATTTTTGCTGTGAAGATGCTTTTTAGTTTGATGAAGTCTTATTTTATTTCTGCTTTTGTTTCTCTTGCTCAAGGGGACATAGCCATAAAAATATTACTAAGACTGATGTCAAATAGTTTACTACTTATGTTTTCTTATAGGAGTTTTATGGTATTAGGTCTTACATTTAAGTCTTTAATCCATTTTGAGTATATTCTTCATATGGTGTAAAAGAGTGATTCAGTTTTTTTTGTTTTTGTTATTTTTCATGCATTTATCCAGTTTTCCCAACACCACTTTTTAAAGAGACTGTCATGTTTCCATTGTATATCCTTGCCTCCTTTGTTGTAGATTAGTTGGCCATATAAGTGAGGGTTTATTTCTGGGCTTTCTATTCTGTTCCATTAATCTGTGTGTCTGTTTTTATGAGTACCATGCTGTTTTGATTACTATAATTCTGTATATCAATTTTGTATCTTGCAGAACACATTTTTTTTTAAAGATTTTTTTATTGGGGAATTGGCTGTCCCAGAACACATATTTTTTATTACTGATTTGTAAGTTCTGTTAAATCTTCATTATTGACAAGAAATCCAAATTTGTTATAGACTATGTAGAGATCATAAAATGTATCTAGATTACTTTGAAAACATTTCTAGGGCCGGCCGAGTGGCACGGTGGTTAAGCACTGGCTTGGGAAGCCGGCGGCCCCGGTTCAGGTCCCACATGTGAGGACCAGTGACATTGCCCTCAAAAAAAAAAAAAAAAGTGTTGGGAAAACATTTCTAACACAAAACAAAAATAAGCCTTTTAGGATGTAGTCTCAAAGAAAAAATTTCGTTTTCCTACAGCAGGAATTCTTCAAATGGAGGCCACTGGTATGGTACCTTCCTGAATTTGATCTTGAGAGCCAGCAGAGAATAAAATGGGACAGTGTGAGGTAGATCATAAGCAATGGCTTATTGCACTATCAACAAACTATTTTTTAACCTTTCAAAACACTGATAAACATATGATAAATATTCACAGTTCAATTACATGAAATTCTCTTTCTTCTTTTGGAAGCTTAGAGTTAATAGAAGTAATTTTCTAAAGGGGTTGACGGATGTCAGTATTTTTTGGTACAACTCCTTGGAGTTGAAGAGACGGCAGCTGGGGACGGACGATTCTGAGGTCTGAAAAGCTGCTCAAATTATTGATATTCATCAACATCTGAAGAGCACCTGGGCTATGGGACAGTGACTCAGGGGGCATCAGAGACATATAGGGAGAGGCTGAGTTGTATGGCTGCAAGGCAAGGACTGGAGGGACAGTTACCATTTTCGCTGTATAGAATCCTAATCCCATGCAGCTGGAAGACAGTCGCCATCTTTCCTGTCATGCTTTTTAAAATTTCTTGATAGTACATAAAATAATAGCTTGTTATTATAGATTACAACTTAGAGCCCATGAAATATGGTAAATATATGAAATATTTTAGGGTTTGTATAAAAATTGATGTTACAATGGATATCATGACTAGACACAGAAGTACTCATTTTCAAGACATTTAACCTAATATTGTATTATGAAATATGTATAATTTATATCATGAAAGGGAATTGTTAATAATATATTTCAAGTTATATATATGGTGAAATATATATATATATATATATATATATATATATATATATATATATATATATATATGCTCTAGAGCATTTCTGAAGAATCTTTATATATATGCTGGTGTGAAATGAGATATTTAAATATTTTACACTTTGACATTATGAAATATTTATGCTCAAACTCCCACAAATGGAAAGAATAAGGTCAGCAAAAGCTGTGAAAGTCAAATGCCTCACATACAAAAATATCTTTGGAAATAGAATGTGAGGATTTACCTTCAAAAACAAGAAATCTATGAATTCACTCCATGTTTTAAGATTTAAATATTGAAAGTTGGCTGAAAAATATCCATGTTTTTGTTTTTAGTTTAGAGGACTATTTCCAATCGTACTACAATGTATCTGAAAATTGAGTTTTAAAATGCCTCATGTTTTTACATACATAGATAATAGCCATTTTTTTTTCATTCATTTTTTATTCTACCTACCTATACAAGGTCAGACAATTAAGTTTGTGAACTTGTTGTAATGATGTTGCTAATCTTTTTCTGATATCAGATGGATTATTCATTATGAATTTGTACCTACTGGACAGTTAAACAAGTTTACTTTTGGGTTGTCAGAAAAGTCATGACATATTTTGTCTGTTTTTCAAAGGTCATTTATTTAATATAAAGAACAAAGATCAATCAATGATATATTTCCCATTTTGTTTGATAACCTTTTGCCATCTTTCAGTGGGCTTCGTAATTCCCCTTTCATAGAAGGACCTGTCTTTATCTGTGAAAAACTGAACAAGGTGCTGATTTACAGCCTCATCTAAATTGACCATTATACCACGCAAAGGGGTTTTGAAGAGAGTAAAACAGGTGGAAATCTGATGGCACAAGGTCAGGCAAGTGTGGTGGGTATGGCAATACATCCCATCCAAGGTCCAGTAATTTTTGACGGGTGATTTTTGACGGGGGTGTGGTCTCGTGTTATTGTGATGGAACACAACTCTTTTACAATTAACAAGCTCTGGATGTTCCTGGGTGATGGATTCATTCAAACTGTCTGGTTGCCAACAGTACACATTTGAATTGATTGTTTGGTTCCTTGGTAGGAACTCGGAAAACATGACCAACACCTTTAAAATCCCACCACACCGAGCACATAATCTTCCTCTGATGAATGTCTTCTTTCAATGTCGTTTGAGGCGAACCATCATGTTGGGACCAAGACTGTTTGTGCACCACATTGTTGTAAACAATCCACTTCTCATCACCAGTTATCAGTCGCTTAAAAAAAAGATCGTTTTCCACACGTTTAATTAGCATATTGCAGATGTTTATACATGCCATCAAATGAACTTCAGTTCATGCGGAACCGAAATATCAAGCTTACTTACATATCCCAGCTTCTTCAATTGGTCATGAACGCTTGAATGGTGCATGTTCAATGTTTCTGCAATCTCTTGTGGCATGTAACATGGGTTTGACTCGATCAATGCCTTTATTTTGTTGTCATCAGTCTCAGTGGGCCTCCCTGACTAAGGAGCATTGTGGAGATCAAAATCACTAGCATGGAATTTCGTGAACCATCATTGGCACTGATGTTCTTGTAGAGCATTGCCACCATAAACTTTATGCAACTTTTCACAAGCTTGACATGCATTCTTCCCTTTACGGAAGTATAGCAGTAAAATATGGCAAAAATGCACAATTTCGTCTTCCATCTTCAACTTTGTAAAACTTGTAAAATCTCCAAAACTCAACCAAATCACTCAATTTTTTTTTAGATTGAAGCTAAAACTGTCAGCTGTCAAATGGCATAGCAATAACATAGATGCAAATGACTCTAGTAATTCCAAAAATGAACTAGTGCCATCTATCACAAACATGCATCATGATTTTCCCACAACCCAATATTTGGGAGTGCTGAAAAGGCTGTGTGAAAAAGTTAGATGACCTGAACTTTTCCCCAACAATTCATGGCTCTTGCATCATAACAATGCATTAGCTCACACTCTGTGAGGGAGTTTTTAGCCAATAAACAAATAACTGTATTGGAACACCTTCCCTTACTTACCTGATCTGGCCCCCAATGACTTCTTTCTTTACCTGAAGATAAAGGAAATATTGAAAGGAAGACATTTTGATGACATTCAGGACATCAAGGGTAACATGATGACAGCGCTGATGGCCATTCCAGAAAAAGAGTTCCAAAATGGCTTTGAAGGTTGAAGTAGGCACTGGCATCGGTGCATAGCTTCCCAAGGGAAGTACTTCAAAGGTGACCATCATGATATTCAGCAATGAGGTATGTAGCACTTTTTCTAGGATGGGTTCGCAAACTTGTCATACCTTGTATTTATTACTAAATACTTGAGTCATGTTCTCAGGTTGCTGTGAACCTTTTTTTTCTTGATAACATTATTATGATAGTCTTTGACATAAAAGAAGACATACATTCTGAAATGTATAAGTTCATATATGGCACAAAAGCTCATACATAAGCAAGTAATAGGTCCATGATTTTTAATTTATTTTATTGTATCTATTGAAAACTGTCATCAAAGATCAATCATACTTAGTGTTATATCCAAATATTTAATATTGCAATATTCTTTTTTTTTTATTTATTTTTAATTAGTTTCAGGTGTACAACACAGTGCAATAGTTAACACCTACCATAGGAAGAATTAATATAGTTAAAATGTCCATAGTGCCTAAAGCAATATATAGATTCAGTGCAATTCCTATCAAACTACCAAGGGCATTTTCACAGAAATAGAAAATATAATCCTAAAATTTATATGGAATCATAAAAGACCCCAAATAGCCTCGGCAATCCTGAGAAATAAGAACAAAGTTGGGGGGATCACGCTACCAGACATCAAAACATACTACAAGGCTACAGTAATCAAAACAGTATGGTATTGGCATAAAAACAGGCACATAAATCAGTGGAACAGAACAGAGAGCCCAGAAATAAATCCAGACATTTACGGACAGTTAATCTATGACAAGGGAAGCAAGAATTTACATTGGAGTAAAGATAGTACATTCAATAAATGATGCTGGGAAAATTGGACTGACACATGCAAAAAAATGAAACTGGACCACCTCCTTATGCCATATACAAGAACAAATTCAAAATGGATTAAAAACTTAAATGTAAGACCTGAAACCATAAAACTCCTAAAAGAAAATATAGGGAGTACATTTGCAGACATTACCCGGAGCAATATTTTTACTGATACATCCCTGTGGGCAAGGGAAGTAAAAGAAAAAATGAACATATGGGATTATATCACACTTAAAAGTTTTTTCACAACAAAGGAAACCATCAATAAAACAAAAAGGAAGCCTACTGATTGGGAGAATATATTAATCAACGATATATCTGATAAGGGGTTAATATCCAAAATTGATAAAACACTCATGCAACTCAACACCAAAAAAAAAAACAACCCAATTAGAATGGGCAGAAGATATGAAGAGACATTTCTCTAAAGAGGACATAAAGAAAGCCAACAGACATATGAAAAAATATTCAACCTCACTGGTCATTAGGGAAATGCAAATATTGCAATATTCTTAACCATACCTTTGTATAAGAGAATACAGTTTACAGATTAAAAATAAAATCATGTGGGGCCAGCCGAGTGACTCAGTTGTTAAGAGCTCACTCAAGAGTGCGAGCTAAGCTCTGAGCAACAGCAGTTCGATGCCCAGCCCAAGCTGAGCTGCCACTGAGCTGCCAACAGGTGGCAGGATGGCTCAGCTAAAGATAATAATAATAATAATAATAATAATAATAATAATAATAAAAATTTAAAAATAAAATAAAATCGTGTGAAAACAAGTGAACAATAGCATTACCTTTGAACTCCTTGTGTGTGGCTCCAAAAAAGTTTTGTTCTCTGTGCTAAGAAGTAACTGGCATTCTGAATTTTTGTTAATAATTTCCATGCTCTTTTTTTTCCTCCCAAATGGTATATTATTTAATTTTGCCAATTTTACCTGCATTTTTTTTCATTTTATAAAATTATTTGCTTAAAGTTACACTTCTATAAATCTGTACTTCCATAAGGTCTCTTGCTTCCCACCACCTCCAATTGTTAATGTGCTTGCAGACTTGTTAGTAAAGTGGCAAGTCCATTGCTAAATGTCAAGAGGAAAGATACCTAATCTGTATAGTAATCTGCTAGTCATTGTACTGGCTTTTGTTTGGCCATAGGAGTTGCTGGTGAAAATGGGTCCAGTGCAGCCTAAGGCGCTGACTTCCACTGCTACAATGACTTTGAATTGCAATGATGTGCAGAGTTAATAACATTATTTTAGCACCGATCATGGATAACACAGGAATGGAGCTCCCTAAGGCAGGTTATAGCTCAAGGACTCTCAGTGCAGGCATTGGATTCAGCTTCCTGAAAGTTAGAACCTTGTGCAGAAGCAGTTGCATCACAGTGAAGAAGAGTAAAATATTCACTTGTCATTGTAAAGGTGTGGGTAGGAATATGTCCAGTACTACTCTTGCATTTCATCTACCTGCCTTCCTGATTGAATTCATTTCTTTTCATTTTCTCTTGTACCTTTATAGTGATTAAATGTTTTTTTCCACATAATTATGTGTCATCAATTTTTAATGGTTATGTATCAACATATAAAAGTTTTCTAAAATTTTATTCTGAATTGTGCAGCAGACCCTTCGAATATGCTTTTCCTCTGAATCTTCTAGATCAGGAGTCAGCAAATATTTTCTGTGAAGGTCCAGATATTTAAAATTTCAGGTTTTGCAAGCCATACAGTCTCTGTCCCAGCTACTCAACTCTGTTTTTATAACACAAATGCCACCAGACAATATTCAAATGAATGAAAAGTGGTTATGTTCTCATAAAACTTTAATTATGGACACTAATTTGAATTGCATATAATTTTTATGTGTCCTGAATTTTTTCTTTCTTTGACTCTTTAAAATTATAAAATCCATTCTTAGCTTGTGAGCTGTGCAAAAACAGGCAGCAGGCCAGGTTTTACCCACAAACTGGAATTGCCAACCTCTATTCTAGATCTGTATTTTTAGTCCAAGTGCATATTGGAACTAGGGCCTAAACCAAGCAATTGAACCATAATCCCTATTAATAGGGTACCTTGGCTTTGATATATTTCAAAACTTCCCCAGCAATTTCAGTATTGAGATTCTAATCTGTTCTAGTAACAAAGTCTTTTTTAATCCACAGTTTGAAATAATACCTACCTAAACTCAATTAGTATTTGTGGCAGAAGTGTCAGGGAATTGCAGGTTACTCTGTTCACTCTCCACTCTGGGAGCAGGTGAATACCTTCTTAGATGGGGAATTGGTGATTGAGGCATATGTATCTTAGTCCTTTTCTCCTTTTCTAAAAAGATACCATAGAGTTGTCTGTATCTTCTTCCTACCCCTAATTCTTGGTGGTCTGGTGCTCTGAGATATGTAATACATGAAGAGCTTTCAAATGTCGACTGTTACCCTTGTTCTTTTTCTGCCTGACACTTCCAACTGCTTTATGCATAAAATCTAAAACCATGGAATGAATTGATCTACCATCTCATAATCCTTATTTTTTATTTGATTACAGTCTAGGATTTACAGTCTCTAAGTGCAATAAGATCTCAGCACAGCTGAAGATAAGATGGAAGCTGTCAAATATCAATTCTCCAGAAACTTTGTTACTGATCAAGCAGAGCTAAGTTTATTAGACTTACTGCAGTAAAGATGTGTATGTGAGGGGTGGGGGGATGTGGGGGGGGGTGGAGGAGCGGAGTTATTTTGACTGAATCTTAGTAGTGTCTCAGAAGGGTGAAGTCAGGCTAATATATTAAGTCCTCACATAACATCCTCTGTAGGTTCTTTACTTTGAGTGAAACAACGTAGAACAAAACCAAATTTACCTTAGGCTAAATGATATAAACAAGAGTTAAATTCCTAAGGCAATTCATCAACATTTTAAGGAAATAATGCTTAATGTTGAGGATATTATTTGAGAACATGCTGTATACTCAAAGGGTCTTAGGGACTAGACTCAATGATTTTTAAGGCAGATTTTTAGAGACCTTATTGCAATTAGGAAGTTTACAGCATAATAGTTTCATCTTAGTTGACAAGATGATGGGAGAGTCTTGAAGCAAATCTTGATGATCAGCAGTTTCGAAAAGTAAGTTATTTTAGTTCTTTGCCCAGGCTCATTTTCTAGAAACAAAACTTTCTTAGGTTAAATTGTTTTGTTGGTCACTGTAGTCCTCATCTCAGGGAGAGGAAATTATGTTGCTATCAGTTCTCAAGGCAAATAGAATGGAGAAAAATAGCACTCTGCTTATTTCATTAAGCAACTCCTAAGAAAAGTGAGTGGGCAACACAGTTTTAAATTTGTTTCAGTCTTAAAAGTCTGAATCATTGAGACTAAAGTGGAAAGGTACAAAGAACATTTCATGTTTTTAGGACAGGTTTGTTTCATATCGTAAAATACAAATTCCAGGTGTTAAATAGATTTTTTCAATCTATATTTACTTATCTCATGGTTAGTTATGAATTATTACTGACTCTATGCACAGGATTTCTGGTGTGTATTTTTTCAACACCACCAAGCAATTCTCCAATTTCCAGCAGACACAGACTAAGTATCCTACAAATTTAACTCAATTCTGACACTCTCTTCTCAGAGATAGCTTCAGAACCTACAGCTTAAGGGCTCATTCAACACTGCCCCCACTTCAGGTGCCAATCACAAGTCCACATTATTACCTGTGCTTCTGACCAACGAAACTATAAATTGGAGGTTCCCATAAGTCTTTCCTCAGGTTCAATAAATTTGCTAGAGGCTCACGGAACTCAGGAAACCAGTTTACTTACCAGATTACCACTCTATCACAATAGATATTAAAGGATGTGAATGAACTGCCAAACAGAGATGCATTGGGTGATGTCCAGAAGGCCCAAACACTGGAGTTTCTGTCCATGTGGAGTTTGGGGTACATCACCCTACAATCACACAAATATACTCTGGTTCATGAACCTGGAAGCTATCCTTAACCCATCCTTTTGGGTTTTTACAGGGGCTTTATGACATGGAAACAACTGATTAAATCATTGGCAACTGGTGATTGAACTCAATCTTCTCTAGTCTTTCCCCACTCCTGGAGGAGGTCAGGTGGTGGGACTAACTAAATATTTCAGTCCTCTAATCACTTGGTTGGTTCACCTGGCAACCAGACCCCCATCCTTAGGGTTACCTAGGGGCTTTCTAAGACTCACCTCATTAACATAACAAGATACCTTAATTGCTTTTGTAACTTAGGAAATTCCAAAAGTTTTAACAGCTCTGTACAAAGAAGGGACAAAAGCAAAATATACATTTCTTATAAAAATCACAATATCACCCTTTGCCTGTTATTGCTTTCATTGATATAGTTTTCTTTTCACATGTCTATTTTATACAAAGAGAATTCTGCTTAATTGTGTAACATTTTGAAAAGAAATTTCTTATGTAATATCATATAGGTCACTAACGGCTCAGTATTTGTAAATCAAATTATCTGCATGAAAAAATAATGTCTTCTAGAGATAACATAAGAGAAAAGCTAGATGACCCTGGATATGACAATGACTTTTAGATACAATACCAAAGACATAATCAATGAAAGAAATAATTGATAAACTACACTTCATTTAAATGAAAAATTCTGTTCTGTGAATGATAATGTCAAGAGACTGAGAAGATAAGCAACAGACTGAAATAAAATATTTGCAAAAGATATATCTGAGAAAGGATTATTATGCAAAATGTACAAAGAACTCTTAAAACAATATGTAAACAACCTAATTTTATTTTATTTATTTATTTATTTTTATTATTAGTTTCAGGTGTACAAAACAATGCATTAGTTATCCTTTTCACCCCTCACAAAGTGACTACCCCTCCCCCACTCACCGCCCCCCACCCCTGATATCATACATATCTATTACAATTCCATTGACTCCATTCCCACACTATACTCCACATCCCATGACTATACATTATTAAATTATAGTTGACATATAATATTATTCAGCAGGGGCTGAAAATGTACAGTGCAGTGGTCAGGCCTCTACACCATCCATGAAGTGGTCTCCCTAACAAGACATAAGTCCATCTGGCCCCCTAAGAAATATTTATAACATTATTGCTTATATTCTCCAAACTGTCTTTTCTATCCCTGAGGCCATATTATAGTTACCCATTTATATTGTTTTATCCCTTCCCCTTCTCCCTCAACCCACTCCCCTCCAATCTAGCAATCATCAGTTTTTCCTCTGTGTCTCTGAGACTATTTCTGTTTAAATTGCTTGTTTATTCAGTTCTTTAGATTCTACCTATAAGTGAGATCATATGGTATTTGTCTTTCTCTGACTGACTTATTTAACTTAACGTAATGTTCTCTAGGTCCAACCATATCATTGCAAATGGCAATGTTCTCGGAGTGTGCCTTTCTCGGCGCAAAGTCCAGGTCCTTGGCAACTCGAGCAAAGAATTGAACGAGATACCAGAGTAAAGCAGTAGAATAAGTAGTTTAATAGAAAATATAGTACATTTAGAAATAGAAGTAGATCTGAGCACTAGAGGATGGCTCAAGGGCCCATTACCAAAGAGGATGGAGGGGGCACATGCAAAGGTGAGGCTTAAAGGGAAGAAGTGGTCAAAAGGAATAGGGAAGCAGCAGCAGCAGTAGCAGCCATGTGCTTCCCTCCCAGGACTTAGGGTTTTTATCCTTTTTCTCCAGGATGGGCTGTTCTTCCTGGGCGTAGGTGTGAGTGACTGGTCTGATCCAGTTGGATATTTTGTGTCCACTTGCTCTTCCTGCAGGGGTAGGTAATTACAATACAATGGGGAGTTTTGGGTGGAGAGGGGAAGTGCCTCAGGAGGTTGCACTCAGTGGGATGTGTAGGAATGCAGGAATGCAGAGACCCAATACCTTCCTCTAACTGCCTGCCTAGTTTTCCTTGAGAGATGTGATCCCCATAAAATCTCTATGGGAAGCTGAGGGACAGGAGGTCTCTTCTTCTGTATCTGCTTCCTGCTGGGCAGGGGTGTAGAGCTGTCCCTGCCTATTGGGGTTCACGGAACTCTCACCCTAGCTGATCTCAGATGAGAGGAAGGGGTCTCAAGCTCCACCTGGAAGACCGTGTTGGCTTCTTTGTTTGTTGGGGTATTCCCTGCATACTCAAGGCTCCTGAATGAGGACAAAAATATAGATCTGTTAGTTCTTATGAAACTTGTGGCTATTCAGTCCATCACTCAGGTGGAGTCAGTTGTCTGGACACAGAAAGGGTTTGACATTTAGCTTCCTGGCCTGGGGGTTGTTAGGAAGTCTCAGGCTTTCAAATAGTTATGGGAAGAAGGGGTAGGAGACTTCTATTGTTTAAGATTCAGGAATTAATTTACAAAACAATTAAGAAGCAAGGGGGATTTTTCGTACAAGATTCACAAACTGGTCAGAAAAGTAATCAAGGCCAAAGAGCTAAGAAACTAAAGAACTAGGGAGGAAACTTCAGTTTTATAGAACAGGAAACATTAAAGTTTTTCAGTGGTGGGGGTTGATGCTGTTCAGTTGGCAGGTAACAGTAGGATTTCATTCCTCTTTATAGCAGAGTGATACTCGATTATGTAAATGTACCACAGTTTCTTAATCCAGTAATCTACCGATGGGCATTTCGATTGTTTCCAAGTCTTGGCTATTGTAAATAGTGCTGCAATGAACATAGGGGTGCATATATTGTTTCAAATTAGTGTCTTGGGGTTTTTAGGATAAATACCTAGGAGTGGAATTGCTGGGTCATAAGGTAGTTCCATTTCCAGTTTTTTGAGATACCTCCATACTGATTTCCATAGCGGTTGCACCAATCTGCAATCTTACCAACAGTGCACCAGGGTTCCCTTTTCTCCATAACCTTGTCAGCACTTGTTTGTTGATTTATTGATGATAGCCATTCTGACGAGGGTAAGGTGGTATCTCATTGTGGTTTGTATTTGCATTTCCCTAATGATCAGTGAGGTTGAGCATTTTTTCATATGCCTGTTGGCCATCTGTATGTTCTCTTTAGAGAAATGTCTCTTCATATCCTTTGCCCATTTTTTGATTGGGTTGTTTGTATTTTTCATGTTGAGTTGCATTAGTGTTCTATAAATTTTGGATATTAACCCCTTATCAGATATATCACTGACAAATATCTTCTCCCATTCAGTAGGCTTCCTTTTTGTTTTATTGATGATTACCTTTACTGTGAAAAAACTTTTGCGTTTGGTGCAATCCCATATGTTCATTTTTTCTCTTACTTCCCTTGCCCACAGGGATGTATCAGTAAAAATATTACTCAGGGTAATGTCTGCAAATTTACTCCCTATATTTTCTTCTAGAGTTTTATGGTTTCGGGTCCTACATTTAAATCTTTAATCTATTTTGAATTTTAAAAAACCTAATTTTAAAAAGGGCCGAAGACCTTAATAGATACCTTACCAAAGAAGAAAGAAGATAAACATTGGAAAAGATGCTCCACATCATATGTGATCAGGGAAATGCAAATAAGAACAACAATGAGAAACCACTACACACCTTTAAAATGGCCCAAATCCAGAACACTGACAACACCAAATGGTGGCAAGGATGTGGAGCAACAGGAACCCTCATTCACTGCTAGTGAGAATGTAAAATGATACAGTCACATTGGAAGATAGTTTAGCAGTTTCTTACAAAACTAAACATGGTCTTTCTACATGATCTAGCAATTATTCTCATTGGTATGTACCCAAAGGTGTTGAAATAATGTCTACACAGAAACCTGCACAGGAATGCTTACAGAAGCTCTATTTATAACTGCAAACCTTGGAAGCAACCAATACCATATTTTGCCATGTATAATGAACACATTTTTGCCCAAATTTGTGAGGGAAAATTAAGGATGAACATTACACATGGGTAATACTAATTCTGTATCTATATAAATGTTTTTTAATTATAATTAATGATTATGAGTCAAAAGTGTAACTCTAGAAATTAATAACGATATCCATATGCTAAATAATACTCTGGAATACGATAATTTTGTTGAACTTATAACAAACTGGCAATGATGAAGAGTTTTTGGCCTTCTATGATGCATAGATATCATAAATTGGTTACCAGTACATAAAATTTCTCACACCTTGTATCTATCTGTTCTTGTGTTTTGTAATTAGTTGTTATATAAAATTTCTTGCAACATAATGCATTAAAAAAATAAATGATACAATTCCTTTATAATACAAAAACCAAGTACCTAAATGTAAACAAAAATTTTGAATTAAAAAATTAAAATGAAAGATTCTTTTCCTTGAAAGTTTGGGCCGAAAATGCGTGTATTATACATAAGAGCGCATTATACATGGCAAAATATAGTATGTCTTTTAGTAGGTGAATTGATCAATAAACTGGTACATCCAGACAATGGAATATTATTCACCACTAAAAACAAATAAGCTTTCAGACCATGTAAAGACATGGAGGAAACTTAAATGCATATTACTACGTGAAAGAAGGCAATCAGAAAAGGCTGAATACTGTATGATTCCAAGTACATAACATTCTAGAAAAGGCAACACTAAGGAGACAGTATAAAGATCAGTTGTTGCTAGGGGCTACAGGGTAAGGAGGGATAAATCGGTGGAGCACAGAGGATTTATACTGCAGTAAAAATACTGATAACATATGATGGACGTATGTCACTATACTTTTGCCTAAATCCATAGAAGGACAACTCCAGTAGCAAATGATAGACTTTGGGTGTTTAGAATGTGTCAATGTGGTTTCATCAATGGTAACAAATGCTCCATTCTGGTGGGATGTTGATAATGAAGGATGCTGTGAATGTGTGAGGCAGGAGGATATATGGGAAATCTCTGTATCTTCCCCTCCATTTTCCTTTGCACCTTAAACTGCTCTGAAAAAGTAAAATTTTAATTAAAAAAAAAAAAAGGTCTATGTTATTTAAGCCACTGTTGGTATTTGTAGTTGAGAGCACATTAACTGGCACTACCTTGTAAGGCAATTATTACCGTTGTTATTCTCATTACCCAGATAAAAACTGTACTCAGAAAGAGAATTGGCAATTTGACTGGGGTAACATAGCTTGGAAGTGTCAAAACCAAAATATACTAACTGTATCTGATTCGGTAAAGGTTACCCTATATTTGCTATTTTGAGATTTAAACCTCTGGTGTAATTTGAGTTGACAATGTGGTTTGGCTTGGGAACCTTTTGAAACTTTCTTTTTGTTTTTTGTTTTGCTTTGCTTGCCTTTGCCTCCCTCCAAACCTTAATGACTCTGTTTGCTATGCATTTACTATGCATACTAGTTCCAATGGTTCGGTTTTACTTTGGGTATGCCTGGCCTGGGAGAGGTTTTTGCATCTGTATGGGATCCACGCCTGTAGCTGAGGCAGGCAAGCTTTAGGGAACCCCTTTTTCCTGGGGCCTGCCCAACTTCTTTTCTTTGTTCTGCCTCTCCTTGTGTTACCTGCCAGCTGAACAGCACAAACCCCCACCACTGAAAAACTTTATTGTTTCCTTTTCTATAAAAACGTTAAGTCTCCTCCCTAGTTCTTTAGTTTCTTAGCTCTTGGGCTTTGATTGCTTTTCTAACCAGTTTGTGAATCTTGGACTGAAGATCCGCCTTGCTTCTTAATTGCTTTGTAAGTTAGTTCCTGAATCTGAAACAATGTAAGTCTCCTACCCCTGCTTCTGATAACTAGTTGAAAGCCTGAGAGTTCCTAATATCCCCCAGGCCAGGAAGCTAAATGTCAAACCCATTCTGTGTCCAGACAACTGACTCCACCTGAGTGATGGACTGAACATAGCCACAAGTTTCATAAGAACTAACAGATCTGTATTTTTGTCCTCATTCCGGAGCCTTGAGTATGCAGGGAATACCCCAACAAAGAAGCCAAGTGTCTTTCAGGTGGAGCTCGAGACCCCTTCCTCTCATCTAAGACCAGTTAGGGTGAGAGTTCCGTGAACCCCAATAGGCAGGGACAGCTCTACACCCCTGCCCAGCAGGAAGCAGATACAGAAGAAGAGACCTCCTGTCCCTCAGCTTCCCATAGAGATTTTATGGGGATCACATCTCTCAAGGAAAACTAGGCAGGCAGTTAGAGGAAGGTATTGGGTCTCTGCATTCCTGCATTCCTACACATCCCACTGAGTGCAACCTCCTGAGGCACTTCCCCTCTCCACCCAAAACTCCCCATTGTATTGTAATTACCTACCCCTGCAGGAAGAGCAAGTGGACACAAAATATCCAACTGGATCAGACCAGTCACTCACACCTACGCCCAGGAAGAACAGCCCATCCTGGAGAAAAAGGATAAAAACCCCAAGTCCTGGGAGGGAAGCACATGGCTGCTACTGCTGCTGCTGCTTTTTCTCTGCTCATTTTTACCACTTCTTCCCTTTAAGCCTCACCTTTGCCTGTGCCCTCTTTGGTAATGGGCCCTTGAGCCATCCTCTAGTATTCAGGTCTACTTCTATTTCTAAATGTACTATCTTTTCTAATAAACTACTTATTCTACTGCTTTACTCTGGTATCTTGTTCAGTTCTTTGCTCGAGTTGCCAAGGACCTGGACTTTGCGCCGAGAAAGGCCCGCTCTCCGACAACACTTGCATGCCTATAAAATCTTTTGGCAATAAGAGCTGGAAGGCAGACTTTGTGACAAGGAGTCCTTAATGCTGGTATTTTAGAGTAAGCCTGCTATTCTTCCCACCAACCACTCTTCTGGAAGGTGAACAGCTGGACCTTTTGCAGGATAACAATTCCAGGATCCGAGCTATTAACTACATTGCTATATTGTCTCTTATACTATGCTACATGTAATTAAACATGAGAATAAAAATAATGATTTACAGTTGAAAGCAGTTGTTACACTCAATTTGGAATGGAGAAATACGTGTTTTTTCTTAATTGGGGACATGACTTAAGTAAGCATCATTTTCTGATCTATAAAGTGAAACAAACAATGTTACCATGCAGGCATGGTTGTTATGTTAAATAATATATTGAAAATATTTTGAAGCAGTAAAATCCTATACCAACATACAAATTGAGGCAATATTTATTAAGGTACATTTTAATATTTTACATTGCTTTATATATCTATATATGGGGAAAGGTTCTGAGAAATGTGTCCTTAAGCAGTTTTGTCATGCAAACATCTTAAGAGTGGATTTACACAAACCTAGCTGGTACAGCCTACTACACTCCTAGGCTATATGGTATAGCCTATTGCTCCTAGGCTATAAGTCCGTATAGTATGTTACTGTATAAAACAACACGAGATAAAAGATAAAATAATGCAATCAGGAGACATGGAAAGATAAGCAAAATGTGCGAGGCTGCTGCGGGCATAACGTGGCATACTCTTTTACAGGAAACTTCTTTTATGAGTAGAAAGTATACATTCTAAAATAATGATAAATATATTGAGATAGAAAAATTATAGGCAGTCAGGAAAATGGCCCTGGTAGAGGGGATTAAGGAGGAGATCATAACAAAGCCAGAGAAAATAAATTTTATAACTAATTAACAGATTCGAGCTGCAGGACCTGCCAGGGTAATCGGCTCAGGTGTAGGGAAGGGAGCCAATCAGCTTGCAGAACCCACCAAGATTGACTGTCCAGGTACAGAAGACTAATCAGCTTTGACTCAGAGTTATTATAGTGTCCAGCACAGTATAGCCCACTGGGCACTTCGTTGGAATCCCCGCTCTGCAGATCTTTGGAGAGATTTTCCCTTCTGCTTTTTTCTCTTACGCTTTTGCAATAAACCTGCTACTGCTTAAACCTTGACTCTCCACATCTGCATTTCCATTCTTCGGTGATGATGGGATCACGATCCTGGGATTACATCAGGATTCCTAATTCAGTATTCATAGTCATTTATTATCATTGTCAAGTCATATGCACTGTACATAATTACACGTACTAAACTTTTACAGACATGGCAGCACATTAGATTTGTTTATAGCACCATCACACACGTGAGTAATGCATTGAGCTACAATGGTAGAAGGCTACAGTGTCACTAGGCAATAGGAATTTTTCAGCTTCATAATCTTATGGGACCACCAATGCATATGTACTCCACAGTTGACCAAAATGTCATTACATGATGCATGACTATATTTCTGTACCAATCAACTGATAGATTTCCCAGACAAAATAATCTGTTTCTACAAATATTTTATTAGTAGCTTTTTCTTGTTTTTCCACTGTTTCTTGTCTCTTCTAATTTAATGTAAGCTCTTCAAGCTGAGATTTATGATTTCACAGCTTTATATCCCCATAGACTTCTGAATCATAAAGTGCTACATATAATAAATGTTTCAATACATTGTTGAATGAGCATGATATTTTATTCTTTCATATCCAGCATACACTTTTCCTATTATATCCCATGAAGTATAAGATAATGCTTATCTCCTACATTAACTAAAAATACAGTATCAACAAAAAGTACTGTATCTCTCTACAGTTTAGGAGAAACACTGTCACTTGTTAGTCTTACTAAATAAAGCAAACTCACCAAAAATGTCATTTCTGAATTTAATTGGCTCAGATTTTTGGAAGAGCTGAAAAGTCTGGAATAAAAAGAAACATGCTGGGGATCACTAAAGCTTCATTTCCACTGCCAGGTTTTTTCTATATATATATTTTTTTTCTTCCCACCTATTTATCCAGCCACCATGGTCTACAAGACACTCAGAGAAAAAGCTTAACTGAAAGAGTTCTGAAAATGTATTCAGAAGCACAGTGTTCTTTCTTATTTTAATAATTGTCATTGCTAAAATGTATCTTTTACTGTAGACTTCTTAGGGTTTTAAAAAATAAGCACCACAAAATGCAGCAAATAATTAAACTATACCACCCCCAAAAATGATTACAATGTGATACTAATACTGGATACTTGGATGCATTTGACCTTTTAAATGTGTTATCACCACTAACAGAAAGTAGAAAATCAAATGAAATAAGAAGATGATTTAAATAGTTTTTAAGTTTTGACATAATTTCTGTAAGGAAGATAGCATCCATTGTTTAAAACCAATCTGCTTACAACTTACCCATCACATTTTTTACTCCCCGTTGGCAAAACTAAGAACCGTTAATAAAATGCATTTTATGAATCAGGAATATTTTACATAGAATGTTTATTTGATTTTGTTACCTAAAAACAGTGACTATCTCAGGTATGTGAAAATATATTTTTTTAAATACACATGTTTATTATGCTATAAATCAGGGACTATGATGAAAACTTTAATATTATTGTTTTATTTATTTCAGCAACAATTCTCTAATATAGGTAAAAGTTTTACAGACTAGAATAGATAGGATTCTGTGACAAAATTACATGACATCATTTCTATGGCTTTTGCAGAGTTTCATAGAATGTATAGGCTCCTGATTGAAACAATAATCAAGGTCTTTGTTCTATAGTCAATAATTGTATAATGGGCCGGCCAAATGGCATGGTGGTTAAGTACTGGCTTTGGAAGCCAGTGGCCCCAGTTCGGGTCCCACATATGAGGGCCAGTAACACTGACCTCAAAAAAAACAAAACAAAACAAAAGTCTTCCTTTTACAAAAAATAAAAATAAATAAATAAATAAATAAATAATTGTATAGACTTAAGCAATTCTCAGCTACTCTGTGCTACTATATCTATTTTAACACAGTGATATAATTCACCCATTCCTCTTTTTCCTGTACCATTGATTCATTCATTTATTCAATCAATCAATATTTATTGTGCATATAATACATATTTAGCCTAGCCCTAGCTCTCAAGATCCAGAAATATAAGATGCAAGCCCTATCTAAAGAGATTTCCAATGTAATGGAAGAGACATATGAGCAATTTAAAAACATAATTACAATGCAGGGAGATAAATGCTATAATAGTTGCATGCACTTGGTTCTAATTAGAACACAAGAAAGGTACATTTAATTCAGACCCACTTTTTTATCTAAAAAGTTTCCCAGAGGAAGTAGCATTTGAACTGAGTATTTGTGGTGCAATGTCCTCAAGTTAGTATCCAATCCCCAAAGTAAAATCACAGTTTTTAGCACTCAGTAAAATCTTCCTTTATTGTGTTTATTTTCTGGGTCAATTAAAATAAGCACTTGCTCTTAAAAAGCGCTATTTTTGGTGTTGGAACATGGTCTGGGCCTTACTGCACCTTTCTCACCCACTTGGTTTTAGAGATAAGTTGTAACCCAACAGGAAAGAAGAAACAATGCATGTGTGTCTTTCTAAAGAACCAATGAATGAAATAAAGTAAGCTCTTTGAGTTCAGGTCAGAAAGAAAGCTGTTAACAAGTAAGTCTTTTAGGTTTCTGGACCCAATTTCTAATGTGTGTGGGGGGATGGGGTTTCCCCACACATCCAACCAATACTCAGGATACCAGTTGGGTGTCCTAAAATTCAACTCAATTCTGAAACCATCTACCAAGAGATTGTGTCAGATTCTACAAGTTAAGGGTTCAGGCCTACAAGACTGCCATGCCCCCACCCCACCTCCATACCTCAGACAACAATCACAAGCCCAGGTTATCAGCAGTGTTTCTGACAAACTCACTAGAGACAGGAGCTTCCAACAGTCCCCTCCCTGGTGTTCAGACACCAGTTCAAAGTCCAGGTTGTCACCTGTACTTCTGACAACTGGCTAAAAATCAAAGGTTCCTACAGCCCTCTTCTGGGGTTTAAGTTGCTAGAGTGGCTCACAGAACTCAGAGAAACATTTTTCTTACTAGATAACCAGCTTATTATAAAAGGATATATCAACAGATGGAGATATACAGTACAAGGTATGGGAAAGTGGCTTAGGATTTCAAGAACCTTAGGCATCCTATTGTGTATTCTGGGAAAAAGGAAGATGAAAGAAAAAAGAAAAGCCTTATTTCTTGTTTAGTCAGCTCCTTAAACAGCCCTTCTGGAATGATTACACAATATTTCTACTTACATATTATATGGGCACTTCTAGCTACAAGTGAAATAGAAAATTGGTGGCTAGAGATGGCATTAACTGAGAAGAAAGAAACAGGTTTTGAGTCAAAGAGAAAAACCAAGATTTCCATTTTGATACTATTAAGTTTTCGGTGCTTAAAAGGCAAAAGTATTAATTGAAGTTGGCATAAATTTAGGAAAGAGGTTAGGATTAGGGTTATAACTGAGACTATATACAGCTTGTCTACAGCAAAAAAAATTATCCTTTTAGCAAAAAATTATCTCCCGCTTTCTCTCTCTCACTTCGAACTGACACGGCTTTTTATCTGAATCATGGCATATATCCCTTTCTAACTTATAGAATAAACTATGTGTACAGTAGTAGTCTATTTACAAAGCACTGAAGTCTAAATCACATCCTTGCATTCTATCATAACAGGATTTACAACCAGGAATCTGAGAGTGGATAAAACATGCTATTTGCATTGATCATATAGCCTTAGTTCATGAGAATTTAGATTTTAAAAAATAAACTGAAGGGATTTAATAACATCTATATAGTAAATTGTTGATGGCTGTTTATAAGTGATAAAATAAAAAGACACTGAAGATGAAAAAAGTACTTATTTTATCAATACATCCATCTACCTACCTATCCATCCTTCTATCTCTCTCCTATTTAGCCATTGTCTATATATAAATATTATATTCTATATCACTATATATGTGCTATAGTGATTCATAAAATGCCTTTTTTTGGAAATGAAATCTGAGATAATACATTTACAATAAAAGTTGCTAGAATTTATTTTTCATAATCACTTATCTTTAAAACAAGGAGTTATTTTTATTCCAGTTTAGATAAAGAAAATGGGGATCACTGAAGCTGGGTAAATTATCCAAGTCAATAAGTTGCTAAGCTGTAGTTTCAAAATGGTTCTGTCCCTAAACACATTGCTAAAGTTTATGAGTTATATATCAAAATTGTCACTGAAAAAATGTTAATTTTAAGACTTATCAACTTCATTCAAAATATGAGTTAGTGGATCTTCCAAGCCAGGACCTACTGTTACTAACCCTATCCATGAAGCTCTATTGAAATTTTAAACACAAATAGACTTGCTTTATTTATAGTGTATTTGATTTAATTCAGGAAGATCTTTCTAATCTAAAAAGGAACAGCCTCACTCCTGTCAGAATGGCTATTATCAATAAATCAACAAACAAGTATTTGTGAGGATGTAGAGTGAAGGGAATCCTTGTGTATTGTTGATGGGATTGTAAATTGGTGCAGCCACTATGGGAAACAGTATGGAGGTTCCTCAAACAATTAAAAATAGAACTACTTTATGACCAACAATTCTACTTCTGAATATTTATCAGAAGAAATCCAAAAAATTAATTCAAAACAAATCCAAAACATTAATTCAAAATGAACCCCTATGTTCATTGCAGCATCATTTACAATAGCGAAGATATGGAAGCAACCTAAGTGTCCATCAACAGATGAATGAATAAAGATGAGGTGGTGCATATATACAATGGAATATTATTCGGTAGTAAAAAAAATGAAATCTTGTCTTTTATGACAGCATGGATACGGATGGGCCAGAAAGTATTATGCTAAGTGAAATGTTAGAGAAAGACAAATACCATATGATTTCAGTTGCATGTGGAATCAAAAAAATAAAATAAATGAACAAACAAGAAGCAAACTCATAGATATAGAGAAGAAGTTGATGGTTACCAGAAGGGAGGATTGGGTGAGAGGATGGGTAAAAAATGTGAAGAGATTAAGGAGCACAAATTAGCAGTTATAAAAAAAATAGTCAGAGGGATGTAAAGTACAACATATGGAATATAGTTGATAATATTTCAATAACTATATACGATGTCAGATGGGTACTAGACTTACTGGGGTGATCATTTCTCAAGTTATATAAATGTCTAATCACTATGTGGCACACCTGAGCTAATATAATATTGTATGTCAACTGTAGTTGAAAAAATAACAAAAATAATTTAAAATAAAATACAAAATAAATAAAATCTGCTATTCTAGAGCTCAGCTAAGGAGTAAAGTTTCCTTGCTTTTTTGGATCAATGTCATACTTCTCAAACTTCTAATATGGCTCATTTTATTATGCAGCGAGACCCAAACCTTCTAAGGAGCCTTGCACCATGGTTGGAAAATGAAGTTAAGCCCAGAAATATGAGCAGTGTCTGAATTCCCATTTAAGGAAGAGAGCACTGAGTAGGAATCAGACTTTCTGAGGCATGACTAACTTGGGGATTAATACATGGTGTGATCAGGAGTTAGCACTTCCATATTTCTCTAAAATGAGAAAAATGGATTTATTTCTAAAGGTTATTCTAGCTTTGAAATTTATTTCTGATTGAAAGCTTTTTGGGATAGGTCAATAACTTATTGATTTCTCTCAAATGATAGACTCTGACAAATAGGATGCTCTCAATAAATAGTTATCAAAAGAATGAATGAATAAATGGAATTTCAGTTAATAAAAAATGAACTGGTGTTATCCAATCTCAAGCTGGCAAATGCATAGTATTGTTGCTCCTTCTTGTTCCAAACTCACCTTCTATTTAAATCCACTGCTCGATAAACATTCAATTTTTTGGTAGGATAAATGAACAAAGCAAGAATTGGATCTTTCTCCTTATCCCTTTCTTTTTTCAGGTTCATTACTAAACTATGTCAGAAGCATTTTCCTATTTCCCTCTACTCTCTAAAGAGCCATTTGTTCTTACTTTTCTTTAGCTGAGTATTAGCAATACCTCCTTCTTTTAAAGAGAGCCCCTAGGAAACATTGAGCAGTAGGCAGACATCTTTCCATCATTAAAATCCAACTCATACCTCATAAGACTGTCTTCCCATTCATCACCTTATCCTTAACTATCAATACCAAAACTGGACTTCAGGTGAGAACCTAATTACATTAAGGTATAAAGGGTGTATTATTTCCATAGTAACATAGGGTAAAAGCCTAGACTGCAGAAAAGGATCACAATTTTGGAATTTAGGCCTTGGAAAGGCGGAGGAAGCTCTGTATTGAGGAAGAATGCAGCATTAAGATTGAAGTCATGGTTCTCTTCTCATTCCCTGTAAAATCACCTAACTATGCAGCCAATTATATCCCTCAAAAGTAAATGAAGCCCTGATGATTTTAAAGTGCTGACATAGACCATTCCAGCTAAAAGAAACTTCAATGACACAGAAAACACTAAGTCAACTATGATAATTATGCTTTTAAAACCTTAATCTACTCCTTTACAAGCCATCCAGATAATCAGTTAAAACTAGGAAATACATTTTAGGAGACAGCTGCCTCATGGAAACATTGATAACAGAAACACAACTCTCATTTTACAAACTAAGAAAAGCTTGATAGAGGTTAACTGAAAATGAACCATGCACAGGACAAAATATATAAGGTCTATTTTGTAACCCATGAACACTGGTAAATGAATTGTTTCGATAGAAGAATCATGTTTATTATTGAAAGTAAACTTTCTGTGTATAGAACAGGAGTCGGCAAGCTTTTGAGATGGAAGAGCTGCCAGGGGTCAGCAAACTGTGGCTCTGAAGTAAAACTGAAAATGAAAATGAAACTATTATAGTTTCATTTATAAAATTTTTAAAGGCTATTATTCACATAATGGTGATTATGTAAAAATACATTTACGGCTCTGAAATAATTTTTAAATTGTTGTGAGGGACAGGATTGACTCTTCTGGGGGTTGGCAAACTTTTGAGATGGAACATACCCAAAGAGCTGCATGTGGCTCACAAGTTGCTGTTTGCTGAGCCCTGATATAGTACATCTCTTATACTCTTTCTCACATCCTTTAGGCTGATCTTTCTGCTCCACCATTACTGTGGCAACCCGCTATACACAAACGCAGCCTAAGACCACCTAGCCTCAACTAATATGAATGCATCTCTTGTTTTCTGTCTTGGGCATCACACAAGATGCAGTGACACAACTAACTAACCACTCTAGAACACGCACAAAACAAATAGAGGTCTGGGGTGTTTCTGCTTCCTGGGGCAATCCTTGACAAATAGAGAACTGAATGGAGCCAGTACAAACAGTCACCTCATTCATGTCTCAGGCAGATAATGCTGAGGGGTATTTCATACGGTTCTTTAGAAGGCCCTGAGTGGGATTGAGACCCAATCGCCTCAGTCATAACCAGCTCAATGATCTCCTTAGGATAATTTTCTCTCCTTCCCTGTTCCACTCTTTCATATTTTCCCCTTCTGGTTCTTGACGAGGAAGGTACTAGCACACAAAGCCTTGTGTCTGGTTCCAAAACAGCTGGTTATAAAAGTTGCGCTAAGAGTGGCAAAGGGACTGGTAGCTTGTCCCATGGCCGGGAAGAAGGAAGATTAGAAGATGGAAGGCAAGGAGTTCTGGGAAAGAGATATTAAGAATGGAAGCATGGGAGATGACAAATGTGAAGATTTTAATCACATGTGAATTCCAAGAAAACATCTGCAGAGTCGAGAACCGTATGATATCACTTGATATGTGGGATATAAAACTGAAAGCAACAAAAGAACAAGACTAACAAATAAAGAAACAAAAACTCATAGTTTAGTCGTTACCACAGAGTAAGGGATAAGAAAGGTGGTAGATGAGAGTAAACGGTCAAATATATGGTGATGGAAGGAGAACTGATTAATTTTTTTTTAAAATCATATCAAAAAAATTTTAAAAAGAAGACATCTTCGGTGGAAGAGGCAATACACAACCAATGCATGGGAACATACATCAGAAATATTTAACATTGATCCAACAAGAGGACATAACCCTAGTAAACATCTATGCATCCAACATAGTAGCTCCTAATTATATAAAACAGATTTTGACAGACATAAAGACAGAGATCAACAGTAACACTATTGTAGTACAGGATTTCAACACCCCATTGTCACCAATGGACAGATCCTCCAGATGGAAAATCAACACAGAAACAGTGGCATTAAATGACACTTTAGGCCAACTGGATATAATCAATATTTTTAGAGCATTTCACCCCAAAGCAACAGAATATACATTCCTCTCAAGTTCACATGGTACATTTTCCATGACAGACCACATGTTAGGCCACAAAACAGGTCTCAGTAAATTTAAGATGATTGAAATCATCTCAAGCGTCTTCTCTGAACACAATGCTATAAAACTAAAAATCAATTACAAGAAGAAAACTGGAAAACACACAAATACATGGAGGCTGAATAACGTGCTACTAAATAGCAAGTGGGTCAAAAATGAGATCGAGGAAGAAATCAAGATACCTCGAGACAAACGAAAATGAAAACACAACAACCCAAAATCGATGAGATGCAGTGAAAGCAGCCCTAAGAGGGAAATTCATAGGAAATTCATTTGTATCTAAAGAAACAAACAAATAAAAAATCTCAAATCAACAGGCTATCTTTACACATGGGGGAACTGGAAAAAGAACAGCAAAACCAGTCCAAAGGGAGTACAAGTAAGGACATAATAAAGACCAGAGCAGAAATAAATAAAACAGAGACCAAAAAAAAAAAAAAAAGCAATACAAAAGATCCATGAAACCAAGAGCTGGTTTTTTGAAAAGATAAACAAAATCGATAAACCCTTAGCCAGATTCACCAAGAAAGAGAGAAAGAGAGGACGCAAATTAATAAAATCAGAAATGAAAGAGAAGTGAAACAGATAGCACAGAAATACAGAAAATATTAAGAAAATACTATGAGAAACTATATGCCAACAAATTAAACAATCTGGAAGAAATGGATACATTTCTAGAAGCATACAATCTTCCAAGTCTGAACCAAGAACAAACAGAAACTCTAAACAGACTGATTATTACCAAAGAAATTGAATCAGTAATCAACAATCTTCCAACAAACAAAAGTCCTGGAACAGATGGCTTCACTAGTGAATTTTATAAAACATTCAAAAAAGAATTAATACCTATTCTCCTCAAAGTATTCCAAAAAATACAGAAGGAGGGAAGGTTCCCAAGCACATTTTGTGAGGCCACTATTACTCTGATCCCAAAATCAGACAGATATTACCAAAAAAGGAAACTACAGGCCAATATCCCTAACGAACATAGATGCAAAAATCCTCAACAAAATACTAGCAAACTAGATTCAGCAAAACATTAAAAAGATCATAGGGCCAGCTGAGTGGCGCATTGGTTAACAGCTGGCTTGGGACGCCAGCAGCCCCAGTTCGGATCCCACATATGAGGGCCAGTGACACTGCCCTCTACAGCTAACAACAGCTCCACGTGGAGCGGGGCTGCAAGCCCCGTTGATGGTGTAGGCTGCAGCCCCTGCTGCAGTGGGCTGCCATAGGCTACAGTGAGTGGCCGGGAGCCAGCGTGAGTAGCTGGCAGCCAGCGTGAGCTGCCAATAGCCACGGTGAACAACAATCCAGAGGCCGACGACCGATTTGCCTCACCCAGGAAGAGTGCAATGACGATACCAACATGGGCCAGTGAAGCAATGTCCTCTGCAACTAGACTGAAGAACAAAAAAAGACAGCAACTTGTCTGTTCCTGTTCCCCAATTCCCCAAAAGCTGTTCTCCTCCCCCAATTCCCCAATACAATCTTTAAAAAAAAAAAAAAATAAGATCATACACCATGATCAAGTGGGATTCATTCCTGGTATGCAATCTTGGTTCAATATCTGCAAATCAATTAACATAATATATCATATTAACAAAATGAGAAATAAAATACATGTGATTGTATCAATAGATGCAGAAAAAGCATTTGACAAAATCCAGCAGCCATTTATGATAAAAACTCTTAGCAAAGTGGGAATAGAGGGATCATGTCTCAACATAATAAAGGCCATATATGATAAGCCCACAGCTAACACCGTACTCAATGGGGAGAGACTAAAATCTTTCCCCTTAAGATCAACAACAAGACAAGTCTGCCCACTTTCACCACTTTTATTCAACATAGCTCTGGAAGATCCAGTCACAGCAATCAGACAAGAAAATGAAATAAAAGGCATCCAAACTAAAAAGGGTGAGGTAAAATTGTCATTATATGCAGATGACATGATACTATACAGAGAGAATCCCAAAGACGCCACCAAAAAGCTGTTAGAACTGATAAATTTAGTAAAGCAGCAAGATATAAAATTAATATTCAGAAATCAGTTGCATTTGTATACACCAATAATAAACTATTAGAAAAAGAAATCAAGAAATCAATTCCATTTACAATTGCTTCAAAAACAATAAAATAGCTAGGAATAAAATTAATGAAATAAGTAAAAGACCTGTACTCAGAAAATTGTAAGACACTGAAGAGAGAAATCAAAGATACAAATAAATGGAAATACACACCATGTTCATGGATAGGAAGAATTGATATAGTTAAAATGTCAATACTACCTAAGGAAATATATAGTTTCAATGCAATTCCTATCAAACTAGCAAGGACATTTTTCTCTGAAATAGAATGTATAATCCTAAAATTTATATGGAACCATAAAAGACCCCGAATAGCCATGGCAATCTTGAGAAATAAGAACAATGTGGGAGGTATCATGCTACCCGACATCAAATCATACTACAAGTCTATAGTAATCAAAACAGTATGGTACTGGCATAAAAAGAAAAAAAACAGACACATAGATCAATGGAACAGAATAGAGAGCCCCCCAAAAAAACCCAACCACATATGGTCATTTAATCTATGACAATGGAAGCAAGAATTTACATTACAGTAAAGACAGTCTATTTAATAAATTGTGCCGGGAAAATTGAAGTGACACATGCAAAGAAAATGAAAATGGACCACCTAATTACACCATATAGGAGAACAAATTCAAAATGGATTAAAGACTTAAATGTAAGACCTGAAACCATAAAACTCCTAGAAGAAAACATAGGGACCAAATTTGCACAGTATTATTTTGAGTAATGTTGAGTAATATTTTTACTGATATATCTCCTCAGGCAAAGGAAATTAAAAAAAAAATTTAAACATATGAGATTACATCAAACTTAAAAGTTTTTTCACAGCAAAGGAAATCTTCAATAATACAAAAAGGCAGCCTACTGAATGGGAGAATATATTTGCCAACAATATATCTGATAAGTGATTAATATCCAAAATTTGTAAAATACTCATTCCATTCAACACCAAAAAACCAAAAACCCTAATTAAAAAATGCACAGTGGGTATGAGAGACATTTCTCTAAAGAGGACATACAGATGGCCAACAGGCATATGAAAAAATGTTCAACCTCACTAATCATTAGAGAAATGCAAATAAAAACCACAATGAGATACCACTTCACTCCCGTCAGAACAGCTATCATCAATAAATCAACAAACAAAAAATGCTGGCAAGGTTGTGGAAAAAAAGGAACCCTGGTGCATTGTTGGTGGGACTGCAGATTGGTGCAGCCATTGTGGAAATCAGTATGCAGGTATCTCAAAAAACTGGAAATGGAACTACCTTAATGACGTAGCAATTCCACTCTTGGGTATCTATCCAGAGAAACCCAAGACACTAATTCGAAAAAATATATGCGCCCCTATGTTTGCAGCACTATTTACAATAATCAAGACTTGGAAACAACCAAAATGCCCATCAGTAGATGACTGGATTAAGAAACTGTGGTACATTTATACAATGGAATATTACTCCACTATAAAGAAGAATGAAATCTTACCATTTGCAACAATATGGATGGATCTAGAGAACATTATGTTAAGTGAAATAAGTCAGTCAGAGAAAGACAAATACCATACAATCTCACTTATATGTCAAATCTAAAGAACTGAATAAATAAGGAAAGTAAACAGAAATAGTCTCAGAAATAGATACAGAGGAAAAACTGATGTTTGCTAGATGGGAGGGGGCTGGGGATGAGGGAGAAGGGAAGGGATTACACAGCATAAATTGGTAACTACAATATTGCCACAGGGATATGAAAGATAGTTTGAGAAATATAATTAATAATGTTGTAAATATTTTGTGGGGTGTCAGGTGGTCACATGTCTTGTTAGGGAGACCACTTCATGGACGGTATAGAAGCTTGACCACTGCACTGTACACCTGAAGCTGATGTTGAATAATATTGTATATCAACTATAATTTAATATATATATATAGTCATGGGATGTGGAGTATAGTGTGAGGAGTGGAGTCAGTGCAATTGTAATAGACATGTATGATTTGGGGGGGAGTGGGGCAGTGGATTGGGGGAGGGGGTTGTCACTTTGTGAGGGGTAAAAAGTATAACTATTGCATTGTTTTTTACACCTGAAACTAAAAAAAAAGAAATGTTTACCAAACATGTCTCCACAAAGAAGGTAAGTTTTCCAACAGAACTTAGATCCTTGTTTGGCAGACATTTGAGCCTATAGTTATAAGACATTTGAGCCTATAGAACTCAACACCTAAATGTCCAAATGTCTACACGTGTTCTCAGAGGGAAAAAAATTCTATAATGACTATTTCATGATGACAACTGTTCCCTTGTTCTGCTTAAGGCTTTAATTGTTAGTGTGCCTGACACCAAATCATCTGAAAGTTTTAGAGATATGTCATGTCATAGCTTTGTGTACTCACTCATACACACCCTGTTATAATCCCTTGAATGATAGAAAAATATAAAGCAACATAGAATTATGTGAGAAAAACCTATATATTTAAGATTTCATAAAAGGAAAAGATTATTGGGATGAGATTAGAGATGAATTTCTAACTGGTTTCTGAAGGAAAAGAAAATTGGGGATGACAAGGAGCAAGAGCAGAGTTAAAGGTACATAGGAATAGAAATAGCATGTATGGTGGGAAAGAAAATCTCATGAGTACTGAATTCTTTGTATGGGACAGGTCATATTCTAGGTCATACCCCGCCACACCCTTCCCCAGCCGAAGTCCTACTCAGCCTTTCTCATTTCAGTGAAAGTCATATCTATTCTTATAGGTGCTCAGGTAAAAATTTGGAGGGCTATCTATCTACAAATCTTGTGGGCTCTACTTAAAACATATATCCTGAATCTAGCACTTTCTGTCACATTTACCCAGTCGTCTCTTCTAACCCACAATCATGGCTCTCCTGGACCACTGCTATAGTCTCCTAGTTGGTGTTACTGCACCTACTCCTCCTCTCCTACAGTCTCTTCTTCCACAAGAAGCCAGGGGAACGATTCTTTAAAATCCCAAGGCAGGTAATGTTACTCTTCTAAACAAAACTCTCTAATGCCTTCTCTGGCTTCACAAGGACTGGCTCTTCTCCCTACTACCTCTCTAATCAAATCACCAACCACTCTCCATTTGACAGGGTTTGATACATAGTAGGCAGTTAAAAAATATATAGTGAATAAGTGAATTGATTACTTTAATTCTTTCAAAACCCTATGATACAGATAGTACTCCCCATTGTGCTAAGAGGAAACTGCACACAGAAATGTTAAATGGCTTTACAACAGTCAATAGCTAATAAAACTTATAATTAAATTTATAGTCAGACTTCAGAGTCTACATTTTTAATGACTATTTTATACTGCCTTTTCAGGATGGGATTATAAGAAGAGGAGACATAAATGAGCAGAAATTGCATTTTAGCAAGTAGTAAGAGTTAAGGTTTGATAAACTATATTTTCATACTAGGACATAACATAAAAGTTCTCATACTTAAATCCCTCATTTATTACATGCTTGACTCAGAGGTTACAGGAAGTTTATTTCAGCCCATAAAGCTAAACTTGAAAAGAAATTAAAGATAATTATTGCTGAGATTGTAAATGTTACATATTTTACTTTATTACAATAGTTACAATAGCATAAAAAGAATATCTTGAACATATCTTCCATTAAAAATACTAGTATTTAAGTGCTATTTGAAAATTTTACAATTTCCACAGAAAAGTTAACTGTAACTGACTTTAACAGAGGAAAAAAAAATATTGTAAATATAATTTAGGAACTACTATCTGTTGATGGCTATAATTTGGAAGTGCATATGTAAGAAAATGTGTTCATTTCCAGAGTCAGTATCATACTCTTCAGAATGATATTAACCAGCCTGATAAAGATGGGCTGTGATCTCAACTTCAATTATTAGCTAGAGTCATCTCTAAATATTTAGTATTGAATGATACCCTAAATTGTCTTAATTTAGCTGAGATACATCATCTGAAAAGCTAGTATGCATGCAGGTGGTGGATAAATGATAAATTAATTTTTTTAATCCTAAACAATGTGTTAACTCAATAACCTTTTTGAAAACATAGATGCTATCCTCAGCTACACCAAAAATTATTTATGAAGCATTTCCTATCTATGATTTTCATTTAGCAAATAAGACAAATTAATTATGTTTTCACTTTATGTGCCGGTCCCATGCTCTGCATGCTTAGACTCCAAAGTATACACTTTTTTACATTGCACTCACTTTAAAAACCTTTTTCCACCCTTCAAATTTCATCAGTAAGTAATTGTTATTAAGTTGTTTTAAAGTCAGTTTTGTCTCTCCATATATGTGATAAGCTTCACTGGGGCTTATATTCTGTTTTACCTTTCTTTGCACCTCCAACAGTACCAAGTTCATAGTTTGTGATTCATTAAAAAATTAAAGATACAAATATTACCTTGTTTTAACTTTCACTATATGAGGAGAAAGCCAAATAAAAGTTAATTTAATCAGCACCTATATAGAACGAAATGCAATGATACTGCATTTATGAAAAGTGGATGTTTCAATTCAAAGATACAGCTTTCAGGGGGAGGAAAAAAAGCATAATGGGGCCCTCATTACCCAGAGTGATATGCAAATAGTATACTGTTTTTTGTTTTCCCTTCCAACATATAAAGAGCTTGAAATTGTTATTCCCATTATTTTTAACAAGAAAGAAGCTAAATAAACAAACTGAAAATCAATAACTTTTCTTAGACACAACACAGAACTGAGGTCACAGGACAAATAGCCAACTCAAAATCTAGGGAGATAGGAGAATACAGAAAGTAAAGAAAGTAACAGATGAGACCTGCTAACATGGAGCAGAAACCTCTGGAAAAATAAAGTGGTTGGAGGTGAAATATTTCCAACCAGTCTCGCAAGGGGACTTTGACAACTTAGATGGTTTTATCTCCAGGAATCCTAGCTGGTTCTCTACAGTGATGACTTGTGGCACTAGCAAAGGGAGAGTAACCACTGTGAAATATTTTCATACCTTTTTCAATAAGAAAAACCTACTCCCCAGGGGGACAGACTCGATCAGACTTTATCCTATTTGAGGTAGGGGCATCTCTCAGATTCCAGTGCATTCTAATGGGGTGGGATTGGAAAAACTAAGAAACACTTGTGAAGGTCACAAACAAGAGACACAGATTCATTTAAACACTGAGATATAATCATATGTTTACAGAATACTTCCTCTCTCCTATACCTTACCACAACCCCAATACAGTAAATACCAGTGGATTACAACTGAAAGAGGCTCAAAATGCAGGGTCTGTCTCAGGAGGAGATCTGAGGGGAGCACAAAGACATCAAGAGACAAAAACAAGAACACTAGAAGATACTGGAACCTACAGATACATCCAACATTAAACATAACCCACTCCTAACCTGGTTAACGTACTTTCTCACAATAAAGGCCCATTAACCCCAGTTCCTTTTACCCAATACACCATGTCTGGCTTTTAACAAAACATCACAAGGCATACTAAAAGTCAAGAAAAAAGTCTACAGAGACAAACAAGTATCAAATTGAGATTTGAGACAGATTTTTGGAATTATCATAGAGGAAATTTCAAATAAGCATGATTAATATATTAAGGTCTGTAATGGAACTAGTTGTCAACATGCAACAATAGATGGGTAATATAAGCAAAAGGATGGAAACTCTAAGAATCCAACAGAAATATGTACTAGAAATCAAAAATAGTACAGTGGAAATAAATGATACCTTTGATAGGCTTATCAGTAGACTGAACAAAACAGAAGAAAGAATCAGTGACCCTGAAGATAGGTTAATAGAAACTCCCCAAACTGAAATGCTAAAGAAAAACAATGATAAAAGCAGAACAGAACATTTAAGGACTGTGTGGAAATCACAAAAGGTGCAACATAAGCATAGTTGGAATACCAGGAGGAGCGGGAAGACATAACAGACCTGAGTAAATAACTGGACTTAAAATGGCCTAAATTTTTCTAAAATTAGTGACAGACACCAAAACACACATCCAGAAAGGTTAAAACATACTAAGCAGATTAACTACCCAAAAGTCTACACCTAGGCAATATCATATTCAAATTACAACAACCAAAACCAAAACCACCCTACCATTGTATTAAATTTCATTCTGATTTAAAATGAGATTTCTAAACATTATTTTTAACAGAGTACTGTCTTGAGGTTAAATGTTATGTGGAAGCCCAACATGTAAAACAGATTAAAAATATGAGAGGCTGGACTTGTTTAAGGAAGTTTGGTATGGAGAATATAGCACTGCTGACCTGTCTCATACACTCATACACTTCATATTCTGAACAGCCCCTTCCAGTAAAAACATAATGTGAGCTACATGTGTTATTTAAAATCTCCTAGGAACCACCTTTGCAAAAAATAAAAAGTTTTAGGTGAAATTTATTTTATAACAATGTTTTATTTTATCTAATATATTATTTCAATATGTAATCAACATAAAATCTATTACTGAGATATTTTACATTATTTTTCTTCTATTAAGTCTTCAAATTTGGTGTACATTTTTAGTTACTATACATCTCAACTCAGATGCTTAATTTTCAATGCAAAAGTGTAATCTTTATGAAGATCTCAGAAAAATCAGAGTTGAAAAAGTATTAATATATTTACATGCCCATGTTTGAAACATAATTCTTTTCCAAACTAAAATGAGAATCCACTTTAATTTTTTATTTAGATTAAGTAATATCAAAATCTAACATAGAATTAAAACGTTAAGCAAAATGAAAATTTAAAATTCTGTTCCTGAATTGCACTAGCCACATTTCAATTGTCCAATATCCATGTATGGCTTGAAATTGCAATATTGAACAGTGAAGTTTTAGAGCTTCACAGAGTGCAGCTTGAAAAACACTGGCCTAATCAAAATACTTCTTAACACTATAATTTGGAGGCCAATGCACTACTTTCTAAGAAGCATTCTGCTTAATATTTGGCATCTGGGTGCATTGATACAATCCTGTTCCCGTTCCTAACCTATAAAGTGAGTTTCAGACTACAGACCTTGCTAAATTCACTGTCTTTATATCCTGTGAAGATTCTGGGAATCGAGCTAGCTAGCCAAAATTTCTCTGGCAGTGCTCCCTTTCAGCACACATGTTGCTTTCAAAATGTGAGCACAGCATTACTCTGAGATTGTTCACCCAGAGAAGGCAAAGTCAGCTCCTTAAATTAATCAGCCTAACATGGAAGACATAACAAGTATGAAATAGATTAGACAGGAATTATTCCCCAAAGGTTTGTCAATCCACCAGCTTAAAGCAAACCTGATCACTGTTCTAACAGTAGCAGATAGTTGCTAAAGATAGGAAAAAATCAAAAGACAAAACTCCCAAATGGATTGTTAAAAGGAGGGAATAAGAGTTGCATCTGCAAAAGCATAATCACAAACTGAATTATAATTTCAAGCAATGTAGCCTAATTGTGGCCAACAGAACGTATAGTAACATGAAATGAAACAAATGAAATTAATGCTGTCTTAGTTGAGGCTACTGTAGTTCTTGAACTGTAAAAGTAATTCTTCAGAAAGCACTAAATCTTGAAAATGGTGGGCATCTTTTCAAAGGATGGGTTTCACTTGGAATTTTAATTGTTAAAATACTGAATCTTTAACATGGAGCTACTATTGGGTTGTCAAAAAAGTCATGACACATTTTTGCAATGAAAAACAGAAAAAATACATCATGACTTTTCCGACAGCCCAATAGTAAAGGAAGAGATGGGAGGAATTCACTATGGAACATTCCTCTTAGTCTCTCCTCTTTTCTGTCTTGGTCCAGCTGTCTCCCATAAAGGAGACCTAATCTCACTGTATTTTGCATAAAGTAATGAGTAAAGTGGAAGGAAGTGCTATTTAATGACATTAGAAACAATACAGATTAAATATACGGGGTGTGATTTAAAAAAAAATCCAGTGAATGTTTAAATAAAAAAATTTATTACAGTAAGACACATTCTCATTAATCCCCTTCAAAATAATCCCCCTCGCTTCTAATACATTTATCCCATCATTCTTGTCACTTTCTGAAGCAGTTCTGAAAGTCCTCTTTCGTGAGTGTCTTTAGTTGTGCTGTCATGACTGCCTCGATGTCCTGAATCATTTTGACTTTTGGGAAGAGCCTGCAGTCATACAGTGCCAGATCCAGTGATTAAGATGGATGAGGACACGCTGTAATGTTTTTATTTGACAGAAATTGCTGTACCAGAAGCGATGTGCCTCATGGAGCGTTATCATGATGGGGGATGAAAGTGTTTGCCCATTTCATGTTAATGCATTTATTGTGATCCATGATTTACAGCACACTTTAAAACACACCTTCTCTCAACAGTACCTCACACTCGAATGACTGCACTGAACAAGTTGAAACTTGTCACACACTGTTACTAAGGTTCAATGCACTGCTCCCTGCTGGATATCACTCAGCAGCTGCATTCAACATATGTTTTGATCAAACCTGATAGATTTCAAAGAATCACATTGGATAGTATCTATGTGATTTTACTTTTTCTACTGTAACTATAATTTTCTCCTAGCCATTAGAGTTATTTTTTAAAATAATTACAATATCTGATCACATCAACCACTTTTCATAAAAAACATTAAATCCCCCCAAATCCTGAGCATCATAGTCAAGACTCTTCACAATATGTTTTCAATCTTTCTTTCTAGATATATCTAACATTCTAATCTTTACCCAAAGATTAAATCAAAATTCATAAGTACCACTATGGTAAATTTACTGACTAATAAAAATCTATAGTAGACAGCTTTGGTGTGAAACAGGCTCTCCGAGAGCCCCTGCTGTGTTTTTTGCTTTCTTCATTAGATCCTGGCAAGGTACAGTGAATCCCAAAAAAGGTTCTGGGCTGGACAGAGCAGAGGGCATATTTGAATGACTAGGGTTTTACTGTAAAATGGAATATTGAAACAGCATTTCAATATTTTAACACTCACAATCGCTATCTCAGCTGAGTGTCAATCTAAAAATGCACCCTGAATTATAAAAATTTCAGGCTTGTAATCATTCCTCATACAGAGGATCAAGAGTAAATATTTCTTGAAATGAGTAAAATCCAAGTAGTCTACGAATTTTCATACCTCTCAATGTTTGCTCATAAGATTTTTTAGTTTTTCCACTATCAACCTTCCACTTATCTTTTGTCAATCAGCTGCAACACTAGCTCTGTTCTTGGCCTTCCCAGATCCCTGTAGTTGGAATTAATGGCTGTCATCTCCTCAGGGTATATCCCAACACAGCTACCATAGGAAGACTTTAATTACGGTCATTTCTATACGTGTTTAGGACAGAGTATATGATTTGTTCATTTTGTAAATCTATAATGGGAGCCTCAATGAATGCCATCTCATAATATTGCCAAATAAATACATTTAAGAATTCACAAATGCTAGATGAATAACCACAGTGAATATTTATACCCATTGAAGACAGCTAAAAACAACTTTTTTATGTATATTAAATTAATGAGTTTATTCTCTTGGAAAAGATAAGGTATTGGGAGCACAAAGGAGGGAAATGGAAAACTCAAAGCTGCTCTTACAAGGTGAGAGCTATAGACTAATACTAAGCCCCATTTTTACACTTTTATGTTTCACCTCATATTACTTTAATAATTCAGAGTGGTTTAATTTACTTTTAATAGTGGAATAAATACTATAATGACCTTTTCACTAGAAAGGAAAAGAAATGTAATTTGTTCCTATTGTAACACTGAGTGCTTTTTCTCAACTTTCTGCTGACTAGGTCTTCCAAGGGCATGCTAAAGTAACTTGAAATCAAACTTCGTTAATGCAATGATGTCAACTTGCAAGAAAAGTGTAAGTCTGTTATATTTCTTTTCAAGATGACCTTCCTGTAACTCCCATTTTGCTGTTATATTTTTCACATATTTTATGTGTAAAAATTCACTGAACACTATAAAAATTATTCCAATTTAGGGCAAAATTGCCCTTTTAGTTGCGTGAAGAGAACACGGCAAACTCACATCCATTAAGGCTTACTTTCCAACTCTTTTCAAGATACTCACTGCATTAGTGATTAGAACTCAGTTTTGAATTACAGTTTCTAAAACACAATACACAGTTCCTGTTCTAGCCTGTAAATCCTCAGCTCCATATTTATTTGCTTCTGAGACAAAATAGGGTAATTTGGTAAAAAGTGCTCTATCGTTATTTTCTTATCAATTCTTCATTTGTTTCCAATCTCTAGTTTTCCAATTCTCTGTTACAAATTTCTAAAGGAGCTGTGAATGATGAATCTTCCATTGGTACTTTCCATTTTCCATTTTTTGACTTATTTCAGTGTAATCTCTTCTAATGATTATTATGTAGCTGCATGAGGTTTCCACCAGCACAGGTAATAGAAATGACTTACAGTGTGGGTTCTATCATCTATATCACCTACTTTCCCTTATGGTAAACAAATGATGACAAATTTATTTCCTGTACCTTTGTTTCCCCTTTATACCTCTGATGCATATATACACCAAGTAAGGGAAAAATGTAATGTCCCCTTAAAAGTCTTCCAACATCTCATTTCCACAATCCTTATCTTTCAGTATGGTATGCTATTTTGTTACTAAAATAGCTGTGGGGGCAAATATATTGTTAGCTCATAAGTCTTTTTTTAAAATTGGTATACATGTATTCTTCAGTTTTTAGTTTACCAAAAGTTAATGAAATCACAACTTTTTCAGTACATTTTTGTAGCTCATTTCATGTACCCTTAAAAGTGCCAAATTTTGGGGGCCAGCTGAGTGGCTCAGTGGATTAAGAACTCGCTCAAGAGAGCAAGCTGAGTTCTGAGCAACAGCAGTTCGATGCCCAGCCTGAGCTGAGCTGATGCTGAGCTGCCAACAGGTGGCAGGATGGTTCAACTAAAAAAAAAAAGTCACATTTTTAAGAGTTTAAATCATTTTTCTTTTTCTTTTTCTAGGGTGTTTAGAAAACAAAGTGAGAATCTTAGTAGGAAGGAACACCTTAAAATGAGTTTATGTTTGAGTAGCCGAGTATGGATTAAAAGGCATTTTATGTCTAACAAATACATGTATACAGTTTCTGTTGCAAGTTAAGCCTTTTGCTTCTTGTTATTAAGATGAAAATAATTTACAGTATTCTCTAAAAGCTTGTGCCAATGTAAAGCACATCAAAATTTTACTGAAACAGATATATTTTCTTCCATATTCTATCTTCCATATTCTCTATATACTTTATCCTGAAATGTGACAGGAGAAAAATATAAAAGAGACTCTAAAAGTTATTTGTAACCAGTGAGTACACTAAAACAAATGAATCCTTTCTAAATCTTGGTCTTAAAATTTTATGAACAAGCATAAAAATAATTTATATAGATATGGATATAATTACAGATTAAAAATCTCAAAAAATTTACTAGCCCATACTCTTCCTTATAACCAAATGTGATACATTATAAACTTTCTTCTAGCAAAGGACTAGAAATTTCAAAAATTATCCTTGCTTAATCTTTCCAATGTTTTATAATTCAAGTCACAAAAAAATAACTTTATGACTAACACAGATTCTTTCTGCTGCAATTTAAACTTTTAGCTTCTGGTTTGTTATTGAGATGGAGACAATCACTATCCTTTTATAACTTTTTTATTGGATACTTAGGGAAAATGAAACTATTACCTAGGCTTCTTTTTGTTTTGTTTTATTCCAGTATGCCCAATGTTCATATTTTGATGGCAATCCCCTGGATAACCTATCATTCATCTTCTGATTTCAAATTTTGATTTTAAACATAGCAACTCAGGAATAAAGGCAGATTTATCTTTCAGTAGGTTTATGGGTAATTTGTTTTGTTTTTGTGTTTCTTTTGAGGGCCAGCTGGTTGAAGATATCTCATCCCACAGGGTTTACCTGTAAATATATTGTGATTGCTTCTCTCCCCTTCGTTCTCACTCTACCTTAATTCTTGTTATCCTAGCCCATTACAGTTAAAAAAAAAAAAGGCATTTTAAGAATACATTTTCCATTTTTCCTGTAAGCTAAGAAAAGGAAAGACATTATCAACAGACATTTCCTAAAAACAGTTCTAGTCTAAGCAAGACATTCAGCTGCCAGGCAATGCCTAAAGGTTCAGATTCTCAATATACAGAAACAAGGTGTCTGATCAGGATGCAGGGCTGTCTTACATGCAACCTGGAAGCAGACTAGCCTGAAGAAGATAAGCTATGATGTTCAGGTTCACTCCCCAATGACCTAGGTGTACTAAATTTCTTTACTAGTTACGAAGTACCCAAATGTCTCAATTCATCTCAGAGGTAAATAAAAGTTGCTTGATCTGCTTTGCACCAAAACCAAATTCCTGATCCAGTTCATCTCATATCCAGTTTTTAAAAGTGTACCTAAATTAGACAAGCTTCCCAATGAAAAAGGACATAATAAGCAGAATCAGTAGACTATAAGTCTGTCAGAACTAATGGCTCAGTCAATACATGAATAAAAATAATACAATTTCTTTCTTTTCGTTTCTTTTTTTTCTCTTTATTTTCAAGTGTACAAAGCAATCTAATAGACATTTATACTCCTCACCAAGTGATAACTCCTCCCAGTCTACTACCCATTTGACATCATATATAGCTGTTACAATACCATTGACTATATTCCCTATGCTGTACTTGATATCCTGTGACTATATATATATATATATATATATATATATATATATAATTATAGTTGACATTCAATACTATTCTACTTCAGCTTCAGATGTATAGCGCCATGGTCAGGCATCCACACAGTCCATGAAGTGATCCCCCTAAGTCCAGTGACCATCTGGCACCCTACATAATCTTTATGACATTATTGATTATATTCCCCATACTGTATTTCATATCCCCATGACTATGTTGTGAATAGCAATTTGAATTTTCTAATCTCTTAATTTTCTCCCCCATCCCTGCCTCCCTCCCATCTAGAAACCATCAGTTTTTTTCTCTATATCTCTGAGTCTATTTCAAATACCATTTCTTCTTAACACTCAATTTATAGCACAAGAATAAAAAACTCAGAATATGTCTTTCATTTATAACACTAAACACTTGCTTTTTCACAACAGGTTTGTCACCAGAACACATGTGTCATGAAAAACACTGCTAAATTTAACCCAAAAAGGGGAAAAGACACGCATGAATATAGTTGTCATTGGACACGTAGATTCCAGCTATGTGGTCATCTGATCTATTAACGTGGTGGGATTGACAGTGGAACCATCAAAAAAATTGATAAGGAGGCTGCTGAGGCAGGAAAAGTCTCCTTCAAGTGTGCCTGAGCCTTGGATAACCTGAAAGCTGAAGGTAAGCATGGCATCATCACCATTGATATCTCCCCGAGGAAATTCGAGACCAGCAAGTATTATGAGACTATCATTGATGCCCCAGGACACAGGGACTTTATCAAAAACATGATTACAGGCACATCTCAGGCTGACTGTGCTGTCCTGAGTGTTTCTGCTGGTGTTGGTAAATTTGAAGCAGGTGTCTCCAAGAAGGGGCAGACCTGTGAGCTTGCCCTTCTGGCTTACACACGGGGTGAGAAACAACTAATTGTTGAGGTTAACAAAATGGATTCCACTGAGCTCCCTTATAGCCAGAAAAGATATGAGGAAATTGTTAAGGAAATCAGCACCTACATTAAGGAAATTGGCTACAACCCTAACACAGTAGCATTTGTGCCAGTTTCTGGTTAGAATGGTGACAACATGCTGGAGCCAAGTGCTAACATGCCTTGGATCAAGGGATGGAAAGTCACCTGTAAAGATGGCAGTGCCAGTGGAACCACACTGATTGAAGCTCTGGATTGCTCCTGCCACCAACTCGTCCAACTGACTAGCCTTTGCATCTGCCCCTCCAGGATATCTAGGTGTGTAGTAGGGTTTACCATCTGATTTGTGAAAATGCAATCTATGATGTTCATATAATGAAGAAATCACTTAACGATGAACTTCTTGGAACATGTCCCCTTTGTTAAGCAGCGTATGGATATATATAGTTCAATGAATAAATTTTATATTTTAAAAGACATACTGTCTTTATATAAATAAGGTCAAACCTTACACATTGTTTAGGTCAAAGTAAACTTTTTTTGATGCTGCTATTAATAAGGGAGCTTTCAACCTGATTGAAATGGGGAGCATGAGATGCCCTTCAAAATTACTTATTTCCCAAACACTGAGAAAAGGTTTAGGAGTTATTCTCTCTTACAAGCCAAGAGAGATTTAGTCATATCTCCTATTAGTACACAAAGGTCATCAACATGACCTCCCCCACATTCTCACTTTATGCCCCAGCTGAGAATCTTGCTCCATGATTAACTGTATCAATATGGGGCAGCAGAGAAAAGTTACCATGTTGTATCATATCAGAAAGTACATTTCTCCCTATTTTAGAACTTTTTCCTGTGCTAAGCTGTCTTCTTGCCATTTGGGTCAATGAATTATTTCTGCCCAGGTGAACTATCAGGACTCTTTAGTAAACATAAACATCCTTTCATCTTCTCTCAAAATAAAACTGTATATATTTGTTATTAAAAATTTAATTTCCTCTGTAACTATGAAAAATATTGCTGATGGCATTTCATATCCAGCTGTCTGTCCCTTTTATTACCATATAAACCAACAAAGGCATCTTGAAATTAAGTTCCTTATCTTATAAATAATTAAGCTCCCAATTTCACTCAATTAATTTGTTACAACAGTGAAGTCTCTAAATTTAAGCACAAAAATCAGAAATTATCAAGATAATTATACAAAAGGAAAAAGCTAATACTAATATTTCTAGATATTCAGGTGAAGCAATAGGTGAGTAAAATTTAGGTTTATAAAAATTAAATTCAAAATGAGCTTAAAATCTTAATGGCATGAGTGAAGGAATTTCAAGAAATGAAATATATACATTTTTCTCAGGGATTATTACAATAATCAAAATGAAGTATTATACCTTTGACAATCACATCTTGATTACTATGTGATGCTTAGAGGTGTATTTCCTCAATTAATCTCATTATCATTCATGGCATCTGTTCCTAAATACTGTGAATAGATTTAAAATACTTTTTTACAAAATGCTCACCAAGATGTTCAGAATGCTGTCATGTTAATCAGAAAATATATAACTTTTAAAAAGGAAAATATTTTTATTGATGTTATGTAATATTGACAAGAAAATTTTATGATATTGATGAAATAAAGCTATTAGATATTGAAATATACTAGTTAGTAAAAATAAATCAGTAAATTAAGGAAATATGTATAAATCAGCAGAATATTTACAACAAAAATGAGGACAATTTCCCTGTAGATCTGGGAAATCAGGCACCCCTGTCCTGGACCCTGTCTTTAGAGGCTCCTGTTCTAACCTTACCCTGACCTTGCCTCTCCCACTGGGTGAGAAGCCAATGGAGCCAATCAGATGTGTCCACACTGAGCTTTCTGGGCCATACTCTGGATTCCAAGACACTTGAATATCTGCTTAAATTACTTGTGTCCACTTCTAAGGCCTATGCAATCCTCTTCCTGATTCTGTCTTCTTGAGGGAAAATTAGGCTATTTGTATGCCTCGTCATAGATTATAGTGTGTCTTTTTTGTAATACACAAATGCTGTCAAATGAAATGGTAGATTAGCAGGCAGAAAGGAGAACAGTATAAAATGAGTAGGGACAGCTCAGACATTTTACAGTGTGTGGCTCTTCTCTACTAGGCGACAAAACTCTTTTCCCTTTGCTTCACTGGCATCCGCTAGCATATTCTCATGAATAGCATGTCATAAATTGCCTTAACATATGACTTGCTGTGCCTTGCTGAGATTATACTTCTATTTTAACAAGAATTCCCAAGGTTTAACTCAGGATTTTATACATTATGGGAGAGAATCTGTGAGGTATCTTTTAGTAGCCATTCATATCACATTAAATAATGTTATGTCTGTAGGCAGCTGTAAAGCTCTAGGACCAGTATCTGCTAGGCTGCATTGCCTTGACAAAGTATAAATAATAGGTGCTGTCTCTTTCTTCATGCTAAATATCTTACAGCACTTATTCTTCTTAGTATGATGGCCCTCATGAATACCGTATTTTGCCATGTATAATGAGCACCTTTTTGCCCAAATTTGTGAGGGAACAATAAGGATGCACATTATACATGGATAGTACTGATTCTGTATCTATGTAAATATTTTTAATTATTTTATTTATGCTTATGAGTTAAAAGTGTAGCTCTAGAAATCAGTAACATCCATATGCAAAATAATACCCTGGAATATGATTATCAGTTTTGTTGAACTTACAATGCACTTGCAATGAAAAAAAAGCAACTTCAGTCAATGATTCAATGAACTGAAATAAAGATGTGAAAACCCAATTGTGTTGATAACCTGGTGGGCAAATCAGCCAACCTGCAACCTCTTGATGTGTCAGTAAACAAGCCCTTTAAGGCCCTAATAAAGAAAGAGTGACATCATGGATGCAGTCAGCTGGTAATGATTTAACACTCACAGGCAGAATCAAGAAAGCATCCATCACCCAGGTTTGTGATTGGATCCTAAGATCGCAGAATGGTGTCATGAAGGAAGTGGTTGTGAATTCATTTAAAAAATGCGGCATCAGCAATGCAATGGATGGAATACAGGATGATGAAATTTACTGGGATGAAGAAAGTGAGTCTTCAGAAGACACTGGTAATGTAGAAATTGAAGAAGATGATACTTCTGATATTGGCAGTGACAGAGTTTTGGGCCTCCTGTGATGCATAAATATTGTAGATTTGTTACCAGCACCTAAAATTTATTATACCTTATGTCTGTTTTTGTGTTTTGTAATTATTTGTTATGTAAAATTTCTTGTACCATAATTTGTTAAAATATAATACAAAACACAAGTACCTAAATATAAACAAATAAAAATTTGAATTAAAAAACTAAAACAAAAGATTTTTTCCCCTGAAAGTTTGGGCCAAAAACATGGGTGCACATTATACATGGGAGCACACTATACATGGCAAAATACAGTAGTTGGAATTCCATATCAGGCTTTCTTTTTGTGCACAAAATGAAATCTACATGTATTAGATGTCATCCTCAAAATTGTTCGTATTTTTTGAGTTCATCAAAGAATTATATTAACAGATAAACCGCACTGTTCTAAGTTCTACTGCCTGATAATTGATCACTGTGGAAGTTATGTACACTGGCTATTAATTCAAGAGCAATTAATGGACAGTAAAACTTACAGAGAAAGCTACATGGGCTGGAAGCAAGTATTTTTAGCTCAACACAGCTTTTAAAATCATCTAAATTTTAGGGGAGAAAAGAATCCCTGATGAACAGACAATATTCAACCACTAATAAACATCCCTATCACAATAATATCAAGATTCCAGCGAGCTAATATGGAATTAGTTCTGGTTTAATTGTGGAAAGGTTATGTTGCTTATTACATATAACCTTTTAGATGGTATTTATTTTATAAGACAAGAGAATATAGTACCTGAATAGTGGGCAACCCTATATAACCAAAGGCAGTTTCTCTAGTCAAAGCTCTCATCCTTTTTCCCTCTTCAGGAAAGTTTCTAGTTAAAGGAAGACTCGATGACAGAACTTCTATTTTGTCTCATCAAATGGATTTCTACTATGGCCTAAGTTGGAAATACAAAGGGAAAATGGAAGCTGAAAATATAATTTGCAGATTGGATTCAATCAAGTTAAAACTTAACACATTTCAAAAGCAATAAACCTTGCCCTGAAAATGACTACAATTTTTTATTTTTTGTATATTAATTTGAATATAATTATCCAGGCACATAAACTTGTAAGCTCTAAAACATAAATATTTCAAAATAAAAGATTATTCTAGTATAGAAATATGAAATATTTTCATGCATGTTAAGGTTTTGTTTATTGATAACTTTCAGTAAATCATTAATACTTTTAAATGAAATCCAGTAAAATACAATAAAATTTCTGGACTACTTTTATATCCCTAAAAGTTTAAAATTTAAAAAAAATTTCAGGAAAATATTGTTTGATAATATTAGATACTTTTGTGTTATGCAATCTAACACACAAGTGGGGCAAAAGTACTCCTTGACTAACATGAGTAAATGTTAGAATATTATAATAGTGCAAATGATGGGGAAATCTTTTAAGATTTCTCATTCTTCACATCAGGAAAATATTTAAGTATTAGGTTGTCATAAAAGTCATGATGCATGTTTGCAACAGACAATACTAGTTCATTTTTGGAAGTACTAGAATCATTCGCATCTATGTTATTGCTATGTCATTTGATAGCTGACAGTTCTAGCTTCATTCTAAAAAATAATTGAGCGACTTGGATGAGTTTTGGAGATTTTACAAGTGGAAGACAAAAGACCAAACTGTGTATTTTTGCCATATTTTACTGTTTTACTTCCATAATGGGAAGAACACACGTCAAGATTGTGAAAGTTGCATAAAATTTATGGTGACAATGCTCTATGAGAACGTCAGTGCCAATGATGGTTCATGAAATTCTGTGCTGGTGATTTTGATCTCAACGAAACTCCTCGGTCAGGGAGGCCCACCAAGGTTGATGACGACTAAATAAAGGCATTGATTGAGTAAAACCCATATTACACGACACAAGAGATTGCAGAAACATTAAGCATTCAAGTGTTCATGACCACCTAAAGAAGCTGGGATACCTAAGCAAGCTCAATATTTGGGTTCTGCATAAACTCAAAGAACTTCATTTGATGGCGCTATAAACATCTGCAATATGCTCATTAAACTTGAGGAAAATTATTCTTTTTTGAAGCGACTGATAACTGGAGAAGTGGATTGTTTACAACAATGTGGTGTACAAATGGTCTTGGACCCAACGTGATGATTCGCCTCAAACGACATAGAAAGCAGACATTCATCAGAGAAAGGTTTATGCTCTCAGTGTGGTAGGATTTTCAGGGTGTTGTGTTTTTCCAGATCCTTCTAGGGAACCAAACAATCAATTCGAATATGTACTGTCAGCAATTGGACAGTTTGAATGAATCCATCATCCAGAAACGTCCAGAGCTTGTTAATTGTAAAGGAGTTGTATTCCATCTCGACAACGTGAGACCATACACAAGTTTGATCACCTTTCAAAAATTATTGGAGCTTGGATGGGATCTGTTGCCACACCCACCAAACTCGCCTGACTTTGTGCCGTCAGACTTCCACTTGTTTCGCTCTCTTCAAAATTCCTTGCATGGTATAACGTTCAATTCAGTTGAGGCTGTAAATCAGCACCTTGTTCAGTTTTTCACAAATGAAGACAGGTCCTTCTATGAACGGGGGATTATGAAGCTCACTGAAAGATGGCAAAAGGTTATGGAGCAAAACGAGCAATATAACATTAATTGATCTTTGTTCTTTATATAAATAAATGACCTTTGAAAAACAGACAAAATACGTCATGACCTTTCTGACAACCCAATATATCTATATTTGTAGAGGGACTCTTTTCTAAAGTACCAATTCTGAGTTAGGTCAAGTATCTGAAGACTACATCTATAGATTACTACATCTATAGATTATATTAAAATTACCTTAATGAGAGAATGGTCACAAAAGTCTTAGTTATAGGCCGTGGTGGTTAAGTGCTGGCTTGGGAAGCCAGCGGCCCCAGTTCGGTCCCACATATGAGGGCCAGTGACACTGCCCTCAAAAAAACAAACAAAAACAAACAAACAAAAGTCTTAGTTATGATACAAAAATAATAAAACTTTTATAACCACAGCGTAACAATGTTTATGGAAAACATTAGTGCTTTTTAAATACTATCTTATTGGTTATAATTAAATGTGAAAATTACATATTAAGATAATATAAAGAGAATATTATTTGTTCTCTCTTAAACTATTTCCACAGAGTGTGGTAGGCAGGATTCTAAGATCGCCAGTTATTCCCACTCCCAGTATCCTTTCTGTAATACCCTCTTCTTGAGTGTGTGGGCTAAACCTGAGGCTTGCTTTTAACCAGTAGAATATGGCAAAGATGAAGAGATTTTGAAGATGTAATTAAGGTCTCTAATCAGTTGACTTTATTTTAATCAAAAGAGAAATTATCCTGGGATGACCTGACCTAATCAAATGGGCTCATTAAAAAAAAAGCTGGAGACCACAGAGACACTCCTGCAGGTATTGAAGAAGCAAGCTACCATGAGGTCTAGAGCTGTAAGGAAGTGAACTCTGCCAAAACTGAAGTGAGCTTAGAAGAAGACCTTGAGACTCAGCTGAGAATGCATCCCCAGTTAACCCCTTGACTGTAGCTGTGTGAAACACTGGGCAGTGGGACCAGATAAAGTGTCCATATTCCTGATGAAAGGAAACTATGATAAATTGTTTTAAGTCACTAAATTGGTGTTAATATAAACTAATATATAGGGAAATTGTGAAAAGGAAAAATGGATATTGAAATAAGTGAACAACCATATTACAAAGAATGTTCATAGGGATAACAAAAATCACTTTATTTACTTTGTAACACTTAGCACATTGATGTAGTTTGGATTTATGTGTTTATTTACTTATTTTATGAATTATCCACTAAAAAATATGTTTTTGGAAGATGTGGACTTTGCTTTTTTGTAGCCTTTGTTCTATCCTAAAAAATCTAAATAGTGTCTGACACATAATATGTGCTTAATATTTAATTGACTAATACTAAAAATAAATATATGGATATATATAATATGTATTTACATTGAGACTATAGATATGTCCAGAAGTAAAACACAAAATTTGAAAAGAATCGTTAATATGTTTTACTAAAATAAATACATTAACTGATCTTCTAATGTCATCCTTTTTTCTTTAATTTACTTTCCTCAGTCTGCAATATCACTTCCATCATGTTATTTCCCTGATACAAACAACCATGGCTCAACACTACACATGTCATTATAAGTGAACCATTCTGCCTGGTTGTAGAGGCCTTCCTTAGCTCCACCTTGTCTTTCCAACCTGATATAATTTAAACCCAGCTTTTCTGTATGTCTTGTCCAGCAGTTTTCCCCTTGCACTGTTAGTCCCCTGAGCCTCTGTGCATTTGCTCAATTTCTTTCTCAGTCCCGAATTGCTTCTTTCCTTCCTTCATTCATCTCACCTTCTCCACCCTTCAAAGTCAAGTTTAAACACATAAAATCTTGCCTAGTTACATTGTACCAAATGACAATTTAATCTCTCCAGTTATAGGTCAAACGCTCCGATGGCAGGACAGTGTAGCAGTAATTGTAAAACAGAAAACTGATGGACTCCAGACTGTACTAGTAATTATGTGACTTTTAATACATAATCTCTCCAAATAACACTTTCTACATTTGAAAAACATAATAATTTCACATACTTTACAGCTTGCTTCAACATTAATCATTTTAGCACAATTCCTGACATGTTACAGATTATTGCATATGAATCTTTTTGCACTTGTATGATTTTGTTCCTCCAAACAAATGACACAAATCAGCTCTCAATAAATATACAAACTATTTATTGCCCAATCAGTTTCATTTTCTTCAAGAATATTAGAACCATAACAGACAAAACATCAGATCCCATGGTATTAGAAATAATTTAACATAAAGTAAATCAATGCATATAAACCCTATTCTCATACACACATACACAGATCTATAATGTTCCATGAAAAGTTCTTTATGACCAAAACTCTCTCTCTCATTTATGATGTTCTTCAGGTTATGGCTTATAGGAATTATAAAGGAAATTCAGTTGAGCTCCCAAAAGCTAAGCTGACCAAAAAAAAAAGCCAACTGACTATAAAGACATATTTTTGCTTAATTTCAAATGAAAAGTACTTCTATTTAACCTATATTTTAATGTAACACATAAACTAGGATAGCTTATTTAGATTTAAATACATAGTTACGATATGTTCAATTTTATCTTAATAAGAGAAACATAGGAACATTAAGTAAAATTGTAAATTTGCAATAAAAAACTTTTTAAAAACCTGCCATAGGGAAAATGGGCAAAATCAAGTACTTCACAGAATAGTAAAATAAATGATAAATAAGTTCATAAAACATTCTTAACCACTTACAAAAATAGTATCTCACACATATCTTCTGGATAAAAAGGAAGTTAAAATGGCAACAATGATAGATTTTTTAAAAACCTGTGTATTTTCACCTGTATCAGGGTACAATAAAATATAAACGATTTAAAACTACCAATAAGAATGTTGGTATCCTCTTTTAGGATTGCAATTTGACACTTTGATTCAAGATCCTTAGGTCACATGGAATTAGATAAAACTTGCTGGAACAAGTATCAACTATACTGGATGATAAAGGAAAATTAAGACTTAGATGAAGTGGACAAATGCTCCATTCATTAATTTATTTCTTTAACAAGTATTTATAAAAACTACCATGCAAGAGAAACAAAATAAAAAATAAACAAATGGGACTACGTTGAACTAAAAAGCTTTTTCACAGCAGAGGAAAACAAAACAAAAAGACATCCTACTGAATGGGAAAAGATATTTGCCAGTGATACATCTGATAAGGGGTCAATATCCAAAATTTATGAAGAACTCATGCAACTCAACAACAAAAAAAACAACAATGCAATTAAAAATGGGCAGAGGACCTAAACAGACATTTCTACAAAGAGGTTATATAGATGGTGTACAGAAGAATGAAAAGACACTCACCATCACTAACCATCAGAGAAATGTAAATAAAAACCACAATGAGATATTACCTTACACCTGTTAGAATGACTACTATCATTAAATCAACAAACAAAATGTGTTGGCGAGGATGTAGAGAAGAGGGAACTCTAGTGCACTGTTGGTAAGATTACAAATTGGTGTAACCACTGAGGAAAACAGTATGGAGGTTTCTCAAAAGATTAAAAATAAGAGCTACTTATGACTCAGCAATTGCACTCCTGGGTATTTATCCAAAGAAATCCAAAACACTAATTCAAAAAAAATATGTACCCCTATTTTTCTGCAGTATATTCACAAGAGCTAAGATATGGAAACAACTGAAATGCCCATCAATAGGTGTCCAGATAAAAATAAAAAAAATTGGGGACATTTATATAATGGAGCATTACTCTGCCATAAAAAAGAATGAAATCTTACCATTTGCAACAACATGGTTGGACCTAGAGGATATTATACTAAGTGAAATAAGTCAGACTGCGGAAAACAAATACCATATGACTGACTTATATGTGGAATCTAAAGAACAGAATTAAACAAGCAAACAAAACAGAAATAGACTCACTGATACAGAGAACAAACTGATGGTTGCTAGATGGGAGGAGGGTTGAGGATGGGTGAGAAAGGTGAAGGGATTAGGAAGTACAGATTGGTAGTAACCAAATAGTTATGGGGATGTGAAATATAGAATGGGGAATACAATCAATAATGTCATAAAGATTATGTAGGGTGTTAGATGGGTACTGAATTTACTGGGGGAATCTCTTCATAGATTTTATAAAGGCCTAACTAAACTAAAATATTGAATGTCAATTATAAGTCCTGAAACTATTATAATATTGAATGTCAACTATAATTTTATACACACGACAAATACATACACACACACACACACACCCATACACATGATGTAAAGTACAGCATAGGGAATATAGTCAAAGGTATTGTAATAGCTATGTAAAATGTCAGATAGGTAGTAGACTTGGTGGGGTTATCATTTTGTGAAGGGTGTAAATGTCTAATCATTGTGTTGTTTTATACTCCTGAAATAAATACCATGTACTTTTCTAAGGGGCAAGCCAGCACTGAACATAAGGGAGAGAGAGAAAAAAAATTTTTTTATTTTGCAGACTTATATTCCACTGGTGACAGAAAAATTAAAAAAAAAAAATTAAATCAGGTGATAAATGTTGCAGATAAAAATAAACCAGAGAAAGTGAGTGGTCAGTGCTGGGGTGAGCAATTTTAAACAGATTGGCTTGGACACTTTTCAGTGAGGTAGTTTTATTTGAATAAGTATTTAAAGGAGGTGAGAGAGAGAGAGATCCACAAAGATATCTAAGGGGAAGACATTTTGGGGAAAAGAAATAACAAATGCAAATTTCCAGAGATAGACATATTTTTAATAAACCTCAAGCACCAGCAAGGAATCTAGTTGAGAGAAACAGAGAAGACAAGGAGAGTACAGGAAATGAGGCCAGAGAGGTAACAGGATCTAGATCATTCGGGACACGTGAAAATGGAAATGGAAATGCCTTGGAGTAAGTTCCCCAAGAAACTGAGTATGTAGATAGAAGAGATTATCAAGGATTAAGTCTGGAACATGCCTATGATAATACCCTTCTATGTAAGAGACATACCACAAAGGATTTTGAGGAATAGACAAAATAGATGGAAGGAAAACAAGGGAACTAATTTATTCTAAAAGCCATTAAAGAATATGTTTCAAGGGCCGGCCCAGTGGCACGGTGGTTAAGCGCTGGCTTGGGAAGCCAGCGGCCCCGGTTCGGTCCCACATATGAGGGCCAGTGACACTGCCCTCAAAAACAAAAACAAAACAAACAAACAAAAAGAATATGTTTCAAAGAGAAGAAATGAATATGTTGATGAAATCTACTGAAAGGTCAATGTGATTTGATATGAAGACTGCCCACTGAATTTAGCATTGTGGAGATCATTCGTAACTGAAAAGACTGAGTTTAGTGAAGAGGTGGGAACAAAAGATATAAGAGAAAGAACCTGTGGCAGCTTATTGTGGAAAAATATCATTGGGAAATAGAGGGGGTAAATGTGGTCACACTTGATGGTTGATGAGAAACATTCAGTAAAATGGAAAACTCAGCAATTCCTTAGATAGTGGGAAGATTTCCTGGAGGACTGTCCTTGAATAAAAGAGATGGGATGTAGAAAACAAGTAGGAGTTTTGCATTGTTATGGGAAACTAAGGAATGACCTGGAGGTGTGTACTTCTTCTTGTGATGAACATAAACAGGAGTTAACCTCAGAGATAGCTCTGGTGATGGGCAAAGGCAGATAGTAGTGATAAGGTAGTGATTCTTGGGAAGTTTAAGTGTGGCATGCACCTTTCTCCCCTTTGGCAAGTAAAGACGTGAAAACCCAGTGGGAGTGAGACAAAGTTGTCTGTCTCTGAGCTAGTGTAGATTTTTCTTTAAAACTGCTAACAGAAGTTTGGAGGTTTAGGATGAGAAAGCCATATTCCCAGCATGCAGGAGTCTCTTGCAGATTTCTGCTGATGGAGGCAAAAGTAACAGGGAGGAATTTTGAGCAGCAGAGGACTGTTAGCTTCTAAGAGAAAGCCTGAAACTTAAAAGGAACAGCAACATGGGAATAAATATGTCTTGCTCTATATGCAGTGAGCAAAGTGACATGAAATTGAGATAAAGTTAAAGTGACTATCAGTGAACAGAACATGAAGGAATTGGAACACATTTTAAACACTTGGGGCTTTTCCCTAATGGAATTGAGAGAGTAAGTATTACAGAGATTGAAGCAGAAGACTGCTGTGAATAGACTGTAGTGTTTGCAAACATAGCCTACCTACAATGTAGATAATGGTTTGGAGACACAGGTGCACTCTATACAGTTTCATTTAACTAATAGAAAAATTTAAATATGAAAAACGTGTTTTTTAAATCATCCCAATAAAGATCTAATAGAAAATTCAACATGACTAGTTCCTCATGAGAGTCAAGTTAAGGATGTTCTATACAGGGTCCTTCCCCTTTGAAACCTTCCATGTGCACATCTCCTGTTTCCTTTACCTATGCTTTTAAAGACTAAGCTCAGGAGTCATTGCCCCTTGGACTTCCTCCCAGGTTTCCAAAGCTCTTGCCTCTTCTGCCATAGCAGTTATCACATGCTATTGAATAGAAAATTCTAACATTTTCCTCCTCTCCAGAACCTTAATTCCTCAAAAACGAAGAATGTATTTTATTTATTTTTTGAATATCGGTGTCTAGAACAATGTTTCATGCATGCTAGAACTTAATATGAGATCTTTTGAACTTAATTTGTATTAAATCAGCAGGTTATGTGAGTGTTGGGGTTATCTAGTCATGTATGCAAATCTCTGGACTAGAGATCTGCAGAGAACTAGGGAGGAAGCTCCATATACTCTTGAAAGATGTTAAAAATCAGTCCTATTATGTATTTAATGTGTGTCTATCCCCAAGTGTTCTTCTTTTGCTGATAAAAGACAAAAGCAGTGTGGAAGCAAATTAGTGGTTTCTTTTTAAAAAACACATTTTTTTTTTTTTTTTTTTTACTCACACTAGCACTGTCAGCCAAGGATTTTGATCTAAAATGTGTTTCCAAATAATATCTGTATGAATATGTATGTGTGTGTGTGTGTGTGTGTGTGTATATATACACAAAATTCCCTTTGGGGCTTTTAACCTACTATAGAAGAGTTGTTTAGAAAGTTTCTTTTAAGTTGAAGGTTGAATACTAAATAAACAATGACAAAATTACTCCTAACTTTTAACCTTTGAGCTTTCTGGAGTCCAAGATTGGGGTAAGTTCTACTAAAAGCATTTTAAAAACTTCAAAGTCACTGTTTGTTGCAACTTGCAACTGTTTGGATGTAGATTTTAACTTATCACCTTTTACCATCAAATAACTTTTCATCAGCCAGCAAGTCACTGTTTTGATTCCTCACCCCAAAATATATCAATAAAAAGTCAACGTTTTTGTAAGTCCGTGACAAAATTATTATTTGCTTCTAAAAAGGTAAAGGATCATTTCTGCTTCAAGGCAAGATGCTGCAAAAAGGATATGATTTACTTTCATCTGAAACAACAAAAATCCAAAATAGGTGAAATATGTGCAACAATAGTTTTCAAGACTTTGGACGTTATGCAACAAAGGCCAGTGATTCCTGAGAGACAGGACACAAACAGGTGGCCCTGTGACTGTCACAGATCACGGCTTTAAAAGAGTTTCCTGGTTATGACATAGACAAGAAGAACCCATGTGAAACTGATGGACTTCCTGAGTTAGAGGTCTAACATAACCAGGACAGAGAACCACAAAGCAAAGAACTGAACAGAAAGAGAGCCAAAGATCCAAAGCTCTGCTGTGGGAATCCTGTGGGTGCTCATCAGAGTACTGATCAACGCAAGCATTGAATAAACTACCAAAGACCTAGGGAAATACTACCCAAAGGGATTAGAGAAAACAGTAATTGAGGTTCCCACAGGGTCAGCCAAACTGAAAAACATCAAAATTCATAGGGTTTTGGATAAAATGTCTTCACTCATTATTATTAGGACAAAATTGGCTTTAGTAAATGCTGCAGTAGTCCTGTCTAACACATTTTGAAATCAAGAACTGAAAGGATAAAAACTGTTTCCAAGTAATTTAACTGCAGCTCGGAGCACAGCTCAAATATATTTATAGGAATGCAAAAATACCCAACCACCAAAAGATGCAATTCAAAATGCATGGCACTGAGTCCGAATTACCAGTCAGCAAAGAAAAAGGAAAATATGAAGCATAATGAGGAGAATCAATTAATCAAAACAACCTAGAATTCTAACAATGCAGCTATTAAATTAGCAGCAAAGAACGTTAAAAGATAATAAAATATATCCCATATGTTCAAAAAGTAGTATAAATATTGAACAAGTTAAGTATAGACATGGAAATTAGAAAAGAGACTAAATAGAAGTCTAGAGATAAAAACTACAGTGCCTGAGATAAAATATATACAGAGAGAATGGATAGAGTAAACTGCAGATTAAATATCACAAAAGAAAACGTAATAAACATAAAGGCATAACAATAAAATTAATTCAAAATAAAACACTTATATACAAAGGGAAAAGATATCAGAGGATTATGAAGCTGTTGGACAACTTCAAGGTATATAAAATATATACAAAATGAAAAGAGAAAAAAAGGAGAATAGCTAAAAAGAAGAAATACTAGTTGAAATCAGATAATGTTAGTATTACATCATTGTTCCTTTTAAAAATTGTGTTGGCTGTTCAAGGTCTTTTGCATTTTGATATGAATTTTAGAATTGGCTTCTCAATTTCTACAAGAAAGCCAAGGACCTTGGTTGGATTGCATTGAATCTATATATCAAATTTGGAAAGACTGACATCTTCCTTCTATTCACTTTTCTAATCAATGAATATAGTATAGCTTTCTCTTTAGGTCTTTCTTCAACAGTGTTTTGTGTTTTTTAATGTTCAGGTCATACACATATTTTGTCAGATTTTGTCCTAGTTCAGATTTTTTTAAAGCTATTATAAATGGTAGTGATTGTTTGATTTCAATTTCCAACTGCTTGTCACTAGTACATTTAAATATAATTTATTGTTCTAGATCAATATTACATTCTCCACTATTGCTAAACACTTAGTACATACAGTAGTTTTTTTAGAATTCATTGAATTTTCAATAGAATCATGTTATTTACAATAAAAACAGTTTTCCTTCTTTCTCAATTTAAATGCCCATTTTGGACACACAGACAGACATGTTCAGAGTGAAGATAATGTGAAAACACAGGAAGAACACCATCTATAAGCCAAGGAATGCTGAAGCTACCAAAGCTGAGAGAGAGGCATGCAACAGAGCTTCCCCTCACGGTACTCAGAAGGAACCAACACTGCTGACACCTTAATTTCAGATTTCTTACCTCCAAAACAACGAGGCAATAAATTGCTGTTTTTTAAGGTACCCAGCTTGTGGTACTTTGTCCTGGCAACCACAGGAAACTAATCATTGAATTACTTTTGTATCCCTACTTTACTTGAAGATTTATCAAGAATGTCAGCTATAATTTTATATATATATATATATATATATTTATATATATAGTCGTGGGATATGGAGTACAGCACAGGGAATAGAGTTAATAGAATTGTAACAGCTAGATATGATGTCAGAGGGGTAGTAAATTGGGGGAGGGGAGCTATCACTTTGTGAGTGGTGTAAATGTCTAACAATTACATTGTTTTATACACCTGAAACTCATAAAAAAAAGGTTAAAGAAAAAAAAGAATGGATGTTGAATTGTGGCAAATGCCTATTCCTTATCTGTTAAGTTTAGCATAAGGTTTTCTCTATATTTTGTTAACCTGTTTAATTGTATTAGCTGATTTTTTAAAACATTAACATCATATTCTTGGGACAAATGTCACTTAGTCATAATGTATTTTTCTTTCTATATATTATTGAATTAAATTTGTCAAAATTGTGTTTATTAGGTGTATGGTATGTTGTATAATTGTCAGTTAGCTCAACACTTTTGTAAGAACTGCAGGAGAAAAATTGCTAAATCAAAAATACTTTGTGGGCCAGCTGAGTGGCTCAGTTGGTTAAGAGTTGGCTTAGGATCTGTGCTCTGAGCAACAGGGCGTTCGATTCACACATGGGCCAGTGAACACTGCGCCCTAGCTGAGCTATCATCGTTGAGCTGCCAACAGGTGGCAGGATGGCTCAGCTGGTGTAAAAACAAGATTGCCTGTTCAATGGTGGGCTATGCCCACGTGCAACTAAAAGATTGAACTCGGCACCTTGAGCTGAGCTGCTGCCCCTGGATGGCTCAGTGGCTCAGTGGATAGGGTGTTCACTCTTAACAACAAGGCTGCCAGGTTCGACTCCCGCATGGGATGGTGGCTATGCCCACCCACAACTAAGATTGAACACAACACCTTGAGCTTAGAAGCCACTAGCTGCCGACAGGAAGCCAGATAGCGACTGGCACCCTCCACAACGAAGATTGAAGAACAACTTGGCTGGTCCCCTCCCCCAATTCCCCAACAAAATCTTTTAAAAAAACAAACAAAAAAGTACTTTTGTATTGCTGAATTGTCATTTATGTCTATTTCTCTGTCAGAAATTGTACGCTTATAGAAAGGATTGGGGGTGGGGGGCGGTGTAGATCTGATAATGCTTTCACTATTCATAACATATGTGACCCCTGGGGAACCAATGAAGAAACCCTGATGAAATCATTATTTTACTCCAGCAAAGAATATATTAAATTAATTACATGTATTTAGTCTAATCTACAAATGACTCCAGCTTCCCTAAATGTTCACAGGCTACATCTTGTCTCTAACAAAGAAAGGCAACCACAAAATACTGTAGAGAAAGTGAACCAGATACTCTTAACTATTGATATTTGAAAGAATAGACTGTGCTTCAAAGATAAAACTGACATAGCTCAGAGATTTGTCAGAGTGTATCAGAGGCTGCTGAAATTTCCAGGACTCATTTTAGCCCAAAGCATGACTTTATGATAAAGAAGAGGCTTATCCAAAACTCACTTTAACAAGAATTAATTGTACAGGACTGACTAATGAGTAAAAAGCAGTTGTGGTAATTCGTTGTGGTATATAACTAGTATTATTTCTTAATGTTCTTTTTCTAATAGTCATAAGAAAAAGCTCCTATTCCTTAATCCATTTGCAACTCTCAATTTAATGTACAATGCTTTTATCAACTGAAATTAAACATTTAAAATAGCTGATTCTTACGCTGTCCAGAATTCAGTAACAAATAATTTACTGAGGATTCTTTGTAGATTCCCCTCCAAAATCCTTCTGTGCAGACATAAATTTTTAATTTTTTTAACTGAAGTGAAAGTCACATAATATAAAATTAAGTGTACAATTAAATGGCGTTTAGTACATTCACATTGTTTCGCAACCACTGTCCCTACTTTTCTAGTTCTAAAATATTTTTATCATCTCAAAAGGAAATTCTGTACCTTTTAAGGAGTTGTTTCCTATTTTTCTTTCTCCCAGCCACCTAGCAATCATCAATCTACTTTCACTCCCTATGGATTTACTTATTCTGGAATATTTCATATAAATGGAATCATACAGGGAATAACCTTTTGTATATGTATTCTTCACTTAGCATAATTTTGACATTCATACATGCTGTAGCATGTATTAACTTCGATAATTTTTACGGTTGAATAAAAACCCCATTGTATGAATATGCCACATTTTCTTTATTCATTCATTGATAGACACTTGGGTCTACACCTTTGGCTGTTGTGAATGGTGCTATGAGATATTGAGTTTTGTATGAATATTATTTTTGCTTACATGACAAAATTTCTTGTAATATAAAAGAAGGACAATATATGTACATGTTATTTAACAGAAATTAATTACATTATTTATCTTTATGGAAGATTCTGGATAATCTATTTGAAACTGGAAGATTCAGGAAGAAAATAAATCCATCTTGGGGTTTTTTTGTTTGTTTTTAAATATTTTTGACAATATGGATGGACCTTGAGGGCATTATACACAGTGAGATAAATCAGAGAAAAACAAAACCATATAATTTCACTTATATGTGGGGTCTAAAAAATAGAATGATCCATATTGTTTAATAACTGTGTAAATAAGACCATGAGGAATTATTATGGGTGGTTGTGTAAAAAGGATACTTTACCTGGTGAGATAAATCCGTAGGTGTATCTCAAGCTGCTTAGACTGAAGATAAAAGCGTTACTGAGGAAATTTATAGGGCAGAGAGAAAAATATATAGTCTGTGAATGCTATTCTGAATATGATTAAATGCATGACTGAATAAAGAAATGAATGGATAAGATGTAGTGAGCCTTATTTAGATGATCCCAGAGTTCAGTTTTACATGCAAATCTGCTAACTTATATCTGGTAACAGAATGTAAAGCTCTGCAAAAGGAAGGAAAACATTTTAATGAAATGTTTATCAAATTGAAAAAAAAAAGAAGTAGGAGGTGATTCTCACATCTATTATACTGTTAGCATTTGCTTTAGATTAATGAGCACTGCCAAATAGCTACATATCTGAAGTCATTTTTATTGAACTATAATATTTGGTGGTTGACACATAATATGTGCTCAAAGTATTTTTCAGTAACAATAACTAATTCATTATATTTTAGGCTTATATCATTGTCACAGTTAGTGTCCTGTGATATCTTTAAAATGGTAAAATATATGCATATGCTTATATTAATGAAGGTTGTTTAAAATATTTAGTTACAACAGCATTGATTTATGATTGTTCACTTTAGCGAACAGCTGAATGGCTAATGATAACACATCAGTTATTCAAAATAAGATTCATAGTACAAGGAAATTGTATTTAGTGATTAGCAGTCAGTCATCTTATGGTGAATATTTATTGCTATGCACCATGTACAACTAAGTGGAAACAGAAGTTTCAAATAATAATATAGCTGAAATATAATACAATTTCATAATATAGCTGAAATATAATTTTGTTTTGTTTTTATGTTCATGCATGCACCGTATGCAAAGTAAAATGGCTAGAAGAATACACATGAAGATAATATAATTATCTTGAGGAATTGAATTTGGACTGGTGTCCATTTTTCTTCTTTATTTATATGGTTATATATTTCCCCTAAACTTTCACAAGTAATGCCTGCATTTTATTTAAATAAAATATATTTTTATTCTGAATTATATTTTCAAATGGCTTTAGTGAAAGACAGACTGGATTGATCATGTACATAGATGTTCAGAGATATGATTCATTGACTATTTTTCATGGGCTGCCTATATAATACAGGAAGTTTCCGATTAGTTCTAGCATTGCTCAACCTGCCTTCCAACAACTCCCATGAAAGAAGGTTCCACCTTAAATGAAATGTACTTGATTTATCTTGGAAAAAATTCCAATAACTATTACTTTTTAACAGGTTGATTTTCCCTTTTTATTAAGTATTTGCTTGAGGGGTTTCATTGTACCATTTCTACATTTTGTCAGACAGGAAACAAAAGGATTTATTCTTTTAAAAGTTATTTGCCTTTAGTAGATATTCTTCTGAGGGCAGACTACCAAAGTGAAATTTTTCTCCAATCAAGTTACAGTAGGAAAAAAAAATAAATTAAGAATAGAAAAGATATTATCTTGAAACACAGGTGACGGGTTGACACATTATTGTTTTATTGTCCTTCACATATAAAGAATTTAGTTAAAGACTCAAAGTCAAATTTTCTCCTTAGTTTTAGAAATTCTCAAAAATTCTTCACTGGAAGAAAATGAAAAAGTGTCACTTTGGAAATACTAGTCAATAGTGCACTCTGTCAGCTCTAATAAAGATCACCAAGTTCAAATCTCAGCTCTGTTACTAGCAGGCTGTGCCACTTGGGCAAATTAAATAATATCAATGTGTCCCAGACTCCATATGTAAACTACAGATAGATGATAAAAGTGCCTATCTGAGAGGGTTGTGGTGAGGACTATGTCAGATAATTAAGGTAAGGTGTCAGAATAGTGTCTGAGCCATTGCAAATAATAGATAACAGCTATCATTCCATCATTATTACATTATCAATACTATATAATAGAAAACCTTACTCTTAATGTTATTGTTCTTACAGGTGGATTAAGGATTTTTAACTAGTCTACTAAAAACTATGTGGCATAAGGTTAAGATGGCCTAAGTTGTTTTATTATCAGATGACAATATCTGTTAAAAACTACTTATTGACTGGATAAATAAGTTGGTGTTTTTTTTCTCTTCAATAACCCTATTTTACCTTTGATCATGGCTAACTCATCATAATGTTTACCAGGAGAGGTGGACTAGAAAAAAAGGGATTCACAGGATAAATGAAAGATCATTATCTGAAAATGTACCTCCAAATACTTATTGTGAATTTACAGAAACAATATAAACTTAGACACCAGTTATTAAAAGAAAGTCAAGACACTGTATTTGATCATTAGTAATTGACAAGTAACAATTCATGTATCTATAAATATCATGTCTAGATATAAGCTCAATTCAAGGAAATTTCATTCCTATTACATATTTTAATATCTCTCAATCTTTATATGTGTGAATACATACACATACATATATATGAAATCATACATGTATATCTACATACATATGCACACATACGTTTTATTTTTCTTTTGGGACATTCCCTTAGGATAAATACTAAAACTGAAATTATTGAGTCAAAATGGAAAAAAATTCTGATTTTATACATATTTCTATATTTGCTTTCTGTTTTTCATAGGGCTATATAAACTTACTGCCCTACAACTATGTAGGAATATGATATCCTCATGAAACTTTCAGCATTCTCATTAGGAGGAAATATGCTATTTAATGAACTTAAATAATATGACATTTCAGTCTCCATATACAATTTTAACTTTAAATACTGCTGATCATTTTTCTTTGGATAATCAAAAGCGCTTTCTCTTGTTATTTATCTTGTTTTTATGTCCTAGTGTCAGGAGTTATTCTAGGAATAGCTCTGCCATGTGGAGTCTGAGGTTTCACTCTGATTCCCTTCCCTGAATTTTTGTGTGGAAGGTCAATGATGGATTCACATCTCATTAATTTTCTTTTTCAGAATGTTCTTTGTTACTCTAAGCTGCTTATTTTTTCACTTAAGATGCAAATTTGTGTCAAACTCGAATAAAATCCAATTCAAGTTTAACTGAAAGTTTAATAATCTTACGATTTAAATTGTAAATGATTGATATTTTGATAATCAGGTATCAAAGTCTAACATTTTTATATTTTGTTTTGTATTTTTAAATAAATAATGAATGACTTGCTTTATATATACCTTTCTTGATTAACTCTAATTTATTATGAAGTATTGTAGTCATATTAACAAGTTTAAAATAAATAACATTCATGTACCTACCAGCCAGTGTACTATTGTTACTCCCTAAATATACCTCCTGAAATGCATTTTTTGCCTTCTTTTGCTGAGGAGTATTACATTCTGATTTCAGTGTTTATCATTTGCATGTATTCCTTTAGATGTTTATGTAAACAATTTAGAATATTACTTTATATTGGTAACATTTATATAAATTGTATCATCTTATATATATTCTTCTGAAACTTGTTTTCACTTAACATTAGATATGGGAGATTTTTCTACCGTGTTACAGTTTTCTCAGCTCAATTATTTTAATTAATTTTATTTCTATTTCCTTTGACTGAATATAATGTTGTGTGTGTTTTTTTTTTCTCATTTTGATTAGTATTTAAGCTCTTTAGGTTATCCCTTCTCCCCACATTTTTGCTATTACACACAGTGTTTCTGTCAATACTCTATACATGGCTACTTGCATCTGAGTGAACATTTCTCTCTCTCTCTCTCTCTCTCTCTCTCTCTCTCTCTCTCTCTCTCTGTACTTCCCTCCCTCCCTCCCTCCCTTCTTCCTTCCCTCCCTCCTTCACTCCCTCTTTCTCTATATATATAAATAAAGTGAGCTTCATTGGCTTGTTTTCTTTAACTTTTTAAGAAACTCCAATTGACTCTTCCAAAGTCTTTTTACAAGTTTTATTTCCACCAGTGTCCTAACCATGGCAGTCAGACAAGAAATAAAAGTCACCCAAATTTGAAAGGAAGAAATAAAACTGCCACTATTTGCAAATGACATGATACTGTACATAGAAAACCCTAAATAATCCACAAAAAAACTAATAGAATAAATTCAATAAAGTAGCAGGATATATAGTTAATATATAGAAATCTATTGTGTTTCTATACACTAATAAATAAACAGAAGGAGAAATAAAGAAAACAATGCCATTTACAATTGCATCAAAATAATAAAATACCTAGGAATAAATTTAAACAAGGAGGTGAAAGACCTGTATTCTGAAAACTATAGGAAAATGAAGAAAGAAATTGAACAGGACACAAATAAATTGAAGGATATACCATGCTCATGGATTGCAAGGATTAAAATCATTAAAATGACCATACTACCCAAAGTAATCTACAGGTTCAATGCAATCCCTATCAAAATACCAATAACATTCTTCTCAGAAAAAGAACAAATAATCCTAAAATTTATATGGAGTCACAAAAGATCATGAACAGCCAAAGAAATCTTGAGAAAGAAAAACAAAGTTGGACGTATCATCCTCCCTGATTTTAAACTCTACTGCAAAGCTATAATAATCAAAACAGTATAGTACTGGCACAAAAAAATATTGATCAACAGAACAGAATAAAGAGACCAGGAGTAAACACTCACTTATATGGTCAATTAATCTATGACAAAAGAGGCAAAAATACAATGGAGAAATGATAGTCTCTTCAACAAGGGCTACTAGGAAAACTGGACAGATACATGCAAAAAAAAAAAAAAAAAACCTGGACTGCTCTCTTCTAGCATATACAAAAATAACCTCAAAATGGATTAAAGACTGAAAACCATAAAACTCCTAGAAGAAAACACAGGCGCTAAACTATTTGACATTAACCTTATTAATATTTTTTAAGTATGTTCTCTTGAGCAAGGGAAGCGAAAGAAAATAATAAACAAATGGGACCTCATTAAACTAAGAAGTTCTGCACAGTGAAGGAGACCATCAACAAAACAAAAAGACAACCAACTGATTGGGAAAATATATTCACAAATGATAAATGAAACAAATGTAAGAAACCCATACAACTCAGTAACAACAACAAAAATCCAATCAAAAATGGGCAGAAGACATGGAAAGACATTTCTCCAAAGAAGACATACAAATGGCCAACAGACATGAAAAGATACTCATCACTACTAATCATCAGGGAAATGCAAATCAAAACCACAATGAGATACCACCTCATACCAGTCAGAATGGCAATTGTCAAAAAGTCAACACATAAGTGTTGGCAAGGATGTGGAGTAAAGGGAACCCTTATGCACTGTTGGTGAGATTGCAAATTGGTACAGCCACTATGGACAACATAACTAATATAGATCTGACTTGTGTTCATCTTTGTTATCCGTATATGTTGAGTATTACAATTAATACAGTTTTTTCCTTTCTTAAAATGTGTATACATTTTTGTGGGTACTCTCTGTATATATACCACATTTCTATCCATTCATCTCCTGATGGTTACCTAAGTTGCTTCCATACCTTGGCTAATATAAGTAATGCTGCAAAGAAATAGGAGTGCATATATCTTTTTGAATTAGTATTTTCATTTTCTTTAGATAAATATCCAGAAGTGGGCCAGTTTGACTTCTACAATTACAAGAGGTGCTCAAAGTGGTTACCATCAGTGTCCAGACACTTCTGATCACAGTGAACTACTGCTTAAGCATAGATAACATCTCTTAAATGGTATATACATTTTTTGGCAACCCCGGTATACATGTATATATAGGCGTATACACATATATCTAGATAGATAGATAGATAGATAGATAGATAGATAGATAGACAGACAGACAGAAAGGCACACACAAATGGAACATTACTCAGCAATAAAAAAGAATGAAATTTTGCCATTTGTGACAACCTAGATGGATCTAAAGTGTATTATGCTAAGCGAAATAAGTCAGACAGTGAAAGACAAATATGGTATGACTTCACTTATACGTTGAAAAAACAAACAAAAAACAATGAGAAAACAAAATAAAACAAAAACAGACTTATATAAACAGAGAGCAAACTGACAGTTGCCAGTAGGGAGAGTGGGTGGATGAGTGAAAAAGGGGAAGGGAATGTAATCAATAATATTGTGATAAGTTTGCATGGTGACAGGTGATCACTTGACTTAGTGTGATCACATTGTAAGGTATATATTGTATACCTAAAACTAATATAATATTGTATACCAACTATATTTAAGTAAAATTTTATTCCCACCAGCTGTGTACGATGATTTTATTCTTCTGCATTGTCTTACACGTGGTATTTTCAAATTTTATAATGCTTTTCTACTACTATGAATGAAATGGTACTTCTGTCCATTTTATTTGTCAATTCCTTGATTATGAGTGAAATTGAGCATTTTTTCATAAATTTTTTCGCCATTTAGTTTTCCTTGTTATTACCCATTAGCATATTTAAGAACCTTATGCAATTTTGACTGAAGCACTAAATTGCACAGAAATTAGACATTGAAGTGAGATGTCAGATAACTAAGAAAAGATGACCTAAATGTTCCCCTCAGCTTGATTAGACTTTAGACCAGTTTCCTCCAGACTGCAGGCCCCTGACCTTCCTGTTTTCAGAGCATTTATGTTAGAAAATTTTCCATTGTACATTTTTTGCCCTGTGCCTTTGAGATGTAAATTTTCTCCCAGTCAGTTACACAAGGCAGGAATGTCTTTCCCAAGGACCTGGAAGCCCTTTTGAAATGTAATCATTAAGACAGTGCTCCTGAGAGGACAGTAGCCTAACTTCCATAAGCACCAATTAGCAAACAGATGACCTAATTACACTGACCACCCTCTGCCCTAATGTCCTTCAGTACTTTCCCACTAGTTCATGTCCAAGCTAAGATGCTCCCCTGCCTTCTGTGTCTGCAGAGTGGAGTTTGATTTCTCACCCCTATTGCAGTAGTCTTGAATAACATATCTTCCTTGCCTATTTCACTCCATCGAGTGCAGTTTTTCTTTGACACAGACTAAAAAGCACATTTTTCAAAGCAAATCTAAGATCTGATATTAGAGCTCAAAAATCCATCATTCACAAGAATCAATAGATGGTATGGATTTTCAGAAGATAATTTAAGGAAATTTTCTTGGAAGACAGTTGCACTGTGACTCTCATTAAGTTTCACCTATACTGTCTGAAACCAGATCAGACCAGTGAGGTTGGCGGCAGATATTGTTTTTTTGGTTTTTGGTTTTTCATCTGTCACTACACTGCTTATTGCTTTTGCTATAAACAAAAAGATTTATTATATATAGCATTTCTTTGTATCTTCACACATTTTTTTTTCCTTTTCCTCTCCTGATTCAAAACAAATCATGGCCCTTTTATTTGGCAAGGCTAACCCTTATCTTTTTTTTTTTTTAATTAAATTTATTGGGATGACAACTCAGGCAGCAGGTATTGTCAAGCTGCAGGAGGGAGCGGATACAAAGGCACTAAGGAAACTTTATTATTTTGATCATGGTGAGTATTTCACAAATATAGACATCTGCCGAAGCTCATCAACTTGCACACTTTAAATAGGAGCAGTGCGTTGTATGTCAACAACATAAAAGAAACAATAGGAAATAAAGGAAAAGGAAGAAAGAAAATAAAGCATAACTGCAAAGAGGCAGAATCATCCTGTTAGTTAATCCAACACTAAAGTAAGGTGATAAATACCTGATTAAATTAGTTTGGGTATTTATTTTTGTTCTCATTGTCATTGCTACTTTTAGAAGTATTAATATATGTCTGGAGGAAATGAGGAGGAAAGTAGACAGGGAGAGGGATCTGGTTGCAATGAGTCAAAGATAACGACATTCCAGAACTAGGCAGAGGGGATGGAGAAAGTTATGTCTATTGAAAAGGCCTGTTGTTGAAAACTGGTTGGATTTGGTAAGGAAGAGATCTTGACTCTTTCAAGGGAAAGGTATCAAGCAGACTAAGAAATAATCATTTTTTGATTGTCAGTAGCATGATTTTTAATTTTCAAATATGTTTCTAGGTATAAATATAGCAATATGCCTGAAATTATAATTAAGATATAAAATTAAAGATACAGCTTATGTGACATAGTGCCAAGTGTAATAGACCGAGTACATACCCATACATACCCTGCTAATTAGCCTTGAGACTTCATTTTTGAGTCCTTATTGAATTTTACACCAGGAAGGTCTAAATGTTAAGAAAGCCATCCTTGGAATCAAGCAAACCTGAATTTGCATCCTTGCTAATTTACTAGTCAAGTAATCTTATACCAGCTTTCTTTCTCATCTTCAGTTTCCCACATTGCAAAATATAAACTAATATCCCACCTTCTGGGCCTCGTATGAGGAGAAAATTATATTACTTTAATGTATATGAACTGTATAACAATGTCTTGTACAAAATAAGTGCTCAATAGTAGGATTAGTTTTATTATTATCTCTATTCTCTTCCACTTCTTAAAAATCAATCAAAGCATTTCCACTGTTGTTTTTATTTATGAGTTTGTAACCGGTGGTTTTTATGTTCATAAAGCTGTTTTAAAAATTATATGAATAATAAAACTGTGACTATGACTACATGAGAAGAACGAATAACTGAATCATGAAAAACAATTGAAATTTAAAGCTCATAAAAGCCCCTCTGTGTATTTTAGATAAAATATTTTGCACTTAAAAATATTTTAGTCTCTTATTTTCAATAACTACATAGAAAAAGCATACAGCATCTTGTAAAGCAATTTTATTTTTCTCGGGGACGTTTAATGTTTTCATTAATGTCTCCAGAACAAAAAACAGTTTTGAAGTGGAAAATTATACACCTCTTTGCATGTATTTGGCACCTCAGACAACTGTTTCAGTGCTGTCAGCAAAATCACCTAGTACTTTGAAAGGAAGTTTACTTCTTTCTATGGCGTTTTTTCTTTTCAGTCATTGGACCACAGTTTTGCTTTTACATAAGACACTTTCATCTTTACTTCTATAGAGAAAGATCTAACTGTTTTTATTCATCACTATTATATTTTCACCAGGTTTTCGCCTAAATAATAAGAATTTGGAATCATTAGCTTAAAAATAAAGACATATTTATCAAGTCAGCAATTAATATATATTTTCCTTTGAAACAACTTATGAATAGAATGAAAGAACCTTACACCTCAGATAACACCTATAATATAAAGAGTAGTCATCTTTTTAAGCACAAATACAGAGGATGCTAAAAAATAATGTATACACATTTTAAGAAAAAGAAATTATTAAAATCATAACACTCAATATATACCAATAACAAAAGGTGAATACAAATCATGTGTATACATTTTTTTTGCACCCCCGTATAGCAGGTGTCTAGTTGTAATGTAATCGCAACTACTCACACAAAATTAACAAAATTACCTGATCAGATTATGACAAATTACAACTGACTATAAAATATGTTCAAATGGCTCAATAGTGCCTACAATGTTAAATTCATTCAATGTTTAATAAAAAGTTTTATTTTTTTACATGCAATTAAAGCCAACAGTTGTTAATTATAAATACAACTTATTGCAGTTATGTTTTCTGAAGAAAAAAGAAAGTGCCATTTATTTGTGAACATTTTCCTTCAAGAGTGAAATATCTACTATGTAACACCATTTAGGGTTCCATTTATTTCTTTTAACCTGGATGTCAGACTCTCTCTTTAAACCTCATGTAAATCACTATACAGAACTGAATTATCAATAACCCATGCATTTGTTTGAAGAGTATTATAATTTTCTAGTCGTTATTTGAAATACATATAGTCACATACATTTGATATTTGTTATTCTTCCTAGTCCCTATACCCTTGTGTTACTAATTTATTTTCCCTAAGCAGTAACCAGCCTCTTACTTTATATTGCAATGCAATCTTGCTACAAAGAACCTTGCCACATTTCTAGTGGAAATCTGAGGTGCAGTCTTGTTATCATTCCATTTTAGTTATTTGATCTCATTTTTTCACACTTCATCATTCAAAAATCTTATTTTCTCCACTGGTAGATTTAAGAAAAGTTGAATATCAAGAGTATACAGTAAAAAAATGTGATTCATATGATATTAATTGGATCATCTATAATTATTTGGAGAATATTTAGGAAAAGTTCCTTGATATTTATGCAACATTTTTAAGTTGTACTATTTTAGCTGGTGAAACTGGCATAAGATCATGCATAGATTGGGAAACCTCTTTCTGTAAACTTGTTTTTCTTATTATTTCAGTTTCACAGAAGACAATCATCTTGGAACAATGGTAAACAGAAAGTCTTTCCTCCGTGACTCAACAAATTTCTAGTGCATAAGCACTACTACAAAATGCTAAATGTATCTTAATATTTATGTATCATTTTATTTTTTTTCATATAAACTCTAGATAATTACAGACTTTTTTTTCTTATATTTAAAAAAAGGCAACACACCAAACACTGCATTGTAAATTCAAGGTCTCTCTTCTGTATTCTTTCTACATCTTCTTTTTGGCTTCAGCATTGATACTAAAAGTCCTTTCCATATACAAGTAATGCCTGCTTTATGCTTTCACAGCTCATTAGGCCCCTTTCTCTATAAGCCTGGATCCACTGAACTACTCTTTCCATAGACTCACTCTGTTCACACCCACTATTTTCTCTGTCACCTTCAACCAACCAACAACTATGGGGGTCCAGCCTCCAGAAGTCCAGGGGTTCCCTCAGGTGGGGACAGTGTCAGCGAGGCAAAAGAAAGAAAGAAAGAAAGAAAGAAAGAAAGAAAGAAAGAAAGAAAGAAAGAAAGAAAGGAAGGAAGGAAGGAAGGAAGGAAGGAAGGAAGGAAGGAAGGAAGGAAGGAAGGAAGGAAGGAAGAAAGAAAGAAAGAAAGAAAAGAAGAGAGTGGAGACACCGGAGGAGTTTCAGAGAAGTGTCACACTTTATTGTTACAGCATTTCTCCTTTATAGGGATTCTTTACCAAAATCACGGGTCACAAGTTACGTTTCACATGAGTTTGGTGTTTTCTACTTCCCAGGATTTTCACAGTCTTTACTTCCCTGTAAGTGTTCTCTACAGGGCACACTGTGACATACTCTTCCGTTAAAGGATGATCTTGTCTTTTACTATGATACTTTCTATGAGACCCAGACTTAGTTTCTGCATATCACCTAAAGAATGTTTATCATGACTATCTTATGTTAAGGATTGACTTATTTTTACATATTGCCTAAAGAGTATTTACTATAGCTATCTTGACTGTCCAGAAATTATCCTAAATCCTATCAGCTAAACACAATCATAAGTCCAATAGGGCGTGTACTTGAGCCATTACTAAGAGTCTAGCAGTGGCTATGTTTAGGGTAAAAACATCTGAAGTCTATTCCTATGTAAATACAATACCTAGCAATCAACGGGCGGTCTCACACCTCTCTAATCCTATGGAGGGCTGCATCTGTTTCTCAGTCAAAGCTTCAGTATCCATTGCTGCAACAAGGCACTAGGCAAAGAATTCAAACAAGGCTGTTGATTAACATACCCCATGGTCAGCGAGCTGCCTGGAACTCTCATGGCCTGAAGACTTTTAGTCTTCAAGGAGACTTTTCACAGCAGGGGCCTTAGGCAAGTGAGCTCAAGGACTGATGTTATCATCAGCTTCTCACAGGCAGGCTGTCAGTCTCTCACAGCCAGGCGTTATGGCCTAAGTGGCCAGAGGTCTGTGTCTCAGTTTCCAAGGGGCTTGAGTCCCCAATATCTCAGTTCAGGGGTCCCCTCGGACTGTAGCCTGTCTTAGGTTGTTTCCCCTTTGGGAAATCGTGCCCATCATTGGCTTACACAGCCAGCTCTCATCGGGAAACCACAGGAACTTGCCATAAATGCAGTGAGTGTATTGTCTCCTATAGGAGGAAAGGCACATGGGTTCATAGAGGCAGGAGATATTACATGACCAACCATAAGGCAGCACCCCAAACATCCAGTGCTGAGCGTGGCACTGTGACCTTGTCAGACACTGGGGGGGCTGTTGGCTCTCAACAAACAACCATCTCTGGATCAATTCTAAAAACTAGTTTCTTTTATGACTACACCACAGGGAAATGCTAGAGAAAAATCAAATTACAAGATTTGGGTTCATAGCACTTCAAGTCTTCATTTCTTCATCTTCTCAAATCAACTTTGGTCTTTGATGCTGCTACCAGTTTATGTGTTCTTAATTGACTATCTTTTAAATTCCTATTCTGAGGATGGGCTGCTGACTAAAAATTCAAACATATCTTGCTCTATATCTACCAAATCAGAAATGTCTGAGGAGGACACCTGCATTTTAAAGAGGGCCCCAATTGCTCAATTGATTCTTATGGAAAGTTTGAGAACCACAATGGTGATTTTATATATATATATATATGTAATATATTTATTATATAAATTAAATTATTATTTAATATATATTAAATATTATATATTTAAAATTTGAATATTAAAATTTTAAAAATTAAAAACTAAAAATATATATAAACTTTTTATATATAAAATATATATAAAAAATAAACCAAAACATGGAAATAGATAGGGTAGTGAGTTAAATTCATCTTTCATAGTAGTGAATCGATTTGATCACAAAAATAGTTCATGTATTTAGCTATTATTCACAATCATATTTACTTATAGGTGAGGGAGACAGTCAATAAATTGTCTATGAACTATGACAAAGACAAGATTTGAAATATGAGAGAAGTAAGAAAATGCAGTTAGCATTAGAATATCAAATTTTGCTGTGTTGAAATATATTAACTAGTTCCTAACAAAGAAGGCCTGTGGCTAGATACTTTCTGCTCAAGTTCCACGCCCTCATTCTAGTCTCACAGTCACTTGTTTCCAGCCTTATTATTTACTCCTCCTAATATATAAAACAATTCTTTGCCTGCCCTTTGTGATGCTTGCAAATCTCATGGTCAGAGTGTTCTTCCTATGCATTAGTCTTTGGAAGAAAGTTTTGTTTTCTTCTAGTTTTTGGGGGTTTTTTTGACAATAAAACTCCTACAAGCTTCCACTTGACTGCCCCTCCCTTAGTAACAGGCAATATACTTCTGATTGTTTCTTTTCCAATCTGGGGTACATGGTTGAGAGTTCTGATAGTTTTCCTGCCCATTGATTAATTTTGATGAGGAGTCACTGATAAACACTGTTAAACAGAACATTCTAATGACACTTAGCAGGTAACAAGCATTTATTGAGCAATAATCCAAACACTGTTGTGTAGCAAATATCCAAGAGCGGACTGCAATAGCTGTTTTACAAACACATGCTTGTGGTTAACTGTTCAGTGATTTGGCAGACATTCAGGTACTTTTTAGCCCAATGCCTTTATATCTTTTCTGTTGACATTGCCCTTTACCTTCAAACATGGTGGTCATAGGATTTTTTGAATTTGTGCATTGAAAACATACTGGTTGAATAAAGTTATACCTAATTATAGTTCTCATCTTGCTAAAAGTTAAGACTTTCAAAATCACCCCTCTCCTAAGTTGCTGTTCTCTTTATTTCCTAACAGAGTGACTATGAAAAATGGATGAAGGATAGATTTAAAATGAAGAAAAAATTGCATGAGTAAAGGAAACATAGGCCTGTGATGAAATACAAGGGAAAGTTTTATCACAGTACATCTAGAAATCTGAACTATAGTCAAACATGAGTAATATACAATGATCATTTGCTATAATGAAATGACTCCCAATTCCTGAAGCTATGATTATTTCTAAAACAATTTTAGATTTTAACATACATGGTGATATATTACAGTCACTCAGGCTGTTGGCTCTCCTCAGTCCTGTGCTCCATCTGGGCTTCACAATTTCCTACCTGGATCTCAAAGATCCCACAAAGCCACTTTTGTCCATGAAGTGCTAAATTATCATTGCTCAGGCAGGATTCGAGCAGGGACCTTCTATTCTGTCTTCTTGATGATGTCTCAAGTTACTATGAATTCTTTAAGGGGAAGATCTGTGGTAGATTGCTTTACTGAACCCAATTCTTCAACTTCTCTCTATCCATACCATTTACCTCTTAACTTAGAATTTTGACATATGTTTTGCTTTAGTCAATAAAATTAGGTAAAATTATAGCCTAAGCTTAATCCTCAAGAGAGTTCCCAATTGCTGTTTTGTGCTTTGCCATAGAGATTTATAAGAATAAATCATTACTGTTTTAAATGACTGCATTTTGGGGTGGTTTGTTTCACAGCATTTTTTGTGGCAATGGCTAACTGATGGTACAGGCTTCACAATGTAAATTTCCTTGAATCTCTAAAGCCAAGCATGATTATTTCAATCCAGTATTCATCTTGGTCATCATAAGCATGTACTCAGGAGTTGGCTTGCATGAGTTTGAATTCTAGCTCTACTATTTAATGTGGGCTTTCAATAAGTTATGTAAAGTTTATATCACAATGAGCTCATCTGTAAAAATGTGCTAATAACAGAATGATAGTCACTGAACTGTAGAAATAAGTCAGTTAAAAATAGACAAAATATTTTATATCTGGCTTCTATGTTAGCCATCATTATTATCAGTCATCAATCAACCTTTATTATACATCACTACGTTTGTATTTATTTATATTCTACTTTATACATCATATAAAACAAATACAAGGGCTGCCCGAGTGGCTCAGTTGGTTAAGACCTCACTAAAGAGTGCGAGCTGTGAGAAACAGGGTCACCAGTTCAATTCCAGGCCTGAGCTGAGCTGGCGATGAGCCGCTAAAAGGTGGCAGGATGGCTCAGCTAAAAAAAAACAAAACAAAAAACAAAAACAAATATATAAGGTAAACTGACTGAGAAAAACAAAGTGAGAGGCAACAAAATAGGAAAGCAAAAGGACATCAAGAATGAGTTTTGTATACAAAAGTAATTCTCATGAAGATCTATGTGTGTACTAGAGATTAATCACAAATTCATTTCTAAGCTTTCCGTATTCATGTAATTAGGAAAAAACTCATTTATAAAATACACAGTAAGATGAAAGAAACTATAACAGGTCCTCAAATAATGTCATTTTATTAAAGTCATTTTGTTATAACATTGATGAGATACCATAGGAAACTGACTCTTGTTTATATCAATTAGCTTCAATAAGCCTATCATAAAATTTGTTTCAATATATGTCATTTCCCTTAGAGTCTCAGAACCTACTGACAACAAAAAATGAAGACTTAACTACAGTTACTTAGAAAGAAATTTAATATTTCCTTTCATAGATTTCCATAGAAAAGTGTGGCTTCTAAGTACGTGACATGTGGTCCTTGATCTCAAGGATATTACACAAGTGGGGATACCAGAAATTCAAAATATTTCATGTGAGTGTGACACTTGAACACAGTTCAAACAAATGCATCATGGCAAACAGACACACTGTTTTCAATACTATTTGCAATTTTCTTAAACCCATTGCCTTATTAAAAACAAACAAAAATCCCTTACCAAATTAAAGAATTTATTCTGTATAAAAATTTTTATAGAGTGTATTGAAGAGCATTTAGCCATGTGGAACATTAAAATAATTTAATTAGCATAAGCTTGTCAAAACACTCTATAACAGGAAGAGATTTTAGAAGTCATAATTTAGATATGGCTTCAAATCAATTCTATAGGCCCATAAAAAAATTTACTTTGAGGGAGTTATAAAAATTAATAAAATCTAAATAAAATGAAGCATTTTCATTTTAAGAATGAACTTCATAGACACATATGATTCATGTGAGAAGGTGTCAATATGTTCGTTAGAGATAAGCTTTAAAATTGTTTATGCATTTTTAACAAATATAATTTACTTTAACAAAAATTTGGGAATCGATTTCCAATTTTTTATACTTATTTAATTTAGAAGTCATGACCCACCTATAAAGTTATTTAAATTATGCTCGTAAGAAATAACTGAAATAAGAAAAACACACTGAAAACCCTTAGCAAAAGAAGCAATGTTTTTCCCACATATTAAAAAAACCTGTCATGTCGATGTATAAAATTCTGATCTTCTTCTCCCTCTCCTTGCAGTTATTAGATAATATGGGGAAAATATGTTCTTCATTAATGGCATCATGTTTGAGAAAGATAGTATTGTGGTCAGAAACAGACCATTTATGACATTTATAGGACTTTTATAACTTCTATATATTTTAATTGTTTATGATCAAAGATATTAAATGTCCCAACTTAATAAATCATATAAAAATAACATTAATATAGAATGTGGTTAATTTTATATTTTATTCTTCACAATATTTATATTTGATACTTAAATTAATAGCATTGCTCTTATTTCTCTAGGTTATAATACGAGTTTTCTGCAATTAACCATTTTATTTATATTCAACCTTGCATATGTGCTGTGAAACTTAATTAGGTCTTTGATGTTTTTTCATTCAAGTAAATGAGTATTATTTGGAAAATTAGCATTCGTTCAACTGAGTTATTCTTAGTAATTAGATATAGTAAGAAAGCTTTTTAAAAGAATACAAAGCACTATACAAATAAAAAGGATTATAATAGATACTTCTGCAAGTAATTAATTATAAAATATTATGAGCCATCTTCAAATTATTAGAAATATCTTCATTATACCTGTAATAAATATTATTTTAATAAAGTGAATTATATATGAATTGAATATAAATATTAGTGTTTGGTTAAGTTTTTGACTATTTATTTATTTTATAGGAACTTTGCTTTCTTTAAATGACAAGCTTCGCAAGTGCCCAGCTAGCTCAGTCAGTAGAGCATGAGACTCTTAAATGACAAGCTTATATGTCAGTTAAATGTACTTAAATATACTATTAATAATAAAATATAATAGTGATTCTGCTGGATAAATTCTACTTGTGTTTTTATAGCTACATTTCTCAATCTCTATCCTGTTCTCTGATGTCTGCAAGCTGACTTATATAGACTTTATCAAAGTGTTCTCTCCCTGTTGTCTTATGACTGAGTGTGGGATTGGAGGATGGAAAGATGAGATTTAGGGTGAGAATCAGGTTAGGTATGTGAGCCCAGGAGTAGTAAAGGATTCATATTTTGCTAGTCCCTAACTAAAACTATCTCTTAGTGGATTTCCTGACTTCTGCCCACATCTTGGTAAATAGCCACCATTTTTTAAAAAATTGAACTTATTGGGGTAACAATGGTTAGTAAAATTACACAGGTTTCAAGTGTACAATTCTCTAATACATCATCTATATATATCACATTGTGCGATTACCACCCAGAGTCAGTTCTCTTTCCATATATATTTAATTCTGTTTACCCTCATCTACCATCCTCCCTCCCCCCTTACCCTCTGATAATCACTAAACTATTGTCTGTGTCTATAAGTTTTTGTTTCTTTATTTGTTTGTCTTGTTCCTTTGTTGCTTTCAGTTTTATATCCCACATATTAGTGAAGTCATATAGTTCTTGGCTTTTTCTATCTGACTTATTTTGCTTAGCATAATAATCTCAACATCCATCCATGTTGTCACAAATGGCATATAAATAGCCAACTTTTAAAACTGTCCCCAAGTAACCAGTTTGAGAGTGCATCTTGCACTTGCTAGGACCTTGATGGATATTATCAAAGGAAATAGATACTAGTTAAGTCTCATAGATGATTTGTTATACCTTACAAATACAAATATAAGTTTCTATAAATGTCTTTACTTCATCTTCTTTTAACTGCAGACTTTCACATGATTTGGGATGTGAAGACATGGTGGAACTAATTATACCCTCAAAACATTCATATAATTCTTCTTAATCAGTAATTTTAACTGATAGCTCTTTATTTTCCATTCACTCATTTGCATAAACAGTTATGATGAATTATAATGGTAGGCTCAGTACTGGACAGTAAAAATAAACACAAATGAGTAAGACAGTTGTCAATTTTTCAAAATGCTCACTGACTAGTGAGAAAGTCGGAATGCAGAACGATAAACATGATTTCAATGGACCTGTGGAGATACTGTGAAATCTTGGTGGAGAGAGTGACAATTTCAGTTGGGTTGGTAAGGCAAGGTTGATTAACGATTTGACGTTTGAGCTGAAATCTTGAAGGATGAGAAAACATTCACAGGTGGAGAGTGACCGAGGAGAATTGTAAACAGTAAACAGTAATGCAGGCATGGCGTAGTGAGAGACGCCTTCATCCTGTAGACCTGCCAGTGTTCCGTGTGGCTGGAACACAAAGTGCCTGATAATGAGTGGTGGGACCGCATCAATTTCCCTCTCTCCCACTCAAGGACTTTGCTGCAGTAATTGGCACCTCTCAATGCTGCGGTAATTTTTCTTCTCACTTCCATTCATTTATAAACAAAGCAAAACAACCCATCCAAAAATGCTGACCAAAATAGAAACCCCAACATAAACAAGCATACATTACTCTCCCCATCTCCTACCTATATCTCCCCTGCTTTCACTACAAAACTATTTGAAAAAGCTAAATATACTTACTTTCACTACCTTAACTACCTTTCATTATTGCTCTTTAAAATAAATTGATTAGAAATCATAAGAATACATATAATCTATGTGCATGATATAAACGTAATAAAAATAAAAGAACACCTCCATGCATCCACAACAGATAAAAATGTAGACTATTAGTAGTATCCTCTCCCTAGTCCAATATCCTCCTCCCTAGTGATACATTCTTTCTAAATTGAATTTTATTTCTCCCTTGCTTTTTATTTGTAGTTTTACCATCAATGTATCCATAATCAATCAATATATCACTTAATTTTGCAAAGATTAAAATCTTACATAAATTGGATTATATCCAATTGTGTGTATTCTGTAACATTGTTCACAACTTTTTATCCTGAGTGATGCCTGTAGCTGTAGTTCACACACTTAAACTTCTGCCTAGTGTTCCACTATATGGATACTCCACAAATTACGTTACTGCTCACTTGTCATAGAAATTTGAATTGTTTTTAGCTTTTTGCTATCACATGTGATGCTGCAATGTTTATTCTTGAACATCTCTTCCTAAGTCTATGTGTTAATTTTTCTAGGGTAAATGTAGATTTGTTTACCTCTACCAAAAAATGGTAAGTTATTTTCAAAAGCAGTTGTATCAATCGATATTCTTCTACTAGTATGCAAATAGCACTGGTGAGTCACATTATTCTTGGGACTTAAAATTATCAAAAATGTTTTTAATAATCTTGTAGGATAAAAAAATCTTATGGTAGGTTTAATTTCTATCTGTCTCTAACATTGAGTTTGAACATATTTTCACACATTTATTGGGCTGATGTGTGTTCTCTTCTATAATGTGTCAGTTCAAATATTTGCCAGTTTTTTTATTTGCTAATTTTTCTGTGTTTCTGTTAGTTTCATCCAGGTTTTCAAATTTCTCTACCTGTGGAACCCTCTTTTGGGAAAACTACCCCTTCAGATAACTCTATGGGTCTTTCCTGCTCTGTTAAAGTAGCTGATACTCTCGAAAGTAACAGTACCACATACACACCCTTTCTGCTCCCCACACACATTCTTTCTTTTTTTTTTTTTTTAGCTGAGCCATCCTGCCACCTGTTGGCAGCTCAACAGCAACTCAAGCTCGGGCTGGCATCGAACCGCTGTTGCTAAGAGCTCAGCTCACACTCTTGAGCGAGCTCTTAACCAACTGAGGCATTCGGCTGGCCACATTATTTCTATCTCATTATCATTTTGTATTTTTTTCTCAAAGCACCAATCACATAACATTATGTGATATCCTTTTGTTATTTATACATTTTTTTTGATAGACCATAAGATTCACCAAGCCAAAGATTTTGTTTTACTATTAGCACTGTATCATCATTGCCAAGAAAGAACACTGGAATATGTTATGTGCTAAAGTATGATTCATTGCCGAATAAATAATTGTATTGGACCTAGTCGCATGTCCCTATAGCATGTCCCTTCTTTTAGCAAATAAAAACACTTAAGAAATATGGTAGCACTCCAAATCAGTTTAATGGTGAAAACAACATGTTTGTGATTTATAGTCATAGAATCTGAATTTGCATCTCCTTTATGTAGGTTACTTGTCCACTTTGTAACTTACTCTCTTATATAAAAATTTGAGCTACTTCTTAAGTTTGCTGTGAATCAAATAAGATACCATTTATAGCAGAAGATGTATAAATTTGCAAATTCTTTCCTAACATTGGTTTTAATTAAATACAACTTTTATCACAAATCTGTTAGAAGGTGTTTGTTGGAATTACATTAAAAGGATTTTAAGCATGTCTTACTCTGTTTAAAATATTAAGCAGACTCCAACACAGATGAATAAAGGATAAGACTTTGATAGTTCTGAATTTGTCTTGCAGATTACTAGCCATAACATTAGACATTTGGATCATGATCAAAAACCCAAGGCTATGCAAACTCAAATAAAATAAGATAAAGTTGTGTTTAATACTGCATCAGTTTGGATAGTTGTCTCACTAGAAGAACACAGGGCCATGATTAGTTAGACTAGGTTTCTGTTTCATAAATCAATTAGAATTATTTGTCAAATCATACTAAAGTGAAATGCTATAAAGTCCCTAAAGAAGTATTTCCCAGGCTTTTGAAGAATGCAAATGGAAGTACCTCAATCTTAGAAACGTTTTTTTGTTACAGCAATTATTTCTGTGAGCAGGCTTGTGCTGGTAGTCATTTTGCTATAAGAAAGTGGTCTAAAGGAGGAAAATTTTCCAGTCAATTTATGGATTTTTCTATATGTTTATAAAGATTATAAAAATAAATGTTTAAGGGCCGGCCAAGGGACGCGGCGGTTAAGCGCTGGCTTGGGAAGCCAGCAGCCCCGGTTCGGTCCCACATATGAGGGCCACTGACACTGCCCTCAAAAAAAAATAAAAATAAAAAATAAATGTTTAAGTACAACTAATTTGTGTAAATACATAATATTTTCCTGCTATTACAATTATGTACCAATTGCCAAAATTCAACTGCTTGTTTTGAAAATTACCAAAAACAGATTTCCTTAAAAGTCACTTTCAAAAAACCTAATTAACCAAATCAAATAATTATCTCAACCTTAAGTTTTTATTAAAAATTAAAATTTATAAATATAATATACTCCTTTTATTAGAACATTGGTTATATGCATGACTTTTTATTTTAGTGCCTTTTTCATCTTAATAAGGTATAGACTATTCAAAAGGACTTAGAGTTATTTAATAACCTTCATAAATCACATGATTTTATGTTTTTGTTGTTTTCCTGTGCACTATTCAGGAAGTGGTTTTAAAACTTCAGAAATCTGTTTTCTAGATTATACCCTGGAATGGTAAGCAATCCATTGCTGGTTTATGATCATTAACTCATATGCTCAGTGCCATTCACCATCTCATCTCATGTTCCTCTGAGAACTTAAAATCACCTATCATAATAAATCAAGCCAACAAACAGAAATCATGAAGGATTGTACATTGCAGTTCTGCATTGACAATATCCCACACTCGCTTCTTTTCCCAGCCTATCAAACTGAAAATAGTCAAAACCATGTTTATCATTTATCCCTTCTGTTACATTTATCTTCCTGACTTCCCTATTTCTGCCGGAGGCACCACCATTCTTCTAGTCATCCAGGCTAAAAAAGCTGTGCATATATTTTAACACTTCCTTCTCTTTAGATAGCACATGTCAGTAAACAGCATCTTCTGTGTATTGAATATTGATAAGGTCACTTCAGTTTTATTTCATCACCTCTCTAAACTTAAGTCCTTCCTTATGTCTCCTTTTGTCTTTCACAAGAGTTTCCTAAAACAGAGTCACAGCTTCCACTGGCTGGCCTTTTAGTCCATCTTTCTTGGCAGATAACAGCCCCAAGGCACACCCTGACAATACCATCATCCGGAACACAGACTCCCAAAGCTTCTATTTACCTCCTAAAAAATCTGGGTCACCCACATTTGCTTCCAGTAGGATAGAGTTCTTATGGATTCTACAATAGTGAATTCTAAGATCTAAGAAGGACCCAATATGGAACCAGGTCATTTGTTAGTAATCTAACAGAAATACAAAGTCGATTAAGGAAGATACACTGCCAGCTTTTCTGTGGACTTATTTTTTGCACTTCCCTTTATGAAAACCCCTTCCTACTTTAGAGGAAGTTCTTCACAATATGAGTTTCCAGAGCAGGCAGGGCAACTACCCATTAGGACAGCCTAAGAGAGGAATTATCTTTTCCTTACATCCTGCAAGCCAAGGTGAGGGCAAATGACCCAGATTGAAACAATTAGGTTTGACCACCTAGAAATGTGGAATTCATGAAGAAATGTCACAAGGAAGAATGGAAGAGGTGTTTGCATCTGCTGGTAGCAACATATATAACTGTGTACAATGGTAAGCTCATTTTATACATGGGCATTGTAGGGGTGGCCTCTGTCCATGGGTTATTTAGTCAGATTGTTTTTTTTTTGCCAAATTCCACTGGTTTTTGACCATTTTTAAAATACATAGTTCTCCAGCTTTCTTGCCAACTGAAGGAACTATGCAAGAGTGCTTCCAATAAAGTATTTTCTGCATGAGTTAAGTAGGTCAGTCTCCATGGATTGATCCAAGCACTATAACTGGACTAAAAGCAGAATTTCCTCAGGGAAATGTGGGGAATGTAATTTGGTTAACTGTCCTGTGTATGCCACAAGGCAGAAAATTCTATTGGTAGTCAAGGATTGGAATCTAACATCAGAGGGGAAATGGTTAATTAAATAATCATGTATATTCACCTCAAAACGAATTTAGCAAGATGTTTTGGAGGCCTGTGAGACTCCTGTCATAGGAAAATATGAGTGGTAGTAAGGACATGTAAAATTCATGAAGATGAAATGTAATGACTCTTTCTAACAATTTGAGTCAGAGTAACTTGCTGTGACTATACTAACATAATTTATTACTTTTCCAATAGCCAAACCCAGAGTCACAGATAATAGTTTAGTAGTCACCAGGGTGTGGTGGGTGGGGAAGGGTGGTAGATGAGGGTAAAAGGGATCCAGTATATGGTGATGGAAGAACTGACTCTGGGAGGTGAACATACAATGTGATATATATATATATGATGTATTACAGAATTGTACACCTGAAATCTGTGTAATTTTGCTAATAATTATCACCCCGATAAACTTTAATTTAAAAAAATTACCACATCCACTGAAATCATGACCTCCCCAAGATCTCTTCTGTGAAATTTAGGGCATTCATCAGGAAGTAGTGAGATCACAATCACTGCAATGTAGATATACATGAAAATTCAAAGAACCCAAGAGTAACTCCCAATGTTCATTTAACTCCCCAGATCGGACTACTAATATTCACATATCTATAAGGCATAATAGTACCAACTGTTTTTTATTTGAGGAAGCCAAGTTTTCTCTTGACTCATCTTAGTGTACAGACATATATTTGGAATCACATTCCAATATGGTCTTACATGGCCAGTTGCAAAGACAAAACTTAGAAGAGAAGGCCCATGAAAGAACTGCAGAACTCTATTTCCATCAACAAAACTCTGGGGATTATATACAAGAATTATTACAGAGATGTCTAGAACATAACTTTAGAATGCAATAGCGTTTTTAGAGATGTATTTACCAGCGATTCTGCATTGGATGTCCTTATTTATAGATTTAGGAATAATTAAAGTTGTTTGCTTATTGCTTTATGGAAGCCTGGACTCTGGAGTATTGCATACTAAATATAGTTTATGGTATGGCGTGATATGAGGTAAAGAATCCAAAAAATTCTGGAGCACTTTAATGTAAGTGTGGAAGAAAAATGTATGTGAATGTTGGGTAGTCAAAAGGTAGACCTAATGGATATTTGTCAATATTTTTACTTTTGTCCTGCATCTGAACTTCTCCATTTTGGAGGAATGCTCTATTTTCCAAGTCTTGGAGACAGGTAAGGCCCAATTTCTCATTACAATATCGAGGATGAGGATCATGATCTAAGATTAACCATATGCTGCTTTGCAGAACTCTGAGTCTGAGTGAATAATGCAAAGAAAAATGGATAGGGCAACTAGACCCAAGGAAGAGGGCTGAACAGCAACTATACCTATTGGCAATGGCAACATCTACTGAATCCAGAGGGCTGTGTATGGCTCCTAGGACAGGGAATAATGGCAGAATTCTGGTATGTTCTATCTCTATTGTTTCCCACAAGCTTGATTCCCCCTAACATTTTGTTGTTGTTGTTAATGTGTGATCATTCTCAAATCTTTTTCAATAGATTGTTTTTTGTTTAAGTTAGCCGCACTCATTTTTGTAACATCACCAAGAACTATGATTAGTCCAAAGTTCAAGTACAGTTTTTGTATATGCATTGCAGCTTATTTCAGGTATTGGCAGTGCCATGAGAGAACTCATTCATGGGAATGGAGCTTGGATATCATTTTGTAAGTGTAGAGCAGTGATGGCAGATATTGTAGCATCTGGGTCATTACAGATACTTTGTCTGAAAAAAAAAAAAGAAAGGCAGGAGCCAGAAATAATGCAAATACCCTCAAAATGGGAACATTAACAAGGAAGTTGACTTGGATAGATTTTTTTTTTCTTTTTTCCTTACAGTTTACTGATTAGTTTTCTAGATAGTGATAAAGCAACCCTACCTTTGAGAGTTCCAAGCAAAGCAAGTCATATAGGTGACTGGCCCGTTCTAGAGTAGCCAGAATTTGGCAGATGACAAGAGATGTGTGATACGGTGGATGATGATTTCAGAGTGAGACTCAGAAAGGACATTCCTAAAACTTACTGGTCTCAAGAAGAAGGCTCTTGATGTGCCAAGCATTGCCCTTCCTTGTTCATAGAAGAGAGATTACAAAGACAGCAAATGGCTGTGTCATCTTTTTGGGAAGCTGGGATGGGGCCTGATATGGGATAGTCTGTAATCTGGAATTCATTCTCCAATACTAGTAGTTCAGTTTTTACTCAGGCCCTAGTCTCTGAACAAACAAGATTTTTTGTGACTCCTTCAGTATCCTGTATACTTTCCAGATGCTGACTTTTATTTATTTATTTTTATTAATACTGCTCTTTGTTTAAAAGGAACTCCCTCTGTGGCTTTGTACATCAAAATTTTATCTGTCCATCAAAGCCAAGTACAATAGTAAGTTCTTCTATAAATCTTAGCTGATTTACTTTACTACTAAGTTCTTTCATTTATGCCTACTAGGATATTATTCCTACTAGGATAAATACAATGGCCCTGATTAAGGGAGAGGGTGAAGTCTATTGATGAGTAGCAGATATCAATCAAGGCAGGGAAGAGGCCTGGGGTGCGGATTAGTGCAAGGACTTGCCTTGCCCTGGTAGGAAAATACACAATTAGAAACCTCAGCATTGGGCCTGTTAACTGGATCACTGCACACAGGCTGGGGAAAGAGGGCTAAAGCCAGGTGGGGACAAAACACCCGGGGACATGAGGACAGGTTATTTCTTTCTTCACCTCACTAGTAAATGGAAACTTTTGCCATTCTCCTAGGACTGATTCTCTAGTTAAAGAGTAGGACAGGGCTGCAGAGACACATTATTATTGCTTGCACATGGGGTGGGGGGGGGATGGGTAGACAGGAATTGGGAAATACAGTTCTCTTGTGGAATATTTATTATCACTATTACCACATTATAGGGGTGAATAAAACGTTCTTATTGAGTTTCCCACAAAGCACTATGCTATCTATGTATATAGGAGCAGCTCAGTAAAACCATTTTGAATAGATAAATGAACAATTCTAACTATAAAATATGTTATGTATCTAGGTGAGTGTATCAGTGTCTATTCAGTACCCCTATATTTCCTCTTTAGCATCTAATACTATAATCTATACAAATTATTTCTCATGCTCTATTTAGATTTAGTCAAAAAATACCACTCCAGTTCATCTTACACATGTTATTTCTATATCTTGAGCAGTATTTTGATGCATTTTTGTGAGTAAATTTTAGTAGCAGAGTTAAACTTTTCTTACGTATACATTCTTAATCATATCAAACCCAAATCAATGGCATTTGAGTGACCTCCACTGTATTTCTGTAAATTACTAGGGATTGGTAATTATAACACATTTCACACCTTAACATAATAAAATCCCAAATAATGAAATCAGATGCTATAGGAAATGTAGTTAATTCTACAAAAAATATATATATTTTTAATGCCTTAAATCAAAATTACGTCTTCATTTTCTTTATGCTTACATTTGGGAACATAAATAGACCAAGGAATTGCTGTATTTCCAAACTGCATAACTTTAAAAGAGAAACACACTACCATCTGACTGATCTTGCACCTGGCAATTATGTTGATATGGGCATCAGGAGACATAAAGAGTAATTGGTTGATTTAATCAGGTCTTATATCAGAAAAATCAAAAAATTTAGAGAATAGATGCTACTTAATTATCAATTTGTGAAAATTACAAAAAAACAAAAAAAAATTTGATGAGTATTTACAGCCCAAATAGTAATTAACTATTAATTTAATTTTACAGAAAATATTCTGAAATCATATATTTTCAAAAGAGGTTTAATAATATATCTAAGTAGTAGCATATACCAGAACTACTGCATTTCTATTTTGACAGTTATTATAAATAGATTTTTAGAGGTTACTGCAGATTATATTTCAAACAATCTACCTTAAAATACTGTTGATTATGAAAATCATATCTAAACCAAATGCAATTTTCTAATTTACATGCTCATTCAACTATACTTGGGTATATTTAATTTCATTTCAAAAGACTTCAAATGACATTCCTTATGTGCTAGGTAATTAAAAAAAATCAATGTTATTTCATTTAATCCTTGGAGTAAGGCTTTAAATGAAAAAATCCAACTTCAAAGTGGTTTAATAACTTGCCCAAAGTCAAACAACTTGTGACATACATAAGTTGTCTGACTTAAATCATAAAATTTTTACAGATACTTTATCATATTTTATATATGCATTACATATATAACATACACAGAGAACAATTTCATTAATCCACCATCAAGGAAATTTCCTATAAAATAATTTTCTAGAAACAGTTTAAACCCTTAAGCATGAAGATATTTTTTGGTTTTACAACTTTTGAGGAAAAAAATTTAAAGAATACATTGATTGTGCTTTTACATCCCTCTAATAGCGCATAATAAGATATGTACATCTTTTTTGATGCTTCAATGTCACCAACATTATCAGATTTTGTAAGAAGCAGTAATATCGTCATGCATTAAGTGACACTGCACACCTATTTGTCCTTACTCCAGTGCAACCTGGACTATTATGCTTGCTTTTGAGAGTTTCTTTTTTATATACACTAATTTTTGGACTGTTCAATGGCTGTTTCTTTTGGTGGGGAGTGTGCCTGTTTACTGGGATGCTTCATTTTTGTATGTTCAACTGGTTCCTTGGAATTTGCAGTAGGTAGAAACATAATTTCACCTAACATTTTTAAATTGCATCTGAAGTATAAATTAACTCATTCTGTGTGAGGGCCTAGCCATCTCTTAAATGAAGCCATTTTCAGAGTCAATTTACCTGTACATTCAATCATTCATTCCCAAATATGTAATGAGCAATTACTATTTGCCAAAAACAATTCCAGGGGCTGGAGAATCAGAAGTGAATAAAACAGGCAATGAATGGTTCAGACCCTTAAAATCTCACATTCTTTTGGGAGAAACAGGCAAAAGAAATATTGAAAAACAAGATATATAATGTTTAATAATGATAAATACTATAGATAAAGAAGGATAGGGAATGCTGGGGGTGGCGCTGCAATTTTAGATACAGTGTTCAGAAAAGACCAGACAGAAGAGAGACATCTGAGAAAAGAGCTGAATAAAGAAAGGGATGCCAGAAGGAGCGTGTTTGTCCTCAGATACATTGCTCAACCTTACCCTGATCTGCTTTGTATTTCAGAGATTCTGACCTAGGCCAGTGGTCTTTAGCTGGATTTGGCAAATGGGGGGAACTAAAGAGTAGGGGAAAGGAAGAAGACTGGGTATTGTCTCGCCACTCTGTTTCAGTCAGTGACCCCAACAGCTGTCTCATTTCTGTGGCTCACTGTGGTTCCAGATTTTTCTGGTTGACTTCAGACTTAGGTTTCCATAACCTTGCCTCTTGCCATTGTCTCTCCTACCCAGGGCTAGATGTTTTCCTCCTGCTGCCAACCCATGCATTCCCAGCACTCCCATCACTTGTACAACCAATTCCATGTGATAAATATCCTCCTTAAAAATAGTTTAAATACTTGTTTTAAATAATTCATAAAGTTTATCAATCAATAGTTGAGCCCTGAGACTAGAGAAAATGAGAGAGCACACTCACAGTTCATGGACCAGGGAACAGCAAGTCCAATGATGTAGAGGAGAGCTTCCAGGGGTGTTTGTGACACAGCAAAGAAGACAGTGTGGAGATGAATAAGAAATGAGTCAGTGATAAAAGGAATTGAGGATGAAGCATATCACCCAGAGCCTATGGGCCCATCTTTATGATTTTTGGTTTTTACTCTAAAAGAGATGGAAAGTTATCAAAAGCTTTGTAGCTGGGGTGTGATCTAATTTTTGTTTTAACAGTACTTTCCTTAAAGGGACAATGGCAGAACTAGCTAGATTTAGAAGGTATTGCCATATTTTGGTGGAAAACGCTTGTGGCTTGAAAACAGCAGTGGCAGTAGTGAGAAGTGGTCAGATCATTGGCAGAATCTGATGATCAAGCCAATGGGACTTGAAGATGAATTGAATATGGTAAAGGAGGAAAGGATCTTTTGAGTTTCAAAAATATAGTAGACATTTAAGTGGAGATGGTGGGTATATGCAAATGAGCTGTGTGAGTATACACACAAATGGAAAGGTCTGACCTATAGACATAAATTTTGAAATCACCACATATAAATAGTATTTTTAAAGCCATGAGCCTGAACAACATTACTAATAATATTCCTTGCTTATTTGTAGTATTTTGGGGCAGCTGCACTTCTCCTTCTCAATAAAGATTTTGAATATAATCTATAGATTAATAATATAGAAAAGTATACATTACTTTTAGACAAAACTATAGAAACTTATATTTTAAATGTTCTTTCTAAAGTATTGACAATGAGGCATCATACATTTATTCCCAGTATTTTTGAGCCTGTCTTTTAAACAGTTGCTTGTATTAGTTCTCTGTTACAAATCCAGCTCATATTAAGCAGGAGCTTTATAAGATACATGTAGTATCTAACAGACCCTATGATATATTATCACTGCTTGAACACAGTCAGAGCTCATCTGTGTCTGTTTCCTTAGAGTCTACACATCTGTCTGTTGCATTTTCCCCTTTCACTGCAGGCCAGTTTAACCCACATGGCAGAAAATGTATTCACAAACAACTCTACATCATTACACCTTATGATGTCAATGATGCAGACCAAAAAACAGTTCTTGGAGAAACAAGGAAGAGGGAAAGTGCCAGAAAAACTGTATGTTCAGTACAGTTTTCAAAGCCCATTTTCAGTCTCTTAAGAAAATTTTTTATTCTTTTCATTCAATGCCTACATATATATTGAACATGAAGTGATCAGTAGTTCTCCTTCAAAATTATGAAAGGATAAAAATTAGGAAAACATTAGAAACAATTTTCATTTCATGCAAATTTTTTTGTTGCAATTTTTGCACTGTATCCCTGATCTCACAAAGATAGTTGATTGATATAACAATTCATCTGCAGTGTATTTGATCAGTATCCAACAATAAAGGTTAGCATTGGTGGCATTTAGAAGATATGATATCCACTAGACAACATCAGAAAAGATTATTTAGTTTTAAACCCCACACTACATGCCACATTTTAGGATTATTCAGATGACTACAATTAGAAGAGAAAAAAAAATGACCTTGAAGCTATTGAGCATACTGAACTTACAGGGGATAATGTGATGATAAATTATTCAACACCACATGTGAAAATAGATCTGCAAAATAGGAAAGAGATACATTTCTGTCATTTATTTGTTCAACCGGCATTTATTGAGTTGTCTCTTCAAAGGATAACAACATTCTGGTTCTAGAGAAAGAAAAACTAAACTGAAAAGACAGATTTGTATAATTGCAAATATTACAAAGAAGAGAAGCACTTTGAGTTCTTTCATTAGGAGTCTTATCAATATGTCAGGAATTACTTCCACCACTGCTATCACACAGTCTAACCCCCATCATCTCTGCCCATGACCAACACAGCAAGCAGAAACTGCCTTGAGCCTACTCTTGCTAGCTGACTCTCCTCCACGCGGAGCTCAGAACCATTCTGATACACTGAAAATCAGACTGAGCTTTGCTCTGTGTCAACCCTCTGACTGTTTTCCTACATCCTTAAAATAAAATACCAAGTTCCTCCCTTGGCATACACCATCTAGTTCCTAGCTCACTCTCAGAATTATCCTCAATTCTCCCACTCCTCTTTCTCATACTTACTGTGATTCCTCCCTTGATCATTTTGCTATTCCTTGATGGTGCCAAGCACATACCTACCTAAAGCATGTAGACTTAACTGTTCTCTCTCCCTGGAATTCTCTTCATTCACACATCTGCTTTGGTCATTCCACACAGAATTTAAGTCTCTGTTTAGATGCCATGTCCACACAGAGCTCATACTAAACCATCAACTCTCCATGATTTGAGTTCTTTAATTTTGTTTATAACATTTACTTCTAACTAGCAATACCGTGTACATTTATTTGTTTAATATCCCTCTCCCCAAATAACAATGTAAGTTCCTGTAAAGCAGAGATTTTTGTCTGTTTGCTGTATCTCAGGGCATAGAAATACATGGCACACAGGTGATATGCAATAAATTATTATTAAATTTATTAGTGTATTAATTGCACCTGTATATACTGTCATGTGAATGATATTAATCCCAGATAACCACTTTCTAGCTCTGAAAGCTTGGGCAAGTAGGCAAACTCTGTTCAGCAAAATGGTTATAAAGATACATTTCATGTGCAAAGTGCTTATAATAAATATTACCTAGCCCAAATAAATGCTTATTTAAGGTTACTTATATTTCAGTTTTGTTTTTATTATATTGTTGTTCACATTTCAAAACATGTGTTGTTGCTGCATTCATGTAAGGGGAAATACATATATATAAAATATATATAAATTTAGGGTCCTCATTACCGTATTAGTATTAGATTTCTGGCTGTAGTAAGGTTTCATGAGGAGGCAAAAGTCTTTACTACACTTAGGAAATGACCCTAAACAATTCCCCTCCAAAACTTGACTTATCCTTTAAGGTATAGTTCATATCCCCAACTAAATTTTATTACAGTTCAAAACATATTTTCATAATATTTAGTTTCATTTATTTTTCACTTCAAGTTGACTTTTTCTAGTAACAACTATTCTCAAATTATATAAATTTTAATTGATCTTTTGCTTGTCTTGAAGGACCAAAGAAATAAATGCATATGGATAATATTTAAAAGGAAATCAAATTAGACATGTCAATAAGCTTTCATTTCTTATTATCAATGGCAGAATAAACCAAGATGAATGGAATTTACTTTTTTGTGCACCTTGCTTTTGAGGGAAAAAGATAAAAGAACATGAGAGTATGATATCAATATGTGTCTCTAGATCAGCAAACATTCAACCTAATCTTTAACACCTTTACACATACAGTCTTCTGCAATGATAACTTATCTTCCAGTGATGGCTCTTTGCACTCACTGTATTTGAAGGTCCTTTGATAAGTTAATATACTTATTCCATATGGATTCAACAACAAAACCTTACTACTTGAAACTAAGAAATGTTTTTTTGGTTTTTGCATAAAAGTAATAATTAAAAATTTGGACATTTATTCACATGATTTTGCACTGAACTGTCAATAATATTCAGAGGATTAATTGATTTTGCTGAGACCATTGTCCTGACACTCACCCAAATGTTAAGATGGAGCCCTAAACAGAGCATTAGTGTACTGTGAAAAGGCAGTAAAAAACAGCATCCGTATTATTAGTCGAATGTCAGTCAAATCCTTGCTGCTATAACATTTTTCTAAGTTTGTTCATAAAAACAGCTCAAATTCCAGTATTCAGATTATGAGAAAATTGTATTGGCATTGGATATGCATTAATTTCAGATGAGCTTAAGCAAGGTGTGAACAAGAATTCAACAAAAGTTGACACTATCAGGAGAATGATTAATCTTCCAAGATCAGAGAAGATATGTACTATTCCTGGAAATACTTGCTGGAGATCTACCAAGAAGACTGAGGATGTCTCATTACACAATGTGTCACTACAGTAGTCCTCCTTATCATTGGGTTCACTGTCCACAGTTTCAGTTACCCATGGTCAAGCATGGTCTGAAAATACTAAATGAAAAATTCTAGACACAAACAATTCATATGTTTTAAATTATGCACCATTCTGAGTAGCATGATGAACTCTCATGCCTTTCTGCCCCATCCTGCCCTTGACATGAACCATCCCTTTGTTATGTGTATCCACACTGTATGTGCCCATTAGTCACTTAGCAGCTAGCACAGTTATCAGATCACCTGTCAAGGTACTGCAGTGCATGTATTCAACTCACCCTTATTTTACTTAGTAATGGCCCCAAAGCACAAGAGTAGTGATACTGTCAATTCAGATATGTGAAAAACAAGCCATAAAGTATATGTATATATAGAAAAAACTCATAGCGTTCAGTACTATTCTCAGTTTTAGGCATCCACTGGTGCTCTTGAACATATCCCCCACAAATAATAACCAGGGTATAGGATGTAAACAAAAACACCAACTTATGCAGACCCAATAGAAGAAACAAAAGTTTAATGTTAAAAAATTACACCCAGAAATAAGACCCACATAAATATAGTCAACTAATCTTTGAGAAGGAATCAAAGACAGTAAAATAGAGGAAAAAAAGGTAGTCTTTTCAATAAATGGTGCTGGAACAATGATATCCACATGTTTAAAAAATAGATCTAGACACAGACCTTATAAGTATTAATAAAAAATTAACTCAAAATAAATTATATACTTAAATGTAAAGTGAAAAACTATAAAAGTACTAGAAGATAACATAGGAAAAAACTTAAGTGACCTTAAACATGATAACTTTTTAGATAGATCACCAAAGTCACAATCCAGGAAAGAAATACTTGGTAAGCTAAACTTCATTAATATTTCTTTATTTAATTCTTCTTTAGGAAAGACACTGTCAAGGTAATGAGAAAACAAACCACAGACAGGGAAAAATATTTGCAAAATATATATCTGATGGAGGACTGTTACCCAAAATATACAAAGAACTCTTAAAATTCATCAAGAAAACAAATGACCCAATTAAAAAATGGGCCAAAAACCTGAACAGACACATCACTAAAGAAGATATACAATGGCAATAAAGCACGTGAAAAAAATGCCCTACATCATATGTCATCAGTGTAAAGCAAATAAAATGAGGTACCCAAAAACACTTATTAGAATGCCCCAAATCCAGAAGACGAACACCATCAAATTCTGGCGAGGATGTGGGGCAACAGAAACTGTCACATACTGCAGGTGAGAAAGCAAACTGATGCAGCCACTTGGGAAAACAGTTTAGTTTCTTACAAAACTAAGTATACTATTGCCATATGATCCAGCAACATGCTGTTTTGTATTTACACAAATGATTTGAAAACCATGTCCACACAACCTGCACGTGGATATTTGAAAACAGCCTTATTCACAATTGCAAAACTTGAAAACTACCAAGGTGTCCTTAGTTAAAAGGACATATAAACTGTGGTACATGCAGCCAATGGAATATTATTCAGCACTAAAAAGAAATGAACTATCAAGACACAGAAAGACACAGAGAAACCTTAAATGAATATTACTAAATGAAAAAAAGCCAATTTGAGAAAGCTGCATACTATATGATTCCAACTAATGATACCTGGGAAAAGGCAAAACTATGGAGTGTATGAAAAGATCAGTGGTTGCCAGTGGGTAAGAGGTAAGGAGGGAGGAATAGGTAAAGAGCAGAGGATTTTTTTAGAGCAGTGAAATTATTTCATAATAATGAGTACATGTCATTATACATTTGTCAAAACCTACATAATGTAAAACACCAAAAGTGAACCCTAATATAAACTATGGACATTGAGTGATAATGATGTGTCAGTGTAGGTTCATCAATTGTAATAAATGTACCACTCTGGTGGGGAATATTATAATGAAAGAGGCTCTTTGGGGGTGGGGTGAGTAGGAGGTATATGTGGACTCTCTCTGCTTTTTGTTTCATTTACTGTGAACCTAAAACTGCTCTAGAAAATAAAGTCTATTTATAAGGAAAAGGAAATTAAAACACTTAAGATAATAAGATGGAAAACAAACAAAGCAAAAAAGGTCTCTGGAAGTACATAAAATCTCTAAACTTAAAAATAATTCAATAGATGACCTGAAAAAGAATGATCATTAATGAAAGTTAAATATTTATTTTGGAAGATCAAGTAAAAGTACTACATCATAACACAGAACAAAAATGTAAAGAAATATTGGGTTGTCAGAAAAGTCATGATGCATTTTTGCAATGAAAAACATAGAAAAAATACGTCATGACTTTTCTGACAACCCAACAAAATTATACATGAAAACAGTTCCTGGGGAAAAAAAAAAAAAAGAAATAAAACATTTCATGGTAAGAATAATATAACTGTGGTATAGAAAAGACTAAGAAAATACTTTTCTTTTTTTTATTTGTGATTGGAAAGAATTTCTTAAGCAAATAGAATATGCAGAGGTTCTATGGAAAATATATATTAATACAACTACATAAAGCATATTGATTTATGAAAAAGATCAACATAAAAGATAAATGTCAAACTGAGAAAATATTCATAACATATATCAAAGAAAAAAGCAACTAAACTCTAACACTTATAAAGATTCTAAAAATTGCAAAGGAATAAAAAATGACCTAATGGAAAGATGAACAAGTTATATTAATAGGCAATTTCTCTCACTATGACTCTAGAAAATGTAAATTAAAACAAGAATGAGATGCTAACCATTTATCCCCATTAGATTGGGATATATGAAATGAGTTACTGACATTCAATAGAGCCAAGGGTTGAGGAAATGCATACTGTCATATGTTGCTGGTTGGCATATAAATAGCTTCTTCTTTGGGGAAACTCATCTGGGAGGAGCTATCACAATTATAAATTCACATAACCTTTAACCTTGCAACCCCAGGATCTATTTTCTGTGTTCCTCTTTACTGCCTATTTGTCTGTCATCTGAAACTCCCGATTTTATTTACTTTTTCTGGATCTGTTCTTCCAACATTGCAGACAATAGGGGAACAAGCTGACTAAGGAAATGTATTCAATACTGAATTATATTTAGGGCATAGAGGATATGGATACTTTAGATTTCTTGGATGTGCCACCAGTATGTCCAGCTGGGTGGTTTCCTACAGCAGGGTTTAATGGCCTAGATGTGGGTGAAGAGCGGGCAGAGAGTTTCTTCGAACATTGTGTTTAGTTTGGTTTGATTTTTCCAAGCAGAATTAACAAAAGGAGAAATAGACAAATGTTAATAATAATGACAAAAAAAATTGTAATTAAAAGACAAGTTATAGCATGTTATCTAGAAACAGAGAGAACTGTTTCTAGATAGGAAAGAAAATAGTTCACGAATAGAAGAGTAATTGGGGGCCGGCTGAGTGGCGTGGTGGTTAAGTGCTGGCCTTGGAAGCCAGCGGCCCCGGTTCGGTCCCACATATGGGGGCCAGTGACACTGCCCTCAAAAAAAAAAAAAAAAAAAAAAAAAAAGAAGAAGGGTAATTGGACCTGTGGGCTAAAAGTCTTCTTGAGGTCAAAGGACAATAGTTGTGGGAAATGTTGGTGAAATGTAATATGAGATCATCATCATCTGAGGAAGGAATTTCTGTATTAATTATTCCATAATCCAATTTTCAATGATGAAAATGTCTGGGGTCACCAAGGACAACCTCTAACCTTTTAGCATGTCATTCTGGCCTATCTCACCAGAATGGGGTTAAAAGCAGAAAACATTTTCTCTTTCCTATCTACAGTTTTACAATGCAATGTATATGAAGAAGAATAAAAATGAAGAAAAAAACAGTACTGGAGTGTGACTATGAGATTGTGAGATTGTAGGCAAAATGGTAATTAGAGGAGAGGAGGTCAAAGGACCAAAATACCAGATTGTTGAAAGGATTATTAAAAAAGACATCAAAGCCCCTTAGAATCACTGTAGAAATTAGAGTGGGCTAGAAGATTGTAAAACAAAGGCCAAAATCATCAAGGAATGCAGGAGAATGTCCAAAAGGTAATTATATATTATTTGTAATTAGTAGATATAAAGGTAAATATTGTGAGCTCTAAAAAATGATATTTTTGCAATGTGATGAAGGAATCTACCATACATTTGATAACACCTCAGTGTATCAGAGAAAATGAGGTCATAATGTTTTCAATAGTCTTAGAAGGAGTTTAGAGATTAAAAAATAATTAGCACATAGTAAAATTAAATGGTGACCTGGTCAATGCTTGTTGAGTCTCAGCTGACTTCCATTCTGACCAGTCTCATTGAAATAATAAGTTGCTTTTGAGAAAGATACCAGGGGGAATCTGAAGGTCTTTTGCTCTTTTTAGAGAAGATGCAATATTTCTAGAGGATTGGTTCAATTAAAATATCCAGATTTGATTTTGAGAAAGACAATAGAGAGCTTCCAGAGAAGTTTCTGGACAGTGCTACAAGTGGATGCAGAAGGCATAAAATTGTCACATTGAGGCTACTTGGGAAAAATAATTATGTTTTTCATTACAAATGCCATCCTGGTAACAGACACACAACAAAATACAGCTAATAACATCATTTCATTGTGCAATAATTAACCCCATCATAATTTAATACAACAAGCAAAATTTTAAAGGAAATTTAGACTCCATGTAGTTTAATTCTCTCACAATAAAGATATTGTCTCTGAACATACCTGTAATTTTCATGAGACCAGCAACGCATCTTTTGTCTGGTCTACCACTCTATTCTGGTGCCTAGCAAAGTGCATGGCACATTATAGGCACTTAATACCTAATTATGTTTGAATAAATAGATTTCTACTGATGCTGCCTCACTCAAATTGGATGCAAAATTGCATACACCCCTTCATTACCTCCTTGAAAGTATATTTATACACACTCCTCTCACTTTTAACTCCTGACACTTTTCCTGGGCACAGCTGAGTACATTTGTTGATCTTTGCCAAGGTTCTAACCTGGCCTGCTCACTCTTATTGATAGAGAAGGAGAGGTAATTATGCAAATGGATTCACTCCCTGTTGAGCCAGCCATTTCCATTATCGCTTGTATAAAGACTAAATCTACTGTCCTTCAACTTCAAAATATTGCCAATATTTTGTTATAATATATCAAATCTCATTAACATTACAGTCACCTAGTGATGATAACTATACTGTCAATTCTGAAAATTATCTCCTATTCTTTTCATACTTGAGTTGTTAATATGCTGTGTCCTTTCTTATTTCTATTTTTACCTCCAATAAGTAAATTTATATTCTATGAGCATTTATCTCAGACTTGTTCCCATTTGTATTTTAACATTTCATGTTGAAAGCCAAAGGTAAGATGTTCCCAAATTCATAACCCCCTAGCGATCTTTTGTTCTTGACTGTACTCTGATAAAGTAACACTATGCTATTCAATTTGATTACTTTTCTCTAAAAGTTTTTCTAAGTGGCTATAATGTGAATTGAAAACTTCTTCAATGGATTTCATCCTAAATGATTTACTGAAAATTGCATGGGTTTTCACTACTAACTGATCTCCTCCTAAGAAAACAAAAAAGTATCGGAACCCCAGGGCTCCATTCTCAATTTCTATTGCAACAGTCTAAGAAAGATTCATGTAATTCAGGGACTGTGATCGAATTAGAAATACATATGTTTTTTAAAATCCCAGTGGTTGGTGTATTGATTCTCTTTCATTTGTGGCTTTTTGGTGTGTTTTTCACCACATACTCCTCTTGGGAAAGAAGTCATTAAAAATTAATCTCCAAAAAATTTTTTTGTCAAGAGTTTACTTCACTTACTGAAATATTGGAAACTCCAAAATACCAATAAATGGCTGTGCAAAATTGTATGACTAAAATATTTTGCATATGTCTACAATTTTAATAACGTGTTGGGGGAAGATAGGATGGGGAATTGAGAGAGTTAGAATTTGGTGATTTAAATACAGGATTAATGGGCAGGCTGAGTGGCTCAGTTGGTTAACAGCTTGCTCAAGAATGGGAGCTGAGCTCTGAGCAACAGCAGTTTGATGCCCAGCTCAGGCCGAGCTGCCCTTGAGTTGCCAACAGGTGGTAGGATGACTCAGCTATAAATAAATAAATAAATAAATAAATAAATAAATAAAATACAAGATTAATGATGATTAATGGCAATAAAGAAAGAAATGAAGAGTGAATTAAATGAATAAATGAATATATGACCTTTTAGACTATGATACGTCTTTGCCAGTCATTTCTTTACATTTCTTACAAACTTTTTTATAACATGATTCAGTATTCAATGAAATACAGTAGAAAGAAAATGTGAGTAAATACCTACTTATGTTTGAGTTTCTGTTTCATTATGTCTATGATGTTTATGCCATTGAAAGCAAAACATGTTTTCTTACTACTAGCAATAGCCCCTTTTAACTGATCAATTTATACATTCTCCCTCTATTTTCTCCTATTATTCTTCATATTCAAAGCCTCAGTAAAATACTCAAAATGCTAACAATCAGTATGGAAATTCAGGGTTGTGCATTTAAAAAAAGGGCAAAAATAAAAACACAGCAAATGAAAAGTTTAACCGGCTGCTTTTATCTCCTCTAGCAGTAATATTGGGTCAATAGAATGTAGGAATAAAAGAACTCTCTTGGTGTCTTAATTAATATTGTCTAGCAGTTCCTTTCATTAAGGCTTGTGAAAAATGTTCCCCCTGGTTACTTTAAATTCATTTTTATAATTAGTATTTAGTTGCATTCTTGAAATGAAACCAACTTCATTTTGTCTGCCAACACCAATTTTAGGCTCAGCAGCTAAAAAATAGGTCCTGTGTATTAAAACCAGCAGGTTTGATGTCAAGATGTAATAACTTATGAAAATTCATAATTTTACCCATGGAAAATTAGTGTCCTCTAAATTTGATATTTATTTATGCATTCAAAATTCTATGTTTATTCACTTTTGACAAAAATATAGATCCTATGCTTATAAGGTAAAGGTTATTAGTTGGAAACAATTATTTGAAATACAAAGGCAATCCTTTAATTTTTTGTTTTTTAGTATACTAAATACCTATGTACAAATTTCCTTCAAAAATAATTAAATAGGATAGCATTAATTAAAATTTATGTTTGTTTCCTTGATAAAATCTTTATCTTAAAAGGCTCAAATGCATATATTTCATCTTGTTTTATTTCATACAATATTAACTGTGATGATCACAAGAAAAAAATACTTCATTTAAGTATTCACCTGTTATGAACTGAATCAAACTCAGAAAACTGCTAAGTGAAGAAGTTATTTTTAAAATTGCTGAGATGTGCATCAAGTCACCCACTTTAAATTTTACACTTTTTGCAGTGAAAAAGAAACTGCAAATATTTCTGGATAAATTTTCCAGCTTTTAGCACATTCAAAAGGTCAAACCAATCAAATTACAAGTATTTTCTTTGTGTACTCACCCCTCTGCTTGGTGATAGCACTGTACAAAACTAGCATAAGGTGAAAACTTCCCTCAGAGTCTATTAGTTTAAGAAATGAGAAAAACAAAGAAAATTTGAATTAAAGGCTATATAAATTAGAGCCAAAATGGAGTTTCAAAAGTGTATCACACTGTCATGGAATTGTCATGTGTCACTGATCACTGGTCTAGTATCTATCCTAGTCACCTTGAGCTGCCATGAAAATTACCATAGACTGGATGGCATAACCAACAGAAATTTATTGTAAAGTGCAAGATCAAGGTGCTAACAAAGAATGCTTCACTCTGAGGCCTTTTCTCTTACCTTGTAGGCAGCCACCTCCTCACTGTGTGCTCACATGACCTCTTCTTAGTGTATACATGGAGAGGGGGATAGGGGGAGGGGGGAGAGGGAGAGAGGGAGGGAAGGAAGAGGGAGTAGAAGAGGGGAGAAGGGGTGAGGGGGGAGGGAGAGAGGGAGAAGAAGAAGAAGAGAAGGAGGAGGAGGAGGAGGAGGAGGAGGAAGAAAAGAGAGTAGGGGAGGGGAGGGGAGGGAATGGAGAACTCCCTGGTGTCTGTTACTTTTCTTATAAAGACACCAGTTCTATAAGATTAAGGCCTCACCATTATGACCTCTTTTAACCTTCATTCCCTCCTTAAAGGCCCTAACTCCAACATGTGAATTTTGGGGGAAAACATTTTAGTCCGTAACAACAGCTCAACTGTGATTAATGGGTGAAATCTAAATAAGTAAAAGAAAGAAGAAAGACATCACCATTAAGGATTAAAAATCATGGGGGAATAAAGGTCATATAAGTTAATGAACAGCCATATATTTTCTGGAATTAGACAAACAGCCAGATCTAACGTAGAGAGTTTTTTGTGTTGTTTTTTTTTTTCTCTTATTTACCAAGAAGAAAAGACCAAATATTAAAGAATTTTTAGAAATCCAATCTCCCCCACCCCCTGCCACATACACACACTATCCTCCTTAAGCTGTATGTGTATTACTATTCACAAAAGGTTGAGTTTCATATAATAATCTTCTGAGGGAATTTAAGTCACATATTGAAATCAGTTATCTAAGGTAGTTGAAAATTATAGAAAGGTAGAACTCATGCTTCCTCATAGGCTACTTTAAGACGTCCTCTTGTTATATGCACTTATATTACAGCAGTTCACATAAAATATAGTTGTGTATAAGAAACTTAATCTTACATGAAAAAGCCTTGCAAAATGAGATCATTTTAGACATCATCAGATATTAAAATGAACACCTAAGCAGTAAATCTATATCCGTCTTCTCTATGGACAGAACCAAAGTTTTTAATATGATTTCACTTCTGAAAGAAAGAAAAATACAACAACCATGATTTAGACAAGTATTGGAAATTTAACACTCTTAATTTATCAATTATGGTTCTCTTTTACATGATTTTTCTATTAGTCTGTTGTGGCCACCATTAAAAAGATAAATCAATAAAGCCATAGACTGAGTGGCTTAACCAACAGAAATTTATATTCTCACAGTTCTAGAGACTGGGAAGTACAAGATCAAAGTGCTCTCAGGGTCAGTTTTTGGTGAAGTCTCTATCCTTACTTTTGGAGAGCCACCTTTTCACTGTGTCCTCAGGTGGCCTTTCGAGGAAAGGGAGGAAAACACCTGGATTGTATTCCTCTCTTAAGGACAACAGTTCTATCAGATTAGGGCCCCACTCTTCTGACCTCATTTAACCTCAGATACCTCCCTAAAAACTCTGTCTCCAAATACAGTCACGTTAGGGGTTAGGACTTCGACCTATGAATTTTGAGGACACAATTCAGTCCTTAATATTTTATATTCAATTTCAAAGAAAAGGTACTTGATTTCTTCAACTTACAACTATCCTCTGAAACAATGCAGAGAAATCAACATAGAAACAGAACCCATCTCTAATGAAACTAGGAAATAACTGTAACTCCTAACTGAAAAATAAGGAAGAGCTGCCAAATGTGATAATGATTAGTGAACCAGCAGGATCCCAGCAACAGTAGACATCTATAGCTACAGGTCACAGACAAAACTTGCAGAGTATGCGGCTCTGCCCAAGGTAGAGTGAATGCAGAGAGGTGAACAGGGTATCCTAGATGGTGAACAACAGGATGTGAGCCAAATACCTTATTTAAAGAGGCAACCAACCAAATGAGAGAAGATACTTGCAAACAATGCCTCTCATAAGGGGCTAATAACCAAAATATATAAGGAACTCATACAATTCAACATCAACAACAACAAAAACAATCCAATTTAAAATTGGGCAGAGGACCTGAATAGACATTTCTCCAAAGAGGACATACAGATGGCCAATATACATGTGGAAAGATGCTCAACATCACTAATCATCAGAGAAATGCAAATTAAAAACCACAATGAGATATCACCTCACACCAGTTAGAATGGCTATCATCAACAAGACAAATAATAACAAGTGTTGGAGAGGCTGTGGAGAAAAAGGAACTCTCATATATTGTTGGTGAGATGCAGAATGGTGCAGCTGCTATGGAAGGCAGTGTGGAAGTTCCTCAGAAAATTAATAGAATTACCATATGATCCAACAATCCCTCTCCTGGGTATATACCCAAAAAAACCTGAAAACATTTATCTGTAAAAATATATGTGCTCCAATGTTCATTGCAGCTTTATTTATGGTGGCCAAGACATGGAAACAATGAAGGTGTCCTTTGTTAGATGGTTGGATAAAGAAGATGTGGTATATAGACACAATGGAATACTACTATTCCATAAGAAAAGACGAAATAGTGCCATATGCAACAAAATGGATGGATCCTGAGATTATGCTAAGCGAAATAAGTCACACAGAAAAAGTCAAGAACCACATGATTTCACTGATACGTGGGACGTAAAACTGAAACCAGCAAAGGAGCAAGACAAACAAATAAAGAAACAGAAACTCATACACACAGACAATAGTTTAGTGGTTACCAGAGGGTAAGCAGGGTAGATGAGGGTAAACAGCGTTGAATATATGGTGATGGAAGGAGAACTGACTGTGGTGGTGAGCACACAATGTAATATATAGATGATGTATTACAGAATCGTACACCTGAAACCTATGTAATTTTACTAACCATTGTCATTTCAATAAATTTTTAATAAGAAAAAAAAAGCAAGGAGAAATTTGTCAAAGATAACTTACCTCTCCTTCTAAAAATTAATTCTACTTGGTACAAAGGCATGCACAGGGGAATTACAAAAATCTCCCTTAAGAAGCTGACATGTTTAATGCTATATAAACTGTTTCAAAGGATTGGGGAAGAAAAAAAAGATTCTTCATTAATAATGCTAATATCTACTACCTACATAATAGCCATGGGGGGGGCAGGAATGATTTATGAATACGGATACAAAACTCTGCAATTATTAGCCTATAGAATTCACCAAACAAATAATAAATACAACCAAAATCAAAGTGTTTTTTTCAGAAATCTCACTATTTGAAATATTTTAATATACTTCACTATATTTCTAAGATAAATGATATATATTTTAATATATATACAATAAAAACATAACATTGTAACAATTAAAAAATGGGAAGGCATTAAATGTCTATCAGAATGCATTTTTTCTATTAGAAATACATTACATGTCCACCAATGAAGCTGTTGTAACTAAATTATGGAACACTCATACATTGCAATATTGGTTAGTTAATACAAAAAAAAAAAAATCATTCCTGTATGTACTAATACAAGACATATTATTGAGTGAAAAAGGCAGAGTGGAACAGTGTAGGCATGTATACACATACTTGAACACACATGCATATTATGTACATTTATATAAAAATATAAATAAAAAAATTAAATGAGTAACATATACTTGAAATGTATACAATATTTGTGGAACACAGAAAAAATGTACAACAATCATGGGTAAACAGGAATTGGGAAAAACATACTTCACTGTGCATTCTTTCCTAGCTTGTATTTTTATAGTAATGCATGCATTACCTACTCAACAATAAATCAATTCTTTTTTTTTTAATATAAAAGCTATCTTACAGTGGCAAGAAAAAATGGGTAAGTCAAGTTCATTCGCAGGCAAAAGGAGTGGTTAAAAAGAAAAAACTGAATAGACAGACCAGTAAGCTAAGCACGAGTATATTGAGATCACCCACTCTTTAAGACACAGCCCAAATGATTGCTTCTAAAAAGACTCTGACTTAGAAGCCCTAATTTGAAATAATTTATACTTCTTCCACATCACACAGCGCTTTCTTTACTTGCGCTGTACTTCACACCTTGTAACTAATTTGTACACTTTGATCTCTCATACCTTAGTGCCTTCCCCATGGTATTAACTTTTCAGATAAGACATTCGTCTTTCAGGAAGTCCTCGCTTGGCATTATTTCCTTTAAAAAGCTTCGTTAATTTAAGGTTTTAGTTTTCTGAGAACTCCTTCTTGATTCTTCTATGAATAATCCCTTTATCCTACCCACATGTCATACCCCAGATCACTTTTGCATGGCCTTTTCCCCTTCCAGGGCACTAACTTTTGAGGGAGGTGTACGCCCCATGTTTCATGTCATTCAGTGTTGACTGAAACCCTCTGAGACAGGGCTCTTACCCATATTATGCTGATGAGAAGCCTGAGGCCCCAAGGTGATGAAGTAATTTACCCAGTCAAAAGTAATGAAGATGGGATTTCATTCAAAACCATCTGATTGTGTGGTTGTACACTTAATGTCTATTTGATGCTGTTGCCCATAACTTAATACTGATACTAACTTCTATAGCTGTGGGGCTAAGAAAACACACATTACTTCTGCTATCAAGAAGAAAATCCTTCAATTTATCCTTCGAAAGAATAGTGATGTTATTTCTTATCTGAATCCAATCTATCAAATCAGTTTACCTTTGAGAAGGATTAGTATTTCTAATCTTAGTCTAAATTATGAGAACATAAAAAGTTGTTTTGAACTGGTATACTTAGCTTCAAATTACATTAGAGAGTAACCAGAAACAAAGTGATATAGGAAAGATTTCCTAAACTGTGTGCTATAATTTCCTAAAAGGATAAGACTGTGATGATATAATAAAGTATAATGATTCAGTGTCTCCTTGATTATGTTAATTAAAACAGATAGTCTAGCATCTTACTTAGTCTTATCTGTTTAAATATGAAAATTAAGTTTATATTGCAGTTACCTCAACAGATTACTTAATCTTCACTTTTTTATATCACTCATTACTGTAAAATCAACCAGAAGTTATTTTAAAATATTCCAAAATTATTCTTGCTGCTTTTATTCATAATCTTAGTAACCCATTCTGTTTGTCCAAGAGAGTAAAAAAGTGTAATTTGGGTCTGTTTACCTCTAAAGGAGGAGACTGATTTTAAAAGGAAAAAGATTAAAAAAAGAAAATATGGCTTGTTTAGTTATTTCCTCTTTGAGGACAAGAACCAAATTTAGAAATTATAATCCAAAGACCTGTTTTAGATACTTGTCTGTCATTTTGTAAAAGGAAAAAAAAAAAAAGAAGTATTAACTGGAATTAAAATAAATCACTTCTCCTAAAGGAACGGTTTTATTTTTCTCATTTATCAATCATAATGCATTTAGTTTATTAAGAAAAGTCCCAGAGGGTCTTATTTCTAGATTTGATCTAAAAAAAAAATGGTAATGGAAAGCTAGAGAAATAAAGACCTAAGCATTTTGCCTACCTTGGTTTGACTACATCAGGAGTAAAATGGTAAGGGGCTTATCAAAATTTATTAATTGTGTGACATTCTTACCAGTAAAATATATAAGCCATCAAATTTCAGTGTGACCCTTTTTATCTAAATCTGCAACTTAATGTTATATTGTGAAAAACAATTTCTAAGATGCCAAACACCAGCAGCTCACCATTTATTGGTTTGCCACAAAGGCAACACTCTAAAAGGCGATTTTCAATCTGCTCTCACAGCACTTAACATGTGCAAGCAACTAAATGCAGGGCAAGAATGTTGTATGAATGCACGTTTCTAAAACAGCAGCTGGTGTGGTCTTAAAATTCAGCTCAGCATCAAAGGAATAGGATTAAAGTGAGCCTCCCTGGGACTGCTAGCTTCCGTTGATTACCAGCTGGCATGGGACCAGACTTCAGGATTGTATACTGCTTCCTGTCTTTACATTACCAGTTTGAGGGAGAACATATGCTTTTGTTTGGTTTTATTTTTATTTTGGTACAGAAAGCTTACTCTAACCCTATCCCCCATTAACTACTACTATTTTGAGTCCTCAGGGAAATAAAATTGTGAAAAAGATTTAAAAGATTTAAAATTATGACTTCAGTGGACTCTATCCTAGGGCGTCTTATTTGGGTGACTTACAGCACGTAAATTCAACTCAGACCTGCATCATCTCTTATAGTCTGTACATTAGGTGTCTAAAACCATGCACTGAAAATAAAGCGTGTCCTCCAAATAATTTATTTGCTTCCAAGCTAATACACCCACACACTCATTTTAAGAATCAGCTATTCGAAGTATCATATTTTACATGGTTAGTGTACAATGTGAATATTTTAAGTAAAATGATAAACACAACTGTTGCATTCTAGTTTGATAGTTTATGTAGAAATATAGGCCTTCTTGATGCTTTTAATATGTAAAACAAAATTTAACCTATGGTTATGCACTGTATATTGTTAAATATGAAAAGAGCTTATGAATTCTATCTTAGAAGGCATCATTTCAAAGTAAAATATATCCTACTTCACATCTTGCCTCAGAATTTAAAAAAAAGTCCTAGTTATAATCTACATATCACTGTAGTAGAAATAATACGGTTGCCTCTTTTATAGGGAGCATATGTATTAATTTTATATTTCTGAGACTAAAGTATTACAACAGAATGCCTAAGATCAGACGAAAAGACCTATTACTGTAATATCTGATGGGGGAATCATGGATCAAATTAGCCCCACAGTATATCTGAAGCTACTTCCTTCCTCTCCTCTTTTCCTTGTCGAGATGCTAGGCTGTCTTTTATTTGGTTAACATATACACTCTGTCAAGATACTCTCTTACGGGTACTGAATGATTATTTTCACAGTCAGTAAATTCTACTTGTCTTGTCTTATTACACACAGAAAACAGAGCTCAAGGTTGTATTCTTTTTGATCAATATTTTTGGCTTATTTTTGCTGTTATTCACACATCTCTATAAAAGCTCCTAAAAAGGACCTGGGATTCAAAGTACCTGTTTAACGAAGGAAACATGATATACTTTCCTTCATGGTGTGTGCTTCTTATTATATTTCTTAAAGGAAAACACACTAGAACTAGAGAAAATGACAAGTGATTATAAGATTAGATTATAAAAAGCTATGTATCATTTATGTGCACATATAAATACATAGTATTTTATGGAGTATATGATTAAATACACATGTATTATTTCTATTGGAAACAGTAAATCCACCTAAAAATTCTCATCTTTGTTTATTAAAACGTCTTAATGTATCTTTCCATCACCATATATTTGATCCCCTTTACTCTCTTCTACCACCGCCTGCCCCCGTAACCCTCTGGTAACCACTAAACTGTTGTCTGTGTCTATTGGTTTTTGTTGTTTGTTTGCCTTGTTCATTTGTTGCTTTCAGTTTTATATCCCACATATTAGTGAAGTCATATGATTTTTGACTTTTTCTGTCTAATTTATTTCGCTTATCACGATAATCTCTAGAGCCTTCCATGTTGTTGCAAATGGCAGTATTTCATCTTTTTTATGGCTGAATAGTTAACTTTGGGAGGTGAAAGGATAATGCAACATACAGATGATGTATCATAGAATTTTACACTGGAAACATAAGCTTATTAGCCAGAGTCACACCAATAAGTTTAAAATTAAAAATATCTTAATGTCTACAACCAGATTTTCATTGGTATTCATATTTCTAAAAACTGATCTGTTCAAATAGATCAATAATACTGTTATTCACTAGCTTTAAGAATTATTATAATAAAAATAACAAAGATGTCCTGCAAATGATAAAGCTAGAGAACATATCTTGATCCTCAATCTTATAACTCTTACTGGTAAACTACAATATAACTCTTAGATAACAAGTTGACAACTATTATATAATTCAATAAACTGCAACACAAATAAACTATGAATTTGGGCTACACAAGTGATAGATTAAAAGGTATAGTCCCTTGAAAACTAATAGGAAGCTAAAAAAATAATGTCCTAATTATGAACTAAAATGTTTATTGTTATAATTTAAAAGGGGCAACATATGGGAACATTAATTAATATGTTATATATTAATAAAGCACTTAAAATTTTAGGTTTTTACTGAAGACACTGAAATAATCTTTATTCATTAATCTTGAAGAAGCTGATTTTTGCCTCCTAAACCATTTATGCATGAATGCAACATCTCACACTCAGATAGACCATTATAATTAAACTACAACCAGTTCTATAATCATCATTTTGCAAGAAAACTGCATCTACCAAGTCAGGACAATAATTTTTATACATAACAAAGAATCAAATATTCTTCTCACAACACCATAGCTAGTTTAAATCCTAGAACCCTGTAAAGGAATTTTTTAGACCTTATTTTAATAGACTGGCTCTCAAATTTCCCTTTGCCATATACCATATTTTGCCGTGTGTAAGGTGCACCCATGTTTTGAGCCCAAACTTCCAGGGAAAAAAATCTTTCCATTTTTTAATTCAAATTTTTATTTGTTTACATTTAGGTACTTGGTTTTTGTATTATAAAGGAATTTTAGCATTTATTTTTTAACTTATTATGGTACCAAAAATTTTATGTAACAAATGATTACAAAACACAAGAACAGATAAAAGATACAAGAAATTTTATGTACCAAAAACAAGTTTACGATGTTTATGCATCATAGAAGGCCAAGAATTCTTCCATCATTGCAACTTCATCATCAGTTTAATAAAACCGATTATCATATTCCAGGGTATTATTTTGCATATGGATATTGTTATTGATTTCTAGAGTTACACTTTTAACTCATAAGCATAAATAAAAGAATTAAAAACATTTATATAAGATACAGAACTAGTACTACCCATGTATATTGTGCATCCTCATTTTTCCCTCATAAATTTGGGCAAAATAGTGTGCATTATACATTGCAAAATATGGTACTCCAAATAATCCATTTATGTTAATTATTAACCATTTTTTTAAATGCCTCACAATGCAACTCTTGGTCATGTTTAAAATGATAGATAAAGCTTTTTTATTTTCCCAGTTTAAATAGCACTAATAAAATTGTTTTTTAAAAATATTTTCTTTGAATCTAACCATTGTCTCAGTTCAAACAAATATGTACAGAGGGTACCAAAAAAATGTATAGAAATTTAATAAAGTAAAAAACTGTATTAAAATTATAATATTCAATATATACTAATAACAAAAGATGAATACAAGTCATGCATATACATATTTTTGGCACCTATGATATTTTATTAAATTTCTGTTCCAATAAGTCCAGCTGAGCATGGTTGGAAATCATCCTAAAAGTCAATTAAATACATCTTACTTTACAACACATGGAATAATTTAACATGTAGAATCAGCTGACTTTTATAGAGTAGTGATAAATCAACAGTCCTAGCAACAATTAGAAATCACCATAGTAGATAGACCTTTTACGACTAATTTTGTCATACATGTTGAGCTTTGTAATTTAATTTCTTCATTGGATATAATTATCAGTATTGATGTAATCATATCAGGAATATAATATTTAATATTTCCTTATTGAAGCTTAATATTATACTAAGCACTAATAACAAGGCCCAAAGTAATTAATTTCAACCCCATACAGGTTAATTTTTCAAAGCTTTGTGCTAATCACATAAAAATTAAATTATTAAACACTTGATATACCTATCTAACAAGTTGGGTGGTTACAGTGAGAACAATAAGATGTTCATTTTTAATTAAGCAAAAGTAATAAGTTACAATATCTAGAAAATATATAACACAACAAAAAATTAACATGAATAACACAAATTAATAGAAAGCACATTTATAACTCTGACTACTTAATTTATGCATAGAGACAGTTAGAAAGTAGACTAGACCCAGAGATATGATAAACTGATAGAATCTTTAATGTATCTTATGAATGTTAATTTTTCCCACAGGGGAGCTAATGCTTCTGATTACCTAAAGTAAATAGGAAGTGATATGCAATTACAAGTGGTACTCAGTGACAGCACTTTCCCTTTTCAAACATAATAAAGATTTAAAACATAAACATATTACTCTGTACACTCAGGAAAGAACGAAATGGGATTCCAGAATTCAGGTTGTGTTTTAACTTTGTCATTAATTAGCCCGGTGCTGTATAACTTAACTTGGCCCCATTTTAGTAAAACACATGATGGCACCTGGCTTAGGGAATTTAAAGGATATCTTAGAATTTCCAATAAGATGTATCTTGAAATAAATTTTTGAACCCAACTTGATTAATGTAAAGGCCATTATCTTGGGTACTCAATGTACACAATAAACCCCTATATTTCTCAGTATTAATGACACTCACATTTTAACAATTATAGAGCAAGATATAGAGACTACATGCATACATAGGGGTCCAGAGTGGGGAAAGGTGACATGAACTCTGTATTTTCTGATGTCTATGTGATCCAGTCAGTTTACAAAAAAAAAATTATATATATATAGATAGATAGATATAGATATATAAATATATAGATACATAGATATATGCATGCACATACACAGTGCCAAAAAAGTATACACATTTTAAGAAAGGAAAAACTGTATTAATATATACCGATAACAAAAGTTGAATACAAGTCATGTTTGACTTCAGCAATTACAAGAGGTCCTCAAAGTGGTTATTATCAGCATCCAGACACTTCTGATTACTGCAAACTACTGCTTTAGCAACGTTGACCAAAGTGTTAACATCTCTTAAAATGTGTATATATTTTTTTGGCACCCCCAGTATATGCATTCATTGTATAAAAAATTTTCAAGTCAATTATCTAATTTCACAGACACAATCCTGTAAGCAACATAGGTATATTCATTATCCACATATCATAGACTAAAAAACTACATTTAATTTCTTGTGCAAATGTTCCACACATAATAGTGTCAAACAGTGCACCAGAAAGCGAACTTCTTGATTTCCAGCTTATTGCTAATTTTCCAGCACAGCTATGACTAGCACCCAGCTTCAGGGGAAAACCTGCCACAAACATTTACTTCAGCAAAACAAAATCTGCATGGGAGGATCAAAGTGATGAGTTCAGTTCACTTTGCTTTAGGGATAGAGCCTCCTGTCTTAGTGTGTTTCCTGCACTCTTTGCCTTGTCAAGCTCCATTTCCTTCTTATAATGCCTTTTAGCTTTTATTAATGAAAATGATTGCTTCCTGAACTTCTGCAGAATCTACTGAACATGGGACTAAGCATGCATTTATTATATGGAGCCTTGTATTGCTTTGTGACTTTATGTGAACTTCTCATTTTACTAAATTTCAAAAATGGGATGGTTCAATATTTATGAACCCTGTCACCCTGTCACTCATTTGCATCTCTTCTTCTGCAGTCTGCCTCCTACAGACTGTTAGTTTCTGGGGGATTAAAAGCAGTGAGAAACGCTAACTAGACAAAAATGTTCAACAAATGTTTTTTTCTATATGTTTTAATTGAACTAGCCAAGCATCTCTTTAATTTAAATTTTTTTAAATGAGGAAAATTTTCCAACTGATACTCTAAAATAAGATTCACATTAGGGACACAAGAGTTGTAAATATGTTTGTTTTTATTAAATTTGGAAGATTCTCTTGAACTTTTGTTGGGAGAAAAAGATAAATCAGTGAGCACAGTTTGTTTAGAAAACATTAAAGTAAGTTGAACTACCCAGTTAAATAAAAATGCTCCATTGGTGTTTGTGGATAATTGATATACCCAATAAAGAATTTGTTCAAAACATGTTTTGGAATTGGAGACAAATTACTTTATGATCAGTTATGATCACTCTTTTTTTTTTTTTTTTTTTTTTTGAGGGCAGTGTCACTGGCCCTCATATGTAGGGCCGAACCGGGGCCGCTGGCTTCCCAAGCCAGCGCTTAACCACCGCGCCACTCGATTGGCCATGATCACTCTTTTAAGATCATATAGAATTTTGGGGCATCTCATATCTGAAAAAAAAAAAAGAAAAATTAAATTCAAGAAGAAATAATTATGTGGATTTGATTATATTCCCAACAAATAGCATAGCGCCACATAAGTATTCAGTAAAGTTAGGAAGAGAAAGGGGGGCCAACCAAGTGGTTCAGTTGGTTAAGATTTGGCTTGGGAGCACAAGCTCTGAGCAGCAGCGCCGCCGGTTTGGTTCTGACATGGGCCAGTGACACTCCACCCTCTACAGCTAAGATGGTGAACAGTAGCTCGACCTGGAGCTGGGCTGCTGTGAGTGGCCTGCATAGGCTGCAGCCCCTGCTGCAATGGCCTCCTGTAAACTACCATGAGAGGCCAGCAGCTGGCATGAGCCACCATGAGTGGCCGTCCAATGGCCAGCAACTGACTGCCTCATCCAGGAAGAGCACAATGATAATACCAACATGGGCCAGTAAAGCGATGTCCTCCACAACTGAATTGAAGAACGAAAGGACAGCAACTTGTCTGTTCCCCTCCCCCAATTCCACAATACAATCTTAAAAAAAAAAAAGTTAGCAAGAAAGAAAGGAAGAGGGGAAGACCAGAAAGCTGGAAAGTGGGGGTACTGGAAGGAAACCTACCAAAGATTATATTGGATCAGAACAAGCCAAAGATTTAGTTTGGGTTTCCTTGCCCTTCATCTCCAGACACAGTAGCGCATAGACATTTTCTAGAAAAGAAAAATGACGCCATTATACAGATTTAGCAGTATGTCACTGTTAACCACATTTAACAGTCATGTTGGGAGTAAAAATGTTTTAATTAATCCAAAAAAGGGAGAGAGAGAGAAAGAAAGGATGATAATGATGTATTTAAAACTTTCATTTTAAAGGCTGTAAACCTTTATATTTGCAAACCTGCTAACTACTTGTTGTTGGGGCCCTTGAACTTCACTTTGTCTCTTTAGAAGCCAATATCCCAAACATGGATGAAAATAATGACGGCAGTTATGTTCTCCAATGCTAACAGATGAAAGTCTATTTTTATTTTTCTAAGGTGGTCCATATAAGCAACACTTCTTTTCTAAGGTGGTCCATATAAGCAACAAAACAAAAAACAAACAGGTTTTACGTAATGCTTATTTTAAAAATATATATATATTTTTATTATCTAAGGATGCTAAAGGACAACAACCCTAACTTCTATTTGTGAAAAAGCCCCTGCACAAAAGATAATAGTAGACATATAAGATATTCATTTATTAGGAGTATGTTCAATTCAACTTTTGACATTAGAATGATAAAAATGAGGTGATTCATCAAAATTATATAAGATTCTAATGGGAACAAATATTCTTACATTGGTATGTTTAGTTATACAAAAAATTAAGATCAATGAAAACTTCTATGTGATTTAGTCAAGAAAGCTATGTGACAGATAATAATAATAGCAGCTCACATTTATTGAGCGTTTACCAAATTCTTTAAGGATCTTAAAGTCCTATCTTAACCCTTTAAAAATGTGATGTAGTTGGGCTGGCCGAGTGGCGAGTGGCGCGGTGGTTAAGCGCTGGCCTTGGAAGCCAGCGGCCCCAGTTCAGTCCCACATATGAGGGCCAGTGACACTGCTCTCAAAAAAAAAAAAAAAATGTGATGTAGTTGGACACTGTCATTTAAAATATTGATCTCATGCTCCTTTTTTCGCTCCTTTTTGGCAATGATTTCTTCCTTGTCCTTTTGCAAATTCACTCTGATCTACCTCCATTTGTTGCTTAATATCATTTCCTTTGGGCATTGGTCATTCCATACTATTCTATGGCAAAACCTATACATTTTCATGTATGCATTTGCATTTTTTTCAACACTGCTCATTGTCTTTCTCCATTTTTTACCAGTATCTCATATAAGTAGCCCTTAGTTTAGAAGAATAGAGCACAAGAGAGAGGAAAAAAGGAAGGGACAACAACTAAATTAAACTTGAATCAATGGAGCTGTCAAACTGACACTTTCATTATTGCATAAATTGCACAGATTAATCTTTTGGTTGGATTTAAGCTATTCAGAGTGGAGTAAAACTTCCAGCCCAGGCACTCACAGTTCTGTGAAGCTGCCTTGACAGTAGGAACTAAAATAATCAGGGACATGGGTGCTGATTAATTCATATCCATCTATAAAACAAATACTGAACTCCTTAACTATTTTATCTGTTTTTCCTTGCCACTTTTTTGAGTAATGACTAGTGAGTGATACCATTGCCATATCCTAATGCAGAGCTTTCTTTTTACATGGTATGATCCCATATACCCATATATCTAGATTGGTATAGATATATACCCATCTATACCTCATTTATTTTAATGCCATATTAAATCACTTGTCCCAAGATAATTACAGACATCAATTATTATTCTCACTTGGTGTGATTCATAGATATATTTTCTTCAAGGTTCTCGAGTCCACATTTTTAAATGTTTAGTAAAATCTAACTTTATATACAGAAGTCACTAACAATACCTTTCTTTCCAAGTCTCTATGACAAAGCATATTTACCTGTAGAATAAAATGTAAGCTATTTACATACTATTAAGAATACTATTTATATTCAAGAGACTCTAGTAATTTTTTTTATATATATGGGCTTTTGTAAAGTCATAAAGATTTGATGTTTTAAGGTTATATTAACTTTTTCCTCATAAGTCTATTCTTTTCTATACATATTTTTTAAACATTTTCCTTTTAGCATACAATATATAAACCCCATTTATCTCTCTTATTATGGAAAAACTGGTTGCCTGTATTATTCAGTTATGATGGTGAATAAATACTATATAACAATAGAGATGATTTAGAAATACTAAATTATTTCATAAAATATGGCATTTACTTCATGATTCTGGTAGATAAGCAGCTGATAAGGAAAGGCCTGAAAAAGATAACATTCACTGGCAAGTTTTTAGAAATACTCTGTTGCAATAACAAGAAACAAGCCAGGGTTGATAAGCACATTGACATTTCTTTTGAGGCCAGACATAGCACAATTACAGGAACAATTACTTAATATACACATATCTACATATTATCTGGATGGCCGCCTACAGAGTTTACCACACAAAAGTACAGCTAATACAAAAGCACTGTGTTTATATGTCAAATACCGAAAACAGGGCATTTACCTTATGGAGATGTAGGTTTAGAGCATGGATGTTGTTGTGCTGAACTTAAAGCAGCACAGCCTTCCTCTGCAGCACTAGCAAAGGGTATTAGCCCTGCAGCTGGAGGCCATAAGGTGCTCAGACACACGTATTTCCATTGCTAATGTAGTGGAGACAGACACACCAACTGGAAACCATTTTTGTATTTTCCCTCACCATTCAATTTTGTTTCCCTCTCTTTATCTCTTCCCATTTATGTTTCCTTATTTCTCTCTCCCTCCCAACACGCTTCCTCCCAAAATATGTCACACATCCCAGAACTTTATGTGTCTCCCTTTTTGTAGAAAAGTGTGACAGGTTATTGCTCTTGGGTAAGGAAAACTGAAGAGTAGGAGATAGTGGTGCTATAATGCTGTTATTATCTTTTCCTCTTGGACATGTGACATGAAAATGCAAAATAACAAAACCTCTCAAAAAAATCAGAATACATTTTTCAAGGATGCAGTGAGAGGCAACACAAAGTTGAAAATAACTGCTATCAAGTTATTTTCAGAACAATATGGTCTTGATTCAGCAGAAATAATATGCAACCTGTGGGGCAAAATTACCACACTAAAAATAATAATAGGATACTGAGAGACAAAATAAGCCAACACCGAGAAATGCAAGGTTTGCCAAATCATCCAGAGAAGCCTACCACATGCATGTCCCTAACTACACTGCAGTCCAGTATTGAGTCACGTCATGATTCTTACATAAGACTTTTTAATACACACTAAGCTACTCCCCAAAGTCACTGATTGTGTTTTAATTAAAGTTTATTGGGGTGACAATGGTTAGTAAAGTTACATAGGTTTCAGGTGTACAATTCTGTAATACATCATCTATATATCACATTGTGTGTTCACCAGCCAGAGTCAGTTCTCCTTCCATTACCATATATTTGATCCTGTTTTCCTATTTATCAAAATAATACATGTTTTTGACAAAACATCGAAAGATAAAAAGTATAAAAACCCATTATGCCAAAAAAATATCTAACATAAGAAATTATTAGTTAATATTTTGGCATATTTTATCGCAGTGAAAACCATAGAAAAAATATGTCATGACTTTTCCGACAACCCAATATATACATTTTTTACTTTACTGGGTTTTAAAGAAGTTAAGTACCTACTGCAGGACCCCTCAATGAACTTGAATCTTACATTTTATTGATGCATAATTTACATTTTTATTCACTTCTTTTGGGAAATTTAAACAGTTTCATTTCTCTGTATTATTACTGTATTATTCAAGACATTAAATAAGTACTGCCTTTAAATATCTGTTGGTTTAATCTTTTTATGATAATTTTAAAAGTATATTAAAGTTCTGAACATCACCAGGATATGTGGGGTTATTGGTCAATAGCAAATACTAGGGTATGCTGCCTATATCCCCAACCACTTCAGATGAAAACATTCATTGCCTTAGTTGCTAGGAGTGTTACCTGCTGCCAGTTCACAGCTGAGTCCCTCCCCTAGAACTGCCACCAGCCCAAGGGAGCTGCTCCACCCTAACTTGAATCCTCTCCCCAATTCCTGATCTATGCATGGGGACAAAGCCCCAGCCACCTTGTTTCAATTCACAACTCTGAGGGCTACCTGCATGCAGAACCCCCCATGCCACTGCAGTTCCTGTACAAGATCCTGCTTCCAGCATTCACATCAGAGGTTGTTTTAGTCCATTCTGGCTGTTATAACAAAATACCATAGATTGTGTGGTTTATGAACAACAGAAATTTATTTCTCACAGTCCTGGAGATTGAGAAGTCCAATATCAAGGGGTCAGCAGATTTGGTATCAAGGTGGACCTGTTCCTGGTTCATAGAGGGCCCTCTTCTCTCCATAACCTCACATGGTAGAAGGGACAAAGGAGCTTTTATATGGGCACTAATCCCAGCCATGAGGACTCCACCCATCTAATACCATCACCTTGGGGGTTAGGGTTTTAAGCATATGAATTTAGGGGAACACATTTAATCTATAACACTGGTCTTAATACTGAGAAGACACCTCGATAAGCTTCTTGCAAGCAAATCCCCATTTCAGAGTCTTTGCCTAGAAAACTGGACTAAAGATACAGTTTACTGCAATTTATGCAAAGACTGAACAATCTGTAGGAAATACTATTCAGGTGAATGTTATTCAACTGGAATTTGTAAGTAATTCATCAATTTATAATCTGAGTTAATTAATGATTTTCCATCTTATATGCAAATTTCCTTGTATTGAGATATTCATTTCTTATTAGTTTTCAACTTTGGACAATATATATTCCTCTTTTACATGCATGCATGATGGTTTTACATCACATGAATCTTGATGTTTACCTATTTAATATTCTTTGTGGTTTGACAATATGACACATAATACTGTTTCCTATATAACACACAAGCAAAACACTGTATACTGGGGATGCAAAAAACATGTATACACATGACTTGTACTCTTTTGTTATCAGTATATGTTGAGTATTGCAATTTTAATACAGTTTTTTCCTTTCTTAAAATGCATATACATTTTTTGGCACCCTCTGTATTTCTGTTATTTTCAAATTTTCTTAACTGCATGTTAAATTATGTTTAAAAGATTCAAAGGTGGACAAAAGACAAGTCCTCTCTTTAAAAAGTTTATGGGAAAATATAAAGAAATTCTTTAAAGATGTTGAGATGCAGAAGATCTTTCTGTTTGAGGGAATGTGTCTAAAGAAATTAGCAGAACAAACAAGATATGCATAACCACAACAGTAACCTAACCACACAGACAATCAAAATCTGATATGACCCAGGGGATGACATAGGAAATACAATACCATGTATCTTCATGATAATTTTGACACATGAGCTAAAATGAAAGAATTAAAAAGAAACCCAGTTGTCTGAGAAACACAGTTGTTCTCATGAAAGAAATGTAACCCACAGAGGACATTTATATTGAACGAACGTTATTAATAAGCCAAATCTGATATACTCATAGGACAAAGGGTAGAAAATGGTGACTAGTAAAAGCTTTAAAACACAGTATTTTATATTCTCTTATGTATCTGATTTTAAGAGGTAATGATTATGTAAAATATATTGATAGCAAACACTTATAATTACAGTTATAAAGCAATTAAGAGTTCCTAGAGTTTAAATTTTATTATCCTATTAAACATCAGATTTTCATGTTATTTCTTGAAGGTCAAAAAAATGTTTGAGAAGCTTGAAACCCTTTTGGCCCAATGCCTATAAAAAATGTTTCTGACTACACTCAGATCTATCTTGCCAGTCACCTAAAAACTGTATTACACTGCTTACAAGTAGATCTTGCCAAGTAAGAATAGTTCAAACACTCCTCACCAATCTAAATATACCACTCAAAATCCAAATCTTACAAAATCCATGCCATGAATGATGTTCATAGATGAAGTTCAGTACAGTGTATCAACCCCTAAATTGAACAAAATCTTGCAATTCCCAATCAATAGAATTGAAAAATAAAGAATTGGAAGAGTAAAAAGCAGAGGGACATGTTACATTGTTGTTTACAGGGCAGGGTTTTGATTGCTATTCAATGAATACACTGAACTAATTAAAATTTGATAATAAAATCAATTTTTATCTAAATTGATTTTTTTCATGGTATAATGGTTCTCAAAACGTTTAGGGATGCAGAAATCATTTTCCTTCTATTTAACATAAATTTTGCTATTTCTATATACTGTTGTAGAAATATTCAAAAACACTTGTAGAAAATTTTTGATGTATACATATATATGTCAATGTTACACAATTTTTCTTTTAATCTTGTCATCAGATAGATCAAAGGTTGACTACCTAATGAGTTGAGCTTTATATACCAGACTAAAAATTGATTCTCTAAATAAATTCTTTATAACTTTCAATTTGTTATATATTTTAAAGACTGCTATATAGGGCATATACACTTGATACACAGTAAACTAAGGTAGGTCTGCAGAGTTAGACTAATATGTCACTAATGTACCTACTAGTTGCTATATAGTTTATGAGTAGATAAATAAATCTACTTTATGAGTAAATTAAGAAGTATACTCTTTTGGTTTCCAAAAAATATAGATAACAGATATTATAAAGGATGTTTACTTAATGTAGCAAATATGAAGAGACTGAAATTACTAAATGTATTATTACTGTAAGCATTCTGAAATGAAGGCACTGCCTAATACTCTGAAATACCAAAAGGTAAGAAAACAAAGCAATTATTATTCAAATGATACTAGTGCTAAATTTCTAGAAGAACAGAAAACACATCAAACCTTCATTTTCCTCATAAAGCATATATTTGGTGCACTTCTCTCTATATTTCCTAATGGATACAGAGATAGCAAGGGTTTACTTCATAGGAATCTTGCGTATTAATTCCTAAAATACGACATTCAAACTCATATTTTTGAGATGGCAAATGACAGGTTGTGTTCAGTCTGTTAAACAAAGTGTGTGTATGTGTGTGTGTGTGTGTGTGTGTGTGTGTGTGTGTGTGTATGTGAGGTGGGGGCTGATATTAAAAAAAAAAACGCTTACATGAAACACATTACTTCAAGTGACAATATTTAGTATGGGTAAACAATTCCTGTTTCTGAATACTATATATCTATTCCACAAGATGGAAAGTAACTTCAGAATCTAAGTATAGTACTTGATACAACATTTTTGAACTTTATGTACCTCCAAATCATAAAACGTCTTGATTGTACCAATAAATCCTTCTTAAATCAATACTGTTCTCAAATTCTACATCACAAATCTAATTCAAGTGTCCTAATTCAAATCTCATCTGGACTACTGAATGACTTCATAAATGAGCTCCACAAATCTATTATTTTTCCTCTTAATCATTAGCATAAAAATAAATTAAAATGGGCCAACCGAGTGGCATGATGGTTAAGCGCTGGCTTGGGAAGCCAGCGGCCCAGGTTCAGATCCCACATGTGAGGGCTAGTGACACTGCCCTCAAAAAAATATAAATAAGATAAAATAAATTAAAAGGCATAAAAAAACAAAAATTATCCTTAGATTAAAAACAACTATTCTTCATATCATCTATAAGAACTACATCCTTTGCCATACCCCCTTCTCTCACAGGAACATTGTACATGCCATTTTGCCAGGGGATTTTGTCTGTTTTGGTTCATTACTAATTTCCAAGAGCCTGAAAGACTATTAAGCACAGGCTAAAACTCAATAAATATTTCTGAGCAAAAGAATAAAGATTAAGTGAACTTAAATTAGAGCAGAAATCAATAAAATTGAAAACAGGAAATAAAGAAAAGCAACAAAGCCAAAAGCTGGTTCTTTGAAAAGAGCAATAAAACCTATAAGCCTCTAGCAAGGATAACTGAGAAAAGAAAGGAGAGGATAAAAAATATTCATATCAGTAATGATAGAAGGAACATTGCTACAGATTCCATTGACATTAAAAGGATAATAAAGAAATATTGTGAATAATTCTATGCCTACAACTTTGATAACTTAGGTGAAATGGACTAATTCCTTGAAAGAAAAAAATCTGTTAAAACACACACAAGAAAAAAAGACAATCTGAATATGCCTATATGCCTTCTAAAACAGAAAGCACCAGGCCCAGATGAATTCCCTAGTGAATTCTACCCAGTATTTAAGGAAGAAATTATACCAGTTCTCTACAATATCTTTCAGAAGATGGAAGCAAGAAAGAATACTTCGTAACTCATTCTATGAGGCCAGCATTACTCTAATACCAAAAGCAGACAAAGATATTACAAGAAAACTACAGACCAATATCTTTTATGCCCGTAGATGCAAATGTATAAAAATATTAGCAAATCAAATGCAACAATGTATGAAAAAGTGATACACCATGACCAAATGGGATTTAAATGAATCTAGACCCAGGTTTTTTACTCTATAAAAATTAACTCAAAGTGGATCATAGACCTAAATGTAAAATATAAAACTATAAAACCCCTAGAAGATAACATATGAGAAAACAGAGATGACCTTGGGTATTGTAAGTCTTTCAGATCAAAGGTATGATCCATGAAACAACATCAAAGGTATGATCCATGAAAAAAAAGAATTGATAAGCTGGACTTTATTAATATCAGCCATTTCTGCTCTGCAAAAGACAATATCAAGAGAATAAAATGATAAGCCACAGATTGGGAGAAAATATTTGTAAAAACGTGTGATAAAGAACTGTTAATCAAAAATATAAGATAAACTCTTAAAACTCAACAACAGGAGAACAAACAACTTCATCATGTTCACTACAGAATTATCGCAATAGCCAAGATGCAAAACAACCTAAATGTCACTCTATGGCTGAATGGATAAAGAAAACTAATCATTCACACTCACACACATACACACCAGGAGGAAAATATTATTCAGGCTTTAAAAAGGAGTTCTTGACATTTGTGACAACACTGATGAACATGGAGGACATAATGCTAAGTGAAATAAACCAGACACATTAAGAAAAATACTACTACATGAGCTCACCTATATGTGGAATTTAAAAAAGTCAAATTCATACAACCATAGAGTAGAACAGCGGTTACTAGGAGCAGGGAAGTCGGGGATATGAGAGATGTTCAAAGGGTACAAAGATGCCATTATGTAGGATGAATAAGTAAGTTCTAGAGATCCAATGTATACTGTGATGACTAGAGCTAATAATATTGTACTGCATACCTGAAATTTGCTAAAAGAGATTTTGGGTGTTCTTATCACAAAAAGATAACTGTGTGAAGAGATGGATATATTAATTAGCTTGATTACAGTAGTCATTTCATTATGTATATGTATATCAAAATATATTATAAACCTACATATATTGTTATTAAAAAAAAAAAAGAGAAAAACCTGGTTAAAAAATGGCCAAAGACTTTAACAGACACCTCTCCAAAGAAGATTTGACTTACGGCAAATAAGTATATGACAGATGTTCTATATCATGTCATCCAGGTTAAAACACCAATGAGATACCACTACAAACCTATTATAGTGGCCAAAATCTAAAACACTGACAACACCAAATGCTAGCAAGGACATGGGGCAATAGGGACTCATTCATTGCCAACTGGAATGCAAAATAGTACAGCCATTTTGGAAGACAGTTGGGCTGTTCCTTACAAGACTAAACATTCTCACCCTAGGATCCAGCAATCATGTTCTTTGGTATTTACCTCAAAAGGCTAAAAATTTATGTCCATTCAAAGTCCTGCATGTGGATGTTTATAATAGTCTTATTCATAGTTGCCAAAATTTGGAAGCAACCAAGATACCCTTCAGTAGGTGAATGGATAAATAAACTGTGGTCCATCAGGACAATGGAATATATTATTCAGCACTAAAATGAAATGAACTATCAAGCCATTGAAAAGACACAGAAAGCTTCAATGCATATTACTAATGGAAAGAAGCCAATCAGAAAAGACTACATACTCTATGATCCCAACTATATGATACTCTTGAAAAAGGGAAACTATGGAGACAGTAAAAAGATCAATGGCTGCCAGAGGTTAGCAGGGAGGGAAGGATAAAGAAGTCAAGCACAGAGGATTTTTAGGGCAATGAAACTATTCTGCGTAATATTATAATGGTGGATACATGTCATTATCCATTTGTTCAAACCTATGGAATGTGCAACACCAAGAGGGAACCTAATGTCAACTATAGATTCTGCATGATAATGATGTGTCCATGCAGGTTCATGAGTTACAACAAATGTGTCACTCTGATGTGGAATGCTGGTAATGGGGAGGCTGTGCATGGATGAAGACAGGGGTTTTGTGAGAAATCTCTGCATCTTCTGCTCAATTTTGCATTATATCTAAAATGGTTCTAAAAAATAGTCTATTAAAAAAGGATATTAATATCCTTTCTCAATAAAATATTAGGCAACTATTGGAAAAATGCAATCATTCTTTATGTTTTAGATTGAAGAAAAAATATATGCACAATGCTTCATGGCTAGAAACACAAGGCTGTCAGTTTCTTAGCCATGATGGGCAGAGAGCGTCATGGGCAGTGGTAAGGCAGCAGGTTCAGAAACAGAGAAATAAGTTGAAGAAATTTCATGAACCTGAAATAATGGTCTGACAAATTCAGAAATGGATGTTATCCTTAAATTCCTCCCCAAGAAAAGAAATGCTTCAATTGGAAAACTTCTGGTAATAATCAACTTACTACAACAAACAAAAGATAGAGCTTTTTTTTTTTAATGATACTCATCTTTACAGTGAGCTTCCCTATAACCTCCATTCACCAAGCTTAATTCTGCACTTTAAAGCTAAACAAAAATCAACCTAATTACACTCCTACATTCCAGTACTTTTTCCCAGTGGTAACTATTGCATCTCTACAATGTGTTCTCTCTATATAGTTAAAATTCCTTCTAGCATTTCCAATATGATATAGTTACTATCAATGTCTCATTTCATATTTACACTCTTCTGCAATTTATACATTAGCTCAATTACAAGAATTTAGTTATTTTCTTTATTCATAAAAAATATATATTTTAGATACAGCCTGGTTACATGAGTTGGCTTGACAGCTTTACCACACTGAGCTTATTATGATCTACTACAGTTCTTACATCCTTTCTATGTAAAATTCTGGTAAATATGAACACTCTGTATCCTATATTTTGAATTTATTTTTTTTAATCAGACGCAATTTTATTTGTACCACTTAAAAATCACATCTTGTTTCTTGCATACGCCAAATACTTTCCTCAGATTCATTGCACGTCTCCCCTACATCTTGAATGCTTTTTCCTCATCTTCACCTGAATAATTCTTATCCTTATGTTACTCCCTCAAAAAGCTCTTTCCTGACCACTTTATAGAAAGTAACCACCTCCTTTCCCCTGACTATTTCCTATCTTAAGAGCCTCTTTGTACCACTTACAAACACTTATCAATGTTATTTGTTTGCTTGTTCTGTCAGATTTCCCCAACAGTTGCAATTTCCATAAAGACAAAGACTTGTGTTTTGTTCATTGTTATATTTCAGCACCAGTAGAGGGCCTTATTTCTTAGATGCTAAGAAAAAGTTCATCAAAATTTAGAAATAATAGGACATGGTTATGACCGGTCAATGTCATGCTGGGGCAATGTATGATAAGCTGGCCTGAGGATTATTCTAGAAGACAATTCACTGTACTTGGCTTAGCTATTATACAATAGGAGCCCAGGCACTGTGAAATTCCATGTGAATTCAGAGGTGTTTGTCAGGTAAGAATAACTCCAAATTTTATAGTATGATTGACTTGTAGAGCGTTAACCAGATCTATATGTATCAATTTTGTCATAATATTTTAATGCCTATAGTTACTCAGTTTCTCAAAATCTCCTTTGAACCAGATTTGACATGTCATTGTTCCTTTGTTCATAAAATAAATAGCTTTGGCATACATTCATTTTTAAATTGCATGAAAAAATCTTTTTCATCGCTCTGAAAATTATATTTTGAAACTTGTGGTTGTTCCTTTAGTATGCCTAAGGGAATTAAGTTGTAGGAGCCAATAGAACTATGTAACTGAAAAGTGCATCTTATGGACTATTTATGTTCAAAAACACTTATCCCTACCCTTGCCCCGCCCAGCTGAAACAATAGAACTTTATCTTTGCTGATTCTTCTCCGCTTCCCTCTTCTCCCCTCCTCTCCCAGGTCCAGGTTTCTGGTTTTTGGCCAACTTTAATTGTGGTTTAGGATTGAGCATGATCAATAAATTACCCTCCATTGTGGTAGCAATGATTGTGAATCATGTTTTATATCCTGATGTGAATTTGTTTTCTGTCAGTCAAAAATCAAAAATGTTGTACTACATATTTTGTTTTCTCTTCTTAGCTTTTTGGTTTATTATGAGCTCATGTCAGTTAGGAAAATATTTGTTGACTATTAAAGAGGAGGATGGCCCTTTGACATCTGGATTCTGAGGTTTTTTGCTTCTTCTGTCTTGACCCATTGCTGAGATTGAAGAACTATAAAAACACTTATCTTTTATTGAGTAAATGTGAAATATTTTCCTATCTCTGAAGGATATTAATACAGTTATAAAATCTCTTAAACATCTCTGTTATGACTAATTTGGAGAGATTAACACATTTACATAAGTATAATATACTCCGCAACTGTCAGGAATATTTTTTAATGGAACTTTTAATACTGTAAATGTGCTAGCCTTTTAAAGATCCCTCTTATAGAAACTGCTATCAGCAGCAATTTTATACAAGAATGTAAATTGAGTCAGTCAACATGAATCCTTAGATCAACCAGATGGTTTGAAAATTTGATTTAAAAACAAGCCAGCTAAATATGTTTTCTCTGATTTCTCTCAGCTTGGAATATGTAAGACAAGCATTTTTTTTTCCTAAGAGAACTAGGTATTCTGAATTTCCTAAACTTAACACTGCTTATCAAATGAGCTAATGTTACTCTTACATCATGTCTAGGACTTTTGAAAAAAATGTATAACTATAGTTCCCACTAAAGTGTATATTTTGAAAATATTTTAATGATTTTTGCTCAGTAGTACATCAGCTTAAACATAATTTGCAAGATTCTTCCTTAATTTTAAAACTTTGAATAATATTCTGCTGAGTTCATTCATAGGTAATCTTTGCAAATCTAATATTGCCTAAATAAGATAAATTTCTGAAACATTGCTCACGAAGTACAGTTTTAGAAGATATAAAATTGTGCTTCTTAGCTTTATATGTTACAGAGTGCTTATCTTTGGTGAAAAAATGATATGGGTGGTCATTATGTACGTTTATGTGCTTTGTGCTTTGCTAAAATGCTGTGTATAAAGGGCAATTTTCAGCTACCTAACTAGCAGCATTCTCTGTGAAACAGTAGTTAATTTGGCTAAAAGGTAAAATAAACATGAGTGAGTGGTTAGTATAGTTAATTTTGGTAAAGTTATAACCAATATGGGTGCCTAAGTATATACTGAAAATAACAATGGCAAAGATATACAACTGTGCACACAAAATAATGGGATATCTTTTTGTTTTTCAAGGAATACAGTAATTTTGTTCTAATGAAAAGTGATTTGGGTAACAATTACTTTGCTTAGTTCTTCTTATTTTTCTTGATAATACTGTAATTTACATAATTACAATAAAAATGAATCCTCCTCCATACTATAATTGATCAAATTGATTATGCAATAATCAAGACCACCTGGAATGTCATGTTTGTTAATAAGTCAACTTAATAACAACAACCCCACCATTAATGAGAAAAGATTGCATTTTATATATGGAGTCAATACCTTCCATTCTCTCCAAGGAAACATGCTTGGCACCCAACTTCCAGAGCCCCAGCCTCCCAGGTGCAGAGGAAGGTGCCTCCCTGGTAGGCCAGGAATATTAGAAAACCTGGTGGACCTCAAAAAGAGGCTTCCCAAATCTACAGATATTGCCAGAGAAATCTAGGGAGAGTTTCTTTCAGACTTGGGACAGAAAAACAACTTGTAGAGGCTTTTAAAAGTACAAGAGATTTTTAAATGAAAATTTCTTGAAAGAACTTAATTATTTAGCCTTAGTAGTTACTTGACACTGTGCTTAGGAGACTTATACAGTCAGTTAGCAATTCTTGCTAAACCTATGTAAATAAAAAGACCTATACATAAAAAGAACTACCATTTTGCCATCAAGACCACTGTTTAAAAATTATCAAAATACGGTACTATTAATAAACAGGTACTATTATTTATCATTTAACTATCTAAGGCAAGGATAGGCAAACTTTTTCTTAAAGTAGTTTACGTTTTGCAGGCAATGTAGTCTATGTCACAACTACTCAAATCAACCACAAAAAATGCATAAATTAATGGGTATGGCTGTGCTACATTAACTTTATGTAAACAGGAGATTGATCAGTGGGCATAGCTTGTTACCTCTGATCTAGGGACATGTGCTTGTGATTTTCTTTGTTATTTTCTATTAATTAAGGGTATAGAGTCTGTGACTTTACATGTTAATTTGCACATTTCTGCTTAGTAAAAAAGATAAAATCCAAAGGTTATGGTTATATCGCCCTGTAGGACATAAACCATATGTGTATCTAACCTAGCAGTGTTGTATTTAATACCATTTTTGGAAGACTATCTAATCCTTATTCCTCTAATTCTCATTTGGACCAGTTTAACATCTGGACCAGATGTTAAACTCACTTTTTCAATGAATTAAGTAATTTTTTTAAAACTTAATTCTGTATGTCTAAAAGAATGTTTTAAATTTTTGAAAATTATACATGGACAATAAAAAAATATTAATATATGGATGCCTTCTGAATCCTAATTCCTTTATCCTAGATAAAATATCCATGTTCTCTTAGATTTTTGTCACCTATAGTGGTAGTACCTGAGTACATATTTCCAAATAGAGCAGCCTTTTATCTATGAAGGAGACTAAAACTTAGTTATTTAAATGTATAGAGACCAAAATGTATTAAGACAAAGAGTCTGGGAACAATTATATTTTTTCACAGTACCTTTATCCCCTGTCAACTATAATGCTAAACATGTATAATTTACCTACATTTAGTATTCTGTTTTAAGATAGGATTTTTTTCAACTACATCAGGGGTCGGCAAACTTTTGAGACAGAAGAGCTGCCAGGGGTAAGTAAACTTGGCTTGTGAGCCACAGGCTCTGAAGTAAAATTGAAAATGAAAATGAAACTATCATAGATTTATTTATAAAATTTTTAAAGGATATTGTTTACATAATGGTGATTATGTAAAAATATATTCATGGCTCTCAAATAATTTTTAAATGGTTGTGAGGAATAGGATTGGCTCTTCCAGGAGTCGCCAAACTTTTGAGATGCATGTGGCTCACAAGCCGCAATTTGCCGACCCCTGAACTGTACGAATAATTCTATAACCCAAGTCGTTTTTGTTTTTCAGGTTGCTTAGGGCAGTAAACAGAGATTATGCCTGTGCTTAGAGAAGAGATTTTGGAGGCCTAAAAGTCCATGGCTACAAAAAGAGAGATAGTTTAAATTCTTTAATTACTTCCCCTTATGACAGAGAACTTAAACCTTTGATGCACCCAATAAAAACTCTTAAGTAATGAAGGACACTGAGAAACAAGGTTCATCACTCAGGATTTCTGAGTGACAAGCTTGCCTCTTGGTCTTTACTATGGAAAGTTCCTTATGGTACAGAATACTATGGTTAGATAATAAATTTTAAGCACCTCAACACACAGATTATATACTTCATGGACTAATAACCAAAAGCAGGGATTTTGTCCAGCCACTAATCTGGAAGGCAGACCATAGACTGGAAATTCTCTCTTTTTTGAAAGAGGCTTTGGTGCTCTGCCATCAACCTAGCACTAGGGATGATGGCTTCCATCTTGGCTACTGTTCTGCAGAACAATGGAACTAATAGAGTCCTTTCCTTTAAGGTGATTCCCAAAGGACTGTACTCTACAGTGGCAATGATTTTTAGATTTATCAGTTAGAAATTGGAAAATGTAGTGACATGGAGCAGCACAGTGGTTTCTCCAGGGTTTTAAAAAATTTTATCTGTTTTGTTCGTACCTTCTTTGCTGTCTTTTCCACCATGAACTCTAGCTTGGGGCAAGGTATTAACATTTACAGTCTTGTCATATTGAGGATTACCAGATTCTCAGCCACCCTGTGTCACTGGCTGCAGGCACAAATGGCTTCTCTTCACTAGGTTGTATTTACTCCTTCTCTGTTTTCAGACAATCTGTTTACAAGAAGCTACTCTGTTTCTTGGGGGAACTTACTGAAAGCCACAACAAATAGTTGACATATTCCAAAACATTGCTATTTCTCTACAGAATTTCCAAAAGCTCTAGCTTCAGAGGATTAAAATTCTGAGAACCAAGGGAATTGGCATGAACATGGCAGTATAAATAATTTTTTCAACCATATTACAGGTATCAGTATCTCTCAACCAAGGTCATGGGGAATCGTCACCCTGTACTCTTAGCAACTCAACCTAATTTGCACTGTAAGCCTTCCAGATGTAATACTCCATTTCCAGGTACCAATCAGAATTATAACTCTTTTCAGTTCCAACTAACTCAAAGTGACATAAGCAAACATGTTATGTTTCATTTAGCTGAAAATTCCAAATAACTGCACCATGTTGCTAAATTCTGTCTCTCATCTCAGAAGTTCTGTTTGGTTGGCTATATTCTCAGTTAGGTATCCTCTCATGATACCAAATGGAAACCAAAAATCACGAACTCATATTCCTCTGGTTTAACAGTGCCAGAGGAAGGGGCTTTCCTCTTTCCAAATAATTCCAGATAAGTCCCAGACTTCTGCTTATTGTCTGGCTGATCCAATCAACTTACCTGAGAGATGGAATTCTCTGACTGACAGAGCCTGGACAATGAACCAAGAGTGAAGTGGGAATGGTTCCACAAAAGAACATCAGGGTTCTTTTATAAGAGTAGAAATAGAAACAAATGCAGCAAAAAAAAAAAAACAAATAGCTATAACCCTTGAATGAAGTATGCTGAAAAATATAATTTGATTTCTGGTGAACTTTTGTTGGTAGACCTATGGTGACTTTGAGTAAGCATCATTCTCATTTGTCAATGTTTATAAACTATTTAATAAATCATCTATTTAATAATCTCAGAGGTTTATGAGATTTACCTTTATAGCTTCTAGAATGTTTTATTTCTGTAATAAATAAAAACATGATTTCCTTCTTCATACTTTTTAACAATGAGCTGCTGTGCATGCACATATTAAAGCTCTTTCACTAATTTCAAAAAGAACCAAACTCACTTAAAACAGTTATGTGGTTTCTTCTTATATCTTCAGTGTCATTCCTTCTTGGCCTATTTTTTTCTTAAATGCTTTTAGACTGGAGATAAAATTTCTGTTTTAAAGGTGTTATTTCATTTACTATTTTGTTAATATTAGCTTTTCAAGTGATAGAATTTTCTGCTTCTCTGTCTTCTTGCTCTTAACAGTTAAAACACATACAGCACTCTTTAAAAAAAATAATTTTCACAGGTTTTTAGCACAGTCTGTCATTTAGTATTCCTGACACTAGGAATTTCACTTTTACATCTATATTCTCTAAGCCGTTTGTTCAAGCATTCGTGCAATTCCTTCAAATCTGTGCTCATTTAATATCCCCATCTACTTGATTTATTCAGTTGATCTCATACATTTTATTTCATTATTTGGATAATTTGTAAAAAAAAAAAAAAAGTACTTCCAATTTTTAGAAATCTTCATTCCTTCCCTCCCCCAAATATGTTTTCAGAAATCTAAATCTATGTCATCTTAAATGATATTTCTTAGTCCTACTTTATGAAACTTATGTCTGCCTATATCTAACAGCCTCTCCTTTAAGTATTTTAAACTTAAGGATTACATGATTCTGTTTTCTCCTGGTGCTTTTCAACTCTCAACAGTAGCCCAGGGAGGCCTTATAAGGCAACATAAAGACTACAGGGTTTAAGACCTTTCTGTTCTTCATACTGAAATGGTTAATAACTTGAGTATTAACTTCTTTGAACTTTAATACCCTTATCTATAAAATGGTTATAATATTATATGCATCTTGCAGCTGTTGTGAAGATTAAATGTAATAATAACCTGAATAGAGTACTAAGTATAATACCAGATATGTGGTGGTGTTTAATGAGTGGTCATATTTTATTATTGTTGTTATTGTTATAATTCATTACCTTTTTTTCTTTCTTTCTTTTCTCCATCTTGGAGAGTTTTGACAATTAAGAACCATTTTTCCATACTAGCTGATTCCTGAATATCTTCCCGTGCACAGAGAACAACCAACTCATACTATTGTCTTCTGCCTAGATTGCTTGCATCTGCTCATGCCTGCGAATGGTTTTGTTATTATGTAGGATATAACATGCAATTATTTTTTAAACAGATATGAGTCCCTTCTCTCTCTTCCTTATTTAAAAATGATATAGCTGATATCAAAATCATACAGTTATACCTTTACACCTTTTTCATTTGTTTTTCCATTCATCAATGTCTGCATTCTGGTTTACATCTTTTCCTTGTTCTTCATATTTTTGTTTGTTTTCATCCATCTTGAATCATTTTTCCACATAATAAAGGAACATTGCATCCTCTATAACATTTAAGAAATGGAAAGACATTTTTGGAACATTTGGAATTTGTCCTCAATGTTAGGGATTGGTGCCTGTAATTTTTAGTTCCTCATCACTAGCCTGGATCATCACAACTGTTCTGGCTATCTCCTGGTATCTTGACTTATTCTTTACATATCCAGAAATATTACTGTTGAAGAACTAGCATGACAATGAAACTTCAAAGTTTTAAAAAAATTAAAGCTTCGCAATTGCTACAGATCACAGATAAATGTGAGTAGCATGACAAAGAAGGCTGTTCAGAATCCTACTTTATCTACCACCAAATGCATGTATGCCTGCCATATTGAGCTGATTGCTATCCCATATTACCACATTATTACTTACCAGATTCAGTCAATGAATGTCTTATAGACCTTGACAATAGAGTGGAACAAAACTCACTCTTCTGGTTATAGCTGAAAAGATGAGCTAGGCCAATCAGATTTCCCTACTGACAACTTAAAGTTTGTAAATTCAAAAATAAGTAGAGTAGGGGGCCGACTGAGTGGCTCAGTTGGTTGAGAGCATGAGCTCTGAGCAAGTTTGATTCCCACATGGGCCAGTGAGCTGTGCCCGAGCTGAGCTGCTGCTGAGCTGCCAACAGGTAGCAAGATGGTTCAGCTGGTGAGAGCACGTGCTCCTAAAAACAAGATTGCCCGTTTGACCCCTGCACAGGATGGTGGGCTGTGCCCACCCGCAAATAAGATTGAACACAGACAGAACCTTGAGCTGAGCTGCTGACAGGTGGCCGGATGGTGACTGGACTTGGAGTTGAGCTAGCTGCCCCCTCTATGATTAAGACTGAAGGCCAACAACTTAGCTGTTCCCCTTCCCCAATTCCCCAATAAAATCTTTTAAATAAATAAATAAATAGAGTAATCCATGAAAAACTCAGCTAAGAAATCAGATAGGTTGTGGTACTGGAAAGCCATCAATTATGTGTCTACAGAGAAATAACAGAGGAGGAAGTCAAACAGAAGAGAGAAACAGGAAGAGATGCTGGCTTAGAACAAGTTTGTCATTGAGGACACTCAGAGAAATGTGGACAGGCTGCCTTGATTCATGACACTTTCTGGATGCTATTTTCACTAAGATTTTTGTGCCCTTTTCAAATAAGCCTTCCCCTATTTCTAGAACTAGCTTTAGTGGGTTTTTGCTCTTTTCCACTGAAAAAGCCTTGACACGAACAGAACAGATGAGCTATTCTTGATCATCCTGTATTCTTCCCCTTTGGCAAAGTCTTCTCTCCTTGTAAAGTTCCTACTTTTAAGTTAAAGCTTAGCTCAAAATTGTCAACTCCAGGAATTCATTTCTTCCTTCTTAGATCAAATTGATTTCTGTTCCCAACATGATCAAAAAATAGTACATAGAGTATAAGTAAATAAATACTATGTCACACTTTCTTTTAATTACTTGTCTCTTCAACTCACTTGGCCATGTTTCAGTTTTTGCATCTGTGAAAACTGAATTACTAATGATATTTTGTCTCAGAGGACCATAGTTTGGATTAAATTATTTGACACATATAAAACACAGGTTAGCTATTACAGTAGTAGTGACTCTCCTTTCTAGACAATATTAATTCTGGTAGAACCCAAGCTCTGTTATATTTTTTCTTAAGAACTAGTAAGTTAACTTTTAACAAAGCAATAAAATATGGTAGTTAAAAATTTATTTTTAAACAAATTGCATAGGTGAATATCTAGGTATATGAGCAACTCTTAGAGCCAAATATAAAATTTCAACTGAAATTGATTTGGTTGGAAAGTAATGGTTTTCTATATGATTTTTCACTAGTGAATTTTTATCCTAAAATGTCTATCAACAACTGTGTTGGTTAAAACCTTGTTTTATAAATCACATAGTTTATTTTCCATATAGCAGAGCCAAGGACAAGTGGGGGGCTTCTATTTTTTGATATACAAATGTAGAAGCACTTAGAGATATTTAACATGGAATAGTGCTTCAGTCATTTGAAAATTCAGTTTTTATAAGCTACAGTTTGTCATAAACCCAAATGTAACAATGCTCAGAATGACACTATAGGATAAATAGAGCAAACAAACAAAAAACCCAGAATTATTCACTGACAACTGAGGGCAGTCCCACTGTGCTTTAGCCTTTTGTTTATATGATTAGAGCGCTCTGCTATTTGTTTTGTTGAAAACTGGAAATAAACATGTAACATTGCAATAGAAAGAATGTTTAAAGAAAATAGATCAAACTGGTTAACTCACTTCACTGACCTTGATCAGTTGGGTTAGTTGCACAGTATTCTATTTGAAATGTCCCTGAAAGAGCAAAATGAACCAAGCTTCCTAAATCTGTAACTTGTAGAAACTGGCCAGAATTTTATTTTATTTAAAGTTCAAACAGCATCTATGTCAAAGAATTGTAAATATCAAAGCCAGAGAAGTTCTGTGTCTTATATGGCACAAACTTGTAGCCATCTTATGCATTAATTGCCATGTTCATTAGGACTAGTTTGACTCTTTGTAGATGAAGCAAGAAACTGCTATTTAAAAAAATAATAATAATTGCAAATGGCTTTAATAGGGCCTTTACTTAAATATTAAATATTCATCAGAAAATAAAAATCTGCTGGTAGGGATAAAAAGAATAAGAAAATGCCCCACCCCCTCCAAACAATACAAAACAAAAACAAACCAACGAACAAAAAACAGACCTGTGTTAAAACTGAGCATAGTTTTTAGAGACCAATACCAGGTAAAGTGATATTTATTTTTCAGTAAAAATTCATATTTCTTTAATTCTTAGAACAATAATTTTGATGTGTAAATTAAAAGACTAAAACAAAGTACTATAAATTAAGTGTGTTAAACAACAGAAGTTTACTTTCTTAGTTTGGGAGACTAGAAGTCTGTAATCAAAATGTCAGCCGGGTTTCTTCCTTTGAAGGCTGAGAAAAGGATATTTTTTAAGCCTGTCTCTTGCCTTCAAGATGGCCATCTCTTCCCTATTTATATCATCTTCCTTCTCAACATGTCTATCTCTGTGTCCAAATTTCCCCTTTTTATAAGGATGACAGTCATATTGAATTAGAGGTCCACCTCACTCCAGCAGGAGCTATTTTTTAACTGTTTACATCTGTAATGACCCTATTTCTAAATAAGGTAAGGTTCTGAGATACTGAGGGTTAGGATCTCAATGTCTGAATTTTGGTGGGACATAATTCAATCCGAGATGTCACCAAATTCAGAAGCGAGACAGATGTAGCAAAGTGCAGGGAGTTTTTTGTTGGAAGGAAAAGTACACACTTGAGAGGGAAGTGCAGAATTCAGAGAGAGTTGTGTGCCGATTGAAGTCCTGAACCAAGGTTATTTATACCTCCTGGGGGCAGGAATTGGTGACATCCCATTGACTAGCCCCTCAGGTTCCTCCCAGTAGGTGGCATTCTAGTTATCTGCTTTTTCTTCCTTATTTGGTTCCTCCAGAGCTGTCATGGTGACAGATGAATGATGGGAGTCATAGTACCACAATGTAAATGAGATTATGACGGTATGAAAATTAGCTAAAGGTCAGGTCCCAGTCATAGGGGTCAGCCTTGCTGGATGGAACTGGTTCTCATTTTTCTCCAGCTGCAGGTGCTGGTTACAGCCCCTTTTTACTTGTTTAACCAGTGAGGTGCATCATATTGTATCCTGGAGGTGGGTTGTCAATTTCCTAGGCTAACTACCCTGCCTCAGTAACACCTTACTTCTTAATTTTGCTACAAACTGTCCTTTCTTTGGTAATGGCCTTTCTCAATGTGGCTATGTGTGCCCTTGGAATACATTTGAATCTTTTATAAGTTTCTATTTTCAATAACATAAATTGCTTAAAGGTAAAGAAACTTGCTACCCTGTTGGCTACCATTAAAACATACCTAAAATGGCAAGGAGCTTGCCTTTACATTTTTGGCACCATCTTTCATCAGTGCTTTTCTAGTGCAAAGAGAAACCCTAAAATTACCATTACCTGGCCCCTGAACAAATATTTTGTTTGATCATCTCACCAATAAAAGTCATGCAAATCTGTATTTTACTTCCCACCTATTCCATTTTTATTGTTTTTTCTACTTTTTTTGTTTTATTAAATCTATCAGGGTGACAATGGTTAGTAAAATTACATGGGCTTCAAGTGTACATCCATTTCATTTTTCAAATCATGTGGAACCATTTACACCAAAATAATGTTTATTAATAAATTTATATTACTAACTGTGAAGAAATTTCTGTTAGCCAAAAAACTCATTTTGTTGCCCCTATGTCTCTTTATGTGTCAGCTCATTTACATAGAGAATTAGTTGATAAAGAGCACTGCATCTAAAATTGTTATCTGTCTCATACTGAATTACACTTTTCTTCCCCTTAGTCATGCATAATTCCTTTGGTCTAATTATCACATTTGTTTTAATAATAAATGCAGTGCTGTTCTTAATTTACTTGATTAAGTTTCTATGCTTAATATAGAAATACATTAAATATAGAATTATATATAGAGAGAAATATATAATGTTAAAACACTTATTTTATTAGCTGATTTCCTATGAATGTTAGGTTGCCAAATTGAAACAGCTTAATATTTTTAAATTTCCATACATGAAACACACACACAGAGTAGTGAAAAAATGAGAAGGGGCTTGTGAAACCCATCTCTCAGAGTATTCAGCTGTTATAGTAATTTCTAATCACAAGCTTCAATCTTGCATCATCTTTATTGCAAATATGTAATAAAATAAGTGAAATAGCATAAGAACACCAATGATGTTTTATACATCCTCCCCGCCCCAGCCATCTGCAAGATCCCCAGTGGATGCTTGAAACTGTGGATAGACTGAACCCTATATATATTATGTTTATTCATACACGTACATACTTTTCCACTTAAAGGTAGCACTTTATAGCTCCTTTTTGACATATCCACATTGCCAGTATCACTACTCTTAAGCTTTGGAGCCATTATTCAGCAAAATAAGGGTTACTTGACTACAAGCACTGTGATACTGCAACTATTGATCCAATAACTGAGATGGTTTGTAGGTGACCAAGGTGGGTAGCGAATACAGTATGAATATACTGGACAAAGGGGTAATTCACTTCTTGGCAGGATGAAGCAGGATGGCACAAGATTTCATCATGGTATTTAGAACAGCATGCAATTGTTTATATCTGTAATTTTCCATTTACTATTTTCAGACCATGGTTGAACACAGGTTATTGTGAACCACAAAAAGCGAAACCACAGATATGGGGGGACTACTGTACACATAAATTATGAAAGCAATAAATTTAAAATACATTCATGACATGAAATTAATGAGCTATTTAGTGTTAGATCTTGATGATAAGCATTGAAACAAACAGAGCTGTTTCAGTCTCCCTGTACTATATCTATAAGCAGTAGGGGATGAGCCTCTATCAAAAGGAAGTTGCCTATTAAGACAGAAAATTCCTCATTCAATTGCATTCTTCTCTGTATCCTGGAGTGCTTATTAATATTTCAGGGAAACATAATCAAGGACAGAAAGAAATGAAATCTGTCATGAGATATCAGATATCTACTTTAAAGTGATGCTAAGAATTCTCCCATCAACTACAGTTAACTCTCCTTAAACTTGTAAGGCAATTTGATCAGAGTAATCCCTTGAAAAATAATGTTGCCATCCAAAAATATACATATGTATAGAGAGGGATTTATTATGGTGCTAGAATTCAGATTCCCTGAGATAATATCAATTAACAGATATGTATACTATGAAAATGAAAAAGACTAAAGTAAATTAAGACTAGACATCTAACAAATGTGCATACATCTGACAAAAGGAATATAAGTGCTAAATATAATTTTGCTATTATTGAGGACTAAAAAGAAATGGTCTGTAATTTGCCAGGCAAATAATAATATACCCATTCACATAATAGTAATCATTCACATAATTTTGTAAATCCCCATTTCTAAGCATAAAGTTGTACATCTCAAGGATACAGGATACTAAACATTTTTTTTTTAAGTTACTTTCAGGAAAAATAGGATTTAGAATGATCAGAAGTTCAGGATCTTTGCATTTAATCCACTTCCGGACATACCTCATCACAAGAGGATCATTATTTTGAAAGACAATCCCATAAAACCCATGGTGTGAGGGAAAAAGAAAGGAAAAAGCCATTTGATTTTTGGAATTTAACTTTGACAGCTGAAGTTTCAATAACACTACCAGAGCTGAAGGGGTCCCATGTGTCATATTGAGGAGTCAGCACGAATGAGTAAATCCTTGTGGTGAGAAAAGGGATGGGCTTCTTTTATCAAGCCATCCATGGAAAGGGGAACCAGTCAACTATAGAGGATTGCTTCACTATACAACTAGGAAAGTGGAGCCTCTGAAAGTCTGACCATGCAGAAACATTTTGGAAGGAATAATGTCCTGGAATAATTCAGCAATATTAACCATTAATAGCAGTGTCAGCTGGGCAGATTCCATGAATGAACCAAGGTTTGCAATTAGAAAGATCCTTAGGATACAGAGGGTAATACAAATAATGTCAGATTAGATAAATTAAATTTAAATTCACCGTTATGCCCCTTTTGAATCCTTAGTAACTCAAGTCTGCTCATCACAGCTTCCTCCAATTCCCTTGGATATAAGCAACACTCAGGGAAACCTTGTGATAGGCTAAACAAAAGAAATACAGATTTTTACTTTTGGTGACTATAGCTAATCTTTGATTGACTCATACTGTTTCTATTGTTATAGATAGCCATGATCAAACAGATAGGGTAATTCCTATATTTAGAAAGAAAACTACCTCCTCCACCACTAACAATAACACAGGAACAAAATCTCTTTTGGGGGAAGTAAGTCTCTTTTTCTATAGCTTTTCTTAGAGAAGATGTTGAGAAGACCTAACACTGATAAGAAAATAAACTTGAACTTGTACCTTGAAGAAAGACAAATGTGTGATACTTGTTCTGGGGCAGGTAAAGGTTTGCAGTGTCATGTTTACTGATCCTCTGCTTCCTTTGAAGAAAGCCTTACTGGCAGATGGAGAGCTGTTTAACTCCTGAGTGAAACCTGAAGGGAGCATATTCAGGAGTCCCTCTCTGGCAGGCTCTTCTAACCTGTCTTTTTCCTACTATGCCTACACATATTGGCTAAGATCAATTAATCACATAAAATTGGAGACAGTGGATTTTGGATAATTTCCCCCCTTTCTCATAAAGAGAATGAATTGTTCCAGACAGAGGCAGACAACTTGCACAAGCAGTTCAGCTGAATTGTAACCCAGGGTAGACTTTACTACTGTCAAGGGGGACATTTGGGCTGATGATTCCTCTGAGCTGCCCAGCTCAGTGGTTTTCTGTTCACAATGTCAGCTCTTTCTTGCAGGCTGAGTGTTGTATCAGAGACTTTGGCTATAGAAGGAATAGGGGAATCTATTTGATGAAATCTTTTCTGGGAAAAAGCATTATTCAACCTCCCTTTCAGCATTAACTCTGCAAAATTCTCCCCCTATGCTAGAATTTCTAGTTTGCCATATGTAAAACTGAAATTAAAAGAGGAAGCATAAGGTTAGCAAAACAATCAGCTTAAAACAAAGTCTATGAACCTGTTTTGAAAATTACTAGCTACTTTCAGAAACGTAAGTTCAGCTGGTTGCAAATGATCATAAGGCCGTATTTGTGGTACAATAAACATGGAGATATAGCCAAGGACAGACAACGCTAAACTTCCAGGAAGCATATCCTCCCATCATTTAACAGCAATACAACAGGGGTCTAATCAGGTCCCTCCCTGAGACTGCAAGCATACAGAGGCGAGAGTCTCAGCAAGCAGCTTCCGTGGGATACCTTTTCTCAGTGCTCACTGGCATTTCAGAAACTATTCAAAAACCACCCCTTTAAATATAAGAACTAAATTACTTTAAAATTATTGCCAGATATTTTTTAAAGATGGGTATTTTCACCAAAAGAGCAACTTAGCTGTGGTTTTTTTGTTAGTTTTTGTTTTTGAGGGCAGTGTCACTGGCTCTCACACGTGTGACCGAACCGGGGCCGCTGGCTTCCCAAGCCAGCACTTAGCCACCGCGCCACTCTGCCAGCCCTAACTTAGGTGTGTTTTTATGTCTAACAGATACTGTAGATTAAATAATTAAAGCAATACCTCAAAATGTCATGTGCTATTTTTCCATAAGTCAACCCAGATTTTAAATGCGATATTTATTACAACTAAAATTAAAGGTTCCATTTTGAAATGCCGACAATGACTTGTCTCTAGCAGGGTAATGTAGAAGTGTCATATAATGGGAGAAAAAGGATATCATCAGAACCCACTTTTTAAAGGTATTTTCTTGCTATAAAATTAAAGAGTATTTTATATTTACAGTATTGAAGACAAGAAAAAAGTGAAGTACTGAATACATACTTTCCTTTAATCTTGCTACTAATCCAAAGAGTAGCATAACTATTCAAATTTCTTTTCCATTAAAAATTAGAATAGTGTGTTCTTTATTGGGTGAATATCTTACTCTTTGTTTCAATTTATACTTTAATATTTAGTGTTATTTCTAAAGAATGGCTACTCATGTAATAACATATAGCGCAAATAAATATAGCAGCGATGATGATGATCTACTGGATTCTCTAGATATTTTCAGATTGTGGTCTGATCCAGATATTTCCCTTTAATATGCCAATTTTGAATATTAAGGAACTAATACTTCAAAGGGTTAAGTAAATAGTTAAAACAAAAAGTCTACAGGAAATTCTAAAGATTTCCCTTGGTATTCAGATTTGGGACAGAGAATCAGTCTTTCCAGTGGTTAATCCTGTAAATAGAAATTGAGAGTTCTTTCTTTCCTTAGAGAGATACATAAAAATTCTTGAGCAGGAAAAAAGAAAATATGGAATACAAAAGCCAACTGAATGATGACAGATAGGAACGGAAAAAAAAAAACACCGATCCCAAGAACTAAAGATATTTACCACAAGTGGTTTGCAGTAGAACAATTTTGTGAAACTATAAATGTAGTAAATAAGAACTCAAATATGAGATGATAAAGTACCTGAATGATGAGAAAATAGGGCACTAAAGAAACAGATTAAGGAGCAAAATAACACTATTAAAGAATATAAACTACAATAGATACAGCAAGGAATGCAAAAGACATCACTGACAATTGAAAAGCAAATTATTAAAAAAGAGTAGGCTTGAATTCATCATAGTGAATACAAACAGAAAATATAAATAGGTTAATAAATCAGAAAAGATAGTGGATAAATAAGGGAAAAATATCCTTAAAATAAAAGAAACGGTATCTACATACAAATGGATAGACCGCACTGAGTCCCAGGCAAATTTGGTAAAAAATGCTCAATATCAAGACTTATTCTTATATAAGTAGAGAACCACAGAAGAGAGAAAATTCCACATATTCAAGCAGATAAGTTTATCAGGGGAGATAGTAGAGAAAGTCAGTACAAATTATTCTTCCTTTCAAGCAGCAAGTTAATCAACGATAGCTAGAATTAAAATAAGTTGATAATGTATATAAGGTTAATGTATATCTTAATTTATTGTATGTCCTATTTAATATTAGAGAATTTTGTAAATATTCTCTTTTGTGAAGATTTATAAGGCAATAAGAAATTACTAAAATTTCACTCCTGTATTTTGTTAAAGAAAAAAAAAGTAGAATAAGACCTTTTATTTAAATGGCATATGGCAATCCATTTATTAAATAGAAATATATTCTTATATATTATCTCTGTAACCAACTAGTTGCATGTACAAAAATCTGCATCAAAAATCATGTTTAATATTAATGGTGATTATTTCTGTGCAATAGAATCTGAAGTGGTTTTCTTTCAATTTCTATAATTTTAATATCTTGGATACATCATAAACAGTTATTACCTTGAAAAATACCAAAAACAAAAAAAAATTTTTTTTTTGAAAAGTATCTTGTTTCTGGCAACAAGATAAAGAACCCAAATTGATATGATTCTTTTGACTAACCTGATTTCAAATATCAAGTTCCCTAAATTTCAAGGATTTCACATTTTTTTTCTCTTCTACTTATTTAGCTTTGTGGTTATTTAGATACCATTTTCAGGGTATGGAGTGTTGAAAGTGAATATCAATTCTAAAGTGTTTCATTTGGGAAAACTATGAAATAAACAGGAAGTGTCTGACTAGTATGACATAAGGGATGAAATATGGCCTAGAAATTAAACTCCTCTTTGTCCTTCCATGCTTCTTTCTCAAGAATTAGCAAGTGCCTTTGAAAAACACACTCTGGTGAGCACACAATGTGATATATAGATGATGTATTATAGAATTGTATGAAACCTAGGTAACTTTACTAACCATTGTCATCCCAATAAACTTAAAGTCATAAATAAATAATAAAAGAAAAATCCACAATACCTTGCACTTAATTTTTGTTGATTTGTTGTTTCAACTTCACACCGAAACTGTAGTAGCTTCTAAATGATAATGCTCACTACTGTTACCTGTCTTCACTGTCTAAAAGGCTAAAATGTATAATTCAAGATAATTCAGGACAGCGAATGTTTCACTACTTTATTTAATCTAGAGAAAAATGAAACCACTCTATGGCTACTTTATGTCTCAGCAGCATCAATATGCACTTCCCCACACATTTTCTGTCAAAAAGCACATTGGAAAAGCAGCATTTCATAGACGATTCCTCTGTTATCTCCAGGGTTTCCCTCTAAGAAACCCTGTTCATAATTTTCTTTTTATTTTAAAGCAATTTTGGACTTAGAAAAGAGTTACAGAAGTAGTACTAAGCATTTTTATGTAACTTCACCCAGCTCCTCCCAATGTTATCATGGTATAATTCTCAAACGTTAGAAATTAATATTGGTTGAATACCAAAGCTGAACTGCAGATTTTATTGAATTTCAATTTTGCCATGACTCTCTCTTCAGTTTCTGATCAAATCCAGAAACTCACATTACAGTGAATTGCCATTGTCACCATAATCCCCTTTCAAGTGCTACAGTTCCTCAGTCCTTCCTTGTATTTCATGTCCTTGACAGACACCTTTGAAGATTTGAGTATTTTCTGTTGTCTGATCTTTTCTTGTGATTCGGGTTGTGAATTCATGGAAGGGCTACTGTATTTGTTTTATATTTCTGCCATAAAATATTACCACAAACCCAATGGCCTAAAACTATAAAACTTTTATCATCTCATTGTTCTACAGGTCAGAAATTCAGGCTGGCTCAGCTGGTTTTCTCTGCTCTAGGTTTCACAGGCTGAAATCCAAATGCTGGCAAAGCTGCTTTCCTTAGTGGAAATTTTGGGAAAGAGTCTACTTCTAACCTCTTTTAGGTTGTTTTCTCACTTTGGGTCCCATTTCCTTTCTGGCTCTCAGCTGAGGTTGATTTCAGTGTCTAGATCTACCTACATTTGTTCTATTGCCCTACTTCCTCCATCTTTAAACCAGCAATGGAATAGAGCCCTTCTCATTTTTCAAATCTCTCTGAAGAGATAGTTAATAGCTGACCTAATGTTTTTTACGTTTCATTATTCTTTTTTTATTTATTTATTGAATTTATTAAATTTATTGGAGTGACATTGGTTAGTAAAATTATATAGGTTCCATGTGCACATTTCCATAATACATCACCTATATATTGCACCTAAGTTTTAAAATCGGTGTTTTAACTATAAGGCTAAAGACAGAATGTAGTGTACAGCAACACTGTGCTCCATTTGGTAAATTTGTTTCTCATAGGAACATGGGTTAGCAATTCTGAAACTATTTCCTATTTCCCTAGGGTTGAACAAACAAGTAAATACACTGTAGATCTGAGAGCCACGTACCTCAATGTTAGATAAAGAATACGGTGATATGCCATTAACAGGCAACACCTAGGACCATTTTCAATTCTGCACATTTTAACAATTTTTTATTTTACTCTTATTTATCAATGGGATGTTTTTGAGCACCAGTGGCACTTATTTCCTTCTCAAATGATCTCTAAATTACTTGACATTTAAATGTCAAATTTAATAATTCTAGTAGTACAATGTCTATACTTAACTGATGTAGAAACAAACATTTCTGACCACATCCCTGGCGTGCCCAGTAATGGAAACTACATTGCAACTGCTTTCTGGTCAACAATTGTAAAACAGCCTCAATTGTACACTGTATCCTGATATCACAGGTAAAAAATGTGAACTAAAAAATGTGTCATTTAGAATGAATGAAATAACTAGTAAGTCTAAAACACCTGAGATACTAGTAAATTAAGTCTAAGGATCACAAATTTACCCTTGGTTCCCTCTATTTGTTCACAGGCTGGAAAATCTTACCTTATTTCACATTTAAATTACTCCCTCACTGCAGTTCTTTTACCTCACTACACATCCCTGACACTCACACACACATACACAAAACATTATAATTGTCAACCAGCATAAATGTGTATTTAAAGAAATTCTCTCTTTCCCAACAATTGAAACACTGATAAACATATGAAAACATGCATGTCATGGTAGACTAAAACAGAATTGTATTAACTGGAAATTCAATATACTGAGATTGCATATACACATACATATACATGCACATATAAACTATTTCTATACCACACAGTTAAATATACATATTGAAAATTATAATCAAAAAAGATACTCAAAATTTAAGCCCTAAACCAATTTAGCCTACATTCTAATTGCACCCATTCATTTAAAATATTTCTCCTTAAAAGTCACTATCATTAAATTCCACTCTATCAAATTGTTTCAGAATCGAAACATATTTTTATGCATGTGCTATAAATCTTTCAAAATGGGCTCTTTTGGGGTCCAATTTGTTGACTTTTAGTACATAATGTTCTCATATTTTATGAGGAGTTAATTAATAGCAGTCTGTGCCACATTTCCTCCACAAATAAATCCTAAGAAAGATTCAGAATGTCAATTCATAATCTTATACAAAAGAATAAAATAATTTCAACTAGAATAAAGCCTCACTACATATGGTTCCTTTCCATCATCAACAAATGACTAATGGATGAACAAAAGATTACTTGGCAGTAATTTTGATTCTAGGAAAAATGAACCTTTTGAAAACATTTTAATAACTATAGAATTAATGCAAAAAAAATGATGGCTTGTGCTTAGGTACACACTGTTTTATTTTTCACAATTTAATTATTGATTTGCTTATACCACTTTTCCTCTTTTATGTCTAAGCTATTTGCTTGAAATCATTTGGAATGCTATTATTATTGCCCTAGAAAAAGGTATTTCTAAAAGTCAAATGGTTTGTCTTCAACTAGCAAATAAGCTTCAGAAGTGTTTGTGTCTGATAAAACATTGCTAGCATCTCTATAAAATTATAAGATAGTTCGTTACAGGAGTAGAAAAACTAGGCAATTCTTATTAGCAGCATAAGGACAGAAGAACAAGTACTTTGACATTCAAAGCCACTGGTTGGTTATATTTTCATATGTGACTTTCTAGCCATATGGTCTTCATCATGTTATTTAACTTTTTCCTTAGTTTCCTGATGTATAAACTAGGGAAAATAGTATATACCATAGCACTGTGATCATTTATTATATTTAGTTATGTAGAGTTTCTGATATAATAGCGCCCAACGAGTGGTACTTCATAATCCATACATATGGAAAGGTTTTTTGTTCACATTTATTATGCATTTCAATGAAAAATGAAAACATATTGACTTATTTATAGATTATTCATATACATATCATGCATTTGCCATTGAAATTTATTTTATTCTAATATTTATCTTTTGGTGCATAACCTGTAGCCCTGAGGAATGTAAAAGTTCCTCAATGACAGAGACAGTCTTCTACACTTTTTATGTTCTTTTCCATCTTGGCACCACAGTATGCTGAGTCCTGATGAGCTTAAAAAATAAACCCTAACAAAACAAACAAACAAAATAACAACAAAAATACTTGAAGAGTTGCAACCAGTAGAGGTTTCCAAAATTGATACACAAATTGTTTCCATAGTACCATATTTTACTTTCATTTTTGCAATTAAGTGGCTATTTTGGCTTAGGCTAGGTGGAAATGCTTTTCCTGCAAAAACAGATTATGATGGGTTCATACACTGCCAATATCATGTTCCTTCAGCAAAAACATAACAGATATAGTCATATAGATATGTGAATATAGAGTCCCCTCAGATGTCAGAAATAGGCATGTTGTACCTAGAATAAGCAACTAGTTACAAATTAGGATGTGTTTGAAGTAGATTTTGTCAAGTCTAAATTATAGACAATTTCTGAAGAAACCAATAATTCTTTGCAATTAGAAATAAGAGCCATGTCACATGAGAGCATTTATTTTGCTGCCAAATGCAAGAGACATAATAGAAGAGATCAGTGAACAACGTAGAATTTTGGCAATGGATGAAAAGGGAAAATAAACTAAAAGAAGTCACTCAGCTATGTACCTGACCAAGAACTTTACACATATTTACTAAGAAAAAATTAAAAATTAAAATAGCATTTGTAGCTTTTTTAAACGTATAAATAATATATTATAGATTGCTTTTATTCCTTTCTGAGTTAAAACATTCTCAAGTACATTTGTTGATTTTTTAAAATAAAATTTTGGGTTAAAATTCATTGAATGCACTTTTTAAATCCACAACCTAAATCCTATGCAAAGTGGACCCCAAATATTGCTTAGTCAAGATCTAGGGGTTTTTTGGAATCCCAGGTCAGGTAAGCAACATTCCATGTGTAATTCCTGTCTCTTGTTTGACTACATAATATATTGTACAAATACGTTGCTTATAGAAAGTGATTGATGAAATTTTATGAGATATGCACATAAACCCAACCAGTCACATAAAATTAATTATATTTTTCTTTCATTTTACACCATCACATTCTGTTTATATTTTTTAACCATGCACACAGATTATTCCCATTTAATTTTTCTGAAAGGTCAATGGAGATTATGTGGTCAGTGGAATTATGGACCATTTTTCTAAACACTTATCTCTAAACCCTATTAAAATATAGTTTGAAAATACAATGCTGACACAAACATGACATTTAGAAATGAAAATAAATATTTAATGAATTTATATCATTAATATAAATGCATATATTAGTTAACATGTATATAATATGTTAGCTAATACATATAACAAATTATAATGTAATATGTTTCAAAAACAGATGCCAAACAGAATTTTGCTTGTTCAAATTGTTTTGAGTTGTTGAAAAGATATACTTCATTCAAGAAACAGGTCAAACAAAAGTCACTTGCCCCCAGCAGAAAGTCAGTTTGGTAAACTTGCAGTAAATCCTTAAAAGCACAGAAAGAGAAAACTATCCCAGTTATGTACATGAAAGAACCATAGCAGCTAAACTTCACACAAAGGAGCAAAGGCTATAAGCAAGCTCACATTTGAGAAAACAAAGAAATCCACCTATTTTGATGTGCAGCAAAAAAATGCCAAAACCTTCTGCTTTAGAAACACTCCTGAGAACTGAGGAGATACACAGCCAACAAATTCTCACATTTCAGTCTGTGATTTTATTTGACACTTTAAATCACTAACCGTTAGAGCTGATAGGACCTTAGAGAGTACATCACCCAACCCCCTCATTTTCCAATAAAAATAGCATGTTGGCTTTGGAGTCCAAACACCCGTGTTAATGTCCCAATTAGTATTTCATGATTGAGGTTCCCTAAGCATACCATTTAAACTCTGAATCTTATTTCCATATCTACAAAACAGGAATAAGGTTATCTGCCTTAAAGCTTTGTAACAACAATTCTGTTAACTTCCTAGTGCTGCTATAACAAATTACCAGGACGTGGGTGGCTTAAAACAATGCAGATTCATTCTTTTCTAATTCTGGAGGCCAGAAGTCAGCAGACTTCAGGTCACAGAGGGCTCAATTCAAGGTATCCGCAGGCCCAAGTTCCATCTGGAAACTACAGGAAAATTTGTGACCTTACCTTTTCCAGCTTCTAGAAGCTGCCCACCGTCAGGCTCCCAGCATTCTCCTCCTCACTCTAATACTGCCTCTTGTGCCTCCCTCTCTCCCTTATAAGGACTCTGATTACATTGGGTGCACCTGCGTAAACCAGGCTACGCTCCCCATCTCAGGATCAGCTGATTAGTAACCTTAATTCTATGAGCAAGCCCAACTCCCCTTTTCCATTTAACAACATAGTCCCAGGTTTGAGGGCATTATGTTGCCTGCAATGTTGCCTATGATATAACTACTCACATAATATATCACAAAAAGCTTTATTTGAATGTTAACAATTTCTGTTAGGAGAAGCAAGGCAACACAGGTCAGGGTCTCATTGTTAATCAGCAACAAAGCTCACCTTGGCCCGGGATTCCTGGGTACCCAACCAGGACACCATGCAGCCCAACACGAGTGCCTGGCAGGAAGCACATACAACAAAACCACAAATTTGGCTTAGCTGCAGCTGTTGGTTTCAAGATGAATTCTGACATCAAGCAGCCTGAATTGACTATAGTTCCACAGTTACTTCATTCTGAGAACTTCAGCAAGTGTCTTAACCTCTCTGAGTCATTTCCCTTTAGGTAAAATAGGGATGATAATACTGCCCTCAGCGATTTCCTGGAACAGTTAAATGAGAAAATGCATGTAAAGTGCTTAACACACTGACACACAGCAAGTGCTCAATTGATGTTTTCTTCAATATAAATGCATACATTTGCCAGTCACAAAATAGCTATACTAGACAACAAGGCACTCTGGAACATATAAATTTGATTTAGACTCATCCTATGGCCTTGACAAGTTTATAGTCCAATAGCGAAATAAGTATTTTTATCTAATTAAAGCATATTCATATGTAAAGTGATTTTTCAGGTAAACTGTCTTCTAACCCTTTACAAAGAGGTAAAAGCTGCCAAGTCACAAGGAAAACCTATGAAAGCTCATTGGCGACCATGACCAAATCCAAAAGCTTCTCACTAAAGTAGAGTGAAAATCAAATGACCCGATCAAAGCAAACTTCAACCACTAAAAAAGGGATTGATGAATATTATATAAGAGCATATTTTAAAATATAAAAATGATATATATTTCTCTGTGTATAAGAGTGTACACATATATAAGCATACACACAGCCATAATATATATACTTGTACACAGACACACCCCTCTCTCTCCTTCTTTCCCTCTGCCATGTCAGAATACAGCAAGAAGGCAGCCATGCACAAGCCAGGAAGCCAAACCTCTTCAGGCCCCAGATCTTCCAGCACCTTGATCCTGCACTTCTCGTTCTCCAGAACTATGAGAAATACACGTTTGTAGTTTAAGGCACCTAGTCCATGGCACAGAATGACTAAGACAGAAAGTAATACCACTTCCTTTCCAATTCTGAGAAGTTCTGTATAGTCAAAGATTTGAATTGTCTTCGCTAATATGTGTGCTCATTCAACACAGAGGGCCCCATCTCTTTCTCTATTTTTACTTACGCTAGTAGCTGGAAAACTAAAATACTATATTTACCTGTGCTGCTAGGTGGGGAAGTATGACGACATTTTTCCAATAAGCCATGAGTAGAAGTATACAAATGCTGTATTTTCTCTTTCCTTCTTTCTTACTACCTGGAATATGTGTGATATCTGTAGCACAGCAGTTGTCACTAAGGATATGGAGCAAAAACAGAGAAAGCTCTTGGTTCCTTCATGGAAGTTTTCAGTTGCTATACCGTTCCTGGGCTATATACTCCCAGGCTACTCTCATGCAAGAAAATTAAACCTCTTATTTGTCTAAACTCCTGCAATAGAGGTCTCTGCAACCCACAAAGGAATTCTATCCTAACTGATACATAGACCTCGGAAAAATTCTACTTCTATTCCAACTGTTTATCCAGAGGCTTTTTTGGATTTCTCTACATAAAGCCTGACAATTAAGTTTACAAACTTGTTGCGTCGATGTTGCTAACTTTTTTTGATATCAGAGGGATTATTCAGTATGAATTTGTACAAGTTGGACAAATACTTAACGAAGTTTACTGTTTGGAAGTGCTGAAAAGGCTGTGTGAAGAAGTTAGACGATCCAAACTTTTCACCAACAATTCATGGCTCTTGCATCACGACAATGCACCAGCTCACACAGGAGCTTTTAGCCCGTAAACAAATAACTGTATAGGAACATTGTCCCTACTGACCTGATCTGACCCCCAATGACTTCTTTCTTTACCCAAAGATAAAGGAAATACTGAAAGGAAGACATTTTGATGATATTCAGGACATCAAGGGTAATAGGATGACAACTCTGATGGCCACTCCAGAAAAAGAGTTCCAAAATTGCTTTGAAGGGTGGACTAGGTGCTGGCATTGGTGCATAGCTTCCCAAGGAGAGTACTTCGAAGGTGACCATAGTGATATTCAGCAAAGAGGTATGTAGTACTTTTTCTAGGATGAGTTTATGAACTTAATTATCTGCCCTTCTCATATGTGATTCAAGTATGACTACCTTTCTTCCTTTGTATCTTGTAACTCTAGAATAATGCTAATATCAGTTGACTTTATGTTTCATGTACCTGAACAGACCCTCACAAAGATGTGTGCCTTTGGAGACAAAAATAGTGTCTTTGCAATATTTACATGCCCTGTGGTGCTTAGGACAATACCTCTCTTTTCATAGATGTGCAAACATATTCTGTTTGAATTGAAGAATAAAGTAAGAAACCATGGTGAAAGAATATAGCAAATACGAAAAGAATACTTTAGGAAATTTTTTTTCCCCCTTAATCATAAAAAAATAATTTGCCTTAGGTAATTAAAATAAGATAAATAAAAATCTTTGGACAATATTATTTGGTTTGTATTTTATTTCAGAAATACAATAATGATTTAAAAATCTGAGTATTACTAAGAGATCAGTAACTGTTAGTTTAGCCTAAGGCATCAGCACTTTATTAAAGCTATTAATTCTCAAGGTAATGTCTTATGTTTCAATCATTAAAATAGCATAGTATTTCAATGTTGTCCTTAGAACAAAGGTGATAGAAATAACAAGATTATTTTGAGCTTGAAATATTTATTTTTTTAATACAAAAAATGCTCAGTTGGGATAAAAAGAAGGAATAAGAAAGTCCAACTTTGTAAATGACAGCTCAATTCAGTGCAGGAGATATTAAGGACACCAATACAATGAATGTAACTTTTAAAATAAATCCTCCCCCTTACATTTAATTTCCAGTCTAAAATGTGGGTCATGGAGAATCTCGCAACCATTTGGGCCAGAATCAAGCAACCCTCTCAGCAACATTCATTAATGTTTTATATCATCACCATTGTTTATTTAAAAACTGTTACTGAAATTCTGCAGGAACGTTAATGGGATTCTTGATGTCCAAATTCTACCTGCTTTCAGCTAGTTATCACTGAGAGTGAGGAAGCTTGAATGGTGACTCATAAAAGTTTAAAAATGGTGTTAGTATTTACCATTATCTTCCCTTTTACTCACCAAAATTTAGACTGACATGATTTATCTTTGTCTCCAGGGTAACAAGGACCCAATAATATGCAAATCCAGCTCTTATGAAGTCTCCTTCACAGATGTAAGGAGTTCGAGTCTTCTGCTGTCTGCTGAAAAGAAGTAAAAGAAATATCTTCTTAGACCTAGTGAAAAATAAACAAGTAAAAGAATAGCAGAGAACAGTGTATTGTATCTTGTGCTTCATCATTTAAACTAGTGATGTTAATTTTAAATTAGCTGACCATTTACCTGGGTAGACACAAGTATGATTCAGTTATAGAATTTCTAGAGGCGAGATAGTTTGAATTTTTTTCTAATGAGGAAATTTTATGAAGAAATTATTTTTATTCTGAAATAATTTAAATTATCTGAAACTATTAAGGTCAGTCATTAAATAAGAGACTACAGGTTTGTAGAATAACACTGACACTAGGTACTGAATTTCCATGAAATTAAAATGTTTAAACTCCTCAATTTTGATTCTCATTTTAATTACATTTTGAGATCAAAGAGAGCTACAGTAGTCCCTCCTTATCCACAAGGGATGTGATCCAAGACCCTTAGTGGATGCCCAAAATCATAGTGGTACTGAACCCTACATATATACTGTTTTTTCCTGTACATACATACCTATGATAAAGTCTAAGCTACTTTTGCACTTCGTTACCATTATTAAGTAAAATAAGGGTTATTTAAATACAAGCACTGAGTTACCGCAACAGTCTGAAAACCAAGGCCCTACCAAGTGATTAATGGGCAGGGAGGGTATACAACATGGATACACTCAAGAAAGGGATGATACACATCCTTGGAGGGATGAAGCTGGATGGCAAGAGATTTCATCACACTACTCAGAATGGCACACAATTTAAAACTTAGGAACTGTTTATTTCTGAAATTTTCCATTTAATATTTTCAGACTGCAGTTGACCATGAATCACTAAAACAGAGGAAAGCGAAAATACAGAGAAGGGAAGACCATGGCACTGAGTACCTTCACTCTCTGAAAATGCTGGTCACTTTCTAATACTCTAAAGGCATTATGGATTCTGGTTACATGCTGTCAACATTACAGACCCTGGATAACAAATGGATATGTCTTGCTTCTATGAAAGCCCAGCGTGACACAGGGTGTAGACAGTCTGTATAATGTTCTTACTCTCTGCTTAGGGCTGGATCTTGGGCCTCTTGCCTTTCATGACCTATAGGACTCATTCTTGAGCAGCCTGCCTGTAGTCTGGGCTAATGGGGGCCATATAACTCCTCACCACCACAAACTTGTCATTTTAATATGGAGGTTAAAATGTGAATTAAAATTTTCTGATATCTTAAGATAATAACACAATATTATTACAATATACTATAACTGTTATTCTTTACAAACATACATTTACATATGCACTATGTAATACAGAAATTATATAAGGTAAATGTGAAAATTTTGCAAACATATGAAATAACTTCAGAGGCTCAAGGAAATTTAAAGAAGCTCCAGAAGTCAAACACTTGATACTTGTTGGAGGTAAGACTCAGAAAAAGTCTGTGTAATCCCAGGTTCAGGGTACCTGCCTGGTGTTGATTCTATTTTACGGACGCCTATGAAAGGGTAAGATACTGCATAAAGAGAAAGAGAAAGAAAGAAAAAAAAAAAAAAATATATATATATATATATATATATATATATATATATATATATATCATGAAGGAAAAAGAATAAAATATACAGATTAATCAATGCAAATGAGTGAGGGGAGGGGAAGGATAGATTCATGTCTGCCTGCTTCTAAAATCATCCTGAAGTCATAGTCATGTTACATTTAATCTTTCCCTAGAGCTTGGAGAGGCAAAGGGGCCTTTCCTAGTTATGTCACTCATATGTGTTCTCTGACAGGAACCTGAAAAAAGAGAAGATTATTATTTATCCAAACCCTTATGAGTGTTCCTACTAAATAAACCAAATTCTTTGTTCCATCAAAAACTCTACCCAAGGGCCAGCCGAGTGGCTCATTGGTTAAGAGTTGGCTTGGGAGAGCAAGATCTGAGCAGAAGGGACACCGGTTGGGATCCCACATGGTCTAGTGATACTGTGCCTTCTACAGCTAAGATGGTGAACAACAGCTCGACCTGGAGTTGCCGTGAGTCACAGGCGGACAGCATAGGCTGCAGCAGGGCTGCAGTGGGCTGCCATGAGCTGCTGTGAATGGCCATCCAATGGCCGGTGACCGATCTGCCTCAGCCAGGAAGAACAAAATGATCACAATACCAACATGGGCCAGTGAAGTGACGTCTTCCACAACTAGATTGAAGAACAAAAGGACAGCAACTTGTCTGTTTCCCTTGCCCGATTCCCCAACACTGGTTCCCTCCCCTAATTCCCCAATAAAATCTTTAAAAAACAAAAACAAACAAACAAACAAATAATCTACCTAAGGCCAAACTTGCAATGGGGCTCTATCAGTCAGGGTTCTCCAAAGAAACAGAACCAACAGGAGACATTGATTGATTGGTCAATTAATTGACTTATTGGAATTGGCTTACACTGACATGATTATGGAAGCAAAGAAATCTCAAGAAATATAGTCAACAGGCTAGAGACCAGGAAAGCTTATGGTATAGTTCCACTTACAGCCTGAAAATCTGAGAACTAGAAAAACAGATGATTAGAGTTCCAACCTGAGATCTAGAAGCCTGGAGACTCAAGAAGCGCTGATGTTTCAGTTTGAGTTCAAAGGCAGGAGGAAAAGACCAATGTTGCAATTCAGTGAGTCAGAAAGGAATTCCCTCTTAGTCAGCCTTTTCTTTCTATTCAAGTCTTAAATTGATTAGATGAGGCCCATCCACATTAGGAAAAGCAATCTGCTTTACTAAGTATACCAATTCAAATGTTAATCTCATCCAGAAACTTCCTCAGAGACAGACCCAGAATGATGTTTAACCAAATGTCTGAGCTGCTCATGGCTCAGTCAAGTAGGCACATAAAATTAACTATCATGGGGGTCCACTGCTTACCTCAAGAGAAGAAAAACTGAAAATTGGGTTTAGTTGCCACGGCAACCATGACTTAATCAATTGATTTTTTTTTTTTTTAGATGTTGTTAGTTGTTAGGATGATTAATACAGGTAACTTGTTATTTATGATTTATACTTAAATTCTATACTATCAAAGAGAAATTGTACTGGACATGTTAAAAATGCTAAGGAAGACTATTCAAGGATATTGTAATATGGGACAAGATTATTTCAGTAAAGGAACAAGATTAGACCCAACTCCACTGAAACAAAAGGCTGAGAGCTTTTAAGCACTGAGGTGAGCTAGGGGAAATGTCCTAGAGGGTGATAGAGAGGGAGGTTGTTCAATGTAGGTAAGCCACCTTTGTTTGCTAATTGTTAATTATGGAAATTAGTCTACAACCCTCTCATAAAGATTGGGAGACAGGGGGCCATCCTTCTTGGTGATTACATTTAAAAGGAATAGCTTCCAGACTCATGAGAAAGACATTGCCAGTATAAAAAAAAAAAAAAAAAAAAAAAAAACCTTGCAAGAAGCTGGGAGAAAATTTCTCAAAGTAGCAGAAACAGAATTTACAACAGCAAGTTTTCTAAAGTATAATACATGTTCTAAGAAAAGGAGGGTCAGGGGCCTTTCATCAGGAAGAAGCCTATCTAAAGTTTAGCCTTGGGCCGGCCGAGTGGCGCGGTGGTTAAGCGCTGGCTTGGGAAGCCAGCGGCCCTGGTTCTGTCCCACATGTGAGGGCCAGTGACACTGCCCTCAAAAAAAAAAAAAAAGAAAGAAATTAAAGTTTAGCCAAGCTGAGGGAACATTAAGGACATCTTGATCAATACCAAAACTTTAATTAAAACTTTCTAGTTTATCATTAAAACCAAAAATGGAGGTATCAAGGTGTAGTACATTCTTGCTAAATGCATATTATTGCAAGATTATTATAAAAACTAATAATTTTTATACTGTATTCACTCATCTTTTCAGTGTCAAATATTTAAAAATTTGTATCTTTGTTACGTGTCAGTCAATGGCAGTGTATACATTGTAGTGTGCTTTGAATATATATGAGATACTAGTAATTAGCTGAAAGAAGTGATAGTGGATTACTAAATAACAATATTGAGCTTACTAGCATCTAGGGGACTTGTACAGCCACAAGCAGATGGAAATGTTTTAATGCATACTTAAAGAAATTGACAGATAAAATAGTTTACCTCTTTCTTCTTGTTCTTACTTCTTCTTTACTATTACACTTACTTTCCCAGATATTTTCTGCAGAAAACCCTACATACTCTGTGTTAATATTCCCCCTTATATTTTTAAATTTAGTAATAGCAGTTTAATTAAATGCATTTTGCTTTAAACAAAAGACATATAATTCACTCTCTAAATACATAATGCATTCTCTAGTGGTTTTTTTCCTTTAACTTTTGTATAGGTGATGATTCTGAGAAACAAATATGGAAATTAAATATTTTCTTTATAACAATACACACTATATAATATAATAGTACAATTACATGTAATTTATTATATGTTCTATATAATAGTATATACTATATTACATAATATTTATAATATTACAATTATATGTAATCACTGTATTTAATTTTCTTAAAATATTAAATAAATATGTGAGTTATGTCTATCTTTATCTCTTATAGTAACTATAGAAATATCCTACTTTACTTTTCCAGTTAGTAATACTTTAAGTTCACAGCCTTTGATCAACTTTAATTATAGTCTACCATTTCTTTCACTGGATTAATTATTTACTTATTCAACAAATATTTATTGAACACCAAGTACATACTAGGAATTGTGATAATTACTGAAAATACATACAGGAATTAAGTAGTGTCTATACTCTATGAGTACTCATAGTTTTCAAATAATTATAACACAATACGAGGTCTGACAATTAAGTTCGCAAACTCATCCTAGAAAAAGTGCTACATACCTTATTGCTGAATATCACTATGGTCACCTTCAGAGTACTCCGCTTGGGAAGCTATGCACCGATGCCAGCTCCTAGTCCACCCTTCAAAGCAATTTTGGAACTCTTTTTCTGGAATAGCCATCACAGCTGTCATCATGTAACCTTTGATATCCTGAATATCATCAAAATATTTTCCTTTCAATATTTCCTTTATCTTTGTGTAAAGAATGAAGTCATTGGGGACCAGATCAGGGAGTAGGATGGTGATCCAATACAGTTATTTGTTTACTGGCTAAAACACCCTCACAGACAGTACCAGGTGAGCTCATGCATTGTTATGATGGAAGCGCTCCTTTGGAACCATTTTTGCACACACCTTTCTCATATCATGATTTTCAGTTAAGATGTTCCTAACTATTTCTCTATTGATGTTTACTTGGCCTGCTATGCTTCTCACAGTCAGCCAACAATTGTGGCACACAATTTGACGAATTTTTGCAATGTTTTTTCAGTTCTGCTTGTTTCTGGCCACCCTGAATTCTCTTCATCAGTAACACATTCACTCCTCTCAGAATAATGTTTAATCGATTTGTACACTGCCATTTTCTTCATGGCATTGTCCCCATAAACTTGGACTAACATGTCCCTGATTTCACTTCCACTCTTGCCAAGTTTAACAAGAAATTCAATGTTGTTCATTGCTTTAATTCAAGCTCAGACATTCTCATGATGCCACACTTAACACGCAACAACAATAATGAATGTCACTCAGCAAGAGACCGCCACACGTCAACACGAACACAGCTGTGAGACACTGATATACCAAGGTTATGAAACCTTACCGAACTGTTTGTACAGTACTGCCAATGTAAGGCGCATGGTGGCAAGTTCACAAATGTAATTGTTACACCCTGTATAACAACTAGTCTAAGAGATATTTTTTAAATTTAGTATAATCACAGAAAGCAACATGCATAGGCCGAAAGAAGATGAGAAAGTTTTCACAGAGAAAATAATACCTAATTTAATTTTAGAAGGAGTGAAAGCTTCCTTGTTATCTTCTAGCATCCAGAGAAAAGGGGGAAAAAAGCATTACAAATGCATACTGGTAAAGAGTAAGCCTATTCTAGAGTGTAAAACATACTTATCCAGGAAAATATATAAGTGAGGTCCTAGGGAAGATGAACTATACTAATGCCTGACAAAAGTAAGCACAATGTGTAGGCTTGTATTACTAAATGTCTTAATGTGGAAAAATTATTTTTGGTGATAATACAATAATTGAATATTCAAAAACGTACAAGATTATTTGATAAAGTAAATACATGCTCAGTCTGCATATAATTCTTTAAAATACTTAAGATTTTTTTTTAATTAAAATTTATTGGGGTGAAAATGGTTAGTAAAATTACATAGGTTTCAAGTGTACAATTGTGCAATATATCGTATATATAACACGTTGTGTGTTCACCACCCAGCTTAAGATTTTTTTTTTTACATTAAAAAATGGTGGTGTTTTAATGATACTCAAGGGTAACAAAATCCAAGTTATTTAAAATACTTGTCTGAATAAATTTCCAGAAATACACCATCACTGCTTATTATAACTGTTATTTCCATGTGATATATTTGTGCATACATTTAGTAAGAAAATATCTAGCTATCCAGCTATACCTTATGTGTCTGTGTGTATGAATTATGCATTTTTAACATATGTTATATACAACAAATATAATCTGAGCATTAATTTAATTAATCAAAATGAAAAAAATGTTAAGAAAGTTTTAAAAGTCTCAATGTATAAAAAGTTCTGAAAATCCATAGAAAAAATGTCAATAGAACCTTAAAGGGAACAATAAATAGTTTTTCAGATCTAAATGAAACTTTATGACCATAAATATAAATAAAAAATATTTAATAAATGGAAAAGCAACGAGAAATGATAAGTGACAAATAGTAAGTGACTTGTTTGAACTAAAAGCCATCAGAAGCAGAGCCCATGATCTTTTCCTTCTATGCCCTGCTGCCTGTCTTTAAATATGGAGATCTCAGAAATGCTGAACTCCAGAATCTCAGCAGCTTCTGTAACTTTTGAAGGTTAAACTAGAGATATCATTGAGCATTATCTGAGAACATTTGAGGAGGCAGAAAAAATTAAAGCCAATTAAATGAGTGGGGCTCAGAATGGTCGACCGAGTCCATAAGTCTATTTCCTAATAAGTCCCCAAATTACTTGAATGGCTAGAAAATTTGTTTTTCAAAAAACAATGATTTTCCCATTTGCAACAACTTGGTAATATATGTAATGAAAACATTCTCTGTTTAAAAAATACAAAAATTATGACTAAATTTTAAAATACCTCCTCAGAACATGGATGAGGAAAACAATTGGAGGACAAGGATATAAAGAAGCAAGATTACAAAGAGACAAGAGAACACACAAGCAGACATCTTCCCTGAAGGGATCTTCTAATTCTGGTTTAGAGCTTAGAATTTAATTGATCTCAGGAGCATGGAAACTGGGTGATAAAGCTTGGGGCAACTATAATCACAAAAAGTATATAAATACAATTTATAACTTCAGAATTAGTAAAGGTAAAAAATGGATTAAAGCAAACAAAAGCAAAACACCATTAAAATCAAATGAAAACAAGGAAGTACTAAAAAAGAAAGAAAAAGTATTATTGTCAACCAAAGAGGACAAATAAACACAAATTAAGACAATGGTACATAAATTTTTCATGTATTAATGGAATATTTATAAAAACTGGCCACCATCAGGGCATTAAAAATACAACCAAAGAATTTGGAAGTTAATAAAAATGTGACTATAATATGCCAAATATATATCTTAGCTATATAGATTACTATATAGAGATTATTTAGAATTGTGAAGTGTTTTATTTTATATATATATATATATATATATATATATACACATGAATGGCATATTTTATATATATGTAAATATATATAATACCTCACAATTCTAAGTAATCTAAGAGGTTAAACAAAAAATTGTGGATGAAAAAAAAGGGGTCTGATCATAAATTCCTAACTCGGCAGGTCATGGTGGGCAGTCACACCCCAGGCCTACAAATTGCTTTAAGCAAATCCTGTCTGTTGTTTCTGTGGATTCAGGTTAACATACTTTTAAATGCCCCCTTTTAGTCCCCTCCTTTTAATATTTGACCACCCCTTCAGACCCATCCTAAATCATGCAAGAGAGACTGACAGTTGACATACAATATTATATTAGTTTCAGGCATACAACATAGTGATTAGACATTTATATAACTTATGAGGTGATCATCCAGGGAAGTCTAGAACTCATCTGACACTATACATAGTTATTACAATATTATTGACTATGTTCCCTATCTTGTACTTTACATACCCATGACTGTTTCTATAACTGGCAATTTTTACTTAATCTCTTCCTCTTTTTCACCCATCTACACAACTCTTCTTCCATCAGGCAACCATCCAAATGTTTATGAGTTTGTCTCTGTTTTGTTTGTTAATTTATTTCGTTTTTTAGATTCCATATAAGTGAAATCACATAGTATTTATCTTTTTCTGTCTGATTTATTCCACTTATGTAATCTTAACTATTCTTTAATCTGATCCCCATCTTGCTTTCTTCTACCTTCATGTAATCTTCCTTACCTTTCCTCCTTAATCTCAAATGTATACAAACAAATAAACAAACACCTGCAAACTGTTATTCTCAGAAGCATTTTTCTCAGTCTTTTGAGATCGTACTTCTGGGTATATCCTCTGTTTGATGCAAATAAACTTGTATAAAAATTCTCTATAGGTTTGGAGGTTCTTATATTAACATAATTATAATAAAAATATAAAATGCATTGAACAAAATGATAATGAAAATACCACTTAATAAAACCTGAGCTACAGCTAAATTTAAGTTTAGAAGTACATGTCTATAAAGTTTAAAAACAGGTAAAAGTACACTGAAATAGAAGCCAGGATAGTAGTTTTATATCGGGTTTATGACTAGGAATACTGAGATTCTATTAGTGTTCCATTTCTTGATCTGAATGCTGGTTACATTGATATATTTATTTTGTATATAATTGTACATTTAGGATTTCTGCACTTTTCTGTACATGAACAAGCAAAAAGCTTGAAAAGGAATTATGAAAATCTCAAGACAGCTAAGTTAGCCCTGAAGATAAATCAGGTAGAGGGTTTGCTCTGTAAGATATTAAGATAATATGAATATACAAATAAAAGTGTGATATTGGCACCGAGAGAGAAAAGTGGACAGAATGCAGAACCCAATTCCATAAATATAGAAACCTGAAATATAATATAGTTGAATTACATTATACAACTTCATCAATTCTGGGTAGATTGAAGTCTTATATATAGAAGACAACACATAAAAGTTTTAAAGAAAAGATAGAGTAGCTTCACTAATCTAAGACTATGAAGGATTCAAAAGATAAAAATCATTAATGAAAATAAACTGGCAAAGTCAATTGTATTAAATTTAAGAACATCTATTCATTAAAAGATACCATTTCATCACTAAAAAGATAAGCCACTAACTAGTAGAAGATACTGCAACATATATAACTGATAAAAGACTAGTACTAGAATATATAAAGAACGGCTATGAATCAATAAATAATAAACAACCCAAAAGACTATAACAAACATTTGACAGAAGAGGGAAAATAAAAGGTTAGTGAACATTTAAAAGTATTCATAGCCTTATTACAATTCAGAGAAATGCAAACAAGTTCCTACAGTTAAATTCTTGAACTCATCCTAGAAAAAGGACTACATACCTCATTGCTGAATATCACTACAGTCACATTTGAAGCACTCCCCTTGGGAAGCTATGCACCCATGCCAGCACCTAGTCCACCTTTCAAAGCAATTTTGGAACTCTTTTACTGGAATGGCCATCAGAGATGTCCTCATATTGCCCTTGATGTCCTGAATATCATCAAAATGTCTTCCTTTCAATAGTCCCTTTATCTTTGGGTAAAGAAAGAAGTAATTGGGAGCCAAATCAGGTGAGTAAGGAGGGTGTTCCAATACAGTTATTTGTTTACTGGCTAAAATCTCCCTCACAGTCACTGTCGTGTGAACTGGTGCATTGTCGTGATGCAAGAGCCATGAATTGTTGGCAGAAAGTTAAGGTCATCTAACTTTTTCTCACAGCCTTTTCAGCACTTCCAAATAGTAAACCTGGTTAACTGTTTGTCCAGTTAGTACAAATTCATAATGAATAATTCCTCTGACATCAAAAAAGGTTAGCAGGGCCGGCCGAGTGGCACGGTGGTTAAGAGCTGGCTTGGGATGCCAGCGGCCCTGGTTCAGATCCCACATATGAGGGCCAGTGACACTGCCCTCTAAAAAGAAAAGAGAAAAAGGGTTAGCAATATAGTTGCAACAAGTTTACAAACTTGTCAGACTATAGATAGATAGATAGATAGATAGATAGATAGATAGATAGATAGATAGATATAGATATAGATAATATAAATTTTTTTTTCAGACAGATGGATGGAGATATACACACACACACACACACACACACACACACACACGCACACATACACCCTTATGCTACTGTTCAAATTCTGGTCTTCTGTATGAGAGAGAGAGAAAGAGAGAGAGAGTGTGTGTGTATCTGCACAGGGAGTGGGGGTGATAATACCGACCTCAAAGCATGAAGTTAAATGAAAGCCGAGATACAGAGGGAAAAAATTTCTACCTGCCTTTCCCTCTTGGCCCCACAAAACACTGATACTAAGGCAGTTAACCTTATACTATTCAAATAGCAGTATAGAACATTCTTTTTTTTTGCGGGGGGGGATAAAGAACTAGAGATACTGACACACTGAATATATGTTTATATAATTAGAATTTCAAAATTATTTACAATTAATAAAGTTTGACTACTTGATGTCAAAAACAGAAACAGAGTAGTAATTTATACCACCCTAAACCTGAGTCTTTCCTGAGCTCTTCCCTATCTACATCAATTCTGCTGAGCTTATCTATTTTCACTAATGAATCTCATACAATCCCATTCTCCACTGGACCAGACCATTTATCTTATCTGCCTGCCTACAACCTCTCCACACTTACTTCATAAATCCATTCAAACTTAATATGTCAACAGAACTCTTGATTCTACAACCTTCAATAACAACTTGTTCTTCCTTCAGAGGTCCCTGACTGTATGTGACACTATCATTCTCCCTTGCTCCTGTCCTCAGTCAAGCTACCATCCTTTTTCACCTTGACTGTATTGCCTCCTGCACCCCCTACATCAATTATCCATACAACAGCCAGCGTGTTCCTTCAAAATGAATGTAACCAAGTCACCGCTCTGTTTGAAAAACCTTTAATGCTCTCTCATTCACCCAGAGTAAAACCCACAGGTTTTATAAAAGTCTACAAGGCCCCTAACATTTCGGCCTTGGCAACATCTCGAAGGTCACCTTCTGCCATTTCTGTCTTTGTTCCCTTTACCTGCTTGCTGCTTCTCAAGCACACCATTAAGTCTTTGCCTTCAAGATGAGTTCTTTGCTGTTCCTGCTGCCTAAGCCCATTTAGTCACAATGTACTCATACAGCTCTCTCCTTCACTTCATTGTACTCTGCTCATGTTATCTTCCCTGCCTGGAGTTCATAATTAGCATCCATTTTCACCTGATATTCCTTTTATTCACTCATTCATTTAAAAAAATTTCAAATAAAAGTTGAATATATATTATGAGTCAATTTCAGTTTTAAGCTTCATGAATACAACACAAATAATTAGATACAGATTTGGAAGAACATGTGCTCAATGTCATCTCTGAAATTCAATAGCAACAACAAGTACACTCTTTTGATATTTTATATCTAATGGAAAAAGACACACATAGAAAAACGAAAGGGGCCTGAAAATATGTAAAGAAGCAAAGTCACGGAGATGCCCCTGCTCTGGCTTAGATGGTGCTGTTTCTGCAATACTTTACCAGTCAGTGATTTCGGGAAACAGTCCCTTACTCCCACACCTCCTAAGATGTGTTTGATTAGGTGGCTATCTTTATTGTCTTGATTATAGACCTGACAAGTAAAATATCATTTCACTTTTCACAATTGCAAGATTGCTCTCCCCAGATACATTCCACAACTACTAAATTAAGCCTCCTTCCATTAGGAAAACTGATGCTCAAGCATAATTACTCAAGAGGGAAGAGAGTAAGAAAAAGAAGGGACTTAAAACCACTTTCATTTCCTGAGAGAGGCGATCAGAAATCAATGTGACTGAGCATTTCTCTACAAACACTCACCATAATAAAAACAAGGAAAAAAAAACCCTTAAGTTTAAAAAGCTATCTAAGATGTCAGAGACGTAGTACATTGGGGGAGGAGGATTATCATTTTGTGAGGGATATAAATGTCTGATATTACATTGTTTTGTATTTCTGAAACTAAAAAAAAAATTACATGGAATTCACTTAATTAGTTTATCGAATTCTCTGGTAAGCTGTGAAACAAAAAAATAAACTATAAATGGCAAAAAAAAAAAAAAGTTATAGCGCTCCTTTTTGTGTCTTACAAATATATCCTGAATCTGCAAAAGAAAATCCCTCACAATTAAATGATAAAATTTAGCTGATATATGTTTATTTTGTAGAGAGTAAATATACATTAGCTACCCAACAACAAATCTCTAAAGTTGTCCACAGGTAAAAATTGAAGAATGGGAAAAGCATTTCATTATACATAAGTTAAAGTAAAATCAACATGTCATTTATTATTAAAAAGAAACATATAAATATACTTTGTTTTATTGTGCTTTGTTTTTCACAACTTGAAGGTTTGTGGCAAACCTGAATCAAGTCTATGGTGCCATTTTCCAACAGCATCTGCTCACTTGTGTGTGTCACATTTTTGTAATTCTTGCAATATTTCAAACTTTTCATTATTATTATATTTGCTATGGTGATTTGTGATCAAGTGATCTTTTATCACCATGAATATTTTGTAACTACCAATTTGTACTTTTTTTTTTTTTAACAGATCAGGCATTTAATTAGGCTTTTCACAATAAATTTACACCAGTTTGTGAGGATAAACCCCATTTGTGAGAGTAAACACAGAGTGGAGGTAGCCTTGGAGCTGAAGAACAGCTTTGATGTTTGGCCAAATTTGTGAGTCCGTGGCTTTCTGATCAATTTTGCGCTGCTCTGTAATCTTGTATTTCTCTTTCTCTGTGCTGAAGACCTCACCCTCCTCAGGTCTATACTTATGCAGCTTCTTGAAGTAAGCATCACTGAGATATCTCTGGAGTTTCATACCACTGATATCAATTTTGGTGGAGGTGGCAATGACAGATTTCCAAGGAACTGGATTGAGGGACAGGGGTCCAACCCCAAGTAGCAAGCCACTGCTCAGATGCTTCAGGAAAACCACCCTCTCGCCTCTGCGGCACCCAGTGAGAATGATCAGTATGGTCTCTGAAGTGATGCTGGCCCCACGTTTTCTCATGTGCTGACTGAAGTGTTCTTGCTGTGGCTCAAGAGCTTTCGAGGCACATCTTCAGTACGATAGTCTCTAGGCATTTTGCCAGGTTTAACCATTCAGGTGCCACCATTCTTGCCACCACTGGTTTTGTGACAGTAACAAGAACCTTCTCCTTTTTCTTTTCAATCCTGGGTTTAGCTGCTGAATACTTCCTCCTATACATGGCCTGTTGGGAATACATAGCTGATTGGGAATATCTGCTGATTCCCTCTGACCAGGACAGGGGTTCAGCTGCAGTGGGGCCACCCCCTTCTTAGGCGTTTTGGCCTTGAGGTTCCCCTTCTAACCTTGCCACCAGCATCAGCCTGCTTGGCTTCAGGTTTCTTCTCCTTAGTGTCTGGCTTCTCCGTTTTTTCACGCCATCTTGCAAGATAGGAAAGAGCCCAATTGGAACTTTTTAATCCATTCACCTTTTTCACCCTACCCTCCAACCCTACTCCCATCTGGCAACCATCAGTTCGTTCTCTGAATCTACGAGTCTGTTTCTGTTTTGTTTGTTCATTTATTTTGTTCTTGAACATCACATATAAGTGAAATCATATGGTATCTGTCTTTCTCTGACTTATTTCACTTAGTATAATACTGTCTAGGTCCATCCATATTGTCACAAATGGTAAGATTTCATTCTTTTTATGGCCAAGTAATACTGCATTGTACAAATGTACCACATCTTATTTATCCAATCATCTATTGATGGGCACTTAGGTTTCTTCCGCATCTTGGCTATTGTGAATAGTGTTGCAATAAACATAGAAGTGTATCTTTTCAAATTACTGTTTTAGATTTCCTGGGACAAATACCCATATGTGAAATTGGTGGCTCATAGGTAGTCCTATTTTTATTTATTTATTTATTTATTTATTTATTTATTTATTTATTTTGAGGGCAGTGTCACTGGCCCTCATATGTGAGATCCGAACCGGGGCTGCTGGCTTCCCAAGCCAGCGCTTAACCACCGCGCCACTCCGCCGGCCCTAGGTAGTTCTATTTTTAATTTTTTGAGGAACCTGCATACTGTTTTCCACACTGGCTACATTAATTGGCAATCCCACCAACAGAGCATGAGGGTTCCCTTCTTTCCACATCCTCACCACTTGTTGTTTGTGAACAAGTGATCTTTGATGTCACTATTGTAAATTTTTTGGGGGGTGCTCATATAAAATAGCAACTTTAATATCAATAAGTGTTGCGTGTGTTCTGACTGCTTCATTGACAGGCCATTTTCCCTTACTCTCTCCCTCACCTGTAGTTTCCCTATTCCCTGAAACACAATATTGAAATTAGGCCAATTAATAACTATACAATAGGGCCCACCAAGTGGCACATTGGTTAAGAACTGGTTTTGGGACGCCAGTGGCCCTGGTTTAGATCCCACATATAAGGGCCAGTGACACTGCCCTCCACAGCTAACAACAGCTCCACCTGGAGCTGGGCTGTGCAAGCCCCGGCGACGGTGTAGGCTGCAGCCCCTGCTGCAGTGGGCTGCCATAGGCTACAGTGAGTGGCCGGCAGCCAGCGTGAACTCCCAATAGCCGCAGTGAGCGGCCATTCAGAGGCCGGCGACCCATCTGCCTCATCCAGGAAGAGCGCAATGACGATACCAACATGGGCCAGTGAAGCAACGTCCTCCGCAACTAGACTGAAGAACAAAAAAGACAGCAACTTGTCTGTTCCCCTTCCCTGAGTCCCCAACGTTGTTCCCCTCCCCCAATCCCCCAATAAAATCTTCAAAAAAATCTAAAAAACTATACAATAGCATCTAACTGTAAAAATGAAAGGAAGAGTTGTACATCTCTTGCTTTAAATCAAAAGCTAGAAACGATTAAGCTTAGTGAGGAAGGCATGTCAAAAGCTGTGATAGGCTAAAAGCTAAGTGTCTTGACCCGAACTGTTAGCTAAATTGTGAATAAAAATAAAAAGTTCTTGAAGGGAATTAAAAGTGCTACTCCAATGAACATGGAAATGATAAAAAGTGAAACAGCCTTATTGCTGATATGGAGAAAGTTTTAGTGGCATGAATAAAAGGTCAAACCAGCCACAACATAACTTTAAACCAAAACCTAATCCAGAGCATGGTCCTAACTCTCTTCAATTCTATGAAGGCTGAAGTGAGGAGGCTGCAGAAGAAAAGTTTGAAGCTAACAAAGGTTCATGAGGTTTAAGGAAAAAAGCCGTCTCTATAACATGAAAGTATAAGGTGAAGCAGCAAGTGCTGATGGAGAAGCTGAAGCAAGTTATCCAAAAGATCTTGCTAAGGCAATTCATTAAGGTAGCTGCACTAAACAACAGATTTTCAATGAAGATACAACAACTTTATTAGACAAAGATGCCATTTAGGCCTTTCCTAGTCAGGGAGAAGTCAATGTTTGGCCTTTGAAACTTCAAAGGGCAGGCTGACTCTCTTCTTAATGGTCAATATAGCCGGTGACCATGACTTGAAGTTGAAATCAATGCACATTTACCATTCTAAAAATTCTAGGCCCTTATTAATTATGCTAAATCTACTCTGCATGTGCTTTTAAATGGAATAAAGCCTGGATGACAACACATCTGTTTATAATATAACTGTACTGAATATTGGAAGCCCACTGTTGAGACCTACTGCTCAGAAAAAAAGATTCCTTTCAAAATATCAGCGCTCATTGACAAAATACCTGATCGGCCACATACTCTAATGGAGACGGACAATGAGGTTAATGTTTTCATGCCAGCTCTCACAACATTCATTCTGTAGCCTATGGATCAAGGAATGATTTTTGACTTTCACGTCTTATTATTTAAAAAATATGTTTCATTATGCTATAACTGCCATCAGAGGAATCACTATGTTTCCTCTGATGAATCCAGGCAAAGTCCATTGAAAACTTTCTGGAAAGGATTCACCATTCTAGACGCCATTAAGGACATTTGTGATTTATGGGAAGAGGTCAAAATATGAACATTGATCCCAACCATCATAGATGATTCTGAGAGGTTCAAGACTTCAGATGTGGTAGAAATAGCAAGAGAACTAGAATTACAAGTGCAGCCTGAAGATGTGACTGAACTGCTGCAATCTCATGAACTGGTGCAATCTCAGGATAAAACTTTAACAGTTTTAATAAACTATTTTTTTTGGGGGGGAAGGGGGCGGTGTCACTGGCCCTCGTGTGTGGGTCCCGGGCCGGGGCCGCTGGCATCCTGGGCTGCCTCTTGACCACTGCGCCATTCAGCTGGCCCTATTGTAATAAACTTTTTAAATTAAAAAAAAAAATCTTGAACAGTTTTATGAGGAGTTGCTACTTATGGACTTATGGATGGGCAAAAGAAAAAGTGGCTTTTTGAGATGGAATTTTCTCCTGGTGAAGATGCTGTGAAGACTGTTGATATGACAACAAAGGATTTTGAATATTATGTAAACTTGGTTGATAAAGTAGTGACAGGGTTTGAGAGAATCGACTCCAATTTTGAAAGATGTTGTTCTGTGGGTAAAATACTATCAAACAGCATCACATGCTACAAACAAATCATTTGAGAAAGGAGTCAATTGATATGGCAAAACTCGCTGTCTCATTTTAAGGAATTGCCACAGCTACCCTAACCTTCAGCAACCACCACTCTTATTAGTCAGCAGCCATCAACATCAAGTAAGACCCTCCATCAGCAAAAAAGGTTATGACTCACTGAAGGCTTAGAGATGGTTACCAATTTTTAGCAACAAGGTATTTTTTAAAAAAATTAAGGTATGTATGCAGTTTTTTGGATGTAAAGCTATTGGGCACAATAGACTACAGTGTAGTGTAAGCATAACCTTTATACAAACTGGGAACCAAAAAATTTGTGTGATTCACTTTATTGAGATATTTGCTTTATTTGGTCTGGAACCAAAACCGAAATATCTCCAAGGTATGTTTATAAAAGGATTAATGATCATTCTTAATATCAGTCCTATATTGATATCTACTTATTCACCTAATCTTCACTGAGCCTGTATAATGAATGCAGTTAGTCTTATGTACATATACACATAATTATTAAACAGCTTTAAAATTGGTTCTTATAATTTCAAATTTTATTTCTCAAATTATGTATTCACTTTCAGTATTTCTTAATAAATAAATAAAATTACTTTTTTTGAATATTTACTAATACAGTCAGGGAAACCATAATATAATGAAAAGAAACATGAGGTAGATATATGAAGAATTTAAGCAAAACAAACGAAAAATCTTATCTAGGTAATTAAAGCAAATGTGTTTGTTTGTTTGTTTGTTTGTTTTTAATTTTATGTAACCTATTTAAACTTGGTTAATTACTTGAACTCACTTTCTTTTTCTTTAGTAAAATACTTTGCCATACACGAAAATTGGCAGTTATGCAATTATTTTATTTGATAAGTGGAGGCAAATTTAGCCTAAAAAGCAGACATTCGTGTCTCTGACACAGGTCCTCTACTTTTATCATGCAAACCAGACAACTGTCAAATCTCTACTTCACTCTGCTTTAGAGTATGTTCTCCAGAATGATTGTGCCTCCTTCCAGACTTGTGCAGGGAGCCTGCTACACAATACTGTATGGAGATGTCAGCAGGAACTAGATCTACCCAGCATTTCTACATGGACAAAACGTCAATCTTCCAAGCTCTTGTTGACAGTTTTCTAAGGAAGAGTAGGCAAGAAGATACAACTATAGAATATAGGCAATAAAACTGTATTCAAGTTTTTTACAGTTCATGATATATGAAAAGACCCAGCACAGTTTATCAGCTTCATAGATGCAGCTTCCCATATGAGTCCACTCAGAGATAAAGATATGGGTGTCATAACAATGGAGTACAGAGTGAAGCCAAAACCAAAGATGTTAATCGACTAACTAGATTTTGATTATTTTTTCTGTTCAAGCAAGAACACTTCATTTCATTACACTTCAGGATAAATGCAATGATTTAAAAGCTTTTGCTTTTTATTAAGTGACAGATATTAGGAAAGTGAGTGTGCATTTACTAGTATCATTATATTGTCCCTGTTGTATATCTAAGACATAATCATAGAAAATTTGAAACTAATAACATACTTAAAGTCTTAAAATAACTTGTAATGACAGATAATACTTTTCATTCCTGAATGAGTGAGTATAAATGAGGAATACATGAATACACGATGTGCTTTATAATCTCATGCTATTTCCCTAATCTATTGTAACTCAGCCTTAGGAAAAAGTAAGTCATGCTGTTTTTATGCCAGCATAAAAAGCTTCTCACCCAAATAAAGCATTCTTCCCTCAGATCTATCAGACTATGGTGCTGTAACTCCTAAATGAAGAAAATTGTTAGTGTTTACAACAGTTAATTACCAAAATCAATAGATGCATTTTGAATTGCAACAAATGGCTAGGGTAAATTACAATTGTTTCCATATGTTGTGGAACTTGCTTCATGGTTAAGAGCAAGCAGTTAATTGAATCAATAAGAATAGCCAAAGAATTATAGTTACATTCAACAGATAATTACTTATCACCTCTTAATTCTATGAATCAAAATAAATAATAAACTCTAAATCGATCATTTAAATTTTTTTAGTTAGCAAATAATAAAATTTTGGAGACATGCATTTTTTATAAAATGTTGATAAGAGATTTTAAGTGTTCATAGCACAATCAAGAATTAGTATGCTTGGGCCGGCCAAGTGGCTCAGTTGGTTAAGAGTTGGCTTGGAGCGCATGCTCTGAGCATGAGGGCTGCTGGTTTGATTCTCACATGGGCCAGTGAATGCTGTGCCCTAGCAGAGCTGTCGCTGAGCTACAGCAGGAGGCAGGATGGCTCAGATGGTGTAACAACAAGATTGTCTGTTCAATGGTGGGCTACGCCTACCTGCAACTAAAAGAGTGAACTCTTGTCACCTTGAGCTGAGCTACCGCCCGGATGGCTCAGTGGATAGGGCGCGCACTCTTAACAACTAAGGCTGCCAGGTTCGGCTCCCGCATGGGATGGTGGCTATGCCCACCCGCAACTAAGACTGAACTCAGCACCTTGAACTTAGAGGCCATGAGCTGCCAACGGAAAGCCAGATGGTGACTGGCGCCCTCCACAATGAAAACTGAAGGACAAAAACTTGGCTGGTCCCCTCCCCCAATTCCCCAACACTGTTCCCTTCCCTCAATTCCCCAACAAAATCTTTAAACAAAAAAAGAAAAAAGAATTAGTATGCTCTATGCCTGATCAGGTGATTGAGTTTTAGTCTCCACATGAAAGTTTAATTGAAAGAAAGGCATCAGTGTGCCATGCTAGGATCTCCTAGTAAGACAACTCACTATTATTTAGCAGTACTATTTTATAGTAGAAATTTTTCTTTGTTGACCCTTGGTCAATAGTAAAGTATCCTAAGCAGAGGATACTTGTTATTTTAGTTGCTAAATTTCACATGCCTAGGTGCACATCTGAAAAGATGATAGATAGATAGATAGATAGATAGATAGATAGATAGATAGATAGATAGATACAGAAATATAACTCTTGTTTGGTCATATGAAACCTCTATTATTCTCATCCAAGCTGCTTCTATTTCTTTCTCAAATTCCAATGGCCTAGTGCTGCCATCCATACCCTTAGTCTTTTTAAATTCTGATAAGATAAAAAAAACTGTGGTCCTTGACAAAATAATCTTTTTTTTTTTTTTTTAATTTTATTTTATTTTTAATTAGTTTCAGGTGTACAACACAGTGCAATAGTTATACATTTTACCCCTCAAAGTGACAACCCCCCCACCCCCAATAGTTTCAGGTGTACAACACAATGCAATAGTTATACATTTTACCCCCCAAAGTGACAAACCCCCCACCCCCAATACACCACCCCACACACCCCCATATCATATATATCTATTACTCTTCCTCTGACTCTCTTCCACAGTATAATCCACATCCCGTGACTATCTATATATATTCAATTACAGTAGGTATACCACCTCCACTTTAGTAATACAGTGCAGTGATCAAACCTCTACTCCATCCATGAAATGGTCTCCCTAACAAGACCTATGATCATCTGACATTCCACAGAATATTTACAACATTATTAATTATATTCCCCAAACTGTTTTTCCTATCCCAGTAGCAATATTGTAGTTGCCTATTTTTGCTGTCTAATCCCTTCCCCTTCTCCCTCATTCCCATTCCTCTCCAAATTAGCAACCCTGATTTTTCCTCTATATCTATGAGACAGTTTCTGTTTACTTTGCTCATTCATACAGTTTTTCATATTCCACATATAAGTGAGATCATATGGTATTTGTCCTTCTCTGACTGACTTATTTCACTCAACATTATAGTCTCTAGGTCCATCCATATCATTGCAAATGGCACGATTTCATTCTTCTTTATAGCGGAGTAATACTCCATTGTATAAATATACCACAGTTTCTTAATCCAGTCATCTACTGACGGGCATTTTGGTTGTTTCCAAGTCTTAGCTATTGTAAATTGTGCTGCTATGAACATCGGGGTGCATAACTTCTTTTGAATAAGTGTCTTGGTTTTTTCAGGATAAATACCTAGGAGTGGAATTGCTGGGTCAAAAGGTAGCTCTATTTCCAGTTCTTTGAGATACCTCCATACTGACTTCCATAGTGGCTGCACCAATCTGCAGTCCCACCAACAGTGCAGCAGGGTCCCCTTTTCCCCACAGCCCCGCCAGCACTTGTTGTTTGTTGATTTGTTGATGATAGCCATTCTGACTGGAGTGAGGTGGTATCTCATGGTGGTTTTTATTTGCATTTCCCTAATGACCAGTGAGGTTGAACTTTTTTTCATATGCCTATTGGCCATCTGTATGTCCTCTTTAGAGAAATGTCTCTTCATATCTTCTGCCCATTTTTTAATTGGGTTGTTTGTTTTTTTGGTGTTGAGTTTCATGAGTGTTTTATAAATTTTGGATATTAACCCCTTATCAGATATATCATTGGCAAATATATTCTCCCATTCAGTAGGCTTCCTTTTTGTTTTATTAATGGTTTCCTTTGTTGTGAAAAAACTTTTAAGTCTGATATAATCCCATATGTTCATTTTTTCTTTTACTTCCCTTGCCCGTAGGGATGTATCAGTAAAAATATTGCTCCAGGTAATGTCTGCAAATGTACTCCCTATATTTTCATTTAGGATTTTTATGGTTTCAGGTCTTACATTTAAGTCTTTAATCCATTTTGAATTTGTTCTTGTATAAGGCGTAAGGAGATGATCCAGTTTCATTTTTTTGCATGTGTCAGTCCAATTTTCCCAGCACCATTTATTGAATAGACTATCTTTACTCCAGTGTAAATTCTTGCTTCCCTTGTCATAGATTAACTGTCCGTAAATGCTTGGATTTATTTCTGGGCTCTCTGTTCTGTTCCACTGATCGATGTGCCTGTTTTTATGCCAATACCAAACTGTCTTGATTACTGTGGCCTTGTAGTAGGTTTTGATGTCTGCTAGCGTGATCCCCCCAACTTTGTTTTTATTCCTCAGAATTGCCGAGGCTATTCTGGGTCTTTTATGGTTCCATATAAACTTTAGGATTATATTTTCTGTTTCTGTGAAAAATGCCCTTGGTAGTTTGATAGGAATTGCATTGAATCTATATATTGCTTTAGGCAGTATGGACATTTGAACTATATTAATTCTTCCTATCCATGAGCATGGTAGGTGTTTCCATTTATTTGTATCTTCTATGATTTCTTTCTTCAATGTCTTATAATTTTCTGAGTACAGATCTTTCACTTCTTTGGTTAAATTTATTCCTAGGTATTTTATAGTTCTTGACGCAATTGTAAATGGGACAGTTTTCTTAATTTCGCTTTCCATTAGTTTATTATTGGTATATGCAAATGCCACCGATTTCTGAACATTGATTTTATATCCTGCTACTTTACTGAATTCGTCTATCAGTTCCAATAGTTTTTTGATGGAGTCTTTGGGGTTCTCTATATACAGTATCATGTCATCTGCATATAGTGACAATTTTACTTCTTCCTTGCCAATTTGGATGCCTTTTATTTCTTTTTGTTGTCTGATTGCTGTGGCTAGAACTTCCAGCACTATGTTGAATAAAAGAGGAGAAAGTGGACAGCCTTGTCTTGTTCCTGATCTTAAGGGGAATGGTTTTAGCTTTTCCCCATTGAGTATGATGTTAGCTGTAGGTTTATCATATATGGCTTTTATTATGTTGAGATATGATCCCTGTATTCCCACTTTGCTAAGGGTTTTTAACATAAATGGCTGTTGGATTTTGTCAAATGCTTTTTCTGCATCTATTGAAATGACCATGTGATCTTTATCCTTCATTTTGTTGATGTGGTGTATCACATTAATTGATTTACGGATGTTGAACCAGCCTTGCGCACTAGGGATGAATCCCACTTGATCATGATGTATGATCTTCTTAATATATTGCTGAATTCTGTTTGCTAATATTTTATTGAGAATTTTTGCATCTATATTCATCAGGGAGATTGGCCTGTAGTTTTCCTTTTTTGTGATGTCTTTATCTGGTTTTGGAATCAGGGTGATAGAGGCTTCATAAAAAGAGTTTGGGAGCCTTCCCTCCTTCTGGATTTTTTGGAATAGTTTAAGAATAGGTGATAGTTCTTTTTTGAATGTTTGATAAAATTCACTTGTGAAGCCGTCTGGTCCAGGGCTTTTGTTTTTTGGGAGCTTGTCAATTACTGATTCAATTTCCTTGGTAGTAATCAGGGTATTTAGATTTTCTGTTTCTTCTTGCGTTAGCTTTGGAAGGTTGTATGCTTCTAGAAAATTATCCATTTCATCCAGATTGTCAAATTTGTTGGCATATAGTTGCTCATAGTAATTTCTTAGAATTTTTTGTATTTCTGTGATGTCTGTAGTCATTTCACCTCTTTCATTCCTGATTTTGCTAATTTGAGTACTCTCTATTTTTTTTTTTTTTGATGAGCCTGGCTAGAGGTTTGTCAATTTTGTTTATCTTCTCAAGAAACCAGCTCTTGGTTTCATTGATCTTTTGAATTGTTTTTCTGTTCTCTATATTGTTTATTTCTGCTCTGGTCTTTATTATCTCCTTTCTTGTACTCCCCTTGGGCCTCTTTTGCTGTTCTTTTTCCAGTTCCCTTCGGTGTAAGGATAACCTGTTGATTTGAGATTTTTCTTCCTTCTTTAGGTAGGCCTGCACTGCTATAAACTTCCCTCTTAGGACTGCTTTCGCAGCATCCCAGAGATTTTGGGTCGTGGTGTTTTCATTTTCGTTTGTCTCGAGGTATCTTTTGATTTCCTCCTTGATCTCATTTGTGACCCACTCACTATTTAATAGCATATTGTTTAGCCTCCATTTATTTGTCAGCTTCCCAGATTTCTTATTATAATTGATTTCTGGTTTCATAGCATTGTGGTCAGAGAATACAGTTGAAATGATTTCAATCTTCTTAAATTTATTGAGACTTGTTTTGTGGCCTAACATGTGGTCTATCTTAGAAAATGTTCCATGTGCACTTGAAAAGAACGTATATTCTGTAGCTTTGGGATGAAATGCTCTGAAAATGTCTGTTAAATCCAGCTGGTCTAATGTGTCATTTAAGGTCGCTGTTTCCACATTGATTTTCTGTCTGGAGGATCTGTCCATTAGTGACAGCGGGGTGTTGAAGTCCCCTACTATGATAGTGTTACTGTTGATCTCTGTCTTTATGTCTGACAATATCTGTTTTATATATTTAGGGGCTCCTATGTTAGGTGCATAGATGTTTACTAGAGTTATGTCCTCTTGTTGGATCGATCCCTTCATTACTATGAAGTGTCCTTCTTTGTCCTTTGTTATATTCTTCAATTTAAAGTCCATTTTATCTGATATAAGTATCGCTACTCCAGCTTTTTTCTCAGTACCATTTGCATGAAATATTTTACTCCATCCCTTTACTTTCAGCCTGTATGAGTCTTTGGATCTGAGGTGAGTCTCTTGTATACAGCATATACTGGGGTCTTGCTTTCTTATCCATTCAGCCACCCTATGTCTTTTTATTGGAGCATTTAATCCATTTACATTTAATGTGATTATTGATAGGTGTGTATTTATTGCCATTTTTTTCTTATTTGTGTTCGTAGTCTTTCATAGGTTGTTTTTCTCTTCTACTTAAAGAAGCCCTTTTAGCATTTCCTGCAAAGCTGGCTTGGTGGAAATGAATTCCCTTAACTTATTTTTTTCTGCAAAGCTCCTTATCTCGCCTTCCATTTTAAATGATAACCTTGCTGGATACAGCAATCTGGGTTGTAGGCCTTTATTTTTCATCACTTTGAAAACCTCCTGCCACTCCCTTCTGGCCTGCAAAGTTTCTGTAGAAAAGTCAGCTGATAATCTTATGGGGGTACCCTTGTAAGTAACTTGCTGCCTTTCCCTTGCTGCTTTAAGGATTCTGTCTTTGTCCTTAACCCTTGCCATTTTCACTATAATGTGTCTTGGAGTGGGCCTGTTTGGAATCATCCTGGTTGGAACTCTCTGCACTTCCTGAGCTTGTATTTCGATGTCCTTTGCCAGGTTAGGGAAGTTTTCAGACATTATTACTTCAAATATATTCTCAATCCCTTGCTCCCTCTCTTCTCCTTCTGGTACTCCAATGACCCTTAGGTTATTGCGTCTGATGTTGTCCCCCAGCTCTCTTAAACTATTTTCCATGTTTTTCATTCTTTTTTCTTTTTGTTGTACCGCATGGGTGATCTCTGCTATTTTGTCTTCTAAGTCACTGATTCGATTTTCTGCTTCATCCAGTCTGCTAGTGATTCCATCAAGTTTGTTATTTAATTCAGTAATTGTGTTCTTAAGTTCTAGCTGGTTGCTTTTCATGATTTCTCTATCCTTCTTTATATTTTCATTAATTTCCTTGAACATTCTAATAATCAGTGTTCTGAACTCTGTCTCCAATAGGTTGGTTACCTCTATTTCCTCTATTTCCACTGATTCAGGAAGTTTCTTCTGTTCTTTTATTTGTGTTATGTTTCTTTGTCTCCCCATTCTGGCTTACTCTTTGTGTTTGCTTCAATATAACAGATAGATCCCCCAGATTTCTCAGTCTTTTCTGGGTAAACTTATATGGTGTGTGTCCTTTATATTTGAATTACTCAGTCTCCCTATTCTCCTGTGCTTGTATCTGAGGTGTTCCTTGTGTCGTGCGTCCTCACTTGTTGAAGTTTTAGTTTTGATTACTTTTGGTTTGTCAGTAGGTGGGATTGACTCCCAGATTGATTAGCTGTGAGGATCAGCAGCTTCTGCAGTTTATGAGCTGCTGTGAGAGGATTGACCCCTCTGATGAAACTTGGACCCTATGGGTCTCAGTACCTGTAGTAACTTCTTTTTGGGTGTGACTCTTGTATGTCAAACCCAGAAATGCTCTGGTTTTATCTAAAGTTGGCCTCCGGGTATGATGATTCTTGTGTCTGTTTGTTTGGACCCACTGCTGCAGAGTGATTTTAGAGCATAACAGATCAACAAGAACAACCTCCGCAGCCACCAAAGGAAACCAAATGTTCGCACAATTAAAAACAACCAACCATCAAACTACAGTCAACTTGTACAGAAATATCAATCATACTAATGAAGAAAACAAACAGAAACAAAACAAAAACCACATACTCAATAATAACAGAAGAGGAAACAAAATAAAATAGAATATCCTAAAATAAAAAATAGAATAAACATGAGAAACCGATTAGCTATACCTAAAAAATAAAAAATAAAAATAAAAATAAACTAAAATAATAATAAAAAAAGTAAGAAAAATTTAAAAAATAAAATTTGCAGAAAAAAGGAAAAGAGGAAAAGTATAGCAGTGAGAAGAATGAATAAAATAAGAGAGAAAGTGAGGGTGGGGAAAAAAGAAAAAGAAAAGAAAGAAAAAGAAAAAGAAAAAAGGAAAAAAAAAATATATATATATATATTTGTCTACACACCCATATATATGGACATATATTCACCTATATACACCTATATATATATGCCTATATTAAAAACTACAATATGATTATAATGAAATAGAAATAAAAACCAAAAACAACCAAGATAAGCAGCCAATAAAGGGAAAACAAAACAGAATAAAACCAAACAAACCAAAAATACCCGTGCTGGTCTAGGCTAAAGTCCACCAAGCTCTCTTCAGTTTGTCTGCTGTACAAAAATTCCTGTGCGTCTTGTGGGAACAGTAGGCCACCTGATGCCTAGCGTGATCCTGGCACTGCAGGTTTGCTGTACTTGAGTGTGGTTGTGACGTGTGATTGGTGGTTTTTACAAAGTCACTGCCTTTTTGCTTTTGCCTGTCCCAAGGCAGGCTGCACCCCCAAAGGCTCAATGAGTGTCTCTGGGCACCCTTTGGGTTGACAGCCGTGGAGAATTAAAGAATTCCTCACTACCAAAAGCCTGCTGCTAAGAATCTGTTAATTAGTGCCTCAGCAGGTGAACCTGCCCTGCCTCCCAAGCCTTGCCTAAAGGTGGGGGCGGGGTGGGTAGTCTCACTCTGCAGCCTTTACTGGGTGGAAATTCTCAACCCCCTGCAGGTAAGGATATCTTCCTAGTCTGCCCCTATTGCTCCCTTCAGGAGTCAGTTTAAGACTGTCTTGGCGGGGGACAAAGTTTGTGGGAGTGGGTGAGTTATTGGGTTGTTTTTTTTTTTTTGCTTTCTGTTCAAGAGTAGAAAAAGGGAAAAAAAATAAAAAACATAAAAATAAACAAAGCCACAGTTCCAACACTGTTTCAAGCTAAGGCCTTTGCCTCTTATGCTCCAGCGGAGTTCCTGCTGCTCTCCCAAAGGGTCTGCCGGGATTTAGGGAATTGCGCGCACCCTACCGTGTGGCCAAGATCCCCGCTCCGCGTCTCTCGGGGACCTGCGTCTCCACCCGGCGCACTGCTTGTCCGAGCGAGTCCTCTTTTTCCCCTGCTCCCGGGTTCCAGGCTTCTGCCTCGGAGCCGGCGCGCCCGCGCGGATCTCCTGCTGCTCTCCCAAACGGTCTGCCGGGATTTAGGGGACTGCGCGCACCGTGCCGCGTGGCTCCGATCCCTGCTCTGTCTCTCCGGGATCTGTGACTCCGGCCGGCGCGCTGCGTCTCCGCGGGCGAGTCCTCTGTTTCCCCCTGCTCCCGGGTTTAAGGCTTCTGCCTTGGAGCCGGCGCGCGCCCGCGGCGCCGTTCTCCTGCTGCGCTCCTGGAGGGACTGCCGCCGGGGTTCAGGGGACTGCGCGCACCTTTCCACGCGGCTCCGATCCCCGCTCCGTCTCTCCGGGACCTGCGTCTCCGCCCAGCGCGCGCTGCTTCTCCTCTCGCGAGTCCTCTGTTTTCCCCTGATCCCGGGTTTCAGGCTTCTGCGCTCCGCGGGACCCGGTGGGCACAGAGACTGATCCCTGAACCGGGAGGGTGCAGGGACTGATCTTGCCCTGCCGCTGCGGGGCTCTGCACCCTGCTTCCTGGCGACCCGGCGGGCCGTGGGTGCAGCTCGTCCCTCTGCACAGTCGTCTCCTCTCTCCTCCCGCACTTGCCCGGCCTGAGCTTCTGCCTCAGACCGCAAACCAACGCGCTCTGGCTGAACTCTAGGTGGGCCGCGGGCCGCAGGGAGCGAGCCGGGGCAACACTCACCGTGACTCAGCAGCCGCGGGTGCGGTGCGGGCTGCACCTCACGCGTCTCGCCGCCTTCTTCCCCTACTCGCCCGGCCTGCCCACCTTCCAGCAATCCTTGTGTGGAACTCTTAGTCGCTCTGTGTGATGAGTAGATGTCTCTTTGAAGCGTATTAGAAGTTCAAATTGTGGATATTTCCAGGGGAGATTTCATGGAGCCCTCCTCACAGCCGCCATCTTGCCCCTCCCCCAAAATAATCTTGTTAAGTGATTATAAACGTCACAGGATACTTAGGACAAAATAATCCTAATAAGGGATTATAATAAGGTTATAGGATATATGGTTAATATACAAACCCAACTGCTTTCCTATATACCAGCAATGAACGAGTAGATTTTAAAATTCAAAACACAATGCCATTTCATTAGCTTCCAAAATAATTAAATACACAGGTATAAATCTAACAAAACATACAAGATCTGAGGAAAACTACAAAATTCTGATAAAAGAAATCAAAGAACTAAATAAATGGAGAGATATTTAATGTTATTGGGTAGGAAAAGTTAATATTGTCACAGTGTCAGTTCTTTCCAATTTGATCTATTCTCGTAGATTCAATGTAACCCCAATCAAAATTCCATCAAGTTATTTTGTGAATATTGACAAACTAATTCTGAACTTGATATGCAGAGACAAAAGATCCGGAATAGCCAACACAATATTGATGGAGAATAACAAAGTTGGAAGACTGACTCTACCCTAATTAAAGATTTTCTAAAAAGCTACAATAGGAGCTAGCCGAGTGGCGCATTGGTTGAGAGCTGGTTTGGGGATGCCAGCGGCTCCGGTTCAGATCCCACGTATGAGGGCCAGTGACGCTGCCCTCTACAGCTAACGGCAGCTCCACCTGGAGTTGGGCTGTGTGAGCCCCGGCAACGGTGTAGGCTGCGGCCCCTGCTGCAGTGGGCTGCCATAGGCTGCAGTGAGTGGCGGACAGCCAGCGTGAGCGGCTGGCAGCCAGTATGAGCTGCCAATAGCCGCAGTGAGTGACATCCAGAGGCCGGCGACCGTTCTGCCTCATCTGAGAGGAGCACAGTGATGATACCGACATGGGCCAGTGAAGCAACGTCCTCCGCAACTAGACTGAGGAACAAAAAGACAGCAACTTGTCTGTTCCCCTTCCCCAATTCCCCAATTAAAAAAAAAAAAGCTACAATAATCAGGGCTGTGGGATATTGGTGAAATTATAGACAAATAGATCCATGGAACAGAATAGAGGCTCAGAAATAAACCCCATACATATAGGCAACTCATTTTTTACATACACACACAGAAAAGTAATACAATAGAGCAAAGATAGTCTCTTAAAAAAATGGTGCTGAAACAACTGGACATGCACATTATACACACACACACACACACACCTCTTAACTTTTACAATAAATATTATAAAAATGGATGATCAACCTACATGTAAAGGGCAAAACTATAAAATTCCTAGAATATAACAAGAAGATAATCTAGATGACTATGGCATGGCAATGACTTTTTAGATACAACACCAAAAGCAAGAAAGAAATAATTGATAAGCTGGACTACATAAACATTTAAAACTTCTGCTCAGCAAAATACACTATCAAGAGAATGAAAGCAAGCTACAGACTGGGAGCAAATATTTGCAAAAAATATCACTGATAAAGTACTGTTATCTAAAATATACAAAAAAAAAACACCTCCAAAACTGCAATGAGAAACAAACAATCTGATTAAAAATGGGCTAAATACCTGAACAGACATTTCACCAAAGAAGATATACAGATGGCAAATAAGAATAGGAAATGATGTTCCGCATCATTTGTCATCAGGGAAATGCAAAATCAAACAACAGTGAAACACCACTGCACACCTATTAGAGTGGCCAAAATCCAGAACACTGACAACACCAAATGCTGGTGAGGATGTGGAGCAACAGGAACTCTCTCATTCACTGCTGGTGGGGATTCAAACTGGTCAGATTCTTTGAAATATAGTTTGGTGGTTTCTTACAAAACTAAACATAGTCTTATAGACCATCCAGCAATCACACTCCTTGGTATTTACTCAAAAAGTTGAAAACTTATGTCCACTCTAAAACTTGCACAAAGATGTTTATACCAGTTTTATTCATAATTGCCAAAACTCGGAAACAACCAATATGTCCTTCAGTTAGGGAATGAATAAAAATCTGTGGTACAGCCAGACAATGGAATATTATTCAGTGTGAAAATAAAATGAACTGTCAAGCCATGAAAAGACATGGAGAAATTTTAAATTCATATTAATAAGTGAAAGAAACCAAACTGAAAAAGCTCTATGATTTCAATTATTTCCATTGGAAAAGGAAAAAATATGGATAGTGAAAGGATAAATGGTTGCCAGGGGTTAACAGAAAGGAAGAGATCAAGCAATGGAGCACTGGAATTAGTTTTAGGGCATTGAAACTATTCTGTATGACACTATAATGTATAAGTCATTACATATTTCTCCAAACCCATAGAATATATAACTCCAATAGTGAACCCTAATGTAAACTATAGATTTGGGGTGATAATGATGTAGCTTCTTTGATTATAACAAATGTACCACTGTGGTATGGGATGTTGATAGTGGGGGAGGCTGTCATATGTAGGACCAGGGAGTATATGGGAAATCTCTGTACTTTTTGCTCACTTTTGCTGTGAATGTAAAACTGCTCTGAAAAAATAAAGTCAATTAAAAAAATACTGATCGGCATTTTGTCTTTCTTGCTCTGCCATCTTCTCAGAAGTCATCTCTTTTTCTTCTTCTTCTTCTAAATTGTTTTCTTTTCCATTCATGCCTCTGCTTCAAGACTGATGAATATTTTTAGGCTAAAACCTCTCTCCTAATAAATATGACTTTAAAATACATGATTACTTGGCAAATCGGTAACAATTGTAAGTTCATAACACCTAAAAATATAAAAGTATTCAGGTAAAAAAATTGCACTTCAAGCTTAAAAACTTAGCTTGTGTACAAAACAGTAAATTTGAAAGCTCTATTGATTTCTTCTTAATAGAGATGTCATTAGTAAGGAGAACCATGTATTTCCTCTCCCATTTTCTTACCAACTCATATTTTAGAGCCATTAACCCTCTCAAAAATATTGGAAGCTCTTACCTTTTCTTGCATGCCTCCTGCCAGAGGGAGGGGTGGATTTTCCTGGCTGTGAGGTGGAGAGAGTCTGCCATCTGTTGGCCAGTGTTTTTCTACTGCACAGGACATACAGTACCAAGAGCGACAGCTCACACCTAGTCCCACTTCTGCTCTCTGCTCCTTCTCACGGAGGGGAGCCCATGTCTTCCATGCCTCTCACCAAGTTTGAGTCCCAAGGTTCACAGGGAAAAAAAGAGAACTCTGGTCTAAGCTGCATTCTAGAAATTAGGTTTAGCAGTTGTGAAGCCTGTGTTTTTATTCCAGTTGTCTGTGTCCAGTTCTCAGGGTAGATGAGTACACCTTAGGCCCATTAGGAAAATGTTCTATTGCTTTTTTCTAAGTCAATACAGAGTTCAGGACTATAGAAACATATTTCTACATGTGCTAGTCATACCAAAAGTCTGCAATGCAGGTCATCTCTAAGGGAAAAGAGAAAGAAAACTAAGTCTCTCATTTTCAAATTTATAAAAATCTCATTGCTTTCTTCAGTCTTCCTGCCCTGTTTCCGTGGTGGACTCCCATCTCCAAAACCATTACTTGCTTTCTAAAATTTTATCACGTATTTAATTGAAAGGAGAAGCAAGTGGAATTGATGCAAACTTGGCTGGAAGTGGACAAGCTTTGCTGAGGAGAAAGGAGGAAGCACAATAATAAATAAATATTATAATAAAAAGAAGAAAATCCTAAAGAAGCTGCTGGCTACCTATGCAATAACTTCCCTTTCTCTGAATCTCTTCCAAAATATAATGTGCAATATTAAATATAAAATTGCTATAAAGGCACTTATGATTGTCATCTTCAAATACATAAAAGAAAAAAATGTAAACAGTAAAATAATTAAATCTGTATCCAATTGGAAATATAACTGTATATCAATGAAATATACATATATAATCTAGACAAAAATTTTTATTGCCCCTTATATAAGCATGAGGCACATAAATAAATGAAAATATCAAGTACTATCTGGAATAGGTGTGCTCACAACAAGTGGTAATTTAACTTGACAGAGCAAGTGTTGTTAGTGTCTGGCCTTCCTGGATATTTAATTGAACCAAAATATTTTGTGGTGGGTGGCTTTTCATTCTCGTAACTGAAATGGAAAGGAGTAAGTGAAGCAGCATTCAAGACAGCAGGAAATAAAAGGCAGAGAGAACTATTGAGCCACAAAGGGGAATTGAAACAGAACTGATGTTACACTAATCATTAGTGAGTGAAGTAATGAACTCAGAAAGAGATGGGGTTTTAGTTATGGCCCACCAAATGGAAATGAGAAATTTCCAGATGTTCCATCTGGCCTGTAATTCAAATGCTCCATGCCTTCAGGTCAGAACTTTCCAACAGATAACAGATGTAGAAAAGAATTAAAATTTCACACACACACCGAGATGGTTAGCTTTCAAAATCTCAGGGCTTGCGTGTAAACTCCTCACTTAAGAAGTAGGACTTAAAATACAGCCTGTCAGACCTCAGGCAGAATTTCAGTTGAGAAAGAGTTCCAAGTTAATAATAGCTTTCTTTTTACATACCAATTCAAATGGTACAAAACAGCTCTAGGGGTTTTAGCATGACAGCAACAATTCAAGAGCTATAGGGTTCAAAAGAACATTTTCTTGCCAAATGGCTTTTTGCTAAAGAAAATAATTTAAGTTGAGGACCTTGGTATAAAGAGATTAATTCCGTATACAACTGGACATACATGTTCAATATGTCAAAATATCAATTTTACCTTAAAGGCAAGGAAACAGACATTTTCTCTGCACTATCAAATGCTCATCACTTTTGTAAAAATGTCAGAACTAAAGGAGTGATTACATTTTCAGAAGCAAAATTTAAGTACTGCATATACATATTGGTGAGATCCTATGAAGTACAGCAACGTGATTTAGATGTGAGCCCCTCTTTCACCATCAAGCTTAAAATCAAGGAAAGGAGATACATTTACGCCCAAATAAATGATCAAAGATCTTAGAGTGGCTAGAGACCCACAGATGTACTAAATAGATCTGGACATGCTAAAAGTAGAATACTTATCTGATAGGAGTAATAAAGGAAGCATCTTAGAGAGGTGACATTCTAACTAGGCCATAGGAGGGTATGTGATTAAATGCCACGTGCTTTTTCACAACACAAGTTTGAGTCCCAACTCTGCTCTATGCTCACCTTGTGACATGGACTAAGTTATTCAACTTCTCTAAGCCTCAGTCCTGATTTTATAAGACTGGAATACAAACTCCCTATATCATAGGTTTCTTATAGGGATACAATGAGATAGGACATATAAAACTCTTTTCCTAGTACATAGTACCTAGTACAGGGGAAACTTCCTTCCCTCTCTACACATTCCTACTTTGACCAAACTATAGGAACATTTAGTACCATTTCTACTCTTTCATGGGATTAGGAAAGAGGTGTTTACTCTGTGCTCTACTTTTCAATTACTCCTTTCTATGAGATTAGAGTTGATAGATAGTCTTGAAATAGAAAGAACTGATCCTTTGTGGCCTGGGTTTCTCATTGTCTCTTTCTTTCCCTCTCTCTCTCTCTTGCTCTCAGTTGATGGTCAGCAATAAAACAGATTCTCCCCACTTTTGCTTCTGGTCTATTACTTCATAGTTTTATGGGGCAGGGTGGTCCTTCCCATTGGCTGCCTGGCTGTCAGCTTTGCAGATCTAGGTTTAGGGTTGGATGAGCATTAAGAAGGCTTCTTTCGATATTGGGTAGAATGTTATTCTCCAAACAGGCTTTACTATGTATTTTCCATGTGGATTTAATCTAGTTTTCTATTGGTCTAGAAGCTAAGGAAGAAGAAGTTTACAATTAATTGCATCCTCGATAATCTGAATTATTAGGTGGTACCTTGGGGGAAGTGTGCATATTCACATGGACATGAGCTCATAAAATATAGACTCTAAAGTGGAAAGAACAAGACACATATATTTGTGTGAAAGAATAGCTTTTAATGTGGAATATGGGGGCAACCCTGGCTTATGTACCTGGCTCCTTTCTCCTTGGAAGAAGAAACTATGATGATTTCCCTCTCACTTTAGTTTGTTTAAAACATATAAGCTTAAAATATTCTAGCTCCTTTTTTATATTATTAGCTAAATTTCTTGATATATCTATTTGTTTACATACATACTATGAAAATGTATATCTCTATACAGACAGCTTTGAAGAATCTAAAATCACCAACGAAAGGATACCTCAACGTTTGGTAGGAAGAGAAACTTTGCTACACATTTCTAGGTGCTCATTTCAGCTACCTGTACCACTGAAGTACTTACTGATTGCCTATGTCTGAGGCAAAAGGCTCTGCATCTCTACTTCTGCATATCATACTCAGTTGACTTCTTTTGTCCACAGCACTGGAAAGTAAGTGCCCTCCTTACATTTTGTGCCCTAGGTGCCTCTCTTTCTTCACCCTTATCTGTCCCTGCTTAGTCAACTTGTGAAAAAACCTGTCAGGCATTAACTGAAGCCTTTGTTTTACCTTTCGTTGGCATTTTCATTGTCCTTGGCTCTCTGTGGTGAAAGCTTTCTGGATCAAACATCATCTTCATCCCCAACTACTGATGCTCAGGCAGATCCTGCAGACTTAATACCTTACCAAGATCAAGGTCAGCACAAATATTCTAGACAGAGAACACTTCATTTACAGTACTATAAAACAGGGATGGATTTTGTTCCTCACTCTTTTTAATTTAGACCTTAAGGGTTTGAACCTATAGACTGCATATATACCTCAGCTATTGAGAGCAGAAATTTCAATATTCTTAAATCTACATGATGTATGATTTGGGGCACTAGGAATGGTCTTGACAATGAAATCTGGCATAAGATCAAATACTCTAAAACCCTATCATTTTTTTTTGATAAATTTTCTTTAATATCCAATTGGCTTTCTCTGATTTAATGACTCTCTGACAGTAAAAAAATAAATAGTCATTATTCTAGATGTACAGTTTGTAATGTGCTTTTTTTGTAGAGTTTACTCCACTTTTTTTTTTTTTTTTTTTTGAGGGCAGTGTCACTGGCCCTCATATGTGGGACCCGAACCGGGGCCGCTGGCTTCCCAAGCCAATGCTTAACCATTGTGCCCCTCGGCCGGCCCTTACATTTTTAAAAATTAAACAACCAGGTAGTATTTGAAACATTTCTGTGTCTATGACAATTAATGAAGAAAATGTAGATAAAATATTTTCCAGGAAAATGAGTTATATTCATGTCATTGGCAAAGAATTCTGGCATAGAATTGTTCATTTTCCCATGTGTTGCAATGGACCCAAGCTAACTTTTAGAAAAGACCCTAGAAATGCACTTGAGTCATTCCTTGTTCTTCTGTTCAGATACACATCCTGATTAAGTTCCATAAATTTCCTAAGCTATCTAATTATAATTTGTGTAAAGATTATTGTCAAAGCATATGTAACTGATTTAGTCAACAATAAATAATACTGGGACTTCAAGTTCATAACAGATGAAATAACCTTTGTTTTTTTAAACAAAAGCTTTTTTCAGAAGGCCACCTATGAAGAAAGTACTATTTATGGATGATTTCCTGTAGAAATAAATATCAATTTCCCTTGCTGTTCTGAGTTTTACTTTGAATAAGACCAAAACAATTTTCTTAGAAACCAATTGTATTTTGTCTTCTCAAAAAAAAAAAAAAAAAAAAAATTACATTTGCTGAAAATTGCCCTTGGCAGTACCCATCAGTTTGAAGACTGATGAGAAACTGTGGTATAAAAATCTTTGTTGTATTTATTACAGTAATATTTTTAAGGATGTACCAACTGTAATATTTGCTTTTCTGTGTATGAAGACTATGGGAAAATCTCCAGTCCCACAATCACAAACACAAATGTGCTTAAACCTATATTATTTTGTTATCAATATTAAAAATTAAATTATCAATTGGCTCCTGCTTTTTAAGGTGACATTGTTGGTATATTTTTAACTTCCTCTTATTTCTCCTCTTTTAATACCTCGTTTATGGTGCAAAAATTAGGATTACAAAAACAATCTCTTGTATTCATATTTTTTGCCAATCTTCTGTTTTAATAAAGATCAATGGTATATACGTTTGATTTTCTTTTACAATCTAACTTTCACTCCAGGTACCTGACATGGTTGTCCTTTGTCCTCCAAGTGATACTGCCAGGGTTATTGAGATGAGAAGGACCCCTGACACCTCTGAGATCTCCAATGCAGTCAATGCTAAGGATTAAAGCAAAATACGAGAAGTTAGTATCTCTGTCATCTGGGTCTGTTTATATTTGTATTATCAGCTCTAACCATTATGTTGTTGGATTAAATGTCACAGGCTTTTATTATAGTAGTAATAACATATGACATTGAACCCTAAGCATTCAATTCAAGTGAATGGGGCTGAATATTGTTATCACATGGGGATTGGGGTGTGGACGGGAATCATGGGGAAAAAATACTGTGGTGCCTTGAACTCATCAGACTTTGTGGCCTATACCAAGAATGCTGCCTTTTGGAGTCACCTATAGTTAGCTGAGTCAAGACAGGAATGAGGAGACTGAGAACACTTAGAGGTGCAGAAGGTTTTTTTAAACAAGCCAAGGTGCTTTCTGGCTTGTTTACTGCTGTCTTCTTGGCTAATGCTGCTGCCTGCAAAGTGTTCCCATTTATCCATGGGGCAGGAAGTGGATCACAAGAAAAAAATATTTGATTTGTAATTTCATCAAGTGCATTTTCAGAAGCCTCATTTTTCACTAGTAGGATAAAGACTCAGACATATCCTTCATATATAGATGTCTATAAGTAAGGCATTGTGTGTATTAAAAGTAACAATTAGCTATTTCACACAACTGAATTACTTATAGAAATAAAATCCCTGAAATAAACGAAAATATTACCCTAATTATAACATATGTGAGATAACATTTGAATAAAACAAGCATAAATTTAGGGTATCTAGCTTACATTAGAAGTTGGATTAGCAGCCAGCTGAGTGGCACCTTGGTTAGGAGTTGGCTTGGGACACCAGCTCTGAGCAGCAGGGCCCAGGTTCGGATCCCACATGAGGGCCAGTGATGATGCGCCCTCCACAGATAATATGGTGAACAACAGCTTGACCTGGATCTGGGCTGCTGTCAGTCACCGGCGATGGCATAGCCTGCAGTGAGGCTGCAGTGCTTGCCTAGAACGGGCATGAGCTTTCGTGAGCTGCCCTGAGTCACTATAAGAGGCTGTCCAATGGCCAGCAAGAGACTGCCTCACCTGGGAAGAGCGCAAGGATAATACCAACATGGACCAGTGAATACAACTAGACTCAAGAACAAAAGGACAGCAACTTCTCTGATCCCCTTCCCGATTCCCCAACACTGTTCCCCTCCCACAATTCCCCAATAAAATCTTTAAAAAAAGAAAAAAGAAGTTGGATGAGCAAAGAAGCAGCCACAGGACTGTCAGGAGCCCAGGTACCTTTTTGAAGATCAGTGTGAAGACAGGTATCCTACCTGAACAGGTGACCCTTTGAGGTGTTCTGTGAGATAAAGATTGTTCCACAATGCTGCTCACACATACATCTCATACAGATCCATCATTAGTTGAAGATGTCATCAGAGAGTCACAGTGCTTAAGAACCAATGCACTGGAGTCAAATATATGGTACAAATGTTCAGCTTTCTCAGTTATATCCTTTTTCTTTAATTTCAAGGCTCATGGGGATTCCACACTCAGAAGAACAAAATAGTATTTAGTCTGGGATGGGAACTTGTCTTGGATCTACAGAGAAGTCACTCTGTACTTCTCTGGAAATTATATGCATGTGTTTATCACTCCCCAGTGTTAGTATGAAGTGAAGTGAACTCTAAACTCTGTAAGAGCTACAGTACTTCAGGCTGTTGGAAATTCCACTCATACAGGATGTATGATGCAGGGACCTGTTCCATAAACAACAAAATTTGGACCAATTACTTATGTCAATTCTACTTTGGGGCTAGGAGTATCAAACAAAGCTATTTTCCACTATATCCTCTTCCCTAAGCTATTTTGCTGTTTTGTGAAATATCACAGTGGTTGGATTTTATAAGGATGGGTTCAAACTGGAAAAGTAAAAAAACAGAGCTGATGTAGGGTCAACACGAAAGGATATTACATTCTTTTTAACAAAGAGAAAAATAATAACACCACTTCAATTTGATTTTATTTGATTTTTTGTTATATCTGCTGTACAGGAAGGTAATTTATTAAATTAAAATTACAGTTTACACACACATGTTTATGCATATATGTATGTATATAGAGAGAATATTCTTTGATGATAATAAGAAAAACAAATGTAAATTTGTCAATTGTTCATATGATCTTTTACATTATGTGACTATACATAGTAGATTTATGCACTGGAATTTCATTAATATTAACATTAGAGATCAGAAAAGAAAAGCACCTGTATTTTCTAACATGACATAATAATAGCCTTTGGGTATTTGAAATTTTTCAATGACAAAGACAAAGCTGTGTGTGGATTTCCTAAGAAATCCTCTGAGAATGTGAGAGTGCTTCACATTGCAGGCGGTGCTATCTGGTTCTAAAATGTGGAGAAAGTCCAGTTGTGGCTGCCAGCAGATGGGTGCTGTGTATATCTCCCTTTTAGATCACATACAGATTAAAAGAGAGAAGGGGTCCGGGTCCTTGTTTCATTCTTCCCCATCATACAAAAGCTTTGTGCTCTTTTTTCTTTCCTTCCCCTTTCTGGGTGAAATTCAGGACTTAAACTCCAGTAGGAACTTGACTCCATTTTTTTTCTATTCCTTCTGTTTCAATTCTCACAATTGAGATTACCTTTGGTAATAGTGGACTTAGGTGATTTCTATAACAGAGGTATATATCATGTAATTTAATTAGCTAATACTGTGCAACACCTAAGATATTGTACTAAAAACTGAAACATTCAGAGAATAGGTTGGGGTAAGATAAACAAAATGTTAAGACTAAAAGATGAGGAGGAATCTGCAAAGCACCTTCAGAAAGTGCAAATCTTATGGGAATTCAGTGGAAGAAATGATCATATTTGCTTGATGGGGTAAAGATTCTTTGGTGAAGGTTTTTAGAGATAGATCTAGAAGCTGACAGGAGAATATAGAAGTTTTTTTTTTTTAGACAGTTACTTGCATAAGTAATAATTCATGTTGGAAAATTTGGGAATGTAATGTTGGAGAGTTAAATTTAGATATAATATATGGCAGAATATTGGAAAACCTGACATAAGCTTTGAAATGCAATTTAGGACAACTATCTTGGACCTTAAATGACAGAGTAGGAAATATAGAAGATTTTCAGGCAGCAGCAGTCAGCAGTGAGTGTTTACTAAAAGAATATTATGAGATGAGTGACGCCATTCTAGCAGCATCATATGGATATGATTCAGACAACTGTTTACAAAGCAAGACTGGAGGAAGAAAATATTAATGGGAAAAAAGTTCAACTAAGAGGATATTTCATGTTTTTTGACCTCTGAAATTCAGATGCCCCTTCTGTGAAAAATACTTAAAAGAGGGCATGGAATAAATGGTAGTTCTTGCTATAATTATAAATTATGTAGACTTAAGAAAAGTTTTTTAAAATGATAAAATAGGTTTTCTTTAATAAATCGGAAATAATACTATCTGAGGGGTTTTAAAATGTACAATGAAACAATATTTATTAAAGAGCTTTGTGGGCAACAGAGTTCTACAAACATATAACATGATGCTATAATTACTTGATTAATAATCTTTAAGAATGGGTGAGCAGGGTTTGGCCGAGTGGCACGTTGGTTAGGAGTTGGCTTGGGACACCAACTCTGAGCAGCAGGGTCCCAGTTTGGATCCCACATAGAGGGCCAGTGATGCTGTGCCCTCTACAGCTAAGATGGTGAACAACAGCTCGACCTGGAGCTGGACTGCCTTGAGTGGCCAGCGAGTGACTACCTCATCCAGGAAGAGAACAATGATAATACCAACATGGGTCAGTGAAGTGACTTCCTCCACAACTAGACTGAACAACAAAATGAAGCAACTTGTCTGTTCCCTGTCCCCAATTTCCCAATAAAATCTTCAAAACAAACAAAGAAACAAACAAAAAAGAATGGGTGACCAGGAAAGAAGTGTTGCCACAAGAATGTTTGTATTGGATGGTAGTAGCAGGGAAAAGGGGAAAGTTTGAAGTGGGAAAACAGAGCTTGAGATGGTGTTGTTTTATTACTGTTGAAATATTTAGTAGAGATAAAAAAAGATTCTGGGATGGGCCAGCAGAGTGGTGTGTTGGTGAACAGCTGGCTTGGGACACCAGCTCTGAGCAGCAGGACCCCGGTTCGGATCCCACAAATGAGGGCCAGTGACATTGCCCTCTACAGCTAAGATGGTGAACAACAGCTCCACCTGGAGATAGGCTGCTGTGAGTCCTAGGGATGGTGTAGCTGCAGCACCTGCTGCAGTGGGCTGCCATAGGCTACAGTGAGTGGCCAGCATCCAGAGTGAGCGGCCGGCAGCCAGTGTGAGCTGCCAAGAGCCACCATGAGTGGATGTCCACAGGCCAGCGACCGATCTGCCTCACCTGGGAAGGGTGCAATGTCAATACCAACTTGGCCCAGTGAAGCAATGTCCTCCACAACTAGACTGACGAACAAAAGGATAGCAACTTGTTTGTTCCCCTTCACTGGTTCCCCAACACTCTTCCTCTTTCCTAATTCCCCAATAAAATCTTTAAAAAAAAAAAAAAAAGATTCTAGGACCAGATAGAGGGGTCAATATAATAAGGGAATCATCCACCATATATTATATCATCTGAGCTTGGGAAATGGATAGGTATGACTGAGGATAGAGTACACAGAACAAGTGAAAGAATAAATACCAAAACTTTAAAGATTTTCTATATTTTTGGGATTGAATTATGAAGAGGAGCCACAGAAGTTCTCAGAGAGATGAAAGGATTGCTAAATTTCGGTAATACTTTCACACATCTGTTCAGCTAACATCATGTACATACAAGCACAGTCTCTGTATACTCATTGCACACTGTAACTCAGGGACATGAACAAAGAGTTCACTATTGAGTGAAGGAGGAAAACATGCAAACAATCACCCGTTTCTGATTTATGCACCATTATAGAGGTGGCCTGAGGACAGGTCAGTACCTAATCTTCCAAGAAAGTTCTGGAAAGGCTCCAGAGAATTCAAGCAACAAATGCTTAGATTTGCACTATTTACCCAGCAGGCCAATGGGGAGGGCACTTCGGGGTTTGGTAGCCCACCAGGTGGGGTAATATGAGCTAAGACGAGAGAAAAAGAGAGAGCATACAGCATTCATAGCAACCTGTAGATCATAAAGTCTGTGTGATATCAAAATAGGCAAGGGAGAGATTTTCAAAAAGGTATCATTATCAGTTGAAAAAGTCCACCAGATTTGTTGTTAAACAATAATAACAAAAATAACTGTTTAGGAAATGGTTACTCAGTGACCAGCATAATATTGCTACAGGATTATTTTATTTAATCCTTACAACAATTCTCTGATATCACTAATATCCCCCATTTAAAAGGTGAAAATACTGAGGCGCCAAAAATTTAAATAAGTGGCCCAACATTAACTATTGCCCACTATTAAGTGTCACAGTTGAGATTCAAAACCAGTTCTATCTCCCTCTGGAGTCCATGAACATTCCAGCCCATTATCCCAGGAAATATCAGTATCAAAACAGCAGTAAGCAAAGAAAACTATTGAAAGACAGAATGTGTAATGAGGAAGGGAACAAAAACTATCTTTAAAATTGAACTTTTTCTGGCTAAAATCATCTGAATGAAATAGAGACAGAGACTGCAAAATTGAGTGGTCACCAAAAAACCAGAAGCAAGAATCAAAATAAAAGTACTGTATATTCCTCCCTGACTGAGTAATACTCACAGAGGGGTGAGTAATCTCCCATCCCCATGGCTGACAGTCCTACAAAAGAACTCTGAGAATCTTTGGTGAGCTCTGGACTGCCCATGGACCTCCCAACATTGCATAGCAACTGATCAACTCTTTGATGGAAGTTTCAAAGAAAACATATCAAAGGAGGATTACTATCATTTTCTTTCTGAAAACACCAGTTTCAGGGAACTGGTGAGGATTCTATGCATCATTGTGTTTCCATGGGCTACTGTGAAGCTAGGGAGAGTCGACCTCCTGTGCTGTGAGAGCTGTGTGGTTCTTTTTTCTTCCTTTTTTTTCTTTTTTTACATCATCATTGGTTTATTTAAATCAGATACCAGTGTCCTATTATTTCTATAACATGTGCCACATATTGATAAGCAGCGTGATGTTATTCTCAACCCCATTCTAAAATTTTTAAAGGAAATATTTCTTCAAGTTCCTATCCCACATGAAACAGCCTTACAAACATCAATGTGTAAGACACATTACATATGTCTTTTTTCAAAAGAGCTAATATTTCTTATAATCCTCTTTTTTTCCATCACTACAAACCTAAACAATGAAAACCATAGTGACCATACACATGTCACCTGCCTGATTTCGGTATAATTTAAAAGATGCTGCCAACAACAGTACCAACTCTTCAGGAAGTGTTTATAGAAGCCAACAAAAGCATGTCAACACTGAAAACACCATGTAACATATAAATTGCTTTGGGGCTAAAAAGTCTACCTCCCCCCCTCAAAAAAAAACAAGATGCAGAAATATTTGAGATGGAGCAACTAACCTGCCACTGAAGGTGGCATTGAATTGAGTCCCGCAAACATATCCCTTTCTCATAGGCCCCTAAAAGAATCTGTCCGTGAAGAATGCTCATTTTCTGCTGGGTAAGACACTGTGCAAGTGGAGAATTTCACAGTTCACCAGAAGGATTCTATCACTTTTCTTCTTTGGACGAAATCCAGACTTCACCACGAAGGTGCATCACATCGTGAAACTGCAGAAAGCAACATATGGCATGATGTCTCTGAACAACTAAAAATGGACTTTTTGCTATAAAACATAGTTGTGAAATAAACAGTATATGTTAAATATGTGCAAAGTTTATCAGTTCAGCATATAGGAAACCTACAGATTGTGAACAAATAAAACAATGTAACTGAGGGTGCCAAAAAAATGTATACACATGCCTTGTATTCATCTTTTGTTATCACTATATATTATACCATTTTAATAGTTTTTTCCTTTCTTAAAATGTGTACACATATTTTGGCACCCTCTGTATAAGTAAACACTTCTTTCAAACATGTTATAGTAGAAATGCAATGTAAAATTTATCATGGGATAGAAGCTATATCATCATCTTTAAATGGCTGAGGGTATTAGACTTAGAATGGTTTACAAGTGATCAACAAGACTGCCAAAATTCAGAAAATAAACAAGCAGACAATAGTTTTTAAATGGTTTGTTGCAACCTTAAGCCAAGCTCCATTTAAAAAAGATTAAATCAAACCAGACCCACCATACAAACTTGCACTAATGGAGACAATTAAAGCCGCATTAACTGAAAGAGTTATGCATATCACATTGTTCTCATGAACTGTGTTAATTTATCTGGACAATCAAATATTAAAATCTGATAATCAGTTATAGATAGCAACCCCCATACTCATACGGTTGACAGATACAATATAAAGGGCACATTTCTGATGTCTTTTCCTCAGATCTCTGCTGCTACAAATGCTGCCTATTGTTCCGCAGTGGACCCAAAGCTGCAGCGTGATTTGGTGGACTCTGCTATTGTTCTATATCAGACGCAAAAAGAATATGCTCAACAGTAGCATGAAATGGATAACTGTGGTCTGCCACATAAGCAACCAATTTCTACTTTTCTCTCTAAAGAGATTTAGGATAACGAAGCCTGAATTTGGTGGCACTTCCGTATATTAAGTAAATGCATGCATGCATATGTCCCTCTTTTTTATGCTGGAAAATATTTAGCAAGTTATTTCATAAAGTGAGGTGGTGTTTCCACTTAAAGGCTATAGTGAAATGTACTAATTTCCCAAGAAACCAAAACAAAGTTAGTAATGTCATATATTGATACCTTTACTTCAGTTCATGTGATTTCCTGTAGTGTAATATAATGATTGGTTTGAGTATAAATGCTGCCCCTTCCTTAAATTGCTCATTCTTTAGTTACATTAAATATCTGAACATTCTTTTTCTGTAGATATGACTGACAGTTTAATCTATAAATCTAATGGAAACAGTGGATAATCTGGGTACATGCTGATTTCCTAGGACTTGGAATCTCACAGCCTACAACATCATATAGTTGCTAACCTTAACACCAAACACATGTCTACTACAAATAAATGATGATGGAATGCAAAGAAATATAAGGAGTACATTCTTGCTTTGTGGGACGTTCCTTAATATCTGAGTTATTCTCATTACATATGTATAGCAGCATTTTACTTTTAGACCATTCCAGAAAGTTCTTTCAATTTCCATATACCGAAGCACCTGTTAGGCATCTCTTGTAATGCTGAAAGTCTGTCTCTCAGAGTGCTCTCTAGAGGTTCCCCCATGTCACTGGCAAGAAAAAAAATATATAAGAAAATTAGAATAACATTCTATGATGCCACCTCACACTGGATACAAAATTACAAAAGTACACACACACACACACACACACACACACACACACACACTCTGTGTGTACCCAGAGTATTGACCCAAGTATTCTATGCATCTAATCTTGACTTCCAACAGCTTTTTCTTTATATAATATTGGAAAACTTCTAGATACTATAGTATAATAAGATATTCAAACTCCACTTGAAACCTATGTTTTCCCCATGATGGCATTTTTATGAAGCAGAAAAAAAAATTTAACCAAAGAAAATGTGCTCGTTTGTAGTCAGACTAATGATTATTTCTGTATATTGTTTTAAATTATGCAGGGGTCTGCTATCCTATGATTATATTTCCAATACAAGTTAGCACAATCATGCACACACACACACACACACACACACACACACACACAGTTTATCAGTTTAATAGTGGACCTCATTTTAGTTTGTAGTTATGCAATTGGCCAAAGATTTCGTATTTCTAGGCTTTTCTTCACCTTTTGTTAGGATGCTGTTTGTATTTATGAATGTGACCTTATGTCTTGTGCTCACAGTAGAAAGTAGATAAATTGGACTCTAAAACACACACACAATACAGACAGTACTGTTTAAAGATTAATAAGTGATCCCACTATAGTACTTTAGCTGCCTACAACCTAAAAATATCTTTCCTGTGGTACTTCCCAAGCAATCCCTGAGGGACCTATAATCCAAGAGCACTAGACAGATTTGAACTTATCTATCACAGCTCTGAATTTCCTCTGCGCACTCTATGTTTCTTTTTAAAAGCATCTAATTCATTGCCTGCTCATAGCATTCATTCCTTGAAGCAAACGACCATTGGAAAGTAAATAAAACTTTTAAAAGACATATTGTAAGTGAATTCAATCCATTTTCCTTTTTTACCTATCTAAAATCCAAAACCATGTACTGCTCGAGATTTTTCTTTTTAAAAAAAAATTATTTGATTTTCACCTCTTAATTTTTGCCAGCTGTAACAACTGCACATTTCTAACTATGTTTTGTCTCAGCATGCATTGCACCAGGATGCTCAGGCACCCCATCTCAAAGTTTCCAAGCCATCAGATACCTGAGGGACTTCTGTTTGGTTCCTGAGAACAGATATCCCTTTTGCAGTGGGAATCTCAGAGAGGAAGAAGCCAGTGTAAAGAATTTAGAATTCTGCCCCTGGCCTACCTGCTTCCCCCTCCATACTAGAGACAGAAGAATCAGAAACACTCCCACAACGTTAGAGCCTCCCCTCCAACCTCTGATCTCCAGGTTCCTTCTGGAATAGCCTAGGCAAGGCCTCTTGTTACAGAAAATGGCTGCAGAATTCCTTCTGTTATTACTTAACATTAGCATGAATAATTTATAGCATGCAGCTTAGTGTTTTACAGCTGTTTAACTTGCTAAAACTTATAATAGTGCTGGCTCGAATATACTTTCTTTTGTAAAAGTAAGTATCAGATACATACAAATAAAGACAACAAGCAGGAGAAAAGTGTCTCCAGGTACTTATTTCTCTGTTTATGCAGAGAAGTTGAAAATCACAGCCAGGACTCATTATCTGTAGCCTGAAGAAAAGGCATGTGAAAAGGCCAGCTGAAAAGAGACAGCTAACAATTAAAGATGAGCCAGATAATTCAAACTAAACTATTTCCTTTGGAGTTAAATGTTCTAATTTGTCTCTATTGAGGCATTAGCCATGTAGTTTTCACATCACTTCTTTTGTGTGTGGGCCATTTAAAAAGCATAGGGAAGAAAATGAAAACATTCTCTTGTAAACCTCAACTAAATTGAATTTCTAATTAACATGGCCATTTCTCATTTATCATTTACATTGTCTTCAGCAGTAAAGGTAGTGAAATAATTCATTATTAAGTATTTTTTAAAACAATTATGTTTGGCTTTAAGTTTCTGGTCTTTCTGTTATATTTTATGTAAAGTTATTTTGAGATTTCCAACACTCCCTAGATCAAACAGGATATGCTATCCAATAATTTTCATTTTACTGTCCCAAGGATAAAAAAAATCAGGAAGAGTATAAAATAAAATAAGTAGGTCCCTAATAAATAACTATTGTTATAAAGATTATAAATTTACCTTTAGAAATACCTATTTGCAGCAATTACTAGTGACAAGCAGTCAAGTTGTTATTAAATGTTTGCATTGCCTGTCAATCAAAATCAGCCATGTTACAAGTAAATACACACTCTAATGAAAAGACTGATGGAGAAATGATGAATTTTGCCTTAACAAATACTTTTAAAATTATTTTTATCATTTTTGAGCTATTGAAAAGAAAGAGTCATTCAATTTTCAGTTTAATTTTTTGACCTCATGGTGCGATAAAAATAAAATGAGAAAAAATAACTCTTAATTTGATAGATCTGGAATGAACTTTTGGAATGAGCACTTTCATCCCCACAAAAGCATTGAGGGTTCCGAAATGCAACCTGCACTTGATGCCACACTAATGAAGATATATCAGCTGTGGCAAGCAGCAGGAATTCCATTATTACGACTCCTATGAGCTGAAAGGCATCTTAGCAGGTGATAACTCCCTATTGTGTCTTTCAAAGATGACCAAACCTATTTTTTGACGTGGGTTATCCTGAGGAATTATAGTATCTTTGGAGCAGACGCTGTGACATATCAGACAGCCTGCCAAGTTTCATTAAGTGAATGGTCCACTGTCCATTTTGTTCTAGTTCACTTGGAAATGAATGACACACTCCAATGTTTTGTTTCTCTGAATGTATCATGGGGTGTGAAAAATCTCAACACAAGTGCTGTTGGAATAGCAGTAATACCTTTGCTGAAGGCATGTTGAGGACCTTGGTCATTAAAACTCTGAAAGCTACATATGAATTACCACATTATATATGCTTTCAGAGCATCTGTCAAAGAAAAAGCTTGGATTACACTGAGAAACTTGATGTAAGTAACCACAGCATCTGCTTTCACTTTGATTACTGAGAGGTACAGAACCTGAGTTGAAGCTCAACCATAGACATTACCATGGCACATAGATGTTTTTATTTTTATGTATCCTATTGTTGTACTGATTTTATAATCATTTGCTTTTCAGGTTATGATTCTCTTCTATTGATTTTTCATCATTTTGTAACCACATACATTAATTTCACCACTGATTTTTAAGACTTAATTTGGAGAATACATAACCTAAGGAGAGAGGCATAATAGCAAACTAAAATACTTGAAAGACTGTCAAGTGAAAGAAGAATCTAAAAGATAGAGTGATGTACAACAGCTCCAAGAGATTGAATTCAAAATCATTTGTTCAATCTATATGAGTAAGCCTTCTCTAATCCATTCTCTTGGTGCCAAATGTAGAGTGCTTCCCTTAAAAGCTGTGGAATCTTCAACATAGTACATGTTTAAGCAGTAGCTAAGTAAGCACCCACCTGGCGTGTTGACAAAAGTTCCTGAACTGGAAGAAAGATTAAACTACAAGCCCTTAAAAATCCCTTCTACTCTATGATTCCATAATTTAAAATTCTATACTTAATGAGCCATTTGTTTTTGTTTTTTATTGAGGGCAGTGTCACTGGCCCTCATATGTAGAACCCAAACCAGGGCCGCTGGCTTTCCAAGCCAGCTCTTAACCACCGCGCCACTCGGCCGGCCCCTTAATGAGCCATTTGTTATCTCCATGGGATGAGTAAACTATGGCACGTGTTTCCATGCTATCTCCCTGCCAGTTCTAGAAACTAAATACATTTAGCCTATTATCAACACAAATTAGAAATAGGGAAAAGATATGCTGTAATGACTTGGAGTCTAAAGTCTGAATACTCATTTAAGAACTTCAACTTTATTGTTGGTAAAATTTCATAGGCTATATCACGTTATTCAAAGTAGGAAGAATAAAAACAAGAGTAAAATTGATGCTTTTCAAATTAAAATATGAAAGGAGTTTGATAAATTTTCATATTCTGAATATTAAAAAGTAGATTGTGTAATTGCTTATATCACAGATACATTTTTTATAAAGAAAATTATTTTTTTCTTTTTCAATTAGTTACTACTAAATATTATTTTATATTAGTGTCAGGTGTACAGCATAATGATTAGACATTTATATAATTTATGAAGTGATCCCCCCCGATTAGTCTAATACCCACCTGGCACTACAGTTACTTATTAAAATATTATTGACTTTATTCCATATGCTGTACTTTATATACCTGTGACTATTTTGTAACTATCAATTTGTACTTCTTAACCACTTCACTTTTTTCACCCAGCACCCCTCCCGTCTGGTAACCATCATTTTGTTCTCTGTATCTATGAGTCTGTTTTTGTTCTGTTTCTTTATTTTGTTCTTTATAAGTTAAATCATATGGTATTTGTTTTTCTCAACCTGACTTATTTCACTTAGCATAATACTCTCTAAGTCCATCACTGTTGTCACAAATTGTAAAACCTCATTATTTTTTTTTTATGGCCCACTAATACTCGTATACCATTATATATATGTATGCACCACAATTTGTTTATTTAAAAGATATGTACAGGGCCGGCCGAGTGGCGCATTGGTTAAGCGCTGGTTTTGGGATGCCAGCGGCCCCGGTTCGGATCCCACTTGAGGGCCAGTGACACTGCCCTCTACAGCTAACAACAGCTCCACCTGGAGCTGGGCTGTGCGAGCCCCGGTGATGGTGTGGGCTGCAGCCCCTGCTGCAGTGGGCTGCCATAGGCTACAGTGAGTGGCCCGCAGCCAGCGTGAGCGGCTGGCAGCCAAGCGTGAGCTGCCAATAGCCGCGGTGAGCGACATCCAGAGGCCAGCGACCAATCTGCCGGGAAGAGCGCAATGACGATACCAACGGTGAAGCAACGTCCTCCACAACTAAACTGAAGAACAAAAAGACAGCAACTTGTCTGTTCCCCTTCCCCGATTCCCCAACGCTGTTCCCCTCCGCCAATTCCCCAATAAAAAAAATCTAAAAAAAAAAAAAAAGATATGTACAAAGCTACCACCCATCCCATTTCACCTCACATTTTACCAACAGGCAAGCTCTAACTGAAGATGCTTTCTTTCATTCACATCAGTTTAGACATGTACGTATCCCTAAACAATATAGAGTATATTTTTATTGTAACTTTATTGTGATATATAAGACATATATATCATTCTGTAACTTGTTTTTCCATTAAGCAATATTATTTTATGATTTCTCTGCAATTCATACATCTAGTTTATTTTTTATAACTTCTTCATAGTATTCAATTAAACCACAGCTTATTTCCCCATTGTCCTATTACCTATATGTTTGTATTTTTTTAGTATGATAAAAGTGCTGCAGTAAATGTTCTCTGTAAGTCTTCTGTGAACATTAACCAGAATCCATATGTGAGTGTGTGAAGTGAGGTGAGGTGTGGGGGGGGGGAGGGGGGAGGCGGAGGCAAAAGAGACAGAAACAGAGGCATGAAAGACAGAGGGAGAACTATGCATGGAGAGAAAAATCCCTGAAATGGAATCACTGAGATGTAGGTTTTTACTAATCTAGTCATTGTCAAATTGCTCTTCAAAATAATTATTCTAATAGTTATTCAAAATAGTTATTCTAGAAGTAGTCCCGCAACCTCAGGAAGTCGCGCCGGGGAACTGTCCCCGCCCAGCCAATGGTGAGCGCTGCGCTGGCAGGAGGGCCGCTGGTGGAAGGCTGTCATGGACAGAAGACCCTGAGCTCCAGAAACTGAATTATGGCAGCCCAGTCAAGGTGATCTATCTAATACATCGAAGCATTCACAGAACGACAGCCAGAATGAAAAAACAAAATATTCTAATTCAAAATAGTTATTCTAATCTAGGCCACTCCATAAGTGAGTGTCCTACTTTCCACATCGCAGTAACACTTAGTTTTATCAAATTAAAACATTTTCCAACTTAATAGGTAGGAAATGTATCTCATTGTTATTTTAATTTGCAGGTTACTAGTGGTGAAATTAGCTGTCTGTGCTTTTATACTATAGCATGAGTTATTGCAGTTTTTTTCTTCTATGATCTGTGGGCTTGTATATTGTTGATAAAAATTTAAAATAATGCAGCCACTTTGAAAAACAGTCTGGCAGTTCCTCCAAAGAATATTTTCAGCAACATTATTTGTAACAGCCAAAGGTGGAAACCACTCAAATGTCCACTAACTAATGAATGAGTAAATATAATGTAGTATACCCATAAAGTAGAATATTAGTCAGCAATAAAAAGAAATGAAGTACTGATACATGCTACAACATGGATGGATCTTGAAAACATTATGCTAAATGAAAGAAGTGGGTCACAAAAAATCACATATTTTATGATTTAATTTATATTAAGGTATTCAGAATACACAAATCTACAGAGATAGAAAGTAGATTAGTATGAGGGAGGAAGGGGAGAGGTGAAAGTGAGATTATAGGGTTTCTTTTGAGTATGATAAAAAATGTTCTAAAATTGATTGTAGTGATAGTTGTATAACTGTGATTTGTACACTTTATTTTATTTTTTTAAGACAATTATATTTATTTATTTTTTTAGAGGGCAGTGTCACTGACCCTCATATGTGGGATCCAAACCAGGGCCACTGGCGTCCCAAGCCAGCTCCGTTTAACCACCGCACCACTCAGCCGGCCTTGATTTATGTACACTTTAAATGGGTGAATTATATGGTATAGAAACTAAATCTTAATAAAGCTCTTATAAAAATAAGAAAGCAGAGGAGGGAAAAATAGATAAGAAGAAAAGGATACAGTGGAAAAAAAAATAATAGTAGTCAGAAATAAAACTAAAAATTAAGAGGTGGTGTTTTATTAAGGAAACCAATAAAAAAAATAGTTTCCAGGGTAAAAGAAAATACAGTGTTTAATATCTCCTTTATAGATTTTTTTAATGCATAACTTTCAGAAAGAAAATAGGTCACTGATTTTGATCAATTGTATATTCAGCTTAAAATCTATAGAAGATATATTTACATTAAGACACCAATACTGCACTCCTCTCCAAGGGGGTATTTGCATAAATATTAATTTATCAGAGGCTTTGAGGCCTCCTTAAATGAGTCTCTCTTTTTCATAATAATTGATCATTTTGTTTACCCAACAAAAATCAGAAAGAGAAGTTAGGCATACTTTCTTTACTGTTGCAAACGTGTCATGCAGATTTTGCTGCAACATACCACCCTATTGGTCATTCAGATTGGTTTGGTTTATCTGACTGACTATAGGGTCATCTTAGTCACTCCATCCCATGGAAACTCTTTCCAGCAGAGTACAGGGTTACAATTGCAAACATGTACCCTAAAGAGAATTGTAGGCTGTGGGAGTTTGATTTTAAAGAATATTCAGGGTTTTAAAAAAAAAGTCTTAAGTGTAATTTTAGCTATTATATTTTGTGACTAGACACAAAAATCACTGGCAACCAAGTTAAGTTTGGGATCTATTCAATAGATATGTATTGAGTACCTACTGTGGGCCAGTTAGTGTTTCAGGCAAAACAGTAAAGAAAACTGACAAATTGTCTCTATCTTGGAATCTACACTTTGGCGAAATGTAACAGACAAAATTCAAATGTATAAACGAATTAATGAGTACTATTTCAGAATGTAGAAAGTAATAGCAAAAAACTTCAGGAGAGTTAAAAAAAAAAGAACAGCAGTAAAAAAGCAGCTGTTTTACACAAAGAAGTAAAGAAAGGTCTTTCTGATGACACATTCGAACAAAGACCTGAAGGAAGTCAGGAGTTGAGTCATGTAGATATTTGTTTCCTTTTAAGAGAATGAGGAGAAGGAGAGCATAACAAGCTTAAGGAACAAGAAAGTAGGTCAAGAGAAGTGGAAGTTGGAAATGTATAAAAACAGTATTGCAGCAATTCAGAGGAGAGATGATGGTGGCTTGGACAAAGGTGCAAGGATTGGAGGTGGGATGACATGAATGGGGTTTAGATATATTTTAAGAATAAAACCAAGAATTCTTTATGGCACATGAGAGAGAAAGAGTGGTTACAGCTTGCTTTAGGGTTTTGGCCTGAGCCAACTGGAAGAAGAGAGCTGCTGTTTTTAGACTGAGGATGATTGAAGGTTTCACAGTGAAAATCAAGAATTATTTCAGATATGCTAAGTTTGAGATGCCTGTAAGACTGCAAGTTGAATTTATGTGAAGTTCAGAGAAACGTTAGTACAGGGGCATACATTTGGGAGTCATCTGCATGTAGATGACGCTCACATCATTGAATGAGATCAATTAGAAATTTCCTACTCATAAAGAAAGGAGTGAGTCACATGGCACACTAATGCTTAGAGGTCAAGACAATGAGGAGAAACCAGAAAGGATGCTTTAGTATCACTCAGTGACATGAAGGACAAACTAGAGATTTTTCTGGTGGTTGGGTGAAGGATGTGTTTCAAGGAGGAGTTATGAGAGCCTGTTGTGTAATATGCTACGGATAGGTCCTGTTAGATAGGATTTAAGAATTTATCATTAGATTTAACAAAATGGAAACTACTGATGGTCTTGAAACCAGCCGTTTTTGTGCCTGGATAGACATGTTAACCCAGAAAATTAAGGAAATTGGTGATAATGAATCTAGATGTTTTGAGGAATTGGGGTATAAAGAGCAAATGAGCATAGAAATGGGGAGGTGACTAAGGGGTATGACAAAGGTATGCCTGGAGCTATGATGGCATACTTGTACAACAGTGGGAATTGTCCAGCAGGAAGAGAATAGCCGATGGTGGAGAAAAACGAGAACAGTAGAGACAAATGAAAATGAAGGAGCAGAGGGTGAGTTGTCAAGAACGTGATCATCTATCTAAATGTTGGCTATATTTGTATTTCTTTTTTAAAAATTTCTTAATGTAAACTCCTCTAGCTCCGAAAAGAAAAAAATAATAATAGCATAGAGACCTTAAAACAGAATGATTTAAGCTCTCAAAATGTCTTACCTTAATTCCATTTATGGAAATATTTTCAGCATAAGCAGACTCTTTTTCAACATACTGTATGCTGTTGTCCTCCAGTTTGTCTAATCTAAACATGTTTCTGTTAAAGGCTATCATAACCTCCAACTGAGAACCGAATGACATTTATTCAAGCCTCAGTGCCAGATTAACGGGCCAGAAGTCATGCTGATACCTACAAAATGGTACTTTATTTTTTTTTTTCCTGAGAATTGCAGCCAGATAATTTAGCTTCAGGCAATCAAAGCTTATTCCTCTTCAAGGTTGATTTTTCCAAAAACAGCTGTTTGTAGTCTAAAGCTACATTTGTGTGTGAGTCATTGGCACTGCGTTTGCAAGTTTGCTTTTTTTTTTTTTTTTTTTCCCGCATGGCATCTGTAAAACTATATCATGGTTTATATTGTATTTCTTTTCTTTTTTTTTTTTTTGAGGGCAGTGTCACTGGCCCTCATATGTGGGATCCAAACTGGGGACTCTGGCATCCCAAGCCAGCTCTTAATCACCACGCCACTCAGCCGGCCCTGTATTTTATTTCTTAACATTCTCCTATGTTAATTCATCCTCTGGTGTGGGAATAGATGAAGCGTGACTTCAATTACCTACCAGTCAGATCTTCTTGGTGTTTAATATTAAATGTTTCAAAATATATCACATCCCCCTTTACTCTATTCCACATGTACTTAATGATGCAATATCTAGGGCAACTTCTTCTTTAACACAAATGGAAATGAGTTGGTAAATTTAAACAGTGATTGATGAAATCAATAGGCATTAAGAAAGTTAGGATTAACTCTAGGAACTAATTATTTTCCTGTACCACATCATTCATGCCACCATGTGAGCAAGCATCATTAATCCTAATAGCCAATTATTCATCCTTTGGATTTGACCCTCAAAATGTTCCATTTAAAATACCCAGAGTCAAGTTCTTATTAATTTGAGAGCCTTAGAAAAAAAAAAGAAAAGTGGAGATCTCAATATAAACAGAATTGCTTTTAAAGTTTGGATATTTACTCCACATGGAAGTTACTTTCATATATGGTGTGAGAAATGGATCAAACATTCATGTTCCTTGATCCAGAGACCTAAGATCAAATAAGTGAGCCCATGCTATCAGTGTACAATGGAGAAACAAGGCAGTATAATGAAGACTTCAACTTGGAAAATGGAAGAATGGAAAATATGTCCAATGGTTACTTGTAACATTCTGAAATCCCTTTGGGCTGATATTCAAGGGCTTTCTACTGTAGGATGGAAAGCATTTCTTAATTAGTTCACAATTCTGCTCCTTGGGAGGAGCTTCCCATCCATTGCTCTAATTGGTCTTTGTTTCTGCTCTCTGGGTGATTATCCCATTCCCATTATTCTACTTTGACATGCATTGGGCTTTTGAAAAGAAAATGTCATCTTTGTAGGCTGACCAGCCTTTGTTACCTATTACTACCTTGAGAATGCTGGAGGTCCAATAATCATTTTAAGTCTTGAAGAGACAATTTTAGAATTTCTTAAACTATATTGTGGTTTCTTTGGCAGTACAATCCTCTTAAAAATTTCATAGGCTTGTTGGGCCGGCCGAGTGGTGCGTTGGTTGACAGCTGGCTTGGGAAGCCAGCGGTCCCAATTCAGATCCCACATATGGGGGCCAGTGACACTGCCCTCTACAGCTAAAATGGTGAACAACAGCTCCACCTGGAATTGGGCTGCTGTGAGTCCCCGGGACGGCATAGCTGCAGCTCCTGCTGCAGTGGGCTGCCATAGGCTACAGTGAGTGGCCAGCAGCAAGCATGAGCAGCTGGCAGCAGGTGTGAGCTGCCAAGAGCTGTTGTGAGCGGCCGTCCAGAGGCCGGCGACTGATCTGCCTCACCTGAAAAGAGCACAATGATGATACCAACATGGGCCAGTGAAGTGATGCCCTCCACAACTAGACTGAAGAACAAAAGGACAGCAACTTGTCTGTTCCCCTTCCCCAGTTCCCCAATGCTGTTCCCTGCCCCCAATTCCCCAATAAAATCTTTTTTAAAAAAAAATTTCATAAGCTTCTTATTTACTTGAATCCAGCCTTTACTTGCCTAGATTTCTCAGACTTCTTAAATATCTCTTTGCTTTCTCATGTAACTGACTTTTTTATTTCTCAATTCATTGCAATTCTCTGCAAGCTTTAGTGGAAGAACCACACATTTAGTCTCTTTTTCCTTGAGCTATTTTTCTCCTAATTAAAAATATTTATTGAAACTACCTTTAAACTGAGACATCATGTTGATTTAGAGGTTTTAACAAAATGGATATATCAGCCATTCTCTTGATTTAAGTATTGCCTATGGCTGAGATTTAATCTGTCTTTATTGGTCAAAGTATTTCTCCATTTTATCTATTATTATCTGGGGTGAAGAAGAAGTTATGTTTCCACCTCTACAAGTCTCCAAACTCCAGATCTTTCTCTATTCTCTTTCATCACAGAGTTTGAGATAATGACAGCAGACTCTGGGCTCATTTCTTCTCTGTAATTCCTTGTCAAATGCAGTCAACAGCTAATATGAGCTAACTTACACTATTATGCTATTTTTCTATTTATTTTCTTAGAGTTAAATGCTCATTAAGTACGTTGTCTGCCTTCCAAGTTACTGCAAGCCTGAAGTTTTCCAACTACTTCCCCAATGAAAATCAGAGTGCCGTCCTTACAGTGCCATCCTTAAAATCACTATTAGTGCATACTAACATAATGAAAACTTATGGTATTTATAGTGCCTTTAGGTCTTTTCTATTGAATAAAAAAATCAGGACAATGGAGGTTATGCTATAGTAACAAACAACCCTGAAATCTCCGTATTTAAACAAGTTTATTTCTTACTCAGGTTACATGTTCCATGTGGTTCATTAAGCAGATTTATTCCATCAGAGTAAATGATAATGAAAATTGTATATTCTCACATCCTGCAAGGAGTGCCAAAGAATGGGAAGGGATCTAGTGAATCACACATTGCTTTAAAATGCTTCAGCTGGGAAGTAACCAATATCATTTCCTCCCACATTTCATTGGTCAAAGCAAGTCATATAACTATGGCCAACTTAAAAAGGGCGCAATCTATGCACAGAAAAATACCCTAATTAATTTTACACCTACATATGAGCTTTCTGCATGTCCTGACTACAAATTACTAAGCTATATTTCATGATAAAATATTATTTTATGCCCAATATCACTACCATGTTTTGTGTAACTTAATGAGAACATAATGGTAGGCTTGGTCATTTATGTTCTGAATAATTTGAGACATAGTGCTTTAGAAAAAAATATTAAGAATCATTATATCATTAATAAAAGTTACCTTTTGTAAGAAAAAAAGCTTTTTCTCCTACAACATACATTTCATGGAGAAATTTGAAGATTTGTACTGCCTATCCAAACAACCTTTTTGATCTTTACCTGCTCACTATCTCCTATTCACAGAAGGAAATGTGGCTCCAACATACAAGATCCTGAATCCACTGTCTAATCTAACTAGGTTAATATGCTGTAGGTAATTGCTTTACTACTAAGCTTTTTGCTCTCTCTCTCTCTCTCTCTCTCTCTCTCTCTCTCTCTCTCTCCCTCTCTCTCTAAAACACCTACTTGTAAGCAGTGTATGTTCCCTCTGCCTCTTCCTGTATATTAACTTCTTCCTTTGTATTAACTTCTTCCCAACCTGCAGAGGAAGCTAACACTTTTGCCAGTGACAGAATGAGTACATAACTCCAATTTATGCTGAAAGTGTACAAAGGATTTGGGCCTCTAGTTCATGCTACATTCATTATCCTATCTAGACATACCTTAATTTCTACCTGTCTCCTGTTCATATTTTCCACTGGCTCAGCACTCAGAACAGGTATGATTATTTAGCCTGACTCAGGATGACCAAAACCAAACAAACAAAGTCCTTACAAATAGGGATAAATCAGGAAATTAAGGGGCCAAATAACACAGAGAAAGGACAAAACATCTTTTATGATATAATGGTAGGTTTCTGTAGCCCTGAATCTAGTTTCAGCAAATTCATGCCATAGGAATAGGTACTATTAGCTGGTGGAAAATCAAGCACGGAGTTGACTACATTCCTGGCACAAGCTGACCTTATCTCACATTGAAAATGAGGCTGAGACAGGTAGTTATTTAATTTCAATTAAGGCCAATATCAAAGTTGGCAGAGCTTCTACATATAGGTTTTTAAGGTATTACTGAAAGAAATTACTATATTCTATTTTCAACCAAGGTTATAGTCCCAAAGTTTAGATTGCTATGGGCATATAAACTCCTTATACCATAGAGTTCTAGTACATCAATTATCAACTATCACCGTATTTCTGTATAATGAACTACCCCCAAATCAGTGGCTCAACAGAGTAACTATTTAGGTTTAACAGGAACACGTAGAATTTGGGGAGGTCAGCTGGGCAGTCACCCTAGTCTCAGTCATATGACTATATCAGGTATGGGTCAGGTACACTCTCTGTTGATTTTGATTGGGTTTTTTCACATTTGAGGATAGGCTGACTGTTGACTGGTCCACAATGGCCTCCTCTCTTTTAAATGCAACTCTTTCATTCCTCAAGTAGGTATGTGTTTTCTCATGGTAGAGGCAGGGGTTCCAGGTGAACAAGACATTGTTCTCTTGAGGCCAAGACTCAGAACTAGTATACTATTAATTCCACAGCATTCTGTTAGCCAAAATAAGTTATAAAGCAAGTCCAAGTTCAAAGAGAGGGCAAACAAAATCTACCACATTAGTGAGAACTGCAAAATCAAACAAAGTATATGAATATAGCAAAGGATAGAGAAATTTGGCCATTTTGCAATCCATCACCACTTTAAAACATTAATGCACTAAAACACTGCCTCAATTGTTCCTCTGTAGATGTATTGAATATCGCTTAAGAACAAAGAGAAACTAAAGATTATAACTTCTTATATTCATGTGGTGTGCTACTAACTTCTAGAGAATAATCTCAAGTTGGTTCATTATAGTTAATTAATTAAGCCCTGACAAAGGCTTTTGATTTTAGAGACCTGGGCATTATAGCCATCAGAGTGGAGTGATTATTTTTGTCAGCTAGCAGAAAAGCAGAGATTTTTTGATTGAGATATTATACTTAGGTTGAAATAGAGGGAAAAGGACATCATTATTAATGATTATAAATTTTAATTCTCTGACTATAGAATTCAGGTTTGCTCAGAATATTAATGACAAACCATATTAGTTTGAAAGCAAGTTGAATTTTCCTTTCAGAATAAGAACAGTGGGAGAGTAAAATCAAATATAAGGAAATAAAGTCAGACTTATGTATATTATTTTATTAATTGATAATGGAGGGTGTGGGACTCCAAAGAAGAAATGGAAACAAGGTCACAGAAAAAATAAAATAAAATTGTGTTCATAGGGACAATCCAGATCCAAAAAACTATTGAGAAGCATTCAAAACTGTAGATAGAGAGTCTATAGTAAGTGCAACTGGGAACCCTCGGCTTAAAACCAGAGACAAGTGGTTGAAGAAAATTCAGAAAGATTTCAGAAAGGAGAACTGAGAAGGTCAGTCTAAAATACTTCAAGCAATATTTGATTATTTCAAGGTAACCTTTTGTGTGAGTGACAGTTTTCTTTTGTTTTGCTTTTATCTGAGAAAGCATATCTATATTTTTCTTGGGGAAATATTGTCAGAAAGTTTATGAAATTAGATCTCTAAAGAAGACACATGGAAGATAAACCACCCTAAAAAGACCCATCATAGACAAAAATTGGTAAAATCCTGGTGTAGGTCATGATCTGTGCAGAATTATCCAATATGATGGTCACAGGGTTAATAAGACTTGTGTCTCAGTGTCTTCCTATCTCACCTTGGAACTCACTTCAAGGGAGACTCTAGAGAAATATAATAGGAAAAAAAATGTATGGGCCCAAGAGCAGATGGGTAAAAATAGAAAGCAGACATTATAACCTAGCTGTATACGTGGTAGAGAAAAAAATGAAAAAATCTAAAAAACACATGAAAAAGTTAAAACCCAAATTGTCTTATTGTAAATTATTAAGAATATACAAAATAAATAAAACACACTAGGAGCATATTCCATTGCTACATAGAAGTTGTGAGTAGAAGTGATTCAACCACTATGTGAAATAAGATGTTACATACAAATTATCTGGAAATTCAAAAATATGAGGAGAATGAGATATTAAAAACTAAATGTTTTTACTCACTGGGTTCCTAAAGATATTGTTTTAGAAAAAAATATATACTGACATGATTTCCAACTGAGATATTAAAAAATGGACAAAAGGAGAGAGTATCCTGAGGAAGTAAAATTAATAGCTCTAAACATCTAGACATGATATAATAGCAAACATTGTTGCCAATGGATAAAAATGATTCCGGAACTGTTAAACAAAAAACTTTCCCAAACTCTGGGGCCAGACCTCCAGTAAATTGGTCATTCTGGTAATCCTGTTGCTATTGAAAATTTTAAACTCCTCCACTTCTAGAAAAAGGTACTAATTGATGTAAGCTCTAGCAAAATATTCTGCTCTGATGGTTCTTAGTTTTGTTTTTTTTTAATCTATAAATGGCACATAAAATATCACCTATGTTTCCTCTTTTCCTATACTTTTTTGTGAAGAACTGTTGCCCAATTCATGACATGGGGCCAAATGGAGCTTGGGTGCTTGTAAAATTAGAAATTCACAGGCAAAGGAAGTCTGTTCAGTACAGCATAGTCATCTCCAGTAGGGAGAAACTTGGAGAGTCTGCCAAAAGAATACATTGTTGGAGTTCAAGAAATTGAGACAAAGGAAAACACAAGGCTGTGAATCCAGATTTTTAAGCTTAGTGAGCCTTAAAAATGTGGGCATGGCTGTTCACAAAAGGAAGAGAGGTCTCATCATCAGTTTGGGGGTCCAAGATTCAAGGTTCGAAAGAGAAATGAAAATCAATAGAGATATTAAGTAGGAGGAATCAAACCTAAGGGCAAAATAAAGGCATCTAAAGTAAATCCTGGTACTGCAAGTGTCACTGCTGCAAATTCCAAAATTTGGCAGGAAGACAGGAGTCTTCAAATACCATACTTTAAGAAAGGAGGTCAGAAGTCTATTTTGGATTGTTTCCTGAAATATGATATGTGATCATTGTGGAATCATAAGTATCTTTTGAATGGGAGAGTTCTTACAATTGATATTGAGAGGATTTGAGTAATTCAAGAAAAATGGCATAGATTGAGATGCATTTGAGCAAGAATAAAATCACAATCTCTTTCTTTCACTACATCCTTTCCTTCCTAACATCCTTCCCTTCCTAGTCCCTCCCCCTTCCCCTACTACTTTCTTCTAGATAACTAGACCTCTGCTGTAGTGTTTGGCCAGAGTAAGATGGCTCTAATATGCACTGGAATAATTTGGGTGGCATTTTGGCTTTGTGGGCTCTCTCTTTTACTTTCAGAATTTTATATGGGAATATATCTATTGCATTGACTCTGTTGTGTCCTCCTAGCTAACTCTGGAAAACGGGGTTCCTATGAGAGACTTGAGGCTGGCTTGATTTAACTTTGTAAGTACAAACAGACTACATCCATTCAAAAGGAAGGAAGATGGCCCAAGCTGTCGCTGCTGATAGACATTCATCTCTACCCAGGCATCTGAATAAAATACATCTGACAGCAAATGAGCAGAATATGGAGCTGAAAAGTGTAGACCTATACACATGAATTTTATTGGATTTAATAAGGGATTTGGGACTTTAATTTGTCCCTTTGATGTACTGTAAAGGGGGTAATTTTGTAAACAGAGATATATATTTGGAGAATTTCATATTACTGGAAGTATATTATGACTTATGTTAACATTTGGGCTTGGCACCTAATCTCAGCTCAGTTATATTGAACAAAGTGGCTAGGCATAATTTAAGGTGGGAAATAAAATAAGCAGCAAAATTCTCGTTACAAGTAAAGCATGCTTTATATTTAATTTATGAATGTCTCATTCTGACCCCATTTCAGAGATTTCTGTGGGAAAAGCTAAGATGCTCAACCTGGATCCTAGGAAAACATAAAGGAGCAGTAATTGTTATTGAGGAAGCACCTTGATAAAAATAGGCTCAGGCATGCATGAGCTGGGCTGAGTATAACTGAGGAGAAAAAAAACAAATACTAGTTGTCCATAGATTTCACTGTTAGGTTCAGTGAGATAACGGAACAACAGTCTGGAGAGTAGTGGACAACATACTTTCTAGAGAGTAAGGAACTTCCACTCCACTAGAGCAGAGGGAATAGTTTGGAAGCATCATTTATGGCTACTCTCTTTATCAGAGTGGGGGTCATGTATGAGAGGTCTCTATGCATGCATGAGCTAGGTTTTGGCACTCTCTCTTTGTCTCACAACTGCCTCTTCTGCATACAGCGTGTATTCTCTTCATGCGCCCCACTTTCACATGTCAAGAACTTTCAGACAGAGATTCCCTATGCTATGGAAAAGTCCTGTAATTTCTCAGCTCCTCATACTATGACTGTGAGGATAGATGAGGTGTATTGTATTATTTTTCAAATACATTCATTTCAGAAGCAAATATCTGTGACCAAAAGGGCACTGTAATAAACTATATCATTATGAAAATATTCACTATTCTAACCAGCCAAATGTAGTGCGTATTCCTACCTATTGACATCAGGTTTGGCCATGTAATTTGCTTTATCCAATAAAATATGAGGGGATAAATATATTTTATTTTATCCAATAAAATATAAAACTGTGCCACTTTTATTTATTTATTTTTAGCTGAGCCATCCTGCCACCTGTTGGCAGCTGAACGGTAACTCAGCTCGGGTTGGCATCGAACCACCATTGCTGAGCTCAGCTTGCACTCTTGAGCGAGCTCTTAACAAACTGAGCCACTCTGCCGGCCCAAACTGTGCCACTTTTAAACAGAAGGTTTAGGAGCCTTCATATGCTGATTTCATTTTTTTTTTCCCCTCTCTCTGAAACAAGACTGCAATGTTGCTGCTCGTTAGTCTGGATTCTGGAATGAAAGAGACAGAGACCAACATCACAGGACACCCAAGCCAAACCATAGTTGTCATGTAATGTCAGAGAGCTTTTATTGTGCTAAGCTATTAAAATTGGGGATGTGCTTATTACTGTAGTATAGTATAGAGAAATAGCATTAGGTGACTAATAGCACTATAATGAGGGTACTACAGTAAAAAAATCTAAAATGTGTGGCATGGGCTCTGGGACTAGAGAGTTGACATTCAACCAACTATTATTAGAACCAGAGAGAGAGAGAGAGAGAGAGAGAGAGAGAGAGAGAGAGAGAGAGAGAGAGAGAGAGAGAGAGACTCATTTCCTGCAGTGGCAAACATCTGGTGAGGCCATTTTCTATTAATAAGTATACCTAATGAGCTCATGGTTTTAGGTAAAGTGGGAAAATCCAATTTGGTGATGTGATTTAATTTCCATGACTGAATTAGATATATATTTTTTAAATCTATAAGAAAGAGATAAACTCAGAAAAAAATAGCTTGCAAACAGATTAAAAGGAAGTTTTGAAATTCTTTGACCTTCAGAGTTGGAAAATGCAACTGGTTCTCATTTCTAACCATGAAAAACCTAAAACTAAAAAAATTCAAAGGTCTACAAAAACCTCAACGTAATGGCAAGACCAAATCAAATAGAAGCTATAAAATGCATTTTAAAGCCTCTAAATTAGTTAATATAGCACTCCTTATATTATTTGAGTTGGACAAATGGCATGGAGAAAGAAACTTAAGGTTTGGCTCTCCCATAGGAGCCTGATAATTTCAAGTTTACCCTTAATTAAATCTAAAGAAAGAGTCATTTCTTATAAAAAGCTATGAGTATAGCTATGGACAAAGGCTAAATGGTATCACATAGATAAGAGGCTGGTCATGTTTTTGAGAGCATCGTACTTCAAAAGAGCCATGAGTCAAGTTGAAGAAGAAAGCCTTCAAGGGAGCCAGAGCCTAACTGAGTGTTTTGCCCATGTCCTGGGTTGGGGAGGCCCTTATGATATCCACACAGAAGGACGTCAGAAATACTGAGAAGCAGTGATTACTGAGCACTTCACACTCTTCCCTTTTGAAGTGTAGTATTTATTGGGGTTCCTCTGCCCCTTTCCATTATATAAATAGATTGTAGATGTGACAGGTAAATTCCCTTTAGAGATCAGAGCTCTCTAGACAAGAAAACCACATCCAGAGCTGATGCAAAGATAATCCCTCCTGAACCTGATTCCATTACTGATGTTGCACGTGGGGAGAAGGTGGGTATATGTACTTTGCTTGTGGAAGGGAAAGTAATTAATATTTATAGCTAAAGTGTGGACTCTTATTACTGTAAAAATATGGATGGCTTCTTCCTAAGACATAGATTAAACACCACTGCCACACTGATATCAGGTTGTCATATGACTTATTTTGGTCAGTGAAGTATCTGTGAAAGTGACATGTACTACCTCTAAGCAATGGTATCACATGATGCAACCACTCGTTTATTTCTCTGTGCTTCCAGACTAACAATGTCCTAAGTGGTGTCTGCACCTTCCTAGTAGATCCTAGAATAAGGAAGATATGGAGCAGAGCCTAAAGTGATGTACAGCTAACATGTAATAGAAACAGGAAATAAATCTTTGTTTGTGTAAGCCACAGATATTTGGGATATTTTGTTATCACAGTATCACCTACCAAAAGTTAACTAATACAATTAAATAAGCTAATTGAAAAGCTAATTAATTCCACTAAATAAGAATACCAACAAACCTGTTGTTTGTGTCCTCTGATTCAAACATGGGATTAAAGAAGGTGATAAATTTAATTTCAATCTAACACAAGAGTCTGTATCTCTACTGGTTGAAGACTTGGAAAATCTTCTATTATCAACAATATTTCCTTGCTTTCTTTGCCACAGACACTCTGTCAAGTGTTCCATATATATTATCTCATTAAAACACACCAAACTATATTGTTCCCTCATGTAACAGACAAGGCATCCAAACAGAAGTTACATAGCTTCTCTAAGTTTGTCTGGATAGTAGGTGCACTGGTTCCAGTGTCTGCATCGCTAACGACTATTCTCAGATACTCAGGATAAACTTTTCCCTTTAGCACTTTCTAACTCTTAAACTCTGCCAATAATCAATGTTCACTATGTGAAACTGACGTATCATTTAAAATAGCTTATGGTGTTTCTTTTGCTAGACCTAATATCAGAACATGGTCTGGCCACATATTTTGTGATAAAAGAGAATCTTAAAACTGATTCCCCTAAACTGAGGAACATGGAGCAACTAGCAATATTAATGTCATTCACCTTTCTGTTTGCATCCCTATGATGGAGGGTACACCAATGTAACATCCTGAACCTAAGAGAAAGCAAATTCTTCTAAGTAGGTTCAGCTGGTTTTCTCCCTTCAGGCTAAGCATCAACCTAGGGAGAACACCTCCAGCAGCTACAGCAGAAATGAAGACAGCAGATGTTTTCTCTTTGGATAGACTAGAATTGAATACTAAAAATCACTGCAGCTCTGCTTCCTGCCTTTTCTAAATCGCTCTTTGTGTAACCCTGTGTAATCCGGCAAACAGTTCTGAAATAAAACATGATGCAGTTGTATGTTACACTTGTCTTTACAATGCAGGTGGAGGGAATAGTAGGAAGGGTACCAGATTTGGAATTGGATCCAATTCATTAAACTTACAGGCTCACAATCCTTTTAACTTTGGAGTTTGTGACTTCATCTGCAAAAGGAGAATAATGTCTCACAGATTTCTGCTGTTTAAATTACAGAAACTCAAAAAAAACACGATAATATATTGATCAGAATAGGTTAGGTTCTCTCTGCTAACAAACAACTTCCAAATCTCATCAGTTTAAGATAATGCAAGTTTATTTTTCTTTATGTGGGCAATTTGTGTTTGGTAAGTGATAAGGATGGGGGACTAATCCACAGTCATACAGTGGCGACAAGATGTCATCATCTTGTAGCTGCACCATCTGGCATTTGTGGCCTTTTTCACAGTGGCCAGGAAAGAGAGTACTAAAGGGTCTCATACTAAAATTAAATGCCTCAGTCAGAAAATGACAATATCACTTCCAACCACAGATCACTGTTGGAGTGCAAGGAAGCAACCTCCCTCCCCCTACCCCCACCCCACCTCATGTTCCCAGAAGTTGAGAACATTGGATGGGTAAGTTCTAGAAGACTCTTCCAGAACTAATGCTGTGGCAGATACATATGATAATTTTTGTGGCAGACACTATCAGTATAAAATCATATTATCTGAACAATTATTTTTTATCTTTACATTTAGTTGTACCCTTCTTACACAACCATAAATGGAAATCAGTTTCAGTGTTCAGGTTTTTCACAAACTGGAGTATTAATTCAGCTTAGATGAGTATTTCCAGAATTTTCTGAGGATACATTGGAAGTCATTTAAGAAATCAGCATAGGCTCAGGAAAGTAGCTAGAATGAACATTGAATAACTGAAAGATACTTAGGGAGAAAGACATACAATGTCACAGAATAACCTCTAGTACAAGGTCAAAATAAGAAGATTATGCAATTTGTTAATATTTAAGATTTTTTGGTTTTAAGTCATTCACCTTATGTCCTTGTCTGATAACTAATTAGAATTTGCAGTGTTGATTTGATTTCTATTTGCATTTGCAATTTGCAAACTCAAATGTTATATACCAGATAATTGCAATGTTGTAAAACTGTATTTATATTCATTTTAATTACAATGTCTTTGGTAGTTAAATATCCTGTTTTCCAACTGCTTCACCCAGAGAGACTCTAAGTTGGACCTTACAATCTGGTCTTTATGTTTAAAAATCAATTGTTTAATCTGAGGATATTTACTTTCATGGCTATATACTAAACTAAAAGAATTTGGTAGAGTCATTAAGACTATTTTAAGTAGTAAAATTCTTCTCAATGATTATTGTATCTTTTGATTGAATCATAAGGAAATCTCAAAGACTATCCTATTATTACAGTGTGGGGGAAGCATTTGTTGGCAGAAAACCATAGATGTTCAATACTTTTTAGGATGTTTCTTATAATTTTAATATTTTTAAGTGTTCAAGATAAAGAAGAGTGGTATATATACACAATGAAATACTACTCTTCCATAAGTAGAAATGAAATACTGCCATTTGTGACAAAATGGATGGATTTTGAGATGATCATGCTAAGCAAAATAAGTTGGATAGAAAAAGTTGAGAATCATATAATTTCACTGATACGTGGGATATAAAACTGAAAGCAACAAAGGAACAGGACAAACAAATAATGAAACAAAAACTCATAAATACAGACAATAGCTTAGTGGTAAACAGAGGGTAAAGGGGGAGGGGAGATAGATGAAGGTAAAGGGGATCAAATATATGGTGATGGAAGGAGAACTGATTTTGGGTGATGAACATACAACGTGATATGTAGATGATGTATTACAGAATTGTACACTTGAAACCTATGTAACTTTACTAACCATTGTCACCCCTATAAATTTTAATAAAAAGAAAAGGAAAAATCATTGCCCCTAAATTAGGTAATTATGGTAAGAAGAACAGATTTATCATATACTCATCTAGGATAACTTTTTAAGGAAGGAACTTATTAGAGCAAGCTAGATGACAGTTATGCAGAAAGGGACTCTTTCTTCCATTATGCAGCACTAGGTGCCAGATCTTCCTTGCTAAGATGAAACATGAACACAGAATCAGAAATATATCATTATGTCCAGTTATCAAGAATGGTGCCCCAAAGTGAAAAGAATAATTTTCTATACACTTTAGCAAGAAGCCAGAATCTTAAATTGAGTGAGAGAACCTGAAAGGTCTGAAGAGTGATAATCGTCTTCGATGAAGACTCAGCAAATCTAGACACACTGATGTTTCTAATCAACTAAAAACTAGCACAAAATAAAGGCATATAATGACTGGCCAGCCATGGCAAGGCTAACTCTGCTTAGTCTTACTGCTAGAACTGTTGACTGTTTCCTGGAAATTATAATCTGAGTTTCAAAACAAATTTTACATTAAAGCTATTCAACTACCTGTACTGAGATATAAGTAAAGTTAAAATATGCTACCCTACTGTGTTTAAAACAAATATGTTTAAATTTGGGCCGGCCGAGTGGCGCGGTGGTTAAACGCTGGCTTGGGAAGCCAGCGGCCCCGGTTCGGTCCCACACATGAGGGCCAGAGACACTGCCCTCAAAAAAATATATAATAAAAAAATAAATAAAAATAAAATAAATTATTTAAATGGAGTTACTCACTGTTTATAGTCCCTATAGAGGTCAACTAACAATATTGTTTTAATAAAGAGGTTATTTTGATAAAAACTAGGTCCTAGATTATCCCACATGTTTCATGAGAGGAAACAGTCTGTTACGTAATATAGTCACATCATTTTACTTGCTGACAAATACTTAAAGTGCAAGCACATATCCTAAAGAAATACCCAGGCTTCAATCTCAATTCAGGAAATAAAATTAAGAATGCTATTGTTTAACTTTATATTATATGTTATTAGTTTTAACTGCTTCTCTACTCAGAGGCTATGAAACTACTACTACTCTTCACTCAGCCGCAATGAAACCTATCTTTACTAGTCAATCTTAGACCATTAATTGAGTTTAATATATATAGATGGGGAGGAGGCATGATAGCTGTCTCATACAATGTTGCTCCCTCTGTTACTTTTTTCTTTATTCCTAGAGTAAATTTTCTAGTGTGTCACCTCATCATTTAGAAAATAAAGTGACAACAAATTTTGCAATAATAATCCAAAGGTCAACCTCCAGCCTTTTCTAGGACAAGTTTTCTCTCTACTATGTGGGAATAGAGCCATTTGATCATCCCTGAGCTATACAACTTGGCAGCTTCATTCTCATATCAAATGGACTCTCCATTGCTCTTAGCTCTGCCATGAACGCCACTGTTTTGTTTCTCATCAATTATCAGCACTCTTTCCATAATGTTGCAGTGGCCTCAGTTGAAGCATCCCAAGTAGAGAAAAGAACAACCTTTCTCCAAAACCAGAAAGCAGCTCTTCCTTTCAAAGCCCCAGATAAATTTCAAACTAGAAATCGACAACTATCTAAATAATAAAGGGCTCCTGAGATAAGTTTCAGTGTAAATAATTACAATTGCTTAAGAATAAATGGTCCAGGGGCAGTTGGTTAGCCCAGTTGGTTAGAGAGCAGTGCTCCTAACACCAAGGTTGCCAGTTCAATCCCCATGGGCCACTGAGATGTGCCCTCCACAACTAGATTGAAACAACTACTTGACTTGGAACTGATCAGTCCTGGAAAAACACACTGTTCCCCAATTTAAAAAAAAAAAAAAAGCTCATTGTTAAAAATAAATGAATAAATGTTCCAGCTAAGCTGTTTCTACCCCTGCATATATATTAGACAACTGGAAACAGTGTTTTTTGATCCTCACACTAGAATCCTGAAAACTGCTTTCTAATACACAAGAATCTCCAGGTATCTGTTAAAATTTCACATTTTCAACCCTCTTTCTGGAGTTTATCCCCTGTAACATGGATTCTAATTATTGCTTCAGGTAATTATTATGATCTGACAGTTGAAAAATACTGTTCAAAAAATTAAAAGACTTCTCTGGAAAAGATTCTAAGATTCAGTTTGAGGCTAAAGAAAGAATCAGATTAGAACCTCAAGTAACTGTATCTCCATAAGATAATATATGGAAAATAAATGAGGAAGGAAGGAAGGAGGAGAGGAGGATGGGTTTAAGGGTTAGAGGGAGGAAAGGAGGGAGGGAGGAAGAGAGGGGAGGGAGGAAGGAAGAAAGGAAAAAGACTGATGTCATGATTCACGATTTGCTGACAAGCTAAAGGCTTAATTTTTCTGAGAAAAGATACCTGAAAAGGGAGATATACAGAATAGGACGTTGGGTTAGTGAAAAGTTAGTATACTTATTTACTTAGAGCTTCCACACCCACTAGAATTCAAAGATAAGGACAAAAATTAGAAATTTAGAATATCATGTCCTCAGACATGTTACCACCTTCAGTATAATATATACATAATCAAAAAATAAGAACATAAAAAGAAGATAAACAAGAAATGGAAATACAAAACATAAGAAACAACATTAAGAAAAGTAGCAATTGAAATTATGTTTGATTCTATATAATTATTGATCCATAACATAAAAATATATAAAACTCTAGATGAAAAAGCATGAGATTATTTTAAATGGAGCAGTGAGGAATGTGGGAAGGTGTTTGTATTATTTAATGGCAGTATATAAATATGAAATAAATCTAAACAATCATAGAAATATAAAGTTAAAATAAATCTTTAAAATTTTAAGTATAACACATAAACACAGTAATAAAATTTGCAACCTGTACATAACTAGGGGGGAAAAAAATCAAATAATACCTAAAATAGTCCAATAGAAGGAATGAAATAGTAACATAAAAAGAATGATAAACTGAGAAACATAAGATTGCAGAAATAAACACAAAAGCATAATAACCATCTAAAAAAACGAGAATGAGTTGTCCCTCCGATTTTAAGGCAGATTGTATAAGATTTGGGAGATTGCCCATCTTGACATATACCCACTCACAAAGATACATTATTTCCTCTTATCTGCAATATTGCTTTCCAAAATTTCAGTTATCTCCAGTCAGCCACAATCTGAAAATATTAAATGGAAAATTTCAGAAATGAACAATTCAACAGTTTCAAATTGTGCATCGTTCTGAGTAGCATGACGGAACCTTGCACCATTCCTTTCTGTCCAGCCCAGAACATAAATTATCCTTTGTACAGTTTATCCACCTGTCTATACTACCTGCCCTTTAGTTGTACGTTCCTGCACGACAGAGCAGGTGGGAGTGGAGAAGGGATGGCGAAAGGTTAAGGAAAAGAGAGAAAGACACGAAATAGGGAGAAAACAGTTTGGGGCCAGGGGACCCCAGCCTCATGGACTGGAGCCCCAAATCGGGCCTGACTTTTCCTTTTATTATCTTACACATAAGCAAGGGTCAATGTAGCTTCCACAGTCTGTGAGTCGCACACCCAAGAATTAACCTCCAGGCCTAATATCCCAAGCCTGCAAACTGCCATTACCAGAGGCCCCATGAGGTTATTGTCATGCACCTCTAAGAGACAGAAGCTTCCTCTGCCAAGGCTTACTGATAAGAATGTAGGGAGGACAGGTATTATATCAATAGGTCATTTCACAGGCAGGCTGCCAGAACCTGAAGCAAGAGGTTTACACCCCTTTTCTCCTCTTCCTGATTTCTCCCATGGCACTCACTTGTACCCACGGGTACCCACTGGCACCCACGGGCACCCACCAGCACCCATGCAACCGCGTCTGGCTTGGGTTGTTTCTCTCTCTTGAGAAAACTGACTGGCTGGCCATCCTTTGGTGCCAAGTGGGGATATATACAGTAAGCATAATATTGAAGTTATGATCTGTCTTTATGGAGAGGTGCATGGAGGCAGACAGGCAGGTTATAATGTGATAATTAGTCACTAAGTAGCCTTCTCAGTTATCAGAGAGAGAGAGGGAAAGACTGACAGACAGACAGAGGGAAGGAGGGAGACAAAGGAAGGAAGGGAGAGAACGACCACATTTACAGAACTTTTACTATAGTACATTGTCATATTGTTCTATTTTATTATTAGTTATTGTTAACCTCTTGTGTCTAATTTATAAATTAAACTTTATTAAAGGTATGTATGTATAAGAAAAAAGATAGTACCATATATAGGGTTTGGAATTATCTGTGGTTTCAGGCATCCACTGGGGGTCTTGGAACATATTCCTCATGGATATGGAGGGACTACTGTATATTCATAAAAGTTAGAATATAATAATCCCCAAGTAAGAAGAAAACTGTCATATTTGCAAGTAATATTACACTATATACAGAAAACGAGAAAGATTCCACCAAAAACTTTTAGAATAAATGAATTCAGTAAAGTAGCAGCATAGAAAATTAATATTCAGAAATCAGCTGCATTTTTATACACTAATAAAAACTTCCAGGAAAAAAAATTAAGAAAACAATCTCATTTACAATTGTATCCAAAAAATAAAATACCCAGGGATAAATTTAACCAAGGAGGTAAAAAAACTGTATTTGGAAAACTATAAGACCCTGAAGAAAGACATTGAAGAAGATACAAATAAATGAAAGCATATATAGTGCTCATGGATAGGAAGAATAAACATTCTGAAAATATCCATGCTACCCAAAGCAATCTATAGAGTCAATGCAATTCTTATCAAAATACCAATGGTATTTCTCACAGAACTAGAACAAATAATCCCAAAATATATATGGAACCACAAAAGACCCCAAACAGCCATAGCAATATTAAGAAAGAACAAAATTGGAGGTATCACGTTGCCTGATCTCAAACTATACCACATGAATATAGTGATCAAAACAGCATGGTACTGGCATAAAACAGGCACATAGATCAATAGGACAGAATAGAGAGCCCAGAAATAAACCCACACCTATATGGTTATTTAATATGTGACAAAGGAGAAAAGAATGTACTGTGGGGTAAAGACTGTCAATTCAATAAATGGTGTTGGGAAAACTGGACAGATACATTTGAAAAATAGACCACTTTCTTATACCATATACAAGAATAAACTCAAAATGGATTAAAGATTTAAACGTAAGACCCAAAATCATAAAACTCTTTTAAGCAGTAAACTGTCTGACACTGCTTTTAGTGATTTTTTTTTCTAATATATGTCCTAGAGCAAGGTAAACAAAAGAAAAAATAAATAAGTGGGGATATATTAAACTAAAGAGGCTTTACACAGCAAAGGAAACCATCAACAAAACGAAAAGGCAGCTTACTGAATGGGAGAAGATATTTGAAGATAATCAGAAGATACATCTGATTAGGGGTTATACCCAAAATTTATAAAAAAATTCATCCAACTCAACACACACACACACACACACACACACACACACACACACACACAGACACAAATCCAATTTAAAAAGGGCAGAGGACCTGAATAGACATTTCTCCAAAAAAAAAAAAAAAAAAAAAAAAAAGCCAACATAAAAATGGCCAATAGACATATGAAAAGATGCTCAACGTCACTGATTACCAGAAAAATGCAAATTAAAACCACAAAGAGATATCAGGTCACACCTGTCAGAATAGCTATCATCACTATATCAACAAATAACAAGGGGAGAAAAGGGAACCCTCATACATTGTTGGTGAGATTTCGAATTGGTACAGCTACTGTGGAAAATGTTTTGGAGGTTCCTCAAAAAATTAAAAATAGAACTACCTTATGACCCAGCAATTCCACTCTTAGGTATCTACCCAGAGAAATCCAAAATGCTAATTTGAAAAAATATAGGCACCCCTGGTTTTATTACAGCTCTATTCACAATAGCTAAGACTTGGAAACAACCAAAATGCCCATTGGTAGACAACTGGATTAAGAAATTGTGGTACATTTATACAATGTAGTATTACTTGGCCATAAAGAAGAAGGCAATCTTACCATTTGCAATGATATGGATAAACCTAGAGAATATTATGCTGAGTGAAATAAGTCAGACGGAGAAAAACAAATACTATATGATTTTACTTATAGGTGGAGTCTGAAAAACAGAATAAACAAACACACAAAACAGAAACAGAGTCAGAGATACAAAGAACAAACTGATGGTTACAAAATAGGAGGGGGTTTGGGAAGCAGGATGAGAAAGGTGAACAGATTAGGAAATACAAATTGGTAGTTACGAAATAGTCATGGGAATATAAAGTATAGCACAGGGAATACAGTCAATTATGTTGCAACAACTAGGTATAGTGTCAGGGGAATCACTGCATAAATTATATAAATGTCTAACCACTATGCTGTACATCTGAAACTAATATAAAATAATATTGGATATCAATTGTAACTGAAAAAATTAAATAAAAAAATACAATAGATAAATAAATAAACTTCCTCCTAAAATCTCATTGAAATGAGAGTACAGGGATAACAAACTTCCATCAACAAGGGAAAAAGCAGACATTAGTTGATGAAACATAATAATCTTGGAAGTTAGGAAGCAAAAGGATGAGTGGAGACTTTAAAAGCACAGAGAACTTATACTTCAGTTTACATGAGTAATCCGTAGTGGCAGTGGGGGGTGAGGAGTGGGGGGGTGGGGAAATGTTGATTTGTGCTACAGATTCTGGATTCTCCAAGTATTCCTGCTCAAGCCTTGACATTGGCAGGTCTTGCTCCCTGGTGCCACATGTCTCCTGCCTGTCCTCAGTCTATGTTGAGTACCTAGGTGAGGTCTGTGGGGAAAAACCAGCAAGTGAATAGATTCAGAATCCACTGTGTCTTAAGTTCCCAGAATTCTAAAATGAACCACTAGCCATGCTCAGCTTTTATACAAGTTACTTTAACTTTGACTATATCATCCAAAAAATCCAGCCTAGCCTCTCATATCCTTAAGAATTTCAAAAAGAAAAATGTTACAGAAGAATGAAATCAGGGCAATGATGTAGTATTCCAGTATTAGCAAAATATGAGCACTTGATTTTATTATGATAATTAGTTTTCGTTCTGATGATTTTTCAAAATGTTGATATTTTCCCCCGGTTCGGGTTCCACATATGAGGGCCAATGACACTGCCCTCAAAAAAAAAAAAAAAAAAAGTTCCATATTTGGGCTGGCCTAGTGGCACACGGTGGTTAAGAGCTGGCTTGGGATGCCAGTGGCCCCGGTTCAGGTCCCACATATGAGGGCCAGTTACACTGCCCTCAAAAAAAAAAAAAAAAAAAACAACTGCTGAACAAAATGTTGATATTTTCAAAAGATTTAAATCTTATTTCAATTCAGTTAAAATAATTAAATTTAAACTCCCAATTATTACCACTAATCTTTCTTATAACATAAAACACCTAAATAGTTCAAGTTCATTTGCTACTCATTTTTACCATATGAATGTTTTGCCAGACATATTATTAAAGTATCCATAAATATTTAAATAAATGTATGCTTACTTTGTATTTATAAGTAACAAATGCGAAGTTATACAGCTTCCTAACTGTAGCAGTAGACAGAAACTAGCTTAGCTTTACCAAATTTATAATGTATTTTGTACTCTGAATTAATTTGAATTTACTCGTAGACTGTGATAAATCAAAATAGATGTATCAGTTAAAAATTTAGCTATAACAGAACATCCCATCAAAAAAAAAGAAAAAAAATTATTTAAACTACTGTTTATCAAACTTTGCTGCATGTTAGAATCATTTGGGAGCTTTGAAAATTCCCAATGCCGTGGCAGCATCCTATATAAAGTAAATCAGTATTTCTTGGTATAGAACCCAAGCATCTCAAGTATTTAAAACTCTCCAGGTATTTCCAATTTGCAGCCAAGTCTAAATGCCAGCAGCTTAAACAAGATAAAAGATAATTCCCACTCTCATAAAAAAGCAATTTAGAGCTTATATACAGCTTTATGGGGTCATCAGGGACTCACGCTCCTATTTTTCCACAGTTCTAGTTTTAAGAGCCTGCTCTCCATTTTCCAAGGTCACCTCATTATAAAAGATATCTACTAAATCTCTAGCGATTAAACCTTGTTTTAGGCAGGCCATAGGAGAAATGTGAGGGGTCCAAGCGAAGGGGCAAAAAAAGGGTTGAGCACCTTTCATTTATGGAACCTTGCCTGAAGTCCCACCTAATCCTTACACTTTCATGGAAGTGAGAAGTCAAACAGAGGAACATACTTACCAGCAAAGAAAGCTGCAAAATACCTTCTTCTATTCGGTCATATTGCCCAGTTTTCTTTGACAAAAGATGGATGCTAGAGTTCAGGAGTAGTCCTTTCCGATATGCTTAAAACATTGCCAAAAAGTTTCCATATGCTTACCACATGGTAACATTTGAAAAATCACAAAAAAAACTTTTGAACTCATCAGGAGGTTGAAATGCCATTTTCTTTTACCATTTTATCTTAGCTCAAGTTTATGTTTGCATTTTATTTTCCTCCTCAGTGTCTTTGTTCCACTAAAATTACCTTTATCTTTTCCTTTTTTAAAATCTGTATAGAAATGCATACAGAAAATGAAAATTAATTTCCCATTGAGCCAACCGATGGGATAGTTAGCAATGTGCCTGAAGAAATTCATGAATGTAGACACAACCTGAATATTTATGACTTTTAATAAAATCATCCAATCTCCTAGTATATAAATTGAATATTACAAGTAAGCTTGCAGGGTCTAGACTGGTGTTCATCCATGTATGTTTCTAGGACATGAGTAATAGGTTTATTCATTCTTCATGAGTTGCATTTCCAAATATCTCTTGTACACTTCTGAGGGAATAAATTTTGAATTACAGTTATGTCACTTGGTATCCTCACATCACTTTTTCATGCAAGAAAATACTATATATTGCTATAAAGTCAATATGTAACCCTTCTTTCTTATTCCTCCTGAAATTCAAGACAGCTCTAGTTATTCATTAGAGAAGAAGCAGTTTAATAACAACCAAAAAAAATAAAAACAGAAAAATTAAAGGTTATTCTTCACTTTCACAAAGACAAGGGAAAATCAGGATCAAATTCTATTTTCACTTAAAAACCCTCTTCAATATTTCTCCATGCAGCATTCAGAGTATTTAGAAGTCAGGTAACTAAAATAAATCTCCCTATAAATTAAGATGAAAACATCTATTTTTATTTGAAAATTCTAGTTTTAATAAACTGATTAAAAAATATTTGTACCCATGATCCTACATATTTTCAAAGATACTAAACATTCTTCAAAACAAAATCCATTAATAAAATCGCATGTCATGATTGATTGGCTAGGAATACTGTTTAAACAATATAGCTATAAGATTGAGATAACATTTTTAATTAAAAAATAATTCAAACTAATGAACTGAAAAGAATAATTCTTCCAAATAATATAAACCAGATAAATTTAAAGTCGGCAACATGAGATACTATACAATTTGTATTTTTATGGAAAAGTAAATAATATAAACCAGATAAATTTAAAGTTGGCAACATGAGATACTACACAATTTGTGTTTTTATGGAAAAATAAATGTATTTGCTAAACATAAGAGTAGACCCTTGAAGAAGTAAAATAAAAACGCTTTAACAATACCTGGTCTTGGAGCCGGATCCTGGAGCGGGGAAGACTGAGCCAAGAAGCGAGAGATTATATTTACCTAATTTAAAATGATAGAATACAAGAATAAAATAATTTGAGTTAACTCTTGCACTGCTAAGAAATACCACCCAGAATCTTGCTGGCAGTTACTAGATCCTGAAGTCAAACCATCCAATTAGGTGCGTCGTCCTGACAAGGTAATCTATCTACTACATCAAAGCATTCACAGAACAACAGCCAGAATGAAGAAACAAAGAAACATGTCCCAAGTAAAAGATCAGAAGAAAACTCTAGAAATGGAACTAAATGAAACAGAGGTATCCAAACTTTCAGAGACAGAGTTTAGAACACTGATGATAAGAATGTTTAAGGAACTTAGCAAGGACATAAAGAAGGATAGGGAAACCATAAAAAACAACATGTTAGAACTAAAGAATACAATAACTGAAATGAAGAACACACTCGAAGGAATCACCAGTAGAGTAGATGAAGCAGAGGAGTGGATCAGCAAATTAGAAGACAAAATGGCAGAAATCACCCAGCTGGAACAACAAAAAGAAAAAAGAATAAAAAAGAATGAAAATAGTTTAAGAGACCTCTGGGACAACATGAACTACAACAACCCTAACATCATAGGAATACCAGAGGAGACGAGAAGAAGCAAGGGATTGAGAATGTATTTAAAGAAATAATGACTGAGGGCCGGCCGCGTGGCGCAGTGGTTAAGCGCTGGTCTTGGAAGCCAGTGGCCCCGGTTCGGTCCCACATATGAGGGCCAGTGATATTGCCCTCAAAAAATAAATAAATAAATAAATAAATAATAAAGTGTGACACTCCTGAGAAACTCTTTCCGGTGTCTCCGCTCCTTCTTTCTTAAAAAAAAAAAAAAAAAGAAAAGAAAAGAAATAATGACTGAAAACTTCTCTATTCTGGTGAAGGAAATCGACATACAAACCCAGGATGGGTAGAGAGTTCCAAACAGGCTGAATCCAAACAGGCCCACACCAAGACACATCATAGTTAAATAGCAAAGATTAAGGACAAAGACAGAATCTTAAAAGCAGCAAGAGAAAGACAGCAGGTTACATACAAAGGAACTCCTATAAGACCAACAGCTGACTTTTCTTCAGAAACTCTGCAGGCCAGAAGGGAGTGGCAGGAGATATTCAAAGCGACACAAAATAGAGTTCTACAACCAAGATTGCTCTACCTAGCACAACTATCACTTAAAATTGAAGGAGAGATAAAGAACTTCTCAGAAAAGAATAAGCTTAAGGAATTCATTACCACCAAGCCAACATTGCAAGAAATATTAAAAGTGCTTTTTTAAACAGAAGAAAGGGGGAAAACAAGCTATTCCAGGAAGACAAGAAATACAAATAACAAAATGGCAATACATATGCACCTATCATTAATCATTTTAAATGTGAATGGGCTAAACGCTGCAATCAAAAGACAGAGAGTGGCTGAGTGGATAAGAAAATAGGACACATGTATATGCTGTTTACAGATGGAATAGGATACTTCATGCAAATGGAAATGAGAAAAAAAAAAAAAAGCTGGAGTACCAATACTTATTTTGGACAAAATAGACTTTAAAATGACTACAATAAAAGACAAAGAAGGGCACCATAACCCTAATAAACATCTATGCACCCAACATAGGAACTCCTAATTACATATAACAGATTTTGACAGATATAAAGACAGAGATCAACAGTAACACTATCATAGTAGGGGACTACAACATCATTGTCACCAATGGACAGACCCTTTAGACAGAAAATCAACACAGAAAGAGGGGCCTTAAATGATACTTTAGACCAGATGGACTTCGTTGATATTTTTAGAGCATTTCACCCTGAAAAAACAGAATATACATTCTTCTCAAGTACACATGGGACATTTTCCAAGTTAGACCATGTTAGGCCACAAAACAAGTCTCAGTAAATTTAAGAAGATTGAAGTCATATCAAGCAGATATAAAGGAAAAACTGATGGTTGCTGGCTGGGAGGAAGTGGGATAGAGGGAAAGGGGGAAGGTTTTGGACAGTGTAAGTGGGACTACAATGTTGCTGCAGGGATACGGGGGCAATTCTGGGAATGTAATTGATAATGTTGTGAAGAGACTATTATGTTGTGTGAAATAAGCCAGTCGGAGAAGGACAGGTACCATGTGATCTCACTTGTGTGTGGAGTCTGAAGAGCTGAGTGAACGCTCAAAGTAAGCAGATTCATAGATGTAGAGGAAAAATTGAGGGTTGCTAGTTGGGAGGGGGGTGGGGGTGGGGGGGAAGGGGAAGGGATTAGACAGCATAAATAGACAATTACAATATTGCCACAGGGATATGAAACACAGTTCGGGGAATTTAATAATGTAAAAATTTTGTGGTGTGTCAGATAGTCACATGTCTTGTTAGGGAGACAACTTCATGAATGGAGTAGAGGCTTGATCACTGCACTGTACACCTCAAACTGATGTTGTATAGTATTGTATGCCAACTGTAACTGAATATGTGGATGGTCACGGGATGTGGAGTATACTGTGGAGGGGAGTCAGGGGAGTTGTGATAGATATGTATGATATGGGGGGGAGTGGGGTGGCAAACTGGGCGCGGGGGATTGTCACTTTGGGGGGTAAAGAGTATAAATATTGCATTGTGTTGTACACCTGAAACTAATAAAAAAAAATGATCGCACACCACGATCAAGTGGGATACATTCTTGGTATGCACAGTTGGTTCAATATCCACAAATCAATTAACGTAATACATCACATTAACAAAATGAAAAATAAAAATCATATGATCGTATCAATAGATGCAGAAAAAGCATTTGACAAAACCCAGAAGCCATTTATGATAAAAACTCTTGGCAAAGTGGGAATAGTGGGATCATTTCTCAACATAATAAAGGCCACATATGATAAGCCCACAGCAAACACTGTACTCAGTGGGGAAAGGCTAAAAGCTTTCCCCTTAAGATCAGGAACAAGATAAGGCTGCCCACTTTCACCACATCTATTTAACATAGTTCTGGAAGTTCTAGCCAGCAATCAGATAAGAAAATGAAATAAAAGGCATCCAAATTGGAAAAGAGGAAGTAAACCTGTCATTATATGCAGATGACATGATACTATATAGAGAGAATCCAAAGACTCCACCAAAAAACTGCTAGAACTGATAAACGAATTTGGTAATCTAGCAGGATACAAAATTAATATTCAGAAATCAGTTGCATTTGTATACATCAATAATAAAATATCAGAAGAAGAAATTAGGAAATCAATCCCTTTTACCATTGCTTCAAAAACAATAAAATATCTAGGAATCAATTTAGCTAAAGACGTAAAAGACCTGTATTCAGAAAATTATGAGACACTGAAGAGAGAAATCAAAAAAGATACAAATAAATGGAAATATATACCATGATCATGGATAGGAAGAATTAATATAGTTAAAATGTCAATACTACCTAAGGCAATATATAGATGCATTGCAATTCCAATCGAAGTACCAAGGACATTTTTCTCGGAAATAGAACAGAGAATCCTAAAATTTATATGGAACCACAAAAGACCCCGAATAGCCACAGCAATCTTGAGAAATAAGAACAAAGTGGGAGGCATCACACTACCTGACATCAAAACATACTACAAGGCTACAGTAATCAAAACAGTATGGTACTGGCCTAAAAAGCAGACACATAGACCAATGCAACAGAATAGAGAGCCCAGGAATAAACCCATCCATATATGGTCATTTAATCTATGACAGTCGAAGCAAGAATTTACATTGAAGTAAAGATAGTCTGTTTAATAAATGGTACTGGGAAAATTGAACTGACACGTGCAAGAAAATGAAAATGGACCACCTACTTAAACCATATACGATAACAAACTCAAAACGGATTAAAGACTTAAGTGTAAGACCTGAAACCATAAAACTCCTGGAAGAAAACATAGAGAGTAAGTTTGCAGACATTACCCTGAGTAATATTTTTAGTGATATATCCCCTCGGGCAAGGGAAATAAAAGAAGAAATGAACATATGGGATTACATCAAACTTGAAAGTTTTTTCACAGCAAAAGAAATCATCAATAAAACAGAAAGGCAGCCTACTGAATAGGAGAAGATATTTGCCAATGATATATCTGATAAGGGGTTAATATCCAAAATTTATAAAACATTCATGAAACTCAACACCAAAAAAACAAACAACCCAATTAAAAAATGCGAAGAGGATATGAAGAGGCATTTCTATAAAGAGGACATACAGATGGCCAACAGGCATATGAAAAAATGTTCAACCTCACTAATCATCAGAGAAATGCAAATAAAACCACAATGAGATAACACCTCACTCTGGTCAGAATGGGTATCATCAACAAATCAACTATCAACAAGGGTGAGGGTGTGGAGAAAAGGGAACCCTGGTGCACTGTTGGTGGGACTGCAAATTGGTGCAGCCATTATGGAAATCAGTATGGAGGTATCTCAAAAAACTGGAAATGGAACTACCGTATGACCCAGCAATTCCACTCTTGGGTATCTACCCAGAAGAATCCAAGACACTAATTCGAAAAAATATATGTACCCCTATGTTTATTGCAGTGCTATTTACAATAGCCAAGACTTGGAAACAACTGAAATGCCCATTGGTAGATGACTGGATTAAGAAACTGTGGTAGGTTTATACAATGGAGTATTACTCTGCTATAAAGAAGAATGAAATCGTACCATTTGCAACGATATGGATGGACTTAGAGACTATTATGTTAAATGAAATAAGTCAGTCAGAGAAAGACAAATACCATATGATCTCACTTATATGTGGAATCTGAAAAAAAAGAATGAACTAGCAAAGTAAACAGAACCAGTCTCATAGATATAGAGGAAAACAGGATTGCTAGTTGGGAGGGGGTTGGGGAAGAAGGAGAAGGGGAAGGGATTAGACAGCATAAATAGGTAACTACAATATTGCCACAGGGATATGAAAGATAGTTCAGGGAATATAATAATGTTGTAAATATTTTGTGGGGTGTCAGATTGTCACATGTCTTGTTAGGGAAACCACTTCATGGATGGAATAGAGGCTTGATCAGTGCACTGTATACCTGAAACAGATGTCGTATAATATTGTATGCCAACTGTAATTGAATATATAGATAGTCACGGAATGTGGATATACTGTGGAAGGGAGTCAAAGGAATTGTAATAGATATGTATGCTATGGTGGGGAGGAGTGGGGTGGTGAATTGGGGGAGAGGATTATAACTTTGAGGGGTAACAAGTATAGCTGTTGCACTGTGTTGTACACCTGAAGCTAATTATTTTCTTAAAATGTTTCACAATAAAAGAATAAAAGAATAATAAATAAATTAATTAATTAATTAATATTCTTTGTTAAAAAAAGCAATACCTGGCACAGATTAATCAAGAAGCAAATTCAAAAATAACACTTCTGAATTTTTAGAAACTAGCATACAATATTTTAAAAGTCCAGACCAAAGGAAGATAGTTTTAAAGTTCAGAATATTGAATTTTATAACTTTAAATCTATTCAGTGATACCATACATATTTTGTCGATGTTCAACTAGATTAGAATGAGAATTAGGAAGCAATAAATTCAACACTTATGTCTCTAAAACTGATTGCTTAATGGGTCTTCTCATTGGCTGAGACTAACAAAGAAAAATAAGAAAGAAAGTTTTGGTTTAATATAACACATAGATGCCTCCAAACTATGTAGAATGTAGATTGGAATGCTATGATCCCATAACAATGAACAAGAGGGGAAAAGGTACAGTTTATGATGCATATTTCCCAAATTGAATAATCAAGGGAAAACATTTTTAAATAATAGTATTTGTAATATATGTATATATATATATGTGTGTACAAAATTTATCAAAAATGTAAAGATTATAAATATTAAAAATAGCTTTAGAATAGCTATAAACAGCTTAGAATAGGATGGTGTGAAAACAGATTTGAAAAACATTTATGCTAGTATGCATATCAGCAGTTAAACAAAAGAACCAAAACGTATAAAGTTCTGAATTCTAAAAAAAAGAGTTCTGTAGAAAAATGGTAAGCAATGGTACCATAGATGAAATTAACATATAAATAGCTCCTCGATTTTCTTATGTCAAATGCAACTTAATAAAAAGGATTGTGAAGGCTCTGAGATTATGCAATACAAGTGTGCCTGCCACAATTTTATTGATGTTGGGGAAGACCCTGTAGTCAGAAATAAAGAATGGCTTATCATCACAGCAATAACAGTTAGCCAGAATATCAACAGTTTCACGCCACTTCCATGAGCCCCAATGCCCACAATGTGATGGAAAGAGACCCACATGATACCTGCACACACAGTGGGTTGCATTACAAAAAAAGGATCCCTAAACTTCAGGAGCCCAAACTTTTAGAATAATCAATAGGTATGCATGCCCTTTCCGTGGACAGAGACACCATCTCTTATTTTACAAAGCTGTAAACAAATTTTTATTTTGCTCCAGGGGGTAGCACTATCTCCACCTTTCAAGACTGTTTGCTATACAAATATCCTTGGAAAGACAGCCTGAAATAAAGGGCAGTCACTGTCTCACTGGCCAAACATGAAGAAATGTTAGAGACTTAAGGATAATTGTCTGCCAACATTGTATTCCTTTGAATGAAAGGTGTCCAGTGACACATATACGATAATGTTTGTCCACCACTCTACATGTTTCCTATTTACTCATGTTAAAACATTGCACAACTAAACCATCTGTTTAGTTGTGCAAAAATATTCTGTACTTACAAACATCCTTGTCTAAATCTTTCAGATTTTTTCTCCTAAGTGTATTTGCAATCCCTCGATTTCTCCCATTTCTCTCACCAGTGCATTAATCCTAGCTACTTCAGTGTTCTCTTGTAACCCAGCATAAACCACCCAGCTGCTGAAGCAGGCATCCATGGTGAAGGAGCACAGTAATCTTTTTCATAATGCAAGTCTGGCTATTTCATACCCATCTACTCTTTAGTCTTAAGGAAAATTAAGACGATTAATGTGGTTAAGAAGGCCCTAGAGTTATTGCCCTTGCATTCCCTTTCTAACCTAATCTCACATGAACCCCGTTTTTCTCTCATCACCATTTCCACACTGGCTCTCTTCAGGTCTTCATTTTCCCACTCACTTTCTCCAAAGCTTGGGCATTGAGTGTTCCTTACTCACCTAATTAATTCCTCAATGTTTAGTTCAAGAATCACATTCTAGACAACGTTTCCCTAACCTCTCTAGGTAGTTAAATACCCTGATTCTGAATTCCTAAAGCCCTGGGTAGTTTTTCTTTATAAACGCTTTAAACATTCACTATTGAACACTTGTTTGTGGGATTGTTTGATTAATGCCTGCTTCTCCCACTAGATTATAAGTGATTTGAGGCCCAGAATAACAATATCTCTTTTGGCTCATTATATCTGTGACACCTCACCTAATGCCCCAGTGGTAGTAGGCACTCAACATATGTAAAATAGTTTAATTCCTGAATTTACCACTATATGGATGATGATAAGAAAAAAAAGAAAAATTTTGTTTAACTATAGCTGATGTTTAGGTAAATAATATAATCATGTAATTAGACTTGATGTACAATTGTATACAGATATACAGATGTAATATATATATAAAGAAAGTTCTTAATATATTATTAAGTTAAATAAGTAGGGTGAAAAGAATATCACAAATCATATAATCCAAATTAAATGTACAAATGCAAAAAAGTCTATGAAAGTAAATATATCAAGCCTCTGGATGATTGGATTTCAATTTTTTTTTTTTTTTTAGCTAACTGACATTTTCTATATCTTTCATACATTTTCTATGCTAAAAAAAAAATTACACATGAAATGTTGTTTTTAAAATTTAGTCTGTTGTCACATAACCAACCCACAAGTATACAATACACCCACAATAGCCATTTCAGAAATTACTGTACACTCTTTGCCTGCAGTTCAATTGAATAACTTTAAAGAAATAAAATATATGTATAAAACTATTCTATGCAGAATAAAAACACATACATTGAGCTTACAGTATCATCATAATGACATGGAAGGCCATATAAAATTGAATCATGTTGGAAATTTGAAAATATAATCTTCATACTTCCCAACTTTTATTATATAAGTAAATCAATAAAATTTTTCTCTCCTTACATAAGGATCAATAGTTATAATCACTATGCTTATATAGATTTGAATTTTCTATTACATTTACAAATCCACATTGATACTACTGAATAATAGTGTTATTTATGTGTCATTTTCTGCTATAGTATGTTTTAAATGGATCTCAGATGGCTTAAGGGAGTTATAGGTTGTTCTCTAAGCACATAGCTGAATTTTAGAGACTGACAACTGCTGAATAAAAGCACATTTGAGATGGTCACTTTGATTTTCACTCTGAATGAATATGCTAATGCAGTATACAAAAAAATGTGGAAAACAGCAATCCGAGCTAAGTTGGACCTTTTTTGAATGTGGGACCTTCTCTGAAAGGGCACACTGAAAAAGAATAATGTTTATTATAGGAGAATCTGAAACAGGTACTCACAATTGGAAAACAAATAAATTATCTTTTGTTCTTACCACAAACAAATAGAACTATCAAAAGAATTATACTGAATTTCACATCAGGGAACCAATTTCAGTCAGCATATTATAATGATTGTAATCAATGTATAAAGAGTGGTTTAGTTAGGAATTTTAGAAATAAAAGATAAATAATAGGGTAAATTTATGAATAACCTCAAAATTTTCCTTATTTCTGTAACTAGTATTTAGTAAAATAAGTTTTTTAATTTTAAATATTTATAAAAAAATGTTTAGTTGTTTGAACAAATCGTGATTTTTATTTTTTTACTCCTGGTAAACTCAGGAGTTTATATGCATGCCTCTAATAAGTTCCCTCCTTTAAATAGACCCTTAGTGAGCAGAGAGTAAAATGAACAGGTAGAAAAGAAATATGGAAAACCAAAGCTGAACCTAAGGAATGTTCTTAACCCATATGTTGTTCTTAACCAATATAACCAATATATGGGTTATATTGAGAGATTTTTCCCACGTATAGAATGCAAAATTATAATTCAAAGGTAATCCAAGCGTTCATTGGGAATCTAGGTAGAGGAATTTCTAGCTATCTCTATTATACCCCCTTATTTAGGGAAGTGAAATCCAAGTGGAGGAAAACATGAGTCACTCCCATTTAGTACACTTTTCATGTACAGATAAAGAAGTGGGAACTTGAAAACATTCTGAGTGGTTTGCCCTAACACTTTCTCAAAAGGAAAATGGGGATCCACAAATAAATGGGGTGGGTGATTTCTCTATTTTGGATGGTTAAAAAAACAAACGAACAACAACAACAACAAATTTGAGGTCTGGAAGTTTGATAGTCCTGGGCTCAGTCCACCTATAGTTATTTTCCTTACCAAGTCAAAAAGGCAGAGAAGTCTGTTGGTAGGAAAAGACAAGCAGCCTCTCCAAACAAAAACTTACAGGAGGTAGTACTCTTCTTTTTATTTTGCTGAGAAGAGAGAACTTTCAAGAGGTGTGACAGAGAAAAGATTCTCAGAACTGTAGAGAACAAAGCTGTAAATATGGATTGAACAGAAGCACACTGTGTACCTAGACTAGATACATAAATGACTGGAACTATGGCTAAAGAATACTAGCTAGAACACTGGCTACTAGTGTATCGTGAATACTGAGAAAATCGGGCAGGGGTCAAGTTCCTAATTGGGGACTACCCAGAATCTGTTTCTTTCCTAGGATATCTTGATAGAAAATGATATAATATAGATATATACTCTCCAGATGGCCCTCTTAGGTTCTAAAGAAATAATCTGAAAAAACATGGAATGGAACTCAAGACAAAATTAGGCATGCTACTTTTACAAAAGGTTTGTTGAAGTATCACTGTTATACAAGACAATGCACGTATTTAAAGTATACAATGTGATAAGTACTTACATGTGTATATATCTGCAAAACCATCACCATAATCAAGGTAGTAAACATATCTACCATCTCCCCAAATTTCCTCCTATCCCTTTGTGTTTCATTGTTTTGTTTTATTGTGGTAAGGATACTTAACATGAGATCTACTCTCTTAACACATATTTAAGTGTACAGAACACAATATTGTTAACTTATACACAATGTAACTTATACACAGTGGCTCTCTAGAACTTAATTATCTTGCATAGTTGAAATGGTGCAACCATGAAACAGAAACACCCCTCAGCCCCTAGTAACCACCATTCTATGCTCTGCTTCTATGATTTCACTATTTTAGATACCTTAAGTAAGTATTTAATCATACAATATTTGTCCTTCTGTGACTGACTTATTACTCTTAGTGTAATATGCTACATATTCATCCATATTGTCATATACGTCAGGATTTCCTTCTGGCATAATGCTGTGTAATATTCCATTGTGTGTATTTACCACATTTTCTTTATGCATTCATCTGTCAATAGACATTTAGGTTGTTTCCACCTCTTAACTATGGGAAATAATGCTGTGATAAACATGGAAGTACAGATACCACTTCAAGATCCTGATTTCAATTAGTTTGAATATATAGTCCAAAGTGGAACATACAGTAGTCTTACTTTTAATTTTTTGAGGAAGTGCCATACTGTTTTCCATAATGGCTGCACCATTTGAAATTCTCACCAGCAGTATAAAAAGGTTCCAATTTCCCCATATCCTTGCTAGCAGTTATCTTTTGTTATTGGTTTTTGATAATAGCCATCCTAACAGGTGGGAGGTAATATCTCATTGTGGTTTTGATTTTTATTTCTCTGATGATTAGTGATATTGAATATCCTTTCATATACCCAGTGGCCATTTGTATGCTTTCTTTGAAGAAATGTCTGCTCAAGTCCTTTGTCCAGTAAAAAATGCCAGCCCTGACTAAAGGAAAAGAAACCAAAGGGGGGAAAAAAACAAACAAACAAAAAAACAAGACAGTGAAATGCAGATGATGCAAAATGCTGAGGCAAAAATTAAGGAATAAAGGCATGCTTGTGAAATGAAATGAAAAACATAAATTTTAATACCAAAAAGAGGCTGAGTATATGAATAATGGGGGAAAGGATGATGAGGAGGAAAGAGGGAAAAGGAGAAAGGAGACAGGGAAAAGATAGAAAGAGGGGAAATAAGAAACAAAATAAAATGGAAGGTGGGAGTAGAGATACAGAGGTAGAAACAGAGACACAGAGAGGCAAAGACAGGGACAGAGAGAGAGACAAAAGGTTTCCAGCTTATTAAGGAACAGAAAGACTCCCCAAGAGTCAGAATCATAAGGAAGAAGCCAACAAACTCTGTGTCTCCCAATTCATTTCCTTAAATTTGATTAACATAAAACTTTTTCCTTGGTAAAAAAGCATAACTAGGTAAAGGGAACCTTGAAAATACATTAAAAATATTTTGTAGAGTAAATTTCTAGCACCATAGTAAACGAGGTGCTCAGATTACTTATTTTTTGAAAACAACCAAAATTGCCAGATAAAATAATTTTTTTAAATTGGTAACTTCAATATTGCTGCAGGGATAGAAAAGACAGGGGAATATAATCAATAATGTTGTAAATATTTTTTAGGGGACCAGATGGACTCATGTCTTGTTAGGGAGACCATTTCATGGATGGTGCAGAGGCCTGACCTCTGTCTGCACTGTACATCTGAAGCTGCCGCTGAATAATATTATGTGTCAACTATAATTTAACACATAAATAGTCATGGGATGTGGAGTATAGTGTGGGAATGGAGTCAATGGAATTGTAATAGATATGTATTATATTGGGGGTGAGGGGGCAATGGATGGGTGGAGAGGGGTTGTCACTTTGTAAACAGTGAAAAGGACAACTATTGCATTATTTTGTACACCTGAACTAATTAATTAATTAATTAAATTAAAAACAACATAGAATTCATCTAAGAAACTAAGTACTACCCAGGACAGGAATCAAGCAATGATGGGATTACAGAGAAGTAAATAGAAGACAAATGTCAGCTTTTGCATTGATGCCTTTGTCAGAAATGAATTTGGTAGCCATTTTTCACATAACAAATGGAAAACAAGAGAAAACTCAGGGGCTATTTAATTGGAGAGTCGACTAGGACATATTCCCCTAAAACTGCACCCAAAAAGTATTATTCTCTAAATAAAGTAGAAGTAAACCTTCTCCCAGGATACTGAAAGAATAACTAATGGACTTAAACCTCAGGGTTAAATGGAGGTAGAAAACATCTACCTTAAAAAATGATAGCCATAATCCAATCCTCATATGAATCTACTACTACTCAGTTTTCTAAAATGAGAATTCAGCTTAAGGACTATCATAGGATTCAACAATTCCACTTTTGGCCATATTGCTGAAGGAAATGAAATAATTATGTAAAATATATCTGCACTTCCATATTCATTGCACCATTATTTATAGTAGTCAAGACACAGAAACAACCAAAAGTATCCATTGACAAATGAATGGATAAAGAAAATGTGATATATATATATATATATATATATATATATATATATATATATCTATATATATATATATAATGGAATGTTATTCAGCCATAAAAAGAAGGAGATTATTCCATTTGTGACAAATGTATGGAACTTGAGGGCATTATACCAAGTGAAATAAATTAGATAAAGAAAGAAAAATACATGATTCACTTATATGTGGAATATAAAGAAACCAAACTCATAGAAACAGAGATTAGATTCAGAGTTACCAGAGATGAAGTTACAGAAATTGGGTAAAGGTGGGCAAAAGGTATACATTTCCAGTTATAGGATAAATTTTGGGGATCTAATGGGCAGCATGATGACTATAGTTAAAATTACTGTACTATACAGGGGGTGCCAAAAAAATGTATACAAGTAGACACTGTAGTCTACATTGCTCAAGCGGTAGTTCACAGTAATCAGAAGTGTCTGGATGCTGATGATAACCACTTTGAGCAACTCTTGTAATTGCAAAAGTGAAATGTGACTTGTATTCAGCTTTTGCTATTGGTATATATTGAGTATTACCATTTTACTACAGTTTTTTTCTTTGTTAAAATGGGTATATATATATATATATGTATATATTTTTGGCACCCTCTGTAAAGTTGTTAATGGAGTAAATCTTGAAAGTTCTCATCACAAGAAAAAACTTGTAATTATGTGAGGTGATAGACATTAACTAAACTTGTGGTAGTCTTTCACAATATATACATATAGTAAATCATTATGTTGTTCACCTTAGACTTATACAACCTTATGTATCAATTTTATCTCAATTAAACAGGAACAAAATAATTCACAAAAAGAATTGAGCTTAAAGTAGCACTCTGGTATTTCTAGTGTCTAAAGTGTCAATCAAAAGAAAAAGCAACCTTTTCTGGAGAAATCTCTCTTCATCACAGGTCTCAAAGAATAATTACCAAAGCTAAAGTTCCAGAAAAAAAGAAACTAACAAAGAAGACGCCATGATGTGACAAAGAAAAGCAAATGACAATAAAATAATATCCAACAAAAATTAACTACTTAACTACTGGAATTATAAGATGAAAAAATAGTAAAAATATATATCTCTATTGTCAAAACATAAAAATTTTGCCTAAAATATGTGTTTGGTGCAAAAGCATTTAAGAAAGAAAGATTTATGCCAGCGGCCCCGGTTCGGGTCCCACATATGAGAGCCAGTGACACTCCCCTCAAAAAAAAAAAAAGAAAGATTTAGGGCCAGCCAAGTGGCTCAGTTGGTTAAGCAACAGGGTTGCCGGTTGGATTCCTGGCCCGAGCTGAGCAGCCGCTGAGCTGCCAACAGGTGGCAGGATGGCTCAGCTAAAAAAAAAAAAAAAAAACAAAAAAAACCATAAAGAAAGATTTAAAAATGAGTGCCTACAAATTAATTTTATATACTCATATGTAATTGAAATGTTCAGGTTAAAACCTTAATACCAGATTAGTTCCAGCTAATAAAATTAGAAACCTGAGAGACGTATCTGAAGGAATTATCTAGACTACAAAAAGAGGGACCAAAAGATGAAAAATTAGAAAAACGTATCAAGAGCTATGAGATAAAGTGAATGGGTACACCATAAGTCTAAAGGAGAACTGACTCTGGGTGGTGAACACGCAATGTGATATATAGATAATGTACATAGAATTGTACACCTGTAACTTTACTAACCATTGTCACCCCCAATAAACTTTAATTTTTAAAAAAATGAAGGATAGAGAGGATTGAACAGAGGAAATTTTCATAGAAATAATGTAGGAGATATTTTCAAAAAGCTAAAAGACCAATCAACAAATTTGGAAATCCCGACTAACCATCAGAAAGAAAAATAAAATAAATCCACACCTATAAGTATATACATCATAGTGAAACTACAGAACAATCAATAAAACAAATTGAAAATCTTAAATGAAGCTAGAGAAAAAAAGATTTAAAACTTTAAGAGAAGAAATAATTAGGTTGACAGCTGACTTCTAAACAGTAGCAATGGAAATAAGAAACATTGTCAAAAGAAAAAAATGCAATTATAAGATGTACCCAATTATAAGAAATAATTAAAAACAAAAAAACTCCACATAAATTTTGAAAAATTTCATACTGCATAAAAATGATATCTAGCCATATGCCCTAAACAGAGACATATCAAATATCATAAGGATACAGAAAGACTGAAAGTAAAAATTTAGAAAACAATACAATAGGAAATTTTTAACTAAAAAAAAAAAAAGTCTGGTGTAACTACGGTAGTATCAGACACTTTATACATTAAGGCAAAATAAATTCCTAAAGAAAATAAAGTCACTTGTGAGTAAAGGATAACAAGATCTTGCCTCTCTCTCTACGGACACATTTAATCTTGAGTTAACTATTTATCTCTGTTTCACCAGAAACCTAATAAAAGCAGAATGCCAGCTGTATTACCAAGCAAGATTGCTTAGATAAAAATGATCATTCATTAGCAAATTGCATTTAATTAGGAAGTATGGATGGACTCTAAATACCTAGCAGAAAGCCATACCTTGAGGGTAGCAATCTCTGTATAGAGTATATCTCTCATGGACACCTTGGAATATACACCTAGATATTTGACAAGAAATACTGGCTCTACTGGCATAAAGCTCTGAGCCAGAATGGACCCCACACCCACTAATGTGATACAATCTTCTTGCACCTGAGTTATCACCTGGACACCAGAGGGAATAGCTCTTGCATGGCTGTGTAGACTGTTGGAAAACCAATGAAAACCACTTCCCCTGAAGAAGATGCTGCACTGCCAGCAAGCTGTGTTTCCTGACTCTGCCTATCTGAGTAAACTGATGCTGTGTATTCTGATTCTGTGAGTCTGAATATATAGTTGTCCCTAAAATACCCCTCAATACATACTGATAAAACATTGAGTACTTTATTGATGCTTTGATACATAATGATAAAATACCAAATTCCTCAAAAGACATAAGAAACAATTCTAAGCTATAAAATTCTAAATTCTATTCACTTTAAAGAGTCACAAAGATTCAAAATATATAGGTAAAATTGATACATGTATAGGAAGAAATAGGTAAATCTACAAGCACTGTGGACTCTTTTCATACAGTTCTCATAATATCAACACATTAAACAAACAAAAAACTAATTAAGACTATCTAAAAATTGATAACACAATAAACAAGCCTGATTTAATGCATATCTATAGTACATAGCACCTAATAGCTACAGAGAACTCATTTTATTTTCCAGAACGCACAGGTTTAGTAAAACTGATCACATGCTGAGCAATAAAACATATCTCAATAATTTTCATCAGTTAAATTTCATCATACTACCTTCTCAAACCAAATGATTCAAAATAAAAAATAACAATTATAAAAAGAATATTTTCAAATATTTTTTTTTTTTTATTTTTTATTTTTTTTTTTTTTGAGGGCAGTATCACTGGCCCTCATATGTGGGATCCGAACCGGGGCCGCTGGTGTCGCAAGCCAGCACTTAACCACCATGCCACTCGGCAGGCCCTCAAATATTTTTAAACTAAGAAATATACTTTGAAATAACTGGTGGTCAAATAAGAAACTTAAGGGAAATTATAAAATATTTAGAACAAAATATTACATTAAAATTTATGGGTGGTAACTAGAAGTATTTAATTGGAAATTTATGGCCTTATATGCTTATATAAATAGAAGAACAATTAAAATGAATGATATAAGCATCCACTTGAAGAAACATTTTATATATATATATAATTGTTTGGAGATTTTGCATATATATATATATATATATATATATATATATATATATATATATATATATATCCAAAAAAATGTAAATGCATTTTAGGAAAGGAAAAACTATGTTAAAATTGCAATGTTCAATATATACCGATAACAAAAGATGAATACAAGTCCTGTGTATACATTTTTTTTGTCATCCCCTGGTGCAATGAAGGAATAAGGAAAGAAATGTAAAAAGCAAGAGCAGAAGTTAATGCAATAGAAAACAAAGCTACAATAAGGAATATCAACAAAAAGTTGGAATATGCTATATGCTAAAACAAGCAACTTCAATATCTCAGTGGGTTAACACAATAAAGGTTTATACATTGTTCATGTCCAATGGAGGTAGGGAGTTAGGAAATTAAGGGACGGGAGCTGTGATTATCACTCTCATTCCTATTCCTTCTGTGCAGTATCTCTGACATTCCCCCAGAACCTCTAAGTCCATTAGTTATTTGTAGCCAGTCATCAGAAAATCGATGAGAGTAAAAGAGGATGGAAAATTACAAAGAAAGGTTTTTAATGCTAAGGTCTAGGAATGTTCGATATCATTTCTGCACAAACAACTAAAATTTCTGCCCATATTACGTTACCTAAAACTCAAACTATAATTCCACATATTAAGAAGGCTGAAAAATAAAGTCCTCACATTTTCTAGAGTAATTAAGAAAGGTGGCAACAAAGCACTGCTGAATGTGCCACAGCTTTTTCTTTGAAAGGACTAATGACATTGATAAACTTCTAACAATATTAATGAAGAAAAAGGAGATAAGGTGCAAATAAAATTAATTAGGTGTAAAGAGATGTACGTAAGTGAAGACACTACAATTGGAAATATAATGAAGACATTATAAACAAATCTAAGTCAATAGATTTGAATATTGAGGTGAAATGGATGTATTCCTAAAGAAGTTTATCAATACTAACTCGGAAATGAATATAAAACTGAATAGTCCTAAAAATATTAAATATAGAATCAGTAATTAAAAACATTTTCACATATGATAGCCCTGCTGAGAAACAATTCCAACCATGGGGCTTTTCCATGTCTGCACATCTTGCAAGCAAAAGCACAGACTGGGTTTGTTTTGTATTTTCTTTTCAACATGTTTATAGAGCAAATATCCTTGGAAGAAAGAAATATAGTAGATTCTCTCTCCAGAGCAAAGAGAAGTCTTGCTTATTTTCCAGTATGACAAAGATCACGTCTCCCTTTCTGGTAAAGGTCAAGTAAGCTTACTACCCATTACAGATTTGGGTTCCCAAAACTTAGGGTTTCTCTCCTGTAATGCAACCCCACTAGCCAGCCCTATTCAGATTCTGAGGCTTGAGGAAATGGTGTAAATACTCTAATCACTACTCTGTGATTAGAGTATCTAGAGCTGATACTCTAATCACTACTACAGCTGTAAGCAAAAAAGTCATTTATCTCTGATCCATGAGTCTCATGTCTTCTGTCAGCATCCATGAAACTGACAAACTAATTTGTTAGGTTGCAAGCAAGGTAAAATCTCAGATCCTTCACAGCTTTCTCAAGATATGGACAGTTTCACAGATGATATTTCTAAACACCCAAGGAAGAAATACTGTTGACCCTTAAACAACATGGGTTTGACTGCATAGGTCCACTTCACATGGATTGTTTTCTAAATAAATATGATAAATGTATTTTCTCGTCCTTATGTTCTAGCTTACTTTATTGTAAGAATACAGTATATAATACATATAATATACAAAATATGTGTTCATTGATTGTTTTCATTATCAATAAGACTTCTGGCCAACAGTAGGCTATAAAACTGAGAATTAAATTTGCTCATTACATCCTAGAGCTTTCCTCACTCGGAAGTTTTTAGTATAATTTTTCTCCTCTACCTTTATTTCTTGTTTCCTTTCTTTGTTGTTCAATGTGTTTGATCATATTTTAAGTATTATTTAAGCAATAGCATATTATAAGGTAACTGTAGATGCGATACCAATTAGTTGAGAAATAAACACTTTTTCTAATATTTGAAATATTATCTTGATTGTTCTTGGCTGTTGGCAAACTGTTCATATCAGGCTTTTTGGCAAACCTGCAAAGCATAATGAAGAGTAAAACAGTTAATCAAAAAAGTTCTTCAAAGAGCAACTCACATTTCCTGCCTAAAATTTTACAATTCATAAAATGCTATTAACTACATATTTTGTTTAGTTAGTAGATTTGGTCAAATGTAGGAGAACAAGATAATTCAAGTTTTTCTCATAGATATATATGTATATAAATAGTTTCATTACAGACATATCTATATCTATATATCTATATATTAAGAAAAAAATACTTCTTAAAATATTCCCTCAATATAAAGTTTCTCATTAAAAGTAAATATAAGAAATTAGATTATATTTGCCATCAAAATCGATCACTACATTGCTTTTGAGGTCTAAAGTGAAACCTCAAAATTAATAGATATTACTAAGCCTATTGAAAATGAAAATGATTTCTGTTTACCATAAAGGCGCTTCTTTGTCGCGTCCAGCACCACAGAGCAGTGGGAGCAGAGAAGGGACGGCGAAAGGTTAAGAAAGAGAGAGACACAAATAAGAGTAAAATGCAGTTGGGGCCAGGGGACTTCAGCCTCGTGGACTGAGAGCTGAGAGCCCTCAATTGGGCCTGGCTGCTTCTTTTATTATCTTACAAATAAGGAAAGACCAATGTAGCTTCCACAGTCTGTGAGTCTCACACCCAAGAATTAATCTCTTGGCCTAATTTCCCATCTCTGCAAGCTGCCATTACCTGAAGGTATTTTAATGCACCTCTTAAAAGACAGAAACTTCCTCTGCCCAGTCTTACTGATAAGAATGCACGGAGGACAGACATTATCACATCAATAGGTCATTTCACAGACGGCTGCCAGAACCTGAAGCAAGGGGTCTACACCCTTTTTCCTCTATGTGATTCCTCCCATGGCTCCCACACGACTGTGCCTGTCTTAGGTCCTCCCTTTAGGGATCTTATTTGTCATTGACTAACTGGCCATCTTTTGGCGCCAAGTGGGGATACATAAAGTAAGCATAATATTGAAGTAATGATCTGTCTTTATGGAAAGGTGCATGAGGACAGACAGGTAGGCAGTGTGACGACAATTCTTAGTAGTTTCGTTTTTCTAATCCTCTAAATTGCCAACATTCCATCATAGTACATTCTTCCACACATTCAGTATTCAAAAATTTAAAAAGTAAAGTATTTAATACTCCACAAATCCATATGGCAAATGGGAAGTTCAGGCAATGTTATTTTGAGTTAAAAATATAATACTAAAACAAAACAGTTATCTTGAGTGACAATAATACCTACAATGAAAAGTGAATACATAGAAAACATATTTTCAAAAATGTTCTTTAGTATGTCTAACATACTTTTTTGGAAAATGAAGTATGTGAATGTAAATGAACTGAGAAAAGTCAAAAGCTTGGAATATTAGTCTGATAAACATTAGCAAACTCGTCAGAGCTATATTTCACACCCTTAAATACATACTTCTAGAATATTTCTTAATCTATTTTTACTCTACAAATAATCACAATAGTTGTGATATCAAATGTAAATGAATATTCAGAGTGTAGGTATTTATTTGTATGAAAAATTTTGAATAAAATAAAACAGATTAGGACTAAAAGATTAGCTGAAAGTTTAACTAAAAATACCTGGAAGTAAGGGAACCTCTAAGTGAAACTTTTCCCAAGCCCTTGGCTAACCTCTAAATTACATATATGCAGGAGAAAATCCAAGGGTTCCAGCAAAATAATAATAAATAAATAAATAAATAAATAAATAAATAAATGATAGAGACATGATTGCTAAATACCAGATAGAAAATAGATTAGATGATAGATAGATTGCAGATAGATAGATGATAGATAGACATAGATATAAAAACAACCAAGAAAGAGAGTAGCAAGTAGAGTTAATCGAAGTGAAATTTGTGAGGGTGTTGATTTTTCTTTTCTTTTGCTTTTTTTATTTTTTTAACTGAGTGTATTATCCAGCCTGTGCACAGTTTGTGTGAAGGAATGCTGAAGTCATCCTAGCTTGAAGTGACTTAGAACAGATCCTGAAGCTGACAGAACAGCTGTGTATTCCCATAAGAACGAGAAACACAGACAGATAAGACCCCAAATCTAAGTAAGATGTGCCTACATCCTTGGATGACTCACAAACTATGTAGACAAAAAAGGGTTGAGAGGCGGAAATAATTTTGCTACATCGCTATAGCTCTAGTTCAATGCCATGTGGAAGTCATGAGAGTGAGCATTCTTGCTTTTTTCCTCATATTAGGGTGAAAGCATTTATTTTTTAACCATTAAGTATGGCAATAGGTGTAGGATTTTCATAGATACATTTCATCAGTTTGAAGAATTTTACTTCTATTCCTAGTTTGCTAATAATTTTTAATGGTAAATGGATGTTACATTTTATCAAATGCTTTTACTACATGTATGGTAATAATCACATATATTTTCTCTTTATTCTATTAATGTAGTGAATGACATTGAATGATTTTCAAATTTTATTTCTTGGATAAACTCCACATGGTCATGATTTATATTGCTAAGATTGTATTGGCTAATAATAATTTAAGAATTTTTGCCACCCTTCAAAGCAATTTTGGAACGCTTTTTCTCGAATGGCCATTAGAGCTCTCATAGTATTACGCTTGTTGTCCTGAATGTCATCAAGATGTCTTCCTTTCAATATTTCCTTTATCTTCAGGTAAAGAAAGAAGTTATTGGGAGCCAGATCAGGTGAATAGGGAGAGTGTTCCAATACAATTATTTGTTTACTGGCTAAAACTCCCTCACAGACAGTGCTATATAGCTGGTGCATTGTTGTGATGCAAAAGCCATGAATTGTTGGCAAAAAGTTCAGGTCGTTTAACTTTTTCACATTTCCATTTCAGCACTTCCAAATAGTAAACTTGGTTAACTGTTTGTCCAGTTGGAACAAATTCATAATGAATAATACCTCTGATATCAAAAAAAGGTTAGCAACATCATTTTGACTCTTGATTTAGACTGATGGAAATTTTTGGTCGTGGAGAATTGACTGACTTCCATGGTACACTCTGATGTTTTGTTTCACGGTCATATTAATACAACCATATTTCATCACCAGTGATAACACGGCCCAAAACATCATCTTGCCTTTCCAAAAGGTCTTGGCAAACTTTGACTCTCCATTGCCTTTGTTCATTGGTGAGCTCCTTTGGACCATTTTTGCACACACCTTTCTCATGCCAGGATTTTCAGTTAAGATTTTCCTGTTTCTCTATTGATGTGTACTTGGTCTGCTATGCTTCTCACAGTCAGCCGATGATTTTGACACACAATTCAATGAATTTTTGCAATGCTTTCATCAGTTCTGTTCATTACTGGCCGTCCTGACCTCTCTTCATCAGTGATGCATTCTCTCCTCCCCTCAGAAAAACGTTTAATCCATTTGTACACTGCCATTTTCTTCATGGCATCATTTCCATAAACTTGGACTAACATGTTCCAGATTTCACTTTCACTCTTGCCAAGTTTAACAAGAAATTTAATGTTTGTTCAGTGCTCTAATTCGAGCTCAGACATTCTTGTGACGGCACACAAAACACGCAGCAACAATAATGAACACCATTCAGCAAGTCACTGTCACATGTCGACATGAACATAGCTATGAGACACCAATATACCAAGGTTATGAAACCTTACTGAGCTGTTTGTACAGTGCTGCCAATGTGAGCACATGGTGGCAAGTCCATGCACTTAATTTGCAGACCTTGTATGGTAAACATTATATCCAATGGAAGCTCTTATGCATATCTGATCTTCATATAAGTAGTTGTGTATTTTGATTACAGTGCAGACCTCTGATCTGCTAGCATAGAATGCGCCAGCCTTTCATCTTTAGGTATTTTTCATTTGTGCTTTAAGCTCTGTCCACCATATCCCCAAACTCTATGAAGTTTCTGAGTGTTTTTTTAACTTCAACCCTGCTTTTGATAACTTGTTTGATTCATAATTATCAAATTGTTATTTCCTCATTAACAAATGATGCATATGTGATCTAGCATTCATTTTGGAATGCCTTGAAATTTTTTCCTTCTTTTGTACTTTAGCATTTCAGGCTTATTTTAACATCTTGTTTTTCAACAACAGTTAAATCTAAAAAAGAAAAAAAAAGTCTAAAAGCCCTGTCAATTTCAAAAAGAAAAAGAAAAACTTTTCAGAGGATCAGAAAAGAAGAGAAATCCAAGGGTACTGAGTGGAGGTGATGGCCTCACTGACTAAGCCTGCTGACCTACGAGTATAAGTCAAAATGGAGAGAGGGGCAGGAAGTTTGGCTCTGGCAGAAAATAGAAACTCAAAGTTTTCCAAGTGAAATGTTTTTTTGAAGATAGCCTAACAGCTCAAAGTGGGGGGACTAATTTCAGGCTTTTTCACTTCTAGTCCCAAAGGAGGTAGAAAAAATTATAGCCAATTACCACACAGATCCTCAAGCACTTAGAGACATTGTTCTCAATTCTGATTGCATGACAGAATCACTTGGGAAAAGTTTAAAAGTTCCTCATACCTGGATCCATCTAAATTTAATTAAATCAGAATTTCTGATGAAGAAAGGGATGTGCTTGAAGAAACAGAGGAAAATGTGTTTGTCTCTCAAGAGAAAGTTTGGCTTTGGTGTTCCAAGAATGGCAGAGATCCTGTCCATGTATTTAGATTATGCCAGAAAAACAAGTAGTCTTTAGTGGTGGTAGGCCATATGGTATGGCAAAAGATAGCAAGCTTCAATAAGGTTCTTGGGCCCATGTGTAACACCAAAGCCATGTGAACCACATCAGAGCTCCACTCAGTGGTGACTAGTGACACCTCCCTAAATACTATGCTAGGAGTTAAGTTTCCTGTGACCATTATAAAATCTTATTGGGGGAGAACCCCCAATAGTGACAGATTGAGTTACCTGACATTTTGCCAGCATGGGAACTTGAAATCAGATTTTATTTTAAGTGTAAAAGATATTGAAAAACTAAAACTGGGTCCAATCACTGTTTCCATACTAATTCTCTGTCCAATGATCTGCATCTTTTTTGTTGTTGTTGTTAAGCTAAGCCATCCTGCCACCTGTTGGCAGCTCCACAGCTGCTCAGCTCGGGTGGGAAATCCAACTGGCAACCCTGTTGTTTACAGCTCACACTCTTGAGCAAGCTCTTAACCAACTGAGCCACTCGGCAGCCCAAGCCTCTCTGTCCAATGATCTAACCATTGTTCAAAGTGCAGTACTGAAATCTCCAGCTATTATGGTATTGTTGTTTATTTCTCCTTTTAGTTCTGTATTTGCTTTATCTATGTAAATGCTCCAATGTTGGGCACATAAATATTTATAATTGTATCTTCTTTATGTAGTGACCCTTTTATACATATATAGCACCCTTCTTTATTTCTTGTGACCATTTTTAGCTTAAAGTCTATTTTAAGTATAGCTTCCTCTGTTTTCTTTTTGCTACCACGTGCTTTGAATGTTTTTTTTTGTTTTTTTTCCACTCCTTCATTCTCAGTATATATGTGTCCTTAAGGTAAAGTGAGTCTGTAACAGGCAGCATAACACTGGATCTTTTTTTTTCTCAATCCATTCAGTGATTCTATATCTTTTGATAGGTAAATATAATCCATTTATGTTTAAAGTAATTACTGAAAAGATAGGACTTACTACTGCCATTTTTTAAATTGTTTTTCTGACTGTTTTATAGATCCTTTCTTCCTTGCTTCCTCTCACTGCTTTTCTTTCTGATTGGATGACATTTTGTAGCAGTATGTTTGATTCCTTTATCAAAATCTTCTGTGTATCTACTATATATTTTTTCTTTTCTGGTTACCATAAGGCTACCTAAAATATGTTATTAATTTTGTTTCTTCTAGGCTTGAAAAACTCTAATATTTCTCATAGCCCTCATGATAAAATTCAAACGTCCTACACATCACTTGCAAGATCAGTCATGACCTGGCCCTACCTTAACCCTACAGCTCATCTCACCCTGTCACATCATACTATAAATGCTATACTCTACTTCATATCAAATATTCCAGAATCTCATTCTCTCTTCTCAAAGCACTTTCTTCATGAAATGTCCTCTATTTTACATAGTCTCTATGCATCACCATTCATCAGGTCAATCCCTACACATACATTAAGTCTAAGTTTGAGTGTTACTTCCTCTCAAAAACTTTCCCTGACAACCTAGATTTATGGTAGAAACTCCACCAGCCATGGTCCAATGTGCATCTGTTAATGGTGTCATTTATCACACTGTATTATAATTGTTTACTTAATTGTGTCTTCCCACTACACTGCAAGTTCAGGGATAATGGATTCCATTTCTACCTTGACCATAGCCATATCATAATACCTAAGAGAAATTTCTCAATGGATGTTAATTGATATAGCAGTTCAGTCATACTTCATGTGCACTTTTATATTACAGGTTAATCTTTCATTAGGATATACAAAACTGTAAAGCAAGTAAACAGTTAAATACCCAACTGTCAGAGTAGTAATGGTAATTTCTATAATTCCATGCATTTTCCCAAAATGTTTTCATGCTGAAGGGAATATAACATGGAGCTTCAAGAGTGGATGAACTGGGATTAAATAAGGGAATTATATTTTAAAGGTAAGAAATTTTCACTATATTATTTATTCAACTGCAATGGGTTAGATATTATAGGAAGTAATAGTGACAAAATCATAAATAAGACATTGTTTATGCCATCAGGAACCTAGATCTGAATCCACTGGTATTTGTGCTTATATCATTATATTCAGTTACTTACAAATTTTGAATTTGAAATTTCAATATTCTGAAGTTCTGTTATAGGAACTACGTCTTTCTTACACACTATGTAAGCTCTAATGCATTGCAAAAATTTTGGCACATTTAAAAGATTAGCAAGTTTATGTGTAAAAAGAATGAATGAATAAATAAATATGTAAAACAGAGAATATACCACCTTTCTGTGATGTAGTGAAAATTAAATAAGAAAATTCAAAAAATTACTTAGTATAGGCATGTATATTAAGACAACTGAATTTTATAGTGATCATTAAAGAAATAGTAACATGATTAAAAAGGGGCACCAAGGTTGAAATGGAATGGTGAGCTCTCTGCTAGGGAGATAATGAAAGGTATAGAAAAGACTTCATAAAGTTGATCAAACTCAGTGTTGAAAGTATTTTACAGAAAGATGGTGCTAAAGGGTTTCCCTGGTTGAAAGGCCAATGTTATTAGCACAGGAAAATAATAGCCAAAAGACAAAGGCAAATCTTTTGTGTGCTAATATTATGGAGTTTAGTATGTGTCCAATATTATCTGATTTTAATTTTTAAATAATTAATTTGGCAGCAGAGTGAAGAATGTATTAGAGAAAGACAAACTTCAAAGAATAGAGACCAATTTTGACAGTCTTGTAGTAATTCAAGCACAATATGATAGATGCTTTAATTATCAGTAGCTCTAGGGATAGAAATGAAAGGCTAGATATGATAGATGATATGGAAGTTGAATCTATAAAACTTGGTGACTGAATGGGGTAAAGAACGAAGAATAGAGAGGTGTCTATTGTGAATGTAGGAAATAGAAAGTTATTGATAGCTTCTAACTAAATAGTGAAAGGACCAGATTTGTATCTTTAAAAATCATTCTGAAGAATGTATTTGGGAAAGGGAAAACAGGAGGTAACAAAGCATATTAAGAGACAAATGAAATGTTTCAGATAAAACTTGTTGGTAACCCAAAGTAATATAAATGAATAAAAGCAACATATTATAAATCTTTTGCTAAGACTTATCAATTCTCCTAAACTATTCAGCACTCCAAGTAATTCACATGGAAATGAATGGCAGAGTTAGACATGGTTACTAGAGATACATAAGGATGTATCTGTAATAACTTTCAATAGTTGGAGAAGAATCTGAAACTTTCAGGCATGTGTTCACTTTATACATATGTTTTCTCACTTGAAACTAATTACTTTGGAAGGGAAGGTACATGAAATGAAAAGCACAATTTCTTATTTTGGACCATGACTGACTACTTTACAAAAATTTCAAAGTAACAATAGTTATGTCGTAATACCTACATAAAATTACGAAAAATGTGTTTGACATTTTAAAGAACACTTTATTTATTTAGTAAACGTTATTGATCTCTTATTTTACATTAAGTTGTGTGTGTGTGTGTGTGTGTGTGTGTATCTGACATATGAATCATAAGGATATGGATACATGGACACCTATAATCTTGGAATCTGATACTCAGTACCAACATGTAGATGTAAATTTTTGTTCTCATTACTAATTTGGCTTACGCTTCAGGGAAATGGTTTTCCATAACAGTTGGTTTACACCAATCTTACAAAAGGGGATTGTGCCCAAATATCACAAAAATTTGTAAATTAGAGCTTAACCAGGTCCAAGTAAAAGCTCAACAGGCATGAAGTGTTTATATCAGCACTCACTTTTTCCTTTCTTCCATGAAAGCAGTATTTTGCAAAAGCATTGCTCCTTCAGAATGGGCACCAGAATAATAAGATATAGGGAAAAGAGCCGAAGCAGCAAACCACCAGTGGCTGACATGTAACATGAGCAAGAAACAAGTATCTGTTGTTATCATCTACTGACATTTAGGGGATATTTGTTACTACAGCCAAGCTGACTAAAAAACTTAGAAAGCAATAAAAGCAAAGATGGAATAACAGAAAAAAGAATAAAGACAGAGAGTACAAAAAAAAAAAAACAACTCTAAAGATTTTTCCATGTGAAAAGAAACTGTCAACTCTAAAGACACTTGGGACAGAAAAAAAAAATTATTTTATTGTAGTAGAGAACTGAGCATATTAAAATACTGATCTGATATAAGATGTTGTTAAGGAGAAGATATTGAACATACAGGAGAAGGAATAATCCAGAGAGTGAGGTCCCTGAGAAAGTGGCATGAGATAAAGTTCAGAGCAGAGATAGAAGGGTTCTCTTTAAGTGAACATGTTTTCCCTTATCACTCATGATCAAGAGGAAATGCTGCGTGCAAATGCAGGTAAGTAAGTGGGTGAAAAGGCAAACTCACTGTTTACTGACACTTTCAACTACTACCACAATCACAGTATTTTGGGGCCAGATGTATAGGTTTTCCACAGCAAGCTACTCTAACACTAATTGTCTGGAATTAGTGCAGAGCCCGTAGGTTAATGGCTCACTCCCACATGATTGCCTCCCTCACCCCCCATCTCAGACATCAATCGCAAGTATTAAATCCCCAGGTTTCTCATAACTTCTGTCCAACTTGACTACAAATTAGAGGTTTAGGTCCTCTCCTTGAATTTGATCATTTGCTAGAACACCTCACAGAACTCAGGGAAAGACTTGTTTCCATATCCCAGTTGATTATATTATAAAGGTTAGATAAAGGGCACAAATGAACAGCCAGAAGAAGGACTACATAGGGTCTGGAAGGGTCCTAAGCACAGGAGCTTCTATTCCGGTGGAGTTGAGGTGTGCTAACTTCCTAGCACATAGATATGTTCACCAACCTGGAAGCTCTCTGACCCCCATACTTCTGGAATTTTTATGGAGCCTTTCTTACATAGGCATGATTGATCATTAACACAGTCTCCAACCTCAATTCTTCCCTTCCCAGAGGATGTGGAATGGAGCTAGAAGTCCCAAGCTTCTTATCATAGTTTGTTCTTTCTGGTAACTGATTCCCATCCTGAAGTTACCTAGGAGGTCACCAAGAGTTGCCTCATTAGAACAAAAGACACTTACAACATGGGAATTTCCAAGGGATTTGGGAACGCTGTGTCAGGAACCAGCATCAAGGACAAAATATAAGAACAAAAGATACTCCTAGTGCTCTTATCACTTTGGAAATTACAAGAATTTTAGAAGCCATGTGCCAGAAATTGTATATATATATATATATATATATATATATATATATATATATATATTAGTTGTACTGTTGGATATATATATATATATATATATATATATATATATATATATATATATATATCCAACAGTACAACTAAAGACACTCACAAAAGAGGATTTCCAGAACTGCTTCAGAAAGTGGCAAGAATGATGGGAAAAGTGTGTTCAGAGTGAGGGGGAGTATTTTGAGGGGGATTAATGGCAATGTGTTTTTTACTGTAATAAATTATTTATTTATTTATTTATTTATTTATTTATTTATTTATTTATTTTTTGAGGGCAGTGTCACTGGCCCTCATATGTGGGACCCAAACTGGGGCCACTCGCTTCCCCAGCCAACGCTTAACCACCACTCCACTTGGCCAGCCCTGTAATAAACTTTTAAATTTAAACATTCACTATGTATATTGGGTTATTGGAAAAGTCATGACACATTTTTGTAATGAGCACCATAGAAAACCAATATTCCCAAAAAATGTATATACATTTTAAGAGATGTTATCTATCCTCAAGCAGTAGTTCGCCATAATCAGAAGTGTCTGAATGCTGAAGTGCATGCACTTTGAGCACCTCTTGTTACTGCAGAAGTCAAACATGACTTGTATTCATCTTTTGTTATCAGTATATATTGAGTATTACAACTTTAATAGTTTTTTCCTTTCTTACAATGTGTATACATTTTTTGGCATCCTCTGTATTTAAATTGTAATATAATTTCACAGGAAGGAAAACAGAAGTTCAGGGATTTTTCAATGAAGAGGTGGGGACAGCTGAGGCTATGAGAAGGCAAGATGGGAAGAAATCCCCAGTTTGAGAAAAATGGAGAAGTATTAATATAATAAAACATAGATATTTGGCTAGGGAATATATAGAAGAAATTCTAGACATTATTGAGGAAACATATTAATTTGGAGACATTGATTTATAGAGGGAAAATACGTCACACGTCTGTGCACTGTTTAGATATCCAGGAACTGTCCAGAAAATCACAACTCAACCCAAGACTCTAGGTTTCATGTTTTGCCAGGATAGTGTAATTGAAAGGCAATGATACAAAATCTCAGGGGATATTGGGATAGAAGCATTAAAGTAATGAAAATGGTATTTAAAACTGAAGAAAGACAAGAGGAATAAAGACTCTAACAATATAGAAAAAGAAAATAGAGCAAGGAGTGGGCATCCCTTATGAGTTCAATGAAGAAGATATTTGAAGTAATTAAATAAAAGTGGGTTATAAGAAGTTGTGGCTATAGGACATTTAAATAGGCAAAATGACTTAATTTAAATAAATGAGTTCCTACTGATATTTCCACCTTTTCTGTAGAGTAGTATCTGATGTCTATTCAGAAGTTCCCCCTCAATGTCACTTCAGGGAGCTCCTTACTCAGCTATTGTGTAAAGTCAACTAAGATGTCAATTTTAAAAACCTACTAAAAAGAACTCCAAACCAACTGGAGTGTTCTTTTTAAAAGCTGTCTATTACTATTGATTTCCACTTCTTTCAAACACCGTATAAGTTTTCCTGATGAGAAGAAGTAGATTAGCTTGGTTCAATTTTAACTTTGATGAAAAACTGAATAACATACCAGAAACAAAATAAAAAGCAACTTAGTATGTTTGCTGTAATTGACTTTATCACTCATATTTTTCTTGACACGTTGCCAAGATTAAAAGTAAACATGCTGACATCCTTGGATCCTTTCTTTGATCACAGGCATGAAATTTCTATAGGAGATAATCACAGGGAGCCCACTTTTCCATTCTTCTTGACCTCGAAAATCCAGAAGAAGTCACTGAAACTTAGGACAGTACTAAATTGGGCTCATATTGAGAAAACTATTTTAAAGCTCATTTGCCAGGGAGAAAAACTTTGAGGTTTAAAGATAACCTTCTATCATCTTCCATTCTTTTGCAATAATGTGTTTTCCACCTCCCTGCACATAATGTTTCCCCAATTTCAGTCTAAAAGTGTTCAATCTATAGTGAAGCCTTTTTGAGAGGGCAAGGGGGAGAGGTTAAAAAAAGATCTAAGAAACCACAGAAATCTATTTAAACCTAGGCCTAACACCCATCTTTAATATTGGAGGTCTCTGTATGACTCTTCCATTATGATGGTTTTTTGATGGGTTTTAAAAGACACAAAGATAAAAATAACTTACAGTCCATATTTCAAAATCTAGGAAATATCCTGGTATATTTAAAACAGTTATTATTTTTTATTAATTGGGACAGAAGATATAGTACTAAGAAGAATTCATCTGAAAAGCTTATTTTAGCTACTAGCCATAATCTTGTCTACCACTAGCTCTTTTGTTAAAACTATTATACTTGGAAACAGAATCCAGCTTTCTTATTTTAGTCTCTCATCTCAAGGCAGGGATGAGTAAGAAAAGCAAGAACTAACCAAGAATTTAAAAACAAGAGTAATGATCTTTTGTTTAATAATATCAAGATGTCATCAGTCTGAATGTTTATAAGATCTCCAGATGCCTGTAGTCATAAATTCACTAAAAGATGACAGGTATAAATGATAGGTAAATAGGTAAGTATGTAGGCAGGTGAGTGGATGGAGGGAGGGAGGGATAGATGGATGTATGGATGGATGCACAGACAAGTGGGTAGGTTTTGAATTATAAAGCTCTCTTCAACTCTCAAACACCTCTCACCTTGTTTTAGATTTATGTGCTTCCTGCTTGTTTGTTTTCATCTGGCTTTTTATCATTGGTCTTCTCTCTTTTGCTCCCATCCTCTTTCTACAATTCTTGGTCACACAATAAACACTATCCTCTTCTGTTTCCACAGAACCCCACTAATCAAAGAATGTTTTCCATGCCAAACTTTCACTACCATCAAAGTTATCACCTATACTATGTCCTACCAGCCTAATATTACCTCTCTTGCTGGGCTTTATATTTGTGTCTCTCTTTCATCTCCATATTTCTCATCATCACTGTATCTCTCTAGGGAGAAACTCAAATTCTTTGTATTTAATTATGCTAAACAATCTTTGACTTAGCCTCTTTCATCTAGACTAGGAGCTGTAGTCGAGATGGAGAAGAATCCATCAAAGTGCTGTCCTAAACAACAGAACCATCTAACACCAACGTTATTTTAACACTCATTTATAAGGCATTCATATTTTTTCAGTTGCCATTTATTTGTACTATTACTTAAGCATTGAAAGTTGACAATCTAATAGGGAAAGCCAACTGTGTATACAGGTTTGACAAAGAAAGTAAATCACTGCTGCTACATTGTGACAAAACTGCCTAAAGCTAATTTCAAATACTAAGTGTAGATAATGATTTGTTATAAGAGGTCCATAGTGTTAAAAGCAGAATGTTTATAAATGCATCCAGGTCAACACATATCCAAACATCTGGATTAAAAATAAAAATAAGTGTAACATACGGTAAGCAACTGAAATTTTTCCAGCTGCTTCAAAGCAGTTTCTTGGGGTTAACGTCAATAATTTTCTTTCAATCTTGCCCATTTTGTCCTAGCCCTCCCACATAGTTCAAACCAAATCAGTACTTCTTCACAGCAAGCAGGCCCTTGAAAAAGGAAAATAAGTCTATTTAGAGAGCACATGGACAAAAGGGAAAAGTGGAAGTAATGTCAGGTATCCAGCTTCCCAACATCTCATGCCTGAACCCTGAGCGGAAGATTTACACAGGTTTCCCACTCAGAACCAATGCACTTCCATGTTTTCCATGGCTCACAGGACATACTGCTGCTTTATGCATCCTGGTTTTGCTGTTTCAGCAAAAGCTAAAGAAAAGTGTTTGGGTATCAGCAGAGCCTCTCAACAAGATGGAGGTAAGTGCCTCTCTGGTAGCACCAATTCACAGCCTGGACTTTGGGATTCTGTAGTGCCTCTCCTCTCAGTTCCTCTCCATCAGTGCTTAACCAGCTTCTCACTGCTCCCCCTTTCCAAAGCAGGATCACATTTCTCATTTATTTATGCTCCCAAAACTCTGTCATAAGGATAAGGATGTGGATATTACTGGATCAACTTCTTTGTCTATCCTACTGACTGTCTGACCCTAGGACATAATACAACTAGCTTCCCCGACCCCTGTCCAAGGGATAAAACCGTATACAAAATAAGAGTCAAACATAGGATCCTAAGTTTAAATAATTATCAATAGAACTTATATATATATATATATATATATATATATATATATATATATACAGTATTAATAACTATATGTTTTCTAGTATTCAGGTTTCTTTGTACTCAGAAACACATTACTTAAAATGCAAATGTTTAATGTTGCATAAAAGGAAATCTCTAAGCAATGTCTTAATGATCAATTTTACCTAAATCTTGAAACGTTATTATAGCAGTAATGGAATGTTCTTGCAGTGATATCTGCATAGCCAAATTTTCTTTCTACTATGTCAGGATTTTGTCTCTCCAGGCACTAAAAACAATGCAGCTTAGTTGCTTTTTAGTATAATTTTTCTTACAATATTAGGTAAGTGTAGCCCCATCCAAAATCCTAGAACTTCTAGAGGATAGTGGTTGGAAGGAAATGAGAACCACCAATACTGAAAAAACGAAAACCACCAATTCTTGAAAATGCATTTTGATTGGATATTGCCCAATTCAACATGTACTCCACTTTTGAGCATGCTTAGCAAAGAATTAGTGTCAGCAACAATGCTAAGATATCAGCATCATTTACACACATGCTCCCCAATAAGCCATCCCCAGACTGAAACTAGCCCTTCATGTTCAACATTACGACAAGAATATTAATTTAAGTAGAAGCAGCATAGCCTAGTAGAACTGACATGTTAAAACATAAGTTTTAAACCCTTGGTTACAATAAGCCTCCAGATTCTCATTTGTAAAACAATGATAATAAGAGTATAAATCTCACAGAAGTTTTGGGAGTATTAGATAAGCTATTGCAAGTAAAGCACTGAATAAAGTAAAAGGGCAAATACTAAAAAAAAAAAAAAAAAAACAATGCTTCGGTGGTAGCTATTCATTAATATCTTGTTGCCTTTCCGTTAAATTGGCACTGGGTGAAAAGCAGTGTATAAATAACATAGAAAAAGCAAGTAGAATTTATATATTTGTGAGAACATTTAACATTTTTTTCATTAACATCATTCCAAGATCAATGACCTACAGGAATCAGTAATATTTTCAGTCTATTACATTTTCCTTTGTTGATATCTCCTTGTGTGAAATCCTATATTACTATAAAAACAGCTGTCTACCCATGTTTGGTAAACTCTGTTCTGACATAGAGTATTGCTACTACTATTTCATAAGGCCATTAATTCATTGTAATAACCATTCAAGTGAATTTAATATAAATAAATAAATAAATAAATAAATAAATAAATAAATAAAACTTGGGTACCTGGGTGAGCAAAGAGCTATATGAAAATGGGAGGGTCTGCAAGTCTACAATATTTAAGCACAAGACTAAAAAAAAAAACAAAAAAAAACAAAAAAACATCCAAAGATGTTGTATGCTTCTCCTGAAAATGTCAACCTATTTTGATTAATTCTCCTAGGCATACTTAACAAAATAAAAACAATAGAAAAAGTAAAGATGTTTCATGACATTGCAGACTCAATGTTACAGTAATATCAACATGCTGGAAGAGTAAAATATACACCAAAATGATATAACTGCATGATAAATAACTCTTCTGTTACAAAGAAAACATAGATACTGATAAATTTCAGAAATTAAAATCATAATTACAGAAGAAATAGTGTGAACTGCTAATAAAGACATGAAGCAATGACGAAACTCATTTTTAAGAGAGAAATCCAAATAAAAACAATGTGATATAATTTCATAGCCACCATATTTGCAAAAATTAAAATGCTAGATAGCATAAATTATTAAAGTGAGCATGGGAATATGGAAATGTTCATACAGTACAATGGTAATGTAGAATGTGTAGCTATTTTGGAGAGCAATCTGACAGTACTCGGTCAAATTCAGTACAGAAATATCTGAGAACCAGCAATCCTGAGTTTACATCAAAGAGAAATTGTCATCAGGTCCAAAAGGGATGATTACTACAACATTGCATATCACAGCAGAGGGAGCTGGGGGCCATTTGGAAGGCCATTGCTGGGAAATGACTATAAAAACAATGGATGTAAACCATGGAACACTAGAAGGTTGTGATAAGCAATGGGCTAGATGTAAATATAATTTAAATAGTTCATATAAACATTGCTGTGTAAAATAACTGTAAGATCAAAATGAGATCTATAGCACAATTTGTAAAATAAAAATATACACCTATAAAATAACATGTATTTTCCAAGAATACACACACATAATAAAAGGATACAAAATAAATACATTAGAATGATTACCTTTCCAGGATGGTGGTGGGGCAGACAATATGAAAAGAAATGGAGATATAAGAGGCTTTAAAATACATTAAAAAGGCTGTTCTACATTTCTATTGTTCCACAACAAATTACCACAATTTTAACAGTTAAAACTATGAAAATTTATCATCTCACAGTTCTTGTAGGTCAGAAGTTCAGACAGGGCTCAAATGGATTCTCTGCTCAGGATCTCACAAAATTGAAATCCACTTGACAGGTTGGGTGAGGGTCTTATCTGAGTCTCAGAGTCCTCTTTTGAGCCAATGTGGTTTTTGGAAGAAGTAATTATCTTTACAGTTGTAGAAGTCATGAACTACACACTTAAGCCCATAAGTAGAATGTCTCTGATGCTTCACTTTCTTTTAAAGGCACACCTGAGTAGATCAGGCTCAAACAGAACAATCTCCCCTTTGATTAATTCAAAATTACTTGATTATTACAGGGGATCCAAGATGGTAAAGTAGATAATTGCTGTGCTTGCCTTCTCCCATGACTACATTAAAATTACAACTAAATTACAGAACAATCAACCTGGAGAACCATTTGAAGTGTAGCTGAACAGAAGTTCTATAACTAAGGATATAAAGAATAAGCTACATGAAGACTGGTAGGAGGGATAGAAACATGTAACAGGCAGCTCCACACTTGCCTGTGGCAGTTGAAAATTTGGAGGTATAACTCAGGTGCAGAGAAGGGACCCTAGGCCCACACTAGACTCCCCAGCCCTGAATACCAGAGTGGGGAGAAGGAGACCCCAAAATATCTGGCTCTAAAAAACAGTGGGGAACCAACTGTCATGGTGAGATGGAAGGCTGTGGGAAACCCAGACATCCTCTTAAAGGTCCTCCATACCAGGTCCTGCTTGTAGGCATCCATCCTGGGATCTGATGGAGGGACAGTGACTCAGGAGGCATCAGAGACATACAGGGAGAGACTGAGTTGTGTCGCTTCTGGATGAGGACTGGAGGGACAGTCACCATTTTCCTTTTGCAGTACCCTCCTCACATGCAGCCAGCAGGTGGGTGCTATCTTCCCTGTGTTGAGCACACCCCAACAAGGCAAAATATGAATCTGCATTGGCCTGTGAACATCATTTGTTCATTCCACTGGATACACCCTGGTGACTCCCTGGGACCTTGCCCTACCCAACCTGCTCATCCCCTGAGACATTTTTTCAGCAAGCAGCCAGCTTCACACACAGTGCACTCTTTTCTGGACAACGCTCATGGGTCTGTGGGCCCCAGGCAGGCCGCAGGTAGTCTCAGTGTGTTTTGAGACATTTGCTGAGTAGCTCCAGGCTCAGCAATGATGCCAAATCAGAATCTACATTAATCTGTGAACACTCATACAACCCTGATGACTCACTGAGACCCCTCCTCAACCAATTACCTAACCATTCAGGTTCTATCAGTAATTGAGCCTTTATGAGACCTGGTAGGCAACAGTAAGTCTAAGGGTGTCCTGGGCTTTATACAGAGCTAACCCAGGTCTGGTAATAGTGGCAGTCATTCTCGGTTCACAGCATGGCCTCTTCTCATGCCTCCAGGCCCAGTACAGGGAGCAACCAACCTGGGATTGCTTTGTAGCTCCTGCTAGGTAGTTCCTGGTAAGCCACAGACAGTGGTTAACCTGGACCTGCACCAGAGTCCCTCCCAAGAGTTTCCAGCCAGCATACCTGGAGGTTCACTTAAGACCACAGCAGAGCACCACCCAATTAGCCCCACAAGCAGCACACCAAAACAGGGTTTCAGTAGGCCCCAGAGCCCACTGGGGTGAGTCCTGCTCAGCAGGATAAGACTCCCACACAAAAGCCCATAAGCTGAGGATGTGGCCAAATGCCACAGCCAGTCAGCCTGAGGGTCACTCACACCCACTAATACGCCAATAGCAATCAGGGCTCAAATATAACAGGAGGGCACACACAACCCACACAAGGGACACTACTGGAGCACATAGAAGAGGTGACCAGAGAGAATGTGCCACCCATAGGGCACCTACTACATAGGTCACCAGGCCAAGAAGACTGGGAGACATAGCAGATCTACCTAATAGATAGAAACAAACACAGAGCGGCAGCCAAAATGAGAAAATGAAGACATACATTCCAAATGTAAGAACAGGAGAAAACTCCAGAAAAAGGACTAAATGAAGTGGACACAAGCAATCTACCAGATACAGTGTTCAAAACAATGGTTGTAAGGATGCTCAACGAACTTAGTGAGAACTTCAATAAATAGATAGCAAGCATAAAAAGGAACACTGAAATAATAAAAAAAAGACCAGTCAGATGTAAGAATACAATAACTGAAATGAAGAATGCACTAGAAGGAATCAGCAGCAGACTGGATGAGCAGAGGATTGAATCAACGATTTGGAAGACAAGGTAGCAGAAAAAACCCAACTGGAACAGCAAAAAGAAAAAAGAATCCAAGAGAGAGATAGAAAGAGAGAGAGAGAGAGAGAGAGAGAGAGAGAGAGAGAGAGAGAGAGAGAGAGAGAGAGAGAGAGAACAGTTTAAGAGACTTCTGGAACAACATCAAGCATAACAACATTTATATGAGAGGGATACCAGAAGAAGAAGACAGGAAGCAAGGGATCAAGAACCTATTTGAAGAAATAATGACTAAAATCTTTCCTAACCTGGTAAAGGAAATAGACATACAAGCCGAGGATATGCAGTGAGTCCCAAACAAGATGAATTCAAACAGGTCCACAGAAGGACACACCATAATTAAAATGCCAAAGATTAAAGACAAAGAGAGAATCTTAAAAGCAACAAGAGAAAAGCAATCATTTTCCTACAAGGAAGCTTCCATAAGACTGTCAGCTGATTTCTCAACAGAAACTTCTCAGGCCAAAAGGGATTGGCATGAAATATTCTAAACGATTAAAAGTAAAGACCTACAAGGGCCGGTCGAGTGGCTCAGTTGGTTAAGAGCTCGCTCAAGAATGTGAGCTGAGCTCTGAGCAATGGCAGTTCGATGCCAGCCCAAGCTGAGTTGCCGTAGAGCTGCCAACAGGTGGCAGGATGGCTCAGCTAAAAAAAAAAAGAAAAGAAAAGAAAAGTAAAGACCTACAACCAAGATTACTCTACCCACCAAAGCTATCTTTTAGAATCTAAGGACAAATAAAGAGCTTACCAAACAAGAAAAAGCTAAAGGAGTTCATCACCACCAAACTAATATTATGAAAAATGTTAAAAATAAAAATGATCAAAATATGAACAATAAAGTGGAAATAATTATATATCCATTAACAATTTCTTTAAATGTAAATGGATTAAATGCTCTAATCAAAAGACATAGGGTGGCTGACTGGATAAAAAAAAATAAGGCCTGTTTATATGCTGCCTACAAGAGACTCAGTTCAGGTTGAAAGATATAAACAGACTGAAAGTAAAGTGGTGGGAAACAGATATTTCATAAAAATGAAAAAAAAAATAAAAAAATAAAAAGCTGGAGTAGCAATACCTATACCAGATAAAAATTAACTTTAAAACAAAGGCTATAACAAAAGACAAAGAAGGATCCTGGAATCACACTTATATGCATATTTATGTGAAGAAACTCAAAGGCACTATTCAAAAAGACATGCATCCATATGTTCATTGCAACACTATTTAAAATAGTCAAGATATGGAAGCAACCTAAGTGCCCATCAATAGATGATTGGGTAAAGATGAATTGGTACATATATACAAAACAATTTACAATAGCTAAGACTTGGAAACAACCAAAATGCCCGTCAGTAGATGACTGGATTAAGAAACTGTGGTATATTTATACAATGGAGTATTACTCCGCTATAAAGAAGAATGAAATCGTGCCATTTGCAATGATATGGATGGACCTAGAGACTATAATGTTGAGTGAAATAAGTCAGTCAGAGAAGGACAAATACCATATGATCTCACTTATATGTGGAATATGAAAAACTGTATGAATGAGCAAAGTAAACAGAAACTGTCTCATAGATATAGAGGAAAAATCAGGGTTGCTAATTTGTAGAGGAATGGGGATGAGGGAGAAGGGGAAGGCATTAGACAGCAAAAATAGGCAACTACAATATTGCCACTGGGATATGAAAATCAGTTTGGGGAATATAATTAATAATGTTGTAAATATTCTGTGGAATGTCAGATGATCATAGGTCTTGTTAGGGAGACCATTTCATGGATGGAGTAGAGGTTTGATCACTGCACTGTATTACTAAAGTGGAGGTGGTATACCTACTGTAATTGAATATATATAGATAGTCACGGGATGTGGATTATACTGTGGAAGAGAGTCAGAGGAAGAGTAATAGATATATATGATATGGGGGGGTGTGGGGTGGTGTATTGGGGGTCGGGGGGTTGTCACTTTGAGGGGTAAAATGTATAACTATTGCACTGTGTTGTACACCTGAAACTAATTAAAAATAAAATATAAAAAAAAAATAGAATCTTATTCAGTTATAAAAAGAAAATAATGAAATCTTGCCATCTGCAACAACATAGATGGACCTAGAGGATATTATTCAAAGTGAAATAAGTAAGAGAAAGATAAATACCATATGTTTTCATGTTTATATGTGGAATCTAAAGGTCAAAATAAATGAACAAACAAAACAGAAACAAACTCAGAGAATATTTTGATGTTTGCCAGATGGGAGGGGTTTTGGGGAATGGGTAAAAAAGGGAAAGGGATTAAGAAGTACAAATTGATAGTTAGAAAATGGTCAAGGGGATGTAAAGTACAGCATAGGGAACATAGTCAATAACATTGTATAATTATGTATGGTGTAAGATGGGTACTATATTTATCAGGGTGATCACTTAGTAAGTTATAAAAATGCCTAATCACTATGCCTTACACTGAAAACTAATATTACATTGTTGTCAACTATAATTGAAAAAGAAAAATATTAAAAAGAAGAGAAACAAATTATATGCTTTTGAAAAGCACTTTAAGAAACTATCATTATTATGTATATGTCTACATAAGCATTCAGATAAATTATTAGAATTAGTAAGTTTTTATTTATTTTAATATTATTTAAAATAAATTATTTTGATAAAAGTAAAATTATAGATTGAATTTTTTTATATAAATTGTATTTTATATAGTAACCACAAGAAGGCAGAAAAGTAAGTAATTTTAAAAAGTTGCCATTTGTAATAACTACAAAATATGAGGCACCAATGAAAAGTTTTGAAAAGACATATATGAGAAAAATAAGCATTTTTATTGATATACATTAAGAAGATCTAAATAAATTGAGAGATATACCAAGTAAGACAGATTATTAGTATAAATTGATTTGGAGCCTGAAGAAAAATTCTAAAAAAAAAAAAGTCCAAGCACATTTTCTTGATTTAGCTTTCCTTTCTTCCCTCCTTCCTTCCTTCCTTCCTTCCTTCCTTCCTTCCTTCCTTCCTTCCTTCCTTCCTTCCTTCCTTTTCTTCTTTTGGTGGAAGATGATAAGCTCAATCAAATACATGTGAAAGAATGAAGGATAAAGAAAAGCCATGAGACTTATTAAGAGGAGGATTTTATGGTGGGAGAAGATTGAAAATCATATTCTATTTGATACCGAGTCATTTTTATATTACTATGATGTGGTATTAAATTAAGGGTAAACCAGATAGACCAGTAAAACAGAAGAAGGCACCCACTAGCAAATGAATACACACACATTCTCCAAGATCACAGATGTCATAGAGAAGAATATTTAATAAAAGTACTACTAGTTTTAAAGTTCACAATTTTAAAGAAATCAATAAAGGGTAGTGTTGATGTTCTAATCGTATTCTTTCTAAATTCTGACTATCCCACCAACCTGTAACCCAGTCCCAAAAACTGCAGTAGACCCATATTCTGGCTCTCTCCTTCCACACAAATTTACCAACAAATAATATGTCTTTCTTATCCTCACATTTCTGACCTTTTGGAGAATTTTCCTTCACTGTAAGCCAGCCATGAGAAGAGCAAAAATGCAGCAGTCATCTGCTTCCATGTTACACCATATTACCATGCAGATCCATCAATATATTAAGCTCATAATTTTTATTCCCCCTTCTATTAACTAGTTAGAGGATGCCTCATCAGGCTTTAAATGTGAGTTGAAGGAGAGGTGGTGGAAGCACATATGATTGGATTTTGAGCCAACAGCTTATATTATTTATCAATGCCTTGCATTTATTAATATCTACTTGGGGCCAGACTTGTACACATTGTTTTCATTTCACAATGCAATGCTATTTTGCACCTCTGGTTATATATTTCACTAAACTACATAATAACAACTTCAGGCAGTTCAGGCTTAAAGTACCATGGTCTGGTGTTGAGTTCTCTTCCACAGCCAATGGAGAATAGCTTGGCCCAAGAGGCAGGGAACTTGTATTGCAGATGTTCTTGTTCTAGTCCTCCTCACTCCCCTAGGCTAGGAACTTATGACTTATCTAGAAAGTGAGTCAGAGAAGCTCACCACAAATTCTGGTGATATGATGTCTCCCAAATCTTATGAGGCCTACCAAATACCATGTGTCTATCTTTATGGTAGGCAATGTAAAGTGCAACAATTTTTTTCTGTACTTGAGAGGGGACATCTCAACATAGCTCAAATTAATGAACACTAGAAATTTCACCCATGTGATTTTACAAGTATATAATCTACTCTCTAGAATTCATGTCTCTTATTAAGGCAGAGTCCTTAGTTCTTCATAGTCACCAGTTCTGTGGTATGATAAAGATGTCTACAAATGTTTTCACATTCCTCCCATTAAGATGTGAAATCTAATTCCCTTATTCTTGAATCTAGAGGCTTTGATAACTGACTTGCAACAGAAGTGAGGCTGTATGACTTCAAGGCTAAATGAGAAGATTCAGAACTTCTGCCTTGGACCCTTGAAATGTTCATCCTTTGTCACTTCCCCTTGGAACAGTCCCCTCAAAATCCACTTGCTATGCTCTAAGAAAACCAAGTCACTGAAAAAGTCATGTGTAGGCACTTGGTTGACAGCTGCAGCTGAGTTGCCAGCTGATAGTCAATATCAACTGTCTGCCATGTAAATGAGCCATCTTGGATGTCCAGCCCAGGCAGGCTTTCAAATGGCTAAATACGCAACCAAATTATGTGTGTACCATCTGAGGAACCTCAAGGCAGAATCACACATTCAAACCACACTTCCCAGATTCCTAATTTCCAAAACTGTCAACAAAATAAAAACGATTCCTTTTAGCTGTTAAGTAATGGGAAATTTGTTATGCAGTAACTGATAACCAAAGAAAGGTCTAATTAACATAGCATCATCAGATATTCTCTGGGATATCATCAATATCAAGTTATCCCCAGATTATATTATGATAGAAAGCAGAAGACTTGATGAGGCCCTGAGGCAAGAAATAAATATATACTTTGTCACTGCCATGTAAGGGTAAAGTGATTCTGATTTTCTTTAATTATATAGATGGATGGAAAATTATTCGCCAAGGAAACAGTTTTATTTAAGTTATTAGTGGCTGTGCTTGTTTGTGCCACTAAAGCTACAACAATTGGCAATGTAACTGTAATTAGCAAAACCATCTGTTTACATTTGTCATAATCTATAGTATTGGTTCTCAAAATGTGGCCCCCAGATGACTTTGGATGTGGAAACATGTCTTAGGTAATATACAAAAACACAAATCAGAAATAAATATATGACATGATTAAAATGTATAATCTTTCATAAAATTATATCACTGAAAAACATAAAAAGAAGTCACACAAGTGAAGATACAAGCATATTTCCATCTAGAATATAAAAAATTCTTTCAAATAAATAAGAAAAAACAAACAATGCAAATTACCCAACCACCCTCCAAAAATGGTCACAAAGCATGAACAAGCATTTCACAGATTAACATGCATGAAAGGCCAATAAACACTTGAAAAGATGCTCAATCTCATTAACAGTTAGGAAAATTAACATTAAAACCACAAATAACATTTCACATCCTTTAGAACAGCAAAAATTAAAAGTGTGACAATACTAAGTATGGACAAGAATGCAGAGTAACAAAGTTCATAATATAAGCTGTCAGTGGAAATGAAAGCCAATCCAACCCCTAATTCCATCACAAAATTTTTCAATGACCTTGTTAAGATTGAATGTGTGCCCTCATGACCCAGAGTCTGCATTTGATAAAGCAGAAAAGCTTGTGCACATAAACACAGAAGTCATGTATAAGAATTTCATGGCAACATTGTTTTAAAGAGCAAGAAACTAAAAACAACTCAATATCCATGGTCTGGAGACTAAATAAATCATGATATAGTCACAGAAACCAATATTATGTAGCCCTAAGAAATGAGCAACTACAACTACACACCCAACATGGATGAATGTCAGGAATATAATGTTGATGAATAAGCAACTCTCATCAAAATACACATCATATTATATAATTTACATAAATTTTAAATATGCAAATAAAAACACCATATAATACTTAGCCATTTGAAATTACCAGTTTTAGGTGAAAACTTGAAATTCCACATGGTTCAAATTCATATAAATAAATATAGCAATTTATAAAGAAAGGCAATAAAGTAATTAATACAAAATTCAGGATTTATTTATTCACAAACTTGGTATGTGTGAGTTGATGAAGATGGAGCAGTCAACAAAACAGTTCTCAAAACCTGTTCTCATGAACCATTCATTTTAGTGGGGAGAGGGAACAATAAATAAATTAAGGTCAAGTGGTGAATAATCTATGGAAAAACAGAAACAAAGCAGATAAGGCAGATTTGGTGGGCTTGTAGGAGGTAGGATAGCTATTTCGCACAGAGGTCACAGAAGATCTCTCTGATTAGGTACAATGTGAGGAGAAATCTGATGAAGAAGGAATTCAATGGCTCCTGGGAAATGACATTATTGGGAGATGGGAATCAGAGGCAAATGTCATGAAAAGGGTATGCTTGGATCATTCTGAGAACAGCAAGAATTTCTATGTAGCTGGGACAGAGTAGATTGGCACTGGGGTGATAAATACGAGGTGAGAGAAGAAGCTGGAGACCAGTAGGGCCTATAAGCCTTATAAGGACTTTGTCTTTTACTCTGAGTTAGATGAAAAGAGGCTGGAGAATTTTGAAGAAAGAAATGATGTGATCAGTTTTCAGTTTCACAAGGATCACTCTAGATGCAATATGGAGAAGAGATTAAGAGGAAAAAGGAAAAGATGGAAAATTAATTAGGAAGCAACTAAAAAATAATCCCGGCAAGAGAAAATAGTGGCATGGAACTAGGAGGGACCCCTGGAGGTAGTGAGAATTAATTCTGGGCCTAATTTTGAAGGTAAAAATCAATGTCCTGAACTCACCAAATGTGGATTATGAGAAAAGGAGGAGTCAAAGAGACTCCAAGATGCTTGGAGTAAACATCTGGAAGAGCTGGGGAAAATGTAAGCTATGGAAGTGAGACAGTGGTGGGTAGGGCATGAGGTTTCGGTTTTGGATATATTAAATCTGAGATGGCTATTAATCATCAAAATAGAGAAGTTGAGTACAGAATTAGATGTAGAAGTCTTGTGTTCAAAGCAAATTTGTTGGCTGGCAATTAAAATATGGAAAACGTCAAGGTAATTAGTATTTTAAAAAGATAAGTCTGCATTAGATCACCTGGAAAGTGACTGTAGATGGAGAAGAGAGGAGGACTGAGGACTAAGACTTTGGAGCATTTCAGTGCTTACTGGTCTGGAGAGGAGACAGAGCCAGTAAAGATTTAGGAGAGCAGTAAGGTAAGAAGAAATCAAGCAAAACTGGAGTCCCTGATGCCAAGAGACAAAGTGTCTCAAGAAAGAGGTGCTTACCTGTGGTATGGAGGAAGATAGAAATAAGATCACAGGATGATGGAGAATTGCTTTAATGATACTGATGATGTTTGATTTCATCATTTGGATGGTTCACAGTAGTAATCACGTTATTATATGTTACAGCATATATTATTACTTTGTTATATAATAAATCACAATAAAAAAATGAAAGTAATTTAAAAATTCATTGCCAAGTGAAAAACATCATGGTATAGGAGATAAAGTGAAATAATTGTTTTGTTAGGTTTCTATAGAAACAATCCACCGTGTTAGGCTTATATTGTGAAACAAAGGAGAGATGTACATTAATAGTTGAACTTGAACCCAGTTCTAGAAGCTATGCAACAGATATATGTATATGCTACCCAAAACTTATTACTTCTATTTAACCAGTATCAAATTAGTGATTATAACCCATAGCAAAAAGTTATATATTCTACCTTTTAGAAAAGCATGATATGTTAGGCCATATATAAATAACTGATTTTTCGAAATTATTTTTATAAAACATGCTGAAAATCTTTACAATAAAAGCTGAAAAGTTAATAAAACAACAATAAAAATGAAGCCTTTTGGGTTTATTCATTCATCTTATAAATACACAAGAGGAAAAAACATCATTTCCTCTTAAGAATATAAAACTCATTTTGAAAACTTTACCTCCTTAAGAAACAATAATTCATTAGAAACACATTTCCAATGTTGCATTTCCCCTTGTTTTAATATAACAAACCCCATAAAAATTTATCTTGTGCTTTGAAAACTCCTTCAGCAATGAGAGAATAAAGAATTCTATTATAGATAGGCTTTCTGTGCCTGAGTACATACTTAAAAATGATAAGAAGCAGTTCTTTTGCCTGACACATAATTGGAAAAGGGTCAAGTCAAGGAGTAGGAGAGGGAGAGCCAAAGGTAGATACCACATGGCTAGCAGGTCAACACTAAGACTGCTTACTCATTTATTACCAAAGTTAAACAGCACAGCACCAGCCAGCAGCAATCTCTCTCTCTCTCTCTCTCTCTCTCTCTCTCTCTCTCTCTCTCTCTCTCTCTCTCTCTCTCTCTCTCTCTCTCTCGTTCTTTCACAGAGATCTCTCAGCTGTAGCTTCTTGCACCTGTCTGGAAGAATATGATGAAGCTGATTATATATTGTAATTGACTTCCATTAAATGTTGAAGATTTTCTAAAGTCTTATTGGAATGTACATCAGGGAATTCATTTCAGAAGGAGTGGGGAGGTTTCCTGCAGTTCCCAAAGGAGGTATTACTAGCCTCCAGTCACAGACAGAGGTAGAATTAGACTTTGGAATAATTTTCTCTATTGAAGCTGCTAGCATGAAAGAGAAACATTCACTAATCCCTGGGAATATTATCTAAGTCCTGGTTTGTATATACCTGAATCTGTAAGAGCATTTAATTGAACCCATTTAAAAACCCTATTGATTTAGTTATTTATAATGGCAAGCTGATAATTTGACACCATTCTGGCAAGGAAAAAAGTATTAGTCTCTATTGTAAATTTTTTTGGAGCCACATAAACATAGCCCATGAATGGCAGTAACATGATGTAAAAAAATTTTTTTTCAGTGAAGCTATCCATTTTGCACATTGACATACATGCTTAAAATTGGAAAATATCATTATCCACTTACGTTTCTCCCATTCTTCTATTTAAATGGCACATTTCCCATGGGAATTTAAAAGTATATATTAAGGGGCAAAACTATTTTTGTCATAAAACATGAATATTTTTCTACCTATGCTTCCATTATGTCAAGATTAAGTATTCATAGCTCTTTTTAATAACGTATTCATTACCATGTAGTCATCAATTTTCCAATTAAGATATTACCTTCTAAATTGATTACTTTCTTTAGTGTGCACAATTGTTTAGAGAAATAAAACATTATTATTATCACTTCCGTAAAGCTGTGCATTACTTTACTAACTAGTATATACATACACACCCATCCAGAAGATTACAGACTCAAAGTACAGTAGTACAATTGCAGCTGAATATAAGAAAAGCTTATACTCAACTGAACAAAAATAAGTTCATACGTTATTTTTATCATTTTAAGACACAGTGATTCATGCCAGAAGGAAATCATAATAAATATATTAATCCAGGATCTGTTTAAAATACTATAGTGAGGAGACTTCTGGTAAGATGGCGGAATAGATGGACGCTGTGCCAACTGCCTCCCAGGATCACACCAAAGTTACAGATAATTTATACAACATTCTGTGGTGTCCAGCACAACAGAGCACTGGGAGAGTGAGAAGGGACGGCGAAAGGTTAAGAAAGAGAGAGACACCCTCCAGCCCCACACCAAGCTCATTAGCCCGGGGTTGCTTTGCCAGGAAGAGGAGTTCTACGATAGCTGGCAGTAGAAATTAGTGAGGACTGTCTTTGCTCGGCTCGGTGAGGCTGAGGGCAGCTGGAGAACCAATGGGGCCGGTACATGGGCTCGCTTGCTGGTGAGCACTCACCAGGTTCCTGGTGGAGGGAGTAGCTGTGTGAATGTGGCCCAGGAGCCTGCGGAGACAGACTGAACTGAGCACCTTTGGCACGGGAACTGGAGGTTTTGGGGACCACTGTTCCCCTGGTGTGGAGTTTGCCCAGGAGTAGTGTACAGGAGGGTGCCATTTTGTCAGGGTTGAGCCCTCCCACAGAGGGTCAGGTCTGGGACCATATTGGTCTGGTGAAATTGGCACAGAAGAGTCTGTGTGCATGCACACGCATGCGGCCTTGATCCCCACCCTCCACCCTGCTTGTGCTGCGTTGCCAGGGAAACGCCCCGTGGGAATGCTCCAGCTCCATCAGGCTGTTCATTGAGATGCAGGAGTACTCGAGCTGCCTGGGGTCCCCACTCTCTACACTGCTTGTGCAGAGTTCCCAGGCTGGGGATTGGCTGACGGGCTGCTCAGCCTGATCTGCAAGTTGCTGATTGGACAGGCTGAGACTCGGAGTTTTCCTGAGAGTGTTGGGCCAGCTGTGCACCTGCATGATCTGGTTGGGGCTTCCCTGGTGAGTTTGTGTGGGCGAGTTACAGATGCAGGAGTGCAGGCTGCTCTGACTTGCTGGGGGCCACTGGCGACATCCAGTGGTGCCATGGGGGCCTGCCATTGCCACCTAGAGCAGTGTTGCTAGAAGCATCCTGAGACTCTCATGCTGGGGCCCCAACCCTGCAGGCCACAGAGGGTTTTTGCAGCAGTAGACAACCCGCAACAACCTGTGAGGGTTTTTGGTAGTGAGCATGGTTCTAGAGCACACAGCAGCTAATTTCAGAAAGCTCACTACAAACCTGAGACGGAGGCCAGCACATAACACATTAGGCCCTTCTCCCCAACAGCTGGTGCTGACTCACCCGGAGACTCTCTACTGCTGAGCAAGTCGTCTGCAGATTAAAGAAGACAGAGAGCCCCGCCACCTTTTTTTCTTTTGTTTTGTTTTTCTTCTTTTTCTACTTTATTTTCTTTTCTTTTTTCTATTTTTTTCTTCTTTTTTTTTTCCTTTTCCAGGTGATCTATCTAATACATCAAAGCAATCACAGAAAAACAGCCAGAATGAAGAAACAAAGAAACATGTCCCAAGTAAAAGATCAGAAGAAACTCTAAAAATGGAACAAAATGAAACAGGTATCCAAACTTTCAGAGACAGAGTTTAGAGCACTGATGATAAGAATGTTTAAGGAACTTAGTGAGGACATAAAGAAGTATAGGGAAACCATAAAAAACAATCAGTTAGAACTAAAGAATACAATAACAGAAATGAGGAACACACTCGAAGGAATCACCAGAAAATTAGATGAAGCAGAGGATTGGATCAGCGATTGAGAAGACAAAATAGCAGAAATCACCCAGTTGGAACAACAAAAAGAAAAAAGAATAAAAAAGAGTGAAAATAGTTTAAGAGACCTGTGGGGCAACAGCAATCAGATCATAGGAATACCAGAAGGAGAAGAGAAGAAGCAAGGGATTGAGAATGTATTTGAAGAAATAATGACTGAAAATTTCCCTACCTTGATGAAAAAATCGACATATAAGACCAGGAAGTGCAGAGAGTTCCAAACAAGTTGAACCCAAACAGGTCCATACCAAGACACATCATAGTTAAAATGACAAAGGTTACAGACAGAGACAGAATCCTAGAGGCTGCAAGAGAAAGACAGCAGGTTACATACAAAGGAACTCCTGTTAGACTAACAGCTGACTTGTCTACAGAAACTCTGCAGGCCAGAAGGGAGTGGCAGAAGATATTCAAAGTGACACAAAATAAAGGCCTACAACCAAGATTGCTCTACCCAGAATGGCTATCACTCAAAATTGAAGGAGAGATAAAGAGCCTCTCAGAAAAGAATAAGCTTAAGGAGTTCATTACTACCAACCTAGCACTGCAAGAAATGTTAAAAGATCTTTTTTAAACAGAAGAAAGGGGAAAACGAGCTAACCCAGGAAGACAAGAAATACAAATAACAAAATGGCAATAAATATGCACCTATCAGTTATCACTTTAAATGTGAATGGGCTAAATGCTCTAATCAAAAGACACAGGCTGAGTGGATAAGAAAACAGGACCCATGCATATCCTGTCTACAAGAGACTCATCTCAGATTAAAAGACACACATGGACTGAAAGTAAAGGGATGGAATAGGATATTTCATACAAATAGAAATGAGAAAAAAGCTGGAGTAGCAATACTTGTTTCAGATAAAATAGACTTTAAAATGAAGACCACAATAAAAGACAAAGAAGGCCATCACATAATAATAAAAAGATCAATTCAACAAGACAAAACCCTAGTAAACATCTAGGCACCCAATATAGGAGCTCCTAAATATGTAAAACAGATTTTGACAGACATAAAGGCAGAGATCAACAGTAACACAATCTGGATGAAATGGATAAATTTCTAGAAGCATACAATCTACCAAGTCTGAACCAAAAAGATACAGAAACTCTGAACTAACTGATTACTGCCAAAGAAATTGAATCAGTAATCAACAAGCTTCCAACCAACAAAAGTTCTGGGCCAGATACCTTCACAGATGAATTTTACAAAACATTCTAAAAAGAATTAATACCTATTCTCCTCAAACTATTCCAAAATATACAGAAGGGGGGGGAGCCTCCCAAGCACATTTTATGAGGCCACTATTACTCTGATCCCAAAATCAGACAAAGATATTACCAAAAAGGAAAACTACAGGCCAACATCCCTAATGAACATAGATGTAAAAATCCTCAACAAAATACTAGCAAACCGAATTCAGCATCACATTAAAAAGATCATACACCACGGTCAAGTGGGATTCATTCCTGGTATGCAAGATTGGTTCAATATCCCCAAATCAATTAATGTAATACATCATATTAACAAAATGAAAAATAAAAATCTTACAATCATATTAATAGATGCAGAAAATGCATTTGACAAAAATAGATATTTATGATAAAAACTCTTAGCAAAGTGGGAATAGTGGGATCATATCTCAACATAATAAAGGCCATATATGATAAGCCCACAGCAAACATCGTACTCAATGGGTTAGGCTAAAAGTTTTCCCCTTAAGATCAGGAACAAGACAAGGCTCCCCACTTTCACCACTTCTATTTGACATAGTCCTGGAAGTTCTCACCACAGCAATCAGACAAGAAAATGAAATAAAAGGCATCCAAATTGGAAAAGAGTTAGTAAAATTGTCATTATAAGCAGATGACGTGATACTATAGAGAGAGAATGCCAAAGGCTCCACCAAAAAACTGTTAGAATTGATAAATGAATTTCATAAGGTAGCAGGATACAAAATTAATATTCAGAAATCAGTTGCATTTGTATTCACCAATAAAAAATTATCAAAAGAAGAAATCAGGAAATCAATCCCTTTAACAATTGCTTCAAAAACAATAAAATATTTAGGAATCAATTTAACCTAAGAATTAAAAGACCTGTACTCAGACAATTATGAGACACTGAAGAGAGAAATCAAAGAAGATACAAATAAATGGAAATACATACCATGCCCATGGATAGGAAGAATTAATATAGTTAAAATGTCAATACTACCTAAGGCAACATATAGATTCAATGCAATTCCAGTCAAAGTTCCAAGGACATTTTTCTCAGAAATAGAACATAGAATCCTAAAATTTACAAAGAACGATAAAGGAGCCCAAATAGACATGGCAATCTCGAGAAATAAGAACAAAGTGGGAGGTATCATGCTACCTGACATCAAATCATACTACAAGGCTACAGTAATCAAAACAGTATGGTACTGGCATAAAAACAGACACATAGACCAATGGAACAGAATAGAGGGTCCATGAATAAACCCATCCATATACAGTCATTTAATCTATGACAATGGAAGCAAGAATTTACATTGGAGTAAAGATAGTCTGTTAAATAAATGGTGCTGGGAAAATTGGACTGACACGTGCAAAAAAAATGAAAATGGACCACCTACTTACACCATATATAAGAACAAACTCAAAATGGATTAAAGACTTACATGTGAGACCTGAAACCATAAAACTCATAGAAGAAAACATAGGGAGTAAATTTGCAGACATTACCCTCAGTAATATCTTTAGTGATATATCCCCTCGGGCAAGGGAAATAAAAGAAAAAAATGAACATATGGGGTTACATCAAACTTAAAAGTTTTTTCACAGAAAAGGAAATCATCAATAAAACAAAAAGTCAGCCTAGAATGGGAGAAGATATTTGCCAATGATATATCTGATAAGGGGTTAATATAAAAAATTTGTAAAACACTCATTTCACTCAACACCAAAAGTACAAACAACCCAATTAAAAAATGGGCAGAGGATATGAAGAGGCATTTCTCTAAAGAGGACATACAGATGGCCAACAGGAATATGAAAAAATATTCAACCTCACTAATCATTAGAGAAATGCAAATAAAACCGCAATGAGATACTACCTCACTCCAGTCAGAATGGCTATCATCAATAAATCAACAAACAACAAATGCTGGTGAGGGTGTGGAGAAAAAGGACCCTGCTGCACTGTTGGTGGGACTGCAGATTGGTGCAGCCATTGCGGAAATCAGTATGGAGGTATCTCAAAAAACTGGAAATGGAATTACTTTATGACCCAGCAATTCCGCTCTTAGGTATCTACCCAGAAGAATCCAAGATGCTAATTCAAAAAAATATATGCACCTCTGTGTTTATTGCAGCACTATTTACAATAGCCAAAACTTGGAAACAACCAAAATGCCCATCAGTAGACAACTGGATTAAGAAACTGTGGTACATTTATACAATGGAGTATTACTCAGTTATAAAGAAGAATGAAATCGTACCATTTGCAATGATATGGATGGACCTAGAGACTATTATGTTAAGTGAAATAAGTCAGTCAGAGAAAGACAAATACCATATGATCTCACTTATATGTGGAATCTGAAAAACTGAATGAACCAGCAAAGTGAACAGAAACAGTCTTATAGATATAAAGGAAAAACTGATGGTTGCTATTTGGGAGGGGGGCGGGAGGAGGGAGAAGGGGAAGGGATTAGACAGCATAAATAGGTAACTACAATATTGCCATAGGGATATGAAAGACAATTCGGGGAATATAATTAACAATGTTGTAAATATTTTGTTGGGTGTCAACTGGTCACATACCTTGTTAGGGAGACCACTTCATGGATGTAGTAGAGGCTTGATCACTGCACTGTACACCTGAAGCTGATGTTGTATAATATTGTATGCCAACTGTAATTGAATATATAGATAGTCACGGGATGTGCAGTACACTGTGGAAGGGAGTCAAGGGAATTGTAATAGATATGTATGATATGGGAGGGGGAGTGGGGTGGCGAACTGGGGGCAGGGGGTGTCACTTTGAGGTGTAAAAAATATAACTATTGCACTGCGTTGCACACCTGAAACTGATGTTAAAAAATGTTTATTTCACAATAAAATAATAAAAAATTTTAAAAAGGAAAAAATAAGTTAATAACATACTATAGTGAACATTTATTGTATAATTGTCTTCTGAAATATTAATATCTTCTGGTGTTTTTTGACAGGCTTGAATTTCTATGAATATGCTAGAATAGATATAATTAAATATGTATAAATAATTTGTTTAATGTCTGCTAACTAGACAATAAGAGAAGAGAAACGCTTGCCTTTATTACTCCTGAGCACTCAATAAATAGTACTGCCTGAATGAATAAATAAATGATTGATTAAATTATTGTATAGTATAATTCTGGGTTTTAGTCAAAATTTCTATCCATTAATAATATAGCATTCAATATCAAAAGTTTATTCTTCAGAATAGAATGATGCACAATTTTAAGGCACATGAGTTGTTCTAATAACCTTTTCTGCTTCAATCAGGTAATCCAGAATGTTTACATAATTTTTAAGGTTATCACCAAAATTAAAACACAGAAATAAAATCATTTGGGGGAAAACATGAAAATCTTCAAAATATACTCCTAAGAGTCTGCCAACTCCAGCATGGAAAATACAAGAAGAAACAGTTCAAAGCTATAATCATTGAAACTGAAGATAATGACAAGTCAGTAAGGGAGGTACTTGAAAGAAGTCACTGCCCACAAATCACACTGGGAAGTAATCAACTCTTCACCCATTTGTAGTATCAGCCCTGCTCTCAAACTATAAATGCTAGTATGCAAAGTATATAAATACCCACACACAGTAAGATAGATAGATAGGTGATAGATGATGATGATAGATAGATGATAGATAGATAGATAGATAGATAGATAGATAGATAGATAGATATTGACTGACAGAGAGACAGATAGATATAGAGATATTTAAAAGAAATGGCTTTGGGCATTTAGTCTGGGTCTATTTCCTTCAACACTCTTACATATGTGTTAAGGAGACAAGCTTTTATTTTAAAATCATGTTTAGACCATTCTCTCCCTAACTTAATGGACACACCCCCTAATAATGTCATGATCTGCACAGTCTAGGAAAAGGGTGGATCAGGAAAAACACAGGGAGGAAGAGGAGAGGGAAGGAAATATCTATTGAGCACCTACCACATGCAAAGTACCATAATACTTTTATTTAACTTTGAAAGAGAAGCCACAGGTCTCATTTAAGCTCACTACATAAGTAAGCTATTATATTAGTACCTTTTTCGATTCAAGTTCTTAATGCTTTGCCCTAGTCTAAACATGGTTTCATAGGTAGCAGTACAGAGCTTGTAATCACAGCACTGATAAATGCAAGCCCATGGCAATGAAATGTCAGGTCCAATCAGTTAACAAAGCAGCAAGAATCAGGATGTGACCACGGAATTTTGTTGACAAGTCTAGGGTGGTCCCTGAGAGCTAACTTAGCTTACATACAACAAAGAGAGGAGAAAATGCTAGCCATGGTAAAGCTGATACTAAAGACAGGTGGAAAAGACCAAAAATAAAACTGTATGGGTTAAAAAAAAGTATTTATAATGGCTTATCCCATGCCATTTATCAAAATAAATCCAGCTATGTTTAGCTAGATTGAATATGTATACTAACAAAAGTAAAATATCTTCAAGGTATCTTAATAAAATTTTACTGACACAAGTTTGGAGATGGTTTGCTATACTTCAATAGATAACTGATACAGGAAACTGTATTAAAAAGATAGAGTTTATAGGAAAACTAAAAAGAGATTTTTAAAATGAGGTGGGGAATATGCAATAAATAAAGAAATAATACAATAAAATTCTAATGAGCTGAATATTTATTTCAGTTTTTCAGATATAAGACATAACTTAGTACCAAGCATAATTAATGAAAAGGGAGCATACTAAATATATCCTTTTTTAATTTCAAAGATACAGAAAAATCTTGAATTTGAGTTTCAAGGGAAAATTTTTCAATTCAAAAATCAACCCATCTAAACTATTATACTCATTTGAAAATAAATAAATGAAATTTTCATTCATGCAAGTACTCATGGAAATAAAGGAAATATACTCAACATATACTTTCTGAAAATATATATTCAAAGTTGTATCCAACTAAACTAAAAAGCTAATCAAGGGTCAGCTGAGTGGCGCAGTGGTTAAGAGCTAGTTTAGGATGCCAGCGGCCCCGGTTCGGATCCCACATGAGGGCCAGTGACACTGCCCTCAAAAAAAAAAAAAAAAAGAAAACCTAATCAAGATAATGTATAAGTAGAAATAACATATGTAAAATAAATAACATTAAGCAATGAAGCCTTTATTATTTAGAACTGTTTCTTTAAAAATGAGATTACCTGGTTAAGAGCTCAAGAGTGCGAGCTGAGCTCTGAGCAACAGCTGTTCGAGGCCAGCCCAAGCTGAGTTGCCGTTGAGCTGCCAACAGGTGGCAGGATGGCTCAGCTAAAAAAAAATAAAAATAAAAAAATAAAAATGAGATTACCACTAGTTATCTAGTGAAACAAGCAGTCATATATACAGACAGTAGGTGCTCAAAGAGAAAATCTATCTGAATTCTTTAGATCTTAGGTATTAAATTCTCTGATGGGGGAGTGAAGAAATTTTTCTCTACCCTCCCAAATTATTTTGGCTGGTCTAAGAATTAAATCACATGAGACAGATTAACAGGAGCAAAACCAAAATTAATATCATACATAGAGGGGTTTCATGAGAATATGGGGGCCCAATGCAAGTTGGGCAGTTGAGGCTTATATACCATCTTGAGCTAAGGAGAAAGGTATGATGGTCTGTGAGTTCAAAGATGTGGACGCCAATTCACATGGAGATGGAAAGCAAATTGGTAAACCAACATTTGCCAGTCCATGCAAAGACCATGGGATGCAGAGTGGACTTTGATCTCTAGGTTCTGGGTAGTCTCTCTCATCATACTTACTTCATATTATGCTACAGTTATCTATGGTGATAACTCCCTTTCTGAAACAAGCCCTCTATCTAAATTATTTTAGGCAGTTAGGGAGAAAGTCAAAGGTTCTTCCTAAGTCATTTGTTTCTTAAAAATAAAATAATCTTCATGTCAGAGAAACACAATTTGGGGTGGCAAATTTTGTTTCTCTATACAGACCAGATTGAGCCTCTGAATATTTTCTGTAGGACAAGACATCCTGGTCCAGGAAAATGGTATTACCTCTTTCTTCTCCCCTTTCCAGTGGACTGGGTGTTAGAATTCTGAGACTGAAATGATCTCATTTCAGTAGCCAAATGAATGAAAATTTGATGTGAACTCAATTAGTTCAAATCTGTGATTCCTTGTTTTAGGGTAAACTAATAAGCTTCACAAGGTACTGGAAGAAAAAGAATACTCAGTAAGAAGTGAAGCCCCTCAGGAAAGCTTATCTACCCACATAAAGGATTTTTCATTGGAGGTACTTTCAAATAGAAACCAAAGATTTGGGGTAAGGCAAGACAGTCTAATAAAGTAGGTTCTTAAATACAGGTTCTCAATATTATATTACTCTGAATTTCTTGTAAATGGTTTAATTCAGAAGTATTGTAAAACGATAATTTTGCAATAATAAACTATGACTTAGAAAGATACTTTCTCTCATAATATAATACTCATCTGGTTTCCAGGAGGAAAAACTAAAGAAGTTCAATGTATTTATCTAATAATCAAACCCAGTGTTTCACAAGATGGTTTCCCATAGCATGTCAATAAATATTTATCAGAAAAATAAGATAAAATGTGTTTCTTTGGGATTTATATAGCTATCAATATGCTAATACAAGCACACACTGTCTTCTAAGTCTTTACACTTGCAATTCTTTATTGGGAGAACTTTTCATAAAATGGAAAGATGTGTAGCATTTCCAAAATTTCTTTGACAAAGAAAACACTTTCTTGGAAAGATATTAAAATTTCTCAAAAAATATTCCATGAAACCTATCCTTGGAAATGCTGCCATCAGGATCCTAAGCATTACACCAACTCATGCAATAGTTCCCACCATCTTTTCAACATAACAATAACATACAGTCCTAAAGTGTTGACAGTTGTACCTGTTTGTTCACTGATGTGCCCAAGTGTCTAAGAAATTGCCTAATTCAAAAATATCAGTTGAGCAATTAACCAAAGAGAATACAGACAAGTTGTTCTAATCCTAATCATTTTAGTACTTAAGTGAGGAATCCTCTTCTATTTAATACTAAATTCATAGAGTGTAGGCTCTTGAAAATGCAATAGTAGTAACATTATACAATTTAAAAATCTGATATCATACAAGACACATCGGCTCTGAGGTCTTTGCATTTGCACTGCCCACTTCTTCGAAAGCTTTTCTTCTACACAGTTGCTTGGCCAACTCTCGCATTTTCCTTACATCTTAAAAGTCACTTGGCCAGACAAGCTTCTTGACACACCTATGTAAAATAGCAACCAGCTCACCCATGCCTGGCCCTTTCTATGTACCCTTTACTCTGCTTTATGCTCTTCACATCACCTGACACATTGCTTGCTTTCCATCGTTTCTTCATGAAAACATAGATTTCAGAAGGCAAAGGCAGTGTTTTGTTCAGGGTGCTCATCCTAGGACATAGGGTATTGCCAGGCGCATAGAAGGCATTCAATAAATATTCATCAAATGATAGGAGAATACATGAATATTTTAAATGTCTAATGAAGATGCAAGTTAGGTATACCTACATTTTTTCTTGAGCCCTAAATAAACTATATGTTAAAAAATAAAAAGGGGGGCCAGCCGAGTGACACATTGGTTAAGAGCTGGCTTGGGACACCAGGGGCTCTGGTTCAGATCTCACATCTGAGGGCCAGTGACACTGCCCTCTACAGCTCACAACACCTCCACCTGGATCTGGGCTGCTGTGAGTCCCCGTGACGGCATAGCTGCAGCCCCTGCTGCAATGGGCTGCCACAGGCTACAGTGGCTGGCCGGCAGCCAACGTGAGTTTGAGCAGTCAAGAGTCGCTGTGAGCCACTGTCCAGAGACGGGAGACTGATCTGCCTCACCCGAGAAGAGTGCAATGATGATACCAACATGGGCCAGTGAAACAATGTCCACCACAACTAGACTGAAGAACAAAAGGACAGCAACTTGTCTGCTTCCCTTCCCCAGTTCCCCAATGCTGTTCCCCTCCCCTAATTCCCCAATAAAATCTTTTTTAAAAAAAATAAAAAAGGAAAGAAGTTTTTTTAGAGCATACCTTCATGGATTTTATTGTTAGTATTAAATATATACAACCATAAGAATGGGCAAAGAACTTGAAAGGTAATCCAGCTTAGAAGAAATAAAAAACAACCCATAATTATGTAAAGATTATCCAATTCAAAAATTTTAAAAATCTGATTGACAAAAAAAGTTCTTTACTTTTTTCTTCAAAAACAATTTTTTTGTTAAAATGTAGTTTTGGTCACTGTAGTTTTGAAAGGAACTCTCATATGCAATTTACGGCAGCATAAATTTATGAAAAATATTTTTGGGCAAAAACTTCTAGAGAAAAATTTTGCCTAGCTTTTGACTCCAAAATGTATAATTGTTTGACTCAGTCTTTTCTTTTCTTTTTTTTTTCTCCATACACGTGTCTTTATTTTAATATTTAACATACTGATTGTGACAGCCTCACCAGGCATGGCCACCCAATAAGTTACACACACACCAGGTGCTTGGAAGGTTATTGCACAGCTCTGGAACCGATCGAGTCAGGGCAGAGGGGCCGCTCTGCCCACTCTGACTCCGGGTTCACATCCCACAAGGATGCCTGACTCCAACAGGCCACCAGGTGGCTGAACTTGAACCCTGCCTTGGGATTATAAAACCAGTGAAATCAGCACAGTTTGCATGGCCACTTCACTTCAGGGAGTCATGTTTACTGAAGTGGGACTTTGAACGAGGAGGACGAGTCCCGCCTGCTCAGGACAAAACATTTTCTGGAGCGCTCGGGGTTGCAGGCAGCAGGCAGGCAGCAATAAGAATGTCAGGAGCCTGCTTCCGACAGATTACCCAGCAGCACTGGCCCACAGGCTGCTCCCCCTGCAACAGTGTTAAGATTGTTTGCCAGTTGATTCTTTGTTTTTGGGGCCGCTTGATGGTTTTGAGGCATTTGCTATGATCCAGGGGTTCTCAAGTACTTCTTTCAAGGTCCGCCTCTGGCTGGGGTTATGCTTCAGCAGTCTCGAGATGAGGTCCTGGGCCCCCTCTGGTACAAAGTCAGGGAATGTGAATTCAACCCGCGATATTCTCTTGTAGGTCTCCTGGTATGTGCTGGCCTCAAAAGGAGGCTTCCCGACTAAAAACTCATAGCAAAGCACTCTGAGGCTCCAGAGGTCCACCTTCTCGTCGTGCATGCGGCCTTCGATCATCTCCGGTGGCAAGTAGTCCAGTGTTTCACAGAGGGTAGTTCTCCTGGAGGATGGGGCATGTACGGACCACCCAAAATCTGCAATCTTAAGCTCTCCAGTGGATCCAAGGAGCAGATTCTCAGGCTTGATGTCTCTATGAATAACTCTCTTTGAATGGCAGTAAGACAGGGCATTGGCCAACTCTGTGATATAAGTCGCAGTTCTCTGCTCATCAAACCTGGACAGCTTCTGAAGTTCTCTATACACAGCTCCGAGAGGCGCATATTCTAGAATTAGGTAAACTCTGGTGGCATCGTGGAAATACCCATACAGCCGGAGAATATTAGGATGCCTAAGGTGAGACTGAATTTCTACTTCTCGTCTCAGCTGATGCTCAACTCCTGCTTTTTCCAGCTGAGCTTTAAATAATACTTTGAGAGCTAGGATAAACTTGCTTTGTTTTTCTCTCGCCAAATAAACATTACCAAACTTTCCTTTACCCAGCGGTCGACCAATTTCAAAATCTTCCAAAGCCCATTGCCTTTTTTTCGAGTCTTCATTTTTCTGTTTTGATGCCCATTCCTTTTCGGAATTATTTCCAGAAGCTGGTGGCTGGGGCTGCTCACTCCTTGGAGTGTTAGTCAGTGGCCTGGAGACAGGACAAGGAACACTGGCTGCCTGCAATAGCTTCTGCTTCAGATTCTGAACTGCTTTATGGCTGAAGACAAGCTTTTGCGCTTGTGAAGGAACTCGCTGGGAAGAGTTTGAAGGACACAAGACCCGCTGAGCCTGGCCACTGTTGGCAGATAACGGATGCTGAGAAGCATGTTGCTGAGTCACCAGCACACGTTTTGGACCATCACCAGGCAGAACTGGAGTCTTAACAGGCCCTGAAATACAGTTTTCTTTAGGTTTGTCCATGGTGTCTGGGGGCTTGCGCCTCCAACCCACCGCCGCCGAGTCCTGCCGAGAGCCCGCTTGACTCAGTCTTTTCCACATATTGAATTTTACTATGAAAAAGTAGAGATATACATAAATATTTTGGGACAACAATTTCCATCATATTAATATAATAGTAAAACATTTCAAAAAACATATGTACTAATAAATAGAAAAATATAATAGTAAATAGTAATATATAATAGTAATAATAAAACATACAAACTAAACTAACTGAATGTATTGGTCTACTTGGGCTGTCATAACAAAATATCATAAACTACGTCACTTAAACAACAGAAACTTATTTCTCACAGTTCCAAAGGCTTGAAGCCCAAGATCAGGTGCTACCAGGTTTGGTAACACTTCTTTACTTAGCTGGCACAGTGCCTTCTCACTTTGTTTACACATGGCCTTTTCTCTGTGGAGAGGGAGTGATCTCTGGCATTTCTTCATCTTACAAGAACACCAATCCTGTTGAATCAAGGCCTTCACCGGTTTGACCTAATTTAAACTTAATTACCTACTTAAAGGCTCTACCCCAATTGGTTACATTGGGGGTTAAGGCATCGACACATGAATTTGAGGAGCATGTAATTCTATCTATAACATAGGAGAATGGCTAAATAAGTCACTATATAATCACAAGATGAACTATTATGCAACTGTAAACAAAAACATTTTCTAAGATTTAATGATCTAGTAAATGTTAACAATTTTCATTAGTGAAAAGAATCAGTTTATAAAACATAAACATAATAATCTCAAGTTAATTTAAAGTAGCTCGTATTTTTAAAACCAAATGTAATACATATTTGAAACAGCTCTATTAAATTGCTTCTTAATCAGTTGGAAAGGACTTTGTTTACTTTTACCTCATGTTGTCCTTAATATGTGTGCAAATAGCTGCTAAATAGTACTGTTCAAGTTATTTTTTTCTGCCTAAAATATATGAACAAAACCATTTGCAATATGTGAAGTAAAGAGTGGAAAAGATTTAAGTTGGCATACTGTCAAACCACACAATGGAAAGAAATTAACATAGCTAAGCCTCTCATACTTTCCTGCATTGGTCTGATGTAAAACCAAGAGCTCTGAGCTCAATATATCAACATATGCAAAGCATATTTACATCAGAGAATTGTCACTATAATAAATCATACTCTCTCTCATGGCTTTTTATCAAAGCAGTAACTCCATGTGCAACATCTAGATTAGGGAAGGGGAAGGTACCTATATCCCCCTTTGCTTAGAAAAGTTAGTAAATATGTCCCAAAGATTGACAGCAATTCAGATAACATGACGGAGGCAATTTATCTACCCCTAAGCATTTCCAATTTGTTTCATTTACTTTATTAATTTTGCAGCTTTAGGGTCCCTGTCTTAGATAATGAGTCTGAATGAAGTGTAAACTTGGAATCCTCCATTTGTTAAATCAGGGCCTATCAAAAAGTAACAAATGAGGTATTTTTGTTCTTACAGCCAGAATCCAGAGGCACAACACAAGGTCAGGTAGTCTCCTTGTTCCTAACACATAGAGACAAAGAGATGTAGACAATCCTGAAGAGTCTAGAGTAAGACTGGTGGCTGTGAAATAACCTGCTTGGGAAGTAGAAAGAAGACAAAGAAAAGTTTCCTCCATTGTTTTAGATGAAATAAGGAAATATTCATTTGAAGAGCTAAGGGTTTGTTTGTTTTTTTAAAATAGAAACACAACTCTACCTAAGTAACAATAAGAAATATATGAGATTCTTGCCTTCCTTAAAAAAGTTAAATTTAGGGCCGGCCGAGTGGCGCGGTGGTTAAGCGCTGGCTTGGGGTGCCAGTGGCCCCGGTTCAGGTCCCACATATGAGGGCCAGTGACACTGCCCTCAAAAATAAAAAAAGTTAAATTTATAGACAGATTTTTTTTTTTTTTTTGAGGGCAGTGTCACTAGCCCTCACATGTAGGATCCGAACTGGGGCCGCTGGCGCCCCAAGCCAGCTCCCAACCACTGTGCCACTCGGCCGGCCCAAGGCAGATGTTTTTAACACTAATTATTAAACGTAAAAGCCCCAAAGCAGCATACAGTTAACATTTTTAATGTTTTTATTACAGTTACTGGCATTAGTCTAAATCATGTTATTAGCAGTGGATGTTTAAATAAAACCAAACATATGCTTTTTTATAATGTTGAGCACAAGTTCCCATGTACACACACACACACACACACACACACACACACACACACACCCCAAATTGATTAAAGGTTAAACATTAAGGTCGCTATTAAAGTATTAGGAGGCAAATATTTTAATTATATCAAGGTGGGAGTGAACTTTCTAAGAAAATGAAAATTTAGATGATCTGTATAAAAAGACTGATAGATTTTAAACCTCAAAAATTTTAAACTTATCTACTACAAAAAATACCATAAACAAAGTTAAAAAACTATTGACTGAACTTGCCACTAATCACGGCATGTTGTCACATTGCCTGAAACTTCATTACAATTACAGAAAAGAGATTTCTTTTAAGTGGGGGGAGGGAAAAATTATACAAGGATAAAATTAAAACAGTAAACAGGTAAATAATTGACAAAAACAGAAAATTTTGGAAGCTTGAACCCATATGGAAAAATGATAGCTGGCTTGGTTGACCAGCAGACACTTAAGCTCCTGACTTAGAGAAATTCAAAAGAAGAAAGTTCATCTGAGTCTAGAATATCAGAAAGGAACAAGAATTGGGAGTGGGGATAGTGGATATAACTTGTTCTTTTCCAAAACTCAAAAATAAAGAATCACTGTTTTATCATTAATTATGATGTTAGTTATAAGTTTTTGGATATATAAGCTTGTGAAATCTCCCTTGTTTTTTTAGCTTGCTGAGAGGTTTTTATCATGCATGGGCACTGAAATTATCAAATGCTTTTCCTGTATCTATTTAGATCATTCTATTGCTTCCTATTTTATTGTTAATATGGCAAATTAATGGATTTTCACACTTACACCAACCTGCCTTTCTAGCATAAATCCCATTTGGTCATGATATATTTAATACATTAGTGGGCTTAACTTGCTAATATCTTGATTGATCCAGGAACTTCCACAATAAAGTAATAGATTTTTCTCTGAAGAAAACATCAAATAATATGTTCAAAAATTTCTGTAAAACTGAAGGATCTGTTTTTTCAAATTAAAAACTCCTCAGAGTTCCAACTCAAGGAATGAGAAATAGGGTTACACTAAAACTCATCATTGCAAAATTGAAGAACATTGAGGACAAAGTAAATATTCAAAAAGCTATAAGAGAAGGGAGGGGTAAAAGGCTCAAAAGCAAATGAACTGGAATAAGAATGGCTTCTGACTTTTCAATAATCACATGGTAAAGCAAAGCACAATGGAACAATGCCTTCAAAATACTGAAAGAAAAGTATTACCAACATATTCTTTATTCAGTCAAACTTTTAATCAAATATAATAGCAAAGAGATAGGATGATGTTTTGAAGGGTAAATCCAAGGCCACGGTAGTTTTCTCTCTATGCCATTTTTTGTTGTTGTGGTTGTTACAGTTTATATGAAGAAGAATTTGGGCCATTTGACCAGCGACTTTTTCAGTCTGTATTTTGCTAATTGTGTATTTGTGCTGTTCTGAATTCCCAGAAAACTGTCATCTGGATCAAGATGCTTGATGAAATTCAAATTCAGTCCCTTTGAAATAAAAGAGTTTCTGCTGGGTTCTGTCATCAGAAAGCATGTAATACCTGGTTGCTTCCTTTTTTAATGCTAGCAGAAGTTGATGCTCATACTTGGGTCATTAATTCAATTAATGGATCAATTCAGTGGGGGTGTAAAAAGGTGATATTCTAATTCTATTATATTTTTCTTAATTTATTAGCTATAATAATTTTTTAATAAGACACTTCTATTTGGTTACAAAATAGAATTGTTCTTATGGAAAAGGCAAGATAAATGCTGTTATTTCTTTTAACTTATTTTCAAGAAAATGATTTTGTTCCCTCTGGTTTTCAAAATGTGACCAATTGAGGTTTTTAAGAAATATTATAAATTCAGGGATGAAAAATCTTTATGAGTTTTAATCCAATCTAATTCTTATCTTTTTAAACCTCAAATGTCTCAGTCTTCAGCAAGTAGAAGACTAATATCAATGTCTCAATTCATTTTATACTCTGACATTAATTTTGTAGTAGGTTCCTTTGAAATAACTTTGAGAATACTACTCATGATTTCTTGAATACTGATAATAGTGTGTGTGTGTGTGTGTGTGTGTGTGTGTGTGTGCTTCCTTTTTATTATGAAGCTAGTTTTTCTGAATATAAATACTTGGCTCACATAATCTTTGCCTAAATATGTTACTATATTTTCTTTGGTATAGAAAAAAATTGCCGTCAGAAAGGTTGATGATTATTCAATTTTTATTTCTCTTCTAAGTCACATGTATCTTACTGGCTAGATGCCCACATGATTTCTATTTCCTTTCTTAAAAGTCCAATAAATTTACTAAAATATGTTTTCATATTAGTCATTCTAGATTAATACTCTTAGGTACACAGTGTGCTCTTTTAATATGTACTTTTATTTATTTATTTTTTTAATTTCAGTACTGTTATAGTTTTTAGTATTTGTTACAATCTACTTGCTTTGATTTTCTTCTTTAGGAACTCCTATTTCCCATATGCTGCATTAACTGTCTGTTTATTAGTTTCATATGGCTGTTGTAACAAATTACCACAAACTTAATGCCTTAAAACAACAGAAATTTATTCTGTCACAATTTTGCATACCAGAAATCCATAATCTATATCATTGCGCCAAAATCAAGATGTAAGCAGGGCCACCATCCCTCTGGAAGTTCTAAGGAAAAATCCTTTCCTTGCTTCTTCCTGCTGCTAGGGGCTACCCACATTCCTTGGCTTATGTCTGCATAACTCCAATCTCTATCTTCATCTTCACCACATCACCTTCTGTTGGCTTTCTGATCAAATCTTCCTGTCTCCCTCTTAAAAGGATACATATGGTTGAAGTTAGGACCCATCCTGATAAAGACCCTTAACTTAATCAAATTTGCAAAGACTCTGTTTTCATACAAGGTAACATTCCCAGGTTTCAGGGATTAGAACCTGATACTTCTTTTTTTTGGGTGGGGCGGGGGACAGGGTGTTGGCGAGAGAGCAGGAGAAGGAGACAAGGGCACTCTTCACCTATGATACCTGCCTTCAATATTGGCTTATCCTTATATGTCTTCTAATTTAGTCTTCATTTCTATAATGTTTTGTCTTTTGTATCCAAGTTTACTTAAACTTTTCCTCTTTCTCACCCTTTCTAATTCTGGTTTATGATGTTCTTTAATGTTTTTAGTCATTTTCTTAATGCCTTTTGGTTCACTTTTAAATAATATGTTTCAGTTTTGATCTGTTTTTTGAGCATATCTTTCTGACAGAATTTATTCCCTGTAGGACAATTCTTTTCTCCTTATACTCATTTTTCCCATAGCAACTTTATCTGAGGTTTGATAACTTTCTATACCTCATTTTTGTATGAATTTTATTTTTGTACACTATTAGGAAAATTGGTTCAGATATTTTTTCTAACATCACAAAGTTGTCTCTTGTTTTTTGTGTAGTGTTAAAAATATGATATCTTGCTTTCTGAGATTCTCTGACTCTGTTCCCCATCCCTAACTTCTAATTGTATTTCCTTTCTGTCCCTGTCAATTTGCATTCCACTATCAGTATTTTTCCCTCAGGGTAGAGCTCTGTCTTGAAAAACAGTCCTGGGCTACAAGTTTTAAAAGTTCCTGGGGTCTATATTGCTCCACACCCTACAGATCTGACCACAAAGCCTTAGATTCACTCACTTTAGAAAGGGCAACATCCACTCCCAGTTGATCCCAAGTCCTGAAGTTTCCCTGCTGCACTTTCAAGTTGACTGTATTGGAGTTTTTTTTGCTCTGGGGGAGGAGGGGTCCCAGATTCCCTGTAACAACTACATACCACAGAGGCATTCCTGGGAACAGCCAGCCTCAGACCAGATCCATCTCCTGATTTAATTTAGCATTGGTGCCCTGACCCCACTCCAACTCAGAGGGTGGGCCTCAGTCCCCATCAGTCTTGAAAGGGTGCCACCAGCCAAGTAGATATTGAACTGCCCCCACACTTCTGCAGCCCTCAGATCTCTGCTCTCTCATTACACATGCACATCAAGATCCAGCCTAGCAAATTAACAGCATATGCATAGGCTGTGGCAGAGGAGATGGGGAATATTCATATTAAATAGACATTTTATTTTATTTTTTTTTTTTTATTTTTTTTTTTTTAAAGATTTTATTGGGGAATTGGCGGAGGGGAACAGCGTTGGGAAATCGGGGAAGGGGAACAGACATTTTAAAGTTAAAATCAGTAGGATTTGTTACCAGTTTGGATGTGAAGATCAAGGAAAGCATGGTAGCAAGGCTGACTTCTTGACTTTTGTCTTGAGAAACTGAGTCAATTGTGAGATAGAAAAAGATAGGAACCAACTTTGAAAGTCAGGGGAAATCAAGAGTTCTATTTAGAGATGGAAATTTGTAATTCCTGTTAGACACTGAAGTGGCGATGTCAGGTGGGCACTTGGGTAAACTCATATGTAGAAATATCAATATAAAAGAGAGCTGTTTTGTAAGTTTGTTTACTATTTCTTTTTCATTTAGTGTGAAACAAGTCTTTGATCATTTTTTTAGAAGCATTTGATGTTACTAAATTGATGAAATTGATTGTTACAATTATGTTCAACTCTCTATTGACATGTTTTTGACAAGGCGAGAGGAATTTGACAATTTCTTTTACAATAAGTAATAAGATGGGTAAAGCCATTTAAGTTTGATTGATCTCCCATCAGGAAACAAAAGGTTTATAGTTTTTTCATCTCAGTGGTAATTAGTGCTTCTCTCTACTTTTACATTGCTAAAAGGAGTTTTTATTTAATTCTAGACAATTCAATTTCATAGTAAATAAATACATACTGTATTAGGGTATAGTCATAGTCACAAGTGAAATGAACAAAGGATTAAGGGTATAAAAACTTTTAAAAATTTATTCTAAAAGAATTAATTCCATTCTGTCACAAAAGCAATGATGGCAGATATTTTAAGAACTCTAAAGCAGACAATAAAAATTTTAGTTTAATTAATTATGAGAGAAATTTCATTGTTCCTTTACCTAATAACTGTTATTGACTTTAAGAATAAGACAAACCGAATATTTAATTTATTCTAAAATCTTTATTGAGTGCCTGCCTGTTCCAGGTACTACTAAGTGGACATAAAACATAACTCTGGCCTACAGTAATAGATTGCAATATAGTGGGAAGGTAGACATTGACAAATAAGCCCATAAATAATTATTTTTATTGTAATTAAAATCTTTCTATGGGGAAACATGAAGAGTGGTAATCTAGTCTTGGAGTGTGTGAGTGTGTGAGTGTGTGTGTGTGTGTGTGTGTGTGTGTGTGTGTAGATTTCTCTTTTCTCTTCCCCTTTCCTTCATGTTAGTTGTGATTTTAAGGATGAGTAAGGGCTACATAGAGGTAATTCGGAATAGGTCCAAGGTGACCTATTTATTCATAACTTTGTGAGATATATGTATCTGTGCCTCTCACTTTCTTTGAAAAAAAAGTAGATTTTATCCTAAGCCTTCCTCTCCCCCCCCACAAATGGAAATACTGTAATTCAAAAAATATTAGAGAACAGAATAGAAGGAAAAGTTAAATATCTTGTCCTCAGAAAGCACTGGAACTGCACTAGTTTGCTAGAGCTGCTGTAATAAAAGTACCACAAACAAAGTGGCTTAAGCAGAAATTGATTGTCTCCTAGTTCTGGAAGCTAGAGGTTCAAGATCAAGATGTTGGCAGAATTGGTTCCTTCTGAGGGCTGTGAAGGAAAATCTGTTCTATGTCCGTCTTCTAGCTTCTGGTGGTTTAGTGGCAACCTTTGGTATTCCTCGGTTTCTGCTGCATCGCCCTGATCTCTACATTTATCTTCACACAGTATTCTTAATGTGTGTGTGTCCGTGTGCAAATTTCCTCTTTTTATAGGACACCAGTCATATTACATTAGGGGACCACCCTACTCTAGCATGACCTAATCTTAAACTAATTACATCTGCAATGACCCTATTTCCAAATAAGATCACATTCTGAAGTATATCCTGTTTTTCTCTGTTAGTTTAGTGCCACACCCTGGGCTCTACCACCAACGTTTTCTTCATTCTTCCTAAAATCTAAGTCCGGTTCAATAGCAAGCCTTTTCACCAGTATCCCAGGCCTAGAAAATCACTAAAAGTAATTTTTATGTATTCTGCTTCCTCATCAATCCATTGTTCAAGCCCTCTCTGGGTAGACAGGTGCAATATAGAGCAGATTCAATCCAAAGTTGTATTATTGAAAGTCTTTTTATTCCATCCTTATCAACAGGGATCACAAAATGAAATGTAAATGAGCACAGTGGGCTAGAATAGAGTTGCTATAGAGAATGATGGCCCAAAAGCACACACCTGCCCCATCTTAAGCGGACAGCAGCACATTGTTGCTACATAGCAATATGAGCTCAATGTTGCCAGATCTTTTTAAAAGAGGGGGAGAATGAACATTTTTATGTAGGTTTCTTGGCATATAAATCAACTGTTTTAAAAACACTGGGTGAGCCCAAACTATGGGGGCTAAAGCCTTGTCGCCAGGCCAGATCCAGGCTGCAGGTGGCCTGATTACAACCGCTGCATGAGGCACAGGGATTCCTGGCCAATTCAAGGCTTTTAGCATGTGCCAGCTTTCAGTATCACTGGGTTTTATTATTCAACCCAGAAGTCATTAAATTTACAACTCAAGCTCTGGCTGATCCCTTGCATTCAGACTCTCAAAGAACTACAGCCATAGTAATAAATAAAGCATAATTGTACTTTTGTTATATCTGCCATAGTTATTACACTCTAAACCAACTCCCTCAGTTTCTTCAGATTTTTGATTTATCAAATGGGCAAATTCTTCCAGCGTGTCTGTGTGTAACCTTGCATTCCCCCCTCTGACTCTGCACTTCAGTGCCCTGGCAACATGTGGCTTGGATCCTGGATAATAACAAGCAGCAATGTGAGCATAAAGGAAACTGTTAGCTTCCTCCTATTAGCAGAGTGGGGTTTTCTCCAGCAAACCATGTGCCAATAGGAGGTTTCACATGACTTCCAATTTGGCACACTCCACACTCAGATCCTTGAAATCTTTCTAGATGCTTTTTTTCTCATTGTCAAATCTCCATCAGTTATTGATCAATTCTCTAACTTTTACACAAAAAACTTAATGAGGTTCTAATTTCATTTGATAGGTTATTCGGCAATCTTTAGAATCATTCATCAGTTAGTGACTTTGGCACTTCTGCTATAAAAATCAAAATAAAATATCTTTCAGCAAAGTTAGAAAGCCCCTGATTTTCACTCCATGATACAAGGTGACAATTTAGTGGTGTGAGATTTTGTCCTCTTATTTTAAGTTATCAGAAGCACTCATCATAAACAGCAGCTCTGGAATCCATACTCTTTTAAAAATTATTCTATGGTGACAGTTGCTTGGATACCCAGAGCTTCATTTTCCTGGTAGCATATCTCAGGTGATCAAAAATGTAAAGGCCTTTATTTCTCTATATTAGAATTTAACTTTCTCATAAGCTCCTGTATTTCCTGATTCTTTTTTTCCTTCAGAGGTGTTGAATTAACTTTGGAGGTATTAAGTGAATTCTCTTTTAGAATCACCATTTTGGTCAAGTACTTATTCAAATTCAGAGACATTGCCCTGTGCCTTCTCCTCCTTCCTCCATGCTTAGGGCAGTCTACTGTCAGGGAAACGTGTCTGGTCATTTTGTAGCCACAGACCATAATTAGCCTCTGATTATTATATAGCTTGTTCTGCCTGTTTTGTTTCTTTGTTGCTTGGGGTGGCACTCATTTGCTGGTATATATAGACCTTACCATGCTAATTTGTAACATTTGTAAAATATAGCTATCCTACTTCAAATCCTAGTTTCTTCTAGTCCAAAATCTGGGAAGGGCAGACAACAGGCCCCTTACTAATTCTAAATGACGGTCATATCACCTCAGAATCTCCCTATAGATTTCAAAATACTGCTAGTGTTGAGTGCATATCCTTAAGGCCTCACCTCATTTCAGTCATAATTAATGTGGACAGTTCCCTACGGGCTTTCAGTCACTTCATGTTTTTAGCATTCTATTAGGAAGACATAGTGCTACATTTTACCCTTTTGCCCCCAGGACCTGTTCCAATGTTGTGATAGTCTGAATGGCATGCATAGTTCAGAAGTACACGGAAGTTAATGCTCTCAGGAGTAACTTCGACCAATTTGGGATGAGAGCCAATGAATAAAAAGCTTCTTACTTCCATTCTTGGAAGGACAGTTCTAGAAGGCAGTCTCTATATTTCTCAGGAGGTTTCAGCAAAATAAACTCAATTCCATTGACCATAACAGGAACTTCAACAATACACTTATATTGGCTTTTTTAGCTTTCCTATCTCACTCTCCCGATTCCTCTTCCTGTTCCTAAGGACCAGCTCCCCAGATAAAAAGCTTACATGTAAGTTCTTATCACCACCTCTGCTCTTGGAAAACCCAAGTTAAAATGTTCCCACCCCAGACTATTCTCCTACTGCAGCGTAGGAACAATTTTTCACCTTCTTCCAGAATGATATGAAACCATTCCCAAGTCATACTGTGTCTGCTGCTTTACAGTTTAGATCAAAATGCCAAAAACCATATTTCCAAGTATACTTTTTGATATATAAAAACATCCTTAAAAGAACAGAAAAAAAGAAAAAGTCCTTTCAGTTGCCTAACTCTTACAACCAAAAATCAGGTTTCGTGAACTTTGTTACTCCTGTGAGATTTTAAAATTGTCTGTGGGACATGAAAGCTAAATATTGACTTCTTTACTTTCAGCAGTGTTCTGCCTTCTCCCTAAAGTTATAGTTGCTCCATTTCAATGGGCAGCCCACTGCAGATAAGAAAGAGAATCACAGGAATTAAAAAAAAAAAATTAGTAAAATAGTATCCTGCCACATTTTCTGGTGAATTTATTTGCAAGGAGGAAATTCAGGTTTGGTTGAACTTAGATTGGAGTGGGGTAAGGCGTAACTAGCAAGTCCGGGCTATTTCTTTGATAAGCTTGAGAAAGTAAAGTATAGTAGCTGGACAGAATAATAGGTCCACAAATGGTTATTTGTTTAGTTTGTTTATATTTCAATATTTGTTTAACTGTTCCAGTGCTGGGTATATAGCAGTAAATAAAAGTCAAAAATCACTGCTCTCATGGAATGTGACATAGATAACCATTCGTTCACCAAATATTCAGGCTCTTTGTTGCCACTGGATGGTAGCTACTTAATCAGGGGCTACATCTCCCACATGTTTTCATCCAGACATGGCTATCTTACTGGGTATCTGCGTTAGAATCAGAATGGAAGTAAAGTTGGTTACTTCTGTACCATGGCCTTTATGAATTAGGAATGGCCTTAGATGACGAAATGGGAAGATGGCAGGGATTTGTCAGCCTGAGTCCGTGAATGACGATGTGGAGCAGAATGCTCTCTCAAACCACTGACTATAAAAATAAATGAACAGGGGCCGGCCGAGTGGCACATTGGTTAAGAGCTGGTTTTGGGATGCCAGCAGCCCCAGTTCGGATCCCACATATGAGGGCCAGTGACACTGCTCTCCACAGCTAACAACAGCTCCACCTGGAGCTGGGCTGTGTGAGCCCTGGCGACGGTGTAGGCTGCAGCCCCTGCTGCAGTGGGCTGCCATAGGCTACAGTGAGTGGCCGGCAGCCAGCGTGAGCTGCCAATAGCCGCGGTGAGCGACATCCAGAGGCCGGTGACTGATCTGCCTCATCCGGGAAGAGCCCAATGACGACACCAACATGGGCCAGTGAAGCAACATCCTCCGAAACTAGACTGAAGAACAAAAGGACAGCAACTTGTCTGTTTCCCTTCCCTGATTCCCCAACGCTGTTCCCCTCCCGTAATTCCCCAATAAAATCTTTAAAAAAAAAAAAAAAAGAACAGGTAGGAGCCAACAATAAACTGTATTGTGGTAGCCTACTAAGATTGGGGGGTTTATTACAGCAGCCAATGTTACTCAAATACACAGGGCTTCTATTTTACTGGTAGATACAGACAAAAACAAAAATATATGAAACATATCTTCTGCTATGAAAAGAACAGAATAGTCAGCCAAACAGATATCTGGGGAAAGACCATTGTGGGCAGAAGCAATGTTAAGTGCAAAAGTCTCAGTTGCAAGCACGCTGGCATGGTTAAGGAAGAGCTGAAGAGCTAAAGGGCCATTATGGGTGGGGTAGAAGTTAGAAATGATGAAGTAGGAGAGGTAATTTGAAATGAGAACAAATAACGTAAGATCCTGCAGATCACTATGAGGACTTGGACTTTTGCTCAGAATGAAATGGAAAACTTTTGGAAAATTTTGAGCATGATCTGTTTTGGGTTTCACCACATTCACTCTGGCTTCTTCACGCTTGGGAATAGGTTAAAGATAGACATAGGGAAACCAATTAAGAGATTTGAGGTGAGAGATAATTAGGATTTTGATGAGGGTGGAATGACACTGGAGATATGAGAATTTATATTCTGGATATATTTTAAAGGTAGAGCCTAAGATATGAAGTGTGAGGGGTGGAAAACCGGATATTAAAGAAGACCCTGACCTTTTGTCTTAAGAAATTGAGAGTGAATTTGCCATTTACTTCATTAGAGAACATTGTGAGAGGAAGGGGTTTGAATGGCAGGCATAGAAGGGGCTTAGTTTGGGACATGTTAAGTTTATGATGTACAAACATATTTAAGTTGAAGAAACAAGTAGGCAAGTGAACTATGTGAGGCTGGGGGCCCCGGAGGAGATCTGTTTTAAAGACATTCATTTAGGTTTCAGCAGCTCATATCTAAAATTTTGAATCTTGATGAGAATACCAAGGAAGTGAGTTTAAATAGAGAAGTCCCAGTGGTAAGTCCTGAGCAATTCCATATGAGTGTTCACGGAGATGAGAAGGAATCAGCGAAGAGTAGTGAGAAAAAAAGCCAGATTAGTGTGAAAACTATACGACATTTTGGACGCCAAGTGAAGAAAGTAGTTCAAGGAAAAGGATTATGAACTATGGCAAATGTTGCTGAAATTTCCAGGATTACATCACAACTGAGAAGTGACCACTGGATTTAATTATCTATCAGTGACCTTGATACAAGAAACTTGATAAAAGAAAAGGAGAGAGGACTGGCCAAGTGGCACATTGGGTAAGAGTTGGCTTGGGACACCAGTTCTGAGCAGCAGGGCCCCGGTTCAGATCCCCCATTAGGGCCAGTGATGCTGTGTCCTCTACAGCTAAGATGGTGAACAACAGCTCGACCTGGAGCTGGGCTGCCTTGAGTTGCCAGTGACAGCATAGGCTGCAATAGAGCTGCAGCGGGCTGCCGTAAGCTACCATGAGCAGCCAGCAGCCGTCATGAGCTGCCAAGAACCACCGTAAGGCACTGTCCAGGGGCCAGCAAGTGATCTGCCTCACCTGGAAAGAGCACAATGATAATACCAACATGGGCCAGTGAAGCAACATCCTCCATAACAGACTGAAGAACAAAAAAAGACAGCAACTTGTCTGTTCCCTTCCCCCAATTCCCCAATAAAATCTTTAAAACAAACAAACAAAAAATGAAAGGAAACAAAGAAATTAGATATAGAAGTATACAATACTCTTTCAAGAAAGTTTTGCTATGAAAGGGGGACAGGAATAGAGCAATAGTTGGATGCAGAAATGGCCTAAGAGGGGTGATTTTTTAAAATTCTTTTTGAGAGGGCAGTGTCACTGGCCCTCATATGTGGGATCCGAACCGGGGCCGCTGGCATCCCAGCCCAGCTCTTAACCACCGCACCACTCAGCTGGCCCTAAGAGGGGTAGTTTAAAGATGAAAAAAATAATAGTATGCTTATATGAGGAGAGGAATTATTATTTTCCTCAGAAGATAAAGAATTAATTTTTCTATGGATTTGCAACTAATATAATTAACATACAGTATAATATATAAACATTTATAATTTTTAAATATTATAATATAGTTAATATTGAAAATATACTCACATATAGTATATTTAATTGCTAATCAGAAGGGTTCACTTGAGAGGTATATGTTGAAGATAAAAGAGAGAAAGGGGGCACTTGATATCTTCTTTCTGAAAAGGCCAGAGAATATCTATTGGGTTGTCGGAATGTTGTATTTTGTCTATATTTTCCAAAGGTCATTTATTTATATAAAAAACAAAGATCAATCAATGATATAGTGCCCATTTTGTTGATAACCTTTGCCATCTTTCAATGAGCTTCATAATTCCCCATTCATAGAAGGACCTGTCTTTATTTGTGAAAAACTGAACAAGGTGCTGATTTACAGCCTCATCTGAATTGAACCTTATACCATGCAAGGAGTTTTGAAGAGACTGAAACAAGTGGAAGTCTGACAGTACAAGGTCAGGCAAGTATGGTGGGTGGGGCAACATACCCCATCCAAGCTCCAATCATTTTTGATGGGTGATCAAACCTGTGTGTGGTTTCGCGTTGTCATGATGGAACACAACTCCTTTATGATTAACAAGCTCTCTACGTTTCTGGGTGATAGATTCGTTCAAACTGTCCAATTTCCTACAGCACACATTCAGATTGATTGTTTGGTTCCTTGGTAGGAGCTCGAAAAACACGACACCTTTAAGATCCCACCACACTGAGAGCATAACCTTCCTCTGATGAATGTCTGCTTTCGATGTTTAAGGCAAATCATCACGTTGGGACCAAGATCATTTGCACACTACACTGTTGTAAACAATCCACTTATCACCAGTTATCAGTCACTTCAAAAAAGGATCATTTTTCTCACATTTAATGAGCATATTGCAGGTGTTTATACACACCATCAAAGGAACTTCTTTGAGTTCATGTGGAACCCAAATATCAAGCTTGCTTTATATACTCCAGCTTCTTCAGGTGGTTATGAATGCTTGAATGATGGATGTTCAATGTTCCTGCAATCTCTTGTGTTGTATTACATTGGTTTGACTCGATCAATGCCTTTTTTTGTCATCATCAACCTCAGTGGGCCTCCCTGACTGAGGAGAATCATTAAGATCACAATCACCAGTAGAGAATTTCATGAACCATCATTGGCACAGATGTTCTTGTAGAGAGAGCATTGTCACCGTAAACTTCATGCAACTTCTCACAAGCTTGACAGCATTCTTCCCTTTATGGAAGTAAAACAGTAAAATATGGCAAAAATGCACAGTTTGGTCTTTCATCCTCAACTTGTAAAATCACCAAAACTCAACCAAATCGGTCAATTTTTTTTTTTAGAATGAAGCTAGAATTTGATAGAATGAAGCTAGAACTATCAGCTATCAAATGACATAGCAATAACATAGATGCAGTGACTCTAGTACTTCCAAAAATGAACTAGTGCCATCTGTTGCAAATATGCATCATGGCTTTTCCAACAACCCAATAATTCACATCATGGAAGGAGATATAATTCCCCATGTTAATAGAAGAGAAGAAGGAATGAATAGATGACAGTAAATTAGTAGATGGGGAAATGGATTGAAAATACAGTAGGCAATGCCTGACTGCTTCTATTCTCTCTGAAGTAAGATACAAAATCATCACCTGAGAGTGCAGTGGGAAGGGAAAAGTGAGAGAATTAAAGAAAGTACAGAATGTTTGAAATCTTATTTGGGTAAGTAGGAAAGTAAAGTAACTCACAGTGGGTTAAGGGCCTAGCTGAGGTTGAAGTTGTAGAAAGACCATTTGTGTTGTTTAATTCAGCTCTGTTGTGCTGTGAGAAGCTAGAATTAGATCTACTCAGAGATGCTAATGAGCACCTTTTAAAAATGTTGTAAGTATTAAATAAGATAAAGATTCTGATGTGCCTAATAATAGTATCCAGCATATCATAGGTACCCTATAAATATTATTTCACTTTCACCCATGCCTTTTCTTTTTCCTCTATAAAGTCAGTTCTTAAACAACTCACTCACTAGAAGACTGTTAGGACCTCAGTCTACTGAAAATGATTAAAAAGACTTTTAGGACCGTGTTTTTCTATCACTCTTTCCCCTCCCAACTTGCTTCCCTTCTTACACTCTCCCTTAACTGCCCAAACACACACTGTCCTAATACAGGACTACATGTGTTGAATTTATTGATTGAAATTTTTGATTTATGCTAAATTTTATAGTGGTTAAATATAATATAATATTAGGAAACTGGTGATTGTAAACTTAATTGTTTTTACCTCACTGACAGCTGATACTTTATTCTTGAGAATATAATCATCAGTAGAAATCATTAGTAAACATGAATATGTAGTGTGTTAGTTATATATCCCTTAGTTATGTATCCTTTATTAAGCTTTTAACATGATGAACAAAAGATAGGTTATAATACATCTAATATTTACTTTTGCTCTAACTTTAGATCACAGACACCTACTCATTTTAACTTTTTAATTACTGAAATTTTAAATCCAAAGAGGTTTTGAATGAAAATGAAAAAACAAAAGAAGTCCTTTACTTTATGAGCTTCTCCATCAGTGATAATAGCAAAATTGCTCTAAGACCTGGTGAAAATGAAGGCAAGAATCAAATTTGGTCCAAGAACCATAAGTTTTCCATTTTTTGTGAAATCAACAACAGTCTAGGGAAAACAAATAAGAGAGAGAGACAATGAGACAGACAAGTCAGAGAGAAGGTATTTCTTATTATCACTTTTAAGAACTACTTGGAAAGCTAACACCTTTCACAGGGAAAAAACATGGAAAATAAAATGATTTGAACACTAATGATCATATGTTGTTCTACCAAAATACCAGTGAACACAAGCTCAGAATCCAGAGAAAAGCAAACTTTAAAAAGTACTGTATGTCAAAGAATAAACTTTTTTGTTTTTATCTAATTTTATGTAAAATGAAAATGATGACACTATTGTTTATGAAGACCTTAGGACATGGAAAAGTTAACAGTGAAACATCTGTTAGAAGGAAGATTAGCAGCAGGTTAAGAAATATTTGAGGGCCGGCCGAATGGCGCGGTGGTTAAGCGCTGGTTTGGGAAGCCAGCGGCCCCAGTTCTGGTCCAACATATGAGGGCCAGTGACACTGCCCTCAAAAAAAAAAAAAAAAAATTGAGAAATAACCTTTTTCTGATAAAGATAAAAAGCAAATGCTCTTACCCTAAGTCATTTCTCTATTTCAGAGAGATAATAACAAGTGTGTAGAGAGAAAGCTCTAAGTAAAACTCATTCATTCATTCATTCATTCATTCTTTCATTCACTCATTTGTGGGAAGCCAACAGCCTCTCAGTGTCTGACAAGGTCACATTGCCCTGCTCAGCACTGGATATTAGGGGTGCTGCCTTATGGTTGGTCATGTAATATCTCCTGCCTCTATGAACCCATGTGCCTTTCCTCCTATAGGAGACAATATACTCACTGCATTTGTGACAAGTTCCTGTGGTTCCCCGATGATAGCTGGCTGTGTAATGGCTTCAATGACGGGGTAAGATTTCCTGAAAAAGAAACTCCCTAAGACAGGCTACAGCCTGAGGGTACCCCTGAACTGAGATATTGGAAACTCAAGTCCCTTGGAAACTGAGGCACAGACCTCTGACAAACTCAGGCCAGAAAACTCAGGCCTGTGAGAAGCTGATGCATTTGCCTAAGGGCCCTGCTGTGAAAAGTCTCCTCAGAGGCCAAAGGTCTCCAGGCCATGAGAGTTCCAGGCAGCTTGCTGACCATAGGGTATGTTAATCAACAGCCTTGTGTGAATTCCTTTGCCTAGTGCCTTGTTACAGCAACAGACATTAAAGCTTTGACTGAGAAACAGATGCAGCCCTCCATAGGATAGGAGAGGTATGAGGTCCCCTTTTGATTGCTAGTTATTGTATTTACATAGGAATAGATTTTAGATGCTTTTACCCTAAACACAGTCACTCCTAGTCTTTTAGTAATAATTCAAGTATACTCCCTGTGAGTCTATTTGGGATAATGGCTAGATAGTCATGGTAACCACTCTTTAGGAGATATATAGAGATAAGTCTATCCTTAACATAAGATAGTCATGATAAACATTCTTTGGATGATAGGCAGAGACTGGGTCTGGGTCTCAGAGGTTATCACAGTGAAAAACAAGATAATCCTTTAATGGAAAAGTAAGTCACAGTGCACCTGGAGAGAGCACTTACAGGGGAGTAAAGACTGTGTAAATCCTGGGAAATAGAAACCACCAAGCTCATGTGAAATGCTTTGTGATTGAGATAATGGTCAAGAGTCCCTATAAAGTGGACATGTTATTACATTAAAGTGTGACACTCCTGCGAAACTCTTTCCGGTGTCTCCACTTTCTTTCTTTCTCTCTCTCTTCTCTTTTTTCCTCGCTGACTCCATCGAGCGGGCCGGCTCCCCGCACTCATTCAACCAATAATTACTGAGTACCGGTAAAATATGCCAGATGCTCTTCTAGACACTGAAAAACTAAAGGTGAATAAGAAAGGCAAAGTTGCAACTCTTACAGGATTTACATGTTAATGGGAGGAAGAGAAATAAACAACAAACAAATAAATTAAGACCATTTCATATAATGATTAGAGCTTTCATGAAAATAATATAAAGTGACATAGACTATCTAAGAGGGCAAAAAATTACTATAAAACTTAGCTGCTTAAAACACACACATATTATTTCACAACTTCTGTGGGCCAGGAATCTGGACCCCCCCCCCACCTCGCTGGATCCTCCAGCTAGGGTCTCACTAGGCTGCAATTAAAGTGTCCACCAAGGATGCACTTATCTCAAAGTTCAACTGTGTGGGATCTGCTTCCAAGCTTACTTGGTGGTGGGCAGGATTTAGTTCTCTGCTGACTAGTAGACTGAGGATCCAAGTTCTTTGCCACGGGGTTTTCTCCATAGGGCAGCTCACAACAAAGCAACTGGCTTCATCAAAGTCAGCCGAGAGGAGTGAGCAAAAGAGAGGGAGAGACATCATAAGCCTTTTACAGCCTTAGCTCAGAAATGATCTGTCACTTTTATCATATTCTGCCCATTAGTAGCAACTCACTATGGACAGTCCACACACAAGTGGAGGGACTTACACAAGAGTGTGAACACCAGGAATCAATCACTGGGAACCATTTTAGAACTAGCCTATTGCCGGGAGCCGACATCTGAGAAGGCCACATTGCCCTGCTCACCACTGGATATTAGGAGTGCTGCCTTATGGTTGGTCATGTAATGTCTCCTGCCTCTATGAACCCATGTGCCTTTCCTATAGGAGACAATATATTCACTGCATTTGTGGCAAGTTCCTGTGATACCCCAATGAGCTAACTATGCAGCCAAAGATGGGTAAGATCTCCTAAAAGAGGGGAGACAACCCAAGCCAGGCGGTAGTTCCATGGGGGACCCCTGAACTGAGATATTGGGGACTCAAGCCCCTTGGAAACTGAGGCACATACCTCTGACAAACTCAGGCCAGAAAACTCAGGCCTGTGAGAAGCTGATGCACTTGCCTAAGGGCCCTACAGTGAATAGTCTCCTTGAAGATTAAAAGTCTTCAGGCCATGAGAGTTCCCGGTAAGAGGCAGCTCAAAGACATCCGCTGACCATGGGTTTGTTAATTAGCCTTGTGTGAATTCCTTTGCCCAGTGCCTTGTTGCAGCAACAGTTACTGAAGCTTTGACTGAGAAAAGGATACAGCCCTCTGTAGGATAAGAGAGGTGTGAGACCCTTTTGGTTGCTAGGTATTGTATTTACATACGAATAGATTTTAGATGTTTTTTACCCTAAGCACAGCCACTCCTAGTCTTTTAGTATAGCTCAAGTATACTGTGAGTTTTATGATTGTGTTTAACTGCTAGGATTTAGGATGATTTCTAGATAGTCAAGATAGCTTTAGTAAACATTCTTTAGGCAATATATGTCAATCCTTAACATAAGATAGTCATGATAAACATTCTTTAGGTGACACACAGAAACTGAGTCTGGGTTTCATGGCAATTATCATAATAAAGACAAGGTAATCCTTTAACAGAAGAGTAAGTCACAATACATCCTGGAGAGAGCAATTACAGGAAAGTAAAGACTTGAGTAAATCCTGGGAACTAGAAACCACCAAACTCATGTGATTAAGACAATGGTCAAGTACCCCTATAAAAAGAACATGCTCTGGCAATAAAGTGTGACACTTTTTTCCTTTTCTCTTTAACTCCCCGGTGTCTCCACTGTCTCCCTTATTTTCCTCCCTCGCCGACGCCGTCTCCACCTGAGGGAAACCCTGGTCAGCGGAGGCTGGTCCCCCGCAGCCTATCCTATAGGGAACCAAAAAGGTGGCAAAGGACATGAAATTAGGACAGAAAGAGAATTGCAGACCTGAACAACACTGGGGTAAATCCAGATTCAGCTAATCTCCTTCTCCTAAGAAAGAAGCTTTTGTATAACAATAGTTCAAAGAGAGAATATACTGCTCAACTTTCATAAATTTTACACAGGTCTGTTATAACATTAATATGTCATTTTTGCTCAGCGTTTATTAAACATTAATTACCTACGTATTGAAAACAGATTTGTTATTTCAGAGGTAGGAGAATTCTCTTCTTCCTTCCTTTCAAAACCAATACCCATTGGAATACTCTTATTCAACCTACATGCACTCCTAAAAACAAATACTCTGGGTTAAATTTAGCTCTAGTTTAGCCAAAGTAGGTTAACTCCAATGCTAGAGTTGGTCTACCTATATTTTAGTGAGAAGGCAGGAGAGCTTAAATTATTTAGAATTCCATGAAATCAGTTAAATCTGTTAAATTCTCAATGATTGACTTTGGGCAGATCATTTAACTTCACTGAGCCTCTGTTTCTTGGTGTATGAAATAGGAAGATAAAAATAGTAACAATATTAATTTCTCCTTCAAAGGATAGATGAAGATTACTGATGTATGCATCAGCATTTTGTAAACTATAAAATGCTGTGTGTTTTTAGAAAGGTTTACGTAAAAAGCATTTACTACAAAGAAATTGGAAAGTGATAAGCTATGGAAATTATACAAGTTTTTTAATATCACCACTCACTTCTCTCCTACACAGAAAAATGAGACTATGACAACCCAGTTTTCTTTCATTCACAATATTCTTAAATGGTAAGTAAATGTTTTACACATTTAACTCATTGTTTACACCACTGAATACTCACAAACACACAGCAATTGGGAAACTAAAAACCTTGGAATAGATACATTTGTTTACTAAACCAACATAAAATAGAGTCTTAAAAGGGTTAACAGAAATGAAAGCAAGGGAGAATATGATAGGTATTGAAAGAAAGGACTATATTAAAATTAGCTTATTTTTATCAGAAGAAAATGGTTATTTTAAAACAGATGCATGTCCTTTTACAATTACAGAAGCTGAAATATAACTGTAATCTACAACCATAAGGTAAGATTTCCATCTTTATGTGACATGAAAAATGTGCCAAGCCAAGACTTTCCCATAAACAAAATTGCTTTCTTCAACTCACACTTTAATGCAAGATATCAATCATGTGGTGGGTTTTATTATTCAGAATTTAGCTTTGTTTTTTGACAGATTGCTTGCAGTCAGTTTGCAGTACAATTGTACATCATCCCTATTATATACACATCTGAATTTGTGGACCCTTTTTTTATTTTAAAAAGAGTGTTATAAATGGGAAGTAATACCTGGTGAGGCAGAATTAGTTCAACATAGAGCATTTTAACTCATTGGTGTGGTTTTGATAACATGTTATTATTTATCCACAGTAGGTCTGAGGCTTCAGGCTTTATGTAAGACTTAAGGGGATAGCAATGACTCACGGCTATATAAATGAACCCTCTATTTTGACACCTTTTTTCCCCTTTCATGTGACTCTATTTGTCAAACCATTCTCATTTTGAAAAAGGTAGCATTGATATTAATACAATGCACTGCTTAGGCAATACATTTAGAAAATACATATACATAGGTGGCAGCAAGACACCAAACATGTATGTATGTGTGTGTGTGTGTGTGTGTGTGTGTATATATATTTTTTTTTTAATCAATTCACTATGGCCTATATGGATAACTGAAAGTGAGATTAATTATAGACAGTCAGGAAAATTGCCACGGCAGAGAGAATCAGGGTGGAAACTATAACAAAGCCAGGGAAATAATTTATTAGCTAACAAACAGAATTAAGTCACAGGACCTGCCAGTAACAAACTCAGGTTGGGGAGCAGAATGGCCTCTTTCCCAATCAGGGATTCCCAGGTAGAATGCATATCTCCAAGAGGTTATTTAGCATAACATAAGACTGTCAGTCTCTGGTAACATGCTCCTCTCAGAGCAGAGACATTGATTAAGCTGAATAAACTCTAAGGAAATTAGGCATTTGGAGGAAACACCTCCTCCGGGCTGAGCAACAAATGTGGCCCCAAAAGGTGCCAGCCAGCCCTCCTTCCCAGACATACAAAAGGTATAAAAACCAAAGCTTTTGCCCTAACTAGTGGGCAACTCAGTTGGCACCCTGTCTCATTTTGAGAGCTGTTACTTTCTAGTCTAATAAACTATCCTCTGCTGTAAAATTTACCTCTTCGGCTTCACGAGACTCCGATCCCAGCCCAAGAGAAATATCTTACATCAAAAGTAGTGAAAACTACATGTATGCTACTGGTAGCCAGTAGTTCTTACACTCTATACACTTCCAGACCAAAAAGGGAGCTACAGAGAAAAATTCATTCAGTGTTGGGAGGGAAAATGTCCCCTCTTTTCTCTTGAGTTCTCCGGGCTGGTCTAATTGCCAAATTAGCATGAGAAACATTAACAGGAGAAAATAATCAAATTTAATTATGTATGTCCATATGCAGGTTCTGTAAGATTATGGGACCCCATGACAAATCAGGCAGTTGAGGCTTATGTTGGATCTTGAAGTAAGGAGAGGGTTGGGGAGGGGGAGGAGTAGTAGCTGGTAGTTTAGCACTTCAAAGGGGAGGAAGGTAATTCCCATGGAGATGAAAAAGCAAATGTTTAGTAAATGAATGTTTGTTGGGTCATCTTTAACAAGGGGACACAGAGAGGACTTTGATCAAAAGGACCTTGGTAGGTTCCTCCCTGTCTATCACACTGAGTTCATATTAAAACTACTGTTACCTATGATGATAGCTCCTTTCCTGCAGCAGTTCCTTTATCTAAATACCTTTAGGCAGTTGGGGCAGGGGGCTGCAAAGGATTTTTCTGAGTCTTTTGTTTCTTAAAAATAGCCAGCTTAAACTAATCAATATCCCAAAAAGGCAAATTTTGGGGTGGCAAACTCAGCTCCCCTTTAATTGCCTACCATGAATTTAGTATTCCTTGGGTGCTCAAAGAGCAGCAATGCATATTAAAATGAAGATGTAGGGCCTTGAAATGAAGAGTTCACAGCTAAAGTTGCCATAACATTTGCAGTCTATTTCTAGGCAGGTAAAGTGTAAAGAATGTCTAGTGCTGTCCTTTACAGGGCCAAATTGGGAATGATATTTGCTGAAGTTGTGGCAAATATGCAATCCTACTGGATTCCAGCTGCCTATGAATAATTAGAATACTTTAAAAACCTTTTAACCTATATGTGATGAAAAATACATGCTGGTTTAAACTCCCTTAGAACTTTAAATTAGCCACTGCAGCACATTCCAGGGCACAGCCCAGTAGTCCTAAAACCAGCAAATGTTAAGAATAAAATAAGCTCTGTGGTTCCTTAAAAAAAACCTTAACCGAAACTACTTAGGAGGCTTTCCTTCTCCTCAGCAAAATGCTTCATATCCAGGACTGCCTTAGCTGTCATACTGCTGGATGTGATTTTTGTTACTGAAAATGAAGGATGAAAGCCTATTCCCAATACAATCAAATTTAACTTGGGATAAATGATTAAGAATTACATTCATATGCTTAGAAGTGGAGATACTTTTAGAGAGCTTGTCTCTATGTAATCCCTTCTTAAATGATACAGATGAGTCTCATTTCCATGGTCTTACATTAATATTCTTTTAGGAACTCTAAAATGAAATAAAAGAGCTCCTAAACACACTTCATTATTGTTCTGAGAAGCTAGGTTCTAAACATTTGTGTTGCTGAGGTATCACAGACTCAGTGTCTGCGTGATCAAGTGTTCAGCTCTTAAGGCAGAACCCTAGCAAGCTCAACTTTCAGTTATGAGAAATTTACATCCAGATCCCTAAAGCTGTCTCTTCCCCATCACTAAATAGAACTCAAGAAATTGTTCTCTTATCTAATTTGGTAAAAATACGTTCCGTCTGGTAATTTTATAGTGAGACCTTAGTGAGAAATTACTATATAGTATATTAGTATGTAACCCAGTATTAATGTAGTGGCCACAGGATGAGGTTTCCAAACAAGATTATATACCTAAGTTCCTCCTTAGAAAATCATTCATATTATTAACTCTTCTCAGTAACACATGTTGTTGTATTCCGTTTATCCAGAGCCCTGTGGGCATTCACCAATATTTGAAACTATCACATGGTCTCATAAGGGTTATCTGGGGTAGATATGATCTAGAGATTATTGAATTTATAGTCAGTATCTGTCATATAAGAAGTGCTCAATAAATATAAGGGGTTGACTGTACCTTTGCTAACTATAGTGAGTAGTTTCGCATAATTCTCAATACCAAATAAGTCCACGTTGTCATATACTAAATAATACTACTAGTAGCATATTTATGTGGTTGTGTCAAACACTGTATGAAGACGTATCACATATTTCAGCAGATGTGTAAAGAAGCTAAACCGTACCCAGTATTCAGAAGGAACTCAATAGCAATGTTTACTATTATCTGCCTACATCACACATTTCACAATGTACACTTGATGTAGGATATTTTTCTTGTGCTGGGATCGCAGTCTCGTGAAGGTGAAGAATGAAGACACGGACCAGAGAGGTAAAGTTTACAGCAGAGGATAGTTTATTAGACTAGAAAGTAACAGCTCTCAAAATGAGACAGGGTGCTAACTGAGTTGCCCACTAGTTAGGGCAAAAACTTTGGGTTTTATACCTTTTTTATATCTGGGGAGGGGGGCTGGCTGGCACCTTTTGGGGCCACATTTGTTGCTCAGCCCGGAGGAGGTGTTTCCTCCAAATGCCTAATTTCCTTAGAGCTTAATCAGCTTAATCAATGTCTCTGCTCTGAGAGGAGCATGTTACCAGAGACTGACAGTCTTATGTTATGCTAAATAACCTCTTGGAGATATGCATTCTACCTGGGAATCCCTGATTGGGAAAGAGGCCTTTCTCCTCCCCCACCTGAGTTTGTTAGGTCCTGTGACTTAATCCTGTTTATTAGCTAATAATTTCTCTGGCTTTGTTATAGTTTCTACCCTGATTCCCTCTACCCAGCAATTTTCCTGACTATCTATAATTTTCCTATCTCACACTGACTTGCTTAGAATGACTTAGTGCCACTGTGACTCAGTTACAGTCTACACTGCATAAAGGCACAGGAGGGTGAAATCCCAGATGACGTAAGCCAAGCGTACTTATCAGAGGTCCCTGTAATTAGGCTTAACCTACAATGACTGTGATTGGTTTCAGTCTCTAAATAGGATACACTTGTATAAAACTATTCTTGTAAACATCTGAAAGAATTATAATAACCGTAGGTATTTGTGCTATTACTCTCATTTGAGAGATAAGAAAACTGAGGCCAGGAGGGTTTACTTGCCCAAAGACAAGCAAGTAATAAACGGAAGAACACAGCCTCAGACTAGCACTGCCTGACATACCAACCCTGGGACTTAACTACCATACTATGCTGCTTTCTGTTTTGTGAAGGTGTGGTATAATTTGAAGGGCAAAGGCAAGTTTCCAGCCCTTGGCACAAGTCCCAAATTTTTCATAATTTTTACAAATTAACTTAAAAGAACATTCATATCTTTATCATAGGTGACATTTGCTTATCTGAAGGCAAATCCTAATGAAAAATATTATTGGAACAATATCCAAGTAGGCAAATGCCACTTCTCCCTGTCCCCTAAGAGGCCCGTAACAAATACCAATAATAAATTCCAAAGAGCTTCCCCTGTGCCCAAATGCTGCTTTAGAGTCTGTCTATATCAACATCATGCTCCAGGCAGCACCTCAAACAGTGAGAATTAGCAAGGAGATGAAACCTAGTCCCAGCCTGGCCTTCAGCCCCCTCATTTCTTTTAACAGACTGGGAGGCATTTTTGACTTCCTTGTAGATTCGCCATTTCCCGGGCCTGGTGCTAAATACTGGGACTACAACAGTAGCAAGTGCAATATTTGCCCTCAAGAAACTCACAGGCTATCAGGAAAATACACTGAGAAAGTAAAAATCAACTATTTCTATGCTACTGAAATCACATAGAAAAAGCATAGATGGACATATCGAGTGACAAGAGAAATTAATCAGCTATCAGAGTGTGGGTATGGGGTATAATTCCAAGGTAAGGGACAATCCCATCTGAGCTAATCTTCAAAACACAGGTGAGGGTTAGTCAAAAAAAGACCATTAGAGGCAGGTCATCCTAGGCAGAGAAAAAAGCATAGAGCAGGTTGCTTAAGAGTGTATGATAATGTGCATGGCTGGAAAAGTGAACAAAGCCAGATTATGAAAGGATTTGTTTGGCTTGCTAGAGCCTTTCTTTTATCCTGAAAGAGTTGGGGAGACATTCAAGTATTTTAAACAGGTACATGACAAAGTCACTTGTCCGTTTTATAAAGTTCCCTGGCTGTGCTGTGGGAGAGCCGTTAGAAGGGAGCAACACTTGAGGAATTTTCTGAGGCTAGACTTGCAATAGTCCAAGTGAAAAATTAGGAAAACTTAAGCTAACATAAACACAATGAAATGGAGAGGAGAGGGCTGATTTGAGGAACACTGAAGGAGTAGAATTTATATGATTGAAATTAATTGGAGGTGGTAGAGCATGGGCATAGGAGGAATCTGTGAGGATGCCTATATCTCTGGCTTGGGCAAATGGATGTTTGATGATTCCATTTAATGAAAGGAGGGCACAAGAGAAGGCAGGAATTTGAGTGGAAAATGATGGACTCATTTGGGGACACTTTAAGGTTGATCTAGTAATAGTGCTTTCACATGGAGTTGCACACTTTGCAGTTCAAAATAAAGACATGAAGCACAGAGGACAGTGCATCTGGTATCTAAGACATAGTTAAAAACAGGAGCACAGATGAACTCATCCAAGGAAAGTACGTTGAGAGCCAATGAAAGTTCCTATTTTAAACTGTAGGAAACAATGTGACATAGTAGTTATGAGAATGAGCACTGAAGCCAGGTGGCCCAGGTTCATATAATGGTTCCAACACTTATTGTGTGTGTAATCTTGAGAAAACTGCTTGACCTCTCTGTGCCTCAGTGTTCCCATGTGTAAAATATGGTAATGCTAGTACCTAGTTCATGAAGTTACTTTGAATTGTTAATACATGCAAAGGCTTAAAAGATTGCCAGTCACACAGTAAGCATGTAATAAATGTTAACTATTGCAATGATCAAGATGATTTTTGCTGATAGAAAACATGTACAGCTTTTCCACATTCTTAAGAACCCTCAATATAGAGGAGAAACACAAATACGCTTATGAAATAAATAACAATAATAAAGGGTGAGATAACTAGTATCAAAAGAATGTTATGGTCTCCACTGCTCAGTGAGTGCTGGATGGATGGAGATGTTGGTAATAGTGGCAATTAGACTGTACCTGATGTTGGTCATGGCAGCCACTGAGACCAAAAATGCATATTTCTTGGGGTAAACACCCTAGAAAGGTGTTAAAGACAAAAACTACCTGACAAATAATCTGTTTAAGGTCAGCCCTGCCCATAAGCTTCATGTCTCATGTGGCACAAAAGACTCAGCCCAATATCAAGAAAATCTCAAAAGAGCACGATGCCTTGAGTATAGACAGGCTATCCTGAGGAAAGTAGAACTGACATTTTTATTGTGGTTCATATAGGGTAAACCAAGGATACTTGGTAGAAATCATAAGGAGACAGACACACAAGAGAAAGCCTCTAAAATCAAACCCATTCCTAGAAAAGAATGAGCAGTCTTAGAAGGCAATAAAATGTCCTATCACAGTAGATTGGCTATACTTGTTAGGAATTTAATAGAAATGATTCAAACACCACCTTCTTGGTGTTAGTAGATGATCCTTTAAGGCCTTTTTCAATCCTAACATTCCGCGATAAGTATAATAGTTGAAACACTCTATATCTGTCATATGCATATGCATGGAAGAGGCTGGGGTTACTAAGAAGTACTATTACTCGCTTGTACCACCACTAACTAGTATCAATAGTAACTAGCATTATCTCTAGTTAGCATCATTATTACTTTTTCTTTTTATTGCACCTCCAACTTTAAAGAAAAGAGGAAGTACTCTCCTAGGATCTCAGAAGAAATCCTATGAAAGGGGCTTACCCTTTCTCTCTCAGAACCGATGAATCCCCGCTGATATCATTAGCAAGCCCTGAAGGTCAAAATGACTTGCTCTAACTTGATTTACCATACTATCCTATAATACTATATTCTGGGGAAGTTCACTACTTAGGACAGTTGGCCATTTTTATGCTAATTCTGACTCATTTTATGCCTGTTACATGGAGGAATACTTTGGTTTTATTGTTTGTTTGTTTTTTAGACAATCTTTAGCTTTGTTTCCCTCTGTGCCACACAAAATTGATAGTACTCCAAGTAATTAAAGAAAAGTCTACTCTGAACTTCTCTCCAAGGGAAAAAAAAAAAAAAGAAAAGTCTAAGGCACAGCTAATATTTTTACATGATTACCACTATTCAAAGAAACTGTTCCTTTCCCCCCCAAAAATGTAATTAATCAACTACAGGAATTATCTCTATATATTATCATGCTAAAGATTTAATTAAAAAGAATATTTTATGGAAAGATTTTGTGGTAAGATGATAAAGTATCTCTTCTGCCCATTTTAAGTGCACTGTTCTCAGCCATGCATACCAATTAGGTAACTAAGAAACTGGATGGCTATCTTTGCAACAAAGTGGCTTTCTTTAAGCAATGGCAATTATTACTGCCTGCCCTATGAGATACTGTTTTATTATTGTTCCTTACTGAAATTAGATGCTTCCACACAATGCTCAATCCTCATCACCCTCTGATTATCACAGGGGTTGGCATTGGTCCAAGTCATTCAAAGCCCTATAAATTCAGAAAGATTTCCAGGCATCAAAATTCCATGTGTAATGTATATAACAATCCCATTATGAGGATCAAGAAAGAATAACTTAGATCATACATTATAATGATAAAATAGCAACATGGTGTCAGTAGTGCATCCAAGAATTTTAGCAGTTGATTCATAGTTGACATTGTTATTTGCAGCAAGACTAGATATGGCTTATAAATACAGAATACAGAATGTTGGGCTTCTCAGAATAGCCAATTTCAGTTTCATAAACCAAAGTTTACATATGAGACACACATTCTCTATTATGTCTTAAATGTATCCTATATCAATGACAGAATATGTCTTTCTTTCTTATGACTCTATGGCCTTTCACTCAAACTAACTAGCTTATGATATGTTCCCCCACCCCCACCCCTCATCTGGTTTGCCTAATACAAACCCTACAACTCAAAGATCTCACTGGCTTGCCCATCACCAAACTGCTAATGCAAAGGGACCATAGTAATTGCTCAAATTAGAGGACCTGCCTGAGGCTAATGTTGGAGCTCTAACCTTAGCCATGGATATATTTTAATTGGCAAACAACCTGGCACCCTATTGATGACATACACCCAAATCAGCCCCTCTGATTTAAAACCTATGTGTAACAGATCCCTTATCATCCATCTGGGCAACATTTTAGGCATTTGGAAACTTAGATTTGGCCACCTTTAATTGGAGATTTAATTGTGCAAGTTGGGTGCTGTCTTCCATTCCTCTGGCTTCCAGTTGGCTTTGCCCAATGAGAGACATTAGAAGAGAATCCAGAGAATAGGAAGAGAGTGATGTTGGATATTTGTGCCACTGTCATTCTTCCTGCTGGTTGCCATGGGTTGGCAACATCCCTATACCAGAGGCTACACTCCTGTTAGGCAGCCCTCTTATTATTTTTATGTTCTGGTAACTTCTTTCTTCCCTTATTCATTTAGTTTTCTGTTTTCTTCTGCTGGCCCCACAGAATTGATCTATCCCTGGTTGGTTTCCTAAATCTTGTCCTGATCTTTGTAAATAGTCCTTGTATTAAACTCATCAAATCCCCTTTTGAATGTACCATATTATTCTTGCTTTACCTTGATTGATATACTATTTATTGCCCAAATTTTTATCCTGTATTTTCTCATGTTGATTTAGGAAATTATTTTTCTACTCTGGTTATCTACCTTTTGCCAGTTATATGCATTTAAAGTGTTTAACCACAGCTTGCTTTGAACTTTATGGCATTTTTTTGTGGTACAGATATAAATATATATAAAATTTAAGGTTATAAAATACATTAAATATTTCCCCTTTGTCCTTTGTTTAAAAAGTTCTTTTCTATCCCAATTTTATCAAAAGATTTTCCTAATTCTTTTTAGAATTATAGATTTGCTTTTCTAAATAGATCTTTAATTTACTGTTATGTAAAAATATAAATGAAATTATATATTTTAGTTTGTTTTCCCACCTGGTTAATCAATTGTTTCAGTACTATTTACTGAATAAACTATCCATTTCCAGTGTTTTATGAGGGTCAGCTATAGTTATTATGTCACCTTTTTTGCCTTAAGCAGACCTAATTATCTTTCTATAGATTGCAATCATAACAGGTTGGCTCATATTGACCTATGATATGTTTTAAAATGAGGAAAGTGAAAACAAAAAAAGCCCAACAAATTTGTAAACAATGATGGAAGGAAGGAAGGAAGATGGAGAAAGACAGGGAGGGATGGAGGAAAAGAGGGAAGAAGGGAGGGAGAGAGAGAGAGGGAGGAAGGGAGGGAGGGAGGGAGGGAGGGAGCGAGAAAGGAAGGTGATCAAGGCCTTATGAGTCTCCATGAGATCAAAGGTTCAGTTAAGATAGGGTAGGCAAAGAAAACACAATTTCTAAATTTTTTAGAAAAATAGCAATTCTAAAAGATAACAAAACCTAATGTGTGTTCATGGGGCTGGGTTGTTGAAACAGCAAAAATGTGAAGGTTAATAGAGTTGAAGAGCACAGGAAAGTGAAGGCAAAGATATTCATAAATATCTACACACTGATATTGACATCACTTAGGAAACTATCAGAAATAGCCAGCTATTTATCCCATTGTATAAGAACACACATGGGATTGGGGGGCAAAATGGTGGCTGTGAGGAGGGCTCCTTGAATTCTCCCCTGGAAATATCCACAATTTGAACTTCTGTTATGCTTCAAAGAGACGTCTACTCATCACACAGAGCAACTAAGAGTTTCGCACAACGACTGCTGGAAGGTGGGCAGGCCGGGCGAGTAGGAGAAGAAGGCTGCAAGATGCATGTGGTGCAGTCTGCACCCGCGGCTGCTGAGGCACCGAGCTTCAGAGAGAGCAGATCGGTGAGTGTTCCCACTGCTTTCTCCCTGTGACCCGTGGCCCGCCTAGAGTACAGCAAGAGCGCGACAGTCCACAGTCTGAGGAAGAAGCCTCAGACCAGGAGAGTGCAGGAGGAGAGAGGATCCCCAGGAAGCAGGGTGCAGAGCCCTGCAGTGACAGGGCAAGATCAATCCCTGCCCCCACCTGGTTCAGGGATTAGTCTCTGTGCCCACCGGGTCCGTAGAGCATAGGCTCTGAGGCAGAAGCCTGAAACCGAACAAGCAGGGGGGAAAAAATACTCGCGTGGAGACGCAGTGCGCGCCGGGCGGAGACGCAGATCCCCGAGAGCCGGAGCAGGGATCTGAGCTGCTGCACGGTGCGCGCAGTCCCCTAAATCCCGGCGGCAGACCCTCCGCAGCAGGAGCACCACATGGGTGCACGCAGGCTCCGAGGCAGAAGCCTGAAACCAGGCGAGCAGCGGAAGAAAGAATACTCGCCTGCGGAGACGCAGTGCACGCCAGGTGGAGACACAGGTCCCAGAGAGACAGCGGGGATCTGAGCCACACGGCAGGGTGTGCGCAGTCCCCTAAACCCAGGCAGCCCCTTTGGGAGAGCAGCAGAAACTCCGTTGGAGCTTATGAGGCAAAGGTCTTAGCTCAAAACAGTGTTGGAACTGTGTCTTTTATTTTTTTATTTTTTCTTTTTCTCTTCTCTTGATCAGAAAGCAAAAAAACCCCACAAAAAACAATAACGCACCCACTCCCACAAACTTTGGCCCCCGCCAAGCCAGAGTCTTAAACTGACTCCTGAGTGGAGCAGTAGGGGCAGACTACAGAGGTATTCCTACCTGCAAGGGGTCGAGAATTTCTGCCCCAGAAGAGGCTGCAGAGTGAGACTACCTACCCTGCCCCCACCTTTATGCAAGGCTTGGGAGGCAGGCCAGGTTCACCTGCTGAGGAACTAATTAAGAGACACTTGGCAGCTGGCTTTTGGCAGTGAGGAGCTCTTTCATTCTCCACAGCTGTCAACGGAAAGGGTGCCCAAAGACACTCATTGAGCCTTTGGAGGTGCAGCCTGCCTTGGGACAGGTGAAAGCAAAACGGTAGTGACTTTGTAAAAACTACCAATCACATGTCACAACCACACTCAAGTACAGCAAACCTGCAGTGCCAGGATCACGCTAGGCATCAGGTGGCCTACTGTTCCCACCAGACGCACAGGAATTCTTGTACAGCAGACAAACTGAAGAAAGCTTGGTGGACTTTAGCCAAGACCAGCACAGGTTTTTGTTTGTTTGTTTGATTGTTAGTTTTTTTCCCCCCTTTATTGGTTACTTATCTTGGTTGTTTTTGGTTTTTATTTCTATTTCATTTTTATCATTTTCTAGTAAATATAGGCATATATTTGGGTGTATATAGGTGAATATATGTCCACATATATGGGTGTGTAGACAAATATATATATATATATATTTTTTTTTTTTCTTTTTCATTCTTTTTCTTTTTTCCCCACCCTCACTTTATCTCTTCTTTTATTCATTCTTCTCACGGCTATACTTTTCCTCTTTTCCTTTTTTCTGCAACTTTTATTTTATTTTTTAAAATTTTTATTTCTACTTTTTAAAAAAATTTTTGATTTTTAATTTTAATTTTTATTTTTTGGTATAGCTATTTGGTTTCTCATGTTTATTCTATTTTTTATTTTATGATATTATATTTTATTTTGTTTCCTCTTCTGTTCTTTTTCTGTGTGTGGTTATTGTTTTGTTTCTGTTTGTTTTCTTCTTTTGTATGTTTGATATTTCTGTAAAAGTTGACTGTAGATTGATGGTTGGTTTTTTTACATGTGAGAGCATTTGGTTTCCTTTGGTGGCTGCGGAGGTTGTTCTTGCTGATCTTTTTTGCTCTAAAATCACTCTGCTTCACTGGGTCCAAACAAACAGATACAAGAATCATCATACCTGCAGGCCAACTTTAGATAAAACCAGAACATTTCTGGGTTTGACATACAAGAGTCACACCCAAAAGGAAGTTGCTACAGGTAATAGGGCCCATAGGGTCCAAGTCTCATCAGAGGAGTCAATCCTCTCACAGCAGCTCATAAACTGCGACACTGCTGATCCTCACAGCTAATCAGTCTGGGAGTCAATCCCACCTACTGACAAGCCAAAAATAATTGAAACTAAAACTTCAACAGGTGAGGACACACAACACAAAGAACACCTCAGATGCACAGGAGAATAGGGAGACTGAGTAATTCAAATATAAACCACACATACCACATAAGTCCACCCAGAAAAGACTGAGATATCTAGGGGATCTATCTGTTATATTGAAGCAAGCACAAAGAGTAAATCAGAATGGGTAGACAAAGTAACACAACACAAATAAAAGAATAGAAGAAACTTCCTGAATCAATGGAACTAGAGGAAATAGAAGTAAACAACCTATCGGACACAGAGTTCACAACACTGATTATTGAAATGTTCAAGGAAATTAATGAAAACATAAAGATAGAGAAATCATGAAAAGCAACCAGCTAGAACTTAAGAACACAATTACTGAATTAAATAACAAACTTGATGGAATGACTAGCAGATTGGATGAAGCAGAAAATCGAATTGGTGACTTAGAAGACAAGATAGCAGAGATCACCCAAGTGGAACAACAAAAAGAAAAAAGAATGAAAAACATTGAAAATAGTTTAAGAAAGCTGGGAGACAACATTAAACGCAACAACTTTTAGATCACTGGAATACAAGAAGGAGAAGAGAGGGAGCAAGGGATTGAGAACATATTTGAAGTAATAATGTCTGAAAACTTCCCTAACCTGGCAAAGGACAGTGAAATACAAGCCCTGGAAGTGCTGAGAGTTCCAACCAAGATGATCCCAAACAGACCCACACCAAGACACATTATAATGAAAATGGCAAGGGTTAAGGACAAAGACAGAATCCTTAAAGCAGCAAGGGAAAGGCAGCAAGTTACTTGCAAGGGTACCCCCATAAGATTATCAGCTGACTTTTCTACAGAAACGCTGCAGGCCAGAAGGGAGTGGCAGGAGGTTTTCAAAGTGATGAAAAATAAAGGCCTACAACCAAGATTGCTGTATCCAGCAAGGTTATCATTTATAATTGAAGACGAGATAAAGAGCTTTGCAGAAAAGAATAAGTTAAGGGAATTCATTACCACCAAGCCAGCTTTGCAAGAAACGTTAAAAGGGCTTTTTTTAAGCAGAAGAGAAAAACAACCTAACTAAGAAAGACTAGGAACACAAATAACAAAATGACAATAAATACACACCTATCAATAATCACATTAAATGTAAATGGATTAAATGCTCCAATAAAAAGACATAGGGTGGCTGCATGGATAACAAAGCAAGACACCAGCATATGCTGTATACAAGAGACTCACCTCAGATCAAAAGACTCATTCAGGCTGAGAGTAAAGGGATGGAGTAAAATATTTCATGCAAATGGTACTGAGAAAAAAGCTGGAATAGCGATACTTATATCAGATAAAATGGACTTTAAATTGAAGAATATAACAAAAGACAAAGAAGAACACTTCATAGTAATGAAGGGATCGATCCAACAAGAGGACATAACCCTAGTAAACAACTACGCATCTAACATAGGAGCCCCTAGATAGATAAAACAGATATTGTCAGACATAAAGACAGAGATCAGTAGTAACACTATCATAGTAGGGGACTTCAACACCTCACTGTCACCAATGGACAGATCCTCCAGACAGAAAATCAATGCGGAAACAGTGACCTTAAATGACACATTAGACCAGCTGGATTTAACTGATATATTCACAGCATTTCACCCGAAAGCTACAAAATATACATTCTTTTCAAGTGCACATGAAACGTTTTCTAAGATAGACCACATATTAGGCCACAAAACAAGTCTCAATAAATTTAAGAAGATTGAAATCATTTCAAGTGTCTTCACTGACCACAATGCTATGAAACTAGAAATCAATTACAAGAAGAAATCCGGGAAGCTGACAAATAAATAGAGGATAAATAACATGCTATTAAATAGTGAGTGGGTCACAAATGAGATCAAGGAGGAAATCAAAAGATACCTCGAGACAAATGAAAATGAGAACCACACGACCCAAAATCTCTGGGATGCAGCAAAAGCAGTCCTAAGAGGGAAGTTCATAGCACTGCAGGCCTACCTAACGAATGAAGAAAAATCTCAAATCAACAGATTATCCTTACATCTCAGGGAACTGGAAAAAGAACAGCAAAAGCAGCAAAGGGGACTACAAGGAAGGAGATAATAAAAACTAGAACGGAAATAAACAATACAGAGAACAGAAAAACAATACAAAAGATCAATGAAACCAAGAGCTGGTTTTTTTGAGAAGATAAACAATACAAAAAAATCTCTAGCCAGGCTCATCAAAAAAAAGAGAGAGAGGATTCAAATTAGTAAAATCAGAAATGAAAGAGTTGAAATGACTACCGACATCACAGAAATACAAAAAAATTTAAGAAATTACTATGAGCAACTATATGCCATCAAATTTGACAATCTGGAAGAAATGGATAATTTTCTAGAAGCATACTACCTTCCAAAGCTAACTCCAGAAGAAACGGAAAATCTGATTACTACCAAGTAAATTGAATCAGTAATCAACAAGCTCCCAGCAAACAAAAGCCCTGTACCAGATGGCTTCACAAATGAATTTTATCAAGCATTCAAAAAAGAACTATCACCTATTCTTCTCAAACTATTCCAAAAAATCCAGAAGGAGGGAAGGCTCCCAAACTCTTTTTTATGAAGCCACTATCACCCTGATTCCAAAACCAGATAAAGACAGCACAAAAAAGGAAAACTATAGGCCAATATCACTGATGAACATAGATGCAAAAATTCTCAATAAAATATTAGCAAACAGAATTCAGCAATATATTAAGAAGATCATACATCATGATCAAGTGGGTTTCATCCCTAGTACACAAGGCTGGCTCAACATCCATAAATCAATTAATGTGATATACCACATCAACAAAATGAAGAATAAAAATCACATGGTCATATCAATAGATGCAGAAAAAGCATTTGACAAAGTCCAACAGCCATTTATGTTAAAAACCCTTAGCAAAGTGGGTATACAGGGATCATATCTCAATATAATAAAGGCCATATATGATAAACGTACAGCTAACATCATACTCAATGGGGAAAAGCTAAAACCATTCCCCTAGAGATCAGTAACAAGACAAGGTCCACTTTCTCCTCTTTTATTCAACATAGTTCTGAAGTTCTAGCCACAGAAATCAGACAAGAAAAAGAAATAAAAGGCATCCAAATTGGCAAGGAAGAAGTAAAATTGTCTTTTTGTTTTTTGTTTTTTGTTTTTTTGAGGGCAATGTCACTGGCCGTCACACGTGGGACCCGAAGCGGGCCGCTGGCTTCCCAAACTAGTGCTCAACCACTGCGCCACTCGGCCGGCCCTAAAATTGTCATTATATGCAGATGACATGAAACTGTATACAGAGAACCCCAAAGACTCCATCACAAAGCTATTGGAACTGATAGAGGAATTCAGTAAAGTAGCAGGATATAAAATCAATGTTCAGAAATCAGTGGCATTTGCATACACCTAATGGATAAACTAATGGAAGAAGTTAAGAAAACTGTCCCATTTATAATTGCTTCAAAAACTATAAAATACCTAGGAATAAATTTAACCAAAGAAGTAAAAGATCTGTACTGAGAAAATTATAAGACATGGAAGAAAGAAATAAAAGAAGGTACAAATAAATGGAAACACCTACCTTGCTCATGGATAAGAACAATTAATATAGTTAAAATGTCCATACTGCCTAAAGCAATATATAGATTCAATGCAATTCCTATCAAACTACCAAGGGCATTTTTCACAGAAATAGAAAATATGATCCTAAAATTTATATGGATCCATAAAATACCCCGAATAGCCTTGGCAATCCTGAGAAATAAGAACAAAGTTGGGGTATCATGCTACCAGACATCAAAACATACTAGAAGGCTACAGCAATCAAAACAGTATGGTACTGGCATAAAAACAGATACACAGATCAGTGGAACAGAATAGAGACCCCAGAAATAAATCCATGTATATACGGACAATTAATCTATATAGACAATTAATCTATGACAATGGAAGCAAGAATTTACACTGGGATAAAGGTAGTGTATTTAATAAATGGTGCGGGGAAAATTGGACTGACACATGCAAAAAAATGAAACTGGACCACCTCCTTATGCCATATAAAAGAACAAATTCAAAATGGATTAAAGACTTAAATGTAAGACCTGAAACCATAAAACTCCTAGAAGAAAACATAGGGAGTAAATTTGCAGACATTACTCTGAGCAATATTTTTACTGATACATGCCAAGGGCAAGGGAAGTAAAATAAAAAATGAACATATGGGATTATATCAAGCTTAAAAGTTTTTTCACAACAAAGGAAACCATCAATAAAACAAAAAGGAAGCCTACTGAATGGGAGATTATATTTGTCAACGATATATCTGATAAGGGGTTAACATCCAAAATTTATAAAACACTTATGCAACTCAACACCAAAAAAACCGCAAACAACCCAATTAAAAAATGAGCAGAGTAAATGAAGAAACATTTCTCTAAAGAGGACACACAGATGGCCAACAGGCATATGAAAAAATGTTCAACCTCACTGATCATTAGGGAAATGCAAATAAAAACCACCATGAGATACCACCTCACTCTAGTCAGAATGGCTATCATCAATAAATCAACAAACAAGTGCTGGCGGGGCTGTGGGGAAAAGGGGACCCTGCTACACTGTTGGTGGGATTGCAGATTGGTGTAGCCACTATGAAGTCAGTATGGAGGTATCTCAAAAATCTGGAAATGGAACTACCTGTTGACCCAGCAATTCCACTCCTAGGCATTTATCCTGAAAAACCCAAGGCACTAATTCAAAAAAATATATGCACCCCTATGTTCATTGCAGCGCTATTTACAATAGCCAAGACTTGGAAACAATCAAAATGCCCATTGGTAGACGACTGGATTAAGAAACTGTGGTACATTTACACCATGGAAAATTACGCAGCTATAAAGAAGAAAGTAATCGTACCATTTGCAATGATATGGATGGACCTAGAGAACATTATGTTAAGTGAAATCAGTCAGTCAGAGAAAGAAAAATACCATATGATCTCACTTATATGTGGAATCTAAAGAACTGAATAAATGAGCAATGTAAACAGAAATAGTCTTAGAGACACAAAGAAAAAAACTGATGAGGGCTAGATGGGATGGGAATGGGAGAAGGGGAAGGAACGAGGCAACATAAACTGATAACTACAATACTACTGCAGAGATAGAAGAGACAGTTTAGGGAATATAATCAATAAAGTTGTAAATATTTTTTTTAGGGGAACAGACGTATGCATGTCCTTTTAGGGAGACCACTTCATGGACGGTGTAGTGGCCTTACCACTGTACTGTACATCTGAAGCTGCCACTGAACAATATTATATGTCAACTATAATTTAACACATATATAGTCATGGGATGTGGAATATAGTGTGGGGATGGAGTCAATGGAATTGTAATAGATATGTATGATATCAGGGGTGGGAGGGCAGAGGAGGGGGTGGGGAGGAGTCACTTTGTAAGGTGTGAAAAAAATAACTATTGCATTGTTTTGTACATCTGTAACTAATAATAATAATAATAACACACATGAACTCTAATGCATGGCCATTTTCTAATTAATAAATATGGTAAAAAGATACACATTTTCAATAATCAATAGGATTATTAAAATTTACTATCTTCCTCTTTTGAGATTTTAAAATGAGAGAATAGATATAATCTCCCCCCAAAAAATTAAAACATCTAGTAAAATTGAATAAAGAATAAAAATTTTAATGTAATAATAACTAACACTTATTGAGTACCTATTGCTCTGCTTCATTTATCATGTGATATATTTTACACTGGTTAGTTCATTCAAGATTGTAGTTTGTAGGGCAAGGAATCAAATTTAAAACTGATATACCACCTAAACATGTCTCTCTGATACTTTATACATACCTACTTTCATCTATAGAGAAAATTTTACATAATAGCTTAATACAATGGCTTGATAAAGAGAAACTTGCTATTAAAATATATTTCCATGTTGGCTTACAAACTTATTTTACTCAGTAGCACATCAAAACAAATTGTAACATTACCAAACATATTTACGGTGAGTTTTTTTTCATATTAAACCTCTACTGAACTTTTCTCTAATTAATTAAAAATCTCATCAGGAGATAACCTTTACTTTGACATAGCATCTTTCAAAATATATTTTTGAAACTCCATTTGTTATATATTCTAATATCAAGTAAGAAACGCTTAGAACAGAAATAAAAGGCTTGAATTAATTAGTCAACAATGATTAATTAAACATTTATCCAAAGTGAGATTTCCATTCTCTTTATTCCCTTGGCTTGATGCTACATTTTATTTACTTAATGGGAACTCCATAATCTGTGAAGTTTATGAAGAGTTTAAAATTATGGCATTTAGATGCATACATTTATTCTGATAATAATTGGCAATGATAGCAATGATCTAGATACTGTATAATTTGGGTAGAATTTTTTTTTTAAATACTCTTAATCATTTTCTAAAATACATTTTAAGAGGATTAAGTACCTGACCTAATTATATTAGTTTATTGCTCTGCTAAATAGATGTTTGGTAAATTTAAATAGATACGTTTGTATCATTTTTCTGAGTCAGCCTAACTTAGGGCAAACAAAAAAAAAAAATCTCCCCCAAATACGATGGAATTCTTTTTACGTGATTATAAGTAACTATCGTATAGATGATGAAATTGCTAACAATTATACAAATAATTGACTAAAAAATAGAAAGACTATGCATAAAGATTGTTGTTGTGCTGTTAGCTATTTAATCTCACAGCAATTAATATCATTTGGTAGTATCTTTCATGTTCTGCTTAAGCACTTAAAGTTTTTTTCCCAAATGACTTTCTCCCCTAAATATTTATGTTTCAGGAATTATTTTACCTAGATATTTTAGATGGTTGGATTGGATTCCAAATTAATTTTTATTTTAATCACATTCTGCTTATAAATTTTGACTTCACTGTATTCTTTTATATCTTTAATGTTGTTGGAACATAACATGAAAATGAAGACCTGTTGCAAATTCAATTTATTTTATTTCAGCTCGTTAATATGGATATGAAATAAAAGTAGGGAAATTTCATAATTTAGAGTTAATCTTCTACTAACTCCTGTCAAATCAATATACCGTAACTACTTTTCTGTTTTAGTTTTACAGTCTTCTGACATTTTAGTCTAGAATAAGTTTATTAGTTTATTAGAGCTGTTATAACTAATTACCACAACTTGATGGCTTTAAAACAAATAGAATTTAATTCCCTCACAGTTCTGGAGGCCAGAAGTCTAAAATCAATGTTGGCAGCATTGGTTGCTTCTTGAGGTTCTGAGGAAAACTCTGTCCTTGATTCTGTCTTAGCTTGTGGTTCCTACAGGAATACTTGGAATTGCTTGGCTGGTGGAAATATCACTCCAGTTTCTGCCTCCATCTTCACATGGCTTTATCCCCTGTGTCCTTTGTAAAGATATGATTCATTGGACTTAGGCCCATCTATGTAATTCAGGATGCTATCGTCATAGGACTCTTTCCCTCCCTCCCTCCCTCCCTCCCTCTTTCCTTCCCTCCCTCCCTCCCTTCCTTCCTTCCTTTCCCAGCTATAGTTTCTTTATTAGTAATTCAGGATGCTCTCATTTTGGGACATTGTGTTTGGTTGTTTGTTTGTATATTTATAATTTCCAAACTATAGTTTGTTATGATTTCAGAATTATATAGAATTAGCCTCCTACCTGACCCATCTTTCCTTTAAATTACTCTATTTAGTGGCTTTCTCTAATGCATAGTTCCTGCTGTTTTTACACTCTCTTAGGGACCCTTAATTTATTACCTATGTGAAAACTTTTTTCCAAATAAATTCACAATCACAGGTACTGGGGGTTAGGATTAGGGCATATCTTTGGGGATACCACAGTTCAATCACTACAATATGTTTCATTACAAATTATTTTCAACTAATTTTTCAAATGAAATTAGAAATCTAAAATCAAACATTTTGCTATGCAGTATAAAACTATTTTTACTAGGGTCCTTTCCTCTATAAACTCCATATAAATCACTAACCAAATCAACTTGTCCTAATTAGTATGTTCTATAGTCACACTCACAGCATTGTTCAGAAATTTTTGGGGTTACATTTTGCTAGTTGATCACTACATAATCATCTGTCATTTTCTGATTACTTGAAGCTGTGAATGTGATCAAGAAACCCACTCCAGAAGTAATATCCTCTTTAAAAGTGCAGAACATGGCTACATTTCATTCTTTTTCACAAATTAATAGAACATTAATCTAGCACTTAGATTATTCACATTGATCATTTATCTCTATGCAGAGTTATCCAACTTTCTATTCAACCAATAATGTGTATTTTAATATTAATTCACTTTATTAGCTATTTCCTAATTTCTGAAAATAAAATTTGGAACTTTTTCCTTCAATCATCCACAAGAATAATCAATATATCCCTATTATAGATCAACCAAAGAGCTAAAGAGATAATGAAAAAAATCAATAAGTGGCATCTAACTAACAAATTAATATACCTTGACAGTTAAACCTCTGGGGAGGGGGGGGGAAACTGAGTTATGCTTTGTATGCTCTAAAAACAAACACCAAATCCTTTGAGCTTGAAGTGTAATGTTTAGTATTCCCAAAAGTATAGTGATATTAGCATCAGAATAGAGACTTTGGTGAAGCAAGTCTTCAGTCAAAGATATATGAAACCATATCACTTTTCAGCTCTTTGGTTGGTGTATAATGGGGATATATTGATATTCTTTTGGATGAGTGAGTGATTGAAGTAAAAACATGGGGAAAATAAACTTACTGCTTAGTATGCAAAACACATTTATTTGACAGTTTTACAAGCAGATGAACAAATATGGCTGTGAATCCATGTTTTGTATATTCACTGCTTTCAGTCATTAGGCAAAAAAAATTATAAAGTAAAGAATTCAAATAGCCAGTCAATTTATTCACACAAAACTAGGGAATTTTGATTGTTCTCTGTTTTCAATAATATTGACAAAAGGATTAGCTGTTTTTCTGTCAACTAGTCTGACCCATTAAATTTTCTAATTTATTCTTCAACATAAGACCAGACTGGCTTTGGTCATCAATGAAGCTTTTACTATTCATGTTAAAATCTGAAAAAATAAAGAATAAAATAAGTTTTTCATAAAGCAAACTGTTTTTCAGCAAAGGAGTGTCCTTTACTCTGATTTGGGGCTGACTGTTTTGATGTTAAACTCTTGATTTTTAATGAAAAGATGATGACAGTAGACAGTTGTGTTCATAGTGGTGTGTAGTTTCCTAAGACCTCACTTGACAAGAATACTCTGCGACTGTTGCCCATTCTTTCACATTTTAAATTATATTCAAATCTAAAGTATAAGAACCATTGATTTAGATCACAAAATCGTTATAATTCTGAAGGAAGTGTTAAGAAAGAAATTATTATACTTACCTCCTAGAATTGGTATAATGTGCTTAGAACAATAACTGGCACATAATAAACTACATGGGTTTGTATTTATGTATTATCATTATTGTTATGAAGACTAGAAAAGGTTGAGAACCCTTACTGAATCCTTGGATTTCCCGATTGTGTTTTTAAAAACACATTACCAGGTGTTTTTTCATTTTTGTTTTTTCTTTTGTCTGTTGTAACTGGTGTTTGAAGATAACTAAATAATAGTCTAGGAGAAAACTCCAGGGAGATTTTTATAAAGTTAAGGGCTTCTATTATTTAACAGAACAAATGTAATATATTAGTTAGCAAAATAATTAGTTTAAAAACAAATATGAATGCAGTAGTGTGAGTTTATGGCTTGTAAGGCAGATCCAATTTCTTGAAACAAAATACATACTTAAAAACAGAATTGGTTAAACTATACATTAAAATGAAACAGCATAGTACCTCTGGCTCCCTGAACTCTAGTCATCTTGGCTTCTATGAAAAGATAATTGAATTTCTTATCTAACTATTGGATATTCTTCACCAACTAACTGAAAGTCAAAATTCTCTTCTGGATAAAACTTTAAATTATCAGGTATGATCCTGGGTTAATGACTTAAAGGACCACTATAAATTATATACAAAAATAATTTTCAGATGATCTCAGTTACTTTTAGAAGTATGAATGTGAAAATCTGTACCTCAGAATCAAGACATGGTTGTAAAGCTAGTATCTAAATAAGAATTGACTGCTTCTCAATGTCTAGCTGAGATTCAGAAAACTTTTTTACATTCATGAGATTATTTAATATTGAGAAATTTATAACCTAGAATTGCTATTTAAAAATCTTAGATGATATTGTTAGGATTTTATAACTTTCAATATCCTACATGATTATATTTTCAGATGTGGAAATAAACAAAGACTACTCAGTGAAAACAATTAAAATCTATTTGTTCAGAGCTTGCAAAGGCAGTCATGGCAGTGTAAAAGCTTTCAATGGGGAAAAGGGAAGGCTTCAAGTATGCCCTGACTGGAAGCTGCTGGTATGAGGAAGCTGGACACAGGCTAAGTAGAAGCAGGGCACCCTATGGAATTGGTTAGAGAAGCATATTTGGTTTCCTCTGGTTGGTCCTAATTTTAAAATGGGGCAAACTTTAGGGAACCTGGCAGTTATTGATCAAGCTTTGCCATTTAGAGCTGATTGCTACAGAGGTTGTACAGTTTGGCTTCCATGCCTTGTTGCTACAGAGGTTGTGGACCAAAGTTCTATTTCCATTTATTGTGTGGCCATTGTCCATTTGTGTATAAATATATTTTATTATAAAGTATTTCTACTTTAAGTCCAATATTAATCTGAAGTAAAAGCTGTTCTTTGATTTATTAAAACTGTGATATTTATTTATATCTCAGCTATAAATTAGTAAAATAAGGTATGAATTTGAGATCAAAATCTTCAAATATAACTCAGAGATCTTCCTTCAATATCTCATAAAATAAAAAGCCAAGGTTGCTAGTCAGTCAATAAATATTTAAATATTTAAAAATATGGTTAAGAAAGTTATCATCCAAAATATAATGATACTATCTTTATTGACCCAAATTAGTCACTCTTCACATATTAATCACCTCTGGTTGCTAACTCATGTGATTAAGGACAGGATTCTTCATATTCTCCTCTGGCTCCAGATTAGTAAGTGCCTGCCCCTGATGAGATCTCTGACACACTGGAGTCCCGGACCTCTTCAGCTGCTGCTGCTACTACCACCAACATTCAGGCTTCTGCAGAAAATGCTTGTGTATCTAATAAATCTCCAAATAGTCTACTGGCTTAATCTTCCAGTATTTATTACTTAAAGATACTCTAGGATATTCACATGTTCATCTCCTCACCACTGAATATGATAATTTTTGGATCAGATATGAGCAGTACTAAAGTTATTTTTTTAGAATAAATAAAATTCCAAAGCATTATAAATCAATCAATACAGCAAAGTCAGAGTGATGAAAAGTATTTATTAAATCACTCACATTTCAAAAGTGCATCTTGAAAGCAGAAGAGCTTGATGAAAGTAACTCCTAAGCTAAATGTTGACATTAATTGTGGGAAGCCGACAGCCCCCCGTGTCTGACAAGGCCACATTGCCCTGCTCAGCACTGGATATTAGGGATGCTGCCTTATGGTTGGTCATGTAATATCTCCTGCCTCTAAGAACCCATGTGCCTTTCCTCCTATAGGAGACAATATACTCACTGCATTTATGGCAAGTTCCTGTATACCCCAATGAGCTAACTACGCAGCCAAAGACGGGTAAGATCTCCTAAACGAGGGGAGACAACCTAAGCCAGGCGGTAGTTCCGTGGGGAACCCCTAAATTGAGATATTGGGGACTCAAGCCCCTTTGGAAACTGAGGCATAAGCCTTTGGCCACATAGGCCTAAAAAAGCCAGTCTGTGAGAAACAGACAGCCTCTGTGAGAAACTAGTGCTATCGTTCGTCCTTGCCTGTGCAGCTGTAAAAGGTTTCCTTGGAGACCAGGAGACCAAGGTCTCTCGGCCATGAAAGTTCTGATAAGAGGCAACTTACTGACCATAAGTTATTTTAATTAACAGCCTTGTTTTAACTCTTTGTTCTGTACATTGCTAACAACAGATACTGAAGCTTTGACTGAGAAACAGATGTTACCCTCTATTACAAAAACATGCAGCTCTTTGTAAGATAGGAAAAGTTTGAAACTCCCTTTTGCTATAATCACATAGAAATAGTTTCTTGCCTAAACTCTTGGCAATAGTTCAAGTATATGCCCTGTAAGGTGGCCATGGTAACCACTCTTTAGATGATAAGTAAAATCCTTGAACAGGTTAAAATCTCTCAATAAAAGCTATGCGCTGACCCGATTCGGGGCTCAGTCTTCCTTGGCTGAGTCCCTTGGGCTCAGTCTTCCTTGGCTGAGTCCCTTGGTCTCGCTCCTATCTTTCTTCTGTCTCTTGTTTTTCCTTAATCTGCGTCGCCCCTCTCGTGTCCCACTCGCCCTTGCCACGCAGGACGTGACAATTAATGAACATAAATTGTAGTTCTTAACATTAAACTGAAGAATAATGTAAGTAAAAAAAAATTAAGTTTGTTTTTCTATTGTTTTTTTTCTGTTCATAGAAGTTTTATTCCACTTTAACTTAATACACATGTTCTTAAGAATTATATTGGGATATTTGTGAAATTTTCATAAGACATTAAATAAAACTAGCCACCATTTCAAGTTACTTCCTTGTTAACTGTTTTATAGCACATGAATGTTAGATAAGTTTCTTTAAAAAAATCACAAAAGCAGAAACTTAAAAGAAGATAAACAACATGTTATTTTATTTTACTTCTCTGTTTGATATACATAACATCAAGAAATTCATTTTAACTGCATCTTATCTTGTACATTTGTGCTTAGGTTGCTTAAAATACTTAAATGCAAATAAAATGAGTATTGCAAATATAATGAAAACAAACAAATAATGGAAAGTGAATAATTTCTGCCCTCCTGTAGACTAAATTGGGTCATAACTTTGACCATACCTACTTCTGCAGCTGTGGTTTAAGAACACACATTAAGATTGTGTATTCCACAGGTACACATGGTTCAAAATGTAATATCCATGGGTATCTATTTTTATCATAGTTTTATAAGTACTTAAAATCTTAAAGTACCCACTAGAACGATATCTGTGATAGGAACCAATTATCTCTGCTCTCCCACACCAAGACAAACCAATAGATGGGGAGTTTTCTTTGCTTAGACACAGAAGCAATTTTAATCCAGGCCCTTGTGAAAAATAATGTAGTAAAAATATTATGTATAAAAATTCCACATACCCATTTTGGCCACCTCAACATGAAAACTGTCAACAAAGGGGCTATAGAAGGGACATAACTCAACATAATAAAGGCCATATATGACATGCATACAACTAATATCATGCTGAATGGTGAGAAGATGAAGGCTTTTCTCCTAAAATCAGGAATACGATATTATTTTATTAATGTCTTGTTAATCCGACATTTCTCTCACCACTCTTATTCAACAATATTAAAAGTCCTCGTCAAAGCATTTAGGCAAGAAAAATAAATAAAGGCATCCAAATAGGAAAGGAAGAAGTAAAACTGTCTCTATTTGCAGATGACCTGATTTTAAACGTAGGAAACCCTAAAGACTCCACCAAAAAAAATCTGTTGTAACTAATAAATTCAGTAAAGTTGCAAGACAAAAAATGCAATATATAAACATCTGTTGAATGTCTATATGCTAGTAACAAATTATCAGAGAAATTAGGAAACTAATCCCTTTTATAATTGTGTCAAAAAGAATAAAATACCTAGGAATAAATTTAACTGTTCACTGAAAAATAAGACGTTGTTGAAAGAAACTGAAGACAGATATAAGTGCAGATGGGCTTATGGATTGGAAGAATTATAACTGTTAAAGTGTTCATAGTACTCAAAGCAATCTAAGGTTCAATTCAATCCTTATCAAAATTCCAATGGTATTTTTCACAGAAATAGAACAAACAATCCTAAAATGTGTATGGAGCCACAAAAGATCATGAATAGCCAAAGCAATCTTGAAAGAGGGGAACAAAGATCCCAAATTTCAAATTATATTACAAAACTATATTAATTAAAACAGTATGGGGGCCGGCCGAGTGGCGCGGTGGTTAAGCGCTGGCTTGGGAAGCCAGCGGCCCCGGTTCGGTCTCACATAAGAGGGCCAGTGACACTGTCCTACAAAAAACAAAACAAAACACACACACAAAAAAAACCAGTATGGTATATAAAAACAGACACATAAATTGTAGAGAACCCAGAAATAAACACACGCATGTAAGGTCAATTAATTTATGACAAAGTAGCCAAGATTTTACAAAGGCAAAATAATAGTCTCCTCAATAAATGCTTCTGAGAAAACTGGACAACCACATGTAAAAGAATGAAACTGTACCACTAACTTACACCTTACACAAACATTCAATCAAATAGACTAAAGACTTGAACATAAGATCTGAAGCCATATCTTGGGAATGATTTTTTGTATTTGACACCAAAAGCAAAACTAAATAAATGGGACTGCATCAAACTAAAAAGCTTCTGCACAACAAAGGAATCATTAACAAAATGAAAAGACAACCTCCCGAATGCAAGAAAATATTTACAAACTATATATCTGATAATGTTAATAATAAAAATAGATAAAGATCTCTTACAACTCAATACCAAACAAACAACAATTCTGATTTTAAAATATGCAGAGGATCTGAATAGATATTTATACAAAAAAGGATATGCAGATGGCCAACAGAAATATAAAAAGTGGTCAACCTCACTAATCATCACAGAAATGCAAATAAAAACCACAATGAGATATTATCGCACTTACGTTAGAAAGGCTATTATAAAAAACAAAACAAACAAAAAAAAAAAAAACAAGAAATAAGTGTTGGTGCAGATGTGGAGAAAAGGGAACCCTGTATTACCTTGGTGGGAATATAAATTGGTAGAGTCACTGGAAAACAGTATGGAATTTCCTCAAGAAATTAAAAATAGAAATACCATATGATTAGAAATTCCACTTCTGGGTATTTATCAGAAGGAAAAAACTCAAGGGGTTTCTCTGGTCAAGATGTCAGAGTAGGTAAACACTGTGCTTGCCTCCTCTCACAACCACATCAAAATACAACAAAACTACAGAAAAACCATCCTCAAGAATCACCTGAAGTCTAGCTGAACCAAAGCCCTATGACTAAGGACATACAGAAGCGACCACCTCCAGACTGATAGGAGGGTCAGAGATGCAGAATAGGCTGGCCCCACCTGCATGTGACCATTAAAAATCGGGAGGGATATCTCAATGGTGGAGGAGCCAGAGGTCCCAGCCTCATACCAGGCTCCCAGCCTAAGGTTCCAGTGCTAGGAAGAGAAGTCTCCATAATTTCTGGCTGTGAAAACCAACGGATATTGTGGCTGAGTGAGACAAGGGTGGCTACAAGCCCAGGCATTCCTCTTAAAGGGCCTATGCATGGACTTACTCACTGATGGACTCACTCGCTCTGAGCTCAAGAACTGGGGCAGCAGCTCAAAATGTGCCAGGGACATATGGGGAGGAACTGAGTTGTCTGTTTCATGGTGAGGGCTACAGGGGCAACTATCTTCCAGACAGAGGAGGTGACGGAAGTCACTGTTTCTTTGTTGATCCCTCCCCATCCCAGCATGCAGACACAGGTGGCTGCCAAAGCTGAGTCCCCATCAACCTGACTAACACCATTCATTTGCACAGACCTGGTGATTCCAGGAGATCCTGCCCCACTCAACATTCAGGCACACCTGAGCCACTTCCAGTGGCTTTTCTATAAAGAAAGCTGGGTTTGGCTCATGCTACAAATTTTGCTAAAATCTCTCACAGGTTCATAAAACCAAAACAAGCAACATCTGGCTTCTGTGTGTCCTGTACCTCTTGCTAAGAAGCTCCAAGCCCAGCACTAATGACAGCTAATCTCAGTTTGTGTGTGGGCCTCTCAAGCACCTCCAAGCTCTGCACAGTAGTCAGCCATCTGTGGATTGCTTTGCGGCTCATGCCAGGTGGCTCTGGACAGGGCACAGGCTGTGGCTGAAATTGGCCTGAGATGGGGCCCCTCCCAGGAGGCTCTGAAAACCCATATACCCAGAGGCCAGTTTCAGACTGAGCTGGATCATCACCCGGCCATCACCAAGGATGACAAAATCAAAAGGCAGAATGGGCAGGCACTAGAGCCTAGCTAAAGTGAATTCTGCTCTATGGGGCCAGCCTCTGCACAACAGCTCCTCCACTGTACTCACGGGCAGTCCTCACAACCAATCAGCCCAAAGGTGAATCCCTCCCACTGATATGCAAACAGCAACCAAGGCTCAATTACAATAAGAAGACACATGTAACTCACAAAAGGGACACACCTGCAGCACCCAGCTCTGGTGACCAGGGAGACTGCACCACTGGGACCTATAGCACACCTACTACATAAGGCCACTCTACTAAGGCCAGGAGGAATAGCAGCCCTACCTAATACATAGAAACATATATAGAAAGGCAGTCAGATTGAGGAGACAAGAAACATGTCCCAAATGAGAGAATGGAACAAAGCTCCAGAGACAGAACTAAACAAAATGAAGACAAGCAATCTACCAGACATAAAGTTAAAAAACATTGGTTATAAGGATGCTCAATATCTCAGGAGAACTTAAACAAAGAGATAGGAAGCTTAAACATAGTGATACAAAACATGAAAAGGACCACTTAGAAATAAAGAATGCATTAATGAAATGAAGAATACATTAAAGGGAATTAACAGTAGATTAGATGAAGCAGGGGAAAGAATCAGCAATTTAGAAGACAAGGTAGCATAAAACGCCCAATAGAAACAGCAAAAAGAAAAAAAGAATCCAAAAAAATGAGGATAGTTAGGAGACCTCCAGGTCAATATAAATCATAACAACATCGCATCATAGGGGTATCAGAAGGATGAGAGCAAGGAATTAAAAATGTATTTGATGAAATAATGATGGAAAGCTTCCCTAACATGGTGAAGGAAGTAGACATACAAGCCCAGGAAGCACAGAGAGTCCCAAACAAGATGAACCCAAAAAGGCTCACATGAAGACACATCATAATTAAAATGCCAAAGGTTAAACACAAAGGATCTTAAAAGTAGCAAGAGGAAAGCAGTTAGTTACCTACAAGAGAGCTCCATAAGACTGTCAGCTGATTTCTCAACAGAAACTTTGCAGGTCATTGGCAGGAAATATTCAAAGTGAGGAACAGCAAGGACCTACAATCTAAAGTACTCTACCCACGAAGTTATCATTTGAAATCAAAGGACAGATAAAGAACATCCCAGACAAGAAAAAAATACAGAAGTTCATCGTCACCAAACCAATATTACAAAGAATCCCACAGGGATTCTTTTAAGATGGGGGGAAAAATTAAAAATATGAATAATAAAATGGCAATAACTACATATCTATCAACAATTACTTTCAATGTAAATGGATTAAATGCTGCAATCAAAAGACATTGGAGGGCTGAATGGATAAGAAAGCAAGACCCTTACATATGCTGCCTACAAGAGACTCACTTTAGACTCACACACAGACTGAAAGTAAAAGGATGGAGAAAGATATTTAATGAGAATGGAAATGAAAAGAAGCAAACAAACATACAAACTAAAACCTGGGGTAGCAGTTCTTACATCAGACAAAACAAACTTTAAAACAAAGGCTATATGGCCCAACCGAGTGGCACCATGGTTGGGCGCTGGCTTGGGGGGCCAGTGGCACCAGTTCAAATCCCACGTGTGGGGGCCGGTGACATCACCCTAAAAACAAAACAAACAAACAAAAAAACAAACAAACGAAAAAAAGGCTATAACAAGAGACAAAGAAGGACCCAGTAATCCCACTTCTGGGTGTTTAATTCAAAGAAACCCAAAATGCTACTTGAAGGGTACATATGAATTCATCTGTTTATTGCAGCACTGTTTACAATGGCCAGGATGTGGAGGCAGCCTTGGTGTCCATCCATGGAAAAAAAGATAAAGAGGAAGTGGTACATATATACAATGGAATATTGCTTGGCCATGGAAGGGAATGGATTCTTGCCATCTGTAGCAGCATTGATAGTCATGGAGGGTGTTGTGCTGAGTGAAGTATGTCAGACAGAGAAAGACAGATGCAATGTGATTTCACTTACACGTGGGATATAAATATCAAAATGAATACACAAAACAGAAACAAACTCATAGATATAGATAACATTTTGTTGGTTCCCAGATAGGTGGAGGGACGGGGGGAGGTGAAAAAGGGGAAGGGATTAGAAAGTACAAACTGGTAGCTACAAAATAGTCATGGGGATGTAAAATAAAGCATAGGGAACATAGTCAATAATATGGTAATAGCTATGTATAGTGCCAGGTGGGTAGTAGACTGGAAAGGGGGATCACTTGTTAAATTATATAAATGTCTAACCACTATGTTATATACCTGAAATTAATATAAAATAATGTTGACTGTGAACTATAACTGAAAAACATTTTTTTTTTTTTTTTGAGGGCAATGTCACTGGCCCTCATATGTGGGACCGAACCGGGACCGCTGGCTTCCCAGGCCAGCGCTTAACCACCGCGCCACTCGGCCGGCCCTGAAAAACATTTTAAAGGAGAGAGAAGGTAAAGGGGAATAAGAGGTTCAGATTTCCAGCTATAAAACTAATAAGTCACATCGATGTAATGTGCAGCATGGAGAATATAGTCAATAATATTATTGTACATAGTATAGTGTCAGATGGTTGCTGGACTTATCATGGTGATCACTTCTTCAGGTATATAAATGTTAAATAACTATAGTGTACACCAGAAAATAATATAATGTAGTATGTTAGCTATATTTTTAACAAGAATCTTTAAAAAAAACACATTACCTCAAAAAGAGATACAGAACCCCCTGCTCTTTGCAGCAGTATTTACAATAGCCAAAAGATGAAAGCAAAATAAGTGTCCATTGATGGATGAGTAGATGAAGAAAATGTGATGTGAGATATATATATATATATGATATGATATGAAAAAAACAAAACCTTGCGAGAAAGCAAGACAAAATACCTTGTTAAAACAAGAGCTGAATAAATGGGGAAACAAATCAAATATTAATGTTACAAATACAAAAAAAGAAAAAGAAAACAGATAAATCTCTAAATGTTAACTCCTTTTTTCCCTAATATTAAACATAAAAACCATATGGGAAAATAGAAATTCAAATAGAAGTAGCATATACTTGTCATAAATTGTAAGCAAAAAAACTATTTATGGGCAGTATGGATAACAAATGGTCCACTGTATAAATTTCTGAATGAGATAGACAAACATTAAGAGGCTAGTTGATTTTCTCCTCCTTCCTTTCCTTGGGTATCCTACATCACAATGTCAAGCTTCCTCTCAGTCACTGCATTATTAATGTGCTGTCTTTGTGTTACTCTTTACTGTATGTATCAAGCTCAGCCATGGCTTAACAACAGCTGCCTTAATGACCTATGTGTTTATCAATGGAGGAATGGATGAAGAAAATGTATATTTAAACAATGGGACACTATTCAGCCATAAAAAAGGAGGAAACCCTGCCATTTGCAATAATATGGATGGACATTGAGAGCATTATGCTAAGTGAAGTTAGACAGACAGAGGGGGTAAAAACCTGTATTATCTCACTTACATATAAAATCTAAAATAACCAAACTTATAAAAACAGAGTCAGATTTATAGTTCCAGAGGTGGGGGATTTCTAGAGGTGGCAGGCGGGGAGTAGGGGAAAGTGAAATGGGTGAAGGTAGTTGAAATGTACAAGATTCCAGTTACATGATAAATTAGTTCTAGAAGTATAATATATATGTATTAATCTTATCCCTACAATTCTGATATACTTATTTATTAACTCTAATGCAAAGCTGAATAAAAGTAGTGATAGATGTCCTTGATTTGTTTCTGATCATGGGGGAAAAACAGTCTTTCATTATGACGCATTATGTTAAAAGTAGCATTTTTGTAGATATTGTTTATCAAATTGCAGTAAGTTCCTTCCTGTTACTGGTGTCCTGATAGTTTTGTCAAAAGTGAGGTTAAATTTTGTCAGTTGCAGTTTTGTGTGATCATCTATTTTTCTTTTTTAGTTTTCTGATTTGGTGAATCACATGACTAGTTATCAAATATAAACACCTTTCATTCTGGGATAATTTCACTTGGTCATGATATATCCCATTTATATATTGTTGGATTTTGTTTGCTAAAATTTTGTTAAGAGTTTTTTTTTTTGCACTTATGTTCTCAAGGGATATTGCGCAGTTGGTTTCATTATGTTTTTTCTCCATCTTTGGTGTCATAGTAATGCAGACCATTTAAAATAACTTGGGGAATACTCAGTCCTTTTCAGTTTTCTAGGAGAGTTTATATAGAATTGCTATTATTTTTTCTCTAAATGTTTCATAGAATTTCCTTCCTGGTGTTTTCTCTGTGTTAAGACTTTTAATGCAAATTCAATTCTTTTTTTTTTTTTTTTTTTTTAGCTGAGCCATCCTGCCACCTGTTGGCAGCTCAACGGCAACTCAGCTTGGACTGGCATCGAACCGCCATTGCTCAGAGCTCAGCTCGCACTCATGAGTGAGCTCTTAACCAACTGAGCCACTCGGCCAGCCCTCAAATTCAATTCTTTAATAGGTATAGGGCTTTGGAAGTTATCTATTCTTGAGTGAGTCTTTGATAGTTTATATCACTCAAAGAACATATTCCCACTAAGTAGTCAAATATATTGACATAGAGTTGTTTATAATATCTATAAACTCTATAGTGATGTAATCTCTCTTATTCCTAATTTGTTTTTTCTCTGTTTTTTGTCCTGGTCATTCTGGTTAGACATTTATCAATATTATTAGTCTTCTCAAAGAACCAGCTTTTGGTTACATTGTCTTGTTTTGTCTTGTATTTGTTTTAAGCATCCTACTCAGTCCCTGTTAATCCATCTTGACCAGAGGCAAAGGTCTTGGTATGTGTGTTATCATAATTGATTTAAAAAGTCAGAAAATAAATTTGCACACATTCAATACATTCACACACATGCATATAAACAAACAAAACCTAAATAACTATTCTCACCATGTAATGTATTTTTCCCTGTCTAGCTTAAAACTCTAATGTTAATTCTTATTACTCCTGGGCCTCTATATATTACTTACCCTGTGAATTTCAACCTAATACCACATTCTGTCACCTCACTTTTCATTTGCCCTCAAAACACATATTAATAAGTGTCCTTCACTCCTTCACTTTAAACTCTTGTTTGAACTCTCAATATCTGTCATACCCCTCATGTCTTTGTCATTTCCCAGAGTCAATGTCTCCTCAACCTGCCCTGTGCCACTTGCCTCATAGCCTGGCCCAAATAAGCCTATCCTGACTATAAGGATTTTAATGATTTTAAGAAAATATGTTATTAAGAATTCTTTAAATTCTCAGAGAGACCAAATATAATATGGGAGAGGGAAGGCAGGAAGAGTGGGTATGAGAAGACAACCTCAGGGGTAAAAATGCAGAAACGGGATTTTTCAATTAACGACAATACAATTTAACTTTTTATCATCTGTAAGTTTCATTACCAACATAATTTTTAAATATCAAACTTCTTATGAAAAATTTCTGTGATGCTAGTAAAATCAAAAGAACATGGTCATGCTCATGATTCCTATTTTCTAAAGGAATACTAACTGTAAAATATAAGATTTTACAAAATTGCTGCCATATTGCTTGATTATTAGTGAGTATATCCATGTTTTATCTGAAAGATTTTTTTAAATAAAATGTGTTCTAAAATAAATAACATGCCAAATAGGTTATATAAAGTCTATATTCATCTAACCATGCACATGGTTACCATATATATGTATATCTAACCCAATTTAGGAACATAGATCCAAAGCAGAAAACAGAATCTCTTTCTTTTCAAAATGGCCTTTGGAGTTGGTGACTTATTTCATATTAATATGTATCATGAGGACACTTATCACCCAACTCAGTTCTAGATAAAATCTGTGACACTATCCCAAATTCTTTTCAGAAAATGTATACTAATTTTACACAGACATAGGCCCATCCCTCACCAAGTGTAGAGCCTGATTTGACCCTTTCTCACATTAACAGCACCTCATCTCTGAGCCCTTTGAATATATGTCTTTCTATTTCAGAACGGCTTATGTGATTCTACAGTTTGTTTTGTTTCTGTTTTTAAGTAGTGAGAAAGGTTCAACCAGATTACAATTTCCCCAACTAGATTGCAATTTCCTTATGGGTAAAGAACATATTTATTTTCATCTTTATCTGTCAGGGTGTCTGGCCTATTTTTAGCATGTTATTGCTAAATATATATATAGGTTATATAACCTATTTGGCATGTTATTTATTTTAGAACACATTTTATTTAAAAAAATCTTTCAGATAAACTCAATAAGTATTTATTGAGTTTATAAATGAATTAAAGAATGAATAAGCAAAATATTAAATATCCAAATGAATAGACCCTATGGCTTCACAGAAATCAAATATTTACATCTTTTTTATACAGTACATTGTTTTTAGGATTTATTATATATGGATATCCATATATACATTTATTTTTTCAAGTATCTGAGAGATACTGTCAATAGTTATTTAGAACTCATTTATTCCCTTGTGAACCAAGTGTATGACTCAGCTCCTTCTAAATTATCCATGGAAGAAAAGCACTGGATCTAAAACAAATGTATCTGAGATTCTATGACCAAATTCTAGCTCTGGGACTAGGAAATGGTGGTTGTAAATTAAAAAATCAAACCATTCCAATTTATTTCATTTTTCAAATTGAATATATTTGTTTATGTTAATAGAAATTAGAAGAGGCCATGCATTTTTTAAAAATATGTGGAAGAGACCATGCTCTATATTCACCCGATTATCTCATTTTCTTATAACCACAGCTAAAGTTCATTTCCCAGCCCACTGCACCTAGAGGCCATCATATGACCAAATCTCACCAATACAATGTGAGCACATAGGATGCATCACTTGCAGTCTGAGGCAGTAAAAATCAGGTGTGCCTGCTCTGTGCTCTTCGTTTTTCTTTCCCCTGCATACATCAGACATTATCATGCCTTCTTAATGCCCTGCAGGTATCAAGTGTAGCATGTAATATGGTTACTTTCTGCTTACCCCTCTATTTTTTATTTCTTTGAATTTTTATGTTTTGATTTACATCCAATAAATTTGCTCTTTTTTGTTGTAGAAGTCTATGAGCTTTGATAAATGTATAAAGTCTTAACAACCAAGATACAGACCAGTTCCATCAGCCCAAGAATAATTTGCCATGTTGCCCCTTTGTGATCAACCCTCATACACTCCCAGCCTCTGGAATCTACTACCTACTGATCTCTTCTTGGTGCTTATAGTTTTGCATTTTCCAGAATTTTTAATAGAAAATATTTTGAGAAAGAGGGGAGAATATACAATAGCCTTTCGTGTCTGACTTCTTTAACTTAACATAATTCATTTCAGATTTCTCCATGTTATTGGTTTGTATCAATAATTCATTTCTCTTTTATTGCTGAGTGTTATTGTATTGTATGGATATACTAGAGCTGGTTTATCCATTCACATGGTGAAACACACTGGTTGGTCCCTTTTGGGACAATTATGAATAAAGCTGCTATAAATATTCACGATTCGTTTTTATGTACACATGAACTTGTGTTTCTCTTGGGTAAATACCTGGGATCGAGATTGCTGGGTCATATGACACCAATATGTTTAACTTTATAATCAACTGCCTAAGTAGTTGTCCCATTTAGCATTCCCATCAGCAATGAAAGAGAATTCCAATTGTTTCACATCCTCACCAGGAACTGCTAATGTCAGTTTATTTTTGTTTTCTTTTGTCTAGTCTTGTTTTCACTTTACTAATATGTGTAATGGTATATCACTGTGATTTTAATTTTCATTTCCCTAATGAAAAATTATGTTGAGCATCTTTCTATGTATTTATTTGCCATCCTTATATCTTCTTTGGTGAAGTGTCTAAACAAATCTTTTGCCCATTTTTGAATTGGATGGTTTGTTTTCTTATTTTTGAGCTTTGAGTGTTTTTTATATATCCTGTGACTACATCTAAATTGTATAATAATTACAGTAAGCATGAAATTTGCATACAGGATGTTATCAGTAATCTCTTACACATATGTTATGCCTTGCTCGGGATGATAAAGAAAATCATTATTATGCAAAATGTGACTCTAAAGTCCCAAATAAATCAACTTTTATTAAATAATTTAAAAATTGAATAAAAATACTTTTCCTCAGAGGCACCTGGCTAGCAAGGTAAACAAAGGACAAATTAAACTCTGTGTGTGTAGAGGGGGGAGCAACTGGTTCTGGAGTCACTCAGAAAGACAAGGGTTCAAAATCTAGCTAAGTCAGTTTCTACCTGCACAAATTGGAGCCAATTACCTAACCTCATCTATAAAACAAAGATATTACAATCGTTATGCAAATTAATGAAATATTCCAAGTAAGGCAGCATAATGGATATTATGCTGCCATGGTATCCACAATGCACATGGTAAGTACAAAGTAACTGTTAGATAGTTATTATTACCTTACCCAAGTGAATAAAAAATGGTAATTTTCAGTCAGGCATACCAATGATTTTGGCTACATCTAAAATGGACTTCGACTTCTAGACATTTAATTTTTTATTTTTATTATTATTATTATTATTTTTTGAGGGTCCTCACATGTGGGACCGGGGCCGCTGGCTTCCCAAGCCAGCGCTTAACCACAGTGCCACTTGGCCAGGCCTAGACATTTAATTTTTAAAATGCATATTTCTTTACATCATTTATCATTAATTAAAAATGAACATTTTGTGGGGATTGTGGAGGTGGGGAGATGTGAGTAGAATGTTTCAGAATTTAGCTATTAAAGAAATATGCTTGAATGTTGACATCCTTGAAATAAAATACTTGGTTTGCAAATTATAGGAAGGTTGCAAAGTGCTTTGAAATTTTATGGCGTCTAATAGCTATAATTAAGGGGGTCATTAATGGCCACAGTCGCATATGGATAATATAAGGAATTGAGTCACTCATCCTAACCCTTAATGATCTGGAACAAAAAGGTTATGTATTGGCAAATTTGTTAGCATTCTCATCACATTTCAAATCTGTTCATGAAAGATAAGTGCAGCTGCTGCAGAGAGAATGAAAAGATGAAGGCAGTCATATGCTTTATAAAACTTAAGATAAAGGTATTATCTCTCAGGTCTCCCCTCAGTGCATATGTACTATGCCTCTGCAATTAGCATTGGCAGCTGATTTCATAGAAATCGGCTACTGAAAGGAGGCTGTATTGAGTAGGGGAATACTTTAAACAGAATAAGGCCAAAAATAATAAAGAAAGCATGGGGGAATAATAACGGATGTGTAGAGCATGTTTTGATTACAAACTGGTCACCTAAGAGTGTTTTTGTACTGCTCGCTACATTGTCATGTTGCCAAGCTCTTTTAACTTGGAAAAGATAAGTATCCACAAGACCAAAAAAAGTCTTCAAATATCCTGCTTAAATTATTGGATTCTGTGATATAGATTAACTATAAAAATGTTGTTATTATTTCCCCTTTTCATACTCCTTTAATTTTATTTTTACTTCAGAAGCAAAAAGGGGAGTGGCTAATGTCATATCAGAGAGACAGTTTCAAAGATCTGTCCTTTGTGGTCTTCCAATCCCACTGTCTGTCTCTATAATTCAGGAAGAAATGAGGCTACCTGTTTTATCCCAGGAACTTGACAGCATTCCTAGTTGAGCAAATAGATTGTAAAGTCAGTCTTAAGTACATCAGACACAGAATACAGTACATATGTTGCTTCTGAGATTCTTAATGAAACCTAAATGTGTGCTGTCTCTAAAGACTCTTCTTTTTTGAGCCATCCTGCCACCTGTTGGCAGCTTAATGGCAGCTCAGCTCAGGCTGGGCATTGAACTGCTGTTGCTCAGACCTCAGTTTGCTCTTAACCAACTGAGCCACTCGGCCAGCCCTAAAGACTTCTTTTAAACCTCTTTGAGTTTCGCTTCTTTAAATAAAGTTAAACTTTCAAGAATGTTTACACCATTAATTGCAAACTCTTTAAGAATGGAGGCTGTTTAATTTTTCTATCCTCTATGCCTAGCACCCATATAATCAGTACTCAACAAATACATAAGGAAAGGTAAGAGAAGGAAGAGACAGGAAAGGAAAAGGGAGAATTCCTACTGCGAAAATAATAACTGCTCTGTAGAGCATTAGCCTGAACTTTACACCTGTTTCTACTTAACGAATTTTAAAAGTCAAATTGAACTTTTGTAATTTAGCCATGAATGTGAATTTTTTTTGAAATTATATAAAATGTATCATAGCTAAACCAATATGTAATTCCAGGTAATACTTAGTATTATTTTGCAGTCTCTGGGCTTCATATCATTATTCCTAGCAATATTATTTATTGATGCCACTGTTATTTGCTTTTTAAAAAATAAAATTTTGGAGACTTTTTTTAAATATAAAAATCCTACATGCTTAGCTTAGCATTTGGAAAATATTAAAAACCTACTTTATATATTAAAGTATAAAAAAACATAAGCTTAGTAGTTTTGAAATTATCTTATTTTAAATAAACTTAGAATGTTTTACTGAGGTATAATAGATAGCAGCAACTACAAAAGAATAAAATAATCTATAAAAATTACACAGTGTACAGTTGATTTCAGCTGAGAATATTAGTACCTAGGAAATTTGTTTAGAGATTTATTTTTCTCTACTCTTGGTTCAGGTTAATCTTAATCATTTCCTGATTTCTAAATTCAGCATCCCAGAAATAGCCTTTATTGAGAATTAAATAGTATTTTAAAAAATTAAAGATATTTGAAAACTTCAGCAGCAGCAGCCCATTATTTCTAGCACAACAGCATTAATAAAAAGACCTAGGGAGCCGGCCAAGAGACACGTTGGTTAAGAGCTGGCTTGGGACGCCAGCGCTGAGCAGCTGGACCCCAATTCGGATCCCAAATATGAGGGCCAGTGACACTGCGCCCTCTACAGCTAAGATGGTGAACATAAGCTACAGTGAGTGGCAGGCAACTGGTGTGAGCTGCCGTGAGCAGCTGTTCAGAGGCCGGCGACCAATCTGCCTCACCCGGGAAGAGCGCAATGATAATACCAACATGGGCCAGTGAAGCAACGTCCTCCACAACTAGACTGAAGAACAAAAGGACAGCAACTTCTCTGTTCCTCTTCCCCAATTCCCCAATGCTATTCCCCTCCACCAATTCCCCAATTTAAAAAAAAAAAAAAACTTTAAAAAAAAAAAGACCTATGGATCCTCTGTTGACTTTTCTTCCCCCATATCTACTTAATCCTCACCTTCTTGGAGAAAGAAGCAAGTGGGAAAAATTTTTATTTAAAAAATTTTTCAATTAAAGTTGACATTCAATACTATTTTAGATAGAGTAAGAGGTTCAAAGTTCCAGGTATAAAACAAGTAAGTCTTGGGATATAATGAACAGCATAGAAAATATAGTCAATAATATTGTGAGACGATGGTACAGTGTCAGGTCATTGCTGGATTTATCATGGTGATCACTTCTTTAGTACAGGGAATATAATCAATACTGTGGTAATAACTCTGTATAGTGCCTGGTGGGTACTGTTGAATAACTATGGTGTATACCTGAAACTAATATAGTATTGTATGTTAGCTATATTTTAATACAAATCTTTAAAAAAAAAAAATCCTTTCTTTTTCTTCTGAGTTTTCATACTTACATGTTACCTCTGAGGTAAGAGCTCTTAAGAATCCAAACATAAAGGGAATAATCCAATCTTCTTGCTTTACATAAAGCCAATTCTTTAGTCCATTACTTCTAAACCCATTATTTAATCCATATTTGATAGCAGACCTCTGTTACCTCATATAAACTAGTAGAAACAGTCCTACATTAAAGTTGTATGTAAGAAGATCATTTTGTACTATTTTTGCTTAATATTAACTTTTTCTAAACACACATGTGGATGGCAACTTGAAAATTGCATGCATAATATCTGGTTTATATTTACATTTTTATAAATCTCTTATTTATGATCTGTATTTTAAAGTTCAGACAGAGTCTAGTACTTTGTATTCATGAAGTCTGCCTAAGGAAGAGCGCTGCAACTTAATTTTCTCAACTGCAGGCTCTCCATAACTAGCTGGAGGGAAACCTGCTGGCCACTTCCCTAAGAGGGTATGAACCTTGCTTCTTTATGCCTGTATGTTGAACAAGTCACCTGGTTTTCATGTTCAAAAACAATGATTTAACTTGCGCAACATTGGTGTTATTTTATGGAATCTGGTAGTATCTTATGTCATCTTGGAAGTTTTGGAATTCTCTTTGAGAGCATAGACTAAATTGAAGGTAAGAAATCCACCATTTAGTTCTAAATCTCTTTCTTCTGATGTGTGTGTGTGTGTGTGTGTGTGTGTGTGTGTGTGTGTGTGTGTACACACCACACATATACTCTGATATTTGGTGAGAAGGGCAGATTCATTAAAACTGAAAATTATTGATTTCTCATAAGATCTAAGCAATGAAAAAAGGGGGGCGGTGTACAAATGACAGCATGAAAGAGTGACTTTGGAAATTTCTTCCATTTAGCAAGATATATAGGTTGGGTCATATGATATTGCCAATATTCAACTTTCTTTAACCTATAAAAACAACAATTTCATATTATTTAACCTAAAATACTAGTTTATATTACGCTAAAGAGCAGATCCTTGGTTGCTAATGCCAACTAAAAGACAGGAAACCATTCATTATATAATAGCAATATTATATGTTGCATCATTATCACTAGCAATTATTAATAATTATTGTATACTTAGAACTTTATAAACTTAAAAGAGCAGTTTTCAAAGAAAAAAGAGGCAGAAGTATTACTAATTATACAAACATTAAATGTCACCAAAAATAATTGATTATTGAAACTGTCCCTTTACTGATTCCCTGAGCCCTGATCTTAGCCCATGCACCCTAGCTATGCTCCGACAGTCACTGTATTTTCTTCTGTATTTGACTTTTTATGGTACTTATCACTCTATATTACAAATGCACAGATAACTGTACTTTGTCTGAGGGCATGCCCCAGGTCTGTCATGCCTAGAACTTTCTCAAGTGGCAATAATTGCTCAATTATTTTTAGAGAACTGATAAACTGATAGAAACAGAAAAAAATATTTTTGTTGTTGCCCTGATTATTATTTTATTTTATTTTATTTTTTTGAGGGCAGTGTCACTGGTCCTCATATGTGGGATCCAAACCAGAGCCGCTGGCTTCCGAAGCCAGCGCTTAACCACTGAGCCACTTGGCCGGCCCTGCCCTGGATTATTTTTATTTGATTATTATGGAGAGAACTTACTCAGTTTATAATAGCAAAGACTTTAGTTGACATAATGCAATCTAGGTTTCTGCTAATACCATTAAATTGTAATGCGCATCATTGTGGCATCTTAGATTCAATCAAACCTGTAAAGTGAAAAAACTTTAATATGATAAAAATGAAACCCCCACATCCTTTTAGTGGCCTAAAGTCACAGACTCTATTAATGTCATTTTAGAACAATTCTTAGTTCTTTGTAAACACTCTGATTCAGGTCTCAAATAGCTTTGCACTAAGACAATGGTGCTTTGTCTCTATAAATGTGGAGAGCTCATACATCACAAAGAAAGAAGCCAATTTTTTTTTTAGTGTCTTATTTCTATAGCATATTCTTGTTTTGAAAGATCTTTTCTGTTAGCCTATAACATCAGCATGGTAATGTCTATTAAATTTCTTAAACCAATCCAGTAACAAATGTGAGGCAAAGAATTCAAATGGTGATTTTCTTCAGAATAATGAAGTCCTCAGAATATGTGCCTTCCAATTTACACTGGCACAAATGGTTTGAATTGCTTTTTCTTTACTTAAGAGTGTGACAGAATGCCTGTTTCTCCAAATATAGAAAGAACTGTTTAAATAAAAAATTCAAAAGAGCAAAACCTCCAAAAGTATCATTGCTGTAATATTATTTCTAATTTGTATTGGGTTCATGGAGAGTCCTACTGTATTTTGAAAAGAGTGATGAGGATATGAGGCCATATGCTCTCTAAATTTTTAGTTCAGAATTTTCTTGATTCTGGGTTTCTACATATCTGGTGGGTATCACAGAGACAAAAATGTTTGAATTCTTGACTAAATGTTTTAGTTTTGAAATGTTTGCTACTATGCAACTAGCTCAAATATATGAGGAAATAGAATAAAAATGAAGGCTTGGGGTCAACAGCCCTTGATATTGTATGGTTGTGTCCTGGGACAACTGACATTTTACTAAAAAGAAACATTCATCATTTTGGATTCAAGAGTCCTGGGTTAGAGTCCTAGCTCTCACACCCTCTCTTGCTATGTAAACTGAGGCGAGAGAGAGTAATTATTAATGCCTGTTTCACTGGCAAAAAAACTGAGACTCATTGAAATTAAGAGACTTAATCACTCTCTTCTTAAATCACAAATCCAAACAAAATAATTATTGTACCTATAATATTGTCATATCTCATATTATTGTTAATAGTATTTGTTCTGTTACTTGTTTTTGATGTTATATTATTAATATAAATAATACTACCTGTAAATATTAATGTAAATCTAAGGTATTATCATTATTTAGCTACACTTCTCCTTGACTAAGGTCAGAGCAACTGAACATTGACCAGACAATCAGATATAAGTAAAATTCTTAGTCCTGGCTTTTAATAAATGTTTATATGATTAGTACATTATTGTAGTTTTGTGTTCATGCATAATGATACACAAGATCACACTGCAAGCCTCCAGGAGATGTACTGAGAAGACCCTCAATCCCACCACATCAGAGAAGAATCATAAAGAGCAGATACTGACTCCAAATAAATGAGTTTTCTAGGAAACTTTCCTATTCAAGAGAGTTTTGAGACAAATGAGTGCAAACTTTACTATTACATCAAAATGTCTCTTAATAAAATTCACTAAGCTGTGAAGGCAATATTTCACTGGAAATAATTTTTTAAACATACTCTTTTGACACAAACTATTTCTTCTGCCTGGATTCCTGCACCTCAGTATCCTTTTGCTAGCATGTGAGCTACCTGTAAACCACCTCAGGAAAATCTAGCTTAAATGTTTCATTTCCCAGAAGTCATAAAAAGAGGAAATGAGCAGCTCTTCAAATCTCCTGAGTTAATTTCTCCAAACCATTCCTGCACTATGACACTTAACTCTTATGACACTATTCCCCCAAACATTTATTGCAGTAAATAATATACATAGGAAATTCCAATGCACATAGAGAAAGGCAGAAATGACAAATACCTTATTGATAGGGAAGATATATATTTTGGTAGGAGCATCACATAAATTTCCTCATCAGCAATGAACATCTGCTTCCTTTCACTATGATTGTCCTTTACAATTTCAATTGGTCATACAACGCAAAGCCATATATATGGAAAATGCAAGCATTCAAGAAAAGTTCTGCAATACTTTCTAGAAAAGTGTAGTCAATCCATTTCATGTAAATTTTAAAAATACAGATAGTATATGAATATTAAAAATATGTGAAAATCAAAGAATAAATAAATATTAGAAAACAAGAATTTAAATGTATAACGCATACATGATTTCTTACAATCAAGTTTGCTACCCTGTATTTTGATGGTTTAATGAGAAGTAAATATTTAGTGAAATACTTTAAACTACAAGAGGATGGGAAAAATATCTAAGCTTATTTTAATCACAAAAGGTAAAACTAATTAATACAAGACAGATGGTCACAATGTGTTTGCTAAAAGGATTACCAAAGTTATGATGTCTACTTCTAAAGCAAAATTAGGCTTAATTTATGGTACTTACTCAATTACCCTGCCTTTTAAAATCTGGAACAATTTACCTAACACAGTTACATAGCCTTCCCTATCAATTTGTTTGAGATGTGTTTACATACTTCATTGCAGAACATTTTGGCAATCCCACAGCAGATTAGATAATACAAATTATTCCTTTCTCTCCGATTCTAGCAGAGCATGTTAAATCCTAATCTTCCCACATTCTCCCTATTTGTACTTCACATTATAATCTATCCAAAGTAGTCACTAGTCACCTAACACCTGCCATGTGTTCCCATCTCTGTGCCTTGTTCACATGACTTCTCTCTGTCTGAACTTCTTCCCAACCCATTTATGACTCCTGAAAATCTCTTCTATCCTCCAGTGCCATCTCAAGAATCCCTTTCACATGTAGATTACATCCTAGTTTATGCCCTCTCCCCAAACTTAACCTGACATGATTGCTGTCTCTTTGGAACCCTCACATTACTTTGAACTTTTCTAAGGCACTTATGTTCATGTTGTGTTATGGTGCATTTTTCTTAAATCCATTCCGCATTACATTCATTATGGATTCACACTTGTACTCAAAATGTACATTTAATGAACATCTTCTAGGCACAGGCTCTATGCCACTCATAAAGATGAACATGACGTTATCATAACCTCATGAAATTTCCCTTGAAAACATGACCTACTCATTTTCTTTATCCTTCATCTCTTGGACAATATTGTATATTTTAGTCATACCACAACTATTTGTATAATTGAATTAAGTCATTATAACTTGAGTGTCAATAGTCCATAAAAATAAGAAATGTAGTTGATAATTTTGTATGCTATGTAAAACCATTCATTCCTGTTGTAACTTTAACGTGTCTCTCCAAAAAATTGATATGGTAAAAGTAATTACTTCATTCCTTAAGTCATTGGATGCTACCCAATATGGAGAAAAATTGAATGTCATGCAGGCTAATTTTACAAAATAATTTTTACAATATTGTCCTATCCTGGAGGCAAGATCAAACTTAATTAACATAATTAGAGATTCCTTAAACACATTAAATTTTATAAAGCACCCTTAGGGTCACATAATACGCTGTTGTATAAAACAGAAGGAGAATGAACTAAAGTCAAGTGTAATCACAGAGGCCCCAGCAATCAAAATTGTTTTTAAATAATTTACAGACATATGTACTGCATAAAGTTGTTTTTCCATGCTAAGCACACAGCATTAAAGTTTTAATTAAAGACAAAATAGCTGGTAAATTTAAATTAAAGGATAATTTCAGTTGTTTATGAGTATTCCCCTTCTCCATAATTTACTCATGATTATATACAAGAAATTTATTCCAGAAAGTCCACTAAAGAAATCACTTTTATTTTATTTTGGGTTATCTAGTTTATGCAGGCCAAAGAAATTATGAATACCAATAGTTAAGTGCTTCCAAAAAACTTACTTCACAAATGTGTTAAGAGATAATTTTGCATTTTGCATGTATACAAGGCCACAATTTCCAGACCAAATAGAAAGATAAAAATAACATAAACTCTCTAACCTACTCGGGAAAGTATTTTTCACATCATTAATAAAAAAATAGGTCATCTGTTCAAAAACACTCCATGATCAACCTTTAGAGAAAAATTTTAAGTTTTTTACATTCCTTGAACTAGGTTTATAAACAGATCTTTCTACCCTATAATTTGAATGTACTCAGTCAAATCTTGAGGTCTTTTGCTAAAACTGTCACTACATTTATATCAGACTATAACAAGACTCTATTCTCACTAAGAATATAAAGCATTTTTCTAAGCATGATTCCTACTTTGTCACAGATAAAGTGATAGCCAGAACCCATTGTTTTAAACTAATATATACAAACCAATTGGGAGATTGTGAAATGACAGCATTTATATATTGAAAAGTTATTTTTTCCAGAATAATGTAATTATTTCTTTCTAAAACTTTCAGTAAAAATTTGGAGAGCATTTTTCAACCCAAATAAATTCTATTACCCATTAAACAGAAGGAAAGAATTGTTAAGAGAGATCCATTATACTTATTTTCTATGCAAATGTGCTAAAAAGTATGTCCAGGAGTTTCTGGTAAAGAGATATATGTGTGTGTGTGTGTGTGTGTGTGTGTGTGTGTGTGTGTATGTGCACACTCACACTACAGGTATGGCATATGGCAACTTAAAGATTTTTCCTGTTACTATATAGTCCCCACATTTGCCCTAAAATGCTTCTTCCGGTAGTGTTATTGATCTTCGTGTAAAATTTTGAATTATCATCAGTATACATTTTTTGTAATGGCTGAGAGAGTAAATATTTTAGGATTTGTGGACCACTTATACTGTCTGTTACATGTTCTTCCTTGTTTTCTTAAAACCCTTTTCAAAAGTGAAAAACACTCAGCTCCATGTCCACTCAAAAAAAGGACTCAGGCTGAATTTGATCCCCAGAGCATTATTTGCTAAACCCCACTTTGAATTACCGATGGCCAGTAGAGCATGCTGCAAGTTAAATAGTAGTTTTCATTAAGTGTTTACAAAATATAAAATCTCTGTTCTTATGATTTTCAAATGGAATAAAATCAGCAGACCTGATGCTGCCTTAGGAGGGTTCCCTGAATTCTGCTTCCTCCATGAGCCTCACTTTAAACAGCAGTTACCCAGTCACTTGTGAGCTGCACCATGGTGCTCTGTGATCAGTGGAAATGTAGCCGGTAGGGACTTCAAAGGCTCTCTCACTATGTTTACTCTCCCTCCTCTCTCTCCTCCTCTCTCTCTCCCCATCTCTCTCTCTCTCTCTCTCTCTCCTCCCCCTCTCTCCTCCTCTCTCTCCCCATCTCTCTCTCTCTCTCTCTCTCTCTTTCTCTCTCTCACTCTCACACACACACACACACACACACACACACACACACACACACACACAACTTCTCTCTATCAAATAGACACAGAGCTTGTCCTCTACACCTGAGCAAAAAGCCTTCTCATTTTGGCGGTACTTTTAAGCTGTCTTTCTGAATACATCACTCCAGCCTTAAGGAATCCATCCCAATTGCTTTCTTCTGCCCAGATTTTGTGGGTAGATAAGGATTTTTCTATTTCACTCAATAAATATTTATCAAGTTCCTAACACGACCACACCAAGATTCCCAATGTTAATGTGGATACAGATCACCCTGGAATGTTGTTAGATGCATGCACATTCTGATTTAGTAGGTCTGAGGTGGGGTCTAATGTCCTGCATGTCTGAGTTGCTTCCAGGTGAGGTTGCCGCTGAGGGTTTGTGGGCCATAATTTGAGAAGCACGAGAGTGAGGAGCAGGAGCACAGGTGACTGTACAGGTGATGACAATACTACAGTGGTGAGTGCCATCTGAAGGAAATGTGCTTTGGAGGCACATAAATTTGGGCATAACACATATTTTGAAATTCAGGAACAACTTCTTGGAGAGTACAAGAATAAAACTGATTCTAGTAAGGGTAGGTGTTATGCAGATAAAGGGAAGAGTGCAGGTAAGGGGGAAGGACTGGAATTCCTGACAGAAGAAGATTGTAAAGCAGATTTTAGTGGCTATCACACAACCCATATCTGGAGAAGAAATATATCATATCGTATTTTCTTTATAATGCCTGCTTTTGACTTAAGACCACATCTGACAAGGATCTACTAAAATCATTCAAAGATGTATGCATGATTTTTCTTTCTGAACATAAAAATCTGGAGCTTGATTCCTGTTCACAAATGCTGTTATAAAGCTACACGGGATGGAAATTTTTCTAGAACAGCGTTATTGGAAAGAAATTAATTTATGGAATGATCAGATTTCTTCTGCCTGGATTAGCAGGAAAAGGTGGGACATGGGGGAAGTCAATACAGCTTAATACCCACACTGTTTTGAGAAAGCCATGTGGCATATTGGTCATGAATATGGTCCTCTTTTGCACCACCCTGATTCTACTACTTAAGCAAATTAACCTCTTTAAGCCTCAGATTCTTCCTCTGTAAAATGAGAATATTAATAATACCCACCTTATAGATTTTTTTGCAAGGATTAATTGGGCATTGTGTAAACAGTAGCCTGGGAGCGGTCTACCCTGGGGGGGAGGTGTATTTTATCATGGGCATTCCGAATTGCCCAAGTGCTGGTTGATAATAAATAGATCAACTTTCACTTAATTTTATAACTGTTTTTAAATTCTCTACAAACAAATCATACCCTTGTTATTTGTCCCCTGGAACAGACAACTCTCATGCCCTGTGATTCTTCTAGGCCTTTGCCTAGAAACAGTATTTGTTACTGACTTTGTTAATGACTTATTTTCATTTACTTCAAAAGATTAAATTTCTCAGGGCCATTAACTAGACACAATGTCTATTGCCCATGGATAGATGTTTTGATGAAATGTGTGTCAAGTCCTTAAATTACATTCATAGAATTAAAAGATTAAATAACATGAATGACATCATGTTTTAAAATATAAATTTCTGAAAAAAAAATCACTACGTTTTATACTGTGAATTTGCTTTACTTAATATTGAGTTAACTTAGAAAAATGTGCTACTATGAACTGGAATTGAATGTGTTTATACCCTAAAGTACAAATATACCCTAATTCCTTAAAGACTCAGCTAATTCGTTGATATGAATTAAGGTCAATACTATCTGGGGACAGTGAGAACGTTCCTTACATTTTACAAAAGTGTAAAATTCTGGGCCTTTCATCTCCATGTTTATTTTGCAGTTAGGCATTTCCCAGGTTCTAGGGTACATAGCTGTCCAAAGCAAACAGTTGAGCCCATGCATAAGTGTGTCACTTCTATGTTATCAGCAAAGGAAAGTGGAGTATCCCCTACTATGAAATCATGGCTCAAGATCTGTTGAGTCCTAAGCCTTTGCTTTCCCATGTGGGCTTCTGCTTTCAGGGAAACATGTCTAAACCAAACCTTTTGGAAAGGAATCAATCACTCAGTTTCTCTCTCCTATTGTCCCTTTCTTCCTCTCTTTCTAGCTCCCTCCATTCCTCTTTCCCTCTCTTCTACCCTCTTCCCCTCTCACTTTACTCATATTTATGGCACACACATAGACATACTTGTAAATGCAGTTTGCTTTTCTTCTGCTAAAAATAAATTTCTTTAGCAAGCCTCCAAGTTTAACACCTAAATCATGAGAATATTTCTCTAAAGTAACTTGCAGATAGCCGTGCTTTGCTTTTCATTTTTTTTAAACATGTGTTTTCTTGACATATCTATTGTTTTAGAAATCTATAATTAGCAAAACATAAACCCACTATTTTTATTTTCCATCTGCCAGATGCCAACTTGTCTCTAGAGTCTGTCAAAGAACAGAAGCCAACATGGCTCTTTTCATTTGCATTCTTGTTTACCACCATGGGTGAGGATGACAGCTGAAATGAACAGCCATAGATTAGGGAAATGGTTGTTTCTTAATTGTTACTGGGCTGTAATCAGGAAAAGCCCAGGGATAGAACATAAACCAGTTTCAAAAAATGGTGTTCATTTTACTTTTCTGAATTTACTATCATGAATTTTAACAGTGTTTTCTTCAGTTACTGAAGCAAACTCACCTGAACGTAAGTTATCTCAGTCTACAAATGAGATGACTCTGAAGTTAAATATGAGATGTGATCAAACAATATGGTGAATGTTTAAATATAAAAAATTATTACAGGGCCGGCCGAGTGGTACATTAGTTAAGAGCTGGCTTGGGATGCCAGCGGCCCTGGTTTGGATCCCACATATGAGGGCCAGTGACACTGCCCTCTACAGCTAACAACAGCTTCACCTGCAACTGGGCTGCGCGAGCCCCAGTGATGGTGTAGGCTGCAGTCCCTGCTGCAGTGGGCTGCCATAGGCTACAGTGAGTGGCTGGCAGCCAGAGTGAGCGGCTGGCAGCCAGCGTGAGCTGCCAATAGCCGCGGTGAGCGACCATCCAGAGGCCGGTGACGGATCTGCCTCATCCGGAAGAGCGCAATGACGATACCAACATGGGCGAGTGAAGCAACATCCTCCGCAACTAGACTGAAGAGCAAAAAGACAGCAATTTGTCTGTTCCCCTTCCCTGATTCCCCAACACTGTTCCCTCCCTGAATTCCCCAATAAAATCTTTAAGAAAAAAAAATTATTACAAATTACCATTAATCCCCCTCAAAATACTCCTCCTCTCTTCAGACACACTTATCCCATCATTCTTGCCACTTTCTGAAGCAGTTCTGGAAGTTCTCTTTCATGAGTGTCTTTAGTTGCACTATTGTCCTGAATTGCTCAATGTCCTGAATTGATTCAAAACGTTTACCTTTCGTGGTCATTTTGACATTGGGAAAGAGCCAGAAGTCGCACAGTGCCAGATCCAGTGAAGAAAGTGGATGAGGACACACTAATGTTTTCATTTGATAGAATGAAATGTGTGACATGGAGCCTTTCTGTGTGATCAACAAATACGGTGAATGCTGCTGCTGAGTGCCATCCAATGGAAAGGTAGCATCTTTAATACAGGAAGCAACCATTGAACCTTAATAAGAGTGTGTCACAAGTTTCAACTTGTTTGGTGCAGTCAGTCTGGTGTGAACTATGGTTGACAGAAGGTGTGTTTTAATTTTCTTTTTTTTTTTAAGATTTTATTGGGGAATTGGCAGAGGGGAACAGCGTTGGGGAATCGGGGAAGGGGAACAGACAAGTTGCTGTCTTTTTTTTTGTTCTTCAGTTTAGTTGCGGAGAATGTTGCTTCACTGTTGGTATCGTCATTGCGTTCTTTCCCGGATGCGGCAGATCGGTCGCTGGCCTCTGGATGGTCGCTCACCGCGGCGATTGGCAGCTCACGCTTGGCTGCCAGCCGCTCACGCTGGCTGCGGGCCACTCACTGTAGCCCATGGCAGCCCACTGTAGCAGGGGCTGCAGCCCACACCATCACCGGGGCTCGCACAGCCCAGCTCCAGGTGGAGCTGTTGTTAGCTGTAGAGGGCAGTGTCACTGGCCCTCATGTGGGATCCGAACCGGGGCCGCTGGCATCCCAAAACCAGCACTTAACCAATGCGCCACTCGGCTGGCCCAGAAGGTGTGTTTTAAAGCTGGCTGCAAATCACCCTCCATCATGACAATGCTCCGTGTCACACATCGCTGCTGGTACGAAAATTTCTGTCAAATGAAAACATTACAGTGTGTGCTCATCTACCATATTCACCAGATCTGGCACAGTGCAACTTCTGGCTCTTCCCCAAAATCAAAATGTTTCAGGACATGGAGGCAGCCGGGACTTCCAAAAGTGCTTCAGAAAGTGGTAAGAATGATGGGCTAAGTGTGTTCCAAGCAAGGGGGAGTATTTTTTAGGGGAATAATGGCAATGTGTATTTTACTGTAATAAGTTTTTTATTTAAACTTTCACCATGTTGTTTTATCACACCTTGTATGCACATTCAACAATTAGCATTCTCTTTAACAAAAGAAGGTATTTGGAAATGATAACTTGGAAAATGTGTATCCACAAGAATTATTAAATGGACCAGAGTGTAATGTTGAGGTACAGGTTGAGGTGATGGGAATTTAGAAGAAGGAAATGATGTGATTATCCAATTTGGTAATTTATGCCCCTGCTGTAGTGTCAGCTAACCATTTAATTTCTCTACTATCTCAGCTACCTGCAATGTTCTTGCACTTACCACCTAAGGCAAGAATATTGTGAAGAGAAGTAAATTATTTCAAAAGTATTAGAATATTATTAATCCAACATACTCTTTGGTTAACTCCTCATTGCATCTGTCTTAATCCCTTCTGATGGGCTGTTGGATGGCAGCAAGGCATGGGGAAAACAATCAAGACAAGTTGTCACAGTAATAACATAAGCCATTTCACAGAAGCCACTACCTTTCAAACTTGATTTCTTAATGAAGCCTCCAGCTATGCCATACCCTAAAAACTCATGAACTCACAGGTCAATACAATTTCTATTATTTATAAGATATTCTCTTTAATTTATATACCAATCTTTTTTTACATTTTTCTTTATTTATAGCCCTTGGGACCTCATTCTTTGCCCACCATAAAAGACCCTCCCTAACTTCCCCCTTTAACCATCCTCCCATAGACGGCCCAACTGGAACACTTCTTACTCCATCCCTAATTACAATTTACATTATTTGCTTGTAACTTGGGTCATTATAACATCATTAATGTGATAATGAGATCCCATAACTTGGACACATTATAAGTACTTCCCCAGATCAATCTTAGGAGGATTATCTCCTCCATTAGATTAAACTCCCACAAAACTCTTGGCTTTCTTTACTCTTATAGTGGCAATAATATAAACACTATACATTCTATTCATTCAACAAATATTTATTGAGTAGCTAGTGTGTGTCAGATACTGTTTTAGGTTCTCTGGATAATTCGTTGATCAAGAGAGTAAAAAGTATACCATCACTTGAGAAGCTTATATTCTTTTGGGGGCAGAGAGATAATAAACATCAAAAATAATAAGTGAGAAAATTATTTATAATATGGTAGAAGTAAGAAATGATCTGTAAGAGAATAAAAAGCCAGAACTGATAATGGGGAGAAGGAATGGATAGGGCTGAGCAGAGGGCACTTGACTATTTCCCCTAAAGTGGTTAGATTAGGCATCACTGAGAAAGTGAATTGGAGTAAAACAGCTTATTTACCCTTAATCTCTACTGTTGCTCACAATATTACACCGTGATTCATAAACAAGCATGTATATTCTCTATTAACAAAACTAATGAAAAAAAGGAGGGGGAGGGGCAAGATGGCGGCTGTGAGGAGGGCTCCATGAAATCTCCCCTGGAAATATCCACAATTTGAACTTCTAATACGCTTCAAAGAGACATCTACTCATCACACAGAGCGACTAAGAGTTCCACACAAGGATTGCTGAAAGGTGGGCAGGCCGGGCGAGTAGGGGAAGAAGGCGGCGAGACGCGTGAGGTGCAGCCCGCACCCGCGGCTGCTGAGTCACGGTGAGTGTTGCCCCGGCTCGCTCCCTGCGGCCCGCGGCCCACCTAGAGTTCAGCAAGAGCGCGTTGGTTTGCAGTCTGAGGCAGAAGCTCAGGCCGGGCAAGTGAGGGAGGAGAGAGAGGAGATGACTGTGCAGAGGTGCGAGCTGCACCCGCGTTCCCCAGGAAGCAGGGTGCAGAGCCCTCAGCGACAGGGCAAGATCAGTCCCTGCACCCTCCCGGTTCAGGGATCAGTCTCTGTGCCCACCGGGTCCTGTGGAGCACAGAAGCCTGAAACCTGGGAGCAGGGGAAAACAGAGGACTCACGCACGGAGAAGCAGCGCGCGCTGGGCGAAGACGCAGGTCCCGGAGAGACGGAGCGGGGATCGGAGCCGCGTGGAAAGGTGCGCACAGTCCCCTAAACCCCGGCGGCAGTCCCTCCAGGAGCGCAGCAGAAGAACAGCGCGGGCGCGCCGACTCCAAGGCAGAGGCCTTAAACCCAGGAGCAGGGGGAAACAGAGGACTCGCCCACGGAGACGCAGCGCGCCGGCCAGAGTCACAGGTCCTGGAGAGACGGAGTGGGGATCGGAGCCACGCGGCACGGTGCGCGCAGTCCCCTAAATCCCGGCAGACCGTTTGGGAGAGCAGCAGGAGATCCGCGCGGGCGCGCTCGGCTCCGAGGCAGAAGCCCGGAACCCGGGAGCAGGGGAAAAGAGGACTCCGGCTCGGACAAGCAGTGCGCCGGGTGGAGACGCAGGTCCCCGAGAGACGCGGAGCGGGAATCTTGGCCACACGGTAGGGTGCGCGCAATTCCCCTAAATCCCGGCAGACCCTTTGGGAGAGCAGCAGGAACTCCGCTGGAGCATAAGAGGCAAAGGCCTTAGCTTGAAACAGTGTTGGAACTGTGGCTTTGTTTATTTTTATGTTTTTATTTTTTTTCCTTTTTCTACTCTTGAACAGAAAGCAAAAAAAAAAACAACCCAATAACTCACCCACTCCCACAAACTTTGTCCACCGCCAAGACAGTCTTAAACTGACTCCTGAAGGGAGCAATAGGGGCAGACTAGGAAGATATCCTTACCTGCAGGGGTTGAGAATTTCCACCCAGTAAAGGCAGCAGAGTGAGACTACCCACCCCGCCCCCACCTTTTAGGCAAGGCTTGGGAGGCAGGGCAGGTTCATCTGCTGAGGCACTAATTAACAGATTCTTAGCAGCAGGCTTTGGTAGTGAGGAATTCTTTAATTCTCCACGGCTGTCAACCAAAAGGGTGCCCAGAGACACTCATTGAGCCTTTGCAGTGCAGCCTGCCTTGGGACAGGCAAAGCAAAAAGGCAGTGACTTTGTAAAACCACCAATCACACGTCACAACCACACTCAAGTACAGCAAACCTGCAGTGCCAGGATCACGCTTAGGCATCAGGTGGCCTACTGTTCCCACAAGACGCACAGGAATTTTTGTACAGCAGACAATCTGAAGAGAGCTTGGTGGACTTCAGCCTAGACCAGCACGGGTATTTTTGGTTTGTTTGGTTTTATTCTGTTTTGTTTTCCCTTTATTGGCTGCTTATCTTGGTTGTTTTTGGTTTTTATTTCTATTTCATTATAATCATATTGTAGTTTTTAATATAGGCATATATATATAGGTGTATATAGGTGAATATATGTCCATATATATGGGTGTGTAGACCAATATATATATATATATTTTTTTTTCCTTTTTTCTTTTTCTTTTTCTTTCTTTTCTTTTTCTTTTGTCCCCACCCTCACTTTCTCTCTTATTTTATTCATTCTTCTCACTGCTATACTTTTCCTCTTTTCCTTTTTTCTGCAAATTTTATTTTTTTAAATTTTTCTTACTTTTTTTATTATTATTTTAGTTTATTTTTATTTTTTATTTTTTAGGTATAGCTAATCGGTTTCTCATGTTTATTCTATTTTTTATTTTAGGATATTGTATTTTATTTTGTTTCTCTTCTGTTATTATTGAGTATGTGGTTTTTGTTTTGTTTCTGTTTGGTTTCTTCATTAGTATGATTGATATTTCTGTACAAGTTGACTGTAGTTTGATGGTTGGTTGTTTTTAATTGTGCGACATTTGGTTTCCTTTGGTGGCTGCGGAGGTTGTTCTTGTTGATCTGTTATGCTCTAAAATCACTCTGCAGCAGTGGGTCCAAACAAACAGACACAAGAATCATCATACCGGAGGCCAACTTTAGATAAAACCAGAGCATTTCTGGGTTTGACATACAAGAGTCACACCCAAAAAGAAGTTACTACAGGTACTAAGACCCATAGGGTCCAAGTTTCATCAGAGGGGTCAATCCTCTCACAGCAGCTCATAAACTGCAGAAGCTGCTGATCCTCACAGCTAATCAATCTGGGAGTCAATCCCACCTACTGACAAACCAAAAGTAATCAAAACTAAAACTTCAACAAGTGAGGACGCACGACACAAGGAACACCTCAGATACAAGCACAAGAGAATAGGGAGACTGAGTAATTCAAATATAAAGGACACACACCATATAAGTTTACCCAGAAAAGACTGAGAAATCTGGGGGATCTATCTGTCATATTGAAGCAAACACAAAGAGTAAGCCAGAATGGGGAGACAAAGAAACATAACACAAATAAAAGAACAGAAGAAACTTCCTGAATCAGTGGAAATAGAGGAAATAGAGGTAACCAACCTATCGGAGACAGAGTTCAGAACACTGATTATTAGAATGTTCAAGGAAATTAATGAAAATATAAAGAAGGATAGAGAAATCATGAAAAGCAACCAGCTAGAACTTAAGAACACAATTACTGAATTAAATAACAAACTTGATGGAATCACTAGCAGACTGGATGAAGCAGAAAATCGAATCAGTGACTTAGAAGACAAAATAGCAGAGATCACCCATGCGGTACAACAAAAAGAAAAAGAATGAAAAACATGGAAAATAGTTTAAGAGAGCTGGGGACAACATCAGACGCAATAACCTAAGGGTCATTGGAGTACCAGAAGGAGAAGAGAGGGAGCAAGGGATTGAGAATATATTTGAAGTAATAATGTCTGAAAACTTCCTAACCTGGCAAAGGACATTGAAATACAAACCCAGGAAGTGCAGAGAGTTCCAAACAGGATGATTCCAAACAGGCCCACTCCAAGACACATTATAGTGAAAATGGCAAGGGTTAAGGACAAAGACAGAATCCTTAAAGCAGCAAGGGAAAGGCAGCAAGTTACTTACAAGGTACCCCATAAGATTATCAGCTGACTTTTTCTACAGAAACTTTGCAGGCCAGAAGAGAGTGGCAGGAGGTTTTCAAAGTGATGAAAAATAAAGGCCTACAACCAAGATTGCTGTATCCAGCAAGGTTATCATTTAAAATCGAAGGCGAGATAAGGAGCTTTGCAGAAAAAAAATAAGTTAAGGGAATTCATTACCACCAAGCCAGCTTTGCAGGAAATGCTAAAAGGGCTTCTTTAAGTAGAAGAGAAAAACAACCTATGAAAGACTACGAACACAAATAAGAAAATGGCAATAAATACACACCTATCAATAATCACATTAAATGTAAATGGATTAAATGCTCCAATAAAAAGACATAGGGTGGCTGAATGGATAAGAAAGCAAGACCCCAGTATATGCTGTATACAAGAGACTCACCTCAGATCCAAAGACTCATACAGGCTGAAAGTAAAGGGATGGAGTAAAATATTTCATGCAAATGGTACTGAGAAAAAAGCTGAGTAGCGATACTTATATCAGATAAAATGGACTTTAAATTGAAGAATATAACAAAGGACAAAGAAGGACACTTCATAGTAATGAAGGGATCGATCCAACAAGAGGACATAACTCTAGTAAACATCTATGCACCTAACATAGGAGCCCCTAAATATATAAAACAGATATTGTCAGACATAAAGACAGAGATCAACAGTAACACTATCATAGTAGGGGACTTCAACATCCCGCTTTGTCACTAATGGACAGATCCTCCAGACAGAAAATCAATGTGGAAACAGCGACCTTAAATGACACATTAGACCAGCTGGATTTAACAGACATTTTCAGAGCATTTCATCCCAAAGCTACAGAATATACGTTCTTTTCAAGTGCACATGGAACATTTTCTAAGATAGACCACATGTTAGGCCACAAAACAAGTCTCAATAAATTTAAGAAGATTGAAATCATTTCAACTGTATTCTCTGACCACAATGCTATGAAACTAGAAATCAATTATAAGAAGAAATCCGGGAAGCTGACAAATAAATGGAGGCTAAACAATATGCTATTAAATAGTGAGTGGGTCACAAATGAGATCAAGGAGGAAATCAAAAGATACCTCGAGACAAACGAAAATGAAAACACCACGACCCAAAATCTCTGGGATGCTGCGAAAGCAGTCCTAAGAGGGAAGTTTATAGCAGTGCAGGCCTACCTAAAGAAGGAAGAAAAATCTCAAGTCAACAAGTTATCCTTACACCTAAGGGAACTGGAAAAAGAACAGCAAAAGAGGCCCAAGGGGAGTACAAGAAAGGAGATAATAAAGACCAGAGCAGAAATAAACAATATAGAGAACAGAAAAACAATTCCAAGAGCTGGTTTCTTGAGAAGATAAACAAAATTGACAAACCTCTAGCCAGGCTCATCAAAAAAAAAAAGAGAGAGGACTCAAATTAGCAAAATCAGGAATGAAAGAGGGGAAATGACTACAGACATCACAGAAATACAAAAAATTCTAAGAAATTACTATGAGCAACTATATGCCAACAAATTTGACAATCTGGAAGAAATGGATAATTTTCTAGAAGCATACAACCTTCCAAAGCTAACGCCAGAAGAAACAGAAAATCTAAATACCCTGATTACTACCAAGGAAATTGAATCATTAATTGACAAGCTCCCAAAAAACAAAAGCCCTGGACCAGACGGATTCACAAGTGAATTTTATCAAACATTCAAAAAAGAACTATCACCTATTCTTCTCAAACAATTCCAAAAAATCCAGAAGGAGGGAAGGCTCCCAAACTCTTTTTATGAAGCCTCTATCACCCTGATTCCAAAACCAGATAAAGACATCACAAAAAAGGAAAACTACAGGCCAATCTCCCTGATGAATATAGATGCAAAAATTCTCAATAAAATATTAGCAAACAGAATTCAGCAATATATTAAGAAGATCATATATCATGATCAAGTGGGATTCATCCCTAGTGCGCAAGGCTGGTTCAACATCCGTAAATCAATTAATGTGATACACCACATCAACAAAATGAAGGATAAAGATCACATGGTCATTTCAATAGATGCAGAAAAGCATTTGACAAAATCCAACAGCCATTTATGTTAAAAACCCTTAGCAAAGTGGGAATACAGGGGATCATATCTCAACATAATAAAAGCCATATATGATAAACCTACAGCTAACATCATACTCAATGGGGAAAAAGCTAAAACCATTTCCTTAAGATCAGGAACAAGACAAGGCTGTCCACTTTCTCCTCTTTTATTCAACATAGTGCTGGAAGTTCTAGCCACAGCAATCAGACAACAAAAAGAAATAAAAGGCATCCAAATTGGCAAGGAAGATAAAATTGTCACTATATGCAGATGACATGATACTGTATATAGAGAACCCCAAAGACTCCATCAAAAAACTATTGGAACTGATAGACGAATTCAGTAAAGTAGCAGGATATAAAATCAATGTTCAGAAATAAGTGGCATTTGCATATACCAATAATAAACTAATGGAAAGTTAAATTAAGAAAACTGTCCCATTTACAATTGCGTCAAGAACTATAAAATACTCTAGGAATAAATTTAACCAAAGAAGTGAAAGATCTGTACTCAGAAAATTATAAGACATTGAAGAAAGAAATCATAGAAGATACAAATAAATGGAAACACCTACCATGCTCATGGATAGGAAGAATTAATATAGTTAAAATGTCCATACTGCCTAAAGCAATATATAGATTCAATGCAATTCCTATCAAACTACCAAGGGCATTTTTCACAGAAATAGAAAATATAATCCTAAAGTTTATATGGAATCATAAAAGACCCAGAATAGCCTCGGCAATTCTGAGGAATAAAAACAAAGTTGGGGGGATCACGCTACCAGACATCAAAACCTACTACAAGGCCACAGTAATCAAGACAGTTTGGTATTGGCATAAAAACAGGCACATCGATCAGTGGAACAGAACAGAGAGCCCAGAAATAAATCCAAGCATTTACGGACAGTTAATCTATGACAAGGGAAGCAAGAATTTACACTGGAGTAAAGATAGTCTATTCAATAAATGGTGCTGGGAAAATTGGACTGACACATGCAAAAAAATGAAACTGGATCATCTCCTTACGCCTTATACAAGAACAAATTCAAAATGGATTAAAGACTTAAATGTAAGACCTGAAACCATAAAAATCCTAAATGAAAATATAGAGTACATTTGCAGACATTACTCGAGCAATATTTTTACTGATACATCCCTACGGGCAAGGGAAGTAAAAGAAAAATGAACATATGGGATTATATCAGACTTAAAAGTTTTTTTCACAACAAAGGAAACCATTAATAAAACAAAAAGGAAGCCTACTGAATGGGAGAATATATTTGCCAACGATATATCTGATAAGGGGTTAATATCCAAAATTTATAAAACACTCAGGAAACTCAACACCAAAAAAACAAACAACCCAATTAAAAAATGGGCAGAAGATATGAAGAGACATTTCTCTAAAGAGGACATACAGATGGCCAACAGGCATATGAAAAAAGTTCAACCTCACTGGTCATTAGGGAAATGCAAATAAAAACCACCGTGAGATACCACCTCACTCCAGTCAGAATGGCTATCATCAACAAATCAACAAACAACAAGTGCTGGCGGGGCTGTGGGGAAAAGGGGACCCTGCTGCACTGTTGGTGGGACTGCAGATTGGTGCAGCCACTATGGAAGTCAGTATGGAGGTATCTCAAAGAACTGGAAATAGAGCTACCTTTTGACCCAGCAATTCCACTCCTAGGTATTTATCCTGAAAAACCAAGACACTTATTCAAAAAAGTTATGCACCTTGATGTTCATAGCAGCACAATTTACAATAGCTAAGACTTGGAAACAACCAAAATGCCGGTCAGTAGATGACTGGATTAAGAAACTGTGGTATATTTATACAATGGAGTATTACTCCGCTATAAAGAAGAATGAAATCGTGCCATTTGCAATGATATGGATGGACCTAGAGACTATAATGTTGAGTGAAGTAAGTCAGTCAGAGAAGGACAAATACCATATGATCTCACTTATATGTGGAATATGAAAAACTGTATGAATGAGCAAAGTAAACAGAAACTGTCTCATAGATATAGAGGAAAAATCAGGGTTGCTAATTTGGAGAGGAATGGGAATGAGGGAGAAGGGGAAGGGATTAGACAGCAAAAATAGGCAACTACAATATTGCTACTGGGATAGGAAAAACAGTTTGGGGAATATAATTAATAATGTTGTAAATATTCTGTGGAATGTCAGATGATCATAGGTCTTGTTAGGGAGACCATTTCATGGATGGAGTAGAGGTTTGATCACTGCACTGTATTACTAAAGTGGAGGTGGTATACCTACTGTAATTGAATATATATAGATAGTCAATGGGATGTGGATTATACTGTGGAAGAGAGTCAGAGGAAGAGTAATAGATATGTATGATATGGGGGGGTGTGGGGGGGTGTATTGGGGGTGGGGGGTTTGTCACTTTGGGGGGTAAAATGTATAACTATTGCACTGTGTTGTACACCTGAAACTATTGGGGGTGGGGGGGTTGTCACTTTGAGGGGTAAAATGTATAACTATTGCACTGTGTTGTACACCTGAAACTAATTAAAAATAAAATAAAATAAAAAAAAAAAAAAAAAAAAAAAAAAAAAACTAATACATTTTCCTCTTTCAATATAATAGAGTTTACTCTGATCTACCCTTCCACAAAAGCAGGTCATTTTAGCACATACAGTCTACTTCGAAGACTAGAATTAATCAGAAATAGGATTATCTAAAATCTATCCTTAAAATATATATTTCATTACCATGTCACATGTGCAATGGAATGATAACACTTTCTTTGGTGCTCCTAGCAATAAATCAGCTGCAAGGACTTTAAGAAAGACCCATGCTGTACACACCAGTGGTTCTCAAACTGTACCCCACACCATAATCACCTGGAGGACTTATTAAAACACAGGATGGCATCTACCTCAGAGTTTCTGGCTCAAAAGGTCTGGGGTTGAGCCTGAGCATTTTCATGTCTTACAATTTCCCAGGGGAGGCTGATGAGGACACACTGAGAACCACTGCTATGTATCAATTTTAGTAAAGTTACAATAATTTTCCAACTCAATTGTAGGATGCAAATGAAACTGATATTCTCAGTTCTAATTTTATATAACTGAAGAGAAGGATATTATTTAAAATTTATTATTTCAATCTTTTCTTTCTGCCAGGCAAAAAAAGAAAAGAAAATTTTTTTTCCAACTCTACTATCTGTCAGATATAACACCATTTATCAAAACACATGAAACAAATCACTTTTTTTCCAGGACCTAAACAATGCTCTATTTGCCCAAAGATACATCACATTCCTAAACTTACAGTGTGTATTTCTAAGATACCCACAGTCACTCAAGCAAGTTAGCTTTAAGCTCTGTAAAAATTCACACTTCACTTTTCTCATCAACTGTGGAAAATCCATTCTTTGTGTATAAAAACTAAAACAGTCTAAATGAATATAAATTGAGAGTTTATGGGTAGGAAATCACAAAGAACTCCTTCCCAAGCACAAAAGACCCTGATTTCAAATCCTTCTGTCTTGGTTCTTAAGCAATCTGGTGTACCATAAAAAAAATTGTACCCCAAATTGAAGGATGAATTGAGGAGATAACTAGAAGCAACAAGTGGTTCAGTGCTGCTTTCAGAAGCCCAGTGAAATGAAGCAAGAATAGCAAGTTATGTTTTGAACAAGCTGTAAGATGGTCTCAGTTCATTTTTGTGGAAAGGAAGCCTTGCCTGTAAAGGTTTCTTAGGTGGAAGTGAAGCACCACTTCTATCACTACAGAAATAAGCTTTATGTGCTCTACTTGTCAAGGTCTGCTGGATATGTCAGGAAAATAGCAGCAGTGACAGAGAAAATGCTTTGTCTCCTTATAGATGAATATGGACAGCTGTTGACCAGAAGTAACTAAAGGTTCTTTTCCCTTGGTAAAGTGATCAGTGCATACTTTATAAAGTCATACATATTCTCCAAGAATATAATGAGATGTTCATTAAAATGCGTTAATTAATTGTCCTTTTGAAATCAGAAAAGATATTGGAACAAAGGCCAAAGACCTGTGTCAAAAGACATAGCAATCCACTTGCTGATTAAATAAAATTATTAAATGAATTACTTTGTACACTCTAATGCTATATAACCTGGATTACATAAGCACATTAGAGTTTAAAGGTGGGGGGGTGAGGGGTTATATTAAGAGTAATGGATTTCACTGGCTTTGCTACTCAATTGGTATCCCCATAGGATCTTCAGTTCCCTATAAAAAATACCTTGAATTATTTCAGAGATATTGGGAGTGGTCTCTCCTCTATTCCTGAACAAGTCCTGTCTGTTACCACTTGCATCTGCCATTTTCCTCCTTTTCCACTCTATCCACTTCAGTGGCAGCTCGCCTCAGCACTTCTCCCAAAGCCTCTGCTGCTGAGTAAGCTGCATGAAATCACTTCAGTCCTGCCTGTAGTGCCCGTGTCAGTAAAGTTTAGGCTTAAATTGAGTCCCTTACTCTATGTAAAATACTTTTGTAAGGGTAAAACTTGTGTATAGCTGACACCAAAAACGATGGCTTGTCTGATGCTTTGTGCCATTTCTCTTAACAGGCATAAAATGAGATTTATTATAAGCTGGAAAGTGGGAAAGGAGAAGCCAAACAGATTTCAATGTGACACAGGGGTCCTGGGAAGTTATTGCTTAACTATAAGCCATTGCTCTCTTCCCCTTTCATTGGGAGCTAATTGCCAATTAACTTTCTTTAGATTTGTGTTTTGCAAGCAGAAAGAAACTGAAGGATGTGAGTTAAGAACTCAGAGGAGGGAGAGGGGAGTGGAGAGAGAGGGAGGGTGAAAAGGAGGGAGGGAGAGAGAGAAGCCTGTGTCAAATTCTCTTGTGCATTATGTCTGAACACAGTCTGAGAACAAAATGTATAGGGTCTTAGGGCAAATATCAAAGCTCTGTGCTAATGGAGAAAGCTTAACTAGGGAAATCTACCTCTGTAAAGATGGGCTGTTTTATTCCTCCCCTTCCTATCTCAGAGTTTAAGAGAACTCTAGAGCTTGCAACTCAGGAGACCTGGGAATGGATGGTGTCAAAAAAGTCTGACAACCTGCCACCTCTTACTCTTTAAAGTGGCAAAACCTACCACCCAAGAATCAAATATTCAGCCACGATTGTTCACTTAGGAGAGGGAACCATAAATATTTGCATATTGGCAAAACAAAACAAAAAAAACTCAATAAAATATTAACAAACTGAATCCAACAATGTATAAAAAGAGTTTTGCATCATGACCAAAATAGATTTATTACAGGTACACAAGGCTGGTTCAACATTTGAAACTCAACTAATATAATCCACCACATTAACAAACTAAAGGACAAAAGGATTGGACAAAACCCAACATGCATTCATGATAAAGGCTCTCAGCAAATGAGGAATAGAGGGGACCTCTTCAACTTGATAAAAACATCCACTGAAAACTTACGGCTAACATCATACTTAATGATGAGACACTAAATACTCCCCCTCACAGGATAGGAAACAAGGGATATTTACCAAAAGTCTTATCTAATGAAATTTTTTTTTAAAGTATACATATTGTGAAGGAAGAAATAAAATGGTTTTAGTTCACAGATGATATGATTATCTACACAAAAAATCCCAAAGAATTGCCAAAAAAACCCAAACCACTCCTAGAATGAATTAATAAGTGATTATAGCAAGATTTCAGTATACATGGCTAAAGACAAAAGTCAATCTATTCTTATATACCAGAAATAAACAAGTAGAACTTGAAATTTAAAATATAATACCATTTACATAAACACCAAGAAAAAAAATGAAGTACTTAGGTATAAATTTAACAAAATATGTACACAATCTACATGAGGAAAATTACAAAATTCTAATGAAATAAAAGAAAATCTAAATAAATGGAGCCCAAGTTCATATATAAAGAGACTCGAGAGTGTTAAGATGTCATATTTTTCCCAACTTAATCGACAAATTCAACACAATGGCTCTACCCCACAAATTCTAACAAGTTATTTTGTAGCTATCAACAATCTGATTCTAAGGTTTAGACAGACAGGCAAAAGATCCAGCATACACAGCACAGTATTAAAGAAGAATAAAATTAGAGAACAGATACTACCTGACTTCGAGATTTCACTTACTATGTCAAGACAGTGTGGTACTGGCAAAAGAATACACAAATAGATTAATGGAACAGAATAGAAAGCCCAGAAGTTAATTCACACACATATAGTCAACTGATCCTTAATAAAGGACAAAGGCAATACGAAGGAGGAAGGATAGTTTTGTCAACAAACCATGATATAACAATTGGACATCCATGTGCAATAAATGACGCTAGACATAGATTTTACACCTCTTGCAAAAATTAACTCAAAGTGGTTCATAGAATTAAATATAAAATTCAAGACTACAAAACACTGAGTAGGAAACATAAAAGACAATTTATGTGATGTGGGGTTTAGCAACAAGATTATAGCTACAATATCAAAACCATCATCCATGAAATTTGAAAATTGATGTGAGGGCTGGTTGAGTGGCATGTTGATTAGGAGTTGGCTTGGGACGCCAGCTCTGAGCAGCAGGGCCCCAATTTGGATCCCACATAGAGAGCCAGTGACACTGTGCCCTCTACAGCTAAGATGGTGAACAACAGCTCGACATGGAGCTGGGCTGCTATGAGTCACTGGCGACAGTATAGGCTGCAGTGGGGCTGGCCAGTAGCTGGCGTGAGCTTTCGTGAGCTGCCAGAGCCACCATGAGCCACCATCCAATGGCCGGCAAGTGACTGCCTCACCCGGCAAGAGTGCAATGATAATACCAACATGAGCCAGTGAAGCAACGTCCTCCACAACTAGACTGAAGAACAAAAGGACAGCAACTTCCCCTCCCCCAATTCCCCAATAAAATCTTTTAAAAAAAATTGATGTTATACTTTATGAAAGTTTAAAACTTCTGCTCTCCAAAACACATTGATATATATTTAACAACTTCAAAAGAGAAACCACAGACTAGGAGTAAATGTTTTCTAAATATACATCTAATAAAACACTAGTATCCAAAAATACACCTAAAGTACTTAAAACTCAAGCACAATAAAACAAATAATCCAATGTTTAAAAAATGGGCAAAAGATCTGAACAGATATCTCACCAGAGAAGATATACAGATGAAAAATAAGCACCTGAAAATATGCTATCACCATTTGTCATCAGGTATCCAAAAATGAGATAACAGGACACACCCACACCCATTGTACAAGCCTATGCTGCTTATCTCAGTGTAAAAGCTTTTAAAGGCAGACAACATGTTGTACTGAGTCACCCAGTGGGTGGCAGATATCTCCTCTGGGTGCAGTGGCAAGTCTAACTGGGTGCATTGTAATGGCCAGTGGTGGAATGGATGCAGGAGCTGTGCCAGGGACCAAGGGAGCCCCAGAAAATGTAAATCCATGCTAGTGAACAACTAACCAAGAAAACATTAGTCTGAATTTGAACTTCTGCTTTCTCCTTATTGGGAAGGAAGTCTTTCTGAACCCCAAGGGGGAAAGAGGATAGCATGGGATAAGGGAAACAGATGATATAGTGGTGAGTATGGATACCCAGGAGATGACAGGGGCAGGCCAGGCTTCAATACTTCTATTGTAGTCACTGAGGCAGCTGACCACTTTTAATTTAAAACCCTTTATTTGCATTGTGTTACATGGCAGTCTGAGGTAGAGTAGTACAGAAACAAGAACTAGGCATCTGCAGAATATTTAAGGCTTAGATTGTTTGTTACATGATACAGGGGCAATGTTGGTATTACTGAATGAAAGTAAGTGGCAAGCGGAGTCACTATTAGGAGATCCAAGATGGGGGAGCAGATAAATGCTGTGCTTACCTCATCATGAACACATCAAAATTACAACTAAATTATAGGTCCATCAACCTGGAGAACCATCCAAAGTCTAGCTGAACAGAAGTTTTATAACTAGAGACATGGAATGGCCAGGCCCCACAGCCATCTGTGGCGGTTGATAATTGGGAGAGCTATTTCAGTCATTGAGGTTCCCCATGAAGGAGTGAGGGACCCCAGCCCCCCACACCAGGCTCCCCACCCGAGAGTACTGGTGCCGAGAAGAGAAGCCCCCACACTTCTGGATGTAAAAAACAGTGAGAATCCTAATGGTCCAGGTGGGACAGGAGGCTGTGGAAAACCCAGATGTCCTCTTAAAGGCCCTGCACACAGACTCACATGCTCACAGAAACTCACCCTGAGCTCCAGTGGAGGGACAGTGACTCTAGGGGTGTTGGAGACACACAGGGAGAGACTGAGTTGGGTAACTTCAGGGCAATGCTGGGAGCCGTCAGCACACCAATATGTAACATAGCTTCATGGTCAGTTATAGTCTCCACTCCTGTGAGCCTATGTGCTTTCTATTGACATCAGTTCTTGTGGGAGACAGTACATTCACTATACTTATGGCAAGTGCCTGTGGTACCCCAGTGAGAGATGGCTATGTAAGTCAATGACGGGTAAGATTTCCCAAGGAAGAAACAACCCAAGCTAGGCTGTAGCCCCCATGGGGACCCTAGGACTGAGAGTAAGGGAACTCAAACCTCTTGGAAACAGAGGTTCAGACCCCTGGTCACATAGGCCAATGGCCTACCTGTGAGAAACTGACAGCCTGTCTGTGAGAAACTGATGATAACATCAGCCCGTTGTGCTCACTTGCCTAAGATAATTATAGTGAGAGGTCTCTTTGGAGACTAAGATCTCCAGGCCATGAGAGTTTCAGATAAAGAGTGACTTACTGACCGTAGGGCTGGGAATGCAGATCAACAACTTTTCTTTGAGTCAATGCTTTGTACATTGCTGTAACAATGAATACTTTGAGTTTAATTAAAGAATGGATATTGTTCCTTTTATATTTACTTATGTAGTCCTCAGTAGGATAAGAAAAATTTGAGACCCCCTTTTAGTTATTAAGTATGGTAATCAAATAGAAATAAAGTTTAGATGTAATGGAAAATTATACCTTATACACAGCCACTGCTAGCCTCTTAGTAATAGTTCAAATATGCACCCGGTGAGTCTTATGATTGTGTTTAGCTGTTAGAGTTTAGAATAATGACAATGTAGTCATAGGAATCATTCTTTAGGGGATATGTAGAGATAAGTTAATTCTTCATGCATAGGCATAGAACAGGTCACTCTGTATCCCTAATACACAAAAACAAGTTCAAGGAAGTAAGAAACTGAGAAATTGTGTGAAAGAAAGAAAGAAAAAACATCATGATTATGTGAAACATAACTTGTGATTGAGGTAATGGTCAAAAGCCCCTATAAAAGGGGACATGCTGTAACAATAAAGTGTGACACTCCTGTTAAACTTTCTTTGGTGTCTCCATTCTTGTCTCTTCTCACCGACGCCATCCACACCTGACGGAACCCCTGGACTCGCAGAGGCTGGACCCCGCATGGCAAGGACTGGAGGAACAGTCCTCTTTTCCCTATGTGGGGGTACTGCTCCCATGCAGACAGCAGGTGTGTGCCATCTTTCCTGTGTTAAGCCCACCCCCACAGGTCAAATCTGAATCTGAATGGCCTGGTGAGATTCCCTGCTCCACCCTGCTGACTCACTGAGACCTTACAGGAGCCAGCAGGAGGCAGCAGGCCTCAGAGTATCTGGGCTTTTTTGCACAGTTACCCCAGGCCCAGTACTGGAGGCAGACATCTTCAGTTTGCAACATGGCCTTTCCCACACTCCTCCAGGTTTAGAGCAGGCATCAACCAACCATTGATCACTTTGTAGCTCCTACCAGATACTTCCTGGCCCATCACAGGAAGTGAGTGACCTGACCTGAGCTGCACCAAAGCCCCTCCCACAAGGTCTCAGAACAAACATACTTAAAGGTTGGCTTCAGATCACAGCAGAGCACCATTTAATTGGCCCCACAAGAGGCACACACAAAGGGCAGTCTCAACAGGCATCAGAGCCCAGAGGGGTGAATCCTAATCCATAGGATAAGCCCCCCACAAAGCAGCCCATAAACTGTGGACATAGCCAAACCCCACAGCCAGTTAGCCTGAGGGTCAATACTACCCACTGATGTGCCAGTAGTAATCAATGCTCAACTATAAAAGGAGGGAACACAGGATCCACATGATGGACACTCCTGGAGTACCTAGCTCATGTGACCAGGGAAACAGTGACACTGGGCCCCACAGGACTCATACTACTTAAGGTCGCCCAGCAAGACTGGGAGACATAGGAGACCTACCTAATATATACAAACAAACACAGAGAGTCAGCCAAAATGAGGAAACAAAAAAATATGTCAAAATGAAAGAACAGGAGAAAACTCCAGAAAAAGAACTGAATGACATGCAGGCAAGCAACCTACTAGTTACAGAGTTCAAACCAATTGTTATAAGAATGCTCAGGAAACTTAGTAACAACTTCAACAAAGAGATAGCAAGCATAAAAAATGACATAAAACCATTAAAAAAAGTCAGAAGTGAAGAATACAATAACTGAAATGAAGAATGCACTAGAAGGACTCACCAGCAGACTAGATAAAGCAGAGAATTGAATCAGCAATTGGAAACACAAGATAGCAGAAAATACACAATCAGAACAGCAAAAAGAAAAAGTAATCCAAAAAAAAAAAAAAAAGGAGGATAGTTTAAGATACCTGTGGGACAACTACAAGTGTAACATTTGCATCATAGGGGTACAAGAAGGAGAAGAGAGAAAGCAAGGACTGGAAATTTATTTTTTAAAAATGACTGAAAACTTCCCTAATTTGAAAGGAAATAGACATACAAGCACAGGGAGCCCAGACAGTTCCAAAAAAGATGAACCCAAACAGGCCTACACCAATACACATTATAATTAAAATGGCAATGGTTAAAGACAAAGAGAGAATCCTAAAAGCAGCAGGAGAAAAGCAGTTAGTTACCTACAAGGGAGCTTCCATAAGACTGTCAGCTGATTCTGAACAGAAAGTTTGCAGGACAGAAGGGACTGGCACAAAATATTTAAAGTGACGAAAAACAAGGTTCTACCACAAAGGGTACTCTAGCCAGGAAGGCTATCATTTAAAATTGAAGGACAGATAAAGAGCTTCGCAGGCAAGAAAAAGCTAAAGGAGTTCATCATCACCAAACCAATATTACAAGGCATGTTACAGGGACTTCTTTAAGATAGGAAAAAAAAAAAAAAGATACAAAATGTGAATAATAAAATGGCACTAACTACATATCTATCAACAATTGCTTTCAATGTAAGTAGATTAAATGCTTTAATAAAAAACATAGGGTGGCTGAATGGATAAGAAAATAAAACCCTTACATATCATGCCCACAAGAGACTCACTTCAGATTGAAAAACATAGAGACATAGTAAAGGGATGGAAAAAGTTATTTCATGAAAATTGAAACAAACAAACAAACAAAAGCTGGGTTAGCAATACTTACTGCAGACAAAACAGACTTTAAAACAAAGGTTATAACAAGATGCAAAGAAGGACCCAGTAATCCCCTTTCTGGGTATTTATCCAAAGAAACCCAAAACGCCACTTCAAGAGGATCTGTGCATCCATGTGTTCATTGCAGCATTGTTTTTACAATGGCCAAGATGTGGAGACAGCCTGGGTGTCCATTGATAGAAGAATGGAAAAAGAGTAGGTGGTACATGTATACAATGGAATATTGCTCAGCCAGGGAAGAGAATCGGTTCTTGCAATCTGTGGTGGCATAGATGCTCCTGGGGGCTATTGTGCTGAGTGGAGTATGTCAGACAGAGAAGGACAGATGCAGTGTGAATTCACTTGTAAATGGAATCTAAAGAACAAAATAAACAAACAAAACAGAAACAAACTCACACATAGAGAAGACATTTTGATGGTTACCAGATAGGAGGGGGATTGAGGAAGTGGGTGAAAAAGGGGAAGGGATTAAGAAGTACAAATTGGTTGTTACACAGTAGTCATGGGGATGTAGGGTATAGCATAAGGATTATAGTCATTAATACAGTAATAACTATGTATAGTGCCAGGGGGTTACTAGACTAATCAGGGGAATCATTTCTTAAATTATATAAATGTCTCACAATGTCTGTACACCTGAAATTAATATAAAATAATATTGAATGTCAACTGTAACTGAAACATGAAAAAGGGGGTGGGGGAGGCCAGCCGAGTGGCGCAATGGTTAAGAGTTGGCTTGGGATGCCAGCTCTGAGCAGCAGGGCCCTGGTTCAGATCCCACATTAGGGCCAGTGACACTGCACCCTCTAAAGATAAGATGGTGAAAAACAGCTTGACCTGGAGCTGGACTGCCATGAGTTGCCAGCGATGGCATAGCCTGCAGCCCTTGCTACAGTGGGCTGCCATGAGCTACCATGAGTGGCTGGCAGCCAGTGTGAGCAGCCGGCAGCTGATATGAGCTGTTGTGAGCTGCCATGAGTGGCTGTCCAATGACTGACAAGTGACTGCCTCCCCCAGGAAGAGCGCAATGATAATACCAACACGGGCCAGTGAAACAACGTCTTCCACAAGTAGACCAAAGTGCAAAAGGACAGCAACTTGTCTGTTCCCCTTTCCCAGTTCCTCAACCCTGCTCCCCTCTCCCAATTCCCCAATAAAATCTTTAAAAAAAAAGGGGGGAGGAGTTGGGGTTAAAGGTGGAGGGTAATAAGTTGTCCAAATTTCCAAGTATAAAACAAATAAGTCATGGGATGTAATAATATACAGTATAGGAAATATATTCAATAATATTGTGATAGCATGGTACAGTGTCAGATGGTTGCTGGACTTATCATGGTGATCACTTCTTTAGGTAGACAAATATTGAATAACTAATATGTACACCTGAAACTAATATCATATTGTTGTGTCCCGCATGACAGGGTAGGTAGGAATGGAGAAGGGAAGGCAAAAGGTTAAGAAAGAGAGAGAGAAACAAAATAAGAGAGAATACAGTTTGGGGCCAGGGGACCTTCACCTCATGGACGGGAAGCCCTGAATCGGGCCTGACTGTTCCTTTTATTATCTTACACATAAGCAAAGGTCAATGTAGCTTCCTGGGTCTGTGAGTCTCACACCCATGAATTAATCTCAGAGCCTAATTTCCCATGCTTGCAAACTGCCATTACCAGAGGTCCCATGTGGTTATTGTCATGCAACTTTTAAGAGACAGAAACTTCCTCTGCCAAGGTTTACTGATAAGAATGCACTGAGGACAGATATTATCATATCAATAGGTCATTTCACAGGCAGGCTGCCAGAACCTGAAGCAAGGGATTTATACCCCTTTTTCTGTCAACTCGTGATTCCTCCTGTTGGCACCCACTGGTACCCACTGGTACCCATGGACACCCACGGGCACCCACACAGCCGTGTCTGGCTTAGGTTGCACTTCCCTTGAGGGATATTACTCGTCATTGACTATCCCGCCATCCTTTGGGGCTAAATAGGGATATATACAGTAAACATAATATTGAAGTAATGATCTGTCTTTATGGAGAGGTGCATAGAGGCAGACAGGCAGGCTATAATGTGTCATCATATTGTATACTATCTATATTTTTAATAAAATCTAAAAAAAGAAAGTGGTAAACATTAGAGGCAATACATATGACCTCATTTGACATCCTGGGCTCTGTGTGTTGACTAATGATGCCAGGAATTCCTTTCCCATTCTCAAACTGGATGTTTGGTGGAACTGGGTACATATTTCACCATGAGGGAGATTTCTCTGAGATCATAATTATAAAAAGTAATATCACCACTATGACTGTAGCCTCTTGAGACAGCTTGCTGTGTTTGCATAACTTTATAAGAAACTGGGTGTCAGGGAAGAACTTCTAAAAATGTTTTTGTCTGGTATACAACCAAATAGGTATGGCTATCATTTCTACTACAATCCACTGGATCCATGTTTGTTTTTCTGTTTTTGTTTTTTTTTTGAGGGCAGTGTCATTGGCCCTCACATGTGGGACCCGAACCGGGGCCGCTGGCATCCCATGCCAGCGCTTAACCACCGCGCCACTCGGCCGGCCCCACTGGATCCATGTTTGAAAGCTCCACTTGTAATTGAACCAGTATAAAAAACTGGATGCCCAAACAAGAAAATTTGGGCCACATATAGAAGCCAATAGTAACCCACAAAACCTATACTATTTGCCAATTTGTCAATCTCTTCAGCACAGCCCTGTAGAAAGCTAACTGGTCTGGTAGTCTTTGGTAGTTCACAAGTAGCATAACTTATACTACTGTATTTTTCTTAGCCTTGGCTAAGCTACTAGGAGTCTATAAATCAGAAAAATGGAACATGAGAAATTCAAGGAAGTTTTCAAATGATATAAATTTGAGGTTGAATAGTATAATAGTTTGTTTGCGGATTTTCATTTGACCCTAGCAGATAAATAGGTTGAACTGCTTAGAACAAGCACACGTGGATGGATACAAACTTGGATGCTTACTTGGCCAGAGATGGTTCTATAGTCGGCCTCTTCTATCCCCAGATGATGACAAAACAATAATTCCTGGCTCCTTCCTGAAAAAGGAAAGATTGTCTATCTCATCCCCAAGCGGTAATGACAGACCTTGACTGGTTGTGTGGGAACCCATCCAAGCTCATAAAGTTTCTTGATGGTTGAGGAAGAATTAAGAATTCAATCTCCTATGGCATTTCAGATTTAGGCAAGTTATGTTAGCCTTTCTTAGGTTCTCCCACCCAAAGGCTTGCAGTGCAACTCATTTTCATGTTAGATGCCTCATTTATAATCATCCTTTCCAGATTTTCCATAATGATCTCACCATTCCACCAATAGAAAATGCATACATTTTGTTGTTGTTGATGATTTGTTCACATCCCTGGGTTATTAACCCATCTATTGTACATTAATGGCTCTCAATTTTTAAACAAGGTATTCATATCTGCCTTAGGAAATGCTATCATATACTGAATGGTATGTGGGAAAGGAAAGCAGCCCTGCTATGTTTTGGCACCACCTGACAAGTTTTTTTGTTTTTTTTTTGAGGGCAAGTATCACTGGCCCTCACATGTGGGACTGAACTGGGGCCGCTGGCTTCCCAAGCCAGCGCTTAACCACCGCGCCACTCGACTGGCCCAACAAGTTTTGTTCAATTATTTTATTTTGTGAAAATTTTAGTACAGCCTAGCTCCCATAGTGAAGTAATTATTTTTCTCAGTAAAAATTAAAAATGTTAGATATATTACCATTACTAAAAAGTGTTTTCTGTGCTCTTATCTCTCCTGTTTAAACACAGCTCCATATAATGCTGGGGCTGCAGCTGCCAAGGCTCAGGCTGCCGGCCAACCCCACCCACCCACAACTTCAGCCACCATGGAGGACAGGAACCAGGATGCAACACAGAGGAATTTACAGAGAGGTCCAAGATCAACACAAGCAGGAATCATAAAGATGATGGCAAAATATTTATTGGAGGCTTGAGCTGGTATATAAGCAAGAAAATGCTAACTGAATATTTGTCTAGATTTGGGAAAGTTGTAGACTGCCCAATTACAACAGGTCCAGTCATGGCAAGATCAAGAGGATTTAGATTTGTGCTTTTCAAAGATGCTGCTAGTGTTAATAAGGTTTTGGAACTGAAGGAACACAAACTGGATGGCAAATTGATGGACTCCAAAAAGGCCAAAACTTTAAAAGGGAAAGAATCCCCCAAAAAGGTTCTTTGGATGGATTGAGCCCAGATACTTTTGAAGAACAAATTAAAGAATATTTTGGAGAGATTGAAAAAATCGAACTCCCCATGGATACAAAAACAAATGAAAGAAGAGGATTTTGTTTCATCACATATTCTAGAAAAGAGCCAGTAAAGAAATTGCTAGAAAGCAGATATCATTAAGTTGGTTCTGGGAAGTGTTCTGGAAATCAAGGTTGCACAACCCAAAGAGGCAAACAGGCAACAACAGCAACAACAAAAAGGAGGATGCAGTGCTGGGGTGCTAGGGGTCATGGCTGAGATCAAGGCCAAAACTTAAACCAAGAATAACTATTATGATTAAGGATATTGAAATTACAATAGTGCCTGTGGTGGTAATCAGAACTATAGTAGCTATGGCAGCTATGATTATATTGTGTATAACTGTGGGAACTATGGATATGAATAGGGATATGCAGACTGCAATGGCCAACAGAGCAGTTAAGTCAAGGTGTCTCGAAGGGGTGGCAATCACCGAAACAGTTACCAGCCGTTCTGAAGGAGGACACTGGGAGAAAACAGGAGATTGGTTAAGTAACTTATCTGGCAGTACAACATTCAAGATTGGTTCTCTGTTGATTTAAGATGATGATTTTGTAAGAGACTTTCTAGTGTACAAGACACAGCTGTGTCCCACTGTATAACCACCAATTAGTTTTCTTGGGTTTTATTTTGTCTTTTGATATCGGTGTTATGCCTCAAGATGGATTTGCATTTATACAAATTTTATTTGTCTGATGTCATGTTAAATGTCGAGTAAATGCTTCCTCATGTGAAAAAAATAAATAAAAATAGTTTTACTCATTCCTTCAGTAAATATTTATCGAGAACCCACTATGTGCCAAAGCTCTTGGTATTAGAATGTGAATCAAACAAAGCTCCCACTCTTATAATATTTAATGCAAGGACAGATAATAAACAAACAAGTATGAAATGTGTCAGGTGGTTATGAATGATATAAACAAAATCAAGGCATGTAAGAATAGAGAGTGATGGGGCAGGTTTGGGGAGAGATTCAAGGAGCTGGGCTGTTTTAGGTCAGGTAGTGAGGAAAGACTGCAATGATTAGATGACATTTGAGCAGGAATACAAAGGAAGCAAAGGATCAGGCAATGTGGATAGAGAAAAAGACAGCAGCAGATGAGTCTGAGAGATTGCCATCAGGAGGCAAGATCTGTAGGGACTTGTAGGAAAGAGTAATGATAAAGATGAACTGGGACTTTAAGGAAACTGATCAGGCTGGGAGGTCTATGGGAGGAGCTGGGTTCCTTGAACACCATGGTCCTAACTTCTTTTTATAAAACTCTATGGTTCTCACTTGCTGTCTCCCTGCCTTAGATGCCCTCCATCTTGGCACACAACCCAGAATGTGCACATGGCTTGCAAGGTCTGCAAGTTCTGATGCTGTTGCAGCACTTTTTCCTTTTTTAAAAAATTTTTTTCATTTCCAGAAGAAATCCTTTTTTATGCTGGACTACCTAGTCAATATTATTGTTCACTCGACAGTAAGAACATTGGATTTTATTTCGAGTGAATGAAAAAAATCATTAGAAATTTTGAGCAGAGGAGTAACTTGATCGGACTTATATTTTCCAAAGACCACCATAGCTTTGGGAGGAGTGTTTACTGCTTGGACCAAGATAGAAATGGAGAAACCAATTAGGAAACTTTAGAAATAAAAAGCATTCAAATGGAATATAGCTAGCATTTATGAGGCAATCAATAAGAAGGCATTTATTTACAAATGTTGCTGTACACAAATATTCTGTGCAGTGTTAGTGATTAACAGAAAAAGAGAGGAAATCTAAGTAGGTAGACCCACTGCACTGCTGTAAATTGAAAAGAAATTATTATTTCCAATTTTTTAAAAAATGCAATAATGTCAAAAGGGCAAGTAGGTAAATAACAAAAGCTACAAATCAAAGCAAATCAAATGATTAGAAAGGCCCAACTTCCACAACTTCTCATCTCACAATTCATAAACAGAACAACTCCAACAAGATTACCTCATTTCCTAAAGTTTATAAAGTTATGCCCTGAGCTGTTGCTTGACTTATGTGATTTCCTGTTTCTGGAACATCTTTCTAACTCTGGTTTTCTAATTAATGCCTACAACTTCATTCAAATCCCTCCATAAGACTCATTTTCACTGGCACATTTTCTGTGATTAATGTCCCCACCTGCTGAGCATACCTCCTACTTTGTAAGCATAAGTACTAAAGGAAAATGCAATTTGTACAACATTGTACATTACATGAGAGGCAGCAGACTCACGTGACTAAACTTCAGGCTGCACAATCACAAATCGGAATGTTAATCTATCTCAATTGTGTGTAAGATGTCTAACCCCTCTAACTTGGTTTTCCTTGTTGATACAATGAGAATCATAATGCCTATTTCATGTGTTTGTTGTGAAAATAAATTAGATAATAATAATCACCATCATGTATTAGATACGTAGAATCTGGATCCAGAATCCAAATTCTTAATCATTACCTAACATTGCTTCTGTAATGACATTTATAAAACACCCAGTCCAATGTCTGATACATAGTAGATACAAATAAGAATTGTCTTTTAATTTTTGCTTATCTTCCCTATTGTAATATTTATCATTTGCTTCTAAATAAATGGACAATTTGTGGCAGGCAGGAACTGCAACTTTTCTAGGCTTCTTCGCTGATAAGTACTGTGTGCATCGTAGGCAACAGAAAAACATGTTTTTAATCAACCAATTAGTGATACATTTAGTAAATTGATGAGGTGTGCCATGAAGTAAACATTGACAGTAATAGCACTACAATATATCCAACTTCATTTGTGAAAACTTTGCTAAGTGCCTATGCTTCCTTAAACACCCATCCCAAAATTGATCAGATCTTGTAGCAGATACAAAGTGACAGTCACAATCAAAATTTACCTGCTAAAGAAATAGTCAAATGAATCCATCATGCAGCTGTCTCTAACCTCAACTAACATGACAGTGCTTCCCAGAAGCTCTACAATTTTCTTTTCCTATGTTCCTCTTAATATTTCCAATATTAAAAAAAAAAAACTTCCACCACCTCTGACTTCTTCCTTTATTTTTAGCAAGACATATTGCTTCCACATGAAGAGGAAATCCAAGTGGGTCAGGTAATAACACTTCAATTCTTGCCCCCTTTATAAATGATCTTTTCCACACTGGAAAATGAATCGTTCCCTCCCTCATCCCATGAAGGCTAAATCCTCTTCCTCTGCACCATCATCCCAGCTCCCAATCCACTTCAAGGACTTCACCTCATTGTTCCTCTCTTTCTTACCTGGGCCCTGACCTCTTCTTTTTCTTTGCACTTTCTACTGAGCCTGCAAACAATCAAACTGCTACTCTCATACCAAAATCAAAACCAAAGACCTTTACCTTGACCCTTTCCCTTTCTCTCTGCCAGATTTCCAAAAATAAAGTATACAGGTGCTGTCTCCATTTTCTCCATTTACCATTATTGACGCTTCTGCTGTGAAGGGAACTAACAGTGTTCTTGTTGCTGCTTTTGTCCTTCTACCTCCCAGACATTAATGTAACATTTGCTATTAACCATTCCTTCCTCTTCAATATTATCTGACTTCTATTATTGGGTTGTCGGAAAAGTCACAACGCATGTTTGCGACAGGTGGCACTAGTCCATTTTTGGAAGTACTAGAGTCATTCGCATCTATGTTATTGCTATGTCATTTGACAGCTGACAGTTCTAGCTTAACTCTAGAAATAAATTGACTGATTTGGTTGAGTTTTGGTAATTTTACAAGTTGAAGATGGAAGACCAAACTGAGCATTTTTGCCATATTTTACTGTTTTACTTCCATAAAGGGAAGAATACGTGTCAAGCTTGTGAAAAGTTGCATAAAGTTTACAGTGACAATGCTCTACAGGAATGTCAGTGCCAACAATGGTTCATGAAATTCTGTGCTAGTGATTTTGATCTCAATTATACTCCTCAGTCAGGGAGGCCCACCAAAGTTGATGACAACAAAGTATGATGATCAAGTCAAACTCACGTTACATGACATGAGAGATTGCAGAAACATTGAACATCCATCATTCAAGCATTCAAGGCCACCTGCAGAAGCTGGGATACATAAGCAAGCTTGATATTTGGGTTCCACATGAATTCAAAGAAGGTCATTTGATGGTATGTATAAAAAATCTGCAATATGCTCATTAAACGTGAGGAAAATTATCCTTTTTTGAAGAGACTGAGAACTGGTGATAAGAAGTGGATTGTTTACAACAATGTGGTGTGCAAACGTTCTTGGTCCCGTCATGATGAATGGCCTCAAAAGACATCGAAAGCAGACGTTCATCAGAGGAAGGTTATGCTCTCAGTGTGGTGGGATTTTAAAGGTGTCGTGTTTTTCGAGCTCCTATCAAGGAACCAAACAACCAATTTGAATGTGTACTGTCAGCAATTGGACAGTCTGAACGAATCCATCATCCAGAAACGTCCAGAGCTTGTTAATCGTAAAGGAGTTGTGTTCCATTGTGACAACGAGAGACTGCATACAAGTTTGATCACCCTTCAAAAATTATTGGAGTTTGGGGCCGGCCGAGTGGCGCGGTGGTTGGGTGCTGGCTTGGGAGGCCAGCAGCCCCGGTTCGGGTCCCGCATGTGAGGGTCAGTGACACTGCCCTAAAAAACAAAAACAAAAAAAAACAAAAAAACACACACACACTCTATAAACTACATAACAACAACAACAACAGCAACAACAACAACAACAACAAATTATTGGAGTTTGGATGGGATGTGTTGCTATACCCACCATACTTGCCTGACTTTGTGCCATCAGATTTCCACTTGTTTCACTCTCTTCAAAACTCCTTCCGTGGTATCACGTTCAATTTAGATGAGGCTATAAATCAGCACCTTGTTCAGTTTTTCACAAATAAAGACAGGTCCTTCAATTAATGAGGAATTATAAAGCTCACTGAAAGATGGTAAAAGGTTATCGAACAAAATGGGCAACATATCATTGATTGATCTTTGTTCTTTATATAAATACATGACCTTTGAAAAACATAGACGAAATACATCATGACTTTTCTGACAACCCAATATTTTCCTCTGATTTCTCTGTCTTCATCTCCTTTGACAATTCTCTTTCTCTCCTAATCTCTACATTTATGTCATAAGACACTCTTTTCCCATCTGACATACTCTTTTCTGTTGATCTCATTTTTTCCATGCATGAACCCCATCTATGCCACAGATTTCCAAGTCCTTATCCCTAACTGTGATCTCTGCTGAGCTCAAAACCACAAATCATCTGCTGACAGGATGTAGCAGGTAACTGGGTAGCGCCAGCTCAGTGTATTCAAGCACCCTCTTTTTCTTGTAGTTTTAAACCTGTTCCACTTCCTCTATAGCCAGTCCTAATAATGGTGCCATATTTACTCCATAACACATACTGGAAACTTCCAAGTCACCTTTGACTCACCTCATCACAAACCTAAGGTTCAGAGGAAACAGCAGTTCAGACTGTCTATGCTTCATCAGGAGAGCTGGCAACAGAGCCTCCTGAGGCGATTGCAAGCTGGCCAAGTCAGAAGAAACTGCAGGAAACTCAGCAAACTCCCTTCAGAGAAGAGACTTTCTTCTCATAATTTATCCTCTGTTCTCCTCATCTTTCCTTCAAATTCCATGCCTTGAAAATGACTGTGCTTATTTATAACATTTCCTTCATGGCACTTGTCACAATTATAATTATTTCTGCAATGATTTAATGCCTCCATTTCACTAAAGGTTCATACAGGTAATATCTCTGACTTGCTTACACTTCATGAATTCTCAATTTTTTTTTTTTTTTAGTTGAGCCATCCTGCTACCTGTTGGCAGCTCAGCAGCTGCTCAGCTCGGGCTGGGCATCGAACTGCTGTTGTTCAGAGCTCAGCTCGCACTCTTGAGTGAGCTCTTAACCAACTGAGCCACTCGGCCAGTCCAAATTCTCAATATTTTTAAATGAATGTTAATCCTCTATCAGTTGCCTATGTCTAATTAAATTTGGACCCCATCCAGTGAGGTGTGTGTGTGTGTGTTTTATTTCAATTATTGTGTTATTCAGTTCTATAATTTCCATTTTGTTCCTTTTTATAACTTTTATATCTGAGATGTCTAAGTTTTCATTTATCTCAAGAGAATTTGTAATTGATTGTTGAAGCATTTTCATGATGACTGCTTTAAAATTCTTGTCAGAAAATTCCAACATCTGATTCACCTTGGTATTGACATCCATGTATTGTCTTTTCTCATTCAAGTTGTGATTTTTTTTCTTAAATCGTACCCCAGACCTTGTCTCTGCTATATTAGGAGATTCTGGGTCCTATTTGAATCATTTGTTTAGCAGTCCCCAGCTTAGAAATAACATGTGAGTCTTGGCCTATGTCTGCGGGCTCTGGTTCCAATAGCAGTTTAATTTTCAGCCCCTTAGAAGTGTTACTTTGGTTAGTTTAGTCTACCTGGTACCACTAGGGCTCCCCCGCCGTATGAAGTGGTGCTACCTGAGGAAATTGGAGTTTTCTTAGGAAGGACACTGGAGGTCTCTCGGTGGGAGAAGATTGTGCTGGGATCCTGTCATATTATACCCTGCCTGTCTGCCTCCATGCACCTCTCCATAAAGACAGATCATAACTTCAATATTATGCTTACTATATATATCCCTGTTTGGCACCAAAGGATGGCTGGCTAGTCAAAGACGGGTAATTTTTCTCAAGAGAGAAATGACCCAAGCCAGACACGGTCGAGTGGGTGCCTGTGGGTGCCCATGGATGCCAGTGTGTACCAGTGGGTAGCAACAGGAGGAATCAGGAGTTGACAGAAATAGGGAGTGAACCCCTTGCTTCAGGTTCTGGCAGCCTGCCTATGAAATGACCTATTGATATGATAATGTCTGTCCTCCTTCCTCCTTGCATTCTTATCAGTAAGCCTTGGAGAAGGAGTTGGTCTCTTTAAGAGGTGCATGACAGTAACCTCCTGTAATGGTAGCTTGCAGGTGTGGGTAATTTGGCCTTAAGCTATGTTTTGGGGCATGAGACACACAGACCTTGGAAGCTACATTGACCCTTGTTTATGTGTAAGATAATAAAAGGATCAATCAGGCCCGATTCAGGGCTCCAGTCCATGAGGCTGGGGTCCCCCAGCCCCGAACTGTTTTCTCTATTTTGTGTCTCTCTCCCTTTTTTCCTTAACCTTTTGCTGTCCCTTTTCCACACCCACCTAGCCCAGTTGTGTGGAACGCAACAGGATCCTCCTACTGGTGGCTCCTGGTTGTCCTGTGTCTCTGAGTGGAGAAGAATTTCCCACAGAGGAAGACTCTTTCTGGGACAAGGCTGTCTGCATAGCTGAATCTTCACTGCCCAATCCACCTGTTCACCTAAGCACCTCTCTATAAAAAGAACAGTCTCAGACCCATGGGGCAGTACCTCCCCCAAATTCTTAGTTCTGGTGAGGCTTGCAATTTATCCCCTTGTGGGGGGTGTCCCTTTCCCCTGATGTTGTCAGAGGAGGTCCCATTCTATTTGAGGACAGGAGAAGGGGGAGCATACCTGAGCTGCCTTCTGTTGCCAGTTCCATGGTCTGGAAATGCTGGACCGAAACATCATCCTTGGCTGGGGAAAGAAACTCAACACACTGCCACTGTGCTGTGCCTCAAACTCTGGGGTCCCAAACCAGCTCACCTGCTTAACAACTTTCAGAGTTATCCATGCATTGTCTCTTGTACCATTTTCAAGTTTGTAGTTGTATTTAGCAGAAAAGAGGTGGGGGAAATGGGTCTATGCCAGCTTGTCTTCCAGAGGTCCCACCACTGCTTTTAGTAATTCTTCACTATTTTCTTATCTGTGAAAATAAATATCAAATATCATGGAGCACTCTAGTCCTCTGAATTACATAATGTGTGCTAGTCAGTGGCCATGGTATACTATTTCTATACTTCCTGTTATTTACAATAGATGTCCATTGCATTCCCCAAGATATGGTCTAAAATTTACAGATCAGAAATTCACTGTCCAGAATTATCAGGGGCCTGATATTAGGCACTTGGTTATTATAGACTCTGAAGCAGACTTTGCATCAACTTTGACTGAAATGTACAGACTCAGTGGTTAGATTCTAGTCTTCAAACCTGACTGAGATGTTATATTTATCTTTAACACAATTTACTGAAGGTCACGTACTTTTCTAGAAGATAGTGAAAGAGCAGTGAACAAAACAAAGACCCATCTCTATTGGATTTACAGTCTAGTAATAAAGAGGTAACTGGTAAATGGATAAACATATCAAATGTTAGTTATTGAAACTAACAAGTAAAAAGGTGAGGAGACAGAGTAGGAGTAGAAAATACGTTATTTTATGTTTCATGTACTCAGGAAATGCCTCTCTGAGAAGATGATTATCAGTGTGAGCCAAGCAGTTATGCAAGAGAAGATAATTCCAAAGGGAATAAATTTAAAGTCATAAGGGAAAAAGGTACAGAGAGGTCAACGTGGCTGAAACTGAGCAGTTTAGGAGGAGACTAGTAGGAAGTGAGGTTAGAGAGTAAGGGGAAGCCAACTAGGTAAGAATTTTTATCAACTTTGTAATGATGCACTATCTTTCTAGACATTTGGATGTTTAGTATTTCCAGAGGCCCTCAAAATATTCTGTGGATCCCATAGTGCCATGGAGATTCTGACTCAGTAGGCTTAAGATATAATACAGTGATTTGTATTTTTTACATTGCCTGGGTGATTCTAATGATTCTAATGCACTGACTAGTTTGATAATGATTACACTGGACTTGACTTGTCCAATGCAGTAACCACTGGCCACATGCAACTAGAGCCACTGAAGAACTGAATTTTAAATTTTATTTAATTTTATTTAATTTGAACTTTTAAAACTGATATTCAGAATTCAGCTACTGGAAAACATCTAAGTATATTTGCAACAATTTGTATATAAATCTACCTGTCCAACTGTAAGTTTTAAGAAATTGACGTACAGATTAAGTATTTCAATGAAAATTTTGCATCCAAATTGTTATAATTATAGAATGTTCTACAAGTATAGAATACACATCAGATTTCAAAGATATAGCATTAAAATGGGTGAAAAAAAATCTCATAAATAATTTTTACATTGATTACATGTTGAAATGATATTTTGGATATGTTAGATTAAATAAAATATATTTAAATTATATATTAAATATACATTAAATAATATATTTAAATTCATTTTACTTGTTTATTTTTATCTTTATATGGCTACTAAAAATTATTAAATGATATATGTGGCTAACATGGTATTTCAACTGGACAGCAGTGCCTAGATAAAGTTCACAATATCTTCATCCTTCTGTTCACTTTTCCAAAACAAAATTGTGACGCTGGGAGAGAAATAGAGAATACCAGAATTAATGGAAGTTTTTCTCAGGTAATTGATTGGTATTATAAATATAGTATCAATTTACAATGGAAGCATTTTCAGAACTAACCAATTCCTAGACCATTGAAAAGACTTAATTTCTCACCATTTTCCATTCTCACCATTTAGTAGATAGCCCCACTCCTTATTCATGTTTAAAACTAGAATGGGGAGGTGAGTGGCCTCAAGGATCATATATTTGTCAAAAATCTGTATTGAAAATTCCCTTTAATTTTCTGTGTTTTCTGATATTTTGATACCTGGGACTCTGCTAATCCTGGAAAGACTGACACTCCCAGGGCTTCCTAATTCCTAGAGATAGCAAAAATTGAAGTGTTCCATTCATATGCAAACTAATCTATTCAGAACCCTTCCCTCCTCCAAACCTTCTTTGAGCTATTACTCTCTGGACCACTCTTCTCCTCCCCTAATGACACCATAGCCAGGTATCAAACAGTGAGAAACAGTCCCTGCACCTCAGAGCCCACTGAAATTATTCAAACTAGGCAATCACAAATTTGCTTTACTCTGCCTCATTCATTTGTTCCCACAAAAACAGCAATAAATGTTCTTCCCCTTGCTACCTCTGACCTCTGACCAACTCCAGTGCTTCCCAGCAGGGTCCTGTGTGGTATGGCATGCCCCCTCCTATTGGGAACTGTGAATAACAAAACATCCTTCCAGTGGCACTGGTCTTCTCACCTGTTAGTCTCACCATATGTAAAAAATAATAAAGCCTACATTTTTAATATGCAGCCCCTTATCAAATGTCTGCTATGAAAATAGTTCCTGGTTGTGATAGCAAAGCAGAGCCCAGTCGGGACCCCCATCAGAGAGGCCTTGCAATGTCCCAGGCCTCACCTTATCCTTCACCTATAGCTTTGGAATGTCCCCTATCCCAGTTCCCTGTTTTAGAAAATTACCCTGAGACTAATGATTAATACCTTTAGGCTTATTGGTCACAATCTCTATGGTCTAGCATCCTTTCCAGGCTCCTCCCATCATTGTTCCTGGGCTGCTGATTCCACCAGAAAATCACATTGCTGGAGAGAAGGCTCCATGTAGACCCCAGAACCCTCACATAGCCTCTGGAGGCATACCCAGATTTTCCCTTAAAAAGCTGGTCTGAGAATGTTAAGGCAGCTTTTGAAGATGTTAACCTGCTGCCTTCTCAGACCATCGGTGCTATAATAAAGGATTATTCTAAATAGCCCAAAAACTGTGTGGGTCTGTTGGCTGAGTGGCGCAGGCAACACAAGCCCTGGACTACTATGCCTTCCAGTTTCAACACTATGAATGGACAACGTGATGTAATCTTGCTTTTGAGTTACTTGTACCAGAAAGTATGTTCTTAGATTGTGGTTGGTCTTGTATAAACTTTATTTTCACTCTAGATCATAAGCTTTTGGAAAATTTGGGCCATCTCTTAGATGCCCCAAATCCTTAGTACACAGAGTACCCTGCACATTACAGGTTTAAAAGTGTAAGACTAACTATAAGCTAGTTAACCAAACAAATGCTCTAACTATCAATATCTTTGACATGCTTAATTTATTTTTACCCTGGTTCCCTCATTTACTAAAAAAATAAAAAATAACAAATGAACTCAAGATTAGACCATAGGCAATTATGTAAATTAACTTTAGCTTAAGCAATCAAAAAAATGTTATGATTAAATTTTTTTCTGCAACAGCTTCACTCTAAAAAAACAAAACAAAAAACACTTTTATGACTAATACAGTTTTTTCAGCTACCCAATTTGGCCAGTACAATAAAAATTGAATTCGGCTCTGAAAGGAAAAATTGCATTTTGAAAACACAACACATTAGTGAATATTTTAAAATCCCTAAATTCTTAATTTATAGATATTCTATTCAATTATATTTTTTGATGTATAACTATGTCTTATAATTATGGTTCTGAGTGCCACAGACCTCTTGGATATTTAAAAACTACAGACTCTTTCACAAGAGGGAAAAATGCATTTATGTGCATAAATGAAACATTAAGATTGTATAATTTTGGTGGGTTCACAAACATGGTGAAGCCCATTCATGAACTCTGTAGGAGTCAGTTTTCAGATTAAAAACAGGGCAGATTAACTATACTTCCAATCATTAATGTGAAGAAAAAAAAAAACCCACTTTCTGGTTATAACTTAGTATCTAATTAAGGTAATGAACTGGACACCTATTAAAGCACTTAAGAGAATAGACTTTTGAAATTTTTCTGCCAAATTTTGTTTGCTGGTTAAGTTAGATATATCCATCTCCTTACATAAGAATTGTATATTCTATGTTGTGACACCAAAATAATAGCTCTAGATGTTTTAAGTACATACAAAAGTATAGGTGTTTCCATGATAGACAAAGGCACATACATATCTATTTCCATAATAGACACAGGCATGTGCATACACACACACACACACACACACACACACACACACACACACCACTTGATCCAGAATCATATATATAAATTTTTCAATTGAATCTTCTATCATTTGTTGCCTTCAAAAACCTTTAAATGGCAAGCAAATAAAATGATAAAGTGGGAATAAAAGAATTTTTAGCATGGGTTATTTCCCTTGTACCCAATATTTTTGGCATAAATAAACTAGAACTACATTCCCAAAATGCAAGTCAATCTAAATTGTATCATTTATTACAAATACAATTCCTCAATTCTGACTTAGAAAACTTAAATTTGAGCTGATAGAGAAGCTAATGAAACAAATATCTAAATTCAAAATATCTAAATTCAAAGAAAGTATATATATAATATATATTATATTAGATATCCTATATAGTATATGTAAATGTACTTATGTTTACTTTTGCCATACATATGTCATATTTCACACACACATACACATACACAAACACAAACACAGATAAAGAATGTATATATGGATACACACACCAACACACACACACACACACACACACACACACACACACACACACGAAACTACAGGCTCCAAATTCACAAAACAACCAGATTCTGAGATCATAATCAGAAAATATCGCCTTATGAATTTGAGACTAAACATCAGTATATAATGGATTTCACTGGTCACATTGTTACCATAGGCAGAAAGAATAAGGCTGTGAGGAGAGATGGGTAGAAAGGGAAGGAGGAAGTGCAGGAAAACAAAGGAGGGGGGACATGAGATCATCTAAGAAAAAGTGCAGTCACCAAGCTGGCCAGAACTAGATTTCAGTGGCCTAGAGCGCATCCAGGATGCCATCTTGACCTTTAAGGTGAATTATAGCTAATTGTAATATTGGGTTGTCAGACAAGTCATGAAGTATTTTTTTCTATGTTTGCATTGCAAAAATGCATCATGATTTTTCTGACAACCCAATAGATCATAATATTATTAGCACTGGGTTCAGGGAAAATCTCTACACTCCCATCCCACCATGACAGTTCTTACAAAAGCCAAATGACAAAAATCCCTCCTCCTAACAGGAAGGAGTGGTCAGTGAGGACCCACCTAGGAACACCTATAATACCACCCCTAAGTCTTGAATATTTCACACCCTCATTTTAGAAGTAATAGATTCCCAAGCCCCACTTTTTGGGGGAGCAGTTGCTCTCCTCCAGTCCTGCCCACACTCCCTTCTTGAGAGTGTACTGTCTGTCCTCCTTTTAAGAAATCTGCTGCTTGCTTTGCTTATTCAGCACGTCTTGAACTCGTTTCTGTGGATACACCTAGAATCCATTTTCCGGCAACAATATGAAAGAGTGATACACTCTACTTGGCAATGTGTGAGACGAAACTCTTCTAGAAATGGTTGCTAAGGAAAGAATCAAAGATGCAAATAGTAGATATTTAAACAGATGCTTTCATTCGAACATTATCTATATACTATTGACATTTTAGGAAGAACCTAAATGTCCACCACTAAGATGTAGTAAATTATGATAGCTCTGTGTATAGAACAATATTCATTAATTAAAAACTAATTACAGAACATTTGTTACCATAGGAAAGTATACTATTCAAAATACAATTAAATACCGTGCATAAAATATGTTCAACATATTATCATTTTTATAAGAAAAACAATATGTAAGAAAATATTCTCAGTTATCATGTTTCAGATATTTAAAATTTTTAGTTTATTGTGTTCTTGCATCAAACTTTTGTTTCCATTATAATAGAAGAAAAACAATAAATGGTATTTTGTAAAATGTGATTGCATATGAAGAAATCACTTTTTATAATGAGACTAAAGTATATTTTTAAAATAGAAAAAATAGGTTTGTCTCTTAAAAGGCATCAAAATATCTAAAATTTGACTACTGTTAAGGTAAACTATGATATACTAATATCCAATTTGTCTAGAAAATGTTTTCATAACAGACTATGGTAGTTTGTGTAAAGCTGGGGTACATAAAGAGAGCTAGAGATGACCATTTTATAAGCGATTCACCACGGCTGTCAAAAGAAAGGGTGTCTCAGATGCCTGCATGACTCAGGCAACAGGAAGATATACAACATCGGAGGAATCAGCCAGTGCAGATTAAATGTCCTGCAAAACTGCACAAGTCCCTTTGCTCACTGAGCACACTTCTGATTAATCACTTGATTGCCCTCATATCTTGATGAAAGAAAGCATGGGCCCATAAGATGAGAGCATGATGATCACCCAGGAGAAAACACTACCCTCCATAACACCACCTTGCCTCCCCAACACACCGCAGCTATACATTCAAAAGTTGCCATGCATTTATAGATCATTTTCTTGTAAGTTTTTGTTTTGGTTTTGGTGCCATATAATCATTCTGTGGACTCTGATTATCGATAAGTGAACAGGAAAAACAAAATGAGTTTCCAAACCAGAGAAATCAATCACCTAGGTGTCATTAGAGAAAGCCAGCCTCCTGGCCTTTTTTTTTTTTTTCTTTATCAATGCCTCTAAACATTTCAACTAAAAGCCAGCAGCTCAATTTACAAATTCCTGATACCTTAGCATTTTTTCCAAAGCCTAAGTTGTCCTGCTTGCCTCTTGGTTCGACTGATGACAAGAACTGTAAACATAAATACCAGGGGTGCCAAAAATATGTATACAAGTGGAAACTTTGGTCAATGTTGGTAAAGCAGTAGTTCTCTGTAATCAGAAGTGTCTGGATGCTGATGGTAACCACTCTGAGTACCTCTTGTCATTGCAAAAGTCAAATGTGGCTTGTATTCACCTTTTGATATTGGTATATATTGAGTATTACAATTTTAATAGCATTTTCCTTTTTTAAAATGTGCATACATTTTTTTGGCACCCTCTGTATTATATGAATCCAGCTGGATAAAAACATGTAGAGAATATTTCTTAAGGCTTCATGTCTGAGTCTCTTGGGTGGGATAATATATGGGAGGGCAGGTGTCAACGTGTGTACTGAGGGCCACCCCTGTGACATATTCTAATGAACCTCTTTATCCCTACTGAAGACAAAACCAAACCTTAATGCTTAAGTTGAGATAGTATATATGTTTTGGTTTAAATTTATAATTGATTAAAGAGATCTGAGAGAAACGTTCTGCTTTCTAGGATTGCCCCATCTTCTTTGGTTAATTAAAGAGCCTCATCTCCACCTCTGCTTTCAAAGTTGGAGAAAGGAAACCTCATTCAGAAGCTAGCCCTGCTCTGATAGACAGCAACTGGGGGGAGAAAGGTGGTACTTTACTAAGTGTCATTATGCAGCTAGGGGTAAGGCTTTAATAAATTCCACCTTGATCAGGTAATACTCTTACTCAGCATTCATCTTTCCACAAAAATCAAACCGTTCAACTGCAAATCAACACAGCCTGAACAATTACAATGGCCCTGTACTGGTCTTCTGCTTCTGTGCTTATGCTCCCCCAGCCTATCCTCCACACTGCCAATATCATCTTTTTTATTACACCAAACATGCCCCTCCCCTTAGAATGCATAATGGCTTCCCTACTGACTACAGAATACAATTTCAGTTACGTGACATGGTATATGGGACTTTCCATATTCGGATTCCTGTTATACGTATACACAATCCTCCTAATCACTCTAATATGACACACACACACACACACACACACACACACACACACACACAGTCCTAGCTTACAGACCAGCATCTTCATAGTTCCCAGAAAACAATGTTTTCCCCTGTTGCCATGCCATTGCCGAGTGTTTCCTCTCCACCCCTTCCCATTTATTTGCCCAGCACACTCAGATTCATTCTTCAACTCAGATTCTTTCTCCATTTACTCCTCTCATTTCAGGAAGATGCAGATACAGTTTTCCTTACTTATCCCTTCACTTGGCACCTAGCCAATTAAATCAGCTTACATATTACCTTATAACTGTTTTCACATCTGTTAACCTGCTAAATCCTTCTCTAAATATGGTTCTTGGACCAGCAGCATCAGCATCACCTAGAAACTTGCTAGAGATGCCCATTTGGAGGCTCCATCTCCAAATCTACTGAATCAGAGACTCTGGGAGTGGGCCCAGAAATCTGTGTTTTAACAAGACCTCCACGTAATAGTGATGCTCAATAAAGTTTGGGAACCACTGCTCTAGATAAGAATTGAGGCAAAGCTACACAGAGTAGAAATTCAACTAAGAGTGGCTTGTCCCAATGGGAGTTTATTTTGTCACATAAGATGAAGTATGGTGATAGGCGGCCCAAGAGTGTTTAAAGAAGTTAGGAAGGAAGTGACCGGTTAGCTCAGTTGGTTAGAACATGGTGCTGAGCACACCAAGGTTGCTGGTTCGATCCTCCCATTGGCCACTGTGAGCTATGCCCTCCTTAAAAGAGTCAACTATGCCATTGTAGCAAGAAAGCAATGTATAACCAATGACCATGGCTATTCCCCAATTTAAAAAAAAAATTAAAAAAAAAAAAAGTTAGGAAGAACCTAAGTTTTGTGGAGCTTCCTGATCCAAAATTCTTAGTATATATAGTGTTCATCTTCAGACCCACAAAATGAGTGCTTATAAAATGAATCCTTTCCTTCTATCAATGGAACTATAATTCTCCCAGAAGACCACTCATTAAACTCCACTTACATCATAAAACTATGCCACTTGGCTATAACCAACTGCATAGATTCTTGGAAAATCAAGTTTTCTAGCTGGATACTGGGTTGACTTTTGTAAAAACAGGGTTCTGATAGTACAAAAGGTTGGGTAGACAACTGGCATGTTTTCCATAATCTGGAATAAACTCTATCATTTGACAACAAGAAAATAAAGAGGAAGTTCATTGAAGAATGTGATCCCAAGTTTTGCTTTTTTTATGAGAACTTTTTCACTCTTTAGTCATTAACCTTATTAATTAGGTTAAACTCAATGAAATTGCTGATGTGTGACCTTTTTTAATTTACAAAATTGACAATTTTTGTAACATTCTTCTAAAAAACACACTTTATTTTGGAAACAGATATTTAGGTACTAGTGAGCTTATACACTACACAAAAGCCATGACTGTTTTAGTTATTTGTGTTTAGTTATTTGTGTTAGGAGAGAAAATGAATTCTAAAATGCACCCAAAAAGTTGAAGTCTATGATTTTAACTCCCTGGGCAGTAAGAACCACAATGTATAATGTTACATGTGGTAGCCTTTTGGGGAACTGGGGTAGAAAAGATGATGAATCGATGCAAACCATACTGCTCAGAAGACAAGTCGAAGCACACATGCTGAGTTTTGGTCAGTTAACACATTGATGTTCAAATAGGAAACTTTATTCTTAACAGTCAGCACCAAATTCAAAACTGGGCTTGTACCAATCAGCATGATTTTGAAGAACTGCGTTTCCAAAATATTCTTTGTTTTCATCAGATTGCCACATAGAATGACAGACAACTCCTATTTGTTTGAAAGTTATTCAAAGAATGATTCATGGAACTATTTTAGCATCAGATCTGTATATGTACTCCATTTTACAAAATAACACCTCAGATTTTCAGCAAAGTCAGGTCTATCCTATGCATTATGCAGTGATAATTGATAGTCAATTGGTATTTCTTCATTATCCCAGATTCTATATGTGGTCTTTAGTATTAACTATTTGAAAAGTGTATTCCTTTATAGCTCTCCACATAGAGATGGAGAAATAACAGTTTTACAGAAGGATTTGATTGAAATAATAATAATGAAAAACAAGTAGAGAGGAAATAATTAGACGTTTCCTAAGTGGAATGATTGCTAACACTGTTTATCTTAAGAACTACATTTTCTTTCATGCACATATGTACTCAGCATATGTGTACTTTCAGGGTTAAAATTTAGATCAACTCAGGAAGCCACTAAGTTGAGTAAATGATCACTGTAATTAAATCACTTGGAAAATGTCTTAGATTTCAGGATTCTCTGAGTAACTTTTAGAAGATTTTGTCAGTGGTGGATCATTGTGATCTCTGAATGTAAGAAATGGGAGGGTGGATGATTCTATTGTAAAACAAATTCTAAATGGATCCAATGTAAAAATTCAAACAAAAAAACTAAAGAAAATGTGAGGGAACATTTAATATCACAAGCTGAGCAATGTCTTTCTAAATATGAAATGGAATAAATTATACTAATTATTCAATTAATGTAACTAATTAATATGAAATGCAATTCTTCTCTGGCTGTTGGCCACAGGTCTTCTCCAATTTGTTGTCATAAGGCATGCATCTGTCTTCACCAGAGAGAGCAAGCAAGAAGAACCAGCAAGACAGATTTTTGGCAAGACCTAAGTCAGTCTTTTGTGATCTAATTTCAGAAAGGACACCTCATCATTTTTTATGTATTCTGTTGGTTAAAAGAAAGTCACTTGGTCCAGACTAGATTTAAGGGGACAATATTTCATAAGGGCCTGAATACCAAAGGGTAGGTATCATCTTAAAGACTTCCTATCACAGATCCCAAATTGGTTTTCATTTATTAGTACTTAAAATCATTCTTTTTATAATCTACTCAAAAACTCAATATTTTTCCTCATTCTAAAAATAATAACTATAGTTGTCTATCTCCAACCATTAATCCAATGATCAATTGCAGTTGCAAAATAATCTATTAAAATGGGGATCATTAAAATATTCATGCCAAGGGCCTGTTAAGTGGCTCAGTTGGTTAAGAGCTCGCTCAAGAGTGCGTGCTGAGCCCTGAGCAACAGTAGTTTGATGCTACTGAGCTGCCAACAGGTGGCAGGATGGCTCAGCTAAAAAAAGTGTGCATGTATATGTATATATATATATATATATATATATATATATATATATATATATATTCATCCCATACTTAACCCTCAATTTTGCAATATTGCAGGAAGTTGCATTTATTGTCTTTAACATGATTTTTAAGTTATTTGTATTCTTCAATCCCTAGATTCTATAAAAGATTTGGGATATTTTCTTATATTATTTCTGTTAGTGTTCACTTGCTTTCTTTCATCATGTGATTATAGAACTTCATGATTTACACATTGTGAAGCTTTTCTAAATTTATAAGAAAGGATGTAGGTTATGTTACATGAGTTTCAGAATGGCTTCCAGGCAAGCATTTGAAAACCAGCCACTTGAAGTCTTCAGGATGAATTTTGACCTTTCATGTCTCTCACCTTCAAAGGCAGCTCCCCTAACTTTCAGCAGCAGATTTCCTGATGTCCTGTCCCCAATCCTATAATCCTTGAACCCAAACCAGAATACACAGAGTGGTTTCTGTTTTCTTGACTGAATTCTCACTGAAACAACACATGCTATACTTCTCTTCTCACTGAGAAGACCAACTGGAAGAAAACCTGAAGCACAACACCCTCATCAACCCATTTACTCTTTTCTCTGTACCAAAAATTCCCTGCCCCGATATCATCAGAGTAACAATGCTCTATAGCTATAAATACTTCTAAATGTCAAATTCCTGTCTTATTTGATCCACTCTGAATTATCATTTCCATTTTACAGATAGAAGAACTGAGCTCTCAAGTGGTTACATGAATGACCAAAATTTCATGATGAGCAAGTAAAAGGATAAGAACTTGAACCCAGGCCTGCTCACACTAAGCCCAGGGTTATTTCTCTCATACCACAGCAAATACTATAAAGGCATACACAAACTATAGATACATGTACAAAGTATGCTCAATAATGTTTTCAAATGTGACAATTATGAGCCCAAAAGTCAAGAAAGAAGAACAAATTCCTTCCCATTAACATATAAAGACACCCCACCCCCAACCCCCGCTAAATCTGGTTCCTCCCTATCTCTCCAGCTTCTTCTCATTCTCTTCTCCTACCCCATTCTCTTAAATTCTAATTTCACAGTTATCTTTCATTTTCACTTCCATGCATTTTCTTCTTCTGCTGTCTCTGCCTGGAGTCCCTTACCTCTTGCTTCCTGCTTCGACCCTCCCACCGTCATCACCTCTTCAAGAGCTTCTACTCATTGTCCATTACTCAGCATAGAGGCGACGGCCACCATGATGGCTTTCTGTCTTCCTCTTTCTTGCTTTGGCTCCCTTTGTATCTACACAGCACCATAGTTACATAGATTTACATATATATTTATAGCATTTATAATGCTTAAATTACATTTAATTGATTATTTTGACTATGTATACTATAATTTGCAATTAACAGAGCACTTCAATTGCTTATATATGACTATATATGATTTGCAAATAACCAAGTACTTTAATTAATCTTCCATGGATGTTAACATCACCTTTATAAGCAAAAACCAGATTATAATTCATCTATCTATTCTCTCTTTTTTTTCTTTTTTTTTTTTTTTTTTTTGCTGAGCCATCGTGGCAGCTTAGTGGCAGCTCAGCTTGGGCTGGCATTGACCTGCTGTTGCTCAGAGCTCAGCTCAAACTCTTGAGCGAGCTCTTAACCAACTGAGCCACTCGGCCGGCCTCATCTGTCTATTCTTGATTCTCAGTATTATAACTGGAATAAAATAAATTTTAATGAATATTTGTTGACCAAATAAGGGATAAAGGCATGCAGATATATAATAGCTACTTGGTGCATTTGGGGAATGAAAGATGTCATATAAAATAGCAGCATAATCACCAACGATAATATCACCTGGAAATTTTACTCACCATGCTGAGCAAAGCAATTGCCCCGTTTTTCTTCACCTGCACAGCACATCATACTTCTAAAAGGGAAAAAATAAATAGATTCAGAATTAAGCAGGAAGGGCTATTTATTTAATTAAAAGAATGATGTTAAAATAGGTAATTTTTCTGCCAAAATTTAAAACAACTTTGGCTAACTTACAAGCACTATTTTATAACATAAAGCACATTCAATCCTGAGCCTTGAAACTTGAATTCTCCCTGCTTTGCCAATATTAATTGGCTAAGTGAAACTGAAAAATCATTTAACCCCTCTGGCTTCAATTTTCTCTCCTATAAAATTAGAAGGTAAGACTAGGATAATTCTAAAATTATTTGCAGTGCTTAAAAATCTCATACATTTTTACATCTTCATCTTTTGATTAACATGATTATGGAACATTACTTTTGCAGACCACTTAATGAGAATCACCAGCAAGACATGGGATCTACAATGGTGCTGGGGCCTAGTAGCTTATAGAGTCTTATTTTTTTCTATTCAAATTTCCAGGAACAGTTCACATTTGAATACAAATTTCTTGCATGCAATTTAAAGTTATTTCTTTAGCTTTGGTTCTCAAAAATAATCTTTGGGAAATTGCCGTAGGTTAAGAGTGGCATCTATGTTTATCCTTTGTATTTGATGGAAACTTTCTCAGGCAAGCACATTCACACACTGTCACAGTGACTACTCACAAATACCATAAAGTTGTTGAGTGCTTAGAATGAAGCCCTGATTCTGGGTCTTTGAAAGAACTGAAGGAACACCACAATTTCTGCTCCCAAAGAATCTCATTTCTGTGCCTTTTAATTCTAATTTCCACATTAAAATTTGCCAAACTATAATTCATGTAAATCATTAAGAAGGCTGAAATGATTGGTGCCAAGTACTACCTTGAGAATAATACACATACATACAACAACCATCTGGTATTATAACCCTTCAACTTGTATATTTTATATATTTGTATATTATTTTGTGTATTTACTTGTGTGTGTATATATATCTATATACGTGTGTGTGTGTGTGTGTGTGTATATATAAATAGTTGTAGTTCTCTCTCAGTAGAATGTATATTGTATATAGTAAGAAGATAGAGTTAGAAGCCATGGGAGAACATAATATGTCTAGGAGCCTATACGTGTAGAGAATACAGAGGAAAAATGAGAGAAGGAACAGGAGAAGCCATTCTGGAATTCTGAGATTCATGAAGGAGTCTCTGCTGGAGGAGCCTGGGAAAGTATCTGAGAAGGAATATACAGAGAGGTAGAAAGAAAAGCAGGAGAAAGGAGGAGCACAGAAGACATAGGAGAAAATAATTTAATCAGTGGCTAGCTAGTATTACAAAGAGGAAAGGAAATACTTACAATAGACCATTTGGTTAAAATGTCATGAGTAGCCCTGAGAAGAACTGTCACAGGAAAGAAACAAAATCAAACCTCAAGTAACAGTGGGTTCAGGCTTAAACTGATGGTAAGAAAATGGAAACAAAAATATTGGATAGTCTTTCAGAAGTTTAATAATAAAGGCAAACAGGGATGACCTGAAAGGTGAATGAAAGTATTTTGGGAGAATTAAAATTAATGTTTTAAGAGAGAGAAACTTCAGCCTTATTTTTAAACTGAGGCAAAGAAACTAACAATAAAAAAATAAAGCTATAAGAAAAGGACACATTTACTGGAATAAAGCTTGGAAAAGAAAGATGACCTCCCTCCCCATTGGAGAAGAGCAGGAATGTCTGTATCTGTAAATGTATTTAGAGAGGAAAGAATACAAGATGGAGTGCTCATAATTGGTACTTGCTCAGTGAGAAAGGTGGCTAGTGCCTAGAGAGAGGAACCCAGTATGGAATTAGAAACTTCAAAAGAGATAAAGTTTAGAGCAGCTTCTGTGGGGGATGGGGAAGGAAAAGAAATAAAGATGAACAGAAACAAGGAACAACATAGCACTATTCTGAATATATAACATGTCATGTATATTCAAAAGTATGAGTATAAGTTTGAAAAGTAATAATTTACATCATTTATAAATAGATTCCAATAGGTAACAAGTTGAGAGCTGTGGATGAATTGAAAAAGATGCAGGGTAGTGTTGTGTGGTGGGTGGCTGGGTCTAGCTTCCTCGAGAGGACCGGCGGGGACTCAGAAGCAGAAATAAAGAGCAAGAGACAAGGTGTAGTCTAAAAGCAATGTGAGCCAGGGGTCTCAGCGTCTTAAGGACAAAGAGCCCAGAATCTGGTCAGACTGCAGCTTTTATTGAGCATACACAGGGAAGGAGCTTTGTTCTTTCTGCGGTCTATAATTCGCATACATCACCCCAAGAATTTTGCCAAATCATCCTATGTCCCACAGACTACCTCAGCCAAAATACCCTTGACCAATAGAACAATGCCTCCTAGGGGAACAGTTAATGATTCACTATGACACTTAGAGGCAGGAATGCAAGGAGGACTGATGTTGTCGTTTGGGAAGTGTTCTCTTCTCAGGCAGGCTGTTAGCTCTGCAGTTAAGGGGTCACAGGCCCTTATGCCCCTTATCCTTCACCTCCTTGATTCTTCCCAGGGTACCCCTTGGACGGTGCCTGACTTGTGTTGCCCTAATGCACATATTTAGGGTATTACCCATCATTGGCTAACCCACCCTCTCTGTTGGGGTCCCACGGGGTTTTGCCATAAGCATAGTGAAAATCCTGTCCCCGTGAGGCTCTGCTATTATGGACAGATGCAGGGAGGCAGATGGTGAGGTTGCTGTGAGGCCACAGGTTAGGTTGTCGGGAGTTCAAGGAAAGCTACATAACACAATACAGGCAGGAGATAAATGCACAATAAGTTGGGAGCATCTTTGGAAGATCTTACTTCTCAGTAGGAGCCGCCAGTGTAGAGATAGATGAGAGCCTTGCACCCTATGCTTCACCAAGGAGAAGAGTGGGGATTGAGAATTAAAACAGCACTGGTTGAGATTAAGGGTTTTGACATTTAGAGAGGAAGGCTTCAGGTTTTCTCCAGAGATTGCAAGAACCAGAGACAAGAGAAAATCCAAGGGCAACACTAGAAAATACTTTTTCAAGGACCAATTTCTCCAGCAAGAAATTCCATGTTTTCCAGGTGGCTACCTTTAGGCAGTCATTTAGTAGGCCCAACAACTGTAAACAAGCTATCTTGGAGTGATGCTTTAAGTCTCGTATTGGCACAATTTTGGTTTCCAAGTGCGCCAAGTTTAACTGATTTTAGGAGACTGTTTGCTTCAGGATGATTCAATAAATACCACTATTGGTTTTGCTGCTTGAAATGCCCACCTCAAAAAAAAAAAATGTGTCTAAATTATTTGAATTATTTGTTAGAAGCTACATTTAGCAGATACAAAATTGAGGAGCTCCTTTTGTAGCCCATGATATAGCCTCCACTGCTATGTGAAAAGGGAGCAGTTACTACAGTAAAAGCCTCAGCTACCACAATTGCCGGGGACCAACATCTGACAAGGTCGCATGGCCCTGCTCAGCACTGGATATTAGGCATGCTGCCTTATGGTTGGTCATGTAATATCTCCTGCCTCTATGAACCCATGTGCCTTTCCTCCTATAGGAGACAATACATTCACTGCATTTGTGACAAGTTCCTGTGGTACCCTGATGATAGCTGGTTGTGTAAGTCAACGACGGGGCAAGATTTCCTAAAGAGAAGGAAACTCCCTAAAACAGACTACAACCTGAGGGGACCCCTGAACTGAGATATTGGGGACTCAAACCCCTTGGAAACTGAGGCACAGACCTCTGACAACATAGGCCAAGAAGCCTGCCTGTGGCCTAAGGGCCCTGCTGTGAATAGTCTCCTTGAAGATTAAAAGTCTTCAGGCCGTGAGAGTTCAGGGTAAGAGGCAGCTCACTGACCATGGGGTATGTTAACTAGCCTTGTGTGAATTCCTTTGCCCAGTGCCTTGTTGCAGCAACAGATACTGAAGCTTTGACTGAGAAACAGATGCTACCTCTGTAGAATAAGAAGTGTGAAATCCCCTTTGGTTGCTAGGTATTGTATTTACATAGAAATAGATTTTAGATCTATTTAGATCTAAACACAGCCACCCTTAGTCTTAGTATAGCTCAAGTATATGTCCTGTGAGTTTTATGATTGTGTTTAACTGCTAGGATTTAGGATAATTTCTAGATAGTTAAGATAGTCATAGTAAACATTCTTTTTTTTTTTTTTTTTTTTTTTTTTTTTGAGGGCAGTGTCACTGGCCCTCATATGTGGGACCGAACTGGGGCCGCTGGCTTCCCAAGCCAGCACTTAACCACCGCGCCACTCGGCCGGCCCAATAGTAAACATTCTTTAGGTGATATACAGAAACAAAGTCTGGGGCCGGCCGAGGGGCGCGGTGGTTAAGCGCTGGCCTGGGAAGCCAGCAGCCCCGGTTCAGGTCCCAATATGAGAGCCAGTGACACTGCCCTCAAAAACAAAACAAAACAAAACAAAACAAAACAACAACAACAAAAAAACAACAGAAACGACGTCTGGGTTTCATGGTAATTATCATAATAAAGACAAGGTAATCCTTTAACGGAAGAGTAAGTCACAATACACCCTGGAGAGAGCAATTACAGGGAAGTAAAGACTGAGTAAATCCTGGGAACTAGAAACCACCAAACTCATTTGATTGAGGTAATGGTCAAGAATCCATATAAAATGAACATGCTCTGGCAATAAAGTGTGACACTTTTTTCTCTTTAACTCCCCCGGTGTCTCCACTGTCTCCCTTCTTTATTTTCCTCCCCCGCCCACGCCATCTCTACCTGAGGGAAAACCTGATCAGAGGAGGCTGGTCCCCCGCACACAATAAAAGCTCTGATGGAAATAGCCTTGGTTTTACAGTCACAGGGGTCTATCATTAGAGAGCCACAGTCCAAGGATACCACTGTTGTTAAAGAAGAGAGCAAATACCCAGCATCTCTGAGCCTTAGACCTCCAGGTTCATCACACTCTCTTCCTATCTGCTGAAGACATCAATTACAAAATGGAAATGTATTTTTGAAAGAGAAAAACAAAGATTGCCAAAAACATTTGAAAAACTCAGTCTAACTAGGAGTAAAAGCTACTTATAAAAATACAGTAGCGTATTTCACCTATCACAATGGCAAAGATTCAAAAATATGACTAAAACCAATCTAGGTGAGTGTGCAAATGAAGTCTCTTTCAAGGTTGGTGAGAGTGTAAACCCATACTCTCACTGAAAAAAAAAAAAATGGAACTTTACATCAAGAGCCTAAAATTACTGTGCATATTAACTCATGAATTTAATTTTTAGGAATTTATACTAAGGGAAAAACGAGATGTACACAAACAAGTGTTGAGAAGACATTTCATTATTTATAGTAGAAAAATACATAAACAGCCTTAACATTTAACAGTGGTATTGTTCTACAAATTTTTAGTGTGTCTATGTAATTGGTATATTTTACAGCTATTTAATAATATTATGTTCTTTCCAAAAAATCTAATATCCTAAAAATCTCCAGGCTAAAACTTTCCTACAACTAGGCAGGAAAGACTACAAAATATTTGCATTAAGATTTCTTTTTTTCCTGGGGCGGGGGCTGGACAACTTACGTTAAAAAAAAAGAAAAAAAAGAAAAAGAAGCTTTTACTTGTTCATCCCCATGATGATGTAATGTATTTGTTGTCTGACTTGAAAAGGTAAATATGGCTAACTTTTATAAGACCTCACAGGACTTTGTTCCTTATTTTGGTGAATGTGTCTTGGCCCATTTACTTGGAAGATTAGAAATCAGATTGTGCTGGCAAACTGTAAACAGAGGCATCTTTCACAAGCAGAAATTCACATGAACTGAACTCATCAGACTATGATATAAATCCAAATTCAAATTGATGAATTCACAACAAGAAATAAATGTCACAGAAGCCAGAATACTTGTAAGTCCATGTGACAGGGCATACCTATGCGAGAAGCTGGTTGCTAAGCAGAAGGTTGTTAAATGAGCCTGAAATTGGAAGAGGGAGTTAGATGAGTAAAATGTTCAATGGAATTAGGGGACAACAGCCTGATGCAAGGTAACCACAGGATGGTCTTTCCAATAGGACCAGAATATTCACGTACAGCTCCCTTCGTATATCTTCAAGCCAGAAATGGCCTTGCTGTGTCATAGCGTGAAGCTAGAGGGGATTCCTGGTCCCTAGATGAGGGGGCCTTCATACAAGCCATAGGCTTACAGAAATGGACAAAACAAAGAGAGCTTTCATGCAGCCTCCCAAGACCAAGTAGGAAATAAAAGGATGCCTAGCTGAAAAGGAGAGATAAGGGTTATAGTTTGTCATCACTATAGAATGGGTCTGGTTTATGCAGACAGCTGGGCCTGGAGGGTGAATTTATTCCCATGTCCACCAGTCCTTGAGAAAGCCAAGTCCTCTTGTGTCTGGCAAGAGCAGTGGTGGCACTGACATTAACTCTCAACCTGCTGCCAAGAGACTACAAGGGCAGCACGTATCCTGTTGGTTGTCTTTGCACTTGGCCTGCTGCCTGGAGTCTTCTCTCTCTGACTTGCCCAGCCAAGCAGAGGCAGGCATCCCAGGCCCATTGAGCACAACCAGGTGCTTAAGTCTGGCTGCCTAGGTTTTTATGATATTGCCAATATCAGACCATTTGACCTACAAAAGCAGCAATTTTATATGGTGAAGACACACACACACACACACACACACACACACACACACACACACACACACACACACCTCAAAGTCAGCCATAAAATCAAAGACTCTATATTCCCCTACCAAAAATAAGACAGCAATTACTTTTAAGAATTTAGTCAAATAAGTCCAATTTAGATTTTAAGCCTCACAAAGGAAACAATATCCCAATTGCTCTATGAGGAAGTTAATCAACCAAGATGGCACTATAAGCGTCAGCTAGTTTAGAGGACTATCTGATGACTAACAATAAAGGAGAAAAAGGATTTTCTCTTCAGGAATAAATCTCCTGGGACCCCTATAAAACAGAGGGGGACACTGGGCTAAGTTATTAGGCGAAGAACCCCCTCCCTCCTGGGAGTGTTTGGATAGACAATACCAACATATGCCCTGTAGCTCTCCTTTCTCTCCACTCCTATGGCTAACAAAGCTTACATCTGATTGACATTTTAATTTTTTAGTTGTATTAATCCATGCAAAAAGTTACAATATAGTCATTGTGCCCTGGAAAACTATCCTTTGTTTTTCAGATGATTTGTACATGTCTTCTCTGATGTACTAATTTGGCTATTGAACTGTGAAAACAATCTTATTTCCAGGTTCCCAAAGGATTCATCAATGTAGTGCTCTTGTCAAGTAATGATAAAAATAACATATTACTTATTGAGCTCTTACTAGGTGCCGAGCTTTGTTTAAGTCCTTTCTGTGTGTTAGCTCATTTAGTGTCCTTATTAGTAGTCAAGCAAGGGCAGGCAGGACTCACACCCAGGACATCTTGTATTAGACTTCCTTAACCAGCAGTAGTTAGCTTTTCTTAACACCATTGTACTAATATATAAAAGAAGAAAACAGCAAAAAAGGCCTATGAATTTAGGTTTTTCTATAATAAATACATTTAATTTATATAAGCAGGAAAATGTATTCTTAAAGTTCACTTTTTATTGCTTCCTTATTATCTGTATCTCCTTACTCCAAATGAAAATTCCTCGAGCACAAAGACTTTGGCTGTTTTGGTCACTTCTGTATCTTTTGTGTCTGGAACAGACAGGAAACTCTCATTAAATACAATGACCATCCTTTTGAATCTTCCTATTTTCCATTTCATTTCTTTTCTGAAAAACAAGAGGAGGGTCATGACTTGTACAATAAATTATATGGCTAACCCATCCATATATATTTGTTGAATAAATAAATTATCTGAAAAAAAAAAACTTTGCCATGTTAATTTTTCATGTACATACATGGTCTATACCATCTCCCAAAATACCACCAATTCCAGGGGCTCTATACAAATAGAAGCCACTGTTTACAAAAGAAGGCAAAAAGCAGTGACGAACAGGACCCCATGACTTCACCCCATCTCACAAAGAGCAAAGCAGCATGCCCTGGACCAGGAAGTCGCCCTGCCTCCCCTCATGCTTTAGATCCTGATGATGGCCTTTGATGCTGCCTGAAGAATGGCTGGAAGTCATTCCCTGGAAGTCAGCTTTTCATCAGACCTCAGAAGTAGAGAAGTGTGGCTGCCACCTATTACAACATCAGCAGTGGCTGGTAGGATCTCATAAAACAAGGAAAAAAATGTATTAAATAAGAAAAATACTCAACAAAATGTATATTACTCATAAAGGACACAGGCAAAAAGAAGGGGATATTTAAAATGCTCTGGACAATAAAATAAGGAGGAAGAATCTAAATGGCTGCCAACATAACTGAGATGAGGAAAGAGACCCAGGTACATTCATTTGCAGGTAAGTTAATAGTTGAATGCAGTGGCATGAAGATCTCCACAAAGATTAAAGTGGACCTGAACTCTCCAGGTTACAACACAAGTAACAGAGTCTACCCATCTATGTCATCATAATCAGAAAATGTGCATGCAAATGAAAGAAACAGTAATAAGATCCACAATTGCATGAGTTTTCGCCAGCTCAAACTCTGAAATATGTTTGGAAAGAGATTTGAAAGGGTTTAAGAGACAGCATGATATCAGAGGGGACAGTTATGGAAGATTGTATATAATTTAATGAACCTTCGTGCTAGGGATTTTTAAGTGATACAGACTCAAACCTGTTGTTTTATTCACTGACTTCTCCAGTTAAACTAAATAAACTGTTTCATGTAGCCAATAGTACCTAGTTGGAAGTCCCGGACTGGTAAAACTCATTCTCTTGTCTTGGTAGCTTTGGGTGTGGACTTAAAATTTTAAGAAAACTGAAACAGCCTGATGCCTTGAATCCTCTCCCTGACTGCTGTCATGAAAAAGAGTCCAGTTACCCGAAAACTTCACAACTTGCTGGCAAATCAGACCTGCCACTTGCTTTTGTAAATAAAGTTTTATTGAAACACAGTCACATCCATTTGTTTGCATGTTATCAATGCTGTTTTCATACCACAAGGGCAAAATTAAGTAGTTGAGGCAGATAGAAACAGTAGTATGGACCACAGAACTAGAAGCGTTTACTATTTAGCCCTTCACAGAAAAAGTTTGCTCCTAGAGAAAGAGGACAGATGATTTATTATTAGGTTCTTATAAAAGCCTGTCATCACATACTTAAGGCATTCTCTTTCTAATATTTGAGTCACTTTTTGGTAGTATAACAAATACTTTGAGAGATATTTTTTTAATTTTCCAGGATTTTAGACCCAGGCACCACTTGGCTTGTGTATAGTAAGTAGTAGACTAATGATTCAAACGAATTGTTCCACCTGATAACCACTGGAGAAAATCTAACTCATCTCAGACTAAAATTCCATAGTGATTACTGTGTTAAGTATTCCACCAAACTGATGAATTGTATAGAACTCTCATAAAACTTTCATGTTCTCTCAGTACTATAATCAGACAAACAAAGGCATATATTAACGCAAAACTTTTCTGATTATACAAGGTTGGACAAATAAGTATGCAAACTTATTGCAAAGATGTTGCTAACTTTTGTTGATATCAGAGGGATTATTCAGTATGAATTTGTACCAGCTGGACAGTTAATCAACTTTACTATTTGGAAGTGCTGAAAAGGCTGTGTGAAAAAGTTAGACAACCTGAACCTATCAACAACAATTCATGACTCTTGCATCATGACAATGCACCAGCTCACATGGCACTGTCTGTGAGGGAGTTTTTAGCAAGTAAACAAAAAACTGTATTGGAACACCCTCCCTACTTACCTAATCTGGCCTCCAATGACTTCTTTCTTTGCCCAAAGATAAAGGAAATATTGAAAGGAAGACATTTTGATGACATTAAGGACATCAAAGGTAATACGGCAGCTCTGATGGCCATTCTAGAAAGAGTTCCAAAATTGCTTTGAAGAATGGACTAGGCACTGGAGTCAGTGCATAGCTTCTTAAGGGGAGTCCTTTGAAGGTGACCATTGTGATATTCAGCAATGAGGTATATAGCATTTTTTCTAGGGTGAATTCATGAACTTAATTGTCTGACCCTCTATAACATATTAAGATTTTTAAAACATGTTTAAGCTACAATCTGAAAGTAAACAGATAGTATATAGTTGACAGCTGTAGTTAAATCTGTTGTAAACTACATCATTCTTTTCAAATCTGAAAGTTTCAGTGATAAAAATGGTTTATTCTAGGCCATTAATGTGAACAAGTAGCATGAGTCAACTATAATGTAATAAACAAATCACAGCTGTGAACTGTTTATTAAGTAATTTATTTCATGCCATGTTTAGCTCTGTTACTCATCAAGACATTTTTACCTTATGAATTGTTATTTCATTTTCTTTTATTTGGATGAAAATATATACAGATTCACAAATTGCCATGGAAGAAGAAAGACTTTTTAATCTTATTAGATCATTCAACGTAAATAAAACATTTATTTAGAAGTATGAAAAGATTTGCATTTTTTTTTTTTGAGGGCAGTGTCACTGGCCCTCATATGTGGGGCCCGAACTGGGGCCACTGGCAAGATTTGCATTTTTATAATAAGGAAAATGTTATTTTCAAATAGGTTCTTCAAAGGACAATGACAAAGCAAAGAAAGATTACTTTCACTCATTTAAACATTCTAGTGTAGTAAACTGAATAACAAAAATAGGACCTTGTCTTTCACACACCATCTAGCACATCCAGAGTTTTTATAAAATAGTTTATTAAAGCAACATTCTGAAAGAGACAGATTTTGTTTTTAGAAGTTTTTTTGGAGAACAGTGTGTTTTTCCAGGACCCATCAGCTCCAAGTCAGGTAGTTGTTTTCAATCTAGTTGTGGAGAGCGCAGCTCCTTGGCCCATGTGAGAAACAAACCGGCAACCTTGGTGTTATGAACCTGCGCTCCAATCACCTGAAGTAACCGGCTGCCCAAGAGATGGATCTTATATAGTTTTAGTTGTCTTTGGCTCACCAGAATATAATTATAAGGATGGGAAAATGTATTCAATATTTATTTTTAGGAAAGCGGTACTGTAGTTGATGAGATTTTAAAAATTACAAAGGATTCACCCACAATGACTGACTTCTCTGGAATAAGACATTACACATTTTTCTCTAAAGTTAATAAGCACAAACTCTTTAATTACAACACATTCTGAGGAGGGAAATTTTTAATATAAACAGATGAAAATGCTTAAGCCACTGTGACTACAAGGATAGTCTTAATTCTAGTAGGGTCCAGATTCTGTGGTCCTGTCATTGTACTTCCTCTTCTGAGTATCCTACATAGGTTTTCTACTTCTGTGTGCTCTGTGGAAAGCTGTTGGCCTCCCTTCCCCATGCCCTAGGTTGTTCAGGGCTTCAGCTTTACTCTCTGCTCTTATGTCTGGTTCTTTTGTGTTCTGCGGGTATGTTCTGCCACTATGGGGAAAAAATATCTTCCTAATTAAGGTTTTTATGTTCCTGGATTTCCTCTACTAGAGAATTATATTGATATATTGTGCAATTAAACATTTTTGAGCTGCTAAAATCATGGAGGAAGAGGGTCTGCTGTTTAACAATCTCAGACTTCTTAGGAATGTGAGACCCAACAGTTCACATATGCCAGAATACAGAGTAAAACTAAACCATTTTATCAGAGGGGTTTTTGTTTATTTTTTAATTAACTTTCTCTAGTAGTAAACTTCAAATCAATCAAATAATCTTATTTCTCTAAAATAAAATTTCCAAAGATAACTAGAAATATATTTTCTTGAAGGGAATTTAAAGAAAACTCTTCCTGGAAGACAGTAGAAATGTACTCTGCTAGTGTTCCTTTTAGATAATATATTTCTAGTTTCTATTGTACCATGAGTCTTAACATGCTATTGGTTTATTTTTAATATCTTTTTTCATTAAATAGCTCATTACAATTTTCCAGGTTTTCTTTTTATTTCTATATATTAAATCCAGTAACTCAATTAGTCAAAAGTCTAACAGGATTAAATGGGGGAAAATTTAATGAAAAGACAGTAGTGGATTGAGTAGTGGCCTCCAAAAACATTTCCACCTCAGAATGTGACCTTATTTGTAACAAGGGTCTTTGCAGATGTAATCAAGGCAAAGATCTCAAGGTCATCCTAGGTTAAGGTTGGTTTTAAATTCAAAGATAGATATTCTTAAAAGAGACAGAAAAGAAGAAGACACAGAGAGACACAGAGAAGGCCATGTAAGAGCAAGGCAGTGATTGGAGTGAGGCATCCAAGCCAAGGAGCACTAAGGATTTCTGACAGCCAACAGAAGCTAAGATTGAGGCATGGAATAGATCCTTCCTGCTATCCTCCGTAAGAGACCAACCCTACTGACTCTTTCTTTTTGGACCTCTAACCTTCAAAACTGTGAGTGAATTTCTGTTGTTTTAAGCTACCATGTCTGTCTTAATTTGTTATGTCAGCCCTAGGAAACTAATACAGAAACTATTTACAAAGATTTAGTAAGAGGTAAGAAAAACTATCAATGCATGGAGAAACACCCTGTTTGGAGAAAGAAGGGGAGGAGATCATTACCATCCCTAAATCTGAAAAAGGAAGGGAAGGCGAAATTACCACAATCCAGAGAAAAGCTGTAGCTATAGGAGGTGTGGCCTTACACAGAGGGAAGCAGTCACTGACAATCTACGACCCAGAAAGCAGAGAAGAGAAGAAATGACCCTGCCTTCTGACCTCCTGCCAATACCTCCCATTGGTCAAATCAAGGATAATGAGAGGGCAAGAACACAGAGCAGGGTGAAGATGGGAGAAGAGTCATTTGGAGGAGCAAATGAAGAATATCTAACACCATACAATATGAACAATACCATAGAATTAGCTTTGCAACAAATATTTACATCCAATGTTTATTTCTAAGCATGAGCAGGAATGAAAGATAGAAAATATAATAGCTTTTTAAATTGCCAAATGTCTCAATTCATGAAAAATAAATTGTCTGTATACATTTCTGTCAAGGCCTATAGACTTATTAAGAGTATTTAACTAAAAATATAAGGGATTTTATGTTATAAATCAAAAGAAATAGTGTTTCCTCTATAAACACTAAAAATATATAGTTTTTACAGAGCATTGACTGGTTTTCAAATATAAAACTAACATTGTATGCAAATAATATTAAGAAATTGACTTTTATTTAAGTAGTTACTATGTCCTAAAAGTACTCAGTATTGCTTAGGAGTTGGTATAGTTATTCCTTTTTAAGTTATTTTGACATCTTGATCTTTTTCACTATATTGAAAATCTTATTTACTGGTAATTCTATTGAATTTGTGAAATTGGTGAATAATATGTCCTCTTTTGTAATCAAGCTATGTTGAGCACATTTCAAATTATTAACTCATAACCTAACTATTTAGCTAATATGTTATTTATAATCATTAAAATACCGCAGTGGAGTAATGATATTTTCTGGTTCATTAAGTCAATCCAAACTTCACAATCCTCATTTTGTCTCTCCAAGTTAATAGCTGGTATTATAGTCAAACTTTAAAATACGTATACCAAAATGACATTAATTACTTTGAAACTTCATTTTAGCATTTATAGTTCAATACAACCAGTGTTTCTACAATCCGCTGATACGATGAGTTGAAACAATGGAAAGTATGGACTAGGTAATGTTATATCCATTTTCTTCGTAATATTTCCCATTTCTAAGTTTAAAAACTTTCCCAGCACCATAGAGAGTTACAGAGTCAAACAAATAACGTGAACTGTGAATAAGTGGAGGAGAACTACAAAGGTATTTTCCAGAGAGAGCTTCTCAGCTGCACATCTGTGATGATGCAGAGCTCAGGTGGAGAAAGAAGATTTTACATAGGGAGCTTTGTCAGCCAAAACCAGGAAATATGGTCCCTAGACGACTATCAAGAAAAAAGGACTGAAAAGAGAAAAAGAATGAAGATCAATGCTTCCAGCAGAGAACACATTGCAGAGACTGACTTCCTGCCAGACTAGATCTTGAACATTCTATTCCAAAAAGAAAGGCTTTTATCAACCTGCAAGAAGAGAAGGCACATCAGTGAGTGCTGTTCTTTTGGCTCATTTATCTTAGTTGAAAGATGTTTCAAATAAGAAAGGAAAATCTATTTGAAGGTCTTAAAATGAGAAAAACAAATTAACTTAACTTTGGAAGTAAGCAATTAAACAACATATAAAAATTAGGCTTTCCTAAAACTTAGGAAAGAATAAATATCCATGAATATATTTCGAAGAGTCACATAGAATGAATCATAATAGAGGCAGAGGGGAGAACTGGACTCATGATCAATGCTGCTTAGCTGGATACCCCTCCGGGGCAGCAAGAATCAGGGATTTGCTACTACTCTTGCCCCTTTGATCTGTGAGACGGTTATAGCAACAAGACACCTCAAGCCAAAAACTTTGCACATAAATAATTATACTCTCAGTTTCAACTCAGAACAGATGTTGAGCAACAGGAGCACTCTCAATAGAAAAAGACATTTCTTAGTCAATATATTTTGTCCCGCAGAGGAAAACTGACAATGTACCAGAGGCCTATGTGTCAATACGGTGTGCAAATGAGGCAAAATGCAGAGAATATGATATTTAAAAAAGCAGTCTAGGAGACCACACTGAACACAAAGGATTTAGGATTCAACAGGAGTACCTTTAATGGACACTTGGGAGAACCAGTCAACTTTAAATTGGCTGCATTGCCAAGTCAGAGTGTCCTCAGGCAGAAAGACAATTAGAAGTTAGAAGGCTCAAGAGAGAGCCAAAAGCTATTCTGGTCTGTAGGATCAGGAAATAGACTTAAGGCATTAGTCCAAGTCCAGTGAAAATCAGATGCCCATTTTCTATATTCCTTAATTCTGAGAAGCAATTGCACTCATTTCCAATTTGTTAGATACCAAGTAGTCTCTCTGACTCATTCTATTCCATTTTCTTTTTAACCATTTTTGTTGCAGGGTAATTTAATTAAATTCCAAATACTCAAAATTTAATACATAAATCATAAATTTCATTTTATCAGAATATGTAAGACAGTTCAAACTTGGATTGATAAGATTTGGCAACACTCCTATAAAAACAGTAGCTAATGATTATACCAAACTTTAAAACCAAATGAATATGAAAATATCAGTTGCTTAGGAACTTTTCTAATGGTTCCATTCCAGAAGTTTTGTTCATTTAATTTCATATAATTCAAAAAGTTACATGTATTAGCCAAGGTCTTCAAATAAACATGGGTTTTCTGAATGTCAAATAAATAATTATTTTAGTTTTCAAGAAAGAATATAAACCTATTCTGTTCTTATAACTTAGCATTGTTTTTTCCCTTTTTAAAAAGTGATTTATTTTTTAAAAAATCCAGTTTCACTTAATATTATGTATACCTGTGCTATTCTATAATTCTATTATTTTTCTCTTTTCAGGGTTTAATTCTGCACTTTTTATACAGAACAAGTAGTCTCATCATTCAGTTACAAAACAAAAATTAGCATCAGATTGAAATCAATTGTACAAACTATGATTAACCATAAACTTTGAATAGGATTACTGCATTTCTTCACTATAGCATTAAAAATAAAATCTTATTTCAATTAGGCATCTCACAGTTTTGTATATGATCCTACATTCACGTTGTATAAAATCAGTAGATTATGATGTTATGTATGTATAATGTAATACCTAAAGCAAAGACTGAAAGATCTATATAAAGAGACACACTCAGAAATATTATAGATAAATCAAAATGGAATTCTAAAAAATGTTTAACCCACTGGAAGACAGGGAAAAGATAATAGAGAACCAAAAACACCAATTAAAAGAAATTGGCAGAGCAGATTAAAGAAACATGACCCAATGTGTGTTGTCTATAAGAAATTTATTTCAAACATAATGATATTATAAAGAATGGAAATAAATATACTAATCAAAAGAGACTTAAAAGACATATGAAAAACTTCTAAACAGACAATGCTAAACTAGGGATCTATACTTGGGTGATAAACTGTAAAGAAATCCAATAAAGTGATCAGATTAAATGTCAAGATAGTGTTTATGCTGTGTAGCAAAGGACTGAGTTTGAGATGGGGCACATGGTGGCAAAGAGAATTTCTGAGGTGGCAGTTCTATTCCTTTCTTCAATCAAAGTTCTGTTTCTTCCATTGTATGGTGATTATAAGAGTGTTTAGAATAGTTTATTTAGCATTTGTGTGTGTGTGTGTGTTTGTGTGTGTGTGTGTGTGTCTTTCTGTATCCCTGTTTTATTTTCAAATAAAAAGGTCAATTAAAAAAATTCGAAACACTAATTTGAAAAGATATATACGTCCCTGCAATGTACATTGCAGCATTATTTACAATAGTTAAGATATGGAAGCAACCTAAGTATTCATCAATAGACAATTGGACAAAGATGTAATACATATATACAATGGAACATTACTCGGTCACAAAAAAGAGTGAAATCTTACATTTCGTGACAATGTGGATGGACCTAGAGGTATTATGCTAAAAGAAATAAGTCAGACAGAGAAAGACAAATACCATATAATTTCACTTATATGTGGAATCTAAAAAACGAAATAAATGAACAAACAAAACAGAAACAAACTCATAGCTACAGAGAACAAATTGATGGTTGCCAGGTGGCTGGAGGTTGTGAGGGCTGGTGAAAGCATTGAAGGGATTAAGAAGTACAATTCGGCAGTTACTAACAGAATAGTCACGGAGATGTAAAGTATGGCAAAGAGTATATAGTTGATAATATTGTAATAACTATGTATGTAATAACTATGTAAGGGGTACTTAACTTATTGGGGTATCACTTTGTAAGTTATATAAATGTTTAACAACTACGCTGTATATCGTTAACTAATATAGTATTGAATGTCAACTGTAATTGAAAAATTTTAAAACAAAATAAAAAAATTCCAGCCTTGAATAATTCATACAAAATTGTTTTTTTAAATTAAAAAATGAATGAGGAATAAGGAAAAAACTGCTCACGTAATCACAAGAAAATTTTAAACATCAAGCTTTTTACAAATAAAAACCACAGCAATGCTGAGAATCACAGTAGAAAATCTAATGACACTTTCTTACCTTGTTCCCCGTAATCATCTCCAAATATTTTCTGCCCTAAAGTCTTATGACTTAATACTTAAATTCCTAGGAGAGAGACTCTGATTGGCTTATCTTAAGTAGAATGACTATTCGTTTTCCAGGAGAGTGGGAGGAGACACTTTGGCCGTTCCACAAAGACTGCACAAAATGAGGAATGGATAGGTCCTTAGAGAAACCAAAGTGCTCTTACCAGAATAAAGGGAAATAGAAATAAACTCCAAAGAGTCTTATAGAATAAATTGCAAAAGTTCAATGTGGGTAAAATATTACCCAATCCTACAGGCATTTGTAATGTAGGATTTTAAAAAATCTATTGATAGGAAAATTCCTTGTACCATCTTAATAATATTGAGGACTTGAAATTTGCAGGAGAAATTTCACAATTATATTCTAAACTCTTGAATTTTATTGCAGGCAGGGGTTGGTTTACATTCTTAATTTTTGTATTCTTAGAGATTTTTTTATAAGCACGCATAGGCAAAATAAAAATTCTTCCAACAACCAATTTAATATTTTTTTCATGAAATGTTTATGTGGATGGGAGGAAGTAGAAAATGTGATACTTTTTTTCCAGTTTCAAAGTCAAAGTGCACAAAGCAAAGATGAAAAAACAATGTCCCTATCACTGCCTCTAACAGCTATCACTAATCTTCCAAGGAAAAGAGCTAGGCTGAAAATTGTTTCAGTATTTTCTTTTATTGTAAAACTGATATATATATTTATTATTTAAAAGTAAGATGATACAGGAAGTGTAAGAAAAAGAAAGTGAAAGTTACCCATAATCTCATTATACAGAATGCATAGGCCCGAGTCTCCTAGTTACAAGTTCACTCCCCAATAAGTTAGAAAAAAATTCATCAGAAAAGTTTCAGATGCTAGCTCTAGATCACCTGGAAACAAAATTCTCCCTTGACTTTAAAATATCTCAAAGATGAAACATGAAAGCAAGTATAAATCTCTCTCACCAGTAGAATGAAAATATGATTGGGACTTTTTAGAAATTCACACTATGCTTAATCATATGGAATGGGGAAGGTTGGGGGAAAGAGAACAATTTTTGAGTACAAAATGTTACATTAATATTAGTACATTAATAAAAACAGTACACTAATGTAATTTTCCAAAAAAATGTTCAACAAAATTATATTTCCTCTCCCTAGAATAATAATAGTTCTAATACTTCTATAGAAGTATGAGGTATGATCTCAGGACTTCCAGAACTGCCTCAGAAAGTGGCAAGAATGATTGGATAAGTGTGTTTGAAATGAGGGGAGTATTCTGAGGGGGATTAATGGCAATGTGTCTTTTACTGTAATAAAAATTTTTAATTTAAACATTCACCGTATTTTTTGATCACATCTCGGATAGACAGAAAGACGTTTTCCAAAAAACTAATTAGTATACTTAATCAACTCTATTTATTTTTAAATAAGGATGGAAATGGAACTACATTTCAGGATTTTTAATACAGAAAATGTATTCACTGTAAAACTCACTGGAAAAATTTATCCAAAATTCTCTTTCAAAAACCACTTGATAAAACTCTTATCTGCCCTTTTCACAAAGAAGATGAAATTTCTGTTCTCCCGTGCCCTTTGAAAACAACTAATTGAGTGAGAGATTCATAATGGGATTCTTTTGTAGTGTGTCTAAATATTTGGCTTCAGACCAATATGGTACATACAGTTCTATGGCCTTAGAAACTGAAAAATTAACATTAAGTTGAATATAGGTGACTTTTGAAACGTTTAAAAGTTACTTGAGGTACTTAATAGTATTCTGTTCTCAAAATAAGTCAGTTTCAAATATTAAAGAACTTTTAGGATAGTGGAGTAGCCCCAGAACCACGTTTTATGAAGAGAAAAAGGGCAGGGTAAGAATCCTCTCCATGGTTAAACCACCTGATATGTCAGAACATCAAAGCCTCCATCTAAGGGAAAATACAAGGTCTATCTAATAAAGCCAAAAGAAATGAAATAAGAAAAGACAAGACGATCTGAAGAAAGAGAGGCTACAACCTGCCAGTAACCCAACAGAAACTACTGACTTAGTCAGCAAAACTAGAATGTGATTCCAAGAAAATATTAGTTTGACTGTCTGAAGAGGGGATGAAGCACCTAGATAAATAAGAATTTACTGAATTTAACTGGAGATAAAACTTGTTGGCCAATATTATAAAGAGTATCAGCTCAGTCCAGAGTATATTGACTAATCAACAAGTTATAGCATAGGCTACAAGACAGCATGTTACATCTGTGAGTGAATTCAGCTTTAATGACAGCAATTGAAATATCTGCATGTCAAGTCATGCTTGGATACAAGGAAGAGCAATCTCAAAACGACTCCAAAAATATACTTGTAAAGTCATAGAGATCAGGATCCTAGAAGAATCTGAACAATCCAGGTATGTGAATAGAACATCTTGGTTTATAGATTGATTTCTTTGGGGCCAGGTATCTAGTCATATTCCAGTCAGCTGTGACCAGTCGTATGCAGAGTTATGTGGTATAAATAGGAGTACAAAGGCCGGAAGAAAAGAAAGTTAGGAGAGAACAAAGAGTGTATTTATTAGAAAGGCAATGAAAGAGAATACGAAAGGCAATGAAAGAGCTACTTCTTACACTTGTCTTTCAAACATAACCTCTTCTAAACAGTCTCATAGATATGAAGGAAAAACAGGGTTGCTAGCTGGGAGGGGGGTGGGGATGAGGGAGAAGAGGAAAGGATTAGACAGCATAAATAGGTAACTACAGTATTGTCACAGGGATATGAAAGACAGTTCGGGGAATATAATGTTGTTAAAATTTTGTGGGGTGTCAGATGGTCACATGTTTTGTTAGGGAGACCACTTCATGGATGGAGTAGAGGCTTGATCACTGCACTGTACAACTGAAATTGATGTTGTATAATATTGCATGCCAACTGCAATTGAATATATAGATAGTCACGGGATGTGGAGTGTACTGTGGAAGGGAGTCAAAGGAATTGTAATAGATAGTATGATTTGGGGGGGAGGAGTGTGTGGGGAGAATTGGGGGAAGTGGGTTGTCACTTTGAGGGGTAAAAAGTATAACTATTACACTTTGTTGTACACCTGAAGCTAATTAAAAAATATATATATATATAAAAGAAACATAACCTCTTCTAAATTTTCAATTAATTCTCTCCCTTAATATGGTCAAATATAATTGTAAAGACATTATTACATAGAATAGAATAGAATAGAATAGAATAGAATAGAATAGAATAGAATAGAATAGAATAGAATAGAATAGAATAGAATAGAATAGAATAGTAAATATCACAGTGAACAGAAGATTGTAACGGTTCAGTTCATATTATTTCTGGAAACTTTTGTTTCTATTTACATACCCACATGCCCATATCCCATACATAGAAATTTGCTAAAACATGATGTAAAATGTACTTCCTAAACATCAATTTCTGAAATTTCTTTTCAGCAATCTCAGTGCACCAACTGAAGGCAGAAGGGATTTCCTGCAATATAGTTACATATCGCACTTCCTTTTCTCCGAGCTAGATATTTTGGGACCTGAGTTTGTCTCTTGCTGCAAGTTACCCAGTGTTCCAAAAATAACCATTCAATGTCACCATCCTTACATTTTCCATCCCTTTAAATTACTCTGTGATAAAAAATTGCCCAAGCACCTAAAATAAACCATAGGCAACATGGGGATGTTTCACTGCCATTTATCCTCATGAAATCCAGGAAAAAATCAAAGTATTTCATATTCTCCCTGCCCCTTGATCCCCAGGACCATTCTCTGCCTTAGTCTCTGCTCATGCCAGGATATAATTTCTCAGTAACCTGAAACAAACAGAACAACCAACCCTCAGTAAGGATAGGGCCTGAAGAACTGTGGAGAGATAGAATCAGGATTTTGTGCTCATTCTCTTAAGAGACAGATCTAATATTTAAGAGTCCATATTTAAAAGATTCCAAATATTGTATAATGCTTAAAAAGAGAAGTCTCTGAAATTAGTATTAACCATTCCAATGCCAAATAAGATTAGGCAAGAAAATCATAAAATGGGCCGGCTGAGTGGCACATTGGTTAAGAGTTGGCTTGGGATGCCAGCGGCCCTGGTTCGGATCACACATATGAGGGCCAGTGACACTGCCCTCTACAGCTAACACAGCTCCACCTGGAGCTGGGCTGTGAGCCCCTGCAACGGTGTGGGCTGCAGATCCTGCTGCAGTGGGCTGCCATAGGCTACAGTGAGTGGCCGGCAGCCAGCGTAAGTGGCTGGCAGCCAGCATGAGCTGCCAATAGCCGCGGTGAGCGACCAGCCAGAGGCCGGAGACAGAGTGCAATGAAGATACCAACATGGGCCAGTGAAGCAACGTCCTCTGCAACTAGACTGAAGAACAAAAGGACAGCAATTTGTCTGTTCCCTTCCCCAATTCCCCTCCCCCAATTCCACAATAAAATCTTTAAAAATAAAAAGAAAAATCATAAAATGTAAAATCAAAATATGTGACTATTTCCCTCAGGAAATCCTAACCACATATTTCACCCATATCTCAGCAGCAGGGGCAAAAAGATACTATCTGAAACATGAAGCTGTATAGGCTATATAGTCTATTGTATGCCTCTAGAAGTTATCTACATTATAAAGAAATTATCTGTGTACATCTTAGTAGTCCTCATTAGACTATAAGCTCATTGGGCAAGGATTCATAACTTATTCAGCTTTGTCTAACAGAATGCCAAGCATACAGTAGGTGCTTTATACTATTGTATATTCCATATGCTGTATACTGTACTCACTCATAGGTATACTATTTGGTATATTTATAAGTCTTTAAATTAAATAATTCTCCCAGATATCATTATAACTACATGACTGGATGAAGTGGACTGCAATTGACAAATGAGTTAAAATGCTGAAGCCCAAAGACAAACCAAACAAGAACACTCCTATAGAATGTCCCATAAAACACATGATATGCATTGGACTGACCTACACAAGTATAATAGCACAATATCCCTAAGTTCATGAGTCTGTGATCCCCAAAGCAGCACATCCCTGTTAATAAAAAGCAGAAAAAGTGAGGTTCGGCTTCCAATTCCATCACTTATCAGCTCCATTATTTCAGACAAATAATAACTTGCCTTTGTTTCAGGTTCCTCATTTATAAAATCATGGATAATTAAAGTCCATCTGATATAATACAATAACACAATGTATTTAAGCATGCAGCACATTATCTGAAATATAGTGAATAATTAATAACTCATTGTTTCTATTATTATTACTATTATTATTACTACCACTGTTAGAAAAAGAAGAAAAAGGAGGTGGAGGAGGAGGAGAAAACTCCTCATGTTATATTTTGAAGTAGGGTAAGCAGATTCTTTAAAGAATAGGACATGTGTAATAACTCCACATAATTCTTCTATGGGCATTCTATTAGAAAATGTTGTGGGTATCAAAATACATTGATGTGAGATAAATTGTTAGTACAAGTAAACTTATTGGTAAAAGTACCTCCTTTTTGGATTCAACAGTAGCTCATTTACTAATTACACAGTTTTTTCTTTTTTTTAAAGAACACATAATTATTTTTCTAATTAAGATAAGCCTTTTTGAAGGTCTAAAAACATGTCTCCAAAAGTAAAGTTGTGGAACATTTACATCCAAATTACCCCGTGGTCAAGGGGATATTACAACAGTTTTAGCAACTATCAGTGAGACCTGGTGTCTTTCCAAAAGGCAATAAAATCATGAGAAGTTTCATAGATACGATAAAATTCTTCCCTCTATTCACAATCTTGAAACTAGTAAACACATTTATTTTTAAATTCAGGTGATAAATATATTTCATGTCAGGCAGTAAAATGGGGACTGAAATAACTCCAGAAAAAAAATTGAATATGGACAATGATTGAAATAGATACTTCACAGAAGATACACAAATGGATAATGAGCACATGGAAAGATGTTCATCGTCATTAATAATTAGATAAATGCAAACTATAACTATAATAAGATATTACTATACACACAACAGAATGCTAAAATCAAAAAAAGACTGACAACACCAAATATTGCTGAGGATGTGAAGTAACCAGAATTTTCATGCACTGTTGGTGGGAATGTAAAACGATTTCAGCACTTTGGAAAAAGGTCTGGCAATTTCTTACAAAAGTGAACATACACCTACCCTGTAAGCCAGCAATTTCAATTCCAGATATTTACCCAATAAAATATTTTTTAAAAAACTATATGTTTACAAAATAAAACATATAAAATGCTCATAACTTTATTCATAATACACATAAATAGAAACAGTCCAGATATCCATTAATATGAGAAAGAGTAAATAAATTGCTATATATTTATACAATGGAATATTAATCAAAAATTAGAAAAAAAACCCTAATACACAAATAATGTAGATGAATCTTAGAACATAACGCTGTGTGAATGAAGCCCCTTCAGTGTATTAAAGAACTAAAGGACATATTTGGCCTATATTTAAAACACAAAGAAGAAATTGAAGACATATACTCACTGAATCTAAAAACCTTAAAAAGTAACTGCCAGCATCATTATTTAATATAATGCACTTCAAGTATTCATCATTGAAGTCAGTTATGCATACAGCAAATTAATGCAAAAAAAAATTATCTTCATTTGACTTAATGAAACTCTTGAAGTATAAGAGTTTTCAAAATGATTTGAAGGAAAAACATGAAACATTATGCAAATTGATTGAATTCAAAATCCCATTTGGAAATTTGGAAAAAATTGTCTTTGCTGATTTTCATTCTTCACTGGCAAGTTTTCCAAGAGAAATCTGAAAAAAATAAAAGTAGATTTAATTACCTAAGACAGTTTTCATAAAATCACTTCGGGGAATCTGAGAATAAATTTTCTCATTATTATCCAGATAAATAACCATTTTACATATCTTTTCAAAGCTATCTTTACTAAACTTTTGCCTATGGAAAAAAAAAATCAAAAGTGAAATATACTGCCATTTATCTTCTATACTACTTAGGGACCAAAAAGCAGAATAACAGCTCACAGAAAAAATATTATGTGATGGAAAACAACAACAACAACAACCTTTTAAATAATATTTTTCTTCTAAAATTACCATTTATTTAATCACTTAAAAAAATTTTTGCAAGCATCACTTAATGACTCTTCTGGTTCAAGACGGCATCCTGAGCAAACAGACTTATTTCTCTTCCTATTGCCCTAATCTAATTATAAGAATAAGGCACAAAAGGGAAGAAATATACAAAAGTTCTAAAAACTGGAGGGGGAACTAATTATTTGTGGAATACCCACTACAAATTCAAAAACTGTTCTAAGGTCTATGAACACAATAGAGGACAATTTGGAACTGGTCTCTGCTGGTGGAGCTTTCACTCAGGTGCGAAAGATATAAAGACATTTACAAATAAATAGGGAAACTATCAGAATTATAACAGGTGTCACATAGAGAATTACCATGTGAGTACAAGGTACTTGGAAACCATCTTTGATGAGTTATTCTGAAAAAGGAGGCACCAAAAGTTTTGGTACCAATGCTGAGGCTTAAATAACCAGGCAAGGCAGAAGTAACAAGTACTAGATTACCAAGACTCCTAGAGTAGGAATCAGATAGGAATGCTTGACCAACAGGAAAAAGGCTACTATGCCTGGACTGTACTGGATGAGGAGAAGAAAAGTATGACTGAGATCAAAGGAAAGGCAAGAGCCAGATAATGTTGAGCTCTTTAGGTCAGAGAAGAGTTTAGCTTTATTCTAAATGTAATGCAAAATTCTTGGAAGATTTTCCAACAAGAGTAACATTGGCATACTCTTATTTAAAGCCATGGAAATGTGTGAGATCATCTGGGGTAACATGCAATGAAAAGTGGAGATTGGAGCCCTGCAGCACTCTAGGTAGTTATGAAACAACAGAGGAGGAAGGGGCAGAGAAAGAGCACAAGAAGCAGAAAAGGAGCTGGCAAGCAGAGAAAAAGAACCAATGATGTCAATCCAGTCACTATCAAACATTCACAAATTTGAAAGCACAAAAAAAGCAACCAATTAATACAAAATAAAAATAGACAAAAATCAACAATGAGAACAACCAATTTTAGAGGAAACAGAATTCAGGGAATTAGAGGAAAACTTAGAAACAAAAGAACCTTCTAAATCAAAGGAATTTTGATGATCTCCGTTACATCTTCTACTCAAAAAATAACTGTTCATGGTTAAAATAAAATGATTGATGAAATAAACTTTTTTCAAAAAATAAAACAAATGAAATACTAAAACAAAAAGACAAGAAAATATCCCAGAACACAGAACAAAATCATTCTACAAATAATGCATAGCTCATTTAATAATAACTACAGAATAAAATTAAATACTATAAATGAAAGGACAAACTCAGATGCTTAAAGGGAAAGGAGGATAAAGTAAATCCATCAAAGCAACGGGGAAGAAATATGCAGAAGCCTCATCTAAAGGGTTTACTCTGCTACAACCATGCAGAAATATGGGCCCAATAATACCAACTCTTCCATTTTTTTCTAGGGAAAAAAAACAAAAGAGGATATTCATATGGTATCTCTGTATTTTCACATACTAGCTATTAATTCAATTTCCTTTAAATATAAAGAGTCATCTTGTGGGTCAAACTTAATACTTCTGAATATCTAAATTTGGCCCTCTAGCCACCAGTTGTCAACTTTTATAATTTGAACACAGAGTATAGAAAAGTAGGGTAGAACTGACAAAACCAAGGAAAAAAGAAGGAAGAAAGTATAAAAGCACTGATTTCTCCTTGTTTGAAAGAAGTCAAGAGATACTCTCTCACATCAGAGACATACAGAGAGAGACTGAGTTGTGTGGCTTCAAGGCAAGGACTTGAGGGATAGTTGCCATTTTTCCTGTGTAGAACTCTCTTCCTATGCAGTTGGCAGGCAGATGCCATCTTTCCTGTGTTGAGCCCTGCCCCCACATGGCCAAATCTGAATCTGCATTGGGCTGGTGAACTCTGCTCCCTCCACATACTTACCCCACCCTGGTGACTCCATGGTACCATTCCCCACTGAACAAACTCATAAAAAAAAAAAAAAGAAAGAAATACCTAGAAATAAATTTAATCAAAGAGGGAAATGACATATATTTGGAAAACCATAAAACACTAAAGAAAGAAATTGAAGAAGATACAAATAAATGGAAGCATATACCATACTCATTGACAGGAAAAATTAACATTGTTAAAATGTCAATACTAGCCAAAGTAACCTATACATTCAAAGCAATCACTATCAAAATACCAATAGCATGTTTCACAGACCTAGAACAAATAATCTTAAAATTTATATGGATCAAGGAAAGACCCCAAATAGCCACAGCAATCTTGAGAAAGAAGAACAAAATTAGAGGTATCACACTGCCTAATATCAAACTATACTACAGTACTATGGTAATCAAAATAGAAAGGTTTTGCCAGAAAAATAGACACATGGATCAATGGAACAGAACACAGAGCCCAGAAATAAACCCACACCTATATGGTCATTTAATATGACAAAGGAGGCAAGAAAAAACAGTGAGGTAAAGACAGTCTATCAATAAATGGTACTGAGAAAACTGGACAGACACAGGCAAAAGAAATGATACTGGGCCACCTTTTATACCATATATAAGAATAAACACAAAATAGATTAAAGACTTAAATGTAAGACCCAAAATCATTAAAATCCTAGAAGAAAACATAGGCAGGAAACTCTCTGACATTGTCCTTAGTAATATTTTTTTCTGATTTATCTCCTTGGGCAAGGGGAAAAAGGAAAAAATTAGCAAGTGGGACTATGTCAAACCAAAAATTTTCACACAGCAAAGGAAACAATAAAAGAAACCCTTAAAGACAACCTACTGAATGGGAGAAGATATTTGCCAATAATACATGGTAGGGGCTTAATATCCAAAATTATAAAGGATTCACACAATTTAATAAAAAAAACAAAACAAACAATCCAACTAAAAAATGGGAAGAGGGTCTGAACAGACATCTGTATTGGACATACAGATGGCCAATAGATATATGAAAAGATATTGAAGGTCACTAATCATCAGAGAAATTTAAATTAAAACCACAATGAGATATCATCTTACACTTGTCAGGATGATTATCATCAATAAATTAACAAACAAGTGTTGGGAAGGATATAGGGAAAAAGGAACCCTCATACACTGTTGGTGGGATTGCATGTTGGTGAACCCATTATGGAAAACAATTTGGAGGTCCTAAACATAGAACTACCTTATGTCCCAGCAATTCCACTTCTGGCTATTTATCCAGAGAAATCCAAAACACTAATTCAAAAGGACATATGCACCCTTATGTTTATTGCAGTACTATTCCCAATAGCCAAGATATTGAAGCAACCCAGTTGCCCATCAATAGACAATTGGATAAAGAAATTATGGTACATATATACAATGGAATGCTACCAGGCAACAAAATAGAATATCTTACCATTTGTGACAACATGAATGAATCTGGAAGATATTATGCTAAGTGAAATAAGTAAGAGAGAGAAAAACACAAATAACATACAATCTCTGCTGGCGACGGCCTTGGCCATAGTCTCTGCTGCAGTAGGCTGCCATAGGCTACAGTGAGCAGCCAGCAGCCAGCATGAGCTGCCAACAGCTGCCGTGAACAGCCAACCTGACACCAGTGACCAATCTGCCTCATCCGGAAGAACACAATAATACTAACATGGGCCAGTGAAGCAACGTCCTCCACAACTAGACTGAAGAACAAAAAAAGAATCGCAACTTGTCTGTTCCCCTTCCCCATTTCCCCAATGCTGTTCCCCTCCCCTAATTCCCCAATAAAATCTTTAAAAAAAAAAAAAAATAAAAATAACATATGATCTCACTTACATGTGGAATCTAAAGAACAAAATAAACAAACAAAATATAACAGGTTCATAGATACAGAGAACAAACTGATGGTTGCCAGAAGGGAGGGAGGTTTGGAAGCTGAGTGAAAAAGATGAAAGGATGAAGAAATATAAATTGATGGTTACAAAATAGTCACAGGAATGTAAATCACAGCATAGAGAATATAGTCAATAATGTTGCAACATCTACGTATAGTTCCAGGGCTATACTAATCAGGGGGAATCACTGCATAAATTATATAAATGTCTAACCACTACACTGTACATCTGAAGCTAATATTTAAATAATATTGAATGTTGGACCTCCAGTAAGATGGAGGAATAGGCAGACACTTTGTCAACTGCTTCCAAGGATCACACCAAAATTACAAATACCTTGGAAGTCCCCTGAACACAAGATGAACAGAATCGCTAAACAAAGGAATTAAAGAGGAGACCACAAAGAGACTGGTAGGAGGGACAGAGACAAGAGAGGGCAAACCCTGTGAGGGATACCCCAGTTGTGGGCAGGCTTCTGCGGTTTGGGGAGAGACACTCGGGCCCCACACCGAACTCACCAGCTCAGAGTTGCTTTGCCAGGAAGAGGAATTCCATGATAGTGGTCAGTAGAAATTAGTGAGGACTCTCTTTGCTCAACTCGATGAGGCTGAGGGTGGCTAGAGAACCAGTGGAGCCAGCACATGGACTCACTCGCTGGTGAGCACTCACCTGGTTCCTGGTGGAGGGAATAGCTATGTGAGCGGGGCCCAGGAGTCTGTGGGGACAGGCTGAACTGAGCACCTTTGGCACAAGCTGGAGGATTTTGGGACTGCTGTTCCTCCGGTGTGGAGCTTGCATAAGAGTAGTGTATAGGAGGGCGCCATTTTGTCGGGGCTCGAGCCCTCCCACAGAGGTCCAGGTCCAGGACTGCATTGATCTGGTGGAATTGGCTCAGGAGTGCGTGTGTGTGTGTGTGCTCATGCTGCCTTGTATCACCACCCTCCACCCTGCTTGTGCTGCATAACCAGGGAAACATCGGGCGGGTGCGCTCCAGCTCCATCAGGCTATTCATTGAGACACAGGAGTGCATGAGCTACCTATGGTTCCCGCTCTCCACATTGTGAGTGCAGAGTTGCCAGGCTGGCAATTGGCTATTGGGCTGCTCAGCCTGATCTGCGAGCAGCTAATTTAAGACAGACTGACACTAAGAGTTTTCCTGGGAGTATACGGCTGTGCGCACTGAGCTGTGCACCTCTGTGATCCAGTCAGGGCTTTCCTGGTGAGTTTGTGTGGGCTGGTTGCCAGCGCAGGAGTGCGTGCTGCTCTGATTTGCTGGGGTCCACTGACCACATCACCTGGTGCCTTGGGTGCCTATCCCGACCATCTAGAGATGTGTTGCCAGAGGCACCCTAAGCCCCTGGTGCCTGGCCCCCACCTCCACAGGCCACAGAGGGTTTTCTGCAGCAGCAGACAACCCACAGCAACCTGTGAGGATTTTTGGTAGTGAGCATGGTTCCAGAGCACACAGCTGCTAATTGCCAGAAGCTCACTTCTGCGAGCCTGAGAGGGAAGCCCAGCATGACACGTTGAGCCCTTCCCCACCAATAGCTGGTGCTGAGTTGCCAAGAGACTCTCTATTGGCTGAGCAACTGGTCTGCAGATTAAAGAGGTTGGAGAGGCCCCCCCACCTTTTAAAATTTTTTTTTTCCTTTTTTTTCTTTCTTTTCTTTACATTTTTAGTCTTCTTTTTCCTTTTTTTTTTCCTCTTCTTTCTTTTTTCTTTTTTTTTTTTTCTAGGTGATCTATCTAATATATCAAAGCAGTCACTGAGCGACAGCCAGAATGAAGAAACAAAGAAACATGTCCCAAGTACAAAATCAGAGGAAACCCTCCCTTTCAGAGACAGAGTTTAGAACACTGATGATAAGAATATTTAAGGAACTTAGTAAGGACTTAAAAAAGGATAGGGAAATCATAAAAACCAACCAGTTAGAACTAAAGAATACAATAACTGAAATAAAGAACACACTTGAAGGAATCAACAGTAGATTACATGAAGCAGAGGATCAGATCAGCGATTTACAAGACAAAATAGCAGAAATCACCCAGTTGGAACAACAAAAAGAAAAATGAATAAAAAAGAATGAAAATAGTTTAAGAGACCTGGGGGACAACATCAAGCACAACAATAATCACATCACAGGGATACAAGGAAGAGAAAAAAAAAGGGATTGAGACTGTGTTTGAAGAAATAATGACTGAAAACTTCCCTACCTTGGTGAAAGAAATTGACGTACAAGCCCAGGAAGTGCAGAGAGTTCCAAACAGGCTGAATCCAAATAGACCCACACCAAGACACATCATTCTTAAAATGGCAAAGCTTAAAGACAAAGACAGAATCCTAAAAGCAGCAAGAGAAAGACAGTAGGTTACATACAAAGGAGCTCCTATAAGACAAACAGCTGACTTGTCTACAGAAACACTGCAGGCCACAAGGGAGTGGCAGAAAATATTCAAAGTGATGCAAAATAAAGGTCTACAACCAAGATTGCTCTACCCAGCAAGGCTATCACTTAAAATTGAAGGAGAGATAAAGAGCTTCTCAGAAAAGAATAAGCTTAAGGAATTCATTACCACCAAGCCAGCATTGCAGGAAATCTTAAAAAGGCCTTTTTTTAAACAGAAGAAGGGGGAAACAAGCTAACCCAGGAAGATCAGAAATACAAATAACAAAATAGCAATAAATATTCACCTATCAACAATCACTTTAAATGTGTATGGGCTAAATCCTCCAATCAAAAGATACAGAGTGGCTGAGTAGATAAGAAAAAGGAACCATGCATATACTGTCTATAAGAGACTCAGCTCAGATCAAAAGGCACACACAGACTGAAAGTAAAGGGATGGAATAAAATATTTAACACAAATGCAAATGAGAAAAAAGCTGGAGTAGCAATACTTATTTTGGACAAAATAGACTTTAAAATGAAAACTACAATAAAAGACAAAGAAGGGCACTACATAATAGTAAAGCGATCGATTCAACAAGAGGACATAACCCTAGTAAACATCTATGCCCCCAACATAGGAGCTCCTAAATATATAAAACAGATTTTGACAGACATAAAGACAGAGATCAACAGTAACACTATAGTAGTACGGGACTTCAACACCCAATTGTCACCAATGGACATATCCTCCAGACTGAAAATTAACACGGACACAGTGGGCCTTAAATGACACTTTAGACCAGCTGGATTTAATAGATATTTTTAGAGCATTTCACCCCAAAGCAACAGAATATACATTCTTCTCAAGTGCACATCGAACATTTTCCTAGATAGACCACATGTTAGGCCACAAAACAAGTCTCAACAAATTTAAGAAGATTAAAATCATATCAAGCATCTTCTCTGAACACAGTGCTATGAAACTAGAAAACAATTATAAGAAGAAACCTGGAAAGCACACTAATACATGGAGGATGAATAACATGCTACTAAATAGCGAGTGGCACAAAAATGAGATCAAGGAGGAAATCAAAAGATACCTCCAGACAAACAAAAATGAAAACGCCACGACCCAAAATCTCTGGGATGCAGCGAAAGCAGTTGTAAGAGGGAAGTTCATAGCAGTGCAGGCCTACCTAAAGAAGCAAGAACAATCCCAAATCAACAGACTCTCTTTACACCTAAGGGATTTGGTAAAAGAACAGCAAAACAAGCCCAATGGGAGTATAAAGAAGGAAATAATAAATACCAGAGCAGAAATAAACAAAATAGAGACAAAAAAACAATCCAAAAAATTAAAGAAACCAAGAGCTGGTTTTTTAAAAAGATAAACAAAATCAACAAAACCTTACCCAGACTCACGAAGAAAAAGAGAGAGAGGAATCAAATTAATAAAATCAGAAATGAAAGAGGAGAAGTGACAACATATACCATAAAAATACAGGGCCGGCCGAGTGGCGTGGTGGTTAAGAGCTGGCTTGGAAAGCCAGCAGCCCCGGTTCGGTCCCACATGAGGGCCAGTGACACTGCCCTCAAAAAAAAAAAAAAATACAGAAAATTTTAAGGAAACACTACGAGCAACTATATGCTAACAAATTCTACAATCTGGAAGAAATGGATGAATTTCTAGAAGCATAGAATCTACCAAGTATGAGCCAAAAAGAAACACAAACTCTGAACGCACTGATTACTACCAAAGGAATTGAATCAGTAATCAACAAGCTTCCAACAAACAAGAGTCCTAGACCAGATGGCTTCACAGCTGAATTTTACAAAACATTCCAAAAAAAAAAAAATTAATACCTATTCTCCTCAAAATATTCCAAAAAATACAGAAGGAGGGAAGCCTCCCCAGTACATTTTATGAAAACACTATCACTCTGATCCCAAAATCAGACAAAGATATTACAAAAAAATAGAAAACTATAGGCCGATATCCCTAGTGAACATAAATGCAAAAATCCTCAACAAACAACTAGTAAACTGAATTTAGCATCACATTAAAAAGATCATACACCGCAATCAAGTGGGATTCAATCCTGGTATGCAAGGTTGGTTCAATATCTGCAAATCAATTAACATAATACATCACATTAACAAAATAAAAAATAAAAATCATAGGATCATATCAATAGATGCAGAAAAAGCATTTTACAAAAATCCAGCAGCGATTTATGATAAAAACCCTTAGCAAAGTGGGAATAGTGGGATCATGTCCCAACATAATAAAGGCCATATAAGAAAAAAGCCCACAGCAAACATACTCAATGGGGAAAGTCTAATAGCTTTCCCCTTAAGATCAGGAACATAACAAGGCTGCCCCACTTGCACCGCTTCTATTCAACATAGTTCTGGAAGTTCTAGCCATAGGAATCTGACAAGAAAATGAAATAAAAGCCATCCAAATTGGAAAGGAGGAAGTAAACTTGCGACTATATGCAGATGACATGATACTATATAGAGAGAATACCAAAGGCTCCACCAAAAAACTTTTAGAACTGATAAATGAATTTTTTTTAAATATTTTATTTTATTTTTAATTAGTTTCAGGTGTACAACACAGTGCAATAGTTATACATTTTACCCCTCAAAGTGACAACCCCCCACCCCCAATACACCACCCCACTCCCCCCCATATCATATATATCTATTACTCTTCCTCTGACTCTCTTCCACAGTATAATCCACATCCCGTGACTATCTATATATATTCAATTACAGTAGGTATACCACCTCCACTTTAGTAATACAGTGCAGTGATCAAACCTCTACTCCATCCATGAAATGGTCTCCCTAACAAGACCTATGATCATCTGACATTCCACAGAATATTTACAACATTATTAATTATATTCCCCAAACTGTTTTTCCTATCCCAGTAGCAATATTGTAGTTGCCTATTTTTGCTGTCTAATCCCTTCCCCTTCTCCCTCATCCCCATTCCTCTCCAAATTAGCAACCCTGATTTTTCCTCTATATCTATGAGACAGTTTCTGTTTACTTTGCTCATTCATAGAGTTTTTCATATTCCACATATAAGTGAGATCATATGGTATTTGTCCTTCTCTGACTGACTTATTTCACTCAACATTATAGTCTCTAGGTCCATCCATATCATTGCAAATGGCACGATTTCATTCTTCGTTATAGCAGAGTAATACTCCATTGTATAAATATACCACAGTTTCTTAATCCAGTCATCTACTGACGGGCATTTTGGTTGTTTCCAAGTCTTAGCTATTGTAAATTGTGCTGCTATGAACATCGGGGTACATAACTTTTTTTGAATAAGTGTCTTGGTTTTCAGGATAAATACCTAGGCGTGGACTTGCTGGGTCAAACGGTAGCTCTATGTCCAGTTCTTTGAGATACCTCCATACTGACTTCCATAGTGGCTGCACCAATCTGCAGTCCCACCAACCGTGCAGCAGGGTCCCCTTTTCCCCACAGCCCCGCCAGCACTTGTTGTTTGTTGATTTGTTGATGATAGCCATTCTGACTGGAGTGAGGTGGTATCTCATGGTGGTTTTTATTTGCATTTCCCTAATGGCCAGTGAGGTTGAACTTTTTTTCATATGCCTGTTGGCCATCTGTATGTCCTCTTTAGAGAAATGTCTCTTCCTATCTTCTGGCCAATTTTTAATTGGGTTGTTTGTGTATTTGGTGTTGAGTTTCATGAGTGTTTTATAAATTTTGGATATTAACCCCTTATCAGATATATCGTTGGCAAATATATTCTCCCATTCAGTAGGCTTCCTTTTTGTTTTATTAATGGTTTCCTTTGTTGTGAAAAAACTTTTAAGTCTGATATAATCCCATATGTTCATTTTTTCTTTTACTTCCCTAGCCCGTAGGGATGTATCAGTAAAAATACTGCTCCGGGTAATGTCTGCAAATGTACTCCCTATATTTTCATTTAGGATTCTTATGGTTTCAGGTCTTACATTTAAGTCTTTAATCCATTTTGAATTTGTTCTTGTATAAGGCGTAAGGAGATGATCCAGTTTCATTTTTTTGCATGTGTCAGTCCAATTTTCCCAGCACCATTTATTGAATAGACTATCTTTACTCCAGTGTAAATTCTTGCTTCCCTTGTCATAGATTAACTGTCCATAAATGCTTGGATTAATTTCTGGGCTCTCTGTTCTGTTCCACTGATCGACGTGCCTGTTTTTATGCCAATACCAAACTGTCTTGATTACTGTGGCCTTGTAGTAGGTTTTGATGTCTGGTAGCGTGATCCCCCCGACTTTGTTTTTATTCCTCAGAATTGCCGAGGCTATTCTGGGTCTTTTATGATTCCATATAAACTTTAGGATTATATTTTCTATTTCTGTGAAAAATGCCCTTGGTAGTTTGATAGGAATAGCATTGAATCTATATATTGCTTTAGGCAGTATGGACATTTTAACTATATTAATTCTTCCTATCCATGAGCATGGTAGGTGTTTCCATTTATTTGTATCTTCTATGATTTCTTTCCTCAGTGTCTTATAATTTTCTGAGTACAGATCTTTCACTTCTTTGGTTAAATTTATTCCTAGGTATTTTATAGTTCTTGACGCAATTGTGAATGGGACAGTTTTCTTAATTTCTCTTTCCATTAGTTTATTATTGGTATATGCAAATGCCACTGATTTCTGAACATTGATTTTATATCCTGCTACTTTACTGAATTCGTCTATCAGTTCCAATAGTTTTTTGATGGAGTCTTTGGGGTTCTCTATATACAGTATCATGTCATCTGCATATAATGACAATTTTACTTCTTCCTTGCCAATTTGGATGCCTTTTATTTCTTTTTGTTGTCTGATTGCTGTGGCTAGAACTTCCAGCACTATGTTGAATAAAAGAGGAGAAAGTGGACAGCCTTGTCTTGTTCCTGATCTTAGGGGAATGGTGTTAGCTTTTCCCCATTGAGTATGATGTTAGCTGTAGGTTTATCATATATGGCTTTTTATTATGTTGAGATATGATCCCTGTATTCCCACTTTGCTAAGGGTTTTTAACATAAATGGCTGTTGGATTTTGTCAAATGCTTTTTCTGCATCTATTGAAATGACCATGTGATCTTTATCCTTCATTTTGTTGATGTGGTGTATCACATTAATTGATTTACGGATGTTGAACCAGCCTTGCGCACTAGGGATGAATCCCACTTGATCATGATGTATGATCTTCTTAATATATTGCTGAATTCTGTTTGCTAATATTTTATTGAGAATTTTTGCATCTATATTCATCAGGGAGATTGGCCTGTAGTTTTCCTTTTTGTGATGTCTTTATCTGGTTTTGGAATCAGGGTGATAGAGGCTTCATAAAGAGTTTGGGAGACTTCCCTCCTTCTGGATTTTTTGGAATAGTTTGAGAAGAATAGGGTGATAGTTCTTTTTTGAATGTTTGATAAAATTCACTTGTGAAGCCGTCTGGTCCAGGGCTTTTGTTTTTGGGAGCTTGTCAATTACTGATTCAATTTCCTTGGTAGTAATCACGGTATTTAGATTTTCTGTTTCTTCTTGCGTGAGCTTTTGGAAGGTTGTATGCTTCTAGAAAATTATCCATTTCTTCCAGATTGTCAAATTTGTTGGCATATAGTTGCTCATAGTAATTTCTTAGAATTTTTTGTATTTCTGTGATGTCTGTAGTCATTTCCCCTCTTTCATTCCTGATTTTGCTAATTTGAGTCCTCTCTCTTTTTTTTTTTTTTGATGAGCCTGGCTAGAGGTTTGTCAATTTTGTTTATCTTCTCAAGAAACCAGCTCTTGGTTTCATTGATCTTTGAATTGTTTTTCTGTTCTCTATATTGTTTATTTCTGCTCTGGTCTTTATTATCTCCTTTCTTGTACTCCCCTTTGGGCCTCTTTTTGCTGTTCTTTTTCCAGGTCCCTTAGGTGTAAGGATAACCTGTTGATTTGAGATTTTTCTTCCTTGTTTAGGTAGGCCTGCACTGCTATAAACTTCCCTCTTAGGACTGCTTTAGCAGCATCCCAGAGATTTTGGGTCTTGGTGTTTTCATTTTCGTTTGTCTCGAGGTATCTTTAGATTTCCTCCTTGATCTCATTTGTGACCCACTCACTATTCAGTAGCATGTTGTTTAGCCTCCATTTATTTGTCAGCTTCCCCGGATTTCTTCTTATAATTGATTTCTAGTTTCATAGCATTGTGGTCAGAGAATACAGTTGAAATGATTTCAATCTTCTTAAATTTATTGAGACTTGTTTTGTGGCCTAACATGTGGTCTATCTTAGAAAATGTTCCATGTGCACTTGAAAAGAACGTATATTCTGTAGCTTTGGGATGAAATGCTCTGAAAATGTCTGTTAAATCCAGCTGGTCTAATGTGTCATTTAAGGTCGCTGTTTCCACACTGATTTTCTGTCTGGAGGATCTGTCCATTAGTGACAGCGGGGTGTTGAAGTCCCCTACTATGATAGTGTTACTGTTGATCTCTGTCTTTATGTCTGACAATATCTGTTTTATATATTTCGGGGCTCCTATGTTAGGTGCATAGATGTTTACTAGAGTTATGTCCTCTTGTTGGATCGAGCCCTTCATTACTATGAAGTGTCCTTCTTTGTCCTTTGTTATATTCTTCAATTTAAAGTCCATTTTATCTGATATAAGTATCGCTACTCCAGCTTTTTTCTCAGTACCATTTGCATGAAATATTTTACTCCATCCCTTTACTTTCAGCCTGTATGAGTCTTTGGATCTGAGGTGAGTCTCTTGTATACAGCATATGCTGGGGTCTTGCTTTCTTATCCATTCAGCCACCCTATGTCTTTTTATTGGAGCATTTAATCCATTTACATTTAATGTGATTATTGATAGGTGTGTATTTATTGCCATTTTGTTATTTGTGTTCGTAGTCTTTCTTAGGTTGTTTTTCTCTTCTACTTAAAGAAGACCTTTTAGCATTTCCTGCAAAGCTGGCTTGGTGGTAATGAATTCCCTTAACTTATTTTTTTCTGCAAAGCTCCTTATCTCGCCTTCGATTTTAAATGATAACCTTGCTGGATACAGCAATCTTGGTTGTAGGCCTTTATTTTTCATCACTTTGAAAACCTCCTGCCACTCTCTTCTGGCCTGCAAAGTTTCTGTAGAAAAGTCAGCTGATAATCTTATGGGGGTACCCTTGTAAGTAACTTGCTGCCTTTCCCTTGCTGCTTTAAGGATTCTGTCTTTGTCCTTAACCCTTGCCATTTTCACTATAATGTGTCTTGGAGTGGGCCTGTTTGGAATCATCCTGTTTGGAACTCTCTGCATTTCCTGGGCTTGTATTTCAATGTCCTTTGCCAGGTTAGGGAAGTTTTCAGACATTATTACTTCAAATATATTCTCAATCCCTTGCTCCCTCTCTTCTCCTTCTGGTACTCCAATGACCCTTAGGTTATTGCGTCTGATGTTGTCCCCCAGCTCTCTTAAACTATTTTCCATGTTTTTCATTCTTTTTTCTTTTTGTTGTTCCGCATGGGTGATCTCTGCTATTTTGTCTTCTAAGTCACTGATTCGATTTTCTGCTTCATCCAGTCTGCTAGTGATTCCATCAAGTTTGTTATTTAATTCAGTAATTGTGTTCTTAAGTTCTAGCTGGTTGGTTTTCATGATTTCTCTATCCTTCTTTATATTTTCATTAATTTCCTTGAACATTCTAATAATCAGTGTTCTGAACTCTGTCTCCGATAGGTTGGTTACCTCTATTTCCTCTATTTCCACTGATTCAGGAAGTTTCTTCTGTTCTTTTATTTGTGTTGTGTTTCTTTGTCTCCCCATTCTGGCTTACTCTTTGTGTTTGCTTCAATATAACAGATAGATCCCCCAGATTTCTCAGTCTTTTCTGGGTAAACTTATATGGTGTGTGTCCTTTATATTTGAATTACTCAGTCTCCTATTCTCCTGTGCTTGTATCTGAGGTGTTCCCTTGTGTCGTGTGTCCTCACTTGTTGAAGTTTTAGTTTTGATTACTTTTGGTTTGTCAGTAGGTGGGATTGACTCCTGTGATTGATTAGCTGTGAGGATCAGCAGCTTCTGCAGTTTATGAGCTGCTGTGAGAGGATTGACCCCTCTGATGAAACTTGGACCCTATGGTCTTAGTACCTGTAGTAACTTCTTTTTGGGTGTGACTCTTGTATGTCAAACCCAGAAATGCTCTAGTTTTATCTAAAGTTGGCCTCCGGGTATGATGATTCTTGTGTCTGTTTGTTTGGACCCACTGCTGCAGAGTGATTTTAGAGCATAACAGATCAACAAGAACAACCTCCGCAGCCACCAAAGGAAACCAAATGCTCGCACAAGTAAAAACAACCAACCATCAAACTACAGTCAAATTGTACAGAAATATCAATCATACTAATGAAGAAAACAACCAGAAACAAAACAAAAACCACATACTCAATAATAACAGAAGAGGAAACAAAATAAAATACAATATCCTAAAATAAAAAATAGAATAAACATGAGAAACCGATTAGCTATACCTAAAAAATAAAAAATAAAAATAAACTAAAATAATAATAAAAAAAGTAAGAAAAATTTAAAACATAAAATTTGCAGAAAAAAGGAAAAGAGGAAAAGTATAGCAGTGAGAAGAATGAATAAAATAAGAGAGAAAGTGAGGGTGGGGAAAAAAGAAAAAGAAAAGAAAGTAAAAGAAAAAGAAAAAAGGAAAAAAAATATACATATATATATTTGTCTACACACCCATATATATGGACATATATTCACCTATATACACCTATATATATATGCCTATATTAAAAACTACAATATGATTAGAATGAAATAGAAATAAAAACCAAAAACAACCAAGATAAGCAGCCAATAAAGAGAAAACAAAACAGAATAAAACCAAACAAACCAAAAATACCCGTGCTGGTCTAGGCTAAAGTCCACTAAGCTCTCTTCAGTTTGTCTGCTGTACAAAAATTCCTGTGCGTCTTGTGGGAACAGTAGGCCACCTGATGCCTAGCGTGATCCTGGCACTGCAGGTTTGCTGTACTTGAGTGTGGTTGTGACGTGTGATTGGTGGTTTTTACAAAGTCACTGTCTTTTTGCTTTTGCCTGTCCCAAGGCAGGCTGCACCCTCAAAGGCTCAGTGAGTGTCTCTGGGCACCCTTTGGGTTGACAGCCGTGGAGAATTAAAGAATTCCTCACTACCAAAAGCCTGCTGCTAAGAATCTGTTAATTAGTGCCTCAGCAGATGAACCTGCCCTGCCTCCCAAGCCTTGCCTAAAGGTGGGGGCGGGGTAGGTAGTCTCACTCTGCTGCCTTTACTGGGTGGAAATTCTCAACCCCCTGCAGGTAAGGATATCTTCCTAGTCTGCTCCTATTGCTCCCTTCAGGAGTCAGTTTAAGACTGTCTTGGCGGGGGGACAAAGTTTGTGGGAGTGGGTGAGTTATTGGGTTTTTTTTTTTTTTTTTTTGCTTTCTGTTCAAGAGTAGAAAAAGGGAAAAAAAATAAAAAACATAAAAATAAACAAAGCCACAGTTCCAACACTGTTTTAAGCTAAGGCCTTTGCCTCTTATGCTCCAGCGGAGTTCCTGCTGCTCTCCCAAAGGGTCTGCCGGGATTTAGGGAATTGCGCGCACCCTACCGTGTGGCCAAGATCCCTGCTCCGCGTCTCTCGGGGACCTGCGTCTCCGCCCGGCGCGCTGCGTGTCCGAGTGAGCCTTCTTTTACCCCTGCTCCCGGGTTTAAGGCTTCTGCCTTGGAGCCGGCACGCACCCGCGGTGCTCCTGCTGCTCTCCCGAAGAGACTGTCGCGGTTTAAGGGACTGCGCGCCCCCGCCCCGAGGCTCAGATCCCCGTTCCGTCTCTCCGGGACCTGCGTCTCCACCCGGCGCGCTGCTTGTCCGAGCGAGTCCTCTTTTTCCCCTGCTCCCGGGTTCCAGGCTTCTGCCTCGGAGCCGGCGCGCCCGCGCGGATCTCCTGCTGCTCTCCCAAACGGTCTGCCGGGATTTAGGGGACTGCGCGCACCGTGCCGCGTGGCTCCGATCCCCACTCCTTCTCTCCGGGACCTGTGACTCCGGCCGGCACGCTGCGTCTCCGCGGGCGAGTCCTGTGTTTCCCCTGCCCCCGCGTTTAAGGCTTCTGCCTTGGAGCCAGCGCCCGCCCGCGCCGTTCTCCTGCTGCGCTCCTGGAGGGACTGCCGCCGGGGTTCAGGGGACTGCGCGCACCTTCCCACGCGGCTCTGATCCCCGCTCCATCTCTGCAGGACCTGCGTCTCTGCCCAGCGCGCGCTGCTTCTCCGCGAGTGAGTCCTCTGTTTTCCCCTGCTCCCAGGTTTCAGGCTTCTGTGCTCCGCGGGACCCGGTGGGCACAGAGACTGATCCCTGAACTGGGAGGGTGCAGGGACTGATCTTGCCCTGTCGCTGCAGGGCTCTGCACCCTGCTTCCTGGGGACCCGGCGAGCCGCGGGTGCAGCTCGTACCTCTGCACAGTTGTCTCCTCTCTCTCCTCCCGCACTTGCCCGGCCTGAGGCTTCTGCCTCAGACTGCAAACCAACGCTCTCTTGCTGAACTCTAGGCGGGCCGCGGGCCGCAGGGAGCAGCCGGGGCAACACTCACTGTGACTCAGCAGCCACGGGTGAGGGCTGCACCTCACGCGTCTCACCGCTTTCTTCCCCTACTCGCCCGGCCTGCCCACCTTCCAGCAATCCTTGTGTGGAACTCTTAGTTGCTCTGTGTGATGAGTAGATGTCTCTTTGAAGCGTATTAGAAGTTCAAATTGTGGATATTTCCGGGGGAGATTTCATGGAGCCCTCCTCACAGCCGCCATCTTGCCCCTCCCCTCTGATAAATGAATTTAGTAAGGTAAAAGGATACAAAATTAATATTCAGAAATCAGTTGCATTTGTATACACCAATAATAAACTACCAGAAGAAGAAATCAGGAAATCATTCCCTTTTACAATTGCTTCAAAAACAATAAAATATCTAGGAATACATTTAACCAAAGAAGTAAAAGACCTGTACTCAGAAAATTATTAGACACTGAAGAGAGAAATCAAAGAAGAAACGAATAAAAGGAAATACATGTTCATGGAAACCATGTTCATGGATAGGAAGAATTAATATAGTTAAAATGTCAATACTACCTAAGGCAACATATAGATTCAATGCAATTCCAATCAAACTTTCAAGGACATTTTTCTCAGAAATAGAACATAGAATCCTAAAATTTACATGGAACCATAAAAAGACCCCAAATAGACACAGCAATCTTGAGAAATAAGAACAAAGTGGGAGGTATCACACTACCTGATATCAAATCATACCATAAGTCTACAGTAATCAAAACAGTATGGTACTGTCATTAAAACAGATACATAGACCAACGGAACTGAATAGAGAGCCCAGAAATAAACCCATCCATATATGATCATTTAATCTATGACAAGGGAAGCAAGAATTTACAGTGGAGTAAAGATAGTTTATTTAATAAATGGTGCTGGGAAAATGGACTGACATGTGCAAAAAAATGAAAATAGACCACCTGCTTACACCATATATGAGAACAAATTCAAAATAGATAAAAAACTTAAATGTAAGACCTGAAACCATAAAACTCCTAGAAGAAAACATAGGGAGTAAGTTTGCTGACATTACCCTCAGTAGTATTTTTACTGATATATCCCCTCGAGCAAGGGAAATAAAAGAAAAAATGAACATATGGGATTACATCAAACTTAAAAGTTTTTTCACAGCAAAGGAAATCATCAATAAAACAAAGAGGCAGCCTACTGAATGGGAGAAGATATTTGCCAACGAAATATCTGATAAGGGGTTAATATCTAAAATTTATAAACCACTCATGAAACAACACCAAAAAAAAACAAACAACCCAATTAAAAAAATGGGCAGAGAATATAAAGATACATTTCTCTAAAGAGGACATACAGATGGCCAACAGGTATATGGAAAAATGTTCAACCTCACTAATCATTAGAGAAATGCAAATAAAAACCACAATGAGATACCACCTCACTCCAGTCAGAATGGCTATCATCCATAAATCAACAAAGAACAAGTGCTGGCGAGGTCGTGGAGAAAAGGGAACCCTGGTGCACTGTTGGTGGAACCGCAGATTGGTGCAGCCACTATGAAAGTCAGTATGGAGGTATCTCAAAAAACTGGAAATGGAACTATCATATGACCCAGCAATTCCACCCTTGGATATCTACCCAGAAGAATCCAAGATGCTAATTTGAAAAAATATATGCACCCCTATGTTTATTGCAGTGTTATTTACAATAGCCAAGACTTGTAAACCAAAGAAAAGTGCCCATCGGTAGATGACTTGATTAAGAAACTGTGGTACATTTATAAAATGGAGTTTTACTCTGCTATAAAGAAGAATGAAATCGTACCATTTGCAACGATATGGATGGACCTAGAGACTATTACGTTTAGTGAAGTAAGTCAGTCGGAGAAAGATAAATACCATATTATCCCACTTATATGGAATCTGAAAAACTAAATGAATGAACAAAGTAAACAGAAACAGTCTTGTAGATACAGAGGAAAAACTGATGGTTGCTAGTTGGGGGGATGAGGGAGAAGGGGAAGGGATTAGACAGCATAAATAGGTAACTACAATATTGCTACAGGGATATAAAAGACATTTTGGGGAATATAATTAATAATGTAAATATTTTGTGGGGTGTGAGATGGTCACATGTCTTGTTAGGGAGAACACTTCATGGATGTAGTAGAGGCTTAATCACTGTACTGTACACCTGAAACTGATGTTTTATAATATTGTATGCCAACTGTAATTGAATATATATATAGTCACGGGATGTGGAGTGTAGTGTGGCATGGAGTCAATGGAATTGTAATAGACATGTATAATATATGGGAGGAGTGGGGTGGCGAATTGGGGGAGGGGGGTTGTCACCTTGAGGGATAAAAGTATAACTATTGCACTGAGTTGTAGACCTGAAACTAATTTTAAAAAATGTTTATTTCACAACAAAAGAATTAAAGAAAAATAAAATAAAATAAATAATATTGGATGTCAATTATAACTGAAATAAATAAAATTTTTGCTTAAAAAAAGAGATACTGTCTCAAGTGTATGGCTGAGAAAATACAAATTTAAGTATAATATAAACTTTAAATTTTACTCAATAAGAGAATTAAAATACAATAATATGACTAATAAAAATGGGAGAAGAGTGCAGAAAAAAATGTTGGCAGAGTATATTAGCTGTGTTTCTTATCAATAGTAGAAAGTCTATCAGTACTTCTCAATTTGATCATCACAAAATAAAGTGTAACTGTATTATTTAGTTATAGAGACAACCACTGCAAGAGCTTAAAGCAGAATGTTAAAAGTTGCTACTTCTGAGGAAAGGAGAGGTGGTGAGAGAAAGTAAAGATACTAAAGATATTTTAGCTTTTAATTTTACACCATTTTTGAAAAGTTTAAATTTTTTTTCCATACACACATATTATTTTTCAAATAAAACAAATTAAGAAAGCATTAAATGGAGGTATGGGGTTTTATTATTATATTTGAACAAAATGAGTGTGTTTGTCTTTAATGAAGCAATAATACTTATTCTGTTTCTTATACAATGTGTCTTAGACAATTATCAACCTGAGTTTACAACCTGAGTTTAGGCCTAATTTTCTAAAAATCCTAATATCTATATGCTTTCTCTAATCAGGCATGAAAATTCTTCAATTTCATGTGATTTTCTTCCTCATCCTGGCTGACAGGGAAGTTAGAGGCAAGATCAATGTCCCAGTTCTAAGAATCACCTAGCTGAGTGTCTGTTCACCTCACTCCCTCTGTTATATTTAGATGAAATCTTTCCATTCTATCCCCTATTGCCTTATTTTGCATTATGCCTAATCTCATAAGCCACTTCAAATCTTTTCAGAAATAGGCAGGATATACAGTCTAGGTAAAGAAGATAACAAAAAGTTACAAAACTTGAGAAACTTTTAAGAATTTCTCTGGTAGCCTGTTAAGAAGTTCTCTGGTAGTCTTACCTAAATGTAGCTTTTTCAGTTAAAAATTTGTAAGCCAGAGGAGATTTTTAATAGAAACTACAGAATGTAAAACTGTTCTAAAAATAGTCTATTAAAAAAAAACAACACAAAATGGGGTCGGCCAAGTGGCATGTTGGTTAATAGCTGGCTTGGGACGCCAGCTCTGAGCAGCAGGGCTCCAGTTCGGATCCCACATATGAGGGCCAGTGACATTGGCCTCTACAGCTAAGATCATGAACAACAGCTCAACTTGGAGCTGGGCTGCCATGAGCCACCATAGTCAGCATAGGCTGCAGCCCCTGCTGCAGTGGGCTGCCATAAGCTACAGTGATTGGCTAGCAGCCAGCGTGAGCAGCTGGCAGCAGGAGTGAGCTGCCAAGACCCACCGAGAGCGGCCGTCCAGAGGCTGGCGACTGATCTGCCTCACCAGGGAAGAGCACAATGATAATACATATGAGCCAGTGAAGTGATGTCCTCCCCAACTAGACTGAAGAACAAAAGGACTAGCAACTTGTCTGGTTCCCTTCCCCGATTCCCCAACGCTGTTCCCTTCCCCCAATTCCCCAATAAAATCTTTTAAAAAACCCACAAAATGAAAAGGAGTAACAGTGTTCATGTTTAATTATATATTCATTAGTAAAATGATTATAAATAAATGAGTAAAGCTAATAAAATGCTTTCAAATACTTTTTCAAAGTCACAATAAAGTCTACTTATTTATTAATTTAAAATCCATAAATTATGTTAAAATGTATTTGTTCTATTATTACATATATTTTATGTAACATATATACAAACATATTCTCTTCATTTTTGAGGACCATATTTTATAATTTATTTAAATATACTTGGGTTTATTTCTTTACCATGCACACTCTTAATAGGCTGAATACCTACATATGTTTTTATTGTTTTTCCCTAAGGTAAGAAACATGCTATAATTATTTTATGAATCATTGTATCTTTAATTACTTTGTACCATTTCTTACATTAAAAGTTTAGTAGGGAGAAAGTTGGATATGGGTTTCTGCCCTTAGATTTTGAAACCAGAGCTTTTTATTAACAATTTTCTAATTAATTAAATGAAATATTAGCTAATTATCATGATTGAAAGAAAAAAGTTCTGCATGAATGCAACTGCTATTCTTTAAAAGCATATAATGGGCTGGCTGAGTGGCACGGTGGTTAAGCGCTGGCTTGGGAAGCTAGTGGCCCCAGTTCAGGTCCCACATATGAGGGCCAGTGACACTGCCCTCAAAAAGCAAACAAACAAACAAACAAACAAACAAACAAAAAAGCATATAGTCACTTTTTCTATTGCAATGTATCTCAGAAAGCATAATTTGATTCTCATTCACTATGTTATACCTAAAATTAGACTAGCTGAGCTTAAGAAAAACTCATCATTATTCAACACTTCTCTTCAGCTAGAACAATTCCAGTCCTATTCAGGCAAGTTCAGGAAGCACTTCCTCTGTATAAATTCAAATGGGTTTAAATTCAAAAACTAAATTGCCCTGGTATTTCTTTTGATTAGTCTCATAAACAATTGTCCAAAAATAAAGCAGAGTATGCAATGATATATCATATCATCATTTACCAAGATAATAAAATCATCAGAACTAAATCAACTATACCTAAGTTCATTTTTTTTTTTTTGGTAATATAGATTGGTACTATTATAAGCAGTAGTAGAAAATAATGTAATCAACGACATTCACAAAAGTATATGTTATTCACATTATGTTCACATGTAAAACTTTTTTCTTAGAAAATTCAGATTACTAGAAACTAAAGAATGTATAAGTAGAATAAAATTTATTTAGACTTTTATTATACTGTTGAGCCTATCAAAATTATATGGAACCATCTATGGAATCATCCTATGAATAACATTATTTTAGTTACTTAAAATGATTAATAATTGTTTTGAGTGTTTCATGACCATAACAAATCAGTCATCCATGGCTATAGAAGTTGCAAGGTAGAAAAATCAGTATTTGAAAGATAGAAATTCCTCCCCAATATCCTCTCTGACATCATCTGTTTTCTCAACCTCAACCCAGTATCTTGAACCAATTCTGTTTTTAAGTAGAATAAGTCCTATCCTAACATTCTGAAACTTAGAATAAAATTATTGGTATTATTGATCTTCCACCTCAGAATTTTTCAGACTTTCCCACCCTTGAATTTTAGTCCTTAGTTGTCCTACATAGTTTCCTGTGTTTCTATTCCTCCCTTTAGTTTGGTTAACTAGGATGTTATGCATTTGACTTGGATTCCACCCCTGGATACTAACTTTTCACCATATATCCAGCCTAGGCTCCTGAGCCCTGCTTCCTCTATGAGGGATAGATTAGATAATAATGGAAGCAGACCAAGTAGAGATTTTTGTACAACACTGATAGACTCCAAAAGATATCCATTCCAGATTCTTTGCCCAGCCTTCTCTGAGCAGGAAGGACTGGATAATAGAAGACTAATAATGAATTTTTGAGCACTCTTTTTAGACTCCCAGAGATCTATGATCTTGAATGTAAGTATGTAAGTCATTTGGCTGGTAAGTGAAATCTAAGCATCTGTGTAGTAGGCACATCTCTATATATTTGCATATTCTCTCCCTGACATCATGCCCAAAGCATGTCTGATTGGGTGTCATAGTTCTTGTGGCAGTTCATATTTCTTAAAGATGGCTGCAATGATAGCACCCATTCCATATTCTCTTGTGAAATATGACCTTGGTAGTCTCCCATTAAGCTATAGAATCTATTTCTCCACCTCCTTGTATCTGAACAGGCCCTAAACTACTTTAACCAATAGCATACAGTGGATGTGATATTATATGACTTTCAGCATTGTCCCCAATTGGCCTGGAAGAGTCCACTTTGTGCAACTTGAAAGTCAGTCACCATGTTAGAAATGTGAGCACCTTGTACCACAGGAAACAACAAGCCCAAGCCATGTGGAGAGGCAGGAAGACAAGACACAATGTGGAGAGAGAGAAGTCACGGAGCACAAAAGCATTAGATATGTGCAAGAAAACAGCCATATTGAACACTCCACCCAATAGGGTGTTCAGATGACTTGGGTCCCAGCCTCCATTTGAATGCAGCCACACAAGAGACCCTAAGTGAAAGTTTACCACTTGAGTCCTGTCAATCACAGAATCAGGGAAATAGGAATAAATTGTTGTTTAAATCACCATTTTTTGCAGGTGGTTGTTATATAGATAACCAGAATGGTGATATTCATGAATTCAAGGTTTTATAAAGCCTTATTCTTTATTGCCAGCTTCTACAAGGCTTCGTTGTATATGTACAGATTAAAAGATTTAAAATTGCAACTTCTCAAACAATGCTCTAAATATAATACCACTAAGCAATATATAAATGGACAGTCATCAAAAGATTATTTGATATATAGATGACGTATTACAGAATTGTACACTTGAAGCCTATGTAATTTTACAACCATTGTCACCACACAATAAATTTTAATTTAAAAAAATAAATATAATAAATATAATAAATAAATAAATAAATAAAAGATTATTTAGAGAAATAACACAGAACAATAAATTTCAGTGCCTTTCAACCTTTCTTAGCTGGAATATACAGAGGGATACTGCACACTACCATCAATTACATTTGATTCAACTACTCTAGTAAAAACTACATGTGAGGAAACAAAATATCATATGGAATGGGTATAATGGGTCAACAAGATATTTAGCTTGAAAGGACACCCCAGACCATTTGTTATCAGCTCCTCCATTACTGTATAATCATTGAAATATTTAAAAATTAAAGCATATTCATTATTTCCTTATCCATAAAATGATGCTTACTGATTTTGAAAAGGAACTTATTGGTGATACTCATTTGTATAGTTTTTCTAAAGATTTTTATTAAATATAGAAAACATATTATATTAGTTTCAGGTATATGCAATAGTTTGTCAACATTTATATAGCTAAAGAAGTGATTACCATGATACCACACTGTCACAAGATTATTAACTATAGTGCTCAGGCTGCACATTACATCCCCATGACTTATTTGTTTAATTTTATATTAGTTTGCTGGCTGAGTGGCGCAGTAATTAAGCACTAGCTTGGGAAGCCAGCAGCCCCAGTTCGGTCCCACGTATGAGGGCCAGTGAAAATAAAAATTTTATATTAGTTTCAGGTACACAGTGCAGTGGTAGGCATTTATATATCATTTATATAATTTCTTAATAAGGTAGTAGTCGTTTTTAAACCACACTTTGAGGCTTTTTCTAATTCCACATATTATGAAATATAATTTATGAAGTTTATATAATCCAAGTTCTACTAATGCCAGCTGTACAATCTTGTATGAATTATTTAATCTTTGTGTCTCAGTTCCCTTATCTGCAAAAATAGGAATAATAATGGTACATACCTCTTGGAGTAGAAAGGAAGGTTAAGTGAAGTAATTAAGCACTATAACAGCTTCTGGAAGTAGTAGGCACTATTTAAGTGTTAGCATTTTTATTTTTCATTTCATTCACTATATTAGGAGCACTTGAATGATTGTAGAATGTATGTAACAAATCCTGGTATCAAATGAACTTCACTAGACAAATAGCCTAAATTCTCCTTAGAGATTACATAAATGGAAAATTTTTATTAAATTGGATTATAAGTAGTGATTACTCTATCAAAAGCAAGCAGGAAAGTTTAATTCCAAATTATCATATAACTTTGAAGGGGAATACCTAACTCAGAAATGTCAGATTGATCTGACCTAATGAGGGGAGTACATGGCCTCATCCAGAAAGAACATCATGATCCCAGATCGCTTGATGAGGAGTTTCAGCTGGACTTTCAGTCTTTTAAAATGGAGTAAATAGGTCCACTGAAATGTATTTTGTCTGGTCAAAAATTTGATGCAGTAAAAAGCATTCATAAAAGCTAAAAGCAATTAAGACTCAGATCCCATGCCCATCATTCTAAAAAGCAAGCATCAAAAGATGTGGGAAGCCGACAGCCTCTCAGTGTCTGACTAGGTCACATTACCCTGCTCAGCACTGGATATTAGGGGTGCTGCCTTATGGTTGGTCATGTAATATCTCCTGCCTCTATGAACCCATATGCCTTTCCTCCTATAGGAGATAATATACTCACTGCATTTGTGACAAGTTCCTGTGGTACCGTGATGATAGCTGGTTGTGTAAGCCAACAACAGGGAAAAATTTCCTAAAGAAAAGGAAACTCCTTAAAACAGGCTACAGGGACTTCTGGTAAAATGGCACAATAGACAGACACTGTGCTAACTGCCTCCCAGGATCACACCAAAATTACAAGCAAATTATACAGCATTCAACCCTGGAGTTCCCCAGAACACTGGAGGAATAGAACCACTAAACGAAGAACTTAAAGAGGAAGCCACATCGGGTCTGGTAGGACGGGCGGAGACGAGAGAGGGCAAACCCTGTGAGGGAAGCCCCAGCTGTGGAGAGGCTTCTCCGGTTGGGGGAGAGACCCTCTGGCCGCACACCAAGCTCACCAGCCCAGAGTTCATTTGCCGGGAAGAGAAGTTCTAAGATAGCCGGCAGTAATTAGTGAGGACTCTCTTTGCTCAGCTCAGTGAGGCTAAGAGCGGCCGGAGAATCAGTGGGGCCGGTGCCCAGGCTTGCTCGCCGGTGAGCACTTGCCTGGTTCCTGGTGGAGGGAGTGGCTGTGTGAGCTGGGAGCCTGTGGGGACGGACTGAACTGAGCACCTTTGGTGCAAAAGCTGGAGGTTTTTGAACTGTTGTTCCCGTGGAGCGGAGCCTGCATGCGAGTGGTGTAGGGAGGGCGCCATTTTGTTGGGCTTGGGCCCTCCCACAAAGGATCAGGTCCGAGACCTCATTGGTCTGTTGGAATTGGCGCAGAAGTACGTGGGTGCGTATGCGCATGCGCCTGCAGCCTTGGATCCCCACCCTCTGCCCGGCTTATACTGCGTTATCAGGGAAACGCAGGGCGGGTATCCTCCGGCTCCAACAGGCTGCTCACTGAGACCCGGGAGTGCTCAAGCCGCCTCGGGTCCCCGCTCTCCGCACTCCGCTTACAGAGTTGCCAGGCTGGTGATTGGTTGTTGGGCTGCTCGGCCTGATCTGCAAGCGGCTGATTGGGACAGGTTGAGACTGGGAGTTTTCCTGGGAGTGTTGGGCCCTGAGCCGTGTGCCTGCATCATCCAGCCAGGGCTCTCCTGGTGATCTATCTAATACATCAAAGCAATCCCAGAGAGACAGCCAGAATGGGGAAACAAAGAAACATGTCACAAGTAAAAGATCAGAAGAAACCTCCAGAAATGGAACCAAATGAAACAGAGGGATCCAACCTTTCAGAGACAGAGTTTAGAACACTGATGATAAGAATGTATAAGGAACTTAGCGAGGACATAAAGAAGGATAGGGAAACCATAAAAAACAACCTGTTAGAACTAAAGAATACAATAACTGAAATGAAGAACACACTCAAAGGAATCACCAGTAGAGTAGATGAAGCAGAGGAGCGGATCAGCACTTTGGAAGATAAAATAGCAGAACTCACCCAGCTGGCACAGCAAAAAGACCAAAGAATAAAAAACAATGAAAATAGTTTGAGAGCCCTATGGGACAAGGTGAAGCGCAACCACCTTCGAATCATAGGGATACCAGAAGGAGAAGAGAAGAAGCAAGGGGTTGAAAATGTATTGGAAAAAATAGTGACTGAAAACTTCCCTACCCTGGTGAAGGAAATCAACATACATGCCCAGGAAGTGCAGAGGCTTCCAAACAAGCTGAACCCAAACGGGTCCACACCAAGACACATCATAGTTAAAATGGCAAAGGTTAAAGACAGAGACAGAATCCTAGAGGCTGCAGGAGAAAGACAGCAGGTTACATACAAAGGAACTCCTGTTAGACTAACAGCTGACTTGTCTACAGAAACTCTGAAGGCCAGAAGGGAGTGGCAGGAGATATTCAAAGTGACACAAAATAACGGCCTACAACCAAGATTGCTCTACCCAGCACGGCTATCACTTAAAATTGAAGGAGAAATAAAGAGCTTCTCAGAAAAGAATAAGCTTAAGGAATTCATTACCACCAAGCCAGCATTGCAAGAAATGTTAAAAGGGCTTTTTTAAACAAAAGAAAGGGGTAAACAAGCTAACCCAGAGAGACAATTTAAGAAGATTGAAATCATATCAAGCAGATATAAAGGAAAAACAGATGGTTGCTGGCTGGGAGGGAGTGGGGAAGAGGGAAAGGGGGAAGGTTTTGCACAGCGTATGTGGGACTACAATGTTGCCGCAGGGATATGGGGCCAGTTCTGGGAATGTAATCGATAATGTTGTGAAGAGACTATTATATTGCGAGAAATAAGTCAGTCGGAGAAGGACAGGTATTATGTGATCTCACTTGTGTGTGGAGTCTGAAGAGCTGAGCGAACGATCAAAGTAAACAGACTCGTAGATGTAGAGGAAAAACTGAGGGTTGATAATTGGGAGGGGAGTCGGGATTGGGGGGAAGGGGAAGTGATTAGACAGCATAAATAGGCAACTACAATATTGCCACAGGGATATGAAACACAGTTCGGGGAATATAATAATGTTGTAAAAATTTTGTGGTGTGTCAGATAGCCTCATGTCTTGTTAGGGAGACCACTTCATGGATGGAGTAGAGGCTTGATCACTGCTCTGTACACCTGAAGCTGACGTTGTATAGTATTGTATGCCAACTGCAACTGAATATGTGGATGGTCACGGGATATGGAGTATACTGTGGAGGGGAGTCAGGGGACTTGTGATGGATATGTATTATATGGGGGGGAGTGGGGTGGCGAACTGGGGGAGGGGGGTTTTCACTTTGGGGGTAAAGAGTATAACTATTGCGTTGTGTTGTACACCTGAAACTAATAAAAAAAGGAAAAAATTAAAAAAAAATAACAGGATACAGCCCGAGGGGACCCCTGAACTGAGATATTGGGGACTCAAGTCAATTGGAAACTGAGGCACAGACCTCTGGCAACGTAGGCCAAAATGCCTGACTGTGAAAAACTGACAGCCAGCTTGTGAGATGCTGATGCACTTGCCTAAGGGCCTTTCCCACCCCCCCCACCCCCCAACCCCCCATCCCCCCACCCCTGCTGTGAATAGTCTCCTTGGAGATTAAAAGTCTTCAGGCCATGAGAGTTTCAGTAAGAGGCAGCTCGCTGACCATGGGGTATGTTAATCAACAGCCTTGTGTGAATTCCTTTGCATAGTGCCTTGTTGCAGCAACAGATACTGAAGCTTTTACTGAGAAACAGGATGCAGCCCTCCATAGGATAGGAGAGGTGTGAGGCCCCTTTTGATTGCTAGGTATTGTATTTACATAGGAATAGATTTTAGATGCTTTTGCCCTAAACACATCCACTCCTAGTCTTTTAGTATAGCTCAAGTACACACCCTGTGAGTTTTATGATTGTGTTTAGCTGCTAGGATTTCGGATAATTTCTAGATAGTCAAGATAGCTATAGTAAACATTCTTTAGGCAATATATAAAAATATGTCAATCCTTAACATAAGATAGTCATGATAAACATTCTTTAGGTGATATACAGAAACTAAGTCTGGGTTTCATAGTAATTATCATAATAAAAGACAAGATAATCCTTTAATGGAAGAGTAAGTCACAGTACACCCTGGAGAGAGAAATTGCAGGGGAGAAAAGACTGCGAAACTCCTGGGAAACAGAGACCACCAGACTTATGTACAAGAGTCCCTATAAAACGGACACGTTATTACATTAAAGTGTGACACTCCTGCGAAACTCTTTCTGGTATCTCCGCTCTCTTCTTTTTTTCCTCTCCGACTCCGTCCCACCAGAGGGAATCCCTGGACTCCGAGGAGGCTGGACCCCCGCAAAAAAACAGTTTGCTAGAATTCTGCCATTTGTTTTTAGGAGAACATGATGGGAATACTATATGCTCATATGTAGTTTATGCATCACGATTCAGTGCTTCTTGCTGCTAACTATGAAGCTGAGAATCTCAATATTCATACCACACACACACACACAGAAAATATTACTAACAGTGACAGTCTTGCTATTTATTTATCCAACACCCATTCTTCCCTTAATGCTCAGTAACTGAATCCCGGTTTTTAAAAAATACCAACTATACATTGTAAATATTTTAATTGAATATGTGTAAGGGTAGATTTATTCTCCTTCTTATGATCTAATTCCAGTCTTTGAATGTGTCTACTGATTGTAATCCTCCATTATTTTTCTTGCATAAACTACACTCATAATTCATCATTTATGATTTCCAGCTTCAGTTTCTTTAAAGAGGAAAGAGACACTTAGAAAGCAATGAATGTACATCCTTTCACAGTCTGACAATTTTTTCCAATTGTTTCCCTATATACCTAATTTGACAACCTTTTAAAAAAATAAAATTTGCCTTCATGGTGTATTTCCAAAGTGTGAACTTTATTTTTATAGAAACAACTTTATTTTATTTCACTTAAATATTGTGAGTTTAGATAATATTTAGGTAATATACAAACCCCATAATTATATTGACATTTCAGGAATATACAGGTTTGGAAGCAAATATAACTAAATCTTGTCAAGCAAGAAAAAAAATCTCACCTAGGGGGAACAAGAGTGCACAGCTTTGAGATGAGCCCCATAAGTGATAGTGCTGCACACCCATTTATCATCAGAATATTTGAGAGTTTTATCTAGCAAGTGAGTAAGTGGAACTTACATATGAGAGATTTCACCATAAGAAATACCCTATAGATTCTTCAAAATATTTATCAACTTCTTCATAATAATAGAAAATATCTTTTAAAAAATATTTATTTCTCAAGCAGCCTATCTTATCTCTTTGATTCCCACAGTTTAAAGAAAAAAATATTCTCGAGGCAAAAATCTCATTCCTTTATCTCTAGGAGGACATTCAACTATTAGTCACTGTGTTTGGCTGAACTCTATCCCCTAAAAACTCATATGTTAAAGATCTAACCCCCAGGACCTCAGAATGTGACCATATTGGACATAGGGTCATTGTAGCTGTAATTGGTTAAGATGAGGTAATTGGTTAAGATGAGGTCATGGTGAAGTAGGCCCCTAATCCAATATGACTGGTGTCCTTATGAAAGAAGGGCAAATTTGTAAATGGATACAAGAGAGAGAGACAGAGACAGAGAAAGAGAGAAAGAGAGAAAGAGAGAGAGAGAGAGAGAGACAGAGAGACAGAGAGAGAGACAGAGAGAGACAGAGAGACAGAGAGACAGAGAGAGACAGAGAGAGAAAACACCATGTGAACAGGAAAGCAGATATTGAGATGTTTTATCTACAAATCAAGGAACGCCAAAGATTGGAAGCAAACCACCAGAGACTAGGAGAAAGGCATGGAACAGATTCTCCCTTATGCCCTCAGAAGCATTCAACCCCGCTGATACCTTAATCTCAGATTTACAGCCTCCAGAACTGAGACAAACTATTACTACAAAAGTTTTGTGTCTAAAGCCACCCAACTTTATAGTACTTATTTATGGAAACCAAGAAAACTAATAGTCACTCCCTGGACTGATTTATCCTTAGGTTATGGTCACGTTAAGCTTAAATCTGATTCCATCTGGTTTCATTTGACCTTTTCCACTCTTGATATTTGTCACATTTCTTTAATACTCAAAGTACCCTCTTGTCTTAACAAGGTTTCTTCTTGTGACATTCTTTCAAGTTATTTCACTACCTTGGTATCTTCACTCCTAATATATTCCTAAATATAGCCTGGTACCAAAAACTGAAAATGGCATATGGTCTGGCTAATGCAAAGTAGAGCAAAGCATGAATCACCCTTGTTTCAGACACGATTCTTTCAAATGACACAGCCCAAGGTGGCAATTTTGGCAGTTACGTTCGTTAAACAGTGAATGAAAATCTTAGTTTCCACAGATGCTCCTCCTAAGCCTTGTCCTCTGTATTTTGTCCTTGTTGCAGCTGATGGTTTTTGTTTTTGTTTTTGTTTTTTTGATTCAATGATAAAACTTTAATTTTTTTTCCTGCAAAACTTCATTGTATTCCTCTGCCACATCATTCTAGCATATCAAGTGTTGTTTAGTGCTAATTCATTCAAGTCATTAGCAAAACTGTTAAAATGGACAGGGCAAGGACAGATTCCTAAGCCACATACCAGAAACTTTCTCAAAGCCAACGTTCATTTGTTAAGTAGCAAACAGGGATACATTTTATCAATCAGTTACCAAGAAACAAAACTGTACTAACACCAAGCCCATAACCTCTTCAAAAGCTTAAAGAAACTTTCAATTACTTTAATTTAATCTAGATAAGCTTTATATCTACCCTTCCTCTGATTGTGCAGAAAAGGAAATGGAGCTGGTTTGGCATCACCTATTCTTGGAGAAACCAGGCTGACTCTTGTGTGATCCCTGTTAAGTAATGTAACACATTTCTTCCTTTCTTTAGAAATCGACTTCCAAATTTAGCTGAAATCATATCCAAATTCATTATGTGGCTTTCTCTTCAAAAATCTAAATGAGCTGCAAAGTTTAGCATATTTAATATAATCATGATGAAATTAAATCTTAGCTCATTTTAGAAAGTCAACCTGAAATTGCCTAAAGGATAGAAAATAAAGTTTTTCAAATATATATATATTTGAAATATATATATATATTTCTGGTTTGCAGTACTGCAGTTATTTCAATCATGTAAGAAGCTATCAAACATGCATTTGAAAAAACAAAACGTGATTTTTCTCAGGATTGAATTAGTGACTTCTAATTTTTGAGCTGCCTTCCTAATAGATAGAGTGTTTTGTCTTTATCTTACTTCTAATTCTTCAAGTACACCTTTTCCTTAGATAGTTACTTGGCTCACTCCCTCATCTCCTTCTAGGATTTTGTTTAAAACATTCTACTGCCTCTCTAAAAAAGGTGCACTCTATCATTTGCTATCTCCTTCCTTTATTTTCTTTATAATACATCACCTGGCGTTATGTTTTTATATTTGCTTGTCTATTTATATATGTTCTGTCTTTTTTGCTAGAAGATAAACTGCACAAGAATAGAAAATTTATTTCATGTTTTCACAGCTATATGCCCAAGGTTTAGAACAGTGCCTGGCACATAGCAAGTGCTAAACAAATATTGGTTGAATAATGAATGAAGAATGCACAGACATCCCAATGCTATTTGTTAAGTAAACACTTAACAACCAAAATAGTAAGAGAAGAAGCTGGGAAAGATGACATCATCAAAAACACCATATTACAACTGAAATGAAACTCTTTGAAACATGTTACAAAATTAATTAAATGTAAAACTGTTTAGTTAAAATTATATCCAATATCTAAACACATGTTTACTCTTTAAGAGATATCATCTATGAGTATAAAAATAATATAGTCATGCAACAACATTAAATATCACATAAATTGCTTATAAAATACAGCCAAAATGTCACTATATTCATAATTAATCTATTTTTCCATTTGTTAATGTAAGTTCTTTAATTCAAATAGTAGAATAAGACCTGATGTGTGAAGAAACGCAGTCTTAGCTCCTGCTCTAGCTTCCTTTTTACCTCTAATCTCTCATCTTTGCTTTGTTGAAATTCACTACCATACATATAGCTTTATTGCCTATGATTTCAATTATTATCTTTTATAATTGGGAAAATAAAAAAGCTATTTCAATGAGTAGTTATTTAAATAAGTGCCTGTTTGGGTTTAATTTTTAGTTTCCAACTTTTTTCTTGTTTTATAGGATTAGCATGTATTTAATATGTATTAGAAATACAAAGTGCCTTTGAAGAATAGGTACTTAATGACCATTTCTCTCCTCTGGGCAGTGCCTGAAAGTTCCATGGTTCGTTTACAGAAGAAAAGGTACTATTAAAGATTTTCACAACACTCTAAAAAAGTAGACTCTCCTTAATGAAATGTGAGAAAAAACACATAAGTTATTTTAATGCACTGTTAATGACCAAATAAACAGCTGATGGATATATAATATTTACTCATATTAATCAAATTATTCTTAGTGTCAGGTAAACAACCAACTAATACTTTACAATGTAAATGTAGCTTACAGTTTACAAAATCCTCCCACAGTTTCAACTCCAGTATGAGTAAATACATCAGTAGATGCCATTGCTAGAATTCAGATTTCCCCAGAATGCCCCCAGCCTTTGCATTAATCAGCAAAAGAGCTGTAACAGAGTTGATCCTTTAAAATGAGTTCTCCCAGACAGCAGAGCACCGTCTTTGTCATTTTGAGGAGAAAGGAGAGGGCAGGAAGAGTATGTGCGTGGAAGAAGAGATGTGAGATCCAGGGAACTACCGCAATCAACCCGTTGCAATAAAACAATACCTATCACTGCCCTACTTCTAATCCCTTTTCTGCCCGTCTTGACTGGGAATTTCAAAAAGATATTGGCTGATTCTTGCATTTTAGAACATCCTGTAAGAGGCCTAAAGAACTCTAATTGTTCATGGACCCTGCTTCAAAAGACATTGTGATAGAATGGTACTGCATGGGCCAGCCGAGTGGCTCATTGGTTAAGAGCTCGTTTGGGGATGCCAGCAGCCCCAGTTCGGATCCCACATATGAGGGCCAGTGACACTGTCCTCTACAGATAACAACAGCTCCACCTGGAGCTGGGCTGTGTGAGCCCCGGCGACGGTGTAGGCTGCAGTCCCTGCTGCAGTGGGCTGCCAAAGGCTACAGTGAGTGGCCGGCAGCCAGCGTGAGCTGCCAATAGCCGCAGTGAGCAACCGTCCAGAGGCTGGCGACCTATCTGCCTCATCTGGGAAGAACACGATGACGATACCAACATGGACCAGTGAAGCAATGTCCTCCGCAACTAGACTGAAGAACAAAAAAACAAAAAGACAGCAACTTGTCTGTTCCCTTTCCCCGATTCCTCAATTAAATCTTAAAAAAAAAAAAAAAAAAAAAGAATGGTACTGCATAGCGACTGACTGCATGAGAGCTAGAGAACATGAATATAAAAATGCCATTGCCCTCAGATTCCTTTATAAACCAGGTCATAACTGTAAAACATGTAAGGAATGAAGCTCACATTTTCTAAGCTACAGCAAGGAGTAAACATGTGGAAGAGTTTATAGCTATTTAGTCCCTTCCAAGCACCACCTTGATTGATGTATATTAACCCAGGTAAGACAGTTTTAAAGTAATAAATAAATATATAGATAAATAAAAAAATAAATATTCTGCTATTGGCTAACCTACTCAACCACAGCAGAAAAGAGAGGGGAAAATGATTTGTACTGAAAAGTGCTGAGGGGAAAACTTTTACCCATCTACAAAGTCTGTTTCAAACTTTTCTTATTTGAAGACAGCATTATTGATCAGCCTGTGCTAACTTTGCCTTTTGGTACCTTATACATCCCAGTTGCGTGATCTACATAAATGTTCACCTCGGTAGTTTACATTTAACACATCATAGTTATTTTTAAAGTTATTTTACTTTGTCCTGTTGGGATATTTTTTGTTTGTTTTTTTCTTTCATTTGATCTTGTCAATTCTAAAAGTCCCTTACTTAAGCTTTGCAGAACAAACCATTCTTTTTTGAGAGGCTTACAATAAATAACATAAGAATAAAATAATGAGTTCACAGGAAGATGAAGAAATAAACAATAGAGAAGGTTGGGTTGATACCACTCATGAAATAAAACTGAAATTTTCAAATTTCTCAGCCTACTGAAAACATTAATTAGCTGCCTATTTTACTGCTCTGTAAGATTCTGAAATACTCTAGAGGAAATTCAATCCAAATGTTATTACAAAAGTAAAAAAATAATAAGAAGAATTAGTGAAAGATTTGCCAAAGATAATAGTACAATCAATTTTTGGAAGAAGGAAAGGTTTATGGTTCATTTTAATTTACTTTGCTTATTATCAGTACATATCTCATTTGTTTGGAAGTTATGTAGATTTTATGGATGTGTTTTCATGAATGAGACTTTTCTTGATGGAAAGTGAAGTCATGTTAGAATGGTCCCCATGAGAAAATCACGGTTATGTCTTTGCTTCCAGGTAGCACTTGTTTTCTTTTAGATTTCTTTAAAATTTAAGCTACAATGTTTCCAGAAATAGATATTTCGCCTCAGCAACAAACTTCTTGCAATCAGTGCTGCACAGGGGAAAAACAGAGACTTTATACTCAGAGATCTGAGCGACTGAAAGAAAAAAATATTCAAATAAAAGAGAAAAGTAAAAGGAGTAGTAGTAAGATTGAAAGCAGAGAAGTGAAAGAAGAGGAGAGAGAAAACATGGAAAAAACCATTATTGCTATGAAAATTAATGGCATTTAATTTTAATTTTTATTTTATATCCCCTCTTTTTCCTGAAAGCTTTATAGCATAAGAATATTTACTATTATCAAATGTTTAATTCTTTTTTAGGGAAGATTAATCTATTGAGATCATTACTGACATTTCAAATAAGACTAGACTGACATTTCATATTTAAATTATTTTTTTCAAAATCATTATCACGTTCATGAAACATCTATATTGTTTTGAAACCAAAGTGGGCATGGCTGAAGGAGTGCTTATTATGTAATGTTCTTGGAGGAGGGTAAGACAAACCTTAATGCTTAATTAAAGTGATGTTCTCAACCAAATTAGTTGCTATAAGGTAACTTTTCAATCTCACACATTAAAAGTTTCCACAAATCCAGTAATATAAGAATCATCCAGGGCCAGCCGAATGGTGCATTGGTTAAGAGTTGGTTTGGGACGCCAGCTCTGCGCAGCAGGGCCCTGTTTCAGATCCTACATGAGGGCCAGTGATATTACACCCTCCACAACTAAGATGGTGAACAACAGCTTGACCTGGAGCTAGGCTGCCATGAGTCCCTGGAGATGGCATAGGCTGCAGCCCCTGCTGCAGTGGGCTGCCATGAGGTACTATGAGTGGCTGGCAACTGGCATGAGCTGCCAGAGCAGCTATCCAGGGGCCAGCAACCAATCTTCTCACCAGGGAAGAGCACAACAATAATACCAACATGGGCCAGTGAAGCAACATCCTCCACAACTATACTGAAGAACAAAAGGACAGCAACTTGTCTGTTCCCCTCCCCCAATTCCCCAATAAAATCTTTAAAAAGAAAAAAAAAAAACATCCAGAAAAATGTTTACTATATTCTAAAAATGATCTCATAGAAATATGACAAGCAAACTGTATTCTATAAGAAAGAGAATTTCCATAGCATATTTTACCCACACTTGGTAAATTTTTGCTTTTCTGGTAAAGTGGGAATGAAAAATCCTTTTGCTTCAAATATCACCTGCAGTCATTCAACCTTACAAACCTAATTCCTGGATAAGATGTATTTATTCAGCTTTCCAGCATAGTGAGCTAAGTTAGGATTAAGAGTTCTACAGAAACTGCAACGACACACAAAAAAGTATGCTTCCTGGCACTTGTTCTCCTCCTGGGCTTATCCACTCTGGCATTTTGGGAATATATTGTCTTTCTTTTAATAAATCCTTGGCCTGCTTGACTTTGTTCAAGGGGAGTTGTTCCTACATCCTGGAATGCCTTCCTGTGATGACAGAAAGACCCACTCTACAATAACACACACACATGGTGAGAGGGTGAGAGGCAAATAATTAATTTTTTAGCCCCCCAACCCCCAGTTTCAAGGAGCCTATAAGGATAATCACAGGCTGAGGCACTGCTGGCTCCTGGAAACTACTGCAGCTGGGAGCACGTGGCCATCTGCCAGCAGAGGTGATCTGCTTAATAAATCGAAGCATTCACAGAATGACAGCCAGAATGAAGAAACAAAGAAACATGTCCCAAGTAAAATATCAGAAGAAAATTCTAGAAATGGAACTAAATGAAACAGAGGTATCCAAACTTTCAGAGACAGAGTTTAGAACACTGATGATAAAAATGTTTAAGGAACTTAGCGAGGCATAAAGAAGGATAGGGAAACCATAAAAAACAACCAGTGAGAACTAAAGAATAGAATAACTGAAAGAAGAACACATTTGAAGGAATCAAAAGTAGATTATATGAAGCAGAGGAGCGGATCAGTGAATTAGAAGACAAAATAGCAGAAATCACCTAGTTGGAAAAACAAAAAGAAAAAAGAATTAGAAAGAATGAAAATAGTTTAAGAGACCTCTGGGACAACATGAAACACAACAAGCTTAACATCATAGGAATACCAGAAGGAGAAAAGAAGCAGCAAGGGATTGAGAATGTATTTAAAGAAATAATGACTGAAAACTTCCATACTCTGGTAAAGGAAATCGACATACAAGCCCAGGATGTGCAGAGAGTTCCAAATAGGCTGAATCCAAACAGACCCACACCAAGACACATCATACTTAAAATGGCAAAGCATAAAGAGAAAGACAGAATCCTAAAAACAGCAAGAGAAAGGCAGCAGGTTACATACAAAAGAACTCCTATATAAGACTAAAAGCTGACTTGTTTACAGAAACTCTGCAGGCCAGAAGAGTGTGGCAGGAGATATTCAAAGTGATGCAAAATAAAGGCCTACAACCAAGATTGCTCTACCCAGTATGGCTATCACTTAAAATTGAAGGAGAGATCAAGAGCTTCTCAGAAAAAAATAAGCTTAAGGAGTTCATTACCACCAAGCCAGCATTGCAGAAAATGTCAAAAGGGCTTTTTTAAATAGAAGAAAGGGGAAAACAAGCTAACCCAGGAACACAAGAAATACAAAAAACAAAATAGCAATAAATATGCACCTATCAGTAATCACTTTGAATGTGAATGGGCTAAATACTCCAATCAAAAGACAGACAGTGGCTGGGCTGGGTGGATAAGAAAACAGGACCCATGCATATGCTGTCTACAGGAGACTCATCTCAGATCAAAAGACACACAGAGACTGAAAGTAAAGGGATGGAATAAGATATTTAACACAAATGCAAATGAGAAAAAAGCTGGTGTAAGAATACTTATTTCAGATAAAATAGACTTTAAAATGAAGACCACAATAAAAGACAAAGAAGGGCACTACAATATAGGAGCTCCTAAATATATAAAACAGATTTTGACAGACATAAAGACAGAGATCAATAGTAACACTATCATAGTAGGGCACTTCAACACCCCATGTCACCAATGGACAGATTCTCCAGACAGAAAATTAACACAGACACAGTGGGCCTTAAATGAAACTTTAGACCAGCTAGATTTAATTGATATTTTTAGAGCTTTTCACCCCAAAGCTACAGAATATACATTCCTCTCAAGTGCACATGGAACATTTTCCAAGATAGAGCACATCTTAGGCCACAAAACAAGTCTCAACAAATTTAAGAAGATTGAAATCATATCAAGTGTCTTCTCTGACCACAATACTATGAAACTAGAATTCAATTATAAGAAGAAATCTGGAAAGCTTACAAATACATGGAGGCTAAATAACATGCTACTATTTAGGGAGTGGGTCAAAAATGAGATTAAGGAGGAAATCAAAAATTACCTCAAGACAAACGAAAATAATAACACCACGAACCAACATCGCTGGGACGCAGCAAAAGCAGTCCTAAGAGGGAGGTTCATAGCAGTGCAGGCCTCTCTAAAGAAGCAAGAACAATCTCAAATCTATCTTTACACCTAAGGGAACTCTAAAAAGAACAGCAAAACAAGCCTAAGGGGAGTATAAGGAAGGAAATTATAAAGACCAGAGCAGAAATAAATGAAATAGAGAACAAAAAACCAATACAGGGCCGCCGAGTGGCGGAGTGGTTAAGCACTGGCTTAGGAAGCCAGCGGCCCTGGTCCCACGTATGCGGGCCAGTGACATTACCCTCACAAAAAAAAAAAAAATACAAAAGATCAATGAAACCAAGAGCTGGTTTTTTAAAAAGATAAACAAAATTGACAAACCCTTAGCCAGACTCACCAAAAATAATGAGAGAGAGGACCAAAATTAATAAATCAGAAATTAAAGAGAAGTGACAAACAGATACCACAAAAATACAGAAAATTTTAAGAAAATACTACGAGCAAATATATGCTAACAAATTTGAAAATCTGGAAGAAATGGATGAATTTCTAGAGGCATACAATCTACCAAGTCTGAACCAAAAAGAAACAGAAACTCTGAACGGACTGATTACTGCCAAAGAAATTGAATCAGTAATCAACAATCTTCCAAAAAACAAAAGTCCTGGACCAGATGGCTTCACAGGTGAATTTTACAAAACATTCAAAAAAGAATTAACATATTCTCCTGAAACTATTCCAAAAAATACACAAGGACACAAGGAGGGAAGGCTCCCAAATTCTTTCTATGAAGCCACTATCACCCTGATTCCAAAGTCAGACAAAGATATTACAAAAAAGGAAAATTACAGGCCAATATCCCTAATGAACATAGATGTAAAAATCTCAACAAAATGCTAGCAAACCGAATTCAGCATCACATTAAAAAGATTATACACCACGATCAAGTGGGATTCATTCCTGGTATGCAAGGTTGGTTCAATATCTGCAGATCAATTACATAATACATCACATTAACAAAGTGAAAAATAAAAATCATATGATCCTATCAAAAGATGTACAAAAAGCATTTGACAAAATCCAGCAGCCATTTATGATAAAAAAAAAAACTCTTAGCAAAGTGGGAATAGTGGGATCATATCTCAACATAATAAAGGCCATATATGATAAGCCCACAGCAAACATCGTACTCAATGGGGAAAGGCTAAAAGCTTTCCCCTTAAATTAGGAACAAGACAAGGCTGCCCACTTTCACCACTTCTATTCAACATAGTTCTGGAAGTTCTCGCCACAGCAATTAGACAAGAAAATGAAACAAAAGGCATACAGATTGGAAAAGAGGAAGTAAAATTGTCATTATATGCAGATGACATGATACTATATATAGAAAATCCCAAAGACTCCACCTAAAACTGCTAGAACTGATAAATGAATTTGGTAAGGTAGAAGGATACAAAATTAATAGTCAGAAATCAGTTGTATTTGTATTCTCCAATAATAAACTATCAGAAGAATAAATCAGGAAATCAATCCCTTTTACAATTGCTTTAAAAACAATAAAATATTTAGGAATCAATTTAACTAAAGAAGTAAAAGACCTGTACTCAGACAATTATGAGACACTGAAGAGAGAAATCAAAGAAGATACAAATAAATGGAAATACATACCATGTTCATGGATAGGAAGAATTAATATAGTTAAAATGTCAATACTACCTAAGGCAATATGTAGATTCAATGCAATTCCAATCCAACTACCAAGGACATTTTTCTCAGAAATAGAACATAGAATCCTAAAATTTAGATGGAACCACAAAACACCCCAAATAGCCACGGCAAACTTGAGAAATAAGAACAAAGTGGGAGGCATCACACTACCTGACATCAAAACACACTACAAGGCTACAGTAATCAAAACAGTATGGTCCTGGCATTAAAACAGATACATAGACCAATAGAACAAAACTAGAGAGCCCAGAAGTAAACCCATCCCTATATGGTCATTTAATCTATGACATGGGAAGCAAGAATTTACATTGGAGTAAAGATAGTCTATTTAATAAATGGTGCTTGGAAAATTGGACTGACACGTCTAAAAAAATGAAAATGGACCACCTCCTTACACCATATACGAGAACAAACTCAAAATGGCTTAAAGACTTAAATGTAAGACCTGAAACCATAAAACTCCTAGAAGAAAACATGGGTAGTAAGTTTGCAGACATGACTTTGAGTAATATTTTTACTGATATATCCCCTCTGGCTAGGAAAATACGAGAAAAAATGAAATATGGGATTACATCAAACCTAAAAGTTTTTTCACAGCAAAGGAAATCATCAGTAAAACAAAAAGGCAGCCTACTGAATAGGAGAAGATATTTGCCAACAATATATCTGATAAGGGGTTAATATCCAAAATTTATAAACCACTCATGAAACTCAACACCAAAAATCCAATTAAAAAATGGGCACATGATATGAAGAGACATTTCTGTAAAGAGGAAATACAGATGGCCAACAGGCATATGAAAAATGTTCAACCTCACTAATCATCAGAGAAATGCAGCAAATAAAAACCACAATGAGATACCACCTCACTCCTGTGAAAATGGCCATCATCAATTAATCAACAAACAACAAGTACTGGCGAGGCTGTGGAGAAAAGGGAACCCTGGTGCACTGTTGGTGAGACTGCAGATTTGTGCAGACATTATGGAAATCAGTATGGAGGTATCTCAAAAAACTGGAAATGGAATTACCTTTTGACCCAGCAATTCTACTCTTGGGTATCTACCCAGAAGAATCCAAGATGCTAATTCGAAAAAATATATGCACCCCTATGTTTATTGCAGTGTTATTTACAATAGCCAAGACTTGGAAACAACCGAAATGACCATCGGTAGATGACTGGATTAAGAAATTGTGGTACATTTATACAATGGAGTATTATTCTTCTATAAAGAAAAATGAAATCATACCATTTGCAATGATATGGATGGACCTAGAGACTATTATGTTAAGTGAAATAAGTCAGTCAGAGAAAGACAAATACCATATGATCTCATTTATATGTGGAATCTAAAAAACTGAATGAAGCAAAGTAAACAGAAACAGTCTCATAGATACAGAGGAAAAACTGATGGTTGCTAGTTGGGAGGGCGTGGGGAAGAGGGTGAAGGGGAAGGGATTAGACAGCATAAATAGATAACTGCAATATTGCCACAAGGATATGAAAGAGAGTTCGGGAATATAATAATGTAAATATTTTGTGGGGTGTCAAATGGTCACATGTCTTGTTAGGGAGACCACTTCATGGATGGAGTAGAGGCTTGATCACTGCACTGTATACCTGAAACTGATGTTGTGTAATATTGAATGCCAACTGTAATTGAATATATAGATAGTCGTGGGATGTGGAGTACACTGTGGAAAAGGAGTCAAGGGAATTGTAATAGATATGTATGATATGCGGCAAGGAGTGTGGTGGCCAATTGGGGAAGGGGAGTTGTCACTTTGAGTGGTAAAAAGTATAACTATTGCACTGTGTTTTACACCTGAAACTAATTTAAAAACAAAAAAATGTTTATTTCACAATAAAAGAATTTTTTTAAAAAGTATGCTTCCTTATCCTTATAGCAATCTTGCAATGACATGTAGTGGTTATTCATATGACACTTGAGAACCTAATTTCTAAAAATGGTGAAGCACTAATTTTGGGCCCAGTGTGCACAGTGCATATTAACAGGTTGTCTTCACCCCTCAATAACTCTGATCCCATTCCATTTCAGTTGTACATTAGGCATCTGGGTTATGGCAAACACCATTTGTGTGAGAGCACACAAGTGTTTGGAGGGCATCTACAATACATGTCTTTACAAAAAAGATGAAAAGCCTGGTAGAAAATCATGTAAACTTGTTTCCTGAAGACATAGTAGGGCAGCAGACAATGCATAAAAACCCTCTTGTCTTTCATTCTGTTGTAGTACATTAAATACAATTTGAAGAGCCACATGCCTTTCAGTGCCAATCAATAACCTGAAAAAGAGGCGTTGCTGTTGACAACTGGAAACTTTGGGGTCCTGAGTTGCAGAAGCTGTCTGTTAAAGGTTCCAAATGTTGTCTTCCACACATCAATGAAGCATATTAATCTATTCCATATTGTTTGACAAAGCTGGGTAATTATCTTCTCATTTCCACAGTGTTTTCATAGGAATCATTTATTAAGTGACAATGTTTAGTGGAAAACAATTAGTAAACTTTCTGACTATAGCTTTAAAGAGCATATCTAGTACATAAAAAGCTCACATTCTTTCAGTCAGTGGTTTCCAGCACTTGGATAATCACCAAATAGGTAATTCACATGTAATTTTACTGATTATCATTATTATTAATTTAATGGAGGCATTTAAAAAAATCTATTATTATGTTGTAAAGGAAAGAATGTATGAACACCCAAAAGTACAAGTACATAATTTCAGAACATAACAGAGTTTTTATTTTTTTTGAGGGCAGTGTCACTGGCCCTCATATGTGGGACCCGAACCAGGGCTGCTGCCTTCGCAAGCCAGCACCCAACCAGGCGCCACTCGGTCTGTCCATAACAGACTTTTAAATAAAGTAACCTCAGCTTCATGAAAAACTCCCTCCATAATCCTCACATCACATTCGCATTACATCACAGGTTGATGAAAGACAATGCTTGTTATCCTCCACAGATCAGAGTTTGGAAAATACTGCTTTGCATGTTACTTTAGAAAAAGCAAACAAGCCTTTTAATGTTTGGTGAAAATTAAGGTTTATAATTTCTGTAGTGCAGTTATATCCCTGAAACAGTGACTTACCTGCTGCTGCCAACATCAATGACAGATTTTGACACAAGCTGGGAAGGAGACATCTGTGTGACTACTGGCCTGGCACACACATTCACTTGGTGGCTGAGTGCCAATATTTTATCTGGATGGTTAGCTACAGACTGAAATGTTTCTACTTAAACAGTTCCTGAATGGGATTCTGAAAGCAACATAATTCCTATGGATTTGATCTCCTTATCCTCTTGACCCCATCTTCTCATCCACCCCATTGCCAAATGCTCTCTTCAGTTCCCCAGAAAGGCTCTTTCCTCAGTGGAGAATCAGCGAAACAAAAAGTGGGTCACTAGAGGTACAATGTTTGAGTGCCTGACAGACAGGTGATACATGAGTGAGACTTAATAATACAACCTAGATTTCTAAGAAACATTATGTATGTGTGGATTTTCCTGTAGACCAAATCATTTTACTTTACAAGTGAAAAGAGTTCCTCTTCTTCACCCAGGAACTACAGCCCTCCCAGACTTCTCCAAACAGTCTTCTTTGAAGACTTTCCTTGCCCTTCTCTATGTTCCTCACAAAAATGGGAAAAATCAAATAAAGTCAAATAAGGTGAGGCTAGACATGAAATTAGGCCTCACAATATAAGTCAGGAACTCCTGAATGCTTTTCAGAAATGGGTTATAGCTTTAGCTTTACACATGCTAGCAAATAATTCAAAGGCAGAAGCACAATCAGTTATGATTCAGTGTTTTTGTGCTCATAAACAAACCAGTTGCAAAGAAGAACATGTTCATGGCTGGGACCGACGTGAGAGAAAAATTTCTCCTGTGGGTCCTCATAAAGACAAAATTGTGTAATGTAGTGAAGAATCATTAACAACAGCCTCATGGTAAACACAGTGGGTTTCAAAGATCTATTCCTTCTAACATCACTCAGCATAAGCTTATTGCAAAATGCCCCTCTACAATTTAGTGAAAACATTCCCATGGGGATGAGAACAGTGTTCCAGGATTTCTGCCTCTCTGGCTTAGATGGGGGTAGATTTAAAAGTAGCTAGCTGAATGGACTATCTTTCATAAATACAGTTTCTCCCAGTTGAGTTTTTGATAAGTATTGAATGGTAGTGACTTGAAGCTTATAGACACTGACAAGTACCTGGAATGAAACTATTCTGTTTTTCTGGTTAAGTGCAAAGCCATATGTTTTAACAGCTCCTCAACCCACATGTCTGATTGACATTTTCTCATGAAACTTGGTGAGTCTGACGGGAACAAATGCTTGAAGAGAAAGATACTCCATCTGCACATGGAGATAAACAAGGGAATATCTATGGGTAGCGCCAAGATAATTTTCAAAAAGTAATTACTTTTCTTGCTCAGAAGTAAAAAGATGATCAAAGTGCCAAAGATCAGTGCCACATAAGAGCGTAACAATTTCAGGGTAGATTAATTTTAATCTTTTAAGAAAATGCCATGCTCACTTGTAGGAACCAAATATTGTTCTACTCTGGTACCACCACCTGCCTCCAAAGATATTTTATTTCAACCTATTCCAAAGGAAGGAGAGTGCTACTCAAAATCAAGCCTATTTTTTTTGTCCTTTTGGCTAATGAATGGTATATTCATTGTGATAAGAAAATGAAAGACCAGAAAAATGGTTTTTATTTTTCTTATACAGGTTTGCTTGTGAAAAACTGGAAAGTAGAGATAAGATCAGATGTTCCTCTTCTGGGAGAAACTCCAGCCATTCCTCTCTTCTTTACTCCCTTCTAACTCTTTCTCCCATACACGTGACGTAAGAGGATCTGAGACTGCTAGTCAGAAGTGCTGCATCCATAAAAATCCTCCATAAAAACAGTCAGCAGGTGGGCTGGCTGAGTGGCACGTTGGTTAGGAGTTGGTTTGGGATGCCAGCTCTGAGCATTAGGGCCTGGGTTAGGATCCCACATGAGAGCCAGTAATGCTATGCCCTCTACAAGCTAGGATAGTGAACAACAGCTCGACCTGGAGCTGGGCTGCCATGAGTTGCTGGCGACAGTGTAGGCTGCAGTGGGGCTGGCAGGCAGCTGGCATAAGCTTTCGTGAGCTGCCATGAGCTGCCGTGAGTGGCCTTCCAATAGCCAGCAACTGACTGCTTCAGTCAGGATGAGTACAATGATAATACCAACATGAGCCAGTGAAGTGACGTCCTCCACAACTAGACTGAAGAACAAAAGGACAGCAACTGGTCTATTCCCCTTCCCTGATTCTCCAACGCTGTTCCCCTCTCCCGATTCCCCAATAAAATCTAAAAAAAAAAAAAAAAAGCCAGCAGGTTACACTGGCTATTCTCATGTTTTAAGGAGAAAGAATTTTGCAATTCCTACTGTCACTAAAATGGCCAAAGGAGCTGTCCCTTGGTCCAGCCTAAGTTATCAATGCTCCATCTAGGAATTTGGAACAAAAGTCTTTGCTATGGACTGGCCCTGTACATATTCACTGCCCACACAGGCCTTGAAGTGACACTGATCAAAAGTGATCTATATGGATATATATGGCAAACTTGGCAAACTATAATCATAATATTGTATGACAGTGGTCAACAGGGGAATACTAGTGTCTTGGACTTGTTCCTTGAGAAAATGCAAGTTTGAAATTAATGTATCCAAAAAGAAATTAGCAAATATTTTAAGTGAATCACTGAAGGGTTAATATTATCTATAAATGGAGGGGAATAAATTGTTGTCCTTAATAAAAATGGAAGGATGGAAAAGTGACTGAATACCATCAGATGAGCTCTGCTCAGAGAGTTGATAAAGTTAGTCTAATTGACCAGACCGTTAGGGAACATGATAGCCTGGGCAGAAAAACCTACACTCTACTGAGGTTGTATAATTTAGTACCCCCAAGTATTAGAAGAATAATTTATACTTAACAAGGGAGAACAGAGGATGTGTATACAGATACAACCTAATATTTCTGGAAAAATATATAAGAAAATGGCACCAGTAAGGGAAAGGAGGGGACTTCTGGCTAATGATGTTATTTTGTTAGTGATATTTAGTATTTTTAACATTTATATCTATTATCTCTAATTATTTTTAAATATTTTACACTGGAATTTAAATTTGAGTTTAAAAATAATTTTGATTTCCTTTTTCAAATATTAATGTCACCTAACCTCACTATCTATTTTTTTTTTTTTTTTTTATAATTAGTTTCAGGTGTAACCTAACCTCACTATCAATCCAGGGTTTCATGGTTTTTATTTGCATTGCTGTTATTGTTTGTGTTTATTTTATTTTGATATACAATCTTTATCAATCTAGAGAGTAGGGAGCCAAATTCCAAATTTCCTAGCACAGAAGTTGGAAAGAATCAGCTTATTCTTAGTGACAATCTATCATTGAAAAGGAAAATACAAGTTTTCCCTTCTCAGTACCCAAGGCAGTTTTACAAAGTCTGCCCTGCCCTCCAACTTTCCAGGGCTTCGGGACCACCACCTCAGGTCTTCAGCAACCATTTTCTTAGCCCTCACTGGGTCACAGAGTATATTCAGTTTGGTGGGACATGTAGGAGAAAGCACTGTTCATGTTCAGGCAACATTGCAGACTATGGGCTGGGCTGGAGAAACAGTGAAAAGACTAATGAAAAGTACCCTTTGTGGGACAGAAAAGAAGGGACATTTTTTAGTTGAAGATATTTTACAATGTGAATGTACACACAGGGCACTATGGTATGAGACAGTCTTTCTTTACATTCTAAGAAAACCCCCAAATTTATATAACTATGTAAGTTAAGGTGTATATATGCATATCTATGTATGTATATGAATCTAAATAATATAGTATATATATATCAGCAACATTGTCTACTTTTGATGTGGTCATCATGATTGCTTCAAATGTTCATTCTCTCTGTCTTTACACTTGCTACAGGAATATGTCATTTACCTTTTCTTCATCTATCTCATTTTCTAAGTGACTAGAACATTTGATCCATGGGTAAAAACCTAAAAGAATAGAGAAATAGCTGCAAATTTTCAACTCACAAGCACTAGGCTAGTTTGCAATCATTTCATCAATGACAGTTAGTTACAGTCACTTACCACATACTAAAGGTAGGCCTTTTCATGAAAAGAATCATGCACAATGCCTGAATCTCTAGTGATAGCTCCACTCACTTATTTTACCACCCAGAAAACAATTTGGAATGCAAGTATGAGTGACTTTACAGGAATCACATTACATCTGCCTATTTAAAGACTTCAGAACTAAGTTCAGACTGGAACTGTATATAGAGTTTCCCTCTCTGGAAAGACCACTGGACACCATTTCTTTCCTGGCTCTTTGGCATGCTATTGGTACAAGTCACTAAACTTTGCTGACCACAAAAAGCAAATTTTGGGTAGGCTGAGTGGTGCAGTGGCTGAGAGCTGGCTTGGGACATCAGCAGCCCCAGTTCGGGTCTCACATATGAGGGCCAGTGACACTGCCCTCAAAAAAAAAAAAAAGCGAATTTTAAGCCTCTACCCTGTACCTTTAATTTTTTTATTTGAAAAAGTTGACTAGCCATAACAATAAGCTTGTAGAAACAAGTTCTATGTCAGCGCACATTGCTTACACATGATGGAGAGAGAGGCACGATTATGTTCCAAAGGAAACTGACTGGACTGGTAGAGCACAGTGCTGCCACAGGAGCCTCTCCATTTAACTGAAGTGCAATGAGAAAATCCCATTAGTGTGTATCCACTGCTAATGGGAAGGCTAATCATTTGATGTCCCAACCCACCAGCACAGAAGGAGGAATCTTTTTCACTGCAGGAGCCCTCCTGTTCCTGATTCACTCAGTTATTCACTATAACTGTTACAAAGCATCCATAAAAATTAAAGCGGGTTCACTAAAAAATACATGTCATGGGGAAATTATTCCTGAAAAAAAAAAAAAAACCCTCAATAAGCAATGGATGGAATTAAATTTGTCCAAAGTTTATTTTATGTATCATAGATGTAAATGGTCAAAATGGTATTAATCAGAGTATTTTTTGTTCAAGATTTATGCCATGTATAAAAATGTGGTATAAAAAAGTTTTTCTCTCACCCAAAGTAAAAATACTCTAAAATTTGTCAATTAAATGTCAACACATAACCAGCTAGAAGTCTTCTACAGATCCACAGAGGAGATTCATGTTGGAAGAATTCCCCTCAGCTCATCAACTCTGCTTCTCCTGATGCTCTCAAGGGAGAATTTTACCTTTTTTAAAAAGCATGTTAGGAAAAGATCTAAATATAGAGTGGTTACACAGAGTAACCAACATAGACCAGTTACAGGGATTACCCCTGGTGATAGGGTAGTATACTTGGAGGTGAGGAGGGAATGCAGGAAAGTTGCCTCCAGAGACTTGTGCTTGATCACTACGACTTGGAAATTTTTTTTATTAGATATATTCTTGTATTATTTATATAACTGAAAGTAAATTCAATGAATATGTATATATGACATGAACATATGTAGATAAATGTAGGAAGGAAAGAAAGAAGGGAAAGAAAGGGAGAAAAAGTGGGAACACACACTTCAGGCTGAAAAACCAGGATGAAAGAATCAGGCAGAATTCTGAACTACTGGGTTGTCGGAAAAGTCAAGATGTATCTTTTCTATGTTTTTCGTTGCAAAAATGCGTCATGACTTTCCTGACAACCCAATAGAATAAGTGCTGATATTACATCCAATTTTGATGAAAACTGTAATACCATTACACATTTGTCCACATAGATAAATAGAATATGAAAGACAGTCTTGTCTAATTATGGTCACTTTGTTCAAATAACCTCTTTGGACAGGTGTTTGGCTTCCTTTTTTTTTTTTTTTGAGGGCAGTGTCACTGGCCCTCATATGTGGGACCTGAACCGGGGCCGTTGGCTTTCCAAGCCAGCACTTAACCACCATGCCACTCGGCTGGTCCTCGGCTTCCTTTATTTTCTCTCCCAATTTCTTTAATTACCTCCCCTGCTTTAACATCTCTCCTAATCCAAGGGATCTTTTTTTAAAACTGAATTCTTCATTACCCTGAATGAGTCATCACTTTACAGCCATCTGGACCACACTTTACTATTTATTTCTCACTTACTTACAGTTTATGTATCTCTCCAACATTAATGAATATAAAGGAACTGCCCCCTAGGACTAAATGCCTGCTATGGCTGTACAGTGGGATGAGGAACTAGTTTCTGGAAATCCCTTTGCTTAGATAAGGATCCAGGTTTCAAACGTCTTTTGAATGTGGATGCCTTTTCTCTCCCTCAAGGCTTATTCAAGGCTTTATAGTTGCCTTTCAACTAAGAACTAAATTCAATATGCCTTTTAGAGTTAGGTTCAGGACCCTCTGGTTTAAAGGCCAAATTATCTGGGCTGGCCAAGTGGCTCAGTTGGTTAAGAGTTGGCTTGGGAGCACGAGCTCTGAGCAACATGGCCGCCAGTTCAATTCCCACATGGGCCAGTGGGGCTGCACCCTCTACAGCTAAGATGGTAGCCAGCAGTCAGCATGAGTGCCTGGCAGCAGGCGTGAGCTGCCGTGAGCCGTAATGAGCAGCCGTCCAATGGCCTGCTACCTATCTGCCTCATCCAGGGATGAGCACAATGATCACAATACCAACATGGGCCAGTGAAGCATTAGATTGAAGAACAAAAGGACAGCAACTTGTCTGTTCCCCTTCCCCAGTTCCCCAATAAAATCTTTAAAAATAATAATAATGAAGGAATAAAGTTAAAAAAAAATAAAAGCCAAACTATCTTTTCCTATGTTTACATATATTATATCCTGCTTCTAAATCTTATTTCTAAACTCTTAGATTCAGAGGTACTAACTTTAAAGGACACTTTCTTGTTCATTTAGAAGACATTTTGGAGGTTACTTTATTTGACCAAGAATTATATCCACAATAAAATAAAGACAAAAAGAAATGTTTTTCTTGTTTTTCCCTCAGGGATTCATTAAAATGTTCTATAGATAGGGACACAGTGAATCCAAAATATTCATGAATATAACATCCTCAGAGCTCCATACAATTTAAATGAAACATTCTAGTAATAAGACCTTTAACATTTACTAAGTACTTAATACTATACGCCAGGCCCTGGGCCATGGGGTGGTGGGGCAAGGACTCCACAAAACCAATTACAACCACAAGAACATTTCCAGGTGGGTTTTAGGTAAAGTAAGCAAAAGGAATGAGCTTTCTGAAACTTGCCATATTAGAAGAGAACATGAATGTTAAGATTCACCTTGCCATTTTTGCATGGCAGCCCTTCTAGCTATCACAAATATTCCATTAACTAGTCTCCCTCTTTACTGCCTTTATAACCAATCTGCTTTAACATAGATTATCTAGAGCTTTTAAAAGACAAAAACAAAAACAAAAAAACCCAAATCAGTATCATGTTTCTTCTCTACTTTTAGATGTTTCTTCCCTATCAATTAACTTTATTTTATACCTCTTTAAAACTTTCATTAAATACTTTTTAGGACCAAAGAAGGGTATAAATGAATTAAATATTCTTGATTTGCAATCTCTTGATATACAGTCATTACCTCAGTCTTACACTTCCGTCTTTGTGGTTGTTATATCTAGAAGTTTTGGGTGCTCATTGTTCTGTAGAATTAGATAAATTAAAACAGAATAGTATAAAATAAATCAAATTCAGCAGAGTCTACTAATCAATCAAGATATAGAGCCCTGAAAACAAATTCCAAAGAGGTTTCAATTCCTTCCAAGCTACTGAGACTTCTTTAAAAGGTTAGTGTTTGGCTGCAACTGTAATTTGGCAGCTTAAAATTTTCTTCTTCTTACATGTTGTTAATCTACATGGGAACCCTCTTTTAGAAAATATTGCAGTGAAATTGAATGAACATTAAATGTCAGATATGAGAGCATAAATCTCTACTCTTCTATTGACATAGCTTTGTAACAAACAGAAAATTCCACAATGGAAAAAGAAAACTACTTTTCAAGTCTATTGCAGACAAAACCATCAATGTCAGTTATGGTCCACAAAATCCAATTTAGGATTTGTTTGAGAGGAACATATCTTCTCCTCCTCAGAAAAAGATGGAAATCACCCCCTCCACCCCATCCCCTCATTTGTGATGCATGACAATGGCTGAAGCAGTAATACATATTAATAAAGCACATGCACATGCATGTTGCCACACATTGCAGGGAAATCTCTTACCAGAAAGGGGCCATAAGTTTATCCAGAAACTTTTAGCCAGGTCTTTTTTTAGAATGGAACTCTTCATCTGCCCAGGCTAGGAAATTACAGCCTTGATGTTAATTATAACTATTGAAGTACTACCTGAAAAATTAATTTTAAGCTGTGCAAACAGTTAGGTAGACAGACCAGGGAGAAAGTGCCATTGATATAGACAGGAAGTTCCTCTAGAGTCCAATGAGACCATCTGTGTCTTTTGCTGAGATTTTTCCTTTGGTTACATTTGAGCTGTAACATCCACTAGTGGCAAATGTTTTACTTCAAAAAGGAACACCAGAGAAGGACAAAATAAAGTATGTTTTCTTTGTGACTGTGTTTATTAGTATGTATGCTCAAATGCATCAAACTAATGAGGCAGTGTCATCAAATGGAACAGCTGTATTGAGTATTCCAGAAATTTCAGTACATTGGAAGGATAAAATAACAACAACAAAAAGCTATTAATTAAATACAAGTAGTCATAAAGTAGTAATGAAGACAGTCAAGCAATATGTTGACTTCACTAATAACTATTACTGCATGTAGTGTCAAGGGTAGAATTTTAAGATATTCATTTTTTCCCCCTACACATAAATTACTCAAAGCTACCTTCCAAACATGGCACACAGTATAAAAACATTTTATATTACCAAGTGTGATCTCACCACGTTTAAATTCTCCATTTTATTTAGAAACAGATCAAAACATTAACTTCTAATATCATAAATATGATACTCAACTCATTTGTTTAATCTTAAGGTTAAAATAAATGATATCACCATTTTGCACATTTAAATGAAAATCTAATGAAAAATAATAAAATCTGGAGAAAATATAGACAAAATCCTTAATCTTCATGCTACTTTTTACTACAGTCATATCCAGAATATAAGGCAGCAGCATCTATTGGAATAGCTTTATTGAATACCCAGAATATGATAGTAATAAAATTAAACTCATAGTTAAATCATGCCATGAGCATTCTAAAAATAAGCAGAAATGAAAACTGTGTAATTAGAAATGGGAAACCAGAAATATCTAATCCTTCTTGGCATTGTTGCTTAATGTATTCCATTATTAGCTGAATTTTTTGTTTCAATAATCCTAGAATTCCCTCTGGTCTCCATTAATGCAGCCTATCCAGTATAACATTAGATACAGCTCAATAAAACCCCAATTCCAAAACTCTTCAAATCTACCAAAGGGGTATGAAATAAGAAGTATTTCTTTTCATTTCACAGACTTGAAATTTTATAGAATTTCACCTACATGCTGGAAGCCTCTTTCAATTGAACTTTCACTGATATTGACAGAGTAAGTTGAATGTTATTTCTCCAGAAACTCTATGTATTGATACTGCCTGAATATTTAAAGAAAAAAATAACCCATTTACCCCTTATACAATAGAATGCACTGCCTCAGACCCTCTAAACAATATGTTAATCTTCAGTTTTATCATGTCTCCTCCCCCCCACCCCACCCCCGCCCATCAGTTAAGTATGGCTACGACTAAATAAAACTGTAAAGCTGGTAGCTCACAGAGTACCTCCTCCCAAATTCCTCTTCTGTGTTTCACTTTGTCCTTCCACTACTATCCCAGCCTCCTCCGAACCTCTTGTGTCCTCATATTCTTTCCTGAATTTAAGAGCCTCCTCATTCCAGCTTCTATATCCGTTTGTTAATTCAGTCAGTATTTATTAAACATCGACTATGTGCCAGGCACTAGACACTGGAGTATGTTTTCCCTTCCCTTCTTTCACACACAAAAGTAGCAGTCTGTTCTGTGTTCTATTCTCTCAGGGTCCTGTTCCTATTATTCTGATAAAGGTACACATGCTAAAATATTGATGGGTAATATGCTACCTTTCAAGTCCTATACAGTACTCAAAATTGATGTACTGAATTTTAAGCAGCCTAGTAATTAAGTTGAAATCTTTCCTGGAATTTTCTGGGCCACAGGGTGTTACTTATGATATAGGCGCAAACAGAAGACTTAACTACAGTGAAACGGGTTCATGTGAGAGACAGTAGAACTAATATTAGGCTGGCTTATAGGAGTGAGGTAAACACTCTGAGGACTGACAGCTGCGGGGAAAAGTAGAAGGGAAAAAGATCTTTCAGAATGTTTCAGGTGAGTACAGTAACTGCAACTGTTACTTCTCACCTGCATTTTGACAAGCAGACTCCTTACTGGAGTGACTGCTTCCAGTTTTGCTCCTTTTTAATGTATTCTTGACACTGGAGTGATTTTTCTGAAATATTATATTTGTTAACTATTGCTACATAGAAGAATTACTTCAAAACCAAGTGATTTAAATTTTATTTTCTCCCAGTTTCTGTAGGTCACGAACCTAGGAGTGACTTAGCTGGGTCTGCTAGTTCAGAGTCCTTTATAAGGCCACTATCAAGGTGTCAGCTGGGACTGCAGAAATCTCAAGGCTCAGTTGAGGGAGGCTCTGCTTGCACACTCACTCACATGGTTATTGAAGGGACTTGGTACTTCTTAGGCTACTGGACTAAGGGCCTCATCTCTGCTTTCAGTCCATCCTACAGCCATGTTGAGCTACTGGTAGTCATTCAGTTCCCCAAATGTACCCCGATTTCAGATCTATTCTGTTTGCGAATTCTGTTTCCATTCCCCGGAATATCACTTGCAGTGAAGTGTATGCATGTCTATAGTATTTAAAGTCAGGTCTGGAAGAGATTAGCAAGAGAATAAGTACAGACAGTCCTCCTTTCTTGTGATCTTGACCCACTTCCATCACCCCCTATCATCCATTATTTTGCATCCCATTGCAGCAAAACACTTCAAAAATTGTCTATAATCCTTGTTTCCAATCCCTCAAAATCATCCAGTCTTGAAACTACCTCAATCAATTTCTATCTCTATCATGTTGTTCACACCAGTGGTCAATTCTCCATTCTGATAATAATTATCAGGAGTATTTAACACAGTTAATCTCCCCCTTCTCTTTGCTGCACTCTCTTCATTTGGCCGGGATGCCACACTCATTTCCCTTCCACGTCATGAGATACTCCTTTTTGGATTCAATTGCAGGTTCCTTTTTTCAGAACAAGCCCTAGATGTGCTCTTTTTCTATTCTCTATTTATTCTCTTGATAATAATCTCTTCCAGATTCATTACTTCAATGCCATTTATATGCTAATGACTCACAATTTATATCTTTAAGCCAGACCTCCCTCCTGAACTCCAGAGCTATACAATCAACATCTTACTTTTCAGCTCCACTTAGATAGTATATCATACAGGGTCCAGGTAAGAAATAGAGGGCACACTAACTTTAGGAAATTTGAGGAGCATTTACTGACAAAGTGACTATTTACAAAGGTGTGGGCAGAGTAAGAGAACCAAGGTAGACAGCGCAGTGACAGAGTCAGTAGCAGCAGACCTGTTAAGACCCATAAGTTTGAAGTGATGAGGAAGAAGAAAATTATGTACATGAGACCAGCAGGAGAACAGTAGTAACATTTGGTCGGGTAACACAGAGAACTAGAGAAAAACTTCACTCTAAGGAAGCCAGGAAAACAGACCATGATCTCCTTCTCCTTCCTCCCTCCAGACTATGAGGTCCTCACTGGCTGAACACAATCAGAAGCTACAGGGCAAAGTGGTCCCACTGAAGAAATGAACATAGATCAGTCTCCTGGGGCAGAGAGCAGAACAGAGAAGAGTAAAGATTTTGGAGCTCAAAGGAAAGATATTCTACTTTCATGTGTAATAGGCATCTCAAAATTATCACTTGTAAAACTCAACAGTTTCCCCAAAAAATATCTTCAGAATGTTTCTTTCTTTCTCACAGGATGGCGACTTCATTCTTCCAGCTGCCTAACCAAAACTCTTGGGGTCTTGATTCCTCTATTTCTTGAAAAACTACAGCCAGTCTATCAGGAAATTACATGGTCTCCATGTTTGAAATATATCCAGAATCCTACAATTTCCCAAGCACCTTTACAAAACCATTACCTCTTGACTGAATTTCTGCAACAACAACAGAAAAGCAACAACAACACAAAATACTTTTGTGGTCAACTTTTATGAAACACCTCTGAAAATTCATCTATGTATGCATATGAATGTGGTCCCTAGTTCTGATGCTTATAGCAAAAATTACAACACTTCTATTTTCTGAATGATATTCCTATCCCTGTTCATGACTTTTTTTTAAAAAAACAACTACGGAGTTAACACAGGTGAGATATTAGGAACTGCCCTAATTATATATGTGTGGTTTCACACAAAGATTTGAAAAGGTCCAGAATAATTATTTGTCTACCCCAACAAGTTTGTAATGGTAAATGAGGAATTGGAGGTATATTACTAAAAATAAATTTAAATAATCCTCTTTTGTGAACCATGCTAAGCTTTGCCTTAAGAAATCTTGACTAGGACAGTAAAATATGTGGATATATTTTGAAACTGTTCCAGGCCCAGAAAAAAATGCCAGGATAATTAGTAAGTTTACAAACTGGCTGTGCTACCTTTTCTAAAGCAATACCATGAGCTTAACAAAACTCTTTCTTACCTTACTGATAGTTATTTTTGGAAAACAAGTTGCTCTAGATCTTTCAACAGAATTTTAAGTGAAATAGCTAATTTCTTCATAAGAAACAGTATGACTCCAAAGGGACACTAAATTGGAGGTCTGTAAAATAGAAGCAAAGCAAATATTATTCAGAAAATTGATCAATGGCTAAGATACATTTCACGTATTACATTGAATATACTCATATACTTAGCAGCTCTCTGTATGTTTAGTAAGCTTTTAAATTTTGTATTGAAGCTGAAACAGAGGTCAAGAAAGGAAATGGCCTTTAGAAGTCAGCTATCAGGATCAGTCCCCATTAGGTTTTAAGACAGAAATAAAAATACTGCATCCTAGGAAGATGCAGGGTTATGTCAGCTTACATCTTCACCATAATACATCAACTCTTTAAATTCATACATTCATTTAAAATGATCTTATAGATCCTTTATTCTGATCATATATTTGTTTTCTACTCATAATGTATCCAATTTAATTTACTTAAAATAAATGTATAAAATGCATGTCAAACCTCCACTTTTATGACTATAATTTTTGGGTTGAATTGTAATAAGATTATTGTTGGGGGCCAACTGAGTGGCTTGGTTGGTTAAAAGTTAGCTTACGGGCATGAGCTCTGAGCAACAGCGCCACCGGTTCGATTCCCACATGGGCCAGTGATGCTGTGCCTGAGCTGAGCTGCCGCTGAGCTGCCAACAGGTGGCAAAATGGCTCAGCTGGTGAGAGCACTGTGCTTCTAACAACAAGGCTGCCTGTTTGATGGTGGGCTTCACCCACCCACAACTGAGACTGAACTTGGTACCTTGAGCTGAGCTGCCACCCGGATGACTCAGTGGATAGGGCGTGCACTCTTAACCACAGGGCTGCAGGTTTGACTCACACATGGGATGGTGGCTATGCGCACCTGCAACTAAGACTGAACTTGGCACCTTGAGCTGAGCTGAGCTGCCGCCTGGATGGTTCAGTGTATAAAGCCAGCACTCTTAACAACAAGGCTGCTGGTTTGACTCCCACATGGGATTGTGGCTATGCCCACCCGCAACTAAGGTTGAACACAACACCTTGAGCTCAGAGGCCATGAGCTGCCCAAGGGAAGCCAGTTGGTGACTGGCGCCCTCCACAACAAAGATTGAAGAACAACAACTTGGCTGGTCCCCTCCCCCAATTTCCCAACACTGTTCCCTTCCCCCAATTCCCCAATTTAAAAACAAAAAACAAAAAACAAATTATCATTCCTTCCCTAAGCTGTCTAGAAATATAGTCAAATAATTAGCAGTTTATTTTATGCATGTTACAGATGTACTCATTATTATGAAAATAAGTACATTTTATTGACTGGTTGTTATCAGCCAGAGTGCAAACCATTAGCTCATTTAATAGTCCTAACAACCCAGTGAAATAGATATTAATACCCTGACTTATCCCCAAAAGTCTTGGTGATATCTACCAATAGGCTACTTGAGGAAAATGCTTATGGTTATGAAGGCATGATTGGAATGATGGTTTATGAATTATGAGGTTTCTATTACACCTCTTTCCCCCAAGGACTCTACTTGCTCAAGGGGTAGACACTATGTCTAATTGAGTGACAGGATGGTGAAATGTCCACATTTTAAGAAGTGAGCTACTACTGACAGATGCTCAGTAAGAGGACAGTTCAGAAGAGGGTAGAGTTCTCAGTCCCCTCAGGGAATGACGCCTTCATGTGGAATTCTAATTTCAGTTTCACGTTACTGAGGAAGAGGAGCAAAACCTGACAGCATAGGCCACAGAGGAGAATGAAGGTGAAACAGGGCTGTGAATCTTTCATTAACAGGATGTTCAGGGATGCCAGGGCAAGCTCTATAAAGCTGCTGTGGAAGTTGCATTTACAATAGATATGGAAGACACTCACTGCCATCGCTAACTTCAGGAGGTAAAAAGGCAGTTTCCAAAGTTGTAGCCAGTGGTGAGAAGGGAAATTATTTCCTCTGGAAAACCTATACCGATCTCTCTGAAAGCATTTTCATACTGTTAAACGACCTGGTTAATGGTATGGCTCATAGGTTCCAAAACTCAGTTTCTGAAACTAATTCAAAATGTGCAGTCAAGAAATGAGAGGAAAGGGAAAATCATAAGCAAAACTACGAAAGGTGTAATGATTTCAACTAATGTTAAATTCCCAGAGGAGATTAGAAAGTACAAATTGGTAGTTGCAAAATACTCATGGGGATGCGAAATACAGTATGGGGAATATAATCAATAATTGTAAAGACCATGTAGGATGTCCGACGGGTCCTGGACTTATCGGGGGGATCATTTCATAGATTATATAAATGCCTAACCACTGCACTATACACCTCAAACTAATATAAAAATATTAAATGTCAACTATAATGAAATATATATAGTCATGGGATGTAAAGTACAGCATAGGGAATAAAGTCAATGGTATTATAACATCTATATACGATGTCAGAGGGGTAGTAGACTGAGGGGGAGGGTATCACCTTGTGAGGGGTATAAATGTCTAATTACTATGTTGCTTTGTACACCTGAAACTAATAATAAAATTGCGGGGGACCAGCCTCCGCTGACCAGGGCTCAAGAAGGTGGACACAGAGTCGGCGGGGGAGGAAAATAAAGAAGGGAGATAGTGGAGACACCGGGGGAGTTAAAGAGAAAAAAAGGGTCACACTTTATTGCAATAACATGTCCTTTTTATAGGGACTTTTGACCATAATCCAATCACAAGTTTAAGTTCCACATAGTTTTGATGTATTTTTCTCTTAAGACCTTTAGTCCTTATAATTGCTCTCCTCAGGGCACATTGTGACCTTTTCTACGGTTAAGGATAATCTCATCTATGATAATCTCTTTATGACCCAGACTCAGTTTCTACATATCACCTGAAGAATGGTTACCATGATTACCTTGACTATCTAGTCCTAGATTCCAGTCGTAAGACTCACAGAGCATATATTTGAGCTAAAGCTTCAGAGTCTGTTGCTACAACAATGTATAAGGCAAAGAATCCAATTAAGGCTATAGAGTAACATAGCTCATGGTCAGCATGTTCTCCCTTATCAGAACTCTCATGGCCTGGAGACTTTTAGTCTCCAAGGAGACTTTTCACTGTGATTATCTTAGGCAAATGAGCTTAACGGATTATGTTATTATCAGTTACTCACAGCCAGGCTTTTTGGCTTATGTGGCCAGGGGTCTGGGCCTGTTTCCAAGGGGCTTGAGTCCCCTATTTCTTAGTCCTGGGGTCCCCACAGAACTACCGCCTGGCTTAGATTGTCTCCTCTCTTTTCTAGGAGATCTTACCCGTCGTTGGCTGCGTAGTTATCTCATTGGGGTACCACAAGAACTTGCCATAAATACAGTGAAAGTACTGTCTCCTACAGGATCTGATGTAGAGAAAAGGCACATGGGTTCACAGGCATGGAGACTATAACGGACCATGAAACCTTGTCATATATTGGGGTGCTGACGGCTCCCAACATAAAATAAAATTTTTAAAAATTCCCAGAGGAATCGGAGTTTCCGAAATATTTTGGGAAAGGTGAAAGTAACATAAAATCTCGTTTTCTAAGTAAACTTACTGAGTTTGACAATTTAGTGAAAATGTTCACTTAATTATGTTATCAGTGGATATATTGAAAATTTTTACAGAGTGCCATGTACAGTTGTTAGGCAGAAGAACTACTAAGAAGAAAGACATATCCCTGAAGTTAAGGAAACCAGTCGCCTTGGAGAGAATACCAAAACCCCTAAGCCACAGGAAGCTTTAAAATAGTGATGTAAGGGGGAAATCAGCACTTGCAGCCAAAACTACTGACACCCTCAAGATGTACACAAATAGAAACATTTACAAGCATAAAATAGAAACATTTACAAGGACAGCAAAACTGAGTTTTAAAAAATATATACCAATGTTTATTGATGCATAAATATTACCTGAGACTTATTTACAATCACAGTTGTCCTCAAAATTTAAATGGCTTGTCAGATGTTAAAGGAATTAGCCTTGGTCAGTTTAACTCTAGTATATTAACATTTCTTGGGCATCTGCATCTGATCAAATCATGCTAGGGACTAGAGGAACAAAGAGAAAGCATATCACTGGTCCACAAAGAATTCAGAATCCAATGGGAGAGAGGCAAATAAATCTGCAGTTATAGTACACTGTATCATAGCTGCCAGGACAGACATACACACACACACAAATTGTAGGAGCCAAAGTAAGGTACTCTACAACCACAAGGATAAGGAACCAGGAGAGTGTTCATAGCTCGATGCTTAAATGTCTTGATAATCAGAGCTGTCCAATGGAGGCATCCTTCAGCCCTCAAAACCCTTCAAGGCAGAGAGACCGATTATCAACACATTGTAGAAAAGTGATAAAAGATGAAACTAGGTAATAATCTAGACTTCCCAATTGGATATAATCTGGAATTTTCAACTCTGGATATAGCTTTCTATGCTGTTATATATAGGTTTATGAAAAGCAGGCTTTGTTGCCCCCTCTTTTAAGGTTCTTCAGCATAGACTTGCCCACAAAGGTTTTAAAGCTCTCCATCCTAGAACAATCAGCCAAGACAGCTGGGCCCCCCATCAGCAGACTTTCGGGTAGCTCCACAGCAGTCATCAGAATGGCCTTCCCTTTTGTAACATGACTATCCTAAAAATCAGAATTGTCAGCATCCTCATAAACTGTACATACTTCTCCAACCATATTTAGTTTTTGGAGGCACCTTACACTCTCCAACACTGGCTTTTCTGCCACCTCTCACACTGTGTGGTCTCTTTCTGCCTCTTCCCTCTGCCATGGTTTCATTAAACCACAATCCAAACTCCTCATTCTTCAGAAAGTCGTTCCAATTTATCACGTTGATTCATGGCCTTCCACAGCAAATACTGACTCAACACAGACATATGAAATCCTGAAAATGTAGATAGAAAAATATTTGTTTTTCTCAAAAGCAAAATTAGAAGAGCGAAATCTTTTCCCAAGCCTGTTCATCTCTAATAATAACAAAATTTCACATTGATTGAATGCTCTCTCTATGTCTAATACACTTCTTATACTTTATAGAAATAACCTCACTTAATCCTCACAATAAGTATGAGGCAAATACTATTAATATCACCATTTGACATAGAAAACAATGAGCTGAGTAACTTGCCCCAGACTGTTCATTTCATAAGCAACGGAGCTGGGTTTGAACCCAGGACATACAGGTTCAAAGAGTGTGTACTCAGCCATTATTCTACTCTTGCTCTCCAGTATTTCCCAGCTCTTACTGCTATGAGCACATAACCAAGGTGACTTGTTAACTACCTCTGCTTGTAGGAAATAAAGCTGAGAAGGTGGTGGAGGGGGAGTGCTTAGCTGCTAGATTAGCAAATACAGTCCCATAAATTATGTGCTCCTGCCAGTCCAGCCATGGGCATATTTGAAGAAAGGATAAACACCCGTGACAGATCCAGTCTGAGGCTACAACTTTAAGAGAATGAAGCAAAAGAACTGTAATCCATGAGAGACTGACACAAAATACTAACTAAGCATATAAGACATGTGGACCCTTTCTGATGTGGAGATATGGCAAGAAAAGTACGCAGACGACCACATGTGAAGGATTACTGCCTTTCTAAACTACATGGGATGTTCCATAGCAGTACATTTTGCCTGCATCGTTGTTAGGACTTATATATTGTAACAGTGATGCTATTTTATTGTATTACCACCCATCCATCTATTATTCCTCCCAAATTTTATAACTAGTAAAAATTCACATATCACTGAATTGTATGAAATTTGAGGAAAGAGTCCATGGTTTGTCCTTTTTTCATAGCTCCTAAGATTCCTGAAACAGTATTTTGATAACAATAAGCATTTACTATATACATGTTGAAATTACATCTGCTATTAAAACTTTAGATACCTTTCCTGGGGGAAAATATTGTCCCCAAAAGCTTCTGAAAGGAATTAGATTAAAGAGGAAATGGAAATGTGTACTTTAATCAAATTCACCAAAATGACATAGAGCAAAGAAGTGAAAAATATCAATAATGCTGAAGACAGTGGTGAAGAAAGTTTTTAATATTTGGAAAGGAAAATGTCGATGAAATAGAAACCAGAATTGTACACCTGAAACCTATGTAAATTTACTAATAATTATCACCCTAGTAAATTTTAATTAAAAAAAAAATGGATGGGAGATTTCAAAATGCATTTTAAATGGATACAAAAGAGACAGAACTTTATAAATGTAAATACAAAGTTGCCCTGGACACAAAATGACTTTTTATAAAGTTTTTAAGCTCTAACCTTTGGCACAAACTCAAACTAGAGCCTGGCTTTTGGTAGAGGATTTTTCTTGGCATCTATGCTGCTGTATTTTCATATTCTTTAGAGCCACCTGTTATATCATGCACCTGTCTACTCTTCGGTGATTTACTACAATCAAGAGTTTGCATGTTGTTTTCCAGCTGCCTGAGTTGATCTTCCTCTTTTCAAAATGGATAATTATGAAAAAAAAAAATTTTTTTTAAATATAGATTACGGGCGAGAGCAAGAAAGACAGAGAGAACACGAAAAAGAGACAGAGAAACTAGCCTGGATAAAATCATACTGCCTTAGTCTCCCCATGACTATTATCAATGTTAATATAAAAGTTCTGGTCTTCCCTCACCCCACTTTCCAACAATTATTGCTTTTTCACTCGCATCCTACAAGTTCAGAGGTAGCCAACCAATATACCTAGCCTCATACCGTATTAGTAACTTGTTCTCTGAAGAGAAAAATTGCAGCAGCCAGATAGGTTGTCAACAGAGCTTGGTAGGCTTTTGTTTCGTCATCACATAACAATTACAACATGCATCTCCAAGAACTTACTTTGCAGAATGAACTTCTTATCACTCCACAACAAGCACAGACTACTAATTGAGGGAACTAAGGCTCTTCTGGAAAACAATGGCCTTCTCTTTGCTTTGAAAATTATGTAAAATAAGAAAACAACAATTGCAAGTAAAGCTAAAAGTAAAATGTAGATTCTTTATATCATTTTGGCAAAGTATAGGCTTATTCATATTCTTTCTCTCTCTCCCTTTCTCTCTCTCCCCTTCTTAAAATCATTGGTAGCATTTGTTAAGAGTTTGTCTCTGGCAAGCTATAAAACTGCAATGTTATTAATGATTTGTTTTTAAATGTTATTTTTTTATAATCAAAATACATTATGATGCCAATGTGCATTTTAAAAAGAAATTTTAAACTGTTTTAATGTTCTTTCCGAAGGAGGAAAGAAAAACAAAAACTCATAGGTTACAAGTGGCTAAGATAAGGCAGGCCAACACATGGCCCCCAAAAGGCAGCAGAGTTCCAAAATGTTGATTTAGAGAAGGGGGTGGCATGCTTTATCTGTAAAGGTCCAGATAGTAAATAATTTAAGCTTTGTGGTTGATACAGTGTCTGCTGCAAATACTGAACTCAACCACAGCAACATCAAAGCAGCCACAGACAATACATTAAAAAATGGGAATGTCTGCATTCCTATAAAGCTTTATTTAGATGGCAGGACAGGTATGTCCTGCTAACCTCTGATTTAGAGGCAAGAAGACTGCTGAGAGAAACTGGACATTAGTGTCACCCTTACAGAGAGAGAGAGAGAGAGAGAGAGAGAGAGAGAGAGAGAGAGAGAGAAAGGGAGAGGGAGAGAGGGAGGGAGGGAGAGAGGGAGAGTAAGAGAGAGAGAGAGAGAGAGAAAGGGAGAGGGAGAGAGGGAAGGAGGGAGGGAGGGAGGGAGGGAGGGAGGGAGAGCGGGAGAGAGGGAGAGAGAGAAAGGGAGCGGGAGAGAGAGAGAGAGAGAGAGAGAGAAAGGGAGAGAGAGAGAGGGAAGGAGGGAGGGAGGGAGGGAGAGAGAGAGAGAGAGAGAGAGAGAGAGAGAGAGAGAGAGAGAGATTGTTCTCTGGCCCAAGTGAAAATAATAAAGGTAGAAAAGTGGCACATAGAGCTGTTGAGCTGCAGCTAATATTTAAATGCTATCTTTGGTATATTTCTTACATTTTACTTTATGTTATCCAGATAGGCAATAAAAATGCTTTACTTAAGGTCAAAAGTAAGTTATGTCTATGAAGAATCACCACCACAACAAAAAGTCAGTGGGCTCGGTATTTGTACATAATGTCATTTACCTTAAAATTGGGGGAAGGAGGGGGAACCTAGGAAGAGCCTAACAAAGTTCACTGCAACTATATTTGTTAACATTTCTGAAAAAAAATATTTTCAGTTATAAGGAGATAACCAATTCTGTAATATAAGCTAAAATATTTAACATAGCCCCAGCAAACTATTGAGTAGCACAAAGAAACCATACACACACACACAAACACAGCATCATCATCATCATCATCAATGAAATTTATATAATTTCAATTATGAGAATGAGGATAATGGTGATGACAGCCATCAGTACCAGTACTTGCCTATTGTATGTTAGGAATTATGATAGTTTTATAAAAATTATACTCAGCTATAGCTGAGATTAGTCTGAACCCATACATACAACCTTTCCACACGTGATGGAGCCAAATTTTCTAGTTCTCCAACTTACAAAATAAAAGTTAATTCAGTTACAATACAGTTAAGTTTACATTTATGGAATTCTGACCCAACTTCCTTGCTACAGTGACAGCTCAGAAAAGCAAAATGTGATGTGCACCTACTCTCTAAAACCAAAACTCTTCAGCAGAGCAGTAATGCGGGTACAATACAGAGTCATGTAATCATAACCAGCCAACATTTCCCTCCTCTACTTACTAAGGGAAAGGAGGAAGTCAACCCATCCTTGAGTTAAGCTACTCAAGGAAGAGTAGGCTACTAAAAAATTCCAAATGAGACTTGTAAGCAAAATGGCATAGTAGGATGCCACCAGCCCTACTCATATGTACCCTCCACAATAATAATTTAGCAGCCATCCATGGTCAAATGTGCTTTTGTGAGAGCTTCCGGATCCAGGGAGAAGATTGTGAAACTCCAGTGAAGCCAAAGACTCAGGAGAGCCACTTTAAGAAAGCAGTACCGTGCCCACATGGTAGTCTCACTGACCATGGTCCTGGCTATAGACTCAGAAACAGCCCCAACCCCTGTGAACTCAGCTACAGCCTGTTTGTCCTTGGTTTTGCCATCAGCACCATATGCCAAGGGACCTAGTAATAGGCCCACGAATCTCAGTCCTAGCTGTGAACCCAGAAGCAGCTCATGACCTAGTTATAGTCCCTCTTAGCTGTGAGTCCAAGGTCTAAGTGGTAGACACACGTGTCCATATCCCTGAGGCAGACTCTCTGACCTTGGTTCAACTATGGATCCTGAAATGGCCCTGTAAATAGGCTCTAGCCCCTCTCAACCACAGGATGGGAACATTCCTGCCAACCCAGGGACCTGCCAAGAGACACACATATTCATGCCACCAAAGATAGGGCCACTGACCTTGTTTCAACTGCAGATTTTGAAGCAGCCCTGTGACCCAATTCCGGCCTCTTGCAGCTGCATCAGAGAGCAATCCTGCCCACCCAGGGATCCAGAGGGACAGACACCTATCTGTGCCCCTAATACTGGTCTCCCGACTTCAGTCTGTCTGCAGATCCTGACGCAACTTGTGACTCCACTCCAGCCCTGTCTAGTCATGGTCCAGAAACAGTCCTGCCTACACACAGAGTTAGTGGGAGAAACACTCCTCTGTGTCCTCAAAGGTAAATTCACTGACTTTGGTCCAACCAGCCCTGTGGCCTAGATCCAGCTCCACTCAGCCATGAGCAGCCAGAGGCACTTCTGTTCACCCAGGAATCTGGCAGGAGGCATGCCTGTCTGTGCCCCTTAAGGCAGGCCTACAGATCTCAGTCTAAGCCACAGACCCTGAAGCAGTCCTGTGACTCAGTTCCAAACCTTCTCTTTGCAGTCTGGGGTCAATCTAACCTACCCAGGAACCCACCCAATGACATGTCAGGAGCCCTCCTAGAGTCCCAGTGAGAACCACACCCATGCACACACCTGGTGACAGGCCCACCATCTGTGGACCCTGATGCTAATACTTAACCCAGCACTAGTCCTATATGACAAAGTGCTGGAGACAATTCCACATACCCAGGGGCCAGACAAAATCCACACCCACCTAAGATCCTGGTAACTGGCCCACCAACTGAGGACCTTAAGGTAGACCAAGCAGCAGACACATGACTTAGCTCCAACTTTGTTTGACTATAGTCATGGAGACAATATCATCAGTCTGAAGACCCAACAGGAGAAGGACTTCACATATAGAAAACAGTCTGTAAAGACTAAAAGAGATGTTTGCTCCTTCAAATCAGACACACTAATGCAAGACTACACAGATCATGAAGAATCAGGTAAACACGACACCAACAAAGAAAATGAATAAAGCTCTAGTAACCAACCCCTAAGAAGTGAAGACCTATGAATTGCCTGAAAAAGAATTCAAATAATCATCTTAAAGAAGCTCAGTGAAATGCAAGAAAAGACATATAGAAGATGGCTGCAGAGCTCAGTTCGTAAGATGCAATTCCCACATGGGCCAGTAAGCTGTGCCAGTAAGCTGCACCCTCTACAGCTAAGATTGTCAACAATGGATCAACCTAGAGCTGGGCTGCCGTGAGGGCTGCCATCCAGCGTGAGCTGTCATGGACTGCCATGGGCTGCCATGGGTTGCTGTGAGCTGCCGTGAGCTGCTGTGAGCTACCCTGAGTGGCCGGCTGATGGCCAGCAACCAACTACCTCAGCTGGGAAAAGGGCAATGATCATAATACTAACATGGGCCAGTGAGCGGTGTCCTCCACAACTAGACTAAGAACAACGGCTGGGGGGGCGGGGTGAGGGATGGGGAGGAAGAAAAGACATACAGACAACTAAACAAAATCAGGAAACAATGGATGAACAAAATTAGAAGTTTAATAAAGAAATAGTAACCATTAAAAAGAACCAAACAGAAATCCTGGAGCTGAATAAGAGTATTGAAAAATTCAAGAGAACTTCAACAGCCAACTCAATCATGCAGAAGAAGGAATCAGCAAACTCAAAGGCAGATCATTTAAAATTAGCAAGTTAGAGGAAGAGAAAGAAAAAAAAGCAACAATAGTACACAATGTAGAAAGGATAGCCTCTTCAATAAATGGTGTTAGGAAAACTAGATATCCGAATGAAAAACAATGAAATTGGACCTTTATCTTATACCATATGCTAAATTTACTTGAAATGGATTAAAGATGTAAATAAATATAAGACCTTAAGCTAAAATAAAGAAAAAGGAGACAGTAAAACTCATACCACAGAAAAATAAAGGATCATAAGAAACTACCATCAAAATTTTGCCAACAATTTGGGTAATCAAGAGAAAAATGAATAAACCTAGAAACAGAACTGCCAAGACTGAATCATGAAGAAACAGGAAATTGAACAAATCAATAATAAGTGAGGACATTGAAGCAGAAATAAAAAACCTCCTACTGAAGAAAAGCCCAGGATCAGATGGCTTCACAGGTGAGTTCTACCAAATATTTAAAGAATAATTAAAATCAGTCTTAAATACTCCCCAAAATTTGAAGAAGCGGGAACATTTCCAAACTCATTTCATGAAGCCAGCATTTCCTTTATACCTAAGCCAGGAGAGGACATGACAAGAAATAAAAATTACAGGCCTCTATCCCTGATGAACACAATTTTTCTCAACAAAATACTAATACAATTTAACCCACATTAAAAAGATCATAAAAGTAGGACAGTGATGTCAGACAGTGGAGGCATGAGGGGTGCTCCTTGACTTCTCCCCTTGAAATTATAAGTTGAACAAATAATTCAACAAATGATTCCCTATTCAACACACAAGCACATCTGCGAGATCTGTGCATCAAAACATCTGAAGGTGGGAGAATTGGGGCAAACATAAGAGAGGAAAGGAAGAAGTACAGAGACAGCCTGGAGGTCACTGAGGTCCTGGGAGATGCAGGGATTGACACTGCAGGTAAAGTTAAAGAAATAAAAGAATTCTACAAGAACATTCTGACTCCATCAGAAAGGGCAATATAAAAATAATGGGTAAAGGGCCGGCGGAGTGGCTCAGTTGGTTAAGAGCTCACTCAAGAGTGCAAGCTGAGCTCTGAGCAACAGTGGTTCGATGCCAGCCCGAGCTGAGTTGCCGTTGAGCTGCCAACAGGTGGCAGGATGGCTCAGCTGAAAAAATAAATAAATAAATAAATAAATAAATAAATAAATAAATAATCGGTAAACCAGAAGGAGAAGAGAGGGAGAAGGGAACAGAGAGTCTATTCAAATGAATAGTAAACAAGAACTTCCTAGAATCCAAGTAGCAAACAGAACACCTAATTGCCTCAATCCCAACAGGCCTTCTCCAAGGCACATTATATTGAAGCTGTCAAAAATTAAAGAAAGAATTCTAGCCAGAGAAAAGTAACCCATAAAGGACGCCATTAGATTATTTTCAGATTTTTCAGCAGAAACTCTACAAGCCAGGAAGGAATGGGATCAAATATTCAAACTATTGAAAAACAGAAATTATCAGCCAAGAATAATATATGCTGCAAAGTTATCCCTTAGTTATGAAGAAAGAATAAAGACCTTTCCAGATTTATAGAAGCTGAGGGAATTTTCCACCACAGGCCTGTATTACAGGAAACACTCAAGGAGGTTATGCTACCTGAAATAAAAAGACAAAAGAATATAAAACTATGAGTAATATTAACAGACATACAGAATCAGGAAATAATGACCACTATTAAGAATAGAACACTATACACTTAAACATAACATAAAGGGTAAAGAAGATAAAAACATAAAAAAAAGAAAAAGAGAAGAAGACAATTTGCTACTGCAACTCAGAAATCAACTCACAGCATAAACAGTGATAATTTGTGACAATAAAAACATAAAAGGGAGGGGGTAAAGGTATGAATTTGCAAAGGAGAATGGAAATAAGATGCCTGTTGAAGAAAAAGAACTATTGCATATATGAAACTTTCTTTTACATAAACTTAATAGTAAGCACTCAAAAAAATCCAGAACTGAGACACATAACATTAAAAAAAAAAGGAGGAAACAGAGGGAAAGTCGTAGAATACCACCAAATTAAAATAACAGACATAAACACAAAGGCAAAGAAACAAGGGAGACACTGAGCTATCAAGAAACAAAAGATAGAATAGATACAGAAAATCCTCATGTATCAATAATCATCCTAAATGAAAATGGACTGAACTCATCAATAAAAAGACAGAATAGCAGACTGGATCAAAAAAACAAAACCCACCATATGCTGCCTCCAGGAGAAATCATCTCATCTAAAAGGGTAAATATAGGCTCAAAGTCAAAGGATGGAAAAGGATATTCCAAGCAAATGGAATCGAGGGAAAAGTGGATACAGCCATACTTATATCTGGTAAACCACACTGCAGGATAAAAAAAGGTAACAAGAGAAAAAGACAGCCATTTCATAATAATAAAGGGGACAATACAACAAGGAGACATAACACTAATCAATATATATGCTCCCAATCAGAGAGCACCCAAATACACAAAGCAGCGACTAACAGAACTAAAGGGAGAAACTGAAATAACAGTTATAGTAGGGGACCTAAATATACAATTGACAACTATGGATACATAGTCCAAACAGAAAATCAATAAGGAAATACAAGTCTTGAATGACACATTAGACCAAATGGACATAACTAATATTTATAGAGCATTTCATCCAACACGAGACTATACATTTTTTTTTTTTTGAGGGCAGTGTCACTGGCTCTCGTATGTGGGACCCGAACCGGGGCCGCTGGCTTCCCAGGCCAGCGCCCAACCACCGAGCCACTCGGCCGGCCCCATGCACATGGACCATTCTCAAAGATAAACTATATGTTGGGACACAAAACAAGCCTCAGGAAATTTAAGAAGATTAAAATAATACCAAACATATTCTTTGACCACGATGCTTCGAAATTAGAGATCAACTGCAAAAAGAAAGCAGAAAAAAACCACACACACATGATTAAACAACATACAACTAAAGAATGACTGGGTCAATTTAGAAATAAAAGGAGAGATCAAAAAATACATAGAAACAAATGAGAATGAAAATACATTGTATCAAAATTATCGGGATTCTGCAAAAGCAATAATAAGAGGTAAATTTATATCATTACAGTCTTATCTCTCTCAAGAAACAAGAAAAATCTCAAATAAACAACCTAACATCACGTCTTAAAGAACTAGAAAAAGCAGCACAGATGAAACTCAAAGTTAGCAGAAAGAGGAAAATAATAAAAATTAGAGCAGAATTAAATGAAACAGAGAACAAAAAGACAATAGAAAAAATTAATGCAACAAAGAGCTGGTTTTTTGAAAAGATTTATAAAACTGACACCAATAAATAAAATCATAAATAAAAAAGGAGTTATGACAGATACCACAGAAATACAAAGAGCCATAAGAGAATACTATTAAGGACTATATACCACCAAATTTGATAACCTAGAAGAAATGGGCAAGTTCTTAGAAATATATAACCTTTCTAGGCTGAATCACAAAGAATTGGAAAATCTAAATAGACCAATCAACAGTTAGGAAATTGAAACAATCATCCAGAGCCTCCCCAGAAGCAAAAGTCCAGAACCAGATGGTTTTACTAGAGAATCCTACCAAACATTCAAAGATGATTTAATAACTGTTCTCTCAATCAAAGTCTCCCAAAAACAGAAGAAGAGGTAATACTTCCTAACTCATTTTATGAAACCAAAATTACCCTGATACCAACACCTGGTAAGGATAACACACACAAAAAAGAAAACTACAGACCAATATCTCTAATGAATACAGATGCAACTATCCTAAACAAAACACTACCAAATAGAACACTACAATACATTAAAAAGATTATACATCATGATCAAGTGAGAGTCATTCCAGAAGCATAAATGTGGTTCAACACATGCAAATTAATTGGTGTGATACACCACATAAACAAAATAAATAATAAAAATTATATTATCATATCAGTAGCAGTTGATAAGATACAACATCCATTTATGATTAAAGCAATAAAATGGGCATACAAGGAAAGTACCTCAACATAATAAAGGCCATATACGACAAACCCTCAGGTAATATCATACTTAATGGTGAAAAACTGAAGGCTTTTCCTCTAAAATCAGGAAAAAGACAGGGATGTCCCCTATCACCATTGTTATTCAACAAAATATTGGAAATCATAGCCAGAGTAGTCAGGCAAGAGAAAGAAATAAAAGGCATCCAAATTGGTAATGAAGAAATTAAATTGTCACTTTTTGCAGATGACATGATTCTTTATACAGAAAACCCTAAAGACTCCACCAAAAACTATTAGAAACAATAGACAAATACAGTAAAATCATGTACGAAAATCCATTGCGTTCTTATATACTAACAATGAAATTTCAGAAAAAGAAACAAACAAACAAAAAAACAATTCCTTTTGCAATTGCAACAAAATGAATAAAATACTTAGGAATAAATCTAATAAAGGATGTGAAGGATCTACACAATGAACTATAAGACATTATTAAAAGAAATTGAAGAAGACACAAAGAAATGGGAAGATATTCTGTGTTCAAGGTTGGAAGAATAAACATAGTTAAAATGCCATATTACCCAAAGCAATATACGGATTTAATGCAATATCCATCAAAATCTCCATGGCATTTTTTTCAAGAAATAGAGCAAAAAACATCAGATTTGTATGGAATTACAACTGTCCCTGAATAGACAAAGCATTCCTGACAAAAAGAACAAGGCTGGAGCTATCACACTCTTTGACTTCAATTTATACCACAAAGTGACAATAATCAGACAACATAGTATTGGCAGAAAAACAGACACAGACACCAATGGAATAGAATTGAGAATCCAGAAATTAAGCTACATATATGTAGGCAAATAATTTTTGACAATGTAGCCAACAATATAATGAAAAAAAGAAAGGCTCTACAATAAATGATGCTCGGAAAATTGGAAAGCCATGTGCAAAAGAATGAAGCTAGACTGCTTTCTGTCATCATGCACCAAAATTAATTCAAAATGGGTCAAAGTCTTAAACATAACACCTGGAACAATAATTTGCACAGAAGAAATTATAGGAACTAAACTTATTGACCTTGGGTTCAGAGAGAATTTTATGAATTTGACCTCAAAGGCAAGGGAAGTAAAAGCTAAAATAAATAAATGGGACTACATCAAACTAAAAAGCTTCTTCACAGCAAAAGAAACTGTCAACAAAACAAAGAGGCAATCAACTGAATTGGAGAAGATATTTGCAAACTACACTTCTGATAAGGAGCTAATATCCAAAATGTATAAAGAACTCATACAACTAAACAACAAAGAAACAAATGACGCAATTAAAAAATGGGCAGAGGATGTGAACAGAAACTTCTCCCAAGAAGACATACAAACAGCCAACAGGTATATGAAAAAATGCTAAACTTCACTAGGTATTAGGGAAATGCAAATCAAAACCACAATGAGATCCATGTCACACCTATTAGAATGGCTATTATTAACAAGACAATTAATAACAAATATTGGAGATTCTGTGAATTATGTCTGCTGGTGGGAATGTAAATTGTACAGCCACTATGGAAACAATGTGGATGTTCCTCAGAAAATTAAGAATAGAATTACCATATGACCCAGCAATCCCTCTCCTGGGTATATACCCAAAATATCCGAAAACATTTATCCGTAAAGATATATGTACCCCTGTGTTCACTGAAGCATTATTCACAGTGGCTGAGACATGGAAACAACCAAAGTGTTCTCCGATAGACTATTGAACAAAGAGAATGTGGTGCTCATATACAATGGAATATTATCCAACCATAAGAAAAGAGGAAATACTGCCATTTGCTACAACATAAATTTTCATGGTAAAGGAAAAAAGTCAGACAGAAAAAGTCGAGAACCTTATGACTTCATTCATATGTGGGATATAAAACTTAAAGCAACAAACAAACAAGACAAACAAATAAATAAACAAAAACTCATAGTCACAGACAACAATTTAGTGGTTACCAGAAGGTATGCGGGGAGGGAGGATGGTAAAGAGGATAAAAAATATATGGTGATGGAAGGAGAACTGGCTCTGGGTGGTGAACACACAATGCAATCTATAGGTGATTTATTATAGAAATGTACACATGAAACCTATATAATTTTACTAACCAATTTCAGCCCAATAAATTTAATACAATTTTTTAAAAGAGATCATAGACTATGATCATGTAGGATTTATCCCTGGGATGCAAGAATGGCTCAATATATGCAAATCAGCAAACCTCTTAGATGAAAACAGAGGAAAAGCTCCTTCACATTGGTCTTGGAAATAATTTTTTAGATATGACACAAAACAGTACAGTCAACAAAAGCAAAAATTAACAAGTGGGACTACATCAAACTAAATATCTCTGTACAGCAAAGGAAACTATCAGCCAAATGAAAATGGGACCATTCTATTATCACTGGAATTTATTTTCTTACTGAATACACCCAACCTCAGAAAAATTGTGGCCCTCTCCCTTAGTATTATGAAAAGCAGCCCCAATAATCACCCTCAATTCTCCTTACCTGCTCCCTATGCTACTTGTTGGTTGTCAGCCACTATCATGGTTATAGTCTGTATTTTTTGAAGAAACTACATTGTAAGACAGATGGAAGTAATCGGCATACCTCACTTGAAAAGAATACCAAAAAGATGATATACATTCTTCTCCCCACCTCCCATCCTTGAGTTCTTCACTCAAGGACCTTGGGTTTTCTGAGTATTGAAAAAAATCCAGGAAGGTTATATATTGTATGAAATGACTCAATATTAGATATCAGGGAAAGATTGGGACTTATATTATGGAAATTTGTCAAACAATTTAAAAATTATTAACATTTTAATTATCAAACATAATCAAGGGTTTTTCCAAATGGTAATAAGAAATTTAACATATACATTTTATTTTAAAGCCTGACTTTCAGGAATGCTTAATCCATAGAAAATACATACATCTGAAGTAACCAAAAAGATTCCCTGAAGTTTGCATTAAATTATTGATTTATAAGTTATTAATGAAGCTCATAGAAAAAAGTGAAGGTTTAATGAAAACAGTGGGAGAAGAAAATGAAATTAGGTGAGATTAGGAAAAATCAAAGCTTAAATTAGCCTAAATATTAAGGCAAAGTGAAAAATAGAAGTGAGTCAAAATGTAAAAGATCCGCAGAGCTCTTAGATGAACTCTCTGTTTTCATCTAAGAGTTTTTAGAAACCAAACAGAGAAGGGACATTTCTATTTTGATTTGGAACTTGGTCTAAATGCTTTGGACTGTCCATCCCTCCTATCTCATGCCTCTTTGACTTCAGCTCACAAATTATCCATGTAAAAATAATAAGCCGGTGAGCTCAGTTGGTTAGAGCGGGGTGCTGATAACACCAAGGTTGCCAGTATAATCCCCACATGGGCCACTGTGAGCTGTGCCCTCCTTAAAAATACATACATACATACATACATACATACATAAAATAAGTCATCTTTCCAAGTATATCATGAATCTGGACTTCAATTTCCTACTGATATCTTTTTTGCGGCTGACAATGGTCACATCAAAAAATCCTGTTTCTTCCACAATAGGAGGGCTTAAGTTGCATCCCGTTGTCTTCAGAAACTATTTTGCAGAAAACCTAAGTAGAAGTTCAAGGCTATATAAAGAAAAAGTGACTGGTCTGGAGGAAAATAACCATCTATTAATAACAGAGAACAAATGCTGCAGGTAAAATGGAAATTCTTAAGTGCCCCAAGTCAAAAAAAAAAAGAGCTTCTTTTTAAATATCAGAAAGCTACATTTCTTTTGCTTCTATGGGATCCTGTATGTACATAGCAGATCTTACCTATTTTGCACTATGGATATCTTAGCAATTCATTGTTCCACACATTCATGGAGCCATTTAGCAAACATATAGACTGTACAGAAACGAGTATCAAACTATGGCTTCTGTGGCTCAGTAGCTTCTGCCACTGAGAAGCTAAAAATAGGCAGAGACAGCTCTGCTTAGCTAAGCTCTGACATCCCCCAAATTACCTGGGAGAACTGAAATCAGTCTTTCCAGTTTACAGGATTCAGGAGCTACCAGGATCTTCCATTTTAGGCAGGAGACAGAAAAAAAGCAGCTTCAGTCCATTGCTCTGGGATAAGAATTAGGGAATAATTAAGGCGTGTTGTCAGACACAAAGACATATTGGTAGGACCTTTAAGGATGAAAGCCAAATCCTGCTAAGAGGAAAAAAGAGAGCAATAAATTCTGCATAAGGTTTCAGCCACTTGTTTGCAGTCTCTGCTGCTGGCACTTTGTAGAATGGAGCAGAAATCCAGAGCCCAGTTTAGGGAGGGAGTGGGTGGGGGACCAAGTATGTGAGGAGAAACACAGGGATGGGCTCCAAGGTCAGTGAAGTAATTGTCTGCAGCAAGTAACTACTACTGATTAAATGTTTATGACTGTGTTTGCTGATTATGCATTATCTTACTAAATCTTCACAATAAATGCTATAAAAAAGGCCATCTTAATTATTCCTATTGTCAGAGAAACCAAGCTCCCATCATATTTGAATATAGAAGCACTGTTGCTGTGGTTTGCTTACAGGCCCTCAGGGATACCTGGGCTGGAGCACAAACTACTTACATGGAAGCACACAAAGCTGAGGAGTTCTTTTACAACCTAAAGGAAGAAATTCCATTTCCTGCACCAAATTGATTATGTAAATTATATGAAAATATAATATTTCCACGTACTTCCCCCTGGAGGTTAGGTTCCAGAGTAATTAAACATGAATTTTTAATCATCTTAAGAACTTGTCTTCTTCAGAAGGAAGCTTCTTCATTCCTTCTCAGTGTTATATCGAGAGAGAGAGTCTGTTTGGATTTGAAGTAAGGCCCTTTCCCCACAGATCTGTGCTCATAAGAACAGTCTTTGTTGATTGTGTACCTTTGATCATATAAAATGAACATTTTTATCTCACCAGCACTTTCTTTGCATTCTTTTCTCCTAAACCTTACCCATTATCATTGTTTGTGAAACGTGACTTTGTTTCATTTCAACAAAGGCTGAATCATGTTTCTGTTTCGTAAGTTCTATTTCCTCTCAGCTTTACATAAGAGACAAGTAAAGCTTAGAGAGGGTGACTATACCCAAGTTCACACAGATCTGAATTGGCACGTCAGCACTTGAATTCAGTTCTATCGGACTCCCAACGCCCTGCTCTGACATGCTATATCATTCTGCTTCCCTCAAGTGTTAAATAAAAGAACCAAGGCAATGAGAAGTTCAATGTGAGCAAGAAGTGCCAAGGGGCCAAAAGTCTGGAAATGGTTCTGTGTGGGAGCGGACTTTCCACATTCAAAGATTTGGAAAACAATATATGTTAAACAGAATCCTACTCTCTCTGAGCCTGTTTTAGTATCTAGAGCATGCATTAGAAATTTAAGCAACTGTGCAAAAATGCCAAAGACAAGAGAAAGCTGTGCTACTGTGTTTAAACTGAATGAGACAAATGCCTTAATAATAGAGCCAGAATACATCTGGTGCCAAGTTAGTAGAAATGGACCAAGGATGAGTCTGTTGGTGTCCACTAGAGGCAGCACTGTGTAATGATTATGAAAGTAAGTCCCAAAGTCAAATTACCTGAGTGAGAATTCTTGTTCCATCTCTTCTACTTGTGTGACCCTGGGCATATTACCTAATCTCTCTGTGCCTCAATTTCCTCACTTATAAAATAAAAATAATTCTCACAGGTTTATTGTGAGGATAAAATACATTAAGATACACATAAAGTGCTTATAAACATGTGTATTGTTTTACTCTGATCATCCATGGGTGAAAAATGTCTCCTCTTATCACCTTAGATTGTCAAGTTTGAGATACTGTATGGCCCACTGAATGATCAAAAGCTTTTAATCTTTTATAATTTGTTGGTTTCGAAAACATACAGGCCACTTTTGCAGGTGGGAGAAGTACAGAAAGACAGTTGGTCACTGTGGACATCTTGACCCAAAGTCTTGCAGGCCTGACAGATGATCTACACATATTAATGGAAGAACCCAGCCAATATCTGAGACAATGTATTGCTGGCAAGGATTAGGATCAGGCTGTGGTTCAGTGGACACACAGGTGCTTATACTGGTCATGGGTCATGGTGAATACTTGGATAAGGGGCAACATGACTGGTCCAGGTAGACTGACCATAGTGGTATTACGAGAGCCTTGTTCAGGATCTGCTAGTTCAGTGCATGTTTGTTATTTGCCTATCAAGCATTAATTCAGGGTCCCATACCCTAAATTTCTCCAGAGATAATCCTTTACTGATCCTCTGTCTAGTTCCAGTGGTGATCCAACCCCAAAAAGGGAACAAACCATGCTCAGCTAGTCCTTTGCTTCAAGGTGAGGCACATAACCACATTGTTCCAATAAAAGTGAATGCCAGTTTTTGGTGGGAATTGTCAGAAAAAGTTGTTATCACTTCTACTGTATTTTAGGTGTAGGCTTAGAACAGCTTGATGACATTTTTTTTTCCCTCTAGAGACTACCAATGAAGCCAACAGAAAAAGAGATAAGAAATAAAGAAAGGGGGGTAAGAATGAAGTCCTAATAGCATTGTTTGAGCCCCAACCATGCCTCACTTAAAATGAGACTATCCCCTGGATTTTTAAGCTATTTGAGCCAATAAATTCCCCTTATTATTTAAACCAGTTAGGATTGGTCTTCTGCCACATGCAACAAAAAGAATCCCAACTGATATACTTAGGAACTGGGAGAGACTAAATCTGTTAATGGAAGGCATCATTTTTATAGTTGACAAAAGCTCAAACAGTCAGATCTCACAGATTCTTAGCACGTGCAATGACTATCTTCAATGCCTTTGATTGGATCTTTGTGCATTCTTACTCATGTTCAAGATTAGCCTACATGTGATTTGGATAGTATCTTTTTTCTAAATATCCCAGAATAATCTTTCCCAATAGAAGGAATATAATTTCTTCAGTTTTATATTATACATGTGGATCCCATATCTCCATTTACTTTTAAGTTTGTCTATAAAGATCATAGCTCAAAATTGTTATTGTATGACAAGTCTTAAGCAAAAATAAAAACAAAGAACTCTAGTATTTAATCTGGAATAATCATCAGGTTGAAAACAAACACAAAAACTTGGGGGCCAAAAATGAAATAGTGAAAGATCTTTATGGTTTTTCTTTAGGCTCCAATATAGTTTGATAAACTAATTCAAGTGTCCAATTTTAGGTCACTTACACTACCCTGAAGAAGGCATGCTGTATCACAGACACTATAGTAGTCTGAGTACAATTTGAAGATAAAAACCATACAGTAGGTTACAACGGAGAAGGTTGATGTAAAGAATAATTAACTGTGATAAAGAATAACTATAAGATATAAGGAAACTCTATGTGGCACCCTAGGGCTGAGGGAGAATATTCAGGAAAGACAAACTTTGAAGGCATTCAGACTGTTGGAGAAGGTGTGGTTTGACTACAGGATAGCAGATAATTTCACTGGTTCAGTCAGGCCTGGGCTGATTGAAGTTGCTAGAAATTGCCCTGGAGTTACTGGGCAAGAAATAGGCAACTTCCACCATACAAGTAGGAAAGCAGGCAAACAGCCACCATTGACATGGGTGTGTATTGGGAGTCTGGGTGCTAGTGGGGGCAAGAGGCCTTCAGAGCATCAGCACATCGTAGCTCTGGCTGCCATGCCAAGATGGCTGTGGGGAGGTGATGGTCAGGCCGAGGTTGCAAGACCAGGAAAGAACCATGTTTTGGGCCCACGACTAGGGCGGGAGCCATCCAATGTCCTGCAGGCCATAATATCAACCCTTGGTTAGATGCAAGAAACTGCAAGAGAGCTTCTTTCTCCAGCATCCTCTACTCAGAGAGCTGAACATAGTACTCACTTTAAAGGAGAAATACTTGAAGGAATGTCATTGTTTATCCCAAAGAATGTATTGAAGGGTATATGCAGAGCTGAGAGGCAATTAAACTAACAATTGACAGTCAAAAGCTAAGTCAACCCTTCTCTATCCTATGGGTCCTCCTTTCTCTATTTTTCGTGCCCTCTTTATTTTGACATTCTTTCAAAACCCATAATTTATTGAACACCTACTATTCATCAAGAAAATATATTAAAAAAAATACAATCCATGTCCCCAAGGGGCTAGAGGGGATGCAAACAAGGAAACAAACAATTGAAGTGAAGTGTTATGAGGCTGTAACAGAGATGTGTTTACCAAATGAAGCTGTACCTGTGGAAATCAAGAAAGACTTCTGTCAGGCTGATTAACTTCACTATGTTGTATCACAGCAATGTTTCAAGGCTTATAGTATATAACTTATTGCTAAAAATGACCAAGGTATTGAGATATTCATGGTATGTTTTTTTTGTAAATTTCAGTGCAATAAATGTGTTTCCTAAAACAACATCATTTTCATTTTCTTGACCACTGATAGGCTTTCTGGAGAGGGCGAAAACTTCAGAAACTACACATAACCCAAGTCAAGTGATTTATGCTGCTGCCCACAATTGTGATGTGCCCATAAGAATATTTTATGCATTCATAAGACTAATGCATTTTATAGAGAATAAAGGGCATATGAAGTTTTCAGCTGGCCTCCGACTTTTAAATTTCTAACTTAATGGAATTAAAAAGAGTCAAAATACACCTTGCCCAGAGATAGGAGGCAGTCCTCAATTTGACAAAACCTAAAAAGGCAGGCAGCTGTACTTCTCAGTCTGGAATTAAGGCAAGAGCTATGAGCTGGAGACCATTTGTTTGAAAGTCAGTATATTAGCTTTTGTTGAAGTCATGGGATTGCCCAAAGAGGAGTGATAAAGAGAGAACAAAAGGACTGTCTTAGGTGAAGTTTCCTAGAAGTAGTCCAAGAATTCTCATTCAGATTATTTATTGAAGGAATGCTCTCAGGGGGAGGGGAGTGGGAGAAGCAGGATAGTGCAGGGGGGAAAGCTAAGCAAGAATGAGGTCTCAGATGCAGCCTAACTTCCGCTGAATTCCATAGGGAGATCTGAATCAGCAACAGACCACAGAGCTGGCCTTACCTTGAGGCAAGGAGACACGTTTTTTAGAGTCCTTCTGCTATGTGAGTTATTAGATGCCGGCTGCTGCAGGAAGGGAACAGAGCATGGCCTCCAGAAGAGATGGCTCCTTGGTCAGGCAAGTCTTCAGAGAAGGGGGTCAGCTGGGAGCCATTAGCAGCCAACAGTAACAGCTGCTGAGGACTTGGTTGTGCTGGCAGATAAAAGGGATTATGGTGTGTCCCCGCCATACTGGTTAAAGGATGAACTCTGGGGAATCAAAATAGAAGAAGAAGAGCTTTGAGGGAGACCAAAGGGAAGAAGTCTAAGAAAGGTGAATCAAAAACAGAATGGTAAATAGCAACAGCCATAGCAGGTGAGTCCAAACATCACTACAGAAACTATTAATACAAGACTGAAAAAAAAGGCAGAGTAGAGCAGTTGAAAACAGCTCTCCAGCCAGCTTACTGTCAGATCCTCAGACCAGTATGCTAAATAGAGTACTTCTTAAGGTTACACATATTTTTGCATTGCTTGCTGTTATTTTCTTAAATTATTTGTGTGAAATAAAGCAAAAATAAAGTCTACACCAGACTAACGACAGCCACCACCATCTTGTCCTTGCAAGATGCCCATCTCAGAGAGCACAGACCAATAATTTGTTGCTGGAATGTGACAAATCACATAGAGAGGGACTTGGCAGTGGCTTCTAGGTTTACTGTCAGTGACCCACTGTCACTGCAAGGGTCTGGGGAAATTAAAAATTTTAAGGGTCTTCTTACATGTACAAATGAGGTGCAAATCTACACTATAATAAAATCAACTGGAAACCTGACAATGGACAATTAAATAAGAAAGTACTATGTAAAAATACCCTAGTGATTTGTGATTATTCACACCTTGAAAAAAAGCACACTGTAAGTAGTTTTATTTAGATTATGTGGTTATATGAAGTAGATAAAAATTTGTACTGCCTGAAAAAATCTTTTGACTCCTAATGTTGTTAAACATTGCTTCCTTATTAAAATTAAACCAACTGAGCAAGTAGTAATTAACCCCTGATTATTTAAGCAAGTCTTGGGAGTTATGCACATGGTTCTTTACCAAGGAAGACTCATGGAACAGAGTCAGAATATACTGTTATGCTTCCGTCTCCCACCCCTTCACCTCCACCACCACCCTTTTACCCTCCGTCAGGCACAACTGATCACATATTGTTTTGAATTTCTGTTGATTTTTATACTGAATTTATGTAATAAACATATATTGCTTTTATTCTGTGGCAAATTAAATTTCATTCTGAATAAATAATAAGCATACTTACACGTTATTTTCATTCATTTTCAATTTAAATAAATGTCATACATGCATGTAGTAGATGCATTGTGCCCGAACTCGTAACTTTTGCATTGCACTCGACAGACGGTTAAATACATTCAGTGGGGCTAGTTTATCCTGTGTCTTCTGCTGCAAACTCATTCAGCCCAGTGATTTCCCCAGCGCTTGTTGAGTGCACGATCCTAAATGGCCTCACACTCTCTTGGTACAGCAGATGTTTGCAGCTGGCTTTCTCTGATGGGAGAAATTTGTGGATTCTTCAGAGATGCCCAAATTAGAGTGAGCTCTCAAATGTGGTTCCTTGATCCAGACAAATCCATTCTCTTCCAGGGTTTCTTTATACCTTCCCCAGTGTCTACTAATCTGACAGTCACTTCTAACTTCCCTACTAGGGAACAACAGGAAGACCCCCATTCCAGCCCCATTGAGTCTGTGGTCCAAGCAATCTCCTTGAATCCTTCCCCTCTTAACATAAAATGAAGGGGGACTTGCCCCACAGGAAGACAAATAATGTAAAGGGTTGTTTTTTTTTGTGTGTGTGTGTGTGTTTTTAAACTCCACTTTAAACTTCCTACAGGGCTGTCTGTTTCATGACTCACGTTGGCATCTTGCAGATATCTTGACATCTAGGTTAAAAAACCTCTAATGTAACATCCTTTTACATTGAAATGTCAGTGGGAATGGTATAGAATTGTATACTTGAAACCTATATAATTTTACTAACCAATGTTACCCCAATAAATTTATTGATTTTTTTAAAATGATAATGAAAAAAAGAAAAGGAAAAGGAAAATCAATGGGAAATAAGCCCCATGTCTTATGTAAGAGCTTTGAGAAGTTGCAATAGTGAAAAACGCCCAACAAAAGCAGGGGAGAGAATGTGCAAAACCCAAAGATGAACCCTGGTCCCAGGGAACAGTGGCATCATGGTTCTCGTGATATCCCAGAAGTCATAGAAGCCCCATCAGTGCAGAAGAACTCTTGGAACATGTGAGTAACCTGCCTTAGAGCCTTGTGTGGGGAATTAGGGACACAGGGAGCTGGTTCTCTAACTGGAAGGTCAACTTCTCTCTTGTTCTTTGTTCATTATCCCCTATAAAGAGACCTCCTTTCTTTTGTTAAAAAATTATTTGTACTAAATTCCATTGGCCATTGAGTATGGGTTAGGGGAGACTGATTCAGAGGTCACTAAAACACCTTTTTAAAGCTTCATTAAACTTAATATTTAAGGAGAATCACTTTCTCACTTGAAGTATTCAGGTAATTATTTTAATTTTCTTTTCTGTCTACTAGCATGGAACTACCCTGAGTTAACTAGAAAAAAGAAATCTGCAATAGAAATACATCCAATCTTAATAAGATTTGGATAATTGGCTTATAGGATGGAGCCTATATAGTTCCCCCAAATTAACTAATTTTGGGATTCAACAACAACTCATAAGGCTTCCTGATACATTCACAATTCCTGGTTTTTAAAACTCTAACAATATACTGAAAGCTACACAGTTTATAAACTAAGAGGCTGAGCTAATGTTTTATGTTATTTCTTTGGTGTAAAAGACTACCCTAAGTGCCCATAAAGATATGAAATTTTTCTTCCAAAGTAATAATTCTATTACATTATATAAGATAGGTAAAATGTCATATTTATACATACCATATTGCACCAAACTCCACCTATGCTTGAAGAGTTTTTCACTTTCATCTAGAATAGGTATGAAAACCAACAGAATCGCCTCCCATAAAAATGCAGTCCTGAGTAGTCTTTCTGTAGCTAATTATCACTTTAAAAGAATTAAAGAGAGAAAAAATCTAATCATTCAATCTAATGCAAGACATTATAGAGCTCATCAAAAATGCTCTTTTAATTTGCTAGTAGATTTATGGAGAAATTAGTTGGCCATCCCTTCATCACCAGGCCACACCCTGAGCTTTAAAAAATGTAATTAACTAAAACCACTTGAATGGTTTAGGTGAAAAAAAAAAAAAAAAGAAAGAAAAACCATCGTAATTTCAGACAGATTTAAACATCCATCTCAAGATAAATAACTGATTAATGTTCTATTATACTCAAATCAATAAACAATCAAACTTGTCCCCAGTGTTAATTGCCTGGAAATCACATGTGAGGTATTTACCCAAGGATATAATTTCATTGAGGTAGCAGTAACCAATTGTTTTTCTTCACTATTGTCAAACCCATAACATAAGTGTGTAAAACTTTTGCAAAAGATATTGCCACAGGGATATGAAACACAGTCGGGCAATATAATAATGTTGTAAAAATTTTGTGACGTGTCGGATATGCACGTGTCTTGTTAGGGAGACCACTTCATGGATGGAGTAGAGGCTTGATCACTGCCCTGTACACCTGAAGCTGATGTTGTATAATATTGTATGCCAACTGTAACTGAATATATAAATAGTCACAGGATGTGGAGTATACTGTGGAAGGGAATCAAAAGAATTGTAATAGATATGTATGATATGGTGGGGGAGTGGGGAGGCAAACTGGGGGAGGGAGGTTGTCACTTTGAGGGGTAAAAAGTATAACTACTGCATTGTGTTGTACACCTGAAACTAATTTAAATATATATATATTTATTTCACAATAGATTATAAAAAAAAAGAAAAACTTTTGCAAAAGATTTTTTTTCCAAAATCACCTATTGCATAACGGCAAAAGTAATGAAAGCAGAACTCAAGTTTCAAAAAGAAAAATTTTGTAGGGAAAGGATTTGGCAGGGTGATAAGAGACATTCATGTAAATGAGTAAAAGAAAAGGACAGGAAAAAGAATTCTTAAATTTTTACTGGTGTTTTTATGAGTTTGCTGCTCAAAGCAGGTAAGCATTCAGCATTTTAGTAATTTTTTTACAGCAGTAAGAATGTAGGAAACCACAACACATTCACTTTAGCCTATTGTTAGCCTTCTGGGAATAGTCCTCTAAGTCCTCCTCTGATACCATCTGGCTGCATTTTTCTGACCTCAACACTTGCACCGGTATTTGAACAAAGATGTATACCTAAAATCAGAAACCTTTATTACTTTGGAGTTTCTATATCTTAACTTTATAGTAATACATCTAAAATATTAAAGTGCATAAAACTAATTATGTAAACTTGTTTAAAATACAGAATCTAGAACATAGGTCATCACTGAAGATTTTTACCAATAGATCTACATTTTAAGAAATGTATGAATAACTTTTAAAGGCTTGACTCACACAGGGGAAACGCTAATCTAATTTTGAGGCTCGCATTCAAGTTATCTAGAAGCTGCTGTTATGAAGACTAATCAACCTGTGACATCTTGAAGGAATTGATATAAGAATCCAAATAAATACTCAAAGATGATAAAGATAGATGATAGATAGACATGTAGATAGATAGATGATCGATAGATAGATAGATAGATAGATAGATAATATTATAGATCAAATGGGAAGAAATACAAGGGCAGGTGAGAAGTGATAAAAGATGAAAAGAGAAGAAGAAGAAATGAAAATGTTTCTTTTTAAAAATAAGATAGCTAAAGTTAAGTCTACAAAATGCAAAACAACAATTTTAATTTTTATATTAAATTGCTTGCTTGTTTAGTAACATATAGACATTGTGTTTGGCTTCTTTAGAACAGTACATTGTTCTTTGGGATCTATCTTCTTTTTATTCTCCCTCAGTCTGTTTCTCTCTTCCCTATAACCAGCTTACCTCTCTTTCCTCAGCTTTCTTCTACTTTAGTGATTATTTTACTCATTTCTTCTTGTCACTTTATCAATTTATTATTTCATTATATCTTGTCCCTATGCCCACCTTAAGCACAGGTAGTTACTTTTATAGTGTAATTAAAAGGACTTCTGTCAATACAATGACATCCCCACTCCCTCTGGCTAAAAGTTTGGTGCTCCTGTCTTATAGGTTAAGCATTGCTTTATCCATCAACTTCTTTTTTAAAAATCTATATGCTTCTGGAAGAAATATATATTTCTGGAAAATTAAGTCACTATCAGCTGGAAACTCTTTTTCTCTGACAGGAACCAGCAAGCATGGCTTTGGGCTTCTAGCAGACATAAATAGAAGGTGTCTTGCTCTACTTTAAAATTTGGAAACATCTCACAGTATGTCTGCATACATATTGAGTTATTGATTTTTCCATGTTCATTTAATTGTTTTGGATACACTTTGATTGCTGGGAACAGCAAATTTTAACATGAAAACATTTTCTTAGACTTATAGACTCAGACAAATTGAAGAAATAAGCTGAAGAGAATAACAATCCATCCTTTAATAAAATTTAACAATGAATTTAACAATCCCTTGAAAATACAGTCTTAAAATACACACACACGCACAGAGGTTAAGGAACTTAGGAGTCATATACTCTTATATCTCAATCTCCTTTCCTGCCTAAAAATCTTCCATAACCTGCTTTTTAAAAAGCTCACCTTTGTGTTGCATTAGACAGTGATCATTGCTGGAAAAATCTTTCCAAGTATCAACTGAAAATTTCTCATATTATGTGTTTTTTTTTCCTTTTATTTTGTGCATTGTGAAGATGAATAGCTAATCATAATCCTTTATTTAAAACTTTTCCAGAATCTATACTTAAATACAGAGGACATCCCCTGTGTTCTTTTCTTTTATAATTTATGTAACCCTTCAGCAGAGGTCCTACTAAGAATTTTTATTGCTTTTCCTTCCTCACAATCACACACAACCAGAATCATAAAGCTCGTTTTCATATACTGTTTATATTTTCATGGAAACTTCTTCAGCATTTTACAAATATTTTTAATACTTGGCATTTAAGGAACAGTATTTTTCAATATAAGTAGAAATAGAAAATGATTAAAGTTTAAATTCATTAGGCACTCTATAAATGTTTATTGAATTTAGCTGAAGTGGCATGAATTTTTCTATTTTTAATCTTCATTATGATTTATTTTCTATTTTCACTTATTATGAGAAAACCATTTTCATATTCCAATAAAGTAGTTAGATTTAATTTTTTTCTCCCTTGGATAATTCTTTATCCCCTGTTATTATATGTAATATTTCAAACTAAAATGTTCTTATTGCAAGTCTCCTGTCTCCATGAGTTTCTTTCTTGCAACAAATAAATGTGTTCAATTTCTTCTCCTCTTAATAGTAATTCTTACCACCTACCTGACTTATAAGAACACTGTGAAGACTGATTAGGCCATGAATAAATCTCTTGAAATTTCTTGGTTTGGGTGTAAAAAAGACTTTATAATGGAAAATAGTAGTATGTTTGTTTTTCTAGACACCCTACAGTGATTTCTTAAAGGATTCTTTTCTCCTTTTTGTCCTTGTAAAAAAACTATAACTAAACGTGAACTTGATAGAATATAGATCCCTTTTAACAAGAGCTCGTTCATTTCTGTTTGTTACAGAAGGTAGGTTCACCATTATCCATTCAAACAGCAACTAAATGAAGCATGCCAGACCAACTAATTTCAAATTCAGATATGGCAGTTCAATAGTATATCTCAGTAGATGCTTTTTCATAACTAGCCCATCAACCAATGGAGGAATCTTAAAATCAAGGACTATAAAACTCTCTTTCTAGGAAATTAGAGATTTTCAGGTAAATTCTTTACTTCTCTCTGTGTTGATTCCCCCCTTTTACTATTTATCAATCTTACAATGGTAATTTCTCTGTTATTTTGCATGTGTGATATAATGAGACTAAACCTGACATCAGGAAATGTGGGTCTAAACCTTTTTTCACCGCTTACCAATTAAGTAATCTTGAGCAAATGTTTTTAAATCTCCATTGCCTTACATGGGATAGAATTATATTTTCCCTCATTAATCATAAATTGTTAAGAGGATGGAATTAGAAAATGGCTGTGAAAGCACTGTAAACATTTTAAATTGCTTTATATGTATAAGAAATCATGGTGCTAGCTATCTAGTTTTATTGAAACACTTCATCCCATAATTCTATCCTTCACTTACATCATAATTTTCAGATAAGAAACAAGTTTGGGGAAAAAGTCATTGACAAACTGGGCAAGGTCATCCCACTTACCCAGCTTTGATCTACATATAGATTTAAAGACAAGGGGATTAAAATAACTCTCAGTATTTTACATATTCCTTCCAATGCTTTGACCAGCAGTCCTATCTCTACTCAGTCTTACTCCTGGCCAACTCCTGCCCTCCAACCTGGAATATCATTCTTTAATCCATGCCTATTGAAATCCTACTAATCCTTCAAAGACCAATTTAAAAGTCCCCTATTCCATTAAATGTTCCTCAGTTCCTCAAATTAAAAGTAAAATTTTAAAATTTATTTTTGTTCATGTAGCATCTTTCTTTATACTACACATATTTCATTCTCCTCCCCAAGACTATGACCAAATTGATTTGAAGGAAAGAATTCTCTTTTCATTGTTCTGAGTACCAAACAGAGGAACTTACATGAAATTTACCAAACAATTCCCTGTTACTCTTATGCATCTGTCTCACACAAATTAGTCTTTTGTTTGTTTTCACAGCACCTGCTACTCAAAAATCTGTAAGAATATAATTTTCCACCACCACCTGTGAATCCAATTTAAATGCTTGAGTCATTAACTCAAGACTCTGCATTGTTATCCATTGCCCCCTCCCATCTGTCTTAATTCCTCATATAAGACTTAATCTGCTGCTTCTCCTTCTTATCACCCTGGGGACTATTTTAAATTTCAATCTCTATTTCCCTATATCTTTTGTATCTCATGTAACACCCTTCTTTATCAATCATTTCAGGATCTAGCCTAAAAAGCTACTCCTCCAAGAGGTCCCATCTGCTTAACACTTCCATATAGTTCTTTTCTAAACCCTAAGCTCTAAGACACCTGGCAATATCCTTATAAATTGAAGAAGAATGTATGACTTATAGTAGAAATGCATTAGGATATACTGCCTAAAAGCAGAAGTGCCTTAAGGCAATTTATCAGTACCCTTCAGGGTTTATTTCTAAAACATAAACCTAACAACTGCAGAGTTATTTTTGAATGGTATATATATGCAAACATTTTTCATCCTTCCATTTTTCTATATGTGAACAGCATTCCCTGGGAGCAGAGAATTTTGCACTCTGCCAAGGTTTACAGTATGAACACAGAACGCACAAGCAACTCCTACTTATTTAACATAATGTCTTTCTGAAAATCATTTCGTGAATTAGATTGCCATAAAGTAAATCAGAATTTCTCATTGAATGACTACTACACCAATAATGAACCCTGAGGAAGAACCCAGCATCTGATAAATCATAGATATGACTAACAGTACTTTAAAGACATTAAGAAATATAAAGTTTTTCTTATTCAAAAGACAATTTTAATTTTAACAATCAAGTGAAATCATTAAAAAGACCTAGATCATATATTAATTATCAAGGATTCTGCATAAACATGGAAAATATTTTTAAAAAATTGAATCTACCATGCTGGCTATAGCAACCATTTAACAGTTATCTTCCCAGAAAATTGTGGGGCACCCCTCATCTTAGACTGATGGCTAAATCTTGGGTCTGGTACACTCCCCTCATGCTGAGTAGCCAAAGGCCCTTGATCTGGGCTCTGATCTGAAACTTACAACCTGTAGATGTTGAAACTGTAAAGCAAAGATCCAAAGCCAAATATTGCTGGTAAATAGGGAAGAACACAGGTTTTGGAATAAGTCTGCCTGGGTGCACATTCCATCTTGTAGTTATGCAAACATAGATGAGCTATTTAAACTCTAAACTTCAGTTTTCATAGCTGTTCACTGAGGACAATTATACTTAATAACAACTAAGTGGGTGGTGAAGACCAAATTAATTAAAGCACATGATGTGCTTAGCAAGTACCAAGTATATAGTAAGTATAGTAAACACCAATAAAGTTGCTGTTATTATTACATCATTATCATCATCATTATATAGAGTACACACACCCACTTGCATTTGGTAAATAAGCTAACATGTGCTATCCATCCTTACCTCACACCTAGGAAAACAGTTAAGTACTAGGGATATGATATAATTGACCCAGATTGGCTTCCACAGACAAAAGACCTTGTGAGCTGACCAATAGCAGAAAGAATGCTGGCTTTCATAAATTTTGATAGAATTTTGTCATAGGAATTGATATAAAATCTCCTGTAGTTACTGAGGAGTAATTAAATCTATGTTGTTACATATCCTGAATGAAATCTGTTTATGTCCTAATAAGCAAGTAATTATTCCTACATGGGAAAAATTTCCAACTCCAATAGTCTCACAGATGCTCTAAGATTTGGACTTGGGGTACTTGATCTTTCATTTGTTCAAGAGTTGGAGTCAAAGCAAAACTGAGTTTGAGACATTTTTTACCTTGCCTATGGCTAGTCCTCCGCAGTAGCTATTTCCTTAATACAGAGTCTTAGTTAAACCCTTTAATTTTAATAAAAGTATAAGAACATTATTCTCCATTTAGTCGATATTTAAGACAGAAATATTTCCTCCATTACTAACACAGAGTAACTCCACTTAAGGATTTTGCCAGAAGTTATCTGCACCACCTGACACCCTCAGAAGCCCAGGTGGAGCAATTCTTCTATTCCTTTACTTCTTTGTATGTCATCCAAGGATTAATCTAGACAATACTGTCTGGGTCTTCCACAGAATCACTTTTATTAAATTATGCTTTACTTTGATGAATTATCCTACATTGAAAAGTACTATCAGAAACTACTACTAGAAATTCTTATTATCCACTATTTCATTCTATGTCTCCTTTGTAACAAGCATGAAATTTCCCCTAGACTTCAAGGCCAGGGCATGCACTCAAGCAGTTATGTTTTATCATATGGACAATGTGAATTATTCAATTTGTCTTAATTCCATTTTGCTTGACTCATTTGGAAACAGGATTAATTTGTTGTCCCACCTATAGATCCTGTGAGAATTTTAGAGCATGTATTCCTATTTACATTTCTTATAGCTCCATTTTATTATTCTTCCTTATTTCCTTTCACCTTGTCTTTTATATATTTTTTTCAGTCATGTACTACAATTTTGCTTGTTCCCTTAGAATTTAGAAGAGGTATTTTGAGGAATGCCACAGATATTTTAAAGCAATTCAGGGAAATGTCATTAATTTACTGGTAGTTAAGAGAGAGGTTCTATCATCATGTGATTCATTTCTGTTTCAGATTCTTACATATATCTGCCAATAAGCCCTTCTGGGAGTCCAGAACCACTGACCCTTAATTTCTAAATAATTCTTACCAAGATAAATATTATCAATATCTACCGAGAATTGTATCAGGGATGAGTAGCGGGTTGCTTATAGTACTTATAGTCCCTAAACTTTTTTTCTTTCATTGTCATCACCACAAGCAACCCCTTGCCATTTCCATCAGGATGCTATTGTGGTTCTGTCTCAAACGCACAGACCACCTACAATCAGCCATGGCATCACCTGCCTGATTTCAAATATTTCTGTTACTTGAATAGCTTCCATTGCTGGGCCAGTGCTATCAGCCTGATACTAATTAGTTATCGGCATGGTACTGGATGATCCAGTCCACACCCAGGCTTGCCCCACACATTATACACTGTACATTTCACTGCCCTGCTTCCTTGTGAGAAACAACTGGTAGAGGCCAATTAATTTCCTCAGCAACCGCCTAATCTGGTTCGTGCTCTATCTTTCCTGAAATGAAGCCCCCAAATGCCTGGCACCAAGCACCACAGCTACCACTAAAATTCGAAAATATGATATTGACTGCCTAGAGCTTCATTCAGAGATGGTAATGGATAGTAAGAAATAGCCTGTCATTCTCCTGTGGTAAGTTGACACTAGGTAGAAACTGATTCCTGGTAGAAAGATACACCTTTATTAGAAAGCTGAAAATAAAAGGTGAAAAGTGAAGAAGTCAAAAGGGGTAACATATATATATATATATATATATATATATATATATATATATTATAAAATATAATATATACACATATCCCTAATGCTATAGATACATACATTTATAATTTTTAAAGCACACCTTAATGTCAACAGTAGGGAGGAAAGAATAGTAAATTAGTGATATTTCTATTAATGTGTTTCCCAAGCTAACTTTTGCTGCAATGCCATGATTTTGGCCAGGGCTACCTATTACACATAAAACTTTTAAGATTTCACAACCAAGACCCAGGTTCAGCCAACATACTTATGTAATAAAAATAGCAATAAAAATAAAAGAGCTTCTTAAAGATATTACCAACCTAACTATGAAAATTGCCCATTTCATTTTCAGCCACGAAACATCGTTACACATACTTACACAATGTTAATCATGGAGCTTACTCATTCAGGTTCCATTTACACATACAGCAGATCATACCAGAAAGAACAAGAAACTAAAATGAGTTCCATCTTCTAAGACAGTTCTTAAAGTATCTTCTGCAGACCTCTTTCTTCGGAAGTCAGTTTAGAGTGCAATTCAGGGGACCCACTCAGGCTTCTAGAATTACAATTTCTGGATTTGGAGCTCTGGAATCTAATTTCTTTCTAAGCTCTTTAATTCTAAAGTTTGAGTATCACAGCACCAGGAGAAGACAGAGAGCCTGAGCTACAAGTGGAGAGGTTCCTTGTTACATAGCATCTATGGCATGCATCAGCAAGTTATTCAGACCAAACAGGCAGCTGGCAAGTTGAGGTTGGGTAACCTCCATAAGGCCTCCATGCGTTTGGGTGTGAAGCTTCACTATATGCTAGCTGTGTCAGTCATCAGGTTTTTTTCTTTTCTTTTTAGCTCTATGGCTCATTTTCTGTATTTGTAAGATAAGAAGAATAATACTCTAAATTATAGAGTGGCTCTGAGGATTAAACAATTCAACACCTGTAAAGCACTTAGAGAGAGCAATGTCCAACACAGAGCAAGTGCTCAAGATATATTAGGTCTTACTGGTCACAAAGCTGTTCTGAGAGAAAAATCATTGCTTCAACTTTGAAAACTATTTTATCCAATTTTGTGAAATTAAATATGCAAGTCATGAAAATATAGTATTTTACACATTAAAAAGTTCCAAGTAGATGTTATATATCTCATTCTTAATAATTTATTAAAGGCAATTCACATCCTTTATTCCTGAAAAGTGAACTCTGTGAAAATTACTATTCCACCAGATTGGGTTCCACTGATAAACAAACCCCTCACAAATCATCACCATGAAATAGAATTTTCATGGGAAAATTCTATCACCAAGTGGTAATTTCAGCAAACTGTCTTTCTATTGTATAGAACTTTCTGAAGTCTTTCTCCCAATTCTTCATCACAGTAGCAACTTAGAAAAAAAAAAAAAAATATATATATATATATATATATATATATATATATATATATATATTCATTTCACAATCAGAGGGCTTCTGAATAAGATGTTGCCACAGGAATTTCAGTACTTCCTATCACTTATTTCTTCTGTGGAAACACTGACATGACCTAAGATAATATCACAGAGAAAATAATTGATCTAAAATTACTAGGTCCTCATCTATTAATATTGTACTGCTAGGAGTAAATAACCATTATTAACTATATCCTATGTTTCTAAGCAAGACTGTGAGATGAAGTTCATTCTCAACATCATCCCCTCCATGTTAAATAGCTTTCACTCCTGGTGCCTTGTCCATCCATCCTTCCTAACATAGAGACTATTTTTGTTCTCACCTGCCTGCCCACAAAGCTTATTGATACAATTTTGTCCAACTGGAAATTACCTGTTCTATATCATATCATCTCATGATCCAATTATTCCAATTATGTATCTAAAATGATATGCAACAATTTTAGAGAAGCTATTACCAGCTACACATATCTATCTGAGATTTTGGGAGACTGATGGTGGCCTACTGTTTTCTAATATACTATAAAGTATAATGGTAAAAAGTACAGGATGGTGAAAACATACTTAAGAGTAGGCAAATCTCTTAGCAACCATTCATGCATGGCCCAATTGTTCCAAACAAAACCTCAGAAAGAGCTACACACCGCGACCAAAGCTACTTTTAACACATTAATTTTACCATGTAGATTTTATCTTTCATCAGCTCCCACTCTCATTTGATTCAGGGGCTAGCCATAATCTTGCCTTTCATCTGAGTACTTGGTATTGAATGTCATCAGGTAAGATTTCTCTCACCTTCCTGCTTTCCAACCTGAAAAGCTACCTATGCTGCTCCTATCTATTCCTCCTATCCTGACTATCAAGAGTAAAACCTGTTCTTTGTCCTTTTGAAGATACCTTTACTTGGACTCTGAGTCCTATATATTTCCATCTAGCTTGGAGCTTTATTTTTATCAGTTATTCCCTTTCTCTTTTCATTGTCTTCAAATGGTTCCTTCCCCTTATACTATGTTCAATCTTAAAAAGTTCTCCCTTACAATACAAAAGAAAAAAATACACAAATGGGATTACATCAAACTAGCTATTGCACAGCAAAGGAAACCATCAACAAAATGAGAAGACAACCTACTGAATGGGAGAAGATATTTGTCAATGATACATCCAATAAAGGGTTAATATCCAAAATATATAAGGAATTCATATAACTTAACATCAGGAAAAAAAAACAAAAAACAACCAATCCAATTAAAAAATGGGCAGAGGACCTGAATAGACATTTCTCCAAGGAGGATATACAAATGGCCAATAGACATATGAAAAGATGCTCAATGTCACTAATCATCAGAGAAACATAAATTAAAACCACAATGGGATATTACCTCACTCCTATCAGAATGGCTATCATCAATAAATCAATAAAAATGTGTTGGTGAGGATGTGGAGAGAAGGGAACCCTGTGTACTGTTGGTGGGATTGCATATTGGTGCAGCCATTATGGAAAACAGTATGAGGTTCCTCAAAAAATTAAAAATAGAATTACCTTATAACCCAGCAATTCCACTTCTGGGTACTTATCTGAAGAAATCCAAAACACTAAGTTAGAACGATACATGCACTCCTGTGTTCATTGCAGCTTTATTTACAACAGCCAAGATAAGAATGCAACCTAATTGTCCATCAATAGATGGACAGATAAAGAAGAGGTGGCACATATATTCAACAAAATATTACTCAGCCATAAAAAAAATGAAATCCTGTCACCTGCAACAACATGGATAAACCTAGAGGTTATTTTGCTAAGTCAAATAAGTTAGACCAAGACAAATACCTTATAATTTCACTTATATGTGGAATCTAAAAAACAAAATAAATGAACAAACAAAATAGAAACAAAATCAGATACAGAGAACAAATGAATGGTTGCTAGATGGGAGGGGAGTTGGGAGATGGGTGAAAAAGGGGAAGAGATTAAGAAGTACAAATTGCCAGTTATAAAAACAGTCATAGGGCCGGGGGGGCGGGGGGGAGGGGGAGGTGTCATGTCAGGGCAAAAAAATAATAATAATAAATTTTAAAAAATGAAAAAAGTAAAAACAAGCCAGTGCAAAACAATGAAGAAGGAAAAAAGAAAAAAAAACATGTCAGTGGGGGAAAAAAATGAAAAAAGAAAAAAAACATGTTAGTGCAAAAAAAGGAAAAAATAAAAACAGTCACAGGGATGTCCAGTACAACATAGAGAATATAGAAATACTATTAAAGTAACTATGCATGGTTTCAGATGGGTACTAGTCTTATCAGTTGATCACTTCATCAGTTACATAAATGTCTAATCATTATGTTGTACACCTGAAATTAATATAATAATGTATGTCAATTGTAGTTTTTTTTTTAAATTTTTCTTTTACTTCCTCCCTTAATTCTGTATCCATCCCTAACTCCTTTGCCACAGCTTTCTTTGTTTTCTATCCAATTTTATAGTCCTCAACATTATCATAAAATTTGCTTCTATCCTCCCATCGTGACATTTAAACTTTATTAACAATGGCCGCCACCACTGATTTCCATGTTGTCAAATCCAATGGACTGAAATTTTTAGCATTTGATAGTATTGATTAGGCTCCCCTTCCTAAAACATTACCCCTCCTTGTTTTCTACATCATTTTAAATAAAAGAGATTTATTTTTAATCTCTTTTACTGGATTTTTTCACTCTGTCCATCCTTAAAGTGCTCTATACTGTTCTCACTTGTATTTCCACCTTCCACTGCCTCCTTTCTGTTCCAATCTATTCCCATAAATTTAGAGGTATAAACTTGAGTCCCAAATTAAAACCTCTACCCTCAGATACTTCTGAACTCTACCAACTAATATCTAGTAAACTACTACAATGTCTTCTTTGCTATTTTTTTCCTGGTCATATTTGATACAAGAAACTATGATCTGTGCAATTAACCATGCCACAAACCTGGGAATCATTTTTGCTTTTTGGTTTTTGTTTTGTTTCATTTTTTTTTTAAAGATTTTATTGGAGAATTGGGGGAGGGAACAGCGTTGGGGAATAAGAGAAGGGGAACAGACAAGTTGCTGTCCTTTTATTCTTCAGTCTAGTTGTGGAGGACGTCACTTCCCTGGCCCATGTTGGTATTGTGATCATTGCACTCTTCCCACCTGAGGCAGATCAGTCACCGGCCATTGGATGGCCACTCACAGGGGCTCACAGCAGTTCACAATGGCTCCTGGCCGCTCATGGTGGCTCATGGCAGCCCACTGCAACCCTACTGCAACCAACGCAATTACAGGAGACTCACGGCAGCCCAGCTCCAGATCAAGCTGTTGTTCACCATCTTAGCTGTAGAGGATCTCACTGGCCCAAGTGGGATCTGAACTGGTGGCCCTGCTGCTCAGAGCTCATGTGCCCAAATCAACTCTTAACCAACAAGCCACTCAGCTGGCCCTCATTTTTGAACCTTCAGACTTCCCATGTTTCATCAGAGCACTAGGTCTTGTCAGTCTATACCCCAAAGTCATTTCTAATCTATCAACTTCCCTCCATCCCTATGTGCTATCACTGCCTTAGTACAGATTACATCATCTCTTCCCCTTAGGACACAACTGTTAAAGAAAAAAATATTTTAAGGTAACATGATAATTTCCATACAAATATAAACATGTATCAAAGACATTATTTAACTAATTAATGAGGGAACTAGTAAGATGTTGCAATGGGTTCAAAGGATAATTCAAAGTGCCATACTTACATAGGCTAATTAGGAATGCTAAACTGAATTTATAAATAGATGCAAAACTGGCTTTTTTCCATTGCAAGGAGGGAAATTGATTTTCCTTCCACCAGGCAGAATCATTTGCACATCTGTGGATAAGAATCATTTGCATTGCCATCACTACAATTTACAGAGCTTTAAATAGCTCAGACAATGAAAGATGCAAATTCCATAGAATCAAATAAACCACAGGGTGTGCTCTAGACAACACATACGTACATTTGGATTGAAGACAACTAGTAATGCTTTTGGTCTACTTCAAAGTCTTTCACAATTCTTTCTGATAAAATTCAGCATGTTTACTAAAAGTGAAGTCTAATGATATCTCTCCCCTGTTCCAAATACCTCATTGGCTCCTTACCAACCACAAAATAAAATCCAGTCGCATCCTAACTGTGTGGAATGGCCATTGTCATCTTCTGATCTCCAATTCACTCCACCCTCACCTCAACAGGCACTTCATACCAGTGAAAACAATACCCAAATGCTTACTCTTTTCTAGATAACAGCTTGCTGGGTTTTTTTATTACCTTTCACATGCTATAACCTTTTCCTGGAATGTGTTTTTGTCCAATTAAGAAAGTCCTATTAATTTCAAAGCCAAGGTCAGAGGTTTTATTTTCCAGGAAGATTCTAACCTGTCTAAAGAGAATTAATTATTTCCTCTCCATCAATGCTAATTATTTGTTTTCATATATGACTTCCTCTAATAGGCTGAGAGCTACCAAGGGGCAGAGACTGAAAATGTCGTTCCTATTATGCCGTTCCTAACAGCAGGGACTTGACAGTCAGATCTAAGTTCAAATTCTGAAACCATCATCTACTAGCTAAGTGACACAGACAAGTTACTTAACCTCTCTGTGCCTTTGTTTCTTCACCTGTAAGTGAAAGCATTGTAGTTTTGAGCACTGGCTTTGAATTAGACTGTTTGAATCCCTGTTCTACAATTTACTAACTCTGTCCTCCAAGACAAACCACTTGTCCATTCTCCCTTAATTTGTCATCTATAAAACAGCATTGATAATACCTCACAGGGTTGTTGAGAGATGCAAAGATACACGTAAAACAGTGTAAAGATTAATGTTATGTGTCAACTTGGTTAGGCCAAGATAGGCTAGTACTCATATGTTTGGTCAAACACTAATCTAGAGATCACTGTCAAGATTATTTTTTAGATGAGATAAACATTTAAATCAGTAGATGTTGGGTAAAGAAGATTACTCTCCATAACATAAGTGGGTCTTATCAGTCTGTTGAAAGCTTTAAGAGAAAAAGAATGATGTCCCCAAAGGAAAAGGGAATTCTGTTTCCAGACTATCTTTGTACTTTAGCTACATCAACTTCCTAAGGTCTCCAGCCTGTGGGCCTGCCCTGCGGCTTTCAGACACCAGCCTCCACAATCTCATGAGCCAGTTCCTTGGTGTAACTTTTTTTTATTATTAGAGCTCTGTGGAATAAATGAATCCATGTATATAAAACACTTAGCTGAACATCTGGCAGTTAACAAATAGTCAATAGATTTTATATAGTATTATTAATCATATTTCTAGGACCAAGCATAGTACCTGGCATAATAAATGTATGTTAGCTATCTGAATGGATGGATGGATGAGTGAAAAAAATTATAACATCAGGTAAAATATAGCAGTCACTTTACGCTCACAAATATTATAATTTTCATGTTAATCATATGGTATTTATTATTAAACATTTATGGTATTATTCTGAATACTCCACTTGTGGAATATAAGAAATTCAGAGAAAGAGAAAGTGCTTGAGAAGACACTAACAATCTATTGTATTCAAGAAAAGAGGACCAATCTGTAGTAAGAAACAAGAAATACAAATATATATTTTTTTTTTTTTAAAGATTTTATTGGGGAATTGGTGGAGGGGAACAGCGTTGGGGAATCGGGGAAGGGGAACAGACAAGTTGTCGTCTTCTTGTTCTTCAGTTTAGTTGCAGAGGATGTTGCTTCACTGTTGGTATCGTCATTGCGCTCTTCCCGGATGAGGCAGATCGGTCGCTGGCCTCTGGATGTCGCTCATCGCGGCTATTGGCAGCTCACGCTTGGCTGCCAGCCGCTCACGCTGGCTGCGGGCCACTCACTGTAGCCTATGGCAGCCCACTGCAGCAGGGGCTGCAGACCACTCCATCACCGGGACTCGCACAGCCCAGCTCCAGGTGAAGCTGTTGTTAGCTGTAGAGGGCAGTGTCACTGGCCCTCATGTGGGATCCGAACCGGGGCCGCTGGCATCCCAAAACCAGCGCTTAACCAATGCGCCACTCGGCCGGCCCCAAATATATTTTTAAAAGGATTGTCAACTCAGGTGTTGGAGGAAGGGGTTATACAAACAATATCAATGAATCTCCATCCACCAGCCAATAGTTAGAATCCAGGTATCAAGCCAGAGGTAAAAGTCAAGAGTTCCAAAACATTGAGTCAGGCAAGAAGATTCAAGATGAGAGTAACAAGGTATAGTTTGCCATAGCTCTATTGTCTGAATATACAGTAAAAGCTTGGGTTGCGAGTAATGTGGTTTGCGAGTGTTTTGCAAGATGAGCTAACATTCCTAATACATTTTAACTTGGTAAATGAGCAATGTCTTGCAATACAAGTAGTTTGTTTCCAGAACGAATTATGCTCACAAACCAAGATATTACTGTACAAGCACGTCCATATCCCATTTTTGTAACAACAAATCTTTAACACTAAATCCCTCTCAAACTGTATCCTCTTTCTTCGCTTCACTGCTATGCTTCTTGGAAGAAAAATCTACCTCATCTGTCACTTCTGTAAAAAAAAAAAAAAAAATGCACTGGGTAGAGTTAAACAGGCAAGGATGACTATTCAAGATTATTGCAATAGGAATCAAGACTATTACAACAGGACAGAGGGATTGAATTCCAATGAAACAAAAGGCAGAGGGTTTCTAAGCACTGAAGTAGGCTATAGAATATTATTGGAAGACTCTAGGAATGAAGGAGGTTGGTCAATGTGATTAAGCCACTTGTGTTTGCTAATAAGTGCTTATGGAAGTCAGGCCCCTGCTTTTCTCTAGAGGCTGAGATAGGGGTGTGATTTGATTATATTTCAAAGGTTTGACTCCCAAGTCCTTGAGAAAGGCATGTCTAAATTGTAAAATTGACAAGAGCTTGGGGATTTACACTTAGAAGGATCAGAGAAAGATTTACAATTGCAAATGCTTTTACAAATGTTCTAACAAAATGGTGGTCAGGGGAAGACACCAGTCCTGAAGTTTAGTCTGAGGGGATTAAGTGACTAAGTGACTAAAAGGCCATCTTAGTCACTTCTTCATAAACCACATTTTCTTCTTCAACCAAGCAATTTGATTTCTTTCCTCGCATCACTCAAGGAAACTACTTTCACTAAAATCTCCTCACTTGCTAAATCTAATGGCAATATTACTTTTTATTTTCCTTGGCTTGTATGTTGTTATTTGCTAATATCTCTTTAATATGTTCTCTTCATCTTAGATTTCTTCAAAATATGTTTTCCTGGTTCTTCCATCTCTTTAGATATTGCCCGGAGCAATTGGAAGTCTTTTGTGTTTGTTTTTTACCTTGTTCTCACCTTTCTTATCTTTTTAATTTAACTATATGCAGTTGACTCTTGAGAAGATTAGGGTTGCTGACCTCTCCTGCAGTCAAAAATCCAAATATAACTATACTTAGCCTTCAGCATACACTTATTCTCAACCAAGAAGTTGACCCTTAAACAACGTGGGTTTGAACAGTGCAGGGTCAGTTAAACTATGCTGGATTGACCGGAGGTCAATTTTTTAAAATCCACATATAAGTGGCCCCACACAGTTCAAACCCCTGTTGTTCAACAGTCAACAGTGTACTGTTGCATTTTCACAACCCTGAGGCAAACACCACAAATTCGCAGAGGAGAAAACATTTTGTGTTCACCATAGGAAACACACAGCAGTGTATCAAATAAGCTACAAAGTTGTGAAAGCAAAAGCAACTATTCTGTGTTTTCTGTGACACTGTAAAATTTGCAATTCTTCATCAAAATCAAAAGTGACACACACAAAAAAAACTCTGCTCTTTTCACAAAATCTACCACTACTGTAGCAGTTTGGTTCTCTGACAGCACAACCAGCATCACCATTTGTGCCTTCGCTCCCTTGTGGCTTCATCTAGTTCTTATTCCCATTTGAATGTCACATAAGCATTTAAAACTCAACATGCCCTAAACTCACTTTATAATCTTACCCCAAACCTGCTAATCTCACTACGATTTCCCAGCTGATAAATGACACTGCCATCCACACAGTTTTCATAGACCATTTTCTTTTTGGTCACCCCCTATTTGAATTATGACCAAGTCCTGCCTATTCTCTCTCTCCCTAATAGCTGGTTAATCTTCTTTACTCCCACTGTCAGTGCTTTACATCCATCTGCATTTCTCATCTTGATTATTTCAGTAGCCATCCAACAAGTATCTGTACATCCCCAATCCTCTGGCTGAAATACATCCTTTACATGGCTATCTGAGAAATTCTTTCTAAGCTGCACATTTAATCATTGTTAACTTCCTGCTTCAACTCCTTTAACAGACATCCACTACCTTGATGATAAAATCTGAATTCCTTATGATGGCAAGTAAGGACTGTCATAACCCTCTGCCTGCTTCTCCAGCTGCAGCATCTGTGTCCTGAACAAACTGAACTATTTGAAGATGAAAGAATGTGATGAGTCCTCTATCACCTACTAGCTTTCTTCTCATGTTACCCCTTCTGGCTGGAAAGCTACATGCCAATTGTTACCATGTTACCTAGCATATCTCTATGCCTAGCACATCCCTTTGTCTAAGACTCACCTCCTCATGAAATCCTTCTCTGTTGTCCCCAGATTAACTTGGTAACCTGTCCTCTGTAAACTCATGGTGACCTTCACTGACCTCTTTCACAGTTCCCATTATATCATATAGTAATAGTTTATATATTATTTTTAACCACCTAAGAACTTTTTGAAAGTAGGGGCCAATCTCTTATTGCTGTAACCCCAGTAAAAGGGGACTGAATTCATGGAACCACTCTTAGTTCCCCTAAGGTACAATTTTAGACGTATGAGAATCAGGTTATAGAATGTATATAAACTTCAGTCGATTGCATGATGAAGCTGGGTTACATCATGAGAAAGATAAATTGTCATATATCTTAGTGTGAGCCCCCACTTCGAAACTTAGGGAGGTATAACCTAATAGACAGCCTAGCATTTGTAACATTCAAACATACAATTTCACATTGTAAATTGACATTAAAAGAGAGAGAGAGAAAAAAAACATAGAAAGTCAGATGATTTGCAATAGGCGTATCATGTTACCTCAATTTTCTACATCACTTTGCAGTCCCTGGAAGCTCATTGATGTCCCACAGTTTCTCAGTGTCTCACGGTGTCAATTTTCTCAAGATTTCCAGTCAGCTATGGCCCCTAAAAGACTGAAGCTCTTGCCCTATGCCCCATACCCAGATAAGCAAAAGGGAAATTTCCAACTGTGCCATGTGGATCTGCCAATTTCTTCTTCTAGCCAATGACTCTCTGTTGTGTAAGAAGCACACAGCTCTTTTTTCAATACTCTCAATCTCAACAGAGGTGACCTCCATGTTCTATGCCTCCTAATCTTAACATCAGTAATTCCTATCTCTATACTGGCTACCTTCTAAATTAAGCTCTTCACTAGATGTGGATCCTAACCCCCTAAAAAGTTTTCTCATGCTATTGGATTCACTGAAGCAATGGTTGAGAAACCTTCATGCACATGGGAATCACCTGAAGCCACTTGTTAAATAAAAAATTTGCTGAGTCCCATCTCTGGTGATTCTGTGTTTTTGATAAGTGCTCAATATAATTCCAATGGATCTGATACTAGAGCCAGAATTTAAAAACTACTGCTGGAGGGAGGATTCTACCCTGACTACCTCTCCATTTTATCACTGATATTGTTGCTTACATATTTCTGTCTTTCTTCATTTCTTCCTTATGGGTGAGAGACAATAAACCTCAGGAAAACTTTGTGATTTGAGTAGCAAAGCACAAGTTCTCTGGTAGTGAAACTACAATAAATATCACTTCAGGAGGCCAAACACATTTTTCTTTGAAATGTCCCTACACTGAAACAACTGTAGGACAATCAAGAAAGCATCAATAACAATACATTGTGAGTGACAACTCTTATTGTTCTTTCCTGTTGATTAGATATACTTGAAAACATTCTGAAAAATGCAAAGAATTATGCAACATAATCCTTAATATTTTGATGCCTAATATACTCTTTTTGCCTATGGCAGTTTCAATGAGCCCTGTTTATCTGAGAAAGCTATTTCCTAAAGAGTCTATGAGAAATGCTGCTTGCAAAATGAATGCTTCAAAGAGGCCCAGTTCACATGTCACCAGGAAGGTTTTCAAAAGTATTGTTTATGATCTTTGATACTTGCGGACCACTGTGATATGGTGGGATTTTTTTTTTCAACTTTATCTAGACAGATTACCTGCCCAATAATAAACTTTTGTGACTGTCTTAAAATATTCAAGTCACTCAACAGCTATTAGGAGTAAATCAGAATAATTTTAATAATTTTAACTACAGAACTGTGAAGCAGATAAGTGGAGAATTAAAGAGGAAATCAATGCTCTTGAAAAATGGAATAGATTTTGGTTTGTCAAGTAATAAGCAAATTTTACCATTATTTAAATAGTAGACCCAAGTTTCATTTTTTTTTTAAAAGGAGAAGAGTCACAAATGATTTTCTAAATTCTAGTAGCATTTTAGATTTAGAAGGAATGTTCTATAATACTGATGTAAACTAAGTTAATGCTCCCAATGTTATTGTTCCCAAGAGTCAGTAGAAGTACAAAAATATATTCCTGGCAGTTAAGAAGTCAGCAGGACTGTTCTCTTTTTTAAAGTAGACCATCATGACCTGAATTTTGTTCAGTCTCTGAGATGGCAAAGCAGTCTATTCAATGAAAAGAAAATCATGAACCCAAATTATAGGCCTGGGCATTGGCTGAAACAAATGTTCTGGTTTGCCACATGGACTTTAGCTTTAGGCATAAAAACATGCTTCTCAATCTCCTTTTTCATGTCAGGCTACCAGAAGCCTGTCTAAGTAAACATCTATTGAGTCCCCACAGATCATTGAAAATATTTTCCAAAGGCTATTTTTGTGTTCTAAGCCAACCCCAGGGTCCTATGAATACTACCTTCCATGACATCACACAACTTCGGAATAATGAGAAAATATCAGACCTAAAGAGCTAGGTTCACATTCTGGCTTTCTAAATACTAGTTTTGTCATTTGGATCCATTTATTTAATGGTACTTTAAAGTTTTAAGTTAAATTTAAATATATTTTTTAAACTTTACAGTTTAAGTGAAGGATGGGAGGGGAAAAACATTGGTCTTAGGAAATGAAATACCAAGTGATATGTCTAACATTTCGTCTAACAAGTCATATGTTGCATGATGATAGGCAAATTCTACTGCTATCTAAACAGAAGGACTTTAGTTTTAAGTTTAAATTTTAAAAATTTAAATAGTAACAATAATAATATAACATATGAGGTCAAATCATTGTCCTTGTGGCCGCCTATTGCTTTTATTGCTTATATTGATGCTATAGCTTATATTTTAAATTGATGTTAGGGTTTAAAGAAATAGTATATGTGGTAAGGCAGGAGGGGGTTAGATGAGGGTAAACAGGATCAAATATATGATGGAAGCAGAACTGACTCTGGGTGGTGAACACACAATGTGATGCAGATGATGTATTACAGAACTGTACACTTGAAACCTGTATAGTTTTACTAACCATTGTCACCCCAATAAACTTTAATTGAAAAAAAGAAATAGTATATATGAAAACATCTGAAGCACAGAGGATGCTCAATAATTTACACACACAGGAGGTGTAAGCAAAAATATGGGGAATGTTTAAATTTTAAAAAATTATTACAGTAAAAGACACATTGTCATTAATCTCCCTCAAAATACTCCCCCTTGCTTCCAACATGCTCATCCCATCATTCCTGCCACTTGCTGAAGCAGTTCTGGAAGTCCTCTTTAGTGAGTGTCTTTAGTTGTGACGTGGTAATTATTCCAGTTTTTAATTTATAGTATAAATTTTTTTAAGTTTGATGAAATTACCATCAGTGCTCTGTCTTTTCTCTAGAGCAGTGGTATTCAACTGAGTGTGATTTTCCCCCCAGGAACATTTAGCCATCATCTATAAAATTTTGTTGTTGTTGTAAGAGGAGGAGTGCTACTGACATCTAATGGGTCAAGGCCGGAGAGGATGATAAACACGCCACATTACACAGGGAAGCTTCCCATAGCAAAAATATTCTCCAGCCTCAAATGTCAATAGTGCCAAGGTTGATAAATCCTACTCTAGAGATGTTTAAGTTTTAGTCAAACTGAATATTTGTCCCTGAGATCAGTTTAAGAGGATTTTATCTTGGTTCTTTCTGATATATCATTATTCTTCCCATATTTAATGGGGCAGCCATACCTACAGGCACAAATCAGGTAGTATCCCTTATTTGAAGTAAACTCCTAAAGTATTTAAGCTTTACAGGGCTATACTGAGCATGCCTTGAGGAAACTGAAATATAGATTTCTCAAGCTCCTCTTTCAGAGATTCTTAATCAGCATGAATGTCTTGAAACCTAAGAATCTCTATGTGTGATCACTCTCCAGATAATTCTAATTAGAAGCCACCTTTGGGAACTAACCTAGAGAGCCACCTGGAGTCTTTGTTGAAAATACAAATTATCAGCCTACTCTACAGTTACTAATTCAGAATTTCCAGGGGTAAGAACTGAGAGGTTGTATTTCTTTTTTTTTTTTTAAAGATTTTATTGGGGACTTGGGGGAAGGAACAGTGTTGGGGAATCAGAGAAGGGGAACAGACAAGTTACTGTCCTTTGGTTCTTCAGTCTAGTTGTGGGGACGTTGCTTCACTGGCCCATGTTGGTGTTGTGATCATTGTGCTCTTCCTGGCTAAGGCAGATCGGTTGCCGGCCATTGGACAGCCACTCACTGCGGCTCATGGCAGCTCAAGCTGGCTTCCGGCCAGTCACGCTGTCTGCCGGCCACTCATGATAGCTTACGGCAGCCCACTGCAGCCCTGCTGCAGCCTATGCGATCTCGAGACTCGCAGCAGCCCAGCTCCAGGTTGAGCTGTTGTTCACCATCTTAGCTGTAGAGGGCAGTGTCACTGGCCCTCATGTGGGATCTGAACAGGTGGCCCTGCTGCTCAGAGCTCACACTCCCAAGCCAACTCTTAACCAATGAGCCACTCGGCTGGCCCTGAGAGGTTGTATTTCTAACATGTGTCCTCAGATAACTTATCTTCAGGCATGTTTGGGAAACATTGGCCAAGAGGGTATCTTAAAAATTCATATCAGTGACCATGGCTTATAGAGAGAATAGCATCCTTTCATGAAGATATGACCAAAAGAAAAAAAATAATGTTAGAAGCTAAATTCATTTCATCAGGGACCCAGAGGAGCAGGGACCATTATATTTTTGGCTACAAAAAGGTTGAAGTCTCACAGGACACTATGGGAAGAAATGCTTAACCTCTTCTCTGTGAAGGTATTGTCCCTAGATCTGTTGAAAACTTTGTAGAAAGAAGTGTCATCGGTAACTTTCCTTTTCCATGGATATTGCAGAGAGAATTTTATCAGCCACTGCTTTGGATTCTATGCCTGGATTTGTGAACATTACCATAACGGTAAAAAGAGACCATGAAGAAAGGCAGGCCAGGACCCATGACACACTCCATCCTCTGCCAGGTTTGAAGCCCTCCAAAACTAGAATTCCCAAATGATCTCATTACACATGGACACAAGAACTCAGCCTTGACATACACTCCTGATAGTATTTCGGACTCAAGCACTTTAGACATAGCTCAGCTCTGATGAATAACTGGACAGCTCACTTGTGTCAGGCTTCCTGCCATCTGATTAAGATCCCATAAGTGCATCATATTTCTTAAGCAATGGGGAGGCTAAGCGTTGGGCATCCACAGAAAATAAACTAATCATTCAGATGCCAACTGCTCCATAAAGTGATGAGAAAAGCTGCACTACTTATTGAAAACAACGACTGCTGGTCTCTAGTATGTGATCAACTGCAAACTCATATGATCTCAGCTTAGAAAAAATGTAAACTATCATCTAATTCAACCAGCAGCAGATCAAATATTTACTGCATTAACCAGCTCAGTGGTTTCAAATCTGGCCACATGACAGATTAGTCTCAGAAGGTTTTATAAAAAAATACACTTTCTTGGGCCTCACCTCAGCCCTGCTGTGTTAAAATCTCTAGATTAAGGTGGTACTTTCTGTCTTTGGGCAGCTCTTTAAATGCCTCATTAAATTGTCATAAAATGGTTTCCCATAACTTCCAACCACTGGTACTAGTTCAATTATCTGAGGTCTGTTCTGGAAGTCTTCCATTTTCTCGCTAAGTGTCTCTAATCTTTCCACTGTTCAACATGGGACATAATAGAGAGCCAAGTCCTTACCATCTGCTTGGTCTCCCAGAAATAACTGTGAGCCCAGAAGAAATGCAGCTTTCTAGTGCAGAGTGGAATAGGTAGGCACCAGCCTCACATTCTAGATACCTTGTTTCTATTAGTCCAACCTAGTCCAATCTGCTGTTATCTCATTGACATTATCATAGCGAGATCGCAATCCCTCTTTGCAATTATTTTACATTTTCTGGTTAAGTTCCTCTTCCATTTACCCACAAATACTAGTCAAAATGTGTATTTAACGTTTTATGTAAGGCCCACCTCTGATCCTCTTACTCATAGCCAATAACCATGTTCCTAATCCATGATGAAAATACAGACCTACTGTGTCCCCAAACCAGCAAGTTAATATCTGACACAATCCATAGTATCAAACTACCATATCAGAACCACAAGTATCAAGGACCTTATCTAGTATCAGTTTTTAGTACTGTCAAACACATAAGCAACCAAGAGACACAAAGAGAGAGAGGCCTGGAATATTTTGTATGGCTCCACAGGTAACTTCTCTCCACACTGGACAGGACCATTGACCCAGAAGAACAGATGAGGTCTCTAAGTGAGGTCTGTGGCTTACCTTACATAATCAGAGAGTTCAATTATGAAATATCTCCATTTTACACCCTGGAGAATTACAGAATTTATATGACATTTTTTTGTGAGCTGTGCCTCATAAATCCATAAATCCTAGATGCATTTCCATAAACAATTCTAAGCCAAGGACAGCTTATAAAGGACATAAGGACTCTAGTGCTGACAAATATCATTAGTCTATTTACCCAAAGGAGCACTTATCATATTTCACAAGGAGATGAGACCGAGTCATCTGCCTTCTTTTCTTCCCCTTAGCAGCATCACCTGGGCAATCAGGCAGAAATGAATCCCAGGCCTGCTGCTGTAACTCCTTCCTCTCCAGCATCCATTCTTATTTCTTACTTACACAAAGAAGTACCGCTTTACATTCATCAGGTGCTCTGAATATTATTCTCTCAGCTCTTCTTTTTCATTATGTCCTCTAATATAGCTTTTTTCCTTTTTATTATGCCCTCTACATAGCTTTAACACATATCTACCTGCCAGTATCTTCTCCTTACCACATAAATATACTCATTAATTCACATTTTTTTTTTTTTTTTTAGGGCAGTGTCACTGGCCCTCTTATGTGGGACCAAACCGGGGTCGCTGGCTTCCCAAGCCAGCGCTTAACCACCGCGCCACTCAGCCGGCCCACATTAGTTCACATTTAAACACTATTCCTCAGTAATTTATTATCCCAGAGATATCCAATTTCCCCTTTCTTTTCTATAAATTACTGATGCTTGTTTAGACCTAAGTATGACTGTTACCCATCATATGGGATACTTGGGTATTTCCTGAGCTATAGAAGACATTTTTTGCTGCCTGCTGAATATCTCCATCTGGGTGTCCCATAAATGCCAGAGACTCAGAATATCCAAGCCTAAAATTGTTGCCTCTAACTTCTCTTCCCCCGCATGTGTTTCTGTGGCTATTTTCCCATTTTAGTAATTGGAATATACATATACCTAGATGTCCAAACTGGGAATTATGTTAAATGTTCTTTTCTCCACTGAGATTGACATCAAGTCAGTCAGTGAGTACCATTGTTTGTGTCTCTGTAATGAATCTCAAATCCATTCCTCTTTCAGTCCCAATAGCAGTGCATTAATTACAGACTTTTTTATATGGGTTCAATAACTCAACACTTAAATTCAGTCATATCCATTCACAGTTCTCCATATTTTCCAGTCATCAAAAGAAATCTCACCAAATCCCAAAGTCAGGGTATACTAACACATTTTCCTAATTTGCTAGCTCAGAAACCTCATCAGTAAAGAAAATGAGCCAGTGATATGGAATAAGATTTACTCTGTGATATTACTTGGATACTGCAGAACTTGTCATTTATTTTTGTTTATTTTGTTGTTGTTGTTTATTGTTGTTGTTGATTTCTATGCTAGTTCTTACCCAGAGCCATAGTCTTTCTGATCTTTAGTTCCCATGGTGACAGTTTTAAACAAGCTTCAGGGGGAAAATATCAAGATTTGTTTCAAACTCCAAATGCATAATTTAGGGTGGTGCAAATTTATATGCAAAAATCTCTCTAGCAGAGCCAAAAGTTACAATTTCTCATGTTGTCCCTTTAATTTTAGAGTGTAATTTTCAGAGTTCTTTTAACAGTTACTAAATAATGGGAGATATATCAAACACAGTTCATGTTCTGTTGCTTAAACAGAATATGTGTCCATTATGGATAATGTGGTAAATAGAAAAACAAGTAAAAAACTCCAATAATCTCAAACTCAAAGAAAACTATTATATTAGGGAGGGTTCTCCAGAGAAATAGAACCAATAAAATATACATATAAATATATATGTATATATGTATATGTACATATGTGTGTATATATGTATATATTTTATATATATAAAATAAAATAAATTTTGTCATAAATATATGTACAGCACATATGTAATATATATGTATACATATACATATTTGTGTATATGTATGTACACATAGAAAGAGAGACTTATTTTTAAAACTTGGCTCCCATGATTGTGGGGGCTGGCAAATCAAAAATCCATAGATTTGGCTAGCAGTTTAGAAACTCAGGCAGGCATTGAGATTTCAGTCTTGAGGCAGAATTTCCTCACCAGGAAACCTCTATTTTTGCTCTTAAGTGCTTCAACTAATTGGATGAGGCTCACCCGCAGTATCAAGTGTAATTTCCTTTACTTAAAGTCGACTTACTGTAGCAATTAGCTGTATCTACGAAATACTATCACAGCAACACTTAGGTAAGTATTTCATTAAATAACTGGGTACTATAGCCTAGTCAAATAAATAAATAATATTAGCCATCACAATCATATATCAGTTCCTTCGGTCTTTCTTCTAGACATAAGTGAGATTGCACATGTAAGTTCTGTGATAAAACCTAATAAAGAGAAGCATTTCAAAAGAAATTTCTTGTGTTAAATTAAAGGGTCAATGTAATAACCAAGACTTTATAACTAAATTTTAAAACTTTCACTCATATACTATTGTGAAGAGAGATACCAACACCTATACATTCTTAGAACTGTGTTTAGTTTTGCCAATTCAATCTGTGTAGTTGGCTTCACAAAGAAATTTTGGGATGATCTGGGAATTATATCTAATTGATGGTCTTAGAAATACCTCTTATGACCTGAAGACTGACTTTAAGTTATCATTTTCAAGGCTGGTTCTTAGAGTTCTGCTGAAGGAAATGGAAACTCTACCCAAGCTCCTTCCCTCACTTAGCTACATGACACTGTAAAATAATGGAGCACATTTTCATATTATAATATCAAAATATCAAAACAAAAGCCTTCTCATTCCTTTTCATCTTCTTCTCCTGTCTTTTCTTGTAGACTGTACTTCTCAGGATGCAATGTGCCACCATCAGTATTCCTTTTTTTTTTTTTTTTTTGTACCCAGTTATTTTCTGAACAATGGTTTTGTTGTCTCGGTTACAAATAAAAAGATACTAGTGGAGATGAAAAAAACAACATTCTGGCTATTTCAAAATTCTAGTACCTTTGAAGTGAAAAGGTGTCTATCAGTCATATGAAGAAATGCGTTGAGTAGGATACGTGAGAGGTCGCACTGAGATGGTGTAAACCATCAGGGAATAAAGATGATATTTGAGCCACAAGATTAAATGTCCTTCCCAAGGAAGTGAATGTAGATAGAGATGAGAAAGAAAAAAAGAAGAAATTCAAGAACAGAACCCTGGAGTTGTCCAGCATTAGGAAGCTGGGAGATGGGAAACAATAAGCAAAGAAGATTGAGAATAATCAGCCAATAAGGTAGGAGGAAATCATCCTGGAAGCAAAGAGAGAAAATATATCAAGGAAGAGAGAGTGTCTATCAGCTGGGCAATGATGCTATTGGGCTACATAGGATGAGGATGATTACCTATTGAATTTGGTAATGATCACCAGCCTGACGAGAACAGGTTCAAGAGAGCATGGGCAGAGAGGCATTCAATATAGTGAGCAAATTACTTCAAGTTTTGCTGTCAAGAAAAGCTGACAAATGGAGCAGTAGCTGAAAGAGAAAATATGAAGAGAATATCTATTTGCTTGTTTATTTAAAATTGGTAAAAAAAAAAAAAAATAACAAAGCATGTTTCAAAGCTAACAGAAATGAGTAGAAAGAGAAACTTGGTTGACATTTGCTGAAACACTAATGATGCAGGACAAAAAGAAGAAATCTGCCAAGTCTGTATCCTCCAGTAGGCAGAAAGGGATAAAATCTGCCACCACAGGGAAGGGACTGGCCTTTGACTGGGTCAAGACTGTATTCGCAGTAACAATAAAGGGGGTATAATCTACATGGACAGAAGCTTGTCACTGAGTAGATATGGAAGAGAATGAGCACTAGGTTCAAGAATATTCTATGAACTATGACTTGAAGAATAAATATGATCTCATAAGTTGGAGGTGGTTAATGGTGATAAGGAGCATGCCAAATGAGGAAAAAGACTTCCGGTCCTGACAAGACAGCATCTACTCACTTAGTTTCTCCCTGTTCCACTCTGTTAAGTACAACTATAAACCCTGGAAATAATGCAAGAGGCAACCAGAGGAGAACTCTGAAAGGTGAAAAGTGTAAGGCAAAATGGTTAGAGACCCCAGGACTAGAGGAACCAGCATATTGATGGGGTATCTTATGGCCCCTCACCCAACTGAAGATAGTGACTCAGGCACACTGTTTGCCAATGCCTAACCTACCAACAGAAGGCAGCTCAGACAGAATCCTTTCTTCCCTGGATCAGAAGGGAGCTCTGCCATTAAGACCAAGCAAGCCCAGTGAGCACCCACAAGGGAGATCGATCAGGAGCCCCACTGAAAATATAGAGCCAGGGAAGTGCTCTCCTTCCCAGCCAGATCTAAGACCACCCCACATTTCTTCATCTGGAGACACAAGTAGCACCAGCAAAAGGAAATCCCTTCACAATAATGCCTAACCTGGAGGCCTCTCTGTCCCAACAGGCCCAAGACTCCCCATTCTTCCAAAAGAGACAGAGGGTGGCTGGGGGCACCAACAAAAGGGATTCTGCCCCATAAATGTCTGTCAGAGAAGCCTCTTCTTGGAGGGAATGAAACTCTCCTCCCCCACCCAAAAGCACCAGGCAGCCTGGCCAAAAGAATCCCTTTTTTCAAAGATTTTTTTTTTTTTTAAAGTTTGTAGCAGAGGATAGTTTATTAGAGTAGAAAGTAACAGCTCTCAAAACAAGAGGGGGTTCTGACTGGGGTGCCCAATAGTTAGGGCAAAAGCCTTGGATTTTATACCTTTTGTATGTCTGGGGAGGAGGGCCTCTTGGCACTCTTATCAGATTTACATTGATGCCTAGCCCGGAGGAGGCATTTTCTTGAAACTGTCTCCTTGTCTCAGAATCAATGTCTCTTTTGATAGGATTATTATCTCAAGGGTGGGGCTTTGATGAGATCATTGTCTATTGCTCATTCTATTAGGGAGTTCCTGACTGTCTTATGTTGTTAACTAACCTGTTTTAATCGCTCCTTTGGAGGTGAAACTTAACTTCTGATTTTTTTGTTATAGGCTTTGAAAAATTATTTCCTCCTCCCCCTCCCAAGTTTGTCCTTCTGGTGGGGTCCTGTGACTTAAACTCATCTGTCAGCTAGCTATTAAGATTATTTCTTCTGGCTCTGTTATGGTTTCCATCCTGATTCCCTCTACCTTGGCCATTTTCCTGACTGCCTATAATTTTCCTATCTCAATCCCCCCTCTGATGAGGTAACCCTAACTGCTGTTAGGGAAAGGGGTGAAGACTGCTCTGGCTGCCTCCTGCTGAGGAGGGACAAAGTATGAACCCACAGTTAGGGCTCGTCCAAAGGGGTTCTAACAGTCCAAGTAGATGAGCGAATTCAGGTGAGGTTGTGGTGGTGGTGTAGGCCATGATTTTGATAAAACTTTTTCAGATTCCTTTTAAGTTTGATTTATTTTACATTTTCCCCAAGGTATATAGACCAATGGTAAGGAACACGCTGAGTAAAATGAGCCCAAATAAGGGGCTCTTTTTATCTTTAAAATCAAGCAGTTTTTAGAGGAAAAAAGGTCCAGAGTGAGCAGTTGAGACAGAATAAATGGCTTCTATAAATTAACAGGCTTGCCTGCCATATCAGGGTCACCTGCAGTTTTACCCCTGTGATGAGAACAGCTTGGGAGCCACTGGGAATGTTCGTTAGGCCCAACAGTGATCACAGCTATTGGGGAGGGAAGTTGTTCTCTGCTCCCTTCAGAGCAGGGTACAATCTCTCCTCCAGTGCCCTGTACTGCACAGGGGACACGACTGCTTTGGAGGATTAGAACATTCCATGTTCCAGTGGTCTGGGCTTCCACATACCAAAAGCAGGCTCCTTTATTTGGCATTTCCTCTCCTGGGGCTTTTGGGGTGCCCTGAGGTGGCTTTAGCCCTGGGTTGTTTATAGCTATGGCTAAAAGTCTGGCATTGTCTTTGGTCTCATCCTCTCGTCTCACTGTTCCTTTATTCCTTGTTTTTCTGTCTTGGTTGTTAAAGACATTTAAACAAATTCCTGGCCAACTTTTAGGATATAAGCAGTGGGCCAGGATCCTGTTAGGTTAAGGAGAATAAGTTTTCTTTACATTGGCCTATACTCTGAGGCTGAGGAGGACACATGAACTCCAGCAGTCCCCAAACACAGAAGTTTACATAACTATTAGTAAAACTTAGTTGTTACTATTGTGTAGATTTTAGTTTTTTTCCAGGCAACCAGGAAACTGATTGTGAGACAATATGAAACATAACCTGTTTAGCAGAGAGAGAAAGAAAATACTTAAATCTGTTAGCTTTTTTTTGTTGTTGTTTTTTTTTTTTTGCTTTTTTTGTTTGTTTTTTTGAGGGCAGTATCACTGTCCCTCATATGTGGGAACCAAACTGTGGCCGCTGGCTTCCCAAGCAAGCACTTAACTACCGTGCTACTTGGCCGACCCAATCTGTTAGCTTTTGATATTTAAATCTACCTGAGTGGTTGTATTTAGCTTAACCATATACAAAACTCTCCAAGACTTTTCACAAACCTTCTACAACTTTCCCAGTCCCTCTCACTCTTTCAGAAATAACCATCTTGAGGACAAACTACTTTCTTTCAGTTCCTTCAAAAAAAATTTATTTCCGTACCTTATACCTTCCTTGAAGCTACACATCATTTCCTTTCATACTAATTAGAATCTATAGCCTCTAAAACATTAATTTTAATGACAACCAAAAGCAAGCAATTAGTATTTTTACTGGCAAATCCAGGAACATATTTTGTAACCTTAAAAAGCATAAGTTTGTGTTAAAACATAAGATATATTTATTAACAGATCTAAATCTATCTTTGACCATTCCTGTGACAAGAAGCTAGAAATAGGTGAACTTAGCAAAACTAGAATCTTAAGTTGTCAATAGAAGTTGAGAAATCATATCTAAGTATCCCCGATATATGATCATTCTGAAAAGTTTTACTTAAAAACCTTATTTGAGTCACTTTTTAGTTCTTAACTCTATGAGGTCCCAAAGTCAATTATACAACTTATATTTTTTGACAAACTTCATAGTAGAGATAACATGATTTTATGTAAGCTTATTTAAAATATTATCACACATGGACTCAGGTCATCTTCCTTACAATGAGTCCCATTGTAGGTGGTGCCTACAGGAATGACACCAGCAGAGTAAGGGGGGAGGTGTTTCAAGAGACTGAGAAAGGGATGCAGTACTGGGTTCCTTCTGTGGGGGCCTCCCCTGGGGAGAGAGATCTTGCTGGAGGTTCCTTTGAATGGGCCTCCTTTGGAGGAGGGAGACAAGAAACCACAGCCAAGAGCTGAATCAACTTGACATTTCTTGTAAAGGTCTGGGTTGTCCCTCAGAGCGAGTAAAAGCCCAAACATAGGGAACTCTGACCATTTGCTTTTCCGTCTATAAAACAAATTGAGCTGTATGATAGTATTAGAGCTAATACTTCCTTCAAGAGGCCAGGTTTCCCAGTCTCCTAACATGTATTGAGGTTAAAACCTTGGGACAAAAGAAGACAAGGCACCGTTTTATCAGAGTCTGGGGGTTAAATCTTTTAGGATGTAATTCAGGGGAGTATAGGCGCGTGAGGGCTGATAACTCTCCTCCAGATCCTGAGTGGGCCAGGGGGACCGCATGACTCGGATCCATGGCAGGTTGGGGGGATATGGCGTGCCAGGATTTAGTCATGCATTACCTGGGCAGCCGACCCATTCCCCTGAGTTGGCACTTGTATTGCCCATGTGTTGGGGAGGGAGAAAGTGCCCATCTGTGGGGGAGGAAGAAAAGAAAGGGTTCCTTTTGCAATTCACCTCCCAACAATCTATCTGGAGTGTTCTCCATATCCTGAGTGAGCCAAGGAGACCGCACGACCCGGTTCCATGGTGGGTGGGGGGATGACGTGGTATGCCAGGATTTAGTTGTGCCTTACCTGGGCAGTTGGCCCATGCCCCTGAGTGGGCACCTACCTAACTCCATGTGAGTCCCCTCCAGACTTCTGATGCCAGCCTGTGGGCCGATAAAAGCAATGGCCAATAATGGGGCTTCTGGCCTGACTCTGAGTGTCGTTAAAATTGGTGTCACAGCCAATGGGGTGGTGGCATTCTGTATAAAGATGTTTAACGAGGGAGTACATGTCTAAGGTCTGTAGGGAAGGCACACAGAGCACATCAAAGGGTGTGGCAGGGTGCCATGATGCCCAGTATAATATGTAAGGGGGAGTAGAGATACTGGAAGCCTCAAAAGGCTTCTGATAGGGCCGGCCGAGTGGTGTGGTGGTTAAGCGCTGGCTTGGGAAGCCAGCGGCCCCGGTTCGGGTTCCACATATGAGGACCAGTGAAACTGCTTTCAAAAAAAAAAAAAAGCTTCTGATAAGGCTACTTCCTTAAGGCAAAGCAAGTCTGGAATATGTCTCTTCCCCCAGGATCTTGCTTGGCAGTTTTTAATAGCACCGGTGTAAAAGGAAAGTGGCCAGATATTTGGGAACCCACAGATGGAGCCCCTCATGGAGGTGGGTTGCTAAGTAATTGTTGGAAAGTGGACAGCAACTATAAGGGCAAAAAAACAGTGGAGATGTAGAGACTAAGTTCCATGTTCTTACCTTAAGATGTCTTGAGGCTGACATGGAGTGATGAGGAGGTCTCACAGGGAAGGGGCCCCAGACCAGCATCTTATGGGTTGAGGAGAAATATAGTGTCAGGGTGAAAAAAAAAGCAGTAAGGGTGGAGGAGGAATTCTACTGGCACCCACATGGGTGGTCGGGCTGAGAAGGGACCAGTGAAGCCTTTGGGACACTATCACAGAATGGCCACGGCCCAGAGTCACTCAGTTTCCTGCAAAGGCCCACAACCTAGCCGCATGCCGGTATCCAGCCTTCTCGCAGAAAGGAACAGGCAGCAGAGTAGCAGAGAGGGAACGAACAGGGAGAGCCATTAGCCAGCACCCATATAGGCAGTGGGGTCAGAGGAAGACCCAGGGAGCCTTCGGAACACATCACAGAGTCACCATGATCAGAGTTCCTCAGATGCATCCAAGAGTCATTTATCCCAAGAGAGAAGGCAATCAAGCTAAGGCCAACATTCCTCCAAGTCGGTGTTAAAGGGGATTAACCAGAGTCCTTCTGCTGCCTGTGCTCTGAGTCTTAAGATTGGCAGCCATGCTAGTCATTTTTACCTGGCTGTCGGAGGCCCAATGCTTTGTGTGTAACAGGAAAATATTGTTGAAGGCCCGCGAATGGGCAAGGCAAACAGAAAAGCACAGATCATATTTATCTCTCTTGTCCTGGGCGAGCCCCCAAATGATGTAGGACGTTTGTCTTGTGCCGGGATTGTAGTCTCATGAAGCCGAAGAATGGAGACACGGACCAGAGAGGTAAAGTTTGTAGCAGAGGATAATTTAATAGAGTAGAAAGTAACAGCTCTCAAAACAAGAGGGGGTCCCAACTGGGGTGCCCCTTTTTAAAAGATTTTATGGGGGAATTGGGGAAGAGGAACAGACAAGTTTCCATCTTTCTTTGTTCTTCAGTCTAGTTGTGGAGGGTGTTGCTTCACTGGCCCATGTTGGTATTATCATTGCGCTCTTCCTGGGTGAGGCAGATCAGTCGCCGGCCTCAGGACGGCCGCTCACAGTGGCTCTTGGCAGCCTACACTGGCTGCCAGCTGCTCACACTGGCTGCCGGCCACTCATTGTAGCCTAAGGCAGCCCAATGCAGCAGGGACTGCAGCTATCGCCGAGACTCGTGCAGCCCAACTCCAGGTGAAGCTGCTGTCCACCATCTTATCTGTAGAGGGCAGTGTCACTGGCCCTCATATTTGGAATCCAAACCGGGCCCGCTGATCAGAGCTGGCATCCCAAGCAAGCTCCTAACCAACATGCCACTCGGCTGACCCCAAAGGAATCTCCTTTTGACCCCTCAGGCTACACCAGCAGGAACCAGTGGAAGTTCCTGGATAAATAGCACACAAAATAGAAAAACAAACTCATTGATAATTAAATTTTCTTTGGAACCACAGCCCACAAAAGTAGGTCAGGACCTGCATGCTAAACTGAAGCAGGGTTACTGCCTGCTAAAATGAAAGAGAGGCATTGTTGTACAACAATCATTGCCAAGAAAGGCAAGAACTTAAATACAAAAAAAAAGAAAAAGCCACAAGAAAGCAAGTATGCAAATAGCAGTAATGAGAGCCAGTACCAGCTGTGAACTTCCTTACTGTGTACTAGATACTGTTCAAAGAACTTAATATGGATTAACTATTTTGTTACAACAATCCTATTGGTTAGGTATTGTTCCTACTATGTCTGTTTTTCAGATGAGTAAACTGAAGCACAGGGAGTTTAATTAACCTGAACTAGCCAAACATCTCATAAGTGGTGGAATCAGGATTTGCAAAGTAGCAATCATGATCTTAACCTGCACGTTACGAGTATACCACCACCCTATGTTTAATGAGGGTGATATAAAGTAGGTTACTGATTGTAAAGGGCCATCACTGTCATTTTAAGGAATATAGGTAGTAGTCTGTAAGCAAGTAACTGTATGAGATTTGTGTTTTCAAAAATAACTCTGGAAATTGTAGGAAAGGTTATTTAGAAGAAGAAAGACTAGGGACTTCTGGTAAAACGGTGCAATAGACAGATGCTGTGCTAACTGCCTCCCAGGATCACACCAAAATTACAAGCAAATTATACAGCATTCAACCCTGGAGGTCCCCGGAGCACTAGATGAACAGAACCACTAAATGAAGAACTTAAAGAGGAAGCCGCGTCGGGTCTGGTAGGACGGGTGGAGACGAGAGAGGGTGAGCCCTGTGAGGGAAGCCCCAGCCGTGGGAAGCTTGTCTGGTTGGGGGAGAGACCCTCCGGCTGCACTCTAAGCTCACTAGCCCAGAGTTCCTTTGCCGGGAAGAGAAGTTCTAAGATAGCCGGCAGTAAATTAGTGAGGACTCTCTTTGCTCAGCTCGGTGAGGCTAAGAGCAGCCGGAGAGTCAGTGGGGCAGGCACCCGGGCTTGCTCACCGGTGAGCACTTACCTGGTTCTTGGTGGAGGGAGTGGCTGTGTGAGCCGGGAGCCTGCAGGGACGGACTGAGCACCTTTGGTGCAAAGGCTGGAGGTGTTTGAACTGTTGTTCCCATGGTGCGAAGCCTGCACGTGAGTGGTGTAGGGAGGGCGCCATTTTGTCAGGCTTGGGCCCTCCCACGAAGGATCAGGTCCAAGACCTAATTGGTCTGGTGGAATTGGCACAGAAGTACGTGTGTGCATGCGTGCGTGCCTGCGTGCGTGCGCCTATGGCCTTGGATCCCCACCCTCTGCCCGGCTTATACTGCGTTGCCAGGGAAACGTAGGGCAGGTGCCCTCCGGCTCCAACAGGCTGCTCACTGAGACTCGGGAGTGCGCGAGCCGCCTCAGATCCCCACCCTCCGCTCGGCTTGTGCTGCGTTGCCAGGGAAACGCCTAGTGGGAGTGATGCGGCTCCAACAGGCTGCTCACTGAGACGCAGGAGTGAGCAAGCCGCCTCAGGTCCCCACTCTCCGCACTCGCTTGCAGAGTTGCCAGGCTGGTGATTGGTTGTCGGGCTGCTCAGCCTGATCTGCGAGCGGCTGATTGGCACAGGCTGAGACTGGGAGATTTCCTGGGAGTGTTGGGCCGTGAGCTGTGTGCCTGCATCATCCAGCCAGGGCTCTCCTGGTGATCTATCTAATACATCAAAGCAAATCCCAGAGTGACAGCCAGAATGGGGAAACAAAGAAACATGTCACAAGTAAAAGATCAGAAGAATCCTCTAGAAATGGAACTAAATGAAACAGAGGGATCCAACCTTTCAGAGACACAGTTTAGAACACTGATGATAAGAATGATTAAGGAACTTAGCAAGGACATAAAGAAGGATAGGGAAACCATAAAAAACAACCTGTTAGAACTAAAGAATACAATAACTGAAATGAAGAACACACTCGAAGCAATCACCAGTAGAGTAAATGAAGCAGAGGAGCGGATCAGCACTTTGGAAGATAAAATAGCAGAACTCACCCAGTTGGCACAGCAAAAAGACCAAAGAATAAAAAACAATGAAAATAGTTTAAGAGCCCTATGGGACAAGGTGAAGCGCAACCACCTTCGAATCATAGGGATACCAGAAGGAGAAGAGAAGAAGCAAGGGGTTGAAAATGTATTTGAAAAAATAATGACTGAAAACTTCCCTACCCTGGTGAAGGAAATCAACATACATGCCCAGGAAGTGCAGAGGCTTCCAAACAAGCTGAACCCAAACGGGTCCACACCAAGACACATCATAGTTAAAATGGCAAAGGTTAAAGACAGAGACAGAATCCTAGAGGCTGCAGGAGAAAGACAGCAGGTTACATACAAAGGAACTCCTGTTAGACTAACAGCTGACTTGTCTACAGAAACTCTGCAGGCCAGAAGGGAGTGGCAGGAGATAATCAAAGTGACCCAAAATAAAGGCCTACAACCAAGATTGCTCTACCCAGCACAGCTATCACTTAAAATCGAAGGAGAAATAAAGAGCTTCTCAGAAAAGAATAAGTTTAAGCAATTCATTATCACCAAGCCAGCATTGCAAGAAATGTTAAAAGGATTTTTTTAAACAAAAGAAAGGGGTAAACAAGCTAACCCAGAGAGACAATTTAAGAAGATTGAAGTCGTATCAAGCAGATATAAAGGAAAAACTGATGGTTGCTGGCTGGGAGGGAGTGGGGAAGAGGGAGAGGGGGAAGGTTTTGGACAGTGTATGTGGGACTACAATGTTGCCGCAGGGATATGGGGGCAGTTCTGGGAATGTAATTGATAATGTTGTGAAGAGACTATTATGTTGCGAGAAATAAGTCAGTCGGAGAAGGACAGGTACCATGTGATCTCACTTGTATGTGGAGTCTGAAGAGCTGAGTGAATGATCAAAGTAAACAGACTCGTAGATGTAGAGGAAAAACTGAAGGTGCTAGTTGGGAGTGGGGTGGGGTTGTTAGGGAAGGGAAAGGGATTAGACAGCATAAATAGACAACTACAATATTGCCACAGGGATATGAAACACAGTTCGGGGAATATAATAATGTAAAAATGTTGTGGCATGTCAGATAGTCACATGTCTTGTTGGGGAGACCACTGCATGGATGGAGTAGAGGCTTGATCACTGCACTGTACACCTGAAGCTGATGTTGTATAGTATTGTATGTCAACTGCAACTGATTATGTGGATGGTCATGGGATGTGGAGTATACTGTGGAGGGGAGTCAGGGGAGTTGTGATGGATGTGTGTGATATGGGGGGTGGGTGGGGTGGCGAACTGGGGGAGGGAGGTTTTCACTTTGAGGGGTAAAGAGTATAACTATTGCATTGTGTTGTACACCTGAAACTAATAAATAAAAAAATAAAAAATAAAAGGAAAAAAACAAAATAAAATATCACAAAAACAAGAAAAAAAAAGAAGAAAGACTAAAATAGGAAAAGCAGATAATGACCACGATAACCAAAGACAAAGATATTGAGGACCTAAACTAGACAAGTGACAGTGTTACTGAGGAGAGGCTATTACCAGGAATAAAAAGGGGTCTTTGTCAAGAAGACAATAACTGTAAACATTTTTACAGATCATAGCAAAGCTTCAAGATACATGAAGCTAAAACTGATAAAATGTTAAAGAGAAATACACAAATTTACAATTACATTCATGGATTTCAACATGCCATTCTCAATAATCTCTAGAACAGGTGGCTAGAACATCAACAATTACATGGAAGAAATGAACAACACTTTCAAGCAATTGTTGTTTCTAAAACTGACATTTATAGAGCCCTCTAACTAAAAAGTATTGAATATTTCAGAGCACTTACCAAGACAGGTGATATGCTGGGCCATAAAACAATTCACAATAATTTAAAAGGTAAAATTAGACAAAGTATGTTTTATAACAAAAAAGTAATTTAATAAAAATTCAATAGCAATGAAATCTTGAACATCCCCAAATATTTGGAAATCAAATAATACACTGCTTAGTAACTTGTACATCAAAAAATAAAAAACAAAATTACAAAATGTTTGAAGTAATTACAATGGAAGCACAAGGTACTGGAATTTATGAAATTCCAGAATTCCAAAACTCCAAATATAATGTACCCAAAGGGCAGATTTGGCCAGCACAAGAGCCCTACTAAAAGCAAATCCTGCTCCATAAGGTCACCTTCTGCACAACAGCTCTGCCACTATAGTCATGCCCAGTCCTCACAATCAATCAGCCTGAGAACCAATCCCTCCCACTGATGCGCAAACAGCAATCAAGGCTCAATTACAACAGGAGGGCGCACACAACTCAACAAGGGACACATCTGGAGCATCCAGCTTGGGTGATGATTGTGTCACTGGGCCCCAAAGAACAACTACTACATCAAACCACTCTACCAAGACCAGAAGACATAGCAGCTGTATTTAATAAATAGAAACAAACATAAGGAGGCAGCAAATATGAAAAGAAAAAGAAACATGTCTCAAATGAAGGAACAGAACAAAGTTCCAGAAAAATAACTAATCAAAATGGAGATAAGCAATCTACCAGATGCAGTGTTCAAAACACTGATTATAAAGATGTTCAATGATTTCAGTGAGAACTTCATCAAAGAGATTGGAAACATAAAAATGGAGATAGAAAACATAAAAAGTAATCAGTCAGAAATAAAGAATACAATAACTGAAATGAAATATACATTAGAGGGAATCTATAGTACATTAGATGAAGCAAGTGATTGATAAGGTATCAGAAAATACCCAATCAGAACAGCAAAAAGAAAAAATAATCCAGAAAAATGAGAAACTACAGGAAGTCTCTGGGACAACATCAAGAGTACCAACATTCATATCACAGGGGTACCAAAGGAGAAGAGAGAGAGCAATGAATTGAAAATTTATTTGAAGAAATAATGATGGAAAACCTTCCTAACCTGATGAAGGAAAGAAACATACAAACCCAAGAAGCACACACAGTCCCAAACAAGATGAACTCAAAGAGACCCACACCAAGACACATCGTAATTTTAAAAGGCTAAAAACAGAAAAAATCTTAAAAGCAGCAAGAGGCAGTTAGTTACCTACAAGAGTGCTCCCATTAGACTGTTAGTTGATTTCTCAACAGAAACTTTGCAGGCCAGAAGAGATTGGGATGAAATAATCAAAGTTATAAAAAACAAGGACTTACAACCCAGATTACTCTACCCAGCAAAGCTATCATTTAGAATCAAAAGACAGATAAAGAGTTTCCCAGACAAGGAGAAGCAAAGGAGTTCATCACCACTAAAGTATATTACAAGAAACATTAAAGGGACTTCCAAAAGAAGGAGAAGGAGGAGGAAGAAAAGGAAGGAGGAGAAGGAGGAAGAGGAGGAGGAAGAGGAAGAGGAAAAGGAGGAAGAGGAGGAGGAGGAGGAGGAGGAGGAGGAGGAGGAGGAGGAGGAGGGGAAACAAATCATATGCATAATAAAAAGGCAATCACTACATATCTATAAACAATTACTCTAAATGTAAATGGATTAAATGCTCCTATTAATACACATAGGGTGGCTGAATGGATAAGAAAACAAGACACTTACATATGCTGCCTGCAAAAGACTCACTTCAGATCAAAATACACAGACTTAAAGGAAAGGGATGAAAACAGATATTACATGCTAACAAAAATGAGAAAAAAAAATAAAGCTGAGGCACAGTACTTGTATCATACAAAATAGACTTTAAAACTAAGGCTATAATAAGAGACAAAGAAGGACCCAGTAATTCTGGGCATTTATCTGAAGAAACCAAAAACATTAATTTAAAAATGTATATTCATCTACAGTCTCACTGCAGCATTATTTACAATAGTCAAGATATGGACAACATGGGTGTCCACCAATAGATGAATGGATAAAGAAAACGTGGTACACATACATAATGGAATATTTTCAGCCATCAAAAAGAATCAAATCTTCCCATTTGCAACTACGTGAATGGACCTAGAGGGTATTATAAGTAAAATAAGTCAAACAGAGAAAGATAAATGCTCTATGATTTTACTTATATGTAGAACCTAGAAAACAAAATAAACAAACAAAAGAACAGAAACAAATTTAAACATACAGAGAACATTTTGATGGTTGCCAGATGGAAGTGGTGTTGGGGAGATAGAATAAAAAGTGGAAAGGATTACAATAACAAATGGGTAGTTACAAAATACTCATGGGGATGTAAATTATAGCATAGGAAATACAATCAATAATATTGTAATAATGATGAACGGTGCCAGGAAGTTACCAGATTTATTGGGGTGATCACTTTGTAAGTTATATAAATGTCTAGTCACTATGTTGAACACCTGAAAGTAACATAATATATGTTAACTGTAATTGAAAAATAAAAAATAAAAATAAATAAAATTCATGTGATGCCACAAAAGACCCTAAATAGTCAAAGCACTTTAGAGAAAGAAGACCAAAGGTGGACACATCATACCTCCTGGTTTCCAACTATAAAACAAAGTCATAACAATCAAAACAATATGTTATTGAAATTAAAATGGATATATAGATCAATGGACTAGAGAGCCCAGAAATAAACCCATGCATATATGGTCAATTAATTTTTAACAAAGGTACCAAAAATACACAGTAAGAGAAAGATAATCTATTCAATAAATGGTGCTAAGAAACTGGATAGCTATATTTAAAACATTGAAACTAAACCCATATCATACACCATACACAAAAATCAACTCAAAGTAGACTGAAGACTTGAACCTGAAACCATAAATTCCTAGAAGGAAAAACAGGTGTAAGCATTTTGACATTGGTTTGAAAATGAATTTTTTCAGATTTGACACCAAAAGCAAAGACAATAAAAATAAACAAATGGAACTACATGAAATTAAGCTTCTGCATAGCAAAAGTAACCATCAACAAAATTAAAGGCAACTTGTGTAATGGAAGAAAATATTTGCAAAGCACATATCTGGTAATGAGTTAATATCCAAAATTTATAAGGAATTCATACAACTCAATAGAAAGAAAACCAATAACCCAATTTAAATGGACAAAGGACCTAAACAGGCATTTTCCCAAAGATATACAAACGGCCAAAGGGTACAAGTAAAGGTGCTCAACATCACTATCACCAGTGAAATGCAAATCAAAACCACAATGAGATATCATCTCACTCATGTTAGGATGTCTATTATCAAAAAGACAAACAATAGCAATTCCTGGAGAGGAGGTGGAGAACCGGGAATCCTTGTAAGCTGTCAGTGGGAATGTAACTGGTACAGACATTATGAAAATAATATTAAGATTCCTCAAGATTTTAAATGGAACTACCATATGATCCAACAATATCACTTCTGGGTATATATCCAAATGAAATGAAATTATTATCTCGAAGAGATATCTGTACTTCCATGTTCATTACAGCATTATTTGTAATAGCCAAGGTATGAAAACAACCTAAGTGACAATCAATGTATGAGTGGATAAAGATGTTGTTTATGTATGTGTGTACACACACACACACACACACACACACACACACACAAATGGTATATTATCCAGCCATAATTCTAAGAAAAGAAATCCAGCCATTGGTGACAACATAGATGGAACTTCAGGGCATTATGCTAAATGAAACAAGTCAGACAAAAAAACCCAACAAATATTGTATTGTAAGGTATAATTTATATGTGGAATCTACAAACTCATGGAAACAAATTATAGAATGGTGGTTCCTAGGGACTAGGGGTGGAAGAAATGGGATGTTTGTTAAAGGGTACAACTTCCAGTTATATGATGGTAAGTTCTGGGCACCTAATATACCAAATGGTGACTATAGTTAACAATGTCGTATTATATATTTGAGAGTTACTAAGAGAGTAGATCTAAGATTGTCTCATTATCTCCCCCCAAAAAATCTGTAATTATGTGAGGTGAAGAATGTGTTAACAACCTCATTATGGCAACTATTTCACAATATTACATGTATCAAATCATTTCACTGTGTATACCTTAAACTTACACAATGTTAAAGTCAATTATATCTCAGTCAAGCTGGAGGAAAAAAGGCAAATCCAAAGCAGTGTTTTAAAAACAGAAAAGCAGCCACAATAAAATATCTAAAAATAGAAATAAACTCTTCAAATTTAGAAAAATAAATCTAACTGGATTTTAAGTATCTCAGAAAACATAAAATAAAAAGAACTTGGAATATTAAAAAAGCAGCCCTCATTCAAGTCTAGAATGGTGTTGCTTAGCCGCAAATGTGGCACATATGGAAAAAATAGCATATACTCTCTCCTCTGTATCTGTGAGTGTTATATCTGCAAATTTCACCAACAGTGATGGAAAACAGTATTATCAATTCACAGTTGGTAATCCACAGATATGGAGGGCCTGCTGTATGCTTTGTACCATACCATTTTACATAAGGGACTTGAGCATTTGCAGATTTTAGTATCTGTGGGTGGTCCTGAAACCAATTCCCCATGAATACTAAGGGACAACTGTACTTACAAAAATTCTTGTTAAATTCTGAAAAATTGACTTTATAATATCACATGTTCTTGGTAACAGAGGTAATGAAGAATGTGAGAAAAATCTAATAATTATAGGGCATCAAAGCTTAACACGTTTGAAAATGTCAATCTAGTGTTTTCACTAAACAGAAATACACTTTCTGTTTTTTTAAATTAAAAAAAAAATTTAATGGAATCATTTCATCATTTTTAGCACATTGCAACTGAATTGTAACTAGACAAAATATTTTTCAAAGAGTTGCCATATCCATAGAAATCAAGCTATCCTTTAATGACATCTTAAAATAATCTGTAATTACTCTTTAAAAATGTCAGTAGCCTATACAATAATAACTCAAGTTTATTCTAAGTTTCTCTTCATCACAAGTTCAGAGTGCAAAAAAATCTAAGCCAGGCTTCAAAAGAACTCATCACATCTAAGTTGAAATGAAACTAAAAGTAGGAATATGCCCTCAAGGTCATCTAAATATATTTTTCTTTATGTTTATACACCTTTTTAAATACTTCATCCATGGTTATCTTTAAATGAAGATTTTTTACAAAGGAAATAAGTTTCCTTATCTAGACATTGAAATGTAAAATATGCAAGAAGGTAGGGATGAAAACAGGAAGAAATACCCATCTCAAAAGGAATCAAATGTAAAGAGAATACGAGATATGATGAATTATAATAAGAAAACACCACAAAACTTTAGATATATGACTAAAACTGAAAAAATTTAAAGCAGATGAGAGAACTGAAGAAAAAATATGCCTTTTTCACTACAAGCTACACATAGAGAAAAGAAAACACGGCTGTATACTTTATCCTTGTCAACAGGGTTTAATGTTAAAGGATATTTTATGTAATTATTTCAACCTTAAACTTACTTCATTTCAAAATAAGTATTTTATACACTCTAGATTGAATGAAAATAACAAAGTAATTTTAAACCATTCGTTTTTATTGTTCAGTTTCCAACCTGCAGTCCATGTCTTGGGGTTTCCTTTCATTTCCCTGTTTACAAAGCTACTTCCAATGACTACCCTTTTCCAAAGTACATACTTCCCAAACCTCCTAGCCTCTAATAGCTAGCTTAGTTAAGACCTCACTATAGCTGTGGTAGAGCCCCTTATTGTAGTTCTACATGGATGACATCATCTATTTCAATAGTAGAAACCTGTTCTTTCTTGATATTAGACAAATCTTCCGAAACAGGATCCAGATTTAAAGACTCTTCATATGCTCAGTTTCTGAACTTGATTCTAATTTTACCATGGGGATGTCTGTCATCTGGGGAGATTGATATTCAGCAGATACATTCTCTACCAGAGAATGGGTTTAGATGGCGGAGGCTGAAGTTCATCAGGGCTATCTTGTATAGAGATTTGCGTAATAGAGGCCTCTTCAGATGGTGGAGGCTGTTTGTCATCAAGGATCATTACTGAAGTAACTTCTTCAGGTGGTGGGGACTGAACGTCTGCAGAGGCCTCCTCAGTTGGTAGATATTGAACTTCTGCAGAGGCCTCCTCAGTTGGTAGAGACTGAACTTCTGCAGAGGGCTCCTCAGTTGATAGAAAGTGAATTTCTGCAGAGGCCTCCTCAGTTGATAGAAAGTGAACTTCTGCAGAGGGCTCCTCAGTTGATAGAAAGTGAACTTCTGCAGAGGGCTCCTCAGTTGGTAGAAAGTGAACTTCTGCAGAGGGCTCCTCAGTTGGTAGAGACTGAACTTCTGCAGAGGCCTCCTCAGTTGGTAGATATTGAACTTCTGCAGAAGGCTCCTCAGTTTGTAGAGACTGAACTTCAGCTGGGGCCTCCTCTTCAGTGGCTTCCTCAGCTGGTGGGGACAGTAGTTCAGCCAATGGCTCTTCTGCAGAAACCTCCTCAGCTGTAGGAGGCTGTACTTCAGCTGTGGCCTCTTTCTCAGTTGCTGGAGGCTGAACGTTGACAGGGGCCTCTCCCGCCATGGTCTCTTCATCTGGAAGAGGCTGACGTTCAGCAGGGGCTTCCTCTGTAGGAGCCTCCACAGGTGGTGGAGGCTTAACTTCAGCAGAAGCTTCTTCTGCAAGTTCTACATTAGCAGGGGCCTCCTCCCCAGGAGCCTCTCCAGCTGTTGGAGGCTGAACTGCAGGTGAAGACTTTTCTGAAGGAGACTCTTCAGTGGGGATAGGCTCTACTTTAGCAGGGGCCTCTTCTGCAGAAGCCTCCTCAGCTAGTGGAGGCTGGAGTTCACCAGGGGTCTCTTCTACCCTGGGAGGCTGTACTTCAACAGGAATGTCTTGCTCATCTAAAAGGACTGGAGAACCTTTTTTCATTTGCTGACTCAATGAAGATCGCCTGATACTTTTCTGCCTCATTTCTTCCTTGCTGCTTGTTGCAGGTTGAAACTCGGGATGCCCACTAATGAAAATGTTCCCAGAGGATTGACGTTTCTGTACACCATCCTTTGACTTTGAAAAGGAACTGCTTGACCTTCCAAAAGCCACTATTTCTGATTCACTAAAGTAAGTCTGCTGTTCCTTATCCGCCTTTTCTATTTGAGGAAAGATAATCATGATCCAGTCTCCAGTACAACTGGTCTGCTGAGATCTGTCTATCTTGAGTTGAACTGAGTGGCTTTGTGGAATTTCTACTCCCTGGATACTCTCTGAAAATTCAGAGGCTGCCTCCCTAACAGCAGCTGGCTTTTCTTCAGGGGCCGCTGCTGCACCAACTGACCTGATTTCTTCTTTTTTCTCTTCTGCAATAGTATCTGTCTGCAGAGATTTATCATTCCTATCTTGTGTAAGCTTTCTCTTTGTCCAGGTTTGCTGAAGCTGAGAAGATATTCTAAAAGACTCATGGTTGACTTTGCTTCCAGGAATATTACCAATACTAAGAGTAGCTTTGGGTCCAGATGACTGTGGTATGGGCAAGTGTTTCTTTTTGTCTGGCACTTCAGTCTGTTGGGATTTGTCTACCATTGGTTGGCTGGTTCTTCTTCTCTTTCGAATTTCTTGCCTCCCTGCTGAGATGGGCTGATCAGGTTCTTCCATATCAAAAACTGGTGAATTTCAAATTTATTAGTCATCAGGATCACAAATGTACCAGATGGTTAAGCCCTTACCTTCCTTCATTAAGTGTTGTTCTGTTGAGCTCCCTCAGAAAAAAGTAATTCACAAATTACTGCATTCTATATTATACTCTTATAGGACCCCTACTCAGTAAGCATCTTTCTTGTTTAGTCTCTGATATAACTCAATCTCACTTTTAGAAGTTTCCTTCAAGAGTCTATGACATCACAGCCAATTCTCACTACAATGTTCCATCAGTGCTATCTCCAGCACTTTTTAACTTGGTAAACACTCATGGACTGTGGATAATGGCTGAAAGTGAGATATCTATCTACTGTTTGAAACAGCAAGTTGAAAAAAGAATTTATCTATCAGAGGAATATCAAGTAAACTCTAGTAATGTAGCTTTCTAATAGTTAAAGTTGATGCTTTGGAACTTTCAATTCTGTTCTTCCTACTATCAAAGACAGTTATATTGCAGAACTCAGAATGTTGTAGGCTATTTTCAATTGTTGGAAAAAACAACAGCTAACATGTTTGACAATGCTTTATCAATGTATGTTTATGTGATTTGAAAGAAAATGAACATTTTTTTAAGAACTTGAGTTATGAGGTCTATATTCATGTTAAGTCCTCTCTTATGTCATTAGCACTCAGTAACCACAAGAGACGTCTGTCTGTCTGTCTGCCTATCTAGCTATCTATCACATGTTTGCCATGCAAGGTATTTTATTTTCAATTATTTCAAAAAACCGTTCTATTTGAGGTTTGCCAAATAAAAGAATGTTGAGTCTAAAGATATATCAAGTGAAATAAAATACATTTTTTATATAGTCACTATATACTCTACTGAATAACTACATGGGAATGAATTCCCCAATGAAAATAAAAACTTTAAATTGAAGCTTTGCAAGATAGGAACCCATTAAACAAATTATAAATGGCACTACATTAGATTTTGAATACAAATAAAATTTTAACTTATACATGACACAAAAATTTTACTAGAAAGATGGAGATTGGTCAAAAGATGTGTAAAAAACATATTCCTTTAGTATATGGAAAGTTAAAGAGGAGTAAACAGACTTTAAGAATACAGTGTAGGACTTCCGGTAAAATGGCACAATAGACAGATGCTGTGCTAACTGCCTCCCAGGATCACACCAAAATTACAAACAAATTATACAGCATTCAATCCTGGAGGTCCCCGGAACACTGGAGGAATAGAACCACTAAACGAAGAACTTAAAGAGGAAGCCGCGTCGGGTCTGGTAGGACGGGCGGAGACGAGAGAGGGCAAACCCCGTGAGGGAGGTCCCAGCTGTGGAGAGGCTTCTCCGGGTGGGGGAGAGACCCTCCGGCCGCACCCTAAGCTCACCAGCCCAGAGCTCCTTTGCCGGGAAGAGAAGTTCTAAGATAGCCGGCAGTAAATTAGTGAGGACTCTCTTTGCTCAGCTCGGTGAGGCTAAAAGTGGCTGGAGAATCAGTGGGGCCCGCGCCCGGGCTTGCTCGCCGGTGAGCACTTACCTGGTTCCTGGTGGAGGGAGTGGCTGTGTGACCCAGGAGCCTGCGGGGACGGACTGAACTGAGCACCTTTGGTGCAAAGGCTGGAGGCTTTTGAACTGTTGTTTCCGTGGCGCAGAGCCTGCACGCGAGTGGTGTAGGGAGGGCGCCATTTTGTTGGGCTTGGGCCCTCCCATGAAGGATCAGGTCCGAGACCTCATTGGTCTGGTGGAATTGGCGCAGAAGTGCGTGTGTACATGCGCGCGCCTGCGGCCTTGGATTCCCCACCCTCTGCCCGGCTTATACTGCGTTGCCAGGGAAACGCTGGGCGGGTGCCTTCTGGCTCCAACAGGCTGCCCGCTGAGACCCAGGAGTGCGCGAGCTGCCTCAGATCCCCACCCTCCGCTCGGCTTGTGCTGCGTTGCCAGGGAAACGCCTAGTGGGAGTGATTCGTCTCCAACAGGCTGCTCACTGAGACCCGGGAGTGCACAAGCCGCCTCAAGTCCCCGCTCTCCGCACTCCACTTACAGAGTTGCCAGGCTGGTGATTGGTTGTCGGGCTACTCCGCCTGATCTGCAAGCAGCTAATTGGGACAGGCTGAGACTGGGAGTTTTCCTGGGAGTGTTGGGCCGTGAGCTGTGTGCCTGCGTCATCCAGCCAGGGCTCTCCTGGTGGTCTATCTAATACATCAAAGCAATCCCAGAGCGACAGCCAGAATGGGGAAACAAAGAAACATGTCACAAGTAAAAGATCGGAAGAAACCTCCAGAAATGGAACCAAATGAAACAGAGGGATCCAACCTTTCAGAGACAGAGTTTAGAACACTGATGATAAGAATGTTTAAGGAACTTAGCAAGGACATAAAGAAGGATAGGGAAACCATAAAAAACATCCTGTTAGAACTAAAGAATACAACAACTGAAATGAAGAACACACTCGAAGGAATCACCAGTAGAGTAGATGAAGCAGAGGAGCGGATCAGCGCTTTGGAAGATAAAATAGCAGAACTCACCCAGTTGGCACAGCAAAAAGACCAAAGAATAAAAAACAATGAAAATAGTTTAAGAGCCCTATGGGACAAGGTGAAGCGCAACCACCTTCGAATCATAGGGATACCAGAAGGAGAAGAGAAGAAGCAAGGGGTTGAAAATGTATTTGAAAAAATAATGACTGAAAACTTCCCTCCCTGGTGAAGGAAATCAACATACATGCCCAGGAAGTGCAGAGGCTTCCAAACAAGCTGAACCCAAACGGGTCCACACCAAGACACATCATAGTTAAAATGGCAAAGGTTAAAGACAGAGACAGAATCCTAGAGGCTGCAGGAGAAAAGACAGCAGGTTACATACAAAGGAACTCCTGTTAGACTAACAGCTGACTTGTCTACAGAAACTCTGAAGGCCAGAAGGGAGTGGCAGGAGATATTCAAAGTGACACAAAATAACGACCTACAACCAAGATTGCTCTACCCAGCACGGCTATCACTTAAAATTGAAGGAGAAATAAAGAGCTTCTCAGAAAAGAATAAGTTTAAGGAATTCATTACCACCAAGCCAGCATTGCAAGAAATGTTTAAAGGGCTTTTTTAAACAAAAGAAAGGGGTAAACAAGCTTACCCAGAGAGACAATTTAAGAAGATTGAAGTCGTATCAAGCAGATATAAAGGAAAAACTGATGGTTGCTGGCTGGGAGGGAGTGGGGAAGAGGGAGAGGGGGAAGGTTTTGGACAATGTATGTGGGACTGCAATGTTGCCGCAAGGATATGGGGGCAGTTCTGGGAATGTAATCGATAATGTTGTGAAGAGACTATTATGTTGCGAGAAATAAGTCAGTCGGAGAAGGACAGGTACCATGTGATCTCACTTGTGTGTGGAGTCTGAAGAGCTAAGTGAACGATCAAAGTAAACAGACTCGTAGAGGAAAAACTGAAGGTGCTAGTTGGGAGGGGGGTGGAGATGGGGGGGAAGGGAAAGGGATTAGACAGCATAAATAGACAACTACAATATTGCCACAGGGATATGAAACACAGTTCGGGGAATGTAATAATGTTGTAAAAATGTTGTGGTATGTCAGATAGTCACATGTCTTGTTAGGGACACCACTCATGGATGGAGTAGAGGCTTGATCACTGCACTGTACACCTGAAGCTGATATTGTATAGCATTGTATGCCAACTGCAACTGAATATGTGGATGGTCACGGGATGTGGAGTATACTGTGGAGGGGAGTCAGGGGAGTTGTGATGGATATGTATGATATGGGGGGGAGTGGGGTGGCAAACTGGGGGAGGGGTGTTTTCACTTTGAGGGTTAAAGAGTATAACTATTGCATTGTGTTGTACACCTGAAACTAATAAAAAAAAAAAAAGGGAAAAAAAGAATACAGTATAGTGGGCCGGCTGAGTAGCACGTTGATTGGGAGCTGGCTTGGGATGCCAGGGGCCCCGGTTTGGATTCCACATGTGAGGGCCAGTGACACTGCCCTCTACAGCTAAGATGGTGAACCCAAAAGCTCTACCTGGAGCTGGGCTGCTGTGATTCCCTGGACAGCAGCTGCCATAAGTTACAGTGAGTGGCCGTCACCCAGCGTGAGCGGCTGGAAGCCGATGTGAGCTACCAAGAGCCACTGTGAGTGGCCGTCCAGAGGCTGGGAACCAATCTGCCTCACCCAAGAAGAGTGCAATGATGATACCAACATGGGCCAGTGAAGCAATGTCCTCCGCAACTAGACTGAGGAGCAAAAGGACAGCAACTTGTCTGTTCCCCTCCCCCGATTCACCAATAAAATCTTTAAAAAGAAAAAAAAAAGAATACAGTATAGTTACAGGAGAAAAAAAATAAACATATCTAAACAATCATTATGACTTATTAACCTCGGAATATTTTTTAAATGTTTTATGCTGTGTTGCCCCTAGGCTATAAAACTGTCGAATAATTCCCCACGTTTGACATGCATTGGTCATAACTGTAGGTAAGTCATCTTAGCCAAATAGATGAGCACTCTCCACATTCTTTGACCCAGCCCCTAAAACAGTCTCTCTCGCAGGCAGGGATCAGAGAATATTTGTTGAGTATAATTGGTGGAATATGACTAGAAGCCATGCTGCTTGTCCTACATCTCAACTTGTTCTGCTATCATTTTTTGTCTATTCTGCTGCACTGTGTTATTCTAAGATTTAATACACTGAAGTAAAACAATAGTCGTTTTACATGTGAATTGACATAGGATTTAATAAAAACCATCTGCAGTTTGAAAACTAGGTTGTATATTAATCTCTTTGTGATGTTTCTCTCAACTGCATCTGTCAAATACTTCATGTGTATTTTATAATTAAGTTTCAGACATTTTATGTACTATCTTCAAAGTCTATTTGGGGTAAATTCATAACAAGAAATAGGTGTCAAAAATAACGTTGCACTAATTGGGTTAATACCACATTGCATGTATTGAATTTATTTTGCTGCCTTAAATAAAACTTTCCCAAACTTTCCCATAGACATAAATTTGAACTTTCAATTTCAGTTAAATGAAATAAGCAATTTCCCATTCTTTGATATTTATATGTTTTCCTCCAGCAAATAATAAAAAACTTGATCTTTACACCACAAGCTATCATAGTAAACTGCCTTTTACACTAGCGTATTCATAAAAACAAATTAGCATGCCTAAATAATCAATTAAAATTTACTTGAGATTCTAAATAGAATTATGAAGGATTTCATGTAGCAGTTTCTCATCATATTTCTTAACATCCACAAATGCCCCTTTTGCCCTGATGACCTACCTAACCAGCTATTCCTTATTCAATCTATCTTAACAATTTAGGTTTTGGTGTTTTTCCATTTATTCTGGCAATCTCCCGTAATTCTGCTCTGTCCACTATATTTGGTTCACATCTGTTAAGCGTTGAATTGTGTATCCCCAGTACCTATCTCTGTGACTTTATTTACAAACAGAGTCTTTGTAAATGTAATCAGGTAAAAATGGTATCCTAAAACAAAAATGAAAATGTGAACACAAAATGACACAGAGGGAAGAGGCCATGTGAAGATGAAGGCAGAGACTCGAGTGATGCTGCCAAAAAACAATGAACACCAGAAGTTGGAAGAAGCAATGAAGGATCCTCCTTACGAGGGAGTATGGCCCTGCCAACACCTAGATTTGGGACTTCAGGCCTCTAGGACTGTGAGAGAATGAATTTCTGTTGTTTTTAACCCTGTTTTTGGTATGGCAACACTATGAAACTAACACATCTTTTCAGAGCTTGGTATATTTTAGTCCTATCTGGAATGTCGCACTTCTGACTCTCTCACTCTTTAGGGCTAGATTCTTTATCTTTGACTCAGGTCTAGCATTTAGTTTTACACAATATTTGGCTCATTTCTAAAAATCATAAAACCAGAGGGATTTATTGAAAGGCCTCTACCTGATCATTTGCATTTAATTTTACCAAAAGCAAATTTGCTGAGTGGCACTTAATTTTATTGATAATTTTAATGACTGTGGAAGCTATGATTTAGAGATGGCAGAGATGTTTCAAATCAATATAGACCAAATACCTACATTGCTTTGTTCTTAACTAAGTACATCTAATAAGATAAGAGTGGGGAAAAATAAAAAATTATATATATATTATTACCAATGCATTTGTAGTTAGTATTTGTGAATTAAAATTACACAAAATTAAAATGCAATAGAAAGTTAGGGGGCTGGCTGAGTGGCGCATTGGTTGGGAGCTGGCTTGGGATGCCAGATCTGAGCAGCAGGGCCCCGGTTGGGATCCCACGTATGAAGGCCAGTGACGCTGCCCTCTATAGCTAAAATGGTGAACAACAGCTCCACCTGGAGCTGGGCTGCTGTGAGTCACCAGCGACTGTGGGCTGCAGCCTCTGCTGCAGTGGGCTGCCATGGGCTGCAGTAAGTGGCAGGCAGCTAGCATGACCAGCTGGCAATCAGGGTGAGCTGCCAAGAGCCACCATGAGAGGCCATCCAGAGGTGAGCAACTGATCTGCATCACCCAGGAAGAGCGCAATTATGGTACCAACATGGGCCAGTGAAGCGACGTCCTCCACAACTGGACTGAAGAACAAAAGGACAGCAACTTGTCTGTTCCCCTTCCCTGATTCCCCAATGCTGTTCTCCTCCCCTCACTCCCCAATAAAATCTTTAAAAAAAAAAAAGTAGAGAGATTATTAAAAAAAAAACAACAAATGGTCAATGGGCATATGAAAGATGCTCAACAGCACGAATCATCAGGAACATGTAAATTGAAACCGCAATGAGATATCACCTCACATATTAGGATGTCTATTATTAAAAAAACAAAAAAGAAAAAAAGCTAAGAAATTGGGAGCCACAGACACAGTCCAGTGCTTACCACAGCCCAGAAGACATGATAGCAGTGAAGGGTCAGGTTGCAGCCCCCACTCTGAGTAGACAAGAGGGGCACAGGTGACAACTGGGCCAGGGTGGTATTGATACATTAAGGCCAGGGGCAGGGAGGAGGTGCCAAGGGTATTGGCATTTCACAAGCCACCTTCACCAGACAAAGAAAGCTGTAGACATGAGAATCTGCCCACCTCACAGTAAAATTCTCCTCAACAGATCACAAAAGGACAGTAAAAACTTTACAGCCAAAGTGGTCTGTACTCATTGCAGCTTAACCCACTGAAAAGAACAGAGAAGCAGACATGGTAACTGAGCCCCACCCTGCCCCTGCCCACACCTTCCCCCACCCATCATGGTGTAGAGGCATCTGAGACACCTCAGCTGGCAGCTTCTGGCTGCAGGAAAGAAGTATACAGGGAACATTGTATACTGGCCAGGAGATCTATAGCCTGTCACATCCCACAAAGAAGGTAGTGCCTGAGACTGAGGCAACTGAGTTGTAAAGAGGACTTCCAACACCCATCTTCTGGAGGAATGCTAGGCATTTTCCACAGCTGGTGGAGGCAACACTGTCCAAAGAAATCACAGAAGCCCCAACAGTGCATATAACAGAAAACAAAAACTTGTGCTTCAGCACCATCTACTGGAAAACAAAAGAAAGACCTCTATTTATCAAGCTGCTAAACAGTTGAGTTAAATACTTAAAAAAAAAAAAAAAAAAATTATTCCGACAAATGCCCAGGCAGAGAAATAATCCATGAAACACAATGAAAAACCAAGCTAACAAGGGAGTTCAGAATGAAAATGAAAAATCTCCAGAATACAAACCTAAAGACATGGAAGACTGTAATTTGAATGGCAGGCAATTCAAGATTGTAGCTCTGAAAAAAACTCAATGAGATATAAGAAAACTCAAAAAAGCAGTTCACTGTACTCAGGAATAAAATTCAACAAACAAAAGGAGTACTTTACCAAAGAGATTGAAACTATAAAAAAGGACCAAACAGAAATTCTGGAGCTGAAGAACTCAATAAATGAAATGAAGAATGAACCAGTAAGCTTAGGAAATACAGCAGACCAGACAAGGAAAGAATTAGTGGTATTGAAGATAGTAATCTAGAAGTGGGAGAAGAGAGAGAATCAAGACTAAAAAGAAAAAAATGAAAGAACTCTACAAGAAATATTTGAGTCCATTAGAAAGAGTAATATAAGAATAATGGATATACTAGAAGGAAAAGAGAGGGATAAAGAAACAGAGAGTGTGTTCAAATAAATAGTTGAAGAGAACTTCCCAAGCCTATGGAAAGAACTGGACCCTCAAATCCAAGAAGCTAATAGAACACCTAATTATCTCAAATCAAAAAAGTCTTCTCCAAGCCACAAGCCAAAAACAAAGAAAGAATTCTCAAGGCAACCAGAGAAGATAGTTACCTATCAGGAAACCCTGTTACTTTATCATTGGATTTTTCAGCAGAAACCATACAAGCTGGGAAAAAGTAGAACAGAATCAAATATTCAAAATATTGAAAGAAAGAAATCATTAGCCAAAAATAATGTATCCAGGAGTCATCCTTTAGATATGAAGGAGACGTAAAGCCTTTTCCAGACAAACAGAAGCTGAGGGAATTTACCACCACAAGACCTGCATTACAAAAATGCTTAAAGGTGTTCTTTTATCTGAAGCAGAAGGACAAAAGGATACAAAACTGTAAGATTACTAACAGACAGAAGCAGAAAATTGCAACTCTTGCTCAGAATAGCATATAAAACACTTAAATATAACATAAAGGCTAAAGGAGGTAAAAGTATTTTTAAAAAGAATACAATAGCTACTGCAATTTAGAAATGAACATACAACATAAAAAAGGATAATTTGTGACAATAAAAAAACATAAAAAGGGAGGGGGAGAAAGCACTGAATTTGCACAGGTGAATGAAGATAAGATGCAATCAGAAGAAAAAGAACTATCATACATATGAAATTTTTTATTTTGTATAAACCTCATTATACACAAAATAAAAATCTAGAAGTGAGACACATAACATAAAAATGCAGGAAATGGAGGGGAAAAAAATCATAGAATATCACCAAAGTAGAATAACAGACAGAAACACAAGGGAAACAAAACAAGGGAGACACAGAGCTACCAGAAAACAAAAGATAAATGGCCTCATATATCAATAAACACCCTAAATGTAAATAGACTGACCTCACCAATTAAAAGGCAAAGAGTAGTGAGATGCATTAAAAAACAAAACCATACACAAATAGAGACTCAAAGTGAAGGAATGGAAGATGATACTCCAAACCAATGGTATCCACAGAAAATCAGGTGTAACTGTACTTATGAGCATATCAGACGAAATAGATTTCAAGAGAAAATAGGTAACAAGAGATAAAGATGAAAATTTTATAATGATAAAGGACACAATACATCAATAAGACGTAACAATATATATGCAAGTAAACTGGGATCAGTGGAATATATAAAGCAATTGCTAACAGAACTAAAGGAAGAAACTGACGAAAATGTAATTATGCTAGGGGACCTAAGTACCCCATTGACAGCAATGGATAAATTATCCAAACAGAAAATCAATAAAGAAAAATAAAATTGACAAAACTTTGGCTAGACTTACTAAGGAAAAAAGAGAAAAAGACTCAAATAATCAAAATCAGAAATGAAAGAGAAGTTACAACAGACACCACAGAAATACAAAGGACTATACAAGAATACCATGAAAGGCTATACACCAAAAAATTCAGTAACTTAGAAGAAACAGACATGTTCTTAGAAATATATTACCTTCTTATGCTGAATTCACAAAGAACTAGGAAACCTAAATAGTCCAATCAACAGTAAGGAAATTAAAACAATCATCAAAAAACTCCCCAGAAGCAAAGTCCAGGACCAGATGGCATCACTAGTGAATTCAACCAAATATTCAAAGATGATTTAATACCTGTCCTTCTCAAACTCTTACAAAAAAATTGAAGAAGAGACAATACTTCCTAAGTCATTTTATAATGCCAACATCACCATGATACCAAAACTTGGCAAGGACAACACAAAAAAAGGAAAATTACAGACCAATATCTATGATAAATATAGATGCAAAAATCCTAAATACAACACTAGCAAGTTAAATACAACAAAACATTTAAAAAATAATACATCATGAGAAAGTGAGGTTCATTCCAGGGACACAACAATGGTTCAACATATGAAAATTGATCAATACAATACACATTAACAAAATAAAGGATAAAAATCGTATCATTATAGCAATAGATTGCAGAAAAAGCATTTGACAATATACATTTATGATTAGAACATTCAATAAAATGGGTAAAGAAAGAAATAATCTCAACATAATACAGGTCATACATGACAAGCCCTCAGCTAATCGTATTCAATGGTGAAATATTAAAAGCTTTTTCTCTAAGATCAGGAACAAGACAGGGATGCCCCCTCTCACCACTGATATTCAACATAGTATTGAAAGTCCTAGTCAAAGCAATCAGGCAAGAGAAAGAAATAAAAGACATCCAAATTGGGAATGAAGAAAATAAATTGTCATGTTTTGCAGATTACATGATTCCACATATAGACAACCTCAAAGAATCCACCATAAAAACTATCAGAAACAATAAATACAGTAAAGTTGCAGGATACAAATCAATGTACAAAAATCTATTGTGTTCCTGTATACTAGCAATGAAATTTCAGAAAAAGAAATGAAAAAAAAACCCAACCCACTTCCTTTTGCTATTACAACAAAAAGAATAAAATACCTAGGAATAAACTTAACAAAAAGTCGCGTCTCTGCGCGGCTGGGTCTAGCTTCCTCGAGAGGACCGGCGGGACTCAGAAAAAGAAATAAAGAGCAAGAGACAGGGATAGTTTAAAAAGCAATGTGAGCCAGGGGACTCTGTCTGATGGACAAGAATCCTGAATCTGGTCAGCTTGCAGCTTTTTTTTTTTGAGGGCAGTGTTACTGGCCCTCATATGTGGGACCGAACCAGGGCCGCTGGCTTCCCAAGCCAGCGTTTAACCACTGCGCCACTCGGCCGGCCTTGCAGCTTTTCTTGAATACAAACAGGGAAGGGGCTTTGCTCTTTCCGACGTCTGTCAAATCACAATGTGTCACCTAAGATTTAGCCAAATTTCACTATGCCTCACAGACCACCTCAGCTGAAAGACCCTTTGATCAATGCAGCCCTGCCCGCTACAGGAACAGATAATGGTTCACTATGACACCTTGAGGTAAGAATGCAAGGAGGACTGCTGTTAGCTTCTTAGGCAGATTTCTCTTTTCCTTTGCAGGCTGTAAGCTCTGCAGATAAGGATTAACAGGACCTTAGGCCCCCACATGCTTCACCTCCTTGATTCCTCCCAGGGACTCTATTGGAGGGCGCCTGTCTTAGGCCGTCCTGATGCGCATATTTAGGGTCTTGCCCATCATTGGCTGACCCGCCCTCTCTCTTAGGGTCCCATGGGGTTTTGCCATAAACATAGTGAATATCCTGTCCCCGTGAGGCCCTGTTGTTATGGGTGAATGCAGGGAGGCAAACGGCGAGGCTGCTGTGAGGCCACAGCAAAGGGTGTGAAGGACCTACATGCTGAAAACTATAAGATATTATTAAAAGAAACTAAAGCAGACACAAAGAAATGAAATGATATTCCATGTTCATGGATTAGAAGAATCAGCATAATTCAAATGAAAATGGCCATATTACCCAAAGCAATATACAGATTTAATGCACTCCACCATCAAAATCCCAAAGGCACTTTTTAAAGAAATAGATTTTAAAAATCATCAGATTTGTATGTAATTACAAAAGACCCAAATAGCCAAAGCAATCCTGACAAAGGTGAACAAGGCTGAAGGTATCACACTCCCTGACTTCAAATTATAGTACAAAGCAACAATAATCAAAACAATATGGTATTGGCAGAAAAATAAACACTGACCAACGGAACAGAATTGAGAGGTCAGAAATAAACACATCTATACTGTCAATTAATTTTCAACAAAGGAACCACAAACACACAATGGAAAAAAAGGACAGCCTCCTCAATAAACAGTGCTGGGAGAATTGGAAAGCCACATGCAAAAGAATGAAACTAGACTGCTATCCATCACCATGAAAAATTAATTCAAAATGGGTTAAAGACTTAAATATAAGACCTGAAACAAAATAATACATAGAAGAAAACATAGGTACTAAACCTATGGACCTTGGTCTCAGAGAGGATTTCATGAATTTAACCCCAAAAGCAAGGGAACTAAAAGCAAAAATAAATGAATGGGACTATATCAAACTAAAAATTTTCTGCACAGCAGAACAAACCATCAACAAAACAAAAAGGCAACCAACCGAATGGAGAAGATATTTGCAAACAATACCTCAGCTAAGGGGCTAATATCCAAAACAAATAAAGAACTCATACAACTCAACAACAAAACACAATTCAACTTTTAAAAATGGGCAGAGGAGCTGAACAAACACTTTTCCCCAAGAAGACATAAAAAGTAGCCAACAGATATATGAAAAGATGTTCTACTTCACTAGCTGTAAGAGAAATGCAAATCAAACCACAACGAGATCCACCATACATCTGTTAGATTGGCTATTAGCAATAAGACAAGAAATAAGAAGTGTTGGAGAGAATGTGGAGAAAAAGGAACCCTCATACACTACTGACGGGAATGTAAATTGGTACACCCACTATGAAAAACAGTTTCTCAAAAAAATAAGAATACAGTTACCATATGACCCAGCAATCCATCTTCTGGGTATCTACCTGAAAAATTTAAAAAAATGTATTGTAAAGATACACATACCCCTATGTTCATTGCAGCTTTATTTATGGTGGCCAAGACATGGAAACCACTTGTTTTTCAATGGATGATTGGATAAAGATGTGTATGTGTGTGTATATATACAATACACACACACACAAATACACACATGCACAAACACACACGCACACAATGGAATAATACTCTGCCATAAGAAAAGATGAAATAGTGCCATTTGTGACAGCATGGATGGATCTTGATTGTATCATGCTAAGCGAAATAAGTCAGATTGAAAAGGAAAAGAACCATATTATTTCACTCATATGTATGATATATAAACAGAAACTAACAAATATATATATATATTATGGTATATTATTTGGCCTTAAAAAAGAAGAAAATTGTGCCATTTGTGAAAACATGAATAAGCCTAGAGTGCATAATGCTAAGTAAAATAAACCAGACAGGAAAAGACAAATCTGCTTGTTATCACTTATATGAAGAATATAAAAACATAAAAATCAAACTCATAGAAATTGAGAGTAGAGTAGTGGTTGCTAGGCTGGAGGGAGGGGGAAATGAGGAGGGGTTAGTAATAGGGTACACATTTTCAGGTATAAGATGAATAAACTGAAGATCTAAGGTATAGCATGGTGACTATAATTGACAACATTGTATTATATACTTAAGATTTGCTAAGAGAATCATTCTCACTAAAAAAGAATTTTTTAAGTAACTATCTGTGGTGTTGAATATGTTAATTACCTTGCCTATGGGAATACTTTCACAATGTAAATATATATCAAATTATATCACTGTATATTTTAAGTATATTTTGCATTCTATACTATATATTGTCAATTATATCTCAATAAAGCTGGAAAAAAAGAAGTTATTTTGTTTTAAATGCCACATAAATGTATTGAAGGGTTTTAAGCTTTCTTTGTTCTCTGTGTTTAGAATGATTGTGGGAACAAAGAGGAAGGCAGTTTATTAATTTTTGTTGTATAACAAATTACCAAAAATTTAGCAGCTTAAGACAATACAAATTTGTTACCTTATAGTTTCGGTGAGTCAGGAGTCCAGATACAGTTTAGCTGGGTCCTCTGACTTGGTTCTCACTTAAATCAGTGTTATCTTGGGATGAGATCACATCTGATGCTCAGGGTCTTCTTCCAAGCTCACTGAGTGTTGACATAATTTAGTTCCTTGTGGTTGTACAAGTGAAGTACTAATTTTCTTGCTGGCTGTCAGCCAAACTGGCTCTCAACACCTAGGGGCTGCCTTCAAATCCTGGCCATGTGGCCTTCCCCCAACATGGTCATTTTGTTTTTCAAAGCCAGTAGGACAACCTCTTTTCTATGTGCTACACAACAGAATCTGATATAAAGCACAGTTATCATAAGCATGACTAATAATCACATCACCTTTTTCACATAACGTAACAATCAACAGTCCTGTATCAACTATTCCATGATATCCAGAGGTCTCGCCAACATTCAAGGGGAAGATATTTTACACAGCATATAGACCAGGGGGAAGGAAACCTCATCTTAAATTTTTGCCAACCACAGGAGGTAAGTAAGGAAGCATGAAAATCAGCTAGAAGGCTGACAAGAAAAAAGGGCCCAAGACAAAGTCCTAAGTTATCAAGCATTTAAATGTCAGGTAGAGAAAGAGAAGCTGAAATAAAGTGATTGAAAATGAGTATTAGGTTGGTGGCATTATAGATGGAGAAAAGAGGGCAGAATATAGGTGCATGCTGGAGCTGGGATCAAAAGAAATTGGTGATGGATTATATATAAGGGGGAAAGGAGAGAAAATACTAAGAATGCATCCTAGGTATTGGTTTTTGCAACAAGGTGAATAGATGTACCATTTGTTGAAATGGGGAGCGGGGGATGGGGGGAAGAAATGATGAGCCGTTGGTAAACATACTAACCAGAGTTCAAGTTTGGATATGTTAATGTTTAGATGCTTGTGACACACTCAGCTTGAGATGTTAGGTAATTAGTTAAATATCAGATCTAGAGTTCAGAAGAGAGGTCAACACCAGAGACATAGATTGGGGAATCATTGAAACAGATGATACTAAAAGCCATGAGGTTCGATATAATTACTCAGGAAGAGGGTCCAGAGAGACAAGAAAAGAGGGCCAAGACTGAGCCCACTCAGTTACCAAGGATTTAAACATCAGGTAGAGGGATAGAGGCTGGCAAAATATTATTGAAAATGAACAGCTAGAAATATCAGAAAACCAGGAATGTGTGTAGTCAGAGAAGAGTTTTAAGACGGAGTGGTCACTGATGTCAAATGCTAACGGATCTAGTCTGGTGAGGACTGAAACTTGTTTACTCCATGTGTCAAAATGAATGTCATTAGGGAATTTAGCTAAAGCGTTTTCACTGGAGTAGTGAGAAAAAAGCCACATGGCAGGTGATGAGGAAATGGATATAGTTACAAGTAGACACCTATTTCCAAAAGCTTCAGCACAAAGGTAATGGAAAGGGATGTTTATTGTCATATATATATATATATATATTTTTTTTTTTTAGAAGGCAGAGTCACTGGCCCTCATCTGTGGGATCCAAATTGGGGTCGCTGGCGTCCTAGGCCAGCTCTTAACCACTGTGCTACTCGGCTGGCCCTACTGTCATATTAAACAACAATTAGATATGACCTACAATAAGAAAAAGGCAGATAATATATCTTTATCTTAAAATAGTGTCACCATTAAAAATCATGTTAATAAAAAATACATAATACAAGAAAATGCCCATGACAAAATATTAGGTAGGGAAAAAAGCAGGATATAAAATTGTCAGTACAAGTCTATTTTCACAAAATATTATATATTATAAATTATGTATTTGTATATATATAATGTTTAGAGAAAAATTAGAATGGTATACTTACTGGCTAGATATTGAGAGTAGACATTGAGGTGATTTCAAGTTAATGTAGGACAAGAGATGAGATGATGACAATCACTCCAAGACTGAAACCAATGATTTTGGTGACTTTGCAGAAGTATTCAGGAAGTTGATCATATACAGGAACAAGAAACAACAGATATTGCCATAGCCTGTACATATGAGCTTCAATAACTAAATATATTTTATATAATGATTAAAGAAAGAACTAAAGCCATCATCCAGGAGCTGGTGGTTTGAGGAAATAAAGGGCTTCCATTAAAGAAGGTTACAGGGAAAGCTGAATCTTCAGTTAAAGCAAAGAGATGAATATATCAGTCTATTGATGTATTGACCATGTATGGAAGCTTCTGCAGAAGTTGGAGAAATGCAGAAAGTAAAAAGGTTGAACTGGGTGGGATCAATGGAAGCTTAGAAGAGGAGAGAAGTCAGAAGTGTATGGCCAAGATGGCCTTAACACTCTCCTCAGCTTGACCAAACTTTAGACAGGCTTCTTCCTGATTCTAAGCAACTAGCCTCCATTTTCTTAGAGTGTTTTCTTTAAAAACAAAAAATCTTTGTAATGGTAATCTCTTTCCTTGAGATGTAAATCTTTCTAAAATCCTCTTACCAGTTTAACAACTCAGGACTGTCCTTCTCAAGGATCTGGGAGCCATCCTATTAAAATATAATCCTCTATCTCAGTTTTTACAGAAAGATAGTAGCATAGCTTTGGTGGGCAGTACGCACATCGCTCAGCATTTTAAAACTACCTTATGTCATGGAGGTTTAAGAATCACAGAAGGCCTAAAATTCGTCCCACCCCAGCTCTTAAAAATTATCCTGTCCTAGAGATATGTTCGCTTTTACTAAGTCCTACTTCTCAAGAAACTTTTGGACTCCTCCCTCTAAAGTCTCTGGGAAGTGATTTTTCCAGATATTTTGTCAGGGAATATGTTCGTATTGGGGTTTTATGCACATTCAAAATCATGGCTTCTGGTATAGAACTTTTCTATTGCATAATGGTAAGCACTTACCCCCAATGTTTATGCCTTATGATAAATACAAAATGATTTTGGGAAGTAATTCTTGTCTCCAAAATATGAGACAACTATTAACAAAGCATTTTTGTTTTAGGTTTGGATTTTCTTTCCCTTATTCCAGTTGATCCCCAGGTATGTATCCTGAATTTAAGCAACTAATTTGCATTTGATTGTTGCTTATGTCATACTAACTAAAAATGACCAGTTGCATAAAATCAGGACAGTCAACTCTCAGTTACTTAAATTGATGGAAAGGAGGTGCTTTATGAATATTTCACAATTTTATTTGGAGGAATAAAGTTACTGTTTTTCAGTTCATGATACTTTAGCTTTACTACCTGAATTTTTAATTATATTCTATTTAGTTTAATAATCAGTTGGCATTTCGTACAAGCATTTGAGTCATTAAAATGAAGGGAAGCAGTGCTACATGACGAAATTAAAACTTTCCAGAAATAATTGTAAAACAACTTGTTCTGTACTTCGGAAGTAACTGAAGCTGATTAAACTGACGAATAATTTAAAAAAAAAAAAAATTATCCTGTCCTTTGTTTCAATGGAACTGAGTTCAGGCTGTACTTTGGTCTCTCTCCTTTATTACAATACCTTGAAAAAAGTCTTCCTTACCTGTTTAATTTTGTTCAGTACAATAATTTGCTTTGACAGAGTAGAAGAATAGATTATGCAGGGAAGGCTCAGTATGGACAGTAGCCAAAAGTAACAAGGATATGAAGCACTGTGAGATATTCTGGCCACAATGTTCTCAAAATATCTTGAATTAAAGGGTGTTCCATTGTAGGTGCAGACTGCAATGCCTTATTCCAGCAATCCTCGTTTAATTAGAGGCTATTGAGCTATTTTTGCCCCACTTTTCTATTAAGTGTTTGCAGTAAAAAGATAGACTGTATATAAGACAGGATTTGGTTTTTTAATATATTATTTTTGTCACTAGAGGAAACTCCTAAAAACTGTCAATGTAAATATCTAGAAGACTGGGGTAGAAGGGTATTGGTATTTTCTGTGGATACTTGTGCAATTCTTCACTTCACTTTTATAATGACATGCCAAACAATTAGGTAGATGGATAGATGATAGATAGATAGATAGATAGATAATTGATAGATCCAGGATTAATTTAATAAAGTTCTAGAATATATCAGTGAGCTACATATTCAGAATAATTTCCTAAAATATTATATAATGAGAGCCAATGCTCCTGCTGATTATACACAAACAGAAATATTTCATTGTCTTATGAATCCTCAAATCTTAAATTATATATTATTCTGATGTCTTCTGTTTGCCATTCTAGATCTTCTAGATCTTCTCTTTACTCTTTTCTATTCTATATTGTAGGAGTCTGACCCAAATAGATTGCAACAGGTAACCTTGCTGTTTTATTTTGGTTGAATTCAGCAAATGGAGTATAATTGAGAGGATCTGAAAGAGGCAGAAGAGTAAGGTGTCCCCATCATCTTCACTGAAGAGTTGCTTCCACCTGGCTAAGTCTCTCTGACAAAGGTCACAGCTTCTATAAGATCCTGTGCACATAGCTCTCTATACAGATCCATTCTTTTCACTTCCTCTCTCTCTTTCTGTCTCTCGCTCTCTCGCTCTCTATCTCTATCTCTGTCCCCAGCCACATCCTCACTCTCTCATTGTTTTTTTCTCATTGTCTCTTTCTCTTCTCACTACACCACCTTTCCCTTGTCTCCTTTCAGCCTAGCGATAGTAGTGTTACTAGTGATGGTACTGTTACTTGTAAAAGTAATATTACTGCCCTGTAATCAGTGCTCAACTCCCTACAGAGTAATTTCTTCACCAGAAGCAGGTTCTGTTTCTTGGTCTAACCCAAGAAGTTACTATATCAGAATAGGAATTTAATGGGAATTAAATTAATTTTTTCATTTACAAAATTAAAAATACTTTTTTTTTTTATTTAGTGAAAAAAAATTCCTTACATAAAGGATTAAAAAAATCTTGAAGGAAGCAATTACTGATCAACAAGGTATTAATATTCCTTTTTTTATCTAAAGACTTATAATTCCTATGTAAACTTAACATGTGGTGTCTTTTCCTCTTCTCTTGAGGCAGTTAATTATAAAGAGAACTTAACAAAATCCCATATGTAGATTTAAGACCCAACATATGAAAAACTACATGACAAAATGAAATATAATAAAACATTAAATTATCCCTCCAGATTATCTCTAAGTCTAAAACATCCATCACTTCTCCAGATTTAGAGAACATAAGAGTTAGTCAAATTCTATTAATGAAAATTTTCATACCTGTGTGGGTAATTAATGGGTTCCTCCTAGCTTCAGTTTTTCCTTAGACAAATGATATATATAAACCTGCTTAAAGAATGAATTGTTCCATGTATAGCAATTTGAATGAACCCTTTGAATGGAATTTTTTTTTAGTCTGTCACTACTTTTCAAAAATTTTAATTTAACTTTATACAATTATTTTGACAGAAATATGGAAAAAGTACACATTAAGTTCTACTTTTAAATGTTCCAATCATATAGAGGCAGAAATGTACGAACAGAAAAAAACTGTTAAAAATGGATATTCAGCAATTTGAAAGGCTATTAAAGATTCCTTATTAAAAAAAAAACAACAACAATAAAGTTTTTTTAAACACTAAGAGAAAACTGCTTAGACATATCCTCCAGGGACAAATTATGAACTTGCTGAGAAAGAACTTAAAAAAAATATGGGTATCCCTTCTATCCATTCTGACTTTAGATCACGGATGACTGCAGACCATTTCCATAAATATACCCACCAGAAGTTTCTATAAAAAGAGAATGAGTTAAACTCTTCTTGTGAAATATCTGCTGCTCTATCCAGAATGAACCCACCTGCTGGCCTCCTGCCCTACAAAACTTCTCACTTGAAGAGAAAGTGAAGAGGCCCAGCTCTGATCAGAGTTCTTGCAGTAAGACTATAAAACCTAATGTGTGTCTGTGTTTTACCCAAATTACAGGTGACCCTCAAACTCAAGTGCTTGTTGACTATTTTCCCCCAAGAACAGCACCTCCCAAATAACTGCCAGAACTTGCTTCAAATAGCCCCATGATGTTAAGTAGGTTAAATAAATAAAAAAAAATCTCCGCATCTGCTATCCCTGAAAATGTATAACCTAATAAACACACAACGAAAGTAGCATTAGGGCAGTTGAGAAAAAATTATATCCTCATGAAATGAAGCCATTTGAAATAATCCTTTTTTTTTTTTTTTTTTTTTTAAGAGATTGAACTCATACAGAACTCGAGTTCTAACAGCTGAGCAATGTAACGCCTCAGACCGGACATGCTTGCTCTTGCTCTAAGGTCAGTGCTCCCGGTGGAATCGAGGCTTCTACACACACAAATGCAGTGTAGCACCTGACTCTGGAAATTCATTCAAGTATGACTTGTCAGCTCTGGCATTACAAGGCATTAAAGCCCAAGCGCTATTCTCTGATGATATCATTGTTCTTAACTACTTGGCACCAACAGTCACACTGATGGCAATATAAAACAGACGGAGGAAATGGGATCCCAGCTCTCCCGGATTTTGATGTGACGTTATGCTATATCGCATTCGGGGCATGGCTAGATCTCTTTAACTAAGCATGAAGCTCACAGGACTCAAGAGAGAAATTTGACGATACATTTAGAAAACTGGAAAGCATCCTCATCTCAATTCTAGATATAAGTTTTTGCTTCAGTGATACAAACAAGCAGCTATATATACAACTACCCTTCTGTTTTGTGTTCTGTCGTTTTAAAAGCGCTATATAAAACAATTCTTTCCAGTGGCAGTTTTAGATTGAATGCCAAATCAATTAACAGAACTCAAACCAAAACAGGCTCAATCTATAGCAGAAAGTCCAACTAGACATTAATTGAAATCAAGTATATTCATACAAACTGAACACTGATGTTACATCAAAATAAAAAAAAGCAATTTCTAAATTTCTGAAAGTGGGATTTGATTCAGGTTATTTAAATCAGAAAGTGTATACATACCCGTATGGGGGTGGGAGTAGTTCTACACATGTATTTATGTGATTGTAAACATGAAGGCCTTTCCCTAACACTCTTGCTGAAACTTTCTTTAATAAAAGGCAAAGCCATTCTATAATAAGAAATTCAATCTAACATGCAAATATCCTTCAGAGAAAAACATTATGATTTAATTTTACAATAAGTTTATAAATGAGATTTTGGTGTGTTTTCTTTTTTTCAGAATAGACTTGATAATGGACAGAAGGAAGAAAACATGTAAGTCCTAAATATCTTTTAAATGGAGAAAATAAGTGACACAAGGTAGAAAGGGATGGAGGATGCTGAAAATAAACTTGGCCTAGTTCACAATTTTGTCAAGCTTCAATCTCACTATAGAAAATTGTACAAAAATATACTAACACACTGAGCCCTGCTTCTAGTAATCTATATTTATGCATATCATTAAAATTATCAAACCAGCATGTGAGTTTCCAACATGTAACAATAAAAACAATAGATAAAAGGGAAAACATAATTGCCAAATGTATTGATGTTTTTGTCAGAAAGCAAATTTCCAAATAAGCAGATATATTCAATAATATTGAGCCGCATAATTAGCAATACTGCCAATTTTTCTGAAAGGTCATAAAATAAACATTTAACTTCTATATTCAACTTGGTAAATATCAGTGATATTACAACATCTGGTAGAACTTTAAAGAATGCCAACATACTTGATGATCGACAAAAAAACAAAAAAAACTTCGAAAGATATGGCACTTTCCCATGGGAGATAATTCCAATAAAACTTGAAGAGAGAGGACAAGATGGACAACAGTGAAAGTCAGTAAGTAACCAATGCCCTCCTATCCCAACAAAGAATGGATTCATCCATACATTAGCCACCATTTGCTTAAATTGCCCCAGACTGCTTGTGTTCTTTTTAAATTATCTTTTAATTACAATTTGATAACATTAAAAATCATAATAATTTTTTATTAAACCTCAAATGAAGAACTATTGAAGAATTTGGGATGGTACTAAAAAATAATACCTCTGTTAATGGCCAACCATGTGTCAGGCACAGTGCCAAGCACCTCATCTACATTATTTATTGAATACATATTTACTGAATATGGTAGGCAGAGTAATGGCCTCCCAGACGTCCACATCCTAATATTCAGCACTTGTGAATGTTAGCTTTTACAGCAAAAGAGAATTAAGGTTACAGATGGAATTACATTTGTTGACCTTCAGATTGGGAGAGTATCCTAGACTATCCAGGTGGTCCAAATTACAAGGGTCCTTGGTAAGTGAAAAAGGAAGGCAAAAGAGTGAGAGATTTGAGGGTGCTATCATTCTGGTTTTGAAGGTGAAGGAAGGCTATAAGCCAAGGAACTGTAGAACGTAGTAAAGGCAAGGAAATGGGTTATCCCCTAGGGTCTCAAAAAGAAACAGAGCCCCACGGACACCTTTATTTTAGCCTAGTAAGACCCACTTCAGACTTCTGACCTCCAGTACTGTAAGAGTATAAATTTGTATTGTTTTAAGCCACTAAGTTTGTGGTAATTTATTAGAGCAGCAATAGGAAACTAATACATTGAGTATTCCATTATTTAACACTCATAAAATTCTATGAACTATTATTGATGAAGGAACTGTCTTAGAGAGTTTAATTAATTTGCCCAAATTTACCCAGCTAGCAGGTACTTGAAACAGGATTCAAAACTATTCTGATTTCAAAGTCTACCTATTTATTTACTATACTATAATTCTTCTCTCATAGGTTGATCAAAATCTCAACATTCCAACTCCTCACCAGGTGTTTATTCCAATAGAGGATTTCATCACTAGGGTCTTAATCTGTATCAATACATGAAGCAGCTGATACAAACTGTCATCCTTCCAACTCAGAATGAATGAGAAGATGGTATAAAAACAGTAGGATGGTGACAAAAAGCAGGAGCAAGACGAGTAGTTTTACACATGTAGTTGTGAGCAATGAAGCAAACAAGGAAACATTCTAACAGCTGCTGATGACAAGCAGATTAGCTGGGCCAGCACATCAGACTTCATGAATGACAACGGAGCTTTCAGGAAGGGTTCCTACAGCCCACTGATGCCATTTTTCAGTATTGACAGACTCAAACATTCCCATTTCAGGTGACTTATCGGGCAGAGGCAATGTGACATTTGGACTGACCCACAGGGATCTCTTTAATTTTTAAGAACATTAAAGTACTTTACTACTATACTATACTTATATTATTAATCATTAGAGTATGATTTTTTTTCTCCTGATTTTAATTGATTTTCATGGAAATATCCATTGACTAGTATCTCATATTTAGTACAAATCCACTCAGATATCCCCACTCAAGATTTCACTCCTTCCCAATCATTTCTCTTTCACATCACATAGAAGATGGGGCAAGACTGCAACTTATGCTGTAATTCTGCAACCTGCATGATTAAATTTTGTGCCTGATTTTCAGTAAGCTATAGACATACGGGATTCTTTTAAGAAGCTCTTTGGTTCTCTGATAATGACTTTGGCTTAGTTTAGATATCTGACTTTGAATTTTTTCTGTGAGTGCTGCCATGCCTTCCAAAGAAGCCACCCTGTGCGCCAATGCTTGTCGTCACCATTACCGCCACAACGGCCAGCAGCCACCAATGCACTTGGTTACTAGACACTTCAATACAATCAACAGCAAATGAAAATTTGATTAATCCTGATAACACTGCATACCATGGATTACTAACATCCCATTACACATTTGCACAGAACTCAGCACTGTAGTTAAGCTCAAGTACAACTAGGCCAATCATCAAATATTGTTTATGCGGTTCTATTTCCTGAGACTACCATCCTGTATTGGTCAGGAAACAGCCAAGAAACAGACACCATGCCAGTTACTGGGTCAAAGAGAATCTAATAAAAAAATATATTAATGATGTATTAGAAAATTAAAAAGGCAAAAAGAGAATACTAAGGAATCATGGATATAGTAATCGCAAGGAATAGTTACCACTCTTAACAGCTGGGAGGGCAAAGGAAAGAGGTTATAATAACTAAAACTGAGATGCTTGGAGGAGGGACCCATGGACCTGAAACTCAGATCTCTGAGGGGGTGATACAGCTCACCTGGTGCTGGTATCTCTGATTGGTCATGATGGGGGTGTTTGTGCAAGCGTTAGAAAAACTGCAATTTAGTATCAAGTGTGGCTCTAGGATGGAACTGCTGCTGCTGAAGTGAAGAAGCTTTGCTTGGGAGATGCTGGCAAAGCAGACACTGACAGGGAAAGAGTGTCTCCCCTCCCTCTCCAGCCTTGCAGCCTCCCTCTGATGCCCCCTTGCAGATTCTCACAGAGAGCCAGTTACCCCACAAAGCAGAAAGATGGTGTGCAGTGTTCCAGCTCCAGCTGAGAGGCAGTTGCTAAATATCCATCCCATGGTGTAATGTACATCCATCCATTCATTCACCAAGTATTTTTATTTTTATTTATTTATTTATTTATTTATTTATTTATTTATTTAGAACGCAGTGTCACTGGCCCTCATATGTGGGATCCGAACTGGGGCAGCTGGCATCCCAAGCCAGCTCTTAACCACCGCGCCACTCGGCCGGCCCTTCACCAAGTATTTTTAAATGCCGACTATATTCCAGGCATGTGTAAGCACTGAGCAAAAGAACATAACCCCCGTTTTGGTGGAGCTGACATTTTGGTAAGGGGCAGACAGCTAATAAACAGACAAGTAAATATTTAATATTTCACATGATAAAAAGTGCATTGCAGAAAAATAAATCAGGGTAAGAGGATGGAGAGAAACAAGACCAGAGGCAGTACAGTCAGAGGCAATATAGATAAACCACGGAGAGTGAAACCTACTGCCAGGGTTTGAATCCCCGCTCTGCTTCCTACCAATTCTACAGTCAGGTTAGTTACTTAAATTCTCGGTACTTCAGCTGCTTTTTCTATCAAATGGAGATATTAATGACAATAAAAATACCAACCTCATGTAATTACTGTAAAAATTAAATATGTGGATATCTATAAAATGCTTAGAACATAGTGTCCTATTGTTAAAGAGTGGTATATTTTAATGGCAGAGGCTGCAAAGAGCTTAGATTGGGGCTGGGTGGGGGGTAGTTAAGGTGAAAGAAGAGATAAAAGGTATGGAAGCAGCAATGTGTAACAAAGAAGACAACTGCCTCATCTCCAGGCCAGTGGAATTAATATAGGGGAAGGCCATGAGGATCGTTTTTGCAGAAGGAACTAAGAAGTTGGATTCCAAGCCTGCTGCCTACCTGCTCCACCACACAGAGCTCAGGCAGACGCTTATCAATGACACAGACCTGAAAGGCTAGAGAATTCATCATGACCATCCCTGTAGTTAAGCCCCCAGAGAGAAAACACAGGTTGTGCTTTACAAGAATTAAAGACAAACCTGCCCCTGCTCTTCTTGCATCTTACTGAAGTTAAAGATAAATTTACATTGTTCTTCTAGCCTCCTTTCCCCCATAGCAATGAATTTTCCATGGCAGCAGAAAACACAATATAGACCCTAGCCTGGGATGGAGGTGGGGAGGTCTCTCTTCCACTAGCGATTAGAGCACCCCACTCTGTCTGAGAAATGGTCCTTCCTTTCTTACTTACTCTCTGCTAAATAAACTTACCTTTACTTTAATGTCTATACTGGCTCATGTTTGAATTCCTTCCTACATGAAGCCAAGAGCCCTCTTTTCCTGTAACAGTATGAAGAACATAAAAGAGAAAACAGCCACCAGTTGAGAGCTCTGAGGGAGGCCAAGTCTTCAAGGGGGAGCCAAGTTTAACTTTGATTAAAAATATGAAAGCCATATTCAGAAAAGAGGCTCAGGATGCTGTGCAGCAGATGGTAATGGGAACGATTTGGACAAAGAGTGCACAGAGGTGTGAAAGAGGTATCTACCACTTACTACCTCAGTTTTACAAAAAGTAAAAACACCATGATTATAATGATAATAGTTTCCTGGTAGGAAGAACACCAAAATACTTATTATGAACAATAATATATATTTCTATATACACTGTGGAGTTTACAAAATGTTTTCACATCAATGCTTATTTGTTATTCATAATAAAACTGTGAAACTGCCAGACAACATACATTCACAATGAAAGTGAAGACAGGCAGACATAGTGTATTAGTCCAATAACTCCCAAATATTTGGCAATTGCTAAGAGAGTGAATAAATACATCAACAAAAAAATAAACTGAGGCCTTGGGGAAAACATATTACAGACACTCGGATGTTTTCACCTCATATGTGTGAAACTGTAGATGGGTTCTGAGCGATGATGTATCTAAATAAAAACGCTCTTTGGTGGAGCAATATTCTAATTAAACTACAACTTACCTTAACAGATGGCCATTTACAAGGCTGCTTAATAGACATCCTATCATATTGGGAAACATCTCCTAAAATTTGGGCATTTTGCACACCTGTCAATACACTGAAGCTGCAAGGTGACTCATGCCAACAGGGTCTGTCCACTGCCCTCCTACTCAGCTGAAACTCCCGGCATAACTTCAAGGGACTTCTGGGGAATTTCAAAATATTCTTCATATTTAGACTGCTTAGAATTTAATAGTATCTGAAAATAACTTTTTGGGATAACAGAATCAGAATTCATTTTCTAGAGTGACACAAGATCTTAAAAGAATCCTCATCCGGTCTCTCACTTTACTGATTTGATCAATGAAGTAGAATGAAATGACTTCCTCGGAGGCACACAGATTCACAGCTAATTAGTGAAAGGGACAGGACTAAATTCTGGTTTCCTGGATACAGGTCCAACATTCTCTTTTAGCTCTATATTCTACCCTCCTTTAAGATTATTGGGAAAATTATACAGGAAAGGTAAATACTCTGGAATAAAAACTGACATAGGAAAAAAACAAACAGTAGTGGGTAGGACATCTTTTACAGGAGGTATGTGACTAAGCTCATAGAAGGGACAATAGGGGCCCATTTGTGTGTTTAATCGTGTAAAATGCACACATTCGAGGTCCGACAAATAAGTTCACGAACTTGCCACCTTGCACTTACATTGGCAGCACTCATATTCTGCATTATTTCTCAAATGACATGGCTTAAAAGAAATTAAATTCTACAGCTTCCATTCTACCTAGGGACTCTGAATTCAAAGTAATCTGTAAACACCTTGAAGACAGTGATTCCGTCTTTCACATCTGAATTTCCTTGACCAAGCACATGCAGCTAGTCACAGAACAGTCACTCAACAACTGCTTCCTATGTAGCTAATGGTAATGCTTGCCAAAATAGTCACACTTAAAATATGCAAATTATTTAAAAACTTTTCTTTGTGGTATAGCAAAGTAACATTTACAGTTTCTCTAAAGCAATCTACAGATGTCTTATTTTCCTACTCAATTTCAATTCTAAAGTGTGTGTGCTCTTTTATAGAAAACACCTCTGTTTTATTCAGTCATTTTTTTTCAACAAACTCACAAGTCAAAATTATGATTTGGTTAATATAAAGTAACACATTTGAAGTTATGAAGCTTTGTTTTGTGAAAGACTTAAAGCAAACAGAGGTTATTCTACATAAAATGCCACAAAGAACAATTTAACTGACTTGAAAAGCAAAAAAGGGGAGGGAATATGTGCAAAGAATTACATACAAACAGAGCACTTCTGGTTTCTATGGTAACCAACATAAATGAATACATTTGGGGAGAATGGACAAGAAAAGCGGGTGAGATGTAAATTTATGAGCACAGAAACCAAAGAACCAATCCAATTCCATGGTATGTAAAAAGTCCAGTTTTCCCCTAAATGGAATTGCAAATTAAAAAAAAAAAAAGAAAGAAAGAAAAAAGAAAAGCTCTATTGCTAACAGGCTTGTTCAGAGGATTTCTTCCTAATTCACTGTTTTGCTTTTTGGATATTTGTCTACTCCACAAATATTTATCAAGAATTAGAAATATTTCTATTGTTCACAGATCAGTGATTACAATTCAGGTAGGGAAACCAATGAAGCCATGATTCTCTAAAACTTCCTTCATCAGGGTGTGGTAAGCTGACTCCAGAGACCAGAACACCCAACACAATAACATTCAAAATTAATTAAAATATCAATAATTAATTTTAAAAATGGCAGAAACATGCATATCATTTGCTGATCTCTTATCCAGGCAAGTAAACAAATCCCCATTGTTATAAAGGCTATACTAAATATATGTTTTTGGTTTTATAGCTGGGTGAGAGAGCACTGTGTGAAGCTTTTTTCAGGGACAAAAAAAATTAATGCCCAGCTGTCCTTATCCTTGTCTGGCTAATGCATGTTTACTTTACTCAATATAATAGAGATGGTCAGAGATTATACTCTTTATAACCATTTTAACTATATCATTTTATTCCCAAAGTGAATGATGGCTGAAATAAGACATTTATGTGAAGAAAAATCTTCTTGTAATCACATAAGAGTTACAGTGATAAAAAGAGCTCAACAATTTTAGCATTTCATGTAAAATTGTCATGACTAGGAAAAAATTTCACAGTGTAAATGGGGAAATACTTTCATTTATTACTTGTATCATTAATGTCATAGAAATGTCTAGAAATCAGTCAGTCAATGCCTTTGAGCATATTGAGTTTGTATTTCAACATGTCAGTTGTCTTCATCCATGTGTCTATTCCAATACTTTCAAAGGAAGGGATTGTTTCTAAATACTGAGTGTCTGCATATTACATCAGCTTGGTGAACTGATTCTGCTGCTTCCCTCAGCCTCACATTGTAAAAAGCCTCCTACATCACTGAAAGGACCTCAGCTTTTTGTACATGTCAATTAGTCCATGACATTTATGTCATTAGGGTTTCTAAATATGTAATTGTCAATCATTCACCTTATTCCCAAATGATTCCACTGATAAAGACTATATGCAAGATAACAAGATCAAAGCCAAACAACTGGTCTTTACAAAAGATCCGTTTTTAGTTATTCACTGAAAAACAATATAGAAATGCTAGAAATGCAAGGATGAGTAAGATGTCCTGCTGTCCAGGTTATTACATACTAGTGAGAGAAAGAAATAAATGTTTCATAATGTCATGATTGCATAAGAATTCAGTAATTCAAAATAACCTCAATTCAAATAAGTTTTCAAATTTTGTCTTTTAATGACTACGGTTTAGTTATGAAATATTTCTAGATTTGAAATCCCTAATTTTCCAAAAGCAGTATTAGTGAAACATTATCAGTGATGCTCTCTGAAAGTTTAACATAAGCAATGTTTAGAATAACTTTCAATACATGGGAGGCAATACTCTTGAAATTGCCTTCCATAAAGTATTTGCCTGGATTCCTGAGCCTTTTTCTAGTGTCTAGAAACTTATAAGATTAAATATTATACAACTGAAAAATTTGGATACAAAGAAAACCCCCAAACACTCCAATTATAATCATTAATGTATATAGGGTCTAGAGAGTTTATATTTTCCTTCAATATAAACTTAAAGTATACTGGAAAGAAAATTTTCTTGATTTACATGATCACCTAAAATTTTAGTGTTTCAAGGATAATGTTACTGGCTTTGTTATACTATGGAAGAGAACAAATGTTTCTGGGAGGCTCCCAGAAGCGTATCCACACTGAGCAACTCTAAGGGCCACCTGCATGAAGTCCTTCTCCCTCTAGGCAACACTGGCTCCCAGACCAAAGAGATTAACTCCATCTCTCCAATCTGCCTTCCAGGCAAACCAATTGATTCCAATTGTCTCCCAGCTGCCTATAGTAAAGACAGTTTACCTAAAGCTGAGTGTAATGAAATATTTAAAGTGCTTTTGCAATAGTCACTATGCTTGACCAAAGTATTCAAAGTATGCAAAAAGCAGATTTTTCCTGTGTTTTTTCTTCTTAAATATGTAGAACTCAGCAGAAAAGTGATGACTATCTCAATGTTCTGAACTTCCTCAATTCAAAGACTTCATTACTTTTGATCTTGTTCTTCCAGTTAGGACTGGATAGTATTAAAAGACTCTGTAGGGCCCAAGTGGCTCAGTTGGTTAAGAGATTGCTCAAGAGTGTGAGCTCAGGGCAACAGAGTCGCCGGTTTGATTCTTGGATCATGTGGCCACTTTGGCACAATACAAGCTGGCAGTTTTCCAAAAGAGTTGTTAATACACTTCTTTCCTTCTTTGTTAATAGTATATCCCTATTTAATATACTTCTTTCCTTCTTTGTTAATAGTATGTCCCTATTTAAATGGACATTTTGGAAGTGGCTTTCAATTCTGCTATATTTATAATTTCTGGTGCTCTTTATTCCTCTCTTTAGAACCTTATTTCCATCTGATGTCATTGTCATACCTGAAGGACTTCCTCTAACATTTTGTAATGCTCTCATGCTCATGATAAACTATTTCAGCTTTTGCTGCATTTTGGAAACCTCTCAAAACAGTACATAAAGGCAACTGTAGAGTTCACCTTATTTTTTCCCTTCTCTCAGGAGTCACTGTCCTGTGTTGCCTCTTGTTCAACATCTGAAAATATTTGTTTTATGTATTTAATATGGGTTTTATGTCAAAAAGGTAAATCTGGTACTTGTTACTCCATCAAGGCAAAAGCAGAAGTCTTAATCCTTTACAGATGAAAAAGTTAACCAACTTTGAATGAAACCTGTCATGCAATATGTTAACTGTTTTCATCTTTATGTTCAGTGCTTTCTACACTTTATCAAAAATATTATGAAAATAAGTGTAAGATATTAAAAAAGAATTTTTGGCTGAGTCAATAAGAAATAAGAAATAACACTTCCCAAAGGAGATGGTAGATTATACACACGATTTACAAAAAAAAAATTCATAGCTCTCAACTTCCTCACTCATATTTAGGGTATAAAAGGATTTAGACTTGAAGGATAGGGAAAAAGCATTTCTCCAAAGAGAGCTAAAGAGAGAGGGGTAGGTAAACTCTGTGCTTACTTCCTCTGATGACCACATCGAAATTACAACTAAACTGTGGAACAGTCATTATGATTCTGCATAATGATTGCTGATGGACTCACTTGCTCTGAGCTCCAGTGCAGGAGTGACAGCTTGAAAGGCACCAAGGGCATATGGGAAGGAACTGAATTGTCTGACTTCAGGAAGAGGGCTGGAGGAGTAGCTTTCTCCCAGACAGAGAAGCTGGCAGAAGCCATTGTTTTTTTAAGCCCTCCCCTCTCCCAGCATGCAGATGAAGATAGCCAACACATCTGAGTCTCCATCAACCAGGCTAACACCAATAATTTGCCCTTCTTTAGGTAATTCCTGGAAATCCCACCCCATCCACTTTTTGACACACCCAAGACACTTCTAGCAGCTTTTTTGTACAAACAGATGGTCTTGGCTCATACTAAAAACTCCTAAAATCTCTCAAATATTCATAAAACCCAAACAAGCAGCATCTGTTTTTGGCATGTCCTGTAATTCTTGCTAAGCAGCTCTAAGCCTAGCAGTAGCCACAGTCAGTCTCAGTTCACAGCTGGGCCTCCTGAGACACATCCAAGCTCAGCATGGTAGTGGCCATCAGTGGGTTGTTTGGTGGTTCATGCCAGGTTGCCCCAGCAGGGCACAGTCTATGGCTGATCTTGCCTTGCAGCGGGGCTCTCCCAGGAGGCCTTGGGAACTGGCAAGTCCAGAAGCCAGCTTCAAAACAAGCCAGAGCACCACCCAGCCACCTCCTAGGACAACACACCCAAAGGACAGACTGGGCAGGCACCAGGGCCCTGCTAAAACGAATCCTGCTCTGTAAGATCAGCCCATGCACAACAGCTCCTCTACTGTATTCATGACCAGTCCTCAAAAACAATCAGCCCAAAGGTCAATCCCTCCCACAGCTCAACTACAACAGGAGAACACACACAATCCACACAAGGGACATACCTGGAGCACCTGACTCTGGTGACCAGACAGACTGCCACTGGGTCCCACAGCACACCTATTACATAAGGACACTCTACTAAGCCCAGAAGTCCTAGCAACCTTACCTAATACATAGAAACAAACACAGGGAGGCAGTCAAAATGGGGACACAAAGAAACATGTCCCAAATAAAAGAACAAAACAAAGCTCCAGTAAAAGAACTAAATAAAATGGAGACAAGAAATCTACACTACTCAGAGCTCAAAACACTGGTTATAAGGATACTCAATGATCTCAGGGAGAACTTCAACAAAGATATTGGAAACACACAAAAAGAACTAGAAAACATAAAAAAGAACTAGTCAGAAATAAAAAATATAATAACTTAAATGACAAATACATTAGAAGTAATCAATTGGTTAGATGAAGCAGAGGAAAGAATCAATGATTTAGGAGGTAAGATAGTAGAAAACACCCAACTAGAACAGCAAAAATAAATAAATTAATTAAAAAATTCAACAAATGAGGAGAGTTTAAGGGGCCTCTGGGACAAAATCAAGCATACCAATATTTGCATCACAGGGGTACCAGCAGGAGAAGAGAGAGAACAATGAATTGAAAACCTACTTGAAGAAATAATGATGGAAAACTTTCCTAACCTAGCAAAGAAAATAGACATACAAACACAGGAAGCACAGAGAGTCCCAAACAAGATAAACCCAAAAGAAGCCCACACCAAAACACATCATAATTAAAATGCTAAATGTTAAAGATATAGAAATAAGCTTAAGAACAGCAAGAGAAAAGTAGTTAGTTACCTACAAGGTAGATCACGTAAGACTGTCAGCTGATTTCTCAATAGAAACTTAGCAGGCCAGAAGAGATTGGCAGAAAACACTAAAAGTGATGAAAACAAAAGAGCCTACAACCAATATTACCCTACCCATAAAAGCTATCATTTAGAGTTGAAGGAGAGATAAAGAGTTTCCCAGACAAGATACAGCTAAAGGAGTTCACCATCACCAAACCAGTATTGCAAGAAACCTTAAAAGGACTTCTCTAAGATGAAAAAAAAATATCAAAGATATGAATAATAAAATGACAATAAAAACATACCTATCAGTAATTATTTTCAATGTAAATGGATTAAATACTGCAATTAAAAGATGAAAAGGCTGAAGGGATAAGAAAACAAAACTCTTACATATGCTGCCTACAAGACAATCACTTCAGATTGAAAGACACACACACAGGCTGACAGTTAAGGGGGTAGAAAAAGATATTTTATGAAAATAGAAACAAGCAAACAAAAAAGCTGGTGTAGCAATACTTATACCAGACAAAATAAACTTTAAAACAAAGGCTATAATGAGAGGCAAAAAAGATCCCAGTAATCCCGCTTCTGTGTATTTATACAAAGAAACCCGAAATGCTACTTCAAGGGGAGATGTACATCCATAAGCTCATTGCAGCATTGTTTACAAAAGCCAAGATATGGAGGCAGCCTGGTATCCATCAACGGAAGAATAGATAAAGAGTAGATGGTAAATATATACAATGGAATATTGCTTGGCTATGGAAGAGAATGGTTTCCTGCCATCTGTGGCAGCATGCATGGACCTGAAGGGTATTGTGCTGAGTGGAGTACGTCAGACAGAGTAAGACAGATACAATGTGATTTCCCTTATATGTGGAATCTAAAGAACAAAATAAACAAAATAGAAACAAACTTGTAGTTACAGAGCACACTTTGATGGTTGCCAGATGAAAGGGGGATGGGGGGATGAGTGAAAAAGGGGACGATATTAAGAAGTACAGACTGGTTGTTACTCAGTATCATGGGGATGTAGCTATAGCATAAGGAATATAGTCAATAACATTGTAATACCTATATATGGTGTCAGATGGGTATTGATTTATCAAGGTGATAAATGGGAGTGGAGTTAGGGGCAGGCTGAAAAAAGTGAAGAGATTAAGAAATACAAATTGGTAGCTACAAAATAATGATAGGGATGTAAAACAAAGCATTGGGAATATAGTCAATAATATGGTAATAACTGTTTCCAGTACCCAGGTGGGTACTAAACAGTCAGGGGGATCATTTCTTAAATTATATAAATGTCAAACGCTAAGTTGTATTCCTGAAATTAACATAAACTAATATGAATGTCACTGTAATTGAAAAATTAAAAATGGGGGGAGGGGTGAAGGGAAATAAGTTCAAATTTCCAGGTATAAAACAGATAAGTCATGGGGATGTAATGTATACCATGGGGAATATAGTCAATAATAATGTGACAGTGTGGCACAGTGTCACATGGTAGCTGGATTTATGATGATCACTTCTTTAGGTATATAAATGTTGAATAACTATGGTGTACACCTGAAACAAATATAACATTGTATGTTAGCTATATTTTAATTAAAAATCTTAAAAAAGAAAAAATACAAAAATAAAATAAGAAATAAAGAGAACTGAATCTGTGATATGAATTCCACTCTCTGCAAGGAGGAAATGAGCTTTCATCTCAGGTAAAGTGATTCCAATGAGGTAACTCGAACTTAATATGTGTCCTCCGCCATTGGAGGACCTTTATATTTGAGTTGCATATGACTTGTACTCCCAGGGAATGCATAACCATTTATCTTCAAAAATAAGGGGAAAAGAGCTAAACTTCAGTTATTTTAGGCCCTGTTCAAAAAAAACACCGGAAGAGCAAAATAAATCACAGTAGAAAGACTCTACAGTTACTTCTAGTTTACTTGGGGCTGAAAAATAAGTAAATAAAGAGGTGTCTATTAATGCATTGTCCTCTTTAAGGAATATGTCTTATGTGAGATACCTTAGCACCTACAAGAAACAGACACACTTTTAAACGTCTGTTGAGCCCAAAAGAGAGCCAGGCCAAGATGACAACGCCAGCAAAAGAGAATCCACTTTCTCTTCTTTCACCCCTTCCTGAAGGGCCACAAACTGGATTTGTAAAATGAGGAAGGAGGAATATTAATGCTAATCAGGAGAAATCTCAATTTGAAAGCAAGTTTAGATATTTGATTATTATGGAGAACAGAAAATCACCAATGGTAGATTGAGACTATTTGTGAATTAAAATTTCATATTACCTAAGAGAGACTAGAAAAGTCATAAGGTCTGCCCCAGTTTTCATCCAGAACCAGGAGAACAATTAACTTCATAGTTTAGATTTAAAGAGTAGTTAAGACAAGAGGAGTCAAAAATAAAGTGGCCTGGGGATTCCAACCCACAGATTATTCTTGTGCAACAGAAAGACTATGCAAGGACCCATGAAGGATAAACAAACAAAAGCCAAGTAAAGATGTGAACATTAGATATAGGAAGCTAAATCTTAATTTTGCTATATAGAAACATATAATCAAAATGATTAAGAAAATAATGATGTTTATTAATAAGCTTGTATAAACATATAGAATAATTATAATTTTACACAAGAAGATAATTGAAATGAAAAAAGCCTATTATGTTTTTTTAAAGCTCTTCATTGTGTTCTTTTAAGTTGTTGCATAATCTTAGCAACTCTTTTCAGTGTAAACATTTTGAATTCAGAAACATTTCATCATCTATCCAAAATATAAAATCGCAATGCAATGCCTAACTAAATTTGATTTTTTAAAATGTATGCATTCATTGTAGACAAGAAAATGCACTGTAAAGAGATCAGGAATTATCACATTGTGTATTACAGCCATTTATTTGTGGAAATGAAGCATGAAATAAACTATTTAGTTCATTAGCTCAAGTAGAAGAGCATTGTTCAACCATGTTGTCCATTAATCATTGATAACCAGTGTTTAGCACACAGACATGCATTACTGCAAACATGGCTCAATAATGCAGAATTCTCTTCAAAAACTTATTGTGTATGCAAGCTATGTGTGATTTATCACAATACCCTTGGCAGAGCCCATAGGAAAAACTTAGAATAAAGGTTAATTAAATAGTAAAATTTTAGATGTTTTTAGTAAAGGGATTTTGAATATTCAAATATCTTCCTTGCTCCCTTTTATCTCCTATGTTATCACAACTGAAATTTGTCAAGACATTTGTGTAACCAGTAAAAGCTTTCTGACTCCTTTCTGAAACCAATGTCCACTCCCTGTTCTTGATAAGATCTTACAACAGATTATTGATTTCCTGTTAAGAGCCATCCTCTGATGAACATTACTAAACACTCTCAGTAATAATGAATGGCAAGAAATCCGAAGGAAATCTTGTACAGGGTATATCCAAATGACTATTTTCCTCAGTATTTCAATACTAAATGTAGGCAGATTATACTTTAAAGGTAGAACAGTGAATAATGTTTTGTTCCCTGAGGCTACCAATAAGACAATCTATAATAGCAACTCTGTCACTTTCCCAATATACTTCCCAACTTTAATAGCAAAAACTTTAAATTCTTTTTTTAAATAAGCAGCATTATTTAAAATAGTGATAATATGGAAATGCCAAATTTCCTATGACACCTGAATGAATAAAATAATATACAGTCATACAAAGTAATGCAGACTCGGGCCGGCCGAGTGGCGCATTGGTTAAGCGCTGGTTTTGGGATGCCAGCGGCCCCGGTTCGGATCCCACATGAGGGCCAGTGACACTGCCCTCTACAGCTAACAACAGCTCCACCTGGAGCTGGGCTGTGCGAGCCCCGGTGATGGTGTGGGCTGCCATAGGCTATAGTGAGTGGCCCGCAGCCAGCGTGAGCGGCTGGCAGCCAAGAGTGAGCTGCCAATAGCCGCAGTGAGCGACATCCAGAGGCCAGCGACCGATCTGCCTCATCTGGGAAGAGCGCAATGACGATACCAACAGTGAAGCAACATCCTCCGCAACTAAACTGAAGAACAAAAAGACAGCAACTTGTCTGTTCCCCTTCCCCGATTCCCCAACGCTGTTCCCCTCCGCCAATTCCCCAATAAAATCTTTAAAAAAAAAAAAAAAAAAAAAAAAAACAAAGTAATGCAGACAATGAGAATAAACACTCTACATTTCAACAATACAGATGAATCTCACAAACATGAAAAGCAAAAGAAGCAATCTTAAAAGAATACATACTGTATAATTACACTTTTATAAAGTACAAAAACATAGCAAAACTAAAATGTTCTGTTAGAAGGTAGCATATCGTTAACTTTGGTTTAGGCAACAGTGATAAGGATAATTAGTCACTGAGATGAGAGACATTTCTGGGGGGCTGCTAATAATGTGGTTTTTTTAACTAGGTGCTGGTTGAATGGATATGTTTAGTGTAAATTCAGTGTGCTGATTAGATAGATAGATGAGAGAGAGAGAGAGAGAGAGAGAGAGAGAGAGAGAGAGAGACATAGATATGCATATATGTATATACGTCTATAGAACACCTCAAAAATGTTTAAAATATTTCTACTTGGATGCAGAATGGAAAATATAAGTGTCTTCCTATTAAAATAGACAGAGAATCTAGGTGAAGACAGACTGGGACATAGGTATCTCACATCAGAAAATAGCAGTGAGAACAGAAAGTGGAAGTGGACACACAAGCTGAATGCAGCAGCAAAAGAGAGACCCATGTTATTTGAAGGCATCACTTGAAGCAGAGATACAGGTAGGAAAACATCAACACAGATATCAAAGGGAAGAAATGGACGGTTGTCATTAATGGAATAAGATAATACTCTCTGCTGATTATTAAAATTTACTTTCTATAGTTAGAAAATGCTTGCAATTAAGGAAGTACTAGCATTTCTGGATGGCATATTTTTCAGGTTTCTTATGACAAGAGCTAGAGCCACAAGAAATGTGACATCAAAACAAAGTAACTCAGAGAGTGATGTCATCAAAATGGCCAAACAGAGGTTTTCTATCATCTGCCCCACAAAGAAAACTGATTTTGACAATCACCTATGGACAAGAGTCCTTTATAGAAGTCTAAGAGTCAAGGAGAGAAGTTGAAACAAAAAAAAAAAAGAATCTGAGATTGAACACAAAGAAAAGTTCAATAAAGACTACATGAGGTGACTTCTTCATATGCAAAGACAGCAAGACAAGACTTCAAGAAACATAAACAAATCGAAGAAACATGACACCACCAAAGAAATATCATAATTCTCCAAATAAATGGAGATCTGTGATTTGCCAGGTAAAGAATTCAAAATAGTTGTTTTAAGGAAGCTTAATAAGTTACAAGAAAACACAGAAAACAATTCAACTAAATTAGGAAAACAATACATAAACAAAATTAGATACTTAATGGAGAGATAAAAGTCATTTTAAAAAGAAAATCAAACAAATACTGGAGCTGAAGATACAATAAATGAAATGAAAAATACAATAGAGAAAATCAACATCAAACTTCATCTAAACAGAAGAAAGAATCTATGAAATACAAGATAGGTCATTTGAAATTATCCAGTCAGAGGAAAACAAATTAAAAAGAATTAAAAAAAAGAAGAAAGGAAGCCTATGTGAACTATGTGGTAACATTAATAAAACCAATATATGAATTATTGGCACCCCAGAAGGAGAAGAGAGGGAGAAAGGGGCAGAAAGATCATTTAAAGAAATAATGGCTGAGAACTTCCCATATCTGAAAAGAAATTTGAATATCCAAGTTCATAAAACTCATAACTCACCAACAAACTTAACTTAAAGAGAGTCTCTCTGAGACACATTACAATAAAAATCTAAAATCAAAGACAAAATGTTTAAAGCAGCAAGAGAAAAAAAAAATTCCTCATGTTCAAGAGAACTCTCATAAGGCTATAAGAGGAATTCTCAGCAGAAACCTTGCAGGCTAGGAGAGGATGGTAAGATACAATCACAGTTCTGAAAGAAGAAAAAACCTGCCAACTAATAACTTATCTGTCAATGTTGTCCTTCAGAAATAAAGGAGAGGTCAAGACTTTCCCAGATAAACAAAAGCTGAAGGAATTAATTACCACTAGACCTACCTTACAAGATATGCTGAAAGAAGTTATTCTAGTTGAAATGAAAGGATGCTAATTAGTAACATGAATACATATGAAAATAAAACACACTGCCAAAGGTAAGTATATAATCAAATTCAGAATACCCAAATAGTATAATATGGTGGTATGTTAATCATTTATTGCTAGTATAAAAGTTAAATGACAAAAGTATTAAAAACAACTACAACTATAATAATTTGTTAATAATACAACATATAAAAAGATGAAAATTATGACAGCAAAACATAAATAGGGAAGGGAGGGGTACAGTTGCATGCAATCTAGGTTAAGCTGTTATCAACTTAAAATGGACTGTTATTTGTATGTTTCATGTAAGCTTCATAGTAACCACAAAGCAAAAATATACAGTACATACACAAAAGATGAAAAGAAGGAAATCAAAGAATACCACTAAAGAAAATCATCAATTTGCGAAGGAAAACAGGAAGAAAGGTTGAAAGGAACAAGGGAACTACAAAATGGCCACAAAACAATAAAATGGTATTACTAAATCCTTACTGTTACCAGGACCCCAGTGCTTTGAGACTGTCTGCTTGTGTGCACTGGCCCAAAGAAATGTAGGAGCAGGATTTTGCAGTATAGAAAGAGAAATATTTTAATATTGAATTGGCCAATCCAGTGACTGGGAGCTAATGCTTAAGAATCTATTCCCATGTGGCATGTAGGTTACAGATGACATAGGGCAAAATCAAAGACACCATGGGTTATGAGGTTCAGGGTCATACTGGGAGCTGACTGGTCTATGGGGAAGTAAGGGTAATAAAGCATTTCTTCAGGTCTGAGGACAGTTCTGAGGTCTGCTCTGGCATCCCTCTGTCTGGTCTCATGGGAAAGTAGCCAGAGGGTCATTGTACCTTAGGGCTAAGAAGCAGAAACATAGCTTACATTAACATGTTATCTTTAGCCTGCCAGAAGTCCCAGGCTTGTGACCATTAGTCAGGTCTGGGCTACTCCCTCTGGCTGCCTTGGGGGTTGCTAATTATCCTGGGGAAAGGCTAGGTATCTGAGGAATATATATAGAGAGATATAGGATTTCTAGAGCTAGGATTTAAAGTGAAATTTAGTCAAAGTCATAAGGAACTTCGGTTTCGTTGCCTATCAATAATTATTTTAAATGTAAATAGGTTAAATTCTCACATTGAATGCATTGAATGACATAGAGTAGCTATCGAATGGAAAAAAAAAAAATCCAACTATATGCTGCCGATAAGTGACTCACTCAGCTTGATGAATATCTATCAGTTCAAAGTGAAGGATGAAAAAGATATCCTATGCCAACAGAAATCAAAAGAAAGTGGGAGTAGCTATAATTATAATCAGACAAAAAAGACTTTTAATCTAAAACTATAACAAGAGACAAATAAAATGATTATATAATAATAAAAGAATCAACTCATCAAGAGGATATAAAATTATATAATAATAAAAGGGTGAATTCATCAAGAGGATATAACAATTGTAAATACATAGGTAATCAACATTGGAGTACCTAAATATATTAAGCAAATATTAACAAATCTAAAGAGAAATAGATAACAATATAATAGTAGCAAATTCAATACCTCACTTTCAACAATAGATAAATTATCCAGCCAGAAAATCAATAAGGAAAAATTAGACATGAACTACACTTGACACCAAATGGAACATTCCAATTAATAGCAAGAGAATACACATTTTTCTCAAGTGCATGTTGAACATTCTCCAGAATAGATCATATATTAGGTCATAAAACAAGTCTTAGCAAATATAAAAAGACTGAAGTCATATCAAATATCTTTTCTGATAATAGTATGAAACTAGAAATAATAACAGGAAGAAAACTAGAAAATTCAAAAGTATGCAAATTTTAGAAACATAGTCCTGAACAACCAATGGATCAAAGAAGAAATCAAAATACAAAAAATCTTGAAACAGGTTTCGGGGGGCAAGATGGCGGCTGTGAGGAGGGCTCCATGAAATCTCCCCTGGAAATATCCACAATTTGAACTTCTAATATGCTTAAAAGAGGCATCTACTCATCACACAGAGCAACTAAGAGTTCCACACAACGATTGCTGGACGGTGGGCAGGCCGGGCGAGTAGGGGAAGAAGGCGGCGAGACGCGTGAGGTGCAGCCCGCACCTGCGGCTGCCCAGGCACAGTGAGTGTTCCCCCGGCTGCTCCCTGCGGCCCGCGGCCCTCCTAGAGTTCAGCAAAAGCGCATTGGTTTGCAGTCTGAGGCAGAAGCCTCAGGCTGGGCAAGTGCGGGAGGAGAGAGAGGAGACGACTGTGCAGAGGTACGAGCTGCACCCGCGGCTCGCCGGGTCCCCAGGAAGCAGGGTGCAGAGCCCTGCAGCGACAGGGCAAGATCAATCCCTGCACCCTCCCGGTTCAGGGATCAGTCTCTGTGCCCACCAGGTCCTGCAGAGCGCAGAAGCCTGAAGCCCGGGAGCAGGGGAAAAAAAGAATACTCGGGCGCGGAGATACAGAGTGCTGGGTGGAGACGGAGGTCCCCGAGAGACGGAGCCAGGATCGGAGCCGCACGGCAGGGGGTGTGCAGTCCCCTAAACCCCAGCGGCAGTCCCTCCAGAAGTGCAGCAGGAGCACCACCGCGTGGCGCGCGCCGGCTCCGAGGCAGACGCCTTAAACCCGGGAGGAGGGGAAACAAGAAGACTCGGGAGGACACACAGCGCGCTGTGTGGAGACACAGGTCGCCGAGAGATGCGGAGCGGGGATCTTAGCCACACGGTAGGGTGCGTGCAATTCCCTAAATCCCGGCAGACCCTTTGGGAGAGCAGCAGGAACTCCCCTGGAGCATGAGAGGCAAAGGCCTTAGCTTAAAACAGTGTTGGAACTGTGGCTTTGTTTATTTTTATGTTTTTTATTTTTTTCCCTTTTTCTACTCTTGAACAGAAAGCCAAAAAAAAAACAATAACCCACCCACTCCCACAAACTTTGGCCCCCGCCAAGACAGAGTCTTAAACTGACTCGTGAATGGAGCAATAGGGGCAGACTAGGAAGATATTCCTACCTGCAGGGGATTGAGAATTTCCACCCAGTAAAGGCTGAAGAGTGAGACTACCTACCCCGCCCCCACCTTTATGCAAGGTTTAGAAGGCAGGGCAGGTTCACCTGCTGAGGCACTAATTAACAGATTCTTAGCAGCAGGCTTTTGGTAGTGAGGAATTCTTTAATTCTCCACAGCTGTCAACTGAAAGGGTGCCCAGAGACATTCATTGAGCCTTTGGGGGTGCAGCCTGCCTTGGGACAGGCAAAAGCAAAAAGGCAGTGACTTTGTGAAAACCACCAATCACACGTCACAACCACACTCAAGTACAGCAAACCTGCAGTGCCAGGATCACGCTAGGCATCAGGTGGCTTACTGTTCCCACAAGACGCACAGGAATTTTTCTACAGCACACAAACTGAAGAGAGTTTGGTGGACTTTAGCCAAGCCCGGCACGGGTATTTTTGGTTTGTTTGGATTTATTCTGTTTTGTTTTCCCTTTATTGGCTGCTTATCTTGGTTGTTTTTGGTTTTTATTTCTATTTCATTCTTGTCAATTTGTAGTTTTTAATATAGGCATAAATACAGGTGTATATAGGTGAATATATAACCATATATATGGGTGTGTAGACAAATATATATATATTTTTTTCTTTTTCTTTCTTTTCTTTTTCTTTTTTCCCCACCCTCACTTTCTCTCTTATTTTATTTCTTCTCACTGCTATACTTTTCCTCTTTTACTTTTTTCTGCAAATTTTATTTTTTTAATTTCTATTCTTACTTTTTTATTATTATTATTTTAGTTTATTTTTATTTTTTATTTTTTAGGTATAGCTAATCAGTTTCTCATGTGTATTCTATTTTTTATTTTAGGATATTGTATTTTATTTTGTTTCCTCTTCTGTTATTATTGCGTGTGTGGTTTTTGTTTTGTTTCTGTTTGTTTTCTTCATTAGTATGATTGATATTTCTGTACAAGTTGACTGTAGGTTTTTTTTTACTTGTGTGAGCATTTGGTTTCCTTTGGTGGCTGCGGAGGTTGTTCTTGTTGATCTGTTATGCTCTAAAATCACTCTGCAGCAGTGGGTCCAAACAAACAGACACAAGAATCATCATACCTGGAGGCCAACTTTAGATAAAACCAGAGCATTTCTGGGTTTGACATACAAGAGTCACACCCAAAAGGAAGTTGCTAAAGGTACTAGGGCCCATAGGGTCCAAGTTTCATCAGAGGGGTCAATCCTCTCACAGCAGCTCATAAACTGCAGACGCTGCTGATCCTCACAGCTAATCAATCTGGGAGTCAATCCCACCTACTGACAAACCAAAAGTAATCAAAACTAAAACTTCAACAAGTGAGGACGCACGACACAAGGAACACCTCAGATACAAGCACAGGAGAATAGGGAGACCGAGTAATTCAAATATGAAGGACACACACCATATAAGTTTACCCAGAAAAGACTGAGAAACCTAGGGGATCTATCTGTTATATTGAAGCAAACACAAAGAGTAAGCCAGAATGGGGAGACAAAGAAACACAACACAAATAAAGGAACAGAAGAAACTTGCTGAATCAGTGGAAACAGAGGAAATAGAGGTAACCAACCTATCAGAGACAGAGTTCAAAACACTGATTATTAGAATGTTCAAGGAATTTAATGAAAATATAAAGAAGGATAGAGAAATCATGAAACAACCAGCTAGAACTTAAGAACACAATTACTGAATTAAATAAGAAACTTGATGTAATCACTAGCAGATTGGATGAAGCAGAAAATCGAATCAGTGACTTAGAAGACAAAATAGCAGAGATCACCCATGCGGAACAACAAAAAGAAAAAAGAATGAAAAACATGGAAAATAGTTTAAGAGATCTGGGGGACAACATCAAACGCAATAACCAATGGGTCATTGGAGTACCAGAAGGAGAAGAGAGGGAGCAAGGGATTGAGAATATATTTGAAGTAATAATGTCTGAAAACTTCTCTAACCTGGCAAAGGACATTGAAATACAAGCTCAGGAAGTGCAGAGAGTTCCAACCAGGATGATTCCAAACAGGCCCACTCCAAGACACATTATAGTGAAAATGGCAAGGGTTAAGGACAAAGACAGAATCCTTAAAGCAGCAAGGGAAAGGCAGCAAGTTACTTACAAGGGTACCCCCATAAGATTATCAGCTGACTTTCTACAGAAACTTTACAGGCCAGAAGGGAGTGGCAGGAGGTTTTCAAAGTGATGAAAAATAAAGGCCTACAACCGAGATTCCTGTATCCAGCAAGGTTATCATTTAAAATTGAAGGCGAAATAAGGAGCTTTGCAGAAAAGAATAAGTTAAGGGAATTCATTACCACCAAGCCAGCTTTGCAGGAAATGCTAAAAGGCCTTCTTTAAGTAGAAGAGAAAAACAACCTAAGAAAGACTACGAACACAAATAACAAAATGGCAATAAATATACACCTATCAATAATCGCATTAAATGTAAATGGATTAAATGCTCCAATAAAAAGACATAGGGTGGCTGAATGGATAAGAAAGCAAGACCCCAGCATATGCTGTATACAAGAGACTCACCTCAGATCCAAAGACTCATACAGGCTGAAAGTAAAGGGATGGAGTAAAATATTTCATGCAAATGGTACTGAGAAAAAAAGCTGGAGTAGCGATACTTGTATCAGATAAAATGGACTTTAAATTGAAGAATATATCAAAGGACAAAGAAGGACACTTCATAGTAATGAAGGGATTGATCCAACAAGAGGACATAAATCTAGTAAACATCTATGCACCTAACATAGGAGCCCCGAAATATATAAAACAGATACTGTCAGACATAAAGACAGAGATCAACAGTAACACTATCATAGTAGGGGACTTCAACACCCCGCTGTCACTAATGGACAGATCCTCCAGACAGAAAATCAATGTGGAAACAGCGACCTTAAATGACACATTAGACCAGCTGGATTTAACAGACATTTTCAGAGCATTTCATCCCAAAGCTACAGAATATATGTTCTTTTCAAGTGCACATGGAACATTTTCTAAGATAGACCACATGTTAGGCCACAAAACAAGTCTCAATAAATTTAAGAAGATTGAAATCATTTCAACTGTATTCTCTGACCACAATGCTATGAAACTAGAAATCAATTATAAGAAGAAATCCGGGAAGCTGACAAATAAATGGAGGCTAAACAATATGCTATTCAATAGTGAGTGGTTCACAAATGAGATCAAGGAGGAAATTAAAAGATACCTCGAGACAAACGAAAATGAAAACACCACAACCCAAAATCTCTGGGATGCTGCGAAAGCAGTCCTAAGAGGGAAGTTTATAGCAGTGCAGGCCTACCTAAAGAAGGAAGAAAAATCTCAAATCAACAGGTTATCCTTACACCTAAGGGAACTGGAAAAAGAACAGCAAAATAGGCCCAAGGGGAGTACAAGAAAGGAGATAATAAAGACCAGAGCAGAAATAAACAATATAGAGAACAGAAAAACAATTCAAAAGATCAATGAAACCAAGAGTTGGTTTCTTGAGAAGATAAACAAAATTGACAAACCTCTAGCCAGGCTCATCAAAAAAAAAAAAAAAAAGAGAGAGGACTCAAATTAGCAAAATCAGGAATGAAAGAGGGGAAATGACTACAGACATCACAGAAATACAAAAAATTCTAAGAAATTACTATGCGCAACTATATGCCAACAAATTTGACAATCTGGAAGAAATGGATAATTTTCTAGAAGCATATAACCTTCCAAAGCTAACGTAAGAAGAAACAGAAAATCTAAATACCCTGATTACTACCAAGGAAATTGAATCAGTAATTGACAAGCTCCCAAAAAACAAAAGCCCTGGACCAGACAGCTTCACAAGTGAATTTTATCAAACATTCAAAAAACAACTATCACCTATTCTTCTCAAACTATTCCAAAAAATCCAGAAGGAGGGAAGGCTCCCAAACTCTTTTTATGAAGCCACTATCACCCTGATTCCAAAACCAGATAAAGACATCACAAAAAAAGAAAACTACAGGCCAATCTCCCTAATGAATATAGATGCAAAAATTCTCAATAAAATATTAGCAAACAGAATTCAGCAATATATTAAGAAGATCATACATACATCATGATCAAGTGGGATTCATCCCTAATGCGCAAGGCTGGTTCAACATCCGTAAATCAATTCATGTGATACACCACATCAACAAAATGAAGGATAAAGATCACATGGTCATTTCAATAGATGCAGAAAAAGGATTTGACAAAATCCAACAGTCATTTATGTTAAAAACCCTTAGCAAATTGGGAATACAGGGATCATATCTCAATATAATAAAAGCCATATATGATAAACCTACAGCTAACATCATACTCAATGGGGAAAAGCTCAAACCATTTCCCTTAAGATCAGGAACAAGACAAGGCTGTCCACTTTCTCCTCTTTTATTCAACATAGTGCTGGAAGTTCTAGCCACAGCAATCAGACAACAAAAAGAAATAAAAGGCATCCAAATTGGCAAGGAAGAAGTAAAATTGTCATTATATGCAGATGACATGATACTGTATATAGAGAACCCCAAAGACTCCATCAAAAAACTATTGGAACTGATAGATGAATTCAGTAAAGTAGCAGGATATAAAATCAATGTTCAGAAATCAGTGGCATTTGCATAGACCAATAATAAACTAATGGAAAGAGAAATTAAGAAAACTGTCCCATTTACAATTGCGTCAAGAACTATAAATTACCTAGGAATAAATTTAACCAAAGAAGTGAAAGATCTGTACTCAGAAAATGATAAGACACTGAAGAAAGAAATCATAGAAGATACAAATAAATGGAAACACCTACCATGCTCATGGATAGGAAGAATTAATATAATTAAAATGTCCATACTGCCTAAACCAATATATAAATTCAATGCAATTCCTATCAAACTACCAAGGGCATTTTTCACAGAAATAGAAAATATAATCCTAAAATTTATATGGAATCATAAAAGACCCAGAATAGCCTCGGCAATTCTGAGAAATAAGAACAAAGTCGGGGGGATGACGCCACCAGACATCAAAACCTACTACAAGGCTACAGTAATCAAGACAGTTTGGTATTGTCATAAAAACAGGCAGATCAATCAGTGGAACAGAACAGAGAGCCCAGAAATAAATCCAGGCATTTATGGACAGTTAATCTATGACAAGGGAAGCAAGAATTTACACTGGAGTAAAGATAGTCTATTCAATAAATGGTGCTGGGAAAATTGGACTGACACATGCAAAAAAATGAAACTGGACCACCTCCTTACGCCTTATACAAGAACAAATTCAAAATGGATTAAAGACTTAAATGTAAGACCTGAAACCATAAAAATCCTAAAAGAAAATATAGGGAGTACATTTGCAGACATTACCCGGAGCAATATTTTTACTGATACATCCCTATGGGCAAGGGAAGTAAAAGAAAAAATGAACATATGGGATTATATCAGACTTAAAAGTTTTTTCACAACAAAGGAAACCATTAATAAAACAAAAAGGAAGCCTACTGAATGGGAGAAGATATTTGCCAACGATATATCTGATAAGGGGTAAATATCCAAAATTTATAAAACACTCATGAAACTCAACACCAAAAAAACAAACAACCCAATTAAAAAATGGGCAGAAGATATGAAGAGACATTTCTCTAAAGAGGACATACAGATGGCCAACAGGCATATGAAAAAATGTTCAACCTCACTGGGCATTAGGGAAATGCAAATAAAAACCACCATGAGACACCACCTCACTCCAGTCAGAATGACTGTCATCAATAAATCAACAAACAACAAGTGCTGGCAGGGCTGCGGGGGAAAAGGGGACCCTGCTGCACTGTTGGTGGGACTGCAGATTGGTGCAGCCACTATGGAAGTCAGTATGGAGGTATCTCAAAGAACTGGAAATAGAGCTACCGTTTGACCCAGCAATTCCACTCCTAGGTAGCTATCCTGAAAAAACCAAGACACTTAGTCAAAAAAAGTTATGCACCCCTATGTTCATAGCAGCACAATTTACAATAGCTAAGACTTGGAAACAACCAAAATGCCCATCAGTAGATGACTGGATTAAGAAACTGTGGTATATTTATACAATGGAGTATTACTCCGCTATAAAGAAGAATGAAATCGTACCATTTGCAATGATATGGATGGACCTAGAGACTATTATGTTAAGTGAAATAAGTCAGTCAGAGAAAGACAAATACCATATGATCTCACTCATATGTGGAATCTGAAAAACTGTATGAATGAGCAAAGTAAACAGAAACTGTCTCATAGATATGGAGGATAAATCAGGGTTGCTAATTGGGAGGGGGATGGGGATGAGGGAGAAGGGGAAGGGATTAGACAGCAAAAATAGGCAACTACAATATTGCCACTGGGATATGAAAAACAGTTTGGGGAATATAATTAATAATGTTGTAAATATTCTGTGGAATGTCAGATGGTCATAGGTCTTGTTAGGGAGACCATTTCATGGATGGAGTAGAGGTTTGATCACTGCACTGTATAACTAAAGCGGAGGTTGTATACCTACTGTAATTGAATATATATAGATAGTCACGGGATGTGGATTATACTGTGGAAGAGAGTCAGAGGAAGAGTAATAGATATATATGATATGGGGGGGGAAGTGGGGTGGCGAATTGGGGATGGGCGGTTGTCACTTTGAGGGGTAAAATGTATAACTATTGCACTGTGTTGTATACCTGAAACTAATTTTAAAAAAAATCTTGAAACATGCAAAAATGGAAACACAACATACCCAAACTAATGAGATGAAATAAAAACAGTTTTAAAAGGGAAATTTTAGTAATTAACACCTACATTAATAAAAAAGAAATATCTCAAATAAGCAATCTAATTTTATACCTAGAAAACTACAAAAGAACAAACTATTCCCAAAGTTAGCAGAAGAAAGGAAATAAAGATTAGAACAGAAATAAATGAAACAGAGATGAGAAAAACAATAGAAAAAAATCAACAAAATAAGAGCTGGCTTACTTTAAAAGATAAAAAAAAAATTGGCAAAGCTTTAGCTAGACTAAGGAAAAAGAGAGAAAAACCAAATAATATCAGAAATCAAAGAGGAGATATCACAACTAACACCTAGAAATACCAAGGATCATTAGAGGCTACTATGAATAATTAAGGCCAACAAATTGGATAACCTTGAGGAAATGGATAAATTTCTAGAACTATACAACCTTCCAAGACTGAATTATAAAGAAACAGAAAATCTAAACTGACCAAAACAAGAAAGGATATTGAAGCTGTAATCAAAAAACTCCCAGCAGCACATATGCTAAAATTGGAACGATTACAGAGATTAGCAAGGCCCCTGCACCACAATGACAGGCAAATTCGTGAAGTGTTCTGCAATGTGATATTTTTATGCAATGTGATAAATACCACTACAACAACAATTATATCACAATATGTAAAAGTATCGAAGTAACATGTTGTATACCTTAAATTTACACAATGCTACATTTTAAATATATTCAATCAAATAAAAAGTAAAAACATTCTGAACAAAGAAAAACCAAGGACCAGATGGTTTCACTGGTGTATTCTACCAAACATTTAAATAATAGATACCAATCTTTCCCAAACTCTTCAAAAAATTAAAGACAAGGGAACATTTCGAAACTCATTTTACAAGGCTAACATAACCCTGATACCAAAGCCAAGAAAGACACTACAAGAAAAGAAAACTACTGACAAAGAATATCCCTGATGAACAGAGATGCAAAATCCTCAACAAAATACTAGCAAACTGAATGCAACCGCACATTCAAAGGGTTATATACCATGACCAACTGGGATTTATCCCTAGAATTCAAGGATGATTTAACATTTACAAATCAATGAATGTGATATATCGCATTAATAGAATGAAAGATTAAAATCATAAGATCACCTCAATAGATGCAGGAGGAAAAAAAAACATTTGACAAAATTTAGCACCCTTTTATGATAAAAATTCCCGACAAAGTGGGTATAGAAGAAACATATGTCAACATAATAGAAGCCATACTCATATGTCAATCCCACATCTAACATCAATGGGAAAAAAAAATAAATCCAATACTGGCAAAACTGGATATTCACATGAAAAAAAAGAATACAATTGGATCCCCTATCTTACACCAATCACAAAAATTAAATTGAAATGGATTAAAGACTTAAATGTAAGACCTGAAACTGTAAAACTCTGAGAAGAAAATATAGGGGGAAAACTCCTTGACAGTGGTCTCTGCAACAATTTTTTGGATATGACACCAAAAGCACAAGCAACAGAACCAAAATAAACCAGTGGGATCATATCAAACTAAGAAGTTTCTGCACAGCCAAAGAAACAATCAGCAAAAATGAAAAGGCAACCAATCAAATGGGAGATGATATTTTCAAACAATACATCTGATAGGGGGCTAATATTCAAAATATGTAAGGAATACATACAACTCAAGAGTAAAACAAAGCAAATAATCTGATTTTAAAAAGGTAATCCATCATGTCCTTTGGGTTTCAGCACCCTAGACCCAAAGTTTATTTATGTTTTCAGCTCCCAGGTAATTAGGGAGCATCTGTCCTTTTATCTGCTATTTAAATAGACTTAGCCTACACTGCATTTGCTCTATTTGAATATATTAAAACCATCTCCCAAGCTCTGCTGGCTCTGAAATTTAGATATTTGTCTACATTTGCCACTGTACTTTCTCTGGTCTAGTGTTCCTCTAATCCTAATTCAATCTTATACATCAGTTCCTATTATTTTACCACTGTTGCATCCTACAATTAAGACCGCTTTAGACATGTTTCTGCCATGAATTTAGCACTCTCTTGCAAGAGTAGATTTTGGTATTTTCCCTCAGCAGATGAAAGTCAACTCACACCCTGGTTTTCAGGTAGAGCTCTCAAGTGTCAAGTCATCACTGAGCCTGTCTGCCACCACGCCATCCTATCAGGGGAGCCAAGAGTGGACAAAAAACCCTAAAGGAAATATTCTTCTTGATAAATTCAGGAAGACACCTGAATGGCAGTTGCTTGCTCTGGATTTTGATATGAAAGAATTCTCCAATTTACATACACTGATAAGATGGTAGGGAGGAGTAATTGTTAATTTCAATAATAGTTGTTAATTTCAATAATAGTTGTTAATTTCAATAATAATAACAATAATAAAAGTTAACATTTAATCAGTGTTTACCATGTGCTAGGGACTGACCCAATGTTGTTTCAGGAATTAATTAAAGACTCACAACTGACAGACTCTCCTTGAATTCATTTTCTTCAGCCTCCTCTGAGCCCTCTTCTGGACTATGCCTTGACATGCCTTGACATTGGCCCCTGTCCTGTCTTAAAGAATCCTACTAAATCAGAGTAGCAAGAAGCCCCCTACCCTTGATATCTGATCACCCTGGACACCTGATGAGGTTCCTCATCCGCCACCTTTGATATCTAAGCCCTTGTCCTGCCTTTGGTAAGATTCTTATTAGGCCAGTTTAGCAAGAATCCCCTTACCCTTGATGTCTCCTGTTAATAATTTTCTGTCCATTGACGCCCTCACTCTACTCTTTGGCTATAAATCCCCAGCTGCCTTTGCTGTAGTCAAACTTGAATCCAACCTCTCTCCCATATTGTGATAGTCATGACCCCTAAAGCAAGAGTCTTGAGTAAAGTCTTCCTTGCCATTTTATTTTATTTTATATTATTTTTATTTTTTTTAGCTGAGCCATCCTGCCACCTGTTGGCAGCTCAGCAGCAGCTCAGCTCAGGCTGGGCATCGAACTGCTGTTGCTCAGAGCTCAGCTCACACTCTTGAGCGAGCTCTTAACCAACTGAGCCACTCGGCCGGTCCTTTCCTTACCATTTTAACACACCTCGGAATAATTTTTCTTTAACATAACCACCCTGTGGAGTGTGTAATATTTGTATCCCCATTTTACAGAGCAAAAACCGAGACTTAGAAAATTCACATAAAACATTCAAGGACACACAGCATTAGGATTTGAAAGCAGGCACTGGGACTTCAGAGGCTGAGCTCAGCCACTGTCCTCTACAGGAAAATGCAATTCAACTTCAAATTATGTTTCAACCACAAAAAGCATTCAACTGGGGTGATGTTAAAGCAGGCTTTCATGGCTTATGAAGATGTAGGCTAGCAGTAGAGAAACAGACTAAGTTAATCCTTCTCACATAACCTCTTGTAAAGGGAATGATGCTACATGGACTTCAATGGAAATAGAATTCAGTGTCATGAACACTTAGCAAGTGAGAAAAAAGTGGGGCAAATGGTGTTTTAACAATACTCAAAGATAGTAAAACCTCAAGTTCACTGGCTTTTTGTTGACAAAATGTGAGCTCTGCTGTTGAGAATTTTAATGAAAGAAAAAATATTAGCTTTTACCCATAGGTCAGTGAAATCCACATTAGGGACCATTTTATTACATATCAGAAATCCTTTTATTAGATACAATGTGGCTCTTTCACTCTCTGTGCTAGGCAACCTGGCAGGTTGAAACAATTTTGTTTCTGAAGGTCATATATCAGGTTGGAGCAATAGATTTAAGAGTTCAGCTACCCACAAGAAAGACAGGAAGAATTTCATTCTTACTCAAGCAGCCAACCACTATCAGCAGGATAAGAACACAGTTTCTGTAGTATCAGCTGTGAAGAAAACGGGCCACCTGATGTGGAGTTCTGAGGCAGAGAGAGGAAAAGGAAGAGAGCAGCAGGGGGATAGAGAAAATCAGTGTTTTGGGCCACTACTGCCATGGTGCATAAGCCAAGTTCAAGGGTCTGAGGACTCCCCAAGGCACATGGCTGAGTTCATTTCTTGAGTCTTAGGAGAACTGCAGAGAGCTCTGAACCTGCAGAGAGTATCCTGCCTCCACATCCCAGAGCCCAGGTGGACATATGAATGGCCATACATGGGCAGAGCTGGGCAAAAACCATGATTTCTTCCCTTCCTCCTTTTAGCAATAGTCCCCCATGTTTTAGCTGGGAACATGATATGTCAGCTAGAAGCTAACCAGCCTCCCTTGCAGAGAATTGTGTTATGAAACTCTTGCCAATGGAATGTAAGCAGAAGACAGATGTTCAATTTCTGGGACCTGTCCTTCAAACAGGTGGGAGTGCTCTATTTCTGATGCTTTTTCTTTGCCATATCCTGAGAGTAGGAACATGGGCATGGTACAGGGAAGCCAGCTTTGATCCAAGTGGACAAGGATCACATTCTAGGACAGTGGCTTTCAAAGTGTGGCTCCAAGAGAAGCAGCATTGGTATCTCCTGAAAAATTGTTAGCAGTGCAAATTCTCAGGACCCATCCAGACCTGAATCAGGAACTTGATGATGGAGCCCTGCAGGTCCTCCAGGTGATTCTAGTGTATAATACAGTTTACCAATTTCTGATCTAAGGAATGAAAGAGGAATAAGACAAAAGGAACCAAGGCCCACTGAGGTCTCAGGAAGCAAAGCCCATACTCATCCTGGCATCCTGAATTGGCCACATATTTCTGAGCTGTTACATGAGAGGCCATATTTCAAGGTCTCTTTCTTCTAGCAACTTACTTTGTATGCTAATTAATACAGAGCCTATATCAAGGTTTTTGGCCTAACAAATAAAACAGGCTGGGAGTTTTGACAATTCTGCATTTATCTAGTCTCAAATAGAGCTCTGTGTTCATTCCAATGATCACCCCAGCCTTCTAAAACAGATTTGGAAAATTTTTCATGATCTTAAGAATAATTCTGGGCATTGTTTCCAACACAACCCCAGATTTACCACTTCTTAGTCCCACAATCAATGAGTGAGATGGGAACATAGGTACCCTTGGTGATCAGTTCTAGGATAGTCTCAACCCCTGTATCCAGGGTAGTTCTTCTCAGATGAAGAGGGTCAAAACATTTTGACTCTTCTCTTAATGTGTCTTCTTTTAATGCCTAGACGTAAAATCGCTGGCCTCCACCAAGATAGTTGCAACCTCAGTCAAGCTATATCACCCAAAGATCCTCAGTCAATTCCAGTTGATGCAGCAGTGATGCTTTAGTTCCAAAGCTCTCAGATAAACTGAACACCTGAACACAGTGTCTGTACCACCTGTGAGCTGTGTGGATAGCACACTAGCATCTGTACTCTCTTTACTCATCCATGCAACAAAGATTTCTAGATCTGCTATGTACCAGATACTGTGTTGAGCACTGAATATTGAAAAATGGATGATATACCATCTTCCTCTCAAAATGCTCACAGGATGATGATGAAGACATCAAGTAAAGCACCAGCCAAGTTAAAAAAAACAACACAAAAACATTCAGTTATAATATAATGAAATAGAGGTTGCTATATTTGTCTGCACATGTGCTTTGGGAACAAAACATTAGGGCAGACAAATCAGACCAGAGATTAAGGCAGATTTCCCAGATATAATGACACCCGAGTTGAGTGCAAAAAACATCAAAAGTGAGACAAATGAAGAAGATAGGTAAGGTCATTCCAGGGACAAAGAAAGCATGTGTAAAAACACAAAACAGAGAAAGTGAAGGAGACTACAAGTGTTGGAATGGCTGACAAATTGTTGAGGTGAGAATACAAAAGGACATAGGATAGGACAGGTAAGCAAGAACAGATATTAAAGGTTACAGTTACAATTTAACTTTATCCTGAATATTATATGGAACATGTAGGATTTTCAGTAGAAGACTGACATCATTATGTTTGAAGTAGAAATGAAAATACAATGGCAGCAATAGGATTCACAAGAGAGGCTACTGTGTTAACTTGGATGAGAAACAAGACACCTGTGAACTAAACAGGGCAATTAAGATGGGAAAGAGAGGTCAGATTTAAGAGCTAATAAGGCAGACTACAAGCTTTAATGAATACAGCTCAAGAGATAAATGATAGCCAAGATGTCCAGATGACTGGATGGTGGGACCATTCACTGAAATTATAGTAGAAGAGCAGGTTTAGGGAATTGAATACAAATCTTGGTTAGTTACCACACTGGCTGATTCATCTGGCAAAGGGATAAAGCCACATATTCTTTCTTCTTTGCAAGAGTACCAGCACCCTCAAAATGCAGAAAAAGGACCTGGTGTACCTACTCCTTCCACAGGTCAGAAGACCTCAGGCCTAAAAGCCCAGGGCTATGCATTTCAGGCAGGAACTGAGGCACGAGGCACCAGATCAATTGTACAGGCATTCTCATAAAATGGGATGTTGCTTCTGCATATGAAAATACCTCCCCATGTGAAAGTCCCAAATCCAGGTGGCAGGAGTAGACGCTGGGAGATGTGCACAGGCAAGGCACCCAACAGAATTCAGACACAGAATGCAGACCACAGAATTCAGACACAAAAGGAAGCATGAAAACTTCATCCCTCCAGTAAGGAAAAAAACAATAGAAATTGAGGATCGATATATGAGATTAGGAAACATCCACTAGGTATTTTCTCCTATCTGCTATTGAATAGATTGCTCATCTCCAGATTATTCAATGTTGTCAATAAACTTCAGCATTTTCCTTGATTTCTACAAGTATTATGTTGCAAGTATATCACTGCCATTTAAATTAAAAACATGGCTGCATCTCCAATGGGAATTACTCCATGCGTGGTGTTCACTGCATGGAAATGGATGGGAAAAGTCTGAGTCTCACAGACCATGGGCTGACTGGACCAGTGTCTTGTCTATAACATTGTCCACAGCCCAGCAGAGTGTCTTGTTTAGATGTTTGTAGGCATCTTTCAGTCTGAGATCTATCTAGTAGCAGAAAACACCCTTCCTGTGTCTGAAGGCAACATAAGAGAAACGTACTAGGTAGGGTTCGGCACCAGACAAGACATATATCTATGGACATGTTGCCTTCTCCCACAAAGTATAAGCACAATGCCCAGATTGTTGGATGTAGGGTATTTGCATCAACTTTTCTCCTGCATGTCTGGGTTTGCTGGAGCCCAAAAATTATTTCACAAGAATTAGCAAAGTATATTAACTAAGAGGACCAACTCTGGAGTCAGAAAACCTGGATTCAAATTCCAGTTCTGCCACTCAACTAGAGAAAGTGCCTTAAGTTCTGTGTGCCTCAGTTGCCCAATCTTTAAAAAATGGGGATATAAAGTACACCAGCCTCATGTGCTTGTTGATTAAATTAGTTAAAATTTGTAGAACATAACATTACCAGGTACACAGTGAGGGCTGTTTAAGTGTTAGTGCTATTATGTACATCAAGAAAAAGGAGGTGAAGAGCTGCAAAACCCTGTTTAAGAATCAGGGCCAGCCAGGTGGCGCGTTGGGTAAGAGCTGGCTTGGTACGCCAGCGGCTCTAGTTCGGATCCCACCTATGAGGGTCAGTGACACTGCCCTCTACAGCTAACAACAGCTCCACCTGGAGCTGGGCTGTGCGAGTCCTGGCAATGGTGTAGGCTGCAGCTCCTGCTGCAGTGGGCTGCCATAGGCTATAGTGAGTGGCTGGCAGCCAGCGTGAGCAGCTGGCAGCCAGCGTGAGCTGCCAATAGCTGCGGTGAGCGACCGTCCAGAGGCCAGCGACCGATCTGCCTCATCCGGGAATAGTGCAATGATAATGCCAACATGTGTCAGTGAAGCAATGTCTTCCGCAGCTAGACTGAAGAACAAACGGACAGCAACTTCTCTGTTCCCCTCCCCCAATTACCCAATAAAAATCTTAAAAACAAAATAAAGAATCAGCAGTGCCACCTGGATTCCATCCTGAGGGCTTGCCATGTCAACATGCCATAGCAGGATATGGCATTCCTTCACCTGAAATCAATAATAGCAGTACAGCTATATTCAGGCATGGGGCAGTCTTTCAAGCCAAATAAATAGCTTCCCTACAAAAAGGTTACCTAGCTGGGGACTTTTACTATCTACATTCTGGCCCAACAACCTTGCCTACAACTTCCATTCCTGCAGGAGCCCAAATTCTCTTTTGTTCTCTTGAAAATACTTAACTCTATATCCTAAAACTTTTGGCCACTCCAAGTCTTAGAGGATCTAAGGCATCCCTAATAATTGTGGGGGAGGTCCGGTCAGATGGTGGAGTAGGTTAACACTGTGCTCACCTCCTCCCATGACCAGATCAAAATTACAACTACATTATAGAACAACCAACCTGGAGAACCATTTGAAGACTAGCTGAAGAGAAGTCCTATAACTAAGGACATAAAGAGGAAGCCACAGTGAGACTGGTAGGAGGATTGGAGATGCAAAACCGTCTGGCTCCGCACCCACATGGGTCCCAGCCCCACATTGGGCTCCTAAGCCTAGAATACCAGTGCTGGGAAGAGAAGCCCCCACAATATCTGGCTGTGAAAATCAGCAGGGATTCCATCCACCCAGGTGAGATTGAAGGCAGCTAGAAACCCAGGTGTCCTCTTTAAAAGCCCATGCATAGACTCACTCAATCACAGGCATTCACCCTGGGCTCCAACAGAACAGTGGCTCTGGAGGTATCAACAAAATGAAAAGACATCTTACTGAATGGGAGAAGATATTTGCTAATGATATATCTGATAAGGGGTTAATATCCAAAATTTATTTTAAAAACTCACACAATTTAACACTAAAAAAAACAAACAATTCAATTTACAAATGGGCAGCAGACCTGAACAGACATTTCTCCAAAGAGGACATACAGATGGCCAATAGACATATGAAAAGATATTCAATGTCACTAATCATCAGAGAAATGCAAATTAAAACCACAATAAAATATTACCTCACACCTCTCAGAATGGCTATGCCTATCATTGATAACTCAACAAACAATTGTTAGTGAGGATGTGGAGTAAAGGGAACATTTGTGCATTGTTGGTGGGATTGCAAATTGGTGCAGCCACTATGGAAAACAGTACGGTGTTTCCTCAAAAAATGAAAAATAGAATTACCTTATGACTGAGCAATTCCACTTCTGGGTATTTATGCAAAGAAATCCAAACACTATTTGAAAACATACATGCACTCCTATGTTCACTACAGCACTATTCACAATAACCAAGATATGGAAGCAACGTAAATATCCATCATTAGATGAATTCACAAAGAAGAGGTAGTACATATATACAATGGAATATTACTCAGCCATAAAAAATAATGAAATCTTACCATTTGTGACAACATGGAAAGATCTAGAGGATATTATGCTAAGTGAAATAAGTTAGACATAGAAAGACAAATACTATATGATTTCACTTATATGTGGAATCTGAAGAACAGAATATGCAAACAAAGCAGGAAGAGACTCAAAGATACAGATAACAAACTGATGATTATGAGATGGGAGGGGGTTTGTGGAGCTGAGTGAAAACGGTGAAAGGATTAAGAAATACAAATTAGTAGTTAGAAAATAGTCATGGGATATAAAGTACAGCATAGAGAATATAGTCAATAATATGGTAATAACTATCTACAGTGTCAGGTGGGTACTCGACTAGTCAGGAGGATCACTTCATAAATTATATAAATGTCTAACTTCTATGCTGTACAGCTGAACCTACTATAAAATAATATTGAATGTCAGCTGTAATTTAAAAATAAAAAAATAAGTGAAAATTTAAAAAAGAAAAATTGTGGGGTAAGAGAATAAACCAATACTCAAGCATGGAGACATGAAGGGCTCCACTACTGCCTGCTGAGTTTGGTGTCATTGCAGGCTTCTGTCATAATAAGTGGTACCTGGGAGTTCCCTGCAATTGAGGGATACAATTCCATGTCCATGGTCATTGGCACACTCTCAACAACAGCTTACATCTTGGACCTGTCTGGATGTGTTCCTTCTGAGTCTGCAGCCTCCACAAGTTACATGCCCAGATAACTGTGTCATGGACTCTAATTTGTTTTCCACTTTGGAAAGTTTTTTGTTGTTGTTTTTTGGTCCCCACCACCACCACCCTTCACCTCCCCAGTAAAGGTACACTTTTCCCAGTGTCAGACTGGTACTATCACCATATCATGGAACACTACCCCTGGTCCTATATCACACACAACTCCTTCCCACTAAGTTTACCATATTTGATTTAATGAGATAACTTCTTCCAGTCAAACCAAGGTTTTCAATCAAAGTATTTTTGAGGTTCTCATCTTCCTCAACTCCCTTTGGGGAAGGGAAGTATACTTTGGGGAAACTTTAAGAAGTACTCCTTCAATAGGACAAAGGACCACAAGGTAAACCCAAAAACAAGGGTCCCCAAGGAGTTCTCCGTATAAAGAGAAAATATGGTTATTAAACAAATGCAGTCATGCGTTGCATAATGACATTTCGGTCTACAGCAGATGGCGTGTACAATGGTGGTCCCATTAGATTATAATAGAGCTGAATTTCTCATAAGAAATAGAACGATACGTGGTTCAGGAGGAATTGTTTTTCTCTGATGGAAGAATACCTGTGGGTCTTGGCAGTAGATTCCCCCTCATCACAGCCCCTCAATTCTGAGGGCACAGAGTCCATCTCCATCACTCAACCCCTGACCTGTGTCAGCACAGAGCAACCTGCCCCCTTTCCAATACTAGATAATCAGAAAGTGCTATAGCCCCCTAGATCTAGCTTAATGGTCTTCAGAGTACATTGCTATGAATTCTTGGCTGAGGACCTAAGATCCTGTACAAGGCCACAGGCTCACGGGAGCTACCTTAATAAGGATTAAGTGTCACAGCTGCTTTAGTAAAAGCTTTTTGTGGTAGGGTGGAGCCACCCTGTCCCTGTATTTTGGAAATATTTTCAGGTTGTAATGATGTAAAGCATAGATAAATTTTGTTTCTTCCATCAATTCAATGTCAGAGAGAGCCCTTTGTACCAGATAGGGTCAACAGAGCCAAAAACAAATTTTCAAAGTCAAAATATTGAGTCCTAAACTCCACATAACACCCCCACTTGTTAAATACATACCACAAAGTTCCTTAACCTGACCACTACTCCAACATGCAGTAGCCAAAACTATATTACCATGACAAGCCCCTGTGTTCCTTTATCCCTCCTTTGTATTCCTACCGATCCTCAGGCCACCTTTCACTCCCTCCTGACAGTCACTTTTATGGTGATCTAGGCCTTCCCCAGCCAATTTGTCCCCGATATTTCCAATCAATCCAACCCACATCCCTGTTCATGGAGCAGCACTGATGACTCTGATGTTCTATTCCTGACCCTTTCAGAAGCAAGAAGAAGGCGGCTTGTGGGACTGCCGTGTATACTGCCGTGTATAGTCATGTCCTAGGCCTTCACATTCACTCACCTCTCACTCACTCACTCACCCAGAGCAACTTCCAGTCCTATAAACTCCATTCCTGGTAAGTGCCCTATATGGTGTACCATTTTTTATCTTGTACTGTATTTTTACTGTACTTTTTCTGTTTAGCTATGTTTAGGTACATAAATACGGTATTCAGTACAGTAATATGCGGTACTGGTTTGTAGCTGAGAAGCAATAAACTACACCACATCGCCTAGTGTGTCATAGGCTGTACCATCTAGGTGTATGGTAAGTGCACTCTATGATGTTCACAAAATGAAATCGCCTAACAATGCATGTCTCAGGGCATATCCCTGTCGTTAAGCAACACATGACTGTATCTCCATTCCATTCAATCCTCCAAGATAATAACTAATTCTTTGGGCCTAGTGCAAAAATATGTAAAATCTGGAGACCTATAAAATGCAAACTCTTCCATACCCCCCTTCCTTCCATTGATTTTTCCTGCCAAACCTGACAACAGCACTATAATGTGCCCATCTTCTTGACAAGTGGAAGATACAGTATGGAAAGCAAACGGTTTGACATATTCTGCATCACTTCAGATGACCCCAAGACCTCACTGTTACAGCAGTAATTGGGTCCAAAGCATGTCTTCAAGTTAGTCAGGGCATTCCGCCACACTCAGGCTGTCACCACACAGCAGAAATCACCTGGGCCAAGAAACATGCAAATGGGTCAGAGCCCCCAGACAAGCACCACTGGTTTCATATCCAAGGCAGCATTTACTAATCTCCATAATCAGCTTGGTCCACACACAAAACTATAGCTTTTCAATATATCTCATTCTAATACATCCATAGCTTATCAATATAGCTCATTCTAATTCCCTATCTGTTATTTTATACACACACACACACACACACACACACACACACACACATGCATGCACACACTCCCCTCAGCTCCACGCAGGCAAGCAGAGATTGCTTTTCTTTATCCTTGTCATGCTATCATTACCAGATAAGCTGGCCTTACTTGCAACATTTTTGCTACAGCCATTCTCTTTACTACCATCCCCAGACCTCTTTTTCCCTCTTTATTTAGTTCATCTGTTGTATTAACAGAACCCATTCTTCATTTTTTAAGGAAGTCAGAATGAATAACTAATTCAGAAAACATTCCAAGAACACAACTGTAACAAGAAGCAAGAATTATCTTCAAAGTTCCCCTCCAGCAATAGTAGTAGCTTGATAGAGAGGTAGTGTCAGAGATAGCATATGGACTATGGTGTCACACTTAAGAATGCAAACTCCAGCTCTGGCGCTTTCTATCTGTGTGATCTTGAGAAATTTATCTAACTTCCCTATGGCTATTTCTTCATCCATCACTGGGGGATATTAATAGGACCTGCATCATGGAATTGTTACAGGATTATGGCGCTTAGTCTATTTAAAGTGCTTAGAACTATGCCTAATACATGAGCATGATATAAGCACTTGCTTTTATTGTTGTAGTTGTTGTTGACAAATAGTGCGTTGTGCTATCTCCTAAGGCTCTGCACACAAACAGGCTGGGGTTCGAGTCCTGACTCTGCTTCTCACTAACTGTGTGCCTTGGACAATTTACATAATGATACTAATAATGATACCTACCTCATAAGATTTTTATGTAGATCAAATAAAAAAAAAAAGCAAATGTACAATCCAGAAAAACTGCTAGCTATTACTAGTCTTAGGAGCTCTCTCAACTTATAAAGGAAAGGAGTGCTAAAATAAAACAAATAAGTAAAAATAAAAATCTGATAAAACCCATGCAGTTCTAAGTTTGCAATTGCTTAAACTAAGGGAGTTAACACCAAAAAAGCTAGCTACGGATATGAGAAGAATGAGTCAGGTAGCAATTAATGAAGTATAATGCCATTGTTTCCAAAATCTCAGGTTCTTCTACTGTTTCTAAGTAAATCCAAGCTCTTCTGTTCCAAGATTCAAAATTACATGTTTATCACTATGCACCAAAAATAAAAGCAATTGTGGATTTCAAATGACAAGTCGAATACAAAGAGCCCTGATTTTTTAAATGAAGCTGTTTTTTTTTTTTAAATTAGTCATTAAAAATAAATTCATTTGGATACCATAGTGTAAAATTAAGTCGGATTAACTAAATCGCCTCTTTAATTTTATTGATAATGTAATTGAGAACAAGAGAGGTTGGATAATTTACCAAAGGTCACATGACTTCTAAATAGCAGAACCAAAGTTAAATGAACACAGCCTTCTCATTCCTAATTCACTGGTCTTTCAACTATACATGTTGCTTGCTTCTCTTTTCGCTTGTCTCTTTTTTAATCTTGTACCAAAAAGAGGTTTCTCCTCTTCTATTGATTCATTTCTTTGAAATGTATGCGTCTCTTTATCCTTGGAAAGGTGAAGCTAGCACATACAGAAAGTGGAATTAAATGCAGGAACACAGAAAGCGGCCATGCTTCATTAAGAGCAAATGGAGTAAACCTATGTGTAGCAGAGCAACCATTCCGCTATAGCTATCTGATTTTCCATCTTACAGAATCTGTGTGTTCCTTGCTTGTGTCTCATTAAAAGTTGCTATTGGTTCACTGGGGTAATTTTAAAAGTTTGGAAGACATGCGCTAAAGTTATTGCCCTACACACGAGAACTTAATTGCACTTGAGGTTCGTTGACCTATTTACTTTCTTCAATCCATTTTGTGCCTATGGTAATGAGAACTTGAAATAGACCCTAGTCAGTGGGAAAGACAGCATCATCTGCTTTTCAATTAAATTATCCAGTTCAACAATTTCTTTACACCAATGCTATCACCAGATGGAGGGGAGGACCAATCATATCTACAGTTGACACTTTATTTTCTTTTGCAAATTCTAAGCCCTTACTGATTTTTCTCATTCCAATTTGCTGGGGGAAAATGTTCACTCTCTTATTCAAGAAACATAATTTCCTCCTGGCATGGGTAAAATTAAAAACCTGACTAAGGCAGACTTCTTACTAAAAATTTTTTTTTGAAACAAACAACCTTGAATGTTTCATTATGACTGCTTTTCAGAATATTCAAGATGCCTAATATATAAATTTCATTTTATCGATGCTATCAGTAAGGAAAGTATAAATGCAATGTTATCTTGTCAAAATATGCAGTTTAGAAGCGTGCAGTATTTTTTTCCTAACAGAGATTATACATTTTTTTAATTGTTAAATGAGTATGGGCAAAAGTGAGAATTGAATTCTCACAAATAGCCTTATTTTTATAATGCTAAGAATATACTACCTGCTAACCACTAGTTGGGGATGTCATTACATCACCTTGCGCAAATTAGGGAGTCTTCAAATAGCCTTCATATCACGTCTCAAAGGTGAAGGTAAATACTAATCAAAGAACTCTAAATTCCAGGGCAAACAGAACCTGTACTTTCTTATTTACTAGAAACTTTTTAAAAAGGGAAGAATTTGGATCAAGGAAGATTCAGGAAAATGTCTTTGGTGAGACTCACTTGAGAAGGATCAATGTTAGCTCGGGAGATTTCTGGGACTTATTCTGGATGCCTTATAGGTTTCCAAGAGACTCTTGTAATATCTCAGGTAGCACAGCTTCAATTAAAATTCCAAGAGACTGTCCTCTCCCGATCCTCACATAGAAAATTTAGGCATACGCAATGAAACATATGAAGTTTCAGAATGAAGAGGCAGAGCAATATATAACTGCCAGTGTAACTTACAAAAATAAATTTATAAGGGATCGCTAAATTCCTACATTATAATTATCTCACAAATATCCTCTCCCCACTTTCCAATACAATCCCTAATGTAAGAACGATATCTAAATAAAATTATAAGCACATTCCTTTCATAAAGGCCCCCTAGTAGGTCTGAAGGCTGTGTAGATTTCTCAGATCTATTCCAAGACAAGATAACCTGCGAAAGATATTCCAAATCCTATGTTCCTCCAATACAGCATTGTCTTCAGGAGCAACTTGCTGCCCTAGATTAGCAATAAGTGATATAAATCTCATAACTTTGGGATAACAAGATGACCTACTTGTTATTGACTATTTTTACTGACTATTTTTTTAAATGCCCAACATTGTTTTGCTTGTAAGAAATACTCAAATTCATATTTTCAATTAAAAAGAACCAGCTAGACATAAACAAGCTTAAATTGCATAGAACCCCCTACTGATCAGAAGATACCCTTCACAATGGCTCCTCAATAGCCCAGACAGTAGTAATCACCTAAGAGACACACCCCTCTTCATCCTCCATAATAACAGGCTTGCAGGGCATTTGGCAAAATAGTCTCCTAATCTTCGGTGATGCCATAAATTTGATGTCTTTAAGGCCTTCATTTCTCCTAGCCAGAGACAAACTACATATAAATCATGACCTCTATATACAGAAAAATGTATGAAGTTGTATTAGGTATCTATCATTTTCCCTGTCCACGTCAAAATCTCTTGTATTCACATAACAAATGTTGTTATACAAGATATCTTGCTTCTCCCCATTCTCAGTCCATATGGAGCAGGTGGGTGGATCTCATCCCTGGTTGTGGGATTGCATGTGCCTCAGGTCTCGCCCATCCAAGCATCACCCTAATTTAGAGAACTCAATCTGGAGCAATCAGGACTAAAGAAATTCAATCCCAAGAATATTTCATTACAATTTTAGGAAAGAGAAAGTATTGCCATGAGAAAGGGAAAGGGGTGTAGCAGGGTGCATTTGGTGCCTGACATGAAGCTAATGCACAGGAAAGCAAGGGGGAAACAGATGAGAGGTCAAGAGAGACATCCATCTTGAGGATTTAGCTCTCTAATAAGCTTTTCCTGAATCCGGACCTATTCCTAGAATTTTTAGTTATGAGTCAATAAACTTTAACTTTTCCCCTTAAACCAGATTAGATGGCATGCAGCCAAAAGTCCTCAATACATAATTTTATTAAACTTTTCTAGCTTCAATCAAGTTGTACTTTTTAGGTGAATTATAATGCAAGCATTTCAAGAAAGCTAATTTTATTAATGAGTTTCCTGCAAATGGGTACACTGAGTATATATCACCGTAAGTGTAGATATTTTATCTTTCTTTTCTAAAGAAAAATATGGAGTAATACTATGAATATCATTTAGATAATTGGATAGCTCCACATCTTCAATTCAACCAAAAAAGTTGCTTTATCACACACCCAAAATATCTCACAAAAGCATTAAAAGTTTTGGATATCACGCCAAAGAATATATTTCTGTTCATAATGAGGTCAGTTGGAGTTTCTACTAAGAAACAAAACCAAACAAAAAATCAGAAGACTATACATTAAAAAATAAAAGTGTTATTAAAAACATGCAAAACTCTCACATGGCTGTTTTGCTTTACAATGTGACAAAACCTGCCTTGTTGGCACTCTAAGGGGGATGGAGGTGTGGAGAAATGCTATCCTGTATTCTAAAAAGGGAAATATTTGCATCAACTCTAATCATGTTCTGTTTAGCTAAGGAAAAGGATCATTCTCATTCTTTGTGTTCTCTCCAAACTGGCAAAGAATGTGTAGCAAATGGGGAAAAAAAAAAGAAAGTGTTTAGAAGAGCTTGTTTTCATGCACTACAGGTTCTAACCTTGTTTCTGAGAGCCAAGGTTGATATGTCCCATGCCAAATTAAATCTAAGATGTATGCCGGAATGAAAAGGGTAGCATTCCATGAAAAATTCCACTTTTCAGTTAAAGTAGCTAAGGCTTATTAAATATGCAAAAATTACAATGTCAATGTAACTTTGCAAATTAGGGTTTTCTTTTTAAATGTTTAAGCACTGTACTGTAAAGAATGAAACAGAGGAAGACTTTTACAGCTTGTTACCTGTATCTTTTCCTCAAAGAAGCTGCACTAATAAATAAGCCACACACTTCCCAAAGATAAGGGATTTGGGTCATATTCCAGTGAGCAGTTTACTGAATATATTTGAACAAATTGTCTTTGTTCACTGACCCTGACTAATTCTCTTACTAGCTGGATCAGTGTTATAAACCGTAGTCCCTTATGATACACAAGCACCATATTTTTGAGCTGTTATATCCTCTCCGTGCAGCTGATCATTGAACACAAAGATGTTTTGTACTGGAGTAAAATGCAGCATATTTTCTAAAATGGAGATTTACAAAGGCTTAAGGAAGCTAAAGGCAATAATATAAAAAATCTGAAATAAGCATGCATTTTAATATAGTACAAATACCTAATTCTTTTTCTTTTCAAGTAACTTTACCTTTTCAGAGGAGAAATGTAAAAAATATAAAAAAGTAGAAAGAATAAAAATCACCTGTAATCCCCCAAAATATTAAAATTCTAAAACCTTAGAATTCTCCCCAAACAATGTTAAAACCTAGGGCAGGAGGAATTCTTACAGATATTTTAATATGAAAACAAATAGATAACTTTTTTTCCAAATTGAGATTATATTCTAAATACTGTTTTGTATTCTTCTTTTTCACATTACATGTATCATGAACATTTCCTTACATCATTAATTATAAAATGTGACCACTGACAAGTGTATAATAATTTACTGATCCTTCACTTTAAAATATTTTCATTGAGGACCTAATGCCTACTGGGCACTATGTTAACCTGTCAGAACCATTATTATGTACATGAATAATCTGATAAGCTATTTTTATCAAGACATACAAGGTCCGGTTAAAGCAAATAATATTGGGGTTCAGGCTAATCTGAGAAGTCAAGAAAGGTTTCCCTGAGAAGGCACAATGTAAGATGAGGCCTGCGAAATAAGTAGGAGTTAGCCTGGTGAAGAGAAGAGGGAAAAGCAAGCAAACAGAACAAGATACATGAAACCCCTGAATTGAGAAAGAACTGCAGAGTGTGTGAGGAATACAAAAGTCAGGTGGCAGGTCAGTAAGATGCTGGCGGTGTCGGAAGCTCAACAGGTTACGCTGGCGAGGTAGTCAGAGGCAGAGTACCCATGACCTTTCCACGTATATAAAGGCCTATGGGTTTTATCCTAAACACAATGAGAAACCAAATGAAGTTTGGTTCCCTTTAAAGTGATACAATCAGATTTGAATTTTAACAAAGCCTCTTTGGCTGCTAGGCAGATAGTGAATTGCAGGAGAGAAAAGTAGAAGCTGAGAGACAATAAGAGAGCAATTATAATAATTCAGGATAGAGTCATTGGTTAGGACCAAGACAGAGACATGCAGAGAGAAACAGGCATATTCAAAATGTATTTTGAATACAGAATCAACAGACTTAATGATGGGAGGTCAATGAAAGGCAGATGTAGGGGAAGTGGCAGTAGGAGAAACTGAGCATTTAAGGCCTCACTTGCTACTTTGGGAGACACTGGGAGGAGCTGATCTGAAGGGGAGCTGATCTGACGCTTCAGTTGGGAAGACAACAAATTTGGGCTCCCCATGAGATACCAACGTGAAGCTGTTAAGTGGACGGGTGCACTGAGAAGTGTGGTCTCCAGGAAAGGACCTGAGCAGATTAGATTTTGCAGTCATCATTGACAAATAGATGGTATCTAATGTCTTCACAATCAGTTAGATTCAGAAGTATAATTGCTTATTTGTTTTAAAGAATGGGAGGCTCAAAAACATGATGGAATGCTAAAAATGATTGCAAAAGTTAAAGGGAGGAGAAACAAAAAATAACTGCTTGAGAGAGCATGGGACCGTGAGCACACACAGAGGTTTTCATCTTTCATAGAAGATGGGATCCTTCATACTCTCTCAGAAAGAAAACAGGAGGGGTGGCTGGTGCAAATATAAATAGATTTGTGGTTACTGTGTAACAACTTCTACTTTTTCTATATAGCATGCAGCAATGTCATCCTCTAAAACCCTAGGAGAGAGAAAGGAGAGTGAAAAATGAAGAGAATAGAGATTAGAGAAGATTGGATAAGGTGGGCAGATATGAAATAATCTCTTTTGAGCTCAAGAGAGTAGAATTGCCAGCTTTAACAGCCCAGATGGAGTGAAAGCTAACTTTAAAAATGTGTGTTTTTCTCCACTAATTCTTAGTTACAGCAATAAGGCATGGAGAAAGCTGGTAGTTGAGTTTTTCCAGGGTTGAAAGTTTTCTGGGAAATAGTGTAGGAAGAGAGAAACAAAGCTATTGAAGAGTTTTCAGTAGAGTGTTTATAATGAAGAATGGAATCTAACCTAGATACAATGAGAATAGGAAGAGAAGGGAGAATCAATATAATAATTTACTGAACCTATGTGGTTGAACATTTATGTCATGTAAAAGGTTTAATTATTATTATATAAGGTTATGAACATCTGGGTGAATAATTCAATAATAACACTTTTGATCATTTCATTTAGATTCCTAAATTGATTCCATGGGTCAAAGTTCATAAACATTTTAGGAGTGTTAATACGTAGAGCCAAATTCCTTTCTATTAAGAGTGTATATAATTCCCCTCCTGCTCAAAAAAAAGTATATGAGAAGTCATACTACCTTCACCAGCACTGAATATCATCACTTTCTTTTTTTTGGGCAGTGTCAGTGGCCCTCATATGTGGGACCCGAACTGGGGCCGCTGGCTTCCCAAGCCAGCACTTAACCACCGCACTATTTGGCCGGCCCTGAATATCGTCACTTTTAATTGCTGCCTATTTGATAGCAGAAATGGAAGAACTCTTAGAAAGAAATATTGAAATAAAATCAAAATACATTTTTCAAAGAGCAATTTAGTTACAATCCTTATTTCTTCTTTCTCGGCTGAACTGAAAAAAATGCAAATGCTATTTTTAATTAGTATTTTTTTTTTTTTTAAAGATTTTATTAGGGAATTGGCAGAGAGGAACAGTGTTGGGGAATTGGGAAAGGGGAACAGACAAGTTGCTGTCTTTTTGTTCTTCAGTTTAGTTGCGGAGGATGTTGCTTCACTGTTGGTATCCTCATTGAGCTCTTCCCGGATGAGGCAGATCGGTCGCCGGCCTCTGGATGTCGCTCACCGCGGCTATTGGCAGCTCACGCTGGCTGCCAGCCGCTCACGCTGGCTGTGGGCCACTCACTGTAGCCTATGGCAGCCCACTGCAGCAGGGGCTGCAGCCCACACCATCACCGGGGCTCGCACAGCCCAGCTCCAGGTGGAGCTGTTGTTAGCTGTAGAGGGCAGTGTCACTGGCCCTCATGTGGGATCCGAACCGGGGCTGCTGGCATCCCAAAACCAGCGCTTAACCAATGCGCCACTCGGCCGGCCCTAATTAGTATTTTTTAATTCACATAAATAGATCATAACATTAAAATGTATCAACATTTCTATGTTGTATTTTATCTTCCAATCACCCCTCCAAAATCATCTCCATTTTTTGTTTTTGTTTTTAAATATTTTAATATGAGGGTGGTTAGTTGGTGAGCCATGTCTTCCATCAAAGGCTCACAGAACTCGGAGAAATTAATGTTCTGTTGATTGTAAATATGGATTCCTATTGTACAAGGATTTTACTAGACACCTAGAAAGTATAACAAAGAGAGAGAAAGAAGAAAAAAAAAGGAGTCTACCCTCAAGTAGTTTACAATCTACTTGGAAAGATAATTGTATTAATAAAAATTGTGTTGACAAAGCAACACCTATAAATTATTAAAGTTCAGCCACAATAACCCCCAAATAAATATGATGGAAAAAAAGAAAATGTAGGTGGGTCACTGGCAGGGTCATCTTCTTTAAAAGAACTCTTCCCTGATCCCAAACCTTGTTCCTGCTGTGTACTCTGTCTCTAATGTATCCATTCAGGTATGTAAACCAGAAAACTGAAGAGTCTTCCCGAGGCACCCATATTCAACTATCCACCAAGTTCTATCCATTCCACCTGTCAAATCTCTTGTATAGCTCTCTCTCTAACCCATTGCCACTATCTTAATTGGGGTACACAAAATTTTATGCTTGGAGGATTGGATGACCATTCTCACCAGCACACTTCTCCCAATACAACCACTATGGAAGAACTGTGAATTGAGAGGAATTTTATTTCATTAGACAATATTAAATAGGAAATTTTGAATTTCAACCAATTAGGCATCACCCATATATAATACCAATTGTTCAGGAGGATATCCAAGTTCTACTAGCAGAGCTACTATTAAAAGAACTGGAAGTTTTATGTAGCTATGTGATGAGTGCAGTCTATCACTCATTTTCCTTTAAATACTCAACCAATATTTATTGTCTGTTGAGTATTCCTGTGGTATTTTTCCTTTAAATATCATTGTTTTGATTGTCATACTGGCTGATGTATTATAAATCCCTCTGTAAGTAACTGTTGGTTTGTTAAAAGAAAATAAATCATGCATACTTTTTTTTCAGTTGATTTTCTTTTTCTTTTTTCTATTTTTTTTTTATTAAATTTATTGGGGTGACAATGGTTAATAAAGTTACATAGATTTCAGGTGTACAATTCCATAATACATCATCTACATATCACATTGTGTGTTCGCAACCCAGAGTCAGTTCTCCTTCCATCACCATATATTTGACCCCCTTTACCCACTTCTACCATCTCTCCTCCCCTCTTACCCTCTCATGGATACTTTTTTTCAACAAAATCCTTGATTTCAAAATTTGGGATATATGTTCTGACTTTTTAACCATATACCCTCTTCCAGTTCATACAGGTATCAAAAAGCAGTAGAATTTTTTTTTTAAATTAGAGAAGGTTAAGCAATATATTTAGTTTTTCCATTTTGATGCAAAGCTTTACTACAATGACTTTTGCCATTTAATCTTCCCAATAAATTATATGCAAGTCATTCTCTACCTAAGTAGAAAAAATGAATAAAGATAAATGTATCAATTAAAAAATTATGCATATTTATAATTTGATATAAAACATGACCCCCAAATAATATTTTTTTAATCATCTAGAATCTTCATTGATTAGCTCATACCTAACCTGTACTTCATAAATAATTGATAGTTAAATGTCTAATATTTGGTACTGAAGTGTACAAACATTGGCAACACACAGGTCTGGAATTTTCTGTTCTGGCTAATAATTATTCCAGCTCACATAAAGCTTAACTTTTCAGTAAGATGGTCTCACTAGGCTCCCAATTCCATTTGAAAAGAACAGGACAAACAGTTCACTTTCAGACAGTTTTTTGCTTCTTTTGTTATAAGAAAATAGTCTGCTAAAAGCCTTCCAGAGGGGAAAATTTAGCAAAAGAAAAACCATTACATTTTCAGCAGGACAAAATCCAGAAATATCCTAATCTAAACTCTCTCTTCTCCCAAGATATTATATGCACACGCTTGTATTAGTATTCAACATGTAATTTGATTAAATACTCTATTTGCATGCCTAATGGTTCCACTGCATAATGATTATCCTCCTTTTGTAGAGTGGGAATATCTTTTAAATACCACTCATAGAGTCTGAGTAATGCATTTAGTAAAATTTATTATTAACTTGCAGAATAAAAAGGGAAACAGAGATCAGAGTATTAAGAAAGAAAGATGGGGACCGGCCGAGTGGCGTGGTGCTAAGCGCTGGTTTACGAAGCCAGTGGCCCTGGTTCGGTCCCGAATAAGAGGGCCAGTGACACTGCCCTCAAAAAAAAAAAAAAAAGAATTAATATAAAGAAAGATGGGAAGAAAAAAATAAACAAAACAAATGAAAGAAATATTGTGGATGTTAGATATTTTGGACATACTCCAGTGTCTGCTCACATAGAAACTAGAAAGCCTGACCATCAAAGGGATTACAGAATAGTGGGATTGCAGATTGGTGCAGCCACTATGGAAGTCAGTATGGAGGTATCTCAAAAAACTGGAAATGGAACTACCTTTTGACACAGCAATTCCACTCCTAGGCATTTATCCTGAAAATCCCAAGAAACGAATTTAAAAAAATATATTTACCCCTATGTTCATTGCAGCACTATTTACAATAGCCAAGACTTGGAAACAACCAAAATGCCCATCGGTAGATGACTGAATTAAGAAACTGTGGTACATTTACACAATGGAATATTACACAGTTATAAAGAAGAAAGAAATCGTACCATTTGCAACGATATGGATGGACCCAGAGAACATTATGTTAACTGAAATAAGTCAGCCAGTGAAAGACAAATACCATATGATCTCACTTATATGTGGAATCTAAATAACTGAATAAATAAGCAATGTAAACAGAAATAATCTTAGAGACACAAAGAAAAAACTGAGGAGGGCTAGATGGGATGGGGATGGGCATGAGGGAGAAGGGAAAGGGATGAGGCAACACAAACTGATAACTACAATACTACTGCAGAGACAGAAGAGACAGTTTAGGGAATATAATCAATAAGGTTGTAAATATTTTTTTTAGGGGATCAGAAGGACTCATGTCTTGCCAGGGAGACCACTTCATGGATGGTGTAGTGGCCTTACCACACTGTACATCTGAAGCTGCCTCTGAATAATATTATATGTCAACTATAATTTAACACATACATAGTCATGGGATGTGGAATATAGTGTGGGGATGGAGTCAATGGAATTGTAATAGATATGTACGATATCGGGGGGAGGGGGCAGACGAGGGGGGAGGAGCTAGTCACTTTGTAAGGGGTGAAAAAGATAACTATTGCATTGTTTTGTCCATCTGTAACTAATAATAATAATAATAATAAAGTTTTTTTTTAAAAAAAAAGGATTACAGAAGCCATTTTTTGGCTCTATTTCATGAGTGGTGGCTTACCCAGCTACTCAGCTGAAGCCATAGCTTAATAACCATGGCTAATTGTTGCCTGAGTATACCTGGTTCAGGTAATTGCTCCTTAACAATTCCTAAAGAGATTGTTTGATTGCCTGTTTGTTTGTTTACAAATGTTTTACAAAAATGTTAGTTTGGGAAAACTAAAGGCATATAATAGAAAGACCTGCCTTTGGTTAAGGAGCAAGTAGTTTATATCCATACATATCAAATTACAAAAGGCATATAGTTCTGGTTGTGGCTCATTTAACAAATATTGACAACTGAATACCGACTCTCTGTCAGGTGTATAAGGTTCATTGTCCCCAACTTGATGCTTATCCACCTTTCCTTTTTCACTGTCCTTGACTCCAAGCCACATTGTTCACTTCTGAATTGCACACCAGCAATGCTCTAATATACTAACTACAAGGAGAAAGCCCCAGAACATTCTCTGCCTAAAATAGAGAGGTGCTGTTACACACTGGGAAGAACATGGATTTTAGACAAAAACAGACTGATTTTAAATCGAATATTGGTGCATCTTCAACTTCTTCAGTTGTAAAATGAGAATAAGAATTATACCTTTCTTATAGAATATATATAAGGATTAAATGTGGTAATATATGTGAAATACATAGAACATAGTAGGCGTTCAATAAAAAGTTATTTTGAAATATAAATATTCTTTCTCAAGGTTTTAGGATATTATTTTTAGTTCTGGTGAAACAGCCATTGTTCAAATCCATGGGTACTTCAGGAAGTGTGTATATTCTGTACAGTTTTTTTCATGTGTCATTAGTGGTTTTAAGTGGGAGGAAAAAAAAATTGTTAGTACCTGGCTCTTTCCCAGTACTGCCAACAGCATGTCCATTGTGTCTATTTCCTATTTTTCAATTGTTTCCATTTTCCTTCACCTTTCCCCATCAAATTCACCAAAAAAGAAACTTAAAAAACAAACAAACAAACAAACAAAACTACCTGCATCTGGAACTGAGTTTAGACTCACCTAACCAGCTCACCTGCGCCTGAAAGTTAATTTTTATACCTACCAAATGAAGGATACACTACAAGCAAAACCATAAATCCTCTTAGAGATACTCACATCCTCACATGAGACACCACTTAGAATTTGCTGTTTTCTCACCTATCTGTTCTCAGACAGTTCCCTGCTCTACTGAAGCAAGTCCATCAAATGGTCAACTGTTCTAGAGAAGCAAATCTCTAGATATATGTATGTAGCAATATTATTTTGAATGAAAAATGTGAAAATTGGAAAAAGTTATGTATCTCGTCATATATACCATTTATGTAAATTAAAAATATACACAACAAATCATATTTTGTAAGGGTGCATACATATTCAAGGCTATACAAAAAGCACATTGGAATGAGTCCCTACAGAAAAAAGGAATTGGAAACATGAATCAGAAATGAATAGAAAATAAATAAATAAAACAAAATAGTGGAATTGCACAGATAAATTAAGTTAAATACAGTTAAGTAGAATTATTTTAACTACCAGTATTTAAGAAAGATAACTCAGGCCAATGTATTAACCATGTTAGCCTAAGCTTGTGCAGTAACAAACAAACCCTCAAAATGAAAATATTACTTGTATTATTACAAAGCTGATACTGTAGAATATGACCTGAATTTGAAAGCTTTTGAACTCCTTAAGGCCGATTCACAGAATTAGACTTATCCAGTTACTCATAGCACTGGGTCTCATCAGACTTTCTGACATGGGAGGTCACAACTATGAAACAATACCTAAGAGTAGGCCAGAATATGTACCTACTTCCTGTGGGCAACTAGCGCCCAATTGGAAGGGAGAGAAAAAGGGGTCTAATCTTTGTTAAATTCACCCTTCCAAATTCACCAATTAGATTAAGTCACTTCTCTCCCTTTATGAAAGAGGAGTGAGGGAGTTCCGAGAGGGAAGGCAGACATGGTAACCTAGCAGAACTCCCTCCACTGGAAGAAAGCATAGGGAGAAGAAACGCTCCATACCCTATGGTCCACAATGAATGTTTGAAGAGTCTTTTGCCACATCCTTTCTGTGAGTTTAAAAAATTATACCACCATTTTTCAGTTAGGACCCTTAAAACAGCTAACATAATCTGAACCATCTTTATTTAGATTTCTTTCTAAATCATATTCTTTATATTCTACAAACATTACACTTTATTATTTAATAATTTTTTCCTCTTCCCTACTAAAATTTGAAAACCAATTCAGGGCACTGTTACTAGACCTCTAATAGTTTGCTAAGTCACTTTTTTCATCACCATAAGAAAATGGAAAAATAATTTAGGCTATTATCATGTCTGTAATTGGTCATTTCTAATGTTGTTTTGTGCAATACCAGATGTAATATATTTTATATAAAATGTTAAATAGAACCTAAATTCATATACACTTCTAGAACTACCTTGATTTCTATTCAGTGATATTTTCAAATAGGGAACAGAATTCATTCTGATAAGGCAGACTATAAAAAGGAAGAACTAAAAGAAATATTTCCTTTAGATGTGTTTTGGGCTACAAATATAAGATTAGAATTGAAATAATACAATTCAGGTAGTATACACTATATATTTTCTCAACACTATATAGTTTAGATTTCTTAAATTCACAAACATTATTATTTTTAATCTTCACATATTCTCATAATCTCAAAATATTGAGATTACATATTTCAAAATATTTCTTATCATTAGTTACTGCTCACTTTAAAAAGAAACTATAATAAATTTGCCATTTTTGTCAGGTATTTCTGATGCTAAAGAAGCCAATGAATCTAGTTATGAATGCACAATTTTTATTTAAAATGGAGAATTCTGTTCCTGTACATTTAACGGGTATCACCATGGTAACTGAGCACTTTTTACAAAGCTTAATTTATGACACAAAAAAATACAAAGAAGAAAAAGAGCTTATACTTTCCATGTTTTACAGATTGACAGAAAAAACTTTTGGGTTGACACCTATTTGAGAAGGAAAGAAAAGATTTTAGAAACAATATGGACAAAAGCAGTTTCTTTCTGTATGATGTAAAGATTCTGGCCTCTCAAATCTATGCTATAAGAAATGCCACCTCAGGAAAAAGCCTTCTCACAGAGAATAATTTAAGCTTACAACTGAAAGGGCTACAGAAGGAATCTCACTTAACCCTTTTGTTTTACAAATGATGTCCCTGAAGCCTAGCCAGGTGGTATGAACTCTTCAAGATCACAAAACCAGTTTATGACACAGCCCAGTCCCAACCTCAGGCCAGCTGCCTCCTAGTCCCTTGCTCTTCTATCTAGTCACATTTTAGATTTCCCATTTTTACCACTTGTCACCATTAAAACACAACTGCTTTGATTAAGTCTTTGATTCTGGTCAGACACTTTAAGTTTGTTTCTTTAAAAGCTGGCTAAGGGCCGGCCGAGTGGCGCAGTGGTTAAGCGCTGGCTTGGGACGCCAGCGGCCCTGGTTCGGATCCCACATATGAGGGCCAGTGATACTGCCCTCAAAAAAAAACAAACAAAAAAAAACACACAAAAAAACAAAAAACAAAACAAAAAAACAACTAAAAGCTGGCTAAAAAAAAGTTTAATGCATCAATCAAACAAGTGATAAATTATTGTATAAAAACTCATATAAGGTTTGGAATTTCCAGTCAAGATGGAGGAGTAGGTAAAGGCTGTGTTCACCTCCTCTTAGGACCACATCAATTACAACTAAACCACAGGACAACCATTATTGAGAATCACCTGAAGTCTAGCTGAACCAAAGCCCTACAATGACGGACATATAGAAGAAGCCACCTCGACACTGGTAGGACGGGCAGGGATGCAGAACAGGCTGGTTCCACACTCCTGTGTGACCATTAAATTTCAGGAGGTATAGGTCCCCTGCTAAAGAGTGAGGGGCTCCAGCCCCTGCCCAGACCAGGGTTTCAGTGTTGGGGAAAGAAACCCCCATAATTTCTGGTTGTGAAAACCAGCAGAGATTCTGGCTGATGAGACAGAGGGCAGCTGGAGTCCCAGGCATTCCTCTTAAAGGACCCACACATGGACTTACTCAATGATGGACTCACTATCTCTGAGCTCCAGTGCTGGGGCAGCAGCTTGAAAGGTGACAGGGACAAATGGGGAGGAACTGAATGTGGCTTCAGGGTGTAGGATAGAGAGGCAGCTTCTTCTACTACAGAGGAGCTGGCAGAAGCCAGTTTTGTTGAAACCTCCCCCTCCCTGCTTGCAGACACAGGCAGATGTTATATCTGAAGTCCATCAAACTATCACCTTTCCTTTGCCCTGCCCTAGTGATTCCCTGATACCATGCCCCACTCAACTTTTGGTTACACCCAAGCCACTTCTGTGACTTTTCCCTATAAACAGCCTGCCTTCACTCAATGCTGCTGACTTTCTTAAAATTTACCAAAGGTTCACAAAGTCCAAACGAGCAGCATCTGGCTTTGGCATGTCCCATGCCTCTGGCTGAACAGCCCTAAGCCTGGCACTAGCAACAGCCAGTCTTGAATCACAGCTTGGCCTCACAAGACACCTCCAAGCACAGTACAGGCCATCTGTGGATTGCTTTGTGGCTCATGCCAAGTGGCAGGACATAACTATGGCTAAATGTGGTCTGCAGTGGGTCACATTCCAAGAGGTCTCAGCGCTGGCAAGCCAAGCGGCCAGCTTCAGACTGGGCCAGAGCACCACCTGGCCACTTCCATGGATTACGCACCCATAGGGAAGACTGGGCAGGCACCAGAGTCCCATGAGAGCAAATCCTGCTTTGTAGGATCAGTCCCTGCACAACAGTTCATCCACTGTAGTCACAGCCAGTCCTCACAACTAATCAGTCCAAGGGTCAATCCTTCCCACTGATGTGCAAAAAGCAATCAAGTCTCAACTACAACAGGAGGGCACAAACAACCCACACAAGGGACACACCAGAATTACCTGGCTCTGGTAACCAGGGAGACTGCACCACTGGGTCCCACAGGTGACCTACTACATAAATCATTCTACTAAGAGTGGGAGGCATATCAGCCTCACACAAAAACAAACACAGGGAGGTGGCCAAAATGGGGAGACAAAGAAACATTTCCCAAATAAAAGGACGGAAAAAAGCTCCAGAAACAAACCAAAAAAAAAAAAAAAAAAAAAAAAAAGCTCCAGAACTATTAACGAAATGGAGACAAGCAATCTACCAGATGCAGAGTTCCAAATACTGGTTATAAGGATGCTCCATGATCTCAGAACTTCAACAGAAAGATAGGAAACATAAAAATGGAGATAAAAACATAAAAGTCAGAAATAAAGAATGCAATAACTGAAATGAAGAATACATTAGAGGGAATCAACAAATTAGATGAAATAGAGGATTGAATCAGGCATTTAGACTATAAGGTAGCAGAAAACACCTAATCAGAACAGCAAAAAGAAAAAAAAATCCAAAAATATGAGGAGAGTGTAAGGGGCCTCTAGGACAACATCAAGCATACAACATTCGCATCACAGGAGTACCAGGAGAAGAAGAGAGAAAGCAAGACATAGATAACCTATTTGAAGACATAATGCCTGAAAACTTTCCTAACATGGTGAAGAAACAGGTATACAAGCTCAGAAATTGCAGAGAGTCCCAAACATAGCAAAATCAAAGAGGCCCATACCAAGACACATCATACCTAAAATGTCAAAGATTAAAGACAAAAAGAGAATCTTAAAAGTAAGAGAAAAGCAGTTATTTGCCTACAAGGAAGCTTTCATAAGACTGTCAGCTATTTCTCAACAGAAACTATGCAGGCCAGAAGAGATTGGGAGGAAACATTTAAAGTGATGGAAAGCAAGGACCTACAGCAAAGATTACTCTACCCCACAAAGCTATCATTTAGAATTCAAGGACAGATAAAGAGCTTCCCAGACAAGAAAAAGCTAAAGGAGTTCCTCACTACCAAACCAGTATTACAAGGAATGTTAGAGGGACTTCTTTAAGGCAAACAAACATACATACATACAATGAATAACAAAATGGCAATAACTACATATTTATCAACAATTACTTTCAATGTAAATTGATTAAATGCTCCAATCAAAGATAGAATGGCTGAATGGATAAGAAAACAATATATTTACATATCATGCCTACAAGAGACTCACTCATATCAAAAGACACACACAAACTAAAAGCAAAGGGATGGAAAAAAGGTATTTCATTAAAAATGGAAACAAAAAAAACAAACAAAAGCTGTGGTTGCAATACTTATACCAGACAAAATAGACTTTAAAACAAAGGCTATAACAAGTGACAAAGAAGGACCCAGTAATCCCACTTCTGGGTAATTATCCAAAGAAATCCAAAATGCTACTTTGAGTAAATGTGTGCATCCTTATGTTCATTACAGCATTTTTTACAATGGCCAAGATGTGGAGGTAGCCTGGGTCTGTTGATGGATGATTGGATAAAAAGGAGGTGGTACATATATATACAATAGAATATTGCTCAGCCATGGAAGGGAATGGGCTCTTGCCATCTGTGATTACCTGAATGGACCTGGAGGATACTGTACTGAGTGGAGTATGTCAAACATAGAAATACAGATGCAATGTGGTTTCACTTATATGTGGAATCTAAAGAATAAAATAAACAAACAAAGCAGAAACTCAGATACAGAGAACATTTTGATAATTGCCAGACAGGAGGGGCAATGGGAATGGGTGAAAAAGGGGAAGGAATTAAAAAGTACAAATTGATTGTTACTAAGTAGTCATAGGGATGTAGGATATAGCATTAGAAACACAGTCAATAACATTGTAATACCTACATATGGTGTCAGATGGGCACTACATTTACTGGGAGGGGGGGTTTGGGAACATTGTGAAAAAGGTGAAGGCATCAAGAAGTACAAATTGGTAGTTACAAAACAGTCATGGTGATGTGAAGTAAAGCATAGGGAATATAATCAATAATGTGGTAATAACTACGTATAGTGCCAGGTGGGTACTAGACCAGTCAAAGGGATCACTTCTTAAATTGTGTCGATATCTAACCTGAAATTAATATAAAGTAATATTGAATGTCAACTGTAATTGAAAAATTAATAAAGGGAGTAAAAAGGTGAAGGGGAGGGCTGGCCGAGTGGCGCATTGGTTAAGAGCTGGTTTGGGATGCCAGCGGTTCCAGTTCAGATCCACATATGAGGGCCAGTGACACTGCCCTCTACAGCTAACAACAGCTCCACCTGGAGCTGGGCTGCGTGAGCTCCGGTGATGGTGTAGGCTGCAGCCCCTGCTGCAGTGGGCTGCCATAGGCTACAGTGAGTGGCCAGCAGCCAGCGTGAGCGATCAGCAGCTGGAGTGAGCTTCCAATAGCCGTGGTGAGTGACCATCCAGAGTGCCTCATCCAGGAAGAGCACAATGACAATACCAACATGGGCCAGTGAAGCAACGTCCTCTGCAACTAGACTGAAGAACAACAAAAAAAAAGACAGCAATTTGTCTGCTCCCCTTCTCCAATTCCCCAACGCTGTTCTCCTCCCCTAATTCACCCAATAAAATCTTTAAAAAAAAAAAAAAGGTGAAGGGGAATAAGAGTTCAAATTTCCAAGTATAAAACAAATAAGTCATGGGGATGTAATGCACAGCATAGGGAATATAGTCAATAATATTGGTTAGCATGGTATGGTGTCAGATGGTTGGGGGACCTATCATGGTGATCACTTATTTAGGTATATAATTGTTGAATAACTATTGTGTACACCTGAAACTAATATAATATTGTAAGCTATCTATATGTTAAAAATCTTTAAAAAATAATAAAAACTCATACAAAGTTTGGATGTGGTATTTTTTAAGTCTGTTTATGGTAAATGTCAAGAGCTATAAAGGGTCTGAGATTTTACTCTCGTTTCAAGCTAACAAGTTGGCCCACCAGTTTCACAAATGGTGGCAGAAGACATGATACTCCTGTATCAGAGACAAATAACACTTTATTCCTTACAGTAATTATAGTAGCTAGAGATCAGCACTTGTACCAAGGCCTAAAACCTCAAATCCTGAGGCCAGTGAGAAAAAGGCCAATGATACTTACATATGTAGTGGATTGTTACAGAAGAAGAACCTTAAACTTAGAGATTCCAAATCTTTTATAAGAAAATATAAGCCTACCTGATCTTTCCCTAGGAAGAAGATTATTTTGTATTATGCTGGACAGTAAGCAATTTTTTCCTTTGCCTCAGTGGCAGATATTATCTTTATCTTCCAAGGCAGTTTGCTATATGAATATCCATGAATAAATAATCTAGAACAGGGGTCAGCAAAGTGCAGCTCATGAGCCACATGCAGCTCTTTGAGTATGTACATGTGGCTCTGAAGTAAAATTGAAAATATAAATGAAACTATGATAGTTTTGTTTTCAAAATTTTAAAAGTATATTATTTCCATAATGGTGATTTCATTTGTTTTATGGATCTCAAATATTTTTAAATTGTTGTGAAGGATAGGATTGGCTCTTCCAACCCCTGGTCTAGAACAAAATCAGCCAGTGCCTCTTCTTGCAGAAACACAAGAGACCCTAGTAGAACTATCTTGCAATAATAACCACTTCTCATTTCTACATTGTCTTAGCTTCTGGAAAATATTCCCCTAAGTACAACACTCCATCATCTATAGTGATTAATTTCAGCATTGGAGGCTACAATCAAACATGTACAATTTGTGTCATATATTGGGTTGTCAGAAAAGTCATGATGCATTTTTGCAATGAAAATCATAGAAAAAATGACTTTTCTGACAACCCAGTTAGCACTTAATTAAGCCTACTAAGAAGCAGGATGAAGAAAAACTACAGTATTCACCTTAACCATATTTTCCAGGGTTCCAGACACATCAGCTGAACAAATCTTGTATACCAGGAGCTGGCAAACTATGGCCTACAGGACAAATCCCACCTGCAATCACTTTTTATAAAGTATATTGGGACACAGCCATGGCCACTCATTTATGTATTATCTATGGCCATTTTTATACTTCAATGGCAGCGTTCAGAATAGTTTGACTATTAGCTCATTGCTAAGTGGCTTTCGTGGTGAAAAACACATCACTGTCAGACTGAAAATGGTCTGGAAAGCCAAATACATGACACAAATTAATTTCCAGGACCACAATGGTGTACTGGAGTCAGTTTGGCCTGCAAAAATTAAAATATTTATGCTTGGGCCTTTTTTGAAAAAGAGTTTGGTGACCACTGACATAAAATATTTGTGTCTACCTTAGAAAGCCAGGCGGTTATCTCATGTTTATGTACTGGTCTTTTCATTTGATCCGAGGGATTAATCAAGCTACAGAAAGGTGCATTAGTATTATAAATGCCCAAATCCTGCCTTGGTCTCTAAGGAGGTAGAGTAAGGCAATTTTATATCTATGACAACGCTGGCTAGTGAGTTGAGGCTGACTGCATGTCTTCCAGGGTCGAGGTGGTATCATTCATCACTTCAGTGAAAATCAGGGACAAATGTTATACCATATTTTCTAATTGAATAAAACAGTTGAATATCTTTTTGGTCACCCCTAAGGTACAGGTCACTATAGTTTTGATAGGAAACCAAGTAATACCTGGAATCCCCACAAGAAAAGTACAGTCCTTAACATACATGGTGCCCCTGGAAAGAAGGTGCTATTTACAATTTGGGGGTAGCTAAAAGGTACCTATGTCAGTCAAAAAGCAGAGACTGACAATACCTTCAATATGGACTGCTGGCCAGCTGGTAAAACAATTAGAAGAACTGAATTTAGCCCTTGCTTTTGGAAGGACTGCTTGAGGGCAGTAAGTGCAACCTATGCTATTTGTCCACTCTAACAAAAGGGTGTTATTATAATAATTCATCTCAGAGAATGACGTGATGCTATGGGTGTGGGAAAGTCTGAAAGCGTTGACAGTTATTTTGCACTAGAAAAAAAAAACCATTAATCACTAAACGGGTCTAAGATTGGCATGATAGACTGCAGGAGGCAGTCTATCAAATTAAGATGTGTGGTGGCCCTACTGTTGCCATTCTTCATGAACAAGTATTACACACCCTGCCCCCTTTCTCTTAAGTAAACCAATCAAGCACCAGTAAAGTGTTCATTTAATGTCCTCAATAGGTTCTGCAACTTTAAGTGAAACAATGTGTAACAAAACCAAATTTTCAATAGACTAATTGATATAAACAAAACGTTCATACAACATTTCATCAACATTATAACAAAATGACATTGAATGAAATGAAGTTATTTGAGGACATGTTGTACTAACCATTTGCCTGATTTCTGCCCATAAGAGTTGCAAATTTCCCTCCTTTGACACTCAGTCGAAGTGTTCTTCTATAACTGACAAGTATTCTAATAAAATTCTGATCAAACACAAATCCAATGAAAAGGGGTTAATATACAAAATTTGTAATACAACACAACACCAAAAAGAACAATGAAATTAACAAAAGGGCAGAGGACCTGAATAGACATTTCTGCAAAGACATGTGAAATAGACATGTCTATTTCACAGCTGGCCAACAGACATGTGAAAAGATGCTCAATGTCACTAATTATCAGAAAAATACAAATAACACTTCAATGAAATATCATCTCACACATGTCAGAATGGACATCATCAATAAATCAACAAATAAGAGTTGGCCAGGATGTGGAGAAAAGGGAACCCTGTGTACTGTTGGTGGGATTGCAAGTTGATGCAGCCACTATGGAAAATAGTATGAAGGTTCCTCAAAAGATTAAAAATAGAACTACCTTATGACCCAGCAATTCTACTTCTGGGTATTTACCCAAAGATATCCAAAACACTAACTCAAAAAGATATATGCACCCCTATGTTCACTGCAGCACTGTTCACAATAGCCAAGATATGGACAAAGGAAGCAAGACTATACATTTGGGTAAAGAGTCTATTCAATAAATGGTTCTAGGAAAACCAGAGAGATACATGTAAACAAGTGAGACTGGTAACGTTCTTATGCCAAATAACAATAATAAACTCAAAATGGATTAAAGACTTAATGTAAGATCCAAAATCATAAAACTACTAGAAGAAAACACAGACAGTAAACTCGCACACATTACCATTAATATTTTTACTGACACATCTCCTGAGGCAAGGGAAGTAAAAGAAATTATATTTCTACCAGGCAAGGGATAATAAGTGATTCTTGGTGGGTGTGGGTAAATATATTAGGGCATAGTCTGAGCTAAATGGTCATGCTAAAAGAAATTAAGAAAATTTCTGTTATTATTCTCAAAGTCATGTGGAAAAGATATTTAGAATTGTTATAGAGTTTCACTTCAGTCAATGAAGATTTTCATTTTGATATTTTGCCCACCAAACATGATCTTACAATATCTAAATAATCACTGAAATATAGTCTTGATTTTCTTTCAAGAAATTCCCTGCCTACTTTTTTTTTTTTAGAGTTAATTAAAAGAAAAAAAAAAAACCTGGTTGTCGTCATTTCATTATATTCTTCATGTAAATGAGAATAACTTAAGTGTTCCTTTCATCTCTTAAAGAAAGATAACTTTTCTCTGTTTTTGAATTCTCCAAAGGAAAGATTTTATTTTCATATTCTTTGGAATATTAAAATAAATTATATGAAACATGATAGATACATGTTGCATTAACATAGCATGAAACCATAGCTAACCAAAATAAAACTATTATATATGTGGTTTATGTTGTTTGAATCAAGTATTACTTTACTTAAATAGTAAAGAATAGACTATACCTTGCATCATTCAACATGAAATATAGCAGACTTTATAAGAAATTGATGCCTGAAAATTATTTGAAGTAGAATTTTAATTGCAATAGCCCTTGGAATAAATTCCTATTCAGGAGAAATACTTCAATGGCAATATGTAAACATCTTCAACTGGATGACCCAATGGAAATCAGTAGAATTATAATAAATTAAGACCACATAATTAATATTGTAACACCTCATTCTGCTTTTAAGATGTAAACTAGAAAATAAAAGCTTTATTTACATTCATATTTATCATAGAGTTAATGTTTTTGTTGGTACTTATGGACTTTTCAAACCAGGTGATTTAAAAATAGTATATCATCTTTTTTTTTTAGTATACCCTAAAAGCTAGAGATATATTCTAGGAACTTAGACCTCACTGCAGCTTGAAATGTAACATAAAATGCATTATAGAAGAAATACTAATACATTTTCACATAGTGGCCTGAAAGATATTTAGAAATGCAGAAAATAAATGATAAATGTTCATTATTCTGCTTTTTTCAGCAATGACAGTTTGATAGGGAAAACTGAAAGATTTTCTGAAATTCAAATAATTTTTCAATATGTTAAATAAATATCACTATCAAGAAAGTGTTTGAACAGGCATGAAAATATTTTATTGGTTGTAGAAAATTTAATGAAATTTCCATGCTTGAAAACTAGCAATATGTAAGTAAATAGGCATCAAAGAGGGTAGTGCAGGATGACCAAAATTTACTCATAACCGAGTGGGTTTTGAGCCCTTTTCGTCATGTTCTTTTTCCTCTTGTTTGTTTCTTTGGTATGTCTTATTCAATTAAGAGCAGTGCATGTTGATTAAATACTATGGGGAATTTTTTAACTTCTTGGTGTAATTTGTGCCGTTATTTACTCTACCCATATCAATCAACTTCCTGATCTGCTCACAGATTACATTTTTCTGTCATTCTATTACCATGATTCTTCAATTTACAGATAAATTATTCCCAGCAAAGACTATTATAATCATGAGAGTTGGGCTTACTCCCCCATCCATTTCTCCATATTCTTGAATTATTTTTACCACCCAATCTAAGTTGCACAATTTGATCTTTAAACTAGGACTCAGCACAGAACACTGAGCCAGAAAAATCTTTTTTTAAATAAATATATCTAGAGATACATTTCCCTATCTGTGTCCTGAGTATGAATTCTGAAAGCAGAGAGAAAAAAAAGGATTGTGACAGATTGTGGCAGCAGCATTGGATTTGTGTTTGATCAGAATTTGATTCGAATACTTGGCTCCATCATTTTTAAATTTATATAGCAAATTATTTAACTTCTCTGGGCATAATATTTCTCAAATGTAAAATAGATATAACAATTTTACCTACCCACATGGTTCTTGTGATAACTGAATTAGAAAATGCAACTTATGAGTTTTGTTCGTAGTAAATTTCAAATAACTATTAGCTATCAACCAAAAGTTAAATCAGTTTTATTGATTATTGTCTATTTTTTTTTTTGGTGCACTTTTGGGTTTTATAAGATCTTTTTCTTAATCTGAAGTCAATTTTTTGCTAGCATGGAAGTTTTATACAATTGCAAGTGTGGTCCCTCTAAAGCACAAATCCCTTCCACTTTCAAAATCTTTTAGTTGCTTTCCATCTTGATCTGGTTCTGGCTTTCTAATCTCATTCCCCAGCTCCCACAGACACACACATACTTAGCTCCCACTAAGCCAGATTGTAAGCAATTTCCTAAAAAAGCTTCCCTCTTTCTCTCTTCTATACTCTGACACAGTGTCCTCCTTCTAAGACTGCCTCTTCTGTCCTTTCTCTTTTCTGCTTGAACAATGCTTATTCATCCCTCAAGACTCAGCTCAATGGTTCCACCTTAACAAGCCTTCCAAGACTCGCCAGATATCAGTGTTCCCACAGCACCTAATTCATACCACCATTACAGGGTGTGTCTAGTTGCTTTATCTCTTCATGTGCTTCCTCCCACATTTGGTTGTGATCCTCTGGTGAGTAAAAGGTATTGTTTTCCTTATTACCCGATACATATTTGGCATTCAATAAATAAAGAATGAATAGTTGGAAGGACTGGATTCAATTTGTATGGTGAACAAATACATCCATAAGTGATGACCATATCAACACACAGATGTAAATATGTGACAAATTTTCCACTTTTGTATTGGCATGGATGAAGGCATGGTCTATAGAAAACAGTCACTCAAAGGCAAATGAATTACTTTGGAAGGAAAGGTATTAATCCACTATCACATGTACATAGGTTTGTTTAATCAGCAAATTTTAGAATACGGTTCTGAGGGGTTGGAAGAGATCTTTTATGGGATAGACGTTGCCACAGGAAGAATTCAAAGCATCCACTGCTTCTGAGGGAAAGAAAAAAGTTCATGTGAACAATAACAGTGTAGATTCTAGATAGGTTATAACTGATTCATTACAAAAGCAGAAATGACAAGAGGGGAAGGCTGAGGAAAAACTGTCTAGTCACCAACTGGTTACACACAAAACAGTACAGAGCCTCCTATGGGAAGACAAACTAATTTTAACAGTAACATCAAATTTTGTTAAGAACGTAAATATACTGAAAACAAAAATCATTTGAAAGCTATAAATTTTGTTTTGGATTTTCCATGCTTTTGCTTCCCCATATATAGTCTGAATAGCTCAGGGCTAGTACAGAACCTATCACACATCAAATGAAAAACTATGTAACTTGCCAAGTCTTGAGAGACTCACAGATGAATAATCTGCCAGGTACTCTTTCGCTATCCTTATGAAGAATGCATATGCTAAGAAAAAGAGAAATAAAAAGTTACTTCCATTTGTGAGAGAGAAAGAAAGAAAGAAAGAAAGAAAGAAAGAAAGAAAGAAAGAAAGAAAGAAAGAAAGAAAGAAAGAAAGAAATTCCTGAAAGAAAGAAAACACTGCATGACAAATAGGCTATTTTATATTAAACCAGTGTTATTTATCTTCATTGCTCATGGTGAGAGCTGGGTCAGAACACAGGGACAGAGACCAACAAGACCCAGTGGACTTACTGGCAGAGACATATTGGCACTGCTGCCCTGCAGTGCTCAGAGAGCGAGGCAGGGAGGTTAACTCTGACACCAGGGCAACGCGAGTCTTTGAGAGAAGCAGACCTAGACAAGCAGTAAGGAATGGCTGTGCTCCCATAGCCATATTTGAGGGAAATTGCTTTACAAAAGAGTACAAATATATTTCTCAGAGCAGGAGTTTCTTTCCTACCATTGTTTTGATATAACTTTCCGTGAGTAAAATGCCTGACTCTCAGCTTTAAAATATTCTTCCCAAGATCACTTTTGAAAAATGTAACAGTTTTGATGCTGTGGTAGATTGCATAACTATTCACAAAAATGTACTGCCTTTCCTCTGGAGTGATTAAACATCCTCACCCTGTTGAATGCAGGAGAAGCATATGACTTGCTTTGACCAATGAAATGTGGAAAGGCACATCCATCATTTCAAGTGGAAGCTTTCAGAGGAATGCATGCTTTGCCATTCTATCATTTCTTGCTTCCACAACAATTGGCAATTTTCAAGTGAAAAAGCTTTTCCATTAGCCTGGATTCTGGAGTGAAGATGACATGGAACAGAGCTACAGCCAATCCACAACAGACAAACAGACATGCAGCATGAATAACAGAGCAGCTTCCCCCGCCTGCTTAAGGTGCTGAAATTTGGAACATTGTGTGTTACTACCAAATAATCAAGCTCATTCCGACTCATAGAGATGCCGATTCTCGGACCTGAATGTGGCAGGCCAAAAAGACTTCTTCGTTTATAGTATTGTAATACTCTATTGATATATAGGGGGCAGTACCACCAGGAAAAGGAATCACTAAGTATAGAGCGATATGCACTGTGTTTCTTAAACAGCCAGGATTCCTAAAACTAAAGCTGATATCCACTTAAAGGTAATCAACTTGAAAACAAGTGGTGGTGCTCCAAAACATAATTTGGGGTCAGAATGCTTCTTACGAAATGACAACATTAAAAATAGAAAATAGAATCCTGTGCTAGTATTTTAGTACTTAATCTCCAAAAATTAATATTATTTGTGTTACCTCACACACTTGAAAGATAGGAGGTAACATTGTTTCTCAAGAAGATGAACTAGAAGTTACAATTTGAAAGCCAGAACATCAAACACACACCTCCCTAATATCATAGGCTCCATAACAGGAAAAGAGCTTTTAGATAATCTTTGTTTATATGTCGGTTGGTTTCATTTTATATATTCCTCCTCTATCTGTGCTTTGGCCCTGGAACAAGAACAGGGACTCCCTCTGAACAAACCCCTCACTTGCTCCTGGGGGTGTCAACAGTTTGGGTTTAAAAAATTCTGGCAGTGTCCACAACAGTAACAATTTAATTGGAAAACCCAAGAGGAAACAGAAAGTTTACTGATGTTATATAATATTTGTTATCTATTACTATATAACAAATTACCCCCAAATTTAGCAGCTTAAGTCAATAAACATTCAGTGTCTCACATAGTTTCTGTGGGTCAATAATTCATTTTAGTGGGTGGTTCTGGAGCAGGGTCTTTCCTAAGATGGTAGTCCAGATGTTGTCTGGGGTCAGAGTCGTGTGAAGGCTCAACTGGGGCTGGATGATTCAGTCTTAGGTGGCTCACTCACACACCTGACAAGTTAGTCCTGCTTCTTGGTAGGAGCATTCAGTTCCCTGCTGCATGGGCCTCTCTACTGGGATGCTTGAGAACTCCTATTCAACTGGCTTGAGTAACTGGCTTTCCCCCCAAAGCAAGTAATATGACAGAGGTCAAGATACATTTTTCATGACCTTGCCTCCAAGCTGACACACTGTCATTTCCACATTATCTTATTAGTTACACAGATTAGCCTTCTTCAAGGTGGGAGAGGACTAACTACACAAGCTGTGAATATCAGGACACAGGGATTATTGGGGACATCTTGTGAAGAGGCTACCACATTTTTATTTTCACCACAAACTATAGAATATTTTGGTCGCTGACTTTTTTCATTTATTAAATTCAAGAAGTTTATAAACTCAGCTCACATAAAATGCTGACCAATATAATTCCTATTGAGATATCTGTCAAATCAAATAAAGAGATCATTCTTTTAAATTCACAGTCGCATTCAAATGGCAGGTAATAGAATAAGTATTATAATATAATATATTTAACTTTCTCATTTTCCTTGGGGTATGATTCATTTAGTACCAGAAATAAATATCAAAAAGTGTCATCATCATGTAAATATCCTTTCCTCAATTTTCAATATATTATTTCTTACTCATAATATCTGATTAGGAATCATACAATTAAGAGTGATAAAAAGGCAGTGTAAAAAATTCTAACGTCATATAAATGCCAGTGAAACAGATGATAGCACATTGAAAATATAATCCTAGAAATATTTTAAGAACAAGCTCTTGTTCAAAAGACTAAATAAAGCTTTCAAAGATTTAATTCCAAGTGCTAAGGTCGATTTGCAGATTTCCACATTGTCTTTTATATTAATTGTTTCATGTTTTGACAAACCTAATTGTCTGAGGAGTACTTGCTAACATCCTTCAAGCCATTATGAAACATGGTATGTAAAACATAGTTTCTGCATTCAGGAATGTACAGTCTAATCTGGGGAGACAGATATATAAGTAAATATATCTAAAATGCCCCCCTAACATGAACAAAAATTTGAATACCACACTAACAAATACGCAGGTTTTGCCTGTTCCAAGTCTCACTTGTTCACAGAAAAAAATCTAGTCCCTTGAGATTCCTTTCCTCTATCCTCACCAGCCACAAAATATGTCTTTGAAACCCATGGGTTTCTGCATGTATGTGAATAGGTGTGTGTTCTTCTGCCACAGGACCCTGGTACCCTTAGCCATTCCACCTAGGCTGGCTTTAAACCCTCCAGGTCCTGTGCTTCAACAATACTTCCTCTAGCCTTCACTTCTGCACTTCACTTACTGCCCCATGTTCTTTCAGAGCTCTAGTTCTTCACAGACCTTGGCCTCCAAGTAAGGCACAGACCAATCTCAACTTACTCTAAGCTATATGTTATCCCAATGCCTTGACAATCTCCTGTGAAATGATGGGTGGGGTGGAGGGAACCTTGTGTTACTCAGTGTTATTCTTGATAAAAGACTCCATTTCCAAGCCCCTTTAGCCCAAAGACTCACAGACTTCTTTTCTGAGTCTTATTGTCATCTCTATCTCTGCCAGCTCAGATCCTCTTTCTGGACTTTGTACCATTCTCTCTTCATTGGCCCCTTCTATTTGTGTGTGTGTGTGTGTGTGTGTGTGTGTGTGTGTGTGTGTGTGTGTGTATATATATATATATATATATATATATATATATATATATATATATATACAAGTAGGCATGATAAAGTCCCTTTAATGTTCCCTCTACCTGGTTCTCCATAGGAGAGGCACAGCCTATGGTTCTTGAAAAAAAGAGAGAGAGAGAGCTACACTCACTATGTATAATCTCTCATTTCACCCTCCATACCCTACCCATTCTATTCTGGTACTTGGATCCACCATTCCATGAAACAACTATATAAGGTTAAGCTCATCAACAGTTCCCTTGTTTGGGCTGGCTGAGTGGCACAGTGGTCGGGCACTGGCTTGGGAAGTCAACGGCCCCGGTTTGGGTCCCACATATGAGGGCCAGTGAAAATTTAAAAACAAAAACAAAAACAAAAGAAACTAGTCCCCTTGTTGTTAAATCCAATGGAAACTTACTCCTTCTTTTCAGGTGGTTGTGCACCCAATGCTTCCTCACCACTGCACCACCCGCTTGTCCCATGGTCCCCACCAGGTTTTCCATATTGCCATGTGGGAATGTTGCCCACACAGCTGGAAAAGCTGAAGGCACCTTGGTTACATTCAGGCTGTAAGTATGGAACTCGGAGTGTTTTCTCCTTAGGCGCCAGGCATGTTACAAGACAGCTCCATGCAGCAGTTGTGGCCATTTGGGTTTTTCGGTCACTTTCCATGAACAGGATGCTCTATCCCAGCCTCTAGTTTTAATCCATGAGCCTGGATTACTCTTCCATCTCACATGAAAACATGTAAGACCATATTCTCTGCAGAAGCTAAGGCCCTATTGCTATTGGCCTGTTTCTGAGTCTAGAGCCCAGCATCTCTATGTATGATGTTAACCCAACACTGCGTTTTTGCTGTTCTGGTAAAAATATCCATCTTTTTTTTTTTCACCTGAGCCTTGTCTTTTTGACATTGTCCAATTTCTATCTCATTTAACATTATGTCATTTTATCAAAAAGACTCAGAATATGACATCTTATGCAAATATCTCCTACCAATTATTACCCTCCTAGCTATACTGAGGTGTAATTTACAAGTAAAATTGTATATATTGAAAGTGTACAATAAAAAGTTTTCATATAGATATAAATTGTGAAATGATTACCACAATTAAGTTAATGAACACATCTATCACCTCACACAGTTGCCATTTTTTTGCTGTTCTGAGAAAACTCAAGATCTTTGGCAAGTTTCAAATGCAATCATGAACCACTTAATGATGGGGATACTTGCTGAGAAATGTGTCATTAGGCGATTTCGTTGTTGTGTGAACATCATAGAGTGGACTTACACACACCTAGACAGAATAGCCTACTCCACACCTAGGCTAGGTGGTATAGGCTATTGCTCCTAGGCTAAAAATTGTACCACATGTTCCTGTATAAAATGATAGAAGATTAAATCAAGCACAAAGGAAAATGATGCTATCAAGAGAAGTGGGAAAACCAGAGAAGTGGTAGGTAAACACAAGACTGCTATTGGAGTAGCATGGTTTACTGTTTTACAGCAACCCTTTCTTTAATAAGTAGAAGAGTACGGTCTAAACATGATTAAAACTACACAGCACAGTAAATATATAAACCAGTAACATCATCATTTATTATCAAGCATTATATACTGTGCATAATTGTATGTGCTATACTTTTACCACTGGCAGCGCAGCTTTGTTTACAGCAGCATCACCACAAACATGAGTATTGTGTTGTTCTACAAAGACTACATCATTAGGCAACAGGAATTTTTCAGCTCTATTATAATCTCATGGGATCACTGTCGTGTATGCAGTCTGTTGTTGACTGAAACTTTGTTACATGGTGCTAACTGTATACGAATATAATACAGTATTATTAACTATAGTCACCATACCATACATTAGATCCCCAAAAGTTTTTCATCTTATAACTGAAAGTCTGCATTCTTTGCCCTATATCTCCCCATTTCTCTCATGCCCCAGCCCACAGCAACCATCATTCTACTCTGTTTCTATGACTTAGAACTTTTGGGGGTGGGAATTCCACACATAAGTGAGATCACACCGTATTTGTGTTTCTCTATCTGACTTATTTCACTAAGAATAACATCACCGAGCTTTATCCATGTTGTTGCAAATGGCAAGATTTTCTTCTATTTTTATGGCTGAAATATATACATATCACATTTCCTTTACCCATCCATAGACAGACACTTAAGTTATTTCCATATCTTTGCTACAGTGAATAAAGCTGTAATGAATATGGGAGCGTATATAGCTCTTCAACATACTGATTTTGTTTGCTTCAGGTATCCCAACAGTGGGGTTGCTGGCTTATATAGTAGTTCTATTTTTATTTTGGGGGAAAATCTCCATATTGTTATTGTTAATGGCTGTACCAATTTACATTCCCACCAAAGATTTATGAGTTCCCTTTTCTCCATATCCTTGCAACTTGTTTTCTCTTGTATTTCGATAATAGCCATTTTAATATGTGTGAAGAGATATCTCACTGTGGTTTTGATTTGTACTTCCCTGATGACTGGTGATTTTGAGCACTTTGTCATATATCTGTTGGCTAAGTGTACTTTCTTTTGAAAAAGATCTATTCAGGTCATTCGTCTATTACTTAATCTGGGTTTTTTTCTGTTTACTTGTAAGAGGTCAGACAATTAAGTTTGCAAACTTGTTGCAACAACATTACTAACCCTTTTTGATCTGAGAGCGTTTATTCATTATGAATTTGTACCAACTGGACAAACAGTTCACCAAGTTTACTATTTGGAAGTGCTGAAAAGGCTTCATGAAAAAGTTAGGTGATCTGAGCTTTTTGCCAACAATTCATGGCTCTTGCATCACAACAATGCACCAGCTCACACGGCTCTGTCTGGGAGGAAGTTTTTAGACAGTAAACAAATAACTGTATTGGAACACCCTCCCTACTCACCTGATCTGGCCCCCAATGACTTCCATCTTTACCCAAAGATAAAGGAAATATTGAAAGGAAGACATTTTGATGACATTCAGGACTTCAAGGGTAATACGACAACAGCTCTGATGGCCATTTCAGAAAAAGAGTTCCAAAATTGCTTTGAAGGGTGGACTAGGTACTGGGATCAGTGCATAGCTTCCCAAGGTGAGTACTTCAAAGGTGACCATAGTGATATTCAGCAATGAGGTATGTAGCACTTTTTCTAGGATGAGTTTGCGAACTTAATTGTCTGACCTCATATATATTTACAATTGCTTATATCCTCTTGATGAGTTGATCCCTTTATCATTACATAGTGTTCTTTTTCTCTTGTTTCTGTTTCCAACTCAGTCTATTTTGCCTGATATATGTACAGCTATCATTGCTCTCTTTTAGTTTCCTTTTGCATGGGATATCTTTTTCTATCCCTTAACACTGCTCGTGTCTATGGCCTTATAATTGAAGTGAGTCTCTTATAATCGGTACACAGTTATTATCTATTCAGCTACTCTATGTATTTTGATTAAAGAATTTAATTCATTTTCATTTAAAGTAATTATTGTTAGGTAAAGACTTAATATTGCCATGTTATTGTTTTCTGGCTGGTTTATAGTTCCTTTGCTTCTTGTTTCAACTCTTGATATCTTTCTTGGTAATTTAGTGATTTTCCATAGTGGTATGCTTTGATTCATTTCTCTTTATCTTCTATAGGTTTTTGTTCTGTGATTTCCATGAGGGTTACCTAAAACATTTTACAGTTATAACATTCAATTTTAAGCTGATAAAAAATTTAATTTCAATCACACACAAAAACCCCATTCTTTTACTTCCCCAACACACTGTATGTTTTGGTGTCACAAATTACATTTTTTAAGTTGTGTATTCATTAACAAATTATTAGAGTTTAATTATTTTCATATTTTTGTCTTTTAACCTTTATGAGGTCTGACAATTAAGTTTGTGAACTCATCCTAGAAAAAGTGCTACATACCTCATTGCTGATTATCACTACATTCACTTTCGTAGTACTCCCCTTATGAAGCTATGCTGATGCCAGCACCTAGTCTACCCTTCAAAGCAATTTTGGAACTCTTTTTCTGGAATGGCCATCAGAGCTGTTGTCGTATTACCCTTGATGTCCTGAATGTCATCAAAATGTCTTCCTTTCAATATTTCCTTTATCTCTGGATAAGATGGAAGTCATTGGGGGCCAAATCAGGTGAGTAGGGTGGGTGTTCCAATACGGTTATTTGTTTACTTGCTAAAAACTCCTACTCAGACAGTGCCATGAGAGCTGGTACATTGCCGTGATGCAAGAGCCATGAATTGTTGGCAAAAAGCTCAGATCACCTAATTTTTTCATGCAGCCTTTTCAGCACTTCCAAATAGTAAACTTGGTGAACTGTTTGTCCAGTTGGTACAAATTCATAATGAATAATCCCTCCCATATCAAAAAAGGTTTATATTGTTGCAACAAGTTCATGAACTTAAATGTCAGACCTTGTATAATAAAGTGACTTACACACCACCAGTAGATATTATTCTGAATTTGACTATTTATCTTTGCCAGTGAATTTTATACTTTCATGTTACTAATTAGCATTCTTTTATTTCAGCCTCAAGAGCTCCCTTTAGCATTTCTTGCAAGGCAGGTAAAGTGGTGCTGAGCTCCCTTAGCTTTTTTTTTTGTCTCAGAAAGTCTTTATCTCTCCTTTGTTTTTGAAGGACAGCTTCAAAATACAGAGTAAAGTATCTCTTTTTTTGACAGTTTTTTTTTTCCCTTCAGTGTTTTCAATATATCATCACACTCAGCTGGCCTGAAAGATTTCTACTGGGAAATCCTCTGATACCCTTATCAGGGTTCCTTTATATGTGATGAGTTTCTTTTCTCTTGCTGCTTTCAAACTCCTTTGTTTGTGCTTGATTTTTTGACAGTTTTATTATAATGTGTCTCAGTAAAGACCTCTTTGGGTTGAATCGGGTTGGAGACCATGTCTATATCTCTCCCTGTGTTTGGGAAATTTTCAGCTATTTTTTTTTAAATAAGCTTTCTGCCTTTCTCCCTCTTCTCTACTTTTGCAATTCTCATAGTTTGTAAATTATTTCTCTTGATGATGTCCTATATGGCATATAGCCTTTCTTCACTTTTTTTTTTTCATTATTTTTCTTTTTTGTCCTTTGGATAATTTCAAATGAAGTGCTTTTGAGTTCACAGATTCTTTCTTCTGCTCAATCAAATCTGATGTTGACATGTTTCATTTCACTGTTGAGACATTTTTTATTTCACTCATTTTATTCTTCAGCTCCAGAATTTCTGTTTGGTTCTTTTTTATGATTTCTATCTCTTTGACAGGCTTCTCATTTTGTTCATGTATTGCTTTCCTGATTTTGTTGAGTTGTCTATCTGTGTTCTCTTGTAGCTTGCTGAGCTTCATTAAAATAATTATTCTTAATTCTTTATCAGGTAGTTTGTAGATCTCCATGGGGGGATGGGGGGTTACTGGAAAATTATTGTGTTCCATTAGTGGTTCGTGTTTCTTGATTTCCATGTTTCTTGAAGTCTTGCATTACTGTCTTCACACCTGAAGAAGCAGTCTCCTCCTTCCATCTATACTGACTGGTTCTAGGAGAAGAAAACCATCATTTTCAGCCTAGGGATTCTGAGGCTTTCTCATCCTTTTTTATGGATGCACCCACCCAACACTTCTTGCTCTTTCTTGAGGGGGAATTCTTAACATTGTATGCCTTCTCTCAATCCTGCAAAACCAGACCAACTTCTGAGAGCCACCTGTTTGCTTTCACTAGGGTGAGGTGCCCTGAAATGCTCAAGTTTGTGTGCTTCCTCTCAGTCTAGCACAGTCAGGCTGGCTTTCTGCACATGCACATCAGTTGTTTGCAAAGGATTGCACTCACCACCCATGAAAGCAAACATAAGGAGTGGGCTACAGGGACATGTCGGTGAGGCATGCAGAGCACTGGGCATGCCTGCAGGCGAGTTAGGGGCATCTTCAGGCAGGATGTCTCCAGCAGCTCATGGATGGTCTTGCTGATAGAGTCCATAAAGCAGTTAATAGGGTCCATATTGTTTTGAGGAGTTCCAAGCCCTAGCTTCTATGCTCCCAGCATCTCCCAGCCAGTCAGGCATGCACATGGCATCAGTATCCGGGATGGGTGAGGAACAAATGGACCTCTTTGGCAACATCCTGCACAGCCAGGGAAGCCAGGTCCTTACTCACTATGTTCTCACTTTCCCCCCATGGGAGAAATCTCAGAGCAAGGGAATCTCCCTGGGCCCTGAGCTGTGTCACCATGGGGGAGAGGTGACTCTGGTGAAACGCAAATTTCTTCTTACCCTCTTCAATGCATCTGTTCTTGAGTTTTTTCACTCCTAAACTATGTTGGAACTCTTAAATTCCCGCATATTGTCTATGGGTGATTGTCAAAACCAATGTTCTGGTTGGGAGGTGACAACAGAAAATTCCTATTCCACCATCTTGCTAACATCACTTCATACCACCTCTTAACATCATAGGATTGTTTTGAGGCAAAACTCTATAGATAGTAAAGGGCCAGCCGACTGGCGTATTGATTAAGAGCTGGCTTCGGACACCAGCTCTGAGCAGCAGGGCCCCAGTTCGGATCCCACACATGAGGGCCAGTGACACTGCCCTCTACAGCTAAGATGGTGAACAACAGCTCAACCTGAAGCTGGACTGCTGTGAGTTCCCTGCTACAGTGGGCTGTCATAAGCTACAGTGAGTGGCCAGCAGCCAGCGTGAGCAGCCAAGAGCTACTGTGAGCAGCTGTCCAGAGGCCAGTGACTGACCTGCCTCACCAGGGAAGAGCGCAATGATGATACCAACATGGGCCAGTGAAGCAACGTCCTTCACAGCTAGACTGAAGAACAAAAGGACAGCAATTTGTTTGTTCCCCTTCCTCAATTCCCCAACACTGTACCCATTCCCCAATTCCTCAATAAAATCTTAAAAAAAAAAGATAGTAAAAATTCTTTGTAAATGATAGATTCTATACAAGTGATAATTATTAATAATAGGCATAAATATTCAAAGAAACAGTAAGACAGATCATAAAAATACATTTCTCCCATTTAACATCTGGATCTGAGATACAAGAGTGAGATCAGGAAAAGGCTGTCAGACTGAGTCCGTCTTAGGGAAAAGGCTAGTGTGCAGCAGTGGTCACAGTGCCAGGCATTTTCCATGCTCTTAACAAGTTATACCTCGTTTCATCCATTATTATTCTTTTCATTTTGTAGATAACAACCTGTTCAGGATGACCCAGTTAGTGAAAATCAGGCTGCCAGAATTCAAACTCCTAACTCCTACATGAAATTGCTTCTACAATAATAGGCAGAGGCAGTCCTGAGATAAGCATGAATAGAGGACCAAACACTACTTTCTTTTCAAAAAGCCCTTTTAATTGACTCCTTCTGTTAAAATATCCTTGAGTGCTTGGGAATCAGATGGAACCTGCTTACTTAGCAAACTTTTATATAAGAGGAGAAGGTAGGTGTGAGGCTAACTCTGTAGTAACAGGGATGAGAAGAGCTACCTTTGTTTTTCATGACTTGCTAATTTACTCTAGTACAGATAATTGAGTCAACGATTTTCATTTCCTGAACTTCTTTGAAACATCCCATGGGCTCTTTTCAAACAGAAAAGAGAATTCAATATTGAAAAATAAACTGTTCTTTCTCCTACTTACAGAGCAAAAGCCTAGAGTCTGGTTAGGGGGGAAATGACAATGGTGAAATCATGCTTACTGTTTGAACAGCTATCCCAATTAAAAAGTGCCCTGGGATTGGTATGTGTCTGGCCATCATACAGGCAGACAGAAAGAGCTCTGCTGGAAACGCCAGGAGGGCCATTTTGGCAAGCCCCCCTCCTGGAGCCAACTGATCAATAGGTAACTCGTCCCACTTTCAGAATACAGCAGGAATTAAAGACTCTGGAAAACAGCAACACCTCCTCACCAAGATCCCATTAACCTAAGCCACAGTGGTGCCAGCACCAGCAACTGAGGAGGCAGCCCTCCTGGGGGTGTATCAGCTATGGGCAGTGTGGTGGGAAGGGTTTGAATTGCTTTAGACACAATCTGGGGATCACTTCAGGAGCTGCCAGCACACCTTCTCTACTTTTCAGAGATCCTTTATATGGCTCAGTGGGTCATCAGGCACATTTCATACCCAGGTAGAAACTAAAAAGAACGGATGTATGAGGGAGCAATCGACTTCACAAAGAGACCAGCTCTACATCAAAGCTTAGTCCTCAGGGAAAGGGCTAAATTAAAAGCTTTCGAGTAAAACTAATATGTGAAAACTTGATTTAATAGAAGGTCAAAATTGAAAAAGAAAAAAAAAACCTGGGAAAACAAACGTTAAATACAGAGAAAGAGAAATAATGAGGGGCTAAAGGCCACTTACAAAAAAGTGATTGTAAATATAAGACATGACTCGGTAGCTACCTGACATTAAGAGATTAAACTTTGCATCCTTTCAGAATGCAGATGGAATGGCATTGCCCTGTGTCCATTCTCTGTCCTGTTCCTTTCCCCCTCCTCATTTCACATATTTGCAAACTAGAAGACCCACAGATTGCAACCTGCAATCAATCATGTCTGGCTCCACAGCTTTCAAAGGCAGTAGCTTCTACATTCACTTACTAAGTACATGAAGTATCCCAACACCACCTAACTTGAAAAATATTAAAACCATATAAGGCCAGGGTGGGGAGAGAGGAAGTCTATATTTCCAATAGTCCCTGGGAACATGGATCAATGAATATGTACTAAATTGATTGTGATTTGTCTGCTCTTCTCATACACATACCCCAAAATCCTCCCATTTGGCTAGGATAACATTTTGAAATACTAACCTGCAATTATTTTTTATCTCTGCATTTTTCCTTTTTTTGTTCCCTTAATTCAATTAAGCAACCAGATTGTGCTCTTTGCTCAAGATAAATAGGAAAAATAGAGAAAAGGAGTCAATACTCTTCCAATTAACTTTCAAAACCCAAGCTTTGGACTTCCTTATGTCCACAGAAGAGGTTTAAAGAAGAGGATTGTCATACAAAGACAAGGCATTAGCCAGAAACAAGAAGGGAGAGATTTCCCCCAGAAAAGAAGAGCAAGGGTTTCCTCCTGGAAAGGAGAGAAAAAGAGGGGGAGAGAGGGAGAGAGAGAGAGAAAAGGAGATAGAGGAAGAGAAAGAGGGAGGGAGAGAGAGAGAGAGAGAGAGAGAGAGAGAGAGAGAGAGAGAGAGAGAGAGAGAGAGAGAGAGAGATCTGTGAGTCTGCAGAACGCAAAAGAACTTGGCTCTCCTTGCCAACAGAACCCATAGGGGAAGCAGCAAAGACCCCAAGGAAACAGCTGTGTGCAGTAGTGAGGCAGACAGGACCACAGGCAGCATTGCAAAGGATTCTGGAGGTGCAAGTGAAATTCTGGACTGACAAGTTCTCATACAAGGATGGCAAACATCAGTGAGCTGTGTGAGGAACTGCCAAGGATCCCAGCATCTTGCCCTGCCCAACCCTCTGTGGTTGTTCAGCACTATAGCAGACAATGGAGGACTCTCTCTTTCTCTAGCCTGAAGTGAAGCTCTACTCTCATCCCTCCCTGATGAGACACTTTGCCGGATGTCTACAAATCTGTCCTAACTCTGGGGTTGAATCTTCAGGAAACAAAAACCAGGAAAAGACAATGGCATGTAACACTGTAATAGTTGTTGGCCTGCTACATCCATCCCCTGAGACAATAAGCACAAAGAAACACATTATCCTTTAGACTTGTTGGAAGGAAAAATGGACAATACAAGAGGAATAAAAGATATAGTATATATCTGAACATTATCTCAGCTATATTCTTTCCTAAATAAATATTTTGTCTTTACAAATAAAATGTGCTTTTAATAAATGCTATTCCTGCCAGCTCCAGTGCTCACAGCCCTCCAACTCCTACATCGTCGGCATTTGGGGTAAAGCGATGTCTGCCTCAGGTTCCCTAAGGGTCAGGTAGGTTAGCCAAATGTGGGAAATTTCTCTCCTTTTGTGTGTGTAGGGGTGGGGGTGGGGGGTGGGGAGCCAGGTGAAACCCCCTTTTGGAGACTTTTCTCACTGTCAGCACTAATTCCACAGAACAGAGAGCTCAGCCATAGGTAAGGGAAGCCTTGCCCCTACATAACCCTCTCATGGATCCAGAAAAATCCTAGAGCTGAGCATCTGTATTTGGCAAAAAGCCTGGTCAGGTTAGTCAGGGAAAGTGGGATCAATACAAGTCATCATCTTCCCCCAGCTTCCACCTTAGTCTCTATAATGAGGTAGAATGGCAACTGATGAATGAAGTAAGTCCTCCCTTATCTGCTTACCATCCCACGAAGGAAGCCAGAGGTCCCTGTAGGAAGTAGTCCCCTTGGGAACTTTTGGAATCTCACTGGGTGTCAGGAAAGTAAATTCCTGAATGATGAGGATTCCTGTAGTATATTTCAATCTTTCATTGTTTTAAACATGTTCATTTCTTCATGGTTTTACAAAAATAACAATTTCAGGGCAAAAAAAAATATCTCTATCATCATTTAAAAAAAATCATCTTCTCCAAGTTCTCTTATAATAAATTCTATGCAATTAAAAATGTGGTTAACATTAAATTAATCCACTATGGAGTTCAAAAGGGCTAAACATCAGAATGCTAAATGTGCTAGCTCAGAATTTTGGTTATTATTATTAATTTGCATGATTAAAAAGTGTTTTTAAGTGATAGCACTCAGACTACCAGATAATTTCAAACCAACACTTTAAAGTAAAAAAACATCTGATTTGGAGTTAAAACTTAAAGGAGAAAAGGAAGGAAAATCTTTTTTACACACTCTTCAACCTCCTCTCCCCAAGCTTCTATTTTAATTGCAAACACTGCTGTGAGATCTATCAATTTCAGACTTTCTTTCTCAACCAAAAACACTTTCAGGCTAAAGTAAAGTTAACTCAAGAGAGCTAGGTGAGGGGAAGGTTAAAAAGATTTCCTCTAATATTAAGAGTCATGTTGAAGACATCCTTTCAAAAGTAACTCCTACTCTAAACTTATTTGTATCAATCAGTGGAAATAATGTTTTGACTCTGAAGTTCCATTGGCAAAATGCTTCCTTGCATGTAATCTTGGTTGTATGTATACATACCCGCCTTATACCGACAAGGATGTGAAACATTCAGCCAAAGTTCAAGCAATACCACAAAATAAAATAAAACCAAATTTCAAAATAGGAATAAATTAGTGGAGTAAAAGAAGCATACAAGTAATAAACGTAAAATAAACCCATGAATGAGATTAGTGGGTGGGAGGAAAGGAGGGAGGAAGGGAGAGAGAGGGAGAAAGAGAGAGAGAGGGAGGGAGGGAGGGAGGAGGGAGGGAGGGAGGGAGGGAAGGAGGGCAAGCACGTCTAAAGGCTATTTATTTTTCAGAGGTGAGCCAAAAATTGGGAATTATATCAGTCATACCACAAAGGAAAACATAAACAATTACCTGCTTCTCAGCATCCCTAACATAAAAACAGCAATTCCTTAGAAGAAGTGCAAGTCCTCCTAATATAAAGAACAAGGAGATGTTTTTCACATGCCTCTGAGAGGTTGTAAACTGTATGAGGTAGTAAACAGCACTCTCCAAAGCAGCCTTACAGTAAATACAACAATGGGTTTCATAGGGCTATTTTTTTTTCAACACCCTCCAAGTAGCCAAGTGATGCAATGTCAAAAGCACAATTTGGCAAAAGCAACTGTACAGGGGAGACCAAAAGTGGAGTGAAATTCCAGTTCTCTGCATACCTAGCATGAACCAAAAATCAAATTTTGAAACATTGCAAATCCTTCAGGCAAATCTGTGTATATACTCTTTCCTTCAGCCAAGCTTTCCATGGGTATTGAGCAATGGCGAGCCCTAGTTCCACTTTTTCAAGTACCTAGGTGGTTATTATTCTAGGTTCCAGGCTAAGTGCAGCTCCCTAATCTTTAAGAGCCCACCAAGCTGGAGGTCAAGTTGTCATCTTCTTACAGAGGTGACCAAAGAGGACTTGAGTCAAAGGCAAAGCAACTTCTGCACAGAGGTGGTCGAGGCAGTGCTCAGTGCCTCCCTCAAGCAGCGCTGCTTAAAACTACCTGTGTTTTAACCAGCGGCATTGGAGTCCCTGTAGGCACCATAACCAACTCACCCTAGAACAAAATTAAACAGCCACCTTCACTTGTTAGCTTAGATAACAAAATCCACTGCTTATCTACAAGAACCAAGAAAAAGACACATTTCATACAAAAATTCTTAGTGGACATTGGGATCACAATATTCACAACTCACTGCAGTGAATTTGCCAGAAATCCTAATTACATTAAGGATCACCTTAGACATCAGTCCTCCAGGATGCCTGCTCTGAGTCCCAGTGACAGGAACAATCTTATGTGTTCAAACAGCACCTGTACCTACTATATCACGGCATTTATTACCCTGTACGTTAACTGCCCACATATTCCTTGTGTCAGTTAGGGTGCATTCTACCTCGTTTCTTTTTCTCACATAACAATAATTTTGAGATAAGAGACTCCTGGTGCTGATTCAGTTAACTGGTGTCTGGGATTCTCCTGGCCTTTCCCTCATAGTCACCAGCTACCTGTTAATGATACTTGTCCCCATTTAAGACAGGAAAAGGAGGGTGGGGGGAGGTGGGAAGAGAATGGGTGATGCCATCGGTGTAGTTCTCATTTACCAGGTCAACAAAAATTTTTCCTAGTTAGAAACCCTCCCAGGCCAGAACGGAGTCACTGATCAGCCTGAGCTTTGGGAGAGGCCAGGCTGGGAAAATAGGGGATGGAATGCCCATGAAGCATAAAGCCTAGACTGAGTCTCGGCCTTGCACTGATTGTGATACACCTCCTGGGTCTGGGCACATGTGGGACAAGGAGGAAGTACAAAATAGATGTTAGGTATGGAACTAAAAGACTTAGCATGTTTCTCTAGTCTGAATTAGATTTAAGCTTCTTGAAGACTGAGATTGGATCTGTCTCACTGTTTTATTCCCCAGTCTTCTGGACCAGTGTCTGGCTCATCGCAAGTACTCAGTAACCAAATGCTGAGTGGATAAAGAAAAGAAGAAGAAATGAGTGAAAAAAATGAATGAAATATTGACAGCCCAGCTGTCCAGCACCATAGTTCACACTTACATAAGGATACAACATACATTTTGAACACACTTGCATTCTGAGATAAAAAATATATATTCTAGTCCAGTCTAGTTCTACTTTGGATGTTCAATAAATGCTGATGATATTGATAACAATGGTCTAAGTCTCTATAAGACACTTTCCTGTGGAAAATCACAGTGCTGACATCAAAATATAGTAAATATGTTAAAGTTGGTACATTATTTTCATTGACTCCATCAAAACACAAAGGCTTGTCCATTAAACATGGCACTAAAGGAAACTTGTTTCTCTAAATTCCAAAAGGAACAGTGGTCAGTAAGGTTTGTGTACCCAGTCTTTGCAAACTTAATATTCTAAATAAATTACTTGGGGAAACTCCAAACAGAAGGATTATTATTTGTCTGAAAAGAGAAAAAAAAAAAAAAAGAAAGAAAGTGTGACTATGAGCCACATAATTTGCAGAAGCAATCAATGAAATGCAAGCTTTATATTGGATTTAAACAAGAGCTCGCATAGAAGTTAAAGGAGTGTTCTTTATGGATTTAATTAAAATGCTGCATATGAGACCTTTCTAATCTTACTGTGCTGCAACTGTATTAAGACACTCACATCAAAATATTTACATTTAAATATTTTATAATGCCACACTTTAAAATATTAATGATGCCACAAGTGATCTGTGACATTTCTACAGCCTTTCCTATAATAAGTTTGCAAAACAAAACAAAACAAAATCAGAGTCTGTGCTGTCCCTAGTCAGCTATTTAAAATTCAGCTTAGCAAACACACCAGCTTGTCCATTTCTATAGTTCTAATGAAAACTTCTCCAAGAACTTGACTTCTTGCTATTCTAATTTGTCCTTATTCTGGTCTAGATATTGGCACTAAAGGGAAGAAAAGGGACTGTTCCGGTGTCATTAAGTGTCATGGCTGAACTTAAATACACACCTTTTCAGAGAGAGATTTATTGAAAGTGTCATTTAAAAGGTGAGAAAGACACTTGTAAAACATAACTAGTGAACAAGTCCATGTTATTTTGTGTGTTTTACAGTGAAGAGATCATTACAGAGACCTAAGTGAAAACGATAATGTTGTATAATGATGCATTTGTACGTGACATAGCCTTTGTAACCGTAAGATTCATTCCTTAATATTGCCTCCTTAAAAGCATCAGAGAACTGTTCTCTTTCCATAGCCATGGCCATATTCTTTTCCCTTCTTTTTTCTTTCTTGCTCTTCACTAAACAAAAAAAGGCGACTCAGGAAGCTGTGATTCAAACTCTCATCTCTAAAAGCAAGCCAAGCACAAGGTTGCTGCAATAATAAATATGGTACAAATAATATATTTTGGCAGCATCACCTTGGAATACAAATGGTGATTATTCCATTATTTGTTCCTCAAAGAAAGCTAATTATTAGAGCTAATCATAAAGAAAGCTAATGATTAAAGGAAAGGTAGCCAGGTAACAGAGACTCTTCAAAATCTGCCAACTCCTGCATAAATTTGCCAAGAGATTTCAGATGCATCTGGCTACCAACATTCTCTACTGCAAAAAGAAAACAAACAAACAAACAAACAAACAAAAGCACCATAACATTTGCACAGTTTTTTTGAGATATTTAAAACATATTACTTTGCCTTCACATATAGTTGGTTATAGAGGGTTAAAATAGTGACAGTCCTGGATTTGGGGTTAAGATAAGAAACAGACAGCTATGTGCTGCTATGAATTCCTTTCAGCAGGGGACTTTCTAACATGCAAATAAAGACCATGTAAAATAATAATGACCCACTCAGCGGTATAAAATGTAACTACAGTCTTTTCTGGACAGTTTGTACTGGTGATGCCTTTCTGATCTTTCAGAGTCAGTCATTGAACGCTGTTTATAATGGAACTCACTTATTAACCTTTCTGATGCTTCAGTCTACAGACTGTAGGTTTTCTTTCTCTCGCTCTCTCCTTTAAGAGTATAAGTTTCTTAAAGATAATTTCTCTTTCTCCTCTCAGAAATCAAACTATTGTCATACAGCTAACTACCCTGATGATACCAGAGGATGGCATGTACATATTCCTTCTTGTAGAAGAAAATACCTATTATATTACTTTAAAATAGATTTAATCCATCTTTATTAGTAGTAGGATTCTAAATTTTTTCCTAAACATATACATTATTCAAAAAATCAGAAAAATAGGTTTGACTTTTTTAAATCATGTAATCTAAAATCGTAATATAAAGGTTAGACACACCAAGAAAATAAACATGTTATTTCACCCCTATTCCAGGTTTATTTATTGAGTCTTAACAATAGATGATATTATATAGGTCATGCATGACTTTCTTCTCTATATTTCAGAAATTTTCATTCGAAAGCCCAATGTCCCAGAGCAATCATCCTCCAAGCACAAAAGCAGATTGCCTGAAATCACTGGACAAGTTAGCTGGATCAGTTTGAATGTTTCTAGACAGATGAATGACATTTAACTTAGCTTTAGATCTGAGGACCCAAATTTAATGAATAAAAAGCCTTTAAGACAACAGGCATTTCATTCTTTTCCCTTTACCCCAAAGCAATTTAATTCAAAAAGTATTTAACAAGAACATACAATTATAAATGCTGTGGAAAACCTTAGCAAAATAGAAGATAGCTTCCTATCATCAGGCAACTTATACTAGAGTTGTGTGGAGAAAACATGCATATTCATGTAATTGACAAATAAAATAACGTAATGTGGTAGACAGAATTCTAAGATGGCCCCCATAATTTCCAACTCCTCTTGTTACATTGCATAATGTATGTTGACAAAAGGAATTTTGCAGGTGTAGTTAAGGTGACTGATCAGTTGATCTTAAGAGAAAAACATTACCGGGCCGGCCGAGTGGCGCGGTTGTTAAGCTCTAGCTTGGGAAGCCAGCGGCCCCGGTTCGGGTCCCACATATGAGGGCCAGTGACACTGCCCTCAAAAAACAAAACAAAACAAAAAGATAAAAACATTATCTTGGCACAATGATGATACCAACATGGGCGAGTGAAGCAATGTCTTCCACAACTGGACTGAAGAACAACAAAAAAAGGACAGCAACTTGTCTGTTCCTCTTCTTTGGTTCCCCAATGCTGTTCCCCTCCCCCAATTCCCTAATAAAATCTTTAAAAATAAAAACAAAAAAACAAAAAACATTATCTTGGTGAACCTAATGTAATCACACGAGCCCTTTAAAAGCAAAAAAAGAGTTTTCTCCAGCTCCAGAAGGATTTTCTCCAGCTAATCCTTCAAAGAGTAAGAAGGATGTGACATTCCATGGCTGGCTTGGAGATGGACAAGGCCTTGTATTAAGGAATACAAGCAGCTTCTGGAAGCCGAGAGAGGCCTCCAGCTGTCAGCCAAAAAAGGAAACAGAAACCTCAGTCCTACAACCCCAAGGAACTGAACTCTGCCAACAAGTAGAATGAGCTCGGAAGTAGCTTCTTCACTGGAGATGCCAGATAAGAGCTCAGAATAGTTGACACCTGATTTCAACTTTGTAAAAACCCTAAGCAGAGAATCCAGCAGAGCCCCTCTGCACCTCTGACCTATAGAACTATTAGATAATAAATGGATGTCATTTTAAACCTATAAATTTATCATTATTTGTTAGAAAGCAATAGAAAGCTAATATAATCATATATAATTAGTGTCAAGTAAATAACAGGGATGAGGAAGTATATGAAAACTTAACGAAGGAAAAGATTAATTTGGCTGAAATGGATAGTCCCTCCTGGTTTCCTGCAATATCATGCTTATTCCTACCCCTGGAACCTTTACACATTCTATCCTTCCTGCCTCTAATAGCCTACACCTTCTCTAATAACACTTCATCAGCACAAGACCCACCTCTTCATTGAAGCCTTCTCTGACATCTCACCTATAATGCTCTCTCATCAGTGAACTACTGTTCAATTCATACATATTTCTGAAAACTTTTCCATTGACTTGTTTCATGTTTTTTCTTCTCTCAATACCCAAGCTTATAAGCTCGATTCTCTTTTTTGTATCTCAAAATAATTAAATAAATTATTATGAAGTGTGTGATTAATTAAAAATATGCCCTGGCTGCTCTGTAGAGAAAGTCTTGAATAAAATTCATGGAGTTTTATATTCATCTCACCTAAACCAAATTAAGGCTATTTCTTTGTTACCCATCAGGCTCATTAATAAACACCTAAGTTTGCCTCCTTCTGAACCACAGTTTTAAAATAACATTGCACAATTGGCTTTACATGTTCTGTGTTGACCACATATTAAATTTCACAGAAGATCCAGGATAGTAAAATGGCCTTGCTGTAAAAACCTGCATACTCAGTTGATTCACATCAAGAGTTGATTGAACTCTACCATGATGCTAGTCTTAGCATTACTAAAATTTCTTTAGAAATTATTTCAGTGGCCTCACCTAGTTCTCAGAATGTAAAGGCATTATGTAGAAACATTGTCTTTTGTTTTGTTGATATGCTGCTGATGATTGAGCAACAATCAGTTTATTTGTGGTCATCTGAAACCATTGTCTAAGGCTGGAATTCCTTTTACCTCTCTCTTTGTGGTGGTCTTTCCTCAAATGATTGAATGTTTTTGTTTTCCCCTTTTAAGTTCTTCACAAGATAAATGTCTGATGAAAAACAATTGTCTACCAAAAAAATGGTGTTGCTAAAAAGCAGAAACATTTGAAAGCAACAATTAATATTCTTCCCCAAATCTTCAGAAATTTAGATTTATCAATACCAACACTCTTGCAAATGTATTCATGCCTTGGAAAGACTTCTGCTTATTTCCCAAAAAGCCTTTTTAAAGCACTTTTTTCCCTACCCTCCACCACCCATTCCAGAAAGTTAATGTTACTTTTAAAAAGTTTACAGTAGTTGCCATATTCATAAAGATAAATCACTAAGGACCATAAGAAATACACGACTTCAATGTCATTTTTACAGTAGGAAGCCATGGATCATAGTCAGAAGATTTAGGTTTCAGTTCAGTTCTCCCACTTATATACAGTGCAACCTTTTCTGCTTCTTGATTCCCAAATATCACATCTATAAAATGGAGGTAAACATACCTACTCAGAAAAGGTCATGAGATGAGAGAATCAAATTACACCAAATACATTACATTTACTTTAAAAACAGCAAAATGCTTTATGAATTCAAGGCATTTAATTATTGGTAAATTGAGATTATAAATTATATATTATATGTATAAATAACAAGGTCTCAAAAATCTTATATTTTCTCAAAGTTTCAGCAAAAACTTATTTCAATTCAATAAACATTTATTGACTAACTAAATGTAAAATATCTAACTCAACATGATTAGCTTAATACAAAAATTTACATCTAAAATCCAAAATAAAATGAAACCTAAAAAAAATCTACTATAATTCATATAAAATATATAAAACCTATAATCAATTATTATGCATACTAATTAGCATTCAGCCATTAGGATAGGTGCTTCACAATCATTATGTCATTTAATCCTCACAACAACCAAAAAGTGATTTTCCTAGGCCTGATACTCAGCATTTAATTTTAGGGATCTACTAAGATCATTGTTTCTGTCTATTCCTTGGATATTGATAACACTCTTTTTCCCTTTACTCCTGCCCTGCTTAACATTTAGTTTGCATCATCCAGAAATACATAAAGCCAGATACCCTGAGTTCTTACTAATATCATCACTCTGAGCCATGTTCATATTGTGAATCCACTTGAAAATTAGTCATGTAAAAACTCTCTAAATAAAGATTTAGTTCCTGGTTCCTAAAAGACTCAGAACATACAAAAAAAAAATTACTATAAAGGAAATTTTCTATACAAGATTTTGCAAATAATAAAGAGAAATTTCCATCTGTGTAAATGACAAATAATTAGCCTTTTAGTGAGGACTATTATGCTCTTCCATCTGGCAAGCTTTTCATTTTTGTTTTTTAAATTGAACTAAAAGACCATTGGGCAAGATTTTGTTTATTTCTTTATTCTATTATTCTAGGTTTTATTCAGTGTATTCTTGAGAGTATCATGCAAAATGACATTTTTGCCTTTTAATCTTTGCTAAATATTGAAATTGGACAATCAAAATGGCTAAAGCTATTTCTCCCTCTGATCCTCCCCAAACTATTATTCTGTATCAGCCTAGCTTCCTCATTTTTTAAGATATGCAAAACCTAATTCAAACTGCTTAAATAAAGAGGATTTACTGACTCATGTAACTGGAAAGTTGAGAAAAATGGAAAGACTTCAGTGTTGGTCTGATTTAGCAGCTCAGCAATGCTATAGAGAACCTGGTTTCTTTTCCTCTTCCCTTTGCCTTTTATATAATCAGCACCATCCAATGTCTTTTTTCTCTGGTGTGACAAAAAAATGCCCTGCATTGTTTCCACATAGTCAAATCACACTGTCCAGAAAAGAAGGAAAATACTAATCAATTCTCTGCAAACTTCCCTTTACATCTCATAGCCTAAATTAGGTCATGACCTTTCCTAAGCCATTAGAGAAAGAACTCACTGATTGGCTTAGACTTTTCTTCTCTGAACCCAGGAAAAAAGAGGATGTGATTAGCCCATTAGTGTTAAAAGAATTAGGATTCATCCCTAGAATTGTTAGTATAGTCATTCTCACTCCTTCTCGTCCTACCCTTAACTGCATGGCTACCACAAAATGAGAGAGAGAAAGATGGGATGGTGAGGACACAACCACAATATCTACTACACAATCTTGTTTGGTCAGACAGTCCTTCCCCACATTTCAACAAATTGTTATTGTCTACATCATTTCTTAATCCACAGATGTTCCAGGACTGTCCTTTCTAGCAACCCCTCTCCCAGAATCCACCCTCATGTTCCATGCAGTAGACTGGAAAAGCAGTCTTAAAACTGCATCAAAGTTAAAGAAAGAAAATTTAATATACTGGTTTATTAAAATACAGATTCCTGGGCCCATCCACTGGCAAGTTATAACACAGGCATTCCAAAAGGGGGACACAAGTATGAGAGAAGTAAAACAAGCAGCTTCACGTTTCTGAGCACAATGGTTTTTCAGGACTCAGTGGGGACATTTTCCTCAGTGGCAGGCACCTGGGCACCAGGGTGTAATCCCCCTTCCTCCTAAGCTAATAGTAACATTCATCCACGAGGTGGAAGGCTACCAGCAATGTGCTCAGTGGAGGACTGTGACACTAACAATTTTAACCCTTTTGCTGTGACAGTTGGATATATCCAAATGAATATTTCCATCTGATGACTGCAGATGGAAACTTCCAAAAAGGAAGCTTAGGAAAACAGATGTACATTTTTCTATTTTTTTGTGTTTTTCAAGAATGAATAACACTTGGAAATTTTATACATAAAAATAAGGTCATTTAGGGCTGGCCAAATGGTTCAGTTGGTGAGAGTGCAAGCTCTGAACAGCAGGACTGTCGGTTTGATTCCCACATGTGCCAGTAGGCTGTGCCCTCTACAGCTAAGATGTGAACTACAGCTAAGATGTGGAAAACAGCTGGACCTGGAGCTGGGATGCCATCAGTGGCCAGTGATGGTGCAGGCTACAGCCCCTGCTGCGATGGGCTGCTTTGAGCTACCGTGAGTGGCCGGCAGCCAACATGGGCAGCCGGCAAAAGCTGCGGTGAGCTGCCATGAACTGCTGTGAATAGCTGTCCAATGGCCAGCGACTGACTGCCTCAGCCAGGAAGAGCACAATGATCATAATACCAACATGGGCCAGTGAGTGACATCCTCCACAACTAGACTGAAGAACAAAAGGACAATTTGGCTGTCCCCCTTCCCCAATTCCCCAACACTGTTCCCCTCCCCCAATTCCCCAATAAAATCTTTATATATATATATATATATATATATATATATATATATAGTCATTTATATACAAAGCAACTCAAATTGTTATTATTAAATACATAAAACAGTTAAAATACCAACTTTTTGGGTTTTTGTGGATTTCTGACACATTTCGAAAAAAACCTTAAAATCAATTAATGCAGTGAAAGAGTTAACATTAATTAGTATAGCTAAATACTTTGGCTCAATGGATTTGTTTTTCCAGAAGAGGACAAATTATTAGTGCTATGTACCTAAAATGTATTTTTCCACCTAAAATAAAGACTATAAAAAAAAAAACCAACCTTACACTGAAAACAAAAGACCTCTAAAGGAAGAAAACAAAGCTAATGCCTATTTGAGTGCAGAATATGGTTTAGTTCAAGCAATCCACTTTGAAAAAAGGAAATCATCAAGATAAGCCATCTGTGCACAAACCATGAGAGATATTCAACTAAATTTTCTTTTATCTTTGTTTATGTGACAACTCTTATTATAATTTTTAAATGGACTTCCATATTCTGAACCCTGAATTAGAAATGATATATGTAGCAAAGTTTCATCAAATTCATCAGTCAGAAAAGTAAAGCTTTTTAAATCTCCTTTAAACATGGTTTGTTTGTCTAGTAAACAAAATACATTGTCAAATTTAAACTCAAAGAAAGCTTAATTAATTTAAATGCCACCTTGATTACCTCTACTATTGATCCAGTATGAAAGAATTTACTAACATGCTGAAACAGTTGAATGCCAGTGTCTTTCCTTTTTCCTTATTTAGCACACAATAAAAATCACAGAATGAGGTAAGAATCCTGGTTCTATGTTCCAAGTTGAAAAATTTCTTACATTTCTCAGTTGTTATTACTGGATAAAAATATGAAGGCTTGGTCACTCTCATTTACAAATTTTACCAATAAAAATAAATACGTCTTTGAAGAAGAAATTATTTTCACACTCAAGATATTTTTCCCTATATCTTCCCTGAGACAGGAAAAAGAAAAGTCTCACAGAAAAGAGGCCACAACTTAGAAGTTTTAGTGTAGTTTCTCTGTAGACAAACCTCTTTCTTACCTAAAGAAATTATGCTTTAAGTGAAAAAATGCTTTCTAAGAGTGAATTTTGCTAAATAGTGCAAAGATCATAGATTTAGTAAATTTTTCTTCTAATTATGATAGAAGACTGATAACAGAAGACATTGAGGTGATTACAGCTCTTTCAATTACTATTAGCACTTAGGTAAACATCCTTCTTGAGAAAATGAAGAAACAAAATGTTTTCATTTCAGAAATGAAGGTGTTTGTTTTCAAATTACTATAAATAATGGTTGATATTTCAAATAATCTGGTTGCTTATCTGAGCTAGAGTCTAGAGGTCTAGAACAGCTTCCAAGTGAAGTGCACTCACCAGAGGACCAGAGTAGACCATACCCCAAGGTTTATAAAGAGATCACGTACAGGCAGTCTGGTTTAGGCATCAGAACATGAGAACCAGGTGCAGAGTCAGGGCCAAGTGGCAGCTGGAAACGTTACACCACAATAGGAGGTATGGATGGAGAGAGGAAATAGCAAGAGTTTGGGATGGAATGTTTCCCTAAGCTGCTCTGCATACTTGGATGACCTAGCAGCACCTGAGACTTCCAATAGTGGGTAGGAAGAGTCTGTTAAAATTGACAAGTCGCCTCAGACACACATGACAAGTTCACAGAACTCGCTGCTCAGTTCAATCTGAGATTTTTTTTTTTTAATCATCTGCATCCATGCCTATGGCAACTTTGTTATCACAAAAAGTTGAACATACTTGTCAGAATTATCTGTAATTTTCTCTAAACAATAAGGTTTGAGGGGCTTCCAGTTAAGATGGCAGAGTAGATAAACACTGTGTTTGCCTTCTTTCATGATCACAACAAAATAAGAACTATAAATTACCGAACAACCAACAGTGAAAACCACCTGAACTCTATAGCTGAACAGAAGTACTATAACTTCTGTCATATGGAAGAAACTACCTCGAGATTGTTAAGAGGGTCAGAGGTGGAGAACAGGCTGGTTCCATGCCCACATGTGGTGGTTAAAAATCAGAAAGGATACCTCAGCTGCAGAGGTGCACCCTGAGGAACAAGGGGTCCCAGCTCCACATGAGGCTCCCCAGCCAGGGTTCCAGTGCTAGGAAGAGAAGTCTCCACAATTTCTGGCTGTGAAAACCACTGAAGATTATGGCCGAGTGAGGTGAAGGGTGGCTGCAGTCCCAAGCATTCCTCTTGAAAGGCCTGTGCATGGACTTATTCGCTGACAGACTCACTCATTCTGAGCTCCAGCACTGGAAACAAGCTTGAAAGGCTCCAGGCACATAGAGGGGGAAATGAACTGTCTGGCTGTAGTGCAAGGGCTAGAAGGGCAGCATTCTCCCACATAGAAGTACTAGCACAAGCCACTGTTCCTCTGTGTAGACACAGGTGGGGGCAATACCTGAGTCACCAACAGTCTGGCTGTTTGGCCCACACTGGTTCCCTGAGACCTCACCCCACGTAACTTGTAGGCCAGACCAAGCCGCTACCAATAGTCAATCTTGGCTAATGCTGTGGACATTCTTAAAACCTCCCAAATGTTCACAAAACTCAAACAAACAGCATCTGGCTTTGGCATGACCCATATTTCTGGCTAAGCAGCCAAGTCCAGCACTAGTGGCAGCCTACCTCAGTTTGCAGCTGAGCCTCTCGCAGGCACTTCCAAACCCAGCACAAGTGGTAGCCATCTGCAGATCACTTTGTAGCACATATCAAGTAGCCCCAGGCAGGACACAGGCAGCAGCTGACCTTGGCCTGCACCAGAGACCCTCACAAAGAGCCCCAGAATCAATATAACCAGTGGCCAGCTTCAGACCACAGCAGGGCACCACCTGGCTGTGTCCATAAAAAACACAACGAAAGGGAAGGCTGGCCAGATACAAAAGCTCTGCTAAAGCAAACAATGCTCCATAGGGTCAGCCCTTTCACAAAAGCTTCTCTACTGTAGTCACAGCCAGTCGTCACAACGAATCAGCCTGAGTATCAATCCCTCTCATTGACATGCAAACAGAAACAACGAAAGCTCAACTATAAGAGAAGGGCACACACAACGCACACAAGGAACACACATGGAGCACGTGGCTCAAGTGACCAAGGACACTGCACCACAACCCCACAGAATATCTATAACATAAGGCCACTATACCAAGACTGGGGGACATAGCAGCTCTACCAAATACATGAAAACAAAAATTAGAGGCAGCAGAAATAGGAAGACAAAGAAACATTTCCGACATAAAAGAACAGAACAAAGCACCAGAAAAAGAACTAAACAAAATGAAGACACAGTCTATCAGATGCTGAGTTCAAAGCACTGGTTATAAGGATGCTCAATGATCTCAGGGAGAACTTCAACAGGAGATAGAAAATATAAAAATGTAGATAAAAAAAATAAAAAAGAACCAGTCAGAAATTAAGAATACAATAACTGAAATAAACAATACTTTAGAGGGTGTTAACAGCAGATTAGATGAAGCAGAGGAGTGACTCACCAATTTAGAAGATAAGGTAGAATAAAACAGTCAAACAGAGCAGCAAAAAGAAGAAAGATTTAAAAAAAAAAAAGATAGTTTAAGGGGCCTCTGGGACAACATCAAGTGTATCAACATTTGCATTATAGGGGTACCAAAAGGAGAATAGAGAGAGCAAGGATTGAAAACCTATTTGAAGAAATAATGACTGAAAACTCCCCTAACCTGACAAAGAAAATAAATATACAATCCCAAGAAGCACAGAGTCCCAAACAAGATGAACCCAAAAGGCCAACACCAAGACACATCGTAATTAAAATGCCAAAAGTTAAAGACAAAGAAAGAATATTAAAAGCATCAAGAGAAAAGCAGTTAGTTAACTACAAGGGAGTTCCCATTAGACTGTCAGCTGATTTCTCAACAAATATTTTGCAGACCAAAAGGGATTGGCAGGAAATATTCAAAGTGAAGAAAAGTTAGGAACTACAACCAAGATTAAACTACCCAGCAAAGTTATCATTTAGAACTGAAGGACAGATAAAGAGCTTCCCAGACAAGAAAAAGCTACAGGAGTTCATCAACCCCAAACCAGATCTTAGAGAGACTTTTTGACACAAAAAAAATAAAAAATACAAATAATAAAATGACAATATCTACATATGTATCAACAAATACAATGTTCCAATCAAAAGATAAAGCAGTTGATCTTGAGTCACCAGCAATGGCATAGGCTGCAGACCCTGCTGCAGTGGGCTTCCATAAGCTACCATGAGTGGCTGCAGCCAGTGTGAGCAACCAGCAGCCAGTGTGAGCTGCCAAGAGCTGCGGTGAGTGGCTGTCCAGAGAGCGGCGACCAATCTGCCTCACCTGGGAAGAGTGCAATGATGATACCAACATGGGCCAGTGAAGCAATGTCCTCCACAACTAGACTGAAAAACAAAAGGACAGCAACTTGTATGTTCCCCTTCCCCGATGCCCCAACGCTGTTCTTATCCCCCATTTCCCAATATAATCTTTTTTTTTTTTTTTGATGGCAGTGTCATTGGCCCTCGTATGTGGGACCCGAACCGGGGCCGCTGGCTTCCCAAGCCAGTGCTTAACCACCACACCACTCGGCCAGCCCTCCAATAAAATCTTTAAAAAAAAAAAAAAAGATAGAGCAGTTGAATGGATAAGAAAACAAGACACATATGATGCCTGCAAGAGACTCATATCAAAAGATATACACAAACTTAAAGTAAAGGAACAGAAAAAGATATTTCATGAAAATGGAAACAAATAACAACAAAGAAAAGCTGGGTAGCAATGCTTATACCAGATAAAACAGATTTTAAAACAAAGGCTAGAGCCGACCGAGTGGCGTGGTGGTTAAGCGCTGGCTTGGGAAGCCAGCGGCCCCGGTTCAGGTCCCACATATGAGGGCCAGTGACACTGCCCTCAAAAAAAAAAAAAAAAAAGGCTATAACAAGAGACAAAAAAAAGGACCCAGTAATCACACTTCTGGATATCTATCTGAAGAAATCCAAAACACTACTTCAAGGAGACATGTGCATCAATATGTGCCTTGCAGCATCATTTACAGTAGTCAAGATATGGAGGCAACCTAGGTGTCCATTAATGGATGACTGGATAAAGAAGGTGCGGTACATTTATACAGTGGAATATTACTCAGCCATAAAGATGAAATACTGCTATTTGCGACAATATGAATGGATCTTGAGATTACCATGCTAAGCGAAATATGTCAGAAAAAGTTGAGAACCATGATTTCACTCATATGTAGGATACAAAACTGAAAGGAACAAATGAACAAGACAAACAAAAACTCACAGACATAGACAACAGTTTAGTGGTTACCAGAGGGCAAGTGGGAGGGGGAAGGTAGAAGAGGGTAAAGAGGGTCAAATATTGAGTTGTCAGAAAAGTCATGACACATTTTTGCAATGAAAAACAGAAAAAATACGTCATAACTTTTCTGACAACCCAATATATGGCAATGGAAGGAGGTTTGACTTTGGATGGTGAACACATAATGCAATATATAGATGATGTGTTAAAGAACTGTACGCAGCCAAGTGGCTCAGTTGGTTAAGAGCCTGCTCAAGAGTGCAAGCTCTGAGCAACAGGGCCACCAGTTTGATTCCCACATGGGCCAGTGAGCTGCTCCCGAGCTGAGCTGCCTCTGAGCTGCCAACAGGTGGTAGAACGGCTCAGCTGTTGAGAGCACATGCTCCTAACAACAAGGTTGCTTCTTTGATGGTGGGCCAGGCCCTCCTGCAACTAAAGACTGAACTCAGCACCTTGAGCTGAGTGGCAGCGAGCTGCCAATGGGTGGCCAGATGGCAACTGGACTTGGGAGCTGAGCTAGCTATACCCTCCACAACTAAGATTGAAGGACAACAACTTGGTTGTTCCCCATCTCCAATTCCTCAATACTGTTCCCCTCCCCCAATTCCCCAATAAAATCTTTAAAAAAGAATTGTACACTTTAAACCTATATATTTTATTAACAAATATCACTCCAATAAATTTAATTTTAAAAAGACATTAAAAAATAAATAAAGAACAAAATAAATGAACAAAACAGAAACAAGCTCATAAATACAGAGAGGATTCTCATGATTGCCAAATGGGAAAGGGTTCAGGGGAGGGTGAAAAGGAGGAAGGGATTAAGAAGTATAAATTGGTAGTCACAAAATAGTGATGGGGATGTAAAGTACAGCATAAGAAATATAGTCAATTATATTGTAATAACTATGCATGGTGTTTGAGTATTAGATTTCTCAGGGTGATCACTTCATAAGTTATGTATATGTCTAATCACTATGTCATATACTTGAAACTAATATTAGATGTCAACTCTAATTGAAAATTAAAAATTACTTCTTAAAAAATAACAAGGCTTGATTGTCAAATATATGCAAAATATTTTTTTCAAAAGTCCAAATGGGAAAATAGTGGACTTCCTCAAGTCTTCCTTGTGAGATCAGGAAAAGCGCCTTTCTTTCCCAGGAAATGAGTGGCTAACCCAACTTTTTATATGAGACCCATATACAAGCATCTGTTTCTAAATTTGTAAGTAGGATTGGGACTCCACTAACTATCACAGACTTCTCTTTCAACTTTTCATTTTTGCCACAAGATTCCATGAGGTAGTCAGGACAATCGAAGGGTACTGCATAGGCCATGTGGACACATGCTCCTGCTCACCTCATTGCATTCTAAGAACATCGGCCAGTGAAATACGAGTTTGTAAGCCATAGGGAAAAGGTTTGAAAACCAAGCCTGTGGGTGTCAAAGGACTAGACTGAAAATCTCCACACTAATACTTCTCTTCTGAATTTTCCAAGCAAATGGTTAAAAGTAACTACTCATCTACAACACATAACCATATACAGGTAAATAGCAATGACAATGTCCCCTAACCAAAAGGCAAATTCTGCTATCAGGGTTCATGGATCCTCCATAAATTAGGCTAATCAAATTTCCACAATTGAAAGCCACTCATACAGCTATGGTTTATCTTTTATAGTTTTCCCACAGCTTCCGGTAAAAATGACTTTTTTTTTTTATCTGTTTTTTTGGATGGACCCAACTCTTTTCTTCAAGCCCAAGTAGGTAAGTAACAAAATAGTTAGTTGATCATCATGTCTTTTAAAAAAACCAAAAACCATAGTATTTATTAAAACAAATAGCTTTTTTCAAGTTTCGAACCAAACACCTTAAAAAAAAACATGGCAAGTCTAGGGCTGGCCGAGTGGCTCAGTTGGTTAAGAGCTCGCTCAAGAGTGCAAGCTGAGCTCTGAGCAACAGTAGTTCGATGCCCAGCTTGAGCTGAGCTGCCGCTGAGCTGCCAACAGGTGGCAGGATAGCTCAGCTTAAAAAAACAAAAAACAAAAAAAACATGGCAAGTCTGATGATGACATTCTCTTTGAAATATGGACAAGCTTTGAAATGGAACAAAAACTGATAACGCACATTTCATCCAAAAGAAATTTTCATTAAAAGTATATATGGACTACATCTTACAGAATATTTGTATTGCTGGGACAATGTCTAGAAAATATAGACATCTAATACCTTTACTGACTTTATGCAAAGCCATAGAAGGTTGAGTAGCTCTTATAAGTTAAAGGGGAGAAATTAATTTATGCAATTTCCTGACTTCAGCAAATAAGATATTATTCCATTTTAGAGGTGAGCAACTAAGGACTAAAGAAATTAAGTTGACTCACCCAAGGTCAGAGAGTTAGTAAGTAGAGGACATAATGGTAGACCACAGTTTCCATGCCTCCTAATGGAATTCTTTTTCCAAAATATTTATTTGTAATTGGTTGTAGCTAAATTAAAATAAAACTATGTGATGGGCACAAATATTGTCAATCACTTATTTTAGAAAATTATATTTTTCTAATTAAATAGTATTTGTTATACTTTAGAAATATTATAATATCTATATGATTTCAATAATTAAAGGCTAACTAAATGGACTAAATCATTCTGCTTATATCACGTACCCCTTATGCACCTCTCCAAAAAAAAATAAAAAAATCAGGAAGTAAAAGGGACCCAAGAAATGGGCACCTGCATAATGTAAGATAGCAAGGGTTATATACACACATAAATAGATACGTGTGTATTTTCCTTGGTGTAAATATAAGTCATAAAAAGTCCTGAAAAATAAGCTGGCTTGGGATGCCAGTGGCTCCGGTTCAGATCCCACATATGAGGGCCAGTGAGTGACACTGCCCTCTGGGAAAAAAAAAAAAGTCCTGAAAAACAACCTACTCCTGATATCCTGATATCTGCAGGCATATGCCAAACAACTAACACAAAATTTCACTCTGTGAACACAGACATTCAGAAATTGGTGATTTCGGTCCAGCCGAGGGGCACGGTGGTTGAGCGCTGGCTTGGGAAGCCAGCGGCCCCGATTCGGGTCCCACATGTGAGAGCCAGTGATACTATCCTCAAAAAAAAAGAAACAGGTGATTTCTTATTCTTTATATTTGCATTTGAATTCCATTAAGTAATGTATGTAATTCAGTTAATTCTCAGGTATTTAAAACCATCAGAAAAGTATTCATTCTAAAGATTTAAGTTCATAGCTTGAAAAAGCAAATTATTTTTATCATTTAAAATGGAAATCATTCTAGAGCTATACCTTGCCTTCTTAATAAAAATAGACAGAAAGTAATTTGTCTGTTACTGACTGAAAATTTTTTGTGAAGATGCCCTGTGGGCTCGCTGAGTTGTATGTGAATATTTGCCTCTAAATGGCCCCAGGATACATTTTTTTTTACTATTAATAGTAATTATATTTGTTTTATGCATGTTTCTGACTCCTATGTCATTATCAGATTGTCAAGTGTTAATGCAGAGGATTCATAGTAGGGGAGAGGGGTTGGGCTAAATGCTCTCTAAGGCTCATTCTAAGTCTATAATTTTCTTATTTTTACTGTCATTTGCCTTCCTAAATTGGTAAGGATGCTTTCATCTGCAATGAACAAGACCCAGATAAAGATGACTTAAAGGACACATTATCTCACCAACTGAAAAACCTAGAGGTGATCAGGGTTTAAAATTCACTGATTCAGCAAAGTCAGAGCTCCAGTTCAATTTCTCTGTGATTCTCTTGGCTTACCCCCTACAGTTCCAAGTGAGCCCTATCACAGATCTTATCATAGGCAGACAATATCAAGCAGAGATATAATTTGTAATTTCCCTGTCTTGGGTCCCATTTTAAAGGAAAGAAAAATTTCCTAAAAGCCCCTCATGAAGTTCTCTTGTGTCATGGTCCATAATTACAACTCCTGCCCAGGACGAAGTTGTCAAGAGAAAACCACCATGACCAGACTATCACAAGCAGGATTTATCTACCTGGAAAGCTTTAGCTAAGTAAGGGTGAAAACACTAAGGTTTGGTTAACAAGAAAGAAGGAGAGGAATGGCTATTAAATTTTGACCAATGCTGTCTTTTTGCCAATTCAAATACGTATGCTGCTTCTTCTGTGGTCTGGACATAAAAAATCAAGAACGTAGCTATTGAATTTGTAAATACATTAAGATTAAACCCATACTGACAGATTTCCCCATTTTTCAAGGAATAAAGTGTGAGTCTTACTGCATTAATTTCATGATAATTTTTTGAAATCTTGGAAAATTACTTGGCCTAGTTCCTTGCTTCAAGCCAAATCACATATAGCTAAACACTTATTTTTTCAAAAATATTGATTACAGACCTCCTACATGCCAAGCATTTCACTAGGCACTGGAGACACAAAAGTAAGCAAAAACAAAATTTATTCTCATTAAAACAGAGCACAAAGTCTAATGGACAATTAGCTGAATTATGGTTAAGGGTGTTGTTTTAAAAAAGGACAATAGGGAGGAGGGGCAAGATGGCGGATGTGAGGAGGGATCCATAAAATCTCCCCTGGAAATATCCACAATTTGAACTTCTAATACGCTTCAAAGAGACATCTACTCATCACACAGAGCAACTAAGAGTTCCACACAAGGATTGCTGGAAGGTGGGCAGGCCACGCGAGTAGGGGAAGAAGGCGGCGAGACGCGTGAGGTGCAGCCCGCACCCGCGGCTGCTGAGGCACGGTGAGTGTTCCCCCGGCTCGCTCCCTGCAGCCCGCGGCCTGCCTAGAGTTCAGCAAGAGAGCGTTGGTTTGCAGTCTGAGGCAGAAGCCTCAGGCCGGGCAAGTGCGGGAGGAGAGAGAGGAGACGACTGTGCAGAGGTACGAGCTGCACCCGCGGCTCGCCGGGTCCCCAGGAAGCAGGGAGCAGAGCCCGGCAGGGACAGGGCAAGATCAATCCCTGCACCCTCCCGGTTCAGGGATCAGTCTCTGTGCCCACCGGGTCCCGCGGAGCGCAGAAGCCTGAAACTCGGGAGCAGGGGAAAACAGAGGACTCGCTCGGACACGCAGCACGCCAGGCGGAGACGCAGGTCCCTGAGAGACGGAGCGGGGATCGGAGCCGCGCGGAAAGGTGCGCGCAGTCCCCTAAAACCCGGCGGCAGTCCCTCCAGGAGCGCAGCAGGAGAACCGCGCGGGCGCGCGCCGGATCCAAGGCAGAAGCCTTAAACCCGGGAGCAGGGGAAAAAAGAGGACTCGCCCACGGAGACGCAGCACACGCCGGCTGGAATCACAGGTCCCGGAGAGACAGCGGGGATCAAAGCCGCGCGGCAGGGTATGCGCAGTCCCTCCAGAAGCGCAGCAGGAGCACCGCGCGGGCGCGCGCCGGCTCCGAGGCAGAAGCCTTAAACCCGGGAGCAGGGGTAAAAGAAGACTCGCGTGGACACGCAGCGCGCCGAGCGGAGACGCAGATCCCTGCCAATCGGAGCGGGGATCTTAGCCACACGGTAGGGTGCGCGCAATTCCCTAAATCCCGGCAGACCCTTTGGGAGAGCAGCAGGAACTCCGCTGGAGCATAAGAGGCAAAGGCCTGAGCTTAAAACAGTGTTAGAACTGTGGCTTTGTTTATTTTTATGTTTTTTATTTTTTTTCCTTTTTCTACTCTTGAACAGAAAGCAAAAAAAACTAATAACCCACCCACTCCCACAAACTTTGGCCCCCGCCAAGACAGTCTTACACTGACTTCTGAATGGAGCAGTAGGGGCAGACTAGGAAGATATTCCTACCTGCAGGGGGTTGAGAATTTCCACCCAGTAAAGGCTGCAGAGTGAGACTACCTACCCCGCCCCCACCTTTATGCAAGGCTTGGGAGGCAGGGCAGGTTCACCTGCTGAGGCACTAATTAACAGATTCTTAGCAGCAGGCTTTAGGTAGTGAGGAATTCTTTAATTCCCACAGCTGTCAACTGAAAGGGTGCCCAGAGACACTCATTGAGCCTTTGGGGGTGCAGCCTGCCTTGGGACAGGCAAAAGCAAAAAGGCAGTGACTTTGTAAAAACGAGCAATCACACATCACAACCACACTCAAGTACAGCAAACCTGCAGTGCCAGGATCACGCTAGGCATCAGGTGGCCTACTGTTCCTACAAGACGCACAGGAATTTTTGTACAGCAGACAAACTGAAGAGAGCTTGGTGGACTTTAGCCAAGACCGGCACGGGTATTTTTGGTTTGTTTGGTTTTATTGTGTTTTGTTTTCCCTTTATTGGCTGCTTGTCTTGGTTGTTTTTGGTTTTTATTTCTATTTCATTCTTATCATTTTGTAGTTTTTTAATATAGGCATATATATAGGTGTATATAAGTGAATATATGTCCATATATATGGGTGTGTAGACAAATATATATATATTTTTTTCTTTTTCTTTTTCTTTCTTTTCTTTTTCTTTATTCCCCACCCTCACTTTCTCTCTTATTTTATTCATTCTTCTCACTGCTATACTTTTCCTCCTTTCCTTTTTTCTGCAAATTTTATTTTTTTAATTTTTATTCTTACTTTTTTTATTATTATTTTAGTTTATTTTCATTTTTTATTTTTTAGGTATAGCTAATCGGTTTCTCATGTTTATTCTATTTTTTATTTTAGGATATTGTATTTTATTTTGTTTCCTCTTCTGTTATTATTGGGTGTGTGGTTTTTGTTTTGTTTCTGTTTGTTTTCTTCATTAGTATGATTGATATTTCTGTACAAGTTGACTGTAGTTTGATGGTTGTTTTTTTTTATTGTTCGAGCATTTGGTTTCCTGTGGTGGCTGCGGAGGTTGTTCTTGTTGATCTGTTATGCTCTAAAATCACTCTGCAGCAGTGGGTCCAAACAAACAGACACAAGAATCATCATACCCAGAGGCCAACTTTAGATAAAACCAGAGCATTTCTGGGTTTGACATAAAAGAGTCACACCCAAAAGGAAGTTGCTACAGGAACTAGGGCCCATAGGGTCCAAGTTTCATCAGAGGGGTCAGTCCTCTCACAGCAGCTCATAAACTGCAGATGCTGCTGATCCTCACAGGTAATCAATCTGGGAGTCAATCCCACCTACTGACAAGCCAAAAGTAATCAAAACTAAAACGTCAACAAGTGAGGACACACGACACAAGGAACACCTCAGATACAAGCACAGGAGAATAGGGAGACCGAGTAATTCAAATATGAAGGACACACACCATATAAGTTTACCCAGAAAAGACTGAGAAACCTGGGGGATCTATCTGTTATATTGAAGCAAATACAAAGAGTAAGCCAGAATGGGGAGACAAAGAAACACAACACAAATAAAAGAACAGAAGAAACTTCCTGAATCAGTGGAAATAGAGGAAATAGAGGTAACCAACCTATCGGAGACAGAGTTCAGAACACTGATTATTAGAATGTTCAAGGAAATTAATGAAAATATAAAGAAGGATAGAGAAATCATGAAAAGCAACCAGCTAGAACTTAAGAACGCAATTTCTGAATTAAATAACAAACTTGATGTAATCACTAGCAGATTGGATGAAGCAGAAAATCGAATCAGTGACTTAGAAGACAAAATAGCAGAGATCACCCATGCGGAACAACAAAAAGAAAAGAGAATGAAAAACATGGAAAATAGTTTAAGAGAGCTGGAGGACAACATCAAACGCAATAACCAATGGGTCATTGGAGTACCAGAAGCAGAAGAGAGGGAGCAAGGGATTGAGAATATATTTGAAGTAATAATGTCTGAAAACTTCCCTAACCTGGCAAAGGACATTGAAATACAAGCCCAGGAAGTGCAGAGAGTTCCAACCAGGATGATTCCAAACAGGCCCACTCCAAGACACATTATATTGAAAATGGCAAGGGTTAAGGACAAAGACAGAATCCTTAAAGCAGCAAGGGAAAGGCAGCAAGTTACTTACAAGGGTACCCCCATAAGATTATCAGCTGACTTTTCTACAGAAACTTTGCAGGCCAGAAGGGAGTGGCAGGAGGTTTTCAAAGTGATGAAAAATAAAGGCCTACAACCGAGATTGCTGTATCCAGTAAGGTTATCATTTAAAATTGAAGGTGAGATAAGGAGCTTTGCAGAAAAGAATAAGTTAAGGGAATTCATTACCACCAAGCCAGCTTTGCAGGAAATGCTAAAAGGTCTTCTTTAAGTAGAAGAGAAAAACAACCTAAGAAAGACTACGAACACAAATAACAAAATGGCAATAAATACACACCTATCAATAATCACATTAAATGTAAATGGATTAAATGCTCCAATAAAAAGACATAGGGTGGCTGAATGGATAAGAAAGCAAGACCCCAGCATATGCTGTATACAAGAGACTCACCTCAGATCCAAAGACTCATACAGGCTGAAAGTAAAGGGATGGAGTAAAATATTTCATGCAAATGGTACTGAGAAAAAAAGCTGGAGTAGCAATACTTGTATCAGATAAAATGGACTTTAAATTGAAGAATATATCAAAGGACAAAGACGGACACTTCATAGTAATGAAGGGATTGATCCAACAAGAGGACATAACTCTAGTAAACATCTATGCACCTAACATAGGAGCCCCGAAATATATAAAACAGATACTGTCAGACATAAAGACAGAGATCAACAGTAACACTATCATAGTAGGGGACTTCAACACCCCGCTGTCACTAATGGACAGATCCTCCAGACAGAAAATCAATGTGGAAACAGCGACCTTAAATGACACATTAGACCAGCTGGATTTAACAGACATTTTCAGAGCATTTCATCCCAAAGCTACAGAATATATGTTCTTTTCAAGTGCACATGGAACATTTTCTAAGATAGACCACATGTTAGGCCACAAAACAAGTCTCAATAAATTTAAGAAGATTGAAATCATTTCAACTGTATTCTCTGACCACAATGCTATGAAACTAGAAATCAATTATAAGAAGAAATCCGGGAAGCTGACAAATAAATGGAGGCTAAACAATATGCTATTAAATAGTGAGTGGGTCACAAATGAGATCAAGGAGGAAATCAAAAGATACTCGAGACAAACGAAAATGAAAACACCACGACCCAAAATCTCTGGGACCTGTGAAAGCAGTCCTAAGAGGGAAGTTTATAGCAGTGCAGGCCTACCTAAAGACAGAAGAAAAATCTCAAATCAACAGGTTATCCTTACACCTAAGGGAATTGGAAAAAGAACAGCAAAAGAGGCCCAAGGGGAGTACAAGAAAGGAGATAATAAAGACCAGAGCAGAAATAAACAATATAGAGAACAGAAAAACAATTCAAAAGATCAATGAAACCAAGAGTTGGTTTCTTGAGAAGATAAACAAAATTGACAAACCTCTAGCCAGGCTCATCAAAAAAAAAAAAGAGAGAGGACTCAAATTAGCAAAATCAGGAATGAAAGAGGGGAAATGACTACAGACATCACAGAAATACAAAAAATTCTAAGAAATTACTATGCGCAACTATATGCCCACAACCTGGAAGAAATGGATAATTTTCTAGAAGCATATAACCTTCCAAAGCTAATGCAAGAAGAAACAGAAAATCTAAATACCCTGATTACTACCAAGGAAATTGAATCAGTAATTGACAAGCTCCCAAAAAACAAAAGCCCTGGACCAGACAGCTTCACAAGTGAATTTTATCAAACATTCAAAAAACAACTATCACCTATTCTTCTCAAACTATTCCAAAAAATCCAGAAGGAGGGAAGGCTCCCAAACTCTTTTTATGAAGCCACTATCACCCTGATTCCAAAACCAGATAAAGACATCACAAAAAAGGAAAACTACAGGCCAATCTCCCTGATGAATATAGATGCAAAAATTCTCAATAAAATATTAGCAAACAGAATTCAGCAATATATTAAGAAGATCATACATCATGATCAAGTGGGATTCATCCCTAATGCGCAAGGCTGGTTCAACATCCGTAAATCAATTAATGTGATACACCACATCAACAAAATGAAGGATAAAGATCACATGGTCATTTCAATAGATGCAGAAAAAGCATTTGACAAAATCCAACAGCCATTTATGTTAAAAACCCTTAGCAAAGTGGGAATACAGGGATCATATCTCAACATAATAAAAGCCATATATGATAAACCTACAGCTAACATCATACTCAATGGGGAAAAGCTAAAACCATTCCCCTTAAGATCAGGAACAAGACAAGGCTGTCCACTTTCTCCTCTTTTATTCAACATAGTGCTGGAAATTCTAGCCACAGCAATCAGAAAACAAAAAGAAATAAAAGGCATCTAAATTGGCAAGGAAGAAGTAAAATTGTCATTATATGCAGATGACATGATACTGTATATAGAGAACCCCAAAGACTCCATCAAAAAACTATTGGAACTGATAGACGAATTCAGTAAAGTAGCAGGATATAAAATCAATGTTCAGAAATCAGTGGCATTTGCATAGACCAATAATAAACTAATGGAAAGAGAAATTAAGAAAACTATCCCATTTACGATTGCATCAAGAACTATAAAATACCTAGGAATAAATTTAACCAAAGAAGTGAAAGATCTGTACTCAGAAAAATGATAAGACACTGAAGAAAGAAATCATAGAAGATACAAATAAATGGAAACACCTACCATGCTCATGGATAGGAAGATTTAATATAGTTCAAATGTCCATACTGCCTAAAGCAATATATAGATTCAATGCAATTCCTATCAAACTGCCAAGGGCATTTTTCACAGAAATAGAAAATATAATCTGAAAATTTATATGGAATCATAAAAGACCCAGAATAGCCTCGGCAATTCTGAGAAATAAGAACAAAGTCGGGGGGATCATGCTACCAGACATCAAAACCTACTACAAGGCTACAGTAATCAAACAGTTTGGTATTGGCATAAAAACAGGCACATAGATCAGTGGAACAGAACAGAGAGCCCAGAAATAAATCCAGGCATTTACGGACAGTTAATCTATGACAAGGGAAGCAAGAATTTACACTGGAGTAAAGATAGTCTATTCAATAAATGGTGCTGGGAAAATTGGACTGACACATGCAAAAAAATGTAACTGGACCACCTCCTTACGCCTTATACAAGAACAAATTCAAAATGGATTAAAGACTTAAATGTAAGACCTGAAACCATAAAAATCCTAAAAGAAAATATAGGGAGTACATTTGCAGACATTACCCTGAGCAATATTTTTACTGATACATCCCTACGGGCAAGGGAAGTAAAAGAAAAAATGAACATATGGGATTATATCAGACTTAAAATTTTTTCACAACAAAGGAAACCATTAATAAAACAAAAAGGAAGCCTACTGAATGGGAGAATATATTTGCCAACGATATATCTGATAAGGGGTTAATATCCAAAATTTATAAAACACTCATGAAACTCAACACCAAAAAAACAAACAACCCAATTAAAAAATGGGCAGAAGATATGAAGAGACATTTCTCTAAAGAGGACATACAGATGGCCAACAGGCATATGAAAAAAAGTTCAACCTCACTGGTCATTAGGGAAATGCAAATAAAAACCACCATGAGATACCACCTCACTCCAGTCAGAATGGCTATCATAAATAAATCAACAAACAACAAGTGCTGGCGGGGCTGTGGGGAAAAGGGGACCCTGCTGCACTGTTGGTGGGATTGCAGATTGGTGCAGCCACTATGGAAGTCAGTATGGAGGTATCTCAAATAACTGGAAATAGAGCTACCGTTTGACCCAGCAATTCCACTCCTAGGTAGCTATCCTGAAAAAACCAAGACACTTAGTCAAAAAAAGTTATGCACCCCTATGTTCATAGCAGCACAATTTACAATAGCTAAGACTTGGAAACAACCACAATGCCCATCAGTAGATGACTGGATTAAGAAACTGTGGTATATTTATACAATGGAGTATTACTCAGTTATAAAGAAGAATGAAATCGTACCATTTGCAATGATATGGATGGACCTAGAGACTATTATGTTAAGTGAAATAAGTCAGTCAGAGAAAGACAAATACCATATTATCTCACTCATATGTGGAATCTGAAAAACTATGAATGAGTAAAGTAAACAGAAACTGTCTCATAGATATAGAGGAAAAATCAGGGTTGCTAATTGGGAGGGGGATGGGGATGAGGGAGAAGGGGAAGGGATTAGACAGCAAAAATAGGCAACTACAATATTGCCACTGGGATATGAAAAACAGTTTGGGGAATATAATTAATAATGTTGTAAATATTCTGTGGAATGTCAGATGATCATAGGTCTTGTTAGGGAGACCATTTCATGGATGGAGTAGAGGTTTGATCACTGCACTGTATAACTAAAGTGGAGGTGGTATACCTACTGTAATTGAATATATATAGATAGTCACGGGATGTGGATTATACTGTGGAAGAGAGTCAGAGGAAGAGTAATAGATATATATGATATGGAGGGAGAGTGGGGTGGCGAATTGGGGGTGGGGGGGTTGTCACTTTGAGGGGTAAAATGTATAACTATTGCACTGTGTTGTACACCTGAAACTAATTTAAAAAAAAAAAAAGACCACACACACAAAAAATAAAAATAAAAATAAATTAAAAAATAAAAAAGGACAATAGGCCCAAAATGGAGTCAGTTGTGCTAAGACCCAAATCTCCAAACCTGTATACCTATATATAACCTATATACCTAACTTAATTGTAGTTTCAGCCTCCTCCAGGAACAGAATCTTAAACCAGTCAATCTGGAATTACCTGGTCTGCACTAGTGAGGTAATCTGCCTGATGGATCCCTAGAATCCCCTAAAGAAAGATGACCTTGCCATAAACAATCAGCTCTATGTTAATATAACTTCTTTGTCCTGCTTCCTTGTGCATATAAACATCTTTCATTTGATACAGCTCTTTGAAGCTCCTTTCTATTTGCTAGATGAAATGCTGCCCAATTCATGAATCATTGAAAAAAAAGCCAATACAATCTTTCAAATTTATTCAGTTGAACTTGTTTTTTAACAGTGTTATAATACTCACTCATTCCCCAGACAAGGATATGAATTAGAAACCTGAAGTAGTATTAAGTTTTCTTGAATAAACGTATTCTATTAACATGTGAAATTATTAGTCTTTTCTTTTCATACAAAAACAATACTTAAATCCTGTTTCTCATTTTTGCTTTCATGTACCCATAATTTCAATATAATATCACTGTTGTTGTCATTGTTGTTGATGCTTTACATTTTTAGATAGAATATATAAAATACTTAGTTTGATCTATGGGTGAAAGTTCTACATTAAAACTGACTTAATTAGTGACTTTTTTATTCTACCACTCCACATGTAATCAAAAGGCTGCCTGGCAAGATTTCTTCAGGTGATAATCTAGTTGTTTTCTCCTGTTGTTTCAGTAAATTGTCAGTTTTTATTTCCTTAAAAATAAAAATATCCCTTATTTTAAACTTAGACTAAAAATGAAATCATTTGCATGAGCCCTTTGTATCTTATTCGTTTATGCAGTTCCCTCAACCTTTCATTTTTTCATCTCCATCTTCCCATTCCAAAGAGCCTATTAGTAGGTGTCCCCTGAAGCAATCATCAAGTGAAACCATCTTAATGTCACATAACATTCCTTTTCCCAATTAACAAATCCAGCATAGTCAGTCTATTCTCTTTGCCTCACAAAGATCCTACATTAGAAATATTCTTATAAATCCTTTTATTTCTTAAATTTGTAGAAATATTTCCTGATAATAGAAAATAATCACTGCACTAAATGTGATGATGCAAAGAGACCACTATCAAGTGGCATAAAATAAATTCAAAGTTATATATAAAATGTTATACAAAACGTAATTGATATTACTTGTTGTTTTAATATTACTAATTATTTTATAACTAACACAAAGTAAGACACATAAAAATAATGTTCATATTTCCATTTCTATTCTTACATTTGCATGCAGTTGTAGCAATACCAGACCTTTGGAAGAAGTACCTATAAGTTTTTCTCTTATTTATGCACAATCCCAACCAACACTGTTGACTTGCTGCTACAACTGAAAACAATTTGCATTCTTGGTAAATATGGTCTTCTCCTTCTAGATTCTTTGTTCCTGAAGAACTGATGCCACATTTATTCACCCTTGTTTGACCTAACAACACCTAGCAAAATATTTTCCACGTTAAGGGCACTCAACAAATACCCACCCTGTTAAGATATTGTTTTTCCTTACCTCCTTGTGAAAATTAAGTTGCCAAAGGCAATAGCAATTGTTAAAATAGTCAGAAAGTGAAGAAAGTTAGCCAGCCTGGGAAAGTGATCATTTCTGGAATGATGGAAACACATACACTCAAATTGATGAAGCTACCTTCCAAACCTTACTATCTACTTAGGAGGCTAAAATATTTCCAAAAGAATTTTGTAAATCTTGTGCCATGCATCAAAATACATGGCACAAGAGTGCTAAGTATAAGGACTAAGAAAATTCAGAAGACAAAAAACAAAACAACAAAAACTCTATGCCAGAATTATCAGAAAAGTATTTTTTTTTTTTTTTTTTTTTTAGGGCAGTGTCACTGGCCCTCATATGTTGGACCCAAACCGGGGCTGCTGGCCTCCCAAGCCAGAGCCTAACCACCATGCCACTCGGCTGGTCCCAGAAAAGTCTTTTTGAAAGCGGAGGACATGCAGGTAAATCATAAAGGCAAAAAAGGGTTTCAAATAGACAAAGAGTGATGGTGGGAACCTAAGAACGTCTGAATAGAGTATGAAGAAAGGAAGATACACCTTTCAAAAAAATTAACTCAAAATGGATCATAGACCTAAATGTAAAACATAAAACTATAAAATTCTGAGAGGGTAACATAGTGGAAAATCTAGATGACCTTGAATAAACTGATGCTTTTTTATACACAACAACAAAGAAATGATCCATGAAAGAAATAGTTGCTAAGCTGGACTTCATGAAAATTAAAGACATCAGCTCCGCGAAAGACAATATCAAGAGAATTAGGAGACAAGCCACAGACTGGGAGAAAATATTTGCAAAAGACACAACTAATAAAGGACTATTATCCAAAATATACAAAGAACTCTTAAAACTCAACAATAGGAAAACAAACAACATGATTTTAAAAATCAGTGAAAGATCTTGACATGTCACCAGAGAAAATATACAGATGGCAAATAAGCATAAAAAGAGCATAAAAAGATGCTCCACAACATAAGTCATCAGAGAAATGCAAATTAAAACAACAATAAGATACCTCTATACATCTACTAGAATGGCCAAAATCTGGGGCACTGACAACACCAAATGCTGTGTGCTGACAAGGATGTGGAGCAACAGGAACTCACATTACTGGTGAGAATGCAAAAATGGTCCAGCCACTTTGAAGACAGTTTGGTGGTTTCTTACAAAACTGAACTTTGTAAGGGGTGAAGAGGATAAGCATTGCATTGTTTTGTACACCTGAAAGTAATAATAAAAAATAAAAATAAATAAATAAATAAATAAAATTAAAAAAATAAATAAACATACTCTTACCACACATTTCAGCAATCATGCTCTTTGGTATCTACCCAAAGGAGTCGAAAAGTTATGTCTACACAAAAACCTGCACACAGGTGTGTATAACAGCTTTATTTGCAATTGCAAAAACTTAAAAGCAACCAAGATGTCTTTCTGTAGGTGAATGCATCAATAAACTGTGGTATATCCAAACAATGGAATATTATTCAGTGCCAAAAAAAAAAAAGAGCTATAAATCCATGAAAACACATGGAGGAACCTTAAATGCATATTACTAAGTGAAAAAAACCAACCTGAAAAGGCTACGTACAGGATGATTCCAACTATTAGACATTCTGGAAAAGGCAAAACTATGGAGACAATGAAAAAAATCAGTGGTTGCCAGGGGCAAGTGTACAGGAGGAGAGAGACAAATAGGCAGAGCACAGAGAGTTTTCAGGGCAGTGAAAATACTCTGTATGATTTTTATAATGGTGGATATAAGTCATTATATATTTGTCTAAACGCAAAGAATATACCTTACAAACAGGAAACCCTAATGTAAGCTATGAATTTTGGGTAATAATGATGAGTCAATGTAGGTTTATCCTTGGTTTAAAAAAAAAAAAGGATCATTCTGATGAGCAATGTTGATAATGGGGGAGGCTATACATGTGTAGGGGCATGGTAGATGGGAAATATTTGTATCTTCCTCTCAATCTTGTTGTGAACCTAAATCTGCTCTTAAAAAAAATAAAGGTTTTTTAAAAATAAAGTACAAGCAGATTTAGGGGATAATATAGAGATCAATTCAGGTAAAGAAGAAAGTTTATGCAAGAAAAGGAAGAGGGGAAAAGAAGTGGGAAATATCTACTTCTGGCAACACTATAGACTAGCTATTTCAAATGATGTTTCCATCACAAAACAACTAAGTCCTTTTTAATGCATTTAATATTTTTAAATGTATTTCATACTCTTAAATGCATTTCTAGGTTCATAGGAAATAAGTGAAATCATTAAGGATGGATTTTCTCATTCTCTCTCACACATATACATATATACACACCTATCACATTGTATGTACACATACACGATTCAGAGCTGAGAACTGTGAGCTTTAAGGAGAATGGAAAGTCAGTATTTTCCAGAGGGTAATAGCTAACAATCCTTCAGCAAATAGGAAAATAATTCAGTGAGAAATGAACCTGAACCTTCAAGATAATACTGGGAACTTCTAAGGTGGTTAAACTGATGTTGTGTAACATCCCCCCAACTCCCTATAGAAGCAATACAAAACATTTGTTAGGGGAAAAGGTCACCTCTTGAAGCCCTTGGGATTTCCACAGATAAAAATAACAAATATGAAATCACAATCAACAACCAACAACTACACAATGAATTAAGCCATCAAAAGGAAAAAAAGAGATGATAAACATTAGATTTGGACCTGCAAACAAAACCATTTGGTGATTATAAAATACTAAATATAAACAACTGTATGAAATATATTAAAAAAAATAAAAGGTGAAATCATGAAAATGAGCAATCAACAAGAGATTATCAAAATGGTAAGGCAGATTGATAAAAGTAGCCAAATAGAACTCTTAGAAATAAAAAATATAGTGAAAATTAAAAACTGAATGGTTAGGCTACAGAGATTACATCCAGCAGAAAAGAGATTAAGGAGAAAAAAGTAAAATTATCTCAAGTAAATGCAAAAGACATTTAATAAAATTCAATATCTATTTGTCATTAAAAACTCTTGGAAAACTGGAAACAGAAAAAAACATTCTTGACCTGATAAAGAGAAGTTACAAAACTCTGAAGCATTCCCTTTAAATCACTTTTAAAAAAAGTAATGTCCTTTATCACTGCCTCTTTAAGATGCTTAAGAAGAATTAAAGAGAATATCCTAGTACCTCAAGATAGGGAAGAATTTCTTTAAAAGGACAGGAAAGATATTCATTATAACAGAAAACCAAATATAACTACAATATAATTTAAATTTTTAATTCATCCAAAGACACCAATGAAAGAGAAAACAAACTTACAAAGCGGAAGAAGATATTTGTAACATACCTAACTGATAAAGAATTAATATGCAATATAAAGGACCTCTACAGCTCAATAGGAAATAGAAAGTCCAGTAGAAAAATGGGCAAAAGACAGGAGCAAGCATTTTACAAAAGAGGAAATACAAATGGATATACACAAGTAAAAAGATGCTCACCTTTAATCAGAAAAAAAAAGTAAATTAAGATACTAATCAGATAATCTTCAATCCCCTACATTAACAAAACTTAAGAACTCTGATAATAATGAAGTGTTGGAAAAGTTGTAAATCAACAAAAATTTTTAAATACATTTTAAAAGAAAAATTGTAGGGAAAAATGAACACAATGGGTTTTTTTTTCCCCCTCTAAAGGCAATCTACAATACATTTACTTGCAGCAGATTGTTGAAAAAGATAGCAATCCAAAATCACCTTAATCCAATTCTAGGGAATGAGAGGATTCAGATCTGAGCAATAGTCCCTGCAAGCACCTGTTTATTTCCCTTCTCTCTTACTTCCGGGGAAATCTTTAAGGGTCCCAACTCAAAGTATGGGAGAATTATCAGGGATCCCACTTCGCTACCTCTCTGCCTTTCTTTCAAATGAGCTAGCCTCTATTTCCTTCAGTTCTCCCTCATAACCATTCCTTTGATCATCACAAAAATCAGAACTGGAAGCAGACTCTGCTGGTGGGGATTATAGTTATTATTTTATTTTATTTACCTGTATTTCTAAAGATTTACAACAAACGCTATTTGTTACACTTATCATGTTTAACATTACAAGATTTTTTTACAGATCACAGACCATGTGCTGTTATTTTATACCTATGATCATTAGTATTTACCTCTGCTACAATCAAATCAGCACCATCTATTTGCACAGGTCTTGTCCCTGTTTCTTCCAGACTTTTAAACCCTGGAGCTGCTTGCATGTAGAAAATGAATTTCCATGCAGGTATCCTTGCTTACATGACAGATTCACAATTCTATTTCCAGGCTTCTCTTTTAGCTTTCACTTTTACTCATTTGGCACTCATATGTGGATTTTCTTCTTTTCTCTTTTTAGTAGGGTAATGGGGATAATGCTTTTGAAATACTTTCAGATGTGCTTTCACATCCTGTAAATCATACTGTCCTATGACTTACTGCCCAAGAAAAGGCTGACATCAGCTAGAACAATAGTCACTGCTCAGCTTTGACTGCCAAATTAGATTTCTTTAAATTACTAACAAGAGAATGGTTTTGAAAGGTAGCCTCGGTAGAAAAAGAAACATTTTATACATTCTTTAAGCTCCATTTAATATATCAAGAGCCAGACCTCTGAGCCATGAGAAGAGGTAACTCAAGAGGTAACACAAAAACTGTCCCTACCACACAGAAAGCCGGAGACCCTGCCCATTGAGGCCTGTGGATTGCAGAAAGAAAAGGGGAGACAGAAATACAGGCATACCTCAAGGATGCTGCGGGTTTGGTTCTAGACCACTGCAATAAAGCAATTATAGGCATACCTCGGACATATTGCAGGCTCTGTTCCAGACCATGTGGTAAAGCGAGGATCACAAAAAAAGCAGTTTGTAATCCACTTGCTGGTAGAGCGTCTTGCCGTCAATTTGTAAAAAGCACAACACATGTGACACACAGTAAAGTTAAGCACAATAACCTGAGGTATGCCTGTAGAGAAAAGCATCAGACATATCCACCTGGTACCAAATTCCAAGGAGGAAGTCTATCAGAAAAGTTACGGCCTTTTGTGTGGTATGCCCCATTGGGAACTCTAGGAGGTGACTAGAACATAGGATGTCCCCACATCAATGCAAGATGCTCCATCAAAATGATATTAGTGAGATGTATAAACAGTCAGGGAGTAACCGGAGTAACTGAACCTCCCTTGGCAGCTAGGTGATGAAGAAGGGACCTCAAAATTACTGCAAGCCTAAGGGAAAGAGCTGAGCTAAGGGCCTGTGGCTCTATCGTGGAACCACACTGGTGATGGGCGATGTGACTACCAGGGAGAGACTGTGATCGCTACATTGCTCCATGCACCAATATCAAGTCCAGGTGGCAAAACAGTATGTCTCCTAGAACTGGGCTGCTCAATATGATAACCACTAGCCCACATGTGGTTATTAAGCACTGAAATTTTGAAATTGACTACTATGAATTTAGATGTGCTATAACTGTAAAATATACATCAGACTTGCTATGATTTTTAAAATGTAAAATATCTCATTGATCATTTTCATATTGATTTTATATTATTGAAATTGTATTTAGGTTGTATCAGGTAAAATAAAATACACCATTAAAATTAAATTTACCTGATTCCTTTTACTTTTTTAAATGTGGACATATGTAGCTCTCATATTCTCTTGGGCAGCTCTAGGCTAGAAGAACATGTTGGAAAATATGTTCTCAATTCATGTTAGGAAAAGATTATTTAACATTGGGCACAACTGATCTCACAGATTCATTGCACACAAATTTTTAAATACCTAACAGTTAACTTAAGTATCATGACTCATCACTTCCATATCTTCCCCCTCCACCGTAACCTATCAACAGTCGCGTTTGTGACTTAGTACAGCAAAGATGTATTTCATAGCAGCATCTTTGTGTGCAATGAATCTGTGAGATCAGTTGCGCCCAATGGAGGGTTAAAATGGACAGTAAAATAATGATCATAAAGGAAAAGAATGATGAATTAGACTGCATTAAAATTAAAACTTCTGTTCACAAAATACACCATTAAGGAATTTAAAGGTAAACCATTGAGTAGGAGAATACATTGGCAACACAAAAAAAACTAACAAGGACTGGTAGACAAAATGTGTAAAACATCTACTACAAATTAATTTTTTAATGGGCAAGAGACTTTAACAGGCAATTTACAAAAAGGAAAATCTGAATGGCCAATAAGCATATCAAAAGGTACTCAGCTTCATTAAAATAGTAAAAATAAAAATTAAACCACAATGAGATATGACTACACATCCACCAGAAATGGCTAAAATGGAAAAGGTTGACAATATCAAATTTCAGAGAGAATATGAAATCACAGGGGGTATCCTATAGATTTCAGATTGATGTAACCAATTTGAAAATTAATTTGCCATTATCAACCAAAACTGGAGATACACACACCAACCAATTTCACTTCTTAGAGATATACCCAACACAGATGTTTGTACATTTGTGCACCACAATACATGCATGAACAGGACTGTCTCCAGCAGCATTGTTAAAAGACCCAAACTGGAAATAACCACCAGTCAATATATAAACTGTGTATATTCTTGTGATGGCATACGCTATTGTAATGAAAATGAGTGAGCTACAATCTAAAGAAACATGGATGAACCAAACAAACCTAACATTGAATATAAGAAGCCACACCAAAGAACTATTGCTATATACAGTAAAACCCTTGGATTGCGAGTAACGGTTTGCGAGTGTTCCGCAAGATGCGCAAACATTTCTAATACATTGTAACACAGTAAACGAGTGATGTCTTACAATACGAATAGTTTATTTCCAGAACTAGTTATGCTCGCAAACCATGGTATTACTGTAATTTGATTTATACCAACATTCGCATCGTAGGGGTGCCAGAAGAAGAGAAAAAGCAAGGAAATAATAACCTATTTAAAGAAATTATAACGGAAAACTTCCCTAACCTGACAAAGGAAATAGATTTACAATCCCAGGAAGTGCAGAGAGTCCCAAACAAGATGAACTCAAACAGGCCCACACCAAGACACATCATAATTAAGATGTCAAAGGTTAAGGACAAAGAGAGAATCTAAAAGCCAGTAAGAGAAAAGCAGTTAGTTACCTACAAGGGAGCTGCCATAAGACTATGAGCTGATTTGTCAACAGAAACTTTGCAGGCCAGAAGGGATTGGCAGGAAATATTAAAAGTAATGAAAAGCAAGGACCTATAACAAGATTACTCAGGAAACCAATCATTTATTTATTTATTAAGATTTTCATTAAAGTATACTTAACATACAATATTTTATTAATTTCAGGTTATTTGACATATATACATCAAATACATATATATATATATATATATATATATATATATATATATATATATATATATATATATATATTTGTCTTGTCACTATGACAAGTGCAGCAACAATCTGACACAGTACCACACTAACACAATATTATTGACTATATTCCCCGTGCTGTACATTACATCCCCATGACTTATTTGTTTTATACCTGGAAATGTGGATCATTTATTGCCCTTCACCTTCCCCCCTTTTTAAAATTTTCAATTACAGTTTATATTAATTTCAGGTGTACAGCATAGTAGTTAGATATTTATATAATTTAAGAAGTGATCCCTCTGACTAGCACCAACATGGCACTATGTGTAGTTATTACTATATTATTGAATATGTTTCCTATGTTTTACTTTACATCCCCATGACTATTTTGTAACTACCGACTTGAACTTCCTAATGCCTTCACCTTTTCTACCCTGCCCCCAACCACCCTCCTATCTAGCACCCCAATAAATCTAATACCCACCTAACACCAGATAATTATTACAATATTTTTTACTATATTCCTTATATTATACCTTACATCCCCATGACTACTTTGTAACAACCAATTTGTACTTCTTAATCCCTGCCCCTTTTTTATCTGTCCTTTGATTCTAAATGATAGCTTTGCAGTTATGCAGAAGGAAATAAAAGAAATTTTAAAAAATTAAAGAATACAAGAATAATAGAAGCAATGACACTATTTCAAATGGGCTTCCATAGTTAAATTCCTAACAAAAGTATATACATTATATATTCATTTTCATATCCTACCCACACTTAATTACAAACTTTTAGGAGAAGAGTAACTAGGTTTTTTCAACTTTGAATCCCAATGCCTAATCTAGTGCTCTTAACATAGTAAACAGTCAGAAAATAATAGCAAGTTAACATATATCATAAAATAATCTATAGCTACTTAAGGACCACCAATTGTGCCTCAGAATGGGCTTTAACATAAAGAAACAATATTGCCTTTTTTTTTTCTGTCTGAAGAAAACCTAAAAATCAAGCATTATGTTACTCATTGACAACAACAATAGCAAAATTGATATCTGGGGAGAGAAAGAAAGAAATTAAGTAGATAACAAAATAGGTATAGATGTTGGCTTGTTGGAAAAGTCATAATGTATTTTTTCTGTTTTTCATTGCAAAAATGCATCATGACTTTTCCGACAACCCAATATTTTTGCTATGGGAAACACAACAAAGAGAGAAACTGAGGGAATCCTGGTGAAAGCATTCTGACTCATCCTAGGATGCTTTTACAGAGGTTCACATGAATAGCACTACAGGCATGACTGGTGGAGAAAAGAGTGAAGACACTCAGGGAATTGACCACAAGATAGAAGAAAAAACTTTTCGTGCATAAGGGTAGGATTGGGATGATTTATCTTGGAAAGAGTAAATACCCCATCTATGTACAAATTCTCAATGGAAAAATAAATTGTAATGTCAGAAGCATGCAATGACTATCAAAGTATATAAAACCAATACTATAAGCTGTAAAATAGGAGTCAGGGGCTGACCGAGTGGTGTGGTGGTTAAGAGCTGGCTTGGGACACCAGCAGTCCTGGTTCGGATCCCACATATGAGAGCCAGTGATACTGCCCTCAAAAAAAAAAAAAAAAAAAAAATAGGAGTCAGGTTTATTCAAAGATGTGATAAAAATTGCACTTCTTTTAATAAAATTTTAAAACATGATCATTTTGTTAGCACACAAATGCCAATCAGTATCCACTATGCCTGTTAAGCTACTCACAGAAAAATGTGTGTGTGTGTGTGTGTGTGTGTATGCACACACCTACACTCTCACCCGTGAACAAAATCATTCTACTCTGTTTTGGCTGTTTGATATTCTGGTCAGGACCAGGTGTAGTTTCTTTCTTGGTATGTGTGATTATGTGAAAATTATGTCAATACAGAGCTTATTATCATTTTTAGAAAAATTCCCACAAGATTACTCAGTGATTTACAAAGGATAAAGTCTGCATAAAAAATATTCTGTCACCATCAGAAAACTTAATCTTCTGGTAAAGATTAAGAACCAGATGTACTTATCTAACTCTCAGTCTCCAAAATTCCTAATGCAATGGTAGTTTAAAAAAATTCAATTGACAAAAAAATTCCAAGAGCAATAATAATAGGAAAGAAAACTTTCACTAAGCAGAGATAGTAATGATTTTTCTGGAAGATGGAAAGAGAAAGCCACAACTCAGAAAGTTCACAGCAAAGCCTGCTTTAGAGGTGGTCCCCAGTCCATCTCAGTAAACCCAGAAGAGACCAAAAGCCAAGCCAGAAGGCAGAGAGAACATCAGTGGAAAGAGGAGCAGAAATCTATAAGATGTGTAAATCTGCCTATAGAATTACTCCTCTGCTGGGTTTCCCTCTTTCCTCCCTAAACATGATCCTGCCCTTCTCTGAGAGATGCTGTATTTACTGCCATTCACAAGCCATGATATATGCTGTAAAGAAACTGACTGGTCTTCTATCCCTGGGCCATTAAAATAAATCCCTTATCATTTTTGGAAATGGTTTCTGTGGTATCCTGCAGGCTGCTCTTCTCTACCTAACATGAAAGGCGCATAGTCAGCAGTTCCAAACTTAAGCTACACCTTCTCCATGAGTGTGAATATACAATCAAGAAATCTCCAAGATTTTGTGAAAGATGCACAAAAGCAAAAACCTAAGGCAAACCAACAGAACAACTGACCCAAAGATATTGATAATTCAGAAATAGAGGGAACTTAATTTTTATCCTAATTAAAATTCTAAGGATGGAAAACACTATGTATAAGATTAAAATAGGTTGTTTCCATGTCTTGGCAGACAAAGACAAACACCATATCATCTCACTCATATGTGGAATCTAAAAACAAACTCATAGATTGGTGGTTGCCAGAAATGGGGATGGGGTGGGAAGTATGAGGGGAACAAAATAAGTGAATGTAGTCAAAAGTACAAACTTTCAGCTTTAAAATAAATAAGTCCTGGGGATCTAATATACAGCATGGTGACTATAATTAATAATGCTGTATTGTATATTTGAAAGTTGCTAAGAAGACTACATCTTGAAAGTTTTCATCATAAGAAAAAAAACCTGTATGTATGGTGATGAAAGTTAACTAGACTTATACGGTGATCATTTCACAGCATATATAAATATCAAAATCATTATCTTGTATAACCAAAACAAATACAATGTTATGTATCAATTGCATTTTTTTAAAAAAGATTAGGATTTTATGCCAATGGAGCCATCAAAGAATTTTAAAAATGTGCCTTGGAAAGCTAAAGTATGTTTGCTGATGTTTTAATCCTATAGAAGAGCTAGAAGGTAAAACTGAAAAAATGGAAATGGAAAATATGAGCAAAAAGGAGACAGACCAGTGCTTCTCAAATGTTAACGGGTATACAAATCACCTGGCAATTATGTTAAAATGCAAATTCTGATTCCATAGATGTGAGATTCTGCATTTCTAACAAGTTCCCAAATGATGCCATTGGTGTTGGTCCACAGGTCACATTTTAAGTAGTAAAGATTTAGAAACACGTATGCTTGTGAAATTTCAGGGCACTCAAAAGAAAAAATTTTAATAATAAAAAGAAAATTCAAAGAGTGGAATCCAGTATCTGTCTCAACCATAATTTGAAAAGAGTTAAAAGGAAATCAGAGTAGTCCCATCTCCTGAGCAAGGCTGAGTCCTCTCAAATTGCTCTCCCTCCTGCCTCTTTTCAGCTTCCCCAAGACCCCCACATTCCCAGACAAGGTTTGCTCCTCTTCACACCAATTCAGAGAATCACAATTAACTTAGGGCTTTGTCATGCTTAGGAAGACAAAGTTTATTTTGTTGTGTTGTGTTTTTTTTGTTTTTTTTGGTTTTTTTAACTGAGCCATCCTTCCACCTGTTGGCAGCTCAGCTCTGGCTGGGCATCGAACTGCTGTTGCTCAGAGCTCAGCTTGCACTCTTGAGCGAGCTCTTGACCAACCGAGCCACTCGGCCGGCCCTGGAAGACAAAGTTTAATAATGACAGAATTAAGACTACATCATGGTAATCTGTACCAAAGTCCCTCTAATTTATTGTATAATATTACCAGGAATATTGTTTCTTTTTTTTCCTTTGAGGGCAGTGTCACTGGCCCTCATATGTGGGACCCGAACTGGGGCCGCTGGCTTCCCAAGCTAGCACTAAACCACCACACCACTCAGTTGGCCCACTAGGAATGTTGTTTCTTAACCTATGCATTTTGAATGTGGCTCTCATATTAAAAGAGAGACAGTCATAACAATATTCTGATGCCGTCTTTCCTTTCCTTACTCCCAAAGTAATGAAATCACACACAAAATTTTCAAGTCTTCCAAACAGGAGAGACTGTTCATGAAGCTACATAGTTTGAATTTATAGATTTTGGACTACATTGTTTGAATTATTTGCTCTTTTTAAGGAACTTCTGAAGATTAAAGAAATATTACACAATATTTTAATATTCTGGTAGCTGGTGAATCAAGAGACTTGCTAACTTTGTCTTGCAAATTTGAATTTCTTTGTTTAAAATGTCTTTATTACATACTAATTGTTTCAGAGATTTGAATTCATCTTTTGTTTAAAATCTCACTTACTAATTGTTAAACAAAATCTTTCTAAAGAGTTTCAAAATGAAACTATTGACCATTGTCTTTGTCCCCTAATGTAGAAGCAATGTAATACTTTCATAATTAGCATTGAGGGAAACAATGAGTGTTTACAAAAGCATTTGAAAACAAATGGAGCATTTATGCCAAAAAATTACCTTTATGGATTTTCAAGATTTTTTTTTTAATGCTTTCTTCTTAGAGGAAAATATAAATCCTAATCCTCAAAAAAAGTTCCTGGCAACTAAAGAAGTAGAGTAGTATAAAAATAATATTTACCAGAAGAACACTAATATTTAGAAATATTTGAAGGTAATTACAGCAGTTTATACATTATAAAACTATATTTAAAGTGACAATTGAGGGAAATTAACAGCAAAGTGAAAAGAAATTTGGAATTTTCTAAATGGAATGAACTACTATATGGGAGAATGGCCCAATATGTGCAAAGTTTTACAGACTTGACATAAAATTTTCCTAGAATTTTTATTTTAGTGGAAATAGTGCAAAATTCAAATTTCTCTATGAATATATCAATTTATCTGTCTTGGCTATTCATTTATTCAGTATGTTACTAAAATAATACCTTTCTGTTAACTATGTTGCTTAGTTCTCTGATCTGGTCACTCAGTATAGCAAGTGCTGAATGTTCCTTGTCTGTTCTAAAACCAACGGGAACCACAGTGGCTTGATAGCCCATAAAAAGTTAAGTAGTATTGTTGATATTTTTATCAGCTGAGGAATAGATAATTCTCTACAGATTTATTCTTACCTATTAGAATGTTGTTCTTTTATGAATGTGGATCATGTTTCACATTCCAAACTTTAACTTATATGTCCTAAAACTTTCTGCTGTAGTTATATTTGAACATTGGAACAGACATCATCATTGCCTTACCCACATCCTTTTGCCATTGCTACTTAGGCACACATTCACTCAATTTCCAACCAAGGTCCTGACAATCTTCTCTGGATGTTGAAGTTCACTTTGCCTACCCATGCAGCAGGCCATGCAGAAGTGTTGGGAAATTAATGATCCTCCGGCCCTACAAACTCTCAGCCAATGACTGAGAGGAGGTGGTGGATCTCCTCCAGTGAGAAAACCCTGAGGCATGTGCCAGCCACAGTTTCCCCAGTGGGGTTAAGCCCAATTACACACAGCAGTAACTGACTTGATTACATATACTTCATTTGCTTTATTCCCTTCCCTGTCTCAGTTACCCCCATCTCCTACCATTATTTCCTTCATCTCCCAAATAAATCACTTGCTCATAAATTCTTGTCTTGGCATCTGATACTGATAGAACCCAACCAAGAAACAGAATATCAGAAGTGGTCCCAGGAAACAGATTCTCAGGATAAAATTCCAGAACTGGATCATTTACCTGCCAAAGGTAACAATAACCCCATCCTTAGGCTAAGTAGAGAGGTAATAACATTTAGTATGCTGTAACATAACATTTACTAAGACTCTGACTTGTGTTTAATAGGTAGGAGTAAAGAACAGATATTTTTTGGAAAGAACCCTGAAAAAGTACATAAGCGACATATAAAATAATAAAAGATTTCCAGTTAAGATAGCACAGTAGGTAAATGCTATGCTTACCTTCTCTCACAACCACATCAAAATTACAACTAACCTACAAAACAATCATCACCTAAAATCTTGCTGAAGTGAAGACCTACAACTAAGGACATACAGAAGAAGCTGCCTCCAGACTGAGAGGAGGGACAGAGATGTGGAACAGGCTGGTCCCATACCCGTGTGTTACCGTTAAAAATTGGGAGGGATATCTCAGCTGCAGAGGTCCCCCCAGAGGAGCAAGGGGTCCCAGCCCCTCCCTAGCCCAGGGTTCCAGTTCCGGGAAGAGAAGTCCCCATAATTTCGGGTTGTGAAAACCAGCAGAGATTGTGACTGAGTGAGGCTGAGTGCAGCTGCACTCCTAGGTGCTCCTCTTAAAGGGGTTATGCGTGGACTTAGCCACCAATGGAATTACTTGCAGGGACATCTGGAGTGGAACCGAGTTGTCTGTCTTCAGGATGGGGGCTGGAGAGGCAGCTTTATCCTGGACGGAGGAGCAGGTGGAGGCTATTGTTTATTTGTTGAGCCCTTTCCCTTCCTGGAGTGCAGATGCAGGTGGCCACCATATCTGAGTCTCCACCAAGCTGGCTGTTCATTCAGCCTGCCCTGGTGACTTGAGACCCCGCCCCACCCAACTTTCTGGGCATACCCAAGCTACTTCCAGAGGCTTTTTCATACAAACTGCCTGCCTTGGCTCATGCTGCAGATTTTTCTAGGATCTCTCAGAGGTTCATGGAACCCAGGCAAGCAGCATCTGGCTTGGTGTGTCCCGTACCTCTGGGTGAGCAGCCCTAAGCCCAGCACTAGTGGCAGCCAAACTTGGTTTGCAGCTTGGCCTTTCAAGGCACTTCCAAACATGGCACAGGCAGTGGCCATCTGCAGATTTCTTTGAGGTTCCTTCTGGGTGGCTCCTGTGGGCTGCAGCTGAACTTGAATGGCAGCGGGTCCCATCCCAGATGGTCCTGGTGCTGGACCCCCTGGTGGCCAGCTTCTAAAGGAACTGGAACATCACTTAGCCATCTCCAAGGACAACACAGATTGGGCAGGCACCAGAGTCCTGCTGAAGCAGATCCTTCTCTGTAGGGTCACCCTCTGCACCACAACTCCTCCACTGTAGTCACAGCCAGTCCTCACAACAAATGAGCCTGAGAGTCACTCTCTCCCATTGATATGCAAACAGCAACCAGGGCTCAAATACAAGAGGAGGGCACACACAATCCACACCAGGGACACACCTGGAGTGACAGCTCAAGTAACCAAGAAGATTGTGCCTCTGAGCCCCACAGAACCCCTAGTACTTAAAGGCACTCTACTAAGACTGGGAGTAATAGCAGCCCTACCTAATATATAGAAGCAAACATAGGGAGGCAGTCAAAAGGGGGAGAAAAAAAACATGTTCTAAATAAAAGAACAGAACAAAGCTGCAGAAAAAAGGACTAAATAAAATGGAGACAAGTAATCTACCAGACACAGAGTTCCAAACACTGGTGGTAAGGATGTTCAGTGATCTCAGGGAGAAGTTCAACAAAGAGATAGGAAACATAAAAATGGAATAACATAATTAAGAGCCAGTCAGAAATGAAGAATACTTCAGAGGGAATCAACAGTAGGTTAGATGAAGCAGAGGATCAAAGCAGCAATGTAGAAACAAGAGAGCAGAAAACACCCAATCAGAACAGCAAAAAGAATTAAAAAAACTGAGAGTTTAAGGGGACTCTGGGACAAACTCAAGTGTACCAACATTTGTATGATAGGGGTACCAGAAGGAGAAGACAGAGAGCATGGAATTGAAAACCTACTTGAAGAAATAATGACAGAAAACTTCCCTAATCTGGAGAAAGAAAGAGACATACAAGCCCAGGAAGTGCAGTGAATCCCAAACAAGATGAATCCAAAGAGGCCAACATCAAGACACATCATAATCAAACTGCCAAAAGATAAGGACAAAAAGAGAAACTTAAAAGCAGTAAGAGAAATACCTACAAGGGAACTTCCATAAGAATCTCAGCTAATTTCTCAACAGAAACTTTGCAGGCCAAGAGGGATTGCCACAAAATATTCAACGTGATGAAAAGCAAGGACATAACAATGAAGATTACTCTACTCAGCAAAGCTATCATTTAGAATCAAAGGACAGACAAAGAGCTTCCCATACAAGAATAATCTAAAGGAGCTCATCACCATCAAACCAGTATTACAAGGAATCTTAAAGGGACTTCTTTAAGATGGAAAAAAATAAAAAAATAAAAAAATAAAATGTGAATAAAATGGCAATAACTACAGATCTATCAACAATTACTTTCAATGTAAATGGATTAAATGCTCCAATCAAAAGATATGGGAGCTGGATAAGAAAACAACACCCATATATATGCTACTTACAAGACATTCACTTCAGATTAAAAGGCACACACAGACTGAAAGTAAAGGAATAGAAAGAGATATTTCATGAAAATGGAAACAAACAAACAAAACAGCTGGGGTTGCCACACTTATACCAGACACAATAGACTTTAAAACAAAGTCTACAACAAGGAGGCAAAGAAGGACCTAGTAATTCCACTTCTGGGTATTTCTCTGAACAAATCCAAAATGCTACTTCAAGGGGACATGCTCACCCATATGTTCACTACAGTATTATTTACATAAGCCAAAACAGGAAGGCAGCCTGGGTGTGTCTGAATGGATGAATGGATAAGGAATGGGTGCTACATATATATAATAGAATATTACTCAGCCATAAAAAAGAAGGAAATCTTGCCATCTGTGACAACATAGACAAACCTAGAGGGTATTGTGCTGAGTGTAGTAAGTCAGCAAAAGACAAATGTCATATGATTTCACTTATATGTGGAATCTAAAGAACAAAATAAACAAACAAACAAAATAGAAACAAACTCAGATACAGAGAACATTTTGATGGTTGCCAGATGGGAGAGGGGTTGGAGGTAGGTGAAAAGGGGAAGGGATTAATAATTACAAATTGGTTGTCATACAGTAGTCATGGAGATGTAGGGTACAACATAAGGAATATAGTCAATAATAATAATGTAATGACTATGTATTGTGGGAGATGGATACTAGATATCAGGGTGATCAATGGGAGGGGGGTTGGGAGCAGAGTGAAAAAGTTAAAGGGATTAAGAAATACAAATTGGTAGTTACAAAACTGTCATGGGGATATAAAATATAGGGAATATAATCAATAATATAGTAAAACTATGTATAGTGCCAGGTGGGTACTAGTCAGGGGAATGACTTCCTAAATTATACAAATGCCTAACCACTATGCTGCACCTGAAATTAATATAAAATAACATTGAATGTCAACTCTAATTGAAAAATTAAAAAGAGGGGAAGATAAAGAAGAAAAACATATTCAAATTTTCAGATATAAAACAAAGCTTGGTGATATACAGCATAGGAAATATAGTCAATAATATTGTGATGGCATGGTACGGTGTCAGATGGTTGCTGGATGTATCATGGTGAGCACTTCTTTGGCTCAGGGAATATAATCAATAATGTGGTGTAACTCTGGATAGTGCCAGGTGGGTACTGTTAAATAACGATGGTGTACACCTGAAACTAATATAATATTGTATGTTAACTATATTTTAATAAAAATATTAAAACTAATAGTAATAAAGGATAGTAACAAAAATGTAAAGGATAAATTACTGCATCTTGCTTTCCTGTCACTAAGAAAGAGGCACAGCACTTAGTTAATCTCTTTACATACCATACTTAGCAAAATTGTTCCAAGTCTTTTATTGAGTAATGAGGGAGGCTTCCAGTTTTGAGTGCACCAAAACAGCAGTTGGCTCTGCAGAAGGTTAAAATTATGATATAAGCAGCCCTACTACTTAGACGGTATGGCCCGGCAGATCCAAAGATACCAGAAGCACCCATGATCCACAAAGAAGCTCTGTGTATTCCGGCGGCCAACCCCAATAGCTCGAGATCAAGATTATGCTGTCTGCAACAGAAAACTGTTCCCTTTCAGCAAGGCAGTTCCCAGCATGCTAATAGAAACTATTAGCCCTAATAGAGACTGAGTGCCTCCGGAGGGTACATCAAGTAACTATGAAATTGTAGATTCTCATAATGAGCTGGGTATTGTCAGCCACCAAGTGATGAGGCCAAAATGAGACAGCAGCAACTGATCACATATGGAAAGGCTGCTTTCAGGATAAGACCTCAGCAGGAACAAGGACAGTGTGGTTGGAGAAAGCAGCGATTCTCATCTTCTTTTTATTGTTGCTTACTTTCAGAGTTCTAATATCAAAATTCACACAATTCTTTTCATTTTTCTGTTATGGGTTCCAGATTTATTTGGTCTCTACTGTCCAAAGACTTGCACATAGTAGATGTTCACCAGATATTTGCCAACTGAAATCTTGCTCAATTTTGCCTTTTAATTTTCATTTATAAAATGCAATGCCAAAGGAGACTTAGTCTTTATTAGATCTTATTGCTAATGTCAAGATGTCACAGACTTCTGTGGCTGAAGTTCCAGCATCATCTCTTCATGTATTGAACATCAGATGAACAGGCTAAGTATAGGAAAGTGTCCAGTAACCACCATGCATGGTGCAGAGAAGCCTATTTGAAGTCCCAGGAACCACAGCTGAACATACATAATGACTCATTTCTGTGAAGGTCACTTCCAAGGCTGCTCCAACACATTGCAATACAAGTGAGAATCCAGACTAGATTGCAGAGAGGCAAAAGAGAGGCCATAGAGTATACATGGGAAAGCACTGAAGCATCTCTCTCATAGAAGGGCCTCACACAGTGACTGCTCACCCTTATCTTAGACATAATTGTGATTATTTCATTGCCCAAGGCAGGTTGGAAGCTGTAGCTTAAGTGGGGTGGGAGAGTGATGCTGCTGGAGCAGGTGGAGTAAGGGCCATCATGGCCCCTCCTATATGTTGGTGGATGTTGCTAGTTTGTCATAGCATGTGTCACTGAACCACTAATGGTCTCAGCACCCTTCTCAACCCACGCTGCTGGCAGTACATGAGGACGTATTTTTCTTTGCTACTTAAAGTGGCTTTCTGACAGCCACTTTAAAAAGTAAGGCCTCAGATTAAATTACTTGAGAAGGCAGTTCAACACATTCTTCCCTGGGCAGGTGGGTTTTGTTGTTGTTGTTGTTGTTGTTATATTTAAAAAAAATATATTCTATTCAGAGTTAGTAGTTTTCATGATTTCATAAATTTGTACTTTTTTCCATTTTATTTCCCAAGGTCAATCTTCCCTTCAGTAAAAATGCAGTTTCCACACCTGTGCTACTGTGACCCTGCAACTGGCCTCATCTTCCCCACTGAGGCTGGGCAGAGAGACAAATGTTGCTTCATTTTTAAGTATGCATTTTTAAAACAGCTTTTATTTCTTGGATTTATAAGTGTGGCTTAATGCTATATGCCATGAAGATAGGGCCAGAAAAGGATGCCTTAGAATATATGTGCCAAAAGAAACCCATGGAATCCACTCTGTGAGAAGGAAAGTTATCAGTACTTAAAGTTATTTCTCTCTTAAAAATAAGTTGGGTTTCAATTAAAAAATGGGCAGAGGATATGAAGAGACATTTCTCTGAAGAGGACATACAGATGGTCAACAGGCATATGAAAAAATATTCAACCTCACTGATCATTAAGGAAATGCAAATAAAAACCACAATGGGATATCACTCACTCCAGTCAGAATGGCTATCATCAATAAATCAACAAACAACAAGTGCTGGCTAGGTTGTGGAGAAAAGGGAACCCAGGTGCACCTTTGGTGGGACTGCAGATTGGTGCAGCCATTATGGAAGTCAGTATGGAGGTATCTCAAAAAACTGGAAATGGAACTACCTTTTGAACCAGCAATTCTAATCCTAGGTATTTATCCTGAAAAACCCAAAACACTAATTCAAAAAAAATATATGCACACCTATGTTCATTGCAGCGCTATTTACAATAGCCAAGACTTTGAAACAACTGAAATGCCCATCAGTAGACGACTGGATTAAGAAACTGTGGTACACTTACACAATGGAGTATTATGCAGCTATAAAGAAGAAAGAAATCGTCCCATTTGCAATGATATGGATGGACCTAGAGAACATTATGTTAAGTGAAATAAGTCAGTCAGAGAAAGACAAATACCATATGATCTCACTTATATGTGGAATCTAAAGAACTGAATAAACAAGCAATGTAAACAGAAATAGTCTTAGAGACACAAAGAAAAAACTGATGGGGGCTAGATGAGATGGGTATGGGTATGAGGGAGAAGGGGAAGAGAAGAGGCAACATAAACTGGTAACTACAATATTACCTCAGGAATAGAAGAGACAGTTTAGGGAATATAATCAACAATGTTGTAAATATTTTTTAGGGAACCAGATGGACTCAAGTCTTGTTAGGGAGACCACTTCATTCAGTGGCACATCTGAAGCTGCCGCTGAATAATATTATATGTCAACTATAATTTAACACATATATAGTCATGGGATGTGGAGTATAGTGTGGGAATGGAGTCAATGGAATTGTAATAAATATGTATGATATCGGGGTGGGGCAGTGGAGGGCAGAGGGGGGAGTCACTTTGTAAGGGGTGAAAAGGATAACTATTGCATTGTTTTGTACATCTGTAACTAATAATAAAAAAAAATACCTCAGCAGGCTCGAAAGGTACAAGTAAGTTACTCAAACAGGTGGCCTAGACCTTCATGTTTCCTAGCTGTGTTGTAGTGATTTTCAATCTCTCAACTTAATATCTATGGCTTCGTGGGGGATTCCTTCTGACCAGCTGATGAAGAAGGAGGGAAATCTGAACCCAATCCACCAATTATTCAGTCTGATTTATTAGTTTTTGCTGAAAATATAGCTGTCACAATACAGTCCATCCAAGAATGACCATGAGAGACAGTGGTAAATGGAAACCCCTCCAGTGGGCTGTTTGGTGGTGGGTTTAATGAAAATGTTGGGAAGTTTTGGGTTCAGAGACAGGAAGCACCAGAAAGGCTAGAGTACTAAAAATAAACTTTGCCTCTGTTACAGATTGAATGTTTATATCCCCCCAAAATTCATACATTGAAATCCTAACCCTAATGTGATGATGGGGCCTTTGGGAAGTGATGATTTATAAGTTGTCTTATAAAGACAACCCAGAACGCTCCCTGGCCCCTTCCATCACCTGAGGACACAGGGAGAAGTCAGTAGTCCATGAACCAGGAAGCGGGACCTCATCAGACACCAAATCTGTTGCATCTTATCTTAAACTTCCCAGCCTCTGGAACTGCGAGAAATGTTTGTTATTTAAGCCACCCAGTATATGGTATTTTTGTTATAACAGCAAAAACACACTGAGACAACTTCTGTGTAATTTCTCCTACAGTCAGGCCAAACTATCTCAGCTGAACACCACTGATCTCAGAGACACATTAGACAAAAAAGGATCTGAATACGGACATCACTTAGGGGCCACAGCATTCTATCAGTCAGTCAGGAAAATATTTATGTGGGACTTATCTTCCCAATATTTTTCAGTGCAGCTTTCAGTTCACTTTCTAGAATTACAGGTTTTTCCTCAGAGGAATCTTCAAAGGTTATCTTCATCCTTTTGTCTCCTCTATATAGATTTTCAGTATATTGTTTCCATCTTCCCTATATTACCTCCTGGTCAGATAATGTGTTTCCTTGTTGGTTGTTCTATATTCCTAATTTAGGTTTGAATTTCCCTTTTATTTTTTGAATCTTCTGATAGAGAAGGTATCTTGTTTTTGTTTGTTTGTTTTCATTTTGTTGTTCTAGCTCCTTACATTGACTATTGTATTCCTTCTCTTTATCTCTGTGTGATATTGAAAAACTTCATTGAGGGTTCTTACCCTGCTTTTGTCACCTTTAACTTTTGCCTCTCACCTGTCTTTAATAATTTTTAGTTTCTTCTGTCATCCATCTCGATTTTTCTTTACTTTTTACTTCAAAGGTGTCAAACGAGGCATAGGTGTCAGGCAAGGGTGCGTTTTTATTTGTTTAATCATCTTTATTTGTTTAATCTGTACTCAGAACATATATGAAAACCTGGGCTAGACTCAGAGGAAGAAGGAGTAAAAATTGGTGTAAGAAATATTAACACTTAATATACACAGGTGACTCCATCTTACTGGCAGAAATTAGCAATGATGTGAACCAACTTCTGAAGAAAGTGAAGGAAGAAAGTGTCAAGGCAGAACTATATTTGAACATTGAGAAGACAAAAATCATGACTACAAAATTAATACACAACTTTAACATAGACAATGAAGACACTGAAAATGTGAAATATTTGCTTTAGTGAGTTCAGTCATCAATTCCAATGGAGGTTGCAGTCAAGAAATCAAGAGAAGGCTGAAACTTAGAAAGGCAGCAATGGAATAGAGAAGATCATCAAGAACAAAGATGTGTCACTAGTGACCAGGCTAAGATCATCCTCACCCTCAAACTCCAAATTACTATGTACAGATGCAAGAGCTGGACAGTGAAGAAGGCTGATAGGGGGAAAAAATGATTGATTAGAAATATGGTGTTGGAAGAGAACTGTATGGATACCCTGGACTGCCAGAAAGATGAATAAGTGGTTCCTAGAGCAAATCAATCCAGAAACATCACTAGAGGCAAAAATGACAAAAGGCAGGATTCTTTGGAAAAGACAAAAATTCTGGGAAAAATAGAAGGCAGCAGGTAAAGAGGAAGACCAAATTTGAGATGGATTAAATCCATAAAAGAAGTCATAGGCATGAGTCTACAGGAGCTGAGCTGGGAGGCTGAGGACAGGACACTGTGGACATCACTCATTCACAGGGCCACCAGGAGTCAGAGTGATTCAATGGTGCATAACACACACAGAGGACTTATCTACACATAGCAAGGCATACAAAACTGTTTAAAAACACAATCCCTGTCCATAAAGAACTCACACATTAAAATTTCTGTGACCTTCCATTATCCAGCATTATGTATGACCACATCATTCTGGAAATGCTACTTTTCTGGATTCCATTTTAAGGACTAAAACTTCCAAAGCTATAAGGTGTAGGTGGGTAGAAACACATGCGCACACACCTACACACAGAAAACCTGTTCTAACTTCTGACGTCTCATTGCTGGATTTCTTCTCAGACTGCTGGAGTGCATGATACAAAATCCCTGACACTGTCTCTGTTAGTTCTTATCATCATCTTCTCTTCTGATCTCTCCCTCTCTTTTCTCACCTCTTTTTTTTTTTCTATCACCTGTCACTTCTGTGACTCTCAGATTTCACACAGGGAATTCTGCCTTTTAGTAACATCACTATCCTATATAGCCTTCCTCACCTTCTGTTTGTAAAGAGAATGAACTAATCAATACTGTGTCTTGGTATCAGTTGTCCTTGCTCATTGCACAAATCAATTTGGAATATTTTTCCAAATGAAAACACTTCCATTTTTATTATTTCTTACTTCTGGGCTCAGTGCCACTTAGATGTTAGAGGGCACCAGACAACCAGTTTATTGTCAATAAATGTAATGATTCTAAGTTTATCATAGTTCCAACGGTGATGAATTTGCAAGTCTATGCTTCTATTAAGAGTAGTTATAAGAAACGGTCTTGTCATGAATGCCTCGTTTCTGCAGAATCCTTTTTCTAGGCACTGTTATTTGTATTGCTAAGACACTTAGATTTACTCATTTATTTAATGAACATTTGTGAAGTTTCTATTATCTTTGAAGCTCCTTGCCAGGCACTGACAATATAAAGATAAGAAAGATGTGGCCCTTCTTCTTAGGAACACAGAGTCTAGGGAGGAAACAAGTAAGTACACAACTAATTTTTATATAATTTGATAAATGCCATAGTAGAAACAGACACAAGACACAGTGGGAACTCAGAGGAGAAAAGATTTAACTCTGCCTGGTAGGATCAGAGACGTTCCTCACATAAAGTGTGACATCTAAGCTGTATCTTGAATGGTGGGTAGACGTTTGCCAGGTCAAAGAGGTATGGATAGTAAAAAAACTACAAATTCCAAAGCATGGAAGCACAATGTAACAATATATCTGGAGGACTAGGTGCTTATAATTAAGTGAAGGAAATAAGGCTCAGAAGAAATGCAAGAGAATAATCCAGAATGACCTTGTATACCATGCTAGAACCTGGCTTCTAATCTGAGATGTTAAATGCAGAGCTATTGAAGGACTTTATGCATGAGAGTAACATGATCAGGTCTGCATTTTACAAAATGACTCTGACTATACTACAGGAAAAACCAGAGGAAGGTAAGAGGAGAACCCAGATGACCAGCTAAGAGAAATAACAGCCTAACTCTAGCAGTGGCCAGAGGGTGGGAGCAGAGGAGACAGACTAGAGAGACATTTAGGAGCTAAAATAAGTAGGATCAGATAATTAATCTGTATGTGGAGGAGAAAGAGAAAGGGAGGAAGGGAAAGTAGCAGAGAAGAAAATGTCAAGCGTGAGAAATTGATGATGGCAGTGGCTTCACTGGGTTAAAATATTGAGGGTCAGGAAAAGGTCTGGAGGTCAAGATAAAGAGTTTGTTTTTTTAAATGTTGGATTTGAATGGCCTATGGGATATCCTACTGAAGATAAACAGGAGGTTGCTTTATAATACCTAGGTTAGAATCTCAGGAGAAGGGTCAGGACAAGACAAGTAAGGCATATAGGTATTAGTTTCGGTGAAACTTCCTCCCAAACCACCAGTTGAAATGGACACCACACATAATAGTATCACACTTAGAAATTAAGTGTGCATAGAAACACTATCCAAATGGAGACGAACATTGAGAATCAGTAAGTCACTAGGCATTGGCTGTCTTCTGATAAGATGACTCAATACAATCCTTCCAAGTGAAACCATGTTATCTCCCTTAACCTTCCAGTTTATCAAAACCAAATTCTCTCTCTTCTCTTAGATTCTATTCATTTATGCATTAAACTTGTATATTTGCTAATTAATGGGGCCCAAATATCAATAGCCTTATCTGTTTAGCCCTGACCTTATTCCTGAGATCATGGGCAAGAGAGACCTTGCTCAGATCTGGGGTACTTCTTTCAGTCTAATGTGTACTGTTCTACTTGAGATTTTTTTACATTGTTTACTAAAAAATGAAATAATTATGGCATGCATTGAAATACGTGATATTCAGATATTATAGTCATTCCAACTTTTAAAATATTTCCTTGAAACAATAAATGAGGATGTTCAAACAATCAGTACAACAGCCTCCTGATATGGTCAGTGTCCCCCTTCTAAGGTATTTACCAACATAGCTCATTCAAATACTATAGCTCAGAGAATGAATTTATTTAAAAAGTAAAAACAAAACAAAACAAAAATGGGAAAAGTCAAAGCTTCTTCCTGAATCTCACTTCAATATGGTTAGATTTTGTAAGACAATAAGGTTCTAATCGCATCCTGATTGGTACAGATTTATGCAGAGTTATGCAAGAATTAATGGACATTAAGGAAGTCACTCCACGCATACCAATATGTGATTATGCCTGAAGATATGTAATGTCATCCACAGCTGGAAACATGCTAAAATAATAAGGCTACAGTTGGAGATGCTGTTTTAATTATGAATTTCTTTTCTATTTTTAGATACTACTAATCTCCAATTACTGGCATTAGATGCATTATTTTAATTTAAATTTTAATTCTTTAAAATTCCTATACATATAAAATTAAGAAAATACATCACTTACACATGAAATTGAATTCAGAAAATTTCTGAGAGGTTTATATTTTCATCTCAGAGAGAAAAGAATATTTTCTTTTTATTAAATTGATGTGCCTAATTAAATTAGATAAGTAGGGTTTAAGATGTGTTCACTTGATGCAAAAATTGTTATCAGGAACATAGGAAAGATAAAACATGTACTTCGAGGCCGCCCAAAAGAACTGCAATGTTCTACTTTTCATCTCTTAGCTTCCAGGTTGTCTCTAAATTATCAAGGAAGGAAACATTTATTGAGCAGTCACCCAGCTGTGATATAATAATGCACACTTTACCTAATTTAATCTTTTCAGTGTACTTTATTATTAGCCTTACTTCATAAAAGAAAAAAAGAAGCTACACAAAAGCTCTGTGTGATTCTAAAATATGTTCACAAATTCTTTACAGAAGTGAAGTCTAGTTCTCATCCTCTTGAGTGTGGGCTGGACTCAGTGACTTAGAATATGGCACATGTGTTGTTTTTGTGATTTCCGAGACTAGATTATAAAAGACATTGAGACTTCCTCTTGGATGGCTCATTCTGAGGCACACGAGCTCTCATGTCGTGAGAATATTCAATCAGTCTGTACTAGTCAGCTTGGGCTGCCATAACAAAATACCACAGACTGGATGACTTAAACAACAGAAATTTATTTCTCACAGTTCTGGAGGATAAAAAGTACAAGATCAAGGTGACATCTAATTTAGTTCCTGGGAGGGCTCTCTCTTTCTGAACTGCAGACAGCTGCCTTCTCACAGAGTCCTCAAATGGTGGAGAGATAGAGCTCTAGTGACTCTTCCCCTATGTATAAGGGCACTAGCCTTATCACATTAGGGCCCCATCCCTATGACGTCCTTGAACATTTATCTTCTAACAGACCCTGTCTCCAAATGCAGTCATATTAGAGCTTGAAACTTCAATGTAGAATTTTGGGACATAAACATTTAGTTCATAAGGCACAACCCTATGGAAAAGTTTGCATGGCTAGGAACAGAGCACCTCCTGTCAATATTCATGTAAGTTAGCCAGCTTGGAAGCAGCTTCCAACTACAGTCACGCCCTTGGATGACTCCAGCCTGGGTCCATATCTTAAATGCACCTCATGGGCCGGCCAAGTGGCACGGTGGTTAAGTGCTGGCTTGGGAAGCCAGTGGCCCCGGTTCGGATCCCACGTATGAGGGCCAGTGACACTGCCCTCAAAAAAATAAAAAATAAAAAAAAATTAAAAAAAAATTAAATGCACCTCATGAGAGGCCCTGAGTCAGAGCCACCTAACTAAGCCTATCCAAAATTCCTTACTCTCAGAAACTGTATGAGAACTTAAATATTTGTTGTTTAAGCTGCTAAATTTGGGGGTAACTTGTAACAGCAACAGATAATGAATATACATAGGTCTCAATCAGTTTGTGGTAAAATAGGGGTTGGAAACCAGCTTTCTCTAATTGCAAAAGTATGTGCTCTTTCCACGGCCTGCATGGCTCACACTGTGTCTCCAATACTGCAAAGCTCATTCATTTATTGTGAGACTTTACATATATTATCTCAGTTCATCCTAATAACAATTTTGAGAGATTGGCTTTATAACAATAACATACAAAAATATATTTTCATAATAAAAAAATAACTTTTAAATCAAATAAAAGATAGTATTTTTGATATTATAAAGCTTTACTTCTAAAGAACACTAAATCTGCCTACTTCTTTCCATCCTCACTATGACCACCCTAAACTTTATCACCATCATCTGTGGCCTGGACAACTGCATCAGACTAACTTCCTTGCTTCCATTGTTTTCTTTCCCAATCAGTTTTTCATGTAGCAGGAGGAGTGAACTTTTAAAAATATAAATAAAACTCTGTTACTCTCCTACTTAAAATCCCTCCATTACTTTGTGTGACTCCTTTTGCTGATTACACTTAATATAATCATGTGGTCTCTCAACTGGTGGTAAATCCATTGTACCTACAATATAATACATCCTACATAAGCACCTTCATGTGTTTCCATTTCCCATGCTGGTCTTTCTCTATCCCAGAAATAAAAATAAAAAAAACCCATCCTCAATCTGGTCTCACAGTCTTTGCAATTTAACAGCCAAGGAAGAATATGATTACAAAGGAATAAAAGAGGAGCTCACAGGCTAAAAGAAAAGTTATGGGGCCGGCCGAGTGGCTCAGTTGGTTAAGAGCTCGCTCAAGAGTGCGAGCTGAGCTCTGAGCAACGGCGGTTCGATGCCAGCCTGAGCTGAGTTGCCGTTGAGCTGCCAACAGGTGGCAGGATGGCTCAGCTAAAAAAAAAGAAAAGTTATGGAATAGCTAAAGAGTACAAACACTAGGAAATAAAGACAGGACACTGAACATTTTAGAACACAGGCAAGAATATACTTAAAGTTTACGGGACACTTTAATAAAACATTTCACACAACATTTCACACTAGTTATAAACACAGAAGCATCTATATCTATAAGTAATCTAAACAAATCTGTCTATTCTCTAGCCAAATTACATTGGGTCAATAGATCAATTCATCTCTCTGTTATGCGTTTATTCTCTGTCTCTGTCACACAGGGTCTCAAATTCTCTCTCCTATTGAGTTGATACTGACCTTAACTGCAGACAGTTGTATATTAAAAAGCCTCACATACTCCCATTGTCCCAAGCTCAGTGCTCAGACATTGTAATTTCCATAACTGTGATTCTGCCTCTCCTAGCTTACATACCTCTTATGTGCTTTCTAAGACCCCATGTTCTCCTTTGTCTGTCTCTTCATTTTTCTGCTTCTCTATTTTTTTCTTAAGTTTATTTCTCAATCCTCTGCATTATGTACTTCAAATATCCCACTAGGCCCTGGTGCTCTCTATTCTCTCTACAACTCCTCCCTCCCTACTTTTGCTCATATGGAAAAATAATTTATTTCTCTCAAAAATTCTATATTTTCCTGTCAGTAGCACCAAAAAGAAAATCCCCCCCAAGAAATTTTACTAATCTGGGATTCCTGAGACTCACAATTAAGAATTGTCTTCATTTTTAAGTGTAGTTAGCTATAGCTATGTAGTAAAAAAGGAAAATAACTATAGTGCACTTGCCTTCTCCTGGATAGGGTTTAAGTTTTTATAACTCATAAGACAAAGTCAAATATGGTCAAAACTATGCTTGAAAGTCTCTTGGGAGATCCCCATTGAAGACTAATATACCATCTCTTAATAAATCTATCACAGTTTTCCTTCCAGGTGTGGATGACATTATTCTTTTTGGGTTAACACTGGATAAGAGAGTTAGCTTATGTTTGGGGTCCAAATTGTATTAATAAATCATTATCATTAAACATTGCAATCAAAATCTACCAGTAAGACTCCATGCCGTGAGAGGCACGAAAGAACTGAGAACACCTGAGGAAGACAACAGATTAATGCCTCCCTCACTCATACTTTGTGTAATAGACACTTTCAGTAGAATGACACTATCATTTACATTTCTCACTCTTCTCTCACTTTCTCTTCTTGCTCTCTCTTGGTAAATTTCCCTAAATTAAGTCCTCAAGTGATGTGACTGCAGAACATACTTGTACATGTAAGAACCTTACCTGTCCCAACTGAATGACAGCTGCCTTGAGATGGAGAGAAACACAGACTCTTTCTTTCAAGCCTTAACCAGCCTCTCCATGTAACTTACTCCAGGTTGTAAGAGGTGACCACCAAGTCTGGAAATACAAATACAAAATAAACCATTCATCTATAGCATGTTACAATACACATTAAAATAATATTATCTGTATTTCCAAATACTATGGCCACCTTATCCACAAAATAGTTTCAACATTTAAGGTCTCTACTATTTGAGAGACCATGAACTAAAATGAATGAATGAATAAATAAATAATAACTACTGCAGATAAAAGCATAAAAGTGGTAAGACAATCTAAAATAACTTGTTACATACAACGCATAACTAAACATTTAAAGGTAAAATGTATTTATCTAGCTTTTCTTTTGGGTAGTAAGAAAGGAGAGTGTTGCATGATAATAGAATTTTGTCTTAGTTTCTGCCCTTAAAATCATTTAATTACACTTGCCCAGCCACTCAAGAAATGAGAAATATATATTTACACCATTTACCCATTACTTAGTAGACTTTCGGGTACAAGCTTTTCTTCACAACTCAAAGCCTATGTCTCAAAGTATAAGTTAAGCCAGAGGTATTCACGAGGTGACTACCTAGGCCCCACCACAAGCCGCCTGCAAGGAGTTCGCGAAGTGCCTGGGGCACCCGTAGGAGCTCTACAACCAGCTGCTCTTCTGGATGGGGTGCCGGCATAAGATGATACCCAAGATGGACAATGTGGGCTGAGCATTCCTGCATCCCAGCCAGGAAGGCCGAAAATCAGAAGCCAGGGATGCTGAGAGCAGAGATACCAAACACCTCAGGCTCTGTTCTGCCCTCCAGGAGTGGACCCCGCCCCTTCCCTCCTGCCCTCCAGGAGCTGACCTCACCCGGTCAGGCATCCCCACTCGCCCTGCGTGGTTCGCTCTCCTTAATCCAACGTCCTTGGGCCCAGCTGGGCTTGGTTCTTAGGAGACCTCCTGCCCCCACCCTGCCCCAAGTTATCTTGCTGTTTAAAGTGTTTCTGCTCCATTAAGACATTGGTTTTCAGGAAGTTTTGCTTCACATTTTGTTCTGCCTGTGAGCATTTGTGTTTATCTGTGTTCTAATACTATGTGGTTTACAAAACTGAGATTTATGAGAGGACCTTTCAGAGAATTGTGTGAACAAAATGAATGATCTAAATATTGTCACGTGAATACCTTTTCTGGAATGAAACCTGCCTCAAACTTCCAGTTGGCTGTTATACCATCTCTTCCAGAAGCTTCCCTCACATTTTTTTTTTTTGAGGGCAGTGTCACTGGCCCTTATGTGGGACCCGAACCGGGGCTGCTGGCTTCCCAAGCCAGCGCTTAACCACCGTGCCACTTGGCCAGCCCCTTCCCTCACTTTTTTATAACACATTTACTCTTCCAAGTTCTCCTATATATCTGTGGATTAGCTACATTGTTGGCTTCTTGAAATCCAGACCTGATTTTATTTATTTATATTTCATCAGCCTAATTCTTGTACCTTTTGGTAAATGAATGCTTACAAAAGTATTTATTCCAACAAGAAAACTATTCTTAAGTGATTATTGAATGAACAGACAGCTTCAGCTGTATTAGTGGGTTGTATCAAAAGTTTTCAATTCTTTTACCCAATGCAATATCACAAATACTGCTCTTTGTTTAAATGTTCCTTTAATTGGTGTCCTTTATTAAAGCACTTCAATTTTCCATCTGAAAAATTTTTTTTTTCCATTTGTCTTTTAACTCAGAATCCTTCTCATCCTTGAGGAATGGCCTCAGTGAGTGCCACCTCTATTGACCGTTCAGCAGACACTTATTAAATACTTGTTCTATGCTAGGCATTATAGTGTGTGCAGCATGTGGGGTGGCAGGGTGGCATGTACAGACAAATAAGACACTCAAAGGACTCACCATCTTGTCAGGTCAATAAAACGTTACAAAATTGTTCATAGAATAAAGGAAATCACCACCATGTGACTTTCATGTCTCCTGCAAACCTCCCTCAACCATATTCTCTAGCACTATTTTACCTTATCAGTCCCATAGTCGTTACTGTAGTTATTTGAACATTGGCTTTATGTTCCCCAAATCCCTTTCAGACTTAAAATTCTGTATTTGATTCTGGATTTTAAGTGATTTGAAAATAGGAATCCTGTTTGATTACCTTTAGTGAATTAATGAACAAAAGGTGGGTGCACTGCCTTCAAGAAACATCTAGCTTTTAAACAAGATAAACATAAGTAAATGCCAGATAATAGTAAATGCCATAAAGAAATTCACAGAAGGGAAAAATCACTTTTGACTGGGATAGGATTAATCTTTTGAAGAGTGCCTAAAAAATACAGCTTTAAATTGCTCCTGTGCCTTGTTCAAAGGATATTAGTTTAATTCAAGATTCTTACTAAGAGTTCTTACTTGGAGCTTTCCTGAAGTTATTTGCAAATGTTTATTATTGTATTTTGTGTGTTTTGGGGGTAGAGGGATGGTGTCCACTATTACCAGATTTGTGACAAAAAATAAATAAATAGATAAATAGTCACTGCTTCACAATCCAGGTCATACAGTCTCCTGAACACATCCTGTGACAGGTAATTCATTATCTGTGGAGACCGCCCATTCCACCTCCAGATAGTTCTGGTTTTTAGGCAGCATTGTTGTAATGAACCGACCTTCCAATCTGTCCTTCCTCTGGGGCCAGAGAGTCTAATTCTTGTTTTGTAATACAGCATTGAAGTGTTTTAAGAGAACTCTCATATTGTCTCTAAGAATACTGCTCTACAAGCAAATGTTTTGTGTTCTTCCATTTTTTTTTGTCTGTTGTTCTTTCCAGATCATTTACCAACTTGGCCTCTCTCCCTTTAAAGTCTATTGTTCAAAATTGAACAATACGTTCATTGTGGTCTGGTCATTTCAGAATTTTAAATTCCTTTCTTGTGGATGTTATATTTCTAATTAACATAAGGTTAAGATTTGTTTAACTTTTTAAAAAAATGCATTTTAATTATGAAATATTTCAAACAAATAGAAAAATACTAAAAATACTATACAAAACTATTTTGTGTCTATCTCTAAGATTAACTATATATTAAGTTTTAGCTGTATTTGCTTCATCTTTTTGCTGTTGGTGTTGTTATGAAATAAAATATCCAGCTACAACTAAAATCCTTTTCCATCTCACACTCTCCCCACATTAGTGTTCATTGATTTTATTTTATTTTATTTTATTTTACTTTTATTTTTTGGCAGTCTCGTTATGCTGTGGACTTAGAATTGTGGTCAGTCCAGGTCCCTAATTGCACTTGTTCAGGGCCTACTCTTCCTTCTTGATGGCAGAACTGCTGAAAGACTTTCTAAACCTAGATCTTTTACTATTTAGATCAAGAGTGTCATAATAATGGTTAACATTTATTGAGCTATTGCTATGTGCTAAGGACTATTTTAAACACATCTATTACTTAAACCTTCCAGTAATCCTATGAGGAAGCTACTAGAATTTTTTCCCCCTGTTTCATAGATGAAAAACAGGCACAGAGAAGTTAATTAATAGACTGAGGTCCAACAGCTAGGCCTTAGTGGAACCTGTCTTTGACCCTGGCAGTCTGATTCCAGAGCTTTCTCTTTTAACCCCACCATGCTGCTTACCATCAAGGTGAAGGATCACGGAGACACAATAAAGGGGATTGTCCAGATTCATCTAAAAGTTGATCATATTTTTGTGTGATGGACACGAAGTGGAAAATGCCTATCCTAAACACGTTTACAGTCTAATGGAAAACAGGTATGCAGAAGTAAGATAACCTAGGAAATGCCAAGTAATCTGAAGTACATTTTGATTTCAGGAAATTTTAGTGAAGTGGAAACGCTTTAGAGTGAAAACTTTTCAGAAAACTCAGGACAAGTGCTTTGTAATGTGTAGGGCCTTGAAGAGGCACTAGATTTATCGGGTTGTCGGAAAAGTCATGACGGATTTTTATAACGAGAAACAGAAAAAACATGTCATGACTTTTCCAACAACCCAATAGATTAGTAGACAGGATCCTCAGTGGAAAAAGCCAGCATCAGCCAAGATAGGACTGAGCATGGTGTATGTGGAATGATAAGGAAGCCAGCCTGGCTGGAAATGAAAAATGTAAGCTAGAAGTACCAAGTTCAGTAAGTGCAGGTAGAAACACAAAAGCTGAGCTGTATTCAGTAAAACAGGTTAAAGGCACAGCAATGACATGCTGAAAGCAGTATTTTTAGAACACTCACTTGGCAGGTGAGCGGGATTAGGAGATTATACTATGAGTCATAGTAATCAAATTAATAAGATGTTAATAATAGCAGTTATTGAGTTCCTATGTTTGCCAGGCACTGAGCTAAGCTTTTGAAGTTTATTACCTCAGTGTGTCAGTTAGCTTTCATTGTGTAACAAACCGTCCCAAAACTGAGTGCTCGATCTGGAGATTGGCTGCATAATATGATTGTACTTAACACTACTGAACTGCACACTTAACAATGGATAAAATGATAAATTTTATACTATGTAAATTTTACCACATTCTAAAAAACGGTGACTTAAAATAGCAATTGTTATTGAGTTCACAGTTCTCTAGGAGAGCTGAGACATTGTTCTGGGCCAGCTTGGTTGATTTCTACTGGGTTTGTTCAGCTGACCAGTCGGCCTGGGGCTGGACAATCTGGTGGTTAGCAGGCTGTAGGCTGCAGCATCAAGGGATTCGGGGCCATACATGTCTCACCATCCAGCAGGTTAGCCCCAGGACTCTCCACATGGGTACTGGAAAAGCTCAAACACCAGTGTACAAGCACTTTTCAAACCTCGGCTTGAGTCACATTTGCTACTATCTTTTTGACCAAAAAAAGTTACAAGGGGAACCCAGATTCAAGGAGGTGCAGAAAGAACCCACCTTCTGATTGAAAGAGCCACAAACTTTTGTGGCGGTTTTGTAACTTACCACACCTACTCAATCTTGACAACAACCCTAAAGAGATAATCCTATTATTACTGTCATTTTATAGATTAGGAAATGGTGGCATGAAGTAATTAAATAACTTTTGTGGGATCACACAGCTCTCAGTGGTGGTTCCAGGATTCCAACCCAGGCTTGTCTGAAAATTTTTGTGCTTTCATTTGGGGCCACAAGGGATAAGGGAGCATAGGCTTTGACTGGTCCCAGAAAACTAATAGGGCAAAGGATCTGAGTGTCTGAAGTCAGGGGACAAAATTTATAGGCTTGTGATTTGGGTCCAGAGACTTGACTTCTCTGCATATTATTTTCCTCTCTATATAATGGGTCTGTTGGGAAAAAATGGTAACACTGGTTACCTCTAGAGAGGTAGGAAAGAGGTAATGGGTGGCCATGATAAGGGGGTAGAGGAAGACTTTTCACAGTATCATCTTCTGAGTTTTTTAAAAAATGAGACAGACTATTCCAACTCTTCTAGCTCTAAGATCTGATGAACGAACAATACTTTACAGTATTATTTGTTTTGTCAGTTGCAGTTTTTCTGAGCCCCTTTTAACCCCCATGAGCCATTTTAAGAAAATAGTTGAGTGTAGGGACAGCCGAGTGGCACGTTGGTTGAGTTGGTTTGGGACGCCAGTTCTGGTCAGCAGGGCCCTGATTCGGATCCCACATGAGGGCCAGTGATGCTGCACCCTCAATAACTAAGATGGTGAACAACAGCTCGACCTGAAACTGGGCTGCCACGAGTAGCTGGCTATGGAGTAGGCTGCAGTGGGGCTGCAATGGGCTGTTGTAAGCTACCGTGAGTGGCTGGCAGCCGGTGTGAGCTGCCAGCAGCCAGCATGAGCTGCTGTAAGTAGCCATGAGCAGCCATCCAAGGGCTGGCAACCAATCTGCCTCTCCCAGGAAGAGTGCAATGATAATACCAACATGGGCCAGTGAAGCGATGTCCTCCACAACTAGACTGAGGAACAAAAGGACAGCAACTTGTCTATTCCCCTTCCTCCAATTCCCCAATAAAATCTTTTAAAAAAAAAAATAGTTGAGTGTACTTTAATTAGAGGAAACACAGGAAAAATCATTTCCCTTCACTTAACATTGTCTTAGTTTCTCTCTTAAGTAACAAAGAAGCTAGGAAAAAAGTGTACACTTAACACATGTTGGGGGCTGATTATTTCTATCACAGAAGGATTTGGCTGCAGGAATTCCAGGTTTGGTACACTTAATTTATACTGAATTTTTAGAACCATGTCAGTAATTATAGGGTAATACTGCTGCCTGCAAGTTGTGACATTACTCTGAGGACATATCATGGAAAAAGCAGGTGTTTTATAATGATCAGTCTGGCTTCTATCAAATCTTATGTCTTGACTCAATTAGTTAAATAACTTTTGGTAACTTAACCTTGAAGCAACAGTTTGTTCATCTGTAAAATACATACCAGATCACAATTGCTTAACCACAATTTCCCAACTCCAACATGATATGAAAACAAAAAGTTTTTTCATAAGCCTGGCTCAAGGTTGCTTGGCAGCAAAAACATGCCCTGAACTGAAGTGATCCTGCTTAGAACAAATATTCAAATGTTTTGCTGGAGAAATGTTAAAAACAGTTATGGAATGTTACTCAACAATGTATATGCATTTCATGTCCTGTTTTCTAAAACGTGAAAACTTCTGAAGTCTGCTACACCTCTGGCCATGAAGGTTTCAGGTGGATTGTAGGTCTGTAATAGTTTCCTTAAAGAGTTTTGTAAGGATTAAAAAGGTACAGCAGGTAAAGTGAGAACTTACTGTAATGTTTGTATTGTGCTTGGCATGTAGTAGCTGCCCAATAAATTGTAGCTATCAATCTGTTGTTACATAAAGAAAAAAAAAAGTAAAAGTTAGATAAACTTCCTACCTGGATCTTTTAGCAACGTTCACCTTCTCCTTGGAAGAAAAGCAATTAGATGTTAATTGGATGGTTGAAGGAAAACCTGCTGATTTCCAGGCAAACTGGATAGAAAGAGAGTGATTGTTCTCATCGATTTAGTTTGGACACCTGGTAAGCCCTTTAGAGAGCCCCATACCAGTCTCAGAAAAGAGCACTATGGGCTCAAAATGACCAACCAGATATACAGAATTATGATCATTTCATTTCCTGCCAATAGTTTTATAAAAACTACAGGAATAGAAAATTAAAGGTTTTATTGCTGGACAGATGGGCATGCATGCTGGGAAGTCAAATAGCTGGCCGGAACAAAACTGATGAACAATCTCTGGTTTTCATAACACTGCTCTTGTAGACAAAGCATATTTCCTGCCTGAGCAATAAGGAACAGGAAAGACTCCTTTCTAACACTTTTCCAGGTAGTTAAATGTGACTGTCTAGAGAATTTCCATTTACAATTAGCTTGGCTATACTTGGCATGCCTCCTACCAGGATTCATTATCCCACTCAGCTTCAGGTACCTGAGGGAAGGAGGAAAGAAGGGCTGCGTCCACAAGTCCTTGGTCTCTGCTGTCTGTTAATCACTGTGGCAACAGCTGAATTACATTTTTGCTCCTCTGGGCTATTTCTATTCAACACAAGATTCAAGCAATGTTTCCCAAATCCTAGTCTAGGCAACATTAAACACATAATTTCTTTAGACCATATTATCTACAGTTACGATTTAGCAGGTGGTTGAGAGGAGGGAAAAAACTATATAGTTTGCAGAAAACTATATTTTAACTGGTATTCCCAATAAATACATTCCCATTTAAAAACCACTACTTAACAGATCAAAAAGCATCAGACCCAAAAGTAATAAATCTCTAACACTATAATTTAATACATGGGCAATGGAAATAAAACTTTTGGAAGGGAAATCACACATTAGCAGCTGCCTATCCACTTTTGCATGAAATCTAAACAGGTTGAGCAGTTTTAAATTTCCATCTAGCCAACATCTGAATGCAGAAAACTTGCACTAAATGACTTTGCCAACCCCACTTCAAGGGTTATATGCAGTGATGAGCTGGTGTTTAATAACCAGATCTCTGAGGAAAGATGTATGATTTGTGATGAATATGCTCATGTATGTGTATGCTTATTATACATTTTGCTGATATAAAATATATGTAATGTACAATTTACAAATAATAATAAAATATACAATATTATTTATTGTAAATTCCATCTACCTATAACTTCAGTGTGACTTGTTATTTTTTGAAAATCCACTATCAATTTTTATAATTATATTTCCAGTTAGTGTCACTAAATGAGAACATGAATATGTAGTTGATTATTATCCAATTCAAGCAAGAAGTCACTCATATTATTAATAAATGAATGCAGTTGGGACACAAAAGTTGATTGATGATTTTGTTTATGTTAAGTAGTAAAACTAAAGTAATATTAAAAAGGACTATGCAGGAACTTTACTCACTTATCAACAGTGTGAGTGACTTCTTGGCTAAATTGGATAATACTTTGTGAATACTGAAAGAAATTTCCTCATGTTTTTTATGCTATTCACAATTTAATGACTACAGACATGACACATTTTGTTTAATCAGCATTTAACATATTCTCCATCACTTTTAAAACTTAAATAATCAATAAGACACTAAATCAAGTCCTAATTTATACCATTTGCTGATTTCTATGGTGGAAAGAGCCCTACCTGTCTGATTTCAAGCTACGAACTTGACACCACTGAGAACTAAGTTTGGAAGAGATATACAATAGTATCTCTTCCACCAGACAACTAATGTATATTACTTGAAAAGCAGATAAAATTGTTAAAACTATTAAAAGAATTAGGAGAGGAAGATCCAGTCAAGATAGCAGAGTATGTAAATGCTGTGCTTACAACCTCTCACAACCATATCAAAATTGCAACTAAACTACAGAACAACCATCATTGAGAATCACCTGAAGTCTAGCTGAACCAAAGCCTTACAACTAAGGACATGTAGAAGAAGCCACCTTAAGACTGGTAGGAGAGGGCCGGCCAAGTGGCGTGGTGGTTAAGTGCTGGCTTGGGAAGCCAGCGGCCCCGGTTCGGGTCCCACATATGAGGGCCAGTGCCACTGCCCTCAAAAAAAAAAAAAAAAAAAAAAGACTGGTAGGAGAGGCAGAGACATGGAACCAGACAGTCCCACATCCTCACGTAACCACAAAAATTTGGGAAGGATAATTGAACAATAGAGTTCCCCCTTGGAGGAGCAAGAGGTCCCAGTCCAACACCAGATTCTGCAGCCCAGGATCTCAGTGCCCAGGAGAGAAGTCCCCACAACTTCTGGCAGTGAAAACCAGCAGAGATTGTGGCTGAGTGAGACAGAGGGCACTTGCATTCCCAGGTACTCCTTCCTCTTAAGGGCCTGTGCATGGACTTACTCCCTGGCAGACCCACTTACTCTGAGCTCCAGCACTGGGGCAGCAGCTCAAAAGGCACCAGAGACACTCAGGGAGGAACTGAATTGTCTGCCTTCAGGTTAAGAAGAGCTGGAGTGGCAGCTTTCTTCTGGATTGAGGAGCTGGCAGAATTGTTTCTTTGTTGGACCCTCCCCTCCCCAGGACTGCAGATGCACACAGCTGCCATATCTGAATCTCTATAAACATGGCTAGAACTGTTTATTTGCCCTGATTCCCTGAGACCCCCACCCCACCAAACATTCCGGCACAGCCAAGTTGTTTCCAGTGGCTTTACTGTATAAATGGCTTGTCTTGACTCATGCTGCAGACTTTCCTAAAATTTCTCAAAGGTTCACAATCCAAACAAGACTTCAGTGTGTCCCATACCTCTGTCTGAGCAGCCCTAAGTCCAGCAGTAGCAACAGCTGGGCTCAGTTTGTGGTGGGACCTCTCAAGGAACCTTCTAGACCAGCATGGGTGGTGGTCATCTGAAGACTGCTTTGTGGTTCATGCCAGGTGACCCTGGGCAGACAGTGGCTGAACTTGACCTCTGGTGGAGTCCCTCCCAGGAGCCCCAGGGCTAGTACGCCCAATGGCCAGCTTCAGACCCAGACAGAGCATTAACACGCTATCTCTGGGGATGACACGAACAAAGGGTAGACAGGGCAGGCACGACCACGGCTAAAGCAAATCCTGCTCTATAGGTTCAGCTCCTGCATCACAGCACTGCCAATGTAGTCATGGCCAGTTCTTATAACCATTCAGCCTGAGGATCAATCATTCCCAATGGTGTGCAAACAGCAACCAAGGCTCAACTACAACAGGAGGGCACACACAACCCACACAAGGGACATACTTTGAGCGATCAGCTCAGGTGACCAGGAAGACTTCACCATTGAGCCCCACAGCACACCTACTACGTAGGGCCACTCTACTAAGACTGGGAGACATAGCAACCCTACATAATGCATAGAAACAAGCACAGGGAGGCCACCAAAAAGGGGAGACAAAAAAAAAGTCCCAAATTAAAGAATAGAACAAAACTTCAGAAAAAGAACTAAACAAAATGGAGATGAGCAATCTACCAGACACAGATCTCAAAGCACTGGTTATAAGGATGCTCAAAGATCTCAAGGGAAACTTCAACAAACAGATAGGGGGGAAAAAAACCAAACACAGAGATATAAAACATAAATAAGAAACAGAAATAAAGATTACAATAACTCAAATGAAGAATACTTTAGAGGGAATCAACAGTACATTAGATGATGCAGAGGATAAAATCAGTGAATTAGAAGATAAAGTAGCAGAAAACACCCAATCAGAACAGCAAAAAAAAAAAAAAAAATCCAAAAAAATTAGGATAGTTTAAAGGGCCCCTGAGGCAACATCAAGCATACAACATTCACATCATAGGGGTACCATTAGGAGGAGAGAGAGAGCAAGAAACTAAAAACCTATGAAAAAACAATAATGGAAAACTTCCCTAACCTAACAAAGGAAATAGACATACAAGCCTTGGAAACACAAAGAGTCCCAAACAAGATGAACCCAAAGAGGCCCACATTAAGACACATCATAATTAAAATGTCAAAGGTTAAAGACAAAAAGAGAATATAAAAGCAGCAAGAGAACAGCTGTTAGTTACCTACAAGGGAGCTCCCATAAGACTGTCAGCTGATTTCTCAACATAAACTTTGCAGGCCAAAAAGGATTGGCACAAAATATCCAAAGTGATGAAAAGCACAGGCCTACATCCAGGATTACTCTACCCATCAAAGCTATCACTTAGAATTAAAGAACAGATGAAGAGCTTCTCACACAAGAAAAAACTGAATGAGTTCATCACCACCAAACCAGTATTACAAAAAACGTTGAAGAGAATTCTTTAAGAAGAAAAAAAGATCAAAAATATGAATAATAAAATGACAATTACACATAGCTATCAAAAATTACTTTCAGTGTAAGTAGATTAAATGCTCCTGTCAAAAGACATAGGATTAGGCCGGCTGAGTGGCACGGTGGTTGGGAGCTGGCTTGGGATGCCAGTGGCCCCAGTTCAGATCCCACACGTGAGGGCCAGTGACACTGCCCTCTAAGAAAAAAAAAAGACATAGGGTGGCTGAATGGATAAGAAAACAAGACCCTTACAAATGCTGCCTGCAAGAAACTCACTTCCGATCAAAAGGCTCACACAGACCTAAAGTCAAGGGATGGGAAATAGATGTTGTATGTAAACAAGAACAACTGCAATGAAAAGGCTGGGGTAGCAATACTTATACCTCACAAAACAAACTTTAAAATAAAGGTTATAACAAGAGAAGAGACAAAGAAGGACCCAGTAATCCCACTTCTATTTATCAAAAAAAAAAAACCAAAACACTACTTCAAGGGGACATATACACCCATGTGTTCATTGCAGGATTGTTTACAATGGCAAAACATGAAGGCAGCCTGGGTATCCATCAATGGATGAGTGGATAAAGAGTAGGTGGTACATACTTGTATTATATTTACAATAGAATATTGCTCAGCCACAGAAAGCTTGCCATTTTGCCATCTGCATGGCATGGATGGAACTGAAGGGTATTGTGCTGAGTAAAATGTTAGAGAAAGACAGGTACAAGGTGATTTCACTTATATGTGGAATCTAAAGAAAATAAACAAACAAACAAAACAGAAACAAACTCATAGATACAGAGAACATGTTGATGGTTGCCAGATGGGAGGGGACTTTGGGGGTTGGATGAAAAAGGGAAAGGGATTAAGAAGTTCAAATTGGTTGTTACCCAGTAGTCATGGGGATGTAGGGTATTGCATAAGGAATATTGTCAATAATATTGTAATAACTCTGTATGGTGTCATATGGGTACTAGATTTATCAGGGTGATAGATAGGAGGGCAGTTGGGGACAGGGTGAAAAAGGTGAAGGGATTAAGAAATACAAACTGATAGCTACAAAATATCATGGGGATGTAAAGTAAAGCATAGGGAATATAGTCAATAATATGGTAATAGCTATGTATAGTGCCAGGTGGATACTAGATTAGTCAGGGGGAACACTTCTTAAATTATATAAATATACCACCACTATGCTGTATGCATGAAATTAATATAAAATAATATGGAATATCAATTGTAATTGAAGAATTTTAAAAGGGGCAAATGGCGAAGGGGAATAAGAGGTTCCAATTTCCAGGTATGAAACAAATAAATAATGGGGATGTAATGTACAACACAGGGAATATAGTCAGTAATATTGTGATAGCATCGTACGATGCAAGGTGGTTGCTGGACTTATCATAGTAATCACTTCTTTAGGTATACAAGTGTTGAATAACTACTGTGTACACTCAAAACTAATACAATATTGTATGTTAGCTATATTTTAATAAAAATCTTTAAAAAAGAATTAGGTAGTAATGTGTTTTGAGTATTTTGTACTTTTGTCTTAATATAAATTAATTATAAGTGTATATAATTTAATTTTAACAATGATTGTGTTTAACACAGGTTCACAAAGTTTCTTAAAATTTAACAACTGATTCTCACAAAAATTTCCTAAGGTGGTTTTAATTCCAAACTAGTTTTAAATTTTAATCTGGAATGTTTAACACTTAATTGTATTTATTGATTCAGTCAGTCCATTTCTGAAAGCTCATCTTGAAACTAGGTAGCTACCACATCAATTTAAACAAGTATATGAAATAATTCATTTTTGTGTTTAAATAAAAAATTGTATGCATATTCTTTTTAGAATCAGCTTTAATAAAAAGAGGGATCTCATTTATAAAATTTCTTATCATTCTTTTCTAATATACAGTCATAAAGTCCTTTTGAATGAAAAGTTTATATTCACAACATTCTGTTGCTATGCTGTATTTTCAAAACTGAAATATGAACAAGAAACAAATTTTGATCCGACTGACAATATGATGACAGGGATAAGAAGTATATTTTTTAGGACGTATTTTCAAAATTGTGCACATGGAATGATATTTCCAGTTTGGAAAATCCAATTACTTTAAAAGGGATTTACATGGTTACATTCCAAACTACTTTGAAATTTTAACCTAAAATATTCAACTTTGATGGTGTCTATTTGCCTTAAGCTCACATTGGATAACTTACTTTTACAAGCCACTATTTCAACACTCAAGTACTTTGAAGTTAAGAAATAATCACCTAACATTTTTAAGCTTTTAATCAATTTTAACATAATTATCAAGCTAAGCAAAAATTATTTTAATAGCATTACACAAAATTATTTCCAAAAAGCCTTTATGTAATCAAAACAGTGTTAAACAGAGATTTAAAAGGATTACAATCTGAACTTTAATTTAGAATATTAATAATCATCTGATGTTTTTCATGCTTAGCATTATAATAAAAGCATCCTATCAGATCATTTATATTCAGAACTTAAATAGCTAACCTCGAATGTTTTCCCGTTTACCCATTTTACTAGTTAGTAGTCTCTCCTTAGGCGGTCAGTATTCCTGATACTACACAAGCAGTTTCGCTGGAGCCCCTTTCTGAGTCTTCATTATCTCCATTTACATATGGAGTCTCCTCCCACCCCCAACACCTCCCAGTGATGGTGTCAGTATTGGTGACAGTTCCTCCAAAAGCAAGAATCATTCTGAATGATAATCACTTTGATAAGGTTAGGAGCACAACTACAAGGCCATCCGTGGGCCAGTTCGGGGTTCAATTTGCCATTTGACACTGAATTAAGATCTGATGTTATAGACCCAATGATTAATGCCACCAGCGGGGCATACACAGAGCACTGTGGCACAAACCACAAAATGTCACTATGCATCCACAGCACTAACTTTCCAATTATTATTTCCTTTTTGTTCATTTATTTCCATCTGCTTATTGCTTACAAACCCTTCCTGTCAATACAGTAGTCAGATACCACCTAATGTTCTTTGGCGCTCATTACAGTTCCCATTAAACTAAAATGCTAAAATAGCTTTTTAAGTGCTGGGTTTTTATCTTTGCCAATGTGAAACTGCAAAAACTTCCTTATCCTTTCATTGCACCAAAAAACTTGATTTCCCCAGATGCAAAATCATTAATTTTGTCTGCATGTATTTCAAGATCAAAGCTCCTGTTTCAATAAATTTACATGACAATGAATAGTAAATCCTCAGATGCCCACCTTTTGGGATGGCAACCTGATTAAATCCTTCATCTGAAGCTGATGCTACACTACTGAGTTTGGAGACAAAGAACATATTTAGAGGGTTAGATTTAGACTGAGGCAGCAAGAAATCTTCCTTTTACATATTTTTCCTTTTTCTGAGCTCATGCAATAAATTTAAAGTTCTGCGGGTCAATGGAAAACATGGATGTTATTACACATACTGCTTTGTTCTCTCTGGCTCTCTTCAAAATAGCTAAGACCAGGGCCTCACAGAATTTTCTGTAACAGAACTTTGCTGCCACCAACTGAACACATTCACCCAATGCAAGTGGTTTTTTTTTTTTTTTACAATTTAGTGCTGGAAAGGAAGATGAAGGGAAGATCATATATTCTCTTGGCCCAGATTCCAAACCCTAACCAGAACTCCACTTCTAACTCATTTCTAATCAGTCATTCCACGAGAGCAATGGCAGCCCTCCCTTTGCAACCCTAAATCAACTTATAAAACTCCTCCTCTATTTATAAGCAAAGAGTACTTGTTTTAATCATATCAATATGCATAAATCAAAGGATTTATGCCAGAGGTGTCCATAAAATGGTCATATTAAACTGGTCAGTGAGCTGGGCTAAGTGGGTTACCATGTCAGAAAAGCAAACTCTTCTAGTCTCATTCTCACTGGTAAATTCTTACCCGAAAATGCAGTGAAGTCTCCACAGGTAACTAATTTCTTCTCTCTCGGCCAGATCCACAGCCATCTTCCAAAATGATACAATATCATTTATCAAGTGGTTCCAGACCTTAGCAACACATCAGAATCACCTGGTAAAATACAGTCTCCAAGGCCACTTCCCAGAACTACCATTCCGAGCCTCCCAGAAGAGGGTTTGGGCACCAGAAGACCTCAGTTCAATCAGAGTTAAGAATCGCCAGCTTAGTCCTATCCCCTCATTTTTTTGGATGAGGGAGCAGGCTCCGAAGAGTAAAAGAAACCCACCAAACTGTGTGCTTAAACCCTCTAGGAAAATCCTGAGGAGCCTTGGAGCCCTGGCAGGGGTCGGCAAGCTGAGGCTCGCGAGCCACATGCGGCTCTTTGGGTATGTACATGTGGCTCTGAAGCAAAATTGAAAATGAAAATAAAACTATCATAGTTTCATTCATAAAATTTTTAAAGGATATTATTCACATAATGGTGATTATGTAAAAATATATTTATGGCTCTCAAATAATTTTAAAATTGTTGTGAGGGACAGGATTGGCTTTTCCGTCTCAAAAGTTTGCCGACCCCTACTTTAGAGAATGGTACCGGAGCTCACCGGAGAGGCTTAATCTGTCTGGAAATACCTCCAACCTGTGACCTCACCACTCGCTTTGTTCTCTTGAGTTCAGCATAAACAAGATTAAAATGCTGTTTCGGTGATGAAAATAGTAAGATAGTAAGAAAAATAATTCCAGTTTATTTTCACTTCATACCTGCCCCAATTAGCCTGAATTTTTGGCCTTGAACCTTATGAAAGTTGAAAATATCTTTACTGTGAGTCAAACATGACTCATGCCTAATATTTTCTTAATATTTTTCTAATATTTTCCCCTTACATAAACAGCCCTCATATGGAATATTTTAAGTAAAATTAATATTTATTTAAAGCTCTTCATATATTTGGTTTAGTATTTAAAGTATATAAAAGGAAACAATTTAAAACATGGTGTGATGATACTTGTTCCTACAATTTTGTAACTTTTATTTTTACTTCCCTCTTGGTAAGGTTCATTTTAGGTTTCTTCTAGTGTCTTATGAAAAAGACTCGTCTACCACCACTAATGAAAGAGAATTAATGTTTTATTTCTCCTACTTCTTAGACTCCCCAATTCTACAAGCTCTGTCCACATCCGATCCTAGCCCCAGCTCCCCCTGCAGTAACCTTCCTTGAAATCCAAGGGTGGTTCATCCACCCTTCTGCTTAGTAGTGATCTTAACCTACTCTCCTAGTGAGCACCCAAGAATCCTTGAAATTAAATGGGCACTGCTGCCCCCCCACCTGATTGAAATGGCTATGTTGTTGACAGTAAGAAGCTGGTTTCACACAGCAGAGCTGAAGCAAGCAAGCAAGAAAGAGGTTAGTGGTAGAAATGACTTGACGCCACCATGAGTGAGAGCTTTCCAAGGCAAGACTCCTCACCAGAAATCTGATAGGATCAAGGAATGGGGCATCTCTTGGGGACAACTAACCCAAAGGAATGAAGTGGTCAGGCAGACAAGTTGCTCTCAGTTAACAAAGCCTCAGTAGTAGGAGGGGAATAGGGGAAAGAGCAACCCTGCTTTGGCACCCATATGGAAAGTGTATAGCTAAAAGCAAAAGCATGTTTTATTCCTACTTCTTAACAGAATACAGAAAGAGTTCTGAAATCTGAGGACACTACAGAATACAAATATTATTTTAGCCCCTGATGGGCTTCAGAATATCAGTGGAAAACAGAGAAACCCAACAGATGTAGTTTACCCAAGTGCCAGAGAACAGGTCAAAAGATAGGACAAACCAAAAAAAGGAAGGAAAAACTGGGGGCCATGCAATCTTTGGGAGGACTAACTCAGGGATACTGTGCACACAAACTATTTCTAAAAGATTTCCATTATTAACTTAGAAGTCATTTTACAGGGGTATGAAGGTGCTGAAAGAGCAGACAAAACTGCTATTGAGTGTTTACTAGGGTTCCGGTACTAGTGATAGAAACAAGTGGGTTCCATCTCCAGATGTTTCACTTGCCTTCCCACCTGTGAACATATTATATCTCTTTGAAATATAACAATAGCCTTCTCCTCAGTCCTCATATGCCCTCATTATCACAAACTAAAAGTTCCCATAAGAGATTAGTTTAGAGATGGGGGAGGGGGAAGAGAGACACTATCTTGGCTAATTACTGTCATAAAGAATAAATACTATTGGGCTGGCCGAGTGGCACGGTGGTTAAGTGCTGGCTTGGGAAGCCAGCGGCCCCGGTTCAGGTCCCACATATGAGGGCCAGTGACACTGTCCTCAAAAAAAAAAAAAATAGAAAAGAATAAATACTATTAAACTTAAATTTATTATATTTGTCAGATATTGTCCTCTAATTAAATTAATGACACCAAAATAATCCCATCCAATAAGTCCACTCTTACAAGAATATATTTTCCAGCTAAAAGTTATTAACTAGTAGAACCAGTTATTGCTAGTAGAACCAATAATATAGTTGTTTACAAAAATTCGGTGTACTACAGAGATCATACTGTAGTTCTCTTATCACAAGATAATACTTGGCCCTGAGTATTTTCTGGCTGAGGTAGTATCTTTGAGGCTTTAAGATGTAAAAATTCAGAGTTCAACAACCAAAAACTTGTCTAAGTTTTGAAATTCTAAAATTCTTTTTTTAATAGGAAAAAAAATGTGTTGTTGTTTTTTCCTCCCTAGTGCCTTTGAGCTGACATTGCAAGCTTTAGAAGTTGCATTTCACCAAAAAGCACGGAGAAAGAAATATTTAGTTGTGTTCATCTGGACAGTAAATGGCCACATGTAACATCTGTACTGACTCCTCAGAGTCTCTCGAGTCCCATAAAGATGTACTTGGCCGGCAGCAGACTGCTTCAAGTGGGTTTTCAGAGGTCTGTGGGGCCTGCCATTGTTAGCTGTCCTATCTTATCTATTATAGTCGGCTGCCATTTGGTCGTATGTGAGAAAATCTGCCAGCCACAGACTGCTGTATCATTGTACCAGGGCACTTCTCCATTGCAATAAAAATTCTCATCCATATTTGTTCTAGAGAGAAAATTTATTGGAAGTTTATTAGATGTGTATCTTCTGGACTTCCATAATGTGTTTCTATAGCCAACCCTTATGATTCCTGTCACTCACCCTGATGGTAACATGGGAAAGCCCACAGTAGAAGAAAAACATAAACTCCAAAATTTTCCAAATATTTTAATTAACCAACTCATCATAGAGTTTCAAGAATTTTGTGGAAACTTCTAACATGATTTATGCTATAATCTAACACTGCCACACAGAAGTGGTGGTATAGGCATACAGTTCTACAGAGATAAAGGCTATAAACCCAAACTCAAGGCATCCCCACTTCACTGATTGCCAGTGAGTCACTGTAACATAAAGGCTACATTAAATCATATGGGGCCACACTAAGTAGGCTTTCTTTGTTTTTGTCTATTCAACCTTCCCAAATGTCTCCTGCATGTGCCAGCAGAAAAACCTAAAAAAAAACAAAAACAAACAAACAAAAAAACAACAACTCTTTTCCTTAATAGTAATACTCAATTGGACACTGATAAACAGAAGCACTTAGTGAAAATAAATCAAAGTATCCCATTCTTTAATAATGAGTAAGCATTAGTGTCTGTTTAATTTGGAGTCACCCAGTTTCACAATTTCCCAAAACTAAAAGTGTTACTCTCATACTCCCCCCTCCCACACACACACACACAAAAACATGCCTCAGTTTTTCTAATAAAGAAATGTGCTGGGGTCGGCCAAGTGGTACAGTTGGTTAAGAATTGGCTTGGGAGCATGAGATCTGAGCAGCAGGGCCATTGGTTCAGATCCCACATGGGCCAGTGATGCTGTGTCCTCTTCAGCTAAGATGGTGAACAACAACTAGACCTAGAGCTGGGCTGCCGTGAGTGGCCCGTGATGGTGTAGGCTGCAGTGGGCTGCTGTGAGCTACCATAAGTGGCCAGCAGCCAGCGTGAGCAGCCAGCAGCTGGCGAGAACTGCCACGAGCTTCCGTGAGCGGTTCCCGATGACCAGTGACCGCCTCAGCCAGGAAAAGCGCAATGATCATAATACCAACATGGTCCAGTGAAGCAGTGTCCTCCACAACTAGACTGAAGAACAAAAGGACAGCAACTTGTCTGTTCCCCTTCTCCGATTCCCCAAAGCTGTTCCCCTCCTCCAGTTTCCCAATAAAGTCTTTTAAAAAAAAAAAGAAAGAGAAAGAAATATGCTAAGGTTATTCAATCTGGAATAAAACTTGATATGTCACTAACACATTTTGAAAAAAAAAAATAGGATGAGTTTTGGTTCTTACCCATTTTAAGTAATTCTTTTCCTTTTGACAATTCCCAGTAATATTTATCCTATTGAAATATAACTTGCCCCCTCATTAAGGATTTAGGAGATGCAAATGCTTAAATTGATCTTTCATGTTTTATGATATTATGCTTTAAAAGGAAAAATTTTGAGGTCATAGAAGAAGAAAAATTTCACATTACTGTCTCTTTAAGCATACTGTCCATTTTTCCTCTCCATTTCTCATCTTCTGTTCTAGCTGTTCCCAAATCAATGGAATTATAATGGAATTGATTCCCATTTATAATTTTTTGGTTGTTCCATAAAAAATCCTCCTATAATTTTTTAAAAATTCAGTGCTCTTAAGGGTATAACTGAAGAAAACAGACTATTTCACAATTGTACTTACACATGAAAGACACAATAGCTCATAAAGCTAGGGGAAAAAGTAATTATTAATCTCATAGCATTAAACTTTTCAGGGGAACTCCATTCATCTTCCCCCTACTTTCTTCCTTGTTTTCTTCATTGTGCATCATCTTCCTAATTATTCATATTTACTTTTTCTCTACAAGCCCTGAAGGGATCAATTGTCACTGTGACCTCTTTACTGTGCTTATTGAACATTACAGAGAAAAGATATAAAAGTGGATAAAATAAATGCACATTAACTCATTTTATTCCAATAATCGAATTCTGAGGGAGGAAAGGAAAGAGGAAACCATTATGATCATGCCCTTTCACATCGAGAGGAAAATTCAAAGATCAAGAGACTTTCCCAGAGTTAGTCAGAGCCAGGGCTCGAGCTTCTGTCTTCTGAGCTCTAGTTTAGCTATCTTTCCTCATCACTGAGTCTTCTCTATACATTTCCAAGATGGCTGCTACTGTTCATTACTAAGTTGCATACCCTTCTTCTTGTCATAAAGAAAAGGAAAAATCTGATTTGAATAAAAGTGTACAGAATCTGAAGTATTTCATATAATTTGAAGGTACATACTTACTGTTAAGTTTCCAAAAATCAGCTGCATTAGCACAATTTCTATCTGTAAGAGAAATTGATGCGACAAGTAAAGAGTTAACAGAAGTGGGCTTGTGAGCTAACAGGAATGAACTTAAACATTAACCGCTTGGCTCTGACTCCCCTGGCCAGCACTGCACCTGCAGGTTGACAAGCACCTTACATCCATCATAGGTGAGAACAAAATAGTTCCGTCGCAACAGCAACCCCCTGCAAGCTGACATCCATCATAGATGGAAAGAGGACAATTCCCAGAAGAAGACAATTGTAACGGCAGCTCTCCTGCAAACTGACAATCACCCTACATCCTGCATGGAAAAATATAAAAAACCCCAGCATACGTTCACAGCACACATTGGTGCGGCTATCTCCCATCAGACTCTGCACTGGCTAAACTTTTGCCAGTCTCTCTCTCTCTCTCTCTCTCTCTCTCTCTCTCTCTCTCTCTCAATAAATCTTTTCTCTGAATACTTTTGAAGAGTCTCGTAAATTATTTTGCATCCTGCAAACAACCAGGGGTTAATTCTACACCAAGACTGAAATCAGTCTACTATGCCTGTTATTACTTAAATTTGTGCCAATTCTTTTTTCTCTTCTGCTCAGATATTATTTAAGATACCGGAGTTTGTGATATTTTAGCAGTTATGTTTCTGTTCTTCACCCAAAATGGGTCATTTCTAACACACCACCACCCGGTGTTATTTATCCTATGATTTGTTTCATGATTGTGAACATGGACCATGGGACTAAACCCAAATATAAAGTTATCTTTCATGTTCCATCTAAAGTAACTACCACATTTGTGACTGCTTCACCTATGTAACATCATTCAATTACATCAAAAAGAAACATGATTTATGTGTACATGCATGTCTTAATTTCAGTGCATATCAAGAGTTTGCAGTACACTTAACATTTCCTGTGGATTTTTAAAAATAATGATCAACATGAGCAAATGTACATATTAAATGCTTGACAAATTTAATCAGCAGCATTTCCACATGCTATCAGAGCTGGCACTACCAGTAAGCAGACATCAAATCTTTCTCCTTTTCATTGTAATTCATAACTTGATTGTCCAGAGAAATGTGACTTGCATATTATTACTCAGCACAATTTCATCAACATTATCCTTTAGCAATGACCTTATGATAAGAAATTAAGCCCTTAGAAATAGCATTTGTAATTAATCCATTTCCATAGATTAACATGTCAAATATCACAAGAATACATGCGATAGTCTTCTGAAGCTTAAAACCTTTTGGTCACATCTAACTTAATACCATACAAAGTATTATCACAATGTAATCAGCAGAATGTAAGTTGCTAGGTGGCCCCTCTGTTTTATGTTCATTCATTTATTCATTCATCCAACAAATATTTATTAATATGTCAGTGTTATAGAATCACACTACTGGAATCTAGAGAAACAATGAAATAAGGCTAATTCCTGGTTCTAAAAACATTCAAAATCTAGAAGGCAAGAAAATCTTGTTTAAAAAAAGATAGCAACTTGTTACAACAGGTGATAAGAGATATGAATAGAGTCAGATATCTTGGAAACATAGTCTGGAATGACATCCCTACACACAAAACAAGGAAGACTCCAAGTAGAAAAAGGAATGTGCTACACACAGAGACATGAAAAATTATGCCATGTTCTGAGAATAACAAGCAATTCAGGAGAAACACATGACAAGCTACTCAACACTTCATCCCTCTTTTAAAGTAATGGCAAAGGTAAGACTACACAAGAGAGTGGCAGAAACAAAGTTAGAAAAGCAGAGCTGGCACAGATTTTGTATGGCCTTGTACACTGTGCCAAGGAATTCACAGAGGATTTGGGCTTCATCCAGATGATGGAAAGCCACTTGAAGTTTCTAGCAGGGATGCCACATGACAAGAGACATGCTTTAGAAAAATAAGTATTGTGACTGGGGTGGAGAATGGATTGTATGACAAGAAACTAGAGACAGAGAGACTGATTAGAAGACTACATACAGAATTAGCCTCAGCAAAGGCTCGAATAGAAATGGTGGCCATTACTAAGGCCATGAGGGAGGAGAGCTAGGGACAAATTCAAAATTTATTTAATGTAAAGACTTCAAAGTAAATTAACAGTGAGTGAGATAGTAATTGGGCATAGCTGGTAAGGGAGAGAATGATACTAAGTTTTCTGACTTTAATGGTTACTATGTGAATTGTCTACCCCTGAGATGAGAGTGTCATAATCAAAACTGGGAAAGAAGTGCATTTTGATGGAAGAAGGAATGTAGTGACATTAGTTGAAAAAATGTCCAGGTATTCAGGAGGGATTTGTAAGCTCAGAAGAGAGCAGTGAAGAGCTGGGAGGATGAAGGAAGTTTAGGGTAAGACTGCTAATTGTAGAACCCTTGAAAAATAGATGGTGCTTGCAGTCATGTTGTTCAATAAAATCACATAGGAAGAGTATGTAAAGTATAAAGTATTAAATAATCTTCTTTAGTTCCTCTTAAAATACTACCTCTGCCATGTGAAAGATGTGTAAACAGGGAAGTATTCAATATTTAATATCCTCACTCAAAATTAAGTAGAAACATATACATTGCTGCGAGCATTAGCCACTTCACTGTTTAATTCATTTATTGCTGCAGTAGGAAGTGGAGAATAGATGACCTAAAGAAGAATATGATTAATAACCTAAATAAATAACCAAAAGTCCCTAGGACACAGCTGAAAAGAAAATAATTCAGGAAAATACAGAAAGATACAGTGTTAATAATATCTTGATTGTTTTGAGAAGTTATACAGTCAGGTAATAATGGCTTATATTTATCTAATGTTACTAAGAATAACATTAGGCATTCTGCCAAACACGTTATATGCATTAGTTTACTTAGTCCTCATTAGATTCTATAGTAATTCCCATATTATTACATGCAATAACAGATTTAGAGATTAAGTATCTTACCCAATTTTACAAAAAATATAAATGAAAGAATTGAGATTTGAATCCTGGACTCTAACCCCAAAGTACTTTCCCTTAACCACTGCACTAAACTTCCTGGTAGTGCTCATATTAAATACTTCTTGAATTTAGGTTCTATTTTCCTCATCGAGCACAAGAAACTAATTTACTATTACTACTTCTATTCAACATTGTACTGGAACTTCAAGCCAAGGCCATTAGGTAAGTAAAAATAAATAAATAAAAGTCATCCAGTTTGGAAAAGAAGTAAAACTGTCCTTAGCCTTGCATAGGGAAAATCCTAATGAATCCATTAAACAGGAAACAAGAAAAGAAACTACTAGAACTAATAAATCAGTTCAGCAAGATCACAGGATACAAGAGAAACATACAAAATCAATTATATTTCTATACATTGGCAATGAACAGTCTGAAAATGAAATTAAGGAAACAAGTCCATTCTTCATAGCATCAAATAGAAGAAAATGCTTAGCATATTTAACAAAAGAAGTGCAAGACTCGTATACTGAAAATTATAAAACATCACTGAAAGAAATTCAAGTCTAAAGAAATTGAAAAGGCCAGCTGAGTGGCTCAGTTGGTTACGAATTTGCTTAAGGGCAAGACCTCTGAGCAACAGGACTGCCAGTTCGATTCCCACATGGGCCAGTGATGCTACACCTGAGCTGAGCTGCTGCTGAGCTGCCAACAGGTGCTGAGCTGCCAGCAGGATGGCTCAGCTGGTGAGAGCACATGCTCCTAATGACAAGATTGCCTGTTTGATGGTGGGCTATGCCCACCCGCGACTGGGACTGAACTCCGCACCTTGAGCTGAGCTGCCGCCTGGATGGCTCAGTGGATCGAGTGTGCACTCTTAACAGCAAGGTTGCCAGTTTGACTCCCGCATGACAAAAAAAAAAAAAAAGAAAGAAAGAAAGAAATTGAAAGCCAGCCCATGTTTACGGCTCAGGAGAAGCACATTGTTAAAATTGCAATACTCCCCAATGTGATCTACAAACTTATGCTGTCCCTATCAAAATTCATGCTGAATTCCATGCAGAAATTGACAAGCTGATCCAAAAATTCATGTGAAAGTACAAAGGACACAATATAAACAATTTTGAAAAAGGAAGACTAAAGTTGTAGGACTTATACTTCCTGATTTCAAAACTTCGTACAAAGCTAGAGTAGCCAAGGAAGTGTAGTACTGGCATAAGGACAGACATAGCGGTCAATGTAACAGCCCGAGAACCCAAAAATAAATCCTTACTTTTATGGTCAATTGATTTTTAACAAAGGTGCCAAGAAAATTCAGAAGGAAAAGGACAGTCTTTATAATACATGATGCTGGAACAATTGGATATGCACATGTAAAACAATAAAGAAACAAATAATTTGGACCCCTAACTCACATAATACACAAAAAATTAACCAAAAACAGATTACAGGCCTAAATTTCAGAGCTAAAACTATAAAACTCTTAGAGGAAAAGTTGGGTGTAAAACTTTATAACCTTGAGTTAGGCAATGGGTTCTTAGGTATTGCAAGTGGCAAAACAAAAATAGACAAATTGCACTTCATCAAAATTAAAACCTTTTATACTTCAAAAGATACCATCAAGAAAGGGAAAAGACAACCCACAGAATGAGATAAAATATTTGCAAGTCAAATTATTAACAAAAGTCTTATTCCAGAATATAAGAACTCTTACAATTCAATAAGAAAAAGACAAATACCCCTCTAAAATAGGCAAAGAATTTGAATAATATTTTTCCAAAAAAGATACACAAATGGTTAAAAAGTGTATGAAAATGTCAAAGTCATTCGTCATCAGGGAAACGCAAATCAAACACAAAATGAGATACTGCTTCACACACACTAGGATGGCTATAATTAAAAAGACAGACAACAAGTGTCGAGGATGTGGAGAAATGCACAGTCACACACTGCTGGTAGGAAAGCTAACCAGTGCAGCCACCTTGAAAAACAGTTTGATGGTTCCTCAAAATATTACACATAGAATTACCATATGACACAAGTCCACTCCTTGGCATTTACTCAGAAGAAATGATAACATATGTTCATACAAAGACTTATACAAAGATGTTCACAGCAACATTACTCATAATAGCCAAAAAGTGGAAACAGCCCAAATGTCCATCAACTGATGAATCAAGAAACAAAATGTGGTACATTCATACGATAGAATATCATTTGGTCATAAAAATAACGAAGTATTGATTCATTTTACAACATGAATGAATATTTAAAACATAATTCTCAGTGAAAGAAGTGAAACAAAAAAAGGCCTCATATTGTATCATGCCATTTATCTTAAATTCCTGGAATAGGCAAACCTATACAGACAGAAAGTAAATTAGTGATCGTGAGGGGCTATGAGAGGGAAGAATGAAGGTGAAGGGTGACTGTTAATGGGTAGAGACAGTTTCTTTTTTTTTTTTTATTGTTGTAAAGTACACATTAAAAACAACCATTTTGAAGTGTACAGTTCAATGGTATTAAATACATTCACATGGTTGTGCAACCATCACTGTCATCCATCTCCAGAACTCTTTTCATCCTGTAAAACTAAAATTCTGTATCCATTAAACAGTAACTCCCTTTTTCCCCCTCCCCCAAGCCCCTGGCAACCACCATTCTGTTGGGTCATCAGGAAAGTCATGATGTATTTTTCTGTGTTTTTCAATTTAAAAATGTGTCATGACTTTCCCGATGACCCAATACTTTCTGTCTCTGTATTTAACTACTCTAGGTACGTGATGTAAGTGGAATCATACAGTATTTGTCTGTTTGTGTCTCGCTTATTTCACTTAACATAATGTTCAAGGTTCATCCATATGGTAGAATGAGTCAGAATTACTTTCTTTTTTAAGGCTGAAAAATATTTCATTATATGTATATACCACATTTTTTTATCCTCTCATGCATTGATGGACACTTGTGTTGCTACCATCTTTTGGCTACTGTAAATAATGCTACTATGAATATGAATGCACAAATATCTGTTCAAGACCCTAATTTCAATTCTTTTGGGAATACACCCAGAAGTGGAATTGTTGGGTTATATTAGCGGTTCTCTTTTTCTTTTTTAAGGTGATGAAAATGTTCTGGAATTAGATGGTGGCAACAGTTGCACAACTCTGAGTATATGAAAACCACTAAACCATACAATGTTTTTTAACAAGAGAGATTATATTTACCTTTTAAAAGAAAGAAATATAGATACTCACATATTTGTTGTTTAATTATAGTTCAAGTGAAGCCATTTATGCACTAAATTCAATAGCAAAAATGCTTTAGTTTTATAAATAGTTGACTAAAGAGAGAACAGGGGAAATGGAGAATGAAGAACAGAGAAAGAAAAACAACAACAAAAATTTAATAGGAGAAAGAAAAATAAAAATGAACTTGAGCCAACACATAAACTCACCTCAGTCCTACCTGATTCTTAGCTCCCCACTGCTCCCCCTAACAGAACCATCTCAACCCTCTTTCTCACCTCCAGTTTCTTTCTCACATAAGCATATGAACCTGAGGTAAAGTGCTCATGCTATGATCTCCAATTCACTTAACCTGTGGGGATCAAAGTAAATTATCATTTATTAAGCAGAACAGTTCACTGGAAAGAAACCTGATTTAGGAGTCAGAAAATTTGGGTTCGATTCAGTTAATCTATTTTCCAATCTCACATGCTGTCAAGTTGAAGTTCTGCAAATAGTGCCTATGGTTGAAAACTCTGAATTTCTCATTATATTAGTAGTAATTGATTTAAAGATCTAATAAAAGACATGGAGAATTCAAAATAATATCTATGGTTCATGTCAAGATGTGCCAACTACAAAATGCCATGAAATCAATGCAACCTTGGAAGTGAAACTGCAGTTGACTAAAAACACTTCAAGAGATTTCTAAGACAGCTGTGTGTTGGTGATAAAGATGCAGAGGTCACAAATTTAGTGACCTGTTGGACACAAAATAAATGATATGAACCACTTCTACTTAATACACACTGCTCATTTCCGGTTAAATATAATAGGTACTTAATCTGTGTTAACATTTTCTTTGAACTAATATCGGTTTATTTCAGTTTCATTGTTTATATTTCAAGTATATTCTTTTTTTTTTTTAAGATTTTATTGGGGAATTGGGGGAGGAGAACAGCATTGGAGAACCGGGGAAGGGGAACAGACAAGTTGCTGTCCTTTTGTTCTTCAGTATAGTTGCAGAGGATGTTGCTTCACTGGCCCATGTTGGTATCGTCATTCTGCTCTTCTCTGATGAGGCAGATTGGTCGCTAGCCTCTGGACGGCCGCTCACTGTGGCTATTGGCAGCTCACACTGGCTGCCGGCCGCTCACACTGGCTGCCGGCCACTCACTGTAGCCTATGGCAGCCCACTGCAGTAGGGGCTGCAACCTACACCGTCGCCGGGGCTCGTGCAGCCCAGCTCCAGATGGAGCTGTTGTTCACCATCTTAGCTGTAGAGGGCAGTGTCACTGGCCCTCATATGTGGAATCCGAACCAGGGCTGCTGGCATCCCAAGCCAGCTCTTAACCAATGCGCCACTCGGCCGACCCTCCAAGTATATTTTTAATGACTAGAAGGTAATATGAGGGATGTGTCCACTAATTTTTTTTTTATTAGTTTGATGTATACAAAACAGTGCAATAGTTATACTTTTTACCCATCACAAAGTGACAATACCCCTCCCCACAATCCACTGCCCCACTTCCCCCTACCCTGACATCATATATACCATTTCAATTCCATTGACTCCACTGTACTCCACATCCCATGACTACATATGTGTGTGTGTGTGCATATATATATATATATATATATATATATATATATATATATATATTAAATTATAGTTGACATACAATATTATTCAAAGTCAGCTTCAGGTATACAGTGCAGTGGTCAAGCCTCCACACCGTCCATGAAGTGGTCTCCGTAACAAGATATGTGACCATCTGACACCCTACAAAACATTTACAACATTATTAGTTATATTCTCTAAATTGTCTTTCATATCCCTGTGGCAATATTTATGCTGTCTAATCCTTTCCCCTTCTCCCTCATCCCCACCTCCCTCCCATCTAGCAACCATCAGTTTTTCTTCTATATCTCTGAGACTATTTCTGTTTACTTTGCTAATTTATTCAGTTCTTTAGATTCCACATATAAGTGAGGTCAGATGGTATTTGTCTTTCTCTGACTGATTTATTTCACTTAACATAATAGTCACTAGGTCTATCCATATCATTGCAAATGGTAAGATTTCATTTTTCTAACTAAAATTATTTTTAACATTTCTCTATATGTGTTCTAATAATTAAAAATATTTATGATATTACAATCGATTCTATGGAATGCATGTTGTTTTTCATTCACACCAAAAAGGGGTTGAAGGGATAAAACAACAAAAAAGATGAAAACATGGGCCGGTCGAGTGGTGCAGTGGTTGGGCGCTGGCTTGGGACTCCAGTGGCCCCGGTTCAGATCCCACATGTGAGGGCGAGTGACACTGCCCTCAAACAAAACAAAACAAAACAAAAGATATATTCATTAGCTTTGAACTCATCATCTTACATACGTATACCGGGGGTGCCAAATAAAGGTACACATTTAAATAAAAAAAAAAAAAAGATGAAAACAAACAACTGATCAGATACTGCAGATCTTATTTTCTGTCATAAATTTTCATTCTCATCACTCATTACTCACATTTCTAGAGCACCAGCTCTGCCAGACACTGTCTGGGCTTTGGGAATTAAAAAAATAAAAAAAAAATTATAGACAACCTTGGGTTCCTGTTCCAGCATGGCAAAAACTGGCTGGAGCAGGGTTGCAGTTACAGTCCAGATGGCGCTCTCTGGCCCGACACGATTCTACCTGACTCATTGTCTTCATTTTTGTCTCCTGCTTCACCACTGTAGGGTTTGTGTACAGAAGAACTGAGCCTTAAGAAACTTTATCATATAACGCTATAAAAGGGAAAGACAAGTTTGCCAAGGAAGTTGAGAAGAATGAGTCACAGAGGTAAGAGGACAACAAGAGAGTGTTTCAGAAGAGAGTGGCCAAATGGTTCAAATGTGGCCAAGAGAGCAAATGAGATAAGAATGGAGATAAATCCACTGGGATTAGAAATTTAGAAGTTATTGGTGATTTGGTAAATTTACCTTTTTTTTTTTTAGGGAGAATTTGGGCCTGGCAGCTAGATACAAGTGGGTTTAGGAGTTTGTGCAATATACTGGGTTGAATTATGTCCTCCCAAAATTCATGTTCACCTGAAACTTGGGAATGTGACCCTGTTGGGAAGTAAAGTTTTTGCAGATGCAATCAAGCTAAATAGGGTCATAGTATATTAGGCAAACATTAATCTAATGACTCTTGTCCTTAAGCAGAGGAAATTTGGACACAGGGTGACATCAGAGAGGAGAACACCAGGCGAAGACAAAGATTGGAATGTTTATCTACAAGCCAAGAAATGCCAGAGATTGCCAGCAACCACCAGGAGCTGGGAAGAGACAAGGAAGGTTTCACAGGGAGCTCAGTCATGCTGACATCTTGATTTTGGACATCTAGCTTCCAGAACTACGAAAGAATAAATTTCTGTTGTTTTAAAGACCAAATTTGTGGTACTTTGTTGTGACAGCCCTAAGAAGCTAATACAGGGAGTGAGGAAATTGAAACAATGAGTATTGGCTTCCTTAAAGCAGTTTGGCTGAACATGGAGAAAAAAAGATAGCATGCTACTTAGAAAGGGAGATTCAAAAAGTTGAGACAGGGCATTTGGACATAGTGTGCCTTTTTCCAGAACTTCTTGGCTGCTGTAGAGCAGGGGAAGAGAAACAAAGAGTAGGGTCCACTTAAGATTGGAATTTTATCAGTTAGTTATGATGGAAAAACAAAGGGCTGAAGAAATTTATAGACTCATGGGACTGTTACTGAAATGAAGAACTGCAGACTCCAAACTGGCTGAGGAGGGAAATAAAGACAAAAGGGGAATAGCAGACTGGGAAAAAGTAAAAGGGTCAAAGAACCAGAAATTCCTATTAAGCCCATGCGATGGACTCAGCTGAGTCCTCTAAAATTCATGTTAAAGCCCTAACTCCCAATGTGACTGTGTTTGGTGACAAGGCTTTAAGGAGATACATAAGGCTAAATGACCTCATAGGGGTGAGGTCCTGATCCAATAGGATGGGTATTCTTATAAGAAGTAGAAGACACGAGAGCTTCTAATCTCATTTCTGTATAAACCCAATGGATATCTCTCCATTCTTATCTCATTTGCTCTCTTAGCCATATTTAAAACAATTGGTCACTGTCTTCTGAAGACACTCTCTTCAAACCAGAACCAAATTGTCACCTTACCTCTGTGGCTTATTCTTCTCAACTTCCTTGACAAATTTGTCTCTGTCTTTTGTACATGTTGAAGTTTCTTAAGGCTCAGTCTTGTAGACAAACCCTACAGTGGTCAAGTAGAAGATAAAAATGAAGACAATGAGTCAGGTGGAAATGTGTCAGGCCAGGGAGCTCATGGTCCATCTGGACTGTAACTGCAACCCTGCTTCCACAAGTTTTTGCCATGCTGGAACGGGAACCCAAGTTTGTCAAAGGTTCAAATTTTCAGAGAAGTTGGAAATCCAAATATTTATGTGAAATATTCTTATTTTTATGTTAGCTCAATTTTTATTTGTAATGCCATGTTAAACTGACAAACTATGATAGGTCTATGGACTATCATCTATAATGTCTGCTCCCAATTCTCTCTATCTCTACAATTTCAATTGCCAGCTCAACACCAATACTTGCCAAATTTATGTCTCTATCTTAGATGTCTCCTCTAATCCATATATCCAATCTTATAATCAACATTTCCATTTTGAGACCTCAATGCACCTTGAACTTAACATGTCCATAGAGCTCATGATTTCACTCCTCAGACCTACTTCCTTTACAGCGTTCTTACCCTCGGTGAGTAGTACTGCTATTCATTTCCTTGTGAAAACCAGAAATCTAGGAATCTCTATGAATAACTCCCTATCCCTCAACCTTCATATCCAAACTCTATGATCTTATCTCCTAAGCATCTTGGTATTATCCTATTGGTCTTAATTCCTAAGCATCTCTCAAATCTGCCTACTCCCAGCTACTTTTTAAATCCCAGCTACCATCATCTCTCACCATCACAACATAATAACCTATTAACTGATCTCTCCACATTCACTTAGTTTGAATTCAATTTCATCATTTCTCAACACTGCATACAGTGTGATCTTTCCAAAACGCAAAACTGATCATGTGCCCATGCTTCTCCTCTTCCTCCAGCCACTTCAATAGCTTTCTATGTTTCCAAAATCTATAACGTAGCATACAAGGCCCTGTGTGCTCAAGCTCCTGCATATTTCTCTACCCACATCTCCTCACAGTCTCTCCCTCTCTCTGTATTCCAGTCACATTCACACTGACCTTCTTTCAGCTCTTTAAATGCACTGTATTACTTCCACAGTGGGACCTTTGCACATGCGGGAAAGGTCTTCCCTTCATTCCCAAGCCCCTCTCCCTACTCTTTCCTCTAATTAACCCCACCCATTTTTGGATCTTTAAGACCCAGCCTAGGTCTTTGCTGTTGCTCTCATGAAGATGTATATCTGCACTTAAGAGCTTTATCTCAGTTTATAATTAAATATTCTTCAGGGTGATTGTGTGATTAATGTCTTTTCCCCTACTAAGTGAAAGTTCCATTTATTCAACACTGTTAACTCTTTGACAACAGAGATTATGTATATTTTATATCACCCTGGATTTCTATTGCCTAGCTTCGTATTTGGCACACTGTAGGCCCTCAATATGTATTTGTTAAATAAATAAAATCCTATATTCTTTCCAAATAAAACTGTCCTGCCCATAGCCACTGAAAAAGAAGCAGGGAACCATGTTTTATAACACAACGCCAGCATTCTATTTACCATGGCTGTTTAGACCAAAGGAGAATATCTTTAATAGTTACCTTTTGCTGTGTAGCAAACCACCCTAAAATTTAGAGGCTTAAAACAACAACTATTTATTTACCTCCTGATTAAATAGGGCAGCAATTTGTGCTGGAAGACTGGCTGATCTAGGCCAGGGTTGGAAGGTCTTGATTGGGCTCACTCATGCATTTGTAGTCAGCTGCCATGTGGCTGGTTGCTGGATAGTATAAGATGTCCTATCTCTGTTCACTTGGTCTCTAAATCTCCAGCAGTCTAGTCAAGCATATTCATATGGCAGTTTTCTAAGAGCAATAGGGGAAGTGCTCAGTCCCTCTAACGGACCAAGGATGCAACTGTACAACACCACTTCTGCTTCATTCTGCTGGACAAAGCAAGTCACAAAGCCAGATCATACTCAAGGATAGAGAAATAGATTCCATCACTTGATGGGAGGAGATACAAAATCAGAAGTGTGTGGTTACAAGGAATTGTGGCTCATTTTGCAATCTACCATACTATTTATTGGAAAACCAGGGACTTACCAGCATAGTATGGAATACAAACGTGAGCTAGGACAGTAAGATCCTTACTCTTGGGAATCTAAACGTAGAAACACATGGAGACTGAGCAAAGCAGAGTGAGAGCTGAAGCAGAAGGGAGTCAGGCAGGGTGACTGCAACAGGCCCAATACCAGCCAAAATTATGAAGGAGCTAAAGATCTAAATAAGCAGAGGAAGTTAGCAGAGAAATAATGGCTCAGGTACTTGTGATGCAGAATGATGTAGAGATGTCATGGGAAAGACCCTGACCCAAATGGGGAACGAAGCTGGAAACCAGAGCTGTTTTAGTTCTGCTGAGACCTTTAGTCCCAGTTCTAATCTATACATAGCCCTCTAATAGGCACCAGTTTGATTCAGGCTAAGTTCTCTGCAACCAAAAGTCTAACCAGGTCAGTTTATGAGAAATGTATATGTGCAATCTTTTCTTGTTCTTTTTCTTTCTTTCGAAATAGAACTATGCCACCCACTCACCTAACCTTCCAAAAAAAAGAAAAAAAAATTGTTTTTTCTTTGAATGCATGAATGAATTTTGTGACTGGGAATGGCAAAAATTTGAGACTATAGCTTTTAAAATAGCATTGGACATGCTGCTATGGAAAACAGGAGGTTCCTCAAAAAATTAACAATAGAATTACCACATGACCCAGGAATCCTTTTTCTGGATATCTCTCCAAAAAAATCTGAAAACATTTATCCATAAAGATATATGTACTCCAATGTTCACTGCAGCATTATTTATGGTGGCCAAGACATGGAAACAACCAAAGTATCCCTCAATAGATGATTAGATAAAGAAGATGTGGTACATATACACAATGGAATACTCTTCTGCTATAAGAAAAGACGAAATACTGCCATTTGCAACAACATGGATGTATTTTGAGATTATTACGCTAAGCAAAGTAAGTCGGACAGAAAAAGTCGAGAACCATGTGGCTTCACTCATATGTGGGATATAAAACTGAAAGCAACAAAGGAACAAGACTAACAAACAAAGAAACAAAAATTCATAGACACAGACAACAGTTTAGTGGTTACCAGAGGGTAAGGGGAGAGGGAGGAAGGTAGAAAAGGGTAAAGGGGGTCAAATATATGGTGATGGAAGGAGAGTTGACTCTGGGTGGTGAGCACACAATGTGATACACAGATGATGCATTACAGAATTGTACATTTGAAACCTATGTAATTTTACTAACTATTGTCACCCCCATAAATTTAATTTAAAAAAAGAAATAAGAACTGAATTTGAAAAAAATAAAATCATTAAAATAAAATAGCACTGTACACCAAATGTATTCAGGTGACAAAATAAGGTTAATTTTCATAGAAAATTCTGTGAATCCCTATGTTCATATTCAACTTTCATTCTGTGAAAGGTCAATGGCAATAGATAGATAGATATACAGGAGATACCCTTGCAAGCCCATCTTGCTATACCCCAGTGTTTTCCATTTGCGAACCACTACTATAAAGAAACATGGGCTTCATTACAAGATGTAAACATTGCAATTTGCATGAAGAAAATCATATTACAAGCTAAATATTACCCATTTGTATTTGCAGCCAAGTTACACTCCACTAAATCCTAAGTACTTTTTTTTTTTTCAGCCAAAGCTGCATTGCATTTCAACTCTCGTTAGAAACTGATGCTAGGAATTGACAAGATAATAGGATGGAGAAAGTTTTCAGATCTCATTTACAGCAGATGGGAGAAGGGTCAGTTTCCTGGGTAATGAAGCATTGTCTGGTTGCCCCTAAATCACTCCAAACTCTGCCCATCCCCAGAGGCTTAAAAAGCACCTACATTATCACTGTCCTTCAGAGCATTATTCTAACACCTCAAAAAAGAAAAGACATAATACATGTCTGAGAATTAGGAGACACAAATGCCAAACTTCAAATTTTGATTTAAAAAATAATAATCTACAATCCTCTTTGTAAGAGAAATACTCGATATTCATAGAAAAGCTTTTAATTTCTACCTAACATGAGATCATTTTGTCTAATTTGTCCTTTCTCAGACTAATGTGTCTTGAAAGCTCCCATTGACAACTTGTTGCTAACAGAACACAGAGGAAAATAAAGGTGCACTGTTTCTTCCTCATTTCCATTTTTCTCTCATGGCTCCATTCTTCATCTGCAGGTATTTTCCCTCCATCCTGTCTTCTAGAACACTGTCTGATCCTGTGAGTTTATTTGGATCCCTTGGGAATGCAGGGAACATAATGTTGACAATTAATAAAAAAGAATGTAATCCCTAATATTTATATATATATATATATATATATATATATATGTGTGTGTGTGTGTATATATATATATATATATATATTTCTTTTTTTTTTTTTAGAGGGCAGTGTCTCTGGCCTTCATATGTGGGATCCGAACCAGGGCCGCTGGCAATCCCAAGCCAGCTCTTAACCACTACGTCACTCGGCCGGCCCCTAATATTTATATTTTAATTTCAGCATCAAATAGCTGTCTTTAATCCTCATGCTTGGTTCAATTAAGCTCGCACAGAGGGCCCTGCCATTTTGAAGGGCAGAAGGCTTTTATAGAGTTCCCAGGATTTCTGTAATGGCAATGCACGTGCTATCATGGGCACCTAGATAAGTGACTCACTGGTCAAGCTCACCAGCATCTACAAATACAAGGAGAAACAATATCTACATGCAAACATTATATTCCAGAGAAAATGTCTGGGTAAAACAGCATATGAATTAGTCTAGAAACTTTCACTGCAAAAATTCACACAGGTCCAAAACTCTTTTACCCAGCCCATAGAAGCCTTTCTATCTTATAACATTGAAAATCAGGAGCCTAAATAAATACTATACGAACTATCATTGTGGGCCACGTTATTAAATTTCTGACTTGCATCATCTTGATTTATTTGAGTCCTGGTCTGTGAGCCTAGGCTAATTTATAGTGACAATTCATCATTCATGTCTTCATTGATTCTGAAAAGCTGCCCCTACCTCCCTCACAGCTTACTTCTCACCAGCTCACATGAACTTCTCTATTTGTGCCAACGCTCTTTTGGGTTTCTTTACAGATTTGTGTATATGACAGAGGAAATTAAAATGATTTAAAGAAAGACCAAAGTAACACCTGCTTAGCAGTGAAATGGTGGGAAAAAGATTCACATACCTGAATGCATACCTGTGAGGTTTCATATACTAAGGTATGCAGCATACAAGACAGAATATTCACTTTCTCTTGCTTTCTTAAAAGAAAGACTTTAGTGAGCCTGACTCAAATTTAGTTAACTCTTTAGTTCCATTCGTACTTTACAACATAGTGGAAATAGTGGCATTACTATTAGTAGTGGAACTACTAATACTGTTATAAACTTTGTAACATTTCCATGCTTGCTATTTCTCATTTTTAATATTCCCTGTTTAGTCCCACGTATTAATTGACATAAAAATTATTTTAAAAAAATAAAAAATAAAAAAACTTGTTACCTGTGTTCCAGCAAAGTAAAACAATAAGAAGTTGGGAACTAAGACCTACCCCTGATATTCAAAGTTCTGAGAAGAGAAAGAGAAGAGAGGCACTCATAGATCCTGCCTGGTCAGGAGGAGCCAGGCGGGGGCAGACAAGGTGGTCTGGGACCAAAATAGGAAGGTCTGTGGGGTGCTCTCCAGTGCTGGATTTACTCTATACTCACAACATTCTTCTCATCATTATCTCAGACCCAGAAACACTGACCAACAGGTCCTCCTGAGATAAAAGCGGTATTCTTAAAATGTATTCTTAAGATGGAGAGGAGCAACTTAATGCCCCTAGCACACCAGAAGGCTGAGTGTTGTTTATTTTTTGTTCTTGTTGGTTGATATGCTTTGGTTTGGTTTGGATTTGGGATTTGGGTTTGGATTTGGTTTGATTTGTTTGGGGCAGCAGTTTTATATCCATTCTTTCACTTCTAATACTGTGCCAACCACTCCTCAGGTTTGCTCCCAACTTTCCGGCTGTCTATTTTTTTGCATGCAAAATCCATGATGATTATAAATATACCTTACATTTGTATGGCATTTAGTAGATAAGTACTCACATGTCATATTCCTTTAAACCTTATAATAACTCTACGCAATGTATATTATTGTCACCATTTCACAAATAAAGAAAATGGAATTAACATCAAATGCTTTCTTTCCAGTTCCAGTAACATTTAACATTATTGGGCATTTTGTAAAGAGCAAGGCTTTGTGCTAGGTACTGTAGCTGCATTCTTAATTCTCGCAACTGCCCAAAGAGGTAGGCATTACTAATTCTCAATTTCTTGTAAGTTACAGATGAGAAAATACATGCTCTAGCAAAATGAGGTGACTTGCCCACCGGCACACAGCTAGTAATTGGTATAGTCAAAATTTTCCAGAGGTTAGGTAATCACTGAACAGCAGAGCTGGCACTAGAACCCAGGTTTTCTGATTCTGAGTCATGGGCAAATCTATGACAGTTCCTTTGTTGCTACTTGAAGCTCTGTATCCTAGCAAAAACACATTTGGTTGTTTCTTGTGTTAAAATATACTAAATAAAAGGTATGAAAGACATCATAGTAAAAAGAAAGGTTTTCTCTAGAGGTTATGCTTACCACACCAGAAGGCAGAGCACAAAGCATTAAAAAGACCCCACTGAAGCTGACTCACCCCATAACTTATTGTGTTATGAAAATGAAAGACTTCTACAGCTTTCCTGGCTTTGCTTAAAGGCGCAATGCCCTCAGGGTCCATCAATAGGTTTAGTTTTTTTGGAATGCTCAATGTCCCAACGTGTTTTTTTGTCTTTAAAATATTAAATAAACACTGCAAAGTACTTAATGGGCTCTCGTGTACCTCTGGTTTGATTCTGGCCTTCAGCAAACCTACTGAAGTATAGATCTGGAGAAGTAATCAAAAGAAAACCAAATTCATAGCTTTTGTTAAATATTTTACAGTGTAACATTTTAATGTTTCACCTGCCTGCTGCCTCTGCTGGTTTATGAGCAGCTGTCCTAAGGACAAGGGCTTTGCTGCCAGCATGGACCCCCTGCCACATCCACAAAAGCAAGACCCAGCAGCGGGACCGGCCAAAGAGAGGAAGGCCTCAGCAACTGCCTGCTGCAGCCTCCTTTTCTTTTTTGACTTCCCCTCAGCAAGAAAGCATAGGAGGAGCTGCTTGAGAGGAACAATAATTTGCCAGGTTTTTCGTCACCCCTCTAGCAGCATCGTTCACAAGGAGCACTTAACATCGCATGGGAAAAATGGTTCCCAGCCATTGACTTCCTCCCCGGAAGCAGCCAAGCATTTCACAAATCGGGACCTGGAGAGTAGTGGGGATGACTCAGCTCAAACTCATCCCTGCTGCTGAACAAAACCCACCACTGAACACTGAGTTTGCCAACAGTATGAGTCAGTAGCATCATCTTCCACACACAAAGGCTTTTTAATAGCAGTTCTAAGTGAAACTCCAACAAATTCCTCATCCCTCTGAACTCCTGAAGTTTCAAGGGCAAAATCAATCAGAGGATTAATTTTTAAGGCATGGCCTATACTCAGTAAAGGGAAACGCAATTGAAAAGCTTTTCAAGACAAGCAGATGTGCGTGCACACACACACATACACACACAAATGTTGCTATATTTCCCCCAGATCCCAGCAATACCTACCATCCATTTAAGCCCCTAAAATAGGTTTTTATGGTAATTCAGAGAATCTGAATTCCATTTCTCTTTCTGCTTCTCCGAAAAGCTGAGCTACTCTAGCATAGGTAAGGGGCAGAAAACACAGAGACCTCATACCCACAGCATTTCTCCTCTTCTCCAAAATCCACAATGTGCTCCAAAGGGTTCCCATTTAGCCTGGAAAAGGATGTGACTTGGATCCATAGGGCATGTAGAGTTGGGTCACAGCCCCTGGTATCTCTTTACATCTAAGGATTTACATGAAGGGTAAGGAGCCTCAAAGACAAAGAGCTCAAATATGGTCCCAAGATTTGAATTCACACATAGATGGCATGTCTGGCAACTGAAGGTGAGGAGAGGTTGGTAAGGTAAGTCACCTGAGAGTACTGCAGAGTCCCTAGAAAAGAAATCATTCCAAGTGAAGAAGGTATCTGCATAGTGAACAAGACTCACCCATAGAGTGTAAAGTTTAGAGGAAAGTTGCCATGACAGCTATCTCAAAATAGCTATTTGAACCTGCCTATACCCAGAAGAAAGTGAAAGAAACGCAGGCTGGAGATGAGGCAGAGCACCAAGTCCATGCAGGGCACAGTGGATGGCATGGTACCCAGTGGAACAGTGACAGCAGCCACTGGCCCAAGAGCATTTTTGAAACACCACCTAGAGGCCCACTGAGAAGACTGGAGTCTGAAGAAACTAGTGTTGGGGGTTATCCAGCCAGCAAAAACCTGAAACTGCCTATTCATTGGACCACATTTGAACCTTCTGGATATTGCAGGTTACTAGAGCACCATTATTCAATCCTCAAATACTTATTTCTTAAAAAAGTTATAGCTACCCACTCTAGAAGTACAACAGCTACTTAAATTCCCAGCACGAATTTCATACAGGAGGCTCCTCCCTATTGTTTTAGCTGTTCTGAGTTCTTGTTGAATCCCCAGCCATCCTTTCAGACAGGTAATGTCTGAAGTATTGATACAGACAATACTATCTAAAGCCCAAGTTAGTATTTACCTAGGCACCTATTAACACAGGTATCTCCATTTACAGTAATGTAGAGATTTCTGGTGTATAAAGAAGGTGATTGATCCTTTTGGACTCTGTATGTGCAAATCTTGTCCTTTTATCTTCAGTGCTACCCTAATTTTCAAAAAACAATGAAAATGATAAAGAACACACAGTTTTGTTTTGAATAAAAGTGCAGATGATCTTACTTCATTTTGACCAAATCTTTTGAGATATGACATCAGAGAATTCATATACCTTGCAGCCCAAATATTTTGTTGCTATGCCTTCCAACTGGATGATAATAAAAGTAATTGGAAAAGGTTTCAAAGTTAAGTGAAGAAGTAGTAATCACCCCATTTTCCTGCCCCTGTTTATAACAACACCCCCTGATAGAATTACCTCCACTTCTTTTCCTCTCCTTCTTTCTTGAATCTACTCCAATATGTTCTGTCTCACAAACTCTGTGTTGATAAATCTAATATCAATTCTTAGTACTTATTTTACTCAATCTGTGAGCACCAATTGACACATTTGTTCACTCTTTTCTGGCTCCCAAATTTATTTCTCTGGTCTGGGCCTCTTTCCTGAAGTCCAGGTTCATATCCAACCACCTATCTCACTTTTCCACTTGATAGCAAAGGCATTTCAAACTTAACATGAACAAAATGAAAGTCTTCATTTTTCCCTCTCCCTGGTCCCTCCCCCTCAGTTTTCCTCAGCCTCAATAAATGTCAACTCTATTTCTTCTTTGCTTAGATACCTTGGAGTCATCTTAGACCCCTCATTTTCTCCTACCCTATTATTAAATCCATTGGAAAATTCTATAAGGTCTATCTTCGAAATATGTCCAGAATCGGGCCAATTCTCACCACCTCCATCACTGCTACATTGGTCTAAGCTTCCATCATCCCTTATTTGGATAATTGCAATAGTCTCCTAACTGATCTTCATGTTTCCACTCCCTTGTTCCCTAACAGTCTTTCTCCATACAGCAGTCACAATGTTTCCATTAAAATGGAATCAGGCCCGCCCCACCGTCCTCTCCTTCCCAGTCCCTTCCTCCCGGGAGAGTGGACGGTAGGAGGGCGGCACTGGGCCACCCGGCGGCACTGGGCCACCCGGTGGGACTGGGCCACAGGGCAGACCTCGATCTCTACACTGTGTTGTCCAGCCAGCTAGCCCGGCTGTGGCTGAGCCTGGCCTCCCGAGGCTGCCAAAAGGCCCAAACGGTTTGTGAATGTGCCTGGGGCCCAGAGCTCAGGTGGCGCGAAGAAAGACAAGTGACACGGGACCAGTGTCCTCACTGCAGCTGTGGCACATGGGGCCTTCAGAGAGCAGAGGTCCTGAGCAGGATTTCAGGTGGCGGTTTTCTGCGGAGGCTTCTCACCTCTTCCCCCACGACCCCTAGTTGCTTCCAACAGCTGGACTTATCTTCTACTGAAATAATATCTGAATGACGTCAGACCTTTGGAGAGAGTCACACCCATTTCATGCAAAATCAGCTACAATAAAGTGAGCACGGTTCCAGAGCACACAGCAGCTAACAGTGAAAACCTCACTGCAAGCCTGAGAGTGAGGCCAGCGCATAACACATTAAGCTCTTCTCCCCCAGTAGCTGGTGCTGAGCTGCCCAGAGACTCTATTGCTGAGCAAGGGGTCTGCAGAATAAAGAGGACCAAGAGCCCCTCTACCTTTTTTTTTTCTTTCTTTTTTCTTCTTTCTTCTTTCTAGGTGATCTATCTAATACATCAAAGCATTCACAGAACAACAGCCAGAATGAAGAAACAAAGAAACATGTCCCAAGTAAAAGATCAGAAGAAAACTCTAGAAATGGAACTAAATGAAACAGAGGTATCCAAACTTTCAGAGATACAGTTTAGAACACTGATGATAAGAATGTTTATGAAACGAGGACATAAAGAAGAATAGGGAAACCATAAAAAACAACCAGTTAGAACTAAAGAATACAATAACTGAAATGAAGAACACAGTCGAAGGAATCAAAAGTAGAATAGGTGAAGCAGAGGAGCAGATCAGAGAATTAGAAGACAAAATAGCAGAAATCACTCAGCTGGAAGAACAAAAAGAAAAAAGAATAAAAAAGAATGAAAATAGTTTAAGAGACCTGTGGGACAACATGAAACTCAACAACATTCGCGTCACAGGAATACCAGAAGGAGAAGAGAAAAGCAAGGGATTGAGAATATATTTAAAGAAATAATGACCGAAAACTTCCCTACCCTGGTGAAGAAAATTGACATACAAGCCCAGGAAGTGCAGAGAGTTCCAAACAGGCTGAATCCAAACAGGCCCACACCAAGACACATCATAGTTGAAATGGCAAAGGTTAAAGACAAAGACAGAATCCTAAAACTAGCAAGAGAAAGACAGCAGGTTACATACAAAGGAACGCCTATAGACTAAAAGCTGACTTTTCTTCAGAAACTCTGCAGGCCAGAAGGGAGTGGCAGGAGATATTCAAAGTGACACAAAATAAAGGTCTAAAACAAAGATTGCTCTCCCCAGCATGGCTATCACTTAAAATTGGAGAGATAAAGAGCTTCTCAGAAAAAAATAAGCTTAATGAGTTCATTACCACCAAGCCAGCATTGCAGGAAATGTTAAAAGGGCTTTTTTAAACAGAAGAAAGGGGAAAACAAGCTAACCCAGGAAGACAAGAAATACAAGAAACAAAATGGCAATAAATATGCATCTATCAGTAATCTCTTTAAATGTGAATGGGCTAAATGCTCCAATCAAAAGACATAGAGTGGCTGAGTGGATAAGAAAACAGGACCCATGCATATGCTGTGTACAGGAGACTCATCTCAGATCAAAAGACACACACAGACTGAAAGTAAAAGGATGGAATAAGATATTTCATGCAAATGGAAATGATAAAAACAATGGAGTAGCAATATTTATTTCAGATAAAATAGACTTTAAAATGAAGACTACAATAAAAGACAAGGAAGGGCACCACATAATTATAAAGGGATCGATTCAACAAGAGGACATAATCCTAGCAAACATCTATGCACCCAATATAGGAGCTCCTAAATATTTAAAACAGATTTTGACAGACATAAAGAAAAAGATCGACAGTAACACTATCATAGTATGGGACTTCAACACCTCTTTGTCACCAAAGGACAGATCCTCCAGACAGAAAATCAACACGGACATAGTGGCCTTAAATGACACTTCAGACCAGCTGGATTTAATAGATATTTTTAGAGCATTTCACCCCAAAGCTACAGAATATACATTCTTCTCAAGTGCACATGGAACATTCTCCAGGATAGACCACATGTTAGGCCACAAAACAAGTCTCAACAAATTTAAGAAGATTGAAATCATATCAAGTGTCTTCTCTGACCACAATGCTATGAAACTAGAAATCAATCATAAGAAGAAAATTGGAAAGCTAACAAATGCATGCAGGCTAAATAACATGCTACTAAATAGTGAGTGGGTCAAAAATGAGATCAAGGAGGAAATCAAAAGGTACCTCGAGACAAACAAAAATGAAAACACCACGACCCAAAATCTCTGGGATGCAGTGAAAGCAGTCTTAAGAGGGAAGTTCATAGCACTGCAGGCATACCTAAAGAAGGAAGAAAAATCTCAAATCAACAGACTATCTTTACATCTAAGGGAACTCGAAAAAAAACAACAACAAACAAGACTAAAGGGAGTATAAGGAAGGAAATAATAAAGATCAGAGCAGAAATAAATGAAATAGAAAACAAAAAAAAAATACAAAAGATCAATGAAACCAAGAGTTGGTTTTTTGAAAAGATAAACAAAATCGACACACCCTTAGGCAGACTCACCAAGAAAAAGAGAGAGAGCACCCAAATTAATAAAATCAGAAATGAAAGAGGAGAAGTGACAACAGATACGACAGAAATACAGAAAATTTTAAGAAAATAATATGAGCAACTATATGCTAACAAATTCGACAGTCTGGACAAAATGGATAAATTTCTAGAAGCATACAATCTACCAAGTCTGAACCAAAAAGAAACAGAAACTCTGAACAGACTGATTACTACCAAATAAACTGAATCAGTAATCAACAATCTTCCAACAAACAAAAGCCCTAGACAGATGGCTACACAGGTGAATTTTACAAAACATTCAAAAAAGAATTAATACCCATTCTCCTCAAACTATTCCAAAAAATACGGAAGGAAGGAAGGCTCCCAAACTCTTTCTATGAAGTCAGACAAAGATATTACAAAAAAAGGAAAACTACAGGCCAATATCCCTAATGAACATAGATGCAAAAATTCTCAACAAAATACTAGCAAACCGATTTCAGTATCACATTAAAAAGATCATACACCACGATCAAGTGGGATTCATTCCTGGTATGCAAGGTTGGTTCAATATCCACAAATCAATTAATGCAATACATCACATTAACAAAATGAAAAATAAAAATCATAGGATCATATCAATATCCTCCAGAAATATCCTGCAGAAAAAGGCATTTGACAAAATCCAGCAGCCATTTATGATAAAAACTCTTAGCAAAGTGGGAATGGTGGCATCATATCTCAGCATAATAAAGGCCATATATGATAAACCCACAGCAAACATCATACTCAGTGGGGAAAGGCTAAAAGCTTTCCCCTTAAGATTAGGAACAAGACAAGGCAGCCCATTTTTACCACTTCTATTTAACAGTTCTGGAAGTTCTAGCCACAGCAATCAGACAAGGAAATGAAATAAAAGGCATACAAATTGGAAAGTAAGAAGTAAAATTGTCATTATATGCAGATGACATGATACTATATATAGAGAATCCCAAAGACTCCACCAAAAAACTGCTAGAACTGATAAACGAATTTGGTAAGGTAGCAGGATACAAAATTAATATTCAGAAATCAGTTGCATTTCCAATAATAAAGTATCAGAAAAAGAAATGAGGAAATCAATCCCTTTTACAATTGCTTCAAAAACAATAAAATATCTAGGAATCCATTTAACCAGAGAAGTAAAAGATCTGTACTCAAAAAATTATGAGATACTGAAGAGAGAAATCAAAGAAGATACAAATAAATGGAAATACATACCATACTCATGGATAGGAAGAATTAATATAGTTAAAATGTCCATACTACCTAAAGCAATATATAGATTCAATGCAATTCCAAAAAAACTACCAAGGATGTTTTTCTCAGAAATAGAACATAGAAACCTAAAATTTATGTGGAACCACAAAAGACCCCGAATAGCCACGGCAATTCTGAGAAATAAGAACAAAGTGGGAGGCATCACACTACCTGACACCAAAACATACTGCAAGTCTACAGTAATCAAAACAGTATGGTACTGGCATAAAAACAGACACACAGACCAATGGAACAGAATAGAGAGCCCAGGAATAAACCCATCCATATACGGTCATTTAATGACAATAGAAGCAAGAATTTACATTGGAGTAAAGATAGTCTATTTAATAAATGGTGTTGGGAAAATTAGACTGACACATGCAAAAAAATGAAAATGGACCACCTACTTACATCATATACGAGAACAAACTCAAAATGGACTCAAGACTTAAATGTAAAACCTGAAACCATAAAACTACTAGAAGAAAACATAGGGAGTAAGTTTGCAGACATTACCCTGAGTAATGTTTTTACTGATATATCCCCTCGGGCAAGGGAAATAAAAGAAAAAATGAACATATGAGATTACATCAAACTTAAATGTTTTTAACAGCAAAGGAGATCATCAATAAAACAAAAAGGCAGCCTACTGAATGGGAGAAGATATTTGCCAATGATACATCTGATAAGGAGTTAATATCCAAAATTTATGAAACACTCATGAAATTCAACACCAAAAAACCAAACAACCCAATTAAAAAATGGGCAGTGGATATGAAGAGGCATTTCTCTAAAGAGGACATACACATGGCCAACAGGAGTATGAAAAAATGTTCAACCTCACTAATCATCAGAGAAATGCAAATAAAAACCATGATGAGATACCACCTCACTCTGGTCAGAATGGCTATCATCAACAGATCAACAAACAACAAGTGCTGGCAAGAATGTGGAGAAAAGGGAACCCTGATGCATTGTTGGTGGACTGCAAATTGGTGCAGCCATTATGGAAATCAGTATGAAGGTATCTAAAAATCTGAAAATGAAACTGCCGTATGACCCAGCAATTCCACTCTTGGGTATCTAACCAGTAGAATCCAAGATGCTAATTCGAAAAAATATATGCACCCCTATTTTGCAGCGCTATTTACAATAACCAAGACTTGGAAACAACCAAAATGCCCATCGGTAGATGACTGGATTAAGAAACTGTGGTACATTTATACAATGGAGTATTACTCCACTATAAAGAAGAATGAAATCGTACCATTTGCAACGATATGGATGGACCTAGAGACTATTACGTTAAGAGAAATAAGTCAGTCGGAGAAAGACAAATACCATGTGATCTCACTTATACGTGGAATCTGAAAAACTGAATGAATGAGCAAGGTAAACAGAAATAGTCTCATAGATATAGAGGAAAAACAGGGTTGCTAGTTGGGAGAGGGGTGGGGATGAGGGAGAAGGGGAAGAGATTAGACAGCATAAATAGGTTAACTACAATATTGCCACAGGGATATGAAAGACAGTTTGGGGAATATAATAATGTTGTAAATATTTTGTGGGGTGTCAGATGGTCACATGTCTTGTTAGGGAGACCACTTCATGGATGGAGTAGAGGCTTGATCACTGCACTGTATGCCTGAATCTGATGTTGTATAATATTGTATGCCAACGTAATACTGTGGAAGGGAGTCAAAGGAATTGTAATAGATATGTATGATATGGGGGGGGAGGAGTAGGGTGGAGAATTGGGGGGTGGGGGGTTGTCACTTTGAGGGGTAAAAAGTATAACTATTGCACTGTGTTGTACACCTGAAGCTAATTTTTTTTTAAAGAAATGTTTATTTCACAATAAGAAAAAACAACAACATGGGACAACTTAAATTTTGATAGCTGGGGATTTCTATCTAAATATTCCTGTATAATGCTGGCATCAGAACGAACATAAGCTTCATAATGATGTTATATCTGTTGGATTCACAGATTCAATCTCCGAACTGGAACTCCAGAAATTAAGAAAATAAATATTATGGTTATGATTGTTGCAAAAAATAAAAAATACAATAAAATAAAATGTAATCAGATCATGTCACTTCTCCACTCAAAATCCTTGCACAGTTTGCTATCTATCAGAGTGTAATTCAAAGTTCTTTTTACCATGTCTACAAGGCCTGACCTAATTTGGAGCTCACCATCTCTTTGATGTCTTCTACTACTTTTCCCTTCCTTTCTTCCACTGCAGCTGTGCTGGCCTACTTACTGTTCCTCCAACAGCCCAAACATGCTCCCATCTCAGAGACCTTGCACTCACTCTCCCCACTACCTGAGATTACCATCTCCTAGTTCATGACTCACTCTTTCTCTTCCTTCTCGTTGTCTCTCAAATATCCTTTCATCATACATGCCTTTCCTGACTCTGACTACTCCTTATTTTAAAAAAACCACTCCCAGGGGCCGGCCAAATGGCTCAGTTGGTTACAAGCTCACTCAAGAGTGTGAACTGAGCTCTGAGAATCAGCAGTTCGATGCCCAGCCCAAGCTGAGTTGCCATTGAGCTGCCAACAGGTAGCAGGATGACTCAGCTAAAAACAAACAAACAAACAAATTAAAAAAAAAAAAAACACTCCCCTGGGGCTGGCCAAGTGGTGCGGTGGTTAAGTGCTGGCTTGGGAAGCCAGCGGCCCCGGTTTGGTCCCATATATGAGGGCCAGTGACACTGCCCTCAAAAAAAATAAAAAAAACCACTCCCCTTCTCTTGTCACTCTCCTACTCCTTACCTAGTCTAGTCTAGCTTTACCTAGTTCTCCTTCAGAGAACTAGAGAACTAGTGATCACCTGACATAATCATTTGCCTCACTAGAATGTAAGCTACTTTAGACTTAGGGACATTGTCTGCCTTGATCACAGATGTACCCCCATCACCCAGAACATTATCTCACACATATTTCATCTCCCCTAAGACTCGTATTTTTACACATTTTTAATATCTCTAAATTGGGGATGCATCTTATAATATGCAAGATCTTTTTTCTTTCTTGTAGTCCAAACAACAGTGGTCTATACTAATTGACATCTTAGATTCAATGAACTACGGTACTAACATTCAAACATATTTTGAATGAACAAATAAATCTCACTTATATTTTTAGAAATGTGGGGCTCAGGCTTTTGGGCAAAAGACTACTGAATTATAATTTAATATATAGATTAACCTATTGATTGTTAATGTTTATCTGATTTATACTGATAAGGGGTTACAGGAAAAAAAATAGATTAAAAGTATCAAGTAATAGGCTGTCGAATTGAAACAGCCTAGAGTAAGGAAGAGAAAATACAGGAAAGAGAATAACCAGAACTTATTTAAAAACCTAAAGTAATTAATCAAACAGATTGACATAATTCACTAGCCCCTAAGGGAAACACTGTATTAACATATATAACAGAAATTATTCATAATGATAACCTGAGATCTAGTCGTCACAAAATGAATAAAATATTTATTATGCTCCATTCAAAAAGCAGAAAAATAGCACATTTGTGTTAGCTTTCCTTCAAAAAATAGTTAAAATAAAATAATTAATTTGGTTTTTAAGAGTGATAAAATTTAATAATCTGGAACATTCATTACGGTGGCACACTTATGGCTCTCCTAATGATATAATCATCGTTGGGGTAATTCCCACAGACTTTCTATTGGTAGTCACTGAACATTTGAACTGCATTTCATGATCCCATACTAGAAAAAAATTTGGGGCACTGCAGAGTTATAAAACCTTTTTACATGAATTCTAATCTTACTTCTTATTTTGTCAGATGCTCTGAATTGAAATGTGTTGGAATAAAACATCATTTTCTTGTGCTTACATATTAATTACATGCTTCTGCAAGTGAATAAAATATATCTTTACTCACCTTGTAGATTTCATGCGAAGTGATGGAGAAAAAAATTCATAATTTTCTCATTGTAATTCTGTTTGCTCTGTTTTTTATATACCCTGTTGAGTTATGTATGTCATCATAAACTTAGAAAAAAAATTTATCAACATAAGAAAATAAAATGAAAGTAAAGTCAATAGGTAAATCATGTGTATTGGGTAGTTGGGAGGGGGCGTGGGTTGTAATTTGGGGCAGAGTTAGGATTATCTTATTGATTTCAGCTCCATATAAATGTAGTGTATTAATGCAAGCTTGTGCTGTTCATATAAAGTCAGTACATATTATCAATAAAGCTAGTTTCCCACATCTCGGTTATTAAAATGTTCATTCCTTGGTATCTGTTCTCAAAATATGTAATAGAATAATTCACTCATCAAAGTGGGGAATGGTTATCGCTGTTATATCTTATCCTTGCTAATTCATATTTTGTACAATAAAACATATTACTTCTTCAATAGTAAAAAATATTGAAATGCTAACTTCGGGTAAGATTTTTAATCCCTTCAACTTCAGTTCCTCGGTTGTATACAGGGATAGCAGTTCCTAAAAGATTAGTTATGACAAAATAATGCTATAAAACCAGTAAAGAAATCAGATTGTCTGTTACATAGAAAGATTTTATTTACTATTATTAGTATTATTAAATGGATTGTTGTTATTATGCAGGAATTAGAAATTTGGGCTACAACATCAATCAAGGAACAATATCAAAGAATTTAACAGAATCTCCTCTTGGACTGTTTGTGAACAGGGGTGAAAGATGACCCTTCGCTTAAGTAATGGAGGAATGAGAAAAAAGGTTGTGGAGGATTCACTGCATTAATTCTTCACCCCTCTCACACATGCCACTTTGCCCTGTCCCTTTGTAGTGCTCTCCCATGCTGGGCAGGGTGCTCGGTCCCACCTCTGGTTTTTGGGTTTGACCAAGTGGGTCAAGCCAACGGGATGTTAGCAAGCAGAAGCTTGAAAAAGCACTGACACATGGTTCCAATTGTGCTTTTACTCCTCTGCCTTTGCCACGAGAACATGCCCAGACTAGCCTGTGAGGAGATGAGACATGGAGCACAGCCCCAGCTGTCCCAGCTGAGGCCTTTCTAAACTAGATACAAGCCATCCAACACCAAATATGTGAGAGATCCCAATCATGATCAGTCAATATATGAATTACCCCAGCCAAGACCAAAAGAAATCTCACGAGTTAAATACATGTATTGTTTTAGTCACAGAGTTTCTGGGGGTTGTCACCCGACATTACTGTGGTAGTAGATAACTGATATGGAAATTGATATTGAGCTGGGTGGAAACTGTGAAAAGAATGATGTCCCAAATCCTCATTGGTGAAAAAGATTGGAGTGATATTCGTATGCTGTAAAACATTTAAAGTAGCAAGGGCCTGGGTGGTTGCGTTCCAATGCAGTAAGGAATGAAGGACTGTGTCACACTGCAAGATCCATCTTAGAAAATCCAAAGGATGAACTGAATGGTGGCAGCCTGAAAGAAAAAAGGAAACCAAGCAGAAATTGTGGGTGTGCAGCAAGCAGGAAAAAGAGACAGGAGAAAATTAGCCTGGCCCTGAGAAAGAACTGCAGGCTTGACAGAAGAAAGCCCCAAATTGTTCCCCAGAATCCATTCTGACACGTTTTTAAACCATTCTGGTTTTTCAGGGATCTTTCTAATTTTTCAGTCTGGCAAATACCATGAGTTGTTAAATGCTATCTTTCCTATTAGCCTCCTATCCATTTTCATCATCAAAATCCTAAAGACTTTCTTCCTCCTCATCTTACTATAGCAAAATATCCTCTTTTCTGGTCTGATCTGGTTCACTCTTTCATCAGAAAATCCTTAACACAGCTACCAGATGATTTTGTTTGTTTGTTTGTTTTTTACTGTTTTTAGAGGGCAGTGTCACTGGCCCTCATATGTGGGATCCGAACGGGGGTCGCTGGTGTCCCAACCCAGCTAAACAAGTAACATGCTTTTCTTTTTTTTAGCTGAGCCATCCTGCTACCTGTTGGCAGCTCAGCAGCTGCTCCGCTCAGTCTGGGCATCGAACTGCTGCTGCTCAGAGCTCAGCTTGAACTCTTAAGTGAGCTCTTAACCAACTGAGCCACTAGGCCGGCCCAACATACCAGATGATTTTTAAAGTAAGTTCAATCATGCTTATTTGTTGTTGTTATCTAAAAATCTTTAATGACTAATTGCCTATTAAATTACTTATGCCTGGATTACCCTTTTATTTAAGATCCTCCAGAGAACAGCCACAGCTTTTTATTCCAGGATGGACTGATAGACAGACAGATAGAAAGGCAGACAGACTGACTCAAACTAAACTGCTAGCCACCAGGACAAGCTGATTTTACCTCAGGGGTTAGAAAGGTGATTTATTGAGGGTGTCGTTATGTACATATTTCTGTGCACCGTATTTGCAGTTCTGAGGAGTATCAAGACTATAATTCAGCAATCTTAACCTTGACTTCACACTGAAATCACCTGTAGAGCTTTAATAAATATTGATGCTTGGATTCTGAATTCATTGGTATGGATAATCAGGATTTTTTTTTAAACTCCCTTGGTGATTTTAATATAAGAACCACTGCTATAACTGAAATATGCTGGAATATTTTTTTTCTTTCTAGTCTCAACAGAGGTGCCTTGTCTCAGCATACATCTAGCATTTTATTGTACAATCTAAGTGAGAAGTATAGAGTCTTAAGTGATAAGTACATTTCTGTTGGTATCCGTAGAACGTGTGGACTGCACATTCTATCTCTACACTCTACTCTTTCTCCAGAAATGTAATTCTTTTGTATTATAACAATGGCAATGAAAAGTATGTGAATTTTGCTGCCACTGGATGCAAATGTATGGAGCCTATGTGCCATGCAATGAGAGGAGGATTAAAAGAAGCCCATGGGTTGGGTGTTGGGAGCCAAGATGCCCAGCCATGTAAAAGTGGCTGACTTAGCACCAAACGCTGCCTGCTCTGCACAGACAGACCATGTTTTGGCTGCCTCTAGTACTGCTGCATATGCACATTTAGACAACAACATCATAGCAGAATTTAACTTCCAGACGTGTCTTAAAACAGGATGTTAGTGGTCTGAATGAGACCACTGAATGAGTAACTAGAAACAGAGTCACTTTTCACAGGGCAAGCTTCCTCATGTCAGCACCCAGAGGGACAAATTCAAAGGATTGGATGACTCTTATTAGAGTATGTGGTTCCAGTTTTGGTGTTTTTTTTGTGTGTGTGTTTTTCAATTGTGAAATAAACATTCTTTTAATTAGTTTCAGGTGTACAACACAGTGCAATAGTTATAGTTTTCACCCCTCAAAGTGACAACTCCCCTCCCCCAATTCACGACCCCACTCCTCCCCACCATATCATACATATCTATTACAATTCCTTCGACTCCCTTCCAGTGTACACTCCACATTTCGTGACTATCTATATATTCAATTACAGTTGGCATACAATATTATACAACATCAGTTTCAAGTGTACAGTGCAGTGATCAAGCCTCTACTTCATCCATGAAGTGGTCTCCCTAACAAGACATGTGACCAACTGACACCCTACAAAATATTTGCAACATTATTATATTCCCCAAACTGTCTTTCATATCCCTGTAGCAATATTGTAGTTACCTATTTATGCTATCTAATCCCTTCCCCTTCTCCCTCATCCCCACTCCCCTCCCAACAAGTAACCATCAGTTTTTCCTCTATATCTATGAGTCTGTTTCTGTTTACTTTGCTCGTTCATTCAGTTTTTCAGATTCCACATATAAGTGAGATCATATGGTATTTGTCTTTCTCCGACTGACTTATTTCACTTAACTTAATAGTTTCTAGGTCCACCCATAATGTTGGAAATGGGGTGATTTCATTCTTCTTTATAGTGGAGTAATACTCCATTGTATAAATGTACCACAATTCTTAAACCAGTCATCTACTGATAGGCATTTCGGTTGTTTCCAAGTCTTCGTTATTGTAAATAGCACTGCAATAAACATAGGGATGCATATAGTTTTTTGAATTAACGTCTTGGATTCTTCTGGGTAGATACCCAAAAGTGGAATTGCTGAGTCATACAGTAGTTCCATTTCCAGTTTTTTGAGATACCTCCATACTGATTTCCACAATGGCTGCACCAATCTGCAGTCCCACCAACAGAGAAGCAGGGTACCCTTTTCCCCACAGCTCCGCCAGCACTTGCTATTTGTTGATTTATTGATGATAGCCATTCTGACCGGAGTGAGGTGGTATCTCATTGTGATTTTTATTTGCATTTCTCTAATGATTAGTGAGGTTGAACATTTCTTCATATTCCTGTTGGCCATGTGTATGTCCTCTTTAGAGAAATGCCTCTTCATATCCACTGCCCATTTTTTAATTGGGTTGTTTGGTTTTTTGGTGTTGCATTTCATGAGTGTTTTATAAATTTTGGATATTAACACCTTATCAGATATATCATTGACAAATATCTTCTCCCATTCTGTATAGGCTGCCTTTTTGTTTTAATGATGATTTCCTTTGCTGTGAAAAATCTTTTAAGTTTGATGTAATCCCATATGTTCATTTTTTTCTTTTATTTCCCTTGCCCGAGGGAATATATCAATAAAAATATTACTCAGGGTAATGTCTGCAAAATACTCCCTATGTTTTCTTCTAGGAGTTTTATGGTTTCAGGTCTTACATGTAAGTCTTTAATCCATTTTGAATTTGTTCTCGTATAGAGTGTAAGTAGGTGGTCCATTTTCTTTTTTTTTTTTTGCACGTGTCAATCCAATTTTCCCAGCACTGTTTGTTAAACAGACTATCTTCACTCCAATGTAAATTCTTGCTTCCATTGTCATAGATTAAATGACCGTATATGGATGGGTTTATTCCTGGGTTCTCTATTCTGTTCCATTGGTCTGTGTGTCTGTTTTTATGCCAGTACCATACTGTTTTGACTACTGTAGACTTGCAGTATGTTTTGGTGTCAGGTAGTGTGATGCCTCCCACTTTGTTCTTATTTCTCAAGATTGCCATGGCTATTCGGGTCTTTTATGGTTCCATATAAATTTTAGGATTCTATGTTCTATTTCTGAGAAAAACGTCCTTGGTAGTTTTTTGGAATTGCATTGAATCTATATATTGCCTTAGGTAGTATGGACATTTTAACTATATTAATTCTTCCTATCCATGAGCATGGTATGTATTTCCATTTATTTGTATCTTCTTTGATTTCTCTCTTCAGTGTCTCATAATTTTCTGAGTACAGTTCTTTTACTTCTCTGGTTAAATGGATTCCTAGATATTTTATTGTTTTTGAAGCAATTGTAAAAGGGATTGATTTCCTGATTTCTTTTTCTGATACTTTATTTTTGGTGTATACAAATGCAACTGATTTCTGAATATTAATTTTGTATCCTGCTACCTTACCAAATTCGTATATCAGTTCTAGCAGTTTTTTGGTGGAGTCTTTGGGATTCTTTATATATAGTATCATGTCATCTGCATATAATGACAATTTTACTTCTTACTTTCCAATTTGTATGCCTTTTATTTCATTTCCTTGTCTGATTGCTGTGGCTAGAACTTCCAGAACTATGTTAAATAGAAGTGGTGAAAATGGGCAGCCTTGTCTTGTTCCTGATCTTAAGGGGAAAGCTTTCAGCCTTTCCCCATTGAGTACGATGTTTGCTGTGGGCTTATCATATATGGCGTTTATTATGTTGAGACATGATGCCACCATTCCCACTTTGCTAAGAGTTTTTATCATAAATGGCTGCTGGATTTTGTCAAATGCCTTTTTCTGCATCTATTGATATGATCCTATGATTTTTGTTTTTCATTTCGTTAATGTGATGTATTACATAAATTGATTTGTGGATATTGAACCAACCTTGCATACCAGGAATGAATCCCACTTGATCGTGGTGTATGATCTTTTTAATGTGATGCTGAATTCGGTTTGCTAGTATTTTGTAGAGGATTTTTGCATGTATGTTCATTAGTGATATCAGCCTGTAGTTTTCCTTGTTTGTAATATCTTTGTCTGACTTAGGAATCAGGGTGATCGTGGCTTCATAGAAAGAATTTGGGAGACTTCCTTCCTTCTGTATTTTTTGGAATAGTTTAAGGAGAAGAGGTATTAATCCTTTTTTGAATGTTTTGTAAAATTCACCTGTGAAGCCATCTGGTCCAGAACTTTTGTTTGTTGGAAGCTTGTTGATTACTGATTCAATTTCTTTGGTACTAATCAGTCTGTTGATAGTTTCTGTTTCTTTTTGGTTCAGACTTGGTAGATTGTATGTTTCTAGAAATTTATCCATTTCTTCCAGATTGTCAAATTTGTTGGCATATCGTTGCTCATAGTATCTTCTTAAAATTTTCTGTATTTCTGGGGTATCTGTTGTCACTGCTCCTATTTCATTTCTGATTTTATTAATTTGGGTCCTCTCTCTCTTTTTTTTGGTGAGTCTGGCTAAGGGTCTGTCAATTTTGTTTATCTTTTCAAAAAACCAACTGTTGGTTTCATTGATTTTTTTTAAATTAGTTTCAGGTATACAACATAATGCAATAGTTGTACCCTTTACCCCCCAAAGTGACAACTCCCCTCCCCCAGTTTGCCACCCCACTCCCCCCCATATCATACATGTCTATCACAACTCCCCTGACTCCCCTCCACAGTATACTCCACATCCCGTGACCATCCACATATTCAGTTACAGTTGGCATACAATATTATACAACATCAGCTTCAGGTGTACAGTGCAGTGATCAAGCCTCTATTCCATCCATGAAGTGGTCTCTCTAACAAGACATGTGACTATCTGACATGCCACAAAATTTTTACAATATTATTATATTCCCTGAACAGTGTTTCATATCCCTGTGGCAATACTGTATTTGTCTATTTATGCTGTCTAAACATTTCCCCTTCCCTCCATCCCCACCCTCCTCCCAACTAGCAATCCTCAGTTTTTCCTCTACATCTACGAGTCTGTTTACTTTGATCGTTCACCCAGCTCTTCAGACTCCACACACAAGTGAGATCACATGGTACCTGTCCTTCTCCAACTGACTTATTTCACGCAACATAATAGTCTCTTCACAACATTATCAATTACATTCCCAGAAATGTCCCCATATCCCTGTGCAACATTGTAGTCCCACCTACACTGTCCAAAACCTTCCCCCTCTCCCTCTTCCCTACTCCCGCCCAGCCAGCAACCATCAGTTTTTCCTTTATATCTGCTTGATATGAATTCAATCTTCTTAAATTTACTGAGACTTGTTTTGTGGCCTAACATGGTCTATCTTGGAAAATGTCCCATGTGTACTTGAGAAGAATGCATATTCTGCTTTTTCAGGGTGAAATGCTCTAAAAATATCAACGAAGTCCAGCTGGTCTAAAGTATCATTTAAGGCCCCTCTTTCTGTGTTGATTTTCTGTCTAAAGGGTCTTTCCATTGGTGACAATGGTGCTGAAGTCCCGTACTATGATAGTGTTACTGTTGGTCTCTGTCTTTATGTCTGTCAAAATCTGTTATATGTAATTAGGAGTTCCTATGTTGGGTGTATAGATGTTTATTAGGGTTATAGTGCTCTTCTTTGTCTTCTATTGTAGTCATTTTAAAGTCTATTTGTCCAAAATAAGTATTGGTACTCCAGCTTTTTTTTTTCTAATTTCCATTTGCATGAAATATCTGATTCCATCTGTAAACAGCATATACATGTGTCCTATTTTCTTATCCACTCAGCTACTCTCTGTCTTTTGATTGGAGCATATCGCCCATTCACATTTAAAATGATTATTGATAGGTGCATATGTATTGCCATTTTGTTATTTGTATTCCTGGTCTCCCTGTGTTAGCTTGTTTGCCCATTTCTTTTGTTTAAAAAAGTCCTTTTAACATTTCTTGCAATGCTGGCTTGGTGGTAATGAATTCCTTAAGCTTGTTCTTTTCTGAGAAGCTCTTTATTTCTCCTTCAATTTTAAGTGATAGCCGTGCTGGGGAGAGCAATCTTGGTTGTAGGCCTTTATTTTGTGTCACTTTGAGTATCTTCTGCCACTCCCTTCTGGCCTGCAGAGTTTCTGTAGACAAGTCAGCTGTTAGTCTAACAGGAGTTCCTTTGTTTGTAACCTACTGTCTTTCCCTTGCAGCCTCTAGGATTCTGTCTCTGTCTTTAACCTTTGCCATTTTAACTATGATGTGTCTTAGTGTGGACCTGTTTGGGTTCAGCTTGATTGGAACCCTCTGCACTTCCTGGGCATGTATGTTGATTCCCTTCACCAGGGTAGGGAAGTTTTCAGTCATTATTTTTTCAAATACATTCTCGACCCCTTGTTTCTTCTCTTCTCCTTCTGGTATTCCTATGAGTCGAGAGTGGTTGCGTTTCACCTTGTCCCATAGGGCTCTTAAACTATTTTCATTGTTTTTTATTTGGTCTTTTTGTTGTGCCCACTGGGTGATTTCTGCTATTTTATCTTCCAAATCACTGATCCACTCCTCTGCTTCATCTACTCTACTGGTGATTCCTTCGAGTGTGTTCTTCATTTCAGTTATTGTATTCTTTAGTTCTAACAGGTTGTTTTTTATGATTTCCCTATCCTGCTTTATGTCCTCGCTAAGTTCCTTAAACATTCTTATCATCAGTGTTCTAAACTCTGTCTCTGAAAGGTTGGATCCCTCTGTTTCATTTAGTTCCATTTCTAGAGGTTTCTTTTGATCTTTTACTTGTGACATGTTTCTTTGTTTCCCCATTCTGGCTGTCGCTCTGGGATTGCTTTGATGTATTAGCTAGATCACCAGGAGAGCCCTCGCTGGATCACGCAGGCACACAGCTCACAGCCCAACACTCCCAGGAAAACTCCCAGTCTCAGCCTGTCCCAATCAGCCGCTCGCAGATCAGGCCGAACAGCCCGACAACCAATCACCAGCCTGGCAACTCTGCAAGAGCAGTGCTGAGAGGAGGGACCCGAGGCGGCTTGCACACTCCCGCGTCTCAGTGAGCAGCCTGTTGGAGCTGGAGCACACCCACCAAGCCATGAGGAGGGTGGGGATCTGAGGCGGCTCGCGCACTCCAGGGTCTCAGTGAGCAGCCTGTTGGAGCTGGAGGGCACCCTCCCAGCATTTCCCTGGCAACGCAGTATAAGCCGGGTGGAGGGTGGGGATCCAAGGTCGCATGCGCGTGCATACACACATGCACTTCTGCGCCAATTTCACCAGACCAATGAGGTCTGGGACCTGATCCTCCGTAGGAGGGCCCAAGCCTGACAAAATGGCACCCTACCTACACCACTCGCGTGCAGGCTCCACACCACGGGAACAACAGTCCAAAAACCTCCAGACTTTGCACCAAAGGTGCTCAGTTCAGTCCGTCCCTGCAGGCTCCTGGGTCCGGCTCACACAGCCACTCCCTCTGCCAGTAACCAGATAAGTGCTCACCGGCGAGCAAGCCCGGGCGCCGGCCCCACTGATTCTCCAGCCATTCTCAGACTCACTCAGCTGAGCAAAGAGAGTCCTCACTAATTTACTGTCAGCTATCTTAGAACTTCTCTTCCCGGCAAAGGAACTCTGGGCTGATGAGCTTGGTGTGCGGCCAGAGGGTCTATCCCCCAACCGGAGGAGCCTCCCCACACAGCTGGGGCGTCCCTCACAGGACTCGCCCTCTATCGTCTGCGCCCGTCCTACCAGACCCGACACAGCCTCCTCTTAAAGTTCTTTATTTAGTGGTTATTTTCCTCCAGTGTTCTGGGGACCTCCAGGGTTGAATGCTGTATAATTTGCTTGTAATTTTGGTGTGATCCTGGGAAGCAGTTAGCACAGCGTCTCTTCATTGATCTTTTGTATTGTTTTTTTTTCTTTGGTCTCTATTTCATTTATTTCTGCTCTGGTCTTTATTATCTCCTTTCTTGTACTCCCTTTGGGCTTGTTTTGCTTTTCTTTTTCCAGTTCCCTTAGGTGTAAAGATAGTCTGTTGATTTGAGATTTTTCTTCCTTCTTTAGGTAGGCCTGCACTGCTATAAACTTGCCTCTTAGGACTGCATTCACTGCATCCCAGAGAGTTTGGGTTGTGGTGTTTTCATTTTCATTTGTCTCGAGATATCTTTTGATTTCCTCCTTGATCTCATTTTTGACCCACTTGCTATTTAGTCGCATGTTATTCAGCCTCCACGTATTTGTGTGTTTTCCAGATTTCTTCTGTATTCGATTTATAGTTTCATAGCATTGTGGTCAGAGAAGACACTTGATATGATTTCAATCATCTTAAATTTGTTGTGGCCTAACATATGGTCTATTTTGGAAAATGTTCCATGTGCACTTGAGAAGAATGTATATTTTGTTGCTTTGGGGTGAAATGCTCTAAAAGTATCGATTAAATCCAGCTGGTCTAAAGTGTCATTTAAGGCCACTATGTCCATGTTGATTTTCTGTCTGGAGGATCTGTCCATTGGTGACAATGGGTGTTGAAGTTCCCTACTACAATATTATTAATGTTGATCTCTGTCTTTATGTCTGTCAAAATCTGTTTTAAATATTTAGGAGTTTCTATGATGGGTGCATAGATGTTTACTACCATTATGTCCTCTTGTTGAATCGATCCCTTTATTATTATGTAGTGCCCTTCTTTGTCGTTTATTGTAGTCTTCATTTTAAAGTCTATTTTGTCTGAAATAAGTGTTACTACTCCAGCTTTTTTCTCATTTCCATTTGCATGACATATCTTATTCCATCCCTTTACTTTCAGCCTGTGAGTGTCTTTTGATTTGAGATGAGTCTCCTGTACACAGCATATGCATGGGATGGGTCCTGTTTTCTAATCAACTCAGCCACTCTATATTATTTTTTTTTTTTTGAGGGCAGTGTCACTGGCCCTCATCTGTGGGACCCAAACCAGGGCTGCTGGCTTCTTAAGCCAGTACTTAACCACTGTGCCACTTGGCTGGTCCCGATTGGAGCATTTAGCCCATTCACAGTTAAAGTGATTATTGATAAGTGCATATGGATTGCTATTTTGTTATTTGTATTCCTGGTCTTCCTGAGTTAGCTTGTTTTCCCCTTTCTTCTGTTTAAAAAAGCCCTTTTAACATTTCCTGCAATGTTGGCTTGGTGGTGATGAACTCCTTAAGCTTATTGTTTTCTGAGAAGCTTTATCTCTCCTTCAATTTTAAGTGATAGCCATGCTGGGGAGTGCAATCTTGGTTGTAAACCTTTATTTTGCATCACTTTGAATATCTCCTGCCACTCCCTTCTGGCCTGCAGAGTTTCTGTAGAAAAGTCAGCTTTTAGTCTTATAGGAGTTCCTTTGTATATAACCTGCTGTCTTTCTCTTGCTGCTTTTAGGATTCTGTCTTTGTCTTTAACCTTGGCCATTTTAACTATTATGTGTCTTGGTGTGGTCCTGTTTGGGTTCAGCCTGTTTGGAACTCTCTGCACTTCCTGGGCTTGTATGTCGATTTCCTTCAACAGGGTAGGGAAGTTTTCAGTCATTATTTCTTTAAATATGTTCTCAATCCCTTGCTTCTTCTCTTCTCCTGGTATTCCTATGATGTGACGGTTGTTGAGTTTCATTTTGTCCCACAGGTCTCTTAAACTATTTTCATTCTTTTTTATTCTTTTTTCTTTTTGTTATTCCAACTGGATGATTTCCGCTATTTTGTCTTCTAATTTGCTTATCTGATCCTCTGCGTCATCTAATCTACTGGTGATTCCTTTGAGTGTGTTCTTTATTTCAGTTGTTGTAATCTTTAGTTCTAACTACTTGTTTTTTATGGTTTCCCTATCCTTCTTTATGTCCTCGCTAAGTTTCATAAACATTCTTACCATCAGTATTCTAAACTCTGTCTCTGAAAGTTTGGATACCTCTGTTTCATTTAGTTCCATATCTAGAGGTTTCTTCTGATCTTTTACTTGGGACATGTTTCTTTGTTTCTTCATTCTGGCTGTCGTTCTGTGAATGCTTTGATGTATTAGATAGATCACCTAGAAAGAAGAGAAGTAAAAAAAAAGAGGAAGAAAAAAGAAAAGAAAGAAAAAAGAAAGAAAGAAGTAAAGAAAGAAAAAGATGGGGGGGGGAGCTCTCCGTCCTCTTTAATCTGCAGACCCCTTGCTCAGCAATAGAGAGTCTCTGGGCGATTCAACACCAACTGTTAGGTGGAAGGCCTTCATGTGTTATGCACCAGCCTCCCTCTCAGGCATGCAGTGAGCTTTCCGCTGTTAACTGCTGTGTGCTCAGGAACAGTGCTCACTACCAAAAATCTTTACAGGTTTTTGCGGGTTGTCTGCTATTGCAAAAATAAACCTCTGTGGCCTGCGAAGGTGGGGGCCAGGCACCAGGAGCTCAGGGTGCCTCTGGCAACACAGCTCAAGGTGGGTGGGCAGGCCCCCAAGGCACACTGGATGTGGTCAGTGGCTCCCACCAAGTCAGAGCAGCATGCACTCTCCACCAGCAATCGGCCCACTCAAACTCGCCAGGAAAGTCCCGACCGTATCATGCAGGCACACAGCTCCTGGCCAAACACTCTCAGGAAAACCCCCAGTCTCTGTCTGTTTCAATCAGCCGCTTGCAGATCAGACTGAGCAGCCCAACAGCCAATCCCCAGCCTGGCAACTCTGCACAAACAGTGTGGAGAGCGGGATCCCAAGGCGGCTCACGCACTCCTGCATCTCAGTGAGCAGCCTGTTGGAGCTGGAGTGCACCCGCCAGGCATTTCCCTGGCAATGCAGCACAAGCAGGGCGGAGGGTGGAAATCCAAGGCTGTCTGGGTGCGCACGCACACACGCACTCCTCCACCAATTTCACCAGACCAATGCGGTCCCTGATCTGACCCTCTGTGGGAGGGCCCAACCCTGAAAAAATGGCACCCTCCTGTATACTATTCGTGTCAATCTCCACACCAGAGGAACAATGGTCACAAAACCTCCAGCTCCCCCGCCAAATGTGCTCAGCTCAGTCCATTCCCGCAGGCTCCTGGGCTCTGCTCAGACAGCTACTCCCTCCACCAGAAACTGGGTGAGTGCTTACTGGTGAGTGAGCCCGTGTGCCGGCCCCACTGGTTTTCCAGCTGCCCTCAGCCTCACCAAGCCGAGCAAAGAGAGACCTCACTAATTTCTACTGCCAGCTATCGTAGAAATGCTCTTCCTGGCAAAGCAACTCTGGTCTAGTGGGCTCAGTGTGGGGCCAGAGGGTCTCTCCCCGAACCAGAGAGCCTCCCCACTGCTGGGGTGTCCCTCACGGGTCTCATCCTCTCTCGTCTCTGCCCCTCCTACCAGACTTGACGTGGCCTCCTCTTTAGGTCCTTCGTTTAGAGGTTCTATTCATCTAGTGTTTAGGGGATTTCTGAGGCTAGATGTTGTATAAATTACTTGTATTTTTGGTGTGATCCCGGGAGGCAGTTGGCACAGCGTCCGTCTATTCCATCATCTTACCAGAAGTCCCAGTTTTGGTGTTTTGTTTTGTGTTGTTTTGTTTTGTTTAATTTCAGCTCACTCATTCATCCTTCCCTCCAGCCTCCAGCTAGAATTGACACAAGAGCTTTGTGGAAAGGAATTGGGTCATACCACCATAACAAGTAAGGACATTCAGTGGTTGGTTAGTCCCCTACTCCCATCCCCTTCAGGTGACCCTATGTAGCTCAGGCTGCTGCTATCTTGTCCAACCCTTTTTAGAAGCAGATAATGATGCCTGCCTTGTTGGGAGTTTGCTGTATCTTCTGCCTCAGATGAACAGCAAAAAAGATGACTTCCTTTCCACTAGTTATAAATGGCCTTTAATCTGCATGATTATAGCATCACTGTTCCTAAAATGTAGCCCTGCTCTTTAACATTTACAAAATCCTCTGTGCCAACACTACCACCAAGTTCCCAAGAGGCAGGGCCAGGGGTTGATTTCAGTGATGTCCCCGATGTCATGCTCTCAGCTTTCCATATTTGAAAAGGGACTCATTCCTCCAACTCCTTCCCACTTCAGAGCAACTTCTTTGTCTCCCAGCACCCTTCTATCAATATTTAGAGCAGCTTCTTTTTCCTCCTTCATCATTAAACAATAATAAATCTAGTGTCTCGAAGTCAAACCCTCATATCCAAGGTCCCCACAGCCACTTTATAAGATTCCTAGAAGCCCTCAAGGAACTAGGACCCCTACTGCCTGGCCCAGTGTCCCAGAGTTCATGAGGCAGATAAGCAAATGCCCCTGCCTCTCACTGTACAAACTTCCTTGTCTAAATTATACAACTCTTTAGTCAATTATAGATAGATATAATCTTACACATATTTGCCTGAAAACCATTTTGATACTATGATACATTTAGTCTTCTTTGTTCCAAGTGATTTACTCAAGCCTCCTTTCACCTTAACTTCTCTGATGCTGAAACACATATGTGGGTTGTTGTTGTTGTTTTAGGGTACATTTTACTATTCTGCCTAGAACATTCAAGCCACTGTGCTATATAGGGTAACACTAATCAAATAGAAAAGAAAAAAAAAAGGCTTAACAACACAGTCCTTTATCACAGTAACACAATGCTGAGTTCAACCTACTCTAAAAAACAATTCATTGTAGTTTGCAACTAGAAAGCCAATGAAACATAAAACGTTAATTGCCAACTCCTAGTGCTCTTACGCATACATAGCAGGCTGCCTCCCCCACACCCACAGAAATGGTGTGAGCCAGTTTCTGCCTACCAAACTTCTGAATCCTTCCTGATGGATAAGAATAGCTCCCCGATGAGTCATCCGATGTACTCACTAGACAGTTCCTGTTAGCACTTCTCTAGTTATACCTTGAAAGAAGTATGGTTAGCTCAACTGCCTTAGTGAAAATACTGTGGAAGTAGCTTTACTAATTACTACTGAATTGCCACCACTTAGTATGTATAACTACTTAAAAGTATCACTGTCAATGCCACAGCATCCTATGGCACTTTTACTTAATCTTCTGGATATGCTATAGCCCCTGGATTCACAGTCGTGAATACTCCAGCTCACTTTGCCAGATACAAAAACAATTCTGGGGCTCCTCTTCACAAAGCAGCAATTCTAGAAGACCCATCATGTCCTCTCTACTGTTTTCATAAAAACACAACTCATCGATAGCCTGGAAAAGGCAGCTCTACACACTTCATACTACACAATTTCCAGGTAAAGGAAATAGAACCAGGATGGCACCTCTGACTCAAGCTGGGCCAATGAGATGCTCTCTTCAAAAAATGTGAAATTGGGACCCAGAGAGTGAGTCAGTCAATTATAGTGAGCCGGCAAAACAACCCTGTGTAGAAGCAATGAGTCAGAAAACAAGCAAGTCTGCAAAAATGAGAAAGCAGACTACAACCATTTCAAGACCCAATGGCTCAAATGGGGATGAGATATCCACTTCCAGGTTCACATGGCTGTTGGGAGGCTTCAGTTACTAATGGGCTTTCAGAGTGAGGGCCTCAGTTTCTCAAAAGCTATTAGACTGAAGACCTCTGTTATTCACCACACCATCTGGGTCTCTCTGTGTGGCTGCTCAAAATATGGCATGTTGATTCCACCATCACAGTGTTCTGAGAGAGAGAAAGAATGAACACATCCAAGATTGAAGTCACCACCTTTTAAAATCTAACCTCAAAAGTAACATCTCCTTACTTCCACCTTTATGTCTTTTTAATTACAGTTGACATACAATATTATATTAGTTTCAGGTATGCAACATTAGACATTTATATAATTAATTAAGTGATCACCCTATAAGTCTAGTACCCATCTGACACTATATATATAGTAATTACAATAATACTGACTACATCCCCTATGCTATACTTTATATCTTCAGGACTGTGTTATAACTGGCAATTTGTACATCTTAATCCCTTCCCCTTTTTTACTCATTTCCACACTCCCCTCTCATCTGGCAACCATTAATTTGTTTTCTGTATCTATGAGTTTGTTTCTGTTCTGCTTGTTTATTTATTTTGCTTTTTAGATTCCACATATAAGTGAAATAATATGGTATTTGCCTTTCTTAGTCTGACATTTCACTTAGTATATATTACCTTCTAATTCCATTCATGTTGTTGCAAATGACAAGATTTGCAACAAGATTATGGCTGAGTAATATTCCATTGGATATAAGGGCCACTTCTTCTTTAGCCCTCCATCAATAGATACTTAGGTTGCGTCCATATCTTGGCTATTGTAAATAGCGCTGCAATGAACATAAGGGTGCATATGTCTTATCAATTTAGTGTTTTAGGTTTCTTCAGATAAATACCCAGAAGTGGAATTTCTGGGCCACATGGTAGGTCTTTTTAAATTTTTGTTGTTGTTGTTGTTGTTTTGAGGGTAGTGTCACTGGCCCTCATATGTCACTGGACCTGAACCGGGGCCACTGGCGTCCCAAGCCAGCGCTTAACCACCGCGCCACTAGGCCGGCCCTTTAAATTATTTTAGGAACCCCCATATGGTTTTCCATACTGGTTGCACCAATTTCCAATTCCACCAACAGTGCATGAGAATTCTCTTTTCTCCACATCCTCACCAACACTTGTTATTTCTTGATTTACTGATGATAGCCATTCTGATAGGAGTAAGGTAATATTTCACTGTGGTTTTTATTTGCATTTCCCCAATGATTAGTGATGTTGAGCATCTCTTCATATGTCTATTGGCCATCTTTATGCCCTCCTTTGCAAAAATGTCTATTCAGGTCCTCTGCCCATTATTTAATTAAATTATTTTTTGTTTTTGTTTTTTTGGTGTTAAGTTGTATGAGTTCCTAATGTATTTTGGATATTGACTCCTTATCAGATGTATCATTGGCAAATACCTTCTCCCATTCAGTAGGTTGTCTTTTCATTTTGTTGATTGTTTCCTTCACTGTGCAAAAACTCTTTAGTTTGATGTAGTCTCATTTGTTTATTTCTTCTCTGTTTCTTTTGCCCAAGGAGAAATAAAAACAAAACAAAACAAAACAAAACAAAACAAAACAAGAAGCCAAATAAACAAACAAAACCAACAACATATATTAAGAGGAAATGCCAAAGAGTTCACTGCCTGTCTTTTCCTCAAGGAGTTTTATGGTTTCAGGTCTCACATTTATGTCTTTAATCCAGTTTGAGTTTATGCATCACTGTCACCTTTAGAAGTGAATCAATAAGTCCAGTCCACACTCAAGGAGAGAATATTACATAACAACATAAATACCAGGAGGGGGTGGTCATTATGGACAATTTTAGCAACCCCAGAGACCCCAAGATGAGAAATGATGACCATGTGGCAAGAGAAAAAGAAAGACAGTAGTACGGTCCAAGATGGCAGATTAGGTAAATGCTATGCCTCCTGCCTGCCAGGATCACATCAAAATTACAACTAAATTATAGAACAGTCAACCCCAAGAATCATCTGAAGACCAGCTAAACCCATATGACTAAGGATATAAAGAAGAGGGCATGTCAATACTGGTAGAAGAAGTAGAGATAAAAAACAGGCTGGCCCCAAACCCACAGGTAGCAGTTGAACACCAGGAGGGACACCTTGGTGGTGGAAGTTCCCCCTAAAGAGGGAGAGATCCCAGCTCCACAGTGGCTCGCCAACCCAGGGGTCCCGTGTCAGGAAGAGGAGTTCATATAACATCTAGCAGTGAAAAGCAGCAAGAACTGTTCTTTCATCCTGGTGAGACTGAAGGTGGCTAGAAACCCAGGTGTTACCTTAAAGTGCACATGCATAGACTCACTCACTTGCAAACACTCACCTGGGCTTCGATGGTGGGGCGGCAGTTGAGAGGCGCCAGAGACATAAGGGGAAAGACTGAGTTGTATGGCTTCAGAGTGAAGGCTTTGTCCCTGTTTGGAGCCTGCCTCTTGTGTAGCCTATAGGAGGGTTGAACCCTCCCCCAAAGGATGAAATCTGAGAACACATTGGTCTGGTAGATTTCAGGCAGGTACACCACCTTGGTGACGCACTGGGTCCCTGATCCTCCTAGCTAGCGATACATTGCTCAAGACACACTGGGCTCCTGGGTACCAGCTCCCCCACACAAGCTGAAAAAGCCTTTTACAGCAATGGACAGCCTGCAGCAGCCTGAGAAACTTTTGATGGCAGACAAACCAGTCACAATTTGAATGGTAGTGTCTTTTGGGAAGCTCTCAGGGATCTGGGAGCATGATGTGAGCAGTGGTTGGCTGCTGTGTTCTCAGGGCATTTTATAAAATGGTCACAGACCTGGCACTGGTGCCAGAAGCGAATCTGCATAAACTTTGTAAAAACCAAAGCCTCCACCCCATGGCCCCCTGGAACCCTACCCCACCCAGCTAATGCTACAAAACTGGGAGTTTCTCAGCTACTAAGAGGCCTGCCCCACCACCTCAAGCTGTGAAAGCCTTTACAGCACTGAAAGGCCCTCACGTCTGGGGAATTTTTGGTGGTGGGTATTGACCTACAACTTATGGTACAGCTTCTCTCATGTGGCTCTCTGGGATATGCAGACCCGAGGCAAACAGTGAGTGGCTGCAGTGTTCTCGGGATGTTTTGCAAAGTGGTCACAGGTTGTGCACTGCCACAGAAGCTTAATATACATTGACTTTGTAAACACCACTGGCTGTGACTTGTGACTTCCTGGGACCTCACCACCCAACTAGTTGCTACATCACTGGAGACACACTCAACACCAGGTTAACCAGCCTGGCTCACACATCTCAGGAGGCTCTTTCAATGGCCTGAGCCTTACAGCCAGTCAGCAGGTGGCAACAGGACTAGCAAGGTGGCTAAGCTGCACCAGGCCCAGTATTTGTGGGAGCTGGCCTTGGTTCATAGCAAAATCACCTCCATATGCCTCCAGGTCAAGCACAGGCAGCAGCCAACCACATACAGCTTTGTGGCTCCTACCAGGTATCCCTGGGCTGGTCACAGGCAAGGCTGGTATTGCCTGCATGGAAGCCCCTCCAAAGAGACACCAGAAACAATACACACAGAGGTCAGCTTCGGACCACATCAGAGCACTACCTGGTTATTCCCATGGCGGCACACCAAAAGGGTACCTAAATATATTTTAAAATATTGACCAACATAAAGGCAGAGATCAACAGTAACAAATCATAGTAGGTGATTTTAACATCCCACTGACACCATGGGACAGACCTTCCAGACAGAAAATCAACACATAAACAGGGACTTTAAAATGACACACTAGACCAGATCGATTTAATTGATATTTTTAGAGCACTTCACTCCAGAGCAACAGAATATACATTCTTTTCAAGTGCACATGGAACATTTTCCAAGACAGACCACATGTTAGACCACAAAATAAGCCTCAATAAGTGTAAGAAGATTGAAATCATATCAAGAGTCTTCTCTGACCACAGTGGAATGAAACAAGAAATCAATTACAAAAAAAAAAACACCTGAAAAACACACAAACCCATGGAGGCTGAATAACATGCTACTAAATAATGAAGGGTCAACAGTGATATCAAGGAAGAAATCAGGGACTTCTGGTAAAATGGCACAATAGACAGATGCTGTGCTAACTGCCTCCCAGGATCACACCAAAATTACAAGCAAATTATACAGCATTCAACCCTGGAGGTTCCCGGAACACTGGAGGAACAGAATGACTAAACGAAGAATTTAAAGAGGAGACCACATCGGGTCTGGTAGGACGGGCGGAGACAAGAGAGGGCGAACCCCGTGAGGGAGGCCCCAGCTGTGGGGAGATTTCTCTGGTTGGGGGAGAGACCCTCTGGCCACACACCAAGCTCACCAGCCCAGAGTTCCTTTACCAGGAAGAAGAGTTCTAAGATAGCCAGCAGCAAATTAGTGAGAACTTGCTTTGCTCAGCTCGGTGAGGCTAAGAGCGGCTGGAGAATCAGTGGGGCCGGCGCCTGGGCTTGCTCACCGGTGAGCACTTACCTGCTTCCTGGTGGAGGGAGTGGCTGTGTGAGCGGGGAGCCTGTGGGGACGGACTGAACTGAGCACCTTTGGTGCAAAGGCTGGAGGTTTTTGGACTGTTGTTCACGTGGTGTGGAGCCTGCACATGAGTGGTGTAGGTAGGGTGCCATTTTGTCAGGCTTGGGCCCTCCCACGGAGGATCAGGTCCGAGACCTCATTGGTCTGGTGAAATTGGCGCAGAAGTGCGTGTGTGCTTGCCACCTCGGGTCCTGCTCTCCGCACTGCGCTTGCAGAGTTGCCAGGCTGGTGATTGGTTGTTGGGCTGCTCAGCCTGATCTGCGAGTGGCTGATTGGGCCAGGCTGAGACTGGGAGTTTTCCTGGGAGTGTTGGGCCGTGAGCTGTGTGCCTGTGTGATCCAGCCAGGGCTCTCCTGGTGATCTAGCTAATATATCAAAGCAATCCCAGAGCGACAGCCAGAATGGGGAAACAAAGAAACATGTCACAAGTAAAAGATCAAAAGAAACCTCTAGAAATGAAACAGAGGGATCCAACCTTTCAGAGACAGAGTTTAGAACACTGATGATAAGAATGTTTAAGGAACTTAGCGAGCACATAAAGCAGGATAGGGAAACCATAAAAAACAACCTGTTAGAACTAAAGAATACAATAACTGAAATGAAGAACACACTCGAAGGAATCACCAGTAGAGTAGATGAAGCAGAGGAGCAGATCAGCGATTTGGAAGATAAAATAGCAGAAATCACCCAGTGAGCACAACAAAAAGACCAAAGAATAAAAAACAATGAAAATAGAGCCCTATGGGACAAGGTGAAACGCAACCACTCTCGACTCATAGGAATACCAGAAGGAGAAGAGAAGAAACAAGGGGTCGAGAACGTATTTGAAAAAAATAATGACTGAAAACTTCCCTACCCTGGTGAAGGGAATCAACATACATGCCCAGGAAGTGCAGAGGGTTCCAAACAAGCTGAACCCAAACAGGTCCACACTAAGACACATCATAGTTAAAATGGCAAAGGTTAAAGACAGAGACAGAATCCTAGAGGCTGCAAGGGAAAGACAGCAGGTTACATACAAAAGAACTCCTGTTAGACTAACAGCTGACTTGTCTACAGAAACTCTGCAGGCCAGAAGGGAGTGGCAGGAGATACTCAAAGTGACACAAAATAAAGGCCTACAACCAAGATTGCTCTCCCCAGCACGGCTATCACTTAAAATTGAAGGAGAAATAAAGAGCTTCTCAGAAAAGAATAAGCTTAAGGAATTCATTACCACCAAGCCAGCATTGCAAGAAATGTTAAAAGGACTTTTTTAAACAAAAGAAATGGGCAAACAAGCTAACACAGGGAGACCAGGAATACAAATAACAAAATGGCAATACATATGCACCTATCAATAATCATTTTAAATGTGAATGGGCGAAATGCTCCAATCAAAAAACAGAGAGTGGCTGAGTGGATAAGAAAATAGGACACATGTATATGCTGTTTACAGATGGAATAAGATATTTCATGCAAATGGAAATGAGGGGAAAAAAAACTGGAGTACCAATACTGATTTTGGACAAAATAGACTTTAAAATGACTACAATAAAAGAAAAAGAAGGGCACTATAACCCTAGTTAACATCTATGCACCCAATATAGGAACTCCTAATTACATATAACAGATTTTGACAGACATAAAGACAGAGATCAACAGTAACACTAACATAGTAGGGGACTTCAACACCATTGTCACCAATGGACAGACTCTTTAGACAGAAAATCAACACAGAAAGAGTTGATATAAAGGAAAAACTGATGGTTGCTGGCTGGGAGGGAGTGGGAAGAGGGAGAAGGGGAAAGTTTTGGACAGTGTAGGTGTGACTACAATGTTGCCGCAGGGATATGGCGGCAGTTTTGGGAATGTAATTGATAATGTTGTGAAGAGACTATTATATTGCATGAAATAAGTCAGTCAGTGAAGACAGGTACCATGTGATCTCACTTGTGTATGGAGTCTGAAGAGCTGAGTGAATGATCAAAGTAAACAGACTCGTAGATGTAGAGGAAAAACTGAGGGTTGCTAGTTGGGAGCGGGGTGGGGATGGGGGGAAGGGGAAGGGATTAGACAGCATAAATAGACAACTACAATATTGCCACAGGGATATGAAACACAGTTTGGGGAGTATAATAATTTTGTAAAAATTTTGTGGCGTGTCAGATAGTCACATGTCTTTTTAGGGAGACCACTTCAGGGATGGAGTAGAGGCTTGATCACTGCTCTGTACACCTGAAGCTGATGTTGTATAATATTGTATGCCAACTGTAACTGAATATGTGGATGGTCACGGGATGTGGAGTATACTGTGGACGGGAGTCAGGGGAGTTGTGATAGATAGATATGATATGGGGGGAAGTGGGGTGGCGAACTGGGGGAGGGGTGTTGTCACTTTGGGAGGTGAAGAGTATAACTATTGCATTGTGTTGTACACCTGAAACTTATAAAAAAAATGGAAAAAAAAAAGGAAGAAATCAAAAGATATCTTGAGACAAGTGAAAATGAAAATAAAACAACCCAAAATCTCTGGGATATAGTGAAAGCAGTCCAAAGAGGGAAATTCATAGCAATGCAGGCCTAGTAAAGAAACAAGAAAAATCTCAAATAAATGGTAAGCTTTACACCTAAGGAAACTGGTAAAAGAACAGCAAACAAAGCCCAAAGTCAGTACAAGGAAGGAAATAATAAAAATCAGAGTGGAAATAAATGAAATAGAGGCTAAAAAAAATACAAAAGATCAATGAAACCAAGACCTGGTTTTTTGAAAAGATAAACAAAATTGGCAAAGAAGACTCAAATAAGTAAAATGAAAAATGAAAAATAAGTGACAAAACATATCACAGAAATACAAAAAAGTTTAAGAAAATACTATGAGCAACTGTATGCCAACAAATTGGACAATCTGGAAGATATGGATAAATTCCTAGAAGCATACAACCTTAAATGTAAGACCCAAAACCATAAAACCCCTAGAAGAAAATATAAGACGTAAACTCTCAGACATTACCCTTAGTAATATTTTCACAGATATATCTCTGAGCAAAGGAAACAAAAGAAAAAAATAACCAAATGGGACTACATCAAACTAAAAAGTTTTTTCACAGCAAAGAAAATCATCGACAAATGAAAAGACATTGTACTGAAAGGGAGAAGATATTTGCCAGTGATACATCTGAGAAGATGTAAATCTATAAAATTGAAGAAAAAAAAAGCCCTTACAACTCCACACCAATAAAAAACAAACAATCTAATTAAAAAATAGGCAGAGGGGCCGGCCGAGTGGCTCAGTTGGTTAAGAGCTCGCTCAAGAGTGTGAGCTGAGCTCTGAGCAACAGCTTTTCGAGGCCAGCCCGAGCTGAGTTGCCGTTGAGCTGCCAACAGGTGGCAGGATGGCTCAGCTAAAAAAAAAAAAAAAAAAAAAAAAATAGGCAGAGGACTTGAATAGACATTGCTTCAAAGAGGACATCATAAAGATGGCCAATAGACATATGAAAAGATGCTCAGTGTCACTAATCATCAAAGAAATGCAAATTAAAACCACAATGAGATATCACCTCACATCTGTCAGAAATGGCCACCATCAATAATTCAACAAACAAGCGTTGGGAAGGATGTGGAGACAAGGGAGCCCTTGTGCACTGTTGGTGGTATTGCAAATTGATGCAGTCAGTGTGGAAAACAGTATGGAGGCTCCTCAAAAAATTAAAAATATAACTACCTTATGACCGAGCAATTCCACTACTGAGTATTTACCCAAAGGAATCCAAAACACTAATTTGAAAATATATATGCACCCTTATGTTTACTGCAGCACTATTCACAATAGCCAAGATATGGAAACAACTGAAATGTCTATCAATAGACGAATGGATAAAGAAATTATGATACATGTATGCAATGCAGTATTACTTTGTCATAAAAAGAATGAAATCTTACCATTTGCAACAATATGAAAGGACCTAGTGGGTGTTATGCTAAGTGCAATAAGTCAGACTGAGAAAAACAAATCCATATGGTCTCATTTATATGTATAATAGAGTCTAAAGAACAGAATAAATGAACAAACAAAAAGGAAATAGACTCGTGGATACAGAGAACAAACTGATGGCTGTTAGAAGGGATGTAGGTTGGGGAAATGGGTGAAAAGGTGAAGGGATTAAGAAGTACAAATTAGTATTTACAGAATAGCCATGGGGATGTGAAATATAGTGCGGGAAATATAGTCAATAATTTTGTAAAATCTATATATATAGTGTCAGATGAATACTAGACTGATATGGGTGATCACTTCATAAATAATATGAATGCCTAACCACTATGCTAAACACCTGAAACCAAAGTAAAATAATACTGAATATTCGTTATAATTAAATAAATACATAGTCACAGGATGTAAAGTACAGCATAGGGAATATAGCCAATGATATTGTAATAGCTATGTAAGGTATCAGATGGGTAGTAGACTTTTTGGTGTTATCACTCTGTGAGGGGTATAAATGTCTAATCACTGTGTTGTTTTGTACACCTGAAACTAATAAGAGAGAAAGAGAGAAAGAGAGAGAGAGCATGAGAGAGAGAGATCACTTGGTAAATTTCCAGTCTCACGAGGCCTGGCTATTTGTAATATTTGCAATCCGTGAGATTCCACTGACAGTTAAATGCACTTACTCTTAAGCAACCTGGATTGAATGTCTGCCCCATACACCAAAGTATCCCTAAAATTGTATCCCATTTTCTTGTAGAGTTTGTACTCTATCTTTGTTAGACTGAAAGCAAATATAATACATCCCTCCATAGTCTAAACAAGACTGAGAGTATCTGGACTGGCCTGCAGATATTATAAATTGGGCATGTTCTGCATTGTGCTGACCCTGTCAGCCAAAAGCTCTCTGCCAGCACATTAAGGACAGCACACTTACATTAGAAGCTGCACTTTTAATTTCTGTGACATGTAATGAGACAGTCTTAAGAGCCAGAATGTTTTATTAGGTCATAATGTGTTAAATGTGGTCAAATCAAGAGCTGCCGTTAGATAGCTTCCCAATGAACTTCAGATGTAAGATGATCACATAGAAAATCATCTGTGGAATCCCTCTATAACAGTGTTTAAAAAGATGGGCCAGCTCTGCAATATAAACAATGATACCTCATAACTAGTAATAATAATGATAAAAACAACTAACATTTATTGAGCGTACACATAATCTCATATAACTTAAGGTGGCTCTACTAGAAACACCCACTATTTTCTACCTATACACACACACCCTTTTTGAATACTTAGTTTTAGATTGAGAAAGAGAATTTGCATATATAGGTTATTAATTGCTAATATCTGAACTATTAAGCTTAATCTTCACAACCCTGTAAGGCAGCTATCATTATTATCTCCATTTCCAAGCTGAGGAAACTAAAGTTAAGTAACATTAAGTGACTAATCCAAGGTCAAATAGCTTGCTTCCTGATAGTCATAGTCTTGGGTAGTCCCTTTTCACATTATATCCGGGATGATCCGTGGGGTCAGTCCTTATGACAAAAGTAATGGTATGTGACTTCTGAGCCCCCACCATAAAAACCATTTCAGCTTCTACCTGCTGTCTTGGATCACTCATTCTGGGGGAAGTCAGATGCCATATTCATACTGTGAGAACATACAAAAAGTAATTAGAAGGGGACCACGTGGCAAAGAACTGAGGCTTTAACTTGCCAGTGAGACATTTTGGAAGTGAATCCTCCAGCTCTAGTTAATTCCTGAGGTGACAGTAGCTCAGCTAGCATCCTGAGTGTAACCTCATTAGAAACCCCAAGCCAGAACCACCCAGGTGAGTCACACTCAAATTCCTGACACACAGAAACTGTAAGATAATAAATGTTATTGTTTTCACACACCACTAATTTTTGTGGTAGTTTGCTACATAACAATAGATAAGTGATACAGCAGTAAAGCTGGGTGTCCCTGTCTCAGGTTCTCTTATAGATTGTAGACACTATATTTACCCAGGCTGAGGTTTCACATGAAGGTTCCACTGGGGAAGGATCTTCTTCTAAACTCACTCATGCAGCAGTTGGCAGGAGTCAGGTCTTTGCTGGTTATTGGTCAGAGGCCTCCCTCCCTTTCTCACCACATGGGCCTCTCCATGAAGCAGCTCACAATATGGCAGCCAGCTGTCTTCCCTTAAAGCAAGTGGGAGAGAATACAAGGAGAGTGCCCAAGGGGGGAGCCATTGTCTTTTTGTAACCTGTTCTCAGAAGTGACAGCACATCCCATCTGCCATAGTCCATTTCCTAAAAGTGAGTAACTAAATACAGCCCACACTAAGGAGGGGAGATTACACAAGGGCATGAAGAACAGGAAGTGGGGATCATTGGGGCTATCCCCATACTGGGTACACCATACTGGAATATGACTCTAGTGGTCTGAATTGATAATCTTCCTCATTATACTCTACACCTCCCTTGATTCCATTCACAAAAACAGAAACCAAACATCAGCCTTCCCCTGGAATCAAAGCACATGTCTCTAGGATATTTGTGAAAGGATTGTTAGGCTAAAGACTGTCCCTGAGTAACCCCATAGTACAGAGGCTTCTACTCCTCAATCATATTTCTTTCTCGGGTCACTCCTCAATTAGCTGAAGTCAGCCTCAATCCCTTCTCTCTTCAAAGGACTGCCAACTCAGAATAGACAGCTTTACTGATAGCTCCAGGGTAACTGAAATTATTCACTGCCTCTCAGCATAAAATTAAACTTTAGCCAATCCTGCCCTGAAAATTACTCTAGCCCCCTAGGCACTGGAACTTCTCACAGGTCACCTTTCTTGTTACTTTAGTCCTCCCTCTCCAGGGCCAGCACATAGACTGCAGGTTGTTCACTGCACAAGTGTGTTTCGCTGAAGGGCTGAGTAGGGGGCTGAAACTCAGCTCATATTCTCCTCTACAATCTGAGGCACATGTCCTGGGGTGGTGCCATGCCTATCTGAAGTTGAACAAAGTGCCATGTAGGCTAGTTGAAGTCCTGTGCACTTCTCACACTGTTTTCCAGGCCCCTTTCTCTTACTCCCAAGCTATTCTGGAAACACCTATGATAAGAGAAAAAAAAAATAATGATGAAAAGCCTGTTATTATGGAGAAGATTGGAAGTTAGGAAGATTCTAGAACCAAGAGATAAAGGCTGCATGGAGGCTAAGGAAAGCAACTTTGCAGATAAAAGATATATACCCGATGGGCTTTTTGGAATGAAATGCTATTCACCTGAAATGCTATTCCTACCTTCCTGAAATGGATTTGCTCATTACTACCTACTGACATAAGTTTGGCTAGGAGCAGGGATGGATGTGACACTATAGCCACTCCAAATTTCTCACTTTATTATACAGGGCACTTTAGTTCTACTCTTCTCATTTCTTCAAATTCTTGTGCATACCCTGAGGCCTATATTTCCATAAACAAATAGCCCCATCAGAAAGATTTTTGCTAAGCCAAAGGCAGTATGTGCTACTCCTATTAAAAGGGGCTACTGTCAGTGGCTATTTAAATGACAATTTTTCCTCTCTATCAAATAAACTCAAAACTCTCCACCAAATTACTGATGTTGATCAAGGCAAGGGACTTTGATTGAGCCTCTGGAATTTTTGCATACATCGTATCATCAAATAACCCTAAAGGGCCGGCTGAGTGGTGTGGTGGTTAAGCGGCTGGCTTGGGAAGCCAGCGGCCCCGGTTCGGTCCCACATACGAGGGCCAGTAACACTGCCCTCAATAAAAACAAACAAAAAAACCCAAACAAACAAAAGTTACTATAATTTTCCTGTTTTACAGATGAGGAATTGCACCTTAGGAAGGTTGAGTAACTTCTGCAAGGTAATAAAGTAAGATACAGAAAAAACAGAAATCACATCCAGATCTCTGATCCTAGAAATCTGCTTTCTTCCCTACAGAGTATTATCTCCACAAATACTGGGGGTGCCAAAAAAATGTGTACAAGTGGACACTTTGGTCAACGTTGCTCAAGCAGCAGTTTGCTGTAATCAGAAGTGTCTGGATGCTGATGGGAACCACTTTGAGCACTTCTTGTAATTGCAGAAGTCAAACATGACTTGTATTCTTCTTTTGTTATCAATATATATTGAGTATTACAATTTTAATATAGTTTTCCTTTGTTAAAATGTGTACATATATATATATATATATATATATATATATATATATATATATATATTTTGTACCCTCTGTAGTTTGGTCTTAGGTGAAGCATTAGCAATGTGTTGTCAATATATATAGAAAATGTTTGAATTTCTCAGATCAACATATAATAAATAAGCCTGCTTTGGATAAGTGCCTCTATTTTGTGAGTGCAATATTGTGATTTATAAAAAATATATATTTGGTCATTCAGATAACCAAATATATATTTCTCATATTCATCCACAGTTCCTGGCATAAACATCCAAAAGCTCTTAAAATTCCCCAAGTGTTGAGAGTGAAAATGGTGTCTTTCATTATGTTAATAAGGTGGTTTTTGGAAAGCACCTAAGGTTGAAGGCTGTTTGCCAATGGAGCCAACCACTTGGTTAAAGGGTTGGAACTTTCAGGTATCCCCCCACCTCTGGGAGGTGGAGAGGGGATTGAAGTTGAATCAATTGCCATCGCCCAATGATTTAATCAATCATGACTGTAATAAGGCCCCTATAAAAACCCATAAACAACATGGTTCAAAGTGCTTCCAGGTTGGTGAACATGTGGAGATTTGGGGAGAGCGGTGCAACTGAAGGGGGTGTGGAAGCTTCAAGCCCCTTCCCACATACAGTGCCCTGTGTATCTCTTCCATCTGGCTATTCCTGAGTTATATCCTTTTACAATAAGCAGGTGATTTAGTAAGTAACGTGTTTCTCTGAGTTCTGTGAGTCACTTTAGCAAATTAATTAAACCTAAGGAGGGGGTTGTAGGAACCTCTGATTTATAGCCACTTGGTCAGAAGTGCAGGGTGACAACCTGGACTTCTAATTGGGATTCTGAGTTAGAAATTGTTGTTGGAACCTCTGATCTGCAGCCAGTTAGTTGGTGAGAAGCACAAGTGAGAGGACGGGCTTGCCGCTGGCATCTGAATGTGTGTGTTGGGCCTAGGTGTGAGGGGAATAAAGCTTAACTACAGAATCTGATGCTATCTCTGAGTAGACAGTGTCAGAATTGAGTTGAATTCTTAGACACCGTGTTGGAGTCCGAGAATTGCTTATTGGTGTGGGGAACCCCCTCCCACCTCACATTGGAACTGGGTCTGGGAAACCAATTTAATGAGCTTCAATATAGACTGAAAGTTTAGCAGCATATTGTCCTCAGGAAGAAAATGTATAGGCATTCAAATTTTGTATGGCTTCAAAGAAACTCAAAAAGACCAAACATTTAACACATCCAATCCCTATCATGCTTTGCACCCTTTATGATAATTTACATGAAACAGAATGTTTAATTTGGAAATTTCAGCTGAGGCACTGAGATAAGATCGATATCACATACTAAAGTGATTTTTGAGGGGAAAAATTATGCATATTTTCACGACATTATTGGAAAACCAGATCAAAGTCTGATTTGTACCCATAAAGAGAAATAAGATTCAAAAAAGTAGTGTTGGGGAGAGGACTTACTGAGAGGGATGATGATGGTGTATTATGAGCTCCAACCCATCAGGTCGCTAAGAAGAAAGGAACAAGAGGTTTCCGCCCCTTCACCTCAAGCCTAGAGGTAAGATGCATCAATAAGGCAACTTAAGAGGTGTGTCTTCTAAAAAAAAAGAGGTGTGTCTTCTAGCATCTTAGGGTGCAAAGGTCGACTGGCTCCCTAGGAAAACTAGGGAGCAGCTTTGGTGGCAAAGCAAAGGTGGGTTGTTGCTGCTTGTGAAAAGCAGCTGCATTTGCACTATATATGAGCACTGAACATAAACCAGATGTGGGCCTTACAGGGGTCAGCTGAAAGCCTGCCTGAGTCAACTACCGGGTAGGGTCAATGGGACTCCAATAGCAAGAGACTATGCGTAAGGGACAACTGGCCACTCCAGGTCTGCTTCATGGAGCTCAGCCTGTGCAGTTACCTAGGAAGCTGAGCTCAGACAGGCCCCATGCTTGATGTGATGCTGTGTATTCAAATTCTTAGAAATAATATCTTTGAACTAGTGCTTTGTAAGTCCAATGGAACAATGTGTGTCTGTCATTCCTTGCTGCTCCATTTGTGTATAGCATTTATGATGACAATTGAGCATAGAATTCCAGTGGATCCGTGATGTGTGGGAATTCAGTGAAACTCAAAGTGAGGACAAGGCAAATATGTTATGTGTATAACCAAGCAGATGCTGACAGGCCCCAGGCATGCCGTACATATGAATCAGAAATAGCTTCAAACACAAAAACAGGCAATGCCATTCTAAAATGAAACAAAGTTTGAAGAGGTCTGTTCAGAGTTTTGTCTCTAAAAAAGAAAGCTTTTCTTGGTTTATAACAACACTTCAGCCACAAAAATTAGATCGAAAATGATGACTCCATAGCTGACTTTACCTCACAAATTATTCATATGTTCCAGTTCATGTTACAATTCCTTATACATTACAATTCCTTTGACTCCCTTCCACAGTATAATCCACATCCTATGACTATCTATATATTCAATTATAGTTGGCATACAATATTATATATCAGTTTCAGGTGTACAGTACAGTGATCAAGCCTCTACTCCATCCATGAAATGGTCTCCCTAACAAGACATGTGACCATCTGACACCCCACAAAATATTTACAGCATTATTAATTATATTCCCCAAACTGTTTTTCATATCCCTGTGGCAATATTGTAGTTACCTATTTATGCTATCTAATCCCTTCCCCTTCTCCCTCATCCCCACACCCCTCCCAATTAGCAACCCTCAGTTTTTCCTCTATATCTATAAGACTGTTTCTGTTTACTTTGCTCATTCATTCAGTTTTTCAGATTCCACATATAAGTGAGATCATATGGTCTTTGTCTTTCTCCAACTGACTTATTACACTTAACATAATAGTCTCTAGGTCCATCCATATCGTTGCAAATGGTACAATTTCATTCTTCTTTATAGCTGAGTAATACTCCATTGTATAAATGTACCACAGTTTCTTAATCCTGTCATCTACCAATGGGCATTTCGACTATTTCCAAGTCTTGGCTATTGTAAATAGCACTGCAATGAACATAGGGGTGCGTATACTTTTTCAAATTAGTGTCTTGGATTTTTCAGGATAAATACGTAGGAGTGGAATTGCTGGGTCAAAAGGTCGTTCCATAGGCCAGCCGAGTGGCGCAGTGGTTAAGTGCTGGCTTGGAAAGCCAGCAGCCCCGGTTCGGGTCCCATATAAGAGGGCCGGTGACACTACTCTCAAAAAAAAAAGGTAGTTCCATTTCCAGTTTTTAGACATACCTCCATACTGACTTCCATAGTGGCTGCACCAATCTGCAATCCCACCAACAGAGAAGCAGGGTCCCCTTTTCCCCACAGCCCCGCCAGTATTTGCTGTTTGTTGATTTATTGATGATAGCCATTCTGACCAGAGTGAGGTGGTATCTCATTGTGGTTTTTATTTGCATTTCCCTAATGACCAGTGAGGTTGAACATTTTTTCATGTGCCTGTTAGGCATCTGTATGTCCTCATTAGAGAAATGTCTCTTCATAACCTCTGCCCATTTTTTAATTGGGTTGTTTGTTTTTTTTGGTGTTGAGTTGCATGAGTGTTTTATAAATTTTGGATATTAACCCCTTATCAGATATATCCTTGACAAATACATTCTCCCATTCAGAAGTCTTCCTTTTTGTTTTATTAATGGTTTCCTTTGTTGTGAAAAAACTTTTAAATTTGATATAATCCCATATGTTCATTTTTTCTTTTACTACCCTTGCACACAGGGATGTATCAGTAAAATATTGCTCAGGGTAATGTCTGCAAATTTACTCCCTATATTTTCTTTTAGGGTTTTTATGGTTTCAGGTCTTACACTTAAGTCTTTAATATATTTTGAATTTGTTCTTGTGTATGGCGTAAAGAGGTAGTCCAGTTTCATTTTTTTGCATGTGTCAGTCCAATTTTCCCAGCACCATTTATTAAATAGACTATCTTTACTCCAATGTAAATTCTTGCTTCCGTTGTCATAGATTAACTGTCCTTATATGCCTGGATTTATTTCTGGGGTCTCTGTTCTGTTCCACTGGTCTATGTGCCTGTTTTTATGCCAGTACCATACTGTTTTGATTACTGTAGACTTGTAGCATATTTTGATACCTGGTAGCGTGATAACCCCGACTTCGTTCTTATTTCTCAGGATTGCCATGGCTATTCGGGGTCTTTTATGGTTCCATATAAATTTTACGATTACATTTTCTATTTCTGTGAAAAATGCCCTTTGTACTTTGATAGGAATTGCATTGAATCTATATATTGCTTTAGGCAGTATGGACATTTTAACTATATTAATTCTTCCTATCCATGAGCATGGTAGGTCTTTCCATTTATTTGTATCTTCTTTGATTTCTTTCTTCATGGTCTTATAATTTTCTGAATACAGATGTTTTACTTCTTTGGTTAAATTTATTCCTAGGTATTTTACAGTTCTTGAAGCAATTGTAAATGGCAGTTTTCCTAATTTCTCCTCTGTTAATTTATTATTGGTATATGCAAATGCAACTGATTTCTGAACATTGATTTTGTATCCTGCTACCTTACTGAATTAGTCTATCAGCTCCAATAGTATTTTGATGGAGTCTTTGGGGTTTTCTACAGTATCATGTCATCTGCATATAATGACAATTTTACTTCTTCCTTGCCAATTTGGATGCCTTTTATTTCTTTTTCTTGTCTGATTGCTGTGGTTAGAACTTCCAGAACTATGTTGAATAAAAGAGGAGAAAGTAGACAGCCTTGTCTTGTTCCTGATCTTAAGGGGAATGGTTTTAGCTTTTCCCCATTGACTATGATGTTAGCTGTAGGTGTATCATATATGGCCTTTATTATGTTGAGATAGGATCCCTGTATTCCTACTTTGCTAAGGGTTTTTAACATAAATGGCTGTTGGATTTTGTCAAATGCTTTTTCTGCATCTACTGATACGACCATGTGCTTTTTATTCTTCATTTTGATGATGTGGTGTATCACATTCATTGATTTATGGATGTTGAACCAGCCTTGCGTACTAGGGATAAAACCCACTTGATCATGATGTATGATCTTCATAATATATTGCTGAATTCTGTTTGCTAATATTTTATTGAGAATTTTTGCATCTATATTCATCAGGGATATTGGCCTATAGTTTTCCTTTTTTGTGCTGTCTTTATCTGGTTTTGGAATCAGGGTGATAGTGGCTTCATAAAAAGAGTTTGGGAGCCTTCCTTCCTTCTGGATTTTTTGGAATAGTTTAAGAATAGGTGATAGTTCTTTTTTGAATGTTTGTTAAAATTCACTTGTGAAGCTAGCTGGTCCAGGGCTTTTATTTGTTGGGAGCTTGTCGGTTACTGATTCAATTTCCTTGGTAGTAATCAGACTATTTAGATTTTCTGCTTCTTCTTGAGTTAGCTTTGGAAAGTTGTATACTTCTAGAAAATTATCCATTTCTTCCAGATTGTCAAATTTGTTGGCATATAGTTGCTCATAGTAATTTCTTAGAATTTTTTGTATTTCTGTGATATCTGTAGTCCTTTCCCCTCTTTCATTCCTGATTTTACTGATTTGAGTCCTCTCTCTCTCTCTCTCTCTGTTTTTTTTGATGAGCCTGGCTAGAGGTTTGTCAATTTTGTTTATCTTCTCAAAAAACCAGCTCTTGGTTTCATTGATCTTTTATATTGTTTTTCTGTTCTCTATATTGTTTATTTCTGCTCTGGTCTTTATTATCTCCTTTCTTGTACTCCTCTTGGGCTTCTTTTGCTGTTCTTTTTCCAGTTCCCTGAGGTGTAAGGATAACCTGTTGATTTGAGATTTTTCTTCCTTCTTTAGGTAGGCCTGCCCTGCTATGAACTTGCCTCTTAGGACTGCTTTTGCTGCACCCCAGAGAATTTGGGTCATGCTGTTTTCATTTTCGTTTGTCTCAAGGTATCTTTTGATTTCCTCCTTGATCTCATTTTTGACCCACTCGCTATTTTGTAGAATGTTATTTAGCCTCCATTTATTTGACAGCTTTCTGGGTTTCTTATAATTGATTTCTAGTTTCATAGCATTGTGGTCAGAGAAGACACTTGAAATTTCAGTCTTCTTAAATTTATTGAGACTTATTTTGTGGCCTAACCTGTGGTCTATCTTAGAAAATGTTCCATGTGCACTTGAGAAGAATGTATATTCTGTAGCTTTGGGGTGAAATGCTCTGAAAATGTCTGTTAAATCCAGCTGGTCTAATGTATCATTTAAGGTCACTGTTTCTGCATTGATTTTCTGTCTGGAGGATCTGTCCATTATGACAAAGAGGTGTTGAAGTCCCGTACTATGATAGTGTTACTGTTGATCTCTGTGTTTATGTCTGACAAAATCTGTTTTATATATTTAGGAGCTCCTATGTTAGGTGCATAGATGTTTACTAGGGTTATGTCCTCTTGTTGGATCGATCCCTTTATTATTATGAAGTTTTTGTCTTTGTCTTTTATTATATTCTTGAATTTAAAGTCCATTTTATCTGATATAAGTATAACAGATAAGTATCACTACTCCAGCATTTTTCTCAGTTCCATTTGCATGAAATACTTTACTCCATCCCTTTACTTTCAGGCTTCATGTGTCTTTTGATCTTAGGTGTGTCTCTTCTGTACAGCATATGCTGGGGTTTAGCTTTCTTATCCATTCAGCCACCCTATGTCTTTTTATTGGAGCATTTAATCCATTTACACTTAAAGTGATTATTGATAGGTACGTAGTTATTGTCATTTTGTTATTTGTGTTCTAGTCTTCCTTAGGTTGTTTTTCTCTTCCACTTAAAGAAGCCCTTTTAACATTTCCTGCAAAGCTGGCTTGGTGGTAATGAATTCCCTTAACTTATTCTTTTCTGGGAAGCTCTTTATCTCTCCTTCAATTTTAAATGATAACCTTGCTGGATACAACAATCTGGGTTGTAGGCCTTTATTTTTCATCGCTTTGAAAACCTCCTGCCACTCCATTCTGGCCTGCAAAGTTTCTGTAGAAAAGTCGGCTGATAATCTTATAGGGGTGCCCTTGTAAGTGACATGCTGCCTTTCCCTTGCTGCTTTAAGGATTCTGTGTTTGTCCTTAACCCTTGCCATTTCACTATGTGTTGGGCCTGTTTGGGATCATCCCGGTTGGAACTCCCTGCACTTCCTGGGCTTGTATTTCAATGTCCTTTGCCAGGTTAAGTAAGTTTTCAGACATAATTTATTACTTCAAATACGTTCTCAATCCCTTGTTCCCTCTCTTCTCCTTCTGGTATTACAATGATTCGAAGGTTGTTGCATTTGATGTTGTCTCTCAGGTCTCCTAAACTATTTTCAATGTTTCTCATTCTGTTTTCTTTTTGTTGTTCCGCTTGGGTGATCTCTGCTATCTTGTCTTCTAAGTCACCGATTTGATTTTCTGCTTCGTCCAATCTGCTAGTAATTCCATCAAATTTGTTATTTAATTCAGTAATTGCGTTCTTAAGTTCTAGCTGGTTGCTTTTCATGATTTCTCTATCCTTCTTTATATTTTCATTAATTTCCTTGAACATTCTAATAACCAGTGTTCTGAACTCTGTCTCCAATAGATTGTTTACCTCTATTTCCTTTAGTTCCACTGATTCAGGAGGTTTCTTCTGTTCTTTTATTTGGGTTGTATTTCTTTGTCTCCCCATTCTGGTTTACTCTTTGTGCTTGCTTCGATATAACAGACAGATCCCCTAGGTCTCTCAGTCTTTTCTGGGTAAACTTATACGGTGTGTGTCCTTTATATTTGAATTACTCAATCTCCCTATTCTCTTGTGCGTGTATATCTGAGGTGTTCCTTGTGTTGTGTGTCTTCACCTGTTGAAGTTGAGCTTTGATTACTTTTGGCTTGTCAGTAGGTGGGATTGACTCCCAGACTGATTAGCTGTAAGGATCAGCAGTGTCCACAGTTAATGAGCCGCAGTTAGTGAGTGTTGACCCTTCTGATGAGGCTTGGATCCTTTGGGTCTTTGCACCTGTAGCAGCTTCCTTTTGGGTGTGAGTCTTGTATGTCAAACCCAGAAATGCTCTGGTTTTATCTAAAGTTGGCCTGTGGGTATGATGATTCTTGTGTCTTCAGTGCCGGTCTTGGCTAAAGTCACTAAGCTCTCTTCAGGTTGTCCTTTGCTGTACAAAAATGCCTCTGTGTCTTGTGGGAACAAAGATGGCCACCTGATACCTAGCGTGATCCTGGCACTGCAGGTTTGCTGTACATGAGTATGGTTGTGACGTATGATTGGTAGTTTTTACAAAGTCATTGCTGTTTCTGCTTTCACCAGTCCCAAGGCAGGCTGTGCACCCTGCAGACTCAATGAGTGTCTTTGGGCACCCTTTCCATTGACAGCCATGGAGAATGAGAGAGTTCCTTGTTGCCCAAAAGCCAGCTGCCAGGAATCTGTTAGTTAGTGCCTCAGCAGCTGAACCTGCCCTGCCTCCCAGGCCTTGCCAGAAAGGTGTGGGCAGGGTAGGTAGTCTCACTCTGCAGCCTCTTCTGGGGTGGAAATTCTCAACCCCCTACTGGTAGGATTACCTCTGTAGTCTACCCCTACTGCTCCATTCAGGTGTCAGTTTAAGACTCTGGCTTGGCGGGGGCCAAGGTTTCTGAGGGAGGGTGGGGGTGGATTTTTATTTCTGTAGTTGGTTGGTTTTTTTTTTTTTTTGCTTTCTGTCCAAGACAGGAGGAAAAATAAACAAACAAACAAGCAAAACAATACAACAACAACAAAAAAACCCCACAGTCCCAACACTGTTTTGAGCTAAGGCCTTTGCGTCATATGCTGCAGAGGAGTTCCTGCTGCTATCCCAAAGAGACTGCCGGGATTTATGGGGCTGCGTGCACCCTTCAGCGGCTCAAATCTCCAGTCTGTCTCCCGGGATCCTGCATCTCCTCCCAGCGTGCTGCATCTCCCCCCTCGGAGTATTCTTTTTTTCCCCTTTCCTGGTTTCAGACTTCTGCCTTAGAGCCGGCACGCCAAGGTGCTCTTGCTGTGCTCTGCTGGACCCAGTGGGCGCAGAGACTGATCCCTGAACCGGGCGGGTGCAGGGATTTGTCTTGCCCTGTTGCTGTCATTGCCGGGCTCTGCACTCTGCTTCCTGGGGACCCGGGGAGCTGTGGGTGCAGCTGCATGTCTCCCCTCTCTCCTCCCCCTCTTGCCTGACCTGAGGCTTCTTCCTCAGGCTGCAGATCGTTGTGCTCTTGCTGTGCTCTAGGCGGGCCGCGGGCCACAGGGAGCAAGCAGTGGGAACACTCACCGATCTGCTCTCTGAAGCTCCATGCCTCTGCAGCCATGGGTGCGGGCTGCACCTCACACATCTCGCCGCCTTCTTCACCCACTCTCCCGGCCTGCCCACCTTCCAGCAATCGTTTGGTGAGACTCTTAGTTGCTCTGTGTGATGAGTAGACATCCCTTTGAAGAGTTACAGAAGTTCTAATTGTGGATATTTCCAGGGGAGAACTCAGGGAGCCCTCCTCACAGCCGCCATCTTGCCTCCTCCAAGAGCAAGTCACTTTAAATTAGAGCAACTTGACTTTTGTCTTGCAGTCAAACACAGACAAACGTGTTTTTTCCCCGAATTAAAAACAAACTGTGAAAAACTCATAAAGAAGCACTTCTTATATTTTTAGAAATATAAAGGTTTATTTTTAAATTCCTCAATTTTTAATCTTTCATCACACTGATAAGCTGTGAATTTTAATTTATCACTTTACCACATCTTCAAAACAAGAAAACAAGCCAAGAAACTTTTTTCTAAAGGATAAACACAATAAGGTCTCTGTTGCTATAAGACTCTTTAAAATGTAGAACTGTAATTATTAGTCTTTACTAATCAAGAGGTTTGGTGTCTGTGATTTATTTCAGTAAAATAAAATGTTATGCAGAATTCCCAAATCCATTTATCACAGCACAAAATGCTCTTACAATATTTTTGAGAGAATTAATCATTACAGGGAATTTTATATGAAACAAAAATTCCCTCTAAAAAGTGTATGTTGTAAAGTTAAATCTTAGATTTAGAGAAAATAATGATTTTACTATATTATAAACTCTGGCTATGTGAAAGGATTTGATGATGAAGTAAAGGTTCATGGACAAACAAATGTGAACTTTATTAAATGTGTCTGTCACATGCTCTGTTTTTGAAATTATACAGAAGCATAAAATAGCTAAAACTTCTGAGCCCCTCAAGAGTCCCTTAGAGTTTCTTAACTGGTTGTGTTTGTTTTGTTTTTTTTCTAATTTCCCATCATCCCTACAGTACAGAAACTTTCTGGATGACATTTCATTGACTATTAAATGAGTGCCTCTTGTAGGCTAAACATTTTGCAAGATGCTATAAGAAACAACAAAAACTAGTGCCTTCAGACTAGTATAGAGTTGACAGATATATTGCAGGACTTCCAGTTAAATTTGAATTTCTAGTAAAAGTATGCCCCAAATATTTCATATTTTTATTTTTATTCTCCCAGATTGGCTACCCTAGATCAGTGGAACTGAGGGTTTTGTCCCTGCACTATATTGGACATCTGGATGCTACCAGCTAAACTTTGACTGTGTCCATACCTTTTCTGGTGGCCTCCCTTAATCCCTCTTCTATGTTGACCTATTTTTTCTGAAGCTGATCTTTTCCTCATTTTTCTGAATTACGTATTTCTTTGAAATGTATCTTCAAGTAACTTTCTAAGTAATGATGTGTGGGAGGAAAGACATTCTGAGTTCTTACATGTGTTGATTGTTATGAAGGTTTCCACAGGGCATACTGAGTCTAGGAACATTTTTCTTTCTTTTTATTTGACTTCCTTCTTGGACAATTTCCTAGGATTTCTGTCAGACTCATTCCACTTCAGCAAAATGTAGTGACTTCTTCCAAATCAGTTTTCTCAACCAGAGGGGATATCAGATCACCAGGGGAGCTAATTCAAAATACATAGCCACCCTGAAGAGTTTATCAAACTTTCTCAAAAGGGGTCCCAGGCATGTGTACCTAGAATAGTCTCTTCAAAAGGTCAGGGTATTCTGCTCTCTGTCTCACATTAAACCTCCAGCTCCCACACACCACACACACATATAACTGCAAACCACTGTTCTAGATGGTAGCTGGTTCCCCAACAGGAGCATTCATAATACACATCCCACATGGAATAGCACAGTGTGGTCATTAAAAACTCAGGCTCTGGAGTCAAGCTGACTTTGAACTCTGGCTTTGTATGTGTGACCTTGACCAGTTTACTCTCTAATTCTCCTGTTAATAGTATTAGCTGTAAATAACATTGGGTATTTTCTATGTCCTAGGCATAGTGTGGTAAACACTAAACATGGATTAAGTCACTTAATTCTACAACAAACCTATGAAGTGGGTGCTATTATTATGTCAATTTTGCATATGAGGAAATTAAAGCTTAGAGAAAGGTAATATTTTGTTTAAAATTATACATCCAAATAGTAATGGGGTTAGGATAACACCCAGGCTATCTAACTGTAAGGACCATGCACTTTGCCATTTCACTGTATTGACTCTTAGAAATACAGAGAGTAAAAGAGAAAAACCTACAAAGAAAGAGTTCATGAATCTGATAAAAAGAAACCAAAATGAAAATCTATGAATTGAATTAGACTGCACTGTTTTAGGAACTAGGAAAGATATGAAAAATAGGAATGGTGGATAATGTTCAAAAGAAAGTAATGGAGTGGTTGCCAATAGAAGCATTTTATAGATACCAGCTTCTTCCCCACAACTAGCCTGTTAAATAAAGAATGGTAGGTGTCATTTTTAACTTGGCCTTTTTAATAGACTTTTCCTGAAAGCACTGAATGGAAATCTCTATACAACCACTGCTCGGCAGGTCTAGAAAACGTCAAGTTGAAAAGGAGAACAATAAGATACAGGGCTCTGGGAGGGAGGTCTCCACAGGGAATGAAAAAAGGAAGACTAACAAAGCAGATGATATTTTGGAGAAGTTGAAGGGGAGATTGGGGCAAAAAATATATAGGCTAATTGTGTAAGTATACACAAAAGAATTAGAACCTCTTGACTTTGTACTGAACAATATTTACCCAATTATAATCATGTGAATACTATTTATGGCTCTCAACTTTTTGAACCAACCTACAGACCAATTATAGAAGAACTAATTTTGGTTACAAAGCTGAGTGCAACTATTATTGTGTTAGGTTGGGTTCAGTTGTGAGAATAAATAGTGTCTTAGTTTTCAACTGATGCTAACACTGCTGATTAGGAATCACACTTTGAGAATCATGGATGTATTATTACAATTATGGTTTAACTTTTTATTTCTATACTTTTGTGTGAGTTTATTAAAAGCAGAACCAATTGAAAAAAGTGATAGTGTCTTAAACATGACAGAAGCTTATTGTCCTGTCATATGAACAGTCTATAAATAAGCAGTCTGGGGCTGGTATGGTGCCACCCCCTAGGAGAGACCCAGGCTCCTTACACCAACACAGGTCTGCCACTGAAGGATCCACTACAGCTGCTCAAGACCTAGACAAAACATCCACATTGCAGAGAGCAGGAAGGAGGAAGACATGGAGAAAAATGGCCTCTCTCATCAGGGACATTTCCTGGAAATCACACTTGACACTTCTGCTTGTATCCTATTGGCCATCCACATGGCAACACCTGACTAGTTTCCACAAGGAAACTGGGAAAGGCAGTTTCTATTTGTGGCAGTCATTTGTCTAGCTAAAATATTCTATCTCTAAGGCAGAGGGAAGACTGGATATTGGGATGATTATCACTTTTGTCCGTTATCATCCTTGACAATGTAAAAAGATACTATAATTTAGAAGATGAAAGTAGGTAAGAGAGAGGAAGAGTATAAGTCATTATAAAATAGGAACTTAAGAAATACTATTTATGTTTATAAAAAATTGAAAATGAAAGTAAGAAATTTAAAATACTGTAATGACATAGCTATCAGGCATAGAAAATGAATGAAGCTGGGTAATTAGTATAAGAAAGTTAAATCATATGTCTCTTATGTTCTCTCTGGGAAAGAGGAAAGAGAAAGGATGGAAGAAAGGATTATAAGATAAAGAAAGACAGAGAGAGTCAACCTACTGAGAGATAGGAGCCCATAAATTTAATATATAAAGAATTGAAAATTAAATAGAGAAATTTTGCTTTAAGTACCGTTTAGCAAATATAGGTTTCTGAATTAAAGACTTGTGTATTTTTTCCATTTATGAACTCCCTTCTTCCCACCAAAAAAAGAAAGTTTTTAATCTACTCATGGTTCATATGCATAGAAAAAGTGATAATAACTTTATTAAGAAAAAATGAAAACTGAAGCTAAATTACACATAGAAAAGATACAATACCAGGTGGGCCAAGTGGCGCATTGGTTAAGAGCTGGCTTGGGACACCAGCTCTGAGCAGCAGGGCCCTTCAGATCCCACATATGAGGGCCAGTGATACTGTGCCTTCTACAGCTAAGATGGTGAACAACAGCTTGACCTGGAGCTGGGCTGCCATGAGTTGCCAGCAACGGCGTAGGCTGCAGCCCCTGCTGCAATGAGCTGCCATAAGCTACAGTGAGTGGGCGGCAGCCAGCTTGAGTGGCAGGCAGCTGGCGTGAGCTGACAAGACCCACCGTGAGTGGCCGTCTAGAGGCTGGCAACGGATCTGCCTCACCAGGAAGAGAACAATGATAATACCAACATGGGCCAGTGAAGCAATGTCCTTCACAACTAGACTGAAGAACAAAAGGACAGCAACTTGTCTGTTACACTTCCCCGATTTTCCAACGTTGTTCCCCTCCCCCAATTCCCCAATAAAATCTTTTTAAAAAAGATGCAGTACCTTTTACCTCCCAATTCCTTAAAAATGCCAAAACCCTCTTTCAGAATGTCCTCAAACATACCCAGCCACTCCTTCATCTTCACCAACCTGCTTTTCCATAGGCACTACCATTTGGAAAAAAAGTTCAAACCATTTTCATTTCTTTGACACATCTGTTTCATTATTAATATTGAAAATTTCAGAAAAGCATTTTCTAAATTCTGTTAACATATTCTAGGTTTACCTACATTTTAAGAGACTTTAAAAATAATATCCCTTTGCTTGCTTGTATTTTATTTAATATGTTTGGGAATTTTAACTGCATTATAGGTTAAATAGGATGGGAAAGTATCTATCATTTACAATATAGTTTTTCAATAGGAAAATATGTTCCGAGTGCCAAATAATTAATCTATGAGTGATTTATAAAACACAAACATCTGAACTATGGAATTTTATATTATAAAAACACCTGAAAATGTATTAACTGATAAATAAAATGACAACACAAAACATGACTCTTTTATTGTATTACTTTGTGCTGTCTAAAAAAAACTAACATACATTTCTGGAGCAATGCCACCTTTTAAATCCTGCAATTTTGTGTAACATCAGCAGAATAGAGCTTAATGTCAGCTATGTTTTACTGAGCTGGTCATAGCTCCAGAAGGGAGGATGTCGCTTGCCAAGGAAGGTATTATATGCCCAGCAATTCAGTATCAAGTACTGGATCCTATCACTCAACAGCATGGAACAAAATTTGGTGATACACACTACAATCACGGGAGGTGGTGATAAGAAAAAAAGTTATGAGTTTTATTGGCCATTCAACAAAGTTTATCTACTACTTATAAATGATTAGCCTTCAGTGAAAGTGATTTAGTTTACTAGCCTTTATCCATCCAACAGAACCCCAAACTTTAAGCATGAATATTGAGATATGTGAAGATGGATATTACTCTGTAATATTGAGTTTCACCAAAAAATGCTTATAAGATATTTGTTTCCCAATTAAAATTAGCTTTGTGTTACAGATGCCTAAGAGTGAGAAATTTTAGGAAGCCCCGGTTACAGCAACAGAGCTTGTATTGACTCTCTCCTTACTAAGGATTACATTTCTTTGTTCATGTAAAGGGTCAAATTTCTCTACTAAAAATAGACATTCAAATTTTTTTACTCAGGAAAAGGATTTTAACCACATAGAAAAGGACTAAGGAGAATTTCCACAAAGAGCAACTCTCATAGACAAGAACTTTGTTATCCATGGTTTCTTTTGATTCTATATTACTTGGTTCTGCTATAATGGACAGGAAGAAATCTGCCCTTCAGAAGAAGAAGGCTTTTTCAGAATTGCTTACTTCAGAATATTTCATGCCATTCCATGATCATTAGGACAAAACATTTTAAGAAAGAGTGATTTTTTTTTTTCTGTACAATTCTCTGAACTCTGGTTGTTTCTCTGGGCATATTTATCTACAGTTTAGACTGAAATGGTTCTTACAACATACGGGAACATTGCACGCAGAACAAACATGCTCCTTGAAGAGACTATACATATTTATTCCATCCCACTAAGGCTTTTTTCTTATGATTGAATTCTACTTTGCAGTGTATAAATCATACGTTAAGTTCTCAGCAAGCACAACATCATGCTTGCAGTTTCTTTTACCATGGACACAAGACTGTCTTATGTTTTTAAGGGCAATTTCATTCCTTCCTTTCAAGGCAACATGTTTTTGATATCTGGATTAGGGTTGGCTAATAACCCCTCTGGTTTAAATGACAGTCCACCTCCAGATAGCCTCTTCCCCAATTTATCCTCTTAAATTTCAGAGTTGCTCATGTCTCTTTCCTCTGTTTCCCAAATTTAATCAGCCTTCTCGGTGAGTTGATCTGAAATACATTTTCAATGAGATCTAACATGCAGATGACTCCCCTGTCTATACTGCCAGCCACATTTCTCCTGAGTCCTAGTACCATAAAACTTTACCAGGCTGCCTTCTTGGATGTCCCAAAAACTCCTCACTATACTTTTTGTCCTATACATTTTATTACCTCTCCTGTGAGCTTTACCTCAGTAAATAACACCATTATTACCTGAACTAGAAATGAGAATGATCCTAAATTTTTCCTTTCTTCTCATTCCCCAAGCATCCAATCAATACCTTCAATCTTGTGGGTTTGTTATATCAGAAAGGTCCCAACAGAGCACAGCAAAATATGCCATGAGGAGCTGCAGACCTCCTCAATTCCACACCATGTCCTTACCCTCATACACATGGGAATCTATTTTTTTAAGTGTCAGGGATTTTTTGTTTTGTTTTGTTTTCTGAAGGAGAGAGAAAGTAGATCAGCCTGCAGGATTCAGGAGAGACAATGAAGTACTATGGAAATATAGAGCAGTCTAGGAATTATTTCCCAACCAGTTGAAAGAGGTTGGCCTGATCCTCTGTAGAGAATGGGATACAGACAGAAGCCAAAAGACTTTTTAATGATGGCAGTTATAAGACTTTCCATAGTTCTGGCCCCATCACTTCATCTCTGGACACTTGCACTCGCCTCTTACCTGGCCTTCCTGTACCATGTGACACCCCTTCAAATGACACTCCACAGAGCTACCGGAGTAGTCTTTCCAAAGCATTAACTTAATGTTTTAATGAGTCATCAAAAGCTACCCATAACTTTGAAGTGATACATCCAACTTGTTGTCCTATTCTCCCCCATCAGTCCCATGTTCTGGCTACATCAAACCACTGGTGGTTACCTGAATATATCCTATTGATTCATGACACCATGGTTTCACATATGCTGACCCCTCTTTCTGGGTTGTGAGGAAACACAACCAATATGCTAATACTTATTTAAAATTACTCTGGAATTGCCCTAATAGGAAAGCCCTTTTTGGCCCTTAGAATGATCTGTATACCCACTGCACCCTGCATTTATTTCCACCACACTCATCCACTGTTGTGAGGTTTCTGAGGAAGTATTAGTCATCTTTCTTTTATTTCTGTACTGCCTGGCACAAAATAGATTCACAATAAGCTGTTCTGTATAAACAATATAACACTGTTTTCATAGAAACATATTTTACTAGTTCCAAACAAATTGGTATACAAATATATTTTGTGAACTCAATCTGTTTGCAAGTTTTATAGGCTCTATTCTGGGAAATTGAAAGTCAGTTCATATACCACACATGAATAATCAATTGTCAATCAAAATACAATCAAATATACTAACTCCAAAACTGCATTAAATATAATTTCACTTTTATTAATTTAACGCCTTCTTCATATCTTGGAATGCACATAGTCATGATCATGAACATCAATTTGTATTGTAGATAAAAGATGATTTCATAATAATAAAGATTTTTAGCCTTGATACTGAGATACTTGGCATATTAAAATTTATTATTTTTGCCAGAATTAATTCTAAGCTGTATGTTCTGCATTTTACAAGAAATGACATTAGTTGCTACCAAAGCAACTCTTCCAAGATTTTTTAAATAAAAGGTATGGAGAGATCCCAGACTCCAACCCACACTCAGCTGGAACTGCAATGAAAGTCACCTTTCTTTTGTGAAATTGTAATTTAGCTAAATATATTCCATGTCGGGGATCTCTGTCCTGCAAAATGTACAGAAATTTTATAAAATATCCTGCAGAGCTAAATCCTCCAAAGTTGCACAACATATCCACTTGTCGAAGATCATTTTTGCAACTTGTTACTGGGCAATTCCTTAGACAAAGTTAATATGTGAGTCCACAAAACAAACATACGCTCTTCTCCATCTTACTAAGCACTTTCTGTTTGCAGAAATACAAGATACATATTTTTCCATATAAACATAAAAGGGTTCTTTTGGAACATTGTGGTAGAAACACAACAACTAGTAATAAATATTATAATTATAGAAAAACCCTTTATTTGAATGAATCATGTATACCCCATGCACACTTAGATGACTCTCCATATTATAATTTGAAATGCCTTTCACATTAAGGCATGTGTTATTATTTTATGTACAAAAATGAAGCTATTGACAGGCTACCAGTGTGACTTGCATTTTGAGCTGTTTTTCCAGACAAGAATAATAGGTTTTCTCGAAGTACTCATGTTTTGATCAGTGGCAAGTATGTGTGAGATGGCCACCTGGAATTCTAGCATTGTCTATAGTCCCATGATAGAGATTTATTCTGCATAATGTAACAGGCATTTGAAAGGATGGAATTAATGACCTTCACTTCAGCCTCATTAGTAGTAGACTTCAACCAACCAAAATAGTTAAAATTAAAGATACACTACCATAACTCAACAAAACAAAATATGCGTTCAGAAGTAAAACTGGATGGATGCTTCCAGTGATATCAATATCATGATCATGGTTGTTCTCACTTAAAAATTAAATTCCAGGGCCAGACAAGTGGCTCAGTTGGTTAAGAATTGGTTTACAGTGCGTGCTCTGAGCATCAGGGCCACCAGTTTGATTCCCACATGGGCCAGTGAACTCTGCACCCTAGCTGAGTTGTCGCTGAGCTGCTAACAGGTGACAGGATGGCTCAGCTGGTGTAAAAACAAGATTGCCTGTTCAATGGTGGGATATACCCACCTGCAACTAAAAAGATTGAACTTGGCACCTTGAGCTGAGCTGCAGCCCCGATGGCTCAGAGGATAGGGCGTGTACTCTTAAAAACAAGACTGCCAGGTTCGACTCCCGCATAGGATGGTGGCTACGCCCACCCGCAACTAAGACTGAACTCAGCACCTTGAGCTTAGAGGCCACGAGCTAAAGATGGGAAGCCTGATAGCAACTGGCATCCTCCACAACGAAGATTGAAGACAACAACTTGGCTGGCCCCCTCCCCCAATTCCCCAACACTGTTCCCCTCCCCCAATTCCCCAATAAAATCTTAAAAAAAAAAATTAAATTCCATAGTTCTAGTCATCAGTGATACTGACAGTTTGAAAATAGCTAAACCAAAAAAAAAAAAACCCAACCATTTAATTAGCACTTACCTCAGTATGAAACTAGTCCTTTGACACATGAAATTTTGGGTGAACTGGTATTTGTTACCAGCTAACATTATGTGCTCCCTTTTCAGACTGTTTTTTTCCAGGTGATAAGCCTCTTTGTCATACCCCACAATTTTTTTATCAGCACTTCTCCATGAAATGGACCTTTTTTATTTTTAGCTTTAGATTAAATTCCCTTTGATGTATATTTCAAGCTTCCGCTTTAACTAGCTCAGAGTTATAGACCTCACTAAATCCTTATTCAAATGGCAGGCACGACATTGTTCCCTTCTCTAATCACAGCAGCATCCCCTAACAGAAGCCATTCCAAGGCTCTTGGGGGAAAAAAAATCATGTTTAATCTATGAGGAGAAATTTAAGGTGGTAGGATTTTCTCTCTCTAATGTATATACATGTGTATAATATACAAGAAACACAAAGTGCTACTTGAAGCTTTTTTGTTTTGCTTTGTTACAATAGCAATATGTAAGATCTATGTACTGAATTAGAATTATTCTGGCTTAATTTGACTATTGAGAGACTTGGAATGCAACGTCTGAAGAACATGAACAAAATGAAATTCAAATGAAGGACTCAGATCTGAAACCAGGACAAATTAGGAGGTAATGAAATAGCCAAACTGACAAGATTACTGCAGCCTTTGTGGGTTCTTTTTTTTACTACCAACAGAATGACATTTATTTACTTAACTTGCCATTTTCAAACAAAACATTATGGGAGAAAATTAAAGAGCTTTAAACCTCTACAGAACGGATTGTCATTCAGACAAGAGGAAATAGCAGCACCGAAGCCTGAGTTTGGATAATTTTTTAAACTTATGTTTTCATGTATAGTTAACAATAAAAGCTCACTATTTTATGATATATACCCGCAAAAGTTTTTAAAAGTCCTTTTCATGTTATATCTTACTTCCAAATGAAAAATCAGTATTTTCATTACAGGGTCAGCTTCTACTCAAGCACATCTCTAATGGATCAAAATTACTCTTTGATTAAACATCATAAACTGAGCATCCAACTATCTCAAGGGCTGGCAATAGATGCCCTAGGGATGAAGAGTATGTATAAGATAGCAGTTGCTGCCTTCTGTTCAGTGTCTATGAATAAGATAATTGTCACTAATTTAGTTTAGAGTTTCATGGGTGAACAGGACAAGTTGCACAGTGTAAGCCAAGGCAGAATTATAGGAGCTAAAAGAGATGCGCGAGGTCTGACAATTAAGCTCTTGAATGCATCCTAGAAAAAGTGCTACATACCTGATTGCTGAATATCACTACAGTCACCTTCAAAGTACTCCCCTTGGGAAGCTACGCACCAAGGCCAGTGCCTACTCCATGCTTTAAATCAATTTTGGAACTTTTTGTCTGGGATGACCATCAGAGCTATCATCATATTACCCTTGATGTCTTGAATGTCATCAAAATGTCTTCCTTTCAATATTTCCTTTATCTTTGGGTAAAGAAAAAGTCATTGGGGGCCAGATCAGGTGAGTAGGGAGGGTGTTCACATACAGTTGTTTACTGGCTAAAATCTCCCTCACAGACAGTGCCCTGTGAGCTGGTGCATTGTCGTGATGCAAGAGCCATGAATTGTTGGAGAAAAGTTCAGGTTTTCTAACTTTTCCACATAGCCTTTTCAGCACTTCCAAATAGTAAACTTGGTTAACTGTTTGTCCAGTTGGTACAAATTCATAATGAATAATCCCTCTGATACCAAAAAAGGTTAGAAACATTGCTGCAACAAGTTCACAAACTTAATTGTCAGACCTCATATAAAGTGCTACAAGAGTCAAAGTTGGGACAAATCCCAGCTGATTAGGGAAATGTTCTATTTTCCTGAAGGAGAGAGTAATTGAGATGCATCTTAAAGTTGACTATGAATTGTACAGGCAGACATAAGGAATTTAAGGTATAAAAGAGATGAAGTCAAAACAAAAACACTAAAATGGAACAAGGTACAGAGAGGGCAGTAAGTACTGGTCTAATTTGGCTGAACTATAGAATTCAAGAGAAATAGAATAGGAATTAAGTTGGAAAGAGATAGACCAAGGTAATTGCATGAGAGACAAAAGAAGGAATTTGTACTTTGTTCTAGAAGTATAGAATTTTATAGTTGAAAGGAACTGTAAAGCCATCTAGAACAGCCTTCTGACTTTTCAGTGGGAAAAACTGAGGCCCAGACAAATACCATGAATTTTCCAAGATTACGTTGCTAGTTAGTAGCAAAGCCAGGATATGAATTAAAGTCTCCAGATCTTCACTCCTCCTATTTTTCTGCTTCTGAGCGAAGGAAAGACACAGTCAGAAATGTGTTATGCAAACATCACCCTGGCAGCATCTAAAGAATAGGTTGAAATAATAAAGAAAAGAAGAGATTCTATTTAGCAGACGAAACAGACAAGTGTAGGTGGGAGATAATGAGAACCTGAGCTAAGGTGAGAGTAATGAGATTAGAAAGGAACAGACAGATTTGAGTAGCATTTCTAAAGCCATAAATTCTGTGGGGTGTTAAACTATGTGAGGTGAAAAATGCTTCTTGTTCATTTAATTCTGGAAATGCTGGGTTAAACCACAATAAGCAAATGTCTTCACTATAGGATTTCTAAGAGCCTTTACTATCCTAATGTGGATTAAGAATCTCCCAGAGGGAGACAGAGACAACAGCATTGGCCACAGTGCTTTAAGTAGAGATTCTTTTTTTTAAGGGAACAACTATTAAAGTGAGTTTTTGTAGGAAAACCAGTTGTGAAATACCAGGTCAAAGACATAATAAATATGAAGAATTTTGTGAATGATTGTACCAATATGGAAAAAAAGAAGAAAAAAAAGTCAAAATTGACTCTTCAGATTCACAAGTCTAAGTGTAGGAAAGAGTTGATTTATTTTAACACCTCAATTATGGACTATAAATCAATCATATATCTCAGCAGTATCAATAACAAGAATCTAGTCAGTGTCCTAGCCAAAATGTCTTTTTTTTTTTGAAATAAGTTTTTTTTATTTTTTATTTTTAATTAGTTTCAGGTGTACAACACAGTGCAATAATTATACTTTTTACCCCTCAAAGTGACAACCCCGCCTCCCCCATTTAGCCACCCCACTCCTCTCCCCATATCATATATATCTATTACACTTTCTCTGACTCCCTTCCACATTATAATCCACATCCCGTGACTATCTATATATTCAATTACAGTTGGTATACAATATTATACAACCTCAGCTTCATGTGTACAGTGCAGTGATCAAGCCTCTACTCCATCCTTTAAATGGTCTCCCTCACAAGACATATGACCATCTGACACCCCCACAAAATATTTACAACATTATTAATTATATTCCCCGAACTGTCTTTCATATCCCTGTGGCTATATTGTAGTTGCCTATTTTTGCTGTCTAATCCCTTCCCCTTCTCCCTCATCCCCACCCCCCTCCCAACTAGCAACCTGTTTTTCCTCTATATCTATGAGACAGTTTCTGTTTACTTTGCTTATTCATTCAGTTTTTCAGATTCCACATATGAGTGAAATCATATGGTATTTGTCTTTCTCTGACTGACTTATATCACTTAACATAATAGTCTCTAGGTCCATCCATGTCATTGCAAATGGTACGATTTCATTCTTCTTTATAGCGGAGTAATACTCCATTGTATAAATATACCACAGTTTCTTAATCCAGTCATCTACCAATGGGCATTTCGGTTGTTTCCAAGTCTCAGCTATTGTAAATAGCGCTGCTATGAAATAGGGGTGCAGAAATTTTTTTGAATAAGTGTCTTGGGTTTTTCAGGATAAATACGTAGGAGTGGAATTGCTGGGTCAAAAGGTAGCTCCATTTCCAGTTTTTTGAGATACCTCCATACTGACTTCCATAGTGGCTGCACCAATCTGCAATCCCACCAACAGTGCAGCAGGGTCCCTTTTCCCCATAGCCCCGCCAGCACTTGTTGTTTGTTGATTTATTGATGATAGCCATTCTGACTGGAGTGAGGTAGTATCTCATTGTGGTTTTTATTTGCATCAAAATCTCTTCTTATGCCATTTCAATCAGTTGGCAGGCTTCTCTCAAAATATTGGGAAAATATAGTTGTTTCCTAAATGGGTAAGATTTAAACTTAAGTATACAAGTATTTAAGAGAGTTAAAACCTTAGTATTAATTTTATACATTGGTATTTTATATACATGTATCATTTAAGAATATTTGGCCTATTCCAATAAAAGTTCAGACATATAATTCTAATTTAAAATGTATATTTAAATAATTGATATATTTTGTTTATTTTTTTCATTATTGAGGTATAATTGTATACATTTAGGTTGTACAACATGAATTTTTAAGGTGTACTTGAGTATTTGATATAGACTGGTAATTTTAGTATAGACTGGCATCTTACTATTAAGAGAAATTAAATTTCACTATATTAATAAGTTTATTAGGGTTTTTTATAGTCATAATAATTAATTGAGAGCCTGAAAGCTTTTGTTTATAAAAATAGATCATTTTAGTGTTTATGAGACAAATCAAATATATTAAATTTATAAATACATGTTGAAATGTTTAAGCAAATTTAATTAACTAAGTTTGCAGCTGTTTCCAAATGCTAATCAAAGGATCCTTGAAAAGTGATAGCTAAAATTTGCTGAACCTATAAACAAAATAAGATTTGTAAAGTGAACTTGAGAACTAGAGGGAGAACTGCTGTTTTATTTGTTGTTGTTGTTCTAGTTGAGTTTATTTCATGTATAACTTTAATAAATTGAGTAATAATTTTAAATATCAAAGTTCAAAGTCTGAATAGTTTTTTCTGCAAAGAAAAGCTTCCCCTGGAGACAGTAAAACCTCACATATGACACAATCTCAAAGAAGTCACTGGGGACTGATGGGTAGATAGGTCACAGAGATCTTTGAGAGACCAGGTCAGGCACAATGGGGGGAGTAGAGGACAGGATTTCTGATGGTAAAATATGAAAGCAAAATCATAGACTATTGAATTAGTGTCCTATTGCTGCTGTAATAAATTGCCACAAACCAAATGGCTTCAAAAACAAATGTATTCTTTTACAACTCTAGAGGTCAGAAGTCCGATATGTATCTTACTAGGCTAAAATCAAGGACTCAGGAAGGCTGCTTTTTTTCTGGAGACTGTAGGGAAGAATCTGTTTTCATGCCTTTCCCACCTTCTAGAGGCCATCTTTATTCCTTAGCTCATGGCCCCTTCATTCATTTTCAAAACCAGCAGTATAACATCGTCAAATCTTTAACTCTTTTCTGCCTCTTTATCTTTTTTTTTTTTTTCTTTTTTTGAGGGCAGTGTCACTGGCCCTCATATGTGGGACTGAACCAGGGCTGCTGGCTTCCCAAGCCAGCGCTTAACCACCGCACCACTCGGCCGGCCCCCCTTTTATCTTTTAAGTGTCCTTGTGATTACATTGAGCCCATCTAGGGAATCCAAGATTTCCCCATCTCAAGATCTTTAATTTAATCATGTATATACAGTCCTTTGTGCCATGCTAGGTAACATATTCACAGGTTCTAGGAATTAGGAAGTGGCCATCTTTGAGGAGGTCATTGTTCTATTCACCACAATTATTAGTCAAAACATTTAACAAAAAAGGGGAAAAGATAGTCTATGATGATCCTTTGAGTCACAAAAAGTGTAATGGAAAGTTTGTTTCGTTTTGGTTTGTTGTTGTTGTTATTGGTGTTGTTATTGTTGTTTTGGTGGGCAAAAGAAAGGAGTTAGGTAAGAAGGAGAAAAAAATTAAGGAAGAAAATGTTGACGCACTAGGTTTTAGAGAGCCCAAATGGAGGATCACCCTCAGAAAGGAAGGAGAGAGACTCCTTGGGCCAGAAGCAGAGAGTAAGATAAAGAATAAAGATTCCAGTAGATGTGGGTGGAGAACAGGGAGCTTGGGCGAACTTTATCACAGTGTTTTAACTCTCTGAAAGTGAGCTCACCTAGAGAGGGTAAAGAAATTTAAAGTTCCAGGGGCCGGCCGAGTGGTGCGGTGGTTAAGCGCTGGCTTGGGAAGCCAGCGGCCCAGGTTCAGTCCCACATATGAGGGCCACTGACACTGTCCTCAAAAAAAAAAAAAAAGAAAAAGAAAAAGAAAGAAATTTAAAGTTCCAATTAATGTCTCCCACCTAATCCTTTCCAAGCTCCCACCCATTACCGCAAATCACTAAATCACTAGTATTGTGACTTCTACATAAATTCTTCCAGTTCCATCCAATGCTGTTTTTACTGGACTTCTGTTAATATTTACCCAAATGTGCAGGAATATAGTAAAGTGTTTACAAGCCTGTGGGTTCAAATTCCCTAGATTTCCATCCTCATTCAACAACTTTAGAGCCTATCTTGAATTGTATCTCAAGAACATAGATTGTACCTTGATTTGTACCTTAATTGTCTCTGTGCCTGTGTCCCATTTATAAAACTGAGATAACAGCACAATAGTGTTATTGTGAAGATGAAAATTTTTAGTAAATGTAAATGCTTATTTTAGTGTCTGACACAGTGTTGAAGGACTATAGTAAATATTAGTTCTCCTTATTATTGTGAATTTTTCATGGATTAATACATTGAGATCAATATTTGTACTTATAGTTTTATTTGTAAAGTTCAAATTTGAGATGATTTATTCATGTTTCTTTATAATTTTTAAAAATCTATACAATATGGTAAATTAAGTACCTTGACCAGCACTGCACTGAAAACAGATAAAATGCTGGACAAAGTATTTTTAAATCTTATTAAATGCCTCTACAAACTATCAAGAAAGTTAGGAATGCTCAAGCAAAATTTTAATGAAGCTGAAACCCTGAGGGGAACAGAACACTGAGGCTGGTTTTAGCCTTGAGTCCATTTGTGAAACCAGGTGAACTTGAGTTTTCGTTTTCACAACCTTGAGGGACTGAGAAATAAGACCTGTCTACGATGAGGCATTGAACAGGAGATCCTATGCCAATAAAGCTGGGACTTCAAAGGACAATACCCCCAATCTAAGGATAAATTAGTACCAATATTTAACCTTCTCTGAGACCTGCAAAGAAAACTGCCTGTTGAAAATATATTTGTAAACACAGCTGGCATTTCTGCAGATTTGCAGCAGAATTCACACTACCTAAATGAAGCAGAAAGCCTCATTCCCATATTCTTAAGTTTTCAATAACTCTGTGTACATACATGCACATTATGTTTAGCAGCTATAGTATTAGGAATAATGACATATCAGTATTTTAAGGATTTTGTCAAATGAAAGTTTTCCAACTGAGGTTGACTGATAAGATCTTTTATGTGATTTTAAAATTACATTTTTTGGTTGTATCTTCTTATTTGATGACATCACTTTCCCAATCATGACCTCAGCTGTCTAATTACCTATGGCCTTATTCTGTCAAGTTTTCATGCACCTGGCAAATATCAATATATTGTCTGTCGAAGCCCCATCATGCAACCATCCAATAAGGAGACTGAATAAGATAAACATAGGTATAGTTCCTCTTCTTTTTAAAATGTGAGCAGATACCATCTCTATTTCTCTTCCCTCTATTTAGGAAAGTGTCAAAAACAATAATTTAAGATGAACAATTGAGATAACTGGCAGAGTGGCCTCAAAAAGGCAAACTTATGGGCTATGCTACATGGAAGGTTCATCTGAAAAAATCATTATGTAAGATTCACCTGGCCAACTCAAGAAGCCCAAGAATCAGGACCACAGAGGTTGCATTCTGGGATCATGAGCCTGAGTTTGGATGCCTCACCTTGCTAAAAAGAAACTAAATATTTCAGCCTGATTTTGTTGCTGCTTGACTTGTTTCTCAAGACCTAAGTTCATGTTGTCATCTATAGCCTCCAGAGAAACATATGGAGAGTACATCCTCAGGAGAAGGTAAATTCAAAGTGGTAGCTTCTTCTTAAGTGTGAGATTCTGGCCAGCTCTGCCATGATTCTGTGGACTCCAGTGTCTCAGTTCTGTCATGATTCTGTGGACTACAGTGTCTCTAAGGGATTCCATATTAGACTCAAAGGGAACCAACTTGGTTGGCATGACCCTTCCCAGGCTCATGGTTCCAAGAGCTACTCTGGTCGGCCTAGCATAGCAACCCTTCACCATTGGATACACCTACCCATCACGGAAGGATTCTGCCTCATAGGAAAAACTGCATGCAGATATTGGGAAGAAAACAGAAGGAGAAAAGGTGAGAAAGTTGCAGTTTGAAAACGAAGCTAGTAAACATAATCAGTCAAACAGAATTATTGGTACACCTTTTAGAGTATGGCAAAAAACCCCAAAGTCAAACAACCTCCAAGACACTGGTCCTCGGTGATGGTTAATTTTATGTGTTAATTTTTCTAAGCTATGGTCCCAGTTGTTTGGCCAAACACCAGGTGCTGTGAATGTACTTTTAGATGTGATTGACATTTAAATCTGTGGGATTTGGGGGGAGATCCAAGATGGCAGAGTAGATAAACACTGTGCATGCTTCCTTCCATGAACACAATCAAATTACAACTGAATTATAGAAAACTCAACCTGGAGAACCATCTGTAGTCTGCCTGAACAGAAGTTTTATAACTAAGGATATAGAAGCCATGTTGAGACTGGAAGGAGGAGCGGAGATGTGAAATGTGATGCTCCCAAACCTCCATGTGAAGGTTGAGAATCTGGATGCATATCTCAGCCATGGAGGTTTCCCTGGAGGAGCAAGTTACCCAGCACAAAACCAAGTTCCCCAGCACAAAGTACTGGTGCCAGGGAGAGGACACACACACACACACACACACACACACACACACACACACACACACATAATATCTGGCTGTAAAAAACAATGGGGATTCTGACATCTGGGTGGGATGGAAAGCTGCAGGAAACCCAGACATCCTCTTAAATGGCCCATGCACAAAACACTTGCTCGCAGGCACTCACCTTGGGCTTCAGTGGAGGGATGTAACTTGGGGGTGTTGGAGGCATATGGGAGGCAGACTGAGGTGTCTAACTTCAGGGTGAGAGGGCTGGAGGACAGCTGCCATTTTCCCTGTGTGGAGTCCTCCTCCCAGGCAGCTAGCAGGCAGATGCCATCTTTCCTATATTGAGCCTGCCCCCCAAAAAACATATCTGAATCTGATTGGTCTGATGAACTCCACAGGGACCCCTCCCCATGAAACTCCTCGTTGCTGGAGGCACTTTCTCCAGAGCAACCAGCCCTACCCACATTGCACTCAGACAGGCAGCAACAGGCCTCAGTGCACTCTGAGATGTATGCTGAGTAGCTACAGGCTCTCACTGGAACCAAACCATTAATTCTTCCCACTCTAGTGATTCCCTGAGACCCTGGCTCACCCAACTGACATGAGGCTTTATCAGTGGCTGAACTTTAAGGGAGCCAGGCCTCAGCGTGTCTTGGCTTTTAGCAAAGCTACCCCAGGCCCAGTATTGGTGGCAACTGTCCTCAGTTTGCAGTGTAGCCTCTCCCACATGACTCAAACTTTAGCATAGGCAGTGGATATCTGTGGATCACTTAATAGCCCCTACCAGTTAGTCCCTGGCCAGTCACAGCAAGTGGGTGATTTGGGCCTGCACTGGAGTCCCTCTCAAGAGGTCCCAGAACCAACATACTTGGAAGTTGGCTTCAGACTACATCAGAGCACTGCCCAATTAGTCCCACAAGCAGCACACAAAGGGCAATCTCAACAAGCACCAGAGCCTGCTGGGGCAAATCCCACTAGTAGGATAAGTTCCACACACAGCAGCCCATAAGCTGTGGATGTGGCCAAACCCTACAGTCAGCCAGCGGGTCAATCCCACCCACTGACATGACAATAGCAATCAAGGCTCAACTATAACAGCAGAACACACACTACCCACACAAAGGACACTTCTGGAGGGCCCAGTACAGGTGACCAGGAAGACTGTACCAGAGCCCCACAAGGTATTTACAACATAAGGCCACCTAGCCAATACTGGAAGACATAGCAATTCTACCTAATACATAGAAACAAACACAGAGAAGCAGCCAAAATAAGAAAACAAAGAAATACGTCCCAATTGAAAGAACAGGAGAAAATTCCAGAAAAAGAACTAAACAAAATGGAGGCAAGCAACCTACCAAAGACAGAGTTCAAAACAATGATTATAAGGATGCTCAAGGAACTTAGTGAGAAATAAATAAATAAATAAACAAACCAGTAGGCTTTGAGTAGATTACTCTTCCTAATATTGGTGGGCCTCAAATCAGTTGAAAACAAAAACTGAGATTTCCTGAAGAAGGCATTTTCCTCAAGACCACAACATAGAAACGCTGCCTGAGTTTTCAGTTACTTGCCTGTGGAGTAAGGATTCAAGATTGTAGATTCAACTTTTACCTAAGTCTCCAGCCTGCCGACCTGCCCTACACACATTCCAACTTGACAATCCCCACATTCACTTTAGTGAGTTCCTTAAAAGAGTTCTCTCTCTTCTCTCTATCTCTCAAATAAAATGAAATTTTAGTTTATTTTTGTATACTTGGGTAATTTAACCAAAGGATCCTTAACCAAGCATATATGGTGTGTTTTTTTTCTTCTCTAGCTAAGCTGTAAAAGAATCTATATATAGGAAATATTGTCATTCTTGTAGTTTTGACATTTAGAATGAATTTTAAGTCACACATTTCTGTATGAGTTCAAAGTTTATTTTGATAACATTATTTACAGACTTAAAAGATGTGTTTTCTCACAATTTTATATAAAGGAGGAAACTACTGAGAAAAAAAAAGAACTAGAAATAACTTATTTTCATCAGTATTGCCACTTTTGAGAAGGAAACAAGAAATTTAAGCCAAAAGCTTAAAGTGATCTTGGACTGTTAGTGCAAGCAGATATGCAAACCAAAGAAATCTTAGTATTCAAAGAAAAATGAGCAACTTATATTCAAATATCACTGAACATACAGAAAACAAAGTATGAACACTGAGAATCAGAATACTCTAATATTTCACATATTGAAACTAACATAGAGACTATAAATAATAAGTATTAATGTATTATATTTAAAGAACTAATATATAAGCTTGAAATATGAGCAAGGTACAAGACACTATGAAGAATAACCAAGATAATTTTACAGAACCAAATAAAATGTCTAGATGTGAAACAATAATTGAAATAAAAAACTCAATTAGTGGGTTTAACAACATATTAGGCAGAAGCCAAAGAACTAACAAGTAAATTTTAAAATAGACCTGAACAAAATCATTAGAATAAAGCCAAGAAAGACACAAGATAGAATACGTAAAAGAAAGATTTAGAGACCTGGAAAATAGAGTGAGAAAGTTTAACAAAAGTCTAATAAGTTTTAGAAGGAGAGAGAGAATAGGGCAGCATCTATTTTTGAAAAGATAATGGCTGAAACATGATAAAATACATGAACTGAGAAATTTAAGAAGTCCAATGAATCCCAACAGAAGAAATAAAAGGTGATCTACACTTAAACACATTATGGCAAAACTCTAGAACACCAAAACAATTCCATGAGGGTAACCTGCACAGTTCACTCTTGGATCCCTAGTACTGAGCACTCAATATGTATTTGATGAAGGAATAATAGAATATCATAGTTAATGGGAAAGTCATTGTTTGAAATCATGATGGTGGAATAGTTGTGAATAATGGTGGGTTTATCTGGAACCTACATTCATAGATGTCTTAAATGGAGGGGAATTTGACACTAAAGTTGAGGAAGTATAAAATTGTGATTTTTATTACTCTATATTGTTCAAAGCCTTAGAATATTTGAGGCCAAAAAAATCAAATATGCTATAAAAATCTTTCTCCTTAAAAACTAGGCATTGTGGGTTTTCCGGTAAGATGGCGGAATAGATGGACACTCTCCGAACTGCCTCCCAGGATCACATCAAAATTACAAATAATTTATGCAACATTTAACCTCAGGAGTCCCCTGAACATTAGATGAACAGAACCTCTAAACGAAGGACCTAAAGAGGAGGCCATGTCAAGTCTGGCAGGAGGGGCGCCGACAAGAGAGGGCGAGCCCTGTGAGGGACGCCCCAGCTATGTGAGGAGGCTTCTCCAATTTGGGGAGAGACCCTCCGGCCCCTCACCAAGCTCACTAGCCCAGAGTTTCTTGGCCAGGAAGAGGAGTTCCACGATAGTGGGCAGTAGAAATTAGTGAGGACTCTCTTTGCTCGACTCGGTGAGGCTGGGGGCAGCTGGAGAATCAGTGGAGCCCGCAAACGGGTTCGCTCACCGGCGAACACTCACCCGATTCCTGTCGGAGGGAGTGGCTGCATGAGCCGGGCCCAGAAGCCTGTCGGGAGGGACTGAGCTGAGCATCTTTGGTGTAGAAGCTGGAGGTTTTGGGATTGTTGTTCCACTGGTGCAGAGCTTGCACACGAGCGGCGTACAGGAGGCCGCCATTTTTTCAGGGTTGGGCCCTCCCACGGAGGGTCAGAGCCGGGATCCCATTGGTCTGGTGAACTTCGCTCAGGAGTGCCTGCTTGAGTGCATGTGTATGCGGCCTTGGATTCCCACGCTCTGCCCAGCCTGTGTTGCGTTGTCAGGGAAACACCTAGCGGGTGCCCTCCGGCTCCATCAGGCTGCTCACTGAGACACAGGAGTGCATGAACGGCCTTGGATCCCCACCCTCCGCCCTGCTTGTGCTGCGTTTCCAAGGAAACGCCGGGTGGGTGCCCTCCGGATCCATCAGGCTGCTCACTGAGACGCAGGAGCGCCGCCTTGGATCCCCACCCTCTGCCCTGCTTCAGCTGCGTTGCCAGGGAAACACAGGGCGGGTGTTCCCCAGCTGCATCAGTCTGTTCACTGAAACTCAGTAGCAGACAACCTGCAAAAACCTGTGAAGATTTTCTTTTTTTTGGGGTGGGGGTAGTGAGCACGATTTCAGAGCATACAGCAGCTAATTGTGGAAAGCTCACTGCAACCCTGAAAAAGTGGTCTGCAGATTAAAGAGGACGGAGAACCCCCCACCCCACCTCTTTCCTTTTCTTTTTTTTTTTCTTTTTTCTTTTTTCTTTTCTCTTCTTTCTAGGTGATCTATCTAATACATCAAAGCATTCACAGAACGACAGCCAGAATGAAAAAACAAAGAAACATGTCCCAAGTAAAAGATCAGAAGAAAACTCTAGAAATGAACTAAATGAAACAGAGGTATCCAAACTTTCAGAGACAGAGTTTAGAACACTGATGATAAGAATGTTTAAGGAACTTAGCGAGGACATAAAGAAGGATAGGGAAACCATAAAAAACAACCTGTTAGAACTAAAGAATACAATAATTGAAATGAAGAACACACTCAAAGGAATCACCAGTAGAGTAGATGAAGCAGAGGAGCGGATCAGTGAATTAGAAGACAAAATAGCAGAAATCACCCAGCTGGAACAACAAAAAGAAAAAAGAATAAAAAAGAATGAAAATAGTTTAATAGATCTCTGGGACAACATGAAACGCAGCAATCTTCACGTCATAGGATTACCAGGAGAAGAGAAGAAGCAAGAGATTGAGAACATATTTAAAGAAATAATGACCGAAAACTTCCCTTCCATGGTGAAGGAAATAGACATACAAGCCCAGGATGTACAGAGAGTTCCTAACAGGCTGAATCCAAACAGGCCCACACCAAGACACATCATAGTTAAAATGGCAAAGGTTACAGACAGAGACAGAATCCTAAAAGCAGCAACAGAAAGACAGCAGGTTATATACAAAGGAACTCCTATAAGACTAAAAGCTGACTTTTCTACAGAAACTCTGCAGGCCAGAAGGGAGTGGCAGGAGATATTCAAAGTGATGCAAAATAAAGGTTTACAACCAAGATTGCACTCCCCAACATGGCTATCACTTAAAATTGAAGGAGAGATAAAGCTTCTCAGAAAACAATAAGCTTAAGGAGTTCATCACCACCAAGCCAACATTGCAGGAAATGTTAAAAGGGCTTTTTTAAACAGAAGAAAGGAGAAAACAAGCTAACCCAGGAAGACAAGAAATACAAATAACAAAATGGCAATAAATATACACCTATCAGTAATTACCTTAAATGTGAATGGGCTAAATGCTCCAATCAAAAGACACAGAGTGGCTGAGTGGATAAGAAAACAGGACCCATGCATATGCTGTCTACAAGAGACTCATCTCAGATCAAAAGACACACATAGACTGAAAGTAAAGGGATGGAATAAGATATTTCATGCAAATGGAAATGAGAAAAAAGCTGGAGTAGCAATACTTATTTCGGACAAAATAGACTTTAAAATGAAGACTACAATAAAAGACAAAGAAGAGCACTACATAATAATAAAGGGATCAATTCAACAAGAGGACATAACCCTAGTAAACATCTATGCACCCAATATTGGAGCTCCTAGATATATAAAACAGATTCTGACAGACATAAAGGCAGACATCAACAGTAACACTATCATAGTAGGGGATTTCAACACCCCGTTGTCACCAATGGACAGATCCTCCAGACAGAAAATCAACACGGACATAGTGGCCTTAAATGACACTTTAGACCAGCTGGATTTAATAGATATTTTTAGAGCATTTCACCCCAATGCTACAGAATATACATTCTTCTCAAGTGCACATGGAACATTCTCCAGGATAGACCACATATTAGGCCACAAAACAAGTCTCAACAAATTTAAGAAGATTGAAATCATATCAAGTGTCTTCTCTGACCACAATGCTATGACACTAGAAATCAATTATAAGAAGAAATCTGAAAAGCTTACAAATACATGGAAGCTAAATAACATGCTTCGAAATAGTGAGTGGGTCAAAAATGAGATCAAGGAGGAAATCAAAAAATACCTCGAGACAAATGAAAATGAAAACACCACGACCCAAAATCTCTGAGATGCAGCGAAAGCAGTCCTAAGACGGAAGTTCATAGCAGTGCAGGCCTACCTAAAGAAAGAAGAAAAATCTCAAATCAACAGACTCTCTCTACACCTAAGGGAACTCGAAAAAAAAAACAGCAAAACAAGCCTAAAGGGAGCATAAGGAAGGAAATAATAAAGACCAGAGCAGAAATAAATGAAATAGAGAACAAAAAAACAATACAAAAGATCAATGAAACCAAGAGTTGGTTTTTTGAAAAGATAAACAAAATCGACAAACCCTTAGCACGACTAACCAAGAAAAAGAGAGAGAGGACCCAAATTAATAAAATCAGAAATGAAAGAGGAGAAGTGACAACAGATACCACAGAAATACAGAAAATTTTAAGACAATACTATGAGCAACTATATGCTAATAAATTCGACAATCTGGAAGAAATGGATAAATTTCTAGAAGCGTACAATCTACCAAGTCTGAACCAAAAAGAAACAGAAACTCTGAACAGACTGATTACTGCCAAAGAAATTGAATCAATAATCAACAATCTTCCAACCAACAAAAGCCCTGGACCAGACGGCTACACAGGTGAATTTTACAAAACATTCAAAAAAGAATTAGTACCTATTCTCCTCAAACTGTTCCAAAAAATACAGAAGGAGGGAAGGCTCCCAAACTCTTTCTATGAAGCCACTATCACCCTGATTCCTAAGTCAGACAAAGATATTACAAACAAGGAAAACTACAGGCCAATATCACTAATGAACATAGATGCAAAAATTCTCAACAAAATACTAGCAAACGGAATTCAGCATCTCATTAAAAAGATCATACACCACGATCAAGTGGGATTCATTCCTGGTATGCAAGGTTGGTTCAATATCCACAATTAACGTAATACATCACATTAACAAAATGAAAAATAAAAATCATATGATCATATCAATAGATTCAGAAAAGGCATCTGACAAAATCCAGCAGCCATTTATGATACAGACTCTTAACAAAGTGGGAATAGTGGGATCATACCTCAGCATAATAAAGGCCATATATGATAAGCCCACAGCAAACATTGTTCTCAATGGGGAAAGGCTGAAAGCTTTTCCCTTAAGATCAGGAACAAGACAAGGCTGCCCGCTTTCACCACTTCTATTTAACATAGTTCTGGAAGTTCTAGCCACAGCAATCAGACAAGAAAATGAAATAAAAGGCATCCAAATTGGAAAGTAAGAAGTAAAATTGTCATTATATGCAGATGACATGATACTATATATAGAGAATCCCAAAGACTCCACCAAAAAACTGCTAGAACTGATACACGAATTTGGTAAGGTAGCAGGATACAAAATTAATATTCAGAAATCAGTGGCACTTCTATACACCAATAATAAACTATCAGAAGAAGAAATCAGGAAATCAATCCCTTTTACAATTGCTTCAAAAACAATAAAATATCTAGGAATCAATTTAACTAAAGAAGTAAAAGACCTGTACTCACAAAATTATGAGACACTGAAGAGAGAAATCAAAGAAGATACAAATAGGGCCGGCCGAGTGGCGCATTGGTTAAGCGCTGGTTTTGGGATGCCAGCGGCCCCGGTTCGGATCCCACATGAGGGCCAGTGACACTGCCCTCTACAGCTAACAACAGCTCCACCTGGAGCTGGGCTGTGCGAGCCCCGGTGATGGTGTGGGCTGCAGCCCCTGCTGCAGTGGGCTGCCATAGGCTGCAGTGAGTGGCCCACAGCCCGCGTGAGCGGCTGGCAGCCAAGCGTGAGCTGCCAATAGCCACGATGAGCGACATCCAGAGGCCAGTGACCGATCTGCCTCATCCGGGAAGAGTGCAATGACGATACCAACAGTGAAGCAACATCCTCCGCAACTAAAACTGAAGAACAAGAAGACGGCAACTTGTCTGTTCCCCTTCCCCGATTCCCCAACGCTGTTCCCCTCCACCAATTCCCCAATAAAATCTTTAAAAAAAAAAAAAAAAAAAAAAGAAGATACAAATAAATGGAAATACATACCATGCTCATGGATAGGAAGAATTAATATAGCTAAAATGTCAATACTTCCTAAAGCAATATATAGATTCAATGCAATTCCAATCAAACTACCAAGGACATTTTTCTCTGAAATAGAACATAGAATCCTAAAATTTATATGGAGTCACAAAAGACCCCGAATAGCTACAGGAATGTTGAGAAATAAGAACAAAGTGGGAGGCATCACACTACCTGACATCAAAACATACTACAAGGCTACAGTAATCAAAACAGTATGGTACTGGCATAAAAACAGACACATAGACCAATGGAATAGAATAGAGAGCCCAGGAATAAACCCATCTATATATGGTCATTTAATCTATGACAATGGAAGCAAGAATTTACACTGGAGTAAAGATAATCTATTTAATAAATGGTGCTGGGAAAATTGGACTGACACATGCAAAAAAATGAAAGTGGACCGAGTACGGGAACGGACTCGGAATGGGTTGGAGACTTAAGTGTGGGACCTGAAACTATAAAACTCCTAGAAGAAAATATAGGGAGTAAGTTTGCAGACATTACCCTGAGTAATATTTTTACTGATATATCCCCTCAGGCAAGGGAAATAAAAGAAAAAATGAACATATGGGATTACATCAAACTTAAAAGTTTTTTCACAGCAAAGGAAATCATCAATAAAACAAAAAGGCAGCCTACTGAATGGGAGAAGATATTTGCCAATGATATATCTGATAAGGGGTTGATATCCAAAATTTATAAAACACTCATGCAATTCAACACCAAAAAAACAAACAACCCAATTCAAAAATGGGCAGAGGATACGAGGAGGCATTTCTCCAAAAAGGACATACAGATGGCCTATAGGCATATGAAAAAATGTTCAACCTCACTAATCATCAGAGAAATGCAAATAAAAACCACAATGAGATACCACCTCACTCCAGTCAGAATGTCTATCATCAACAAATCAACAAACAACAAGTGTTGGTGAGGGTGTGGAGAAAAGGGAACCCTGGTGCACTGTTGGTGGGACTGCAAATTGGTGCAGCCATTATGGAAATCAGTATGGAGGTATCTCAAAACACTGGAAATGGAACTGCCGTATGACCCAGCAATTCCACTCTTGGGAATCTACCCAGAGGAATCCAAGACGCTAATTCGAAAAAATATATGCACCCCTATGTTTATTGCAGCGCTATTTACAATAGCCAAGACTTAGAAACAACCGAAATGCCCATCGGTAGATGACTGGCTTAAGAAACTGTGGTACATTTATACAATGGAGTATTACTCTGCTATAAAGAAGAATGAAATTGTACCATTTGCAACAATATGGATGAACCTAGAGACTATTATATTGAATGAAATAAGTCAGTCGGAGAAAGACAAATACCACATGATCTCACTTATATGTGGAATTTGAAAAACTGAATGAAAGAGCATAAGAAACAGAAATAGTCTCATAGATATAGAGGAAAGACAGGGTTGCTAGTTGGGAGTGGGGTGGGGATGAGGGAGAAGGGGAAAGGATTAGACAGCATAAATAGGTAACTACAGTATTGTCACAGGGATATGAAAGACAGTTCGGAGAATATAATGTTGTTAAAATTTTGCGGGGTGTCAGATGGTCACATGTTTTGTTAGGGAGACCACTTCATGGATGGAGTAGAGGCTTGATCATGGCACTGTATACCTGAAATTGATGTTGTATAATATTGTATGCCAACTGTAATTGAATATGTAGACAGTCACGGGATGTGGATTATATGGTAGAAGGGAGTTAAAGGAATTGTAATAGATAGTATGATATGGTGGGGGAGGAGTGGGAGGGGAGAATTGGGGGAGGGGGGTTGTCACTTTGAGGGGTAAAAAGTATAACGATTGCACTTGGTTGTACACCTGAAGCTAATTAAAAATATAAATAAATAAATAAATAAATAAATAAATAAATAAATAAATAAATAAATAAAAGATTGTTGGGGCCAGCCGACTGGCGCGGTGGTTAAGCACTGGCTTGGGAAGCCAGCGACCCCAGTTTGGTCCCACATATGAGGGCCAGTGACACTGCCCTCAAACAAACAAACAAACAAAAAAGTGATGGCACAGAGTTTGCTGCCTGGGCTTTCTCCTGGAACTTTTATGGTTTAGGGGTCTTGTACTTGGGTCTTTGATACATTTTGGGGTTGTTCTTGTGTGTGGTGTGGGGAGGTGGTCCAGTTTCTTTTACTTTTTTTTTTTTGCATGTATCTACCTTATGACCCAGCAATTCCACTTCTGGGTATTTATCTAAAGAAATTAAAAATACTAATTCAAAAAGATATATACCCCTATGTTCACTGCAGCATTATTTACAATAGCCAAGAAATGGAAGCAACCTAAATGCCCATCACTAGAAGACTGGATAAAGAAGATACAGTATATATATATATATATATGGAATGTTACTCGGCCATGAAAAAGAATGAAATCTTATCATTTGTGACAACATGAGTGAGCCTAAAGGATATTATTTTAAGTGAAATAAACCAAACAGAGAAAGACAAAAAAAACAAAAAACAAAAACAAAAAACTAGGCATTGTGAGATACCACCTCACTCTGGTCAGAATGGCTATCATTAAGAAATCAACAAACAACAAGTGCTGGTGAGGGTGTGGAGAAAAGGGAACCCTGGTGCACTGTTGGTGGGACTGCAGATTGGTTCAGCCATTATGGAAATCAGTATAGAGGTATCTCAAAAAACTGGAAATGAAACTACCATATGACCCAGCAGTTCCACTCCTGGGTATCTGCCCAGAAGAATCGAAGATGCTAATTCGAAAAAATATATGCACCCCTATGTTAATTGCAGCGCTATTTACAATAGTCAAGATTTGGAAACAGCCGAAATGCCCATCGGTTTGTTAGACGACTGGATTAAGAAACTGTGGTACATTTATACAATGGAGTATTACTCAGCTATAAAGAACAATGAAATCGTACCATTTGCAACGATATGGATGGACCTAGAGACTATTATATTAAGTGTAATAAGTCAGTTGGAGAAAGACAAATACCATATGATCTCTCTCATATGTGGAATCTGAAAAATTGAATGAATGAGCAAAGTAAACAGAAACAGACTGATAGATATAGAGGAAAAACTGATGGTTGCTAGTTGGGAGGGGGTTGGGGATGAGGGAGAAGGGGAAGGGATTAGACAGCATAAATAGGTAACTACAATATTGCCACAGGGATATGAAAGACAGTTTGGGAAATATAATTAATAATGTTGTAAATATTTTGTGGGGTATCAGATGGTCACATGTCTTATTAGGGAGACCACTTCATGGATGTAGTAGAGGTTTAATCACTGCACTGTACACCTGAAGCTGATGTTGTATAATATTGTATGCCAACGATAACTGAACATATATATAGTCATGGGATGTGGAGTACAGTGTGGAAGAGAGTCAAGGGAATTGTAATAGATATGTATGACATGGGGGAGAGTGGGGTGGCAAATTGGGGGAGGGAAGTTTTCACTTTAGGGGATAAAATGTATAACTATTGCACTGCGTTGTACACCTGAAACTAATTTTTTTTAAATGTATATTTCACAATAAAAGAATTTTTTTTAAAAAAAAAACAAACTAGCCATTGTGCCTGGACAGACAAAAATATTTTGTTCTAAATTTATTTCATGTCAGCCTGGAGAAAATGTTATGAGAAACTGTGGTACAGTCATGAGAGCAGTTCACTAATATTCTGACTTTCTCTCATTTTGGGGACATGGTATGACTGCATTTTCCTGACTACTTGAAGTTAGGTGTAGCCGTGTGACTTGCTTTGGCCAAGAAAACATGAGAAGTGACATATGTTACTTGTATACAGAAGTTTTAAGAGCTAGTGCAGGCTTTGCCTCTACTTTTCTTCACCCTTTGCCATGTCACTGCTCTAGATGGGGTCAGCTTCTCAGCCTGGGTTCCAGCCTGGGTTCCAAAGCAGTATAAAGCCCCCAAAGCTGCCCCGTGATGGGTATATACTGTGAGTGAGGAATAAACCTTTGTGGGATTAAGCCCCTGAAACTTAAGGGTTCCTGTTGAATGAGCATGAGCTAGCCTTTCTTAATTAATACAAAGGCACTAAAGCATTTCTACATGTCTATAGAATGTTTGGCCTAACCTACCAAACGTGAAACTGAAGATCCAGATTATGTACTCAGAAATATTTTCTCAGTGACTAAATCGCAGAATGTGGAGCCCAGTAAAGCTATAGAATTGTCTTTTCAGGCAGTGTTTGAGAATAGAATTGTGTCTAGTCTGGTTTAGGTTTTCAAGCTGCTTAATGATAAGGCAGTATATTCTGTGACCACTCGAGCTTCCTTCCAGCCTTCTGGTTTCATACTCTTTAGTACGACGCCATGGCTGGCGAGAAATGGGTTACAGAGAAGAAACAATATGGTTCATATTTTAGGCAAGTCAGCAGTTTCTATAGAATATGCTCATGATTGTAAGATTTACAGGGACTCTTCAATGCTCTTCAGGCAAAACTGAATTGTAACAGCCCTTGATATGAATCACTAGAAAAAAAATTAGACCCCAGCAGTGCCTATAATGTACAGAAAGTAAACTAATCACTTTATCTTTTATTCAAAACCATGTATTAATCATTAATGAAGTCATTAGACTAGACCCCACTGATACAAAGATAAATAGGAGATGGCCCCTGTCCTCCAGGGGCTTACAGAGGCAGAGTTGTCATCTATAAAACTAAGTATATGACAATGCATTAAGTGCTATAGTTGAGGGATAAATAAAGCTTTAAGTGATCACAGAGGGATAAGAAAATAAGGAACAAAGTAAATCAGAGAAAGTTTCCAGGGAGGAAGAAAATCCAGGTCACTAATTATTGCTGAAATTTTATATATGTACATACATATACATATACATAGAGAGAAAAAGAGATACATGAATACATATGTGTGTATATACATGCATACACATATTGGGTTGTCAGAAAAGTTATGACACATTTTTGTAACAAAAAAACAGAAAAAATACATCATGACTTTTCTGACAACCCAATATATTCAGATTTTAGCAAATTTAAATGCATAATTTATGCCTGCATCTAAAATAAATATGAAAATAAATTGAATATTTTAGAACAAAAATAGCAAATTTAGGTTTATCAATTTTCAAAAGCCACTTTAAATATAATGACCTTTATCTTTGACAATTCAAAGAGAATTGCAAGATCATAAAAAGCCTGAGTTGTTACCTATGGCAAGTTACCTTAACCTCTGAACTTCAATTTCTGATCTGTGAATTGGAGATTACATCTATCCTGACTGTTCTGAGCATTAGAAGTAAAATACAAAAACACCTGGTATGCACCTTGCAAATCATTTACCTTCAATAAATAGTAGGTGTTATGGTTATAGTTGTACGTGTTGTCATTAGAATTAGACAGCTAAACTGAACCAGCTCTGACCCTAAAGCATGCTGTGGAAGTTATGCTTTTAAACTAAGCCTTGTTAAGACTTCGTTATGTATTGTCTTTTTCTTATAAAAGTATACTATAAACTTTACCCCTCTCGAAAAAAATATTCAGCGTCTGGGCTTTTTTATTATTTGAATTCGAAATCAACAGGAGTTTATACATTTTAAGGAAATGAAAAGAAGAGAAGCAGAAACATGATAAAGTGGAAAATGTATAAGGAAATGAGGGCTTCTAAGACATCTGGCAACCCCAGTCATCGCATCAAAATATTCATTGAGCTAGGTTACTGCTGGAGGCTTCTCCCAGGCATAATATCACAATCATCTTTGGCATTCCTTTTCCAATCTGCCAGCAAGGCAAACTACTCCACAGCTAAATAAAGGCCTGGAGTGGTTATTATTTTACATTGGGTTACACAAATTATTCAAAAACAGTGCCCATGTTTTCTAAATATCTGTGCAATACTTTAAACAGTAGGTATATAATATAATAAGGAGAGACCAGAGCCAATATAATCTCCTCTAACAAGCTTTTATATGCACTTTTCTTTTTTGGTAAAATAAAATGAGAATATAGTCAAGAGATAAGAATAATATCTCCAGGGCTGGCCGAGTGGCGCGGTGGTTAAGCGCTGGTTTGGGAAACCAGCGGTCCCGGTTCGGGTCCCACATATAAGGGCCAGTGAAACTGCCCTCAAAAAAAAAAAAAAAAAGAATAATATCTCCTTAGTCTATTGCTGCAGCTTATTAGGAAGTGAAGATTTAGCAATTAGACAGCTAATGTTATACATAAAATTATATATGAACCTAGATACTCAAAGCTACATTACAAAGAAATGTTTGGAGAAAATTTTCCATGGGACGCTCATGATTCTACACATCTTGCAAGCAGAGGCACTGACAGCTTTTGTTCTAGACTACCTTTTCAAGGATGTTTGGATAGCAAACAGCCTTGAAAAATAAGTATAGGACCTCCCTTGGGAGCAGAAGGAAGATTTATTTGCTGCCCAGTATAATAATGTCTCCAGGATAAAGATTGGGCAGTTTTGTTTGCAGCCCTTTATGAGAGATTGAAGTTCTGTAAGCTCAGAGTTCCATAGTTGTGATGCACCCCCACTATATGATCACCATCCCCCTTGACCATTCCACATTGTACCCCTGGGACTTAGGGAGTAAGAGAACCAACATGAAAATGGAGTGTATGTTGCTTGTTGTACCACGAGCCATAGTTTTCTGCTCTGTCCCAGGAGTCTCATGTCTTTGGTCAGTATCCATGAAACTGTGGCAGGCAACCTTGCTGACTTGCAAGTAAGGTAACATCTCAGACCCTTCACGGTTCTTGACAAAGATAGCTTAAAAGTTAAATACTTTGTGAACCATAAGTACACTTTAGAAGAATGATGCCTTTCAACCAAATATGTACTGAGAATCTAGCATGTAATAAGGCACAGTGCCTTAATTCTCAAGTTCTAAATTCTATTCATATCAATGTGGGAGTTGAGTGAAAATGCAAACATTAGCCTCTTTTGAAGCAAGGCCCAGTTGGAACCCCTTACAATGTCCTGGCCTCACTTTTCCTTGATGTATGGTACAGGCAGCATAAGCCTGGATTTGGCTGGCCTCCAGTTTACCTTTCAGCAGAAGTCAAGTTTTTAAGACTTCGTGAGAGTTAAGCAACAAGAAAGTTCCACTGAAATGTGATTGCAGTGCAATGGGTTCAAAGTGGCAAAAATCTAATGTGTGTCTTTGCCAAATTTATAAATTCCAACATGCCATGGATCTTCAAATGTCAAATCTATGAATGCCTGAAGTCTAAATTCACAGTGACAGACTTGAACTCTACCCTACAGGATTGGAGGGGAGAGGTGCTATTACCCACTGCTCAAATTTCACATCCCTCCCTCATCAAGTATTAACCCTACTATTATTACATCCAATCCTACTAAGCTCATCTAAGAACATGTACTTTTTAAAAAAAGAAAACTGTCCTGAACTTCAAGTTCACTAAAAAGGGACTATATAATTTATCATTTAATCAGGGACACTTCAGAGGAGTGAAAAGGAGCACTATTGTTATGATAGGCAGGAAGAATAAGACTGCGGGGAGAGGGGGGGGAAGCAGGGAGGAAGGAAGGAGGAGGTGAGGGGAGACAAAGGAGGGAGGAGATGAGAGCATCCTTAAGAAAAAATGCAGAACTAGATTTCAGTGGCTGAGTACAGACCCAGGACACCATCTTGACCCTCAAGGTGAACTCTAGCTAATTATAATAGATCATAATATTATTAGCATTATGGGCAGGGAAAATCGCCACCTTCTGGGTCGCCATGACACTTTCAACAGAGCCAAATAAGGATAAAAATCTCTTCTTCCAATGGGAAGTGTTCAGTAAAGACCCACCTAGGAATGCCTATAATGTCACTCCTAAGTCTTCAATATTTCACACCCTCATTTTCAGTACAATAAATTCCCAAACCCCATTTTTCTTCAGGGAAGTTCCTCTTCTCTGAGCCTGCCTGCAGTCCCTTCTTGAGTGTAGTGTCCTCCTTTTAATAAATCTGCTGTCTGCTTGGCTTATGTGGTGTGTCTGAATTCTTTCCTCCGACAAACACCAACAACCCATTCCTCAGCAACACTATTAATAATTATTTTGAGGCAACAGACATAAACTAGGACTGACCTAGACAAACAAAGACATATAACCAGGCTGAAAATACCACCTACATCCCAAGAAGCTCAAAGAATCAATCCTTTAACAAAGCCATTCAGAGAGTTTGGGAGAAAATACTTTTGTATTCACCAGTAATTGATACGCTTCTTTCACTTTCAGGTTGGTTATAAACTTATAATTAGAGCAAAGCTAACCAAAATCCAACACATACAAACAAGGTAGCTTTGCAAGCAATTTTTAAAAGTATTTTCAGGGACTGGCTCAGCATACATTTACTTCTCACATTGAGTTATTTTATTTTGACAGGACTTGCTAGATTTCACTGTGTCATCCCTGCAGGGGGCAGAAACCACAACTAGCATCAAGAGGACTTGTACTGTTAATTCCCTAAATACTACATTCTTAATTAATCTCAGTGAATAGGGTTCCTAACGCAAAATTTTCTGATGCCATCCATTGCTTTAAGGTGTTTCATATAATCTATATGAAATGTCAGAAGATAGACTTTAATCATCATGTGATAGAGGATTTGGACTAACAAGCAATGAAATCTGATTGATTTAAAGTCTGTGGTAGCAAGATCAACAGAAGCCTGTTAGAGAACTTGAATTTTATTTTCCCAGAAGTTGTTTTCTCTTCCTAAGGAGCAATTGCAATGAAATGAAGACAGATATGAAATTTCATTAGAAAATGACTGTAATGGACAATGAGTATGCAAAACAACTCTGGCTATTTCTCTTCAAGGCACACTTCCAGAGAGATTTTGTTTCCTATTTTTTTCAGCATTGTGGGTAGTCGCTAAGGAATTCATGTTGGCATTGCCATTTGAACATTCTGAGGGAAAGGATTTGTACTGTGTATAACCAAGATTTAACAATCCAAACGTTGCTGATTGTTCTCTTTTTTTTTTGTTGTTCTTTTTCATGTTGCATATCATTAAACTATATATGAACTTTAGATTGAAACATGCAACAGCAGATAAAATGCCTATATCCTTTCCTCATCAGATAGATTGCAGCCAGAAAAGAATTCCAGGTTTTTGGCATTCTTCCTGACATCTTCAATTCTAAATATTGATTCACCCCAAGGAATAGAAAGTAGGAATTTATTTTTCTGCAGAAAACCTTAATGTCTTTGAGGTTACACATTTGTGATAAAACCTGTTTATTGCCCTTTAATATCCATTATTCCTTCTTACTATTAGTATTATTATTCCTCAGATATTTAGGTGGGCACGTTGCTTCCAAGCTGTTCCCCAGCCCCCCTACAGCTATGTGTAGGTTCTATATTTCCCAGTATCCTTTGCAGCCAGTAGGATGACCTAAAGTGATGAGAGCCACTTAAGCCGCTTCTTTCTTTTCCCTTTTTGAAGGTTGGAACCCAGATGTGTTGGTGGGAAGGTTGGAACATGCAGCCAAGGTTAACACACTAGATCATGGAGAGTAAGTTAGAAGGTGCATTAGGTCCCTGAGCTGTCTTGTGGAGTAGAGCACCCCATACACACACTTTGGACTGCCTTCTAACTCAGACTTTTTTGTCAGAGAAAAATTTCCTATTTTGTTTAAGCCATTTTTATTTTGATCTCTCTTAAAGTAGACAGATAGAATCCTAAACAAGGAAATATTACAAACTAATTCATTTTAGAGCTGTCTTGCTTATTATTTGAGATCACATAAAAAGTTGGCATATGGCTGATAAATGCCTCTGTTAAAACATATAATCTAGGGTCGGCCGAGTGGCGCATTGGTTAAGCTCTGGCTTGGGAAGCCAGCGGCCCTAGTTCGGATCCCACATATGAGGGCCAGTGACACTGCCCTCAAAAAAACAAAAAACAAAAAAAAACCCAAAAAACAAAAAAAGCTCCATATAATCTAGTCCAGAGATCCATTAGAAAACAAATTTTTAAGCTCAGTTGCTAATTATATTTCCTTGAAGCTCAAATGCAGTTACTTTAGAAGAAGATGTGATTTTTTTTCCCCCAAGGAACCACCTTAAATTAAGTTTTGGGTCTCCTAACTTTGCTTTTATCTCTTTACTTTTAATGTCACATAATAAAAATGAAATTCTGTTGTCGCATTCCTGCATGACAGAGCAGGTGGGAGTGGAGAAGGGATGGCGAAAGGTTAAGTAAAAGAGAGAAAGACACAAAATAGGAGAGAAAACAGTTTGTGGCCAGGGGACTTCAGCCTCGTGGACTGGAGCCCCGAATCAGGACTGACCATCCCTTTTATTATCTTACACCTAAGCAAGGGTCAATGTGGCTTCCAAGGTCTGTGAGTCTCACACCCAAGAATTCCTCCAGGCCTAATTTCCCAAGTATTATCATATCAATAGGTCATTTCACAGGCAGGCTGCCAGAACGTGAAGCAAGGGGTTTATGCCCCTTTTCTTCTCTCCCCAATTTCTCCCATAGCACTCACTTGCACCCACGGGTACCCACGGGCACCCACGTGACCGCATCTGGCTTGGGTTGTCCCTCTCGTGGGATCTTACCCATCTCTGACTGACCGGCCATCCTTTGGTGCCAAGTGGGGATATGTACCGTAAGCCTAATATTGAAGTTATGATCTGTCTTTATGGAGAGGTGCATGGAGGCAGACAGGCAGGTTATAATGTGACATTCTGTTACTAACAGAATAGTTTAGCAATCATACAAGGTATCTGTCAACTATAAACACTGGCAAAATGGCAGTATGTCTACCTGCTGGGAATTTTACTCCTTTCACATCAAGGACTTACAGTGTTATGCCATCATTGTTTTAGTCTTCATCATTAAGTGGATGTTGACTATACCATCATCAGTGAGGTATGAATAAAGCTTGTAACCCTAGACTGGTAAGACTCACTTTGTAAGTATTGACTTCCTTTTGGGTTTTTTTTCCTCTTATATCGGTCCCTGGGAATGAGATAAGTAAGAAATTTCACAAGAAGCCCTACAGAAAAAACTCTAAATCTGAGTCATTATGTAACATTGTTATATTTCCTGAGGTTTTCCTTTTGTTCATTTATCCATACATCCATTTACTATTCATTCAACAAACCGTTGTTGAGCAATGTGCTGGGTCCAGGAGATATAACAATGAATAAGACAGCTTTTCTCCCAACAATGCTAACAGGCTCTTGGAGAAATAGATAAAGAAAACGTGAGTAAATGAAAATTTCAATCACCAGAATTTCTTTGTGGAGGTACTGGCTTGTTGGAAGAAACACATGACTATGCCACTTTAGGGGACGGACATGATCCCAAATTTTATGCTCCAATTTTTTAAAAATGTTGGTTATAAAGAATGCATGTCCGGGGCCAGCTGAGTGGCTCCTTGGTTAAGAGTTGGCTTGGGGAGCGAGCTCTGAGCAGCAGGGCCTTCGGTTCGGATCCCACATGGGCCAGTGACATTGCGCCCTCTATAGCTAAGATGGTGAACAACAGCTCAACCTGGAGCTGGGCTGCTGTGAGTTGCCGGTGATGGCGTAGGCTGCAGTGGGGCTGCTGTAAGCTACAGTGAGTGGGCAGCAGCCAGCGTGAGCAACTGGCAGCCAATGTGAGCTGTCATGAGCCACCGTGAGTGGCCATCCAATGGCCAGTGATCAACTGCCTCAGCCAGGAAGAGAGCAATGATCATAATACCAACACGGGCCAGTGAAGCAACATCCTCCACAACTAGACTGAAAAAGAAAAGGACACCAACTTGTCTGTTCCCCTTCCCCGATTCCCCAACACTGTTCACTCCCCCAACTCCCCAATAAAATCTTAAAAAAAGAATGCTTGTCCTGCTGAGGTGTGTGGAACTGAAGCAGAGCTGATTTCTTATGCAAAACAGAGAGAACAAGCAAAAAGGAGGTGGCATTTCATTTTATCAGATCGCTTTAACAGGCTTTTTCTTGTTATAGTAAGAAGTTCAATAGTTACTTAGAAGGAAGTAGTGCGATGAGATCAAGAAGCCCTCAGTAGGTTGTACCAAAGTTGTGAAGAATCCATTATGTTATATTCAGCAGTTTGGAACTTATCCTAGAATGACAAGATTGAAAGATTTTAAGAAGAGGTATAAGAATCAGATGTGTATTTATAATGGTCATTCTAGCAGCACTGTAATGGAGGCTATTGCCATAGATAAGTAATAAACAATGGTGCCATGTCCTAAGGCAATGTCTTCCTGATAAGAAAGGATGCACCCAAAAGATATTTCTAAGGGCCTGCCGAGTGGCGCAGTGGGTAAGCTCTGGCTTAGGAAGCCAGCAGCCCTGGTTCGGGTCCCATATATGAGGGCCAGTGACACTGCCCTCATTAAAAAAAAAGAAAAAAAAAAGAAAAAAAAAAGACATTTCTAGACCTGGTTAGTTGGATATGGGAAATGATAAATAACTTGGGATCTAAGAAATTCTCAGGATTCTTGCATGGAAAACTTGGGTGTTGATTTGAAGGCTGCAGAAACAAGAAAGAGTGTTTGTTTTCTTTACTTTTCCTTCTTCTAACCATGGGAGATATTTGAACACTATTTTATAAGCTAAAAAATAGGAGCCAGTGGAGAAAGGGGTTAAAAACATCAAGTAATTACTTAATATCCCAAAGGATGCAAGAAGGATGTTTGTGAAGGATAACACTTGGAACACAGTAAGAGCCAATAAAAGTTTTTTCTTGGAATAAAAATTATTTTCCTCTCAATTTTTCAAATTTCTAAATTAGTAAGGCTTTACTCTTTTATTTTACATATTACATTACATGTACTAAGATAAATTTCAGTCTCATTTTAGCGGCCTGATTTTGAGATGCACAGTTATAATAAAAACAGTAACTACCAAAAAAAATAGTTAACTATCATTTAACAGTCATTTAGTATGTGCTTTAGAGAGCATCTCACCTCGTACAAAATTTCATGGAAGTAAATGTTCTTTATAAATAAAAAACCTGAGACTTAGAAATGTGGGGGGAGGGGGGGAAGCACCCATGTCAGTAAGTTGTGGAGCCAGGTTTTAAAGCCAGATCTTAGGTCTGTAAAAATCTATGTTCTTAACCAAATGGCTCAGTTGGTTAAGGCTCACTCAAGAGTGTGAGCTCTGAGCAACAGGATCGTGGGTTCGATTCCTGGCCTGAGCTGAGCTGCCGCTGAGCTGCCAACAGGTTGCAGGATGGCTCATCTAAAAATAATAAAATAAAATAAAAAAATCTATGTTCTACATAGGGAAGAGGGTCAATGGAATTGTAATAGATATATACGATGTCAGAGGGGTAGTAGGTTGGGGAAGAGAGGTTATCACTTTGTAAGGGGCGTAAATGTCTAACTATTACATTGTTTTATATAACTGAAACTAATAAAAATTTAAAAATCTGTGTTCTAAATCACCATGGTCTATTGCCTCCCATATAATTTGTAACTACAGACCTTTCCCTGAAACTCTTCTATAAAAATTTTAGAGTAAAATAATTTAGGTATTGGTACAAGGAAAAAGACAATCCAATATTATAATTAAAGCCAAATTGATTTGTTTATTCCTCAAAGTCCAGATGAGTTTCAATCTTATGTGCCACAGAATATTTAGGAAAGCCAATTTCACTTGCTATAAGTCTAAAATACAAATAATACTGGACATATAATTGGGTACTATTATTGCTACCAATATTAATAAATTTTGTTGGCCTTTTACAGATTATTTCTATCATAATTACAATTTAAGTTTCAAGTTTAAAAAGGTAAAAAGAAACATTTTATAAGCTTTATAAATTTGTGATGTTGGAAGTCATTTATATATTAGACTTGGAATTGCTATGTTTTATTTGCAGAATTTTTGAAATGATTTTAAAAGTTGTAGGTGTCATGGATATATTTCAGAAATGAGGATACACTTCCAACCATAAAATAAAAATGTGAATTTTCAATGAATGAAAAAAATGTTTTCATGTTAAACTTTGCAAAAATGCAGTATGAATTTTTCTTAACAGCAGGACCTTATAAACGACTCATAATGATGTTGTAAAATACAGAGAAGGATAATGGTTTTCCAAATCGTCTCTTATCATCAGATCCTTAATTATCACTGGGCATCAAAATCCTGAAATTCCAATCCCAGGGAAAGACAGCATCTGGGTTAGAGTTCCCAGGTTAGCTATACACACACCCAGCCCCTATGAGAATAAGATTCACAGGAAATTTCCCTGGCATTCACCTTTCATAAGCAAGAGAGGAAAACACAAGCTGGTTCAAATCATGTCAATTAAAATTCTCTACAGAAAAACGCTTCATTTCAGTTTGAGAGGCCTCTGCTTCAGAGGAAGAATTCAAAGTCCTCTGCCCCTATTGGTTTTCTTCCCCTTAAATTTTTAATTCTTGCCTTTTCCCAACCGATTGGTTCCTCTCTTGGCAGGGGCAGAGGTCACAGCAGAAGCTGTCAATAACATCCACTAGCAGCCTGACCTCGGAGGTACAATGTGCCCCTCACTTTAGAGACCCAGAAAGCAGGTCAGTCCTGACACCAGCCTCTTCTAGAGCTGCTATACTCTAGCTTTTAGTCTATCTCCTGGCAGAGGTCAGCTCTAAGGAAACAGGGCAACCAAGGAGAACTGAAAATAAAGAGAGAAAGAACTTTCAAAGTAGGTGAGGGCTTACATTTTACCCAGTATCTTTATGGGAGCTAACTAGGGCTTGTTACTCACTGAGTTGGAACCCAAATGCTGTTGAAAGAAACAATATCCCACCTTCCTACTCCCACACTCCATGTCCCTCCTGGCACATAATTTCTTTGATTGTGTTTCCCCAAGCACTTCATTTTATAAATGGGCCAGAAATACAAGTGAAATAAAAGGGCAGTTGAGGAAGAGGAATAAATAAATACCACTGGAACAGGTAAAGCACTTTTAAAAGATTCTTATTAAAATATGGCTAACACACAATATTATATATAGTTTCAGGTGTAGACCATAGTTATTCAACATTTCTATATTTAAAGAAGTGATCACCATGATAAGTCCAGCAACCATCTGACACTGTGCCATGCTGTCACAATATTATTGACTATATTCCCCGTGCTGTACATTATATCCCCATGACTTATTTGTTTTATACCTGGAAATTTGGACCTCTTATTTCCTTTCATCTTCTCCCCCCTTTTTAAAATTTTCAATTACAGTTGACATTGAATATTATTTTATATTAATTTCTGATGTACAGCATAGTGGCTGGGCATTTATATAACTTAGAAAGTGATATCCCTGACTAGTACTACCCACCTGGCACTATGCATAGTTATTACCGTATTATTGACTGTATTCCCTGTGCTTTACTTTACATCCCCATGATTATTTTGTAACTACCAATTTGTATTTCTTAATCCCTTCACCTTGTTCACCCTGCCCCCCAAGTCCCTCCCATCTATCATCCCAACAAATCTAGCACCCATCGGACACCATACAGAGTTATTACAACATTATTAACTATATTCCTTATGCTATACCCTACATCACCATGATTACTGTGTAACAACCGATTTGTACTTCTTAGGCCCTTCCCCTTTCTCATCCACCCATCTGGCAACCATCAAAATGCTCTCTGTATCTACGGGTTTGTTTCTGTTGTGTTTGTTTCTTTTGTTCTTTATATTCCACATATAAGTTAAATCATCTATCTTTCGCTATTGGACATACTCCACGCAGCACAATACCCTCCAGGTCTATCCATGCCACCACAGATGGCAAGAACCCATTCCGTCCCATGGCTGAGCAATATTCCATTGTACATATGTTCCATCTCCTCTTTATCTATTCATCCATCAAAAGACACCCAGGCTGCCTCCACATCTTGGCCATTGTAAACAATGCTGTTGTGAACATGAGGATGCACATGTACCCTCAAAGTGGCGTTTTGGGTTTCTTTAGATAAATACTCAGAAGTAGGATTACTGGGTCCTTCTTCGTCTCTTGTCATAGCCTTTCAGGACTATTTTGTCTGGTATAAGTATTACTACCCCAGCTTTTTAATTTTCATTTCCATTGTCATGAAATATCTCTTTGTCTTCCCTTTACTGCAGTCTATGTGTGTCTTTTTATCTGAAGTGAGTCTCTTGTAGGCAGTATAAGTAAGAGTCTTGTTTTCTTATCCATTCAGCCACCCTATGTGTTTTAATTGGAGCATTTAATCCATCTGCATCAATAGTAATTGCTGAATAGATACATAGTTATTGCCATTTTAGAATTCATATTTTTTATTTTTTTCTTCTTCTGAAAGAAGTTCCTTTAACATTTTTTGTAATACTCCTTTGGTGGTGATGAACTCCTTTAGCTTTTCCTTGTCTGGGAAGCTCTTTATCTGTTCTCGGATTCTAAATGACAGCTTTGCTGGGTAGAGTATTCTTGGTTGTAGCTCTTTGCATTTCCTTACTTTGAATATTTCCTGCCAATCCCTTCTGGCCTGCAAAGTTTCTGTTGGGAAATCAGACGAGTCTAATGGCAACTCCCTTTATGTTTACTAACTGCTTTTCTCATCCTTGTTTTAAGATTCTCATTTTGTCTTTAACCTTTGGCCTTTTTATTATGATGTGTCTTGGTGTGAGCTTCTATGGGTTCATCTTATTTGGGACTCTCTGTACTTCCTGGGCTTGTATATCTATTTCCTTTGCCAAATTATGGAAGTTTTTCATCATTATTTCTTCAAATAGGTTTTAGATTTCTTGTTCTTTCTCTTCTCCTAATGGTACCCCTATGATGTGAATGTTGGTATGTTTGATGTTGTCCCAGAGGCCCCTTAATCTATCCTCTTTTTTTGGACTCTTTCTTCTTTTTGCTGTTCTGACTGGGTGGTTTATTTTACCTTATCTTCTAAATCATTGATTCAATCTTCTCCTTAATCTGTTGATTTCCTCTAATATATTCTTCATATCAGTTATTGTATTCTTTATTTCTGATTGGTTCCTTTCTATGTTTTCTGTCTCTATTTTTCTGTTTCCTGTCTCTTCATTGAAGTTCTTGCTGAGATCATTGAGCATCCTTATAACCAGTGTTTTGAACTCTGCATCTGGTAGATTGTCTTCATTTTGTTTCATTCTTTTACTGGAGTTTGGTTCTGCTCTTTTATTTGAAACATGTTTTGTTTTTGTTTTTTGTTTTTTTCTCTCCCCATTTTGGCTATCTCCCTGTGCTTGTTTTTATGTATTATTTAAGGTTGTTACACCTCCCAGCCCTAGTTGAGTGGCCTTATGTAGTAGGTGTCCTGTGGGGCTCAGTGGGACAGTCTCCCTTGTCACCAGCGCTGGGTGTTCCAGGAGTGTCCCTTGTTTGGGCCGAATGTGCCCTCCTGTTGTAGTTGAGCTTTGGTTGCTGTTTGCGCATAAATGGCAGGGATTCGCCCTTGGGCTGATTGGCTGTGAGAACTGGCTATGACTATAGTGAAGGAGCTGTGGTGCAGGAGCTGACCCTACAGAGCAGTAACCACTTTAGCAGGACTCTGGTGCCTGCCTAGCCTGCCCTTTGGGTGTGTCAATCTTGGAAGTGGCTGCATGATGCTCTGGCTTGGTTCAAAGCAAGGCTCTGGGTGTGCTGGTCCCCAGGCCCTCCTGGGAGGAACCCCACCTCGGTCCAAATTCAGATGCAGCCTGTACCCTGTCCAGGACCACCTGGCATAGCCACAAATCAACCTTGAGATGACCACCACCCATGCTGGGCTTGGAGATGCCTCAAAAGGCCCAGCTGTGAACTGAGACCGTATGTGGCTAGTGGAAGACTTAGAGCTACTTGGCAACAGGTACAGGAAATGCTAAAGCCAGATGCTGCATGTTGGGGTTTTGTGAACCTTTGAGAGATTTTAGGAAAGTCTGCAGCATGAGCCTGCTGTTTGTACTGCAAAGCCACTGTAAGTGGCTTGGGTGTGCCTGAAAGTTGGGTGGGGTGGGGTCTCAGAATTACCAAGGAAGGGTGAACAATCAGTGTTAACCAGGTTCATAGAGAGTCAGCCATGGCAGCTGCCTGCATCTGCACACCAGGAGCGGGGAGCACTCAACAAAGAAACAGTGGCTTCTGCCAGCTCCTCTCTCCAGGAGAAAGCTGCACTTCAGCCCTGACCCTGAAGGCAGGCAACTCTGATTCTTCCCCATCTGTCCCTGGCACCTTTCAAGCTGCTGCTGGAGTGCAGAGCAAGTGAGTCTGGTAGCAGTTAAGTCCATGCACAGGCCCTTTAAGAGGAGCACCTGGGACTGCAACCACCCTACTCTCACTCATCCACAATCTCCACTGGTTTTCACAACCAGAAATTATGGGGACTTCTCTGCCCAGCTCTGGAACCTTGGGGTCAGGAGCCGGTGTGAGGCTGGTACTGCTCACTCCTCAATAGAGGAGAACTCCACAGTTGAGATATCCACCCCCCCACCCTTGATTTTTAATGGTCACACTCGGGTGTGGGAACAGCCCATTCCATGTCTCTGTTCCTCCTACCAATCTCTATGTGGCTTCTTCTGTATGTCATTAGTTATAGGACTTCTGTTCAGCTAGATGTCAGGAGAATCTCAATGATGGTTGCTCTGTAGTTTAGTTGTAAGTTTTAGATGGTCATGATAGGAGGTAAGCACAGCATTTATAATACCTACTCTGTCATCTTGACCAGAGAGGTTCTTTTTTTTTTTTTTTTGAAGGCAGTGTCACAGGCCCTCATATGTGGGACCCAAACCAGCGCTTAACCACTGCGCCACTCGGCCAGCACTAGAGGGGTTTTTTTTTTTTAATGCATATTTTTAAAAGAGATTTGTTAAGATCATAGCCAAAGTGTTCATATAAGGAATTGTTCAAGAGAGAGCTTCTAGGCCCTATTACCAAAATGTGACATTCAGCAGAAAAAAAGTTAGACTTCTCACCTCAAAAGAGTATCCAAAGATTCTCTAGCATGCCAAGGCAAAAGAGCACTTAAACACACCATCCTTGACATCAATGTTGGCATTCTGATAACAGGCACTGGCAGTGGGATGCCCTCACCAAATGCAAACTAGATTATGGGCATTTGAGGGTCTCAGTGGGCATTAGGAAGGGACTAATTTGGGACAACTTGTGAGTACAGGTGCTAACTACCATAGTTTGATTAAAAGTAAATATGTAACCATATTTTGTGGTCATAAGCTAATAAAGTCTAGGATATCATTTTATACCTACAAGTACATTTACCTTCCAGTTCACATAACCAAAGCATCGTTTGACATATTAATGTTATTTAGTAATACTGAAAGTTAATTTTTTCTGGCTTTATTGTGGGCTTCAACTTTAAAATCTGCATAATTTAATTAAAATTCATGTCTTCCAAGATGGCTGACTTTCAGAGTTTTCTAAGGCAAGTGATGGTTAAGACCAAAATAATAGTAAGGCCATTTCTGCAAAAGTTTCAGCAAATGTCAAACTCAATTTAGGTGGCAAGGACTAAAAGCCAGAATCATTATGTAAGTACAGAACAGAAGCCTTCAACTGCCCAGTGAAGGATCAAGAACCACAGCCAAGGGCCATAACTGGCAGAGGCAAATGAGCAAAGGAAACAGAATTTGAGATTTGGGCCAGTCCAATCTAACTCCAGGATATACTATCTTATATTCAGATGATTGCTGAAAATACCAGGGGTGCCAAGAAAATTTATACACATGACTTGTATTCATCTTTTGTTATTGGTATATATTATTACAATTTTAATACAGGTTTTTCCATTCTTAAAATGTCTATACATTTTTGGCACTCTGTATACTTCATCAGGCACCTCTTGGGATGGCTTAAAACTTTTGCCTTTTACCTGAAGCTTTGTGTTTCCTAACCCTTTTGACTGAGGGATATATATACCCATGCCTAGTTTAATGATATGGCCTACTACATAATATAATTTAAAGGAACCTGGCTCACTGACCCAAAATATTAACCCCACTAAGGAATTACAACTAGTTAGTGATTATCTGCCAAGATCCTGGGTCCCAAGACGAGTAGGCACTGCTATTCTCTGAGACAATGAAACTTAATATGTACTGATTCTAGAGAATAGACCAGATTGCTATCTTTGTGTTGTGGGCATTAGGGCTGTGTCTGTGAACCAGGAGCCAATGGCTCCTGATTCTACTTATTAGTGGCAGATGTTCTCTATAAAAGGCCAAAGGCCACTCTTAGGCAAAACCAAATCAGTAATGAGACATACAACCAAATATCAAAGGTAAGAGCAGGGGATCAAGCCAAGGAGAGAAAGCAGCTGGCACAATTGGTTTTGGAGACCCAGCTCTGCAAGGAGGGCCTCTCACCGCTGAGAAAGCTAAATATCATCTGGCAACCAAAGAGAGACGTGCTAAAAGAGAAGTGAGTTTACAACAAATTTTTGCCTAGAGTTGATCCTGACATTATTTTTTTAAAGGAGGGGAGGGGGAAATCTTAGTTCCTAAATGACAATTATGGATTTTTTTAAATTAGAGTTTATTAGGGTGACAATTGTTAGTTAAGTTACATAGGTTTCAGGTATACAATTCTGTAATACATCATCTATATATCGCATTGTGTTTTCACCACCCACAGTCAGTTCTCCTTCCATCACCATACATTTGATCCCGTTTACCCTTTTACCCTCATCTACCACTCCCCTCCCCCCTCCCCTCTTGTAACCACTAAACTATTGTCTGTATCGATGAGTTTTTGTTTCTTCATTTGTTTGTCTTGTTCCTTTGTTATTTTCAGTTTTATGTACTACATATCAATGAAATCGTATGGTTCTCAACTTTTTCTGTCTGCTTTATTTTGCTCAGCATAATAATCTCAGGATCCATCCATGTTTTCGTAAATGGCACCCATTTCATCTTTTCTTATGGCAGAATAGTATTCAATTATGTATATATACCACAACTTTTTTATCCTTATGGATTTTTCAAGTGATATAATAAAATATGACACAGAGTAATAACTAGGTAAACCAAATGCACAAATATTCTTAAAATGTATCCAAACAGATTTGTAGGAATTAAAAATTAAGTCAAAGAAATTATCTGGGATCTATGGTAAAAGAAAAATTGCAACAGATCAGTTAAACAGTCAAGGAAAACTTTATTCAAGACTGTTGCAATAAAGGAGAGAGACTATTGCAATAGAGAAGAGAGATAGAACTCAGTCCCATTGAAACAAAAGGCAAGAGGATTTTTAAAGGCTGGGGTGAGCTAAAGCATATTAGGAGAGAGGTTGGTGAATGTGATTAGGCCATCTGCTTTTGCTATTTGGTGCTTATCAAAGTTAGTCATGTACCCTTCCACATACATTGAAAGACTGGGGCCCTGTCTTTCTCAATGATTGATTACATTTTAATGGGTGAGAAAAACATTTTGTGATTGTAGAAGATTTAAATCTCAAAGGGGCAGAGAAAGAATCTGCAATGGCAAATTTTCTAAAGTAAATACTCTTAGAAAAGGGAGGTCTAGTGTCAAAAAAAGGTTGTCTAATATTTAGTCAAGCTGAGGGGCACATTATAATCTTGGTCACTATTTTCAACCTTGGAATGAACATGCTGAAAACTATTTGCATCTGATTCAATAAAGATTCCCCCCTTTTACATGGTTCAGCCCCGTGATTCTATTTTTCAGGTTAATTGCTTCAATGAATGATTATTTTTTAGGCAAACAATAGTCACACTAAAACAAATGCTGTTATCCACTTTCAACTTAAATCCTCCTTGGGGACTTGGTACCATCCAAACACACAGTTAGTATTTAAATCCAAATTATTCTCCCACATAGATCAATCTTTCAAGAGAAGAAGATCCCAAGTTTAATTGAGCACACATGACTACAGGAAGATCTTTTCTGCAAAGGAGACTATATGTAGGAAGCTTTTGACTCAGCCTGCATCTCAACTTAAAATTTAGTAAATGCTTCACTTCTTCCATGTGTGTATCAGTCACCTGTCACTTAATGGGGCTAGAGAGCAGGAATGAAATATTTCTGACAACTGTTCTAACAAAAACGTAATGAAATTCTTCTGATGAATTCCATTTTAACAGGTCATGGCATAAGATTGATGGGTCTAGCAATTCATTTGATTACTGAAGCTTTGCAGGGGCAAATGAGGTCTGAGAAAACCAGCTGATAAAAAAGCACAGCAAAGGTCGAACAAATCAGAGAAATGATCAGCCTAATGAGCCGCAAAATTATTTATTTGCTTGTAAAAAAGAAATTAGCCATAATTCATCATACATAACCAATACCTGTCTTAGTTGATGGAGCACATGATTACTCAGACAAAAAGAATTAGTGTGAGAGTAGCCAGGTATGCAGCCCCTAGAGGGAATTATTGGATTTTTAATAATTTGAAAACCCTAGAGACATACTCAGAGCCAAAATAATTAGGAAACCATTGTTGATTGAATCCAATATCTTGTCTGATGGGGCTTCCAGCTTGTTAAGATGGTTACTACACAAACAGGGCATGGAAGCAGAGTCCTAGTTCATTTTTTTATTTGGCTTCCATTTCTTCATGCCCATCAGGATGTGCTGAAGCATACCTTGCTATTTCATCCTCCTGTTTTCTGGATACTCCACTTCTTTCCCCCTAAAATAAATTTTGACAATGATGGTTAAAGATCTGCTTATCTCTCTTGACCAGCTTTACTCTGATGGTATTTTTGGTGCATTTCTTGCCCCTGAATTGTTGGCAGTGAGGCTCTTGTTCTGTTTTTTATGTGCAGATCATCAATGTTCTATACACAGGAAATTAATATTGCATGTCCCATGTTCTACCCTTAGAACAAAGAGTATGTGTTCCTACTCCTTTATCCACTAATCAAATATGGTACAGATGTGAGATCCACCTTTATAAAGCCTGGTGAAGAGAGTTGCTTGTCATCTCTTCAATGTGATGCTTAGCCTATATTTCCATTCAACACCCTTTTGACAACTCAATTTGGCATTCTAAATCAGTATCTTTTTCTCATATAATTACAAATTAATGTAATCCTCCTAAACTAGTACAGGATGCATTGTGAATGACCAAAAACATAGTATTTACACTACAGAAGCAAGGAGACCTTTGATGTACATCATTAAAACAAACAAAAAAAATCTCAGTGGTATTTTTTTTTTTACTTTTCATTTTTTTTTTACTCACAGGAAGTTGTAAAATTAAAACTTAGAGTCATTTGTACCTTTAACCTAGTTCCCCCCAACAGTGACATCTTATTCAATTGTAGCATAATATCAAAACCAGGAAATCAATATTGGTAAAATATTGTTACCAGATGACTAACTAAACTACAGAATTTATTACATTTCATTTTCACCATTTTTATATGCACATGCTTACATGTGCATGTGTGTGTAGTTCTATGCAATTTTATCCCAGATATATATTTGTGAAACCACAACCACAATCAAGGTACAAATCAGTTCCATCACCACAAAGGAACTCCTTCATGCTGCCATTTATATTCGCACCACCCACCCACTTCATCCCTACCCTATCCCTCCCCTGGCAACCACTAATCTTTCTTCCATCTCTATATACTTCATTATTTCATGAAGGCTATATGCATGCAATCGAATAATATGTAACCTTTAGAGATCTTTTTTGCTAAGAATAATACTCATGAGATCCATTCAGGTTGCTGCATGTATCAGCAGTTTGTTCTTTTTATTGCTGAGTAGTATTCCAATGTGTGGATGGATTACCATTGAGTTTAACTATTCAAACATTGAAGGACATTTGGGTTGTTCCTAGTTTTTGCTACTACAATTAAAGCTACTATGTATACTCATTCATACGTTTTTGTGTGAACATAGGTTTTCATCTCCCTGAGATAAATGCCCAAGAGTGCATTTGCTGAATCATATGGTAAGTGCATTTTTAGCTTTATAAGAAATGGTCATATTATTTCCCAGAATGGCTGTACCATTCTACATTCCTACCATCGATATATGAGATCCAGTTTGTCCATACTATCACCAGCATTTGGAACTATTACTGTTTTTTACTGTAGTTGTTCTAATAGATGCTATCTCATTTTGGTCAGGCTAGATCTTTATACATTAAATTCTCATTAATAAATTACAGCCTTATACACTTTTTCCAGTATTCACCATTGCGATGCATTTTGTATGCATAAACCTTTAGTTTTCTCTTCTCTTTCCTACCTAAACTTCTCCCCCACAAAGATACATAATTTTACCAACAGACTACCTGTAAAACTGCCATTAATTTTGTTATCTTTAATCACATCTCAAAAATACTGTAAGACTAACTAAAGAAGTGGAATTAGCTTTAGGAATCAGGAAACAAAAATTAAGAGCCCAAAGACTCCATAAACCATAGATCATAAACTCCATAAAGCATAAAACAGACCTTATGGATATACTTTTTTTTTTTTTTGAGGGCAGTGTCACTGGCCCCCACATGTGGGACCCGAACCGGAGCTGCTGGCCTCCCAAGCCAGCACCCAATCACCGCACCACTCGGCTGGCCCTGGATATACTTTCTTAAATGAAAAATTAACAGGCTTTCAGGTAGGAACAGAATGCTTGTAGGGGCAGTTTGTTTTAGGCTAGCAGCCATGGATTCTATGTCCTATCAAGAAAGTGAGGGTCTGGCTGGCTGAGTGACTCAATTAGTTAAGAGTTGGTTTAGAGTGCAGGCTCTGAGCATCAGGGCCACTAGTTTGATTCCCACATGGGCCAGTGAACTCTGCGCCCTAACTGAGCTGTCACTGAGCTGCCAACAGGTGGCAGGATGGCTCAGCTGGTGTAATAACAAGATTGCCTGTTCAATAGTGGGCTACACCCACCCACAACTAAAAAGATTGAACTTGGCACCTTGAACTGAGCTGCTACCTGGATGGCTGAGTGGATAGGACATGCACTCTTAATAACAAGGCTGCTGGGTGCATCTCCCACATGGGACAGTGGCTACGCCCACCCACAACTACGTCTGAACTCAGCACCTTGAGCTGAGCTGCCGCCCGGATGGCTCAGAGGATGGAGACTGCACTCTTAGCAACAAGGCTGCCAGGTTCAACTCCCGCATGGGTTGGTGGGTACGCCCACCTACAACTAAGACTGAACTCAACACCTTGAGCTGGATGCCACGAGCTGCTGATGGGAAGCCAGATGGTGACTGGTGCCCTCCACAACGAAGACTGAAGAACAACAACTTGGCTGGTACCCTTCCCCAATTCCCCAACACTGTTCTCCTCCCCCAATTCCACAATAAAAATCTTTAAAAAAAAAGAAGAAAGAAGAAAGAAGAAAGAAGAAAGAAAGAAAGAAAGAAAGAAAGAAAGAAAGAAAGAAAGAAAGAAAGAAAGAAAGAAAGAAAGAAAGAAAGAAAGAAAGAAAGAAAGAAAGGAAGGAAGGAAGGAAGGAAGGAAGGAAGAAAGAGAGGGCCATTATGTTCTGGAAAATAGTTTGCAACTGAGAAATGGAATGATTTTATTTGTCCAGATGAGGGACAAATGAGGATATGAAATCCAGCTGTGGTAAAATCAAAACAAAGACAAAGATTTGATTCTTATGGCTCCTGAATAACCCAGGAAATCAAACACCTGCTGTGCTGTCAAAGGTATCTTTCTGGCTACAGCAGCTCCATAATGGGTACTTGAGCTCACACTATATGTCTTAAATGGAAAAGCTTCAGTACAATCTACACATTTATTTATAGTATCTTAACAATGTATCACCATGGTAACAAGGAGGTTGCAGAACAACTTTTTTTTAAAAATATGATAACATACTTAACGTCAGGAAAAGATATTCACAATTATTAATATACATAAAAAATCACATATGTAACAAAATATCAGAATCAAACTTTGTACAGAAAAACAATACTTAATGCATATGGACTCAAAATTTAGGTGTTTTCTGGTATAAAGTCAAATTCTGTACAGTTTTGTTATCTAATTTTGTTTATTTAAATTTATTAATTTAAATAGTGCAGATGCTGATTTCATTGTCTGGATTAAAAGGTGTCAAGAAGCTCAGAATGGATCACTATCCACAGTGTCTGCATCCCAGCGGACTCCCTAGTCAAAAATCAAGTATGACTGGTATCAAACAGAATCTCTAGTAATCATTACACTTATGATCAAGAATGTTCAAAAGGATGATGTAAATGTGGAATTTTTGGAAAAAGAGTTATCTGCTTTGGTGAAACTTCCTTCTGAAGAAGATTAAAATTTGAAACTGAGACTTCTTCATCCTATAATACCAGAAGAGAGCACATTTTAGGTACTTTCAATGAAGATTGAAATTAAAATGAAAAAGCCAGAGGTGGTAAGATGGGAAAAGCTTGAGGGGCAAGGAGATGTGCTAAGCCAAAACAGTTCATAGCAGATGTAAAGAACCTATATCCATCATCATCCCATTACACAAGAAATTGGGATAAATTGGTTGGAGAGATCAAAGATGAAGAAAAGAATGAGAAGTTGGAGGGAGATGAAGCTTTAAACATTATTTCAGCAGATCTGATGAAGTGAAACATGCCATGAACAAATCATTTATGGAGTCTGGTGGTACAGTTTTGAGTACCAACTGGTCCAATGTAGGTAAAAAGAAAGTTGAAATCAATCCTCCTGATGATATGGAATGGAAAAAGTACTAAGTAAATTAATTTTATATATATATATATATATATATATATATATATATATATATATAAATATATATATATATAATTTGTTTTTTAAATTTATTTCTTTGTTTTATTTTCATTATAGTTGACATAAAATATTATATTATTTTCAGGTGTACACCTTAGGGTATACATTTATATACCTTACAAAGTGACCACCAAGATAAATCTACTACCTACCTAGCACCATACATAGTTATTACAATATTATTGACTATATTCTCTATGCTATACTTTGCATCTCCATAATTAATTTTATAACTGGCAGTTTGTGCATTGTAATCCCTTATCTCATTTTTGCCCATCTGGCAACCATTAGTTTGTTCTATGAGTTTGTTTCTGTTTTCTTTTTTGTTTATGTTGCTTTTTAGATTCCACATATAAATGAAATCATATGGCATTGTCTTTCTCTGTCTGACTTGTATCACTTTGCATAATACCCTCTAGTTCCATCCTTGTTGGAAATGGCAAGATTTCATTATTTTTTATAGCTGAGTAATATTCCATTGTACATATGCACCATATCCTCTTTATCCATTTCTCTATTGGTGGACACCTAGGTTGCTTCCATATCTTGGCTATTATAAATAGTGCTGCAATGTATATAGGGGTGCATATATCTTTTCAAACATATATATAGAGAGAGGGTGCCAAAAAGGTATACACATTTTAGAAAGGAAAAAAACTGTATTAAAATTGTAATACAGCCCGGCCGAGTGGCGCGGTGGTTAAGCACTGGCTTGGGAAGCCAGCAGCCCCAGTTCGGTCCCACATATGAGGGCCAGTGACACTGCCCTCAAAAAAAAAAAAAAATTGTAATACAATAAATGATGCTAGCATTTATTTAACGCCATCTTTTGAGCAAACATCATATGACACATTGCTATTGTAATTCAATTCAACTTTGAAAAATAATACATAGATAACATCTCTTAAAATGTGTCACTTTGGTCAACATTGCTCAAGCAGTAGTTTGCCATAATCAGAAGTATCTGGGCAGTAGCTCCAGAAGTCAGGCCTCTGGGAAGCTGATCTCTCTCTAAGGATAGCATTAAAGCCCTCCTCGACTTCCGGTAAAATGGCGCAATAGACAGACGCTGTGCTAACTGCCTCCCAGGATCACACCAAAATTACAAGCAAATTTACAGCATTCAACCCTGGAGGTCCCCGGAACACTGGAGGAACAGAACCACTAAACGAAGAACTTAAAGAGGAGGACACTTCGGGTCTGGTAGGACGGGCGGAGACGAGAGAGGGCGAGCCCCGTGAGGGAAGCCCCAGCCGTGGGAAGCTTGTCTGATTGGGGGAGAGACCCTCCGGCCGCACCCCAAGCTCACCAGCCCAGAGCTCCTTTGCCAGGAAGAGGAGTTCTAAGATAGCTGGCAATAAATTAGTAAGGACTCTCTTTCCTCAGCTCGGTGAGGCTAAGAGCGGCTGGAGAATCAGTGGGGCCGGCGCCCAGGCTTGCTCGCCGGTGAGCACTTACCTGGTTCCTGGTGGAGGGAGTGGCTGTGTGAGCCGGGAGCCTGCGGGGACGGACTGAGCTGAGCACCTTTGGTGCAAAGGCTGGAGGTTTTTGGATTGTTGTTCCCGTGGTGCGGAGCTTGCACGCGAGTGGTGTAAGGAGGGCGCCATTTTGTCGGGCTTGGGCCCTCCCACGAAGGATCAGGTCCGAGACCTAATTGGTCTGGTGGAATTGGCGAAGTGCGTGTGTGCGTGCGTGCGCGCATGCGCGCCTGCGGCCTTGGATCCCCACCCTCCGCTCGGCTTGTGCTGTGTTGCCAGGGAAACGCCTAGTGGGAGTGATCCGACTCCAACAGGCTGCTCACTGAGACCCGGGAGTACGCAAGCCGCCTTGGGTCTCTGCTTTCCACACTGCACTTGCAGAGTTGCCAGGCTGGTGATTGGTTGTCGGGCTGCTCGGCCTGATCTGCGAGCGGCTGATTGGGACAGGCTGAGACTGGGAGTTCTCCTGGGAGTGTTGGGCCGTGAGCTGTGTGCCTGCGTGATCCAGCCAGGGCTCTCCTGGTGATCTATCTAATACATCAAAGCAATCCCAGAGCAACAGCCAGAATGGGGAAACAAAGAAACATGTCACAAGTAAAAGATCAGAAGAAACCTCCAGAAATGGAACCAAATGAAACAGAGGGAGCCAACCTTTCAGAGACACAGTTTAGATCACTGATGATAAGAATGTTTAAGGAACTTAGCGAGCACATAAAGCAGGATAGAGAAACCATAAAAAACAACCTGTTAGAACTAAAGAATACAATAACTGAAATGAAGAACACACTCGAAGGAATCACCAGTAGAGTAGATGAAGCAGAGGAGCGGATCAGCGATTTGGAAGATAAAATAGCAGAACTCACCCAGTTGGCACAGCAAAAAGACCAAAGAATAAAAAACAATGAAAATAGTTTAAGAGCCCTATGGGACAAGATGAAGCGCAACCACCTTCGAATCATAGGGATACCAGAAGGAGAAGAGAAGAAGCAAGGGGTTGAAAAGGTATTTGAAAAAATAATGACTGAAAACTTCCCTACACTGGTAAAGGAAATCAACATACATGCCCAGGAAGTGCAGAGGCTTCCAAACAAGCTGAACCCAAACAGGTCCACACCAAGACACATCATAGTTAAAATGGCAAACGTTAAAGACAGAGACAGAATCCTAGAGGCTGCAAGAGAAAGACAGCAGATTACATACAAAGGAACTCCTGTTAGACTAACAGCTGACTTGTCTACAGAAACTCTGCAGGCCAGAAGGGAGTGGCAGGCGATACTCAAAGTGACACAAAATAAAGGCCTACAACCAAGATTGCTCTATCCAGCACGGCTATCACTTAAAATTGAAGGAGAAATAAAGAGCTTCTCAGAAAAGAATAAGCTTAAGGAATTCATTACCACCAAGCCAGCATTGCAAGAAATGTTAAAAGGACTTTTTTAATCAAAAGAAAGGGGTAAACAAGCTAACCCAGAGAGACAATTTAAGAAGATTGATGTCATATCAAGCAGATATAAAGGAAAAACTGATGGTTGCTGATTGGGAGGGAGTGGGGAAGAGGGAAGAGGGAAGGTTTTGGACAGTGTATGTGGGACTACAATGTTGCCGCAGGGTTATGGGGGCAGTTCTGGGAATGTAATTGGTAATGTTGTGAAGAGACTATTATGTTGTGAGAAATAAGTCAGTCGGTGAAGGACAGGTACCATGTGATCTCACTTGTGTGTGGAGTCTGAAGAACTGAGTGAATGATCAAAGTAAACAGACTCATAGATGTAGAGGAAAAACTGAGGGTTGCTAGTTGGGAGGGGGGTGGGGATGGGGGAAGGGGAAGGGATTAGACAGCATAAATAGACAACTACAATATTGCCACAGGGATATGAAACACAGTTCGGGGAATATAATAATGTTGTAAAAATTTTGTGGCGTGTCAGATAGTCACATGTCTTGTTATGGAGACCACTTCATGGATGGAGTAGAGGCTTGATCACTGCACTGTACACCTGAAGCTGATGTTGTATAGTATTGTATGCCAACTGCAACTGAATATGTGGGTGGTCACGGGATGTGGAGTATGCTGTAGAGGCGAGTCAGGGGAGTTGTGATGGATATGTATGATATGGGGGGGAGTGGGGTGGCAAACTGGGGGAGGGGGTTTTCACTTTGGGGGGTAAAGAGTATAACTATTGCATTGTGTTGTACACCGAAAACTAATAAAATTAAATTAAAAAAAAAAAAAGAAGTATCTGGACACTGATGGTACCACTTTGAGCACCTCTTGTAATTGCAGAAGTCAAATGTGACTTGTATTCATCTTTTGTTATTGGTATATATTGAGTATTACAATTTTAATAGCTTTTTCCTTTCCTAAAATGTGTATACATTTTTGGCTCTCTATAGATAGATAGATAGATAGATAGATAGATAGATAGATAGATAGATAGATAGAGATAGAGATATAGATATATAGATATATCTACATCATATATAGATATAGATAGATATAGATATATAGATATAGATAGATATATATAAATAGAGAGAGAGACAGAGATTTTTTCTATATATCTATCTATATCTAGATAGATAGATAGATAGATAGATAGATATATGTATATATGATTTTTTAAAAGAAATACGAAGAAATGAGATTGCTGATTATATGGTAATTCTATTTTTAATTTCTTGGGGAACCTCAATACTACATACCCCGTGACAGGCTTTGGAAACTGCTAACACACCACCAGGCCACCTCCACAGATGAAACACCCAAAGGGCAGACTTGACAGGCACCAGAGCCCTGCTAAAGTGAATCCTCCTCTGTAGGGTTAGGCCTTGCACAACACCTCCTCCATTGTACTCATGACCAGTCATCACAACCAATCAGCCCACTGACATGCAAACAGCAAGCAAGGTTCAACTACAACATGAGAACACACACAACCCACACAAAGGACACACGTGGAACATCAGGCTCCAGTGACCAGGGAGACTGAACCATTGGGTCCCACAGGACACCTACTGCATAAGGCCACTTTACTAGAATTGGAAAACATAGCATCTCTACCTAATACAGAACCAAACTCAGGGAGGCAGGCAAAACGGGGGGATGAAGAAGCATGTCCTAAATAAAAGAACAGAACAAATTTCAGAAAGAGAACTAAGCAAAATGAAGACAAGCAATCAGTCAGATGCAGAGTTCAAAACATTGGTTATAAGGATGATCAATGATCTCAGGAAGAACTTCAACAAAGAGATAGAAAACATAAAAATTGAGATAGAAAATATAAAAAAAGAACCAGTCAGAAATGAAGAATACAATGAACTGAAATGAAGAATACATTAGAGGGAACCAAGAGTGGATTAAATGAACCAGAGGTTTAAATCAGAGGTTTAGAAGATTAAGTAGAAGAACACACCCAAACAGAACTGCAAAAAAAAAAAAGAATCCAAAATTTGAGAAGCATTTAAGATGACTCAGGGATAATATCAAGTGTACTAACATTTGTATCATTGGAGCACTAGAAGGAGAAGAAAGAAAGCAAGGACTTGAAAACCTATTTGAAGAAATGATGACAGAAAACTTCCCTATCCTGGTGAAGACAATAGACATAGAAGCCAAAGAAGCACAAACAGTCCCAAACAAGATGAACTCAAAGAGGTCCACACAAAGAAACATCATAATTAAAATCCAAAGGTTAAAGTCAAAGAAAGAATCTTAAAAGCAACAAGAGAAACTCAGTTATAGTAGTTACCTACAGGGATCCCCATAAGACTGTCAGCTGATTTCTCAACAGAAAGTTTGCAGGCCAGAAGGGATTAGCATGAAATATTTAATGTGATGAAAAGCAAGGACTTACTTGCTTGTCTACCAGCAAAAGTACTCAACACAGTAAGGCTATCATTTAAAATTGAAGGACAGATAAAGAACCTCCCAGACAAGAGAAAGGTAAAACAGTTCATCACCACCAAACCAGTATTACAAGGAATGTTACAAGGAACATTCTAGAGGAGAAAAAAAATAAAAAATATGAATAATAAAATATCAATAACTACATATCTATCAATAATTACTTTCGATGTAAATGGATTAAATGTACCAATCAAAAACCTAGGGTGAAAAAAAAAAAGAAATCTGTTTTTTTATTTTTGTATTTAAAAAAAAAAAAAAAACCTAGGGTGGCTGAATGGATAAGAAAACAAGACCTTGACATACGCTGCCTATCAGAAACTAACGTCAGATGAAAAGATACACACATTGAAAGTAAAGGAATGGCATAAGAATCTCAAGATCCATCCATGTTGTTGGAAACAGCAGTATTTCATCTTTTCTTATGGCAGAGTAGTATTTCATTGCATATATATACCACATCTTCTTTATCCAATCCTCTATTGAAGGACATTTTGGTTGTTTCCATGTCTTGGCCACTATTAATAATCGAGAACCATATGATTTCACTGATATGTGAGATATAAAACTGAAAGCAAGAAAGAAACAAGACAAACAAACAAACAAACAAACAAAAATTCATAGACTCAGACAAGAGTTTAGTGGTTACCAGAGGGTAAGAAGGGAGGAGTGGTAGAAGAGAGTAAAGAGAGTCAAATGTACAGTGATGGAAGGAGAACTGACTCTGGATGGTGAGCACACAATGTGATACACAGATGATGTATTATGGAAATGTACACTTGAAATCTATGTAATTTTAATAACCATTGCCACCCCAATAAATTTAGTAAAATAAAAAAAAATAAAAAAGAAGAAAAAAAAGGAAAAAATAAAAAAATAATAAAGTGATGGAAAAAGATATTTCATAAAATAAAAAGAAAAACAAAAGCTGGGTTAGCAATACCTATACTAGACAAAAATAAATTTAAGACAAAGGCTATAACAGAGACAAAGAAGGACCCAGCATTCCACTTCTTGGTATTTATCCAAAGAAACACAAAACACTACTTCAAAAAGGTATATACATCCATATGCTCATTGCAGCATTATTTGCAATAAGCCATGATAGGGAGGCAATCTGGGTATCCATCAGTGGTTGCATGGATAAAGAAGAGGTGGTACATGTATACAATGGAATATTACTCAGACATAAAAAAGAATGAAATTTTGGCATCCGTGACACCATGGATGAACCTAGAGGGTATTATGCTGAGTAGAGTAAGCCAGACAGAGGTATACAGAGAACATTTTGATGGTTCCAGGTGAAAGGGAGATTGAGGGGGTGGGTGAAAAAGGGGACAGAATTAAGGAGTGCAAATTGGTAGTCACAAAATAATCATGGGGATGTAAAGTATAGCATAAGAAATATAGATAGTAATATTGTAATAAGCTATGTATGATGTAAGATGAGTATTAGATTTATCAGGGTGATCACTTCGTAAGTTATATAAATATCTAATCACTATGTTTCACACCTAAAACTAATATAATATTGCATGTCAACTATAGTTAAAAAATAAATAATGTAAAAATGTTAATAAAGAGATAGTTCCTTCAAAAAAATATATTGCTAAGACTGATGTCAAAGATTTTATTGCCTATATTTTCTTCTAAGAATTTTATGGTTTCAGGTGTTACATTTAAGTCTTTAATCCATTTTGAGTTTATTTTTGTATATGGTTCAAGAAAGTGGTTTAGTTTCATTTTTTTTTTTTTGGAATGTATCTATTCAGTTTTCCCAGCACCATTTATTGAAGAGACTGTATTTTCCCCATTGTATATTCTTTCCTCCTTTGCTGTAGATTAATTGAACATATAAGTGAATGTTTATTTCTGGGCTCTCTATTCTGTTCCATTGATTTACATGTCTGTTTTTGTGCCAGTGCCATATTGTTTTGATTACTATACCTTTGTAGTATAATTTGAAATCAGGAAGCATGATACCTCCACCTTTGTTCTTCTTTCTTAAGATAGCGTTGGATTTTCAGGATGTTTTGTGGCTTTTTTAGGATTATTTGTTCCAGTTGTGTGAAAAATGCCATTAGTATTTTGATACAGATTGCATTGAATCTGTAGATTGATTTACATTATGGACATCTGAATGATATTAATTCTTTGAATCCATTAGCATGTTATAGCTTTCCATTTATTTGTGTCTTCTCAATCTTCAGTCTTCTTTCATCAATGTCTTATAGTTTTCATAGTATAGTTCTTTTCCTCCTTGATTAAATCTTTTCCTAGGTATTTTATTCTTTTTGATTCAAGTGTAAATGGAACTATTTTCTTAATTTCTCTTTCTGATAGTTATTAGTGAATATAGATATACCGGACTTCAGAATATTATTTCCGTATCCTGCAACTTTACTGAATTCATTTATTAGTTCTAACAGTTTTTGGTAAAATCTTTAGGGTTTTCTACAGAACAAATTTTAATTATAAAAATAATCTAAAATACAAGAGCTGTCATCCATTTTCCATATTATATATGAATACTTTTATAATATTCAAAACTGCAGACAAATCCATATAGCATACAGTAAAAATATTCTTTATAAATATGTGGTGAAATTCCTGAAAGTTTTATCATTCAGGGAAAAGGCAAGGAGCAGAGAAGGCATATGCGAGTGTGAGCTCATTCACGTGGTTTTAGTCAGAGAAATAATGAACTTTGTTATGCTGCACTCCACTCTAGCAGAACTAAAAAGTAAAAAAAAGTCTATCTCTTGTTGGAGAGGTTGTGGAGAAAAAGGAACCCTCATATACTGTTGGTGGGAATGCAGATTGGTGCAGCCCCTATGGAAAGCAGTGTGGAAGTTCCTCAAAAAATTAAGAATAGAATTACCATATGACCCAGTAATCCCTCTCCTGGGTATACACCCAAAAAATCTGAAAACATTTATCCATAAAGATATATGTGCTCTGATGTTCATTGCAGCTTTATTTAGGGTAGCCAAGACATGGAAACAACCGAAGTATCCCTCAGTAGATAATTGGATAAAGAAGATGTGGTACATATACACAATAAAATAAGAAAAGATGAAATAGTGCCATATGAGACAACATGGATGGATCTTGAGATTATTATGTTAAGCGAAATAAATCAGACAGAAAAGGTTGAGAACCATATGATTTCACTGATATGTGAAATATAAAATTGAAAGCAACAAAGGAACAAGAAAAACAAAGAAACAAAAACTCATAGACACAGACAATAATTTAGTGGTTACCAGAGGATAAGGGGGTATGGGAGTGGTAGATGAGAGTAAAAGGGATCCAAATATATGGTGATAGAAGGAGAACTGACTCTGGATGGTGAACACACAATGTGATATATAGATGATATATTACAGAATTGTACACTTGAAACCTATGTAACTTTACTAACCATTGTCACCCCAATAAACTTTAATTTAAAATTTAAAAAAGACCATCTCAGGAGAAGGTGATAAGGTAGATACCAATTCAAATTAGAAACACCAAAAAAAAGATTTACATACCTAATAAAAATCTTTAATCTAGGAGTTAATATCTACTTTTCTAAGAATGGAACTTAAAACTTGGCAGTATTGATTGCCAATATAGTTTGCTACATAACATACAACATTATCTCATTTGAAACTTGATACTCAAAATCAATTCAAACAGATTGGGAATAATTTTGTTATTTTTTAAATTGTGTGTGTGTGCGTGCATGCATGCACATACGTGCATGCAAGTGCACATGCATTCATTACAGATGTCATAACCAATCTCAAGTCTCACTAGACAAATCACATCTGACAATTTGGAATTTGATGAAATTCTGTGACCCTGTATCACTACATCATAAACAAACAAGGGAAGATTTCAGAACAACTTCAGGAACATAATGGTTAGAGAAAGAGAAATGTGGGGCAGGGGTGAGATGGTGGGAGAGACTTTGAAAGAAGACACAAGGAAAAATGTGTCTTCAGGGCAGATATGTTCTTTTCTCCAAAGTTATAAAATATACTGATCCCAGGATGATAGATTCCAAAAAGTGTCATATGACACCACCATAAGAGCAACTAATGTCAGCCATCTTGCTATTGTTAAAATACCACCAGGCCCAAGCTGAGATCGTTTGAATAGCATTTAATAGTCTTAAAGAGACAGAAGTTAAAATTAGAGTGAAGTTTGACGTGTTTACATTTTAATAAAAATTCTAAATAGCCACTTTAAGTACATATTCTAAGACATGTAGTTGCAATTATAAAAGATGATTTGCAAACTGACATTTTCCCCTAAAGTATGAATTTAGGATAGCATACAAGTTTTCATTCCAATTTTGTAGAGAAAAGAAAATTTCCTTCAATGGCTTGGTTAAATTCTACAGTTCATGCATCTATGGCAGCATGACACTATTTCTATCATCTTTCTTCAAGTAGTTGAGTTTCTTCAAATAGACTAGTGGTTTGAGGATAAGGAAGAAATCTGTATAGACATTCAAGATCCAAATGGTTCACATTGTTCATTGACAGTGAATTTGAGAGATGTTCAGTATCACTAGGAAACTGCCTTGTGCACATGGCACCTCTCTCTTCATAACTCTGAGAACAGAGTACTCAAGGTTATCTAGTTCTGGTTTCTTTGGAGTTGTTGTGGAGTGTGCAGAGGGATTCTATATAATCATGTGCTCAGACATATTCAAGTGAAAATTCATGCTTCCCATTTCTGCATTTTTTTGCTACTCTGAAGTGATGAGTTTCTATATTGACTTAAAAGTTTTGTCACATAATTATTCTAAACCATAAGTGACACTTTAACCTTTAAAGTCAAATGTTTAGAGAAGGATACTGGAAACTCGAATTAAAAGATAGTCGCCAATGAGGCACATATAACAGCTTGCAATTAATGGAATTTTGTACTCCACTGAGATATAAATAAGAATTAAAAGAACCATAAAACTGTTGTTTTTTTATTAGTTTCCCGTGTACAAAGCAACATAATAGACATTTACACATCTCACCAAGTGATAACCCCCTCCCCCAATCTACTACCCCTCTGACATCTTATACAGCTGTTACAATTCCACTGACTATCCATAAAACTGTTATAATGATGACTTCATTAGAAAAGAAAATTGGAATTAGGGTAATATTTAAAGCATTCTTGTAGAAGACTACTTTATTACAAATACACATACCACTTTAGGCATTATTCTTTTAGCTGTCCTAGGCTATTGCTCAGCTGAACTAATAAGTCTGAGCTGTTTTTTAATTCCTGTGTAAAGATGAAGGTATTGGAAACTTATCATGAATACTAAAGAAGAAGTATATGCACTGGGGAAAATGCACCTGTGCATTGCTATTCTCTGTCTGACTCTCTAACTGCCACCATTAATATTTTTTGTGCTTCTCACAGCTGTCAGAGCGTGCTGGCTTCTGCTTTATTCTCAGAGCCTAAACATGTCTTTTCAAGCTACATGGTTAGCATGCTAATGTTCAACCAAGGCATATTATTCACTCTAATTTTGATGTTATCAAAGGCAGGACAAGGATTTTAAATTCTACAACCATTCATACTAATTAAAAGCACTACTTAACACCCAGCCTTAACTTTCTCAAAAATTAAGGCATAAATAAGACATAGGCTTCACAATTAAAATGATAGCAATGACATAAAAATTTTTTAAATGTTCATATTTATTTTATGTTGTATATCCAATTAGGCACTATTTTCAAATAATCAGAAATCAGAGAATATACCATTTACACAAGATATGATCACAGGGGTTTCAAGCTGAATGCTACCTTGGAGATGATTTAGCACAACTCCCTGACATCATGAATGAGAAAGCTTATAAGTTAGAACTCCTACCCAAAGTCACACTGTGAGTTAATGGCAGGGTCAAGACAGCTCTTCTGTCTTCCAGCCACACAATACAAAATAAGATCGAACAGAAGAAAAATGTAAGTCATTCTTAAAATTAAGAGTACTTAAAAGATATTTTAAAATTGCCTTGGGCTGGCCGAGTGGCGTGGTGGTTAAGCGCTGGCTCAGTCCCACATATGAGGGCCAGTGACACTGTCCTCAAAAAATTAAAAAAAAAAAAATGCCTTGTTCTATATAGAATCTCTATTCAGGTCACAATGATCAAATTTTCTTCCCGGCAAGTTTTCTACTAGCGTTTTTCTATCAACGGTAGTCACATCACCTCTTCCAGATCCAACAGTAAGGATTTTAACCCTTGTCGCATCAGAAGACCTGTTTGATCAACGTGCCACGTATCAAAATATCACTCTTCCCTAGTGTTGCCACTTTATTTGGATACTGATAATCTCAGTACTTAGAAAAGCATGGCTTTCCACACCAAACACCCTCAGAAGATGTAACCCTACACTCAAACAAATATATGGAATGTTAATTAGCTTGCCATTATTTAAAGCATTTGGGGGCCAGCTGAGTGGCGCAGTGGTTAAGAACTGGCTTGGGATGCCAGTGGCCCTGGTTCGGATCCCACATATGAGGGCCAGTGATACTGCCCTCAAAAAAAAATAAAATAAAATAAAATAATAAAAAATTAAAAAACAAAAAAAAGCATTTGGCCCACTTGGAGGCTTAAGGTCTACTCACAGGCCATCTAGATAAAGCACACGCTTGGATGTCCAAGTGCATAGAACTCTACAATGTTGAAGCACAAATTAGGTAAGGATCAAATCTGAAGGAAATACTGAGCATGCTTGCTGATTTAATCATGTAGAATGGTCTACATAAAAAGAAAAAAATGAAACATATGAGGCAAAGCTACTTTGAAAAAGATTCCTAAAGAATGTTCAAATTATAAACCTGCAACTAATAATGAATGAATAAGAATGTTCAAATTAGTGATTTTATAAGTAGAATACGCTGACTTGATTGTTAATAAGATAGACTGATGAGAGTTTGTGAATTCTCTACAAGATATGGGACATTTTTACAACTAAGTATTGCTAACTGGAAATTTTTTTCAGCTATGAAGACAAATAGGGTGAGCCTTTCAGATGAAAAGGTTATTACTTTCACATATCTTTTACTAATTGGAAACTTGAAATGGTCAGTAGAACATTGCCAAACTGGTAGAAGCAAAAATGATGCCCTATGTTTGTAATCTGACAAATAAAATTATTTCAGGGGAGATGTCACTAATTCATTATATTGAACTATTTAGAGCTATATATATGAAAAATGCAAAGAGAAAGAACCCACAAAAAGTAATATATCAATACATGTTGGGTAACTGGCCATCATACTCTTAAAAGATGTGAGAATCAATAATTTTTGTGCTTGCCTTTTGATCTGATTCCTGTGAGGCATGAAAGGAAAATTTTCTACCTCCATTTTAAAGGAAACTTGGAGAAATAGAAGAGGTATAATTTTTCTGTTTTAAGACTAAATTGTGTTCTGAGTTATCAAGCTTCGGAAGACCACAATAAAAATATCTATTAAACTTTCTGCATCACACGTTCACTGATATAACCCCTGTTTTTTAGAATCAATATACAATGAAAATCAATTAGTCTCCTCTGTCTTGACTGGGAAAGAGGGCAATGAATACACATCTTCAACTAGAAGAGTCATGGCTTATAAATTCAAAGTGCTTTTGCACATTAATCTCTCCCTTCTGAATCATCAAACTCACTTGCAAAGAACCTCAGAGAGACAAAAATGTCAAATGACTTAATTACTGTATTATATAAGTCCCAAGGATTATATCCTGAACACAAAGACAGATGGGAAATGGCTTCTGGCCCAGTTCTATCATATACTTGGGAAACAATCATAAGATATACTTAAGCTTGTTTGCAAAATAGAGCAGCACAGAATACACTCCCTTTGAATGAAATGGTCATTTAACAAGATGGCATTTCCTTTGCATGATCCAGAAATCAGTTAGTTTCGATCCATTTCATTATACCGATTACTAAAATGGGGACAAAAGACCTGAGGAGAATTTTTTAGCTTATAACCATGTGTCCTCCTTAAAAAAAAAAAAAAATCAACTTGAAGAAACAAGATTCTATAAGCAAAGTTTTACAAAAATGCTTCTTTCACCACATTATGGAGATAGTCTGTTGTATTATGCAGTGCCCTTCCTGTTTTCCCAGGCACAGATCAATGGTTCTGCTTCATAGCACCCATATCCTTGTGGCAAGCAATGAAGTCTGTTTCTGTTATGACTGTCACCACTGTTTTGACTGCTTTTAACCTCCTTGGCAACTTGAGAATCCTTTTGTCAGGATCTGGACCCATGAAGTGGCCATGGCATGGCCTCTGTTGATAAACTGTTCTCACTTCACTGACAGATTTTTTCTGATGTCTTGAGTATAGTGACAGTGATTCTACAGTGACAGCTAACCCTGGAAAAAGTCTACAGTCCAGTTTTAGCTACAGGATGTGGAAGAAGACACAGAAGACCTAAGTGAATTGAATGAATGAGTCATAGGGTACCAATGCAAAATCCTTGTAAAATTGTTGAGAGTACCTGGTTATGTACATCCTTACCAACATTAGACATTATGCTATTTTATAATCTTTTTCAATTGGATTAGTTAAAAATAGGATCGTGTTAGAATTTATCTTTTTCTAATTTAATATTTTTCATATCAATAATTTGTCATTTCTGTCTTTCACTTGTGCACTCTTTTAGCCTGTTTTTATATTGAGGATATTGTCTTTCTTTTATTGAATTGGAAGAGCACTTTATGTACAGAATATCACTTCTAAATTTGAGAATATGTTAAGGGATAAATGACCAATATCCTTTGGTCTAAAATATCTGCAACAGGATGAAGAAAAAATTATTTTAAAATTCTAGAAGAGTTAGTAGGACAGTAGCATATTTCTCTGTAGTCTGGTCATGAAGAAAGGGTGGCTTTGGAGCTTAAATTTTTGGAGATTTCAGGCACTGAATAGGCATGAGAAATATAGTGCAAAGCTGTGGGTGTGTAATGTGATTGGAAGCAATCTAAATGTCCAGCAATAGAAGACCAGTTAAGTAAATTATAATATAATCCACACAATGATGCTATGCAATTGTGGTAAGCAGCTTTTAAAATAGTCCAAATGATACCTGAGCTCTGGCATTCATGCCTTTGCATCATCCCCTCTCCTTGAGTGTTGGCTGGAGCCAGTGACTTGCTTCGAACCAAAAAAAGATGGCAAAAATGATGGGATGTTACCTGAGATTGGGTTACAAAATGGCTCTGGCTTCTTTCTCACCCTCTCTTGCTCTCTCACTTCCTCTGATAGAAGCCAGCTGCTGTGAGCTGCTCTATGAAGTCCACATGGCAAGGAACTAAGGGTGGCCTCCTTCCAACCAGTAAGAAGCTGAGGTCTCAATCCAGTGGCATGTAAAGAGTGCAATCCTGCCAACAAGCATGTGTGTGAGTTCACAAGCTAACCTTGTCCCCGTTGAGCCTTGGTATTTCTGCAGGCCCAACCTACATAAATGTTTGTTGCTTTAAGCCACTAACTTTTGGGTTACTTTGCTATACAGAAATAATAGATATTTAATGTAGCAGCCATTACAAATGATGATGTAGATGTTTGGTGTGTGATGAGGAGGAAAGGGAAGAGGGGTGTGGATTTGTGTATTTATAGCTTGTCCTGCTGCAATACATGTTTCTGTACACATATTTCTGCATATACAAATTGATAAATAGTGGAATTATGCCAGTGTCAAATGGAGTCATGTTGGTTCATGTGAAATTTTTCTAGATAAGTAGACAGATAGAAGGGTTAGATGTCTAACCATCATTAGGAAAGGAAAAACCACCTTATCAGCAGCTGAACTGACAACAGGAACCCTTTACTCTATATTTTGAGAAAATTTAAACTAGGTACAAAGCCATTTATTATGGCTTGATTTATAAGATTTACAATAAGAAAAGATGGCAAAGAACCCAAATTCTATCAATATAAATTGATTAAATAAACTATAGTAAACCTACAAATAGAGTACTCTGCAGAACCGATGACAATTCAGTATACTAATGTAGAGTGGGCCCCAAGATTTAGCTATTAAGTAAAATACAGGAAGGAGCTGAACAGTAAGACATGTGTGGGAAATACCAACATGTATACATATTTGCCAATATTTTCAAAAAGAAACTATACAAGTTATCAAAACACTAATTAAAAACAAAACAACTAACTCAAATTTGTGGATTTTCCTTGAATTATGATTGTAGAAAGCAACTGTAAATAGCCTGTTTAATTAGAGAAACTTGACCATGGATTTGATGCTACATGATATTAAAGAATTTGGGTCAATTTTGTTAGGTGTGATTATGGCCTTATGCTTATGGTTTCTTGTCTTTATCTGATAGAAATATATGCTGAGTTATTAACAAGTAAAATGATATGATTTGTAAGAATTTGCTTCAAAATACTTTAGAGGGATGAGTGGTAGAATTAGGGAGACAGATGCAACAGGATTAGAAAAATAAATGTCAAAGCTAGTTTTTGCATACATTATATTATTTTCGTTCCTTATAGGTATGCTTGAAATTTTCCATAATAAAAAGTTGAAAAATAGATAAAGAAATTTTAAAAGAGGGCTTTGCTCACAGACCTTCATTCTTAGTCAGCTCAAGCTGCCATAACTATACTATAGGCTGGTGATCTAAACAACAGAAATTTATTTTCTCACATCTCTGGAGGCTAGAAGTACAAGATCAAGGTGCCAGCATGGTCAATTTCTGGTGAGGGCTCTCTTCCTAGATCATAGATGGCTGCCTTCTCACTGTGTCTTCACATGGTGGAGAGAGAGCAAGCTCTCTAGTATTTCTTCTTATAAGACTGCTAATTCTGGGCCTGCTGAATGGCATATTGGTTAAGAACTGGCTTGGGATGCCAGCAGCCCCAGTTCGGATCCCACATATGAGGGCCAGTGACACGGCCCACTACAGCTAAGGTGGTGACCAACAGCTCCACCTGGAGCTAGGCTGGGCGAGCCCCAGCGACAGTGTGGCTGCAGCCCCTGCTGCAGTGGGCTGCCATACACTACAGTGAGTGGCTGTCAGCCAGAGTGAGCTGCCAATAGCCCCGGTAAGTGGCCGTCAAGGGGCCAGCGACTGATCTGCCTCACCCGGGAAGAGCGCAATGATGATACCAACATGGGCCAGTGAAGCAATGTTCTCTACAACTAGACTGAAGAATAAAAAGGAGAGTAACTTGTCTGTTCCCCTTCCCAAAATTCCCCAACGCTGTTCCCTTCCCCCAATTCCCCAATAAAAATCTTTAAAAAAAAAAAAGAATGCTAATTCCATCATGGGGGTGTCCATCCTAACAACCTTAGGCAAACCTAATTATCTCCCAAATGCCCCATCTGCAAGTACCATCACATTGGCGGTTAGGGCTTCAATGTATGAATTTGGGAAGGACACAATTTGGTCCACAGCACCTTCCTCCTCAGAGAGGCACGCTCCCAACAGGCTCAGCTCTCAGCTCATGGCCAGTGTCACTGGCACCCATGCCTACTTTCATGGTAGCCCCACCAGCTCAGGGCACTGTTTCCATCTTTGTTGTGTATACTCTTGCTCAGCACACTCCTTCAGCTCTAATTAAAGGGCTGATGACATCGCCGCTCCATTGTTCTTGACTTTTTTTCATATCTGACATGCCAGTCTGTAGTCATGCTGAATTGTCTGCTTGGCAGTCCTACTTATCTCCCAATGATTGTTTTTGCTACTGCGCTGCCCTAACCTTATTTTTCAGTGAAGCCCTGTCATTTTCAGGTGCAGTTTTGCCAAATACAAGATTTTTCAGAAGCACATATTGCATTTTGCCAGAAATTCTTGTGTATGAAAAAAAATGTATACAAAAGAGCAAGTTATCTAATCACTTATACATAGCATGATTCAACTTTTGTTACAACATGCATAGGAAAAACGATTTTTGTACTTATTTATGTTTCCTAATTTGTCTATAAATATTTTTGTGGGTCTATAAAGGAAACTATAAGTTTTTTAAATATTAAAATGTGATTGCTAACCAAAAGTCTCACTATTTAGACAAGTAGAAAGGAATTCAAGAGCTAAGAGGTGGAGGTAGAATAAATTCTGTAATCACATGTGGCTTAGAGCAATCTCTACACTCCATTCTGAGTGTCTCCGTAAGAGACCTTCCCACTAACCCCACACCAGCAGAAGTTAAGTTGTCCTCTGCCAGGGTGAAGAGCACAGTGGACTGAGTCGGGGCGTGACTATTCTGCTTCTTTAAAAAAAAAAACTATTGAGAAGTCAGAAATCTGGCAAAGTTATCCAGATGACATCTTAAAAAAACCTCGCTTTTATTTTTTTTAAATCTCTATTAATCACTCATACTCTATTAATCACTTTAAATATACCATCTTCACAGTATTTCTTGACATATGTGTAACTGTCTTCACTTTACAGAGGAGGAAACAGGCAGAGAATTTAAGTAATTTGATGAGGTTACGAAACCAATAAAAACAGCAGGGATTCCAGCCAACCTCTGTCTGTAAAATCTGTATTTCACAGAAAATCACACATGTTGATACTGATTAAATTATTTTATAAGCAACTTATTTTCTCAGAATATATGGAGCCACTTTAAAATGGCATCAGAGCTGCCATCTCAGAGGAACTGCCTTGCACCTCTTATGCCTCAAACCTTTGGAATGTTAAAATAGGGCAAAACAACCTTTGGACTGGGCTTAAAGTAACATTGTATCTCAAAGAACTGTTTGCAAGGAAAGCAGATATTATGGCTACCAGACTGATGACCATAGGACTGAAAATTACAAACATTGTTTAGAATTAATGTCACCATATTACTACATGTTATCTGCACAATAGAAATACCTTCTTTTTACTGATGTAATTGTTCCTCTTCCCTTTCTCATAAATAACCCTCCCCTTTGTCTCCTAATCTAACATTATTTGTGTTTCTGCCTGAATCAGTGCTACCCAAATAGCTCTTCTTTTTTTATTTCAAATAAAAGTTTGTTGCCTTTCACTTTGAACTTTTATTATTAGGTTAAAAACTATCTATATGACTTTGGAAAGTATCAGGTACCTTTTTATGTTAAATTAATCTCTAATACCTCATTCATTTCTAAGATTCTCATAATAATCATACATAAACATTTGCCGAGCTATGTGGTTAATTCCTGATTATCTTTGTCCCCCCAAATTGAAGAAGTCTGCTTGCTAAAAGGCACACAGCAAACTGGAGCCCAGGAGGTAAGTGTTCCCCTTCCTCCTGACATTAGCCATTCCTGCACTGCCTCCCTCCCAAGCTCTGGGCAAGGTCCCCTAAAACATATAGGCAGTGGTCTGCCTCCCAATCTTCCTCTCCCTTCTCACTGGGCCCTGAGTACAATTAGCATTTCCTTCTGACCACACCAATTATGCCATTAGTCTAATCATTACATTTTAAAATTTAGTTTAAATAGTTTTATTTCTAGTATTTTACAAATCTTAGTCAAGATCTTATACGTCATTACAAAGCTCACACTGCAAGGATCTCATAAAAGCTCATTTTCTCTATTTCTTCTAGTACTTTTTAGTTCCTATCTCTTTTGAATTACCAATTTTCATACATGTGTAAGCTTGTGAACCTTGGGAACCCAAGGAGCACACATTAATCACTGTAACTGCTACACCATTTTCTCTTCCTTTGACTCTGCCCCAAACATTCTTTCCCCATATGTTTGACCCGTGCAATTCTCCTTGCTGCCCACCCTGCCTCCTTCTCAGTCAGCCTTAATCACTCATGCGAGTTAGAGGCATTGGAAACACTAGAACTCTACCCACCAGCCTTTCACTCACCTATAGCACATACGTTGACACCCTTAAAGAAAGCTCTGATGTTCTCCCAGTATCTAACGCCTTCTAAATTATCCCCCCCAAAATCAATTATGGTAAAGATAATTTTAATGTTCAGTAATATTATATTCTGGTATTTAAAAAATTAATAATACTGGCATAGTTGATAACTCTTTAGCTCTTTGTAAATGCAAAATCCTGTTTCCCTAGCAGGCCATCTAACAACCATCTTCACTGAGGCGATTTGAAAGCATTCATACGGAACAACAGATCCGACCTCCATCTTCCACAGAACCGACTGCATGTCAGAGGCCAAGGTGACCAAACAGGCTTCACACAAGAGCAAAATAACATTTAACTTGTTTAAAAGCATTCTTGGGCAAGAAAAATTTCTCTTGCAGTGGAATTAGATCCCTTTGGCACTTGCTTCTCATATTCTTATTTCCCGTGATCTTCACTATTTCCCGTCCTGCAACCACAGCTCTGGTTCAACTGTTCAGCTTCACAGTTTGATGTCTCCTATTTTCAATCTCAACTGCCCCCAGGACCCTGTCTCTCGGGTCCCAGCCTCAACCTGCTGCCCCCTCCATGCTTCTTGGGTCTGACAGTGTTTGACCAACCAGCCCCGGGTAGTAAGGGACACATAGGAGGCTGTCTAATTAGTGAACCTCTTGAGACGTTGTTAGGTCTAGTGTTAGTAAGGCTCTGTTAAAGAAAAAAATGATTCTTACACCTGTTAAATGGTAAGGTATACTTTATTCAGAACTCTTACAATAGGTCTGAAGGCTATACTAATAGGGGCCCCGCACTGGAATTCAGCAAAGACAGTTTAGGGGCCGGCCGAGTGGAAGCCAGCAGCCCCGGTTAGGTCCCACATGAGAGGGCCAGTGACAATGCCCTAAAATAATAATAATAATAATAAAAAAATAAAAGACAGCTTAGGTTTTGCAGCCAAAGGGCAGAGTTGGGGGTGGGGTGTCAATGGATAGAAAATTACTAAGAGAAGACTTCAAGGTTTGAGGGATTCTTGCTAACCAAGGTAACATTACTCTGATTGAAGGCACATCAGGGTGATAAAATATTGAAGGTGGGGGATGAGGAATTTGATTAGATATTGAGGGTGATTAGATATCAAGGCTGGGGTATTCTCTCTAAACTAACTTAGCAAGATATTTGTTAAACTGTACTTGGCAGGCTGAAGACAGGGCCCAAGGACAAGGACTGGTTAAAAAGAGGGCTCAGAGGAGCCTGCCTATGGTTGGGTCAAAGAGTCTCTGTCAGCCCAAATCAGCATTTGTAAACAAAAGAAAAGAGGACAGTCAATAGACTTTTTTTTTGTTGTTGTTGTTGTTGTTTTTTTTTTTTTTTTGAGGGCAGTGTCACTGGCCCTCATATGTGGGACCGAACCTGGGCCGCTGGCTTCCCAAGCCAGCGCTTAACCACTGCGCCACTCGGCCGGCCCTAGTCAGTAGACTTTTAATAACTATCTGATTGTGATACTGTGCCATTAGATGGTACTTTGCATATATTATCTTAGTTAGTCATAAGTAACTTACGGAATGTGTTATCCTCACCTTACATATAAAGAAACTAAAGCTCAAAGACATTAAATAATAGATCCTGGGATCAGAAGACCTGGATTAGGCTTTTTGCTGTAACCTTTCACCATCTCTAGTGATCTTAACAAGTCACTTAACCTCTCTCAATCTCAGTTGATGTGCAAAATGGAGACAATATATCTTCCTCTCTGATCTTTTATCAACCATATATTATCTATGTGAGGATGATTCTAGAATCTCTCAAATTCTATTTCCAGATTTGTGTCTCCAACTGCCTATTAGATAGATGCTTCTGAAAATAAATGTCCCAAATTGAATTCAATATCTTGTTTCAAAATACATGCTCTCCTTCCTACATTCTTAATCTCATTAAATGATAGCAATATCCTTTTTCAAGCTATAAATATCAGAGTTATACTCTAGGCACTCATGACTCCCATACGCAAACACACATACCACTGTAAGCAGATAGCTAATCCTAATAGAAACATTTCCTAAAACCACCTTCTCAATTATTTCTTTATGGCCACTCTGTTCATGCCCTCATCATGTCACCTGGGCTGCAACAACAGTCTACTGGCGACCTCCCTACCAACAATCACTACATGCCTCAGTCTGTCCTTTTCATTGTCGTTACTGTCATATCTATTAAAACTGAATCTGGCCGTGTCACTGTGGTACTTACAAACTCTATTAGCCCCTCACTGCCTTCCAGTGAAAGCCAAAGTCCCGAGCTAGGCATGCTAGACCATACTAGACCCTTTACAGTCAGCCTCAACTTCCTGCTGAGCACCACCACTCACTGCCTCTCGCCCTGAGCATCTACTCAGGAACTTCTCCCTCTGTATCACCTATTCCCCGTTCCCTCTCTGAAATACCCATACCCTAATTTTGTGCCTCGTAAAATGCCTTTAACCCTCCGTCAGGCGCAACTGATCTCACATATTCATTGCACACAAAGTTGCCGCTATGAAATACGTCTTTACTGTACTAAGTAACAAACATTATTGGCAATAGATTGTGGTAGAGGGGGAAGATATGGAAGCAATAAGTCACAATACTTAAGTTAACTGTTAGATATTTGAAAATTTGTGTGCAATGAATCTGTGAAATCAGTTGTGCCTGACGGAGGGTTAAGATCCATGTCAATTGTCATCGTCCTCCCTGAATTCCTTTGTCATCATCTCCCCCTCCTCCAAACACCCACAGCACTTTGTTCATACCGCTCAACCACAAAGGAAGCTAGTCTTATACACCTGTTTCTCCCATCAAACCAGAAGCTTCTTGAATGCAAAAATCATGTGTGAGTCATACTTATGTTCCCTGAGCCTTACTTAATCTAAAATATCATTACATCTATAATACATTTCTTAAATCACAAAATTATGGAAAATAAGAGCTTTCTTTGTCCATCATTTATTTAAAATCAAGAAAACCAAAGATGACTATGATTTAATGTGCAATGTTAATTCAAACTCAGTAAGGTTCCCATTTATTTAAAATGAAGAAAAACAGGATCCAAAAACACTTTTCCCCTAGGATTAAAACACATTATTTTGGGCCGGCCGAGTGGCTCAGTTGGTTAAGAGCTCGCTCAAGAGTGTGAGCTGAGCTCTGAGCAACAGCTGTTCGAGGCCAGCCCAAGCTGAGTTGCCGTTGAGCTGCCAACAGGTGGCAGGATGGCTCAGCTAAAAAAACAAAACAAAACAAACAAAAAAACACATTATTTTATAATTATAGACATATTTAAAAAATTAAAGTGTGTTGCTTCTTTGGGGATTCAATTGCTTTCATTTCATTTACTATTTTTATAGCATGTATGATAAGTCTTCTAAAATCATTTCCAAAGTAGTTACTAGAATAAAAGAAATTTAAATTAAATACCTTAAATATTAAATATTAAATCATCACTGTCCATGACTTCCTAATGTATTTTCTGGGTTGCTGTGATTTTTAGTTAAAAAACTAAATTCCATGATAGAAAAATTATTAAAAATTACTCTGCATTAAAATAATTATAAATAACTTAATAACAACTTATACATATAACCTTATTATTTGCAACATTCTTTTCCATTTTAGTTATCAAACAGATGAGCTACAAATATTACAAGCTGTTTATGTTTGCAAAACATAATTGTTTTAATTATTACATAATCTGCCTTGTAAAATGTTGTATTTAGTAAATAATGCACCTTAACTTATTCTATAATCTAAATAATTACTATACAATATGTAACTGAATTCTATTATCTTTTTGATCCACACCGACCCAGAATTATTCTGAACTACAATTGAAATCTGTGCTGACATTTAGAACTTTTTCTGAGCAATGTGTTTCAACACATAGAACCGTGGATATTGTACTGACTGTTCTTTGCTGTAGAACTTCACATATCCACTTGGCTCTAATCTACATTTATCAACTACACTATATTATAAAGAGTATTTTATTTGCATGCTTTCTAAAAAATTGAAATGCAGTTTTCCGCAGTTAGAGTTTCCCAACACTGTTCCTCTGGATGGTTTCACTTACATGAAAAAGACAAATAGAAATTTTATCTACCTTTCAGGTATATTTTACTTTGTCAGAGACTGCTGGTTGCCTTTTCAATATCCATTCTCCCCTTCTTCCCTATTAATGGGATTCCAATTTTGCTGGTAATAGCCATGTGCTCAACAACAACAAAAAAAGATGGCACCTGTATTTCCAAACCTCCTTGCAGATAGAGAAGGCCATGGGACATAGAACAGGCCAATGGCATGGAAGTGGAAAGTGTTGTTGCGGCTTCTAGAGAAGCTCCAGAAAAAAAGGGGAATCTAACTCAACTAACACAGTCATTTTTGTATTTTGCTTTTCCTCTCCCTTCTGTCCTTAGACTTTGAGAAAAGGGCCAAAAGAATTGCAGACATCTCAGCCCTGACACCTGGAGTCATCATGCCAACACTGGTAAACATTGATATATTTTATAAAATAATAACAATAGAATTCTTGATAGATCACAAGAAAATGTGCTTTTAAATAACTGGTTATGAGGAACTATATTTTCATATTGCTACCAATTTTTCAAAAGTGATGGCACTCAAATATTTCTTGCGCTTTTTAAATCTCAGGTTTTCAAAAATGTGCTGCACATATTAAGTATTAGTTTCAACCTTTAGAAGATTTTTATCCTATAATACCAGTAATTTTCTGAAAGAGTATTGCTTGTGTGAAGTAAATTAAGCGCCTGTCTCAATTTAAGAGTATGTCTTCAAGAGTATTCCTTAAAATGGTTATATTCTTGGAGGTCAGAAATAGTAGATTGAGGTTTGTAATGTGTATTAAAATGGAAATTTTATTTTGATAGACTCTATATCATTCCAATTACCCCATTGAAATGTAGACATAAGAATACTAAAATCTGCTGCATTAAAATTTTAAACTTGTTGCTCTAAAATGAACGTATCTTGACTGCCTACGTGCTTGGGGTGAGTCATTTATCCTCTTATTCTCCCAGAGAGAATTTGGCTGCATTCAAACCAACAAGCTGGAGAATTTAGCTGCCTTTGGAAAAATCTGATATCTAAGAAGGATCTGTGAGGAACTCTCCTACCTAGAGCGGGATTTTGAATGTGGCCTGAGGTAGCCATCATCACCTCTTCACAGCTAAGGAAGGAGGAGCAGGCATCCTGCCATCTCCTTCAGGAGCTTCTAGCATTTGTGAATTTACCACTCTAGAAGATGAGAGGACAGATTTTAGCACATTCATGCTTATTTTCAAAAAACTTTTGTGTTACTTTGACTAATCTTGTGCTCAATGTTCCTATCAATTAACACATCCAATTAGATTTTAGAACTTTCATTACTATTAAAACCATTTAATTTAATCTGCTTTACAGGTCCACAAGTCACAGAATTCTAAATAAATAACTGACAATGTGTCTTTCATAGATCTTTCTCTTAAAAATTAATCATAGCATACTCTTGTATAGTACTTGTAATAACAGATACTGTTTCAAATACTGTAAAATTATTGTTTCAATTGATCCTCTAACCAACCTTAGGAAATGTCATTTTCATCTAAACAGCATGGAGATCATTAACTCCCCAGCATCACACAACCGGTAAGTAGTTGTTTCATATTCAGACTCAGCAATGTAGGTTCCAGACGCTGGACTTCTAACCATGATGTAATGCTTTTTAACCTAAGTTCTTAGTGCTATATTTTCTTCAAGTGAATTATGTCTACACACTGTGAATCTGTTATTCTACAGGTATGTAACTTTGCATAAAGTGAGGCACTTCTAGATGAGAGGTAGCCACGTTTACCCAATGGTAGGCAATGTAAGTGTATATCCATGGAAGCATATCTAACATGACCAATTTGTAAACAATAGTTAAATAAGCCAAGTGGGTGAAAGAAACTCCATATGAGTTTAGAAGGAAAATCTCTAAACCTAGGTTATTAGCAAATAGTTCAAAATAAGAGTGGGATTTGAGGTGTCACTGAAAATAAAGGAATAGGATTTGAGAAAGAGGAGGCACAGGGAAGGTCAGCTTGAGAAAAGAGGAGGAAGGAGAAAAGCAAAGGATGGTTAACAGAACTGCATATATACCAATTGACGGAGGAGTGGATTCACCAGCACTAATTGATGGGCTAAGGATTCGTTCATTTATGTACAAATATGTATGTAATGTCTTTGGACATTTGGAAAAAGTAAGTATTTATATCCAATAAGGAATTAATATCCAAAATATACAAGGAGCTCATACAATTTAACACCAAAAATAAAAACCAAACCATTCAATTAAAAGTAGGCAGAGGACCTGAATAGACATTTCTCCAAAGAGGACATACAGATGGTCAATAGACATATGAAAAGATGTTCAACATCACTAATAATCAGAGAAATGCAAATGAAAACCACAATGAGATATCACCTCATAACAGTCAGAGTGACTATCATCAATAAATCAACAAAAAAGTGTTGCTCAGGATGTGGAGAAAAGGGAACCCTTGTGCACTGTTGGTGGGACTGCAGATTGGTGCAGCCATTATGGAAAACAGAATGGAGGTTCCTCAAAAAATTAAAAATAGAACTACCATATAATCCAGGAATTCCACTTCTGGGTATTTATCCAAAGAAATCCAAAACACTAATTCAAAAAGATATATGTACCCTTATGTTCACTGCAGCACTATTTACAATGCCAAGATATGAAAGCAACCTAAGCATCCATCAATAGATGAATGGATAAAGAAGAAGTGGTACATATCTATATGATGGAATGTCACCCAGCTATAAAAAAAAAAAGAAAAAGAAAAAAGAAAAGAAATGTTGCCATTTGAGACAACATGGATGGACCTAAAGGGGTAGTATGATTTCATTTATATGTGGAATCTGAAAAACAAAATGAATAAACAAAACAGAAATAAACTCATAGATACAGAGAACATTTTGATGGTTGCCAGATGGCAGGGGGGTTTGAGAGATGGGTGAAAAAGGTGAAGGGATTAAGCAGTACACATTGCCAGTTATAAATGCAATCATGGAGATATAAAGTACAGCATAGGGGAATATAGTCAATAATATTGGGTTTTTTTATTGCTTTGTTTTGTTTTGTTTTGTTTTAAGATTTTATTGGGGAACTAGAGGAGGGGAACAGCATTGGGGAATCAGGGAAGGGGAACAGACAAGTTGCTGCCCTTTTTGTTCTTAAATCAGTTGTGGAGGACATTGCTTCACTGGCCCATGTTGCTATCATCATTGTGCTCTTCCAGGGTGAGGCAGTCACTCACCAGCCATTGGACGGCCACTCACAGCAGCTCATGAAAGCTCACCACAGCTGCCCACCAGCCCCACTGCAGCCTACGCCTTCGCCTGCAACTCACGGCAGCCCAGCTCCAGGTTGAGCTGTTGTTCACCATCTTAACTGTAGAGGGGCAGCATCACTGGCCCTCTGTGTGGGATCTGAACTGGGGCCCTGCTGCTCAGAGCTGGTGTCCCAAGCCAACTCTTAACCAACAGACCACTCAGCCGGGCCTAATAATGTTGTAATCACTATGTATGGTATTAGATGGGTACTAGACTTATTGGTGTATACCTGAAACTAATATCATATTGTATGTCGACTGCAATTGAAAAATTAAAAAGTATTTTTTTTTAAAAACACAAAAAATAAGTATTTATATGAAGTCTATTATATTACTTTTGCTTGTGGATTTTTCTTTCACCCAATGTGAATTTTTCAAAAATCAGAGAAACTGCTGGCTCTCCTGAAAACTGAAACCCTCGGCTTTCAGATCATCCAATTAGAATCAGAAAACTGGAGTCAGACCTGTGATCCAATCCAGCCCTAACGCTTACATATTTGAGAGTTACTTAAACTTTCTACATCCCAATTTCCTTCTCTGTACTATGAGAGAATAGCACCACTCTCATTTGGTATGCTAGCAGAATTAAAATGAGATAATGTCCATAATTCACTGAGTATCAGTACTAGCGCTTGGCAGTAGCTGGCTCTCAATAAGCATGTTTCTTCCATTCCCCTATTCCCCTTCCCTACACACACAGATACACACACACACACATGCACTCTAGAGGGATTCTTAACATCTCCCAGTACACCCTTTCTGATTTAGAAATGAGAAAAATACAAAAGCTAATAATGTGAAATTATATAGCCCAAAACAACCTAAAGATAGGAGACTAATTCTTTCTCTTTACTTAATTTTAACTTTTAGCTTGCTGCAGAGGTTTGCATTCTCTCTCCAGGGACGGTGAGCACATGTGAAACTACCACTAGAGGAGATATCTCTGCTCTAAGGTTGACCTCACTTGGAAGTACTACTCTGCTTGATCTTAGCTGGAGCTGAACACTCCCTGGACCTTAGTTTATTTCAGACACTCTCCTCCCTTGGGAGCCCTCGCAATCACAGGCACTTCCCTGAACAAACCAGTTCTGCTCCTGCCAACACTCAAGCATGGCATGAGGTTGCTTCAGGGCATTTTAAAAATTGAATCTACAAAGGAATAATAAAGTGGAGAATATAGGCAGTATTTCAGATAATATTGACAAAGAAATCTGTCACCCATTCAAAAAAAAAAAATGGCTCAACCCAGGTAAGCTGAATACCCAATAAAGTGTACTGAATGATAGCTCAGCTACTCATCTTACTCTGCTAATGTACACATAGCATTATAGCCTCATAAAAGCCATATATATATATATATATATATATATATATATATATATATATATATATATAGAGAGAGAGAGAGAGAGAGAGAGAGAGAGAGAGAGAGGAAATGATACCTTCTGCCTCATTCTCTTTTTATATCTTAACCCTCTCAGATGTCAAATGGTCCTTCACTCTCTGTGATGAATATCCGTACTTAGAAAATGTTCTATCATTCATTTGTACCTCAATGAAATTAAATACATATACTACTTCTCCTGTATTTGCATTTGGGTCTTGTAAGCATTTGTGGAATGATGATCTTTGTCATAGTTAGGAGGACTTCAAGCATCATCAGCCAGATAAATTGGAGAGATGAAAATAAGTGGCTAGCCCCCTAAAACCACATAGACTTGTGCTTACACTGCTATGAAAAAGATCAGCTGTAGGGGAGGGAAATCATAAAATGTCTTGAAGATTACGTCCTTAACATATACTTCCATGTGCTTCTCTCTTTCTAAAAATCTGACAATATGTCAATAAAAATGCTTTTACTTAAAGCTAAAGTAAAAAATGTTTCTGGACACCATCTCATTACATGTATGTTGTCTAAGCAAAGTAAAACTAATTGAACTCATTAATCAAGTAAATTCAAGTTTCCTTACTTGTTTATCCCTGGATTCCTGGTCAAGTCTTTCCTCTTAGCCACATTTATGAAGACATTCTCCTCCATGCTCCTTCTCTGTGTTATGCCCCAATTTAGCCTTGTTTCTTTTCCATCCAAGTAAGTGGCAGTTCTTTCTTAGCTCATCTGATTGTCACTGGGGTAGCAAATCTATCCAGCCAGGTTTGGTAGCAATTACCATCATATTCAGGTCAGCCTACAATGTCAACCCTCTGTCTCCCAAGCTACAATCCTCCTTCAGTTAAATCACTCTGTTTCCTAGCTTATTTCCTTGAGGACAACTAAACCTTTCCTTATGATTCTTTATCCCCTTTAATAGTAATAGCTGCATATGTGGGATATTAAACTGAAAGCAACAAAGGAACAAGACAAACAAACAAAGAAACAAAAACTCATAGACACAGACAACAGTTTAGTGGTTACCAGAGGGCAAGGGGGGAAGAGGGTAATAGAAGAGGGTAAAGGGGGTCAAATATATGGTGATGGAAGAACTGACTCTGGGTGGTGAACACACAATATGATATATAGAGGACGTATTATAAAAATGCACACTTGACGGGCTGACCAAGTGGCTCAGTTGGTTAAGAGCTCGTTCAAGAGTGCGAGCCCTGAGCAACAGGGTCACCGTTCAATTCCCACATGGGCCTGAGCTGAGCCGCCGCTGAGCTGCCAACAGGTAGCAGGATGGCTCAGCTAAAAAAAAAAAAAAAAAACACACTTAAAACCTATGTAATTTTACTAACCATTGTCACCCCAATAACTTTAATTAGAAAAAAGAGGATATGGATGCTACCACTAATACTATTCAACATTGTTGAATTTAGGAAAAATAATAAAAGATCAATATAAAAAATAAAATAATAATAATAGCTGCAATTTTAAAAAAAATGGGTTGCTTGCATTTATGGAGCCTGTTCTGTGTAGTATTTCGTTAAGTTTTTCATACACGTACATTATTGCATTTAACTCTTATGACAACCTTATGAGATGAGAATTATTATGCTAACTTTACAGATTAGGGAACTGAGAAGTCAGGCAGTTAATAAAGTGCCAGATCTCACAGCTAAGAGGTAGCAGAGCCAGGACTAGCTGACTTCCAAGCCCTGTGTGATACCTGGTTTAGCATACCTCTTCTGCCTGCCCCTAATTAAAGTACACAAGTGAGTGCAAAAATGACACAACACACATGCTAGAGGAGCCTAGTGCCTCCAAAATATTTTCTCCCCTTTCATATTTTCTACAAGATGGGTTTCGTAAACCTTAGCATTCTTATTTTTCTCAATTTGCAGTTTTTCTGAAAGCTTCCTCTCCCCTTTATAGCCCATCAACTACTCAGCTCACACATCAGGGTCCCACAGACCCAGCACAGGCCCGTATATCAGATAGCATTCTCACTCAGCATGGATATTAGCACATCTGAAACTCACATCTACACTTGTAGTGACTGCTATTTTTTTTTCATGGGTTACAATATCCATACATATATGAGAAGAGGGAGTTTGCCAGAAAATAGCACTAGATTGCCAGTCTATAACATTTGAATGCACAGTTTGTTCACAGACAAAAACTTGTTAGCAATCTAAGTTCATTTAGTTTTATTAGTTGTTCCTTTAAATTAAAAAGTTAGGGATAATTACATTTTGATAATCCCTAAGCCACTTCTGACAGACTAAGCCTTGTACACATCTGAAAATGACATTTGTATAATAACCGTTTGTGAGACAAAACTGGGGATTAAAACTATAAGCTTGCATTTTAATGCTCAAATACATAAAAGAACCACAATAATAATTCATATATCCTTTATTACACAGAAATTGCTTGTGTAGAATTTTGGAGATTACAGAATTAAAACCGAAGGAAAGGCTTCCATACCCAAACAGTCAAATGAAAAATAAAAGTAAAATAGATTTGAATTTGCTCTGTTTTTCTCAGTGTTCATCCCTAAGGCAAACACACCTATTACTCATTAAGTTCTATGATTTTTAAATATGAGATTGATTAGAAAATGAAATTTAATACTTGGAATATCAGTTCCTATCAGAGTAAAGATGATTTAAGTCAGTAAGTGTTTCAATCAATATGATTTCAATTCCAACTGTGTGAAAAATATTCTAATAAAAATAATGGTGTTTTGTTTTGTTTTGTTTTCTTTTCTATACAAATGTCATGGCTCATTGTCAATAGGACACTGGCTTCAGTTTCACTCCTAGTAACAGTAACACCTATCCACACCCTCTTGTGAATACTGGCATGTCTGTGAGATCAGAAGCCACAATGAAACATGAGTCTCTGTGAGGAAAATGATCTTTGGTAGAAAACTGATCTGACTGAAAAATAACTTTGGCTTTGACACAGTCCTTCGATGACCAACTAAGCCTGCTGAGTCAAGCTAAAGACAATAGCTCTTTTATACTCATTCAATTTTACTCTGGGACAATGTTATACAAGATACTCAATCAAGGAACCCAAAATATCTTTTAAAATAAAATTTCCCCATTTTGCTTTTGTGCATATAAAACCCAAACCATCTCAGTCCCATTGTCTCATTCTATATCCTAACTACCCCTTCTATACATTCCACTTCAGACAAGTGTACCCCAGCCTCCTCACCCATCCATCTCATGTCACTGGCCCAACCCAGGCAGAGCTTAGAAGACCTACCAATCCCCATTTCTTCCACAGTCCATCAGAAGATCTCTTTGTATCATTAACACAGCTCTTTAAAACCTACCATTCAGCTTACTATTGAACTAAGAAGATGAGTCACATGCATTTATCTTCTCCCTAAATCATGACCCAATTAAAATGACAGGAAAAAAAAAATGGAGGGGTGACTGGTCAACTCAGGTGGTTAAAGTGCAGTGCTCATAACACAAAGGTTGCCGGTTCAATCCCCACATGGGGGCCACGGAGCTGCACCTTCCACAAGTAGATTGAAGACAAATTCTGGCTGATGGGTCCTGGAAAAACACACTGTTCCCCAATAAAAAAAATCCTTTAAAAAAAATGGAATAGGGCCGGCCAAGTGGCTCAGTTGGTTAAGTGTTAGCTTGGGAGTGTGAGCTCTGAGCAGCAGGGCCACCGGTTCGGTTCCCACATGAGCCAGTGACACTGTGCCCTCTACAGTTAGATGGTGAACAACAGCATGACCTGGGGCTGGGCTGCCGTGAGTGGCTGGCAACAGCGTAGGCTGCAGCCCCTGCTATAGTGGGCTGCCTTGATCTACCGTCAGTGGCCTGCAGCCAGTGTAAGCGGCAGGCAGCTGGCAAGAGCTGCCATGAGCCACCATAAGCAGCTGTCCAATGGCTGGCGAACAACTGCCTCAGCTGGGAAGAGTGCAATGATAATACCAACATGGGCCAATGAAGTGACGTCCTCCACAACTAGACTGATGAACAAAAGGACAGCAACTTGTCTGTTCCTCTTCCCCGATTCCCCAACACTGTTCCCTCCCCCAATACCCCAATAAAATCTTTAAAAAAAAAAATCCAGAATAAAGAAACCATTCCAGGGCTGGCCGAGAGGCTCATTGGTTAAGAGTTGGCTTGAGAGCACGAGCTCTGAGCAGCAGGGCCGCCAGTACAGATCCCACATGGGCCAGCGACACTGTGCCCTCTACAGCTAAGATAGTGAACAATAGCTTGACCTGGAACTGGGCTGCCATGAGTTACCCACAACAGCGTAGGCTGCAGTGGAGCTGCAGTGGGCTGCCATAAGCTAACTTGAGTGACCGGCAGCCAGGGTGAGCCACTGGCAGCTCATGCCAGCTGCCATGAGTGGGTGTCCAATGGCTGGCGACTGATCTGCCTCATCCGGGAAGAGCGCAATGATCACAATACAAACATGGGCTAGTGAAGCGACGTCCTCCACAACTAGACTGAAGAACAAAAGGAGAGCAACTTGTCTATTCCTCTTCCCCTATTCCCCAACACTGTTCCCTCCCCCAGTTACCCAATAAAATCCTAAAAAGAAACCATTCCAGGCCCTAAGTGGGTTGGTCTTAACAGACCTTACTCAGAATTTGGGGGAAAGAGGATGCCAAGGACATAAAGCCAAGTAAGCAGCACTCTACAGAATCATGTTTCGCCGTGATTTTTTTCCCCAAGTATACTACATTTTACAGTTGCTGATTGTTTTGATTGCTGCTGTTGATGCTAAAAGGGATGTCTGGAAACTAGGGATAAGAAGATTTCAGCTCCACATGAGCTCAGGGTTATAGCCTCAGACCTTATGTGAGTAACTCTAATCAATTTTGCAAGGTTCTCACTACTAGAATCTGTGGGATCAAGACTGGTGTGTCCAAATGAGATCAAGGAGAAAATCAAAAGATACCTCGAGACAAATGAAAATGAGAACAACACAACCCAAAATCTCTGGGATGCAGCGAAAGCAGTCCTAAGAGGGTAGTTCATAGCACTGCAGGCCTACCTAAAGAAGGAAGAAAAATCTCAAATCAACAGGTTATTCTTACATCTCCGGCAACTGAAAAAAGAACAGCAAAAGAAGCCAAAGGGGACTACAAGGAAGGAGATAATAAAAACTAGAGAGGAAATAAACAATATAGAGAACAGAAAAACAATACAAAAGATCAACAAAACCAAGAGCTGTTTTTTGAGAATATAAACAAAATTGACAAACCTCTAACCAAGCTCATCAAACAAAAAAAAAAAAGAGAGAGAGAGAGAGAGAGAGGACTCAAATTAGTAAAATCAGGAATGAAAGAGGTGAAATGACTACAGACATCACAGAAATACAAAAAATTTTAATTAATTACTATGAGCAACTATATGCCAACAAATTTGAGAATCTGGAAGAAATGGATAATTTTCTAGAAGCATACAAGCTTTCAAAGCTAACTGGAGAAGAAACAGAAAATCTAAATAGTCTGATTACTACCAAGGAAATTGAATCAGTAATCGACAAGCTCCCAACAAACAAAAGCCCTGGACCAGATGGCTTTACAAATGAATTTTATCAAACATTCAAAAAAGAACTATTACCTATTCTTCTCAAACTATTCCAAAAAATCCAGAGGGAGGGAAGGCTCCCAAATTCTTTTTATGCAGCCACTATCACACTGATTCCAAAAGCAGATAAAGACAGCACAAAAAAGGAAAACTGTAGGCCAATATCACTGATGAACATAGATGCAAAAGTTCTCAATAAAATATTAGCAAACAGAATTCAAATTCAGCAATATATTAAGAAGATCATACATCATGATCAAGTGGGTTTCATCCCTAGTACGCAAGGCTGGTTCAACATCCATAAATCAATTAATGTAATACACCATATCAACAAAATGAAGAATAAAAATCACATGGTCCTATCAATAGATGCAGACAAAGCATTTGACAAAATCCAACAGCCATTTCTGTTAAAAACCCTTAGCAAAGTGGGAATACAAGGATCATATCTCAATATAATAAAGGCCATATATGATAAACCTACAGCTAACATCATACTCAATGGGGAAAAGCTAAAACCATTCCCCTTAAGATCAGGAACAAGACAAGGCTGTCCACTTTCTCCTCTTTAATTCAACATAGTTCTGGAAGTTCTAGCCACAGCAATCAGACAAGAAAAAGAAATAAAAGGCACCCACATTGGCAAGGCAGAAGTAAAATTGTCATATGCAGAGAACCCCAAAGACTCCATCACAAAACTATTGGAACTGATAGACAAATTCAGTAAAGTAGCAGGATATAAAATCGATGTTCAGAAATCAGTGGCATTTACATATACCAATAATAAACTAACGGAAGTTAGAAATTAAGAAAACTGTCCCATTTACAATTGCGTCAAGAACTATAAAATACCTAGGAATAATTTTAACCAAAGAAGTAAAAGATCTGTAGTCAGAAAATTATAAGACACTGAAGAAAGAAATCAAAGAAGATACAAATAAATGGAAACACCTACCATGCTCATGGATAGGAAGAATTAATATAGTTAAAATGTCCATACTGCCTAAAGCAATATATAGATTCCATGCAATTCCTATCAAACTACCAAGGGCATTTTTCACAGAAATAGAAAATGTAATCCTAAAATTTATATGGAACCATAAAAGACCCCAAATAGCCTTGGCAATCCTGAGAAATAAGAACAAAGTCGGGGGTATCACGCTACCAGACATCAAAACATACTACAAGGCTACAGTAATCAAAACAGTATGGTACTGGCATAAAAACAGGCACATAGACGAGTGGAACAGAACAGAGATCCCAGAAATAAATCCATGTATATATGGACAGTTAATCTATGATAATGGAAGCAAGAATTTACACTGAGGTAAAGATAGTATATTTAATAAATGGTGCTGGGAAAATTGGACTGACACATGCAAAAAAAATGAAACTAGACCACCTCCTTACGCCATATATAAGAACAAATTCAAAATGGATTAAAGACTTAAATGTAAGACCTGAAACCATAAAACTCCTAGAAGAAAATATAGGGAGTAAATTTGCAGACATTACTCTGAGCAATATTTTTACTGATACATCCCCAAGGGCAAGGGAAGTAAAAGAAAAAATGAACATATGGGATTATATCAAACTTAAAAGTTTTTTCACAACACAGAAAACCATCAATAAAACAAAAAGGAAGCCTACTGAATGGGAGAATATATTTGTCAACGATATATCTGATAACATAAGTGGTTGATATCCAAAATTTATAACACACTCATGCAACTCACCACCAAAAAAACAAACAACCCAATTAAAAAATGGGAAAAGGAAATGAAGAGACATTTATCTAAAGAGGACATACAGATGGCCAACAGGCATATGAAAAAATGTTCAACCTCACTGATTATTAGGGAAATGCAAATAAAAACCACAATGAGATACCACCTCACTCCGGTCAGAATGGTTGTCATCAATAAATCAACAAAAAACAAGTGCTGGAGGGGCTGTGGGGAAAAGGGAACCCTGCTGTACTGTTGGTTGGATTGTAGATTGGTGCAGCCACTATGAAAGACAGTATCTCAAAAAACTGGAAATGGAACTACCTTTTGACCCAGCAATTCCACTCCTAGGCATTTATACTGAAAAACCCAAGACACTCATTCGAAAAAATATATGCACCCCTATGTTCATTGCAGCACTATTTACAATAACCAAAACTTGGAAACAATTGAAATGCCCATCGGTAGACGACTGGATTAAGAAACTGTGGTACAGTAACCGCCAAGTGTCCTGGTGGTTAAGCGCTGGCTTCGGAAACCAGCGGCTCCGGTTTGGGTCCCACAGATGAGGGCCAGTGACACTGCCCTCAAAAAAAAAAAAAGAAAGAAAGAAAGAAACTGTGGTACATTTACACAATGGAATAATACGCAGCTATAAAGAAGAAAGAAATCATACCATTTGCAACGATATGGATGGACCTAGAGAACATTATGTTAAGTGAAATAAGTCAGTCAGAGAAAGACAAATACCATATGATCTGAGTTATATGTGGAATCTAAAGAACTGAATAAATGAGCAATGTAAATAGAAATAGTCTTAGAGACACAAAGAAAAAAACTGATGAGGGCTAGATGGGATGGGGATGGGCAAGAGGGAGAAGGGGAAGGGACGAGGCAACATAAACTGATAACTACAATACTATTGCAGAGACAAAAGAGACAGTTTAGGAAATATAATAAATACGGTTGTAAATATTTTTTTTTTAGTATAACAGAAAGATGCATGTCTTTTTAGGGAGACGACTTCATGGACAGTGTAGTGGCCTTACCATTGCACTGTACATCTGAAGCTGCCGCTGAACAATATTATATGTCAACTATAATTTAACACATATATAGTCAGGGGATGTGGAATACAGTGTGGGGGTAGAGTTAATGGAATTGTAATAGATATGTATGATTAGGGGTGGGGGGGCAGGGGAGGGGGGAGGGTGGAATCACTTTGTAAGGGGTGAAAAAATAACTATTGCATTGTTTTGTATATCTGTAACTAATAATAATAATAATAATAATAATAATAAAGCTTTTTTAAAAAAAAAAAAAAAAGACTTGTGTGTCAAGGGTCTCTTGTACCAAGATATATTTTAAAAGCTACAGTCTTTTAGGGCTGGCCAAGTGGCGCGTTGGTTAAGAGCTGGTTTTGGGATGCCAGCGCCCTGGTTCCCATCCCACATATGAGGGCTAGTGACACTGCCCTCTACAGCTAACAACAGCTCCACCTGGAGCTGGGCTGTGCGAGCCCCAGCGACGGTATAGGCTGCAGTCCCTGCTGCAGTGGGCTGCCAGAGGCTACAGTGAGTGGCTGGCAGCCAGCGTGAGCGGCTGGCAGCCAGTGTGAGCTGCCAAGAGCCGCCGCGAGCGGCTGTCCAGAGGCCGGCGACCTATCTGCCTCATCCGGGAAGAGCGCAATGATGATACCAACATGGGGCAGTGAAGCAACGTCCTCCGCAACTAGACTGAAGAACAAAAGGACAGCAACTTGTCTGTTCCCCTTCCCCGATTCCCCAACACTCTTCCTCTCCCCCAATTCCCCAATAAAATCTTTAAAAAAAAAAAAAAAAAAAGCTACAGTCTTTTAGAATTGGGTTTTCCTCTGCAACCCAATGAGCCACAGGGAGACACTGAAGCAGGGTTTCAACAAAGATGAAGCCGACATTTTACATGCAGAATTGGAACCAGATAAAGAAGACCTGAAATTCAGTTTTAAGCAAGTGTCCAGACAAGTTATTTTACACCGCTCTCCCACATACAGACTGGAAACCAAAGCTCTAAAATTGATCCCACTGGGACATGAGACAAAACATTTTCCTGGATGTATACAACGTACTAATTGCTCTCCTGTATCCATTTGTTTCCCAGCCTTTCTCAGTTTTCTCTTCTCCTTACCTTTGCTCCATGGTGATCTCTCATGAGAGGGAATTTGTTTCCTTTCTTCCCTTACAAAATCAAAAGGAAATGCTCATAAGAAAGGGGCTGTCTGAAATAAGAACTAAGAGGACAAAGGGCACATACAAGAAAAGAATGCCTTAAAAAACACTTCGCATTTGGATATGTTTTCATTCACAACTTGTGCAATTGAATCCTTGAGACCAGAAAAAAGAAGCTCCTGGTTCTTTTATAGAAGATCAACAAGGTCACTCATCCCTTTGCCTCCTCCTCTCCATTGCTTAAGCGATCCTAATAAAGAAGTGAATTCCCATCTCCTTTTTTTTATTTTCCTGGTGTGTGTCAAAGCCTCAGATGCACGTTTTATTATTCTAGAGTCCTTGTGGACAGAAATATATGAGATGTGAGGGGCATGTTAAGAAACCATTTATAGCTTACACAACAGAGTTTTTAAAAGCCCAGGGTCAGCACAGAAGTGTCTTTCACCTAAAGCCAAAGTTTTAACCTAAGAGAAATAATGTTTTGAGCTTTATTTACCACATACTGATAATTCAAAGAAAAACAAAAATAGCCAAGACTAACTACACTGACTATTATTGACTCTTCTATGCAGGGGAAAAAAAGGAATTTGTGTACAAAATGAAAAATTTTAAAATTACAATGCTTCAAAATTGTTATTTGACAATGTTTCTGTGTCTTGGCTTCAATTTAGAATAATGCCTTGAGCCAGAACTTCCCATTTCTAAAGCAGTATAAATAAATATCTTTATCCTGAAAAACTTGGTTTCTAGATATTTTCATGATGATGATGATGATGATGATGATGATGATTACAAGAATTTACTTTCAAAGGCTTTTATTTTTACCAAAAGACATCTTCAGAAAGAGAAAATAGTATTTGGTTGTCACTAACTAATACCATAGTTTGCCTACATAATTTTGCTATTATCAGCATTTAAGCTATTGAAACAGTAGTTTAATGATGTTTTCTCATCTTCTCTTAACTCTTATCTAAAAGGAATCCAGTTGCTGACCACCTTTGGCAAACTACTAACCCAAGAGGTACCCAATTCTAAAAGTTTTCATGAAGTCTCTCAAGAGTCACATTCAGAATTAGGTGGCCAAATAAGGAGTGTGCCAATGTACAGGATTTGGGTGGGAAAGAGTCCATACATGGAATAGCTTCTCTGAAAGGGAATTGAAGCTGCACTGACCTGTGATAGAGATGACTGCCAGTCTACCTAACTCACTCCAATCCTATCTTTCTTCTTCAATCAATCAGCTTTCCTCTCCTCCTCAAATCCTTTCTTCTCCCCTTGGCTAACTCCTCTTCAAAGACATTGAGGTCAGGAAAAGATAGAAAACATACCAAGTATGAAAAATTACCCCCTCTTTAATTCATGTCTTTAATTTCCATTCTTCTACTACCCATTTGAAAGGATGTTCCCTCTCCCTGCTTCTCAAAAGCAAAGTAGCCACTTTGTTGCATTAACCCCAAAAGAGCTTTTTAAGGGTGCTTGTGCTCACAGTGGCCACTAGCTTGGGAATGCAGTTGTCCTATGTTGCAACCCTGAACCAAATCCAGTGAGCAACACGATTCCAGGTCCCCCCTCCAACAAGTGGATGTGACAATAGTCACCAGCACTGGAGACTTGGGTCAGCCTGTGGGGCTTGAACCCCAGGTCTGCTAAGTAGGAGTTGTTTCAACATGTGCAAGTACCCATCAGTAAAATGGGATTGCTGATGACAATGATAATAGCACCGACATTCAGAGGGTTGTTAGGAGGCTTAAGGAAATGAATACTCATAAAATGCCAAAGTGCTGAGAATAGGACCTGGCTCTTAGGCTAGGTTAAATAGTTCATCAAAATAAAATTTAGGAGACGCTGTGCCAACTGCCTCTCAGGATCATACCAAAATTACAAATAATTTACACAACATTCAACCTCAGAAGTCCCCTGAACGCTAGATGAACAGAACCTCTAAAAGAAGGACCTAAGGAGGAGGCCGTGTCGGGTCTGGTAGGACGGGCAGAGACGAGAGAGGGCGAGCTCTGTGAGGGAGGTCCCAGCTGTGGGGAGGCTTCTCCGGTTCGGGGAGAGACCCTCTGGCCGCACACCGAGCTCACCAGCCCAGAGTTACTTTGCCAGGAAGAGGAGTTCCACGATAGCTGGCAGTAGAAATTAGTGAGGACTTTGCTCAGCTCGGTGAGGCTCAGGGCAGCTAAAGAACAGTGGAGCCAGCACACGGACTCCCTTGCTGGTGAGCACTCACCTGGTTCCTGGTGGAGGGAGTGGCTGTGTGAGCCGGGCCCAAGAGCTTGCGTGGAAGGACTGAACTGAGCGCCTTTGGTGCAGGAGCTGGAGTTTTTGGGACCACTGTTCTCCGGTGTGGAAATTGCACACGAGTAGTGTACAGGAGGGTGCCGTTTTGTCAGGGTTGGGCCCTCCCACAGAGGGTCAGGTCCAGGCGACATTGGTCGGGAGGAATTGGCGCAGGAGTGCGTGTGTGTGTGTGTGTGTGCATGTGCAGGCGGCCTTGGAGCCCCACCCTCCGCTCGATTTGTGTTGTGTAGCCAGGGAAACGCCGGGCAGCTTGCTCCAGCACCAACAGGGTGCTCACTGAGACTCGGGAGTGTGCGAGCCGCCTTGGGTTCCCACTCTCCGCACTGCACGTGCAGAGTTGCCAGGCTGGTGATTGGTTGTCGGGTGGCTCAGCCTGATCTATGAGTGGCTGATTAGGACAGGCTGAGACTGGGAATTTTCCTGGGAGTGTTCGGCCATGAGCTGGATGCCTGCATGATCCAGCCAGGGCATTCCTGGAGCATTTACGCAGGCTGGTTGCCAGTGCAGGAGTGCATGCTGCTCTGACTTGGTGGGGGCCACTGACCACACCCTGTGGTGCCTTGGAGGTCTGCCCCATCCACCTACAGCTGTGTCACTGGGGCACCCTGAGCTCCTGGTGCCTGGCCCCCACCTCCACAGGCCACAAGAGGGTTTTTTTGCAGCAGCAGACAGCCTGCAACAACCTGTGAGGATTTTTGGTAATGAGCACAATTCCAGAGCACACAGCAGCTAACTGTGGGAAGCTCACTGCAAGCCTGAGAGGGAAGCCAGCACATGAGTCATTGAGCCCTTTCTCCTCAACATAGCTGGTGCTGGGTTGCCCAAAGACTCTCTGTTGCTGAGCAAGTGGTCTACAGATTAAAGCAGGTGGAGAGTCTTTTTTTTTTTTAATTTCTTTTATCCTTTATTTTTTTCTTCCCCCTTCTTTTCTTTATTATTATTTTTTTCTATTCTTTCTCTTTCATCTTTTTGTTCCTTTTCCTTATTTTCTTTCATCTGTTTTGTTTTTGTCACTGTTTCTCAGACTTGTTTATCTGGATATTGCTTTGGTCACTGTTTTTCTGTCTTGTTCTCCTGTTTTTGTGTTTGTGTTTATGTCTCTTTTATATACTTTTATTTCTCCTGTATAATCATTACTTATCGAGTTTCTGTGGGAGTGTATTTGTTTGTTGGTGTTTTTGGGTTGTCTTGCTTTGTTTTTGTTTTATGAAGTGGATGTGGACATAGCACGGGTCCAGGAGCTGAGACTACACTGAATTTGCAGAAACTACTAACCACAGCCTTTACACACTTGTAACACCACCTCACCCACCTACAGCTGCATTGCTAGGGGCAATCACGGTGCTGGGGTGACTGGTCCCACCCCCACAAACTGTGGAAAAGGTTTTTTACAACAGAAGGTGGTTTTCAGAGCCCTGGAGTCATCTTCATGGTGTTCAGTGACCGCAAACCTGCACCACAGCCACTCAGGAGCAGCTTTCATGAATCTGTGAACAAGATGTGGAGGCTGGCTGTAGTGCCCTTGGGACACTATACAAGGAGGTCACAGGCCTAGTATTGGTGTAAGACATGAATCTGCATTAACATCTTAAAAACTACCAATCATGTTGCATAACTCATTTGAACTCCATCCTGCCAAGATAGTGCCACATTGCAGAAGCACCCTCAACACCCGATCAAATAGCCAGACATACATCCCTAAAGCCTCTTTCAATAGTTGGGCCTTACCGGCATCTGACAGGTGGCAACAGGCCTACGGGGCCCTGGAACTTTTCCTAAACTGCCCCAGGACCAATATAAGGGGCAGCCATCTTCAGTTCACACAGAGAGCATCCCCATATGACCCCAGATCCAGCACATGTATCAGCCTTGAGGCACCTTCTAGGTAGCTACGGACCGGACACAGGCAGGTCTGAAATGGCTCTTAGTAGGGGCCCTGCCCAAGAGACACCAGAACAAATACACCCAGAGGCCAGTGTTAGACAAAACCAGAGTACTACCTGGTTGAACCTACAAGTGGCACTCGCAAAGACCATTTTCAATAGGCACAAGAACCCACAGTGGTCAAGCCTCCTCTGAGCAGATCAACCTCCACACAGCATCTCATACACTGTGAATAGAGCTAATTCTTCCAGCTAATCAGTCTGAGGGGCAATCCCACCCTCTGACAAGCCAAAGGCAATTAAAGAACAACTTCAACAGCGACACCTCTGGAACACACGGGACAGGAGAATACAGAGACTGTGCAAACCGAATATAAAGGACACATAATACAAGAGCAGCCAACAATGACTGTGGGGCACAGGTGATCTACCTAATACATTGAACAATCACAGAGCGACAGCCAGAATGAAGAAACAAAGAAACATATCCCAAGTGAAAGATCAGAAGAAACCTCTAGAAATGGAACTAAATGAAACAGAGGTTTTCAACCTTTCAGAGACAGAGTTTAGGACACTGATGATAAGAATATTTAGGGAACCTAGTGAGGACATAAAGAAGGATAGGGAAACCATAAAAAACAACCAGTTAGAACTAAAAAATACATAACTGAAATAAAGAACACACTCGAAGGAATCACCAGTAGATTAGATGAAGCAGAGGATGGGGTCAGTGATTTAGAAGACAAAACAGCAGAAATCACCCAGTTGGAACAACAAAAAGAAAAAGAGTAAAAAACAATGAAAATAGTTTAGGAGACCTGTGGGACAACATCAAGTGCAACATCATCAGATCATAGGAATACCAGAAGGAGACGAGAAGAAGCAAGGGAACGAGAATGTATTTGAAGAAGTAATGATGAAAACTTTCCTACCCTGGTGAAGGATATCGACATAAAAGCCCAGGAAGTGCAGAGAGTTCCAAACAAGCTGAACCTAAACAGTTCCACAACAAGATACATCATAGTTAAAATGGCAAAGGTTAACATGTCAATACTACCTAAGGCAATATATAGATTCAATGCAATTCCAATCAAACTACCAAGGACATTTTTCTCAGAAACAAAAACATATAATCCTAAAAAATATATGAACCATAAAAGACCCCGAATAGCCAGGGCAATCTTGAGAAATAAGGTCAAAGTGGGAGGCATCATGCTACCCAACATCAAACCATACTACAAGGCTATAGTAATCAAAACAGTATGGCACTGGCATAACAACAGACACATAGACCAATGGAACAGAATAGAGAGCCCAGAAATAAACGCATCCATATATGGTCATTTAAGCTATAACAATGGAAGCAAGAATTTACATTAGAGCAAAGATAGTCTATTTAATAAATGGTGCTGGGAAAACTAGATGGACATGTGCAAAAAAATGAAAATGGACCACCTACTTACACCATATATGAGAACAAATTCAAAATAGATAAAAATCTTAAATGTAAGACCTGAAACCATAAAACTCCTAGAAAAAAACAAAGGGAGTAAATTTGCAGACATTGCCCTCAGTAATATTTTTACTGATATATCCCCTCAGGCAAGGGAAATAAAAGAAAAAATGAACATATGGGATTACATCAAACTTAAAAGATTTTTCACAGCAAAGGAAATCATCAATAAAACAAAAAGGCAATCTACTGAATGGGAGAAGATATTTGCCAACGATATATCTGATAAGGGGTTAATATCCAAAATTTATAAAACACTCATGAAACTCAACACCACAAAACAAACAACCCAATTAAAAAATGGAGAGGAACTGTAATTGAATATATATAGATAGTCACGGGATGTGGATTATACTGTGGAAGAGAGTCAGAGGAAGAGTAATAGATATATATGATATGGGGGGGGAGTGGGGTGGTGTATTGGGGGTGGGGGGTTGTCACTTTGAGGGGTAAAATGTATAACTATTGCACTGTGTTGTACACCTGAAACTAATTAAAAATAAAATAAAATATAAAAAAAAATGGAGAGGATATGAAAAGGCATTTCTCTAAAGAGGACATATAGATGGCCAACAGGCATATGGAAAAATGGTCAATCTCACTAATCATTAGAGGAATGCAAATAAAAACCACAATGAGATACCACCTCACTCCTGTCAGAATGGCTATCATCAATAAATCAACAAACAACAAGTACTGGTTGAGGTTATGGAGAAAAGGGAACCCTGGTGCACTGCTGGTGGGACTGCAGATTGGTGCAGCCATTATGGAAATCAGTATGGAGGTATCTCAAAAAACTGGAAATGGAACTACTGTATGACCCAGCAATTCCACTTTTGGGTATCTATCCAGAGAAACCCAAGATGCTTATTCAAAAAAATATATGCACCCCTATCTTTATTGCAGCACTATTCACAATAGTCAAGACTTGCAAACAACTGAAATGCCCATTGGTAGACCACTGGATAAAGAAACTGTGGTACATTTATACAATGGAGTATTACTCAGCTATAAAAAACAATGAAATCGTACCATTTGCAATGATATGGATGGATCTAGAGACTATTATGTTAAGTGAAATAAGTCAATCGGAGAAAGACAAATACCATATGATCTCACTTATATGTGGAATCTAAAAAACTGAATGAATGAGCAAAGTAAACAGAAATAATCTCAGATACAGAGGAAAAACTGATGGTTGCTAGGTGGGAAGGGGGTGGAGATGAGGGAGAAGGGGAAGGGATTAGACAGCATAAATAAGTAACTACAATATTGTCACAGGGATATGAAAGACAGTTCAGGGAATATAATTAATAATGTTGTAAAATATTTTGTAGGGTGTCAGAAGGTCACATATCTTGTTAGGAAGACCACTTCATGGATGGGGTAGAGGCTTGATCCCTGTACTGTACACCTCAAGCTGATGTTATATAATATTGTATGTGAACTATAATTGAATATATAGTCACAGATGTGGAGTATAGTGCAGGAGTGGAGTCAATGGAATTGTAATAGATATGTATGATATGGGGGGGAGTGAGGCAGTGGATTGGGGGGGTGTTGTCACTTTGAGGGGTAAAATGTATAATTATTGCACTGTATTGTACACCTGAAACTAATAAAAATAATTAATTAATTTTAAAAAACAAAATAAAATTTAGGCTTCCAAAAATAAATTAATTTTAAAATTTAGATTGTAATCTATGTATCATCTCCATTTGAGATTAAAATATAATCAGTCACCTTTGCTACCTTTTTTAAATTTTACATGCTTGGCATTAGAGCCCTTTGACCTCCATTCTTCTACTTTATACAATATAAAATAAAACTTGAAATTGTATTTTTTAGATACACAGCTGATCCTTTTTTTTCTTCTAAAACACTACAGAACCTAGCAAAAGAGCTTAAACTTCAATGGATTATTGCAAAACTAGACTTTCTTAATAATATACTCTCCCATTCTAAATGACATAGGGAAACATATATAGTCTAGCTTATTTCCCTATGGTTTTTCATTTTGCAGGCTGTGCTTCCAAGCATGAACACAACTAAGTAGAAAAAAAAGAAAGAAAGAAAACACAAAAAACAGCTTCAGTTACTGAACCCTACAAGCCAGTACAAAAAGATGCAGCTAAAGGTGCCATTTTCCATCAAAATAGCTACCCTGAATGCATTTCATTGTGATACTTCCAATTTTCAATGGTATTTTAATAGAAGAAAATGGAAGCTAAGGTCAGTTTGAGCAGTGCTGTTTTATAGGCTACCTTCATGACTCAGTGCAATTTGATTTAACCAGGTTTAATACTAGCTACACAATGCATTACATCCTGAACTTCAGAATTTTCTCAGCTGTAAATCTCTTCTGAATCCTGACTTCCAGCAGGAACATTCACATCACCTGTTATAATTCCTAATTAGAGTAGTGAAGACCAAGACACATCAATGGCCAAAATCTCATACATATTGAGAAGTTTGTCCAGGGAGCTTGCTCAGTAAGAAAGCACAGATCAAGCACTCAAGGAAAAATTATATATGTATGCGTTATTTATTAATATGAAAAATAAAAAAGACTCCTGGAAACAAGGCATTTAAAGTTTTCAACTCAATCTGAGTTTAGAGCCAGAGTTCCAAACCTCGGGAGAGTAACTAATCAATTTAGCCACAGTTGTCACCAATAGCCTTTGTAAGGTTGAGACCAGGAGGTCAAAGGTCTGTCACAACAAGATGTACCATTTATTAAGTCATGGTTCTGTCCGTTGTCTGTTCCTGTTCAAACTGTGATCAATGAAGGGATGTCCCTCGAAAGCCCTGACGGTTGGCACAGATGCCACATGAAATTCAGCATGTTAAAGGCATGTATTGATTGATATAATTCCAATTTAAAAAAATAATTTCATGGCAAAAGTCTTCATTTCACAAAATTTGAAAGCTATTTTAAAGACAGATGAACATGTTTGTGAAGAAATTGCTAACTGAAATCCTCAAAAGTTTCAGAGCATGTCCAAATTGTTTCATTAAGCATTCACTGCCCAATTAAAATTATTTGAGTTCAGTAATATTCAATATTCAAAAAATAAATCAGAATCCTTGTATTGCGCAACCTCACCTTCAAAGAAGAAACAACTCAAAAAGGATCAGCCAAGATGGCAAAGAAGCCAAATTAAAAGCAGCAACAGATTCTAAAGTATCCCATACATCACCGTGTTTTCATGTTAACAAGAAAACAGACTAAATATGATCTAAATGGGACAAGCCCTTTCAACCACAAAGGGCAATGACTTCAAGTATGTTGGCCTACACAAGCTCAATGGCCCTTGTTAGAAACACTAAATTGGAACTTTTTTTCCTGAGAAACGCTTGACCAAAGTCTCACTTATCATCAATTGCATAAAAAAGTACCCAAGATTTTTTTTTTTTAATCACCTGGCCTTTCCTTTGGAGATAGATAAAACTATCACACACACACACACACACCATAAATTATTAACAACACTGAAGATATTAGAAAACAAATGGCAATAATCAGCTTTTCTTTTCTTTTTTTTTTAATCTTTTTTTTTTTTTATTTTGAGGACAGTGTCACTGGCCCTCATATGTGGGACCTGAACTGGGGCCACTGGCTTCCCAAGCCAGCGCTTAACCACTGCGCCTCTCGGCTGGCCCAATAATCAGATTTTCTAAATAACAAACCTAAGCTTTGAACTGAGTTTTTAAAAAGATTGTGTGACGTTTTAAAATATATAAATAGGGCTGGCCGAGTGGCGCATTGGTTAAGAGCTGGTTTTGGGATGCCAGCGGCCCCGGTTCGGATCCCATATATGAGGGACAGTGACACTGCCCTCTACAGCTAACAACAGCTCCACTAGGAGCTGGGCTGTGCAAGCGAGCCCCAGCCACAGTGTAGGCTGCAGCCCCTGCTGCAGTGGGCTGCCATAGGCTACAGTGAGTGGCGGGCAGCCAGCGTGAGCTGCGAATAGCCGCGGTGAGCGACATCCAAAGGCCAGCAACTGATCTGCCTCACCCGGGAAGATCACAATGACAATACCAACACGGGCCAGTGAAGCAACGTCCTCTGCAACTAGACTGAAGAACTAAAAGACAGCAACTTGTCTGTTCCCCTTCCCCGATTCCCCAATACTGTTCCCCTCCCCCAATTCCCCAATAAAAAAATCTTTAAAAAAAAAAAGAATACATATATAAATAGCTTGATATTTTTTCCTAATTCATAAATAACACAAACTACTTATGTGTTTCAAAAGGAGAAAAAAAATAAACAAATATACAAAGAAATAAAAGGCACCTCTATTATCCCATTACCTAAAAAAAGTAAACAATAACATTTTGATGAGTACTTCAACCTTGGTTCCATGCCTATACACACACACACACACACACACACACACACACACACACACACAACAGTGGTGCCAAAAAAATGTATGCACATGACTTGTATTAACCTTTGTTATCGGTATATATTGAGTATTACAATAATAATACAGTTGTTTCCTTTCTTAAAATGTGTATACATATTTTAGGCACCCTCTGTATATGTATATATTTATATATAATGTTTTTGGTTTCTATAATATTGGGAACTCACAGAATACAGTTTTGCAAACTTAATAATATACTATAAACATTTTTTTCACATTATTAAATATTCTTCTAATTATTTTGGTAACTAAATCGTATTTAACCAATCTCTATTTGAGATTTCAGGTGGTTCAATTTCTTCTTACTATAAATGATGCTTTAATTTATCCAAGTAGGTTCATCAGAAACTGTAGGTTCATCAGAAACTGTTCCTAGAAGGGAATTGTTATTAAATTATATGTATTTTGTAATGTTTTGATATATATTGACCAATTGCCTTCTAGTAGGCTCTTTGTTAAACGTTCCATGTCTTAATTGACTGAGCTGGTAGATATAATAGATTAATGAAAATCATAGTCACCTAGTATCTTCCCATGGTTCATTCAAAAGTCTTTCACGATGCTGGCCTCCAGGACACCAAAAACACTCAATTACATCTCATGTGTCATTGCTCCACGATCACTGCCTATGGTCCAGAAATGTCACCATCAACAAATGCTTGCAAGACTAATATCAGCATACATCTAATATCAGCATACATCTTCCCCCAAGGAGTTGTATAAACATCATCCCTTTGTGATTAGGTGGCATTCAAAGGGGGAAAATAATTGGTACATTTTCTAAAAGTACTTCAGAAGTGAAGCATTCATATTCCATGAAAATCTATACTAAGTCACAATTTTTATACTTGGAGTAATTCCTAAGTGAGTTTCTTTCAAAAACTATTTTGCACACTGTTTTTCACAAAAATTCTTCTCAGTTGTGATTATTTTAAAGGTGAGCCCACGTAGTATAGCAGTTATGGGCACAGTTAAATTCAGCAACTGGCCTCCCTGTGTTTGGATTTTTTTCCCTGCTACTTCCTGGTTCTGTGGTCCTGAGCAAATTATTTAACCTCTCTGTGCCTCAATTTCTTCACATGTGAAATTTGAGTATAAAAAGAGTGAAATTGCTCCTGAAATTGTTCTAAGCAAGCATTAAATAAGAGAAACCTGTGTAAAATGCTTATCACCATGCCTAGAACATAATAAACACTTAATATCTCTTCGTAGTTGTTATTATTAAGCAAAACTTGCCTTTGGGTCTTTGAAACTTGTAGCCCTTCATCAGCCTAATAAAAGAATGTACATTTTGTGCAGCCTATACGAATGTAAGGTCTTTGCCATCTATGTGATGCTGAAAGGACTTGCATGACCCTTAGAAGCCAGCAAGGATGAGAGCTTTCAACAGCAGTCAGATAAAATCCTCTCGGGCTCCTCAGTCACCTCAGTCTCTGTGTTTGCAATGAAACAACACTGACATCTAGTGACCAGAACGATGAATTACAAAAAGTTTTCCAATTATTTTAGGGGAAATGAATTCAATTCTAGATAAGATAGATTTGTACATATGCTTTATATGTTGGCTAAATCTCATCCTTTGATTGAGTAGAAAGTATTTTGAACAACTTAAATCAACATTATCTATCAAATCAACCTTTGTTCTTTTGTTTTAATCAGTTTACCTTAAAATTCTGAAAAAATATATATTTAAGAAAAATATTAATATACGTTCATTTTTCTTTCAAAGCATATATAAAAGCCTAGCAAAATAATGCAAATTAATCTGATATAATACAGCAGGTATAAAATACATTAATGGGTTTTAAATAGTATATATTAATTTATAAATCTATTTTATACAATTTTATAATGAACATTAGAGAATTGAAACCTTTATGTTAAATAAAATACAACCAAACAGGGATTTTTCTTTTTCATTTATATTTTTCTACAACAAAGAAGAGTTGGAAAATTAATATATTTTAAATTTTTATTAAATTTATTGGGGTGCGGCCGGCCAAGTGGCTCAGTTGGTTAAGAGCTCGCTCAAGAGTGTGAGCTCTGAGCAACAGTTGCCTGAGCTGAGCAGCCTCTGAGCTGCCAACAGGTGGCAGGATGGCTCAGCTAAAAAAAAAAAAAAAAAAAAAAAATTTATTTGGGTGATATTGGTTTGTAAAATTATATAGATTTCAAGTGTACAATTCTATGATATATTGCCTATCAATTATACTGTGTGTTCACCACCCAGAGTCACTTCTGCTTCCATCACCATATATTTGACCCTCTTTACCTTGTTCTACCACTCCCCCTTCCTTACCCTCTCTGGTAACCGCTAAACTGCTGTCTGTGTCTATGAGTTTTTGTCTGTTTGTTTGTCTTGTTCCTTTTGTTGCTTTCGGTTTATATCCCACATATGAATGAAATCGTATGGTTCTTGACTTTTTCTGACTTATTTTGCTTAGCATGATAACCTCAAGGTCCATCCATGTTGTCACAAATGGCAGTATCTGTATTTCATCTTTTCTTATGGCAGAGTAGTATTCCATTATGTATATATACCACATCTTCTTTATCCAATCATCTATTGATTGTTTGATTGTTTTTATATCATAGCCTCTATAAATAATGCTGCAATGAGCATAGGGGTAAATATATCTTTATGAATAAATGTTTTCAGATTTTTTTGGGTAAACACCCAGAAGAAGAATTACTAGGTTGTATGGTAATTCCATTCTTAATTATTTTGGGAACCTCCATACTGTTTTCCATAGTGGCTGCACCAATTTACATTCCCACCAGCAGTGTATGAGGGCTCCTTGGAAAATTAACATTTCAGGAAAACGTTTACACATCAATCACTTAAAGAGTTTTAAGAGAATTTCTTACAAGGAAGTTAGATGGAAGTCACAAGAAATCCATCATTATTGATCTATATTTACTGAAACTGTGCCAGAACCACTTTACCTCGCCATAGTAATTTGGTTAAGCCCTTGCAAGGAAGCTTGAAGATTTAATTCATCAGTAGGATCTCAGCAATGCTACTTAGAAGTGCTAATAAGAGCAACTAGATATGAGAACAAAACTAGGATTAACGCCCTGTGTCAGCTGAACCATTGGTTCATCATCATTATTCTTAATACCATCTACCACTTGTAGAGCATTTATTATGTCACACTTTGTTGGGCTCTTCTAATTCATAATTGTTAATTTATTCTTTTGACTGTACAGTGCTGCCAGACCACAACAATGTTGGGTCACAACAGACACAATTCCTGTCCTCACTGAGATCATAAGGAACTAGAGAAGACAATAATAATCACCAAACTGAATACAAACTTATAACTGTCTTATGGGCTGAATTGTATCCTCCAAAATTTATATATTGAAGCCCTACCCCCAGTACCTCCTAATGTGACTATATTTGGAGATAGGGCCTCTAAAGAGGTAATTAAGTTAAAATGAGGCCTTCAGAATGTGCCCTAAACCAATCTGATTGGTGTCCTTATAAAAAGTGGAAAAGTGGACACCTAGACACTAGGGATGCACGCACACGGAGAAAAAGCCACATGAAGATTTAGTGAGAAGGCAGCCATCTGCAAGCCAAGGAGAAGCCTCAGGAGAAACTAAAATGACTTGATCTTGGACTTCTAGTATCCAGAAGTGTGAGAAATTAATTTATTATTTAAGGCAGCCGATCTGTGGTCTTTTGCAAGGATAGCTCTAGAAAACTAAGACGCTGTGATAAAATGCCATTTAGGGAAATTTCACAGAAAAATCAGAAAAAAAAAAATGAACTCTGAAGAATGAGTAGAGATTATCAAGTCTGGAAGGGGAAAGTAGCATGTTCCAGGCTGAAGGGAGAGCTTGCACAGGTTTCTATGGTGAGAAGAAGCAGGATGCATTTCCAGGAACTATAGGACTGTCAATATGGCTAGAACAAAAGTGGGGGGAGGGGCGAGCTAGGAAATGAAGCTGAAGAGGGAAACAGAGACCACATGCAGGCCAAGAGTTAAAGATTTTGGCCTTTAGCCTGAGAAAATTGAAGCCATTGATGTATTTTAAGCAGAGAGTAAGATAATTTTGAATTTCAGATCACTCCAGCTGGAGTAGAGAAAACAGATTGGAAGGCAGCAAGAAAGGAAATAAGAAACCAGTTAGGAAGTTTTTTCACAGAGAAGTGATATACTGAAGGAGAGTGATAACAGGGAATATGGAAAGACTTAGATTCAAGAGATTTAAGCAATAAGGCCAGAGAGATGTAACAATGGATTAGTTAAGGGGGATGATGGAAAAAGGCCTCGCCAGATTTCTGGTGTGTAAAATGGATAGATGAAAATGGTACATCCTTTAAGACAGGAAAAATTGATCAGAACAGGATTTGTGGAAGAAAAAATTTTATCTGTATTTTGAATTTGTTGAGTCTGAATTTTTCTACATTGAGACATCTGAGTAAAAGTGTAAAGAAGTTAGTTAGAATGACAAGTTTGGAGTCCAGAGAAGAGCTCTGGGCTACAGATATGGATTTGGGAGCCATTTACATGTTAGTGGTAAATGAAGCCATGGGTATAAGAGGGAATACCTAGGGAATGAATATGAAGTGAGAAGAGGAGGGCCTAGAACTAAGTTTAAGGAACCCCCAAAACAAAAGAGTGAATAGAGAGAGAGGATGAAACCCAGGGACATGCAATGTCATAGAGCCTAAAAAAAGAATGATCACCAAGTTAGAATGCTGCTAAGATGTTAGGATCAATTTAGGAAGATGTGAGAGTTGTTTCAGGATTTAGCTGAGGGGTGAATGGAAGATGAAAAAAATGGACATAGTGAAAATAGACAAGTACTTTGAGATATTTTCCTATAAGAGGAGGGAAATAGCTGTGAGGATGACAAAAAGTTGGGGTGTAGTTTCTTGGGTTTCTGGACTGAATGTGTCCCTCAAAATTCATCTGTTGCACCCTAATCCCCAATATGATGATGTTAGAAGGTGGGGCCTTTGGAAGGTGATTATGTTCATGAGAGCAGAGCCCTAATGAGTGGAATTAGTGCTGTTTTATGAAAGGAGACCACAGAGAACTAACTCCCTCGCACTTTCCACTGTGCAGTAGACCACACAGAGAGAAGTCAGCCATCTATAACTCACAAGAGGGCTTTCATCAGAACTCTACCATACCGGCACCCTGATCTCAGACTTCAAATCTCCAAAACTGAGAAATAAATTTCTGTTGTTCACAAACCACCCAGTATATGACACTTGTTACAGCAGCCCAAACTAATCAAGAGGAAGTAATTAAATATAGAGGAGGTCATGAGATTGGAACCCCCATAATAGGATTACTGCCCTTATAGTAAGGAACATCAGATCTTCTTCTCTCTACTCTGTGAGGATAGAGTGAGAAGGTAGCCATCTGCAGGCCAGGAAGAAGGTCCTGACCAAGAACTAAATATGCTGGCACCTTGATCTTGGACGTCACAGCCTCCGGAACAGTGAGAAATGTCTGTTGTTTAAGCCACCCAGACTATGGCATTTTGTTACAGTAATACAAGCTGACTAAGACTTGGGGTGGAGGGAGGGAAAGAGGGTTCCCTTTTTTTTTTTTTTTTTTTTTTTGGTTTGTTTTGACTTACTGGGAGATACAGGAATATGTTTGAAAACTGCTGAAAATCACACCATCTCTGAAAGAAAGACATTTGGTTCTATTGTTCAGGAACTGAAAAATCATAAAGATTAAGTAATTAGTCTTAAGTAATACAGCTAATAAGTGGTTGAACCAGGTCCCAAAGCAGGTCTGTCTCCACTTTTTCATGCTGCCTCTCAATAAATATCTATTGCGCACCAACTACATGGAAGACCAAATGACGTAATTCAAGTCTAATCAGGTTTGGGGACAGATTGAGTACATAAGAGGATTATGATCCCTTATGAAAACAGAAGCTATTCTCTAGTACATATCAGAAGAGCCCTTTCCTGCCCTTATAATTATCAATTCTGTATACTGCCATCATGAAAATTTAGAGCTGCTTAGAGCAACCAAAAGTTAGGGAAAAGGATGAAAAAATGGCATACATAGGTCTTCGATATAGTCTGTACTGGAATTTTAAAATTTCTCCAACTTATTCAAATGTGTAGCCAGCAGCCCCTGAGAGAGTTAATTCTTTTTTTTTTTTTTTAAGAGGGCAGTGTCCGTGGCCCTCCTATGTGGGATCCGAACTCGGGCATCCCAAGCCAGCTCTTAACCACTGCGCCACTCGGCCAGCCCAAGAGAGTTAATTCTTGTAACAAACAGTCAGTACTCATTCAGGCAGATACTGTGCTTTATGCTGGAACATAGATAAATAAGACAAGATCTCTATCCTCAAAGAGCTCACCTCTACATGAAAGGGTCAGATGTAAGCCATTCAATTACAATATTTTTAATAAGTCTTGTAATGGAGATATAATCCAGATGCCAACCCCATCACCACTCCTTCCAATTTAAAGGATGTCATTTGTTAATTGTCAGGGTTCAGAATATTTGGTCCTATTTTCTCCACAGCAGGTGAATTTTTCTCTAAGACCTCCAGAGTTGTGCTTCTCTAGATTTTTCTGCCAATATAAGCCAACAGGGACTTTCCATCACAATCCACTCTAAAGTAGATACTACCTTACCTCCCAAGACCAGGAGAATGTGAGAAACAGCAAAACACTCTGTGGAAGAACTGTTCTTTGGCTACTAAAGATATCGTCTCTATCCACCACCAATTTCTTCCCTCTGGGCAACCAGAACATCAATGTTTTGTTCAGGTAGATATCAGGGAAATCAGGCTTCCTCTTGCTGGTCTAAGAGTTATGATGATCAATTTAAAATAGTCACGGTAACACCTTTCCACTTGTCAAATAATGTCTTTCCCAGAACCCTTTGTAACTAGAGGTTAATCATGGGATACCATTCTAGCCAACAGGCCAGAAGGAGGAGTCTGACAGTGGGCTTCAGGGAAGATTTCTCCATGATAGGAAAAAATTTGGGGCCCTTTTCTCCTTTCTCCTGTCTTAAAAGAAGTTGTAATGTCTGAGGCTGAGGCAGCCATTTTGAGACTACAGCACAAGCACAAAAAACAGACAAGCTGAGAACAGTAGGCAAAAAGAGTAAAAGAACCTGAGTCCTATATGATATTATTGAACCTCGGTTCCAGCCCAAGACAAACTTCATCCAGGTTTCTTACCCTATGCAAAAAATAAGTCCCTGTTTGTTTAAGCTACTCTTAATTGGGTTTTATGCTACTATCAAAATCATCAATAATTAACACACAGCCCTTTTCTCATTGCCCCTTTGTCCCTTTGGCCTCCAGAAGCCTAACTATATTAGATACCAATGTAACCATGAAGTACTTTCCTGAAGTGAAGTTCAGAAGAGAAATACAGTGTGGTATGCACAAAGTTAACATTCTGGCTAATGTGGACTTTTCCATGCACCATTTAAGTGAGATATCTCAAGATATTGGCTTTCATCCTTCACAAGGAGGGTGACTACCTCATAGCTTCCTTGTTTCTGATCAGGCCCACTGCCCTCCGGTTCCCAGCCCTGCTGGATGATTTACATGGTTAAATTAAGGAAACACATTTCCCAGGGTCCACTTCCCTGTATAGTTCTGAGATAGGTGGGACAAAAGAAGAACGTGCATGGCATTTAAAAGGCAGAAATAATAGAAAACCCTAAAGACTCCAGCAAAAAGCTAATGGAAACAATAAATGAATACAGTAAAGTTGCAGACTATAAAATCAACGTACAAAAATCCATTGCATTCCTATATACTAACAATGAAATTTCAGAAAAAGAAATGAAAAAAAAATTCCTTTTGCAATTGCAACAAAAAAAAAAAAAATACCTAGGAATAACAAAGGATGTGAAGGACCTATACACTGAAAACTATAAGATTTTTTTTTCAAAGAAATTGAAGAAAACACACAGAGATGGAAAGATGTTCCATGTTCATGGAATGGAAAAATCAACGTAGTTAGAATGGCTATATTACCCAAAGCAATATACAGATTTAATGCAATCCCCATCAAAATCTCAATGGCATTTTTTAAAGAAATAGAACAAAAAGTTATCAGATTTGTATGGAATCACAAAAGACCCCAAATAGCCAAAGCAATCCTAAGAAAAAAGAATAATGCTGAAAGTATCACACTTCTTGACTTCAGCTAGTACTACAGAGCAATAATAATCAAAACAGCATGGTATTGGCAGGAAAACAGAGACACAGACCAATGGAATAGAATTGGAAACCCAGAAATAAATCCACATAAATATGAACAGACAATTTTTGACAAAGGAGCCAAAAACATACAATAGAGAAAAAGAAAGCCACTTCAATAAATGGTGTTGGGAAAACTGGAAAACTATATGCAAAAGAATGAAACTAGACTGCTATCTGTCACCATGTACCAAATTTAATTCAAAATGATCAAAGACATAAACGTAAGACCTGAAACAATAAATGGCATAGAAGAAAACGTAGGTACTAAACTTATGGACCTTGAGTTCAAAGAGGGTTTTATGAATTTGACCTCAAAGGTAAGGGAAGTAAAAGCTAAAATAAGTGAATGGGACTATACCAAAATAAAAAGCTTCTGTACAGCAAAACAAACTATCAACAAAATAAAGAGGCAACCAACCGAATGGAAGAAGATTTTTGCAAGCAACACCTCCATTAAGAGGCTAATATCCAAAATATATGAGGAACTCATACAACTCAACAACAAAAAGGCAAACAGTCTAATTAAAAAATGGGCAGAGAACATGAACCTTAACTTCTACCAACAAGACATACAAACAGCCAACAGATATATGAAAAAAATGCTCAACTTCCCTAGCTATTATGGAAATGCAAATCCAAACCACAATGAGGTATCACCTCACACCAGTTAAAATGGCTATCATCAACAAGACAAATAACAAGTGTTGAAGAGGCTGTGGAGAAAAAGGAATGCAGATTAGTGTGGCTGCTATGGAAGGCAGTGTAGAAGTTCCTCAAAAAGTTAAGAATATAATTACCATATGACCCAGCAATCCTTCTCCAGAATATATACCCAAACAATCTGAAAACATGTATCCATAAAGATATATGTACCCCGGTGTTCATTGCAGCTTTATTTACAGTGGCCAAGGCATGAAAACAACCAGTGTCCTTTGATAGACGATTGGATAAAAAAGATGTGGTAGGTATATAGGAAGGGGGTTGTCACTTTGTGAGGGTTGAAAAGTGTAACTATTGCATTGTTTTGTACACCAGAAATGAATAAAAATAAAATAGAAAACAAAAAACAAAAACAAAAAAAGAAGATGTGATATATATATATATATATATATATATATATATATATATATATATACACACACACACACACACAATGGAATACTATTCTGCCATAAGAAAAGATGACACTGCCATTTGCGACAACATGGATGGATCTTGAGATTGTGATGTTAAGCAAAATAAGTCAGACAGAAAAAATCGTGAACCATATGATTTCACTGATGTGTAGGATATAAAACTGGAAACAGCAAAGGAACAAGACACACAAATGAAGAAACAAATACAGACACAGACAACAGTTTAGTGGTTACCAGAGGGTAAGAGGGGAGTGCGGTGGTAGAAAAGGGTAAAGGGGATCAAATATATGGTGATGGAAAGAGAACTGACTCTGGCTGGTGAGCACACAATGTGATATATACATGATGTATTATTGAATTGTACACTTTAAACCTACAAGTATGTAATTTTGCTAACCATTGTCACCCCAATAGATTTAATTTTTTAAAAATTTTAAAAAATAATAAAAGGCAGAAGTAGAGCAGTGACCAATGCTCTCCCAAGGTCACTGTTGATAGATGCAGAGACACAGAAATAAGGAGAAGATTCCATTTCATCCGTGTGTTCCCCAGTTCTGTGTCCAACTCTCCTTCCCAAATGCTGACCTTATTGACCCCAGGCCCACTACCAGACACTGGACTGCACACCCACCTGAGGCAGTAGCCTCACAAAGACAAGCGCTCACCATAAACTGTCTCCTTCTCAGCCCCACCCTGGTGGCTGGACATGCTTGGCTTCTCACATCGAGTCATTTCTTTCTGATCCTGCAACTCTCCTTTAAGATCTTCACTTGCCCAGCTCCTCAACTGTATACAGTCTAATTCCTATAGTAATTCCCTTGTTACATAAAACTAGCAGTGCCTCGGCTGCCCTGACTGATATTCCTGCACACCCACTCCCTATGTCATTCATAAAAAAAGCCTATTACCAATTTCTTCCTCAGATCAGGTGGAAAGCAGTGATATTACCCCCATCCGATTGCAGTTCTTTAACAAAAGTGAACATATGTACCCCAATTCTCATTCCAGCTTCCCTCCTGTGATAGTAGCAAGCCTGCTGATTCTCTCACTAGGGGACCAATTAAATAAGCACTTTTCTCAGTGACAATCATTAGCTTTCCCTGGAGACAACAAGCCTCCATGTAGAAAAGAGGAACATTTTCCAATAGTAGGTCTTTGGCTTGCTACGAACAACCACCGGCAACCTATTTTCATTCAGGGAAAAGTGCAGTTCTGTTCAGGCAGAGTGTCATACAGCTGCACCCTGTCTCCCAGGTAATGACCCAGCTCAGGTTATATCCTTTCGAGACAAGAGTCTCTCTGTGATTGAAATATTGGGGAAGGGGGATTATCTGGCAATTCCTACCTCCATAAAGTATGAAATGAGAACTGAGGAAACACCAAAGATAGAGTGATAAATATAACTGGGGAGATTCATAAAAGGTTTCACATAAGAGGTTACACTTCAGTTGGGCCTAAGGCAAGTAGACTTCTATTGTTAGAGAACGGGGAAATATTTTCCCAGAGTGTCCCTCACTATCTGACTCTATCCATTCCTAAGTCCACATATTAAGAGAATAAGGGCCAGCCGAGTGGCGCGGTGGTTAAGCCCTGGCTTCGGAAGCCAGCGGCCCTGGTTCAGGTCCCACATATGAGGGCCCTCAAAATGCCCTCTGAAAATGCCCTCAAAAAAAAAAAAAGAGTGAGAATAAGAAGGGGATACAGCATTATCTGTGCCTACACAGTTCCTGTTTCAGACAAACTGGAGGGCTAACATCTCCTTGCAAGAAAAGAGGAGGGAGAAAAGTTTTCACAGCAGTTCAATAAAATACCAACCTTGTTTATTATCCAGTATTTCTAATCACAAATTTTTAAACACTGGAATCCAATGAATCATAACCCACAATCATTTTGGTAAAATGGTCAATGTTAGCACAGAAACCTCTTCACAACCATTTTTCTGAGGGGGAGGCAAGAATTATTGTCATATAGACCTTTTTTCCTCAAATTTCAAAGCTGCCCAAAAATTGATATACCTTGACCTCCTACAATAGCAAGATGGCATTAAAAAAATACCTATTTATCCATAGTCTTTTCTAAGGAAACAGTTATTGTTTAAAAATTAAGATAAATTTAGTTTCCTTAAAGACAAGTAGCACTTTAACATATAAAATAGATCATAAAACTCAGCCACAAAATTAATTTTTATCTCAGTGAACTTCCCTTAAGCTTCTGAAATATTTCCATGAAAGATCAAATCTTTGGTAAACTCCAGAGAGCAAGACTGTTTGAATAATGCTCAGGTTGAAATAATTGAAATAGGCAAATAGATGTGCTTACCATTTGAGCAGGATGAGACTAGAGTGGGTAGAAGATGTGAAATGCCACTTGAAAAACTCATTTAAATATAGCCAATATTAATCTCAATCAACAAACTCACATATAAAAGAAAACCCACTTTTATTTACTATACATCAATGTAATTTTTGGCCAGCAAAAAAGTTGAGGCATCTTGGCGCTTTCACACACACTCCCAGGATTTAGCCAAGGTTCCGTGGTCTTACTAAACATCCATGCAAACGGAAGACCATTTTGCCATCTGCCCAAATAGGACATGCTTGTGAGCTGGTCTCCACGGCTTACTTCAAATCCAACAGCCCTCTACAGCTTCCTTGCCACAAATGGGACAGCAGAGTCTGCTGAGGTTGAAAACCCAGCACTTGGTGCTGCCTCCCTGCTCACAAACCTCCCCATGGTATCTGGCTATCTCTTTGGAACACAGCCAAAGGCATTAGGCTCTACAAGCAGTATCCACAGAGCTCCTCCCCCTTTCAGACTCGGATGGTGTCCCATGCTTCTCCAGGATACCCTGCCTCTTCCCTCAAACCCTATCATGTCTACTTTTAACAAAACACTTTGATGGCTGCTATGGTCTGACTGTTTGTATTCACCCCAAACTCAGATGTTGAAATTGAATGCCAAATGTGGTGGTAGTAGAAGTGCGGCTTTTCGTACAGGCAATGTCATGAGGGTGAAGCCCTCATGAATGGGATTAGTGCCCTTATAAAAGGGACCCCACAGAGTTCCCTAGCCAACTTCTAATATGTGAAGTTACAATGAAAAGATGATTGTCTAGAAAGTGGGCTCTCACCAGACACCAAATCTTCTAGAGCCATGATCTTGGAATTCCCAGACTCCCAAGCTATGAGAAATAAATGTTTATTGTTTAGAAGGCATCCAGGTTATGGTATTTTTGTTATAGCAACCAGAACAGACTAAGTGGCTGATTAAAACCTAGAACCTAAGTCATTATATAAAATAGTCTCCTCTTCCAGGATCTCTCAGACCCTCAAACTAACTTGCTTTATTTTGTTCATAGTACCTTTTTGAAATCAGACATCTGTATTTCTAATTGCATAGCTCTTTCTACACATTTCCCCCTATGCATCTCCCTATTCATTTACATAAAATGTAAACTAGTACCTAGGATAATGGCTGATATGTGACAGATGCTCCATAAAGAGTTGTTGAAAAAGAGTTGAATACACAATTTCATCACCAAACAACTAGTTTTCCTGTCCTCATGAGTAGGGAGGGTTTAATCACCAAACCAAAGGAAAATATTTATTTCCCACCCATCTAGTACATTGAATAAAAGGAAGAAAAACAAAAAGTGGTTTCCATGTTCAAAATAGTCTGAATACTCTTATCTTGCCACATATGCTTTCAAGTTAAATGATTGTTATGCTACCTGAGGTCTCCATGAAGTACCCACTTTGCCCTGAAACTAATTTGTTCTAGGACTGAGGATCTACAGTTTTCTCCCCACACAATGCAAAGTGAGAAACTTGTGAAACCTAAGAAAAAAGGAAGAGGGCAGAAGGGACTCCTGGTCTTGCTGTTTATGCTCTATTTCTGTTATATTTCAGTCATTAAATTATATCAAGCGGTTCTGGAAAGTTGTACAAAAACCTTCTTATTCAGAACAGCGAAAACTAGCCCATTAAAAGAAGAAAAGACAGTAATTAAATAAAAATTGTAATTGGTAAATAGGAAAGAAATTGTTGAAAGAAGTTAAAAATATATTCTCATTAGTTTGCTTTTATCTAGACTATAGAAGAAAAAAGTAGAAATCTATTTCACAATAAGGTGTTATGTATCTTTATCACTGTGTGATTGCACTTACAATGTATTCATCAGGCTTGTTGACTCAAGTTATTACATTCTAATACAGATTAGCTAAATTGTTGGAACACAGATGCACACTCAAAGAGAGCATGAATTTTAAAACCCAATTTTATATTACATTTCTTGAGAAGTGTTACTGTGGTTTGAAATTCATCTTGGAGGAGCACAGTTGAATATTCTGCCCATTTCTATTTTATGTCACAAAACCAACAGATTCACCATCTATTCCTAACTTAAATTGAATTGTCTAGAATTGCAATAACTGTCAGCCTCTAAAGAGCTTATCTCATGTCTCACAGTTTAATTGGATTGTTTTCTGAGACAGCCTTTCCTTTCCAATTTCATAAAGACCATACGTGCTCATATTATCGTTCTTTTGTTCTCTTTCCTCAGAACTTCGTTCATTTTAATTTTAGTCATAGCAGCTGAAAATGGCCCTGTTTTCCCTACTTACCTAAAATTCAAGTGAACTGCAAATTTAGAACCATCTGACATCTTTCCATCTATAACTGCATGGATAAGATAAGAAGGAACTTATAAGGAAAGCAATGAGCGAATCATTTATATTTGCAAGTGATCAAAGTCATAGAGTTGAAAAAGCAAATTTCATTCTACAAATCAATGATTCTGTACCTGGAGCTAGATCAGTTATCAAAAAAATCAAACCATAAATGAGAGAAGGCATTATTTAGTCATGCCAGACTCCCAGTTGTAAGTGCTCTGACCAGAGATAGCCCTTGGGTAGGAAATGAGCTACTCAACAAAATTCACTGTAAAACAAGTTTATATGGCCATGAATATTTTGGGGGCATTAGAAACTAAAATAAGATTGTACTGGGAAAAATGTCATCCATAAACACATCATAATTTGTTGAAATCCTCATCATGCTTGGCACTGTATTAGACACTATGGTAGTACAAAAAATAAAGTTTGGTTTAAAATATAGTTATAGCACAAATGCAAAAAGAAATTTAAAAAGCTAAAAAGGGATTTTAATATTCTTTTATCATAAAAAAAATTTGTCATAAAAAGGGGAATCCAAGCAGCATACCAAAAAATGGCACCTTCTAGATACACATATACAAATGATTCCAATTATTCACACAGAGAGATATTAATTAACAGCAGCTATCTCTGTGTGATGGTATAATGAGTAATTTTTATTTTCTTCTTTATACCTTTAGGTATTGACAAAATTTCTACAATAATTGCATCCTAACTTGGTAATCACATACAGGTACACTTAAATCATCTTGACTCTCTAAATATCTACCTAATCCAGCATAGTTATCAAAGTACCAAAAAATGTTCCATATATATTAAGTAAATATTAAATCTAAGGTATTAGGAATGTAATCCTTACAGCCTCCTGGAAAATGTAATTCATCCCTGGCCTGTTTATTATTCTTATGAAAGTCAGAAGCTCCCACCCTTTTCCCCACACTCCCAACACACACACCAGATGCAGGCACTTACTTCTTTACACTTACATGTCACAGAGAAATTTGGAAGGCAATGTGTGAATCTGAAAATCTTTCTTGGATACTTTAGGCAGATACCCTTGAGATCTCTCTGAATTTCACTGTAGAGGACTACCATCTGGCAATCAAGAGTCAGATTAGGTTCTTTAGAGGCTGAAACACTGAAGAGATTAAATACTTCACATGTAATTTTTCAAAATGACAAAAATCATATACATAATAAAATGAAAATAACCTCTCTGTCTAAGTAAGTGTTCTACTTGCAAAGTTCGGGTTCAGAATTCTTTTTTTTTTTTTCCCACCTGAGCCATCCTGTCACCTGTTGGCAGCTCAGCGGCTGCTCAGTTTGGGCTGGGAATCCAACCGGCGACCCTGTTCCTCAGAGTTCACGCTCTTGAGCAAGATCTCAACCAACTGAGCCCCTCGACCGGCCCTCAGAATTCTCTTTTTAATAGTGGAGGTAGAAGGTTCTTTGCTGGTGCCCTAAGCATGTCCACTCTCTCTATCTCTAGCTATTGCCTATTCTGCCCATGCACCTAACAGTACTCAGCTCTGCTCCCTACTGCAGAGAAAAAAATGCAGGTTAGGGGATGGAATTACCAGCACATTCTCTATTTGTCTAAATGTCCCACTTCACAAAGTCAAGAAGGTTTCCAGATTAACAATAAAAACAATTTATAAATTATTTTTCTTCCTGTCTGAAGCACACAAAGCCCTATCTACAAGGTCAGATGCCAATTCATATATTGCTCCTCCTGCATCTATCCCTTACAAAAGTATTCCTTTATTCACAAAGCAAGCTAAATGAAAGAGTGAATAGAGTACAGTTGGAATAATTTATCCCAATCCAACTACAGAAACACATAAGCAATGATAATTTAAAAATGTAAGTATGTATGTGTGTTTATATACATTTTTTTTTCTTTTTAGCTGAGCCATCCTGTTCCCTGTTGGCAGCTCAGTGGCTGCTCAGCTCGGGCTGGGCATCGAACTGCTGAGTAAGCACACTATTGAGTAAGCTCTTAACCAACTGAGCCACTCGGCCAGCCCTTGTTTGTATACATTTTAAGACTTGGCTTTGAGTTAAGAAAGAAGCTACCGACAGAGAGCTTATGTGTTCCAGGAAGCAGGGTCTTGGTCAATACTCAAGAGTGAAAACCAAGACTGAATCCAGCTGCCTAAAGAAATTAATTGTCAGCAGCTCAAGGTGGGTCTGTATTGTGCCCAGTATTTAAGTGTTAGCAATTATAAATTCACAAGTGTAGCTAACATCTAAAATGAAGGAGAGAGTTTCCAGTGCTATTATTTAAACTTACTTGACAATAAAGAAAGGAAAAGGAAGCTTTATTTGTAATCTGAAAGACCCCACTCAAAAAAGAGAATGTGTTTCTACCATTACTCTCATAGTAGCAGTAACCAAAGAATTCGGAACCAAAGCGTTTAGGAATTCCAGAGTCCATGAAGTAGAAGGAAGTATTAGATTTACAGGCATTGGTCGACCTTTTGTTAGAGGTAGGTGTTTGTTACATGTCCTGTTTAACATGGAATGAATAAGACCCATACAGTCCCCCAGGTCATCCAGAGATGGTCCCCAGTTGTAACCTTAGCTATGAGGCAAAAATGCTGGACAATTTCTACTGTGAGGCTCTAAGAGATCTTCAAGCCATATCCCCAAAAGGAACTGAGAGACAACTCTGCCTCTAATTCAATTATCTTTCATCACCAAATGGACTTCAAAATATAATTCAGGCTTTTTTACTCATTTTAATCCAATAAAACTGCTTGCAGAAATGTATTAGTGAAACATAAATACTGTTTTATTGTGTATACTTGTGCTGGTTCAGCCTTCATGCATGTATTTTATTTATATTGTTATTAAAAGATTGAGCCCATAAAGAAGGCTGACTTTACACTTGGGTAAAGTCAGGGTTGCCACATGGTATAATATGAGGTGTATGCTAACAGGCCCAATTTTTCAAAATTCGCTGTTGGTGGGATTGTAAATTGGTACAGCCACTATGGAAAATAGTATAGATGTTCCTCAAAAAATTAAAAATAGAACTACCATGTGACCTAGCAATTCTACTTTTTAGTATTAATCCAAAAAAATCCAAAACACTAATTCGAATATATGTACCCCTATGTTCACTGCAGCATTCTTTATAGTAGCCAAGATATGGAAGCAACCTTAGTGTTCATTGATAGACAAATGGATAAAAAAGAGATTATGTATATATTACTCAGCCATATAAAAGAATGAAATCTTGACATTTGTAACAACATGGATGGACCTAGAGAACATTACGCTAAGTGAAATAAGTCAGACTGAGAAAGACAAATACCATATGACTTCACTTGTTTGAGAAATCTAAAAAAAAAACACAAAATAAATGAACAAGCAAAACAGAAACAAATGTAGATACAGAGAACAAATTGATGGTTGCCAGATAGGAAGAGGATTGGGGAATGGGCGAAAAAGGTGAAAGGGATTAAGAAGTGCTAATTGCCATTTATAAACATGGTCACAGGGATGTAAAGGACACGATAAGGAATATAGTCAATAATATTGTAATAACTATGTATGGTATTAGATAGGGTACTAGACTTATTGGGGTGATCTCTTTGTAAGGAATATAAATATCTAATCACTATGTTGTGCACCTAAAACTAATATAATATTGTATGTTAACAGTAATTGAAAAATTTAAAAATAAGAAATAAAGAATTAATTTTTAATTAAAAAAATAATTTGAAAAAGAAATTGCTAAATCCAGGAGCCTCTTGGAATACCCTTGGAGAGTATTATAATTAGTTAATAATCAATTTCCAAAAAGTAGTCATTAAACAGAATAAAGGCAGTCATTCATAAAAATAATATCTTATGTACAATAAAAATGTGTAAAATTTTCTATATCATTCGATAATGATACTATAACAAACTATATCTTATTGGATTACCTTATCAGTGAACAGTTTAAAAAACTATATTAGCAAAAAATTAACCAATCACTTATATTGAAGTACCAAATTCAGGGCTGCCAAATTCAATAGACTTCTCTGTTCTCATCTTATTCAGCCTTCCAGTATTATTTCCTCTGCCTCCTCTGCATTCCCTTTCTTTGTCCTAGTCCAATCCACTAAACACATGGAAGAAAAAGCAATCCTAACACATATTTTGAACTAGCGTTTCCTTTCTTAAAACCATTCTGTATCTTCCTGTTTCATTTGGAATAAAATCTAAACCCCTTCTCACAATGTCTTTTTTTTTAAATTAAAGTTTATTGGGGTGGCAATGGTTAGTAAAGTTACACAGGTTTCAGGTATGCAATTCTGCAATACCTCATCTATATATCACATTGTGTGTTCACCACCCAGAGTCAGTCCGTCACCATATATTTGACCCTATTTACCTCATCTCCACTCTCCTCCCCATAGTGTCTTATAATATCAACCCCCCACCTATGTCTTCACCACTTTCCACTTGCTGTGAACCACCAGTCACCCCTTGTGTAGCTCAGGAAGCTCTTTTCCACCTCAGCAGCTTTGCATATGCTAGAGGTGAGGGTAGATTCCAGATATATTTTTGGAGACAGGTTGAAAGACACACGAGAAAGGGGAGATTCGAGGATGACTCCTGTTTGTCTTCCTTTCACTCTTCACATGACTGTCCACATTCGTTATATCTCAGCCAGCCCTAAACAATGGAGCCCAAGCCCACTGACACTCTGAGGCTGTCCCCTGCCACTCCATAGCCCTTCTATTAGGACTGGTGGGACTTCCAGCACGGGAGCAAAGCACAGAAGAGGGAGCTCTGTCAAGTGATGTCGGAGAGTGGGCCTCCAGGTCATTGTTGTAACAGATATGAATTAAAAACTCATCATCAGATAGTAACCCTCCCAAATGAGACCATTTTGGCTCTGAACTCCCAGTCAGTCCTAAACATGCCATCTAGTCTATTCCGTTCGGATAAACACAGTCAAATACAATATTTTTTAAGTCACTTTTAGTTTAAAACTTGGTTCTTCTCTTACAGTGAAATCCAAGTACTAGCTCAGTCACCATTCACAGCTCCAAGGTTTCTTTTTGAGCTTTCTTCCCCTATACCCCTTACACTTTAAACTCCCACATGAGCCAGTCTGCTGCTGCCTGGCAGCAAGTCCGTACAGCAAGGGAGTCTGCTTATAAGAGACAGGTTGCATAGCTGGTTCACAGTCCCTTTTCCTCGGGCCCTGGCTGTTGGCATCCCCACTGATCCAGCTCCTCATTCTGGCGGCATCCAGCTGCTGGCTCTATTTTATGGCAGGTCTGATGGTCGTTGAACATCCAGCATCTTCACAACTCCTTAGTGTCAGGAGAAAGGCTGCAGTTTTCCACTGAGGCTCCCAATGGGTTGTCTACTCCACAGCCTCTGTATGAGGCCTCTTCATCCTGCTGCTGGTAGCAAGCCAGTCTACAGCTCAGATACTTTCTCTGGCCTGCTCCAGACCTCAAGGAAAGCTATTAATATCAACTGTGACAGGCTCAGCTCCATAGTTCTAGGGGATACCTTTGCCTTCTGCTGACAGGCTTTGTACTCCGCCAATTTTCTGCTGTCCTCCTCCCAGTCCCAGGCATTGGCTAGGCCTATATGTTCTTCTTCTCAGAAAGCTCCAGACAAGAAGCTACTACCAGTGCCTGTATCAGATCCCTCTAATTCTAAAAAAGAATTTCTTTGGGGCCCTAATTTCAGAACAGGATAGGTTAGATAGGACATTCTCCTCTCCTTGTACAAAGCACCTAACAGTAATGTTCCACGGACTCTTACCTGCCACAGAAATCACTGTCTTCCATCCACTTGCCTGAAATATCCTCTTTGGATTTGAGCAATCCAATTTTCTCACACCTGGCAAGGTCTACATCCTGTCTAGACATTGTCTTTGTCCTCAGAATTCCTGAATTGAAAATGATCCTAAAAAGGGGGAGTGGGGGGAAACAAGCTCTGTATTTTAATGTCTGAAGTGATTGCCATGAATAAATGAGCAGCATTTGTTTCATATCCCCATCAAAGATTGAGATGGCTATTTAAAATCTGAAACCAAAAGCACAATGATAAAAATCAATGCTTATTTTACATACTGAAGAGCTAGGCTGCTCAAGCAGAGCAAACTTCTAATCTTATAGACTATTCCTGGGAAATGTTTATTGATTACAAAGGTGAGAGTAAGGTGACAGCAATCTTAAAAGCATGTTTTATGTTGATGACAGAAGCAGCCATTTGATGTCAGCCTCAGAAGTGTGTCCACTGGAGTGACGCCAATGTCCATTCGTGATCATTGTCACTAATCAATGATAGGTTTAAAACCAGTTCTAACCCCACCAAAGCTGTAGAATTGTCCGTCTTTTTCTAGGCGTGTGGACAGTGATGTTCGTGAGTTAGAATCCCTTTATGGTTTCCAAAGCACAGCCAGAAAGGTGGGCAGGGCTGTCAGGGTGATGCTTTGCATCACTCCTCAAACCTTTGTGGAGCTGATGTAAACCTTTGTGGGCTCTACTTCATAAGGCTGGGTTTTTCATTTCCTTAGCAAAGGATACAAGAATTAAGCTGAAGTGAAGTGATAAAACAGGAACACATTTACAACTTCCAAGGCCCATCACATTTCCAAACTGGGGTACAGAGTCCACTTACCCCAATACCTAATATGAGATTAATCAGTCAAACTCTTGAGGATGGTTGAAAGAGACATGCACACACTCACAGTAAGGGATCAACAGTAAGGAGCAAAGGTGTTGATACAACAAGAGACCCTGAGAAATGAGAAACATGTGTATGTGGGAACTCTACCATCTCACAGAGAAAAAGACCTTAGGTGCCCTCAGTAGACCACAATCCAGTGCAGCTGCGTCATTTGCAGACTGGATATGCTCAGAGTACCAGGGTGAGTCGGATCCCTGATTCTGGGTGAGCACTGCCAAGCATGAGAAGGACTGCCTTTCAAAAATGAGAGAAAAGATCCCTGCCAAATTTCAGGGTTGTCCCCAGGCTCGTGAAGAACATCTTGTATTAAACAGAGACGCTACACTCACTCTCTTCCACACTCTGACCTGCTTTAGCCTGAACTGAAGGGCTCCGTGTATGATTCCAGGTATGCCTGACATGCTAACAGCAAATCCACCTTTTGTACAGCAAACTCCTCCTCCCCTCTTTGACACAGGCATGGTGCGTGCCCTTTGCAGACAAGAAGCTAAAACCCACAGCAAGCAAAACAAGAGCATGTTGTTACCCTTTACAGACTAGGGTCTTAACATGGTTTCTTTCTTCTTGGGTACACTACAAGGTATACCTCTTTTTTTTTCTTTCCATAAACAACCACCAAAGAGGGAGAGAAATCAAGCAGTTCACTTATAGAACTCAATTATTTTTTAATTTAGCAAATAATGAGCACCTATTTTTTGCCGAGCATTTTAGAAAGCATTTTTTTTAATATTTGGTCTTCGAAAAGTCATGACACATGTCAAAATTGCAACAGATGGCACTAGTTCGTTTTTGGAAGTACTAGAGTCATTCACATCTATGTTATTGCTATGTCATTTGACAGCTGACAGTTCTAGCTTCATTTTTTTTTAGAATGTGCATTTTTGCCATGTTTTACTCTTTTACTTCCATAAAGGGAAGAACACGCATCAAGCTTGTGAAAAGTTGCATAAAGTTTACAGTGACAATGCTCTACAAGAACATCAATGCCAATGATAGTTACAAAATTCCATGCTGGTGATTTTGATCTCAATGACGCTCCTCGGTCAGGGAGGCTCACTGAAGTTGATGACAACAAAATAAAGGCATTGATAAAGTCAAACCCATGTTACATGACACAAGAGATTGCAAAAAACATTGAACATCCATCATTCAAACATTCACGACCACCTGAAGAAGCTGGGATACCTAAGTAAGCTCGATATTTGGGTTCTGCATGAACTCAAAGAAGTCATTTGACAGCGTGTATAAACATCTGCAATATGCTCATTAAACTTGAGGAAAATGATCCTTTTTTGAAGCAACAGATAACTGGTGATGAGAAGTGGACTGATTACAACAAAACGTGGTGTGCAAATGGTCTTGGTCCCGACGTGATGATTCACCTCAAATGACATGGAAAGCAGACATTCATCAGAGGAAGGTTATGCTCTCAATGTGGTGGGATTTTAAAGGTGTCATGTTTTTTGAGCTCCTACTAAGGAACCAAACAATCAATTCGAATGTGTACTGTTGGCAATTGGGCTGTCTGAATGATCCATCATCCAGAAATGTCCAGAGCTTGTTAATTGTAAAGGAGTTATGTTCCATCGCGACACCGTGAGACCACCCACAGGTTTGATCACCCATCAAAAATTACTGGAGCTTGGATGGGATATGTTGTCACACCCACCATACTCGCCTGACCTTGTGCTGTCAGACTTCCACTTGTTTTGCTCTCTCCAAAACCCCTTTGCGTGGTATGACGTTCAATTCAGATAAGGCTGTAAATCAGCACCGTGTTCAGTTTTTCACAATAAAGACAGGTTCTTCTATAAACGAGGAATTATAAAGCTCACTGAAAGATGGCAAAAGGTTATTGAACAAAATGGGCAATATATCATTGGTTGATCTTTGTTCTTTATATAAATAAATGACCTTTGAAAAACATAGACAAAATACATCATGACTTTTCCGACAACCCAATAGCATCAATCTGAAAATCAGATGATACTTCTAATGAAAGCGCTCCAGAATTTTGTTGTTTTCAAATTTAAAGTAGTAGAGAATGTTGGGGACAGATGGTCTCAATAGGATGTCTAAAACTGGGTGCTCCCAAGAAAGAGAACATGATGGCTCTGTCTCTTGCCTAAAACATCACAGTAAATTAAAATTGGTGTCCCTATCTTCTACCCATTATTGTCTCTCACATACATTATTTTCCCCATGGTGTCGGAGCCATCTTTCTAAAAAATAAATTTCAGCATTTCATTTCCTCCTCTTTTCTTCCCTTAATAATCCTCCATATAGTCCAAACTTCTTTTCATGGATTCCTGAGCCTTTTATCTTCTGACTCTAACCCCTCTTTCCAATCTCATCCCCTCCTTCTGCAAAGGCTAGAATACATCTCCCAAGCTACAAACTAAAAGAAGTTTGAAACACGCTATTAATTTTGTTATAACTTCACATTGTCTGTTGCAGCTGGGACAATTATACAGTAGCTCTTTCCCAGAAACAGTCTTGTCAAAACCCCAGAGAAACCAACGGTTGGACTCTGGTTCAAAATATGGCCCATAAATTAAGCATCTCCATTGCTATGAGCAGTGGGATTTTTTTAGGAAAACTACTTGTAATATTATTTGTGCCACAATGAGGATATTCAAGCCAGGATTTTAATGAATATCATAAAATCTGCTGAAAATACGCAGTGACCAGAAACCCTAATCAACTACTACTCAGGGTTGGGATAATACAATGGTTCAAAATAGACACTGCCATTTTTCTCGCTAAATGGTCCCCTTATTTGGAGGAACAGGCACAAATAATTTTGCTAGGTAGATCCTATGGCTTGGGCTCAGAAAAAAAGAGCTGAAAGGATGCTACTTCCTTCTTGGCACACCCACTATGTGCTCTGGACACCTCCTGCTGGTCTGTGCCAGACCTGCCACCATGCACGATTTGTCCCCTTTTCTATCTCCCTCCCACCCTTCCCAGTGTGACTGACATTTTCTCAATGCCCTATGGCCTTCTAGAGGGTGAATGGATTATTGTTCTGAAGTATTCCTTTTCTAATATATTATACACCCACATCCTTTGCCATGTCACTTTGTAGTGCCCTCTCACTGAGGGTAAAATATACTTTCTTGCCCCTTTGACACTGACATTGCTTTAGCCAACAAATGTCAGTGGATGTGATGTGAGCAGAGACCCTAAATGTGTTTTTGTGCTCCTGTGATTTTCCATGAGAAAAATAACACCCCCAGAGAGTTGCTGGTCCAAGGAGAAAGAGAAAATTTGGGTAGCAGATGTAAATGCAACTGATTCTAGCCAAATTAGGCAGAGCCACAGCCAACCTACAGCCCATGAGCAAAAATATATAAATTCTGTCTTTGCAAGACACTGAGTTTTTGAGATGGTTTGTTACTCAGAATTATTGTGGCAAGAACTGAATAATACACTCTTTAACAAACCAATTTTCATCAAGGCAATAATATCCAATATTACCTGCCATATGCCAGGTTTTTATCCGTGAAATGGAAATAAGAAGAACATAATTCAAATGATTATAGCAAGAAAGAAATGAGATAAACAATTGCAAAGTCCTTAGGTAGGGGCTGGCCCACAGAAAAACTCAATATAGTAGTTTTTGAGATTATTTCATTAAATCTGTTACCTTCCTGAGTTTATTTGTATTTTCAGACGTGTTCCCCAAACAGAATGGTTGAATTTATGAGTACAGCTTCTAGTCAAGGCTTCCTAGGCACTCCCTGCCCACTGTGCCACAGTACCTATTTGGGAAAGGCCAAAGGGTACAAACATTTAGGGATGGAGAGCTGAAAGAGAGGAGAGAAAACACAAGAGCATTTACTTATAAAATGTATGAGGCAAATATACTTGAGAGAAGAAACATCCAGGCCAAACAGTCTCCAGTAAGATAAGTAGCTTGACCAAAATCCTGTAATTTTAACCCTCCCCTGATTTCCACAGCCAAGATAGGTCTTCATAAGATCTTCCCAGCACCAAGCACTTGCCTCCAACAAAACCTCTGGTCTGATTCAACTCTTCAAAGTTGACCTTTGAAAAAAGCACTACCAAGTATTACACCATTGTATAAATGTACCAGTTTCTTTATCTAATCATCTATTGATGGGCATTTCAGTCGTTTCCATATCTTGACTATTGTGAACAGCACTGCAATAAATATAAGGGTGCATATATTTTTTCAAATTAGTGTTTTAGATTTCTTTGGATAGATACACAGGAGTGGAATTGCTGAGTCATAAGGCAGCTCCATTTTCAATTTTTCAAGGAACCTCCATACTGTTTTCCACAATGGCTGTACCAATCTGTAATCCCACCAACAGTGCACAAGGGTCCCCTTTTCACCACAGCCTCGCCAACACTTGTCTCCCTAGTAAGTCCAGTGCCCATCTGGCACCCTACATAATTCTTACAACATTATTGATTATTTCCTTAAACTGTATTTCATATCCCCATGACAATATTGTGATTACTAATTTGTGCTTTCTAATCCCTTTGCCTTCTCCCCATCCCCTCCATCATCTAGCAACCAACAGGTTTTCTTTGCCCTATATCACTAAGTCTATTTCTGTTTTGTTTGTTCGTGTATTCTGTTCTTTAGATTCCACATATAAGTCAGATCATCTCGTATTTCTTTCTCCATCTGATTTATTTCACTTAGCACAATATTCTCCAGGATTCACTGGCCCATGTGGGAATCAAACTGGTGGCTCTGTTGCTCAGAGCATGCACTCCAAGCCAACTCTTAACCAACTGAGCCACTCGGCCAGCCCTATATCAGTACTTTTAATAGCACTTCTTTCCTGATTTTTGAACAAGGAGTTTAGCATTTTCCTCCTGCTCTGGGCCCCACAAATTATGTACCTGGCCTTGAGTAGGTACTATTATCCCCTATTTACAATTTACCTTCTAGTTTCAGTAGACTTTCTCCTAGATTCACAGCAAAAGCTTCTAAGCCCTCTCTCTCACCTCTCCTAGCAGCATGTACAAAGTCTGAGTCAGCAAGCATACAGACTAATAGTTAAGGGATCATAATTCTTTGCTACCTGTAAACAGTCAGTGAGAGAGGTATCTTTTTACCACACCGGCAGGGGGAAATGTGTTTCTAAAGCTAGAAAATATAATTTAAGACAAAGATCTTTACTTTTTTTTTCTTGAAATAGAAGTTATCATTTATATATCTGAGGTATTTTGTTCTCACATATATATGTATATACATATTCACTCCCCGCACCCATAGAATTGTGGAGCTGCTACCAGAGCTAAAAATATGAAATATTTGTGTCAAAAATTTTATCACAGCAACTCTTCCTTTAAGATTTTCAGAGAATTGAATATATTTTATAGCTATTTCCACACATAAAACACAAATACTGCTATTAAAAAAATTTCCTGTAAGAATGATGCAGCAAAGATGTTACTGTCAAAAAAACAAACAAACAATAAATTCTTCACTGATAATTTCTATAATATATTTCTGAAAGAGTAGAAATAATACTACATAAATATTCTTATTTGAACAGCTTGAGACATGCATTAACATAAATTGTATTTATAGGTTTAAAAATTGCACTACAGGTATCTCAAAAAACTGGAAATTGAACTACCAAATGACCCACAATTCCACTCTTATGTATCTACGCAGAAGAATCCAAGACACCAATTTGAAAAAAATATATGCACTCCTATGTTTATTGCAGCGCTATTTACAATAGCCAAGGCTTGGAAACAACCGAAATGCCCATCGGTTCGTTAGACAACTGGATTAAGAAACTGTGGTACATCTCATAGATATAGAGGAAAAACAGGGTTCCTAGTTGGGAGTGGGGTGGGGATAAGGGAGAAGGGGAAGAGATTAGACAGCATAAATAGGGAATTACAATATTGCCACAGGGATATGAAAGACAGTTTGGGGAATATAATAATGTTGTAAATATTTTGTGGGGTGTCAGATGGTCACATGTCTTGTTAGGGAGACCACTTCATGGATGGAGTAGAGGCTTTATCACTGCACTGTATACCTGAAACTGATGTTGTATAATATTGTATGCCAACTGTAATTGAATATATAGATAGTCATGGGATGTGGATTATACAGTGGAAGGGAGTCAAAGGAATTGTAATAGATATGTATGATATGGTGGGGAGAGGAGCGGGGTGGAGAATTGGGGGTGGGGGGTTGTCACTTTGAGGGGTAAAAAGTATAACTATTGCACTGTGTGGTATACCTGAAGCTAATTTTTAAAAAAATGTTTATTTCACAATTAAATAAATAAATAAATAAATAAAAAAGAAAGAAAAAAGAAACTGTGGCACATTTACACAATGGAGTATTACTCAGATATAAAGAAGTATGAAATCATACCATTTGCAATGATATGGGTGGACCTAGAGACTATTATGTTAAGTGAAATAAGTCAATCAGAGAAAGACAAATACCATATGATCTCACTTATATGTGGAATCTGAAAAACTGAACGAATGAGCAAAGTAAACAGAAACAGTCTCATAGATATAGAGGAAAAACAGGGTTGCTAGTTGGGAGGGGGGTGGAGAGGAGGGAGAAGGGGAAGGGATTAGACAGCATAACTAGGTAACTACAATATTGCCACAGGGATATGAAAGACAGTTAGAGGAATATAATTAATAATGTTGTAAATATTTTGTGGGATGTCAGATGGTCACATGTCTTGTTAGGGAGACCATTTCATGGATGAAGTAGAGGCTTGATCACTGCACTGTACACCTGAAGCTGATGTTGTATAATAATGTATGCCAACTGTAATTAAATATATATATAGTCACAGGATGTGGAATATATATATATATATTGTGGAAGGGAGTCAAGGGAATTGTAATAGATATGTATGATATGGGGGGGATGGAGTGGCAAATTCAGGGAGGGAGGTTGTCACTTTGAGGGGTAAAAAGTATAACTATTGCACTGCATTGTACACCTGAAAGTAAGTTTTTTAAAAAATGTTTATTTCACAATAAAAGAATTTTTTTTAAAAATTGTACTACATGAAGTCTTGAAAAAATATGCCTTGTGATTTTTTTAAATCCATGGAGTCTCACTGCTAGCCAAAGAACAAGATGAAAAGTGGAGGATGCAAAGACACACAACCAGGGACTTTCAGACCAAACCTAAATGTAGTATATTGTCATAAAATGCTTTTCAATAAGAGAGAAATTATGATTTTTCTAATGCCAAAAACTGCTCATCTGGTCTCCATTCCCAAGGGGCAAAAAAAATAGTGTGATTACTATATAAGAAGAAACTAAAAGCAAATGGTATTCTTATTTAGAAGATGGAGGCTGAGAAATTATATGATTTTAATTTTAAAAGGCATAAATTAAATAAATGTAATGTAATAAGTATGGAATTGGTGATACTGTGATATCGATACTGTGACAGCCGGCCTTTCAAGATTGCCCCCATAATCATTGCCTCCCGGTACTCTGCATCCCCATGCCCTTGGGTAGTCTTCTCCCAGAATGAAGCATGGCTGGCCTGTGTGACGAATACTGCAGAAATAAAAACACTGCTGCTTCCGCCTTGTTCTATCTCAGATTACTAGCCATGCAGAATGGCAGTCGCCATGTTATGAAGACACTCAAGCAGCCTGTTGAGAGGCCTAGGTGAAAAGGAACTAAAGCCTATCACCATGAGCAGGACCAACTTGCCAGCCATATGAGCAAACCATGTTGGATGCCAACCCTCCAGATCCCAGAAAGCCTTGTATGACTGCAGCCCTGGCTTATATCTTGACTGCAGCCTCACAAGAGACCCCAAGCAAGAATCATCAAGCTAAGCTGCTATTGAATTTCTGACCCACAGAAACTGTAAAATAATAAATGTTTATTGCTTAAAGAGCCAAAGTTTTAGAGTAATTTGCTATACAGTGATAGATAACTAATTCACTCACCTTCTCATCCTGATAGGTAGATGTCCTGACACAAGACATCTACATCTTGGTGAGATGAGAGAAAATGGATTCTTTGCTTTACAAGTTAATAAACTCAATTTTATCAGATTACCCAAAAGTGATGAGTCCCTGGGAGACAAATCATGCCCACTAGATATTAAACTCACAACAACAGTGTTGCCCTTAATCCAAAATGGCAATTTAATAATAACGGGAAGTGGACTAGCCATTTTCAGAATGTTAGTTACCTTCAAGAGGCCAAATTAAAATCCAATGATTGTTTTATGAGGGTAGAATTAGAAAAAAAAATCATTGGATCTTTTTAGAATATGCCCACAAACTATGGGAGTTGAATTTTAAAATCCTTTCTTTTTTCTAGAATATTTCTTTTAAAAGAACTAGTCACTAGAACCAGAGCACCCTCCTTTAAGCCTGCAAGCATAGTAAGTTACAGGGGTCTTTAAAATAATCAATAACAGAACTATAACAGTTACTAAGTAAGGGACTAAGAAACATTGGAGCACAGCCCTAAGCTTTCAGGGAGAGCATGTGTACTCCCATAAAACATCTCTTCATTTTACAATAGAAATGCCCTGCTGATCTGCCCCAGCCACATAAGCATGCTTCTGTGTTGAAGGTGCTGCTAGAACCCATCAGTAAACAAAGCCCCCAATTTCCCCATCCCTCTGAATGCCTCTCCCCCATATAAATGTAAAATCAACTCAGGTAGAGCCAACCAGGAAAGCTTCTTTGCCTTTACTTTTCATTTACTTCTTCCTCCTCTCCTTCTTCCTCTCCCAAATTCTTATCTCAGCTCCTTTTTCCTCCAGAGAGCTAATTCTTCTAATGTCTGATAATCTACTTAATATATTATCCTTCCCAATGGCTTACATTTTTACCAAGTAAAAAGCCTATCTAGATATATTTCAGGCTTCAGGGCCTCTGATAAGGTCATGATTTTTAAGCTTCAGTATGGATAAAAATCATTAAGAACTTTTAAAAGTGCAATTCCCTGGCCTCACTCCTGCAGATTTTTAAAGTAAGGCCAAAAAACCCTGCATTTATAACAACCTCCCCCGACCCCCTACGATGCTGATGGAAGTGATCTGAAGACCACCCTTTGAGGAAGTGTAAAGGCGAATATTTGGGGACTAAGGAAGCCTAAGTTATCAGAAGCCACCGGCAACTATGGCTTCCTCTCTCTTTCTTCAACCAGTATCACCACCTCCTTGCAATTACAGTTATTTAATTTCCTAACCAATTGGAATGATCCTGCTGCTCACTCTGCAAACCCTGACCCACAAGTGTCCTCAAGCTCTGAGAGTTATGCTGGTAACATAATTGATCCACATGCCATGATTCCCAGCTTAAGGCTCTTTCCTATTCTGTCCTTTCAGCACTTGTCTGCCCTCTAGATCTGCAAGCTAGATAAACTGTCCATTTCTGATGACCACAGACCCCATTCTGCCAATCCAGGTACTTGACATCGACCCTCCTGAGACCCTGTTTTTCCAGGGCTGGTTAATAGACCACTCACATCTTCTAAAACCTTAAAAACACATGTTTAATAAGTTCCCCTGTTGCACACTGTACAAGAATCATTGGTATTCAGCAATTTCTCAAAATTGCCTAATGATAAAAGCATCACAAGGTGAAAAATACAATTTCCTAGACCTCAGCGTCCAATGATTCTGATTGCGGAGGGGGTGGGCTTTAGTTGTGACAAATGTTCCAGGTAATTCTAATAACGGGGCAAATTGGGAAACCATGGCTGAAGTAATGATTTCAGACTTTAACACTAGGATATCTTTCTGATTTCAGTTTTATATTATGTTGAACATGAAAACTAGAAGCATGAAGCTAGCCAGTATTAGAGAAGTAATCCTCAGAAGGTAACAAGGAGTCTTGCTTTGCACTTACACTTCACCTCTCACATGCAAATATTTTAAGTGGTAATGAAGGGATTTTTAAACAATACTTGAGTCTTTAAAAACTCATGTTGCAAGAGTATGGTTTACCAATTCCCTTTTAAAAGATAAATTATTTCAATTCTTTAAATCATGGTTCAAATTTAGCCTTGCAACTAAAGCATTTAAATGGGAAAAATCTTTGGCTGACATCCTATAATATTATACATACATTTATTATATAAATAACATTATGGGGGCCGGCCGAGTGGTGCATTGGTTAAGCGCTGGTTTTGGGATGCCAGCGGCCCCGGTTCAGATCCCACATGAGGGCCAGTGACACTGCCCTCTACAGCTAACAACAGCTCCACCTGGAGCTGGGCTGTGCGAGCCCCGGTGATGGTGTGGGCTGCAGCCCCTGCTGCAGTGGGCTGCCATGGGCTACAGTGAGTGGCCCGCAGCCAGCGTGAGCGGCTGGCAGCCAAGCGTGAGCTGCCAATAGCAGCGGTGAGCGACATCCAGAGGCCAGCGACCGATCTGCCTCATCCGGGAGGAGCGCAATGACCATACCAACAGTGAAGCAACATCCTCCGCAACTAAGACTGAGGAGCGAGAAGACGGCAATTTGTCTGTTCCCCTTCCCCGATTCCCCAACGCTGTTCCCCTCCACCAATTCCCCAATAAAATAAAAAAAAAAATGTATATAAATAACATTATGTTTATATTTTATTAATATACTATATAAATGATGTGTAATATAAAAATTATTTAAACTATTAATCTTTGAAACACTAGTTCAGATACACAACTATTACTGGAGGGTTTGTTTGTTTTTTTCTTTCGATAGGGTTTTTTTCTTTCCTTTCAAAAGAAATTTACTGATTCTTGTTTACCAGGCACTGTTCTAGATGAGAATTAGGCTTACTCAACACAAAATCCTGCCTTTGTGGGGCTTACATTTGTCATGTTGTCATGAACACAAAGAACAATGTATTGTCATATGGTATAAACACTATCCAGAATAAGGGAATAGTGAGTGAAAGAAGAGGGGAAATGCCACATTTGATAAAGAGGTCAGAAATGGTTTCTCTAAGAAGCAAATGAAACAAGGGAATAAGACACATCCTGTGGAAGAGCATTCCAGAGAGACAACAGCAAATACAAAGACACTGGTGAGGTAAGGAAGCAACGTGACCAGATGTCCAGGTTCACCATCCAGAGATCCTTCATCAAAACACACTGCCTCTAAGTCACTGGGGCATCCAAAGGCTGTTTATGCCATATGCGGTATCTAGGTGTGAGGGAGAATGTAAAAGCCCAGAGGTTATCTTGCTGCCCAGGTTGGAAGAGAACTTGTACCCCTTACATATACAATATTGATCCAGAATTTCAATGTATAATAATAGCAACAGCTATGATCTATGGATCAGGAGACCTGGAGTTTATTTTTAAACATTCTGGGTTAAATATCAGTGGCCCAGGTCTCCGTCATCATTTCAATAGATCTCTCCTAAATCTCCAAATATCTTTGGAATTTAATTTTAGTTGTACAAACCACTGATTTCCTACAATAAATAGTGAGAATGGGAAGAAAGTTTCAAATTTTGGATACTAAGACCAGTCATCTGGTGTACCTCCTTTTTAAACCTCTTAACAATAGTAAAATTACAAAAATTTCTAATTTCCTAGATGGAAATCTATCACAAAATGGTTAAACTATTGAGGAATACAGCTAGAAGTTGGAGTTGGAAATGCTACATGGTCTCCAGTTTGTGTACATAACGCTACAGAGTTCCTCTCTTCGGTACTGTCATTCTTAGGGAGATAAACTATTGATTTATTGAGGAACTAGTGATTTTTATAGTCTTCATTTGAAACAGCAAGAAGTAATGAAAAAAGCACTAGGATTTAAAACACATAAGACCTGAGTTCAAATCCTGCCTATCATTCAACACCTGTGTGACTGTGCAAATGATATAATATTTTTGTATTTCATAATATTTCTGCCTCAACCGTAAAAGAAAGATAACAGTTCTTGCCCACTTCTACCATGAAAAATTATTCTGAAATAATGTTTTTAAAATGAGAAATAAATTATTTATGAAAATGCTACATGAACTACTGCTGTACAAACATAATTATGATTTTCCAACTCTGCCTTATTCAATAACATAAATAATTTTCTTTATCCCAAAAGTCTGTTTACTTTACCAAATATTTTGACCCACCTTATTTCCCTCTTATGTTCCATTGTGCCAATCAAAGCTTTTTCACCAATGTGCCTGACAAGTTCAGAGATCTTTGGGCCCATCTGGCCTTGGACACACCTGATGCTAATGCACACGATTGGTGCAGGGACTGGGAAGGGCTAGAGTGCACAGGGCCCCTCACACTGGTCAAGCCCCTGAAACACGCTCTATCCCAAGTCTGTGACCAGCCTTGGGCCCAGAGTGCTGCAGCTTACACCCTCTTCTCACACTCGCTATACTTGCTTCCTATTGCTATAGTAACAAATTACTGCAAACCAAGTGGCTTAAAACAACACAAATGTATTCTCTTACAGTTCTGGAGGTTAGAAGTCAAAAATGGGTCTTACTGAGTGTGCTAAGTGGTCAAGGTGTTCTTAAGGCTGAGTTACCTCTTGAATCTCTAGGAGATAATCTGTTTCCTTACCTTTTCCAGCTTCTAGAAGCTATCTTCATTTCTTGGCACATGGCCACTTTCTCCATCTTCAAAGCCAGCAACACAGCATTTTCAAGTCTCTCTTCGGGGGCCATTATTCTGCACACCACACTTGCACTATCTACTCTTTTTTTTTTTTTTAGAGGGCAGTGTGACTGGCCCTCATATATGGGACCCGAACTGGGGCCGCTGGCTTCTGAAGCCAGCGCTTAACCACCGCACCACTCGGCCAGCCCTCTACTCTATTTTTTGAGGCTATCTCAAGTTCAGCTGCAAAGTATGAGCCCGGCTGCCTAGATTCCCACTATTTCGCTCCTAATAAAAATATGGATACAGACACCTTTCATTTTAAAGGTTGGTATTGCTAATCACTGTTGAGGAATTAACAAAGGCAATAAAAGCACTAAATGAGGGATACCATCAGGGTCCAGGAAAACTTACAAAGTGAAAGATAGACCACAGGGGGATAAGAGCTCAGACTTGAGCATCCACAGGATCTGAGTCAGAGACCCAGTTACAAACTTTGAATTAACAATGTCTCCATGTATTCATGTTGTTATTTGTTGTTATTACCAAAGTCTGATTGTGGACCTGTTTCAATTCGAATCAGCCTCCTCTGATTTGACAGTGTTATCTCCAGGATTGAAAAGACACAACAGGAATATGTGGCAAAAGGCTATCATTTGCTAGTTGGGGCCCAGCCTCTGGAACCAGGCTGCCCAGCCAACTGCTTAACCCCTCAGTGAGTGTAAAACACTTAGAACAGTGCCTGACACACAGGACAAGCTATGGAAGTCATGTTGGCTTTACTGTGATGATGGGGGTTTCCATATGGCCATGTAAGAAATGGTCTGAGAGAGAGACAGCCTTGATGCTATTAACACATAAACATAGAGTGGTGATAATTACAACCTGGGTAACAATGAAAGAATTAGCTAAACGTGAGTGCTTACTATGTGCCAGGCACCTTGCTGGGCAATTTATATGATCTCATTTAATTCTCACAACAACCTTATAAAGTAAGTCTATTATATAGCTACCATTTAACTATGATGGTTAAATGGGGTATCCTATTCCGATACCCCAGGCAGTACTGTTTCTGACCTCCCTGGATTTGCTGACATCCTTCCCCACTAATCCTCACCACTCTGTCCCACACATATCCTTTGCCTTACCACCTGTCCACCTCTCTCCACACCCTCCCAAGCTGGGTTAGGGATGCTTCCCCTGTTTTCCCACAAAACGTTGTTCATATCACTATCATCACATGTACAAAATTCTCTTTTATGTATCCCTCTTCCATTACACTGTGACCTCTTGAGAGTTGGGGCCACCTCTTCTTAACAGTTACAATTTGGCCTCTTAAATCATAACTGGCACAAAATAAGTGTTCAAGATAGGAAGGAAATAGTAAAAGATGAGATGAAGGAAATCATCAGAGAAGCGTACAAAATATACAAAGATATATTATATGGGGATATCCACATCACAAATTGGAACAAAATGTCCAGCAATGGGACAGGTTAAATGCATTCTATTTCCTTCATAATATCTCTTCCGTGTTTTCCAAGGTATTTAAAGTGGAAGAATGCTATATTAAACAAGTTGGACACAAAATTACATAAATGATATTATCACAATTGTGTTTTAAAAATAACCATATGAATAGAAAATATACTGTAAGTAACAATATAAACAGTAATTGTAAACAGGTGGGTAAATTGTGGGTAATTTTATTTTCTAAAACTTTTTTATTTTTTTAATTTTCCACTAAAAATAAGATTAGTTTTATAAATATTTTTATAATACACATTATTTTTTTATTAGAAAATTCAGATAAACAAAAATTAAAATGTAAACATGTAACCCCACAATAGATAGGAAGATAGATACATAGATAGATGTATATATAATGTTTTATTTAATGGGCTACAACTGATAGGGTGCAATCAGGAAATATCTGTTTTGGTTTTTTTCCCACCTCCTTCAGATTGGATCTGTCAACTCTCCCTTCCCTTCCTCCTGACAAGTGGATCCCATTGCTTTACGAGTCACTTTCAGCTATAAGAACAGTTTATTCTCTCCCGCACTTCAGAGCTGATACAAGTGGAGACCTACAGGGACAGGAAGTCGGAGGAAGGAGACTATTTTGTTCTTTCCCAATCCTTACTATACCTCCTCTCTCCTTCTGGCTGAGACAGGAGATTGGGTTCAACTAGCAAGAGGGATAGAGTTTAGTGGTTACTACAGGGTAAGGTAGGAAGAGGGTGGTAAAAGAGGAGGGAAGGGGTCAAATATATGGTGATGGAAGGAGAGCTGACTCTGGGTGGTGAACACACAATGCAATATACAGAAGATGTATTACACTTGAAACCTATATCATTTTACTAACTAGTGTCACCCCAATAAGTTTAATTTAAAAAATTAAAAATTAGAAAAAAGAGAGGGATGAGAAGAAAAGGCCTTTTTTATTCTGCTGGTTGGTGCCCTTATATCAATTACCCACTGTCATGGCAGGCAAACAAATTCTAACTCTCTCATGGGGTGAACAGCATTATTTTCATCCTTCTTTAGAGACACCTGTGCACCTCCATAGGCCCTTAAGCCTATACCATCCCAGGACACCAACGATGCTCTCTAAGGTATTGACACTTCCCTCAACACCTGCCTTTTGGTGGTTCATCCACAGCTTCTTCCCACTGGAGCTCCTGCCCAGGGCATGCAACCTTCCTGGGGGAGACACTATAAAAGCCATTAACGCCCTCCTCAGTGTCTACCTGGCTCACAGAACTCACAAATAGTTGTCCCTAACTATTCCCATTGCTGCCCTATCTCAGGCAGCCTCCCAAAGTCAGGACTGTCCAAGTAAGAGGCAGTCACCTGTTTCAATCTTCCCTATATTTTTCCCCAAAGTCCTGAGCACAGGTATCCAGTTCTCTCATTAACTCTCTCATGGTCCACATCGTGCATGTGAGCTGTTCAGCAGGCATCCAGCAGAGAAACACAATGCAGGCTCCCCTTCTTTCAGGTACCCCTCCACCCGCGAGGGGTCCTCTTACAACTCCCTCCATGTGGCTCGTGGAGAAAACTCAAACATCCATCTACAACTAGCTCCCTTTAAAAAATCCTCCTAATAAACATCCAGGCTTACTTAAACAGGCTGCTGCTGATGCTGGATACCGGGCCTGTCTGGTTTGGTAGCTCAGAGCCAGTACAGTGGCATGTCATCACCCAGCACCTCTTCTGAAAATGTGGCAGTACTTACTGTCCATTGTCCTCAACCTTGAGAATTTAGCCAGAATTCCATGATAGCAGAAAAAAGTGTCATTTTGCCAGTTATGTATTATACATATACTTTTACAAAAATGGGACTTTATGTATACATGAATAAGCATTATGTCTCAAAATATATTCCTGGCCTATTATGTCCTTGGGATATTAAGAGAAAAACAGATGAATGTGATAAAATCCCAGTGCTTTAGAAAGTCTGCAATCCAGCAGTGAAGATAAGACATATGAATAAATAACTGTAATAAAAAGCATTACAAATGCCATAAAAGGAACAAAAACAAAGCATTACAGGTGATACAGAAATGGAAGATTGCTTCCAGTGTGGAGTATAGAGAAACATTTCTCAGAAAAGGTTAATTTTCAGCCGGATTCTGAAGAATTGGTAAGATCTCAACAGCGTGAAACAGAGGTGGGAGAACGCACATTCCAGGGATGGGAACTGCATACGTAAAAGTGCAGAGACTGAAAAGTGTAACATTTCTTCAGGGAATACAGAGTCATTCAATTTTTCAGGGGAATACAATACCATGAAGGAGAACTGTGAAAATGTCCTGGGGCTGTGTCATAAGGGGTAGCTACAGAGTCTGGGCTTTTCATTTGACAGTCGGGAAGCACTGAAGAATTGTGAATGACAAAGGGACACCAAGCTGTGCAAGGGCTGAAGGCATGAAGGAAAGTATCATGGAAGCATATGCAACAATCCCTGCCTGAACTGGGATGATGGCAGAGGGAATGCAAAGGAACTCACGCTGATGCAGGTGACAAACCATAACCTTTCAAGTATGCAACCCATCAATCACCCGGAAACAGCAGTACAGCCTTGCTGGAGAGATTTTGGCTTGATTATTTGCGAGTAATGAAGGATTTGCACTGAGAATGTGAATTCCCACTTCGTATCCCAAACAAAGCCAGAGAAATGAATTTTCAGAGGCTGTTTGGTGTTAAGGGTCCAGGCTGAAATCATGGAAAGAAACAAAGTTAACTAACTCATAAGGGAATCAAATTCTACAACCGACCAAGTGTCATAGGCACATGTCAGGAGGTTTAAATGGCAGGGCAGAGGAACGGGATGGCAAATTGACTTGTATATTCTTGAACCTGCCTCCATAGTAAAATTTCCCAAAATAGCAAAAATTGAATTGCTGATGGTAAGTAATGATCTCTGCTGAGAAATAACAATAAATGCTACCGATGGATTGTGAATATTTAGGCTTGTGGTGCTAATTGGAAGTGCTATACAGCACTCAATTTCTGTACTAGGTGCTCAAATATCATGTCCACCTGTGACCAAGAATTCTTCATGTTGTAGGCTGTCTTTATTGTTATTATTATTAAAATACCAACTTTAATGGATACTACAGCTTTGCAGCACCCGAAACCTGAACCTGTAGCACCCTGTAGCTACCTTGATGTTTTGCACATTTTACTTCGATGCCAGATATAATTAGTGACCAAATGTTTCAAGATTAGATCAAAGAGAAAATAATGAAAGAAGAAGCTATCATGGGCAAATGAAGGTCACCTTTATAGAAGCAGCAACACCAGTTGTGCATGTATAGCAGAAAATCTATGAGCTGTTTTGATGGTGCTGTACTGCCACCTGGAGGCATAGCAACATGCCTATAACATGCAGCGTGGTTACAACTGTTAAAATGGAAAATCCAAAATAAACACAAGTACAATTAAGGAAAAACAGAAAACATGTGAAATTCTAAAGTAATCTTTCTAAAGATCTCCTGCCACAACAGGGAATAGAAATGGCTTCTGAATCAAAAAATAAATAAAAGGGAAGAGTGTTTTGAAGTAAAGGATATGCATTTTCCCAGAAATCTGAAATACAAGGGTGAGTGAATTAAAATGGAACTTGAAGCAGTGTGAAGACCAATATATAAATGTGTAAAAAGAAATTGGGGGAGGGAACAATAAAAGGAAAAGTTTGCTGGGAAGGTAAGCATTATTCATGACTTGCATAGCAAAAGATGGGGGTACAGAGAATTGGTAAATTTGGTCAAAGGGTACAAACTTTCAGTTATGAGTGGAATAAGTTCTGATACCTAACATACAGCATGGTGACTACAGTTAATAACAATGTACTGTATACTTGAAATTTCCTGAGAGTCGACCTTAAGTATTCTCACTACACACACACACACACAAATGGTAAATATGTAATGTAATAGATATGTTAATTAGCTTGATTGTGGTAATTGCTTTACAATATATTTATCAAAACATCACATTTTATTCCTTAAACATACACAATTTTTTATTTGTCAACCATACCTCGATAAAGCTAGAAAATAATAAATAATCTGTGACGCTAGATCAGTTTCCTTCCCCAGGAAAAATTAAAGTAGCCGTCATGACTTCTCTGGTCTTTTTAAATAATACCAACATTTCTCATCTAGAACGGATGCCTCTGACGCCTGAGTCACATTCCCTTAGCCTACCCCTGATTTCAGCAGCAACTTTGGGGAACAGTTCTGGGTGAGCTTAGACTCATCCAGCAGTAATTGGACTAATAGGATGATGGAACATCCTATAAGGTCAGCTGAGACACCATTTCAGGGATGATACTCTGTGAGATAGAGGTACTGTCCTCAGGGCGTAGTACATGCTTCAACCAAAGGCTGATAAAGGGATTTGTGACCCAACAGCTGAATCCATACGGACAGAACCAAGAGGTGGGTGTGGTATTGTCCTGTTTCTCCATCACTTCCAGTGAATCCACGTGCAAAATGTGTGCTTCCCTTGTTACCATCCTAGGCTCTCTGATTAGAGGTCATGGTTCTCAAGGGGGGTTATTTCCACCAGGGGGCATGGCAAGGCCTGCACTGAACCTGAAGCTACAAATAACAACCTGATTATTTGGGATCCTTATGTCAGTGACCCAGCAGACAACAAAAATGCTATTATGTTGCAGGGGATAACCACTGGTTATTATGAGGAACCAAGATTGCTGCTATGTCATGGGGCGTGGAAAGTATATTGGTACATGGGGTATCCAACTGTGTCTTCTGGTGCTTTCATGTCCAGTTATAATAGCAAACTGCAGCAACCAGTGCCTGATAAGAGCAAGGCAACCAAGAGTTTGGACCTCTCAGGGATGAGGCTCTGTCTGGGTCACCCTGCCCGACAAGCAGACTACACCCGCCAAAGTACTAAGAGAAAACTAGAATGGGTGGGAACAAATGTCAGTCGTGGCCTTGTGACCCATTGCAGCAGCAGGGACTAAAAGCTTGCTCTTCTAACCCACTATAGTAAGTGCATTACATAGATATTGAGGCCAGCCATCTCCTTAAAGACTCAGTGAAAAAGTAGACTGAATGTGAATATGAGCTGTGTGAGGGGTGGACAACAGGAAATGCCCACAGTGTGTCTACATCTCATCCTCAAGGCCCACCTCTGATTTCAACCATAACTGTGGGGGACAGCTCCACATCAGGCTCAGGCTCACCTCCAGCCTCCTGCTCCCCATTTCAAGCAAACACCACACTTCTTCCTCCTGCTTACAAGAATCACCTCCCAAATAAACTAGCTGCAACCAAACCCTAGTCTCCAGCTCTGCTTTCTGGGGAAAGAAGATTGCAGCACACATTTCTCTTCTTCCATCCTCACTGCCTTTGTAGCACCATCGCTGCTGCTGCCGCTGCTGCCGCTGCTTTTACCTCCTCCACCCTGATCCTGCGGCTCCCAGTGTCCTCCACCCCATCTCCCACTTCCCATCTCCCCTGCTCCAAAAGCAAGCCTCAAAGACTGGCAGTTCTTCTGTTCTTCAAAGGCCAGTGCTCAAGTCACCAGACCTCCCCAAATGAATCACTTATTTGAGGTTCTTTAAACAGACTTTATACAAAGGTTCTCCCATCTGCCTACATGTTCAAGTACAGAATGTTTAACATAGTGACTGTCAGGCTCTCAAAAGCTGTTAGTTCTTTTCCCCACCAATCCAAGAGGATTCATTAACCGAGGAATAATCAGGAGATACAGAGGACTACTATGAAATTTAGGCTACCAAGCTGGTGCTCCTGTCAGCAGTGAACAGGTGAGGAGATTTATAGTCCCAACGCTTCCTTTCTTCTCATCCCCATAACTTCTGCTCCCCAAATGATACTGTACATTCCCAGGGTAAAGGTGGAGAAATGTAAGAAAATTATACTGTACTTCTTTCCCTAAATGCCAGATACCAAATATCATTTTCTATGTTTCGGCCCAGTCCTATCTATGTGCCTTAGAATGGAGCTGTGACTGATGCTAAGCTCCAGGGAGTCTCTTACCCTGTAACCAATTGGTTGTCTCTCAACCAGGCACTGTCCCTACTGTGTAAAGTTCTCAGGGGCAAGACTATATACCATGTGCAACATACAAGTTCATTGGTGGTTGCTCATGAAAGAACAGTAATTAGATAGTAAGAGAGGGATGTGGTGGGGGGCGGGGGAGAGAAGAGATAAAAAGCAGCCATTATGTGTTGGGCTGAAGTCCTCAGGCTAAGAGCAAACGGCTCACCAGGACATTTAAATGCTTCTGCTGCTGTGCTGCATATGGCCCTGTTGTAACTAAGATCTAATTTCCAGGGTTAAATGAAAAAGCACCCATGGCACCCTTGTGGCACAGCAAAGGGGCAAATTCAAGCCAGACTTAAGCCTGTGGCCCCTAACCCCTATAAAATAAGTGTTGCCACAGCAAAAGCTGCTAACCTGGATGATACTAACTTGGAAAAAGAAAATTTGTAAATATGAGCAGGTTAGAGGACCCTCTTCACCCCTGAAGTACATCCAGTAATACACACCCCAAAAAAAAACAAAAGAAAAAGATCTCTGGATACAGGGAGAGGAAACCAACAACTAAAAATAACTGAAACAAAGAATCACAATTTGATCCAAATGGAAACCCAAAATTGACTAAAAGAATTTATACAACAAAAGATAAAAGGGCACGGATTGGCTTTGGGGCTTATATAACATAGGTTTTGAATTAACTTTAATATCGTATGATGAAATGCACCAACTGGCAAACTTTCATGGACTTAATCAATACTAGGGGCTCCACTGTATTTAATCAAGGTACTCCCTATACTCCTAGAGGAGTTCAGTATAAAATAGGGGACAAATAGTCATGCCTCATCTCAACCACTGGAACTACAGCCTTGCCTAAATTACCCCAAAGCTACAGCATTGCCCTACAATACATTATAGAGGGCATGGATGCTCTGACCCAATGAAAATAAATTAAAATTAAATTAAGGTGTTGGCACCTGACAAAATGAAATACCATGGACCTCCTTCCCCCTGTTAAAATATTAATATGGCACAATGCAACTTAAAATATTCAATAATTAAAGATCACAGGTATAACATGATACTGATGAGTTTCGTTAGCAGCCCTCGCTTGAGACACACAATTACTCACCAAGGAGCTCAGAGAAGGAACTGGGCCATTGTCCCACACATAATGCAAAGCCCCACTGTTTCACTTAAACTCCTAAAAAGCATTCAGTAAACCAAGGGCTACTCCATCCCGACACTGTCAAGAAATAGCTATTGACCATCTCAGCACCATCAATATACCTTAGTTCTTTTTGGGTTCTGAAGAAAACATAGTTTTCATTTACAAATTTAACCTAAGCCCATTTAAATATTACTTGCAAATCAGCCCACCTTGAAAGGGCCCCTCCAACCAAAGGCTCTAGAATCTGTCCAAATTGCAATACAACAGGCACTCTTCTTAGTGCCTCCAGAGATGCCTTCACTATAAAAGCTATAGCAACCTCCTCTTAAGCCTCCTGGAGTCTCCGAGCATACCTGTGATGGCCATAAGTTGTCCATGCGTTTCCTATGCAAGAAACTGCTCTCCTCAGCCCTGTGCTAGACGAGGTGTGACAATTAAGTTCGCGAACTCATCCTAGAAAAAGTGCTACATACTTCATTGCTGAATATCACTACAGTCGCCTTCGAAGTACTCCCCTTGGGAAACTATGCACCAATGCCAGTGCCTAGTGCACCCTTCAAAGCAATTTTGGAACTCTTTTTCTGGAATAGCCATCAGATCTGTCATCTTATTACCCTCGATGCCCTGAATGTCATCAAAATGTCTTCCTTTCAATATTTCCTTTATCTTTGGGTAAAGAAAGAAGTCACTGGGGACCAGATCAGGTGTTCCAATACAGTTATTTGTTCACTGGCTAAAAACTCCCTCACAGACAGTGCCGTGTGAGCTGGTGCATTGTCATGATGCAAGAGCCATGAATTATTGGCGAAAAATTCAGGTCGTCTAACTTTTTCATGCAGCCTTTTCAGCACTTCCAAATAGTAAACCTGATTAACTGTTTGTCCAGTTGGTGCAAATTCATAACAAATAACCCCTCTGATATCGAAAAAGTTAGCAACATCATTGCAACAAGTTTGTTAGAACGTAATTGTCACACCTTGCATATACCATTAGAACAGCAATTGCTGGCCACAGACCAGTCTCTCCTGGAAACAGAAGCTCTCACAGACCCTGAGTTCATGACACTGCAGACGCAGTTACCCATTATGCTTCGTTCGGGTCATGGAAGCAGCACCCCACAAGCTCTGCAAAGTTAGGGAAGCCTACTTGCTACAGAATGGAGCCAAGCCTGGATCCGCTATCAGAAAGCTGCTATAGTACCACATTCATATAAAAACATAGACTTTCAAGCAAAAAGTATTACTAGAGATATAGAAGGTCACTTTATCATCTTAAAAGGTTGACTTCAGGGCCGGCTGAGTGGCGCAGTGGTTAAGCCTGGCTTGGGAGGCCAGCAGCCCCGGTTCGGTCCCACATGTGAGGGCCGGTGACACTGCCCTCAAAAAAAAAAAAAAGAAAGAGGTTGACTTCACCAGGAAGTTAAAACAATGTAAATCTATACACCCCTAACTCCCACTTCTCTTTGTTAGGTTCCTGTGGAGAAATTAAAGTCCAAACCAAGAAATAAAAGTCTCAAAGAAATCAGAGCCCATAGTTCTCTTCTTTAATCTCTCATTCCACTCAGTGTCAGCAGGAGGCCTCTCTGCCTTCTTAGCTGCAGCCTAGTGGTTTCCCCTTAGAGTGCCCCTTCAGCACCACCTAAATTAAGTTGATCCTGACTCAGGTGTCTCACTTCTCAACTTCAACGTGTCAGTAAAACATCCATGAATATCAGTGCCACTCCCCTACCCTTTTAAAAGTTTAGAATCAAAAGTGATCACTGCCCCTGTGCCTTTTCCTAGACAAAGCGAAGTTACCACATGCTGTCCCCTATCATGACCATGGAAGGCTTCGGCTTTGTGTGGTATGCCTCAGCTGGCTTAAATTGTGGCAGCCCAGCTGCAGCAGATGGTATTGCTAGCACGGGGCTCGGGCTGGGTTTGGCAAAAAAAAGGGTTCATTGTGGGGTCAGAACAGTTTTGACTGAGACCAAAGCCTGAGCGAACAGGGGTCTGGTCTTGCTAGGGGAGAGGAGAATCTCTTGAGGGGCTTGTAGGTGTGCAGGGCCAGCTTCAAATATTAGGAGCAGATTACATGAGGAAATGAACCTCAGAAAGGCAGTGTTTTGGTATTCAGGCTTTGTAAGAACGTACCTGCCCTTAGGTAGCACTAGCCCATTCTCCTCCTATACAGCATTTGCATCTAAATTCCAGGCTCTCTGATTAAAGTCAATCAGTCCCACAGCGAACAAAAACGTAGGAATGCAAGGTGAGGTCTGGATGGCATTAAGTTGCTCTACCACTCACCTCACAGGAACCAGTGAGGAAATTAATACTTTGTTAACACCGAAGCCAGCACCCACTGACCTCCAATGCTAAGGTGACAGAAGATGGATTGAAGAATAGGGCTTGGTTCTGGAGGGTTAAATGGGGCTTCCCATCTCTGCCCACATGGAAAATGGCCAGGCCTGAAGAGAAAAGAGACTCTGCCATCATGTAAGCACCCAGATATGGAAGAATGGAAAAAGAAAGACAGATAGACAGCTCAACATGACAATTCAAGACTCAAGAGAAGAGGAAGATGCCTGGCCTATTCTAAAAGGGAGAGCCTGCTTGGTGTGCTAACCACACAAGCGTAAGGAGAACAAAATGGGATACCACTCATAGGTGTTGACATTTACAGCACAGTCCCCTGCCTACTGGTAATGCAGGGCCCAGTGAATGTCCCCGGGTCCTGGACAACCAAATTATCCACTTTTCCTCCTTTGGGGAGGGCACACTAAGAAAGGGATGAACAGAGGGCAGAAAGTGTAGGAAAATAGATTTACACAAACACAAACAAATATCTGCCACACACGAAGACATACACATACTTGGTATCTACCTAGGCTTGGGTATAGGACAAAACTTAACTTCAACCAGAGCATTAGGATGCCATCACAGGTAAACAGATAACTTCATATGACACATAACCAGCCCTGTTGACTGAATCAGGGCCAGAATTAGGGTGTGCAAGTATGGTGCCTAAGGCCTCCTTAAATATGGTGCCTAAGCATCGCATTTGCCTCACCCTGGTCCTGGCCCTGGACTGCATTAGCATGTGGAGTGGGAAGCAATGTGATTCAGAATTGAGTGAATGCAAAAGAAACATAGAAATCTAGATCTAACTAACAAAGGAGACTCAGGAGAGAATGCAACAATTCAGTTGTCGTCACTGGAGAAGCAGAACACACATCTAAGGGACCAAGTGAACTCCACCAGGTGCCAATAATCCATGAAGTATATCTGTAGAATATTAAATTTTTATTTTAAGTCTCTCATAATAAAGTACCCCCAAATTAGTGGCTTACACAACATTTATGATCTCCTAGTTTTATTGAGCCCCTCTTAGTCTCAGAGTTGCTCACACGCTGCCATCAAGCTACGAGCTGGGGCTGTAGTCAAATCCAGGCTTCCAAATTCCCTCATGGGGTTAGTGGCAAGCTTTGTTTCCTTGCTGGCTGTTGGTCAGAGGCTGTCCTCAGTTCCCTGTCACTTGGGCCTCTCCAATATGCAGCTTGTTTCATTAAAGTGAGCAAACCAAAAAAGGCAAGAAAGTGCCAATAAAGATGGCAGTCATACCAGGGGAGGGGGATTAGGTATGCCAGGCTGTGAATACCATGAGGCTCACTGGAAGCCGTTTTGGAAGGTTATCTGCCTCACCCATGAAAATCAGGGTTCAGAGAAGACATATCTTTTCAAATTATAACAGGTATATCCTATACTTACCTTGGACGATAACTCAAACAGGAATCCCCCTCCTTGAAATTTGGCGAGCCTAATAGCTTTGCATTATTTGATTAAATGCTTAATGCTAAAAAAGTAAACATCAGGTCCAGCTGAGTGGCGCGTTGGTTAAGAGTTGGCTTGGGACGCCAGCTCTGAGTAGCAGGACCCTGGTTCGGATCCCACATGAGGGCCAGTGACGCTGCGCCCCCTACAGCTAAGATGGTGAACAACAGCTCCACCTGGAGCTGGGCTGCGTGAGTCGCCGGTGACGGTGGGCTGCCGTGAGCTACTGTGAGTGGCTGATAGCCAGAGTGAGTGGCCGGCAGCTGGAATGAGCTGCCAAGGGCCACCATGAGCGGCCGTCCAGTGGCTGGCAACTGATCTGCCTCACCCGAGAAGAGCGCAATGACAACACCAACATGGGTCAGTGAAGTGACATCCTCTACAACTAGACTGAAGAACAGAAGGACAGCAACTTGTCTGTTCCCTTTCCCCAATTCCCCAACACTGTTCCCCTCCCTCAATTCTCCAATTAAAAATAATAATGGCTGATAGCCAGAGTGAGTGGCCGGCAGCCGGTGTGAGCTGCCCACTGCTGTGAGTGGCTGTCCAGAGGCCGGCGACCGATCTGCCTCACCCGAGAAGAGCACAATGATGATACCAACATGGGCCAGTGAAGCGACGTCCTCCACAACTAGACTGAAGAACAAAAGGGTAACAACTTGTCTGTTCCCCTTCCCCAGTTCCCCAATGCTGTTCCCCGCCCCCAATTTTCCAACAACAAAATAATAATAATAGTAATAATAATAATAATAAACACAAAGAATTAAAGATTAAATGACTCATACCCCACTATAAATCATGGTCCCACCAGAGGTTTTTACATCATACTCAGATAGGTGGGCCTCAGGGGAGTATAACTATGTTTTCATCTCCCCAATACACATTTTTCCACTGAAAAACTGCCCCTTCTCCATCCTAAATGATTCTTATGAAATGTAATGACAGGTCCTACCTGACCCCTAGCTAATCACATGACCATCCTCCTTTTCACAGTGATTGGTCAGAGGGGTAGATACATGAGCCAAGCAGAGCCAGGGTCCATCCATGTGATTGGATAGAACAGGGGTCTGCAAACTTTTGAGATGGAAGAGCCACCAGGGGTTGGTAAACCGGGGCTCGCCAGCCACATGCGGCTCTTTGGGTATGTACATGTGGCTCTGAAGTAAAATTGAAAATGAAAATAAAACTATCATAGTTTCATTTATAATATTACTTTAAATTTTCCTTATTTGTAAAAATATATTTATGGCTCTCAAATAATTTATAGATTGTTGAGAGAGACAGGATTGGCTCTTCCAGGGGTCGGCAAACTTTTGAGACGGAACGTACCCAGAGAATCGCATGTGGCTCATGAGCCGCAGTTTGCCAACCCCTAGGATAGAAGAATACTGGGAGCAAAACGTTCCTTACTTTTGAATTATAACCATAAAAATGAAAGCTTACAGCTGTCAGAGGCCACCTTCCCCACCACACTAAAGGGCCTGTTGGTAAAGCTGAGAGAGGAAGAAAGGAGAGAAAGACAAAGCTAACGATATCGTTTGAACCCCTGTAGAGAATCATGCTGTATATACTCTTGCCAGTTTCTCTCTGAACTTCCTGGTTACATGAGCCAGTAAATCCCACTGTGCTCAGGCTTGTTGGGTTTCTGACATTTTCTTACAACCAAAAGAGTCCTGACTAATACAGGTTTGTGTCAAGCTAACTCTTCTCACCAATTAATATGTTAATCCATTTCTGTGTGGTTCTCAAACCAGGAAACACAGCAGTTACTCAAAAAGCTTTTCTCAAAATATAGATTTCTAGGCCCTATCCAAACCTACTGTTTCAGAATCTTTAAGGGTTGTAATCCTCATATTTGTATATATTTTTCAATTCCACAAATGATTCTGAAGTCTAGCCAGTACAGACAATTACTAATCTATCCACAAAAGGACAAACACCAATTATAAGCTGGCTTTCTCCTACTTGAATTGCAGGGTGGACTTTCAGTCTAGAATCCTGCAAAGGAAACAGGTAGGTTTCCCACATGGACCACGCTTAAACTGTATTTATCACAATAGAAAAAAACAAAGACATGTTTCTTTAATATTTTTATGACATTTATTGAATTTTCTTCTACTGATAGAAATCATCAGTGGGAGGAATATTATAATCACAAATATGGTTAAATAAATAAATAAATAAATAGGTTTAATGCTCCTTTAGTTCTTTATCATAAAACTAGCATAAGAACCAGAGTGGGCAGTAATAGCTTTCTAATGCAAATTTCTGCATTAAATGGCACAAAACAGAGCCAAGTCATGTTCCTACATCTTTTTATATCTCCATCCTTTTACATCTGTACCTGAACAAGTTGGTAAACTAATTGTATGTTCTCATATTTTAGCAAGAGCAAAGAAAAAGCATCTTTTTAAAACAGTGACAACAAGGCTTGGTTTCAAGTTCATGATATATGGAGGATGCCAAAAAAAAATGTATACACATTTTAAGAAAGGAAAAAAACTGTATTAAAATTGTAATACTCAATATATACCGATAACAAAAGATGAATACAAGTCAAGTCTGACTTCTGCAATTACAAAAGGTACTTAAAGTAGTTACCATCAGTGTCCAGACACTTCTGATAACGGCGAACTACTGCTTGAGCAATGTTGACCAAAGTGTCCACTTGTATACATTTTTTTGGCAGCCCTGGTAGAAACCTCTGACTAGGTTTGTCCAAGGAAACATTGGACAATCCTGTGAGGCAAGCTGGAGGGACTGCCAGGGCACTATTCAGCCATCCGCAATGTCACAATGATTGCCTTAAAGCTGAATATATTAACACTAATTAGAAAACAGGTGGGCCGGCCGAGTGGCGCGGTGGTTGAGCGCTGGCTTGGGAAGCTAGTGGCCACGGTTCAGGTCCCACATGAGGGCCAGTGACACCGCCCTCAAAAAAAAAAGAAAAGAAAAAAAAAAAGAAAACTGGTGCTATGACAGCATGGTAAGCAAAGTTTAGGTCAATCTGTTTCCACAGGATACTTTATGTTGTGTCAAGGGAAGAGAACAAAAGCAAGAGATGTTCTACAGTCTTTCTATCCTGAACAGTTATGGGAATCGTTGCATGTTTGCTGTTTTGTATTATCGCTTCCTTGAGATAAAGCTCTCTCAGGGCTCCTAATAAAAAGGAAAACCAGTGATCAAATGACTGGAGATCATCATGGGTATAAAATCAGGAGACAGATCACCACCAGAGAGAGACCAGGCAGTAACCAGGCAATTTCCACAGCTTGACTGGGATCATGTCTCTTTCCGTCCACCTCTTCTAGGACTGAAGACTTATGAGGAGGTATTTCCAGTTCTGCTCATACTTTTGAAAAATTAAGTAGAGGGATCTTACAAGCAGGGGAGGGAGGAAGAAATAAGAAACCAGTACAGATAATATCTGACTTGTCATGTTATCTTTTTCCCAGCTTTACTGAGGTATTATTGACTAAGTTGCTAAAAGTGTGAGGCAGAGTACCAGACAGAAGGGAGCTGTCCAGAAAAAAAAGATCCAGAAATAGGCATAGGGCTCCCTTGAGTCTTTTGCCAAATAATAAGTTGTGTGCACACACAGACAGAATCTACAAAGCTGCACAAAGAACTACTATTGGAAAAAATAATAATTACCACGCAGCTCTTAGCTGGAGTTCACCCAAGTCTGGGAGACATTCTAGTTCCAACCTTACTGAAAATCCTGCAGCATCCAGAGGAGACCTCGGAAAGACTACTTAAGGAGTAGGGCTAATCTGGTCCTAAAACATATAGACAAGCTTATTCTAAAATTCATACAGAAAGGTACAGGATCTAACATAGCTACAAAAATATATATATATTTTTTTATTTTTTTTAAGAATAAAGTAGGAGGACTCTGTCTACTCAATATTAAGGCTTACTGTGTTGAGTCCCAAAGACCACCCAGGTTCAATGATTTACCACGAGGACTCACAGGACTCAGTCATATTCATGACTGTGATTTATTATAGCATAAGGAAATGAAGCAAAGTTAGCAAAGGAAAAAGATGCAAAGGGCAAACTTTGGAGGAAACCAGGCACACGTTTCCAAAAGTCCTCCTCCCACCTGAGTCACAGGAGTTGCTTAATTCCTCCAGGAAGGAATTGTGATAACATATGTTTTGAAATGTTGTCTAGCAGAGAATCTCATTAGAGACTCAGTGCCCAAGGTTTTCATTGGAGCCTGGTCACAAGGGCACATAAATGCCTTGCATATATCAAAATGCCAAATTCCCAGAAGGAAATCAGGTGTTCAGAATAAATCATCCTTATTTGCACAATTCAGGGACAGTGAGCACAGTTTAGGTGGCGGGAGTCCTCCTGAAATCCTAATTTCAAGATGCCCGCCACGGGCCAGCCTTGGAAGCTGTCCTTTCGAAGAATAGCAGTGACTGGTCTGCTATATTAACTCTTGTTTGCATACCATACAGCTTCATCACTATGTAACTACACTAATTAAGATAATGTGCCATTGGCAAAGGGATAGGCATATAAATCAATGGAACAGAATAGAGAACCCAGAAATGGGCCAACGCAAATATTCCCAACTAATTATGTACAAAGCTATAAAAGCAATTCAGTAGAAAAAGGATAGCCTTTTTCAACAAATGGTGCCAGAACAATATACACAAAAGATGAACCTTATCTTAAACCTCACACCTAATATAAAAATGAACTTCAAATGGATCTTGGACTTAAATGTAAAATATAAAATTATAAAAATTTTAGAAAAGAACATAGGAAAAAAATCTTTGGGATATAAATTGAGACAAAGTTCTTAGACTTGATGCCAAAAGCATAATTCATAACATAAAATATTGACAAACTGGGCCACATCGAAATTAAAAATGTTTGCCCTGCGAAAGACCCTGCTAAGAGGATAAAGAGACAAGCCAAAGACTGGGAGAAGATATTTTCAAATCATGAATCCAACAAAGGCTTTTATCCAGAACTTTCAGAAATAGTAAAAAACAAAAACAATTCAATTAGAAAATGATAAACAGACATGAATAGACAATTTACTGAAGAGGACATACAGATGGCAAATAAACACATGAAAAGCTGATCAATATCACTAGCCATTTAGGAACTACAAATGAAAACCACAATGAGATAGTGCTAGATATACATCCATCAGAATGGCTAAAATAAAAAAATAGTGATAACACCAAATATTGGTGAGAATGTGGAAAAACTGAATCACTCAAGAACCCCAAAGATCCCACCAAAAAACTATTAGAACTAGTAAATTAATTCAATAAAGCAGCAGGATACAAAATTCATACTCAGATATAGATTGCATTTTTATTTACCAATAATGAGCTATCAGGAAGAGAAATTAAGAAAATAATCCCACTGCATCAAAAAGACAAAAATACTGTACCTAGGAATAAATATAACCAAGGAGATAAAAGACCAGTACTTGGAAAATTATAAGACACTGAGAAAGAAATTGAAGAAGATACAAATAAATGGAAGCATATATTATGCTCATGGATAGAAAGATTTAACACCATTGAAATGTACATACTACCCAAGTAATTTATAGATTCAGTGCAATCCCTATCAAAATACCAGAACCAAAACAAACAATCGTAAAATTCATATGGAACCACAAAAGACGCGAATAGCCATGGCAATCTTGAGAAAGAACAAAGTTGGAGGTATCATGCTACCTGGTATCAAATTATCTTACCATAGTAATCAAAACAGCATGGAATTGACATAAACACAGACACATAGCTCAATTAAACAGAATAAAGAGCCCGCAAATAAAACCACACCTACAAGGTCTGACAATTAAGTTCGTGAACTCATCCTAGAAAAAGTGCTACATACCTCTCATTGCTGAGTATCACTACGAAGTCCTCCTCTTGGGCAGCTATTCACTGATGCCAGTGCCTAGTCTACACCCATCAAAGCAATTTGGGAACTCTTTTTCTGGAATGGCCACCAGAGCTATCATCGTATTACCCTTGATGTCCTGAATGTCATCAAAATGTCTTCCTTTCAATATTTCCTTTATCTTCAGGTAAAAAAAGAAGTCATAGGGGGACAGATCAGGTGAGTAAGGAGGGTGTTCCAATATAGTTATTTGTTTACTGGCTAAAAACTCCCTCCCAGATAGTGCCATGTGAGCTGGTGCATTGTCGTGATGCAAAAGCCATGAATTATTGGTGAAAAGTTCAGGGCGTCTAACTTTTTCATGCAGCCTTTTCAGCACTTCCAAATAGCCAGTTGGTTAACTGTTTGTCTAGTTGGTACAAATTCATAATGAATAATACCTCTGGTATCAAAAACAGTTAGCAACAACATTGCAACAATTTCACGAACTTAATTGTCAGATCTCATATGTGCTCATTTAATCTATGACAAAGGAGGCAAGAACATACAATGAAGTAGACAGTCTATTCAATACACGGTGCTGGGAAAACTGGACAGATACATGCAAAACAAAATGAAACTGGACCACCACCTTACTCCATATAGAAGAATAAACTCAAAGTGGATTAAAGACTTAAATGTAAAATCTAAAACCATAGAAGTCCTAGACAAAAACAAAGGCAGTAAACTCTCTGACATTATGCTCAGTAATATTTTTTCTGATATATCTACTCTGGCAAGGAAAACAAAAGGAAAAAATAAACAAACAGGACTACGTCAAACTAAAAAACTTTTGCACAGCAAAGAAAATCATCAACAAAACAAAAAAAACCACCTGAATGAATGGGAGAAGATATTCACCTGATAAAAACTTAATATCCAAAATTTATAAAGTGCTCATACAACTCCACACCAAAAAAAACAAATAATCCAATTAAAAATGGGCAGAGGACCTGAATAGACACTTCTCCAAAGAGGACCAAATGACATATGAAAAGATGCTCAATGATTAGTGACAAATCATCAGAGAAATGCTAATTAAAACCATAGTGAGATATCACCAAACACCTGTCAGAGTGGCTATCATCAATAAATCAACAAACAAGTGTTGGTGAGGATGTGGAGAAAAGGGAACCCTTGTGCACTGTTGGTTGGACTGCTAACTGGTGCAGCCATTATGGAAAACAGTTTGGAGGTTCCTCAAAAAATTAAAAATAGAACCACCTTATGACCCAGCTATTCCACTTCTGGGTATTTATCTGAAAAAGTCCAAAACACTTCTTTGAAAAGATATATGCACCCCTATGTTCACTGCAGTGTTATTTACAATAGCTATGATATGGAAACAGAAATGCCCATCAATAGATAACTGGATAAAGAAGATGCGGGTCGGCCTAGTGGCTCAGTTGGTTAAGAAAGCAAGCTCTGAGCAACAGAGACCCGATTCAATTCCCACATGGGCCAATGAGATGCACCTGAGCTGAACTGCCGCTGAGCTGCCAGTAGGTGGCAGGATGGGTCAGCTGGTGAGAGCATGTGCTCCTAACAAGGTTGACAGTTTGTCTCTCACATGGGATGGTGGGCTAGGCCTACCCACAACTAAGATTGAACACGGCAACTTGAGCTGAGCAGCAGCGAGCTGCAGATGGGTGGCTGGATGGTGACTGGACTTGGAGCTGAGCTAGCTGCGCCCTCCACACTAAGATTTTTTTTTTTTTTAAGGGCAGTGTCAATGGCCCTCGGATGTGGAATCCAAACCTGGGCTGCTGGCGTCCCCAGCCGGCTCTTAACCATCGCGTCACTTTGCCGGCCCTAAGATTGAAGGACAACAATTTGGTTGTTTCCCTTCCCCAATTCCCCAACAATGTTCTCCTTCCCCAATTCCCCAATAAAATATAAACAAAAAACAAAAAAGAAGAAGAAGATGTGGTACATACATACAATGGAATATTACCCAACCATAAAAATAATGAAACATTACCATCTGTGACGACATGGATGGACCTAGAGGGTATTATGCTAAGTGAAATAAGTGAGACAGAGAGAGACAAATACTATATGCTCTCGTTTATGTGTGGAATTAAAAGAAAAAAATAATAATAACAAAAGAAAACCCAGAAATGGATTCAAAGATACAGAGAACAAACTGATGGTTACCAGATGGGAGAGGGATTGGGGAACTGAGTGAAAAAGGTGAAGGGATTAAGATGAATTGGTAGCTATAAAATAGTCATGGGGATATAAAATAAAGCATTACTGATAATAAATAAATAAATAAATAAATAAATAAATAAATAAATAGTAAAATAAAGCATAGGGAATATAGTCGATAATATTGTAATAACTACGTATAGTGCCAGGTGGATACTAGGCTTATCAGGAGAATCACTTTATAAATTATATAAATGTTTAACCACTATGCTGTACACCTGGAACTTATACAATGTTGATGTCAACTGTAATTGAAAAGTAAAATAAGTAAAATAAAAATAATAAAACTGGATCACTCCTACATTGCTTGTGTGAATTTGAAATGGTACAGTCACCCTGGAAAAAGTACAGTTTCTTTAAAAACTATACATGCAGTTACAATATGACCCAACAGTTGCACTCTTAGGGATTTTCCCTAGAGAAAAGAAAACTATATACACACAAAAACCTATACACAAATGTTCATAACAGCTTTATTACTAATTATCAAATTTGGGACCAATTCAAGTGTCCTTCATCAGAGGAATGGTTAAACAAACTATGGTATATCTAAAACATGGAATATTACTTAGCAATAATAAGGAATAAACTTTGCTACACACAACAACTTGGATAAATCTCAAGAGAAATAAATACCACTGTGGCTATAAAAATGTATCACAAGAAATTCTTGTGATGGAGCTACTGTGTATCTTGATTGTGTTGGTGGTCACAAAATATACACGTGATAAAACTTCATGGAACTAAATGCCCCTACACACACACACACACACACACACACACACACACCCATGAATGCATGTAAAGCTGGTGAAATCTGAATAAGGTCAGCGAGTTGTATCAATGCAAATTTCCTGTTTGTAATATTGTACCATAGTCGTACAAGATGTTATCAGTGGGGGAAAACAGGTGAAAGGTTCATGCGAGCTCTCTGTATTATTTCTTACAATTGCGTGTAAATGTGGAATTATCTCAGAATTGAACTTTTAAAAAAAAAGCTTCAAAAGAATCAGACTGATATGTAAGTAAATAAACTGCTTGCCAGAAGAAAACACTCCATTAAGGACAACAAAATCTAGATTCATAACAACATAGCATCCATCATGTGAAGCATACATTAAAAATAACTAGACATGTGCAAAAGCAGGAAAATATCACCTATAACCAAGAAAAAATTCAGTCAATAGAAACTGATCTAGAAATGACTGAAATGATGAAATTAGCAGACAAGAATATTATAACAGCTATTATAAATATGGTCAAAGAGTTAAAGGAAAACAGTAATGTAAGTAAGGGAAAATAGGACATCTCAGAAAGAAAATTGTTAAATATAAAATAAACAAAAAGATTCTACAACTAGAAAATTCAATATCTAAAATAAAAAAGCTTATTGACTGGCCTTCATAGCAGACCAGACACTGCTGAAGAGAACACAAGAAGACAGAGATGGGAAATAGAAATGATCCTTAGTAAACACAGAAAGGAAAAACAGCTTTAGAGAAAATGAAGAGAGTCTCAGTGAGCTATATGGTAATATTAAGTGGCTCCCCTATCTGTAACTGGGGAGAACAGAGACATTGGCATCAAAAAACAAAAAATGTTTTTTAAAGATAAAGGAAGTTTTCTTTTTCCAAATTTGATGAAAAACATAAACCAGTAAGCAAAAGAAGCCCACTGAAGCAAAGCAGGATAAGGGGAAGAAAGCACACAGTAATAAAAATTTTAAAAACCAAAGAGAAAGATAAAACCTTTAGCATATCTGGGGAGAAAAAAAAGATATATCAGATTTCAGGGTCAGTAAGAATTACCATTGCCTTCTCAAGAGAAAGAATACAAATCAGAAAACAATAATATATCAGTGCTGAAAGAAAAATACTATCAAAAATTCTATTGGGTTGTCGAAAAAGTCATGACATATTTTTGCAACAAAAAACATAGAAAAATACGTCATGACTTTTCCAACAGCCCAATATATCTAACAACAATAATGATTAAAAATGAAGGCAAAAATGAAGATATTTTCAGAAATACAAACACAGAGATAATTCATCATCAGTATATGTTCCAGTTGCATAGTACTGGGTAACAAACTACCCTGGAACTCTGGGGCTTGACACAACAAACTTATTATATTGGTTATCGGAAAAGTCATGACGTATTTTTTCTATGTTTTTCGTTGCAAAAATGCGGCATGACTTTTCTGACAACCTAATATTTCACAAATTGTGAGTCAAAATATTTATGTAGGACCTGATTGGGTGATCCTTCCTTTCCTTGTGGCATCAATCAAGTTCACTAGGTAGTATTCACTCACATATCTGGCTCCATATACATTGTTTCTCTCACTTATCTAGAGCATTGGCAGAGATGGCTAGAAGGCCAGGCATGGAATGGACTGTGGACCAAAGAGTCTACATGTGCCTCACCAATATGGGGCCTCAGGGTAGTTAGACTTCTTACCTAGTAGTTTCAAGAGCAAGAATTCTAGCAAATAAGATAGAATCTACATGGTCGTTTATAACCTAGGCTCAGAGGTCACAAAGCATTACTTCTGCCATACCCTATTAGTTGAAGCAATAACAATCTCATGCATTTCAAGGGGAACGAACATAGACATCTAAATGGGAAGAATGCCAGAGAATCTGTGGGAATGATTTTAAATTGCCATAGCCTGTCCTCTGGCCCAAAACTTTTACATTCCTCCCTCATGAGATATGTACTCACCTCTTCCCAGGGTTCACCCAGAATCTCATCCCATTATGGCATCAAGCTCAGGTTCAAAGTCTAGGATCTTAACAGCTAAATCAAGTCCAGTTATGGATAGTGTTCCATGTGGTTTTTTTGGGTTCAGATTTGGATCTGAAAATCGGCAAACTAAAAAGACAACTTCTCTGTTCCACACATACCCAAAATACGATGGTGTGATGAGCATAGAATAACTGCAATAAACAAATACTCATTTAATAAAGGAAGAAAATAGGAAGTCATCAATTCGTTGAAATTATACAATCCAGCTGGGCATATGCTACAAGTTCATGATTGGGGCCCAATCTTGGTCCCTGGGAATGATTTTCTATGATTTTTGGCTCTTTGCTCTGAGACCTTGGTTTTGCCCTCTAAGTCATTCTTTCTTTTCCATTTCTGCCACTGAGTAGTCTACTCAGCCTGCTTCCTGCCCATAGAAGTTTGAGGGCCCAAAAGTTTCTTTTCATTTGATACAGTCCCTGTGTTTTTGTTTTTGTTTTTTCAGTACAAGTTGATACAATTAGTAAAAAAAAAACTTTCTGGATTTTTTTTGTATATCAATTTATAATGTATTCCATTAGATAAAAGCCACATCTACAAATATCTTCCAGATAATCTCTTTTCTACCTCAGGTTCCCTATGAGCCTGCTGTGAGAAAATGTCCTAAAGGTTCTTAAAAACCTTAGTGTTTAAGGGGGAGAGTCTGTAGGGCAGGCTGAGTGGCACGTTGGTTAAGAGTTGGCTTGGTACACCAGCTCTGAGCAGCAGGGCCCCAGTTTGAATCCTACATGAGGGCCAGTGACGCTGCTCCCTCTACAGCTAAGATGGTGAAGAACAGCTCTACCTGGAGGAGTCAGTGGCGGCGGCGTAGGTTGCAGCCCCTGCTGCAGTGGGCTGTCATAAGCTACCATGAGTGGCCTGCAGTCAGTGTGAGAGGCTGGCAGTTGCTGTGAGCTGCCAAGAACTGCTGTGAGCAGCCGTCCAGTGGCCGGCGACCAATCTGCCTCACCGGGAAGAGCGCAATGATAATAACAACATGGGCCAGTAAAGCGATGTCCTCCACAACTAGACTGAAGAACAAAAGGACAGCAACTTGTCTGTTCCCCTTCCCGGATTCCCCAATAAAATCTTTAAAAAAAAGAGAGAGAGAGAGAGAGAGGGTCTGTACTATAACCCCTTAAGAACCTTACAAGCCCTTTATCTGTTTCTGAACTCGTAACAAAAAGTTTTACAATATACAACCTTGGCTTCATGGCAACTTGAATCCATGCTTTCCTACTAGGGCCTTGGATTTGACCTTTGTCGTATGGCTCTATCTTACTCTGAGTATCTTCTTCTGGGAGAAACCAAAGATGAAAAATAGCTTCATTTTTACATCTTGTTCCTACATAGCTCCTCTAAATTCTGTTTGAAAATTGAATTAATTCCTTCTTTAGTACAGCTTTGTCTATCCATCCATACCTTGTGATACACAGTTAAAAACAAACAAACAAAAATACCAGAAGGTAAGTGGGGAGGGGGGCAGTAGATGAGGGTAAAGGGGGTCAAATATATGGTGATGGAAAGAGAACTGACTCTGTGTGGTGAACACATAACATGATTTATAGATGATACATTACAGAATTGCACACTTGAAACCTATGTACTTTTATACTACCTATTGTCACCCCAATAAATTTAATTTTAAAAAAAATAAACAGCTGACACTTTGAATTCTCTGCCTCAAAATCTCCTAAGCCAGGGCCGGCCGAGTGGCGCATTGGTTAAGCGCTGGTTTTGGGATGCCAGCAGCCCCGGTTCGGATCCCACATGAGGGCCAGTGACACTGCCCTCTACAGCTAACAACAGCTCCACCTGGAGCTGGGCTGTGCGAGCCCCGGTGATGGTGTGGGCTGCAGCCCCTGCTGCAGTGGGCTGCCATAGGCTACAGTGAGTGGCCCGCAGCCAGCGTGAGCGGCTGACAGCCAAGCGTGAGCTGCCAATAGCCGCGGTGAGCGACATCCAGAGGCCAGCGACCGATCTGCCTCATCCGGGAAGAGCACAATGACGATACCAACAGTGAAGCAACATCCTCCGCAACTAAACTGAAGAACAAGAAGACAGCAACTTGTCTGTTCCCCTTCCCCGATTCCCCAACGCTGTTCCCCTCCACCAATTCCCCAATAAAATCTTTAAAAAAAAAGAAAAAGAGCTGGTTTGGGATGCCAGTGGCCATGGTTCGGATCCCACATATGAGGGCCAGTGACACTGTCCTCTACAGCTAACAACAGCTCCACCTGGAGCTGGGCTGTGCGAGCCCCAGCAATGGTATAGGCTGCAGCCCCTGCTGCAGTGGGCTGCCATAGGCTACAGTGAGTGGCCAGCAGCCAGCGTGAGCTGCCAATAGCTGCGATGAGCGACCATCCAGAGGCCGGCATCTGATCTGCCTCATCCGGGAAAAGCTCAATGATGTTACCAACATGGGCCAGTGAAGCAACGTCCTCCACAACTAGACTGAAGAACAAAAAGACAGCAACTTGTCTGTTCCTCTTCCCCGATTCCCCAAAACTGTTCCCCTCCCCCAATTCCCCAATTTAAAAAAAAAAAAGAAAACTGTCCGACAGTATCTACTAAAGTTTAACATATGGATACCCCAAACCCAGTAATTTCACTCTTACACATATTCTCAACACACATAAGTAGCAAAAGACATGTACTGGAACTTCAACAATAAATAGGAAAAAAAAATACGTGCTACTTGTCAAACAATACTAAACAGTAGTAAGAACAATCCATGTGGAACAACATGAATGACTCTCACAATCAAGGTTGAGAAAAAAGCTAGACACAAAAAGTACATACTGTATGATTCCATTTACATAAAGTACAAAATCAGGGAATACTAATCTATGCTATTAGACATCAGGAGAGTGGTCACCCTTGGGCAGCAGGTAGTGATAGGAAGGCAGGCTGAGGCACATGTAATGTTCTGCTTCTTGATCAGGGAGCTGGTTAGATAAGGGTGGTAGTTTAAAAACACCCACAGATCCTTTGACACTCTTCTCATTAGAAGGTAAAGTGTGCTTCTCTCCCTTGAATATGTGTTTCACCTCCATTACACAGAATGCACTCAACTGACACTACATGACTTCCAATGCTAGGTTAGAGAAGATGCTAGAGCTTCTACCTGGCTCTCTTTCTTGGGATGCCCACCCTTCATACTCAGCCACCATGTTATGGGAAAGTCCAGGAGTGACATAGAGGCATTCTGGTCACAGATACAGCTAAGGTACCAGTCAACAGGTAGCATTAGCATCAAACATGTAAGTGAAGGAGCCCTCAGATGATTCCAGCCCCCAGCCTTCAAATTATTCCAGCCAAGCCCTGACTAAAATGCAAACTCATAAGCAAAACAAATGTTGCTATTTTAAGCCACTTAGTTTAGGGGTGATTTGTTATGCAAGTATACACAACTGGAACACATCACAGGTGTGCTTACTTTGTGAAAATTCAACAAGATGCATACATAATTATGATATGTACACTTTTCCTTATATATTAGTTTGGTTTGAATAAAGGTTTGAAATAAAAATCCTATCATAGAAGCATGCTCAAATTTCTCATCAAATCTTTAAATACATTTTATGAAGATGTTTTATATAAATTCAATATTTCATATATTCTTAATACTTTGTCTTTTTCTTACAATTATATAAAGAAAATGTAATAAATTTTTACACCATACACCATATAGATATCTCTTTTTTTTTTTTTTTTTTAAGATTTTATTGGGGAATTGGTGGAGGGGAACAGCGTTGGGGAATCGGGGAAGGGGAACAGACAAGTTGCCATCTTCTTGTTTCAGTTTAGTTGCGGAGGATGTTGCTTCACTGTTGGTATCGTCATTGCGCTCTTCCCGGATGAGGCAGATCGGTCGCTGGCCTCTGGATGTCGCTCAACGTGGCTATTGGCAGCTCACGCTTGGCTGTCAGCCGCTCACGCTGGCTGCGGGCCACTCACTGTAGCCTATGGCAGCCCACTGCAGCAGGAGCTGCAGCCCACACCATCACCGGGGCTCGCACAGCCCAGCTCCAGGTGGAGCTGTTGTTAGCTGTAGAGGGCAGTGTCACTGGCCCTCATGTGGGATCCGAACCGGGGCCGCTGGCATCCCAAAACCAGCGCTTAACCAATGCGCCACTCGGCTGGCCTGATATCTCTTAATTTCAATCAGCTCACCCTCCCACACTGCCCAATTCTGATCATTTATCACGTGTGGATGTAAAAAATGTTGGGAAGCACTTTTATATCTGCCCAGCACCATTCTCTCTTCTTCTGTTAATAGGATCTCATCCTTTGGGGAGCTAACTCCCTACTGATCAACCAAGGTAGCTGAGATGTGATTTTCAGCTTTTTCTTTAATTCTATTATACTTCAGATCCTTCCAATAAATTTCTTATTTTAAGTGAGCAGTATCGGCTCTTTAATCTTTGCAACCTAAGAACACTTACTGATATGAGTACACATCTCCAGTGCTAGCTCACTGTGTCACATACAGTTGATGATGAATAAATATTAAATAAAATATTTATAAGTGATATTGGACAACTGATTTTTCACAAAAGCAACACAGTGGAAAAAGAATGGCTTTCAACAAATATTGCTGGAACAATTGGGTATCCATGTGTAACAAATATGAACTTGGATTCATGCCTCAAACCACAAATAAAAATTAACTCAAAATGTGTCAGACCAGGGCCGGCCGAGTGGCTCAGTTGGTTAAGAGCTCGCTCAAGAGTGCGAGCTGAGCTGTGAGCAACGGCGGTTCGATGCCAGCCCAAGCTGAGTTGCCATTGAGCTGCCAACACGTGGCAGGATGGCTCAGCTAAAAAATAAAAAAATAAAAAAAAATTGTGTCAGACCTGAATATATACAGCCTTAAATGTAAAATTTCTAAAAGAAAAAGTAGGAAAAGGTCTTTGTGAGCTTAGGGTAAGCAAAGATTTCTTAGAAATAACACCAAAAGCACAATCCATAAAAAAATGGTTTGGACTTTATTAAAATTTAAAACTTCTGCTCTTCAAAATTTACTGTTAAGAGAATAGAAAAAAAGCCACATACTGGGAGAAAATCTTTGAAAAGCATATATCTGATAAAGAACTTATTTGCAGAAAATATAAAGAACTCTAAAAACAAAACAAACAATCCAATTTTTTTAATGGAACAAAAATCTGAATAGACACTTCACAAAAAAGGTATACCGACAGCACATAAGCACATAAAAAGATGCTCAACATCATTAGTTATTAGGAAAATACAAATTAAAACCACAGCAAAATCTGAATACACATCTATTAGAATGGCTAAAATTAAAAATTGGTTAGAATGTAGAGGAAATCAAAGTTGAGTCCACTCCTGATGGGAATGAAAAATGGTCTATCCACTCTGGAAAACAATTTAGCAGTTTCTTAAAAAATTAAACATACATCTACCATGTGATCCAACCATTCCAATTCTAGATTTTTACCTAAGAAATAAAGGAAATATATGTCCATATAAAGACTTGTATGCAAATGTCATAGCAGCTTTATTGGTAATAGCCCCAAACTAGATACAATCAAATGTCCATCAACAGATAAGAGGATAAACAAATTGCAGTACACCCATATAATGGAATACACTCAGCAATATAAAGGAATGAATTATTGATATACAGAATGACATGGATGAAAGTCAAGATAATGATATTGAGTAAAAGAAACCAGATCCCTAAAAAGGAATACATACTGTCTGATTCTATTTATACAAAACTTTAGAAAATGCAAATGAATCTATAATGACAGAAAGACAATAGATGGGTGGTTGCTTAGGTGTGGGAGGTGAGGTGGAATGGGAGGAAAAAATTACAAAGGAACATGGGAAAATTTGAGGATGATGGATACTTGATCGTAGTGATGGTTTCAAGGGATATGCGTATGTCAAAACTTATCAAATTATATAATTTAAATATGCTCCATATATTTATGACAATTATATCTTAATAAAGCTGTCTCAGAAAACCTTGCAACAGAGTTGACAGATTTGAGAAGAGCAGAAAGGAAGCAGAACGAAAATCTCAGTAAAGGCCTCAGTGAGGTTTGTAAGTTATCCAAATATGCAAGCAATCCATGCTTCTTCCGCCTAGCCAAGTCTCGGCAGAGTTTAATGAGCCATCTCCCTGCTATTCTCCAGAAATGGTCACAACCACCACTGTTGGGTCTGTTTGGGGGAAGAAAATGACCCAATCAGTATAAAAGGAATTTCCAGTCTTGAGTAAGGTTGTTAATGAAACATATAATCCAATTTATAAGCATTTTAAAAGGGCTTTCTACTTGCAGGACAGTGTTAATATTGAGAGTGAACTTATTGCATGTGAATTTCAATACAGACACAGTAGTTATTTAATCTCTCAGTGCCTCAGTTTCCTCATCTGTGAAATACCATAATAAGGAAAACCACAAAACTAAAAAGAGAAGACTTTGACAGTTATTAATTCTTTGTGGGGGTAAGGGGTGGCGGGCAGGGCCATCTTCCCTCCCCCTCTGTTCTGAGAGACGTCCATTTCTTCCCATCTCCACTTGCAGTAATTATGTTCAGTAATTCAAGCTTCTCTCTCAGCCTCCATCCCTGACTCCTTAAGAGAGGTCCCTGCTATGGCCCTGGCTGACCATCACGCTGGCGTCCAACCTCTGCCAGACTCAGCTGTGAATAAGGACCACAGTGATGTGCTGGGCTGACATTGAGCTCTATGAATTGTGTATCCTGGAGACTGAGCTTCACTTTCCAGACAATCATTATTTGTTGAATGAGTACATGGGGAAAATCTCAACAGCATCCCATTTCTAATTGCGGGTGGAGGTAATTTCCCACGGTGGCCTGTGTTCTACAGGAGCAGAGCCATGAAGGCTTTGACTCTTTAAAGGAGGAGACAAGAATTAGGGCCTACCGAACAGGAATAAAGGCTGAGCCCACAGATTCTAGCATTAAACAACTGTAGCTTAAATTTCCAGCTGCCACTTAATGTGTGGGATCTTATCTCCAAAACAAAATTTTTTCATCTCTACAATGGGATAAAGCTATCTTGCTCCTTTAAATGGTATTAACTTCTATTATAAATCATAGCATTTTTACACAAAAAATAAAAATAAATAAATAAATAAATAAATTATAGCATTTTGGCCAATCTTTACCTTCAACAGTATCATTTAACACACTAATTCAGATTTTTCCTAAATATATACTTAAAGCAAAAGCTTGAATAATTACAACTTATTGAAAAAAAAAAAAAAACTTTCCCTTCTGAGTTACGACTTTGAGAATACAAGACCAGGAAGAAAACTAAAATCAAATAAGGTCCAAAAACCTCGAAGAGCCAAGCGAGGCTGCCAACAAAGCTCCGCCTCCGTGCAAACCCTGCCCAGTTCCGGCTGCTCCATCCACCCGCTAACAGTGTAACCCCGCCCCTCTTTGCGAGGTCCCGCCCCCCACACCTGATTCTGGTTCCCATTGGGCGAAGCTGAATCCTGTACACACACCAGACACACGCACGTTTGGCCGGGCGTCTTCGCGCCTGCGCATATGCGCCGTCAGGCGGCTGAGAACTGGGGGCTGGGGGGGAGGGGGGAGAGGCGGTCAGGCCGAATCTTCCTCCGTAATAAGAAGCTACGCGTCCCGCGCGGTCCTGGCTCCGTGGGTCCGGTCGGATCTGGCCTGGGCGCCGGAGCTGCTGTGGCTCCCGCCGCGGCGGGTGCGATGGAGGCCGTACGGGAGCCCAGCACTCACGCCGGGAGAGGCCGAGACAGCCGGCGGTGCTAGTAGATGAGGCGGCGGCGGCGGCAGCACGGGCTCTCCATGAGCAAGCGGCGGCGACGACGGGTGCGGCGGCACCGGCGGTTTTCGGTCCCCGGGGAGGTACGAGAAATCGCCTTCCTAGTGGACGGAGACTGTCGGGTGTGGAAACGCCTGCCGCGGCCGGGCCCTCCCGCTCCTTGCCCGCAGTCCCAGGCGCCCTGCGGGGCCACTGCACGGATGCAGACAGAGCGCCCACACGTCTCACCTCTGGGACCCGCCCGCACTGCGGGGCCAGCTCTCCGTGCCAGGCCTTCCCGGGTGCAGCGGGCCTGGGGCAGGGAGGGCGTGGTCGGAGCGCGGGGTGCGGCGGAGGGAGCCCGCGCGCGTCCGGCGGGTCCCTGCCCGAAGCCCGGTGCTGCTTCGTGCGGGAGCGCGTGGCTGTTTTTCAGATTATTTCGGTGCGCTGTTTCTAGAGGGGACCTTTAGAACCCCCAGCTGTTAGGGCGTCCGGCATTCAATGCCTTGGGCAAAGGGTCTGGTCCTCACAACTGGCGTGGAGTACAGATTGTCACCTTTGGAAATGACCGCAAAAAAAAAAAAAAAAAAAAGTGGTGTTTTGCCAAGGAAATAAGCGGTCGGGGGAGTTTAACAGGTTTATTAAAACTGGAGGGCCTGTTAAGGCAGGAAAATAAAGGCAGCAGGATACCTTCTCCAGGGCTTCTAATACAGCGCCTCACGAACAACATTCGAAGGTGTGGCAAAAACTTAAAACAATTTTAAGTAAAGCTCTTTAACAACCATTTATCCATCTTAGTCAATTTTACTGTAATTTACTTTGGGAGAAATCACCATGTTAAGGCCGAAACTAGGTAAAGTGCCCTCTAATTCTTCCAATCTTCTGTACACACCCATCTTTTTTTTGTTTTTCAGGAAAAGGCTATAGTTTCATTTTATATATATAGTATATAGGTATAGTATATATATAGTGTAATATATACACTATAATTTAATTTTCTTAGAGTATAACTATTGCTTTATAAAACTATAGTTACTTTTTTTTTTTTTTTAATTGTGGGCAGTGTCACTGGCCCTCATATGTGGGACCCGAACTGGAGCCGCTGGCTTCCCAAGCCAGCGCTTAACCACCGCGCCACTCGGCCGGCCCGAACTATAGTTACTTTTTATTTGGTCATGTCCAAAAGATAATTTGAGAGAGAGAGAGGAAAAAAAAAACCAACTATACAGATTTATGATTCCTTTCCAGTGCAATATTAGGAATCTGAACTCAAGCTCTTGATCTTACGACCTTGCTACAAAGTTCTTTATAAAATTTAACAAAAATAAATCAAAACATGAAGAAAGTTGTTTTCATTTTTTAAAGTATTTGAATGCCTTACGGTTTTTCAAATCTGCTTCAGAAATGTGTCAGTTCTTAACAAGAAGAAACTGTTTTCCTAGGTTCCAAATTTGCCACGCCCTCCTGTTCCCGATTGGCTGACTAAACCAACCTGTTAGGGATTATATATAAACATATACACTTCAGATTAAATATAGTGTTGAATGTTTTCGAGTATACAGTATCTTCCTCCAAGCCGAAAATACTGTGTATATGTTTAATACATTGTAGAACTGAATTTTTAGTCTGCTAGTATTGCAAAATCGGTTTGAACTAAATTTCTCATGCAAATAAAATACACAGGTTTTCAGTATTGAGTGTTGGATTAATGTTGTGCTTGGGTGGGTGTGGCACTTGAAAAGATGGTCAAAATAAGGCACTAACCTCAGTCGCTCACTTCTCTTTTCCTAGTCCTCAGATGCTTGCCTATTTTCATAAAAATATGCCTTTCCATATAAGTAATATATTGAAAAACCCTATGATGTTTTTACTTTAGATATTTTTTGGTCCCAAGTAAAGTAAAGCAAGTTTTTAAATCAGTTTCTTTAATTTTTAAAATTTTGCTTTACATAACATACATATGACATAAACATGTTTATTAGAATACTGTCATTGACTTTAAAAACAAAATACTTAGCTGTTCTCCCTCCTTGGGGGAAGGACAAGTGCCCATTTAAATAGGGAGGACAGGGCCTGCCAAATGGTGGTTAAGCGCTGGCTAAGCGCTGGCTTGGGAAGCCAGAGGCCCCGGTTCGGGTCCCACATATGAGGGCCAGAGACATTGCCCTCAAAAAATAAATACATAAATAAATAAATAGGGTGGACACCTCAGTTCGTCCCCAAGACATGCAGTGAAGGGAATCAGGATAGTTAGCAAGTTCTGAATCAGATCGCCACAGCGTAGCCTCTGTAGTTCAAATTATAGGATATCTAGCATGGCCCTAAATTGCAAATAAAAACCCCAAACTTCATAGAAATGATTTTTGTATTATATGTACTAATATTCAGTTAAGTTCTCACAAATACTCTTCATTTGTTATCTTTCAGAGTTTATTGGCCATTACAGTCTATCGGTTTCATGAATGAAGCCACACTTATAACAAGAAAATGAAGCACAGCTTGTATTTTGGAGGGTGGAAGAGGTTTACATTAGGTATATACCGAACCAAATTTAGATTGTATTTTTAAATAGCCTTCATTTAGGATTTAGGATTTTTTATTACAGGGTTTTCCTATATCTCAGATAAAATCTGCAATATAATTTATATAAAGGCCTATCAAATGTCCATTCTGTACCTCAAAAAAAAGGTTCCAGCTTCTTTAGTGGTCTTTTCAAAGACCATGCATATTGACCCCCAAATGGCTCATAGCTTGAATTGTTTAAAAATTTTTTGTTACATTAGGAGGCTATCTAACCAAATTTAATTTAAATCTTTAGATAGTTTTATTTTCATTTAAACATATCATGCGTTTAACATAGGAAGTCACAAATCTACATGTTCTGTTTTTAACTTTTAAAATGTAGGATGAAGACACTGTTTGAAGAGATCAAAGCATCAATTAAAAATAACTATAACCAAGATCGCTCATTTTGGAGACCTGTTCTTCCTTGGGGAGGTGTTTTTACTATCAAAGCTGGCCGCAAAGCAGTGTCCTGTACACCACTCTATGTTGAAATAAGACTGAAAAATACCTGCACCATCGATGGATTCTTGATGTTACTATATGTCATTCTTAATGAAAATGAAAATTTTCCCAGGGAACTCGCTCTTCATTTAGGCAGAGAGTTTGTAGACTGCTTTCTTTATTTAATGGACACCTACAGTTTTACAACTGTGAAGCTGCTTTGGATTTGGGACAAGATGGAAAAACAGCAATACAAATCTGAAGTTCATAAAGCTTCATTAATCATTGATTTATTTGGGAATGAGCATGATAATTTTACAAAAAATCTTGAAAATCTCATGTCTACCATACAAGAGAGCTACTGTTCCAACTGGCGATGCCCAACTCGAGTGCAGGAAGATCAGCAGCGCACAATTAATATAAAGTAAGTCGCTCTAAAGCCGGTTTTGTTACTTTTAGCAGAAATAGTATTTTTTAATGAAGTGTAGACCCTGTGTAATTATTTATACATAAAGCAACCACACAAATGCAAGGCACTTTAGTAGGTCCCATGACAAAAACATCCAGGCATCTTAGAGTTTACTTCAGTCCAACCATAATGCTGTATACTGAAACTAATATGATACTGAATGTCAACTGTCATTGAAAAATAAAAAAAAATTTAAGGAAACAAAAAATTTACAAGACCATATGATAACTGTTATTTCAGTGCAAAGTAATGAATTGTTCAGTGTGCAAAATATTTTCCTCTTGCTTTGAATTTCCTAATGTGACTATGTAGATAATTCCTGTCACATATTTAACTTCTTGAAGAACACTTAATATTGTATCCAATGTATGTTTCTAATATAATGTTTCATCCCTTAAATGGATCTCCATAGAGTGGGCTAGTTCTACATGAACAAGAAGATTGAAAGTACTCCATTATGGCCAGCGCACAATTACAGACAAAACTCCCAAACTTGGCATCTTGATACCTGGAGAGCGTATAGATATGACGAGCATTCTCACTGACTAGGAAAGTGCTGGTAGCCTGCTCTGTATTTTTGCCTTGCAGAGAGGAGGCAGAGCTCCAAGGTGATAAATGATAGAGAGGAAGGCCAAACTTGGCAAGCCCTAGTGGAGTGTTAGGAAATAGTAAAGCACCCCGGGGGGCACAAGCTGGAAAAGGGATAATTAGTAGTGGGGGGGGGGGGGGAACATGACAAAAAGATCCAAACACATTGTGTCAGAAAATGTATTTTGCGCTATGGTCCAGTAAAACAACCTAATAGATTGTTCCCTTTGGGAGATGTACATCACATACCCTAACTTACTAAATTCACATTTCTTTATAGCATATTTAGTTTAATTTTATAATATCATGCTACTTATGGAAAGATGATATTTTATCCTTTTAGAGTCTAGCAATTAATGTCTCTTTCTGAAATATATTTTGTCCATTTTCCTGCATTGCTGATATAAGGATGTTGATTTTACTAGTATTTTAATTTGTGTATTTTTTGGAACTATAATGAAATATTTATAACCCTATATTAATACTAATATGCTTCTCTTAATATTTTTATCATACCCTATAAAATTTTAAAGCTTTGCCTATTTTTTTAATCCTGTGTTTAAAACAACCTCTGAAGTATGTAGAAAAAAATTTTTTTTTTTTTTTAACAAATCAGGTAGCTGAGGCCAACAATGGCTTCCACTTAACATTTTGGTAAATAATTGGCTGCTGTCCTAATTCTGGATCCTACTTTCTTCCCCTAGACCAGAATCCCCTCCATTGAATCCTCTGGAAAAAGTTTTAAGTTAACAACAACTGCATATTTCAGGATCAGTTTACAGAAAGATTTAATGTTTCTTGGAAAGCCTCACACATTAACATTTATTAAGTTCAACTGGTGTCCATACTATCTACAAGAAATACAAAGATGGATAACAGAGGCTATACTTTGATTTGCTAATAATGAATTGACCTGTAAATTTTGTTATCCTAATAGTATTTACCTGTAAAATGTTGAAGCAGTTCTTACATGCATTTTGCAATTGTTGTAGTCCTCCCCAAGAAATTCCACATGGAAACTTAATACGACTGGCTGTGGATGAGTTATTCTGTTCCAGGATTGAACTGTGTGAAGAGCATGGGTGAGTATAAGATAGACATTTAACATGAAAGTATTTCTGTGTTGTTTCTAAAGAATCCTGGACTGATAAGCTCTTTGATGTTAATTCTTTATGAAATAGCAACTTGTAAGTATTTAGGAAGCCTGACATTTTTGAAATCTTAACACCTTCTAGTTTCCCATGCTATCTTATGCTGTGTTGTCATTATCAAATCAAATAGAATATAATACTACAGTTAATTGATGAATACAAAGCAAATGCCTTTTCTTTTTTTCCCCACTGCTGAGTAGGTACAATAAAACCTTGGTTAACCGTAACCCAGCTAATCGGGACCCTCATTTAACTGGATTTTTTCAGCACTCCTCATTTAAGAGAAAGAGGTAAATTGAAACCAAAAGAACTTAACATAGTAAAGGGAAAAAAAAAAAAAAAGGAAATCTAAAGGGGCAGAAAGAATATATTCATCCCAATCTCTTACTTTCTGTATCTATAGTATTGTACAATGAGAATTAATATTTAGGAGGATGATCTTACAGCTAATTAATCACAGAAGGAAATAATAAAACATTATTATTGTACTTAAATTATAATTGTACTTAATTGTACTTAAGTTCAAAAAGTGAACTTATGTATTTTAGCAACAAATACTGAAACAAAATAACCATCTGGTTAACTTAATCTAGTCAATAATGTTTGTTAACCAAAATACTATACCCTGAGCATTCCGGTTAATCAAGATTTTACTGTATAATTGTATTTGTTGTATTCTGATCCATATGCTTAATCTGATATGAATAAGAAAACAGAATTTGCTTCATCCTAATGGCAAAAGGAAGCAATTAGGGAGTTTCATCCAGTCTAAAGAGGCTTGTAAGAACCATATTTTTCCTCTCCCTGCCACTACTTCCCTTTGAAACCATCTTAGAAAAAGAAAAATATATCTACAAATAAAAGTTTTCATACCAGTTCAAAAGACTGTTACATGCTTTCATAAGCTTAGATAAAATAGCTTTTCCTGGAGTTTCAAAAGTATCATTTCTTGTATATAGAATCTCACAGCTTGTAAACTGGGAATAGATATATAAAGTATTAATATAGCCACACCATTACCCTTACTTAAAATAGATAATTATGGTATTATGAAATGAGGTAATAAAGACAACCCAGAAGTGATAAAAGGAAGCTTTGTTCCAAGCATAATAATGTTCACACCTTTTTTTCAATTTTAGGTGTGGTGGCTTAAGAGAATTTTCCCAACGTATTTTTTGCCACGGGGCACCCCCTTTTGTTGTCTTAAATATGCAGCATTGGAAATCTGAAGATCTAGCATATGTACCCTATAACTTGGATTTATCTGATCACAAGTAGGTGTGTTTTTATTTGCTTTAAAAAAAAAATAGTAAAACAAATTTATATTTTTCTGCTATTCTATTATGACTTTGACCAGCCCTTAAAGAAATACTGTTAAAAAGATCATAGCTCTCTCTAACTGTATGTATACCGAATAAGATCAGAATCTACCACAGGGACTCAGTTGCTGGCAGTGTACATAGTGATTAGGTGTTTGAACTACAGAATAGATAGAATTGAATTCCAACCCAGCCCCACCTTTTACAAGCTTTGTAACCTTGGGTCAGTTTACACACCAGTTTTCTTATCTATAAAACAGAGAGGATAGTATCTATCTGGTGCCATTATTGTGAGGATTTAATGAGAGCACGTGTAAAGTGTTTAGACTAGAACTTGATACATAGTTAACAGTACCTACTGGCTATTACTTGTATTTCAAGTCCTAATAGTGTATAGTATGAGGTCGTCATTTAAAAACAAAATGTTACTGGCATTATTATAGATAAAAATACCTGCATGCAAGTTAGGACATACAGGTTTCTTTCAACTTTTTGCCTTTGAAAGTGTTTTTGTTTCTGTTTTCTTTCTTTTTTTTTTTTTTAAAGGTTTTATTTGGGAATCAGGGAAGGGAAATAGATAAGTTGTTGTCCTTTGGTTCTTCAGTCTAGTTGTGGAGGACATCACTGGCCCATGTTGGTACTGTGATCATTGTGCTCTTCCCGTCTGAGGCAGATTGGTCACGGGCCATTGGATGACCACTCATGGCCGCTCACGGTAGCTCACGCTGGCTGCCGGCCACTCATGGTAGCTTATGGCAGCTGACGCCATCACCAGCTACTCACAGCAGCCCAGCTCCAGGTTGAGCTGTTGTTCACCATCTTAGCTGTAGAGGGCAGTGTCACTGGCCCATGTGGGATCCAAACCAGCAGCTCTGCTGCTCAGAGCTCATGCCCCCAAGCCAACTCTTAACCAACGAGCCATTTGGCCAGCCTTGTATTTTTTTCTTAATTAATAGAATCATACAGGTTATGAGTTAAGACATAGTTTTTTAATTCTTAAATTACATCAATTAGGGCCGGCCGAGTGGTGCGATGGTTAAGCGCTGGCTTTCGAAGCCAGCGGCCCGGGTTCGGGTCCCACATATGAGGGCCAGTGACACTGCCCTTAAAAAAAAAAAAAAAAAAAAAAAAAGGCTTTTAAAAAAAAAAAAAAAATTACATCAATTAAAAAAAATTCTTAAATGTTTTACCCCAAATTAGCAATTACAGTACATGAGTTTTACAGACGGATATCTTTTTCAAGGAATAGAATGCAAACAATCTCAATTTTTTTATTCCTCAGTTAAGAATATCAGGAATGTTTTCTCTAAAGAACAAAGTATTGTAACTTTCTGCTATACTTTGTCATTGACGTTACAGGTATTTGTTGGAAGGTGCCACATTATTTAACAAAGAGGAACATCATTATTCTGCAGCTTTCCAGATTGATGGACATTGGATGCACTATGATGGCCTCAGAAATGTGAATTTAATTTTGTTAAATAAACCCCCTGAGTTTCTGCTCTTGTCATCATTGGTTTATATTCGAGCAACAGAGAAATAAATATAGACTGATGCTAAATGAAATTGTTTTCCCTCCTGCCCATGCTCTGCAAAACGAGGGGCTTTGTGTGTACTTGGTATCCAAGGAAATAGTTCAACTATATTAGTTTCAGAGATGTATTTTCCAGTGTTAGCCCCAGGTAAATGTTTTATATAGAGAATCTATGCAAAAACATTTGCATTTCTTTTTTCTATAGCCTGGGTTATTTTTATACATATTTTATGTTAAAATAAAATATATCTTATAGCCTTTGTATTTTTTATTTATATGTACCTCAAAGATTTTTTACAATTCTGCCCTTGAATCTAAGAAAATACTTTGTCAGTTGAACGCTCAAATTTTTTTTTTTTTTGGTATCCGAATAAAACCTGGGTACAAGTCAATGTTTCAGTTTATATAAATTTATCAGTTCAAAAATGTACCTGACTGTATTTCTTTGCCCTACCTCGCTATAACCCAAAGTGCACTGTTGGATCTAGTATGTATTTGAATGTACAAGTATATAGATGGCATAGTCTGTTTTACCTGTTGTTTTGCCTAATTTCCCTGAAGCAATTTAAAAATATTTTGATGAGAATGTTTTTCTAGGCTTGAATTATGTCTTGATAATGGCGAATTCCTTTAATTACTTGCTGAAGAATTATTAACTACCAGCAGATTTTGTATTAAGTTCCTAAGCTTACTTAAACTTATTGTTAAAAATAAATTATGTAGCTAATGTGAACATTTATCTCATAATTCAATGTAATGGAAATTTTCCAATAAAAATTTATTTTGCAGATAAGACAACTATAAAAAATTAGGCAACTGAATGTTTACTAATGTTGGATTAACAATAGAAGTGTACTTTAAATATACACTTTGGAGAAAATGGGTGCCTGAGAATATTTTTTTTCCTAGTAAGTCATATTGGCACAGAAAAACAAAAACTTAAGTTTTTGGAGTAACATATATCTCCTGGTTCCCTTGTAAGTAGTAAATTGGCAGCATGAGATTTTGATTTGCAACAGAAATCACTAAAATTTTATAATTATCAGAATATTGTTTCTTTTCAAAGATCCTAAGATCTCTCTTCTTTTTGTAGTTTAAAGGAATAAATTAAGTACTATTCTCAAGGGAAATTACTTTTTGTATCACCATTTTTTTAGTGTTTACATTTCAATAAACAATCCACCTTAGGTTTTGGGTTGAAATTGAGCGCAATATATTTGGAGATTTCCACATGATACCACAGTTCACTGCCATATACCAAATTTCTAAGGTTTAATTCAATGAATTGTCTTACATTGGCTTGGTGCCATGTTGAGATGACTTACTGAAGAATGGATAAATATAGTGAAATGTTGCTGAGAATGCCTCACTTGGAGCAAATACTATGAAAATTCCTTTTTTATATAAGATAAAAAAAAGTAGTGATTTATTTTACAATAAAAAACATATCCCCAGGCTTTGTTTAAATAGTTCCCCATATGCATTTACATAGGATTTTATTTACAGTAAACTTTTTCTGGGGATACCTTATTGCATGAATCAAAGTATACAAAAACAAATACTAGCATATACATAAATGGTATCATTAACAAAATTATTTCTAATGCAGATGTATTTTTTTTAGAAATTGCACTTTATTTGGAATACTAGTTTATCACAAAACAATGACTTACCTACCTCACAGGGTTGTTGTGAGGATTTAGATGTTTGTTCAAATCTTGACTACCTTGAACATGCTAATAAAAAACATTTTTTCTACCTCTTTCATGTACAGGCAAGTCTCCCAGATTCTCTTTTACTAATGAACTTTTCAGATCTTTGTTCTGATTATTCAGGCAGTAGCTCCTGTCAATAATGGATTGAATGTGTAATTTAAGTATGCCTTCTGGACCCCACATGGTTGGGGTTTCAGGAAAATAGGTAGTGTATTATTATACTGGTGGTTGGTTGGTGGAAAGAAGAAATTATTCCTTGCACATCAAATAGGAGAAAAGAAATGAAAAAAGAATGAACTAAACTATATTATCTGCAGAATGTGGAGGGTATGGAAAATTCATTACAACCATAAACACCATTAAGAGAAATTGGGATGGGAGGGACAAAAGATATGAGGGAATAATCAATATATGTCTCTCAAAAATGCCAAAAACCATAACTATACCAATGGGAGAGCAAAAATGATTTTCAAACCCTGACTCCAGAGAGGGGTAAAGGATAAAGGATAAATACAGATATTTAAGGAGGAATTCCCCACTTCCCTCTCTTCAGCAAAAGAAAACTTTCCTCTCCCAATTTAGCAAATAATCCGACTTAGATTTATCCTTCACAGTGGCTTTTCATCCTTTATTTTTAGAGTCGATTTAATATCTGAGGTCTTCTCACTGGACCTGATCCAATCAAAAAGGAAGAGAAACTAAAGATAACTGTAGATATGCTTTGCATGCTGCTAGGGTGAATTCCATATTCTATTTCATTTTTAGAGTATGAGCAAACCACTAAGCTATATAAGGAGATAACTACTAGAACACAAAAAGCTGTACATGTTGAGCAAATCAGTTTAGTTTTATAATTAAATGATTTAGTGAAAATAATTGTAATGCACAGTAAGCAGAAGGGGTAAGCAGTTTATGTTTAAATTACTACAATAAGTACTACTAAATTATAGCCAGAGCAAACATTCATATTCTCATTTTTTTCTGTTAATGCTCTAACATTTAAAGTAAGCATCAAATTATCTCTGCATTAAAAGCTAAAATCACATAGCTTCTGAAATTCATCTTAATGACCTGATACCTTACTTGTACTAACATGGGTTCCAACCCACCCAGCTGACCCAGGATTCACTATCTGGTCACTTGGATAGCCTTTAACTTCAAATTTAATTTGATTCCAGGGAAAATAATCTTTTCGTCTATCTCTGGGAAACGGAGGAAGAAGTTAGTAGGGAGTCTCTGTAGGTAGGTAATTTTTTATATGCCGATATCTATGTGAGGATGTATATCAGATTATTTCCCCTCAATGAGCAATCAGTTCTGTAGTCCATCCATTTTCTCAGTGAGGTCTGCAAGGTACATATCAAGGAATATCTATTGAAAATGAAAATGTGAGCTGCTCTGGCAGAGCCCTCAAGAAGGATGTGGAATGGAACAAGAGCTTAGGGAGCAATTAGCTGTGTAGACAAGTTAGCCATGGTGGAATTAGAAATCTGTTTGTAGTTTCATTTTCATTACTTTGACTACAAAATCCCTTTGAATTTTGTAGTCTCATTTTTAATATAAAAATAAATCAGTAAAAAAAAATCAGCAATTCTAAAAAAAGTGTAAAGAAGAAAATAATCATGATTTTACCACCCAGTGATAATCATCGATTCATACTGGTAAAGCCTGTTTGAAAAATCCAGTATGATTCTAATACTGAAGAGAACCAAGAATTAAGTTAGGGCTTTGAAGAAAGATGTGTATGAATACACTCCTGGGGGCTGGCATAGTGGTGATAGAAATAATCAGCATGAGCTAACTTGGAGAGGGAAGTGAAACTGAAGAAAACTGCTGTGGGGCCAGCCGAGTGGCACGTCGATTAAGAGCTGGCTTGGGATGCCCGCGGCCCTGGTTCGGATCCCACATATGAGGGCCAGTGACACTGCCATCTAACAGCTAAGATGGTGAACAACAGCGCCACCTGGAGCTGGGCTGCTGTGAGTCCCTGGGACGGCATAGGCTGCCATGGGCTACAGTGAGTGGCCGGCAGCCAGAGTGAGTGGCTGGCAGCCAGTGTGAGCTGCCAAGAGCCGCTGTGAGCAATTGTCCAAAGGCCGGCGACCCATCTGCCTCATCAGGGAAGAGTGCAATGATGATACCAACATGGGCCAGTGAAGTGACGTCCTCCACAACTAGACTGAAGAACAAAAGGACAGCAACTTGTCTGTTCCCCTTCCCAGGTTCCCCAACACTGTTCCCTTCCCCCAATTCCCCAATAAAATCTTTAAGAAAAAAAAAAAAAAAGATTTAGGACCGGCTGAGTGGCGTGGTGGTTAAGCGCTGGCTTCAGAAGCCAGCGGCCCCAGTTCAGGTCCCACATATGAGGGCCAGTGACACTGCTGTGGCCGCCGGCTCAGACATTTCTTTCTACTTGGATACTTACTTGCCCTCAAAAGGTTCCATCTTCTCAAGCCTTCAAGAGCTCATTATTTTATTTTATGAAGGATGTCATTTCTTTCCATTCCTCTACCTACATCCCAAAATTACTATTCCAGGTGCCAAAATTGGGAAGCAATAAATACCCTGTGGTATAAATTGAGCCCAAGACAATACAACGAAACAGATTTTGTAGATTTCGTTTCTCTATTAACCTAGTAGAGGAGTGTAACAAAGATTAAAATACACTGAGCATGATTAGCTTGCTTTAAAAATAAAGAAGAAATAAGCTCTTAGGGAGTTTGTGCAAAGGATGGAAGGAGACACAAATAACTCTGCACATTAAACACATGAAAATTTTAGGGCAGACGGAAAGGAGAGGAAAAGAAGATAGTGGGAAACACAGGCATCATAACCTGTACTCAAGCCAAGATGCAACCAGGTTAAGGCTTGGAGGAAATGGTTGGCTAGTGAAATCTTTGTGCAAGCAAGGTAAGCTTGATCTGGGGGCTACAAGCCGGAACAAATTAATATCAGACATACTTTCTCTGCAGCATTCACTTAATACATAGTTACTATTCGCTTGTTGAATACATGTCTAGACGAGGGGGAAAATGCGTCAATCAATGATGACTTTACAGAGGGAAGTACTATGGCTGGGTAATCACCTGAGGCTTTGAGAGTCAAGAGGAGGGATGGCTCAGCAGACTACTGCTGTAAGGTCTTTCAAACAGGCCTTTCACAGTTGCTGCCTAGCATTCCTGGAGGTGGTTTGTAGAGGAAAGATTTTCCTGCTTGTGATTTGAAGGGCATTTGTAAAGTCCTGTTGTCTCTACCTTTACCCCCAAAGCCTACTCCTAATCACCTTTAATTTCCATTCCTATAAATCCTAAAACTAAAGATAAAAGTTTTCCAACACTATCACTTTTAAAAAGATATTTGTTGAAGCTAAAGTAATTCACGAAGATTAATACTCTCAACTATTTTGTGTTTTTGATAAGAGGGAAGAGACTTGAGAGGAAAGTGACAGGGTCCTTGGGATGGGTCCTTAAATACTTGGTGAATGGGCCACCAGCTGGATTGTAGAGGGGAGGGACTAGGGATTCCCAACTCTTGTAGTCTCCTTCATGAACAGTAGGTGGCAGGAGAGCCTCGGTATGGAATGTCAAGGAGCTGCAGAGAAAGAACTTCAGGGCCTTAAAAGTATTAACCTATGGACAATAGTTTAGTGGTTACCAGAGGAGGGGTGAGGGAGGGTGATAGATGAGGGTAAAAAGGATCAAATATATGGTGATGGAAGGAGAACTGACTCTGGGTGGTGAACATACAACGTGATATGTAGATGATATATTACAGAACCGTACACCTGAAACCTAAGTAACTTTACCAACCATTGTCACCCCGATAACTTGTAATATAAAAAAAAGTAAAAAATAAACAGATAAGTCATAATAGTATATTTTATTTAACCCAAAATATCTGAAATATTATTTCAACATGTAATAAATAAAAAATATTAATCAGCAAGAAAAAAAAGTGTTAACCTAAGTTCATACTTTCGGTAAGGCAAGTCCAATTTTTCTTCTGTTCTGACACTATACACAAAGCATGGGGATGACACTCATGGTGATGTCTTTGGTGAGGTTAGCTAAGCTCTCTACCAACAGCCCACCCCCCCAGCCCCCACACCCCCCAACCCCCCACACCCCCCATCCCCATACCCCGGTTCAAATGATGTTTGTAAATTGACTGGGTTTCTTCATCTGCTTCCCCAAACCACATGGTTTCTCTGTTGTCTTTGTTCTCTTGAAAAGGGTCGGGAATTCCTGTCTATGGAGAGCTTATGGAAATGCCAAAGACTTGATTCAGGACTGACATTCTTCACTCAGGAAAAATGATTGCAGTACCCAGAAGTCATTTACCACAGTATTACATTGCTCCGTAATGTTTTACACATACTTCTCTATGTGTAGCTGAGACTATACGTTTCCCGGCAACAGGCACTTCGCCTCTTTCGTCTTGGTGCACCACTGTCTAGCCTCAGGATGTTGGGCATTTTAATTGTTGATAGTTATTGTCTAATAATATTCATATCTAATATTTTAAGAATAGTAATGTTAATCAAAGGCCATGTTTTAAAGACAGAAACCCCAAATGCGCACCCTCATTCTTATATAGGATTCCCAATTGCCTTTTAACAGAGCTTGTTCTTGGTTAAAGGTACCTTAACATGTGTTTATTATCATCACTTTTATTGTGGGAGTTTCAAGCCAACAGTGCAGTTGGGCGGGTGGGGAGACTGGGGAGAAGCAGCGTATTTTGGTCAGCTGAACTGCCCCACTCCACACAAGTTACACCACAGTGAGGACACCCTCACTGTCACACTGATGACCCCTGCTTTCTAATGGGATAATTCTTTGTCATTACATTCTGATATACACTTCTGTACCATCCATTTCAATATATGTCTTTCAGAGAAGAGACTGAAATAGTTGTTTTGCTATACATCTGCTACATCTATATCGCATTCATAGAATTTCCAAATTGAAATGAAATTTAAGGACCACTGAATCTAACCAGTTGCTTTTTAAAATTAGACAATGAGAACCTACTCAGAAAACAAAATACATGTCCCCACAAGTGTAGAGTTGGTATTTGAAATGGATCAGCCACTTGACCTATTTTTTTTTCTGAATTTAATTTCAATGCATTTACTCAGTAATGAACTTGACATTAAAGCAGACTAAGTGATCTGTGAATTATATTATTTCATTTATGGTGAAAACATAAAATGTCAATTCTGGCTGCTGGAAAAGGAAGCCAAGATACTGGCTATTCAAAATATTAGAAATTTTGGTAATAATAATTTTAAGAACACATGTGAAACGCATAATTAGCTGAAGACTAGGTTCAATCAAAGATCACAATAGCAGTAACATATTTACGTAATAGTTCACGTGATAACACACATTCAGAATATCACTTTAGTTAACGTTGAAAAACCTGGGAGTATTGTTATGATTTCTGTGTTTTTATTATTTAAAAAATCAGATTCAGAAGTGTAAAGTAAGGTGGTTTAACCAAGGCAAACAACCTTTAAGTGCCAAGTGAAACCTTAAAGTTGAGTTTGCCCCCCTACAAAATTTTTGTTTTATGTGTATGTTTATTTATTATTTGTTTCATTAGGCTACTTTCCAACAGTTAAATTATATTCTGTTGCATAAGCATTTCTTTTTTATTATTATTAGTTTCAGGTTCACAAATCAACGTACTAGCCTAGATATGGAAACAACTGAAATGCCCATTGATAGGCAATTGGATAAAGAAACTGTGGTCCATTTATTCAATGTAGTATTATTCGGCCATAAAAAAGAAGGAAATCTTGGGCTGGCCGAGTGGCGCGGTGGTTAAGCGCTGGCTTGGGAAGCCAGCGGCTCTGGTTTGGGTCCCACATATGAGAGGCAGTGACACTATCCTCAAAAAAAAAAAAAAAGAAGAAGAAGAAGAAAGAGGGCCGGCCGAGTGGCGCATTGGTTAAGAGCTGGTTTTGGGATGCCAGCGGCCCCGGTTCGGATCCCACATGAGGGCCAGTGACACTGCCCTCTACAGCTAACAGCAGCTCCACCTGGAGCTGGGCTGTGAGCCTCGGCGATGGTGTGGGCTGCAGCCCCTGCTGCAGTGGGCTGCCAATAGGCTGCAGTGATTGGCCGGCAGCCATCCTGAGCGGCTGACCAGCGTGAGCTGCCGATAGCAGCGGTGAGTGACATCCAGAGGTGAGCGACATCCAGAGGCCGGGGACCGATCTGACTCATCTGGGAGGAGCGCAATGACGATACCAACATGGGCCAGTAAAGCAACATCCTCTGCAACTAGACTGAGGAGCAAAAGGACTGAGGAGCAAAAGGAGAGCAACTTGTCTGTTCCCCTTCCCCCATTCCCCAATGCTGTTCCCCTCCCCCAATTCCCCAATAAAATCTTTAAAAAAAAAAAAAAAGTAATAGCGGTTTTTGCCTTAAAAAAAAAAAGAATGAAATCTTATCATTTACAACAGCAGATGCATTCCTTAGTTACAAAAAAAATCAAGAGGAAAAAAATCAAAACATTAAAAATTACTAAAAAAATCTGAATTTTAAATAATGCTTTTGAAGCATTCCAAGTAGACATAACTTATGCAATATATGACAAATATTTTAAAAGGTATTTAGAAATGCTAGACTAAATATCGGTACTAGTTCTGTTCGTTTATTTTCAGTTTGATTTCCCATTTAGTTATAAATGCTTAACTATTTTAAAGCAAAAGTTGTAACTAAATAGCCAACTTACATTACTTGATTTTGCCAAAGTCCTGAGATTATTCAGTGAATGATACATATTGTATGTTTGGTTTTTTTGTTGTTTTGTTTTACCTTTGGAAGTTAATTACAACTTTCATTACTCAAGAATTTCTTAGTGATTTAAAACAATCATTGTAAAGTACTTCGGAGGCAATCATTTACAAAGTAGGAATCTGTTTTTCATGTGCCATTAAGAAGCCAGCAAACAGATACATGCACACAGGAATCTGTGTTTGGATCAAGCAGGAGTCTTGTGAAGAATAGAAACTGATACCCAAAAACAAAGGAAAAAAATAATATATTGATATCAAGTAACTCACAAAATTGATGGAGAGACTTGACAATGTTTTAGCAAATAGACAGGCATCAAGAGGTTAGGTAAAGGGGAGTGAAGCCAAGACCCAATAGTCTAAACAATGTGTTATCAGCAGAGGTGACATTTCTGCCATGCCAAATCTTGCTGGGTCACAAGACTACCATCACTGCCATGAATGGTTCTGCAACTATGTTTACAACTTAGTATCACAAATTTAAGATCCAAAGTCTCCAATGAGGATGGAATTGACCAAGTCTAGGGCACGTGTCCACACCCTGGTTTGTCTTTGGTGAGAAAGGACTGTGTTTGTCTCCATTAGCTTATTTATTTATTTATTTTTAAAGATTTTCTTTTTCTTTTTTAATTTTTTGATTGGGGAATTGGGGGAGGGAACAGTGTTGGGGAATTGGGGAAGGGGAACAGACAAGTTGCTGTCCTTTGTTCTTCAGTCTAGTTGCGGAGGACGTCGCTTCACTGGCCCATGTTGGTATTGTGATCATTGTGCTCTTCTCGGGTGAGGCAGTCAGTCGCCAGTGGCCTGCAGTCCCTTAGCTTATTTAGTTAAGGAATATTTCTCATCCAGACTCACACCACTGTGTATTCTCTCTAAAATAAAACAAATGTCCACATACCTGGTATAAACAAAAAGACAAATGCTTGCAAAGTGTATCTGTATTAAGAATTATAGCTGAAAAGGAAATCATCAATAAAACAAAAAGGCAGCCTACTGAATGGGAGAAGACATTTGCCAACGATATATCTAATAAGGAGTTGATATCCAAAATTTATAAAACACTCATGAAACTCAACACCAAAAAAGCAAACAAGCCAATTAAAAAATGGGCAGAGGATATGAGGAGGCATTTCTCTAAAGAGGACATACAGATGGCAACAGGCACATGAAAAAATGTTCAACCTCACTAATCATCAGAGAAATGCAAATAAAAACCCCAATGAGATACCACCTCACTCCAGTCAGAATGTCTATCATCAACAAATCAACAAACAACAAGTGTTGGTGAGGTTGTGGAGAAAAGGGAACCCTGGTGCACTGTTGGTGGGACTGCAGATTGATGCAGCCATTATGGAAATCAATATGGAGGTATCTCAAAAAACTGGAAATGGAACTGCCGTATGACCCAGCAATTACATTCTTGGGTATCTACCCAGAGGAATCCAAGACACTAATTCAAAAAAATATATGTACCCCTATGTTTATTGCAATGCTATTTACAATAGCCAAGACTTGGAAACAACCGAAATGCCCATCGGTAGATGACTGGATTAAGAAACTGTGGTACATTTATACAATGGAGTATTACTCTGCTATAAAGAAGAATGAAATCATACCGTTTGCAAAGATTTGGATGGACCTAGAGACTATTATGTTAAGTGAAATAAGTCAGTCGGAGAAAGACAAATACCATATGATCTCACTTATATGTGGAATTTGAAAAACTGAATGAATGAGCAAAAGAAACAGAAACAGTCTCATAGATATAGAAGAAAAACAGGGTTGCTAGTTGAGAGGGGGATGGGGAAGAGGGAGAAGGGGAAGGGATTAGACAGCATAAATATGTAACTATAGTATTGTCACAGGGATATGAAAGACAGTTCAGGGAATATAATAATGTTGTTAAAATTTTGTGGGGTGTCAGATGGTCACATGTTTTGTTAGGGAGACCACTTCATGGATGGAGTAGAAGCTTGATCACTGCACTGTATACCTGAAATTGATGTTGTATAATATTGTATGCCAACTGTAATTGAATATATCAGATAGTCACGGGATGTGGATTATATGGGGGAAGGGAGTCAAAGGAGTTGTAATACATAGTATGATATGGTGGGGAGAGTAGGGGGGAGAATTGGGGGAGGGGGGTTGTCACTTTGAGGGGTAAAAAGTATAACTATTGCACTTTGTTGTACACCTGAAGCTAATTAAAATTAAAAAAAAGAATTATAGCTGAAACTTCATTAATCTCTATCACATTAAGAATTTTTTTTTCTATTAGTATGTTATGTTATTATTTTGGAACATTTATGGGTTCTTATCGTGGTCTATGCCATTGATGAATAGCCTTTATTTCTACAAATGCCAGTTAAGAAAATACAAAAATGTTTAAAAATCAGTTTTTAATTAAAAATGAAATTAGTTTTAGTAATAAGCCTTATAGAGAAAACAGAAGTACATTTTTACATTTTATGGTATGGAACGATGTCAAGGAGAGTATCTGCAGTATTTGAAGCCATTAAATATTATGTCTGTATAACTGAGAAATGGCAATAGAGATAACCATACAGCCATATATGTTGGGTTATTGGAAAAGTCATGATGCGTTTTTGCAATGAAAAACATAAAAAAGTACGTCATGACTTTTCCAACAACCCAATATTATATAGCACTTCTGTATGTAGCACTTCTGAAATATTCATAACATATATGTAGTATTTTAAAATTTCAAAGTGAGTTTATGTACATTGTGTATTTTTGTCATTGAAACAAATTGAGGCTCAAGGACATGACACAGTGTTAACATTCTTGCTTAGGAAAGAAATATTTCACTGTATCATTTAACTGGATACTGTGGAAGCAAAGATTCATCAGATGCGATTCTATCTACCTTACCCAAGTTATACCTCCATCTCCTAAGGCTATAAAGTAGCCTTTTTCTGAGGATTTCAGAGAAGTTCAAATGGGTAACCAGAAGGAGCACCAGCATGGCCCAATTCCAGCTCTTCCTGGAATTTAGAGGCCTTGTTCTGCTGTGAACTTTTGCCCCAGCTCCAGGAGCGAGGCCTGTCCTTCCCATGAAACAATATCCTCCATCATGCCTCAGCCTTAGCCCCTTTATCTGTTCCTATTCAGGGGGAAGTGTGTGTGCTTATTAAAACTGTGTGGTAGCCACAGAGGTTCTTTTTTTTTTTTTTAAAGTATTCCTAATTCCTTTATTTGAATGACATTTCTGTCATAACATGGTGTTAGGTGGGCTTGAAAGCCTCCTGATGGTCATCCCTAGTCTAGATGGAGCCATAATTGCCCTCCTCACCATTCCAATTAAATTCAGAATCAGGTCTGTGGCAGAGACTGTGGATTGGCTGAACTGAAATTCCAATCCAGCCCCACATTTGTTTGTCAAACCCTCTCATAATATGCTCACCAATCAGACATCAAGTGGAATATGCTGGGGAGCTGTTAAAGCTAGATATTTTTCTAAGGGTGAAGAATGGCATATACAAGGAGGAAAGACTTTGGATCTTTTGAAATTTGAAAGAAACTCTCTCTCAAGCAAATTCTTATTTAGCTAAAATTGATAACATAATCTTTGATATAAGCACACAATCTCTAGGGATGAGGAGCAACTAGTCCGATTTGAATGGAGAAATGGTCTACAAGCTAACATCATAGTAAACCACATTAACAGCTCGAGCTGGTACTGTTATAGCTACTCAATTCAGTCAGGAATCTAGGGCTGCTAGAAGGATCAAATGTGTGAATGCAGTTGGAAGTTCTTGGAGAACTAGAAACCTCCGAATAAAAGTCATAATTCTGTTTCTATCTTTTCTTCTGATGACCGCTAACCTTCCACACTTGACTACTTTCACCACCAGGGTTTCTCGGAGGAAACACTGACAATTGTTGAATTTCCACTTGATCTAAACACAGCATATCAGTGGTTCTATTTACCTCTCCGTATCTAGACCACATCTTTGCAAAATTGTCCCTCGGCCAGGGTTTGTTATGGACAGCTCCCACTCATCTTCAATCCTAGATTTTATTCCATGCTAAGCCATTCACTGGAAAATTAAAAGGTTTTTCATAAGGGCTTCAACTGTAAACCTCTCAGAAGGTACATTCAAGACAACAGCAAATGACGGTGGTGGACGGATAAGCACTGAGGAGCTCCCTAAAACTCACCATCTAAGCAAACGCCTCCGGGGCTGTCTCTTCCCGCAGCCAGCCCCGCCCATTGGGCCACACCGCTACAGTGCGCTTTGATCCCAGCAATTGAAAATTCCTCTTCAACAAGTTCTTCACTGTTTACATTTCTCCTAGGGAGGAAGCAGTCTGTAGACTCCTCAGATTTAAATTCACCATTAAAATTAGGTTTTTCTTTTTCCCACCCTCGCTGCCAGTGATTTCATGGTGGCAAGTTTGGCACATTTGCCAGCCCCACAAGGGGTACAAATGGCTTCTCCATGGAGATGAAATTCTTCATTGTTACCATTCCAAAAATGTATGCTTTGAAAAGAATGGGCTATGTTCTGTAAATACCTCCCCTACTGATACAAGTTTATATATTTGCTACTGGAATTTGAACTTCTTTTTGTTGTTGTTAATGCAGACACATATAAAGTGACCTCCCGCAGTATAAGTGTCTACATCTGACATGCCTGCTTGCAGACACAGCTGAACTGACCTTTTTTTTTTCTCCTTTAATGATACATCAACAGATGGTCTCCTAAAGGAATGGGCGAACCCAGTCATATTTTAAGCCAGATAGCTTTTCAAAAAATTTGTCAAGTATTTTGCCAAATGCTCGAACTTCTATTTCTCTAAACCCTTGTGTATTTGAAGAAAAAATTTAATCCACATGTTTCCAAATAACTTTCCTTTAACTCATCAAAATATTTTATCAGGAAAATTCTATCATTCAAAACAGCATATCTTGTTCCTTCAATTAATTTGTTTGTAAAATAAATTTCTATATTATCTTATAAAAATTGGGTTGAGCTCAAATTGCATTTAGTTCAAGGAAGTTCTAGACTGAAAATAATGTATTGATCTGAATGAAACAGGCTTGTTATTTTGAGGGGAGGCAAGCCATACTATGATGCATGGATACACAATTAATAGCTTTGTCAGTCCTCCTTCCCTCCCTCCCTCCCTTCCTTTTCTCATTTTCATTCCATGAAAATGGCATTTCTGTTATGGTATTTAATTTGCTACAGTGCTACATTAGCTACATAGTTTCTGGGAAGGCACTCCCATTCCGTCTAGTTCACATACATTGCACTCCCTAGAGTTGTGAACAGCATAACCTACAAAGTCCTGAGATCCACATCCAGGAGAAGCTACTGAAATTCTAAGTGTAAAATAGGACTGAATTTTACTTCAGACTAAAGTTACCTTTCTAATAAACAGTTATATAGTAAAATGATAATAAATGAATAACAAAGTATCACAGATATTGTTATAGATCTGACACTATTTCAAAGGAAGAAAAAAAACAAAAAACCTCAGTACCAAAGACAGTATAGCTTTTCTGAATATGTCCCTCTTGGGAAGAATGTGGAAGAAAACAATAACAGACAGACTATTGACCTCATGCAGAAACTCTTTTTGTTTCAGGCAAAAAAAGTGAATTTTACCTTATTATTTCAACATGTGGTGAAAGAGAAGTGAAAGAATTCCACAAAAAATCCTTTTAGGCTAGCATGATCTTTGACCACTGCACTGCCTTTGATAGTTCTCTAGCAGAGGGAGAAATAGAATTCTGAGTCTGTCCTAGTTGCATCATAAGAGCTTTCTTTTTCTTGAAGTTTGTTATCTTTGGCCGGTAGTGCACAGCTTCTTGTGGAAAATAAATCCCTTGGCAATGTTTGTCTTTCGTGTATGTGTGTGGGTCTATTTGGCTCAAAGCAAGTTCAAGCCAAACCAAGAGTTCTGGTGTAGGATGAACCTCAGCAGGCTTTACCTTGAAAATAAAGAACATGGTCCATCAATTAGATGGGCCCTCCCAGCGCTTCACCAGGGATGCATGCAGGAATCCATCACAGAGGAATGCGTCACTTCATTTGACATGGATCCTTGCCCAGAAACTTACTAAAGCCTCAGTCCAAAAAATTCATTCAGGAGTGTGTTTGATAAGACATGGTGATTAGCGAATATGAAAGAAAAACAGGGAAGTTAAGCTCACCCAGTACTGCCTTAATTTTCCCTCAGTTTATGCCTTCCTTATAAATCACATTACATCGCTTAAAATATTAAAAGTAAAATCAGTAACCCCTAGAACTCATCATGAACCCAAACAAGGACATACAGGCTAACAAGGAAAACAGGAAACATGTGAAAGTGAATAAGGCACCAGTGTTCCATATTCTTTATATTTTAGCCCATTCTAGATGCACAAATAGTATTCTCATGAAAGCCCTGACATGACAATGAAATGACAGAAATACCTCAAATGCATTATAAATTAGGACTCTGAAGAAGAGGATGTATTGAATGCCACATACACACATATGGATTTTTGTGTGATTGTACATAGGTATGAAAATGAGGAAGGAAACAAAGCCAAACTATTTTAAGATAATGTTCCCATGAGCATTAGAAAAAGGCTATATTACAAGCTTAATAATGTAATAATAAACATTTTATGTAGCATTTTCCTCTCATTCAGTAAATATTACTTTTATATAGAAAGTTAATTGTATACTATATTTCAAGTCCTAAGGGTGGGATGGGAGGCTCATTTATCATCTTCCTCATTATACCTCATGAAGGGTTAGTTTAGAAAATAAAACCTGGGAATCATATACATTGTTTACAAATGGATCATAGACATTTATCTCTTATTAAAATATGTATGTTACGAGGAGTCAATAGGTTTCATCTCCTGGCTTTGGATTGTGATATTAACTATTCACGTGGCAAACTTCCTTCCTCGTTTACAGGGAACAATGTTCTGATATTTTAGAATATTTTCCTTGTTTAAATTTGCATTGTCAGTGCAATTGGTTAAGGGAAGTGGAGTAGTAAGGCTTCAGGAATCTAGGAATTTAACAGGATTAATTAAGAGAGCTCTTTGGGCTTCTCAGGAGGCGAGTCTCAGGGATTTATCTGCTTTACATCATTTAAGTGTTCCTGTAATGTCTACAGCTTTACCTCGTTTGAGGATGGTTTTAAAGCAAAACCAAATTCTACTGGGACTCAGTGAAAGCAGAACAACTAAGTTATGCTTGGTTTTCCCAGAAGTAAAATCTTGACTCATTTTCTAAATAACAATTACTAATGATCTCTTGAAGAGTAAACACTCTCACTTCATATACCCTTCATTTGCTGAGTTTTTAATACTCGTATATATCAAGATAGCAGTGTTCAAGGTAAGCACAAAGCTCAAATGTTAAACTGTTTCCTTTAGAATATTCTATGTTCAGATATCAATATAACTATTTTCCATTGTAGAATGTTGCTGAAATAGGTTATATGTTGGCTGGATTCTACTTTAAATTTACAGACATCTCAAGCCCTACATAGAAGCATATTTAAATGTAACATTTCAACTTGTTTGAGTTACATTTAAAAGCTCTTGCATTTTTAGGTTTTGGAGATATCCGGAGTGCCCTGGTTCAATTTATGTACTAGCTTCAGTCATTGAGAAGATGGTTTAATCTTTATTCTTAGTGTTTACTTTGCACTGGGAACAATAATGTTAACCATTTATATGTTAACCAATGTCAATTGTGAAGCTAAAATGTGACAAGTGCAGACAAGTATTTAAATAGCAAGTTGTCTGTTATGACCCGATTAATTTATTATAATTAAATCAAGAAAGTACTAAGGTTTGTGCACAAATGAATTATAATATTAAAGCTGACATAATTGATGATAGTTTGTCATTTAAAATTTATTTTAAAATGTTTACCAGAAGGATGAAAATATGCTGTAGAAAACCTTGAAATTATAAATTTTTTTCAAGGTTTCGATTTTGTGCTGAAAATAAAACAATCTGACTGAAGGAAGAATTAGTAAATCAAACTTAGGTTCTGCAATTTATAAATTTTTCTGTCTAACATACATGGGCATTATCTTTGAAATATGATTGTGGTTGTACAAGACATCACTTACCAGTGTTTCTCCCCTACATGTTTAGAGGATGACAGGACAGCCAGTAGGGACGTGGAAATGCTAAAGTAGGGAAATCTGACAACTGGATGTAGGTACCGATAAAGATGAACAGGAACTTGAAGCAAACATGATCAGTAGAAGGGTCTATGGGGGCAAGGGCTTGTGAAAGCTCTCCCACTCTAGTAATCCCGAGAAAGCTATATGGGAGAACCCTACAAAAACGAGGTTTATAATAGAGCTCTATCGTTCTAACTTCCTTTTGCCCTTCCAGAAATACCTCTCCATCTTGGCAGGCAGGCTAGCGTGCACACATGGCTTGCTGTGTCTGTATGTACCAGGTTGCAACCCTTTCTTTTTCCTGAATAAATCCTTTCTGGTGATGAAACACCTAGTCGATATTATTTTTCAGTTGGTAATACAAATAGGGGAGGCAACATTCCTGGCTAGTCTTCTGTAGATACAGCTATCTGATGACTTTGGACTTGTAACAAATGGTGTATTTTATGGTGCCTTAAAAGACTACAGAAGTTTATTGATTTGTAGTAGGAACACTTCTTGAACTACTAACTGTTTTGACTAATAGATAAGAAAAATATGCTAGAAAATGCTCCTATGGAAAAGGTGGTGTATCAAATAGATCTGAACTTGAATCTCATATCTCCCATTTGTTATGTTACCTTGGGCAAGTGACTAATCTCACTTACCTGTTTTCTCCTTTGTAAAAGAGAATAACAATACTAACTTATTGAGTTTTTGTGCAGATCAAATGAGGATGGAGATATATATATATATATATATATTGGATTTTATTACATAGTATGTATTCAGAATATATTAGTGATTGTTATTATTATTTATCTATTAAATAAATCTGCTAACTTGTTTATGTCCACTATATTTTCTCTGTTATAAAATGTGGTGGTGATTTCTGAATTCCCTTTGTTAACGTGAAAATTTATTTTGTATTTCGCTTTCATACATAGTAAGTAAAAGAGAAATAGATTTCAGCCTTAGGGTCCAATACAGTGTTAGGCTTGATTTCTCCTAGCTACTGTGTCAGAAGTCAGAAATAGTTCTCCCTCTCTGTCTCTTCAATGTAATTTGCACAGTAATATTTTTTTTATTTGAGGTATAATGAACATATAACATTATATTAGTTTCAGCTGCACAACATAATGATTTGATATTTGCATATATTGTGAAATAATCACCACAATAAGTTGAGTTAATATCCATCACCTGAGCTATATTCTTAAGGATGAAGAATTAAAAAGCTGAGAATAGGAGTCCATTATTCCCAATATCTACTGTGTCCCTGAGTAGCCATGTTTTTTAATCTCTGAAGGAGCAGAGATAATGCTGATGGTAATCTGATGATGCTCACAGCAATGAAAAAGTTGTGATAAGAGTGACTTTAGTTTGCCAAGATTCATTTCTGATAAATTTCTTTCTTTCTCCTTCCTTTTCCTTATATACGTTTATTTCTCATTTTCCCTGGCTCCTGATCTCTCTTTGCAGACCATAATATGGAATAGCAATATATTTTAAAACTGTTAGGCACATACTCTAGTGATCTTTCTATTACTTTAAATATAAATTAATTGCCAGGTAGGATAATCCTTATAGAGAACAAACTGATGGTTGCTAGATGGGAGGGGGGTTTGGGGATGAGCGAAAAAAGTGAAAGGATTAGAAAATACAAATTGGTAGTCACAAAATAGTCACAGGGATATGAAATACACTATGGGGAATATAATCAGTAATGTTGTAAAGACTGTGTAGGGTGTCAGAGGGGTACTGGACTTATCAGGGGGATCACATCATAGATAATATAAATGTCTAACCACTGTGCTATATACCTGAAACTAATGTAAAATAATATTGAATGTCAACTATAATTAAATATATATGTGTGTATCTATAGATATAGATATATATATACATATATATGTAGAGATATAGATATTCTCATGGGATATAAAATACAGCATAGGGAATATAGTCAATGGTATTGTAATAGTTATGTACAGTGGCAGATGGGTAGTAGACTTGTTGGGGTTATCACTTTGTAAGGCCTGTAAATGTCTAATCATTATGTTGTTTGTACACCTGTAACTAATAATCAATACATAAATAAATAAATATCAATAGATTTTAATGCATTTTAACTGAATTATGTGGGAATTTTTTCCCCCTTTGGGCTAAGTAATTGAGAGAAAAATACCCAGCAATCTTGAACACATATTTAAAATTGTTTTCCAGTGATAAATGATGAGTGCTTCTTTGTCTTTACTTTTGAATGAAAGTGTGTGTTTAAGTAAGAGGCTTCCCATGGTTTGGGTGTGAGTCAGAAGGAAAAAAATGTGTGCCATTTTATCATTTTGTACCCCACATTCATGTTTTAAGATCATTTAAAAACCAAAATACTTCAGCTAAAATATAGAACCACAAGTTTTCCAAACAAAAGAGACTACATAGGATCATTTGCGCTAACTCCTAGCCTTGAAGCAGGTAAATTTCATTATTTCTATATTAAAAATGAGGAGCTGAAAAAGTAAAGTGTGGAGTCTATTTAATTTGGGGCAGTATTAAAAAATACAGCCACTATATTCTGAGAGTCCATTATCTGCTGATATCTTGATTCGTACTTGATACTTGATTATTCTATTCAGTCTGAAGTATTCACAATGTAAATAAAATACCAACTTTTGGGTGAACCACACTGTATAGTTGGTTAATTGATGGTTCCCCAAAAAGATATGTCTACCTGAACCTGTGAATGTGACCTTATTTGGACAAACAGGTCTTTGCGTTATAATTTAGTTGAAGATCTCAAGTCAGATCATCCAGGTTTCTCCAGGTGGGCTCTAAATCCAATGTTAAGTATCTTTATAAATTAGAGAGAAGACACAGACACAGTAGAGAAATCCAAGTGAGAGATGCAGAGAAAAAGGCTATGTGAAGACAGAAGGCCACGTGCTGACAGAGGAAGAGGTTGAGGTTATGTTTCCGTAAGAAAACGAATACCTGAAGACACCTAAAGCCTGAAGAGGCAAGGAAGTCTTCTCTCAGAGTTTTTGGAGGGAGTGTGGCCCTGCTAACACCTTGATTTTTGACTTGCAGCTTCCAGGACTATGAGAGAATACATTCCTGTTGTTGGAAACTACCAAGTTTGTGCTAATTTGTTACAGCGGCCTTAGGAATCTAATACACCCATCATTTATCTTCTCCAATGTATGCCTGAACAGCTATGAATGGATGATAATTGTTAAAGAAAATCATACAACAGAGCTCACCAATTCCAATTTATATTCATAAATACAGGTATTATTTATTAGATTTCAATTCTCTGGTAGTTTTCATAGAAAATATGTTGATATTTGCTCACTTGTGAATTACTACCTTTAATGAACTTTAATCTGGCTTCTCTCTCACTTTCTGAAAAGCATAATCAAGGTCATCAGTAACCTCCATGTTGCCAAAACCAATGAATAATTCCCTCTTTTCATATACTCGACCTTTTAGTAACTGTTAACATGGTTGTCCCCTTCCTCTTTTCTTAAAACTCAATTTTCTCTTAGTTTCCTTAATACTATACTGTAATGGTTTTCCTCCTTGCTTTGTGGTTGATCTTTTTCTACTTAAGTTCTTAATTTTGATGCTTTTTATTATTCAGTCCTGGCTGTTCTTCTCACAAAAACAAAATGAAACTTTCTTTTTAGGTTGTGTCCTACATACTCCTATCTTTATTTTATGTTTTTTTTTATTGTTTTTTTTTTTTGTTTTTTTTTGAGGGCAGTGTCACTGGCCTTCATATGTGGGACCGAACCGGGGCCGCTGGCTTCCCAAGCCAGCGCTTAACCACCGCGCCACTCGGCCGGCCCTCATACTCCTATCTTTAAATTAGTGAAAATCTAACTCAGACTTTTCTTTTTTTTTTTTTTTTTGAGGGCAGTGTCACTGGCCCTCACATGTGGGACCGAACCGAGGCCGCTGGCTTCCCAAGCCAGCGCTTAATCGCCACACCACTCGGCCGGCCCTAACTCAGACTTTTATAACAGGGGCAGATCTAGTGTCTAAGCTGGATCCTATCCTTCTACTTGACTGGTACGTATCATCACTCAGAAGCCTCACAGAGCCCTCCCCCAAGATTTAACCTACTTCCAATTTTCCAGACTTCAGTAAATAGAATCACTATCCATCCAGCTGTTAAAACTAAACGTATAGAAGTCACCATAATTCCACACTTCCCTTCACCCTCCACATCCCAACCAGCATAAGATCTTGTTTAAAATACTAACACAATATATTTCAAATTTGTCTAATTCTGTTCCTCTCCATTGCCACCTCCCAAACACAGGCCACTATGTCTTTTGCCACCATCTCTATCCAAAAGCCTCTGACTGGGGTTCCCATTTCTAATCTTTCCCTTTGCCAATTTATTAAGTCATGTCATTTTTCTGATAAAAGCCTTTCAATTATTTCTTCTTATACTTAGAATAACATTAAAATTAGTTCTCATGGCCATAGACCCTCCACTGTGTAGCAACTACCTATCTCTTTACATTTACTGCATAGTCTTTCACCGTTTCATTCATTGCAGCCTAGCCTCATTGATCTTTTTTCAGATTTTAAACACATAAAATATTTCGTTCTCAGGGTGTCTGTAATTTTCTTCCATAACTCTTCTCACATGTGTTCCTGTTCATCCTCAAGTTATCACTTTAACTGTTATCTAATCAGAGATGCTTCACTTAACCATCCTTTATAAATTACTATTCATTGTATTATTATCCATTCTTGTCTCTTGCTTGTTTTCTTAGTGACATTAGTAGTTTGTAATTGTTTAATCTGAGTTTTTATTAATAGTCTCCTGCATCAGAATGAAAACTTTACATTAATAAGAGAGAATATCTCCTTTGCTAAACATTGAATGCCTCTGGGCAAAGTTGTTTTTCTTTTTTAGGGCAGTGTCACTGGACCTCATATGTGGGACCCAAACCGGGGCTGCTGGCTTCCCAAGCCAATGTTTAACCACTGCGCCACTCGGCCGGCCCTGGGCAAAGTTTTTGATACATAATAAGTGTGCTTTCTAAGAGCAGACAATTTATCCCCTGTATTACCATCAGAAAATTCAAATTAGATGAACATATAACAAATTATGCTCAAGTGATAAGAGATAAGTGAACTTCTAAAGTAATACCCTAGCACTTCCTTATTTATTAGTGTATTTATTTTAAATAATTATTGATTGTCAACTATACATCCAGAACTAGGAGCTCTGGATTAGCTCTGGATGAGCTCAGAGACCAGTGGACTTATTACTGTATAATGTCTTTATACAATACCATTACCATTTACTTAAGGGAGAAATGTAGACACAAAGCAAATTGTAGAGGGGAGCTCTCTGAAGCATGGTAACAAGTCTACACTATGGTTGGCCAGTGAAGAATTGAAAGTGAGAGATGAGATAGGGTTCCTTTAGGAATATTTATATGCAGAATAAGTCTATAATCCAAGCCCCTGATATTAGACTCATATACTTTTCAAATACAACTTTATGGTTTTCTTTTTTTTTTTTTTTTACATTATCATAGATTCCTCATAGTAACATTCTGAGTGATTGAAAGATTAGAAAACAAAAATCATAAGCCATACATTAAACTGCTTGATGTTTATTAAGTATCTTATACTTAAAATTTCTATCTAGATTCTCTAGTTTGACATACCTTGGTTTTTATTGCATATAATATTACAAAGTAGACCTGAAATATAAGAATCTAGAAATGGAGATGGGATTTTTCTTTCAATGTTTTATTAAGGTTCTTAGAGATTTTGGACTATGGTATGACTTCAAAGTATAGCAGTATAATAAAAAGCCATAAAGGCTATAAAAGTATTTGGGGTAAATGAAAGGTGAAATTAATGATCTGAACATAAATATGCTATAATAATTAATTTTCAACTTGAATTATGATAAAATAATAACTTTAGAAGTGGACACAGTTGAATTCGAATTGAAGCTTTGCCACATACTGAAAGTGGTGCAAACTACTTACTTTTCATTTTCAAGGGCCTTCAAGATAAAAAAGACAGGTTAAATAAGCTCCGATCTTGAGCTGGAGTTGACCCTATATCAACCCATTAAAAAAAAATCAATGATTCTGCACCATCTATAGCTACTCAGCTGAACTGAAGACCTCATTTCTCAAATTTCTGGATAAGACTTACTTTACAGATTATTGTAAAAAGGAAGAAAAAGTAATTGGTGGCAGACACATAGATTAAGGCTGCTCAGGAAAAATTCTGTCTGAATTAAATATCCCAGGAAAGTGGCACAATGACACCCCTATACCAAGAAGTGAATATAATTTACATATTAAGCGCTGTAATCAAGAGCAAATGCCTTTTAACTCTACAAACTAAACCATCCTGTTTCTTCTTAAAAAAAAAAAAAGGTAAGAATTAAGAAAAACAACAACAACAAAAATACACCAAAGCAGAAGCATAACTAGAACACCTCTGATAAAGAAAGACTGATGTGCTACAAATCAAGCTAATAGTTCATGGACAGAATCACAGATTTCGGAGAAGCACTGTTGATATTTTTCATGTACTTCATGAAAAATACGTAAAAATGCTTAAAATCTTGTGTTCAGTCTATTTAAGACAACATAAAAATTATCAGTCAGTGCTTTATAAAGTTCTATTTAGTTTGATGTGACATTAATAGAAGGGAGAAGCAAAATTTGTTAATTTGTGAACCTTGTAAGGTATTTAAAATAAAATTCTAAATAATTCTAGATGTTTTTATTATTTTATACAATTATTGCAGCTTTTATAAACGATATCCTTTAAATAATACCTTTTCAAGATGACTAACTTGGCAAGCTGTTTTCCTACTTGTTCATAGCTTTTCAAAAGTTTCAATCAAAAAACCAGAGATGTTTAACCATGAAATAAATACTTCATACCCCCATATTACACTTCCCATATAATACTCTATAGAGAGTGATAAACTAATCACGATGGTCTAAGAGCCTACCTGTGTCCGGCCATCTGTGGTCTCCCCAGTCTGGGAGACCATATCTGGTGACCAGAACGATAGATCATGTACTCACTGTGCTTTGTTTGTTCTTCTGCCCATATCACTTACTCTAAACAGCCAAATCTGAGTGAAATTCAGTGGTTGGCTTAATACACCAAGGCACTTGTTTAGGAAAAGCTCTGTAGTTCTGGGACCAAGATCTTAGGACTTAACTTGATCAGTGACTCAAGAAGCCCTCAGGGAGGACAAAAAAGAGCTCTAGACAAATGGTGCTTAAGAAAAACAAATCTGAAGCTCTTTCACATAAATCAGCCAATTAATATGCTAAGTCACCAAAGATAAATGATGAAATTGTTCTTTCCCAATTCTAAAGCTGTTCTTTTCTGATGCTTGTTCGACTTTGATTCTACTTTCATTTTTCCACTATTTTCAATTTTCAAATATAGAAATAAAATAATTTAATATAAAAAGAAATGTATAATTATTTATCTCAGAGGTTGGCATCCTGGTCCGGTGACAAGCAAAAACAGGAGTATGATTTTCACCTGGCTTATTCTGCTTAAAATTGAACACTTTATGTAACAACTCTAAGCATTAATTTTTTCATCTATATGGTAGAGTGGGCGCTATCTTCCTCCAAAATTGTTTTAGGGATTGAATGCAATAGTGGAATCATGGTTAAAGGTCTGAAATGCAGACATATTCAGACAAGTCTTTAGGGACTGGTGAGGATGACCTACCATAAGCTTATGTACCTAAAGGTACAAATAACTTTCTGGGAAGAAACTCATTTTAAATGAGAGAGGGAAAGGCAAATATATAAAGAAAAGAGAGATAATTCTGAGCCCAATATAGTGTTGGTCACTCAAATCTATTTTCTGCCCAAGACATGGACTCATGGGCAAATCCTAAGGTAATGTATAAAAGAAAACAGACAAACAAAATGGAAACCTGATAATAAACTGTTTCATTATGATTGTAAAAGACACTGGGCAACAAAAGTAGTAATTTTAAAACTAACACAGAAGTAGGAGATTTGGGTATTTTCTGCTTATACATGGAATTTGGCATGGGTATGCCCATTTAGGGCACATGAGAACACAGCTCAGCTCTGTCATATCAAAGATTTCAGGGGGCCACAAATACGCTTGCCAGTAACAACCAGAGGTATCTGGCACCCTGACAGCAGTGACTGTAAATACGTGACTCCAAAGGCCCTTATTTTAGTGGTTTCCAGAGCTATCCATGACATCAATATCTGAAGTGGGAATTTAAGTTGAGTACCAGCTACAGGGGTGGCGTCCATGTAGACATATCATTACATCATAGAATAAGCATAAAGTAGAACATGGAAAATGGTTATTGGATGCTCTATGTCAGGGTAAGCAAACTTCTTCCATACAAGGGCCAGGTAATAAGTATACTTTAGGTTTTCTGAGCATGGTCTCTATTGCAACTACTCAACTTTACTGCAGCTATTCAACTACCAATGCAGTGAGAAAGCATCTATAGACAACTGGTACATAAATGGGTGTGGCTATATTTGAGCAGTAATTTATTTTAAAAATATGAGTGTAGATGGTGGACAGCATTTGGTTTGCAGGCTATATAGTTTGACCTGTTGTAGTCTCATTGGGAGGACTTGCTTGTGAATATAATAGAATAATCCTTGAAGATTATCAGAAATAAGTGAGGAAGTACTACAAATTTTATAGTACTACAAAAAAAAGTACTATAAATTACAAATGCATTGGCAGTGAATGTCAAAAAAAGATGTTTAATTAAAAAAAATGTTTGATATACCTTTTCTTTTTACCCCAGAAGAACTATAATTCTTCTTCATACATAGAAGGTAAACAAAATTATTCTTGATATATATATATATTTTTTTTTTTTCCTTGAAGAGAAGTCTATGAACCTGTACTTCCAATTCCTAAGAATAGTCTCATTGTACCAAATCCCACTTTTTCTGATAATGTAAATAAATACACTGGTCAGTGCCAATCTAATATTTTGCCTAAATAAGTGACAACATTCTTTTATTTTAGCTATATTCTGGGAATGTAGGATGCTTTAAGATTCAAGAAAAGTCATAAGAATAGCTTAAATAATTAATAATTGTATTTTACAACACTATGGAACTGGAGAATTTGCAAGACGGAATAATTCAAAAGAATGAGAGTTAGAATATTCCTTTTGGAAGTGACTGTGTCCTAATTTTTGGTAAATTAGTAAAAATAAAACCTGCTGGAGAATACTTGGGAGGAATTTCCTCATTATTTAAAAAACAAACAAACAAACAAAAACTCCTCTCTTTCTTTTCTACCATTGTCAGTGTAACAACTTGTTCCTTTGGACGAAATTGTTCATAGTCCTAAAAACAGTTTTACATTTCCAGGCACCCTTGAAGAAAGCAAAATTGAAGCATGTTGTGTCATTTTTGAGAGAAGAGCCTTTTCAGAGGGTCTTCAGTAGTTCTGTACCTAACATGTTATGTACATGTAACACATATTACAACTGCAACATAAAGGGGAATGGTAGAGGGGCCTATATGTTTGTAAGGCTGTATTGCACTTGAAGTAAATTATCATCTCCAAATAGAATGTAAAAGTTAGGTATGTATATTGCAATCCACTACAGTAATGCATGAAAACTGCTGAAGAAATATAGTGAAAAATTCAATATATAAATTAAATTAAATACCAAAATATTTTTAAAATAATTTAATAATTAAAAGATGACAGAAAAACAAAACAAAACAAACCCAGATGGTACAATTAGAAAAATTAATAATAAAATGGTGAACCTACATCCCACCATATCAATTACATTAAATGTGTGTGGTATATACCACACTTTATTAAAAACATTGTCATATTTATTTTAAAGGCTAAAATATATGCTGTCTTCAAATATAAGATCTTGAAATATAATCAGGAGAGGTTAAAAGACAAATATGAAAAAATATGTATCATTCAAACAATAATAAAAAGATGCTGGAGTGGCTATATTAATATCTGACAAAATAGTGGCCATCCGAGTAGCTTGTTGGTTAGGAGTTGGCTTGGGACGCCAGCTCTGAGCAGCAGGGCCCCAGTTCAGATCCCACATATGAGGGCCAGTGACACTGCCCTCTACAGTTAAGATGGTAAACAACAGCTCGACCTGGAGCTGGGCTACCATGAGTTGCCGGCAATGGCACAGGCTGCAGAGGGGCTACGGTGGGCTGTCGTAAGCTACTGTAAGTGGCCAGCAACCACCTTGAGCAGCCGGCAGCTAGTGAGAGCTTCCATGAGCCACTGTGAGCGGCCTTCCAATGGCCAGTGACCAATCTGCATCAGCCGGGAAAAGCATAATGATCACAATACCAACAAGGGCCAGTGAAGCAACGTCCTCCACAACTAGACAGAAGAACAAAAGGACAGCAACTTGTCTGCTCCCCTTCCCCGATTCCCCAATAAAATCTTTAAAAAAAAAATCTGGGCCGGCCGAGTGGCGCGTTGGTTAAGAGCTGGCTTGGGACACCAGCCACCCCAGTTTGGATGCCACATATGAGGGCCAGTGACACTGCCCTCTACAACTAAGATGTTGAACAACAGCTCCACCTGGATCTGGGCTGCTGTGAGTCCCCCAGATGGCATAGCTGCAGCCCCTGCTACAGTGGGCTGCCATAAGCTACAGTGAGTGGCTGGCAGCAAGTGTGAGTGGCTAGCAGCCAGTGTGACCTGCCAAGAGCTTCCGTGAGCGGTTGTCCAGAGGCCTGTGACCGATCTGCCTCACCTGAGAAGAGCACAATGATGATACCAACATGGGCCAGTGAAGCAATGTCCTCCACAACTAGACTGAAGAACAAAAAAAGGATAGCAACTTGTCTGTTCCTCTTCCCCGATTCCCCAAAACTGTTCCCCTTCCCCAATTCCCCAATTTAAAAAAAAAAAAAATCTGACAAAGTAGGCCTCAGAAAATAAGCAGAAATAAACAAGGATGCCTTCAGTTTGAGATTTCAACACTCATTTCTCAGTAATTGATAGAACTAGTAGAAAGAAAATCAGTAAGAATGTAGAAGACCTAAAGAACACGATCAATCAATTTGTCATTTATAGAACACTCCACCCAACATCAGTAGAATACATTATTTTCAAATCCACATGGAACATTTACCAAAATAGACCATATTCTGGGTCAGAAAAAATACTTCATTGAATTCAAAAGATTGCAAAATTATATCCCATGACCATAATGGAAATAAAAATAAAAATAAAACAAACAGGGCCGGCCGAGTGGCTCATTGGTTAAGCGCTGGTTTTGGGATGCCAGCGGCCGCGGTTCGGATCCCACATGAGGGTCAGTGACACTGCCCTCTACAGCTAACAACAGCTCCACCTGGAGCTGGGCTGTGCGAGCCCCAGTGATGGTGTGGGCTGCGGCCCCTGCTGCAGTGGGCTGCCATAGGCTACAGTGAGTGGCCCGCAGCCAGCGTGAGCGGCTGGCAGCCAAGCGTGAGCTGCCAATAGCAGCGGTGAGCGACATCCAGAGGCCAGCGACCGATCTGCCTCATCCAGGAAGAGCGCAATGACGATACCAACAGTGAAGCAACATTCTCCGCAACTAAACTGAAGAACAAAAAGACAGCAACTTGTCTGTTCCCCTTCCCCGATTCCCCAACGCTGTTCACCACCACCAATTCCCCAATAAAATCTTTAAAAAAAAATAAAAAATAAAAAAATGAAACAAACAAAAAACCCCAGAAAAGTATTTGTTAAATAAAAATTTTTTTTAATAATAGACAATATATTTCTAAACAATTCCCAGTCAAAGGATAAGTCACAAGAGAAATAAAAAAATGTATTTGAACTGAAAAAAGTGAAAATGTATCATATCAAAAATCAACAGATGTAGGTAAAGCAGTGCATAGAGGAAAATTTATACCATAAATATGTACGTTAGAAAGAAGAAATAAAATCAATAATCTAAATTGCTAATTTAAGAAACTAGAAATAAAGAGCAAACAAAACCCAACTCATACAAAAAGAAGGAAATACTATAAATAGGAGCTAAAATGGATGAAATAGAAAATAGAAAATTATAGAGAAAAAATGTATTTAATCAAAAACTGATTGACTGAGAAGATCAATAAAAGTGACAGACCTCTAATCAAAATGAGGAATTAAAAAAAAAAGAGATGACTCAATTAGCATCACCTGAAACAAAGGGGAGACTATCACAGACATCAGAGGATACCAAGTGAATACGATAAACCACGTTATAAACAAACATTCAACAAGTTAGAGGAACTAGACCCATTCCTTGAAAAGCACAAATTACAAAAACTATTTCAAGAAAATTTAGATGGCTGGAAATGTGCTGTATTAAATAAATTTAGTTCATAGTTTAAAACGTTCTGAAAAATTAAAACTCTAGGCCCAAGTGATTTTATTAGTAAATTCTACCAATAATTTAAAGTAACACCAAATCTTCTAGAAAACAGAAATATTAAAAACATTCCCAAAACCATTTTATGAGGCAACCATTACTTTAATAGCAAAATTAGATAGACATTAAAGGAAAATAGTATAGTCCAATATCCCTCATGAACACAAAATTTTCAATAAAATATTAGACAAATGAATAGAGCAATATATAAAAAGAATAATGCATAATGATCATGTGGGGCTTATCTCAGGAATGCAAGGTTGCTTCAACATTAAAAAATAAGCCAATGTGTTAAAATCACCATATGAACAGATTAAACAAGAAAGGACACCTAATCATCTCAATAGAGATTGATAAAATTCAATATCCAGTCATGATAAAAATCTCTCTGGAAATTAGGTGTAGAGGGAAACTTTCTGAACCTGATGAGTATATCTGCAAAAATCCTAAACCTATCATACTTAATAGTGAAAAATTAAATGTGTTTTACCTAAGTTCAGGAATGAGGCAAGGATATCTGTTCATTATTCAACATTGTATTAGGGACCTCAGACAATGTGATAAGGCAAACAGGAAAAAAAAAGTCAAGTCTCCCTAAATTGATCTAAAGATGTCATACAACCCAATTAAAATCTCAGCAGAAACTTTGTATTTATAATCAAGCTGGTTCTAACATTCACATGGAAAAAAAAAATGTACAAGGAAAGCCAACCCAATAATCCAATCGAAGAACAAAGCTGGAAACATCACATTACCCATTTTAAACTCACTGCTGACCTATAGTTATTAAAAGATTGTGCCAGACGGGCAAGATGGCGGCTGTGAGGAGGGCTCTATGAAATCTCCCCTGGAAATATCCACAATTTGAACTTCTAATACGCTTCAAAGAGACATCTACTCATCACACAGAGCAACTAAGAGTTCCACACAAGGATTGCTGGAAGGTGGGCAGGCCGGGCAAGTAGGGGAAGAAGGCGGCGAGACGCGTGAGGTGCAGCCCGCACCCGCGGCTGCTGAGGCACGGTGAGTGTTCCCCCGGCTTGCTCCCTGCGGCCCGCGGCCCACCTAGAGTTCAGCAAGAGTGCATTGGTTTGCAGTCTGAGGCAGAAGCCTCAGGCCAGGCAAGTGCGGGAGGAGAGAGAGGAGACGACTGTGCAGAGGTACGAGCTGCACCCGCGGCTCGCCGGGTCCCCAGGAAGCAGGGTGCAGAGCCCCGCAGCGACAGGCAAGATCAGTCCCTGCACCCTCCCGGTTCAGGGATCAGTCTCTGTGCCCACCGGGTCCCGCGGAGCGCAGAAGCCTGAAACCCGGGAGCAGGGGGAAAAAGAGGACTCACTGAGCGGAGAAGCAGCGCGCGCCGGGCGGAGATGCAGGTCCCGGAGAGACGGAGTGGGGATTTTAGCCGCGCTACAGGTTGCGCGCAGTCACCTAAATCCCAGCAGACCGTTTGGGAGAGCAGCAGGAGATCCAGGAGGGAGTGCGCCGGCTCCGAGGCAGACGCCTTATACCCGGGAGGAGGGGAAACAAGAAGACTCGCGCGGACACGCAGCGCGCCGGGCAGAGACGCAGGTCCCCGAGAGACACGGAGCGGGGATCTTAGCCACACGGTAGGATGCGCGCAATTCCCTAAATCCCGGCAGACCCTTTGGGAGAGCAGCAGGAACTCCCCTGGAGCATAAGAGGCAAAGGCCTGAGCTTAAAACAGTGTTGAAACTGTGGCTTTGTTTATTTTTATTTTTTTTTATTTTTTTTCCTTTTTCTACTCTTGAACAGAAAGCAAAAAAAATCAATAACCCACCCATTCCCACAAACTTTGGCCCCCCGCCAAGACAGAGTCTGAAACTGACTCCTGAATGGAGCAATAGGGGCAGACTAGGAAGATATTGCTACCTGCAGGGGGTTGAGAATTTCCACCCCAGTAAAGGCTGCAGAGTGAGACTACCTACCCCGCCCCCACCTTTATGCAAGGCTTGGGAGGCAGGGCAGGTTCACCTGCTGAGGCACTAATTAACAGATTCTTAGCAGCAGGCTTTTGGTAGTGAAGAATTCTTTAATTCTCCATGGCTGTCTACCGAAAGGGTGCCCAGAGACACTCATTGAGCCTTTGGGGGTGCAGCCTGCCTTGGGACAGGCAAAAGCAAAAAGGCAGTGACTTTGTAAAACCGACCAATCACACATCACAGCCACACTCAAGTACAGCAACCCTGCAGTGCCAGGATCACCCTAGGCATCAGGTGGCCTACTGTTCCCACAAATCGCACAGGAATTTTTATACAGCAGACAAACTGAAGAGAGCTTTGTGGACTTTAGCCAAGACCGGCACGGGTATTTTTGGTTTGTTTGGTTTTATTCTGTTTTGTTTTCCCTTTATTGGCTGCTTATCTTGGTTGTTTTTGGTTTTTATTTCTATTTCATTCTTATCATTTTGTAGTTTTTAATATAGGCATATATATAGGTGTACATAGGTGAATATATGTCCATATATATGGGTGTGTAGACAAATATATATATATTTTTTTCTTTTTCTTTCTTTTCTTTTTCTTTTTTCCCCACCCTTATTTTATTCATTCTTCTCACTGCTATACTTTTCCTTTTTTCCTTTTTTCTGCAAATTTTATTTTTTTAATTTTTATTCTTACTTTTTTATTATTATTATTTTAGTTTATTTTTATTTTTTATTTTTTAGGTATAGCTAATCGGTTTCTCATGTTTATTCTATTTTTTATTTTAGGATATTGTATTTTATTTTGTTTCCTCTACTGTTATTATTGTGTGTGTGGTTTTTGTTTTGTTTCTGTTTGTTTTCTTCATTAGTATGATTGATATTTCTGTACAAGTTGACTGTAGTTTGATGGTTGTTTTTTTTACTTGTGCAAGCATTTGGTTTCCTTTGGTGGCTGCGGAGGTTATTCTTGTTGATCTGTTATGCTCTAAAATCACTCTGTAGCAGTGGGTCCAAACAAACAGACACAAGAATCATCATACCTGGAGGCCAACTTTAGATAAAACCAGAGCATTTCTGGGTTTGACATACAAGAGTCACACCCAAAAGGAAGTTGCTACAAGTACTAGGGCCCATAGGGTCCAAGTTTCATCAGAGGAGTCAATCCTCTCACAGCAGCTCATAAACTGCAGACGCTGCTGATCCTCACAGCTAATCAATCTGGGATTCAATCCCACCTACTGACAAACTAAAAGTAATCAAAACTAAAACTTCAACAAGTGAGGACACACGACACAAGGAACACCTCAGATACAAGCACAGGAGAATAGGGAGACTGAATAATTCAAATATAAAGGACACACACCATATAAGTTTACCCAGAAAAGACTGAGAAACCTGGGGGATCTGTCTGTTATATTAAAGCAAACACAAAGAGTAAACCAGAATGGGGAGACAAAGAAACACAACACAAATAAAAGAACAGAAGAAACTTCCTGAATCAGTGGAAATAGAGGAAATAGAGGTAACCAACCTATCAGAGACAGAGTTCAGAACACTGATTATTAGAATGTTCAAGGAAATTAATGAAAATATAAAGAAGGATAGAGAAATCATGAAAAGCAACCAGCTAGAACTTAAGAACACAATTACTGAATTAAATAACAAACTTGATGGAATCACTAGCAGATTGGATGAAGCAGAAAATTGAATCAGTGACTTAGAAGACAAAATAGCAGAGATCACCCATGTGGAACAACAAAAAGAAAAGAGAATGAAAACCATGGAGAATAGTTTAAGAGAGCTGGGGGACAACATCAAACGCAATAACCAATGGGTCATTGGAGTACCAGAAGGAGAAGAGAGGGAGCAAGGGACTGAGAATATATTTGAAGTAATAATGTCTGAAAACTTCCCTAACCTGGCAAAGGACATTGAAATACAAGCTCAGGAAGTGCAGAGAGTTTCAACCAGGATGATTCCAAATAGGCCCACTCCAAGACACATTATAGTGAACATGGCAAGGGTTAAGGACAAAGATAGAATCCTTAAAGCAGCAAGGCAAAGGCAGCAAGTTACTTACAAGGGTACCCCCATAAGATCATCAGCTGACTTTTCACAGAAACTTTGCAGGCCAGAAGGGAGTGGCAGGAGGTTTTCAAAGTGATGAAAAATAAAGGCCTACAACCGAGATTGCTGTTTCCAGCAACGTTATCATTTAAAATCGAAGGCGAGATAGGGAGCTTTGCAGAAAAGAATAAGTTAAGGGAATTCATTACCACCAAGCCAGCTTTGCAGGAAATGCTAAAAGGGCTTCTTTAAGTAGAAGAGAAAAACAACCTAAGAAAGACTATGAACACAAATAACAAAATGGCAATAAATACACACCTATCAATAATCACATTAAATGTAAATGGATTAAATGCTCCAATAAAAAGACATAGGGTGGCTGAATGGATAAGAAAGCAAGACCCCAGCATATGCTGTATACAAGAGACTCACCTCAGATCCAAAGACTCATACAGGCTGAAAGTAAAGGGATGGAGTAAAATATTTCATGCAAATGGTACTGAGAAAAAAGCTGGAGTAGCGATACTTATATCAGATAAAATAGACTTTAAATTGAAGAATATAACAAAGGACGAAGAAGGACACTTCATAGTAATGAAGAGATCGATCCAACAAGAGGACATAACTCTAGTAAACATCTATGCACCTAACATAGGAGCCCCTAAATATATAAAACAGATATTGTCAGACATAAAGACAGAGATCAACAGTAACACTATCATAGTAGGGGACTTCAACACCCTGCTGTCACTAATGGACAGATCCTCCAGACAGAAAATCAATGTGGAAACAGCGACCTTAAATGACACATTAGACCAGCTGAATTTAACAGACATTTTCAGAGCATTTCATCCCAAAGCTACAGAATATACGTTCTTTTCAAGTGCACATGGAACATTTTCTAAGATAGACCACATGTTAGGCCACAAAACAAGTCTCAATAAATTTAAGAAGATTGAAATCATTTCAACTGTATTCTCTGACCACAATGCTATGAAACTAGAAATCAATTATAAGAAGAAATCTGGGAAGCTGACAAATAAATGGAGGCTAAACAATGTGCTATTAAATAGTGAGTGGGTCACAAATGAGATAAAGGAGGAAATCAAAAGATACCTCAAGACAAACGAAAATCAAAACACCATGACCCAAAATCTCTGGGATGCTGCGAAAGCAGTCCTAAGAGGGAATTTTATAGCAGTGCAGGCCTACCTAAAGAAGAAAGAAAAATCTCATCAACAGGTTATCCTTACACCTAAGGGAACTGGAAAAAGAACAGCAAAAGAGGCCCAAGGGGAGTACAAGAAAGGAGATAATAAAGACCAGAGCAGAAATAAACAGTATAGAGAAGAGAAAAACAATTCAAAAGATCAATGAAACCAAGAGCTGGTTTCTTGAGAAGATAAACAAAATTGACAAACCTCTAGCCAGGCTCATCAAAAAAAAAAAGAGAGAGGACTCAAATTAGCAAAATCAGGAATGAAAGGGGAAATGACTACAGATATCACAGAAATACAAAAAATACTAAGAAATTACTAAAAGCAACTATAGGCCAACAAATTTGACAATCTGGAAGAAATGGATAATTTTCTAGAAGCATATAACCTTCCAAAGCTAACGCAAGAAGAAACAGAAAATCTAGATACCCTGATTACTACCAAGGAAATTGAATCAGTAATTGACAAGCTCCCAAAAAACAAAATCCCTGGACCAGATGGCTTCACATTTTATCAAACATTCAAAAAAGAACTATCACCTATTCTTCAAAAACTATTCCAAAAAATTCAGAAGGAGGGAAGACTCCCAACCTCTTTTTATGAAGCCACTATCACCCTGATTCCAAAACCAGATAAAGACATCACAAAAAAGGAAAACTACAGGCCAATCTCCCTGATGAATATAGAGCAAAAATTCTCAATAAAATATTAGCAAACAGAATTCAGCAATATATTAAGATCATACATCATGATCAAGTGGGATTCATCCCTAGTGCGCAAGACTGGTTCAACATCCGTAAATCAATTAATGTGATACACCACATCAACAAAATGAAGGATAAAGATCACATGGTCATTTCAATAGATGCAGAAAAGGCATTTGACAAAATCCAACAGCCATTTATGTTAAAAACCCTTAGCAAAGTGGGAATACAGGGATCATATCTCAACATAATAAAAGCCATGTATGATAAACCTACAGCTAACATCATACTCAACGGGGAAAAGCTAAAACCATTCCCCTTAAGATCAGGAACAAGACAAGGCTGTCCACTTTCTCCTCTTTTATTCAACATAGTGCTGGAAATTCTAGCCACAGCAATCAGACAACAAAAAGAAATAAAAGGCATCTAAATTGGCAAGGAAGAAGTAAAATTGTCATTATATGCAGATGACATGATGCTGTATATAGAGAACCCCAAAGACTCCATCTAAAAACTATTGGAACTGATAGACGAATTCAGTAAAGTAGCAGGATATAAAATCAATGTTCAGAAATCAGTGGCATTTGCATATACCAATAATAAACTAATGGAAAGAGAAATTAAGAAAACTGTCCCATTTACAATTGCGTCAAGAACTATAAAATACCTAGGAATAAATTTAACCAAAGAAGTGAAAGATCTGTACTCAGAAAATGATAAGACACTGAAGAAAGAAATCATAGAAGATACAAATAAATGGAAACACCTACCATGCTCATGGATAGGAAGAATTAATATAGTTAAAATGTCCATACTGCCTAAAGCAATATATAGATTCAATGCAATTCCTATCAAACTACCAAGGGCATTTTTCACAGAAATAGAAAATATAATCCTAAAATTTATATGGAATCATAAAAGACCCAGAATAGCCTCGGCAATTCTGAGAAATAAAAACAAAGTCGGGGGGATCACACTACCAGACATCAAAACCTACTACAAGGCTACAGTAATCAAGACAGTTTGGTATTGGCATAAAAACAGGCACATCGATCAGTGGAACAGAACAGAGAGCCCAGAAATAAATCCAGGCATTTATGGACAGTTAATCTATGACAAAGGAAGCAAGAATTTACACTGGAGTAAAGATAGTCTATTCAATAAATGGTACTGGGAAAATTGGACTGACACATGCAAAAAAATGAAACTGGACCACCTCCTTACGCCTTATACAAGAACAAATTCAAAATGGATTAAAGACTTAAATGTAAGACCTGAAACCATAAAAATCCTAAAAGAAAATATAGGGAGTACATTTGCAGACATTACCCGGAGCAATATTTTTACTGATACATCCCTACGGACAAGGGAAGTAAAAGAAAAAATGAACATATGGGATTATATCAGACTTAAAAGTTTTTTCACAAAAAGGAAACCATTAATAAAACAAAAAGGAAGCCTACTGAATGGGAGAAGATATTTGCCAACGATATATCTGATAAGGGGTAAATATCCAAAATTTATAAAACACTCATGAAACTCAACACCAAAAAAACAAACAACCCAATTAAAAAATGGGCAGAAGATATGAAGAGACATTTCTCTAAAGAGGACACACAGATGGCCAACAGGCATATGAAAAAAAGTTCAACCTCACTGGTCATTAGGGAAATGCAAATAAAAACCACCATGAGATACCACCTCACTCCAGTCAGAATGGCTATCATCAATAAATCAACAAACAACAAGTGCTGGCGGGGCTGTGGGGAAAAGGGGACCCTGCTGCACTGTTGGTGGGATTGCAGATTGGTGCAGCCACTATGGAAGTCAGTATGGAGGTATCTCAAAGAACTGGAAATAGAGCTACCGTTTGACCCAGCAATTCCACTCCTAGGTATTTATCCTGAAAAAACCAAGACACTTATTCAAAAAAAGTTATGCACCCCTATGTTCATAGCAGCACAATTTACAATATCTAAGACTTGGAAACAACCAAAATGCCCATCAGTAGATGACTGGATTAAGAAACTGTGGTATATTTATACATTGGAGTATTACTCCGCTACAAAGAAGAATGAAATCGTACCATTTGCAATGATATGGATGGACCTAGAGACTATTATGTTAAGTGAAATAAGTCAGTCAGAGAAAGACAAATACCATATGATCTCACTCATATGTGGAATCTGAAAAACTGTATGAATGAGCAAAGTAAACAGAAACTGTCTCATAGATATAGAGGAAAAATCAGGGTTGCTAATTGGGAGGGGGATGGAGATGAGGGAGAAGGGGAAGGGATTAGACAGCAAAAATAGGCAACTACAATATTGCCACTGGGATATGAAAAACAGTTTGGGGAATATAATTAATAATGTTGTAAATATTCTGTGGAATGTCAGATGGTCATAGGTCTTGTTAGGGAGACCATTTCATGGATGGAGTAGAGGTTTGATCACTGCACTGTATAACTAAAGCGGAGGTTGTATACCTACTGTAATTGAATATATATATAGATAGTCACGGGATGTGGATTATACTGTGGAAGAGAGTCAGAGGAAGAGTAATAGATATATATGATATGGGGGGGAGTGGGGTGGCGAATTGGGGGTGGGGGTTTGTCACTTTGAGGGGTAAAATGTATAACTATTGCACTGTGTTGTACACCTGAAACTAATTAAAAATAAATAAAATAAAATAAAAAAATAAAAATTAAATAAAATAAAAAAGATTGTGCCATTAGTGAAAAGATAGATACATAGCTGGGAGGGACAGAACAGAAAATCTGAATTAGACCCATGCAGATAGAATCAAATAATTTTTACCAAGGTACATAGATAATTCAGTGGAGAAAGGATACTTTTTTTTTTAACAAAGTAGTGCCACAATTGAATATTTATATAAATGAATCCAATAAAGGAACCTTAACATATATCTCATTCAGAATAAAACATATACTTCAAATGGATCAAAACCTTAAATATAAAACATAAAACTATAAAATACAAGAGGAAACATTGGAGTCATCTTTACAACCTTAAATTAGGCAAACAGTTCCTAAATAGGACACCAAAAGAATGATTTGTCAAAGAAATAATTGGGAACTTGGATTTCATTAATATTTAAGATGTTTTTCCTGCAAAAGGTTTTAAAAACTAACTATATACTGAGACAAAAATTTCCAAACTAAATATCTGACAAAGGACTTGTACTGGAATATATGAACTCGACAATGAAAAAATTAAAATTAAGAGGGTAAAAGACCTAAACAGATTCTTTGCAAAGATATACAGATGGCAAGTATACACATAGAAAAGATGTACAACAAAAATAGTTACTAGGGAATTGGAAATTTAAAAAAAAACATAATGAGGTACAACTCCACAACAATTAGAATAGTTGAAATTAAAAGAAAAAAAGCAAAACAAGCAAAAAAATATTAACAATGGCATGGCACTGAGGATGTATTTTGCTGGTGGGAATGCAAATTGATACAACCACCCTGTAACAGAGATGTACCATTTCTTATAAAGTTATATGACACAGCAATTACTTTTTAGGTATTTATCCTAGAATAATGGTTCTTATTAGTATGTGACTGCATCCAGGGGACATTTGTTAAATTTTTGAGACATTTTTGCTTGTCACATCTGTGGATGCTACTGACATCCAGCTGGTAGAGGCCAGGGATGATGCAAAACATCCTACAATGCCCAGGATAGTTCTCTATAATAAAAAAATGATCCAGTACAAAGCACCAATAGTGCTGAGGTTGAGAAACCCTGTCCTAGAAAAATAAGAAGGTTTCTTTTACAAATAGCAGCAATAATCATAATTACTCCCAAACAAGAAAAACTCAAATATCCTACAACTGCTGAATAGACAAACTGTTGTATAAAAGAATACTACTTAGCAATAAAAGGGAATAAACTATTGATACATGAAAGAACATCAATGAATCTCAAATTCATTATGCTATGTGAAAGATGCCAGCCTCAAAAGATGACACAATGTATGATGCCATTTATATGGCATCTTCTTAAAGAAAAATGATAGAGAAAAATCACTGGTTGCCAGGGGTTTGAACTGGGGGGAATGTCTGACTATAAAGGGCGTCAAGGAGGTAATAGAATTGTGCTGCATCCTGCTTTTGGTGGTGGTTATACCAATCTATGAATATGCTAAAGCTCACAGAAACTTTAAAAAAAAAAAAAGGAAAAAAAAGAAATTTTCTATATGTAAATTTTCCAAATGATGAAAAAAGCACACAAATCTTTAAAAACTGGCAAAACTGGAAACATTATTTTTTTTAGCTTTTTTTTTTTGTTATTAGTTTCAGGTGTACAAAACAATGCAATAGTTATACTTTTAACCCCTCACAAAGTGACAACCCCGCTCCTCCAATCCACTGCCTCCCCACCCCTGATATCATACCTATCTATTACAATTTCATTGACTCCACTCCCCACACTGTATTCCACATCCCTGACTATATATAGGAAATATTATATATTTTTTAATGATTACACTTCTTAATGAGATATTGTGCTGCGAGAATAGACTCTGAGCACTGGAAAATGGGTTCAATTCCAGCTCTGCCGCTGATTAGCCCTGTGATCTAACAACCTCTCTGAATGTCAGTATCCTCATCTGTGGAGCAGGAATAATAAGTTTCTACCTAATAGCTTTGTTGTGAATAATATGCAATAACATACTTAGGATATTGCTTAATGAACTATAAATAGACTATGAAAATTCACAACTTTTATTGTAAATGACAATATTTATATAGAGCATACTTTTATATTGTTATTCAAACTGGTAGAATTTAAAAGACATGTAATAATGTAATAATTTTAACAAATTTAATGAAATTTTAATAAATAATATACGATGTTTGATACTAAATACATACCTTATAACTTTGTGTTATAATTATTTTATGTTGGTAGGCCTTCATAAAATCCATCAATGTCTACGCTTTCCACTTATTATATCATGAATATTTTTCCATTCCAAATATTTTTGTATCTAACACATCCTTTGAATGGCCTGATTTTTTTTCCCCCCACATAGATGTTATATAATTGATTTAACTCACACCCACTATTGAACATTTAGGTCATTTCCAGGTTTTCAAAAACCATATATTTTCTCTATACAATTAGTTTTACAGTAAGTTGGAGCTGTTGGATATTCCTTCTCTAAGACATTTTTATCAATATCTCTTTCAAAAATCAAAGCCCTATCAATGTAGTGGCTAGTTATTGTATATCTTTAGCAAGAATTCCCATTCAGCCTTTAAAAACACCCTGAGGATATAGTGTGGAAATTAATTTTGAGAATACAAATGTATGTTTCCAAGAAGCATATATACATATGTATTTTTTCCAAATAAACAAAGCAATACTCCCTAGTTCGACCCTCTAATAAATTTGTAACTTTATCCTTAAATAAGCAATCTTCAGCTCTTGTGCAGGTTCTAGCCGGCAAAATACAAACGGTCCTGAAAGGGGAAGTGAGGATTAGGAAAAGACAGAGAAGACAGAGATAGACATCAGGAGGGCAACAGTAAATACTGAAGCCCCGAGTTTATTTCTCACAGACCTTATATACGGTATACATCTGAGGGTACGTGCTGAACAGAAAATGACAGGCATGCATGACTACTTCTGCTAGTAATCTATTAACTACTCAATGGAAGCTTAAAGGTCAATCTCCCAGGCTGCTAGTCTCGAGCATATGGACAAACATCTTTCTTCTTGTGCATTCACTGGAACTGGTCATTCTCTCCACAAACTTCAATAGTGAAAAGCATCTCCCAGGTGGGACAAATGAGAACAACATGTATTTCTCAGGCTAAAGCTAGCTATCCTGCATGGCCCCCAACGTCTCCCCCTATTTTTATTTATAAAGCACGCCTGTGACCCCAGGCGGCTGCGAGCGACAGTGCCTGTCTTAGGCGTCCCCCTAATGAAGTAATAACCTTACCCGTCATTGGCACTTGATCCTCTAGCAATCAAGCCCTGTCTTAGGTTGGTTACCTTCAAGGAGGTCCTTACCCATCTCTGGCTAACCTGTCCTCGTAAATATAGGGAGGAATGGAGCAAGCAGGTACATGACTCAGATCAAGGCAAGGCCTTGAGCTTCATTTCATGTATCTTAGCCTGTATCTCAAAAAACCGATTGAAAAAACATTTTATGAGGATGGGGAGTAGGCACAAAACCAGAAAGGCACAGAGACCCAATGCGAGAATTGACATAATCAGATGGGTGGTGTCTTTCATGGACGGGAAGGAGTTTTTCATTTGGTCCACAAAATTAGAAGCAGCCTGGGCAGCATCAAACTGTAAAGGTTTGGCTTCCTTCATGTTCTGTATTTCCTCATGTAACCGGAGGATATCTAATGATAGATTATCATCATGCCAGATACCTTGGAGGTGTAGGCGGACTTTGTTCCACCCATAGAAGCTTTCATTGTAAGTTTTAGGCGTAACGCATATCCAATGATATTCAGCATGACATTTCAAATGAGACCATACTTTCAGACTTTGAATTTCATCACCTAAATATTGAATCATATCATATAATGCATTTACCTTTTGTTCTAATATTTTTTTATCTACATCTTCTTGGGTTCCTAAAGTAACAGTAACATTTTTAGATAATTCATTGACATAATGAGCATTCTGAACAGTCTGAGAGAGGGCCACTGCAGCAGTGGCAGCAGTTGCAATAACAGTTACAAGAGCAGCAATTCCAGCAATTAAAAGCCCTATAAATCTTTTTGGTCTACCCAAAGCATATTCAATCTCTTTAAATAACTGCAGGCTTCTCTCAGCATACCATGGTCCAGAAACATTAACAGGAAGCATAACAAAAGATGGTTGATGAAATAACATAACGCGGGTCCCAAGTGGTACCCAGGAGACACAGTTTGTCAAGGTACAATTATAGCAAGATACATTAAATCTTAAATTATTAAAGGTAATAGACAAGTTTCCAATCATGAGTACATAAGGATAGGGAACACAGGCGGATACATTTACAGAGCGAATAGTTGAAGTACAGGGAGTATCTGGTCTACAAACAGTCACAGTTTGGAGGTTCTCACCCATTGCCCCTGCAAGTTTCCAAAGAGAGTTCTGCTGGTATTGTGTGTCCGACTTCCACATTCCAGAGGCCAGTCCCCTTGTCCAACTCATTTTGTTACTTTGAGACCAGTCCAGAATGTACCGATTCACTCCAGAGATATTGTATCTCACTGGCATGTTGCCATGACACATTTTCCAGGGGACAGCTTCGGTGTTCAGTCCAACTTCTTCATCACATGGCAGGAGCGACTGCGGCATAGTCTCTTTTACCTTCTGTCCTCCTGACCATTCCCCTAACAAATTAAGACGGACATTCCATCCTATCTGGGAGTTACTAGTATGCAGAGTCACATAAGAGCTGCGCAAACATCCAGTGGCTGACACATTTTTAGAAATACAAATAGGCAATCCTATCCCTGAGCCATTATAGTTGAAATTCTCCTCCGTTTGCCAGCTCAAATGGCCACTAGATGGCAATCCTAGGGCATGGGTGTCGTTGACATAGACTGGGATTTCTGGGCTCTCCCAGACGGATGGATGGAGGATGGGTGGGTCGGGCACATATGCCCAGTACAGCTCTCCTTGATTCGTCAGGGGGCATACCAGCAAGATCAGCAGCAGGGGAGTCCTCCAGCACAGGAGAGGTTCCCGCGAAGTGGACCAATCTTTCAGGAAGCCACCTGGCATTTTCAGCATCCTGTGGAAGAATACAAACATGCCCTCGTCCCCATATTAATACCGGGTCGGGACCATTCCATTGACCCGTAAGAGGGTCTTTCCAAAGCACCCGCGCATAAACTTGGTGCGTTTCAGAATGCCACAGCCGATCTGCGGCTGACTTGCCATTGGCATCCAGAGTTAAAAAATTTAAAATGAAGAGAGCATGGTTAAGATAGTTATGAGGAGAAACGGGGTATAACTCCGCCTTTTTTATTTTTTGTAGTTGGGCTTTAAGAGAACCATGAGCTCTCTCCACAATTCCTTGACCTTGGGGATTATAAGGAATTCCTGTCTTGTGGATAATATGTAACTGGGTGCAAAAACGTTGGAAAGCTTGTCCTGTATATCCTGATCCATTATCAGTTTTAATAATCAGGGGCTGACCCATGGCAGAAAAACATTTTAAACAGTGAGCTATAACATGTTTGCTAGCTTCGCCAGTTTGAGCAGTAGCCAGGAGGAATCCAGAGTAAGTATCTATAGTGACATGGACGTACTTTAATTTACCAAATTCTGAAACATGAGTAACATCCATTTGCCATAAATGATTGGATTTTAGACCTCGTGGATTTACACCATAGTGGGGAACCGATAAATGCTGAGGACAAGAGGTACATTGTTTGACAATTTGTCTTGCTGCCTCTTAGGTGATGTGAAATTGTTTTCTTAGGCTGTTACTATTTTGGTGATGAAGAGCATGTGATTGTTGAGTTAATTGTTTCTGGGTAAAGAATACCTGCCTTGTGGCTGCATCAGCAAGAAAATTTCCTTTTGCTAGAGGACCCGGAAGTCCCGAATGTGCCCTAATATGTTCAGTATAACAGGGCTGAGTTCTAGCTTGCAAGTTTTTCTGAATTTGTATAAATAAGGCTTGGACCTCTGTGTTGGAAGTTTCAATTTGAAGAACAAGTTCAATGATCTGCAAAGCTCTAGCAATATACTATCTGTATAGAGATTAAAAGGTTGGGTATTTAACTTTTGTAGAACTGAAGTGACAGCTCTTAACTCTACTACTTGGGCAGAAGCAGGAGGAGTGTAAAGTATCTGTTGTTGTCCATCAACTATATACACTGCAGTTCCATTGGATGAACCATCAGTGAACACTAGAGAAGCTACTGGGATAGGAGTTTGTTTAACTACACTTGGAAAAACATAAGCATGTAGTTGTGAAAATTGCAATAATTTGTCACTGGGGTAGTGATTATCTATTTTCCCAGGATAATGGGCAAAAGCTGTAGCCCAAGAATCTACATTCTGAAACAACCATTCCATTTGCTGTTTAGTAAAAGACACTGCTATTATAGGTGGCTCAATTCCAAAATATTTTCTAGATTCTATTCGAGCCATTTGTACAAGCTGAGCAACAGCCTCATAATAAGGAGTTAAAACCCGAGCTGGAGACAGGTAGATGAAGCCATAACAATGGTCCCTGTTGCCATAGCACTGCAGTAGGCGTAAGTGCCCTGGTGAGAATGTAGGCTGCCCATGTTTGGGTGTAATCTAAATACAAAATTTGTTGTTTTTCAGTAGCCTGTTCGGCCATCTGTAAAGCTTGTCTTCCTTCAAAAGTTAAACTGCGCATAGAGGCTGGACTTGAGTCTCCTTTTAGAATATCAAACAAGGGTTTTAATTCTCCAGTAGTGACCTTTAGATGTGGCCTAAGCCAATTTATATCTTCTAATAATTTTTGGAAATCATTTAAAGTCTTTAAGTTGTCCTTTCTAAGTTGTATCTTTTGAGGAATAATTTTTCTAGGGTACAAAGTGTATCCAAGATAAGAGAATGGTGCCTCAGTCTACACTTTTTCAGGGGCAATAATTAATCCATAATCTGTCAAGGACTGTTGTAAATGTGCATAGGCAGACAATAGCAACACTTCTTGTTTGTCAGCTAAAAGAATATCATCCATATAATGAACAATATATAATTGAGGGTAAGCCTGTCTAGTTTTAGTAATGGCTTGAGCCACGAATTTTTGGCATAAAGTAGGGCTGTTTGCCATTCCTTGGGGAAGGACTAGCCAATGATATCGTTTCATGGGCTCTTTAAAATTGGTAGAAGGGACACTGAAAGCAAATCTTTTGCAATCTTTGGAAGCCAAAGGTATGGTATAAAAGCAATCTTTTAAATCCACTATGATTTTAAAGGTATTTGCAGGAATTGCTGCTGGAGTGGGCAATCCTGGCTGTAAAGTTCCCATCAATTTCATAGTCTCATTGATTTTTCTTAAATCTTGGAGAAGCCTCCATTTTCCTGATTTTTTTCTGATTACAAATATTGAAGAGTTCCAAGGAGAGTTTGATGGGGCTATGTGGCCGCTATTGAGCTGCTCAGCATGCAGCATTAGCATTTTCATAAGCGAGCTGTTTCACCAACATCATTCCTGCATCTGAATCTCCCATTAACCTTCCGGCAGTTTGCATGAGCCGTGCTACAAAATCCTGATACAATTCATCTGGTCCTTGCCTAACTTTAGATAAATCCTCTGTCTGTCTCCCTGCAGAGGGCAACTTATGCCAGGCTCTCCGGGCAGCGGCATTGACCTGAGTATAAACAGCGGGATTAAAAAGTAAGTGTTGTCGTGTTTCTCTATATGGCCCTTCTCCAGCTAGCATGTCAAAGTTATAGGAATTTGCTGAGCTAGATTGAGATCTGCAGTCTGCTGACACAGATTGGCAAATTCTGATTTCCATAGTAAATAATCTCCTCCGGATAAGCATGCCTTTGCAAGTTGTTTCCAATCCCCAGGGGGTAAGGCCTCAGTGCTTAAACTTTCTAGCATGGCTTGGGTAAAGGGAGCTGTGGGTCCATACTGTGAACAAGCAGTTTTTAATTCCTTTGATTGCTTAAAAGGGAAAGGTGTATGGACTCTTTGCATATTTCCCTGAGCATCAGGCCTTTCAATGACAGGATATACAGAAGAAAAGCCTTGAGTATCTTCCCCGCGGGCGACTGCCGCTTGTAGGACTGAATTCAACGGGGATAATTTAAGCATTTGAGGGGACTGTCCTACCATGGCTACAATGGGCAGGTCCTTAGGCAGGGAGTCTTTTTCCAGGGGATAAAGAGGAGGGGGATCTAAACCTGCTATTATGCTAGGCGGATGACTAGTGGGCAAGTTAGGTAGCCACTGAGAGGATTCATCTGGGGGTTTTGGAAACGTCTGTTTAGATTGCAATTGCTGTATTTGTACTGCTAAAGAAGTGAAAGCATTTTGAAGTCTATGAACTTCACTTTTTAAGGGTTTGTCCTCAACAGGCTTAAGGGGATCCGTCTGTTGTGCTACCCCAACTATTCGTCTAACATCATTTTCATGATATCGAACAGCCTCCTCCTCTAACTCTTCCTCTTCCCCAGAATCCAATTCATTACCAGAACCATCAAAAAGATCCCTTCCCAAAACCACAGAAGCCGGCGGAGCCGAAGGAACTTTGTTTTCAGTCTGATCCGGCTTCATCAAGCTATTTAGGCTAGCTTCTTCTGAGTTGCTTCTCAATCCCTCATGTTGGGGATCAAGACTGTCCCTAATGAGGGTCCACAATGCAAAAGTGTCTACAGGAATTTTGCTTGGCCCATGAGCTTCATAATAATCCTGAAGCCGCTCGCCTACCTTCTTCCAAGTTTCTAAATTTACAGTACCTTCTTCTGGAAACCATGGGCACACCTTTTCAATGAAGTCTAAGAGCTTTTCTAATTGTTGCTGACCCACCTTTGCTCCACGGGCCCGAAGTAAATTCTGGAGCAAATGGATAAGAAGCATTCGGCTACTTCCCTGACCCATGGTTATTTTCTCCCAAAGTTATTCACCGCACCACTCACTTTTCTTGCTTACGCTGTTTTCTGCGGTGTCCTTCACTTTCGTCCCCAGTTTTCAGGTCCCTGTTCGGGCGCCACCTGCCGGTTCCAGCCGGCAAAATACGAACGGTCCTGAAAGGGGGAGTGAGGATTAAGAAAAGACAGAGAAGACAAAGATAGGCATGGGGAGGGCAACAGTAAATACTGAATCCCCGAGTTTATTTCTCATAGACCTTATATACAGTATACATCTGAGGGTACGTGCTGAACAGAAAATGACAGGCATGCATGACTACATCTGCTAGTAATCTATTAACTACTCAATGGAAGCTTAAAGGTCAGGCTCCCAAGGCTGCTAGTTTCGAGCATATGGACAAACATCTTTCTTCTTGTGCATTCACTGGAACTGGTCATTCTCTCCACAAATCTCAATAGTGAATAACACCTCCCAGGTGGGACAAATGAGAACAACATGTATTTCTCAGGCTAAAGCTATCCTGCATGGCCCCCAACACTCTTGCTCTGTACGTTCACTTTTGATTTCCAGGTCCCAGCCTAGACAGCCATGGAAGATGAGTCGCCTGCTCTAAACACGGACTCTTCCTTCCAGGAGATAACATTTATTTTTTGAAGTGGCATAGGTCAGGTCTCCGCCATGAGTCTTTAGAAGAAGATATGTCAAACAATTTCAGGTATACCTTATTAAGAATGAGTTTTTATAAAGAGTCTAAACTGCACACTCCCTAACTGTATTAGGACCTAAGACAGAAATAGAACACCCTTTCTCATGAGATTATAAACTCTTCAAAACATTTTAAATCCCCAAAACATGTATAATGCTCAAATATTTTAAATAATAAATGCCTAGTGAAGGTATTTAAAAATATATATGTACTTATGGTAAATGCTTAGATTTATTAAATAAATATGGAAGAAAAATCTTCTAAGCCTAAAACTCTACTGTATGAAAATATCATCATATAACCATATAATTAACGAACTGTTCAGATAAGCCACAAGCTGATTTTAATCACCTGTGGTTAAAATGTCATGTCACTGTTGTTCTTTGTGATTTAAAATGATGAGTGTATGTGTGTGTGTGTGTGTGCGCACGCACACACACGTGTACGTGCCATATGTATACATATATGGTGCCAAAAACATGTATACACATTTTAAGAAAGAAAAACTATTAAAATTGTAATATTCAACACAGATAACAAAAGATGAATACAAGTCACATTTGACTTGCAATTACAAGAGGTGCTCAAAGTAGTTACCATCAGCTTCCAGACACTTCTTATGACAGCCAACTACTGCTTGAACAACACCAACCAAAGTGTCCACTTGTATACATTTTTTTGGCACCCCTGGTACATATAAAATTTCTACAAACAAGAACTAAACAGCAAGGAAAACATACTAACTTAAGAGAGTTATTATATTTCTATGTAGATTATTTATCATTCACATTAAGGGAAATGTCTACTTTCTCACAGAACTTCTAATTCTTATATTTGCTCTCATGCAATTTTTAAATTTTAGTTTAGTAAACTAAACTAAAGAGTTTAGTAGAGTAAACTCTATTCTCTGACAGTAACTATTTCTCCTCAAGGGTATGGTCCCTTGGTAATTTAGTTAAATAGCTAAAAAATCATTTAAAAGAAAACTAGATGGATAATTATAATTCTTCTATTGGATAAACACATTAGTTTTGATAGTATATGTAGATTCCAAAAATTCTCAATAAGAAATAATAATAATTTTTGAGTAATATAGCAATTAAAAATAAATATCTTAAGTCTTTTTCTTTCCCAAATGATTGTATGTTAGGGACAATTTATGAAAACTGAGCAGGAACATATTGAAAAGTATAATATCATAAATTTATAGCTGGACTAAAGTTGCCTAAGAGACTGATGACCCACTTGTTAAAGTAGGAGAAATATACACAGGATATATTGAGTTACGGTATTGTGAATAGTTCGATGTGCTATATTATGTTAGAACTACTCTATTTGACCTCTTGTTCAGTGATGCATTGAAAATGTCAAGTATTGTACTTCCTTAGAGAGCAGATTCAATGCATTCAACCCCATGCTGGTTGTTACCCAAAGCAAGCATGATTAAATTATATGCATCTCTTGGTCTTAAAGGAAGGGAAAAATGGGGGGAGGAGACACATTTTTCCTGAATTAGCATCCTCTGATCTAATTTTGCAATTAACCTAATACAATTCAGTTTGTCATTTTTTTCAGGGTTGAAAAGAAATGTTTTATGTCTGTGTTTTTAATGTTGAACAGATCTGAAAAAGAATAAAGTCCTAGCAAATCAAGCAGTCTCTCTAAGTATAAATGTTTCACAGCATACAACTCATGTTTATTGAAAAAGTAACTTTGAGATTCTTCCCAAGTATTTTTAAACTATGTCTTATATATTTGTATCCTTCAACATACATATACACACTTGGTGATAGGTGTGTTCCTACACTCAGCTCCTAGTCATTGGGAGTCATTTAAGTTCTGGGTCTGGCTCTTTTCTGCATCTGCCACAGTGTTACACAGTCTTGTATTTAAACAGTAGAGTCTAAATAAATGGTGAAAGCATGGTAACTGTAAAAATAAAGAAATAACTTCAGTAGCTTTAATTCTACCATTCCATGTGACCACTTAAGAGTTTTTACTTACATTTAATTTTTTAAAAGTAAAATAGACTGTGAACATGAAAGGGGTAATGTGTTTTGAAGGATGGTGGTAAAATATATATGTACTTCAATTAATACAATAAATATTTTATTGAATTTGAATATATCTTTAAAGGTTAAATTTATTCTCTTAAATTATTTATTTTCTTTTTTTTTTTTTAAAGATTTTATTGGGGAATTCGGGGAGGGGAACAGTGTTGGGGAACCAGGGAAGAGGAACAGACAAGTTGCTGTCTTTTTGTTCTTCAGTCTAGTTGCGGAGGACGTTTCTTCAGTGGCCCATGTTGGTATCACCATTGCACTCTTCTCGGGTGAGGCAGGTCAGTCGCCGGCCTCTGGATGTCGCTCACCGCGGCTATTGGGAGCTCACGCTGGCTGCCGGCCACTCACTGTAGCCTATGGCAGCCCACTGCAGCAGGGGATGCAGCTAAACTTTCACCCGGCAATTCACAGCAGCCCACCTCCAGGAGGAGCTGTTGTTCACCATCTCAGCTGCAGAGGGCGCAGCGACACTGGCCCTCATGTGGGATCCGAACTGGGGTCCTGCTGCTCAGAGCCGGCATCCCAAGCCAGCTCTTAAACAACCGGCCTCTCGGCTGGCCCCTTAAATTATCTCATTTTGAAGAATGACTTACAATAATGATTATTAGTAATTGTTACAAGATTATTACTGAATATACTTTTGTCATAGAAATGTAGAGGATATTAAAAATTACCTTCTCTGGGTATCAGATATGCAAGGCATACTTTTGTTTAAATCAAAAGAGGAGAAGAATTTGAGGTGAAAAATGTAGAAGTGATATACTACCTAACCATTTTTATTACATCAGAAAATTTAGATTTCTTTAGTAATTTTTTAATTGTTACTTCTTTTCCCCATTTTTTTTTTCCATGAATAAAGCACCTCATTCAGATCTCATATAGTTGATGTCAAACAAAGAATAATAATACTAGGGCCGGCCGAGTGGCGCGGTGGTTAAGCGCTGGCTTGGAAAGCCAGGGGCCCCGGTTCAGTCCTACATATGAGGGCCAGTGACACTGCCCTCAAAAAAAAAAAAAAAAAAAAAAAAAGAATAATAATACTTATATAAAGCTCTAGTCTTTTATGGTAACCAGGGTTTAAAAAATACAACAAATATTGCTGTAGTGGGGTAGTACTTCTAAGAATATAATGACCCATCTTTCCATGACCTTGACTAAGACATTAACTCTCAAATTTTATTCTGGGGCTTAGTAAAATGAACCACACATTTCTCCACATCAAATGTGGGCTTGCCTCTCCTCCATTCCTTCCCTTTTTGTTTGGCTTTAGACTCCTTCATTTGTGGTCAACTTTTCTTTCTTCATTATTCCTGTTTCCTACCTCTTCTTTTGGTCTGTTGTTTACCTAATCATTCCTTCCCACCCTATACTTCATGGTGATATGGAATATTTGAGTTTTCAGAAACAAACGGGTAACCTTTGCATAAAATACAACTAATAGTAGAATAGCTCTCTGTTTGCTTTCATTGCAGCTATTCAATAGTGGTTATTCATTAACAAGTTCTCTTCCAGAGTGAAGTGCTTAGAAAGAACTGGTTCAGAATGTAGTCTTTGTTTCCAAGCCTTCCTTTTATCTTGGTGTGTTCCCTATGTCCTCATGCCTGAAGTAGTCACTCAGTTCTTGGATGTCAAACAGTCACAATTACCTTCACATACGACTGGAAAAGTCATCGCTCACAAACTCCTACCCAGTGTCTCTGTATCACTGGGTATGAAACATAGTTGATATGATTTCCCACCAATTTAGCACTGAAGTCAGAAATATAACGCATGGCTTAAAAGTTCCAGACTTGAAGTCACTCATTAAAGGATACAAGTCAAAGGACTAAATATATGTGCTATAATTTTGTGACTATATGGAGCCCTGAGGATTTATGCAAACAGGCAAAGCAAAACAAAACACATTATAAAAATGTGCTGGAAGAGAGGTTAACAAGCTGTTGTGGCAAATCTGGAGGCAATCATGATCAATTCAGCTACCAAACATTTTTCACTGAAGATTATTATGAAAAATATGTGTGTGACAGTAAGCCACAGTTTGAGACTTATAACAAGATTGTATAGATACAATGAATACACAAAATATTTTTAACTTCTGGATTTTTTTAAAATGTATCTTTTTTAAATTACCAAAATAATTTTTAAAAAATCAATAATACTTGGAAAGAAAACAATAAAATAAAGCAAAAATCATCCATACTCTCTGTTATGGGTTGACTTAATTTCCCCCAAATTCATATGTTGAAGTGCTAAGTAACAGTACCTCAGAATGTGACTTTGAAATAGATTTGTTGCAGATGTGTTTACTTAAGGTAAGATAAGGTCATTAGAGTGGGTCCTGATCCAATATGTCTGGTGTCCTTATGAAAAAGGAACTGTGGACACAGGGGCATGCATATAGGGGTCCATCAGGTGAAGAGGCACAGGACGAAATGGCTGCCTACAAGCCAGAGAGAGAGGGCTGGAATAGACTCTCCCCTCACAGCTCTCAGATGGAACCACCCCTGCTGACAACTTTTGTTCAGATCTCTAGCCTCCAGGACTCTGAGACAATAAATTTTTGTTGTTTAAATCACCTAGGTTATGGTACCCTGCTACAGCAGCCCTAGCAAACTAACGCATCTTCATTACCCAGAGAAAATCTCTATAAGCGTCTGTTATAAATTCTTCAATGTGTGACCCATTTCTTTGTTTTATTTTTTTCACATAAAAATAAATTGTGGACGATTTTTTAGGCTATGGCAGCAAGTGTTTGTGTCCTATCCTGAAATCTATTATTCCTTGCTCCTAGTGACAATACACCAGTTTTAGTGCTAAGCTAAATGACATTTCCCCAGGCTCCTTTGGGGCTAGATGTGCATGTCAGCCTAAGTTCTGGACAAAGGGATATTAGCAAAAATATCATGTAAGGAAATAAAGAACTGCAAAGTTTCTGATATTTTACACTTCACACAAGCAAACAAGTTAGCCTACCACTGTCTCTTAGAATCTGTGAGAAGATATGAGATTGACAGAAGAGATTAAGGACTTAATTTCTCACAGAAATAGCAGTGGTCAGAACAGCAGCGTTTCTCTTCCTAGTTTTCTGAGAGCCAACTGCAAGCCCTTCAAATGGGTTATATGAGAAGAAGGCCAGGCCACACCTACGCTTATGAAGCCTGAAATTCTTATAACAGTCAGTAAGCCTGCACACACTTTGCTTAGGAGGGAAACACTCTATAACTTCCAAGCCTGCTTACTATATTCTTAAAAGACAGACGAGCAGCCATGCCCTGTACCTGGCAGCTAAGTTTTAGAATGTCAGTACTGGCCTGTCTGCTCCCAGACTTCTTTTATGCATGAGAAAATTAAAATTCTATAGCTAAACCACTATTCTTTTAGAATTTTCTATTTCATGATCTAAACCTAGTCCTAATTGATATTTATTTAGTCAATAAAACTTATATTTAAAACATCATTTTTTGTGATGGTAAAGGAATTTACCATATAGTTATACTATCATTTACTTGTTTAATCCCTTTTTATTGTGCTCTGCTTATTCTGTTTTCAATTTTCTTTTACCCCAATACAAAGAAATTTGATGCACTTCATTTTTCCTGTATATTTTTGTTCATTAAATTTTTTTCCTCAAGCTTGCTCAATATTTTTCTTTCTTGTTGTAGGTTTTGTTTAGTATATTTATATTTCATGTAAATATGTGCATGTGCAGACAAAACAATAAAATCTTAAGTTTATAAAATAAAATCATCATTTCCATCTTTGCCTTTTCTGTTCTTCCTCCAAAACACCCACTTAAAATATAGTCTTAACAGGTAACAATATGAACGTCTGACAATTAAGTTCGTGAACTTGTTGCAATGATGTTGCCAATCTTTTTTAATATCAGAGGGATTATCTGTTATGAATTTGTATCCACTGGACAAACAGTTAACCAACTCTACTATTTGGAAGTGCTGAAATGGCTGCATGAAAAAGTTAGACGAAAACGACCTGAACTTTTCACCAACAATTCATGGCTTTTGCATCACGACAATGCACCAGCTCACACAACACTGTCTGTGAGGGAGTTTTTAGCCAGTAAACAAATAACTGTATTGGAACATTCTCCCTACTCACCTGATCTAGCCCCCAGTGACTTCTTTCTTTACCTGAAGATAAAGGAAATATTAAAAGGAAGACATTTTGATGACACTCAGGACATCAAGGGTAATAATACAACGACAGCTCTGATGGCCATTCCAGAAAAAGAATTCCAAAATGCTTTGAAGGGTGGACGAGGTGCTGGAATCGGTGCATAGCTTCCCAAGGGGAGTACTTCGAAGAAGACTATAGTGATATTCAGCAATGAGGTATGTATTACTTTTTCTAGGATGAGTTCGTGAACTTAATTGTCAGAACTTGTAGTTCAGCTTTTCTATTCAAAGTTCTGTAGATGAACTGTATAGTTCTAAATGGCATTTTTTTATTTATCACATCATAGTTCATCAAATTTAACCCATATCTGATGGAACCCTTCAATGAGTTTAAAGTAACTTTGTTTACATTCTTCTTCACTTTTCTCCCTTTTCCAAATTTGGTTACTTGCATGTATATTTGTATTATGTAAAAGTTTTCCTTTGATTACCAATTACTAGTGCTCATAAATTCAACTTCTTTTATTTACTCAATAGATTGCTTTTCAACTAATACCGGATATGTTTGATCAACAAATATTGGTAAGTCAGCCTATTTGAATAGAATCAATATTGACAGCTTCTCCTACTGAGGTTGAACTTCTAATTTTCTTTTTTGAGGGCAGTGTTACATAGTCCTTATATGTGGGACCGAACCGGGGCCGCTGGTGTCCCAAGCCAGCTCTTAACCAATGCGCCACTCGGCCGACCCTGAGGTTGAATAATAGAACTGTATTCACTAATTTAAGACTTCGTTGTTGTGTTTGAAAATGCAGAGAAAAAGAGGTCGTATCCTCTGAGTAGCTTCTATGTCACTCATTCAAAATGCTTTTAGCTCTTTAGTCAGGATCTTAGCATATTATCTTGATATATATATGCTGCACAGAAGGCATAGCAAATTTATTTTAAGGGTTAATAGTCAGAGGCATAACTCAAATTTAAAAATTTGTCTTGTGAAATGGTGAGTTGAGTTCTATTACTGTTTACAGTTTACCTGCACATACCTCTGCTTGTAACTAGCAGATGAATAATGTTGATGAAATACCAGCTCTGTGAGTGTGTGTGTGTGTCTTTCATGCCTGTATTAACAGCAGCACAACTGCATTTAGGTACCTAGAGACAATTATCTAGGAAACAGATGAAGGAAAGTAATAATTAAGTGTAACATTCGCTGATATGCTGGCATTAATATTGTAGAGAGGAGCAAATGAGGCCTGAGAACAAATGGCAATTTTCTTTTGTCTATGCACCAATAACATATTGTTGGAATTTACTCTCAAGAACTAAATACCAGGGGCCGGCCGAGTGGCTCAGTTGGTTAAGAGCTCGCTCAAGAGTGCGAGCTGAGCTCTGAGCAACAGCAGTTTGATGCCCAGCCCGAGCTGAGCAGCCACTGAGCTGCCAACAGGTAGCAGGATGGCTCAGCTAAAAAAAAAAAAAAAAAGAACTAAATACCATACCAAACACTTAATAAAGAGAGACTAACAATTGGATACTAGATCAGTTGTTCATCACAATTTTAACTAAATCCAATAGAATTAAGATCCTCTTATAAAGAAGATGTTACCTTGGTACAGTTCAGCTCTTTATTATTGATAATGAGTCAAAGCTGAATACGATGCTGAAATGAAGCCGTGAAATGTTTAGGGAGAATAATTTAGCAAAACAAACCAAAAAGAGAGCATCGGCAATGCCTAGGAAATTCAGGTGAAAGTATAGATTACGGACAACAGTTCAGAAACATCTGATAATTTACTTTGGAAAAAATGTAATTCTTGGAAGCTTCTGTGTGGTCAGAGTTTAGTCACAATAGAGGCAGGAATTGAAATCAAGAGACAGTGAGATAGACACTGACCACGGCATTGTACATCTGAAGCTGCCATTGAATAATATTAGATGTTGACTATAATTTAACACATATATAGTCATGGGATGTGGAATATAGTGTGGGGATGGAGTCAATGGAATTGTAATAGTTATGTATGATATCGGGGGTAGGGGAGACAGGAGAGGGGGGAGGGGGAATCACTTAGTAAGGGGTGAAAAGGATAACTATTGCATTGTTTTGTACATCTGTAAACTAATAATAATTAAAATAAAATAAAATGTATTGGGAAGACCAAAAAAAAAAAGAGAGACAGTGAGATAGATGTTGGTTGCTTTTTGGTTGATTAGCTTTGAAAATGGTCTTCCAATGGTCAGGCAGTCTGACACTTTGTGAAACCTGGCAAAGTCTTCTGAAATTGAAATGGCCAGATCTGAGTTTTCATACGCCCTTGGCAGCAGAGAAAGATACAGGCATGTGACTCAGCCTGAGCTTGGGATCAGAAGTGCCTTCCCTAGATGGCACTTCTGAGAGTTTACAAATCCTCTGGAACATTGTGGTGGCAGTAAAAATAGCTAGTGTCCAGGGACCTCAGAGGCAGATGTGCTAAATTCCAAGAACTCAGCAGGGCCTATCCAGAAAACCTGGAGGAGGTTTTCTAACCAGACTGAACGCATGATGTGATGGAGGCTGTGCTCTTGACTATCTGGTCTTTCTTTCATCATCCTGCTATTCTTTTCTCTGCCCAGCTCAGTAGCCTTCCTGCTGGTTCTGGAAGGTACCACAAATCATTTCAATCATTCATTTTTCTGTTAAACTAAGTAAAGGTGGTTTCACTGTTTGAAATTGATAACCCTTGCTTTCTCGAATACATTAACAAGACTCATGATGATTCTAATCCTCATTTATAATCATGATGAATGATTTATATAGTCTAAATTAGTCTAATCTTTTAATATACAAATCAGGAGTTTTAAAGCACATTGAAATATCCAGAGCATTAGTGTATTAATACATCAGATATTAAGAGACAAGAAAGTGAACTTACTCTAAATAATTTGCAGAATTTTATATTTCCAAATTCTTCAGAATAATAACTTAAGAAATTGCTGAGGGCCGGCAGAGTGGCGCAGTGGTTAAGTGCTGGCTTAGGAAGCCAGCGGCCCCGGTTCGGGTCCCACATGTGAGGGCCAGTGACACTGCCCTCAAAAAAAAAAAAAAGAAAGAAAGAAAAAAGAAATTGCTGAAATTAAAAATTCTTTAATTTGGGAAAGGAAAACAAATCCTTTTATTTTTTTTTTCATTTTTATTCTCAGAACATATAAATATGCATATCAAGAATATACTAACAGTATAACCTTAATGTAAATGAACATTATGTGTATGCCATTGAGAATACATGAGACAAACTACAGGAGAGAATAGGTTGAAGTATCATCAGTCTTTTTTCTAACCCAATACAAATGAGCAACCTGACCATTCTTTTTAATAATGACTGACTGAAGTTAAAACCTTTTTGCTGAGGTCTGGTTTTTTTTTGTTGTTTTTTTTTAGCTGAGCCATCCTGCCACCTGTTGGCAGCTCAACTGCAACTCAGCTCAGGCTGGCCTTGAACAGCTGTTGCTCAGAGCTCAGCTCGCACTCTTGAGCGAGCTCTTAACCAACTGAGCCACTCGGCCGGCCCTATGAGGTCTGTTTGATATAGTTGTTTCGGTATGATTAATCTGAATCTGTTACAATGTAGAATCATTGATTTTTTTTTCCTCACCCCAATAAACTTTAATTAAAAAAAAAAAATGCTCATTTTGACCTTCACTGAATTCACTCATGGGTTCTGATTCAAAGGCCTCCCTCCTCGGCTTAACAACAAACAAAAAAAACCACAATCAGGGCCTGCCGAGTGGCGTGATGGTTAAGCACTGGCTTGGGAAACCAGCGGCCCTGGTTCGGGTCCCACATATGAGGGCCAGTGACACTGCCCTCAAAAAAAAAAAAAAACAAGACAAAAACAACCACAATCAAGTGCCAACATCTAACCCAGCATTGGAGGCCGGTGCCATCTGGGCCCACCCACTTCACCGTCTCCTCTCCAAGTGCACCCCCAGGGGCACACTGCACTGCAGCAAACTTGACTAGGGACTATCCCGGATGTCCCTCTGGGCCCCAGCATGTGGGGATATAAAGGCACTGTACACTGCCTCCAGCTGCGGGGTTATGTCCTCAGTGCATCTGATTCCCAGTGGAGACTGTGGGATCTCAAAGGCTCACCACACTGCCCCATCACTCTGCCCTTGCAGAGCAGGCACTCTGACACTACGAGTCAGGCCACAGTCATGTCTTATAAGTTACAGAATGAACGGGCCGGATGGGTGGCTCAGTTGGTTAAGAGCTCGCTCAAGAGTGTGAGCTCTGAGCAACAGAAAAAGGTACTGAATGAGCTACTTTGTCCTATTAAACTGGAGCATCTTGAAATGCCAAGGTCAGGTCAGTTGTGTCCACACTGGGCTCATGAATGCTTTTGGGCCCACCACCTTGCACCTCCCACCTGTGAGCAGCGCTCATACCCACCCAGATCACAGAAGAGCAGACCTGAGGTCATTGCATCGTGCCCATCCCCCAATCTTGTATCATCACTCAGCATGTCCTGTGGGATCTGTGCCCATGACCCCATCTGTTCCCATGGTTCAGACCTCCATCACTGGTCCCAGCATGGTCAGTCCTCACTGACGTCCGATTCCATCTTCCTGCACTCACTTGTGTTGTGGGATTGTAAGTGTAGCTACAGAAAGTCACTCCTGTGCTCCCCACACTAGAAGGGTCCCCCCGATCTGCCCAAGCACATATTCCCGCTACTCCCCCCCCACCTGCGCCCTCAGCTCCTGCACACACACCCCTGTGCGGACACATCCTACATCTCAGCGTGCCCCCCCTCCCCCGCCCCACCTGACTTATCTTTACAACACATTAAGCCATTACAAAGCAAAACATAAAACAGGCATTTATTTTTTTCAAGAAATGGGTCAATTGACCCTTCAAAAGTGTTGTTTCCGTATCCTGAACTGAGGACATTCCGTCCAGGGCCACAGGTCCAGGAAAGGTCCAAACAGGAAGGGCAGCAGGGGAAGGGAAGGGGCAAGGGAGCCGATGTGGGCACTACTGCACCCCTCCTGAGGCAGTTTTAGATGGGCTCCTTTTTTCCCGGGATGACGTCGAGCCCTTCTTGGAGCTGCTGAGGCTGGTTCGTCCCTTCTCTCTGGGTGACCCGGGGTGGTGTCTCCGAGTGGTTCCCAGGGATCTATGGACTGTCTTGTCTCCCGGCTTCCGACCTGAATGGGAAGACCTCCTAGTGGGGGCGTCCTCCTTCTTCCGCTTCTTCAGGGCTTCAGCCTGGGGCAGGGAGGCTCTCCGCCCTCCGCCCACCTCACCAGTGTTGTCTTGGCTGGGCGACGCTGAAACCGAGGGTTCCTCTCCTGAGTCTTCTGAGGTGTCTGTACCGCGTGTCTTCACACTTCCGCGACCCCAAGGTATCACTGACGCAGGTGCCGCCCCCTGGTCCAGCTTCGCAGGTGCTGAGATCACAACAGGATAAGTGTCCACAAACATGGAGAATGTATCAGGAGCAGGTGGTTGGACCCCTTCCGAAGCGACACGAGCAGGAGAGGTGGCCTCCAACACCTCAACGTCCTCGGGAATGCTGCGGATGCTCACTTGGTCCTGCTGCCAGTCTTCATGGACGTCCATGGATTCTGGGCTCCTCTTGTCCTCCTCTAGCTCGAACACAGGTAAGTCCATTATGAGGTCAGCGGCTGGCTCGGCCTGCATGCCACTGTAGGCCTCCACCGGCGGTGTCAGCAGGTACATCAGGTCCTCCCACTCGGCAAACAGCTCCTCTTCTCTATCGGCAGGTGGGCACAGTTGGAGATAAAAAGAGCGGCCAGTCGCAAGTTTCAGACGAATCTGCTTTTTCTCGTAATTGAAGATGGATAACTTCACAAACTTGAGCGGAAGTAGTCTAGTCAACTCCAGCTTGGTCGACTTGAGACGCCTCCCGTTGGTGTCTGCTGGTCGTGCCAGCAGCATAGTGTCCGGTATCGAGAGACTGGGGCTGCTGAATGCAATCCCCACGGTCACCATCTGCACACTGTTGTGCATACTGATCAAATACCCCTTTCTATTGATTTGGATAAAATCGCTCTCAAACACAGGTGAGTGCTTGAACATAGCGAATTCTCCTTTGCGCAGCTGCCTCTGCAGCTTCCCAGAGGAGTTCTTGAACATGTGCAACATGGAACTGCTCTGAACGCTGAGATTCGCCAGCGTCCTGTTGCTGCCCATGATTGCCTCCATGTCCTCTCCTAAACTCCACCTGGGCCCGTCCGCCGTCGGCTTTTAAGCTCTTGCTGCCCATTGTGACTCGCCACCATCACAAAACGGAGTCCACAGCATCACAGCCGGCCCCGGCAGGAAGGGAGGGCCACCTCCGGAAATCAGCGTTTTCTGTCAGGGCAGAGTCCCCTAATTTATTTATTTTTTAATTACCCAATAACATACGAACACACAGTCTGGGCATGAGTTTATTCCTTCACTTTAAGACCTTAGTTCAGCCCCCAACCCCTTTTCCCTGGCTTCTAACACAGATAACCTTCATGAACCTTAACATATCTGTGATTCTAAGAAATGGCAATCACTGCTTAGGGTCACAGAGAGTGTATGATTAAGGTATTGAGGAAATAATATTCCACGCATCACTTAGTATTTTAAAAGCTTCAAATTTATATATATTTTAATGTTTAGTGAAAATGGCCATGTCAAAATTGCAGGACGGTGTATATCCTGGCTCATGATTGTGGTATCTGGAGAACGGGAGGCAATAAACCTACTGGAGCACATCTGCATTTTAGGAGATGTGTTTGTAAATCGTTTTCTCCATATCACTGTGACTAAAGCATTCTGAAAACCAGTAACAACATGGACAATGGAAAGGGAGCCCGCCCTGAATGTGTGTACATGAATCCATGTGTTTGCTGTCTGTCGATGTCTGAAATGTCTACATGCAACAAGGCTGATCTGAATGGGAGTGCTTACATGAAGCACATGCAAAACTTTGCCCTTATACGATGGACTAAGTTGTGTCCCCCACAACTCATGTTGGAGCCTTAACCCCTAATGAGGGATTTGGAGACAGGGCTTTGGAACACAATTAGGGTTGGATGAGGTCATAACAAAAGGGCCCTGATGATGGAATTAGTGCTCTTCTAAGAAGAGACACCAGAGAGCTTGCTGGCTTTCCCACCACCACTGGAAAACACAGCAAGAAGGTGGCCATCTGCAAATCAAGAATAGAGCCCTGAAACAAACTGACCATGCTGGTACCCTGATCTTGGACTTCCAGCCTCCCGAATTGTGAGAAGGTCCTGTTTTCAGGAAGCTTAGAACTTGGAGAAAAGGTCTGTGTACATGTGAGCAGCTAGAGAGCAACTGTGAAGTTATATAAACAAATATGCAAGGATATATAAACACAAATGCTAAATGCAAAGTGATGGAAGAAAACAGCAGGGCTGGGGTCAGTCCAGCTTCCTGGAAGAAATTTGGCCAAATAGCTGTACAACTCTGGAGGGACAGTTTAACCTTTCTGGAGCTCACTGGCCACATCTGTTAATGTGGAGGTTGGTTTACGTGACTTTCAGACTGTTCCTGGTTCTCATGGTCTGTGAAATCATGATTCTCAGCTTCACTCCAATCCAGTACACCTTTCTTGAAAGGTGAGCACTAATTAGACATTTGTTCAACAGATTTTACAAAACAGGTCTCAGAGATTTTAGGAAATGGGCTTGTAACTGTATATTTATTGGCTGGCCAGACTGACTAAATGAGTCAGCTAATTTGGAGTCTTCATATTTACACAATGTTAATATAAACTGTCACTTATTAAGTAACTGTCATATATCACATATTTTGTCACTGACCTTTACTATAGCTACTAAGACTAGGTGCCACTATATTCAGTTTATAGATGAAGAAACTTAGCTCATAGAATTTAATGTAACTAGAGGTACAGAAAGGGGATTTAGGGACAAACCTGACAGGGGTTCCAGTACATGTTATCTTTCCATGTGTAATAACAGAGCTCTCTAACATTTAGTGAAAGTTTATTAGGGCCCAGTTCTAAGAGTATTGCAGGTATTAATTCATTGAATTCCCCAACAATCCCATGAGATAGGTGCACTTTTTATCCCTGTGTAATAGATGAGGAATATGAGTAAATTGCAGGCAATTACAAGGCTAGCAAGAGGCAGAGCTGGGGTACACTGTGCCATGAATTCTCCCCCATATAATGTTGTGTGAATGCCAGCTAGATGTGTATGATCATCTTTAATAGTATTAGATGAGGAAAATAACCCAGTTTATCACATCTCAGTCATTTCTTAACTATTGGGTGAAATGAATAAAATGGTGCACGGTAAAGGGTCTGACCAAATATTAGGTAAATTGTTTGATCCACTGTGAGTCAGAACAATTACTTGTGGAGAAAGCTTAGTAGAGTTTCTTATCAGGCTAATACTACTACTAATAAACATACACATAGGTGAAGTTTCATTTGCAGTTACTACATAGTTCCAGATTGTAGCTGAAGTTGAATTTGAACTGTAATTACAGGGATTTAGTAATTACAGGGATTTAGTAGTAACAGAGATTTGTTTCAAATAAATTACATTTTATGTAGATATTATTGTCCCATATGATATCAGTCAAAGAAAATTCTTTGTCTCATTTTGTTACATGAAAGAGCCAAGGAGAGACTTGGAATGTTTGTAGATAAGAATGAAATAAAAGTGGACAATTTTTTATCCTCTATGATTTTTATTAAAAACACTACTGTACTTTTACTGTAATGTCATCTCATCATGGCTAAAGTATTTAAGAGTCTGGGTCTAGGTATTTTTTTAATTTTCAAGTTACTAAGAAATTCCTGAAGAGATTTTCATTTGAGTCTTGCAATTCAAGTAAAGGAATATATGATTGAAATCATATAAAATAGAGAGGGCAGAGAAGGAAGAGAATGAAGAGGGCAAAGATTATCAGTACTCATGTAGAATTGGTATTTTAGCCAGAAAATCATGCCAATTATTGAATGCTTAGAAAAAAGGTTCTAGATCAGAATTTGGGAAACCTTTTTCTGTAAAGAGTAAAATACTAAATATTTTAGGCTTTATGAGCCATGCAGTGAGAAAAGAGTCATAAACAACATGTAAACAAATGGATATGGCTTTGTTCCAATAAAACTTTATTTACAGAAACAGGAGGATTGCCAATTTGGCCCTCAGGCTCTACTCTAAATCATAATGCTAAGATTACATCATAATGCTTTTTTTTTTTAAGATTTTATTGGGGAATTGGGGGAGGGGAATTGCTTTGGGGAATCGGGGAAGGGGAACAGACAAGTTGCTGTCCTTTTGTTCTTCAGTCTAGTTGTGGAGGACATTGCTTCACTGGCCCATGTTGGTATCATCATTGAGCTCTTCTTGGGAGAGGCAGATCAGTCGCCGGCCTCTGGATGGTCGCTCACCGCAGCTATTGGCAGCTCAGGCTGGCTGCCGGCCACTCACTGTAGCATATGGCAGCCCGCTGCAGCAGGGGCTGCAGCTATGCCATCCAGGGGACTCACAGCAGCCGGGCTCCAGGTGGAGCTGTTGTTCACCATCTTAGCTGTAGAGGGCAGTGTCACTGGCCCTCCTATGTGGGATCCGAACCAAGGCTGCTGGCGTCCCAAGCCAGTGTTTAATCAAAGTGCCACTCAGTCAGCCCCATCATAGTGTTTTTGGTAGAACTTTCATTTTGAAGAAAATGGTCTATATCTGTGCTGTCCATTATGGTAGCCACTAATCACAAGTGGCTGTTGAGCACTTGAGATGTGGATATAGAGTGAAGATAATTAAATTTAAATTATTTTACATTTAATAGTCATGTAATTAGTGGCTACATCTCGGACTGCACAGAACATTTCTTTTTGTAATCTGAGAGTAAAACTTCAGAATTTCATTTCATTGTTAATAAACAAAAGAAGAACATTTAATATTTTGAACCTTTTCAAAGTGAAAAATTTGAAAAGGTGGAAAAACTTTCCACTCAGGTAAGAAAAACTAAAAAGACTACTTAACCTCACTTTATAGTATATAATATGCATATACATAAATATAAATATACAACATGTAACTATATTTACACATACTAAATAAAGGCTCCCTCACCTCAAGAGAAATTGTGAGAAAGGATGCAGATGTGAGGAAAATAGTGAATGAAATAAAATATATTTGATTGCGATCTTTCTATATATTTTCTTCTGATTAATGCATGAACGAATGAATTTGACATCATTCTGCATAGGTGTTTTGAAAATGTATATGGTCATTACATTGTGAAGCATTTTTCTAAAAAGAGGAGAGTGTTATTGGGTGAAAAGTATCTGAGCTTTGTGATCAAAAATCTTGAGTTTAAGACTCAGTTTCATCATTTACTAATTCAATGACATTTTCAAAATATATTTAATTTCTTAAAGTCATAGTTTCACAGTTTCCTTGGTAGTAAAACTGGTGTCAAAATATCAGCTACTAGGGCCGGCCGAGTGGCGCGGTGTTTAAGCGCTGGCTTGGGAAGCCAGCGGCCCCGGTTCGGGTCCCACTTATGAGGGCCAGTGACACTGCCCTCAAAAAAAAAAAAAAAAAATCAACTACTATAACAAGTAGAATTTGTGGGATTTAAATAATATGTACCCAATACATATACCACAAATTGGAACATAAGTATTTGCTTTTATTATTCTTTGTAAAAGAAAGGATAAATACGTATTTCACATACACCGCCTGAAAATATCTGAAATTAGTCATGCTAACCTCTCCTAACAGTGACCGAATTCCACCAATTAGCAATCTCATCATTTGTTTCTGAAGAGAAAGTTATTATATCAAATAAATTCAGGGTAAAATGTTTCTTTAGTCCTAGAATTTTTGAAATCTCTTGTACATTCCCTTCGGCAGGGGATGGATGGAAAGGGGGAGGAGAAACTTCCTTAAGAAATAGCAGAAAATAAGCTGCAGCCCAAATAGGTTGGTTACGGAATGGGTAAAAAATAGTTAATTCTGCTTTACATTTACAGAGCAGGCCCATTGTCACTTGGGAGAGAGGGCAATGTTGCTGTGAGTCAGAGGTTTTTGTCCCATTCATGACCTCACTGCCCTCCTGACCTAATCAGCTCCCCAAGTCCCCACCTCCTAATAACATCACCTAGGGTATTAGGTTTTCAACATATGGGGGGCGGGGCACACACATTCGGGCCACAGCGTTGTTCAAATAAGTACTTTTATTCCTGGTTAATTTAGTCTAAGGGATCTGTCCATCAGGTTATTTCTTATTTTTATCTGAATACTGGGACTATAATGTCTTGTTAATTAGAAGTTATTGAATCCCACTGCAATCTAGGAATGCAACTATCCTGTAGAAATCTTACAAAGGTATTATTTTTTCTATAGACACTAATGGTTATAATCAGTGGGTACACTATCTGAAATATACATATGCATCCTTTGTCTTTTATTGCCTGCAGGAAAGGATTGTGTAATGGCCCAGTTTACTACCTATACAGTGTATCAAAGCTCTTTCCTTACAAAGAACTAAAACCCACACAGAACAATAAGAGAAAGGTTTCAAAAGATACCAACTTGAATCAAACTACAGAAAGTACTGCCATGTCTTATATAAAAAGTACAGGAAACAATAACAGGTTTCCTCTTTCTCTCTTTTGGGCAGATTTTCCATTTCTGATGCTCTCAGCCTGTTAATGCTCCTCACTTGTATACTGAATAGTATAGTCTCCTTCTGATTCCTAGTTTCTCATCCCCATAGTTCATCTTGCCCCCAGTGTTCCTTTGCTAGAGCACAAGACTAACAGCGTTCATGACCACTCATGTCACAGTCCACCACGAATTTACTTAAAATTCTTCAGAAAGAAACAAATTATCTCTTTCACTTCTAGTTGGAGGAGTGTCCTAGAGTCAGGTGCTCACCCCCAGTGCAAACAGCCAGGGTCAGGAAACAGTGTATGTAGTATAAGTCCAATCACACACTCACTCCCTTAGTAAAGGGTGATCTGGACAGGCGTGGAAAAAAAACAAACATACATATACAAGGGGCATGGAATTCTTATTCATCAGTAGCTGAATAATTCCTGGAAGGTGAATGAATAACCACACATACAGGCTTGTATGAATGAATCTGGAGTGCGAGGGACTTACATCCAATTAAAATACAATTCTAGAGGTACAGTTTCTGTGATAGATTCTGAAAAGAACAATGATGAAAATTCAATCCAAAAATCAGAGTCTTATAAATGTATCTTGCTTATCTACAAGAATGATACAAAATGACTGACCAAAATCATATCAATGCCATACAATTCTAAGACATGTAGACATTTTTATTTAAGGCATCTTTTGTGACATAAAATATTTTATTTGGTAGATAAATAGCCTAATATAAATCTAGCTAGAATAAATATAACTCTGTGCATAACAAATAGTTATTTCTTAAAGTAATTTTCCAAGCCTACAAATTAAATATGGAAATAGCTGTAATATTGATCAATTTTTCATGAATCACTACATATAAAGACATAGATTTCTTCTATTCAATAGATATATCACAGACTTATAATTAAGCACTGAGCTCATTATATATATATATTATATATATAAAATGAGCTCAGTGCATATATATATATATATAATGAGCTCAGTGCTTAATTAATTATATATATATATATATATATATATATATATATATTCCTTTTTTAACCACAAAAATTAAAATGCAGTTCAGCTGTTGGGTCTAAACTGATTGCATGTGAATTTTGGAAGCACTGATTGTGGAGGGAACAGTTTATGAGGTAATTCTAAGTGTCTCATAATAAAGGAATTCTGACAGCTGGTACATACATGTCCTTCCCAAATAATGTCTCATAAAGCAAAATGCATACAAATTGAAATGTTATTAATTATATACTCAAAGGTTACTACTAACACATTGTGAAATATTTCACATTTTCTATACATGTGAAATGTGTATAGCTTCACTTCATTCATGAAACTAACCTTGTTTCAGAAAATACCACATGGAACTGTTTAAACAGAGATGAAATGATCACTGACAAATAGAAAGTACACATAGTTTAATAGGATATAAAAAAAAGGAAACAGTAATCTACTTTCCATTTTTTATTATACTTGGAGATCTGAAGAGTTTTGTTTAAATAAAGAATATTTATAATACAATGAAGAATTAACTTCTATATCAATTTCACTCATTAATCTTTTCCAAAAATATATGTTGACACTATACTAAGCTCAAAATATTATGTTAATGATATGTGAAAGCTCTGAGCATGTGTTGAAAGGAGTTGGAAATACAAAATCTATATTTGGTATACATAGTAGGTTACTTCTGTTTGCTACACTAGGTTAGGAATTAACATCACCTGCTATTTCAGATTCTGTTGTCATTAAGAGAAAGTCATCCGAATATTAGCTTAATTATTGATATTTCTAAAACTGTCTATGAACTTTCAAATTTCAAAAATGTAATGAGAACTGATTTTTAAAAACAAGATATACAAGTTAAATTTATCAGGTGAAAAAGAGAGATAAGGGAGGGAGGGAAGAAGGAAGGAAGAGGAAAGAAAGAGTAAAATTAAATGAAGTGTATATTCACATTCTTCCACTTAGTCTCTCAACAAGGGAGAAATTTACTTCCCCTTAACTCCTTTTGCTCAATTAAAATTCCCCACTTTCTTCAAAATATATAGTTCATCTAACACCTACCTCAAAATCCTGACTATTCAAGTCCATACTGATCTTTCTTTTTTTCAGAATTCCAAGGTCACTTGTGTTGGGGAAAATTTCGTATATATATGAAATTTTATGTATATACCGGAGGTGCCAAAAAAAGTATACACATTTTAAGAGACGTTAACACCTTGGTCAATGTTGCTCAAGCAGTAATTCGTCGTAATCAGAAGTGTCTGGACGCTGACGGTAACCACTTGGAGCACCTCTTGTAACTGAAGAAGTCAAACGTGACTTGTATTCATCTTTTGTTATTGGTATATATTAACACAGTTTTTTCCTTTCTTGAAATGTGTATACATTTTTGGCACCCTCTGTATATATTTTTAAAAACTGTCAGTGTAATCTTGTCTCTTTCACTAAAATTTTCTCAATAATATTAAGTTGTCGTTTGGGGTTATATGTATTTCTTGCATAGATAACTGGTGCCTGCTTTACTCACCTGAGAGACTTAACTGCCTAATGTCCCCAAGTGGGGCTGTATTATGATGAAATAAAAGAGCAAACTGTGTAAGTAAGTAAGTAGTTTTTAAAGTTTTTTGTTTAATGTCAACTCTCAGCAGTAACTCTTTATCATAATCCAGTATACACAGACATTTGTACCTAAATATATAACTGAAATTTAAAAATTACCCTAATACAAAAAAGTACAATGTGATATTCTTCGCAGAATTCGAGGTGAATCGTGATATGTGATTATGCTACCACTGGATTATCTGTTATCCTGTCCTAGACTGCTGAATTTCACGCTGCCAAGGAGAGGCAAGAGTATGGCAATTAAACACCTGGAGTCTAAAGCCAGATTGCCTGAATTCAAATTTGGACTCTGTCACTGGTTGTGTGGCTTTGGGCCTATTACCTAACCTCCCTGTTCTCATTTCCAACTACAAAACGGAGATAATGACAGAATATATGTAATGAAGTTGTGGTGACAATTAAATGAATTTATTATGTATAGCACTTACGGGTGTGGCACACAGTAAGCTCCATGAAAGTGTTAGCTACCATTATTGTGGATACCTCTTTCCATATTAAGAAATGAAATTAGTACGTGGAGCAGAGCTGCTGCAGAAAATGAACTCAATGCTATGTGGGTATTTCAAGTTTGCTGACTAAAAACCATTGCTGGCATTTCTGTGGCAACTAAACTCACAGAACATATTGATATTAAAACAATAAGAAAAAGATGTTGAATTCATGAATTAGTTTGAAAGGCAAAAACAAAGGGAATGTTGGAGAAAAGTGACTAGCTTAAATTTCCATAGACACTAAGTAATGAAATATCCCATCTTGTTCCTGCTCAAAATTGATTATCTACCATGTATTGTCCAGAATCATTAAAGATCTTTTAAAATCTGGTTCTAAAACTTTTTGACACATAAAGTCCTCTCTTCAGTGGGAGTCACCTACTTTAAGTAGATTCTAGGACCACTGATCTTTAAACTCTACTCTTTTCAGGGTACACACAAAAATGTCCTTCCAAAGACTTTCTTCCTGATCCCAATGACAAAAGTGACTGGTCCATCCTTGTTTAGATCCTGCCTTGTTCAATAAAGGATTTAAAGCAGCTTTTCAAGTAAACTAAAAATTAGAAACTTTACATTTCTTTATATTTTAACGTTAGACATAATTTGAGCCATAAAACCCTGAGGCCAAGTGTTATCTCTTAACAAGCCCCTGAGTAGGTAGACTAATAAAAACAGCCTGTAAGGTTTTCTTAGGCAAGACTATTGTTGATGGGAATGCCTCTTGCAAGAACTGGACAATGTTATGAAATGAATGTGTCTCCCCAACATTTGTATACTGAAGTCCTACCCCGCTCCTTGTGAAGGGATTAGGTGGGGCCACTGGGGCATAATTAGGATTAGATGAGGCCATGAAGATTGAACCCTCATGAATGGGATTATAAGAGTCACCAGAGCTTTCTTCCCCTCTCTACTCTCTGCCCTGTGAGAATACAATGAGAAGTTGGCAGTCTATAACCCTGAGGAGACTCTCGCAGAACCCAACCACAATGGCACCTGGTCTGGGACTTCCCATCTTCCAGAACTGTGAGAAATAAATTTCCATTGTTTATAAGCCACCAAGTCTATGGTATTTTGTAGCAGCCTGAATTGACTAAAACAGGGAAGATCTAGCAAAATTACGTTATCTACCCTTTGACCCAGCAATTCCTGCTTCAAGTCTATGCCTCAAACACAAAATGCCAAATGCACAAGGTTATTCATTGCAACATTGTCAATAAAAGTCTGAAAACAGCCTAAATGTTCATCAGCAATAGACTTAGAGGTTCTATAGTATACAGTAAGGTACTATGTAACTGCAAAAATGAATAAGAATTATGTCCATTTATTGATATGGAATAATCTCCTGAATATATTAAGTGAAAAAAAGTTGAAAAAGTATTTTTACAGTATGCTATCTGATTGTAAGGAAACGGGGAAGGGGGCATACTCATATTTTCAAAATGCAACAATGGAACCAACATGTAACAAATATGACTACCTATATGGGAATAAAAACAGAGTAAAGGGATGGAAATGCACACAAAACTTCTGTGAATGAATCTTCCCATATAGTTTCAATGTTCGGGTCAATATTTTATTTTTTTCATTTATATAATTTAAAAATAAAAGTATATCCCTAGAAATTAAAGCATAAATTGAATTAACCGAAGTATTTCAGTAAGTGTTCAATTATGCTTTAACCAAATAAAAATATTACTTCATTGACTCTAAAACCAGTATTTTGTTTATCCTTGTGAGATATATTCTAAGGCCGAAAAAGAAAAACAAAGGAATCTTAACTGCATTCATTGTCCTTATTTATATTGTTATTTTGAGACTATTAGAAATATGTTGTAAGATAAATCAAATAGGTAATGATGTTAATGTTGATAGAAACCAAGATTTTCAGACTAAGGAAAAAACATTAAAATCCAAGAATTTGAGTAAAAGCCCTTCTTCGTTTTTAGGTTGTCGAAACACAAGAGACACTGCCAGATCCTTGCAGGGACAGGGTATCTGAATGCACTTGGCCCTGTAGTTTACACCTTGTTAAACATGGCGCTTGAAGCACAATCCCCTTTATAGCTTCCTTTAGGGCTGCTGGTTACCTGCTGCTAGCCATAAAGTTAAGAGAATCCTCTGGAATGTTGCCTTGTCTTCCTCAGGTAAACGTTTCTTCCAAGGCTGGTTAAAGAATCTAAAGAGATAGAAAGCTGGGACTGCATTGAACTTCCAACAGAACCCTTCTGTGCCTGCTTTGCTAACGGATATTCCTTCAGTAAATACCTGAGTCTGTGACTATCCCACATCCCGCTCAAGATGTGTGCCCCATTACCAAGATGAACCTAAGAGGTGAGCATAACAAAGTTAGCCTGGGTCAGTTCAAAACAATTGACACAGAAAAGTCATGTTTTTCAAATTTATTCTAAACATTTCACATTAAATGAAATTGAACCATAGTTATTACAGAGCATTACCACAATACTGCACACAAAGAACTTCAAAAATAAAAACAAAAGAATACAACCTTCAACAAGTTAAATGCCACTTAACTATGTAAACATAAATAAAATGAAATCCTGACGCTAAAGATACATATTCAGAGGTAAAATACTTATACAAAAACATTGAAACATTAACATAATCCACAACTATATCACATTCTTTGCAAGAGAGTACATATATTATTAGTACTCTACATCTACAAAATTTCAGAATCCTGTTAAAATCGAAACAATCTCTGGTTTATGAAACAGCACAATTCATAAGGCAAAAATATAGGCATTATCATCCAGTTCTTTATTTCACTTTATTTTAAGGCAAACTTGGAACTTTTTGCTTGGTATTTTAAAATGGGACTTACACGTGATAACTTGACAAAATTAACAATAAATTATCTCTAGTTAAATATGTGTAATATAAAAGACATATGGATAACAATTTTTCTCTCTGCAGAGATGTAAACTGGATTTTTGTTTGACTCCATATTCATACCAGTAAGAAAACTTGTAAACCTATAGTACTTAAAACTTACTGTATCCCTCACTCTTCTCAAATATGTTTCAACACTGACTCAATATATTGTGAGTGAAAATCCAATATATATCCAGCCATTGAATAACTGTATCTAATTAAATCATGTCTAATTTAAAGTGCGGTTTTACAAAGAAAAAAAGGTTAAAAGCTAGAACTGGATGTTAAATGACATGTGACATCTTAGAATTTCTTCACTTTCAGACTACAGAGGTTATAGAGGTTCTCAAAAGTTTATTGAACTTTAAGCAGTATATTTATTGTAGAATCTGATTTTCCTGAAAATGAGCACTTAGGTGACAATACCAGAAATCCAACACCAAAAGTGAAAACAGCATTATATGTACATATATTTCCTTCAATGTCCACCAGAGCCTTGATAATATAGTTAAGTACTTTTTTTTAAGTTTCTATTTTTTAAGTTTCTATAACTTTGTTTTTCTACTAGAAAATATATTATCCAATTCCAGGAAATTGGGAATTCTATAAACATTAGGTTTTCTATTATTCCTTTTCATGTCAATAAAACACTAGACACTAAAAGACACAAATATTTATGCATAAACTGGGTCTCTAATTACTTCTTACAATGTTGGAGATAAGGAATTAGATTCATACTTTATCATAATAGTTACTTGGGTACAGATCTCAAGATCTTCACTATATTTTATTCTTTGAGTAAAAATACTTCATCTTATTTAGATTTCCAGCCCCAATAGCATCTAGCACAGTATCTCATACCTATAGTAAACCCGCCATATTTGTCAAGCTATCAAAATAATTTCTCAAAACCTAATGAATGCCATTTTCCTATCACTTGATGCCACTTCCTATAATTTAATATTCATTCATATCTAAAACAGTATTAGCATTAACATATGGAACTTACATAAATATCCTTTGGGCTACATTAAAAATCACTTAAATTCTATTACTATATTCAATAAATATTAAACAGCCAAACATACCTAACAGATTGAGTCTTCATAAAATCACTATAGAAGGCGATTATCTTCCAATTAATTAGACAATTACTATTCCCCACTGTCACTTTTTTCAAAAATATTTCTGGGCAATCTTAAATAGCTGACTCCTCCTTACCTGATATAAAATTATTTCTAATGTCTTTAACCCTGGGAATTTATAACCAAATATCTTTAGCCTTTTTAATAAGAAACATGTGGCTTTAAATTCACAATTTGTCAGCATAGTATTCATGATGAAACTTGTCACAAATCTGTACAAAAAGGTCCTATTGTAAAGTTATCAGTTTTCAGGTCACATTAATAATACTTCTTGTTATGAACAGTACAGTAGGGTTAGCAAACCTGAAATAAATATTTCTAAATTTGGTTTTTCTCTTCCTTTCACAGGTTTTTGTAATTTGTTCTCTGGTATATGGCTCCTTCTATTGCCCCAAATGTTTTATATTTATTCTTCTTCAACACAAAATTCAGATTTTTCCAAAACAATGATAGATATATGTCTTTGATCTAATTTAGCAAATGATATTTTATACTAATTTGATAGTGGGGATGATACATTGAATAAAACATTGTTAAAATAAAATGTATAGTTTACAACTAAAATAATTTTCTAGTCTTTCAAACTCCCTTCTGAGGAGAAAGGATTAAAATGAGTAATAAGATGTATTTAACAATTTCAATGATATAAGCAGAAGGAAAATTGAGTCGGATTTAAAATTAAGTGTGTGATGGAATCTATTTTAAATTGCTTTTCTTTAAATAAAATCTAGGCCAATCACAATAGTGCACCTTTTTTTCTATTCAATAGATTTATTCAAAACAATTAAAAAGTTATTGCTATATATCATTGTTATTTAAACAAAGCAATATAGAAAATACTCAACCTGTCAATTTTATTAGTAGCTCCTGTTGAGTTCTTAATTAAAAGAGACTAAAAATCACTTGCAACGTTTTATAATCTGTGCAAATATTCATAAAGCATGATAATGCTTATGCTTAAAGATGATTTTTACATAGCTTTGTAGTATATATTTAAATCTACACTAGCAGTGTATGGAAGAACAAGGAAAACCACAAACTGCCTGGCTATAATTTTCAAGAAATAACATATATACTAACAAATAAACTTATGTTTTATAATTACAAATGGCTTCTTAACAATAGTTTAGAATATTATGGTACTTAAGAATGCAGTATGAATTTTTCATAGGAAACAAATATACATTGGTTTTGCAGAGACTATAAAGAGATGGGGGCAGGTTAAAAAAAAAAATGTCATGGAAAACAAAATGACTACAGTACCAAAAATAAAAGTACCAATACCTAATAAAACGCCAGGCAATGTGTTCAAGACTAACAGACATTTACCAAAACATGCTAAAACAAAACGAGTCAACCACTTCTTTTAAATAAGGTGTCACTTGACTACAGCACACAATTTGCTTTAAAAGATCATTTCGTTAGTCCAAGTAATAGAACCAAATGTAGAACCATTACTCAAGTAAACACTGAGTTCCAGTTTTCTTCAATAACTTTAAAATATTCAGTTACCTAAGACGTGTACAAAATAATGCATAACTAACTGCCTAGTGCTTTATATTTAATGCATACATTTCTGTTTTTAAGGACATGTAATATCTAGCACGAGAAGAAGGAAGATAAAGAAATGTATCTTTCTCTAAATCACTATTCAGGAACCATGAAAAACATAACAGGCATTTAGATAATTTTTGGATGTTAACACTAGTAGAGTTACTAATGTTTTTATTTATTTATTTATTTATTTATTTATTTATTTATTTATTTATTTATTTATTTATTTATTTATTTTAGCCGAGCCATCCTGCCACCTGCTGGCAGCTCAGCTCGGGCTGCGCCTCGAACTGCTGTTGCTCAGAGCTCAGCTTGCACTTTTGAGCGAGCTCTTAACCAACTGAGCCATTTGGCTGGCCCATTACTAATGTTTTTAATAAGCACAAATGAATCAAGCCAGTAAAAATGAAAAATACTATCAAAACATGTCATGCGTATCTTACACTGAACATCCAAAAGAACATCGTTATAGCCTTGTAATAGCTCCTACAGTTAGCACCATTTTTATACGTGAACGCTTTGAAAAGCAATGGTCTTAAAAACCTGAAATTATTACAAGGATATATGAAAAAAAATTAATACGCACTAAGGGTCGTACTAAACATTTTGTCACATATTTACATCAACACTGGGAAGCCTCCTGTACAACTACAAAAATATTAAACTGATATGCTTAATTAACTCTTTCTAGCCATGCTTAGCATAGCTTGGATGGGAAAGTAAATTAATTCATCCAGCATTAACCTGCCCATATAAAAAAGGCAGAAACAGTAAGTATCTGACTTCTTTAAATAAGCCCCCAAACATCAAGAGAGTAAAAGCATTTTTTGCAAACTTATGACATCCACAGCCCTTAAGCCTTTTAGCAGGAAGAATATCCACGTGACTCACAATGCCATATAATTTCTACCCCATAAAAGTACCCAAAAAAGCAGCCCTTTATTTAAAATGTGAAGCATATGAATTCACACCCAACAGAGTATCTATCAGCACTGTGTCCAGTCATTCAATACAAACGTCTATATATATCACTCACCTAAATCATGGTACATATCAAGGAGGGAAGAGAACTAAAATAATAATAATAAGCAGGAAGGTTTTGTCTACATGTACACTTAGGAACTCAAAACTATTCCAGAATGGGGAGGGGGGCAGGGGGAGTACACAATTCAATTAGCAAAATGTTTCCTTTTTTTTTTAATTATTGATTCACTGTGTAATCAAGAGCAACCAAAGCTACTTGTCAAAGTACCCAACAAAACTCTGAGTCTTCATGCCACTTCAAGTGAAAAAGAAAGCAATGCAGTTTTTGGGTTTCAGGAAATTGGGCATCCTTTCATGCGGCACAGGTTTGTCCCTTCACTGTTTCCATGAGCGCACGCTTGTCAAAGTGCAGTTAAACCAAAATTGCAGCGACAGTAGATCATGCCGGCTGAATCCAGCCACGTATCTGAGATAGGGTCATATTTCTGCACAGTGTTCAGATAGGAAGATCCTGAGTGACCACCCACTACATAAAGATAGTTGTCAACAGCTGCAGCACCAACTCCTGGGAAAGGGGGACAAAAAGGGGAAAAACACAACTAGTTAGCAGACTTCTCACTAAAAAGAAATAACTGTATTTTAATGTTCGCTTAAAGTACATTTCAACAATCCATTATTAATTAGATAAACAACACAGTAATATGTGCTCAATGGAAAAATACCCCTAATATCAAAGTAAGAGTTAAGGTTTTCTTTTGCTTTTCCTCCCCAGTCCTGCTCTCCCTCTCCTCCACAACAGGAAAATACTACTAAGAATGCAGTTTGTCTATTTCCATATTGCTTTCTTCTCAATTTCTATTTACAGTTTTCAAGAAATCATTCATTTTTATCAGGTTTTCAAATACAAGTATCTCCTGCTTTTCTGAAGTTCCTGTTATACCACTTTGCTTTTATGAAAGACCTCCTCCACTTGTACAGTTGACCTTGAACGAGTGGGTGTTAGAGGCACCAACATCCACAGTCAAAATCTGTAGTAGTTCTGAAAACAACAAGGCTACCCTAATTTTTTACATCCTTGTTGTTTCATGGCTTTCTCTCAATAACACCATAGAAACTAATTATAGTAAACAAAACAGTTGATTCCATTTTGTCTTTGCAGTTTCCTTTGCATCTTTCCGTTTCCGGAGTTTCTTTAATCGCAAAAGCAAGGAATAGTCCTAAGGTATCCTGTCAAGAACTTAAAATCTTAAAATAATGAGATTTGAGTTTGAGTTCAAAGATAATTTCTTCCTCTCCTTGATATATTTGTTTCTCTCTAGGAACTCTGAAATTCAGCCCTTTCTTGATCAACTATACCCCTTAAGAAGGAGAGAACAAATAAAAGTGAACATATAGGCTGCTGATTTGTGTAACATATAAAAAGATGAGAGTTGTTATATGGACAAAAAGAGCTTTTAAAAGATATTCAATTGCCAGCATTTCTCAAAATGTGTTCTCCAAATTTAAGGAATGATAATATGTGCACTGGTATATTAAAACCATGTAGAAAAATCTATGTAGTTTGTCTAATCTAGTTGTCTCTAAAGTTTACCACACATAAGGTTTTTCTTCACAAGTAATACTCTTATATTCCAAGGAACCACTATTACAAGAACATCACTATACAAAATATTGTCCTACAGTTAGAAATTAGTAAGTTATTATTACCTGTTCTGGGTTCTTTCATTGGTCTACACACAGTCCACTGATTTTGATGAGGGTCATATCTTTCAATACTGGACAAATGTGAGACACCATTATGTCCACCCACCACAAAAATAAAGCCCAGCATGACACCCACACCAAAGTGAATTCTTTTATCTGCCATAGATGCAACCATCTCCCAGGAGTCCTTACTTGGATCATAACGCTCCACACTGCAAATATTCACAAAGAAAAAGAAAATTAATTCACATATCCTTTGTGTCACACTCTTCCTACTAAAGCAAAACTAAACCCCACTATTTGAACTTTTAAAATTTCATATAAATAGATATAAAACCAGAGTAGTTTGTCCCAAATGTTTAAATTTCTGATAAGAATGCAGGGATAAAAGCTTCTCTTGGGGGCTGGGTGCAATAACAGCCATAGGCTATTCCATTATATTGTACAGGCAGAAAGGGGTATTAAAGTTATAGAACTTTGGGAGGCAGAAAACCCAGGTTCAAGTACTAATGCTGCGTATCTGGAGCAGAATGAACCCTAGCCCTGCCGCTTTGGATTTCTGTCATCCTGGGTTCGTCATTTCCTCTCACCTGCAAAAATGGCAGTAATATGATCTTAAAGGATTCGGGTAAGAATAAAGTCAAATGGGTATGCATATGAAACGACTTTGAAAATCACAAACTGAATATAGATGTGCTCTAAGAATAGGATCTGCCACACAGCTAAGGAAAAGGGAAGAGAAGGAAAGAAGAATTTCTTACAGAAGAATTCACGGTGGTTTGCTGCAAAGCAAACATTGCAGGTTTCCTAATACAAACTAATGAATCATAATAATCTCAGAGTGATTGGAGAATTCAGGGATTTAAGTCAAATCTACATTCCAGAAAACCCTTGTCATTTCCAAGCTGTATTATGGAAATCCAAATCAAATCAGAATTTCCCAAAAAGCTTTCATGTGAAACCCCAGAAGGCCATTAAGCCTATGCTTTGCCCTGAAGGGGCATAAAGGCAGGCTTGTTGAGCTTGTTCTCATCTTAATCTAACTTCTCAGAAAAGTGTCAGTGACATAATTTTGGAGTTTAGAATACAGACTAGGCTGTAGACTAGAGTATAGACTAAACATATAACCATTTGTGAAAGGACCCTGGATAAAAACCTTTAGAGCAAAATCACAGGACAAGAAGAGTTGACAAACTGTAGCTAAAACTTATACTTCAAGAGCATTATCTCAAAACTAAAATACTTAACCTTTTATTTTATAAATTTCTGACAGCAACTTCTCAAAAATAGAAAGTATGCCTGGGCCCCAAATACCTGTCTTCAAATAAGGGAACAACAAAACGGGGGAATACTTTAGCTTACACAGAAATAAAAATTTATAGATGAACTGCTGTTGTGTCATTCCTTTCTCAGTTAAACAATATATTCTTTCATTAAAATGCTCAGAATCAATAAACATATACCACTCTAATTACTATTAGAGATAAAATCTTTGAAACATCAATTTTCAACAAAGTTCAGAATTATGATTAATTTTCCATATAAGCATCACTTTATGCTTTTATTTGTCATATATATGTATTTCTTTTATTCAGAGAATACTGTATAATACAGAAATCTCAAATTCAGACTCTAGCACAACTTAGCTACATAATAATACATGTATGATTATAAAATGAGAATCCAGAAAGGAATATTTAAATAAGGCTTTAAGTTTATGTATTATAATATTGTGTAAGCATATAGGAGTTACATTTTTCACTTTTCTATTGTATTAGGCAATGCAGTCACAGACCATACACACACACACTGCCACCCAAAATCTAAAGTTGTCTAACTTCATCTTATTTTAGGTTTGTATTAAATCCCCATGTAAAACAATTACAATTATATTTATGGGCAGGTTAAATTTCCCAAATGTCTATCAATATTATTTTAAAAATTAAAAAGAGAAGTTCATTTATACACACAAATTGTTTTAAAAAGAGAAATCAATGTTAATAATACTTTAAAAATCTACAAGCATTTACCACTTGATTAAGTTAAATACCTGTTCATGTGGGCGGGACCATACCCACCAATGGCGTAGATCATTCCATCAAGCACGGCTGCGGCAAAACAACTTCGTGTTGTAGTCATTGGTGCCACAGGCTCCCACTTTCTTATTTTGGGAATATACTTCTCTACAGACTGTAAATAAGACTGTCCATCATAACCACCTAAAGCATAAAGTTCTCCTGCAAGTACTACTACTCCAAGGGTACTTCGGTTCTCATTCATTCTCTCGAGAGAAGTCCAGGTATTCGTATCAGGATTCCAGCATTCTACTGAATTTTCATGTTTTCTGCCAGTGAAATCAGGACGCACATCAGTTTCAATACCACCTATAACATACACTTTTTGGTCTAAGACACATATTCCAAATTCATAGCGAGGAATGCGTAGGGGTGCCAAACCCATCCAAGAATCATTCTGAGGAAAGTACATCTCCACACTAAAGAATAAGCAGAAAACATTACATTTTAAAATTCAAACTGGCACAGAAACAAAAACGTTTACTCTCATTAACAATCAGGGACAGGCAAATTAAACTACAATAAACCATGACACACTTTCCATACTGGGACAATTTAAAGTCAGATAATAACAACTGTTGGCAAGAACATGGAGCTAGGAATGCGTGCGCTGATGGTGAGGGGTGAATGGCACAAACCCCTCTGGAAAACAATTCCACGTTCTCTGGTAAAACCGAGGCTATACACATGTTGCGACTCAGCATTTTCATTCCTGTGTATCTACTCTATTAAACACCAAATACAGTCAGTTTTCCACCAGGACACATATACAGAAACGTTCTTAGCAGCATAATCCAATCATCTGTCAAAAGAATGGACGAATAAGATGTGGTATAAGCTCCCCACGACTGAGTAATTTCATTTCTAGATATGTGCCCAAGAAAAATGTACACACGTGTGTGTACAGAGATGGTCGCAGAAGCATTATTTGTACCAGTTAAAAATTAGAAACAATTCAAATATTCATCAAGCATAAAAATTGATAAATTGGGCCGGCCGAGTGGCGCATTGGTTAAGCGCTGGTTTTGGGATGCCAGCGGCCCCGGTTCGGATCCCACATGAGGGCCAGTGACATTGCCCTCTACAGCTAACAACAGCTCCACCTGGGGCTGGGCTGTGCGAGCCCCGGTGATGGTGTGGGCTGCCGCCCCTGCTGCAGTGGGCTGCCATAGGCTACAGTGAGTGGCCCGCAGCCAGCGTGAGCGGCCAAGAGCCGCAGTGAGCGACCATCCAGAGGCCGGCGACCGATCTGCCTCATCCGGGAAGAGCGCAATGACGATACCAACAGTGAAGCAACATCCTCCGCAACTAGACTGAAGAACAAAAAGACAGCAACTTGTCTGTTCCCCTTCCCCGATTCCCCAACGCTGTTCCCCTCCGCCAATTCCCCAATAAAATCTTTAAAAAAAAAAAAAAATTGATAAATTGTGGCATATATAACAGAAAACTATACAGAAATGAAAATGAACAAACTATAGTTACATTCCACACAGATGAATCTCACATATATAACATTGAGAGAAAGAAGCCAAATTCAATAGAATATATTCTATATAGTTTCATTTGTATCAAGTTCAAAAACATTTCTAATCTCTGGAATAGAAATGAGAATAATGGTTACCTTTGGGGCGGACAGAGAGGGAACTCAACAGTGGTTTCTGGGTGTTGGTCATGTTTCCTATTTCTTGAAATGGTTTGTAATGTTCACTTTTGATAATTCACTGAGCTGTACACTTGGATTTGTGAACTTTTCTATACGTGTGTAACTCTTCAATTAATTTATATAATTAACATGTTCATGGTAGAAAATATTGTAGTCTGCCCATATATTATAATACCACACACCAATGAGAAACTAAATGAACTATTTCCTCATGAAGTCTCAGAGATGAATTTCATAAACTTAATGTTCAGGGAGAAAGCACATCCTTGAAGAATATACATAGTATTACTGCATTTATATAAAAATGTGTAAAACCTAATGATACATTGGGCCACATATAAGATGTCGCAGAATTACAACAAAAAAACAAAGGAATAACAGAAAATTCAGAATGGTGGTTACTTCTGGGGGAGGGAAGGGGCTGGCATCAGGAAGGGAATAAGGAGACTTTTGTTAACAGTCTATTTCTTAAGCTGCTTGATAGGTACTTTACACCCAGCATGCATATTATATACAGTCTCTCTTCCATGTATAAATATTTTATTACAAAAAAAGTTGGGAAAAAGTAGCCAGTGTTACCAGACTCAATAATGCATGGCATAAAAATATATATTCTCAGGCCGGCCGAGTGGCTCAGTTGGTCAAGAGCTCGCTCAAGAGTGCGAGCTGAGCTCTGAGCAACAGCTCCATGCCCAGCCCGAGCTGAGCTGTCGCTGAGCTGCCAACAGGTGGCAGGATGGCTCAGCTAAAATATATATATTCTCTATCCAGTATGATGCAAGTACATTCATTCATTCAATAGTTATTGAATATCTATGTACAGTTTTGTTTCATTGCTTATTTTAAAAATGAATTTGTTCCAATGAGAACAGTACATCAGGGAACTATGTGACCTTAAGGAGAGCAGTTACTCAGTGATGTGGTGGGGACAAATTTTGACTGGAATGCTTCAAGAGAGCAGGAGATGAAGAAGTAAAAACTGGGTATAGACATTTTTTCTAAGGATTTACTACAAAGAGTGAAAGAGATAAAAGATAGCTATAAAGATGAGTAGAGGAAGACCACAGAGCCCAGGGGAGGTTAACTTAGTCTGGGAGTTTACCCCAGAACATGTCTGCATGCTGGTGCTCTGGCCCAGTAGAGTGGGAGAAAGTGATGACAGAAGAGAGTGACAGGAGAATTGCAGGAGCGAAGTCCTCTTGTGGAGGAGAGGGGATGCAAGCTGGTGAACACATGGAGAAGTGGAGGCTGGTCTTAGCAAAAGAACTTGGTGGATTTGGTGATGGGAAGATGAGGTAGCTCTCTTCAGACTGCATGTCTTCTTAGTAGAATAAGAGACAAGGTCACGAGCTGGATTAGAAGGTGAGGGTAAGGGGCTCTGCCTGTTTTTCTGGGGAGAGCAGAAGGTATGAAACAGTCCTTCAGGGATATGAAAGAGTAAATTAATTAGAAAAAGGTAAAGGGGTGGCTGGGAGTGCTGAGGCCCACAAGTGAGGCCGGCTAGGATGGGTAGGTGTGTTTCTCTAGCCACATTCCGTCGCAGCCATGGTGTAAGTGGAGAACTGAATTTTACTAGATGAGTATGATGCAAGGAAAGAAGGGCAAGGGAGCCAAAGTAATGATGACACTGATGTTCCTGGAATGGAAGCTAGGAAAAGAGTGAAGGTGAGGACATGTGGTGGTTGGTAGGCAGTCAGTTTTCCTAACTGATTAAAGAGACAAAGGATTAAAAGTCCTGAAGGGAACAAAGAATGGTTGCAGAGGGTGTACTGAAACAAATACGGTGGCAAGAAAGGAGGTGGTACACAGAGAGTGGAATGTCTGAAACCAAGATTTTCAGTGTTGACATCATTGGTAATGACAAAGTTGAGGTTATGATCATGAGAACAGGTGCCTTGGGTAATGCAGAAAAGGCTGGTAGAAGTGAGATCAAGGAGAGAGGCAAAGGAGTCAGATAATTGTGGACGATACTGTGTGGGTGTTGAAATCATTAAGAATGATTACTTATGTAAAATGATGAGAAAGAGGGCTGGCCGAGTGGTGTGGTGGTTAAGCGCTGGCTTGAGAAGCCAGCGGCCCCGGTTTGGGTCCCACATATGAGGGCCAGTGACACTACCCTCAAAAATAAATAAATAAATAAATAAATGATGAGAAAGAGGAAGCCAGCTATAAAAATCTTCAATGAATGTAGTGAAGGAACAGCAGATGATGGCAACAGAAGGGATATCAAGTGATAATGCTTGATGGCAAATGCTTGAAATGAGTTGAGGTTTTTGAGGGAAGGGAGACGAAAAAAAATTTTCAAAGTGTCTATGAGAAGCGAGAAGCAAAGAAAACACTTATCCAACCTTTACAACCTGTGATACCTGAGAAATGGGGGGAAGAAACAGTTTTGAGAGGACTTTAGCAAAAACAGTATCTTTAACCATCAGCCTATCTCATTAGAACAAGAGATTGAGAATACAGGGGATTTTTCTTATGATAGAATATTAGTTCTAGAGGATATGAGAGACAGATTTGAGTGAAAAATAAATAAAAAGGCTGGGCAATAAGAGTAAATTAGATGACATATAGGGCTATACAAAATAGTTTAATAAAAAATATATTTTTTGTCCGAGGTTCCTAGTACAGAGCTCCTACACTACTTGACATTTCCTGAGTAATAGAAGGTCGTGGTTTTATTTTATACCTCTAAATTATACTATATGCTAACTGCCAAATTCCCAGCACTGATCTCGTCTTTGAGCTTTACAATCATATCCAGCTAATAATAAGATACCCTACACTGGATATTCAATAGGCACTTCAAATTCAGGATGTCCCAAACTAAACACATTCTTTTCCGCCTTTAAATGGCTCTTCCTATATTCTCTCTCTCTTGGTATATAACCATTCATCCAGTATCTAACCAAGAAATCTCACTCATCTTTGATTTTCCTTCTCATCATCCCCTCATGTCCATTCAACCAAATCCTATCAATTTGTTCTCTTAAAATATTTCTTAAATTAATGCCCCAATCTCTATCACACCATTAGTACCCTCATTCAGGACCTCATAATCTCTTGCCTGTATTTTTACAATAGCCTCTTTTCTAATCACTCTGATGCTACCGGGCCCCCTTGATCTTTCTCCATAATGTAGTCAAGAATGATCTAATATACAAATCTGATCATCTCACTACCCTTCTTAAAACAGTTTTTCAACCCATGTAATACATATCCTCTCTTCATCATGCACATAATACTTTGACTTGGCTCTTACTGACCATAGCCTGCCTACCACTTGCTGGTTAAGACTTTATACTTCAGAACACCAAAAAGCTTTTTGTTTCCTGCATATCCTTTAGTAGCATCCACTGTGTATTTGTGTACTTCCTGTGACCTTCCCAACATTTTTTGCTTGGCTTTTGCTTTGTCTTCAACACTCAGCTTGAATATAAACTTTTCCATAATATGTTCTTTAAATCCCCCAATGGGATAAATGCTCCTCCCTTAATACTTCCACAGAGCTATTTTTAGCACTGTGTTAACACTATGTGTCATAATTATCTATTTAAATGTCTCCTTTACCAAATTATGAACTTGTTTTTGTTTGTTTGTTTTTTGAGGACAGTGTCATTGGCCCTCATATGTGGGGCTGAACCGGGGCCGCTGGCTTCCCAAGCCAGCGCTTAACCGCCGCGCCACTCGGCCGGCCCTAAACTTGTTAAAGATCCATTATCTAGCATAGTGTATCTGATGCACAGGTGTTTAATATATTTTGTAGAATTAAACTGCATAATTATTCAGGTTGATTCCAACTTTTCCATAGTTATAAATAATACTGCCATAAACAGCTTGTTGCAAATGACATTTACATTTTTTTTTCTAAGATGAACACTTACTGAATCTAAAGATGTGAATCGTTCTTATGACGCTTCAATAATCTGTTTGTTATTGTTAATACTAAAGAGACCAAGAATTTTTACAATGTAAATTCATATTTGAAATTTTTTGTCATGACATTTGACTATTTACTTCATGCCAATAATCAATGCCATTAAAAATAAAAGTTCACACAATCACCATAACTATACCCCAATTTCAACAATACTAGTTTTAGACTACAATTAAGATGTACACTGAGGCTTTTAAAAAAGATACAGAATGTATCAGTTCACACTGATAAAACATCAATAGTGTCCTGCCATTGGAGGGGGAATACAATCTACCAAATTTTTGGAAAAGTCCACAAAGAAATCCACAGTATTAAAAAAAAAAGCACCACACACAAAAGTTTTCATGAAGCAATCCCATTCAAGGGATCTGCATAATGTATTTGCATAATGCTATAAATCACAGATTGGCAAACTACGGTTATGGGCCAAGTTCAGCTCAGCAGCTACTTTTATAAATAAAATTTGACTGGAACCTAGCCATGCTCATTTACTTATATAATGTCTATGGCTGCTCTCACACTTTAGTGGCAGAGCTGAGAAGTTACAACAGAGACCATATGGCCATAAAGTCTAAAATATTTATTATTTGGCTCTTTATAGAAAAAGTCTGACAACTCCTAATCTAAGCTATTAGAAAAGAAAGTACCTTTTCCTATTGTCATTAAAAACTATTTATACAGAAGAAAATTAATTGTGCATAAAGTCCATGATTTGTATCAGTACCCCATTTTTTCTTATTTCTTTGGCGGTTCTTCTAATTAACTGTATTCATTCAAACCCACTCTTGTCCCCAGTCTCCCTCATCACAGATTCCTAGCTCTCCTCTTTGGCATCTTCTGATAGAGTTGGCTATAATAAATCCCTCTGACCTGCTCAGCCTCAAGTCAAGATATAAATGATTTCACAAAGGAAGGAAAAGAAAAAGACATAAAACGGAAGAAAAGTTAGTGAGTAACCAGGACAAAGAAAGTTTGTGCACTGGGAGGAAATGGGGTGGTAATAATTGAGACAGTGCTGTGGGGAATGGATGACAATGTGATGAGAACCACCAGATAAGTGTTTAGGAAGAAGAGAAAAAACAATGAAACAAATTAAAAAAGAGGAAGAAGAAAAACTATTTGAAAAATATAGAAAGCACAGTCAAAAAGCATAAAATCTGTTAACATCAGTCCTTCTATTTACCTATCCAAACAGGCAAACAGTCCAGATTTCCCTCCCACTGCACAAAGCACTTTGGGAGCACAGCGCGGCCGTGTCACCAGGACCGTCTGGTGAGAGAGTCTATGTTCGGGCATAAAATGATACTTTAGGGCTTCATTCAAAAGATGTTTACAGGTACGATCATCACGAATCAGATGATTTGCCTCGTAGAGTCTGGTGAGAAACTTCACACTCAGCAATGGTAATCGCACACTGTTAAGTAGCTGTGCCAAGTATTTCTGGCGTTCTTGTACATCGTACTTGATCCAGGACTCAAGGGCATAAAAAACAGTCTCTTCGGTAGCTACATTCAAACAGTCATTGGAAACAATTTCATCCAAGTCAGCGTGGGTAAGCTCAAAAAACTCTTCAGTCTGGCACACAGCTTCAAAATTCTGGCATATGTATTTCGTGGCTGCTAAATAAAGGTCATGACAACCGTATGTTTCTGCAAAACGAGAAATTCCAATACAATTACCAGGATCCAGTTGGCTTTCAAGAAATGCACAGCATTCTTTCAGGACAAGTTTTATCTGGAGTAGGTTTGCTGCTGGAAGGAGCGATTCCACTGTGTCCTGCGAAATAAAAACAGTCCCCGTGTAGGCGTACTCCACAATGGCCTGCAGAGCAGTTTCATCAATGCACTGAAACTCAACCTCGCTGTTCTCTTTTTCACAAAGGTTTCCAGTGAACATAGCTTTGAAATATGGGCTGATGCTGGCCAGGACCACTTTGTGAGCATGGATTTTAACATCACCTACTCGAAGGATAATATCACAGAGTTCGTGATGCTGACGAAGAAGATTCAGGCCTTGCAGAAGTTGTTCAGAATGTAGGTGGGTTAAGTTAGCAAGCATGTAGGTCGGGGATGTGTGGTCCATCTACAGAAAAATGAAAAGCACAATGGTTATTTCAACAGAGGCTTGGCAATATGATTCCTTTTTCTAATAGTACGAAAGAAATAAAGGTTTGTTGTTTGTTGGTTTTAAAATATTTCATACTGAATACTAGACAGAGGCTTTCAGGATTAGAAAGCATGTTACCAATCATATAATTCAACTCCTTTAGTACACATGTTAAGAAAGGTTATGTGGGGCTGGCCGAGTGGCGTGGAGGTTAAGCGCTGGCTTGAGAAGCCAGCGGCCCCAGTTCAGTCCCACATAAGAGGGCCAGTGACACTGCCCTCAAAAACAAACAAACAAACAAACAAACAAACAAACAAACAAACAAACAACAAAAAAGAAAGGTTATGTGTTCCGCCCCAAACCACAAAAGTCTCTTTACGATAAAGTTTTGGATCAGAACTCTGCCAACTCTTCTGTTTACCTTCATTAAATTCAAGCTGAGCATCACTGAAACAAATGCAAATGTGAAAAAAAAACAATTCCTTAAAAGAAAACTGTTTTTGAAACAATGCTAGCGGCTATTTTCTCAATAATAATATCAATGCCTACTAATCTAATCAACAGATGCTTTGACTGGAAAGAAGTTTCATGTTAACTCACATACTTTACCCAAAGGTTCAATAATTATTTTGATAAAGGGTACTGAACTTAGCAAAGGTACCATTACTGTCAACTAATGACAACAAAAATTAATGTGAACACAATCTGACGTTCTATCATGAGGGCAGTAAGGCTCCCTCACTGATCAAACTCTTGATCATGACTTTAGATCATACCCACTCAATGTGCTTGCCACGATGTGCTTCTGGAAGATGAAAAAGAATAAAAATAGAAGAGATGTGAAAAGGAAAAAGTGAATTCAAGGCAGTAAGGACTGTTGTAGGCAGAATAATGGCTTCCCCAAAAGACATTTACATCCTAATCACTGGAACCTTTGAATGTGATTTTATATGGCAAAAAATCAAAAACAAAAAAACCTTTGCAGATATGACCAAGGATTCTGAGATGGGGAGATAATCCTGGATTACCAGGGGGGCCCTCAATCCAATCACAGGTACCTTATAAGAAGAAGGTAGAAGGAGATTTGGCACAGAGTGAAGAGAGGAAGGTAAGTGGCCACAGAGACAGATTAGAGTGCTGCAGCCACAAACCAAGTAATGCTGGCAGCCAAAAGACACTGGAAGAGCCAAGGAACAGATTCTCTCCTGGAGCCTCCAGAGGGAGCACAGCCCTGCCAACACCTTGATGTCAGCCCTGTGATACTAATTTCAGACTTTGGCCTCCAGAACCGTGAGAGAATAAATTTTTGGTTTTTTAAGCAACTTAGTTTGTAGTAATTTGTTATGTCAGCCTTAAAAAATTAATATGAATACTTCAAACTGAATCATAGCAGCTGCTTAGAATAGATAAAAGGAACACAAAGACATCTATATAATATGAATCATTTCCTTCCTGTCTCATACTTCAAACACAAGTTATGGGGTAAGAAAAAAGAAGATTTGGTTCCTATTTTTAATGTATTATCAATAAATTAAAACATTCCAAACATTATTAAATAATATGAATATCGGTAGGACTGAAAGAGTAAATTACTTCATTCCTGGGCATTTTTACATAGAAATATCCAAATACTGAAACTTTTATCTTCATCTAGAATCTCATCATTTCACACTTTTCAGTTAAATTTTAAGTCTGTTAACAAATTGTGTTAATATGGCCACATTACAGCTGATATTGCCAACCTCTACTTCTGATTTTCAAGATAATGCTACACATTTCTATCAGAATAATTTTCAATCATGGTATGAAGAAGTCTTAAGCAACTTCTGGGTCTTCCAGTATAACCATTTAAATACTCAATTAGGTACTTAATTCCAGAAGAGAATATTGGTAAGACAGAAACCACAAGGCGTAAGTTTAGATCTGCATTATTTTTATTTATTATAATGTTGACCTTTAAATCTATTTAACTTCTTTTAGCCTCAGTTTAATAGAAAAAGTTAATATCTAGACTGAAAAATGAACAGGAAAGGCAAGTAGATATAGAAAATGAATGATGGGATTAAGAAAGCAGTCCTAGCTACTTTATATCTGGTTAACTTTACCTTCTCTCGTTTTCATTTTCCTTATCTGTAAAATAAGATCATAATATTAATAACACTTACACTATATATCTCACAAGACTTTTGAGTATCAAATCAGATAATGCACATGAAAACACAATAAACTGTAAGAGTTACAAGAGTAGGGTACTGTGATGAGGCAATAGAGGTGTAATATTATCAGTGAAGAACAGGGACCTTGGAAATATAGATAATGAGCTTTAGTCCTAACTGGGTCACATACTGTTATATAGAATTGGTACATTTTATTTATTTATTTATTTATTTATTTATTTATTTATTTATTTATTTATAGCTGAGCGATTCTGCCATCTGTTGGCAGCTTAGCAGCAGCTCAGCTCAGGCTGGGCATCAAACTGCTATTACTCAGAGCTCAGCTCGCACTCTTGAGCTCTTGACCAACTGAGCCACTCGGCCGGCCCTGAATTGGTACATTTTTAAATCTAAATATTAATTTTTTCATTCATAAAACAAGAATACCTCCCATTTATCTCAAAAGGTTACACGAAAATGGTTTTATAAAGTGTAAAGTTCCACACAACTTAGGTGCTGTGAATACAGCATTTAAGTCTCATTTTATTAAATTGCTTCTTCTCATGATCTCTGCTTTCACTAATGCCCATTCTTTCTACAATGACCTTTCACTCCAATAAAGCTCATGTCATTACCACAGCACCATACAAATATTTTCTGACCATAATGCCAGATTTTGTCTACAACCTTTCTCCTCTCTCATCTTCTTTTCATCCAATTCAAATTTTCAAAAGTCTATGCAGGTAATTTTAATTTTTGCAGGTAAAAATTAAATTCACCTGCAAGTCTATAACCATTTAAATACTCAATTTCTTTACATGTAGTTAATTCAATTACGTGTGCTGTTTTGTGAAATATACCCCTCTAAACTCACTTGTCTGATTAACAAGAAGAATGCTATTCAGACTGAAAAGTGAATAAACATGAAAGGCAAATGGATACAGAAAATAGAGAAAGGATTGAAAAAAGGAAACGTAGCTAATGCAGAGAAAGGGACATAGAGTAGCAGATGACATGACTGTCTGTGTAGAAAAACCAAACAATTAACAAAAAAACCTTCTGGAACTTAATAAGCAGTTATAGTAAGGTTGCAGGATACAAGGTTAGTATCAAAAGTCAATCACTTTCCTACAATAACAGCAATGAACAAGTGGAATTTGAAATTAAAAACATATGACATTTACATTAACATCTAAAAAATGAAATAATTAGGTAAAAATCTAACAAAATATGTATAAGATCTATACAAGAATGATAAAATTTTAATGAACTCAAACAAAGAACTAATTAAATAAATATGGGAACTACTCCATGCTCATGAACAGGAAGACTCAACATTATCAAGACATCAGTTCTTCCCAATTTGAAATCTAGGTTCAATGTAATCTCAATCAAAATTCCAGCAAGTTATTTTTTGGATATTGCAAACTGATTCTAAGGTTCATATGAAGAGGCTAAAAGACCCAGAATAGCAAATTCAATAACAAAGAAGAACAAAGCCAAAGGACTGACACTATCCAACTTCAAGAACCTTGATTACTCTAAAGCTACAGTTATCAAGACTGTGGCACAGGCAAAAGAACAGACAAATAGATCAATGAAACAGAATAAAGAGGCCCAAAACAGACACACATAAATATAGTCAACTGATCTTTAACAAAGAAGTGATGGCAATACAACAAAGAGTCTTTTCAACAAATGGTGCTGGAACAACTGGACACCCACATATAAAAAAATGAATCTACACACAGATTTTACATTCTTCACAAAAATTAGTTTAAAATGGATCATAGATCTCAATGTAAAATGTAAAACTATAAAACACCTAGAAGATAACAGAGGAGAAAAACCCAGATGATCTTGGATAGGGCAATGACTTTTCAGATATATCAAAGACACAATTCATGAAAGAAAAATCTGATAAACTGGATATCATTAAAATAAAAAACTTCTGCTCTGGGAAAGCATCAAGAGAATGAGAAAACAAGCCACACACTGGGAGGAAATCTTTGTGAAAGACACATCTGATAAAGCACTGCTATTAAAATAAACAAAGAACTCTTTAAAATTCAACAATAAGAAAATGAACAACCTGATTAAAAATGGATGAGAAATCTTAACAGCCACCTCACCAGAGAAGACATACAGATGGCAAGTAAGCATATGAAAAGATGTTCAAGATCATGTCATTAGGGAATTGCATATTAAAACAATGAAATGCCACCTGTTAGAATGGTCAAAATCCAAAACACTGAGAATACTAAATGCTGGAGAGGATGTGGGGCAATGGGAACTCTCATTCATGGCTGACAGGAATGCAAAATGGTACGAACACTTTGGTTTCTTATAAAACTAAACATACTCTTGCCATACAATCCACCAATTTCCCTGCTTGATATTTACTCAAATGAAATAAAAAATTTATGTCCACACAAAAACCTAAACGTGAATGTTTACAGCAGCTTTATTCATAAGTGCCAATATACAGAAGCAACCAACATGCCGTTAGTAGGGTTGGTAGGTGAATGGATAAAATAACTGCGGTACATAAAGGCAATGGAGTATTATTCAGTGCTAAAAGGAAATGAGGTATCAAGCCATGAAAAGACATGCAGAAAGCTTAAATGCATATTACCAAGTGAAAGAAGTCAATCTGAAAAGGTTACATACTGCATGATTCCAATTATGTGACCTTCTGGAAAAGGCAAAACTATGGAGATAATAAAAAGATCAATGGCTGCTAGGGGTTGGGGAAGGGAGGGATGAATAGCCGAGGCACACAGGATTTTTAGGACAGTGAAATTACCATATATGATACTATAATGGTAGATACATGTCACTGTACATGTCATTATCCATTTGTCCAAAACCATAGAATGTACAATGCCAAGAGTGAACCCTAAGGTAAATACTGAGAAGCCATAAAGTGATTCCTTTAAGTGAAAACGTGAGAATTAACTTAATAAGGAAAGAAAAAAGTCAAATGCTGAGGTTGGTAAGCTTTACGGTAAGAAGGAATCTTCTATCTCTGAAATTGTAAAGACGAAAAAAGAAATTGGTGCTAGTTTGGCTAATGACCTGAAGCTGAAAAGGACAGCAAAACCACTGGATAACAAAACAAGGATCCAAAAGAATTGACATCTAACAAAAAGAAATTTAAGAGGAATAAATGTTAAGATTCTATATGGATTCCAAAACAGCTATACAAGTATTAAAATAAGAGGGAAAAGAAGAAAGAACTCACCTGTACGATGTGTTTTAAGGGCTCAGGAATTGTAACTTTAGTACTACTGTAGTACACTAAGCTTATGTAAGTTTAAGTTCCATTATAACATACAGAACTAGAAAGGAGACATTTTCACTTTGCTCTGAAAATGTCAGACCACATCTCGAGTACAGATTTCGGGGACCATCCTTTAAGAGGGAACTAAATACAGTATAACACATGATGAAGAAAAGAAATTCATATCGTGTCTTACAGGTCATGGAACTGAAGTTGCTGACTCTGATTTAAAAAAAACAAAAAGAAAAAACAAAGGAAATCCTGAGGGTTATCATGTGAAAAATGAAGGGGTGAAAGTTATTAAATAATATAATAATATAGTGTTGTTTTGAGGATTAAATGAGTTTATACATAGGAAGTGCTTGGAATAGTCCCTATCAATTCATAAGCTCTTGATAGGTTATCTTATCACTAGAGAATTTTTTAAGTTGTGGCTCAAAAGGTATTCTGCCTACTTATGTTGCATCACTGGTAGGTAAGAAATCCACCCTATACCACTGACATCCTAGGCCATGTAAAGTACTGCAGAATTGCTGATTCTCAAATCAAGTTAAAGTTATTGGTCGATTCACTTTTAGCATAAATAGGAAACACAGAGTGATAGATCTTTATATTAAACTAATGTTTGTGTATCCAGTTCAAGACCGGTAAATTACCATTAACATAGGATATGACAGCATTATACAGTATTGATTTGTAAATATGTGCATACATGTGTGCGTGCACGCGCATGTGTATAAAACACATATCCAGATATGCAGGGCAGTGTAGTTTTAAGAGACTTGGCCTTGGAATCAGGTCCCTAGGATTACAATATTGTCTGTATTATTTAATAACGATGTGACCTTGTGAAGGTGATGTCTCAGTTTTCTTATCTGTAACTTGTTATTACCATTATCATCCTTAAAAGGGCTTGACTTTTGCCAGCTAAACCCACGTGACTCTCTTCCATGTTTACCAAAAAAGGAAGGAAGCTTACTTACTATTAAGCGAACAAATACAACCAGGGCAAGGCCAAAGCCTGATTAACTGGACCAATTAAAGATACTATGAGCCACTTTTAAACTGAGACAGTTTATTACTTACAGACAATGAAAAGAAGAGTAAGCCAAAGACTACGCTCCCTGGATCCTTGTCCCACACATGAAAAAAACGTCAATACCAAACAAAGGAAGCTGGATGACAGCAACATAAATTGTCAAGAATCCAAACTAGACTGCAGCTAAACAGTTTTATATTCTGCAGTTCTATTCTGTGGGATGTGGGAAATGAAAGCCCCATACCTCAATACAACCAGGGAGATAAAGAGAAACTGTCTCATGATAGACTTTCAGGGGTGACTGACAGGCAAGTGGGAGCTGGCCCTGTAGCAGCTCCTTAAAGGCATTCCATCCTCTTGTGTCCCAGAATCAATCACAAGGCGTTTCTAAACATAAATAAGCTGTGGTTCCCGCGGTCCAAGCTTTTGCCTATGTGGACACATATGAGGTGTGATCGAATGTTTAAATAACAATATTTTATTACGGTAAAAGGCATATTGTCATTAATCCTCCTCAAAAATACTCCCCCTTGTTTTGAACACACTTATTCCATCATTATCGCCACTTTCTGAAGCAGTTCTGGAAGTCCTCATTCATGAGTGTCTTCAGTTGCACTGTCTGGCTGCCTCGATGTCCTGAATCATTTTGACTTTGGGGAAGAGCCAGAAGTCTCATGGTGCCAGATCTGGTGAATAAAGTGGATGAGGACACACCGTAATGTTTTTATTTGACAGAAATTGATGTACCAGAAGCGATGTATGAAACAGAGCCTCTCCATTGTGGTCCCAAAATACAGTGACTGCTGCTGCCGAGTGCCACCCAATGGAAAGGCAGGGATCTTCAATACAGAAAACAGCGTGTCAAACCTTAGTAACAGTGTGTGACAAGTTTCAACTTGTTCGGTGCAGTCAGTTGTGTATGAGCTTGGTTGAAAATGTTTTACAGTGTCATCTTCATAAATCATCCTCCATCATGACAACGCTCCGTGTCACACATCGCTTCTGGTACGGCAATTTCTGTCAAATAAAAAACATTACAGTGTGTGCTCATCCACCTTGTTCACTGGATCTGGCACCATGTGACTTCTGGCTCTTCCCCAAAGTCAAAATGATTCAGAACATCGAGGCAGCCAGGACAGCGCAACTAAAGGCACTCATGAAAGAGGACTTCCAGAACTGCTTCAGAAAGTGGCAAGAACGATGGGATAAGTGTGTTCAAAGTGAGGGGGAGTATTTTGAGGGGTATTAATAGCAATGTGCCTTTTACTGTATCAAATTTTTTTTAATTTAAACATTCACCGTATTTTTATCACATCTCAATTAAAGCAAAATTAAATCTTAAAAACACAATCCACAAGAAATATGAAAATAAAAGGAAGCAAAAGAATCCAATGTTCATCTAGTTAGTGGCCTAACCATACCATTCAAAATAACTTTAAAATAGTTATTTAATAAACCATCCTTAGTGGGATATGCCCCCCCAAAAAAAATTTTTACACCACATTATGGGTGAAAGCGTTATCTGTATTCTGAAACTTACATGTACACTGCCACAAATGTGTAATTACAAGACAGTTCTAATTTGCCCATCTCTAGGGTCACTGTGATCTGGGATTCTCAGGTGAGAGAAAAGAGGTAAAGATATAAGATAAGGATATGAGACACTGAAAAAAACAAAATGGCGCAATAGACAGACGCTGTGCTAACTGCCTCCCAGGATCACACCAAAATTACCAGCAAATTATACAGCATTCAACCCTGGAGGTCCCCGGAACACTGGAGGAACAGAACCACTAAACGAAGAACTTAAAGAGGAAGCCACATCGGGTCTGGTAGGACGGGCGGAGATGAGAGAGGGCAAACCCCGTGAGGGAGGTCCCAGCTGTGGAGAGGCTTCTCCGGTTGGGGGAGAGACCCTCTGGCCGCACACCAAGCTCACCAGCCCAGAGCTCCTTTGCCGGGAAGAGAAGTTCTAAGATAGCTGGCAGTAAATTAGTGAGGACTCTCTTTGCTCAGCTAGGTGAGGCTAAGAGCGGCTGGGGAATCAGTGGGGCCGGCGCCCGGGCTTGCTCGCCGGTGAGCACTTACCTGGTTCCTGGTGGAGGGAGTGGCTGTGTGAGCCGGGAGCCTGTGGGGACGGACTGAACTGAGCACCTTTGGTGCAAAGGCTGGAGGTTTTTGAACTGTTGTTCCCGTGGTGCGGAGCCTGCACGCGAGTGGTGTAGAGAGGGCACCATTTTGTCGGGCTTGGGCCCTCCCATGAAGGATCAGGTCCCAGACCTAATTGGTCTGGTGGAATTGGCGCAGAAGTATGTGTGTGTGCGTGTGCGCATAACTGCGGCCTTGGATCCCCACCCTCTGCCCGGCTTATACTGCGTTGCCAGGGAAATGCAGGGCGGGTGCCCTCCAGCTCCAACAGGCTGCTCCCTGAGACCCAGGAGTGTGCAAGCCAACTCGGATCCCCACCATCCGCTCAGCTTGTGCTGCGTTGCCAGGGAAACGCCTAGTGGGAGTGATGCGGCTCCAACAGGCTGCTCACTGACATCCGGGAGTGCGCAAGCCGCCTTGGATCCCCGCTCTCCGCACTCTGCTTACAGAGTTGCCAGGCTGGTGATTGGTTGTCGGGCTACTCGGCCTGATCTGCAAGCGGCTGATTGGGACAGGCTGAGACTGGGAGTTTTCCTGGGAGTGTTGGGCCGTGAGCTGTGTGCCTGCGTCATCCAGCCAGGGCTCTCCTGGTGATCTATCTAAGACATCAAAGCAATCCCAGAGTGGCAGCCAAAATGGGGAAACAAAGAAACATGTCACAAGTAAAAGATCAGAAGAAACCTCCAGAAATGGAACCAAATGAAACAGAGGGATCCAACCTTTCAGAGACAGAGTTTAGAACACTGATGATAAGAATGTTTAAGGAACTTAGCGAGGACATAAAGGATAGGGAAACCGTAAAAAACAACCTGTTAGAACTAAAGAATACAATAACTGAAATGAAGAACACACTCGAAGGAATCACCAGTAGAGTAGATGAAGCAGAGGAGCGGATCAGCGATTTGGAAGATAAAATGGCAGAACTCACCAGTTGGCACAGCAAAAAGACCAAAGAATAAAAAACAATGAAAATAGTTTAAGAGCCCTATGGGACAAGGTGAAGCGCAACCACCTTCGAATCATAGGGATACCAGAAGGAGAAGAGAAGAAGCAAGGGGTTGAAAATGTATTTGAAAAAATAATGACTGAAAACTTCCCTACCCTGGTGAAGGAAATCAACATACATACCCAGGAAGTGCAGAGGGTTCCAAACAAGCTGAACCCAAACAGGTCCACACCAAGACACATCATAGTTAAAATGGCAAAGGTTAAAGACAGAGACAGAATCCTAGAGGCTGCAAGAGAAAGACAGCAGGTTACTTACAAAGGAACTCCTGTTAGACTAACAGCTGACTTGTCTACAGAAACTCTGCAGGCCAGAAGGGAGTGGCAGGAGATATTCAAAGTGATACAAAGTAACGGCCTACAACCAAGATTGCTCTCCCCAGTACGGCTATCACTTAAAATTGAAGGAGAAATAAAGAGCTTCTCAGAAAAGAATAAGCTTAAGGAATTCATTACCACCAAGCCAGCATTGCAAGAAATGTTAAAAGGGCTTTTTTAAACAAAAGAAAGGGGTAAAACAAGCTAACCCAGAGAGACAATTTAAGAAGATTGAAGTCATATCAAGCAGATATAAAGGAAAAACTGATGGTTGCTGGCTGGGAGTGGGGAAGAGGGAGAGGGGGAAGGTTTTGGACAGTGTATGTGGGACTACAATGTTGCCGCAGGGATATGGGGGCAGTTCTGGGAATGTAATTGATAATGTTGTGAAGAGACTATTATGTTGCGAGAAATAAGTCAGTCAGAGAAGGACAGGTACCATGTGATCTCACTTGTGTGTGGAGTCTGAAGAACTGAGTGAACGATCAAAGTAAACAGACTCGTAGATGTAGAGGAAACACTGAGGGTTGCTAGTTGGGAGCGGGGTGGGGATGGGGGGAAGGGGAAGGGATTAGACAGCATAAATAGACAACTACAATATTGCCACAGGGATATGAAACACAGTTCGGGGAGTATAATAATTTTGTAAAAATTTTGTGGCATGTCAGATAGTCACATGTCTTTTTAGGGAGACCACTTCATGGATGGAGTAGAGGCTTGATCACTGCACTGTACACCTGAAGTTGATGTTGTATAGTACTGTATGCCAACTGCAACTGAATATGTGGATGGTCACAGGATGTGGAGTATACTGTGGAGGGGAGTCAGGGGAGTTGTGATGGATATGTATGATATGGGGGGGGAGTGGGGTGGCGAACTGTGGGAGGGGGTTTTCACTTTGGGGGGTAAAGAGTATAACTATTGCATTGTGTTGTACACCTGAAACTAATAAAAAAAAAAGATATGAGACATTAAATATAAATTTAGTAGTCTGATTTTCAATAAAAGTATCAGAATAAATATATAAACAACATTTATATGTGCAAATACATATTTACATATGCAACATATAAAATATACATAATATACAAATGTATCAAATATATGCAATACAACAGCAGTTTGATGCCCAGCCCAAGCTGAGCTGCTGCTAAGCTGCCAATAGATGGCAGAATGGCTCAGCTAAAAAAAAAAAAAAAAAAAAAAAATTTATATATATATATATATATATATATATATATAATATTATGTTGCTTTGTATACCTGAAACTAATAAAAATGTATGTAATATGATTTTAAGGAAAATATAAACTGTATTACCTAGTTCTGTCTACCGAAAAGGGCTAGAAACTATGACCAACCCAGTGGCAAACACTCCTAGCACCCAGATGTGGTCTCTAAATATTGTTTCCCTCTAAGGGAGCAAAACTCCTTGGACAAATGTCTGATTCCAGGCCTCAAGCTGAAAATGTCAAGATAAATTTGGAATCTTTACATACTACATAGCAAGAAAGCTATCAATAACTAAGGTCATAAAAAACTTAGGTGCCGGCTGAGTGGCGTGGTGGTTAAGAGCTGGCTTGGGACACCAGCGGCCCCGGTTCGGGTCCCACAAGAGGGCCAGTGACACTGACCTCAAAAAAAAGAAAAAATTAGGAGTCAAAGTGAATAGGGTTTCACCAGTCAAAGATGGGATAAACTGATCATCAATAAGAACTGCAATTAATTATAAAGCACATCAGATATGGTTAAATCCATGAATTCATAATGATAAAATTATGATTTTTTTTAAAAGTTCTAATTGATCACCACTAGAGGGTAGTAAAGAACCAACTCATTACGTGAAACTGGTACTACAAGGACAGAATCAAGCATTTATCATTTAACTAAAAGGAAAGAATCCAGCACTTCCTTTATGAACTGTACTGCTGGGTTACCAAATAGATGAGCAGAGGTTTCTCTTAAGTATTCCAGTTAGTAAATAAAGAAGAAATGATATCACCATTTTGCAATTTTAATGAATTAATGGGGAGGTAGGCACTGATTATGAAGTATTGCTAACATCACAAAAAGGGAGACAACCAGACATCAGGGCCTTCTGATGGGAGACCATAATAACACCAATGAATCTTCTTGCACCCCTCCCATGCCACACACCAAAATCAAACATGCAGTCAACACTATAGATCCAACTAGCAATTTACAAGAAATACAGAGAACAACAACAACAAAAAATGTTACACTACACCAGAAGAATGCAATCAGCAAAATCATTCTGACTGAGAAATTCTATGGAATAATCTAGATGTTTCAATAATAAACTGAAAGAAATAAAGAGAAAGAACCTACAGATTAAAATAAACTTAAAAGACTTATCAATCAAACATAACATGTGAACTAAATAGGTGCATGCACATACATGCGTATCTGTACACACATGCATATGCATACATATACATATATACATGTATGTACATACACACACACCCCAGGAGACACTGGAAATTTGTACACTGACAGAATTGATTATCTTAAGTAATCACTTATATTTTGTGGCTAAACAGTGATATTGTAGTTATGTTTTTAAATGCTTTTTATCTTGTACACATACTGAAATATTTATAGATAAAATAATATAATCTCAGAGATTTACTTCCAACTAATATAGTATTAGAGAGTGGATGGAGATACAGATGACATCATAGGCTGATAACTGCTGAAGCTGAGTGATGGGTACATGAGGGTTGCTCATATTCTACTTTTACATGTTTTTCAAATTTGATGCAGGAAAAAAGAAAAATATATACAGGGCACTAACCTTGGCATAAGACTTATAGATGAAGAATGTGACGTTCAGAGAATTTAAATGAATCAATAAGATCACACAATTAGTAAGACATTACTGGGACTATAATGTTTTCTTAGTGCTTGAACAATGCTCTCTACACATCATATTTTAAAAATTACAATGCTGACAGTGTTGACCTGCTTAAAATATTTACTGAATCTATCTATAATTGTGAAAAGTTTTAGATAGGTAATAGTATTGTACTTCACTTCTAATCACATTCTTATTACATAAATATTCACAACATAAAGGCAATAAGATAAAATTAAACTTTCCAGAGTCTACAGCAGCTTCACAATTCAGAATTAGGTTCTAGGAAACAAAGCTAATAAAGGTCAAGCTGTGAGATTAGTAACTACTTAACTGACACCTAAGCTACAAAACAGTGGTGCGGAAATCAGTTGGGAGGCAATTATCTGCTACAATGAAAGCAAATAAATGGTGAAGAGAAATGAGGGTTGTTTTTTAAAAAATCCAAACACACATAATACTTTTCTGTAAAAAGTCTGATTGGTTAATTTAAGAGAGTATTTTATCATAGCTGTTTTCTTAAATTTCTTTTTCACAGTTCAACTCTCCTCACAGAAGAATGATGGCATATAATTTTATCAGTGAGCCTATGGCACTGACATATTTTCCTTTTCTCTGAGATTGACTGTTATTATAGCTGGAGAAACAGAAGTAAAATTAGAGCCTGTTATAATATGAATCATTACATCACAAATTCAGAAATAACACAGAAGAAACCAAGCCCCTAAAGCCACTAACTCCATTGAGTAAAAATTATAAGTTACATAATTAATAATTAACCCACCCACTGAAAGCTGGTTGAAATGGATGTGAAATCATAACTTATACAAATTAGTGTTTAAAATCCAACAAAAATTGGGTTTCTATTTAAAATTATAGTTTTGACTTAGTCAGAAATGCACAATGACTTTGGAACATAAATCTAAGTAATTTAAAATATATCACTGATATACATCAAGAAAACCTGCTTAGTTCCACGTGTGTAAAAATCAGCTCACAATTTCTTAACCTTTGATTCAAACAAAAAACTACAAAGGTTCAGAAGAGAAAAACCCAAACGGAAAGATTAAATCAAATATATAATAAAAGACATGAATGATTAATAATGAAAAAATCTAATTTTATCCTATAGTTTCAACACTCTTCCCCCACCAAAGCTTTTCTAAAGCTCCAAGCAAGTAGCTAAAAAGACTAATTTGAATTTTACTTTCTTTCTCTGTCCAATACTTTCCAGTGAAAACATTCATAAAATGTGCGAGAGTACAAATGTAGAAGATGTAACCTCAAAAATTTGTTCTGAGGATTAAATGAATTAAAATTCACTAAGTACCTAGCACAGTGTATGGCACATAGCAAACACTCAATAAATGGTAGGTAGTATTATTATAATTATCTATTAATATTAATAGCATACCTTTCATTTGTATATCATTTCTTCACAATAATGTCTTAAACTATACAAAATTCTTAATAGTCTACAGAATTAACACTGATTTTCAATATTCCTGGATGTCTGTAAAATTTGAGTAAGAACACAGAAAAAAGCTATAGTGGTTCACCCAACTAAGTTATATCTTATCACTGACTATGGAAATAAAGGATGTTTTTAGGGCAACTGTGTTTACCTTGCTTAAATTCAGCTCAAAAATTAAGGTATACATCACAAACACTCCTGTAATCCATTTTTTAATTAAATTTTGAAATTATTGATATTTTTAACTTGTTTTACCTGAATTAACTCTTTTCATTGTATCCTTAATTACCCTCTTTCAATTTTCAGAGGTGTACTATTAATACACCTAATAGTATATTCTACTATTCTAGAATTTTACTAATTTTTTTTATCCAATCTATCTATGGTTCAATATAAAAAGCTTTTCCAGTCAATACACAATTCCTAGAATTCCCTAGATTCCTAGAATTTAAAGATAAGATTTTTTAAAACAAATCTCCTTTACACTTAGTGACATTTATGTTTGAAATAAAATTTATGATTCATTAAAAACAATCTGCTCTGTGGGCCGGCCGAGTGGCGCATTGGTTAAGCACTGGTTTTGGGATGCCAGCGGCCCCGGTTCGGATCCCACATGAGGGCCAGTGACACTGCCCTCTACAGCTAACAACAGCTCCACCTGGAGCTGGGCTGTGTGAGCCCCGGTGATGGTGTGGGCTGCAGCCCCTGCTGCAGTGGGCTGCCAAAGGCTGCAGTGAGTGGCCCGCAGCCAGCGTGAGCGGCTGGCAGCCAAGCGTGAGCTGCCAATAGCCGCGATGAGCGACATCCAGAGGCCAGCGACAGATCTGCCTCATCCGGGAAGAGCGCAATGACGATACCAACAGTGAAGCAACATCCTCCGCAACTAAACTGAAGAACAAGAAGACGGCAACTTGTCTGTTCCCCTTCCCCGATTCCCCAACGCTGTTCCCCTCCACCAATTCCCCAATAAAATCTTTAAAAAAAAACAAAAAAAAACAAAAAAAAAAAAAAAAAACAATCTGCTCTGTAATAGAAATAAACAGAATATACAATGGATGAGATTTATCTTCCACAATATAATCCTAAAAGTTAATTAGTAAGATATGTATTTCCTAAATATCCACCAGACTAAAGCACCTTCAAGTATTCATCAAGAAATTAAATGGAGGGCCGGCCGAGTGGCGCGGTGGTTAAGCGCTGGCTTGGGATGCCAGCGGCCCCGGTTCGGTCCCACATATGAGGGCCAATGACACTGCCCTCAAAAAAAACCAAAACAAAACAAAAAGAAATTAAATGCAACAGATATAAATTGCTATCTATAACACAGTGATTGATCTACAAGGCCGTGAGAAAAGTGGGCAAAATGAAGATTCATCTTGCTTTGTTCTAAAGAAAAGGACATGATAACTGGTTGGTTTAAGTATGTAAGTCCCTTGAAAATTATTCTCTATAGAAAGAAGAGTTAACTCCTAAGCTTCTACCATAACTTCGATGATGAATATCATTCAAGAATTTCCAAGTTCCTTTTTTTTGATTCCATACCACACATCTACTCACTACTCCCGAGTTCTTGGATACAGGAGAGAAGGCACTGGATTTTCAACCTGAAAATTCTGATCACTGGAAAGGGTTATCTTCTATTCCAACATAAACCAGCATTCTAATGTGAACATTCTAATGTGTACATCATTCTCTTCCTTAAGTTAGTTTGAATTGGTTCCTGAAGTCTGAGCATACATTAGTAAAAATATAAATTTGAGCCTCTTACATTGGAAATATGAGAACCAGACACTCCTTCTCATTGACAACTGTTAACAATCATCTCTAGGTTTTCACTTCCTGCCCTTACCCTGTCCCTAAAATAAAAAATATAAAACAAATAAAAGAGGTGGGGTGGGCCGGCTGAGTGGCGTGGTGGTTAAGCGGCCCCGGTTTGGTCCCACATGTAAGGGCCAGTGACATTGCCCTCAAAAAAACACAAGGATGCAAGTTTACACAAGCCTCATTTACATCTACTCTACTCTCAAAAGAAAAAAAAAAAAAGGAACCTATGATATTCAAATTGTGCTTTAAGAGAGCACCCAGAAGTTATTTTTAAACTTATATTATTCAACATTATTTATAAAGTGGTTTGGCATATGTGACTCAATTATTTTAAGACTTAATAATGTATTTAAGAGACATCCTATGTGGCACAGAGCAGGGTAGGAACACTTGCTTTGATGTGCATGGAGAGTTCAAATGATAACGCAGACTTTTCTTACTGGGTCATTCAAAAGCAAGTGTGTTATTCCTTCAAAAAACAAAATTATCTTCCACACTCCAAAAACTTCTGCCTTACACCAGACACTCCCATCTCTTCAACTGTGTCCGCTTAACTTTCCTTTACAAGAAGGAGAAAATGCTCACCAAATTCACAGTTCACCTAAAACAAAGAAATGCCGATTATTAGCTTTAAATCTACAGGGCAGAACTCTCTTATGACTGTGACGCTAAGAACTTCTCCTGCAACTGAAATGCTCTTTGCAACCTCCGTTTCCAGGAGATTGAAAGGTGGAAAAGTCGCTGAGGATAACTGCAGGGAGGCTGGGGCGGCGGAGAGAGCCGGAGGGGGGAAGGGATGAGTCCCACAGAGGAACTGCATTAGGAGACTTTGAGGAGATACAACGGAGATGAGGTTAGCTATGGGAAAAAAGATTTATCTCCAGATAAAGCACGTTTTCAAAGAGAACTTAAAGTAATGAGGATAAGGAAAAATGACAGAAAACCCTCCACGGCCGGAGGATAAGCAAAGTAGGAAAAGGCGGGGAGAGTAAGGGCCCAAAAGACCAGGATTTGAAAACAAGTACGCACGCTGTGAGCTTGGCCCTGACCCGGATCTTGTGCCTCAGTAAGCGGATTGCGGAACGAAACGATCGCACTTCCTCAGGGTTGCAGAGAGAGCTTAACGTTTACAACGCTAACGAGTCCTACATAAGATGTCTCCTCTCGCCCTGCTTGCTCCCGTTCATTTCTTTTCCTCTCACTTCCGCACTAGCGGCAATCTGGCAAAACGCTGCCCATGCCTGCGCCGCAGGTGGATAACAAAAGGAAAAAATACCTGAGTCCCAAGAATCGCGCCGGCAGCAACCGGAGGTGGAGCAGTGGACAACTGGAGCCGGGGCAGGATCCTCACTTGCCTCTAGTCAAACCTGAATTCTTACGGGTGGGGCAGGGAACTTCCGCCGTAAGCAAGGAGGGCGTCACTTCCGCCGATTGCCTGTCCTCCCACACAAAAAAACCTCTTCGCCTTCTCTGCTTTAGATTCGTTCACTACGTTCGCTACGTTTGCAACGTTCTCACTTCCTTTTCCAGGAGACTTCTGCCTAGTCTTAGTACCTGACTTGGACTACATGACCCAGCATTCACTACGGCAGGTTGATTTCCGGGTCAAGAGGTCCGGGCTGGGTATATCACCATGGAAGCAATCGGTTTGGTCACGTGGAGCCCCTGGTTACGCCCGGTGGTAGCTGTGGGGTCTGGGGTTTAGGCGGGGGCCATTTTGCCTGAGGCTCCCAGAGTTGGGGGCGGCCTGGCAGCTGTTTTAAGCTGTCTCTTTTCCTCCTCTGCAGCTTGGGGCTTGGAGAGGAACAAAGAGGTTGGGCTCCATCAAGCCCTTTGGAGACATGGTTTCCTCCAGACTCCACCTAATGATCCTGCATGGCGGTTGCGTCCTCCGCGCTGCTTCTGCTGCCTCCCCTTCCAGCCCCATGTTCCTATCTCCTCCGGAGCCACAGTGGTCCTTCCGTCTCAAAGACTGATGATAGTCGAGGTGGGGGCACCATGAGAAGCGAGAAAAACTGCTGCCGCGGAGCTGCGGGAGACCAGGGTTCCTGCCCCCCAACACCATCACCTCTGGCCCCGACCTTCTTGATGCCGTCAGAGACAATCTCAGGTAGTTGGTCTGAGTCTGGAGGTGGTTTGTCAGGGGGAGATGAGGACGAGACTCGGCTCCTTCAACTCCTACGGACCGCGCCGGATCCTTCCGAGGCCTTCCAAGCGTTGCAGGCGGCGTTGCCGCGGCGGGGCGGTCGACTTGGCTTTCCCAGACGGAAGGAAGCATTGTATCGCGCCCTGGGCCGAGTGCTTGTGGAAGGAGGCAGCGATGAAAAGCGACTCTGCTTGCAACTCCTCTCGGACGTTCTCCGAGGTCAGGGGGAAGCAGGCCAGCTCGAAGAGGCCTTTAGGTTAGCACTTCTGCCTCAACTAGTTGTCTCCTTACGAGAAGAGAATCCAGCCCTGCGGAAAGATGCTCTGCAGATCCTACACGTGTGTCTGAAACGCAGCTCTGAAGAGGTGCTGAGAACGCTTATACAACAAGGACTGGAAAGTACCGATGCCCGGCTTAGAGCTTCCACGGCACTAGTGTTCCCCATCTTGCTTACTCCCGAAGATTTGTTGCTAAGCCTTGATCTTACCGAGGTGATAATATCCCTAGCCCGAAAGCTTGGCGATCAGGAGATAGAGGAAGAATCGGAGACAGCTTTCTCTGCACTTCAACAAATTGGGGAGAGACTTGGCCAAGAGAGGTTTCAATCCTACATCTCTCGCCTGCCCTCTGCCCTGAGGAGACAATACAATCGCCGCCTGGAGGCCCAGTTTGGCAGTCAGGTTCCCTATTATTTGGAACTTGAAGCCTCTGGATTTCCTGAAGATCCCCTTCCCTGTGCAGTGACTCTTTCCAACAGCAATCTTAAATTTGGGATCATTCCTCAGGAGCTACATTCAAGATTGTTAGATCAGGAAGACTATAAGAACCGGACTCAGGCCGTTGAGGAACTAAAACAGGTGATGGGACGATTTAGCCCTAGCTCTACCCCTCATTCTAGCCTTATCAGTTTCATTAGCTTGCTGTATAATTTGTTAGATGATTCTAACTTCAGAGTGGTCCATGGCACACTTCAGGTTTTGCATTTACTGGTTATTCAACTTGGAGAGCAGGTACAGCACTTCTTGGGACCAGTTATAGCAGCTTCTGTCAAAGTGCTGGCAGACAACAAATTGGTGATCAAACAAGAATACATGAAAATCTTCCTCAAGCTAATGAAGGAAGTAGGTCCTCAACAGGTGCTTTGTTTACTCCTGGACCATCTCAAACATAAGCATTCCAGAGTGAGGGAGGAGGTGGTGAACATTTGTATCTGCTCCCTCTTGACCTATCCCAGTGAGGATTTTGACTTACCCAAATTGTCTTTTGATCTGGCCCCAGCTCTTGTAGATAGCAAACGCAGGGTCCGCCAAGCAGCTCTTGAAGCCTTTGCTGTGTTGGCATCATCATTAGGCTCAAATAAAACCAGCATCCTTTTCAAAGCTGTGGATACTGTTGAACTGCAAGATAATGGAGATGGAGTGATGAATGCTGTGCAGGCCAGATTGGCTAGGAAAACCCTCCCAAGGCTAACGGAACAGGGATTTGTGGAGTATGCAGTACTCATGCCATCATCAGCCCAGGGTAGGTCAAGCCATTTGGCTCATGGAGCAGATACAGACTGGCTTTTGGCTGGTAACAGAACTCAGAGCGCACACTGTCACTGTGGTGATCACACGCGGGATAGCGTGCAAATTTATGGATCTTACAGCCCAACTATCTGTACCCGAAGGGTATTAAGTGCAGGAAAAGGAAAAAATAAATTACCGTGGGAAAATGAGCAGCCTGGAGCCATTGGAGAAAACCAGACCTCCAATTCCAAGGATATAGAACAGGTATGCATCTTCTCCAATTAACTTGAGTTGAAACTTAAAAGAATTTAAAGTGAAAATATGCCTGTAATGAGGTAAGGGTGAGGCTGCTTTAGGGTTGTTATGCTTTGTGTTTAAATCAATTTGCTGATAATATTTGAATGCTGATGTGTCTGTTACAATGGTACAGATCACGTGAACGTTTAATAGGCTTTCTGCTTGGTGGATTTCATTAAATTCTAGGCACAATGTGTTATAGACTGTATCTGGGTTTCAGTTTTGGCCTGTCACTTATTGTATGAATCAATTATTCATACAACAAATGCTGTATACGTAGTAGGTGCCACATAAAGAGCTAAATTCTGGGAATGAAGATGGATTGGTTCCACAAAGTTAAGGGAAAAGGTCAGACCTGTAAATAGGCAGTTACAAATTTATTAAGTGCTAAAATAGAAATACAAAGAATCTTGTGGGAATACTGAAAATAAAATAAAAAAACAATTCCATTAGACAAGTCAAAAGCCTTCTGAGAATATGTGACATCTGAACTGAAATTTCCTGCCGCCCTCCAAATTTTTATTTTGAAAATTCCAAATCTACAGATAACTTAAAAGTACAATGAATATCCATATACACCTTCTTTATTTACTGGTTGTTATTATCTTGCCATATGTACTCTATATTTGCCAAACCATTTGAAAGTAAGTGCAGATATCTTAACATTTCATTCCTAAATATTTCTGCCTGTATCTCCTAAGGATGACATTCTTTATAACTATTGTACCATTATCACACCTCAGAATATAAATAGTAATTCGGTAATATGTAATATATAGCCTGTATTTAAATTTCTCCAATTTTTATAGTATTTGTTTTACTTTTATCATCCTGGATCCAGTCAAGGTTCATGTGGTTAATAAAATCTAGAACAATATGTCACCTGTTTGTTTTTTTGTTTTTTTCTTGCCATTGAGTTTTTTTGAAGAATCTGGAGTAGTTGTTTTGTAGAATTTCCCACATTCTTAATTTGTCTGATTGTTTCCTTATGATTACATCCAACATAACAGTTTAGCAGAAATATTGCATAAGAGAGATATTGTGAACTTCACATTACATCACGCATCACATCACGAGGCATATAATACCAGGTTGCCCCACATTTGGTGATGCTAAATGTTACCACTTTGTTAAGGTGGTGATAGCCAGGTCACTCCATCATAGAGGTTTATTTTCCTCTTTATAATTAGCACATGATCTGTGGAATGATACTTTGAGACCCTGTTACCCCAGAAACCTTTCACTCACTGTTATTAGCATCCATTAATGAACCTAATCTGCCTTTATTACATTACGGGCTACAAAAAAGGGTAACTTTTTTTTTTAAATTATTATTATTCTAGCATTTCCCCTATATTTGTTACCTAGAATTCATTATTTTTTTTTTTTTTTAAGATTTTATTGGGGAATTGGGGGAGGGGACCAGCGAAGTTGTTCTTCAGTCTTCGTTGTGGAGGGCACCAGTCACCATGTGGCTTCCTGTTGGCAACTCGTGGCCTCTAAACTCAAGGTGCTGTGTTCAATCTTAGTTGCAGGTGGGTGTAGCCACCATTCCGTACGGGAGTCGAACCGGTAGCCTTATTGTTAAGAGTGCACACCCTAGGGCTGGCTGCATGGCTTCAGTTAGTTAAGAGCTCACTCAAGAGTGCGAGCTAAGCTCTGAGCAACAGCAGTTTGATGCCCAGCCTGAGCTGAGCTGCCGCTGGGTTGCCAACAGGTGGCAGGATGGCTCAGCTGGAAAAAAAAAAAGAAGAAGAAGAGTGCACGCCCTATCCACAGAGCCATCCAGGCAGCAACTCAGCTCAAGGTGCCGAATTCAATCTTTAGTGAGGGTGGGCATAGCCCACCAATGAACAGACAATCTTGTTGTTACATCAGCTGAGCCATCCTGCCACCTGTTGGCAGCTCAGCAACAGCTCAGCTAGGGTGCAGCGTTCACTGGCCCATGTGGGAATTGAACCAGCAGCCCTGTTGCTCAGAGCACACACTCAAAGCCAACTCTTAACCAACTGAGCCACTCGGCCGGCCCCTGGCATTCATTTTTTATTCTGTGTGTAATTAAATCAGTATTCCTTTCCTTTTGATGCTAAAATAGTCTCAAATTCAACCAGTGGATGGCTGTTATGTCCCATAACATGACTCTTTAGTCTTTGAATACTTCCTTAACTTAAATATGACATGTCCAGGCTTCCTTTGTATTTTTTTTGCTTCAAACCCAGAATGAACCATTTTGTTCAAGAGCCGTGGAACTGCTTTTTTAATGAAGAGTGGAATTTAAAACCCAAAATCTGGGTATAGATGTGCTCATTGCTACTGCTTACCATTGCAGACTGATCCTTTCACCGGCAGAACCAGGGAGTGATTTTGTTTTGTTTTAGGTTTTTTTTGTATGTGTGTGTTTTTTTTTTGAGGGCAGTGTCACTGGTCCTCATATGTGGGACCCGAACCGCTGCCGCTGGTGTCCCAAGCCAGCGCTTAATCACCGCGCCACTCGGCCTGCCCTATTTTAGTTTTTTTGATGAATTCATACTGATATTTCGAATTCAGCACTACATGATGGTTCTTTGTCATCTTTTTTTAGTGCATATTTATATCTCTCTTCTTCCACAATAAAACCCTGGTTCTCAACATCAGTCATATTTATTCATATGCTGTACCTACAATACACAAAAGATAATTACTACACTAATAACACAACAGTTAACAACTATTAAATAGAGTTCAAGATTTCTTTGCAGTTCTTTTTCTGCTTAGAATTATCCCCCAGATTTTTATGTTGAAACTTAAATTAATTATTTTCTGGGTGATTACAGATGAATAGGAGTTTGCTAAGTGTGGAAGAGTCCCTGTGAATTTCAGAACAAAAGAATATATGTTCAGACACACTGAGTTATGAAAGAACTTAGCAAATTAATAAGAAATGGTGAGTTTCTGCACAGCTGAACAAGTGGCAGAAGAAGATACTAGAAATGTACATAGAGGAAAAGTATGGAGACTTTTTGCAAATAACAAGTTTGTATTTTGGGGGGTGGAGCACAAAGGGATGGTGGTGAACTAAGTGTTCCCTCTTATAGTTTGTCAATGTTTTTGAAATAATTTTCAGATTTTCATAATCTAGTAATATGGTTATTCTCATGTATTGTAAACATTACCTGGCAGTGGATGATTTTCTGTAAGCATTGATCATAACACTGCCTGTTATGCGTCAGCTCTGGAATGTTAGCATATTAAGAAAAATCTAGTGCTGGCCAAAGCTCCAAAAATCTGAAAATAAGTGCATTTCTGAAATTTCAGTGTAGACCTAGGTTGCTTTTGAAAGCTGCTTTGGTGAAATTAAAACTTATCTCAGAAATTAAGTTGTAGTTTTTTGGTTCAGAAATGGTCTGTAGAACTACATTGGAAATTATCTTAATGGAGGACAGGGATGAAATATTTAAATATTTTTTTGTGTGCAGTTTTAAAAACTATATATTAATAAATATTTTTTAGAGCAGTTTTAGGTTCACAGCAAAATGGAACAAAAAGCACAGAGGTTTCCCACGCACGCACAGCTTCCCCCGCACACACAACGTCCAACAGTGGTGCATGGTTACAGCTGCTGAACCTACACTGACACATCATCATCACCCAAAGTCCATAGTTTTACATTAGGGTTTATTCTTGGTGTTGTATATTCTATGTGTTTGGATAAATGTATCCATGTCCAGTATCCACCATTGTATCCTACAGAATAGTTTCACTGCCCTGAAAGTCCTCTGTACTCTGCTTATGCATCCCTACCACTCTCCCTCCCTACCTCCTGGCAACCACTGATCTTTTTACTGTCTCCATAGTTTGCCTTTTCCAGAATGTTATGGCCCCTGATCTGATTTATCCTGACTCTTGCCCAGGCTCTGCCTTAACATTTGCAGTCGACTGTTAATCTGTTGTTTCTGTCTTGTCCACATGAAGCATTGGTCAGTGACATTGAACAGCAAAGCTTCCAGAAACACTCATGAATATTTAAATCACATACTCCCATTTTGAAGATAAAATAGTTTGCTTGGAAGGATGATTTTTGTAATGTAGTTGTAGGGAATAAGGTTACAAGAGGGAGGCAGAGGCTAGATTGGAGACCCTGAAATGCCAGGCTAAAGAGTTTAGCCTGTTATTTAGACAATGATTTGAGACTATAGCGTTGTTTGTTTTGTTTTCTTGTTTTATTTTTTTTTTGAGCAGTGTTTTGGGAAAATTAATCACAACAGCAGCAATGCATAGTGTATGTGTGTGTGTTTCTTTTTCTTACAGAAGCCAAAGACTGGAGACTTGGAAGATAAATTAGACTCACACTTATTGGACTACTTTAGGTGTGAGGTGCTGATTTTTATGAGGATTGGCAGGGTATCAGGACTAGGCTTTCTGTTGAAGGGCATACAGAGCAAGAGCAGCGTGAAGACTCAGCCTTGGCCTGCATCCCCATTTAGGGAGTAGCAGCAGGAGACAACCAAACAAGGCAAAGAGAAAGGATGCCGAGGCCTTGGAAAGGAACCAGGAAAGAACCAGGTTTTAGAAGTAAAGTAAGGAGTTTCCGAAATGATACCAGTACTGTTAGATGCTGGGGAGATTGAGGAGAATACAAACTGAAAGCATGACTTGTTCTTACATATTCAGCCTGCCATGTATAAAATAATTTTTATAGTACTTTTCTCTTAGTTTTATCTTTCTTCATTTCCTCTTAATAATTCTTCTGATTGTGAAAATATTATATGTGCTCATTACAGAAAATTTGGAAAGTATGAAAATAAAGCACATAGAAGAAATGAAAATGTTTTGGCAGTCCCTCTACCAAGAGATGTCTGCAGCGAATATTTTGTTGCTTGTACTTCAAGTATGATTTCCATTTATGTATATAGGTATAGATTCTTTTTCCATATATGAAAGTCTCCCCTTTTATTTACTGTGAATGTTTTTTGTTTGTTTTTTTAAGATTTTATTGGGTAATTGGGGGAGGGGGAACAGACAAGTTGCTGTCTTTTTGTTCTTCAGTCTAGTTGTGGAGGACATTGCTTCACTGACCCAAGTTGGTATCGTCATTTCGTTCTTCCCGGATGAGGCAGATCGGTCGCCGGCCTCTGGATGTCGCTCACCGCAGCTATTGGCAGCTCACGCTGGCTTCCGGCCACTCACTGTAGCCTATGGCAGCCCACTGCAGCAGGGGCTGCAGCCTACACCATCACCGGGGCTCGCACAGCCCAGCTCCAGGTGAAGCTGTTGTTAGCTGTAGAGGGCAGTGTCGCTGGCCCTCACATGTGGGATCTGAACCGGGGCTGCTGGCATCCCAAAACCAGCACTTAACCAATGCGCCACTTGGCCGGCCCTGTGAATGTTTTTTTCAACATCAAATAGTCCATAGTAGGATCTTTAATGTCTGTTTAAAACTAAATCATATAATATCATGGCCTGTTGAACTGTTCTCTTAGTTTTGAATCTTTAGACTTTTTAATTCTGTTTTTGTTTCTACCATTTAGTCAATTCTTTTTGTGCCCTGACTTATAGACTGATAACAAGATTCCTGTGATGTTCTAACTTTGCATCTCCTATGGTTTTATGAGTGTATTAGTGTGTTAGTAAAATTGAGTAATCAGACATAACATCTGGCTACCATATTAGTTATATTTTTCCTGACAGATTTCTCTGCAGCATAGTAAGAATCATAGTGTTACAGGAAAAGAAGGTTCTTGGCTTCACATTGGAAAGAATTCAAATGTAAGCGATATAAAGTTTAAAGTAAAAGTAAGTTTATTTAGCAGAGAGTAAGAAAGAAAATAAAGGCCACCCAAAGACAGAGGGGGGCGCTCTAAACCTTAGTGGAAGAGAGACCCCCTCTATCCCAGGCTGGTGTTTGTGTGTGTTTCCTGCTTCCATGGAAAATTCATTGCTATGGGGGAAAGGAGGCTAGAAGAACAATGTAAATTTATCTTTAACTTCAGTGAGATGCAAGAAGAGCAGGGGCAGGTTTGTCTTTAACTCTTGTAAAGCACAACCTGTGTTTTCTCTCTGGGGGCTTAACTACAGGGATGGTCATGATGGATTCTCTAGCCTTTCAGTAGTTTGGTCTGTGTCATTGATAAGCGTCTGCCTGAGCTCTGTGTCACGGAGCACATAGGCAGCAGGCTTGGACTCCAACCTCTTATTTCCTTCTGCATAAACAGCCCTCCTGCCCCTTCCCTATATTAATAGTAGTCAGCAACCTATACTGAAAAGTAAGGAGCTACTTGTTCGTGAGTATGTAGTTACTAGGTGTGTAGTTTTTTCAAGGCAGAGGATTTGGTTATTGGAAGGTCATTGGGACATGGAAAAGAGTGGCTTTAGAAGAATGTTGTAGACAGAGGCCAACTTTAAAAGTTTATAAGGTGAGTTGATAAGGAAACACAGGCAGTGAGCGTTTATTCAACATCTTTTTGATCATTCACTATTTGCAAAGCCAAATGCTAGCTTATAGACTACTCTTTAAAGCACTACCTTCTCAGTGTAGATGATCTATTTAAAAACTTAAAAATAATTTTTAAATAATTTTTAATGAACCTTAAAAGCTACTAAGTGAAACAATATATATTATATTGATTTTGCTATCTTAAAATGCTATAACAGGGGCCTGCAGAGTGGCTCAGTTGATTAAGAATGTGAGCTCTGAGCAACAGTGTTGCCAGTTGGATTCCCACATGGGCCAGTGAGCTGCACCTGAGCTGAGCTGCCACTGAGCTGCCAGTAGGTAGCAGGATGGCTCACCTGATGAGAACATGTGCTCCTAACAACAAGGTTGCAGGTTTAACTCCCGCATGTGATGGTGCGCTACGTCCACCCCCATCTAAGATTGAATACTGGCATCTTGAGCTGAGCTGCCCTGAGTTGCCTGTGGGTGGCTGGATGGTTCAGTGGCTAGAGCGTGCACTCTTAGCAACAAGGTTTCCAGTTCAACTTCCGCATGGGATGGTGGGCTGTGCCCCTCGCAACTAAGATTGAACACAGCACCTTGAACTGAGCAGCCGCGAGCTGCCAATGGGTGACCAGATGGCGACCAGACTTGGAGCTGCGCTAGCTACGCCCTCCACAATTAAGATTGAAGGACAGCAACTTGGCTGTTCCCCTGCCTCGATACCCAAACACTTTTCCAATTCCCCAGAAAAATCTTTAAAAAAAAAGCTATAACAATTCCCTTGATAAATGCACAAAGCATACTCATTAACTTGTATATGTATTGTTATTTCCTTGTAATTCTTGTTTTACCTAGGGCAGTGTTAGCTATATCTATTAAATACAACCTTAACCAGGGAAACGAACTATTATTTCCTCACAGACGCAGAAAAAACGAAGTCGTTTAACTGAGAACTATCTTTTCATTCTCTTCATGAGTACACATTTTTTATCTTTTTTTATAATAATTTAAGTGACAAAATAAACATGTATTAAAGATCATCCAAAGGCATTTATATGTCCTTTACCCTGTTTATTTGATGACTATTCTATAATGTATAAGAGATGGGTAAATTAAAAACATATTTGGTGACCAGTGATTCATGTTTTTATCTTAATTAGAAATTGGGATCTAAAGATTTTTCATTAATTTCATTTTATATTAGTCTAAAATCTTAAAGTTAACTAAGGGTCTGAAAATTTCAACATAAGCTAATATAAGCATTTTATGAGTGTGACATTGTAAGACTACCCTTTTATAAAGATATCTATTATAAAATTTAATTGAACACATGATATTACAGTTTTATATTTTGAATAGGAGTGATGTTAAATGTATCTAATTTGTGAAATCAGTATAGAAAATTTAAGATATTGAAGTTAATCAGGCTTTTCCTGAGAAGATGAGTTCAAGTTTGTATAATTATATCATACTAATACTTAAAACTATTAAATGTTATTTTGTTTAGCTTTTGAAAACCATCAATTTTCTGAATTTGTCTAATTTATAATATAATAAGATTCTTTACCATTTTCAGCTTAGAATTCTAAAGTAATGTTATTTTATAGTTACTTAATTATTTACAGAAATTGAGGAAAGCTGACCATTGAATGTTAGGGGTTTTGTTTCCTTTCACCTTTTGTATAGGAATTTGATTTTATAGATATTGACAGGTATTGGGCCCATAATAAGTAAACATGAAAAAAACACTTAAGCTTTGGATGGAGGAAGTGGGCTCTGGCTATTATAATAAAGGAGTTCATATCAATACGGTTAAAAACAAACATAAATAGAATACACCAATAAGGAAACAAGATTCCAGATTCCCTGTCAGCTGCCATCTGACCCAGGATACTGTCATCTAGCAGAAATCACCAAATAGACCATAAAATCAAAACTCATTTCTACAGACCACTGCTGCCATCTGTGTATAAACTTTTGTCCATGTGCTCAGTCAAAATCAGAACCAGGGGCCGGCCGAGTGGCACGTTGGTTAGGAGTTGGCTTGGGACGACAGCTCTGAACAGCAGGGCCCCGGTTCAGATCCCACGTGAGGGCCAGTGACGCTATGCCCTCTACAGCTAAGATGGTGAACAACAGCTCGACCTGGAGCTGAGCCGCTGTGAGTCGCTGGTGACTGCGTAGGCTGCAGTGGGGCTGGTCGGCAGCTGGCGTGAGTTTTCATGAGCTGCTGTGAGGCACCATAAGTGGCCGTCCAATGGCCGGCGAGTGACTGCCTCATCCAGGAAGAGCACAATGATAATACCAACATGGGCCAGTGAAGCAACGTCCTCCACAACTAGACTGAAGAACAAAAGGACAGCAACTTGTCTGTTCCCCTCCCCCAATTCCCCAATTTAAAAAAACCTTAAAAAAAAAAATCAGAACCGGAATCAGATTCACTGTAAGAGCCCAATTGTTCACTTAGTTATATGCAGTAAGGTTAACTGAAGACTCAAGGCAAGGGTCCGAGTCTCAGAAAAGGTGCACTTTCAGGCCACATGTTCGATTCTCATTTTAGGACCTAGAAGGACGGTCAGTATATTAGTGAAACCTCCAGAAATAACGTTAGACAAGGAGTCAGGAACTTTTGGTTTGTTATTTTGCAATTCATTTTCCTACATGTAAAAAGAGTCAGTAGGCTGAATCAAGGAAAAACCAGAAATGAGAAAAGAAAAAAAATACTGCAGACTGGGTATAGCAAGTCTTATTTGCACATTTTATGGGTCAACTGGTTAGCTGAGAGCTACAAAGAGTTTGTCTGGGTATTCTGCCCTTGTGTAGGAAGCCTGAGGATATAAAAAAAACATTTCAGTTGTTTTAAAAAATATTTTAGCTGTGTAATGTATGTGACAACCATTTAAGGTCTGCCAATCTCCTATCAGCACTGCTATCTTAAGCCAGGTATGTACCATTTCTCTTGCTGAAATTTCTTCCTTATCAATATTTTAAAAATATTTCAGAAGCAGCCCAAATAAATGGTCCATAATAGGAGAATGGTATATCTAGTCAATAGAATATTATGCAGCCTTTAAAAATAGTTTATATCCTTAGACCTAACAATTCCATATGATACACATATCCACAGGATATGTACATAACCTTTCACTTCAAGATTATAATAAAAAGTTGTGACAAAGGAAATGTCCATCAGTGGGGAACTGTGAGTCCAACCATTGGAAAGAATAAGCAGATATGTATGGATTAACATGGAAGGATGCCCACAATATGCTGAACACTTACTATGTGCCAGAGTAGTATGTGATCTATTTTTATTTTTGAAAGTAGCTACTTGAAGAATATTTATATATATATATAGCAAAAGACAAGTTACCAGAGTTTCAATAGGATTCTAGTGGAATGGGGTACCAAAGAAGAATTTCATTATATATTATTTCTATATTGTTTTTGGTTTTTTTTACAATAAGTAGTTACTGCTTTTGTAATTAAAGTTTGCAGCACTTAAGAGCGGTTTTAACAACATGAGAAATATTTTTATTATAATGTTAAGTGCAAACATGGCATATAAGACTTTACACACAGTATCACAGCTATGTTTTCTTAAAGTGTACATAGAAAGTGATTTAAAAAAAAACAAAAACAGGGGCTGGCAAGTGGCTCAGTTGGTTAAGAGTTGGCTTAGAGCGCAAGCTGAGAGCAACAGGGCTGCTGGTTTGATTCGCACATGGGCCAGTGAACGCTGCGCCCTTGCTGAGCTGCCAACAGGTGGCAGGATGGCTCAGCTGGTGTAACAACAAGATTGCCTGTTCAGTGGTGAACGCCTGCCCGCAACTAAGACTGAACTCGGTACCTTGATCTGAGTTGCCACCTGGATGGCTCAGTGCATAGAGCATGCGCTCTTAACAACAAGGCTGCTGGTTCGATTCCCGCATGGGATGGTGACTACGTAAACCCACAACTAAGATTGAACACAGCACCTTGAGCTTAGAGGCCATGAGCTTCCAATGGCAAGCCAGATGGCGACTGGCGCCCTCCACAACGAAGATTGAACAACAACTTGGCTGGTCCCCTTTCCCAATTCCCCAACGCTGTTCTCCTCCCCCAATTCCCCAATAAAATCTTCAAACAAAAAAACAAACAAAAAAACACAAACATGTTCCAAAAGGTGACTTTGGGTAATTGGAATAAGCTTTTCAGTGACCACCATTCAGGAGCGGAGTATAGGTAAAACCAGAATGAACTTGTAGAAGGTAAAAGGCGTCAAAAACCGGAGATCAAGATATATTTACAAGTTCAATGAAGGCAGGAGTGTAGGTGGTTTCTGAGAGCATTAGCTATTAAAAGGTCCTTTCCTGATATTTCCCACTATACCAAAATACAATTAAATTATTTTTGTATTTTTAGACCCCTTGCCAAAAGCTGAAATAAAATGCACTAGGTCAAAGAATCTTTTTAAGAAAAATATGCAAGCAATCAAATGCAAAGGTTAGGAGATAATAAAAAGCAAAATTCAAATAGTAGATAAGATTTTATGAATTTCAAATCATTGCTAATATTAAGTGTCAAACTTCCCTATTATAACACTTTCATTTATTATAACTCTAAGGAATTAAATGAATTAAATTTTTAGGCATTAACTTCAAAGACCAAAAACTCAGCCTCTATGTTTCTAAGAGTCACAAGGTACTCTAAACAGACTGTTTCATATTTTGTAAATTGAGTTCATAACTCTTTCAAAATATACCTATGCTTTTCTCTTTTACTCTACCTCACTTCCCTTTTCCTTTATTCATTGAATAAGGGGAAAGCTTATCCTGATGAAAAATCATTTGATTACTTTTAAGAGAGACCAAAAAGGGCCTCTCATGTTAATAATTTGTGTGTCCTATAGTCTGCTTTCAAATATTTGTAGAATTTCCTATAGCAAAATTTAATCACTGACTGACTTCTAGATTCTTGAAAATTCCACACGTATACACACGTTCTCACCACCCTTTCCTTTATCTCCATCACCACCTCCACCACCAGTTGATGTTTCTGGCATACAGACTAATGTTCTGTTCTCCAATCAGAAATTAACTACAAAGTAATGTAATATAAAATGTGTTCCACACTGGAGAATTATTTCTGGTTTACTCACTATTTTAATTGTGTTAGTATGTCTTTAAATGTAACTAATCAGAAGTTGGTTGTAATTGGTTTAATTTTTATTCCATTGTGTCCTTTTAATACTGACTACTATATAATTAGTCAGCAATTATAATATCAGATTTCAAGAAAATAAAGTCAAGCTTTTTCATCTGGGGCATTCTTTTTTTTCTCATCAGTATTTTCTGGGTTAAGTTTTGAAAAGTTTAAAAGGTTTTGCACAAAATGTGATGAGGAATAACAAGTTCCCTAAGGTATATTTGGTAGTTTATAGTCTTTTAATTGTCAAGTAGCTAAAAAGTTTTCAAATAGATATGGCTTTAATTTTATTGTATTTCAATGTTATTTGATAATTAGTAAAATTTGCAAAGAAGCATTACTGAGAAGGCTTATAGATAATTACTCACATGCCTAGATTTGATAGTAAGTTCCAAATAAATACGCCTATATAGACAATAAGTATAATTTCTTGTCACTCAGTTTTTAAAATGTTTTGTAGCCATGTTGAATGTGAAGTGATCCCGGACAAAAGAGATTGTTCCTGATGAAGAATCCTGAACACTTGAATTATGCCCTCATTTAGTTTTTTGTTTGTTTTTAAAGATTTTATTGGGGAATTGGGGGAGGGAAACAGTGTTGGGGAACTGGGGAGGGGACCAGCCAAGTTGTTCTTCAATCTTTGTTGTGGAGGGCGCCAGTCGCCATCTGGCTTCCCTTCAGCAGCATGGCCTCTAAGCTCAAGGTGCTCTGTTCAATCTGAGTTGCGGGTGGGCCTAGTCACCATCCCATGCAGGAGTCGAACCAGCAGCCTTGTTGTTAAGAGCGCACTCCCTATCCAGTGAACCATCCAGGCAGCAGCTCAGCTCGAGGTGCTGAGTTCAGTCTTAGTTGCAGGTGGGCATAGCCACCATCCCATGTGGCAGTCAAACCCAGCAGCCTTGTTGTTAAGAGCACACACCCTATCCACTGAGCCATCCAGGAAGCAGCTCAGCTCAAGATGCCAAGTTCAATCTTTAGTTTCAGGTGGGCATAGCCCACCATTAAACAGTAAATCTCAGCTGGTTTTTACACCAGCTGAGCGAGCCATCCTGCCACCTGTTGGCAGCTCAGTGACAGCTTAGCAAGTGCACAACGTTCACTGGCCCATGTGGGAATCAAACCAGCGGCCCTGTTGCTCAGAGCATGTGCTCTAAGCCAGTTCTTAACCAACTGAGCCACTTGGCCGGCCCTCATTTAGTTTTTTTAACTGTGATTAGGTAGAACTTGAATTTTCTATCCTGGCACTTTTGTACCTTAAGGATCAAAAGGGGTATATGAAAAAAGAATTGGAAACTATAAAGTACTCTACATATATAAAGTACTACGTACTTGGTTTTAACGAAAGACCTATCATAAGAAAATATTTTACAGGAACCGTGACCATATGCGCATTTACATTTGGGCTGCAGATTATGAATAATAAATCTGCCTCAAAAAAAATAGTAGAGTGGGATGCTTGCTGATTCCGTGACCTTCACTTGTCATTTATTGTCCAATGCTGAAACACTGCTGGCAACTGGCATAGGGTGAGGGGCTGTGCTGCTGAATCAAAATGTTCTTTTCTTGATTCAAGTTGTCATTTCACTCTTTCTGTTATTTTTATTCTTTCCTTCCTAGTTGCCAGTTGTGTTACTCTAGGAAGGCACAGTACAGAAAAGATTTGGGGGCTGGCTGAGTGGTGCGGTGGTTAAGCGCTGGCTTCAGAAGCCAGGGGCCCCGGTTCGGTCCCACATATGAGGGCCAGTGACACTGCCCTCAAAAAAAAAAAAAAAAATGACAGAAAAGATTTGGGGTAAAGTAGTAAGAAGAGGGAGAAAATGGTATTTCTATCATAGAATGAAAAGTACTGTTAGTGTACCATGCTGTATGTGAATGTTTACTTGTCTCATTATATATTTGATATTTAATTTTTTTACTCTGAATTTCATAATTGGGTCTAAATTATTCTCTCATTTATTACACGTAGTCAGCACAAATTTGCTAACTTATTCTGTTCTTAGTTTTCAGCATATGATTTCATCCCATCTCCAAAATTAAAGCCCTCCCAAGGACTGCCAGTCAATGATGATTTATGTTTTAGCAGAAAAAGAGTATCAAGAAACTTATTTCAGAATAGTCGGGATTTTAATTCAGATTCTGTTCCTGTATGTGCTGTAGGTAAGTAACTGGTTCAGGTAATGGACACATTGGAGTAAATTAAAGGGCCGGCCGAGTGGCACGCTGGTTGTGCGCTGGCTTGGGAAGCCAGCGGCCCTGGTTCGGGTCCCACATATGAGGTCCAGTGACACTGCCCTCAGAAAAAAAAACAAACAAACAAGTCCTCATAATGGAGTAAATTAAAGATTTCTCTAAACTTCATAGTTCATTTGAGGGTTGATAGAATTTATAATCTAGTAAACAATTCAGATTCAATAAGTATTTTTTAAAGATCTGATAAGAATGGATACTTTGACATAAATTGTGTCATAAGACCGCAGAAGGGCTTCTTCCTAAAACTCTTTAAGTCCTAATGTAAGTCAGTATTTGCTTAATAACCCGTATTTCCTCCTATGTGTCAGGTACTTTGCTAAGTACTGGGGATGTAGCAGTCAACAAAAGGGAAAACTTTCTGCCTAATAGATCTTGTATTCTATTTGGGGCAAATCAGACATTAAATGAAGGCAAGAAAAGGAAAAAAAAGTGGGTTAGATTAAGCAGAGAAGAGGAATATGGAGGAGGGGCTATTTTAAATAATATGGTGAAAGAAGGCCATATTCAGAAAGAAATACTTGAAGCAAACCACACAGATATCGAGAGAGAAGAGCAAATAGTTCCAGGAAGAGGGAACAGTAGGTGCAGCATATGGTACATGTTTCAGAAAGATCAACGAGGCTAGTAACTGTGGAATGAAATGAGTAAGAGAAAGAGAAGTACAAAGTGAAATTAAAGAAATATTAGGAGTCTTTCATTTATAAGGCTTAGTGGGCTATTGAATGAACTTTGGCTTTTACTCTGAGTGAGGGACATCTTGAGGAAAGAAGTAACATCAATTACCTTATGTTTTCCAGGCTTGTCTTAGATGTTACATTTAAAGTAAACTTTAGGTGGGCAAGGGCGGAAACAGGGAGTCGGTTGTTATAATCCAGGCTAGAGTTAATGGAAGCTGTGACCAGGGTAGCGGTGAATATAGTGAAAAGTGTGTGGATTCTGATTATATGTCAGAGGTAAAGTAGATATGATTTATTGATATGATTGGTATGGAGAAAGAGAGAGAGAGAGAGAGAGAGAGAGAGAGAGAATGAGAGAGAGAGAGAGAGAGAAAGAGAAGAGAAGAGAAGAGAACTGTAGGGCTTTTTGGCCAGGGCGGCTGGAAAGATGTTTAATTGCTGAGCAAATGTTACAGAAAGTAAATATTATTGTAATTCAGAGAACATGGTCATTGTCCTGGGCCATGTCGGTTAGAAAATGTGTTGAAGAGGAAATAGTATTTGAACTGCATCTTTTTTGGAAGTATATGGTACTTGTAAAAAGTAATTAGGAGATATGAGGAGAGCAGATGCTTACATTAGGAATGGGCTTGAGATAGTCTGGGAGCTTTGTAAAGACAAGATTCATTTTAGATGGCAAAGATAAATTAGGATATGGGGAACCCGTGTGTGCTATGCTTAAAAATTTGAGCTCATACTTTTTTTTTTTTTTTTTAAGATTTTATTGGGGAATTGGCGGAGGGGAACAGTGTTGGGGAATCGGGGAAGGGGAACAGACAAGTTGCCGTGTTTTTGTTCTTCAGTTTAGTTGCGGAGGATGTTGCCCCACTGTTGGCATTGTCATTGTGCTCTTCCCGGATGAGGCAGATCGGTCGCTGGCCTCTGGATGTCGCTCACCGCGGCTATTGGCAGCTCACGCTTGGCTGCCAGCCTGAGCTCATACTTTTAAACTATAGGGAGCTAATGAAAATTTTTTCATTAACGAAATTTTTCATTGAGTTTGTCATAGATGTTAACATTTAGTTAATATCCACATGATATCAGTTACTGAAATTTGGCTGTGAGTTTGGACACAATGTTTAGAAAACATTACCCTAGGAGAACTTATAGTTTTTATGCAGTAATATTCCATAATATTTTCATATAAAAACAAAGAGTTGTCATGATTGTGTAGGTTAATGTTTATTTAATAAATAAATGCAAGAGAAAAATACATGCAAGAAGATACCCAGTTATACTTATACCATTGATACTCCATACCATTACTTTGCATTTCTAAGGCTCATGGTTTCTGTACTATTGAGAAGCTCTTACCTAGGAGTACAAATTTAAAGTAACTGTATGATAAGACAACATATAACCTAATGCTAGACTGGATGATACAGATTATAAGTACTATAGGTGTTCAGGAAAGGAAAAGACCATAGGTAATGAAGTGGTTTACGAAAACTCCAGGAAAGAGGTTGGACTTAGCTGGACTTTAAAGAAGAGAAGGCAGTGAGGCAACTATGCGGTAGGGAGAAAGTATAACCAAAGAGTGGAGACAAGAATTAACTTAGAACATGTCCAGAGCGTGAAGGATAAAGAGCTTGAAATCATAGGGAAAGTATTTAAAAAATCATAGAGTGTCAGAACTACAAGGGATCGACTCATTTTATAGAGGAATAGGCTGAACTTCAGACAGGTCGTTATGACCTTCCTTAATTCAGACTTATTCTCCTGTCCAGGAATAACCTTAACCAGCCACCAGATTGCTGAGAGGGACAGTAATCTGGGAAACAGAGCTGGATAAGCTATGTGAATGCTGTTACATGTTAGGAAGGAAGATAGGAGAATCCCACAGTAGAACTTTCTGGGTAAAGTGTATACTATAAACACTAAGAAGAAGGGAAGCCAGGTCTTGGGAACATTCCATGGTAAAACAAGGGAGAATGTAGGAAGAAACTGCCTTTGTCTGTAGTTGTCAATATACTTTTCTCTGTACTTTATCAGCCTATTTTCTGCCCTTTAACGCCTGCCACTGATCAGATCTGCCAGTAGCAAAAGTTTTATCCCTTTCATGCCTGCCTGGCTCACTGTCCATACACTTCTATATTTATTATATGTCCACATAAATGACACCAACATTTATCAAATTAGATGTGTTCATGAAATGAAGCTAACCTTTACTTTTAAGTTTTTCTCCTTCTTTCTTCCAAAGGTACTACTGGGACTCATCCGACAAATCTTTCTGGGAAATGTGGACAACTTGGATTTTCACAGATATGTGGTAAAACTGGAAGTGTGGAATCTGACTTACAGTACCTGGGGACAACCAACAGTCATCAAGATAAAGGTTTAAATTCCAAATTTATGTGGATACAAATGATTTATAAATAGTATGTGGGGTTTCCAAATCTAGCTTATGTGTTATTTTGTATAATTATTCTTGTCTCAAAAAAACTATATTTTTAGTAAAAATTTTAATAACATTTTTTATAACTGTTACCCTAAAATGTAACATTTTGTTATCTTGATATAAATATGACTGATTAAAATTAGAGTTTAGGAACTCATGGTGAGGATGAACCATTGAGTACTGTGTTAGCAGAAGACAATTATTTCCCGTAACTGTTTTAAACTTTACAGCTGTTTAGAATTTATTATGTCCCATGTCAGGAACCATAATTTCCTGACTATACAGCTTTTCAGGTATCTTATGTCTAAAAGATACAGACCAGAAGGAAGGGTTTGAGGTTGTCAGTCATGAATTTTAGATTTGAAGGGATTTCTTTTTTTTTTTTTTTTTTTAAGATTTTATTGGGGAATTGGCGGAGGGGAACAGCGTTGGGGAATCGGGGAAGGGGAACAGACAAGTTGCTGTCTTTTTTTTTGTTCTTCAGTTTAGTTGCGGAGGATGTTGCTTTACTGTTGGTATCGTCATTGCGCTCGTCCCGGATGAGGCAGATTGGTCGCTGGCCTCTGGATGTCGCTCACCGCGGCTATTGACAGCTCACGCTTGGCTGCCAGCCGCTCACGCTGGCTGCGGGCCACTCACTGTAGCCTATGGCAGCCCACTGCAGCAGGGCCTGCAGCCCACACCATCACAGGGGCTCGCACAGCCCAGCTCCAGGTGGAGCTGTTGTTAGCTGTAGAGGGCAGTGTCACTGGCCCTCATGTGGGATCCGAACCGGGGCCGCTGGCATCCCAAAACCAGCGCTTAACCAATGCGCCACTCGGCCGGCCTGAAGGGATTTCTTAATTTTCCATGCTAGTAAATAGCTTTATCAAGTATTATTTAGAGGTAGGATCAAATCAAATATTTTTAGAGCTATTTTAATTTTTGTTATATATCCTTTATGAAATTTTTTGAGTGATATGTACTTCTCTCTTTACTTGTTGATGAAAACGTAATGCTCATTTCAAATTACTAAAGAAGATTTAGCTAATAGAGCACTTACATTTTAGCCACCCTTTCATCCACCCACTCCAGAGGGCCACAGGACTCCCATCAAGTTTTTCTTTGTGGTGGTATTGTTCCCAGTAAAATAGTCCATCTTTCTGAATGATAGAGGTATCTCCTAACCCTTGACTAGATATCTTTGGGACTCATAGCTAGGAGGAGCAGAGGGGAGTCTCTGTGCTCAGCCTGTTCCTATTTATGATGTCCCTGAACGATTATGTTACCTTTGAAGACTACCTTCACTCTAGGGTTTAATCAGGTCTTCGTAGTGCATCTGGTTTTCTATTACCTCTCAGAATGCCTAGTAGAGCAGCTATGAAAGGGATATCATGTTCTTCTAAAGTCAGGATTTAACTTAATATAGTTAATAGTAAGTTATACATTAAAAATTCCGTCAGGACCACTACCATCTCAGCTAACATTCTCCATGGGTTTCTGAAGGGCCTGGATATGAATGCCAGATGCCAAATCATCTATAAGTTCCCATCCCAATTTTACATGCTGTAGTGATCCACACCGAATGTTGGAAATGTTGGCATAGTTTGTTGTATTCAATTGGTCCTATTTATATGGATAAAAGGATCTGATGTTTGATTTCTTTGTAAGAAATATTTTTAAATCTCTTAATAAAAGGAATATTTATTGAGACACTGACATGGAAGCATCCGAATCTATTAATAGAACACTCTAATTGAAATCAGGAAACTGGAAGTTTCCATTCTTTATGTAAATTTATGACCACTGTAGTCTATTTCCCACCCAAATAAAATTTAGGTAAAAGCAGAAGTTCTGACCAAGTAGGATATGAATTAAAAGGAAATGATATATAATATACCTCATTGTCTAAGTCTTCTGTATGTAGTACAACTACAAACATAGTTGTACATGTATTTGTTAGGATACAAAAGTAGGTCTTTCGTCAGGGAAAGTCTTCATAAAACACATTGAAGGGAAATTTAAGGGAACCCCTAAAAGGTTACAAGTAGAGTTTTATATATTAGTTGAGGAGTAAAAAGAAAAGGTCATAAAAGGCAACAAAAACTAATAAAGAAAAAACACAATAGGAAACTCAAAATAAGATGGTAGAATTAAAACTGTATCAGTAGTTACCGTAAATATAAATGGACCGAACTTACCATTTAAATAACAGAGATGATCATATTTTATTTTGTTTTTTAAAATTTAAGTGCAATTTTTAAGAGTCACGCCTAAAATACATCTAAATAGAATGGGAGGGCCGGCCGAGTGGCGCGGTGGTTAAGCACTGGCTTCGGAAGCCAGCGGCCCTGGTTCGGGTCACACATATGAGGGCCAGTGACACTGCCCTCAAAAAAAAAACAAACAATATATAATTACATAAATAGAATGGGAGAAACTAAAGCGTGGAAAACATTTACAGTAATCCCTCTTTTCCCAGATTTTGCTTTCTGCAGTTTCAGTTACCCCACAGCCAACCTTGATCCGGAAATACTAAATTCCAGAAATGAATAATTCACAAGTTTTAAAATAGGTGCCATTCCGAGTAGCGTGATGAAATCTCGAGTTGTCTCACTTGTCCCATCCAGGATGTGAACCATCCCTTTGTCCAGTGCATAAACTACCCAACGACTGGTCACTTAGTAGCTGTCATATTATCAGATCAACTGTTGAGGTATCGCAGTGTTGTGTTGAAGTACCTCTTATTTTAATCAATAATGGCCCCAAAGTACAAGAGTAGTGATGCTGGCAATTTGGGTATCCCATAGAGAAGCTGTACAGTGCTTCCTGTAAGTGGAAAGGTGAGCACAATATAATAAGATATTTTGAGAGAGACCACATTCACGTAACTTTTATTATAGTACATTGTTAAAATTATTCTACTTTATTAGTTGTTGTTAATCTGTTACTGTGCTTAATCTCTTACTGTGCTTAATTTATAAATTAAACTTTACCTTGGTAGGTATGTATAGGGAAAACATAGTATGTGTGGGGTTTGGTATTCATGGTTTCAAGCATCCACATGGGGTCTTGGAACCTATCCTCCATAATAAGGGGGTAACTACTGTACTTGGCAAATAAGGGGGTAACTACTGTACTCGGCAAATACCAAAGCAGGTATAAAAATATTGGTGTTAAGGAAAATATGCTCACTAAAGCTAAAAACATTTTTAGGGCTAAAGAAGGGCCTTCTAATGAAAAATGAACAATTCACTAAGAAGGTAAGACTTTTCTAAAATGTATGTACATATATAAGTGTATATACTTATATGTAATTTGACAAAATTACAAGGAGAAATTTAACAAATCTACAGACATTAGTAGAAAATTGTAATAAGATAAAGAAGTTTGGGATTAGATGATGCACAATATTTGAACAATGCAGTTAATAAGTTTGCGAAAGTTGTCTCAGTTGGAAATAGAAAAACTGAATAGACCTATAATGATTAAACGAATTTTAGTTTTATAATTTTACCCTCAAACACAAACAAAAAATCCTATGCCCAGATGGTTTTTTTTCATGTCCTGTCCTACCTTCAGGGCAGAGGTAAATCCTATCTTATACAAAGTTAGAGATAAGAAAGATAAATTAAGAAAGAAAGAAGGCGCCTTAATTCATTTTATGAAATGAGTATAACAATACCATGACCAGATACAGTCAGTGAATAAAGAAAAATAAATGGCAATCTAGTCTCACTTTTATGAAAGTCAGAGTCCCAAAGTATTAGCAAACCAAATCTAACAACGTGCTTTTAAAATACGTATGCTATATATTTTGTCTTATGTAGGCATTTTCCAGAAAAACCTGTAGTTTAACCTTATCAGATAGGAGAAAAACTATACAATTATGTCAATAGATGCAGTAAAAGTAATTGATAAAAATTAAACATCCATGCATAATTAGAAACTGATAACAAACAAAGAATAATTCCTTAACTTGATTGATATCTATTAATGCAGTAAGTCCTCGACTTACGAATGAGTTCCTTTCTAGGAGAACGTTCATAAGTCGGATTCATTCATAAGTCCAACAAAGTGAGTCTTACACACCTTTAACACTTCCTAGCAGTGCCCTCCACATCACCACTGCTTTTCCTCTTGCTTCCGGACATCCTGGGCTCTGATTGAGCCCTGTACTATGTCCACTATCGCACTGTACAGGAAGCACACAGCAGCACAACTGTGACAATATCCAGCACACACGTGCGCTACTTCTGCGATTTGTTCGCATCTACGAATGTTGGTAATGCGACGTCCGTTCGTATATGTGAAAGTTCGCAACTCGAATGTTCGTAAGTCGGGGTCTTACTGTACCTATAGCAAATAAACTTAGTGGTAAAATATTAGAATTCACTTTAAAGTCAAGAACAAGACACAAATACTGTTACCACTGCTATTGAGCCTTTACTTACTAATTCCTCTAATGTTTATTGAGAATCAGACACTGTTCTAGAATCTAAAGATCAAAATCTATAGAGAAGAAGATAAACAATGAAGGAGCAATAAGAATGGAGATAAGTGCTGTGAAGAAAAATAAAGACAGTGTAAGGGGACAGAATGTGACAGGGAAGGTCTTTCTGAAGTGAAGCAGTGAGCCACGTGGATATCTGGAGAAAAAAAATTCCAAGCAAATGCTCTGTACAAATGCTCTGAGGTAGGACCATATTTGGCTTTTTGGAGGAATAGCAAGGTAGTCAGTGGAATGATTGAGGGGGAGAATAATTATAGGAGATAACATGTGGCATTGTAGGACATGGTAAGGATTGAGGATTTCATTCTGGTTGAGGCAGGAAGTCATTGGAGTTTTTTGAGAAGAGAAATGACTGTCTTTAAAAGGAATCAGAGCTGCTATGTTGAGAACAGGCTTGAAGGAGTGGGGCGGGGTATGAAGCAAACCAGTTAGGAAGTTATGGCAGAAGTAAAGGGCAGAGATGATATGGCTTGGATTAGAGAGGAAACAATGAAAGTGATAAAAAGTGGTTGAATTGTGATATACGAGGTTGAACAATTAAGTTTGCGACCTCATCCTAGAAAAAGTGCTACCTACCTATTGCTGAATATCACTATGGTCACCTTCGAAGTACTCTCCTTGGGAGGCTATGCACCAACGCCACCATGTAGTCCACCTTCCAAGCAATTTTGGAACTCTTTTTCTGGAATGACCATCAGAGTTGTCATATTATCCTTGATGTCCTGAATGTCATCAAAATGTCTTCCTTTCAATATTTCCTCTGTCTTCAGGTAAAGAAAGAAGTCATTGGGGGCCAGATCAGGTGAGTAGGGAGGGTGTTCCGATACAGTTATGTGTTTACTGGCTAAAAACTCCCTCACAGACAATGCTGTGTGAGCTGGTGCTTTGTCATGATGCAAGAGCCATGTTGGCAAAAAGTTCAGATCATCTTAACTTTTTCACACAGTCTTTTCAGCACTTCCAAATAGTAAACTTGGTTAACTGTTTGTCCAGTTGGTACAAATTCATAATGAATAATCCCTCTGATATCAAAAAAAGAAAAGAAAAGTTAATAACATCGTTGCAACAAGTTCGTGAACTTAATTGTCCTTGTACAGGGTGGCCGAAAAGTTTGGAAACTTAGGTAATTTTGTGTTACATGAAAACTGATGTAACATGAATAAACCATTTTATTCTGTATTCACCTAAGCTTCCAGACTTAGTGGTCACCCTGTATCGCTAATGAGATTTGCTAATGGATTATGTATGAAGTTTGAGAGAAAAGAGGAGTCAAGGATGAGTCCAACGCTGTTGGCCTGAGCAACTTGAAGAGTTGAGCTGCCATTTGCCAAAAAGAGGAAGATTATAAGAGCAGATTTGGTTGGGAAATCAGGTTTTGTTTTGGACATGTAAAGTTTGGGATATCTGTCTCTTTAGAGAAGATGTCAAGTGGCATTTTGATGTTGAGTCTGCAGTTTAAGGGAGAATCAGTCCTAAAAATTTGGGATTCATTGTATTGCCTATCTAGGGAGTACCCAGCTCAAAATTAAAAGTATAAATTTAGGACCGGCCAAGTGGCATGGTTGTTAAGCGTTAGCTTGGGAAGCCAGCGGCCCCGGTTCGGGTCCCACATATGAGGTCTAGTGACACTGCCCTCAAAAAAACAAAAAATAAAAATATAAATTTGAAGAGAAAGAAACAAAAACTGTCATTATTCCAAGATAAAACATGGTACAGTGTAGCACAGTTTTATAATTTCCCAGTGTGTGACTTTTAGCAATTTACTTATTATCCCTCTCTACTTCTAATCTATAAAATAGAAATTGTACCTACTCCCACAGGATTCTTGTGAGGATTAAATTAGTTATTACATATAAAGTGCTTAGAACACCACATGCACATAGTAAGGGCTCAATAAACATTAGCTCTCATAATTATTATCACCATAGTCACCCCCATCATTATTATTATCAGTATTTGATTATCTACAAATACTGAAGGATATCCTAAAGGATATACAGAAAACTATTAAAATATTAAATAATTTAACAAGGTTTCCAGAATGTAGAGCTCAATAAAGTTCCTAGTCTCGGAACTTTCAGAAAATGTAGTTTTTAAGAAAGATAGTATCAACAAAATTTGTAAAAATCTGGAAATCTAACAAAAGATTTGCATATCTTTTATTATGAAAGCTAAAATAGTTTTTGGGAGACATAAAAGAGGACCTGAATAAAAGAGATCCCATATTTTTAAATAGGGAGACTCAGTATGAGGAAAATGACAGTTATGGCCAGATTAACCAGTAAATTCAATGTCATTTGAACCAGAATCCCAACAGGATCTTTCACGGAGCCTGACAGACTGATCCTGAAATTGACATGAAAGAATAGCCTACATAATTTAAAGAAGATCAAAATGGAAGGGGACATACCCTGTCAGATAGACTGATTATAAATAAAACATTATAATAGGTATAGACTAATGGAACCAATGTCGTCTAAAAATAGCCTCAAATAATTCATAGGAGATGTATACATGAAAGGGAAAAAAATGGATGGTTCAAAAAGTGGCACTGGGAAAATTGTACTATCTATATACAGAAATGTTAAGTTAGACCTTTACCTCACACCATACAAAAATGTGAATGCCAGATCAAATTAAAACCTTAATGTGAAAAGCAAAAAACCTAAAACTTAGAAGTTGTATATATATATATATATATATATGTATATATATATATATATAAATAACATAGTCTCTTTTGTTTTCTTATAGTGTATACTAGCCTAAATTTTGGGAGTAAGACACAGCAAACAAGTCAAACAGAACGTATTTCATCATACTCTGGTCCAAATCCTAGTCCAGGAGCCTTCATCCTTCCATCCTATCCTCTCTCATCACCTCGAACTAGTCCAAAGCACACATCTCTTACTGTATCCCCAAAGAAGTCTCAAGATAATTCTGTCAATTTCTCAAATTCTTGGCCTCTTAAAAGCTTTGAAGGAATATCAAAGCCAAGTCCTCAGAAAAAGCTTGTCAGCCAAAAGCCATCTGGCCCTACAGGAAGAAATGATGGTAAAAATTAATACTTTGTTCAAATTTGTTCATATATTTGAATTATTTTGATGTTAGGATTGTTAGATCTTTCAAAGCTGGTAAATTGTATTTCATTTCTGTGCATTAGTAAATATTTAGGAAAATATTTAACAGTGTATTAAATAGATCAAATGTGTAATGTAAAATTCTGTTGAAATTGTCACTTCTTTTTTTGCTGATATTGTCACTTCAAAATCTTTTCTTCGGAAGTAGGCAAATAATAATGCTTTATAATGGACATGAACATAAACAGCCCGAGAACCTACTAACAAATTTTAGCTTTACAAATATAAAATATCATTCACATATTTACTATAATTAATATCTAGTATTCATTTGTTCAACATTAATTGAATGTTTAATATATGCTAAAGTTATTTTGATGGCTTTTCTATTATTTGTTTTTAACAAAAATATCCTTAACAATAACCTACTCCAAAATCATGAAATTAGTATATAAATTTAATCAATACAGATTCAGTCTCAAAATAAAAAGTCTGTTAAAGGAAACCCCTATATCCCACATGCTTTCCTATCCCTATCCTCTGAAGTGAGAAGTTCTATCTGTAAACTATCCCACAACACTATTTCAGTTTATAACTATAAGGTCACTTTAATGCATAGTCTGTCACTTTTATCACTTTCTGTTAGCACTGAACGTTCATGTCCTTCTATTAATTTCTTTCTATATTTGTCTTTCCTACAAGGTCACATATTGTATTGAAAGCTGAGACAATCATTGTTCAGCTTGTTCTCCCCAGTGACCAGTATTACTGCTTTGTATATAGGAGTCCTTCAAATATTGCGTATGTAATTAAATCAAGCCAGAAAAGTGGCTCTTGTAGCTTATTATGGACTATACCATACAAATATTGGTCATGGTGGTGTACATGAAGATAGAAATCTAATTGGTATATAATTTTTTAATTTACTATGCAAGGATTTGGGATGATTCATTTTTGTTATATTTGTTTAGAGGACACTGATATTTTTATTTTATCTTATTTTAAGTAGTAATATTTATTTCTAATAGATCATGTGCTTTTTAATTTAAAAACACTATGTTCCAACACTTGAGATTACAACTTCCACTTCTCTGCAATTTTTTTTAAAAAGTAAAATACATATTTTTCACACAGGAGAAAATTCTCAGGAAAAGTCTTCTTCAGTTCAGTTTACACCTGCCTTGGTGAGGTCACCATCTTCCCGACGAGGCTTGAATGGGACCAAGCCTGTTCCTCCCATACCAAGAGGAATCAGCCTTTTACCTGATAAAGCTGATTTAAGCACCGTAGGACCCAAAAAGAAAGAGCCTGATGATACTTGGAAGAGTGAAAAAGATTGTTTTAGAATTGATCTTTCAGAATTAAATATCAGGGACAAAGATTTGGATCAAGAAGAGGTTAGAACCAAATATCATTTTTTTTTTTAAAGATTTTATTGGGGAATTGGGGGAGGGGAACAGCGTTGGGGAATCGGGGAATGGGAACAGACAAGTTGCTGTCCTTTTGTTCTTCAGTCTAGTTGTGGAGGACGTTGCTTCACTGGCCCATGTTGGTATTATCATTGCGCTCTTCTCGGGTGAGGCAGTCACTTGCCGGCCATTGGACAGCCGCTCATGGTGGCTCATGGCAGCTGCCAGCCAGCCCCACTGCAGCCTACACCGTTGCTGGCGACTGACGGCAGCCCAGCTCCAGGTGGAGCTGTTGTTCACCATCTTAGCTGTAGAGGGCAGTGTCACTGGCCCTCTATGTGGGATCCAAACAGGCCCAGCTGCTCAGAGCTGGCCTCCCATGCCAACTCTTAATCAATGTGCCACTCGGCCGCCCCCAAATATCATTTTTAATAATTTTAAAATGCTTGCAATTTTCTATAGTATAGTACCTTTAAGGAAAAATCAAGTAGTTTTTAATACTATGCCATGCTTTTTTATTTATAAACGTATTTCACGTTCATTAGAAAATGTGGAATCTTTAGTGAAGTACTAGGGAAAAAAATTCATCACACTAAATCCCACTGCATAGAATACTTTACTGTTAACATTGTAATGTGTTTCCAGCAAGTATTTCTTCTATGCATATATTGTTCCTTTTTTAAAAATAATAATAGAGCAATATATTCTTGTACTAACCCCTCTCAAATGAACAATTTGTTATATTTGTTTCTTTTTTTAAAATAAATGAAACATAATACATTGTAGTCCCCTCCCCATTCTTGAGCATATCCCTTGTGCATATGTGCAAATTTATTTATCTTTATGAAAATTGAGATCATATTGGATACTCATCTCTGAAACCTCGGTCACTCTATATGTATTATAAAAATATACTATGAATATGATATCTCTGTACATATCAGTTATTCCAGAGAAGGAATGTGGCTGCTATATTGTATACTTTGGATTCAGAGCACTTGTTTTTATAGGTGTTTCCTTCTTATCATTTCAGTTTGCCTGGTGTTAGGTTTCTATTTATTTATTTATTTATTTATTTATTTATTTATTTATTTATTTAATTTTTTTTTGAGGGCCATGTCACTAGCCCTCATATGTGGCACCCGAACCAGGGCTGCTGGCTTCCCAAGCCAAGCACTTAAACACCGCGCCACTCGGCCGGCCCTGGTGTTAGGTTTTTAAAAGTCTTTAACATTAAATATGTAAAGTGAAACACTCAATGTTGATATTTTATGATCTTCTTTTACCTAGCTTTTAAGATGTAAGTGTCATGTACAAATTGCTGGATATGAACTTCAAATTTTAGAAAACTGATTACTTTTTGCTGACCTTCTTATAGAACTTCTAAATAGCCACACAAGCACGTAACTGACCTAAGATTAGCTGGACCTCTGTGACTTTAACTTACTCTGCTATCTACCATCTGATTCAGTGATTCATTTATTAATCAAATTATTGTCATATTAGTCATATAATATTAGTCATTGTGCCCAGTGCTGAATACCTAAGTGATGAAATCTGTGTTTATACTAGGTACAGATATGTTAACATCCATCTTATTAGTACTGGATTGAAGGGTGACTAGCTAGAATTAATGGATATTAAAATCTGAGGATAACTTTTACTAATATGATTATTTTGTGAAGTTCATTGTTTTTGTTTTTTCTTAGATGCAGAGCTCTCTTAAGTCCCTGCGTAACAGTGCAGCTAAGAAAAGAGCAAAACTGAGTGGTAGTACTTCTGATCTGGAAAGCCCTGATTCTGCAATGAAGCTCGACTTAACTGTGGACTCGCCCTCAAGATCTTCCTCTCCAAACATCAGCTCTTACAGTGAGAGTGGAGTTTATAGCCAAGAGTCGCTGACTTCTTCTTTGTCCACAACTCCCCAGGGGAAGAGAATAATGTATTTTACCTTTTAACATGTTAAATGAATGCTAATCTATAACTTGTAGTCTGAAGCCCTAATATATTTGAAAAAGACTTTCAAAACGATTTATTTTCTTTTTTTTTTTAATGTTGTTAGACAATAGAAAAGTTTACACGTATTACCTTGCTTGGCTTTGGTTTGGGATGGAGGTGGATAGAGAGAACACAACCCCCTCTGTAATCTCAAGCACCTAAATCAATACGTAGGAAATCTGTTCCCCAATCCCAGTTGTTCTTTTTCCTAAGATTTGTCCTGATATTCCTTGTTCTTTAGCTGTTTTCAGGATCATTGACTCTTTGGCAGTTGCTTTTGTTTAAAACTTAGCACCGGTTTCCTCTAATTTATGGATAAACTCCAAGTTGTTACCCTACTATTTCTTATATTTTGTTATTCTAATATTTTATGGAAACTTAGGATTCCATGCGATAGCTTTCACAGTCTGCTCTGGAGTCTCCTTACAGCTGGAAATAAAGGTGGAATTAGAGTCCTGCCCATCCCTCACTGACAGAGAATATTTTGCAGCATAGCAATGTTATGAACTGCCAGATTACCTCAATAAACTTGAAGTCTTATGCAGTAAACTTGATTTCTGAGAATCTGTGACCCTATTTCTAGGATTTAGGGAATTCTTTCCTTCTAAAATAAATTTTGGCAAAAACTGAAGAGTAGAATTTCTAGGCCATAGGGTAGATGTGCATTTAACCTTTTCAGTAACTGCTAAACAGTTTTCTAAGATACTCATGCAATTTTATACTCCCACCAGCAATGTATGATAATTCCAGTTGTTTCACATACTCATGAACACTTGGTGCTGTCAGTCTTTTTCAATTTTAATTTTACTTTCCTATGATTTTTATTCTGAACTATGTTTCCATACAGGTGTTAGAAGTAAATATTTAGGTATTTTTTTTTTTTTTTTTTTTTTTTTTTTGAGGGCTGTGTTACTGGCCCTCACATGTGGGACCTGAACCGGAGCCGCTGGCTTCCCAAGCCAGCGCTTAACCACCACGCCACTCGGCCGGCCCTAGAAGTAAATATTTAGAATTAAATTTATTTTCACTTAAGTGAATTAGTGCCTCTATAATTTAGGTAAATAGAGATTGTATAATCAAAGGAGAGATAGTATTCTGTTAACTTTAATGAAAAGGGGTGTTTTATTTCAACAGTTTATAGAATTAAACCAAATATTTGTGTCCCATTGTGAAAGGTTTTTCTCATCCCATGATTTCCTTCTCCATATTTCAAATTTAAATAGCTTATTTTGCAGTGAGAGATTTTTTTCTTACTGGAAATTCCTTTGTTGTAATTACCTAGGCAGAATAATGCAATATATTTACAAAATGAATTTGAAATGGGTGTGTGCGCTGATGAAGTAATTATTTTTACATTAAGTTACCAGACATTTAAAAAAAATATATATATATATGTATATGTATATATTTATCTTTTACACCTAAATTCCTTATGTTCCATGAATGAGAAATTTTATATTATATACTCCTACAGTTGCAAGGTTTGTAAGTAATTTCGAACCCGGTTATTAAGAAAACTTCATTTGATACTATAACATTTAGAATTCACTATTCCCTGTATTGTCTCATGGAGATATTCTCTTCACATATTGAACTTTGTGAGAAGGGGGTTCAATATACCTTCATTTATGGACTGAATTATCTTTAATGAATTTAGTATTTTCACATTTAAGTTTACTAGCTTTAGAGCATTTACTCTCAACCAGTTTGCATCCTGCCTTAGGAATTATGGCCAAATAAAGCTGCTAAGGAGGGATTTCATCCATAAGTAGGTCGGGGAGGAAAAATTATTGAGAACTGCTACACAGATTCAAGTATTTTATCCAAGTCAAATAAACTGAGTATAAATGTAAATTTACAGTAATCTATTCTAGAAAAATTCCTCTTTTATAATATTTAACATTGATTTCTCACGAGGCCAATTAACAAATATGCCTACCCAATTACTAAGAATTGTACTCCTTTGTAAAATCTCTTCTTCATAATATCTATCATTGGACTTACATTACACAGTTATTGATGGAAAACTGTGTCCTCACAGTGAGTTAACAATTTTCAGTTGGCTTTTTTTGTGACGCAAGGTCTGTAGCCCTTTATAAAGTCAGGAATGTACAGCGAGTGATAGTCCAAGAAAAAAGTGGCATTGGCTAAACTCCCTTGCTGCTCATCTCTTATTGATAATATAGTAAAGTCTCTATTTTTATATTATATATGAAGGTAGATAGTATATTAGATAATTAGAATCATTTGATTTAGTTTTAGAATGGATTTTCTTTAAATTGGTTGTTTTTTTTGACCCAACAAAAGATTATACGGCACAAGTTTGGAGAGTCTTCAATACCTCCTGTCATGAATAATTAAGAAATGACCATATGTTAAAAAGGTTGGAAATTCAAAAGGTGAACTAGGAATACCAATAAAAAATATTCTTGTCCATAGTTTTTCATACTTGTTGCTGCCTAAGTTTAGTTAGTATTAATATATAGAATGTGTGATGTGAGCATATTGAACAGCTCTGGATCTTAAATGTTTATTGACATTCCTTTGTTTCATTGTAGGTCAGACATATTTCCAACATTTGGAGCAAAACCTTGTCCAACACGACATTCTTCAGCAAAGAATAAAATCTCTCAGGTAGCAGAACAGAGCCCCAATGCAGGTATTCTATGACTATTTTGTAAATATGATTTATGGAAAGAATGATTTTTAAATGATGTCAAAAATATAATGTATGCATTTCAGAGTTATAATTTTTGTAGTTTCCAATTAAGACTAATCATCATCTTAACTCCTTAAAAGGACATTTTGGCAAGAATAAAAACTATTATTTTTGGAAGAAAACATATTTACCTAAATAACTGATCTCCCTTTAAGTCCATAGGTATACCTATGCCTTGCTCCCACACCCAGACATTTAGACTTGAGTAATAAGGAATGCTACCAGCCATCAGAGTTTTGAAGGTTCTCCAAGGGATTCTAATATGCAGCTTAGGTTGGGATCCACAAAAGATAATTTCTTTAAAAATACATATTTAACTAGTAGTTAAGTGCCTGTGTATCTGTATTCTTGTGTTAAAATATTTGCAAACTAGCCTGGAAGTCTTTAATTCATAACATCACTTTTCACAAAAAGAATTTAGGAGTAATGAGTTAGAAAAGTATTTGGATTCTGATCCATTTAGGATGGGAACTGCATGTGATTCTTCTTCATGATTAGGAAAACTGCATTGAATTATAAAAGAGTTTTAACAAATTAGGATACGATATTTATTTTCATATGATCTCAGTGTAAAAGTCCTCACAACTTTAAGGCTACTTTACCTTACATCAAAATTACCTTCCTTAAAAGTTGTGTATGTATCTAATTATTTGCTAAGATTTTTAATTTCTTGCTATTAAATATGTCTTAAATTCATCTCATTTTAATTCCCACTATCACTCTTATTCATTTCTTACCTCCTTTGCCTCCTAGGATTTCTCTCCAGCCTCAGTCTCATTCATTTACAATCCATTCCCCATGGTGCAAATCTGACTATTGCCCAGCCTAAATTTATTCAGAGCATTCTTCCATGATCTGGCCCCTTACTATCTTTCCAACCTCATTTTTTACCACCCTCTTTGTATTTCGTGCCCCAGTTACAACCGACCACCTTCAGTACCATTTCCTATCTCTTTGCAGTGGCACATACTATTTCTCATGGATGAAATCTGGAATTCACACCATACCCCATTCAGCTATAAAAGCAGCTCAGTTGCTTTCTCTGGAAAGACTTCCCCTATTCATAAACAAAATTGATTATTTTTTGTGATATCATTACATTTTGCACTGACATTTTTATAGTGGTACATATCTCAGTTTTACTTTTTTGGACTCTCAGATTCTTGATACCCAAGAGATTATTTACCTCTGATTCCCTACCAAGTTGCTGTCATAATCATGAATGCCAAACTCAGCCATGTGTGCCTGGTCTACTGGCCTCCACAGAGGTAGCATTCAATGAAGAGACCTACCCTACCAAGCACAGGAAGAGAGTGCATATGTGCTTTGGAGTCTGAAATACCCCAAGTAGAACCCCAACTTGATATTTAATAACCATAGTCATGAGCTGTGCAAGTTACTCTACTGCCATTTTTTTTTTTTTTTTAAGATTTTATTGGGGAATTGGTGAAGGGGAACAGCATTGAGGAATGGGGGAAGGGGAACAGACAAGTTGCTGTCCTTTTGTTCTTCAGTCTAGTTGTGGAGGACGTCACTTCACTGGCCCATGTTGGTATGATCATTGCGCTCTCCGGGGAGAGGTAATTGGTCACCGGCCATAGGACTGCTGTTCATGGTGGCTTACAGCAGCTCACGGCAGCTGCCAGCCACTCATGGTAGCTCAAGGCAGCCCACTGCAACTCCACTGCAGCCTACGCCATTGCCAGCAACTCATGGCAGCCCAGCTCCAGGTCAAGCTGTTGTTCACCATCTTAACTGTCGAGGGCACAGCATCACTGGCTCATGTGGGATCATAACCGGCAGCCCTGCTTCTCAGAGCTCGCACTCCCAAGCCACTCGGCCTACCGGTTACTTTACTGCTTTGAAACTCAGTTTCCTCTTCTGATAATGTAAATCCTGGGAAGGGTAGTGAAGATTTAGGTATAAATATATAAAGCAGCCAGTGCTGGTGAGCACTTGGTATTTGTTCCCCTAAAGGGAAAGACAAAGAAATATATAGGGCCAGCCGAGTGGCGCGTTGGTTAAGAGCTGGCTTGGGACCCCAGCGGCCCCGGTTCGGGTCCCACATATGAGGGCCAGTGACACTGCCCTTAAAAAAAAAAAAAAAGAAATATATAAACTTACTCTTTAATCCTTTTTTTAAGACTGATCATCCCAATAAATTATAACTGTACAGATATTTACAGGTTGAAGAGACATGGTGTTGCTAGGTTGTATCTAGTTAATAAAAATGGAGACCTCTTTGTGAAAGAAAATCTTTGGAATCAGAAAAGTATAGACATAGAAAACCTAGATTTGAAATTCTCTCCGACCTTAGTCGTATGACCTTGTGAGTCACTTGACTTTTGTTAGATTGACATCTCTTATAACAGTACAGACTAACATATGCAATATCCAGTATACCCCAAAGTTGTATAATATTCAGAGGTTCTCAAACTTGCCTAATCCTAGGAATCACCAGGGATGCATGTAACATACAGATTCTGGGGCCTTACTTCATACCTAGTGAATCTTCAGGGTTAGAGATCTGTGTTTCTAACAAGTAACTTAGGTATTTCTAGAAAGGATCAAGTTTTAGAAACACTATTAATGAATTCACTGTAAGATATTCTTGGTTAAATGTAATAAGCTTTCAAAATGTAAAGTTGCTAATGGTTTCGGGTTTTATAAACTTGGGTTTATATTTTTTGTTTACGTAGCATATTGTTTATTTTCAGTAAGCAAATGACTCCTAAAGTGTATTATTTAATTGGTAAAATGTAAAAATGATAATGCTCAGAATAAAGAATATCTTAAGAAAAGAACAAAAATAATGATGTAAAAACTATAAATCTAATCTGTCTTTACAATGGCATTTCCAATAAATATTTCCACATATTTTCATTCCACTATTATATAGCACATTGTCCTGAATTTCCTGAATGATGTTATAGTGAACTTTTTCTTCTACTATTAGATTAGTATTACCTATTCTTTTTCTTTTTTTAATTGAGATATAATTGGTATACAACATTATATTAGTTTCAGGTGTACAACATAATGAATGCATATTTTGTATATATTGTGAAAGATCACCATAAGTCTAATTAACATCACACAGTTACAGAATTTTTTTTCTTCTGATGAGAACTTTAAGATCTTCTCCTTTAGCGACTTTCAAATATAGAATATTGTGTTATTAACTATAGTTGCCATGCTGTACATTATATCCTTATGACTTACTTATTTTATTACTGAAAGTTTGTACCTTTGATTCCCTTCACCCATTAGCCCATTTAGCTCACCCCCATACACACCTCTACTTCTGGCAACCACCGTTCTATTCTCTGTATCTATGAGCTTTTTTATTATAAGTGAGATACAGTATTTGTCTTTTTCTGTCTGACTTATTTCACTTAGCATATTGCCGTCAAGGTTTATCCATATTGTTGCAAATGGCAAAATTTCTTTCCTTTTTTATGGGTGAATAATATTCCATTGTGTATTTATATCATATCTTCATAGATAGACACTTAAATTGTTTCCATATCTTGATTTTGTAAATAATGCTACAGTGAATGTGGGAGTGCAGAGATCTCAAGTTGGTGTTTTTGTTTTCTTTGGATATATACCCAGAAGTGAAATAGCCATATTTTAAGGTAGTTCTATTTTTAAGTTTTTGAGAAGCCTCCACACTGTTTTTCCAGTGGCTGCACTCATTTACAATCCCACCAACAGTGCACAAGGGTTCCCTTTGCTCCACATCCTCACCAACGCTTATTTCTTTTTTGGATAACAGGTGTGAGATGATATCTCATTGTGATTTTGATTTGCCTTTCCCTGATGATTAGTGATGTTGAGCATGTTTTCATGTACCTGTTGGCCATCTGTATGTCTTCTTTGGAAAAATTTCTATTCAGACCTTCTGCCTATTCTTTTTTAAATTTTATTTAGTTTTTATTACTTTCAGATGTACAAAGCAACATAATATGTAGATATTCACACCCCTCACAAAGTGATATCCCCCTCCCCCAAGCTACTACCTACCCCTCTGACATCATATATAACTGTTACAATACTGTTGACTATCTTCCTTATGCTGTACTCTACCTCCTGTGACCCTCTCTCTCTCTCTCTCTCTCTATACATATATATATATATTTATACATATTAAATTGGATTGTATTTTTGTTATTGAGTTATGTGAGTTTTTCAAATATATTTTATATATTAGTTCCTGATCGTATACATAATTTACAAATATTTCTCCTATTCTGTAAATTGCTGTTTCATTTTATGGATGGTTTCTTTGTGCAGAAGCTGTTTCGTTAAATAGAGTCCTACTTAACTTATTTTTGCTTTTTTTGCCTTTGCTTTTGGTATCAAATGCAAAAAGTCAGTGACAAGACAAATGCCAAGTTGCTTATCACCTGATCCTCTTGAGTTCATTTGTGTGTATGGTGTAGTAAAGTGGTCCAGCTTCATTTTTTTACACATGGCTATCCAGTTTTCCCAACACTGTTTATTGCCCAGACTGTCCTTTCCCCATTTTATATTCTTTGCTCCTTTGTTGTAAATTAACTGACCATATATGCATGGTTTTGTTTCTGGGCCCTCTGTTTTGTTCCATTGGTCTATGTGTCTGTTTTCATGGCAGTACCACACTGTTGTGATTACTCTAGCTTTGTAATATAGTTTGAAATCAGAGTGTGATGCTAAACGGTTTGTCAATTTTATTTAACTTTTTAAACAACAAGCTCCTAGTTTCAATGATGAGTCTCACCTATTAGTAGAAAAGCATTTCCACTGAAAGCCAGCATCTTTATGAGGCTTTATGAATTGTCAAAACTAAGAAGAATTTAGAAAGGTACCCATGTTACTCCTGGAAGTTCTCTATCATTTAATATCAGATATTTTTAAAACCATTTGCAGTGCCCTTTACAGTTCTCTAGCCAAGCTTCTACTAGCCACCTCCTATCCTCATTATCCTGTTTTTATCAAAATGTCTACTGTAATACTAAAAATAATTTTTTTTTATTATTCATACTTAATGGTTTACATAAGTAGTAATAATGGATGATGACTCAAATATATATTGCTTAGGATTTTCCATTTAGAAGACATTGTGTGGTTTCCGCAGCTGCAAAGTATTTGTATAAGGTGGTCAGTTTAAACATTGAAATATATAAATTAATTTTTTGATATTTGTTTAAAGGAGGCCTACGTTACAGTTTTGATTCATTTTATTTTATTTTATTTTTATTTTTTTATTTTATTTTATTTTATTTTATTTTATTTTATTTTATTATTTTTGAGGGCAGTGTCACTGGCCCCCATATATGGGACCCGAACCGGGGCCGCTGGCTTCCCAAGCCAGCGCTTAGCCACTGCATCACTCAACCAGCCCCAGATTCATTTTATTTTTAATTAGGAATGTAATAGGAACATAACATTTGGATACTTGCAATATGCTAGACACTATGCTAAGCCCTTTATATGCATTTTCTTTATTTCATTTTTACAGCAGTTCTGGAAGATGTACTACTGTTATTCCCATTTTACAAACAAGGTTGAGTGTCTTGCCTACGTTCTGTCAGTGGTTTAAGTGGCAATGCTATGATTTAGAGATAGGAAGCAAGATTTCAGATTCTGAGGTCTTGTCCTGTGTCTTATGTGGTTTACTGTCTCACCAGCCAGACCAGGAGAGACCCCATTACACGAGAGTGGGAGAAAAGAGAGAAATGAAGAATTTGGCATCTCTCAAGACAGTTTACAAAGTTTAGATTACATTTTTTTTTCTTTTTGCTGTAAAGTTTAAAATGTAATTTAAACATTAAATGCTTGTCATATTTTTAAAATATATGCATTTAATATGTATATATATTAAAATATATACTTTTTCAAACATTGAATTTTGTATTTTGTTGTAATTTTAAAGCCTGTTTTATAAAATGTTGTATAGCTTACAATGAATATTCTTATCTGCCAGTAAAGTAAAAACTATTACAAAATTTAAAATAAGATGAAACTTTTAAAATTATTATAATATTGTTTCTACTGTTTTATTAATGACATTTTCAAAAGGCTACAAGGCAAGATAGATTTAGAGGGGGAGATATGTACTTCTCTTTTAAGATTACATAACTCCTTCAAATAAATATTTTTATGTATTTTATTTTATAGGGAATACAACATCTAATGTAAGCATAATTGGTCAACGTTTGAACTATGGGTTTGGATGTGGTGATTTTGAAGATGATAGGTCACATGACATTTCACCTAGTGTTTTAAAAACACAAAATAAGGAACACCCAAGACATTATAAGCATACAAAAGGTTAGTAAATTTCATGATGAGTTAATTTTTAAGATTGACTGTCTCTAAATCAGAATCCTCCCTAAGCATGCCAATAAAGAAACATTAACTGAGATTTCACAGTTTTGAGTTTTTCCTGCTTACCCTTCCTCTGATATGTGGTTGCTTAATTTTGCCGAATAGAACACACAGGTTCATGTATTGGCGTATGGGCTTTCCTGAGCAGCCAGTACATGGAAGCAACTGCCCTACAGGTTTAAAACTAGGGAATCCCCTCCTGACCTCTGCTCTCAGAACACACGCATGCATGCACTTTTTTTATAAGACATTTTACCACTAAAATGGGGTGGAGGGCCAGCCGAGCAGCTCAGTTGGTTAAGAGCTCGCTCAAGAGTGCAAGCTGAGCTCTGAGCAACAGCAGTTCGATGTCCAGCCCGAGCTGAGCTGCCGCTGAGCTGCCAATGGGTGGCAGATGGCTCAACTAAAAAAAATAATAATAATAAAAATTTAAAAATAAAATAAAATGGGGTGGAAAACTCATGCAAGTAAATGATTCCCAGATACCTACTTAGGTTGTAAGTAGGGAGTAAAACTGAAAATGGGAACATAATTTCCCTGTGGTAGAACATGGGAAGGCTTCTTTGTTATCACTAGCAATTGTTAACAACTTCCAATCTTTTTTTGTATGTGATTTAGTAGCAAGGAGCACCTCTGTGACTGCTCTGTCCATTTTTTCAGATTTCCTATTATAGCTCTATTTTAAATTTTCACTTAGGGTAAGTGATTTTGAACGGTATAAATATTTATATAGAATAATTAGAAGTTACCTATATTTAAGCATTGTAATCATCCAGTAAGTGTAAGGAGCTTTCATTTTTTGTGTGTAGCAACTGTGATTGTAATAAGGTCAAATTTTGTTATTTCTGATCATCTTAAGTCATATGCGTAGGCAATCAGTCATTCTAGGACATGTATATTTTTTGTGGAAATAACTCAGAGTAAGAGGGAACTTTATTACAAAGCTATCTTGCTTTTGTTTTTGTTTTTTTTTGTAAATTTCTTAAAATGTAATCCATAATGTAATTCAATATCTATTCTTTATGGGACAGATCAGTTCATTGTTTTCATAAAAAAGAATAACAAGGTATTTTCATATTTACTTACATATTTTATTTCTCATGTAAAGAAAATCAAGTAAAAATATACTTTTCTTCCTAAAGGTACCTCATACCCTAACATATAATTTTAAATTTTTATTTTTTAAAGTTGTTTTGAAATAATGGCCGAATATGTTCATTCACTGCTAGTGGCATCCTTTTTTGGACAGCAGAATCATAAAAATATTTATATCTTTTGACTAGCATTTAATTCTACTCCAGAATATTTCTTTACATTCATTCTCCAACCCTAAACCAAACAGGTAGTAGTTCTGTGTTGGCAACAGGAATAAACATGTTCAAAACCAAACTTACCTTCTTTTTCAGACCTGGTCCTCTTCCGTTGTTATCCATTTTTATTAGAAGCATCAGCATTTCCCCAGTTATGCAGACTTAAAACTTTAGAGTCATCTTTTCACTCTCCCAAGTTCAGGTAGTGACTCATCCTCCCTGTTCTTCTCAGTTTAATTTGGGCCTTACCACTTCTCTAGATGATTATAGTAGCTTTCTGATAAGATATCTTACCTCTTACTTTCATCCTTTTTAATCCAGGCTACATACTCTTCCAGAGTTATCTTTCTTAAGTTTAGTCATCTTCTCTCGTATACTCAATGCCTTGAGTGGTTCCCTGTTTCCCACAGAATAAATTTCCTACCCTGAAGCTTAATTTTTCAGACTTTTAATAACGTTGCCTTAGCTTAACTTCCTTGCATTACCTCTTCTTATACCTCTTACCATGCCCAATGCTCTAGCATTCTTTTTTTTTTTTAAAGATTTTATTGGGGAATTGGGGGAGGGGAACAGTGTTGGGGACTCGGGGAAGGGAAACAGACAAGTTGTCCTTTTGTTCTTCAGTCTGGTTGCGGAGGACGTTGCTTCACTGGCCCATATTGGTATCGTCATTGTACCCGATCACTGGCCTCTGGATGGCCGCTTACCACGGCTACTGGCAGCTCACGCTGGCTGCCCGCCACTCACTCTGGGTGCCGGCCACTCACTGTAGCCTATGGTAGCCCACTGCAGCAGGATCTTCAGCCTTCACCGTCTCCGGGGCTGGCGCAGCCCAGTTCCAGGTGGAGCTGTTGTTAACTGTAAAGGGCAGTGTCACTGGCCCTCACATGTGGGATCCAAACCGGGGTCGCTGGCATCCCAAGCCAGCGCTTAACCACCACGCCACTCAGCTGGCCCCCTCTAGCATTCTTAATACGAGTAATTTTCTTAGTTGGCGTGTGTAGTCTGCCCAGATGCCCTTTCTTTTTTTTTTTTTTTTTTTTTTTTTCTTGAGGGCAGTGTCACTGGCCCTCATATGTGGGACCCGAACCGGGGCCGCTGGCTTCCCAGGCCAGCGCTTAACCACCACGCCACTCGGCCGGCCCCAGATGCCCTTTCTTAATCTTAATGTGTCCAGATCATGTCTACTTTTTGAATACTGGTTTAAAAGCCATTTCTTTAGAAAGCTTTCCCGCTTTCCTGGTCTGGAGTAAGATAAGATATTTAAAAGTAAAGATATTGTTATCTTTATATCACTATTATGGTTTGTATACAAAGGTGTTCAGTGCCACATTTTAAATGAATTAAGTGGTGATGAGCCAAGCAAAACTATAATAGTATCGTCTTGGGCACAGTCACTCAAAAATTGCATTCCCGAATAATCAGGTTAAAGTAAATACTGAGTGCAGTGGTGAAGGGAATGAAAAGACTTCCAAAAGAAATACTGGCAGTGAATTGCATATATGAATGGATTCATTTTGCAAGAAACCTCAGACATTTTTAGGATTAGATCTCAGAACTGCCTCTTCTTTACAGTCCTCTCCTGCTGGTAATATTTTCTCTTTATTTTAATGAATTGGACAGAAATATCAAAAAGATTATATAAAGATAATTTATATGTGAAAGATCTTTTAAGCATACGTTTTCTTCATATTTTAGAATTGAGATTTGTGCAATATTTCAATACATCTATGCTTGTTTATTTACTGAAATTTGCTTCCCTTTGTCACCAAACACCTTTTGGAGCTATTTCATGTTTCCGTTAGTTGGCATGTGCTGTAAGGATGCACATTAATTTTGATTATTCTCAACTATACTTAAAGGAAAATATGAAAAATGATCACATACATGGGTTTCTTTCTTTAATTTCTGCCATGTTTACACATAACCAAAACAAGTCATTAGCTTTAGCAAGTCAGCAAAATAATCTATTAGCTCAATTTAAAAAAACAGGTTTTTAAGGGCCGGCCGAGTGGCTCAGTTGATTAAGAGCTTGCTCACGTGTGCGAGCTGAGCTCTGAGCAACAGCAGTTCGATGCCCAGCCCGAGCTGAGCTGCAGCTAAGCTGCCAACAGATGGTAGGATGGCTCAGCTAAAAAAAAAAAAAAAGAAAAGAAAAAAGAAATAAGAAAACAGGTTTTTAAAGTTTGACAGTAGTTGATTGATTTTCTTTCATAGACCCTAATTATATTTTGCTTTTTATTTTTCTGCCTTGTAACAGTCACCTAACAGATTTATTGAACACCGACTATGTGCTGAGCACTATAAAATAATGATAATCAAAACTAGATATAGGTTCTATCCCCACAGAGCTCACAGTCTAATAGAAAAGGGAATGATTAATAAATAATCATAAACTGAGGTAAAAGTTAACATAAAAAAGTACAGATTGCTGTGAGATTGACTTGAGCTGGTTCCAGGGCTTAGAGGCTTCCCTTCATGGTTATCCTTCTGTTACTTGATAGTGATTATTGTTTTGTATACCTTTCCTTTTTTTTTTTTTTTTTTTTTTGAGGGCAATGTCACTGGCCCTCATATGTGAGACCCGAACTGGGGCTGCTGGCTTCCCAAGCCAGTGCCCAAGCACCGCGCCACTTGGCCGGCCCAGCTTTCCCATTCTTAACCCTGGTATATGTAAACTTCTTAAGGGAAGAAAGGTTTCGTATCTCTCTAGTGTCTAGTCGATACTAGGTATTCTAACTATAAATTTGTACTGAATTAAATGAATATGTGTTGTTAATTCTTTGTATGAAATAAATTTTCAGTTTTAAAAGACCATATTATGATATCCTAAAATATTATATAATAAGTATTTTTAAATATGGGTTTTTTTTTCCTTTGGGATTTGCAGGCTCATCAAATTTACAACAGATTTCCAGTTTTGACTTCATATCCACAAATACCTTATCAGAAGACTCAGTAGTAGTTGTTGGAAAAGGTATTTCAAAATCACTTAGCTTTTTAATTGTATGTGTTCTTCACACATAAGCAAAACATATCAATAGACATCAGAGAAGAGTGTGATTCAGGTGTTGAATAGAACTTTTTTTTTCAACAGTTATTAGATTGAAAGAATTAATAGTGACTACTTCACATGTCTGTCCTCTTAAGCAACTGCTGTAAATTCATGCCAGTAATTTTCAGAGACATGTACATTATGTAATTTGGATACTTCTAAGACACTTTTAGAATAACTAAGACAGTTTTACCATAGTTTAAATTCAAATGGTAGTCTAATTTATCAGCTTAGTATAAAATTAATATAACTTTATTACCTCCCATACAAAGTCTAGACAAATCAGAATTAACACCTGTTATATATTTCAGGAGGGACTAGTTCTTTGAACAATATATTTGCAGATATCCTTTAAAATGCTTTGGGTTTGGTTTTTTTTAGCTTTATTGATGTATAATTGACAAATAAAATTGTAAGATATTTAAAGTGTAAAATGTGATGATTTGATATCCATATACACTGAGAAAGAATTCCCCTACCAAGTTAATTATCTCTTTTTTAATTGAAAAATTCAAATGTGATGATAGATATTGAGGGTATACATCTTATTTTTGGTAAATAGAATGAAATGCTTGGAAAGCTTTCCTAACTTCTTTGCTTCATAGAGTCTCATTAAGGCCTTCTTCAGATTGGCTCTAACCTACTCCGGCAAACTTATTTTCTGTTATTCCTCTGTGTGCCTTGTGCCGAAACCAAACTAATTTATTCACTCCACGTGCATGCTTTATACTTGCTCAGCTCTGCTTTTAAGCATCCCCACCTCACAGGATGTCCTCCACTCCTTTCTCACTTGTCTCCAAATTCATTGTCTTCCAATCCCAGCTCAAATCTTTGCTCCTTAAAACCATCTTAAACACTCAGCTCACACCAAACTTTTCTTCTTGTGAACTCAGCCCTTACTTTATGCAATTCTCACTTGATGTTATTATCCTCTTAGGGTAGTTGCTTTTATATTTTATGATTATTTAGCACGTTTTTATTATTAACTATATTGCATATTTCTTGAAGGCAAGAGCTTTGTCTTAAACTTTGTTGTCCAGAGTGACATCACATAAATATTTAATGACAATTTGATTGTTGGTTGATTTCAGGTGTATTTGGAAGTCCAAATTCAGCACCAGCAACCTGCAACCAATCAGTGATATCTTCTGTGGAAAATGGGGATAAATTTTCAGTTAAACAAAGCATTGAACCACCACCAGGGATTTACGGAAGAGCCATGCAGCAAAGTATCCCATCATATCTTGATATTGAAAATGAAAAAGATGTAAGGTTATTTGCTAATTATTAGGGAAAATTTAAGCATATAACGTCATTGTTTTGTGTATATCAGATTTAGCATGGTAAAAGTAATTCAATTAAAATTTTTAAAATTGCAATGTAATGACCAATTCTGATGCGTAATCATTTAAATAATAGATTATTCTCCTTTTTCACCAAACATGTTCTTATTCTGGTGTAATGAATCTAGTATATTTTATATTTGCATGTACACTATGTACATATATACATGTGTGTTTGTATGTGTGTGTATACTACATATCTATATCTACATTATTATCTACATATATCTATTGGGTTGTCGGAAAAGTCATGATGTATTTTTTTCTGTTTTTCATTGCAAAAATGGGTCGTGACTTCTCTGACAACCCAGTATATGTAATAATTTTCTAGGATACATTCAAGAGTAACAAACTGATATCCTCAGGCACAAATTTTGTTGGCTGTTAGTACTATATAATTCTAGTCTATTTTAGAATGCCTGAAATCAAAACTAAGAAATGTGTAGTTTATTTTGAGTATAGACATTTAATGGCTATATACAGTAGTCTGAGATGAAGATAGTTATTTTAAATGTCAGGCTCCTTGAATGCTTTCACATTTTTCAACTTTTTCTTGCAGATCAAAGTTTCTATTTCAAAATCTACTTTTGACAAGATGAGACAAAAGAGAAAAGAGGAAAAAGAACTTTTCGATATTAAAGATTGTGAAAAGAAGGACCAGAATCCTTGGGAACGAATGAAACATCCGGAAACTGAGAAAATGGCATCTGAAAGTAAGTGGAATTTAGCTTTTGGTATGTTCTTTTTAACTAGTAATATTCTAAACCTAGCGTACTATGGTTGAACTGAGGGTGGTATATGGCTAATGGTGGAACATGTTGAACTATAATGATGAAATTTGCAAGACCCAATAGCTTCTAACCATTATAATAAATAATTATTATTTCTCATAAAAAAGAAATTGACTGATTGGTTTTCTCCCTTCTAGTCGATGTGGGAGTATCAAAAAAGGAGAGTTCCTCTTTAGAAAATATTGCCTTCAATCCTCCATTGAAAGGAGGGGCTAGTTTAAAAAGGTCACCATCTTTAGTGTTTTCAGTTTCAGGTAAGTCACTTTTTTTTTTTTTAAATTGGGGAATTAGGGAATGGGAATGATATTGGGGAATTGGGGAAGGGGACCAGCCAAGTTGTTGTTCTTTAATCTTAGCAGCTCATGGCCTCTAAGCTTAAGGTGCTGTGTTACAATCTTAGTTGCAGGTGGGCATAGCCACCATCCCATGCCAGAGTTGAACCAGCAGCCTTGTTGTTAAGAGCGCATGCCCTATCCACTGAACCATCCGGGTGGTAGCTCAGCTGTAGGTGCCGAGTTCAGTCTTAGTTGCGGGCAGGCGTAGCCCACCATCAAACAGGCAGTCTTGTTGTTAGGAGCACATGCTCTCACCAGCTGAGCCATCCTGCCACCTGTTGGCAGCTCAGTGGCAGCTCAGCTTGGGCGCAGCGTCACTAGCCCATGTGGGAATCGAACCAGTGGCCCTGTTGCTCAGATTTCGCGCTCTTAAACTAACTCTTAACAACTGAGCCACTGGGCCTGCCCCTCAAGTTAGTCACTTTTTAAATGTAAAGAATAAAATCACAGGGCTGGCTGAGTGGCACGTGGGTTAAGAGTTGGCTTAGGACGCCAGTTCTGAGCAACAGGGCCCTGTTCGGATCACACATGAGGGCCAGTGACGCTGGCCTTCTACAGCTAAGATGGTGAACAACAGCTCGACCTGGAGCTGGGCTGCTGTTAGTCTCCAGCAAGGCTGCAGTGGGGCTGGCCTGCAGCTGGCGTGTGCTTTCATGAGCTTCCATGAGCGGCTGTCCAATGGCCGGTGAGTGACTGCCTCACCCAGGAAGAGTGCAATGATAATACCAACATGGGCCAGTGAAGCGATGTCCTCCACAACTAGACAGAAAAACAAAAGGACAGCAACTTCCCTGTTCTCCTTCCCAGATTCCCCAATAACATCTTTAAAAGAAAAAAAATCCTTAAAACTTTAGTTTCTTCATCTGTGATGTAGGAGTATCATATAGGGTTGTTGAATGAATCAAATGAGATGATGTAAAGGAAGCACTTAGTCATTGATAGCTGGTAATCCTGTTTTGTATTTGCCATTCTTTCTGGGTTGTGAAATTCCACAGTTGGAGGATTTCATTTATATACATCAGTCCTACATATGAAACTTAATGAAGGTACAATCTGAATCCTCAAAAAAATACAATGAGGTCTATTTATTATATTCTTTAATTATCACATCATTGTCCTCATGTGTGATACACTCTAGCAAAAACTGGTACTAATTTATCAGTACAGAAATCCAAAATACCATTTTTATCTTCTCAGGTATGTGGTAGATTTCTTGAAAGCAGGAATTTTCTTAGACATCTTTATATGAAATCACAGGTGACTGTGAATCTAGATCTAAGTCCTGCCTTTCCCACTCATTGAATAATATATTTTTTTAAAGATTTTATTGGGGAAGGGGAACAGCCAAGTTGTTGTCCTTCAGTCTTAGTTGTGGAGGGCACAGCTAGCTCTGCTCTCAAGTCCAGTCGCCATCCTGCTGCCCTTCCACAGCTTGTGGCTGCTCATCTCAAGGTGCCATGTTCAACCTTAGTTGTGGGTAGGCGCAGCCGAACATCTCATGCAGAAGTCAAACCAGACATCTTGTCGCTAAGAGTGCACACTCTAACCACTGAGCCGTCCGGATGCCCATCAGCAGTTCAGCTCAAGGTGCCATTTTCAGTCTTAGTTTCGGGTGGGCATAGCCTAACATCCCAGGTGGTAGTTAAACAGGCAACCTTGTTGTTAGGAGCACGTGCTCTCACTAGCTGAGCCATGCTGCTACCTGTTGGCTGCTCAGCTTCCATGCATCTCACTGGCCCATGTGGGAATTGAACCGGTGACTCTGTTGCTCAGAGCTCGCACTCCTAATTAACTGAGCCACTAGGCCAACCCTTGAATAAATTGTTAGCCTCTGTAAAATGCACTTATTTTCTCAGCTGCAAAATAGTGATAATGAGAGTATCTATCTCAGCTTTACTGAGAGAAGATAGTAAAGTTTGTAAAGCAGTTATCACAAGATCTGGATAAAATATTTGATAGATGTTAACTGATATCATTAATACCTTGTTGCCTTTGGATTTTAAATGTGTAGCAATACATAATTAGCATACAGCATCAAGTGAAATATAAGGAATTTCTCATGTATCTCATGTATTTCATATTATATTTTCTTACAAATAGCATGGTTGATAAATACTTTTATGATGGCATTTTCTAGCGCCTAATATTTCCTTTTAAAAAATACCTATTGGACCGGCCGAGTGGCACAGTCGTTAAGCACTAACTTGGGAAGCCAGCGGCCCCGGTTCGGTCCCACATGAGGGCCAGTGACACTGCCCTCAAAAAAAAATAAATAAATAAAAAATACCTCTTAACATGAAAAAGTGGCTAATAAACGTTTACCTATTTACAAAAGCTATTACCCATTCTCTTTGATTTTTTTTTTTTTTTTAAATTGGGGAATTGGGGGAGGGGAACAGCGGGGAAGGGGAACAGACAAGTTGCTGTCCTTTTGTTCTTCAGTCTAGTTGTGGAGGACATTGCTTCACTGGCCCATGTTGGTATCGTCGTTGCAATCTTACCAGGTGAGGCAGATCGGTCGCCCACCCCTGGACTGCCACTCTCCGTGGGTCTTGGCAGCTCACACCGGCTGCCAGCCGCTCACACTGGCTGCCAGCCACTCACTGTAGCGTATGGCAGCCCACTGCAATGGGCAGCAGCTATGCCGTCCCCGGGGACTCACAGCAGTCCAACTCCAGGTGGAGCTGTTGTTCACCATCTGAGCTGTAGAGGGCAGTGTCACTGGCTCCCATATGTGGGATCTGAATTGGGTTGGCTGGCGTCCCAAGCCAGATCTTAACCAACGCTCTATTCCCCAGGCCCTCTTTGATCTTTTTGATCTTTTCCTTTCTCACACCTCAACTGCAGGAGGCTTACACTGTACAGTTCCCTCAGGGTGAGCTCTCAGAGATGATGATTTGTTTTGTTTCCCCAACATCTAGGCCAATGCCTTACATCTAGAAAGTGGTTAATAAATGTTTGATTCAGGAAGAAGCATTGTTTTTATTACTACACATAGAATTAGGATATGTAATATATTATTAATTCTATACCAATAGCAAAAATTGCTGTTTTTAGAATTCAGCTAGAATTTATGTAGAGATGCCATGTGGCTTCATTTTTAGGTATTGGCTGTATAGTAAAACAGTTGTATATCCACATGTTTTCACAAAATTGGATCATATGCTTCTTACTGACTTTTAGTTCTTAAAGCTAGACTTTGTTGTATGACTAATAACTGAAAAACCACTTACATATTTATATTAAGTGTAATTTAATAATTTTGTATGTAAAAAATAAAGTTTTAAATAGCTTTGGTATCTGGATATTGTAATTTTGTTGGAGACTAACCTAATAATACTAGTTTCTATAAGAAATATTCATAAAATCTAATCAGAATGCCATTTCTATCGTTTTGTATAAAAATTCCTTGATGCTTTATTTAACTGAGGTTTTTTTTGTTTGTTTTAGGTGAAGCATCTCCTGGAACCATTCCACAGTATAAAGAAAGGATGCCTTCTGTCACTCATAGTCCAGAAATAATGGATTCCTCAGAACTACGGCCATTTTCTAAACCAGAAATAGCACTGACAGAAGCCCTGAAGCTCTTAGCTGATGAGGATTGGTAAGTTCACCATTGTTAAAACTGAGCTGAGTTGTAAACGTTTTCTGTAAGTTTTTAATTAAAAACCTTGAAATGTTTCCTATTAAAATAGTCTTAGAAATGAGTATTTTAGTTCTTAGGTAGTTTGTGTTTTTTCCAGCTTATTAACTTAGCCGAATTCTGGTTCTAATAACACTTTTACCATTTATGTTATAAATTATATACCACAAGGACATAGTTTAGCTTTATTGTGGATTACTCAAAGATTTTGATGTTGGAATATAAATATCACCATTTCTCTAAATGTTTCTCTGTGAAGTATATCCGACAGCAATTGTGGAGATACATATCTGTTCCTACCACAGCTGCAGCAGCCCCCAGCCCACCCAGCTGATAATTAATTAACGGGAAACAAAAAGCCAGTGACATCCCGCTTGCTTCAACTTGAGCATCACCTGGCTACCCTCATCCCATTCCTTCCCCTTTTCCTTCGGCATCACTCTCCATCCCCATCCTACACCTTATCATCCATTTTGCCTCTTCACTAGATCATATTCATCAACATAAAAGGTCCTATAATATCTTCTATTTTTAAGAAAACTGCCAAAATTGCACATCTTCACTTTTCTTTCCTCCCCTTTTTAAAGAAAAAGTTCTTAATAAGCTAACTCATTGCCTTTACCTTTTCACCTCATGTTCTTTCATTGGCTTTCAACCCTCCCCATCATTATTACTGCTTCACTAAAACTGCAAAAGTGACCTTTTTGCTAAATCTGTACTGGTCGTGTATTAGTCTTCATCGTATTTAGCCTTTCAGCAACATTTGATATCGTTGACACTCCCTTCTTTTTTGTTTTTGTTTTTTGTTTGTTTGTTTGTTTTTGAGGGAAGTGTCACTGGCCCTCACATATGGGACCCGAACCGGGACCGCTGGCTTCCCAAGCCAGCGCTTAACCACTGCACCACTCAGCAGGCCCCCAACACTCCCTTCTTTATAATACTTTTTTTCATTTCACCTTGAAAAATCAAAGTCTCTTGATTCTTATTCTGCTTTAGTATCTTCTTTGTTTCTTTTTTTTTGGAGTAATGAGCCATCTTGGTCCTTCGTCAACAATGATCTTTGCTTCGGTATTTTTTGATGCCTTCTCTTCTGTTTTACTTCAGAATTGAGGAGTATTCAAGAATTCAGTCCACTGGTGTTCTCTATCCGTTCCATACATCCAGGCTGGCAATCTTTTTCTGTAACAACCAGATAGAAATATTTTAAACTTTTCAGTCCAGATGTTTCTGTGGCTACTACTCAACTTTGCTGTTGTACAAAAGCAGCCTTAGATAATCTGAAAACAAATATGTATGGCTGTGTGCCAATAAACTTTACTTATAAAAAAACTTATAAAGAAAAATCTGATGGGCCGAGATTTGGTCTGTGAACCATAGTTTGCTAACTCCTTTCTTAAATGATTTCATTCAGTTCCATAGCTTTAATATCATCCATACTCTGATTTCTCATAAATGTACATCTGAGTCCCTGGTATCTTTTTGAGCTCTAGACTTGTAATCTAACTGCCCCCTGACACTTCCACCATTAATATTACCAACTAAGGAAACTCATCTTAGTTTACATTGTTCAACCCACAAGATGAAAACCATCCAGTTTGAAATGTTATATCTAAATTCCGCTTGAATCCACCCTCTTGGCGTTAGTATGCACGTACCCTTCTTCTGGGTCATTATGTTAGATAATGAAAAAGAAATACAAGTTACAGAACCATTAGGTGGTGGCTTTCTTGTTCTTAGATTATATGTTCACCAACAAGGTAATAGGTGATTCTTTTCTCTTTCCATTTTTGTTTTACTTCTTTCTTCACCCTTTGTTTGCTGTCCATTTCCCTCTGTTTTCTAGAAAGAATATGGCATTCTTACTAGGGGAAAAAATTATGTTCCTTTTTATTTACAAAGCATGAACTTAGTTTGTCAATAGTCGTGTTGGCTCTTAAAAGATCTTCTGAATCATGGAAGAGAACTGTTAGAGCAAACAAATTTCACATATTTGTATTTGAGATTCCTACATGATAAGGGAAAATAGGCCAGGTCTCCTCATTGGCAATATTTCATGCACACACAAAAAGATATCTTGGGCCGGCCGAGTGGCGCACTGGTTAAGAGCTGGTTTTGGGATGCCAGCGGCCCCGGTTCGGATCCCACATATGAGGGCCAGTGACACTGCCCTCTACAGCTAACAACAGCTCCACCTGGAGCTGGGCTGTGAGGCCCGGCGACAGTGTAGGCTGCAGCCCCTGCTGCAGTGGGCTACCATAGGCTACAGTGAGTGGCCAGCAGCCAGCGTGAGCTGCCAATAGCCACGGTGAGTGACCATTCAGAGGCGGGCGACCCATCTGCCTCATCCAGGAAGAGTGCAATGACGATATCAACATGGGCCAATGAAGCAACATCCTCTGCAACTAGACTGAAGAACAAAAAGACAGCAACTTGTCTGTTCCCCTTCCCCGATTCCCCAACACTGCTCCTCTCCCCGAATTCTCCAATTAAAAAAAAAAAAAAAATCTTTAAAAAAAAAAGACATCTTGTTCCAGTTGAGCTCGATTTTAATAAAAAATTTTTTCATTTTTTTCTTTTTTCATAGGGAGAAGAAAATTGAGGGACTGAATTTTATTAGATGCTTAGCTGCTTTTCATTCTGAAACATTGAACACAAAGTTGCATGAAACAAATTTTGCAGTAGTTCAAGAGGTAAACTTATTTTGAGCTGAGTTAAGAAGTGTTTTAAACAACAAAGAATAAATATGCCACATTTATTTAATCTTTTTAAAAAAGCTGAATTAAATAATATGAGTAAGCTTATATGTAAAGTAACTCATGCTATACTTCACAACATTTAAAAAAATTATTAAATCTTGATATTTAAGACATAAGATAATACATATTAAAACATATTACTTTAATAATAAGTTTGGTTTCAAAGTCATTATTACTGGTTTTCTTTCAGAATATCAGCAAAATGTACATTTTGGAAATTTTTTTTAGGTGAAAAATTTACGCTCTGGAGTTTCTCGTGCTGCTGTGGTCTGTTTAAGCGATCTTTTCACTTATCTGAAAAAGAGTATGGATCAAGAACTAGATACTACAGTAAAGGTTTTGTTGCATAAGGCAGGAGAATCAAATACATTTATAAGAGAAGATGTTGACAAAGCATTGAGAGCTATGGTCAGCAACGTAACTCCTGCACGTGCAGTCGTTTCTCTTATCAACGGAGGTCAAAGGTAATGCTCAAAATAATCTTGATATGTCCTTAAACAGAAATGCAATTGTTTGTTCTGGGGTGTAGAAAAAACAAGCAGATTTCAGTATTATTTCAGTTGAAAAACATTTATTTAAATAATTTGTATGTGATAAACATCATGTTAAGTGCTGAGTATACAAAGGATAATGTTGTTATTCTAATAATGTTACCTACATTCATAGATCTGGAACTAAAAAAGTGTTAGTGATGTAGGGTTTTGGGGGGGTTTTGTTTTTGTTTTTAACTTCTTGGCGAGGGGTAGCTAATGCCAATAATTTGTCATTTTAACTTTCAAGAGTGATGAAGGTTAGTAGTAGTTTAATCGTTTAACTTTAAGGTATATCTTTGAAAAATTGTTCATGTATCAGCTTTGTTTTAATTGACCATGTTTCCTTATAGCCATTTACACATTGCAGTAAGAAGATGTACTGCCCAGCACTTATCAGATGTGGTGGAATTCATGGAACCGGAGCGTATTTTAACTGGAACAAAAGATTTGGCTGACCGTATATTACCATCTGCTGCTAAGTTCGCTCAGGACAGCTCACAAGAAACCAGGTGAATAGCTGCTAACAGTATAGGCTGAATCTCTTAATATAAGGGCTTAAAAGAAAGAAACAAAGGTTTAAAAAGAATGAACATTTTTCTAAATGGACAGGTGGTGTCCCCAGCGATCAGTGCTGGGGGATGGTCTTCTCTAACCAGGGAGTGCACAGGGTGTTCTCCAAACTTACAGGACATCACTTATTTCTGGGAAGTGAAATGCCACATCACAGGGATGGCCTGCATGTGAATGGCACAAGACTGTGTGAGTGCCCAGAAAAGTGGGAGGAGAACTTCATTGTGGGCAAATGTAAGGTAATGTGTTTAGGGGGAAATGATAACTTTTCCAAGGAGTCAGGTAAAATCAAGGAAATAGGTGCACATGAAAAAATAGCTACCAAAATGAATAGCATATATCTCCTGAAGCATGAGGTATCTGCATTTAGAAAACTCCATGAATTTCTCACTGCTGTCTGTGCTGAACATTTTAATGAAGGTTAAGAACAGTCCAAGAAAGATGACAAAGTGATTAACGTGGATGGTACAATAGCTGTGGTGACAGAAATATTGGATATAGTCAGAAGGCTAGGTTTCAATCCCTAACCCCAATCGCTGTTTGCCCTTAAGCAAGTTACTCAGCCCAAGCAAGTTACTCAGCCCCTGTTAGCCTGTATTTCCTTGTCTATAAAATTAGGAAGGCTGGATTGGGTGATTGATAATGTTCTATACAAAATCTGAACAATTAAGGCCGTTTTATATGAAGTTAGATTAAAAGGGGAGAGGGAGAACCCCTGAGTTCGTGGAGACTAAAGTAAGAAGGATATCAAATTTTTAACATTTGAAGACAAAGATACCCTTTACTTTAGGTAACTGAAGTTAATCTTGTGGAAGCCATTATACCAAAAGCTAATATAGATGGCAGATGTATTCATTTTTTATTGCTGTGTAACAAATTACCACATATAGTGGTTTAAGGCAACACAGATTTTGTTTTTTTAGGTTACTGTTTACATTAGAAGTCTGGCATGGCTCAACTTGCTTCTACTTAGGGTCTCACAGGTGGAAATCAAGGTGATGACAGTGCCAGACCCTTATCTAGAGGCTCTATAGAAAAATCTGCTTACAGGGCCGGCCGAGTGGCTCAGTTGGTTAAGAGTTGGCTAAGAGTTGGCTTAGAGCACGTGCCCTGAGCAAAAGGGCCACCGGTTCGAGTCCCACATGGGCCAGTGAACGCTCTGCCCTTGCTGAGCTGTCACTGAGCTGCCGACAGGTGGCAGGATGGCTCAGCTGGTGTAACAAGAGTGCCTGTTCAACTTGGGCTGTGCCCACCCACAACTAAGACTGAACTTGGCACCTTGAGCTGAGCTGCTGCCCGGATGGCTCAGTGGATAGGGCGTGTGCTCTTAACAACAAGGCTGTCGGGTGCCACTCCTGCATGGGATGGTGGCTACGCCTGCCCGCAACTAAGACTGAACTCAGCACCTTGAGCTGAGCTGCCGTCGGATGGCTCAGAGGATAGAGTGTGCGCTCTTAACAACAAGGATGCCAGGTTCAGCTCCCTCATGGGATGGTGGCTACGTCCACCTGCAACTAAGACTGAGCACAGCAGCTTGAGCTTAGAGGCCACGAGCTGCTGATGGGAAGCTATATGACGACTGACGCCCTCCCCAAGGAAGATAGAAGAAGAACAACTTGGCTGGTCCCCTTCCCCAATTCCCCAACATGTGTTCCCCTCCCCCAATTCCCCAAAAAAATCTGCTTACAAACTCACTCAGGTTGTTGGCCTAATTTAGTTTTTTTTGTGGTTCCAGGACTGAGATCCCCATTTCCTTGCTGGCTGGTAGTCAGGGTCCTTTCAGCTCCTTAAGTCCACCTGAATTTTTTGTCATGCAGCCCACTCCAACATCAGGCCAGCCAACAGCTCGTCAAATTCTCCTTGTGCTTAGAATCTCTCTGATTTCCTCTTCTGCTACTAGCCACAGAAAGCTCTCTGCTTTTATGGGTTCATGTGATTAGATTAGATTCAGAGAATTTCCCCATTAAAGTCAGCTGTACCGTATAATATAACATAAGGCTGGAAGAGCAGTACATCTTTGAGGAACCATTTTAGAAGTCTCGCATACCACAAAAATGTTCAAAACAACTTAGTAGGGTTGGATCGTAATGACTGTTAGGAACAAGAAAAAATTCAAAATGGTTGTTTTGTGTCTTCACCTTTCCTTGATGACATAGTATCTTATAATCCATTTGTCCCTTCTTAGATTTTTATTTGAAGTTTTAAAATCATAAAATGTTGGGCCGGCCGAGTGGCGTATTGGTTAAGAGCTGGTTTTTCAATGCCAGCGGCCCTGGTTCGGATCCCACATCTGAGGGCCAGTGACACTGCCCTCTACAGCTAACAAAACCTCCACCTGGAGCTGGGCTGTATGAGCCCCGGCGACGGTGTAGGCTGCAGTCCCTGCTACAATGGGCTGCCATAGGCTAGAATGAGTGGCTGGCAGCCAGCATGAGCTGCCAATAGCCGCGGTGAGTGACATCCAGAGGCCAGCGACCGATCTGCCTCACCCGGGAAGAGCGCAATGACGATACCAACATGGGCCAGTGAAATAACATCCTCCGCAACTAGACTGAAGAACAAAAGGACAGCAACTTGTCTGTTCCCCTTCCCCTGTTTCCCAACGCTGTTGCCTCCCCCAATTCCCCAATAAAATCTTTTTCTTTTTTTTTTTTTTTTTTGAGGGCAGTGTCACTGGCCCTCCTATGTGGGACCCGAACCGGGGCCGCTGGCTTCCCAAGCCAGTGCTTAACCACCGCGCCACTCGGCCAGCCCAACCCCAATAAAATCTTAAAAAAAAAAAAAAGAAAAATCATAAAATGTTTACAACTTTCCAGTTTTGATATTTGTCCCATTTTGTATCCCTATTGCTTACTTGTTTGTTTTCGTCATTCCCATACCATTAGGACCGCTAGTATGCCGCCTGTACCCTTAACATTCTGGGCTAAAAGTTAGAATCATCTGATACTATAACTGATTAGGAGCCACCTTTCTGGGTATAGATCTTATTCTATTTGTGGGGAGAGAAAAAGTAATTTTTAGTCTCTGATATTCTCTCCCTTTCTGTAATTTCATATATTTGAGAGTCTGGTTGATACAGGTGATACTGAGATCACCCTACACCCCTCCTTCTCAAAAGCCTTGTCTTCTCTATTCTAGTCCCATATACATATTCTAAGTTATAGGCAAAAAGATAACTAATTTATTTTAGAGCCAAGCTTCATTGAAGAAGAATAATTTGGTATTGTTTTGAGATACTATAAGATCCCTCTATCCAAAAATGTCTCCAATCTACACTTCCATGATATCGGAGGTTCTACCATTAGAATGATATCTTGACTTAAGGTATTATTCTAAAAGAATTATTTTAAAATTCATAGAACATAAAAAAACCTAGTTTGCAGAACATTACACATCCATTAATATACCAACCACAATTTATCAACTAACTTTGGGTGTATTTAGGTAGCAGAGAATGGGTTTTTGAAGAATTGGAACCCAGGTAAGTTGTGGCTAGGAAAAAAGAGACAGAGGGTCAGAAATACAGAACCTAGGGAAGGTCAACTCAGGCTCAAACATCTGGTCAGCAGACAAGCAGTAAAAGGACACTGGGCAGGGAGCCCAGGACCAGCATTAAGACTTCTTGAAATTCTGCCAAGTGCCAGCCTTGACATAGAACCGAGCTGCCTGAAAAATAGAATCAAAGCTTTTGGCTCTTCATCTGATACATAGCTGTTGTATTTTTAAAAGGTGACTGGCGGGAGAATACTATACTCACTAGTCCAGTTAATATTACTACATTTCAGTACTTACTTAAAATAGGGGTGGTAATCTTGATATTGATAGGTCTTTCTCTGTTGAAAAATGACAGAAACTGAGCTTATTAAGATATGTTAAACTATTTACATATTTCTCAAATATCTCTAGGTATTATGGTCGAAAGATGCTTTTTCTCATGATGTGTCATCCTAACTTTGATAAAATGCTTGAAAAGTATGTCCCATCTAAAGATTTGCCATATATTAAGGAATCTGTTAAAAGCTTACGGCAAAAGGTATGTGAAAAAAGTTTATTTTATAAACACTTTCAAAGCAAAGTTCATTTGGGCCGGCCTAATGGCGCGTTGGGTAAGAGCTGGCTTGGGACGCCAGTAACCCTGTTTCAGATCCCACATATGAGGGCCAGTGACACTGACCTCTACAGCTAAGATGGTGAACAACAGCTCCACCTGGAGCTGGGCTGCTGTGAGTCCCTGGGACAGCGTAGCTGCAGCCCCTGCTGCAATGGGCTGCCATAGGCTGGCAGCCAGTGTGAGCTGCCAAGAGCTGCTGTGAGCGGCCTTCCAGAGGCCGGCGACCAATCTGCCTCACCAGAGAAGAGAGCAATGATGATACCAACATGGGCCAGTGAAGCAGTGTCCTCCACAACTAGACTGAAGAACAAAAAAGGACAGCAACTGGTCTGTTCCCCTTCCCAATTCCCCAATAAAATCTTTAAAAAACAAACAAACAAAAACAGCAAAGTTCATTTGGGTAAAGGATAGAAATAATTAACTTCTTCGATTAATCATTTAGAATATATGTGCCGTGGCATTTCAGCAGCGGTAGTACTAAGTAGACATTTACAGTGTCAGCCAATGTTTATTTAAAGAGAAACTTGATATTTGATAGAATATAGTGTGGCTTCTTGGAAACAGGTTTGAATCACAACTCTGAGAATCAGCCACTCTATTTAACCTCAGGAGATCATTTCTTTAACCAGAATTTTTATTTTTATTAAATGAGGATGGTGATGCTTATCTAATTCTGGGTGCCTGCTTTATTTACCTTGCATGCTGCACCGTTGGAGCTCCCACCACATTACAGCACATTGATAGAGAGTTCCTTGAGGGGAAGCCCAGTGTCTTATTTATCCCGATAGACAATTGGATTCAGAAATGTCTGTGAAATCAGTGACTGTGAGAATACCAAGTGAAATAAAATGTGAAATTGTCTTATAAAGTATTTCATTTACATATTATTTTTTGCAAAAATATGTTTAGTAATATAAAATTTTTCTATGTTAATTTATGTTATTCCTCTCTGAGAACCTTGGGCAAAAGATTAATTTATAAAAGGATATTTCAAAAAGGTATGGTAAATATTCTTTTCAGAGTATTTTTTTTCTGCCTATTGATGTTAAAGATTTCAGCTTAATTCCAATAGAACTTATTAAAATAATGATGCAAAACATTATCTTACTCAAATGAGGCAGATTATATTTGTGAGTCATTTTAAGTACAAGTATCAGGAAAAAAAAGGTTTTATTTTTATTTTTTTTAATTTATAAGAGTTTATTTGAGCCAAACTGATAACAATTGCTAGGAAGCAAAATCTCAATGTATTGAGACAACGAAAAAAAAAAAAAAAAAGAGGTTTTCAGTAGTTCTTATCGAAATGTTTAATCTCACACTGGTGTTCCATAGGAATTCATTGTTTATGTAATATATGCATATTTTCTATATAGGTTTTAAGCTTTAAGAAGAGTAGTTATAAAATATAGCATATTAATTTTTAAAATGTTAAACACTTTTACCAAGCCAGTATCATTTCCTATTAGTCATATATTTTGTTAATTTACTGCTAATCACAAGGTATTTTATATATACCTGATATCCTTTAAAGCATAAGCAAAGCAGATTAATAAAATACTTTGAATCTTAAAAATGATGAATAATGGTTTCTATGAAAATTACATTTTATGAGTTATTTCACTTTACTAGTTTTAAGACTTTTATTACACTACCTTCTTTATATTTATTTATAGGGTTTGGGAGATTTACCACTAGATACTCCTTCAGCAAAGGGAAGACGATCTCATACTGGTGCTGTTGGAAATACAAGGTCATCATCTGTTTCTAGAGATGTTTTCAATTCAGCCGAAAGGTAGGATCATTTGATAACCCACATCATTAGAGAAATTACTCCCTGGTGGTGGTAGTCGCATTTGGATGTTTTCATGAGATATCCCAGGGGTATTAGTCAAAATTTAATGGAGTTGTAAAAGTTGTTGAGGACTTAGAAAGTGTGAGATAATTAGATTGAATAACTCAACTATATACTCACAGCAACTTGCTTTTATGTGCATTAAACATCAGTGAAGCTTTTAGTGCTATTGAACTTGTCAATATTAGGCCTGTGTTGGACAACTCTGATTTTTTTTTTTTAATTTATAGCCTTTACTTTTTTCCCTTGATTATAAAAGTAATACATAATTATGGTTTAAAAAAAAATTTAGAAAATACAAACATTAAAAGAAGAATTTAACCAGTCACTTATAATACCATCAACCAGTTAAAAAACCAATTTTAAAAATGTTATAAATATAATTGTATATGCAGTTGAATCACCTGTTTAAGCTCTAACAACATTTAATAGATTGATTATATTAATATAACTTAAAAATCTTTCAAAAATATGATCTCTGGTAATATTTTGAGTATATTTTAAACATTCTTTTAAAACTCTATGAGTAGATACATAGGTATATTTTATATTTTCTGTATTTGTATATCTTTGAAATATTTTATAAACTAAAATAGTAAATTTTATATAAGAGGAAAATTCATGTGACAGTATATGCTTTGGGGACCTTGCTCTTCTAAGCACAGTCCAAGGAACAGCCACATTGGCATCACATAGGAGCTTATTGGAAATGCAAGATCTTGCACTCCTAAATCCAGGCCTAAATCAGAATCTGCCATTTTCCCACATTAAGATATAATCACATAAGATCCTGGATCAGATATTTCAGTCAAAAATCTTTTTTTGCACCAATCAAAACAATGTTTTTCTAACATTTACTGAGAGTACACTGTGTTTCAGGCTTTTTCTAAACACTTTACTAGCCAGTTACTTATTTTGTAGATGTCTCTTAGTTTGGGTTTATCTGATATTTTTTCACAGTGTGTTTAGGTTATGCAGTTTTGACAAGAATACTACAAAAATGATGTTATGTCCTTCTCAGTGCATTGTTTCGCGAGATGGATGATGATGTTATGTCTTATTACTGAAAATATTAACCTTGATCACTAAGTGAAAGGGGTTTCTCTTGGGTTTTTTCATCACAAAATTTTATTTTTCCCCTTTGTAAATAATAGCTATCTTGGCATACTTTGAATTATTCTATTTCTCATCATACATTTGCACACTAATTTTAGCAAGCATTGATAGATCTTGCCTGCAGCAATTATTGTGGGTTTTTTGGTCTAATGGTGATCTATTATTTCCGTTATTCCTTCTGCATTTATGAGTTGAATTTTTCTCTGAAGAAAAGCTGCTACTTTTCCTGCACGTATTTATTTATTCAAACGTTTATTGTGGATTAATGATTTTTATTTTATTCTGTGGGTTATACTCGTAGATTACTGTGCCTAAATTATTTGGGCAAACAATGTGGTTTATCCTGAAGTCCTGTTTTACTTTTGGGAGTCGGGGATTGTGGTACTTCCTAGGCAGAGGACCAGGCATGACCAGCTCCCAATAAAAACCCTGGGCAATAACTATCTAATAAGCTTCATTGGTAGACAACATTTCACATGTGTTGTCACAATTTGTTGCTAGAGGAATTAAGTTTGTACTGTGTGACTCCACTGGGAAAGGACCCTTGGAATCTTGCATCTAGTTTCCTCCAGACTTTGACCCATGCACCTTCTCCTTCTGATTTTGCTTTGTATCCTTCTGCTGTAATATATTTCAGCCATAAATAAAACTATATGCTGAACCCTGTGTGTCCTGCTAGCAAATCATCAAATCCAGGGGAGATCTTGAGGGTACCAACACAAGTATTGTGGCTATGGGTTAGATCATTTTGTGAATTTTTAGAAAATAAATATATGAGAATTATTTAACATGTTTTTAATAGGAAATTAATCATGAAAATAAATTTACCTCTCTTTTACTTTAGCGAGGTAACTGAAGTTCGTGAAGTCACCAGAAAATCAGTTCCCCGTAATTCCTTAGAAAGTGCGGAGTACATTAAAGTCATAACCGGTTTATTGAATGCAAAAGACTTTCGTGACCGTATTAGTGGGATCAAGCAGCTTTTATCCGATACCGAAAAGAATCAGGAGCTTGTTGTTGGGAACATTGTGAAGGTAAGGACATGGAAAATTAATTTTCATTTTCAATTGATGACTAATAAAGTTTATTAGTATAAAAAGTTGCCTTAAATCTTAGCATTTTATGTGTATTATTTTAAGTTGTAAAATAAACAGTGAAAAGAATGGATTGCTTAGGTTTTGCTTTTTTAAAAACATTCTACAACAATTCAAAGTAATTGGAAAAAAATAAGTAAGAAAATAACTGCTTATTTGTATGAATCCTCTCATTATGGTAATTCCTTGAAAGATCTTGGAAACTGGCAATCAGTAAATATATGTTGAATGAATCAATGATATTTTAAAAAGCAGAGAATTTAAGAGATTTGGTATTACTTTAGAATACATATTAAAATTTTTCATATGCAGGTTAGACATCTAAATATACTAATTTATATATCTACTTTTAGAAAAACAAGAAGCAATAGAAAGAGAGACAGTAAAAAATGTTAGTAGTATTAAAGCATAGGCTATTTATGCTTCATTACAGTTTAGTTTAGTTTATTCCATTTGTAATTTATTAATTAAATTCTATTTAAAATATGTATTATGGGCATTAAACTTGGCAAACATATTAAAACTACTCTTTTATTTCCAGTGGTGATGTCTTTTAATATTCAGAGGAAAAGTACCACATTATACCATCTAATGGAAATCAGAAAGTTACATTTTCTGATATCTGTTGAATACAAGTAAATCTCTTGGGAAGATTATTTTTAACATGAAAAAATTATATATATCAGGAATTATTAGTTAATAGTCTCTGACTCCGAGAATAGCTTTTTGCTCACCTGATGTGACTTAAGAATTGCTTAGGGCCGGCCGAGTGGCGCGGTGGTTGGGTGCTGGCTTGGGAGGCCAGCGGCCCCGGTTCGGGTCCTGCATGTGAGGGTCAATGACACTGCCCTAAAAAACAACAACAACAACAAAAAACACATTCTATAAGAATTGCTTAGCCTTCACTTTATTATATATTTTATTTATGAAAGTTAAGAAATCTGAAGAGCAAGAAATAATTGTTAAAGTAATTAGGTTAAGAGGTAATAATAAAAATTTAACTCTGAAATTGCATCTAAAATTCTCATAAGAAGCCTAAACTGAAATCTCTGCAGTAAAATTTTTATGTCTACTTCTGACATAAATAAAAATAGAAACCTTTCTTAAATTTTTAGAGATAGCTAAGCAAACCTACACTTTTCAGAAAACAGCATTTGTATCACATTTACAGTAAATCATCTGTCTACTGAGTCAAATTTCTCAACCTTAATGTATTAGGATGTCTTTTGGGGTGATTTTTTTTTTTTCTTTTTTTTTTTTTTGAGGGCAGTGTTACTGGCCCTCATATGTGGGACCGAACCGGGGTCGCTGGCTTCCCAAGCCTGCGTTTAACCATCGCGCCACTCGGCCGGCCCATTGGGGTGATTTTTTTTTTATTTTTTTTATTTCGGGTGTACAACACAATGCAATAGTTATACTCTTTACTTTGAAGCCTTCTCTTTTTGCTGTAAGAAAATTTGACACTTAGATTTATTATCCAAATTTTTATAAAGTTCCTATTTTTCTAAATTCAGGTTAAATAAGGGGTGTGTGTGTGTGTGTGTGTGTGTGTGTGTGTGTGTGTGTGTTTAAATAGTATATAAAGGAGAACTACTACTGTGAAATGCCAAAGAGAATTTAAATGTAATTGCTATAAACAGTATTTCACTTTAAATAATTTACCACTTACTTTCAGATTTTTGATGCTTTTAAATCTCGACTTCATGATTCCAATAGTAAAGTAAATCTGGTGGCTCTAGAAACAATGCACAAAATGATTCCTTTGCTTAGAGACAACTTATCTCCTATAATCAACATGCTAATTCCAGCAATAGTAGATAACAATCTGAATTCCAAGAATCCAGGCATCTATGCTGCTGCCACAAATGTTATTCAGGCACTGAGTCAGCATGTGGGTAAGAAATCTTACTTTGGCATCCAATTTCTTTGACTTTACTTCTGCACTTTGTAATTCTTCATATTTTTTATAATGATGAAATCCTAGCTATTCAATTTTTGTTACTTAGTGTTGTCATAAACTTTTTTCATTTTGTTAGTAGCATTTTTATTTACTTTGAGTGATTAAATGTTATCCCATTAAGTTGACTTTTTCTTCCCTTATCTTTGACTTTTCAGTTTGTTTTTTTGTACCTCAGCCTGACATCTCATACAAAATTAACTCAAAATGGGTCATAGATTTAAATGAAACACTTAACTGTAAAACTTTTAGAAGATCGTATAGGAGAAAAATCTTCAGGACCTTAGGGCATGACACTAAAAGCATAATCCATAAAAGTTGATAAATTGGACTTTATCAAAAACATTTGCTGTGCAAAAGACCCTATTTAATGGATAAAGTGACAAAGTACAGATTGGGACAGAATACTTACAAACCACATATGTTACAAAGAACTCATAGCTAGACTATATAAAGAACTCTCAGAATTCAACATTTATAAAAAACAATCCAATTAGAAAATGGGCAAAAGACATGAAGAAATATTTTACTGAAGAGGATTTATGGATGGCAGATAAAGACATGAAAAGATGTTCAGCATCACTAGTTACTAGGGAAATGCAAATGCAAATTATATCATGATCACTACAAAAATATTTCAGTCTGTTAGGGCTGTTTTAACAAACTACCATAGATTGGATGGCTTTAAAACAACAAACATTTATTTCTCATGGTTCTGGAGGCTGGGAAGTCCAAGATCATGGTGCTGGCAGATTCACTGGCTGGTGAGGACCCTCTTCCTGGTTCATAGTCAGCCATCTCACATGGCAGAAGCGGCAAGGAAGGTCTCTGGGGCCTCTTCTAAGGGCACTAATCCCTTTCATGATGGCCCTACCTTCTTGGCTTAATCACCTCCCAAATGCCCCTCCTCTGAATACTGTCACATTGGAGATTGGGTTTCAACATATGAATTTGGTGGGGGACATAAATGTTCAGTCTGTAGCAAGTGTAACAGCTAAAATAAAAAATATTGACAACAGCAAATGCTAACAAGGTTACAGAGAAACTGGATCTCTCATGTATTGCTGGATAATGTAAATAAAATGGTATGGCCATTTTAGAAAATAGTTTGGCAGCTTCTTTAAAATTAAACATGTAGTTAACCCATCAATTGCATTCCTAGGCATTTATCCCACAAAAATGAAAACTGTCCTTGCAAAAACCTGTACACAATTGTGAATAGCAGCTTTATTTGTAATAGCCAACAACTGGCACAAGCTGCATGTAATTCAGTGGGTTAATGGTGATACATCCATACCAAAGAATACTACTTAGTAATGAAAAAAAATGAACTGTTGATACACAGCACAATTTGATTGACCTTAAGGGCATTATGCTGAGTGAAAAAAGCCAGTTTCAAAAGGTCACTTGCTGTAGGATGCCATTTGTATAACCTTCTCAGAGTAACAAAATTATACAGATGGAAATCGAATTAGCAGTTGTCAGGGTTTAGGGGCAGTTAAGAAAGAGAGACTGCATATGACTAAAGCGGTAGCACTAGGAAGATCTTTGTGATGATAGAACAGAAAAATTAGTGAAGGTAAGAACTACCCCCAAAAAAGCAATTTTTTTTTTCTGTTTTTTGATAAACTTCTGTAGTATTATAGTTTTTAGAATAAGATGCCTAGGAGATAGGCAGTTCTTTTTTTATATACCTTATGATAGCTCCTTTAATATTCTGATGTATTTTTATTTCTCATTTGCTATAAAGTTTCATAAGAGAATTTTAAATAGTGATTAAGTAGGTAGATTAAAAAATCTGTTTAACACATTTGCAATCATTTACATAGTTCTTCCTTTCAGTGCTATGTTTATATAATGGCAAATAACTAAGATCTCATAACTCTTTAAACATGTCTCTGTGTTCTTTTTCTTTAGACAATTACTTACTTCTACAGCCTTTTTGCACAAAAGCTCAGTTTTTAAATGGAAAAGCAAAACAGGATATGACTGAAAAGCTTGCTGGTAAATATTTTTAAATTGTTATTTCTAAAGAAATGTTTTGTTAATTAAGGATAAACTGATGGGTATTAAATATTATCTTTAGTATAGCTACCAAATTCAGTATTATTATCCATGAAGTGGAAATAAATTGTATAATGATCCACAAGAGGACCTTTTAAGACTTTTACCCCAACAATTGTCTTTGAAAAATTGTATTCTTTTTTTTCCAATGTTTAGTCTGCTTGTTAGTAGAAATAAACAGGGTAAATAAAAATAATTAAAATCAAATACATTTAAGATCAAATAAGAGAAGTGTTCATAGAAAACTTCTCTTTCAAATTATGTGCTTGATAAAGGGTCTGTGGGCTGAAAATGTATAACTTTTAATTAGCTGCATTTGGAAAACTCTGAAATGAATTTGGGGTTTGATTCCTGTCTTTACTATTTTTGCCTGAACTAATCATCGTATATGGAATTCTAATAGGTTATGATCCCAATCTTTGGGAGGAAAATGTCTGACCTATTTCTTTTAAGATGCCTAACATTTTAGAAAAATAACACTGGAGAGAAGTTTAATATATATTTTATATGCTTTTTAATTAGCAGAACTTGAATTTATTTTTTTAAAACCCTCAATCTTTACTATATTTTTGTGTTTCAGATATCGTTATGGAACTCTATCAAAGGAAGCCTCATGCCACAGAACAGAAAGTATTGGTTGTTTTATGGCATCTCTTAGGGAACATGACAAATAGTGGCTCGCTGCCTGGAGCGGGAGGAAATATACGAACAGCCACAGCTAAATTATCAAAAGCACTTTTTGCACAGATGGGCCCGAATCTGTTAAACCAGGCTGCATCTCAACCACCACATATCAAAAAGAATTTAGAGGAATTGCTCGATATGACAATTTGAAATAAAATATGGTATGATGAACAAAACTGTTTACATGGTGACAAATGGAACTTTTTGAAGTTACATTTTCAGTGCCTGCACTTCTCATTCAGTAAATTAAGTCAATGGCTATTTTTATTCGCAGCCTATGAGTACACATCTGTCCTATATCAACCCTACCCCTTGTATCTATCACACAAAAAACCTAAAATAATTAACACAACTTAATATTCTTGAAATCTGAGGCATGCGGAATGAGTCCAATTTTAATATTTTTGAGAAAAGTCCTGCTCATTTGCACTATCCTAGATAGAAACCGCAATTTGTTGCCCTGTATGTACAATTAGATTTGTAATTAAAAATATACTTTTTATTATGTAATCATGTTCTGCTATGTCTCATTACTCAGCCTTACTTTATGAAGTGGAAGAAAAGTCATTGAACTATGTTATCACAAAGTTTTGTGTGCTATTTGTGAAAAACATGTATTTCTCCAAACAGTCCGCTAATATGATTATGCAGTATTAGCTTGCTTTTGCTATTTTGTATTCATGTAATATATTTGCTTACCACTTGGGTTTAATCATTTACATTATTGTGAAATTTAACAAGTTATAATAATGCATGATGACCAAAGTTTTAGGAAACATTTAAACATTTTAATTGCACATTTAAGAAAACGTGTTGAACATAACTTCCCTATTTTTTGTGCAAACACTAAATTTTACTTCTATATGCCCTGACATTTATAAAGGTGTTATTTTGCTGCCCAGTTATGTAATTCTCAAAAATAGTGCCAGGTATTCTATAGCTTTTCTTAGAATTCTTGGGCTACAAGTACTGTATGCATCTTTAAAAAGAAAAGGAATGTTATAAAATAAAAGGATTTATTTCTGTAGATGTGTGAGAAGTGTCCTATTTTTCCAACTTCCATGTATGTTAAAATGGAAAAAAATATATAATATTGACCGATGACTGATCGCTTTTACTTGATATACTTGGTATAATATTGACCTATCTCAATTGACCTGTGTTATATAGTTCTATCTTTACAGAAAAGTAGCTGTGTGACCTTACGCAAGTCACTTGTCAGCTCTAGTCCTCAGTTTTCTCATCTATAAAATGTAAGGGCTTGGGGGCTGGCCAGATGGCTTAGTTGGTTAAGAGTTGACTTAGAGAGCAAGCTCTGAGCAACAGGACCACCAGTTTGATTCCCACATAGGCCGGTGAACGCTGTGCCTTTGCTGAGCTGTCGCTGAGCTGTCGCTGAGCTGCCAACAGGTGGCAGGATGGCTCAGCTGGTGTAACAACAAGATTGCCTGTTCAGTGGTGAGCTACGCCCATCGCAACCAAGACTGAACTCTGTGCCTGGAGCTGAGCTGCTGCCTGGATGGCTCAGTGGATAGGGTGTGCACTCTTAACAAGGCTGCCAGGTTCGACTCCCTCATGGAATGGTGGCTACACCCACCCCCAACTAAGACTGAATACAGCACCTTGAGCTTAGAGGCCATGAGCAGGCGGCCTAAGGGAATCTCCACAATGAAGACTGAAGAACAATTTGTTTGGTCCCCTCCCCCGATTTCCCCAGCTCTTCCCCTCCCCCAATTCCCCAATAAAACTCCCCTAATTCCCCAATAAAATCTTTACAAATAAATAAATAAAATAAAATGTAAGGGCTGGACTAGATGATTTTTAAGGTCTCTTATTCTAAAATTCTATGATTCTATGTTGTAGTTTATACACTGTATTAGAATTGTGGACTATTTTCATTCTTTTTCACCTCTTATCACTGACCAGTTTTTTAATGTATTTGGCTGATTTTAAATTGTGAGTCATTGTATTTAATCTGCAACTTCTGAGAAAAAGCAGAGTTTTTAATGCCATTAAAAACTATACTAAAAGAAGAGTAAAGACTTTACTGTTTTATAGTTACATACATACTTTTAAAATTCTTTACCTTTTAAGTATTATTATGTTCCTATAGTTTAGGTCTGAAGTTGGCAAACTTTTTCTGTAAAGAATCAGAAGTAAATATTTTTGGCTTTTTAAGCCACAGATTGTGTCATATTCTTTGTTTGGGGGCGCTTTTTTTACAGCCCTTCAAAATGTGAAAAAACATTCTTGGCTCAGGTCAAACCAAAACAGGCCTCTGGCATAGTTTGCCAGCACCTGGTTTAGACTCTTTAACTTCAGTTGTAAATCTGTAATCCTCATTAAAGTTTGCTTCAACTCTACAGTATGCACTGTTGAAACCATAGTTTAAAGATTCCAAGTTTTATTAATTTTTACCGCTGACCTTGTGTCCTTGGAAATGTGCCTACTAATCAACAATACATTGATTGATTGTTGGATAAGCTAAATTTTAAATTTTAAAGGCAAAAGAAGACCATTACTTTATGGATAAGCTTTATCTCTTAAATAGATGTAGTTTGAATTTTGCATTGAAAAAAGTACACTAAATAAAATCACTGCTAGTAGGTGGAGACTTCACATAATCTGTGTGCTTTCTTTTGTTATATAGAAAATAGTCATAATGTAACAGAGTCCTGAGCCTTAAAGATTTTCTCTATTTTAGAAGAAATATTGAGCACTCAGAAGTCTAGCACTCTGTTATCAAGAACTGTTACCAACCCAGAAGTCACCAAAGAATGGAAGACTATCACTGACTGATTGCAAGAACTAAAGAAAAGCCCAAGGCCTGAGTAAATTGGAATAAAGGATGTTTTTTTCACAACAGTGATAATTATAAAACACTAATCCCACTAGCACTGCGACTAAAAATAAGAGAAAAAATATTTTAATGGAATATTTGCCCAATAGATCCCATATCATTTCATCATTAAAATGTGAAATACTCTAATCACAGGGCAATGTTCATAATGTGTTAAAGAGCCGAACTACAAAGTAAGTACAGTGTCTCTATAATATATAAGCGCATGGAAAAATAGAACTGGAGTTATATACACCAACATGTTAATGGTAGTAAGCCATGGGTAAAGAAGATATCTTTTTTTCAGTGTACTATTCTTCCATTTCTATTTTTTTCAGAAATGAGCAACATGCATTGCTTATGTATTAAAATTTAAATAAGTGAAGGTAACCTGAAGAGAATCTGAAAATAAAGGTAGTGTGAAAAGGAAAAAAATTCGTAAATGAGAGAAGCAGTAGGAAATACTGGAAAGTGCTAAGGGAAGTAGACAGTGATGACTAGAAGGGAGATGAGTGAGGAAAGGAAGCCATTATAAAGGTAAAAAGCATTAAGACTTTGATTCAAAAAGCATGAATTTGAAACCCGGTGTTTCTATTACCTGCCAAACTTTACAAATATCCTGGAGTTGTTGTGAGGTCTAAAATTAAAATGGGATTGTGTATAAGAAAACATTTGTAAGCCTCGAATTCTCTAGAAACTTATTCCCAGCAGCAAATGAAGATAAAGAAAGATGAGCAGAAATCCTATAAAAATCTTTAGTGCTAGGATAAGCGGAGCCTACTTATTTCATTGCTAGTTAGCTGGCTGAATATGTCAAGCGAAGGCAAAATCAAGTGCTGTAGTATTATTATGAATGATTTATAGTCTCATAATGTGTACTGTAAAAGAGAACTTAATTCATACTTAAACTCCTCTGGGCAGAATGGGACAAGCAGAAATTTAAAGGAATTAAATTGCATATTTAGCAAAGTAGTCATTTTTTCAAATATATACTGAAACATGGAGTATATGAGATATATAAAATGAAGACAGAATGATCGGGTGTTACCAAATTATGACCAGTCTTGAATGACTTTTTTTTCACCACTACGGAAAAATACCTTGGCCTATACTGGTTGCTGACTAAATAGTACTTGAATAAAATGGTAAATGACATATAAGTTTGAAATTTATTCTGGGGACAGGAAGCAATGTTTTCAGAATTGGAAGTGGTGTGTTTCACAATAACAAGTAGCATAGGGATAGTTAGAGTGAGGATAGGATATAGGCAAGAAAATCAATTTGGAAGCACTGATCCAAAGCCCATCTGTGGCAAATGAATTTCATTAAATGTTCCAACCTAAAGGGTCGATAATGCCTGCCTGTGCGATGTGTTGAAAAAGATTGTGAGGTTACATCAAGTTTCAATAGGAGGGCGTGTATTATTCTATCTAGGGCTCAGCCATCCTCTGTATATAGTAAAGGTCTAAACTGTAGTAGATTCATTAAGAAGATCTGAAAGATATTCTGGTGATAGGACTGAACTGAACTGATGACATACTAAGATAAAGGAGTCAGCATTTAATGATGTTTGTAACACTAGTGAGCTTCTGTAGTGAGGCTTTGCTTTTTTATTTAGGAAAGAAAGCCCTTTGTGTGTACTTCTACCTACACCTCTTTGGCCATGCTCAGGTTCAAAGGAGGCTGAGAAATTATTTAAATCCTACTCTCAATAGTAGAAGAATAGGGAAGGTAGTAAGAATGGATGCAAGTGATCCAACCTGTAATCTGTGATGTGCTGAAGCACCACTTTGTCTGATGAACCACAATGACATTCTATGCCCCAGGAATTGATATTAGGTTGTTTTGTTTTGTTTTTTGAGGTAGTGTCACTGGCCCTCATATGTGGGACCCGAACCGGGGCTGCTGGCATCCCAAGCCAGCTCTTAACCACCGCATCACTCAGCCGGCCCTGATATTAGTTTAGAACCGGTGTCCAATAAATTCTGAAAAGTCAGAACATTCTTCTCAGTGTGAAGTTACCTTGATAAGTATCCAAAAGTCTCTTTGGAGGGATAGTGTTATAGAACAGAAAGAGTTTGTCCATTCAGTGCTAGCAGAGCCAAACACAACCCAAGAAATGCAGTGGAGAAATACTGGCTATTTTATTAAGATTGGTGCCATGCAGGAGAATGGGAGGCTAATACTCAAAAGCCCAAACTCCCTGATGGCATGTAGACTACAGATTATACAGGGTAAAATCACAAGACACTGTGGGTTAAGGGTTTGGGGTTATGGTGGGAGCTGATTGGTCAGAGGTGAGGTTAAGGGTAATGAATCATTTCTTCAAGCCTTAAGGACAGCTCTCAGGTCTTTGATTCAGAGTCCCTCTATTCGGTCTCATGGGAAACTGGCCAGGGGGTTGGTCCACCTTAGTGCTCAAGAGCTGAAACATAACTTAGGGAAAGGCTAGGTCTCTGAGGATCAGAAAGAGAGGGATATGATTTCTAGAGCTAGGATTTAAAAGTAACTTTAATCAAAGTCATAAGGACCTTCAGTTTCAATAGGAAGATTATTCATAGTGATATTCATAGTGACATTACTGTAGAATCCTTTTTTAGGATTACTTGCCTTCAAGGGGTCCTGGGAACTAGGTGAGAGATTGTGATTCTCATCACTAGCCTACAGGGATTTTTAAAATACAAAACAACTAAGACTTTAGCATTTTATTCATCTGTTTTAGTCCCATGATCAATTAGATATTGCTATTGGTAAATACCCCTGCTGGTTAGACCATTCAATTAACACAAGGCCTTGCTCCCAGTTATCCTAAACATGTCTATTTGCCTCTGACAGTTTAGTTCACTGCCATCTAGGAATCTGTATCACCATGGAAATCATATCTCCTGTATCAACTGTAGCATCTCCAGCCAAACAGAATAGACACTATAGTACTTTTCAAAGAAGCCGACTTTCCCTCACCTGGTTATTTTTGAAATTCTTGGTGTAGGGAATGTACCCAGCACCCTGAATATACATAGTTACAGGTGAGGGGCCGACTGAGTAGCTCAGTTGGTTAAGAGCTCGCTCAAAAGGGTGAGCTGAGCTCTGAGCAACAGCAGTTCGATGCCCAGCCCAAGCTGAGCTGCCACTGAGGAATGGCTCAGCTAAAAAAAAAAAAAAAAAAAAAAAATCATAGTCACACATGAGTTACATTAAGTATAGGAGTCGAAATGTTTCTAACTAATATAACAGCTACCATAATTTGTTTAGTGAGGAATTCATAATGTAAATAAATGAACAAATTCCATTCCCGAGAGTAAATATACTCTGTAAATTAAGTGAGCTATGTGGTGTTTTATGTACTTTTTCATTGCATGTTATATTCTGAAGAGAGAAACAGGAAACATATTGAAGAGCCCAGAAAGAAGTTGCGATTATCACAAGAAGCTTTTTGCTCTTTTATTAGTCAAGGAAATAGATGGCATATCAACATTAGGGTAATTTGAGAATGGGTTAGTTAATAAGGGACTATTTGCAATTCAAGCTTTAGGGAAACCTGGAACCCAGAAGAAGAAAGTGATATGGAGAGAGTCACCTAATCAGAGCTGAGACCCCACACGGGGAGAACCGGGGGGAATAAATATTCTGACTTCACTCCTTCCACCATTCTGCCAGGACTCTGTTGGTCAGATCCAAGTGAAAACCAGGGAGCAAGAGATGTAAGTCATGAGGGTCAGTCTCTGGAGAACCGAGTGCATAGAAGGGTGCACAGTTGATCTGGAGAGGCAAATGGAAGAAATTCATTACCTTAATAAATAACACCTTTCCTCATCTGTCTGATCTCTGTCCTGTTTCTGAGATCACCTAACTTTAGAACTCCCCACCCCTTAAACTATTGTATTTCTTTTTCCCCAAAACCTACTATTGTGATATACAATTTCTTTTAAAGTCAACTAAGGCTAAAACGATCTAAAAAGTAATTTGCTTTTTGCTGGTGAGGAAAAGATTCTAGGCAGAGGGAAAGACACACTGAAAGATTTAGACATAAAAGGAACATAAAGATAAAAAAGGAAATGGTTTTGGGGAGTTATGGGGAGGCAGAAACTAGTAAGAAGGCTGTCACGATTATGAAACATTGTATTTTCTTTTTTTCTTTTTTAGCTGAGCCATCCTGCCACCTGTTGGCAGCTCAACGGCAACTCAGCTCGGGCTGGTGTAGAACCGCTGTTGCTCAGAGCTCAGCTCGCACTCTTGAGCGAGCTCTTAACCAACTGAGCCATTCGGCCAGCCCAAAACATTGTATTTTCAATGCTAAAACATTTACGTTTCTCTTTTAAGTAGTGGGGAAAACCAGGAGAGTGAGAGCAATAGCGCTGGCTTGAAAGGTAAAATGTAGAAAAATAGATAAAGGGAAACAATGAATTTACAGTGAATAAAACTGAATAAGCAGATGTTTTTGCAAAATGGCTATTAGAGGGGGATGGGATCTCAGAGCTAATCTTAATTAGTGATGAAGCATCTGAGATCACCTAGGAAAGGTTCAAAGAACCAGAATAGGAGGTGGCATTCAGAGCCACTGAAGGACAATGTCCATGGCAAACTCCTCCTGCCTTCCCTTTCACTGCTCCTTCCTGTAGTAAATATCTAAAAGTTGTAGGTTAAATCAGTGAAAAGCATGGCTGCACTGTCAGAGAATCCAAAAAAGTGAGCTTGAAGAGTAGGAAAGGGAAAGATGTATTTTGTTGAAAGTGAAAAGTGGGTGATAAGAAGATTGATTTTAATATTTGGAAGCAAACATGCTGTTGAGGAGCTTTATGATTAACAGGGTTGAGGACAGGAATCATGATCACACAGAGAAATATTCTGGAAACAGATTGCAGAGGACTAAGTTAAATATAGCCCACTTATACTATTGAACCTTGAACAACAGAGGGCCTGATAAATGATGGGTGAACTCAGGAACCTTGTAACAGAAACAGAAAAGGCCAGATCTGAGGGGGACATTTTTTTTTAAAGTGAGGATATGAGTGAGGACAACTGAAGAGGATTCGGAAGAACATCAACACAACTCAGCTTCCATGTTTTCAAGAGGATAATTTTACATAACCCTTTAATCATCAGGGGTCCCTATATAAGAAGTCCTTTAAGCTCCTAACTCCACTATTGTTTCTTCTGCAGATAACCTGGGTGAACCCAGACAGAGTCCACACCATGTTGAGATTTGGGAATGTAAGGCTGAATTTCAGTCCATTTTTAGGTAGAGGGGTAAATCCTTGGCCATTGTTAGGGAACCTTGGATTAGCGCTCCCACCCAAGCCCCTCACCCGCAAATAATATTTTTCTTTGGGGGTGGGGTGGGCTGAGCGCTGTCTGTGTGTAAGATCAGGGGTGTGAAAGGCCCTAACCACGCACTTTCTGCTTGGGATGTGCCCTTTGAGGACGGAAAACTGGGTAGGAGCAACAGCCCCGCCTTCGGGTCCAGCGGCGGGGCGAGTCCAGCGGCGGGGCGGGGCGGGGCCGTTTGCAGCCCGCGGAGGGCCGGGCCTGCGCTCAGCGCCACCACGTGACTCCTCCGCCTGTTGGAACGCCGACGCATGCGCGGCGCGCTCTCTGCGAAGCGGCCTTGGCGCTGGTGGCGGTGCTGCGGCGGTTGTGGGGATTGAGACGGTCGACGTGCCATCTTCGGCTCGGTTGGCGCCGACTGCGGCTCATGGCATTGAGTCGCATCCACCGTCAGGTCAGCTAGGATGGGCGCCTTGGAATTGGCGGGCGGGGGCGATACGCTAGGCGTGAGGGGCCTGCGTTGGTTCAGGCCGCGCTTGGGCCGCGCGGCCTCCCTCTGGCGCCCCGTGTGCGGCCTGGCCTGGCCTCGCCGCCCAGCTGCCCATTTCTTTCTCCTTCCCACCTGTTGGGTGGAGCAGCGCGAGGTTTCTTTTCTTAGACCGAACGTGTCTCTGTCCGGTGCCTTTTGACGGGAGGGGAAATGTGGGCCTCCGCCTTGATTGAGGGAGCGATTAAGGCGTAAATCTGACGCCCTGGCTTCCCCGAGAGCTGGAATCCAGGGCGGCTGGGGCGACTGGACGTGGACCGGGCTCAGAAGGAGCCGCCGGAAGATTGGGAGGATATAATTAATACAGGTTCTGTTACTAAAGCTGTTAGGCGCCTTGTAGGGCGCGCGCTGCGTTCTGACTACGTAAGCCACACTTTTGGGATCCTGAGTCACTGCCCCCCAAAGATCAGCCAAAGCTTTCTGCAGGATAGGATGGGGGCAGAATAACTAGACATTAAAGAGCCTAGCAGGTTCTTTTAAAGAAATCTATTTAAGACTAATGTTTACCTTTTGTAGCCAGAAACGAATACTGATGTTCTCGCAGTAAAATCGCGTTTAATAAGCAGAACCACTCTTAGTTCTTAATGCATGATTGATGATACCATAATACCGCAGTATTTTATGCTATTAAATTGTTACTTTTTACTTTGATGTTCATATTGCCATCTCTTTAAGGACTTAAGGTTGTTTAGCAACTGATCCAATCGGTTCAGAAATATTTTAAACTGTTCTGGAGCTGGAAAGGTTGAAGCTTAAAGCAAGTTTCATAGATGCTTGGGACTTAAATTTTTTGGGGTCTGTGGGAGCTTAAGAAGATGGAGGAAAAAAGGCAACTACTGTCAGATACTCTCCCCAGCCCTCCCACTTACAGCCTCATTCTAGAATTGCAAAAGTTGGAACTTTCCACTGCTCAGCTTTTGGCAAGAAAAAGGTCAACAAAAGGAATTCCACTAAAGAAGACTAGTTACTACTAGATCGCGAACTCTAGTGTAATTAGGGGTTGACCAAAGATGGCTAACTAGGAGATGTTATGAGATATTCGAAGTGAGAATTGAAAAGCAAAAATGTTATAGTTTTCATAGTATTTGGTACTATTTTTACTTACCTATAGTTGAATAAGAAAAAGAATTTTATAATTCAAATGACATGTTGTATGTGTGTTTCAAGAGAAACAACAGAACCTTCTGTGGTATGTTAACAAATAATTCTGCATGAAGCCTAGGATTTTGTTTTTTTTAATAGCCAAAGGAGAACGTAGCAGTTCTTAGTAGCCAAATCGTGATTTTTTTTTTCAAAGACCTGAAGGTGCTGCAGACATTATGTACTGCACATTCCAGTTTCTGCTATGTTTAATATGTGAAACTTTAAAAAGGTCAATTTGTGACCATTCTACTTAGCCTCTGAAAGCATTTGCTAAAACCAGTGGTTATGATAATCTTTTCTAAATATCTCAAGTCTTAAAATTGGTTTATTTGTGGATGAGGCACAGAGTAACTTGTAGATGGTAAAGCTAGTTTATTTGTATGACTCAAACTCCTGATTTTTAGTCCTCAGTGATGTCTTCAGATTTTTGTGTTGCACTGTTTATGAAGAGAATAATCAGTAGTATGATTTTGAGTACCTATATAGGCATAAAGAAGGTATTAGATCAGACTTCTCATTTTTAATTATGTATGGATTATTTAAATCATCCTTCACATTTAAGATGGCAGCCGAATTGTTAGATGTTTAATGTATGTCAACTGAACTAAAAGTTAAATGTATGCTGTCTAATTGTATTTTTTTATGTACTGCACATTCACTCTTTATGTTTCTTTTGATACTTGTGGACTTTATTCTTCTCATGATTTATAAGAAAGTGCAGTGTGGTAAAAAGGCATTGGTTGGTTTGGTGAGTTGAGTAAAGGAGGAAAGTTTGGTTAGTTTGAGAAAACAGCGTGAGCCAAAGCTCAGGCATGAAGAATGTTTTGGGTTCTATAAATACCAATGAGGAGAAATGCTCCGGATTAATATGTTTGACAAGTTAAGTTGGGACCTTATAGCAAGATATATCACTCATTTTTTCTTTCCTTTTTCTTACTGTTTTTTCTTTTTTGCTTTATCACTCACTTTTTCAACAAATACTTAATGTGCTGTATATTAGACGATGTTTTAAGTTCAGGGATACAGTATGTGAACAAAATCAAGGCCTCTATTTTCATTGAATTTAATATTCTAGTAATATTCATTTATCATAGCAATAGTGTAGCAATGTTTTTCAAATTTTTTGACTGCATCCCATATTACGTACATGTAACATTGCAACCCAATAAACAATAGTTGAATTGTGTGTGTATTGTAACAATATGCCCTTAATGTGTGCGTTTACTCGGATATAGTTTTTTTCTATTTTATATTTTTCCATTAAAAAAAAGAAAACTGGGAAGCTGGTTTGAAGCAGCTTGAAATTTGAACACATTGTTTAAGAAGGGAGATAATAATTACTTAAATAATTACTAAAATAATAATTGTAATAATAGTGTGAATGAAAAGAAAAGGATAGTTAATCTTTATAGTAAGATATGTATATTATTTTATGGATGAGGCTTAGAGAGATTAAGCAACTTGCTCAAAGTTCCCTAGTGAAAACTGGCCCAGATCTTTAATTCAGTTGTCTGGGCTCTAAAGCCCCAAGCATTTTATTACACCACTTCCATTTGGTTATGAAATAATATATTAAATTTTAGTCGGGGGGCGGGGGGAGGGCTAAGGATTACTTATTATTCAAAGAATTGAATGTGTAGTAGGCCTCCACATGTACTGTATCCCTGTGTCTTGGTAGATCTGGTCCTTACTCTCAAGAAACTTGTAGTCTAGTAGGGAAGATAGACATTGAACAAGTATCGCAAATGTAATGTGCACTATGGAAAAAAGACAGATTGCTGTGGAAGCATCATTAGGGCAAACCTAACTAATTTGGGAGGTATGGAAATACTTATCAGGAAGTGATGTTTAAACTTTGCCCAGAAGAATGAGTAGGTTTCAGTTAGGTTCAAGGCTCTGAGTGGGAATGTTGGGATGGGGTAGAGGGATAAGAGAACATTCCCAGTAGAAGAAACTGCTACACTAAGACTCTGAATCTGAAAGGAGCTGAAATGGAAAACAAAACAAAACCAGAACAGAAATAGAACGTCTGGGTTGTAGAGGTTAGTAGAGAAGAGAATAGGGAAGAGATTTGGTATTAGGATAGGGTTGAATCCTGGTTCAGTTTCTTATTACTCATGTAACCTTGAACAAGTTATTTATAAGGTATGATCAAAAAATGCAGTAAATGTTTAAATTTTCAAAAATTTATTACAGTAATGGACACATTGCCGTTAATCCCCCTCAAAGCACTTATCCCATCATTCTTGCCACTTTCTGGTTCTGGAAGTCCTCTTTCATGAGTGTCTTTAGTTGTGTTGTGGCTGCCTCCATGTCCTGAATTGATTCAAACCGTTTACCTTTCATGGTCACTTTGACTTTGGGGAAGAGCCAAAAGTCGCACGGTGCCAGATCCTGTGAATAAGGTGGATGAGGACACACTAATGTTTCCATTTGACAGAAATTGCCGTACTAGAAGCGTGCTTCCTTAGGGAATAGGCACAATCCTCACTTGTTTTATGGATGAAGGAACTAAATACTTAGTTATTTAGTTTTTACTCAAATACCCAACAATAAAATGGAGATTTTTGGAAAATTTATATGTTGCAGAATTTCATTTATAATATAGAAACTAATAAACCTCATTATGAGTTACAGGAGAGATCAGGAATCAAACTTATGTATTTCTTTAATAACTAATGAGGACTTTTTTTAAATGGTTTTGATGATGCAAAATAAACATTTGGAAGATGTTTCTCTGTATTTTTTTCTACAGATCATTAACTGAAGACAGAATAAACAACTATGCAAAATTCTCACATGGATGAGTACAGAAATTCTAGTAATGGCGGCACAGGCAACAGTTCAGAGGCAGTGGTAGAACAGTCTGCTGATTTCAGTACTGAAATTATGAATGTGATGGAAATGGAACAGTCACCTGTTGGATCTCCTACTGTTAATACAACTACAGAAGAAACTGAAATAGCAAATGCTGTGGACCTTCCAGTGACAGAAACAGAAGCAAATTTCCCTCCAGAATTTGAAAAGTTTTGGAAAACTGTAGAAAATAATCCTCAGGATTTTACAGGCTGGGTATATTTGCTTCAGTATGTAGAACAGGAGGTTAGTAACTATTTAAATGGGGCTAAAGGGACAGATTAATCAAGTCATATCAGACTGGGCTTTCTTGTTTTATAACTAAAGTTACCTTTTTTATCATTTTCAAACTTTTTGATAATTTTCAGATTAAGTTGAATAACATTGGATATATACATTTTTAGCTTCAAACAATAACTTTTATGGCATTTGTATATTATGGAACATCTGTATTAAGAGTCAAAGTCTAATGTTTGTAACAATTGCGGGGGGGTGTATCTATAAAATTTACTGAATAAAAAGTTACCTTGCTATTTGACAGAATTAGTTTCTTCTGTTGAAGAGGATAAAATTGCATTTGCAGGGCAAAGGACTGCTGTGTGTGGTTTTTAAACCTGCCATTTTATTTTTATCTGAGATAATACATTTGAAAGGAATAATATTTTTGTGACAGAAACTTCCAAGATGTTTAAACACCTTGTTTTGTTTTCATCAGAATCACTTGATGGCTGCCAGAAAAGCATTTGACAAATTTTTCATTCACTATCCGTATTGCTATGGTTACTGGAAAAAGTATGCAGACCTTGAAAAGCGGCATGACAACATTAAACAATCAGATGAGGTGCGTACATCACTGAATATAGTTACCTTCGTTAGGTACTGTAAGCCAAATAATAACAAAATAAAGACTTTTTTTTTTTTTTTTTGGCTGCCAGTACCTACGATTTGTGGTCAAACAATTTTATAGGGTATTTTATTTGCATTTGTCACTCTTGTGGCATTTGTAGCTAATATTTTCTCTCTTTGTTGGCAGGTGCGTTAAACCTCTACAGTTTGTCAAGCTTTGCAGTGCAAGCCTCTGTATTACACTGCAGCTTAACAAGTAGGGCAGGGCTTTTCTCTCACTTACATTTATTTCTCATTTTCCAAACAATATAGTTGGTTTACTAGTCACATTTGCTACGTCTTATTGCATTTTTGGTCAGACGCTGTCATTGATGCTCTAATGGGTCTGTGCCCTATGGTCTGTAACCCAAAGCCTGCCCACACAACCCGGTCAGAATGCAGGGACTGCTGCGCTTTGAAGATCAAGACGCTGCACGTGGGGATCAGAACATTGCCATGTTCTATCCAACCTCCACCCAAATGGTAATGGTAGATTATTTAAACAAAATTCCAGTAATTAGTATTTCTAAGGTTCACCGGATAACACAGTGTTGCCTCTCTGTTAAGAAGTAAATAAATATTTGAAGTACAGTTTGTTGTTTTCTTCTTAGGTGTATCGTCGGGGGCTTCAGGCAATACCTCTTAGTGTTGACCTTTGGATACATTATATAAACTTCTTAAAAGAAACATTGGACCCTGAAGACTCTGAGACAAACAGCACAATAAGAGGGTATGTGAAACTGATACTCAGATATGTTCAAGGATATAAATAAGTCAAGTATTCTGATGTTCGTAATAGAACTATTCATGAATACTAAATTGAAAGTTAAACTTCCATATAGGTTTCATTATTTAAAAAAATGATACATGTAAGAAACTTATGCATGATTATTAGAAATGTAGACAATAAAGTTCACCTCTATTCTAGACCCTCTTCCCTTATCCCTGATTCCACCCTCTTCATGATTAATGGCTTGGTGTGTGCTTTGAGATACACACAGATTCAATTTTTAAAAAATTTAACAACGTTTTGGAATCTCTCCCTTCCATATTTTTTAACCATTGCAAGAGTACTTTATAGTATCAAGGTACTCGATTTTATTTGACCAAATCCTTATCTATAGGAAATAATCAGTGCTACAGTGAGTGTGTCTGTATGAGTCAATATTTGTGTAGAGCGTGCTAGAAATAGAACTCTGTCAAGGGAACCAAATACATAGCAAAGTTTATCACGTATTTCTTCCAAAGTGGTAGGATTTTAAACTCCCACAGTGTATGAGAATAGTCATTTTCCCATAGCCATGCCACATTTTTTTTTTTTAAGATTTTATTGGGGAATTGCGGAAAGGGACCAGCCAAGTTGTTTTTCAATCTTCGTTGTGGAGGGTGCCAGTCACCATCTGGCTTCCTGTCGGCAGCTCGTGGCCTCTAAGCTCAAGGTGATGTGTTCAATCTTAGTTGCGGGTGGCCATAGCCACCATCCCATGAGGGAGTCCAACCAGAAGCCTTGTTAAGAGTACACGCTCTATCCACTGAGCCATCCAGGTGGCAGCTCAGCTCAAGGTGCCGAGTTCAGTCTTAGTTGCGGGCAGGTGTAACCCACCATCAAACAGGCAGGCCTGTTGTTAGGAGCACGTGTTCTCACCAGCTTAGCCATCCTGCCACCTGTTAGCAGCTCAGTGACAGCTCAGCTTGGGCATAGCATCACTGGCCCATGTGGGAATCGAACCGGTGGCCCTGTTGGCTCAGAGCTCGCTCTCTAAGCCAACTCTTAACCAACTGAGCCACTCGGCCAGCCCCACATTTTTTTTTTAACCTCCAGTGGTTGCACATTATTTTAGTCTTCATATCTCTAGATTGTTCATCCTGATTTGCCATCTTTTCATATCCTTACGTAAGTCATTTTCACACTGCCTGTATCATTTGCTCGTTTTACCTTTGGATTGTCTTACTGACAATCCATTCGTTAAGGAGACCTTCTAAACATTCTGTGTGTGGCTCATTACCTCCTTGTCATCCTTCCTCTCCTAGTTCCCCCCACTTTCTTAGTGTCTGGTGCATAATTTCCTGAACCATTTTGGGGTTCTGCAGGGATAGTAACATGTATTTTGCCCTCTTGAAAACCTCACACACAGACATACATGTTTATGCGTATACATATACATGCACGCACTCACACAAAATTAATTTTTTATCTATATATAAAACATTTCCTGCATTTTTGGCACATCTTTTAACTTTGCTTAGGGTGTATTTTTATCACATACAGGGTTTTTTTAAATTAAAATGTATTGGGGTGACAGTGGTCAACAAAACTACATAGGTTTCAAGTGTACAATTCTGTAATGCATCATCTATATACCACATTATGTGTACATCCCCCCAAAGTCAGTTCTCCTTCCATCACCATATATTTGTCCCCCTGGTTTTTTTTTTTTTTTTTTTTTTTTCTTAATGTGGTTCAACATTCATCTCTTATTGACTTATGAGTTTTGTGCCTATCTTGCCAAGAATATATAAATCTTGTATTTTCTTCTAATTATTTTAATAGTTTTTAAAAATATCTGGCACTTAGTTTGTGTCTTTTTTGAGATAGAGATTAACCTTTCATTTTTTTCATTTACTGAATAGTCCAGCTTTTCTGCATTGATTTAAAATACCTTTATCATATGCTACATTCATACATTGACATGTTTTGTTTTCTTGGGAATTGTTTTGTTTAAACATTTTTCTGTTCCTGAGCCAGTGCCATACTTTTAATTACTGTAGCTTCCTAGTTTCTTTTGACATCTTTCAGGAAAACGCCCACTGCATTGTCCTTAACACATAATATTTTACATTTTTTTGTATGCTAGATCAATATTAGAATTTGTTTTTCCTATTTCACCCAAAATTTGTTAGGGCTTTGATTGGGATCGTTTAAAAGTTGTAGATTAATTTAGGCAGTATAGTTTTATACTGTTAAAAATCCCTCTGGATTCTAAAATATTTATTTTGGAAAATAAAATACTTTGAAAATTATGTATCTAAAGGTTTTATCCTATTGGAACTTGAAGTATAATGATTAAAATTGCTCACAGAAACCTCTTGAAGTGAGTTAGGTATTTTAAAATACGTGGTTTTGTAGTAAACTGTAGTTATGGAATTTTGGAATCAAGAGACACGAGAGTTGTAAAATACATGTATACTTCTCATTACCATACAACGCAGCTGGATCCCTTCTTGGGAGAGTTATGTTGCCAAAAACATTATTCCTCAAATTGATACAGTATTTGTCCCTGTCTTCTGCCCTAAATGAATCCATTCAATAAACATTTCAAGTTTAATAAATATTTAAGTGTGTTACTTTTATATGTTTGCAGTGTGTACGTTTTGCATTATAATTTTCAGTAGGATAAAATTACATAAAAGTAGATTTATCTCTTCCTTTTGTTTCTCACTCTTTTAAAGCGGCTATTACACACTTATCTATTATTCCTTCTACTTTTTAATCTCTACTTGTAAAGGAAGATAAAGTATTATCTTCTAAAGAGATTTCATCATGCTGTTCAGAACGGCACACTTTTTTTCATTAAAATTCATTTAAAACTTATGAATTATATTTTGGGAATTTTCCAATTAATATATTCAGGGTAATTGAAACCATGAAAAGCAAAACCATGGATGGTGGGGGGGAGGGTACTACTGTAATGTATGTCAATTATACCTAATTAAAAGAAAATTCAAATATTATTTTGAATTTGCTGTATCCTACCTGGGACATGAATCATCCCTTTGTCCAGTGTCTCCACTATGGATATGCTACCTGCCTGTTAGTTCCTTAATAGTGGTCTAGGTTTTCAGATTGACGGTTGCGTTATGCAGTGCTTGTGTTCAAGTCACCATTATTTTACCTAATAGTGGACCGAAAGCATAAGAGTAGTGCTGCTCGCAATTCAGATATGCCAGAAAGAAGCCATAAAGTACTTCCTGTAAGTGAAAAGGTGAAAGTTCTTGGCTAAAGGAAAAAAAGTAGTACAAGTATGCTGAGGTAGCTTAAGATCTGCAGTAAGAATGAATCTTCTGTCCATGAAATTATGAAGAAGGAAAAAGAAAATCATGCTAGTTTTCTGAGAGCATTATGAGACCACATTCACATAACTTTTATTTCAGCATATTGTTATAATTGTTCTCTTTTATTAGCTAATTGTTGTACCAAATTTATAAATTAAACTTTATCAGAGGTATGTATGTATAGGAAAAAACATAGTATATACAGGGTTCGTTCGGTACTATCTGGTTTTAGGCATCCACTGGAGGTCTTGGAAAGTATCCCCCATGATAAGGGGAGACTACCATATATTAGTTTGAGGTGTACAACTTAATGATTTCATATTTGTATATATTGGAAAGGATAGAAATAATATTTCAAAAGTGAAATATTGGAAAGATAACCTAAAGATGATTTTAATTTTTCAGAACTTTTGAGCATGCAGTTCTAGCTGCAGGAACAGATTTCCGATCTGACAGACTGTGGGAAATGTATATAAATTGGGAGAATGAACAGGGCAACTTGAGAGAAGTTACAGCTATCTATGATCGTATTCTTGGTATTCCAACCCAGCTGTATAGTCATCATTTTCAGAGGTATGTGGAAAATCGGATCATTTAAAATATCTCTTTACTCAGGTAATTATTTCCTAATATTGGGGATTATAATCTCTTAAAGTGTCATGAAATGAGTCTTATTTGATGGAAGCAGAAATATATTTTTTTGCTTATTAATCACAATTTATATACCTTTAAATTTAGGCGTTTTCCCATATATCTTATGAAATGGTTAGGAATCTTACTGTTTTTAGACAGAAGGGTCTCCTTACCCATTTTATAGATGAGGAAAGAACAGGAATCCCGGCTTTTGCCTGAGGTATTTCAGAGTAGTGAAAGAATGAGAAAATAGAATCTAAGTACAGTTATTCTTCGTGATATTAAATTAACACTGTACATGGCACATAATGGATGCTTTTTTAAAACTTAATGATTTACTAAAGGTACATTCTTGTTTTTCATATGTAGTACCTTATATCCAAAACAGCAAAGTATGTATTTTGTGTAATAAGCCATGTTTATACCTAAACAATCAAAAATCATTTCATTTAAATTTTCCACTGTGATTTTCCATTATGATTGGTATCATTTCATTTTAATAAGTGCTGTTAAAACAATGAATTTTATGTACTATGATTTCCATGTCCTGTGTTCTGGTATACTCAAGGTATCCCACTAATATGGACTCAGAAAGTCTTTCTGAACAAGAAAGTACGAAAACTGTGTTGATCAATATTTGCTTTTGTAAACTGTAATATTTTCTATGTTTTTGTCTTTTTTTTTTTTTTTAAAGATTTTATTGGGGGAATTTGGGGAGGGGAACAGCGTTGGGGAATCGGGGAAGGGGAACAGACAAGTTGCTGTCCTTTTGTTCTTTAGTCTAGTTGCGGAGGACATTGCTTCACTGGCCCATGTTGGTATTGTGATCATTGTGCTCTTCCTGGCTGAGGCAGATTGATCGCCGGCTGTTGGATGGCTGGCTGCTCACAGCGTCTCATGGCAGCTCATGCTGGCTACCAGCCGCTCACGGTAGCTTATGGCAGTCCACTATAGCCTACGCGCTGTCGCCAGTGCCTCACAGCAGCCCAGCTCCAGGTCAAGCTGTTGTTTACCATCTTAGCCGTAGAAGGCGCAGTGTCACTGGCCCATGTGGGATCTGATCCAGCGGCCCTGATGCTCAGAGCTCGCGCTCCCAAGCCAAATCTTAACCAACGAGCCACTCAGCCAGCCCTGTCATAATTTTTATAAGTAATATTGTGTTAGAGCCTAAAAACTTAGGTACTTTTTAAGTAAGTGATTTTTTAAATTTTTCCGTATTACAATGTAGAAGACTACGAAGCATCTGAAAAGTACTGTCGATCAGTCTGCAAAGATAGAAGTTATACAGACCTAATTTAGAAATAGGAAGCAGATCTGACTATACTGTCTCTGTTCTTTATGGAATAGAAGAGGCTGGCAGCTTTCTAGGGAGATACTTGCTGGAAGACATTCATACAAGACCTGGCAAGTGGAAATGCTTGGTGAATATGAACAAACTAATACAAAAGTTTTAAAAAGGAGACAGTGCCTTTTCAGAAACCAGTTCTTCTGGGATCTAAAGTATATGTAAAATAATATATGATTATAAGAACTTCACTGTTGGTAAGAAAAAGAAAATAGGACTAGGAAACCTTTATGCAGCATTTACCATATGCCAGACACTGTTGTGAGTGCCTTATAATCATTTAATCCTCACAATAAGCCAGTGAGGTCTAGGTACTATTACTATCCCATTTTATAGACGTAGAAGACAGAAAGATGAAAATAATCGTATAAGGTCACAGAGTTATTAAGTGGTTGGAAGCCAGACAGTATGGCCCTAAACTTCTTGGTATAGTCTCCTCCAAATGTTTTTTTGATTTTTTTTTTTTTAATGAATATCCCACTAGCCTTCTAAAATGCATATACGCTTATAATAGAAATTAATTGATTGCATTATACATCTACTTTTTAATGGTATTGTTTTTCATTTAATATATTAAGAACCACTAATCAGAGTGTAGCAAACTCACAAGTAGTGTTTAAGTAAATCTTATAATTTATATAAATAAATTCACACTAGTAACTGCATTCAGAACCTCTGCAATGTTTTCTGTTGCATAATACATTCCCCCCACTTAAAATCATTTATTTATCACTTGCTGTATAACACATGATATATGCCTTTTAAGTTACAGGATAAAGGCCCAAAAAAAGATGCCTAAATGGTCTTGTTGCTCAAAAGTGTAGAAGAGGAAACATGTTAAAAAGTGTATTCTAAGTGCTATAGTAGAAATAATTTCTATTGTGTAGATTTGGATATTGGATATACATTGAATATTATCTCTAAGAAAATATCTAATTTAAAAATCTTCCTTAGCTTGAGGACTTTGTGATGTGATCTAACTTCTCAGACCCACCCCTGGTAGTTCCTGAACTCGAGACATACCTGAGGAGTGATCATTTCCCCAAGGGTGGTGGTGGTTTTTACTTTTATGACTGTAATACATTTTTTACTTGCCATTTGTCTGGGAAACTCGTATTCCTCAAGAACATACAGCTTAAGGGTTTCTCTGTGACAAAAGAAAAGTATCTGTTGTGTCATTTGTGCCATCACTCTATTTATTTACATTTATCTCAGCACTGATAACACTGCTGTTTCACCTGTATCCTTTGCACGTCGCTCAGTTTCTGAGGCTTATTATTTCTTCATCCTTAATACCTAGGAATAGGGCTCAACATATATTAGACACTCAGCCATTCTTTATTGAATAAATTAGCTTTATAAGTAGAAAAGGCTGATGAAAAATTACTGCTTAGTATTATGCATATTGTTTCGCTATTTGAAAGAATTTTCTTCATAATGTAGCAATTAATTAAATTCATACTCTATAAGTAGTTATTTTTCAATTTCATCTTATTTAAAATTAATCTGTATTTCTTTGTGCAGAGTGTTGGCAATTGAATATACTAATCTGGAATTTAGGAGAAAGGTTTGGGCTTCAGGTATAGTTTTGAGAGTCATCATCATATGCTTATTTCAAGCTGTATTAATAAGATTGACCAGAGAGATATATAAAAATAGATAAGAATAAAATGTACGGTGGAATCCTTGGGAATACTAGCATTTAGGGTCAGGTATGAAGCGGGGGACCCTCAGAGGAGTTCAGGGAGCAGTCAGATTTGGAGGAAAACCAAGAAAGTGGTAACTCAGAGCCAAGGGTGAAGAAGGTTCTAGGAGGAAGATGTGATTAGCAGCCTTAATGGCTGAGACATTTATTAGGACAGAGACTATACTATGAAACCAGTGTCTCTTTAATTTTGCATGTAAGAGGTACTTCATGGCTTAAGGTCAGTTTCATTGAAGTGTTTGATACAGACATGGATTCAGGAGAGTATTGGGAGGTGGGGAAGGAGGAACTGCAAACATTTGTTGATCAATTTACAAGGGATCATTTATAATTTATATATAGATAACTTTAATTTTTACAGTAACTTTGCAAGAGAGGTATTGTGCCGTTTTACAGATGACAAAACCAAGATTTAGAGAAGGGGAAAACTTCCCTTAAGTAATAATGGACAGAACTGGGATTTTAATTTATGCCTGTCCATGCCTTCTCTATTCTACTGCAAAGACAGGAAGGAAATGAATATGTCTGGAGACTATTTAATCAAGTGATATGTTTTTACTATAGAAGGGAAAGAGAAAGGGTGTGGTGTTTTGGATTCTTTCTTTAAATCTGAGTTCCTTTGACAGGGTAAGGTGTAGCAGAAATTAATGCGGAATCTGAAATTATGCTTCCTATGTAGAGCATGTATTGTTATTGTCTTTCTTCAGATTTAAAGAGCATGTACAGAATAACTTGCCTAGAGATCTTCTCACTGGTGACCAGTTTATTCAGCTGCGAAGGGAATTAGCTTCTGTAAATGGACATAGTGGAGATGACGGACCTCCTGGTGATGATCTGCCTTCGGGAATTGAAGACATAACTGATCCAGCAAAGGTAACTAGACTTATTAAAAAATCATTCAATGCATGAGAACTAGACTTTATATCCCTGATTGCGTGTGTGGTATGACTTCTAACTCATACAAAGTAAATTTCTCATTGAGGCAAGTGGGGATCCTTTAGCTGGTATAGTTTAAATATAGATTTAAGTAGAAAATCTGTTTTACTGTGAGACATCTAGAAATAGTTTAGAAGGAGTATTTGGCCTACGTTATGAGCTATTAGCCCTATTTTTAAAAAACACTTTAGAGGGCTGGCCAAGTGGCGCATTGGTTAAGAGCTGGTTTGGGATGCCAGCGGCCCCGGTTCAGATCCTACATATGAGAGCCAGTGACACTGCCCTCTACAGCTAACAACAGCTCCACAGTGTAGGCTGCAGCCCCTGCTGCAGTGGGCTGCCATAGGCTACAGTGAGTGGCCGGCAGCCAGCGTGAGCGGCTGGCAGTCAGTGTGAGCTGCCAATAGCCGCGATGAGCTACCATCCAGAGGCCGGCGACCGATCTGCCTCATCTAGGAAGAGCACAATGACGATACCAACATGGGCCAGTGAAGCAACATCCTCCACAACTAGACAGAAGAACAAAAGGACAGCAACTTGTCTGTTCGCCTCCCCCAATTCCCCAATAAAATCTTAAAAAAAAAAAAAAAAACTACTTTAGAAAGTGGTTTATTAGGAAATTCTGATATAAATTTTAGTACTATTAATGATACTTGCACATAATTGATAACAATTTAAAACCCTCCACTATTCTAAGACTAAAGTATATGTGGGTAATACTTCAGTGTAAGCAGTGAAATTTTAAAATTTTAGTATGTAACCTGTGTGGTTTAAAACTTTTTTCTTTTTCTTCCCTAGCTAATTACTGAAATAGAAAACATGAGGCATAGAATTATTGAAATTCATCAAGAAATGTTTAATTATAATGAGCATGAAGTTAGTAAAAGGTGGACATTTGAAGAAGGTGTAAGTGTTTTTGTTTTGTAATATTCTTGAAAATATAGTGATAGGAATAATGTATTTTTCTTTCAGTTTTGAATGTTTGTACTCCTATTTTTCTTTACTTTTGCTAATTTAAGTAATAACTTAAGATAGTCATCCCATTGTTGCTACCATTATCAATTTTAGAATCTTACTGAATTCAGACTTGAATTCAAGCAAGATATCTCTTTCATCAACCTGTTTTTTACAATTCAATTTTGATTTTAATTAAAGTTTATTGGGGTGACAGTGGTTAGTAAAGTTGCATAGGTTTCAGGTGTACAATTCTGCAATACATCATCTATATATCACATTGTGTGTTCACCACCTAGTCAGTTCTTCCATCACCATATATTTGATCCTGTTTACCACAGTTGTTCAATTTTTTAAATCAATTTCGTTGAGCTATACTTTACATATAACAGAGTGTACTCATTTTTAGGTGTACAATAAAATGAGGGGTTTTTCCCACAATTCTAATTTTTAAATTTTTTTAGCAGCTTTATTGAGATACAATTCACATATCATATTTCACCCATTCAAAGTACATAATTCAATAGTTTGTAGTATATTCACAGATAGCAACTACCATTATTGCAGTCAATTTTAGAACATTTTCATCAGCTCAGAAAGAAACCCCGTACCTTCTCACCCGTCTATTCCTTTACCTGCCGGACCCATCTTCCCTTTCCCCCGCCCCAGCCTTAAGGCACCACTAATCTACTTTCTGTTTTTAATAGATGTCCCTATTCTGCCCTTTTATGGAATCATATAGTACAATATCGGTATCCCCAGGGAATTGTTTCCAGGATCCCTGTGGATACCAAAATCCCTGGATGCTCAAGTTTCTTATATTAAAAATGACATAGTATTTGCATGTAGGGTACAGCAGGGTAAGCCTACACATCACTTCATTCTGTGGATTCAGTGTGGTGCTTGGAGTGTGGCAAATTCAAATTTTGCTTTTTGGGACTTGCTAGGATTTTTTCCCCCCGATTATTTTTTTTCCATGGCTGGTTATATCCTTGGATGCAAACCCTCAGATATGGAGGGCTAACTCTATGTAGTCTTTTTTGTGACTGGCTAGTATATTGACAACTGTATATGCACTGCAGTCACCACAGAAGTCAGGATATAGAACTAGTCTGTCATTCCAGAATGTCTCGTGGCCCCTTTCCAGTCAGTAATCCCCACAGCACTCCTAGCCCTAGGCAACCCTGATCTGCCCTCTGTTACTGTGGTATAATTGTTCAATTTGAATGAAAATAACAAAGAATAAGATTTCCTGAATGTAAAAAAATTGTGAATTGTGTAGTTCTGTTAAAATAACTGAATAAATGGAAAATGCATTCTATTTCTTCAAATTTCTAAAGCCTAAGGAATTTAACACATTGTATGTGGGAAAAGAGTAAACTCGTCATATAGCTTTTTATGCCCGATTACAAAGTGTATGTGGGAAACGAGTAAACTCGTCATATAGCTTTTTATGCCCGCTTACAAAGTGTTAAGGGATTGTTTTTTAAACCTTTTTTATCATGAAATATGGTGATTAAAATTCTTGGTTCATTAGCAGTTATATTTATAATGTGAATAATTTATGTTATTGTAGTGATGCATATTTTGGTGTTGGTATTGGTTTACTTCATTACCATGTCATACTTTCATTACAGATAAAAAGACCTTATTTTCACGTGAAACCATTGGAAAAGGCACAACTCAAAAACTGGAAAGAATACCTAGAATTTGAAATTGAAAATGGGACTCACGAACGCGTCGTGGTTCTTTTTGAAAGATGTGTCATATCATGTGCCCTGTATGAGGAGTTTTGGATCAAGGTAAAATTACATGCTGGGAAACCTGACTATTTCACAAACATTGATCTAGTGACTAACCTTTTTTGTACTTCTGTTGAATGTTGTTCATATAACTATATCTGTTGCATTAGGAGATGGTCTGCTTGCAACCAGATTTGACTGCTGCATATGCCAACCTCGTTGCCTCTCTTCGTCCTTCCTTACAGAAACTAGTCTAGTGGTTCAATAAAGGTGCTGAATGGGTTTAAAAATAGAATTTTATCGTTCTGTCACATATTTAATGACTTGTTCAACTGTAAATTATTCAGTATTTCCTCTGTTTCTGTGTGTAGTATGCCAAGTACATGGAAAACCATAGCATTGAAGGAGTGAGGCATGTCTTCAGCAGAGCTTGCACTATTCATCTCCCAAAGAAACCCATGGTGCATATGCTTTGGGCAGCTTTTGAGGAACAGCAGGGTAAGAATAAGGAAATTCAGTTGATGTTTTTGGATTTTAAGTTACGTCAGGATAAAGATATATTGTAGAGCTGGCCGGCCGAGTGGCGCGGTGGTTAAGCGCTGGCTTGGGAAGCCAGCGGCCCCGGTTCGGTCCCACATATGAGGGCCAGTAACACTGCCCTCAAAAAAAAAAAAAAAAGATACATTGTAGGAAGTCTTGAGGGATGTTGTAAAGCAGAGGTTGATAAACTTTTTCTGTGAAGGGCCAGATAGTAAGTATTTTAGGTTTTTTAGGCCACATGGTCTCTTTCCTGACAACTCTGCCAATGAAGCCCCAGAGCAGCCACAGACAATACATACAAACAAATGAGCATGTTCCTTTTTTATAAATAGAAACAGGCAGAGGGCTGGATTTAGTCTATGGGCTGTTATTTGACAATACCCAGCATAGAGGATATTTTAGAAGCTTAAACAAAAGCATAAACATTTAATTACTATTTCTAGGTAATATTAATGAAGCCAGGAATATCTTGAGAACATTTGAAGAATGTGTTCTAGGACTGGCAATGGTTCGTTTGAGAAGAGTAAGTTTAGAACGACGGCATGGAAATATGGAAGAAGCTGAACATTTACTTCAGGATGCCATTAAGAATGCCAAATCAAATAATGAATCATCGTTTTATGCTATCAAACTAGCCCGACATCTTTTCAAAATACAAAAAAATTTTGCAAAATCAAGAAAGGTTCTTTTGGAAGCAATTGAAAGAGACAAAGTATGTATTCGTGTATTTTGGAATATCTTCCATAAGAAATCAGTGGTCTTTTTGTTTTCCATTTTGGCAACTATGATGAAAGATTTGTTCTGTATGTAATAAATTTAATTACTAAATGAAGACAACAGTCCCTCTAAACTGATGTTGCCATTCTTTTAAAAGTTTTTTAAATTATTGTGAATTAAAAGGTTGAGAAAGGGTCGGCCGAGTGGCGTGGTGGTTAAGCGCTGGCTTAGGACGCCAGCGGCCCCGGTTCTGATCCCACATATGAACTTTCTCATTTTTTCGATTTTTAGTCAGTGCCAGCTCTGTTTAATATACAGGTTCATAACAGTTTGCTTCCAGCTGCAGTTTAAGATGATTATCTACAGATGTAAAGATTTAAATTATTGGTAACTGTTGAGATCATTTATTATGCTTTCTATTTGTAATGGTAGGTGCAGCCACATTAAACCCAAGTTAGGACATGGAGCTTAATTTATTGCCATTGAACTTTTTTATATTGTGTAGGAACTACTAGGATGATGTCACTACTTAGCAATGTGCTAATTAGTTTTTACCCATTTCACTGTATGCTGGAAACATTTAACATGAGTTACATGTTAATACAATTTTCAATATTGAATTTTTAAAATTGAGATATAAAAATTAGGACATTTTAAACATCTGTGGTCTAATTAAAATATCTTAGAAAAATCATTAATTGATACTACTTTTTACACAGGAGAACACAAAGTTATACCTCAATTTACTTGAAATGGAATATAGTGGTGACCTCAAACAAAATGAAGAAAATATCCTAAGTTGTTTTGACAAAGCTATACATGGTTCATTACCTATTAAAATGAAAATTACATTTTCTCAAAGAAAAGTGGAATTTCTTGAAGATTTTGGTTCAGATGTTAATAAGTAAGATCTTAATTATATATTTCTGTTTGAATTGTAAATGAGCATTAATAATTCTGGATGGGAATTTGATGATTAGTACAAATGAAAATATTGTTAAATTTAAAAATGTTTGCCTAGGTTACTTTTTCCTCAGGTGTATGTGGGGTAAATTCAGTTCTGTAAACGTGTAGGTGCTTAACAGGGGGACATGTGGTTTGTCTTTCCTTCAAAACTGTTTTCAGAATTTTAGCATGATAATGGAAACAATCATTAGATGAAAGAAGACAGGAAGCAGCAATCCCATGAAAAAGGAAGTGGGTCGAGAATTGAACCCTAGATACATTTAGTATATAGGCCATGAAAGGTGGATGGGGTTTATCTGGGGTAGGAATGACATTTCAGGCTGGAAAAGAGGATGGATATGGTTCCACAGATGATGCTTAATGGCCTTTGTGCATTGTAAAATGTGGAAGTTGAAGGTGGTAGAAGGGTTCACTCTAGGGGATGTGGGAAAAGAAGTTTATGATTTAAATTTGCAAAATGGAAGAGTAGAAATTGATTAGAGCTTTGCTGCAATACCATTTTAATAAGGAAATATTCCAGTGCCCTCTCTAATTATTCTGAGTGATTTCCATTGAAACAACTGTTCATAAAATAAGAATTATTTGTGTGTCTGTGTTTGTACAGTTTTGATAGTTGTGTAAAATTTTAGTTAAAAAACATTTAACGTGAGTTAGTTTAATACAATTATATATATGTGCGTGACTTTAATTATTTTATTTGAATTATCCAATGTAAAATACGTAACAGTTTAATAAGGACTATAGGCACTTTAATAGGTGAAGGGAAGTTTAAAGATAGATTAGGTAGTTTTTTCCAAGGTCACTTAGCTATTGACTCATTGTGAGGCTGGGATTAGAAGCTGCTTCAAAGTCTGTGCTCTTCATGTCTTGTGTATTTAGTGTCTTCTGTTTGTTTTGCACTGGAGAAAGTATACAAAAGAAATGGAATGTGTAATTCTAGCTTTTAGTCTAGTTGCATGGTATATGGTGATCAGAAGAAATCCATATGAGATAGCATATAATTTAAAGCTGTGGATCAGAATGGATTTGTCATTTTTCATAGAGGAATTGGGGCTTCATTTAGTTAACTACAGGATTCCGATAAGCTAAGAGGATAAAATATAAAAGCAAGTTAAAGTTCATATGAAAGCAACATCTACTTGATTGGAGGGTTTTTTTGGAGGGTTTTCTGAAGTAGTGGAAGTTACGTTGATTGTGCGATGCCTTGAAAGCTAGGCTGAGTGCAGAGAGCATGCAGTATGCAGTTGACAATAGGAAGCTATGATTGCGATTAATGACATATTTTAATTTGGCAGTGATATGCAGACAAATCAGAGGCTCTGTACAAAGATGCCAGTTAGGCCCTTGCGAATAGTTAAGGAAGGGTGGGTCTTATTATCTGGTAGTATGTAGTAGTTGAAATTAAAAAAAAAAAAAAAAAGAATGATATGAAAAATAAGTAAGCCACTTAGAAATTTAGGTAGCAGTATGATGAACTGATAAGAATTAAAGTTGAACTCAACAAGTATAGGCTTAAATTCAGTCTGTCACTTACCGATTTGTATGTTCATTTTCAAAATTTCTTACATGAAGATTGAGTCTGTTATCACCTAACCCACAGGTTATTAAAAGCCTTAAGGAAATGAGTTCATTTAAAGTGTTTGATAGTGAGTAAACACTCAACTTGAGATTACTGGTATTAACAATTTTATATCCCCTTGAACATTTTGGGACCAATGCTACTTGACAATATTATTAAATGTGTATATATACAAGATGACCAAGGAAGTTGTGCGTGCATATTAATGTGTCAAGGTCATTTCTATAGAAATATTCTGATTTATGATTTGTTTAAAAAATAGGCCATCCTTGTCTTTATAAAAACTATTTCAGAAAATGATAAAAGGAAAGCAAAATCATTATGAGTTTAAAGTCAGTTTGGCTTCAAGTGACATTGTTTACAAAGTTCCATATAAGTTAAATGTTACATCAGAATTTTATTAAAACTTATTTTTTTAATGATAACCAATTATACTTTTATATTCGTGTTAATTCAGTTTATCACACGGCCAAATTTTAAATACACTTTTCCTAACTGGTGGTAGATGTCTTCAGTAGCATTATTAAGTAAGGTTTCAAAAGTTTACAAATTGTAGAATTGTCAGGACTCATGGTTGCACTGGACAAAAACGTCATCAAGGTCAATGTCTTTGCTGTCATAGCTTCTAAGGCAGGCTGGCCCCATGTGTTAGAAATGGTAAGCATAAGTAGCTCTTGGCCAGCATTCCATCAGCTTTAGCCAACTATAGTGCAGAGAACAGGCACTTTTCCAAATAGCTCAGTCAGTCAGAAATCCTGGGACTTACTAAATGTCCTGATTTGGGTCATATCTTCACCTCTAAACCAGTCACTGGTCAGGGATGTAATGTAATTAGCACGGCCTGAATCCTTGAAGCCGCATTTGAACACGTGGACCAAAAAGAAAAGTGCAGGGTACTTAGAATAGGTAGCTGAAGGGCAGGTTTGTCTGGTGGCTCCTTAAAAAAGAAAAAGATGTTCATTGCAACATACTTTTGTTTTCCTAAGTAGAAATAACTTAAAAATTAAAAAAATTAATAGTTTGGTTTTTGCATATTCCAGTGCATTTTTTTCCCTCCCCTCTCAGGCTTCTGAATGCTTATGATGAACATCAAACACTCCTAAAAGAGCAGGATTCTTTAAAGAGGAAAGCAGAAAATGGGTATGTAACTTTGTTCAAGCATGAAGGGATGCTTAAAAGATGACATTTCATTGTGGAAATGCCTTTAAAGACAATTATTTTTAAATGTTACCTTTATGTTCTGGTAATTTAAATACTTTATTTTCATGACTTGAAAAAAATTATGTACAACTGAGTAGTAAAACAAATGTACACAAGAAACATTCATCTGTTTGTGAAAGTACTTACCTATAGGTGTTTTGAAAGTTTCCTTCCATTTGACCTTTTATTTAGATCAGAAGAACCAGAGGAAAAGAAAGCACATACGGAAGATACAACTTCATCATCTACACAGATGATTGATGGTGATTTACAGGCAAATCAAGCAGCATATAATTATAGTGCCTGGTATCAAGTGAGTTCACATAATTGATTTTTTGTTCATAGATGTTATTACATAGAAAAACAAGTCTTTTTGTTTGTTGGTTTTTTAATAGCGAAAGCAACTCTTTGCTTTTCCAGATTGTATATTGTTTTTTTGTAGTTAAGTCTTGGAATTTCAGCATGAACACATACCTATTTTCTTACACAAACCTGCTGTAATTATTTCTTATATATGAACACAACCATAGTTCATGTATGCTAACATGTATGTTTTTTCCTTTCAGTACAATTACCAGAATCCTTGGAGTTATGGACAGTATTATCCTCCCCCGCCAACTTGATGGGAAAATGTTAATATCATCAGATGGAGTGTGTGAAAAGTATGAAATTATTTTTTTTTAATGAGGGATGTTAACATAGCATAAGCTTGTTGTATTTGATAACTTGTCTTCCATTTCTGTGTAACATAATTTTAGTAATAGGCCAAAATGTCACTTAGTTTACCACAGATACTATTTCCTACCATTTATAAACTTACTTTTTATTGGAGAACTATTTTTTTGATTTTTGCATTAAGTGGTCGAGAATTCTTTTGCAATGCATTTGCAACAGTTTTTTGTAGCCTTAAAGGTAGGAAAAAAAAACTGACTGCAAATCATGTCAGTGTAGTACAAGATTCTGAAAATCCCAAGGGCTGGTTTAAGGATTTACCTCCTGTTTTTTGGTTTTTTTTTAAAAAAGGATTTTTAACCTTTGCTGAGGAGGTTTTGTCTGTGTGTTTAAATTATCCTTGTGAATTTCGATCTAACTACAGAAAAGATACACTATTAAAATACTGTCTTGGAATAGAGATTAATTATAAATCAGAAAAATGTATGTTTGCATCCCTTTAAAAAATGAAAATCATATAAAGCTATGTTGTTTCAGGAGACTTTGTATTTAGAATATTCATGTAAACTTGTGAGCGAACTTTCATTTTGATCAAACCGATCGCCTTCATTTTTGTAATAAAATTGAAGACTCTCCGTTAATCGTTATGAATTTATTTCGGGCATCACCTAATATTAAGTTTATATTCGCTATTTGTGGTTCATTGGTTTTGAAGTATGTTTTTCTTGAAATCAGTTATTTTCTTGCTAAAATTTCTTAGTCCTTTTAGCTTTCTGATTCCTTTCCCTGTCAGTGCTTCTGCCCTCTCACTATATAAGAATACTGAAAGATTTTAAGATGAGTGTCGTTGGTAGAAGGTCCAATTTTCCTGTTGGTTGGGTGAAGTCTCAGCCCTGGTTAACCTAATCAGAACATTAATATATTAACACCAAACAAATCAAGATGCTGGATAAATTTTTATTGAGCCTTGTAGTTTACAACATGAGGTAAAAGGAAAATGAGTTCTCCTTAACCAGTATTTTACACAGCTGTAATAAAATATTTTAAACTTCAGGGATTTATAAAGGATTACATTTTTTAAAAGTTCGGGGACCAAGTAAACAAGTTCTAACTTAACTCCTTGAATTTTCCAGTTGACTTTTCCCTTACAATAGTAACCAGCCAAAATTATTTACATAAGTTACTTCAAGGCCATTGCTGATGTCTTTTGATCTGAAGCATTGCTATTTCAATCAATATCCACTAATTCCACTTCAAAAATGAGTTTTGCATTTGGTGGAATTCTGTTGAAGAAGTCAAGGCCAATATCATACAAATTGCTTCTCCCCTTACTCCCAATAACCTTCGTCTAAAAACAGAAGTATGTATACTGGATATTAGTAATTAACTCCAAAGAGAAGGGACTTATAGTTGGTTCAGAGGCTAATACACACTGGCTTAGTGGTTCCCAATAGAAGCAGCTTTGTGACTGGAGATTACCAGCTGACTAAGATAAGTTTAGCCTGGACTAGGGTCTTCCTTACCTGCCTCACTTATACTCCCAAATTAGCTATAGCTAATGAAGATTGCTATTCAGTACTCAAAAAAACAAAGAAAAAAAGTGATTTCAATATAGCTGTGTATATATTAAATCAAAGTTCATATGAGGTAATATCTGATATTTGCTGTGAATTTTAAAATGCTGAATTTAGAGAAGCGTGTGACTTTTATTTGGTTGTTAAGATTTTTCACATGAGGGCCGGCCGAGTGGTGTGGTAGTTAAGCGCTGGCTTGGGAAGCCAGCAAGCCCCGGTTCGGGTCCCACATGAGACAGGGAGCTGCAGCTGGGCATCTGATTTTGATAGGCTCAGAAGACACTATCATATTCCAAAATAATTTTAACTGATAAGACTAGAGAACTTCCAAAAAAATTTTTTCAAACTTACTCTGACTGGTTCAATTAGTCCAATGGGAATGGAACCAACAAGAGAAAATAAATGCCTTCCCACTTAGCTTTTGGAATGTTCTGGTCAGAATGGTCTAGACCAGGGGTCGGCAAATTTTGGCTCACAAACCACATGTGGCTCTGAAGTAAAATTGAAAATGAAAATACAACTATCCTAGTTTCATTTATAAAATGTTTAAAGGATATTATTCACATAATGGTGATTTCATTTGTTTTATGGATCTCGAATACTTTGTTTTAAGATTTTATTGGGGAATCAGGGAAGGGGAACAGAAAAGTTGCTGTCCTTTTTTGTTGTTCTTCAGTCTATTTGTGGAGGACATCATTGCACTCTTCCCGGCTGAGGGAGATGGGTGGCCGGCTATTGGATGGCTGCTCACTGCAGCTCATAGCAGCTCACGCTGGCTGCCAGCCACACTCAGTACCTAATGGCACCTGTCTGCAGCCTACACTGTTGCCCGCGACTCACGGCAGCCCAGCTCCAGGTTGAGCTGTTCACCATCTTAGCTGTAGAGGGTGCAGCGTCACTGGCCCATGTGGGATCTGAACCGACGGCCCTGCTGCTCAGAGCTCGCTCTCCCAAGCCAACTCTTAACCAATGAGCCACTCAGCCATTCCTCAAATGATTTTTAAATTGTTGTGAGACACAGGGTTGGCTCGTCTATCTCAAAAGTTTGCTGACCACTGGTCTAGTAGAGTCATGGGTCTTTTTGCTTGTTTGTTTGTTGTTCACAAACTGGGCCTATCAGAAAAGTATTGTCATTAGTAGTAATCACAGATATACACAGTGTGGTGGACCTGTGGTCTTCATTTCATTGGTAATTCCTAACATGCTGTTCCATTTCTGAGCTTTGAGTACTTACTTATAATTATACTGCAGCATAAAATTACCATGAACTATTATCTGCATGCTACAGTTTGCTACAGTTGTTTGTTTTGGGCATTTTAACTCCTTGAAGTAAACTTTTCAGATATGAACAATTGCCTTTCAAAGAGGAACACTTAAACCTCACAGCTTAAGTCTTGAAAATTAAGAGCCTGAATAAGAGGAAAAAATGGTAGATTCTAGCTCAAGTGTGAATACTTTGTACCAATAGGAAATATTAACTATTGTCTATGGGAGGTGTTGACACAAAAGCACCTAACTCAAGAGGACTGGTCTGGACAGGATTCCTAACCTGGACATTAACCTAAACAGCATCTTTCATACCTTCAGGTGATATTTGTTAGTGATATTTCTTTAATTACAAAGGAAAAAAGGATACTTGGCATCAGGCTGTCCTTTCTTTCCATAAGCCCATTCTGGTTCAATCTCCAGTCGAGCCTTTTCTCCTTTACTCATTGTCAAGAGTGCTTCATCCCACTAAAGGCAAGACAATAAAATCGAAACTAATGATAGTTTACAAAAAATACATGCAAAACCAGAAGATGACATAATATGCCTATAAAAATTTATAACTGGATTTCATTATGTCCTAAGGTAATCTCTGGGTGAGTCCCCAAATCATTGTCCTTTTATTTCCTCAACAGAAAAAAAAAAAGGATATATTTTTTGTATAATGTGAAAGTACTTTTGTAAACTAACGTTATACTTATGGAAACCAGTTTATAAACACGATCATAAAAATATTGCTATGCTTTTCTATCAGGACAAACTTCTAAATTTATTTTTATAGGGATAAACTAATAAGTACTCTAAAAATATTTTAAGATTACCAAACTCTAAAAGTATTTTAAGATTACCAAATTTTAATAGTGGAGTCATTATAATAGATAAACTGCATGTTAGAACATTAAGATCTTTTGCCAAAGGTAAAACTATTCAAAGAAATGATAGAGGTTTCTGGGTTACCGTTCCATTTTGTCCAAATTTGGATCCTAAAAACCAGTTACCAAAAACAGTTAAATCAACATGGTGCAAGCATATAGAATGTAATACTAATATACACTCTGTTGAAATGTAATAATCGCATAAAATCCAAGGGATACAGATACATACATCTGTCACATACTGGAAATTAAGAATATGGTTTTAACTACAAGAAATTTACCAGTAGGCAAATTATAGAAAAATAGCTCAACTTGATAAATAGTTGCTATCAAACCTGGTATATAATCAGGTAGCAGTTAAGGTTATTTTCAATTAAACCTTTTGAAGGTATTTTATATTCTATTTTGGGTTCTGGATATGATTGAACTATATTTTAGGACTTACCCACAGTACAGACAGTGAGGGTTCTCATGACTGCATTTAAATGTGCGTTTCAGTTATTAATGTTTGATGTCCTAAGTAACAATATGTGGGCCCCAGCATGCAAACTGATTCAGGGAAGCTGATAATCGGCTTTGCTCTTTTATCTCCTTTTGTACACTGCAGTGGTCAATACAGTTGAAGCAGACTGCCTCTTTTCTCAGTTTCCTTCTGTTACCTCTCATAGGTAAAAGTGGGAAAAGGCATGCTTATGTTTGAAATGCTGTGTTTGAGCTTAGGTTGTGAGAGGTAAGAAGGCTATAGCACAAACATTTGTTTTTATCAGTTCAGTGGAATAGATATTTCACCTTTTTTGATCATGTGTAAGTACACAATAGCTATATAACATCTTATAATAATCTTAAAGACATTTAAAAAGCCAAACATTCTAAGAATTACTTTATGAAAAAAATAATAAAAGGGGTAGGGTGGAAGCAAATATTTGAGTCTGACATATTGTGGAAGCAAATATTTGAGTCTGACATATTACATGCTTTTAGTTATGTTCACTTCATCTTTTAACAACCTTGAGGTAGGCTGTACTGTCTTTATTTTAGAGACCGGAAAATCAAGACCCAGAGAGAGATCCTAACTTGTGCCAGATAAGTTAATGATGACAGTGCTGATTTGTAAACACACTAAACATTGTTTTCCTCACATCCCCAATCCTATTATTATTAATTCTTTATGGCATCATGCCACAAGGAGCATGTGCCAGAATCTCTTGATTCATTGCCATTTTTTACTTACTCCTCTGATAACTTTGCCTATTCCAACCTTAAAATTTAAAGGCTTGGCATTTTTCTTCTTCTTTGAACCTGTAAAACAGATTTTCCTTATAATTAATGATGAGATTAAGTTCCAATGGAAAAACGGATTTAAGTCTTTAAAGTGATTGCAGAATTTATCATGCTATGCATTTGAAAAGAAATAAAAATTCAGAAAACCAGGTAATTTATCAAGAAAACTCTTGATGTAAAAACAATTATGGACTAAATGGGGGCAAGGGGAAGGGCCTTTATTTACACCACTTAAAGAGCACACTATACTGCCTTCTCTATTAACATACCAAAGCCTCGCTTTGAGACATCAGCCAAGTTTAGACAAGCTTCTTCAGTTTTTGCTTTTCAATGGCCCAGAGGTCTTTCTTAATTTACCATGTGAACTGCAGACCTCTTCCAAGTAAATCAAAGGTGCAAAAGACTTATGGAAAAAAGTGACAGCCAATAAAAAGGTACTGTCAGTCATTCACCTACAGATATTTTGTAATGCCTTAAAGCCAAAAAGAGAAGATTACATTTAGACTTACTTGTTTGAATATTGGTATCAAAAACAGTTCCGTCCTGTAGTGTTCCTGTATACCAGCAGTGAACAACATCTCCTTTTTTGGGATAATTGGTTTTATCCCCCTTTTTAAGAACAGATTTTGTGTATTTTGGTGGGCCCTAAAAACAAAGACAATACACGCAGTTGTTAACTCACGTCCTTCTTTTAGATGGATGACAGACTACTTATACAGCCAACTGTGACCTACGTCTGTTCAAAGAGCTTCACTGAGTCGTTAACAAACTGTTTTGATTCTGGTTCACCTATGAGTTAAAAGTCTCATTTCAAGTCTATGATAAGAATATTAGTAACTAGGATATCTATAATTTAATTTTTAAGACCTCCTGCTTCTTTGGAAATCAGTGTTCTTTTGGCAAGATTCTGTTAATTATTCAAGAAACCATAAAATGAATCAAGTTATTTCCCAAGGTTAGAAATAGCATTACTTTTTAATTCCTATAAAATCAGAAGGCATTAAATAAAGCATTGTAACATTTTCAAAGATTTGAGTGGTTTTAATACCAATAATTGACATTACTAAATATTTTTATTATATCCAATTAGAATGAATAATGTTCATGAACTAGACAAGAAATTCACACAATGAATGGAATTAGCTATAGAAATTACCAAAACAAGCATATTTCCTAGAACAAAGCAGGATTATCAGACTTTTTTTACGTTAAAGGCTAATTAATCTATAATCAATGGTGATTTCATATATTGTGAGGAAAGCAATTTCTTAGTCAAACGTAAAAATATATAGAATTTTACAGTATAGAACATTTAATGGGAAAGGAAATAAGAGATACTAAACATCTATTATTTGACGGTCACTTAACAAGCACCATCTACTGAATCCTCTGACAATCCACTGAAGAAGGTGTCACCTATTTGCATTTTTGCAGAGGAGCCTGAGGTTCAGGGAATTTAAGCAGCAGAGCTAATGAGTAGTAGAGAATGAATATGGATTTGGATTTGTCTAAATCCACAGCCTCTGTTCTTTCCACTATACCAAAATATTGCATGATGTTAACAGTGAAAATTGTTTAATATCTACTGAGCACACACTGTGCCAGGCACTATTCCAAATGCTTTACATAAAGTCACTTTAATTGTCACTTCCATATGAGGTAGGCACTGTTATCTCTATTTTACAGATAATGAATCATAAGGATAGAGTAGTTAAGTAACTTGCTTAAAGTCCTACATCTTCTAACTGACTGAGTAGGATTGGAAATTAGCTTGGATATAAAGCCCATGCTCTGAATGACTTTACCTCCTCACAAGCACACATGGAATGTCAAGTATTGGACAAATCATTTTCTGTGTCAATTCATTTAACCTCTCAGCAACCTAGCAGTCTTTTCCCCATCAAAGTAAGGCCTGGATAGGGTATAAAGCCCTCTCTATCCAATGCAGAGTTAAAGACTAGCACTTTCAACTAAAGTTAATCTGCTTCCTAGAATCAAAAGAAAGTTACATCTACAGCTTGTATACAATTTGCATTATAAAAGTAAACACATCTTCCCTGACACTCATTCCAAGCTTGTTTTATCAAGAAATCCTATAAGCAGTGAGGTGTCTACTGGTAGCAGTGTAGACTGGTGCCATGTCTTTGGAATGCAACTTAAAAGATGTTAAAAGTGTGGTAAATAATAATTATCCAAATATATGCTCAAGAAGTCATTTGAAACTTAGGAAAAAATCTTTGTGAAGTTACCCATTATTACCCATAATGGCAAAATAACCACACATTTTATACTCAGTGTTTAATAATGTGGAAAAATTCTTAGTAAGTGAAAAATCAATATAAAGTTCAAACTACAGTAAAATCTCAACTATTTAAATATATGCATAGAAAATCATTCTGGAATGTTAAAGATGTTCATTTTTAGGTACTGGAATTATATGTGTTCTCTACCCTTTTCTATTATTTTCTGTTTTAAAAATAGCATGTTATCTTTATATCAGAAAAATAAATGGTTTTAAAAAATATATAGTTGACAAAAATCTTGTGACATATCCCAAATTTGAAAATAATTTTAATTAAAAAATTTAGGGGTTGGCCGAGTGGCTCAGTTGGTTAAGAACTCGCTCAAGAGTGTGAGCTCTGAACAACAAGATCGCCAGTTCGATTCCCAGCCTGAGCTGAGCTGCTGCTGAGCTGCCAACAGGTGACAGGATGGCTCAGCAAAAAAAAAAAAAAAAAAAAGTAAAAGCCACAAAATAGTAATGACTACATATATTATGTGAGAATATCAGAATATTTTAACACTTCATTAAGTAATTACATATAATTATTTGAATGGATAAGGTATGATTAGCGAACAGTGACATTTTAAATCTTTTTGTTTTGTTTTGTTTTAGCTGAGCCATCCTGCCACCTGTTGGCAGCTCAGTTCAGAGTGGGCATCGAACTGCTGTTGCTCAGAGCTCAGCTTGCACTCTTGAGCGAGCTTTTAACCAACTGAGCCACGCGGCTGGCCCGACATTTTAAATCTTAATGTCATTCTATTTTTTCCCATTTGTTGTCCCAAGTGGCTTGGGCTTGTTGTGTTACTACATTAGAGGTCCTGGAATAATGCAAACATGTTAAATTAGTGGTTATGGTTCAGTCTTAATGTTGAAGGTGCCAATTTGCCCAATGACAGCCTCCATTCAGTGTTTCATAGTGTCTTTTATGGATCACTCATCCTTTGGTGGTGTTAACACTGTTGGAAAAGGGGTCTGATGTAATTCAGTTTGGGAAACACTACATTAAAGTTAAATATTCCTCTATTCTGCTCGACTTTTCAGTGCTGTCATTAGCTAACACACACTGTGAGTCTTCCAGTAGGAGACACAACATACTGGCTTTGATGATGCCAGAAAACCACCTGGAGTTTCTGGGACCTATACAACACACTGAGAAATGTTGCTCTAGTTATTTGATCTGACACTGGGTTTCCTGCAACAATCTGGTTTGTTCGTGGCTATCCTGGAGTTAAGTGCTTGAATGAACCTTGCTTTTAGGTAATTCCCCGGCTTTGCAGCAATTTCTTGGTCCAAAGTGATCAAACGACTATATTTCCAAGTCTGGGGCTGACCTAGGTACTTCTGGTCCCCAAGATAAAGGGACTTCGAGTGTCATCATTCAACTGCGATTAACTGGGTCGTATCGTAGCCTCCAAAAACAAGAATATATTCCATGAATTTCTCCTATTTGAGCATGTTCTATGTGTTGTAAACTGGAGGTAACAGAGGTGAGCTGGCAGACCTGGTCATGGCCCTCCCTCTAGCAGAGAATGTAGGCATGGGTATAATTACATATATTATGAGAGCTGTAGAGGACGTACACGATGCTAAGGTGGGAATGACACAGTGACCTAACCCAGTAGAGGCTATAGGGTGGGAGAGGTTTCTCTGAGGCAGTGTTTAAATTGCACCATGAAGGATAAGGTTCCTCAGGTTATAGTGGGGAAGGTTTAGAACAGAGAATGGCATTTTCATAGCAGGGGAGAGCAAGGAAATAGTATAGTGTGCAAGGGAGGAAGGAAGGAGAGAATGGTATGTGGTGAGGCACATTTAAAATGTCATTTCAACATTAATATAAAAAATGAGATATTTTACATTCTTTTAAAAAAAATCATACTAAGCCTTTGAAATTGAGTGCATATTTTACACTGAAAGCACATTTCAATTCAGAGTAGCCACAAAGAGCTCAGTAGCCATATGTGGTTACTGTATTGGACAGCGCAGTTCTAGACAGTACAGAATTACTAAAGATTTTTGAGCAGTGTGGTTTACAAAATATTATTTTAGAAAGCTTACTAGAACAGCAGTTTGGGGGCTGACTGGATGAAGAAACAATGAAAGCAGGAGATGAGTGACTTTTCCAACACTCAGGGCCTGAGGACCTGAAATGCTTAAGAAGCAAAAAGGAATAAAGATTTGAAAAAGAAGGGAGATGTTTGAGAGCATTAGTCCTGAGGGAGACACGGGAATGAAAAAGCCAAAGATTCAGAGAACTTTTCACTTGGGAAGAAGAGAATGGTTACAACTGTGATGGTTAACATTTTGGTAACAGAATACAGGAGGATATAATAAGGAGTAAGAGGATTGAGAATTTGAGAAAGCATCTAGTTTCTATAGGCAGTGTGATGTGGAATTGAGCGAGGGAGTATATCAAAGGTGCTGAGTAGCAGTGAAACTAGAAAATGTTTCCCTTACATTAAGCACGAATTTATAACAAGCCCAATACACAGTTTTATGATTTTTTTTTTTTTCACAGTGCCTGCTCTGCAGTCCCAAAGCCCAGACAGAGAAAGCAGACAGCAGGAATCAGCAAAGTATTGGCCCAAAGGCCGGAATCCAGGTGCTAGGAAGACAATGAGCACATAACTGGGCTCAGGCTGGCCAGTTCAATGTAGTGAAATGGAAAGAGGCCTTAAATAGAGAATATACAATAGTTTGCAACCCCTACAAGATATCTCTAGGTAGTCTCCAGCCCTTACAGCTTTTTACTTTTAACTCTTTTTGTTAACCTCTTAGTGATATACTATCTGCTGCCTCATACGTCCCTTATTCTAATTGTCTTGAAGGTAAACTATGTTGCCAATTGCTTGTGCAACCCTTTTAGTAATTAGTATACCTCGATTTACCTTATTAGCTGCTCAATATTTGCACAGTATAACATGTATCAAATAATACAGTTTTGATAAACCTCAAAATTGCTTTATTGTGTTTAAATACCCATAAACATTAATGTGCTTTTCAACCAACAGGAAAAGATCACGCAAATAAACATTTATAGTTCTGTACCTGATCTTATACTCTTTTCACAAATACCCAAATGCTGCTATACCTTATCAATAAGCCACATCTCTTTATAAGAATTATTATTAGATTATTATCACTGAAACAGACTGCTGGGAATGAATGAGCTTAGTTAGCAAGATCTTATCAGAAGTGGCAAGATTATAATCAATTCAGTTCTACTGAGGTGGTTCTAAGAGCTGTCCTTAGCTCTATGAAGGCTGTCCATTTGCAGAAGTGGTGTTATCTGGTTCTTCAAACCTTTGTACCAAAATATAAAACTAGTTTGGGAAAGATGAGACTCTACAGCCAGGCCTGAACTATTTCTGTTGCCAAGGACACCATGTACATTGGAAAAAGCTAAAAATAATCAAAATGATGCTTCTTTCACTCAGTCCAACTTGGCTATAAAATCAGGACCTTAAAATAGCTTTGAAAGCTCCAAAGCTCTGGCCAGACATACAGGCAATAAAAAATACAACTCTAGAGGTATCTCATCAGAAAGACTTCCTAACTGTAAAGCTCTTGTTTTCGCCACCCCAACCCCCCACCTTAGGCGTTTTTTCCTGATTCAGTACACCTAAGGGAGAAACACTCCAAATCAGTTTGGCCCAATCGAAGTGGCCACACTTATCCACCCCTCACTATGAGAAATCAGTACTGTAAAGCAAACACTTTTCTCAAATTCACATGAGAATTAAATAAGACAATATTCTATACAGACCTCATCCAGAGTCTCTTCAGACTTGGTTTCTTTGGGTTTATCTTCATTAAGCTTCACATTTTTCACCTGCTCGGACACTTTACTTATACTTTCAGTACCCTTGAAACGCTGTAAGGAAAATATTCTAACGATTATCACATTCAGGATTGGGTAAAAGCGAGAAGGGACATGTAGATTTCCAGCCTCTCAATGCAATGAACATCTGCACCATGACAATGGGCCACATAACTCAAATGTAAATCCATGGAAACTGCCTAAGAACAAAGGAAAATCTTAATGCTAAGCATTTTAATCAACAAATTGTGACCCTCAAACCATCTCACAGTATACACCCTGAACAGAGAACCATGCATGGTTCCGAGACGTGAATACTATTCAAACAGCTTAATAAAGATTCTTTTCTGTGGAAGATGGTCATTTCATAGTGTACACATACTGGGGAATTTCTTAAAATTTGGTTTTCTAAAGGTTCAGCATAAGTCTGAGACTTAAAATTCATTAATGAAATGGAACTTACCTTGGAGTTACAATTTTTCAGTGCCCTTAAGAATTTATCATCTTAAACTACTAGGGAATTATTTTTAAAATCTGGTCCCTTTCAAAATATCAAAATATCCCACTATACTGTAGATTAGCCTTTCTAGAGTTGACAGCCATTTATGATTAAAGTTAAGAAAAACTGCAGGTGTAAAAACTTGAACATATTCTGCAAATAAATGCATTCAAAACTTATTTGGGGGAATAACATCTAAAAAGATATTCTGGTAATGAAATAAAATACTCCTCACCTTACTTTCAAAAAGATGGTTATAGGCTGTAACCAAATGGTCCTTGTTAGCTGTCTTGGCCACATTTTTAATGTTTCCTAATAACTTATGTTCTGCAAGAAACTATAAAGAAAAAAGCTGGTTAGACAAAATAATTTCCCTCATATAAGGGTCTAAAATTACAAAATGACCTTTTATGTTTGCAATTACGTTTTCAACACTACTAACAGAAAAAATGAAATAAACGTATTTTATACCGTACTTCACAACAACAAAAAGACTTACGGAAGATTTAAAAAAGACATTGGGCATTTTTGAGATTTACAAGACTGGAACTGTAATATTATGTATGGGTCACACAGGTGTGTATTAACCCTTTTTCTATGACAGAACTCACAGAAAAGCACAATGATACAGCAAGCACACTTTGGTAACTGGGCGAAGCTGCTCCTGGCAGGATGTCACTTGACTCTGGCAGAGCCTCCAGCCATGTTGGGCACAGCTATCTTGACACACCTATAACCCATTCTTGGCAGACTAGGAAGCACTTACACAAAGCCGGATATGTAATGGTTAAGTTTATGGGCCGTGGAGTTAGGCCATGTGGATTAAAATCCTAGCTGATTTTAGACAAGTGACTAAGCTTTCCTAAACACTGTTTCTACATCATAGTGGAAGATGAATAACAGCATCTATGTCAGAGGGTTGTTGTAAGGATAATTCACAGAATTACATTTCTCTCAAAAGTAAGACTAAGTTGGCAGCAGGATATCATCCAAATCATATAACTTCATCTCAAAATCATGTACAATGGGGATTTTAATAATTTGTTTCCTTTATTTTATTCTGCTTCTTTTTCTGTCTTGTGGACCTTGCTTGATTCCTTTTCTTTGTTGTTCTCTGACTTTTGATAAAGCAGTTTTCCTAACACTATCACTGTTGTATTTTTTTTCTCTTGTACTCTTCTTGTACTATAGAAATGTTCCAAATGATAACGCTGATGGGGAAAGGCTATATTGATTAAATAGAAGCAATTAATTGTTTTGGCATTTTTGTGATTTCTTTAGCAAGCTTTTAGGAAAATATCCAAAACATAAACATCTCTTTGGTCTTATGATCAATAAAATAGTGACGGTCAAATCAACATTGAAGTATGTGAATGTACACTGTAGAATATGCACTTAAAAATATTTTGATATCCAAGTCCATTGAAATTGTCCCACCTGGGGCAGTTTTACATTAGATTCCACGTTGGGATAATCTGTTTTATAAGAATTTGATTAATGAAGCACAGTATTGAGGCATTACATGTTAAATGATATTTATTTTATTGTTCCAGTTGAAAGATGAACTAGCTTAAAATAATTCCAAGATGGTAAAACGGTATAAAATGGTATCCCTGATGCATGGCATTTCTTTTTCATCCTTCTATCCCGAAACAATGAGCACAGCTGTTGCTGTAGATGTTTTGTAAGTATTTGCTGATGTCAGGATGATTATTCAAGAGTATGAGGCTAGAAGTTGGAAAACAATTTTATTTCGCTTTCAAGACCCCTCAAAGTGAAAAACTACAATCTTCTCAAAAGAACCCAGAAACAGTATTTCTAAATGCTAGAACTCAAGTAAAAAATTGTACATAAATCACATAATCTGATGCTTCTATTTCCGATAGTGGGCAATGCCTCGTGCATAACAAATTATACAGTCGTTCAATTTGAGAGGTATGAATGATCTTAATTTCTGGAAAAAAAAATTTGACAAAAATAATTCGTGACTACATTTTAACCGGTGATTAAAATGGAGGCTATACTGAAAAATGCTGGGAGTATCTATCAAGAATGCCAACTAGATTTTTAGTTTGTTTATAACAATGGGAGGCCACTGTTCATGAAATGCACATGTTCACTCCCCCATGTATAAAGGCACATTATTTTAAAGTTAAATCGCAATTTACGGATTAAAAAATAATCACTCATTAGTATTCAGTATTTACTAACTGATAAGAAAAGCAAATCGCATACACCATTCCCACAAAATTTTCCTATCCTTTCCCACCTCTCTAACAGCCCGCACACCCCTCCAGGTCTCATCCAAGCCCCCGGCCCTCGACGCCCCCACGCCTGCCTCGGCCGCCAGCATCTCCTGGGTTCCTTTTCCCCCATGGCCTCCACCCTCACTCATAGATCCCAATGAAGTTCTAAATGCTGCGACTGCTGCCTGCGAGCCCCAAGCGGTGAAGCTGCTGCACCCGCCCAAGCAGGGCAAGCCGGAGGGGCGGGAGCGTGGCTGCGGAGCGCACGCGAGGCCTCTCCGGCCTTCCAGGCCACCGGCCGTGGGGAGAGGGCGGGGGCACGGAGGAATATGGAATGTGCGGGCTTCTCCGGGGGTGGGGGGTGAGGCGTCCCTCAGCCGCACCAGCCCCGCCGCCCCGCCGCCTCTGGTACCGAATCTGAACCGTGGTCCTGTAGAAACTTGATAATGTCCTTCTTGGGTAGCTGCTCGCTGCGCAGCTGCTCCACGGTCCAGGCCCGCTGCGGAACGGCTGCCGCCATCTTCCCCCGCAGCCTCTGCTTCACTGAGCCAGCCCGCCTCGGTCGGGCATCGCCCCGCCCCGGGGCGTGGCGTGGAGCCCGCAGGGAGCTCGAAGGGGGTGGGGTCACTGCGCAACCCGGCGGGATTGGAGCGCGCCCGTGAGTGACGTCAAGGCTGTGCTTGGAGGGTGTCTTTGTTGAGTCCGGGTGAAAACTCAGGGGAAGTGGCCCTAGTGGCCAACTATACAGAAGACTGCAAGGTGTTGGGTACTCTTCATTTGGAACCCTTGTGAGGAGACCTCTGATGGTAGTGATGTTTACCAGCCAGTACTCATATTTGTTTGTTTGTTTACCCACGGGCTGCTATGCCTTTAAAGCCTGTAACCTATTTAAAGAAAACAAAAGCATTCGGACATCTAATCTCATTTTTTTTAGATCTAGACTATAAATTCACACCTAAATTGGCTCAGTCCATGTCATCAGAACAACCCGGATCCCACCTCCGTTTGACTTTTTTAAATTTTTTGCTTAACCAACCAATATGTATTTCTCAGAATTTTGCAGGATGGAAGTCCAAGATCGAGGCCCTGGCAGATTTGATTTCAGCTGAGGGCCCGCTTCCTGGTTCGCAGACCGACAGCCATCTTCTCACTGGGTCCTCTGATGGTGGGAAGGGGGCCCACTTCCATTATAAAACTCACACAAATGAAATTAAAATACAGTGCCTCTCCCACCCACCCCAAAGAAAATATAAACACAAAAGAAAAGGTGTGTAAAAGCAAATTCAAGAACTTGACCAAATAAAACAATGTAATGAAGCTACTCGCAGGAGGTCGCTTGCTGATGGTAGTGATGAAGGTGACATTATTAATGCTCAAGACATCTCTTGATATGTATGTCCTTTTCCTCAATATACGAGGGAACAAATTTACACCGGTTACTTAAAGTCGCCAGGTTTAGAGTGGAGAAGCTGGGAGTTGTATTCAAGTGTGAGGTAGATAGCTATCGCTAGAGTAGGTTAATACACCAACCCTTACTGCTCCATAACATTTATGAAGATGTAAAGGAGCATCAGGACGCTTGTTCTATTGGATTTTTCGACCATCAGAACCAAACCATTTACTTCCCTTTTAACAATAAACATATTAAGAGACTGGGTTGCCACTCCTAATACTGCAGAAAAGAGACCTGACATTTTGTTTTCTCAGCCTGGAGAGTGACAAGTAAGACAAGTTATTTACTTCAATCTAAACACTTTCAGTTTCACCTCATGTTCCGACTTAAAAAAAAAACCAACAAAGTTTTTAGGCTATCAACAACATTAAGTTCACAAAAATATGAATATCCATTGTCCTCGGGACTTCAAGCTCATTTATTTTTATTTCAAGTGGTATTACTTTACCAATGACGCCCTGACGGAACTCAAATTGAGAGTCTAAAAAAACTGAAAAGGGGACCAAATTTAGAGTAACTCCAAAATAATGCGCATGCTTCTCCGGGAGAGCCTAAGGTTTCCGGGAAGCCAGCCAATCATATTCCCAACGCAAACTCAGTGGCGGCATTTTCAACTGGATAAAGCGGCCCCAGTCCCGCCCTCTCGTTCCACTGTTTTGTGCAAAGGTAACCTATGGGGATCGGAACGGTGGCTGTTGAGCTGATGCAGCTGCTGACGTCTGAGGGAAACCTTTGGTGGTTGTCGGCCTCATGCACGGACGGCAAAGGACTCTTTTCCAGACGTGGGGCTCGAGGGTCTCCCGATCCGCTGCGGCTCCGGGTTGCAGCTCTGGAACTGAGCGGCCTCAACGCCCTGACATCTCCAAGGCGCGTCTCCCGGCCGCGGCACAGGCTGCCGAGGCACAGCCGGAGTCGGACGATGATGTGTTGCTGGTCGCAGTGTATGAGGCAGAGCGGCAGTTGAGTCTAGAGGATGGCGGGTTCTGCACCTCAGCGGGAGCCCTGTGGGTGTACCCTACTAATTGCCCGGTGCGGGACTACCAGCTGCACATCGCCCGGGCGGCTCTGTTCTGCAACACGCTGGTGTGTCTGCCCACCGGGTTGGGAAAGACCTTTATTGCCGCTGTGGTCATGTACAATTTCTACCGCTGGTTCCCGTCTGGCAAGGTGGTCTTCATGGCCCCCACGAAACCTTTGGTGACACAGCAGATCGAGGCTTGCTACCGAGTGATGGGCATCCCGCAGTCCCACATGGCCGAAATGACAGGTATTTTAAAAAGAACGGGCTAATTTGAAATTAAGAGCTGAGTACCCAGGAGAAACTGCACGTTCTCTTGGAAATTGAACCATGTGGAAGAGTCCCCAGATCACAATTTTTTTTTTTTTTTTTTTACATCTTCTCCCTTAAAATACCATCTCCTGGCAGAACACGTTTTATTGCGTTTTGCTTTATTGCGCTTCACAGATGTTGCAGTTCTTAACAAATTGAATGCAAGACCTTCCACCAGCTAAAAGATTATCACCAGCTTCATTGTGATACTAGCTTTATTGGGATTGAACCCCCAATATATTCCTGTACTTGTAGCAAGTGTAGCCTTAATGAATAGGTTTGCTTTATTCAATCTTAGAAGAATCCCTGTGGCTTGTCAGAACATTTTGAAGTGATTAAGTGTGTAGATTCCATTGTTTACCCAGTGTCACTTTTATTTACAGGATCTACTCAAGTTTTCACCAGGAAGGAAATATGGAGAAGTAAGAGAGTCCTTTTTCTTACACCTCAAGTCATGATAAATGACCTTTCTAGAGGAGCTTGTCCCGCTGCTGAAATAAAGTGTCTAGTTATTGATGAAGCTCATAAAGCTCTTGGAAACTATGCTTATTGCCAGGTAAGATCTTGTTTAAAAAGTATTTTGTAGTGTAAACATTGTTAAAGGGTATTTTGGGGAATAATTATTAATGGTGCAAGTTATTGATGATATTATCAATATGAAAAACCTTACATCTATTATCTCAGAATACATAGTGATAGGAGACACTTTTCTTCATCTATTCTAATCAGTGTCTTTGCTGTCTTTTTGTTTGTTTGTTTTAATGCTTAACAAGGCTATTTGTGTCAGATGTCGATGAGTGCCTAATCATCATTGAGGCAGGGATCCAAAGTAGGGTATGGGTGGAGTTATGGAACTAAGATAACCCAAAGATTGGTGGGGGATATTCAATGTCATTCCTTAGCAGGTAGGTAAAATAATACTTAACTGTTAGTGTTGCTTTTAAGGGCTGAATGACATAATGTGTGCAGCATACTTAACACAGTGCCTTCCAGTTAAGTACTATTGGAATATGAAATACAAATGTAAAGAGATGGGCTATGGCTAGAGAGGTTCTTAAGGGCCAGGTCATGAGGGCATTTGTATTTTGTGCTTAGCAGCTCTTTGTAGGCCAAGGCCATAGGGAATGTAGGCAGTGGAGACTCATTGAAAAATGTTTAGCTGGAGTGATATTTAAGATTTAAAAGAGATTAGAGGAGAGCAGGCTAATGGCAGGGTGTTCTGAGGGATAGGAGCAATTTAGGATGACTCCCAAGGAATTCTGACTTGGAAGATTGTGAGGATGTTGGTGCTGCTAGTCAAGATGAAGAGTTTTGGAGGCAGGAAAGATGGTGCAGTTTGATTGTTGAGTTTGAGGTGTCTATGAAGGATCTAGCTGTAGATATATCCAGTATGTAGTAGGTGATAGAAGGATGGGTCTCCATGGAGAATGTTTAGCTGGAGATACAGATTTGGAAATCGTTATGTAGGTCCTGGTAGATAGTTAAAACTATAATAGCTGGTGATAATAGAGAGAGGGTATCGTGTAAGGATAGAAAAAGTTGATTTCATTTAGCGCAAAGAGATGAATTTCACTGTCTGTTTGTGAATTTGTAAAGTAGATTCTTTGGGGACTTTGTTATTATATCTCTGTAGTATCTTCTGGAGAATTGTCATCATTCTTAGAGCTGATCTCAGCCAAAAATTGGATATATTTTTCAATTTATTTGTATTTTTCAAAGTTAATTAATACCGAATGTGTTAAGGTTTCTGCTTGAGAGGGACATTTACAAATTTTTATTCTAACTATGGAATTAATTTTGAAGATTCAGCTTAAAATGTTTAGCAACTTTCACTCATTTATTTTCAAAAATTTCTAGGCATTAGGTGATTTCTTTTTCAAACTACAAGGCTAATGCTTTTCTTGAGTACATTGAGACTTGCATTGACTTCATTTATATGCAGTCATCTCTGAAAGTTTATGGTACATTGAATATTCCAGATATAGGTTCTAACAAGCACACCAGCTCGATGAAGACAGTAGCTTCCATGTTTACAAACATAGCGCCATTTCCTTTGCTACAAAATGCTTGAGAATCCTTCCTGGGAAAAAAAGTTATGTATTAGGGATATCTTATCTTGTCTTGCATCAGTTTTTAAGTAGAACAATTCTATGTATGTCTCCATTAAATATAATGTTCTATCTCTATATGCATTCTGTATCATGTTAAAAAAAAACCTCCAGAAATAATATTTTTTGAGTATTAATCAAGATTCATTGTGAGTCTCATTGAATTCCTCCATGACATGAAGTGAAGTTAGAGCATTTTTTAAATAATCTGGTTTTACCATTTTGTATATCTAATGTGAAACTATGGGATACTGAGAACTAGTCCTGCAACTCAGTTTACTAGGGGTCCTTTTTCTTTGTATTGGGGACTCATGTGAAGGGGTATTTGAGAATCTGGCAAATTATCCAATATTAATCAGACCAGTAGTGTTGAATCTAAACTGCAAAGTTTAGAGTGATGCTTTGGTGCCACTGAGAAAATGTGTTAGGATTTAAAAGGAAAGTTAGATTTTAAAATTAATCTAAATTAGCCTTATTCTTTTATGAATAAACTTAATTTAAAAATTGTGCACCTTCACATAAAATCTAATTTCTTTAAAATCCTGAAACTTCCCTCATTTCAAATCTAATTTTATATTGGTATTTAATTTTTTTCTATTTTTATATTGTGATTTATCTTAATCTGGCAAATGTGTATATGGATATAGCTATAAGTCTAGACTATGGCCCAGGCAATGGAGAGTAGACTCTCTCTTCTTCCATTTGTCCTTGAATTAGCCCTCTGAATGTTTTGCTTTGTCTCTGTATTAGGCCTTGATGTCGTAAGTTTATATATAGAAGAAACCCTAAAACGTGTTTGATTGGTGTAAACTAGGGTATAAGCCTAAATCATTTGCTCTTCAGATAATATGACTAATGATAGTTCCATCCACTAGACCATCAATACTGTGAATAAAGGGATAACGGTAGTGGACCATAAAATAGCTTACGTAACAGAATCATTGTTATTTTTGTATATATTTTTTTTTTTTAAGGTTGTAAGAGAACTAGTCAAATATACAAATCACTTCAGAATCTTGGCTCTTAGTGCCACACCAGGTAGTGATATAAAGGTAAGTAAAATGTCTTTCCTTTTATTAACATTTATGAAAATAAAAACTTTTGTATGTGACCGGATCAGTTTTCCATTCTATTATTTAGTTTAACATTAGGACTACAACATTTCCTCTAACATGCCTACCTTTTCTTGTATGTTTGCAGTTTTTCTACATTAGTAGTTTTCAGACTTCAGTGTGCATAGTAATCACCTAATGCTATTTGTTAAATTGTTACTGTTTTCAGTTCTTTTTAAGTTTTTTTTAAAAATAACGTTTGACTTCCGGAAAATTTGCAAAAATTGAGGTCTCTGTGAATCTTTTGCTCTGCTTCCCCTAATGTTAACATATTATATTATCATGGTATAATGATCAAAACCAGGAAACATTGGTACAATACTGGTAACTAATCTGCAGACTTCATTTGAATTTTGTCTTTTCCCACCAGTGTCCTTTTCTGCTCAGAGTCAGTTCAGGATCCTACATTGCATTTAGTTGTCATGTCTCCTTAGTGCTACCCAGTCTATGACAGTTCCTCTGTCTTTTTTATTTCTGTTGTCTTCCATCACCTTTTCTTGTTTTCCATGATGCTTTTGAAGAGTGGATGCTGGTTATTTTGTAGATTATCCCGTAGTTTGGGTTTCTCTGATATTTTCTCATGATTGGAGTGAGGTTATGCATTTATGGCAAAGATACCCCAGAGGGGATGCCGTACCTTTTTCAGCACATTTTATCAGAGAATACATGATGTTGATTTGTCTTATTGCTGGTACTATTAATCTTGACTTGGTTAAGATGATGACTTCCCAATTTCTCCATTGTCAAATTACAGTGTTGTCCCTTGTTATCCTTGGAAAATTGGTTCCAGGACCCCATGGATACTAAAATCCATGGATGTTCAAGTGCCTTATATAAAATGTCATTCATTGTATTTCCATATAATCTGCACACATCTTCCCGCATACTTTCCATCATCTCTAGATTACTTATAATACCTCATACAATGTAAATACTACGTAAATAGTTGTTATACTGTATAGTTTAGGGGATAATGACAAGAAAAAAAGTCTGTACATGTTCAATATAGATGCAGCCATTTTAGGCCCAACTACCATAGTATATTTTAGCAACAACGCAACTTTTTTTGAATATTTTTGATCCATGGTTGGTTGAATCTTTGGACGCATAATTCACAGGTATGGATTCACAGATATAGAGGGCCGACTGTACTGTTTTTCCCTTTATTTTATTTATTTATTTATTTTTAGGGCAGTGTCACTGGCCCTCATATGTGGGACCCCAACCGGGGCTGCTGGCTTCCCAAGCCAGTGCCCAACCACGGCGCCACTCGGCCGGCCTTGTTTTTCCCTTTATAATTAATATGTCTGTTGTAAGGTAAATAATTTGACACTGTGTAAATATTGTTTTTGCATCCAATGATGGTTCTTGCTGCAACAATTATTTCTGTGGTGTTTGCTAATCATTGTTGTTGTTGTTTTTTTAAGAGGGCAGTGTCACTGGCCCACATATGTGGGATCTCAACAGGTGCAGCTGGCGTCCCAAGCCAGCTCTTAACCACCGCGCCACTCCGCCAGCTCCAATGCTTAATCATTGTTTTCTCTTTCTTTCATTTCTTTTACATTTGTTAATTTGAATTCTTCTGTAATGAAGAGCTGTCTCTTCTCCCATTTATTTATTAATTCAATTCTTTATATCAATGTGGACTAGTGGATTTTTTTATGCGCTACAATCCAATACTATCATTATTAATCTTGTTGATCAGATTGTTCCAGGCTTTGTTGTTTTTTTTTAGCTGAGCCATCCTGCCACCTGTTGGCAGCACAGTGGCCGCTGAGCTCCGGCTGGGCATCGAACTGCTGTTGCCCAGAGTTCAGCTCGTACTCTTGAGCGAGATCTTAACCCACTGAGCCACTTGGCTGGCCCAGATTGTTCCAGTTTTGACCATTGGGAGTGCCTTGAAGATGGCTTCTGTGTCTGTTAGAAAGTACCTTTTGTGTTTTTTTGTTATTTTTTGGTTTTGTTTTTTTTGAGAGAGGGGAGAATACTTCCTAATTTTCTGCCATCAAGATATTTTATGTTCATTTAGTATTTTTCCTGTCTCAGCCATAGAATGAGCCATTTCTCCAGGGAACTCTGGTTTCTTTTATTAGAAGATGGTAAAAACGCAGATTTTGAGCCTTATCCATGATATTCTGATTTTAGTAGTTCTAAATGGTCTTCTTTATTGGGTTTTGGATACTTTCTAAGATAACTTTAAACTCTGACAGTCTGTAAGACCTTTTTTCCTGTGCATAGCTTTGATGATTTTTTGATATTTCTATCTTATCTTTGATCCTCCCCTCCAGCCTTGTTTAAACATGCTTGTTTTTAGTAGACTTAAGCTTTTAAGTTTCTGCTTAAATGTCTTTCCTTCAGAAAGATCCATCTAAGATATCAAAGGTCAGCTCCTCCTCTCTTGTGATTTTCTTAATATTTATCATTATCTATTATTCTTTTGCTTATTCATTTATTTGTTGCTTTTTTATACCCTACTAAAATAGTCACTACATGAACATAGGCATTATGTCTATCTTGATTATAACTCTTATCACCTACTCAATACCTGGCATGTGGGAATTACTCAAATATTTGTTGAATGAATGAATGATTAAAACTGTCAAAGTCTTACTCATTTTATAAAATGGTCATAAATTTGATCTAGAGTTTGAATATATGTGGACCCTCAATAACTAGTATACTACATTATTAGGCATTATACCAAGTGTTGGGAATATAAAGCTGGTTAAGATGTGATTCTTGCCCTCGAGTATTTTTTATCTGAAACTAAACCCAAGAAACTTCTCTAGTTTTTCAAAAAGCTCTTAATTTCTATTTTTTGGTTTTTTTTGGGGTTTTTTTTTTGAGGGTAGTGTCACTGGCCCTCATATGTGGGACCTGAACCGGGGCCGTTGGCTTCCCAAGCCAGCGCTTAACCACCGTGCCACTCGGCCGGCCCAAAAAGCTCTTAATTTCTAAATACTTTCAGAATTTAGTCTTTCTTCCTCTGTCTCTCCCTCCCCCTCCCTCTTTCCTCCCTTCCTTCCTTCCTTCCTTCCTTCCTTCCTTCCTTCCTTCCTTCCTTCCTTCCTTCCTTTTCTTTTTCTTTTTCTCCCCTTTCCCCCTCTCCCCCCGCTTAGCTCTTAATCACATTATCAGTACTATAGTCTAATGGTATAGCAGTTGTTTATATAAACAGGTTTTATGTTTTTGCTTCAATACCCAAATTTTACAATTAAGGTCCTTTATAAGCTTTAGGTGAATGAAATTTAGCCCCAGAAATGTATTCACATCATATATATTAATTTAAATGAAAAATATTCTACTTATAAGTCAATTTGTAAAGTATTCCTAAGATGCATTTGTATTCTTTAACAGTAACAAGACTTCTCTGCTTTTCCCAAAAAAATCAGTGGAAAAAAGTATTTGCCAGGATCAAGATTCCTGGCAAATACTGTTTTGGTTCTAAAATTGAATTATATAATGTTGTAGGGATTTAGTTTGCTGATCTAAAACTTCTGTTTCTTCTGAGTCTTTATAAAATGTTGATGGACTATATCACTGCTACTGGAAAGCGCAAAATACATTTGATTAGCTCGTTGGACATTTACTAATGTCCATATTTCTTGGCTGCTTGGCTTGAAGGGCTGAGTGGAAGAAAGATATTTCAAAAGCCTTTTTCCCTTATTGTGCCACCACTGATATGCATTGTAGTTTTGTTTTTAAAAATAATTATGTGAATTCCTAGTGTTTCTTTCAAAATTTTACTGCTGTTTTATTTCCATTAATGACAAAGTAAAATATTTAACAAATAATGTAATTTATAATCATAATTGATTTTGTGTAGGCTGTGCAACAGGTTATTACTAACCTCCTGATTGGGCAGATAGAACTTCGTTCTGAAGATTCTCCAGATATTTTGCCATATTCTCATGAAAGACGAGTTGAAAAGTTTGTTGTTCCCCTTGGTGAAGACCTTGCCGCTATCCAGAAGGCATATATACAGGTAAGCCATTTTTATCACAATTCAGAGTTTTAATGTAATGTATCAGGGTTTTAACTGATAATGTAATTATTTTAGGTAACACAGTCTATAAGAATGTATAATTATTTTATATAATTACTATGTTGAAAAATTCTTTGAAATTAAAATTTTTGAAATGAGCACCATGTTTTATATGTACTGACAAACTATTACTTAAAGAAGAAATACAAAATGATTGCCCATTTCTAAAGCCAATAATAACCTTATATGGTTTTGTATTTTTTTTTTTTTCTTTTGAGGGCAATGTTACTGCCCTCATATGTGGGACCCGAACCGGGGCCGCTGGCTTCCCAAGCCAGCGCTCAACCACCGCGCCACTCGGCCAGCCCGGTTTTGTATTTTTTTAAGTAAACCTTTTCATTGTGGTATAATACACCCACATACACATACACACAGACACACACACACACACACACACACACACACACATACACACACACATATACAGCTGAAAGTACAAAATATACCTGTGTATCTCAATGACTTTTCACATTGGGTGAACACACCCATAACACGTATCCAGATTCAACCAGAAGTTTCTTTGTAAGGAAATATATTTTCAAGATGTTCCTCCCTGATGCCTTATAGCAATGGTTCTCAACTGGAGGTGATTTTGCCCCTCTAGCAACACCTGGCAGTGTCTTGACATATTTTTGGTTGTCGTATCTGGAGGAGACGGGGAGTGGACTTGCTACTGGCATCTATTGTATAGAAGCCAGGAATGCTGCTTAACATTCTGCAATGGCCAGGAAAGCCCCTCCCAACAACAAAGAATTATCTGGTCCAGATATCAATACTGTAGCTATGGAGAAACTTCTTAGACAGTGTATCACTTTCAGTGGGAGAAATTTTAGGAAGCGCATTGTTTTTCTATAGTTTATAACTAGTGTCATGCTAGGGCAACACCTTGTTTTCATATCTTCATTGCCAGGGTTAAAGGTGGTTGCATATTCCTTGCCACTGCTCCCACTGAGACGTAGGAAACTTCTCCCTTCCCTAGGCTTTAGGCTGGCACCTGTGACCGACTTTCACCAATAGAACGTGATGAAACACAAGCTAGCCATGTTGAAGAGGAAGGAGGAACCAGTAGATAACTAGCTAGAATTGAGGGTAGAGACATATGGCCTGAGTTGAGCTGTTTCATCTAGCCCCGAGCCATTTGAGGCTCCATACATCAGGAGCAGAGACAAGCTGGCAATGCAGTGCCTGACAGAATTCTTTTTTAGTTTTAACATTTGAAGTAATTTTAGTCTTCCAGGAAATTTGCAGCAATAGTATAGAGAGTTCCAGGGGGAGATACTTTAAGAATATTCAAATCCTGTTTCTCAACATATTTTGCCCACTAATCTTAGCACATAATGATGGTTCTTACATACAACAGTTATTTCTATAGTGTTTACCTAATTACTAATCAGTGTTTCCTCTGTCACTCACTTCTTTTGAATTTTTCTAAAACGAAGTTGTTTCTTCTCCCACATTTATTTATTTATTTATTTATTTATTTTTAAGATTTTTATTGGGGAATTGAGGGAGGAGAACAGACAAGTTGCTGTCCTTTTGTTCTAGTTGTGGAGGATGTTGCTTCACTGGCCCATGTTGGTATCATCACTGTGCTCTTCCCGGGTGAGGCAGATTGGTCGCCGGCCTCTTCTGGAAGGCTGCTCATGTGGCTCTTGGCAGCTCACGCTGGCTGCCAGCCCCTCACACTGGCTGCCGGCCACTCACTGTAGCCCATGGTAGCCCACTGCAGCAGGGGCTGCAGCTACGCTGTTGCCCGGGGACTCACAGCAGCCCAGCTCCAGGTGGAGCTGTTGTTCACCATCTTAGCAGTAGAGGGCAGTGTCACTGGCCCTTATATGTGGGATCCGAACCAGGGCTTAACTAGTGCGCCACTCGGCTAGCCCAATCTATTCTTTTTTTTTTAAATTATTTATTTATTTATTTATTTATTTTAGGGTAGTGTCACTGGCCCTTATATGTGGGACCCCAACCGGGGCTGCTGGCTTCCCAAGCCGGCGCTTAACCACCGAACCACTCGGCTGGCCCCCAATCTATTCTTTATATCAGTGTGGACTCATGGATATTTATTTTTTTCTGTGGGTTAAGTCCAACACTGTCATTATTATTGGGTTGTCGGAAAAGTCATGAAAAACAGAAAAAATACGTCTTGACTTTTCTGACAACCCAATAATTCTGTTGCTCAGTTTGTACCAGCTTTGGCCCTTGCAAGCTCCTTTAAGCTGGCTACTGTGTTCTTTAGACATGTACTTTTTGGGGGGAAGGAGGGGACAAAACTTCTTAACTTTCTGGCATTACAAAGATTTTATGTGCATTTGGTATTGTCCTGATCACAGCCATGGGATCAACCATTTCTCCAAGGAATCCTTGCTCCTTTTGTGGAAGAGCAGTATTTAGAAACAAAGATCTGGGCATGAGATAATTCTCATTGTTACTGTGGTTTCTTAGCTCATAGACCCTCTCAGGGACCTGCTGGAATTCTAACCCACGGAACCAGAATTGTGAGCAAATAGAATGGTGGTTGTTTTCATATATGATGTTTTGAAGTAGTTAAGTAGGAATAGATAACCAAACATTCATCTATCATTTAACCTTTAATAAGTCTTTCTTTTTTTTTTTTTTAAGTCATTCAGGGCTTAAGGCAATTCTTTTTTTTTTTTTTTTTTTTTTTAAATTTATTGGGGAATTGGCGGAGGGGAACAGCGTTGGGGAATCGGGGAAGGGGCACAGACAAGTTGCTGTCTTTTTGTTCTTCAGTTTAGTTGCGGAGGATGTTGCTTCACTGTTGGTATCGTCATTGCGCTCTTCCCGGATGAGGCAGATCGGTCGCTGGCCTCTGGATGTCGCTCACCGCGGCTATTGGCAGCTCACGCTTGGCTGCCAGCCGCTCACGCTGGCTGCGGGCCACTCACTGTAGCCTATGGCAGCCCACTGCAGCAGGGGCTGCAGCCCACACCATCACCAGGGCTCGCACAGCCCAGCTCCAGGTGGAGCTGTTGTTAGCTGTAGAGGGCAGTGTCACTGGCCCTCATGTGGGATCCGAACCGGGACCGCTGGCATCCCAAAACCAGCGCTTAACCAATGCGCCACTCGGCCGGCCCTAATAAGTCTTTCTTAAAGAGAAGTGTTATAGGAATATGGTTTGATTTTTGTTTTTCAATTATTTGCAACAAAATTGTAAGCATAATTAATTTAAGATATGGCAAAGTCTTTCTGAGAATCTCCTAAATATGAATACATTTGGTTATAGTTGAAATCATTCCACTTACAAGAATGTAAACATTGTAATTTGTATAATTACATATAATAAGAATTTAGTCAGTATTTTTAGAGTGCTTTTGTAGGTAGTGTTATCAGCAAAGCCGGTAGGGAGGAAAGATAAAAATGTGCTAAAATAGTCCTATTTTAGGAAATAAAAATCAAGCAAAAATTTAAATAGTTCATTACCTGTTGCTGAGGTAGGTCTTCATCAGGAGGTCTTTTTTTTAATCCCTTCACTGTGGCATTAAGTTCATTTCTTCATCAGGACCTTTTGTCTGCTGTTTCCTTTTACCTGGGATACTCTGTCCTCAGAACCTCACATGCTAGACACACCTTTATCAGCAAGATGTCAAATCTTACCTCTTTAAAAAGATTGTCTTTGTTCACCTTCCTTATAATGACCCCTTTTCTTTCAAAGACTATAATTTTGTTTTTTAAATGAATTTATCATAATCAAAATTCTCTACTTTCTTTGTTCCCTTCTTTATTCTTTGCTTACCTCCATTGGATGTAAACTTTATGAAAACAGGGACTTCATTCGTCTTGGCCAAAATATTCCCAGCATTTAGAACAATGCTTGCTTGATACATAGTAGATGCTTAATAAATATTTCTTAAAAGAATGAATTAGCAAATGAATTTAAATGTACTCAAGGTATTTTTGATTTAGTCATCAGTCTACAAATATTTCCTGTGTGCTGGACCTTGTTCTAGGCACTGAAGATGCAAGAATAAGGCCTTGAAGAAATCAAGGCCACTCTTTCATTGTGCTTAGACTGGAGGAAGGGAGGGAAGTTAAGAAATAAACAGATAAACACACTCATATGTCCTTCAGTTATAGCTGGGTCGAATAAATGGTTGTGCTCACTCTCATATGGATGTTATCTGGAGATAAAATAAATACCAAGTACTTTAAAATTTTCTTTTCTTTTCTGTGCTTATTTAAAAATTCATTTTAGGGCCGGACGAGTGGCATGATGGTTAAGAGCTGGCTTGGGATGCCAGAGGCCCCGGTTCGGGTCCCACATACGAGGGCCAGTGACACTGCCCTAAAAAAAAAACCAAAATTCATTTTAGGATAAACTTTAATATGTAATTTAATATGTAACTCTTATTTTAGTATTTGTTGAAATGATTGTATTTGAAAAAAGCCTTTAAGCCAAGCTTAAATTAAATTTCTTCAAAATTTGCAGATATTGGAAGCATTTGCCAGTTCTTTGATTCAGAGGAATCTTTTGATGAGAAAGGACATCCCTAATCTAACAAAATACCAGATAATTCTGGCAAGAGATCAATTTAGGAAAAACCCATCTCCAAATATTGTGGTAGGTATTTTAAAATAAATTTTGATGATAGATTAAGTTTTTACTCAGAGCCAGGTTGAAATGTAAATAATGATTGTTTTTTGGTATATACAGAGGATGCCAAAAAAATGTATACACATTTTAAGAAAGGAAAAATCTGTATTAAAATGGTAATACTCAATATATAACAATAACAAAAGATAATTGCAAGTCACATTTGACTTCTGCAATTACAAGAGGTGCTTAAAGTGGTTACCATCAGCGTACTTTTAATACAGGTTTTTTTCCTTTCTTAAAATATATATACATTTTTTGGCTCCCTCTGTATATTATTACTCATCTGGAATTCAGATATAATTTATATAGTTTATAAAAGCATGAAAAAATCTAACAGGAATATAGTTTAATGATTTGAATTAAGATAAATTTATCTTATAACTTTTAATTAAGAATTGGTCTTTTACAATAGTTTATTTCTGGTTTGCAAAGTCAAAAGGCCATGAGAGGGTAGATCCTAAATAACTTTTTGACCCATAGCATTTTCTCTTAACTTGACACTGAGGTTGGAGGAAGCATCGCAGTAAGCTTATTATTTCTAATCTTCATAGGAAAAAAATAGGTGGATAGGAACATATCCATCCAGCTAGGTCCAAAGTCAAGAGAAGCTCAGCTCACAAGCACAAAAAGGCACTGAGTCTTTCTGAGAAGGAACACATGTGCAAAAGAACAGAAGCAATTGAACAAAAGTATGAAGGAGACAGTGAGCAAGCTAGTTTGGCTCAGGTAAAGGATTGAGGAAGGCAGAGATGATAGTTAATCTAGGTGTGACCGCATGGGAGTAGCTTTAAATGCTATACCAGAAATATGGAGTTTATTCTATAGTATCTGGGGAACCACTAAGGGAAACTTTTCTTGAAACTGCAGTATAATATATTAAACTTTAATAAAATGATTTTAAATTTCTGCTAGGAGTTTACGATTCATTGAAATTTTAAATAGTAAATCTAAAACTGTTGAACTTGATCTTACTGATGACTGTCTGTATTTTACAGAGAGGTGGTTTTACCCTTTCAGGTAATTAGGCTGCCGTTTTAGGACATTTATCACTATCCTGGAAACTTTTAAAATGACTGTCACTGATGTTACATGCCACTAAAAATGTAAGCTAGAGAATACTAATCTTTAGTAAAGGAAGATAATTAAGACATATTCTCAGTGATCTTCTTTTAAAACTATCATGTAGATATACCTGTTGTATGCTCCCAGAGAAGAAATGTATATACTTCATTTTTTCCTTTAGAGTAGTGGTTAAAAGCACAAGGACATTGGGACAAGTGTCCTAGGTTCAAATACTGGCTCTACTACTTACCACATGTATGAACTTCTTTGTCTATGAAACGGGCATAATTATAGTACCTACTGCCCAGGTGTTAAGATGAAATGATTTGTACAGATAATGTGCTTACAACAGTGTCTCCTTGGTCAGATGTTGTTATGGTATGTATACTTGGTGTTAAATGTTAGTGTTAAACAGTCTGATATAATATTATCCTGATGCCATAACATTTGTGAGGAAAGGCCCATACCTGACTTACTGTCCATTGTATCCCAAATGTCTGGCGCAGTGGTTGACACATTATAGATGCTTATTAAATAGTTTTGAAAGACAAATGAATTTATATACTGCTAATAATTTACCTATAAAGAAAAACAGCATATGGTAAATATTTCCCCCCTTTCACTTAATTCTCTTTAAAATGTAAGTTTCTGTTGAATTAAAAAAATATATATAAAGGAATAGATTTTATATGGAAAATACATTGGCACCTTTCCATAGCAACATCCTATGACAGTCAACAGAACCAATAAGCTCTACATGCAATTTGTGTCTCCATTTTTTTCTCTGGTTAAATTTGGTATATGCTTGTTTTTCTAGGGAGTACAACAAGGCATAATCGAGGGCGAGTTTGCTCTTTGTATTAGTTTATTTCATGGTTATGAATTATTGCAGCAAATGGGAACAAGATCATTATATTTCTTCCTTTGTGGAATTATGGATGGAACTAAAGGTAAATTATTTAAAGAAATACTGACATGTATCATTTTGGCTAAAGACAAATGTTGAACAGTTTGGGTTACTGAAAAATACTGGGGTTTTTAAAAGCAATAAAATAGTTTTGTAACAAATGGCCATATTTCTTTATTTTGATAAATTTCTGGAAAAAAGCCATTCCTTCATACAAATGTGAGTGTGGAACTGGAAAAAGTTGATGGTTTCCATGTTTAAATTTGAAAATTTTGTTTTTATTGCTAAATATTAATTTATTTTTAATACGTAATTAATTTGATTAGTTGTGCTATTAAGTTGATTTACTGGGAAAACCTTTTCTTAATTCCTGAAGGAATGACTCGGGCAAAAAATGAACTTAGCCGAAATGAGGACTTCATGAAACTCTATAATCATCTGGAGTGCCTGTTTGCACATGCACGTAATGCTTTGGCAGGTGGCATTTCTACTGTCCATAAAGGTATGGTTTTTCTTTTAAATCTTTATATTGTTTCCTTTTCATCAAAGTTGATTTTGAAGTTTTGCTTCATTGATGCACATATCAATCTATACTTAATTTCTGTAGCAATAGATCTGTTAAATGCTAAAAGGGATAAATAGAGTGGAATAAATAAATAAAATACAATTAAAAGGAATAACTTAGGATAAATATATATTCAAACAGTTTATAATATATTAATAATAGAGGTTAGTAATTGTTACTGGTAGTAAAACAAATTCTTAGATGGGCGGCCAGGTGGCTCAGTTGGTTAAAGCGAATGCTCTGAGCAACAGTTCAATTCCCACATGGGCCAGTGAGCTGCACCCGAGCTGAGCTGCCACTGAGCTGCCAACAGGTGGCAGGATGGCTCAGCTGATGAGAGCTTGTGCTCCTAACAATAAAGTTGTCGGTTTGACTCCCACATGGGATGGTGGGCTATGCCCAACCGCAACTAAGATTGAACATGGCACCTTGAGCTGAGCTGCCCAGAGCTGCTGATGAGTGGCCAGATGGCTCAGTTGGATATAGCGCATGCTGTTGACAGCAACGTTGCCAGTTTGACTCCCGCATGGGATGGTGGGCTGTGCTCTCTACAAGTAGATTGAAAAAAATGGTGACTGAACTTGGACCTGAGCTGTGTCCTGCACAACTAAGGTTGAAGGACAACAACTTAACTTGGAGCTGATGGGTCCTAGAAAAACACATTGTTCCCCAATAAAACTTAAAAACAAGACAAAACAAAAAAAAAAACCCAATTTTATTAAAAAGAAAATAAAAAAATCTTAGAAGTTCCAAAACCTGATGTATAGCTTTACTAAATTTTTTGTATTTTTCCCCTTTTATGTTCTCCCTGATTCCTGTTTGGATTCTCTCTCAGAATGAAATTTTTATAAAAATTCAAAATTTACTGTAAGGCTTATGTGCTATCCAGATGTTACATGTTACTTAGTGTTTAAATAAAAAGGAACAAGTTTTAACATGTTCATTTTGATAAGGATAATTATAGTACATTAGTATAATTGAGTATTGAAAAATACAGTAATATTTTTATTTATTTTTTTAACTTTTTTTCAGGAGATAAAGGATTTTTCTATAGTCATCCAAAATTGAAGAAATTAGAAGAAATTGTAGTTGAACACTTCAAGTCATGGAATGGTAGGCCATATTTAATAGCCTCAAGATAAGGCAAAGTTATTGAAAACGTTAAAACTCTGACTCATTGGTTTGTGCGAAAATTTCTTATGGAGAATGTGGGCTTTTGATTACTCTGGATAATAAATATAAAAGAGCTCAGAATATTTGGGAGGATGGGGCAATGGGAATGGTGAGCATGTTAAGAATACTGTAAGGTATGTACCAAAAAAAGTTAGACTGAGGCAATATAAGGGAAGCGGATAGTAAAATAATATATGAATATATATGATGGTAGGGAAAAGTGAGCTAGGAAAGAGTCCTGAAGGAGGCTGTTTTATAAAGGATGTTAAAGGAAGCCTGTCTGTCGGATGATGTTTCAGCTGTTATCTGATGGAAGTGGATGTCAAGCCTTGTGGATGTCTCGGGGAGGATCATTCCAGGTGGGAGAAAATAGCAGATTCAAAGGCGCTGAGGCAGTAGGGTGGTTGGTATGATTAAGGATCAGTAAACAAACCAATTTGACTGTAGTAGTGTACTGACAGTGAGAGTGGTATAGAGGAAGTTGGAGAGGTAGTCAAGGGTAGATCTAAGGCTTGTCGGCCAAATCAGGACTTTGGATTTTATTTTATGAATGTGTGGGCTTTGTGAAACCATTACAGAGGTATTTAGAGCAGCAGAGTGACATAATCTGACTTATATTTTTAAAAGATTGCTCTGGTAGTTTTGTGGAAAGTAGACACTGACCAATTAGGAGGCTTTTGTATTGGTCTAAGATGATAAGATGATGGTGGCTTTAGTAGTGGAGTTGCTAAGAAGTGGTCATACATTCTACAATAGATATATTTTGAAGTTGGAGCCAACGGTATTTATTGATGAATTTGGAATAGGGTATGAGAAAAAAAAATCATATGGAGTGTGTGTGTTTATGGATGATTATATGAGCAAAGGGAAAATTAAGAACAACATAGAAGAAAGAGCAAATGTATTAGGATTTTTTGAGACATCTAAGTGGAGATGTATAGGCAGTGGATAAGTGAATCTGGATCTCACAAGAATAGTCTGTGCGGTTTTTATCTATTTACATGTATATGAATGAATGTTGATGTCATCAGCATAAAGGTAGTATTTAAAGTTTCAAGGAACGGATGTGATCACATCACCAAGGATACAGTTTGCAGACAAGAGGGCCCAGAATGTAGTCCTGAAGAATACTGACATTTAGGGTTCAGATGAAGAAAAGCCCCAGAGGAGGTTAAGAAAGAAACCAGACAAATGAAAATGTCCAAGGAGCTGAGAGAAGAGACTATTTCAGTAGGAAAGGGTGGGCTGTGATAAATACTGTGAGAGGTATAGTGAAATGAACCAAAAAGTGTGCATTGAATTTGGCAACATGGATGTTATTGACGACTTTGTAAAGGAGCCTCAGTGGGATGAGGAGACAGACAGTCTGTGGCTGGTGAAGGGGACATGCTTTGCATTGAAAGTAGCTCTTAGGGTTGATGAGATGCAGAGACTTGATGCAATGGAGACTCAGAGGAGGTTCATCTTAGAATAATTTTCCTGGCAACAGCTGCTGCTAGTTTTTCCTTATGTATTGTGAATTAACTTTATCTGTTTAAGTCATTTAATCCTTAGGATTGTTATGAAGACTAAAGAGTTAATATATAAAATGCGTAATGTCCCTGAAACACACTGGTGATTAATGTAATATAGGGAAGAAAGAAGAATTGTCAAAGGTCCAAGCAAGCTTAAAAACAAAAGAAAACTGGGCCGGCCGAGTGGCGCATTGGTTAAGCGCTGGTTTTGGGATGCCAGCAGCCCCGGTTCGGATCCCACATGAGGGCCAGTGACACTGCCCTCTACAGCTAACAACAGCTCCACCTGGAGCTGGGCTGTGCGAGCCCCGGTGATGGTGTGGACTGCAGCCCCTGCTGCAGTGGGCTGCCATAGGCTACAGTGAGTGGCCCGCAGCCAGCGTGAGCGGCTGGCAGCCTAGCGTGAGCTGCCAATAGCCGCGGTGAGCGACATCCAGAGGCCAGCGACCGATCTGCCTCATCCGGGAAGAGCACAATGACGATACCAACAGTGAAGCAACATCCTCCGCAACTAGACTGAAGAACAAAAAGACAGCAACTTGTCTGTTCCCATCCCCGATTCCCCAACGCTGTTCCCCTCCGCCAATTCCCTAATAAAAGTCTTTTAAAAAACAAAACAAAACAAAAAAAAACAAAAGAAAACTAATAACAGAAAGCCCACACAACTTGCAGTTAGCCAATTATTATGTACAAGTCTACATACTTTATACTATTTACTAGTTCATTTAATCATCACCTCAATCTTTTTTTTTTAGCTGAGCAATCCTGTCACCTATTGGCAGCTCAGCGGCAGCTCAACTCAGGCTGGGCATCAAACTGCTGTTGTTCAGAGCTCAACTCGCACTCTTTTTTTTTTTTTTTTTTTAAGGGCAGTGTCACTGGACCTCATATGTGGGACCCGAACTGGGGCCGCTGGCTTCACAAGCCAGCGCTTAACCACTGCGCCACTGGACCAGCCCTCAGCTTGCACTCTTGATGAGCTGTTAACCAACTGAGCCACTTGGCCGGCCCCACCTCAATCCATTTTAGATACTAAGAAACTAAAGCTTAGATCAAATAACTACCACAGCTACATATCACCAAGGGAGTAAGTGACCCAGCCTTCAAGGTCATGTTCTTACTGGTGCATCTGCTGCCTCCTAATCACAGAGAACTTGGGAGGAGCTGTGACTGACTGTAGGGCATATTCTGCAGTTATTGTTGGAGAATTTGAAAGTGTCATAGATCTGGGAACACAATGCAATGGCCTAGAGTAAGAGTTCTTTTAGTGAACAGAAAGGAAAGGGGAGGTTTATGAAGTCAGTGTGAGCTCTGTGTTTCTGTACTACTGACTTAGAAGGTAAAAGGGAATAACAGGCATCATACATGAAATGAAGGACTGGTCAAAAGTGACTCAGGTCATTGTTTATTTGATTTGTTTAGGATTTTATTTTATGACAGCCAATGAGAAATAAGGATCCAAGGTTATTAAAATTACTAGGAAAGTTTGGAAAACCAGCAAAGGTTTAAGATGTCTTAAATTATTTTTTTGAAAGAATTATCATGAATTATATAGCTTGAGGCTTGTCTTTAGAACTAGTTCTTGTCTGTGTGCTTTTTAAAAAGTTGTAATTAAATATTTTTTGTTATACAGCTCAAAACACACCTGAAAAGAAATGTGACGAGACCAGAGTTATGATCTTCTCTTCATTTAGAGATAGTGTTCAAGAAATCGCAGACATGCTTTTACAGCACCAGCCAATTATTAGAGCAATGACTTTTGTTGGCCATGCCTCTGGGAAGAGCATGAAGGGTTTTACACAGAAGGAGCAACTGGAGGTAATTATTTGTGGAGATGATGAAAATGAAAATAAAATTAATTAGCTTTGCACGTATGGTTTTTTGTTTTAATTCACTGGTCAATTGGCTACTTCTTAAACAGTTTTACAGTAAAACGTAAGTAAACATAGGCAGTTATTATTATTATTATTATTTTAGTAATGTGAAGTGTAGTTGTTAAACAGAAAGGCTGTGGTTGGAATCCTGGCTATTCCATTTACAGGTTTCTTTACTTCCTGTGCCACAATTTTTTGTATCTGTAAACGTATTTCAGAGTTGTTGTCAGCATTAAATGAAATTGTACTCTAGAGCCTTCAATAAATGTTTACTATTTACTAATTTTAAGTCACTTTAGTTATTTATTCCAAACAGTTATCTCTTTTTTCTGTTATTTAAAAAATCTTAATTTTAAAAAATGGTGAGAGGAAACCCTGGTGCTATTTAAGGTATGCTCTATCTAAGAGGTCTTAAGTTTTCTAAGTACTGTGATATGTTTCGTGGGGAAATTTTAGAGTGTTGATTTTTATGAACTGTATATACAGGTTTTTGCCAATTAGCTATAGGTCTACACTTCAGTAGTCACTGTCAATTAGGTGTGTCTTTTTTTTTTTTTTTCCTTTTTAAGATTCTATTGGGGAATTGGGGAAGGAGAACAGTGTTGGGGAATTGGGGAAGGAGAATAGCCAAGTTGTTGTCCTTCAGTCTTAATTGTGAAGATCGCAGCTAGCTCAGCTCCAAGTCAAGTCGCCATCCAGCCACCCGTGGACGGCTCATGGCCACTCAGCTCAAGGTGCCACGTTCAATCTTAGTTGCGGGTGGGCATAGACGACCATCCCTGTGGGAGTCGAACCGGCAAACTTGTTGATAGGAGCACCTGCTCTCACCAGCTGAGCCATCCTGCCACCTGTTGGCAGATCAGAGGCAGCTCAGCTTGGGCCCAGCTCACTGGCCCCTATGGAAATCAAACTGGCGACCCTGTTGCTCAGAGCTCACGCTCTTAACCAACTGAGCCACTCGGCTGGCCCAATTAGGTGTGTCTTTAATGTCTAATTCATTTTGATAGATCCTTTCTTAATTCTGTTAATGTTAGTAGATGAGTAATACTATTCTTTAATTATCTTTCATACCAGTCCTCGCTGCACTCAGAAGAGCCTGTTTAAGCTGTCAAGTCTGATTATAAGTACTTTAAAAGGTTCAGACATCCTAGTGGGTGATTACTACTAATTTTAGCATTTATGTATAAGTGAAAAATAAAGTGGATTTTTGGCTAGGAGGTATTTATTTATTTTGAAATAAATACCCATAGTACCCAACCTGGTCTTTGGCTAATTTCATTATTACCCAATGTTGTTATTTCTTGAGTTTGTCCAGTACCATAAAAAACCTTATTGAGGGCTGGCTGAGTGGCACGGTGGTTAAGAGCTGGCCTGGGACGCCAGCGGCCCCTGTTCGGATCCCACATATGAGGGCCAGTGACACTGCCCTCTTTTTTTTTTTTTTTTTTTTTAAGCTGAGCCGTCCTGCCACCTGTTGGCAGCTCAATGGCAACTCAGCTCGGGCTGGCCTCGAACAGCTGTTGCTCAGAGCTCAGCTCGCACTCTTGAGCGAGCTCTTAACCAACTGAGCCACTTGGCTGGCCCAATACTGGCCTCTTAAAAAAAAACACCTTATTGATTTTGTCCTTTACTCACTTATGTCAATAATACTTTTAAGTATGCCAGAGTAACAGCCCTTTTGATTACTCCTTTATATAATTGCTTTCATAACAGCACTTTTATTTTGAAATAGGCTTTAGTGCAAATAGTTGAAATTAAATTATTCATTTATTTAGAAACTGGCAATGAAGTCAGAGAGGGAGTGTAAGGCCTGTTTTTTTAGGGCCTTATAGGTAATTTCCATCTTAACAACATTGGCTTTTACTCTGAGTGAGATGGGAAGAGGACCTTGGAGAGTTTGGAGCAGAGGAGGGTCGTGACCGGATTTATATTTTAAAAGAATCACAGTGGTTGCTGTCTTAAGAATAATCTATAGGGGGCTCAGGGTGGAAACAGGAGGACAAACTGGAAAACATTTATAATTCAAGATAAAGATGATGGTGGCTTGTGCCAGGGTGCTAGCAGGGAAGGTTTTGAGAAATGGTTGGATTCCCTCTGTATTTTAAATGTTTAGCTGACAGGATTTATTGGCAAATTAAAGTGGGATGTAAGATAAAGGAGTGTGAAGGCTGACTGACTTCAAGGTTTTTGGCCTGAGTAAAAAGAGCTGCTATTAAGTAAAGTTGGCCAGACTGCAGGCATCGCACGTTTTGGAGAGAGTATCAAGAGCTTAGTTTTGAACAAGCCCTGTGAGATTAGTGGTTTTCAAATTATCAAAATAAAATTAATAAAATTGAAAGACCAGTTTATTTCCTGCCAATACTTCATGGATACTTTTGAATATTACAATAAACATGAATTACTAGAAAAGTAAAATTACTGGAAAACAAAGTTCATGGTCAAATTTTTTATTATTAGAGTCAACAAACAGAATTACTCTGCCAAACTTCTAAACCCCTTTAATTTTTGTACTTGTAGTCCAGTAATAAGAGTAACCGGAACCAGGAATAAACAGTTCATGGACTACATTTTGAGTAGCACTGTTTTAAACATCAAGTAGAGAAGCTGAATGTCCGGGGGTGCCAGAAAAATGTACCCATGTGGACACTTCAGTCAACCTTGCTCAAGCAGTAGTTCACCGTAATCAGAAGTGTCTGGATGCTGATGGTAACCACTTTCAGCACCTCTTGTAATTGCAGAAGTCAAACATGACTTGTATTCGTCTTTTGTTATCGTTACATATTGGCTATTACAATTTTAATACAGTTTTTTCCTTTCTTAAAATGTGTGTACATTTTTTTGGCACCCTCTTTATAAGTTTTGTCTCAGAGGTTCAAGGATTTATGGAAATAGATAGTTGGGAATTATCATTATGTAGATGAGACTGGTTGAAATTACCAAGTGATTGAATGGAGATAGAGTAGCTGTCCAAAGACTGAGCTAGAGGGTACTTCATTGTTATGAGAGATAACAATGATTATGATTCCTTAGGGAATCAGAGTAAGCAGCTAGTGAAATGGGGGAAAGACCAGGAGAGTGTGGTATCCTGGAGCCAAATGAGGGGGAAGGGTGACTAAATGTAGAAATGCTACTGGTAGGTCATATAAGATGATAACTGGGAATTGACCCTTGGATTAAGAGATGGGGAGGCAAATGAATTTGAAAAGAACAGTTTCAGTGGAATGGCCGAGATAAGCCACCACTAGGAAGAGCTGGAGGTAGCAAGTATACAAGCCTTAAGGATTTTTGCTTTAAAGGAGAGCAAAGATGGAAGTGTTTATGTTTGGCTATATAACAGTATGTTTGTATGTTCATAAGAATTATCAGTAGAGAAGTAAAAATTGATGATAGAGCAGAGAGAAGAGTATTGCTGGAATGACCTTTGAGTAGATGAGGGAAAGGGATGGGATCAGTACAAAAGTATAGGGAATTGATCTCAGTTAGGAACACGGATACTTTATCCAAAACGATATGGGGAAAGGTAGACTACATAGGCATAGGTACAAGTGGGTTAGTTGATGTGGCAGTGATACCTTGTGGAAGGTCTTTTTTTTTTTTTTTTTTTTTTTTTTGAGGGCAGTGTCACTGGCCCTCACATGTGGGACTGAACCGGGGCCACTGGCTTCCCAAACCAGCGCTTAACCACTGCGCCACTCGGCTGGCCTGGAAGGTCTTTTTTTTTTTTTTTTTTTTTTTTTTTAGGGCAGTGTCACTGGCCCTCATATGTGGGACCCGAACCGGGGCCGCTGGCTTCCCAAACCAGCGCTTAACCACCTGCGCCACTCAGCCGGCCCTGGAAGGTCTTTTTTGATTGCTAAGTTTTTGTCACCAGCTGAGAGTGAAGATAGGGAGGAAATGTTGGAAGTTTGATGTGAGAGGAGAGAGGAGGAGAGTTATTCAGGAGAATGGGAAAGTGAATGGATTAGGGAAATGTGAAATGATTCTCAGATAGCACCAAGCATCTTGCAAGGTTAGAGGTTATGAATCTAAATTGTATCTAAATTGCATACAAACCAGTTAGTATGTTTTCCTCCAGCTATGTTCAACTAAATGAGTACAGGCTCAGACTACGTGGAAAGTGGAAGATAACCAGTACTGGAGGTTATAATCAGAGAAATATGGAGAGAGGAGCTAGGGAGACCTTGCTCCCTGGCATATGTTGTCAGTTTGGCTCAAATAAATTTATAAAAATTCTCTAAGGATTTGGGTGTTTTCTTAATCCACCACTCGTACCTTCATATTTTTGGGTGGCATATTCTTTTTTTTCCCTTTGAGGGCAGTGTCACTGGCCCTCATATGTGGGACCCGAACTGGGGCTGCTGTGGGTGGCATATTCTGCTACCTCTCACTGGAATGACAGTATAAAAGGTAAGATATGGGGACATATTGTTGATATAGGACATCCAAACCTGTAGAGAATTTTTAGGAGTTTATTTGAGCCAAACTGAGAACTGCTAGGAAGCAAGATCTCAAATATTAGGGAGAATGAGTTTTGCAATTCCTTCTCTACATTTGGAATTAAGGAGGGAGCAGTTAGGAACATTACAGGAAGATGGGAGAAAGCAGGGTAGGGGATTAGATTACAGGATTGTTAAGATTATATGCTCTCTTGAGGTCCTGAAAAAGAGGCATTTCAAAGGGATACAAAAACAGTCCAGCTGAGTGGCTCAGTTGGTTTAAAGCTCACTCAAGAGTATGAGCTCTGAGCAAAGGTGTTGCTGGTTGGATTCCCGGCCTGAACTGAGCAGCCCCTGAGCCGCCAACAGATGGCAGGGTGGCTCAGCTTGAAAAAAACAAAAGAATCACAAAAACAATGGACAGGTCTTGGTTAAGGCAAAGATAAAGCTGCTACTAAAGAAGTTATAGGCCTGAGGTGTGACTACCCACTATGACCAGTCCAGATAGGAATTTATGATCATATCACTCTGTGACGTTATTTTTGGTTAGATTTCTTACAACGCCCCATTGTCATCCACAAATTCTAGGAGTAATAAAACGTTTTTACTTTAGGTACACCTAATGATAAATTGAGGTATAGGATGTGATAAATAGCAGTATTCTGGGCCGTTTACCTGACCTATATGACCCTTTAGTGATGCTAAAAAATAATATCTGAGGTTTCTCATTCATGTGTAAATTGTTAGCAAACCCTTTTGAAATTACAACCATTATTAAAGCAAAAGAATTGGGACTTCCTTTTGCATTTTACCACAATTTCTTTGGGTTTAAATTGCCATTTTGCCTCTTCTCTTCCTATTTCATAGTATGCATGCCTGTTTTTAATTTGATTTCACCATTTTGAGACTAGTGGGAAAGGTTTGCTTTGATCTACAATTCTCTTACATTTGCATCTAGTTATTTTTAAATCATTTTTATTTCAGGTAGTGAAACAATTTCGTTGTGGTGGTTACAATACATTGGTTTCTACTTGTGTTGGTGAAGAAGGTTTGGATATAGGAGAAGTTGATCTTATAATATGTTTTGATGCCCAGAAGAGCCCAATTCGTCTTATACAACGAATGGGTAGAACTGGCCGCAAACGTCAAGGCAGAATTGTTGTGATCCTTGCTGAAGGACGAGAAGAACGTGTGAGTAGACTTAGAAACATGACTTGATCAGTGACATTTTGAGAAATATAGACCAAATACGAGTATCAATATGTTAATAGTCAAAGTCCAAACAATCTGTAGGTAATTGGTTAATATTTTTTCTCTTTGTGTTAGATTCTGACTATTATTTTGTAATGACAATTTTTGACTGGATTCACTTATCTAATTTTTATCCATATAAAAACACATTTTTGTATTTTAGTATTAAGTTAGAGACACCTAGATACAAAAATCAATATGTATTACTTTGTTTTACAGCTTTCCTGAGCTTTGAAGGCCTGTTTTGTTTTTTGTTTGTTTGTTTGTTTTTCAAGATTTTTATTGGGGAATTAGGGGAGGGAAACAGTGTTGGGGAATTGGGGAAGGAGAACAGACAAGTTGCTGTCCTTTGGTTCTTCAGTCTAGTTGTGGAGGCCATTGCTTTACTGGCCCATGTTGGTATTATAATCATTGCGCTCTTCCCAGGTGAGGCAGATCAGTCACAGGCCTCTGGACAGCTGCTCACAGCGGCTCTTGGCAGTTCTCGCCAGCGGCTCTTGGCAGCTCTCGCCAACTGCTGGCCGCTCACTGTAGCTTATGGCAGCCCACTGCAGCAGGGGCTGCAGCCTACACCGTTGCCAGGACTCGCACAGCCCAGCTCCAGGTGGAGCTGTTGTTCACCATCTTAGCTGTAGAGGGCAGTGTCACTGGCCCTCATATGTGGGATCCAAACCGGGGCCTCTGGCGTCCCAAGCCAACTCTTAACCAACGTGCCACTCGGTCGGCCCCGAAGTCCTGTTTTTTTGTGTTTAGTTTAGTAACTACAGTGAGTTGAGAATGGTTTTACATTTCGAAGGGTTGTTTAAGTCAATCAGTCAACCAGCCAACAAACCAACAAGAGTATGCACCAGAGATAGGATGTTGCTTGCAAAGTCTAAAATATTTACTTTCTGGCCCTTTATGGAAAACTTTGCTGGTGCCTATTCTAAATAATATGGAATTTGAGTGATCTTTGTACTTTGCTACACTCTTGGGTGACTGTCCTTCCTAAATACAATGCCGTATATAATATTATTTTCTGTTTGTTACACTGAAATATTGACTAACTTTTGTAACTCAGTGGGATTATTTCTCTGGTCAAATATATAATGTAGTTTCACATTAAAACCTTTTCATTCATTCTGATAGTTTTTAAAAATAGATTTTAAGTGTATATATACACTTTAAAAATCATCCTGAATAATGAATTGCTCCCCAATATTTTTCATGTAATTTTAGCATATTCTTATGTAATATCTAGTTATCTATAAAATGATCCCAATAAATGGCATGAATGGTAGCTTGTAAAAGTCCATGTGTTATCAATGAGTGGGATTGGATTTTACCTAATCACTTAAGGTTTGTATTCCGGTGTTAGTTTTCTTATCTGTAAAATGGTCATACTGGCCCACATTATGTGCTTCAGATCTTACCTATTTAATCTGGCCAATAACACTGTAAGAGGAGTAATGGTTTTCTTGTTGTGTACAGTAAAGAAAACAAGTGTAACGAGATGAAGTAAGCAGCTGAAATAAAGGAATAGTATTATAAAAAGCAACTCATTCATATGTAAATATCAGCCTTATTAAAAAACAGCAAGATACTAAATAAGAGATAGATTTCCTTTATACAATATAGTTCCTAAGGTAAGGTTTTATAATAGATTTTGAAATGATTTTCAATAAGAGCTAATTGAACAGGCTTCAAATTCAAGACAACAGATATGCTATTCTCTAAATATTTAAGTGGGTCTGAGTTTAAATAAACCCAAATTAATATAATAATTGCTTGTTATGACTAAGTGATTATTATAGAAATAATATGACATTTATTTGTTTTTGCAGACTTATAATCAAAGTCAGTCCAACAAAAGAAGTATTTATAAAGCTATTTCAGGTAACAGGCAGGTCCTTCATTTTTACCAAGGAAGTCCACGAATGGTTCCTGATGGAATCAATCCAGAATTACATAAAATGTTCATCACACATGGTGACTATGAACCAGAAAAGCCTTCTCGTAACTTGCAGCGAAAGCCATCTGTCTTTTCCTATATGAATGGTAAATAAAAATCTTTTGCGTTTGAAGCATGCATATTTTTCCTGTTAGTTCGCAGTCATATATTGATAGATTTCTTCTTTGAGAAGCTCAGTGTACATTCTGGGATGTTATGGGTGTTGTCTTTGGAAAGGAAAGGATATGTGGTAAAGGGAAAGAGACACTGGCTGTACAGACTGATAGAAACTCAGTGCTGGGAAAATTAAAATATATCCTACCAACCCAGAGAATCTTCTTTACAAAATGTAGAAAAGAAAGTAAACAGTTTTATTTATGGAATAAACATTGAACCAGATTACAGTATGTATATTGTAGGCAATCCACTAAGATTAATACCAAGACAGAAAGAAATTCTACCCTATTCATTACCCCAAACACTTCCAGTCCTTTATATACATATTCTCAAGATTAACAGCAACTTTTCCTCATATGAAGACAGCACTATTTGCTTATATTCTTTGATAGTTCATCCCAAATTCACTGGGTTATTGAGGTAGCCATTTCTGTTAGCTAGCTGCCTTCATCCAATGAAATAACAGAATTTATCTCTGTGACTAGCAGATAGTGACAGCTGAAAGAAAGGTAGGTACCTAAGCTAAATTCCCCTGGTGACTAGGAGATAGGGATACTATCTTCCTTGATATTTAAATTTCAAAGAGACTGCTCCTAGACCCTTAAACATTTCTGGTTGAAAGCTGGCTATAGGTTTGCTTAGCCTTTACAAAGATTTGCATACATACCCAAGGGTTAAAGAAAGGATTTACAAACATCAAGGAATTGCTCTAAAAAAGGGGATGGGGAAGAAGGTGAAGGGATTAGAAAGTGCAAATTTGTAGACACAACATAGGCATGGGGATATGAAATATAGAATGGGGAATATAATCAACAATGTTGTAAAGATTATGTAGGGTGTCAGATGGGTACTGGACTTATCAGGGGGATCACTTCATAGACTGAGATGCTTCACCACTGCACTATATACCTGAAGCTGAAGTAGAATAATATTGAATGTGAACCATAATTTTGTATATATATCTATATGATTATCTCACCACAGGATGTGGAGTACAGCATGGGGAATATAGTCAATGGAATTGTAACAGCTATGTACCATGTCAGAGGGGTACTAGATTCGGGGGGGTTATCACTTTGTGAGGGGTGTAAATGTCTAACACACTGCTTTGTACACCTGAAAATTCAAAAAAAAAAAAATATATATATATATATATATATATATATATATTTTTTTTTTTTTTTTTTTAAAGGGAAAGAGATCAAGAGTGCGAGCTGAGCTCTGAGCAACAGCAGTTCGATGCCCAGCCTGAGCCTGAGCTGCCAATAGGTGGCAGGATGGCTCAGCTAAAAAACAAAAAAACAACAACAAAAAACGGGAAAAAGAATGGTTTCCCTTTCCACAAAGGAGAAAATTCTTTTCTTCTTCTTTTTTAAAAGAAACAACTAGTGGCGAAGTTAGGCCAAGTTATTGGTGATATTGAGCAATAATACTGATAAGCAAGTATTTTGGTGCCAGGGAGCATAATTAATAAGAGTATTGCTAACTTAAGAACTACAGAAATTTTGGTGATATCAAGAAAATATTTTGAAATGTTAGCACTATGAAAATGAGAAACTAAAAAGTTTTTCTTTTGAATTGGACTTAATCTTTAAGAAGGGCTTTTGAAGAACCACAAGATCACGTAATTGTATTTTAAGATTTGGGAGGAACTTTGACAGTCCTCTTGTCCAATTCCCTGTCAAGATAAGAATGCTCTCTGCTGCATTCTTTTTATTTTATTTTATTTTATTTTTTATTGGGGAATCGGGGAAAGGGAACAGACAGGTTGCTGTCTTTTTGTTCTTTAGTCTTGTTGCGGAGGATGTTGCTTCACTGGCCCATGTTGATATCATCATTGCGCTCTTCCCAGATGAGGCAGATCGGTCGCTGGCCTCTGGATGGTCACTCACTGCGGCTATTGGCAGCTCACGCTGGCTGCCAGCCGCTCACGCTGGCTGCGGGCCACTCACTGTAGCCTATGGCAGCCCACTGCAGCAGGGGCTGCAGACTACACCGTCACCGGGGCTCACACAGCCCAGCTCCAGGTGGAGCTGTTGTTAGCTGTAGAGGGCAGTGTCACTGGCCCTCATATGTGGGATCCGAACTGAGGCCACTGGCATCCCAAAGCCAGCTCTTAACCAATGCGCCACTTGGCCGGCCCGCTGCTGCATTCTTGTTAAATGCCTATCCAGCCTCAGCTGGAATATCTCTGGTAAAGGAAACTGGATTCCTTTGGAAGGGTTCATGCCATTGTTGATCAGCTCTATATAAAAGATTCTTCTTTATGGTGAAAAATCTGTACATTTTTCTCATTGATTTAGTTTTGTCTTCTAGATACAAAGAATGATGATGATCCTTGGTTTACCTGTGTTCTAGTTGTTTTCATATTTGAAGACAATACCTCTCAAGTTTGTTTCACTGGTTTTCATACCATGACATTTCAAGGTCCTTTCCCTCTGAGTCACCTGCTTTAGACTCACTTAAATGTGTTCTGTCACTTAACCCAGAGCCATTAATCAATGTTTTTTTTTGTTTGTTTGTTTTTTTAAGATTTTATTGGGGAATTGGCGGAGGGGAACAGCGTTGGGGAATCGGGGAAGGGGAACAGACAAGTTGCTGTCTTTTTGTTCTTCAGTTTAGTTGAGAAGGATGTTGCTTCACTGTTGGTATCGTCATTGCGCTCTTACCGGATGAGGCAGATCGGTTGCTGGCCTCTGGATGTCGCTCACCGCAGCTATTGGCAGCTCACGCTTGGCTGCCAGCCGCTCACGCTGGCTGCGGGCCACTCACTGTAACCTATGGCAGCCCACTGCAGCAGGGGCTGCAGCCCACACCATCACCGGGGCTCGCACAGCCCAGCTCCAGGTGGAGCTGTTGTTAGCTGTAGAGGGTAGTGTCACTGGCCCTCATGTGGGATCCGAACCAGGGCCGCTGGCATCCCAAAACCAGCGCTTAACCAATGCGCCACTCGGCCGGCCCAATCAATGTTTTTTTGAATACGCCTATTAAACCTAATACAAATCCACTTAATAGGAATATATCTGACATTTTACTTAACTTTGCCAAATTTTTGATTAAAATGAAAAGATAGTATGTATTTTGAATTCTCTTGAATTTATTAAACTAATAACATCAAAATTTGATTGGGTTGGCATACATTATTCTTAATGATCACTGTATTTTTATAAATGTTAATTAACCAAATGTTTAATAATTATTTCTAAAGGGCTACTAGGAATAGATGGCAAATTTGTTTAGAAAAATTCCAGAACCTGTCCTTTTTAAAAAATTTGAGGTAACATTATCTCATCTACATTTTTCTGTACTTTTCCCCCTTTTTCCCTGGTTTTTGAAGTGTCAGTGATTCATCTTGCCAAGATTGTGTGTGTAAGTGTAATCTGTGTATTAGCATATAATTCATCTGGGTTTAGAGGCCTGAATTTATTTAAAGTGAGTAGGAGAGTGAAATACCTTCCTATTTCAAAGTCTCAGCCTCAGATTTTTGGATTTAAAAGGGACCTGAGAGATTCCCTTAGTTCAAACCCTTGTTTGACAAAAGCTCCTTGTAGCATTTGGGAATAGCCAAGACAGACGTTTCCTGTTTCCTAATTGAGTAATCTTTCTGATTTTTGTTCTGCCCTCAAATGTATTGGACAAGAGTTCCTGCTTTGTAGTGTTTATTCTTTCCAGCTTGGCAATTTTCCTTTATAGAGATTATGAAAGTAAAAAAGGTTTAGTTCACTTTTTTTTTATTTTTATAGATTTTGTTTTATTTATTTATTTATTTATTTTGAGGGCAGTGTCACTGGCCCTCATATGTGGGATCCAAACCGGGGCTGCTGGCGTCCCAAGCCAGCGCCACTCGGCCGGCCCTTAGTTCACATTTTTAAAAAGAGTATATTATTATGTCATTTTTTAAAGCAGTGGGTATTTTCTGCCCCCTTTAGACCTCCCCCCACACACCCGAAGATATCACCAAAATCTCTGTAGTTCTTGGGCTAGCAACACTCATTACTAACTGTGCTCTCTGGCACCAAACTATTTGTTTCTCATGACTCAATATTTAATATGTAAGCTAAAAATCCTTTTTAGTTTTGGGGTTCCCACCCTCCCAAACTTCAGATAGCCTTTCCAATAATGGTATGACAGAATCATGGTATTAGTTTTTATTTGTAAATTATCTGACTGTTTTGTGCCGGGTCTTAGACATTGAAATGGAGAGAGTCCAAAAGAGGCCAGGACTGAGAGCCTAGCTACCTGGCTCTGTTCTGTTAATGAAATCATTACCAAAAGTTAGCTCCTAGACAGAAGGGCGCACTAGTACTTTCAAAGAGGTGAAAGAAGTTTAGGAGATAATGTAAAAGCAAGAAATGCTTTTGCAGAGATGGGTAGACAGAGTTGATGTATATTTTGTGTTTGCCCAGCTGATTTTTCTAACCTCTTTTCAATTACTGTTCCACATATAGGAATGAGGCAAAATAATTCAAAAAAGGGTTTGTTCTTATCAGAAGAAGAATTTAAATTATGGAACAGACTTTATAGATTAAGAGACAGTGATGAAATTAAGGAAATAACATTGCCTCAAGTTCAGTTTCTATCTTTACAAAAGGAGGAACACAGACCAGTAAGTCGAACATGTTTTCAGAATATTAAACTCTAAGTTTGTAAAATTTCTACTTTTCTTATATTCCTTATTATATATATATCTTTACATGACTGTAATATATTTACATAAATTCTGCTTTTCATTACTTTCTACAGTATGAACATTTATATGTAGGCATAATTTACATGATATGTATAATATACATAATTTACATGATACGTTACTCTGCAGTATGCCATAGTTTGACTACTTCCCTGTTGTGTTTTGGAATTCTTTTCAATATATTAAGTAACAAAATTATTCTGTCATGAGCATCTTTGTAGAAATTGATTTTTACATTTTGTTTTGAAATTATAGTAAAACTTTAATTTGGATGTTATTTATTTTGTTTTATGAACAAATTATTGATGATCTTAATAAAAGTCAAGAGAGTTTGTTGAAGGTGACTTATTTGCCTAAAAAGCTAGAAAAACAGCCTCAGGAAAGATTCCTTTTAGAGGTTTATAGCTGAAATTTATAACTATTCAGAATTTGTATTTTATTCCCTAACAGGGAAAGTGAGGCATGGCAGAATTGGTATTAATATCACTGAGAGATTATGAATGTCTTGTTATTAGATTATAGGATATAAAGCTAGCAAAACAGTAGTTTTGAAACCACACATTTTCTTAAATATTTGCTCTTAACATGGAAGTATATAAACAGAAATATAGTCAAGTAACTCATTTAAGCATTAAATTACATTTATTTAAAATCATATTTAAAGGGCAACTTTGTACTTTATGAAATTATTTTCTTTTTTCTCCTGAGAATTTAGTTGAAAGCATCTAAATGAATTCAAATTTGTGTTAGGCTGATTACCTGTGTATTAAGTGGTTTTTTAAAATTCAGTGTGAAATCTGAGTATGTGTGTTTTTATAATTTTTATTATTTTTAAAATCATTCATCAAGACTCAAGAACCAACCATTGGAATTCATCAGCTCTCTCTCTCTGAGTGGAGACTATGGCAGGATCATCCTTTTCCTACATATCAAGTTGACCATTCAGATCGATGCCACCATTTTATAAGCATTATGCAGATGATTGAAGAAATAAGACATGAAGAGGTTGGGTTTTATGTAACTTTCTCCTGTTGGTTGAAACTAGAACACTTTATTCTTCTTAATTTAAAGTCATTATAATAAAGAAGTATTTATTATAAATAATTATAGGTAGATTTTTTGTTTCTCTATAGCTCCTTGTGATATCAATAAGAATCCAGTTTTCTGCCTTAGAAGTAGACTTAATTAGAACATCATCTGTAAATATTGATAGACCAGAGTTAAATTTTAATATACTTAATGACTTATATAAACTGTTTGTAAAGCTTATTTAGGATTCTTATTAGATGGGGTTTATTGAAATAGTCTCCCTTACATAAGTTATTTGGTATGTCTCTTATATCCTGGTGGTAGGTTAGAGAATTATGGATTCTTTGAGCAGTTTCTTTTTTTCTTAAGATTTTTTTATTGGGGAATTGGGGGCGGGGAACAGCATTGGGGAATTGGGGAAGGGGAACAGACAGGTTGTTGTCCTTTTGTTCTTCAGTCTAGTTGTGGAGGACATTGCTTCACTGGCCCATGTTGGTATCGTCATTGCTCTCTTCTCGCGTGAGGCAGATCAGTCACCGGCCTCTGGATGGCCACTTTCAGCGGCTCTTGGCAGCTCACGCTGGCTGTCAGCCCTTGAGCAGTTTCTTGATTATTCTTCCTTGAGAGAGTAAGAATAATGAACCTAATATAAGAGTGAAATCCAAAATGCCTAGGTTAGATCTCAACACTATCTCTTGTGCATCTGTAAATTACTTCATTTCTTTGTGCCTCAGTTTTATCTGTAAAATGGGGATAACGATAATACCTTCTTCATAGGTTTGTTGTGAGGATTAAATGACTTAATACGTGTAATGTACTTAGAATAGTAACTGGCACATAGTAAGTACTCAGTATATTATAGCTGCTATTTTTATTACTAGTTATTGTTCATGAATGCATGCAGATAATGGAATTAGTTGTGAATCCCAGCAAAACTTGTGCCATCAAATTAACATTTATTTGGTATCCTCTATATGCCATTTTTTGTTCCAGGCCCTATGGCTACATCAGTGAAGAAGCCAGATAAAATATTCTGTCTATGGGGAGCATATATACTATTAGGGAGAGGGACATTCTCACATTAATATTTATTATATTTATTATTCAAAAAGTGGACAGGTAACTGCTTAAGTCCCTGAATAGTTGAGGAATCTTGACTAAAATAGTCTTCATGGGGAAGAAGGAAGGATGAACTAGGAGTGATGGGGATAATAGTTTTAGATTTAGAGGTAAGTAAGACTTATAAATTCACTTTTCATTTATATATATATATATATTAATTTCTTAAATATTTGTTTTTAGGAAATTAGAATAATTGTTTAATTAAATGTTAGAAGTAAAAAACTTAGTGTTTATAATTTTATTTTCTGTATTCATTTAATTTGTTCTTCAAGTAGTTATGGGTCTTCCATGTATTAAGCACTGGGGATACAAAAATATTAACTGATTAAGGAAACTTATTATAATTTCACAGTAGTATCATTCATAATTTGTTCGATTTATCAGAATAATTTTTAAGGTGTAAAAGAAAATCTTTTTTTTTTTTTTTTTTTTTGAGGGCAGTGTCACTGGCCCTCATATGTGGGACCGAACTGGGGCCGCTGGCTTCCCAGGCCAGCGCTTAACCACCGCGCCACTCGGCCGGCCCCAAGAAAATCTTTTGAATAATGTAATATTGTTTAGAAAATATTTTAACATAGAGTACAACTCATCTGTTAGAATTGGGTTTTTTTGGTTTTGTTTTATTTTTCTGTAACTTTCATTTTCCTTCTTTGTAGGGGGAATGCAGCTATGAATTGGAAATTAAACCTTATTTAAAAATGGAAGATGTTACTGCTCCCAGGAGCCAATACAATCTTCTTGCCAGTGGCACTGTTACTAGTAACAAGAAATCTTCATTTACAAAGACTACAAATCAAGCCAGTTCATTCTCAGTGAAAGAACCTGATGATGAATGTGCTGAAATTTTTCAACAACCTCATATAAAACCTACTAAAATTGTTTTTCTAAAGAAAAAATCTCCTAAAGAACTGAAAAAAAGTCACCTTGAAAAAGAAAATAATGATGTTGTTATGGATTCTGTAGAAACTGGTGGCAGTTCAGTTGTTGAAAATATTCTTCAGGCAGACCTAAATGATAAAAGGGCATTAGGTACTGATGAAGTTGCTGCTGCATGTGCTATCCGTGAAAATGTTAACCAGCCACGTGGATTATTAACAGAATGTCAGTTTACAAGTAAATCTGCTAGTTCATTTGCTGGAAATTTTTCAGATTCTGGTTATAACAGTTTTAGTGATGAGAAATCTGTTTTATCTAGCGTATTTCTTCCATTTGAGGAAGAGCTTTGTATAGCTAGAACAGATGACCAATTTTATAATTGTTATTCCTTAACAAAAGAGGTACTTGCTAATGTAGAGAGATTTTTATCTCATTCTCCTCCACCTCTCAGTGGACTCTCAGATTTGGAATATGAAATTACTAAGGGTTCTGCACTTGAAAATATGCTTTACTTGCCCTACAAAGAGTATTTGCAAAATGATAAATCTACCTGTTTAATGTCATATTCAGCTATAAAATCTCAACAGATTTTAGAATTGAATTCACTTAAATGTATTAATCATCCTCCTGAAAAAAATTGCCTTTATGGTGCAAGTAATGATAAGATTTCTGATGAGCCAACCTTCTGTGACTATGATGATAAAGTACGTAAAGATGTTAAAAATGAAAATTTAGTATCCAGAAATCATGTTCAGATAAACATAGGCCCTCCTAAGTGTTTTGTTGAAGAAAACAATTGTGCTGTTGATAACAATAGCTTCCCAATATTGCTCACTGATCATGATGAGAGTTTACTACTATTTGAAGATGATAACACAGAGTTTAATGATGTAAGCCTTTCTCCCTTAAACAGTAAATGCAAATCTTTACATGTGTCTGACAAAACAAGCGAAATGACACTGGTTCCTCAGTTCTTAATTTCTGATGAACTTTTGTTAGGCAATAATTCTGAACCCCAAGATCAAATTATCTATGATACTAATAGTTGGAAATCTCATGAAGATTTGGCAGGTGTACATAAGGAAAAACTGAAGAATGATGAATATGTTTTTGACTACTCTAAGGATTTATTTTCTGTTAACTTTGATTTAGGATTTTGTAGTCCAGATTCAGAGGATGAAGTATTAGAACATGCATCAGATACAAATAAGAATAAATTGTTAGATGATCTATCTGGAAGGTATTTTGGTAATAAGGAGATACATGTTGGACATTATGTTTCAAATCAAGCAGTAATACCAAGAGATCATTTTGATAGTTCTACAAGTAGAACTATTACTATCTCATCAAGTGAAGATAAGCAGAGCCCAATTTCTGCACGTTTTTCATTGAGTACAGCAAAAAATAAGCAATTTATGTCTCCTGGTTATTCTCAGTTTGCTTGGCCAGTAGGAGAAAAAATTATGAGTACACCACTTTCTGAATCAAACACATTGAACTCATTTTCTAAAAAGAGAAAGGAAATTCTGAGGACACCAAATTCTACTAAAGGAAAAGTAAATCTACAAAGTTTCAAAGAAACATTGAATTCAACTTTTGATGATTCAGGACTTTGTATAGAAAAGACGAAAAGCAGGAAACAAATCAGTCTGTGTCAATCCTGTCATTCTGCTGAAGGTAAGATTTCATCTTTATAAAACATTAATCTTTATAGGATAATTACTCTAGGTAACCTGTAATTTTTCAAAGTTTAATTTCTCAGTATGTGGTGTATTTAATTAGATAGTGTGTTATGTATTTCTTAAATGGATGCTTACTGATATAAGATTTTATCTACAAATATATTTATGGCATGCATTCATGGGAAAGGTATTACACTGATTTGGCCAGAGCCCTTGATTGTAAAACACAGACAATTGTGTGATACACACATTTGAAAAGATAACAGTAAAATGTGTAAATAATTACTAAAGAAATAATAAGATAGTGGATGTTTCGGAGGTTCAGAACATGTCAAAATTTTGAACTGGATTAGATTGCAAATATGGATTTTTTAAATGTAGATTTTCATTTTGGCTTCTCAGAAATATTTATGAGTGGGATGTGTTGAAAATAATAAAGAAAGTTTGGATGTTATGAAATGATGAAAACAAAGGGTAAGAAGAAAAGTGTGAGATTTTGGTGGGATAGTCTAAAGTAGAGGGTTACAGAGCAAAACAGTTGAGAAATCAGACTGTATTTGGAGGACTGAGACAAGACCACAGAAGGTGCCGAAGAATCGCTGCATTTCTATGATTTAATTTACAGAAAAGCTAGAAAATGTTATTAGTGATAGATGTTTAATATTAAAATGATTTAAGTGTCTTTTAAATCCTGTTGTAGAACTCAACTCTAGGTTATGTATAGATTATTATAGTAGGCCATTTATGGATTTTACTCCTTATGGCTGTGGAATGGAGTAGTTGTAGGATAAAATGAGTTTCTTTTGTAAATCTTTTTCTTATGCTGTTGTCAGTGGCATTGAGGGCATAGTTCACGACTGTTTTATTTAAGATAAAAGCTTGTTTACAGTAAGTTCTGGAAATATGTTTAATTTTTAAAAATTGACTATTCTGCATAGTTTTGGATATAGTCTGACATATCTATCTTTACTGTTTCCTGTGAGCCTTTAATATTTGCTTTAACACCTTTATATTATAATAAGTCTGTTATTGGATGAAATTTTTTCTTGTCTTTGTGTGAGATTTGCATTAAAACCTTTTTTGTAGCATTGAACTTAACTACTAACCATGGGCAATATAATTATGAATATATATTTGGGAATTATTTATTAGAATATTTATTTAGTATTTTTTATTCCTCCTAATTGAAAAAGGATTTAAGATCATTTGCCATGTTATATGTATACAAAAATAGTTCATTAAAACACAACTGAAACAGTTAAAAGAAAAGCCTCCTGGAATTAGGTGGTTGCTATACCTGAGCCCTCCATTTAATTCTAACTTCCTTAAAAGGTAATGGAAAAAAAACTGGTTGGATTACATAGTGCTCATCTGCAAAAAGGATTTATTCAAGACGTTTTATTGGCACAGAGTGTGAGGAGAAATGTACTGTATGAATTTGTACTAGTTATTTATTGCTATGTAACAAAACTTAACAGCTTGAAATAACAAACATGAATCTCACAGTTCTGTAGTTTAGGAATTCAAGAGTTGTTTAACTGGGTGGTTCTAGTTTAGGACTTTTCATGAAGTTACAATCAAGGTTTCATCTGGGGTTGTAGCCATCTGAAGACTTGACTGGGCATGAAGAACCTGCTTTCAAGATGGCTTGTTCAGAATGGGGGTGGAGGTGATGGGAGGCACACAGAAATCTCTGGTCCACAGCAATTCTAAAATCTAGCAGAACCGAGATTGGTCCTTTGATTAGAACTCAAAGCCTGAGAATAATTCTCCATGGTATTTGGTTTTGTCCTCTGGATGCTTGATCCTTTTTTATAACTTGGCAGTCCCTGTGGACCTTTCTCTGCCTGTTTCCTTTCAGTAAAAGTTTGAGAATCCAAAGGCCTCTTTTCATTTTGTCCTGTCTGCCCCTTTCAGTTATAGCTGCCTGTTTCTTCCCATATAATTCTCATATATCTTGTGAATCTAATTGGGGTTATTCCATTAGACAGTAGACATACCCACAAATCTTTTAGAGGTAACTGCTTTTCTACCTTGGACTTCTGCTGAAATGTCTAGAGATATTTCTTTAATCTTAGAAGGCCTGTTATTTGAGAGGATCTGTGAGAGATAGCCTTAAAATATTTAGAGGGCCTTTATCTGACTGAATGGTACTTTGAGGCACCCTCTTTAATCTTTCTGAGGTCCTAAAGCATTTACGATTACACCCTCAGCTTCACCTGGACAGTATTTCCCTGGCAGTCCTCTAGATTAGCTTTTTACCTGGAAGATTTCTTGATTTCACATTGTTTGCCAACAAGACTCGACTGTTTCACATTTAGTACACCTTTATTTAGTTTATTTTATCTACTCTTGCAATTTACACTAACAGCAAGAAGCACAGGTGATACCTTAAACATTTTGTCTAGAAATCTCCTTAGCTAGTTACTTTATTCATTTGGTACATGTTCTCCTTTCTGTGTTACTGCAGTGTTGCTAAACTTTCTGGCAATACATAAAGGATTCTCTTTCCTCTGATTTCTAATAAGATTTTCTTTAACCTCTCACCCATAGCCTCCTTAATGGCAATTAATCTTCCTAGAAATTGTTCCTGCAAACAATTCCTTTGAGTCTCCTTAAGCTGTCACTGAAACTTGCCTCAAACATCCTTTCAGCTTCTATTCCCAGTCTAGTTCTAAAGCTCCTTCCACTGTGTAGGTTTTTGGGATGACAGTCCCCTATTTCCAGGTACCAAAATCTGTGTTATTTATCTATTACTGAATTAACAAATTACTCCTCCAAATAATGGCTTAAAATGACAAACATGTATTATTTCACAGTTTCTGTGGACCAGGAATTCGAGAGTGGCTTAGCTGAGTGGTTTTGGATCACGTTGCTATTGATAGGAGGCCTTGGTTTCTTGCCATGTGAGCCTCTCCACAGGGCTGCTTCTTATCCTTACACTCCAGCATCTGGATTCTTCCAGAGTGAGTGTTACGAGAGGGAGCAAGGATGAGGCCGAAGAGACTTTTATAACGTGGACTCGGAAGTAATGCAGCTTCACTTCCATTATGTTCCCTTCTCAGAAGCAAATGATTAAGTCTATCCTACATGTAAGGGGAGAGGAATTCCGATTCACCTCTTGAAGGGAGGTGTATGTATCAGCGAGTTTATGAACATATGAGTATCTTAAAACAACCACAGGGTTCTTACAGAAGACTTCATAAAGACATAAAGCACTGTCTTCAATCAAAAGTGTATGGAAGTTGGGGCCGGCTGAGTGGTGCAGTAGTTAAGTGCTGGCTTGGGAAGCCAGCGGCCCAGGTTCGGGTCCCACATATGAGGGCCAGTGACACTGCCCTCAAAAAAAAAAAAAGTTTATGGAAGTGCAGAAATAGAGCTTTGTTTAAATACCTGAGTATTTGAAGCATTTGATTTCATCCATGAGAGCTTTGTTTTTAGCATTCTTTCTACCCCCCACTCTGCTCTAGTTAAAACATTTTGGTGCATATTTTACCAATATTTATTATATTTCATGCTTGTGCACAAACAAACACACACATACACGTATACATATACACATAAATAATCTATATATTGGTTTGTAGCCTGCATTATCATTCTTTAACTCGTTACTCCAACTAGAAAGAGAATAAGACACAAAGCGCAGAAAGACTATAGATTTTAGAGGTGAATTCTAGAACCACTAATAAAATTACATTTTATACTCTCCTGACCTCTTTCCAGTTAACTTGGGAAACTGAACCTGAGTCAAGTATGTGTTATCAAATGTTATCATCTCTTAATTTTTCTGTCTCTCCCCATGCTGATTTTTTTGGCCAAACTTCTAAAAACACTATCATTTTTGAGAGTGAATAAACATTGAGATTGACAGAAACAATTCTTACTGTACTCATCAATAAAATAGATAACTAGTGGTTGGGTAAACTTAAACCTATTGACCAGATTTATTATTTTAAAATAAATTTAGATGAACAATTAGCAAGCAATGAAAGTGAAGAAGATGAGATTTTCCGAAGAAAAAGTAAAAAAACAAAAGGAAATGTTTTAGAATCCCCCGAGGTGAGTCATTCAGTAATCACAACAGTATGATCATATAAAGGCTTTTTATTTGTCCTTATGTCTATTTTTTTTCAACCTTTTACTTTATCTACTTTATCTAGGATCAGAAAAATAGTGAAGTTGACTCTCCGCTTCATGCTGTAAGAAAACACAGGGGTCCTCCAAAGAAAGTAAGTACATACACAGGTAATGTATAGTAATTCAAACTCTTTTGGAATAAATACAAGAAAAATATGTATATAGGTGAATGTGGGTCTATATGATCTTACAGGTATATAGTTAGCAGAAAAGAAGATAGCAAATCCTATTAATTAAAAATGCAGGGCCGGCTGAGTGGTGCGTTGGTTAAGAGTAGGCTTGGGGACCGGGGGAGTGGCATAGTGGTTGGATGCTGGCCTCCGAAGCCAGCGGCCCCAGATCAGGTCCCACATGTGAGGGCCAGTGACACTGCCCTCAAAAAAAATAAATAAATAAAAAAAAAAAAGAGTGGGCTTGGGATGCCAGCTCTGAGCAGCAGGGCCCCGGTTCAGATCCCACATGAGGGCCAGTGACGCTGTGCTCTCTACAGCTAAGATGGTGAACAACAGCTCCACGTGGAGCTGGGCTGCTGTGAGTCCCTGGGACGGCATAGCTGCAGCCCCTGCTGCAGTGGGCTGCCATAAGCTACAGTGAGTGGCGGGCAGCCAGTGTGAGCAGCTGGCAGGCTGCCAACAGCCGTGGTGAGCGACCATCCAGAGGCCGGCGACCGATCTGCCTCATCCGGGAAGAACGCAATGACGATACCAACATGGGCTAGTGAAGCAATGTCCTCTGCAACTAGACTGAAGAACAAAAAGACAGCAACTTGTCTGTTCCCCTAACCCCGATTCCCCAACGCTGTTCCCCTCCCCCAATTCCCCAATAAAATTGTAAAAAAAACAAACAAGTTTTCATCAAATACATCTGATGTAATACTAAATTGAATGAATACTATACTAGTATTATTTCTGTTTCCTAATATAATGTTTTTTTGTTTTTGTTTTTGAGGGCAATGTCACTGGCCCTCATATGTGTGACCCGAACCGGGGGCCACTGGCTTCCCAAGCCAGTGCTTAACCACCACGCCACTCGGCTGGCCCTCTATTTCCTAATTTAGTATATTAGTACCTATTATTACCTACCTTTTCAATTATTATTATGTATTTAGAACATGTCTCTGAGTTTTGAGAGCATTCTATTTTTCTAACAAGAAAATACTTTTTAAAAAATGAAAATAAAATCAACAACCCTTGAGGAATACATTAAGATACAATAATCCAATTATGTTTTCTTATGCAATATTCTAATTTATTATAGTTAGAATTATCATCTAGTGATGAGAGTGAGAATTTTCACAAACGACGTCCACAATTAGAAGACTGCAAAGGTCATAACAGGAATTCCAAAAGAGGCATCAAAATCCAAAAGAAACGAAGTCATCAAAAGGTAAACTTTTTTGTTTTTTTATTTCTATGTATAAAATATATCCTATATATATGTATTTAACTAGTAAAGAACATTAGATTTTTCATAGAAGTAGGTTTCTCTCTATAATTTTTTTATTGAAAAAAAAAATCCTAAAATTAAAAAAAAATTTTACCCTTATTTTGCTTTTTTTATTGGAATTAAAATCACAAGGTGTGGGGCTGGCCGAGTGGCGCGGTGGTTAAGCGCTGGCTTGGGAAGCCAGCGGCCCCAGTTCAGGTCCCACTTATGAGGGCCAGTGACACTGCCCTCAAAAAATAAAAAAAAAATAAAAATTAAAAAAAAATTAAAAAATAAATAAAAAATCACAAGGTGTGGTATTTTTCTTTCTTTTTGTGTTTTGAAATTCTCTTGCAATGTTCTTATTTTGAATAAAGACACATTGGTGTATTGAGAATTTGAGATTCAAACCGAAGAATACATAAGAGACAGAAATCTGAGTTTTAGAATATTTGCTTTTACAATCATTGTAGTATTTTTCTTATCTCTATCCAATATTCAAATCCCTGGAAAAAAATTCTCAGTACCTTTTTCTGATCAGTCCTTCTGTGGTGCAATATTTTTCTGGCAAAATTAAAATAGCCAGAGTGACTTTATGCTTATTAAAAACATTAAAAAGAAAGAATAAGAAACATTTCACAAGCTCACCACAAACTAATGAGCTGACTTGTACTTTATTTCACTTATAAGAATTATGAGAAGATATTTAAATAGGTACGCCACTTTATCAGTTCTTTTTGCAATTTTTTCTACTTTTATTTTTTGGTCTTAAAAGCATTGGCAAGAAATCCATTTTCTGGAACTGTTTCCAATCAAGTAAATGATTTTCTAAACAGTATCTTCTTGTTTTTTAATTTGTCTTAGCTTTTAGCTAGGAAGTTTTTACATGAGGAAGCAGAACTTTCCCAAGAAGATGCCGAATGTGTTTCATCAGATGAAAATGAGGAGTCAGAAAATGAAAAAGATACCTCATTAATTGACTTCTTAAATGATGAGACTCAGCTTTCACAGGCCATAGATGGTAAATGATATAATGATGCTTCTTCTAATTTTCAATACTTTTAATGTGGTTATATTTAAATATTTTACTCACTTTTCAAAGAGCCTTGACTTTAAAGGGAATTAAATTTGGTATGTGTGAAATATTTGGTCCTTTTCCTTCAAGTTTTGTATATTTGCTTTATTTTAGACTTGGCTGTTTATAGGCTTCTGCTAATTTGATTATATCTCTCCCAAAGAACTAGGCTGACCCAGTATCAAATGTCCATTTAATAAGTATTTAGCTCCTGCTATGTGCCTGGTACTATGTAAAGTTCCTGAGAAAGCTGCTATCAATGAGCTAAATGGACAAAAACCCCTGCCCTTATGAAGCTTACATTTGAATGCAAGGAGACAAATAAGACACATGATAACTACATTATTTAGTATATTATAAGATGAAAAATGTATAGAAAAATGAAAAGATTGAGTAAGAATGAGGATTTGTAGTGTCAGGAATAGGGGGATTAAAAACACGAGCTGGGGCTGGCTGAGTGGCGCCGTGGTTAAGAGCTGGCTTGGGATGCCAGCAGCCCGGTTCGGGTCCCACATATGAGGGCCAGTTAAGCGCTGGTTTGGAAAGCCAGCGGCCCCGGTTTGGGTCCCACATATGAGGGCCAGTGACACTGCCCTCAAAAAAACAAACAAAAAAAACACACGAGCTGGTTTTATAGAAGGTATTTGGGGATACTCCTTATTGAGAAGACGACAGCAATCAAACTCCAGAAGAAGATGAGAAGTTTAGCACTGTAGATTGTTAAAACAAGCTGAGACACAAAGCTAAATTTATTAAATTTGATAAACAGTGTCTCCAAACAATGCTTCAGCAGATCTTACACACAGTACTTTAAGAGAAGATGACTCAGATCAGCTATAATAGAAATAGGCTCTTCAGTTATCCTGATCTTTACAGGTCTTACCACTTATTCTGCTCCCGCAGCCTCTGATATTATTTAAGATAGCAAAGTTTCCCGAGGTTCATGACTTTAAAGAAAAAAGGTCTTAAACACTGTTTTCAGTGCTGTCATTGATGGTGATATGATTTGCAGAATAAGATGTCTTAGTATTATGCCTGGGATGCTCGTTAACTGAGTGGCTTTTGCAGGATTGCAGTATGATGTAGTGGGAGACTAGTGATGCAAAGATGACTAGTGGTGTAAAGGCCCTGAGGCGGGAGTGTGCCTGGCATGTTCCAGGAAAAGCGCTGTGGCTGGAATGGGATGAAGGAGAGGGGAGGGTAGTAGAAAGTGAGACTAGAGAGGTAATGAGCAGCCAGCTCATGACCTGACTTACTTAGTAGCCTCACTCTAGCTCCTGTGTTGGGAATGGCTCACAGGAGCAAAGATGGAAGAAGAGAACACCTAGGAGGCTATTGCAGTCATTTAATCAAGGAATTATGGTGGTTTCTATCAAGATGGAGGCAGTGTGAGAGGGTGACAGAGATTGGATTCTCGGTATGTACAGCTGATGGGATTTCTGGTGAATGAGAGAAAGAGGAGTCAGTGGGCTTGAGCAACAGAAAGAATCTGATATTGGAAGCTGCAGATGGAGAAGTTGGGATGGAGAGTCAGGAGATCTGAAACTCCATTTTAGACATAATATGTTTGAAGTATGTAGGTCTTCAAAGTTTTGTTTTTTAACCTCAAAATTCACATTTTTTTGCATGTCTCATTTCTTATGTCCTCTTTGTTATAGCTTTAAAAAATGATAGGCATGTGAATGTCACATGAATTATGCTTAGTGAAAAGAGCCACATTCAGAAGTTTATATACTGTAGACTTTGATTTATATGACATTCTGGAAAAGGTAGCTATAGGGACAGCAAATAGGTTAGTGGTTGCTGGAACTATGCGTTTGTCAAGAACTGTGCCCTAGAGAGGATGGGTTTTACTGTATATACTTCATACCTAAAAAAAAAATCTATGACAGCTTCTGATTCTGTGTCCTTCTAAACACTGAACGGCAAGTAAGGGTCTCACTAACTTGGTAGGGATTTAGCATGAGTAGCAAGTGGATAGTTAGGTCAGGAGGCTATCTAATAGTTGGAGCTAGCTATGGAATGAAGATAAAAGTAATATTATTTTTTACATCTTGTACTAAGCACTATAGTCATTAAATTAGCAGTGTTATCCCTCAAAATAATGCACTTTAATCACCCCACAATGTACGGGGAAATGGGAGACAAAAATAAAGTTTCTTTTCTGATTATAATCTTAAAAATAAAAGAAAACCTGTGTGTTTTCTAGTTTTTGTTTGACTGAAGATTATGAAATATATATACTATTGGACTGTGGCTTTTGATGTTTTAAAGCATGTTTTCTTTTTTGCCTGGATTTCTTGTGTTTTATCAAATACTTTCTATAAATCAGGTACAATCCTAAGATCTTTTTGTACATTTATTTTTCATGAATAGGCACTATCCTAATCCTTATTTTCGGAGGAGAGAAATGGCTAAGGTAGAGAGCTTAACTAGATTGTTCATGGTCACTCAACTAGATGGTCTGATTTCAAAGGCAAAACTCCTAATTTTGCATTTTTGAATAACTGTTTTTAGACATGATTCTATATATACTAGATATCTTTTGTGTAAAATAATTCCACAAGGTTTGAATCATTTGGAATTTGTTAAAGTTAAATACTTTAATAGTTTTCATTTAAATAATTTTGCTTTTTGAAATTCTTATTATCTTTACACAGATTCTGAAATGAGAGCTATTTACATGAAATCTTTGCGCAGTCCATTGATGAGCAATCGGTATAAAATGATCCATAAGAAACGTAACAACATAAACATTTTCTCACAGGTATGAACTCTAGTGACGTAGTGGAGAATTTCCTGATGATGATGTGAAAATATGTTCTTATTAATGAAACTTCCATTTTGTTTTTTAAAACTGGACTATGGGAGCTAATTGGGATAATTTCTGCCCTGAATCAGGAAGGTAGACTAAATGAATTCTCAAAATCCCTGTTAGCCCTAATTTGATCAAATTACCCTTTCTTTAATTTGAGCTGATTAAAATATACTATTACATTATTTTCCAATTAGGAGACTGATTAAAAGAAATAAATAAAACTTCATCATCTTCTAGTTAAATTTTTAATTCTTATGTTGTCACACTACTCTTGAAAATTTTTTCATAAAATTTGTTATATTCTAAAAATTATAGATTCATTTGTGGATAGTATTTTTATATTAGTCTAAATTTATAAATTGCCCTATTCAGCTTGATAATATGTTCATTCATATTATATGCATATGTCATATATCATCTTCATGTGATAATATCACACAGATAGGTATACAGATAGCATATTATATCTGTATTTCCATTGTGTTTATTATGTTGCACTCATCACATTGTTTATAAATTACTGTTTGTTTTTCTGGGCTACCTGCACTAGACTGTTAATTTTTAGAGGTTAATTCATTATCCTGTTTTTTTGTCCCTGATGTCCCCACTTTCTTCCATAAAGACTATACTCAGTATGTTAGGTGAGCAAGTGACTGAATTAATGAAGTGAAGTAATATTCATAAAGGTCTCACATACTTAAAAGAATATGTTAAATACCTGATGATTTTATGAAAAATATGTGCAATATTCTTATTTGTGTTTTTACTGTAGATTCCTGAGCAAGATGAAACCTACTTAGAAGACAGTTTTTGTGTAGGTGAAGGGGAGTCTAGTGAAAGCCAATCAAGTCAAGAAGTGTGTGTTGATTTTGATTTAATAACTGAAGATTGCTTTGCAAATGGGAGTAAAAAATATAAAACGCGGCGTGCAGTAAAGCTAAAAGAAATGGGAATGAGACAAAATGGTGCACTTTCAAAAAAGAAATTATCCAGAATTGTTTTACCAGATGATTCAAGCGAGGAGGAAGACAACATAAATCATAAAAGAAAATCCAATAATGTGGGTAACCCAAGCATTGTTAAAAAGAGCCAACAACAGGACCATTGTTTGAATGTAGTGCCTTCTGGGTCTTCCATGCCGGCCAAGGACCATTCTGATCCAATTATTAATCAATTGCCAAAGCAGAAACAACAGACACCATTTCACTTAAAGGATGCCGTTTCTGATGTCTCGGACTGCAGGCCTCAGAGCCGGACTGAAACTGGATCTACCTCACCATCATTCACTGCTGTTGATTCACAGAAAGACTGTGGCCAATTCCCAGTTCAATTGAAGGTATGGATCAAAGTAGAGGAAAACACCTTCATATGTTTACCAAAAGGTGTTTTTTGGTTTGGTTTGGTTTTGCTTTCTTTTATGTTTTGTGTTAAATAATTAGGTCAGAAAATTGAGCTAGTGGTAAAAATTCTTCAAACGAGAAAACAGCACACTAAATTATATAGATAATTCATATATGGATTCTTAGATTTTAATTTTTAAAATAGTTAATATTTTCTTAATAAGGAAACTTGAGAATTTCATAAAAAAAGACTATAGAAAAAAAATGGGCTTCCTGCAAAGTAAAATTTACAGAAGTTACATGCTCAGAACTAGTGTCCCCCAGATAAACTTTTCTTTCCCCCACTGAGGCTTCAGGTGTGTAATCCTCCTCTCTCTTAGGGAGAGGTGTTCAGGACATCACCTGATTCCTTCCTTAGAGTTCTTTCCTCCCAGAATGGCTAAGTAGCCAGGCTTCCAGCTTCTCCATAGCTTGCTGTTGCTGAAAGAATCCCTAAAGCCATTTTCAGTATTTAGAAGTTTATTGTTACAGTAGTTTTACTAAAATGGGAGTTAAAGAATTATTAATAGGAATCCCTTAACTGTAAATATTGATTTACTTTCCTTTATTGTCATTTGGGAGTGAGAACTAACCTAGACTTCTGTTTCTCTCTCATTCTGGGTTTCTCAGTCCATTATGACGTAGCAACCTGCTCTGGTGTCCATACAATGACTCTCAAATTGGCGGTTCCAATTTCAAATTGTCCCCAGGTTCCTTTGTGCGCAAAGATTTTTCTTGAAGGTATAATTAGGATAAAGTTGACTAGAGTTAAGTCTTATAGATTGCAAATCAAAAACATACTTAATTTCTCTGAGCCTCAGTCTCCCAGCTATAGTATAAAGATAGTAATCCCAAGGGTCAAGGTAGGTAATATATGCATAATATTTTGAAACTCAGTAAACACTATCTACATTTCTACTTTGGTATGTTCTAATTTAAAAAATAGATATAGGCTAGAAATACTTTGAGGACTATGAAAAAAGATACATAGATGATTTTAACAGAAATGTGTTTTAAATTTTCTTCTGTTAGCTAATACTACAATTTCATATAATATGATTCTTTTCGCCTGAAATTAGGAGGGGAAAGAATTTGAGGTAAATTTGAGAAGACAGAAAACAGACTAAATATCCTGTCACAAACCATTAGGTATTAAAAACGTTGACATTTACTTTGTCATGTATATTGCGAACAGCATTCCTTGTCTTTCATTCACCTTTTTGTTTTGTTTGTAGTGTTGTTGTTTTTTGCCATAGGAAGAGGTAGCTATTTTATACAGTCATACTTATTTTCTTTAGTTTTTGACTTCAGTGTCATGTTTAGAAGGCTATTTTCTATTCCAATATAACTATGTATTTCCAGTATTTTCTTCTGGATTTTTGTTAGTTTGTTTTTTTAAGTGGCCATTTCTTCCTTCATTACATTTATTCTGTTTTGTTTTTTGAAGTTGAATATATTTTAAAGATTATTTCTGAATAGTTAGGACTTATGTCTTTAGTTTAGGATATATAAAGCTGGCAAGAGCATTGTTCCCTTTTAACAACAAAAAGCCAGATAATCTACAAAATCATAAGTTTGATTTTTATGCAGCCGAGGTTGCAGGACACGCTGTTAGTCTGATATCTAAGGAAAGACAGGTGTCCCCAATGAGAGATTTACATATTTGGGACAGTCACTGGGCACTATACAATATGGTAAGAAAATTCAGCTAAAATTTTAATGAATTGCAAAAGACAGTGGACTAGCACAAGAGTTTAGAATCCCTGGAAGTTGCAGACAAAAGTGGAATTTGCAACCACTCATGGGCTCATTTCCACAGACTCAAGTGTTCACAGGAGAGACCGGGAATCAGAGAAAGCCTCCTTTGTGGTGTAGGCCTTGGGGATGTGGGCAGTAGTTACTGTGGAAAAGACACCAGACCCTTCTGGTTCCTTCGCCTCTATGTCTCTTATAAAACAAAAAGCTTCAAGCCACTAGAAATAAAGTAGCAAGCCCTACGGCTCTTAGTACCTAGGTGCAGACCCTTTGCAGATGGAGGAAGGGAACAAGAAAAATGCTCTATACCTGAGAAAGGGGCAGGAAAACATTCTGGGCCTAGAACATTAGAGATCTCAAACCTCTGAGTGGGAGGGTAGGATCACTGAGAAGGTCCCCTCTCTGAGACCCAGGGACACAAGTTCTCCCAAAGACAGGCTGAACCAGGACATGAGACCCCCCACCCCCAGCATAAGGCTTCTAATGTTGCCTCCAACCAGGCTAGCAAGCACTAAGTAACAAATACGAGCAATCTACTGCTGAGAGAGGAGCAGTAGTATGGAAAGAGAACCTCTCAAGCTCACAGAGAAGACCTGAAGCTGAGAGAACATTTAGAAAAATCACCTGACAGCCCAGCCCCACCCTAAACACAAAGTAACACCAAGTTTAAAGCCTCTGGTTGTACCTAGTGTAGTATAGCAATAGGAAAACACAAACCCAACTCAACTTTTGACTAGATCTACTCAACCTCATGCACTAAAGCCCTAGCAAAAGGCATACCTGTGTCTGGGCATAAATACTGTTTACCTCAGTTACTACTGTCCAACCCACAATGTGTGGCATTCAAACAAAAGTTACAAGATACATGGAATGGAGAAAAAAAAAAAACATTCTCAAGAACCAGGCTCAGATATGACCCAGATGCTGGACCTATCAGAATCAGACAGGGAATTTAAAATGACCATGATTAAGATGTTAAAGGCCCTAGTGGAAAAGTAAAACAAACATGTATGGACAGATAGGGAGTATCATCCAAGAAATGGGAAATACAAAAAACAAAGTGGAAGTGCTGGAAATGGAAAACATGGTGAGAGAGATGAAGAATGTGTTCAGTAGGCCCATCAGTAGGCTCAACACAGCCATGAACTGGACCACCGAACTTACAGCAAGGTCAATAGAAAATTATCCAACCTGAAACACAGAGTGTGAAAAAACAAAGGGAGCATCTGAGAGCTGTGGGGCTGTCTCAGGAGTCTAAGATACATGCAGTTGGAATTAAGAGAGAATGGGGTAGAAGATATATTTGAACAGGCAGTGGCTGAGAAGTTTCCAATATTAATGGACATTGGTATGCAAGTGCCTGAGTCTCTGTTTGCACTTTTTGTGGTATGTATATACCTAGGAATGGAATTACTGGGTCATATGGTAATTCTGTGTTTCCACAGTGCTGTACCATTTTACATTCCCCCAGCAATGTACGTTCCAGTTTTTTACATTTTCATCAACACTTATTTTTCTTTTTTTAAAAAATTGTAGCCATCCTACTAGGTGTGCAGTGGTGGCTTGGTCCTTCATCTACATCGTCACTTTGGTCATGTTGAAGGAAGAAAGAAAGAGCGAAAGTATCAGTAAGGAGAGTCAACTTGAGGTGTGTTGCGCCGACATGTATTTCACCCAGTGATGATGTATGTTTTCTGCTCTTTCAGGTTGGCAGTGCTCTGAAGGACTCCGGCTCCTTAGGAGCAGACGGCCCCAGTTCAAGGCCAAGTCTGGTTGGCACACGTGCTCCTCCCAGACTCCCGCAGGAAGGCCAGAGAGCTTGTATTCTGGTAGATAGTCATGAAATCACTTCTGGTTCAGAAATCATTTCTTTCCTAAGAGCTACTCATGGCTTTCAGGTAGAAGTTTGTCCTCTTAACGGATGTGATTACATCTTGAGTAACCGCATGGTGGTGGAAAGGCGGTCTCAGTCTGAGATGTTAAATAGTATTCATAAGAACAAGTTCATTGACCAGATCCAGTACCTGCAGAGCATGTTTGAAAGAATATGTGTGATTGTGGAAAAGGACAGAGAAAAAATAGGTTTGTATTTTAAAATGTTTTGTTTATATGGCTGTAAAGGAAGTTGGCTATTATTTAGTTCATTCTTCTCGTCAGGATGTGTGAAGCTCGTGTAATACCTGACTCATGAATGCCATTTCATGTTTACATAATGCCGTAATGTTTTCCATTAGTCACTGCTTTTAAATGTAGCCCATGAGAATTGAAGGGGGGTAAATTGAAGGCAAATGAACCCATCATAAGCCTTTTGCAGGAGCCCCAGAAAGGATTCAGTCCTTAACTAAGGCATTGGTGGGGAACAAGGAGGATTCAGGAGGTTTAGGAAGCAGGATCAGCAGGAGCTGGGAGGAGAGGCCAAGGAATACTCTTCATCTGATCAGTCTCTTGGTTACTGGGCAGTTAGGTGGTGATGATGTTTATTGAAATTATAAATATGAGAAGCAGTAGATTTGAGGGACAAGGGTGTTGAGTTGTGAATACAATGAGTTCACAATAGGTCACTGAAATGGGTGCCTGGGATGCATTTGGAAATGCAGGATTGGAGCTTCATTTGGAGAGTTTCTATGGGTAATATTTAACTCCATGTATGGCTAGCCCGAGAATAGTGAAAAGATCATGGGAAATGGAATCAGGAGATGCACTGAGCCCTGGTGCCTCTATGGCCATGTGATGTCGCACGGACAAGTCAGTTCCTCTGAGGAGTTAATGATACACTTGTCCTACTCATCTCATGATGGTATGAGGATCAAGTGAAATCATGTAGGTGAAAACCACTATGGGAGAATTCAAGAACAACAGTTATTATGTAGAAGGAAATAATGTAGTTTATGTAAAACATTGGTTTAGTAATTGAACAGTGTACCTTTTTATCCCCAGACAGTCACTGGTGAACCCTGTGATCTTGAATAAGTCACTCTATCTTTCAATAGTCCAGTTTTTTTGTTTTTTAATTTAAATGAGGGCTTTAGGTTAAGTAATCTCTTTGGTCCCCTTAGTGCTAAAATTCTATAATTTCCTCTTTACCAACATGTCTTTTATGAAGGAAATAGATTTGGGATGAAGAGGCAAGTAACATGAAAAGAATTATGGAAAAGTATCTTTGGGGGGGGGGGGCGGGGGCATATGAAGAATACCCAAAATAGGATATGGATAGAATATGGAAAGAAAATGAGTGGGAAAGATAGGAAAAGAAATTAATAGGCAAGAGTTAAAGATGACATTAAAATGCATGTGCAAGGTACTGAATTACTCTTGGAATAAATATATAAGATTTCATATCAGTAAACCAGCACTTAATGAACTTTTCATCAGCTAGCTAGCATTATGACGAATTTTATTAGATGAGGAATGTAGGCTTGGCCTTTAGGAATGAATTATCTAGGAATCTAGGCTCTTCCCTGCCTATTCACTTTCCTGTGTTGATTTCAATTCAAGACAGTCAGCTTTCCCTATTTTACCTCAGATATCTGAGTTTAAATCTTTAGCTGTAGGGTTTCTCATTAGCATAACGTGGCACTAGTTTGCTTAATGGTGTAGATCTTGGAATTTTAATAATATATAGTATTAGTGGTTCTAGTTATGTAGGTTACTAAGGTTTGCATTTTCCTACATATGAAATATTTAGGAGACACATCCAGGATGTTTAAGAGAACGAAGAGCTATGACAACCTGCTGACTTCCTTAGTTGCTGCTGGAATCCGAATTATTTTCAGTTCCTGCCAAGAAGAAACTGCGGATTTGCTAAAGGAACTGTCTTTAGTGGAACAAAGGAAGAATGTTGGTATTCGTGTCCCAACAGCGGTGAACGGTAAAGGCTGTGAGGCACTTCAGTTCTATCTGAGCATTCCCAATGTGAGCTACGTAACTGCGCTAAACCTGTGTCACCGGTTTCCATCTGTGAGGAAGATGACCAACAGGTATGTGTGGTCTCATAGTTTTAAATGGTTACTTTTTTTTTTTTTTTTGAGGGCAGTGTCACTGGCCTTCATATGTGGGACCTGAACCGGGGCGGCTGGCCTCCCAAGCCAGCGCCCAACCACTGCGCCACTCAGCAGGCCCTAAATGGTTACTTTTAAGTGATTCTTAGAAGCATTTCATAGAAATTTTAGTATTTTTATTTTTGAAATTTTAATATTTTTAACATAAGGAGGTATTGCCCTTGAGTGTAGAGCCCTGTAGGGAACCAGAGAGCTCTTACGTTGATTCTTGTGTTCTAACACTTCTGGGTGTTTAGTTCTATAACTAACTAGAAAAATGTTTAAGTTGAACATTTGTTAATTTTTTATTACTATATTGCTTGAAAAAGATTTTAGAAAAGGCGTTAAACTATAGGCCCATGTAAGATGTTGCATTTTAAATGTGATATGTGATTTTAAATGTTATATGTGATTTTAAAAATAGGGAATAAGCTTTTGTTTTATTAAAACTAATGCTAAAGACATTAACTGGATGTAGAATGCTTAGCAAGAGATGATTTTCTTACAAGTCTTTTTGTTTGGTGTTCTTCAAGTAAGAAGTTTTATCAGAAACTTCTAGTGTAATGTTTTTGTCTAATTTGTTTTTCAGCTCACCTCAAGAAATCTCCACGTATGCACAAGTAACTCATCAAAAGGCTGAGGAGATCTATAGATATATGCACTATGTATTTGACATGCAAATGTTATCAAACGGTCCTAACCAAGGTAGAGAGAAATATGACACGTGATCAGACTGCTCAAGGTGCAGTTATCAAAGAACTCTCACAATACTAAATGCATTTCAGTAATCATTGCTGTGGTTTGTGATTCAGTCTAAAATATATAAATAAGAGAACATTTCCATAGCCATTTTATATTGTGTATATTTTTATTTATATAGATTATGTATTTAAAAAAATCTCTTCAGTCATCATTTTGATTAACTAGACTATGCAAGTTTTTAAACTGAATAATAAAAGATTATTGGTGTATTACAAAAGTAAAAGCTGGATGTATTACGGAATTTTTCCAAAGATTTTATTACTATCAATGTAATTTGCTAGCATAATAGATTAATACATCTGACTGCTGCCAACTTGATGGTTAGAAACAATTTTTCCTATATATAAACTATAATATCTAGAATAGTATAAATGTCCTGAGTCTATACACTTTCTGGATAAGGTGTGGATGGTTGGTGTAGTGAGATAAATGCCCCAATAACCACGAAAATGGAAAGTGTCAGTCAGTCTGTTTATCTTACTACCGAGTTCTATTAGTATAAACTCCAACCTACTGCGGTTTTGTTGTTGAAATAGTCATAGTCAATGAAGTGATATATTGGGTTGGACTTGGAACATTTCTTTTTAGTATAAGTGAGCTATTGAATGTGGACTTTCATCGTGACCAATTATTGTGCCTGTGATATTAGTATTTTAAGAGGGGTCCAGATTATCAACAGCTGAGGTCCTTCCTCTAGTCAGTCTAGTGCTAAAGCAGCCTTTAATTACGGACATTTCCCCCCATTTACAGTCCTTCATTCTCTGGTTGCCTATTGCCTTCTTTTTTTCTTCTGTTACATTCATTGTTGGGTAATTGAACCAACCTTACAGCAGAGCACTTTACTTATTTAAATTGCATTTCTCTTTCCATTCTTATCTGGTGATAAAAGTGAGCCCCAGAAACAAGTGGCTTACGGAAATCAAGAACCAGAACCCAGGACAGGAACTAGATATTTTGGGTTGTCGGAAAAGTCATGATGTGATTTTGCAACGAAAAACAGAAAAAATACATCATGACTTTTCCGACAACCCAGTAGTTCTCTTTCGCTAAAAAGTTACTCTAATTGTAAACTTAGCATTTTTGGGATAGTATAAATTCTCAGTTCTGGACTGGCCAAGTGGCGTGTTGGTTAAGACTTAGCTTGGGATGCCAGCTCTGAGCAGCAGGGCCTCCGGTTTGGATCCCACATGTGAGGGCCAGTGACACTGCCCTCTACAGCTAAGATGGTGAACAACAGCTCCACCTGACAGCGCAGGCTGCAGTGGGCTGCCGTAAGCTACTGTGAGTGGCTGGCAGCCAGCGTGAGCAGCAGGGAGTTGCTGTGATTGACCATCCAATGGATGGCAAACGACTGCCTCACCCAGGAAGAGCACAGTGATCACAATACCAACATGGGCCAGTGAAGCGACATCCTCCACAGCTAGACTGAAGAACAAAAGGACAGCAACTTGTCTGTTCTCCAATTCCCCAAAGCTGTTTCCTCCCCCAATAAAATCTTTAAAGAAAAAAAAAAAGCTCAGTTCTGCTGAAAGCAACTGATCTCACATTTCTGTTGTTCAATAATTGGCAAAGCCAGAGAGAAAAGTTCTATAAGCTACTGGCTGATATGTAGTTATCAGTACGTTATCTCTCACGTTCAGATTCACCCTTCAGGATCTTGCTCTGCTGCAATGGACTGGACTTTCTGAGCATTTCTTCCTATAGTGAGCCTGATGTAAGCTTTGTCAGGAGGAAAAGGGCTTCTTTCTGGCTCCAGTGTGCTGTTTGCTCTTTAGCCCCTGGCGCAGTTTCAGCATGTTCTTGTCCCCAGGTGTATCCCGGAAGCATGCGGCTCCTCAGCAACTCACACTGACCTGGGCTGATGGGCACCTTGTGGCACCTCCCATGCAGACACCAGGGTGCCCAGATTCTGGGTCCACTCATCAGGCAAAATATTCCTCAGTTAACATGGTGTGAGGGACATAACTAGAGTTCATTTATGTATGCTTACTGTGTGGAGAGCTCTGCATATTTAAGCAGCAGTAGCTCTCATTGGTAGCACTCAACTATCAACCCTATTGATTATCAGTCCATTTTACTGTTTTCCTTTGAGCCCTTAAAGTATTTTCCACTTAAGTCTTCTCTGGAGGTTACCTCAAACCTTACTAGCTTATCTTATGGCCCAATGAAAAGAAATGGGTCCGGCCAGGAACTAGGCACATGGGACACAACGGAACAGACTAGGAAGGGCGCTGGAGCAGTTCTGATAGGTCACGGGGAATATGGTGAGGGGAGGTGGGGGTCACACTTCGTTTGTCTATATTTCAAAATTACCTTTTTGTTTCCCATTAAGGAATTTAACTTCCTTTTAATTCCTAAAATACTATCTGTTAACATCAAGCAGCATGCTGTTATACTAAATATTGGCAACATAAGTTCTACAACTGTTTTTTTGAACCACTCTAAAATAACCCTTTCATTTGTTCCATCCCATATCTGTCAGAAGTCTTTATGGCAGAAACAGACATGGTAGAGTAGTTTAAAGGAGAATGAGCTCAGTTTAACTGCACTATTTTTTTTTTTTGAGGGCATGAGGGCAGTGTCACTGGCCCTCATATGTGGGGTCCAAACCGGGGCTGCTGGCTTCCCAAGCCCGCGCTTAACCACTGCACCACTCGGCCGGCCCTGCACTATTTTTTTTTAATTTAATTTAAAAAACTTTATTGGGAACAGCGATGGTCATTGGTTACACATTGCTTTCATGCTATAATGCATAGTTGACTCTTTTAGGGAGGGTGCTGCTCACAGTGGCCCATGCGAGGGTTGGAGCCAGCAACCTTGGTGTTCTCCACACGATGCTCTAACCAACGGAGCTAACCGGTCACCCTGCACTATTCTTTTTAAACCTTGTGTTTCTATAAATCTTATAGTTACAGAAATGATTATTATTGACTAAACTCTTTTTTTAAATTCTTTTAATTTTTATTTTTTTTGTCTTTTTTCTTTTGACTAAATTCTTAAGACACAAGAAAAACTTCTGGAATTTTTTGAGGCAACAACTGAACCAGTAACAAAATGTTATTTGTTTTGTTTCTGTGATCCAGTAATTAAAAAAAACCACCAGTAAAACACACATTATAAGAGCAAACTAACTTTATTTGCACAACCTAACTGGACAGGAAGAGTAGAGAATATGTGCTGTAACCAGAGGGGAATATTCTGTCAAATTTTAAAACATAATGGTAGAATAAGCTAAAATAAGTTTTTTGTTATTTTTTAAAAGAGCTATCTGAAAGGAAAACAATGTTTACTATAACATTAACTTGACTCCTTAAAATGGTAGGCCTATTACATGGATGTTTGTCTAATCCAGTCTTTTTAATACTGAGACCAAAGTTAAGCTATGTCTGCATACGTAAATAAGCCTTAAGAATGCAACAAAATCTGTTCTTTCATTCTACCTAATAAAATACTGAAAAAAACAATAAAATTCACATAGGTTTCATAGATACAACAATCAGAAGTTTTAAGAAAACCAGTAAGGAGAAAAGAAGTCATACCAAATAGTTTTAACAACATGTAATTGAAACATTATATCAATTTTGGCTTGTATTCCAAGTGGTGGAAACTACTAACTTAAAGTTTTCATGAATTTAGTAGCTACTGGTACAATCTGCTTTTATTCTCCCCATTTCCTCCTTTCAAGGATAGAAATATTTTCTTGAAAGCTTTTTAAAAATCTGGTTTGGAACATAATTTTCTTTAACAGACTTAGATGTTTATGAAAGATTTAAATATATTTTAACATAGCAAAAACAGAAATTTAGAAATATTTATACAAGCAAAACAATTTTTCTTATATTTTTAGTAAACTTTAGCAATGAGGAATAGTCTATAGAAAGATCTTTAACTTTGAATACAAACACATAAAACCTTTGAAAAGGAGTCCACAATTTCATGTGAAACTACATTATAAAGGAAATATATGTATTCCAAATGAAAACACAAATACACCGTTTGCTTCTTGATGAAAATTCTGGAAATATTTTCTCATTTTTACTATGCAGAATCAGAGTTTGAAAAATAATAATCTTTCTCTTCTTCATCTAAAGAATCCATAGCATTAGTGAAAAGTTTTCCAATAGTATTAGTATTTTCTCCTAATTCTGTAAAGAAATGTTTAATAAAAAAGATTAATACATTTCTAAAAGTAATTTCAATTGCAATAAAATTGAAAACAACTATAAGAAACCAAACTGCAGATCTACCCACTTGAGAGCAATTAATTTTAATACTATGTTAATAAAAAGACTACCCTATAATAGAACTGAGCTACAAAAAGATAAGTGTGTTACCTTTGTTAACTGGGGCTTTTCTTCTTGATGGTGGAGTTGAAAAATCACTTTCATCCTACAAGAGAGTTCATATTAATAGCGAAATGGTACCTTCTGTGAAGCCTGCCTCAAACCTAGACAAAATTAAGCATGCTTTATCCCCAGAGCACTTATACCAACACCTAATCACATTATAATTATCTGTGAAATGTCTCTTCGAAGTTGAATTTATCTAGGGCAAGAACCATGACTTATTCCATGTCTCCCACTACTGATATCATGACTGTAAGAAAACATGACAAACTAATGAACAGCAGTTAAAGGAGACTGTAAGGGCCTCCTGAGAGTTGCCCAAACCTACTAAGTACTTATTCCACTCCATTACACTAGCAAAATTTAAATTCTCTGTACTTTCAAATCTTGGCTAAAATGGTAATTTATATTGCAAGCTTTAAGTGTGTAATGTAGGCTTACATACAAGAGTACTTTCTAAACTATAGGCCATAGCGGTTATCTTTAGAAAATGAAAAGCAATAGACTAGAAAATAGGCCAGAGAATACCCACTATGCTAAGGGTATATTTCTAAAAGAAACTTGATATACAAACTTGTGTTCATAGATTGTGATGTAAACATATTTTTTCCTGTGAAATAAGTCAAAACCCTATTACATCTTTTAGCCGTCAAAATCATTTGGTGGGGCCGGCCGAGTGGCGCATTGGTTAAGCACTGGTTTTGGGATGCCAGCGGCCCCGGTTCGGATCCCACATATGAGGGCCAGTGACACTGCCCTCTACAGCTAACAACAGCTCCACCTGGAGCTGGGCTGTGCGAGCCCCGGTGATGGTGTGGGCTGCAGCTCCTGCTGCAGTGGGCTGCCATAGGCTACAGTGAATGGCCCGCAGCCAGCATGAACGGCTGGCAGCCAAGTGTGAGCTGCCAATAGCCGCGGTGAGCGACATCCAGAGGCTGCGACTGATCTGCCTCATCCGGGAAGAGCGCAATGACGATACCAACAGTGAAGCAACATCCTCCGCAACTAAACTGAAGAACGAAAAGACAGCAACTTGTCTGTTCCCCTTCCCCGATTCCCCAACGCTGTTCCCCTCCACCAATTCCCCAATAAAATCTTTAAAAAAAAAAAAAAAATCATTTGGTGAAACACACCAGTATCGTCATGACCCCCATGTCAGACCAACACAAAATGAGATCAGAAAGCCTAAGTAGCTTGCTTTGTCATTTAAGCTGGTGTGGGGAGTCAGACCTTGAAATCAGAACTTTTAACACTAAATCCTTTGCTCTTTCTATCCTCACACATTAGCTATAAAATATTAGTCTACAAAATATTACTGTAATTTGGTGGAAGCCTCAAATTATAACCCATTAAAAAACCCAAAAGCCTGGAGTAGGTTAAGATGTCAGAAAGAGAAATAAAAGTTCTTTAATAGGAAGGGCCCCACAGCCGTCATATCCCTAGGAACCTGCTCTCATTCTGCAGAGAACTGGAGTAGGGCCTTGCTGCTGCTCAGTGTGGTCTGTGCACCGGCAGCAGGACTGTCACCTGGAGGTTGTTAGAAATGCAGCATCTCAAATCAGCTGGGTCAGAATCTAAGGCTCCCCAAGATTCCCTAGTGACTCTCATGCACATTCAAGTTTGAGAAACACTTGTCAAGGCAACCTAGCTTCTTACTGGCGAAACAGAATGAGGCCAAGGCTTTCTCACTATATTAAGATGATTCCTGGTCCTTTGCAAGAAATCAAATTTAATTTTCATGAGGAATGTGGGACTGGAAAAGGGGAATCTAAGAAACACTGAGAAAAGTCTGCCTACATCTTCAATTATGGAGTAGAGGTTTCTTTTGAAGAATTTCGTCTCCAGGCTGATTTTAAACCAAGGCCTCAAGAGGTATCTACCATTTCCTGCGGACAAGTGAAGCCCATAGGCTGGATGTGATTATATAATCCCAATGTTTAGTTTAGAGACTCTGAGAGGAATTAGATCTAGCAAGTGTGCAATATAAATATTTCAACATGGGTGAGGGAGGAAGAGATGTCCATGATGTGGTCAGAAGGAATATATGCCTTCAGGGGTATATTCTACTCCCACAATTTATTATTCTCTAAAATTAGTTGTTTACTTTGAGGAAATTTGAGGTAAATTAGCTTTTCCAGAATACTTCTACTTTTATCTGGATATAAGTTATCCTAATTAAATTTAGAACTTAAATTTTTTTAAATTAAAGAGGATAAAGGATTCTCCTAATCTTTTATCAAAGGGATATAGATATATGTTCTATGAAGGCAACTTGAGTTAAAATGTTTTATGTAATTACATTTTAAGTCTTGGGAGGTATATATACACACACACACATACACACATAGATATGTAGCTGAATCTGAAAAACATTTGAAACCATTTTGCAGCTGCACAGGATATGATGAAGCTTCTTATTCTATGGCAACCATAATTCAGTTAGTCTGGATTATTCACCAATCATGGAACAGATATTATGCTTTTGTTTCTTGCCTGAAAGGTCCTTTCCTGACCTGTCCGTACTTTCACCACCCTACCTGATCTTTTACCATTCTCACTTTTCTCAAATGCTTTCATCTATCAACTGCCATCTAGAATCCTGCACACTTATGAACTGACCTCATTTGCGGCCTCATATTATCATTTACTTGAATTAGGTTGTAGGCACCCTGAGGGAAAGGACTATTACATAACCTATAACTCCCACAATGTGCAATATATTATAGTTGTTCAATAGATATGCACTGAATAAATCTGATGTGAAGAATAAAAATACTTACTGTTTTTTTCTTGATATTGCCCCAGACAATACCACCTTTACTCTGACCTCTTTTTTGCATATGAAAAATATATTTATCACAATCATCCCTGTTTGAATACAAAATAATTTCAAGTCAACATTAACTACCATACTTTTATCCACAGATTAAACAGCAATTGACAAAATTAATTTGTTTTTCAATCTCAGAAAGTGCATTTTCTTTTCCATTTTTAAAAAGACAATGGGGGGGGTCATCACTTTGTGAGGGCTGAAATGTCTAACTATTACATTGTTTTGTACACATGAAACTAACGGAAAGACAATGGTGTACCTAGGGAGGTGGACAAAAATCTTCACACATTCAAAGGAAACAGAAACACCAAATAAGAACATTCTAGGAAATTATTATTGTTCCCTGTCCCGTTTGTGCTCTTTCCAATCTCTATCTTGCCACCTCTTTCCCAAAACTGAGACTTCTTATCCCTGGACTCCTCGTTTTGTTTCACCTTTCACTCCTTTCTCCGGGTCACCTCCTTCCCCATCCAGGGACAAGTTTACCACTTTAAGGATAAACCTGGTGATGAAAACCTCAATTAATTTATAGCTTCCAACTGTGCTGTCTTCAGTTCAGCTCACAAGCCTTTTATTTCTACACAATTACCCCTTTCTTACATTCCCCTTAACTGTAAAGTATTTCATTTCTTTTCCCTTTCATTCTTAACAAATAGGCTTGATTCATAACTTACAGGTGAAAACTGAAGCCAAGCAGAATGCTAATTCTCTCTCGTGGCTCCAAGACCCTATATAGTTGATTGACTCTCCTTTTCCTTTCCAACTATTTGGGAGCAACCCTGAAAGTATGACATAGAGAAATCTGTAACTGTGTGATTGTATTAAGATTCATGTGAAGCAGAAACCCTGCTGCGGTAGCGAGTAAATAAGCCCGCGAGCGCCGTGGGGGTCTGTTGTCCTGCACAAAGACATCACTTCCGTAGTGATAAACACTGTTTCATTATTTAAAATTGATATAAAAAGGGAGTCAACTACAGCTGGTGAAGTCAAGTGATAGTGAAGAGGCCTAAGAAACTCAGTCTTTAAAATACAAAAAAAGTTTTAAGAAATCTATTCATGACATAAATGAGTCCATCAGGTGATCTATACGAAAAAAAGTCCTATTTCCTTAAGTGATACAAAAAAACCCCACTACAACCCACATCAATGTAATTAATTCTCCAACTTAGAGATATTGGCTGATGTTTCTGGTCAAGAAGTTTCCTTTCTCTTATGAATGTGTGATGTAAACTGGGATCACACTGTATGTAGTTTTATTTCTTAGCTTTTAAAAACTTGTATCCCCTGAACATTATTCTGTCACTAAAATTTTTTGAAGGCATGATTTTTCATTATTATTTATTTTACTCTATTATATGAACAAGTCCTATTTTTTTCACTTTCCTTACTGGACATTTATATCCAAATTTTCAGTATTATGTTTTGTTATGAACATCTTTGCCGAAATCACTTATTTCCTTAGAACTGACTGATAAAATTCAAGGGCCAAAGGAATGAATATTTTAAAGCTTTTCATGAATTGGCCAAAGTGCTCACCAAAAACTTGTCCAAAATTACACTCTCCATATACTTTGACCTGCGCTAAATGCTAAATAAAAAATAAAAAAATAATTTGTGCATTGATAAGGAAAAATTATGTTTTTGCCAAATAAATGCAAATTAAAATTTAACCAAATTTCATGAGTACTGATTACTTTCTTCTGAGTCATTATCATGTGGCTTCTGTCTCTCCCACACTGTGGAAATTGTTCTTACTAGATTAACATTATCCTGCTTAACTGACAAATGGCATAGCCTATTTTTAGGCCTTCTTATCATTTTCCAATTTTTCTTTACAACATTTTACTGTTGACCAGCCCTATTTTTCTTAGTTTTTTAATTTATATTTCAAATAGTTCCTATACTGCCTAGTCCAAAATTCAAAAAGTCTCTCAAGATATTGTAGTTTATCTTCCTAGGGATTATCAATGTTTTCAGTTTCTTATGTATCCTTTCAGAGATATTTAATCATAAATTATCAAAATATTATGTATATATGCATACACACACACACAAGTGGTAACACATAATTCACTATATCTAACTTTTTTCACTTACAGACATTTTATTTATTTATTTATTTATTTATTTATTTATTTATTTATTTATTGAGGGCAGCGTCACTGGCCCTCACATGTGGGACCTGAACCGGGGCCGCTGGCTTCCCAAGCCAGCGCTTAACCACCGCGCCACTCGGCCGGCCCTTCACCTACGGACATTTTACCTATCATAATAGTACATAAAGAATTCCTTCATTAATTTCTATAGCTACATAATGTACCAGAAATTATTTGATTAGTCCCTATTGATGGACATTAGGGTTGTTTCATCTTTTGCCATTATAAACAATACTGCAATGAATAAGCTGAACATTCACCATTCCACAAGTAGGATGGCTATGTCAAAGAGCATGTGCATATATAATTTTGATAGATATTGACAAAATGCTGCCGATGCAGATTGAGCTAATAATTTACCTTCCCGCTAGTAATGCATGAGAATGGCTTTCCTATTTGTAGAAGTACTGTGTATATCAGGGAAATTAGCCTTTTTCCTCTGGTGAGTTCCACATGTTCTTTTCTCTGATTGTCACTTATCTTTTCGTAAATTTATTGGGTGATATTAATAAGATTATATAAGTTTACAATTCTATAATACATCGTATATATGTTGCATTGTGTGCTCATTGCCCAAAATTTAGTCTCCTTCTGTCACCATATATTTGACCCCCTTTACCTTCTTCAACCACCCCCACACCATTCCCCTTTGGTAACCATACTGTTGTCTGTGACAATGCGTTTTTTGTTTGTTTTGTTCATTCACTTGTTATTTTGTTTTATATCCCACATGAGTGAAATCATTATTCTTCTCCTTTTCCATCTGACTTATTTTGCTCAGCATTTTAATCTCAAGATCCATATTTTTGCAAATGGCATTATTTCATCTTTTCTTATGACTGAGTAATATTACACTGTATGTATGTAACACATCTCTTTATCCAATCATCTATTGAAGGACACTGGTTGTTTCCATATCTTGGCCACCATGAACAATGAACAAGGGGTACATACATCTTTCTGAATAAATGTTTCCAAAATTTTGGGGATAGATACCCACAAGCGGAACTGCTGGGTCATATGGTAATTCTATACTTACTTTCTTGAGGAACCTCCATACTGTTTTCCATAGTGGCTGTATCAATTTACATTCCACCAGCAGTATATAACGGTTCCTTTTTCTCCATATCCTCTCCAATACTAACTTCTTTGTCATTATGCTTTTGATTATTTATGGTTGGTTTGTACCAGATGAAACATTTTTACACAGTTGACTATTATCCTTTTTCTTGGACCTGCATCATAGTTAGAAAGACCCTCACTAATCTAAGATTATAAAATAATTCTCCAAGGTTTCTTTTTGTAGTTTAATTTTTTACATGCAAAACTTTGGTCCATTTGGAATTTATTCTGATGCAAAGTGTGAGCTGTGTCCCCACACTATTGAATAACACCCCTACTTGATGAAATACCCCTACTTGCTGAAGTCAAGTCTGTCCTTGACTTCCAGGAATATTCTTTCTTGATTTCTTAATAATGATGACTCTTCCTATCACCGACATCTACTCTCTTCAACTCCTAAAATGTTAAATGCTGATAAAGATTTACAGTATCATATGCATAATATTTACCTATCTATCGAGGCTAGCATTCCCGGGCTGACATGCTGACACTGAGGGGTCTTTGCCAGTGGAAAGATAGACGACGATGGAGTTGTTGGATTTCTGTCCATCTGAGGCAGAATGTCATCTTCTTCTTGACTATACTGGAAACTCGGCAACTAGAAAGCAAATAGTTATTATGAGCAGGCACCCATAAGAATAAAATTTCTTGTTACACAAAATGTTGTTCGTGTGCTAAGTTTTTTCCACCTTATAATTTTCTGAGATAATGAAAAATATTAGTAGATATAGAATAGATCCTCATCTTCTAAAAATCTTAGTTTCTGTTGTATAAAATGGAGACAATGCATCTACTTCTAAAAGTTGTGTAGACCAGGGGTCAGCAAATGTTTTTTGTAGAGTCAGATAGTAAATATTTTAGGCTTTGTGATCCATATAGCCTTTGTCCCAATTACTCGACTCTGCTGTTGTTACATGGAAGCAGCCACAGCCAACATGTAAACAACAGGCACATCTATGTTCCAATAAAATTTTGCTTAAAAAAAAAGGTGCTGTTAGATTTAGCCCACGAGCCAGAGTTTGCTGATCTCCGTGCAGACAGAACAAAACTGTAATTCATTTACTATTGTAGTTAATATGAACTCAAGAAGTATTAAACTATTGTGTGCATGTATTTCCAATAAACAGTTCAATCCTGGACCGGCCAAGTGGCGTGGTGGTTAAGCGCTAGCTTGGGAAGCCAGCGGCCCCGGTTCGGGTCCCACATATGAGGGCCAGTGACACTGCCCTCAAAAAAAACCCACAATTCAATCCTTAAGATTTTACTTACTTTCATATTAAAACCTTAGAGAACGTGGACTTACGAACTACTTCACTGCTTTCTTTTTTTGTTTTTAAAATGTTGCTACTATTGCATTTAGACCAAAATATATAGAGAACATAAAATGATGGTGGAGTAACATAAAGGGTACAACCCCTAAAGGACCATGGTGGTTGTGCAAAGAACATACTTAGAGCCTCAAATGGCTCCCTTAAAATACCTCCCTTTATATTCTGTGTAGGCAAAAAAGGGGATCCGGGTAATGAGGTCACTAAATTATTAAAGAACTATATAGTCTTTTTAAATGGGAGATGATTCAATAATGAAAAAATTACCATTAAGTCTTAATATTCTTAAGAATCTTCATGTTCTTAACATTTATATTTAGATTCTACAAAGTCTCAAATTTGCACTTAATATTTGTACTGTACTTCACTGTTTATGAAGAATATCCTTAGAGGATATATGGAATCCAGTTTTTTTTGCTGTAAAGATAAACCTGCAATGAATACTGTTGAAAGATTCTTGGCTTCTTTCCATTTTCTTAGGATAAATTCCAATGAGTAAAATTAATCTTTATGGCTCTTACATATTGCCATAATGCTTTCCAAAAGGTACGATTCAATTATGTGCCCATTGATATATGACTGGATTAACATCTCGATTGTTTTTTGTTAGTTTTTAAAAGACATATTTACATATAATTTACTTTGTTTTCTTTTGATCACTAGTTGAAATGACCATTTTCCCAAGTGTTCGTTCAGCCTTTTGAATGTTTTCCTTGCCTACATTTTTCCTGTGATCTTGATACTTTTTATAATTCTAGTAACATGTGAATGAGTTCTCTATGTCATAAATATTACTGGCTTTGTTTTATTTGTTACAAATATTTTATCCCAATCACTGAAATTTTTAGTTACGTGATTGTTCATACTACAAAAATCTTTTTAGACATTCAAATCCGTCAATCTTGTGCTGTCACTTAACCCTACCCTGAATTTACTACAGAGTAGGAATCTTTTCTTACTGCCCCCCCCGCCCCCTTTAAAGTTTGACTCGTTGCATATGAAATTTTAAATGTACGTTTAGCCTATTTCTAGGTTTTCTATTTGGTTCTACAAACATTACCTTTGAACCCCACTGAAGGGTAGATTCTGGACAATGATGAGAATGGCATATATTAGCAGATTGCTTCCTATACTATACTTTGGTCATGTCTGTGGAGACTGTCAATCCTTGGCTAAATATTAGGGATGAACACTAACCATATATAAAAATCAAAGACATAAAAAGTCAATGTAAAGAATGCATTTAAGACTCTTACCAGTACTCTTTGATTCTGCAAAGGTGATGTACTGAAAAAATCATCATGGTCATCTTTTGGCAGCTGTTCCAGAAAATCCCTCATCTGCCGCTTCCTTTTAAGAGTTCCAACTTTGGCAGTTATCTTAATAGTTTGCTTATTAGCATCATCTTTCTTGCCTTAAGAGTCAGCAAAACAATTTGGTAAGGATATGGTCATTTATAGTAACTGTTCTATAAAATTAGCAACCTTCGCAAAATCTAAATGTATTCATATTAAGTAAACGCAACCTCTATTATTACTATTTATAAGTCTGTTATATAATAAGTGATTCTTTCTACACTGGGGTCTGTGTAACATGCTTAGCCCACATGATACTCATAAAGAGACTACATAAGATTAGGCAGGGTAAGGTTAAAAAGGCCTTTTACCTTGTGAGAAAAGTTTTCTCCCACAGTCCTTCTATTGAATGTCTAGCTAGCTTATTGATTTTGCTGAAATATAAACCTCACTGAATCAGGATACTGAACACTCCCTAAAGCATAGTATAGGACTTCTCTGGCATAAACCTTGGGCACTATGAAAACCAAATTCATTCTGAATTTTCTTATGAATTACTAGGAGACCCTACCCAAGTGGCCTCAAATTAAATTAGACCCTTAGAACAATAACCCAGATATTGAAATCTCTGCATCCAACTGCAGATTTCCTAGAACTCAAAACACAAAGCTGCTAAGACTACTATTGATAGAAGTAACTATCTAGGAAAACTTAAAAAAGTAAACATGATCTTTGGAGTTCTTTCTAGCTTTAAAATTATAAGAACGTATCTATAATAGACACATGGATAAATATAATATATATATATATATAGTAGTAAATGATTAGAAACTGATATTGAGAACTAAGAAAAAACTATTTACTACATAGGTTACCATCTTGGCCTTTGGCGCTGACTGGCTTTTTCTTAGTGACATGTTTCTGGGATCCTTTTCCTCGGGGATCTTCCATGTATTTCCTCTGGCATTCTTCGGCAGATCGAGAACCTACGGCTATCGCTACATCTGACCAGAAACCAGGTTTGTGCTTAGGAAGAGATGCAAAAGCACTACGGAAGACCAAAACCAGTTTAAGAAATTCAAATCAATAAAAATAATCTCCTGAATGCACACCACTAAACCAACAAGATTTACTGAGCTGATGGAATTTTACCAAAATCATTCCTATCTATAATAGTAGATGCATTCTATTTTGTTGTAATCTATTAAACCTGAAAAACCACTCCTAGTCTTAAAACATTTTTTTCCTAAGTCCAACTAATCAATGATTTGACCTTCTGGGGACTTCAGCACAACTAACTTTTCTACACTGTTCCTCAAATGATACTGGTGCTAAGTATATTGGAAGATGAACTCTTAGTTCCTATGTACTCCAGGTTATAAACTCTTACTAAAAACTGTTATGCTTTCTTTCATTATACTTTATAGAACACAGTAGTTCAGGTATAATACTTGAGGGATATGAAAATTGAAACAGAAAAAAACTAAGTCAATATAAGGTAGTCTCCAATTTAACAAGTGAGTCACATTCTGAAAGTTCGTTTGTAAATGATTATTTAGAACCTGGTACACATATTACTGCACCCCCAACCCAACCCCCAACAGATTTTATATAATGTGGTTAGGTTGACAGTTCAGCCTAGTTAGGTTGAATGCAGTGCTAAGCTGGTAAATTTTGAACAACCAGCTCTCTGGAGTTAAAAGTCCTTTTCTGTAGTGTCTGTCAATTTTCATATTGCTAATACCCCTAATATGGCTGATTTCAAGCTACCAACATGTCGTCACTGAATGAGGAATAAGAACCGTGCCATGGCACGTGATTATATAGAATTCCCACCATACAGATATAATAGATGCAAAGAACCTTAAGGTTTACACAATAAAATGTACTAAAATAATTAGTGATGAGTTTAGAGTGTTATTTTGTTTTTAATAAATGTTATTTAACTGTAAGTTTATTTAATTTTTAATAATGACTTAACTTGTAAGATTCCTGAAAAATTAAGTAACTGGTTCTTGTGTACAAGTACAAGCTGACTACAGAATAGCACTCGCTCCAGGCATAACAGAACAAGTGCTGGTGGGCGCTACACACTGTTGATGACTGTTCTGGGCTTTTAACTTTTTTTTTTTTTTTTTTTTTTTTTTTTTTGAGGGCAGTGTCACTGGCCCTCATATGTGGGACCTGAACCGGGGCCGCTGGCTTCCCAGGCCAGCGCTTAACCACCACGCCACTCGGCCGGCCCTTGTTCTGGGCTTTTAAAAATGAGTCTCCACAGGTTCTGAAAGCAGCACTGCAGGGATCGGAGGCTCCAGCTTCTGTATCTGTGCACATCGCTAACCTGGACGTCTAGAGCTGCCTGAAAGGACTTTCGACATAGAAAAAATACTTAATGCATCTCATAAGAAATCAGGCTGTAATTAACATGTGTTCTCCCAAATCATTTTAAAAGGCATATTTAATCAGATCACTCCAGTCCAACTTATACTCACTTCATTATTCTTTGCATAAAAATTAAAATACTTACTATGACCTACACTTCCTTGTTTGACTGTCCAGTCTCATCCTGTACGGTTCCTCCCTCGCTTTCTGTGCTCCAGTCATTTTGGCCTTCTTTCGGTATTTCTAAATATCCTCCTCCTTTCTACTTTTATCTCCTATTCTATTTCAAATGCAGTTATCACAAATCTTGGGCTTAAATAATTCTTATTTATCCTTCCAATCTTATTTCAAGTATCTGCCTGAGCTATGTCAGATTTCCCTGACTTGTATTTTCATAAATTTCTTACAGTGATTACACTGATCATTTGCTAACCATCTACCTGCCCTACTAGGTTTTAAGCACAATGAGGTGTCTGAAGCAGTGGACTGCAACTAAGCACTGAGGAGCTGATAGCAAAAATGTAGGCAAGCAAGTAAGCAAACAAGTAAAATACATAAATTCATAGGCTCTGCCCATGAAGTTTCAATTCAGTAGGTCTGGGTGGCAATACTTAGCATTTTTGAGAAAGAGGCACTATGTCTGAGTGGGTGATGACAAGGAAAGATTACAGGGAGGACGTGACATGAGATAAATATTGAAGGATGGATAAAAATTACAAAAGGTGAAAATGAGGCAATAAAATAGGTAAAGAAATGAAGATGAAGATCAAAGAAGACAACCGATTAAGTAATGAAAAATATTTCACATTTATAGTATGGTAAATTTCAAAGGAATGGCTGCAGGTCAGAGCTTTGAAAATACCAGAGAAGCATAAGCCAAACCCAAGAATATTTTCATAGTATGCAGTCTAGGCACTTTTTAAATTTTAAGTAATCTTTAACTTTTTTTTAAAAGTTACCATACAGTAAAATTGTCTTTGGGCTATGGTTCTGAGAATCTCAACAGGTATACAGCTTTGTATAACCATTACACCAAAAAAAAAAATCCCCAGTGCTACCTACTCCTTTGTTGTCATCCAATAACACCGCCAATCCCTGATTTGTTTTCTTTTTCTGTTTGTCTTTTCCAGAATTTTATATAGATGGAACCATATAGTATGTAACCTCTTGAGCTGGCTTTTTTCACCCAAGTTTTTTTAAATATCAATAGTCCTTCTCTTTTATTACTTTGTAGTCCATTCATCATGAGAATGTACCACAATTAATTTACGAAGAAAGTACTACAGAAATCAGGAAGAGAGACGAGCTCAGTAAAACCACCCCATAAGGTTATGAACTTCTGGGTTTACCTTGCAAATTTTGATAAATTTGACCCACTGATTCTTTACAAGTGTTATTTAATTTTCAACCACTTAAATTTTCGTTATATTTTATTGATTTGTAGTTTCAGTTATGGTCAGAACACCCTTTGTATAACTTCAGTTATTTTAAATTTAAGAGTTGTCTCATGACCTAGCAAACACAGCTGTCTTTGTGAATGAGCCACTTACCCTTGGAAATAACATCTTTCCCCCCTTATTATTGGGTGGACTCCTCTATAAATGTAAATTAGACAGTTGGTATTGTTCAGTTCTCCTATATCTTTGGTAATTTTCTGTACTGGTTAGAAGAGCAGTGAAGTCTCCCATTATAACTGTGGATTTGCTTATCTTTTCAGTTTTATCCTTTCCTTTTAGTTCTGTCAAATTTTGATGCATGTACTTTAAGGTTTTGTTGTTAGGTGCATACACCCTTAGGATCATTATGCCTGGTGAACTGACACTTCTATAATTTTGTAATGTACTTCTTTACCCCTGATAATTTTCTTCTTATGAAATCTTTCACAGGTATAGCCCACTTTAACTTTGAGTTTGCATATTTTTCTACCGTTTGAAGTTTCTTTTATACAGTGTATAGTGCGATCTTTTAAAATTTGCTCTGATAATCTGTCTTTTAAGTAGCGTGTTTAGACTGAAGAGTGAAGATACGGAATAAATAAAATGCAGTCACTAACCAAGTTGGCAAAATTAATATTATGAAGGTTGAGGCATGAGCAAAGAGCCCATGTTTGTTCTAACTAGCCTGGGAACTTCGTTTTTTTAACTTTCCAGTCCTGAATCAATGCCTGGGTATGCATCTGGACCTCCAGGTAACCCTCTAATTACCCCGAAGGACTCAGGTATCCATGTTACCTCATTCACCCCTGAAGTACTCCGGTATTCATCTGCTGACATCCATTATCAGACCACTGGATGGGACCAGGCCTCCTGACACTCATCTTCCAGACCACTATCCATCAGCCAGACAGCCTGTCATATGACAACTGTCCTGAGAATGGAGGACTGATAATTCTCAAGAAGATACTTTTTGCTCTTAGAACTTTTAACTTTTCTCTTTGGAACACTTCTGGATTTTTTCCTATCTGTGTTTACAGTTTGCAAACTCTAAGATCCTTGAATAAATGTCTATCATTTATTTCTAGCAAGGTCTCCAGACTCTTTTTTTAATTCATTCGACAAGACCATTGACATTTAATGTAACTGCTTGGATTTAGGTCAGCCATTTCACTATTTGTTTTCTGCTTTTTCCCATTTTCTATTTCTCCTTTTCTGTCTTCTTTTGAGTTTTTTTTTTTTTTTTTTTAGTATTTTAATTTACTTATTATATATTTGAAGATATCTGTACTGGCTACTCTAAGGATTACTGTATACACACTTAACAGTCACTCAGAATCAGTTATTTTACTGTTTCAAATAGAATGTAAAAATTTACCATTGTATAAATCTCTTTACCCTTCCTCTTTTAGAGCTGTTTTATGCATTACATTTACATATATCGAAAGCTCCACCATACAGTGTAATATTTGCTTTCAACCACTGTATATTTTAAAGAGAATAACCTATTATATTTAACCCAGGTAGTTACCATTTCTCTTGCCATCCCTTCATCCTGGATACTGCCCCTTTCCTGTCATCATCATTCTGCTATAAGCCTATCCATGAGTTATTCCTATTATCTTATTTTTTTTTTTAAAGATTTTTTGTTTGTTTGTTTGTTTTTGAGGACAGTGTCACTGGCCCGCATATGTGGGACCTGAACCAGGGCCGCTGGCTTCTGAAGCCAGCGCTTAACCACTGCGCCACTCGGCCGGCCCTTTAAAGATTTTTTTTTTTTTAATTGGGATATCAGGGAAGGGGAACAGATAAATTGCTGTCCTTTCGTTCTTCAGTCTAGTTGTGGAGGATGTCGCTTCACTGGCCCATGTTGGTATCATCATTGAGCTCTTCCCGGCTGAGGCAGTCACTCGCCGGCCACTGGACAGTCGTTCAAGGCAGCTGACGGCAGCTCAAGCCAGCTGCCGGCCAGCCCCACTGCAGCCTATGCCGTCACCGGCGACTCACGGCAGCCCAGCTCCTGATCGAGCTGTTGTTCACCATCTTAGCTGTAGAGGGTGCAGCATCACTGGCCCTCATGTGGTATCTGAAGCGGGGCTTTGCTGCTCACAGCTGGCATCCCAAGCCAACTCTTAACCAACATGCCACTCAGCCAGCCCATGATTATTTTATTTTTGACTTCTAAAATTTCCACTTGAATCTTCTTTATATCTTCTATTTCATGCTAAGACTTTCTAAATTTTCATTTATTCCAAGAATTTTTGCTCTTAGTTCCTGGATCATTTTTATATACCTACTTGAAAATCTTGTTTGTTACAAATTCCAACATCTATGCCATCTCAGCACTGGCATCTGCTTTTTTTCCCCCCCCATTGGAGTTGAAATTTCCCTGATTCTTTGTATGCAAAGTAATTTCGGATTATTTCCTAGACATTCTGAAATTTATTTATAAAACTCTGGCTCCTGTTTATATCCTACGGTGAACGTTAATATTTTTTTTATATTTTAGCTGAGCCATCCTGCCACCTGTTGGCAGCTCAACGGCAACTCAGCTCGGGCTGGCATTGAACCGCCATTGCTCAGAGCTCAGCTCACACTCTTGAGCGAGCTCTTAACCAACTGAGCCACTCGGCCGGCCCTCCAAGCCAGCTCTTAACCACTACGCCACTTGGCCAGCCCCATCAGTTCCACCTTTAAAGCTTTGTAGTGCTATTAAGATATCCTGCATGTGGGGCCCTGAGTGGCTGGCCTGGAAACTCAGTGATGGTCTTCCTCTTACTTTAGTTTTCAAAGTCTTAGGTATGCTGTTTCAGGTCCTCATATGCACAACTCAGGAGTGAGCCCAAAAGTTCATAAACTGTAGAGTTTTTAGCTAGCTCCTCTGATTTTTGGTTCCCTAGGTTCCTGTTTTGGGTTCTCTGACAGAAAGCTGGGGACTTTCGTTTCCTAGCTCTGCTGCACACTTCTTACAACTGCATCTTTTCCAGTATCCAGCAGAGAGGACAAAAAGAGAAATACACAACACAATTTTCCCCACCCTTTTGAGATCTTTACTTGATTAGAGAGGAAGGTTCCCCACTTTTACAGTTTAGGTATGTGCAGGCCCCAATTGCTGCTGTGATTTTCCTCCCTGCAGGATTACATGGGACTGGGTTATGAGAGAAAGGAGAAAAGAAAAAGAAAGAGAACTGGGGCATCTTCTCTCCTGCTTCTGGGATTTAGTAGTCCCCATTCCTCTTCCTCAAGCCAGAACTGGAAGACTTCTCTTAACTCTGTCATGCCCCAATGACACCTCAGGTGTTAGGCAGCCTTGAAGTTAGCTTGGGGGATACCAGAAGATACCTGGTAAATTCACTGCCAGTTTGGTGGTACTTAAAATTCTAGTCTTCTCTTATCAACCTACCTTCCTGAGTCAACAAAAAGCTGATCTATGCATTCTGTCCAGGTTCATGGCTGCCCAGAAGCAAAAGAGTGGAGTGTACCTGCTCCATCTTAATGGGAACTGGCAGTTCAAACATTAAAAACCTCTCCTTAGATGACCTGAGTATACAACAAAGGTTGGGAACATTCATTGTAAGGAAATGATGGGGGATACAGCTGGAGAGGATAATTGAGGTCAAAATATTGCATGCTCTCAATGCAAGGCAGAAGAATCTTGATATAATTTGAAGATTAGCAAGAATGCAATGAAAGTTTTGATCTGTCAGAACCAAGTTGGTCAGAAGGCTGTGGGTTATTGTTAGGCTGATCTGTCAGAACCACAACTATACATTAAGACTAATCAGGAGATATACAAAACAGACTACACAGACAAATGAACAAAGTAAAAATATAAGGCAACTTCTGTAGTTCAGGCAAAAGGCATTAAAGGTCTGAAAAAGAGTAGGCATTAAAAAGGCATTAAAGGTCTGAAAAAACTTTGGGAGGAAAACATCACCAAGGAACACACTATACCAAGAAAGCAGCCAAACCAAGAACTTCGGAGAATAAGGAAGATGACCTTCTCTGCCTGAAAAAAGAGAAGGAACATTTAGGCAACTGAAAAGGAAGAGTATGGAGGCACAGAGATGCCTTAAGAAGAGTGTTTCAAGAAGGTAGATTTAAAAACGAATTCCAAATGTTACAAGATTGGGGAGAACTCAAGAGAGTGGAACACTAAATGTGGCATGTTTCTACGTTGTCCTCTTTTATCAACTGTATCTTCCCATCTGTCTACTAGATCATTTCTGACAGCAATCACCAATGGTGGCATGAGTCACCTTACGAACAAATAAGCAAGCAACCAAACATGTCTTCCTCTAGCCTCACCCTTTCTTCTATTACCTATGCAGTTTTCTGTGCCCCATCATGGCCAAATTTCTTGTGTTGTCCACTTAGGTTGTCTTTTCTCTCTTCATTGTTCAACTATGACCTGGTTTCAAATACTGCCAGACTACTGAGGCTGCTTGTCAAGTTTATATAGGCAAATCCAGGACTTATCAGACCTGACTTAGCAGCAGCACTAACTAGGACAAATCACCTGAATTTCAAGACTATTTTCTTCTCTATAAATGAGGGTGGGGAAAAAAACTATTTATAATCTACATGTAAAGGTTTTATAATAGTAAATTTAATTATATTTCTTAAAATGTGAAACTGTGAGAACAGTATTTCTGTGTTGAAATATTTTCCCCAGATTTACCAACAAAGAAAATTAAATAATTAAAGTCTACACATGATCATTGATATACATATATATTATAAAATGATCATTGCAATCAAGTTAATTAGCACATTTATCTCCTCATATAGATACCTTTATTTGAGGGAGCGGGGTTGAAATATTAAATTCAAATGAAAAGTCACTTTTTTTTTTTTTTTGAGGGTAGTGTCACTGGCCCTCATATGTGGGACCTGAACCGGGGTCGCTGGCTTCCGAGGCCAGCGCTTAACCACCGCACCACTCGGCCTGCCGGAAAAGCTTTTACTTTCCTCACATTTACACTGTATAGATGAATACAAAATACCTAGTTGGAAGCTATCTGTATTTTGCCTTCATTTTTTGTATAAACTATAATTTCTCTCCGTGTGTTTTTGGATGACATCCTCCATATTAATGATTAAAAGTCATAAAATCAGCCCCTATTGGACTCTTACAACTTCTACTATTTTTTGGCCACTCTAGATATTTCAGAGTCAAATCCTATTACTTACCAGTGAAGTTTCTGTAATTCCTTTTCATTCCATTCCTCATCCTGAATTAAACCAGGTAAACGTTCTAAGGAATGGCTCTTCGTCTTACTGGATCCTATGGTGTTAACTGGAGACTCATTTCTAACACCAGACTTCGTAAGATTTTTTTTAGCAGAACATCTAGCTTTCTTTTGTTTCATATGAAATTTATCCTTGCATTCTTCAGTTTCAGATTCAGAAACTGGGATTTTCCTTGAGCTGTTCCTTATGCTTTTTCTCCAATGAACCACTGTTTCTTTATTTCTTGCTATGGTTTTCTTAGCAGCCCCAGCTTGCATTCTAATTTCCTCTTCCATTTCACTCTCGTTAGTAGATAAATCTGATGAGAACTGATGCTTGTAAAATGACATAGTTACTTGATTTTCAGTTTTCTTCAATTCTGATAACCTTATGTTTTTCTTCAAGTCAGAGGTGACTGTTTGTTTCTTTCTAGGAATAGATATTTTCATTTTAGGGTTGAAAGTGAATAAATCATGCTCACTGCAAACTTCCTTGTTTTCACTGTTATGACTCACACCATAATCAAATGTATTTTTGGAAGTCTTCGTCGGCTTACTGATAGGACACGTAGTTTTATTCAAGTCTGATTCACTTCCTTTTTGATGCTTTGGCAGTACAAAATTTGCTACTGCGTTAATGGTGTCAGAGGACAGATTATACTTCATGCACTTTTGCTCTATCACGTTTTTAGATTTAAGTGGTGTTACAACAACATAAGCTTCCTTTTGATTAGCAGCCATATATTTTCTTTTTTTGTCTGAGAAAAACGGTTTCCTGGTGATAATATCGATGGGTACATTCGATTCCTTGGTTCCCTCTTTAATTCACAAGACAAAACCAAAGATCAAAATCTCAAATTGGCTACAAACAAAATAAAGTATACAGAAACTATTTTCTCAAATAAAATATACTAGATTTTACCTACATATGCCACTGTACACACTAGTGTCATATTAATCTTCCTAAAGCACCAGTATGTACAGTTTTGGATCACTACACCTTCCGCTGTAATCATATGCTGTTTTTTTTTATACCAACCTGTCCACTTCTCAGTCTACCATCCAGCCACCCATCGATAGCTCATAGCCACTCAACTCAAGGTGCTGTGTTCAATTTTAGCTGCAGGGGGCACAGCCCACTATCCCAGGTGGGAATCAAACCAGCAACCTTATTAAGAGTCCACACTCTAACCACGGAGCAATCTGGCTGCCTGTGGACAGCCTGACTCCTTAAGGTGCTGTGTTCAATCTTAGTTGTGGGTGGGCATAGCCCACCATCCCATGTGGGAGTTGGAATGGGAGTTGTTAGGATCATGTGCTCTCACCAGCTAAGCCATCCTGCCACCTGTTGGCAGCTCAGCTCAGGCGCAGCTCACAGGCCCATGTGGGAATCGAACCTGCGACCCTGTTGCTCAGACCGCACGTTCTTAACCAACTGAGCCACTTGGCCGGCCCTCATATTTTCTTGATTCTCAACTTTCAGAAACGCCATTTACTCTACTTGGAAAGTTTCCTTCACTCATTTACAAACCAAATCACTATCTGCTTCAATTCTATTCTCTAACCTATGTAGTCCACACACTTTGTCCTGATTCCCTCAACTGATTGAAAGTGCTCTTCAAGGGCCGGCCGAGTGGTGCAGTGGTTAAGCGCTGGCTTGGCCCCAGTTCCGGTCCCACATATGAGGGCCAGTGACACTGCCCTCAAAAAAAAAACAAAAAACAAAAAAACAAACAAACAAACAAACAAACAAAAAAACTCTTTAAAAATTGTCCAGAATACATTTTTTTTTTTTTTAGGAATTGGGGGAGGGGACCAGCCAAGTTGTTATTCTTCAATCTTTGTTGTTCAGGGCACCAGTTGCCATCTGGCTGCCCATCGGCAGCTTGTGGCCTCTAAGCTCAGGGTGCTGTGTTCAATCTTAGTTGTGGGTGGGCATAGCCACCATCCCATGCGGGAGTCAAACCCAGCAGCCTTGCTGTTAAGAGCGCATGCTCTATCCACTGAGCCATTCATTTGGCAGCTCATCTCAAAGCACCGAGTTCAATTTTAGTTGCGGGTGGGCATAGCCCACCATCGAATAGGCAGTCTTGTTAGGAGTATGTGCTCTCACCAGCTGAGCCATCCTGACACTCGTTGGCAGTTCAGTGGCAGCTCAGCTTAGGTGCAGCATCACTAGCCCATGTGGGAATTGAACCAGTGGCCCTGTTGCTCACAGCTCTTGCGTGTAAGCTAACTCTTAACCAACTGAGTCACTTGGCCAGTCCTCCAAAATACTTTTAACTGTTTTGTTTGTTTTAGCTGAGCCATCCTGCCACCTGTTGGCAGAGTAGCAGCAGCTCAGCTCGGGCTGGGCATCGAACTGCTGTTGCTCAGAGCTCAGCTAGTACTCTTGAACAAGCTCTTAACCAACTGAGCCACTCGGCCGGCCCCAGAATACTTTTAAATAATGCCACCTTTGACAATGTGCTCTGTGTTATAATTATACACTTCTCTTTCAACTAAAATACTTACTGGAAAGAACTGTCTTTATATTTGGATTTTTTGGGTTGGAGTTAATTCAGTCTTTCATATATACAGTAGGTACTAAATAAATATTTGTTAAATCAGACCCTTTAAAACTAAAATATTTAGGAGACATAAGAAATCCACCAGGCTAAAACCTTACTAGGTATGTACTATATGGAATAGAACCTGTCCAAGGTTAAGGAGGGAATTAGGAGAACATGGAACTCCATCTACATGGCCCCATTCTCATCCCTGGTAGTGGCCACAGAGACACGTTTTTGCTGAATCCCAAAAAATCTATGAAGCACATGGGATAACAACTAAAATAGAACTTGGGAATCTTTATACTGTGTCATTAGTTAAAGAAAGCAAATTAAATTGAGAGAAATTCTCAAATTTGAAACTCAATAAACCAGAAGCCTAACAAATTTCATTTCTAGCTAAATTATCCAGTTGTGGTTATAAACACAAATTGAAATTATCACACTAATCATCACAGTGAAATACCGCAAAAACCTACACATATTATGTGGCATTTTAAATAAGAATGACAAAATAAAAGAATGATGGGTAACATTGACTGCTGAGGAGAAAAAAGCTTCTAAATTATAATTTATGAAGAAGTGATAGCAATCAAAAGTAATTAAGAAACTTTCTGTAAGACTTCTCAATGGAATCTCATATCTTCATGCAAGAGAAGTGTTTTCTTCTAATTCCTTATATAAATATGATTCAAATGTTCAATTGTTTTTTTTTAAAGTTTTGAACTTCTAATTTTGAGCAAAGCATTTTTATTCTGAGTATTTTTATTCAATTCATTAAATAATTAGAATAAAGATTCAGCGTTTACTTTGCCGTAAGACATATCAATTTGGTAGTTTAAGTAAGTAGTACTAGTTTCCTCTCTATTTCTTTACCCAATTATAAATTTTCTCCACTTTCATTTCTTTCACTTATAAGAAATCAAACGGAAAACAAAATGCTATTAAGCTGATGCATTTAACTCAACATGAAATTATAAATTTGCTAACGCATAGAGAAACAGCTCTATAATTCTGGTATCCAGAATTGCAATGAAATTGCTCTGAAAATCCACACTTTCATGAAACTAAATTATGGTATTAATTTCATAAAAGGGTTCATACAGTCTTTAGATATACCTATAAGTATTTTTAAAATGATATATAATTTTTTGATTTAAACAAATTTATTTATTTAGTACCTAGATTAAAGGAGGCAAATCCGTAAGTGAATCTGGTATTTTTAAAGTAATGAATTATTTTATTACATAAATCCTTTGTAAAAAAAATAAAACCAAACATTTATAACCATTGAAATAGTAAGTCTACCATTTTAGATTTAGAAATTTACAAGATCACTCTTATAATATTAAAAGCTTTCAAACAGTAGCTTTCTACTTAAGCCAATAAAGATGTATTACCTTGTTTCTGACTTTTAATTATCATTTTATTTGTTCTTTCACAATTTTTGAGTTTCTTTGAAGACTTTTTACATCCCTTTTTTCTCATCAATTCCTTCAAAACAAAAAGATAACTTTTAATTATAACAACTACTACCTAGAAACATGACTTCAAGCATTTTCACAGTATGTATCAAGCATACACATTTCTAGGTAGCTCTACAAATTTCATTAGTGGAGGCATTCAGAAACTCATTTTTGGAATCATTTGGGTATCCACTATCTTACATATTTCCTTTACTGATTTAATACTGTCATTTTTTTAAGTGGGTGTATATATACACATATATACACTTCATTTTAGCCATATTCTAAGAGCTAAACCTTTTGTTATTGTTGCCTGCACTTTTCTAATTAAAAACTGGGAAAATAAAGACATTTACCTACAGTGCCAACACTGATGAAAAGCTGACCCTTAACAAACAGAACTCATGATTTCTGACTTGATCCCAAACCTTTTTAGTAGTTTGGGACCAAGTGGGATCACCCCACCACTCTATAGTGTACAGTAAAAACTTACCTGATTAGATAAAACACATCCTCCTCCATTTTGAATAGTATTATCTGTTTGGTCATCTGGGAGCCTTCCTGGTGGTTTATTTTGGTGATTACTCTGGGAAATGTTTAATTCTGTAGCTCCTGGTAAGCTACTGTTTTTACTTTTCTTCGGTTCTGTGAATACAAAGATGGAGATTTCAATAAATGATTATATAAAAGATAAGCTACCTTTCCACATTAATTCATTAAAAAAAAAATCTGCCTATTCCAATGTCACAAATTGGGATTTTTATGAAATAAAGCATTTTATGAAATAAAATCATAATTTTATTATGAAATAAAGCAATTTTATTTGGCTAGAATCACTCTGCATAGGGCCATGTTTTGTTCAAATCACTTTTATTATCTTCAAAAAAAAAAAAAGAAAAACTTGACAGCCATATTATTCATTACTCTCTGTTTTGGATCTCCTTTATACAACTAAAGGCAAAACAGAAACATTTAACCATTTTGTAAATACAGATTCCTGTTTATCCAACTCCACATCATCTAAACAGAAAGTTAATAACTCTATTTCCCTTATATTTCTTCATGTATATTGAATTCTTATATTTCAAATAGTTCATGTTGTCCAATATATAACTAAATCCACATTAATTAAAATTTAAGCAAAACCAAATTACATAATATACAATATAGGCTCAACAGGTGGTTACTGAGCTGAAGTTCCAGGTAAGTTAAAAAGGACTCTTAAAACTATAAAAACATTTTTATTATTCTTCCAGAAGCTGTACTTGGAAGATATATAATGGATGGTCCTTGCTTTTGAGATTATTACGGTACAGTGAAGAGGCTAATATAATAGATCATTTAAAATACACTCTGTTAGGCCGGCCAAGTGGCTCAGTTGGTTAAGAGCTCGCTCAAGAGTGCAAGCTGCGCTCTGAGCAACAGCAGTTCGAAGCCCAGCCAAAGCTAAGCAGCCGCTGAGCTGCCAACAGGTAGCCGGATGGCTCAGCTTAAAAAAAACAAAAAAAAACAAACTGTTAAATGTAATAACAGAAAAAGTACTTTAATAGCAATATTGTGTATATTGATTATAGCACTAAATATGCAAACCTACATTTTAAGTAAATTAGTAAAACATACACAATTACATCATCTTAAATTATTAGTTGGCGCTTTTGCATAACGTTAGTTAATGATAGACGTAGTTTTATTTTAGTGTTTTTTTCATGAAAAGTGTAATGATGGTAAGAGTGAAAACAGTAACAGCACCAACCACCACCACTCAAAATAACTTACGTAATATAAAGACACACAATGTCTTAACAGCTTAATAAAACAAAGATTTAATGAATTACACTAGAAAAACGATACATCCAAAACAGAATGCAGTAATATCTGTCCCTAAACTGTGCTTCCTAAGAGGAGACATCTCATCTTATTCATCTCTAAGTTCCTAACAGATCAAGCTTCATGGAAGGTGCTTTAAAAATATTTGAATGATTTTCCTATGGACACAACTGGCACGTAAAATAGTTCACCAAACTTTAGTCTTTTACAATTTCTGCCCTCAAATACTTTACTCGTAACACTTAGAAATTCCTGAAAAACACTGCTATAAGTGACAGGAAGGGGAGGGGCAGGGAGATGTTAAGATTTAAGACAAGATTAAAAAATGATTGAAAGTGAGATATATGTTTAGGGACTTTTAAATTTATTTTTTATTTTATTTTTTTGAGGGCAGTGTCCCTGGCCCTCATATGTGGGACTGAACCGGGGCCGCTGGCTTCCCAGGCCAGTGCTTAACCACCGCGCCACTCAGCCGGCCCCAGGGATTTTTAAATTTAGAAGTAAAAAAGTATACAGCAGGTGCAACAACCAGCCCCAGGACTCCAAAATACTTACGGTGGTCTAGCGATGACGATAAGCAATGTGCTTAATTTGGAGGAAATAGGATGACTTTTGATAAAATGAGGAAGGGGTGAGAAGGAATTGCAGCAACAATAAGTGATTTTTAGCTAGCTCTGGGTAAGCAGTCATCAGCATATTTAATTCATTCCTTTGTCTGCACTAGAAAGGATAAGCAAAGTTTCAAAGATGATGGGGGGACTACGGATGTAGAGAAATGGGGTGGGGTGGAGGAGCAATTTATATTCATTGTGGCGCCAGGTTTTGGCTGAAGCAATCTTGAAATCTAAGTTCTGTAAAGCTCTTTGTTACAGGGTCAAAGTAGAATTGGCAGAAATTTATACAACAGAATCTGTTATTATCTAGAAAAGGCTGTAAGTTAATGTCCATACTTTTTTTTCTCGCAGGGGGTAGGATGTGAAGCAGATTATAGTATTGGCAAAGAGTTGACAGTTTTGCCAGTTACCTTTGTAGCAATGGTCACTCAAAAAAACATGCCATTTCCTCCATGAAAGCAAACTGGTTTTGACTGTAAATAGGAATGATTTAGTACAATATAGAGGCATTTATAGTACAGGTTTGAGGTAGACTGGCAGCCTAAATACCTTAGGTCCAGGAAACTTAAAGAAGCATCACCTTTTACAGATATGTTTATCAGTGTTCTTGGTATTCTGATTCATTGAAAGGTAATATTTATAGTTATGTGGATGTAGAATATAGCATAAGGAATATAGTCAATGATACTGTAATAACTAGGTATGGTGCCAGATAGGTAATAGATCTATCAGGGTGATCCTATCAGGAGGGAATGGGGTTGGAGGTACGGTGAAAGTAGTGAAGGTATTAAGAAACACAAATTGGTAGTTGATACAGTATGGAGAATATAATCAACAATGCTGTAAAGATCATGTAAGGTGCCAGATGGGCACTAGGCTTATCAGGGGGATCACATCATAGATTGTGTCCAATATGCTATACACCTGAAGCTGAAGCAGAATATTGAATGTCAACGATAACTAAATATATAGGTACAGGGCCGGCCGAGTGGCGCATTGGTTAAGCGCTGGTTTTGGGATGCCAGTGGCCCCGGTTCGGATCCCACATGAGGGCCAGTGACACTGCCCTCTACAGCTAACAACAGCTCCACCTGGAGCTGGGCTGTGCGAGCCCCGGTGATGGTGTGGGCTGCAGCCCCTGCTGCAGTGGGCTGCCATAGGCTACAGTGAGTGGCCCGCAGCCAGCGTGAGCGGCTGGCAGCCAAGCGTGAGCTGCCAATAGCCGCGATGAGCGACATCCAGAGGCCAGCGACTGATCTGCCTCATCCAGGAAGAGCGCAATGACGATACAACAGTGAAGCAACATCCTCCACAACTAAACTGAAGAACAAAAAGACAGCAACTTGTCTGTTCCCCTTCCCCGATTCCCCAATGCTGTTCCCCTCCGCTAATTCCCCAATAAAATCTTTAAAAAAAAAAAAAAATATATATATATATATATAGGTACATATAATCACGGGATGTGGATACAACATAGGGAAGATAGTTGATGGTACTGTAACAGCTATCTATATAAAATGTCAGAGGGGGCTGGGTTATCAATCTAAGAGGTGTTTAAATGTCTAACAATTACATTGCTTTGTACACCTGAAACTAATGTTTAAAAAAAGAGAAAATCATTTAAAAAAGGTAATATTTAATGAAGTGAGCTGAATGTTGGCTATAAGCTATCTGCTTTGCAGTTTTTCTTCCTTAACACTTTGTAAGCGGGCATAAAAAGCTATACGACGAGTTTACTCGTTTCCCGCAAAAAATGTGTTAAATAGTGAAAAAACAGGAATTTTAGGACAGTATAAATGAGTGAAGAACTCAATATGCATTGTAAATAATTAAACAATGTGGAACTAGTGTAAGAATTTACCACTACACCAACAGAGAAGGAAATAGCAAACATACCCAAACAATCACAATCAAGGTCATGAATGATGCTGGCTCTTTGGAGGACATCTGTTTGGTTTTCTCCTGTATCGTTTTTCATTGATTTTTGTCTGTCAGGGACAAATCTTCCAGTTTTCTGTTTTTGTCTGGCCTTTTCCTTTTCAGAAGCCCTAAAAACATATATAGTACTTTTCCTCTAATGTTAGTTCTCGAGAAACAGAAACAAAAAACGAAAACTAAACCCACAAATAAATGAATCTCTCCTATACCTAACCTCAACCCTAAATGTAACACTAACCCTAACTATAACATACCAAAACTAACCATAATTCTAATCCTAACACTGTTCCTAATTTTAAACCTAATCCTAAACCTACCCATAAATCTAACTCTAATTCTAAACCTAACTCTAACTATAACCCTAATTCTAAAACTTAACCCTATCCCTAACAGTAACCCTAACCCTAGCCATCATCCTAACTATAATATTAATTAAACCTAACATTAAAACCCTAGCCCTAATTTTTAATCCTAACCCTAAACCAAAGAATGACCTTAACCCTAATCCTAAACTTTAACTTTTTAACCTTAACCCCGTACCTAATCCTAAATCTAACCCTCAACCCCAACCCTGACCTAACTTTTAATACTAACCCTAACCATAACCCTACACCTAAAAGGAAACTCCCTCAGCTATAACTTTCTTCCCCACAGCAAATATTACCTAATTTAATATATTCAGCCTTCGTGGCTTCTACCATTCTCCTGCAAACAACTCAAATACAGTCAAAAAGTTCAAATATAACCCCGTAAGTACTTCCTACTTTGTGCTTTTATATTTCCTACTTAAGCTAATATTGTAAGAAAATTACAAGACAAATCCTGTCCGTTGCTTATTTTTGACAAAGTTTACTGAAACATAGCCACATTCATTCAAGCACTGTCTGTGGTTGCTTTTCCTCTACAAAGGCAGAGTTGACTAGTTGCAATAGAGGCAGCATGCCCATAAAAATACTTAAATCTCTAGCCCTTTACAGAAAAAACTGCCAACCCCCATTATATGTTATTACACGGTACTGTGATTAATTAACTTATGCTACTATATCCTCTATGAGTTCCTTAAGGGCAAGAATTAATCAATTTCTTCTTTGTTTTCCCAGAGTCAACACACTATGTACTAAGCAGGTGACACTCATTAAGTACAGAGGGAATGAATCAAATAAAAAGGACCAAGAACTTTAGACACATATTTCAGCTACATGCCTCTTAAAGGTTAGATGATTGGGCTGGCCGAGTGGCACAGTGGTTGAGCGCTGGTTTGGGAAGCCAGCGGCCCCAGTTCAGGTCCCACATATAAGTTTAAAGGTTAGATGATTAAGGATGGTTCCTTGAAATATGTCAAAGTTTTTATTTTCCTTTTAGATTTATCCCATATGACAGGAATTCTAGTAAAGTGTTACTGCCTTCTGAAAATCTAATATCAGAGAGAGCTTCAAAGCTGGCACTTCCATAAAAAAGCAATTAAATTCTTGGTTACACTGGTTACATGAGTACATACATTTGTGAAAGCTCATCAGATAGTGTACCTAAAATGAACACATTTTATCAAATGTAAATTATGCCTCAATAAAGTTGTTTTTTAAAAAGTTAAAAAATACTTTACCTTAATTGTTCCAGAAAATTACTGATGTACTCCTTCCATTTTTCTGGAAAGCCAAACATAAACTTCCTTATGAGATAATTTGGATATCCTATTTAAAAATAAACGTAATTATTGAAAAGCCTAGAATTTTAAACAGATGTCATTAATTCATTATATCATTCAAAAAATATACACTTATTGTTTACTGTGTGCCAGACATTGAAGATTCAGTAATTAACAAAACATACAAAATTCCCTGCCTTCATGGAACTTGCCTTCTAGTGTGAAACAGAAAGCAAACCAATAAGTAAAATATCTTGTTAGATGGTCATTGATGCTATGGACAAAACTTATGCAGTTAAGGGGGAATAGGGATACCAATGTGTTCATGCTGGGGAAGAAGGGGAGAAGACAGCGTTTTAAAAAGGACAGTCAGAGATGTTCTCACTGAAATAGCATCCTTTGAGTAAAGCCCCAAAGGACATGAGGGAGTGAGCCATGGGGCAACACACAGTTAAAAAACACTAGAAGCAGCGAGAACAAAACAAAAGGCTATGAGGCAAAAGTGTGTCTGGCCTGTTTGTAGAACACAGAAGTCAGCATAGTTGAAGTGGAGCAAGGAGAGGCTAGTACTAGGAAGCTACTCAGAGAGCTATTGGGAGTGGTGAGGGAGCACGGGAGAGTATAAGGCCTTGGGATCTTTCACGGAACTAGTCTTTTACTCTGGGTGAAAGAGGAAGCTATGGAAAGATTGTAAGCAGAGGAACCACAGTATTTGATTATAACAGGACTGTATTAGCTGCTATTTTGAGAAGAATCTGTGGAAGTACAAGGAGAGAAAAAATGAGACCAGTTAGGAGGTTACTTAAATGATTCAGACAAAAGAGGGAGGTCTGGCCCACAGTGGTCAGCAGAGGCTGAGGTTATAGTATTTTATGGAGATAATGCCAATTAAGAGGTACTGACACACTAAATGGGGGTGTGAGATGAACAAAGGATTTAAGGATGTCCAAGGATTTTGGCTAGCCTCTGGAAACACAGAAAGGGAAGACTAGGCTAAGGAGATTTAAAGGAAAAGATCAGGTTTTAGATATACAGTCATGTACCATGTAATGATGATTTGGTCACCGAGGAACCGCACACACAAAGATGATCCCATATGATGGTCTCATAAAATCGATATGAAGATGAAAAATTTATATTGCCTAGTGATGTCATACCTGTTATGACACCACAGAGCAATACATTACTCATAGCTATTAATACAGAATAAGGATATGAAGGTTTTTGTACAGTTTTACAATGTGTTTGCTTTTACGCTAAGTTATTACAAGAGCTGAAAAGTTAAAAAAAATTGAAAAGTTTATAAAAGTCACAGTAAGGCTAAGGTTAACTTATTAAAGATTAATTTATTATTGAATAATTTTATGAATTTCGGGTAGCCTGAGTACAGTGTTTATTTTATTTATTTATTTATTTTTTGAGGGCAGTGTCACTGGCCCTCATATGTGGGACCGAACCGGCACCGCTGGCGTCCCAAGCCAGGTCTTAACCACTGCGCCACTCGGCTGGAGTACAGTGTTTATAAAGCCTACAGTAGTGGACAGTCATGTCCTGGGCCTTCACATTCACTCCCACCCAATGACTGACTCACCCAGAGCAACCTCCAGTCCTGCAAACTCCATTCATGGTTTAAGTGCTCTACACAGGTGTACCATTTTTTATTTTATACCATATTTTTACTGCATGCTTTCTGTCTGTTGAGATATAGAAATACTTACCTTTGTGGTACAACTCCTTACAGTAGTCAGTAGAGTAACATGCTGCACAGGCTTACAGCCTAGGAGCACTAGGCTACTCCATAGAGCCTAGTTGTGGAGTAGGCTATACCATCTAGGTGTGTGTAAGTCCACTCTGTGATGCTCACACAACAATTAAATTGCCTAACGATGCATTTCTCAGAACGTATCCCTGTCATTAAATGATTCACAACTTTATTCAGTTTGAGATGCCTGTCGACGTCCTAATGGAGATGTCAGCGGGCAGATGGAAAAGGAGTTGATTGGCTAGGGGAGTATTCTTGGTTAGAGATATAAACTTGGCTTTTGTCACCATATAGGTAAGATTTAAAGCCTAAAAGAAATCCACACAGGGCTTAGTGAAGAAAGAGCCCGAGTCTACCCCATTATTTAGAGGTAAAGAAAAAAAAGAAAAATGAGCAGAGAAACGAAGAAGGAACAGGAGTGAAGCAGCAAGAAAATCAGAATATGGCATTCCAGAAGCCAAGTAAAAATGGTGCTTCAAGGATGTACAAAAGGTATGATTAACTGTGTCATTATACTGGATTTAGCAATGTGGGGGGCCACTGGTAACTTTGATAAGGGATGTTTCAGTGAAGAACTACGGATCAAAGCATGATTAAGAATTCAAGAAAAAAAATGGGAAAAATTCAAGAGGAATTAGATATAATAAATATTTTCAGTTGTTTTGCTGTGATTGAGAGCAATAGTGGTTGAAAGAGTGTGGTTAAAAGAGGGATTGTTTTTGACAGAAGGGAGAATTACTGCAGTGATATTTCTGAATAAAAGAAGGAAAATGGGAGCTAGAGTACAAATAGAGAGGCTGACATAGGCACATGGACAGTTCGTCCATAATAAAAGCAGGTACAGATGCAAGCATATGAGTAGTATATGGTGAAATAGAAGCTCTCTTCGGATTATTCCTGTTTCTCAAGTGATCTCTCCCTCCTCCACACCCCCTGCTCCCTGCAAGATGGACAGAGGAGGTACTGGAGACTGCAAAAATATGAAATTTTTTCATATTTTTGGTGATTAAATCAGAGAAAAACAATCAGCACATAATAGTTTTACATAATGTGGTCAGTTCTGTTTTAATTTTGCGTTTTGACTGATTCACAATTTTAAAAAACCTAATTAGAGGTAAAAATGTATATTACTGTTCACTGTATCACTTATTAAAATAACTTATAAATTAATAATGAGCCATTACCTGCTTCTTTCATGGAAATCTGGTCTATCATCCCTTTTAATATATAAATGTTGCCTGATAATGTCCTAAGTTTGTTGTGCTTAATCCGTTCTATAATTGCATTACTGTGCCAATATATGTTAGTGATGTCTCTAGGAGGGAAAAAAAATGGCTTAGTTAAGTCCAAAATATTCATATTTTAACAGTAGTCACAATGTACATAGATAACTATATAAATTTATCATATAAATTTGCATTCCAGCTACATTAACAATATTATTAATCTAACTATAAAATATTTGAGGGCCAAACATTGCAGAATTCTACTGCCTGGCTAATGTGATACTCAGAGTATGTGCCAAGAAACTGCTGTGACCAAACCATACCCCTAAGTATAAAAATACACCACTAGCAACCTCTCTAAATACCTGGTGCTGACAATGCTTGCAATTCTACCTTAAATGATGCTAAACTTCAAAAGAATGATGCCCCCATCTTTCTTCTCAGGGTCTATGCTGTGTTAGCTGTCAAGCAATTATACAGTTTGGATCCATCTAACCTTGCGGTTTGTTCACCCTCACTATACAGCCAAATGGTTTTACCTTCCTCTTTGGAAGGTACCAAAAAGAAGTTCCCGGGAAAAAACAAACTGCAACATCAAATCAATGACCCATAAGTCTACTCTTCATATTTTCTTAAATAAAACTAAGACTATAAAATAGAATGAAAAATGAATTGTATTATATAAATGTTAAACATTCTCTAGTTCACCAGATAATAATAAATACAAAAAATCTAAGTGTAATGAGTAAGAAACGTAGAGTCCTTTAATTTGGTCAAATGGGATTAAATTCATACATTGTACTTTTTTTTTTTTTTTTTTTTTTTGGCTGAGCCATCCTGCTACCTGTTGGTAGCTCAGCTTGGGCTGGGAATTGAACCGGTGACCCTGTTGCTCAGAGCTCACACTCTTGGGTGAGCCCTTAACCAAACTGAGCTACTCGGTTGGCCCCTTTATACATTGTACTTTTAATACAATGTTATTTCTCATTCTGTTCTTTTTTGCTTTATGAATTTTATTTATCAAATAATTAAGTAGCACTTTAAAAGTACTGTTCTCAAGTCTTAAAAATATAATTCACTTAATCCTCCAAATAACTCAAAAGGTAGTAATAACATCACCATTGTGCAGATGAAAAATCTGAGACTGAAAAAGAATAAATAATTTGCCCAAATCACACAGTCAGTAAGCAGCAGCAGCAATGGGATTACCACCAAGGCAATCTACGCTGCCTCTTGGAAATTCAGGAGTGGGCACAAGGCAGGCAGAAATAGAGTGAGCAGGACAGATTTATATGCTCAACTTCTAAAATTCCAGGTAAGCACCTTGAACAGTGATATCCTGTATTGTTTTTATTACAAGCTTTTATTACAATATTTTTTTTCTTTTACCATTAAGAAATCGATGAACTGGAAATAGTAGTAAGAGATTAGTCGAATTACGCAAAGCCCACTTACTTGATGATGCTTTCGCTTTAGGGAGAAAGTGCCAATGATTACTTAACATATGGCAAAGTTTTAAGTAACTCTGATTTCTTTTTTGGATCAGTAATTTATATCCGGTTGTCCCAATTTAGATGTGAGAATCTGGACTAAAATGCATGTAGTAAATATTAACTAGCAATATATAATTAAGCACATAATACCAGTCCATTTATTAGAACCTCTGAAAAGAAAGCACTACGTATACAAACTTGAATTGTCACTATTTAAAAATAACTAAACAGGCAAAAAAGAGAAAGCTGGTTACAATCAACACATATACTCATTTTACTTTTTTTGCCTTAAGTTTGTAACTTTATTATAAAGTCTTTGTTTTGCAGGAAGATACTATTTTACATGTATCTCCTTTTCAGTTCTTAAACACAGGTATCATATTATAAATTTTATTAAAAGAATATTAAAATGTTATACTTACATCAATTTTCCTTCTACACATATAGCAGTGTTATTGTTGATGATTTTAATCATCCATTCTTGTAGCTGGACTACCTAATCAAGCATAAAATAGAATATATATTTCCTGTATTACTTGTAGCATAAGCATTATAAAATCAATTTACATTAAAAGAAAAAACTCATATAAGTAATCCAATGATAGTTAGTGCTCATCTATCTAAAAATCACATTCTATTTTAAGTAGCAACAAAGTAAAAACTCATAAACAATGAAACAGAAAAGATGGAGTGAGAAAGACTGAATTGAAGTTGTACTGCATGGTTTGTTCTACAATCCAGAATAAATAATACTTTATTCTTATTACCAACTATCTCAACGAACTGGGAGAAAAAAAATATCACCTAAAATCCTAAGGTAGGCATTAAAACACCAAGTCTCAGAAAAACTCCAATAATAGAGAAAAAAGGGTGAGTTGTGTAGTATACATGCTACCATCACTGTTATCCTTAAAAAATTATAGCATATTTTTTTGTAAAGTTGATTTGCAGTTGCATTCAATTTTCTATTAACTATAACAGTTATTGCTAGCAATCTATATTTAACAGCATTCTATTCCAAAGCAAATATCTGAGCAGCTCAGAGAATTCCTTAGTTTAGGACAAGTAAAATACTATTATAAAGGAAAATTTCTGTAAACACCTGTGCTAAGAATTATTGTTTCTATTGTGTAACAAACACTGAACTATTTCTGATGTGATATAGTGTAAAGTCATAAACTAACCAATCTGACTAGCCATTTACTGCATATATAAAATTATAAAGACAAATTCTCCAGTGTTGGTTTTATGCTGAGTCAGGAAAAGACGTTAAAATGAAAGGATGCTCTTTTGCACTTCTTAATTATGTACATTTAAAAAATTATAGGTAGGACTTGGGAAGAGACAATAAAATTCCTTTTTTCCTACTTCCACATTTGGAGCTACCTGATATGTAACAAAGCATTAGTCAGATGGTATTAAAACTAAAAGCTGGGCCGGTCGAGTGGCGCGGCGGTTAAGTGCTGGCTTGGGAAGCCAGCGGCCCCGGTTCGGGTCCCACTTATGAGGGCCAGTGACACTGCCCTCAAAAAAAAAACACAAAAAACTAAAAGCTAATAGCAGGTAGTGTTCTAAGCACCTTAGCTGCATCAACCCATGTTACCCTCATAACACTAGGAGGTAGCTATTCATGTCTTCGTTTTGTAGATACTCTGTTAAGGTCTAGTTATATAACTTGCCCATGTCACCCACAGTTAGTTAATGGCACAGATGGGTTGCAAATATGGAATTCCGGCTCTAGAATTCTGTACCATACTACTTATATAAAATGTCAAAATGTTCATTCATATTCATTCAGCAAACATTTTTTGAGCTCCGGGTGCCAGACACACTGTTTTGGGAGTGGGGATTCAGCAAGAAACAATACAAAATGGCTGCCCTCTTAGGGCAAACACTCCTGGTGCGGGGGAAGTGGGGCCAGAACAAAGCGGAGTGATGGGAGTGACATCCAAACAAATGGACAAATAATATCAGGGGGTCATCATTACTATTTAAAATACGTGTAAGGCATGAGATAACTGGAGGTGTTTTTTTAGACAGGATAGTTAGGGAAGGACTTGGAATGAAGTGAGGGTTTGGCACTTGGAAATCTGGTAAAAGATTCTTCCAGGTACAGGGAACAAATGGAAAGGCCTTAAGTAGGAAGCATGGAGGACACAGTGATTTCAAAGGAGTGAGCAACAGGGACTAAGATGAGGCCAGATATCTCCAGGATTGAATTATGTAGGGTCCTGTAAACTATGGTAAAGGCTTAGTGTTTTCTCTTGGAATAAGAAGTTACTGGAGGACTCTGAGCAGAGGAATGACATGATTTAATTTTTTAAGGAGCTGCTGAGCAGAAATTGGACTACATAAAGATTCTGGCTTCTGGGGCCAGCCGAGTGGCTCAGTTGGTTAAGAACGCAAGCTCTGAGCAACAGGGTCGCTGGTTCGATGCCCACATGGACCAGTGAGCTGAGCCCGAACTGAGCTGTTGCTGACATGTCAACAGGCGGCAGGATGGCTTAGCTGGTGAGAGCATGTGCTCCTAATAACAAGGCTGTTGGTTTGACTCCTGCATGGGATGGTGGGCTATGCCCATTCACAACTAGAACATGGCACCTTGAGCTGAGCGGCTGCGCCCTCCACAACTAAAAATGAAGGCTAACAACTTGGCTGTTCTCCTTCCCAAATTCCCCAATAAAATCTTAAAAAAAAAAAAAAAAAGATTCTGCCTTCTGTCTGTAAAACACCCACCGTCATCCTAGTAAAAATGGACAGACAGGGGGCGACCAGTTAGCTCAGGTGGTTAAAGTACACGCTCACAACACCAAGGTTGCTGGTTCAATTCCTACATGGGCCAAGGAGCTGTGCCCTCCATAACTAGATTGAAGACAACTATTTGACTTGAAGCTAATGGGTCCTGGAAAAACGCACTGTTCTCCAACAAAATTTCTTCTTCTTTTTTTTAAAGATTATATTGGGGAATTGGGAGAGGGAAACATCGTTGGGGAACCTGGGAAGGGGAACAGACAAGTTGCTGTTCTTTTGTTCTTCAGTCTAGTTGTGGAGGACATCGCTTCACTGGCCCATGTTGGTATCATCATTGCGCTCTTCCCGGGTGAGGCAGATCGGTCGCCGCCTTCTGGATAGCCGCTCACGGCGGCTCTTGGCAGCTCACAAAGGCTGCGGGCCGCTCACGCTGGCTGCCAGCCACTCACTGTAGCCTATGGCAGCCCACTGCAGCAGGGGCTGCAGGTATGCCGTCCCAGGGACTCACAGCAGCCCAACTCCAGGGGGAGCTGTTGTTCACCATCTTAGCTGTAGAGGGCACGGTCACTGGCCCTCATATGTGGGACTGGAGCCAGGGCCACTGGCTTCCCAAGCCAGCTCTTAACTAACGCGCCGTGGCCGGCCCTCCCCAACAAAATTTCTTTTAAAAAAATTGACAAAACTCTTAACTAGAAATTTTACATTGTATCTTTCGCCTTGAATTTGTTTTTCCATTTCACTTTCTTCAGGGAATTTGTCCTAATGCAACATAGTTCTATGGTCTGAGGTCTTTTATTATCACTATATTACAACAGAAAAAATTATCAAATCTTCAGATGCTATATGTAATTCCTTTCTCTTTTAATTGCTCTATTAATATTACCCCAAGAATCAGAAAAAAAAAAATTAAGAACAAGAATGAACTCAGTGTTCATCCCGAAAGGAAATAAACAGTTGAAGGCTATACAACTAGTAACAGAGCAAGGTAAGGCTTTACACCTGGGTCTTCTTGCTTTCAACCCACTACTCTTCTCACTAGGCCATACTGCCTTTACACTAACAATAAAACATAAAAATGAAGCTACTGTTAATAATGACAGAATATAAAAGCTCAAGAAAAATGGGGGTAGAAACAGAAATACACATCTATCTTAAAGGTTTTCCTACCTTATTTTTTTTAACTCCATTTGCAATAGTCTGAAATATACTTGGAGGAAGAGGCTTTGAAACACCTCTTTTTGATCTTTGAGGTATTGTTGCATGAAAGCTTGGAGTTGCAAGCACAATTTGACATGTATCATTTATGGGCCCTGGAAGATCAGTCTTTCTGGGGATTGTTTTCTCATTTCCTTCTTTAATTTCCTGTTGTGAAGTCCTTTTTGTTGTCACCTCACTATCAGAAACCATTAATTGATCACTATTTTTAATAGGAACACAGTCAGTATTGAGAATCTCAACAGTAGTACTTTTGGATTTTTCACAGGCTGAGTGGTTGCCTCCTAAAATAAACGTGTCCTTTTTGAACTTAGTGGTTGCAACTGTATTCTCTTTTGAATGAAGAAGAATTTGTTTAGCCAACTGAGCTCTAGTTAACGTCCTGTTGGAGGCTCCTGCAGCTAAAACACTTTCATATTCCTGGTTCAGAATTGGAAGCTCTGCAAAATATACAAAACCAAACAAAATTTATGCAAGAATCACATGAAATTACAAGAGAGAAACAGGACAATTTAACACTATTTATATCTTCGGGTTAGGAATGTTCCACCCCCCCACTTTCCAACAGTCTTCCCTGAGTGCCTTTTGCTTTTATGATTCAATCTTTATTCACAGTCAATGCTTACTGCCTGCCTACAGAGGGAAAATAATTACCAAGAACATTTAACCATACATTCAAATAACAAACTAAAAATAATAAATAAAAAAAAGCACTTTACCATAAGTTAAATTGTGCAGAGGTACTTTCTTTTCCTGTTGATGTCGAACCTTTTGCTGGACCGGGAGCAAAATATTTGATGGTCCTAGAGGTACTTCTTGGATGGAGGCTGGGATTTTTTTAAACAAAAAACAAGATGAGTTCTGCTAGTCACTGAGAAGAAAAAAAATACCTTTATAAAATCTTGAAATAAAGACTTAGTTTCAGTAATGATCAGACCAATGAAGTATATTTTTCTAATACATAAGAGTTAGTTAAGTTTTCCCCTTTATTATCTTCTCATGCCTTCATCCCTCTCTCTATACCTACATCATGCTGAGAAAAATTTTTTTAAAAACTACACCATGTTACAACTTGCCAGCGCTAGACAAAAGTATACTACTGGACACAGAAGCCTAGAGATCTGGAATAAAAATCTGGTGCTGCCACAAATTAGTTATATATATGTTAAGACGATATATGAAGTGCTGTCCAGTTTTCAAAATTCTGATTCTAGCTGCTGTAAATTTCTAAAATGTGAAAGGGCAGTTGAAGAGCTGAAACTTATACTTTAAAAATCAAAATGTTGAGACTCAATCATAATTTGTACCCCTTTGACATCTCTTTAGCAGGCCTTCAAAGGCACAAATTTGGTAGGCTATCAACTGGACAACAGGAACTACTAGTATTGCCTACATTTTCTTCAGTATAGAAAGAAGTTTCTTTCACACAGAAAGGGGAAGGTAATAGACCTAAAATTTGAACCAGAGAAGAAAAACTGAATTATTTCATGTTTAATTTCAAATATTATACTTGGAAGTGATTATGCTTTAATAAGTATGCTACTTTGTCCTTAGAAATCTTAATATAAAAATTATTGAAGTTGCAAAACTTATTCTCTGGGAGCATTTGCAATGTTGCTCCCTGGCATATATCATCAGTTTTGGCTGAAATAAACTCATAAAAATTAAAAAACATTTTTTATAATGATGTATCATAAAAGAATAAATTTCTATTTCTTTAACTCATTCTACTAGAAACAGCAGGGCAATGCAGTAAAGACAAGTAGGTAATCTGATCAAATATAAAATGCTGCATAACCTGGGTCATTCATTTAAGAGTCCAAAGACCCAGCAGAGACTCTAAAAGATCCCTGAAATTACATACAAAATTTGTGTTTGTATATATGTGCATTTTCTGGGAAAAGAGTCATCAGATTCTCAAAGTAGTTATTTCTTCCTCTAATTCTACTTTACATATAAAAATGTGCTTTAATGTGCACTATTTAATTTGCTTCTCCCTTTTCTCCTAGGCTGTATGGCAAACGAATTATTTTGTGTACTCCCCCACCTCCATCCTAAACTTCCTTAAAAAACTCTGCTTTTTGTGTCGAAATATATCATTGTCTTTGAAAGGAAACAATGCACCCACCATCTATTTGTGTAATAGTTAAGAGCATGCATTTTCTAACAGACACCTGTATTTCATTCTCAGTCTATCATTTATTACCTATGGGACACAGAGCAGACAAAACCTTTTTATCAGCCCCATTTCCTACACTATTAAATGAGCTTCTACCCATAGAATTTGCTAAAAAGATTAAATGAGATACACATGTAAAATACTTTATTTAAACTACTGCAACTCAATAAAGTCTCAATTTCAAGTATCCCAATTTCTGACCACTTTCTATCTTTCCAGATCATTCTATCAAATACTCTATCCCAACAAGACATACACTACATTTCACACTTCCTCATCTCCTTCAGGTCCTCTTTTCCTTGTCTAACCAATTAACCCTCCATCGGGCGAAACTAATCTCACAGATTCATTGCACACAAATTTTCAAATATCTAATAGTTAATGTAAGTATCATGACTCATTGTTTCCGTATCTTCTCCCTCTACCATAACCTATCACCAGTCGTGTTTGTTACTTAGTACGGTAAAGACGTATTTCATAGGGCATCTTTGTGTGCAATGAATCTCTGAGATCAGTTGCGCCCGATGGAGGGTTATATTTCATGGCCAATTGTGGTTACCACCTTGCACACACATCCCAGCTACCTTATTCTCTCACTTCATCCTATTTGGTAAAATTACAATCCTGATAAAATCTAATCCCCTTCCAATCCCCCGCCAGCACATATATAGCTAAATAGGGATAGAGGAAAACTCACAACCATACTGATTGGTCTCATTTAAATTCATGCCCACAAATCTCAAGGAAGTTCTTAATGTTGCCCAGGAAATCAAATTTCAGCCTAGACCATTTAATTTAATCTTCCACTCCTACACCAGGCAAACCTCCACCTTCTCAAATTTCAATACCTACTTCCCATACTCTCAGATGATGACTTTACTTTCTATTTCAAATTATTTCTGAAGTTATATAACACTGCCTATCTTCTTGTTTGACTGATGACCTGTTTAGGTTCCTCGCTAAGGCCAAACCTCCATTTTTGGATTCTATTCCCTCAACTACTCAAGGGTATCAGACTTCCAACTCAGTTTTTCCTTCCCTACTGGATCATTTCTAACAGCATACAAAAATGTTATTTCACCAATTATTAAAAACAGTAAAATATTTTAATACCATACTTCCCATAGTTCTCGGCTCCCCTCAAAAAGTTGTCTATATTCACCACTGTCAATATCTCTCTTCACATTCTCCCTTGAACCCTTTGGAATCCCGTTCTTGAATCACTCCAACAAAACTGCCCTCATCAGTCACCAAGGACCTCCATGTTGCTAGAGACAATGGTCAAATCTCAGCCTTCATCTTACCTGACCAACTGGCTGCACTAGGCACAACTGATGACTCTTCAAAGCATTTTGTTCTCTTGGCTTACAAAGTATCACTCCTGGTTTTTCTTTTCTTTTTTTTTTAAAAGATTTTATTGGGGAATTGGGGGAGGGGAATAACGCTGGGGAATCGGGGAAGGGAAACAGACAATTTGTTGTCTTTTTGTTCTTCAGTCTAGTTGTGGAGAACATCACTTTGCTAGCCCATGTTGGTATTATCATTGCGCTTTTCCTGGGTAAGGCAGTCGCTCGCCAGCCATGGGACAGCCGCTCACGGCAGCTCATGAAAGCACACACCAACTGCCGGACAGTCCCACTGCAGCCTACGCCATTGCCAGCAACTCATGGCAGCCCAGCTTCAAGACAAGCTGTTGTTCACCATCTTAGCTGTAGAGGGTGCAGCATCACTGGCCCTCAAATGTGGGATCCAAACCTGGGCCCTGCTGCTCAGAGCTGGCGTCCCAAGCCAACTCCTAACCAACATGCCATTCAGTCGGCCCTACTCCTGGTTGTTCTTCCTCATCTTCTTCTAAGTGGCCTTCACTACTATCCTTTATTCTAACTTTTAAATGTTGAGGTGTCCCAGGACTCATTCTTGAATGGTTTCTCTTTCTACGTTTACACCTTGATGCTCTCACCTTATCTCATAGCTTTAAATACCATTCAGAGGCTTAATGATTCCCAAGTATATTTTCCTCACCTGGACTACTTCCCTAAATTCCAACTATTTTTTTCCAACAGCCTAATTCACACCTACACTTCAATTTTTAGCAAATATATCACAATTCACGTGACAAAACTTAATAACCAAGCCCCTGGTCTTATTCCTCCTTCAGTCTGCTCCATTTCAGTTAAATTGTTCCATTTCAGTTAAATCCCTCCATCCTTCCTGTTGCTTGAGAGAGAAAAAAAATCTAAAACAAACAAAAAACCCACCCTGTAATCATCTTTTATATCTCTCTAACATGCGACACCCCATATATAGGCTAATCTGATTGGCTCTTCCTTCAAAATATATCCAGAATCCAACCACTTCTATGTATCTTCACTGCGACCATCTGGCCCAAGCCAACACCATTTCTCACCTGGATTATTGCAGTAACTATTTCAAATTAACAGCCAGAGTGATATTTAAAAAATGTAAATCAGGCTTTGTCATTCCCCCACTTAAAATCCTCCAGTGGCTCCTTATTTTGCTCACAGCAAAGGGCCAAACTTTTACATTCACCCCAAAGGTCCTACATTATCTAACCCTGTCTTATTTATCCCCACCTCCACAGCTCTGTTCACTACTTCTATGATACACTAATCTCCTAGCCCAAGGGTCAGCAAACAGTGGCTCGCAAGCCACATGCAGCTCTTTGGGTATGTACATGTGGCTCTCAAGTAAAACTGAAAATGAAAATAAAACTATCATAGCGTCATTTATAAAAATTTAAAGGATATTATTCACATAATGGTGATTTCATTTGTTTTATGGCTCTCGAATAATTTTTAAATTGTTGTGAGGGACAGGATTGGCTCCTCTGTCTCAAAAGTTTGCCGACCCCTGGGACCTAGCTAGTCCTTGAATTTGTGAGGCATGCTCCTATTTCAGGGCATTTGTACCAGCTGTTATCTCTCTGGATCATCCTTCCCCAGTGCCCAAGATACTTATCTGTATCTATCACCCTCTTCAAGTTTTCAGCTCAAATACCTTCTTTGAAGCATACCCTGACCACCCCACTGAAAATTACAACTTGCTCTAATTCTCCCCATCATCCTTACTCTGGTTTTTCTTTCCATAGCACTTCTATTGTACCATAAAAATTACTTAATTACTGTATCTGTCGCCCACTGAATAAGTGTGAGTTAGCTACATGAGCCCAGGGATTTTTGTTAATTTTGCTCACTGCCTTATCTGGAGTATCTAAAACAGTGCCAGACACAATAAGCAATACATTTTAGCTTTTTAACCAACACACAACAAAACTAACCTCTTAGTGAGCTGTTTTCTGATTGCAATGATTTGTTTTCTTTTTCTTCACAGAGGTAGGTATGCTGCAATACTCTTTTCTCAGCTCCATTAGGAGGGAATATCTTGCTACTTTCACCTTTTTGTGGTTCCAACAAACTGCTGTTTCTTGATGCTTGTTCTTGCTTGCTATGCACTACTTTTTCTTTCATTCTTTGAAATACTTTTCTTGGTGATTCATACTTTGCTTTATTTTTTAATCCATCCTTGTTGGGCTTTATAGCACTGATATCAAGAGAACTCTTAGAGGTGGCAACGTCTGTTAACATGGTAGACTGAAGTATATTTTTATTTTCAGAAATTGTCGTTTCTAGGAATTGATCTGTTTTATGGTTATTCAATTTTAAAAAGGAGTTCTGATATTTCACCAAATCTTTTACAGGAGTAAGTGTGCCTGAAGGAATGCTGTCAAAAAAGACAGCATGAATGAGCATATTTCCCCCTTGAGAAGATGTCTCTGAGGGAAAGCGAATTCCTGAATGTTTCAAAGGAGTAATCATCTTGATAAACAGGAGTAACAAATTTCCTCCATCCAAAAATTCACGGAGTGTTCAGGACAGATCTTCAGCAAGGGCCCAGAGGAACCTGTAATTCAATGTGAAATCAACTTTTATCACGCTTTGGTGCAGAAAAAGTTTATTTGCTTTGCATAACGACAAAAGTTTTAATTGGTTCATAACAACACTGGGTAACTTATAGCTCACAAGTCAAGACTAAAATTTTATATTTTTGTTGAATCTTATTTTACTTTTATTTTTCAACAGATGAGCTGTTTGGTCTTTAAATTTACTTCTACACAATAAAAACAGCATCCATCAAATCATCTATTTAACAGCTCTATGAATTGAATTTTGAATATCTGTTTTTGAAAATCCTTGAACCTCAAGTCCTGGAAGTTTCAACTTAATATTTACATCAAAAAGCATTAAATAACATCTGCATATGGCAGTATATTAGGTTACAAAATATTAAGTTTCACAAATATTGTTTTTCCCTGTAGGTGCTTAAATTTTAAGGCAACAGCTACAATGATATATCCAAATGAAAGCTGAAAAACTCCATTCTATTTTTTAGTTAAATAATCCCCAATCCTGATTTTGTTATGCTGCAGAAATTTTAATTATTAGGTTTTCGTTAAAAAACCCTCAAAACAAAATTATATTCATTTTGATTTTTTAAAAATTTAATGCTATTTAGAATTTTTCAAGGGAATCATGTACTTGAGCATACACTGTCTTAGTACTGTTTTAGCTTGTTTCTTATGTACAAATTTTATATCTCACACCCAGAAATTATGATTCTAGGTGATAAACCATACAGTTGCTTTCTACAATACTTGGTAAATAAATATATCAGCCCAAGGAGCTTGGAACTTACCAGTCTAGATTTATAGCATCTCTTATTGTTGAATTTATAACTATTCCAATAAGTCTTTGACATCATATAAACATAAAAAGCCTATCACAGAAAATACTAATGCAGTGAGACCAAAGACATCAAGTATCTTTATCTACAGTAACTTCTGTGAGAAATAAATATGCAAGTTAAAAGTTCATAAACAAACAACTGTTTTATCCAATAGTTTATAAGAGAAAAAAAAGGAAATATTTCTCACTAACAAGAGCTGTCAAAGAAGGATATCTTGGGAGCCTAGCCTGTGACACAAAGCTATTGAATTCTTCCACAATATGTTAGTTCAGCAAGTATGTACTAACACATACAATTATGTGACAATGTGCTAGTGACAGGAATCTTGTGCTGGGAGTTACAAACAATACAATAGCCATGCACTTTAAACTCTCAAAAACGAAAATAAACAAACTGGGACAACTGCATGGGAAAATGGCAAAGTATGTGGAGGTTTACACAATCCTGATTCATCAGAACTTGATGAAATGCTCAACAGGAAGTATACACTGCAAGTTAGCTAGAAAAACTGAAAATAAAGCCAATGTGTAGCAGACATACCCAATGTTTTCATTTAAAGGCAGATAATTACGGTCACATTGAAAGGCTCCGAGATCCAGACCATAACTCCTCTCTTATATGTTGCCCAACCAACCTCTTCCCTCTCAATTCCCATGAGTAGGATGGAGAGGTTGAAGAGACAAGATTTTGAAGAGCATCAAATTCCAACCCCCCTCAGGACTCCTCTTTGTCACTATGTGACAAATAGCAACTCAACAAAGGCCAAAAGAGTTGCCAACAGTTGACAGTGGTTTCAGTGTGGTTGATGGAACAAAGAAGGATAGATACAGAGGGGAAGAAAAATCACCTAGGATTTTCTTTGACTGTAGAGGCTTTGCAGAATAGATACAGAATAAAGACTAAACACCATTGGGTTAAGGCAACTCAACAAACACCAGAAGCCCCATTTTCTTCCTAGTTAGAAGAAAAGCAAAACAAATAAAAATTATGCTGCTCAGACTCTGATACAACAGACAGACCTTAGACAATGGGTATTCAGTAACTGACATTGCTTAAGTTAAGGAAAGAACAGAATGTCCTGAAGGCCAAGCATACTTGACCTAACAGAGATCACAAACAGGAAATCTGAGGTCATGAACAAGAAATTGTTAGCTCCTTCTAGGACTGGAGATTAGAAGGTGAATTCTAAAATGGAATGCTTGTACTTTCATTAACTACTTAAAGCTATTTGGAAAATCTAATAATTCATTCTGAAAACTGACAAATGCTGATGTGCTAGAAAAAAAAAGTTACTTATTCAAAATAGACTCAGGCATGGGAAAACCATTACATGAGCAGGCTAGCTATGAGCATTTATGTAAATATACACATAGAAGTAAGGCTAAAGAACTGTTGTTATGGATATGATATTGAATGTAACTGTTACTCTTCTTCCCAAAAAGACATGAAAAATTTTTCTAAGAATTTACTGTAGTGCTAGCAGTACTACTACTACTAATTATCATAATGGAATGGGTCAAAAATCTCAAAGTACACTAACTAAAAGTGGGAGGTGGAGTTGGGAAAAATAAGAAAAATGTAAGATAACTGGCAAATGCTACATTTGAAAAAAAGAAAAAAACCCCGCAGTATATGTCATACAAAGGACTAAAATATATAACATTCATGAGACTAAATGAATTACAAAAAAAGATCAACACAGAAAAAGGACAAACAACATTTACGGTAATTAACAGAAAGAATATAAAGGCCAATAAATGCGTGAAACAACACTCCAGTTTACTAATAAATGAAGAGATGCAAGTTAAAACAGATTGGTAAAGATGAACTGCAAAATGTAAGTGCACATGCCCTTGGCTCAAGAAATCCCACTCCTAGAGCCAGCATGCTGCCCAATCCCACACCTGCCTTCCTTGTCCCTTTCCTTTTCCAGGGTAACTACAACTCAGGCCCAAATGGATACCCTGCAACTGGCAAATTGAGCTTTTGCAGTTGACCTGTTCACACAACTGTGTGAAAAGGAGCTAGCGGGCAATGTCCTCTTCTCTCCAATCTGTCTCTCCACCTCCCTTGTCACTTGCTCAAGTAGGCACCAAAGATGACACAGCAAACAAAAGGACAGGTCCTTCACTTTGAAAATGTCAAAGATGTGCCTTTGGATTTCAACCCAGATATAACTGAACTTAGTTCCTTCTACTCGCTGAAACTAATCAAAACGCTCTACCTAGAAAAATCTCTGAATCCTTCCAGAGTCCCTCAAGTCTACTAAGAGACCCAATGTAAAGGAAAATTCAAACAGCTGACTTCCAAGATAAACTGTAAGAAATGAAGGACCAGAACAATGCAATTAAGGATCTTACAGATGGCCACTTTGAGAACATTTTATCTGACAACAGTATAAGCTGTCCAGACCACTTGTTGGAAAGTGGATGAAGAAATTTCCTGAATCAGAAACCAAAGAATGCCCTTTCCGAGTCAACAAGACAGATACCAAGCCAATACAAATGGTGAGTCTGGAAGCCATGTTCTACATGGGCAACATCGAGGTATCAACCGTAAAGTCACAGACCTCCCCTTTCAAAACAAGCACCTCAGCATACTGACCCTGCTATCCAGCTATGTGGAGGGCTGAGTCCACCGGCCCGGAGAAGGTTGAGAAACAACTCAACTCAGAGATACTCTTGCAGTGGGACAATCCCAGCACCATGGCCAATGCCAAAGTCAAACTCTCCATTCCAAAATTTAAGAAGGAAAAGATGATTGATCCCAAGGCTAGTCTGGAAAACCTCGGGCTGAAAAATATCTTTAATGAAAATACATCTGATTTCTCTGGAATGTCAGAGACCAAGAGAGTGGCCCTCTCAAATGCTATTCAGTGTTCTCAGAAATAAACGAAGATGGTGGGGAGGCCAGAGAGGTGCCAGGATCATGAATCCTACAAGACAAGGATGAATTCAATGTCGACAACCCATTTATTTACATCATCAGGCACAACAAAACTCGAAATATCCTTTTTTTTGGCAAGTTCTGTTCTCCTTCAGTGGCAGGGCCCAGGTGAAGTCCCGTCTGACTTCTCTGTGAACTCTGTATCCAGACAATCACTTTCTAAATTTGATAAATTATTAATATTGTTGGATGAAGAGCATGCAGGTACTTGTTATACATAACCCTCATACTAATAGGCCCATCTTTTCCAATCTTTTCTTTTGTTCCCCATACCACCCCCCCAAAAAAAAAAAGAAAAAAAGGGACAGTGCTTTGAATGAAAAGGAATCACTCCAGAGGAGAAAGCTATCTAGGGTTATGGGCAGGAATATGAGTACAGTCTTTCACAAAGAAAATTCCTGTAAGGAGGACCTGGAGGATTTCATTCTCAGAGCTTTGCCTCCTTTCACTGAGATCCAGTGTTCCAGACGTTCTCACTTCCCTAAAAGACTAAACAAATGTGGTGCATAGGACTCATAAAACTTTTCTGGCTCGTGAAACTTCGGCACATGTTCAGGCTACTGTAGATCCACAGCTCCTTATGCTAAACCTTATGGGATAAATGTTTTCTTCAAACTCTCATTTTTTGGGTTTTAGAAAGATAATATGTTGCATAAACTGTATGGTATAGAACGCCACTGGGAGAGTATAAAACAACACTCTATAAATCAATACGTGAATATTTCTGCCACAAAAATGTAGAATAGTGACACAAAATGGACAGACTCTAGCCCAGGAATGTCAGGTTTTGCTGACAATTGTGTATGCCACCAGTTTATGAACAAACTGTTTTCAGAACTTTTTGAGATTTTGGAATGTTGGATAAGGAATTGCAGACCCATAGTAACTAAAGTTCAGCCTCCTCAAGGGAAAGTTCAGATCTAATTAAAAATTCACTTTCACTTTTGATAGACTGCCCACCTGATCATTTGGTTGGTGACAGGCCACTAGTAGGAGCTTTTACCTGTCTCAACAAAGTTTTGGATGTCTGGGACTTGTTAGGAACTTAAAACGCACAGGAACTCTCATGGTAGCCAATAAAAGAATTTTATGAGAGTTGAAGGAAGCTGTCACTTTGTCTAATGTGATAGTGGGGAAGGGAAAGGAAATTAGGCCTTTAGAAAAGATAACTAAAGCTATTGATGTGCTCATGCTGCTTTGACAGGTATTTTTCCAAGTCCGTGGATTGCTAGTCAGTAACCTACAATAGTAATTTTAAAGGTCTGATAAGTTAACTATGTGGCGAGTTCACATATTAATTCACTGTCAAAAGAGCACATTTACTGAAGATTTTGTGACAGTCCCTCCCTCATCTCTTCTCTGGCGTTCCTTGTAAATAGGTTCAACTTTCTTTTTGCTCTGGAGGATCAATATTAATTTCTTCTATGCTACTGACAATAAAATATTATTCAACTAAAAAAAATTTTTTTTTAAATTGCACTTCTAAATTTTTTTCTTTCAGAAACTACATAAGAGTGCAAATATATATGTTAATAATAGCCAACATATACTGCATACATGCCAGACACTACATAATCTTACAGCAGTTCTTAATAGTTAAGCACTGTTATTATTCCCATGTTATTTCTCATGAAGATGAGGAAACTAAGGCATAGGGTGGTTAAATAAACTGCCCAAGGTCCACTGACAATGAATAAGAGCAGGACACAAGCCTATCTGATTTCAAAACCCAAGTTCTTAAACAGGCATCGTCTAAGGACATTCAGTGAATTACCCAGGAAATTAAAACAAATCTAGATGTCCAGCAATATGGACAAAATTCTGCTACATCCATTCAATTGAATTCCATGTATTCAATAAAAACATATATATATAATAACACGGAATGTAGCTAGTCTATATTCAAGAGAAGGAGCGGAACAGTACAATTGCATTTCTGTAACACACATGCACAGGAGCATCAGCATAGGGGGTAAATCTGGAAGGGAACCAAATTGTAAACAGTGTTTATTTTTGAAGAGTAGGGGGAAGGGCCCTTCCATTTCCTACTTTTATCAACATCTGAAAACGTCTGCAAACAATATGTAATTTAATCAGAAGAAAACATAAACTGGGTGGATCAACTGTTTCTCTAGTCCTGTGGATCTTGGGTTCCACGGTTAAAAATCAGAAAGGACGCACACAATTTTCTTACCTGGTAATCACTCTAAAGGAAAGCTTATTATTTTTTTCCTGGACGTGATTTTTAATAACCAAGGCCGACAGCGCTCCTCAACGAAACGAATCGGAACGCAAGTGGCCTACTCTCCTGATAACTGCTATAGACAAGCAACAAATGTACACACCGAACGAAGGCGTAGTTGCGAAACCACTGCCCAAAGCCAGAAAAGTATAAATGCGTGCGCGGGCCTAGAACGCTGCAGGGCCGGGGCTCGCAACGCCGGAGGGCCGACTGCGGGAGGCCAGGGCGCGGGGAGCCGTACCTTGGGTGAGGGGCCGGCAGGGCGAGGCCGGCGCAGTCCCGGCTCGGCTTCGCACGGAAAGGGGAGCGCGTGGCAAGCGTCAGGAGCCCCAGGGGGCCCACGCCTCGGGCCCGCAGCCGTGGATTCCCCAACACCCACAACACTGTGGTAATTCAAATTTGAAGAGCCCGCCCTCCAGCCAGCCCGGGATTGGCGCGCTCAGGAATTGCGACACCGTGCGTTTCACGCGGACTCACGGAGGCTGAGGGGGGCGGCCCACGCGCCGCGTGGGCGATGCTGTTTCTACAAAAAGTGGGTACTCCCAAGCTGACCCAGTGCGGAGCGCGCCCTTCTAGTCCACAGAGTTCGTTTCGTCTTCTGGGGGCGCGAGCCCGCGCCACACTCCGCCGCTCCTCCCGTGATGCTCTGCGGCAGGAAGGCCTACGTCAGAGGACGCCTGCGCGCTGCGGCGCTGCTGCGCTGGATGAAGTTTGGCCCTGCCCGGCTACCCTCCTCCCCTGCCGGTGTGCTCGCTGGTGGCGTTTCTGTAGTTACCCGTTCCATTCCTGTCTGGGGGAAATAGCTTGCAGAATTTGTTTGAAAGAGATTTTAGTTTTCTCAGTCCTGTAGATATTTGAGACTGAAAAGAAACATTTTGTTTTTGAAGGGATAATGGACTGAATGCAAAGTTATACTTGCAATGGGATGTTTAATTTGAGCTATTCCCCCAGGAAGTGTGATGTTTTTTGAAATTTATCATCTCGAATCCTAAAAACTTTAATCTCTACGAGTCTGGGTTGCGGTGCAGTTTGTGACTGAGGCTGAGGCTGAGCCCTACCTTAGGCTGCACCCAGTGATGCTCTGCTCTGACTAACCACCGCGAAGTACCATGTTCTTCGCCTCAGCGCCCTGGCAAGACTCAGTCGCTGCCTGGAAAGAGTGTAGGGCGCCTTGTTACAGTCTTGCGGGCAGAGAAGGAAGGGCCAAAGGAGTAACACGGGTTTTCAGCCCTAAATCCCTTCCAGCTCCAGTCCTGCATCTTCTCTCCATGAATTCCACCCCAGCTCCCACCAACCCCAAGTCAGTATTTTATGCCTCATTCAAGAAAATTCCTCAACATTCTAGTCATATATCGCATTCCCCCATTAAGCCTGGACTGAAATGGTTGTAATTAATTTTTTAAGTGACTTTTACAATCCCCTCTTTCAAATCCTATATCCACTAAATCTTGTGCACACTGAATATTCAGAATCCAAAATATAAATTGAAAGTATGCAAATAAATGCAAGTAAGGAAAAGAACCCAGTTTGAGGTGGGGCAGGAAGCAAATCTACAGAGATAAAATGAAGTTTCTGCCTGTGCAGCAGGCAGAGGAAATGGCTGGACATGCATTTGCACCAAATTTGTGGGAAAAGCCAGACTTAAAATATATGTTAAGTGACGTGTATGGAATACTCTTTGTGGAATAATGGGACTTTGAAGAGAGAGGCATTCATACTCCAAAGCATCTGAAACAGAGGTACAAGAGGTTTCTATGCCTGGTGATGTATATAACCATGGTTCACTCTTTCAGCCAAAATGGGAACCTTGAAATATTAAGGGAAGACACTCAGAATTATGGATTTTTATTTTTTTAATTAACCACTTCTCATGTGGGAAGTAAGTAGTATATAGCATGCTCCAGGTTGAACAGCTACAGGAATTTACATAAGGATGACTAGTGATTTTCCAAGCAAAAATGGATAAAACAGTTTGTGGATAACAAAGTGTGATGAGAAGACATAGAGGCCACGAGACAAGGTTCATCTGTCCATCGGAACATCAGCATGCTGCCCCAGATGGGTCCACCTTTAAGTTTCTGTCAGGAGGGGAGAGTTTCCTTGGTCACAGTCAACCACCTTGGATAATCTGTCCAGTCTAAGTCTGTAACTCATGGGAACAAAGTAGACCCACGTAGGGCCCAAAGGGCAGACAGAGGAGGAAGGGACCAGAAACCTCACACTGTGTGGGAGCTGCTGCCAAGGCATATGGTTCTGCTTAGCCTGGAGGAATATTCCCAGGACCATGGTAAGCAAGTTCCAGCAGGGGTCCTAATTCACCACATGGTGTTTTGGGGAGAATTAGAAAAAAAGATGCTCTTTCTTTAAGGCCAGTGGTTCTTAACCAGAGGTGATTTTGTCCCTCCCACACCCCCCAGGAGACATTTGGCAATATCTGGAGACATTTAAGTCACAAATGTCACAACTTAGAAGGGTGCCATTGACATCTAGTGAGTAGAGGACTAGATGTTAAAGAATGCTAATAAGGGCCGGCCGAGTGGCGCGGTGGTTAAGCGCTGGCCTGGGAAGCCAGCGGCCCCAGTTCGGTCCCACATATGAGGCCCAGTGACACTGCCCTCAAAAAAAAAAAAAAGAATGCTAATAAGGGCCTGCCGAGTGGTGCATTGGTTAAGAGCCGGTTTGGGGATGCCAGTGGCCCCTTTTTAGATCCCACATATGAGGGCCAGTGACACTGCCCTCTACAGCTAACAACAGCTCCACCTGGAGCTGGGCTGCGTGAGCTCCGGTGATGGTGTAGGCTGCAGCCCCTGCTGCAGTGGGCTGCCATAGGCTGCAGTGAGTGGCCAACAGCCAGCATGAGTGGCTGGCAGCCAGCATGAGCTGCCAATAGCCACCGTGAGTGACCATCCAGAGGCCCGTGACCAATCTGCCTCATCCAGGAAGAGCCCAATACCAACATGGGCCAGTGAAGCAATGTCCTCTGCAACTAGACTGAAGAACAAAAAGACAGCAACTTGTCTGTTCCCCTTCCCCAATTCCCCAATAAAATCTTTAAAAAAAAAAAAAAGAATGCTAATAAATATCCTATAATGCGCAGGACAGCCGCTCCACTGCCAAGCATTATGTAATCTAAAATGTCAGTAATGCTGGGCCGGCTGAGTGGCGCAGTGGTTAAGCGCTGGCTTGGTAGGCCAGCGGCCCCGGTTCGGGTCCCACATATGAGGGCCAGTGACACAGCCCTCAAAAAAAAAAACACAAAAAAAAGTTGATAAAATGTTAGTAATGCCAAGGCTGAGAAATCCTACAGTTGGGAGATGTAGTCGTGAATTAGGATATTAGTCTCCTTTCACTCTCTCAACTGTGTTCCCTTATGTAAAAAACAATGGTACAACTGCTACTGCTCTGTCTGGGTCTAGAGGAGGGATGAGGACAGAGTCAACAGAGAGGGTGTCTAGGCTTTGTGAGAGGAGGCCCCCTCCTTGGAAAAGAGTGCTAAGGAGATAGCAGTGTGATAGAGACAAACTACAAACACACAAACATATAAACATAACATTACAAATTGTAATAAGTGCTATGAAGATGTATCAGTTCAGATCTTGCAGAGAGGTGATGGTAAAATGGAGTTAGGAGTACAAGAGATTTATTGGGAGATAAGCCCTGCGAAAGTTTAAGGGGGAGTAAGAAAGATTGGGCCTAGTGAATCTTCAGACCTTGATGTAGGTATGACATTTTTGAAAGAAAAAGGGAGAAGGAAACAGAATTGGGCTGAGGGAACCTAAGATTACAATCTACAGAGTATTGGCTAACCCATTAGGGAGATTTGGGTAGTTCATCAGAGGAGTCCTTCAGTGGGCAGAAATGGGCAGGCCCTGGAATCTATCATGTTGGAGGCTACTCGGGGAAGAACGGTGGCCTTGGCTCAAAGTTTTTAAAAAGCTTTTTTTAATTAAAAAACTTTTTAAATTGAGATATAAGTGACATACAACATATTAGTTTCAGGTGTACAACATAATGATTTGATATATCTATATATTTTGAAATGATCACCACAATATGTCTAGATAATATCCATCACCACACATAATTATAATACTTTTTCTTGTGATGAGAACTTGTAAGATCTACAATCTTAGCAACTTTCAAATATACAATACAGTATTATTAACTATAGTCACCATGCTGTACATTACATCCCCAGGACTTATTTATTTTAAAACTGGAAGTTTGTACCTATTGACCATCTTCATCCATTTCTTCAGCCTCCCACTCCCACCCCAGCTCTGTCAATCAATCTGTTCTCTGTATCTATGAGTTCAGGTGTTTTATTTTTTTGTTTTGTTTTTAGATTTTGCATATATGTGAGATTTTGCAGTAGTATTTGTTTTTCTCTGACTTATTTCATTTACCATAATGCCTCAAAAACCATCCATGTTGTTGTAAATGGTGGGAATTCCTTCTCTTTTATGGCTGAATAATATTCCATTGTATACAATGGGTGCCCAAAAAATGTATACACATTTTAAGAAAGGAAAAAGCTATTAAAATTGTAATAATATATACCGATAACAAAAGATGAATACAAGTCATGTTTGACTTCTGCAATTACAAGAGGTTCTCAAAGTGGTTACCATCAGTGTCCAGACACTTCTGATTATGGCGAACTACTGCTTGAGCAACTTTGACCAAAGTGTCTACTTATACATTTTTTTGGCACCCCCCGCTGTATACACCACATCTTCTTCATCTATTCATCCATCAATAGGTGTTCCCATGTCTTGGCTATTGTAAATAATGCTGCAATGAACAAGGGGGTGCAAATATCTCTTCGAGGCAGTGATTTAGTTTCCTTCAGATATATACCTAGCAATGGAATTACTGGATCATATGGTAGTTCTACAATATTTTTAATTTTCTTGAGGTATCTTCATACCATTTTCCATAGTGATACTCCAATTTGCATTCCACCAACGGTGCACTAGTATTCCCCTTTCTTCATATTCTTGCCAATATTTACCTCTTTTTTTTAAATTTTTAAATTTTTTTATTTTTGGCATCAGGGCACCTACATTCTCGAGTGAAGAGCAGCGACCTTCACACACCTTTTTTTTAAAATTGGGGAACAGTGTGTTTTTCCAGGACCCATCAGCTTCAAGTCAAGTAGTTGTTTCAATTTAGTTGTGGAGGGCACATCTCAGTGGCCCATGTGGGAATCGGACCCGCAACCTTGGTGTTATGAGCACTGCGCTCTAACCAACTGAGCCATCTGGCTGCCCCTATCTCTTGTATTTTTTTTTTTTTAGCTGAGCCATCCTGCCACCTGTTGGCAGCTTAGCGGCAGCTCAGCTCGGGCTGGGCATCGAACTGCTGTTGCTCAGAGCTCAGCTCGCAGCTCTTAACCAACTGAGCCACTTAGCCCGCCCATCTCTTGCATTTTTGATGACAGCCATTTGAACGGGTGTGAGGTGATACTTCATTATGGTTTTCATTTACATTTCCCCGAGGATTAGTGATATTGAGCACCTTTCCATGTACATGTACATTTGTGTCTTCTTTGCAAAAAATGTCTGTTCAGTTACTCTGGCCATTTTAACTCAGATTGTTTTTTTGCTATTGAGTTTATGAATTCTTTATGTATTTTGGATATTAACTCCTTAACAAGTATGTGATTTGCAAATATTTTTTCCCATTCCGTGGGTTGCCTTTTCATTTTGTTGGTGTTTTCCTTTGCTGTGCAGAAGTGTTTTAGTTTGACGCAGTGCTACTTGTTTGTTTTTGCTTTTGTTGCCTTCGCTTTTAGTGCCAAATCCAAAAACTCAGTGCCAAAATTGATGTCAAGGAACTTACCACATATGTTTTCTTCTAGGAATCTTTTGGTTTCAGGTCTTTAATCCATTTTGAGTTAATTTTTCTGTGTGATGTAAGATAGTGGTCCAGTGTCAATCTTTTGCATGTGGCTGTCTAGTTTTTTCAGCACCATTTATTCAAGATAAGGCTTTAACAGATCCTGAAGGCAATGCAGTTGAAGGCTGTCAGCTAACTGCATTTCTGATAGAGCAGTGAAACTCTTTCAGGAAAGGAGGTTAGAATTGCACGTTACCATGACTGCCTCAGGAGGATAGTTAAACAATGATAACAAAAGTTTATTTTAAGTGACTTTCAGTGTTTTTTGTTGAAAACGCATAGTAAGAAATCCATTTTATATTGTAACCTAATAATCTAATAAATGCAAAAATAAAAAATAAATAGAAATACATAAAAAAGAGTTTTGAAAACATTGCTTTTATTTATTTATTTTTATTTATTATTATTATTGTTATTATTTTTAATTGGGGGATTGGGGGAGGGGAACAGTGTTGGGGAATTGTGGGAGGGGACCAGCCAAGTTGTTGTCCTTCAATCTTAGTTGTGTAGGGCACAGCTAGCTCAGTTCCAAGTCCAGTCGCCATCCAGCTGCCCTGTCGGCAGCTCGCGGCAGCTCAGCTCAAGGTGCTGTGTTCAATCTTAGTTGCAGGTGAGTGTAGCCCACCATCCCAGGAGTCGAACCGGCAACCTTGTTGTTAGGATCACATGCTCTCATGAGCTGAGCCATCCTGCAACCTGCTGACAGCTCAGCGGCAGCTCAGCTCCAGCATAGGTCACTGGCCCATGTGGGAATCGAACTGGTGACTCCAGCTCAGAACCCATGCTCTTAAACAACTGAGCCACTCGGCCGGCCTAAAACATTGCTTTTAAATTACTGTGTACAATCCATGCTGATATTTTACTCTTATATTTACTTTTTTTTTTAATTGCTTATGTATAACTGTAGAGCAGTGTGGATATCTTCATGTTTCTACATGATTAGGGATTTTTTTCCTTTTGAAAAAAATTGGATGAAATTTATATAACTTGAAATTAAACTTTTTTTTTTAAGATTTTATTGGGGCGTTGGGGGAGGGGAACAGCGTTGGGGAATAAGGGAAGGGTAACAGACAAGTTGCTGTCCTTTTGTTCTTCAGTCTAGTTGTGGAGGACATCACTCCACTGGCCCATGTTGGTATCATCATTGCACTCTTTCCAGGTGAGGCAGATCAGTCACTGGTCTCTGGATGGCCACTCACCGTGGCTCTTGGTCGCTCACACTGGCTGCCGGCCACTCATTGTAGCCTGTGGCAGCAGGGGCTGCAGTTGTGCTGTCGCTGTTGACTCACAGCAGTCCAGCTCCAGGTGGAGCTGTTGTTCACCAACTTAGCTGTAGCAGGCAGTGTCACCGGCCCTCACATGTGGGATCTGAACCGGGGCCCTGCTGCTCAGAGCTGGCGCCCCAAGCCAGCTCTTAACCCATGTGCTACTCGGCCTGCCCAAAATTAAACATTTTAAAGTATACAATTCAGTGGCATTTAGTACATTTACAGTGTTGTGCAGCCACCACATACAAAAATTTTTATCACTTCAAAAGGAAATCTCATTCCTATTAAACAGTCATTTCCTATTTACCCCATCTATAGTTCTTGGCAACCACCAATCTACTTCCTGTCTTTATGAATTTACCTGTTCTGGGTATTTCACATAAGTGGAATCATATAATATGTGGCCTTTTGTGTTTGTTTTTCTTCACTTAGCATAATTTTTTTGAGGTTGATATACATTGTAGCATGTATCAGCACTTCATTCCTTTTTATGGCTGAGTAATATTCCATCGTATGTATATATCACATTTTTTTTTATCCATTCCTCAATTGACAGTTGGATTGTTTCCACCTAAATTTGTAATAATCTAGTATGAATTGTTACTAATTTAGCTTCGATAGCATACAAAAGTCTGCTCCTATAAAGCTCTGTCCCCTATTTCATGATGTTGCTGTCACAAATTACATCCATGCCCATTGTCATAGGTTTATAATTATTGTTTTATGCATTTGTCTTTTAAATCATATAGGAAATAGAAAGAGCTAAAAACCACTTAATTATACTGGCTTTATATTTACCTATGTCATTACATTTATCTGAGTTTTTTATTTCTTCTTATTGCTTCAAGTTGCTATCTCGTGTCCCTTCATATCTGCCTGAAGGACTCCCTTTAGCATTCCTTATAAAGCAGGTCTACTAGTGAAAACTCCCTCAGCTTATGTTTACCTGGGTTGTCTTATTTTCTCCTTCATTTTTGAAGGATTGTTTTGCCAGATATAGAATTCTTGTTAGACAGTCTTTTTCTTTCAGCATTTTGAATGTCATCCCACTGCCTTCTGGCCTCCGTAGTTTCTCATGAGAAATCAGTTGTTAGTGGTATTGAGGATCAATTCTATGTGATAGATCTCTCCTCTCACAGCTTTCAAGATTTCAAGATTCTCTTTTGGTCTTTGTCTTCTGATAATTTTTTATAATGTGTCTTGATATGGCTTTCTTTGTGTGTATCCTTCTTGGAGGTTTTTTAACTTGAAGGTATATATATATATATATATATATATATATATATATATATATATATATTTTTTTTTTATTTTTATTTTTTTCTTCCAGCTGAGCCATCCTGCCACCTGTTGGTAGCTCAACGGCAGCTCAGCTCGGGCTGGGCATCAAACTGCTGTTGCTCAGAGCTCAGCTCGCACTCTTGAGTGAGCTCTTAACCAACTGAGCCACTCGGCCAGCCCAGAGGTATATATTTCTATTTTTTTCTTTTTAATTAAATTTTTGGAGTTTGGGGCCATTTTTTGAAATATTCTTTCTGTTCCTTTTATCTCTCCTCTTCTCCTAGGACTCCCATACTACATATGTTGATATACTTGATTGTTCCCATTGATAACTTAGGCTCTGTTCATTTTCCTTTACTCCTTTTTTTTATAATGCTGCTCAGATTGGATACTTTCAGTTGACCTATCTTTAAGTTCACTCATTCTTTTCTTCTGCCTTTTGAAATCTGCTATTGTAACCCCCTAGTGAATTTTCATTTCCATTATTGTACTTTACAGCTTCACTATTTCTGTTTGGTTTATTTTCATAATTTATATCTCTTTATTGATATTTTCTGTTTGTTGAGAGATCATTCTGCTGTTTTCCTTCAGATCGTTGCTTGTGGTTTTCTTTAGCATTTTAAGCAGTTGACTTAAAGTCTTTGTCTAGTAAGTCCAATGTCTGTGCTTCCTCGGGAGTTAATTTCTGTCAATTTCTTCTGTGAATGGGCCATACTTCCTTGTTTCTTTGCATATTTTATAAGTTTTGTTGTTGTTGTTGGAAACTGGACATTAAAATGTGCTAACTCTGGAAACAGATTCTTTTTCTTCATTAGAATTTGTTTTTGTTGCTTGACGTGGGTTGTGGCTCTTGCTTATTAGTAATTTTCCTGCACTATATTTGTAAAGTGTGTATTCTTTGTCTTGTGTGGATTCTGAAGTCTCTGTCCCTTTAGCTTGTGTTCAGCTAGTGTTTGATAGAGATTTTCTTGATCATTGGGAGCTATAATAGAATAGAAAATAAAAATAAAATAAGATAAAATAATAAATAAATTAAAAGAAAATTTCACCAAAGGCAAAAGCTTAGGGTCTTCTTAGGTTGTTTCTAAATATACATTCTGCCCTAGGCAGGTATGTGGCTTTCTAAATTCCCCAGTATATGTAAGCACTTTTGAATGCTGTAATTTTCCCAGAGGAACTGTCCCTAACTCTTTCTCCCAGGCTATCAGTTTATCTATTGTTTGCCTCAACAGTAATACTTTGCCCGAGGCAGGAGCATGTTGTTCATTTGTCTCACATTTTTTTTGAGCAATGTCTTTTGTGTCCATTTTTCTGTACTAAATGGATTCCAAGTTATGCAAAACAAGGGCAAGCATGTTGTATCATTCTTCCAGGTAGCCCCCGCCCCAAAGGTTAGAACAGACAAACACAAATTCTTTGAGAATAAAGTCGGCTTTGCTTCCCCTGGAACCAGCGATCAGGGGACCACTCTAGGAATGTGCGACGCTGTCTTCAAGACTGCCACCAAACTAGGGAAGGGAGTGCAGTAAAGGTCATTTAAAATGCTGCTCCTAAAGCTTTCCTACCACTTTTAAGTTGCCTCTTTCTTGATTCAGCATTTTCTTGGTTGCTGTAAACCTTTGACTATTTCCCAGACTTCTGACCATGCTGAATTAACAGTTTTTGTTTGGTATTTTGATGTTAAAAAAATGGACTCTTGGAATTACCTATTTTGCCATTTTTACTTGGTCAGGCTTTTGAGTAAAGAAACTTGACTTGCAATAAGGATAAATAATGTCTTCTTTTACCAGCTCCATTTGCTCTTCACATTTCAAGGGGGTGAAATCCAGAGCAATCTTTTTCTATTCCACATGACTTGTTTACCTTAGGGAGACAAGGTTTCTCTACTCTGTCGGGAGATGAGGGTGTTGCTGTATAGTAGTTGCTATATAAGCTATCAGATTCATAATTTCAGGGTTCTATTCTGCGGTGCAACAACCCCCTTTTCATACATGCAGAAATTACCATCTGGCTTTTATCACATTACCCCATATAGGAAGCATGGGCCTTGGGAAACCAATATTGGTTATTGTTGTAATAATGGCCAGTCCTAATCTAGAAACCTCATGTTTGGTTTCAACAAGACAAGAGAAATTAATGTAAGATTAAAAAGAGAAATTAATATAAGATTAAAAGCTTGTCGACCACTAAAATAATTTCATATCCCACATCAGTATGAAAAACATACTGCAGATTGTTTTATTAACTTAATGGCTTAAGGTAGCCTTCTGTTAGGCAACATTATGTAAGCTGAGACCTAAAGGATATTAGAAGTTAGCTAAGTGAAGGAAGGGAATAATTAATTCCAGGGGGATCAGCTAGGATGATGACATTGAGTTGGAAAGAATGCAATAGTTTGTTTAAAGAATGAAAGGTTAAAAGCTAGCAGAAGAGTGGTGATGAATAAGGTTGGAGAGAGATAAATGTCTGATCATTTTGAAGTGGCATGTTAAGAACTCCAAGGGCAGTGCTGGCCGAGTGGTGCGGTGGTTAAGCGCTGGCTTGGGAAGCCAACGGCCCCTGGTTTGGGTCCCACATATGAGGGCCAGTGACACTGCCCTTAAAAAAAAAAAAAAGAACTCCAAGGGCAAAGGGAAGTCATCAAATGATTTTAAGTAAGAGAATGACAAGTTCACATTTGTTTTAAAGAAATGAGTTTTACTGCAATGTAGAGATGATCATTTTATAATTTAGGAAATGAATGAATGAATGAATGAATGAATGAATGAATATTGATGGAATAGAAGAGGCATGACTCAATGAAGTCTTTGGTAAACACCAGAAAAGAGACCGAAAGACAAGCTGGCCCAGATATACTCTGCCTATAACTTGGGACAAATTAAACATTGAAATCACCTTATTTTCTTCTACTACAACTTTTTGTAAGTTTAAATTGCTATGTTGGCTTATTTTTAGCTTTTTATTTGGAAATAGCTAGAGATACATAGGAAGTCACAAAGATAGTCCAGAGAGCTCCTGAGTACCCTTCATCCATTTTCTCTCAGTGGCAACAGCTTATATAATTATTAGTACAATAACAAAAATAGGAACTTGACATTAGCACAATGTGTATATAACTCTATGTGAATTTATCCCATCTGTCGATTTACAAAACTACTACCACCATCAAGAAACAAAACTATATTTAATCAGCAGGAAGATCACCCTTATTCTATCCCTTTAGAGTCACACTCATACCCCTGTCTCATCAACAGTCCTGACCCCTTGCACCACTAATCTGTTTTCTTTCTCAGCAATTTGTGATTTCAAGAGTGTTTATAAACAGAATCATATAACATGTTGCCTTTTGAGATTGGCTTTTTTTTTGTTCAACATAATGCCCTTGAGATTGATCCAAGTTGCTGTATTAATAATTTGTTCATTTTATTTATAGATGTGCCCATAGTCTGTTTAACTATTCATCTATTGATGGACATTTTAGTTTTTTCCTATTTTTTGTTATTACAAATAAAACTATCATAAAAAATCATTTACAGGGGCTGGCCAAGTAGTGCACTGGTTAAGAGCTGGTTTGGGGATGCCAGCGGCCCTGGTTCGGATCCAACGTATCCGAAGGCCAATGACACTGCCCTCTACAGCTAACAACAGCTCCACCTGGAGCTGGGCTGTGTGAGCCCCCGCGATGGTGTAGGCTGCAGCCCCTGCTGCAGTGGGCTGCCATAGGCTACAGTGAGTGGCTGGCAGCCAGCGTGAGTGGCCAAAAGCCGCGGTGAGCGACATCCAGAGGCCAGCGACCGATCTGCCTCATCTGGAAAGAGCGCAATGACGATACCAACATGGGCCAGTGAAGCCCCTCCGCAACTAGACTGAAGAACAAAAAAGACAGCAACTTGTCTGTTCCCTTTCCCTAATTCCCCAATAAAATCTTTTAAAAAAAAAGCATTTACAGGTTTTTGTGTGGATTTAGGTTTCATTTCTTTGGGACAAATGCCCATGAGTGTAATATCTATTATGGTAAGTGTATGTTTAGTTTCTTTGAAACTGCCAAGTTATTTTCCAGAGTGGCTGTACCACTTTACAATACCACCAGTGTATGAGTGATTCAATTTCTGCACATCTCACCAGCATTTGAATTTTAGAAAGACCACTTGGGCACTGAGATGACACTGTAGATAGGAAGTCCATCTCAGAAGCTTTTGTAGCAGTCAAGGTGAGACATAATCAGAGCCTAACCCAAAACTTTGGAAGTGGAGATGGGCAGACTGGAGAGAGATTAAGGAAGTGTACTGGACAGAATTAAATGGCCAGTTTGATGTGGGACCTCGGAGATAGAAATTTTTATTATAAAACAAAACCTTCTTGTTTCTGGTTTGGAAAAGTTGATGGATAATGGTACTATTTATAGAAGTAGGTAATACCAGATAAAATATTGGTCTGGGGTTAAGAAGATACATTTAGTTTTGATATGAATAGTACTTATTATGGTATGAAGAGTAAAATAATTCGTATGTGTGATGTAGCTTAAATGGCAATGACTTTATCTTTTTGTTCCATTTTTTGCATATGAAAATAAAAACGCTGTTATCTTCTATAGTGTGTATGCCTTAAAGTTTATTTTACTCATTTTTCTATCAGGTAACTTTGTCTTTTCCTTTGTTTGCTCTTTTGTTTCAAATGATGTGTTTATATTTGGTCAAAGTAATTTTTAAGAACTGATTGTTTTTAGTTTATGCTATTGAACAAACTCAAAAAGAGTCTGGAGGCTTTGCTAGAAATAAATGAGATTTATTCAAGGATCTTAGAGTTTGCAAACTAGAAACACAGCTAGGAAAATGCCCAGAAGTGTTCTGAAGAAGAGAGAAATTTTTAAAAAGTCCCTATAGCAAAAGGTACATTCTTGAGAACTAATCAGTCCTGCATTGTTAGTCCTAGGATTGGTCCAGGAGAGTTATCAGTAAAATGATAGGCAGTCAGGCTGGTGGATGCCAGGTGGTCCAGAAGATGGGTGCCAGGATGTCTGGTCACTTCCGGTGGTCTGAATAATGGATATCAAGTGGATGAGGTGGACTGAATACCTGAGTCCTTCAGTGGGTAATTATAGAATTATCTGGAGGTCCAAATGTATATCCAGGTATTAACGCAGAACTGGGAAGTTAAAAAAACAAAAATAAAACTAAGTTCCCAGGCTAGTTAGAACAAGAATGGGGTATTTCCTCATGCCTCAACCTTCATAATGTTAACAATTTCAGCAATTTGGTTAAAGTTTTATACCTCATTTTATAGGAAGTGTGATAAAAAAAAAATACGGTGAATGTTGCTGCCAAGTGCCATCCAATGGAAAGGCAGGGATCTTCCATATGGGAAGTGGCACTTCGAACCTCAGTAACAGTGGGTGGCAAGTTTCACCTTGTTCAGTGCAGTCAGTTGGGTGTGAGCTACAGTTGAGAGACTGCGGGAGTCCAGCTCCCGCGGAGTCCAGGGGTTCCCTCAGGTGGAGACCAAAGAAGGGAGTGGAGACACCGGGAGAGTTTCAGAGTAGTGTCACACTTTATTGTTACAGCATGTCTCCTTTTATAGGGACTCTTGACCATTACCTCAATCACAAGTTATGTTTCACATGAGTTTGATGTTTTTGTCTTTCTCAGGACTTTTACAGCCCTTACTTCCTTGTAATTGTTCTCTCCAGGGTACACTGTGACCTATTCTACGTCTAAGGATTATCTTATCTTTTACTATGATGTTCTCTTTGTGACCCAGACTCAGTTTCTACATATCATCTAAAGAATGGTTACCATGACTACCTTGACTATCTAGTAATTATCCCAAATTCCAGCAGCTAAACACAATCGTAATACTCACAGAGCACATACTTGAGCTATTACTAAGAGACTAGGAGTGGCTGTGTCTAAAGTCTATTCCTATGAGATTACTTAGAAGCCAAAAGGGGGTTTCAAACATTTCTTATCCTACGGAGAGCTATAGTTATTACAATAGAGGGTAGAATCTGTTTCTCAGTCAAAGCTTCAGTATCTGTTGTTACAACAATGTACAAGGCAAAGAATTCAAATAAGGCTATTGATTAACACAGCTCATGGTCAGTAAGTCATCTCTTATTGGAACTCTCATGGCCTGGAGACCTTAGTCTCCAAGGAGACTTTTCACTGTGATTATCTTAAGCAAGCGAGCTCAACGGACTGATGTTATCATCAATTTCTCATAGGCAGGCTGTCAGTTTCTCACAGACAGGCTATGTGGCCAGAGGTCTGAGTCTCTGTTTCCAAGAGGCTTGAGTCCCCTTTTTCTCAGTCCTGGGGTCCCCATGGGGGCTACAGCCTGGCTTGGGTTGTCTCCTCTTTAGGAAATTTTACCCGTCATTTACTTGCACAGCCATCTCTCATTGGGGTACCACAGGGACTTGCCATAAATGCAGTGAGTGTACTGTCTCCTGCAAGAACTGATGTCGAGGAAAGGCACATGGGCTCACAGGAGTGGAGACTATAACCGATCATGAAACCTTGTCACCCATTGGGGTGCTGATGGCTCCCAGTGAGAGACAGTATGTTTTAGTGTACCCTAACTCACCCTCCATCATGACAATGCTCTGTGTCACACACACTTCTAGTACAGCAATTTCTGTGTAATAAACACATTTTGGTGTGTCCTCATCTACCTTATTCACTGGATCTAGCACTGTGCAACTTCTGGCTCTTCCCCAGTGTCAAAATGACAATGAAAGGTAAATGTTTTGAATCCATTCAGGACATGGAGGCAGCCATGACAAGTGCAACTAAAGACACTCATGAAAGAAGACTTCCAGAACTGCTTCAGGAAGTGTCAAGAATGATGGGATAAGTGTGTTTGGAGTGAGAAGGAATATTTTGAGGGGGATTAATGGCAATGTGTCTTTCACTGTAATATGGTTTGTTTGTTTTTTAATTTAAACATTCACTGTAGTTTTTGATCACACCTCATATATTCCCTATCTTCACTCTTTCCTCAATGCTGTAGATTTTGTAGCATCCATATATGAGGTATGACAAATTCGTAAACTAGTTGTAATGATGTTGCTAAACTTTTTTGATATCAGAAGGATTATTCATTATGAATTTGTACCAACCAGACAAACATTTAACCAGATTTACTATTTGGAAGTGCTGAAAATGCTGCATGAAAAAGTCAGATGACCTGAACTTTTTGCCAACAATTTATGGTTCTTGCATCACGATGCACCAGCTCACATGACACTGTCTGTGAGGGAGTTTTTAGCCAGTAAACAAATAACTGTATTGGAGCACCCTCCCTACTCACCTGATCTGGCCCCCAATGACTTCTTTCTTTACCCAAAGATAAAGGAAATATTGAAGGAAGACATTTTGATGACATTCAGGACATCAAGGATAATATGACAACAGCTCTGATGGCCATTCCAGAAAAAGAGTTTCAAAATTGTTTTGAAGGGTGTACTGGGTGCTGGCGTTGGTGCATAGCTTCCCAAGGGGAGTACTTCAAAGTGACCATAGTGATATTCAGCAATGAGGTATGTAGCAGTTTTTCTAGGGTGAGTTCATGAACTGAATTGTCCAACCTCATATTTATTTCTGGTTAATATGTTGTCACATGTAAGTTGGATTTAGTTACTATCCTGAAATACTTCATTAGTCTTTCCAAAACTGATATAACTACTTTGTCAAAAAATATGGCTCGCAACAATATCTAGTTAAAATCCACAATTCAGGGGCAGGCCGAGTGGTGCGTTGGCTAGGGGCTGGCTTGGGATGTCAGCAGCCCCAGTTTGGATCCCACATATGTGGGTCAGTGATACTGCCCTTTGCAGCTAAGATGGTGAACAACAGCTCCACCTGGAGCTGGGCTGCTGTGAGTCCCTGGGGACAGCATAGTTGCAGCCCCTGCTGCAGTGGGCTGCCATAGGCTACAGTGAGTGGCCAGCAGCCAGTGTGAGTGGCTGTCAGCCAGCATGAGCTGCCAAGAGCCACTGTGAGCAGCTGTCCAGAGGCCAGTGACTGATCTACCTCAGCCCAGAAGAGTGCAATGATGATGCCAACATGGGCCAGTGAAGCAATGTCCTCCACAACTAGGCTGAAGAACAAAAGGACAGCAACTTGTCTGTTTCCCTTCCCAGGTTCCTCAACACTGTTCCCCTCTTCCAATTTCCCAATAAAAAAATCTTAAAAAAAAAATAAAAATAAATAAAACCCACAATTCAAAGTACTGGAGAAATTAAAAGTTGTGGCTTGTCCCTTGAATGAAGCAGAGTAGGTAGAGAAATTCTGATAGTTGATAAAAAATAATATAAGGATATCAGAATGCTCCTTTAGAGAATTAGTTTGTATCTGCTCTGGTGAGAGAGGTGGTTATTCAGTGTTGAAACATGCACATCATTGGGCCTTGGGAATGAAACCCTTAGGAACAACTCTTAAGAGGCTCTTAGGGAAACGTGGGTTGTTTTACACTTGTTGCTATTAATCAGCAATAGGTAAAGTACCTGAGTACTGGGCTGGCTATTCTGTTTTTCCCACTCGCCTTCCCCAGGTTTATTTATTTATTTATTTTTTTAGGGCAGTGTCGCTGGCCCTCATATGTGGGACCGAACCGGGGCTGCTGGCTTCCCAAGCCAGGGCTTAACCACTGCGCCACTCGGCCGGCTCTATTTTCTTATTTAAAAAAAAATTTGTATTAAAAATATAGCTAACATACAATAATAGTTTCAGGGGTACACTATAATTATTCAACATTTATATAACTAAAGAAGTGGTCACCATGATAAGTCCAGCAATCATCTGACACTGTACCATGTTATCACAATATTATTGACTATTTCCCCTATGTTGTATGTTGGGAGCCGTCAGCACCCCAATATATGACAAGGCCTCATGGTCGGTTATAGTCTCCATGCCTGTGAACCCATGTGCCTTTTCTCTGCATCAGATCCTATAGGAGACAGTACTTTCACTGTATTTATGGCAAGTTCTTGTGGTACCCCAATGAGATAACTACGCAGCCAATGACGGGTAAGATCTCCTAGAAAAGAGGGGAGACAACTGGAATCCGGGACTAGATAGTCAAGGTAATCATGGTAACCATTCTTCAGGTGATATGTAGAAACTGAGTCTGGGTCATAAAGAGATTATCATAGATAAGATTATCCTTAAACATAGAAAAGGTCACAGTGTGCCCTGGGGAGAACAATTATAGGAACTAAAAGTCTTAAGAGAAAAATACATCAAAACTATGTGGAACTTAAACTTGTGATTGGATAACGGTCAAAAGTCCCTATAAAAAGGACATGTTATTGCAATAAAGTGTGACACTTTTTTCTCTTTAACTCCCCCCGTGTCTCCACTGTCTCCCTTCTTCATTTTCCTCCCCCGCCGACACCTTCTCCACCTGAGGGAACCCTGGTCAGCGGAGGCTGGTCCCCCTCAGTTGTACATTACATCCCCATGAATTATGTTTTATACCTGGAAATTTGGATCTCTTATTCCTCTTCATCTTTCCCCCTTTTCTAATTTTTCAATTACAGTTGACATTCAATGTTATTTTATATTAATTTCAGGTGTACAGCTTTGTATAATTTAAGAAGGGATTCTCCTGACTAGTCTACTTTTTTTTTAAATTAGTTTTAGGTGTACAAAACTATGCAATAGTTATACTTTTCACCCCTCACAAAGTGCCAGTCCTGACTAGTCTATTACCCACCTGACACTATGCATAGCTATTACCATATTATTGACTATATTCCCAATGCTTTATTTTGCATCCCCATGATTTTTTGTAACTACCAATTTGTACTTCTTAATCCCTTGCCCTTTTGCACTCACCTCAACTCCCTCCCATCAGGCAACCATCAAAATGTTCTCTGTATCTGTGAGTTTGTTTCTGTTTTGTTTGTTTATTTTGTTCTTTAGATTCCACATCAAAGCAAAATCCCTTTGCATCTGTCTTTCTCTGTCTGACATACTTCACTCAGCACAACACCCTCCAGGTCCATCCATGCCACTGCAGATAGCAAAAACCCATTCCATGGCCAACCAATATTCCATTATCTGTTCTTTAATCAATGGATATGCAGGCTGCCTCCACATCATGGCAATTGTAAAAATGCTGCAATGAACATATGGATGCACACATCCCCTCAAAGTAGCATTTTTGGTTTCTTCAGATACATCCTTACAAGTGGGATTACTGGGCCCTTCTTTTTCTCTTATTATAGGCTTTGTGTTAAAGTTTATTTTGTTTGGTGTAAGTTGCTACCCCAGCATTGTTTTTTTCATGAAATATCTTTTTCTGTTCCTTTGCTTTCAGTTTATGTGTGTCTTTTGATATGAAGTGAGTCTCTTGTAGGCAGCATATGTGAAGGTTTTATATTCTTATTCATTCAGCCCGCCTGTTTTTTTTTTTCTTTTTTCTTAGGGCTGTGTCACTGGCCCTCATATGTGGGACCCAAACCGGGGCCGCTGGCTTCCCAAGCCAGCGCTTAACCACCGCGCCACTTGGCCGGCCCCCCTCCTGTGTTTTTTGATTGGAGCATTTAATCCATTTATATTGAAAGTAATTGTTGATAGATAGGTAGCCATTGATATTTATTATTAATAATTTTGATCTTTTTGTGTGTGTGTCTTAAAGAAGTCCCTCTAACATTTCTTGTAATATTGGTTTGGTGGTGATAAAAACTCCTTTAGCTTTTTCTTCCCTGGGAGGCTTTTGATCTGTCCTTCAATTTTAAATGATAACCTTGCTTGGTAGAGTACCGTTGGTTCTCATTCTTGTTTTTCATCACATTGACTATTTTGTGCCACTCCCTACTGGCCTGCAAAGTTTCTGTTGAGAAATCAGCTGAAAACCTTATGGGAGTTCCCTTATAAGTTGGTAGTTGCCAGTCCCTTGCTTCTTTTAGGATTCTCTCTTTGTCTTTTAACCTTTACCATTCTGATTATAATGTGTCTAGGTGTGGGCCTGTTTGGGTTCATCTTGTTTGGGACTCTCTGCACTTCTCAGACTTGTATGTCTGTTTCCTCAGCAACGTTAGGGAAGTTTTCAGTCATTATTTCTTCAAATAGGTTTTCAATTCTTTGCTGTCTTTCTCCTCCTTCTGGTACCCCTATGATGCAAATGTTGGTGTGCATGATGTTGTTCCAGAGGTCAAACTATCCTTAATTTTTTTGAATTCTTTCTTCTTCTTGCTGTTCTGATTGGGTATTTCCTGCTACCTTGTCTTCCAAATCGCTGATTCAACCCTCTGCTTCATCTAGTCTGCTGGTGATTCCTTCTAGTGCATTCTTCATTTCAGTTATTGTATTCTTCACTTCTGACTGGTTCTTTTTTATGGTTTCAATGTCCTTTTTATATTTTTAATCTCTTTGTTGAGGTTCTAAGTTCCTTGAACATCCTTATAACCGTTGTTTTGAACTTAATCTCTGGTAGGTTGCTTGCCTCCATTTCATTTATTTCTGTTCTGGATTTTTCTCCTGTTTTTTCATTTGGGATGTATTTCTTTGTTTCCTCATTTTGGTGGCCACTTTGTGTTTGTTTCTATGTATTAGGTAGATCTGCTATGTCTCCCAGTCTTGGCCGGGTGGCTTCTGTAGTAGGTGTACTGAGGGGCTCAGTGGCACAGTCTCCCTGGTCACCTTCTCCAGGTGTTCCAGTGTGTATGTCTTGTGTAGGTTGTATGTGTTCTTCTGTTACATTAATAGTTGAACCTTGATTGCTATTGGCACCTCAGTGGGTGGGATTGACACTCAGGCTGACTGTCTATGGGGTTTGGTCATATCCACATCTTATATGCTGCTGTGCAGGGGCTTACCCCACTGAGTGGGATTTGCCCCAGCAGGCTCTGGAGCCTGTTGAGACCACCTTTTGTGTGTGCCACTTGTGGGACTAATTGGGCAGTGCTCTTCTGTGGCCCGAAGCCAACCCACAGTTTCGTTGGTTCTGGGGTCTCTTGGGAGGGGCTCCAGTGTAGGCCCAGGTCATCCACTGTCTGTGACTGGCCAGGGGGCCTACCTGATAGGAGCTACAAAGCAATCTTCAGTTGTTCACTGCCTGTGCTAAACCTGGAGGCGCATGAGGGAGGCCACGCTGTGAACAGAGAATGGCTGCCACCAATACCAGCCCTGGGGTAATTCCACAAAAGCCAGGATACCTGGAGGCCAGCTGCCGCCTGCCTCCTCCCTTAAAGTTCAGCCACCAATAAAGCCTCATGCGGTATGCAAGTTAAGTGAGGCAGGGTCTCAGGGAGTCACTAGAGTGAGAAGAGTTGTGGTCACCAGGTTAATGTAAACTCTTGTTTGGTGCCAGTGCTGAGCCTGGAACAACTCAGTAAAAGTCTCAGAGCTCACCGAGGTCAGTCGCTGCCCTCCTGGAGCCCGTAGACTCTGATAGCTTTCCAAGAACAAATGCAATACAGAAGGGGCTGACTGCTCTTGGAGAAAGTGCCTCCAGTGCTGTGTGAGTTGGGTGGGGCAGGGTTTCAGTTGAGTCAGCAGGGCAGAGCAGCAGAGCTCACCAGGCCTATTATATTCAGATTTGGCCTGTGGAGGGTGGGCTTAATATAGGAAAGATGGTACCCATCTGTTGGCTGCATGGGAAGAGGACTCTTCACCAGGAAAATGTGGACTGTCCTCCAGTCCTCTCCCTGAAGCCACACTCCTCAGTCTGTCCTTTGCATCTGAGGCCCCCTGAGTCACCGTCCTTCCGCTGGAGCCCAAGGTGAGTGCCCCAAACAATCAGAGTCCCCACTGTTTTTCATAGCCAGATATTGTGAGGGGTCCACTTCCTGACACCAGTACTTCAAGCTAGGGAGCCTGGTATGGAGGGCTGGGGTCCCTCGCTCCTCTTGGAGGAACTTCCAAGGCTGAGATAGCCCTCCTGATTCTCAACCGCCACATGCAGGTTTATGGCCTGTTCCACGTCTTCACCTCTCCTACCAGTCTGTTCGTGGCTTGTTTTTTTTTTTTTGTTTTTTTTTTGAGGGCAGTGTCACTGGCCCTCATATGTGGGACCGAACTGGGGCCGCTGGCTTCCCAAGCCAGTGCTTAACCACCGTGCTCGTCTCGGCTTTTTGAAAATATTTTTAATTATAGGACTTGTGTTTGGCTAGACTTCAGATGGCTCTCTAGGTTGATTGTTTTGTAATTTCATTGTAATTTTAATGTGTTCATGGAAGGACGCAGATACTGTGTTTATCTCCTCTGACATCTTGGATCGTCCCCCAAATACAATGGATCTTGAAGCATGATTATAGACTACAGCAAGCTCAGATAAACAATATCCCTGATTACGTTAACTGTGCTTCATGTGGAACTTCTGCTAGAGTAGATTAGTTTGGCTACTGGTATGTGGTGAGGCTGTGAAGTTGGAAAATGCATTCTTTTCTATTCCAATTAGTAAAGAGAATAAGAAGCAGTTTCATATTCATATGGAATGGATAATAATATTCATTTATAGATTTGTCCCAGGGATGTTTTAGTCTCCTGCTTTCTGTCACAATATAGATTAAGGAGATATGGACCATCTTGACATTCTGCACTATCTTATTTTAACTAATTACTTTGATGACATTATGTCGATTGGGTTGGATTTGCAAGAGATAGCTAGCACAGTGGAGGTACTGGTAAGACATATAATCTAGAGTGTGGGAGACAAATCCTATGAAAATTCAAGTGTCTGCCACATCTACAAATATTTTAGGAGTGTACTGGTCAGTGTTAGGTCTGGAAAGCTCTTCCAAAGTAACACAAGTTATTTCATCTTGTATCTCCTACATTAAAAAGGAATCACAGGACTGGCCGAGTGGCTTGTTGGTTGAGAGTTGACTTGGGAGCGTGAGGTCTCTGAACAGCAGGGCCACCGATTTGGATCCCATGTAGGCCAGTGACGCTGTGCCCTCTGCAGCTAGGATGGTGGGTGGCAGCTTAACTTGGAGCTGGGCTGCAGTGAGTTGCTGGTGACGGTGTAGGCTGCAGTGGGTGCCGTAAACTACTGTGAGTGGCCGGCAGCCAGTGTGAGCAGCCAGCAGTTGGTGTGAGCTGCCGTGAGCCACCATGAGCAGCCATCCAATGGCCAGCGACTGATCTGCCTCAGCTGGGAAGAATGCAATGATCACAATACCAACATGGGCCAGTGAGACGACATCCTCCGCAACTAGACTGAAGAACAAGAGGACAGCGGCTTGTCTGTTCCCCTTCCCCGATTCCCCAACACTGTTCCCTCCCCCAGTTCTCCAATAAAATCTTTAAAAAAAAAAGGGAAGCACAATACTGGTGGTGCCCTGAGTTCTGGAGGCAGCATAGTTCTTTACCTAATAATACTTCTCTGGCCCATATGCATAACAGGCTGACTACTTTAAACAGGATCTAGAGTAGGAAAGAGCTCAGCAACAGATCCAAGCTGTGGTGCAAGCACCTCTGCCATGTGGGCTCTACAGTTTGGCAGAATCTATGACGTCAAAGTTGTTGGTGAGCACAGACATAGCATGGAGTTTGTGGCAAATCCCAGACGGTGAATCATAATGTAAGCCCCTTTGAGTTCTGAGTGAGACCATGCCATTTTCAGTGGAGAATTATATTCCATTTGATGTGCTCCTGGCTCTGCCTGGCCATGGAGCATCAAGTGACTACCTAGAAATTCCCATCATGAACTGGGTCCTGTCAGACTCCCCAAATATGAGATCAGACAATCTCAGCAACAGTACATTGCAAGATGGAAGCAGTACATTTGGGGGCAAGTACAATCATGACCAGATGGCACAAACAAGCTTCATGAGCAGCTATCACAGACACCCATGACATAGTTATATCAGTGCCCTTCCTTCAGCTCATGCCTATGATTTTATGGGGGATTCTCTATGATTACCTGAAGGGTAATTTTAAAAAGTCAAACTTGCCTTATGGGTGGGTCAGCTCAGTATGTAGATGAAAGTCAAAAATAGTGTCACTCAAGGATGACCTTGAAAGTCAGAAGGTCCTGGGAACTGCTGTCTATCCTATTCTTTGCATTAATGCATTTCTTTCTATCTCAGTGGCACAGTTTTTTTCTCTTAACCATGCTCCTGCCTCATTATATTCTATAATTATTAACCTTTCTAATAATTTTATGGAATTCTTTGATCGCCTATTTTAAGAATTATTATCCATAACTCTGTCATTTCCTCATTTTTTGAGAGAAGGAACCTTATTCAACATGTAGATTAGTTACCTTTCTCACCCAAGAACTACACATCATTACCACAGCTAATGAATTACACATCAATAATGTGTTTCTTGAGATATGAGTTAGTTTCATAAGACATGGCTATTTCAGGGTTTTATCTCTGTGACTAAAGGAGTAATACTAAATTCCAATAAGAAGTCTTATTAAACATGATAAGAAAAAAGGAAACTGTTTAGTGTATGTTTTGATAGTAAAAGGAAATGGTTTCTTGAAAGACATACTAGGTTAGAACTTCATGATTAGATTTTCATCCAAAAAAAGATAAGAGTAGAGAGAAAGAAAGGAGACAGATTATAGAGAAACTGGGCCTTAAAGTAAATGGAAACCTGGGAGTGTGAAACTACCTACACTCTTGGCTTTTCTACATGGGCACCGTGAAAGAAATTCTAACATTTCTTTAAACAAATATGTATTTTTTATATTGTTAATTATTTTCCGGAATTTTCTTTCAAGACTGATTTGAAAATACCATGATATATCTTGTAAAGCATATTTTGTTTGACAGAGTATAATTTGAGGTGAATTATTATTATTATTATTCTCTACCACAGAGCATTTTGCTACATAAATGTATACAAAAAAAAAACTTCATGAAGAAATTTTCTCACAAAATATATTATATTAACAATTCACTTAAATTCAAGAATTTGCCAGAAGTCAGAAGTATTGGAATTTAACAGGTGTCCACTAGATGGCAAGCTTCCTCTTTCCAATTTCTCAGAGGCATTGAGGTAAAAAATTGTTGCCATTTCAAACCTACATCTTTGCACGAGACAGCTGCACTTGTATCAGAAAATGATAAAGGCACTGTTCACAAATTTAGTCAGATTTAGAGTCAAGTTACTCAAACTGAAACTGAAATTAAGTGTGTTGTTTAAAAATTTTATTTGGAAGAGCAGGTTGAGTGGCTCAGTTGGTTAAGAGCTCGCTCAAGAGTGCGAGCTGAGCCCTGAGCAACAGCAGTTCGACGCCCAGCCAGAGCTGAGCTGCTGTTAAGCTGCCAACAGGTAGCAGGATAGCTCAGCTAAAAACAAACAAACAGAAAACAGATCTAAAAATTTTATTTGGAGAATATATTATATTCATTCATTCATTTGGCAAACACCAAGTCCCTCATATGTGTTTTTCATACTTTGTGTCATTTACCCCCTTCCCCCCAACAATGACATCAGGACTTTTTATGAGTCTGATTTTAGAGATTGGGAAATTGATGTTTAGAGATTAAATACTGGGTCGTCGGAAAAGTCATGACGTATTTTTCTATGTTTTTCAATGCAAATATTCGTCGTGACTTTCCCGATGACCCAATAATTTATTAGCCCAAGATAAACTGTCTAGGTTTTATCCAGAGCCTATTTTCCTAACCACTACATCTTAGTGTCTCCCTTAAATAAATGATAATAAATCGATTTAAAGTACTTAGCACAGTGTTTGACACATAGTAGTATTTAAAAATGTTACTATTTTCTTCTGTTGTAGACATTAACAGTGTGTAGGGGGCTAAAAAAAACATTAATACTTTACCTCTCATCTTTGAGGTTCTTCTAGCTGGACTAGTAGTCAAATTAATAGAGACAGATTAACAGGAGAATATCAACTTTTAATATATGTGCACGGGGAATTCACATATGCATGAAAATTCCAAACATAGTGAGGCAAAATTGGGTATATACGACATTTTGGAAAAGAAAAAATGGAGTATTGGATTTTAGAAGTGGGAATGGGCAAGTTACAGGTAGTTGAGGAAGAGGGAACACACTCAGGCAAGCTCTTGCTGGGCTACTCAGAAACAATGGGACACAGAAGGTATCTAGCTAGCAGATGCCTGCCTGAAGCCCCCCTGTTTACCACACTTAATTCAAATTAGGCTAAGGCAACATCCTAAGATTCCCTTCCTGGAGTAGGCCTTTCCATCTAAATCTCTTAGGCAGGAAAGTGGAAGGTTAAAGGTTCTCTTTAGTCTTTTTTTCCTTAATAAGAAGTTTAAAATCAACCTTTCAAAAGGCAGCTTCAGGGTGGCAAAACTTTGGTTCCCTTTAAGGGTTTACTCTTCTGACCTTTTTTTTTTTTTTTTTTTTTTTTTTTTCCTTTAAAGATTTTATTGCTGGCCGAGTGGCGCGGTGGTTAAGCGCTGGTTTTGGGATGCCAGCGGCCCCGGTTCGGATCCCATATGAGGGCCAGTGACACTGCCCTCTACAGCTAACAACAGCTCCACCTGGAGCTGGGCTGTGCGAGTCCCGGTGATGGTGTGGGCTGAAGCCCCTGCTGCAGTGGGCTGCCATAGGCTACAGTGAGTGGCCCGCAGCCAGCGTGAGCGGCTCGCAGCCAGCGTGAGCGGCTGGCAGCCAAGAGTGAGCTCCCAATAGCCGCGGTGAGCGATATCCAGAGGCCAGCGACCGATCTGCCTCATCCGGGAGATACCAACAGTGAAGCAACATCCTCCGCAACTAAACTGAAGAACAAAAAGACAGCAACTTGTCTGTTTCCCTTCCCCGATTCCCCAACGCTGTTCCCCTCCGCCATTTCCCCAATAAAATCTTTAAAAAAAAAATAAAATAAAAAAATAAAGATTTTATTGGGGAATTGGGGGAGGGGACCAGTGTTGGGGAGTGGAAAAGCGGACCGGCCAAGTTGTTGTTCTTTAATCTTTGTTGTGGAGGGTGCCAGTCGCCACATGGCTTCCCTGTGGCAGCTCGTGGCCTCTAAGCTCTAGGTGCTGTGTTCAATCTTAGTTGCAGGTGGGCGTAGCCACCATCCTATGCGGGAATTGAACCAGCAATCTTGTTGTTAAGAGTGCACGCCCTATCCATTGAGCCATCCGGCAGCAGCTCAGCTCAAGGTGCTGAGTTCAGTATTAGTTGCAGGTGGGCATAGCCAATATCCCATGTGGGAATTGAACCCAGCAGCCTTGTTGTTAAAAGCGCACGCCCTATCCACTGAGCCATCCGGGTGGCAGATCAGCTTAAGGTGCCGAGTTCAGTCTTAGTTGCCGGCAGGCGTAGCTCACAATCGAACAGGCAATCTTGTTGTTACACCAGCTGAGCCATCCTGCCACCTATTGGCAGCTCAGTGACAGCTCAGCTCAGGCACAGCATTCACTGGCCCATGTGGGAATCGAACCGGCAGCCCTGTTGCTCAGAGCTCGTGTTCTAAGCCAACTCTTAACCAACTGAGGCACTCAGCTGGCCCTGGCATGATCTTAATGAAAGATTGTGCATAAAGACATAAAAATGATTGCAAAGCACTGTATTAGAGCAAATAATATCAGGACAATGTTGCCCATTTAAGCGTATGCAAGATGGAAAAAAGTGACATAAAACCCTGCAAATGAAATATGCTATAGTAGAGAAAGACACACACACACACACACACACACACACACACACACTTATGTGGAGAGGGAGAAACATACATGTGAAAGACATGAGGAAACTGCCTGCAATAAATCATAATTTCAGGAGCTGAACTATTTCCTTATGAATGCTTTTTGCTGTAAGAGAATTTTATATGAATACAAATTCAATAAAATGAAAGTTTAAAGACAAGAATATGAAACAACAGAATGAAATAAAAAGACGAGGTCAAGGAAACTCACCAAGATAAAAACATTTTAAATCTAATGAATATATTGAAAGAATAAGGAACAGAAAATACAGTTGAAATTTAAATTAATGTGATAGAAGAAAGGCATAAGATCAGGGTGAATGCAAAGCAAGATGGAGATGAAAGCAATTAGGAAGAGGACGTCAGACATGAATGATTGATAAAGACAGTTGCTATCTCTAAAATAGACAACAGATGGTAAAAAAAATATTCAGGGATATAATAATGGAAAATTCATTTAATAAGAAGGTGCTAGTTAGACATTTATACCTCTCGCAAATTTAAAAAAAAAGTGCATACAACTTAACAGGAAAAGTTCATATTAAATTATCAACATTGAGATATGCCCTGGTTGTTACTGAACCTCAAAGATTAAAATAAAAATTTATTGGGCCGGCCGAGTGGCGCTTTGGTTAAGAGCTGGCTTGGGACGCCAGCGACCCCTGTTTGGATCCCACATATGAGGGCCAGTGACACTGCCCTCTACAGCTAACAAAAACAGCTCCACCTGGAGCTGGGTTGCTCGAGTCCCTGCGAAAGTGTAGGCTGCAGCCCGTGCTGCAGTGGGCTGCCATAGGCTACAGTGAGTGGCCAGCAGCCAGTATGAGCGGCTGGCAGCTGGAGTGAGCTGCTAAGAGCCGCCGTGAGCGGCCGTCCAGAGGCTGGCGACCGATCTGCCTCACCTGGGAAGAGCGCAATGATAATACCAACATGGGCCAGTGAAGCGATGTCCTCCACAGCTACACTGAAGAACAAAAGAACAGCAACTTGTCTGTTCTCCTTCCCAGGTTCCCCAATGCTGTTCCCCTCCCCCAATTCCTCAATGAAAATCTTAAAAAAAAAAAGTTATTAGAAATCAAACAGAAAAATCAAGTTGCGAAGGGGAAAATTCAAGCTGATGTCATACTTTTCACAGAAATATTTAATGCTGGAAAAAATAAAGATGCCTATCATATTCTTAGACAAAGAAAGATTGACCCAAGATATGATATCCCATGTTGTTATTCAAATATAGAGGATTCAGGAAACAAAAATTTTAAGAGTTCCTCTTCAAAAGAAAAAGGGGAAAAAATACAACACTAAGCTCTCATCAAACAAAGTCCAACTAATCAAGAAGTTAATAAAAATCAGAGGTCCCAGGAATGGAGACACACATCTAGTGCTTGGCAGTGTACTAGATACTAGGATTACAAAACTAAGTAAGGCATTTCTGTTCTCAAAGAACATAGCCTAGTGGAAGAGAAGGAGATGTCAGTCAATTTGAGGACAGCATATGAAGTGCCGCTACATTGGTAGAAGAGAGGAAAGAGTAACTCTATTGAAACCTGAGACTTTGGGGATGAACACCTTGTAGGTAATAATAGGAAAGCAGCAGAGAAGACCTTTCTAAGAATGGGGAACAAAGTGCAAAGGCTTGGCGATTGCAACTAGGAGCGTGGGCTTGGCTGTGTGATGGGGCATGTGGAAGTGGCAAGATCTAAGCCTAGAAAGCGATAAGCAGCTCATGAAGGGGCCTGTGTACTTGCAAAGCAGGTTGGACCACTGAAGGATTTCGTCTGGTACATGAAAGACAAAAGGGAAGGATGCGAATAAGACCTATCTCATAACATTGTCATTTCCACAACAATCTGCATAAAAATTTCATTCCCTGTCACAAATGAAATCTTTCATTTGACATTACAATTTTCTCCTTGCCTTCGTCTTTGATGTGCGTCTTTGATTTCAGTTATGGCTGCTTCTTTTGATCTTCTATAGTAGCATCCTTGGCAACTTCACAAGAGGTAAGCATACTGAAATAATGTCTTGTATCCATCAGATTTTTTTGCCCTGGGCAACTAAAATTTTCATGTAACCCTCATTCTTTCCACCACAATCAGCTATTCATTACTTGACAAATTCATGCAAATATTTATTCCAGTTAATTTAAAAGGAATGCAGGACTGAACAGTATATCTATTATTAATGTGTTCTACTTATTTAAATGGAGTACAGGGTTATGGCTGTGGAAAATCAGAGCTAGAAGACACTTTTACAGTCTACTGTGACAGTATTTCTTAAATTTTAATGTGCATAGTAACCACCGAAGATCTGTTTAAAATGCAGATTCTGACTCAGGAGTTAGGGATGGGGCCCAAGATTCTGCATTTTAAATAATCTCCTAGCTGAGGCCAATGCTACTGGTCTACAAAACACACTTAGAGTAACAAGGTACTATGAAACAGTACCTTATTCTATTCCTGTAATTATTCTATTCCTGTAATTATATAATAAATATTTACAATTTTAGAATTTTCTCTTTGACTTTATCTTGCAGATGGACCAAGAATCCATCAGGAAGCTTAGGAAATGCTACTGATATAATATGCTATTTAAATAAAAAATAGACCATTCCCTTCTGATTATTGTGTTTGCTTTATATGAGTTACACTAAAGTTAATTATATAAAGCATGTTTGTTATCTCACAATGTCTTGGGGTAATGTCACTCTCTGGCAGCTGGGGTTGTCATTTTAGGGATCATTTCCCAGCACTAATTAGGCCCTTGTATCACATACTTTACCAAGGTGAAGAAATTTTTACTGAGCTATAGTTGTCTCAAGGTACCTATAGATAAACACTCAGCAGTTGTAAAAATAAAGCCTGATATTATGTTATTTCATCAACATAAAATTCATTTGGAAGAAAAAAACCCACTTGAATTGTGATGTAACATTTTAAGTTCAGATTCAATTTATATTCATTTTTTACATCAGTCTGGTTTAAATGTAAAACTGTCAAAAGCAAATAGAAAGTACGGAAAGTAAAAATAATTATCAGCAAGAATTTTGTTACCCAAATGAGGAGTTACCACTTTGTTTCAAAATAGATTACAGTCAAGTTTGGAATACATTTCTGACATGCTTAAATTTAGCATAACATTTGCACAGTTTTTTTCACCACTGGTAAAGGGTTTGTTTTGTCTAGAAAGGAGCCACTCCTGGTTTTCTTTTCCCCCATGCATCTTGCCTGTGAGAAATGGAAATGAAACTGTGTGGTACACTCCTCCCCTGGCTTGTGAATGTGCTGTTCTTCCTTTGTCATTTTACCTTTGGTCACACTGAAAAAGGCATCAGAAAAGTGGCAGGGTGCAGTTTCTCCTGCAAGTGTCATGCTGCCCCCTCTCTGTTGACATCTATTAACATTCAGGCAATAGGGCCTCTCTTTATGGCACAAAGGAGTGTCATTTTGGCTTTTCAAGGTTTTTTTTTTTTTTTTTTTTTTTTTTTTATCCGAACATCTGCAACTCCCTCAGGATTGTGCTGCACACTAAAAATAAAACAAGTATAGCCTGTGATTCACCTCATTTTCACTGAGTCAGGGCTGTAGATTCTAGGGATGATTCAGTGACACAAGAGAGTTTTAAAAATGGAAATAAAATTGCTGAGTCCAAAATGAATTTAGAAGATGATCATAGTAACTTGTGCATGCCAAAAATCAAGCATGGAAACTCTGACTTCTTCCAGATTTTACATGGAGAAATCATTTTAACGTTTCATTGTTACCGCCTTTATAATTACCTGGAACCCTCAGGGATGGATTCTTTATGTGGAGTTGCTTGCCACAGATGTTAGCATGAAGAATAATATGTATTAGAGTTAGTGTTAAAAGAAGTCAGCAGATCATATCTCTCCCAAATAAGTGTCACTCAAGGCAATACTTCCAATAAACTCTCAGCACAATTGAACTACCATTGTGAAAAAAGGAGTTAAAAACCTCGGCATGGCTGCTATTAGTTAGTATAGGCTTATGAATGGACAGACGACTATAATACAAGTATTCTCCTGGCAGAAAACTTTCTTCCACAACCCTAAAATTTCAACATGAGAAACTAATTTATATTGGCCTTGCAGGGTTTTGGTCTTTTAAAAGTTTCATACTAAAATACAAACACATGTTCAAAGCATAGTACATTAAAAACCAGAAATTGGATTTGTGCTTGGTCTGTGCTCAAATAGTGCCTAAGGTATATCTCTGGTAATGTCTTTTGAAATGTTGGATTCAACATTTAAAAATTATTTTATTTAGATGGCATACTCATTAAGCTGACAAATAATGAAGCTGAGAGACATAGTTGAATGATAGAAATAAAGTCTAAGTGATCCTGATTAGCTGGAATGGGAGATGGAGGTTAAATCTAAGAAAATGAAATTTTCAAACACTGAATGAAAAGTGCTGCACTTAGGTTTAAAAAAAAAGAGACAACAAAAAAACCCCTGTGGATAACATAGTACATATGAAAACATCTTAGGGTTATTGTTGATTGTGAACTTAAAATAAGCTGACAGTGTCATGTAGTTGCAACCCCTCTCCCCCAAAGTAATAATGCAGTCACTGGTCCTATCACAAGAAAATAAGGTCTCCCTTCCTTATAAAATACATTTTGGTAGATTGTGTTTAGTTCTGGGTGTCTGTCACATTTTGAAACAATTTTGACTAACTGGAGTGTATCCAGAGAAGCTACATCGTACAAGGCACAGTTGAGAGAATGGAAAATGTATACAGTGGAGAAAACAGATTTAGTTGGACTTGATTCTATCTTTAAATAGCGGAGAGATTGTCACATAGAAGACTTGCGTGTATTCTGAGAAGCCTCAGAGGCACATCTAGAGGTGCAAGAGAGTGTTAGAGAGACAGAGGGATACTTTGGTTAAAGAGTTATATGAAAATAGAAGGGCTTCTTTAAGAGGAAGTCAGCCATTGCTGAAAATGGATGTGTTCATGCAGTGGTTTGTGGATTACTTGTTGGAGACCTTGTAGAAGATATTCTATGTTTAATGCTTTTTGCTGATGTTAATGGACTTCTTAAAGGAGATTGAGATACGGTCCATAGTGGGACACAGAGTAGGTGCTTGTGGTCAGGGAGAAATAGTGCCAGGAGGAGAAATAATTGTAAGACACAGAACCAAGTCAAACTGTTGCCTATGCAGTTGTTGCCAAGAGTCAGACTGCTTGGTAGGTGGAGGTGAGGTGAAGGAGAGGGGGATGATGCAGGGTGGTGCAGGATGTCTTCCATTCATTCACTGGTTCAACAAAATGCCACGTATGAGGTCTTATGCTAGGTACTGGAGATATAAAGATGAATGAGATATAATTTCTGCTCATTGGTGCTCATATTCTGGTAGAGAAGACAGACATATAGACAAAAAAAAAATTCACAGCACAACTTGGTAAGTGCTTTAGCAGTAGATGGGAAGTAATTGACTAGGGACCAATATTTGGGGTAGACTGATCAATGAGTTTAAAAACATGCCAATTCAAACTGGCTACAAGAAAACCATGAGAATGCCACATTTATTGCCAAGTAAATCATATACTCATGAAAATCTATTATTGTGTCCATCTATGGGGGAATTTATAGTAAGAGGAACTTCCTTGAGCAATAGTTTGTGCAAAACACCTGGGGATTTTATTTGAACTCAAGCTCAATGTGAGTTCACAGTGTGATATGACAGCCGAAAAAAGCCTATGCTATTTTAAAAATGCAATAATAGATGTATAGTACCCTGAATAATGAGACTAATAGAAGTAACATCAGACCATATCTGACACATAAAGTATCATGATTTAAAGGGAATATTGACAGTATAAGCAAGATCGTTTTTCAAATGACATGAAATACAATAGACAGAACTAAGTGTTTTTTTTTAACTTGCCAAAGATATGATTTATGAGGAACCTAATCAAATATTTTAATGGCACTTAATGTCATGTGGAAGAATAATTAGACTCATACAACTCTATCTTCAGAGAATTAACTAGAACAAATCAGAGAAGTTAAACAGGAAAGTTTTGGCTCAGCTCCAAGTGTATCTCTCTGATAATTGCAAAGGACTGCCTTTTGATCTAGCGAGCTCTTTGTGTGTGATGGCTGTGATAACTTGCCACTGCTCCCTGTATCTACATCATTTGCCACTTAACTGAGGAGTGCCCCCAAATGTGGGCAGGTTGATCTGCCTGGCCTCTTGACTCTGGGTAGAACCATGTGACTTGCTTGGCCAATGGTATGTTAGTAGATGTGACACAAGTATTGAAGTAATTGAAGTAGGCTTGCACAATGGGGTTTGTTTTCTCCTGCACCATAAGAATATGCTTGGGCTAGCCTATTGGAGGATAAGATGCATGTGGGCAGGGTGAGTCATTGTTGTCATCCCATTTGAGGTCTTCCTAAATCAGCTGAAGGCCAGCTGACCTGCATACATCTTTTTTTTTTTTTTTTTTTTTTAAAGATTTTACTGGGGAATTGGCGGAGGGGAACAGCGCCGGGGAATCGGGGAAGGGGAACAGACAAGTTGCTGTCCCCCTGCTCCTCAGTCCAGCTGCGGAGGACGCTGCCCCACCGTTGGTATCGTCACCGCGCTCTTCCCGGATGAGGCAGATCCGACGCCGGCTTCCGGATGTCGCCCACCACGGCCATCGGCAGCTCACGCTTGGCTGCCAGCCGCCCACGCTGGCTGCGGGCCACCCACCGCAGCCCACGGCAGCCCACTGCAGCAGGGGCCGCAGCCCACACCACCACCGGGGCCCGCACAGCCCAGCTCCAGGTGGAGCCGCTGTCAGCTGTAGAGGGCAGTGTCACCGGCCCTCATGTGGGATCCCAACCGGGGCCGCTGGCATCCCAAAACCAGCGCTTAACCAATGCGCCACTTGGCCGGCCCTGCATACATCTTAATTGAATAAACTGAGTCTAGAACTATCCTGGCTAACCCAGTCTAAATTGCTGCCCCATTTATTTTTTATGAGCTAAATAAATATAGTTATAAGTCAATGTGTTTTTAGATGATTTGTTTTACACTTATTGTGGCAATAGATGGCTGACATTCTCTATTGGTTGGTCATGTTCAAGAAGGCAATGGGTGGATGGCTATAGGTCAAGATGGTTATAGAAAAGGACACTTGGGTGGACTAGATAAGTTCCAAAGGTGGTTCCCTCCCCAGCGACTACAATGGTGATACTAACATAATACTTAACAGTTGAGCAGTCCCTATCTGCCAGGCACTGTTTTAAGGGCTTTACATATAATAGTAGTTATTCCTAGGAGGTAGTTACTTTCATTACTCCCATTATACTGTTAAGGAAACAAGCACAGTTCATAAAACTAGTAAGCGGTGGATCTAAGATGAAACCTACGCATCTGGTTCTAGAAATCACAACCTTTGTCAGTACCCCATGGTCCTACTGGCCCAGGAACTATGTTCAGTATTCCTAAAGCCCATTGGAAAGTGGGCATTTATATCTTCATACATTTATTAAGAGTGGGATAATTAATCATTTCTCTAAATTCATATTTTTGGGTACAGGAAACCTTTCACAACACAAGTTATATTAGATAAAGTTAAAATGGGCTCCTTAGTGGTGAAAACATTGGCAACCACTGCTTTAAGGAGTCTTCCAACCTAAGATTATATGATTCTTAGATACAATTTTCTAATGCTAACAAACAAGGCTTTCTTTTATTAAAAATAATAATCTAGGGCTGGCCGAGTGGCTTGTAGGTTAAGAGTTGGCTTGGGAGCGTGAGCTCTGAGCAGCAGCTGAAGGTTGGGATCCCACTTGGGCCAGTCACACTGTGCCCTCTACAGCTAAGATGGTGAACAACAGCTCCACCTGGAACTGGGCTGCTCTGACTTGCCGGCCACGGCATAGGCTGCATGTGGGGCTGCAGTGGGCTGCTGTAAGCTACTGTGAGTGGCCGGCAGCCAGTGTGAGCTGCCATGAGCCACTGTGAATGGTTATCCAATGGCTGGTGACCAATCTGCCTCAGCCAGGAAGAGCGCAATGATCACAATATCAACATAGGCCAGTGAAGTGACGTCCTCCACAACTAGACTGAAGAACAAAAGGACAACTTGTCTGTTCCCCTTCCCTGATTCCCCAATGCTGTTCCCTCCCCCAGTTCACCAATAAAATATTTAAAACAAAAAATAATCTAGTGAGAAGCATTGCATGAAAACTTCCTTAGGTTACTAGCTTTACAGTAAGTACCTCATAAGGCCATTGATGAAGAAAATAGAAACTTGTAGGTGATAGTGGAAATATTCTGCTTATGTACCAAAAAGATGTGTTACAACATAAAGAAAATTTAAATGAAAGTGCATATCAGCCAAACTATGAGTGGTAACATTGTACTATAATAAAGCCCCTGTATTATACTGGATATGGGGATAGAATCAGCAATAAGTTTCAGATAAATTAAACTTGTTATGTGAGTGTTTGGTTATGTAGATATTTTGGAGAACCTAGCTAATCTTCCATCTCTTACTGGATGCTATACTTAACTATGCTACTTTTAAGGTAAAAGAATCCATATTTTGATGAATTCACTGTAGCAGAAAATAAATATTGAATAGGATTCAATATGAACTGTTGACAACATCCTTTGTAAATCTAATGACCATATGTAATATGAGTTTAGCAGACAAGCTCTGTTTTAAAAATTGTTTTAAAAATTATATTCTTTTCTGCATTGCTTACCTTTCTAAAATCATCCCATTTTTAAACTAAGGAAGTTGGCAGCAGGGTGGTAGGATGGGGCTTGTGGCTTATCTCTCTTTAATGTTTATTTCATTTCTTGAATTAAAAAAATTACCACTATTCAAAAACTATCTCAATGCAAGTGATCTCCAGCTTCCTTCACACATTTCTAAAAAGAAAATATACATTATTTTCAATATGTAAAGCTATTTGATCTAATGTTTATACATACATATTTATTTGAAAATATAAGCATTTATTGTGATGATCTGTCAGTTAGTTGAACATTCTTGGCAGTACTGCACTGGCAGTTTGAATTGGGATATTTTGGACCAAAGCTGATAATAATTTTCTATGGATCTGCTCACAGTGATTCTTTCACACCTGTGGATTGATTTTTCTATTCACATGAAGGTAAACTAAGTGTAATACAAAAAAATTTCATCGAAAGGAAATATTACTCATAAGACAACAAATATATGCTGTACCAGGGATGGAAACATGGCTATTAACCCTTATCTGGGCATAGATTAGAAAGCACTAATGGATAACTTTTTCTTTCTGAGTCCAGACTCTGATTTGGAAATCTTACTGAGTTTGATATTTTGTATGACATTCTTATATTAAAAATATCCTCTTTTATTAAGCAAATATAATCTTTCTGGTTTGAAATGATGCTTCATTGGTTATTCTTTTTAAAATTTAGTTTTAGTTTTCTTTTTCAATTACAATTGATGCACAATATTAGTTTTAGGTGAACAGTGACTAGAAATTTATATACCTTAAAAAGTAATCATTCTGGTAAGTCTACTACACAATTGACACCATACATAGTTATTATAGTATTATTGAATATATTCTTTATGCTGTACTTTATATCTCCATGACTTTATTTCTTTATTTATAAATTTTTATTAAATTTATTGAGTGACATTGGTTAATAAAATTATATAGGTTACAAATGTACAATTCTGTAATACATCATTTATGTATTGCATTGTATGTTCACTACCTAGAGTCAGTTCTCCTGTCATCATATATTTGATTTCCTTTACCCTCCTTTACCACTCCACTCCTTTACCCTCTGGTAACTACAAAACTGTTGTTTGTGTCTATGACTTTTTGTTTGTTTGTCTTGTTCATTTGTTGCTTTCAGTCTTATGTCCCACATATGAGAGAAGTCATAGGTTCTTGACTTATTTCTGTCTGACTTATTTTATTTTGCTTAGCATGGTAATCTCAAGATCCATCCATGTTGTCGCAAATGGCAGTCTTTCACTTTTTCTTATGGCCAAGTAGTATTCCACTGTATATATATTCCACATCTTTTTTATCCAATCATCTATCAAAGGACATTTTAGTTGTTTCCATATCTTTGCCACCGGGAAAAGTGGTACATATATATTTATGGATAAATGTTTTCATATATTTTGGGTAGATATCCAGAAAAGGGATTGCTGGGTCATATGGTAATTCTCTGCTTAATTTTTTGAGGAAACTCCATACTGTTTTCCATAGTGGCTATTCCAATTTACATTCTCACCAGCAGTGTATGAGGGTTCCTTTTTCCTCCACAGCCTCCCCAACACTTTTTATTACTTGTCTTTTGATAATAGCCTTTCTAACAGGTGTGAGGTAATATCTCATTATGGTTTTGATTTGCATTTCCCTAATAGTTAATGAAGTTGGGCATTTTTTCATATACCTTTTGGCTGTTTGTATGTCTTCTTGGGAAAAGTGTATGTTCAGATCTTTTGCCCATTTTTTGATTGAATCATTTGCTTTTTGTTGTTGAATTGCATGAGTTCTTTATATATTTTGAATATTAGTCTCTTATCAAAGGTGTTGTTTGTGAATATCTTCTTCCATTCAGTTGGTTGCCTCTTTGTTTTGCTGATGGTTTCTTCTGCTGTGCAGAAGGTTTTTAGTTTGATATAATCCCATTCATTTATTTTAGCTTTTACTTCCTTTTCCTTTGAGGTCATAGTCATAATTCATTAGTACCTATGCTTTCTTCTATGCAATTTATTGTTTTAAGTCTTTTGTATAGGTCTTTGATCCATTTTATGTTAATTTCTTTTGGTGGCAGATAGCAGTCTAGTTTCATCCTTTGGATCATGGCGTTCCAATTTTCCCAGCTCCAGTTATTGGAGAGGCTTTCTTTTATCCATTGTATGTTTGGGGCTCCTTTGTCAAAAATGATCTGCCCATATAGATGTGGGTTTATTTCTGGGTTCTCAATTATATTCCTTTGGTCTATAATATTTTTCTGTCAATACCTTGCTGTTTTGATTATTGTCATTTTGTAGTCAAAAATGAAGTCAGGGAGTGTGATACCTCCCACCTTGCTCTTTTTTCTCAGGATTGCTTTGGCTTCAGAGTCTTTTGTGATTCCATACAAAGATCACAATTTTTTGTTCTATTTGTTTAAACAATGCCATTGGGGGACAGCTCGGTGGCTCAGTTGATTAGAGTACATGCTCTGAACAGCAAGGTTGCTGGTTCGATTCCCACATGGGCCAGTGAGCTGCACCTCCCCTCAACTAGATTGAAAATGGCAACTGGACTTGGAGCTGAGCTGTGCCCTTCACATTTGAAGGACAATGACTTGACTTGGAGCTGATGGGTCCTGGAAAAACACACTGTCTCCCAATAAAATTTCTTAAAAAAAAATACCATTGGGATTTTGATGGGGATTGCATTAAATTTGTATATTGCTTTGGGTAATCTGTTAATTGTAACTATGTTGATTCATCTAATCCATGAACATGAAATATCTTTCCATTTCTTTGTGTCTTTTTCAATTTCTTTTAATAATGTCTTATAGTTTTCAGTGTATAGTCACTTCACATCCTTTGTTAAGTTTATTCCTAGGTATTCTTTTTGTTGCAATTGCAAAAGGAATGGTGTTTTTATTCCTTTTTTTGAAACTTCATTGTTAGTATGTAGGAATGCAGTGGAGTTTTGTACATTGATTTTTGTATCCTGTGACTTTACTGTATTTGTTTATTGTTTCTAATAGATTTTTGGTGGAGTCTTTAGGGTTTTCTACATAAAGAATTATGTCATCTGCAAACAGTGATATTTTTACTTCTTCATTCCCAATTTGGATGCCTTTTATTTCTTTCTCTTGTCTGATTGCTCTGGCTATGACTTCCAATACTATGTTGAATAATGGTGGTGAGAGGGGGCATCCCTACCTTGTTGCTAATTGTAGATGAAAAGCTTTCAGTTTTTAACCATTAGGTATATTAGCTGAGAGTTTGTCGTATATGGCCTTTATTATGTTAAGATAATTTTCTACTATAGCCAGTTTATTGAACGTTTTAATCATAAACGGATGTTATATCTTATCAATGCTTTTCTGCATCTATTGATATGATCATAAGATTTTTATTCTTTATTTTGTTTATGTGGTGTATTACATTGATCGATTTGTGCATGTTGAACAGTCCTTACGCTCCTGGCATGAACCCCACTTGATCCTGATGTATAATCTTTTTAATGTATTGTATTTGATTTGCTAGTATTTTGCTTAGGAGTTTTGCATTTGTATTTATTAGAGATGTTGGTCTGTAGTTGTCTTTTCTGTGTTATCCTTACTAGGTTTTGGTATTACAATAATTTTGGCATTGTAAAATAGGTTAGGAAGGGCCGGCCAGGTGGCGCGTTGGTTAAGAGCTGGCTTGGGATGCCATCTCTGAACAGTAGGACCCTGGTTCAGATCCCATATGAGGGCTAGTGACACTGCCCTCTACACATAAGATGGTGAACAACAGGTCCACCTGGAGCTGGGCTGCCAGGAGTTGCTGGCGATGGAGTCAGCTGCCATAAGCTATCTTGAGTGGCCAGCAGCCAGCGTGAGCTGAGAAGAGCCACCATTACCAGCCATCCGGTGGCTCGCGACCAATCTGCCTCCCGGGAAGAGTGCAATGATAACACTAACATGGACCAGTGAAGCGACGTCCTCCACAACTAGACTGACGAACAAAAGGACAGTAACTTGTCTGTTCCCCTTCCCCGATTCCCCAACTCTGTTCCCTCCCCCAATTCCCCAAAAGAAAAAAAATCTTAAAAAAAAAAAATAAAATAAAATAAGTTAGGAAGTATTGCCTCCCAGTAATTTTGATATGATACATTTTCAATTGTTTGTGTGTATCTTTTGTTTGTTTGTTTGTTTGTTTGTTTGAGGGCAGTGTCACTGGCCTTCATATGTGGGACCCGAACCGGGGCTGCTGACTTCCCAAGCCAGCGCTTAACCACCGCGACATTCGGCCAGCCCTCTATGTATCTTTTGATCTCTTCTTTTATTTCTTCTTTGACCCAGTCATTCTTTAGTGGTATGTTGCTTAATCTCCATGTATTTATGGTTTTTGCCATTTTCTTTTTGCAGTTGATCTCCAATTTCAAAGCATTGTGGTTGGAGAACATACTTGGTAAGTTTTCAATCTTCTTAAATTTGCTGAAGCTAGTTTTGTGTCCCAGTGTATGGTCTATCCTTGAGAATGTTCCATGTGCACTAGAAAGAATGTACAGTCTGGTGTTCTGGGATGAAAGGCTTTGTAAATATGAATTACTTTCATTTGTTCTAAAGTGTCATTTAAGGCTAATATTTCCATATTGAATTTCCGTTTGGATTATCTAGATGTAGCTGTCAATGATGTATTTAGGTCCCCTACTATAATTATGTTCTGTCAGTTTCTCCCTTTAGTTCTGTTAGTAGTTGCTTTATATATTTTGTTCTCCCAGTTTGGGCACATATATATTAATGTCATATCTTGTTGATATATTGTCCACTTTATCATTATAAAATATTCATCTTTTCTCTTGTTACCTTTTATGTCCTGAAGTCTGTTTCATCATATATAAATATGGCTGGATGCCATTTGCTTGGAGTATTGTTTTCCACCCTTTCACTTTGAGTCTATAGCTGTCCTTCAAGCTGAGATGTGCTTCTTGTAGGCAGTATATGTTTAATTTTTTTTTTTAATTGGGGAATTGGGGGAGGGAAACAGTGTTGGGGAATTGGGAGAGGAGAACAGTGTTGGGGAATTGGGGAGGGGAACAGTGTTGGGGAATTGGGGAGGGGAACCAGCCAAGTTGTTCTTTAGTCTTAGTTGTGGAGGGCACCAGTCACCACCTGGCTGCTTGTTGGCAGCTGGTGGCCTCTAAGCTCAAGGTGCTGTGTTACAATCTTAATTGTGGGTGGGCATAGCCAGCATCCCATGTGGGAGTTGAACCAGCAGCCTTGTTGTTAAGAGCATGCACTCTATCCACTGAGCCATCCTGGTGGCAGCTCAGCTCAAGGTGCTGAGTTCCGTCTTAGTTGCAAGCAGGTGTAGCCACCATCGAACAGGCAGTCTTGTTGTTAGGAGCACATGCTCTCACCAGCTGAGCCATCCTGCCACCTTTTGGCAGTTCAGCAACAGCTCAGCTCAGGCGCAGCGTCACTGGCCCATGTGGGAATTAAACCAGCGGCTCTGTTGCTCAGAGCTCACTCTCTTAAGCTAACTCTTAACCAACTGAGCCACTTGGCTGGCCCTAAAGAAATTAAAAAAAAATTTTGTCCAATCTGCTAGTCTGTGCTTTTTCCTTAGTGAGTTCAGTCCATTTACAAATAGGGTGATTATTGATATATGAAGATTTCCTAGAGCCATTTTATCTTTTGTTTTCTAATAGCTTGGTGTCTCCATTATTTCTTTGCCTTTGTGTTTCTGTGTATTATTTTAGTTTGGTGGTATTCTATGATTTTTTTACTGTTTCTTCTTTTTTATGTTATATGTTTCAGTTCTGGATTGTTTTTCAGTGGTTGCCATTAAGTTTATGTAAAAGAAAGTCTCATATATACAGTAGTCCTTTTTCTTCAGCATATTTCTTATCTCCACTCCCCTTTGCAAATTCAGGCCTTGCTGCTGTTTCTGTTGTCACAAATTATCCCTATTTATGCTGTGAGTTTATTTCTGAGTTTCAGTAGTAAATTGTCTTTTTTTTTCTGTTTTTATCTCCTTTACCCTTTATATTATGCCTAAGTATTTAATGCACTATTCTGTGTAAGAGTTGCCATTTCCTGCTTCCGTCTGTCTTGCTCATCATTTTGAATCCTTTTGTCTTTTGTTTCAGGTAGAATAGCCCCCTTCACTATTTCCTGTAATGTGGGTTTTGTGGTGGAAAAATCCATCCCTCAGTTTTTGCATATCTGGAAATGTCTCTATTCCTTCTTCGTATCTAAAGGATAACTTTGCTGGCTATATTATGCTTGGCTGATAATTTCTCCCTTTCAATTGTTTCAATATTTGATTCCTTGCCCTCCTGGCTTGTAGAGTTTCTGCTGAAAATTCTGATGATAATCTAATGGGCTTTCCTTTGTAGGTTTCCATCTTCTTTTCCCTGGCTGTCTTGAGAACTATTTCTTTTTCATTAATTTTTGACAGTTTCAGAATAATATGCCTTGGAGAAGGCCTTTTAGGATTCAGATAATTAGGTGTTCTGTTTGCTTCTTGGATTTGAGGTTCCAGTTCTTTCCATAGGTTTGGGAAGTTCTCATTGACTGTTTGTTTGAATAGACTCTCTGTCCCTGTCCCCCTTTCTTCTCCTTCTGGTATACCCATTATTCTTATGTTCTTTATGATGAAATAAGATAGTTCTGGTATACCCATTATTCTTATGTTCTTTATGATGAAATAAGAGTTAAAAGAAATGGAAAAAAACTTCCTGGGGAGGAGGAGATGCTCACCCCCATGAGAGGATGCTGTGAATGATTGGGTTCTGAGCCCCTGGAATCCCAGTGCTTCCCCTGCAAGCGGATGCAGAGCTGTGCATCTCAGCAGCCCTGGTTTTCCCCTCTGCGATCAGCTGCATAAGGTGGGGATGTGGTGGGCTGGAAGAGGCTGCTGGTAGGTTTGTGTCTTTATTCTCCTCTGAGAAGTGGAGACTGGCAGATCTTAGCTGCCTCGCCCATAAATCTCCTCCCTTGTCACTGGGATTAGCCGCAGTGTGTGTCTGCTACTAAGGAACTGTGTCTACAGTTCTCAGGGCTGTAGATATTCTGTTCTTTAGTCTGACACTGCTACCAGTTATTCTGGAGCCCAGTGTTAACACCGGAAGAGTGTGTGGTGTGGGGGGCTGGGGAATGCAGCCAGGCTCTGTGGCTTTGTTTTCTGCCTGGCAGTGAAGGCTGTTAGACCACAGTTGTAGCACGTCCATTTTCAGTCTTTGTCCTGAGATCTTTGCTCTGATCCCTGGGTTCAGGTGTATTATATGCTGATCACTCAGGCAGGAATGCTCAGGGCCACAGAGAGTGTATCTGCAGTCTCAATCCTCCCCTCTCCTGGGTCCACAGTGAGCCCTGGGCTGTGTCTGCAGCCCTCATCTTTGCTCTTCTCCCTTTCCTTCTTCCCTGTTTACCCCAATTCTCCCACCTTCAGATATTTCAATGCACAGATCTCTCAAACATGTTTATGTGTTGTTTAGAGAATCCTTTGTTGAATTATAGCTGTTCAAGTTGTTATTACTTTAAGGGGAGAGATCAAGAGGGACCCATCATGCTGCCATGTTTCTGATGTCTCTTCCTCCGTTGGTTATTCTTAATATAGTGCTCCACGCAGTTGCTGCTAATTGATTGGAGGTATAGACCAGTTCAAACCTTTTTATTATCCTGGCATTATAGTGAGCTTAGAAATGCCCAGATGACTCATCAGAGTTTTAATGTAAGAAAAAGAAAACATCTGCTGATCACTCCCTAGGGACCAGGCACTGGGTTCAATGTTACACCTGCTTTATCTCAAAATTCTCACAGAAGCCCTATGATATAGGTTATTATCATTATTCCCATTTTACAAATGAAGAAATTGAAACTTAAAGGGGTTAAATCAACTTGCCCAAAGTCATACAGCTGGTAAGGTGGTGGTGACAATATTTAGATAAGCTCTGTCTTACTTTCTTACTTCACAGCCCAGGCTCTTATTGCTATTTGGTATCACCTCTTTTTTTTTTTTTAAGATTTTTTATTGGGGATTTGGGGGAGGGGAACAGACAAGTTGCTGTCCTTTTTTTCTTCAGTCTAGTTGTGGAGGACGTCGCTTCACTGACCCATGTTGGTATTATCATTGCGCTTTTCCCGGGTGAGGCAGATCCGCCTCTGGACAACTGTTCACAGCAGCTATTGGCAGCTCACTCCTGCTGCCAGCCGTTCACGCTGACTGCTGGCCACTCACTGTAGCCTATGGCAGCCCACTGCAGCAGGGGCTGCAGCTACGCTGTCACTCACAGCAGCCCAGCTCTAGGTGGAGCTGTTGTTCATCTTAGCTGCAGAGGGCAGTATCACTGGTCCTCATATGTGGGATCCGAACCCAGGCCGCTGGCGTCCCAAGCCAGCTCCCAACATACACGCCACTTGGCCAGCCCTGGTATCACCTTTTTTCATTTAAGTTTTTGGTTATGTCAACAGCACTCTGTTTCAGGATACCTCAATACCGTGCTATCTACACTTTTATGCAGAGCTGGCTTGTTCTCTGGGAGTTAAATGGAGAATCTGTCACTTTTTTTTTTTGTATAGGAAAGAAATGCCAGAAAGTACATTATAGTAATAACTCCTTAAACAGAGCATTGGGATATTGGAACATCTTATTGAGTTTGAACTTATGTAAGAAGTTGTCTTAGTATGTTAAAAAGTACTCCTCTTTTATAATAAGCAAATGTTTCCTTGCTTTGAGACTATGCTTCATTGGTTATGAAAGGTAGCTTGTCAGAATTAAAACTACCTTTTAATATGGGTTGAGAAATGGAACCAAAACCTTAAATACTGATCCAAAGTGCTATTATAGAACTGAGAGTATGTGCAATACTAGAAAATATTAACTTCTGAGGAGAAATAGATGTTAATGCCCTTCTTAGCATTTTGATGTCACAATTAAAAATTCTGCAAGATAGTTAATGGAATATTTTATGTGTCTAGAAAGGGTCTTGATTCTCAGAATTGCATACTAATTCTTAAATTCCTTTTATATAATATAGAATCCCTTTAAGGAATTAAAATTTCATTTATATTTTAGATGAAGGAATTATATATTTTTACCAACTTTTTTATGAAAGAAATGTCTTGAATTAATATGTTAACTTCAGATTTTGTGGTTAAGTCAGACTTTTGAAGCTTTAGCTATCCATGCAAATTATCATAATTCTCCCATGTGGTGGAGACCCCTTTATACAAGCCATTACCATATTTTTCCATGTATAACGCGCTCCTATGTATAATGTGCACCCATGTTTTGGCTCCAAACTTTCAGGGAAATGGGATTAATACTACCCATGTATAATGTGTATTCTTATTTTTCCCTCACAAATTTGGGCAAAAAAAGTGCACATTATACATGGCAAAATATGGTATTATTATTTTTCTAACTGTAATGTTACTGAGTTGTCAGATGAGGGTGCAAAACATTACAGTGCCCCAATTTTCACTTAATTGTATCTAGCCCTTTCCCTTTAACACTTTGTAAGTTTTGAGCTTCTCAGTCTAGTCTTTGTTTTTCTCTTGATACTAATCAATGAAATTCTGGTAATAGTAAAAAAAACTCTAGAGACTTTTAACTGCTGATGAGAATCTCAGCAAGATAAGAAGGATAAAATATCCCCTTTTCCTCTATATCTGCAGAAACATACAATTTTATTTTTGTCATAAAACCATCCTTACAAATTTTATTTCTAACAAAGGAGTCTTGTATGATGCCTGATTTCATGCATATGTTCTGGGAAAGTAACCTATAGCCTCTAAAAAATCTGCAGTTCTGTTGCTCATCTTATATAATAATTTGTTGTTCTGAAAAGAATATGTAAACCAACAGTTCTGTTTCCTTAAAGATGAAAATACTTGAAAGTTGAACAGCTTAACAAGTTTAAGTCAGAAGACAATTATTGGCACTTCTGTCACCTCTCATATGCAGAGACGGAAAAATTAAAAGCTGTCGGATTCCTTATTTGAACAAAAAGTTTGAGAGTCTAATCTACTTGATTAGAACTGTTTGTTAAATGTATAATTATGTCTTACTGGAAGCAAGAGGTTGAAAGTCTCTCATGAAATTATTGTAATATATGCCATGCCTGCAGAACAGAGAGAAAAGAAGGCATTTGTCATTTTTCTAGTGTCTGTGATGAAGGTACCAAATGCAGGCCGGATTTTCCTCATTTGAGGAAGTGGGACTGCTATTTAGTAAAACGTTATCAGCCCAGCTCAGTTCAGATTGGGAGACAAATGGCTGTGGTGCTGAGGCAAGGTCAGGGCACAAGTCAGGGCCTTGACTCCTCCTGCAGGCAGGGCTCTGGGCTGTTGCTTCGTTGTTGGCCCAGTGGATTTGTATGTGCCACAGCCTTGAGAGGAGCTGGCCAGTGGGAACAGTAGTCTCCTTTGTCATTAGGGACTCTCTTCCTGTCTTTTCTCCAGCACTAGCTCTCTTTCCTTTCTAATGTAAGATGACTTTGTATTAATCTGATCTTGACCTAGAAAAGCAGGAAACCTTTTGAAGAATTCTGAATTTTCCTATCTCCTCCTGAAATGCTTCCTTATTCTGATTTATAGTTTCTCTCTCTACTTTCCCCTAAGCCACTAGGAAAACAGAATTTAAAGCATAAAAATCAGCCTCTCTCTAGAGCACTTAGGACATTCCCCAAGGGAGAGATTGTTAGCCTATTCCCTTTATATTGTCTCTCATTACCTCTCCTGAAAGAAGCAGAAAACAAAACGAATGGCTGGTTTTTTGTTTGTTTGTTTGTTTGTTTGTTTGAGACTTTCAGTTCATAAGGTGTGACTAGTTTAGAATCTTACTTTACCTAAGCCCGATGAGAATGACTCTCTAAGATGAGCCTTCTAAGTCAGAGAAGCTTTCATGTACATCATTATGGCATGTTCTGTTCTAGAAATGCTAAGTCATTTTCTGCATGCATAAATCTCAGTCTCGGTTCACTTTTGGTAACATAACTTTATTGGATGATAGATTGAGGTCAGAAAGAAAGAGTGGTTGGTATTTCCAACCACTAGGTTGTGCCTTTTCACACCAACTTGGGTTGTCAGTTTCTGTTTTCTTGTGAAGAATACGCTAGTATTCTAATAAGAACCAGACACTATCATTTTTTAAGGCATTGTTGCATCTATAAAGCATTACTGGGCCACTTGAAATGAGCAATAATGAGGTAGATCAAGACAGTTATGAGGTGTTTTCAGCCATATTTAACATGAAATATTGATGGGCGCATAGTCAACCCTATTTGCAATATAGCACTTGGTCGTGAATGTGGAACTTTAGAATGACCCATGTCAGTAATGATCACAGCCAACATGAAACCCAATCTAAGAAATTTCAGTTTTATGCATTGCTATAAATATTTACTTGACAAAAAGTTTACCACTGGATAACTTTAAGTATTGTATTCCTAATTCATTTTCAATGATTAAAATAGAAGACTTGTTTGGAATGGACAATAAAAACTTTTCAAACAATAGTAATTTTTCTATCTCTTAAAGACTAAATAATGTTGCAGGATGAATAATCATTAATATGATAAAAATATCAGTATGGTAAGAAAGAAAAGATAAAACCTTTGTTAATTGCAATGACAAGTCTATTTTACTCTCTGATGTCTCTTTTATATTTTTCCTTTTGGATCCTGATTATTTGGAATTTAGATTTTGATTATGTAGAGTGTGTGTGTGTGTGTGTGTGTGTGTGTGTGTGTGTGTGCTGTATGTGATCTCATTATGTCATTCCTGGACATTTTTTTCCATTATTAAACTCTCTTATATAGAATCCTAACTATAAAAAACTAAACAATAACAACAGCAAAACCAAACCAAAATCAAAGCAAAGAAACAAACAGACACTGCCTCTTCCCTCCCCTCTCCCTCCGCCAAATGAGATAACTGAGCATAATTTGAAAACCCTTTGAGAATGTCAGGGTAAGGGGAGGTTCAGAGTTATTTTTTCTGTGACACTTACATGGTTATAAATGGTCTCAGTTAGAAACTTTTACCTTTGAGTTAGATTTATAGCCTGCTATTATGGGGAAGGAAGCAAGAGAAGGAAAAATAGGGGAGCATCAAGACAAGATATCAAAGAACAGTTATTGTCCATTTGCCAGGAGCCTGGCCTATAGGGCTTCTACAGCTCTCCCCCATCACTGTTTTTGTGGGGATTGTGGCAGGTACAGCTTTGCATTCACTTTAGAGGTGTTCAATAGTTTTAAAAAATAAAATGCTCTACCCATTAAAGCGATCTTCTTTCAATAGTTTAACATATTTTCCACCATTTTCTTGGACATGAGAGATTGGGAAAGATTGAGTTGCTGGATTTTCCTGGTAGACACACCCACGCAAGTAGAGGGAACATCCTAGGATCTCCCTAACTTAGAGGTCTTTGGTTATCCTACTTCTAGTCTACAGATAGAATAAACATGACAACACATCCTGATTTTGACCCTGAATTTTGAATACCATATCTAAATAGTTGTCAGGTTCAAATGTAGAAATTAGTTTTGCTCTGAGGGAATGGGGGTAAGTAAAGTATTTGCTCTGTTCTAGGTAGTTCTCACTACTGCTTTGAATGGCTATAGAACATAGTAATTACTAGTAGCAGAGACCTGTGACTACAGCGGGCATTAATGAGGTCTCTGCAACATTATGTAGAATTGCAAATAAGGTCATACCATTCTACACGTTTATTTAAAAAAACAAAACATTTTATTGGGGAATAGTCCTGGGGAATTGGGGAAGGGTAACAGACAAGTTGCTGTCCTTTTGTTCAGTCTAGGTGTGGAGGACATCACTTCACGAGCCCATGTTGATGTTATCATTGCGTTCTTCCTGGGTGAGGCAGTCGCTCACCAGCCATTGGACAGCCCCTCACAGTGGCTCATGGCAGCTCACGAAAGCCCACACCAGCTGCTGGCCAGTCTCTATGCCAGTGACTCACAGCAGCCCAGCTGCAGGTAGTGAGCTGTTGTTCACCATCTTAACTGTAGAGGGCACAGCATCACTGGCCCATGTGGGGTCCCAAGCGGCAGCCCTGCTGCTCAGAGCTCACTCTCCCAAGCCAACTCTTAACCAATGAGCCACCCGGCTGGTTCCTTTTTTCTTTTAATGATTTCAACTCACCTTGTTTGAACAAGTCCCAACCAGCCTTTAGTCAATAGACGAGCAGTGTGCATGCTGGCAGCCTCACCAACCTGGCCAAGTAAGTATCTGGCATCTATAGTGCAGATCTTTGGGCTGAAAAGGCCCTGCTCAGAGCCCTGAAGACAAGGGTAACACCCCAAAGTATGAACTCAGTTTCCACTCCACCTTCACTGGTCGAGCAGCTACTAAGAACAAAGGCCATATTCCCAGATACCTGGCAAACAAATGCAGTATTGATACACGGATTGATTTCTTCTCTGAGGTGTCCACAGGTGTATTTGGGGGGAAGCTTCGAGAACAAGTTGAGGAGCGGCTGTATTATGAGACCACTGCAAGAGAGGATCTATGCAAGAACCTGGAGGTCATGAAGGAGGCAATGGTTTAGGATGAGGAAGCGGCTGCTGAGATTACTAGGAGTCTGGAGAAACAGGAGAAGACACGCTTGATGAAGAAGGAAAAGGAACAGCTGGCCACTGCTGCTCTTGCGTCATCAGAAAATAGCAGCCGTACCCCAGAGGAGCATGAGGAGGCAAATGAAAGACCCAATTGAAGCAAAGGCGAAGGCTCCAGGCGCTCCTTGGAGGAATGCAGTGGAAGATCCGCCTGTCTCTTTATCCATACCCAGAAAAAGAACATTTTCCCAAGGAGCTGTTGAGTAGTGATCTGAGGAGACAGCGTGTAATGAAACTTTTCCCAGGAGGAAGAAATTTTTCCCCAAAGAGGAAACAGTCAGTGACCCTGAAGAGGCAAGAAACAGGGGTGTCCTCAAGAAAAAGAGGAAATTTCCACCTGCTCAGCAGTGGACCTAAAGAGGCTGCTGACAGCAAGAGCAGCAGCTCCAAGAAAAAGAAACAAACTAAGAAAGCAATCCCAGAAAGATTAGAACAGATAGTATCCTGCTGTGGTATAACTACCTCCTATACCATCTCCTACACCCCAATAAAAACAAATTCATGAGAGTAGAAAAAGAAATAAAGGAGCAGTGTGTCAGGTGGAAGGGTCAGATGTACTGTGTTTGTGGCTTGGTGTTATTTTTAACTTTCTGGGCCTCTGCTCCTTGTGTGAAAATGAAGATGAGCAATATTGTCTACAACACCACAGTGTAGTCTGGTTTCAATCTTATAATGTATATGGATTGCTTTTGTAAAATGGTTGAGAGCTGTGACAATGACATTGCAAAGTACTTCCACCACCCTCTCCTCCCTCATGCATTTCTTTCTCCTATTTTTGTCAGCTCTAGGTATTTTACGTATTAGGGGATAAAGAGGTGAGACTAAAGTGAAATTGACTTATTCTGCTCTGTGGGAAGTTCTGTAGGCTTCCCTGATCCTTTCCATTTCTTTTAGATTTAGAGTTTGTGTGGATGAGAAAAATGATTTTACTATGAAGATGTTTAAATAACTTTATACATACAACCTACAAGTGTGGCAAACATCTTATGAATTTGTCAGTTTCACATATAGAGCATATAACATATAAGGGGTGAAAGAGGAATGATAAAATAACGAGCAGTAATGGTGATGAAGGCAACGGTTCTACACATCCCTGAATTAGTATTCAGGGCAGTTTGGGCACTCATGGGGCTGAGCATTCTAGGGTACATAAGCAAGAAAGGGCAGGGTAATAATGAAGGAGGGAACCCTTTCACGGGTACATTGACCTGTGCTTCTTGTCAGATGTCCTATCGGCTACCTGGCTGCAGGCCTTTGTCTGGTACTTATGGGCAGCTTATCATAATTTGCAGCTTGTTCCTTTTTTTTTTTTTTTTAAAGATTTTATTGGGGAATTGGGGGAGGGGAACAGGGTTAGGGAACTGGGGAAGGGGAACAGACAAGTTGCTGTCTTTTTTTTTGGTTCTTCAGTCTAGTTGTGGAGGACATTGCTTCATCAGCCCATGTTGGTATCATCATTGCGCTCTTCTCGGGTGAGGCAGATCGGTCGCCGGCCTCTGGATGGTCGCTCACAGCGGCTCTTGGCACCTCACACTGGCTGGCAGCCACTTACGCTGGCTGCCAGCCACTCACTGCCTATGGCAGCCCACTGCAGCAGGGGCTGCAGCCTACACCATCTCCGGGACTCGCACAGCCCAGCTCCAGGTGGAGCTGTTGTTAGCTGTAGAGAGCAGTGTCACTGGCCCTCATATATGGGACCTGAACAGGGGCCGCTGGGTTCCCAAGCCAGCTCTTAACCAATGCGCCACTCCGCTGGCCCAAAGAACACTTTACTAATTGAAAACGAGTTATCTGAGATCTGGAGGCTCATTTTCTTATGATCAGTTACTTTATCTGAAAAGAAGTCTAAGGTGGAATGGTGAAGACTGATTTCCTTTATGATTTATGCATTTAAGATTTGTGAGGCTTGTCTTGTGGGATCGAGGGGTCTTGTCAGGGCCTATGTGAAAGATCAAAGAATAAGACAAAGCCACTGAGCCAGATAGGTTTAGAAACCTCTTAGGAAAAAGACAGCAAGCTTTCTTTCCTGACAAAATTCCCTCTCCTACTTCTCCTCCCCTGCTCCATGCTACATGGATGTAGGTGTTATGCTGAGAAGGAGCACTGGGGAAACTTATAAAGTTATTGTAATGTGGGGACTTGTAAGATCTTCATGAAAGCTTCTCTCTGTGTCAGACTAAGATCATATCTTTGATCTCCATGGTGATAAGTATAGTGTGTTACCAATAAAATCTCAGATTCTGCCAGTCAAATTATCTTACATTACCCCAGGACCTTTGGAGCCATTGCTACTAGGGAGTGTTGTATGGGGCAGGAAAGACAGGTCCTTATAGTCTCAATAAGATAGATGATATGTCTCTTCTATCTCTAAACTTCTATGGCACTTACTGTTGATTTCAGACAATTTAGTTCTTTCCTATAGGCTCTCTGATGATAGTCTCTAATTATTTCATGATTATGAATTGTGTCTCCTCTAGTGAATTTCTTGAGAACACCTTTTATATCTTTTTTGATCCTTTGCATAGCTCTAGGTAGCCATTAGATTCCCTCCAAATACTTTTTATTATTGTATTTAGTGGAAAGGAAAGAAGGAATACTAGGTCCTCCTGTTCCACATTTAAACCAATCCACATAGAGTGAGTGATACATCGTACCTGATAGAGACTCACTTTCAGCATTGGACAACCTCTTTCTAGATTAAACTGAGGCAGAAATGTCACTTACATTAAGTTTACTTTTAATACTTCTTAATAATTAAATTCATTCAAATAGTTTATTCCATAGATAATTAATGAGATGTGTTATATGTTAGAAACTATACATGAGCAAACTATTGTGGCCCTTACAGTGTATTATACCTACCTTTTTTTTTATAAACCTAGTACTGTCATATTTTCCTAAATCTCCACCCAGCTCCTCGTGTTTTTCTTCTAACTCTGCCCTCAGGTCTTTTGTATACACCCTAGTATAAATAACTAATCATAAATCACAGTGTTATCCCCAGAGGCATTTATACTCTTTTAAACTAAAGGAAGAATTTAAATCATCAGTCACTAATAACGGTCAAGATTTATTAAGCTTTTACTACGTTCCATGCACCTCTCTAATCACTGCATGTAGATTAACTCATTTATTCACAGTAGCACTATCAGGTAAGCGCTGTTATTGTAGTTGTCTTATAGATGAGAAAACTGAAGCACCAAGAAATGAATTTGCTTTAAGTCACTAGGCCCGTAAATGGAGCTGGAAGTTGAAACAGGGTGATTTGGCTTCCACACTCATGCTGCCAACCACACCATTATACTAATACTACCTGCATTGTCACTGAGTTATTTCTTAGGAAAATTAGTCATTCTTGGTTCATGAAATCATATATTGATTAAAATAGTGCCCGGCAGGCTCTTCTTCCAACTCAAGCCAAGCCCTTTCACTGCACTGGTATCTACGGTAGGCTCCTGTCTTTTTGCTCCATCTGTGTTCTCTTCTAGCTGGGAGTTAGGACTTTGCCCTTTGTCAGAATTCATCTATAGAAACAATTTGATTAGAACAAAGACAGTTATGCTATGGCCTTCCTAATGAAGGCTTTAGGTAATTGATATGCCAGTTATTTAGCCATTGTTTTTGAGCTGCAAATTTACCTTCAATAATTGGTAATGCTGGGACTGGGATTGAGGCTCACCAACCACTGTCCGTTGTTAGAATCTGCCAGAGCGGGCGCTAGAGGGAGATTGGAAGGCAATAGGTATGGACAATGGATTGCTCCCTTCCAATTTGCTGTTCAAGTCAGCGTTGCCCCAGCTTTGCAACTTTATCTGGGTATCCAGAATATTATCTTGGGCACAAAATTTAAGGAGGCTGACCTTGCCCTTGCAGGACATAAGGGACTGCCTCCTTAAATTTTGTGCTCTAGGCATCTCACTACCCTCACCCTAGTCCCTGCCGTGAAAGCTGTAAAATGCACTTTTTATGTAGTTTTTAATTATATTGTTGAACAGTTGTCTGTTGTTCTCTGTTCATTTGATGTGACACTATAAGCATTCCCTATGGTACTGATGATCTTTTAATGAATGTATTTAATAGCTCTCAGAATCTCTCATGTAGATGTTGTATAATTGTTACAGGTACTATCACACATATTATCTTATTTAAGTTCTCACAGCTTTATGCAGTTAATGGGACAGATGTTATTCATTTACAGATAGGGAAATTGAGGTTTTGGTAGGTTAAATGTCTTGCTTAAGATCATAAAATTACTAAATAGCAGAATCAGGTTGTAGAAATTGTTAATTGTTATTGCTATTTATAATAATTAGTGCTATTTTAGTGAGGGTCTGCTATTGAGTGTCAGAGCCGGCCTTTGAATTCTTGTTCCTTTTAAAAACTGTGCTCATTACACCATTTTGCCCCATTAAATTAGGACTTGTTGGAATTGAGTGGTACAGACTTAGGAATTCAGAAGAGAGGAATGCTTAGGGAGGGATTCCTGCAGAAGATCATACTTGAATTAGACTTGAAATGATGAGTGGGAATTGGGAGGGTAAGAAGAGTGGAGGATAGGGAATTGGGGAGAGAAGAACAGAGGTGAGGAAAGAGAGAAGAGTGTGGAAGAGATGGGGGGGTGAAAGAGGAGTTCATTCTAAACAAAGGAGTCAGCACAAACAAAAACATGGAAGAATAAGTGTATTTTAAGAAACTGTGAAGCCTGACTGTATTAGTGTGATTGATGTGTGTTAGGGAGTGAGGCTACATTAGATCATTGAGGTTGCTTTATGGTCCTTAAAAAAGAACCATCTTTTAAAAAGTTTACTTGCACAAAGAATCTCTGTCTGTCTATGGCTTGTGCGGAAGCTGAGAGCATTTAGCAATTCTTTCTGTTGAATTTAATTTCTCTTTTGAGTTCCCAGTTTACTCTTAAAGATACACATTTGCCCTTTCCCTATTCTCTGTATTTAGAAATTAGCACCTTGGAACAGACCAGGAGTCGTACGTACAGAGTAGGGTGAAATACCTGAGTAATTCACATGATCACATTTGTAGTACTATTCCTTAGGGGAAAGAAAAATCTCATTTCAATCCCAAATAGCTAGAAATCAGGTTATTCGCTAAAGCCTCAGGATTGAGGTCCTTTGTAAAATTTTAATGAAAAAATATATTGTAAGAAGCTCATGCATCGGCAAAGGTGCAAACCAGATAGACCTTTCCCCGTCTTCTTACCATAAAGTTCTTTCTATAATCACAGATGGACCTGTAAAGTTTTATTCTTAGGATGCCTTTTATGTTTAACTTTTCTGAAAAAATGCTTGTGAACAATCAAATAAAAGACTTGCTTAATCAAATGGAAAATATTTGTTCAGTACACTATGTGCTCAGAGTGGGCTATCATGTGTAATTTTTTTAATGTTATGTATGGCTGAACTCTTCATTAATTTGCTATTATTTTTAATTTATTTTTAACTTTTAAAGATTTTATTGGGGAATTGGGGGAGGGGAACAGTGTTGGGGAATTAGGGAAGGGGAGCAGCCAACTTGCTGTCTGTTGGGGACCGAGAGACACTCGAGGAGCTGTAAAAGAGAGGTGTTTGTATGGCTCGCCCCTCTGGCTGTTGTTTTTCTTCAGGGGATAACTTGCCATCCCTTGGTTCTCCTGCACTAGGCAGGGAGCCTACTTGAGGCTACTCCCTCAAGTGTGGTAGGACCCGCTGGCACCAAACACAAGTAGTCTAGGTTGTGCTTGGCTGGGTTAATGGGGTCCAAACATTCTTTAATTAAATTCCAGAGAGTAAATATATACACTGGCAAATGTTGAGGCCCCTCCTAGGTATACTGCTCCCTCAAATCTCTTTCAACCTTATGTCAGATTTGAACATTTATGGTTCCTTCCTCCAGGAACCAGGGGCTCTCTTGGACAAATACTAAAAATGTATCTAATGTTTTACTATGTACTTTACATCCTCAAGCTTTTAGTAATGATTGTAGCACTTGTAAATACAAAGTGCAATCTCAAGATCCTGAATTTCCCATGTAAACCTAGATTTTATTTTGTTCCACTTGCCTTTTTAACTGCATTGGCCAATGCCTTCCCGTGGAAAGTCCTTTTGTCTTTTATTTTAAAATGCCCGGGTACTCAGGTCCCGTTCAGGCGCCACTTGCTGTGTCCAGCGCTGCTGGTAGAAAGGTCCGGAGTGGGATTGACAGAGGATTAAGAAAGACAGACAAAGAAATACTTGAAAGCGGGGGCTAGGTGGACAGCTGTTTCCTCTGATGGGAGGACAGTGACCCAGTCTAGCAGCCGTGGTTTATTGATATAGGCTTGTTAAAGCGGGGGGAGGAGAAGGGAGGCAACGGCTTTGGGCAGGGACTGCTCTGAGCATCAACTGCAGGATGTCTGCACCCAGTGTATCAAACCCATGATGATCTGTACCCAGGGTACCGAAACCACGTCTGTGCACTGAGGTGCTTTGCCAACACAGAGACCGAGGTCACCTCCGGATGCTGAAGTGCTGTGCCAACCTTACAAAAACAACAGCCAGAGGGGCGAGCCGTAGAAACACTTCTCCTTTGCAGCTCCTTGAGGGTCTCTCAGTCCCCAACAGCTGTCCTTTTGTTCTTCAGTCTAGGTGTGGAGGACATCGCTTCACTGGCCTGTGTTGGTATTGTGATCATTGTGCTCTTCCTGGCTGAGGCAGATGGGTCTCTGGCCATTGGACGGCCACTCATGGAGGCTCACTGCAGCTCACCACGGCTGCCGGAGGCTCACTCTGGCTGCTGGCCACTCATGGTAGCTCAGGGCAGTCCACTGCGGCCCCACTGCAGCCTATGCCATCAGCGGCCACTAATGGCAGCCCAGCTCCAGGTCAAGCTGTTGTTCACCATCTTAGCTCTAGAGGGTGCAGCTTACTGGTACATGTGGTAATCGAACCAGCAGCCCTGTTGTTCAGAGCTCGCATTCTTTTCTTTTTTTTTAAAATATTTTATTCTGGAATTGGGGAGGGGAACAGCGTTGGGGAGTCAGGGAAGGGGAACAGACAAGTTGCTGTCTTTTTGTTCTCCAGTCTAGTTATGGAGGACGTTGCTTCACTGGCCCATGTTGGTATCATCATTGCGCTCTTCCCGGATGAGGCAGATCTGTCGCTGGCCTCTGGCTGGTCGCTCACCGCGGCTATTGGCAGCTCACACTGGCTGCTGGCGGCTCACACTGGCTGCCGGCCACTCACTGTAGCCTATGGCAGCCCACTGCAGTAGCAGGGGCTGCAGCCCACACCGTCGCCGGGTCTCGCACAACGCAGCTCCAGGTGGAGCTGTTGTTAGCTGTAGAGGGCAGTGTTACTGGCCCTTATATGTGGGATCTGAACCGGGGCTGCTGGCATCCCAAAACCAGCTCTTAACGAATGCGCCACTCGGCCTGCCCCAGAGCTTGCATTCTTACCAACTGAGCCACTCGGCCGGCCCCACTATTATTTTTTAAATTCTGTTTTGTTAAATCATCTTAAGTGACCTTAATCATAGGCTCTTAATCATAGTTACATAGTAGATGACTTTTACAAATAAATAATTAAGTATATTAGATAGGATGTTTTTCGCTACAAGTAACAAAGCCATAACAATGAATTTAAACAATAAGGAAGATTATAATCTTAAACCAAAGAGAATCCAGAAGTAGAGTAGGCTACAGATTTAACTGTGTTATTAGCTCACTCACATCATCATGGGCCTAGACTCTTTCTGTTTTTCCATTATGCTATCAGTAGTATTAAGTTTCAAACTAAGGCTAGTTCCCTTTGTGATTTTAACTGGCTGCAATCTGCGTTACATGTTTTCTTATTCATGTCCAGCTATATAGAGCCACGATTTTTTATTTTTGCCTCTGTCTTAGCAAGAACGAATATTTCTAGAAGCTCCTATCATTTCTCTTATGTCTAACTGATAACAATTATGCCACATATTCATTCCTGAACCAATCATTGGCAAATTTGCACTTTGATAAATTTCTGAAACTATATTTCTATTATTCAATGGGATAATGGAAGAATAAATATTGAGTGTCTATTATTAGGGTCACCACAATTACTTTACTAAGTGGTTTGGAATTAACTGCTATACTTTATGGCTTATGTTGACATCTTTCATATTGTATCATTATTATACAAAGCACAATATAGGGCAATGTATATGTTATGGAGGCTTTTATTAGCTATAAAATATCTTTCTTTCATACTTTGAGTGGTTATAATAGTCTGCTTGAATAAATTTCAGATTTATTGGAATTCAAAATTTGAAATGCTTCTTTCCTCTACTGCTATTCTAAAGCAAAAGGATTCCTAGGCCAGCTGAGTGGCGCGTTGGTTAAGAATTGGCTTGGGATGCCAGCTCTGAGCAGCAGGGCCCCAGTTCAGATCCCACATGAGGGCCAGTGACGCTGCACTCTCTACAGCTAAGATGGTGAACAACAGCTCAACCTGAAGCGGGGCTGCCGTGAGTCACTGGTGATGGCATAGGCTGCAGTGGGGCTGGTTGGCAGCTGGCCTGCGCTTTTGGAGCTGCCATGAGATACCGTGAGCAGCGGCTGTCCAATGGCCAGCAACTGATCTCCCTCACCTGGGAAAAGCACAATGATAATACCAACATGGGCCAGAGAAGCGACTTCCTTCACAACTAGACTGAAGAACAAAAGGACAGCAACTTGTCTGTTCCCCTTCCCCAATCAATTCCCCAATAAAATCTTAAAAGAAAAAAAAAAGGATTCCTGAGGGAGGGAACAGAGTGTTAATACTCAATTCTGGGATATAATGCCCAAATTCCACAGAACAGAGATTGGATCAAATAATGGAGATAAAATGCAAAATAGACTCAGGTAAGCATGAAGTTAGCAGAAGCCACAGAATATTCTCTTCTAGAATCTTCCATGGCATCTACTTTAAACTTTTTAGTATGTATAGTCTTTGAGTCTGTGTTTTGAGGAGAGATAAACTCAAGTGTTCATATGTGTACATATGTGTGTGTTAGGAGAGGCAGAGTATTTGTTCCTTTACAATAGGTTACTGTAGAAAAGGGTAGTCAATTTATTAGGGAGACTGCTAATCCTAAACCCATTTGCATTGAGTAATAGTAAAACATATTTCAATACTTACTTCACAATAAACTTTGGAAAATACGTTGTTGCGATAGTTTGGTGAGAAAAACCAAATACTAAGATATTCGTCGCTGAATGTAATAATTCTGTTATTTTGAGCTGCTGTCAATAATTTGGGATTTTGGCTGTTCCAAACTTTTGCTCCATCAAATATTGTATGAAAGAACCAAACAAACTTGGATTGATATTATGTTTTTCAATTGGATTAGGTTCATTTGTTTATTTGATAAATATTTGTTGAAATACTAGATGGGTCTGTCACTGCGCTAGGTGCTGAGGATATATTGATTGAACAAAAGAGACCTGTCTCTGCCTTCATGATTCGTAAAATCCAGTAGAATATAGTTGGAAGCTGGGGTATCTGTTTGTTGGTGATGTAGATGGCTGAATATGAAGAATGGAAGGAGCCTCATAGTTATTTCATATTCTAATGTGATAAAGTAAGAGAAGAGAGCCTGGACAGGTTTTTGTGGCTGAGGTCAAATTAAGACAATGGCAGATCTAGAGATAGACCCAGTGTCTTCCCTCACTTAACTCCCAAACTCCCATTTGGATGACACCGTGTTCCTTTAGATTGGTGAAGGGCTGAACCAGGAATGCAACGCGATTCCTCTGACAGTCCTGGGCTGGGTCGTTTTACTCTTGGAGCTCCACTCCAGCCCTAAATCAAGTCTCAAGTGCGAAGCAGACATCCCCTGGACATTATCTCATTTTAAAGCTCCCCAAAGGTACATTTGCATCACATTATCCTAGAAAAACAAATATTTAGAATGCAAAGTAGCCATGAGATGATTATTATTTTTTAAACAAATGAGCTACTTTAATAGATAAGGCATACACCCCAACAATGTAGATGATACATTTTTGTAATCATTCTGCGTTGTTTCGGCTGGCTGTGAGAGAACTGCCAAAGAAACTGGAAGAATTAGGCTTCATGAATTATTCATTGGATTCAGTTTAACACTCATTATTTATAGTGCTTCAGGTTAGTCTGTGGTGCTGAGTATTTGCCTTAATAAGGATGGAAATAATGAGTTGGCAGTGTATCTGTTTGCATTAGTATGTGTTATTGTTTACTGAAATAAAGCCCATGGTATTTTCAGAAAGATACCTCTTTCAAAATAGTCATGGCTAAAAAATGTTACATTTCATATCTTGGGGCCTAAAAAATTTTAGTTGCATGACATATTTGATTCTTTAATGAATTTTATTAATACAAAGGAGCTGTATTCATACTTAGGATCCAATTGCTTATTGTTCAGCTAATTCATGGTAGGATTGTATAAATCTTTCTAAATCTGGTTTATCTTGGAATTAAAATAAAAGTATCCAAAGAAGCAAACTAGAGCTAGTTATATTGAAGTCGATTTGTATACTGCTGCTCTGCTGTTTGAATTCCAATGATGGGTCTTTATTTTAGAGAGAAAAGTTTACTTTGTAATTTAGATCATAGCAATTATGTTCTAAGTTATTTGTTAGATTAAGTTTATGTTAAACTGAGTTCAATGGGTAAAACATATTTGATGGGCTAATTCTGAAAAATACAGTTTATTACATATAAGCATGAAGAGAGGTAATTTTTGCTTATTTTTGAGAGATTTCTATTAGACTCTTAAATTGCCTTTTGAAGGAATAAAAGAGACTGGACAAGAAGGGAAAGGTATTTAGATGGAGAAACAAGAAATACTAAATTATTAATAATATTCAGAAAATATTTCTAATAATTTCATATATAATTAGATTGGTTGACCTTTTAAAAAATCAGCCATAGTTCTATACAACAAGGGTTGGGGAATTAGACTGCATTTCCTTCGGCACACAGTTTCCTGTCTCTTTGAATGGAAAGCCCTGCGCTTCTCTTCAAACACGCCTGCCATTTTTAATCATCAAGCTCTGATTAGACCACAAGTACAGGCAACTTTGTCTTAATTTGAAGGGTGATCCAAAGCTGCTTTGTGAAACTTTGTCAATAGGTACTCCTATAGCACACCTCTGTTTTGGAGAAAACTCACAGATGGATTACATAAAAAATTCATGATCTCTGCCATCAACTGGGCTCCCACTGCTATTGAGACATCCTATCTTTCCTTAGTCACCTTCTTCCCAGTCTCTACAGCAGCTATGGGAAATTTCTTATTTTCTTCAAACTTTAAATCTCTCTGCCTCCTTCTCCATCACTCCTAAAAGATAACCCCACTTTCTTCTTACCAGAAAAAACTGAGAACATCAGATGCACGCTTCCTCATCCTCTGTTACTGACCAAAGCCTGACCTCATAAAGCCACCTTCCGTTTCCCTTCTATGAAATGAAAGAGGCGTCCTTTCTTATGTCTGAAGCTGATCATTTCACTTAGGGAACACTTTCTTCTTTTACCTCCCCAGATGCTTTGTATGCCAATGATCTCCTTCTTTTTTTTTTTTTTTTTTTTGAGGGCAGTGTCACTGGCCCTCGTATGTGGGACCCGAACCGGAGCTGCTGGCTACCCAAGCTAGTGCTTAACCACCGCGCCACTCGGCCAGCTCTCTTTTGTGTTTTTAACCTTTCTCTGTTAATACTGTAACCTCTGTATTAGTTATTTGTTGTCAAATAACAATTTACCAGCTTAAAACAACACATATTCATTATCTCACACAGTTTTTATGGGTCAAGAATCGGGGAATGGCTACACCTGGTGATTTTGGCTCAGAATCTCTCTCGAGGTTGCAGTCAAGGTGTCAGCTGAAGCTGACAGTCACCTAAGAATGTGACCACGTCTGGGAAATCTATTCTAAAATGGGTCGCTTACATGTCTGTTGGCAGGAGGCCTCAGTTCCTTGCTAGCTGTGAGCAAGATGAGTATTTGCCACATGGACCTCTCCATAAGGCTGCTTGTGTGTCCTCACGCCATGACAGCTGGCTTCCTTCAGAGCTACTGATTCAAGAGAGCCAGGCAGAAGTCACAATATCTTTTAGAATTTGACTCAGGAATCACACATCATTATTTTCACACTGTTCTATTATTTGCACAGAGCTATACTATTGTGTGTGTGTGTGTGTGTGTGTGTGTGTGTGTGTGTGTGTGTGTGTTTCTGTGACCACAGCACTACATGAATAACAGGAAGCAGGGGTTATTGGGGTCATCTTGGTGGCTGGCTACCATATCTTCCCCAAAACATTTAACATATTTAGTTTTCCCCTGTCTTAAAAACAAAAACAAAATAAAAATAAAAAACAACAAAAGAAACAATCATATCAATAAAACCTTCCTGTAACATACAACTTTTTCTAATCTTGCTTTTTTCTCTCCCTTTTCATCTTTTTTATATTTGGAACTCTTGAAACTGTTGTCTCTATTCCCTGCTACTATTCCCTCACTTGCACTCGTTTCTCAATCATTGCCTTACAGCATCCTTTCATTTCACTAAATTATCCCTGTTAAGGTCCTGACTTCCTTGTTGCTGAGTCCAGTGGACATCTTTCAGTTCATTTTTATTTTTATTTGATCTATCATCAGTAGCATTTGACACTGTTCACCCAAAATCACATTCACTTCTTTCTGAAAAATCCCTCTTCCCCTAGATGCTCTGACAGGTCACTCTCCCATTTTTCATCCAGTTTCTCAGTCTTGTTTCTTCCCAGTCTCCTTTCACCAGTTTTTACCATTCTTTAGGTCAAAGTTTCGCCATACATCTTTTCTTGTCTACACACTCTCATGGGTGCTCTTCAGTACTACCATAGTTTTAAGAATTATGTACATATTGCTGATTCCAAATCCATGTTTCCATGCCACAGTTTTCTCTTAACTCAAAACCAACAACACCTTATCTCTGTTTGTTTATCATGCAGTTATCTTACTTGAAAAATATAAAAAATGCTAATCAATACCTTCCTTCCAGACTTTTTATCCCTAATATATTTTCATCCTCTGGGAGTGGTACCATTATTTATCAGGTGGTAAATTTAGGAAGCTCACTCAGCACTATTTTCACCTCCTTCCTCTCTCTTACCTCCATCACCTCATCAATTAGCAAGTTATGATGATTCTAATTTTTCTTTTCTTTTCTTTCTTTTCTTTTAAGCTGAGCCATCCTGTTACCTGTTGGTAGCTCAGCGGCAACTCAGCTCAGGCTGGGCATCGAACTGCTGTTGCTCAGAACTCAGCTCGCACTCTTGAGCAAGCTCTTAACCAACTGAGCCACTCGGCCAGCCCCATGATGATTCTAATTTTTAAAATACTTCAGATTTGTACATTTATCTTCATTCCCTCTGCCATTTCCATGGTTGAAGCCCCTATTACTTTCTCCCTGGATTACCACAGAAGCTTACAATGTGTTATCCCTGTGTCTACTTGTACCCTCTTATAATTCATTCTCCACGTTGTCTTTCAAAATCCAAATCTGATGATGTCATTCTCCTGCTTAAAATTATTTTGTTTAATTAATCTTTCTGGAAATGCCATATTTTAACAATTACATATTTATAATATGTTTTAACATTTAAAATCTTATTAATTTTCTCTTTTGAAAAATTTTAGCTATTCCTAAATGTGTCAAAACGGATATTTCTGTGGAAATAAAGCAGTGTACCAAATATTTAATCCATCCCTCCATTGTTATCCTTCAGGGGAAATATATCCATAGGGGACACGACCAGAAAGAGAGAGAGAGAGAGAGAGAGAGAGAGAGAGAGAGAGAGAGAGAGAGAGTACCAAAAAAAGTACACACATTTTAAGAAAGAAAAACTGTATTAAAAATCGTAATACGGATAACAAAAGATGAATACAAGTCACGTTTGACTTTTGCAGTTATAAGAGGTGCTCAAAGTGGTTCCCATCAGTGTAATTTTATTACAGTTTTTTCTTTTCTTAAAATGTGTATACATTTTTTTGCATCCTCTGTGTGTGCATGTATCTATCTATCTATCTATCTATCTATCTATCTATCTATCTATCTATCTATCTTCTATCTATCATCTATCTATCTTCTATCTATTTTTCCTAACCTGAGCTTTTACTAAAACCTAGTGGGTCCCCTAGTCCTGGTGGGTTAGGTTAGTTCTGGAAGGCTTCTTTTCTCTAGAATCGGCAGATCACAGTATGCTCCTTTTCCCTCAGGCTCATTGTGGGTCCAACTTGGTTTTCTAAGGGGAAAGAAGGCAATGAGGTATCTATCGGTGGGGAGAGTATTTCTTCCCAAGCAAGTGAAACATTTGGCCCCATCTCATGACTTCAGCATCATGGGTGTTAGACATTCTGAAAGATACTTGGTGCTGTAATTCAGAGATGACTTTGGAACTTAACCAATCCACAGCGAGATTCTTCCACCTCAGGGACACGACACAGTGAGTGGGGACTCGGATCCTCTACACTTAATGGTATTTTGTCCATTTCACTACTTTTCTTTGGAGAAACTAGTTTTGGATTTGTGCAAACACTGGATTAAAAAATACATTTCTTTGTAGGAATTCATATAGAGGACCCTGATTATTGAGGAAGACAATCTCATTAACAACATGTATACTGAAAATGCAGGAGTGAATTTCTTGCTTTTTCTAACAGCCAAAGGCTTAACGAAAAGAGCAATTTGATGGAGGTGATTCTTGGACCCCTGCTCTGTGTAACTCCACAAAGTGCTAGTCAGTGTTACCTTCAAATGCTACAGAGTGTGTGTGCGAGGGGAGTGGAGGGAGATAACCTGCCTTGCCCACGGAATGCTAAAAGCATAATGCCCAAGAGGTTTGCTATGTAGTGGCCTCCGGTGAATCTTTGAGGGACCAAAGTAGAATGGTACAATTATGTAGACTTTTGGTGCTTCAACTTGATCCCTCTTTTTATTTTTATAATAACATGAAAATGTCTTCTCCTTAGATTTTATAGATAGCTTAGAGCATGTAAAAGGGAAAGGTAGATGTCAATTTGTCTTGAATTTCCTTGGCTATGTTTCTAAAGAAAGAGGAGAACAGACAGTTTGAGGTTGTGGCTTTTGACAAGGGCATAGAAAGCTTTCTGTTAAAGGCTAAAGGCAGGACCACATAGCATGAAAACAGACAAGTAATGTATTGAACATCTGTCCCATTTCGAAAGTACAGGAGCCTAATCAGTTCTCTGGGTTGAATGGAATGCTGAACCATTTTCATAATCATTTATTACTTCAATCAACAAATATTTATTCATTAATATTATATATACTATAAAGAACACAACTAATATACTCTTTACCCTGATGGAATTGTTAATTTAGCAGGGAATAAAGACAACTAAATGGACCATTAATAAAATGTAACAAATACAGTTTTGGGTCCCCTTTCAGGTTGCAGACTGCTGATATATCATTATATCCAGACAGGGCAGAGCCAGGGAGGCAAGCTCTCTCAGGACTCTTAAAAGACTCTAATCCCAGTATGACCTCACCTAGTCATAGTGACTTCCCAATGGCCCCAACTCCTAATATCATCACATGGGGGAGCAGGGTTTCTACATATGAATTCGGGGGGACACAGCAAATGCTCTACAGGATTAAGTGAAGGAAGCTACTAGGCCTCCACTTGGGGGGCTGGTAGCATAACTGACTTCCAAGAAGAAGTGACATTCAAACTGAGATGTGAAAGATGAATATCAATTAATAAGACAAATAAGATGTGGAGGAATGTTTTAGGCACAGCCATAGAGGAGAGAGATTGAACTCAACTCCACTGAAGCAAAAGGTGGGAGAGGTTTTTAAGCATTGGGGTGAGCTGGTGTAAAACTACTGAAAGACCTTAGGGTAGAAGGTGGTCAGTGTGACTAGATCATTTGTTTGCTAAATGGTGCTTCTGGAAGTTGGGCTCCTGTCCTCCCAGGGAGACTGGGAGACAGAGGGCACTATCTTGATGGTTATATGTTATTTTATTTTATTTTTTAATTTATTTATTTTTAATTAGTTTCAGGTGTACAACAGTGCAATAGTTATACTTTTTACCCCTCCAAGTGACAACCCTCCTCCCCCAATTCGCCACCCCACTCCTCCCCCCCCTATATCATATATATCTATTACACTTCCTCTGACTCCCTTCCACAGTATAATCCACATCCCATGACTATCTATATATTCAATTACTGTTGGAATACAATATTATACAACCTCAGCTTCAGGTGTACAGTGCAGTGATCAAGCCTCTACTCCATGAAATGGTCTCCTCAACTTGATGGTTATATTTTAAAGGGATGGCTCTTAGGTCCTTGAGAAAGACATTCCTTGATTATAAAACTGACTAAGAGGCTGGGAGAAGATTTACATCTCAAATGAGCAGAGAAAGAATTTATAATTGCAAGTTTTCTGAAGTAAATGTTCCAAGGAAAAAGGAGGTCAGAGGCAAATTCAAGAAGAAAACTGTCTAAGCTTTAGTGAAACTAGGGGAATGTTAAGCCTGTCTTGGTCACATTAAAAATAAAGTCAGATGTTAACTATTGATAATTTTGAGACTAAAGTTTTATTTTAAATCTTTAAATAGCTGGGGTTGCTGAATTTCTATAATGAAATATTTGTATTGCAACGAAGAGTATTTTAAAGCTCCCTAGATAGTCAGCGTATGTATGATATTCCTTTTTTATTTTTATGGTCATATGAAGCTGTCTTCTATTTTAGGAATTATTGTTTTTAGACTTTACGGAAAGTTTTTCTCCCTTGAAGTTCATCTTCCATATCACTGCCAAGATTATTTTTCTAAATGAGAAATTTGATGTCACAAGTTTTCTTATGATCCTTTCTCTTCAATTGCAGGATAGAATCCAAACTCTTCAGCAAGATATTCAAGGTCAATCTCACTCACTTTTCCAACCTTTACTTTCCTGTTTTATAGTTTCAAGAGCATTTTAATTTTCAAACACTTATGCAGTTACTTTAGCCTAATTGCCCTCTCCTTCTTTGTTAAGAGAACTTCCCTGTCTTTTATCTGGCAAGACTGAATTCTCTCTTGGCACCTATCAAGCTGTATTAATTTTCTTTCTTCTTGACTAGACTCTGAGCTCCTTGAAGGCAGATACTGTAATTTTCATCTTTTTCTCTAGTTGAGAGACTGACAAGTATTTAATATAAACCTTTGTTGGGCAAATCAATTAATGAAGGTAGGCAATTAATTTCTTTATGAACACCATAGCTGTTGGGTGACCTGCTGAGATTTTGTTAATAAAATAAAAGAGTTTTTCTGCGAACTATTTATTGGTAATTTTGTTACTTTGTTCTTGCTACTCATCTAAAAAGAAAAGACACATAACAGTTAAACACCCATAGTTAGCTAAATTAAAGCATTAATCATTGTTTTTTCTGGAGCTAGCATGTGGTTTAAAAATGGGTTAAGGAAGTAAATACATTGTCAAATCAGGATCTCTACTTTTAATAAAAGAGTGAAAAATGAGATCTCAATCATGAATTAAAAGAAAATAGATAAGCTGCTCTGTGGATAACAAAACTTTAGAAAAATTGGCAAGTGTCCAATTCAAATGAAGCAGTGTTTAATTAAACAAACAGATGGATTATCTGACCTGCTGATGGCTAGGAGCTTTGTGAGGATGACACTTCTTTTTACTCAGAAGGAAATGGAAGAGAAGACTACTCATTGAATAGGTTTTGTATTTTTATCAAACTGCTAGGAGTCTATTCTCAGCATGGTGCTGATTTTTAAAAAGATAAAAATAAGAATCAGAGAGGATTAAGGGTGAGCCACCTAAAATATGGTAAAAAATCTGCTGCGTTTCTTAGATGATTTAACATCTTAAGCGTGCCGGTTCAGGGGTCACTTCCAATTATATCTTATGTTTGTTTGTGTATTTTCTTGTGTTTGTATGTTGCCTTTATTTCAGGACAACTTATCAGTTTAGATTATATTCAGAGCATCAGTGAGCCACTTTTTCTGGAATTGTTGCTGTATAAGAAAAAAATTATGCTGTTTCCTAAGGTTTTTATAATATTCTTATAGATTTCCATAACTATGTTGTTTATTAATTTATGAATTAAACAAGTATGTATTGATGTAGATATAGTTCCTGCTGACATGAATTTATCATCTAGGAGAGAAGAAAGACTTTAGTTAGATCTTACAAATGAATTTAAAATTATAATCCTGATCAGCATCTCAGAAGATATACCCAGGATATTGTACACATCTGAAGGATGAGTAGAATTTAATCAGCAAATATGAAAATGGTGATGGGAGTAGTGGGAGGTACTGGCAGAGGGTTTTCAGGGCTGAGGGAGCATTATGTGTAGAGGACCAGTGATGGGCGGCATATGTAAAGTTAAAGTTCCTGGAAGAGGCCGTTGTGGCTGGAGGAAGGGAATGGTCCCGTGTCTTGGGGGGACATCATGGAGGTGATGCTCAGACTCGACCCTGCAGAGCTGTGAAGACCGTGTTCTGGGCATTGGTTTTTATCTTAAAAGAAACGAGAAGTCACTACAATACTATTCTAAATCAGAAGGTTGACACGGTATGATTTGCATTTTGATGAGATCACTCTGCCTGCCAGTGGAGAAGGGAAGGGAAGAAGTCATCCCCACAGACTAGTTAGGAAGCTTTTGGGAGAGTACAGGTAGGAGATGGTAGGAATTTGCACTCAGGTGGACAAGGCTGCTCCCTACATTTGTACAGATCATGCATTGCACAAAAGCCCCCAGCTCCTCTCCCCACAGGCATTGTCCACTCAGAGGGAGTGCCAATCGGTGATAGATGAGAAACATGGGTTAAGAGACAGGGAAGTGTGAACAATGACTCCTGAGTTGTGAACTAAGCCACTGGATAGATGGTGATGTCATTTACTATATTCGCATGGATTTGTGACTTTCACAATATTTTTCTATAAATTCTTATATGAGGCTTTTTGCAGTCTTCACCCAAATAAACTCTCTAACCCTATCATCTGCTATTCATCTGTATAGCCTGGCCATAGTAATTAATGACACAGAATTCCTGAGAATTGAAAGTATTTTCATGCTTCCATGCTTTGCTAATGCTATATTTTCCCTGGCTAGATTAGGATATATTTTCTGTCTTATTTTGAATGGAAAGCTGCTAATTAAAAATTTAGCATTCTAACCAAAGATGACCTAATCTGTGCAGCTTCTCACCACTTCCTCCTGCCCAAAGAAGAATGAATATACTGTCTTATGTTTTGCCCCCTCAACATCTTGTATATGCTTCTAATACTGCTGAACCAATTACCATTTGACATCTTCTATTAAATCACAGATGCCTTGAGAACAACTGCCTTTTCCTTCCTTCCTCTCTCCTTCCTTCCTTCCTTCCTTTGTTTTCTTTTTGTTTTTAATCACACACTTTAAAAAGTCAAATAGTCAACTAAGGCTTGTTTAAAAATGGGCAGACTCCCTTATCTTGCTTCCCAATCACTTTCATAGACAATCGTTTTCAACAATTTAATCATTTTTTTGTTCATTTATTAAGCTTATATTGTTATTCTTAATTTTTCAGTTTTAGGCATTATCTATTGACTCCTGCCTATGAGAAATGGTAGCTTTTTAAGTGAATGAGTTTTTTCCACATCCCAGCCCCAGCACACACATTCACTAGTGTGTACATATACTCTCATATAATTATTGTCCCTTATCCTCTCAGTAGAGCTATAAGGTAATTTTGGCTAGTTCAAAATTCAGTGTTTGCATTGTTGTGACTTTGTATATGCTATCCAAAGCTGAACCATGCAGTAGACATGTATGTACAATGTTTTTACCCTTGAGGTTAATAATTGTCTTTTTTGTTTTGTTTCTATGTGCTTTAAAATTTATCTCCTTTCAATATGCTCAAACACATCAGGCATGTTACCTATTTCATCTTAAGACGTTGCATGAAAAAGGTTGAAAATATATTCTATCTTCACACTGAACTGATAGTTTGGCTGCTATAGAATTCTGGCAAATACGTTTAGGAAATAAATAAATTCTAGAAAAAAATTCTGAAGGCATTGTGCCACTGAACTTTGGCTTCCAGTATGGCACTTAAGAAGTTTGACTCTATTTTGATTTTTGAGTTTTTGTCCTGCTGCTTTTGAGAGCCTCATAAAAGATAGGCCTGAAGTAGTCAGAGAAGTTCTTATATTACATTTTAATACACAGATAGGCATGGTGACATGATGGAGAGTATAGTAAGGTAGACAAATTTAGCTCAAATCCTGACTCTGCCTGTAACGGGCTGAGCAATAGCACGTAAGTTCCTTCATGCCCCTTCTTGATTTTCTCAGCTGAACGTGGAGGGGATGATGTATACTATTTGGGGTTAGTGAGGATTGGAGATAGTGAGACCTATAGTAGATATCGTACCAATGACGATTATTATCATTCTTTGTGTATTACCATAAAAAGAGAATCAACAAGTGTTCCTGAAAACTTTATTTCACTGAATTTTGTATAGCTGCACCAGAGATAAATCATGAACTTTCAACTAGGTAGAATTTTGTCTTTGCTTTCTAGCAAAGCTTTTTTGCTTTTCTAAGTCCTTAGAGTGCTTCTCTAAAGTCCCTAGAGTTGAAATTTCAATATTTTTTAGTTTTTTCTTATTATAAAAGTACAGATGCTTTTTGACAGGGTTACATCCCAATAAACTCATTGAGAGTTAAAATATTGTAAGTCGAAAATGCATTTAATATACCTAACCTACTGAACATCATAGCTTAACCTAGCTTATTGTAAATGTGCTCAGACCAGTTACATTAACCTATACTTGGGCAAAATCGTCTTAACTATGAATGCACTAACAATGAGTATCAGTTGTTTACCTCATGATGGTGTGGCTGAATAGGAGCTGCCACTTACTTCTGCTGCCCTGCATCAAAAGAGAGTGTTGTACTTCAATTGCTAACTCAGGAAAAGATGAAAATTCAAAATTTGAAGTATGGTTTCTATTGAATGTGTTTTGCTTTTACACCATTGTAAGGTCAAAAAAGTCGTAAGTTGAATCATTGTAAATCAGGGACTGTCTGTAAAACATGCCCATCACAAAATATCTACCTATCACAGAAGCAGAAGGAATTACAGCTCAGATGTTACTTTCTTGACCTATTCCTACTTAACATTGATACATAAAAGAAAGAAGATGACCTGGGAGGTAAACAGTTACATATGCATATCATCAATGGGAGCTGTGTTTATGTTCTGTGGATTAAAAGTCTAGTCTATTGAACCGTCAGTTAATGCGTTTCATAAAAATAAGAGAAAGTATGTGTGAGTAGAGCCAAATTAATTTAAGGAGAAGGTGCTAAATTAAATATAAATATAAAGAGAAAAATACTCAGATGAACTAGTGAAAACAGTGGATAGTGATGATACCATATGTGATTTGGAAGAAAGAGTGAAGAAGATGCTTCATACAGATGAAATAACAATTAAGAAGAAATTGGCTACTTTTGTCCTCAGTTTCTCCTTAGCATTACACAGGTATGAATAATCAAGAAAATAAAATTTAGAAAACACAGGTGGTTTGAAACTCAGGACTGAAATACTCAGCTGACAGAATATGTTATTCCAAAGAATAGTTATATTAGGAAGGGGAGAAAGAATATTGCTGTGAACACTTACAAATATGCCCATGAGAAAATCCATGCAAGAAAGGAGAGAAGAGAAATGATATTATAGTGGAATTTTTCTACTGATCATATTGCCAAATGAATGGATGGTAAGTTTGTATGATCAGATCACAAATACTTCCATATAGGCAACCTATGGTAGCGATGGGCATCTTTGGCCATCCAGAACATTTTGAATCTCTCATAACCAAAAACATTTAAGATGTTCTTGACTGGCTTTATTGATAACTTCATCTAACTAATTAAGAGATTTGCTACTTGGAATTTAATTCTGACCAACAAGAGAAATTTTTTGGTGATGAGTAAGGGAGAATATTCATCAAGCCACATGGTAGTCACTTTATATCTGCTGTGTTGTTTTTTTTAAAAAATATTTTATTGGGGAATTGGCGGAAGGGAACAGCGTTGGAGAATCGGGGAAGGAGAACAGACAAGTTGCTGTCTTTTTGTTCTTCAGTTTAGTTGCGGAGGATGTTGCTTCACTGTTGGTATCATCATTGCGCTCTTCCCGGATGAGGCAGATCGGTCGCTGGCCTCTGGATGTCGCTCACTGCGGCTATTGGCAGCTCACACTTGGCTGCCAGCCGCTCACGCTGGCTGCGGGCCACTCACTGTAGCCCATGGCAGCCACTGCAGCAGGGGCTGCAGCCCACACCATCACCGGGGCTCGCACAGCCCAGCTCCAGGTGGAGCTGTTGTTAGCTGTAGAGGGCAGTGTCACTGGCCCTCATGTGGGATCTGAACCGGGGCCGCTGGCATCCCCAAACCAGCACTTAACCAATGCGCCACTCGGCCGGCCCATATGCTGTGTTTTTTTAAAGATATTTTATTGGTGAACAGTGTGTTTTTCCAGGACCCACCAGCTCCAACTCATAGTTGTCTTCAATCTAGTTGTGGAGGGCGCAGCTCACTGGCCCATGTGGGAATCAAACCGGCAACCTTGGTGTTAAGAGCCTGTGCTCTAACCACCTGAGCTAACCGGCTGCCCCTACACTGTGTTATTTCACTAATCCTCCCAGTAGTTTTATGAGGTAGGTATTAAAATATTAGCTTCACTTTTCAAATGACAAAATTCCTACTCAGAGAAGTTATATAAAGGTTTCCATGGTCATGTTATGAATAAGATATGGAATTATGATACAGCTGTTTCTGACTCCTAGCCTACTGTCTGTGACTGCATGAATGCAGACTTACTGATAAACAGTGAGAGAAGTACTGGGCATGATAAACAGCCTAGATTTTAGGAAGTTAGACTTTGAAAGTTGAGAGGAAAAAATGGGCATAGTTATATGGCATGAGCTCCTGAAAGAGAAATGAACTAAACGTTTAGAATATTATCAAAGAGGCAGTTTTGCCTCATGATTATAAATGAAAAAGAAGAACCAAAAGAATTCAGCATAGATAGATTCTAAAGATTCTTGAACGAGCTCAGATTTTAAAAGCCATGAACAAAAGATAGAAGGAAGAACACATGACTGAGGATGAATGTGACTGTCACAGAATTTTAAGAATAGAATCAGAAGGACTGCATCTTCAAATGAGTTTGGTCTTGTAGAAAATACGATGAGGTTAAGAAAGCTTTTAAAAATTTGGGGTTTAAGAAAGTCAGAGACACTCCTGCTCAGGACTGATAGAAAAGCCAAAGGGTAAAGAGAAAGAATTCACAAATCAAATATTGCATCCATCTTCTCTGTGAGGAAAATGATCTTATAATTGATAAGGATAGAACAGATATTTGAAGAAGGAATCTAAAGCCCTAAGAAAGGGAAGAGATTGTAAGGGGACACCTACTCTACTCTCTTCAAGTGAATAGAATCTCCAAAATGACCTCTGAGAGGACAAAGAACTGAACTGCTGTAGGTGTCTTGCCATCTTAATTCACTGGTGCTAGTTGCCCTGGGGCCAGGAATACAGATTCAGTAAGTTAAAGTGGAGGCATGACTGTAGCACAAATAATCAAATGGGTTGGGGTTTAAGCTAAGGTTTGGGTAGTTGGTTGACAGAACAAGAATAAAAGGAAGAGAGGCTAGGAAAGACATTTGACCTGGCAGTGGTGACAATTATGGGCTCATAGGATCAGTCCTGCAAATTACTGCCTGAGTGACAGGTTTATTTTGTGATCTTGGAAGTAGCATGGTGAATGGGAAAATAAACTGACCTTGAAGACCGTGTACTGAAAGCTACAGATTAGAAGAGATCTAGAAAACACCTAAAGTTGTCAAGATTCAGGAGACTGGAACATGGCAGCAAACGTGGGGCTGATTCAAATCTCTAGGATGGTTTTAAAGGGCTGGTCCTTCTTGTCCAAATGGCAACCTTTTACAATTTCTTACAATATTTAGCGTAGTTTACAAAACTATTTGAAATGTACATTTTACAATGTTCATTATTAGAATAAATAATGCCACAAACAAAAACTCTTTCTTTAAAACGTTTTCAAGTCTCAAAGATCTTTTTCCAGCGCTTAACCACTGCACCACTCAGCCGGCCCAAGTCTCAAAGATCTTAAATGGAGCGTTCTATAGCTCAAAGTGGAGTAACTTCACTTGGAAGACATTAGAAAGAAAAGAATATTTGTCAAAAATAATTGAATGATACTGTCAAATAAAGACATCAGAAGTGATGTCTTGCTTTCCCCTATTTCAGAGAGCCCTGTGATGTGGATTCCTGAATTGCCATAATGAGTTTCAAATATAGCAATGTCAACTTGGATAATACACTCTAATTTCTCTAGATCTTACATTCCTTATCTGTACAGTGGAGACATAAACTTGATGAATATTCTCTCTGTTATTCTCTCTCAGCCTCCTCATCCCAACACCAGTTGTTACATTCTATAGTTTTCTGAGATAATATCGAAACACATGAAATACAAGGAGGTCTACTGACTTTGTGACATCTTAAAATCTCTTGCTGGAAGCTGATAGTCCATTTCAAACTCCAGGTGAGGTTAGGAGCCTAAAAGGAATGTCAGGTCACAAAGAGGGAAACCAGGGCCCACAGGTTAGACAAAAAATGAGGTTCAAAGAGAAGAGGCCACAAGGTGTGTCTGGAGATTAATGGGTCCGATTTATCTCAGATTTTGCTAGGTTCGAGAGCTTGTTGTTTAATTCTTTCCTTTTATGAACTACTGTTTTTTCCTAGGTCAGCTAATTTTAATATACACTACAGTATATTAACTCTCAGCTCTCCAACTCATCAGTTTAAATTACAGTGTTGCTTTTTCAGCTTTAAAGCCTCAATTTTCGGGGCCGGCCGAGTGGCGCATTGGTTAAGCGCTGGTTTTGGGATGCCAGCGGCCCCGGTTCGGATCCCACATGAGGGCCAGTGACACTGCCCTCTACAGCTAACGACAGCTCCACCTGGAGCTGGGCTGTGCGAGCCCCGGTGATGGTGTGGGCTGCAGCCCCTGCTGCAGTGGGCTACCACAGGCTTACAGTGAGTGGCCCGCAGCCAGCGTGAGCGGCTGGCAGCCAAGCGTGAGCTGCCAATAGCTGCGGTGAGCGACATCCAGAGGCCAGCAACCGATCTGCCTCATCGGGGAAGAGCGCAATGACGATACCAACAGTGAAGCAACATCCTCCGCAACTAAACTGAAGAACAAAAAGACAGCAACTTGTCTGTTCCCCTTCCCCAATTCCCCAAAGCTGTTCCCCTCCACCAATTCCCCAATAAAATCTTTAAAAAAAAAAAAAATAAATAAAGCCTCAATTTTCTTTCCATCCTTCATTTTTGAGTCTTGACTCCAGCATCTTGGAAATGGCTCCACAGGTATCTTGTCAGCATCAGTCAAGTCTAAACTTTCTGAAATAATAATAAAAACAAAAAAGAATTCAACTTCTGTCCAGTGGAACACAAGAGAACACCCAAAGTACAGTGTGCCCACTATCAGGACCTGTGAAGGGGCCAAGGTTTTACCCTGTTTGCAAACTCACAAGTTAGCCTGCGCATTTCACCAATGCCGGTGGAAGATACAAGACTTGGTTACTCATAGCACAGCCATCAGTCAGCATGAGCTTTGTGTTCCCCTTCGTCCCTCTTACACCCCGAGTCTCACAGGGGTTACCCAGGGGCAGGCCTATATGGATGCTGCATGGACAGTGGTTTGCATCAGAGCTGCGAAATCTGAGTTTAGAAATCCCAGCCTTTTGTAAGGAACTGCAAACAAACCTGCAGAAGTTTTGCCCTAGAGAGATCTCTTTATTATACTCACAGCATGTCCGTTTTACAAGGATCCTTGAAAGGTATGTAGTCCAGAAGGAAAGTTGTCAGTACCCCTGCTCACAAGGGATGCCAGAGACCGTGGAGAACTACTCTCACTGCCTAGTTTCAGAGCCCCTGCACACTTAGTAAAAGGTAATAATGGAAGGGAACACAAAGATAAGACAAACACTGGCTTTCAAATTTTATTTTAAGTTCTTCCATAGTTTTTCCCATTTGTGCTCCATTATTTGAATCAATTTTCTTTATAAAATATGTAATATTATACATGTATATAATTTTAACTAATATCATAATCCCAATTTTATATTCTGTGGCAATTGCATGGTCATCCAGTGGAAAAAACAGAAAGTATGTTTTAAGGGTGAAACTACATAAAAGAGTCAAATACAATGATGTTTTTATTTGAGTTTTAAGTTTGGACCACAGGGTAAAAAATACTACATCAGTAAAAGTTTTGCCCTCTCCCTAATAGTACATCTTTTATCTTTAGTTTATATTTACAAATTTTAGTATTAGAGATTTCCAAGTAGGAAACATTTGCAGTGTGTAATTGTAATCCCATTTAACAAATCACATTAGAGGAGGGCTGTGGAGGTGGTGAGAGTGGTGGTGTTGATGTTCTCAGAAGTTACAGCCTCATGACAACATTCTAAACTGATAAACAGAGGGAATATAAAAATGCACTTCTAAAGTCTTAGCTTCTGGGAGGAGCATTTTGAGAACACTGGGAATATCACTACCAAATTATACTGCCTCATCTCTTATCTCTTTCTGTTGGGTGTAATTCAGGCCTTAGTCAAAACAATTTATCCCTGAAGCAGAGATGTTAGTAATTTAAAACAATTATATTTATACCAACAGCTTAGTTTAATTTTTCTTAAGACCAGTGCAGTGCCATATACATGGAAATGTCAGACCATCCTGGAAATAATTAGATGTAGAGATTTTCACTGTCCCATATATCTAACCTGTCTACCTCGTCAGACCCCATATACACCGCATAGATCTATTTCAGGCAGAAATTTTAAAAAGTTTATTTCACACTATACCTTGCGTGACTTGCTGTCTGCTCCTTCTCCACAAGCACTCTAAATTTTGCTGTGACATAGGACTCTCTCTTTTTCTTGTTTCTTATCTACAGTGTCTCCCTAGCAGCAAAAGAGAGGAATAATTCTTTTTCTACTGTTTTGCAGGCTGGGTTTGCACCAACAATGGATATAATAGTTAAGTGCAGTTTGGCAGTTTGGGTCAGGCAGACATAGAGTGAATAAGGAATCCTTGGGTTTTTGTTTGTTTGTTTGTTTGTTTTGGTTCCAATGCGTTCCATAATCTGAGTAAAGAGCCAGTAGTCTTTCCTCAGGGCTTGTTTGGTGGAGTGACTTGCTGAGGGATGGGTGACCTCATCCAGGGTCCAAAGGAAAATGGGACAAGGGCTCATAGAAAGACGCTGTACTGGGCCGGTCGAGTGGCGCGGTGGTTAAGCGCTGGCTTGGGAAGCCAGCGGCCCTGGTTCGGGTCCCACATATAAGGGCCAGTGACACTGCCCACGAAAAAAAAAAATGGAAAAAAGAAAGACGCTGTACCAAAGAGACCTGAAGAAGTACTGATTGAGGAGGGAGGGGTGATCAGGCCCTCACAAAACCAAGGAGGAAGAGACCATGGTTTTCTGAGTCACACAAGTTAATGCAGATACTAGTAGAACATACATGCCTCCCATGGCAGACACTGCACACCCAGGTGCAAAAAAAAAAAAAGTTTATTTTTAATTTTATCAAAGGAAATATATACTGTCAATGAAGCAAATCCTGGGACCCCTGGACACGTGTAAATAATTCGTTTTCAGTGCCATCTCAGAGACTCAGGGAGAAAGATTTGGCACCTGCATTTTAATACAGTTACTCATAAATAAAAACATTAACATAGACACTTCATTTATGTATAGCTACCTCTTCAGAAAAATCCAGTAAATTAGAGCTTTTCTTAGTTCCAATTATATTCCCTCCACCATTTGAAATCTTTGGCATTTGTTTAGTGCTCTTTTGGGGTCTGTGTATGTATCTCTGACCACTGGCAGAGATTCCTCCCATTTGTCTCTGAGGGCAGAGTTGTTAAAAAAGATCAGAAATTTCGCTTACCATCCTGAGTCCCCCTCTTTTCCCATTTATCCTTGATGAAGGACTGAACCCAGCACCTGGAATCAGTCCTCAAGTAATCTGGCTCATGTTCCTGACGTGCCTTCTAGTATGAGTGGTATCAGCTTGCCCAGCACAGTGATTTAATACCCTCAGGCCTGTGGCAAGGTGTGCTTGGAGCCCCTGGGGACCTCCCCTGAGGTCTGCCTCAGATATCCCAGCACCCATGGAGCTCACACTCTCTCCACTGAGCAGAAAGAGGAGGGAAGCTCCTTTCCATGTTGTCCTCCCTAGTCTCCTTGAGGTTTGCCACAGTTCCTCCTTCAGCGGGGTTAGCTGCACCTTTTTCACTCCTGCTGTCAAAATGGTTTGGGTCAAGAGTGCACGGAGATTATCTGTCACAGTTTCACTGCATTTCAGGGTTTCTATGCTTGTTCTAACTCTCCAGCTATCCTGCTCTTAAGATGCCCACACCTTGCAGAAGGACTCCCCTTTCTCTGCTTCCCATGCTTTTTTCTTTTTGGCCAGCACCATGGCCTGAGAAGACTCTCTTGTTCTTATCTCCCTATCCCTTCACCCCGCCAACTTTTCAAATAGATCAGATATAATCTGGCCTGTATTTAGCATCATCTTTTTCGAGAAACTCCGTCCCAGGTAATATACCAGGTGCTGTTCTAGTTCTGCCATTCTCTTTAGTGCAGGTCAGTGAGCTATGTTACCTGGTACCACAGAGAGTGACTCACCTACCTATCCTTCCTTGGGGGCTGGGAGGAGAGGCTGAGCAATCCAAGCATCTGTGTGCCTAGGTTATTCTCAATCCTTACTCAGGAGTCAGTCAGCCAGAAGTCATCTTCCCCTAGGCTAGAATTCCGGGCACCTGAGGTTTCCTTCCAAACAATAATGCTAACAGGTAGACTAGGAAAGATAATCTGGGCTCCAACTATATGACTTAGTAGTCAAATTTGGCATCTCTAGAGTTAGGAGGAAAAGTGGGGTCCTTAGTAGAATCCGTAGAGCTTTTGTGAGAATTAGAAAAAGGCTAGGCTGGGGCTGGAGAAGTGGCTAAGTTGGTTAAGAGCGCGAGCTCTGAGCAACAGGGTTGCCGGTTTGATTCCCACATGGGCCAGTGAACTGCGCCTGAGCTGAGCTGTATCTGAGCTGAGCTGCCAGCAGGTGGCAGGATGGCTCAGCTGGTGAGAGTAGGTGCTCCTGCCAACAAGGTTTCTGGTTTGACTACCACAGGGGATGGTGGGCCATGCCCCCCACAACTAAGATTGAAGGACAACAACTTGGCTGTTCCCCTTCCCCAATTCCCCAATAAAATCCTTAAAAAAAACCCACAAAAAGAAAGCAAAAGTCTAGGCTGATGCTGGCCTTACGAACTCTGTATGCAGCTCTCAGTGTGGCAAGTGGATTTCAGCTCCCCCACAGGCCCTTGTCTATGCATGCTTGGGCAGGGCCCAATTTTAGCTATCAGGGTTAGAGACTCAGTTAATTTTATGTCCTATTATTACAGTAATGGCATGATGTAATGTAGTGGTGAGTTTATTTTAGAGGTAGAATTCATTTTAATAGTTTTACAAATGACTCCAGTCTTATATTTATGGAATCATTAAGAGGATGGAGTAATCACCTAAGTTTTTCAGTTGTACCTCATTGGATTTTATGGAGAAAATGATACGCTTTCATATATTCACAAATTGGGGATTCGTGGTCTTAGGATATATCCTTGTATATAACAGAGGCCTATAGTATTTTCAAAGCATTTGGATGGCTCTGTATTCTTTTTGCTTTATTATAAGGCTACTTTACATAATGTAGGTTGGGGCTGTTTTAATATTGTTTTACTGGAAACATTACATGTCTTGGTTTTCCATATTGAAAACATTTAGAGAAATCTAATTTATACATAAATGAAGTTAAACGAGTAGGGGCAGCAAGATCATGAAAAATTAGGTGTGCAGTTCTAAAACAAAATCATGATTGTAGTGAACACTTTCAAGATAAAATGATGTTATGACTTATTGTACACAAATATGAAAGCCAACAGGCTATTCCTTACATCAGATAACTGTGCAATGAGGACAACAAATCAAGGGTGTTAAGGTACATGACTTCTGAATATTGTTGGGAAAATTTCCAGAATATATTGGCTATCTACCATAAAGCTAAGCTCTTTTTTTTTTTATCATTTTTTAAAAAATTTTTTAATTAGTTTCAGGTGTACAACACAGTGCAATAGTTATACATTTTACCCCTCAAAGTGACAACCCCCACCCCCAATTCGCCACCCCACTCCCCCCCCCATATCATATATATCTATTACTCTTCCTCTGACTCTCTTCCACAGTATAATCCACATCCCGTGACTATCTATATATATTCAATTACAGTAGGTATACCACCTCCGCTTTAGTTATACAGTGCAGTGATCAAACCTCTACTCCATCCATGAAATGGTCTCCCTAACAAGACCTATGATCCTCTGACATTCCACAGAATATTTACAACATTATTAATTATATTCCCCAAACTGTTTTTCATATTCCAATGGCAATATTGTAGTTGCCTATTTTTGCTGTCTAATCCCTTCCCCTTCTCCCTCATCCCCATCCCCCTCCCAATTAGCAACCCTGATTTTTCCTCTATATCTATGAGACAGTTTCTGTTTACTTTGCTCATTCATACAGTTTTTCAGATTCCACATATGAGTGAGATCATATGGTATTTGTCTTTCTCTGACTGACTTATTTCACTTAACATAATAGTCTCTAGGTCCATCCATATCATTGCAAATGGTATGATTTCATGAAAGCTAAGCTCTTTTTGAAGAAATCTATCAATAGGCTTGATTGATTGTTTCAAGGAATTAAGAGTGTATTCAAAACAAAAAAGAAAACAGTCATCCTGGAAGTTATTTGGCCTCTTTAAATATTATACATGGTAATAACTGAATAATCAAGGAATGTAATGCTGGTGAATTGTAAACTAATTTGTCTGCGGGCATCAATATCTTGAACCATGACTAAGGGAAGTGCTTTTTTTAAAAAAGATTTTATTGGAGAATTGGGAGAGGGAACAGACAAGGTGCTGTCCTTTTGTTCTTCAGTCTAGTTGTGGAGGACGTTGCTTCACTGGCCCATGTTGGTATTATCATTGTGCTCTTCCCCGGTGAGGCAGTCGTTCGCCGACCATTGGATGGTCGCTCACGGCAGTGGGAAGTGCTTTTATATTTAGCACTTTTTGATTGCTCTGCTGTCTTTGTAATTCATTATTCTTCACTCTTTTCATTTTTTTTTTAATCTTTGAAAGCAGACTGCATGTTGGGGTGCCATAAAATTTCACTTTTAATCACTCTGTAATGGTAAGGGTCCCATTTCAATATCTGCAGTATAAAAGCAGGGTACGTCAGGAGCTTGGAGTTAATATTTTACCAGTATAGCGTGGGGGAACAGTTAATGTTTTTATTTTAAATAAAGAATCAGAATTCACTTTTTCTGAAAAAGGGCTCGCTTCCTGGCTATGAATATATGCTAATCGATGAGGTGACAAAGAATGTTTTATTTTGATTAAGAGCTAGAGATGAAGCCAGCCCAAATGAACTTGTAGAGTGGTTCAGGTATATGCATAACCATGATCAGTAATGAGCCATGATGTAGTGAGAGGTATCATTCCTGTTTTGACCACTGTCCAGCTGCCAGTGTGTTCTCACCGATGGGAATGTACCATTAGCAGTGGGGCACATGACGTGGGCAAGTGGGGGCAGAGGTTGCGACATAACAACTTCACTGGACATATTGAAAGCAGATGTGAGAAGTGTCTTGGGGCAATAGTCCAAAAGGGCAAAGCAACAGAAGAAAAGTAGCCTGGGAAGAATAGCAGCCTTGGGCATGCAACAGCTTCCATTTCATGATTCATTTTCCTGGAGGTATGCTGGGTTGCTGTGTGCTAGGAGAGGTATTAGTAATAGGGATTTCTTTCAGTGATTTGAAGGTAAATGCATCTTTACTTTCCTCTGTGGTTAGTGCTTTGACCTGCAAGGGGTTGATGAACTTCTACCCTCTTTTTATCCATCTGCTTTAGGGAAGAGAGAAGACTTTTAAAAATCAACTTAAGGTCTAACATCTGAGATGAGCAATTCTGGAAGCTTTTTTGAGTTTTGCTTCTAGGATGTAACCAAATCTAAAGAATTCCTTAAGCCCCTAAAAGGTAAATATGTAAATGTGATTCATGGCTGGTTATGTGCACTTGAATGAATATTTCCAAATCACAGCTAGAAAAGTTTTGGAGCAGATTGACTTAGGGTAAATCAATAGTGGTTCCTGAACTGGAGGGGAATGGATGAGCAAGAAATAAAAATTAGTTGACAGGACTCCACTAAGGAAAACACCATTCGAGTAACTAATGAGGTATTCTGCTGCCTAGAGGAATTACCCAGCCCTTTGCAAGACAAAGTCAGCTTCAATTGGCAGTAGGTTTGTTTTAAAACCTACTTACAAATGATGGGGAGATATAGTATCAACAGGGGAAAAAAATCAGAAAATAATGGCTAACTTGTTTCCCCAACACAGCTGAAATGAAGAAGGAAAGCAATTTGATGTATTCTGGTCAAGCAACTACTTTTCTTTATCCTTTCTTACAGGGCTTGTCAAGATGGTTCTGGAAATTGGGTGAATGTTAAGTAATGAATCATGATAGACATTGGCGAAATGCTTTATTTCTTTTTTTTTTTCCTGGTTCATTGTTTCTTACTTGACTTTCATGGGAAGTTTACAGTTATTTTCATTCTTCAGATAGTCAGTTCCTGACTTCCCTGCTCATGAGGTTGAACAAACAATTAAGAAGAAGGAGGTATTGTCTCTGCTTCTCCTTTCTCTCTCTGTGTCTCAATCTCTTTCTCTTTAATATATTGATGGCAGTAAATCATGAATGGACTGTCTGGTTTTAAGCTTGACTCCCAAATTACTACTCCTACTATGATATGATAAAGGCTATTGCCATATATGAGACATTCTTCCACTTTAATGAACTCACTCCTGAACAGATAGTCTTATGTAATATGCATGGAGTAAAAAGAATAGTTTGAGTTTCTCCCAAATAATTCTAATGTCTACAATTCTTTGTTTTTTCTTGCCTTTACTTTAATGGCTGTAGGAAGGAAAATATTGTTTTTCTGACTTGCTTGGTTTATTTAACTCTGTTCTAATGAATAATAATGAGGTACGATTCATTATTGTTATTCTTTTTGTCCTATATTAGGGCATAGATAGATCTACTTAATATCTAGTATTATATCCCAGAACAAAGGAGAATTAGTTAACCTTAATAACCAAACACTTAACCTAGACATATTGCATTTGCTTTAGTTCTTTTTCTAAAAGCTTAGGTGAGTTAGAGGTGACTTTACCATATGGGCCAAGGTCACTTGGAAGTTATTAAAATAGCATAATGGTCAAATTAACTGTTGGAAAATGCCCAGGGTAACAAACACCAACAATTATTAGAAAATCCTGTTTAAATTTTAGTGCTTTCCTCTTCCAGTAATTTGATCTGTCATAGAAAATATTATGGTGGTAATTTCAGGGTTAGTTTTATGAAGACTACTTAAATTATGAAGTATTTATTTTAAAAAAGATATTTATCAAATCTATCTAACATATAGTATTATATTGGTTTCAGGTATACACCACAGTTATTCAACATTTATATATCTAAAGAAGTGATCACTGTGACAAGTCCAGCAACCATCTGACACTGTACCACACTATCAGAATATTACTGACTATTTTCCCCATGCTGTACATTATATCCCCATGACTTATTTATTTTATACCTGGAAATTTGGATCTCTTATTCCCTCTACCTTTTTCCCCCATTTAAAAAATTTTCAATTACAGTTGACATTCAATTTTATTTTATATTAATTTCAGGTATACAGCATAGTGGTTAGACATTTATATAATTTAAGAAATGATCCCCTGACCAGCCTAGCACCCACCTGGCAAGTTATTACCATATTATTGACTATATTCCCTATGCTTTATTGTACATCCCCATGACTATTTTTAAACTACCAATTTGTATTTCTTTCTTTTTTTTTTTTTTAAGATTTTATTGGGGTATTAGGGCAAGGGGAACAGACAAGTTGCTGTCCTTTTGTTCTTCAGTCTAGTTGTGGAGGACATTGCTTCACTGGCCCATGTTGGTATCGTCATTGAACTCTTCTTGGGTGAGGCAGATTGGTCGCCCGCCTCTGGACAGCCTCTCACAGTGGCTTTTGGCAGCTCACACCAGCTGCCAACCGCTTATGCTGGCTGCCAGCCCCTCACTGTAGCCTATGGCAGCTCACTGCAGCAGGGGCTACAGCTGTGCCGTCCCGGGGACTCACAGCAGTCCAGTTCCAGGTTGAGCTGTTGTTCACCATCTTAGCTGTAGAGGGCAGTGTCACTGGCCCTCATATGTAGGATCTGAACTGGGGCCACTGGCGTCCCAAGCCATCTCTTAACTAATGTGCCACTTGGCCGGCCCCCAATTTGTATTTCTTAATCCTTTCATGTTTTTCGCCCATTTGTTTTTCTTTGTTTGACTTACTACAGTCAGCACAATAACCTCTAGGTCCATACATATTATTGCAGATGGCAAAATTTCACTTTTTTATGATTAATATTCTATTGTATTTATGTACTACCTCTTCTTTATCCATTTATCTATTCAGGGATACCCAGGTTGCCTTCATATATTGGACATGGTAAATAATGCTGCAATGAACATATGAAAACCCTCAAAGTAGCATTTGGGTTTCTTCGGATAACTACCTAGAAGTGGGATTACTAAGTCCTTCTTTGTCTCTTGTTGTAGCCATTGTTTTAAAGTCTATTTTTGTCTGGCATAACTATTGCTACCCCAGGTTTTCTTTTTCTTTCTTTTTTAATTTCCATTTTCATGAAATATCTTTTCTATTCCTTCACATTCAGTGTGTGTGTATCTTTTGATATGAAGTGAGTCTCTTGTAGGCAGCATATGTAAGGGTCTCATTTTCCTATCCACTCAGCTACCCTATGTCTATTGATTGGAACATCTAATCCATTTACATTGAAAGTAATTGTTGATAGCTATGTAGTTATTGTCACTTTATTATTCATATTCTTGTTTTTTTGTTTTTTTTGTTTTCGTTTTTTTCATCTTAAAGAAGTCCCTCTAAGATTCCTTGTAATACTGGTTTTGCAGTGATGAACTTTTTTAGCTTTTTCTTGTCTGGTCTGGGAAGTTCTTTATCTGTCCTTCGATTCTGAATGATAGCCTTGGTGGGTAAGGTAATCTTGGTTGTAGGTCCATACTTTTCATCACTTTGAATATTTCCTGCCAATTCCTTTCTGGCTGCAAAGTTTCTGTTGAGAAATCAGCTGACAGTCTTATGGGAGCGTCCATGTAGGTAACTGATGCCTTTCTCTTGCTGCTTTTAAGATTCTCTTTTTGTCTTTAACCTTTGGCATTTTAATTGTAATTGTCTTGGTATGGGTCTCATTGGGTTCATCTTGTTTGTAACTCTCTGTGCTTCCTGGGCTTGTATGTATATTTCTTTCACCAGGTTATGGAAGGTTTCAGTCATTATTTCTGCAAGTAGATTTTCAATTCCTTTCTATTTCCTTCTCCTTCTTGTATCCCTATGATGCAAGTGTTGTATGCCTCGTGTTGTCCAAAGGCCCCTTAAATTATCCTCATTTGTTTTGTATTCTTTCTTCTTTTTACTGTTTCAAGCAGGTGCTTTCTGCTACCTTATCTTCTAAATCACTAATTCTATCCTCTGCTTCATCTAATTCACTGTTGATGCCCCCTATTTCATTTATTGTACTTTTCATTTCTGCCTTTAAAAAATTATGTTTTCTATCTTTATTTTTACATTTCCTGTCTCTTTGTTGAAGTTCTCCTGAGATCACTGAGCATCCTTATAACTAGTGTATTGAAATCTGCATTTCATAAATTGCTTGTCTCCATTTTGTTTAGTTCTTTTTTTTTTTTTTTTTTCATTTGGGACATGTTTCTTTATCTTCCCATTTTGACTGCCTCCCTTTGTTTGTTTCTATGTATTAGGTAGAGCTGATATGTTTCTCAGTCTTAGTATAGTGGCCTTATGTAGTAGGTGTACTGTGGGTTCCAAAGGTGTAGTCTTTTTGGTTACCTGAGCCGGGTGCAGCAGGTGAGTCCCTTTGGTGCGTTTTGTGTGCCCTCCTGTTGTAGTTGAGCCTTGGTTGCTGTTTGCACATCAGTGCATGGTTGTGAGGACTGGCCATGTCTACAGTGTAGGAGCTGTGGTGCAGGGGCTGAACCTCTGGAGTAGGATTCGCTTTAGCAGGGTTGTGGTGCCTGCCCAGTCTGCCCTTTGGATATGTTGTCTGCAGAAGCAGCTGGATGGTGCTCCATATCTGTCTAAGGCCTACTGGGAGGTGCCCCATCAAAGGCCAAGTTCAGCTACACCCAGTTTCCTTTCTGGGGCCACCTACAATGATCCACAAAGCAATCCATAGATGGCCACCACCTGCACTGGGCTTGCAGGTGCCTGGGAGAGGCCAAGCCTTGATCCAAGGCCAGCTGCCTCCAATTCAGGGATTGGCTGCTCAGCAAGAGTTATGGGTCATGTTTAAGTCAGATGCTGCATGTTTGTGGTTTGTGAAACTTTGAGAGATTTTAGGAAGGACTTCAGCATGAACCAAGGTTGTTTGTATGGAAAAGCCAGTATAAACAGCTTTGCTGGGCCCACAAGTTGGGTGGGGCGGTGTCTCAGGGAATCATTAGGGTGGGGTGAATGGTATTAACCAGGTTGACCTCCCTCAATCCGGCTAACCTCAGATCAGGTGCTTGTGTAAGCCTGCAAGCTGAGAGGGCAGAGTGCTAAACAAAGGAACAATAGCTTCTGCCAGCACTTCTGTCTGGGAAAAAGCTGCCTTTCAAGCCCTCACCTTGTAGTCAGACTGTTCAGTTCCTCCCCTATGTGTCTAGTATCTTTCAAAATTTTGCCTCAGTGCTGGAGCTCAGAGTGAGTGAGTCCATCAGTGGGTAAGTCCATGTGTGGGCCCTTTAAGAGGAGTGCCTGGGACTGCAGCCACCCTCCATCTCATTCAGCCACAATCTCTGCTAGTATACACCACCAGTAGTTATGAAGACTTCTCTCCCTGTCACTGAAACCCTGGGCTGGGGAGCCTGATGTGGGGCTGGGACTCCTCGTTCCTTAAGGGAGACCTCCACAGCCAAGATATCCCCACTGATTTTTAACTGCCACATATGGGTGTGAGACAAGCCTATTATGAGTATTGCCTCTCTTGCCAATCTCATGTGGCTTCTTCGATATGTCCTTACTTATAGGACTTCTGTTCAGCTAGACTTTAGGTGATTCTCATTGATGGCTATTCTGTAGTTTAGTTGTAATTTTGATGTGGTTGTGAGAGCATGCAAATATAGTATTTACCTACTCTACTCTCTTGACCAGAAATTTGAGGAGTTACCTATTGTTTTTGTAATAAGGAATTTAGGTGATATTTTTTCTTTGTTCCATTTATACACAAATAGATATTCCTTTTCCAACGGTATTTTCAATGATTCATTCCTTAAATATTTTTATGTTTTTATTGTGTGCATCATCCCTTAAGGAACTTACAAAGTAATTGGAAAAATTTCCATATGCTTTTATTTGTATATTATGTAAGTTATATGATATATATATATATTAAATATGCATCCATATATACATATGGATTATATATGTATGTATCAGCTATAAAATTATTCAATTCAAGGACTAGATGATAAGGTACAGATTGTATACAAGGGAAAATAGGAATAAATTAAAAAGCACTGTGGTGGAACAAGAATAGGATAGCTTTCTGGACATGGTAAAGCACTTTGAAATAAATGTAGAAACTGGAAAATCTCAGCAAAGGAAGGGCTTCAAACTTGATAAAGTGTCTATCTTATTGATCTTATCAATCTTGTTGATTGCTACATCCTTAGCCTCTCCAGCAGTGTCTGGCATGTAGTGATTATTTAGCAAATATTTGTTAAATGAATGTGTTATCAGAAAAGGAGAAAAACTATTAAAGCAGTAAAGAACAATGAGAATTGGCACAGTTGGAAAGGACAACAAAGGACTGGATGGTAGCTAATTTCATGGGAAGAATTTAAGAGAAGATGTTTTGAAAACATCAGGTTGAAGCTTAGTTGCAGTCAGTGTGGAAGAGACAAAGTTAATGGTATTTAGTATTGTGATGGTTGAATCAACAAAGGGAGACAAATTCTCCATGAACTTGAATTTGGAGAGAAATTCTCCATCAAAGAGGTACAAAGTTGCTGAGGTCTGCATGGGTCTGAGGTGGAAGTTGAAGTGTACAGTCATACAAGTGAGGGGAAGGAAAAGGTAGAGAGCTAGTTTAAGAACTAAGAAGAAAATGTTAGAAAAGAGATGGTGGTCACCAATAGCAAAAGTGTCAGAGAGATTTCTGTTTGAGAATTATACCCATTTCAGACTATAGAAGCAAAATTATAAGAAACTGAGGGACACTGAAGAAATAAAGTTTGCAGTTATAATGAGCAATTGAAGAGTTTGTGAAATGAGAAAAATAGAATCATAGTTAGAAAGAGCAAAATATCCAATCTAAAAAATTGAGACTGAATATTGGAAGATGAAAAAGAGCTATATTAGGAAGGATTTGTTTAATATCATATAATTATAATGTGAGAATTTATTTTAAAGATTGTCCCTTATATCCTGTATTGTATGGGGATTACATTGCCTGGAATTTACTTTAAAATATTGGGTTGACAGAAAAGTCATGATGTATTTTTTCTATGTTTTTCATTGCAAAAATGCATCATGACTTTACCAACAACCCAATATTTCAGTACAAACTGTATGAGGTATACTAGTTCTGCAATTAAGTTCATGAACTCATCCTAGAAAAAAATGCTACACACCTCATTGCTGATTATCACTACGGTCACCTTTGAAGAGCTCCTCTTGGGAAGTTATGCACCAATGCCAGCACCTAGTCCACCCTTCAAAGCAATTTTGGAACTCTTTTTCGGGATGGCCATCAGAGGTGTCGTTGTATTGCCCTTGATGTTCTGAATGTCATCAAAATATCTTCCTTTCAATATTTTCTTTATCTTTGGGTAAAGAAATGGGTCATTGGGGACCAGATCAGGTAAGTAGAGAGGGTGTTCCAATAGGGTTGTTTACTGCCTAAAAACTCCCTCACAGTACCATATGAGCTGGTGCCTTGTTGCGATGCAAGAGTCATGAATTGTTGGCTAAAAGTTCAGGTCGTTTACGTCTTTTTCATGCAGCCTTTTCAGCACTTCCTTATAGTAAATTTGGTTAACTGTTTGTCCAGTTGGTACAAATTCATAATGAATAATCCTGCTGATACCAAAAAAGGTTAGCAACATTGTTTTGACTCTTGAGTTGGACTGACAGAACTTTTTGGTCTTGGAGAATTGGCTAACTTTCATTGTGCACTTTGACATTTTGTTTCAGGGTTGTATTGGTACACCCATGTTTCATCACCAGTGACAATATGGCCCAAAACATCATCTTGCCTCTCCAAAAGGTCTTGGCAAACTTGGACTCTCCTTTGTTTTTATTTATCAGTGAGCTCCTTCAGGACCATTTTTGTACACACCTTTCTCATGCCAAGATTTTTAGTTAAGATTTTCCTAAATGTTTCTCTATTGATGTTCACTTGGTCTGCTATGCTTCCCACAATCAGACAATGATTTTGAAGTACAATTCAATAAATTTTTGCAACATTTTCATCAGTTATGCTTGTTATTGGCTTCCCTGACCTCTCTTCATCAGTAACACGTTCTCTCCCCTCAGAAAAATGTTTATTCCATTTGTACACTGCCATTTTCTTCATGGCATTATCCCCATAAACTCAGACTAACATGTCCCTGATTTCACTTCCACTCTTGCCAAGTTTAACAAAAAATTTAATGTTTGTTCATTGCTCTAATTCAAACTCAGACATTCTCACGACGGGACACAAAAACACGCAACAACAACAAACGCCACTCAGCAAGACACCTCCACATGTCAACATGAACACAGTTGTGAGACACTAATATAAAGTTGAGACCTTACTGAGCTGTTTGTACAGTGCCGCCAATGTAAGCACATGGTGGCAAGTTCATGAATGTAATTGTCAGACCTCATATAGGTTTTTGCACAAAGGGAGAGACTTTTATTTAGTATGGGTCTTTAATTTCTTCAAAATGATACTACTTTAAGAGTGAGATAATCCAGGGCCGGCCGAGTGGCTCAGTTGGCTAAGAGCTCATTCATGAGTGTGAGCTGAGCTCTGAGCAACAGCAGTTCGATGCCCAGCCTGAGCTGAGCTGCCGTTGAGCTGCCAACAGATGGTAGGATGGCTCAGCTTAAAAAAAAAAAAGAGTGAGATAATCCAATGAATAAATAAATATCTCAAGGTCATCATCTACTCCCAAGGCTCCACTTCTGTGCATTTTCTCTTGATTTACACTACAGACAGTTAGCCACTAGAGGTTTAGCTTTTCAGAGGTATAAGTTGTGCATTTTATTAACAGGGCAGAAATAGAATGGAGCTTTCATCTGTCACAGACCTTGTGCTAAATAAAAGTTGCAGAATTTTTATGGGGGACTGTACTGTTTTAACCTTCCTAGGATGATTAATGACCACTTATCAATACCCTAAAGATCATGTGTCTATGTATTCATTTCTTTCCCATGTTAATTAGTCTTTTTAAAATTGACACCAAAAAAATTTTTACATTACCAAGAGCTGAGCTATGTTATTGAGTAAGCTTAACATGGAAAAGATATGTAGGATAAAGATCTAATGGCCATCCAATGTATTCTCTGAAACAATTTTATTTCTGATAAATAAAGGCCCCCTGTGGTATTCTTTTAAAAGCTTTCTTAAACACATATCAACTATGTAAAATTAAACTCATTATTTCTTCCTGAAAGGAGAAAAGATAATTCAAGTGATGAACTCTATATTTATTAATAGAATGAAATGTGCAAACTTTAGAGCAGAGGTAATTTCTATTTAAGTTACTTGACTGAGCAAAATTATAATTTATAATTGTTTCACTAGCTAGAGTTATCCAAGTTTGTTAAGAGAAGGGGGTTGGTAGAATGAGGGTTTTATTTCCTGCAAAATTTTCCTGTCTTTGTTCTACAATCTTGGTAACTTCTGAAGGCTTTATATGATCATACAATACACACATCATACCAATTTCATCCTAATTATGACATACCCCTTTCTGTATGCTTTTGGAACAAATCCTTTCAGGGACTAGCATCAGTGTGGTAGTGCTTTGGTGCCCGACTAGTTTTGGTTGCTTGTCATGATGTTATTATAACTTTATCCTGAAACCTGGGAGATAAGGAAGGCCAAGAGTTTGAGTTAAATATTGTTGACACATTTAGGAAGAACCTGGAAGCATGAGGCATGTCTGCTTTCCTGAGTGCTTGTGGACCTGAAATAAATTGGCTTTGAGGGTAAATGAGACTAAAGTGGGAGTCCCAGTAGCTCACCACAGTTAGCTATCTTCGGCATCTGTTTGAAGAAAGTTTTAGATTTTCATTCTCTCCATCCCACAGAGAAAGACTGGTTTCAATACAACTTTTCTACCAGCTTCACAATTTTTGTGGCAAATATTTGTGATTGGGCCTACTTTTTTTTTTTTTTTTTTTTGAGGGCAGTGTCACTGGCCCTCATATGTGGGACCGAACCGGGGTCGCTGGCTTCCCAAGCCAATGCTTAACCACTGCGCCACTCGGCCAGCCCAGATTGAGCCTACTTTTGATTAAAAATGGAAGCCTATTAACTTTAGATAACAGCAGTCCACCAAATTTTATATAATTTGCATTGCATGTTGAAATTTGAACTTTATTATTGTTAAAAGTATGCAGATCTTTGGCATTGCACATGTATACACATTCATTTCTATTTTATATTTTATAGTCAGCAGCAGTTAAGAAATAAAGATACTTTTAAATGATATGACTTAAATATGAGTTTGACAAAAATGAATCTACTGGTTCTAAGAGTCATAGTCACTTGTGGAAACAGGGAGAATGGGGTATCATTTGTTGGTAAAGGAAAAATTCTCCATGTGATGAGATGTGCATTTTGAGTGAGAAATTGACATTTCTATTTAAGAGAATGAGAGCCCTCACCTGAAAATGTCTTTCATAATAACTGAGTGACATAATGCGTAATTATCTGTTACAGTTGTTGATGTGTTTTGTGTGTAAGTTATGATGTTCATTTGAAGAACATCCCTCTTATGAGGTTCATATAATACAACATATAAAGAAACTTCATGCCTCAGAGTTTTAAAAATCATTAATCTTAGTGAATTAAGACAGCTAATCGAGACTTGGACACTGACAAAAGATTGTCCCTGAGAATTTCTACCTTGAAATCCTTTACAAAATGATGATTTCTGTTTTCTGCTTGACTGCCTCAGTAAGCCAATTCATTTTCTTCAGGAGCAGCTCAAGGTCAATGATATGACTATGTCAGCTTTAAATGATGTTCTCCCTCACATGTGTAGGCTAGACTTCCATTGTTATGAGTGATGCTGAGAGTGGTACTTTCAAGAAAAAGCCATCAGATTGTCTAGAAGGAGATTAAATAAAGAGAAAGACCAATAATATTGCACATTTCAATTTGTCTTTAAATGAAAATATTTAATTGAATATTTGAACCTCGTGATGCAATTAAATTAAAATTTTTTTTTTACAATAAATAGAGAGTATTACTTAATAATGAAATATGCAGAAGAATTAGGCTAGGCTGTGGTACATTACTCTGGGGGAAAAATCAAAGAAAATATCTAATTAGGTTAATCTCTGTACATTTTATACTTTCTGTAATTAATTTGAAATAGAATTTCTTAATTAGTTTCCCTCCTTTGGTTCTCTAGGGCTCTTCATTGTAGCAGATTATTTCAGGACTGTGTCACAGAGGCCGGATTCTTGAAGTCCTCGTGGAGGCAAATGTGTCATTAATGTTGATTTGAGAGACACCTGTATAGAGCCTGTACATAAGGCCCATCTGTAGAGCTGAGGGGAAGCTGATGAGTGCGTCTGAAGCGAGGCAGTCTGGGAATGAAGACACCACCAGAATGAGGTGATTACATCTCTGTTCTCATAAAATGACCTTAGAATCTGACTTACATGTTGACTTTCTCAAGACTTAAATGTATAACCTCTTCCAATATATTGTCTCCTACAATTTGAAAGTGAGTTGAGGATTGAGTCAACTTTCAGGAGAGTTCAAGTCCTTTAAACCCACTTGGCTTAGTGTATTGGAACTATAGATAATCCTGAAATTTGTTTTAATCCTTTATTTAGTGTGGCAGAGACTTTCTGCCTCTAAAGCAACAATGGCACATTCTTCTTTCCCAAGCTATCCCTCTTTTTTAAACAAAGGAAAAAAGAATACCTAGGTGAAAATCATATTTACAACAGAATTTAAAATAGCCATCTTTCTCCAGCAATATATGTGTAGCTTAGAGTTTATTACTGGAATACACTCCACAATGCATGGCAAAGTAATAAAGGGAAAATACAATTGGAAGCAGGTGACATTAAAAATGTGATATTTTGATTTCATGATGTATTTTCTAAAGAATGATGGCTAAAAGAAAATTATGCCACTTTAAAAATGAATTCTAAACATTAAGCTGAAAAATAAAAGCAAGAAATTGTTATAGCAATACCAAATGATACTTTCATCTGAAGAATTAGAAATAACTGTGAAGTACATTTTTAGCCCTTAACTTGTATAATCACCAAGGCATTTCCCTGCCTTTCTCACTACACCTTAGGCATAAATCCATAATGCTGATTTCCACTCATGTATCAATGACAAGGATAACAGCTTTGGGAACTATTTGTAATGAATTTAAAACTTGGTGAATAGATAATAAAAGTTGATGCTCAATGAATAATGCAAATTAAAGTGGCTAATAGGTTGATATTTTTTGGCTATTTTACTTTTAACTTTGAGATATTAAAATGAATGTGTAGAGAAAGAAATAAAAAATTTAATGTTTAGTTATAAGCAGACAAGATCCAGAAGAAGAATAATTTAAACCAAGTATTCATACAATAATGTGTAGAACTCTTTCTATTTTGAACACCAAAGCAAGATAATTCATGTTACGAATTAGTAATATATTTCAACAGTGCTAATTATGCTTATGCTTCTATAAGCCATGTTATGATTAAGAGTCTATCTGCCTTCTCAATTATAAATAAATATTTTAAGCCATTATCTTAGGATTCCATGCTGTTTTCAGGGAAGAATTTGTCTTTGTCAAATACAAATCAAACCTTAAATAACATGAACCAAATTTGCTATTTTCTGCAGTTTTCATGATAGTGATGTGTGGAAATTAAAACAAAAGTTCATAGTCTTAATTCACTTGTGTTAAGCAGAATGGAGAATAAAGCATGAACACTTAAAACAGTAATAATAATAGTAATAATATAATAATAATAATAATAATAAATAGAAAGCGTGGAAAGAAACAGCTTTTGGAACTAAAAGAGTTTACTGTTAATCTCTCTTCTACTTCACTTAAGTTAGCCTTCTCCTCTCTGCTTATTTTTTGAACTTGGCTGTAAGGTAGAGCCGCAAATATATCTGAACAACAGCTTGTTCTTGAGGGATCTTGATACCACGTGCTACACACAATTCCTCCAGATAGAGCAAAATGAAATACCATAGCTGCTCACTTAATTTCTTTCTGATCTATGTGGTATCATTTAATTCAACCTGGAATTGATTTACTCTATTCCAAATAACATTATAGGGCACAGTGAATCACACATTTGACCCTATCAAATCAGCAAGAAATATTTGTGAGTCCACAGCACTCATGGTTCTGAAATAGATGGTATTTCTCCTTTCAGTGATCATTTATTGAGTACAAATTACCTGTATGTGTATTACTAGATTCTGGGGATAAAATGCATAGCTCATGTTTTTATGAAACTCGTGGTATAATGCAAGAGTTGGGCAAGCAAACAGACACTGTGTATGATATGTGCTGTGTGACAGAAAGTATAAGGTGCTATGAAAAAGGTGAAAAAAAAAAAGAATGCTACCTAAATCACAAGGGATGGGGAGCAGTTAGGGAATATTCCTAGAGGGGAAACCAGTCTTGATGAATTTTAAGAGAAGACAAGGTGCTAGCTAGATTAAAAAATAAAGGTGTGGTATCCTGGGGGAGGGAGTCATCAGGCAGAGGAAACAATATGGGCAAAAGGAAAGGATAATGATACTAATGAATAACATATATTAAGTCTTTGCTACATGACAGTTGCCTCCCGGGATATTTTTTCAAATTAAAGTTTATTGGGGTGATACTGGTTAGTAAAATTACATAGGTTTCAAGTGTCCAGTTCTGTAATACATCATCTATATATTGCATTGTGTGTTCACCACCCAGAGTCAGTTCTCCTTCCATCAGCGTATATTTGAACCCCTTTAACCTCTTCTACCACTTCCCTCCCCCATTACCCTCTGGTAACCACTATTGTCTGTGTTTATGAGTTTTTGTATCGTTATTTGCTTGCCTTGTAGCTTTGTTGCCTTCAGTTTTATGTTCCTTTGTTGCCTTCAGTTTTATATCCCACATATGAGAGAAGTCATATGGTTCTCAACTTTTTCTAACTTACTTGCTTAGCATTTTTATACAATTCCCTCATTTAATCCTCACAAGAACCGGATGAAGTGGTGGTATGATTCCTATTTTATAAACAAGAAAATAAATTTGAGAGGCTAACTTGTCAAGGAAAAACAACTTATACATTGTTAAACTGAGGACTTAATCCTATATTTGTATGATTCCAAAGACCTCGGTCTTAATGTCTACTTTGCTGCACAAAATGATGTATTACAGGAACTGCACATTGTTCTGAATTTCATTCATTCATTCATTAATGCACTCAACAAACATTTTCTGAGCCAGGCATTTGCTAGATCCTAGGGATATAAAGCAAATTCAGAAGCGATCTCTTTCCAGAGGGAGATTTTAGTTTAGTAGGATGGATATGGCCATGTAAACAGTGGCATAAGTAGATAGTGTATTATAGATTCTTTTTGTAGGGGTAGATATGAGATTCAGCAGGGGGATAAAGTTTTGGTGGGGTTAGGAGTCAGTGGATTGTTAAGAAAAGATTAACTGAGACGATACTTTCTGAGTCCTTAAAAATGGGTACAGGATAAAGAAGAAATGGGAATTCCAGATAATAAAACAAACTAAGAAAAGCAGGAGATATAAAATAGCCTGGATTTAAAAGTAATATCATGACTAAAGTATAGAGAGCGGCATGATCAAATTTTGAGAAACTGGAAAAGAGAAAATGTTTTGGCAGTAGAATAAATAAGATTTGGTGACTGTTGATTGTGGGAATAAGGGAAAGTGAGAAATATACAATAAGTTTTAGACTTATCTTTGTTGGTTAGGTGGCTGTGATTGCAAATTCCAGGAGCATAGATATGAGAGAAAAAAACAGAGTTGAAATTGGATTGGGGAGAAATAATCAGGGTAGTAGGTCATATGTAGAGTTCAGCAGACATATCTGTAGCTATTGGCCTGGAATTCAGGATAGCTATTGGCCTGGAATTCAGGACAGTGTCTTTGTTGCAGGTCTAGATTTGCAGTCATTCACACTTATAATAGTAGATGAAGTATCTCTGGTGATATCTCAGTGGAGAAGAGAAGAGGTCCAACGATACAACTGTGAATTATATCAATATTTTAGGAATGGCTGGAGGGGCATAAAGAGATACTAAGATGGAATGGTTAAGTACACATCAAGAAAACCATAAGAGAGTGATATCATGGAAGTAAAATGAAAAGAGAATTTAAAGAAAATGAGAGAGGTCCCAAGTACCTAAATGATCCAAACAGCTCATGGAAGATGAAATTTGCAAAGAGTTGTTAGGATCTGGCATGTGTGTGATTTGGCAGCATCACTGAAATAGTGTAGTGCTGAAAGACTTGTTGGAACCAGAGAGAATCAGAATAGGGTAAAAGGTCATGTGTATGGCAACTCCCCGGAGATTGGAGACCCAGAGTGCAATGCTATCAAGTTACATATTTGTGTGGTTTTCTTGGGAAGTTCTCAGCACCCTAGGTGTAAGATCAGAGAAGGCTGAGTGTTGAGTCATCTAAAATTTTCAGAATTGCTGTGGGAGAAAAATAAGGGGACTAGTATATTGAGAGCACTTACAAGAGAGTAGTTAAAAGATTGCATTATGGAGTTTAGGCTAGTGAGGGAATGAAGCAAAGCCATGGCGTGTGGTGATAAATGTGGATAACATGGAGGGAACGAACTTTTGAAGAGCCTTAGTGAAGGCAAAAATCCCTGAAAAGATTATGTATAGAGATTTGAAAGTGGACTGTAACTAAGAATAACTTAAAGATAAACTGCAAGTCAGATAATTTTAAGGGAAATTTACAGAATTAGAGAGACTGTCAGATGACATCCCATGATATAGGTGCATTTTGGATGGCTCTAGAACTGAGAGATAACCCAGAGGAAAAAATTCCTGAGCAAGGAACTATCACATAGGAACCTCAATACTGTCACTTCTCCAAGTCTTGAGATATACTTTTCTGTTTGTCCTTCCCTGAAGACTCTATTGTTGTTGAACTTCCACAGTCCCATTTGAGGATTTTTAATTTCAGGAAGCTTCAATTGCTGAAAGAAATTGAAAATCTTAATTTCCTGGTCATGACATGCTAGCCTATTGGCTCTCTTGAAATCTTGCTCCTTTGGGTACCTTTTCTTGGCATAGAAAGGCTAGTAAAGTATTTCTTAGGGGAGGATATGAAGGATAGGTTCTGTTCTTCCTGGTGATTTTGGTATTTCCAACAGGACCCAATTTCTCCACAGTTTGCTCTCATTTACACAAGTCCCCTGAATAAACCTCCCTATCCTTCTCTGCTCCAACACTGTTCAACATGAGCATATTCAACACTGCTCTCTTATAATAATTGTAATCTTCAAGCCTTTGCAGGGGTGGGGTGGGGTGGGGTGGGGGCTGTTTGTGGCAGAGGAGATGGAGGGGGAGAGGGAACAATATCCTGCTCACTGCCTAAACTTCTTGGTTTCTGTCCCTGTCCAAGCCAGATCCGAGCACATCCTGGTGATGTCCTGTCATCCTTGGCTGGCTCAGCTGGCACTGAGCTGTCACTGTTGTCTGTATGCCTTGTAGTGGCCAGTGACCACAGGTCAGCCAGGGTCGTGCCTTTGGCAGCAGCTGTCCTTGCATTTGTCAAATCAGAAATATGAAGGTCGGGCTGGCTGAGTAGCGTTGGTTACGAGTTGGCTTGGGATGCCTGTTCTGAGCAGCAGGGCCCTGGTTCAGATCCCACATTAGGGCCAGAGACACTGTATCCTCTACAGCTAAGATGGTGAACAACAGCTCAACCTGGAGCTGGGCTGCCGTGAGTCACCAGCAACAGTGTAGGCTGCAGCAGGGCTGCAGTGGGCTGCATAAACTACTGGGAGTGGCCAGCAACCAGTGTGAGCAGCCAGCAGCCAGCATGAGCTGCCAAGAGCCACTGTGACTGGCCATCCAGGGGCCGGCGACTGATCTGCCTCACAGAGCGCAAGGATAATACCAACAGGGGCCAGTAAAGCGACGACCTCCACAACTAGACTGAAGAACAAAAGGACAGCAACTTGTCTGTTCCTCTCCCCCAATTCCCCAAAGCTGTTCTCCTCCCCCAATTCCCCAATAAAATCTTAAAAATAGAAATCTGAAGGTCATCCTTGAAAACTGTTCCCCGCTACCTTCCTCTGTGCCTTACTCATATCCAGTAATCACAAAATCTTTTAAGTTCCACCTTCTTACTATCGTAAATTTGCCAGATTTCCTCCATCCTGATCATGTTCAACTTTGTTTTCTCTTCCCTGGTTCTAGAAATTGCCTCCTGATATCTGCTTGCCATCTTGCCCCCTCAATTTTTCAGAGGCAGACAGAATAATATTTTCAAAAGACCAATCAGATTGTTGTGCTCTCCTGATTGAAATCCCTTCAATAGCTCTCCATTTACCCCAAAATAACATCAGAGATCCTTCTGATCTGACCATAGTTTATTTCTCCAGTCTCCTTTGTCACTCTCCACCTTGCATTCTAGGCTACAGCTCTAGAATAATGCTTGCAATTCCCCAAACAGGATGCCAACTATGGTGCCCCTCTCATCTGTTATAATAGCACCAGGGGTGCTATTGAAACTATTTGTTACCTGTGGTGGCATGGGCCACCAAGCAGTCGCAACAGAGATCAGCCCAGTCAGAATGGAATATTTGCTCTTACAACCAGGCTTTGAGGAAGCCCATAGTGGTGCATGAAAAGGCCACATGTGGGCAATCCATCCCTAGTATGATTCCAAAGGCAGGAAATGACACATGTTCCAGCTCAAAGATAGTTAGGTGGAGAGAGCCAATTTTTCCTCACTCTGTCTTTTTGTTCTATTCAGGTCTTCAGTGGGTTGGATGAGGCCCACCCATAATGGGAAGGGCAATCTGCTTTACTCATTCTACTAATTCAATTATTACTCTCATCAAGAAACACCCTCATAGGGGCCGGCTGAGTGGTGCAGTGGTTAAGAGCTGGCTTGGGATTCCAGCGGCCCCAGTTCAGATCCCACATGAGGGCCAGTGACACTGCCTTCTAAAAAAAAAAAGAAACACCCTCATAGACATACCCAGAATAGGTTTTTAATCAAATATCTGGGGACTCCATGGCCCCATCAAATAGACACATAAAATTAACCATCACAGACACCAACTTTGGGGTGATTTATTAAGAAGAAATAGATGTCTACTCCTCCATCTTAAAGGAAGTGAATTTTATAAATGTAGTTATTAAAGTATAAAAATGTGTGTGAAAACTTAAAAACATCATGTCCCTTTCCTGAAAAATCCATTTGATGGTCACAGTCACATTAATCACATCTCTGATTTGAATTTCTAAAGGCAGTTGCATGCATAGACATACAAATATAAAGATAAAAAGAAACACAAATAATTTTTCCTTTCTCCCCTCTTCTGAGCAACCTCATCCTTAAAGAAGCAAAAAGTGCAAAGAATATGTCAAGTTGGGTGAGAATAAAGGCAAATATATTCCTGTTGAATGTTTTAAACAATCCTAATATTCAAAACCTCATTTTTGCATGCTTTACTCATTTTCAAGATCTGACACGTGAGTCAGGCCAATGAAGAGGTTGAATGGGCCCTCACAAAATATTCATATGTTGCCCACCCCCTGCAGTAAGGTAGACACCGGTGACTGTTTCTGGCCAATGGGCTGTGAAGAGAAGTGAGATGAGTCACTCTTCAGTGGTGACCCTGGAAACTGAAGGAACTGCAACCTTGAAGCAGCCTAGATGCTTCAGCCACCTCCAGACCACATGACCTGCAGTAGACACACAACCCCAATGATTAAATGCGCCAAGCAATATACATAGGAGGGCTAAATGGGTAAGAAAATAAGATATGCTGCCTATGGAGACTCACAGGAGAATGACTTCATATTGAAAGACATACGCAGACTTATTTCATGAAAATGGAAACAAACAAACAAAATCTGGGGTAGCAATACTTGTACCAGATAAAATAAACTTTAAAACAAAGGCTGTAACAAGAGACAAAGAGGGGCTGAGTGATACTACCTCTGGGCATTTATCTGAAGAAACTCAAAACACTGAGTTGAGGGGACATGTGCATCTCCTCATTTCAGCATTGTTTACAATGCAGCATTGTTTGCAATGACCAAGATATGAAGGCAACTTGGGTGTCCATCAATGGATGAATGGATAAAGAGAAGGTGATATATATATATGAATTTTACAATGTACAATTACTCAGCCATAAAAGAGAAAGAAATCTTGTCATCTGTAACACCATGGATGGACCTAGAGAAAGACAAATATCATATGATTTTACTTATAAGTAGAATCTAAACAACAGAATGAATAAACAAACAAAGCAGAAACAGACTCATAGATACAGAGAACATTTTGATGGTTGCCAGATGGGAGAGGGGTTGGGGTCCTGGGTGAAAAAGGGAAAGGGATTAAGAAATACAAATTGGTTGTTAAAGTTCTCATAGGAATGTAGAATATAGCACAAGGAATATAGTCAACAATATTGTAATATCTATTTTTGGTGTCAGATGGGTACTAGATTTATCGGGGTGATAGTTGGAAGAGGGACTGAGGGACAGGTTGAAAAAGGTGAAGGGGTTAAGAAGTACAAATTGGTAGTTATAAAATAGTCCTGGGGATGTAGCATAAAGCATAGAGAAAATAGTCAATAGTATTGCCACAGGGATGGGAAAGACAGTTTGGGGAATATAATCAATAATGTTGTAAATATTTTTTAGGGGGCCAGATGGACTCACATCTTGTTAGGGAGACCATTTCATGGACGGTGTAGAGGCCTGACTACTGCATTGTACATCTGAAGCTGCCGTTCAATAATATTATATGTCCAATTATATATATATATATTCACGGGATGTGGAATACAGTATGGAGAGTGGAGTCAATGGAATTATAATAGATATGTATGATATCGGGGGTAGGGGGGTGGTTGTCACTTTGTGAGGGATGAAAAGGATAACTATTGCATTGTTTTGTACACCTGCAACTAATAATAAAAAAAAAATATTTTGATAACAACAAAAAAAATAATATAATAACTGTATAGTGCCAGGTGGGTAGAGACTAGTCACTTCTTTTTTTTTTTTTTTTTTTAAATTTTATTTTATTTTTAATTAGTTTCAGGTGTACAACACAGTGCAATAGTTATACATTTTACCCCTCAAAGTGACAACGCCCCCACCACCAATAGTTTCAGGTGTACAACACAGTGCAATAGTTATACATTTTACCCCCCAAAGTGACAAACCCCCCACCCCCAATACACCCCCCCACCCCCCCATATCATATATATCTATTACTCTTCCTCTGACTCTCTTCCACAGTATAATCCACATCCCGTGACTATCTATATATATTCAATTACAGTAGGTATACCACCTCCACTTTAGTAATACAGTGCAGTGATCAAACCTCTACTCCATCCATGAAATGGTCTACCTAACAAGACCTATGATCATCTGACATTCCACAGAATATTTACAACATTATTAATTATATTCCCCAAACTGTTTTTCCTATCCCAGTAGCAATATTGTAGTTGCCTATTTTTGCTGTCTAATCCCTTCCCCTTCTCCCTCATTCCCATTCCTCTCCAAATTAGCAACCCTGATTTTTCCTCTATATCTATGAGACAGTTTCTGTTTACTTTGCTCATTCATACAGTTTTTCATATTCCACATATAAGTGAGATCATATGGTATTTGTCCTTCTCTGACTGACTTACTTCACTCAACATTATAGTCTCTAGGTCCATCCATATCATTGCAAATGGCACGATTTCATTCTTCTTTATAGCGGAGTAATACTCCATTGTATAAATATACCACAGTTTCTTAATCCAGTCATCTACTGACGGGCATTTTGGTTGTTTCCAAGTCTTAGCTATTGTAAATTGTGCTGCTATGAACATCAGGGTGCATAACTTTTTTTGAATAAGTGTCTTGGTTTTTTCAGGATAAATACCTAGGAGTGGAATTGCTGGGTCAAAAGGTAGCTCTATTTCCAGTTCTTTGAGATACCTCCATACTGACTTCCATAGTGGCTGCACCAATCTGCAGTCCCACCAACAGTGCAGCAGGGTCCCCTTTTCCCCACAGCCCCGCCAGCACTTGTTGTTTGTTGATTTGTTGATGATAGCCATTCTGACTGGAGTGAGGTGGTATCTCATGGTGGTTTTTATTTGCATTTCCCTAATGACCAGTGAGGTTGAACTTTTTTTCATATGCCTGTTGGCCATCTGTATGTCCTCTTTAGAGAAATGTCTCTTCATATCTTCTGCCCATTTTTTAATTGGGTTGTTTGTTTTTTTGGTGTTGAGTTTCATGAGTGTTTTATAAATTTTGGATATTAACCCTTATCAGATATATCGTTGTCAAATATATTCTCCCATTCAGTAGGCTTCCTTTTTGTTTTATTAATGGTTTCCTTTGTTGTGAAAAAACTTTTAAGTCTGATATAATCCCATATGTTCATTTTTTCTTTTTCTTCCCTTGCCCGTAGGGGATGTATCAGTAAAAATATTGTTCGGTAATGTCTGCAAATGTACTCCTATATTTTCATTTAGGATTTTTATGGTTTCAGGTCTTACATTTAAGTCTTTAATCCATTTTGAATTTGTTCTTGTATAAGGCGTAAGGAGATGATCCAGTTTCATTTTTTTGCATGTGTCAGTCCAATTTTCCCAGCACCATTTATTGAATAGACTATCTTTACTCCAGTGTAAATTCTTGCTTCCCTTGTCATAGATTAACTGTCCGTAAATGCTTGGATTTATTTCTGGGCTCTCTGTTCTGTTCCACTGATCGATGTGCCTGTTTTTATGCCAATACCAAACTGTCTTGATTACTGTGGCCTTGTAGTAGGTTTTGATGTCTGGTAGCGTGATCCCCCAACTTTGTTTTTATTCCTCAGAATTGCCGAGGCTATTCTGGGTCTTTTTATGATTCCATATAAACTTTAGGATTATATTTTCTATTTCTGTGAAAAATGCCCTTGGTAGTTTGATAGGAATTGCATTGAATCTATATATTGCTTTAGGCAGTATGGACATTTTAACTATATTAATTCTTCCTATCCATGAGCATGGTAGGTGTTTCCATTTATTTGTATCTTCTATGATTTCTTTCTTTAATGTCTTATAATTTTCTGAGTACAGATCTTTCACTTCTTTGGTTAAATTTATTCCTAGGTATTTTATAGTTCTTGACGCAATTGTAAATGGGACAGTTTTCTTAATTTCGCTTTCCATTAGTTTATTATTGGTATATGCAAATGCCACTGATTTCTGAACATTGATTTTATATCCTGCTACTTTACTGAATTCGTCTATCAGTTCCAATAGTTTTTTGATGGAGTCTTTGGGGTTCTCTATATACAGTATCATGTCATCTGCATATAGTGACAATTTTACTTCTTCCTTGCCAATTTGGATGCCTTTTATTTCTTTTTGTTGTCTGATTGCTGTGGCTAGAACTTCCAGCACTATGTTGAATAAAAGAGGAGAAAGTGGACAGGCTTGTCTTGTTCCTGATCTTAAGGGGAATGGTTTTAGCTTTTCCCCATTGAGTATGATGTTAGCTGTAGGTTTATCATATATGGCTTTTATTATGTTGAGATATGATCCCTGTATTCCCACTTTGCTAAGGGTTTTTAACATAAATGGCTGTTGGATTTTGTCAAATGCTTTTTCTGCATCTATTGAAATGACCATGTGATCTTTATCCTTCATTTTGTTGATGTGGTGTATCACATTAATTGATTTACGGATGTTGAACCAGCCTCTGCGCACTAGGGATGAATCCCACTTGATCATGATGTATGATCTTCTTAATATATTGCTGAATTCTGTTTGCTAATATTTTATTGAGAATTTTTTGCTCTATATTCATCAGGGAGATTGGCCTGTAGTTTTCCTTTTTGTGATGTCTTTTATCTGGTTTTGGAATCAGGGTGATAGAGGCTTCATAAAAAAGAGTTTGGGAGCCTTCCTCCTTCTGGATTTTTTGGAATAGTTTGAGAAGAATAGGTGATAGTTCTTTTTTGAATGTTTGATAAAATTCACTTGTGAAGCCGTCTGGTCCAGGGCTTTGTTTTTGGGAGCTTGTCAATTACTGATTCAATTTCCTTGGTAGTAATCAGGGTATTTAGATTTTCTGTTTCTTCTGGCGTTAGCTTTGGAAGGTTGTATGCTTCTAGAAAATTATCCATTTCATCCAGATTGTCAAATTTGTTGGCATATAGTTGCTCATAGTAATTTCTTAGAATTTTTTGTATTTCTGTGATGTCTGTAGTCATTTCCCTCTTTCATTCCTGATTTTGCTAATTTGAGTCCTCTCTTTTTTTTTTTTTTGATGAGCCTGGCTAGAGGTTTGTCAATTTTGTTTATCTTCTCAAGAAACCAGCTCTTGGTTTCATTGATCTTTGAATTGTTTTTCTGTTCTCTATATTGTTTATTTCTGCTCTGGTCTTTATTATCTCCTTCTTGTACTCCCTTGGGCCTCTTTTGCTGTTCTTTTTCCAGTTCCCTTTAGGTGTAAGGATAACCTGTTGACTTGAGATTTTTCTTCCTTCTTTAGGTAGGCCTGCACTGCTATAAACTTCCTCTTAGGACTGCTTTCGCAGCATCCCAGAGATTTTGGGTCGTGGTGTTTTCATTTTCGTTTGTCTCGAGGTATCTTTTGATTTCCTCCTTGATCTCATTTGTGACCCACTCACTATTTAATAGCATATTGTTTAGCCTCCATTTATTTGTCAGCTTCCCGGATTTCTTCTTATAATTGATTTCTAGTTTCATAGCATTGTGGTCAGAGAATACAGTTGAAATGATTTCCAATCTTCTTAAATTTATTGAGACTTGTTTTGTGGCCTAACATGTGGTCTATCTTAGAAAATGTTCCATGTGCACTTGAAAAGAACGTATATTCTGTAGCTTTGGGATGAAATGCTCTGAACATGTCTGTTAAATCCAGCTGGTCTAATGTGTCATTTAAGGTCGCTGTTTCCACATTGATTTTCTGTCGGGAGGATCTGTCCATTAGTGACAGCGGGGGTGTTGAAGTCCCCTACTATGATAGTGTTACTGTTGGATCTCTGTCTTTATGTCTGACAATATCTGTTTTATATATTTAGGGCTCCTATGTTAGGTGCATAGATGTTTACTAGAGTTATGTCCTCTTGTTGGATCGATCCCTTCATTACTATGAAGTGTCCTTCTTTGTCCTTTGTTATATTCTTCAATTTAAAGTCCATTTTATCTGATATAAGTATCGCTTACTCCAGCTTTTTTCTCAGTACCATTTGCATGAAATATTTTACTCCATCCCTTTACTTTCAGCCTGTATGAGTCTTTGGATCTGAGGTGAGTCTCTTGTATACAGCATATACTGGGGTCTTGCTTTCTTATCCATTCAGCCACCCTATGTCTTTTTATTGGAGCATTTAATCCATTTACATTTAATGTGATTATTGATAGGTGTGTATTTATTGCCATTTTCTTATTTGTGTTCGTAGTCTTTCATAGGTTGTTTTTCTCTTCTACTTAAAGAAGCCCTTTTAGCATTTCCTGCAAAGCTGGCTTGGTGGTAATGAATTCCCTTAACTTATTTTTTTCTGCAAAGCTCCTTATCTCGCCTTCGATTTTAAATGATAACCTTGCTGGATACAGCAATCTTGGTTGTAGGCCTTTATTTTTCATCACTTTGAAAACCTCCTGCCACTCTCTTCTGGCCTGCAAAGTTTCTGTAGAAAAGTCAGCTGATAATCTTATGGGGGTACCCTTGTAAGTAACTTGCTGCCTTTCCCTTGCTGCTTTAAGGATTCTGTCTTTGTCCTTAACCCTTGCCATTTTCACTATAATGTGTCTTGGAGTGGGCCTGTTTGGAATCATCCTGTTTGGAACTCTCTGCACTTCCTGGGCTTGTATTTCAATGTCCTTTGCCAGGTTAGGAAGTTTTCAGACATTATTACTTCAAATATATTCTCAATCCCTTGCTCCCTCTCTCTTCTCCTTCTGGTACTCCAATGACCCTTAGGTTATTGCGTCCTGATGTTGTCCCCCAGCTCTCTTAAACTATTTTCCATGTTTTTCATTCTTTTTTCTTTTTGTTGTACCGCATGGGTGATCTCTGCTATTTTGTCTTCTAAGTCACTGATTCGATTTTCTGCTTCATCCAGTCTGCTAGTGATTCCATCAAGTTTGTTATTTAATTCAGTAATTGTGTTCTTAAGTTCTAGCTGGTTGCTTTTCATGATTTCTCTATCCTTCTTTATATTTTCATTAATTTCCTTGAACATTCTAATAATCAGTGTTCTGAACTCTGTCTCCGATAGGTTGGTTACCTCTATTTCCTCTATTTCCACTGATTCAGGAAGTTTCTTCTGTTCTTTTATTTGTGTTATGTTTCTTTGTCTCCCCATTCTGGCTTACTCTTTGTGTTTGTTTCAATATAACAGATAGATCCCCCAGATTTCTCAGTCTTTTCTGGGTAAACTTATATGGTGTGTGTCCTTTATATTTGAATTACTCAGTCTCCTATTCTCCTGTGCTTGTATCTGAGGTGTTCCTTGTGTCGTATGGCCCTCACTTGTTGAAGTTTTAGTTTTGATTACTTTTGGTTTGTCAGTAGGTGGATTGACTCCCCAGATTGATTAGCTGTGAGGATCAGCAGCTTCTGCAGTTTATGAGCTGCTGTGAGAGGATTGACCCTCTGATGAAACTTGGACCCTATGGGTCTTAGTACCTGTAGTAACTTTTTGGGTGTGACTTTGTATGTCAAACCCAGAAATGCTCTGGTTTTATCTAAAGTTGGCCTCCGGGTATGATGATTCTTGTGTCTGTTTGTTTGGACCCACTGCTGCAGAGTGATTTTAGAGCATAACAGATCAACAAGAACAACCTCCGCAGCCACCAAAGGAAACCAAATGCTCGCACAATTAAAAACAACCAACCATCAAACTACAGTCAACTTGTACAGAAATATCAATCATACTAATGAAGAAACCAAACAGAAACAAAACAAAAACCACATACTCAATAATAACAGAAGAGGAAACAAAATAAAATACAATATCCTAAAATAAAAAATAGAATAAACATGAGAAACCGATTAGCTATACCTAAAAAATAAAAAATAAAAATAAACTAAAATAATAATAAAAAAGTAAGAAAAATTAAAAAAATAAAATTTGCAGAAAAAAGGAAAAGAGGAAAAGTATAGCAGTGAGAAGAATGAATAAAATAAGAGAGAAAGTGAGGGTGGGGAAAAAAGAAAAAGAAAAGAAAGAAAAAGAAAAAGAAAAAAGGAAAAAAAAAAATATATATATATATTTGTCTACACACCCATATATATGGACATATATTCACCTATATACACCTATATATATATGCCTATATTAAAAACTACAATATGATTATAATGAAATAGAAATAAAAACCAAAAACAACCAAGATAAGCAGCCAATAAAGGGAAAACAAAACAGAATAAAACCAAACAAACCAAAAATACCCGTGCTGGTCTAGGCTAAAGTCCACCAAGCTCTCTTCAGATTGTCTGCTGTACAAAAATTCCTGTGCGTCTTGTGGGAACAGTAGGCCACCTGATGCCTAGCGTGATCCTGGCACTGCAGGTTTGCTGTACTTGAGTGTGGTTGTGACGTGTGATTGGTGGTTTTTACAAAGTCACTGCCTTATTTCTTTTGCCTGTCCCAAGGCAGGCTGCACCCCCAAAGGCTCAATGAGTGTCTCTGGGCACCCTTTTGGTTGACAGCCGTGGAGAATTAAAGAATTCCTCACTACCAAAAGCCTGCTGCTAAGAATCTGTTAATTAGTGCCTCAGCAGATGAACCTGCCCTGCCTCCCAAGCCTTGCCTAAAGGTGGGGCGGGGTGGGTAGTCTCACTCTGCTGCCTTTACTGGGTGGAAATTCTCAACCCCCTGCAGGTAAGGATATCTTCCTAGTCTGCCCCTATTGCTCCCTTCAGGAGTCAGTTTAAGACTGTCTTGGGCGGTGGACAAAGTTTGTGGGAGTGGGTGAGTTATTGGGTTGTTTTTTTTTTTTGCTTTCTGTTCAAGAGTAGAAAAAGGGAAAAAAATAAAAACATAAAAATAAACAAAGCCACAGTTCCAACACTGTTTCAAGCTAAGGCCTTTGCCTCTTATGCTCCAGCGGAGTTCCTGCTGCTCTCCCAAAGGGTCTGCCGGGATTTAGGGAATTGCGCGCACCCTACCGTGTGCCAAGATCCCGCTCCGCGTCTCTCGGGGACCTGCGTCTCCACCCGGCGCACTGCTTGTCCGAGCGAGTCCTCTTTTTCCCCTGCTCCCGGGTTCCAGGCTTCTGCCCGGGAGCCGGCGCGCGCCCGCGCGGAAATCCTGCTGCTCTCCCAAAGGGTCTGCCGGGATTTAGGGGACTGCGCGCACCGTGCTGCGTGGCTCCGATCCCCGCTCTGTCTCTCCGGGATCTGTGACTCCAGCCGGCGCGCTGCGCCTCCGCGGGCGAGTCCTGTGTTTCCCCTGCTCTCCGGCGTTTAAGGCCTCTGTCTTTGGAGCCGGCGCGCACCCGCGCCGTTCCTCCTGCTGCGCTCCTGGAAGGACTGCCGCCGGGGTTCAGGGGACTGCGCGCACCTTCCACGCGGCTCCGATCCCCGCCTCCGTCTCTCCGGGACCTGCGTCTCCGCCCAGCGCGCGCTGCTTCTCCGCGGGCGAGTCCTCTGTTTTCCCTGCTCCCGGGTTTCAGGCTTCTGCGCCCGCGGGACCCGGTGGGCACAGAGACTGATCCCTGAACCGGGAGGGTGCAGGGACTGATCTTGCCCTGTCGCTGCGGGGCTCTGCACCCTGCTTCCTGGGGAACGCGGGTGCAGCTCGCACCTCTGCACAGTCGTCTCCTCTCTCTCCTCCCGCACTTGCCCGGCCTGAGCTTCTGCCTCAGACCGCAAACCAACGCGCTCTTGCTGAACTCTAGGTGGGCCGCGGGCCGCAGGGAGCGAGCCGGGGCAACACTCACCGTGACTCAGCATCCGCGGGTGCGGGCTGCACCTCACGCGTCTCGCCTTCTTCCCCTACTCGCCCGGCCTGCCCACCTTCCAGCAATCCTTGTGTGGAACTCTTAGTCGCTCTGTGTGATGAGTAGATGTCTCTTTGAAGCGTATTAGAAGTTCAAATTGTGGATATTTCCAGGGGAGATTTCATGGAGCCCTCCTCACAGCCGCCATCTTGCCCCTCCCCTCCGAGACTAGTCACTTCTTAAATTATAATAATGTCTAACCATTATGTTGTACATCTGAAATTAATATAAAATAATAATGAATATCAACTGTAATTAAAAAATTAAAAATGGGGGGGCTAGCTGAGTGGCATGCTGGTTAGCATGCCACTCAGCTAGCCCCCCCATTTTTAATTTTAACCAGCTTTTAACCTGGCTTGGGATGCCAGCTCTGAGCAGCAGGGCCCCGGTTCATATCCCACATATGAGGGCCAGTGACACTGCCCTCTACAGCTAAGATGGTGAACAACAGCTCCACCTGGAGCTGGGCTGTCATGAGTCGTCAGCGCAAGGTGTAGGCTGCAGTGGGGCTGGCCGGCACCTGGTGTGCGCTTTTAGGAGCTGCCACGAGCTGCCATGAGTGGCTGTCCAATGGCCGGCCAACGACTGCCTCACTCAGGGAAGAGAGCAATGATCACAATACCAACATGGGCCAGTGAAGCAACATCCTCCACAACTAGACTGAAGAACAAAAGGACAGCAACTTGTCTGTTCCCCTTCCCTGATTCCCCAATGCTGTTCCCCTCCCTCAATTCCCCAATAAAATCTTAAAAAATAAGTAAATAAAAATGGGGGAAAAGGTGTAGGGGAATAAGAGGTTAAAATTTCCAGATATAAAGCAAATAAGTTATGGGGATGTAAGTATAGCATAGAGAATATAGTCAATAATATTGTGATAGTATGGTACAGGGTCAGATGGTTGCTGGACATATCATGGTGATGACTTCTTTAGACATATAAATGTTGATTAGCTATGGTGTACACCTAAAACAAATATATTGTATGTTAGCTATATTTTGTTAAAAATCTTTTAGAAAGGGTTGGAAATAAAGTTAGGAAAACCTATCAGCAAAAATGGAGAACATAGAAAAAGATAACATTAGGGAGCAAATGAAGGAGTGAGGTGTTGAAAGACTGCTAAATATTCCCATTGCAAAATAAAGTGTTAATAATAATATCTAAATTTGCTTAATTTAAGAACTGTTGATATAAGTATATTTAGAAATAAGAGAATCCAGATGAAATGAAATGTTTGGGAAGAATAATCGAAGAGGGGAAGAAGCAGTACAGAGGGCTGCTAATGTTTATGAGAAGTTTTATTAGTGATATTTAACTTTTTAAAACTATGAACATGCACATTAGTTGGATAAAAATATTTTTTAAAAATAAAATATTTATTTTCCTTTCCTATTCATTTATTTATTTATTTAGCCATGGCACTACTGATACTTTGGGTCAAATAATTCTTTTTTGTGGGGGCCATCCTGAGCATTGTAGGGTGTTTAACAGTATCCCTGGTCTCTACCCACCAGATATTAATAACACCCCATCTTTCCCCTTCTCCTGCCACCCCAGTCATGACAACCAAATCTCCTGGGATATAAAGTTGGCCGCTTGCTTAGAGCTATTGCCCTAAACATATACAATATTAACATTAAAACAAACGAACAAAAGATAGAGGCACCTAAGCTCTTCAAATGTTGATCAACAACAAGTCAAGGGGTGGGAGGTTGTCACTTTGAGGGGTAAAATGTATAACTATTGCACTGTGTTGTACACCTGAAACTAATTAAAAAAAAAAAAGTCAAAAAGTCAAAAACATTTAGAGTTCACTTCGAATTGTATAGTTTGTTCAGTCCATGGACTTGGAAGTGTGAAGTTCTCAGCATCCATGCATTTAAATTTGTTGTGTGGGTAATGCTGTCTGCCTAAAGTTAAGATCCTACACCCAATGTGTACCTTGACTTTCATTTTGGCCATCATGAATTGATTAGCAAGTCTAACCTGAGAGGCACTGAGAGCCCCATTGGTTACCTGCTGTACTGTGGCCCACCCCTCTTGTTTGGAGGTTGCTGAGCGATAATCCACTGTTCCAAACGAGAGACCTAACTATGGAATGGATGTAATTAAAAATAACAAGCGGAGTAAACTGCTTATCACAGTAGCAAGTTTGGCTTTGTGTGCTTGCACTGTTGGAGGGAAGATCCTGCAGTTTTAACAGAACTCTTCTAGCATCCACATTAATCAGTTTTTTTTTTTAATTTTATTTTATTTTATTTTATTTTTTTTAAAGATTTTATTGGAGAATTGGCGGAGGGGAACAGCGTTGGGGAATCGGGGAAGGGGAACAGACAAGTTGCTGTCTTTTTGTTCTTCAGTTTTTTAGTTGCGGAGGATGTTGCTTCACTGTTGGTATCGTCATTGCGCTCTTCCCGGATGAGGCAGATCGGTCGCTGGCCTCTGGATGTCGCTCACCGCGGCTATTGGCAGCTCACGCTTGGCTGCCAGCCGCTCACGCTGGCTGCGGGACACTCACTGTAGCCTATGGCAGCCCACTGCAGCAGGGGCTGCAGCCCACACCATCACCGGGGCTCACACAGCCCAGCTCCAGGTGGAGCTGTTGTTAGCTGTAGAGGGCAGTGTCACTGGCCCTCACGTGGGATCCGAACCGGGGCCGCTGGCATCCCCAAACCAGCGCTTAACCAATGCGCCACTCGGCCGGCCCTGTTTTTGTTTTTTTTTTGTTTGCCAATCAGAAATTTGACGGATGCTTTCATGCTGACAAAGTAACTTGGCCAGCTAAGAATAGAATAATTGCAAAGAGAAGTGATAATAATAGATAGTTCAGTTCTAATGGCCCCAGCCTTTTATCTGGAGAGTTTGTCAACACTGGTTAGGGAGCCAGCAAGCTGATTTCTTTTTAATTTGGACACAGGACACCTAGGATTTCACTTCTTACTTTGCATGGTGTAACTGCCTGGTGGAGGAACCATGTGTCAAGTGGTGTGTTCACTTCCCATGAAGCTGAATATGTTTTTTCACTGTTTGGAGGCACATTTTTTGGGTCCACTTGCAGATTCTCAGGAAGAATGATTTTACAGCCCAGCAAAGGAGAGAGAGCCCTTAAAAAGAGGTCTTTTTAATGATTAACTTATTGTTTCAGGATTTCAACATTATATGATTTAGAATTGCTTTCTACTTGATTTTATTTACTGCCCCCCCCCCCCCTTCACATGGCACCTTCCTCTGTCTGGGCAACTGACCCACCTTTTCCTGTGGAGATGCTGATAATTCTACCTTTTCCCTCAGCAGCTACTCTCGGGCTTGATTTGCTCTGGGCATTTAAATTAAAAACCAAATAAAGAAAGATCCTTTCTCTTCTGGTTTTTCCTTTCCTTGGGCCCGAGGCTCCTCTGGGGTGCTGTGCAACAGCTGTACACCTGATCCCTGCTGTTTCTGCTCAGGAGCAGCTTACCTTGGTGATTCAAACTGGAGTTCAAAGACCTGCACAGGTTTGTGAGACAGACACATCAAGATTCAACTTTTTCAAGTTGCCAAATTTTCATAAATCTACATGAAGGCAGCCTTGCCAAAGGCAATATATGCATCCTTTTTCATTAAAGTAACAGAATGCAACTTCCAGGAGCATAAAGGTTGCTCATTTTCATGAAGGTAGATTTGAATTGCAAATTCATTCAAGAGCTTAACAAAGCAAGTAAGTGCACATGTGCTTAAATGAAAGCAAATAGGAAACAATATTTTTGAAACATATTTTTTCAGTTAACACAGATGACTAAGAAGCAGAAATGACAATTTTACCTGCATGTCAACTAAGCAAGATTCCCAGGACTTTCAGAGTATAGAAACCAAAATGATTTAGAGGATATGAGAAATCCACAGATAAATGGTGAATTGGTAACTATTTCTGTCGTGAGCTTCTTTCATAAGAAAACCTGTAGGTAGCATGGTATATCATGTTTGCCCTTAGGGACAACTTGGCATGTGAGAGGTATAATGGTTGAATGATTGAAAGGAATTTGCCGCATTTCTCCATGATCATCCTTGAAACGGAGATAACTATGCTATAGGCGCTGTTGAAAATAATTGAAATTTTGAAGGGAAGCCCACTTTTCATAGTGATGTAGCTAGTTCTTCAGGAAGCTAGTGGATAGAGCAGGTATTCCCAACCAGTCTTTCACTGGAAGAAACATATAATACTCCATTATGGTTCTATTTCTTAAGTTCCACATTTATTGAGCAATTCTTATGTTCTGGGCAGCATGACTGGCACTAGGAATCCAGAGACTCAAAACACAGTTATTGGCCTTAGGGAACTCACATTTTAGTGGAGAGAAAGACAACTAAACAGATGTTTATGAATCGGTGGTAAGTGCTAAAATGGAGCCACACCTAAGCCAGGCTGGAGTAGGCATTGGTGGCTCAGGGAAAGGGTTGTGGAGGAGACATGTCAGGCAAACCTTGAAGGACCAGAGAGACACAATCTGCTGAGGAGGAGGAAGCACGCATTCCAGCAGTTTGGGTACAGACATTTCTTTACTTCATGGCTGCTTGGAACTTGGGTAGGGGCTGAAGGATCATGAGATGGATTGTTAGTGGTTTTATGGGGGAGAGCCTCATCCTTGACAGTGCTGCTCCAGATAGTAGAAATACATTTAGGCATAACCTATGCTATTAGTTTATATCCTTCTCTGGACGCTCTTCTTGTATTAAAGACTAAGTTTTTGTTTGTTTGTTTCCTAAAAGATAGAGAACAGTTGAACAATCACAAATGATATCATTTGAAGCCTATTGTGGCAGTGAGGCAAGTCGTACTGAAAGAATGACAAGGGTAATTTATGTGATGAAACAATTAGAAAGATCAATGATTATTAGGCACCATGTAATCCATGTGTTGACTTCTGCTTCCTAGTCTATATGAAACTGGTGTTTACACGTAATCATACTTGTAGATGAAACCTGGATTTAGGCACAGTTTCTAATTGGTTTTCAATTGCAGGGCAATGGGAGACAATCCAGTTTGTATTGTTAAAATACAAAACATTCTGGATTTTTTTTTGTGGGTGGATGGAATATCTTTCTACACTAAACAGATTTCAGACAATTCATGGAAGAACCATAAGTAAGCTGCCAGAGAGCTATGTGTAAAATTAACCATTAGGAGCTTTTACCACTAACCTTTTACAATTGCAAGAATGCTAAGAATTACATTTTCAAGTTGACTGAATTAGAATTTGTTTTGCCTAAAGCTAGCATCAAATTTTAATACCCAAATAAGAACATATATATTATCAAGTCTTTCCCTCCATTATACGTAAGGATTTATAAAACAACTTTGTCACAAAGCCTAGACAGATTATTTCTATCAGAGCATAATTTAAAATACCATTAGATGTTAAAGGTTTGCCAATTAAGAGTTTATCTTTACAACAGGGGTGGTGGACGAGTGATAAAAATGTGCGTTTTCTATCCCTGTAATTGGCAGAACTGGTTAGCAGCAGATCAACTGTATGAAAGAAATTTTATATCTTTACGCATATGTACAAATCCTTCACTCAAACTCAGCTTCCTTCATAGCCCTTTCTCGTGTTTTCCTTTTTGCATATTTATTAATTGCAAGTCTGGGTTTGTAGTAAGTCGGTTGGAGAAAAGCTCTTGCCATCATTCGGAGGGAAAACACATAAGGTGAATGGATACCGGACAGAGAACTCTGGACTTCACAGTGCTTCTTATCTCAGAGAGAAAAGCCAGACTGAGACTTCAAAGTAGCATGACAACTGAGAAATAGTGACTTAGGTCAGAGCCTCCAAGAACTCTGAGACCAATTGCACTGTTATTGTCCCACTACTGTAAACATTTTTATCCATTCTTCTGTAAGTTGAATACTCTTGTCGAGGTTAATTCACTGCAACTGTATCCTATGGGGCCATGGCCAAAGTCTAAACAGTGAACGAGGCCTCTGCTGTACACGGTAACCCCAGGGCAAGGAAGGGAACACTGTGCTTTAATGCAGGCTGGTGGCTCCTGATGCTGCCTTTGTGTGGCTTTTTAATTTAATTTAATTTTTTTAGCTGAGTCATCCTGCCACCTGTTGGCAGCTCAGCGGCAGCTCAGCTTGGGCTGGGAATTGAACTGCTGTTGCTCAGAGCTTGCACTCTTGAGTAAGCTCTTAACCAACATGCCACTCGGCTGACCCTCTTCTATGGCTTTTTAAAAGGCGTCCCCTCTGGGCAGGGCAGAGTTTTGGAGAGCAGGGTGCAGGGTGGGTTGCAGCCCTTACCTCCTCAACCAGGCAAAGGCTGAGTGGCCTGTGTTTTAATATGAGCCTGTGAGGACAGGCCTTCATAGTAGCTGCAGAAAGCACGGCCCTTAACTCATAAGATCTAAGAGTAAGGCTCACATCTGCCTTTTCCTCTATTTTATCCTGTGTCTAATACGAAGCCCAGCTGAATAAATATTTGATGTATAACTGCAGGTGATTAGCTGACAAATAGCTGAGTCTCTAGGGTAGAAGAATTGTACCTGGCTGTATCTCCTCAATACACTTAAGGAACGGGAATGTTTCCATTGTGATAAGGCACTTGGATTCTCTCTGTAGGTCTAGACTTAGGATTTTACTCATTGGCTGTTATGATGAAATATCCCTCGTTGACCTGTGTGACTTGCTTTCCAACCGCTTCCTTTGTCAGAAGAGGCGACATTAAGTACTTCAGTCTGTTCTTCATCACAGTACAGCCAATCACTCCAGAGACATATGAAAATTCATCAAAAGTTCAAAGAGATGACAAAGGGAAGAAATACAGAAGGGAAGTGAGAAACAAAGAGAGGCAAAGGGAGGGAACAAATTCATCTGCAGAGACAGAGAGGGAGAGGGAGAGAGAAGTCAGAGGTAACTGGCTCTTTAAGGACACTTTCTCCTTTTCGTGTTCTTTTCCTTTTTGTGCACAGGGCAATATCTTTTCTGAGCAGGCCTAAAGCTTCCTCCTCTTTTTTCAGCAACCGTGTTCCCTGCTAGCTTAGTACCTGGGTCATCAGAACAGACACTTGTGTAATGAAACAGGGCTCTCCTGTTTGGACAGATTACATTACCTACAAACCTATGCTACCTGTGAAGAGTTTCCTACATGTAGCCTAAAGCATCTTTCTTTTTAACATTTCTACTTTGTATTCAAACTGGGTTCTGATACAGTGCCAAAAAAAAAGTATCTTACGATACCCTTATTACCAGAAACCAGAGGTCAGCATTCTTCGATCGGAACCATATGTGTCTCCTCTCTTGCTTCTTGTTATCTGCTGTACTCAATGTTTGGACTCCATGGGTGAATCAAATGCACAGGAAATTTGATGCTCAGCTTGCTCTGCTTCCACCAACTGATTCAGAAACTCCTCATTTTGCCATGGAGACAGAGATGAAACGCTGGCAACATTTTCAGTTTCTTTCATGATCTGCCTTGGTTTCTAAGAAATCTCTAACGGTTGACTTCTAAATTTGTGGTCCTGGTAGTTATTTTTGTCCACATGGAAACTGGATAGGAATTGGAATTTAGCAAATTTCATCACGCGAAATGTTTTTTCATAAGAGTGTGAATTGGAATCTTCCAGAGTTTAATGTGATGTTGGTGATGAGGGCAAGGGATGGTGAGGCAGAGAAAGACAACAAATGCTTTTAAAGCTGCTTTACACTTCGTACGATCTTCATGAAAATGGAGTTTATTTCGCTTAATTTGGGAACAGGTAATATATACTGTAAAGAACAGGATATAGTGGAAGCTGTTTTTTTTTTTCTTAGCCAAATATTTTCTCTTTCTTGAATGTGATGTCGATTATAGAAGAGTTACAAATTAATGGTTCAGCCTATCATCAGTTTCATTTCTTGGTGTGGGGCTATAGAGAGGTGATGCTGAGGGTCCTTGGGTGAAAGAAATTGTGTCTGGAAACACTTGAGGAGATGAAGGGCACATAGCCAGGGAACCCTATTTACTAGATTGGTAAAGGAAGGCTTAATCAGCAGTTTGGCTAATCAGCAATTTCTCTTTCTGGCAGAGTGAATTCTAGCACAATTTAGGAAAATAAATAAAAACGGCTTAGGATGATGCTATTAAGTCTCCAGCTACAACATTTGAGATTTAATAATGACTCTTGGCTGTTTCATCTTGGAAAGTACCACCCTGACTCACTTACATCAGCACGGATTCTTGCCCTCATTAGCTCTGGGGATGTCAAGATCATGACTTATAGACTTTCACCCTTCACCCTGGTGTAAAAGGCCCTGTACTCATGGTTTCAGAGAGCATTTATTTTTCAGGAAGTTTAAGTGATTGGAATATTGGACTCACCAGTTTTCTTTTGAACTATATCTGTTTTTCTGAATGTGTGACTGGATGGTGAAAATAAAGAATAGAAGTAAGCATTAGTTAGCTTATAAAAAGAACACTTAGAAATTAAAAAAAAAGAGCAAGAGCAAAAGCAAAACTGTATTTTCAATATTTTTAAAATTATTTTTAATTAAAGTATAATAAAAAATCAACTTTGTCTCATACATTAGAAAGCCACCTACATTTATGGAAGGTTGGTTTAAAAATATGTAAAATATTACTTTCTTTTGGTGTGAAGACTCTCACAGGGAGATGAACAATAAATAAGAGAAAAATAAATATTAATAAGATATTTATGAGGTTCTGCCTTAGCTTTATGTGTATAGTATAAAGATAGTAGCAATATTTTGTTCTTCTTTTAATGCTTTCCCTATTTAGGAGAGAATCTGTAATTATGTCCTCTACAAGATGCAAATCAATCATTATATTTGGAGAATTTTTTCCCTATATTAGGAAGTATGACTTATGAAAAATATACCTAAGATGATAATCATAAGCTCCCGGCAACAAAATAATAGCAGACACCATTCCAGGGTGTGTTGGGAAGGGGACTAAGTGTGGGAAGGTGCCTGGGTGCTGAACGCTATATAAACTAATAAAACACCAAATTCGATCTGGTGGTGCATAGTCCAATAGCTGCAGGGCTGAAAAGCAGTTCAAAACATTACCTAATGATGAAAAAATTCATTAGGAGGCAAGCTTTGCTGATTATAAATTAAATGTTATCCCTTTCTGCAAACTTAAGTTTAGGGCGTGGCCAAGACTCACAGCAGTTGTTTTGGAAGCTGTTTTCACCCCACTAGGCCTGTCTGCTTTCAATGCTGAACATGTTCCGGAGGGAAATTTGGTACTGTGGCATTACACGCGAAAAGTCTCTGGACTGGACATTTAAAAGCTTGGCTTCTAGTTTCAACTGTATCACCAGTTAGGTCTGTCAGACAGGACATAGAAAAACTATTTTTGGGTTTCAGTTTGCTCATCAGTAAAATGATAGGTGTTCTTCCAGCCATAAAATTCTACCACAGTTGCCTGTAGTTTCTCAGATCCTTGTGGCAAGGCGAAGGAACACATCTGAGGTCTCAGATGGAGGCTTTGTCTCTGGGTCTAGTACTAGGAACATGTACCCAGCTTGGTACCTCCTTTATCTGTGATATTGTTAGTATTGATGAGGAGATTCTGACTGGTAAATTTGGATGCTGAAGGAGACACAGAGTAATTTTAGTAATTTCAGGAATGAAATGATGTTGAAGAATACAAATTGTACAAACTTAAAAAGTCAGAGAAAACTTATGAGGAGGTAGGTTCTATCTAAGACCTGAACACTATGAAAATCAGATTTGGTGCTATTTCCAGGCTGCCAAGCTACTTTGTCTCCTGAAAGCAGCTGTTTCTTTGGTTGGAACTTGTGGAGAGATGTGCCGATGTTCTTCGGAGTCCCCTCACTGCTCAGATTTCACTGCCAGACCCAAACCTGCATTTTATTCAACTCTACCACTAGGTGGCACTAATGGTGCATTTTCTACATAAAGCGTCTCTTTCAACATGGACGATCTCTTCCCTGTTGCGGAATTTGCTTAGCAGCCACAGTAGAGGACTTCCTGGTTATACCATAAATAAATGATTTAATACTGATACAGCCCATGTTCTTAGAGCAAATGACTTTTATTCTGAATCTTCCTAGAGAATGTGACTTAATGAATTATTGGGCTCACTTTCCCTATAACTGTAAAAATAACATAACTTGAAGTGAAGACTGATATGTGAGCAAGTTGCTTTTTTCTTTTTTTTTTTTTGGTGCTTTAAGATAAATGAGTCCTTACCTTGCCTGTCACATCTTCACAGGAGAAAAAGAGAATCTCTCAGGTTAATCCCTCAGGGGAATGTTTTCTTGATAGATAGCTGAGCCTTAATTTTACTTGAGGTACAAAGACTTAACTGAAAACCTTTAGAAATACTATAGCTTGCCTTATATTTGAAACATTCTTCTATGTTTTTTCTCTCTGTATTTTTCCCTTTCTCATCTCCCTATGAAAGCAAATGGTCTAAGAGGAGGGGTGTACCCAGATAAGAAATAGACATGTGTTGTGAATGTCTCTGAACTTTATGTTTCAAAATCCTAAATCTTTTGGGAAGAGGACTTATAGGAATAGAACAAGTGCTTTGCCAGATACCAGGGAGATGGCAAGGCTATCACCTAGTCTGGGAGACTAAAAGAGAACTTTGATCAGGGTAGGAAGAGAGGAAAGTGACCCAAGAAGGAGGGACCTGGGGCCTGCTGCCTGTTGTATTTAGGCAGATAGAAACCATACAACATTATAACAGATTTCCCTTCCACAATTGTGGAATGAAAATGGCAGAGAGCCATAAAAACTGAAGGGGCTATGTCATCATAGATAATGGATGTCCCAGTGACATCCCACTTGTGTGGGTCCACTCCACGTTAACCATCATACCCACCACCCTCAGTGCCTTGGCATTTCATGTAACTTTGGAAAAGAGTATAACTTTAAGCATTCTCTGTTAGTCCATAGAGTGAGGGCTTGGAAAAAAAGTTGTAGAAATTAAAAGTCTGTTTCGTATACATCTAAATATGTGAACTGCGTTTGATTCCTTCTCTGCTGGGAAGTCTTTTCTTTATGCATCCTCCAGGAGTGTCCGGGAATTCTGATCCTTCCCAGTCTGGCTCAGGTACAACAGCCCCCTTCGAATGCCTTTGCTCAGCGGGATTGGAAGTGATCTTCTCTTTGGAACTTTGGTAGTATGTAAATTCCCTCATTGGACAGGTATCCTATCCTGCCTTGAATTGTGTTTATTTGAGAAGATGGCATCATAGCAGCGATCATGGTACATGATGGTTGAAATTGTCAGAACATCTAATATAGTGTGAATTCAATTGGAATTTGCCAAATAAATCTGGTAGTGTGCACGGAAGTGTAGCTGTATTAATGGTAGTTTGAAGTGAAGCAGCAGATTCACGTGGAGCTAACTGGGCCAAAATCTCATGTGTTTATGGATTCTTCAGTATTGTTATGACTTGGGAGATTTTCTTTCTTCTCTTTAATGTTATAAAAACAACAATAAATTAAGGTCAGGGATGTTTACCATGATGTCAGTGCTCTGCTATAACTGAGCATTTATAGTTACATAGGAATCTGTAGGCTATTGAAAGATATGTGATTTTCTTTTCTCTCTAAAAAATCTTCATCAGTTTTGTAAAATGATACAGGATTATTTAAAAAATTGCAATATAGGAAAGTACAGCAAAAAATGTAAACATCATCTGATATTATAAGGCGTTAACTGCTGTTAACATTTATGTGTCCTCCCAGATATCTCTCTATTTCTATACTTATGTACACAACAAATCTACAGAAATAATACTCTGTCATACACATGGCATGAGGTACTGATTTTTTCCACTCATCAATGTATGGGTGTTTATGTCAAATATGGATTTCTTCAGAGCTTCTAATGGCTGTATAATATACATATTTAACTTGATTTATTTAAACTATGCCCTTTATGTGGACAACACATCAACTAGATTACACTGGTGGATGCCAAAAGTTAGCTGATAAAGCCTTTTTATTTGTGCATAAATATAGGCAAACTCAAATAAAAATGTGAGTATCTTAACTTTTAAGGATATAGATGAAATATTGCAAATTTTATTTTAAGAAAATATTAATTTAGTTACACACGAATTTGAAATAACCTTTTCAGAAATGTTTCCCCCCTAATTTTAGAAAACTATTTTATTCGAGGGCTGGCCTAGTGGCATGTTGGTTAAGAGTTGGCTTTGGATGCCAGCTCTAAGCAGCAAAGCCCTGGTTTGGACATTAGGGCCAGTGATGCTGGGCCCTCTACAGCTAAGATGGTGAACAACAGCTTGACTTGGAGCTAGGCTGTCGTGAGTCGCAGATGATGGAGTAGGCTGCAGCTCTTGCTGCAGTCGGCTGCCATAAAACTACTGTGAGTGGCTGGCAGCTGGCATGAGCTGCCGTGAGCTACTGTGAGCTGCTGTGAGCTGCTGTGAGTGGCCATCCAGTGGACACTTGTTTTCTTGTTAAAAATTTTATTGGGGAACAGTGTGTTTTTCCAGGACCCATCAGCTCCAAGTCAAGTAGTTGCTTCAATCTAGTTGTGGAGGGCGCAACTCGGTGGCCCATGTGGGGATTGAACCAGCAACCTTGGTGTTATGAGCACTGCACTCTAACTAAGTGAGCTAACCAGCTACCCCTGTATTGCTATTTCTTAAAATTATATTTTAAATATAAAATACATCATACATATTGAACAGAGCAGAACATATATTGTATTAAAAAATAATGATAGGGCCAGCTGAGTGGCAGGGTGGTTAAGCACTGGCTTGGGAAGCCAACAGTCCCGGTTCGGGTCCCATATATGAGGGCCAGTGACACTGCCCTCAAAAAAAAAATGATAACAACAACAATAATAATGATCAAGCATGTACTATATTTTTCTGTAGAGGGTGCATACTTTGCAGCCTGTTTGGGAATGTAACTCCTTTCAGTGTCTGATGAATGTGACAAACCTTACCAAGGACTTGTTTTGTTTTCTCAATTTTTTATTATGAAAAATTTCAAAGACACAGAAAGGTTGAAAGAATAGTACAATGAACACTTGTAAAACCTCCACCTAGATTTAACAATTGTAGCATTTGCTATATAACCCATCATTCCTCCCTCCCCCCATCCATCTTTCCTTCTATATGGGAGGAAAAAGCTTTCTTTTACCCTTCTGGGTTCTGTGACTGCTTTAAGAATTAAACCGACATAAAACAGATTAACAGGAGAAAAGTATACAAATTTTATTTAATAAAATTTTACATGTGTATGGGAATTACCATAGGAAAATGAAGACCCAAGAAAGTGGTTAGCTCAAATGCTTATATGAGGTGTGATTGAAAAATATGGTGAATGCTTAAATTATATAAAAATAGTTATTACAGTAAAAGACACATTGCCATTAATTTCCCTCAAAATACACCCCCTCGCTTTGAATACACTTATCCCATCATTCTAACCACTTCCTGAAGCAGTTCTGTAAGTCCTCTTCCATGAATGTCTTTACTTTATCCTTCATTATGACAATGCTCCATGTCTCACATCACTTCTGGTACAGTAATTTCTGTCACATAAAAACATTATGGTGTGTCCTCAGCCATCTTATTCACTGGATCTGGTACCATACGACTTCTGGCTCTTCCCCAAAGGCAAAATGATTCAGGATATCAAGTCAGCCATGACAGTACAACTAAAGAAATATATACCGTGTTTCCCCGAAAATAAGACCTAACCAGGAAATAAGCCCTAGCATGATTTCAGGGTGCTCGTAATATAAACCCTACCCAAAACATAAGCCCCAGTTAAGATTGTCAGCCAGACATGACTGTTTGAATAAATGTAGATTTTTGTACATGAATAAATGAATAAATGTAGATTGTTGGAGCAAAAATTAATATAAGATTGGTCTTATTTTCGGGGAAACATGGTATATATTTCCCCCAAAACTGTCTCCCTAGTCTCTTATAGTCTACTACAATGGTTCCAAAAGTATAGTCTGTGGATCCTTCGAGATCTCTGGAAACTTTTAGGAGGTCTGTGAGGTTAAAATTATTTTCCTAATTTTACTAAGATGTAATTTTCCTTTTTTACTCTGTTGACATTTTCAGTGATGGTTGTGCATTAGCAATGATGAAAAAACTGCTGTGTCTTAGCACAATCAAGGCAATGGTGCCAAGCTTTTAGGTAATTCATTGTATTTTTCACTACTAGGCACAGAGTAGCCAGTTTTATTTCACTGGAAAAAAACAGTATAATTGTGTAATTGTATGAAATATTAACCCTTGAGTACACACTTTAAAAATATTCTATATGAATAAATAGAAAATAATCATAAAGAAGTTCTGCTATATTATTGTTGTCTTGAGGAAAATACTTGTGCAGTTGTTTGAATTGTGAGCTGAACTAGCCTTTTTTATTTTTTATTTATTTATTTTTTTTCATTTTGCTTGAAAGACAACTGACAGAGAAACTATGGTTATTCAGATTGATTATTTTGGCAGATATTTTATCAGATGTCGGCAAAATTAATCTGTCTCTTCAAGGAGATAACTGACAGTGTTTGTTACCAAGGATAAAATTTGAAATCTCAAGAAAAAAAAATTACAATTTTGGAAAATTTTTGTCTATCACCATGAAATGGCAACTTTACAGTACTTAAAGACTTTTATGATTACATTTATGGTGATATTAAAAGTGTGAGTTTTTGGTAATGTATAATAAAATGTAGCAATCAACATTTAGAAGATCTGCATAACTCAGTGAACCAGTATTTTCTAAATGATCAATGTGTGGTATTACAATATCAAATTAAAAGTGTAAGATAGACCAATAAATTTTAATGTAACATAAAAGTTTCAGATTCTATACTGCAATTAATCTTTAAGAAATTTCCACTTGTTGATTTTGGTGTAGTATCAGATTATATCTACATTTATTGAAAAAAAAATTAGAATATTCCTCCCTTTTCCAACTATTGGATTGTTGTAAAAGTCATGATGCATCTTTGCATCGAAAAACATAGAAAAAATACATGATGACTTTTCCAACAATCCAATACATATCTGTGTAAGGTGGGTTTTATTAATACACTTTAACTAAAAGAACATATATCGGATTGAATGAAGAAGCAAGTATGAAAATCCAGCTTATTTTATTTAGCCAGACATTAAAGAGGTCTTCAAAAATGTACAATGACACTGTCCTACCTATTTTTTGTTGTTGTTGTTTTGGAATAGAGTTATTTTTCATAAAAATATGTTATTACTTTGGACCTTTATGGGTTTATTATTATTTTAAAATGACTCAATAAACATATAATTTAAAAATATTTCAGTTTGAATTTCTAAATTACATATTAATACATATAATCCATATAACAAAAGCTCTTTGGGGTTTTCAATAATTATTATGAGTGCAAAAGGGTCCCAAGACCAAACAGTTTAGGAATAGCTGAGATTGAGAGGGATGAGATATAGCTGGGTGATTAGGAAAGGACTGTCTGTGGAAGTAACATTTGAATGGAGAACTGAATAATGAGAAGAAAGCAGCCAAGTAAAGCATTAGAAGAGCATTCTAGGCAGGGTGTGGTGTTGGGAAGTGGCCAGTGGAAAAGCTCTGAGACAGGGTAGAGAAACCTTATAAGCTAGGAGACTGTGAAATCAAATATTCATTGTGGAGAAAAAGAAACCCTCATGCACTGTTGGTGGGAATATAAATTGGTATAGCCACTATGGAAAACAGTATGGAGGTTCCTCAAATTAAGAATATAATTACCGTATGGCCCAGCAATCTCTCTTCTGGGTATCTACCCCAAAAATCTGAAAACTTTCATCTGTAAAGATGTATGTACCCTGATGTTTGTTGCAGCATTATTTATGGTGCCCAAGACATGAAAACAACCAAAGTGTCCTTCGATAGATGATGGGATAAAGAAGATGTGGTACATATATACAATGGAATATTATGGCCATAAAAAAAGATGAAATACTGCCATGTGTGACAATATGGATGGATCTTGTGAGTATCATGCTGAGTGAAATTGGTCAGACAGAAAAGGACAAGAATCATATGATTTTATTCATGTATGGGATATAAAACATGCAACAAATGAACAAACAATACAGACACATAAATAGACAAACAAAAAACCCTCATTGATACAGACAACAGCATGATGGTTACCAAAGGGTAAGTGAGTTTGGGTGAGGTTAAAGAGGGAGAAGGGGCCAAACATATAGTGAAAGAAGGAGACTAAATTTTGGGTGATGAGCACATAATGCAATATACAGATGATGTAATATTGTATACTTGAAACTTATATAATCCTATTAACCAGTGTTACTCCAATAAATTTAATAATAAAAAAAATCACCCATGTAATTTTTAAGTAATAAATAAGATTGTAGCAGGTAGCATAAGTGCTATTTAAATTATATAAAAATATGTCTGGGGGCTGGCTGAGTGGCTCAGTTGGTTAAGAGCTCACTCAAGAGTGCAAACTGAGCTCTGAGCAACAGCAGTTCGATGTCCAGCCCCAGCTGAGCTGCCGCTGAGCTGCCAACAGGTGGCAGGATGGCTCAGCTTAAAAAAAAAAAAAAAGTCTGAATTAGCATTTGGCAAAAAACTAAAGAAAAAGGATGCAACTTATATTACAAAGGGATGTAAAAGTGAACTTGATAAAATAAAGATTTTTATGGAATCAAATTAAATTAACGTAAAAAATAAGCTCTTTATAGTTATCTTTTTTTCTTGAGTGTAAGTATTATTAGGAAAATAATATAACTAACACACTAAAATTCCTCAGGCTAAACTACCTCTGTAGAATTTACTATAAAAGTGAATAAAAACCACGGTAAACAGAAAGTTAGGTGTACCAGGAGAAGTAACAATCTTCTTTCTTGTCCCATGAAACTCAGTCTGTCACCCACAAAAGCATGTACTCCTCACATTTTTTGTCTCTCAAGATTTTTTTTTTTAAAGATTTTATTGGGGAGTTAGGGGAATGGGAACAGTGTTGGGGAATTGGAGAAGGGGACCAACCAAGTTGTTGTTCTTCAGTCTTCGTTGTGAAGGGCGCCAGTCGCCATCTGGCTGCCCATCGGCAGCTCATGGCCTCTAAGCTCAAGGTGCTGAGTTCAGTCTTAGTTACAGGTGGGCATAGCCACCATCCTGTTTGGGAGTGGAACCTGGCAACCTTGTTGTTAAGAGTTCACGCCCTATCCACTGAGCCGAGTTCAGTCTTAGTTGCGGGGGTGTAGCCCACCACTGAACAGGCAATCTTGTTGTTACACCACCTGAGCCATCCTGCCACCTGTTGGCAGCTCAGCGACAGCTCAGCTAGGGCGCAGCCTTCACTGGCCCATGTGGGAATTGAACCGGTGGCGCTGTTGCTCAGAGCTTGCACTCTAAGCCAAGTCTTAACCAACTGAGCCGCTTGGCCAGCCCCTCTCAAGGTTTTAATACAGTACAATTTTAATACAACAAGGTAACACAGTCTGGAGGAAGAAACAGGATTGGTATTAAAAGAATCAAGTAAAACTTTGGGCGGTGTCACACAGCGCCACTTGCCATGGGCCACACCACTCGGCTTTGTAAGCAACCCTGTCTGCTGGTTTTCCTCCTTTTTGGCTCCTTGCTCTCTCTGCCTCTGTGGCAAGCCTGCCTGCTCGCAAGGCCACAGCCAGTCTCTCTTCCTGTTTTCACTTTCTGAGTCTGTCCCTGGATATCTCCAGGTATTACCCAGTGTCTGCAGAGAAGCTGCAGGTGACAGACCTGCTTCTGGGATCATCTCTGCCCTGTCTGGAGATGGTGGGCTCGGGCTGGTGAGTAGAGACCCAGCACCAGCAGGTGCGGGGACACACCTGCGTTACCTGGTGCAAGTATTTTTGTGATAGTTGTTATATCCAGAGTATTTAAAAGTTCTTGCGGGCTGCAGGCCTGGAGTCCCTGCTGTCTCCTGGAGTCCTGGCTTTTGGGAAAGTGACCAAATAATCTTTTAAAATATAAATTAGCCCGGGCTTCCCTCTCTCCTATTGTTACTCCTTTCAGTGGCTTTCTGCTGGTGTAAGAAGATAATCCAGGCTCCTGCCTGTGTCTCCAGCTTCATGTCACACCATTCAATCCCTTCTCATGCTCCAACACCCTGGCCTTCCTTGTATTCCTGGAATGCACCAAGTCTCTTCCTGTGGTAGGGCCTTTGCATGTGCCATTCCCTCTGCCTGAAATGCTCTTTCCCCAGCAGGTTGCCTGACTGGGTCATGCTCACCTTTGAAGGTCTTCAGTCAAAGTCAGCTCTGCAGAGAGAGTGCCCCTGACCACTTGTTTTTCAAGGAGACTTTCCCAGGCACATGCTACCTCAGCACCTTATTTATTTCTTCAGAGACCTTTTATAATATGAAATTATCTTGTTTACTTATTTCTTTACTTTTATACTGTATTGTTTTTATCACCAGAACCTTCAAGAGAGCAGGTCCACTATTCTTTTTTTTTTTTTTTTTTTCACCACTGCACCGTTAGGCCCAAAATGGTGCCTGGAACAGAATACGAGTTTGACAAACACTTGAGTGTTGAATGAATAAATGAAGCACTTTACAACTGCTGAATAAATAGACAGAGACATTTATAGTGTACCAAACAAGGCGTTACCTATCAATCTTTCAGTGCAATATTTTCTAGCCTACACAGACTCCTCAAAATTTTTAAATTTTGATTTGTTACACTTTCTGAATTACCACAATAAAAGATGGATTAACAATCATTTGCTTCCCCCTCTCCATTTGCTCTTAAAAGGCAAATACCCTTCTGAGAGTAATCACAGACCAAACTACTAGTCAGTCACATTTTTTTTTAAATTTATTTATTTTTAATTAGTTTCAGGTGTACAACACAGTAAAATAGTCATATATTTTACCCCTCAAAGTGACAACCCCCACCCCCAATTCGCCACCCCACTCCCCCCCCATATCATATATATCTATTACTCTTCCTCTGACTCTCTTCCACAGTATAATCCACATCCCATGACTATCTATATATATTCAATTACAGTAGGTATACAACCTCCGTTTTAGTTATACAGTGCAGTGATCAAACCTCTACTCCATCCATGAAATGGTCTCCCTAATAAGACCTATGATCCTCTGACATTTCACAGAATATTTACAACATTATTAATTATATTCCCCAAACTGTTTTTCACATCCCAGTGGCAATATTGTAGTTGTCCATTTTTGCTGTCTAATCCCTTCCCCTTCTCCTCCATCCCCATTCCCCTCCCAATTAGCAACCCTGATTTTTCCTCTATATTCATGAGACAGTTTCTGTTTACTTTGCTCATTCATACAGTTTTTCAGATTCCACATACGAGTGAGATCATATGGTATTTGTCTTTCTCTGACTGACTTATTTCACTTAACATAATAGTCTCTAGGTCCATCCATATCATTGCAAATGGTACGATTTCATTCTTCTTTATAGCGGAGTAATACTCCATTGTATAAATATACCACAGTTTCTTAATCCAGTCATCCACTGATGGGCATTTTGGTTGTTTCCAAGTCTTAGCTATTATAAATTGTGCTGCTATGAACATAGAGGTGCATAACTTTTTTTGAATAAGTGTCTTGGTTTTTTCAGGATAAATACCTAGGAGTGGAATTGCTGGGTCAAACGGTAGCTCTATTTCCAGTTCTTTGAGATACCTCTATAATGACTTCCATAGTGGCTGCACCAATCTGCAATCCCACCAACAGTGCAGCAGGGTCCCCTTTTCCCCACAGTCCCGCCAGCACTTGTTTGTTGATTTATTGATGATAGCCATTCTGACTGGAGTGAGGTGGTATCTCATGGTGGTTTTTATTTGCATTTCCCTAATGACCAGTGAGGTTGAACTTTTTTTCATATGCCTGTTGGCCATCTATATGTTCTCTTTAGAGAAATATCTCTTCATATCTTCTGCCCATTTTTTAATTGGGTTGTTTATTTTTTTGGTGTTGAGTTTCATGAGTGTTTTATAAATTTTGGATATTAATCCCTTATCAGATATATCGTTGGCAAATATATTCTCCCATTCAGTAGGCTTCCTTTTTGTTTTATTAATGGTTTCCTTTGTTGTGAAAAAACTTTTAAGTCTGATACAATCCCATATGTTTATTTTTTCTTTTACTTCCCTTGCCCATAGGGATGTATCAGTAAAAATATTGCTCCGGGTAATGTCTGCAAATGTACTTCCTATATTTTCTTTTAGGATTTTTATGGTTTCAGGTCTTACATTTAAGTCTTTAATCCATTTTGAATTTGTTCTTGTATAAGGCATAAGGAGGTGGTCCAGTTTCATTTTTTTGCATGTGTCAGTCCAATTTTCCCAGCACCATTTATTGAATAGACTATCTTTACTCCAGTGTAAATTCTTGCTTCCCTTGTCATAGATTAACTGTCCGTAAATGCCTGCATTTATTTCTGGGCTCTCTGTTCTGTTCCACTGATCGATGTGCCTGTTTTTATGCCAATACCAAACTGTCTTGATTACTGTAGCCTTGTAGTAGGTTTTGATGTCTGGTAGCGTGATTCCCCCTGACTTTGTTCTTATTTCTCAGAATTGCCGAGGCTATTCTGGGTCTTTTATGATTCCATATAAATTTTAGGATTGTATTTTCTTTTTCTGTGAAAAATGCCCTTGGTAGTTTGATAGGAATTGCATTGAATCTATATATTGCTTTAGGAAGTATGGACATTTTAACTATATTAATTCTTCCTATCCATGAGCATGGTAGGTGTTTCCATTTATTTGTATCTTCTATGATTTCTTTCTTCAGTGTCTTATAATTTTCTGAGTACAGATCTTTCACTTCTTTGGTTAAATTTATTCCTAGGTATTTTATAGTTCTTGACGCAATTGTAAATGGGACAGTTTTCTTAATTTCTCTTTCCATTAGTTTATTATTGGTATATGCAAATGCCACTGATTTCTGAACATTGATTTTATATCCTGCTACTTTACTGAATTCGTCTATCAGTTCCAATAGTTTTTTAATGGAGTCTTTGGGGTTCTCTATATACAGTATCATGTCATCTGCATATAATGACAATTTTACTTCTTCCTTGCCAATTTAGATGCCTTTTATTTCTTTTTGTTGTCTGATTGCTGTGGCTAGAACTTCCAGCACTATGTTGAATAAAAGAGGAGAAAGTGGACAGCCTTGTCTTGTTCCTGATCTTAAGGGGAATGGTTTTAGCTTTTTCCCATTGAGTATGATGTTAGCTATAGGTTTATCATATATGGCTTTTATTATGTTGAGATATGATCCCTGTATTCCCACTTTGCTAAGGGTTTTTAACATAAATGGCTGTTGGATTTTGTCAAATGCTTTTTCTGCATCTATTGAAATGACCATGTGATCTTTATCCTTCATTTTGTTGATGTGGTGTATCACATTAATTGATTTACGGATGTTGAACCAGCCTTGCGCACTAGGGATGAATCCCACTTGATCATGATGTATGATCTTCTTAATATATTGCTGAATTCTGTTTGCTAATATTTTATTGAGAATTTTTGCTCTATATTCATCAGGGAGATTGGCCTGTAGTTTTCCTTTTTTGTGATGTCTTTATCTGGTTTTGGAATCAGGGTGATAGTGGCTTCATAAAAAGAGTTTGAGAGCCTTCCCTCCTTCTGGATTTTTTGGAATAGTTTGAGAAGAATAGGTGATAGTTCTTTTTTGAATGTTTGATAAAATTCACTTGTGAAGCCATCTGGTCCAGGGCTTTTGTTTTTTGGGAGCTTGTCAATTACTGATTCAATTTCCTTGGTAGTAATCAGGGTATTTAGATTTTCTGTTTCTTCTTGCGTTAGCTTTGGAAGGTTGTATGCTTCTAGAACATTATCCATTTCTTCCAGATTGTCAAATTTATTGGCATATAGTTGCTCATAATAATTTCTTAGAATTTTTTGTATCTCTGTGATGTCTGTAGTCATTTCCCCTCTTTCATTCCTGATTTTGCTAATTTGAGTCCTCTCTCTCTCTTTTTTTTTTTTTGATGAGTCTGGCTAGAGGTTTGTCAATTTTGTTTATCTTCTCAAGAAACCAGCTCTCGGTTTCATTGATCTTTTGAATTGTTTCTCTGTTCTCTATATTGTTTATTTCTGCTCTGGTCTTTATTATCTCCTTTCTTGTACTCCCCTTGGACCTCTTTTGCTGTTCTTTTTCCAGTTCCCTTAGGTGTAAGGATAACCTGTTGATTTGACATTGTTCTTCCTTATTTAGGTAGGCCTGCACTGCTAAAAACTTCCCTCTTAGGACTGCTTTCGCAGCATCCCAGAGATTTTGGGTCGTGGTGTTTTCATTTTCGTTTGTCTCGAGGTATCTTTTGATTTCCTCCTTGATCTCATTTGTGACCCACTCACTATTTAATAGCATATTGTTTAGCCTCCATTTATTTGTCAGCTTCCCGGATTTCTTCTTATAATTGATTTCTAGTTTCATAGCATTGTGGTCAGAGAATACACTTGAAATGATTTCAATCTTCTTAAATTTATTGAGACTTGTTTTGTGGCCTAACATGTGGTCTATCTTAGAAAATGTTCCATGTGCACTTGAAAAGAATGTATATTCTGTAGCTTTGGGATGAAATGCTCTGAAAATGTCTGTTAAATCCAGCTGGTCTAATGTGTCATTTAAGGTCGCTGTTTCCACATTGATTTTCTGTCTGGAGGATCTGTCCATTACTGACAGCGAGGTGTTGAAGTCCCCTACTATGATAGTGTTACTGTTGATCTCTGTCTTTATGTCTGACAATATCTGTTTTATATATTTAGGGTCTCCTATGTTAGGTGCATAGATGTTTACTAGAGTTATGTCCTCTTGTTGGATCGATCCCTTCATTACTATGAAGTGTCCTTCTTTGTCCTTTGTTATATTCTTCAATTTAAAGTCCATTTTATCTGATATAAGTATCTCTATTCCATCTTTTTTCTCAGTACCATTTGCATGAAATATTTTACTCCATCCTTTTACTTTCAGCCTGTATGAGTCTTTGGTTCTGAGGTGAGTCTCTTATATACAGCATATGCTGGGGTCTTGTTTTGTTATCCATTCAGCCACCCTATGTCTTTTTATTGGAGCATTTAATCCATTTACATTTAATGTGATTATTGATAGGTGTGTATTTATTGCCATTTTCTTATTTGTGTTCATAGTCTTTCTTAGGTTGTTTTTCTCTTCTACTTAAAGAAGCCCTTTTAGCATTTCCTGCAAAGCTGGCTTGGTGGTAATGAATTCCCTTAACTTATTCTTTTCTGCAAAGCTCCTTATCTCACCTTCGATTTTAAATGATAACCTTGCTGGTTAATGATAACCAATCTTGGTTGTAGGCCTTTATTTTTCATCACATTGAAAACCTCCTGGCACTCCCTTCTGGCCTGCAAAGTTTCTGTAGAAAAGTCAGCTGATAATCTCATGGGGGTACCCTTGTAAGTAACTTGCTGCCTTTCCCTTGCTGCTTTAAGGATTCTGTCTTTGTCCTTAACCCTTGCCATTTTCACTATAATGTGTCTTGGAGTGGGCCTGTTTGGAATCATCCTGGTTGGAACTCTCTGCACTTCCTGAGCTTGTATTTCAATGTCCTTTGCCAAGTTAGGGAAGTTTTCAGACATTATTACTTCAAATATATTCTCAATCCCTTGCTCCCTCTCTTCTCCTTCTGGTACTCCAATGACCCATTGGTTATTGCGTTTGATGTTGTCCCCCAGCTCTCTTAAACTAATTTCCATGTTTTTCATTCTCTTTTCTTTTTGTTGTTCCGCATGGGTGATCTCTGCTATTTTGTCTTCTAAGTCACTGATTCGATTTTCTGCTTCAGCCAGTCTGCTAGTGATTCCATCAAGTTTGTTATTTAATTCAGTAATTGTGTTCTTAAGTTCTAGCTGGTTGCTTTTCATGATTTCTCTATCCTTCTTTATATTTTCATTAATTTCCATGAACATTCTAATAATCAGTGTTCTGAACTCTGTCTCCGATAGGTTGGTTACCTCAATTTCCACTGAATCAGGAAGTTTCTTCTGTTCTTTTATTTGTGTTGTGTTTCTTTGTCTCCCCATTCTGGCTTACTCTTTGTGTTTGCTTCAATATAACAGATAGATCCCCCAGGTTTCTCAGTCTTTTCTGGGTAAACTTATATGGTGTGTGTCCTTTATATTTGAATTACTCAGTCTCCCTATTCTCCTGTGCTTGTATCTGAGGTGTTCCTTGTGTCGTGCGTCCTCACTTGTTGAAGTTTTAGTTTTGATTACTTTTGGTTTGTCAGTAGGTGGGATTGACTCCCAGACTGATTAGCTGTGAGGATCAGCAGCTTCTGCAGTTTATGAGCTGCTGTGAGAGGATTGACCACTCTGATGAAACTTGGACCCTATGGGTCTTAGTACCTGTAGTAACTTCTTTTTGGGTGTGACTCTTGTATGTCAAACCCAGAAATGCTCTAGTTTTATCTAAAGTTGGCCTCCGGGTATGATGATTCTTGTGTCTGTTTGTTTGGACCCACTGCTGCAGAGTGATTTTAGAGCATAACAGATCAACAAGAACAACCTCCGCAGCCACCAAAGGAAACCAAATGCTCACACAAGTAAAAAAAAACAACCATCAAACTACAGTCAACTTGTACAGAAATATCAATCATACTAATGAAGAAAACAAACAGAAACAAAACAAAAACCACACACACAATAATAACAGAAGAGGAAACAAAATAAAATACAATATCCTAAAATAAAAAATAGAATAAACATGAGAAACCAATTAGCTATACCTAAAAAATAAAAATAAACTAAAATAATAATAAAAAAAGTAAGAATAAAAATTATAAAAATAAAATTTGCAGAAAAAAGTAAAAGAGGAAAAGTATAGCAGTGAGAAGAATGAATAAAATAAGAGAGAAAGTGAGGGTGGGGAAAAAAGAAAAAGAAAAGAAAGAAAAAGAAAAAGAAAAAATATATATATATTTGTCTACACACCCATATATATGGACATATATTCACCTATATACACCTATATATATGCCTATATTAAAAACTACAAAATGATAAGAATGAAATAGAAATAAAAACCAAAAACAACCAAGATAAGCAGCCAATAAAGGGAAAACAAAACAGAATAAAACCAAACAAACGAAAAATACCCGTGCCGGTCTTGGCTTAAGTCCACCAAGCTCTCTTCAGTTTGTCTGCTGTACAAAAATTCCTGTGCGTCTTGTGGGAACAGTAGGCCACCTGATGCCTAGCGTGATCGTGGCACTGCAGGTTTGCTGTACTTGAGTGTGGTTGTGACGTGTGATTGGTGGTTTTTACAAAGTCATTGCCTTTTTGCTTTTGCCTGTCCCAAGGCAGGCTGCACTCCCAAAGGCTCAATGAGTGTCTCTGGGCACCCTTTTGGTTGACAGCCGTGGAGAATTAAAGAATTCCTCACTACCAAAAACCAGCTGCTAAGAATCTGTTAATTAGTGCCTCAGCAGGTGAACCTGCCCTGCCTCCCAAGCCTTGCATAAAGGTGGGGGTGGGGTAGGTAGTCTCACTCTGCAGCCTTTACTGGGGTGGAAATTCTCAACTCCCTGCAGGTAGGAATATCTTCCTAGTCTGCCCCTATTGCTCCATTCAGGAGTCAGTTAAAGACTGTCTTGGTGGGGGCCAAAGTTTTTGGGAATGGGTGGTTTATTGGTTTTTTTTGCTTTCTGTTCAAGAGTAGAAAAAGGAAAAAAAAATAAAAAACATAAAAATAAACAAAGCCACAGTTCCAACACTGTTTTAAGCTAAGGCCTTTGCCTCTTATGCTCCAGCGGAGTTCCTGCTGCTCTCCCAAAGGGTCTGCCGGGATTTAGGAAATTGCGCACACCCTACCGTGTGGCTAAGATCCCCGCTCCGTCTCTCGGGGACCTGTGTCTCCGCCCGGCGCGTTGCGTCTCTCAGGGACCTGCGTCTCCGTCCGGCGCGCTGCGTCTCCGCGCGTGAGTCCTCTATTTTCCCCTGCTCCCGGGTTTCAGGCTTCTGCGCTCCGTGGGACCTGGTGGGCATAGAGACTGATCCCTGAACCGGGAGGGTGCAGGGACTGATCTTGCCCTGCCGCTGCGGGCCTCTGCAGCCTGCTTCCTGGGGACCCGGCGAGCCGCGGGTGCAGCTCATACCTCTGCACAGTCGTCTCCTCTCTCTCCTCCCGCACTTGCCGGGCCTGAGGCATCTGCCTCAGACTGCAAACCAACGCGCTCTTGCTGAACTCTAGGCGGGCCGTGGGCCGCAGGGAGCAGCCGGGGGAACACTCACCGTGACTCAGCAGCCGCGGGTGCGGGCTGCACCTCACGCGTCTGGCCGCCTTCTTCCCCTACTCGCCCGGCCTGCCCACCTTCCAGCAATCCTTGTGTGGAACTCTTAGTTGCTCTGTGTGATGAGTAGATGTCTCTTTGAAGCGTATTAGAAGTTCAAATTGTGGATATTTCCAGGGGAGATTTCATGGAGCCCTCCTCACAGCCGCCATCTTGCCCCTCCCTCCTCTGAAAAAACTTTTAAGTCTGTTATAATCCCATATGTTCATTTTTTCTTTTACTTCCCTTGCCCATAGGGATGTATCAGTAAAAATATTGCTCCGGGTAATGTCTGCAAATGTACTTCCTATATTTTCTTTTAGGAGTTTTATGGTTTCAGGTCTTACATTTACGTCTTTAATCCATTTTGAATTTGTTCTTGTATAAGGTGTAAGGAGGTGGTCCAGTTTCATTTTTTTGCATGTGTCAGTCCAATTTTCCCAGCACCATTTATTGAATAGACTATCTTTACTCCAGTGTAAATTCTTGCTTCCCTTGTCATAGATTAACTGTCCGTAAATGCCTGCATTTATTTCTGGGCTCTCTGTTCTGTTCCACTGATCGATGTGCCTGTTTTTATGCCAATACCAAACTGTTTTGATTACTGTAGACTTGTAGTAGGTTTTGATGTCTGGTAGCGTGATCCCCCCGACTTTGTTCTTATTTCTCAGAATTGCCGAAGCTATTCTGGGTCTTTTATGATTCCATATAAATTTTAGGATTATATTTTCTATTTCTGTGAAAAATGTCCTTGGTAGTTTGATAGGAATTGCATTGAATCTATATATTGCTTTAGGCAGTATGGACATTTTAACTATATTAATTCTTCCTATCCATGAGCATGGTAGGTGTTTCCATTTATTTGTATCTTCTATGATTTCTTTCTTTAGTGTCTTATAATTTTCTGAGTACAGATCTTTCACTTCTTTTGTTAAATTTATTCCTAGGTATTTTATAGTTCTTGATGCAATTGTAAATGGGACAGTTTTCTTAATTTCTCTTTCCATTAGTTTATTATTGGTATATGCAAATGCCACTGATTTCTGAACATTGATTTTATATCCTGTTACTTTATTGAATTCGTCTGTCAGTTCCAATAGTTTTTTGATGGAGTCTTTGGGGTTCTCTATGTACTGTATCATGTCATCTGCATATAATGACAATTTTACTTCTTCCTTGCCAATTTGGATGCCTTTTATTTCTTTTTGTTGTCTGATTGCTGTGGCTAGAACTTCCAGCACTATGTTGAATAAAAGAGGAGAAAGTGGACAGCCTGGTCTTGTTCCTGATCTTAAGGGGAATGGTTTTAGCTTTTCCCCATTGAGTATGATGTTAGCTATAGGTTTATCATATATGGCTTTTATTATATTGAGATATGATCCCTGTATTCCCACTTTGCTAAGGATTTTTAACATAAATGGCTGTTGGATTTTGAAAAATATGGAAGGCTTCACGAATTTGCGTGTCATCCTTGCGCAGGGGCCATGCTAATCTTCTTTGTATCGTTCCAATTTTAGTATATGTGCTGCCAAAGCGAGCACAGTCACATTTTAATGAGAATTAATTAAAACACCTTCTTTTAAAAGACTGTCAGCCCTCAGTAGCATGGAGAAAGCAGGAGTTAAGTCTAGAATACTGTCGTTGACATCCAGAGGATGGTGCAGGCTCCAGGAAGCTGGAGTGGGGGGAAGTAGAGAGGTGAGTGAAGGGTGGAGAAAAGGACGTGAGAAGACCCCAAAGGCAAAAGTCCTTCTTTTCTCTGCTTTGGTCAGGACTGAATTTGGCAGTTGCATGATGTTTCAGCCCATTCGGATAGCCTATAACTTAGTTCATGAAATGTCAGTTATTTAAACGACCTTACAAGTATTCAACTGTAAAGATATTTTACTCTCAGAGATTTAACTGATGCAAGCTTTGCAGGAGAATCTTATGAATTATTGAAATGCTGAAATAAGAAACAAGCAGTTTACCTAATTTGCTCTTGATGATGAATGGCAGGGATTTAGAGATTAATCTTTTTCCCTGAGACTTAGTTTCTGTTAAATGAAGATGTAGACACTATCATTTGAGTTGGACTAGAGTGGAAAATATCTTTCCAAAGTTTATTAGCTTTCCAGCTGTGAATGTAACATACTGCTTTTTTGCAAATTAATATTTGTTCTTGTTCTTATGATTTTAGCAATTGTTTTCTATTCTGGGGTATAGAAATAAAGGTGTTGATTTGGGAATAAATTACATCCTTAGACCATGATTTAAGGGGTTAGTATGTAAACAATGCTTTCTATGAAGTGGCAAAAAATTATGACTTTTTTGAAGGTAGATTTTACCTGTAACATTACTTATGCTATTTTTGTGGTTACTTGGCAAGATGAAACTTTTTTTCTTAAATTCAGAACAACTTAAAAAAATGAATGAATTAATTAGTTAATTACTTAATTAAATTTTGTTATCTTCTCTTTAATTTAACATGTAATATGAAATAAAACATTTTCTTTAGTACTGACTGAAGGCAATTGTTTTTCATCTTTAGAATTTATCTTTTACTTTTTTATTAAAATTTATTCAGATAAAAAAGGTTAGTACAGTTACATAGGTTACAAGTGTACAATTCTGTAATGCATCATCTATATATCACATTGCATGTTCACCACCCAGAGTCAGCTCTCCTTCCATCACCATATACAAGATCTGACAATTAAGTTCATGAACTTGTTGCAACAGTGCTGCTAACCTTTTCTGATATCAGAAGGATTATTCATTATGAATTTGTACCAACTGGACAAACAGCTAACCAAATGTACTCTTTTTTTTTTTTTTGAGGGCAGTATCACTGGCCCTCATATGTGGGATCTGAACCGGGGCCGCTGGCTTCCCAAGCCAATGCTTAACCACTGCGCCACTCTGCCGGCCCCAAATTTACTCTTTCGAAATGCTGAAAAGGCTGCGTGAAGAAGACGACCTGAACTTTTTGCCAAGAATTCATGGCTCTTGCATCACGACAATGCACCAGCTCACACGGCACTGTCTATGAGGGAGTTTTTAGCCAGTAAACAATTAACTGTATTGGAACACACTCCCTACTCACCTGATCTGGCCCCAATGACATCTTTCTTTACCCGAAGATAAAGGAAGTATTGAAAGGAAGACATGTTGATAAAATTGAGGTCATCAGGGGTAATACTGACAGCTTTGATGGCCATTCTAGAAAGAGTCCCAAAATTGCTTTGAAGAGTGGACAAGGCACTGGTGGTATCGGTGCATAGCTTCCCAAGGGGAGTACTTGGAAAGATATTCAGCAATTATGTTAAGTAGCAGTTTTTCTAGGATGAGTTTGCGAACTTAATTGTATGACCAATTGTATTTTACCCCCTTTACCCTCTGCTACTACCGCACCCTCCCTTACCCTCTGTCATCTTCAGAATTTTAAAAAATCTTAATTGGTTTGATGGAATCATTACAAAATATGAATATCTCTCTTAAATTATAATAATAATCTTAAGATTTTAAGATGTAGCCTAAAATTATGCTTTACTACTGGCTGATCTAAACCCATAACCTTCTTCTTCTCTTCTTAATTCTTGCATCCCTAGAGCAAAAATAGCTAATACATGTTCCATAAATATGTGATGAATAGATGTGAGTGACTGAAGACCGCTTAATAATACTTAAGTACAGTTGTCTTGGTAATATGCACTTTAACAACACTATCACAGAGAAATAAAAATCAATCCCTTATGTCCTTTTAATTAGATTCTTTCCCTAATAAGCCTGGAAGATGTTAATTATTAGTGTAATGTTAAAAAATTAAGCAATTGCAAAGTACCAATGGAGAAATAGAAAGCAAGGGTTAAGTCTTATCAGTGATGGCAAGCCATGTATTCTTAAAGAAGTAGTTATATAGTAATATTCATCAGTGGTTGCGGTTTCCAGCTTTATTGGAATGTAACTAACATATAACATTTGTCATGTGAAAGTTTAAGGTGTACATTATGTTGATTTCATACACTTACATGTTGCAAAATGACTACCACCATAACATTAGCTAATGCCTCCGTCACATTACATAATTATCACTTTTTTTTTGTGGTTAGAACATTTAAGATCTACTTTCTTAGCAACTTTAAAGTATTTCATGCAGTTATTAACTATAATCTTCATGCTGTACATTAGATCCCCAGAATTTATTCATCTTATAACTGGAAGTTTATATTCTGACCAACATCGCTCTGCTTTCCCCACCCTTAGTCCCTGGTAACCATTTTACTCTCTGTTTCTATGAGTTGGGGTCTTTTAGATTCCATATATAAGTGGTATCATGTAGTACTTATCTTTCTCTGTTGGACTTATTTCATTTAGCATAATGCCCTCAAGTTCCATCCATGTTGTCACAAATGGCAGGATTTCCTTCTTTTTTCATGGCTGAGTGGTTGGGATTTTCATTGCTAAGATAATAACCAGTATAAAAGCAGTTATTGTTCTGTCAGTAGCAGAGTTTGGTGTATCAGCAATTTATCACAGCCACATTCTCTACATTTGTATTCCTACCACACAGCCAGATACTCAACACCATGTTTCTCCAGCTATTTTTTGATTCACAAACCAGGAAGCATGAAAGTAGAATGAGTATTTCTAAATATAAAAGGAGTACCATGATTTCAACTTTATTATGAGCAAGTGAGCCAATGTGTTGAAAATGGTGGCAGTAAATCAGGACCTTATGAGCTTATGAGCTTAGATCCTGGTCTCTCTTACTAGCCAGAAGGGACTTGGAAATATTTTATATTATGCTGTTATAGTATTATTGACAGTGATGGACTCAAGCTATAGGCTAAGCCAGTTTCTCCCTCTCTCTTGTGGTTGACGCCTAGAGATTTTTCTAAAGTCTATTCCAGACACAATTCAATATTTTCTTTGGAGGTTAGTAATAAATCATTGAGTCCCTCAAGCCAAATACCCTCCTTTGGCTATATTCTATACTAGGGCTGTGGCTAATATTTCATCCTGCTTTGTAGTCCTTTGTGGTTCCTCTATAGTTGCACTTCTAAAGACTCCCATTTGGAGTCTTAGATCTTCAGAGATACATCATGTACCTTAATATTTCCTTTGATTTGAAAGCCAAGAAATTTTTAAATGGAAAGTATTGAACAGAGGACTATGGGACAGATAGTGTCATCTTAGAAAAGATAATAACGAACTTTGATCTCAAGAATAATGTACTAAGTGGGATAATAAAGCCTTCAGTGAGTTCAGAGCATTGCCTTGTTAAAAGTAGCTTTATTGCATTTTTGTACTTTTCTTAAAAAAAAAAAGATGACTTATGTAACTAAAATACATAAGCCTGAAACACATAAGGCTGAACATATTCAGCATGGCTTAACATGAGTTATGAGAATGCGTTTTATATTTGGCATGATGTGGACCTGCATATAATTTTTTTTTCTGCATAAATTTTCCTGTGAGCAGGAAATTCTGTGATTTATAATTCTTTGAACCACAAGTCTGGAGATTCTGTTTATGCTTTTGAAGTTAATAATATTAAAATGCCAGCGGGATCTACTGATTAAGAAGCAGGTAAGAGAGTGAGGGAAATTGAACTGAAGGCCTTGAATGTATGGCTTTATTTTCCTTCTTAAAATACTCCCCACTCCAACTTATATCTTCTGATTTAAAAATTGATATATGCTTAATGAAGAGAACTTGGAAACTATAAAAACCATTAAGAAAAAACAAATCACTCTTCACAGATAACCGCTCTTAGTTAACAGTTTGAAATATCTTCTCAGTTTAAAAGTTGTTTGTTTTTAAAAACATTATTTGTAAATATATATTAAAAGTATTTGTAAATCATTTTCTCCATGTAACACTCTTAGAAATAGAATTAGTGGGTCAGAAGTACTTAATATTGTAGAGATTCTTAATAAATATTTTTGGTATTCTTAGAACTTTTGTTTTATTGGATAAGGATCAATTTTGCTCTTTGTTAAATTCTTAATAACATTTTTATCATATTTAGCATCATGATTACATTTGAATAATTTGGAATTACCCAAGGGATTTCATATTCTTGTGCCCAAATATGCATTTTAAATTACTTAAGTCAATTTGTGTATAGTAAATGAGCTTCTAAAGGGCATGCGGACAGATTTCTCTGAAGTCCTGATGCTTGCCTATCTCACATGCTTGGACATTTGTGCATATCTTTATCCTGAACAGCCAAAGCTCTGAAAGTCTTCAAAGGGGCTTGGGTATATTAAAGGAATATTGAGGTGTCTTACATAGAGTTGAATGGCATCTAAAAAAATCCTGTGTAGAATTTGACCTAATTGTTTTTACTCTACCTCAACAAGAAGCTCAGAAGTACCAATTTCCTCATTAGGTCAATTGGGGAAAATGTCCTTGTGAGCTTAATAAATCTTGATGAATTGGATTAGACAATTCTTTGTAAAAGATTAAATTTCATTAGCTTGGTTAAAAAGAGTAAAGAAAATAGTAAATGTGAATACAAATGATGTATGTGCAAAATAGCTCTTAAAAAAAAAACCCACCAAAAACAAAAACAAACCCACTCCACTCCACAACAAAACAAAAACCTTAGCAACCCCAAACCTGGGCATGAGCATCTGAACTTAAGGGGTAACTTGTCAGCATATGATAGACAGTTTCTTTGGGACAGTTTCTTTCTATGTGTTACTTTGGGACATTGTTTAAGTAGATATGATTGTAATTCATTGGTGTGGTAGAAACTCAATTTAGGGCATTGTTTTCTATTTTTTGCTTAGAGATATTTATAGTTAGTTTGGGTAAGACTATATTGCCACTGTTAGTTTATATTAGTAATTCCAATTTTGAAAGTAAGAGAGAGAAAGATTGAAGATCTTCATGTCATTTAATTTTCAGGATGCCAGAGAAACCCGTGTGTCCTAACAGTCCCCATTCCTAAAACTAAGAGCTAACTTATTCCAACAAACATTAACCAGGAATGTTATTTCGGTAATTCATTGGGTTCAATGTCAATGATAATAGCTTGTCTAAGACTTAAAATAATCAATTAAGGAAGTTACTTTGTCTAGGGCCTTAAAAATGTTAAAATAAACTTTTTCTTTTAAAAGTCAGAATATGGACCAAGATATGTGGACCATTTGAAAATATAGATCATACTAAAAAAGAAAACCATCTCACCTATAACACCATCACCTAATACAATCCTTATTTATAATTCCTGATATTCAATACTATTCATAAGTGGAATCATAACATATGTGCTACTGTTGAACACCCAGTATTTCATCAAGCTACATTTATTAGAACTCATTGTAGTAAGAAAGTCATCATCTTGACAGAGACTTGGCAGTGGCTTAAAATGGGGAAATTAGAGGGGCTGGCTGAGTGGCACGTTGGTTAGGAGCTGGCTTGGGACGCCAGCTCTGAGCAGCAGGGCATCGGGTTCAGATCCCACATGAGGGCCAGTGATGCTGCCCTCTACAGCAAAGATGGTGAACAACAGCTCCACCTGGAGCTGGGCTGCCCAGAGTCCCCGGAGGCAGTGTAGGCTGCAGCAGGGCTGCAGTGGGCTGTGGTAAACTACTGTGAGTGGCCAGCAACCAGTGTGAGCAGCCAGCAGCCGGCATGAGCTGCCAAGAGCCACCGTGAGTGGCCGTTCAGAGGCCGGCGACCGATCTTCCTCACCGGGAAGGGTGCAATGACGTTATCAACATGGGCCAGTGAAGTAACGTCCTCCACAACTAGACTGAAGAACAAAAGGACAGCAACTTGTCTGCTCCCCTCCCCCAATTCCCCAATAAAATCTTTTTAAAAAAATGAGGAAGTTAGAGAATGGTATTTATAGAGTTTTAGACCTGGGACAGGTGATATTGTATTTTTATCATTTAGCATTTACAACTATGAGAACCAGATACTTTTGTATTGAGTTTTAATATGTTTATGGACACATCATGTATTTATTTATATTGCTGTTATTTATCTATTCTTTGGCATTTTATAGAGATAGTTTGGAAAGTAATTTGAATTCAATGATATGTTTATATTTACCGCTACTTAAACTAGATTTTCTTCATAGCATGTCTGCCAGTTGTTTAAATGGATTGCTCAGTTTGGTTATCACTGGGTGAGAATGAACCTCATCATCCATATCATAGTCTTAGGGACAATCTCATCATGGCAACTTGATTAGCAAATAAATCAATTATAGGTGCTCACTTCTTAAATGGGATGCTTGTAACAATTTAATCCTGAATTAAAGATAGCATACTTACATGAACAAAAGACAATCTCAGAAATGGCATTCATAAACACCCCAATTTCTAAGCCTCTTTTCTTTCTCCTGTTTTATCATAGTAATGATTCTCCCTATTGGAAGGCTGACTACAATGCACTAGATGATCAGACATATTTTGCAGGTATGTTAAAAGACTGGTTTTTCCATTACACACACATACACACACGTAGTCTGACAATTAAGTTCTCGAACTGGTGATGATGTTGCTAACCTTTTTTGATATCAGAGGGATTATCCATTATGAATTTGTACCAACTGTACAAACAGTTAACCAAGTTTACTATTTGGAACTGCGAAAAGGCTGTGTGAAAAAGTTAAGTGACCTGAACTTTTTGCCAAGAATTCATGGCTCTTGCATCACGACAATGCACCAGCTCACACGGCACTGTCTGTGAGGGAGTTTTTAGCCAATAAACAAATAACTGTATTGGAACAGCCTCTCTACTCACCTGATCTGGCCCCCAATGACTTCTTTCCTTCCCCAAAGATAAAGGAAATACTGAAAGGAAGACATTTTGATGACATTCAGGACATCAAAGGTAATAACATGACAGCTCTGATGGCCATTCCAGAAAAATAAAAATGTTCCAAAATTGCTTTGAAAGTAGGACTAAGTGCTGGCATTGGTGCATAGCTTCCCAAGGGGAGTACTTCAAAGGTGACCATAATGATATTCAGCAATGAGGTATGCAGCACTTTTTGTAGGGTGAGTTCGTGAATTTAATTGTCAGACCTCGTGTTTGTGTGTGTGTGAGAGAGAGTGTGTGTGTGTATGTATGTGTGTAATTATTACATCCTACCTACGCAAACTTTATCTCACAGATTTATAAGTAAAGAATCTTCAGCATTTACAGTTCTCATGGTAAGAAACAAGTTAATTTTAAAATGACAGATGGGGAAGATGCAACATTATGCAGAAGTACACTTTAGGATTATAAATACTTTTCAATAGGAAAGAGGTTAATTTTATTTTATTTCCCCTATCAAGTCGGCAGAATATAAACATGCTTGTAATAACTGATCTCTGTCTTATAATTTAAAATATTGGATATTTTGAACAGTCTTGGTAGCTTTGACTAGTTTACCTAGTACTTTTGTTTGAAGCATTCTTATTCTAATCAATTGTACATTTAAGGATGCCAAGCAAACCAAAGGGAAAATAACTGATAATCAAATGATAGGTTGTAGACACTACCTCAGTGCTTGTGACAAGTGCTTTTAAAGTACGTTTTATAAAGTTGGGCTGGGTGATTTTAAGATGGGCCTTGCAAAATGGGGAGCAGTTTGACTGGGAAGATTTTAGGACATAAAAGTTTTAGATTGATGAACAAAGACTATTGTTTGATAAGTGAGTTGTCTGCCCCAGTGAGCAGAGAGCTGTTTCAGAAATGAATTTTTGGGATCTCCAAGCAGTAAAGTTATTTATTGCTTCATTGCCTTAACTTTCCTGGGCAAATAACTTAGTCATGTTGAAGCAGGTGGTCTCAGTTCTTAGTTCTAATAGTTGTGCTATGTGGATACAGGTGGCTGTAGGTCACACCGTTTTGTACAAGCTTTTCTTAATGTATAGATCCTGGAAGTTAATCCAAGAATGCATGAATCACAGGCAAGCATAATCATCTCTCCTTGGAGAGGATCGAAAATATATACAAAACAGAGTGTGTCAAATGGGAAAAACTTGATATTTTTATCTGAGCAAATGTCTGAAAAGTTCTGCTGTGATGGCTCATCCTTGAGAGTGAACCCGAGCCTATCTTTTCAGCCCCAAATCCCATCTGAACCCCAGTCAACTGCCACACCTGAAACAATGAAAACATAGTCCCATGTTTGATGGAGCAAAGGAGAGGATGCTGCCCAGACACCCAGTAGACCTGGTTCCATTTACAAGTGGAGACTTCTTTGTTATATACTTTTTTTATCTTAAAGATTTTATTGGGAAGTTGGGGGAGGGGAACAGTGTTGGGGAATTGGGAAGGCGAACAACCAAGTTGTTGTCCTTTTGTTTTTCAGTCTAGTTGTGGAGGACGCCACTTCACTGGCCCATGTTGGTATTATAATCACATCACTCTTCCTGGCAGCCCACTGCAGCCATCGCCGGCCACTCAGAGCAGCCCAGCTCCAGGTCCAGATGTTGTTCACAATCTTCGCTGTGAGGGCACAGCTTACTAGCCCATGTGAGAATCGAACCCACAGCCCCACTGTTCAGAGCTTGCACTCTTACTAACTGAGGCACTCGGCCAGCTCCTGTTATATACTTTTATAGAATCTATTTTTGCCCCCTTCAGGACCATTATTTCAGTTGGTAATTAAATATGTATTTGGTTAATGATTGAAAATTTCAAGTGATCAAGAATCTTTCTGTTTTGAGTTGCCATAATATTCTTAACACTTAGTACAGGGTCTGGCAAACAACAGCTAATGCTTTCTAGGTCCTACTATGTGCCAGTCACTGTTCTAAGTGCATTAGGTATAGTAACTCATTTAATTTTTACACAATCTTATGAAGTAGATACTGTTTACAACTCCCATTTTACAGATAGGGAGCTTGAAGCAAGAGAAGTGAAGTAACTGGAGTCATTGTTAGGTAGCTAGTAAAGTAGCAGAGCTGAGATTGGAGTCCAACCTAGCACCCACTAGATATTTACTGAATAGCGAGAATAAGTGAATTGCAGTAAATTCTTTAGGATTCTTCTGGATGAAAGCAGTAATACAGTAGGGTACACTCAGTTCCCATGGCTAGAATATCCATAAATACTAAATACAAGCTGCATTATTAGGGAACGATATTAAGTAAACTAAAAGAAAGGCAGCGTTTATAAATCAAGCTCTTAGGGCACTATAAAGAAAACTGTTCAGATTCAATCCCTATCATCTAAGTCTCCCAAAAGTTAATGCTGGGTGGTTCTCCTTCTCCTTCCCTTTTCTTTTGGTATTTTGTGATGCTTTATGCAACAAGTACCTTGTAGAGAACCTATACCTTAATCTGTTGGGATATCATATTTTTATAAAACAACTCAGATATCAAAAATTCTAGTTTTTCCATTTGGGCTTCTGATTTACTCCATTTTTAATGTTTTTATTAATATAGTTTTGTAAGAAATGAATTTTAAAACCAGAGCATAGCCCAATAGCTTTCCCCCTATTATTACTCACCTTAATATTCCCTGTTTCCTTAGTACGACAAGTTTCAATCTATAATGTACAACAAAAACCTTACCAATTCCTCAAATCCCCATTCTTTGTAAATTTGTATAACAGGTTTTTTTGTTTGTTTGCTTGTTTAGAATGGTTAAAAATAAATGTCAGGGCACAGCCATCTCCCCATGTAACATGTCTATATTTGTTACCTACTTCAATAGGCTCAGAATTTTGTTTTAGGGGAAGCTGCCTGGTCTTGTTAAGAACTTTAGCTAACATTGAAAATTTGTATTGGCAGGATTAATTACATAGAGAATTGCTTCCATGGGCTTGCTATAGATAATTTACAACCTGATGTTACATCTCTAAAACTTTGCTATTTGAAATGGAATCATACATGATTTTCCAAAGATGATGGTATAACGTTTCACTGGAGTTGGAAGTTTCATTTGAAATTTGGACTTTTGCATAACAGACTGTAGTGGAAAGTAACAGTGAAAGGCATTAAAATTATTACCTCTTTTTAGAGAAATGTGATGGTTGTTGCAAATCACCAGAATGGAAGTTGATCAAAAGTTGGTACAGTAATTTCATACATCCTTATGTTAGAGTATTCTGACAGACTTATAGTACCTTCAGTCAGAATACTTGTGCTGTATACTTGGATAAGCTTAGGTGAGAAAATATCCAGGAAGAGTCATAGCTTTATGTAAAAAGGGGAAATATGTGACCTTATAATTTGAAGGATGCTAAAATTCATAGAGACATAGAATTCATGTGACCTCCATGAATTGGGCATTGTGTGACTCCCATGAATGATCAGGCTGGCTGAGGTAGCTGAGGCATGGTTTGGTGATCATATTGTAGTGATGAAGGGAAAGAGGTATCTTGATGGAGGAAGTATAACAACATCAAAGGTAAATAGGGCCTGCTTTATAATTTTTCATGTGTTTGACTTGCCCTTTGTTTTAATTAAAAACCAGAGTATGGGCAGTGGCATCCTTGATTCTACCAACGACCAAAACCAATCTCAGAAGAGACAACTTTAAACATTAAAAGTGTTTATGAAAGCACTTCAAGTCCAGTGTGTCTTTCAGAAGGTAGATACTATGTTGGACGAATGAATGAAATGGTGTTGAAAGAAGGGGCCAGGAGAAGATGAATGTGGAACTATTTTGTTCTAGAATTAGTGGCTGTGATCTTTTTCTCCTCTCTGTTTTTTACCTTGTCACATACTTGGAAAAAACGACTCCCTGGAATATTATTTGGGCTTCAATAAGCAAGAATTCATTTACTAGTCAAAAAATATTTATCAAGCACATGCTATGTGATAGTGATGTTCTAGGTCCTGGGGATATAGCAATAAATCATCCATGTTTGTGGTCTTATGAAGCTTACATTCTGGTTGAGGCATGGAGGGTTGGGGAGGAAGAGAAGGGGTGGGGAAAGAGAGAGAGATCAAATAAACAAATACCTTTCAGGGGGTAATAAGTCAGAGCACAGACAATGATGAAGCATTTTATATAGAAGAGCCAGGTTAAGTCTCTCAGTAGCTGACATTTGAGCAGAGCCCTGGACGAAGTTAGGAAGCTGGCCAGGTAGGTATCTGGGTGAGCATTCCAGAGGGAATGAAGAGGTGGGTGTTGCACACTATTTGGTCCCCATGGTGCTGTAGCATCTGTTTGCCATAAGCTGTCTTGAGCCTCCAGGGCCCTCCCAGTGTATCCCACAATTCTGTCTTTTGGGGAAAGTTCCAATCTTACCTGTTTATTGCTCACAGGTTAATAACAACAGGTCCCATTTATTGAGTGGCAACCAAAATGCCAGATGCTAGTAATCTAATTTATCCCTCACAACAACCTTGCAGAGCAGGCATTACTAGCTCCATTTTAAAGGTGAAAAAATGGAGGGCCCAAGAGGTAACATAATTTAATACCACACAATAGTTCCCAGATCTCTGGGACTGAGTGGAGCTTTTCTCATTCTGAAGCCCATTTTGCTAGACTACATGATCTCTCAACATTCATTTGGCTTATTTCTGTCCCATGACCTTTCTTTCAAGGAAGAGGTCATGTATCCAACATGCAAAATCATGTTAATGGTTTAATGTCTTTAAAATTAAATGTTTATTTTGAGGTAATTGTAGATTTAAATGCAGTTGTAAGAAATAGTACTGAAAAATCTTGTACATTTTGCTTCAATTTCCCTAATGATAATGGATACTGTCTTGCAAACCTATAGTACAGTAGGAGAGAGGAGAATGGAAACAAATCTGAAGATTGTATAAAACTGTATTTCAACACTGGGATTTTTATAATTTTTGTCATTTCAAAAATATTATATAAATGGAATTATACAGCATGTAACCTTTGTGAGTATTTTCTCCACTCAGTATAATTCTCTAGAGAGTCGTCCAAGTTGTGTGAATCAATACTTCCTTCCTTTTGACTGCTGAGTAGCATTCATGGTATTGGTGTGCCACAGTTTGATTAACCCATTCATTGGGTTAATATTTTACTGTTATTAGGAAATGTGCATTTTAATAAGGGCTACCTGAAGACAATGTCTTAACTGAGGGTAGGGATTTTAATGTTGGAAACATCGATTGCTGTAGACAAGAGGATCTTTTGGGAAGTCACGGTCTTGGGTTTCTTCTTGGTTATACCATGTAAGTATTTGATGGTGGGAAACCTACTTTTCCATTTTATGCTTGACCTCACTGAGAGTGTTTCAAAGGATGCCACCAGGGTACTTCGTGTAACTGGATGAGATAAAGGTCTTGGCAGAAGCAAAACTTTCCCATTCTCTGCACATTGTCTCAACTTCATAAGAAGGGAAAAAGGGTTGCTGTGCTAACAAGCATGGTCCATTTCTCCCTAAGAGGGGAAAACAGCAGTGGAAAATATTAGGGCTAGTCTTAGAGTTTCTTATGGATAAATCTCAAATGGTTCTTTGCCCTTGGCTGCATACTCCCACTCTAACCAAGCATCCCCACTTATCATCTTCTATAAACCCTAGTGGGCCAAAGTTGTAGATTGCTTTCTACTGACCCAAGAAGCTTGTAAGAAAATCTTTGTGTGATGTAAATGGTTGTAGATATCTATATCTATATCTATCTATATCTATATGGAGAGAGAGAGAGAAATACTATATTTCCACTTGCTGGCTTTCAGGTTTCAACTACTGGTCCTCTTACTGTATTTTTGATTCTAGGTGACCAGTGGCCTCACTGATTTCTACCTTTCCTACCTATGTTAAACTTGAGACCCACCTGAACTTTTAAATCTTGCCTTAATTCTCTTCTTTTTTACCCACTGTATCAAAAGCCCATTGATATGTGTGTTCTGGCCCACCAGGGTTTAAAATGGAAATCAGTATAGTGCTGTGATATGTGTGAGAGAGGCATATGCACCTTTTCTTTTAATCTACTTGCCTAGGTTACTATGAAGAGGAGAGTGACTCACACTTCAATTCTGTATTAATTCAATTAGTATTTATTGAGTACTTACATTGTGAAAGACATCATGCCAGGTGTGGTGATGGCCACAAAGAACATGTCCTAACAGCAAAGATAAAACAGGTCTGTCACTTAATGTAAAATGCTGGTAGAGCTCATAGAAACTCAGGAGGATAATGAGATTTGTTGATCCTATTTATTTCATAATATTAATTTGATATCTGTGTCACCCTGTCCAATTTTTGAAATATATTCACATCTTTCATAGATATTCTTTTTTAATCTTCATGATACTTGTCTGTAGGTTAAGACAGTGAAGCTCAATACATGTGGAGACAGAGTTCAAAGACAAATCCAGGGCTTTGAGTACAGCATTCATTACGCTTTATTAAGATGACTTTATAGTTTTCTTTTTTTTTTAAACAAGAATTTTACATTTTAAAACTTAACTCAAGGCTGTATGGACTTTTGACTGTGTGACATAGAGGTGAAAAATTTAGAAGTCAATTTCAGTCATTTAATTTTCCTTTAAAATGAGAATCCTCAAAACAAATACTTTTTTTCTTCTATAAAGGACATGAATTTACCATCCTTCTCTCCATGGATAAATTTTGAATTATGTTGATTGGAGGATAAATCAGGAGAATTGCATATAATTTATGCATGTTTAAATAATTATTGTTAATTTAAGTGTCCTTAAGAGAGCTTTGGCTGCTCAAGTGAGCATTTGCTTAATTTAAATTGAATTAAAAATAATCTTTGGGAGAAATAGTTTCTGAAGTGCAACTTGAATTTCATTGAAATGGGAAAAATGAGGTGGTGTGGTATAAAGATCTAATATTGCAAGGATGGAATTTTGAGCCATGCTAATGCAGATATGCTTGAATATTAGATTGGTACAAAATTACAGTGTCAAATGGTGCTCCAGAGGGGCAGACAGGTTTCTGCCAAAGGTTTCTTTCCTGCGGCCACAGAGCTCTGTAAAAGGTTCGTTTCTTGCTTTAAAATTTAGGAGCATCTAAGAAGTCCCCTGAAGGATAATTTCATGTATATTAAAATGTTCCAATCTTTGCTCATCTTCCAGTTGGCTGAGCACAATTCATAGGGAAGGAGATTACATAAGGGCCTCATAACTACCATGAAATAGGTGTCAAAGTGGTCTCTTTGTTTTAGAGACATGTTTTAGGCGAATTGCATAAGTAAACTAATATGTATGGAATATTCCCTCGTGGGACTTGCCAAGGCATGGTTTGATTCTTACAATCATCCTGTCTGGCTTGCCACCCCTATTTTAATGGGAAAAGCACTGCTGAAGGGAGAGAAGCAAGTGGTGAGGGGGATGCTTTGAGAAAGAGCTGGGGGAATGAATGTGACTGTCACAAGTGTTGGGGTCTTCTGTACTGACTCTCTGCCATCCTTCTACCTTGAATACCAGTGTCAGAAAGAGCACAACATGGTTCTGGCTTGGATCACCATGCAGGTGGTCAGGGAGCCGAGGCACAATAAGCAACTGAAGAATCCAGTTCACCAAAACAAAATGGCCTTACATTCAAGGAAAGGTGCTAATATTGTAAATACCCACAATTTAGTGTTAGCAGGTAGTCTGACTGGTACAGTTAGTGTCCAAGAGGGACAAGGCTTCTATTTAGAGAAATAAGCCCCCTTACTTAAAAAAATTGCAATAAACAAATTTCAATCTTTTAATAGGTTATTCCTTGACTTGCCCATTCTCTAAGGTAAAGTAGAAAAGTCACCTTTTGAAACTGGTAATGTGCAGTTTAGTTATATGGCTCTTTTTGGTGTTTTATCACTTTTAGCTTTAGAAAGCATGGACTGACCACTACTCTGCAACATTTAGAATTCTACAAAATTCTACAAAAATTGCCATAAAAGATACTGATTTCTTATAGAAACAAAGAAAACTGGGTCTATACTCTGCCTTGTTACCTGTTGTGGAACCTGAATGAGGGGAGAGAGCCTTGGAATTATGTGATCCAGGTTCTGCCTCATTCTTACCTTTAGCTGCTAACTGGTATGTACACATATTAGTAAAGTAACTGACATGTTGCTCAAAAAGCTAGTGCATTTGGAATTTTCACATAATTGGGTATTTTAAAGTCAGCTGTTTGGGAGAGAGGTAAAGGTGTGATTTTCACTTTCTATAGAATCTTTGAATTAGAGTAACTTAAAAAATTACAATAAACAAGTTTCAATTTTTTAAGAGACTATTCCTTGATCAAATAGAATGATCATATAACTTATTCCACTGGGCACTTTTGAGAAGGAAAGGGGAGTGGTTAATAATTACATTGGTACAACATGTATAACCTGGAACAGTTCCTGGGAGAACTGACACTTGTGGTAATTCCAGCTTTGCCTATTTATTTTCTATCCTTTTTCTTTTCATGTATATTGTGGGGATTTGTGAAATTGTGAAGTATTTTAGATGTCATGGGGGGAAAATACCCAGAAAACCCATGTTTGTTGGTATTAAAACATGGTCTCGAAATTCTTTGACACTTCTTCCATTGAGAGATGGAGTCTATAATACCACCCCTAGAATCTGGGTGGACTTGTGATGCTTTCCCAAGAGAAAATGAAGGAAGTGACACTGTGATCTCCAAGGCTGAGTCAATAGATAATGCAGCTTGTTCCCTGGGACACGCCTATTTGGAGTCTCCAACTAGCATGTAAGAAACCTAACCACCTGGGAGCCATTGTGCTGAGAGGAAGCAAAGCCACATGGAGAGGCACAGGCAGGTACCTGGTCAATAGTCCTTATGTTCAGGTCACCCATCCTAGATGAATGTGAATAAATGAGCCTTCAGATGACCCCAACTTGTAGCCTTCAAGTCTTCCCAGCTGAGGCCAGTGTCATCATGGAACAGAGAGGAGCCATTCCCGTTTTACCCTTTCTAAATTTCTGACCTACCAAATGCATGAACATAAGAAAATGGTCATTTTAAGCCACTAAGTTTTAGGATAATTTGTTGTACAGTAATAGTAATGGGAATATTGTGCTTTCTATTTTTGCATTCATTTGTTTCAAGTTATTCCAGGACTTTTCCCAGTACCCTTGGCTCTGAGCGTAGATGTCTCACCGTTCTCCAAACACACTGTTGCTCCTCTCTGAGGTGGGTCTCTATGTCTTAAATCACTCTATCCATATAATAGCTATTATTTTGAGGCACAACTATTTTCTTAAAGTCTGCTTTTTGGATTCCAATACATATTGACTTTCCTATTCTCTAAATTACAGCAGTATACACTGTAATATCAATCTTAGTGATGCAGGATGATTTGTGTATTGACACCAGGATTCTTGGTCTCGTAGTACCGAAGAATGGAGATACAGACCAGAGAGGCAAAGTTTGCAGAAAAGAACAGTTTATTGAGCAAGGAGATACAGCTCTCTAAAAGAGGGGGGCATCCGAAACTGGAGTGCCCACTGACTAGTGGGGAGGCTTCTGTTTATATGTTTTTCCTAGCCTATCTGGGAAGAAAACTGATGCCTGCTTAAACGTTTAGATTTATTTCATTGGCCATTTCAGCCTGGAGGAGGCTTTTTAGAATAGTTTTAGTTGCTTCAGGGTGTAATTGATGTCTCTGGTCTGGTAGGAGTAAATCGTCTCAAGGCTGTGGCTTTTGGGGTCAGGACTGAGGGCAGAGGCCTTGGAGATATGTTTACCTTTTGCCTATCCTACCTGGGAATTTCTAACTGCCTAATTGTTACACTAGCTAACCTGTCTTATTAGAGATTTAGTATATGCTATTTGTATGTCTCCTTGTTGTTTTGTAGGTGGTTTTTCTCCTTAGGTAGGTGGCAATATGAGCTCCTTGAGGGCAGGGGGCATACTGAGTATTTTATCTTGGGTAGCACAGCATAGTGATAAACAAAGGGGAAAAAAAATCTATTCCCCTATTACTTCCTGGGACCATATTTACATTTTCAATATTTCCCATTGATCTCAAAATGTGGTGGAGCCCTGATGTATTTGAAAACCATTATCAAGGATAATTCTGAATTGTAAAGAAAAAAGGCTATTTTAGATGTTCTGTGCAAATGAGTTAATGAAATGCTGGGGAACAAAAGCACATAATGAATGGCTTTATTTGTGGATAAACAAGGCTCCCAGAATGTGCCAATGGAAAATCCGCTATGATTAGGTGGATTTAGATTCTTTTAAAGCTTTTGATCATGTTTTATAGGCTAATAAAGCTTCTTGGGGGAAAAGTAAAGTCTAAAATCTTTCCTATAAATTATTTGATGCTTTTATTTCCCTAAATCAATGATCGTGTTCCAATAAGGGAAGCTTTAAGGAGGTTTCTTAACAATGGATAAAAGGAAAGTTTAAGAATTAGAAAGATGTTAAGGAGATGCTGAAGAACATCTTAAGGTTTATTGTCTAGGAGGGTTTTCAGGTTCCAGGTCTATGAAGATGCGGCAATGATGATATAATGTGACACTCCCACAGTGTCTTGTGGGCTGACAATGAGTCTATTTTTCTCCTCTTTTGAGGCCTTATTTTATGCTGAAATCTGCAGTAGGAGAATGATGTGAAAGTTTCCAAGTTCTCCATTTCATCTCCTGGGAGTGGCATAAAATAGCAAGGGAAGATTTGGTGCTAGATTAGATCACTGAACATGGAGGAACTATGTGGAACTGTAGTGAAATGTTGTCAGAAGTAAAATTTTCAAAGAAACAAACAGTAAAGACATCATTGCACAAAACTAATTACTTAGTTGTTTTAAGAAATAGTACAAATCCCAGTTTAAATTCTAGGTTGCCATAGAGTTTTGGTCAAAACAACCTTTCTATTTCTGCTTCTTAGGATTTATCTGCCTTAAAATTGTCTTATATCAGGTCTCCAGATCAACATAATGTGTTGATCCTGTAAAAAAGTTTCCACATTCAGACCATTTTTAGGATATGATACAAAAATAAAGAATTGATAGTAATTAGTCATTTCTTTTCTTAGGACTTCTTACTTCACCGATTCTGTGGCTTCTAATTAACCTTAGTTCTGAGCACGAGGAGCAATGGTTGACCTAGAAAGTTGCTTCTCATCAGTTCCTATGCACAGGGAGATATTTCAGGATCTATATTGCCATAGCTCTTGTTGGAGTACGTTCAAGAACTAGTGTTATAAGTTGATGGTCTCAGAATTCTATTGTAATTAGGTGACTTATAGGACATTGCAAAGAAATCAGTCAGTGAACACCCTTCAGGGCAAAGTGATAACGGATACCTAGCTTAATCCTCAAATTTAAGGATGTGGAAAGAGACAGGTTGGCACAGCATGGCCTATGGCTCCTACATCTGATGCTCATAGATAGAATGAATTGGATCTGTGGACTTCTCTTTTATTAAACATCTTTTGGTTTATCAAAGAAATAGCAGAGCTGTAGCAACTTATCTTTGAGGAACATATAAATCTCAGAAGTTTACAGTTGTCAGAAAGTATAGAATCTGGAACACACATATATATTCAAGCTGCCAGTGTCATTTGTGGTCATCCTCTGCTTATTTTGGCTGGTTACGAGTAGGACACAGGAAAGGGCAGGTGGCAGCATCTTCCCATATTCCAAATATTCTAAAATGAATAACATTTTAGATTGCTGACATGTATTCTATTTGGAATGGAAGGGTCACACTGAGAAATATACAGGATGGAGAAAAAACTTAAGTCTCAGTTGCTGATGGATTAGGAAACATTTGTATCTAGGAAGCGCAATCATAAAAGTTCCAAATTAGCTTTTTGTTTACTTATCAGAAAAAGTTACTTTCAATAGGGATGATTAGGCATTTGGGGATTGGCATATAAGCAGAAGCACAATTCACAATTTTGTTAATTATTTTCTGTGCTGTTTTGATTTTTAATAATGTTAAGGAAACATACTCAGAAAGAAATGAACCTTGTTAAAGGGAACCGCTTACCTGTTATCCTTCCTCAGCCCCAGAAATTCTCCTCATGCCCTATTTATAAAAGTAATACATGCTTTACATAGAAAAAAATCTGATGTTAATTAAGAAAATGAAAATCCTTTGTAGTGCTACTACCAGAGACAACTGTGAGTATTTTTGATATTCTTATTATACATTATTGATATAATATTGAATATAAAAGTTTATCCTCCTTTTAATGTAAAAAAATTCCAGTTATATTGCAAATTCTTCACAAACATGTTTAATGCTTGCATAATAAATAGTCTGGTGGCTCCTGGTATTATGCCCATTACCTACTTTGAGTGGAGATGGCCCTTCTGGGTATTAGCAAGCAGTACATGACCAGTGTAAATAGCAGGCAGCTGCAGTCAATCTGACCCCAAGCCAATTTAGTCAGGCTGCCAGGAAAATGAACTTTGCCCTTCCCTGGATTAAATTCCTTTCTAATAATGATATAGATGAGTAGAATACATTTCATAAATGCATAAAGCTCCTTCTGTTTATTTATACAGATCAAGTCAGCTATAGAAACAAGGGGTCAGCCATACCTGAGACGTTCCTGATCATTCAGCCACAGTGAAATTTATGATATATAAAACCCAGATTCATTCTGTGTCATTTAGAGCCTTTCATTTTACTAATTCAGCCACTCCCAGAATTTTCCCTAAGGAGGAGCTAACTAGAATATATTGTTTCATTTTTAGTTATGTATCTTCATTTACACATGGAATTTTCTCAAAATATAGGTAGTATAAGGAGGAGGGCTCAATCTTAGAATAAGAAAAAGAAGTGCATAATCTATTCAATTTTTGCTAACAGCTTAGTCTTACTATTGGGTTGTCGGAAAAGTCATGACATATTTTTTCGATGTTTTTTGTTGCAAAAGTGCGTCATGACTTTTCCGACAACCCAATAGTTTATCTAGTCTTACAGAAGTCTTGGGGAACCTCACTTCTATACACTTAACAATGTAATTTTCTGAAGTGTCTTTCTTCCACTTCATTCTGATTTTCCACCAGGTTGCACTTATTGGCACTGAATTTACTGATGTACAACTTATTTGGTCTCTAACAATACTTAATATTGTCCCTCCACCAATACTGATAGCTCTAATCAAGACCACCTAACACATTACCCAATACATTCCAATGTATGCGGACACTGTGATTTCCAATAAGTGTATTATTTGATTCAGTACATTTAAAAATTCTTCCTGAAGGACCAGTATTAGAAGATTCATTCCATACACTGGATTTACAAATTGAGAATAAACTTAAAAATTAGAGAGATTTTGAAGTTCATTTGAAAATTTAGTGTGGCCTATACTAACCCAAATAAAATAAGAAATATGAGTATAATAAGTGGGATTGCAAATAAAAATTCCTTCTTAAGTCTCTGCTAAGATATTAATGAACTCAAGACAATAAAACTGATACAGATAAAAAAGAGGCCACGTTGAGACTGGTTGGAAGGGTGGGGACACGAAATGGGCTGCACCCCAAACCACAGGTAGTGGTTGAGCACCTGGCAGGACATCTTGGTGGTGGGGGTCCACCCTGAAGAGGGAGGGGTCCCAGCCCCACACTGGACTCCCTAACCCAGGGATACTGTGCCAAACACTAATTTTAAAAGATATATGCACCCCCCTGTGTTCACTGTAGTGGTATTCATAATAGCCTAGATATGGCAACAACCGAAATGCTCATCAACAGATGATTGGGTAAAGATGAGGTGGTATATACTGGGTTGTCAGGAAAGTCATGATGCATTTTTGCAACGAAAAACAGAAAAAATATGTCATGACTTTTGCTACAACCCAATATCTATGGAATATTACTTGGCCATAAAAAGAATAAAATCTTCCCATTTTTGACAACATGGATGGATTTAGAGGGTGTTAATGTTAAGCGAAATTAGTCAGACTAAGAAAGACAAATACAATATGATCTCAAGTATATGTGGAATATAAAGAGCAAAATAAATGAATGAATAAAACAGAAACAAAGTTATAGATAACAGAGAACAAACTTATGGTTACTAGATGGAAGGGGTGTTGGGGGCCTGAGCGAGAAAGGTGAAGGGATTAAGAAGTATAAATTGGTAGGTACAAAATAGCCATGGGGATGTAAAGTACAATATAGGAATATAGTCAATAATATTGTAATAACTATGTACAATGTCAAATGGGTAATAGACTTATTGAGGTTATCACTTTGTGAGGTATATAAATGTCTAATCACTATGTTGTTTTGTGCACCTGAAACTAATAAAAAAAGGAAAAGAATGTTACCAACAAAAAAAGCCCAGCATATTAAACCAAAAGAATGCAGAAAAAAGAACATTTTAAAGAAAAAGACAGAAATAAATAAAATAGAAAACCATTATGCAGTAGAGAAAACTAAATCCAACCTGAGTTTTTTGTAATGATGCTAAATTGTTAGAGCCCAGATAAGGCAAATTAAATGTAAAAGAGAGACAGAGACACAGAACAAATAAACAATGTCAAGAATGATAAAGTGGACATCACTACAGATCTTACAAACATAGAAAAGATAATTAAGGACTTTTATGTTTGTACCAATATGTCTGACAAGTTAGGGGAAGGATACATTCCTGATAAAACAAAATTGACCAAAACTTATATGGGAAGAAATAGTAAATCTATATTATTATTATATACATTGGGCAAGGAATTAAACATGTAATTAAGACCTTTCTAGAATTAAGTCTCTGTGACCAAAAGCCCTCTTTGATGAATGTGAGTGGATATATGTACCAAAGATATGTACAAAAATGTTCATATCAGCATTATCAGTAATAGCAAAATAACCTAAAAGCAACTCAAGTGTTATCATGAGTGAACTTGTAATTTGTTATATGTTAATACAATAGAATACTGTTAAATTTGTAATGAATAAAATACTGTTATATACAACTTAGGTAAACCTTAAAATCATAGTAGTGTCTGTGAAATAAATCAGACCTAAGAACGTTTAAAAATAAATAAATAGTGAGGGGTGAAATGTGAACTATTACATTGTTTTGTATACCTGAAACTAATAATACATAAATAAATAAGAACTATTACAGAGATAAATTCAGAATACATATATATTTCTATATTCTATTATACAGAGGGTGCCAAAAAATGTATATACATTTTACAGAAGGAAAAAACTGTATTCAAATTGTAATACGCAATATACACTGATAACAAAAGATGAATACAAAACATATGTATACATTTTTTGGCACCTCTGATATATAAGTATAATATATCTATATATTATTGCTATATGTAATATATATAATTGTATTAGTGCCCAGCTATTTTGTTAGTTCTGTATTCCCACTTGTTCAGTGTGTTCTCACTTTTCTTTTCAAAGCAATCTTTGTTCTTACCTATAATTTAATTTTTTTCTTATTTGGTACATTTTTACTTCCTTTATTGTTTTCTCTATACTAAGCATGAATTATTGTTTTTACCCAGTTAATTATCACATGAGCTGATTTTTTTTTTTTAAGATTTTATTGGGGAATGGGGTGGGTCAGTGTTGGGGAATTGGGGAAGGGGACCAGCCAAGTTGTTGTTCTTCAATCTTCGTTGTGGAGGGCGCCAGTCGCCATCTGGCTCCCCATCGGCAGCTCATGGCCTCTAAACTCCAGGTGCTGTGTTCAATCTTAGTTGCGGGTGGGCATAGCCACCATCCCATGTGGGAGTCGAACCAGCAGCCTTGTTGTTAAGAGCGCATACCCTATCCTCTGAGCCATCTGGGCAGCAGCTCAGCTTAAGGTGCCGAGTTCAGTCTTAGTTGCAGGTAGGCATAGCCCACCATTGAACAGGCAATCTTGTTGTTACACCAGCTGAGCCATCCTGGCACCTGTTGGCAGCTCAATAACAGCTCAGCTTGGGCGCAGCATCACTGGCCCATGTGGGAATTGAACCAGTGGCCCTGTTGCTCAGAGCTCACGCTGTAAGCCAACTCTTAACCAACTGAGCCACTCGGCCAGCCCTGAACTGATTTTTAATGTTCTATTATTATGCTACTGATTATTCATAATACTTATTTTTCTTTTCCTCTCACCATCCTTCACCTCCACTAAAGTAAAGGTTACTTAATTTTGTCTCACTTTTGCAATGACCTTCTGTTTGGCCAGCATACTCTTTCCCCTCCTCTTCATCCCCCAAACATCTACTGTCCTTCCTGATGACTCAACTCAGGTAAGTGCTACCTTCCATGGCAGGTCCTTTCTGTGTGCTCCTTGCTTCTTCCTCAGGCAGGATGAGGTAGCCTGTCTCTGTGTCTCCACACTGACTGTGTTTATGACTACAATAACACTTTTTAAAAAAAATCTGTTTCTCTTTTCTTTGAATGCTTTCACAACAGGATCATTTTGCTCCCCTCTGATTTTTCAGAGCCTTACACATCTAGAATAAAATAGATGCCTCTATGCCTTTTCTTTTAGATGGTCTTGATAAAAAATATAGTATTTAAAACATTTTTTGAGGAGTGAAAAATACCTTTAATAGACACTAAATTTCAAGTTGTTTTGAAGTGTTTCAAATACATTTGTAACGTTAAAAATGCTAGCATTACAAAATAAACATTTGGCCAATGTATGTATTTTTTACAGACATGAAATTGATGACTCCAAGAAATTAATATGCATTTTTTTTGTATGCCAATAAGGCACTTAGTTATGTTGTTTTTCTAAATGTATTCTCATTTTTGTTCTTACAACAGCCCTGAAAATATTGTTACTTTAAGTCTACAAAAATAGAAAATGAGTTAAAAATATTGTTTCTCTTTACCTCAGTGGAAACCAATAATCATCTTCTTGACTTGTCTGCTCTATTCTCAGTGAATGGCACCTTCATTCACTAATTTGTCCCAGTTGGGTCAAGGGTGAAATGTGTGTGACTGTCCTCACTGTCCCCACCTAGAGCCTGTCGCTAGGTCCTGTTGAGAGAACTTCCTCACATTATGGAATCCACCCATTTCTTTGTATTAATGCAGCCCCTCCCCTAGTCCAGGCTGCCTTCATTGCTCACCGGGGTTCCTGCCACAGTTTCCTAATTGGTCTCCGCCTCTACCCTACCTAAAGTTCAGTTTATTTTCCACCACTTTCCTTTAAGCAACAGGAATCTTCTCTAATACCTAAGTGTGTTTATGTCACTATCCCTCTACACATATTTTCCTGACTCCCCTAGGCTCCCAGGATAAATGCGAATTCATTCCTTATCTGAATCCTTCTTTTTTCCCCTTGTTCATGAATCATTATTGCTCTGTAGCTCACCTGATGCTGTTGTCCAATTGGGTCTTCAGTTCTCCAGGGCTGTCTTGCTCTCTTCCCACCTTCCTTCTTTCTGGGACTTTGCACATGCTCTGTCCCCGTGGAACATTTTGTCTGTCTGCCTTCTTTATGCTACTTCAACTACCCAAAGCCTGCTCATCTTGTTAGAGCTTAGTCTAGAGATTCCAATTTCTCTAAGAACGCTTCCCCAAGCAACGCTCATTTTGAGCCCAACAACACCAGCTCCACCTGAGTGAGACATGCCTCTTCTGTGCTTCTTTGGCATCTTACATTTCATCCATTATAACATTTATTACGGTAATTTGCCATTGCCTGTTTATTTCTCTGTGTCCCAAGGGCTGGGCCAGAGTCTTGTACATCTCTATATTCCAATCATTTAATGCTGTGTTTGGTATACCTTAGGAGGCATGCACACAAAGATTTGCTAGATGAACAAACTTTAAAAAAATTTCCACCTTACAAAGAGAAATCACCCTCAACATTTTGTTTGATTTTATCTTAGGACAAAAATCAAATCTTTTCTTTTTTTTTTTTTTTTTTTTGAGGGCAGTGTCATTGGCCCTCATATGTGGGACCAAACCAGAGCCGCAGTGCTTAACCACCATGCCACTAGGCCGGCCCGAAAAGTCAAATCTTAATGTCAAATCTTTTCATTAAAAAAAACAAAATTAATACATTCGTTTCCGTTTTCCTTTATAAAGGGGATATTTCTTAGTTTGGTTGCTGCAGTGGACTTAATCATTGGGCATTTCATATCAAAGAACATATAAAGAAGAATATTAGCCTTAATTATATAGAGTCTAGGTCATTTCCCTAGGTTGAAGTAGAGAGAAAAAACTCCATGGAATTATTACAGACTGAGAGCTAAAAAGGATATCTGAAGCACTTACAGAATGCACTGACTGTAGAACTTAGATTTGCTTGGAAACTTGGGAAGAATAGAATCAGCTACAAAATAGTTATAAGTCTGAAAGTCATAAGAGGAGTGATGGGAAGGGGGAAGGAAAAGGAAGAATGAGATAGCCTTCAACTGGAGAAAAGGAACAATTATTTTTGGGAAAGAGATTAAGACATTAGATGTCAGGGTACATAGGTGTGAAAGGGTAAAGAAAACACAAGCACTCCTAGCCTCTTCTAAAGAGAGGGTTACTTTAGGTGTTCCTGGTGACTGGGAGCTAAAACAAATGAAAAGAGGTAAGACATCAGAGACAAATTTCAACAGAGTGACCCAGAATTTTCCCAGGACCGTGAAGCAATTGAGGGATGCCTTCTGAAAGTTGCAGATAGAGAGTTAATACCAAGAGCTTTTGGAGGGTCGGCCTGAATCACTGGAAAATCTATACTAGAGATTATAGAAAATTTGGGTAGGCTTGAGGTAACTAAGCTGGCCATTTCATTACTGATCATCTTGGACATTACTAGATGATTTTCAAGGCAACCACAGTTATTGTAGTCAGAGAAACCTATGCTTGGTAAGTTCCTTGGAGAAACATGGCCAGAAATTTATGAAATTTTGACTCTATGAGAATATGCATTGCTTATGAGGCACATTAAAAAATGAGTCAAACAGGACCAATGCAGACAAATAAAGCCCTGGGTTACAAGTTGGACAGATGGAAGGCCATTTCCTGTGTGAAATAATGCTTAACCCTGCCCAGGGAGTTGAAGGAGGGAAGAATTTATTTGAACAATAGACATTTGTAGCAGACTTTGCACTTAATGACTTCATATCTCTCACTGTGGAGGACTCTGAGACAGAATCTAGAGTTACAAAAACAAATTTGAGGGTGGAGGAAGTAAAAACAAAAAAGACATATTGAATCAGTAAAGAGCATTACTGTTATTACTTCTTGTGATAGGGAACAAAAACAACCCTAGAGTAATGTTGAATAAAAATAACCAAAACTCACTTGCTCCTGCTTAAAAGGAACAGGGGAATTATAGTGAGAGGTGGAGGCTGGAGATGTGTTCCATCGTTTCCAGTAACAAAGTGGTAGAAAGGTTTCTGCTGCTAATGAATTTGTGCAGGTTATCACAGATGGAAAATTAAAGAACTGAAGTAATGAAAAACTTTAGGGACAAAAGCATATCAGATGATGCACACAGGTGTCATGGGGTCACAAGATTGTAGAACATAGGTCTCTGAAGTGATGAAGGGATCATCTAGTGGAGACACATGTGGGGACCAAGGATAAAGTTCTGCTTTGGGTGAAGATTGATATGCTCAAGGAATTCTAGATCAGGAAGTAATAACACCTTTGTCTTTGATATAGAAATCTTTCTAGGGAAGCAAGACACAAAGAGCAAGAGCCTGGAAATGCAAGACATGAAATTTGCTCAGAGGAAAGTAGAATATGCTCTGTTCTTAAGAGATAGTGGAGGTCATGGGTGTGCCAGGGAATTTACAACTTATAAATTAAGTTGTCCATATACGGAGTAGACACTGAAAGATAAAAGGGAGCCTTCGGGTAAGGGTAAGAGGTGAACCCTAGAAGTGCTACCATTGCAAATTTCTATGAATTTTAAAATAAAATACAAATGTTTGGATTTTACTCCTTCAGAGAGGAAGGAAGATGGTAGGAGGATTTCTCCTCTTTGGATATGGAAAACCATAATTACTCTTTTGAGGAGATACTTCTACCAGTTAAGCTTACTTTTACATGTCATGGGCACAAGACACTGGCAAGAATTCATCAGCCTTCTGGCAAATAGGAAATCAAAAGATACTTTTTGTGTCCTGTTTTCTTTTTTTTCCCCTGCACTACAGTAATAACTACTCCCCAATAACACAAAGTGTCGGGCAAAACAATGTGGGCCTCAATGCTATATAAACCTGGTTCTGAGAGGATCATTTTTGCTTGGATTAGGGGTGTCAGCAGTAAATACTGATTTTTCTTTAGGTGGGGCTATGCAGTGGTAAAAGGCAACGGAATGTTAGAGTAATGAAACTGGTTTCTTGACATTTAGGAAAAATTTAAAAATAAAAAAATTCATGAGAAAGATAAGTACTATTTTTTGATCTGGGATTATGAAAGCAAATCATTACTTATGAGAGAAATGGAGTTCCAAAAATATGTTCTTACTTTAAATTCCTGAATAAATCCAAAGAGAGAGAAAAAAAGAGAGGACCTATAGAAGTCATTGTAAGAACAACCGATAATTTTTGTTACAAATTGAAAACTATCTATTATCTATCTATCTATCTATCTATCTATCTATCTATCTATCTATCATCTATCAATTATCTATCTATCTATATCTATATCTATATCCATATCTATCTATATCTATCTAGAATAGATAAGATGTACAAGATATATATATACTGGAAAAAATATATATGTATATATACATATACCATCTACAATGGTATACATATATAGAGGGTGCCAAAAAATGTATACATGTTTTAAGAAAGGAAAACTGTATTAAAATTGTAATACTCAATATATACCAATAGCTAAAGATGAATACAAATCACTTTTGACTTCTTCAATTACAAGAGGTGCTCAAAGTGGTTACCATTAGCATCCAGACACTTCTGATTAAGGTGAACTACTGCTTGAGCAACGTTGACCAAAGTGTCCACTTGTATACATTTTTTTTGCACCCACAATATATAATGAAGATATGCATATATAATGGGAAATATACATATATAATGGAAGAGATACATATTTACAATGGAATATGATGTATTTAAGGAAGGCTTATTAACAAGGAAAAATACAAATGAGGTTATTTTTTTAGAGTAGCTAAAGCTCAGAATAAAATAATGTTCACATGAGTGCTAAAGAAACAAACCTCTCAGCTGTGTTTTGAGGAGCAGAGGGAAGAGAGAGGTTCTGCTAAAGATCATGTAATGCTTACAGATGAGTTAGAGACAGAGCAACACAATTCCAATAGAACTTTTATTTTACATCAAAGATAGAAATCATAAAACTGGAAAGTGCAGAACATACAGTGTTAAGGAACAATTGCAGTCTTGAGGAGGTGAGAAGGTGGGGAACATTTTTTTTTTTTCATTAAATGCAGGTCTCCAGGTCCAAATGAAGTATATGAGCTGAAAGGACTCGAAGATAACATCTCACAGCAAATACCAGTTCTGTATTGTTCTTCATTTTGTGGGAAATATAATGGAAATGGACAGAAAACAAATTATGAGTAAATGTCACCCTGATTTTCTAAAAGATAAACAGTAGACTCTAGGATGTGCAGATTGGTGAGCATGACAAAGATTTTCATGATAAAATAGGTAGTTAAATAATCAAGTTGAACAATTAGAAGGAAATGATGATCAGTCATGAGTTTTCCAAGAAAAATTTATTTTACAAGTTTTCATTTGTTCATTCATTCTCAACAAATGATTAGCAAATATTAGATTGTCACAGGCATTGGTCTGAATGCTGTTGGAAGAGCAGGGTCCAAAAGAGACAAGTGGGAAAAAACAAAAAATAGGTCAAGTAATGCATCAAAGAGACAATCACAGATTATGTTAGGTGTTATAAAGAAAATAAGCTGAATGGAGAGTAAGTTCATGTGGTGAGGGCATAAGATAGGATGGTTAGGAGAGGGATTTCTGAAGAGATAAATTTAAGTTGAATCTGGTAGAATGAGAAGGAGCCAGCTGTGCAAAGATGGGGCAAGAGGGAACAGCGTTTTCAGACTCAAAGGAAAGAATGTGTTTGGATATCTGAGGAGCACAAAGCATATCCGAGTGTCTGTAGTGAGAGAGGAATCAGGTACATTTGGAAAGGAGGTAGGAATCAAGCACATTGTGCCTTGAGGGCCAAGATGGGGAATGCAAATTTTTTTCTAAGAACAGTAGAAAGCTATGAATGTTTCAGGTAAAGGAGTGATCTGACATGATTTATGTTTATTATTATTATTATTATTATTATGATTAGTTTCAGGTATACAAAACAATGAAATAAACATTTACACCCCTCGCAAAGTGATAACCCCCTCCTCCAATCTACTACCTCTCTGACATGTTTTAAGTGAATATTTTATGGAGAATAAATTTCTAGATAGACAGAAGAGTGGATGTAGGGAGACAATATTGGAGGTCATTATAGAGGCTGAGGCAAAAAGTGACAGTGGTTTAGGCTCAGTTCCTGGCAGTGGACAGGAAGCGATGGCTTAAACATATATTGGAGATGGGACAAAAAAGTTGAATGGATTGATTGGATACAGGTGATAAAGGAAAGAAATCAAGGGCAACTACTAGGCATTTGTCCTGAGCAAGTGGGTGAATAGTGATGCCGTTTCCTGTGGTGGGGGAAGAATAGGTTTGTTGGAAGTAGGAGGCAGGAGGGGACTCAAGACTTAGGCAAGGAAAAAATACAAGTGTTGGATATTGTAAGTTAAGTCTATTAGATATCTATGTAGAGTGGGCAGATGCCCATAGGAGTCTGACACTCAAGGGACTACAGAGGTATATATTAGTTTTTGTTTTTGTTTTTGTTTTTGTTTTTGTTTTTGTTTTTGTTTTTTTACAGAGGTATATTTAAGATCTGGGATCCTATAGGATGTATTTAAGGGCATGAGACTCAGTGAGACTACCAGTGAGTGTAGACAAAGTGGAGGAAGAGTTCAGGATGAAGCCTAGGTTTTGGAGGCTGGGTGAGAAGGACACCGAAAGGCATGACTGAGGGGAAGGAGGCAAAATGGGAAAGTTAAAGGCATGGAAAGTAAGAGAGGAGTGTTTCTCAAGAAGGTCTGGTCATTTATCAAGTGCTGTTAAGATGTTGAGCGAGAAGACAGGAAACATAATTCTACCATCATTTTCATTTAGGCTATGGATCTCTTGTTATTCAAAGACTCTGCCTCCAGTTATCTCTCTATTTTTACTAATGAATTTCTCTCTCTTGTCATCCACCTAAAAAGAAAAAACTCTTCTCGACTACCTCCCTTTATTACTGATCCTCTTCATAACACATTTTATTAGAATTCACAGTTGGTCTTTCATCCCCATCATTCTATTGAAATGGCTATTATTATGATCTCAGAAGACTTCCATTTGGCCATATTGAATACAGAAGTCTTTGTCTTTATTTGAAGTGAAAGTCCCAGCAACATTTGACATACTTTCTTAAAACTTTTCTCTTTGCTTTCACAATACCACATTCTCCAGTTTTCCTTTTCCCTCATTGGTTTCTACTCTTTATATCTTTTTCTGGCTTCTCTTCTTCCCAATCTCTAAATTTGAAGTGCTAAGGGCTAGATCCTGGGCCCTTGGCTTTAAACATCATCTACAATACTCCCTAAATATATATATATATCCTAAGCCTCAACTTTTTCACTGAGGTCCTCACTCAATTCTCTTTGACACTTAAACCTAGATGTCCAACTGTTATCTCACAATCATTGTGTTCAGTATGGAAGTCTTGATTCCCTGTCATTCTAAATATGCATGAAATATGTTCTCTGGTCTTCCCCATTTAAATGAGAATATCCACTGTTCATTTATTTGATTAAGCAAAAATTTAAGAGTTATTTCCAATTCATCAGTAAGTGATGGTGTCTTTTCTTGAAAATATTTTCTGAATTTCGTCATTTAAAAAATGATTCCTGTGTCACAAATTTGTTTTGTGGTTGAAACAGTTTGAAAGCCGCTATACTGGACCATCCATACTGTCGTCTCACATCATGCCACTCTGATCTAGGACACACACTTGTGTGTTGGGTGACAACGACGGGGACCACGATATAAGGCAGACAGTGATCCAGGCTTTGACCTCATAGCTTTATGTTTTTACTTTCATTCAGCTTGGGATTTTATTACACATTCTATTTTTTTTCTTTATCTTCTTTTTTTTCTTGTTCTTTCTCTTCTTCTCTTCCTCTCCCCCAACACCTCCTCCTTCCATCCTTTGTGGCTTTACTGGTAGATTTAATTTTATATAAATAAAATGATTACCATGTGCCAAGGGATGATCACTTTTGTCCCCTGATTAGTGAAATCGGTAGATACAACATCCCTTCAATTGTTTCATTTTTAGTTGCTGTCATTTATTTTTCTTGTTTCTTATTCTTGGGGACTTTGGGAAATAGTTTTCAGTTCATGGTTTGCACAACTGGCTTAGGATATTTGGGGAGAGTGGGATGTAACTATATCAGGTGTTTGTTTAATGCTTTTACTTCTACTTTGGGAAGGTAAGAAGTGTTTTCATTGGCAGATGAGCAAACTGAGTCACAAAATGATACCACAAATCTGCTTACCTTTTGCAAACTGAAAAATGAAGCAGTCTCTTTTTTATTAAACAGACTCTCCAGTACTAATCATGGTGAACAGTATTAAGTTGAATATTTTTTTTTTTTTTTTTTTTTTTTTTTTTACTATAGGCTGAGTGCTTTAATAACAGAAATTAATTTTCTCACAGTTCTGGAGGCCATTGCACATCAGTGTGACAGCATGGTCAGTTTCTGTTGAGAATTCTCTTCCTGGCTTGCAGACAGCCACCTTCTCGCTGTGTCCTCACATGGCTATTCCTCAGTGCGTGCACATGGGGACAGAGGGAAAGAATTCTCTGGTGTCTCTACTTATAAGGACACTAATCCTATTGGACCCTATCTATAAATATAGTCACATTGGGGGTTAAGGCTCAAGCATATGAATTTGAGGGGACACGATTCAGTCCATAGCAAACACCAATGGAATATATTGTCTCCCCTTCACACACACACAACTCTTTGCCACTTCTCACTGCAACATATTTGATTGCCCACTTCAAACAAAAAGTGAAGAGTCTGCCTCAGCTTTCACTTGAGTCTGCTGCTGGCCATAGCACTGGCACTAGCTGTACCACTGGCTAATGGCCCTGGTGCCAGCACTGGCCATGACATCAGCACCAATGTTGCTTTAAATTCTGGCTTGGAATCTGCACTCCTCTCTCAAGACCTCTTCATACTGTGATCTGTAAGCACAGAAATCAACATTATTAATCTTATCCACAAACTCCAGAACTTTCTTCTTGCTGGTTTCACTACAGGTACAAAAGTCCCATAGGAATTTATAGCATGTTAGGTATCTGCTTCAGATTTTGTTGCACAATCCTTTGTTAATGAGCTTTCTGGATTCTCCAAAGATAATCTGCTTCCTCCAGGACATAGCTTTGACCCACTTAACATGTTCTAGATGTCTTCTTCAGGGGCATAGTTGCCCTTCATGAAGATCAGGTCCAGGATGGAAAGTTTTGAGTAAGTCCTGGTCTTCACTAGATCCCTCAGTATAAGGTCCATTTTGTTGATGAAAATGTGACATTGTTCCCTGACATCCTTGTTCATTTCCTTCAACTTTAGGCCAAAGAAAAACTCCAGGCTCTCTTGGACTCTACTTCATGTACCTCTTTTCTTGGCTGATTTTAGCCTGTATCTTTTCAATAAACCATAACAATGAGTATAACAGCTTTCAATGAGTTCTGTGAGTCCTTCTAGTGAATTATCAAACCTGAGAATGGTCTTAAGGACTCCTGAACTTGAACTTGGTGTCAGACATGAGGGTGGTCTTGGGAAGTGCCAGACTTTGTTGATGTTCACCTTGACTCCTGGCAGAATCTGAGATTACTTCCTCTATTGATCTGATGCCTCTCCTCTCAGGAAAAGTCTCACTGTTCTGGAGGGGGTGGTCCTTTGAGTCCTCACTCAGGGTCCTCACCTTGATGCCTGGAATAGAATAGGCCTCCACTTTTCTGCTGACCTGAGGCCTGCCCCCTTAGACTTTGGCTTTCACCTATACAGGAGACCTGGTTATTGGTGGAGGGAGTGGCTGTGTGAGCCAGGCCCAGGAGCCTATGGGGACGGACTGAACTGAGCACCTTTGGTGCAAAGGCTGGAGGTTTTTGGACTATTGTTCTCCTGGTGTGGAGCCTGCATGTGAGTGGTGTAAGGAGGGTGCCATTTTTCTGAATATGCATTTGACTCTTCCTGGAAAGGCTTTTAAAGACTGTCTCTGTAGACACAGATACCTGATCTATCCAACCCTTCTTAGTCCTCTAATCTTACCTTGATTTTATATCCAAATATCCTCTTCACTTCAAAAGACACTGTCACAGTAAACTGCATAGCAATTTGAGCATTTTATTTATTTGTTTATTTATTGGCTTGGAAGTTTTCTCCATTTGCCAGGCCTATGTATATCTCCATCATAAGCTCTTTACACTGTGAAATAGAACGCTTATGCAGATGACTTTAAAAAGGTGTTTGCTGCAGACTGTGTGCCTTCAGATCTCTTTTAACAGGCTGACATGAACTGCTGTCACCTGGCACTAAGGCAGCGGCAATAATGCCTGCGATTTATAGTTTCCGCTACTCTGCCATCATAATGGATGACCTTAGTTTGGCCCACTGCTATGAGTTAGCCTTTCTGTTAAGAGAGAATATTAATAAAACAAAGTTAAATTCCTCAGGAGTTTGCAACTGGTATTAAAGACGTCTGTATTTCATTTTTAAAAAAGAATGGCTTTGAATCTACAAACATTGCTACTATGACTTCAAAGTGACACAAAAGATGCACAAAGATAATTATACTTAGAGGCCTTTCTTTTTTGGGGGGGTTGGAATAAGTATTTTGTTCACTTTATAAAATTCTCAGATGAATTAAAACGTTTATTCTGAAGGACTGATATATTTATCCTGATAAATATAAAGGATATAAAATAAAAGATATACATAAGACATCAGCTGAAGAATAATAATGAAAGGTATAAGAGGGAGAAATGCCATCTTTTCAACATGACGTACTTGCAATTTAATTTTATTTTTTTCCTGAGTCCTTTAATATTTCACTTATTATTAGTTTCAGGTGTACAAAACAATGTAATGATTAGACATTTATACCTCTCACAAAGTGATAACCCCAACAAGTCTACCACCACCTGACACCATAGATAGCTATTACAATACCATTGACTATGTTCCCTATGCTGTTCTTTACATTCTGTGATTATATATATATATATATATATATATATATATATATATATATTTAATTATAGTTGATATTTTATATTGGTTTCTGGTGTACATCACTGTGGCCAGGAATCCATATAACTTATGAAGTGATCCTCCCATCAAGTCAGCACCCATTCAACACCATACACAGTTTTACATTTTTCACTATATTCCCCATACTGCACTTCACATCCCTGTGACTATTTTGTAGCTACATTTTGTGCTTCCTAATCCATTCACTTTTCTAATCCATCCCTCAACCCCCACCCCATCTAGCAACCACCAGTTTGTTCTCAGTGTCTATGAGTCTATTCCAGATTTGTTTGTTTGTTTATTCTGTTCTGTTGATTCTACATATCAATGAGATCATATGGTTTTGTCTTCCTGACTTATCTTATTAGCATTGACATCTAGTCCATCCATGTTTTTGCAAATAGTAATATTTCATTTTTTTTTATGGCAGTGTAACACTCCATTGTATAATGTACCACAATTTCTTTATCTAATTGTCTATTGAACAATATTTTGGTTATGTCCATATCTTGGCTATTGTGAATGATGCTGCAATGAACATAGGGATGCATATTTTTTTTTGAATTAGTGTTTTGGATTTCTTTGGATAAATACCCAGGAATGGAATTGCTAGGTCATAAGGTAGTTCTATTTTTGATTTTTTGAGGAACCTCCAACTGTTACCACAGTGGCTGCACCAACTTTCAATCCCATCAACTGTGCATGAGGGTTCCCTTTTCTCCACATCCTCATCCATACTTGTTGTCTATTTATTTATTGATGATAGCCATTCTGACAGGAGTGAGATGATATCTCATTGTGGTTTTTATTTGCATTTCTCTCATGATTAGTGACATTGAGCATCTTTCATATGTCTGTTGGCCAACTGTATGTCCTCTTTGGAGAAATGTCTATTCAGGTCCTCTAACCATTTTTCAATTGGATTGTTTATTTTTTGATGTTGAGTTGTATGAGTTTTTTTTTTTTTTTAAAATAGATTTTGAATATTAATCCATTATCAAATGTATCATTGGCAAATATCTTCTTCCATTCAGTAGGATGTCTTTTCATTTTGTTGGTGGTTTCCTTTGCTATGAAAAAACTTTTTAGTTTGATATAGTCCCATTTACTTACTTTTTCTTTTGTTTCCCTTACCTGAGGAGATATATCACTAAACATATTACTGAGGATAATGTCTGAAAGTATGCTACCTATATTTTCTTCTAGGAATTTTATGGTTTTTGGTTTTACATTTAAGTGTTTAATCCATTTTGAGTTTATTCCTGTATATGGAGTAAGAAGGTGGTCCAGTTTCATTTTTTTCCATGTATCTGTACAATTTCCCCAGCACCATTTATTGCATAGACAGTCTTTACCCATTGTAAATTCTTGCTTCCTTTGTCATAGATTAAATGACCATATAGACATGGATTTATTTCTGGGCTCCCTATTTTGTTCCATTGATCTATGTATCTGTTTTTATGCCAATACCATGCTGTTTTGATTACGTGGCCTTGTAGTATAATTTGATATAAGTTAGTGTGATACCTTCAGCTTTGTTCTTTCTCAGGATTATCATGGCTATTCGGGGTCTTTCATGGTTCCATATAAATTTTAGGATTATTTATTCTAGTTCTGTGAAAATGCCATTAGTATTTTGATAGGGATTACATTGAATCTATAGATTGCTTTGGGTAGTATGGACATTTTAACTATATTAATTCTTCTTATCCATGAACATGATATATGTCTCCATTTATCTGTATCTTCTTCAATTTCTCTCTTCAATGTCTTATAATTTTATTTACTTGGTTAAATTTATTCCTACTTTTTTGATGCAATTTAAATAGGATTGTATTCTTAATTTCTCTTACTTATAGTTCATTATTGTGTATAAAAATGCAACCAGGGCTGGCCGAATGGCATGTTGGCTAAGGGTTGGCTTGGGATGTCAGCTCTGAGCAGGAGGGCCCTGGTTCAGATCCCATATGGGGGCCAGTGACACTGTGTCCTTTACAGATAAGATGGTGAACAACAGCTCGACCTGGAGCTGGGCTGCTGTGAGTCGCTGGTGATGGCATAGGCTGCAGCCCCTGCTGCAGTGGGCTGCCATGAGCTACCACGAGTGCCTGGCAGTTAGCGTGAGCTGCTGTGAGCTGCCATGAGCAGCCATCCAATGGCTGGTGAGTGACTCCCTCACCTGGGAAGAGCACAACCATAATACCAACATGGGCCAGTAAAGCAATGTCCTCCACAACTAGATTGAAGAACAAAAGGACAGCAACTTGTCTGTTCCCCTTCCCCGAATCCCCAATGCTGTTCCCCTCCCCCAATTCTTAAAAAAAAAATGCAACCAATTACTGAATATTAATTCTGTATCCTGTTACTTTACTGAATTCATTTTTCTTTTCTTTTTTTTTCCTTTTTAAAGATTTTTATTGGGGATTTGGGGGAGGGGAACAGTGTTGGGGAATTGGGGAAGGGGACCAACCAAGTTGTTCTTCAATCTTCATTATGGAGGGCGCCAGTCACCATCTGGCTTCCCGACAGCAGCTCGTGGCCTCTAAGCTCAAGGTGCTGTGTTCAATCTTAGTTGAGGGTGGGCACAGCCATCATCCCATGCGGGAGTCCAACCCAGCAGCCTTGTTGTTAAGAGTGTAGGCTCTATTTACTGAGCCACCCAGGCAGCAGCTCATCTCAAGGTGCCAAGTTCAATCTTTAGTTGCAGACGGGCATAGTTCACCATTGAACAGGCAATCCTGTTGTTACACCAGCTGAGCCATCCTGCCACCTGTTGGCAGCTCAGTGACAGCTCAGCTAGGGTGCAGCATTCACTGGGGCATTTGGGAATCAAACCGGAGGCCCTGTTGCTCAGAGCATGGGCTCTAAGCCAACTCTTAGCCAACTGAGTCACTTGGCTGCTCCCCTGAATTCATTTTTCAAGTTGAATAGTTTTTTTTGTGGAATCTTTTGGTTTTTCTATCTATAATATTATGTGATCAGCAAATAATGATGATTTTACTTCTTCCTTTCCCATGTGGATGTTTTTTATTTCTTTTTCATGTCTGATTGCTGTGACTAGGACTTTCAGTACTATGTTGAATGAAAGTGGTGAAAGGGGCATATTTGTCTTGTTCCTGATCTTAAGGAGAATACTTTTAGCTTTTCTTCATTTATTATGATGTTAGTTGTGGGTTTGTCATATATGGCCTTTATTATGTTGAGATATGTTCCCTCTATTCTCTCTTTGCTGAGAGTTTTTATTATAAATGGATGCGTGATTTTGTCAGATGCCTTTTTTTAATCTATTGATATCACCATGTGATCTTTATTTTTCTTGTTTATGTGATGCATCACATTAATTGATTTTCAGATATTGAGCCAACCTTGTATACCAGGAATGAATCCCACTTGATTGTGGTGTATGAACTTTTTAATGTATTGCTGAATTCAGTTTGCTAATTTTTTTGAGGATTTTTACATCTATGTTCATTAAGGATATTGGTATATAGTTTTCTTTTTTTGTAGTGTCTGTCTGATTTTGGAATCAGGGTAGTGGTGGCCTTGTAAAATGAACATGAGAGGCTTCTTTTTCCTTGGGTTTTGTGGAATAGTTTGAGGAGAATAGGTATTAATTATCTTTTGCATATTTGGTAAAATTCATCTGTGAAGCCATATGGTCTAGGATTTTGTTGTTGTTGTTGTTGCTTGGAGCTTGTTTTATTTATTTATTTATTATTTATTTATATATATTTTTATTTTTATTTGTTAGTTTCAGGTGTACACAGCAATGTAATAGTTAGGCATTTACACCTCTCATAAGCGATAGGGAAGATAGTCAATGGTACTATAATAGCTATATACGATGTTAGAGGGGTAGTAGGCTGAGGGGAGGAGATTATCACTTTGTGTTGAGAGCTTGTTGGCTGCTGATTTGATTTTGTTGGTATTCTGCTTCTTCTTGATTCAGACTTGGAAGATTGTATGCTTCTAGAAATTTATCCATTTCTTCCTGATGGTCCAATTTGTTGGCACATAGTTCCTTGTTGTACTTGCTAATTTTAAGTAAATTAGGTAAGAGTATTACTTCTTTAGAAATGCATAAACATTGAAGCATATTCTATCCTGTTTTTATTTTTTTATTTAATTAAATTTACTTGGGTAACATTGGTTAGTGACATCATATGTTTTAGGTGTACAATTCTATAATAAACTATCTGTATATTTCATTGTGTTCTCATCACCCAGAGTCTAGTCTTCTTCCGTCACCATATATTTGACCCCCTTTATGCTCTTCATCTTCCTCCACCATAAAAATCATATGATCAGATAAAAAATGTAGAAAAAGAATTTGACAAGATACAACACTGATTTATGATAAAAACATTCAATAAAATGGATGCAGAAGGAAAGTACCTCAACATAATAAAGGCCATATATGAAAAACCCTTAACTAATATACTCATTGGGGAAAGACTGAAGGCTTTTCTCTAAGATCAGGAACAAGACAAGGATGCCCACTCTTGACACTCTTATTTAACATAGTACTGTATGTCCTAGCCAGAGCAATCAGGCAAGAGAAAGAAATAAAAGACATCCAAATTGAGATGAAGAAGTGAAACTGTCACCAACTGCAGATGACATGATTCTATATATAGAAAACACTAAAGACTCCACCAAAATACTTTCAGAAACAATAAACAGTAAATTTGCAGGATATAAAATTAATGTAAAAATCTGTAGCAGTTTTATATACTAACAATGAAATACCAGAAAATGAAATGAAGAAAACAATCCCATTTGCAATTGCAACAAAAGGATAAAATATCTTGTTTTTAATGTTTTACTCAACTTATATGAAAATATACATATTTTCAGTGTTCTTTTTATTTTTATAGTGGAAATGAAATAAAGGTTGAGTGACATTAATTGTACTGGATCATGCAACAGGCCAATCATGGAAACGACTATCAGGCTGATAGAAATGTGACTGGCTTTGGGGACTTGGTATGTGTAATGTGTTAAATGCTCTATAACCCGTTTTTAGAAGCATACATCATTTTAGAAGCTAAAACCTTAACTTTTACTTTAAATCTTCTCTTATACTGTCCTATGGGACACCTGACACTGTGGAATCCATAATCAGAGAATTTAGAAACTCAATGAGATCTTCTCAATTGTATATTCTAATCACTTCATATTTAAAAAGGAGAACATTACTTTGAAATTATAGCTAATTTCTAGTAATTTATTTCAATGAAAAAGATTAATTTTTGCTTCAAATGAAATGGTTTATTTTTGAGATTATTTCCTTAGGTTAAATCTCTCTGCTCCTGTCTTTCCTAGGTTTGAAGGCCATTATTGGTTCACTTATTTTCTTGTTAAGAAAATTTACTGGGGTAACAAGAGGAATTATGCCAATTTATCTGGCATTTTAAGCCATTTATCTGACATTTTTAGTCATTTAGTACCTCCACATGATTCTATTACTTCTGATCATTGCTATAGAACTGAATATTCACAGAGCCTTCAATTAGGGCACACTATATATATTTTTGATTGATGTTACCAGTCTAGTTCAAATGATGGAAAGATAGTAACATTGAATCTTTAGGTGCACTTAAAAGAATTTGTACATGATCACACAGATGACATCTATCCCTCAAATAGTGTGCCAGTTTTCACCCAGTAGAAACATCACCCAAATGATTTTTATTCTTAAACATTGTAATAAGCCTGGGATCTGACCAGAAGATCCAAAAGATGCCCTTCTGACTGTATTGCCTGCCGTCTATTTTTTCAAAGTGGAAACACTATTTGCAAGCTGAATAAAATTTTACTTAATGGCTGTGGGATAAAGCAATAGGCTTAAATGTAAGAGAGTGGTGATTGTGGACTCTAAGAGAACCTGACTAGAAGGTTTGATTTGACTATCCACTGTCATCCATTTTTCAAAAATCTGCTAAGATAAGGTTTCAGAAATATTATCTAGGTCAAGACATGATCAGCCTGATATCTGTGTTTACTTGTCTGGCAAGAAAACTATTATTCTTAATCCCAGTTAAAAGAATTGTGGTTTTAGGAGAAATACAGAAAAAAATTAATTTTACAAGATAAAAAACAAAAAGACATGTCAAGCTATGTAATTATCAGGGCAGCTCAAATAATTTGGCAATCATCTTGTAAACAAAGGACTATTTTTCCTGCCTTCAATCTGGCAGCAGTAAGCGGAGCCAAGGAGAAAATTGAAGAAACTTTAGCAAGGTTATTTAAAGTGTGACCTTCCTGCTCAAACTCTGTGCAATCCTATTAAAAATTGCATTATCATTTGGCTTTCTTTTCTAGGTAGACAGTTGGGGTATCTGTAGTTCAGTGAAAATGCAAAAAAAAAAAAAAAATCAGTGTTTAAACTTTTGTTTAGATGGTAGTAAAACATAAAAGGACAAACTACATTTCGTTTTGGTTTCAAAGTAAAAGCATTTTTAATATAAGCTTCCTTTTGGAAAAAGGCATATTAATCAGTAACAAAACTATTTTGAGCTTAAAAAAAATTAGAATATTCAGAACAGGCTGAAGCTTAATTTTTGGTTATCTGTAAAAATTGGATTAAACAAATAAATTAATAGTATAAATAAAATTTTGTGGAAATTAATGAACACAATAAAATGACAAAATTATTTTCAAATATTTTGGCATACATTACAATATAAATAATTTATGGAATTGGAAGTCAGTTTTTTGACATTCAATATTATTTCATATTAATTTCAGGTGTACAGCATAGTGATTAGATATTTATATAATTTAAGAAGTGATTGTCCCTGATTACTACCCACCTGACACTATACATAGTTTATGACTATATTCCTTATGCTTTACTTTACATCCCCATGACTATTTTATAACTACCAATTTGTATTTCTTTCTTTCTTTTTTTTTTTTTGAGGGCAGTGTCACTGGCCCCGTATGTGGGACCTGAACCGGGTCCGCTGGCTTCCCAAGCCAGCGCTCAACCACCGCACCACTCGGCCTGCCCGAAGCCACTGGGAAGTTTTTTGTTGTTGTTGTTGTTTTTTGAGGGCAATGTCACTGGCCCTCATATGTGGGACCCAAACCGGGGCCGCCGGCTTCCCAAGCCAGTGCTTAACCACCGTGCCACTCGGCCAGCCCCCCAATTTGTATTTCTTAATCCATTCATCTTTTTCACTCTGCTCCCAAACCCCCTTCCATGTATCACTCCAATAAAGCTAGTACCCATCTGACACCATACATAGTTATTACAATATCATTGAATATATTCCTTGTGCTATACCCTACATTGCCATGACTACTTTGTAACAACTAATTTGTACTTAATCTTTTCCCCTTTTCATGCACTTCTCATCTGGCAAACATCAAAATGTTCACTGTATCTGTGAGTTTGTTTCTGTTTTGTTTGTTTGTTTGCTCATTTTGTTCCCTAGATTCCACATATAAGCAAAACACATTGCGTCTGTCTTTCTCTGTCTGACATTCTATACCCAGTGTGATACCCTCCAGGTCCTTCCGTGCTTCCATGGATGGCAAGAACACATTCCCTTCCATGGCTGAGCAATATTCCACTGTATATATGTACCACTTCCTCTTCACCCATTCATCCATTGACAGACACCCCATTGACAGATGAGGCTGCCTCCACATCTTGGCCATTGTAAACAATGCAGCAATGACAAAATGGATGCACACAACCCCTCAATGTAGCGTTTTGGGTTTTGTTGGATAAATACCCAGAAGTGGGATTACTAGGTCCTTCTTTGTCTCTGTCATAGCCTTTGATTAAAAGTCTGTTTTGTCTGGCATAACCATTGCTACCCCAGCTTTTTTGTTTGTTTGTTTTGTTTCCATTTTCATAAAATATCTTTTCCCCATCCCTTTACTTTCAGTCCTTGTGTCTTTTGATCTGGAGTGAGTCACTTATAGGCAGCATGTATAAGGGTCTTTGTTTCTCATCCACTCAGCCACCCTATCTTTAGATTGGAGCATTTAATTCATTTACATTTAAAGTAATTATTGATAGATGTATAGTTATTGCCATTTTATTATTCATATTTTGGGTTTTGCTTTTTTTTACCCATTTTAAAGCAGTCTCTGTAAGATTCCTTGTAATACTGGTTTTGTGGTGGTGAACTCCTTTAGGTTTTTCTTGTCTGAGAAGCTCTTTATCTGTCCTTCGATTCTAAAAGTCAGCTTTGCTGGGTAGAGTCGTTTTGGTTGTGTGTCCTTACCTTTCATCGCTTTGAATATTTCTTGCCAATCCCTTCTGGCCTCAAAGTTTCTGTTGAAAATTCAGCTGGCAGGCTTATGGGAGCGCCCTTGTATGTAAGTAACTGCATTTCTCTCGTTGCTTGTAAGATTCACTCTTTGTTTTTAACCTTTGGCATTTCAATTATGATATGTCTTGGTATGAGCCTCTGGGTTTATTTTATTTGGACTCTCTTCACTTTATGGACTGGTATGTCTATTTCCTTCACCAGATTAGGAAAGTTTTCCATCATTATTTCATCAAACAGGTTTTCTTTTTTTTTTTTTTTTTTTAAGATTTTATTGGGGAATTGGGGGAGGGGAACAGCGTTGGGGAATTGGGGAAGGGGAACAGACAAGTTGCTGTCTTTTTGTTCTTCGGTCTAGTTGTGGAGGACGTTGCTTCACTGGCCCATGTTGGTATCATCATTGCGCTCTTCCTGGATGAAGCAGATCAGTCGCCGGCCTCTGTATGGTCGCTCACTGTGGCTATTGGCAGCTCACGCTGGCTGCCAGCCGCTCACACTGGCTGCCGGCCACTCACTGTAGCCTATGGCAGCCCACTGCAGCAAGGGCTGCAGCCTACACCATCGCCGGGGCTCCCAGCCCAGCTCCAGGTGGAGCTGCTGTTAGCTGTAGAGGGCAGTGTCACTGGCCCTCATATGTGGGATCTGAACCGGGGCCGCTGGCATCCCCAAACCAGCTCTTAACCAATGCACCACTCGGCTGGCCCCAAACAGGTTTTCAATTCCTTGCTCTCTCTCTTCTTCTGGATCTGATGTGAATGTGGCATGCTTGATGTTGTCTCTCACAGGCCCCTTAAACTATCCTCATTTTTTTGGATTCTTTTTTCTTTTTGTTGTTCTTTCTGGGTATTTTCTGCTACTTTTTCTTCTAAATTGTTGATTCGATCCTCTTCTTCATCTAATCTACTGTTGAGTCCCTGTGATGTATGCTTCATTTCTGTTATTATTATCTTTAATTCTCACTCATTGTTTTTTATATTTTCTGTCTCTATTGTTATGTTCCTATCTCTTTTTTGAAGTACCTCCTGAGATCATTTAGCATCCTTATAACCATCCTTACAATCCGCATCTGGTAGACTTCTTGTCTCCATTTTGTTTAGTTCTTTTTATGGACTTTTGTTCGGTTGTTTCATTTGGAACATGCATCTTTGTCTCCCCATTTTGGCTGCCTCTCTGTGTTTGTTTCTATGTATTAGGTAGGCCTGCTATGCTTCCTGGTCTTAGTAGAGTGGCCTTATATGGTAGGTGTCCTGTGGGGTCCAGTGGTATAGTCTTCCTGGTTACCAGAGCCAGGTGCTCCAGATGTGTCCCTTGTGTGAGTTGTGTGTGCCCTCCTGTTGTAGTTGAGACTAAGCTGCTATTGCACATCAATAGGAGGGATTGACCCTTGGACTGATTGGTTCCAGTCATGATTGGCCATGATTATAGTGGAGAAGCTGTTGTGCAGGGGCTGACCCTACAGAGCAAGATTTGCTTTAGCAGTGCTGTGGTGCCCAGTCTGCCCTTTGGGTGTGTCATCCTTGGAGGCAGCTGGGTGATGCTCTGGTTTCATCCAAAGCTGGCCTCTGGATATGTTGGTTCCCAGGGTCTTCTGGGAAGGGCAAGACCTCAGGCCATGTTCAGCCACAGCTGGTGGCCTTCCCTGGGGCCACTTGGCATGAGCCACAAAGCAATTTGCAGATGGCTACCACCTGTTCTTGGCTTCAAGCTGCCTCAAGAGGCTCAGCCATGAGCCGAGACCTGCTTTGGCTAGTGTTGTGTTTAGGGCTGCTCAGCAAGAGGTATGGGACATGCTGAAGCCGGATACTTCTTGTTTGGGTTTTGTGAATCTTTGAGAGATTTTAAGAAAGTCTGCAGCATGAGCTAAGATAGGCCATTTGTATGGAAAAGCCAGTGGAAGTGGCTTTGGTATGCCTGAAATTTGGGCGGGATGGGGTCTCAGAATCACCAGGGTGGGGTGAATGATCAGTGTTAACCAGATTGATGGAGACTTAGATATGGCAGCCATCTGCGTCTGTACTCTGTGAGTGGGGAGGAGTCAACAAAGAAACAATGGCTTCCACCAGCTCCTCCATCTGGGGGAAAACTGCCCCTCCAGCCTTAGCCCTGAAGCCAGGCAACTCAGTTCCTCCCCATATGTCCCTGGTTCCTTTCAGCTGTTGCCCCTGTGCTGGAGCTCAGAGCAAGTGAGCCTATCAGTGAGTAGGTCCATGCACAGACCCTTTAAGAGAAGCACTTGGGCATGCAGCGACCCTCCTTCTCACTCAGCCGTAATCTCTGCTGGTTTTCAAAGCCAGACGTTATGGGAACTTTTCTCTCAGTCACTGGAACCCTGGGTTGGGGAGCCTGGTGTGGGGCTGTGACCCCTCGCTCCTGCTGTGTGTGTGTGTGTGTGTGTGTGTGTGTGTGTGTGTGTGTGTGAGAGAGAGAGAGAGAGAGAGAGAGAGAGAGAGAGAGAGAGAGAGAGACCTCCACAACTGAGATATCCCTTCTGATGTTTGTTTGTTTGTTTGTTTGTTTTAGCTGAGCCATCCTGCCACCTGTTGGCAGCTCAAAGGCAACTCAGCTCGGGCTGGCATCGAACCACCATTGCTCAGAGCTCAGCTCACACTCTTGAGCAAGCTCTTAACCAATGAGAGCCACTCGGCCGGCTCTCCTTTCTGATTTTTAATGGTCACACATAGGTGTGGGATTAGCCCACATCTTCACCCCTCCCATCAGTCTTGAGGTGGCTTCTGCTATATGTCCTTAATTGTAGGACCTCAGTTCAGCTAGACTTCAGGTGATTCTCAGTGATGGTTGTTCTATAGTTAAGTTGTAATTTTGATGTGGTCATGAGAGGAGGTAAGCACAGCATTTACTTACTCTGCCATTGTGATCATAAATGAAAGTCAGTTTTAACTTTTTGTTAGAACACATCCTGATGTGGCAAGATTTATATTAATACTGGATCTTAGTAAGACTTTAACTTCTTAACATAAAATGAAGATAAACTTCACTAGCTTTTATTGTTCTTATGAATTATGTGGTTATGGTAAGGCATGTGAATACTATTGAGACATTTTGAGTGTTTTACATGGACAAATAAGTTCTCATAATATGGTATTGGCAGCAGAGAGGTAGATAGGATATATACAGAGGGTGCTAAAAAAGTGTATACACATTTTAAGAAAGGAAAACTGTATTAAAATTGTAATACTCAATATATAATGAAAGATATATACAAGTCATATTTGACCTCTGCAATTATAAGAGGTGCTCAAAGTGGTTACTATCAGCATCCAGACACTTCTGATTATGGCAAACTACTGCTTGACCAAAGTGTCCACTTGTATACATATTTTTTTGGCACCCCTGGTATAGGAATATGCTAGACATAACTAAAAGAGGGATAATGTGACCAAAAAGTGTCAAAATGCATCCTTGCTACCAACGTATAATCTCCATAATGAATAACTACTTTCAGTTAAAACACACAGGAATTCTGATAATTTCAAGTGCATTAAATTACATTTAGCTAATGGCCTTAGCCAGAATAAATGTATCAGGATGTATATATCTCCTTACTCTTTTTTTTTTAAAGATTTTATTGGGGAACCAGGGAAGGGGAACAGACAAGTTGCTGTCCTGTTCTTCAATCTAGTTGTGGAGGACGTAGCTTCACTGGCCCATATTGGTATCATCATTGTGCTCTTCCCGGGTGAGGCAGATCAGTCGCTAGCCTCTGCGGCTCTTGGCAGCTTACACCAATTTCCAGCTGCTCGCGCTGGCTGCTAGCCACTCACTGTAGCCTATGGCAGCCCACTGCAGCAGGGGCTGCAGCTATGCCATCCCTGGGGACTCACAGCAGCCCAGCTCCAGGTGGAGCTGTTGTTTACCATCTTAGCTGTAGAGGGCATGGTCACTGGCCCTCATATGTGGGATCCAAACCGGGGCCCCTGTCATCCCAAGCCAGCTCCCAATGAACGTGCCACTCGGCCAGCCCTATATATCTCCTTACTCTTAAGTTGCCATCTAAGTGGAGGAGTCAGTCAGATAATAAGAAGGTCAGTAAATCTCTAGAGAATAAGGAGGAGGGAACAGGTGAAGGTAAAATTGACCCTGGGTGGACATTACAGGTAGTTTGCTTGCCTTGCATTTTTGCTGAGTGTGTATGTATTGATTATGTGGGTAAAGTGGTAGACAGTAGTATAAAATGATATTATACCTTTCAAACTTATACTATGTTAGATAGGTTGTTGCCATGGTGAATATTTTTCCTTTTAAGTGACTGCTTGATAGTAACATTAAGTCATGAATTAATTTCTGAAAATATGATAAAGATGCAAAACATTCCCTGGCTTTGGCAGAAAGTTACTGTGGGTCAGTTGCAAACCAGCATCAGATATAAACAAAGTTGTATGTTTGGATTCTTATTCTGTCAAAAACCTACTCACTTTACATGAACTAAACCCATACTTTCTGTTTGAAACCTACTGAAGAAGCAGAAAATTTTAGATCCAGTTGATAAAGTCATTATTTGTGAATGAATTTTGTTATCTAATTAAACTTTCACACATAGAGGGATTATTTAATGGAAGAAACACTGACTTAGTCATAACAAAGTGAAATAAAGAATTGAGAAAATTGTCTGTAATAATTCAGAGCTACAGTACATTTCATCTAAACATTGAGATAATAAGGAAAAAATTATTTGAAGGTTTTTTTTCATTAGATTATCTGTAATTACCTTTTATACTGTGTGAATCTGGAAACCACCCATTCATTCATCTTCTATTCCACAAATGTTTATTGAGCACCTACTGTGGCTAAGAACTGGGGACGTGAGGTGAGAGGAACAATGCCATCCTTCCAAAAGCTTATGGTGTTTTGGACCTCTTAGTTTTTTAATATCTGTGTTTTTGTTGTTGTTGTTGTTTTTACTTTGGAAAATATAACCATGACACAACTAAATATAAGTCTAAGCAGCTTTAAGGCCTACTCTTAAGACCCTAACCATCAAGATTAAAACCATACCAGTGGGTAAATATTCTGAAAAGCAATTTAAAAGATCCATTTAAGTCTCCTAAAGCATGCAAAGTAAGATGGCAGTAAAAATGCCCAGCCACCACAGTCTGGTGTATGTCAGTGCCCTTTAATCTTTTAAAACCAAAATGTTTTTAAAAGCTGCAACTGTTTATATTTGGAAAAACTGCTGCTTTGTGCAGTCACTTGAATATGTCTCATAAAAATTTTATCTCTAGTGCTAGCTATGCCAATAAGATGTTATGATGGCATTGAAATCATAATATTTCTACTGATATCATATTGCTCTGAAAGATGATTACAAGTAAATATGCAAATGCTCCAGACTAGCTACATTGTTAAATGAAGCCCCCGGAAACAAGCCAAATGTATAATGTAGCTGTAACAAGCCTTCTAAAGAGTTGGTGCTAAAGACCGCTCTTTTCTTCTTAGTTATATGGGTAGAGACTAAGGAAGTAATTTATTTGGATTTTAGTTTTAAGAATTAAGGTGGTACCACAAACATAGAAAAGGCCTAAATAGTCATTTAACTCATCTCTTTTACTTTTGAGAGGAGAAGCGGCAAGGGCAAGTTAATGATTTATTTGAGGTTTTGTAGCTAATGGCATGAACCAAACTAGGGGGTAAGGCCTGATTCTTGACAATACACATGACTTGTATTCATCTTTTGTTATTGGCATATATTAAGTATTATAATTTTAGTACAGTTTTTCCTTTCTTAAAATGTAAATACGTTTTTTTGTCATCCTCTGTAGTTCCCACTCAATGAAAAAGTAACCCCAGATGAATATACCTGTTTTAAATACACTTTGTTTCTCTATTTGAGGGAAGGAATTGTTCCTTGTCACATTATGAGATCTTAACTACCATCTGTAATTGTTCTTAAGATGAGTTGTAGTGTTAAGGAACTCAAATGAGCAGTAGACCACTCTTCTTACGTAAGTAAGAAGATTTTGAGGGAAAGAAGGAAATGATCTCAGAAGCTGGATGGAATATTCCCCACCCCAGAGGGTAATTAGGTGACTGTCTGGTCGCATGTCCCCTTATGTCCACTGCAGGGCAGAGACTAAGAAAGATGGAGCAGAGGATAAGTTAGCGTAAGAGTGACCTGCTATCCGACTAATGTGGGAATTTGGGGGTGGCTTGCTTTCTGATCCTAGATCAACTTTATATTGAAAGAGATGAAGAGTTTGAAATGCTCGATTTCATTTTATAGGGCATTATACAAATAAGTTAAATATTTCATCTGGAAACTCTGTGTTCCTATTTAGGCTTCATTCCTTACAGCTTCTCTCCATAAAATAAGGGGTGAATAAGCAACTCCAGAGAATGGAGAACCTCTTAATTGAGTGATTCTTAATTAGTGATTTTAATTAGTTATTTTTGTGAGATAGGTGCTAAATAACCATTAACAATTATTTTAAAAGTTATAGTTATGCGTACTTTGTTGAAGGCTAGAGGATCTTGAGGGGTTAAAACCCAGGACAGTGATTTAGTTGAATAGCACAGATGGCTTTCTTAACAAAGTGACACTTGAGCTAAACTTGAACTGAAGAAGGAGTAGGAAATAATGAGGCATAGAACAGAGGAAAAACGTTCTAGCAAAGGGCAAAGACCCCAAGGTAGGAAGGAATATGACATGTTTAAGGAACAGATAAAGTTATTGTAGCTGGAGAGCAGGGAGCAGAATGAGAGGCCAGAAAAGAGATTCATGAGGAGGGTGATCTGAGGATGCCTAATAATCAGATAGTCAATAACTATAAATTCATATATTTGATGCATTTTGATTAAAGAATAAAGGTAAGTGGGGTAACATTTAAGTGAAAAGTTTATACTTCTGAGTATTTTTACTACAGAGAGGTATTCGGTAAGGGAATTTTAAGGAAGAAGTTAATGACAGACTCAATAAACTAATTAGTTGGGATTTTTTTCTTTTTATGAGTGAGAATATTTCAAATTCAAGAATGATCAATTTTATTCTATTTAGAAGTAAATGTAACACATACCTAACTTATAATGGAATACGTTAAATAATGAACTAGATTGATTTTAGTTATCACCATTATTTTTCCAGGCTGAGAGATACTTATTTTCTTTTCCAATCATTCATTATGATGGATTAGCTTTGTTTATTTATTCAGCATTTTCCTTGGTTGATTGAATTCTGAAAGATTGCAAGTTTTGAGTTTGAAAATAATTAGAAAGTTATTTAACAGTTAATTAGTTGATTCATTCTTTGAACTTCATGCTAGTTTGCCATTAGTGGTAACTGAGGAAAACATCCTAGCTCAGGATGCCAGGGTAATGACAGGGAATGGGTTTATATACTTAGAAATGACTGAAAAACCATAAAAATAAGACTGAAATTTTTAAGTCAATTTCTTGATGTAAAGTTACCCAGTCTGGCTATATTTGTAGTGACATTACAGTCCGACTATATTTGCAATTATGAATACACTTTATTTACAAACTTGTTAATAATAAATAAAAATTCCAGTACTGCTCAGCCAGTGATAATATGGTTATCATTAACTAGATTTGATTAGGAATCTTTTATTAACAATGATAGTGATGTGGTAAATTGTCCTATGTCCTAGGGTAGGAATTAAATGGAATATTTGCTATTTTCCATGGAGTAATTTATTATTCAGGTGTACATATATTTCCAACCTCTTCCACGATGGCATCGCACCTCAGTAAGGTGCATAGGGACAGACGGACTTCAGATCAAGCATTGACCATCTGCCAGGTGCTGTGCTGGGTGCTGGAAACAGGAGATCACCATGAGAGGCATGTAGTTATGCTCATGGGACTTCTAATTTAGGTGGAGGCACAGACCTTTCAAATTAGTTATTTAATGCACAGTATGACAAGCTTATGAGAACACGTAATAAGAGAGCTAGCTTGTTTTGAGTGGTCCGGAGGAGGTGAGGACACCCAAGGAAACTTTCTCCTGAGTAAATGACATAAAGCAGAAAGCTGAAGGCAATTACAAATGAAGGTTGGGTTGAGCGGGGAAAGAGCCCTCAAGGAAAGGCCTTGAGGTGGAGGGAGCTGGCATTAATTCAAGGACCCAAAAAGATTATTATTAATTACTGAGTAGAGGCCCAGAAATGGGAGACCCACCCAAAGTCAAATATTACCTCCCTACCAGTCTATCTGAAGAGATTCTTTCTGCTGCATTAAATATGTTGAGAAGATTTTTTTTTATGGGCCTTGTTTTCTTAAAGATTGATAAAAATAACTAAGAAATTATTGTTGGCTTTTTTTTTTTTTTTAGAAGGCAGTGTCACTAGCCCTCACATGTGGGATCCGAACCAGGGCCGCTGGCATCCCAAGCCAGCTCTTAACCACCATGCCACTCAGTCGGCCCAAGAAATTATTGTTTTTATTGCCTTTTCTTCTCTTTTGCAAAACATTGAAGATCACGAGAATTTGCTTGTTCCCAAAGAATTACGAAGAGTTGGAATTTAAATTTGGTTGTTGCACAAGAATGAAAAGTAAAAAAGATGCTTTCCAGAAAATTATGAAAGTAGAAGTATTACACATGTGGGAATGGAGATTATCTACTTTTTTTTTCTTTTTAACTGAAGCCAGTGAAGATTTATTACAATATAGTAACCAGGTTTTTAAAATCTTGCCACTTTTAGATATAGATTACAATGAGCCTATAGACTTAAGTTTGACAGAAGCAATGGATAGGCTAAATCCTTCATTTAATTCAGTATTCAATGGCAGCCCTTTGCCAGCTACTCACCCAGGGGTCTTCTGAATCTTCACGTTGCCAGTTGGCAGTTTCATTGGGCTTTGGTCTTCACTGGGTTTAACTAATTCGGTGTGACCATTTAAATATCACCATCGAGTTGTGAAAAGTGTGCTGCATATGCCTTCCTGAGGGAGAAAATAGTTTAAGATGGCTGAACATGAAATGACAGTGGCAATTATCCTCAGAAATGGTGTTAGATCTGTTTTGTTTGGATCGTGGAACTGGGCAGCAATTGGGATTGTATTTTTTTTTTTAAATTTAATTTTGTTTATTATTATTTTAAATTTTTTTATTTATTGGGGAATTGGGGAAGAGGAACAGTGTTGGGGAACTGAGGAAGGGGAACAGCCAAGTTGTTGTCCTTTAGTCATACTTGTGGAGGGCACAGCTAGCTGAGCTCCAAGTCCAATTGCCATCTGGCCCCCTGTCAGCAGTTCGTGGCTGCTCAGCTCAAGGTGCTGTGTTCAATCTTAGTTGAGGGGGGCTGCTGCCCACCATCCCATGTGGAGTTGAACTGGCAACCTTGTTGTTAGGAGCACGTGCTCTCACCAGCTGAGCCATCCTGACACCTGTTGGCAGTTCATCTCGGGTGCTGCTCACTGGTCCATGTGGGAATTGAACAGGTGACCCTGTTGCTCAGAGCTTGCACTCTTAACCAACTGAGCCACTCGGCCAGCCCCGGGATTGTTGATCACTTTGAATACAATGGCTGTTATAATTCCCTACATCTGAGGAAACCTGGTTTTTTTTGTGCAGTTCTCACACTCAAAGTTCTGTCTCACTGGTAACAGGAGAGGAAGGCAAATTCATGGTACTGACTACCATCTAATGCAGCACTGTTCAATAGAAATATAATGTGAACAACATATAAAATTAAATATGTTCTACAGCCACATTACAAAAGTAAAAAGAAACCTGCTAAATTAATATTAATACGGTAAGCAATATAAAATTATTGAGATATTATACATTCTTTTTTATACTCAAACTTCAAAATCCAAGGTCTATTTTACACTTACAATACATTTCGATTCCGACTAGCCACTTATCAAGTGTGTAATAGCCATGTATAATATTTTTCACTGCTGAGACGTGATTACGTATAACTTGTTTTCCCATGGCTAAAATTGTCTTTTTGGGGTTTTGTTCTCTATGTATCATTAATTTTTTCTTGTTTATTGATAATATTTTTTAGGCATCACACACATTTAAAAAATCTATCATTTTCTTTTTCTTTCTCCTGCAAACCTCCACCCTTTCATCCTTTTCCTTCTGTTTCAGTCTGAACTGGTTGTTCCCTATGCCTGGGTGCATAGCTAAAATTCCAGTGCCTGCCTTTGTCACCCTTTGTTCTGGATTAACTATTTCTTATATGCCACATCTTTCTTTTTCTTGTGTTGTTGGGCTCATCCTTCAATAGCTCCTTACCAAAAATGGTAGAGGCATGAAAGATAATATTTGAATGTTTAAACTTGCACAATTTACCTTATAAAGGACAGTTGGCTATTATAATGGATGAAATTCATGTACTTTGTAGGTGAAAGGCAGCAATCACTTGTTGAACACCTACTTGTTTTCAGGAGGTTATAAATGGCAGTACCAATCTGGAATTTTCATTTATTGCTCTAGCCTCAGGGTGGAAGATAACCTGTGGGGATTTAGGAATGGTGGCAGAGTCTAGGCTGTAGCAAAAACTCATGAAGAGGATAAGGCACTAGAATTGAAGGGGAGGGGATGGATGGAGTTATAAAAGAGGTAAACTCTAAAGAAATTTGTTAGCAATGAGTCAAGTAAGGGAATGTGAACGAATTGCATGTGTACTTGTGTTCACGCACATGCAAGGGCAGGGCTGGCTGTGGTGGGTAAGAGCTAGGGTTTGCCACACAGTGCTCACAGTCTAGTCTCTTTTTGGGCAGGGCTATTTTAAAGTCTCTCAGAAAATAAGATTCTATCCTCTTAAATCTTTGGGAAAAAATTTTTTATATTGTTTCAACTTCAATTTATTGTCAGTTGAATTCTGATCAGATTTAATTTCCATTATGCTTCCTGTTGTGTTTACATTAGACAAACTGGTTCTTGCAGGTGGGCAGACACGGGCAGTAGAGTTTAGAAGTTAGGAGCAGACTATGGAGATAGATTACTAGGGATCCTATCTTGGCTCATTCAATCACTAGCTGAGTGACCTTGGGCAAGCTACTTGAATCCTCTTTATATGTGATGGATAAATATTGTAATCTACCCCAAGGAACAGTGATGAGGATTAAATGGGGGTAATATATGTAATTTACTTAGATGAGTGCCTGGCATGTAGTAAGCAAAAAAGAAATTTTAGTTATCAAAGCAAATTGCATCTTCACCCCGAAGATGCATGGGGGTGGGTCAGGGAGAAAGGTCCCTGCGGAAAGACCTTGGACTCCCTGGTGCTGCTTAGCTGCCTGCTTAAGTACTGTGTGAGTCTGGTAGGATGAGCCAGGGAGAAGAGAGGGATCCTTCTTGTAGCCTAGAGACCTGTCGCAACCTTAACAGTGATCAGATGAGAGGATGATTGTGCTAACACTTCCTTTCCTGCTGAAACTATAGTTGAGGGGCCCCTTAGAACATTTTAAGAAATAAAAAAAAAAATTCAGACCATGCCTGGCTAACTTCACAGACTTAAACTTAGTGAATCAGGGAATGCAAGTCTTTGTTCAGGATTAATATACAAAAGGGACTTACACCCCATCCTCATTTTTCAGTCTTACTTTAGGATTGAAGGATATTAAATGTTGATCCCACAAAGGACTGTGATTTCTTTGAATTTAAACTTAGGCATAATGAGGAGAGGAGAGATTTTTTTGACTAGTGCATTCTGCCCCTATTTAATTTCTAATTTTTCTCTCACTCTCTTTTTAAAAAAATCTTAAAATATTTAAAGACAAGCCATGATGCATCATCTTTCTCTTGCTGCTCATCATTTTCTTCCTCTTTCTACCTTTGCTCTTGTCGGTGCTCCCAGCCACTCAGATTGTCTTCAAAAATCTCTACACTTTCTTTCCATCTTTTTTTAAATTAAAGTTTATCGGGGGTGACAATGGTTAGTAAAGTTACATAGATTTCAGGTGCACAATTCTGCAATACATCATCTGTATATCACATTGTATGTTCACCACCCAGAGTCAGTTCTCTTTCCATCACCATGTATTTGATCTCCTTTACCACTCTCTTCCCCCTTATCTTCTACTGTGTTTCCAACTTACAAAACAAAACTATTGGGCTAATATTGGTTAATAACATTATATAAGTTTTAGGTGTGCAACTAAATAATGCATCAACTGTATGTTCTACTGTGTGCTTACCTCTCAAAGTCTAGTCTCCTTCTATCACCATATATTTGATTCTTTCTTCCCTCTTTATTCTCCCCCCACCCTCCATCCCCTCTGGTAACCATCATACTGTTGTCTGTGTCCATGTGTTTTTTCATTTGTTGCTTTTTGTTTTATGTTTCACATATGAGTGAAATCATATGGTTCTTGTCCTTTTCTGTCTGACTTATTTCATTTACCATGACACTCTCAAGTCCATCCATGTTGTCACAATTGGCAGTGTTTATCTGTGTGCTCCTTTCTCTGAATCCTTCCCATCTTTTCTTTGTATTGAGGAAAGAAAAGGGAAAGGTTGGTTTGGGCCACGATTAGGGGGTAAGGAGAAAAGAAAGAAATGTAGCAAAAGGGTACAAGTGGTGCTAACAGACACAAGCAGTGAACACATCTGCCTTCATTCTTTGATTTCTCAAATCCTCATCCAGCTGGGAATTTCCTAGACACAAAAATGTTTTATCTACTATTTGTTTGAGTGATGTATGTATCATCATTCACTATTTCCAAATAGGCTGTATATTCTCTCTCTTGCTAAGAAGAAAAAGAAGAAGAAAGAAGAGGAGGAGGAGGAGAAAGTGGAGGAAGAGAAGGAAGAAGAAGGAGAAGGGGAAGGGGAAAAGGAAGATAAAATTAGCCAAAGAGCCACTGTCCTTCTTGTCTTTATTTCATAATCTAATATTTATTTTCATTTTGCTGATTGATTATTGTGCTCCCAGAGACAAGCTATGTCCCACAAGCCACAGGGTCTGTTGCCTTTCATGTTGACTTGCTCTCCATGGTCAGCAGGGGTCCTACTGTGCTGCCATCTGAATGTCCAGGGGTCCTATTGTGCTGCCGCACTACATCCCAGTCTGGCACTGAGGCTCCGTCTCACATTACTGTGACCCAATGCCTGGTTCCCTCTGGGGCTGCAGGTTCCTGGATCTCCTCATGGAACCTTCTAGTGTTAAGACCCCCCACTGAGTTCCACAGAAATGTCAGACAATCCATGGACTGTGCAGATTGGTGAGTTATCAGAGAGGGCTAAAACCAAAGGTACCCTGGCTTTCTTCCCTCTGCTTGTTGCTCTGTGTTTGAGCAGTGGCCTCCAGGGGACCTTAAGCTCCCACTGATGCAGGATGATTTGTGAATGTCTGGGATTCATGGTCTTGTAACACTGAAGAATGGAGGCACGGACCAGAGAGGCAAAGTTTGCAGGAAAGAACAAGTTTATTAGAGCAAAAAGATACAGCTCTCTAGCTGAGAGGGAGCATCCGAAACTGGAGTGCCCACTGACTAGGGGGGCGGCTTCTGTTTATATGCTTTTCCTCGCCTATCTGGGAAGAAAACTGGCGCCTGCTTCAACAGGTTAGGTTTATTTCGTTGGCCGTTTCAGCCTGGAGGAGAATTTTTCAAAAAAAGAATCTAGTCAGGGCTGAAGGCAGAGATTAATTATCTTTTAGGCTGTGACCATTTGGTCAGGGCTGAGGGGCAGAGGTCTTGTAAGTCCAGTTGTCTCAGTATGTGATTGATGTCTCTGGTTTGAGGAAGTTAATTATCTTCTATTTATTCTACCAGGGAATTCCTAACTGCCTATTTGTTACACTAAGTAACCTGTCTTACCACTGCTCTCTCAGGAGAAGGGCAGTTCAGTTTCCATGATCTGGGCTCTAATCCAGTTACACAGGTGGCTTTCTGAGCACTAGCTTTCTCCTGCCAGTCTTTGTTTTTGCTTCCTGCTGCTTCTACCAGAATTGCCTTTCTTGTTCTGGTTTCATTGTCAATACCCAACTTACATGTCTTTTCTGACACTGTGCTGGGTCAGTTAGATGTGATTTCTGTTGCAGAGAACCCTGTACTTTTCTCTATCAAGAGTCTCTGCACACTTGAATTAGATTTTTTACACAGTGAACTAAGTATTTACTTATCTGTTCCCACCATACTTTAAGCAACTTCAGGGAGGCAGCATGTCCTATCCATTTTGAATTACCAGTACTTTGCACTTTCCTGGCACATTGTAGGTAATTAACACAATATTAACATGTTGCGTGAACATGTTATGTACGGTGGAAGGACTAACTGGGGAAGTTTTGGGCCAAGTGGTATGGCTCTGAGAGGAGGCAAAAAGCTATGTGTGGATCATGCAGTAGGATCCCAGGTGGCATCATTTAAAGCAGTTGCTTCCAGGGTCCATTGCTAAGGACAGACTATTTTTCTTTGAAGTCATTATTTTGTACATGTCTCCAAATAGATAACCTGAATGATTGTGTCTTTTCAAATATGAGTAGCATAAGAAGCAATGTGATTGGTTTCCTGTGAATAAACACTTCAATCTTTTATTCCTAATTTAAAGGCTTTCATCTTTAAAATACTTTGAGTTAGATGGTTTTGACTTCCATTTTTATGAGCTAACATATTTTATTAAAGTTTCAATCTCGACTTTCCATCATTTTCTCTCATTATGTTAGCTTGCTTGAAGAATTGAGGCTGAAGAAGGCCCATGTAGGGAGGTCATCTGCTCCATCCCTTTGCCCCAGGTGGGACAGCTGTGTCAGCAAGACAGTTGGCCAGAATCTTGTAGAGAGACACAATGAAAGCTTGACAATCTGTTAGTCAGTCTGTGTTTTGAAGCAAATGTCTAGTTTAGAAATCGTGATAATAAAAGTCAGTGCAAATGCTAACCCTTGTTGCTTTACCTCAATTCTGTACTGCACGGAAATGATTTTATGCCCTGGTGACTTTCAATTGGTTAGAAGTATGTAGTCACTTCTCATATACGTCCTAAAATGTGTGCACATTTCTATTACTACTCCTCTGTGAAATATTATAGCTTCTCCTATTTTTTCCAAGTAGGAAAGGAAAACAGGAATAAACCTATCTATGGATTCTCTGTCTACCATATATTTATAGGTTTTTGAGACATATAGTTAATTAAAAAATGCTACTTATCAGATAAGAATTATATTGAGAAAAAATAAACCAAAAATGAAAAATGACTTATACTGATATGATGTGTTAATGAAAATGAATATCTAAAATATCCATTTACCCAGTTTCTAATATTCTTCTTATCTGTAGTTTGAACTTTGATAAGATTCACCTTTACAATGTCAAACTGTTTGCTTTTTGCATCTTTACAACAAATTTATCAAATACAAGTTAGTAACATTTCTGCTAATTGCCTCTGAGCATCCTGCAAATCTGCTGTGTGTGTAGAATTGTTACATAAGCAGGATTGAAGGCCTGCAGAGCAGATTGGGAATTCTGCAATTGCATTTTTAGAGTCAACTCAATCTAGCCTATAACTATTTTCTTTTCTTGTAGTCATATAATGGATAATGGGTGCTTTCTATGAGGTAAGCAGATTGAAATGAATGCTGAAGTTTGTATTTCTTTGCTTGACAAAGTTGACTTTTTTAGTGAGGCAAACCACAGAAGTCTTCATGAACAAAAATAATCTGACATTCTCAAAAAGTTTATTTCAAGTTTATATCGTCATAATAACAATGGAATGGAGGTTGAGAACTGCCCCCTGGAAAAGTGGTTCTTAGAGTTTTGACATGAATTTTTCATGTATAGAAATTGGCCTAATTGGTTTCCCATCGTCCCTATTTCTGCCCTTTTCCCTTTCATTTCCATTCTTCCTGTGAAATTCAGCAACTGTAAAGAGGAATGTAAAAAATGAAATTGAACTGTATTTTCCTTGTTTTACATTACTTTAATATCTAAGTAACTGTATGGAATATATAAATTACAGTGTATGTACCATTTTGCATCTCATAAAATCTAATGGTGTTATTTATACACATACTTCCAACATATTGATATATTTGAAATGTTTATTTATTTTTTAAAACTAGACTACTTTTTAGAGAAGTTTTAGATTCACAGCAAAATTGAGCAGAAGGTACAGAGATTTCCCATATACCCCCTTCCCCCACACACTCCACCATCAACCCCCCACACCAGAGCGTTGCATTTGGTACAACTGATAAACCACCAGCAACACATCATTATCACCCAAAGGTCATAGTTTACATTAGGGTTCACTCTTGGTTTTGTTCATTTTGTGGATTTTGACAAGTATTTAATAACATGTATCCATTACTGTAGCATTATACAGGATAGTTTTACTACCCTAAACATCACCTGTGCTCCACCTATTCATCTCCTAAAATGTTTATTTTTTTAATAATTCTATAGTTTTTGTGTGTGTGTGTATGTTTTAGCATATCCCTATTCTTGGGTATATGAATTAATTTCAACATTTTAAAATTGTAAATAAACTTATTGGAGAAATTGACTTTTTCTTTGCTTTGGACCATATCTTTAAGGCACAATGTGCAAATTAGAACTGGGGTAGAATATATTAAAAAATTTATAGTACTTGTTTTTTCATCCAGTAAGCATTTTATGAACACCAGCTATGCCTAGATACTAGGATTATAGAGGAGAATAAAGTAAAGTTCCTGCTTACAATTTTGAGTATGTGGGATGAGAGTGTGAGTAGACATGTAAGCTAAAAAATAAATATGTAATGCAAAATGCTAAGTGTCATAACTGAGGTGTGAAAGTGCTTTTTGGTTCCCAGTGAGGTGTGGATAGCAAAAGAATACAAGAAAGTGAAAAAAAAGAACAGTTTAAGAAAGAGGGATGGACTTTTCAGGTGGGTTTTGAAAGATGAATGCAATTTTCTAGGCAGAGAAGTGGGAAAAGGTCCTCCTACAATGAGGGAATTGTATTTGCAAAACAAAGATCCAATACCACGGGAAAAATTGGGGGAATGGTTATACAATAATTGAGGCCTCAGTATGTGTTTGTATGAGCTAGGAGGGAACGTATAAACTGGGAAATATGGAGGCTGAGACTGGATTCTTAGGCCAGCCTGGACCATGAGAAGTCTAGTGTCCCCAAATGAGCTAAAGGTTTATCCTTTGGACAATAGAGGGTTGAAGAGTTGACCAGAACTTCTGTAATAATCTGAGGAAACAGGCAGGTCATGTGAGTGACAAAAGCAAATATTGCATGGCCCAGTGGTTCTCAAGTTTTTGTGTGATTCAGAATCACCACGATTGCTAATGAAGGCTTGGAAAGACCCTGCTTGTTTACATAGGTGGGGCTCTGAACTCTGGATTTTTGCCAAGTTGTCAGGTGTTTCTGATATATATCAGCGTTTGAGCATCACTGATGTCATGTATATGCAACAGCCATCATGTGACTCACTTTCCATGGCATTGCAAGAAACATCCTTTCACAGGAAGATTATAATAATAATACGAAGGCCATTTAAATATTTAACAAAGTCTTTAACACCAAAGTAGAATACCCTTTATAATTTCTTGGATCCTGCTTTCCTCATCTCTCTTTTGATATATTATGCTTATGTGTTGTAATTTAAACCCTCTGTGTAATTTACCTGTACCTTTCATTGCTGTTATAGTGACTAAAAAATATCAATATATCTAAGTCCTTAGAATTGCGCCTGGTACGTAGTAAGATTCTATATATTTCAGCAATTAATGTTATATCTCACCTTTATGGCAACTGTTATGAAAATATCTCAAATTCATTTTCTCTAAACACCTCCCCATGCAACTCTTTCTTAAACGTTTTCATAGAGTATTGAATTTTTTATGCCCTCATCTCTTGTGGAAATGATTCTTTTAAATGTCTTCTAAGACTTAAAAGAAAAAAAAAACTAAGGAAAAAAAGTTATGTCACTGGGAATCTTCAGATTTTTTGGTATGTCTTCCTTCATTTGGAAATAACTGCTCATCAATGTTATTATTTTAATGTTATAGTAAAATAGTTTTATTTTAGAAGGATATATTGTCTAGTTGACAAGTGACTTCTAAAATAATCCTTAAAATACACTTAATTCTTATTCTTCTTAAACCTCTACTTGGTATTTTCTTTAAAATAATATTAATTGGAATTTTATTAAAAATCACCCAATAGGGGCTGGCCAAGTGGCGCGGTGGTTGGGCGCTGGCTTGGGAAGCCAGCGGCCCCGGTTCGGGTCCCACATGTAAGGGCCAGTGACACTACCCTCAAAAAAAAATAAAAATCACCCAATAGACTTCCGGTAAAATGGAGGAATAGACAGATGCTGTGCTAACTGCCTCCCAGGATCACACCAAAATTACAAATAATTTATACACCATTCAATCCCGGAAGTCCCGGAACACTAGATGAACAGAACCTCTAAATGAAGGACTTAAAGAGGAGGCCACCTCGAGTCTCGTGGGAGGGGCAAAGATGAGAGAGCGCGAGCCCCGTGGGGGAAGTCCCATCTGTAGGGAGGCTTCTCTGGTTGGGGGAGAGACCCTCCGGCCCCACACCGAGCTCACCAGCCCAGAGTTCCTTTGCTGGGAAGAGGAGTTCCATGATAGCTGGCAGTAGAAATTAGTGAGGACTCTCTTTGCCCAGCTCAGTGAGGCTGAGGGCAGCTAGAGAATCAGTGGGGCTAGTGCACGGGTTTGCTCTTCAGTGAGCACTCACCTGGTTCCTGGTGGAGGGAGTAGCTGTGTGAGCCGGGACCATAACCCTACAGGGATGGACCCCACAGAGGGTCAGGTCTGGGACCTCATTGGTCTGGTGGAATTGGCACAGAAGTGTGTGTGTGCGTGCATGTGCATGTGGCCTTGGATCCCCACCCTCCGCTCGGCTTGTGCTGCATTGCCAGGGAAATGACTGGTGGGCACACTCCGGCTCCAACAGGCTGCTCACTGAGGCGTGGGAGTGTGTGAGCTGCCTCGGGTCCCCGCTCTCTGCACTGCACATGCAGAGTTGCCAGGCTGATGATTGGTTGTTGGGCTGCTTGGCCTGATCTACGAACAGCTGATTGGGACAGGCTGAGACTGGGAGTTTTCCTGGGACTGTTGGGCCATGAGCTGTGTGCCTGCATAATCCAGCTGGGGCTCTCCTGGTGATCTATCTAATACATCAAAGCAATCCCAGAGTGACAGCCAGAATGAGGAAACAAAGAAACATGTCACAAGTAAAAGATCAGAAGAAACCTCTAGAAATGCAACTAAATGAAACAGAGGGATCCAACCTTTCAGAGACAGAGTTTAGAACACTGATGATAAGAATGTTTAATGAACTTAGTGAGGACATAAGGAAGGATAGAGAAATCATAAAAAAACAACCAGTTAGAACTAAAGAATACAATAACTGAAATGAAGAACACACTTGAAGGAATCACCAGTAGAGTAGATGAAGCAGAGGAGCGGATCAGTGATTTGGAAGACAAAATAGCAGAAATCACCCAGTTGGCACAACAAAAAGACCAAAGAATAAAAAACAATGAAAATAGTTTAAGAGCCCTATGGGACAAGGTGAAGTGCAACCACCTTAAAATCATAGGAATACCAGAAGGAGAAGAGAAGAAGCAAGGGGTCGAGAATATATTTGAAAAAATAATGACTGAAAACTTCCTTACCCTGGTGAAGGAAATTGACATACAAGCCCAGGAAGTGCAGAGGGTTCCAAACAAGCTGAACCCAAACAGGTCCACACCAAGGCACATCATGGTTAAAAATGGCAAAGGTTAAAGACAGAGACAGAATCCTAAAAGCAGCAAGAGAAAGACAGCAGGTTATATACAAAGGAACTCCTATTAGATTAACAGCTGACTTGTCTACAGAAAGTCTCCAGGCCAGAAGGGAGTGGCAGGAGATATTCAAAGTGACACAAAATAAAGGCCTACAACCAAGATTGCTCTACCCATCACGGCTATCATTTAAAATTGAAGGAGAAATAAAGAGCTTCTCAGAAAAGAACAAGCTTAAAGAATTCATTACCACCAAGCCAGCATTGCAAGAAATGTTAAAAGGGCTTTTTTAAACAAAAGAAAGGGGTAAACAAGCTAACCCAGGAAGACCAGGAATACAAATAACAAAACGGCAATACATATGCACCTATCATTAATCATTTTAAATGTGAATGGGCTAAATGCTCTAATCAAAAGACAGAGAGTGGCTGAGTGGATAAGAAAATAGGACCCATGTATATGCTGTTTACAGATGGAATAAGATATTTCATGCAAATGGAATGAGAAAAAAAAGCTGGAGTAGCAGTACTTATTTTGGACAAAATAGACTTTAAAATGAAGATTACAATAAAAGACAAAGAATGGCACTATAAACCTAATAAACATCTATGCACCCAGCATAGGAGCTCCTAATTATATATAACAGATTTTGACAGACATAAAGACAGAGATCAGCAGTAACACTATCGTAGTAGGGGACTTCAACACCCCATTGTCACCAATGGATAAACCCTTTAGACAGAAAATCAACATGGAAAGAGTGGCCTTAAATGACACTTTAGACCAGCTGCACTTCATCGATATTTTTAGAGCATTTCTTCCTGAAACAACAGAATATACATTCTTCTCAAGTGCACTTGAGACATTTTCCAAGATAGACCACATATTATGCTACAAAACAAGTCTCAGTAAATTTAAGAAGATTGAAATCATATCAAGCAGATATAAAGGAAAAACTGATGGTTGCTGGCTGGGATGGGGTGGGAATCAGGGAGAGGGGGAAGGTTTTGGACCGCGTAGGTGGGTGAGTACAATGTTGCCGCAAGGATATGGGGGGGAAGTTCTGGAAATGCAAATGATAATGTTATGAAGAGACTATTATGTTAAGTGAAAGAAGTCAGTCGGAGAAAGACAAATACCACATGATCTCAGTTATATGTGGAATCTGAAAAACTGAAAGAACGAGCAAAGTAAACAGAAACAAACTCATACATATAGAGGAAAAACTGAGGGTTGCTAGTTGGGAGGGGGGTGAGGATAAGGGAAAAGGGAAAGGGATTAGACAGCATAAATAGGCAACTACAGTATTGCCACAGGGGTATGAAATATAGTTCGGGGAATATAATAATGTTGTAAAGATTTTGTGGCGTGTCAGATAGTCACATGTCTTGTTAGGGAGACCACTTCATGGATGGAGTAGAGGCTTGATCACTGCACTGCACACTTGAAGCTGATGTTGTATAATATTGTATGCCAACTGTAATTGAATATATAGATAGTCATGGGATGTGGAGTATACTGTGGAAGGGAGTCAAAGGAATTGTAATAGATATGTATGATATGGGGTGGGAGTGAGGTGGCAAACTGGGAGAGGGGGTTGTCACTTTGAGGGGTAAAAAGGATAACTATTGCACTGTATTTTACACCCAAAACTAATTTTTAAAAAATTTTTATTTCCCAATAAAAGAATTTAAAAAGAAATTCCCCAATAAAGACTATTTATTTATTGATGAAGAAAATAAAACACAAATTTAATCTAACATTTATTTTTATTAAGCACTATTATTCATAACCCTCAAGTATATGGGGATATAGAAAAGAAATGTAAGGCACATTGGTTCTCAGTTTTTAAAAAGTCACACACACACACACACACACACACACACACAGTAACATTTTCTGGCTTTCTTATTTATCAAATAGTAGTTCCAGTAGCCCACACAATTTCTAGTTATATTAGATTTCAGACAGTTGCTTTAATCTACTACATCATAACTTTATGCCTTTCTGTATAATGCTCTCTCTGTCTAGAATATCACTCCTCCCTTTCTCTCCTGATTTTCCTGCTTCTTTGCTTACTTATCTGTAAACTTCAATTGGAGGGTTCCTTTCTCGATGCCAGTCTTCCCCAGTAGCCCCTTCCCTTAATGCATCTTGGAAGATAGTCTTTTTCTCTGTGCCTGTACTGTGTACATGTATCTTTTCTTAGAGCTAGAAAAAAATTTGATTGCTCTAAAAATCAGCAAAAACAACAAAACAAGACATGTGGGTCTGCAATCATTTATGGTCTCCATTATGTGAATAGTAGGTAATTTTGTATGTCAAAAAACATTTGCTTGACAAAATGTAGGGAAAGAAACATTTAAAAATTTCATTGAAAATCTGCTTCATATGGGTGAAGTCATATGGTTCTTTACTGTTTTCTTCTGATTTATTTCACTTAGCATGATAATTTCAAGATCCATCCATGTTGTCGCAAATGGCAGTATTTTATCTTTTCTTATGGCAGAGTAGTATTCCAATGTGTATATATACACCACATCTTCTTTATTCAATCATTTATCGAAGGACACTTTGGTTCACTCATATGTGCAATATAAAGTGAAAGCAACAAAGGAAAAAGAAAAACAAAGAAACAAAAACTCATAGATGCAGATAACAGTTTAGTGGTTACCAGGAGGTAAGCGGGGAGGGTGGTGGTAGATGAGGGTAAATGGAGTCAAATATATGGTGATGGAAGGAGAACTGACTATAGGTGATGAACACATAATGCAATATATAGATGATGTATTATAGAATTGTACACTTGAAACCCATGTATTTTATTAACCATTGTCACCCCAATAAATTTTAATTTAAAAAAATCTGCTCCAGAATCAAATTCTTGGAGTTTTAATGTATTCATTGCACTTTTATAAAATTATCAGACCCCTTTTTCTTTTGACTCTGGGCAGGGACTGTGTCTCATTTATTTTTGTATTTTCCCTACTTAGAAATGCTTCTTGTACACAGAAGGACTCAACTAATGTTTGTTGAATGATTGGATGAGCATCCAGGAATTGTGATATATAATGTACATTCATTCTGCTTGTTCAGTATGTTGCATACTTTCTATTGCCCTCCATATCCATTGTCTGCCCTTACCCATTCTGTTATCTGTCCTGGGACCTGACTTTGAAGGCTTACTTCAATGGGCTCCCATATCCTCTGGTTCTTCATCGACTTTAATCAGTTGGGAGTCCTGTCCTGGAAGGAGATTGGAGGGAGAGAGTATTAATTTCCCAGGCTCTCTTCTTGTGAGGTCACTTTAGGGTCATTTTTTGCCTCACTGCAGATCTTTGCTCCTCTCAGGGTGGTTTCTCTGTAGGACTGTGCTTCTTGGTTTTAGTGACTGCTCCCTTTTCGTATCCCTTTGGACAACACTTCTAAGCTACTACGCCATCTCTGCCTTTTCCCCAGATTAAAGTTCCTCTTTTCCTTTCAAGAACACCCTTCTTCACTGGGCTGATGTCATCTACCACTCCAGGAATTGGTACAGTACTCATCTCTCTAGCTTGAGCTATTCGTTTACCAGAATCATTCTCTTGCTATTTTTTTCTAGTCCTACCAGGAAGCAGGCATTCTCTCCTGAAATTATGGTAAACCTGGAGTATCTGGGAGCCATCTTGGCCTTCATAAAAATGAAGCCAATCTAATGTTATGTTGGAAGAGGGAAAAGACTTAGGCCAGGTTGAGGTGAGTCTCTGTCACTTGTAACTGAAGAAAATATCAGTTAATAGATGGTATCATTTCCATTCATAAACTGTTGCTGTGTGTTAGGAACTGGGCAAAGGAAGATGACTGTATGTGAGGGATGTGTTGTGCTAATTTATGACAAAAGCATCTAGAGAACAGAAGTCATTTTGTTTCTGTGTATGTCTACATGCCTATTCACTTGTGGTTGTTAAAATTCAAACACTAATGGTTCTAATTCTAGGTCTTTGCAGAAATCCATTTGCATGATATTAAAAGCTCATGTGTTTAAATTTTTTTTCAAAACCTTGTAAAATGAATCCCCCCCCCTTTTTCTTATGTATTTTGAGTTTCCAGTGAATGTTTTATTTCTCTATCTGAAAAATATTTGTAAGCTTAGTCTTTTCATTCCTGCATAGTCCAAAGTTTTCTAAATAAAAACTGCTGGGGTTAGCTTTAGTTTGAGGCAATCTATCACTTTGATTTCACTTGTGATCTAAGTTTTATTTTCACTTAAATCCCCAGAACAGGTAACCTACCAGTTGCTCTAACTCTTCTCTTAGTAAGAATTCTAAATGGAACAGAAAGCAAATTGCCAAAGGCAAATTGAATGTATTGTTGAAAAATATCCCATTTCTGGCTGAATCTCAAAAATAATTCAAATGTCATAATTACCTCAAACAGGAGTTTAAATTAAGTAGTTTATCTAAGAGATGTATTCCCTAAGACATCAGCCAGTTAGGCTGGTCTTAAAATGCAGAAGTCATGGTTTCATTTTCAAAGAAGTCTAAACATTCAAACCATGCTTCCCTTCCCAAAGAAATGGAAAGGAAAAAGAAAACAAACCAGTGGTTCATTTTTAAGGATTTGAGATGAAGGAATTGCTTCTTGATCTATTTAAAAGTTAATGAAAGAGTTACAAACTCCTATCTGTAAATGTCAAGTGATTTTTCAGGAAAGCTTTGAATTCTTTCAAATAACAGTGACAATTGAGATTCTTTTCCCTAAAGGTTGATTCTTTGGACTTCGATTGTCAGTTTTTCTAGAAGGGAAATAGTGCAGAAATAATATTATTTCAGTCCAAGATAAAGAATCACATACCTTCTGATTTGGTGGTGAAAATCCAGAAACACCTTCTAATGAGTCTGAATCCTAATTGTTCAATTCTTCCCGAGTCTCAGAGATAGCTCATGTGTCCTCTTCAGTACTCTTGCCTCTTACTTAGTAGTTATGGTTGTTTTTTGTTTGTTTGTTTTTGTTTTTTACATTTTTATTTGCCTGAGTTGATTCTGTTGCTTGCAACTAAAATATCTTAACAATGCACTTGAAATGGTTGCTCTGTTTATAAGAGGCAGTAGAAGATGTCTTCCTCAGGCAAAAGCACACATTTCAGTGTTATACTCCAAAAATATTTACAACTCTTTCAAAAGACATTAAAATAAATTTGAGGGCCGGCCGAGTGGCGCGGTGGTTAGGAGCTGGCTGGGGAAGCCAGCGACCCGGGTTCGGATCCCACATCTGAGGGCCAGTGACACTGCCCTTAAAAAACAAACAAACAAACAAATAAACAAACAAAACAAAACAAAAATAAATAAATTTGAGTAAAAAATTAAGTGACTGCTATTAGGAGTTGTTATGCCCACTTTCTTGTATAGTATTTCACTTGAGTCTATTAGTTTACTAGGGCTGCTTTAAAAAAAATCACCACAAATTAGGTGGATTCAAACAACAAAAATTTGTTCTCTCACAGTTCTGTAGGCCAAAATTCCTAAATCAAAGTCTTGGCAAGGTTGGTTCCTTTTGAAGGCTCTGAGGGAGAAAGTGTTACATGTCTCTTTTCCAGCTTCTGGTGACTGAGGGCAATTGTTCGCACTTCTTGGCATAACTCCATTCTCTTCCTTAGTCTTCACATAACTTTCCCTCTGTGTTTCTGTGTCTTTTCCATTTTTTTCTTGTAAGTCTACTTTTATTGGATTTAATGATCTCATCTTGAGATTCTTAATTCTATCTGCAAAAACGCTATTTTCAAATAGGGTCACATTGAGAAGTATTGGGAGTTAGGGCTTAAGCATACCTTTTTTTGGGGATCATCCTTCATCAGCGTGTGAGATGGGTAACAATGTTATCGTCCCCATTTCATACATGAGTAAGTAGAGGCTGCAATCATATACCAGCAGAGTGGAAGGCAGGATACCAGCCAAAATCTCATCTAAGATTAATGAGGTCTATGTCACAGCCTCTCCTGACACACCATTTTAGATTACATAATCATTTCATCTTTTAAATAGAAAATAATACATGTTTTAACATTGTTCATAGATTTAGCAAAGTTTTATATTTTATCAGCATCATGTTTAATTTCTTAATATAAGGTGATTTTTTTGTTAATAAGCAATTCCTATTGAGATTTCTTAGCATTTTCAGAAAGAAAGGGAAATTAAGAGAAAAATGAAATGTATTTTTCCCCATCATCTTCAGCTCTTTTTTTGTTTGTTTGTTTTAGTCATGGTTCTAATCTTCCATTTATATTGCTCTCCTTCTGCTCACTCGCATTCCATTTCCAGATACCTGGGGTTCAGCCAGTGATGAACACTCTTGTAGAAGCCCAGGAAAGGCATGCTGGCTCTGTCTACCATCCCCTTTTCCTGGCATTCTGTGAAATAAATAAGGATGCACCTGTCCCATTACAGAAAAGGTAACAGGGCCATGATGCATGTTTGGGTTTTTGGTTTTTAAGAGAATCTATTTTGTAGACTAGTTCTGTTGAGGCCAGACCACAGAGAGCACTGATACATTTGCTGCAAGGTATGACACATGGCAGTACTTTGCCTGAGTGACCTAAGAAGCCTTGTCCATCTTTCCATGCTTTTCTAAGGTTTGGAATATTCTACAATCTCACAAAACCCCAAAATCCAATCCACATTGAATTAGTTACAGAAATTCAGAATATACAGAAACGATGTTAACAATTTGTTTTCTAAACCAATTCTTGGTAAAAAGAAACAGTTTACATTTCTGTATTAGTGAGCACTTGCCTTAAGTTAATCTGATTTTATTGTTCAAAAGGGGTTAAAAAGTAAACAATATACAGGTTAAAAAAATAAGATGCTTCTAAACAAGTCTGAGCATGTTATTTATATTTTTCAAATTAAATGCCTGTTCCCATATCTATTCTACCTTCACAAAAAGAATTCTTTCTTTGAAGCCATTTCTACATTCTCCAAGAAGTCCTGAATTCAGGCTTCTTTAATTTCCTTTTCTCAAATTTGATTAGCAATTGGCTTGTACCATACAGTTTAATTTTTTTATTATTTGGCATGCACATTATAATTTTGAATGCTTATCTCATATCTTATAACCATACTGTAGGTTCCAGAACTTAGTACTGACTCTAGTACCTGCAAATAACTAGTCAAACATGCCCAAATACTGAGCTATGACTGATGCAAAGTACAGTCTACATTTATTGTAGAGAGTTGATGGCAGCCATACTTCCTCTTACCTTCCATAATACTTAACATTACTGAGATTCTTCTGTGTACCAGGCATTGTTCTAAATGTCTTCTATGTATTCACATCAGTTTATAGGAAGTCTGAAAACTATATGGTTCCTTGGTAAATCACAGCAGCACTGCCATTGTCTCGAGGAACATAATTTTCATCAAAGTTTTGGTTGATATCCCTTTTTGGAGAATATTATTATTATTATACAAAGTCAGGATAAACCTGACTTCCATCTTTACTTTCTTCTTCTACCCTGTCCCTTTTCAATGTTTTCAAGAATATACTTTTTTTTTTTTTGAGAGCCCTCATATGTGGGACCCGAACCCGGGCCGCTGGCTTCCCAAGCCAGCGCTTAACCACCGCGCCACTTGGCCAGCCCAAGAATATACATTTTTCAATCATTGCCCATTCAAATTAGTTTGGGTAGTGTGGCTGTTGATAAATTTTGTCAACAAGTGAAGAAGAATTTGAGTGATTATATTTTTTACTCAATTTTTTTGTACTAACATTCTTGGCAGTTGATTTGAAAGTATTAAAATTGCCAGTATTGTAGGCGGACTCATGAATGAAAGAGGTCCTGACTTTAGCGTCTTTAGTTTGGCTTTTTCATGGTGAGCTTTTACATTAGGAGCAGCGCATGTAGACTCTAAGCCTTTATACTATTTTGACCAGTCCTGTTCTTAACTGGTTGTGACTAAAACTTTTCTACTCCTGGGAATCCCAATTTCTGCCAGTCTTTTATATTATCCTCCTCAATGACTACCATTCTTAGTACTCTAGATATAGGTTTTGGAATTTAGTCTAAGAAAGAGGCTTAGGACATTTTTTTTTTTGGTTGGGTGTTTGTGTGTTTGGGCATATAGATCCCAAATACCTGCAGCTAAAGACTGATTCTGATTTAGTTATCTCTCATATTCATAAATTAAAGATATGGTCTCCAGCCTCAAACTGTTTATATTCTTGTCTCCCTTCACTCTCCACTGGGACATTATTTCTATGGAGTCCTTATTTTTTAATTTTTCCCAGCATGTAAAGTACTGCTACAAGGACAGGAACTTCCATTACAGTATCCATTATGGACTGAATGTTTTTGTCCTCCCAAAATTCTTATGTTGACACCTTCATCTCCAATGTGATGATCCTTGAGCAACATGGGTTTGTACTTCATAGGTCCACTTATATGTGGATTTAAAAAAAATAAATACTGTAAATATATTTTCTCTTCCTTATGATTTTCTTAATAACACTTTCATCTAGCTTACTTTATTGTAAGAATATAGTATATAATACATTATAACATGCAAAATATGTGTCAATTGGCTATGTTATTTTTAAAGCTTTTGGTTAATAGTAGACTCTTGGTAGTTAAGTTTTTGGGGAGTCAAACATTATACACGGATTATTTACTATGGAGGGGTTAGCACCCAAAATCCTATGATGTTCAAGGGTTTGGAGGCAAAGCCTTTGAGAGGTAATTAAGTTTAGGTGATGTAATAAGGGTGGGGTCCTCATGATGGGATTAGTGCTCTTATAAAAAGAGACCAGAGAGCTTGCTCCCTCTCTCTCTCTCTCCCATGTGAGAACACAGCAAAAGGCAGCCATCTAGAAGGCAAGAAGAAAGCTCTCATTAGGAACCTGACCATACTGGCACCTTGACTTTGGATTTCTGAGCCTCCAAAACTGTGATAAATAATGTCTATTAAGCCACCAGTACATAGTGTTTTGTTATGGCATCCTATGGAGACTAAGACAGTCCCTGTTGATGATTTATATTTCTAACACCACTAATTCCCTGTGTACACCATTCAGTGTTTCTTACCTTACAGTGGTGTCTCCAATAGGATGCCCAATACCAGAGTCAAAGGCATCCGAAACATTCTGTTATCTGTGGTTCACATCATAACAATTTTCTGTTCATGAGAAGTTTTCATAATGCTTCTCAAAATTCAGTGATGACTTTTTGGTAGAGAAATAAAAATTAACCCAGGTGAGAGCAAAGTTTTGCTGTGCCATTTTGGGTGAAGTTTTTCTGACTCACTGAAAACAGACCTCAACACCTCACAGCAAGTACAAAATCCTACAGGACTGCATAAAAAGGTGTTAGATTATTTTTCTGAAATTTTGTGTTTTCCAGTTTGTTCTTTAAAATTGCGTTTCCTTTGAAATTACATCAAGTGTCTTTTTTGACCACAATGGTATAAAACTAGAAATCAGTTAAAAAACAAACAAACTGAAGACACACAAACACATGGAGGGTAAATAACATGCTTCTAAACAATGAAAGGGTTAACAATGACATCAAGGAAGAAATCCAAAGATACCTTGAGACAAACAAAAATGAAGATACAGTGACCCAAAAATCTATGGAACACAGCGAAAGCAACCTAAGAAGAAAATTCTTAACAACACAGGCCTACCTCAAGAGACATGAAAAATCTCAAATAAAATAATCTAACTTTACACCTAAGGGAACTGGAAAAAGACCAGCAACAAAGCCCAAAGTGAGTAGAAGAAAGGAAATAATAAGGAGCAGAGTGGAAATAAATGACATAAAGGCTAAAAAACAACAACAACATAGGAGTAAAAGTTCAGTGAAAACATGAGCTTGTTCTTTCAACAGATAAACAAAATTGATAAACCAATAGCCAGACCCATCAAGAACACAATAGAGAGGACCCAAATAAATAAAATCAGAAAGAAAAGAGGAGAAATGACCACACAGTACAAACAAACAATTTTAAGACACTACTACAAGTAATTATATGCCAACAAGATGAACAATTTAGAAGAAATGGATAAATTCCTAGAAGCATAAAACCTTTCTAGGTTGACTCAAGAAGAAACAGAAAATCTGAACTGACTGATTGCTACTAATGAAATTAAATCAGTAATCAACAAGTTCCCAAAAAACAAAAGTCCTGGACCAGATGGCTTCACAGGTGAATTCTACCAAACATTAAAAAAAGAATTAACACTTATTCTTCTCAAACTATTCAAAAAATTAAAGAGAAGGGGAGGCTCGCATGCTTATTCTATGAGGCCATGATTACCCTGATTTTAAAACCAGACAAAGACACTACAAGAAAAGGAAATTGTAGGCTGATCCCTGATGAACATAGATGAACTATCAAGTGGGGTTCATTCCTGGTATGCAAAGTTGGTTCAATATCTACAAATTAATTAATGTGCTACACCATATAAACAAAACGAAAAATAAAAATAATATGGCCAGAGTTCCAGTAAGATGGCGGAATAGACGGATGCTCTCCGAACTGCCTCCCAGGATCACATCAAAATTACAAATAATTTATGCAACATTTAACCTCGGGAGTCCCCTGAACATTAGATGAACAGAACCTCTAAACGAAGGACATAAAGAGGAGGCCACATCAAGTCTGGTAGGAGGGGCGCCTACGAGAGAGGGCGAGCCCCGCGTGAGGGACGCCCTAGCTGTGTGGGGAGGCTACTCCGGTTGGGGGAGAGACCCTCCGGCCCCACAACGAGCTCACTAGCCCAGAGTTGCTTTGCCAGGAAGAGGAGTTCCACGATAGTGGGCAGTAGAAATAAGTGAGGACTCTTTTGCTCGACTGGGTGAGGCGAGGGGCAGCTGGAGAACCAGTGGGGCCGGCACACGGGTTCACTCACCGGCAAGCACTCTCCCGGTTCCTGTTGGAGGGAGTGGCTGCATGAGCCGGGCCCAGAAGCCTGTTGGGAAGGACTGAACTGAGCACCTTTGGTGCAGAAGCTGGAGGTTTTGGGATTGTTGTTCCACTGGTGTGGAGCTTGCACACAAGCGGCGTACAGGAGCCTGCCATTTTTTCAGGGTTGGGCCCTCTCACGGAGGGTCAGAGCCGGGATCCCATTGGTCTGGTGAACTTGGCGCGTGCGGCCTTGGATTCCCACCCTCCACCCTGCTTGTGCTGCGTTTCCAAGGAAACACTGGGTGGGTGCCTTCCAGCTCCATCAGGCTGCTCACTGAGATGCAGGAGTGCGTAAGCCGCCTTGGATCCCCACCCTCCGCCCTGCTTCAGCTGCGTTGCCAGGGAAACGCAGGGTGGGTGTTCTTCAGCTGCATCGGTCTGTTCACTGAGACTCAGTAGCGGACAACATGCAACAACCTGTGAAGATTTTTTTTTTTTTTGGGAGTGAGCACAATTCCAGAGCACACAGCAGCTAATTGTGGAAAGCTCACTGCAACACTGAGAAAGTGGTCTGCAGATTAAAGAGGACGGAGAGCCCCCCCCCACCTCTTTCTTTTTTTTCTTTTTTCTTTTCTCTTCTTTCTAGGTGATCTATCTAATACATTGAAGCATTCACAGAACGACAGCCAGAATGAAAAAACAAAGAAACATGTCCCAAGTAAGAGATCAGAAGAAAACTCTAGAAATGGAACTAAATCAAACAGAGGTATCCAGACTTTCAGAGACAGAGTTTAGAACACTGATGATAAGAATGTTTAAGGAACTTAGCAAGGACATAAAGCAAGATAGGGAAACCATGAAAAACAACCTGTTAGTACTAAAGAATACAATAACTGAAATGAAGAACACACTTAAAGGAATAACCAGTAGAGTAGATGAAGCAGAAGAGTGGATCAGTGAATTAGAAGACAAAATATCAGAAATCACCCAGCTGGAACAACAAAAAGAAAAAAGAATAAAAAAGAATGAAAATAATTTAAGAGATCTCTGGGACAACATGAAACGCAGCAATCTTTGTGTCATAGGAATACCAGAAGGAGAAGATAAGAAGCAAGGGATTGAGAATGTATTTAAAGAAATAATGACTGAAAACATCCCTACCTTGGTGAAGGAAATCGACATACAAGCCCAGGATGTACAGAGAGTCCGTAACAGGCTGAATCCAAACAGGCCCACACCAAGACACATCATAGTTAAAATGGCAAAGGTTACAGACAGAGACAGAATCCTAAAAGCAGCAAGCGAAAGACAGCAGGTTACATACAAAGGAACTCCTATAAGACTAACAGCTGACTTTTCTTCAGAAACTCTGCAGGCCAGAAGGGAATGACAGGAGATATTCAAAGTGACACAAAATAAAGGTCTACAACCAAGATTGCTCTACCCAGCACGGCTATCACTTAAAATTGAAGGAGAGATAAAGAGCTTCTTAGAAAAGAATAAGCTTAAGGAATTCATTACCACCAAGCCAGCATTGCAGGAAATGTTAAAAGAGCTTTTTTAAACAGAAGAAAGGGGAAAACAAGCTAACCCGGGAAGACAAGAAATACAAATAACAAAAAGGCAATAAATATACACCTATCAGTAATTACCTTAAATGTGAATGGGCTAAATGTTCCAATCAAAAGACACAGAGTGGCTGAGTGGATAAGAAAACAGGACCCATGCATATGCTGTCTACAAGAGACTCATCTCAGATCAAAAGACACACATAGACTGAAAGTAAAGGGATGGAATAAGATATTTCATGAAAATGGAAATGAGAAGAAAGCTGGAGTAGCAATACTTATTTCGGACAAAATAGACTTTAAAGTGAAGACTACAATAAAAGACAAAGAAGGGCACTACATAATAATAAAGGGATCAATTCAACAAGAGGACATAACCCTAGTAAACATCTATGCACCCAATATAGGAGCTCCTAAATATATAAAATAGATTCTGACAGACATAAAGGCAGACATCAACAGTAACACTATCATAGTAGGGGACTTCAACACCCTGTTGTCACCAATGGACAGATCCTCCAGACAGAAAATCAACACGGACATAGTGGCCTTAAATGACACTTTAGACCAGCTGGATTTAATTGATATTTTTAGAACATTTCACCCCAATGCTACAGAATATACATTCTTCTCAAGTGCACATGGAACATTCTCCAAGATAGACCACATGTTAGGCCACAAATCAAGTCTCAACAAATTTAAGAAGATTAAAATCATATCAAGTGTCTTCTCTGACCACAATGCTATGAAACTAGAAATCAATTATAAGAAGAAATCTGGAAAGCTTGCAAGTACATGGAAGCTAAATAACATGCTTCTAAATAGTGAGTGGGTCAAAAATGAGATCAAGGAGGAAATCAAAAGATACGTCGAGACAAATGAAAATGAAAACACCACAACCCAAAATCTCTGGGATGCAGCGAAAGCAGTCCTAAGAGGGAATCCGTTCATAGCAGTGCAGGCCTACCTAAAGAAGGAAGAAAAATCTCAAATCAACAGACTTTCTCTACACCTAAGGGAACTCGAAGAAAAACAGCAAAACAAGCCTAAAGGGAACATAAGGAAGGAAATAATAAAGACCAGAGCAGAAATAAATGAAATAGAGAACAAAAAAACAATACAAAAGATCAATGAAACCAAGAGTTGGTTTCTTGAAAAGATAAACAAAATCGACAAACCCTTAGCACGACTAACCAAGAAAAAGAGAGAGAGGACCCAAATTAATAAAATCAGAAATGAAAGAGGAGAAGTGACAACAGATACCACAGAAATACAGAAAATTATAAGAAAATACTATGAGCAACTATATGCTAACAAATTCGACAATCTGGAAGAAATGGATAAATTTCTAGAAGCATACAATCTACCAAGTCTGAACCAAAAAGAAACAGAAACTCTCAACAGACTGATTACTGCCAAAGAAATTGAATCAGTAATCAACAATCTTCCAACCAACAAAAGCCCTGGACCAGTTGGCTACACAGGTGAATTCTACAAACCATTCAAAAAAGAATTAGTACCTATTCTCCTCAAACTATTCCAAAAAATACAGAAGGAGGGAAGGCTCCCAAACTCTTTCTATGAAGCCACTATCACCCTGATTCCTAAGTCAGACAAAGATATTACAAAAAAGGAAAACTACAGGCCAATATCACTAATGAACATAGATGCAAAAATTCTCAACAAAATACTAGCAAACCGAATTCAACATCTCATTAAAAAGATCATACACCATGATCAAGTGGGATTCATTCCTGGTATGCAAGGTTGGTTCAATATCCACAAATCAATTAATGTAATACATCACATTAACAAAATGAAAAATAAAAATTATATGATCATATCAATAGATGCAGAAAAGGCATTTGACAAAATCCAGCAGCCATTTATGATACAGACTCTTAGCAAAGTGGGAACAGTGGGATCATACCTCAACATAATAAAGGCCATATATGATAAGCCCACAGCAAACATCGTTCTCAATGGGAAAAGGCTGAAAACTTTCCCTTAAGATCAGGAACAAGACAAGGCTTCCTACTTTCACCACTTCTATTTAACATAGTTCTGGAAGTTCTAGCCACAGCAATCAGACAAGAAAATGAAATAAAAGGCATCCAAATTGGAAAAGAGGAAGTAAAATTGTCATTATATGCAGATGACATGATACTATATATAGGGAATCCCAAAGACTCCACCAAAAAACTGCTAGAACTGATACACGAATTTGGTAAGGTAGCAGGATACAAAATTAATATTCAGGAATCAGTGGCATTTCTATACACCAACAATAAACTATCAGAAGAAGAAATCAGGAAATCAATCCCTTTTACAATTGCTTCAAAAACAATAAAATATCTAGGAATCAATTTAACTAAAGAAGTAAATGACCTGTACTCACAAAATTATGGGACACTGAAGAGAGAAATCAAAGAAGATACAAATAAATGGAAATACATACCATGCTCATGGATAGGAAGAATTAATATAGTTAAAATGTCAATACTTCCTAAAGCAATATATAGATTCAATGCAATTCCAATCAAACTACCAAGGACATTTTTCTCAGAAATAGAACATAGAATCCTAAAATTTATATGGAGCCACAAAAGACCCCGAATAGCTACAGCAATGTTGAGAAATAAGAACAAAGTGGGAGGCATCACACTACCTGACATCAAAACATACTACAAGGCTACAGTAATCAAAACAGTATGGTACTGGCATAAAAACAGACACATAGACCAATGGAATAGAATAAAGAGCCCAGGAATAAACCCATCTATATACGGTCATTTAATCTATGACAATGGAAGCAAGAATTTACACTGGAGTAAAGATAGTCTATTTAATAAATGGTGCTGGGAAAATTGGACTGACACGTGCAAAAAAATGAAAATAGACCACCTTCTTACACCATATATGAGAACAAACTCGAAATGGATTAAAGACTTAAATGTAAGACCTGAAACTATAAAACTCCTAGAAGAAAATATAGGGAGTAAGTTTGCAGACATTACCCTGAGTAATATTTTTACCGACATATCCCCTCGGGCAAGGGAAATGAAAGAAAAAATGAACATATGGGATTACATCAAACTTAAAAGTTTTTTCACAGCAAAGGAAATCATCAACAAAACAAAAAGGCAGCCTAATGAATGGGAGAAGATATTTGCCAATAATATATCTGATAAGGGGTTGATATCCAAAATTTATAAAACACTCATGCAATTCAACACCAAAAAAACAAACAACCCAATTAAAAAATGGGCAGAGGAATATGAGGAGGCATTTCTCTAAAGAGGGCATACAGATGGCCAACAGGCATATGAAAAAATGTTCCACCTCACTAATAATCAGAGAAATGCAAATAAAAACCACAATGAGATACCACCTCACTCCAGTCAGAATGTCTATCATCAAGTCAACAAACAACAAGTGTTGGTGAGGGTGTGGAGAAAAAGGAACCCTGATGCATTGTTGGTGGGACTGCAAAGTGGTGCAGCCATTATGGAAATCAGTATGGAAGTATCTCAAAACACTGGAAATAGAACTGCCGTATGACTCAGCAATTCCACTCTTGGAAATCTACCCAGAGGAATCCAAGATGCTAATTTGAAAAAATATATGCACCCCTATGTTTATTGCAGCACTATTTACAATAGCCAAGACTTGGAAACAACCGAAATGCCCGTCGGTAGATGACTGGCTTAAGAAATTGTGGTACATTTATACAATGGAGTATTACTCCGCTATAAAGAAGAATGAAATCGTACCATTTGCAACGATATGGATGGAACTAGAGACTATTATGTTGAGTGAAATAAGTCAGTCGGAGAAAGACAAATACCACATGATCTCACTGATATGTGGAATATGAAAAACTGAATGAATGAGCATAAGAAACAGTAACAGTCTCATAGGTATAGAGGAAAAACAGGGTTGCTAGTTGGGAGGGGAGTGGGGATGAGGGAGAAGGGGAAAGGATTAGACAGCATAAATAGGTAACTACAGTATTGTCACAGGGATATGAAAGACAGTTCAGGGAATATAATGTTGTTAAAATTTTGTGGGGTGTCAGATGGTCACATGTTTTGTTAGGGAGACCACTTCATGGATGGAGTAGAGGCTTGATCACTGCACTGTATACCTGAAGTTGATGTTGTATAATATTGTATGCCAACTGTAATAAGATATATAGACAGTCACGGGATATGGACTATATGGTAGAGGGGAGTCAAAGGAATTGTAATAGATAGTATGATATGGGGGGGGAGAATTGGGGGAGGGGGTTGTCACTTTGAGGGGTAAAAAGTATAACTATTGCACTTTGTTGTACACATGAAGCTAATTAAAAATATATATAAATAAAAAAAATAATAATATGGCCATATGAATAGATGCAGAAAAAGTGTTTGACAAAATCCAGCATCAATTTATGATAAAAACTTTTAGCAAAATGAGAATAGAAGGAACATATCTCAACATAATAAAGGCCATATATGACAAACCCATAGCTAACATCATACTCAGTACATTCTCCTTAAGATCAGGAACAAGATAAGGATACCCACTTTCACCACTTTTATTCAACATAGTACTGGAAGTCCTAGCCACAGCAACCAGACAAGAAAAAGAAATAAAAGACATCCAGATTGGAAAGGAAGAAGTAAAACTGTCATTCTTTGCAGATGGCATGATACTGTATATAGAAACCCCAACAATTCCATAAAGAAAACTATTAGAATTGAAAAATGAATTCAGTAAAGTGACAGGATACAAAATTAATATTCAGAAATTAGTTGCATTTTTATATACCTATAGCAAACTATCAGAAAGAGAAAGAAGAAAATAATCCCATTTACAATTGCATAAAAAATACTTAGGAATAAATTTAACCAAGGAAGTAAAGACATGTACTTGGAAAATTATAAGACATTGAAGAGAGAAATTAAAGAGGATACAAATAAGTGAAAACATATACCATGCTCATTTATAGGGAGAATTAACATATTTAAAATATCAATATTACCCAAAACAATTTATAGATTCAATGCAATCCCTATCAAAATACAAATGACATTTTTCACAGAATTGGAAAAAATAATTCTAAAATTTGTATAGACCCATAAAAGACCCCAAAGCGCTACAATCTTGAGAAAGAAGAACAAAGTTGAAGGTATCATGCTACCTGTTATCAAATTATACTACAAGGTCATAGTAATCAAAACAGCATGGTACTGGCATAAAAACAGATACATAGATCAATGGAAAGAATAGGGAGCCCAGAAATAAATCCATGCTTATATGGTCATTTAATCTTTGACGAAGGAAGCAAGAATTTACATTGGGGTAAAGACAACCTATTCAATAAATGGTGCTGGGAAAATGACAGATACATACAAAAAAATGAAACTGGAGTATCTTCTTACGCCATATATAAGAATAAACTCAAAATGGATTAAACACTTAAATGTAAGACTTAAAACCATAAAACTCCCAGAAGAAAATACAGATAATAAACTCTCAGACATTACCCTCAGTAATTTTTTTACGATATATGTTCTTGGGCAAGGAAAACAAAAGAAAAAAAATAAACAAATGGAACTATATAAAATTAAAAAAAATTTTCACAACAAAGGAGACCATCAACTAAATGAAAAGACATTCCACTGAATATGAGGAGTAATCAAATGATATGGTGAATATTTAAATTTAAAAAAATTATTACAGTTAAAGACACATTGCTATTAATACCTCTCAAAATACTCCCCCTAACTTCGAACACACTTATCACATCGTTCTTGCCACTTTCTGAAGCAGTTCTAGAAGTTCTCTTTCTTGAGTGTCTTTAGTTGTGCTGTCATGGCTGCCTCGATGTCCTGAATAATTTTGACTTTGGGGAAGAGCCAGAGGTCTTATGGTGCCAGATCCAGTGAATAAGGTAGATGAAGACATGCTGTAATGTTTTTATTTGACAGAAATTGCCATATACCAGAAGCGATGTGTGACATGGAGCATTGTCATGATGGAGGATGATTTATGGTACGCTTTAAAACACACCTTCTCTGAATCACAGCTCACACCCAACTGACTGCTCTGAGTAAGTTGAAACCTGTCACACACTTACCAAGGTTTGATGTGCTACTTCCTGTGTTGAAGATCCCTGCCTTTAGGTTGGATGGCATTCGGCATTCACCATAGTTTGTGATCACAATGGAAAGGCTCTATGTCACACAACACTTCTGGTACGGCAATTTCTGTCAAATAAAAACATTATGTGTCCTCATCTACCTTATTTACCGGATCTGGTACCGAGTGACTTCAAAGTCAAAATGACCTTGTAAGGTAAATGTTTTGAATCAATTCAGGACATTTAGGCAGCCAGGACAGTGCAACTAAAAGCACTCATGAAAGAGGACTTCCAGAACTGCTTCAGAAAGTGGCAAGAACGATGGGATAAGTGTGTTTGAAGCAAAGGGGAGTATTTTGAGGGGGATTAATGGCAATGTGTCTTTTACTGTAATATATATATTTTAAATTTAAACATTCACCATATTGTTTGGTCTCACCTCATAGAAGAAAATATTTGCCAATGATACATTTGATAAGGGGTTAGTATTCAAAATCTATAAAATACTCATACAGCTCAACACACAAAAAAACAAAGAATCCAATTAAAAAATGGGCAGAGGACCTCAATAGAAATTTCTTCAAAGAGTACATACAGATGATAATATACATAAAAAAAATGCTCAACATCACTAATCATCAGATAAATGCAAATTAAAATGAAAATGAGATATCATCTCACAATGGCCATCACCAATAAATCAACAATGAGTGTTGGCAAGGATGTGGAGAAAAGAGAACCCTCGTGCACTGTTGGTGGAATTTCAAATTTGTGCAGCCTTAGTGGAAAACAGTATAGAGGTTCCTGAAAAAAATTAAAAATAGAACAGCATTATGACCCAGCAATTCCACTCTTGGGTATTTATCCAAATGAACCCAAAATACTAATTTGAAAAGATATATACAGCCCTATGTTCACTGCAGAAGTATTCATAATAACCAGGACATGGCAACAACTGAAATGCCCATCAATAGATGATTGGATAAAGAAGAAGAGCTACATACATATATACTCTGCCATAAAAAAGAATGAAATGCTACCATTCACTACAATGTGGATGGCCTTAGAGGGTATTCTGCTTAGTGAAATAATGACAGTTTGGATATGGTCAAACACCATATGATCTCACTGAGATATACAATCTAAATAATAAAATAGACTGACAAACCAACAGAAGCAGACCCATAGATACAGAATGGTTACTAGAATGGAAAGGGTGTTGGGGTTGTGTGAGAAAGGTTGAAGGGATTAAGAAGTACAAATTCATAGTTACAGCAGAATCATGGGAATGTACAGTACAGTATGGGGAATATAGTCAGTAGTATTATAAAAGCTATGTCTAGTGTCGGATGGGTACTAGACTTACTGGGGGATCACTTCATAAATTTTATAAATGTCTAAGCACTATGCTGTACACCTGAAACTAATATAAATAATATTGATTGTCAACTCTAGTTAAAAAAATAGTCACAGAGATGTGTAGTGAAGCATGGGGAATATAGTCAATAATGTTCTAATAATGATGTATAGTGTCGGATAGGTAGTGGACTTGTTGGGGTTACCACTTTGTGAGTTATGTAAATGTCTGATCATTATGTTGTTCTGTATGTCTGAAACTAATAAAAAAACCAAAAGAAATAAAAATAGATCAGATTACCAGATGACAAAATAGTAGATAAGGCATTAAAACTTGCACATAACTATTTATTACCTATACCTATTTAAGAGGGTGGAGGTAAGATTGGGTATTTAAAGGAGATATGAAAGATTTTAAAAAATGAAAACTGAATTTTTGAGATAAAAATTCAATGAGATAAAAAATAAACTGAATGAAATTAATAGCAAAAAATATGTAAAGATACTTATGTAGGGCCGGCCAAATGGCGCAGCGATTAAGCGCGGCTTGGGAAGCCAGCGGCCCCGGTTCGGTCCCACATGTGAAGGCCAGTGACACTGCCCTCAAAAAAAAAAAAAAGAAGTCAAGATACTTATGTAGCTATTTGACATGTAGCTATATTGACAGCGTTATTTCAAGTCAGCTAGCTGAACTTCCATTAAAACTTTTTATATAAGACTATCTCACAAATTAGCCAAGTTCCTCGTATTTAAGATTATAGTGTCTTCTGAAACCTATTTGTATGTTGTTCTGTGTACTAGCTGAGTTGACATATCCTGTCCAGATGAAACGTATTTTAGGAGCAAAAAGCAAAACCAAAAGAAAATCTCACATCTGAAGGAAAGAGCACACCGAATCACTATGGAGACATGCAGCTATCTTAGTACTACCATTCTCCAGTGAAATGGCAACGTCTTAAACAAATTTACACTTTTAATGTTTTCATTTAGAAAAGTTGTCCCATTGTGACATGGAACAAGGTAATATCAAAAAGTCTGTTACTTTTAATAAAGGTAAAAACGTCTATCACGAAACTTCAGTAGCATTGAAACAGTAATTTGAATTGTTTAAACTACTCAGCACACAGATCACAAATGTCTTAATAGCTCTGGCTGAAGAATACTAACAGGGAAAAGGGAAAAATCCCACCAGCCACTTATACTTTGCCACTTATATAACTTAAAAAAAAATTAGTTTCGGGTGTACAAAGCAACTTAATAGTTAGGCATTTACACCTCTCATAAAGCGATGATCCTCTCCCCCAAGCTACTACCCCTTTGACACCTTATATAATTGTTACAATACCCTTGACTATCTTCTTATATTATACTCTGCCTTCCATGAATACACACACACACACACATATATGTATATATGTGCATGTGTGTGTATATATATATATATATATATATATATATATATATATATATATATTTAATTATAGTTGACATTCAATATTATTCTACTTCATCTTCAGGTATGTAGCGCATTGGTCAGGCATACATAGTCTATGAAGTGATCCCCTTGATAAGTCAACTTGTTTTGAACCTGAATATGGAAGAAATGTTCTGGTCTTTTTAAAAAATTAAAAATTTACTATTATTTCATTTGATTTTAATATGTTTCATGTCAAAATGAGCCCAAACTTGGTCTTTTAAACATGAATTTCCACTATTATTTTAAAAAATTTTATTGTCAAAAATATTTAAAACCATTATTTTCTAAAAATGACTGCCTCAGATATCTGGGGCCTTTTATACAAAACCTAGATGGTATTCATATCTGAGTAATTCAATCACATGAGTAATGCAATCCTATGAGAGTTACCGTGGCCTGTGGGTGCTGCTATGTTCAACCCCAGGAGATGGCTTTCAGTGGCATTTGTTTCCTCCCACAACCAGCCTTAGTCCCCAAATAGCTCGGACTTGATTCACAATGTGCTGGCTGTTTCATACGAGCCTCTTAACTTTGGTTTTGAGCACTGGAATTTGAGCTGACTGCAATAATACCTAAGGGAAAATATCTAGAAGACTGTGTCAGGCTGGGTCCTCTCAGGAGCAGAATTTGAAGCACAAGAGAACTATTAGGGGAATACCTGTGAAAGATAAGAAAGGGAGGGATCTGGAGTGCACAGGAAACGACAGATGCAGGTGTGACAGCTGTGAAAAGAGAGAGGGAAGGGAGGAGGGCGGGGTAGCAAAGCCTTCAGACTACAGTGCCATTCTGAGACAGTCTTAGCCAAGAAAATGGGAGCCCCAGGGCAGAGACTGTCCGTCTGTGTCTTGTGTTAGTAGGTGTGGCCAGGCACTAGCATGTCATTAGTGTTTGGTCATTGGGAGGCCTCCGTGTGGATTTGAATGTTGTGGGGGGTCCTGAGGGTGAGGCTGTCATCCAACTATAATTCTCTCTCTTGTTTAAAAGATTTTATTGGGGAATTGATTGGGGGAGGGAAACAGCATTGGGGAATCAGGGAAGGGGAACAGACAAGTTGTTGTCCTTTTATTCTTCAGTCTAATTATGGAGGATATCGCTTCACTGGCCCATGTTGGTATCATCATTGCGCTCTTCCTGGCTGAGGCAGTTGGTCGCCGGCCATTGGACGGCCGCTTATGGTGGCTCACTGCAGCTCACAATAATGCACGCCAGCTCCTAGCAGCCCCACTGCAGCCTACACTGGCCAGCGACTCACTGCAGCCCATCTCCAGGTCGAGCTGTTGTTCACCATCTTAGCTGTAGAGGATGCAGCGTCAGTGGCCTTTATGTGGGATCTGAACCGGGGCTGCTGATCAGAGCTGGCGTCTCAAGCCAACTCTTAACCAGTGCATCACTTGGCTCTCCCATTGTAGCAGGTTCTTTGTTGGGAAACCTGAGCAGCACCCCTCGGCCGCCATAAAGGCATGTGGAGTTTTGTCTAAAGATGTGGGAAGGTTATTTTCTTAACAGCAAAGCTTCAGAGAGGATACATTTTGATTCTGGAATAATCCGTTAATAAGTCAATTGATGTAAAAAGGATGTCTGTAGAAGCCCAGGCAATACAAATGATAGCTAGGATGCCCTGAGTGAGAAAATCCTTTTCTGATTTGCTTCACCATGTATTTATTGAGAACTTATGGCATGCCAGATAACCGTGAAGATAGAGCAACCCTCAAAACAGACAACAGTCCCTGTTCTTACAAGGTTTACATTTTACTGGGTAGAGAAAGATAGTAAACAAATAAACGAGCAAATTGTAGAGCTTGTCAGAAGGTGATTAACGCTATGGAGAAAAGTAAAACAGGAAAGGTGGATGAGAAATTCGGAGGTGAAAGACAGCTATTATAAGAATGTGTCTGGGAAGGTTTCACTGAGCTGACAATTGAGCCAAAGCTAGAGGGGGAAGAGGGAAGTGAGCAATGTAGAAATATGGGGGAAGAGTGTTCTAGGCAGAGGACAAAAAGCTCTGAGGCAGGAATATTCCAGAACAGCAGGAGGCTTCCATAGTGGAAGCTGGTAAGAACACAGGAGTCCATAGGAGAAAGGTCTGATGGTGTCTAGGGGTCTAGGTCATGTAGGACACGTTATAAGGACATTGGCTTTTCCTCTGAGTGTAACAGGAAGCTATTGAAAGGTTCTGTGTAGAGAAGTGGCATGAACTGACACATGTTCAAAGAAGCCCTTTGGCTCTATGTTGAAAAGGGACAGCAGGAGGGCAAGTGGAAGAGAGACCTGTTAGGAGGCTACTGCAATAATCCAGGTAAGAAAATGAGATGAATTAATTTTTCTCCTGAGATGAAAGGGGCAGAGATTGGAGGGGAAAGGAGAGTAGAAAGGCAAGATACAAGGAAAGGGCTCTATGGAGACGTGGCCAATGAAGGTTTCCCATTGTGGGGTGGATAAAGGGACATTTTAAGACGGTGAGTATCAAATATTACCTTTGAAATTGTTGTCATGTTTCTGTTTCTGCGTCAGGCTTCTATTCAAGCCTATTTCTCTCACGGATGTACCGTGGAAATGTGTGTGTGTATCTATGTTTGCATGTATCTGTCTTTATTCAAGAAAAGATGTAGTGTTACAACTGGGTTGGCATGTAGAATAGAGGATATGCATGGTAGCAGGAGCTTGAAAGCAATCATAAACAGGAGAATGAAGGCCACAGGAGTTGGTGGAAGTCTTGGGGAAGGCTTTGGATAAGTGGGATCAGAACAAATTTTATCTATTAATTGCTGCAAGTAGCTGGACTCCTCCAGCTGACTTCTGATTCAGGCAAGGCTAGAGATTTAAATTTTTGAGCTAGCTGCTCATAGAGATGATGAGTAATAGAAGGAATTTTGGAGGGGAAACACCAGAGGAAAATAATGTCTGTTAGTTAATAATCATTCCAGATAGAGGAAGGAAATGATAGATTTAGTAAAGGCAACGAGAGATTGAGGTGATAAATGAGAACCAATGTCACATGTTATGGCAGCATCTACTAGTTTCCTACCCAAATCCACACATTTCTACTTCCTGTTTACAGAGCCCTACTTTTTATTGGACAGTTAACGTAGCATATTTTCTCCCCTCCCTTTGTAACCAGGCTTGACTCAGTTTTGGCCAATGAGGTATAAGTAGGAGAAGCTGACAGAATGAGAAGCAGCCTTAAAAGTGAGCAGGCAACTGGGATGAGTTCTTTTTGTTTCCCCTTTTCTGTCTGGGAAGTTAGAAGTACTGTGATGGCTGGAGTTTTAGGGGTCATATTTGACCATTAAATGTCCTTAAGAACGGGCAGTAATTGCTAGGATGATGAAACAAAAAATAAGAAGAATGTTGGACTTCCTTAATGTGAAAGAAAAATAAAATTTTCTGTTATTTAAGCTATGGCTAATTTAGGTTTTCTGTTTATGTCATTACAACTGTTATATAATAATGGCAGTCACTATTTATTGAGCCCTATTATATGTCAGGCATGATGTTAAGAACAATTAATTAACCAATTAATCACCACAGTAATCCTACAACATAGGTGCTATTATTTCTACCTATTTAAGAGATGAAGGAATGAAACTAGAGGGGTCACATAAATTGCCCAAATCACTTAGCTAGTGTGCAGGTTTAAATTTATTTGTTTGAGGGCCGGCCGAATGGCGCGGTGGTTAAGCGCTGGCTTGGGAAGCCAGCGGCCCCGGTTCGGTCCCACATCTGAGGGCCAGTGACAGTGCCCTCAAAAAAATAAACAAATAAATACATTAAATTTATTTGTTTGATCTTAAAGCTTGGGTTTTATCTCCTCTAGCATGCTGTCAGGTGGGGACTAAACTTCACTGAGGTCCCGAGAGTCTTGTTTGAAACTACTGGTTCTCTAAACTTAATACTTTATTATTGACCAACGGTATTTTCGGACCTGACTTCTTTCACACACGGTTTTGACAAGTCCCAACCCCACCTAAGACCTCTTGCATTCCATTGCACCTGTGCTGCAGCCCAGCGTGATGTGTACATCCTGCTAGAATCTGCTTTGGAAAGTTCTCTGTGATAGTGGACCCCGGCAGGGAGAGAGCTGCGCTCTCAGAGGGTAGGTCTTTGTTCCAAATCGAAAGCAAGTAGCAGCTGGTCTAAAATTATGACTGGCATCTGGTCTCAGAGTCATTACGGCGCCCTCATGCTTTCTCAGATTCACTGAAATGTGTTTCTTTTGAGAACAAAGCTTCCAGACGCCCCAAACACCTGTATTAACTGGTGACCTAAGGGGAGCTCTTACATGCCAACCTCCTGGCTGGTTTTCAGGTAGCTTGGCAGAAGCTGCCTGCTATTACTAGGCTGCTATAAAGGATTAATTATTCTGGATAGCATGGCCTATTTCAACAAAACCACTCCATTTTTAAAAATCTGTCTTTTGAAATTTTCAAATAACCATTAAGATCTGATTAGCAAGATTGTAAGGAAAAAAAGAATGTAAGATGAGTAAAGGCATTATCCCAATCATCCCTGTCAAAGACACAGCAGCAAGCACTAGTGTACATATATGCATATATGGGTGTTTTTGTTTTACAATTAATCTAGATTACGGAAATGAAAGAGCTTCATATTTTTCTATTTATGTATGTGCTTGGGAGTGGAGTATGAGAGAATAAGTTGAAAGGATCATTTAAATATTTTATTCAAATTTACATGAATACTTACCATTTATTGAATACCTGTTGGGGGCAGATGCAATGTGAGGTACTTTACTTCTCTCATTTAGTGCAATCCTCACCTTATGAGGTAGAACACAGTGTGTAAATATCATGATGTTCAGAGATGTTGAGCAAATTGCCTAAGGTCACACAGTGGGAATGTATGTATATGTATATCTGTCTCCAAAGGACATGCTCTTTCAGTTTTATTATTCTATGACAAAAAGTGGTCAGTGCTATGGGATATTTTAATCTGAGGTCTGCTTTATAAAGCATCAGTGGTATTGAAAACTCAAGTACCACTTGTAAACAACTCTGGGTCACGGATTATGGTCTGGTTAAAGTTTCCAGATCCCATATCCGCATCTTTCCTACTGCTACACTTTGGCCATTTCCTGTGTGCTAGAAGAAATAATACAGTTAATTAATTTTGTTCATTATTAACTGATCTGCCAAGAGTTTTGATGAAGAAGGAAATGAAAATTACTGATTACAGTGAACTCTGTTTATTATTTTTCAATTTCATTTAATGGTACATTACTATGCTTCATTCCCATGATTTCTTGAATTGACTTCAGTTTTTAAAAAAATCTCTACATTGGTTTCATTTAGCCAGTGAATACAGTATTGTTCTCAAAAATAAGAAAACTAAATTATATTTGCTTATAATAGTTTATAATTGCCCTAAATAAAGTAAATATTTAAAACGACCAGCTTCATTTGTTACTTTGAGGGAGAACAACAGCCACAAAATAGTATGATAGTTCTGGAAGCGCTATTGTGGTAGGGTCTCAATGGAATGGCATACTGGTCACTTGATGGACGACCTGGCTATGTGTACACTTGATGCTTAAGATCCTTAGCAATAGCTGTAAGATTTTATCACCAGTAGTAGTAAGCAACATCATGCAATATACTGCAAAGTTTCTACTTAAAGGCAACTTATCATTTGCTAAATTTTACATGGAGGCAAAGCAATATTGTAAAAATTACTGTGGTAGCTATGAAAGGTATACCTTTATTAGCTATCCTTTATAGCAATTTTGAGTCACAAGTGAATATTATTATTTAATTTCCATTTTGTATATCTTTCAAGCTAATAAGGTCTGGAGAAAGGAATAATCAAATTCTTGAGTTTTTCTCTCTTTACATTCAAATCAATAAAGTATTTTGAATTTTCCTTTATGGATTGAATATTGACTACAAGTTATTGCTGATTATTAGAAAATTATGCAATAAATTAATTATTCAATATATGTAATACATTTGTTTCTTTGGAAACATGTAAAAGAAAGAGGAAGTATTAAGAATTTACAGTGTTTGACAACATTAAATAATCTTTTTAACACTAACTTGTTGCTGATAATGTTTGTGGATAAATTTACAGGAAAAGAAGAGTAAATGTACAGACGCAGGCCCCTGAGACTTGTCTGTTTTCATCTTCTTCAATAGCTTTCTTGAGTTGGGGGATAAGCAGGAATCGCACTTCCATTGAAAAAAAATAAAATTTACCTGAGGGTTTAATTTTGCTTGGATTTTCTGTGTTTCAGGAAGGATTACTTGCTTCATCTTCTTAGTCTTGCAAGTTTAGAGAACATTTGCAACCCCTGTTTTAGGATTAGGTTGCAACAACTGTTTTTTGAGGTGGAGGGACTCATAAAATGCTTTTTCCTATAATCCCAAATTTGAGAAGGCTAGCCCCAGGGGAGAAGATTGATCCCTTTGTATTAGGAGTTTTCCTCTTCCCTTCTCCCCAGAATTTGGAACTGGGGACTATCAGAGTAGCTTCAGTCAAGGTTCAGTGGCAAGGACAGGAAATAGAACTGAAGAAATAAAATGACCTTGAGGAAAGCTAGAGTCCTAGTCAGGCCGGCCTGATTCAAAGGACTAAAGATCTGTGACAGAGGACTGGTTTGCATACAGTGTGTGTATGGCCAAAACTAGCTACTCTAGTTGGTGGGTCTCAAACTTTGGCCTGCATCAGAATCTCCTGGAGGGATTAGTAAAACAGATGTTTTGGGCCAACATCCAGGGTGAATCACTCTAGACCTGATTCAGTAGGTCTAGAGTGATGTCTGAGAGTTCACCTTCAATCAGGTCTTGGGGGATGCTGTTGAGGGACCACAATTTGAAATCATTGCCCTCAGCTTTATGTAAGGGGATTCCTGTGAACCCAGAGTGCTGTGACTGTGATGCTAATGTATGGGGAATTATGGAGCTTTTGCAGGAATCCAGCCCAGAAAGGGCATTGCTGGAACAGTGGCAGCTTCTTGTGGACTGGATCTGATACGTCTTTTGTAGCTGTGTTATGAGGCAGTGAAAAGCAATGATGTTAGACTTGACCTTGTAATCTCTCCCTACTTGGAATTTGGAAGCAGGACTTCCTAACCAGACTATTCTGACTCAGTCCTGGAATTTTTGAATATTCTCACTGCCTAGCTTACAATGAACATTTTAGATAATGCACCTGCTTTTTTTTGCTATTATCTTAGGTAGTGTGAAAGGTGACTTTATGGAATACATCTGTATATTTTTATTAATACTAAAATGTTTTACTTTATAATTTGCCTATGCAAGACAATATTTCCAATATTTCTCAACTATAGATAGGGTGATTGTGAAATGTGTTGAATAGAAAATAAGTATGCTCTGAGAAGTTAAAGGTTTTCCCCTCAATCCTTGCTCCATCCTGAAATGTGACTTTATTTATATTGCATGTCTGGGAGATGGCAAGAAGTTTAATATTTCAAATTTCAAAAAAGTAATATTAAGAAGTACGAACTTCCAATTATACAATAAGTCAGGGGGATGTAATGTACATAGGGAATGTACTCAATAATATCACAATAACTCTGTACAGTGATAGTTACTAGACTTGGTGATCATTTCATAATGTATATATGTTGAATCACTATGTTGTTCACCATAATATGATACTTTATGTCAACTATAGTTTAAAAAAATAATATTAATAAGCAATCAATGGAAAAGGGAAATGAGGTGAAGCAGAGTGCCCCCAGACACTGATTGGTTATGTGTTTTTATTTTTATTTTATTTTCTATTAAAGAAAAAAATATGTCTTGTCGGTGTAGACTGTGTGGAAGTATACATATCGGAGATGGGGAGGCCAGTGATGGGAATAGATCAGACAAGCCACACTATATTTATACTTAGATGTCACCGGCTTAGTCATTCATTATATATGTCATAGGTGGTACCACATTTTTAGAGCAAATCAATTTGTGCATATTGAAGTTCTTTCCTCAGTTTATACATTTATCTAAACAAAAACAAATTGTACTGAGTTTATTAACTGACTACAAATTACTACTTTCAACCTTTGTCTTTTCCTTTCTCTCTATTTGTTGAACCATTTCATTCCTTTTATTATTTCCTCACTAAATTTGATTGCTTTATAATCAGATATTCATTAGATTAACAGGTATTTTTCTTATATATTTTTGGTTACTTTACTATCTATATCTTAACCAGTTAGAGTAAAGATGAAAACTTTATACTCTAGGAAACTGTTTCTCTTTTAACTTTATGTGTTTATCTTTTAGTGTTTATCCACCTATTATTAGTCTCTACAGATTTCATCTCAAGACAGGATAATGCTGAAGCATTTTTGGCATAGTTTTCTTTATTGCTATGGCATAATATCCTCAGCAATGTGGACAATATGAAAAAATATTGTTTCAGCATTTGGTAGTTTGACTTCGTTTTAGTAACTACCAGAAAAAGGTCTATGCAACAACACACTTTTAAAAATTGTCAGAATTGAAACCTCTGAAAATGTTGATCTTACCAAAGTCCTTATGAAATTACAGAAACTTCACAAGGTGATGACATGTTAAGGTCTCAATGAAGATTTTTGTCTAGACGTGTGTCTAAGCAGGTTTATCGTCTTTAGATCTGCCCATATTCATATGTTTTGATGGGAAGAGAATCAGGCAAGGAGCTACTCCAAAGACCCTTTGTATTTGAATTAAACCACCACAAAGGAGGAACACTCTTGTGGATCTGCCAAAGGTTAATTTTTTTATAATAAATGCACTTTATGCAAGGCCAGAGAGTTTAGAAAGAGGAAAAATAGATGCTTTGAGTTCCTAGGTTAGGAAGAAAAAGTGTTCACACTGGCTGTGGTCTTCAGAAATTTAGAATAAATTAAAGAACTAGTAATGTAATTAATTTATAATTCCTTTTTTTAAAGATTATATTGGGGAATTGGGGACGGGGAACAGTGTTGGGGAACCAGGGAAGGGGAACAGACAAGTTTGCTGTCCTTTTGTTCTTCAGTTAAGTTGTGTAGGACATTGCTTCACTGGCCCATGTTGGTATCATCATTGCTTTCTTCTTGGGTGAGGCAGATAGGTTGCTGGCCTCTGGACGGCGGCTCTTGGCAGCTCACACTACTGCCAGCCACTCATACTGGCTGCTGTCCATTTACTGTAGCCTATGGCAGCCCACTGCAGCAGGGGCTGCAACTATGCCATCTTGGGGACTCAGCAGCCCAGCTCCAGGTGGAGCTGTTGTTCATCATCTTAGCAGTAGAGGACAGTGTCACTGACCATCCTATGTGGGATCCAAACGGGGGCTGCTGGCATCCCAAACCAGCTCTTAACCAACGTGCCACTCGACTGGCCCTAATTTATAATTCTTATGAGAGAACATCACGATATTTCTACTTACATATTTCTTTTTACTAATTTCTCCATAACTCAGAAGTTCATGCCCATGTCACTGTAACTCGAAAGTTCACACAAGTTCAGGGTCACTGCACTGCCTTGCAGAGCCCATGCCTCCCATACACCACATTCTTTCCTCATACTTTGAGGATTGCTTGTCTCTGCCTGGTGGAATGAGCTTCAAGCTGGACCTCCAGATGGAAAACTCCAGCAGTGTTTAATTATACAGGTAAACTGCTTTGCTTGCTTATGTACCTGGAAAATTTAAGATTAGAATAACTTTAAAATGAATTAAATGTAGGACAGGGACATTATCATTTCCCATCAGTTTGCCGCCTAACATGAGACAGAGAACACTCCTTTAGCTCTATTACATCGCTGAACAAGGTCAGAGGATAATATGAACTAAAGCCCCAAAAAGGCCTTTCTGTAGAAGGTGAAGGACTAGGTAAATTCTGCTCCTATTACTGAAAGCTGATTTTATAGTCTTAAACTTCCTATGGGAGAAAACAGTTCATTCAAAGAACCTAAGATGCAAGGGGGAAATGGCAGGTAAATGCAGCTGAGAAGAAGGGATATGGAAGCTTTTGCGGAGGACATGACATTGAAGCTGGATCTTGAACAACTTATTCAGGAAAGAGAACATTTCTGGCAGAGGGTGCAGCTTGCACAGAGGCAGGAATCAACATGGCAGTATGGTGATGTGTGTGTTTGCCTGTGCATATCTGTGTGTGTCTGGAGTGAGATGGGGCTGGAAAGGTTGGCAGGGAATGGAATGAGAAAGGTCTTTATGTGTTCAGAGCTACTTGGACACTGATTTAGGCCTGTAGTTTCAGCCAGTGCTCCAAGAACCTTTTCAGAACCTGGTGGGGGCAGTGAGTGGGGCTCTGGGACTTTCATCCTCATTTCAGCTGGGTCAATTTATATATTTTACAAATTTGTTTTTTTTCTATTTTCTAAATTAAAGTTTCTGCAGCTCTCATATTCATCCTCAGTGGTTATGTCTTTCTCACCATTCTGGCATGTAATCTCTTCATTTTTGTCACGTAACTTTTAAAACTATATACCATTGTCCTAGCTAGTCTCTGATTTGTTTGGACCACCATGTTTCTTTATTTTGCTACTCTCCTCTCTTCTAACCTCATGAATAATTGGTGATCAAATAATCCAAATTATATCTTGTGGAGGCTCAGCCCTTTTGACGTACTTTTCCTTTTAGGATTGAATGACACAGCATCATGAATTTTTCTCCAAACTTTCAAATTCTTATGTTACTACAGTCTGGACTTACATCGAGCCATCTACCTCAACTTTGTCTTTGGTGGTTATTGTAAACCTCCAGCTGACAGGGCCCCAGAATCCTGTGATTTTCATCACTTTTGCTTCACTAACCAATTCTTTTTTGGACTTAAGTCCCTAGGTGTTTCTTTGACCTTTTCGGTGCCCAAATTATGATCTGTCATATGCTTTGTTTGAACTCAGTAAGAGACAAGAACTAACTGAGGGCCTCATCATGACTGTGCCTATTTTGTGACCTGTCCCAGTAGCATATCCTGGAATTGGCTCAGGAATGGTACAATACCATCATAATACCTTTCATTTCTTTCCTCCACAAATTTCTACCAAAATGTTTATCTGCATTAATTTACTTCTGCACTTCCCTTCTACTTACCTAGTGAGACTTTTTTTTTTTTAATAGGATAACTCCTCTTATTCTTACACCTGAATTACAGGCTTATTCTAGCAGCTATCAATAATACCTACATGATCATGGTTATTATCCTATATTATATACATTTAAGCTTGATGTTCCTTTTAATTTAATGAACCTTGCTAGTTTTCAGGGCTCTGTACATAGCTACATAGATATGTTAACATCAGTAATTGTTAAGGAGCATTTCTGATCTTTAAAATTGTTTTCTCGTGGTAGTTGTTGGACATCTGTCCTTCAGTTAGATTTTCTGGCAGGCTAATGAGAGAGACATGTTGGGCAGCATAGAACTTTCAGCGTTTCTCAATAAGACTCAGAAATGATTTACTATTCAATGTGCCCAGCTCACCATTCATGATGTATGAGCCCAGTTGAGAGACCTCTTTAAAGAATGGGAGAAAATATGAGGAAGAGAAAGTGGGAAAGTGTGCTAAGCTTACACCCAGTTGGGGATTTGGCAAACTGCACACATTAAAATTTGACTAATTTTACCTCTTGTAGATCACAGTTTGGGGACATCATCAGACTGAGACCAGAATGGTACTCATCTGTTGTAAAATGGAACAAAGACCATAATGAATATATTTGATGAGAATTGCAAAATAAAAGGAATGAAATGTGGTATTTTAAAATTATATTTCTGGATAATAACACACAATTTGCTTTTGCTATCATAGATCGGTTCTATTAGAGTGGTTCTGTAGCTACAGGTGATCATGAATCATTTTTTATTTTATAGAGAGCATGCAAACCCAGTTTATTTGAGCAAGTGAAATGATGTGGATTATTCATGATAAATCATTAGTTCATTATTCTGATTTATGCTTTTGAAGATCATGATAAGTTTACCTTTGGAAATAGGTGTTATCTTAACAGATTTTTCTTCTCTGTGAATCTACTGTCCAACTTGTTGTGATGATTCAAATGCAAATGTTTGATTTCATTATTTTGATATTATTGACTTTGTTTACACAGTGATTTTGCTTATTGTTGTTTTAGGATATTGGTTCACTCACAGTGCTATTTTGAGAACTGAATGAAGAAGAGGGTTAGTAAACCTACAGATTCTTGTGCCAAAATATTTAATGCTTAAGTGGTTTCCCTGGGCACTGTCAAGCTGTAAATGTGCTTTCCCTTATTCCAGCATTTCTTTTTCTTTGTTAACTATGGTTACAGAGATGAGATATTGACTTCTTTATTTTGAGGGGTAAGAGAATGTTACATTATCAGAGATGGAATTGAAACATGGTTACTTCAGCTGTGGATTTTATAGCGTGTACAATAGTTACATCTTATCCACAGTTGTGCTTTCTGGGTTTCAGTTACCCACAGTCAACCACCATCTGAAAACATTAAATGGAAAACTCCAGAAATAAACAATTCAGAAGTTTAAAATTGTGCACTGTTCTGAGCAGTGTGATGAAATCTCACGCTATTCCATTCCATCCTGCCTGGAGTGTGAATCATCGCTTCCTCCAGCATATTCATGTTGTATATGCTACCTTCCTGTTAGTCATTTGGTAGCATCTTGATTGACAGATGGACTGTCGAGGTATCTCAGTGCTTGTGTTCAAGCACCCATTATGTTACTTAATAGTCTCTCCAAAACACAAGAATAGTGATGCTGGCAATTCGGATGTGTCAAAGAGAAGCCATGAAGTGCTTCCTTTTAGAGAAAAGATGAACATGCTTTTTTTTGAGGGCAGTGTCATCGGCTCTCATATGTGGGACCTGAACCGGGGCCGCTGGCCTCCCAAGCCAGCGCTTAACCGCCGTGCCACTCGGCCGGCCCAAAGGTGAACATTGTTGACTTAATGAGGAAAGCAAAAAAAAATTGTATGCTGAAATTGCTAAGATCTATGTTAAGAATGAATCTTCTATTTGTGAAATTGTGAAGAAGGAAAAAGAATCCATACTAGTTTTGTTTTCTCACCTCAAACTGCAAAAGTTTTGGCCACAGTGCAAGATAAGTGCTTAGTGAAGATGGAAAAGATGGGTAGAAGGCATAAACAAAAAACGTGTTCTGATTGATGGCAACGTGTCGCACCAGAAAGTACTAAGCTTATACAAAGACATCAGCAAGAGATCCTCTGAAACAAGTGACACCAAACCATTTGCTGCAATTAAGGGATGGTTCCACAGATTCAGGAATAGGTTTAGACTGAAAAAATATAGAGATTATGGGAAAGGCTGCATCTGCCAATGAAGAAGCTGCGGCTGTATTCCCAGCAGAGTTGAAGAAGTTGATTAAGGACAAAGAACACCATCTAAAACAAGCCTTCAACTGCAATGAAACCAGTTTCTTCTGAAAGAATATGCCCAGTGGAACCTACATTCATAGAAGTAAAAAGGAAGCACCAGGGCACAGAATGCAGAAGGACAGACTAACTGGAACTCTGTGGCAATGGTGCAGGGCATATGATGAAGCCAGGTGTAGAATGCAGAGCAACAAACCCATCTGCTCTGAAAGGCAAAAACAAAAATTGTCTGCTCGTGTTCTGGCAGCATAATCAGAAAGTGTGGGTGACAGCCATCTTGTTGTGGAATGGTTCCAGGACTACATGACAAGAAGAAGGGTGAGTACAGTACAGTAAGTTATTTTGAGGAGAGAGAGTGAGTGAGAGAGGGAGGGAGGGAGGGAGGGAGAGAGAGAGAGAGAGAGAGAGAGAGAGACAGAGAGAGAGAGAGAGAGAGAGAGAGAGAGAGAGACCACATTCATGTAACTTTTATTCCAGTATATTGTTCTATTAATATTTTATTATTAGTTATAATTGTTAATCTCTTACTGTGCCTGATTTATAAATTAAACTTTATCATAGGTATGTATGTATAGGAAAACATAGTACATATAGAGCTTGGTCATATTTGCTTTTACATCGTTACATGCACCCATCGGGGAGGAGGTCTTGGAACCCACTGTCTGTGCATAAGGGGAAAGTACTGTATTTCCACAGGATTATAGGCAGGTCAAGAAGTGATCTGTTGTGAAAACTATTTAGGATTAGTAGTTCTACCTAGAGATAAGGGTTAATGGATTTGTTTGGGGTGTTATTTAGAACCCAGAGTTTACGTACCTGAAGGAAAAATAGGCAAAAAAAGAAGGAAAAATAGGCAAAAAAAAGGCTAAAAGACTTTGTTGTGCATATCAGAAATCAAATGTAAATCTAGATTAAGGCAATTTTACATAATAAAAAGCTCTTTTGAAACAATAATCATAAAGCAGTGGCATTTTCTCAAATCCCTTGCTTTTGGATATTTCAGTCTAATAAAGCTACATTGAAATTTCTGATGAAGATTCATTTTGCATGGCCAAGAAAAGGGCATAAGAAAGTGCTTCCATCTACCTCGTTTATTTCTTAAGTTGTATTCCACTGACTTTTTGAACACTGGAATTTCTGTAGTTCAGCCATGCTATGGCTTCTAATACTTTAACCAGCACCTGCTTCATCCACTAAGGAGAATGGATGGAAATCTTTGATAGGAGATGATACCTGTAAGTGTTTTCCATCTGGTAAAAGCTTGACAAAGTCTTCTGATGGGACTAAAGAAAAATATAATACATGGGGAAAAAAAAAACAACACAAAAAACCCCATACAACTGCTGCTTGAGATTTCCTGCAGATGGCACTGGTGTTACTTTGATAAAAAACATTTTTGTGCTTATAAGCTTTTAATTAATTGTGCACACTGGAAAAGCTCGCCGGTACTAGGAAAATAAGTAGATGTCTTGCAGTAAGTAGTTACTTATTTGTGCATGATTGAACCCCAGCATGGTTCAGCCAGTCCTTTTGGAGAGCTGCTTTTCAATGAATGCATTCACATGGACAATAAAATTTGATGGAGCACTCTTTTTGACCAGGGAAGGGACCTACTACTAAAAATCACATTACAAAGCTCCAGGCCCATTCTTCCAGTTATGAAACATCCAGCGCTTTCTGAAAACGCATAAATATCACAGGAGTTTGGAAGGAAGTGTTGTTGATTTTTTTTAAAGGTAAAAAAAAAATCATAGATTTATTCTGATAATCTTAAAAGTGAATTCAACAAATACTTATTGAACACTTATTTGAGGCAATGCATTGTGCTAGATTGTTTTGGAAATGTTCAAAGATTAAAAACAAAAAACAAAAAAATCACGTGATCTCCATCTTCTTAGACCTCTCAAGCTAATTGCAAAAATAGATACATGCATAAATATGTGAAATACAAGTGTCTTAATCCATTTAGGATTAAGACCAAAATATCACTGACTGAATTGTTTATAAACAACAGAAATTTATTTTTCACAATTCTGGAGGTTAGTAGTCTGAGATTATGGTGCCAGGATGGTCAAGTGAAAGCTTTTTTCTAGGTCACAAACTTCTATGAAGTCAGACAATTAAGTTCACAAACTCATCCTAGAAAAATTGCTACATACCTCACTGCTGAATATCACTATGGTAACCTTCAAAGTACTCCCCTTGGGAAGCTATGCACTGATGCCAGTGCCTAATCCACCCTTCATAGCAACTTTGAAACTCTTTTTCTGGAATGGCCATCAGAGCTGTCATCGTATTACCCTTGATGTCCTAAATGTCATCCAAATGTCTCCCTTTCAATATTTCCTTTTTATTTGGGTAAGGAAGTAAATCATTGAGGGCCAAATCAGGTGAGTAGGGAGGATGTTCCAATACAGTTATTGGTTTACTGGCTAAAAACTCCCTCATAGACAATGCTGTGTGAGCTGGTGCATTGTCATGATGCAAGAGCCATGAATTGTTGGCAAAAAGTTCAGGTCATCTAACTTTTTCTCACAGCCTTTTCATTACTTCCAAATAGTGAATTTGGTTAACTGTATATCCAGTTCGTATGAATTCATGATGAATAATCCCTCTGATATCAGAAAAGATTTAGCAACATTGTTGCACCAAGTTTGCGAACATAATTGTCAGGCCTGGTAAGATGTCAATGGAGGAGTGAAACAGAAGCTGTAAGTAGGAACTTTGTTGAGGAGCTTTGAAGTGTGTGGTTATGAAGCGTAGGTGAGAAGAGAGGCCTCAGAGGCGGTGGTTTGGTTTGGTTTGTTTTTAAAGATGGGAGTGCATTTATAGTCTTTGAGGAAGATGCCAAACAAAGCTGAAGCCAGAGAAAGAGAAGTAAGTGATGAAGTAAGGCCAGGCAGGTGATAATAGAGAATCTTATCAGGAGCTAAAAGGTATTAGCCATCCAATGCAATGGAGATTAGAGAGAAGGGAAACGTGGATATGTCTGTGAGTGGGGGTGGAGAGTTGTAAGAGCTCCTTCTTTTTGCTTCCTAGAGAAGAATAGTGGGAGGAGAAGCTTTTGTGTTTAATGACTAAATACACTCTGAATTCTCATATGTGACTGATACAGCCTTTGACTAATACCTCACTTCTCATCTCCTGCCACCCCCCCACCCCCCCGCGCAACACAGAGTCATTTAGAGCTGCTATCCAAATGTAATGTATATTCTGTGTCTTTGCATATGAAGCTGTCTGTTAAAAGTTCTTTCTTCAGATACCCCTGCTGTTCAAATAGTTTAACGTCCTTCTTGTGGTGCTCTCTCTCTTCAGTTCTGTAGCGCCCTCCCAATAGAGGTCATTAGATTGAAAGCACCTGAAAAACAGGGTCCATTTTCCAGTTGCCTTTTCATTTTTAGCTCCTAGTACACAGTAGTTGCTCAATAAATTTTTTTTTTAATTTAATTTCTTCATTTTCCAAAATGATACTGTGTGTTTTTAAAAGTTTTAATAGCAATTGAGGATTATTCCAATTTATATACTTTCCATTTATAAAGCTGAATTGGAGGCAGATTTGATTTTAAAACTGGTAGAAATATTTTATTGGCTAACTCACTCTTTTAAATGCACACTGTCTTGCTTGTTTGACTTGGTGTGTCTGCCATCTGTGTCACTAACCAGTGTTCAGTCTCTCAAGGACAGAATGTTTCTTTTAATTTTTGAATCTACAACATATGCTTGCCAAAATCATGCTCCATAGATGCCTAACAAAATAGCTAGTACATTTATTAAGCAAGTAGACTTTCATACTATTTACAAGTTGAGTGTCTTCTTGGAGAAGTCATTTTATATTCCTTATGTCTTAGTTGCTTCTCTGGAAGTGACTTCATCTGCTAACTTCTTTTCCACAATTATAGTTCAAAATTAAGCAGGTTATATTTGATGAATACTTTTTGGTCACAGAAGAAAAGCAATATGTAAATAATTATTCAACTAGAAGAAAGTCTTAGTTATGGCCACACCTTATGCTGGATGAGTATTCATGGGTCATATATACCACAACAACCATCTTTATATGCAAAATCCAATAATAAATAGTATAACAGATGCTCTTACTCTTATTTCAACAAACATGGATATATTACCTCTGTTCCTTAAATGATCCTTTCTCTCTTCTCTCTTATTTACATCACTTTATATTGCTATCACTGTTCTTCTGTGGTTTGCTAGTTGTCTCATCTCAGTCCGAGATATAACTCCCTGTTTGTTTTTTCTTCTTCACTGACAGGGTTTCTCACCACCTGGAGTGCAAACACTGTCAGCGTGTATTGATGGCTTTCATATTATATGTTGACAGTGCTACTACTCAGGAGTGGGAACGTGGTCAAAATAGACAGACATGACTGTCCATCCTTTCCAGAGAATATTGCTGCATGAGGAACCCTCACAGGAGGCTTTCCTGCTTTAGCTCCCAAGGTAGCTTTGCTGTGCACATCTTACTTTTCATTTTCCAAACATACATTATTGCTAACATATCATGGGGTTTTGCTTCTGTGAGTTTGCTTAGCATGCATGCAAAGAAATAGTGGTATTGACATTCTCTATCTTACTTAGACTATTTTGTGTGCTGTGAAATCTAATTTTAAATAATTGAATACAAATGGAAATAGTGTGCTGTCTTTCAAAACATACTTCCTAGAGCCCCTTTCTCGAGATTGCTGTGACTGTCAAAGGGAGTAATTACAGAAACATAACCTTTGGACCACCCTACATTTGAATGTGTTTCAGGAGGGCAATAACTCAAAAAAAAAAAAAAGGCAACCATGTTGTATTGTAAGTCCTTCAGCAACAAAACAAAATTTCAATGTGTTTTTAATGTGATTTTCTATAAAGACACACCCTATGAAGTTACATAGAATCAATTTCTTTCTTTTCTTTTCTTTTTTAAGGTTTTGTTGGGGAATTGGGGGAGGGGAACAGCGTTGGGGAATAGGGGAAGGGGAACAGAAAAATTGCTGTCCTTTGGTTCTTCAGTCTAGTTGTGGAGGATGTCGCTTCACTGGCCCATGTTGGTATTATGATCATTGTGCTCTTCCTGGCTGAGGCAGTCGCACACTGGCTGTTGGACGGCCGTTCACGGCGGCTCATGGCAGCTCTTGCAGCTGCTGACCTCTCACACTGGCTGCCGGCCGCTCACGGTAGCTCATGGCAGCCCACTTGCAGCCCCACTGCAGCCTATGCCATCGTTGGCGACTCACTGCAGCCCAGCTCCAGGTGGAGCTGTTGTTCACCATCTTAGCTGTAGAGGGCGCAGCGTCACTGGCCCCCATGTGGGATCTGAACAGGGGCCCTGCTGCTCAGAGCTCATGCTCCCAATACAACTCTTATCCAACTGAGCCACTCGGTCAGCCCCAAGAATCAATTTCTTAATATATGTATTAATACAATCACTTTTTATTCAGACTATAGACATCATAAGCAAAGACAGTAAATTAAATTGAGTAAAAATGAATAAAGTTGGAAAAAATAGCATTAAATTAGAGGGGAATAGAAGAAAACCTTTTTATAACCCTTTGTTGGAATGATTATAGGACACAAGATGTAAAATATTTAGTAGAAGTGATTGATAAATGTGATCATATCAAAGTTTGAAACTTTTGTTTAAATTTAGCACTATAAAGTCAAGACAAACAGTACACTGGAAAATGTTTACAACCTCTTCATTCATTCACTTTCTTATTCATTCTTCTAGTAAACATTTGTTGAGCACACACTATGTGCCAGGTACTGTTTTAGGCCGTAGGGATCTAGCAGCGAACAAAGTGATAGGAAACCTCTGCTATCAGAGTTACAGTGGATTAGCATTTAGAATACATGAAGAACTCCTTCAAACAAAGCCAAAGAACCCAAACCAAACCAAAACAAAATCCCAACAGGACATGAGTAGGTAATTCAAAGGGGAAAGTACAAATGGCCAACGAACAGTGCACTTCTTTTAAGATCTCAGTGATAACTGGAGGATACTAATTAAAACAATGAGATAGCAAATTTTCTTCAAAAAATTAGGAACAAGTAGGAAAGACTGACAAATCCAGTGGCCATGATAAGTGCAGGGCGGTGGGTAATTTCAAGTGTTTTCATGCTCAGGTACAATCTTTTCAGGAGACAATGTGGGGAAACTTCTACCCTGTTACTCCTCTCTTAGGTAGATGGACTGAATGTTTGTGTCTCCAATATTTGTATGTTGAAGTTCTAACTCCCCATGTGATGATATTTGGAGGTAGTAATTAGGGTCAGATGAAGTCACAAAGGGGCCCCTTTTAAGAAGAGACACCAGAGAGCTTAGTTTCTGTCTCTGCCATGTGAGAATATGGTGAGAAAGTGACAATCTGCATCCAAGAAAAGAGCTCTCACTAGAACCTGACTCTGCTGACACCCTGACTCAGAGGTCCAGCCTCCAGAATTCTGACAAAATATATATCTTTTATTTAAACTACCAGTCTATGGTATTTTGTTATGGCAGCCTGAGTTGACTCATATAATTTCTTAGGAAAAGATAGTGCAGAATCATGTTCAGTGATCTTTATAGCATTTTTTCCCAATGTTTAAATATGGAGGGTGAGTGAGAGAGGGATGGGTAGATGGAGCACAGAGGATTTTTATGACAGTGGAAATACTCTATATGATGCTATAATGGTGGATACATGTCACTGTACATTTGTCTAAACCTATAGAAGGTACAGCATCTAGAGTAAACTAATATAAACTATGGATTTTGTGTCGGTGTTGGTTTATCATTGGTAACAGAGGTGCCACTCTAGTGCAGGATGTTGATAATGGGGGAGGCTGTGCATGTGTGGGGGCAACGGGTATATGAGATATCTCTACCTTCTGCTCAATTTTGCTGTAAACCTAAAACTGTGAAAAATAAAAGTCTTTAAGAAAATAGGAGAGAATAAAACAAAACAAAACAAAATGGTGGTAATCCAAATATCCATAATGGGTGGATTGTTAAATAAAACATGACATACATACACATGAAATATTATGTAGCAGCTCTCTAGTACTGACATGAAAGATCTTTAAAAAATAGGTAAGGAAAAAGTTAAGACAATATTGAGGTATGACCTTATTTATGTAAAGTAAACATAAATATACAAAACAAAGCCATATTTTTATATGTGTGTGTGTATATATATATATATATATATATATATATATATATATATTTTATATGTATTATGTCAATACATATAAAGAGCTATGCTAATAGTGATTTTCCCCACTGGGAAGAGAAGAGGATTGGATAAAAATTCAGGAAAATTTTACCATCACCTAAATTTTTTGAAATTCTATGCCAGGATGAATTAATTTAATAATTGTATAATTAAAATTATTTTAAATAAAGACAATTAAAGAAAATACAAAAAGTCAGTAAACAGAAAAGAAAATTGGCAGTTGAGAGTATTATGGGAACTGAGTTCTCCAAAAGCTAAGAACATAGTACCTAGAGGGTTTGCCTGAGTGCAGGTCATATGTGGAAGAAGTGAGGCAAAAAACTGAAAACTGAACTGGAAGTGTTTGTATATGGTTTTAAGTTTGGACTACATTCTGTGGATAACATTTTAAGCAAAAGCATGAGATTATTGGACCTGTATTTTACAGTTTTATCTGTTGTACAGGATGGATTAGACAGACTAGAGACAGAAGGGTTAAGGTTTCGTGTGTGTGTGTGTGTGTGTGTGTGTGTGTGTGTGTGTGTGTGAATTTTAAGAAGAAAACATGTATTATTGTATTACATCTCATAAAATCAACTTATAAATATACTACTGGTCGTCAAAAGGTAGAAATAACTTTGAGCATATTTACACATTAATGTGTCTACATAATTTTCCCATCTTAGCTATTGCTAACTTTTGTATATATTTAAGGAAATTTGAAGATGTCAAAATTATTAGGAGTTAGCAAGAAATATAATCTGTTTTTTCAGAACACTTATTTTGCTTTTTACAATTTCCTTTGACTTCAGATTTGTAGGAAACCATGAACCTTTAGATTCTTAAGAAACCATATCAGACCAAAAAGTCAGATGACACCTTTTTCAACATCTATGTCAAGGTATCTTTCTGACTTCTTTAAATAAAAAAGATGGATATTGAGAAAGTCATCAGTCATGACTGCCTCTTCCTCCCTTGGTGATATAGAGTCAATCAACCTGAGCATCTGCCCAGGTCAGCAGACTAAAAGAGACTTTTGGCATGGGAATGGATTTCATGTATAGCTCTCCCTCCAGAATACTTGCTAATGTTAACCCTGGACTCCTCTTATTGTTTTTAATAAGGAAGGTTGATGCTCTCATCTCAGGCAAACTGCCTCCCTTCCCCTATGCTGTTTTTTGTCACCAAGTCTTTTAAAGGCTATCTCACAATTTTAGCACAAAAACACATTTCCTGACTGCATTTTCACCTCCTAAAGCATGATTTTAAAAAGGTAAAAGGGGGGAAAAGTCTATATTCTGCCGGACACAGCACACATTTGCTAGCTACATACTTGTCAAGTTTTCAAATGTGAAATTAACACAGAGATGATGAATGAAGGTAGTGTTCCCATGTTCCCTTCTCTTTTCAAGTCCACTTAGTTCTCTCCTCCCTTCCATTATTAACCTCCTACTTCCCAAAACACCAATTCCTGCTGTTCACACTACCTCTAATCAGACAGTCATTTGTCCAGGGCTTACTAAGCGCCAAGTCCCAGAGCCAGAGAACTGTCTTGTCTTAATTGTGGGTAGGAATCCACATTAAGAAGAATGGAATATAAGGGCTGGCTGAGTGGCTCAGTTGGTTAAGAGCTCGCTCAAGAGTGCGAGCTGAGCTCTGAGCAACAGCAGTTTGGTGCCCAGCCTGAGCTCAGCTGCCGCTGAGCTGCCAACGGGGCAGGATGGCTCAGCTAGAAAAAAAAAAAAAGAAGAAGAATGGAATATAGTGGTCACGAGGTCTTTGAGCACAGGATTCTTTTGTTCAACAGATGCCGAGCACTAGGTACTGGGGATACAAATGTGCTTCCAACGGCACTTTTGTAAGGGCTCAGGTTCATAGGGGAGGCTTAGAGGTGAACAAGCTGTTAGATCCTGAGTTCTCTAACACAGTTATTTCAAGATTCTACATGAGTTCGTAATGGAAACAAAGACTCAGGACTCATGTGGAGAGAGGCCAAGGAAGGCATCATAAAGGCGATGACACCCAGATGTCCAAAGGAGGAGCGCAGCAAAAAGAAGGGAACAAAGGCCATTCCAGGCCTTTGAATATCCTGTGTCAGGGTGGAGGGCAGGAAAGCATTTGATATTTGGGGAAAAGAAAATTGTTCAGTATGGTGAAATAACAGAATGAGGAGCAGGGAATTCAGGGAAGAACTTGGGGTGGGAAAGGGCTGGGTGGATGCTGGGTTGGTAGCAATGACCAGTCACTGTTCTCAGCGTTTATTTGGCCTCTAACATTTACTAACAAAAATTCTGAGTCAAGTAGTGTTGCCCTGATTTTGCACAAAAGGAATCTAAGCCCAGCTAAGGTAAAAACAAAACCAAAAATATCTCAAATTTACATCAGTGGAAAGGAAAGGGGCAGAGGTAGGATTTAAACTCAGGTCTAACAGGCCTTAAAGCCTGTTTTCTGACTGATAGAAGAGTCAACAGTAAAGGGAAGTCTACTTGTGAAGAGCCTTGTTTGTATGCAATGGGAATTTGAATTCTATGTATATGCAGTAGGAATTCAAAGATATACTTTTAAGCACTAGAAAAGGAGTAGTCCCTCATACAGAAAGAGGAAAACAATGGTGCTTTCAGGATTTCTTTTGCTAACATTAGTGATGTACAGTAATTAGTATTAGGTAAAGATTTGCCTCAAGTTATGATTAGGTAGGAACAAAACAATTAAATTGTTCTTTAGTAACTGGATGTAGTCATCTATAAAAAATCAAACTAAAACATAATTTAATTTAGGAAAGCACCCCGAAAGTGACAAAAAGCTAAAGCTATCTCACTGCATGCTTTTCAGTACATTTTCAGTTCATTGACATTTAAGTGAATTAACAACAGACCAGCTCAAAAACATCTGTAAAAGCACTGCTTTCACGATTATTTAATGTTGCTATTAACACAGGACCCAAACAATCCCAGTATGACACAATCACTGTTTTAGCCAGGCTCTTCAGAGTTGGTGATAAATTAAAAATCTGTATACATTTGAAGCAAATCTGTATAAATTTGTTAGCATCAGATGGAGGTCAGTACATCACTGCTTTTATCTGAAACAAAAGGCATATTGTAATCTGTTGTTCTACAGGAAATAAAGCATAAATCAGGAAGGGTCTCTAAAGTAAACCCTAGGATGTCCTTAAACTAGGTGTGCAGAAACTCAATTGGTGCTAAAAACACAATGGCCTATTATGTGACAAATGCCTGCATTTATTCTTCCTTTTTTTTAAATGAATGAAACCATTAAGAAACCAGACAGACTGATGCATTAACCTGCTCATATTATCAAAGCTCATATTATTGCAAAATGTGTGTCGTAAGTAAATCTCAATACATAAATTAACTTGAAAAGTGTTTTTTTTTTAAATCCAAAAGTGAGGACAATGTACTTTTTCTTCTGAATTCCATATGTAAAGATGGTGATTGTAGGCTGAATGGACTCATTCAAGCTGATTCTTTTACTTTGAATTCTGATTCTTCCACTTACTAGCTGGATGAGCTGAACAAGTTACTTAACAGCTTTAGGTTTGGTTTTCTCAACTGAAAAATGGGAATGAAGTTCCCCTCCCTCTAGGACTGGTATGAAAAGTAAAGGTGATAATGTGTAGGGAACAGGTAGGTTCATGGAGGCTCCCCACTGCCCAGTTTACAGAAGGCCACATGTAAATAGTTTTGGTTTCCACATCTAGTTGTTGCCAAAGTAGATAGTCCTGCAAAACAGAAATATATTTGTTTGTCTAAAAATACTGCAAAACAGAAATATATTTGTTTGTCTAAAAATAAAGATGATCATAGGTGTGAATTTTTACTTTATCTGAATATTCAAATATGGGTTATAGTCATATTAATTATTCATTAAAAAAATCAGAACTCCGATGTTTTTGCCTTCTTTAAAGCAGTTGCATGTCATCAAGTGAAATTTTAAAAAGGATAACAGAAGGACTGGGTGGCCTACTCATGAAAAGACCCTTATCTGGCACATAACTTATGAAGATGCTTTTGTCCCAAGTCTAGATTTAGAGTCTTGCTTATCAGAAGACAGCTTGATTCTAATTCCAATCTTCAAGATAAGCCCAATCTCTCTGTCTCCCTTATGACAGAGTTGGTTTTGAAACCAAACCAAAAAGGCTCCAAAATGCCCAGGATAATTCTGCCAAGATCTAGGGCTAGGGTATTTTTCTTTTCTTAATTAATTATTTTTTGCTTGCAGCTGACTTTGGGGTCAGTTATTTATGGGTTGCCAAGGAAATGAATCATGTGTGAGTTCCCATGGCAAAAGTGCTAGACTGTGAATGGTGAATAGTCAAGGTGGCACCAGGCTCATCTATGCTGAGGATAGTTCAGTTCCCCAACATCCAAATACCTTAGTAGTCAGTGGTAGGTAGCAAGACTGTTTCAGCAAATTACAAAACAATTGTCTAGAGTTAACATCCTGTAATCCAATCCCTGCCTTGCTTTCTCCAACCTCCATTTATGTTCCTTCCTAAGAGCATAAAAGAAGCTGCAAGGCTGTTATTCTCTGGAGCATTTCAGATATTGCTGCCCAGATTGTTGTCAGTTTGGCTCAAATAAACTCATAAAAATTAGAGAAAACCAAAACCAAACAACAATTGCCTGACACATTTCTCTACTGACTGGAATGTGTCTGCTTAGACATAAGGAATAGCTTCTCCAGTGTGGGTGTGTCATGGGGCATATTTACATTTTGACCAGGACACATTGATTTCTTTTCACAAATAATCAGTGCAATATTAATAGGAACATTGACTTGATATTTTAGTATTAATTCATTTTACTCAGTCAAAAGGCACCTTTGGTAATTTTAAATCAACCTTGAGCTGTAACTCTCCTAACATGCTGCTTTAGAAACCAAAACTTGTTTAGTTTGGTTGTTTAGTTTACATGAGTTGTCAGCAGAAAATTCCCCACTAATGGAAGTTTCTAATACATTAAAAACTAGTCCCATCATCCTATGGGTTGTTTTATATACTTTACAAAGAGGAGCTATTTAAGTTTTAGTTTTTAATGTATTTTTTCTAATCCTTGTTTTGCTCACCCATTTCCCTACCTCTTTCCTTTATTAAAATAGATAGCAGACAGTAGAATAGATGACATAAGATACGGGAGTTGCCAAATGGTATGCATCCTGAAGATGTACAATTTCAGGGTCAAGACATCAGAGAATTCACATTTATGTATTAATCGATATTCTCATCTTGTTTTGGTACACTTTGCACTTGTATTCCCCCGACATGACTAGTAAAATAGATTTATTTTAATGATTAAGAAATTTTAGTTACAGAAACACAAGAAGAAATTTTCTGTTGTTTTGACTAGCTCAAAAATAAAATTTTTACTTACTCTTAATATATAGTTGAAAATCCCATTCTAATCCTGTCTCAGTTCATCACCTCTTTCAGGATTTAAGAATCTAGCTAGTCATTTTCTATTTTGACTACTTTGGATAACTATGATATGTTTGTCTTATCCTTTGTATATACCGTTTTGATAAGTACATCTTCTTTTAATTTACCACCCACAACTTGTATTCGTGGTATGTGTGTATGTCTACCAGTATGTTCTTATCCTTCAAACTTTATATATGAAACAACTACTTCTTCCTTGTTTCTAGTTGCCTTTATCACAGAAACCTAGAGATTTCATTTGAAGTTTACCAAATTTGCTGTAAGTAGATATGAGAGACAAGTACTCAAATGAAAAACGTAGCATCAGTAACCGTCAAAGATAATATCCCATATGCTCTACACTGACATGCCAAAAAACTATTACCCAGCTCCCCCATCACTTGTATGTGTAGAAAAGGTGTCACGATGAACAATTCGCAGGTTTTTGTCAGATTTAGTTTGCCGATTCCATACAAGAGTGACTGGGAAGAATCACAGCAGAGCAAGACAGAAAAAACACACATAAAACAAAAACAGAATAGAGACAGGGGCAAAGGTAAGAACTCAAGGGAAAATGCTAAAATGAAACCAGAGGGAAATGTTGAGAAGGAAAGAAGCACTAACTACAGAGGGAGAAAAGAAGTAAAAGAAAAATGAACAGATTGCAGACAGAATCATTCTGGAATTGAACATATCTGAAGTGTCAGGCAATACATCTCTAAAACTGTATCTGGGAGTGCAGTCATTTATTTTTAATAGTAGGCTATTCTCAAGTGTTATGAAAAACACATGAGATTCGGTGCCAATTCTAACTCTTGGCATTCAGTCTTTCTGTATAGTTATAAAGGGAAACCATGAGGCTAAAAAAAGGTAGGAGACAGAAAAAAAGTGTAGAAGGGGAAAAGAGAAACAGTGTATTGACATTATTGGAAAAAGCATTTTAGCAATCCCACTTTTCTAGTAGCCTATGCATCTATGCTGTGAATTGCAGACAACTTTGATGGCACTGTTGCCAAATATTGATTTGAAGTCAAATGCCTCACATACTTTACGTTTCAATATTCTTGCATATTCTCACATATGTTTGAAAAAGCTGTCTAATGAAATGGCCCGAGGATTGTAAAGTTGGTTTTTCACCATAAGAGTTATAAAATTCACTTACAGTGGTGACAATAAAGTTTCACAGTTTTTAAATTACTAAACGTTCTTTTAAGCACAAAATACCAAAAACTTTGAGAACCTCAATAATTATAAAGTATTGAACAGTGCAAGTGAACTTTTGAACTTCTTAGTTATTTTTGTTACAGAAATTTCCTTTAGTTCTGGCACCAATGTCTTCTCTCAATTACATATTATCATTCCATTTGAATGAAGACAAGAATTTCATGGAAGCAACCAAAGTGTCCTTTGATAGATGATTGGATAAAAATGTGACATATATACACAATGGAATACTATTCTGCCATCAGAAAAGATGAAAGTGCCATTTGTGACAACATGGACGGATCTTGAGATGACTATGCTAAGCAAAATAAGTCAGACAGAAAAAGTCGAGAACCATATGATTTCACTGACATGTGGGACATAAAACAAAGCAACAAAGGAACAAGAAAAACAAATAAAGAAAAAAAAAACCCTCATAGATACAGGCAATAGTTTAATGGTTACCACAGGGTCAGGGGGAAGCAAGCAGATGGTAGAAGAGAGAAAAGGGGGTCAAATATATGGTGATAGAAGGAGAGCTGACTCTGGGTGGTGAACACACAATGTGATATATAGATGATGTATTACAGAATTGTACACTTGAAACCTAGTAATTTTACTAACCATTGTCACCCCAATAAACTTTAATTAAAAAAAATTCAGATCTTTCCAAGAAGATGTTTTATAGAAAGAGATTGATATAATGTATCTAAGTATTATTCACTCTAAAATGCATAATTAGCACAATTACACTTTATTTGATATTTGATAAAGATTTAAGTAGGCTTTTGAGTGCCTCACCAACAATTAGAACAAATTACTATTTAATGATGTGAAAAGGATGAATAAATTGTAAACACACACACACACAAAGAGATCATCAAGAGACTCCATTCCCTAGTTTGTATCTATAAGTCTTACTTTTTGTTTTTTTGAGGGCAGTGTCACTGGAGCTCATGTGTGGGACCTGAACCGGGGCCGCTGGCTTCCCAAGCCAGCGCTTAACCACCATGCCACTTGGCCGGCCCAATTCTTACCTTCTTTTTAATTTGGCACAGCTACACTGACAAGAAAACTAGAAATCTTATAGTAATAAGTATGCAACATGTGTTGCATGATGTTTTTAGCAAGATTGTACTGAAGGGAACTAACATATGGGCCAAGACTTATCAAATTTATCCAATTTTTATATTCCTTTTTTTTCCCAGACAGGAAAATACATTAATATGCAACTAGCTATCCCCAAAACATTTCTTTCCAAGTACTTTCCACATCTCTAAAATGGCAATATAAATGACAAAAAAAAATGAGAATTTATATTATTGTTACCCATGACAATAATGACAAATTTTCCAACTAATACTTTTAATTTTACCAAAGTCTTTTAAAAAATATGGTTATTTTAAATGTGATGAAATTCACTTAAAGTAGCAATCATCTCTCAAATATTGTTTTCAAGGAATAGTAATGGTGAGCTCATCAGTTTTGAAGTAAAATAAAATACATCAAATTTTAGCACATTTAACTAATTTCATACAAAAATGTTAAAAGCGTCATGATAGGGTTAGAATATACTTTCCAAAAAAATCAAGTATAAGTAAATCTTGAAATATTTATATTTATTATGTTAATTTTGTGTTATGTATTGTTATTACCTATATATTATGTTATATCCCTAACATGTATATCTAACATCTATATCATCTATTCTGTTAGATACACACACATATACTTACATTTGGGTAATCAAGATTTAGTACTAAAATTAAATGTCTCTCCAGACTTCAATTTGTAGATTCTGTTTGATTTTTGTACTTCCTTCCCTTATCCAAATATTCCAAATATTGTCTCAAAAGGAATGTATACACAATTAAAGTGTCCTGAATTACCAGTGTCCCCTTGCAAAAAAATATTGGTGGGTCTATGTCCCTGGGGTGACTTTCACAGGTTTTTTTTTTTTTATATTCAATTTCTGCCCAATTAGGTGAGACAGGAAGGCTAGAGGGGTTGGAGTTGGGTATTGGCCCTCTTCCTATGTGAATAAGACTGTAGTAGGCCTTTGTTATGGTGTATTTCAAAATGACCACTCCTGCCTGCTCCTACCCCCCACCCCTCAAGAAAAAGGCACAAGGTGATTTTTCTTGGCTCCTCACTATGAGAACCTGGGGACATTCCTGGATATAAAATGCATAAAAGTGTGGGGACAGAATATATTAATACACAAGTCAATTTCTTTCCTATATACCAGAAATGAACAATTAGAATTTGAAATATAGAAAACACCATTTATAATGGCACCTAGAATGTGCTTAGGTGTATATCTAACTAAACATGTACAGGATATATATACAGAAAACTAAGCCTGATGAAAGAAATCAAAGAAAATTCAAAGATATTCCAAATTCAGGATGGAAGACTCAATATTAAGATGTCAATTCTTTCCAACTTGATTATAGATTCAAAATAAGTACACACACATATATTTTCCTGCTTCTTTAGCTGAGAAAACCTAGAAACAATGACACACTGAAGGCAACAAGCACATCTAGCATCCATATCTTGGTTTCAAATATCATTGTACAGTAAAGAAAGCACAGCTTCTTAGAGAAATGACTGATTTTAGTACTGGGAAAGGAAATAAACAAGATGAGTTTGGAGGATCTCATAATGCAAAAGAAGTAAGAAAATGCTACTCCCCCCTTCCAAAAAACACAAAACAAAACAAAACAAAACAAAAAACCAACCCTGCGGTGATGGAGTTAGGAGTTAACTGAAAGGAGAAAGGAGTTAACTGAAAAGCTCCCAATTGCCAAAGCTAGAATATCTTGAGCAACAAAATAAAGTAGTATTGGATTATAATCTAAAGTACAAAATAAATGTCCAAGATTTTATATTGACATAGGTAGAATAGCTAAATATGGAAAAGAGTAGCCAAATTTCTTATTTAAAATAATTTATGTAGACTCCTCACCCTCAAGGAGATAGAGCATAAATCCCCACTGTTTAAGCATGGAAGTGGATAGTGATTCCCTTCCAAAGAATATGTTATGGAAAGTGGGGGAAAGGTTAACTTCATGGTGGATAAATTTGACAACTATTACCTCATAAAGTGATCAATGTTAACATCAACAATGAAAAGTCATATTAATTGTATGTACCTTTGACATGAGTTGATGACAATGGCACTTTACCTGTTTTCTTTTTCATAAGACTCATAACTCCAGTTTAATCATGAGAGAAATATCCCAACTGAGGAATATTCTATAAGATGCCTGACCAACACTCCTCAAAACTGTCAAGGTTATAAAAAACAAGGACAATCTGAAAAACAGTCACAGTCAAGAATGTCCTAAGGAGATATGACAACTAAATACAATATGGGGATCTTGAATGGGATCCTAAACAGAAAAGGAACCTCAGGTGAAAATCAGAATAAGATGCAGACTTTCGTCAATAATCTATCAATAATCAGGAAGATGGCTGAATAGGAGGCTCAGGATTCTCTTCCTGTCTACAGAACCACCAACTCACCAAGAATGCAGGCATTAATTCCCTTTGTGACATATCCAGAAACTAGCCAAGAGACTCCTGCACCCCAGGTGAGGGTGAAGCCAACCACATTGAAGCCAATAGGAAACCTCAAGACAATCTCTCACCATCATCTCTTTCACTAGCATAATGCCAAATGATCAGAGAACACCCTCAGCATCTAGCTTTTCCTGCGAAAGGAGAATTGAATCATGCTTCCAATGTTCCAACTTTTCCAAGTATGGCCCAACATACTGGCTTCTGTCTCACGTGTCTCAGGACCTAACATACTCTAGATCAGGGGTGGAAAAACTGCTGCTCACGAGCCACATGCGGGCTCTTTGGGTACGTTCCACCTCAAAAGTTTGCCAACCCCTGGAATAGCCAATCCTGTCCCTCACAACAATTTAAAAATTATTCGAAAGCCATAAATATATTTTTACATAGTCACCATTATGTGAATAATATCCTTGAACATTTTATACATGAAACTATGATAGTTTTATTTAAATTTTCACTTTTACTTCAGAGCCACATGTACGTACCCAAAGAGCCTCATGTGGCTCGTGAGCCGCAGTTTGCTGGCCCCTGATGGCTCTTCCATCTCAAAAGTTTGCTGATCCCTGCTCTAGATGCCTGGTGGCCAGAGAACAAAGATGACAGTTTGAACTAGCACATAAGTAGTTGCCATAATATCTTCCTCTAACTCAATACACAGCAAGTGGATGAGAAAATCCCAGAATCTAGCTTCTGTCTGGGTAAGGAAATAATTAAATATTGTCCCCAAAGTTCTAGCTTGATATTGTCTCATTGATGTCTAACCTCAGCTTTCTGTGTTCCTTAACCTTCTGCTCTCTAAGTGTTCTGCCCCAGCTGCTGTGGTGGACAGGAATTCTAACCTGTTTACTGTAATTGGACGAATAGTTTCTTGATTGAGATCCAAAAGGAAAACTGAGTCTTAGGCTAACCCCAACCCAGGCCAGCTGACATCAGTGCTCCTTAGCTGTGTCCCTGATACAGTTTTGAACTTAAAACTTTTGCCTTACATAACCAAAAGTATTTTAACACAAATGTCTAAGATATCAAATGTTAATAAGAACCATCAACTACCTAATAATGATTTTCTTTGCATGATCAAAGATCTCCACAGGGAGGAGATTGGCAGTTCAGTAGGTGGCATTTTTCCCACTGAGCCAGAACTAAAGCAAAACTCCAGGAATTCAACCTGCCTTGGAACAGGTATGTTTCTACTGAGAAATGGTACAAAGGAGGTATTTATTTACGGTATTAAAAATATTTTTTTGAAGTGCTCAGGTGTGCTGGTTGAAATCTAGTTTGGATAATTACAATCTTTTCATAGAAATTCCACCTACAATTATAACAGCCAACTCCAATTTCACCAACAGTTTGAAATCTAAATAATCTCTTTTTGACACACATTGTTCTGAATTCCAATTTGCAATGGCTGGCCAGCTGCCTTCCTTCTCCCTGACTGGGATGAAGCAACACAGGAAAGTATTTTGCGATATGAAATGAAAGGCACTGTATTAAAGTTATGTAATATTTATTAAAATACAATCTGATTATGTAAATGCTCATAGATTTTGGAATTCCCCTAATGGTGAATACCTTTTGGATTTTTTATTGGTGGTGCCCTACAAACCTAGAACTTGATTTACTATACATTTTTTTGCTTTTCAAAAATAGCCTTGTTTTATGATTCTCCTTTTAAATATGTGAGTGTGTCACCCGCATATGAAAACATATTTATGCAGTTGGTATTCATTCCACATAGCATGACGCAATGTAGTTGGAAGATGAAGCACTTACATGGCTAGCACAGAGGATTTCACTCACACATATATCAAACCCCTTCCTTGAATTGAGAAATATATGAAAGAAAGTTTGTTGGTGTTCTTAAGCAACTTATGATTTTAAAATCGAGGGAACCAAAAATAACAAGAATTTTCCTTAAACCGAATAGTCAGAAGAGATAAGTTATATTTTAAGGTAAAAGTAGTTTTGAGAACTAACCTCATGACCATCCTTCTATTTCCTCTATTCTCCCACCCTTTCGCACCACCATTATTATCCCCAAATTTCAGACAAACCCATTCTTAGTTTCTTATTCTTCTTTTTACCTGTCCCTTTTGCGTTCGTGTCTCATGTCTTCCTTTCCCTACCTTGCAGCCTCCTCTAAAAATTGAGTATGTACAATGAATTTCAGCTTTTCATTAATGCCTATATAATGTATAATAATTACTCTTCAGATAAACTAAAGTGAATCTCTTTGAAACACTGAGAACTTTGAAAAGTACAAAACATTACTCCAATAAATAACTATTGGGTATTCATAGTGAGACAGATATTTAGAAATGTTAGATACAATGCTTGTTACTTTTATTTGACCAAACCAAAGGCTACCTTAAAGCTCAAGGCCTCACAGCGCGCTTCGACTAAAGCCTGGTTTATACATCTGCTCTTCTCATTTCCTACCCTGAGTTCCGGCCATCTAATGCCTACTTCTTCAGATATATCATTGCAATCAACAACATCAGCAGTACTGGAGCCTCCATAATAGTCTGGTATCTCTCTCTCAAAACATAGGTCAACCCTATTGTCAGCCTCCGGTTCCAACTTGCATTCTAATTATAGCAAGAAAGTAAAATTAAATCCTTGTGAACACCCATTTGTATATAGTCATGGAGGAGAACAAGCATATATTAAGAAAAATGTTATCCATAAGGGGGAAGGGGAAAGGATTAGACAGCATAAATAGACAACTACAATATTGCCACAGGGATATGAAACACAGTTCGGGGAATATAATAATGTTGTAAATATTTTGTGGAGTGTCAGATGGTCACATGTCTTGTTAGGGAGACCACTTCATGGATGGAGTAGAGGCTTGATCACTGCACTGTACACCTGAAGCTGATGTTGTATAATATTGTATGCCAACTGTAACTGAATATATAGATAGTCATGGGATGTGGAGTGTACTGTAGAAGGGAGTCAAAGGAATTGTAATAAATATGTACGATATGGGAGGGGAGGAGTAGGGTGGGGAACTGGGGGAGGGGGTTTGTCACTTTGTGGGGTAAAGAGTATAACTATTGCATTGTGTTGTACACCTGAAACTAATAAAAAAAAAGAAAAAAAAAAGAAAAATGTTACTCATCTGGATGACGTAATTCAGAGAGTATTTGTAGATTTTCCTACTTCAAGTAAAGGCAACAGGCAAGAACACAGAAATTGAGAAATCTGAATAAACAAAATCCATCTTTGAAAAATAATCAGAAGGCTCTAACTATGGTGGTCTTAGATCAGCAAATGGGACAATCACCTAACTGTCTGATAAGATGTACCCTCATGCATCTGAGAGGGCTGCATAATATTTAGGAACTGACAAGGTCTCCCTCCTTGACCAAACTTTAGTTAGCCTCCTCTGAGCCATATAGTTTTTTTTTTATTGGAGAACAGCCATCGCCATTGGTTACACATTGCTTTCATGACACAATGGCATCATTGAATCTTAGGGAGGGTGCAGCTCACAGTGGCCCATGCAGGGATTGAACAAGCAACTTTGATATTATCAGCATGATGCTCTAACCAACTGAGCTAACTGGTTAGCGTGAGCCATCTGCTTTTATTTATTTATTTATTTATTTATTTATTTATTTGTTTGTTTGTTTATTGATTTATTATTAGTTACAGATGTACAAAACAATGCAATAGTTATCCTTTTCATCCCTTACAAATTGACTCCCCCCTCCCCCCATCCACTGCCCTCCCACCCCCGGTATCATACATGTCTATTACAATTCCATTGACTCCATTCCCACACTATACTCCAGAAATCATACCATTTGCATTGATACTGATGAACCTAGAGAACATTATACTGAGTGAAATAAGTCAGTCAGAGAAAGACAAATACCATATGATCTCACTTAAATGTGGAATCTAAAGAACTGAATAAATGAGCAATGTAAACAGAAATAGTCTTAGAGATACAGAGGAAAATCTGATGATTGCTAGATGGGACGGGGGTGGGCGTGAGGGAGAAGGGGAAGGGATGAGGCAACATAAATTGGTAACTACAATATTGCCGCAGGTATAGAAGAGACAGTTTGGGGAATATAATCAATAATGTTGTAAATATTCTTTAGGGGACCAGATGGACTCATGTCTTGTTAGGGAGACCACTTCATCGACGGTGTAGTGGCCTGACTACTGCACTGTACATCTGAAGCTGCCGCTGAATAATATTAGATGTTAACTATAAATTAACACATATATAGTTATGGGATGCTGAGCCATCTTCTTGATTAAGCCCAGTCATTGGCTAGCTGAGCCCAGTTTTAAGAGAGACTCATACTGAGCTCAGTTTCAGCAAGAATACTGCTGAGCCAGTTTAGTGAGAATCCCTTCACCCTTCATACTCAATCATAATAATCATCTTCCCCATGCTTCATATCTAATCATGTTCCTTTTAGTAATTTTCTATCCAGTGATTTCCTGACTCTGTCATTGGCTGTAAATCCCAGCTGCCCCATTGTATTCAGAGTTTAATTCACTGTTCCTTTCTTCTTGCAATAGTCTCTCTCTCCTATTGCAATAGTCTTGAATAAAGTCTGCCTGTTTAACTGCACTCAGTGTGATTTTTCTTTGACAGAATTACAAGGTGAGCTTGATCCAAGTATCTTCCATCCTAGCCTACCACAATATGAAACACTCAGCTTTACATATAGTTTTTGAGTGGTAAATTCACAAAAATGCAAATATGTAATGTAGGAGAACCATATATTAGCATGCATTTGCCTCTATTAGGATATTTAAGGGATGGGACCCATGGTGGGTAAATTTTAATCAAGAAAAAGGATTAGGGAAAACAATTACAGGATGAGGAGCTTGTCTGATGAGAGTAGGTCTCTATCTAAGACCACAATGGGAGATCCCAGGCAATTTGGCTTTGGGTGGAGAATAGCTCATGGATGAGGTACAAGGTGCAAAAAGAGAAGTAAAAGGGAAGGCAATAAAGTGGGAAACATTTGGATGTAATGATGAGGTGGCAAAGATATAATTGAAGTAGATTCTGCTGTTCCTCCGATTTATATATTTGCTACAAAATAAGGTCTAGCAAACAACTTAGGTGGCACTGGTAAGGATAAGGTCAGAAAAATAATATTCTCATTATGAGGTTTACAAATGAAGGAGAACTATAATTCTTTCAATTCCAACCCAGGAACCATAGCTGAAAGTGTTGCTTGTCTCTCCTAGGAAATATGGGGGCTGAGTGGAACCAAACCATATTGTCAAATACTGTAAATTTTAATGAAATCTAGGTAAATAAACAAAGGTTTATTTTCTAAATAATTTATAAAGCATTTAAATATGCTCATTCTTTGCATACTTTTATTATCAGTGGGATATGCCATTTTGATTGATTTTCAAGGATCAGTGAGTTATTTGCACTAAGCCACACATATTCCTTTCCCTTATCACTTTGAAAGCCAAAAGCATAAAAACCTGGTTAGCTGGTTTTCTAGGGCAACCTTTGACATAGAAAAAAAGCAAAGCTAACTGGCTTGTGAAGGCCTTGAACCCAAGACTTTGATTCTGCTCTACAGCAAAACAAAAGCACTGAGAAAGACAGCTATTTCAATCATTCTCAACACAGACAAGATGGCTTTGAACACATTTTACAGAACCCACACTACTCTCTAAGGGTTGTAGTATTATCTTGCCAGATTCACACTATAAATACTGAAAATACCAGTCCCAAAAGCCTTAGAAATAATGGTTTCTTTTCCTACCTACAGAATGATTATCCTCATTCTAATAACAGCCTGATGATTTTATTCATTTATTACAGTTCCTGGAAGGGATATGACTTTTTAATACAGTTGTGTTGACTAGAGGATTTTTCCCCCACCTAGTTATAAGGACACATAAAAAAATGATTTCCATAGATCATTTTGTCTCTTTAAATGTGGATAAACTAACCTACTCAGAATAGTGAGGGGGAAAAAACTGACAAAAATAGTGCTAAACCCCTTCATAGAGATGCAAGTGGATAAATAATAATAATGAGATAAAGGTGAACATTACCCCCAAATTCTAGCAGTGTATTTACTTTGGCAAAAATAGAACTGATCTTTATGTATTGAATTTTATCTTAGATTTTACAAGCATCTGCATCTGAATCAAAAGCTGCTTTCATGACTTCTCCCGGTAAATTCAAGGGGATTGTCCAAGTCATCAAACTGGTCAGATGCTGCCGATTCCAACAAAGACTCTGATGAGGTTCAGACCATTTGAAAGTAATTAGAACAGAACAGTAAACACCAAAGCTCTGCTCCTCCCTCAACAGAAGGCTATTTCTCTGAATGTCAAGTGAGCAGAATGGACAATGGTGTTTCATCAAGAAGTATGAATACAGTCAGAAAGTCACCACTTAATGCTCCTATCCACCCAGCATTTCAGAGGTCACCCAATCACAAATCACTCAGGAAGTCTTTTCAGTTCTGCAAGCATGTGGTTAATGATGGAGACTGAGATTGACACTGAAAAAGGTGAAAAAGCTCACCGTTTTCTTAACAAGGGCCTTCGAGTGAACACAATCACACGTGAGGCTTTCCACTGTACAACGAGAATGCTTCAGCCCCCATGGAATACATTTCCCAACTGTCACACACACGCACTAATGCATCCTGATTCTCTCATGGGCAAGTTTATTTCACAGCTCCCATGACCAACAGCCAAACCCAAACAGGTGTTTTCTTGGAGGATTGCCATCTTGCTCAGGTTCCCAGACCAATGAAACTGTTTTAACAGATTTTCAAGAAGCGTGTTGGTCTGCTCAGGTTTGTCGGCTGGAACACGCACAACTTCGGTCTTCTTTGCCATCTTTTCTCCAATAAGTCTTTGCTTCCTTTTCCCTGGGGTTTCCCTTTCCCAAAAATGTTCACTGTAAAGATGACCTTCGATAAACCCATTTCAGCACTTTTCCATTAGTCCACAATAATCCATTCTTCCTAGCTCCAAAAGTAAGGGTTGTCTCTTCCTTAAAGAGCCAAGCACTTTAAAACATGGCTCACTTACCTTCGTTTTCTTGATATATGTACTCACTGTGGTTTAAAAACATTTCTGCCTTTCACTTTATTTATTTTCTTAAAATTAATATGACCATGAAGGAAATAATGCAAAATAATTTTGACCCTAACTACCACCTTTCTTCATTATGTGATCTGTCTCCTGAATGAATTTACAATACTATTATCTCCTATTTGGCCAAATTTAATACTTACAAATGCCATCAAAACATAACAACAATAATGTTGATAGTTTTTTTTTAATACTAATCCAGGATAAGACGTTTGTCTTCCCAATATTCATTTAAGCCAAATTCAAAATGAAGTTTCTGAAGTTTTCCTAATTTTTGACATTGTGTTGTTGTTTTTATATGGTTATAGCTACAAAATAAAGAATGCTTTTTAAATGATGTTTTATAATAGCTTGATAATATTGTGGATGCTTATTGTCTATTGACTTGCAACTACAGAAAAGATGCAGAAGGACTATCTCAAATACACACATATAAATACATATCACACACATGAACACATACATAGAGGCATACATATATCATATGCATTTATTATGTAGGCATGCATAATAAATAAAAAACTAGAAGGCAGTTAATAAGTCCCACATATATAATAAGCAGACATGCCTTTCACTTGTACTGCTCAATTAAAAAGAATTTACTGCTCCTCAACTATTGCTTATAGTCCTCAAGTGAAAAAAAAAAAAGAAATTTAACCTAAATTTCAAACTTCTCTAGAAAAGTGAACACTTGTGCACTGTTAGTGAGAATGTAAATTAGTGAAACCACTATAGAAACCAGTGTGGAGGTTCTTCAAAAAATTAAAAACAAAACTACCTAATGACCCAGTAATTCTACCGCTGGGTATTTATCCAAAAAGAAATGAAGTCAAGGGCCGGCCAAGTGGCGCGTTGGTTGGGTTGGCTTGGGACACCAGCTCTGAGCAGCTGGACCCCAGTTCAGAACCCACATTAGGGCCAGTGAAGCTGCGCCCTCTACAGCTGAGATGGTGAACAACAGCTCTACCTGTAGCTGGGCTGCCGAGAGTCCCTGACTATGGTATAGGCTGTAGTTGAGCAGCAGTGGGCTGCCGTCGTGGCCAGGAGCCAGTGTGAGCAGCCGGCAGCCAGCATGAGCTGTCAAGAGCCACAGTGAGTGGCTGTCCAGAGGCCTGCGACTGATCTGCCTCAGCCGGGAAGAGCACAATGATAATACCAACATGGGCCAGTGAAGCAATGTCCTCCACAACTAGACTGAAGAACAAAAGGACATCAACTTGTCTGTACCCCTTCCCCGATTCCCCAACGCTGTTCCCTCCCCCAGTTCCCCAATAAAATCTTAAAAAAAAAAAAGAAACAAAAAGAAATGAAGTCAATATCACAAAGCAATATCTGCACCCTCATGTTCATTGTAGCCTTACTTACAATAATCAAGACATGGAAACAACCTAAGTGTCCATCGATCGATGAATGGATAAAGAAAATGGTGGTGATAATACATACACATATATGTACCATAAAAAAAAGTTATAAAAGGAAATTTCTGCCATTGTGACAATATGGATGCTTTTTGCTCCTTGAATGCATTATGCCAGATGAAATAAATTAGACAGAGAAAGACAAATACTGTATGATCTCACTAATATGTGGAATTAAAAAAAAACCAAACTTGCAGAAACAGAGAACAGAGTGGTGGTTGCCAGAGGCAGGGATTGGGGGTGGGGGAAATGGGTGGAGGTGGTAAAAAGATCCAAATTTCCAATTTTAAGATAAATTAGTTTTGGGATTGTAATGTACAACATGGTGACTATAGTTAACAATATTGTATCACATATTTGGAAGTTGCTAAAATAGTAGATCTTAAAAGTTCTCATCACAGGAAAAACTTCCTGAAAATTTGTGAAATAAAAGATCATTTCGATTAGTCCATATTCTGGGGTCAATGATTATTGGGCTGTTGACTGTACAGACTTTTCCTGTAAGTCATCCTGCTTGGCTGGAGAATTTGAGACACTAACAAAATACACACTGTCGATTGACAAAAACAAAACAAAACAAACTTTACTTAATATGTCTAAAATTTCATTCTTTCCTTTAACCTTCCATGATCACCTACTACCACCAATTTCAGATAACTGAATATATTTTTTACTTTGAATTCTCAAAGCCATGTGAATATCAACCATCCATCAGTCATCTATCCATATCTTCATCCATCTTCTCTCTTACTCATCCAATCCTTAAATACTTTTTACCTCATTGCTGGAACTATATTATGCATTTAGAAAAACATGTACCATCCTTACTCTAAAGGAACTCATGGTAGGGTAGGTGATGCACAATTTTTTAAAAATCAAACAAATTTGTAATCTCAGAATTTGATATTTCTTTTTGTTCCTTTGCCAGAATATGAAGACATTAAGAGCAAGTGTGCGTTCTTCATCTCTGTATCCTCTATTAGTGGCTAAAATATTACTCACACCAGATAGATATTAAGTTAAGATTAAAACTTTATAAGGCATCATATCTAATTTCAACCTAATTTTAATGACACTTCTTGTTTGAATCATCTTTATTCTTTCAGGCCAATTGCTGTGCTTGAGAATTCTTATCGTTAGGGAATTCTATTGGGTAGAAACTGCCTTGGTGTGAATCAGGCTAATATTTGAAGGATTTCTGGCGATGACAGTGAAAGTCAGGAAAAAATCCTCTCAACTATAGTTAAAGTTTCAAGCAGTTATGTTTTCTGTGGAGATGAAGAGAAAATAATTTTTATTTTATTGGAGAATAACCATATTACAGAAGCCTTCTCCAATCATAAGTATATAATTTGATGATGAAATTTCTACAAAACAAACACCCAGAACAAGAAATTGAACTGTAAATCCCCATACAAATACAAAATCACATGATGATTTTGATTTTGATTCTAGTTGGCAAAACTCTATACAGTGACTACCATCACATAGATACTTAATATTTTATTAGAATGCTAAATATTTTAATACAACCTTCTTGGATTTCTTTTTTACAACCTTCTTGGATTTCTTTTAGGTAAAGGGGATGTGCTTATTTTCATGCTTGTCTTATTAAGTAAAGTAAAAATGTGCTTTTCATAACAAATGCTTTGCCACAAATACATACCAACTGAACACTCAAATCCACCCTGGAATCCTTCGTCCTCTTGGCTTTCTGTAGCTCCTACTTTGCCAACTCTAAGGCTTGAGGAGCCTCATTCTGTTTCTGCTCTCAGAGTTTCTGACTATTGATGATCCACTGTGATTTCATGCTGGATGTTCACTGGTGCTGAGAAATCCTTTGTTTCATCTCCTATTGTTTTCTGCAGTGGCAGTCCCAATTGGTTTGAATTATGCTTTAGCTTTTAACTCTTTTAGTAATTGATTTGGTTTGTACTTTACTGAGAAGTGTGAAGTCTTCTTATTTTCTGATATTATTCTCACTTCATTTTTCTTATCAGTGTTAAAAAATGTTTCTCCTGGATGTTTTTAAAAAAGACTTTTATTAAAATATAGCTATTTATTTATAGCTATATTTATTAAAATATAGGTATACACAATAGTTATTCAACTTTTATATACCTAAAGAAGTAATCACCATAAGTCCAGCAACCATTTGACCCCATACCACGCTAAGAAAATATTTCTGACTATATTCCCTACACTGTATATTACACTCCCATGGTTTGTTTTATACCTGGAAATTTGAACCTCTTATTCCCGTTTATATTTCCCCCCTTTTTTAAATTTTCAATTACAGTTGACATTTTATATTATTTTATATTAGTTTCAAGTGTAGAGCATAGTGGTTAGACGTTTATGTAATTTAAGAAGTGACCCCCTGACTACTCTAGTACTTACCTGGCACTATACATAGTTATTACCATATTACTGATTATATCCCTGTGCTTTACTTTACATCCCCATGACTATTTTGTAGCTACCAATTTGTACTTCTTAACCCCTTCCCTTTTTTCACCCCCACAACCCCTTCCCATCTGGCAACTATGAAATGTTCTCTCTATATATGAGTTTGTTTCTGTTTTGCTTGTTAATTTTGTTCTTATAGTAGATTCCACATATAAGCAAAATCACATTGCATCTGTCTTTTTCTGTCTGACACACTCCATTCAGCACAATATCCTCCAGGTCCATCCATCTTGCCACAGATGGCAAGAACGCATTCCCTTCCATGGATGAGCAATATTCCATTGTATATATGTACCACCTCCTCTTTATACATTCTTCCATCGACAGGCATTCAGGCTGCCTCCATATTTTGGCCATTGTAAACAATACTGCCATGAACATATAGATTCACATGTCCCCATGAAAGTGGCTTTTGGGGCTTCTTTGGATAAATACCCAGAAGTGGGATTACTGTGTCATTTGTCTCTTGTTATAGCCTTTGTTTTAAAGTCTATTTTGTCCACCCCAGCTTTTTTTTTTCTTTTCCACTTTCATGAAACATCTCCTTCCATTTCTTTACTTTCAGTCTGTGTGTGTTTTTTGATCTGAAGTGAGTCTCCTGTAGGCAGCATATGTAAGGGGGAGGGCTCAACAAAGAAACAATGGCATCTACCATCTTGTCTGGGGGAAAGCTGTCCCTCCAGCCCTCATCCTGGAGCCAGACAACTCAGTTCCTCCCTATATGTCCTTGGCGCCTTTTGAGCTGCTGCCCTAGTGCTGGAGCTCAGAGTGAGAGAGTCCTTCCGTGAGTAAGTCCACACTTGGTCACTTTAAGAGGAGCACCTGGGACTGCAGCCACCCTTTGTCTCATCAGCCAAAATCTATGCTGGTTTTCACAGCCAGAAATTATGGGGACTTCTCTCCCTGGCACTGGAACCCTGGGCTGGGACCCCTTGCTCCTCAGGGGAAACCTCTGCAGCTGAGATATGCCTTTCAAATTTTAATGGTCACACACAGGTGTGGGACCAGCCTATTCCATGTCTCTGTCCCTCTACCAGTACCTAGATGGCTTCTTCTGTATATTCATAGCTGTAGGGCTTCAGTTCAGCTAGACTTCAGGTGATTCCCAATAATGGTTGTTCTGTGCTTTTGTTGTTATTGATGTGGTCCTGAGAGGAGGTGAACACTGTGTTTACCTACTCTACTCTCTTGACCCAAAATTTGCATAGTCAAGTTTGATCAACAACAATTCTAAAATTTCTAGTGTGCCTTCATTAAAGGAAACTAGGTTTTGACAAGTATTATTTTAGTCCTGTCCCCTCCCAATGCTTGACTATTCATCTATACCATTCACTTTAATGTCAGAGCAGGTTTCACACTACAGTAGGAGTGGTGGTGGGACACCCTTCCCACCCCTGCCCTGCCCCACATCAAAATTATTAAGTTATGGAGAAAATGTTGGGAAAAACGCTTTCACAGCATTTATCTCTAGAAAGGTAGAATTACACTTACATTGCTGGTGATCCCTGAAGACTGAGAAGGAAAAAGAGTTTTACCTTTTAAAGGAGGTGCTAAGTTTTCACTGGTCCTTTTATGCAGTGGGTCTAGGTAGAATCTCCTAAAGAGGGCACAAAATGCACACAACAAACACAACAAACAACTTTTGTTTGTTGTAAAAATAATAGTAAAGATTGAGAGAGTGAAAGAAAACTGAGAGTTTATTACTTAATAAATATTTATTCGATAATCACTATGGGAAAGGCATGATGTTGAACCCTGCAGGGGACACAAAAATGACCATGACGATTGATCTCTGCCTTCTAGGGTTGTAGTCAGTGGGTGTGGGAGGATGACAAATATATATATATATATATATATATATATATATATATATATATATATAACCATAGTACGTACCGTAAGAGGCTAAGGGTTTCTATGACAAAGGGAGAAACAAAAGTTTAAAAGGTTCGAGAAAAGAGAGAGCATCTAGTTGGGTATGTGTTTGTGACTAATAATAATAAACTCTGTTGAGATTATTGAAATGGGATTTCTGCTGAGTCCAAGATGGATGATGTTTAAATTGGCAGAGATGGGCAGAGGTACAGAGGTGGGGAAGCTGAGGTGAGGAAATGGCCTGTAATCCTGTGTCTGGGAATGCAGGGCACACTTTGAGGAGAAATGGCTGATAAAGCTAAAAAGACAGTGTGTTAAAATGTTACAAATATTTCTTATTTATGTCTTTCAGTTCTCTTATTTTACCTATGTTTTTTCCCCCCCTTTTTATCTGTTTCTTTCCTTTGGTCTTATTCTTTTTTTCTTTTTCTTTTACCTACAGAGAAAAATCAGTCCTCCAGACTATCATTTTGTTTAATTGTAAGGTCATTAAATGTGTTGTATCCAAGTGTCTATTATGTGTGATTTTCAGACGTCACTGCAATGAAATAGTACTCATAAGTCTCTAGTGTAACAAGTTGTAGAGGATCAGAAAAGAGGAAAAGAATACAAGTGAATCTCTAAATATATGGATGTGAAACTGGAAACGAGGTGGTTTTCCATAGCAACATTCCCCCATAGACATACAGTTTTGATGCATTGCCTTTCAATTTTTAGTGGATTAAGATAAGATCTTAGAGTTGAAACAGATCAGTAATTAGATTTTCTAAGTCTCTTTAAGAAAGGAAGTATACTACTCTCTGTCTTGAGTTCTTTATTTTTGGCTCACCTTATAGTTGTTCAGCTTTGAGATATTTCATGTTTAGATTAAGCATGCTTTTGGGCAAATTTGATTTTTATCACGGTAATTCCAACCATGTTACATTCACAAAGTTAGAGGTATAAAGCTTGTTTTTAATCACCTATACTAAGGTAAATCTGGTGGGATTTTATTGTTCATTTTTAAAAGTAAGCTCTTGGATAATATAATTATTATTGTTTTATCACAGACTAGTTATGTTTAAGTGCTTGCTAGTTAGAATTATAAAAAGCCACAAGTGATTGGAATTGTCAAAGCTTGGTTATTACTTTTGTGATTAATAGTAAACCTGTTTTCAAGTCCAGATTATATTTACTTCATATATGAGTTTAATTTCTTCATTTTAAAATGATTATGAAAATATCAGATTAAATATATTTTCTTTATGATGGAATTAGTTTTCTAAAACTATTTTTTTACATGAAAAGACCTTTTCAGTTTCCAAAATCAATTATCCACCTTAATTGTGTTTTATTCATTTATATTAGTGATTATAAAAATAACATGCTGGAAATTGTTTTACTTGTTTTATACATACCAAGGACAGAATGTTTGGGTGTCAATATCCTCTTAAATTTACACTTTCTCCACACTTGAAAAACAAACAAACAGAATTTTGTATGATTTTAATACACTTATTTTGTGGCTTTTATTACCTAATTAGAGTTTGCTTTTATAATATTAATAAATTTACTAAATTTTTATATAGTCATTTCTTTTAGCCCTTTTTAGGCTACTCAAAAAATGTTTCTCTTTTGTTACTCTATTTACGAGTCAAAATAGGTTTTACAATATTTGGTTTAAACTTGAACTAAGAACCTTGACTTGTAATCTGCATTTTCCTTTTTTTTGGATTAGTGATAAAAATTTTTAATTATTAAGATGCCACTTCAGCATAATATTGAAACGGAAAAATTTTCATGCTTGTTTATTGTAATTATTAAGCCTGATATTATCTTTACAAAAGGATGCCTCTGCCCAAATGACTGCTACCGATGTAAATAATATAAAGTGTACTCACACTGTCTCCACTGAAGGATTGAACAATAGTTCATGCCTTGAATTTATATGAAAAATAATTTGATGGCTAATGTACTTGTCTGCACCAAGAAATAGACTCATCAGTCTCCAGTATCCACCCTGAGGGAGACATCAGTCGGATGTCTCTTTAACAAAATTCTAAAATATAACTGTTTTTATCTTCTCAGATGAAATGATCTCCTCTCTTTGACAAGAATAAAATGAAAGTTCCTCTGCAAGACGAAATCCATCCAATATTCTACAATTAATACTCTTGCCTAAAGAATGGAAAGAATTCATCATGATTTGGTTCCTAGATTACATTTCTTTTTCTTGCCAGACTTTAGTTTTTTTCTAAGGATGGAGAAGTGCTCAGATTTAGTGTAGTTGTTAAACTATGTACCCAAAACTATCGGTAGCCTTGTATTTTTTTTTTTGTTCCTATGCTGACACTGGAGTGCGTAGAATTTACAAGGACACTTAAATTTTAAAATTATGCATGCATTAGGATGGTTGGAGATCTAAACAGATACTCAGTCCATAGATAAAGAATGACATTTTTTCTTGGAAGAATTTTCTTATTCCATTAATACTCTTGGATGATTCAATTCCCTGGAGGCTATGTAATGAAGTGGTTATGGAAAGACTGGCTTTCTTAGCATTTCAACTGGTATTGATCAATTACACAGAAGAAACAGTCCTGTTCTATATAGCTAAGCTCTAGTGAACAAATATTTTATGACTAAGGAACATTAGTCATTAGTATTTAGTATTACTGGCATAGGATATAGCTGAGTATAGCTGAGTATTTTTGACAGAGCACAGTGGGAAAAATAAACTTTGAGGATGTATTATTTTCTCCTGATTGATTTAGCCCTTTTGTCTGTATCAGCATTCCCCTGAATACAAAGATTGTTCAGCGGAAGTGTACAAGACCAGCATGTCTTACAGTCTCTGATCAGTTGAGAAAACCATGATGCAGAAAGCTGAGCAGGTCTTTGCCCCTAATTTGAATGCTTTGGCTTTTGCCAAATTCTTATTCCTAATTAACTTCTAGGACCTATGGGATAAAGTCATATTTAATATTACTATTTTATATAGATGCTTTAGCTATAATAATAATTTCTAATTAAAAGAATCCACTGTACACATACTATAGTTCAGGTATATCATTGAGTCTTTAAGACAAAAATTCTAGAAACATTTTGCTTGGACTTAAAAATCTCTGTCAAATGGACCTAGCAACTTACCAACTGGTTTAGACATTTATGAAATGAGTCTTCATTACATTTCTAATTAATGGTGATTTGAAGAATTTATTCAATTTAGCACATGTAATAGCTATTTTTCTCCACTTTTCATTTGGAGAATACTGTTTTATTTATAAATAGAAAATATAATGAAGAAGTGATGAAGTTTTAGAACTCATCAGATTATGAATTTTTTTATTTGCTATATAACTACTCACTGAAGAATTTAAGCTGAATCCTTCATTTGCCTTCTGTTTGAGTATATTCTGCTCTCCCACTCTAGCTTTTAAAGATTGTGTTTTATTTTTAATATCTTATGGTGCCTAGCACAGAGCATTGTGTATAGAATAAATATTGTTGAATTGAATTAGTTTGAAAGAATTCTGTTCAGCTAAAACTATTGTTACATTTTTTTGATAACCGATACATTTAAAGGAGAAAAATGGGCTCAACTTGGATCATCATACTTGGGTATTCCAGCAAAATTTCCAGGATGGCCATTCAGCCTCTTATTTGAAGTGAATAAAGGTACTGCATTTTATATTACATGTTGGGGACAATATGGGAGACCATCTAGTATTTCATGTAAAAAACAGGGCTGCACTAGTATTTCTGTCACATTAGTATAGGGGCAGGTCTTGAGAGTAGTCTGATAACATATCAAATCACCAAAAGCCCATTTCTATTGTGTTCCATGACTTGGAAATCGCTGCTGAAATGACTTATATACAGTTGGATAATTATCCTGTTTACTAGCCTGTGTGTAGCGTAGATCTCTTGGATATTATAGCAATTTTAAAATGTGGAATGTAAGAAGACTAAACAGCAGTACACAAAAGCAAAGACTGGACTATGAGTTAGAGCATTTACAATATTCAATGTGGCAAATAATGTTTTTGCTTTATCCTATTTGATAAGGCTTTTGGATTTGGTGTATCTTCCATGTCACTGTAAGAAGGGTTTTCGTGATTCATTCTCTCTCTCTCTCTCCTTTTTTCCCCGCAGTAGTTAAGGAAACTTGGCTTAAAAATAATAAATAATAAAAATAATTTAGCTTATTAAAATGGGGAAGGGAACTTATCAATTTTACTCTCAATGACCACTCAATCAATAATAAATACACTGAGATTAGTGGAGAAATTTAAATTAATGAGTCCATTTCTTTCCTGAATAGAATGAGCCCTCTAAATATGGTAATTGTTTGTATAAGGTGTTTTTTGTGTGTTTTTTTTTTAGCTTTGAAAAGTAACTTTCTGCTCCTTTACTTTCATGCTATATTTTTGGTGGGAAGACTAAATATTGTCATGAACTCAAGGCAGATTTGTAAAGAAAAAAATTGTCCCAGATAAAAGTCAGCCAGTTGAATTCTGTCCTGTGAGTACAAGGGGGAAAACAGATTTATATTTATTTTTTGTTCCATATGAAAATACCTTCTTTCTTCAAGTACTGTGGAGCCAATGGGATCACCTTTTGCAGATAGGTGGTGAAACACAATGCCTGCTGAAAATGGCTCACTGAGGCTGCTGTCAAGCCTTGCAGCCAGATATAAATGCAGCCCATGCATTAAGAAAATATTAAAACACTTAATGGCACAAGCTTCTAGATGGTATTTAAGTTTCATTCAGGCTTGTATCTAAAAGTCTCTTATGACTTTCCTATTTCCTTTTGCTTCAGGACATTGAAATGAACTTGACTCAGAGACAAGATATGCATATTTATATATGTGTTATAAGAGCAACTAACCTTGAAAAAATGCAGAATAACTTGGACAAGGCTGAATTATGCTTACTTTTCAAATTCCCAGTAGTCCTTTATTTCCTGAACAGTGATTTAAAGCCCTTGTGAGTGAAGAGCTTTCAAAAGGGACATTTATTAATGTGCTCAATATATTTATTTATGACCAAATATATTTTTAAAATAGCATGTGTTTTAGATTTGGGAAATGTTGTTAGACTTTTTTAGTGTCCTTTTACTGGCTGTGGAAGACTTGTATTCTCAGTTAGTATTTTAATTTTGATTGGAAAAAAAGGAGGAAAGATGATAAAAGGAACCATTCCAAATTTTTTTTTAATGTACATTTGTTTATTCAGAATTCTCTTAATTAGAGTCTCAAAGAGCATTTCTGTAAATTATATACACAGTGATAATAGATTATTATAATGATGGGTTTTAGTTATTGCTATATATGGAAAAGCCTCTGAATCATTAAAGAAACATTATGATTAGATTAGTTTTAGTGTTAAGTGTTTCACATAATTTCTCATTTCAGGGTACAATGTATCATTCACAGAGATGCCCTTCAAATTCACTCATGTCTGAGAAAGCTGGGCAGGGCTCCTTAAACATTCCTCTTGTTAGTATATGCCAGATTAAAAGAGACCCTTTTTTTTTCTCTCTAATGGCTTCATCTGTGTCATAATATTTTGGAAACATGGGTCTGGATAGTAACTGATCATGTCTAGTTCTAAGAAACCAGGTCTTCGGCTTAGTTTGGACTATCTTCTGCCATGGTTTGCCCATGCATCTGCCTCCTTGCCTACTTCCTTCTCCAATCCATTCTTCACAACTATTTCTAAAGCATACTTTCATTTGTGCCACACTTTTGCTCATGAATCTGCGATGTGTTCTTCCTCTGCTTCCCTGCCCATCCCCCATCTCTTTTTTGGTTGGCTCCAAGTTTAAGTTGGTAGTTAATGGAGTATAGAAAAGAGTATCAAGGAAAAAACAAACAAACAAACAAACAAACAAAAAACTGAGGTGGGAAAAGAGATGAAAAAATTAAGAGAGATAAATTTGTGTTCTTAGACATCCAGGACAAATAATTTATAATTTAGTTACTTTGTATCATGCTGCAACTTGGAAATAGTGTCTTACAATTCCCAAGACAGTTTCTTGCAGTTTAGAGTATGAACTGGACTGATTTCCTTTATTAGAAATTATGGATTATTTTGCTACTTCAGAAACCAATGGGAGATGATCCAGTTAACATGTATCTTCAATATTATTGATATTTTAATTTTTGCTTATGCGTAACTATTTTGATATCTAGAAAATATAGGATAGTCTCAGAGACTCTCCTATAATCGAGCTAGGAAGGATCATTTCATCCTTAGGTCCCCATGTAACTATGGCTCTTGCTACTTTTAGGATTTTCTCTTTGTCTTAAACGTTTTCCATTTTAATTGTAATGTGTCTAGGTGTGGGCCTGTTTGAGTTCATCTGTTTGTGACTCTGTGCTTCCTGGACTTGTATGTCTATTTCCTTTGCCAAGTTAGGTAAGTTTTCAGTCTTTAATTCTTCAAATAGATTTTACATTCCTTGCCTTTTCTCTTCTCCTTCTGGCACCCATATCATGCAAATGTTTTTATGCTTGATGTTGTCCCACAAGTCTCTTAAACTATCCTCCTTTTTTTGGATTATTTTTCCTTTTCGCTGTTCTGATTAGGTATTTTATGCTACCTTGTGTTCCCAATTGCTGATTCAATCCTCTGCTTCATCTAGTTTGCTGGTAATTCCTTCTAGTGCATTCTTCATTCCAGTTATTGTATTCTTTACTTCTGACTGGTTCTTTTTTATGGTATCTGTGTTTTTTATGCTTGCTATCTCTTTGTTGAAGTTCTAAATTCCTTGACATCCTTATAAGCATTGTTTTGAACTCTGTCTCTGGTAGGTTGTTTGCCTCCATTTCATTTAGTTCTTTTTCTGGATTTTCTCCTGTTTTTTCATTTCAGATGCATTTCTTTGTTTCCTCATTTTGACTGTCTCCCTGTGTTTGTTTCTATGTATTAGGTAGATCTTCTATGTCTCCCAATCTTGGCCAGGTATCCTTATGTAGTAAGTGTCCTGTGGGGCTCAGTGGCATAATCTTCCTGGTCATCTGAGCTGGTTGCTCCAGGTGTGTCCCTTTTGTGGGTTGTATGTGCCTTCCTGTTATAGATAAGATTTGATTGCTCTTGCACTTCAGTGTGTGCTATTGACCCTTAAGCTGACAGGCTGTGGGGTTTGGCCATGTCCACAGCTTATAGGCTGCTATGCAGTAGGCTTGCCCCCACAGAGCAGGATTCACCCCAGGGGGCTCTGGTACCTGTTGAGATCGCCCTTTGTGTGTGTTGCTTGTGGGGCTAATTGGGTGGTGCTCTGCTGTTGTCTGAAGTCAACCTCCAAGTATGTTGGTTCTGGGCTCTCTTGGGAGGATCTCCAGTGCAGGCCCATGTCACCCATTGCCTGTGACTGGCCAGGGACCACCTGGTAGGAGCTACAATGCAATCCAGAGTTGTTTGCTGCCTCTGTAGGACTTGGAGGTGTGTGGGAAAGACCACGTTGTGAACCAAGGACATCTTCCACCAGTACCAGGCCTGGAGGACTGCCTCAAAAAGCCAGGACACCACAAGTCTGCTGCCACCTGTCTTAAGGTTCATTCACTAATAAAGCCTTGTGCCTTGTGCAAGTTGAGTGATGCAGGGTCTTAGGAGTCAGTAGAGTGGGAAGAGTTGTGCTCACCAGGTTAATGTAAACTCTGGTTTGTTTCCAGTGCTGAGCCTGGAGTAACTCAGCAAAGTTCTCAGAGCTCACCATGGCCAGTCACTGCCCACCTGGGGCCTGCCAGAGTACAATAGTTTTCCAAGAAAGAGTACAATGTGGGCGAGGCTGGCTGCTAGCAGAGCAAGTGCCTCCAGCAGTTTGTAAGTTGGGTGTGATGAGGTCCCAGCTGAGTCAGCAGGTCAGAGCTCACCAGGCCAGTCAGATTCAGATTTGGCCTGTGGGGGGGCAGGCTCAACACAGACAAGATGGTGCCTGCCTACCAGTTGCATGGGAGAAGGATCCCTCACAGGGAGAATTCTGACTGTCCTCCAGTCCTCCCCCTGAAGCCACAGTCCTCAGTCTGTTTTCTAGTATATCTCCGAGGACCCCTGAGTCACAGTCCCTCCACTGGAACCCAAGGTGAGTACTTGTGAGTGAGTCTGTGCACAGGCCGTTTAAGAGGATATCTGGGTTTTCTGTTGCCTTCTATCCCACCAGAACGGTCGGAATCCCCACTATTTTTCACAGCCAGATGTGGGAGCTTCTCTTCTTGGCACCAGTACTCTGGGCTGGGGAGCCTGGTGTAGAGTCCCTTGCTTCTCTGGGGGGAAGCAATGCGGCCAAGATATGCTTCCTGATTCTCTACCATCACACACAGGTGTGGGTTCCATTCTGTGTGTCCATCTCTCCTACCAGTCTTGATGTGGCTTCTTTTTAAAATTTTTAGTTATGGGACTTCTTTTTGACAAGACTTCAGATGGTTCTCCAGGTTGATTGTTCTGTAATTTGGTTGTAATTTTAATATGTCCACCGGAAGGATTCAGGCCCAGTATTTATCTACTGTGCCATCTTCAATCTCTCCTCTTAATTTGAATACTTTTGTAAAGAGATACTTCCTTTCACCTCCCATTTGATTCCCTAGTGGCACAGTTCATGTAGAAAAAGCGAGATGAATGTTTGCTTCTATCCCCTTATTTACTAGTTTTCAAGATAATGAGTTAGTTCCTTATCATCATTTGAAGGCGACCAATGTTGAAAATATTATGAACTCATGAATGTGAACATACTTGATAGTTATCAATTCACTGCAATTTGTATCATTATTGAAGCTCATATACTGTATGAATAACTTTTACTTAATCTTTATGTTACTAGACAGCCATTATTTTCTTCCTAAGGGTGACTTTTTCAGTAACTGAGTCTTTTTTGATGGATTTCATTTTTCTTTCCTCTTCTATTTTCTCCTACAGAATGCAAGTGGTTTTATTTTATTGTTGCAATAAATGAAAGACACATTTTTTTGTAAAAAGAAAATACAAAACTGCATTAAAAGAGAAAATAAAATTAATTTCTGTTCCCACCAAAGTAACCATTGTAACAGTTTGGTAAATACCTTCCCAGAATTTTCCAATTAGAAATAAAATCTTACTCTTTATTTTACTTTATAATATTCTTTTTTTAAAAAAAGAATTATTTTCAATTACAGTTTGACATTCAATATTATATTAGTTTCAGGTGTACAGCATAGTGGTTAGACATTGATATAACTTACCAAGTGATCCCCCAGATAAACCTTGCACCCACTTGACACCATGTATAGTTATTACAATATTATATTCCCTAAGATGTACTTTACATCCCCATGATTATTTTGTAACTGCCAAATTGTTCTTAATCCCTTCATGTTTTACCTCAACCCCCTTTCTACCTGGGAACCATCAGTTTATTCTCTATGTCTTTGAGTTTGTTTCTGTTTTGTTTTTCATTTATTTTGTTTTTTAGATCCCACATATAAGTGAAATCATATGGTATTTGTCTTTCTCTGTCTGACCTTAGAATATATTCTCTTAGTACAATACCTTATAAGTCCATCCATGTTATTGCAAATGGTAAGACTTCATTATAAAATCTTTTTAAAATCTATATATGATGAATGTATTTCCATAATATTAAACTGAATCATCACTTTTAGTTTGTGTATATAAATTAATATATGTTTAAATAGTTTTTAATTTTCCACTCAAAATAATGCTACTGAATAATTACTAAAAATTATGGCATAATAAATAATTACTTTTGTATTAGAGATGCAAGACATTTTCTGACCCAACTCTATCTTCCTAGAAATTTCTGAATGGGCAGTGGAATATAAGACATTGCATATGTCTCTCCTCCACAACTAGGGTTTAAAATATAGAGGTCCATAACTTGTGGCTTCACTCAAAGTGATAAGTAGTAGCAGTCAGGTTTCTTGCTCAGTGATTTGTAATTGTAAACTAATAAATTGCACTAATAGCTGCTAACTTCAGTTGGTGGTTGTAGCAGCCATATTTGACCATATATTAGCTGAGGATTAAGAAGAAATAGCAGATCTATTTAAAGAGAAAACAGAGCATATATATACAGAGGCTACTATGTGCTACTCACTGCTCTAGCCGCTAGGGATACATCAGTGAATAAAACAAGATCTCTGCTTTCATGGATTGTGCATCTTAAAGAAAGGGACAATAAGTGATCAACATTTTAAATAGGCAATATAGCATATTGGAGTGCTATGGAAAGAAGGAAAAGGAGAGTGGAATAAGGGGGATGGGAATATAAGTTATGGGATGGATGATGTGGTTCTTGTGAGACAAATGGAGAAAAGCACTGCCTTGATTCTGGCAACTTTCCAGTTGCTAGGTCCAGTCTTTATGAGTCTTGCCCAGCTGTCCTCATTCATTGTGCTTGGCTTTTGTGACAGTTAAGTATCCTTTTTATTTTTTTTATTTTTTATTTTTTTGAGGGCCGTGTCACCAGCCCTCATATATTGGACCCGAACCAGGGCCACTGGCTTTCCAACCCAGCGCTTAACCACCACGCCACTCAGCCGGCCCTAGGTATCCTTTAATAAATCTTTTTTGTTCATTCTAATGAGTTTGAATCTGTTTTTGTTCTTTTCAAGTTTGATGAAAATGTTCTTATGTATTAGTTTCTGGGCACTTATCCAATAATTTTTGTAGAATAATTTCCTGTAATTGGATTACTAGATTAATAAGTATGCATATTAATATTTCTCAGATACCTTTAGCTGAATTTGTATTTCAGTTTCCTAACTCCCAGTCATATTGAAGGAGATGATAAGTATCTATTTGGTGAATTAACAAATACATGGTATATCAGACAGGGTCTAGTAAGGGGCCAGGAACTACGCCAGTCCATTTGGCAGGGAAAATTTGATATAAAGAATTCTTTTTATTAAGAAACTGTGGTACATTTATACAATGGAGTATTACTCCGCTATAAAGACGAATGAAATCGTTCCATTTGCAACGATATGAATGGACCTAGAGAACATTATGTTAAGTGAAATAAGTCAGTTGGAGAAAGACAAATACCATATGATCTCACTTATATGTGGAATCTAAAGAACTGAATAAATGAGCAAAGTAAACAGAAATAGTCTCAGAGATACAGAGGAAAAACTGAGAGTTGCTAATTGGGAGTGGGTAAGGGAGGAGAGAGAAGGGGAAGGGATTAGACAGCATAAATAGGTAACTACAATATTGCCACAGGGATATGAAAGACAGTTCGGGGAATATAATTAATAATGTTGTAAATATTCTGTAGAGTGTCAGATGGTCACATGTCTTGTTAAGGAGACCACTTCATGGATGGGATAGAGGCTTGATCACTGCACTGTACACCTGAAGGTGATGTTGTATAATATTGTATGTGAACTATAATTGAATATATATATAGTCATGGGATGTGGAGTATAGTGTGGGAGTGGAGTCAACGGAATTGTAATAGATATGTATGATATGGGGGGCAGGGAGTGGGGCGGCGGATTGGGAGTGAGGGGGTTGTCACTTTGAGTTAAAAAGTATAACTATTGCACTGTGTTGTATACCTGAAACTAATTTTAAAAAAGAAAAGAAAAAGAATTCTTTTTATGAGATAAAATTGGTTAACTACTTAAAAGAATAAAAGAATATAGAGGTAGCATCTGTAGAGAGTGGCTCTCACCCTGAGTGCTGAAGAAAAAGTCAACAAGGAAGGACCTGAGAGGAGGTCCTGCAAGACTGAGATTCAGATCTCTGAGGAGAGGGTATGGTTGCCACTGGATCATGTTGTTCACTGCTATGGTGACCATGGAGCTTGCTGGGAGCTGCCTGACTTGAAAACTTGAGAGCCACGGCTCTGGTGGGGACCTGCTGATGGGCATCTGCTGCTGACCTCCAGGAATGCCATCAGGTGCTGGGACCCCAGCACATCACTTCTTCCTCCTCTAGCCTGGCAGAGTCCCTCTAAGATTCTTGAATGGCTGTGCCTAACAGTAAGCCACCTGGCAAAGGAGAAGTGTAGTCTGTTGAGGGATTATAAGGTGGGTTTGGAGTTGGGAGGCAATATATTAATACCTGCAGATGTGGTCAGTCTATTCTTTAAATCTATAAACAGAGTACAGATTGATGCTCCTTGACTTGCAGTGGAGTTGCATCCTTATAAACACTGTAAGATGAAAATATTTATCATAAGTAGAAAATGCATTTCATCCACCTAACCTATCAAACTTCATAGCTTAGCCTAGCCTACCTTAAACGTGCTCAGAACATTTACATTAGCTATGTAAAGTTGGCCAAAATCATCTAATACAATGAATACACTGTAAAGTATTGGTTATTTAACTTTGTGGTGATCTGGTCGACTGGGATTTGCAACAATAGAATATCATATGGTGTATTGCTAGACATACTGTTTCTATTATACTAAATGTGTATTGCTTTTGTACCTTGGTAAAGTTGAAAAATTTTAAGTCAAACAATTGTAAGTTGGGGATCATCTGTAGTTTTAATACGATCAAAAATAAGTTAAAAAATGGATCCTTTTGCTTTTCTCTATACCATATGGTATATTTGGGTACAATCCTTTTTGATCTGAAGCTCTTTTGAGCATGTGAAAAGCCTGTAATATTTTCAAAATTCCATCTTTGGGCTATAATTCTGTATCACTATAATTCTGTATGGCATAGTGATGAAACGGTTTGTTTCATCATTCAGTTTTACTGCTCAGGTGAAGACCAGGTAGTGCTTGAGTCCAGAGAGAATTTTATTGATTTGTTTAATACTGTGTATTAATCTTGGTGGGAACCACCTTTCCAACTTATCAGACTCCCTATATATACTGCTTACAATTATTTTCCATGTATGACGCACAAGCTTTTTCAAATACATTTGTCTCATGGAAGCCCCAAAGCTCTAGAAACATTTTTTTAGTGTGTATTTCAGCAGTTGCCATTTCAAAGTACAGCAGCACCTGGTGAGACCATTGCAATTTATCTGCTGTCTCTTAGGGAATGTAGTAAATTGTCCAATGACCTAGATCTTTTTCTGTATTTCTCTTTTTTTTTTCATATTGTATCTGCTCAACAAATTATACTAATATAAAGAAAGAAAACTGTTTTAACATGATATTTTGACTACAGGTGTTATCTATATAGAATAGTCATCACTGCTGAATTTTTTATGAGGAAAAGCTTTCCTCTTCTTATCATCCCATATTATACAGCCTAAGTTCAAACTCCCATCATATCTCTCTTAGGCTATTAGGCTCCCTACTAAATTGTGTGCTGAACTCCATTCTTACCTGCCCTACATCTGTCTTCCATACTTTTATCTGCAAAGTCTTTCCAAAAGATCCAATCTTTTTCCATATCTACTTTTATCCAGGGTTTAAAAAGTCCCAGTTTCTCCCCAGTGATAAAAGTTCCTTTGAAAGTCAGACAAAGTCACATCTCCAACTGCTCACACCCCTTTCACTCTGTACTTCAGTCTCTTTAACCACTGGCCATTTTACACAAGTGCATGCTGTTTTGTTTCTGGTGGCTTTCCATTCATCCTTCCAGACCCAGATTAAGGTCGCCATGCAGACATCCCTGATACTTGGGAAGAGTTGTTTAGTCTTGCCACCAGTGTTTTATTGCAGCACTTATTCAGACATTTCAAATATTTTAGTGCCTACTATGTGCAGGAGAAGAGAATAGTGATGTGGTATAAGATGGGAGATTTTAGGTAGAATGACTGACTTCCCTAAATAACGTTGAGTAGAGAGCTGAATGAACTGATGGATTGAGCCATGTGGTTCTCTGGGAGAAGAGCATTTCAGGCATAGGGCATAGTAAGTGCAAATAACCTGAGACGAGATGAACTTTTGTATAGAAGAAGTTACCTGGAGGATGACTGGCTGAAGAGGAGAGTAGTTGGAAATAAGGTTGGGTACAGGGATGGGATTGAATGCAGATTACTTAAGGCCTTGTAGACCATGGTAAGAATTTTGGACTTTATTCTGAGTGAGATAGGAAGTGAATACTGTATAAGAGCATATAGAGTTAATTCTCCCTTCCCTTTTTACTTTCATAATGGAAAATAAATTCATTCTTTAGAACATGGGAATGTTACATTTTCTAATTAAAATTTTTTTCACTTTTGCAGTAAAACCTGACATCCAACAATGGGTTAATCTGCTGTTTTGCCTTTATAGGTAGGCAATATATTCAGGTGAAAGGAAATGATGATTCTTGGGAAAATCAATTTCTTCTTATCAAATCTCTGAAAATGAAAAAGTCTCACAATTTTTCCAACCTTGGAAAATAGCCTTGTAGTCAGTAGTGGTTTTTTATCATGTATTAACCTATATTGCAAATCAAACTATTTCAATGATTTACTGGATTTTTTTATCACTTTGTGTCTGAATATATGACTGTATTTGTAATTTAAATTACTCTTTAAAAATTAATGGCAAAATCTTGACAGAGGCAAAAAACAACAACACATACATATACAATTGTTTTGTGTACAGAAAGAACTTTTTAAAAAAAGATGAGATCTTTATCATTTTATAGAATGAATTAATTTATAATTTGCATAATAATTCTTTTGCTATTCAATGGAAATTCAAAACGTAATATAAATACATAGAGTATGTATTTTAATATACTTTAAAAAATAAAATAGATATTTTAAAACCATGGACATATTCAGAATTAAAATCAAAAGCTATATTAGAAATTATATATGGGAGTCTCAACAGAGTTATATAGTTTATCCAATCAAAGTTGGAATAGTTATGTCATTCAATTCATAGTATGTGGCCCATTCTAATTTCAATATGAATTTCAGAAGTTCAATACTGAAACTGTGAAACTGAATGGGGTCTATCTCTGAAGGACTATATTACCTTCTTTTTAATAACTGAGGATGTTACATAACTAATGTTTAAACCTACCACATAAACTGATCAATAAAAATTCATTTTCAGTAATATTAAAATAACAACAAAAAGTTTCAACTACATAAAACTGTACCAGAGAGATGTGAAGTGCATTGGAATCCAGTGGAAACACAGATTTTAGTCCATGCTCATGTTTTTATTCTCCAAAATCTTACACTTAGTGAAAGAAGATAGCAATGGAGTGGGTTTCCCTATATGTTTTAAAGAAATCACACCAGAAAAGGAGCAAGAAGATGACCCAGAATGATATTTTCTCAGAAAATATTTTATTTATTTATTATTCTTATTTATTTGTTTTAAGATTTTATTGGGGAATTGGGGGAGGGGAACAGCGTTGGGGAACTGGGGAAGGGGAACAGAGAAGTTGCTGTCCTTTTGTTCTTCAGTCTAGTTGCGGAGGATGTTGCTTCACTGGCCCATGTTGGTATCATCATTGTGCTCTTCCCGGATGAGGCAGATCAGTTGCTGGTCTCTGGACGGCCGCTCACAGCGGCTCTTGGCAGCTCACACCGGCTGCCAGCCGCTCATGCTGACTGCCGGCCACTCACTGTAGCCTATGGCAGCCCACTGCAGCAAAGGCTGCAGCTATGCCGTCCAGGGGACTCACAGCAGCCCAGCTCCAGATGGAGCTGTTGTTCACCATCTTAGCTGTAGAGGGCAGTGTTACTGGCCCTCATATATGAGATCTGAACCTGGGCCCCTGGTGTCCCAAGCCAGCTCTTAACCAACGCGCCACTTGGCAGGCCCCAGAAAATAAATAGATGCCCTTCCTTACCCTTATCATATATTAGATATTGGTTATTCAATTTTGGATACTTGGTGTTTTGTAAAAAACTGGAACATTTCTTTTCTTTTAAAGTCTCATGAGTGCTTCAGTGCTTCCATGTTACCCAAAATTTCATTTTGAGTTCCATAAGATATTAAATATAAAACTAGATTTTAAAAAAAGTTGCTGAATTGGTATCCCATTCATCTCCAAGTTAGACAAAATCCACATAATCAAACAAACAAATACCATTTCACTCACAGTTCTTTTCTGGTATTGTTTGGTGTGTGTGTGTGTGTGTGTGTGTGTGTGTGTGTGTGTGTGTGTGTGTGTGTGTGTGTGCCCTATTCTCAAACAACCGAAGAACTTAATATTAAAGAAAGAAGAATGATTTGTATAATGTGACTTAGCCCATCCACCTAGGGTAAGACTTTCAAATAAAGAATGGGACAGTGAACTTGGCCAGAGAGGAGGACTAACAGAGGGAATAAAACCTGTGTTCAGTGTACTTTGATGTGGCCCAGCTATCTGGTCAATGCATGCAGGAGTCCTAAGAGTGCCAGATCCTTAGTTTACCAGCTGTCAGAATACCCCCAGGCAAGTCAGCCTGTTTAAATGTATTTGTTGTGATGTGTCCTAATCTCAGTGTGCTGCACTTTGTTCTGGCCTCACAGTGTCTGGAAGAATTTCACAGTGTCTTGGGGATAGAAATTGCTTTGCTGTGGTAGTGAAGGTGGTGGGGAGATGAGGAGTTTAGGGCCTGTCTGGTAATTTTTTTATCACAGGGAACATATTTTTCCTATGTTTGTTTAGTTCCCCCATTCCCATTATTGTAGGCGAGAAAGACAGGATAGAAGCTTCAGGAAAAGAATGCACAAACAAGTGTTCTAGCAAAGAAACAGTAAAAGGCAGGATCTGTGGAAACCAGGAATGGGAAATTTTTAAAAAGGGGAGTTAAATAGCCCTGTAAGAGAACTAGTAAGAAGACGCAGGAATAGGATTAATTAAAGAATGAGAGATAGAAAGAAATACTGAAAAAGACCTAGAGAAGGTAGATGAACAAATATCCCATTTATCTTCATATGAAGTAAAAGTTCTATGGTCATTTTTCACAATTCATTAATATGGTGAGTCATTTTCTGACAGAAAAATTTGCCTGTCAAATTGGCCTGTCAGATATTGGAGCCCCTAACACAGAAAATTTTCAGACTTTCTGATTCCGAATTTTCTAAACATTGGCTCTTTATGTCTCCTGGCCTGCCATTTAGAGATGCTCTTGTAACAGCATTTCTCCTGCTAATCAACCCGGAAGGCCTTTTAGGTTATTAACACTGCCCTACTTTCAAAGTCCTGAGCCCCAGGGTATCCAGTTGTGTAGAAAAACAGATAGGGGAAATGGCACTGTTGCTGTCTCTTTATGGGGAAGAAATCATCCCTGTTAATTAAATGAAGAGTTTGAAATGTGCTTGGAGAATTGTTTGTATCTCTCCCGCCATCTACCATGGAGAGTTTTCTTTGTCATCTCTTTGGAAGTCAAGGCTCCAGTTCAAGCTTTTCCTTTGTGAATTAGAATTTCAACTCTTTTCATTAAGGACAATTTGCCATCAAATTTCTAACTATCAATAAAAATCATAGCTCTCAAATGTAGATTTAGAATATCTCTCCCTCTACTCTTTTAATAGCTCTATGGAAATGGTTTGGAGATTCAAAGTGGTGACATACATCATTCTCCGAAGCCCAACTTTCAATTGAATTTTTAACTGTCAATTGTGTCATCTCTCCTTTATTATCTTCTGTAAACACAGGGGCTTGCAAATGGCATCTGTAGGCAGCTAGCTCTCCAGCTAGCTGAACCTCAACCCCATGTGTTGCTGCAGAGTTGCTGGCTTATTTCAATGTATTGCCATTTTGCACATTCAAGAGCATGGAAGGGCAGCTCTGGGATATCAAAGTAAGCCTTATACCGTTTGCTGTAAAACAGGGAAAGAGCTTGAATTTTGGTGCCAAAACTGAGTTCAAATTTCTGCCTGGCCTCCTCCTAGTCATGTGACCCAAGGAAGGTTACTTATTTCTTTAACCTAATTACAAAAATTAGATTTTGTACATTGGTTGTTTCATCTGAGACACTGCCCAGTAGGAAATTGATAAATAATGGTTATTTTATTATTCAGCATTGATTAATATAATATATTATATTAATATAATATTAGAATTGAAGTCATCTAAAGTTCACACACATTTCCATTCTTGACTTAGGTTCTTCAAAATTATCAGGCATTTGGGAGAGACGGTTTTACTGTCTTCAAATTATTTACATGCAGGTTTCCAGAGAGAAAGCATTAAGTTGTGTTTTGAACATTCATTGTCTCCAAGGTCATCTTCTCATTCTACTCTCTTACCCCTTTATCCACTTTTTAGTAGGAAGAGCTGCATTTTGTTGCAATTTCCTTTTCTCTGCACTGTTGCAGCTATTGCAAGAATGGTTGCTGACTTCTTTTTCTTCCTCCTGAACCCCAGAACGCAATACCAACCTATATACACCACCCCCACCCTACTGACACCATAGATTGACAGCATCTCTGCCTCATAGTCTCTTTCTCTCCAGGCCCTCCTCTGCATTCAGAGTCTCTAAGTTAAACTCACTCTCCCCTGGCCATTGTCACCTGCATTGGTATAAATAGGTATTACACAAGGTCGCTTAAAATTACCTTTTTAATAACCTCTAAGTCTTCCAGCTGTTCTATAACTTCAATCCTGCCAGAGACTTTTAAAGGTGCCCAGGTTCTTTTTATTTGAATATTTAACATGCAGCATACAAAAATTTCAACCAGAAATATACTGAAGATCCTTCCCATGTAAGTCATTTGTTTCTGATGCCACAATCATGTAACATGCTTCCACCAAGTACTAAATGTGTAAATAAGGTGCCTGTTTCTGCAGTGCTCTAAGAAATAGAAAAACATTAAAAAGAAAACCAGTTCTGGTTACTGAAAGACTTGGGAAAGGGTATGTATAAGGAAAGGGTAGGTAGGCAAACTATGGTCCATTGGCCAAATCCCACCCACTGTCTGTTTCTGTAGAGCTTGCAACCTAAGAATGGTTTTTACATTTTTATATTTATTTATCTACTTTTTAAATTGGGGAATTGGGGGAGGGAGCAGCATTGGGGAATTGGGGAAGGGGAACAGACAAGTTGCTGTCCTTTTGTTCTTCAATCTAGTTGTGGAGGATGTCTCTTCACTGGCCCATGTTGGTATTATGATCATTGCGCTCTTCCAAGGTGAGACAAATACGTCGCTCGCAGTTGGGTGGCAGCTCATGGCAGCTCACACAGGCTGACGACCACTCACAATAGCTCATGGCAGCCCACCGCAGCCCACTGCAGCCCACTTAGCCTATGCCATCACTGCCCACTCATGGCAGCCCAGCTCCAAGTCAAGCTGTTGTTCACCATCTTAGCTGTAGAGGGTGCAGCATCACTGGCCCATGGGGGAACCCAACCGGTGGTAGCCCTGTTGCTCAGAGCTGGTACTCCCAAGTCAACTCTTAACCAACTGAGTCACTTGGCTGGATATATATATATATATATATATATATATATATATATATATATATTTTTTTTTTTTTTTTGAGGGCAGTGTCACTGGCCCTCATATGTGGGACTGAACTGGGGCTGCTGGCTTCCCAAGCCAGCACTTAACCACCACGCCACTCGGTCGGCCCCCCTTTTTTATTTTAAAGTGGTTGGAAAAACATCAAAAGCAAAATATTTCAGAATACATGAAAATTACATAAAACTCAAATACCAATGTCGTAAAGTTTTATTGGAACACAGCCACTCACATTTGTTTACACGTTGTGGTTACTCTCACGCTGCATTAGCAGAGGTGAGTAGTTGCAACATACTTGAAGATCATATGGTCTGCAAAGTGTAAAATATTTACTCCCACCCCTTTCCAGAGAAAGCTTGCTGACCCCTGCTCTAGAGCATTACCTGACATAAGAATGCCAATTATGTATTTTATGATTTATATATTATATCCTAAGTGTTTAAGCGTCTTCTGTGTTATTAAGTGGTTTGGTTAAGATCACAATATTAGTGGCAGAGGTTGGGTTTCAGATACCTTCTCCACAAGACCAACATTTTAAGTGTAATGAAAAAAAAATTTAAAGAATGTTCATGTTGGAAGAAAAACTTGTATTTTTTAATGTCTTTATTTTTTATTTATTTTTTGTTAAATTTATTGAGGTACTATTGGTTAATAACATTATATAAATTTCAGGTGTATAACATAATACCACACCTATATACTCTATTGTATGTTTACCACCTGAGGTCTCATCTTCTGTCACCATACATTTGGTCCCCGTTACCCCCTTTGTTTTCCTCCCAACTCCCTTCCCCTCTGGTAACCACCCTTCTGTTTTTTGTGTCTATGAGTTTGTTGGGATTTTTTTGTTGTGGTGTTGTTTGTTTGTTTGAAAAACCTGTGTTTTAAAAACATACAATACTTTTAATCTCATTTTTTCAATAGGATTTATTCAGACTCAGGGGTTTTCCCAAGTAATTTATAAGGACTTATTCTTGGATTATTATAATATAATAGATTAGGGAATAAGCACATTCATGAAATAGCTGGTAAAATATACAGTAAATTCATTATATTGAGCTCAATGAGTGCAGCAGAAAGGAAAGTATCTTGAAATGTGGTGAACATGGGAAAGAATTAAAGAGTAATATTTTTCTTCTATATTTTGTGATGTGTCATTTTAAGTTTTGTCATAAAGATTCAAAATAACATATCAATGACAAAATGACATAAAAATGGAAACTGTTAGATAAACTAGTTAATCAGCTTTACGAATTTCTGAATAAATGATATTCAATAAATGGTATTTATTATATTTTCAGTGGAAAACAGATGGACTGAAAATTCTGTACATAGAAAAAGAATGTTTAAAGAGTAAATCAGTGACTTCTTTGATAGATTGATTATCTTATAATCAAACATTGATTATCGGGCCGGCCGAGTGGCTGGTGGTTAAGTGCTGGCTTGGGAAGCCAGCGGCCCCGGTTCGGTCCCACATGTGAGGGCCAGTGACACTGCCCTCAAAAAAAACAAAAAGCAAACAAACAAAAAAACTGTATTGTGATTTAGCACAAACATTAAAATATCTTTTTTGGGCCGGCCGAGTGGCGCGGTGGTTAAGCACTGGCTTGGGAAGCCAGTGACCCCGGTTCGGTCCCACATGTGAGGGCCAGTGACACTGCCCTCAAAAAAAAAAAAAAAAAGCAGTCATTTGGGCCGGCCGAGTGGCGCGGTGGTTAAGCGCTGGCTTGGGAAGCCGGCGCCCCGGTTCGGGTCCCACATATGAGGGTCACTGACACTGTCCTCAAAAAAAAAAAAAATCTTTTTATTGAGGATGATTTCAAACATATATAAAAGTAGAGGGATTAGAGGATGATTTCAAACATATATAAAAGTAGAGGGATTAGTATAATGAGCCCTTTAGATAGCCATCATCCAGCATCAACAATTATCTCAGGGCCAATCTCGTTTCATTTTTAAAACTTCCCCACCCAACACTGGATTATTTTATTTTATTTATTTATTTATTTATTTTTTTTTGAGGGCAGTGTCACTGGCCCTCATAAGTGGGACCCGAACCGGGGCCGCTGGCGTCCCAAGCCAGCGCTTAACCGCGGCGCCACTCGGCCAGCCCAACACTGGATTATTTTAAATCAAGTTTTTATAAATAGTGCCTGTATGCATTTCTAAAAGGTAACTACTTAAAAACATAGTAACAGTATCACACCAAAAAAATACTAAGTCAGGATCCAAATAAAGGACATTCATATGAAATTGGTTGCTATGTCTCTTAAAGCTATAATTATCTTTTCCTTCTTTTTTCACCCCATGCAACATTTGTTGAAGAAACTAGGGTATTTTCTCTATAGAGTTTCCCACTTTGTCAATTTTTGCTAATTGTATTACACTGGTGTCATTTAATGTGATCCTCTGTCTCCTGTATTTACTATAATAGGCTTTAGGGACTTGAGGATTGATCAAATTAATGTTCAACTTTAGGAAAAGAATACTTCATAGGAGGATCCATCAGGAGACAGATGAATATTCTGCATGTCTCTCTTTTTGTGATTTAGGGGCCTGGATGATCATTACCTAGATATATTATTTCATTAGAGTGACATTATAGTTCTATCATTCCTTCTTCATTTATTACTTGGAAAATTTCTGTAAAGAGAAGCTTCCTCTCATCAACTATTTGTTTATATTAAATATAGTTTTATAGAAAACACAATATAAATATGATTCTTTCATCTAGTGTTCTCTAAACATGCCTTACAAATATATACTGGTGTATGCTATATATATATATATATATATATATATATATATATATATATATATATATATATATCTTAGTAACTGCAATACACACACACACGTTGATTTAAACATATGAAGTTTTCAATCAATTGCAGTTACTATTCTTATTATAGCTCACTATGTTCCACTTTTGGCTAGTGAAATTTATAAAATTGTAAACATATTTTGTAAAAAGTTCTCTTAATACATGTCATGAGAGTTTCTATGATTTTATTTCAAGTTTAATTTCAATAATTTTAATGATTTATCTTTATACATGCAATGACTTCTTTAGTGTTTATTCTTACTCAGCTAAGAATTAAACCTTTCAATTACAGTTTCATGCTGGAGATGGCAATCTCCTTACTAATCTAAGGGCAGTTCCTTCCGGGATCCTGTGATCAGCTTACCCCAGGTGAGGCTCCCCACTTATCTCTGCCCTTCTCTCCATTTTCTTTCTATTCGATATGGCTTGAAGAAGTTTTCTGCCACGAAAAAAGCCTAAGACAAACAGAAATGTTCCTGTCAGTAAACACTAGATTGAGAATAGATAGAGTTCTTATCCTGACTGTGGCTCTAAGTAAGTTACAATTTGTCAGAGTGGTCTAGATCAGCATTTTCCCCAGTGATATCTTTGGAAACAGTAGTTCTATGGGATCATCTATAAAAGGGTTTCTTGGACAAATAAATTTGGGACATATAGCCTATAATTTTCCTGTATTGGTGTATTACTAGGCCTGTTAGCAAGCTAAATTAAAAGGTTTTGAGAATTTTAGGAAAGAAATCCATTTATCTTCATCCAACTGTGCCACTTTCTAAATCTACCTGGACACAAAACCATGAACATCCTATCCTGTGCCTCTGGAGTTCCTAGGAGCACTTTCTGGGAATTGGTGGGGTAGCAAATATCTTGATCTCTCCTGATACTGCAAGTTTGATTGTCATGATAAAGTGTGTCAGAAATCAAAGTTGTCTTTTTTTTCACCCCCCAATGTGGAACCTTCCTTTCTTCTTGTGCTTTTCTCTGCTCAATCATTGAAGCTGACATTATCTCATCCCAATGGGGAAAAACTGTTGTGGATCCTAGATTTCAATTTGGATATGAATTTTGGTTGCAATAATTTTCTAAAGAAGCCTAGAGAAATGTAGGGTTGTCTTTGTCAAAGTAGACAAAAGGAGACTCTTAGGAAAGTTAGTGTGGGATTAGAGTATTAGACAATGAATATGGAAAAGTGAGATTGAATTCATACATGGTTGAGATTAAAACCTAAACCAGGGCAGTCATAGTGGAAATAGAAAATGGAGAAATACAGTTATTCCTTATCAGCAGGGAGGATTTTGACTTCAGTAAACACATTTGGCATCACCAGTGCTTTTGGTTTATGGGCCTGGGAACTATCAGGCGCTAGCTCTGCCACTGAGTGGGTCACCCTCACAAATCATATAGGCCAAAGCTTCTTTATGTGTAAAATGAGAGTGTTTCACTAGATGATAGCCAAGCTATCCTTCTGTTCTAAGCCAATGACCCTGTGCAATGTGTTTAAAAAGCTTCTGTGTTTTGTATACTATTGGTGTATGGAGAAACAAAGCAAAATAGACTCCTTCTTTTAAAGTGTATTATTTATTTATTTATTTATTTAAAGATTGTTATTGGGGAATGGGGGAGGGGAACAGGGTTAGGGAATCGGGGAAGGGGAACAGACAAGTTGCTGTCCTTTTGTTCTTTAGTCTAGTTGCAGAAGACGTTGCTTCACTGGCCCATGTTGGTATCATCATTGTGCTTTTCCCGGATGAGGCAGATCGATCGCCGGCCTCTGGATGGTCGCTCACCATGGCTATTGGCAGCTCACACTGGCTGCCAGCTGCTCACGCTTGCTGCCGGCCACTCACTGTAGCCTATGGCAGTCCACTGCAGCAGGGGCTGCAGCTTTGCCGTCCCCAGGGACTCATGCAGCCCAGCTCCAGTTGGAGCTGTTGTTAGCTGTAGAGGGCAGTGTCACTGGCCCTCATATGTGGGATCCGAACTGGGGCCCCTGGGGTCTCATGCCAGCTCTTAACCAATGTGCCACTTGGCTGGCCCTTTAAGTGTATTTATACTCCCAAGAATCAATTTAGCTTAAAATATGGGGCTGATATTTTCCTGAAGATATTGGTAATATGCTTGGTTTTGTGAAAGGAGCAAGTGGCAACAGAGTTTAGAATTAAAAGAAAGATAGAGTTCTAAGCATTCTTTTTTTCTCTCCAATATAAAAATGAACAAATACTTTTAGGTAATTATTAGCATTAGAGTAATACAGCAAATATTCTGCATGTAAATAACTTTATCTGTGGAGATTGGTAAAAACACAAATAGACAGTAGCAGGGAAAGAACACAAACCGCAGGATAAGGAGAGCATCTGAGATAGCTTTCTCCAATGTGAGAGAGACCTTATGGGCAAGCTGGGACATCATTTCAGATTTTTATTTTCAATTCCCAGCATGATCTTTTACTAACCTTTTTCTTTTAAATTACATTCCCATTTTATCCAAGCCAACAGCTTCAGAATTACTGTGCTTTTCGTTTCATGCAGTCAGTTTGCAAATAGAGCATGTCTGGGTTCCTCTGTGGCAAAGAGAATTAAAAAAAAAAGATAACTTTAATTCTGTGACCGAATGTCTGTAAACACAGCAAAAGTTAGTCATGGTCCCACACACTGGCTTTATTAAGCTATCTGATCATGGCTCTGCCCAAAGGAAAGCTTGAAAGCTCCTTAAAAATTTCAACTAGCCTGAAGCAATCAAGGGTAAATGACCTTAGTGTAGACTTCTAGTGAAGAACTAGATATGCTAATGAATTTAAGGATTCAGGAGTAATCCTATTATTTAATGGTACTAAACAGAGTGACCAATTTTTTATTTCTCACCTCAGGCCTGCAAAACTATTGCATAAAGCAGTCATGAACAGTGTCCATTTTTAATATGGCATTTGCAATACAAATGTTTTTCTTCTTCAATTTTAGTTTGCAACTGCAAACACTGTATTCCTTTCTTGCTTGTTATATCCTAGGGGCTTTGTTCTGCCAAATCGTTGGCTCACTACTTTCCATGGTAATTTATAGAACCTGATTCACTTTGTGTCACCACAGGTTACAAATAAAAATGGAAACAATTTGCTGTTAAGAAATCTTTCTGAAACAAAATGCAAATAACATATTGAAACTAAGGAACTAACTAAGGCTACCTGAAAAGAGCCGTGCAATATAATTATAGGGGTTATATTATAATGAACTTTTTTCTTAATAGTCTCCCTCTCTTTGTGTCAGATGATATCCTTCTTTTGTTAAATTAAAATACTTTCTCTTATGGGCCGGCCAAGTGGCGTGGTGGTTAAGAGCTGGCTTGGGACACCAGCGGCCCCAGTTCAGATGCCACATATGAGGGCCAGTGACGCTGTCTTCTTAAAAAAAAAAAAAAAATACTTTTTCTTAGGAACTTTCTATCTGTTTCTATTTTTTCCCAGTCAGTAAGATTCATGCCTCTGACTGTAGTGGGAGTGGGGTATGTGTGTTTTGGACTTATTCCAGAGGGTCTGCAAACTCAGCTGTGCACCAAGCATTGTCACTACACTGAATAACCTGTTTTTCACATTCCTGGATCATTGTTGTTAAACATAGCAGAAGTTGTGATTAAATTTATTTAAAACTGAAATGAAATCATGGCAATTTTTTTTTTGAGTATGTGCTTTCTTAACAGGATTTCAAAATATCGCCTGTATCAAATGAATATTTTACCTATACATCTAAAAAAGAGTTTCTCATACTTCTAGTTGTGAACCACTTCTGTATCCAATATGTTGAATAATAAAGGCTCATTAAAGAATCACTGAGTTTCACACGTGATTCTCTTAGAGCAGGATTTCTTAATCACGAGTTCACAGACCCCTGGAAATTACTTGCTCAATATTATGTGTACACGCATATATTTATATTTTCTGAAGAGAGAATCCAAGCAGTGTTCATCCAATTAACAAACTGTGATTGTAACAAGATTGGGAACCACTATATGAGAGAAATAAATGAACCTGAAAAGAGTGGGTGTACTCTGAATTTCCTTGGAATTAACTACGTTTTGAAAACATGAAAAACATTCTAAGTCAGCAAGTCACAAAAGCTCTCGTAGGTTGCTTTTGTAGGAGAATCATACATTCTAACAATAAATTGAATGTACTCTTGTATTGGGTTGTCGGAAAAGTCTTGACGCATGTTTGCGACAGATGGCACCAGTTCATTTTTGGAAGTACCAGAGTCCTTCGCATCTATGTTATTACTATGTCATTTGACAGCTGACAGTTCTAGCTTAATTAAAAAAAAATTGAGCTATTTGGTTGAGTTTTGGAGAGTTTACAAGTTGAAGATGGAAGACTAAGCTGTGCATTTTTGCCATATTTTACTGTTTTACTTCCATAAAGGGAAGAACGTGCTTCAAGCTTGTGAAAAGTTGCATGAAGTTTTTGGTGACAATGCTCTACAAGAACTTCAGTGCCAATGATGGTTCATGAAATTCTGTGCTAGTGATTTTGATCTCAATGATGCTTCTCAGTCAGGGAGGCCCACCGAGGTTGATGACGACAAAATAAAGGCATTGATTGAGTCAAACCCACGTTACACGACACGAGAGATTGCAGGTACATTGAATATCCATCATTCAAGCGTTCACGACCACCAGAAGAAGCTGGGATAAATAAGCAAACTCAATATTTGGGTTCTGCATGAACTCAAAGAAGTTCATTTGACGGTGCATATAAACATTTGCAATATGTTCATTAAATGTGAGGAAAACGATCCTTTCTTGAAGTGACTTATAACTTGTGATGAGAAGTGGATTGTTTACAATAATGTGGTGCGCAAACGGTCTTGGTCCTGGCGTGATGATTCGCCTCAAATGACATCGAAAGCAGACATTCATCAGAGAAAGGTTATGCTCTCAGTGTGGTGGGATTTTCAAGGTGTTGTGTTTTTCAAGCTCCTATCAAGAAACCAAACAGTCAATTAGAATGTGTACTTTCGGCAATTGGACAGTTTGAATGAACCCATCATCCAGAAACATCCAGAGGTTGTTAATTGTAAAGGAGTTGTGTTCCATTGTGACAACACAAGACCACACACAAGTTTGATCACCCGTCAAAAATGATTGGAGCTTGAATGGGATGTGTTGCCACACCCACCATACTTGCCTGACCTTGCTCCGTCAGACTTCCACTTGTTTCACTCTCTTCAAAACTCCTTGCGTGGTATAACATTCAATTCAGATGAGGTTGTAAATCAGCACCTTGTTCAGTTTTTCACAAAAAAAGACAGGTCCTTCTAGGAAGGAAGAATTACGAAGCTCACTGAAAGATGGCAAAAGGTTATTGATCAAACCGGCAATATATCATTGATTGATCTTTGTTCTTTACATAAATAAATGACCTTTGAAAAACATAGACAAAATATGTCATGACTTTTCTGACGACGCAATAATAATTGCTTAGAGATAAGCAAAAATCAGTTATAATATTAATTCTTTCAGGGAACTATTGCCAATACTAACCTGTGTTTTTATAATTAACACACTTTTATTTTTTCTTCTATGTTTGTAAGGAGCTTTCATTTATGGACATAATACTTCAGAAGTTGAGAGGTTGGTTTTAAATTTTTTTTCTTCTGTTGCTTGACATTGGGAGCTTGACATTGACAATGTCATTTAACATTGGGAGAGTAGATTGTGATGCTTATTCTAAAAATGGCCTATGAGTTAAAAATAAATTTTATTAGTTGTCTGATTTTAATTGTACAATCAAGACAATCAGGTTAGCATTACTACTAGAAATGGTACCTTTTAAACTAGTCACACTGGTAAAAGTAATTATGAATTTAATTTCCCTTCACTTCAATATTTCTACTTGTGAAACAAATCTAAGCATACATTGCCATTTACTTAATGGAAATACTAAGAAAAAAAATGGATACTATTTGTAGGCTTATAAAATTCAGAAAATTGAAATATACTTTGTATTTCCAGAAAATTCAGTCTTAGTAACCAGAAAATAAAAAGCATGTGGATCAAATTCCTAATGATTTCCACACTCTTCTCCATCCTTTATGCTAGTTCAACACCTTGGATTTCAGACCTATACCTCTAATACCAAATAACCTGGTAAAATAATTTGAGCAAAGGTGAATTTTCCTTTCATAGTGCCATGTACTGGTATCCATAATAAAATATGCAAGGACACAGCACTTTACTTTCAAGCATCAGTCAAGATTGTGCTAAGTCTACCCACCGTATATATGCCCCAGGCTTTCAAATATCACAAAATTCCTCAACAATATGTCTCTGAGAACACATACATACCTTACTGGGCACCATATGTATTATTTCAGCCATGACTTTTGATGAAGGAGCTTGGATATTTCATATTTTAAAATACTTTATTAAGATAAAATTTGCCTACAGTGAAATGCATAGATCTTAATGAGTGTTCACAAATGTACACACACATGTAAACAGTGTCTCAATCAAAACATGGAGCATTTCAATATCTAAAGAAAGTTTCCTGTACACTCACCCCATAGATGACCACTGTTCTGATTTCTGTCACTATAAACTAATTTGGATTGTACACTAACTTTATGTAGATAGAGTAATGTAATATGTACTGTTTTGTATCTGGCTTCTATCATATGCATATGTTTTTTAAATGTGTCCAGTTTTTTTTATCAGTAGTGTATCCCTGTTTGTTTGTTTGTTTGTTTTGTCTCTTCTTGTACCTAGATATTTACCCAGTCCTCTATTGATGGATACTTGGGCCATTTCCATTTTTTTTTGGCTACAATTAATGAAACTGCTATAAACATTTTGCACAAGACTTTATGTGAATATACCAGGTCTGACAATTAAGTTCACGAACTCATCCTACAAAAAGTGCTACATACTTCATTGCTGAATATCACTAAGGTCACCTTTGAAGTACTCTCCTTGAGAAGCTGTGCACTGATGCCAGCACATAGTCCGCCATTCAACATAATTTTGGAACTCTTTTTCTGGATTGGCCATTAGAGCTTTCGTCGTATTGCCCTTGATGTCCTGAATGCCATCAAAATGTCTTCCTTTCAATATTCCATTTATCTTTGGGTAAAGAAAGAAGTCATTGGGGGCCAGATCAGGTGAGTAAGGAGGGTTATTTTATTTTTTTTCTGGCTAAAAATTCCCTCACAGACAGAACCGGGTGAGCTGGTGCATACTCATGATGCAAGAGGCATAAATTGTTGGTGAAAAGTTCAGATTGTTTAACTTTTTCATGCAGCTTTTTTAGCACTTCCAAATAGGAAAGTTGGTTAACTGTTTGTCCAGTTGGTACAAATTCATAATGAATAATCCTTCTGATATCAAAAAAGGTTAGCAACATTGTTGCAACAAGTTTTAGAACTTAATTGTCAGATTGGCATGTTTTCATTTGTCCTGAATAAATACCCAGGAGTGAATATGCTCAGTTATAGGGTACGTATATGTTTAACTCTATTTAGAAACTGCCATGCAATTGTCCAGAGTAGTTGTACCATTTAAAATTTCACCAGGATTTTTATGGGAATTCTGGTCACTCCCTATTCTCAGCAACATTTGAAATTGTCAGTCTTTTTAATTTAGCTATTCTAGTGAATGCAAAACAATACTATCACTGTGGCTTTGATTTGCAATTTCCTGAACAATAAAGATGCTGGGTTCTTTTTAATATGTTTTTTTATTTTCTTTTTGGTATAGTCTTTTCCCCACTTAAAAATTTGGGCTGTATTTTTATTTGTAGCAGGTTTTGATTTATTCTGGATACTTTGTGTTGTGAGTGTGTATGACTTGACTTGTGATTATTTTAGCATATCTTTAGAAGAACACACATTTTTAATTTTGATAAATTTCAACTTATTTTGTTTCTTTTACAGTTAATGCTTTTTAAAAATTATTATTATTAGTTTCAGGTGTATAAAACAACACTATGATTAGATATTTATGCACTTTACAAAGTGATAACCTCAATAAGCCTACTACCCATCTGACACCATAGATAGTTATTCCATGACTATTGACTATATTACCTATGCTGTACTTCATATCCTGTGAATATATATAATATCTATATCTATATCTATATCTATATATATATAAAATTATAATTGACACTCACTATCATTTTATATTAAGTTCAGGAATCCAGTGCAGTGGTTTGGCATTTATATAATTTATGAAGTGATTCCCCCTATAAGTCTGGTGCACATCTGACACCATACATACTTTTTACAACATTATTGACTATATTTCCTGTATTGTATTTCACATCTCCATGACTATTGTGACTACCAATTAGTACTTTCAATTCCTTCACCTTTCTCACTCATCCCAATCCCCTCACATCTAGCAACCATCAGTTTGTTCTCTGTATCTATGAGTCTATTACTATTTTGTTTGTTTATCATATTCCTTAGATTCCACATTGTAAGTGAAGTATTTGTCTTTCTTAGTCTGCCTTATTTCAGGTAGCATAATAACCTCTAGATCCATTCATGTTGTTGCAAAAGGTAAGATTTCATTCTTTTTAATGACAGAGTAATACTCCATTGTATAAATGTACCATAATTTCTTTATCCAATTGTCTGTTGATGGGCATTTTGGTTGTTTCTATCTCTTGGGTATTGTAAATAGTGTTGCAGTAAACACATGGATGCAGGTATTTTTTTTTTGAATTATTCTTTTGCATTTCTTTGGGTAAATATCAAGGAGTAGAATTGCTGGGTCACAAGGTAGTTCTATTTAAAAATTTTTCAGGATCCTCCATAATGTTTTCTATAATGGCTGTACAAATTTGCAATCCCACCAACAGTGCACAAGGGTTCCTTTTTGTCCACATCTATGCTAACACTTGTTGTTTGTTGATTTATTGATAATAGCCATTCAGACAGGAGTGAAGTGGTATCTCATTGTGATTTCAATTTGCATTCCTCGATGATCAGTGACATTGAGCATCTTTTCATTGGCCATCTGTATGTCCTCTTTGGAGAAATGTGTATTCAGGTCCCCTACCCATTTTTAAATTGGATTCTTTGTTTTTAGGGCCGTTGAGTTGTATAAATCTTTTATGAATTTTGGATATTAACCCCTTATCAGATGTATCATTTGCAAATATCTTCTCCCATTCAGTAGGATGTCTTTTCATTTGCTTATTGTTTCCTAAGCTGTGCAAAAACTTTTTAGTTTGATGTAGTCCCATTTGTTTATTTTTTTCTTTTGTTTCCCTTGCTAGAGGAGATATATCAGTGAAAATATCACTCGGGTTAATGTCTGACTTTACTTCCTATATTTTTATGTTTTGGGGTCTTACATTTAAGTTTTCCACCCATTTTGAGTTTATTTTTGTATATGGTGTAAGGAAGTAGTCAAGTTTCATTTTTTTGCTGTATTTGTCCAGTTTTCCCAGCACCATTTATTGAATAGATTATCTTTACCCCAATGTAAATTCTTGCTTCCTTTGTCATAGATTAAATGATGATGTAGGCATGGATTTATTTCTGTGCTCTCTATTCTTTTCCATTGATCTGTGTGTCTGTTTTAATGCCAATACCATGCTGTTTTGATTACTATGGACTTCTAGTATAATTTGATATCAGGTAGCATGATACTTCCAGCTTTGTTCTTTGTCAGGATTGCTGTGGGTATTTGAGGTCTTATATGGTTCCATATAAATTTTGGGATTATATTTTGTAGTTCCATGAAAAATGCCATTGGTACTTTGATAGGGATTGCATTGAATCTATGGATTGCTTTGGGTAGTATGACATTTTAACTATATCAATTCTTTTTATCCATGAGCATAGTATATATTTCCATTTATTTGTATCTTCTTCAAATTATGTCTTCAATGTCTTATAATTTTCTTAGTGTAGGTCTCTTACTTCCTTGGTTAAATTTATTCCTAAATATTTTTTTTATGCAATTGTAAATGGGATTGTTTTCTTAATTTTTCTTTCTGATAGTTCATTATTGGTGTATAAAAATGCAACAGATTACTGAATAATAAATTTGTAAATCCATTTGCTAAGTTTGCTAAATTCATTTATTGGTTCTAATAGGAATTTGGTACAATCTTTGGGGTTCTCTCTATATTGTATAATGTCATCTGCATATAATGACAGGTTTACTTTTTTCTTTCCCATTTGGATGCCTTTTATTTCTTTTTTTTATTGTTTGATTGTTGTGGCTAGGACTTCCAGTACTATGTTGAATAAAAGTGTTGAAAGTGAGCATCATTGTCTTGTTCCTGATTTTAAGGAGAATGCTTTTAGCTTTTTCCCATTGAGTATGATATTAGCTATGGGTTTATCATATATGGTCTTTATTATTTTGAGATATGTTTCTTCTATTCCCACTTTGCTTAGATTTTAAAATCATAAATGGATGCTGGATTTTGTCAAATGTTTTTCTGTATCTATTGATACAACCATATGACTTTCATTTTTCATTTTGTTTAGGTCATGTATCACATTAATTGATTTGCAGGTATTAAACCAAACTTACATACTGGGAATGAATCTCATTGGATCATGGTCCATGATCTTGGTAATGTATTTCTGAATTTGGTTGCTAATATTTTGTTGAGAATTTTTGCATCTATGTCCATTAGGGATATCAGCCTATAATTTTTATTTCTTTGTAATGTCTGTCTGGTTTTGGAATCGGGGTAATGGTGGCCTGTAAAATGAACTTGGGAACCTTACCTCCTCTTGGATTTTTTGTAATAGTTCGAGGAGAATAGATATTAATTCTTTTTTGAATTTTGGTAAAATTCACCTGTAAAGCCACCTGGTCTGGGACTTTTGTTTTTTGGGAGTTTGTTGATTACTGATTTGATTTCATTGGTAGTAGTTGGTCTGTTCATATTTTTTTGTTTCTTTTTTATTTATCCCTGGAAGATTGTACACTTCTGGGAATTTATCCATTTCTTCCAGATTCTCCAATTTTTGGCGTATAGTTGCTCATAGTATTTTCTTAAATTTTTTTTGTATGTCTTTGGTGTCTATTGTCACGTCTCTTTCATTTCTGACTTTATTTATTTGTGTGTTAAATCTCTCTCACTCTGTCATGAGTCTGGTTAAAGATTTGTCAATTTTGATAATCTTTTAAAAAAAACCAGCTCTTGGTTTCATTGATCTTTTATATTATTTTTCTAGTCTCTATTTTGTTCATTTCCACTCTGATCTTTATTATTTCCTTTTTTGTAGTTACGTTGGGCTTTTTTTGTTTGCTGTTTGCTGTTTTTTTTCCCAGTTTCTATAGGAGTAAGTTAGACTTTATATTTAAGATTTTTCTTATTTCTTCAGAGAGGCCTGCATTGCTATGAATATTCCCCCTTAGGACTACTTTTGCTGTGTCCCATAATTTTGGGTCATTGTGTTTTCAGTTTCGTTTGTCTCAAGGTATCTTTTGATTTCTTCCTTTTTTTCATTGTTACCCAATCATTATTTATTAGATTTTATTTAGCCTCCATGTGTTTGTGTGTTTGTCAATTTTTTTCTTGTAATTGATTTCTAGTTTCATACCATTGTGGTCAGAGAAGATGCTTGATATAATTTCAATTTTAAAATTTATTGAGACTTGTGGCCTCACATGTAGTCTATTTTGGAAAATGTTCCATGTGCACTTAAAAGAATGTGTATTCTGCCGCTTTGGGGTGAAATGCTCTAGAAATATCAATTAAATCAATCTAGTCTAGTGTGTCATTGAAGGCCCCACTGTTTCCATGATGACTTTCTTTCTGGAAGATCTGTCCATTGATGTCAGTGTGGTGTTGAAGTTCCCCATATGATTGTGTTACTACTGATCTCTGCCTTTATGTCAGTTAACATTTGTTTTATATATTTCAACATTTGCTTTATATATTTAGTTGCTCCTATGTTGGGTGCATACATATTTACCAGGGTGATGTCCTCTTTTTTTATTTATCCTTTTATTATTATAATATTCATCTTTGTCTCTTAGTGTAGTCTTAATTTTAAAGTCTATTTTTTCTGATATAAGTATTGCTACTCTAGCTTTTTTCTCATTTATATTTGCATAACATACCATTTTCAATCTCTACGTTTTCAGTCTGTGTATTTCTTTTGATCTGAGGTGGCTGTCTTGTAAACAGCATAACAGCATATGCATGTTCCCCTCCACACACACTCAGCTAGCTACCCTATGTCCTTTTTTTTTTTTTTTTTTTGAGAGCAGTGTCACTGGCCCTCATATGTGGGACTGAACCGGGGCCGCTGGCTTCCCAAATCAGCGCTTAACCACCGCGCCACTCAGCCAGCCCTACCCTATGTCTTTTGATTAGAGTATTTAACCTATTTACATTTCAAACGCTTATTGATAGGTACATAATTATTGCCATTTTATTATTTATATTTTTGATCTTCATTGTTTGTTTTCTATTTTCTTCTGCTTAAAGTAGTCCTTGTAACATTTCTTGTAATACAGTTTTGGTGGCAATGAATTCCTTTAGCTTTTTTCTTGTCTAAGAAGCCCTTTATCTGTTCTTCAATTCTAAATGATAGCTTTGCTGAGTAGAGTAATCTTGGTAGTAGGTCTTTGCTTTTTATCACTTTGAATATTTCCTGCCAATCCCTTCTAGCCTGCAAAGTTTCTGTTGAGAAATTAGCTGAGAGTCTTATGGGAGCTCCCTTGTAGGTAACTAACTGCATTTTTCTTTCTGCTTGTAAGATTCTCTCTTTGTATTTAACCACTGACATTTCAATCATGATGTGTTTTTGTGTGGGCCTCTTTGAGTTCATCTTTTTGGGACTCTCCGCACTTCCTGGGCTTGTATATCTATTTCTTTCACCAAGTTAGGGAACTTTCCTGTTATAATTTTTTCAAATAAGTTTTCAATTTCTTGCTCTCTCTCTTCTGGTACCTCTATGATGTGAATGTTGGTACACTGATTTTGTTCCAGAGGTCCCTTAAATTATTCTCATTATTTTGGACTCCTTTTTCTTTTTGCTATTTTGATTGGGTGCTTTTTGCTACGTTTTTTTTCTAAATCACTAAATCAATCCTCTGCTTCATTTAATCTACTGTCAATTTCCTCTAATGTATTTTTCATTTCATTTATTGTATTCTTCATTTCTGACTGGTTCCATTTTATGTCTTCTATATTCATGTTTATGTTTCTTATCTCTTTATTGAAGTTCTCCCTGAGATCATTGAGCATCCTTGTAACCAGTATTTTGAACTCTGTCTGGTCTCTATATTGTTTAGTTCTCTTTCTGGAGCTTTGTTCTGTTCTTTTATTTGGGATATATTTCTTTCTCTGCCCATTTTGACTCTCATTGAGTTCGTTTCTGTGTATTAGGTAGAGTTGTTATGTTTGCTGGTCTTAGTAGAGTAGTATTATGTAGTCAGTGTCATGTGGGGCCCAGTGGTGCAGTCTCCCTGGTCACCTGAGCTGGGTGCTCTAGGTGTGTCTTTTGTTTGGATTGTGTGTGCCCTTCTGTTTTGATTGAGCTTGATTGCTGTTTGAAGTTAATGAGAGGTATTGGCTCTCAGGCTGATTGGCTGTAAGGACTGGCAGTGACTACAGTGGAGGAGCTGTTGTGCAGTAGCTGACCTATTGAAGCAGGATTAGCAGGGCTCTGGTGCCTGCCTAGTTTGCCATTTCTGTGTGTCATCCATGGAGGCAGCCAGTTCTGGAGGCAGTCTGAATCCAGTTCTGTGTCTCTGCCCCTCTTACAGTCTCCATGTCACTTTTTCTGTATGTCCTATACTTCAGGTGATTCTCAATGATTGTTGTTCTGTCATTTAGTTGTAATTTTGATGTGGTCATGAGAGGAGGCAAGCACAGCATTTACCTACTCCACCATCTTCACCTAAAATCATCAAAGTTTTGTTTACTTTTATCTTTTTGTTTCAGGTGGAAGAGGTCCTTCAAACATTTGTTGAAATGCAGGTCTCATAGTGGTAAATTCCCTCAGCTTTTTTTTTTTTTTTTTTTTTTTTTTTGCATGGGAAACTATTATTTTCCCTTTATACCTAAAGGACAACTTTGCTAGATGAAGCAGTTTTGGCTGGTGATTTATCTCTCAATATTTTGAATATATCATTCTACTTTCTCCTGGTGTGTAAAGATTTTGCTGAGAAATCCAATGGAAGCTGGATGATGATGGGGTTTACTTTGTAGGTTACTCCCTTTTTACCCCTGGCTGTCTTAAGAATTCTTTCTTTATCATTGACTTTTGACAGTTTTAATTCAATGTGTCTTGGAGTAGGTCTTTTCATGTTGAAGCAATTAGATTTTCTGTTAGCTTCTTGTACTTGTATGTCTAGTTCCTTCCCTACATTTGGAATGTTCTTATCTATTATTTCTTTGAAGTGGGTCTCTTTTTTCCTTCTCCCTGTCTTCTCCTCCTGAGATACCCATTATCCTTATGCTGGGCTTTCTTATGGAGTCAGATAGTTCTCATAGAGTTCTTTTATTTTTTAAAACATATCTTATTTCTCTCTCTCCCATCTGAATCATTTCTAGGTTTGTATTTTTGAGCTTACTAATTCTGTTTTCCAATGTCTGCTTCATTTCCAGTGCTTTTTAATGCATTTTTTAATCTCCTTCATTGAGTCCCTCAGCTCCAGAGTTTCAGTTAGGTTCTCTCTTAGAGTTTTCATCTCTTTGGTATTGTGCTTCTCTTCATTAATTTTATTTCTGAGCTCATTGAATTGGTCTTCTGAGTTTTCTTGTATCTTGTTGAGTTTCTTCAGGGCTGTTGTTTTGAATTTTCTATCAGTCATTTCCATAACTTTGAATTTGGTTTCTGGACAGTTGTCATTTTCTTTTTGTGACACCATGTTATTTTGGTTTTTCATGGTATTTGATGTATTGTTCCTCAGCTGGCACATTTGAAGTACTAAATACTTTGCTTATTTAAGCACCATTTTGATGATAGGATTTAGACCTTATATTGTTGTTTTGTTTTATTTTTTTTCAAATTAAATTCAGATTTGAAGAGATAATGTTTTAAGAGACTTCTCATTTGTAATTTCATTTTTCTTTTTTTGAGTGCAGTGTCACTGGCCCTCATATGTGGGACCCGAACCGGGGCCGCTGGTGTCCCAAGCCAGCTCTTAACCACTGCACCACTAGGCTAGCCCTTGTAATTTCTTTGAGGATTATAAAATCCTTTTGTGGCATTTTTGGTTATGACTTCTCATATTCTTTGAAGTCTGAGGTCTTCACTTCAGACTGGAAGCCAATTAAAAACATAAGTCCATTTTATGCTCAGAGTTCCTTTTGCTCATATATCCAATTTGGTTTTTCTTTTCATGTATTTATAATCAGTTTCTTTTAAATGTTCTGCCTTTCCTGAAGGATTGATAAATGCTCATATTTTAGCTAGTTATTTTTGGAAACATAAAAATATTTTTTCCCTTAGATTTATTTTCCAGGGTTTCTCATTTATTCACATTCTTTCTCTAAGAAGACTAATGCATTCAAATTCTTAGTTCAATAAATATAATCACAAGAATTCTTCATAGAGATTTAAAAATGCAACGAGGAGATGAAATTATCATGAACAGGAATTCTGCTGCCTACATATTGTCATTGTCAACTATTTTATGCAACCACTTATTTATATATCAAAAACATAAGCACATTGAACAGAGCAAAGAATGCTTCCTGCTGGCTTGGAATTCATTGATGTATTAATATTAGGGAGCCCTATGAAAGAAATATTCAGGGCTGAAATATAAAGGCACATTCAATGCCCAGAGGGAAAAAAAAGGACTCATCTGGACCATGGTATACCCGTCTTCATTTGCTGAGTTCAACCCCTAAAAATGTCTAGAGTGGTGAAGAGAACGAATGAGAGCAAATTAACTTTCATTTTCCAGCAGGGGGAAATGGAAGATACTCAGGAGTGCATCAATCACTCCAACACTCACTGCACTGACAGCATTCATCCGCGTGAGCAAACTTCTGTGTGGGCAATGCCGATGAAATTTATTTATTGGAGTTTACTGCTTATGTTTGGGGTGTCTCATCTTTCTGGCAATCAGAATAAATTGTGTCTCAGTAATAACTTTGTAGCAAGCTATTCTTTACCGTGAGGAGCTGATAATGACTGTGTCTTACATTTGCATTAATTCTGACAAGATTTACTGGTGCTTGCTGATCTGTAAATTTCAAAATGGCAAACAGCAGCAAAGGTCAACACAGTGATAATATTAATAGCTTTAGAAAAAGGTTGAGAGACCCGGAGATTCAAGATGATAGCCTGGGTGAGAGAGAAATTCAGTGAATGTTTTTGTCATCTATTACTTTACTCGTTCTTTTATAAAGTAATTATAGTACCCTAGCAAAAGAAGCAGGAGGTCAAAAAGATCAATAATATAGGATGCAGTTTAATCATATGTAACAATTGCTCCAGAATCTATATGTTATATAAAATACTTGGAAAATATGGTGAGAAGATGGAGATCCTTGGATATTATAGTTTTTTGCTACAGCACATACTTGAAATTTTTTTGTTTTTTTTTTGAAGGTTAAGGACAACTCAGTAACTCAGTAACACTTTAATATTTCCTTTGTAATATATCTCAAACTAAATGGGAAACTCAGAGCTAGAAAAGCATGTTTAAATATATAGAGATATTGTCATCTTGATTCTAATGAGAGAAATATGTTCCACATCATACTGGATTTACATCTTGTGGAAATTGTTCCTGATACCTCTAGCATGATGAGTTAGCCATTCCTTCTTCTTTATCATTTCTTACCCAGATGGCACACAAGCTTCATTCTGTTGATGACCTCTTTACATAGTCCTGTAATTTATTTGTGTACTTATCACTATCCTTTTCTAGATCCTACTGTCTACAGGGTAGGACTTGTGTACTTTTCATCTAGCAGAGTGCCCAGCTTATAACAGGTGCTCCATAACTATTGTAGTGAAAGCCAGAAAGCCTGACTACATCTTGGCAACTGTGTACTTTTTGGTCAGACACCTCTTTGTTCCATAGATAAGAAGAGGGATCAGATAGTTTTAGGGTATGGAACAAGAGGTTCCTGTGGGGGAGATGTTGAATAGCTGAAATGTGTACAACACCCAGACTGGAATCACCACCAGGCAATTGACTAAAATAGTCATGTGTGGTTTGACTAATCTAGCTATCCATCTTGAATAAAACCTGGATGAGTTCTTTAGGCATCTTAAAAATCACAGAAGAATGGATGTAGAGTAACTAAATCCACTGCATGGGAAGAGAATTAAGTACAGTTTGCTCTCTAGTTAAGTGGTATTATATCCAGTCGATTATAAATGCTATGGAGAGCTCTTATGTAAAGCCTGCTAACTTTTTCTCAGTAAGAATTTGGAGAAAATTCTAAAGCAGATTAGAATTGTTTGTTTTTGTTTTGTATGAACTCCCTTTTTACTCTGTTGTTTCAAGTCTCCTAGGTGCCATAGTGATCTGAGCCAAGATTTTGATTGCATTAGAACTCTTACTATTCTTTGCAGAAGAATCTCAGTCTTTACTCAGAGTCTTTATCAATTAGATTCTGAAGGTAGTTTGATCCTACTAATGAATTGGTACAAATGCTTAGGTAACTTCTCTGTTTGTGGCCCTGCAGTTCTTTGTCTTTCTTTGATATTATAAGGCATGGCCTCTGTGGAAAAGAGACTTCTCTTCATAGTAGGTCCAATATGGTAGAGTGAATTACCACCACTAATTCTTCACCTCTTTCTCTACCCATGTCCTTTGTTACGTAGGTGGAAGTTCTTCCAAGTTTGGCCAAGTGTACTTCTCTATCTCCAACTTTGAGCCTTATCTCATGCTTTGCTTTGGTGAGTGGGAGATTAGCAGGCATGAAAAAAGCAAAAGACTTGACATGAACTTGCATGGTTTGGCTTTTCCCTCTTGTGTCTTTGCCATTGTCATGTGAAGAGTTTCCCTTAGACAGCTGCTGTCCTTTCAGCATGGGCACTGGAATGAACATACTTAATGCAGATCTGAGCCCAACCTACACAGAACAGACAAACCCAGTGGAATCTGCTGGTTGAAGCAGATTCAGCTGTCTTCTCAACATGTGACCAGCAGTCATGTGAGTGGAAATAAATGGTGGCTGCTTGAAGGTAATGGCTCTGAACCACGTGTGATTCTGCCCCTCCAGGGACATTTGGTGGTCTGGAAACATACCTGGTTGTCATAATTTGAGGGATGCTACTGGCATCTAGTGGGTGGAAGCCAGAGATATTGATAAACATCCTAAAATGTACAGGATAGCTCCCCAGTACAAAGAATTGTCTGGCCTTAAACTGTCAATAGTGTTGCTGCGAAGAAATCCTATTTTAAGGTATGAGCTAATTGATACACCCACTGTCTGCCCTCTTCTAATAGATGCTCCTTGGCTTAGTAGAGTCAAAATTGGTCAGAGCCCAGAATCATCACTGGACCAAGGTTTGCTGGTGAACAGAATTTTATACCTTTGAGGGCATCACAATATTCTATGTGTTCTCTTGTGTGTTTTTTTTGTCACAATACTAAATGGATGTAGGCAGGGCCCTTGGGGGTAAATCCAACTATCTTCCTTTATTTTTCTTCTTATTTTTTTCTAGGATCTCTTCTGAATTTCTTGCTCACTCATGTTCTTTCTTTTCAGATGATCTTGAACTTGCCTCTAGGACCCATGACATAGGTTAGGATCAATTAAGCATGAGGGCTTTCTGCTACTCGCTCAGCTGTAAATACAATGGTATTTTGATTTCCATTCTGCTGTTTTTCTTAGTGCATAGGGCTCCCCCAGGAACCCCACCGGAAAGAAGCTATTTGACATGACAGACGGTTCTTGGTCTCAAGTGGCAATACCATCAAGGAGACTAAAACCTGTCCCTGAGATTCTCACAGGCTCACACAGCTGTTCAATTGTCTGGTAAAAATGTTAAATTCTATAGAAGTTCAAAGAAGGAGGTGTGAAAATCACTGGCAGAGACTTTATGGAAAAAATAGGAAACATTCAACAACTATTTGTTGAGCCAATTTCAAATAGGTACAGTTGTCTTTTAAGCATTTGATACCCGTCAAAATGTACATGTAGCCTCAACATTTTTATCTGGTTTTGTCTACCTTAGTCTCTTTTTGTGCTCCAAACAGTAACCAAATCAGACGACTCACTATTTTCCAAATAAGCTAGTGGCTTTGCACTGCCATGGTATTGTGTGTGCTCTTCTTTCTGCATTGAACTCATTCTCTTGTATTTATAGACCTGTTTACACTTTAATGTTTGTAACCAAGCTTTAATGCCATTTTCTTGGTCTTTTCTAATGGTGCTATTTTCTCTTCCTTTGAACTTACTAGAATTGCGTTTGTGTATTTCTTAGTGTCTTAAATATTAATAAATATCAATCTTTGGGATTCAGGAATTAGAAATTGGAATTCCCAGGAATTTCAAAGTTATTCTTAAAATACTTCATACTTTTTTATTTTTATTTTTTGAGGGCAGTGTCACTGGCCCTCATATGTGGGACCCGAACCGGGGTCTATGGCTTCCCAAGCCAGCGTTTAACCACCGCGCCACTCGGCTGGTCCTACTTCATACTTTTTATGTTATAAATTTCTTTAAAAGTTGTGCAGTAAATATGAAATATTAATGTAGGGCTATTTACAAGAGGAATAGCCTATAGTAAATATTCAAACACTTTAAAACACCATCCAACATTATTCAGTAGTGTTCAAAATAGTGTAACATTTGGATTTCTGAGTGATATTAACAGCACTACACAGAATCATTTGTCAAAATTGCCAATGTAAGTACTTATTTTCCTTTCATTACTTGTTATTTCTTAGAATTTCACTCATAGGGTTTGTTTACAGTATACAATGAATGGAAGCCTATTAATATTTATTTTATTTGAAAAAGACCATTATCATGGATAGGGCCATGAATACACACTTACAACAAGGCAACAGCTATAAGACTGACTGACTGAACAGATTAAGAACCCTTCTCTCCTACTTGCTCCTGCCCCCATTCGTGGAATTGTAGACTTTAATCTTCCACCCTCTGTGGCAGTGTTTTCTGTCTTACTTTCAACTTGACATCAGTAGTACCTCTCATCAGTAATACCTCTATTAATTGTTAAACTTTAATTTTTTTGCGGGAGAATTATAATACCTTTCTATCTTTCTGATTTCTTGACTGATTGTTATTGGGATTTGGCAAAACATAGGTTTCCCAAGAAATGCCAGGAAGAAATTCCCACATAGAAATCCAAGTACCTCTTCACTGACATAGTCTGTCTCCTACAGGCACATTCAGACTTCTATGTGATACGCGCCTGCTTTTGCGAAGAGGACCAATATGCTAAATGTAGGCCTTTACTAAGATTAATCTAAGAACTGAGAAATGTCAAGTTGCAGGTGGTAGGGACTAGGATGGAAGTAAGTGAATTTAGATAGAAGTAAATTACAGAATGTTAATAGGCTAATATAGATTTGAAGAGACCTGGAGTCAGGAAATGGCTCGATAATGACTTAATAAGGAGAATAGAGCAGAGAGAGTGGTTTAAGATCTGAGATATTAAGCATGGGGACTAACAGAGTTGTGGAATATTTATAGAAATATAGAATTTGAGAAAAGAAGCTAACCCTTAAGAAGCACAAGCTAATATGCCAGGAACTGTTTTACTCACTTTCGTATATTATTTAATTTAGAAGTAGCGTCAGTCAAAAAGGGAAGGTAATATGTTTGGAAAGGGAATCTAGATTTGGAGGAGACAGAACAGTGAGTGGTGATGTCCAATTGGCAATTGGAAATATGGGACTTGAATATAGGTGAGAGGTCAGGGCTGGTTATGCAAATGTATTTTGTAGTAATAAGAATAGAGATCTGCTAGGCTCATGACCTCAGATGCTAACAACATGACCCTTAGCCTTCAATTTAAGTTGACAAGTGACTTTTGGAAATTTTTGGAGTGTAATCAAATTGCACTTTTAAAAATCAATATCATGGATGATTTATTATTAGAATCAAAGAATGAGCAACACATATGGTTTTAGGCTTAGATATCAAATTTCAGCGCTATTCTCAATTCTTATGTTGGTACTGTGAGTGATTAAGTAATTCACTCTTAGCTCTAAAAGAAGTCAGAGGAAGAATGATGATCTGAACTCTCTGACTCCAGGAATTTTCCCCACTGTCATCTTTGGGGCCTGAAATGTAACCTAGTTAGGAATAAAAACTGTGAGAAAGGAAGAGTGACCTGCTAATATAATTAGTAGCATGATCAGGATGGCTTGGTCAGGGATAGTGTTAGTATATTTGTTAGCAAATTTTTTTCTCCTAGAAGAAAAATTAAAAAGTGATAAAGAGATTAGGGAAAAAGTAAGAAAGTGGTTAGAATGTGAAAACACTCCTGACCTTTTGCTCTCTAACTTTTCTCATCCCATTTAATTTTCAGTTGCATGCTTGCCCCGCAAAAAAAATTCCTTTTTTTCTTGACATCTGTATTTATAGCTGTTCTTTTGCAAAATAGAGTACTCTGCTTGTGTGAGTTTGATGTGTCTCCTTTAAATATGTGATGAAAGTAGCTTCTCTCTAAGCCGCATCAAGAATATTTCCCTCACAAGCACAGGGATCACAGGGATAATGCAGTTAAGATGCATTAACGGAACTAGGCATAAGTGAAAGCTATTCTTCATTTTATGCACCCAGCACTCTTCTTTTAAAGGACAGTGAGTTTATTATTCAAAGCCACATTTAACTAGAAGATTTTTTGCCAGAGTTAGCCACTCAGTCACAACAGAAATGAAAATTGTATGCTGCTTCTAACCCAAGTGCAACTGCCATATTGAACATTTTAGCAGATTGTATTAATGCTGTGTACCAATGCTATGATTATAGAGAATCCATTATGAGAAGTTTTCTAAGTTACAGGCCAACGAATGCATTGAATTTCAGTCAGATATGGTACATGTTGAGCTATAATTATTAATGGAGGCTCCATACCCTGCTTTGAAGGGCGAACGTAACAACTCAGTGGCCCTTTTTTTTGTGTGTTGTATGTATTCCTTCAGTTTAAGTGACTACATTAGAATCTACTGTTAATTTTTGTCCAAACTCATTTTACTATCAAATAAATGATGTCATTTTGGAATAATTTGTTCAGCTACTATGATTTTAAGGTTTCCATTTTTGTTCACTGAACAAATTCTTAATTATCTCAGGGCAATTGAAATGCTCCACAAACCTTTGTGCAGTCAAAGTTATTTCTGTGAATAATGCACAAACTAACCTCTTGGGAGCCCATCTATATTTGAAAGATTTACTAATGGGCTGCTTCTTCCCCTCGCACATATGCTGGTTTATAATTTACAGCAGCCCTCCAGGAGCTGTGTCTAATCCCACAGCCCTGCCGCACATCACAGCACACAGCTCTCAGCTGCCACAAATCCCTGGCTGGGAACTCTCTGTTCTCTTCCTCTCCTGTAGCTTATGGTATTTTGTTTCTATGGTTTTAGTATTTCTAGTATTTAATTGATCCAAAACATGTTAACTTTTATGTCATTAAAAATTTTTCAATGATTTTCTTCTTTGAAGATATTGATTTACATCGTCTATAATATTTTTACTTTTCAGCCCCAGACATGTAGATTATCATTATTTCTTTTTATAATCAAGTGATTGGTTTAGGAGTCAAAACAAATGGAATGTTCTGAGAGTAATCTTTATAGCTGTTTCTCCCATTGCTGCTCATTACCACTAACCTGTGTGCCAGGTCTGCTCCATTCTCTGCCATTGAAGATTTTCCTTCCAGTGAAAGATGACTCTCATTGGGAATAGCAGTTGTCTTTTGTCCTTGTGGTTCTTAGGCACATGTTCACTCTTGGATTTGTGGAGTGGAAGAAAGCCAAATTAATTACATTTTACTCTTTCTGGTTTTGACAGGCATTTTTGAACAGACTGCCATCAGACTAGTTTAAAGCCTCCAATATTAGGGGCCTCTATTAAAGGAACTGAACTGTTTTATGTTATTTTTAGTTTCAAAATTCCCAAGTAATTTAGAGGACTAAATTTAGGAATATATTTTTAGCATTTTATTTTCTAATCAATTTTGTTTTTGCCCTAAATACAACTCAATATCTCTTTGTGATTTTTGATCTTTTCTGCTATTTTATTGATTTTTATAATTGCTCATTTTCCATCATCCTGCTTCCAGTTAGATTCAAACTAGATATGTTAGCTTTGGGATCTGAAACTGACAAAGCTTTCTGATCTCTTTCTTTCAAAAGGAAATTTCTTATAGTGAGAACTATCTGCTGCTTATTGAATTTAGAGCATACCCTGTAATGGGGCCATTTCATTTCATAATGAACCTTTTTTTTTTTTTAATTCACATTGCTTCAAATTTTATTTTGTTTTTCTTGGTATAATCCTAAGAATTGTGTATTTTAAAGGAAAAAATATTGTGTTCTCTGTCCTTGATATTCGAAAGTTAGTTTTTGCATTTGTGCTTCGGTTAATGAATAGCTTTTTGTTTGCAAAAAACATATTATCAAGAGCAAGTCCTTTGTTACACTAGTCATTCTTCTAGATCTTTTTGCTGTTCCTTGAGCTTTGTCACATTCTTGGGGCTATCTCAAAACCATTCCATTACCTATCAAGAAGGAAGATTTGGGCTGCCTTAAACATAGCAATGTGAGATCCCCATGGAAATACAGTGTTAGACCATAATGACTAATTTACATTGGTAATACAACATTCTCCGTTTCCTATTAAACATTTTGTCAGGAGAAATGATTAATCATGTGACATTTTCTTTTTCATTACATTCTCTGCAATGAGACTATACGACTGTGAAATGCCTATCACATTTATGAATTATGGCCGAGTGCAGTAACGTTTTTATTTTTATTTTATTTTAGGAATGGTTAAGTCAACTATGAGCAAATATTTTATTCAAACATTAAGAGAGAAATAAACACTTTGGAGAGCATACAAAAAAGGTAGTCGATGTTGAATCACATAAAATGGAACTTCAGGAAGTCTAACAAAAATGCACCTTTGGTCAACTTTTGATTAAGTTCCTCATTTTGACTTCCAAACCCAGTGCACATGGAAATGACAGCTGCCGTGAGAGGTGTGGATTTGGAGACTCCGGGACAATCAGAGAGTGTGGGGGTTATCCTCTGGCAGTTTATTGATCTTTTCTAGGTCTCACTTTCATCTCTTGCTATCACCAAGGAGTGCAGGTAGCCCATGGCCACCTGTTCTGTGAAGATGCCATCAGGTGTCTTCCCCTCCTGAGCTGTGGTGAAAGACCTGGGCTTGAGATCCCTATAGCCCAGTTCCCTGAAGGTGGAAGATGGGTGATGGGCTCCAGCTGGTGTGGTCTGCAGCCATGATGATGCTGTTCTTCCCACAAGCCAGGCTCCGCATTCTCCAGCAACTCAGGTTCTGCCCATCTTTTGGGTACAGAGTACATTCACAGGACGTGATGGTGGCTCTGCAGAAAAACAGACCACCCCGTCACTGACAGCAAAGGATCAGGTAGAGCCTGTGTAGCTATGGGGATGTCACACAGCTTCTCCAGCTGAGGTACCATCTTGTCTTCCTGCTTGGCATGGCCTAGCCGGCCATAGCCTTGGAAGCTCCAGAAGAAGACGCGCCTCTGGGAGTCCAGGACCAGTGCATGGTTAGTGCTGCAGGCCACATCTGGTACAACCACGTTTGAGACTGGCAAAATCTGCCCGTCTGTCGCTTTCCAGATGAAGATGGCCACCCTCCCGGGCACCAGCTCACGATCATACTCTGTCTGCTGTGCTGGGTGATCTGAGTTGTGTCCCATCTGAGTTGTGTCCCAGTTGACCATGTTTAGGGCACCCAAAGGAAGAGAGGTTTCCTTTGCAGTCTATTATCACACTGAATTCAGCCCCTTTTGGTAATTAGCTGATGGTGGTACATTACCTTCGAGGGGCTGGAGAACGCAGCTGTCTGGTGGCTGAGGCACAGCTGCTCCATCTTGTTCTCTCCAAATGCAAACACCGAGCCCGTTTCTGTCAAGGCCAAGGTGTGGTTTCCCCCACAGGCTGCTGACATAATCACTTAGTGGCTGAGACCCTCAATGAGTCTGAAAGCTTCAGTTCTCTTGGTGTTGCCATCTTCTGGCTGCCCCTTCTTATTGTGACCCCTTCCATGAGGATGAGGAGGCTGTGCACAGCGCATGACCCCGAAACCACTGTTGGCACCCGGGCCCCTGACAGGCACCGGATCTGTGGGAGCGACACAAATTCTGACCAAGGTTATGGTAGGCAGCCTGTTGTTTAGTCACTTCTTTCTGACCAAGCAGGTCCTAGTTGGTGAACGCCCCCCAAATCAAAAGCTGCCCTTTGCCCTTAGACCTTTCAAGTTGAGCGTGCATCTTGCTGTGCTCCTTCTCTGTGATGACCAGCGCCATGCTGCTGGCTTGGTTGCTGCAGGCCGCGCCATGCGCTTGTCCATGCTGAGGACCCCATCAAGCTCCACGTCATACTGATCGCCGCTGCTAGTGTCGCGCTTGAGCCTCCGCACTTCCTGGGCCTAGCATGGACTGTGCGGTGGCCTGAGCTCGATGAGAATCCAGAGAGTAAAAGAAAGAGGAGCAACTAAAAGACGAACTAGGGCTTTTTTTTTTTTTTTTGTCTGCACTGTATTGTTGACCAACTGCCTCATTCAGCTTGACTATGCAGCATTCTGACTTATGGTTCAGTTAGGTAACCCCAATGCAGAATACTAAGAATTGATAATTCAAAGGCAACATCAATCTCACAGTGCAATTGTCCCATTAAAACAAGATCACAGTGAGATATACCGATATCATAACATGAATTGTTCTCATTAAAAGACTGGTGTTCAATTGGACAAAGACCAAATTGAAACCAATCCTACTCAAAATGATTTATTGCCCTTCCCCCCTCCTCCCATCAAAACATGCCATAATATTGACCATTGGGCAGTTATGTAATTTTTTAATATGGATACAAAAGACATAAGATATACAAGGTTCATACTTTTGAGTTTTAGAATGTTAAGTGTCAATTACTGGGTATTAGGAACCTGTCAATCATCATCGGCTGGCAGCCCTGGGAGGTAGAGAGGGATCCCTGTGAGCAGAGCCTGAGATGTCCTTCCATTTCTGTTGGGCAAGAGGCTGGGCAACCTGACTGTGTTTTTCTTTTTTCAGATTCCTGCTGCAAGATCTTGCATTCTTATAATCTTGTTTGTCACTCTCCTCTTGGGCTCCATGACAACATTTACTCTGCCTTCCCTGGGAGAACAACTGAATGTTGGGATCATGGGAAATCTGAGTTGAAAATGTTCAACAAAACCCCTTTGCTAATGTCAAAGCTCTTGCCGTTCACTTTGGTTCAGTGCTACTGCAGCTCGGCTCAAATTCCTAAGGTGACTCTAAAATGAATTCCATTGTCTGTAGGTTTCTTGACTTGCTAGTAGAGAATGACAACATTCTTGTTGATACACTGCCTTTGTATCTCTGTCGCTTTCATGAACTCATAATCATCATAAAAGCAACAACTCTTTATGAATGTATCACTGTATTCCCCACAGTTTTAGGTGTGCAGTGCTTACACCAAATAGGTATTCAATAAATATTTATAGAATTGAATTGAGAACCTAATAGAAGGAAATGAGCTTACATTCCACAGTGATAGGATTTTAATTGCCTTCACTGTTGAGCTTACAACGTGGATATTAGGAACCACTAAGTGGCAATTTCTAAATGTCCCTTATTTGTTCAACTAACGTTTATTGAATCTATATGCCCAGTATCATGCTGAGAGCTGGGGACAGAGAGGAATCATTAAGAGCTCAGGCTCTCCAGGGGCTTGCAACAACAGGATATTGTTAGGGATATTTAGCTGGAATAGGTGCTAGATTAGTTCAAAGTTTAGATTATAGCTGTTGCTCAGGTCAACATAATTGGTAATTCTTTCAGTCCCTTTGGTCGGACACTATTCTCTATGACTTCTCTCAGGCCTATGTTGCTGATCACAACTGGGACTTGATGACAGACTGTGTGAATCTGTGTCCAGGATACTGTTGTGGGAAAAATTCCTCTAAAACATGTGACCAAGTGGTCAGTAACATTACCTGCTGTTATAAACTACATTTTCACTTCTATGACTTTTTTTTTTTTTTGGTTCTTTTGGGCTTACTGTTATGGAAACTGAACTTTGAATTTCAACTCTTATTTTCAAAATTTACCCTGGATGCTTAACAGGAAAAAGGGTCTATGTGTGGGATCTTCTTTGTGTAGTTGCTGCTGACTTTAGCTGCTGTTGTGCTAGTAGTGCCTGTCCAAGATCTGTTAGCCTAGACAGGATCTTTGGGAGAATTTTAAAAAAGGAAATTTTTCTAGGAAGATGAATCAGGAAGAGGCATCGTTTTCCTGAGGCTGATGGAGCCCTACACTAGACCACAGGATTTTGAGAGCAGAAAGCATGGATTGAATTTCAGCTCCATTCATATCCTCTGCCAGATCCCTTAGTGCTTAGACAATAGGCAAAACTGTAGACTATAGCCCTGGTGCTGGAAGATGAAATTAAATTTAATTTGTGACTCTATTATTGTTGAGAGCCGACAGCCCCCCAGTGTTTGACAAGGTCACAGTGCCACTCTCAGCATTGGATGTTTGGGGTGCTGCCTTATGGTTGGTCATGTAATATCTCCTGCCTCTTTGAACCTATGTGTCTTTCCTTCTATAGGGGACAATACACTCACTGCATTTGTGACAAGTTCCTGTAGTACCCCATGATAGCTGGCTGTGTAAGTCAACGACAGGGCAAGATTTCCTAAAAAAAAAAAAAAAAAAAAGGGAAACTACCTAAGACAGGCTACAGCCCGAGGGGACCCCTGAACTGAGATATTGGGGACTCAAGCCCCTTGGAAACTGAGGCACAGACCTCTGGCCACTTAGGTCAAAAAGCCTGGCTGTGAGAAACTGACAGCCTGCCTGTGAGAAGCTGATGATAACATAAGTCCTTGAGCTCACTTGCTTAAGGCCCCTGCTGTGAAAAGTCTCCTTGAAGACTAAAAGTCTACAGGCAATGAGAGTTCTGGGCAGCTTGCTGACCGTGGGGTATGTTAATCAACAGCCTTGTTTGAATTCTTTGCCTAGTGCCTTGTTGCAGCAACGGATACTGAAGCTTTGACTGAGAAACAGTTGCTACCTCCATAGGACAAGAGAGGTGTGAGACCCCCTTTGATTGCTAGGTATTGTATTTACATAGGAATAGACCTTAGATATTTTACCCTAAACATAGCCACTGCTAGACTCTTAGTAATGGCTCAAGTACTCCCCTTATGAGTCTTATGATTGTGTTTAGCTGCTAGGATTTAGGATAATTTCTAGATAGTCAAGATAGCTATAGTAAACACTCTTTAGGCAATATGTAAAAATAAGTCAATCCTTAACATAAGATAGTCACTGTAAATAAACTTAGGCAATATACAGAAATATGTCAATCCTTAACATAAGATAGTCATGATAAACATTCTTTAGGTGATATGCAGAAACTAAGTCTGGGTCTCATAGCAATTATCATAGTAAAAGACAAGATAATCCTTTAACAGAAGAGTATGTCTCAGTACACCCTGGAGAACACTTACATGGAAGTAAAGACTGTGGCAATCATGGGAAATAGAAAACACTAAACTCATGTGAAACATGACTTGTGACTTGTGATGTTGGTCCAGAATTCCTATAAAGGAGACATGCTGTAACAATAAAGGGTGACACTTCTTCTCTGAAACTCCCCCAGTGTCTCCACTCTTTCCCTTCTTTCTTTTCTTCCCTCACTGACGCCATCTCCACCTGAGGGAACCCCTGGACTCGCAGAGGCTGGTTCCCCGCATATTATGAAACCCACTTAGTTTTTAACCTTTAAGAGAGTGCTGATCCTGTTTCCATAATGACCCGCCATTTAAGAACCTATTCTGCTAATGACATGTTTCAGGATTCATTTCAATATGCAAGTTCTCTCACATAATGCTTGAGTGAACTTAATGCCTTGAGAGAACAGCTTAGTGCTTCATGAGTTCTCTGGGATAGGTGTGAGTGGAAACTGGGGGAAAATGGGCATGAAACAGTTTTAGGGTTTCTCAGTGAGTGACAGGTGTAGTACATGTTATCATCTTTATGCTATTTGGTAAATAGTATTTATGCTCTGCAGTTTGTATTGCTTTACTTATTTGTGAAGAGCCTAGCAGAACTACTATATTTTTAACTACATCATGGTATATTCTGAGATCTCAGTGTTAAAAGGCTGGGTTTCTCTTTACCCTTAACTGCTTAAGGAGAAGAGTGGTCTTAACACTTGTGAATCTAAGCAAGTGGATTTGTAGTCTCAGTGACACAGCAGTTGCCTACTGTCACTTACCCAAATAAGCATGTGTGGCATGCTAGGCATTTGATATCGCTTAACTTAAATGGACTGAGAATGGCTTAAATTCCCCTCCATCTATTTGGCACAGAAGTGCAGTGTAAACAGTACTATGCTGACCTACCTTGATTCTTTCTGACTCTTCCCCTTGCAATGTAAACTCTGTTGAGACAAGGATCTTGTTGTCTGGCTCATTTTAATATGCTCAGATCCTGTAACAGTGTCACTACATTGAATATGTTTTCAATATACAGTCTTGAATAAATAATGAATTAATGGTTTTAATTATATCACTATTAAATTTGTATTAAATATGAAATGTGCTGATTTTTCGCACTTAAACTAGGGCTAGTTGGGACATTCACACACCAGTTGGCAATTAAACTTAGGATATTTTCTAGTGAATTTTTAATTAATTGCCTGTGTGTTTTTTTGGTTTCGAGAAAACTTGTAGGAAGCCTGCAGGGAATAGATCAATTTGTACCATAAAGTAAGAGAACACCAGGTATGCATGACTAGAAATAAAAGGGTGTTTTATGGCCGTGCCATTTTCTTAGCCCTAATCCTTTTTTGGGGGGCAGAGGGGGCAGTGGCTCTTGTCAGAAGGAGGTTATAGAAATGGGAATGGGACAATTTTAGAAAAATATGCACTGAATGGAAAGGACATTGTGTAAAGCTTGGATTTACAAATTATATTATTAATTCTAATGTATATATTTGTCCATTTTTTAGTATCAACAGACTAAATTTTCTGACAAGCTGATAATGTGGTTTGTTTATGGACCTAACCTTCAAAAATGTAATTTATTTCGTGTATATATATATATTATTATATATATTCTACTTGCCAGAAATATCTCTGGTTTATTTTAAGAATATATGTTTTAAGTTCTATCATGAATTTTCTATAATTGGGAAAAACAGGAGAATCTTGACCTGGATTATCTAAAATCGCATATGAATGCAAATCAGGCAATTGTTAACATTTCCATTTGCACTGCTAATTAATTGGCAGATATTTGTAGCTCTAGAAGCCAACACTTGTAAATTATTGCATTAGGTATTCAGAAAGGCAGAACATATTAGAATGACTCTGTGACAGGATCATAATTTGAAGTGATATATGTCTTGTTGTTTTATAACATCCTGAGGATAGACAAAATAGTTCCATGTCGTAATTTGATTCATCTGAGACCTATATAGAGCTAAATTTGCTACATGGCATGAAGCAAAAATCTATCTTGTTTTGGAGACTCTGGGAAGGGCCCTTTTCCCTAGATCTCTCTCTTCTACTTAGGAATGACCATACATCCAGACCAGTCTTACTTTACATCTGTTTCCCTGGTGTAATTATTAATAGTACCTCCTTTTACTTCAAAAAAGTATTTCTTTTTTGACAAGAAATTATTTGGACACACTACTACCAATAATTTCCCTTGAAAAGCAGAATTAATCTTTTATACTTTAGTGTAAATGCAATTTAAAACCTTTCTAAAAGTAGATTTTTTAATTTAAAAATTTGGATCAAAAGAAGGCACAGTCACTAAGAAGGTAAAAGGGATATTTAACTGGAAGGTTGTGAAATAGATAGCAACTTAATTGCACAATTTCCCCAGAGAAATTCCTTTCAGGAATTTACTTTAAATATATTTAATCAGTTTTATATTTCTTATTCCTCTTTCCTTTTCTTTTGATGGGGAAACTAAAATAAGAAAGTCTAAAAACAGAAAACCTGGAAAAATTATTGTTTTCTCTTAGGTAGTAAATAACTGCCTACTTTTGGGTTATTTTTACTCATAGCATTTCAACTTTATTTTTTTAATGTCTGTCTCCTGCTTCTCTCTTTGTCCCTGGATCTTTTATTACATTTCCCTCTTTCTTAATGGCTCCCTTTGCCACGTGTGTCATTTTCTGCTTCATTCTCTCTGTGTCTCCCTTTGTCTTTCTCTGCCTCATCTCCCTTCTATCTCTTCCTGTGTTTGATGCCCTTTTGCCTTTCTGCTTGTTCTTCAGAAACAGTGAGTCCAAGACCTCAACATATATAACAGAACACTCTGAATTTCAACATATTCTCGTGTAATTGTTGGTTTTGGACAGCTGTAATTTATAAATTTTCCTGTAACCTCATTTCTATTTGCAGAACTTCTTTGCTTTTTCATCAGTCAACAGCATTTTTGGAGCGTGTGTGTGTAGACTCAGGACTTTGATAAGCATTAGAAAGTTTAGTAAAATAAAGCAGTCGCTCACACCCAAGTGCACAGTTACAGTGTAGTTGGGCAACATTGATTTTAGTGAACAGTACAAGTCAGGCTGTGGACTGCTCCCAATTTATATGTAGGGTATATTTTAAGATGATTTGGGAGAGTGTCACTTAGATATAAGAATACTTTCTCCTCACAGAAAAAGAAAATATTGTGTGGCAATTATATTCCAGACTAGAAAAGCTAGTTATGCTCCTTAGTAATTAGATTAATGGTGCTATAGAACTTAAAAGCTCCTAGAAGGTAATCCTCAATTTTAAATGGGGTGGTAGAAATACAGCTCCCTCTGCTAGCACAGGGGCTGGCATATGTCTCTGATAGCTGGGGGATAAATGAGAACCATGAAAGTAAGAGGGGTGACCATCATTTGGATGTGGAGGCAGTATTCACAATTGGGGCAATTTAAGAGTAATAAGGTCTCAAACTGTGTAAAAGAGACAGTACACACCACAGAAGATCCAAGGAGGAAATTCATGAAATGAGGAGCCATGGAGTCTGTAAGAAGGGCATAGACTTGAACTGAGTATTAAAAACATGATGGATTCTTATCCACATTGTATGTAATTTTCCTACGTAGTCATTCTAGTTAGTTATTTCTTGGGTTGGTTCCTCCCTTCATCACCATATGTCTTAATTGGTTTTAAGTCTGCCAGTTGGATATTCTCTTTTATTGCCATGTCTATGAAGCTTCTCTCCAGATGACAGAGAGCAAAAATGGCAAAGAGAAGATAATCTTTAATCCATGACTTCAACACTACACAGCTGACTTACACTTATCTGCATGAGGACCACCTCTGCTTGTGAATGGTCTTTAGAGGTACATAAAGGCTGGGAAAATTTTTCTTCGATGCCTCTCATTAACCCAGGATGTATTCTTGCACTGTTCAATTGTATGTTAAGCTTTGTAAATGCAACTCTGCCAAGTAAAATTGGAAAGGTCTGCTTTTCTCAAAAGCTAACAGGATGCATTTGAAAATCCAATTTCAGAAATTTGGACATCAGATCTGTGTGAGAGAGAATGTGGTACAATTAATACATTGGAAAGAGCATTAGACTTGGAGTCAGAAGACCCAGGAGTTGGTTGTGTTGCTCAATTTATTAGGCCTGTGATCCTGGTGGAGGCATTAACCTCTCTGAGGCTCAGTGTCTTTATCTGGTGGAAGTAGCTACTAATACAAACCCATTTTTTCCCTTGATTTATTCAAATTATCTTTACATCTCTCAGTAAAGCATTATAGTTTTTGTCATATAAATCCCATACATTTCTTATTATGTTGATTTCTGGGTCATTCATACTTTTGCTACTATTGTAAATGGGCTTTAAAAAAAATTAGTTTCAGGCATACAAAATAATGTAATAGATATTTAGACCCCTCACAAAGTGACACCCCCCCATCTACTACCCCTCAGATATCAGACATCGTATATAGTTGATACAGTTCCACTGACTCTATTTCTTTTGCTGTATTCCACATCTTGTGACTGTTAAATTATCGTTGACATTCATTATTATTCAGCTTCAGCTTCATGTGTACAAACCCATTTTTCACACAGGAGATTGCAGGGCTCAAATGAGATAAAGACTGGAAATGGCTCTACAAATCTACAGGTCACTTCATTATTCTCTTGATCCTGAGATACAATGTTGGGGCTTGTATGCCAGGACTTGCACAGTTGGATGGTAGCTCAAGATACCATAAGCTTACCCTCCTGCCTTGAAGCCACTAATTAAATGCAGACATTGAGACCCAGAGAAGACAACTGACCCAGAGATTGTAACATAGATTGTGAGAAGCTGAAAACTGAGTTAGTGTTTTGTCCTCCATATCAGACCAGCTTTTACAAAACAAAATGCATCTCATTGGAGCAGAATATTTTTAAAGTGTCCAATTGTTTTTTGCCTTAAGAACAAATATGATATCTTTAAAGAAGAGATATGGAATGTCTATAGTAGCTACCATTTTCAGAGTGTGAATTTGGGATTTAGGGTATACAGCATCCATAATTGTATTTCTCTGCACAATATTATTATAATTTAAAATAACATTAGGATGCAGAAGAGTTTGTATTTGATCCTTTTTACCTGGGTAAGATCACTAAACATTGCACAAGCTACCCATCAGTGCAAAATTTGTGGGACCCAGAGAGGGTATGAGCATCTGGTTAATAAATAGAAGAATATTTACCATGTTTATTAATTGAAGTAATTGATATTATTTAAGTAAAGAGGAGGGTAAGCTTTTACTGAGCGTTCTTTCCAAGTGATTAGGGAAGATCGATGGACCTCAGCCTTAGCTAGCTAAGGGTTTTAAATTAGGGGAAAAATTACTTTTATCCTATATTTACCTCACTTTATCTCCATGGACTTAAGAAGCTATTAGTGAGGTGTATGTGCAGAGAAGCAACAGACTGCAAAATATATTCCTTTCCTGATGAGTCACCACTCTAGCAGTAATCAAAGAAACTTAAAAAATAATTAACAAAATAAAAAGAAAATCCATAAACAACCAGCAAAATTGTTTTTCAGTCCCAGTTCTAAGAGAGGATTGTTTATGTAAGAGAGGACCTGTTTATCACTAATGGCTACAAGATGACAAAATCAGAAATTTTCAAACTTGCCTGGCTGTTTTCACTTGCACCATTCACTGTGGTCAAGCGTTTTTGCAATTAGGTGTGAAGCTTCATTAAGACTATTGGGGGCCGGCTGAGTGGCTCAGTTGGTTAGGAGATGGCTCAAGAGTGCGAGCTGAGCTCTGAGCAACAGCTGTTCGAGGCCAGCCTGAGCTGAGTTGCCGTTGAGCTGCCAACAGGTGGCAGGATGGCTCAGCTAAAAAAAAAAAAAAAAAAAAAAAAAACAAAAAAAAAAAGGGCCGGCAGAGTGGCGCATTGGTTAAGCGCTGGTTTTGGGATGCCAGCGGCCCCGGTTCGGATCCCACATGAGGGCCAGTGACACTGCCCTCTACAGCTAACAACAGCTCCACCTGGAGCTGGGCTGTGCGAGCCCCGGTGATGGTATGGGCTGCAGCCCCTGCTGCAGTGGGCTGCCATAGGCTACAGTGAGTGGCCCGCAGCCAGCGTGAGTGGCTGGCAGCCAAGCGTGAGCTGCCAATAGCCGCGGTGAGCGACATCCAGAGGCCAGCGACCGATCTGCCTCATCCGGGAAGAGTGCAATGACGATACCAACAGTGAAGAAACATCCTCCGCAACTAAACTGAAGAACAAAAAGACAGCAACTTGTCTGTTCCCCTTCCCCGATTCCCCAACGCTGTTCCCCTCCGCCAATTCCCCAATAAAATCTTTAAAAAAAAAAAAAAGACTATTGGAATAGGGCAGAAGCTTGAGGAAATTATCTGAAGTGATATAATTTAATTGGCTTACTACTATGTTTCATCTGTTGCAATTGAGTATACAGTTTTTCATTATAAAGTTTCAAAGAAACAAATACAAGTTTGGCAATTTACTCAAACTTTCCCAGTTAACTAGGAACTGAGTTTAAGGCAATGAAAATTCCATCTGCTGTGGAATGTAAACTCGTTTCCTGTTCTCATACTGTGAGGGGTAGTTGGCTAGGCAGCTGTGTTCTTCTTGGTTGGGCTCCAGCACAGGGTGTCAGCTGATCCAGACTGGCCTACCGTGGACAATTGGAAATCAACTCTTTTTGTTTTTTTGTCTAGCCATGATTCAGAATCTTTTTTTTTTCTTTTTCAAAAAATTGGGGTGTCAATGGTTAGTAAAGTCACATAGGTTTCAAGTGTACCATTCTGTAACATATTGTTGTCGCGGGGGGGTTTGGGGGTGCAGTTTCGGCAGTGAGATGCTGAACATAAAGAAGGCACATGGAACCAATATAAGGAGGAACCAGCATGTTTAATCAGCAACAGCAGCCATTATATAGAGGTTTTGGGGGAGGAGAGTGCACGAAGTGCGCATGCTCCCTCTGGCAAGTGTCAGGCATGTTTACCTAAAGGGCTTAAGTAACCGGAGCCAGGCGTCTGCGCAGCATGCTCCGAAGTCAAGGCCATCCAGCCAGGGGTTGGGGTCCGAGCGTCAGCCTGTACACAGCTGGACATTCCTGGGACCCATCCCAGGACCTCCATGGTGCATGCCTGAACGTGCCCGGGCCCTGTCAGTTCAGCCCCTGAGGGGTGATGCTTTGGGACTTGACTCAAAGAGAGTGTCCCTGTGCACAAAGGCCACAACAGCAATACATAGAGCAACAGAGGATCACGGGGCTAATGGCAATATCTGCCAAGATAAGGCCTGCCCACAGCCACAAAGGGCCAAGGGAGTTACACCAATATGTAAAGGGATAGTCCTGCAGGGCCTGGATCGCCAAAACCTCGGTGTCTATTTCCTGCAAGACCTCCTTGTTGGTGGCCCCGGATGTAAACACAGCATCTAATATGTACGAGAACACATGTTCCTCCCTTGTGCAGCTGTTCACAGGTCTAGGGCCATCCTGTTCTGCAGTACCACCTTTCTCATCTGGGTTGTTTCGTCAGTGAGCAGGGCTAAAGAGGCTCATGTGACGTTCAGGGCATTCGCGACATGTAGGGCAAGGGCTTCCACCTATAGTGCTATGTCTATCATTCTATCCCCTGGAAATAAGATGGCTAAGGGGTAAAACTACCAGGCCACCCGCTTTTGCCAGTGCCAGTGGTGGTAAACTGAGTCCCAACTGGCCGGTCTCTGGGGCAACATGGGCAGGAGGTCACTGTGAATAAAGGGGTTCCCCCAAGTGCAGTGGCCGGTTCATTGGGCTTGCAGATATGGCGGGCCATAGTGGCCACAAATCCAGATTGCATCACCTGGTAGGAAGTCAGTGGGCATTGTTCCCACTAGATGGCATCCATCCCACCAGGGAGTAGGGTCTGTTACAATAGTATCATCGAGGCAGAGCTCCTCAGGTAACCAGCCCACTGTATGTTTTGGAACCGTGAGGTGTCGTTGTTCGATACAGAGGAGCACAGTTAGACAATGTCACATGAATCCCCACCAACCACCCCAAGCCATTGTTTACAGCCTTGCCGAGGAGAGGGGGCGGTCATTGTGATGTTGCTTCCACAAGAGGGCTTCAACAGCATGGCTGCAAGCGTTCCCCTCTGGACTATTCTGGTCCCAGTGCCAAAGGTCTGTCCAGTTGGTACTGGTGGCAAGTGTGACTTGCCAGGGCAGTCCTTCAGTGGTCTCCACTGGCAGCTCTGTGCACACCCAGCAGTGTGAGACATTGTGCACCCGGGAAAATGTGTGAGCCCAGGATAGGACACTGTTCCTTGTAGCTAAACTGGGCTATCTTACAGAGCAGATAAAGAGACCATCATGGGTTAAGTCACGGCCTTCCGGCAAAATACAGGCTATGTGCTCATCCTGCAATAGCACCATAGCCAGTATGGGGGCAGCTCTTGGTCAGTGGTACCACACCTGGGCTCCATGGGTCATTGGTAGGGGGTCAGGGGTTAGGTCCACTGTGTACAGGAGCATGGGCCAAAGTCATAGCATGGGGGTCCCTCGCAAGAGGGAATTGCTTGCCTTGGCTGGTAAAGTCACTTGTATAGTGAAGGGCCAGCACCCAAGCCAGGGCATAACCTCCAGGACCTTTTCTAGACCCTGTTCCCAGGGTTCAAGTAGGGCAACCCATGGCTCTTGGATGACCTGAGCCTGCCAAGGCCAGGTCCAGTCCTGCATCTGGCCGGGGGCTACCATGGATGGAGCAGGTAGGATTACCATCTTCCCCTGGAGCCTGGGCTATACCTCCAAGTTCCTGAATTCCTTGACCCATAGGAGTTGCAGGAGCCCCTCGGTTACCTTATCCAGTAGGGCCTTACCAGTCTTCCTAGGCTGCTCATTCAACAGGTGAACAGCAACCGGTACCTGCTTTTTCCAATGTTTCCACCTGGTGGCCAATAACCTTAACTTTTCCTTCAGCAACCCATTAAAGCATTCAACCATACCGGTAGCTTGAGGTTGGTAAGGAATGTGAAGTTGCCTTTGGACATCATTTTCCTTCGCCCAGGTTTGAACCTGTGAACCTGTAAAGCGGGTGTCTTGATCACTGGCAATAAGCAAGGGCCAGCCATAGGCAGCCGACAAGTGCTCCAAGGTTAGGAGCGTATGTCATTGGTCTGCCTGGGCCACACGGTAAGCAAAGCCCAGTCCAGTGGCAGTGTCTACTGCCGTCAGGGCATATTGGGATCCCTGGTCTGTAGGGAGGGGCCCAAAATAGTCCACTTGCCATTCTTGCAGGGTCTGCGCTTCCCAGGGTATGGACCCCAGGGAGGTGGGCAGACGCTGTCTTTGAGGGTGGTGCTCTGCACACCAAGGATACTGCTGGATAGTTTCCAAGACCCAGCAGGTAGCCACTAGCCCCATTGTCCAGGCCTAGTTTCTTGTGAAGCCATGTGGCCACTGCAGCAGACCCTGGGGGTGCCACACGTGAGCTCACTCACACCAAGGCATTAGCCACGTCATGGCCGGGCGCCTGCAATGGCCGATGGCCTGAGATGTGGTACACAGTAGCACCCATGTTCTGGCTCCATTTCCATGGGTCCTCCCGAAGTCCTTGACCCATAGGGGACGATGGCTGATTAGCCACTCTTGGGCTGCCCACCTGGGCAACCACAGTGTCAGGCCCCGATACACAGCCCAGCTGTCAGTTCAAATATGTAATAGGCCAGGTTCCTGAGTCAAAACTATCCAGACCACTCGTAACTCAGCCCATTGGCTAGAGGGTCCGCTACCTTTGTCATACCAAAAGGTGTCAGTGAGATGATGGAGGGCTACAGCCACACAAGAGGGGGGCTGCCCTTGGCAAGACCCGTCCATGTACTGGGCATCAGCCAGCACTGGGGGCTTGCCCTCCTTAAAGGGGCTAGGAGTCTCCCTCGTTTCCACGGGGACCTCTTCTTGCTCGGAGCAGAAAGTGATAGACCCCCCAAGAGCGTGTAGCTCCTGGGGCAATGGACTAGTGGAGAACTGAGCCGATTGATCTAAATAGGCTCCCCACTTTGTTAGCGTTGGTGTCTGTGCCACGCCGGTTCGCGGCCTCATTGCCCAAGACCAGAGCCAGCCTTCCACTGGGTAGGTCGTCTACAATGTGACCGGGTGTGGGCCCATGATGCCTTCCCAGGCCACCCGGGCAGTGTACACCGCTGCCAATTACTTTTCCACCAGGGGATACAGTTCCTCGGCTCCCTTCCAAAGCTGGGACCAAATCCCGATAGGCGTCTTTTGCCCCCTGTTTCTGCCAGAGACCCCAAACAAACCCAGAGCCCTCCACCTGGACAGTCAGGAGGAATGGCACGGTTGGGTCAACAACCCTTAGGGTCTGGAGCTGTGCTGCGGCGTGCTTTGTTATCCTGAAAGCCAGCTCGGCCTCAGGGGACCAATCCCAGGGCTCCCCTTTGCGAACCAACTGGTGCAAAGGTAGCATTAACATTGCCAGATGTGGTATGAAGGTTCGCGAGAATCCCAGTAGCCCCAAGGATTCTGAAGCTGCCTCACCATCTCTGGACAAGGGTATGTTGAATCTTATCTCTAACCTCCCCGGAGATTACTTTTGTCTTACCTGACCAAACAACTCCCAAGAACAGAGTAGCCAGGGCCCTGGGCCTTATCCTCGTTGATGGCCCACCCCCAACCTGTTAGGGCGTCTCAGAGACTGCAGGAGGCAGTTTCCAGATCTGCAAGAGAATCAGAGGTTAACATTATATCATCTATATAGTGAAACAAGTGCATGGTCGGGGCTTGGTCCATGTAGCTAAGTCCTGTGCTACCAGCCCATGGCACAGGGTTGGGCTGTGCAGGTAGCCTTGTGGCAACACTTGAAAGGTCCATTGCCAACCTTCCCAGGTGAAGGTGAACTGGTCTTGGCTGGCAATGTCAATGTCAATGGAGAAAAAGGCATTGGCCAAGTCTACCCCATAGCGGAACCGTCCCAATTCCTGTGAGAGGAGATCCATCAACTCCGTGTTGCTTGCAACAGTGGTGTGGAGTGTTGGGGGCGGGGGCACCTTGTTCAGCTCCCAGTAGTCCACTATCATTCTCCAGGAACCGTCAGGTTTCCACACTGGCCAGACCAGGGAGTTGAAGGGGCTATGGGTGGACTGTATGAAACCTGCCTCCTCCAACTTTAAGATTGTACACCCAATCTCCTCATGCCCCCCGGGCAAGCGATATTGTCTGATGTTAACCACATGGTGGCCTGTGGCAGGTGGAGGGGTGTGTGCTGAGGATGTCCTCTAACCACGGCTTTCACCACACACATCCACATGCAAAATTCCTCCACAGTCATCGTAACTGTCAGTTCCCTGAGTACATCCACCCCGAGGAAGTAATGAGCAATAGGAGATAATGTAGACTTCATAAGCCCTGCGGGAAGAGGCATCCGACATCCAGGGTGAGGGAGATTCTACGCACCATGATGTGCCAGCCACCATACCCTTCAATAGTGGCTGTCGGGCCCTGAAAATGGTCCGGATTGCCATGTATGAGGGTGCTGTCTACCCCGGGGTCCACAAGGGCCAGCACATGCTGCACATTCCAGGGGGGACCAATATATATTGAGTTTAATGTGTGGCCTCAGGTCATCTGGCTCCCCTGTAACCGGTGTCCCGGCCTTCTCCCTAGTCAGGGAGGAAGTCAGCTGGGCGCAACTCCCAAGCAACCCCCTTCTGCTCCTTTGAGGGCAGGTCAGTGAATTTCTGTTCAGGCTGTAGCTTCCGCCAGAGGGCCAGGAGGACCTTGAGGGACTGGCCGTCTAATTTCTCCTTGGCCAGCCCAGCAGCCAGATCAAACCACATTTGCCGGACTGGGGTGGGGGGGAGGAAGTGGGGGGCGACTCGCACCCTTTTCAGGCACAGCCCGTGCCTGCACGATCTGGCCTTGCCGGTGGACTTTCACGTCCCCCAGTCTAGCCAAACCCCTGTGACCTCATGGACTGGCCGGTCTGTGTAGGGAGCTAATAAAGGAGCCATAGTCCCAAAAGTTCCTGGTGGGTCATTAGCAAGAATAAGTCTTTCATGCGGGCTGTAAATATCTCTTTATCAGTTCTGTTATACTGTAACACAAACATCCTCTGCTGCATGCCCATCTCCTGTATGTTTTGCACCAAGTCTAAGTAAGTGTTCCACTTACTTACACATTCTGGCAAGTCCCCTGCATTGTCCCAGACCATGCGGGTAGCAGCCATGAGACAGTTAATTACGGTCTGATTATCAGTGTTGGTCTGCCTCCCTGCCTCCCTCCCTCCCTCTCTCCTTCCCTTTCCTTCCTTCCTTCCTTCCTTCCTTCCTTCCTTCCTTCCTTCCTTCCTTCCTTCCTTCCTTCCTTCCTTCCTTCCATCCATTTTCCCTGCTAGGTATTTCAAAATGAATATTTTAATGATTAAGTACAGCAGTGCTTTTAGCCTATTTTTTAGTTTTCATGTTTTAAAATCTGGTGTTTATGATTTGGGTTTGTTCTTCATATCACTACATTGCTAAAAATCATGATTTCACTTAGAACCTCTTGTTTATATTTATATATGTGTATACCCATAAAGTTCTTCGAGTGTGCCAAATAATTTGCTTTTTGGTTGCACACACTTTCATCTTTGGGGTATTAGAATAGTTATTCCACCTTGTCTTGAAATGCAGATTTCAATTATTCTTTCATAAATATGTACCAACCAATTAATGAGCAAATTCACAATTAGAGAGCTACTGTAATTTGAGAAAAGTTTTATGCCTTTCCTAACCAATTATCCTGTGAAATCTAGACTTGTTAACAATCTTTTTTTTTTTTTTTTTTTTGCTGTGATCATCATTGATCTTGCTCAGTGGATGAAATAGCTTCAAACTGTTCTGTGCTATATGTGCTTCTGCCGACAATTCACATCTGTAATCTATCTGGTGAGTTTCAGTATTTCAGCTTCTGAAATGGCAAATAGATTGCTTATAGCTGAAGGAGCACCTTCTTTGAAAATTTTAGTTACAGAACATTTCATGTTGGCTAGAATTTGGATTATAAGTCTATTTCTCATACTACTGGAAAATAATGGCTTCATTTCTTCAGCCTTTCTTCTCAAAATTATAATCTAAATAAGAGTGTGTATATGGTTTGTGTGTGTGGAGAAGAAGAGTTGGAGGAGAAAAAAATGAGGGTAGAAAAAATATGCTATTTTTCAACACTTCTTATTGATATTTCTTAACATTGAAAAACAAGGTTTATAGGGAGATATGGGCTCCAGGGATATAAAGCTGAGTAGGTTGTAATTTTTCTGGCTCTGTTACCCAATCACCATGAAATTCCCCCATTCCCAATACTACGACATTGCAGAATGAGAAAAATTAAAGAAAATAGATCCTTGCAAACTTGTGACAAGTCAGGGTGAATGAAGCCTTAATACTAAAGGGGAGTAAAAAATAGGGAGGTTTGAGTTCTAGTCTTCATGTATTTCTCAAGACATAGATTTAATCCCTTAGAAATTTAGGTTCATGATGTCAGGAAGGAAACGAGAACAATACATATGGTGACGGAATGTAATATTTGCTATAAGAGCTGTTGAAGTTATTAATATTTGACCTCTGCTGTTTCCCCATATCAATTTGGTCTTGAGACATTGTCTTTTTATTGCATTGATGAAAATACAAAACAATAAAAACCTCAGATTTTGCAGGATTTGTTTAGTGATGTATACTCTTCTATGTGCATGGTTCACTCTGGATTATGTGAGGGCAATTGTTTCTGTGTCTTGTGGGACACTGGAGTCAGAGGCCAATGGTTTTCGTGTGTTCAACAGGCAGTTGGTCACATCCCTACCTCAGAGTTCTAGTTTTCTATTGCTGTATAACAAATTCCCACAAATGCAGTGGCTTAAAAACAATTTTTATCTGTGTATAATTATGCCTTACAGTCCTGTAGGTCAGAAATCTAGGCACAGTGTGGCTGAGTTTTTTGCTCAGGATCTCAGAAGGCTTCAGTCAAAGTGTTGTTTGGGCTCTGTCTTCATTTAAAGCTAGAGTCCTTTTTCAAGCTCACATGATTGTTGGCTGAATTCAATTCCTTACAGCTATAGGACTGAGGTCCTCACTTTCTTGCAAGCTGTCAGCCAGGGACTATTTTTAATACTTAAGGGACACTCTCAGGTCCTTGTCACTTTGCTCTTTAATAACAACCTGATGGTTTATCACTTCAAAGCCAGCAGAAAAATGTCTCATCCTTTAAATCTCTTCCTTCTGGAAGATCTCTGTCCCATAACGGGGCTCATCTGATTAGGCCCATCCAGGATAACCTCCCTTTTATTTAGCCCCAAATGATTTAGTTTGTGGTCTTAATGACATCTGCAACACCTCTCCACCTTTATCATGATAGGTCACTTAAGGGATTAAAATGCATCATATTCACAGTCCAGCCCACACTAAAGGGGAGAAGGTTACACAGGGTATATGTGTCCAGGGTGCGTTACACAGGGTATATGTGTCCGGGTGCGATCACAGGGCAAGCATCTTAGAATTCTGCCTGTTACACTTTGTATATTCATATAAACTGCAAATTTATTTTCATATTAAACTAAACAGGGTAACTAGGGATCAAAATCTTCTGGGAAAAAAAATGCTGTTTCTTTGTCCTATTTTCCTCATTTATTACTTTAATCTTGTTGCATAAAATTTTATAAACATCCCAAAATCTTGATTTTGGAACCCCAGTGAGATATAAATAAATACTAATAAAATTTTATTCTCCTCCTAAATCAATGTGAACATTTCAATGTTCACAATTTTAGATTATGTGGGCCACATTTCTTTTTAGTCCACTAGCTAAGCTAGTGTCTTTTAGGTTGATAAACTTTTTAGTGTGATATAGTGATCAGTTTTATAATATCAACGGGGATTGTTTTTGAGATATATTACACTACAGATTACTGGTTAGTTTGTTTTGAATAAATGTAGTTAACAAATCAGCAACTTTTTGCTAATGTTTAATAATTGCACAATTAATAGTTAAAAATGTAGAAAATGAATGTTTCCTTGTCATCTCAGGATTTGTTAATCAAAAAACAGATATAGTCCCATTTCTTTAATAATGAAATACTTGAGGCAAGGCTCATCTTGTCATTTCTTATGCCCTCTATAGAATGGTGGGTAACAGAATTGAAGCCAGATACCACTGGGTTTGAGCCTGAACTCATGTATTTACCTGGTATGTGAGGTTGGGCATGTTATGAAACTTCCCTAAAATTTCTCCCTCCTTTGTAAAATGTTGAGAATAATCATCACTAACTGTAGGGTTATTGTGGGTATTAAATAAAATTGGCATATAAAGTGATTAGCATGGTATATGGCACCTGGGCACCCTCAGGGAATGTTAGCTATTAATACCATTGGTGCTATCAGTAATATATCAGATCAATGTATTTTCTTAATGTCAAACTGTTTAGTTAGTTCTACAATCTAGTAATTGTAGTGGGATGCAATGTATAATTGAAAGTACACGGTACTGGTAGGGTAGCAGGAGGAAGGTATTGGTCTTAGGGGGCAAAAAGGGGGTGAATCTGACAGTAAACTTTCCTTGAAATATGGAGTGGGAATTAGGTGGTCACAGGCCTGCTAGGAAATGTGGAAGAGCAATGGTTGCATTTTCTCATACTGGTCTTTCCTGCTCCAATTTGTTCTCCTCTCTGGGGTCAGAATGATTCTTTTATCAAGGAGTTCTCTATTTCTCTCTTACTCCAGCTCTCTCAGTAGTATTCTACTGCACAACTGGTAGGATCCAAACTATTGCATAGTGTGTTGTGATTGGTGATCTTGCCTTGCCTGTTCATCCATTTCTATCATCTTCTACTTCTACCCTAATTTGTGCTCTACTTCACCTTTCCCCACTTATGCTTTGCCAAATTGGAACTAATATGTAGTTTTCCAAATATATCACGGATTCTCATGCCACAATGTCTCGCAGGAGTGATTCGCTCTACCTGGAATGCCCTCCCTTTACTTTTGATCTGCTAAATTCTTACCACAAGTTTCACTTTAAAGGTGCTTTTCTTAACCCTCACAGACTCCCAAAGCAGATGTAGACACATTGTTCCACTGTATTACACAGAGTCTTCCATCTGGTCGTTGTCATGCATTTCTGTCTTTCCCATTAGATTATAAGGAGGAAGAGTGTTTTCTCAACTCGAGCACACCCTTGTCTCAGCACTTGTTCATATATTTCAGCCTCACAATTTCACAAAAATCTTATTAGGTAGGTAGAGAGAACTGCCATCCCATTTTAAAAGAGACACACAGCTATTCATTGCCTTTCCTAAAAATTATAGAACTAGAAAGTGGCAGATCTGGGATTGAGACAAAGGATTTCTGGATCCAAGGTTATTTTTCTGTTAAATGTTAAATTATAGTGGACACACAGATATTTATTGAGTAACAACTATGTGCAAGTCTCAGTTTTGTGTGCTATAGGTGATAAAGATTGTAAAGAGCACATCTTTTTCATGGTGCTCTTGATCTCATAACTAATCCTTGGATAATGTTTTTTTTTTCATCTGCTGGTAATTAATGTATAGTAGTCATTAAAATGTATTTATCAAAGTTGGATGGATAGATGAATGAAAGGTGATTATCAAGGAACTCTGATAGTGGTCTACAAATAAAAGCTGATCAGTTATTTACTCCTTTCTTTAGTTTTTTGGGTTTGGAGGAATGTTTATTTATTATGAATTTCAATTTTGCAGATGTTCAGGGAGAAGGGTCTATAAATTATAATGTTACACAAATAAAATAGCATAATTCATGTTAAAAAAAACAAAACAGAGATAGCATAAAAGGAATTAATGTTAGGAGATATTTGAGAAAAACTAATTGAAGTTATATTTATAAGGAAGTCTGGTAGTCAAGGTGAAAAGTGGATGAATGTTAAAATACACATTTTTTTAAAAAAGACATATAAATTCATTGGTCAAGAATAATTCCCTAGGAATATAAGGTTGAAGTGATTAATCTACATGTTATCTGTTCAGCTCCAACCAGTTGTCCTTGGAGGAAGATCTCACAGAGAAAATAGCATCTCAATTCAGATATCCTCCACCATATCTGAACCCATGAGAAACCAATATCCAACACTGTCACTTTCAAATGTCTCAGAATTGTAATCAACTACTCCAGGTTTTTGGGGCCTGAAGTTTATTCAGTCATGAAAATGTCCTCTAAGAAAAATAATTTAAAGTTATAAATATAAAATTGACATATTATTTACAATAAAAAACAAATTATCATATTGCAGATTTGTAAAAACTGACAAATATCACAAACATTTCTTTCAGTTGGATTTTGGCTTCCACAAGGATACTTTCTTTCTTATGTTAAAGAAAACAGTTGATGATCCTTGGACCAAAAATGGAGAGTTAAGTAGGGAATTTAATCCAGCACAAAGACTAACCTTGAGGGTTGAGGCTCCAGGAGGAATACCTGTGCCATGTCAGGAAATCAGGGTTTCCAAGTGCTGCAGCTTGGCTGGTGCTGTCTGGTCCAGTCAGATCAGTTAGGCACTAGGTAAGTAATGAGCTGTCCAGTTTTGGATTTTCTAGGAAGTGATGTTTTTGTGTTTGTTTTTTTAACAACAAGTACTCATTTCCAAACTATGGTGCTTTGTTGTATTTGCTGCATAAGTGAGGTGTCCATTTCAGGATCATGGTACCTCTAATAGTTGTTTTAATAACACTCAGGTCTGTACTACTGTCAGTAATCTGGGTGGTCAAGTCAAGATTTATCATCCCCTTTTTCATCACTCTGCTTATCCAGAGGTAAAGGTCACCATGGTAAGTCCTGCAAACATCTGACACTGTACCACACTATCACCATATTATTGACTATATTCCCTATGCTGTACATTATTACATCCCCATGACTTATTTGTTTTATACCTGGAAATTTGGACCTCTTATTCCCCTTCACATTTGCTCCTCTTTTAAAATTTTTCAGTTACAGTTGACATTCAATGTTATTTTATATTAATTTCAGATGTACAGCATAGTGGTTATACATTTATATAATTTAAATGATCCCCCTGACTAGTCTAGTACCCACCTGGCACTATGCATAGTTATTACCATATCATTGACTATATTCCCTGTGCTTTACTTTAGATCTTCATGACTATTTTGTAGCTACCAATTTCTTAATCCCTTCACCTTTTTCACCTTTCTCCCAATACCCCTCTCATCTATCACCCCAACAAATCTAGTACCCATCTCACTCCATACATGGTTATTACAATATTATTGACATTATTTTTATGTTATGCCATACATCCTCTTAACTACTTTGTAACAACCAATTTGTACTTCTTAATCTCTTCCCCGTTTTTCACCCACCTTCAACCTCCCTCCCATCTGGCTACCATCAAAATGTTCTCTGTACCTATGAGTTTGTTTCTGTTTTGTTAATTTTGATCTTAGATTCCACATATAATGAAATCACATTGCATCTGTCTTTCTCTGTCTGACACACTCCACTCAACACAACACTCTCCAGGAGCACCCATTCATGCCACCACAGATGGCAAGAACCCATTCCCTTCTATGATCTAATATTCCACTGTATATATGTATCACCTCCTCTTTATCTATTCTTCAATTGATGGACACCCAGGGTGCCTCCACATCTTAGCCATTATAAATAATGCTGCAGTGAATATATTGATGCACAGGTCCCCTTAAAGTAGCATTTTGGGTTTCTTTGGATAAATACCTTGAAGTGGGAAATGGGATTACTGGGCCCTTCATTGTCTCTTCATATAGTCTTTCTTTTTTTTTTTTTTTTTTTTTTGAGGGCAGTGTCACTGGTCCTCATATGTGGGACTGAACTGGGGCCGCTGGCTTCCCAAGCCAGCGCTTAACCATTGCGCCACTTGGCCAGCCCTATATAGTCTTTCTTTTAAAGCCTATTTTGTTTGGTATAAGTATTGCTACCCCAGTTTTTTTTTTTCACTTTCATGAAATATTTTTTTCTATCCCTTTATTTTCAGTCTGTGTGTGTCTTTTGATCTGAAGTGAATCTTTTGTAGGCAGCATATGTAAGGGTTTTGTTTTCTTATCCATTCAGCCCTCCTACATATTTTGATTGGAGCATCAATTACATTGAAAGTAATTGTTGGTAAATATGTAGCTATGCCATTTTATTTTAGTTTTTAAAGAATACAAGATCATTAAATTGTCTTCTATTTCTTTCTTTTTTTTTCTTTATTGGGGAATTGGGGGAAGGGAACAGTGTTGGGGAACTGGGAAGGAGAACAGCCAAGTTGTTCTTCAATCTTAGTTGTGGAGGGCGCCAGTCACCATCGGCTGCCCGTCGGCAGCTCACGGCCTCTGAACTCAAGGTGCTGTGTTACAATCTTAGTTGTGGGTGGGCATAAGCACCATCCTATGTGGAAGTTGAACCAGCAGCCTTGTTGCTAAGAGTGCACAGCTCTATTCACTGAGCCATCTGGGCAGCAGCTCAGCTCAAGGTGCTGAGTTCAGTCTTAGTTGCGGGTGGGTGTAGCTCACCATCAAACAGGGAATCTTGTTGTGAGGAGCACGTGCTCTCACCAGCTGAGTCATCCTGCCACCCATTGGCAGCTAAGCAGCAGCTCAGCTTGGGTGCAGCTCACTGGCCCATGTGAGAATTGAACTGGCAGCCCTGTTGCTCAGAGCTCACACTCTTAAGGTAACTCTTCACCAACTGAGCCACTCAGCCAGCCCCCATTTTATTTTTAGCAATTTGATTTTTTTCCATCTTAAGTCCCTTTGACATTCCTTGTAATACTGTTTTGGTGGTAGATCTGCTATGGCTCTCAGTTTTAGTAGAGTGGTATTATGTAGTAGGTGTTTTGTAGAGCACAATGGCACAGTATACCTAGTCACCTAGACTGGGTGCTTCAGGTGTCTCCCTTGTGTAGGTTTTGTGTGCCCTCCTGGTATAGTTGAGCCTCAATTGCTACTGGCACATCAGTGGGTGTGACTGACCCTTAGACTGACTGGCTATGTGGTTTGGCCATGTCCACAGCTTACAGGCTGCTTTGTGGGGGTGGTTACCCCACTGAATGGGACTCTTCCCCAGCTGGCTATGTTGCCTGTTGAGACTGACTTTTGTGTGTGTGGCTGTGGGGATAATTGGGTGGTGTTCTGCTGTGGTCTGAAGCCAACCTCCAAATATGTTGGTTCTGGAGCCTCTTGGAGGACTCTGGCAGCCCTGTGTCACTCACTGTCTGTGACTGTTCAGGGAGTACCTGGTAGGAGCTACAAAGCGATCTCTGGTTGTTCACTGTTTGTGCTAAATCTGGAGATGCCTGAGAGAGTCCATGCTATGAACTGAGGACATCTGCCACCAGTACTGGGCCTCAGGTAGCTCCACAAAAAGTCAGGACACCCCAAGGCCTGCTACCACCTGCTAACTTCCTTAAAATTCAGCTGCTAATAGAGTCTCATATTATATGCAAATTGGATGAGGCAATGTCTCAGGGAGTCACTAAAGTGGGAAGAATTGTGGCCACCAGGTTAATTTAGGCTCTGAGCCTGGAGCTACTCAACAGAAGTCTCAGAGCAGACTGAGCTTGATGCCTGCCAGACTGTGATAGTTTCCTAAGAAAGAGTGCAATGGGAGTGGAGCTGGCTGCTAGCAGAGAAAGTGCCTTTAGTGTTCAGGAAGTTGGGTGTGGCAGGGTCTCCGTTAGTCAGCAGGGTGGAGTGGTGGAGCTCACCAGGCCAATCAGATTCAGATTTGGCCTTGGTGGGGTTGCACTCAAAGATGGCGCCTGTCTGCTAGCTGCACCAGAGAAGGACCTCACAGGGAAAATGCTGACTGTCCTCCAGTCCTCCCCCTGAAGCCACACACCTCAGTCTGCCACCATCCATCCCCCACCCCCATATGTCTCTGATGCCTCCTGAGTCACCATCCTTCTGCTGGAGTCCAAGGTGAGTGCTTGCAAGTGAGTGAGTGTGTGCAGGCTGTTTAAGAGGATGTCTGGGTTTCCCAAAGCCTTCTGTCCCACCCAGATGTGCAGAATCCCCACTGTTTTTCACAGAAAGATTATGTGGGGGCTCCCCTTCCCAGCTGGGGAGCCTGGGGTGGGGGACTGGGGCCCCTTGCTCCTCTGGGGGGAACCTCCATGACTGAGATATCCTTCTTGATATTCAACCACCACACAGAGGTTTCAGGGCCATTCTGTGTCTCCACGCCTCCTACCTGTTTTTTTTTTTTTTTTGAGGGCAGTGTCACTGGCCCTCATATGTGGGACCGAACCGGGGCCGCTGGCTTCCTAAGCCAGCTCTTATCCTACCTGTTTTGACATGGCTTCTTCGTTGTATTTTTTGGCATAAGACTTCTTTTTAGATAGACTTCAGATGGTTGATTGTTCTATAATTTAGTTGTAATTTTAATGTGCTCATGAAAGGATGCAGGCATAGTGTGTTTATCTACTCCACCATCTTGGATCTCCTGTTATTATTGTTATTTTATTTTAATGCTCAATTTTTTTCATATTTAGCCAGTCTTCAAACAGACTCTTTCAAACAGACTCCTCTGTCCTTTGGCAAAATTTCTTTAATTTTTTTGAGCACTGTATACTTTCTGGCACTACAAGATGTTCCAAGCTCATCATTTCTATTCCTGCCTCATCACCAAAAATCGAATATATTTCTAAGGACATAGATTCCTTTTATTTGGAAATGGTATTAAGAAACCAAGATTAGGGTTAAGGTGTGCTCATTGTTGATGGGATGTCTTTCCTTCTAGGTCCTTTTAATAGGCAGAGCTGAGAAATACACAGATATCTACATCTTTATTTTTTATTTATCTGTCTAGTTAATTAAAACCCATGAGTTCGTACTGATAACTTTTATTCTAATTCAGCACCATAGGATTCATTCTAACCTTTACCTTTTGATATTTGTAACTGCTTTTTGCCTCAGTGAGAAATCTGACTCCTTTAATCCTTTATATATTCAATCATTTGTTCAATTCTATATTACACAGAAGGTGGTTTTAGAATTGCTAACTCACACTGCCATCAAAAACAAACCCTCTAACTACAGTTCCATATTTGTTTGAAGTTGTTTTTTTTTTTTGGCGTTAGACTCAGGGTGTATACTCATCAGTTCTGTGTTCTAAGTTACTCAGTTCTATTTTCCTGCTTCAGTGTCTTTTTTTTTTTAACTTGAAATATAGTTAGGCTATATTGTTTCTGTTATTTTAGGTTTTCTTCTGGCATTTTTACTTTTATTTTTGATTACATAAAACATTAACATGATTCAAAAATTCAATGTCAAAACTATATATAAATGTATACTCAGAAAAGAGTCACTGCCTTTCTTACAATCCCTCTACTCTGTTCCCACTTAGCCCCCTATGTAACCAATCTCATTAGTTTCTGATATATCATTTCTGCATTTCCATTTGTAAAAATAAGACAAATATAAAACACTTTAAGAATTTGTATGTCATCCTTGCATAGTGGCTATCGTATCTTTTGTGTGTCATTTCAATTGTAGTATATGTGCTATAGTATCTTTTCAGTATCATTTTATTTTATTTTATTTTTTTAAAGATTTTATTGGGGATTTTGGGGGAGAGGAACAGTGTTGGGGAACCGGGGAAGGGGAACAGACGAGTTGCTGTCCTTTTGTTCTTCAGTCTAGCTGTGGAGGACGTTGCTTCATTGGCCCATGTTGGTATTGTCATTGTGCTCTTCCTGGGTGAGGCAGATCGGTCGCCGGCCTCTGGATGGTCGCTCACCGTGGCTATTGGCAGCTCATGCTGGCTGCCAGCCGCTCACACTGACTGCTGCCCACTCACTTTAGCCAATGGCAGCCCACTGCAGCAGGGGCTGCAGCCTACACCGTCACCTGTGCTCACACAGCCAAGCTCCAGGAGGAGCTGTTGTTAACTGTAGAGGGCAGTCTCACTGGCCCTCACATGTGGGATCTGAACCAGGGCCGCTGGCATCCCCAAACCAGCTCTTAACCAATGCGCCACTCGGCCAGCCCTTCAGTATCATTTTAGTTTTAGCATATGTGCTGACCAAGTAAACACTACTTGCTTTATTTTTATTGTCTTGTAATAGCAGCGGATATGATAAAGTGATAGATTATTGGAGATGTGTCATTGTTGGATTCCCAAATTTGCCACTTGGGCTTTATTGTAAACTTTTTCAGTGTCTTACCTGTTTACACTATCAACATTAATTATGGTTTATGTATGAACATGTTTTAACTTGATAGGGTCCCTTCAATAGTTCTTTCCCTTCTTAGTCTTAGGAGACTTTGTTATTTTGAAGAGGCTATTCAGTTTGAACTGATATAAGACTTTTACCTTTTCTTTCATAATCCTTTTATTATTTTTTCTGACAATATACTGCCACAAGTTTTAATTTCTCTAAATTGACTACTTGCCATTCATTCACTTGTATTCACTGTTCTAGTTTGCTATTTCTATTTTTAACAAATAGGGCTTACGGAACTGGCTTTGCTCAGCTGGCTTTGCTTTGCTAAGTCTGTGCTGGAATATTGTCAAAAGCTTTTGATGAGTCTATTTTGGAAATCTCTGACTCATTCTCAATAACCTTTTTTTTTTATGTTTTGGAGTTTGGTCAAATTAGTTTGATTGGAAAGACTTCTAAAATATCCAAGACAAGTGTTCCCCTATTTCTTTAGCTCTCCTCAACCTTTATGTTACTCTAATTATCAGATATCATATATATTGGAGTTCCAGCCAGCCCTTTTTGTAACATCTTTCACCTATCAATGGAGAAATTAGAAACCTAAGTTGATGAAGTCATGACAGACCTGCACTGTAGGTGTTTATGATTGAAAGCTCCCAGAGGAAAGGTCTAGAGTCAGGGCTTCCACACAGAGGATTTCCTAGTTTATACTTATGAAGGGGCAGAACAAGGTCAGTCTATGTCAAGTTTTAGTAACTCCTGGATATAGAAAAAGATCTTAGAAGGTTTTTTCCTCTACTTCTCTTTGCGTGTGTGTGTGTGTGTGTGTGTGTGTGTGTGTGTGTGTGTGTGTTTTGGAGAAAATGACATGTCATGGAAAGGTGTGAGGTAAAATGTAATTTTTTTAACAATATATAAATTCAGTGGTTTAATGTTCTAAATTAAATGTCTAAGAAACTAAAATATAACAATATACATATTAAACATTAGGCTTGTGTTTCAAGATGGCTCATTATGCAGACTAAATATCTATTGTATGAAAGCTGGAAAACAAACAAAGTGGGTAGAAGGGAAAAGAAAGGCCACAATTCAAATTTCTCCGAGTCCCCACTACTAACATCTTAGTGTATTTCCTTCTCGTTTTCCTCTATGTAGAGTTTCTTTCATTACGTAGCTATTTTGAAAAGTTTTAGAAGTTTAATTCATTTCAAAATATTTTTAGTTTTCTGAAAGGTAAATAAAGCACTGGCTGGAGTCCAGACCTCTCAGGTGTGATAAGTTCTTAGGGCCGATCCTGTCTTGACCTCATTTTATCTGGGTGACTTTAAATACCTCTGAACCTGTGGTTCTCAAAATATGGTGGCTCCCCACATCAGAATCTCTTGGGAAGGTTGTTAAAAATTTATATTCCTATGTACACCAGACTTAATGACTCAGAAAGGGAAGTAAGAATTCCTGCCCTAACCAACCTCTTTGGGAGTTTTCTTTCTAAATTTGTATAAATGGGAGTGGGGTTTGGGCTGGGTTATCCAGGGCAGGTGTTCTTACAAGAGGCTCTCATGGATGGGGACCAGAACTTCAGGCACCTGAGAATCCTGGGAACATGTTTGTAAGTTTCTGTCACTTCACATGTGTGCATAAAATGTAATGTTTTGACTGTGACTCCCATCAACAAATTATTTTTGCTTATGTATCCTCAATAAAGATATATTTATGTGTAAGTTACATACTTATTCTACTATACTAATATATTTTGTAAGTCATATGAAAAAATAAGAATGAAAAATTATATATAATATGTATAATTTATATTATAAATTTATAGATATTATATATGTATATAGATAAATATAAGTTTTACTAATTTCTTTCAATGCTAGTCGATGATCTTGTATATTCCTTGGGTGCATAGACCCCACTTTGAAGGCCACTGGTGTAATGGGAACCACACAGGATTTAGAAGACCTGGGCTCCAATTTTGGATCTACAATTACTGACATAGAGATTCAAGAACATACACTTATTCGTACAATTTATTCTCCTCCTTTGCAATGAGGATTAAATAAAATTATATATGAAAAGTTGCTAGTATATTACTTGATGTAAAATATTGTGGACAAATTTTAATAGAATCTGAATGGGTTCTCATAGTTTTCTTCTCAAAAACTATGATCAGGAAAGACATTTAGATATACATGCTAATGAGGAGAGAACTTTTATTATGATAATTTATATTATATTATTTGATGAGGGAAGCAAGAGTTTACCCAATGGAAAAAAGTTGTCAGTATGTTCCCTTTTTACCTGTTCACATTTATGTCTTCTCAGCAGTTAGTCAAATCCACTTACTGTATAATAAATTAAAAAATACATGTTTATCAATTGCTTGCCATGAGCCAGGCTCTGTATAAGGACACAAAATAGTTGAAAGGATAGGTGTGTAGTTTGCTGTTTATTTGAGATTATATGTGCTTTGTTTTTATTTGATTTATTTTCCTCAACTGAGTTCAATATTTGAATTACATAAATTTGAATTACAAGAATTTGACATGGTTTACAGGAGAAAGTACAGACTTTGGAGTTAAATATACAGGTTCAAATTCCATCTTTATGATTCATAAACAATGCAATTTCAGGCAATATTCCTGAACTTTAAATACCTTTCATGCCTGTAAAATGGGAATAGTTATCTTCATTATTAAATTGTTGTGAGGATTAAATGATAATATTTGTAAAAACACTTGCAGAGTTCTGGGCAAATAAAGTTGTTTATAAGAAATACTAGTTTCATTTAGAAAATATAATATTTTTAATTTTTCAATTACATTTGACATACAATATTAAATTAGTTTCATGTGTACAATGTAGTGATTACACAGTTATGTACTATGATCACTCTGATAAATCTGGTGCCCATCTGACACCACACATATAAGTAGTTATTATAATATTATTGACTATACTCCTCATGATACACTTTATATCCCCATGACTATTTTGTAACTACAAATTTGTACTTCTTAATCCCTTCTTTTTTTCACCCATTCCCCCAACACCTCTCCCCTTACGCAACCATCAAAATGTTCTTCGTATCTATGAGTTTGGTTCTGTTTTGTTTGTTCATTTATTTTGTTCTTTAGATTCCACATATAAGTGAAATTATACGGAACTTGTCTTTTTTTGACTTACTCCACTCAGCACAATACCCTCTATGTCCATGCATGCTGTTGCAGATGGCAAGATTTCATTCTTTTTTTTTATGACTGAGTAATACTCCATTGTACAAGGTTGGAAAATTAAGTTCACTAACTTTTTTTTATATCAGAGGGATTATTCATTATGAGTTTGTACCAACTGGACTACTTATCGATAATTTTTATACCCGTGGCATTATTCGTTACATGATCAATCATAGAATTCTCACTGTGATACATACACTCAGACCAGTTAACCAAGTTTACTATTTGAAAGTGCTGTAAAGGCTCCATGAAAAAGTTAGATGACCTGAACTTTTTGCTGACAATTTATGGCTTTTGCATCATGACAGTGCACCAGTTCACATGGCACTGTCTGTGAGGGAGTTTTTAGCCAAAACAAATAACTATATTGGAACATCCTCCCTACTCACTTGACCTGGCCCCCAATGCCTTCTTTCTTTTCCCAAAGATAAAGGAAATATTGAAAGGAAGACATTTTGATGACATTCAGAACATCGAGGTTAATATAACAACAACTCTGATGGCCATTCCAGAAAAAGAGTTCCAAAATGGTTTTGAAGGGTGGACAATGCGCTACCATTAGTGAATAGCTTCCCAAGGGGAGTACTTCAAAGGTGACCATAGTGATATTCAGCAGTGAGATATGTAGCACTTTTTCTAGGATGAGTTCGCAAACTTAATTGTCAGACCATGCATATATGTATCACCTCTTTATCTATTTATTCATTGACAGACACCAAGGCTGCCTCCAAAACTTTGCTATTGTAAATATTGCTGCAATGAACATATGGATACACATGTTCCTTCGAGATAGTGTTTTGGGTTTCTTCAGATAAATACTGCGTCGTTCTTTGTCTCTTGGTATAACTTTTTTTTTTTTTTTAAGATTTTATTGAGGAATTGGGGGAGGGAACAGTGTTGGGGAATTGGGAAAGAGGAACAGACAAGTTCCTGTACTTTTGTTCTTCAGTCTAGTTGTGGAGGATGTTGCTTCACTGGCCAATGTTGGTATTGTGATCATTGCACTCTTCAGGCTGAGGCAAATCCATTGTGGGCCATTGGACGGCTATTCACCATGGCTCATGGTAGCTCACGCTGGCTGCCGGCCACTCATGGCAGCCCACTGAAGCCCCACGGCAGCCTATGCCATTGCTGGCGACTCACTGCAACCCAGCTCCAGGTCGAGCTGTTGTTCAACATCTTAGCTGTAGGGGGCACAGAGTCACTGGCCCATGTGAGATCTGAATCGGCGGCCCTGTTGTTCAGAGCTTGTGCTCCCAAGCCAACTCTTAACCAACGAGCCACTCGGCCTGCTCTAGCTTTTGTTTTAAAGTCTATTTTGTACAATATGGGGAATATAATCAACAATGTTACAAAGATTTTGTTGGGTGCCAGATGGGTACTGGACTTATCAGGGCGATCACTTCATTGACTGTGTAGATGCCTGATCACTGTGTTATACACCTGAAGCTGAAGTAGAATAATATTGAATGTCAACTATTATATATGTACACACACACACACACACACACACACACACACACACACACACACAGTCATGGGATGTGAAGTATGGCATAGAGAATATAGTCAATGATATTGTAATAGCTATATACAATGTCAGAAGGGTAGTAGATTGGGGGGTTATCACTTTGTGAGGGGTGTAAGATTTTATTGGGAAATTAGGGGAGGGGAACAGTATTGGGGAATTGGGGGAGGGGACCGGCCAAGTTGTTGTTCTTCAATCTTCGTTGTGGAGGGCGCCATTCACTATCTGGCTTCCTGTCAGCAGCTTGTGGCCTCTAATCCAAGGTGCTGTGTTCAATCTTAATTGCAGGTGGGCATAGCCACCATTCCATGCGGGAGTCGAACCAGCACCCTTGTTGTTAAGAATGCACACTCGGTCCTCTGAGCCATCCGGGCAGCAGCTCAGCTTAAGGTGCTGAGTTCGGTTTTAGTTGTGGGTGGGCATAGCCCACCATTGAACAGGCGATTTTGTTGTTACACCATCTGAGACATCCTGCCACCTGTTGGCAGCTCAGGGACAGCTCATCTAGGGCCAACATTCACTGGCCCATATAGGATGAACTGGCGGCCCTGTTGCTGAGGGCACTTGCTCTAAGCAAATTTTTAACCAACTGAGCCACTTGGCAGGCCCTTACCTGTCTTTTGACTGGAGCATTTAATCCATTTACATTTACAGTAACTATTCATAGATATATAGTTATTGCTATTTTATTAGTCATATTTTTAAAATTTTTTTTTGAGGGCAGTGTCACGCCCTCATATGTGGGACCTGAACCAGGGCCGCTGGCTTCCCAAACCAGCGATTAACCACCACGCCACTCGGCCGGCCCTTATTAGTCATATTTTTTATCTTTGTTTTTCTCTTTAAATAGTCACCTTAACATTTGTTATAATACTGGTTTGGTGATGATGAACTCCTTTTAGCTTTTTCTTATTTGGGAAACTCTTTATCTGTCTTTTGTTTCTAAATGATAACCTTGCTGGGTAGAATAATCTTGGTTGTAGGTCTTTGGTTTTCATCACTTTTAATATTTCATGCCAATCTCTTTTTGCCTGCGAAGTTTCTGTTGTGAAACCAACTGGCAGTCTCATGAGAGCTCCCTTGTAGGTAACTAACTGCTTTTCTTTTGCTGCTTTTAATATTCCCTCTTTGTCTTTAACCTTTGGCATTTAATTATGTGGGCCTCTTTGGGTTCATCTTGTTTGGGGCTCTCTGTGCTGGCTGTGTTTGTATGTTTATTTCCTTCACCAGGTTAGGGAAGTTTTCTCTCATGATTTCTTCAACTAGGTTTTCAATTACTTGCTCTCTATTTTCTTTCTGTTACCCCTGTGGTCACACAGCAGCCTAGTCGTCTGCCCCCATGCACCTTCCCTTAACATCAGATCCTCATGGAGACAATACTTTCATTATGCTTATGGCAATTCCCCATGGGACCCCAAAAAGACGGCTGGTTAGACAATGATGGGTATAACCCTAAGCGGCCGACAGGGCAACCCAAGCCAGACACAGTCACAGGGGTACCATGGGAGGAATCATGGAGGTGAAGAACATGGGCCAAAGACCCCTTGTCTTCAGTGCTGACAGCTTGCCTGAGAATGAAACCTAACCAGGTGATAACATCTGTCCTCCATGCATTCTTGTCTCTAAGTCTCAGCATGAGAAGTTTCTGTCTCCCAGGAGGTGCACTTACACAGGTCATGAGACTTTTGGTAAAGGCAACCTGTAGGCCATAGGGTGATTTGACTGAGCTAAGTTCTCTGGTATAATGTATGTGACTTACAGACTGTGAAAAAAACAATGCCACTTCCTTGTGTGTATCCCAGTAAAAGCTGCAGTCAAGCTCGATTCGGGGCTCTTTGTCCTAGAGGCACTGAGTCCCCTGGCTAGTACTGCTTTTGAACCATCCTTTGTCTCTTGTCTCTATTTTCTGTTTCTCAACCCCCGCTGTCCCTTCTAAACTCCTATGGCCCTGTCATGCACAACGCGACATACCCCTATGATGTGAATGTTAGTACACTTGATGTTGTCCCAGAGGCTCCTTAAACTGTCCTCATTTTGGGGGGATACTTTTTCTTTTTGCTATTATCAATGGGTATTTTGGCTACCTGATCTTCTAGAATGCTGATTCTACCAAGATATCCCTCCTGATTTTTATTGATCACATGTGGGTGTGGGACCAGCTTATTTTGTGTCTCCACCCCTCCTTGCAGTCTTGAGGTGACTTCTGTATATCCTTACTCATAGGACTTCTGTTCAGCTAGACTTCAGGCAATTTTCAATGATGATTGTTCTGCAGTTTTATTGTAATATTTATGTTGTAATTTTGTTCTGAGAATAGGCAAGCACAGCATTTACTTTCTTTACCATTTTGACCAGGCGCGACTAGAAAACCTTTGAAAGGACCTTGGTAACCATAAAAAAAAGTATCTACATCCTAGTTCTAGTGGAGTTGTCATATAATTCATGCCCTTGTCCTCAGATAAGAGCTAAATTCATATTAACATGGCTATATCTAATCCTTATTGTAACTGCTTTTTGAGTTTTATTCTTATATTGAACTTAAATCTTACCTTACCATTTTGCATGTGTCAGGTTAACCTTTATATTTTAGAAAGGAATTTGTTGATTTTTTTTTTTAGCATATATAACTATCAGGGATGACATAATTTAGATATTTCCAAAGCAATGAGTGTTGCACTTGTGTGTTCAGCTTTTTTCTTGTGAGGATTTCAGAAAGAAATCCAACACTACATCTAAGGAAATAATTTATTTTTTAAAATTTGCAACTTAGAACTTACTTCACAGGGAGTATTTATTTATTCATTTTTCATTAAAGTATAGTTGACAGATATTAATTTCAGGTATATAATATATTGATTTGACATTTATATATCTTACAATGAGATTACCACAATAATCTAGTAACCATCTGTCTCCATACACATTTGTCCCCATATTATTGACAATATCCTCTCTCTATGCTGTACATTACATAGCTGAGACTTATTTATTTTATAACTATAAGTTTGTACCTCTTATTCCCCTTTGAATATTTCTCCCATTTCCCCTTTCTCCTCTCCTCTGGCAAACATCAGTTTTTTCCCCTGTATTTATGAGTTTGTTTCTATTTTGTTTTGTTTTAGTTTCTACATGTAAGTAAAATCTTGTGGTATTTGTCTTTTTCTTTTTTGACTTATTTTACTTAGCATAATACCCTCTAGGTCCAAACATGTTGTTATAAATGGCAAGATTCCATTCTTCTCTATGTCTGAATAATATTACATTGTTTATATATACTGTCTCTTCTTTATCCATTCATCTATCAATGGTTGCTTCCATATCTTGGCTATTGTAGATAATGATGCACTGAACATAGGAGTTCCTTGTTTGGGCAGGTTGAAGGCTGTGTGAGAATTTAGCAGTGTGCAGGGCTATTCCCTTTCATCTTGATATATTTTCTTTACATTTGTACTCTATTTCATTTATTGTTATACAACATGTCTGTAGTGTCTGTGTATGTGTATGTTACTCGCAATTTCATCTTCATTTCAGTGATACTTTAATCGTTTTCCTGTTTTTTTCTTAAACATTGTCAATGACATATTTTTTTCTTTTTGTTATTTTGGTATAATGTTTGGTCATAATGTTAATTGCCCCATGGAAACATTTTTCTCATGACTAAACTTTTTTGCTCCTACTCTTCCCTCATTATTTTTCTTATGTACTTTCTTTGTAAGTATCTTATGCTGTACCTTTTTGACTACTCATCTTTGAATATAGGGAGTTCTTCCTGGACCAGGTATTTGTAGGATTTTTTTTTTCTATAGGGAAGAGTCAGAGTTGGGTTTCAGGCTACCAGGGATTTTTTTTTGTTGCCTAGGGATTTGTATGTGGGTTCTTTTAGCCTTGACTTTTTCCCAACCCAAGGAGAGATGAAGCTGTGGGGCTGTTAATGCTGTTTCTTTTTTTTTTTCCCTTGTTGCTCACTGACAGATTAATTCCTGCAAATGTGCCTTATCTATGTGATTTCTACAGAACTGTCTCTCCTTGTTCTAAAAACCAAATGGCTTCCTTGAAAGTTCTTACTGCCTGTCTGTTCAGCCCTTTCACTGTTGGAAATAAGAGATTTTACTTTTTACCTGAAAAGAGGGGCCTTTAATCTTGGATATCTTACTTTTCTGAGATCAACAACAGCACGTATTCTTCCTCCACATTTTTATGAACTCCTGCGGGGGACCTGCCTCCGCTGACCAGGGTTCGAGAAGGTGTACACGGCGTCGGCGGTCGATAAAAGACAGAAACTGTTTGTTGCAGTAAAAGACAGAAAATGGAGAGATAGCTCTCCGGTTTATTTCTTACAGGCTTTATATACATTTTTTAGGTAGGGGGTATGTGCAGGGATACGTGTAGCATAGCAGAAAAAATGTGCATTACCTCAGTGAAAAGTAGATCATTAACTATTTACCAGAAACCTACAGGTCAGTGAAACCTTAGGGAGTCAGTTTCTCAAGACAATTTTTCTCCATTAACCCTGATAGCCATCTTTCTTTTGTGTCCCAAGGAACTGGCCGTCCTCACCACATACCTCAATAAGTAGTAAGCACCCTCCAGGTGCAAAAGAAACAATGAAAGCAGAAAAACAAGTTTATGCTTCACCAAGCCCACTAAGGCCAGCTTGCAAACCCCTCAATATTGGGGACCATGGCCCTCAACATCTCCCCCTTTTTTATTATTTAAAAAGCACGCCTGTGACCCCAGGCGGCTGCGAGTCACAGTGCCTGTCTTAGGTGTCCTCCAATGAAATAACAACCCGTCATCGGCACTCGATCCTCTGGCGATCAAGCCCTGTCTTAGGTTAGTTACATTCAAGGAGGTCCTTACCCGTCTTTGGCTAGCCTGTCCTCGCTGAAGTTTAGGGGTAGAGGGGCTAATAAGCAGGTGGTTAAACTTGAGGCTTTGCCTTAAGTTTGATCTCATGGATATTGGCTTGGACGTCCAACATCTGTTTGAGAAAACATCTAATGAGGATGGGGAGTAGGCACAGAACAAAGCAGACACAAATACCCAATGTAAGGAATGTCACAATGGAATGGCCAATGTTGGGTAGAGACGGCAGGGCATTTCTCATCATATCAACAAACTCAGAGGCAGATTGAGCTGCATCAAATTTTAAGGCTTCTGCTTCTCTCATGTTTTGAATTTCATCATGAAGCCGAAGCATGTCTAAAGACAAATTAGCATTATGCCAAATTCCTTGAAGATGTAGACGAACTCTATTCCAATCATGTTGACTACTATTATACATTTTTGGGGTTACACAAATCCAATGATAATCTGAATGACATTCCAATTGAAATCTAACTTTTATGCTTTGAATTTCATTACCAACATATTGAACTGTATCATATAAAGCATTTACTTTTTGTTCTAATTTTTCATTTATAATTTCTTGAGTTCCTAAGGCTAAAGTAACATTTTTTGAAAGGGTATTAACATAATGAGCATTTTGAACAGTCTGTGAAAGAGCCACAGCAGCAGTAGCAGCAGTTGCAATTAAAGTAACTAAAGCCATAATTCCAGCAATCAAAAGCCCTATAAATCTTTTTGGTCTACTTAAAGCATACTCGATTTCTTTAAAAATTTGTAAACTTTTTTCAGCATACCATGGTCCAGAAACATTAACAGGAAGCATAACAAAAGATGATTAAGTATCATAACATGGGTCCCAAGTGGTACCCAAGAAACACAATTTGTTAAAGTACAATTATAGCAAGATACATTAAATCTTAAACCATTAAAAGTAATAGACAAGTTTCCAATCATGAGTACATAAGGAGAGGGAACACAGGCGGATACATTGACAGAGCGAATAGTTGAAGTACAGGGAGTATTTGGTCTACAAACAGTTACAGTTTGGAGGTTCTCACCCATTGTCCCTGCAAGTTTCCAAAGAGAGTTTTGTTGGTATTGTGTGTCTGACTTCCACATTCCAGAGGCCAGTCCCCTTGTCCAACTCATTTTGTTACTTTGAGACCAGTCCAGAATATATCAATTCAATCCAGGAATATTGTATCTCACTGGCATGTTGCCATGGCACATTTTCCAGGGGACAGCTTTGGTGTTCATAGACCGGGATTTTTGGGCTCTCCCAGACGGACGGATGGAGGATGAGAACTGGGTGGCCGAGCAGAAGGCCTACTCCAGAGCAGTGGAGAAGGGAGGGGCGTCAGTGGCCGGTGGACTGTAAGGGCTGCGGTGACCTGGGCACGGCAGGGGGCTGTTATGGTGGCTGCGGTGGCAGTGTGAGTACCAGGAGGCGGCAGCTGCGGTGGGCGCAGATCAAATGATCTGGAATCCAAACTGGAGTGTCTGTGTCCTGAGGAAATACTCAAGCATACCCTCTTCCCCTGGGTTAACAGTATGTTTGGTCCCTTTCAGGTACCAGTTAACAGGTCCTTCCATTTTACTAAAGCCCTAGGCTGACACAGGTCAGAGTTTCAATGTTTATACATAGATGAGCCTTCTGATGTATCTATATTTAAAATACGACCGGAGAGTCAGGGGTTAACATTGCAAGGGCAGTGGAACTGAGGTCCAACCCTGTGCTCCCTGGGGTTGTTCTGAAGAGCTCAGGGACAGATTTAAATTGTTAAATAAGTTGTTGTTGCTAAATGGGTTACAAATCGATGTCTCTATTGTTGCCTGGGCCCAAGGCTGGGGCCTTGGAGCGTTTCCCAACTAAGGGACAACCAGTTGGTTGAAAAAGAAGGACTTTAGAGATAAGATTGTTCGGTGGCAATAACTGTCCATTTTTACGATATTTGGAATGGCAGTCTATCAGTCAGTGAAATCCCTTGTTGTATGGTGGACATATAGTCTGTGGCATCAAGGATGAAGTTTGTTGTGAGACATTAGGAACACTTTGTGGCTGTATATCTTGTGATTGGGGAGCTCGTCTAGGCTTAGGACACTGTCTGTTAAAGTGTCCCGGTTCTCCACAATTATAGCAATTGTAGCCACCTTTTCTGTTATCACTATTGGGAGTGGCCTGCGTTGACGGAGTTACTGTCTTAACATCCCCTTTAAGGGTTGCAGCTATTGCTACTCCTTGAATAAAAGCTGGAGAGACATCAGCACATTGTTCTACATAATCATTAATAGTGTCAGATTTACTGATAGGCTGGAGTAGATTTTCACATGTAGAATTTGTGTTTTCAAATGCCAACTGTTTGATTAAAATATCTGCAGCTTCATCGTTGGTAAGTACTCTACGAACTGCTTGAATGAGCTGAGACAAAAAGTTTTGAAAAGGCTCGGCTCTTTGTATTATGGTAGTTAATGTAGTTGGCTTTCCCGTGGAGGTGGGGAGTGCTCTCCAGGCATTAACAGCACAATCAGTGACTTTTTCTAGGACCTTTTTAGATAGATACATCAGGTCTTGTGCATGAGAATATTCACCTCTTCCCATAAGCATATCTGTAGTAATTGAATCACGTTTACTGACAAATTTTTCTGTCTTATCATCATATTCAGTCCTCCAAAGGAGATAATCTCCACCTGTTAAGCAGGCTTTACTAACTTGAGTCCAATCATGGGGAGTCACCCCTTTCCCTGCCAATGTGTTAATTAAAGAAAGAGTATAAGATGCTACAAGTCCATACTCTGCGCATGCAGATTTCAGCTCTTTTAAGATTTTATAGGGCAGGGGCTCCCAGGAAGGCCATTCATCTCCTTTTTGATCCATATCAAAGGCCACTGGGCAACAAAGAGTAAAATCAAATTTTTCATTTGCCTCTGCCTCCTCAATGGCTCTACGAAACCGAGATGTGGGTTTAGAATTACATGGAGGCATAGGCATTACAGGATGCTTTAAAGGAGGTTGGGGTTTTACGTATTCTTCATTTTTAGCTGAATATTTTGGGGGACCTGGCCCCTTATCCTCCTTTTTAGTAATGGGAAAGTTCCATAGATCTTGTTCATTATAGTTGGCTGCCTCCGTTTCCAATTTGGCAGCATCTAAGGGAGGGAGGTTTTTTCCCTCACTGTCTGAATTATTGTTTGAATCTGTATATTTTTTAACTGAAAAGGCCAGATTAGTTTTAGAGTGAGCAGTGGACAATAACGGCGTATGTTCATCAGATAGTGCCGTTGGCACAGAAATAGTCTCTGGAACGAGTGTATCTTTAATTAAGTTCCAGAAGGCAACAAAAAGTAGAAACTTAGCTATCTGAAAAGTTCCAACCTTTAAATCTCTGGCTGCAAGAGAGCAGCGAATTAAGTTAATAAAGAGTTTAAGTTTCTTAGATCCGGTTTGACCCATATTTAATGTTAGTAAGTATAAAGGATAGAAAGAAACAATCACTCGATGTCCACTCTGATGCTCGTCTGGCCGCACCCCTCGTGGGACTAAGTCTGTCTTGGCAAAGGCTCTGCGGTGTAAGCCCCTGCACAGGTGAACGAGTCAGTCGCCGTTATGCCGTATGACAGATTACGGAACCGCAGATTAGAGCCCACTCAAGTTCCGTAGCGAAGAGCCGTGGAACTATATGCACTCACTCACACAATCACACCCTTGCACACGAAACAGTTAGTAGTATATATGTTTTCTAGGGACGTAGATCACACACCTCAAAGCTTTGATTTCCACTTATACTCACCTGGCATCACTAGCCAGGGTGTCCGCGGCACCTTCAGTGGAAGCCTATCCGTGTCGGGAAAAATAGAGAAGACTAACCTTCAAGTCCCTGTTCGGGCGCCACTTGCAGGGGACCTGCCTCCGCTGACCAGGGTTCGAGAAGGTGTACACGGCGTCCGCGGTCGATAAAAGACAGAAACTGTTTGTTGCAGTAAAAGACAGAAAATGGAGAGATAGCTCTCCGGTTTATTTCTTACAGGCTTTATATACATTTTTTTAGGTAGGGGGTATGTGCAGGGATACGTGTAGCATAGCAGAAAAAAATGTGCATTACCTCAGTGAAAAGTAGATCATTAACTATTTACCAGAAACCTACAGGTCAGTGAAACCTTAGGGAGTCAGTTTCTCAAGACAATTTTTCTCCATTAACCCTGATAGCCATCTTTCTTTTGTGTCCCAAGGAACTGGCCGTCCTCACCACATACCTCAATAAGTAGTAAGCACCCTCCAGGTGCAAAAGAAACAATGAAAGCAGAAAAACAAGTTTATGCTTCACCAAGCCCACTAAGGCCAGCTTGCAAGCCCCTCAATATTGGGGACCATGGCCCTCAACAAACTCCTATTTAATTTTTATTGCTTTTAATAATGATTTCATCTATTTTTTAATTTGTGATTTTAGCTGTCTGATTTTTGTTGAATATGGGTATGTATTTTTATTTCTTACTCTTCTTATTCTTTTAAGTGACTTCTAAGAGTTGAAGAGAGAAGTTTTAAATTTATTCTGCTCTTTGAAATTGGAAGGATCTCATGCCTTCCTATGAATGAACTTGCTCAGTTTACAACCATACGTGAAGGGGAAACCCAGGTGGCCCTACTTGTACCATATGTTTCTCTTGCCCATAACTGGTAGGATCTGGAATGAACAACTTTCCCAAGACAAAGTAATCAATTAAAATGAGATGAGCCACTCAGGTTTCTCCAAGAATGTGAAATATGACTTGGTAGTTTGTTTGTCACAGCTGCTTGAAAAATCATAAAAATTCAACTGAGATAGCCATACTGAGCTATAATTCAGATAAGTAAGTTGAGAGAAGAATGGAACATGGGGATAGAGCAAAGTGGAGAGGTAATGATAAAAAAGAAGCAAAGATCAAAGAAACCCTGTGATTTCTAAAAGATAGAAAAAGCATCCTATCTCTAGTCCCTTTTCTCTTTCCATGAGACCTGCCTACAGTATGTCTTCCTTTTCAATTCTGTGAGATCTCTGTTTTCTACTCCACCATCCTTAGTAGGTTCACCAAGTCTTTGTTTTTTGAAACAAAAGAAAACACAAACACACGTAAAAAAATTAGAAATGCTAAAATTAAAACAAAATATTATTGTACACTCAGGAATAATGATTTCAATATGAAAAATTTTCATTGTAGCTCAAATCTTGGAAACATCTGTATGTATAGTGGGGAGCATTTATAAAAGTTAAGGTGGGTCATATATAGTCCATGTTACTATGAGTTTATCCCAGAGAGGGCATGTTGATTTGGTGTGAGACAGTGAGTTAATTAGTGTAGCAAATTAATATAGCACACAAGTGACAATACTGTATCCAAAGCAATTTATTGGTGTTAATTTCTTCATTTGCAAATGCATAAAGTTCACCTGTTGAAATGGATGCCGTAATATATACTATAAATTATTTCTGAACTTGCACATTTTTTTAATTAACTGTAGTGTAAATTTGTGTGAGAGTGCTGGAGAAGACCTTTCCCTTTTTTTTTTTTTCTTAGCTGAGCCATCCTGCCACCTGTTGGCAGCTCAACGGCAACTCAGCTCGGGCTGGCCTCGAACCGCTGTTGCTCAGAGCTCAGCTTGCACTCTTGAGCGAGCTCTTAACCAACTGAGCCATTCGGCCGGCCCTAAGACCTTTCCCTTTTAACCATGCAAAATTGAATAGTTCTGTTTTGTATATAGGACACTGGACACTGCCAGGGCCATGGGCAAAATTATGAAGGATGACTTGTTTTCTGGTATTTTGAGGCTCCCCTTTCCTTGAGTTTACTTTAATGAGAGCTTACTTTCCTTTTCCCTGTCTGAAGTGTTCAGGGCCCAGGCTCTTTCTTCTTTCAAACGTTACTCTTAGGACAGGATCTGAAACCTGTTCACACTAAGATTTAAAAAACTGATAAGACTGTCTTATTCATAACCTTATTGTCAATAATATGCCTGCTATTTATTTAGCATTTTATACTTTGCAAAACACTTTCATATATAGTACCTTGTTTCATCGAATCACCACTGCAACTCTAAAGTAGATGGCATCTCACCTTTATGAGTGAAGAAACCAAGACTCAGGTACTAAAACTAGCCTTTGAGTTTAGGTCTCTAAACTCTGACTTTCCATATAATGGCTGACATGTTTGCAGAGCTAAAAATCTTAAGTCAATGCAATGTCTCCAATTAGAATTTCTGGGGTCACTTGTTGTCTATAGTGAACTAACTTTCTCTGTTTCACCATTTTGTTCTCTCCATGGTCACAGCTCATGGACAGTAACAGGAACTGACAGATTATTGAGCTGACGGCAGGAGAACCCAATGTGAAAAGGACAACGGCAATGCCATGTAATTTACGAGAAAATATCTCCCTGTACTTCAGTAGCTTCTGAAGACAATTACTGTGTAATTATTAAGGCACTGTAGTACAGTGGAAAGAGCACAGGCTTTGAAACACTACAGGCATGCGATCTGAACCCAATCCCAGATCTGCCACTTACCAGCTGTGTGACTTTGGGTAAAGTCACTGAACCTCTTCGAGTGTCAATTTCTCTATCTATAACTAGAGTTATTAATACTTGTTTTATGGGACTATTGTGAGAGTTTATTGAAAAACATATGAGATTAAATTGATAGCAACCATTTATTAAGGACTATCTATGAGTAAATGTTCCCTTAATTTGTTCCAACAACTATAGGGTAGGTACTATTGTTATTAGAATTTAACAGATCAAGAAACTAAGCTGAAAGAAGTTTACCACTATACTCAGTGTTATACAGAGAGTAACCTATGGAACCATAGCTCATACCAATTCTACCTGACTCTAATGTCTGTGTACTTAATACTTGGTACCTTTCCTATAATGATCTGCATTTGTAATGATGGCTGGAGTGGACATCTGTTGTTTTGGTCTGTCCATAAATACTTTCCCCATTCTTCTAACAGTACTTCCCTTCCACTTCTAACAGCCACTTCAAGTAATGGAACTGCCATCACCTAGCCACAGGGATTAGTGCAAGAGGAGGACATGTGAGTCAAGTAAGGCCATTCAGAACACTTCCTTTTGTTATGTGCAAGGGAGTAAGAAGTCTTCTAGTTCCTTTAGGATTGCTATAGTAGGATAACGTAAGCTGGAAGCGGAATAATAACTGAATTGCTGGTAATGTAAGCCATGCCACACTCCCTCTATATACTTGGAGATGAGGAATGAAGAAAAACCTTGACGATAAAAAAATTTCCTGAATCAAGATTCCGTGTGGTGCAGTGAACCAATACAAGTGCCTTGTGTGTATAAATTCATTTAAGTTGGATTTCTGTTACATACAACTGAGAGTAACAAAGATAATATAAAATGTCATAATTTATTTCTTTTATAAATCCCCCCAAAAATGTGTTCTCTATTGTATGAACTTTTACTATAAGGGTTTAAAATAATTTCATGCTTAAAGAGGAAAACATGAATTGTAGTGTGAAAATTTTAAGTTATAATTTATCAGAAAGACTGAAAAATGAAGTATTGTTATATTTTAGTTTTCTTCAAAATATGATATAGTAGGTAGTGATTGTCATGATTTACTATTTATTAGAGTTATCCAAATCACAAGGGGTAAGATTTTTTTGACCGAGTAATTTGACACCTTTATGAAAATTATTACTTTCACTCCTTATGCTTGGGAAGCTCTTTTCCCAAATACTCAAACAGCTCCCTCTCATGCTTCATTCAAGTTTCTGCTTCATCTCACAGAGGGGCTCTCCCTGACTCTTCTATCTAAAAAGCACCTTGCTTACTTTTTATCCTCTTCCTGGCTTACTCATGGAATGTCTGGTACCTGATACTGTCCTCTTTTTATATATTGGTTTATTTGTTTATCATTACTTCCCACACTAGACTATAAGCTCCATGAGAATAAGGGTTTTGTATCAATATTTGGAATGAAGGAATCTTTTCAGGTATAGTATTTGCTATGGAACTTAGGTGTGGCAAAAGTAAGAGTATCAGACAGGCTGGCTGACTAGCTTTGATCAAACCTACTTTCTTCTCTTCCTGGGGACATGCTGAGTCCGTATTTCTCAGTCTACCTTGCAGTTGGGGGTGGTTGTGTGAAAAACTGGGATGTGAGCAGGAGTGAAGAGAACCACTTCAGGGCTGCTCCGTAAATCCTCCCGTGCATAGAGTGACCACCATCTTAGTGTTTCAGGGCAGTTATGGGTAACAGTTTTCAAGTCCAGTTACTGGCCTTTTTACTCTCTAAAGTATCCTAGTTTCACAAATTGTATACACTATACCTATGCATGACACTCTAGGTCTTTTCCTCCTCAGCACATCACAGGCAAGCTCTGTGAGTCTGGAAGCTGTACATTACAGATTGTGTAGCCACATAAAGGAAGCACCCTGGATCCTTGAGTTGCTACTTGAACTTGAGCAAGAAAAACATTTATTTTGTACTTGAGCTATTACATATTTTTGAATGTACTTATAGCAATAAGCTTACCCTAACCAACATAGGAATCTAAAAGTCAAATTGTTAGTATTTAGAATGTATAAATTAGAGAATGTAGATGCTTACTTTTAACTGATACCGACACAATTCAACTTTCCAAATATATATATACTTCATGATTTGTTTTATAATGCCAATATTGTTAGTTAGTAAAAATCAGTTCAGAGTCATATAAATAAATTGAGCCCGGGCTGTCTGTTCCCACACGGATGGTTAATCTGGCCATCCTACTGTGGATATCCCCATGTACATGTAGAAAAATATGATAGGATTGGTTGGAATAATTTGATTACTCTATGTTCACCAACTGGAAAGTATAGTCATAATATCATTTTTGTCTTCATTTTGTCCCTTGATAACCAATTCATGAAGCCAATCAAGCTGAATCAAATCTTTCTGGAAGGCAGAAGTCTTGCAAACTGTCTCTGCCACCATCTGCTGCACAAAGAAAGGAAATGTGGTGTACTAATTAGTATGTTATGAAATAGCTGAGGGACTAAATGGTGGTTGGTTTGGAGTCAGCGGTTTTCACCAAGCTCTCAAATTCTGACAGATGCTAGAGAGTACACAGTGTCTGGCCCTTGAAATACAGAGAGAACTTCTTTCCTGAAATTTGATCTGCTTTATGGTCACCAAGACAAGAAAGCTAAGACAGATTTCTTTTAGGCAATTACACGCATCTTAAATTTTAAAGTACACAAACATATGCTTACTGAAACTGTATCCAAAGAACACAGAATTGCATATTGAAGGATAAAGCAAGTATCCTTCATGCCCCTTCTGATATTTTGCAAGTAGCCATGACTAAAAATTATTTGTTTTGATCTCTGCTTTTTATATTGGAAGATTTTCACAAGGGGCTGGTGATTCTTGATTTTTGTTCTTTGTTAAAAGTGGGTGACAGTAATGCTGCTTGGAACTCTGTGTGTAAAAACAATTCCTTCTGACAAGCGAGTTTAACCACAGGGTGATTGAATCTGGCAAGCTCACTTAGGCAACCTCCAGTATCAACATCTGGAGACTGTCGTGAAGCCATTTGGGCCCCTGCCTGAAGACTGTAATTGTTTACATCAGCCTCTTGAAGTTGGACCAAAGGAAGAGGGCTGGGGTCCCAGAATTCAATATGCAGAATTCTCTTGAATCCCCAGATTTCCAATCTGGAATCTCAACCCCTCTTCCAAGCCGAACGTTCTTGAAGTCCAAAGTTTAGATCCTCTTAGGTCAATTTATGCCAGGTAAGCCTCCCATCTCTGAGGTAGAGTTGGCCATTCTGACTGAGGGGTAGTTGCTGGACTATGTGAGGGGAGGCGGAGTTTTGCAACTTTGACCTTTCCTCTCTGTGTCTCATCCCCACCTTCTCTGGTACCCTGCAGCTCCATGATCTTTCAAATGGAGTGAAATTAGGAGTGTCCCCCCAAATATCTCTGAATAATCATGTTGTATGGAGTTAACAACTTGCAAATTGTTTTACATGATGCGACAAATATGGGCAAGCATACAAACAAAAACAATTGGCTGAAGTGTAACCTTTGTCATGTATTGGTGACATACTTATCAATATTAGCCTCTGAATTCATTGATGGGTATTTTAAAGAAATACTTTTGCTTAATGATGACAGCTAGTATTCAGATATCATACCTAGGTGTTGTCCATGCAACTTCTCCAGCAGAAAAGTTCTTAAATTTGATTTGAATAAAAAATTGTATAACATATGACACTTTCCTACTGAACTTGGAATATATGGCTCAGGGTTTTCTTAGTGACAATTGTTAGAATAAGGTAATTGCCAGACAAAACTTTTAGGGAGTTATTCTCATGAAAGAAAATATTAAAATATTATTTGGGAACTTAATGTTACTAGGACAATGGGACAATCACTTTTATAGGCAATCATAAATTTAATAGAATAGCACAGAATTTTCATAAGAGTAGGGTGAGATTGCAAGGCACAGTGACACTCTATCTAAATCAGCACACACCCACCAGGTGATATAAGGAGAAACAGGGAAATTTAAATTTGAACCTTGGTGATGGAGATGTTATATTTCTCTATACATATTAGTAATATATATTATCTATGCTAAAACAACAGAAATGTCATGTAGTTTATAGAAGAAGAAAGATGGATCAATATACTTGGTATTCTATGAAATCTCTGAGCAAGCTTACACAGCTAATTTTTTCCGTCTGAATAAATCTCTTTCTAAAGTTAGGATGAGCAGATAGAGGTAAAGTTATCTTAGTTTGAGGGAAAGTCTTCAGTCATTACTTGAATTTGTTGTTTAATATCCAAGATGTTTACCAAAATGAGAATCAGTGCCTATACCAATGTGCTTATTTTGATTGTTTTATTTGAAAAATATTGAAGTGATTTTATTATAAGCAACACCATATGTATCTAGAGATGTAGGCTCTGAGAAGGCAACCTTAAGCTATGTATTAGTTTCCTATTGCTGCCATAAAAAATATTTCAAATTTAGAGGCTTAAAATAGCACAAATTTCTTATCTTACAGCTTTATAAAAGTCCTACACTGGCCTCACTGGGCTAAGACCTAACTGTCTACAGGGCTGCATTCCTTTCTTGAGACTCTGGGTGAGAATCCATTTCCATCTTTTCCAGATTCTTGAGACTTGTCTGAATTCCTTGGTTTGGAACCCCTGCCTTCAACTTTTTTTTTTTTAATTATAGTTCATTGGGGTGATAATTGTTAACAAAGTTACATAGATTTTAAGTGTACAATTCTGTAATGCATCATCTGTATATCACATTGTCTGTTCACCTTTAAAGCCACCTTTGTAGCATCTCTAGGATCCTGATTCTGTTGTCTCATCTCTGTGGCAGGAAAGATTCTCTCCGTTTAAAAATTAAGTGATTAGATTGGACCAACCTAGATAATTCGGGCTAATATCCCAGTCTCAATGTCCTTAAATTTAATGACATCTAAAAGGCCCCTTTGCCATGTAGAGCAACATGTTCACAAAATTTTGGGGGATTAGGGTGTGACTATATTTAAAAGCCGTTTTTCTCCCTAGCACAGACTCTAACTTTGAGCTCTCTGACAAAGCGGAGATGCAGACCAGATATCATCTCATGTCTGTGGCATAGTTCTTACACTGTTTTGCTGGGGGGCATTGTCATCATACCATAAGACCTTCTGTGTATTTTTTTCATGAATTGGGCAAATACACAATTTCTGTTGTGTTTCAGACACCGTGCAGGTATTGAGGAAATAAAAGTGAAAGACAGGGGCCGGCCGAGTGGCGCGATGGTTAAGTGCTGGCTTGGGAAGCCAGCGACCCCGGTTCGGGTCCCACATATGAGGGCCAGTGACACTGCCCTCAAAAAAAAAAAAAAGTGAAAGACAGATTCCTTTCAGGATATTACAGTGTCACAGAAATAAGCACAGGACAAGGTAGATTCACAGGGGTAATTTCAGGCAAGATGTCTTGGAGAGAATTGCATCTAAAGTGTCCCAAATTCTTAGTGAAAAAGGACCGTTTGTGGAATTGTGGTATTTATAGGACCATTACAGTTTTATTTATTTTATGCTACATTCTAGGATAATGGTGGTACAAGAAACAGACAAAGCTTATGCCTTCATGGAGCTCAAAAAAGTAGATAGATAGTCCAAGATCCAAGAAGTTTCGTGTCCTAATCTACTAGATTTAGTAGGAGTGAGAAGCATGATACATCAGATGTAGGACAAGTAAAGGCAGAGGAAGAGTAAAGAAGTGACGTGGTAAAGAGGGCTGACAATCAAAATGCAAGATGTTAGGAAGGACCCACTGGAAAGCTTTATTTTTAGGTTATAAGAGTACTGAAGAGAGCAAAAGTGTTGGTTCTAAACTTGAAGAAGTTTCCTTTCTAGGAATGATTTATTTTTTTTAATCTCAGGGAAAATGTTTGGCTATTGATCATTTTGAGTGTTTTTACCCTTTAGTTGACCTTTTAAGATGGACTTCGTTTCCAGTAAAGAAGCTGCTTTGTGCAGACAGATTAAAAAGCGCTCTAAGCAGGAGAATATAGTTTTACCAAACCTAGTTACCATTTACTAGGAGAAAGGACTACTTTACAGAGTTAATTCATTAGCCTCGTTTTATTTTTTGGATTAAGGTGCTAAGCAGTTTATGACCTAACTGTAACTATCACTTATCATTGCAATTCCCAGTAAACTTCTGCAGAATGCTTTCAGTTGTTCCCCAGACCCCAATCCCACTCCTTACCCCATCCTTAAAAAAAATCCCCCCCCACCCTCGCCAAAAACAAAACAAAACAGTGTGAGTTTGGGTGATACCACTATCTTGTGAACTCCTAAAGGAACTATGTGAATTCTGGACAAGTTAGGAGAATGTTACCAAAATTCATGTAGGATGAAGGAGAGCATAATAGCATCTGTGAAATGTTATCTGCTTTCTGGAAAGAAAACCCCTTTTTTTAGTCCTGCTACGCTGCATTTTGTACTTTGTATTTCTTTGAAGTCTGGACTTCAGACTTGAGTTGTTTGTACTAAAACATCTTCTCTGGTAAAGGTGGATTGCAAAGAATCTAGTTTAACTGCAGAATGCTATTGCTTCATCTTATCACAAGATTTTTTTTATCACTTTCAGGTAAAAAAAAAAAAAAGGAAGAAGCCCCTCAGTCCTTTTGTATGTTGTGTTAATTATCTAAATTAATCTAAATATAGCATTGACAGAAAATAGTTGAGTAAGTACATTTTAGCTTAGAGTGGTAGGAGGTAAAAAAAAGACAGATGTGCTTATTAGCGGCTCTGTCCTAAGAACTTGGACTTCTCTTTTTTTAATTAAATTTATTGGGATGACAATGGTTAGTAAAGTTACATAGGTTTCAAGTGTACAATTCTGTAATACATCATCTATATATCACATTGTGTAGAACTTGGAATTCTTAAATTCTATTCTCATATTGCAATTTAAGAAGATAGGAACTCCAGAATTTTCAAGTTGAATGGGAAATTCGTGTAATAAAATATGAAGAACATGCATGTTATTCTATTATAAAGATTTGCAATTATGCCTTGATCACAGCTAAGGGATTACATGTTTTTAATGAAGTGCATAGTGTCAGTGTGAAAAGAATAAAATGGAAAAAGTTAAAGAACTGAAAATTTAATATATATGATAATACACATAAATTGTTAGAGGAGAAAGAGCAGAATTAATTATAAATTAGAACCCAGAGGGTGAACAAAAATGGTAAAGAATTATGACATAAAATATTCATTTTGTAATTAGCTTAGCATAGTAAAATTAGAAATTTTTAAAGGTTCTGAATACTTATAAAATGTTTCATGAAAGGGAAGCAGGGAAAATGTTAATTATATGCAGTACCTAAAAGAGGAATCCATTCTATTTTGAAATAATAATAATTAAATTTCTAATTAATTCAAGGTTTCATTTTGAAAATTAATCACAACAATGTTTTGAATTTTCTAAATATTCAAGTGAAATGCAAAGATATGCTTAAAGTATCTGTGATGCTCAAGTGGGTTTGAGCACCAATAATACTCTCCAAGGCTTTTAGGAAAAATAACATGAAGTCACAATTTTTACTTTTCTCTCTGGGGTCCTTCTAAATAGTTATTAGTATTTATGGTAGTTCTGTTGGGCTGTTTGTCTATTTATGGGTTTGGCTGTTCTTAATACATTAGGAAATACACTTTTAATTACAGTGTTGCTCTTTTCACAGTAGGCTTATTATGAAAAAAAACTTATAGAAAAATGAAGTCAAGATACAACAGTCAGAACCTATTCTTTCAGTCTTCATATGTAATGAGTGCCTAAATAGTCTTAAAGCCTACTTAACCTGAAAATTCAGGCTTGACATTTACAGACAGTTAATCTATGACAAGGGAAGCAAGAATTTACACTGGAGTAAAGATAGTCTATTCAATAAATGGTGCTGGGAAAATTGGACTGACACATGCAAAAAAATGAAACTGGATCATCTCCTTACGCCTTATACAAGAACAAATTCAAAATGGATTAAAGACTTAAATGTAAGACCTGAAACCATAAAAATCCTAAAAGAAAATATAGGGAGTACATTTGCAGACATTACTCGGAGCAATATTTTTACTGATACATCCCTATGGGCAAGGGAAGTAAAAGAAAAAATGAACCTATGGGATTATATCAGACTTAAAAGTTTTTTCACAACAAAGGAAACCATTAATAAAACAAAAAGAAAGCCTACTGAATGAGAGAATATATTTGTCAATGATATATCTGATAAGGGGTTAATATCCAAAATTTATAAAACACTCATGAAACTCAACACCAAAAAAACAAACAACCCAATTAAAAAATGGGCAGAAGATATGAAGAGACATTTCTCTAAAGAGGACATACAGATGGCCAACAGGCACATGAAAAAAAGTTCAAGCTCACTGGTCATTAGGGAAATGCAAATAAAAACCACCATGAGATACCACCTCACTCCAGTCAGAATGGCTATCATCAACAAATCAACAAACAACAAGTGCTGGCGGGGCTGTGGGGAAAAGGGGACCCTGCTGCACTGTTGGTGGGACTGCAGATTGGTGCAGCCACTATGGAAGTCATTATGGAGGTATCTCAAAGATCTGGAAATAGAGCTACCGTTTGACCCAGCAATTCCACTCCTAGGTATTTATCCTGAAAAAACGAAGACACTTATTCAAAAAAAGGTATGCACCCCTATGTTCATAGCAGCACAATTTACAATAGCTAAGACTTGGAAACAACCAAAATGCCCGTCAGTAGATGACTGGATTAAGAAACTGTGGTATATTTATACCATGGAGTATTACTCCGCTATAAGGAAGAATGAAATCGTGCCATTTGCAATGATATGGATGGACCTAGAGACTATAATGTTGAGTGAAATAAGTCGGTCAGAGAAGGACAAATACCATATGATCTCATTCATATGCAGAATCTGAAAAACTGTATGAATGAGCAAAGTAAACAGAAACTGTCTCATAGATATAGAGGAAAAATCAGGGTTGCTAATTGGGAGAGGAATGGGGATGAGGGAGAAGGGGAAGGGATTAGACAGCAAAAATAGGCAATTACAATATTGCTACTGGGATAGGAAAAACAGTTTGGGGAATATAATTAATAATGTTGTAAATATGCTGTGGAATGTCAGATGATCATAGGTCTTGTTAGGGAGACCATTTCATGGATGGAGTAGAGGTTTGATCACTGCACTGTATTACTAAAGCGGAGGTGGTATACCTACTGTAATTGAATATATATAGATAGTCACGGGATGTGGATTATACTGTGGAAGAGAGTCAGAGGAAGAGTAATAGATATATATGATATGGGGGGGGAGTGGGGTGGTGTATTGGGGGTGGGGGGTTGTTACTTTGAGGGGTAAAATGTATAACTATTGCACTGTGTTGTACACCTGAAACTAATTAAAAATAAAATAAAATAAAATAAAATAAAATAAAAAAAAATTCAGGCTTGATATACGTACATAGTTTCTGAACCATCATAGAACAGCGGAGCACACAATTTTGGGTGAGTTACAACCTTATCCAGGGCAGGGTTCAGAGAAATCAAAATTTGTGTTCTGTTATGAGCATAGTTGATAGATTTGACTGAAAGTAATTCTTAAACTGTTTAGTAGCTGTTCTGCCCCTGAGTGAATAGGTGTATCTCAGAAGAACTCTTAGGAACAATTATTTTAATATATTGTGTATAAAATATAATATATTATATTACAAGGCAATTGATGCTGACATTTACTTGACCATTTGAAACCTCAGCTAAAAGTTTTGCTTGAATTCACTAGCTTATCACATAGAAGGACAGTGTGCTTGGTTAGTGTTTTTAGATGCCCCTCAAATGCTCCCTGGCTTCTTGTTTGCCAGATTTTGATACTTAGTATATTATTTTTATGCAACTGAAATTCCTTGTTTATGTGGCATTGAGTACCTGTTATGGACTGAGTTGGGTCCCCTAAAATTCATATGTAGAAGCCCTAACCCCCCCCCCCCAGTGTGACTGGATTTGGAGATAAGGCCTTTAGGCAGGTAATTAAGGTTAAATGAGGTCATAAGCATGGGTCACTAATATCACAGGACTTATGTCCTTACAAGGAAAGAAAGAAACACAAGAAATCTCTCTCTCTTTTTCTCTGCATGCACACAGAGAGGAGGCCGTGTGAGGTTGTCATGAGAAGGGGACTATCAACAAGCCAGGAAGGGCAGCCCCACCAGAAACCAACCCTGCCAGCACCTTGATCTTGGACTTCCAGCTTCCAAAATTTTTAGAAAATAAATTTCTGTTGTTTAAGTCACCTGTGGTATTCTGTAAGGGAAGCTCTAGCAGACTAATCCAGAACCCAAGCGGGAGGGCTGATTGGATTAAATAAATTATTTTGTGATCATAAGATTTTGATGTCCTGGGGCCGGTCGAGTGGCGCAGTGGTTAAGCGCTGGTTTGGGAAGCCAGCGGCCACAGTTCGGGTCCCACATATGAGGGCCAGTGACACTGCCCTCAAAAGAAAAAAGAATTAATAGATTTTGATGTCCTGTGTAGGGAGCCTGGAGATTAGAATGTGAATGCACTGGATTACCAGACCATGTTCCTTGTGTGTGCTTTTGGAGAGTGCTTCATAACGGATGCTATGTAAATACTCAGGGAAAATAGTGAGGTGATCAACTGAGAAGCCTCTTGTTTTTCTCAACTTCATTTTATATGAATTATTGTTTTAATATATATTTATTCATAAATTTTATGATTATTTTTGTGGAGTGTTCACCATGTTTCTAATGGTTTCAGAGCAGTATGACATGACACCAATCTCAGTACAGGCCTACCTCTTAGTTCAGATTTTTGTGCCTTTTTAATGTTTGAAGAGGGTTCATAGTGGATAAAGATATTTTAACTGTGCATAATTCTATGGGGAGGATATAAGAAGGATGCTAACTCCCTTATACGAAATCTGTGACTGCTTATTCTTATTAAGAGAAAACAAAACTTCATAATTCTATTTTTCAATACTTTTTTGGTTAAGAGCTAAATAGTTTTTAGTAATCAAGCTGCCATTAATTAAAAACACTACTCATATCTTCTCCATTTTGTTGGACTGTGTATTTTTATTCTTGCCACATAAGTCAGCTGAGATGGAATAGTTTTTAACTTCAATGGCATGCTCTCATAAAGACAAAAAATGTTTTGGGGACATATAACATTCCAAAAAAATACTGCTATTTTCCAACTTTGCAAAAGAAATGAAAGCATTTATTTATTTTTCTATCATGTGACTTTGAAAATAAGTACTATTATTTTACAGCATTACACCTTTTATTTGTAACAGTGTTCTGTTTATGGAAAAATATGGACAGACTGGGGCTTGAATTCTGGCTCTGTCACCTGACCTTATTACAGTCATTTAACTTTTTTATTTTTTATTTTTTTTATTTTATAAGATTGATTTAATATCTTTGATGCCTTTTTTCTTATATTATTATTTTTTATTATTATTAATAGTTGCAGATGTACAAATCTATGCAATAGTTATCTTTTTCACTCCTTACAAAGTGACTACCCCACCCCTGCACCCCACCTCCGAGATCATACGTATCTATTACAATTTCATTGACTACATCCCCACACTATAGTCCACATCCCATGACTATATATATGTGTTAAATTATAGTCAACATCTAATATTAATCAGCGGCAGCTTCAGATGTACAGTGCAGTAGTCAGGCCACTACACTGTCCATGAAATGGTCTCCCTGACAAGACATGAGTCCATCTGGTCCACTAAAAGAATATTTACAACATTATTGATTATATTCCCTAAACTATCTCTTCTGTCTCTACAGTAGTATTGTATTACCAGTTTATGTTGCCTCATCCTTTCCCCTTCTCCTTTATGCCCACCCCCGTCCTGTCTAGCCCTCATCAGTTTTTCCTTTGTGTCTCTAAGACTATTTCTGTTTACATTGCTCGTTTATTCAGTTCTTTAGATTCCACATGTAAGTGAGAGCATATGGTATTTGTCTTTCTCCAACTGACTTATTTCACTTAGCATAATGTTCTCTAGGTCCATCCATATTGTTGCAAATGGTATGATTTCTTTCTTCTTTATAGTTGCGTAATACTTCATTGTGTAAATGTACCACAGTTTTTTAATCCAGTCATCTACCGATGGGCATTTCAATTGTTTCCAAGTCTTGGCTATTGTATATACCTAGGAGTGGAATTGCTGGGTCAAAAGGTAGTTCCCTTTCCAGTTTTTTGAGATACCTCCATACTGACTTCCATAGTGGCTGCACCAATCTACAGTCCCACCTACAGTGCAGCAGGGTCCCCTTTTCCCCACAGCCCCACTTGTTTGTTGATTTATTGATGATAGCCATTCTGACTGGAGTGAGGTGGTATCTCATTGTGGTTTTTATTTGCATTTCCCTAATGACCAGTGAGGTTGAACATTTTTTCAAATGCCTGTTGGCCATCTGTATGTCTTCTTTAGAGAAATGCTTCTTCATATCCTCTGCCCATTTTTTAATTGGGTTGTTTGTTTTTTTGGTGTTCAGTTGCATGAGTGTTTTATAAATTTTGGATATTAACCCCTTATCAGATCTATCAGTGACAAATATATTTTCCCATTCAGTAGGCTTCCTTTTTGTTTTATTGATGATTTCCTTTGTTGTGAAAAAGCTTTTAAGTTTCATATAATCCCATATGTTCATTTTTTTCTTTTACTTTCCTTGCCCGTGAAGATGTATCAGTAAAAAATATTGCTCAGGGTAATGTCTGCAAATTTACTCCCTATATTTTCTTTTAGGAGTTTTATGGTTTCAGGTCTTACATTTAAGTCTTTAATCTATTTTGAATTTGTTCTTGTATATAGCATAAGGAGGTGGTCCAGTTTCATTTTTTTGCATGTGTCAGTCCAATTTTCCCAGCACCATTTATTAAATAGACTATCTTTACTCAAATGTAAATTCTTGCTTCCATTGTCATAGGTTAACTGTCCGTATATGCCTGGATTTATTTTTGGGCTCTATGTTTTGTTCCACTGATCTATGTGCCTGTTTTTATGCCAATACCATACTATTTTGATTACTGTAGCCTTGTAGTATGTTTTGATGTCTGGTAGCATGATACCCCTGACTTTGTTCTTATTTCTCAGGATTGCTGAGGCTATTTGGGGTCTTTTATGGTTCTATATAAATTTTAGGATTATATTTTCTATTTCTGTGAAAAATGCCCTTGGTAGTTTGATAGGAATTGCATTGAATCTATATATTGCTTTAGGCAGTATGGACATTTTAACTATATTAATTCTTCCTATCCATGAGCATGGTAGGTGTTTCCATTTATTTGTATCTTCTTTGATTTCTTTCTTCAGTGTCTTATAATTTTCTGAGTACAGATCTTTTACTTCTTGTTAAATTTATTCCTAGGTATTTAATAGTTCTTGAAGCAATTGTAAATGGGACAGTTTTCTTAATTTCTCCTTCTGTTAATTTATTATTGGTATATGCAAATGCCACTGATTTCTGAACATTGATTTTATATCCTGCTATCTTACTGAATTCGTCTATCAGCTCCAATAGTTTTTTTAATTTTTTTTAATTTTTATTTTGTTTGTTTTTTTGAGGGCAGTGTCACTGGCCCTCGTATGTGGGACCGAACCTGGGCCGCTGGCTTCCCAAGCCAGCGCTTAACCACCACACCACTTGGCAGGCTCAATAGTTTTTTGATGGAGTCTTTGGGGTTCTCTCTATATAGTATCAAGTCATTTTACTTTTTTAGCTTTGTTTTTCTTATCTGTAAAATGTCTCTATAAATCAGGTCTAAATGGGGTTGTTGTAAAGGCTGAGTAAAATAAATTGTATATATTATACTTAGCATAGTGGCAGGCACATAGACAATGAAACTATTTCTCTAAAGGATGAAATTTTGAAGGGCTTATGTTAATTCACTACAGTTAAGATTGCCAGACCACCGGGTTAAGATCAGCATGGATGTTGTTCCAGGGTGTCCCTTATTTCCAGAAGGTACTGAGATAAATATATAGACATGGGCTCGTGTCCTGCTTTGCATTTGCTTTTCAGGGTCAGTGAAAGGATGAACTGAAGTAACGCATACCTGTAGCCACTTTGCAGAACCCCTGAGATTCAGTAGGTGGCCGCTGCATAGTGAATTGTAGCCAATGACATCATGGCCATTAACCACCCTTGGGATCAGTTACTACTCATTTTCTGGTACCTGGGTGGTGGTTCTGGGCAATGACATAGTGATTTGGGGACTGGCTGTATCTATAAGTCCATGGTTTTATTTGTAACAGGGTCTTCACTGAATCAAACACTAGTGAATAGAGAGACAGAGTGAGGGCTCCTTAGTGTACTCTGTCATTATTCCATCTAATTTTTGACATGATTTCAAGGTGAACCCAGAAAATTATGTGAAGAGAAAGAAATGAGAATTACAGGTCTCTTACATGGACTTCCTCTTTTTGTTTTTATTAGCATACTTTTTTTTTTTTTTGCAACTAAGGAAGATTTCAATAATATATAAAAGTGACAGGATATCTTTTACTGGGTAATGATTGATAAACTATGTGGTAATGTCGCTGGAGATTGATGGGGATGTCCAAGAGAAGACTCAACCTGGAGCAGCCGTGACCCTGTTCTTGTCTCCGCACAAGAAGGAATTCAAAAGCGAGACAGATGCAGGAAAGCGAAAGTGATTTATTGAAAATGAAAGTACACACTTGAGAGGAAATAGGGGTGAACTCTGAGAATGAGTCACCCCTAAGAAGTCATGATCAGGCATTTTAATCCTTACCAGCGTGGGAATTGGTGATGTCCCATTGTCATGGCTCATTCATCTCCTCCTCTGTTTAGGACCCTCCATTTCCTGTTTTTTCTTCCTATTTTGTTCCTCTAAACTGTCATGGCATCAGATGCATGATGGGAGACATAGTAACCGCAAGGCAAATTAGATTATAATGACATTAAAATTAGCTAAAGGTCAGGTCCCAGTCATAGTGGTCAGCCTTGCTGGAAGAAACTGGCTCTTGTTTTTCTCCAGCTGCAGGTACTGGATACAGTCACTTGTTACTGGTGTAACCAGCAAGGCACCTCATGCTGTATAGGCTACATGTCCTGCCTGAATAACACTGAAAAAATAAGAAATACATGGGAGCTAGTCCACATGGTCACAACAATGAGAAATAGAACTCATTCCTATAGCTTAGAAATAGAAATAAAATGGCCTTACTGAGTTTTTTATGACCCTGTGAGTGTTCCTCAGAAGCTCGAACATGTAGATGTCTGATGTATTTCTAGATGTATACATACATATTATAAAGGACATTTGATGTTTTCCTTAATAACTTGCTTCTAGTAAGGTTGTGAGTGGATATGAGTAAATTACACACATAGAAAGAACCCCACTGTCAGGAAATATCACATATGGTAGATAAATGTCATAAAAATAAAGGACTGAATCATCAAAATTATCAAATTTGGTACTAGAAGGAAACAAATATTAGCACAGGACACAGACACTAAATATATATTTATTAAATGAATAATTCCCTGGTGGATCAAAGCTTATGTATCTGAAGGATAACTCCTTAGATGCGACATGTTTCTATTTCATAGGTGTATTACTATGTGCATGTGTTCTTAGTATTAATTAGTCTATGGTGTGACATAAATAACGGGAAGGAGATTGAAAAAAATCTTTAATTTTTTAAATGCAGAAACAATAAGGACCTATTAAATGGACAAGACTTCTCTCTGATGACATATCACCAAACTCTATGGTTCTCTCCTTGACTGTGACATGCCTCCATCCAGGCTTTTTGTGGTCACCTTTCTGTAGTAGCAGGCCCATCTTCTCAGGCAGTGTCTCTGCTCCCCTCTCTCTCCATCTATCTGCATCTTGGGTATCTTGACTGTCAGGGTCGTGCACTTAGTCCTCTGTTAAAAGGGTGGAAGGGTCTGAGAACTCCTCAGCATCTAATTAAACTAGTATTAGCTTGCTGTGTCTTGGCAATATGCTTGGCATTCATTGAGTAACAATGAATAACTGCTGAATTAATTTATCCACAGAGGTCATGTAGGTGAGAAAGACAGGCAGGGAAAGGGATGTAGAACAAGCCATACATAGAATATATTCCATGGGGTTCTAAATGAGAATGGCTGTGTAGCAAGAGGATACCACATGGGAAGAACTGAGGCTGGAGATCAGGCCTGGATTACCAAGAGTTGAGCAAGACATTTCATCTCCTATCCTCCCAATTATTTATTTCCAGAGTGGGTGGTTCTGACCTGGTTGCCTCGAAAAGGGCTATTTTATGTCTCCGCCTTTACAATTTGACAAATGATGCAATTAATATTGTTTCCATTAAGTTATAGGTGACACTATTTTGATTATGTTTTTAATACCTTGGGAAAGAGGTAAAAAATTTCATGTATCACATGATAAATCAAAAAAATGTTTGGCCGGCCGAGTGGCGCGGTGGTTAAGCGCTGGCTTGGGAAGCCAGCGGCCCTGGTTCAGTCCCACATATGAGGGCCAGTGACACTGCCCTCAAACAAAACAAAACAAAACAAAACAAAACAAAATGTTTCACCAAATTGAGATTAATTTTTTTTAAGGGAGCAGTATGATAGAATATATCAGAGATATATTTAATTTATGCTGATATAAAATATCAAAAAAAAAAAGCCAACCCTAGACAGATCAAGTAAGTCACTAACTGGAATCTTAAGTTCAAAGTGAGTAATTAACAGTATTGATTTTGAAAGCTATCAGAAATATTTGATATTAAAGAACCAGAAGTAACTATTCTAGGATATTTACTATTATTCATACTTTTATTAAGGAATAGCTCTTATTTTGATTTTTGGGTTTTAGTCAATTTCTAGAGAAGTGAGAGTTAAGAGGATGAAATATAGTAATGCACATTTTGAAAAGAGCTTCTCAGAGTCAATATATTGAGGGTTTTTTAATTAGGATGGAGAAGATTCATAACTGTTTTCAGGCATTTGAAAGAGAATTATGAAAAGGATTGTGTTCAATTATCCTTTGTCTCCACTGGGGGTTGAAAGAGAAGCAGGGGGCTTAATTTGCAGCAAGAAGAAGAATTCATTTAGCTAGAGATCTTTTTTTTTCCCCCAAATTGTGATTAAACATTGTAATAGTCAGTTGAGAACTGTTATGAGTCCCTAGTTTTCTTTTCTTTTTTAAAGAAAGAGTGAATAGAGATGAACTTGAATTCTTACTCATGTGAATGAACCTTTTCACTTTATGATTGTTTGATGACCCTATACAAACGGTAGCATTTCTACAGCATTAAAAGCATTAAGGGGAGATATAGTTACTGAAAATTTTTTTTCCCTCCCATATGTATTATTTTTGTTTTATCCTTTAAGGTAAAACCAAGCACACATTGTCTGCTTTGATATCTAAACAAGCTTATGAACATCTATACTAAAAAGCAATGCAAGAGGTCAGGTAAAGGCCATTTAATTCTTCTTTGCCTTCTCTCTCTCTCTGTCTCTCTCTCTCTGTCTCTCTGTCTCTCTCTGTCTCTCTGTCTCTCTGTCTCTCTCTCTCTCTGTCTCTCTCTCTCTCTCTCTCTCTCTCTGATCACAAGGTAAATGTAAAATTCACTTGAAAAGCTGCTGTGAAGCTGTGTGGGCTGTTGCATTCTCTGCCAGCACAGTCCATGGCCTGCCAGTGCCTCTGACGGGAGGCGGCTAGACCTGTGACAAATTCCAGATCTGTTTCTTAGACTCACTTCATGGTAAACAGCTTCAGTGAGCTTTTCAAGTGAGGCCCAGGAGATGGAGCACCTCCCTACTGTTCAACATTCGAGTCATTCAAGTAAAATTTAGCAGAGACATAAAAGCATTTCACAGTCCCAGAACAGAAACATAAAATAAATTCAAGTATTTGAAAATTTGCCAAGTTCTTCAGAGAAAACTCAGAAAGACTCTCTTTGTCTAGTGGACATATCTCTAAATTTCCCTTCAGGTTTACTGTTAAATAGGGAGATCTGTGGCTCACACCTTTACAAGTCCGGACATAGGAATTCATTGCCCTTCTAGGGTGTTTTGCCTGGCATGGGAGTGCTTGTGTGTGTGTGTGTTTACACCTTTGTAGCAATCAGAGAGCAGGTATTGATCTACAGGGAAGGTCAAGAAGACAACAATTAAATATTTGTAATTTAAAAGCAGGTCAAAGAAAACCCTAGGAGCCATCATGATTTTTAAGGCAAATTTTAGAATGCAAGCTTTTCATTCTGGCTCTGCTGCTTCCTTTTCACCCTGCAAGTCCTTGGGCAGGTTCCTTCATCTTGCCAGTCTCAGTCACTTCATCCATAAACAAGGAATAATAAAAATGAAGATCTCAAGAACTGTTATGCAAACTAAATCAGAGAATGAATGCAAAATGATTATTACATGATAAGCATTCAATATGTAGCAGTGATTGCTTACAGTGAGAACAAAAGGTCAAAGAATACCATAAATGACAAAAATCTGTGACTGAATTACCTGTTTTCACAAGAAGTGCCTGACCTCTTAGCCTTCAGCAGAAAAATCCTGGGTAAGGGCAACATCCCGTAGGCCAGATAGTACTGTTTGCTGCTGCTATGCACGTGGCTCACAGAGGGCTCTGTTTCTAGACTCATGGCTTTGCAGGGCCCCTGCTTGGCACTCCTGTTGGTGATCTCTTGAGGATGCAGGGCTTGGGACCAGGGCTTTGGCTCAGCCTTGCCAGATCAAGTGGCTGTGAATATGCACTACTAAGGGGTTTCCAGAGGTTTCCTTGCTATTTACTCCTAGCTTCAGCCCTGTGAGGTAGATGGGTAATTAGCATGTATTTTATAGCCACCTTAGGAGAGAAAAGGAACTAATCAAGCAAGTATGAATGTGGTGGAGAATTTAATTGTCTGCTGCTTCCTTCTTAGCAAGCTACATGCATTGTGCTAATATTTTCCAGCTGCTAAAGTTCACCTGCGGTGGAATTCCAGTTCTTTCTTTTTGAAATAATCATTTGTCCCAAAGGAAGTTTTCCTCATTAACAGCAACAAAAATGCAAAAATTTTGCCAATTGTCTGTGATGATGTTTATTCTCTTTCATTTATTTAAATACTTCTAGTTGGGAAGAAAACAATAACAATCCAATCTTGGGTTTCTCTGTATTGAGCTGCATAAAGGATTCTCTTTGACCTTTTTGGAGAGTTAAAACAACATGCCAGTATTCAAATAATTATATTGTTAAACGTTCACCCACTCCTTTTTCTCTCTATCCTCTTTAATTCCTGTGCATTTGCAGAATCTGAATTTTTGATTCATGTGCACTCAGAGGAAATAATACTAATAAACAAAATTTGCTGGGTGCTTTCTGTGTGCCAGGCTCTTTCCTGGTGTGTAGAACACATCAAGAGAAACAAGAAATGTAAAGCTGTTGCTTATTTCTTACAGTGAAAGCTCAGTGACCCACTTTATCTCTTTTGGTGGAGGCACCCAGACTTCCAAATTTGTTTCTAGTGAAGTGAGAGCACTCCAGGTCTGGATACATGTTGATTTTGCTTTGAAAACAAGTTACTGGTTTATCAGCAGTCGATTATTTTTCTAAGTGTCTGGGTCCTCAGTGGCTTACATTAAATCTTGCTCAAGTTTCTCTTCTTTTCCACATTGGGGCTCCTATTTTAGGTTCAGATTACACAGGATAATCTGACTATTAGTTTAATTAATGTAAATTTTGAAAATTTATCTCATTAAACAACTAAATTGTATTTCAAAGACTTCAGGATTGTTTGAAGTTCCTTTAAGAAGGAGGACAATTGACTACAGCCCTAAAATAAGGGGGAAAACACCTGCTATATTCAGCAAACATATATTTTTTAGTTTTTAAACGTTATATTATTATTATTATTATTTAAAGATTTTATTAGGGAATTGGGGAAGGGGAACAGCATTGGGGAATCAGGGAAGGGGAACAGACAAGTTGCTGTCTTTTTATTCTTCAGTCTAGCTGTGGAGGACATCGCTTCACTGGCCCATGTTGGTATTATCATTGCGCTCTTCCCCGGCAAGGCAGTCACTCGCCGGCCATCCAACGGCCGCTCAAGGTGGCTCATGAAAGCACACGCCAGCTGCTGGCCAGCCCCACTGCAGCCTACACTGTCGCTGGTGACTCATGGCAGCCCAGCTCCAGGTCGAGCTGTTGTTCACCATCTTAGTTGTAGAGGGCACAGCATCACTGGCCCTAATGTGGGATACGAACCCGGCCTTGCTGCTCAGAGCTGGCATCCCCAGCCAACTCCTAAACAGCGCACCACTAGGCCAGCCCAACATTATATTATTTTTGACAGCTACTGTCAACAAAACATCATTCTAGAATCTAAAAAATGGTACAGGCAGCTCTCCTCATCACGAATCTACTTTAAAATTTCTGTTGTTAATCCCCTTTTAAAGCTATCTCTATGGGGACTTGTATTCCACCCTCCCTTCCCTTCATGCCCTTCCTGGACGTTTTAATGCTCATTTTGAGCTGCTGCCCCTCCCCTCCTGACTGAATTCGACTTGAAGATGATTTTATCCAAGACCTAGTTTCATGGAAACGCTGCACTGAAAACTTCCTGTATAGGAGACCACAAACAGCCATATGTTAATTTGAGTAGGCACTTGAATTCTTCTTTTCCTGCATCCTTTGGAGTGTCTTCCTGTACTAGAAAGTGAACTCTGAGCGGGTAGGGTTCACAGTCCATGCTTCACTGCCCTGCAGTGATAGGAAGAGGCAGCCAGTAGGTTGTGTTCAATGTCTCATCTTCAGTACAGCTCTGGGTAAGCATGCGGACTGACCTTGTTTTATATATATAGTAAATAGAAGTTTAAGTTCTCCTGTTTTCTCCCCCCAAACATATGATGTGGATCTCAGATAATACTTGGCTAGGAAAAACAGATTTATATAAATTACGATACTGAGGTAAGAAGATAGGAATACTAGGATGATAATTACTTAAATTCATTAAAGTATAAGGAGAGAAGAAGAGAGGGAAAAGAATAAAATGTTCAAATAGTTGATATAAAATGTAGTATTAATTTGGAGCTTTGTATTACATGAAAACTAAAAAATCTGATTAGTAGATAGAAGCAATCAACTTTAAAATAAGCCTTCATTATCCCATGTATGAGAAAAATGGAAGAAAATGTTAAAATTTATTTTAAGTATCTATCAGGTCTAAACTATATCAAATTATGGATTTGCTTGGTCCATATAAATGAGGTTGGTGTTATTTGAATTTATGTTTATGTGAAATATGGAATAAAAGGAAAATGAAATTGTCTTTGGCTGTTATATACACTGTATCCATTCACTCTTGCTTACAATTACATGACCATTTAAATGATGTAAAACATGAAACTTTAAACCTAGTCATTTGTTATATTTCCAAATTCCCACAAGATGGCAGAATTTCCGAACATTTTAGAGTATGTGCCTAGATTGGTAGCTGGAATTATTTTACATCTTGTTACTAGGTTAAGTACAAATCTTGTTTTCTGATCAGTGATGCAAACAAAACTCACACAAAGCAAGGCCCAATGTGTCCTCTTGTTATTTACAGATTCTACTAAATCGAAGTAATAAAACAATGGATCATGCAGGGTTTACAATACTCCTCAGGTAGAGAACCACATCCTTGTTTTATAACTCTACTTTGAGGTCATTCATAATCACGCAGGAACGCTGCCTCACCTGTGTGTTTCATTTATTTTATTCATGAGAGGAGCTGGGATACAGGTTTTAACATGTGGAACTCCATGTCTTGGCATTTCAGAGATTCCAGCCACATGGCAAGGTGGTTCTGCAAGCAATGAGGAGCAATCAGTCCTCTCCATCACCAGTCTTGCTCCTGTAAATATTTAAATGATTAGGTTTTAGTCAATGGGGGCTGCATGGGGGTGGGGCTTGGTATGCCCTAGGTGATACATCAAACTGAAGTAAGCTACTCTGTGTAACAACTAGGAAATAGAGGTTTGAAGTTAGCACCTATTTCAAATCTTGCTTGAGTTTATATCTGTCTTCGTTTTGATTTCATAGGTGGGGGTTTTCTATTCCTTAATGTCTTGCATTTCTTAATTGGTAGGGTCATATGGGGATAAATGACCTTTCTTTTGTGAAGTCACTTTCTAAATTAGAGTTAGACAGCTAAATTAGTTAGACAGCTGGACAGTTCCTTTAATTGATAAGTAGGATATATGTGATTGTGAAAATTATCATATCTATGTGATAGTATTGGTGCTAATATAATTCTGCCTGAATCCTTCTGGAACTTACTTACCCAGTGCTAATGGGGGGTTGTTTATGTTACAAGTCAAAACTCATGAGAGGAAAAAGAAAATGACTGAATTGCTAATGGTAAGCATCTCTAAACTGATGATGAAGAATTTATCTCATAATGCTGGAACTGTTAGTTATGGGATTTGTTTTTTAATGGTGTTAGTGAGGGTACCTGAACTTGGAAAGTGATTGTATTAGGTGCTTAGGTGGAGGCTTGTGTTTATTAGTGATATACGCTTGGGGGGAATTTTATTTATGTGAGCTAAATTTGACTTGTTGCCCAAACTGCTCCCAAGATATCTATGGGCACCTTGAGGACAATAGTCCTTAATATTCTGCAAAGCTAATTATTTTGTCTCTCCATCAACTCCATGGAGGGTGTAGCCACTGAACAGGGACACCTCAGTGGCAATAGCAAATAGCAACTTTGAAATCTGCCTAACAGTGTACTCATAATGTCAGAGACCACCTTGAGGGGATACAAGAGTTTCTGCCTCCTGTGTCCCCATCTCTGGCATGCAGACTGAATGGTATCTCTCCTGTCCCATCTCAATACGCACTTGAAAGACATTTGCAGTGTTTCTGTTTATAAGAGAGAGCTCTCAGCATGAAATGAATATCTTCTGTGAAGGAAAAAAAATAGCTCCCAAAATGTAGAAGATTTCTGGCAGTTTTTTTTTTTTTTTCCATTTTGAGTTTTTGAAAAACAGCTAGCAATAAAATTAACCACATTAAAATATTTTAGAGATGACCTTTCTATCCTACTCTAAATACACAGAAAAAAATATTCAGTTGCGAGAGAGCTGAATCCATTCCATCTAGTTTCAATACAAAGAGATTTATTACTGAATATTAAGTAGCTGATAGGATAAATGGGAGGAGTAGACGGCCAAAGTTATGCCACAGAAATGGGCTACTAAGTTACTGCTGCTTCCGCCTCAAGCCTCAATCGAGTGGTTTCCTGTTGAACAGAGAAGGTGCTGCCATAACCACTGGCTTCAGAACAAAGTCTCTTCTACCAGGATCCATCCACCCCGGTAAAGGAATATGTCCTGCCTGCCTGCACCAACTCACCTCAGTTCAGAAATCACATCGCTCATAAGTGTGTTTAATGAAAAAAATAACATCATTTCTGGAACACAAGCTGCAAGGGAGTTAAGCATATTTTCCACAGTGAAACTTATGGCAAGAAAGATAATAACAGGTTGTTTAGGATCAATATTATCATTATCTGGATAACATTTAACACTTGTGACGCTGAATTATCTTCTGTCCCAAATATTTATTCAAAATTGTTTTATGTATTTTCTTACCCCTGCCTTCTTTAAGTTTTACTCTTATATCAAATGTAACAAAATACTGGATGCAGGTCTAGTCTTAATAAATACTGGGGGTGCCAAAAAAATGTATACAAGTGGACACATTGGTCAGCATTGCTCAAGCAATAGTTTGCCATAACCAGAAGTGTCTGGACACTGATGGTAACCACTTTGAGCACCTCTTGTAATTTCAGAAGTCAAATATGACTTGTATTCATCTTTTGTTATTGGTATATATTGAGTATTACAATTTTAATACAGTTTCCCTGTGTTAAAATGTGTATACATTTTTTTGGCATCCTCTGTATAACAAAAGGAAAGCAAAGCTTATGAAGGAAAATGTACTGAAAAGAATCAAGGTAATAGAGTAGTTTTTGATAAGGCTGCATTGATAATCTAAGACTCCTCAGTCTGGGAAATGTGAGTAGACAGTGTTTTGGGCAACTATGAATGTGAGGTAATGGATAAGAAGAAAACACAAAACTAGGCTTTGGTTTGAATTTTGACTAGGTGGTTTTAAGGTAGACACAAGGAGGGGATATTCAGCCAACAGACCTGTGTCATTTCATTCTTACCGTATATGCAGAACTGGCTGGACCCTCTGGGGAGTTTCCTAGTAGAAAGTGAATTTGTGTACCCTGAGGATTGTATGTACTCAGGTATTTCTTTAGCATGAATACCTTAATTAAAATATAAAATAAAAAATAGTTCAACCCTTGTGTACATTAATTCATGGAAGGTAGCTCATCAAAAGAAGTCAGCAGATCAATATCTCTAAGCCTTTGGACTAGGTCATGGGAAGGGCATGCAGCACAATGGAGAGAATTTGGGTTCAATCCAGGATTTTGATCCAACTTTGCCATTTGCTAGTTGTGTGATCTTGAGCAAATAACCTCTAGTAGCTTCCATTTATTTCTGTGTAAATTGGAGGTAATATGCCCAGCATTAAAGGTTGTTGTTAAGATTAGAGATGGAAGAGGTGAAATATAAAGCTACATTCTCTAGTACACAGCAGACATAAGAAAATAGTTATTTTTTATTGCTACTTTGTTAGAGACAGAATATCTGCTACTGAGGTGGACACTTGGTACAAACCTGGGTGGGCCACGTTTAGCTGATGCACGTGTGTAACCCCTGTGGCAATCCTCATCTCCTTCTAAGCACAGACTTTGAAATCTTGCCTGTCATATAGTCTTTATATTACCTTATGCTTAACTGATTGCAGTAGCCTCACAAAGGAGCATTTTGGTCTTTCCCATTTCTACTCCTGTCCTCATTCCAGCCCACATACTGCTCATTTTTTATCATGATAGTCCCCTGAAAGATATCTTCAATGGCTTCATATTGCACTTACAATTGTTTTTAAAAAGTACAAGTCCATTTCACCAAAACTTTAAAGTCTTACTTTGTGGAGGGGGCCGGGGGAGGAGGAAAGAAGGTTGAGAGGAAATGAAGATGAATGTGAAGGGACATAGTCAGAATACAGGTGAAAAAGACAGGTAGATAGTATAGTAGGTAGGTAGATAAGTAGGTACATAGATGATAGATAGATAGATAGATAGATAGATAGATAGATAGATAGATAATAGATAGATAATAGATAGATAATAGATAGATAATAGATAGATAGATGATAGATAGATAGATAGATAGATAGATAGATAGATAGATAGATAGATAGATAGTAGATGACAGGTGAAGTAAATTAGAATTGGAGCTGGGAAGGCAGGCCAGGGGTGTGGTGAAGCAGAGTCTGTGTGGTTTAGAGTGGACAGATCATTCCATGAGCATTGGGAGACCCTGTTTTTTGGGTCTTGTAACCTGATGTACATATCTAAGCCTTGCTCTACTGTGATATGAGCTGTTGGGTTGATGTGATGTGATACCATATGATCTAAATCAGGGGTTGGCAAACTGTGGCTTACGAGCCACATACGGCTCTTTGGGTACATGTGGCTCTGAAGTAAAATAGAAAATGAAAATAAAACTATCATAGTTTCATTTATAAAAATTTTAAAGGATATTAGTCACATAATGGTGATTTCATTTGTTTTATGGCTCTTGAGTAATTTTTAAATTGTTGTGAGGGACAGGATTTGCTCTTTCTTTTCAAAAGTTTGCCGACCCCTGATCTAAATGAAGAAGGGCTATACATTTTTGAAGGCATGTTTTATATTATGCCTTGGTAACAAATTTGTCATTGGAAGAACTTGTACAGAACGTTTTTGCCTTTCTTTCTTTCCCTTTCCTTCCTTCCTTCCTGCCTTCCTGCCTTCCTTCCTTCCTTCCTTCCTTTTTCTCCTCTCCCTCACTTTCTCCCTCCTGCCCTCCCTTCTCTCTCTCTCTCTCTCTCTCTCTCTCTCTCTCTCTCTCTCTCTCTGTCTCTGTCTCTCACCTCTCCTTCTCTCTCTCTTTCATTCTGTATTCTTTTGTTGTAATTTTTCCATTACTATTATATTCCCCTCATACTTCCCCAAAGAAATCAATTTTTATTTATTCTTTCTGGGTAGAAAAATAATTTTATAACATTAGACATTGGAACACATGGATAACCATTTCCTTTGCATAAAATCCTAAAAATGAAATTCTTAACAAACAGTACACATATTTTTAAGGGTTTTGCCATGTGTTTTGCATTTCTGCTTCCCTTCCCCTAACCCATCAGGGCAGGTACAGGATAAAAGAACTCATGTTTTCCCACACCCTCACCAACACAAGATATTATTGATCTTTTAAATGCTTTCCCATCTATCTGGTAAAAATAACATCTAATGGATGTTTTAGTTTGTATATCATTGGTTAGTAGTGTATTTGAAAATATTTTCTTATGGTTTTTGGCCATTTGCAGTGGGTGATATTATACCATAACTTATCACCACATTCTTTGTTCAGGGACTACCATTATCAACTGCTCTGTAGCAAAAGTAGTACTAAGCAAGTTTCCATGTGTGAGTTATTTCACATGAAGGAGAAAAAAATTAAAACTACGTTATTTGGGAGTGGCCCACTGTATGCTATCCAGCATAAAAGGGCTCAGAATCTAAGTTTTATATCCTTATGCAACAATGATCTAATTTTAGATTGCTGTTTTATTCTGTTTTGCCAGTAGGGGTACTATGACAGAAATATATGTGGCATATGCTATTTCTAGGGATTTGACCATTTGCACTTTGCCATAGCTCTGTCTACGTCCCAGCATAAGTTAAACTTGGTCGAACTTTACGTTTCAGTGTTTGCTGAATTGGGGACCTGTCTGCTTTCACATGACCATCTTTATGAGGAGTTTTCTATGGAGAATGATAGAGAATGACATGGGCCATTACCTAAATAATAGTAACACTCACTTTAGAATTGTCTTTCTATGAACTCCTTACAGTGCTTCCGTGGCATTAACTGGTAGGTGTCTTCATTTTATTTCTTCTTAGAGCTGGCAAGGGCAAGTCAGACATTTTCTGTAATAACATTGAAGTGAATGAGGAAAAAATCCAGGCTCTTTATCAATGCTTCCTTTTTAATCTCAGATTTCTGATTTTCATTTCAAGCCATCTTTCTTTACTGATGAGTTCTGCATACATAGTTGGCTAATGTGTGACTAATACACTAAGTATTTTTTTCCCCAGTGGAGACAACAAGATCATTTGGAAGAGATTCAATTCCAAATTTCCTCTTATCAGGTTTGCTTTATTAGCTTTGTGTCTAGATATACACAGTACACCTTATTCCTTCGGCAAGTGGAATTGTTTGCTAGGAGAGGAAAACATTCTTTGCCCTTGAGAAAGCTTCAAAGTGAGTGAAAATTGCTGTGATGCAAATTCTGGGAAGTAATTTGTAAACCTTTAGGACATCGACATTGCTTTTTCATATCTTACTGTCTGTCTTTCCTATTTCACCACATTTTTAAATCTACCTTGCTATGTCATAAGAATAATTTTGTTTGCTATAGTAGGCCCAGTGATATGAATGGGGAGAATATTAGATGCCAAGACAATGTAATCTACAATAGCAAGTGAGGATAATGTTGGAATTTAAGGAAAATTCCATAGACATGAAATTTCATTGACTAAGCTTGTCCCCCTTTCCCTTTTTCTTTCAGCTACCTCTCTAGCATCCTATTGGTTAAATGTCTTTTTTACTTCTACGCTTCAAGCAGCCACCATTTCACACTATTTTTCTACCAAGAATCACCTTTCCCTTCTTCAAATCATATATGGTTTAAGGGCAACATTCTGTGTCTTTTAAATAACTGAGTAAATATTTAATAACTTAAACTGAGTTAAAAAAACAAAAACAAAAACAAGGGCCGGCCGAGTGGCGTGGTGGTTAAGAGCTGGCTTGGGAAGCTAGTGGCCCCGGTTCGGTCCCACATATGAGGGCCAGTGACACTGCCCTCAAAAAAAAAAAAAAAAACCTTAAAGATTCCAAGGCAAAGACAGTTTAGCCTTGGAGTTCTCAGTCAGTTCCCTAAAATACAAATGCTCTGTCCAAATTCTTCACCTCAGGGTGGAGTCTTTTTCATTTTATTGAAGAAGAGGGGAGGTGAATAGCTGGCATTGACTTAAAAAACACAAATATTCTACCTTACAAAGTATTCTAAGACATAAAGCAAAGCAGCAAATTTGGAGATATAAAATTTTTAAAATAGGAAGTCAAAATCGTCTTTCAAAATATAAGTGAGAAGAGAAAGGAAGTTGCACAAAGCACACAAAAGACTGTAATTTTCCAATCTCTCCACACTGTTACAAAAAAAGGGAGCACTGATATTACCAAATATTAACCAGTGGGTATAGTTTAATTTTTGGAACATCTGGGACTGAGTTCTATTGTGGCAATATCTGTCAGATGGAAGTTGTGTGGGACAAGTGAGATGAGCCATGTGATGCAGTACAGAGAATGACTGGCGCAACTGGCAGTAACAGAGCAGGGAAGAAAGGCTGAAAGAACAGCAGTGAGCCACTTAAGAAGTACAGCATAACCACTGAAATGTGCGGAAACTTACCCCATGAGCATGACAGCCACAAGCTGCCACCGTCCTGCTCTCAGTCCTGACTGCTAAGGTCCTATGGTGACAAATTAGTACAGAGTTTCTTTGACTGGAAAAATGTTAAGAGACTTATTGGAAGCCTGTTGCATCCTATGAATGGAACCTGGCAACATCTCAATGCCAGCCTGAGTTAGAGAGCGGCTTTGCACAAAAGTTTATCAGTTCCAGGGCAGTAGTCCTCTGATAGGCTCCATCCTCTTTCTAACACATCTGGTCACATTCCTATGATGGAAAAGGGTGCAGTAAAGTGAAACAATGGGAAACATTTGAACCCTCAACTTTTTCTCCACTGATATTCCAATAGGTCAAGATTCTACTCAAAGCCTGGTTATTCTTTCTGTGTCTATCCTTACCCCCAGTTTTCTCTGCCCAGTGGACTACTTCCCTACCTGGGTTTCCTTGTTGGTTGCTTCCAGTTGTTTCACCCACAAAAGGCACTGGCAGGAGATGGGAATGGAGGAAGAGAGTCTAGGATATTGCTTCTTTACTCCTCCCTGACCATCTCTGGTCATTGCTGTTCCCCACCCCCCGACACCCCACTGCTTCCTCAGGTGACTCCTTCTCTATAGTTCCAGCTCTCATGGGTTCAGTTAGTCCCTTCAGCTCTTGGGAAAGTGATGACTTTCCATTAATGCTGACCTTTGAGTGCCTCCCCACCACTTACCTATTCTTTTATCTCTGCCCATCCTGCTCACCTTTTTAAGGGGTTCCTTCACCAAAGTCTCTCTATTTGAATCACCTGGCGGTGAATTCTGTTTCCTGCTGGGGGACCTGACTGATAGAATATCAAACTTCAAAGGTCTTTTATTATTGAGTTTCTATATGAAGAAAAAGACAGGAATTTTGCAATATTCTCATTATGCCCTTGTTTATAGGAGCCTGTGTCATGGAAGTATATTTTTGATTCACTTAAATGCGTAGAAAAGGAAAAAAGGAGGAGTTGGCCAGAATCTAGGTCTTCTTAAGTTATTCTGCTTTTGTGTGTTATGTTCAGCAGTAAATGGGCTAGGAAACAAATCGAAATATTTTTGCCCCCACTAAGCTCACTAATATTTAGCATTGGAAATTATATTATAAATAATAATTATTAAACCAAGAGTATATATGAGAGCAGCCATTAAAGTAAACACTTTTCAAATTATGAAACAGGGAGGAGAGGTGAACTACAAATATTGTTGATGGAGTACATGCTTTTAAACACATGGAAAAAAGTTGTCGTGATTCTGTGTAATTACTGCTGGCTAATTTAGTTATTTTGTGAGTTTACAATACTTTGCATGTGTCAAGAGAATTGTAGAATTTGAATGGGTTAACATAAAAGCTGAAATCCACTGAAAAGTTTCTAAGGGAGTAGAAGCCTGAGCTGTTTAGTTCTTTCTATGATATTTTGCCTGGGGTGGTGTACCCTGAAGTACAGAGTATGCCCCAAAATATATAGACACATTTTAAGAAAGGAAAAAACTGTATTAAAATTATGCTGATGGTAACCGCTTTGAGCACCTCTTGTAATTGCAGAAGTCAAAAGTGATTTGTATTCATCATTTGTTATTGGTATATGTTGAGTATTACAATTTTAATACAGTTTTTTCCTTTCTTAAAATGTGCATAGATTCCTTTTGGCACCCTCTGTACTTTTGGAGGAAAGTAACTCTGGTCATAAAACTGAAAGAATAAGTGGCTGTGAATTTTTATTATACTTAGGAATTAATTTGTTGATGTTTCCTTCTGAATTTCCATTTAATGAGTAATAATGTTCTGTTGGAAGCATAGGGATGAAAAGTGAAATTAATGATAAAATGTCTTTTCCTCCAAGGTATTGCTTTTTAATCATAAGGAATATACGAATGAAAAAATTAGAGAACATTTATGAGGTGATATAAAAGCACTGACCAAATGTGTTATTCAAGACTCATAGTTGCAAATGACAGAAATCCTAGACTAATTAACTTAGGGAAAATGGTTTTATTGGTTCACACTGAGAAGTATAGGGAGATAGAGCTGCCTTTTGGCTAAATGGATGCCATTAGGTCACTTAAAGCTCTCCCCATAAATCATCTATTCTTTCTTCTGTCTTGGCTTTTGTCTCAGGCAGCATCTTCCTGATTGGTGGTCATATTGGCCATTGCAGGGAAGTTATAAACTCATATTATCTTTATAGCTTGGTTTAAATCAGAAGAATTTTTTTATTTTAATTTTCTGTTACTTGTAGCTAAAGTACCCAGGAAGGTTGTGATAAATCATGTGCCATTTCTGAATATCCTTGTGACCAGGCATCAGGGTTCTCTGATTGGCCCATCTTGGGTCATGTGCTTATCCCTGTAGAAAGCAGGGATCAGATATAAGGGTCGTACAATGGAGTTTCCATGAAAAAAGAAAAAAGACAAGTTGTGTAACAAAAAGAATATTAGAAAAAGCAGCATGAACAGACAAAAACTGTGGTTATCACAACCCACTACCTTTTATTTCTTGACTGCCCAAAACCAGACTTTCTTCCCAGATGCATCATTTCAAAATGCCACTCTCTGGCAATGGAAATATTAGACTTCAAACCAATAATGCTGTCATCCCCAAAGCAAAAAGAGGCAAATCACTGTCTCATTCAGGCCCTGCCTTCGCTTCCTGGGACCTTAGCTATCTTAATTCAATCCCTTCAATATTTTAAGTTCTGTGTTTTGCAACATCCCACTTCCTGATATTTCTGTATCAGTCAGGGCTGTCTTGTATAAAAGTGACAGAAAATTTGTGGAAACTATGTTAACCCAAAAAGAAATTCATTGATTCCTATAAGTGAAAAATCTATAGTTAGATCTCAAGAATGACAGATTTGGGGATAAAAATTATGCTATCAGGGCATCGCCTTTCCACACTGGAGTCCCACTTTCCTCTTAGTTGGTTTAATTTGGGGGAAGATTTTCTAACATGATAGTAAAGCTGGTCTCTCACATCTCCAGCCTTACCTCAATGGCACAGTCAGAAATCCCAATTAGTGTCCATTTCTTCAGGGTCCAGCAAAAGTTCTAGGGGTTGATCTGATTGACTTGGGCAAAATGTCTATCCCTGAGCCAACTGCATCAGTTTGGTGTGTATTTATGTGTGTGTGTGTGTGTGTGTGTGTGTGTGTGTGTGTGTGTGTGTAGTACTCTGATTTGCTGGGCTTGTGTCATGTGGCCACTCCACATGTAATGGTAGGGAGAGGTCAGCTCCACTACATGGAATAGGTTTACCATGAAAATAAGAGCCTACTTCCAGCAGAAATAGATTACATATAAATATAATATGCAAAGACCATAACTACAGCACTACATGATAAATGATAAAGTGAAGAAAAAAAGTTAGTCTTTATTGAGTTCCTGTAATGTATCAGAAATTTGGTACATTATTTCTCATGTATCAGATAAATTTGCTCCAAATCACATAGTAGGTAATAGTACTACTAGGATTTTTGAATCTGTCTAGTAACTCATGGCATTCCAGCATATTCCCTACTGCTTTAGAGAAGGTGATTCTGAATTTCCTTCTTGGAAGAAGTATTAGGTTTTGGAGCTAGGGAAGGCCTTAGGGCATATAAAGAGAAAGTGGATAATATGGAGCTGGGAAAGAAGAGCCTATGCAGGAAATTAGGCTGGAGTCTAGTCTGATCAGAACTGACCAGAGGGACTCCAGAATGGAGCCATGAGAAATGTCAGTGGGCCAGACACCCTTGGATAATTTCAAAGAAATCCTTAAATGCTCTGTAGGAAGTTTGTCTTTGTCTTGAAATATGATTATCACTTGGGAATTTTGAGCAGAAAGCATTTATGATGAAAAGGATTTGAGAGATTTCCCCAGTAGCATGCAGGGAGTACTGGAAAAGGCACTAGTGGCAAAGAGAGAAATGGCCAGGCTGTTATCAGCTTCTCCACATGTCATGATAAGAATCCAGACTAGAGAAGTGGCAGGAGGGATTGGAAAGCAAGACTCAAGTAAGTGATTTTGAAACTCTGGGGTACAGAAGAGTACCTGGCCGAGTGTTCAAACACGCACATTCCAGGGATCCTCTTCCAATATTCAGATTTGACAAGTCTGGAGTGGGGCACAGCAATGTATACTTCACAAGCTCTCAGGATGATTTGGATGGGGGTCATTCACAGACCACAGTTTGTGTCAGAGGAGGACTAGACAGGGGTTTGATAAGCTGTGAAGGGCAGTCAAGCTGGGTGGAGAGGGGAGCCTACTGCTGAAGGGCGCTGGAAGCTTGGAAAGAGCCCTGATTGTAGGGAGCATTGAATTGGTTTCGATATTTCTCATTCACGTTTGTGTTTGAAACTGCAGTGTGTAGGTTTCAGCTGGCTTTCTTTCTGTGTATATAAAGCCATTGATAAAAAGTTGTCCTGGAATGAAAACTGTTAGGCACTTGTCCTTGGTCCACGATACTGGAATTACACCAGGCACTTCCTGGCTTTGGCTGGTTTAGAGCAGCGTTTGAGGAGGAATATAATAAAAGTCACTCTGAAGCTGTTGCATCTTTCTAAATGTCTGGTTGGATGTTCTTTTACTTCTTTAGAAATTATGATGGTCAAAACTACTCTGTTACTTCTTTAGAAATTACGATGGTCAAAACTACTCTGTTGGTATCGGAAAAACCAAGAGGAGACAAATTTTTTTGCTGGCATGACACATAGATTCTAAAATTAGCTTAGCAATTCTCACAGTGATCAAGATGTTAATAATGTTACTAATGAATTTTTACCCCATTAAGACAACCATACCTCGTGGGAAAAAATATTTCTTTTAAGCTAAGCCTGTCAAGTTATAGTACTTTTAAAATTTGCCTAGCTAGTTTAAGAACAGCTCACTCTACTTCTTCTTTGAGCTTTATTTCCCCCACCCCCTTTCTTTAAAACAAACATGCTAGAATTCACTCTCTATCATTAGACTTTGTGAAGACTAATGAAGAACAACTATGATAGAGGGAAATATGAATAAAATCAGGTAGCTTTTCTTTTTATATTCAGATCTGGACTATCCCTTTCTGGAGTTCTATGAATTGCTGGGCAACCAAGATATTTTTGGGACATGATCACGGCTTAACCTCTCATAGCCCCCTTCCTCAGTTTTGGTTATTTCAGTGAGGATGAGGATGGGAAAAGTTGTCTTCATAAATTATTCAACATTTCTAAGTATCATTTACTAAGGAAGCCCTTCACCTAAAGCATTTTCTCTCTGCCATAATCTGAGTGGTTTCATAAAATGTGATTTATGGAGGTTTGCTCAGAGAGGAAATGTTTTTTACTCAGCCTTTCTTTCTTGATGCTCACTCAGCCAGGATGTCTGTGTGACCTAGTGGGATTAAGAGTTCATTTCTTTCATCCTAGTGTATGGTGACTGAAGTCAGTGTTTATACTTGTACAAAAGTAAAGCAGCCTTAAATGAAAAACCTTTTTTCCCCTCAGTATTTCTTACCCTGATATAGTCAGTCATAGTTTACTTTTCTCTACTTTATTTTTACTGAGAGTGAATATAATTTTAATTCTTTGAGACTTTCTCCTCAGTTTTGCTACATTTTACTGTATGCAAATCCGTACCACTATAATATGCCTTTCACTAAAGAAAAAAAATCCACTAAAGTGATAGGGATTGAAGTATTTGTAGCAGTAATTGATTATTCCTAGAATTTTCCCACTACCCTTCTCCTCCTTTTGTTAAGGAGTTTATTCTGTGCAATAATAAACATCATTTTGGTGCAAGCATCAAGACCAAGGGCATAATAACTTAGAAGTTAACAGGATCTGCTTTCTTCTTTGTTAATTTCTGTCTCTCAATGAAATCTTAGGTACTATCTTCCCAGCATATCAGGAAGGCGTGTCAGATTATTTTTTCATATAGAATACATGGATTAATATCCCTTCTCCACAAAATCCATGGATGCTTAACTTATATAGCATGTATGCATTTATTACTCTCAGTGGTTGATCTCTCTCTGTCCATCTTTCAATTGATTTGGGAGTAGTGGGAAGCTAAACTTTGATTATGCATTCTGGAAGAAAGCAGTGGTCATAAAGTGATCATATTGTTTCCTCTGCTTCTTTGTTCAGGTCACATGGATTACTTCGGAGACTGATTAGGGGAGTTACAGAAGTCTCAAGCTGGACTATAAAGATATTCATAATTATGACTTGACAGATAATGCAGCCCTACTGAATTATTATCTTAGGCACGTTGGCTCCCTTTGGTGTCATCTTCTGTTTATAGCCCTGGACCAGGGTGCATTTGGCTATGTCTCTAATCTCTTTACTATGGCATCAAAGAGTGAATGGCTGCAAATTTAAAATAAATGAACACACACACACACACACACACACACACAACTCAGAAAAACTGAGGGTAACATCTATCAGAATAAAGTGCGATTTAATTTTCTTTTCATATGTTGGATATATTTTGTATTTTCACCAACAAGGAGAGGATGGACAAAAACTATTTGCATTTTGTAATTTGTATCTGGAATGAAAATATGTCTGATTCTGCTGCAGATAGGCAATGTGCCTGAGGGATATTGGGTTTGATAGTCCTTTTTTTTTTTTTTAAAAGATTTTATTGGGGAACCGGGGAAGGGGAACAGACAAGTTGCCGTCTTTTTGTTCTTCAGTCTAGTTGCAGAGGACGTTGCTTCACTGGCCCATGTTGGTATCATCATTGTGCTCTTCCCGGATGAGGTAGATGGGTCGCCTGCCTCTGGATGGTCGCTCACCGCGGCTATTGGCAGCTCACACTGCCTGCCGGCCAGTCACGCTGGCTGCCGGCCACTCACTGTAGCCTATGGCAGCCCACTGCAGCAGGGGCTGTAGTCTACACCATCACACAGCCCAGCTCCAGGTGGAACTGTTGTCAGCTGTAGAGGGCAGTGTCACTGGCCCTCATATGTAGGATCTGAACCGGGGCTGTTGGCATCCCCAAACCAGCTCTTAACCAGTGCGCCACTCAGCCAGCCCATTGATAGTCTTAATTAAGAAACCACCACATTTGTGTTCAGAAAAATGTTTCCATTTTCTTGAACTTTAGTTTCCCTTTTTTTAAAAAAACAAAAATGCTAGACCTCTCTATCATTAGACTTTGTGAAGACTGATGAGTTGAAATTATAATAGAGGGAAATATCAATAAAATCAGGGAACTGGGTTTTGAAATTTAGCACTAATATTTGAGGAATAATTTCAATGAATAATGACCATGGAGCTGGGAACATATTCTAAAATAGTATTTGAAACAGTACATAAAAGTTAAAATTTTTTTTGAAAATTATTAGGAAAATTGTCATCAATCTATACACAATCTATACATGGTATTTGTTTGGATAGAATATTGTGATCCAGATTTGTTTTGGTATAATATTTTTCTTGCATATTTCCCTAAGACTTTACTTTCGATCACTTTGTTCCTTTAATTTTTTAAACACCTTTATTGAACTATTATAATTTTCACACTATAAAATTCATCCTAAGTATAAAACTCAATGAATTTTGGTCAATTTATAAAGTTCTGCAACTATCATCACAATCCAGTTATAGGGCATTTTGATTGTTCCTAAAAGTTCCCCCATACAGGTGACCTCTTGTCCCACTATTTTGCTGGTTTTTCTTATTTTTTGTCTCTATAAATTTTTTTGGACATTTCATGCAAATGGCATCAATATATAGGCTTTTTTCACTTAGCATAATGTTCCTGAGAGCCACTCCTATTGTGGCACGTGTTAGTAATTCATTCCTTTATTGCTGAATAGTATTTCATTGTATTGTTACATCATATTTTGTTTACTTATCCACCCCTTCATGGATGTTTGGATTGTTCCCAGTTTTTGGCTATCTGCTATGAACATTTTCATACATGCGTTTGTGTGGACGTATATCTTAATTTGTGTGGACATATATCTTAATTTCTTTTGAGTAAAGATTCCTAGGAGTAGAGTAGGTGATATAGGAAATGTATTTTTAACTCCATAAAATGTTGCCATGCTATTTTCTATAGTGGCTGTACTACTTGACATTTCCACCTGCTTTTCTCAAGGACTCCAATTTCTCTGTAACACTTATATTGTCTGTCTTTTTGGTGATAGTCATTCTTGTGGGTGTGAAGTGATATCTCATTGAAATTTTAATTTACATTTCCCTGAAGACTGATGATGTTGAACATCTTTTAATGCCACAAAGTTGTTCATACTATCCACTTATTATCTTTTATCAGTCTGTAGGTTCTGTAGTAATGTGTCTTCTTTCTTGACATTGATAATTTGTGTCTTCCCTTTTTGTTCTTATAATTCTAGCTAGAGTGTTGTAATGTCCCTTGATTATTTTCTAAGAAGCAACTTGGGGATTTGTTTGTCTTTTTTTTTAATCTAATTTTAATTTTCTATTTAATTGATTACTTCTGTATCTTATCTCTATTATTTCCCCCCTCTACTTACTTTGGCTTTAATTTTTTCTTAAATTTTTAAGTAGAATATTAGACTAAAAAAATGGATAGTAGATTTCAGATGTTTATTTTTCACTAGTATAAGCAATTATAAATATAAATTTTTCTTGAAATATAACCTTATTTACATCTCATAATTTTTTATTTTTTATTTTTTAAATTGGGGAACTGGAGAGGGGGACCAGCCAAGTTGTTGTTCTTCAGTTTTAGTTGTGGAGGGCGCCAGTTGCCATCGGGCTGTCTCTTGACAGCTCATGGCCTCTAAGCTCAAGGTGCCATGTTACAATCTTAGTTGCTGGTGGGCATAGCCACCATCCCATGTGGAAGTCGAACTGGCAGCCTTGTCGTTAAGAATGCATGCTCTATCCATTGAGCCATCTGGGCGGCAGCTCAGCTCAAGGTGCCAAGTTCAGTCTTTGTTGTGGGTGGGCATAGCTACCATCCCATGTGGAAGTCGAACCAGCAGCCTTGTTTTTAAGAGTGCATGCTCTATCCACTGAGCCATCCGGGTGGCAGCTCAGCCCACGGTGCAGAGTTCAGTTATAGTTGCTGGCTGGCATAGCCCACTATCGAAAAGGCAGTCTTGTTGTTAGGAGCATGTGCTCTCACCAGCTGAGCCATCATGCCACCTGTTGGCAGCTCCCCAGCAGCTCAGCTTGGGCGCAGCATCACTGGCCCATGTGGGAATCGAACCGCCGGCCCTGTTGCTCAGAGCTCAGGTTCTTACGTTAACTCTTAACCAACTGAGCCACTTGGCCAGCCCATATCTCATAAATTTTGATATGTTATGTCTTCATTTTCAATTAGTTGAAAATATTTTCCATATACACTTGGAAGAATTTGCATTTTGCTTTTATTGAGTGGTATGTGCTGGTAATATCAATTTGGTCAAGTTTGTATGATAACATTTTTCAAGTCTTCTACATCTTTATTGGCTTTTTATTACTTAATTACTGAGAGAAGAGTGTTGCAATTCCAAATGTAATTTTGGATTCGTCTATTTTTTCTTTCATTTGAACTACACGTTGTGTTTAGTAATGGAGTTGATTTTCATTCTGGTGTAAGCTGCTTATCCTATTTCTGTGCAGTAACAATCAGTTATCAGACCAGCACCAGTGCATAAACCACATTTTGGGTATCTGTTCTGGAATTACTTTTGGGTTACTGGAAAAGTCATGAAGCATTTTTGCAATGAAAAACATAGAAAAAAATATGTCATGACTTTTCCAACAATCCAATAGTAAACTCTGCATGCAGAAAGCCTTCAAATAACTATTCATTCAAAATTGGAAAATGAACAGGATGAAGTCTTAATGTGAAAAGCAGACAAAATAATTAAAGTGACTGAAAATTACTTGAGATGTCACTAAGAGAACCTACTATCTGATGAAGGGGAAAGAAGAGATCTGATTGATCATAGGTGGTTACAATTATTTAAAAAAAATAACCATTTTCTTTTTATAGCCTAATGAGTTAACACCATCTACTTGAACAATTACACTTAGTATAGAAAATCACAGCTTCAAGGGGTTTAAATTTAAGCCACCTTTGTGGCTTACCTAAATACGCAACTTACAGAAAACTGAGGCTTACAGAGTTCAAGTTCACATAAAAATAACATGGTAAAACTAGGCTCTGAAAACCACTTTGCCTTTCTCCAAAGCCCATGCTCTTTTTTAAAAATGAAATTTATTGGGGTGACATTGGTTAGTAAAATTATATAGGATTCAAGTGTACATTTCTAAAATATATCATCTGTATATTGCATTGTGTGCTCACCATCCAGAGTCAGTTCTATTTCTATCACCATATATTTGACCCCTTTTCCCTCTTCTACCAACTCCCTCCCCCTTATCTTTTGATAACCACTAAACTGTTGTCTGTGTCTATGGATTTTTTTCCTTTGTTTGTTTGTCTTGTTCCTTTGTTGCTTTCAGTTGTATATCCCATATATCAATGAAGTCATATGGTTCTCGACTTTTTCTGTGTGATTTATTTTGCTTAGCATAATAATCTCAAGATCTTTCCATGTTGTCACACAGCCCAGGCTCTTAACCATTTCACTATGCCTTACTATTTCTCTAAAAATATGAGCTCTTTAGCAAGGCCAACGATTTCTTTCAGTGTATAAGAATGCCTAAAATTACCTTAGCTGAGAGCCATTCCTTAATATTGAAAGTGCCATTTTTTCTGATTCTATGACCACCAAGCAAACTTCTGATAATTTGGCTCCTTTGTAATTTTTCCACAGGAAGAAAGTTGGTTGGTCATGTCAATACGGACATTGGGTGTAAGTGACACATTTATTTCTTACTGTGAACTGATACATTGCCATTCTGCTTTACATTGGTTTCTGGGAACTGATCCTGGAAAGACTGGTAAAAATCTGCTTTATGAACCCACAAGGCTGAGGATCAGACCTATTGGGACCCAGTTGGAGTTGGTATCTAGCCGTCCATAAACCATACTGTTAGTAAAGTATCATGCTATTTAAAACCATGACACTTATACAAACACAAAAAATGATAAAAGCATAAAAATGAGTGATGGAACCAGGATGGAGACAAAATAAAATGTAAAGATAATATGAAGCTAGGCATAAGGTTAGTACATGAAATATATGCCATAGGATCTGATACATTGTTAGTGACAGGCTTTAAATTTGATTTCACGCTTCTTAGAAGGCAAATCAAAGTGAGGCAGTGTGATAATGTAAGGATTCATATTAGTTCTTCTATTTGTCCATTTCTGAAATAATACAAGTAATCCATGATTATTACAGAAAAATTAGAAAATGAATCACAATTGTTTTTGAATTGTATATAATCCCATCACCCCAAACTAATCACTTTTAACATTTCAATGAGATTTAATCTTGGAAACATTTATTTTTTTCAAACTTCCACTTATATACGTATATATTAAAAATGGAATCATATTTCCATACTCTTTTTACTTACCAATATTTTGTTACTATTTGTTTAATAGATACTAGTCATTATTTGAACTTACTATACAGTAGTCACAAATGGATAAGTAACAATTTATTTAACATTATAGTTCTGTTTGACTCAGGTAGCACCTATTTATTTTCTACTATAGACAATTCTGTAATGAACATCCTTGTATTTTTCTACACATTTGCCCAATAATTTTCCTTGGAATAAGTTCAAAAAATAAAATTGTTGGCTCCAGATAAGATTTTACAGAGAGTTTCATTTTTGAGCTGGGTTTTGAAGAATAAGAGGTTTCATCAGGTAAAGACTCAGAAGTAGGAAACAATAATACATTTCTTTTTTTTTTGCCTTTAAAAATTATTTTATTTTAAAATACATCATGCATACAGCAGAGTATATAAAAGAATATATGCCAGTTTAAAGAATAATGAGAACATCTATACACCTTTTATTCAGTCTGAGAAGTAGAATATCACTGCTGCCTTAGAAGCCACAACATGACCTTTCCTCACTGCACCCCTCCTCCTTCAAAGGTAACCACTGTTCTAAATTCTACGACAACCCTTCCCTTACTCTTCTTTATAGTTATACCATCTATAAGTATATCTGCCTGTTTAAAAATTTTATACAAATGTAATCACTCTATTATTTTCTCTGATTTGCTGCTTTTGCTTGACCATCAAAAATGAGATTAATCCATTTGTGTGTGGTTTGTTCATTCATTTTCACTACTATAGAATATTCTATCTACTCATAATATACATTCTTTCTTTTTAATTGTTATAAACATTCATGTACACACTTCTGGTACACATGTGCAAGAGTATCTCTAGGGAATATACCAAAGAGTCCTATGGCTTGCTTATTTTCAACTTTATTAGGTAATGCAAAACTGTTTTTCCAAAGTGGTTGCACCAATTTATACTTCACCAACAGTGGAGGAGAACACCCTACATTCTTGCCAACACTTAATATTATCAGAGTTGATTTTTCTGCCTGGATATGAAATGGTAATACTGCATGATTTTGATTTGCATTTCTCTGATTGTTACTGAGTTTGAGCATCTTTTCATGTGTATTAGCCATTCTGGTTTTCTTATATATAAAGTAACTATTCAAGTCTTTCAACTATTTTTCTATCAGTTTATTTATCTTTCTCTCATTGATTTTAAAAAATAGATTCTACATAATAACTGCTTTTCACTTATTTATGTTGCAGTATTTTTTTTCAGGGTTGTGATTTATTTTTTTCATTTTCTTTAAGATGTCTTTTGCTAAAGTGAATTTCTTAATTTTAATGTAGTCCTCTAATATGTGCTTTTGGATATTCTTAAGAAATCCTTCTTTACCTGAGGTCATTTATAATACTCTCCTATATTTTATTCTAAAAGTGTTACGGTTTTTCTTTTTACATTGAAATTTTTATTTCACTTGAAGTTTATTTTTATTTGTGGTGTGAGATAGAACAGACCTCTTTAACATTTCTTAATTCAAGTATAATACACACACACACATCATAATGATACAGCTTAATAAATATTTACAAACCAGACACCAGGGCTAAGGTGAAGGTGAGGCAAACAAGGTGAGAGTGAGTGCCTCTTTAAATTTTGATCCCTTGGTATCTTTGCCTCACCCTTGCCCCACCCCTTTGGAATTAACATGTAAAATCAACACTCAGACCAAGAAACAAAACTACTATCAGCCCCCAGAAAACCCAGTCTTATTCTGTAGCCACTGTTCCATGCAACAAAAATATCTTTATTCTGATTTCTATTAGCATAGATTACTTTCTTTGTTTTTTATTTTACAGGTGCAGAATCAGAGCGTATGAAACATTTTTTTACTCCACATTATGTTGAGATATTTATCCATATTTTGCATGTTATAGTAGATCATTTTCACTATTTATACATCTAGCCTTGATGGGTATTTAGGTAATTTCTTATTTTTGATTATTATGAATAGTACTGCTCTGCACATGCTGAAAACTGTCCTTTAGGGGAATATGTACACATTTCTGGTGGGAATAGAATTGCTAGGAGTAGAATTTCTGGGTAAAAGGATATGTTTTAACAGATAATACAAAACAATTTCCAAAAGGTTGTGCCAATTTACACTCCCATCAGCAATATATGAGTTGTGGTTGCTCCGTATCCTCATCAACACTTGGCATTTTCTGTCTTTTTAATTTTAGCCATTATGATGGGTGTGTAGTAGTATGTCATTGTGGTTTTAATTTGCATTTTCCTGGTGACTAATGAATTGAGCACCTTTCCATATATTTATTGACCACGTTGGGTGTCCTTTTATGTTAAGTACCTTTTTAAGGTTTGTCATTTTTTAAAATTCTATTGGGTTGTCTTTATTCTATTAATTTGTGGGAGTTCTGTACATATTAATATATTCTACGCATAGGTCCTTTGTCAGATACATGTATTGTGAATATACCTTCAAGTTTATAAGTTGCCTTCTAACTCTTTTTTTAAAAAGATGTTTATTAAAACATAGATAGTGGGCCGGCTGAGTGGCGCATTGGTTAAGAGCTGGCTTGGGAAGCCAGCTCTGAGCAGCAGGGCCCCGGTTTAGATCCCACATTTGAGAGCCAGTGACACTGCTCTCCACAGCTAATATGGTGAACAACAGCTCCACCTGGAGCTGGGCTGCTCTGAGTTGCCAGAGATGGCTTAGGCTGCAGCCCCTGCTGAAGTGGGCTGCCATAAGCTTCAGTGAGTGGCGGGCAGCCAACGTGAGCTGCCATGAGCCACTGTGAGCCACCATCCAGAGGCCAGCGACTAATCTGCTTCACCCGGGAAGAGCGCAATGATAATGCCAACATGGGCCAGAGAAGCAACTTCCTCCACAACTAGACTAAAGAACAAAAGGACAGCAACTTGTCTACTCCCCTTCCCTGATTCCCCAATAAAAATCTTAAAAAACAACAACACATAGTTAGCATAAAATATTATATTACAATAATATCAGTGGTATGCCATTGTTATTCCAAATTTATATACCTAAAGAAGTGATTACCATGATAAGTCCAGCAACCATTTGACCCTGTACCATGCTATCACAATTATTGACTATATTCCCTATGCTGTACATTACAGCCCCATGACTTATTTGTTTTGTGTCAAGAAATTTGGACCTCTTATTCCCCTTCACCTTTGCCTCTGCTTTAAAAAATTTTTTTCAACTACAGTTGAAATTCAACACTATTTTATATTAGTTTCAGGTGTACAACATAGTGGTTAGACATTTATATAATTTCAGAAGTGATCTCCCTGGTTAGTCTAGTACCCACCTGACACTATACATAGTTATTACCATACTATTGGCTATATTCCCTATGCTTTACATCCTTGTGATTATATTGTAAATGCTAATTTGTAGTTCTTAATCCCTTCACCCCTTGCACCCCGCCCCCCAGCATTCCTCCCCGCATCTGGCACCCATCACCTTGTTCCCTGAATATATGAGTCTGTTTCTGTTCTATTTGTTCATTTATTTTGTTCTTTAGATTCCACATATAAGTGAGATCATATGGTATTTGTCTTTCTATGTCTGATTTATTTCACTTAGCGGTTCCCCAGATTACAGAAGTTTTCTGTCATGGTTTCTTCAAATAGGTTTTTAATTCCTTGGTCTCTCTCTTCTCCTTCTCATATTCCCCTATGATGTGCATATTGTGGTGCTTGAGGATGTACTTAAAGTATCCTCAAATTTTAACTTCTTTTTCCTTTTTGCTGTTCTGATTGGGTGTTTTCTGCTACTTTTTCTTTTATATCGTTGATTTGATCCTCTGCTTCATCTAATCTGATATTGATTCCTTCGTGTATTCTTCATTGTAGTTACTGTATTCTTCATTTTTGACTTGTTCTTCTTTATGGTTTCTATGTCCTTTTTTATGCTAACTATCTCTTTGTTGAAGTTCTCACTAGGTTCCTTAAGCATCCTTATAACCACCCTTTTGAACGCTGCATCTGATAAATTTCTTGTCTCCATTTCATTGATTTCCTTTTCTGGAGTTTTCTCCTGTTCTTTCATTTAGGACATATTGTTTTATTACCTCCCCCTAATTTTTTTTTGCCTCTCTGTGTTTGTTTCCATATATTAGGTAGATCTGCTATGTCTCCCATTCTTGGTAAGGTGACCTTATGTGGTAGGTGTCCTGGAGGGGCCCAGTGTCACAGTCTCTCTGGTCACCTGAGCTGGATGCTCTAGGAGTGTCCCTTATTTGGTTTTTCTGTGCTCTCTTATTGTAGTTGTGCCTTGATTTCTGCTGGCTCATCAGTGGGTTAGACTGATCCTCAGGTTAACTTGCTGTGAGGACTGGCCATGACCACAGCATATGGGCTGCTGTCCGGGGGTGACTCCATGGAGCAGGATTTGCCTCATTGGGCTCTGGTGCCTGCTGAGATCACCCTTTAAGTATGCTGCTTGCAGGGTAATCATATGGTGTTCTTCTGTGGTTTGAAGCAGGCTACTGGGTATGCAGCTTCTGGAGCCTTTAGAAGGGGCTTTTATGTAAGTCAAGGTCAGCTGCTGCCTGTGACTGCTGTGGGATTCCCTGATAGGAGCTACAATGTGATCTGTGGTTATTGCTGCCTGTACTGGAACTGAAGGTGTATGGGAGAGGCTGTGCTTGCCAACAGAGGCCAGCCATTACCAGTACCAGGCCTGAGGCAGCTCAGCAAAAGGCCTAGGGCAACCTGAGGCCTGCTGCTACTTATCAGCAAAAAGCCTCTGGCATTGGGCAAGTTGGGTGGAGTGGAGTTCCAGGGAGTCATCAGGGTGAAGTGACTGACAGAGGTCACCAATCCAATGAAAATTCTGATTTGGCATGCGGAGGGAGGCTTAACGCAGGAAAGATGGCATCTGCCTGCAGGTTACATGGAAGAGTGCTCAACACCGGGACAATGGTGGCTTTTCCTCCATCCCTCACCTTGAAGCTACACAACTTAGTCTCTTTCCATATGTCTCTGTCATCTCCCAAGTCACTGTTCCTCTGCCAGAGTGCAGGATGCATGCCCGGGAGCAAGAGTCTGTGCAAAGGTTCTTTAAGAGGATACCTGGGTTTCAAGGCACCTTCTGTCTTACCTGGACATGCGAATTCCTGCTGATTTTCACAACCAGATGCCATGGAAGCTCCTCTTCCCAACACTGGTGATCTGGGCTAGGGAGCTCAATTTGGGTCTAAGACTCCTTGCTCTTCAGGGGAGACCTTTGCAGTCAAAATATTTGTCCTGATTCTCAACCACCACAGGGGTGTGGGACAAGCCCATTTCGCATCTTTACCACTTCTACCAGTCTTGATGTGGCTTATTTATATGCTTATAGGACGACTGTTCAGCTAGACTTCAGACGGTTTTCCAGGTAGATTGTTCTATGATTTAGTTGCAATGTTTACGTGGTCGTGGGAGGCAGCAAGCACAACATTCACCTATTCCACTATCTTGACTGGAATTTTCAATAATAATACATTTTCTAAAAGCTAAATTAAGTTTGATATCAGGGTCTTTGAAATATAAAGAATATCAAAAATTTCATAAGGCCCAATTTGTGAATGTCTTTCAGCAAACACCTGTGAAAATCATGTTAATTTTAATACACCAACCTGGTCATTTTCCCAGGATGTCATAGCTCAGCCTGGTTAAAAACCAAAGGGTATAATTCACTCATTTCTTCATGTATGCATCTGTTTACTTAATAGCTATTTAATGAGTAAGTAATAAGTACAAGGCACTGTACTAGGCCAGTGGACACACTGATAAGATGGCTGGAAATATGTTGGGGAAGTCTTTGCTGCAAACCTCCCGAAATATTTGGCTTATGTTTGTGACACTTTTCTGAATCAGAATAGTTTCATATGAGCCTGGTATATTGTAAAATGTGCCAATATGATCCTTTTGAAAGCTAGTGATCTAAGAGACTGCTTTCTGTATATATAGCTAATTCCATTTCTATGAAAACTTTTTTCCTTTAGTTTGGATTTTAATTATAAGATTGACATAATATTTTCACATTTAATTTATTCCCACGGCTGTCATACAGGGTTTTATAGACCAGTAAAATGTTATTAAGAGCAGTGTTTCTTAATTGGAGTTCAGATTTATCTTTTGAAGTTTTTCAAGTCTGTATACCTGAGTCATGTATTTGAGTCCACCAAGGAACAAATCAATTGTGACTGGAGTGGGGAGTGTGGCAGGATATGAGGACTTAGAAGAAGGAGAGAGACAGATCACATATGACTGAATTAAAGAGTTGTTTATTTATCTGTCTTTATATTTAAATATTTAGATGAAAATAACTTTTCTTCCATAATTTTACCCTAGACTGTTTCAGATCACATGGCTATCTCCTGTCTTGAAAATCTTATTATAATACATAGGATTGTCAACATGACATATGATGTATCCCTTAAAAATGTTTTTATTGGGCCGGTCGAGTGGCGCATTGGTTAAGCGCTGGTTTTGGGATGCCAGCGGCCCCAGTTCGGATCCCACATGAGGGCCAGTGACACTGCCCTCTACAGCTAACAACAGCTCCACCTGGAGCTGGGCTGTGCGAGCCCCGGTGATGGTGTGGGCTGCAGCCCCTGCTGCAGTGGGCTGCCATAGGCTACGGTGAGTGGCCCGCAGCCAGCGTGAGCGGCTGGCAGCCAAGCGTGAGCTGCCAATAGCCGCGGTGAGCGACATCCAGAGGCCAACGACTGATCTGCCTCATCCGGGAAGAGCGCAATGAAACAAAAAGACAGCAACTTGTCTGTTCCCCTTCCCCGATTCCCCAACGCTGTTCCCCTCCGCCAATTCCCCAAGAAAATCTTTAAAAAAAAAAAAACAAAAACAAAAACAAAAAAACTGTTTTTATTACTTCTGTTATGTTACTCTTATTTCAACAGCAAGATATCTTCTGAGGGCAGACTCTTTGTTACAGATAATTTTGCCTACCACAATTCTGAACCTATAGTTAGATATTCCATAAATATTGGTTAATTTTTTTATTAACCAATAAACAAAAAAAAAGAGAGCTTGGGTGGGGAGAGAACAAAACAAAAAATGGAGAAACCACATGAAAATATGTGTTATCACCATTGAGAAAATGAAGTTATTTATTTAAAGACTAGACAATCAAGCCATTTCAAATTATTTTCTGGTAATTTATGTTCCCTCTTTCAAGCCATGTTTGAATTTTCAATTTTTTATTTTTAAATGCATCTATCATTAATTTGTTATTTCAGTAAGAAAGGTCTAATTATCTTTCTTCCTCATGTCTTGATTTAATATTCATTCTTGTCAAATAGTTTCGTCATGGCTGAGATGTTACTGTGAAATTGGGAAGAGTTCAGCATTGTTCACTATGCTTTTGAAAACTGTATCTTTTATATTAGGTAAATAGACACAGTGACAAAAAGGGATATGCATTTCTATTCTAATTCTTTTCATGCTGATGTTACATAAAGCATGTCCTGAGAGCCAAGAATGAACAAGACCTGCTTCTTAAAGAAGAAAGGATAAAAGCAAGATAAAGACATCAAAGGTGTTGCTATTACATTTTATCCTGAAAGAAACAAGAAATTACCAGGAAGGATCAGAACTTAACAGAAAAGGGTTACTGCTACAAATCCTCCTGAGAATTTCAGAAGGGAGTAGGAAATTTTCAGGGGAGGAGATATATTTATCTAACTGACAATGTGTCTGTGAAATTTTCTAGTTAATGCATATAAAAGGCAGGGACTTTAATATATTTACTGGGTACCTGACATGTCAAAAATTGGGTAAATACATCTAAAAATGCATAAAGAAAAAGCATGTCTAGTGCCAGATTTTGAAAACCTTTTAAAGACATTTTTCAAGTTTTCTCAAAGTACAGCTTCAAGTTGAATACAAACTCTCTGAAAGCTGGTTTCACTTAGAACCAGCATCAGCACCAACCATCATCAGTACCTTCTTAGATCTAAGGTTTCCTATGGTGTCAGGCACTGATGAAGTGGGTTTTGTTTGTTTGTTTGTTGTTATTTTGTAATATTTCATTTATTCAACAAGTACTTTAAAGCTCACACTTTTGCCAGGTACTCTGGTAAGGAATGTAGAGATTCAAAGATTCTCTACATTTGGGGTGATTATTATGCCCTTAAGGAGAAAACAGTAGTAGAAACTAGCAATTGCTGACATCTTTGAAAAAACTTATCAAAAAATTAAACAAAATTGGGCTGGCCGAGTGGTGCATTAGTTAAGGATTGGCTTGGGAGCACCAGCTCTGAGCAGCGGGCCTGGGCTCGGATCCCACATGAAGGCCAGTGACACTGCGCCCTCTACAGCTGAGATGGTGAACAACAGCTCCACCTGGAGCTGGGCTGCTGTGAGTCACCAGCTACAGTGTAGGTTGCAGCCCCTGCTGCAGTGGGCTGCCATGAGCTACCGTGAGAGGTTGGCGGCCAGCATGAGCGGCTGGCAGCCAGCGTAAACTGCCATGAGCCTCCATGGGTGGCTGTCCAGTGGCCAGCAAGCGGCTGCCTCACCCGGGAAGGGCACAATGATGATGCCAACATGGACTAGTGCAGCGACATCTTCCACAACTAGACTGAAGAACAAAAGGAAAGCAACTTGTCTGTTCTCCTTTTCCGATTCCCCAATATAATCTTAAAAAAAAATTAAACAAAATTGATGCCTTATTATGAGAATTAAAATATCCCATGGTTTTAGTTTCAAGGAATGCTTTATTCTAGCTGAACTACTGATTTCTCTTCTATGAGCTATGTGAAAATTCTCCCTCCTTCATTTGGCCCTAATTCAGCTGTGCTGTGTGTGTCCTGAGGAACCCAGCACCATTTAGAAGTGCAGGACACTTGTGAGCCCAGGCTCTGGAATAGGAAACTTGAGTTAGAATACCGCTCCCAGCAGTCAGCAGCTTTGTGATTTGAGGAAGTTCATAATCCCCCCGTACTTCTGTTTTCTATTCTGTAAAATGGGCATAATAAGATTGACTTTACAGGATTGATATAAATGTTATTTACATAACGTTTGTAAAGCATTTAGCAAATTGCCTAGCAATGGTAAACACATTTAATTAGTTGTTTATTACTTTAAAAATAAATAATATTACTCTTCTGTTTAGAATTCTCTAAATGCTTTCCATTGCACTTAGAATCAAAACTGCCACTTGCCACTTAAGATGGCCTACAATATTGTACAAAATAATGTCCTCCACTTGTCTTAGTGCCTTCTTGCACAACTCTTTTCATATATTCCAGACTTCTCAGCCACCCTGGGCTCCTTGCTATAACTGGATGACGCTATGAGTCCTCCTCCCTCCATGCATCTCTAAACTTGTAAATGACTGAAAGCCCTTTTTTCTATGGATAACAAATCCTATGCTGCCAAACTCTATTTTTAGAGAAAAAAGATAATTTTATTCTTTATCGATGGATTCATGAACCAACAGAGTCTCTTTTAATGTACAGAAGTTTTGGATATTAAAGAATATAGTAGTTGTAGATAAGAACGATTAGCAAATTTGGGTGAGATCTACTTATACTCATTTGTGGTATCTCAATTATAAATATTATTTGTTAATTCTAACTTTGTACCTTAATTATTATCTAGTAAATGTATTTGGAGATTTAAAATCATGAGTCCTGTACTTCATGTTAACAAATAAGATGGCTTATTACTAATCCAAATATTACTCTTAAAGTCCAAAGACTAAGTCATACTTTTATAGTCATAGGTCCAGAGCTTCACAATAGAGCCTGGGCTGTTGTGTCTTGTTCTACCTGCTTTATATGCTCACATCTCTATGAATTCCTCCAGTGAAAACACATTTCTTTGATACCCCTAGTAGCTGGTGCAGCTTAAGACAATGAAAAGTTTTTCCCAAATAACTTTGGTAGAATTGGATTAAAGGATTTGAAAAATATTCATTTGTTGGTATTCTACTGGCAGTTAGACGTTAGATAGAAGACATATAGAACTTTACTTTTCAGGGATGACTAATTCACTGATGGAGTCTTTCAGCCTGACTTTTGAGCTTTTGCTGTAAATTAGCCACTCTGCACTAAAGAATGGATGTGGGAGAAGCTTAAAAGGTGTAGAAGGCATTTGTAAATTTAAGAAGGCAAAATTATTCCCATTTTCTCTTACCATGGGTAATAAGTTCAATGAGTTCAAGAAAAGGTATGAAGATATTTACACAGTTGAGTTTTAATTAAATAAACATTTGTAGCACATGGCATTTGCAAAATAAATCACATTATTAAGGTATTCCCATTAATTATAACAAAATCATTCATTTAATTAGTAAATATTTGTGTACTTACAATGTACCTGGCACTGGAGATACATGAATAAACAAATAGACAAAAATCTCTGCCTATAGTAATTATTAGTTACTATTTCAAATGATGTTAAGTTGGGCAAAGTTTCTTCAGTGACCTCTACTAAATTTTCCACTTTATAAATGTACCATGGACAACTTTGTGTATATTGATTTTTTTCCCAATTTGTATTTTGCAAGCACCTGTTGCTTCTAAAGCACAGAATTGGTTGCTTGAATAACGAAATAAAGAAACGAAAGACTTTATTCTTGAGAAACGATACTAATTCAAGGGAAGTGTGCTTACCCCTGGAAAACCTAAATAAACATAGAAATATGCATATCAAAGTAGGGATTCAGGATACTGATAAACAACTTTCAGGTTTAAAGATAGGCCACTATGTATGAAATCATTAAGTAAATGAGGTTATTTGAGTAAACCAAATGCTCATTTGTGTTTTCTATGACTGTATATTTTCATTTGTTTTGCTGTTTCATGGGAGGCAAACCCTTAGATAGCAATTTCACTTGATCTTAGGCAAAGGATTCATATTTTAAATGCTCATATAATCAAATTTGGAGATTTCCCGAGACTCGACATATTTTTATAACATTACCCCAGACCTATTTTGGGGTCCCATTTTTTTTCACGTTGTTTGGATTAAATCCTAAATGATTTGGACTTAGATAAATTTCTGTGTATTTTAATTTTTAAGCATATTCATACCATGTTTACCATGAGAGTGGCTATTAAAAGTGTTAAACTTTTCCTAATGATTTGCCTGTTGGTTATTTTATTTATGTAACTTCTTTGACATACAGGGACATAATGAAATCTTATTACAAGCATTTTGACTGTGTTTACATTTCAGTCAATACACCTATTTCAAAACTTTTCCATTTATACTTCTGGCCACATCGATTTTCAGGTTTCCAGCTGTAGTAGCATTGGAGGCAATAGACTGTATTGATAGTTTCGGAAGAAAAGTTTAAATAATACTGCATTTATTGAGTTCTTACTCGTCTGCGTCTCAGTGTGCTACACACAGGGGATTTTAAAACTGCCTTCTAGTATCTTACAACCTTGTTAAAGAGGGAGAATTTGTGTACATCAGACAATTAAAATATAGTCCAAGGAGAATGACCAGTGGAATACAACCAAGCATCAACATATATGCCACGTGAAATGAAAGTCCTGTGTTCAGGGAAGGTTTATGGCAGACGTGAACCTGAGAACAGATCTCAAAGTCCTGGCTCTTCTTTAGAGCTTGATAAAGTGGAATAGAGCAAACAGTCCATAAAAACATAAGCAAAACTGCGAGGAGAGAACAAGTGTGGTTATTGTAAGAAACTGAAGAGGACAGGTAGGCTGGAGAGAAGGCACAGGGAGGAAAGCTTCAGCAGATTACGTGGATGCCTGACCTACCATACATGTCCTCATCCAGAAAGGACTGTACCTATCCATTATGCAGTCATGAAGGCTGCTGAGTACAGGACACTTACAGTCCTCAGCAATTTTTCCCATAACATGTGTACAAATAACTACATAAATCCACATGTGTATTTGTCCTGATCCAAACAAATATTTAGAGAAGGACAAGTAACTCCCAGTTTGTATACTGTTTAACTGGATTTTCTTCTTAGTCTAACATTTTATAAAACTTCTGAGGTAAGGTATAGCCTTTACCTAAATCTTATAATCCTTTTCTGTTTTTAAATAATATATGCTAAAATCAGAATTTTGACTGTTTATTATTTGATAAAAAATGCAACTTTCTAGGATGATTGAAGATCACAGTGTTGACCTCAGAGCTGTAAAATATAATCTGGAGACAGTTTCTGTATTAGGAATGGAGAGCTTTCTTGTCAGCGTGGACGTATATACGTGAATAACAGTACTTACGCTATGGCCAGAACTCTATAACTAAAAATAAAGTGGAGGTTTTGGCCAATCTACATAATTAATAAAGGATTTTAAAAATTTGGGTTAACTAAAGAAAACCCTGGTAATTGACTGTATATATTGAATTTATGAAATTATTATTTTTCTGGAATCCCAAAGAGGGAACTCTCTGAAGACAGTAATGTTAGCAGAATTCTGCATAGGCAGCGTGACATTTACTCAGAAAAAAGTAAATCTAGGACAAAAGTTGAGAACAACACTTATCAGTTGGCAAGAGCATGCAGAGACCGAGAGGAAGTATTTTAGAGGACAGAGTCTTTGTTCCTACTCCCTACGGAATCCCTTATGTTCTAAAATCTGTGTGTGATAGAATGTCATTTGAATATTACTTTATAATACTTCCTAAATATCCCCTAAAGGATTTGTTTATTTTAATACATCTACAGGGTGTTTTCAAGGAATGTCATTTCTCAATGATGAGAAAATGATTACAATGTAAATGGAAAATGGAAACAAAATTGTAAATACATTATCATTTCCATTCTGTAATTAAATAAATTAAATGAAAATATAAAAATGAATTTTAAGAAATATATCACAATGCTTTTTGGGAGTCCTTAAATTATAATTTATATTTCTGTAGATTTATATATTTCAAATTCTTAACATTGAACATTTATTCTTTCATACTTGTAGGGGTGGGGATGATCTATTTACAGTCATGGCTCTTGTTTTTTTTATTGAAGCTTCAGTATTTTAATCATAGATTTGTAATAAATTTTTATGTATATCAAGAAAAATATTCCTTGAATGTTATATTAGTTGCATAATTCATTTTTGCATTATAGTGTTATGAATAGTTTTAAATTACCATGAATGATGAATCCTTTTCAAGTTCAGAAATTTGTTATGTCCATTCTGATTGCAATATACATGGTGACAAATTATCATTCATGATTGTTCTTAATTAAAATGTAGATCTGTTTTAGATCAAGTTTATGATTTATATTTGAAAGTACAACATGATGAATGCATTCAAATTACAAGACAACAGGTAACTGCCAACCCAGCAACATGTACTAGGGATGAAGAGTGTATGTTGTTTCACCTAAGCTACAAATGCTGTTATGATTCAACATGGAATCATTAGTTTTCAATGGCAAGGTGAGAAAAGTTCAAAATCCAGGTTGCTGCTTACTCTATCAGAAAGTTAAAGACCCAGTTATGGTTTACTTTAATAGGTGAATGCTAGGAGCTGATTGCCAGGTAATTCCATTTTTCTTGAAGGCCTATGTGTTTATTCCCTGAGGATTAGTTGCTTCTGACTATAGTGTTTATGAAACATATAAGAGGTTGATCACAGAAAAAAACCTTAAAGGTGTGAATTCTAGTACATTGCTAAACAATTCAGTGTTGTTTTTTTTACAGACCCCAAGAGTGTAAAATGAGTAGCGCATTGTTTAAAATAGAAAACAAAACAAAACTTATTGTTGAGTGACTGCTGAATTTTTACAGTGAACTTAAAATGGCTTCAAATGCAATTTTTAAATCTTTATGATTTATATTTGCTCTGAGGATTTTGGGGATAGTGGAGAAACACCAGTAACCTAATTAGTATGTTTTAAATACCCTCTTGGGAGTAGGGATGGAAAACTGGACCTGTTGCCAGTTCCAGTGTAGTCTATTTTAAGAGAATGGATATGACTTATAGAAAAACTTGGTGCTGTTGTGTAATTGGTAAAGTAAAAAAAGCAAGGGGATGTGAGTTCAGGTTATGGTTCTAAAGTTAATGTTTCACATAATTCTAGAAAAGCTGTTGCAGACTAATATGATGAAAAGAACATCAAATTATATCTTTTCAGATTGTGTGACATTGTCTTTGTCTATGTGATTTACTCTCTCAACTTTATTTTTGTTATTTGTTAAGTGGCAATAATACTATATATTTTACAGGGGTTATTGTGAGGGTTAAATAAAATATATAAAGTGCCTAGGATATTACCTGGTATTTTTTGCAGATGCAGTAAATGGTATTTTATATAGATGTTTGTATGTCTTCTTTCTGTTTAACCATGGGTTTAAACTGGGGTCCATGAACATGTAGGGTATAATGGAAGTTCTTCATTTAAAGAACTCCTTAAATTCTATGCAAAGTTTTGTATATGTGCTTGTTTCTAGAGAGAGTATATATCTGTCATCAGATTTAAAATCTCGCTGTTAAATCCATTGATTACAAACATACATGTTAAATTCTGTTCAATTTAACAGTCAATTTATCTTATAGTGTGGTTCAACAATTACAGACAACTCAATGGAATGACTAAATGAATTAGAACCCAGACCTGTGAGTATAGGCCAGGTTATGGCAAAAATTGCAAAAGGAACTAACTTAAAAGTGAAGTATTTAGTTCATAGACACATTTGTTATTTTAATATAAAGAGTAAAATCTATTTTCATAAAGTTTTCTCAGCTTTGAATTGAATTGATTGGTTGATTTGTACAAAATCATACAAGTTGAGACTTTTGCTATGGCTATGAGAACAATGAGAAATTTCGATGTTTCATTTTAAATGCATGATGTAAAATTCATCTACAAAATATTTTATCTTGCATTGTGTTAATATAAAATGAAAGGCTTTTATTTTATTAAACTTTTTAAATAGGGCTCTTTGAGTCTTTGGTTTTCATATAATATTTAAATATTTCCAATATATAAGACTTCTGAATGTTTGCCTAATAATACCGAGATCTACATATATGCCAAATACTTACTATTTAATTTCTTCCAGCTTTATTGACATATAATTGACATTTAACATTTTGTAAGTTTAGGATGAACAATGTGTAATTTGATACATGTATACATTGTGAAACGATTACCACAATATGGTTAGTTAACACTTCCATTATCTCACATGATAAACTTTTGTGTCTGTGTGTGTGGTGAGAAAATTTAAGATATTACTCTCAGCAACTTTCATGTATATCATACAGTATTATTAACTATAATCATGATGCTGCCCTGAACTTATAACTGAAAGTTTTACCAACACTCCCCATTAATCCCCCCTCTCCCTCCCTCCCCAGCCTCTGGCAACCACCATTCTACTCTGTTTCTGTGAGTCTGACTCTTTTAGATTCCACATATAAATGTGATCACGCCATGTTTATCTTTCTCTGTTTGACTTATTTCACTTAGCATAATGCCCTCAAAGTCCATCCATGTTGTCACAAATGGTAGGATTTCCTTCTTTTTCATGATTGAATAATATTCAATTGTGTGGATATAATACATCTTTTTTTTTTTTTTAAAGATTTTAAGGGGAACAAACAAGTCGCTGTCTTTTGTTCTTCAGTCTAGTTGCGGAGGACGTTACTTCACTGGCCCATGTTGGTATCGTCATTGCATTCTTCCCGGATGAGGCAGATGGGTCGCCAGCCTCTGGATGGTCGCTCACTGTGGCTACTGGCAGCTCACACTGGCTGCCGGCCGCTCACGCTGGCTGCCGGCCGCTCGAACTGGCTGCTGGCCACTCACTGTAGCCTATGGCAGCCCACTGCAGCAGGGTCTGCAGCCTACACTGTCACCAGGGCTTGTACAGCCCAGCTCCAGGTGGAGCTGTTGTTAGCTGTAGAGGGCAGTGTCACTGGCCCTCATATGTGGGATCTGAACTGGGGCTGCTGGCATCCCAAAACCAGCTCTTAACCAATGCGCCACTCGGCCAGCCCCAATACATCTTTTTTTTTTTTAATCCATTCATCCATAGATAAACACTTAGATTGTCTCCATGTCATGGCTATTGTGAATAATGATGCTACAGTGAACATGGGGGTGCAGATATCTCTCCAAGATTCTGATATTGTTTACTTTAAATACACAGAGGGTGCTAAAAAATGCATACACATTTTAAGAAAGGAAAAAATGTATTAAAATTGTAGTACTCAATATATACCGAGAACAAAAGATGAATACAAGTTACATTTGACTTCTGCAATTACAAAGGGGCCAATGAAGTAGTAGTAGTAGGGGAGAGAGACAGAGAGAGAGAGACAGAGAGAGAGAGAGAGAGAGAGAGAGAGAGAGAGAGAGAGAGAGAGAGAGAGAGAGAGGTTTTCTAGAGGCCAAATGAAGTGTTTCAGGAAGGTGGAAGTGACTGAGAGGTGATGTTCTAAGAAAACTGAGCATTGACATTTGGATTTACAATATGAAGGTCATTGCTGACCTTGATAAGAAGGTGGCAGCATGGAGAAGGCATTTTTGGTGTTCCCGTTTTCACTATAAAATTAAGAGCAAAGAAATTAAGTGAGAGTTAGGAGGAAAGATGAGGTTTTGAATGTTATCAGAGAAAAATGAGTAATTGTTATGTAGGAGAGTGGGAGAATAATTTTACTATAGCACTTTCATGGAATTTTGGGCAACAAAACCACTCCTCTTGATGTCTGTGATCATGTACTTAAGAGGAGACCAGCATGAATCTGAGATGTTCTTTAGCCAAATTCAGCTTCTCAGGTAAAGGTAGGAAGTAGGAGAGGACTAGAAGTTCACCAGAGTTGGGATCTTGCCAGTTTAGTGTTCTAGAGGCAAAGATGAAGAAAATAGAGAGCATTGTGATGGACCGTGTAATCTAAATAAGATAAGGATTAAAAAAAACAATATATGGAAGAGGTGATGGAGCAAAAAAAAAAAAAAAAAGTTCAATAAATTAGAGTTCCCACAGTGAGGCAAGGAATTCTTGGAGTTGGGATAAAGGGGACCCAACAATATCTCATGTGAGAGTAGGATAATTAGAAACAGACTAGAATGAGTACAGTTATGGGTAATAATAAATTATAGGTACTGATTAGACTGTGAGTTACCTACGGTAAAGTGGTAGAGTATATGGAGGTAACAGGGTGGGAAAAAGTGTTAAATGAGGTGTTGTATGGACATGTATCACAGGGATCACAGTCCAGAGGGGCTCGGGGTTAAAGGCTTCTTATGGTTCCTAATAGTGTCTTAGGAGGTGATCATTATAATTAGATTCTCCTTCTAATTCAGTTGTTCTCAGCCTTGGCTGCACATTAGCATCATCAGGGGGAACTTAGAAAACCTCCAGTGCCTAAGCTTCGCCCCAGACCAATTAAATCACAATCTCTGGGGTGTAGGATGCAGGCATCAGCATTTTTTAAAGCTCCCCAGGTGATTCCAGTGTGCTGCCAAGGGTGAGAACTGATTTTCTAATTAGTGAAGCCAGAAGAATCAGCGAGAAATTTTGACTCTGGAGGTTGGGCTCTGCAGTGATAGATAGAGCACTTCCTGCACTGTCTGCACATAAGGTAGGAGTCAGATTTGTCCTTCTCCTGGGTCTGATCATATAATGAGCTAAGGTTTAATGAGAGAAGCCAACCGAATGACTCAAAACGGTCCAGTAGATGTATTTGTGTATATTAGCCACTAAAAAGTAAAAAAGAAAGTTTCCTCCCCTTGAGCTGAACAATCAGTTTGAGGCTCTGTTCCACGAGACAGAAGGTCACCACTGAAATGGCAATTGATTACATATACATTGCTCTGAGCGCTCCTGGAGAACTTTTTATTCTTTTTGAAGAAGCCAGGTGAAAGGTTCACAGCACAACTTTTCACGGCTAATTAGCAGTTAGAACAGCTTCAAGAAATTGAATGGGGAGGAGCAGATGCACTCCCAGCTCACCTTGGGGGAGTAATTTGTATGTCCCAGCCATCACTCTTGCTTGCTAACAACATCATCTAGAGGTAAAGTGATCTTGTATTTTTTGCTTATTTTCCATTTGGTTGCTAAATAATTTAACTTCAAAATGTAATTTCTGTTGAAAAGGAAAAAAGAGATGAAATGTTTATGTAAGAGCTATTAAATTTGTAACATGCTGCCATCATAATCTCCTGACATTAGTGTAATGCCATAAAACATACCTGATTGCTTTAAGTGCTCAGACAATCCTGATATGCTCTGAGAAGTGAAGAATTCCTGCTTGCCAATCACAGAGAACACTTTCCATTTTACTGGCATCTTAGTAAAATAAGTTACAGAGGAGTAACGGCTTGCTTTTGAATTTTAATAAAAACAACCTTTTATTATAAAATTTATCTCCCTAAATGGTCCTCTTTTTTTTGAACAATACTGGTTGTGATATTTTAAAAAGTCAGTAATTTTGTTTTGTGGTGGAAGCATAGCTGTGCTATATTTTAAAAAGAAATGTTTACTTCACCAACATTTATAGCACCCTGGAAAGGTTTTAAATGTTCGTTACAGGTGCCATAGTTCTTGAAATGGAGCTGTAGAAGTGGAGTCTGCCATAAACTCTTGCATTTTGTTAAATCAGTGGGTCTAAGTGCCAGCATTCTCTTAGGAGAGACTGTGGGTCCTACTGCCTTCCTCCACCTGGAAATGTGTGTTCGTTCTCTTTGAAAAGAAGGCATTATTTAAGATTGGCTTGTGATTATTTTCCCTGTCAGAGCGATAGAGAATGCTGGGTGACCTTTGTAGGGTTACTTTTTGTCTCCGTGAAAATTTCCTCCATCCAATGTAAAGAAAATACCTGCTGAGCTAAAAACTGTGGTGAGGGCAATGCTTGTCAAACATTTTTGTGCTGCTTCTCAAAAAGAAGTCAACCGTAATAGACTTTCAGGGCAAGTTTTCGAAAATTCACCTTGTGACAAACTTTTCAGTCCATTTACTCTTCATGAGGCTTTTGTACTCTCATTAAGGCATGATGATGAGTCAGAATTGGTTCTAGGCAAAATATTACAGTAAATAGTTTAAATCCCTCCCTTGTCTTTTTGTACCCTTCTCTTCTATACCTCTGCAGTGTGCCTGTGGGTTTCATCTCCTATTTACTCTAACATACATGTACAGAGCATCAGATGCAGTTTCTCCTTCCTCCATAAAGACTGCATGTACCCCAACTCAGCCCTGCTTCAAGTCTTCATTTGTCACTAAACAAAAAATTTTGTTTGGACTCTAGCCCAAACCAATTAGATTAGAAACTCTAAGGATGTATCTTAGACAATATTCAGGTTTATTTAAAAGCTTCTCAGGTGACTCTACTGTATAGCCTTGCCTAAGTATCACTGTCTTAAGCCAAAAACCATGGATTCTTAAAGTGCTAATTCTAGAGTTAGTAGGTATATAGAGAAGCTATTTATAAACCAGAAATCTTTACACTCTATTTATGAGCCCCAAACTAATGAGAGAACATTGTTTCATCACCCTGAAGGATGACGGAAACTATGCCAACAAAGATATTTTACATTGTGTCAGAACCTGGGCACCTTCAGATATTCACCACGGAGGTCCTGGGATGGGGCCCAGGAATGTCCAGCTCTGTGCAGGTCGACAATTGGACCCTGACCCCGGACGGACGGACCTTAAAGCACACACCTTGGAGGTCCTGGGATGAAACCTGGGAATGTCCAGCTGCATAAAAGCAGATGCACGGAGCCAGACCCCTGGCCAGACGGCCTTGACTTTGGAGCCTGCTGGTCAGGCGCCGGGCTCCGGTTACATAAGCCCTTTCGGTAAACATGCCTTGCACCTGCAGGAGGGAGCATGTACCCTCAGTGCACTCTCCTCCCCCAAAACCTCTATATAATGGCTGTTATTGCTAATTAAAGACCCTGGTTCCTCCTCGTGTTGAATCCACGTGCCTTCTTTAGTTGAACATCTCACAGCCAAAACCGCATCCACAAACCCCCAGCGACAACACTTGGCCTAGTCCACAGCAGGATGAGGTGAGTGCCCCTTCCGTCCCGGTAGAGGAACTGCCCCAGGTGGACGGGATGTGGCCTCCGACTTCCTTCTGGTATACGGGCGCAACATACCTGCTGACGTGGACTCTGCCAGAAGACTGGAACCGCTGCCCATCCCTGACCAGAAGACGCCCGGAAAGCCCTGGAGGCGATGGAGCCGAACGTCCTGCGAATGCACCGGGAGGCGGCTGGCCGGGTGGCCTGCATGTTCCTAGCAGTCTTAGGACGTGTTAGCTGTGACATCCAGGAGTAGGCGAACCTGGTCCAGCACTTAGAGCGCCAGGAGGAGGACTTGGAACAACGCCTGGTGGTGGCTGAACGCATGCTCCAAGGGTCCCCCGAGTAGGAGGTGCCCTCCTGCGATACCAGCCCATCGGGACCGGTACGACATACCCAACTGATGGTGTGACAAAGGCTGGAAGTTGAGGAGCCACTGGCTCCTGGGAGTGGAGCCTCTGGACTGTGACAGTTAGTGAGGCATATTTCTTATACCACTTACGGGCCTATGGAGCTGAGAGAACTCGCGAACCAGTGCAAGCAGCGCCTGGGTGAGTCAGTCCCCACGTGGTTGCTGCATCTGTGGGATGATGGGGTGGATAACACGGAGTTAAGCCCCACCGAGATGGTGTAGCTGGTCAGTGTCACCACGGTGCCCTCCCTGCGGCAGCGTTTGTAAAATGTGCCCCAGACCAACCCCAAGCCGATAATCAGACCCTAATTTGCTGGCTCATGGCTGCTGCCTGCATGGTCTGGGACAACGCAGGTGACTTACCGGAACATGTTAGTAAGTGGAACACTTACTTAGACTTGGTGCAAGTCATACGAGAGATGGGGATGGGGCAGATGATGTTTGCTTTATATGCCTGTTTGCAGTATAACAGTCCTGAGGAAGAGATATTTACAGCCCATATGAAAGACCTTATGCTTGCTAATGACCCACCGGGACTTTTGGGACTATAGGGGCTTTATTAGCTCCCTACACAGGATGGCCCGTCCATGAGGTCACAGGGGCTTTGGCTAGACTGGGAGATGTGAAAGTCCGCCAGCAAGGCCGGATCGTGCAGGCACGGGCTGTGCCTGAAAAGGGTACAAGTCGCCCCCATCCTCTGAAACGAGCTACAAAAGCCACGTGCAAGAGCCAGGGTGAAGGGGGGGGACCCTGTTAAAGTGATGCCCCAGCAAATGTGGTTTGATCTGGCTGCTGGGCTGGCCAAGGAGAAATTAGACGGCCAGTCCCTCAAGGTCCTCCTGGTCTTCTGGTGGAAACTAAGGCCTGAACAGAAATTCACCACCCTGCCCTCAAAGGAGCAGAAGGGGATTGCTTGGGAGTTGCGCCCAGCTGACTTCTCCCTGACTAGGAAGGGGGCTGGGACACCCAGTTAACAGGGGAGCCAGATAACCTCAGGCTGCAAGTTGAACTCACCATATATTGGTCCCCCCCGTAATGTGCAACAGATGCTGGCCCTTGTGGACACCGGGGCAGACAGCACCCTCATACATGGCAATCTGGACCATTTTCAGGGCCCGACAGCCACTATTGACAGGTATGGTGGTCAGCACATCATGGTGTGTAGAATCTCCCTCACCCTGGGTGTCGGATGCCTCCCCCCCAGGGCTTATTAGGTCTACATATCTCCTATTGCTCAATATATCCTCGGGATGGATGTACTCAGGGAACTGACTGTTATGATGACTGGGGGATGAGTGGGGGAATTACACTTGCATGTGTGTGTGGTGAAAACAGTGGTTAGAGGACATCCTCAGCACACACCCCTCCACCGGCCACAGGCCACCTGAATGGTTAACATCAGACAATATCGCTTGCCCTGGGGGCATGAGGAAATTGGGTGTACAATCTTAAAGTTGGAGGAGGCAGGTGTCATACGGTCCACCCATAGCCCCTTCAACTCCCGAGTCTGGCCAGTTCAGAAACCAGATGATTCCTGGAGAATGACAGTGGACTACCGGAAGCTGAACAAGGTGCCCCCTCCCTGACACCCCCCCCCCCCCATGCCGCTGTTCCAAACAACACGGAGTTAATGGATCACCTCTCACAGGAATTGGGACGGTTCCACTATGGGTTAGACTTGGCCAATGCTTTTTTCTCTACTGACATTGACACTGCCAGCCAAGATCAGTTCAAGTTCACCTTCACCTGGGAAGGCTGGCAATGGACCTTTCAAGTGTTGCCACAAGGCTACCTGCACAGTCCAACCCTGTGCCATGGGCTGGTAGCACAGGACTTAGCTACATGGACCAAGCCCCAAGTGTGCGCTTGTTTCACTATATAGATGATATAATGTTAACCCCTGATTCTCTTGCAGATCTAGAAACTGCCACCCACAGTCTCCAAGATGCCCTAATGGGTTGGGGTGGGCATCAACAAGGATAAGGCCCAGGGCCCTGGCTATTCTGTCAAGTTCTTGGAAGTTGTTTGGTTGGTAAGACAAAAGTAATCCCCAGGGAGGTTATAGATAAGAGTCAAGCATACCTCTATCCAGAGATGGTGAGGCAGCTGCAGACTTATCTGGGCCTATTGGGGGGGGGGGGGTTCTGGCAAAACTTCATACCACATCTGGTGATGCTAACACGACCCTTGTACTGGCTAGTTCACAAAGGGAAGCCCTGGGATTGGTCCCCTGAAGCTGAGCAGGCTTTCAGGGCAACAAAACACACCATAGCACAATCCCAGACCCCATGCATTGTTGACCCAAGCCTGCCATTCCTCCTGACTGTCCAGGTGGAGGACTCTGGGTTTGGCTGGGGTCTCTGGCAAAAACAGGGCATGTGGAAGACTCCTATTCAGTTTTGGTCCCAGCTTTGGAAGGGAGCCCAGGAATGGTACTCTCTGATGGAAAAGCAATTGGCAGCGGTGTACATTACCCTGTCGGCCTGTGAAAGCATCACGGGCCCGCACCTGGTCATGGTGCAGATGACTTACCCGGTGGAAGGCTGGCTCCAGTCTTGGGCAATGAGACCACGAACCAACATGGCACAGATGCCAACGCTAACAAAGTGGGGAGCCTATTTAGAGCAACAGGTTCAGTTCTCCACTAGTCCATTGCCCCAGGAGCTACACGCTCTTTTGGGGCCTATCGCTTTCTGCTCTGAGTGAGCAGAGGACTCCGTGGAAATGAAGGAGACCCCTAGCCCTTTGAGGAAGGCAAGCCCCCAGTGCCGGCTGACACCTGGTACATGGACGGGTCTTGCAGAGGGCAGACCCCCACTTGGGTGGCTGTAGCCTTGCAACCCCTCCCTGACACCTTTTGGTATGACACAGGTACCAGATGCTCTAGCCAATGGACTGAGTTACGAGTAGTCTGGATGGTTTTGACTAAGGAACCTGGCCTGGTACATGTTTGCACTGACAGCAGGGCCTAGTATCGGGTCTGACACTGTTGCTCCCTAGGTGGGCAGCCCAAGAGTGGTCCTATGGGGCAAGGATCTCCGGGAGGACCCATGGAAATGGGGCCAGAACAAGCACGCTACTGTGTACCACGTCTCAGGCCATTGGCCATTGCAGGCACCCGGCAATGACGTAGCTAATGTCTTGGTGTGAGTGCGCTCGCTTGCAGTGCGCCCAGGGTCTCCTGCCTTGGCAGCTTGGCTTTACAAGAAGCTAGGTCATATGGGTGCCCAGACTATGGGGCTTGTAGCTACCTGCTGGGCTTGCAGCTAATAAGAGCTGAGGCACAGCAAGCTATCCAGCAATGTCCTTGGTGTGCAGAGCACAACCTTCAAAGATGGTGTCTGCCCACCTCCCTGGGGTCTGTACCTCAGGGAACGTGGCCCCTGCAAGAATGGAAGGAACACTATATTGGGCTGTTCCCTGTAGACCAGATAGCCCGTTATGCCCTGCTGACGGTATACACTGCCACCAGACTAGGCTTTGCTTACCCTGTGGCCCAGGCAGATCGACGACATATGCTTCTAGCCTTGGAGCACTTGTCGGCTGCCTATGGCTGGCCCTTACTTATTGCCAGTGATCAAGGCACCCACTTTACAGGTTCACAGGTTCAAACCTGAGTGACTACACGTTCCTTACCAACCCCAAGCTGCCAGTATGGTAAATGTTTTAACAGGTTGTTGAAGGAGAAATTAAGGGTATTGGCCCCCAGGTAGAAACATTGGAAAAACCAGGTACCGGTAGCTGTTCGCCTGTTGGATGAGCAGCCACGGAAGACTGGTAAGACCCCACTGGATAAGGTAACCGAGGGATTCCTGTGATTTCTGCAGGTCATGGGGACTGGGGACTGGGGACCCAGAGCTACAACCCAGACTACGAGGGGGATGGTAATCCTACCTGCTCCATCTATGGTAGCCTCCGGTCAGACCCAGGAATGGACCTGGTCTTGGCAGTCCCAGGTCACCCAAGAGCCATGGGTTGCCATACTTGAATCCTGGGAAATGGGTCTAGAAAAGGGCCTGGAGGTAATGCCCTTCTCTGTACAAGTAACTTTACCAGCCAAGGAAAGAGTGTCCCTCTTCTGAGGGATCCCTGCACTATGCCTTTGACCCATAACCTTGTACACGGTGGACCTAACCCCAATGACCCATGGAGCCCAGGTGTGGTACCACCGACCAAGAGCTCCCCCATACTGGCTATGGTGCTATTGCAGGATGAGCACGTAGCCTGTATTTTGCCGGAAGGCCGTGACTTAACCCATGGTGGTCTCTTTATCTGCTCTGTAAGATAGCCCAGGTTAGCTACAAGGAACAGTGTCCTATCCTGGGCTCACACCTTTTCCCGGGTGCACAACGTCTCGCACTGCTGGGTGTGCACAGAGCTGCCAGTGGAGACCGCTGAAGGACTGCCCTGGCAAGTCGCACCTGCCACTGGTACCAACTGGACAGACCTCTGGTGCTGGGACCAGAATAGTCCAGAGGGGAATGCTTGCAGCCATGCTGTTGAAGCCCTCTTGTGGAAGCAACATCACAACGACCCCCTTCTCCTCGGCAAGGCTGTGGTCAATGGCTTGGGGTGGTTGGTGGGGATTCATGTGACATTGTTTAACTGTGCTCCTCTGTGTGTCGAACAACGACACCTCACGGTTCCAAAACATACAGTGGGCTGGTTACCCAGGAGCTATGCCTCAATGTTACTGTTGTAACAGACCCTACTCCCTGGTGGGATGGACACCGTCTAGTGGGACCGATGCCCACTGACTTCCTACCAGGTGATGCTATCTGGGTTTGTGGCCACTACAGCTGGCCATATCTGCTGGCCTGGTGGACAGACCACTGCACTTGGAGATGCCCTTTTATTCACAGTCACCTCCTGCCCACGTTGCCCCAGAGGCTGGTCAATTGAGACCCAGTATTCCACCGTTGGCACTGGGAAAAGCAGTGGCCTGATGGTTTTACCCCTTAGCCATCTTGTTGCCAGGGATTGGAGTGATAGATGTAGAGTTATAGGTGGAAGCCCTTGCCCAACGCGTTGTAAATGCCTTGAACATCACATGAGCCTCTTTACCCTTGCTCCTTGACAAAACAACCCAGATGAGAAAGGTGGTACCACAGAACAGGATGGCCCTAGACCTGTTAACAGCTGTGCAGGAGGGGACATGTGCCCTCTTACATGTTAAATGCTGTGTTTACATCCCCAGCCACCAACAAGGAGGCCTTGCAGGAAACAGACACCGAGGTTTTGGCGATCCAGGCCCTGCAGGATGACTCCCTTATTTGTTGGTAAAACTCCCTTGGCCCTTCGTGGCTGTGGGCAGGCCTTATCTTGGCAGGTATTGCTGTGAGCCTTATGGTCCTCTGTTGCTCTATGTATTGCTGTTGTGGCCTTTGTGCACAGAGACACACTCTTTGGGTCAGGTCCTGAAGTGTCACCCTGCAGGAAGTGGACTGATAGGGCCTGGGCATGTTCAGGCACACACCTTGGTAGTCCTGGGATGGGGCCTAGGAATGTCCAGCTCTGTGCAGGCCGACAATCGGACCCTGACCCCAGCCAGATGGACCTTAAAGTATGCACCGTGGAGGTCCTGGGATGAGACCCGGGAATGTCCAGCTGCATAAAAGTTGACGCATGGAGCCCAACCCCTGGCCAGACAGCCTTGACTTTGGAGTGTGCTGCGCAGGCGCCAGGCTCCATTACATAAGCCCTTTTGGTAAACATGCTTTACACCTAAGGGAGGGAGCATGCGCACTCCATGCACTCTCCTCCCCCAAAACCTCTATATAATGGCTACTATTGCTGATTAAAGACCTTTCTTCCTCCTCATGTCGGCTCCGCGTGCCTTCTTTATGTTGGGCATCTCACTGCAGAACCTGCACTCCCAAAACCGCAGTGACAACATATTGCTATGAAATTACTCAGTGGCTATGACTTTATTTTATTTTGTCTCAGCACTGTATCTACCTGTAATCATCTACCACACATTAAATATATTATTATTCTCTTTGTATCTGATAGTATAATATCCAGTAATGATACACTAATTTTCTAATTTTGTGGGGGTGGGAAGAATTCCAAACTCACTGGACATTATGTCACAGTGAATCTCTGGTTCTAAGAAACATCTATAGTCACCACAGTGATAGTAATCTGGTCTTCTCACATGCTGTAGTTAGCGAATCTCTGCCAGCTTGGAGTTTGGTACCTTTCTGTTCAGAATAATTAGGAAGATATCCTCAGAATAATAAGAATATTAAGATGTTTCCATGGAAATAGAATTATGGGTTCAAAACCATAATTTCCTAAGCTGATTGCTTTTTGAAGTTTGGACCAGGTATGAGAAAATAACTAAAACTGGCAGCTCTTTCCTTGTATTCTTGAAATAAGAATATATGACAATTAAGTTCACAAACTCATTCTAGAAAAAGTGCTACATACCTCATTGCTGAATGTCACTATGGTTACCTTCAAAGTACTCCCCTTGGGAAGCTATGCACTGATGCCTGTGACTAGTTCACCCTTCAAAGCAATTTTGGAACTCTTTTTCTGTAATGGTCATCAGAGCTATTGTTGTGTTTCCCTTGATGTCCTGAATGTCATCAAAATGCCTTCCTTTCAATATTTCCTTTATCTTTAGGTAAAGGAAGAAGTCATTGGGGGCCATATAAAGTGAATAGGGAGAGCATTCCAGTACAGTTTTTTGTTTCCTGGCTAAAATCTCCCTGACAGACAATGCTGTGTGAGCTGGTGCATTGTTGTGATGCAAGAGCCATGAATTTTTGGTGAAATGTTCAGGCCATCTAATGAGTCAGATGTTGCAGCTTTCATGAAGCCTTTTCAGCACTTCCAAATAGTAAACTTGGTTCACTGTTTGTGTAGTTGGTATAAATTCATAATGAATAATTCCTCTGATATCAAAAAGGTTAGCAACATCATTGTAACCAAGTTTGCGAACTTAATTGTCAGACCTCTTATATGGTAAAGACAGAAATCTTTGGTGGAAAGTTATATGTGATAAGGATCAAGATGCTAATTTTAATTTTAATTTTTGAACTCTTAAGAACGTGTATGCTGAACCTGATTAGAGCAAATAAAAACTAATTTGTTGCTGTTTAAGCCACTTAGTAAAATGGAGAAAGCTGCAACATCTGACTCATTCAAGCCCTTATTTCTCCCTCTAAGTTGTGGTTTAGAAGACATATCTTTTAAATAAATTTTAGGAGCATTCATCCTGCTTCACCCTCACTGTAACCTTTAAGTGGAGCGCTAATGGGTCAAAGTCAAGGATTCTATTGATTAACAATGTTAGGAGCTAAGTTTTTGTATAATGCTGTAATAGATGAAAATCTATTTGAAGATTTCCAGTTTGTGGTTCTCATATAAAGAGCTTAGAAGTCACCATTCTATCCTAACAACAAGCAAAAAGCTGAGGAGACTAAAAAAAAGTCAACAATTTTTCTTAGACCTGTAAGAGAAGGAAGACACAGGGCAAACCACTTCCCCCATGACTGAAGAGTCAGGCAGACACAATACAGGGAGGAGAGCTGGGAACAGAGACGCAGGAACAGAAACCACCTCAGGAACTAGGGCTGGGGTGAGAATATCTGACCTGTAATCAGTGAATCTTAGAGGCTCAGGGAGGTCAACTCTGAGAGTGAAAAACTCTAGGGGGCCCACGATATTGTGAGATTTACCTCTGGGAGCTTGACCAAGTTCTCACAGTAAATATGGGAGAAGAATCCCCTCGGGCTCCTGGCAGGGGGAGGGGAAAAGGAACTATTTTGAAACGCTTGGAGCATTCTGTTCTTCACAAGGTCTGTCCTCAGGAGAAACTGGCTAACTGGAGCCTAACTGGCCTAGGGGAAGGGAAATACCAAAGGCAAGCACCCTCTAGCTCTCCTGTTCCAGTAAGGAGGGAGAAAACTGAACACTTGGGAAGTTCACAGGGCAGAGGCATAGGCTCACTAAAAGACTGACACCAATTTCCAATTCACAGGACTAAAAAATGTCCCTCCCCCCCTACACTGAGCTCACTACCATATTACTAAAGGCTTTTTATAGAAGTTCCTTTTACCCAGTACCTAATACTATCAAGAAAAAATGACAGGTCATATTAAATGACAAAAAGCACAACGTAAAGTGACAGAACAAGCACCAGTACAAGACATAGCAGAGATGTTGGAATAACATGTATTCTATTAATTCAGTGGTCCTTTGGTTGTTCCTCTATGATGTACCTTGTTGACCATCATTTGCCAGTTAATTGTTTCAATAACACTGTCTGGTGGATGTTTCCTGAGAATGTAGGCATTGTGGGTATTTATTTTTACCTGCCCTGGGCTTGAAAAGCTTTAGTCAAATGCTTTTTGCTTTTGGGAGAAACAGGTTTTCTCCTTGATGTGTTATTACCATTAGTAAGATGGAATACTGATAACCAAAGAATATCGTGGTCTCAGGACTTCCTTGGCTGCTTTGGGCTGCCTTAAAGGAGAAGATGATCTATGATTTACAGGTGCATTAGCCCAGTGTTAAAGCTGGGGGCCCCCAAAGTAATTTAGGGCCAAGTCATTTTTTTTAATTTATTTTTTTATTTTTTATTTTTTGCCATGTCATTTTTAACCATAAATATTATTGCACTTGGGGCCGGCCGAGTGGCGCGGTGGTTAAGCACTGGCTTGGGAAGCCAGCGGCCCCGGCTCAGTCCCACATATGAGGGCCAATGACACTGCCCTCAAAAAAAAAATATTATTGCACTTGGATGATTAACATAGGTGATTCACCTATAATCAAAGCACAATTTTATTTCTCTCTCATGTCCATGAAAATGTATCCAGAGAGGCAGTGTTCTTATCCTAACCCTTGATGAAATCTTGGCAAGCCCAAGACATTTCTTGTTCTTCTATGATAACAATAATCAATGGTTCTAGTTTTTCTAAGTTATCAATACAGTATGAATTCATTAACTCAAAGTCTTACTATATAACAGTCAATATTTTTACCTTCATTGAAGATTAAAACTCCTTTTTCTATAGGAGAGTCCAGCTGTTGGTTTTTCTTCCTTCCTTAGCTGATATAGTAGATGGAAAACTTTGATCTGGTAAGGGGAAGACAGTACACTCTGCTTTTTATTTTCGTTCCCCTTCCTTCCTCACTTTCTCTCCCACTTTTAGCTTCAACAAATGCAAACAGGTTCAGGGGATAGAGAAATATCTTATTTGGGGGATGTTTGGGGGTTCATAAGCTGACTTCAAGCCCTTTGGGCCTGACAGATGTTACAGGCTGACATTTTTCTTCTGGGTGCTTGTGTGTGTGTGTGTCCTGAAGATAACATCACTGAAACCTCGTCCAGTTCTCTCTCTCAAGGTATGTGCAGTACAATCTACCCCAATCTACTGCTCTTCCCTTAACCCTTGGTTCTCAGGTAGCCCATTCCACAAAGAGGCTATTGATGTTTCCTACCTTTTCCAGTGGAAAGGTAAGAACTTAGACTTGAAATGGCTCCAGCCTTGCCTTTTATCTTTCTGGCATGGCTCATCATGTTGGGCCTGGCAGTCTTTGGGTATGAAGGCCAGTCCCAACATGGCCACATTTACCCTGCTACCAAAAACCACTTTAAGACTCTGAGGCATCACCTGTTACTTCAAACTTTAGGGAATTGACATTCTTGGATCTAGGAATAGTGCAATGGAAAAGGCCGTTTTAAGGCTTTGGCAAAACCTCCCACATTTGGCACATTTATCCCATCCCTCTTGGAGGAGGGTGGGGATTCCACCTATGAGACCTCAGAAATCCATTCTTCATACCTTGACCTAGTTTATCTCTGATTTGCTTGAGGAGTCTGAGAATTGTTGCTGAGAATTGTTGCTATTAACATTTTCTTTGTAAATTTTGCATATGGTCATCTGTCTTATTTTTGTATTTGATGTGTTTCCTATTTTTTGTCTTAATTGGAATTGAAGCAGAAAATTGTGTTTTAGAATCCTGTTACATGTACATTTATGTGGAGTGTCTCCTCTTAATATCTTCTTCAAAACCCAGGAATACTAGTAGGCAGATGAAAGAGAGTTCAGATACAGGATGTGGAGTCTTCCCATTTCATTATGACCAACCCTCCTCTGGTTAATTAGAATGCTGTAGCTTAGCTTGCCAAATGCAATTTCCCATAGATTTTTGGTTCATTTACCAGCGATGTGTGGAAAGAGCTCTTTGAAATAACTACTATAAAAAGACAAAAGTCTAGTGGGAAATGTTGAGACCTCCTATAGGAATAGTGTTCTGTGAATTGAGTCACAAAAGTTGCATTAAATTTATAGGTCTCCAGTAGGTCGGATGATTTAGCATCAAAATGGCAGCAGAGTGCACTGGGTCTGTCCTAATTCATGAGGCTGGAAAAACACTTCCTAACTCATCTTTAATTGGCCTTCTGTAACCACGCATCACAGCTCACATTAAATGTACTGTGTGAATTAAAGTACTGCTGTGCTATCTGGACACTCATGTTAGCTCATCAGACTTTACTAGCTTTGTAGGATTTACAGAGTGAGGATATTTGAGGCATTAATAACTGTGATTATATTTTACACAGTTAATTATTTTTGCCTCTGAAATATGGTAAAATATAGTGCATTTCCTGCAAGGTGTGCAAGATTTTGAGCTATAGATTGTAGCTCTATCTTTTATCCCTTAAAGGTGAATAATTATCAACATTTAGATTATACATTTATGCCTGTTTACCATAGTTGCATTCTGGGAAGTTGCTCAATAAAGAGATTTTTCTAGTGTATTTAGATTCCTTGATTTTGTTTTATTTTTAAAGAAAAGTGCAATCTTATTACTTTATATGGAATGGAATTAGAGTCTGAGGGCTTTAGGGAATCATTTAAAGCAATATAATGCATATATGGCTTTTATAAAAAGAGACTCCAAGAAGATGGTTGAACCATCAGATGGAAAGGCCCCTTTGAATATGAGACGCAGATCAGCACCACACTCCTCCCCCTACATGCTCTTAACTATTGGGTTGTCGGAAAAGTCATGATACATGTTTGCAATGAAAAACACAGAAAAATTACATCATGACTTTTCTGACAACCCATTATGACATCTGACATAACATGTGACATGTTAACTATGAGAGAAACAAGAAAAGCTATTAATAAGCTAGTGCTGGTTTAGGGTTGTTTATTTTAATTTTATTTAACTTAATGAATCTCTGCTTATTTAAAGAATTTTTTTTTTTTTGAGGGCAGTGTCACTGGCCCTCATATGTGGGACCCAAACCGGGGCCATTGGCTTCCCAAGCCGGCGCTTAACCACTGCGCCACTCGGCTGGCCCATCTCTGCTTATTTAAAATGGTTGCCTCTATGAGTATGTTCAGAATGATTAGAAGGGTTATATTATAACCAATATCACTTACAAGCTATATTTTAAGTGAAAAGACCAGAGTTTTAAAACATGTAGGAATATATGGACAGTGATGCATTATCCATGGTAATATAGCTCAACTAGTTGGGTATGATTGGAGACATTATGACTTGTGTTACTGAAGTAGTTCCATTCCAGTGAACTGAAGGAGTCGAGAAACTTGCTCATTAGAAAGTACAGAAATTTAACAGTGGGAAGGATTGCAGTTGTAAAGGGGAAAATATGGAATATATATATATATATATATATATATATATATGCAATGGAAATATGGAATATATAAATATATATATGGAGAGAGACAGAGAGAGTGTTGTGTCATGAATTAACATAGTGATACATAGGAATTGAAAGCAGCATATTGGAGATATTTTATAAACTGTGAATCTAATGCCTACACGCATCAGAAACACTTGAATATTTGTTAAGAATACACACATTTGGGCCTCAAACCAGACTTACTTTATCCCCTGACCACTGACTAAAACTCTGTGTTTTAACAATATCTCCAGTTGATTCATACGCATGTTAAAGTTTGGAAGCTGCTGCTCTAATTCCTGCCACTCGTCTTGCCTCCTCATGCACCACAATCAACCTGTGCCTCTTTCATTGTACACATCTGGTCATGCTAGGAATTATGAGCATGTTAAGAGTCTAAGGCTTAAAAAAAGATCAGTCAATTAATGAACTGATTATACCCAGAATCTGTGGGGAACAGTCATAACTAACAAAAATTTTCTAAATTGCATTCAGTCAAGGAGTGCTACTACAGTACCAACTACTAATAAAGCTATTGTGTTTCCCATGATGCTGTTTGCTTCTTAACTTCTAGCCATTGCCCCTTTGAGAGCCACTTCCTTGAGTGCTCCTGGCGACTTCTTGAACAATGCCTGTAGCACAGTATCATCAACCCAATATCCATGCCCCTAGCCAAAAATCTTCCAGCTTCACCTCTTCAATGCTGTTTCTAGGCAAGCAGCCACTGAACTGGGCCATGGTTTGAGCTGGAGCTAACCAACTTTCTCTATTTCCAGTGTTTTCTCTTCTCCGTTAGGAGCTGCTTGTGCCCAGATCCTAGGACAGACCAAAGAGGGCCCATAGGCTTAAGCAATTTAATGATGCTCTTGGCTCTGTCCAAAAAGTATATTTGGGTCAGAAAGAAAGAGTTTAATACTTTCTCCTCTCTCAGTCCCACGATTGGGAAACCTGCCTACTTCTCTGGTTCTTTTTACCTTTCTCTTTCTCTTTTATCCTTTTACTTTCAGCCACTCATCTCCTCCCTTAGTTAATTCCACTTAAACCTGCCACTCCTTTCTTCTGTTTTAAGCTTCAGTGCCTCAAATGTTCCACAACTAAAAAAATGTGGTTGCATAGAATTATTACCTTTCCAATTAAAATGCAAGTTACTAGGAGAACATAATTTATCAAAATAGAAATTAATGTTCATATAAATTATATACTCTGTTTGAATTTTATTATTCAGCATTTTCTAGAAAGATGTTAATTAACATTGGCATTTGGTCTGTATTTTGAACAAATTTACTTATTAAAATGGAGTTCAGAAGGATTGAGCTGGTTTGTGCTGGAGGGAAATACTCTGTTTAGTAATTTGAATTCTATTTCTGAGATACATAGTTTCATAGTTCTCTAACACTAGGTGAATATGCAAAATGATAGAATTAAACCAGCTAAAAAGCTAGATGGGTCTTTCTTTCCCCCTATATGAAGTTACATTATTCTCTAAAATATAGCAGGGTACTTTTTGTTACTTTTTTCTCTTAATGTTTTCAGAAGTCAGAGTAAACTGTATCAACTCAATGTAATTTTGCTGAAGCCATTAGTCCTAGCCCTATATTTATTATTATTCACAGTTGGTTATGCATGTTTGATGAAATTGGACAAAAATGTGTTTATTTCATTTTGGATTAATCATGAGTACTCAGTATGAGAATGTGAAATTTTATTAAAAGTAACTGAAGTAAGCTAGGTGTTGTCAAAGTAATTTTTAAAAACTTTGAAACATACTGTACTCTAAATTTTTTCATACTACCGTTTATACCTACCCTTGCTATCTAAACCATTCTACAGTTCATGCTGTTTAGATGTGCAGGATAATGAAGTCATTAGATATAGCAAATACATGTCTAAAAAGAAAAAAAAGCAGAAAAGTTTTCATTAAAAATTTTTTCTCTTGGGGTCCAGTTTTGATGAGGTGTTCTACTGTCTCCAATTTCAGGGAGATAATAAAATACCTCCCATGAATGGAAGACTGCTAGGACTTGGGAACTCACTGGGCACTGCTCTAGATCGAATGGAGGCTCCGAGCTAGGGAATGCATGTGACACATGTGATATGCCTAATTATGAGAATTGGAATATGCCTAAAGATGGCTTTCCATAAAGTATTTATAGCTCATATAGTCCAGAGGCAATCTACCATTCAGAGATCATTTTCAATACCAGTCGCCTAATAACAAAGTTGACATTGTACATCAGTTTTCCAGGAAAAACTGAGCTAGAATGTTAATGAAAGGTCAAATTATCATACAGAAGAGAAACCCATTCTGTTAACCCTCACCCACAGAGTTTAATAAAAAATAACCATAATGACAATAAAATAAAACAGTAATTGCAGCAGTTGTAGGAAGTTTCCTCTGTATGAATTGCAAAACTTATCCCTTAAGACTCTGACAATGAGCAACTGCAGAGGTGATCTGAAAGCTCTTGTTGACTGTCATCAAAAGTTAGCTTGTGGCCTAATAAGCAGATAATGCAAGTCAGAGACAGAAGGAATAGATAGATTGAAAGAGGGTGGAATCCAGGACCTTGGACAGAAACTTCCTTCTGGCTACACTGAAATGTGTTTATTCATCCTCAGTGAAGAGCGATTTGTTTTGTGATGAAACAAGAACGCTTCTGTGTTATACACAGCACAATTAATTGCCTCTGTGACTAAGTTCACTCTTAGGTATTTAACATCATTAATAAATATATACATATAAATTGATGCAGCTCCTTTTGAGTGTGAGCCCTCACTCAGACTGTCTGGACCTGTCATGTCTTAGCTATATGACCTAGAGGAAGTTAAGCTCTCATGCCTTGGTTTTCTATTTGTAACATGAAGATTATAAATATATCTTAGTCATACGGTTGTGTGAAAATTAAATAAGCAAATGTAAGTAAAACTCTTAATAAAGTATCTAGAATATAGTATAATCATTAAACAAATGAAAGTAATAATTAGTAAATAGCTAAGTAAATGTTTATCCATAATACTGTTTGTTATTGCAAGTTTATTCTCATTTATAATGCCCAGAGTTAATGAGCTCCATGAAAAAATAAGAAATATATATTAGTCTTTGTCCCCAGTTCCTCACGCAGGTGCCTAAAACCTTGAAAATGGGGGTACCAGGAGAATGTTTTGTTCTAGTATTTGATCTCTGACCCCAGTTACTTACATAGAGTTCCTAGGGCCCTTGTACTTTTCTCAGAGATAGGTGCATCTGACAGAGTTCCTAAATCCCTTGAACTTCCTGAATGATAGGAGCTTCTTTTGTTCTGATGAGGCCACTCTTGGTGGACTCATGGAGGGGGGTTGGTCACCAGAAAGATCAAGCCATGATTAAGCTTTATTTGGGAAGTTCAAACTATATAAAAGTGAATGAATTGAGTCCAAATGACAGCAATGATTTCCTAAGCCAGTGATATGCAAACAGGGTTGTACATTTGAGTCATGTAGATAACTTTTACAAATACAGAATCCTAGGCCCCATTCCACACTTACCCAAACTATATGTCTGGGAATGGTTCTCTTGAAGACCGTCAGGCATGAACCTACCCATCTAGCAACTAAGAACTAACAGTCAAAGTCAGTAGTTAGCACCTACTATATCACATGTTCTCTAACTGGAACTTAGGTTTTGACATATAACTATATGTTGTAATTGAATATACACCATGATTTATTTTTTCCATGAATTATTTTCATAATTCAGAGTAGAAGTATCAAGGGTACAAATGTCCAGACTTCCCAAAAGTGTAGATAACTGAATCACTGATTATGGGTTAGGTCTCCATGTCCACTTAGAACATTTCTTCATGCATTAAAATAAGCAGTCAAAATGCTATCAGTTTTCAGTGTGTGATGGTGTGGTGTTGTGTGTGTGTGCCTGTGCATGCACACATGGATATTTATTGTATCAGAGTTGTCAGCAGGGCTCAATAACTCTTGCTCATGCATTGTTTCTCTGCCCAGAGAAACAGGCTTACACTGTGATTTGGGCAGTGGTGATCATTGGCTGGGCTGGGAATAGGCACTTCTATATGCTGGACCGTGATTTGTGAGGTACCTTTGTATGCCAGGTTCTGGACATATGACACTGGTTGAGAACCTTCAAGATGTGAGAAAAAAAATGGTTCTTATACAGAATCATTGTAAGAAAACATAGTTGAATATATTTCTTTTCATTTTAGAAATACCACTTAACCTATCTAGAAATTGTGTTCCCTTAATTAGTGTGGAAAATATTTAGTGAAATCAATCCATCTATTTCTATTTTTCTCTGGAATTAAGACTGGGAAGTGTAGAAAAGTGTGGCTGGTTGGTTGTGAGAAGTGAACAATGGAGCAGAGTGTCAAGAGAAACATTCAAGAGTTTAGTGGAATCAGTTAATGATAGTCAAAGGTTGCAGCATAGCTTTTCTCACTCCACCCACTGGCCAATCAGTCCAGAGAGACCCAAGGCTTGAGAGCATCTGAACCAGCAGTTAAGAAAGAAAGGCAGGGGCCGGCCGAGTGGCCCATTGGTTAAGAGCTGGCTTGGGATGCCAGCTCTGAGCAGCAGGGCCCCGGTTTGGATCCCACATGTGAGGGCCAGTGACACTGCCCTCTATAGTTAAGGTGGTGAACAACAGCTCCACCTGGTTGCCTCTATAGCTAAGATGGTGGACAGCAGCTCCACCTGGAGCTGGGCTGCTGTGAGTTGCCCGCGGTGGCATAGCTGCAGCCCCTGCTGCAGTGGGCTGCCATAGACTACAGTGAGTGGCCGGCAGCCAACGTGAGCGGCTGGCAGCTAGTGTGAGCTACCAAGAGCCACCATGAGAGGCTGTCCAGAGGCAGACAACCGATCTGCCTCACCCAGGAAGAGCGCAGTGATAATACCAACATGGGCCAGTGAGGCAACATTCTCCACAACTAGACTGAAGAACAAAAGGACAGCAACTTGTTTGTTCCCTTTCCTCAATTCCCCAATGCTGTTTCCCTCCCCCAGGTCCCCAATAAAAATCTTTCAAAAATAAAAAAAAGAAAACAAGCCAGAACTTCAACATCAATAGATACTGAGAAGAGAGACAATGCTGCTGGTAGTGTCACTAACTGAAGCACCGTGAGAGGCATGGATGCAGGGGGAGATACCGGATGGCCAAACAGGAGAGCAGAGCTGCTGTTTCACCCTTTCAGTAAACTCCTATTATTTGACCAGTTTTTCTTTTCCTTAAAATTCAAAGGATTAAAAAAAAAAATGTGGTCTCTCCAAAGTAAAGAAAGACTGAAAAAAATCCTAAAGTCTTAGGCTAAGATCATACCTTTTCCGCTAACATTAAACTAGAATCAGTCTGCATTCTATTTTTCTGTGGTCAAGGTCAGAGAAGGCGATTGACTTAAAGGGGGTGGAAGAAATATTTTAGGGTCATGGAACTGACTATATCTTGGTAGTAGGTATGGTTACATAACTGCACAATACCCACAATTCATCATTTTACACACATAATTATAATGGGTGAATTTTGTCTAACATAAATTAGCCTTCAATAAAGCTATAAACAAACCCAGAAAAAATGGAGGGGGGAGCCCGAAGCAGCAGGAAAGTAAAAGTTTGGGTCAGATGTTTTTCTCTCAGTGGAAGGGCTAATTATACCTTAACTCTTGAAGTAGGGGAACCCTTCAAATTATTGGTTGAAAAAATTAGATACAACCTAATAGCCTACGTATCTTTGTAGAATTAATAATACCACAGGGAATTTGTGAAAGAGTTTGGAATTCTTTATGGGTTACATTGAGAAATTAGCTCTGAGAGTGATTAAGCAATTTGCTTGAGCTTAAACAAAGAAAGAGACAATAAAACAAGAAAACAGAAACAAATTGAAAGTTAAGAGCGTACATTGGGGAAATTATTTCCCCCTGTTCTCTGGTAGATTAGGTAGAATGAAAGCTGTTTACTTTCTTATTAACTGGAGATAAGTAGAGTTTCCAAACTTAAATATTGCAAAACCACCTAGCACATTATATTTGTTATTGAATATCCATTTCATAGGTCAACTTACATTGCTGTTTCATGATTTCCTCCTTACTTACTGGCACTTAAAATTAGTTGTATAGTTACTGAAAGTTTCAGGCTAGCTGATAGATAGGCCCAGCAAGTGCATTTAAAAATAGCAAATGGTCACATCTGACCTTTGGATTCTGACAGCTGAGTTGCAGGAGCATTGAAACCATTACCCTTTCAGGGAGGACAAGCTTTCTGAACATTGACCTCCCGCTTAAATAAAATAGGGTTTTTCTTTCCTTATTAGGTGAATCTTTTGACACTTTGATGCCCAATGTCATTACCCTCTGTCTGGCCTATGGATTGCTAAATTCTCTGTGTGATTTGAAAGCTTGAATCTGTCAGGAAATATTTACAATGTTTTTGTGCATTGATGATTTTGAATTCTACTTGTAACCATTATTAATGAAATGATCTATATAGAAGATGCCAGAATGTATCATATTTATCTTGTACAAATACAATCACAGTTGGCCCTTGAACAGCATGGGTTTGAACTGCATGGATCCACTGATGTGTAGGTTTTTTTCAATAAATATATAACTAATATTTTTGAAGATTTACAACAATTTGAGAAAAGGTAAAACCAACCTTACAATTTTCTTAATGACATTTTCTTTTCTCTAGTGTATTTTATCGTAAGGGCACAGTATATAATACATATAAAAAATTAGATACAAAATATGTGTTAATTGACTGTTTGTTATCAGTAAATCTTCCTGTCAACAGTAGAATATTAGTAAAGTGTTTGGGGAGCCAAAACTTATAGTGGAATTTTGACTGTGTGGGTGATCGGTGCCCCTAACCCTTTCATTGTTTAATGGTCAACTCTATTCTGATACAAGGATGTATTTTGGATCTTTTTATGAAACAAGGTAATATCCAGGGAAAAGTCAAATGTTTGTTTAAGCATGTGGGCATCTTTTGTAAACTTTATAGGATGTTTCAATAGAAACAAGTATTTTTAAGTCAGTTAAACTAATATTTTTAATTAAGTTTTTAAACTAATGGTTTAAAAGCAGAACTGAGTCATACTGAGAAATATATACAAATAATAAAGTTAATATTTATTGAGTACTAACAATCAGGCACTGTGTTAAGTGCATATACATTGATGAAGTAGTACTTTTTATTCTAAAGGAATTTTTCTTCATTCTTATTATTTAGGTATCTTCTGAATATATATGTATATATTCATATTATTCACATAGACATGTATGTTTAATGTTATGGAGTGAATATTTTTGCAGCCCCTTCCCCTCCTATTCATATGTTGAAGCCCTAATATCAATGTAATGGTATTTAGATGTGTGGTCTTTGACAAGTAGTAAGGTTAGATTAGATCATGAAGGTGAAGATCTCTGATGGGATTAAATCTGCCAGCACCTGATCTTAGACTTCCTCTGGAGCTGTGAGAAATAAATATTTGTTGTTTAAGTTTCCCAGGCTGTTTTATTTTATCACAGCATCCTATGCTGACTAAGACAGTATATGTATATATTTGATAGCTACTTTTGTTGAGAGCTTACTGTGTGCTCATCTAAGTGTTTTACATATGTTAACATATTTTATGTTCACCACAAATGGATGGAATAGGTGCTATTATCATTTAATGTTCATGAGAAAGAAACTGGAGGCATAAAGAATTTAAGTATTTCTCTAATTCACCATTCTGGTTGAACTCAGACAGGCTACTCCAGAGCTTAAACTCTTTACCACTAGTGTCACCTCCCATATTTGATAAGACAAGCAAAATCCAATGGTTATATCATGAGAGGAAAATATAAATGTAATGGCCTAAATTATTTAAATTTAAAAAGTAAGTTTTCTATACCAGTCCTTGTTGTCTATTGTGGAATATAAGATGTAGACATTTCAATTGTAGTGATAAAAGCAGAAGTTTAGAATTGATAGCAGATGTGTAAATAGAATTATTAAAATACTTGATAATTGACTTTCCTTTGAGAGAATACCTAGCTGTCAATCACTTAATGATACGTATTTTGTATCATAACTTATTTTGCTGAGAGCATTTCCTTTTTTGTAAAGCAAAAAAATCTGGTGAAAATCTGAAGTGGAACAAGGAAAAGTAGTGACTCAATGAATCTTCCTTTAGGTTTTTAGCTGTCAAGGTTAGTTGTTTATATAAGCTTTTAGCAAATGGGGTTTTATTACTGAGATTATTTCCTGGTGTTAAGATGGAAACTTGTGAAGTACAAACACAACTTACAAACAAAATCTATTAAATCAAAGACTTAAACTTTACAGATTTCATAAAAATTTAAATTGATCTTAAAGTATTGCATCTTAATATTACATAGTTTAAACACATTACATGGGCCGACTGAGTGGCGCGGTGGTTAAGCGCTGGCCTCGGAAGCCAGCGGCCCCGGTTCGGTCCCACATATGAGGGCCAGTGACACCGCCCTTAAAAAAAAAAAAAAAAAAAAAAAGATTGGTTTAAACACATTACATGTATTTTAAGCCTGGTCATACTAAAGAATAAAAATTTACTAAGGGAAGTTGTATTGAAAATATTTACTTAATTTTGCTAAGAAAAGGATAAGAGTAGTAAGCTAAATGGAATTATTTGTACTCAAATTATTTCTACAATATAAACTAAAATATATCTTTTCCTAATATAGGTATTAAAAGCTATAAATTTCCCACTAATCACTACTTTAGCTGAAGTCAATGAATTTTGATACTGGTTTGTTTGTTTATTCAGTCCAAAATATTTTTGAATTTTCTTTGTGAGGTCTTCTTTGACACATAGGTTATTTGGAAGTGTGGTGCTGAATTTTTAAATATTCAGTGATTTTCTATATGTTGATTTCTAATTTAATTCTGCTGTGGTTGGAGAACATGCTTTGTATAATGTCAATCCTTTTAAATAGATTGGGACTTGTTTTATGACCTAACATATGTTCTATCCTAAAGGATAATCCGTGTATGCTTTATACAATGTGCATTCTGTAGCTAGGATGAAGAGAGCTCGTAGCATTCCTGTATTTTATGTATTTGTAATTTTCTCACTAGTTGTCTTATTAATTATTGAGAATGGGGTATTGAAATCTCAAACTAAAATTGTTGAATTGTTTTATTAATTTTTGCTGTATTTAAGCCTCTTAATAGGTGAATGTACTCTTATGGTTATATTCTCCTGATGTATGGACCCTTATATCATTATGAAATGCTCCTCTTTTTCTCTAATAATATTTTTTTTTGCTGTAAATTTTATTTTGTTTTACATTTCTCTAGCCACTTCATGGTTCTTATTTTTACAGTTTGCATAGTATATATTTTTCTTTCTTTTGATTTCAACTTATCTGTGTCTTCAATGTAAACTATTTCTCTGATAGTAGGAAATTGGATATTGTTTTTGTAATCCTGTCTTAATATCTATGCTTTGTCTTCATGATATTTAGACTACTTACATTTAATGTTTTTATTGATATATCTATATTTACACTTGTCGTTTTGCTATTTGCTTTCTTTGTCTTTCTTTTGTATTATTACCATGCTCATTCTTGACTTTTTTTTGTATTAAATAAACACTTGTAGTGTACCACTTTAATTATTTGTTTTCTTTTAACTGCATGTTTTTTAGTGATTGTTTTGTGGAATACAGTAATGCATCTTAATTTATCACAATTTACTTTAGATTGATACTAATTTAATTCCAGTAAAACATAAAAACTTTTCTCTAGGGCCGGCCGAGTGGCTCTCTGGTTAAGAGCTTGTTTTGGGATGCCAGTGGCCCCGGTTCGGATCCCACATATGAGGGCCAGTGACACTGCCCTCTACAGCTAACAACAGCTCCACCTGGAGCTGGGCTGCGAGCCCCAGCGATGGTGTGGGCTGCAGTCCCTGCTGCAGTGGGCTGCCATAGGCTACAGTGAGTGGCCGGCAGCCAGCGTGAACGGCTGGAAGCCAGTGTGAGCTGCCAATAGCTGCGGTGAGCGTTCATCCAGAAGCCGGCGACCGATCTGCCTCATCTGGGAAGAGTGCAAGGACAATACCAACATGGGCCAGTGAAACAATGTCCTCCACAACTAGACTGAAGAGCAAAAGACAGCAACTTGTCTGTTCCCCTCCCCCAATTCCCCAATAAAATCTTCAAAAAACCAAAAACAAACAAAAAAACTTTTCTCTAATACAACTCCTTCTTTCATCACATTTCTTTGTGCTACTATTGTCATCTTCATTACAGCAATATTTGTTATAAAACTGGCATTATAGTGTTATAATTATTGCTTTGTACAATCTTATGTTTTTTTCTTAAAGTTAAGAGAAGAAACAAAAAAAAATTATAGAGTCTTTTAAAGTAGTCCACATATTTACCATTTCTGGTGTTCTTCACTCATTCCCGTGGATTTCTATCATGTTTACCTCCAGGAGTCATTCTCTGTCAGTTACGGAGGTTTTCTTTGACAGTGAGTCTGTGTACTGGTAGCACATATGAACACTTTCAGGTGTTTTTGGATCTGCCCTAGATATGATTTTCTGCTCAGTCATTTCAAGTCTCTGTGCGATGTTTACAGCCTCAGGTAGACCAGGAGTGTGTGAGTAGCTTGGTGCCTCTTAGACAGCTGTGCACGTGCAGAGCTACTTCTAGGAAAGCTTAGTCCAGTGACTACCATAAGCAGAGCCGAAACACACTAACCAAACTTGGGGAGAGGTGGATGAGCGCACACCCAAATCAGAATGCCACAGATTTTCACTGTGGGTACATGAATTTTAGCAGATTTTCAAGCATAAATCCTTCTCAGATTGTTGTATTCCTTTGGTTGGGTTCTAAAGCTCAGGTTTTCCTCCCTCCTCCTCCTCCTCTTCCTCTTCCTCCTCCTCCTCCTCCTCCTCCTCCTTCTCCTCCTCCTCCTCTAACTTCTTGGTCAGTTTTGTCCAGGTTCAGTGCTTTGTAGAGAATGAAATTTCTATTTTCTTCACTTGGCTGTAGTCAGAATTCTCACTGAGGGTACTATTTTTTGAGGGATAGGAGAATAGTGGCTAGTGAAAAAAATCATCCAAATTAGAATGTAGTTCATCCCGACTTGTTTGGCTCTAGAATTTCAGTTGAATGAAGCCAAGTTTGAGTGATGCCAAATTATTAACATAGGAGCCAGAGTCTAACAAAGGAAAATGCTGATTTTCTGTGGAAGATAAAGAAAGTAGCTAGGCAAGGTTAAGAAAGAAGCATCAGATTAAAAACCATGTGTATCCCTCAAGTCTGGTGTACAGGATTCAAGAAAGTATGTGGTGATTTCAGGGAACATTAATAGTGAGAAAATAGGACTCTTTGTTAAAATGAAAGAAATTAGTACTCACTAATTAAACACTGCCAGAATTCCTGGATTTGTATCCTGATTTAACTTGTATGATAACATGTAAGAAGTCTTTTTTTTATTTTTATTTATTTATTTTTCATTTATTTTTTTTATTTATTTTTTATTTTTTTAATTTTTTTTTGAGGGCAGTGTTACTGGCCCTCACATGTGGGACCCGAACCGGGGCCGCTGGCTTCTCAAGCCAGCGATACCACCGTGCCACTCAGCTGGCCCAGTTTTTTCATTTATTTTTAATTAGTTTCAGGTGTACAACACAGTGCACTAGTTATACTTTTTACCCCTCAAAGTGACTACCCCCCTCCCCCAATTCGCCACCCACTCCTCCCGGCGATATCATATATATCTATTACACTTCCTCTGACTCCCTTCCACAGTATAATCCACATCCCGTGACTATCTATATATTCAATTACTGTTGGTATACAATATTATACAACATCAGCTTCAGGTGTACAGTGCAGTGATCAAGCCTCTACTCCATCCATGAAATGGTCTCCCTAACAAGACATGTGACCATCTGACACCCCACAAAATATTTACAACATTATTAATTATATTCCCTGAACTGTCTTTCATATCCCTGTGGCAATATTGTAGTTACCTATTTATGCTGTCTGATCCCTTCCCCTACTCCCTCATCTCCACCCCCCTCCCAACTAGCAACCCTCAGTTATTCTTCTTCTATATCTATGAGACTGTTCTGTTTACTTTGCTCATTAATTCAGTTTTTCAGATTCCACATATAAGTGAGATCATATGGTGTTCGTCTTTCTCCAACTGACTTATTTCACTTCACATGTAAGAAGGCTTGCTCTTAATAATGAGCTGCCTGCTTTGCCTTTTTAGAGAAAAGATCACTAAATCTGTGAAGTGATCTTATTCTAATTTAGTTTTATCTACCTCTTAGGGGTATTTTGAAGATTAATGCTTATTTTTGCAATTCAGTGTTTCATTAAGCCTCTTGGAAGAATGTGCAGCTCTATTGATAATATACTAAATAGGTAATACATTGTAGGAAAATTTCTGAAGCCTTAACCCTGAAAATAAAACAAAATGTATTTAGTTTTTGAGAGGTAAACTGAAATGAGGGAGTGTCTAGGGATTAACTAGATTTGAGTCTATTTCTAAAGGGGATGATATTTTATATTGACTTTAAATTTTCACTTAATAGTAGAGGTAGACTGCAGTAGTAGAGACTAGATGATATGCAACTGAAGAGAAAAATTAGAACACCTAGAGAAGAGTGCCGGCAACAATGGCACATAAGCCAGGGTAGCTGAGTATTTCAAAAAGGGAGTGAAATGTCAAATACTAAGAAAGGAGCCTTTGAGAAGTATGTAGTAAATCTCTACTTTTTAAAACTCTGGCTTCACTTTACCAACATGTGAGACGCTGTGTCCTAATGCCAGCTTTATAAGCTGAATCTAATTTTGATTATTTTTCAAATAAAACTCTATTTTTCAAATTAAAGGCTGGAATCAGAAGATGATATGTGTGGACAATTTTGACTTACTACTGGGAATTAAAAAAAAAGTTCAGAGAGTCTTATTATGGCACTACGTGATCCTTTGTTGGGTCTAAAAGCTTATTTAGCCTTTCACAGTGATTGGGTTCTTGGAAAAATATGGTTTGTGATGACTATTTTTAGTTTGTACGTGTCCTTGTTTAGTTATCTACTGCTATACAACAAATCACCACAAATTTAGTGACTCAAAACAACATGTAAAAACTTGGAAATTGTCACTTCTATCCTTGCAAGAAAAAGCTGGACAAACAAAATTAACAATTTTTCTTGAATCTGTCAGAGAATTGAATTTGTACAGTAAACTGGCACTCAGAAATTTGGAGTGACAAGTGAATCCAAAGTGTCACAGCCAATATCAGCTTAGCTAGAACAGAAGACGCTGAAGCTATAAACTGTTAGAAAGATTTAAGTGGTGATTTTGATGAATTACTAGAGGCTGAGTGGGAATCAGCATGAGAGGGAGAAACTTCTGATTGTAGAGAGGTCCTCAGACTTTCATGGACTTTTCTTCCAGGAAGCCTACTAAATTTTTATGGTGAACACCTGAGAAGTGTCCCCTTGTGGCTGTGGAAGGGGCAGAGGAAGAGTAATACTTGTTATATACAACCAGAGCCTTTTCCATAATAGAAGTCAAGTTTCCCATATGTCCCAGTGCTTTGGATAAAAGGCAGTTATCTCAAGCAGCCCTTTACTCATCCTGTCTTGCCTAAGGGAGGGGAAGCTATACATGAAGAAATACTTTGGAAGATCACTGACCAGAGACACCCATGGAAAAACTGTGATCTGAATGCAAGATTCTAGAATGCCCCTTACACTAGCACCTTTTCATAATTGCAACAACAGGACTTTAGTATACTAATAATAGATTATATTATTATCCTGAATGAGCCAGGACACACACAGACTGTTTCTGAGGAGTAGTACTTAGGGAACCCCAAAGACCGGAGATAAACAAAAACACTAGGGAACTTGAAATTGCTGATACCTACAGCTAATCAAAAGTGAACAAATCCCAATTATTATCCAGATTAAAATAAATCCTTCCACTAGAGGCCTATTTATCTCAGTTCCTATTATCCAACACAACATGCCTGGCTTTCAATCAAACATCACAAGACACCCTGAAAAGCAAGGAAAAATAAAGAAAAGACAAGGCAAGTCTCAGAAACCAGACTTAGGTATGACACAGATGTTGGAATTAACAGACAGAAAAATTTTAAAACTAAGATTACATTAAAAGAGTTAATGGAGGGGTCAGCTGAGTGGCTCCTTGGTTAAGAGTTGGCTTGGGAGTGAGAGCTCTGAGCAGCAGGGCCACTGGTTGGGATCCTACATGGGCCAGTGATGCTCCGCCCTCTATAGCTAAGATGGTGAACAACAGCTTGACCTGGAGCTGGGCTGTGGTGCATCGCTAGTGTCGGTGTAGCCTGCAGTGGGGCTGCAGTGGGTTGCCATAAGCTACAGTGAGTGGCCGGCAGCCAGTGTGAACGTCTGTCCAATGGCAAGTGACCGATCTGCCTCAGCAGGGAAGAGCGCAATGATCACAATACCAACATGGGCCAGGGAAGCGACGTCATCCACAACTAGACATAAAAACTGAAAGGACAGCTTGTCTGTTCGTTCCCCTTCCCTGATTCCCCAACGCTGTTCCCTCCCCCCCAAATTCCCCAATAAAATCTTTAAAGAAAAAAAAAAGAGTTAATGGAAAAAATAGACAAAATACAAGAAAAGATAATATAATAAGAGAAATAGAAATTCTTAGAAGGATCAGGAGGAAAATGGTGGGAAATACATATATAACATAAATGAAGAATCAATTCATTAGAAGACTTGATACAGCTGAGGGAAGACTTAGTGACTTAATGATAAGCCTAAAAAACTCACCAAATTGAGCATAAAGAGAAAAATGAATGAAAAAAGAAAATAGAATGCACATGCCAGACCTGTGGAAAAATTACAAAATGGTTTAAGATATGCATAATTAGTATGCCATATGAAGAAGAGAGAAGAGAGCAGAAGAATTATTTGAAGTAATATTATTCAAGAACTTTCTAAAATTAATGGCAGAAATAAGCCCACTAATCCAGGATGTGTAGAGAACAGCAAGAAGAATGAATACCAACACAACAAAACAAAATTACACCTAGGCATATCATATTCAAACTTCAGAAAACCAAAGACAGAAGGTCTTGAAAGCAGTAAGAGGAAAATAGCACCTTATCTAAAGAGGAACAAGAATTAATAATTAAATTGGAATGTTCTTCAGAAGCCATGCAAGTAAGAGGAGAGAAGGGTGAAATATTTAAAGCGATGAAATAAAAAATATTACCTACCTAGAAATCTATATTCACTAAGATCCTTCAAAATGGGGGGATTAAGACTTTTCTGATAAACAAATGTCAGGGACTTCATCTCTAGCAGACCTGCCCTGCAAGAGATGTTAACACAAGTTTCTGAAGTAGAAGGAAATGATACATCAAAAATATGTATCTCTAAACAATCATCAGAGAAGATATAAATGAAGATAAAATAATTTTTTTTTTTTTTTGAGGGCAGTGTCACTGGCCCTCACATGTGGGACTGAACCGGGGCCGCTGGCTTCCCAAGCCAGCGCTTAACCACCGCGCCACTCGGCCGGCCCTAAATAATTTGTTTTTTAATTCTTAATTGATCCACAAGGTAACTTCTTATTTAAAGTAATAATAGTAACAATGTATTAGGTGATTACTGCATATAAGTGAAATGAATGAATGACAGCAATATCATAAGGGATGGGAGGGAGAAATTGGAACACTTTATATTTAAGTTACCTGCACTATAGGTGGAAAGGACCACATTATTTGAAAGTGGACTTCTAATAGTTAAAAAGTGTATATTATAAATGGTAGGGTAACCACTAAAATAATTTTTAAAGAGGTATGATTGATAAGCTAAGAGTTCCTTAACAAGGGCGTCTCCGTAGAGGCAGCTCACCATACTGCAGCTTGCTTACCAAGCAAGAATGGTGGAAGTTATAGTTTCATGTAACATAATCACAAATGTGACATCCCATCATCTTAGTTTTATTACATTCATTAGGATTAAGTCACAGGCTCCATCCACTCTCAAAGGGAAGGGATTACCCAAAGGAGTGAAGACCAGGTGTGGATCTTTGGGGACCATCTTGGTGTCTCTCTGCCAGTCATTGTTTTCATATTTGAAGAGCTTACTCTATGGATAAAATTACTAATTATGGTGTGACATACCATCTCAGGGTCAGAAGGCAGTGCCTGATGTGTATTAATATTTTAAGCTATTTTTACTGGTTTTGATTCCCCTTTCCCAACTTTATTTTCCTTGACTTCACAGATTTTGTGCCTTTCTTTATCAGAGAAGACAGATATCACCATCTTTGAATTATCTGAGTTTTTTCCCCAGTACTAGAAATACCAGTCTCTATCTTTATTTTATCTGTCATTGCTCTGGCTTAGATGGAAAGGAATATCTCTTTCCTTTGCAAGTGACATGCCTATCATCATCTACCACTTTTCTTTGTATTGCCAACCTCTTCGTCCACTAACCTACTAACATGATCCTATTTCCATACATAAAAAATTTCTCTACCTTCTAGTTATTCTATGTATCACTTTTATTTAATTTTTAGAAAGTCTTCAACAGTATTCCAGAGTTACTGATTTTATTTTTACTCTTTCCATCCACTCCCCAACCTATAATAGTACCATATAGCTTCTGCTCCTAATATTCTGAGTAATCCTTTCTTTGGAACATTATTTCTTATTTGCCAGATTCAATAATTTATCAGATCTTAAACTAATTCACCATAATTTCCTCTTATTACTTTTTTTTCTGGACTATTGTAATATCCTTTCATCTACTTTCCCATTTCCCATCCATCCACATTCCAATCTATCCTATACACTGAAGCTCAATATATCATACACAGATCCAGTTATGTCATATGACTTTCCCAAATATTTTAAGTTCAATGTTAGAAATCTTAAATCCCGTGTTTTAATACCACCACACAAATTGTTAAATAAATTTATTTTAAAAATCATAACCAAAATCATTCCATAACTGTAGGTATGGTATTGTTTATCCTTTGGTGCCCACTGGCCATTTGGATATTTTAAAATAAATACAAATTTTCATTAGTACATTTTCAACCTTTTTATTTTTATGACTGAAATTAACTAGCTATGTGACTTCAGATAACTTACTTTTCTGCTCCTCACCTAGCCCTTAATTATAAAACAAAGCAATTGCTTTATTTGATCTTAAAGGGTCTTTCCCAGTCCTAAAAGGTACATTTTTTATGAACTACATTTTTATGATTGACACAGCTTTTTTATTGTATCTGGTCCGGATCAATACGGTAAAAACTCAACTATAGGGCTGGCCGAGTGGCTCAATTGGTTAAGAGCGTGAGCTCTGAGCAATGGGATTGCTGTTCTATTTCCACAGTGAGCTGCACCAGAACTGAGCTGCTGCTGAGATGCCAACAGGTGGCCAGATGGCGTGTGCTTTTAGGAACAAGGTCTCAGGTTCGACTCCCACTTGGAATGGAGGCTTTGCTCACCTGCAACTAAGATTGAACACGGCACTTTGAGCTGAGCGGCTACAAGCTGCCAAAGGGTTGTAGGATGGTGACTGGATTTGAGGCTGAGCTAGCTGCGCCCTCCACAACTCAGACTTAACGACAACGACTTGGCTATTCCCCTTTCCCAATTCCCCAACACTGTTCCCCTTCCATAATTCCTCAATAAAATCTTAAAACAAAAACAAAAACAATTACCTCAACTATAGAAGTACATAAATTATAAGCCAGTCTTATCAGATAGGCCTAGTGCTGTATTTGACTGAGTTGTACTATTTTTTTCCCCCTCCAAATTAGATATAAGGCTGGTTTTTCCCAAATAAATACATTTGATATTCAAAAACCCAGTCTTAAATACAGGGCATTCTCCTACTCTTTCGACTAATGTTGAGGGTTTTAAAGTAGCTGTGCGGACATGCTTGTCTGTCAGTTTGAACAGAATCTGAGTAATCCACCTGACACTAATTCATTTACGTTCTCTTCTTATGAGCAATAGAGAGGAAAGCTGTCAGAAAGTTCCTATCAGAGCTGAAATGCAGCTGCCAAGGTTTATTTTTCATACCGTCAGAGGTAGAGAGAAGCTTATTCTTAGTGTGCCAAATATCCTTTCATTATTCTTGACTTTAGAAGCATAGAATGGTATTTATTTTAATGAACGTGAAGTAGATTCTTGTGGTCTACAAAGTGTCAGTGCGTGGTACACTCAGAATTGGGAGCATTTGGAACTGCAATATTAACCAATCTTTGATATTTTCCTTTGTAGATAATAAAATTTAATTTTTAGATAACCAGTGTGAAAACAGTTCCCTCAAAAAAGAACAATGTGTTCTTAGCCTTGTGACAGCAAGGCAGAATTCTTAAGCCCACTTTATAACATGTTTATCACCTACTTACTTAAATTATTTTTACTGAGTTAATGAAATGTTTCTGGTAGTTTATCCAGTTTTTTTTTGTATTTAAAATTACTGACCTTGAGCCAAGTGCCACAAAGATTCTGTGCTTGTTCTTCTTGCAGTCATCTTGTGTGGTAAACATCAGGGCAACGCTGTGTTCTGAAAAAGTGTAGAGAGAAAATATATGAAGAAACAATTGATGTTGCAGAAAACCAGTAAGTTATGAGTTCATTCATTCATTGAATAGCTTTTTATGGAGTATCTCAAAGCTAACACTGAGTGACATTTAAAAAGGGACCACTTCTGAGTGCGGGCGCATTGGTTAAGAGTTGGCTTGGGACGCCAGCTCTGAGCAGCAGGGCTTCGGTTTGGATCCCATATGAGGGCCAGTGACGCTCTGGCCTCTACAGCTAAGATGGTGAACAACAGCTCGACCTGGAGCTGGGCTGCCGTGAGTTGCTGGCGATGGCGTAGGCAGCAGTGGGGCTGGCCAGCAGCTGGCAAGCGCTTTCCGTGAGCTGCCATGAGCCGTCGTGAGTGGCCGTCCAATGGAGTTAGGATAAAAGCATTCTAACAAAGATTAAGTAGACAAGAAAGTGTAGGATCTGGGCAAGGAAATTGTGTACATGCAGAGAGGTTAGTGAATTTTTGTATTTTTCTTAATGATAAATAAGAACAGAAATATGTTCAACTATACAAAGTCGATAAATTTAAAATATTTATAGTTAGCTTTGAAAGTATGTATGTATGCTGTAAGTTAGATGTGGAGCTGAATTTTATATGACTGTGCTTAGTGTCTGGAGTTTAAATAAAGTAAACTTGTAAATATTATAAAAATTTGATTCAGGGATTGATCTCACTTTCTTCTCCTGAATCTTTATCAGTTTCTCCTTCAGGTTATACCGTCACTGAATTCTTTGTCTGTAGGACTGATGTAAATTACAGACTAAACATTCTCACCCCTCTGAAAGGACAAATGCTGTGTAAAAGTTTAGATTTTCAAGGAGTAGAATTCTGACTACATTCAAAATAAGAAGAAAATAATAGGTGAACTGCCAGCAATTCAATTGGGGTACAACATTCCAGTTTCTATAGTAAACTGGAAAACAGAAATCATCAATGATTATTTTAAAGTAAAATGATAAATCTGAGCTTTGCTTTATTTTAATATAAAAAATGGTGAGCATTGATGAAGATTGGTAACAAGATAATACTTTTGAGCTGGGAGACGGGCATATAGACATTTGTAGTACTCTTTTTTTCTGTGTTTGAAATTCTCACAGCAAAACATTAAAAAATAAAGCTATATTTAAGGAAGTTATATGTTAAGGTATAAAAAACAAGGGCTAAGTTAGTATGTATTTCCTCTGAGTGAGAAAATTACTCTGTAAATAAATACTTATTCATCTCTGCATCACCTCTATTAATCTATTTTCACATTCAAGTTGGTGAGCGGATCACTGGAGAATATGTGTTTAAGTCACGGTCACAAAAACACAGAATTATGGAACTTAAAGAAAACTCGAGGGTCATTTACTTAAATCTACTTTTTATAAGTGATTCCCTTGAGTCCTCAAGCGATTAGGCAGTTCACCTGAGATCACACAGTGTTTTTAGTGACAGAGAAATCTTTTAATGATAGAGAAATCTAAACAAGATTGTCGAATTTTCTCATGTTGCATGTGATGGACCATGTAGACAGACTTGATTTAATAAAAAGATGTACTGGGTCCCATCTACTGCAGTTGCGAGGCTGCCATGTGAGTGATAATGGAACTGTACTTCCCTATATTCTCTTATAAAAACACATTTTCTAGCCACAGTAGACTGAATCCATTGAGTTTTTCAATTCTGATACTGTCAGGTCCATAGATATGGGAGTAGTAAGAAGGCATGCCTTATAAACCTAAGTAACTCTGGCAGATTTACCTCAGGGATTTTGTCAGAAAAGGCAGTTTCTGTGAGATAAAAAGTATTTTGACATGGAAATACCTTAATAACTCCATGAGGTTGTCACTTTTTCTTAGGGGAATTTTCTCTATCAAGATAAATTACAGTTCTGCATTTTTGGGGTCTCAGAATGAAGATTTTTAAGGCAGCAAGTAGGTTGCGACTAGAAAAACAATAACCTTATTCTACCTTGGTTGTAACTATATGAAAAATATGGAAAACTTTTACAGTTCCTCTCATAAGATAATGTGTGGAATGTGGACATAAAATAAGGGAATCTGTGTAGTTTAATGGCTACCTGAGGCCCTGACTTCTACCAATTACTAGCTGTGTGATCTGGGACAAGTTACTAACTTACTCTCTGCCTATTTCCTTATTAGGTAAATGAAACTAATAACTGAACCTACTTCAAAGGGATTGTGTGAGGATTAATAACATCATCATGTAAAGTTCTTAGGCCTGTACTGATGAACTGTAAGTGTTCAATACTAGTTAGTATTCGTATTGTTCAATTGAACTAGTTAACTTATGGTAGAAAATTGATGACCTAGTCACGATTAGCTAAGTGGACTAGAACACTAATTTTCTTTTTTTTCCCAGCTTTATTGACATATACTTGACAAATACAATTATGAGATATTTAAAGTGTACATCATGATATTTTGTGTGTGTTTGTGTGTGTGTGAATTGAGAAAGAATTCCTCACATCTGATTAATACTTCTGTCACCTCACATGTTAATTTTCTTTTTGCTGAGAATATTTAAGTGCTAGCCTATCAATAAATTTCAATTATACAATACAGTGTTACCAACTACAGTGACTATGTTATACATTAAGTCCTCAGGCCTTATTTATCTTATAGCTGAATGTTGTGCCCTTTACCAATCTCCCCCTAACTCTCCCACCCACTCCCGTCCTCAGGTAACCACCAATCTGCTTTCTGTTTCTATGAGTTTGATTTTTCCCTCCCAGATTCCATATAAAGTGATAATACAGTGTTTGTCTTCTCTGTCTGCTCATTTCATTTTGTATATACCCTCAAATTCCACCTGTGTTGTTGCAAATGGCAGGATTTTCTTCTTTCTCATGGCTGAATAATATTCCATTACACACACACACACACACACACACACACACACGAGTATGCATTTCTCAGAGAAAAAACATGCTTGTTCCACTACCAGTGGGACAATACCTACATTTTCAAGAAGAAAATTTATCTTTGGAGGAAATAAAAAAAAGAAACATTAGATGGATTTTTAAAAGTTTTACTAGATGGGTATTAGGTAGGGAAGACAATTAAGGTATCATTTTGCCAAAAAATAGGAATATCTCTGAAATTTTGAAACCTATTGGGAAAAGAAACTCATTTAAAATTTTTTTTTTTTTTTTTTTTGTGGCTATCAACAGTGCCAGAGGGTAAGCTGACTAAGGCATTTTAATAGTAAGATATTTACTAAATGGAAGTAATTTCGGATCAAATTTGCCAATAGATAACTAAAAAAAAACAGTAATTAAGGCATGTTTATGTTAATGAGAAGAAAACTATTCATGGTTTAAGAAAAGCATACTTTTGACAATCATTTGCACCTAAACATCTCTTTGTATATATCACAGAAAATAGCCTCATAGCTGGTATTGTACATAAACATTATAAATGAGCCTAAGACTTCAGCCAATCCAAATGATGGCAGTTTGATTCAGCGAGATGAAAAAGCCATTTGCCAGGGTGAAGAAACCTTTTCTGTGAACATGTTCTGAGAGGGTGAGAATTACCCAGCAATTCAACCTTCATTACCTCTCTTTACTTAAAGTAGAAACCTACTTGACTCATTTTAACAACATGTCTCTGTAATAGGATGGCTACCTTGAGATGGAGAGTAGTAAAAAAGCATGCCAAGGTGATTCAGATCCATTTTGATACATTCTAATCGTGAGCTCCATAATTGCAAGGTAGGGTTCCTTACCACTCAATAGTGTCTACTTAGAATGGGGCGCAAAAGCCAATTTTTGATGTCTTGACAACCTTCTGAAGAGATGAAAAGCCAAGGTTATATTACTCCGTGTGGGGAATAAGAAGCTTAAGGTATATCTTTTAGATGAGAGCTTATACTTCTCCTTGGCGATCATCTTCTGAGCTTTCGTTACTTCTCTGAGTGCAATTACCCTTCTTAGAGCTGACTACAGTCTGAGCCGGAAGCACTTGTGGGCCCTTTGGGATGAAAACCACTTTCCTTGATAAGTGATAACCATTTTTATTGTTATTATTGTAATTAAGTCAATTCCCAAAGTCATATCTACTAATGTGGCATTTTCAAAACTGACATATTGCAGCAGTGTACTGGGAAACGCCATTCAGCTGGCTTTCTGATGCCAGCCTCGTAAGTATGGCTCTGTGGTGGTACTTTTGGGAACAGCACTGCTCTTTCGTGCCAACAGGTAGTCAGCTATTAAGGGGATAATGATGGTCAAAAGCAGGTGGCAGAGAGTTTATGACAGGCTTATCTTCCTCCGAAGGCATCTGTTGTTTAAGAGTGTATGGAGTTGCTGGACATAAAGACAAGCTCTTGAGAATATCGCAGAATGGTGAAATTCAAACACATTCTTTGAGAACTGTTAGAGTAATTGGTTTGAAATGCAGTGCGTTGCTAGGTATCAATTCCATGAAATATGCCAAGTTTGTAGAAGCATGGCTTTTTAATTTAATTTCCAGAGGGAATTTGTGTAATTCCTTTTCATTACAGGATGGAAAAATCCTCAGTGCACATAAACCAGAAATTAGGCAACTCTACAGAACGAGAACCCAGGGAACAATGTCATCCAGGTTTTCATAGCTCTAAGTTAAACCATGAGTACACACGTCAAGGATATAACTCTAAAAATGTCATTTGGTGGTAATGATGACTAATATAAAGAGACAGGAAATTCGTTTTGGGAAAGGACCTATATCTATGTATTGGCTTCAGGATGATATAATTTAGAGTTCTGGTATAAAATAACTTGGCAGAGGCTGTTTTTTAATTTTTTTTTTCTCTATTGAACCTGGTAAATGCTGCCTAAGCTAGATAAGGGACCAAAAGGAAGCAGTGGATGAATTATGGGCACCGTGGGTAATCTCAGAGAAGGCTTTGTTTTATAAGCAATTAGCACAAACCCCCAACAGCATTACTCTAGCCACGCCTTACAGATCAGACACCACAGAGGTGGCCAGGCCAGAAACTCCACTCTCCCATTTAACTAGTATGTACATTTCTTCAGGGCCCACAGGTAGACATTGTATGATGGTCTTCATGACACTCAATATTGAACACCTGAAGGGCAGGCCTCATGATATCATTATCTTTATATAACCCACCCTGCCTCAGAGAGTGACTTGAATAAGGATTCAAATGTTATCTCCTGAATTTGACCTTGACTGAGCCATAGAAACTGTAGGGTTGCATTTCAGGTGTTTTGTGTATCCTAAAAATAGATGAAGATAGCTCTTAAAAAAAGTAGAACAATTATATACATTATTTCATTTTCTTTTCTGGTTCAATCTTAATATACACGTAGGCCTAGACCAGGTATTCTCAAGAGAAAAATTGAAAGGAAGAGAGAGTTTGATTACAAATTCCATATGGAAAATTTGAGCCTGTTATTAAAACAATCCTGGGCTTGATATTCATTTTAGTAGGGCCTAGAGATAGCTATAACTCTGCTATTTCCTGAAATTCTTAAATAACGAATTGATAACCACTGTTTTAAAAAAGTTGCTCTCTAGAAAAGAGAAATGGAAGCTATGTATTTGATTTTTGCAAGAGTAAAGGATAAGACCAAAATGTACACAGCACAAAGAAATTAAAAGGACTAGAATTTATACCGTCAAGTTTATCTCCTTTTGAAGATTATCTATTTCAGAATAATTATAACACTCAGGATGACGTGTCTGAATGTTTATGAAAGACAACCTCTGCTACCTCTCACATCAGTGAGTTTGCCTGTCTTTTTCTGATACAGGCCAGGAAGCATCATGACATGACATTGCCTCCAACATCTTCCTTCGGATAATCAATAAATATGACAATGTCTTTGCTAAAAGTGACAATCTGTAAATAATTTCAGTTCATTAAGTATGTTTTTGAGAAGCCAAAGTCCTTTGAAGTCTCTTCTTTACATCTTATCTTTGGATAATTGAGAAAAGTTGCATCTATATTCAATCATGAAATGAAACAAAAACCAAAAGTTATGGGTGTAGTTGATGAAACCTGCCAGGCTGCATGGTTCTGGATTGGCTGTACTGTCACTTATATCTTACAACTATGGGCAAATGTCCAGAAATTAACTGGAAATATAGATCGTGTGAAATTTGGACCTGTGCAGATTATCCAGTGACAACAAAAGTTGAAATTCTTATAATAGTATAGCAACAATATGTAGGAGTAACATAGCTTTTTATCAGTAAGTTAAATATGATTTATTTGTCTTTCTATTGAGGTTTGATAAAAATGAGTAAAGTGTATGTTTTATAGAGATTGTGTTTAATAAACAACATATTTAAAAAATTGTTACATTCTTTTTGACAATGATTTTTATTTCTAGTTTTTCAATTTTAATATTCCATAGAATCTAATGAGAAGCCAAGATGCTTATATACAGTTGTGAATAATTTCTATTTCTCAGTAATGTAATTGTCACCTTATTGCAACGGATGTATAGAATATGTCTTTTATTTTTAAATAGTAATGTGGTAAACAGATGGTTTCTTCTGTTGTTCCATACAATATATTTATTCATCTATCTCAGCAGATTGCCTACAATTCAATTTCCTTCAATGTAAATTTATTTTAAAAATAAAATTAGCTACCTTTATATTTCTGGAACATCAATTACTATTCTAAAATTTTAATCTTGTTATTGTCTTCTGTATACTAATCCACCTTTAATTTTCTTTCCTGCTTGGCTAAATCATTTTAGCAAACTTAAAGCTTATTTGATTTGTACCATTGCTATTATCTTTCATAAACTGCACTTAACACTCTTGATGGTGGCATTGACTACTCAGTAGAAAATAGATAAAAAGCAGAAGAAACTAGTTAGCTAAGATAGTACCATTTTTACATTGGGAACTTACATTATATTATGGTAATCCATATTTTTCAGAAGTATACCAAAAGAGATCAAGAAGGAATACATGGAAAGAGCGCTATCGTTTTGTAAAGTTGTACCTATGTAACTTTTAAATAACCTTTCTAGGTGCTTCTCAGATTTATCTTTTACAAGAGCACATATTTCTCTGGGAAACAGGTGATTCACAGTATGTTTTGGACATTTGAAAACAGGACTAGTCTATCACGCTGAAATGTAGAAGACACCATTACTGGTGCATAAATGAAGTTCTAAAGTACCTAGAATTAAACAATTACAGGCTTATGATGATTTATTTAAATTGGTAAGTAAAAAGTTGTTTGAGTATATATTTTAAAGTAAGAAGGAGGACGAGCTGAGCTCTGAGCAACAGTTGTTCGAGGCCAGCCCGAGCTGAGTTGCCGTTGAGCTGCCAACAGGTGGCAGGATGGCTCAGCTAAAAAAAAAAAAAAAAAAAAAGTAAAGTAAGAAGGAGGAGAGGAGAGCATATTTAGGCTTTGAAGTGAGCTCTAGAGTTAAGATTCTCTGCTTTTCCCCTAACTTATTATTATGTTTTAGTTAGGTTACTTAATCTTTCTGATCCTCAGTTTCATTTTATATAAAATTGACATAGTAATGCATTCATGATAAAGTAATAATAAATGTGGTATGATGTATAGGCACCCAGTACAAGGTTCTTTTGTGTCTTTTATCCTAACATCCCTGTGGAATGGTGGCCATTTTACAAAGCCTGAAGTGAATTGATGAGATTGAATTCTACATTACAATTAAATTCATCTGACTCTGACATCCAATAACCCTCATTTTAATTTTTGTCTTTTGGGAAAATGTAGGTTTGTGTTTAATTTAATTTGCACATTTCTGGAGGCACTGTAAATAAATAGGCTATAAATAAACATATTTGTCACTGCTGGTTAGTGAATGTTACACTTACATATTGTTACAGTAATGGCCTTCAATGAATATATTAAGTCTAGTGAAAAATCAAATGCTACAATTCTACTAAAGTTAAATTTATTGTACTTTTAGGCTAGCCCTTTAAATAGCTGTGATCTTCCATTTAATTTGTATTGCATAGTGGATAGTGGTGCTGTTTTTTGTTCCTCTTAAATGACAAGGCACTATCTGTTGGCATTTTCAGCTTGCTATTTTAATATGCATAAATCCCATTATCCTCTATGGTTGATGCTTTTAAGATGAGCTGGTGGCTTTTTGACCTCTTTGTTGATTTAGTTTTGCAACTGAGAAAGAACTAAACCATTGAAGTTGGATCCTATAAATCTTTGCTTGCTTTCTATCTTTTCTCTCTGTAATTTTTCTTCTTAAAGCTGAAAAAGAAAGAGTGTTACCAAGTATATGCACATAACATAAAAATGTTTTAAATAGGATGCGAATCACAGTTTAGAAATTGTGTTTGATGGCACTAGTATAATGAAGAACCGTTTTAAAACACATTTATCTGACTTGCTTATTAGATTCTACATCATATTAATATGAAAGTTTTTGAGGTCTAACTTTTTCTTTCTTTTGGAATAGGGTTTATGTAACTGATAAATAGCATGAAATGTTACTTTTGGGAGAAGTAAACTTATATATGTTTCAATAAATAGATTTTAATTTTCCAAGAAAGTAATTGGTTAAATGTGAAGACGTATCTTATTTTGAAGCTGGTACATACTGAACATAAGGAAACTGTTGTCTAAATTTGGTCTTTTGCTTATGTTCCCTTTGTCTAAATTTTTTGGAGAACTTTTACAACAAGAAATACACACAAGGGTTTAAATTTGTACCCGAAATTTTGTGCTCCTCATTAGTCTTGATGGGAAACAGATTGTGATTTATATACTGATAACCTGTAAAATGTATCCTTTATAGATACAAATAAATAAGAAAATTAAGACTTTTAAAAAACTACTGGCTTGAATTAAAATATTAACACAGAAGTACTACCACAGCTTAGTTTGTCTGCCCTGTCAAAAAATGTGTAACTATAAATTAAGGGCTTTCAGTGGCCATGGCATTATTCAAACTTTAAAAATTAATCAAACATTGAAAATTATAATTTATTCTAAAATACCTATTTATTCATTATTTGTTTAATCAACAAAGACTTATCAGTCATTGACTGTTTTAGTTACCTATTGCTGTCTAACAAATTATGCACAAATATTCCAGTTTAAACAACAAACATTTATTATTTCACAGTTTTTGAGAGTCAGGAATCTGAAACAAGCTTAGTTAGATTGTTTTGGCTTAAGATCTTTCACAGGGTTGCAGTCAAGATATTAGCTAGTGCTTTAGTCTTGTATCTGAAGGCTTGACCAGGCTAGAGGACCCATTTCCAAGTTCATTTGCATGGCTACTCGTATTGGTAGGAAGTATCAGTTTTTCATGTGGGGTTGTTCATGACACAATTACCTTTTCTTAGATAAAATTATTTTTAAAAAAGAGTTCATCCTTCCCAAAAGCTCAATGTCTTTTATAACATAACTTTGGAAGTGACATTCATTGTATCTGCCCTATACTATTGATTACAAAGACCAATCTTGGTGCAGTGTGGGGTATTAATACCAGGAGGTGTGTGGCTCATTGGGAGCCATATTCAAAGTTCGTTTCCATATCTGTGTGCCCCACATGGTGCTAGACACTGGACACAAATATGGATATTACTCAGACTCCCATCCTTAAGATTATTTTTGTGTCAGACAATAAAGTCAGCATCAAATTATTTTCTTGTTGCTCTGATAATACTTTTAGTTACAGCATGAAAGCACTCATATCAAAATCAACTTTCTTTATATTTACATATCAATTTCCTTTAAGGAATACTTTAGCATAATTTAGGGTATATATCCTCAGAAAATAATTTAGGACAAAAATTCCTAGGTGTTTTTTTTATCCCTACTCTAAAACTTTCAGCCAGACTAGTTAATATTTATTAAGTGAGAGGTTCATTGCAGAATGGAAGAAGCAGATTGCATTGGTTACACTTTATTTCTTAGGCATCGAGTGCCAATTTACTCAGTAGCTTCCTTCAATCCCAGTTTAAGGTCTTATATTGTTTGAAAAACTGTTAAATTTGCATGGTTAGTTAATGAGTCCACATATAAAAAAATGAATTTTTGCTAGAATTTCAGAAAAAGGTAATAGTAATTTGAATTTTAACTGACTTCTTATGGTTATTTTACCTTTACATATCCTGTTCCTTCTTTTTCTTCCTTAGGATAAAATAATGAGAAAGAAGTGCTGAAACTTCTTGTTAGTTTTATTTTTTTTTAATTTAATGACTATTCATTTTGTTTACGAAGTCCCCCTCTTCTCCAAAATATGATTACAAGCAATAGAGTTCATGTAAATAAGTTCTCTTTAAATTTTCTGTTTCATAACCGTTTTCATTTTTAGAAACATTGATTAAACAACTATTATGAGTAAGACACCTTCTGGCAGTTTCAAGCAACAGAAACCAGCTTGTAACCGCCTAAGAAAAGTGGGGCAATTTATATAACGACATTGGAGGATGTCAATGGGATACAGCAGAGGTGTGTGTCCTTGTCTCTGGCATGAGATTCACCTTTGATTTATGCCTTACCTCTAAATGCTGTTTCATTGTTTTTTTCTCCTTTCACTCTGATTCCCCCCCCCCCCCCCCCCCGCCAGTATGCAGTTTGGAAAGGGCTCTTAAAAGGTTCTGCATTTTACATATTGTCTATCCAGCCATGAAGATAGGCTCTGACTTAAATCTCTAGGCTCCAGTTCCAAGTTGACAGGAAAAGACCTTTTAGTCCCATTTGGTTGAGTTTTTCATCTCTCTGCTTTTCAGATGAGTTTGACAGAAAGACTGAATGACCCAGTTTTTGTCTGATTGATTCTGGACCAATCAATTGTGATGGGGGTGGTATCATGTTTGTGAATCTGTCTTCCTTCGACCATGTGAATCTGGGTAAGGAGTTTTTTCCTTAAAAAATTTTGGTAGAAAATAGATGTCTCATTTGGGCATTCTATGATTTCATAAAAGTCTAGCTATATTTCTTATTCAATGTGGAAAATTCACTTTCAGTGTATTCTTCTTATTTTATTCTCTTTACTTGCCTTTTCCAATATACAAGTGTTTTATTTATGTTAAAATCATGTGCCTGGATTTTCTTCATTTACATTGAAGAAGGTCTTTTGATTTTGACTGTTCTACACAATGGTAAATTAATTAAACTTGTTAAAACTTAGGGTGCTGTATAAAATATACTTAGCAACTATTAAAAGCAAATCATGTGTGAAAAATAACAACTTTAAATAAATAAAATGTTTCATTTTATACAGGCTTCATTTATTTCTAATCACCAATATGTATTTTTTAAATTTTAAATTGTCAAGTCTTATTTGGTTATACATTATAGAAATAACTTAAATGAAAAAGAGTAATTAAGTGGAAGCATAGTGGAGTGGCTCAGAGAGCCAAAGGACGTTTGACCAGAGAGAGAAATTTGAAAGTCATTGGGAATCCAAGCTTTTACCTACCATCTATTTCTCTGTCTTGCTATCTTTGGTTTATTGGAACTTTGCCCCTCTTCCCAACCTCCTACTCTCTCTCTCCTCTCTCCATACTATATTCTATCCGATATTCAGTGTAGTTTTCACTACATTGTTATACATATGGCTAAACAGAGATTCCTCCCGTTCCTGACGTTATGTGTCCATGGTCCAAGTGACATCACAAATAGTGTTAGAGATCCAAATACCTAGAAGAAAAACATCTGATTGTTCCATTTGGGTCAGGTGTCCATTCCTGGTCCAACCAGTTAGTTATGGATGGTGTGACAAAGTTACGTAGCAGAAATATGGCTTTGGAGACCCATGAGAGGGTGCACTGAGCAAGGCAGACATACAAAAAGGCCTCTACTTTGAATTTGAAGCATGACCATGTAATTCTAATATTAAAATACATTTCTAGGGATGTTTCAAGAACTGAAAAGTATTCACTATGCTTGGAGTAAATGGGAGAGGTTCAGGAGGATTTAAGGATGGGCCTGGAGAGGTAAGCAAAAGTCAGGGTATTAAGGATCTTGAACATTTTCCTATGGACAACAGATAACCAGTGAAGGATTCTAAACAGGGAGAGAAAAGGTCAGGTTTAGAATTACTTTTTAAGAAATTACTCTGACAGATTCATGATGAATGGATCAGAGTAGAACAAAAGTAGAGGCAGAGAGGCCAGTTAAGAGATTTCCAAATGGGATGAGAGGACAAAACAAAGGTAGTGGCAATGAGTGAAAGGATCATTTCAAGGGATATTAAAGTTATTGCATAAGTAATAGCTGATGACTGATTAGGGTAAGTTAAGGGAGAAGCAGAGCCCAGCTTTCTCGCTGCTGGGTGGTTGGTGGTGCTGTTTATTGAGATGGGGGAAGTCAAGACTAGGGGAGGGGGAAGAAAAATGAAGAGTTCTATTTGAGCTTTTGACTGTGGGACCACTGATGACATGGAATGCATATCTGAACATATAGGTCATGCAGAAGTCATGGAACCAGAAGAGAAGAGAGGAGCTCTGGAATATAATAATATTTGGAGGAATTCTGTAACAAAGCAGAAGATAGATTTTGGAAGGACACTGAGGAGTGACTGCCATTCCTTGAGAGGAAACTAGGTGAGGAGAATTAAGAATTTAGAGAGGAGAAATTTTTAAGTAGGTGTCGTTGCTAGAGTTAAAAGCTATAGAAAGGTCAAACAGATGAAAACTGCCCAGTGAATTTCATAACAAATCAGACATTTTTGACCTGAACCACCGCCATGTCAGTGGAATAATGGAGCCAGAAGTCTGACTGGCATACTATGAGGAGTTAATGAAGGGGAATAAGTAAAGGAAGTGAATGTATGTAAGTCTTTCAAGTGGCTCAGAGTGAGTAATTGCCAGGAAGCCTTTTTCTGTCTGATGTATTTAACTTAGCTTAATGGACTCAAGGTCCATTCATGTTGTCTCAAAGGGAAGGATTTCTTTCTTTTTTGTGACCAAATAGTATCCCATTGTAGGTATATATAACATTTTCTTTATCTATTTATCTGTCATTGGATATTTAGGTTGTTTTGACATTTTGGCTATTGTGAATAATCAGACATTATTTCTTCAAATATCATCCGGCACCTCTCCTCTACTTCTCTCTTTTAGGGACTTTAGTTACGTGCATATAAAATTTCTTGAAGTTGTCACACAACTCACTGCTCCTTTTTACATATTTTAAATTCTACTTTTGTTATTTCATTTGGGATATTTTTATTGCTCTTTTCAAATTCATTAATATCTTCTTACACAATGCCTAATTTACCATTAATCTCTTCCAACGCATTTTTATTTTAGGCCTTGTAATGTTTATCTGTAGAATTTTGATTTGGCTTTTTATTTTTATATCTTCCATATCTCTACTTGACTTTGGTGAATATATCAGATATGATTTTCATTTCTCGTAATGTCATTATCTGCTAATACTAACATCCATGTCAGTTCTTAGTCACATCTTGAATCGACATTTTTTTTACCCCCTCTCATTATGGGTAGTATTTCTCTGCTTCTTCGAATGCCTGGTAAATTCTTAACCTTCATTCTTGGCTATAGTTAAGACATTTGGAAACAGTTGATCCATTTGGATCTTACATTGAATATTTATTTCAGTGCTGTATTTATGTATGTACGTATTTATTTATTTATTCATTTTAAAGTATAGTTGGCATACAATATTATATTAGTTTCTGGTGTATAGTGCTCAGTTTAGAGCTAATAATTCCCCACTTGTGGAGCAAAACCTTTCTGTACTCCACCCAGGGTTATATGAATCATGGTTTTACAATCTGGCTTGTGGCAACAGACACTTATCTCCAGACCTGTGGGTGTGTTAGACACTGTTACCTCTGACCCTTTCAGATGATTCTGTTTTTGGCTTCACTGCACATATGCTTGCATACGCTTGTAATGCACTCATATATAATATGCATACTTAGCTCAGTACTTGGAGAAACCCTCTGCAGCTATCCAGTGTTCTCTCTGCTATATGTCAGCAGCCCCATGGCACCCCCACTTTCCTTTACCCTTTCCTTTCCTCCTAATATTGAATATGGAGAACTAGAATGCCTCCCAGACTTAATTGTAGCTAAAGGTGACCCAGTTCCAAATAATGAACTGTAACTAGGAACCTTGGGTGGCCTTGTAGGACAGGTTAATTAGGCTTGCATGCCCCCTGGCCTTGTCTTTCCCCTATTTACAAGCCTGAGACAGTGATTTGATGCCTAGAAATGCAGAAGCCATCAAGTGATCATGAGTAAAAGCCGAGTTGCAAATTAGGAAGATAAATGTCCTTGTGCAGTTGAATCACCTTACAGTATTGACCTCCAAACTGGTAACCTTTTACATGAGCCAAAATAAACTACTAAAGTAAGGCTTTCTACTGCTTCCAGCCTAAGAGTATCATGATTGATATGATTGATGTTATCCTGATTTTTATGGCCACATCAAAAGATCATGTAGAAGTGTCCCTGTAGAACTGTGGACTGTCTTCCCACGTTTCAGTCCGACTGTCGTTGGCTATTGGAGCAGGTTGCTATGATTGACAGGCAAGATTCTCACTCCCCACATATACAGAGTGATGACAAGTAATGCAAAAATCATTTTCTTTGAAAGAAAATGAGAATAAAGAAAATAACTGTATTCATTTTATACATTGCTATTTTGTGTATTTTATGCTGCAGGCTACACATTTTACATTATCTCAAATTGCTGAAAACTAACTAGAACTTCTGTGAAGATGTTCCATACAAATATGTGAGCATAACTAATAAAAATGTTCTATTTTGTTATTCATAATATTTTCACATTTCTATAAAATATCAATATAATACTTTTATTTCATCCTTTATTACTGCTGGGACCGTATTTAATGAAAATTTCAGAGGATTTTTATCTAGATAAAAGAAAGCATCATGAAAAACAAAGCTACCTAGGTGACTGCATATTGCTGTTTAACTTAGATGTCAATGGATTTCATTTCACATAGAAAAAAACGTTTATTAAAAAAAATCTTTTTAGAATCACTAATTTTAAGCACCTGAAAAGCAGCATAAATGGAATCAAAATGCTATAACTTTTATTTCTTGTTTGCTAAAGTAATAAGGTTATCAATATCCAGAAGTGTTGAAGTATTCATTTTGCCTCTCATTTTAGCTTCTTTTCAGTAAGAATACTTTGATGGTCATCCTCTATAGAATGAACACGTATCCTTAATCATTTATAGTGATTTCTATATTACTGTCTCATTTCAAAGTCAAAATTTTAGAATATCACACCATTTTAAAATAAGCCCTCTTCTTATCCTGCAAAGAAAGTTGTCAAATAGGATTGCAAATAGGAACCAACTAAAATACATTTTTTTTTTATTTGAGGTTTTTAGTAAGTTTAAAAATAGCAAGAAATACTGCTTCCAGGAGAACATGAATTTGTAAGGTCGTTGATTTGAATTAGCCACTTAAAAAAAAGCCCTCACCTTGATTCTTCATTCCATTAGCATCTCCCCCCCACCCCCTACACTATTTATTCATTGGTGTCACTTAGAATTAAACATGTCTCAGATTGAAAACATTATTTTACTCTTAGTTCTTCTACTAGGCTTCTTTGATTTGGTCAAATTGTGTTATTATTTTTCTTATCACTCAGGTTTAACATTTTTCAGTTAATTGACTCCATGCAATTTCTTTGCTTTCACTTCCAATAAGCCTCCACATTCCACGCTGACTGCAATTACTACATGAAATATTCTCCCTCTGCCTCATCTTCATTTATAATTCAACTATTTTTCAAGTTCAACTCAGGTCTACATCCTTTATAAAGTCTAGACCCTGAATGTTCTAGCCCTCATCTTTTGGGCATGTATTGTGTTTCTCCTTGATATGGTATTTATTTGAAATGTTTTGTCATATATTTTGAAGGCTCTTGTAATGACAATGTTATCTTCCTACTCTTTTGGAATTGATGAGTAGGACCCAAGGCTGAGGTCCCAGAGCATGAAGAACCTCACATTTTAAAGAAATCTACCAGTAATTCAGGTCAGACATTCTCCAATTTAGTAATAGGCAAAAACTGTAGTCAATATTACCTTATACTTACCTTACAGTTACTCTTTCAGTGTTTTTTTAATCCCTTTCTGCATTCCATATTTCTCTCTGTGATCATTTTGTCTGACTGAAGTGCAGAATTCTGCATCAGCTTTTGTTTTTCTGAAAAAAATCTTTGCCTTTATTTTCAAAAGATATTTTTGCTGAATATGGAATTATAGATTCGATTCTCTTAGCAATTTAAAGATGTTATTCCCTCATTTTCTGGCTTTCATCATTTGTATTGAGAATTCAGCAGTCATTCTTACTTAGTATAAGAATTCGTATTCTTACTTTGCTTTCTCCTTGCTTCTTTGAGATTTTCTCTTTTTTTGGCTCAGCTGCTTTAATGTGATATATCAACTATAATTTTCTTTGTATTGATTCTCCATGAAGTTTACTAAACATTTTCAATCTGTGGGTTCATTATTTTTTAAACAGTTTTGGAAAATTCTCAGTCATAATCTCTTCCAATATTACTTCTGTCCCATTATTTGTTTTCACTTCTTCTGAGACCTCATTTACATTCATGTTAAGCCTTTTAGCCTGCCTCTTATTTTTCCTGCACTTCACCTATTTTTCCTATTCTTTTGTTCTCTGTGCTTCATTTTTAATATTTTAGTTTGACCTTGCCAATCTTGTGTCTGCTGTTAAGAATATCAACTGATTCTTTATTTTCAGAAAATGTATTTTCAGTTATAGGTCATTCTGCTGATTTGTATTCTAGGTATCAAATTTTAGTTAACATTCTCTAAATTTCACTGATTTTATCCATCTTTTCCACTATTTTTTAACACATCAGTGTTATTTTAAAGTTTTCGTCTATTAACCCAAATGTCTGGATCATCTTGCTTTACTTGTATTATTTATTTTGACTCTTGATTATCAGCCATATTCTTTCTCTTTTCAATTGTAGCTTTTTTTTTTTTTTTGGATGCTGACCATTTTGTATCAAAGATCTGTAGGTTCTCTTGATGATGATATCTTCTACCAGAGAGAGTTTTTCCCTTACAATAGAATAAAATGGTGATTACATCATTTCAGTCAAGGACTGAGTTAGGTTAGGTCTGAGTTGCAATTTTAATAAGGCTTAATTTCTTTCTGGATTGTAGCTGTTCCTATGTTGTGGCCTTCATGGGCTGTTAAGATCCTATTAAGTCTTTGTCTCTTCATCCCCAAAAGATTGTGGATGATTCAGTTTTTCTCACCTGGGGTTTCCAAACTTATTTTTTTAAACCTCTGCCTCTAGCAGCTTCAAAATTTGCCAAATAGGTGAGTGGGGGAATGGTTAAGTGTCTGGCTAAGTATTCTAGCCACTGGGTTTTGCTTCCAAAGCATTATGAGACTTTAATCTAACTTTTAGGTTATTTTGGCATATCTTGTCAACCTCTTAGCCTCATAAATGAGTGAACATCGTGTGTGTGTGTATGTCATATGTTTGAGGCTACTCAATTTTCTAATTTATCACTTCCAGCAATATGTGATTTTTTTGTTGATTTTTCTTGCCCTAACAGAGCCTTCTGCCTGGAGCAACTGAAATCTTCAGCCTTTGTCTAGAATAGCAAATGCCTTTGGGAAAAGGTATAGCTGACAATCACCAGCTCACTTCAGAACTCAGTTACACCTTTTATGGAGTTTCATTATATCTAATCTTTGTTTCTATGACTCTGTGATATATCTAAAATGTAATTTTTATAAATTTTGTAGCTTTTCCTCTTTGTTGTAGCAGAAATATCAGCGTACCACAATCTGCTACATCCTATCTAGATGTAAAAAGCAGTCCATTGGGATAAATGATGCAGGAAGCTAGCACCTGTAGCTACTCTTACTTTCCCTATGTATACCATATAAGTTGATAAACCGTCTGAATCTTAAAAGAGCTTGTTGTTTCTTTACCAGTAAAATCTGTCATGCTGTATCTTTGGCTGTACCTATCATCCTCTTTGTCCCATCTAAGTGTTCTTTTTGTTCAAATATTATTTTTTTATACCCAATAATTCTTCATTTTTAATAATCTCTTACTGTTATATATTAATATATTTCCTTATCTTCTAATATATGTTCATCATTTTTATTTCAATTCTTGGTCCATCTCTTCTAACAATTCTACTCCAGGCTGAACTTTCTAAATTTCAAACTTTTCAAAGTTGTTGTTTTACTTTTGAGATGTTGTTCTTAGCAGTTGTTTAGTTATTTTGCCTGTGAGCTTGTTTCTTTTCTATATCAACTATCCTTTCTGGTAATCCAAAGTATGGCTGGGCTCAAGGCCAGGATCTGGTTTATATCAGTCCTATTGAGTTTAGGAGAGTGAGGTTCTGAGACCCAGAATAGATGCTTTAAGCCCAAAAAACTACTGTTAATGGCTCCCATTTGCTGCTGCCCAGCCAGATGATTACTCTGACCAGGCTTTTACTTTTAACCTCTTACAGAGAGGCAGCACTTAAGAGAAGATATCATCTTAGTTTGTTATTCCCCAGCTTGAAATAGAAAGAATGGATGAAAAATGCCTAGGGACTCCTAGTGGCGACTTCTCCTCTTCCCTTCAGAACTTTTGTTTTGCCTTGAGAACCTCTGCGTACACCTCCACAAGTACTTTGGGCTATTGCTAGAAATGCCTTGGTGATCTTTTAGTAGTAATTGTCCAATATAATGCAAGGGAGAGACAGGAACAGAACTTCAATTGCTTTTATCTCATCTATTTTTCAACTCCTTTGACTATCTTACCTCCAATTCCCCACAGAATAGTTCAAGAAGCTTTTCTTCTCCACCAGTGTATTTCTCTGTCTCTGTCTGCCTCTCTCTTTCACTTTCTAGTTCTTTGAATTTATATTTCTTTCTGAACATTTCCCAAAGTTTGACTCTGGAGAGGAGGTCAGCCAATCATGTTCGTTTTCCATCTTGACAAGAATCATACATTACATAATTTTAGAAGTAAATCAAACCATATATATTTATTAAAAATTTTATTTAAAAATATATGTTATATATACATATAATATACATATATACCAGGGGTGCCAAAAAATGTATACACATGTTAAGAGATGTTATCTATGCTCAAGCAGTAATTCACCATAATCAGAAGTGTCTGGATTCTGATGGTAACCACTTTGAGCATCTCTTATAATTGCAGAAGTCAAATGTGACTTGTATTCATCCTATGTTGTTGGTATATATTGAGTATTACAATTTTAATAGTTTTTTTCCTTTCTTAAAATGTGTAAAAATTTCGGTACCCTCTGTATCATATATATATATAATTTTTTTCTCCATAGAATAGTTCAGGATTAATAGACTTTGAGTGGGTAAATGACTTCTCCATGGTCAAACAGTCATTCATAGTAGAGTAGAAAGTATAATCCAGCACTCTAATTCCCATGTCATAGTTCTCCCACTAAATATTTCTCCATTACCTCAAAGTCTCTAGGACTTTGCTATATTAAATGTATATTCATATGTTGTACATAGGCAAACTCTTCTTAATCTCCTTTGTTAAAATGGCTATTCCTTTTATGCTATTGAGAGCCAAGCATCTAGAAGCCTTCACTGTGAGGACCATCAAATCTACAAAGAATTCACTTGGACTACTAGAATCAGCATTATTGGAAGAGAGATCTGATCATAGTCATCTTAGAAAAGTGCAATACACTGGCGCTATAGCCTGAATGTTTGTGATCACTTGAAAATTCATATGTTGATGTCCTAATATCTAATGTGATGGAATTAGTAAGTGGGACCTTTGGGACATGCTTGGGTTATAAGCATGGAGCCCTCATAAATGGGATTAGTGTCCTTAAAAAGAGTCCGTTGAAATTTCCCACCCCTTCCATCATGTTAAGACACAGTGAGAAGTTGGCAGTCTGCATCTCAGAGCCCTTCACCGGAACCAAATCATGCTGGCACCATGATCTTAGAATTCCAGCCTCCACAACTGTGAGAAATAAATTTCTGTTGTTTATAAATTACTCTGTGGTATTTTGTTATAGTAGCCTGAATGTTAAGACAAATGGCATGTGTGTATAAGAATGGGAAAGGAATAACAAAATCAATTTGGACAGTATTTCCTACTATTCCTACCATGAACTCTATTATACATTGCAATGTAAGTTTTGCAACTGATATTGAAATGCTTTAAGTTGAATACTTAAATGTCAGTACTTACCTGTAATATTTTAGGTAATAGTCATGTTCCTCTACTGTTGCAGTGATGTACTTGACACACAGTCTACTTACAGTTCATAATTTTCAGGCTGAAACATCAGTACTTTAGACACAGAAAGGATAACTGACTTATGTTTAACAAAGCAACCAAATGTGCATTGATTGAAATATCAGCTGGAAGCTCTACACATTTAGGTGAATTTAGAAAAACCTATTCATGTTAGTATGAAGGATCACTTTAATATTTAAAATGTAATTTGTATGTTTCCTGTGAATTATTTTAGAAGTAGGAAGGCACATTAATTAACATGAATGACAGGAGAGTAAATTTTGGCTGTCACTGTATTTCTTGGTACACTAAGTGTTGTTTAATTTTTATTGGTCATGAAGCATTTTTATTTTTATGAATGTGTAGAGGTGCTTTTAGAGATTCCTCTTTCTCTTTAAGTGATAGAGTTCCATGTTAAACAAGCTTAAATATATGAAGGCCAAAAATTGGGATAGGTAATAGGAAAGTACATTCTTCAGACCCCAATAAGATTTTTCAAACATAATCATGTAAATAATAATACAAATATGCCCTCAGGCACTGCCAGAGTAAGTATGCTGAGACCAAGTCACATGGATCTCCCCTGAAACCCTGGTTCTATTACTTATTAGCTGTAGATGTTGGATAAATTATTCTGGGTCTTATTTTCTTTGTCTGTAAAATGGGGATACTGTTACCTCATGGAAATGTTGTGAGGTGAAAAGAGGTATGTTTGTATAATACCTAGGATAATACCTAGGCATAGTAGATAGTAAATGGCTTTAATAATAAGTAAAGTTGCTAAGAACTGACATGCAGTAGATATTCATACAATATTGTTTTTCTACTTTTTTTAATTTGAGGATTTAATTTATTTCACTTTATTTTTCAACTTTCTTGACATAAGGACCTAAGGTTAAGAACTCGTGTATGATCCCTGACACGATATATATTCATTATCATTATATTTTAGAAATGCTGTAATTTGAGTTCCTACTTTAACTCAAGTTCTTTAATATAAACATTTTAATATTCCCAGATATGATGCCTTTTTATTTTTTGTTTTTGTTTTCCTTTTTGCTTTTGTTATTAATTTCTATTTTTACTGCATTGTGAACAGAGAATTTTTGTATTTCTGCTTTATCAAACTTTTTGAGATTAAAAAAATTGCCTAATTTTAATAGTCCTTGAAACCATAATCTCATATGCCATTGAGAAGAAGAACTATTCTTTATTCTCTTTCTCTCAGATTTTTCTCAGTATTTTTTCCCAAAGAATGCAGGTTTCTATTTTGATGATGACCATGATGATTTTCTTTCTTTCTCCTTTCTTTCTTTCTTTCTTTCTTTCTTTCTTTCTTTCTTTCTTTCTTTCTTTCTTTCTTTCTTTCTTTCTTTCTTTCTTTCTTTCTTTCTTTCTTTCTTTCTTTCTTTTTTTCTTTCTTTCCCAACGTGCGCTGAGCTCTCTCCTATTTTCTGCAGAGTGTTTGCCTGAATTCCCAGTCCACTTTGGATTCTGGAGTTGCCTCTGCTGGTGTGGAATGTTTATTTCTGTATTACGTGCAAGTTAAGTTTTCTAGCATGTTCTGTCTTCTGGCTGGACTATAGGCATGGATTACAGGTGGCTATATTGCTCTCTTTACTGAGTGATATAGTTTTTAGATGGTGTATGACGAGATTCAGATTCAGATGGCCACTTTGATTCACCAGGAACCTAGAATTCTCTCCCCCACATTCTTTTTATTTATTTATTTTTTTATAAAGAACACTAAAGCATGAAGATTTCTGGCGTTAAGGAGGTAAGCAAGATGAGTCAGAGAGAAACATGACTAATAGTGCCTTATACCACAAGAAGCAACAACAGTTTTCATTGTCAAATTCAAAGAACATACAACTTTTTACATACAAAAAAGGGGAGGGACTTCCAATGGAAGATTTGACATTTCAAGCTCATCACAGAGAATTCCATTTAGCACCTATGTTATTCTTTGAGAAGACCACAAATATAAATCAATTATTGAGTAATAAAACATTAATGAAAGATCAATCTTGTAAAATGTCTCTGGATTTGAAGCAGACCAAAAGTGGAGCTGGTTTGTCATGCAGGGAGAAACAATTAGTAAGCAATTTATCTTTGTGAACAATGGGGGATGGTATATGCACATGTGAGCATGGGGTCCCTGTGTATCATATTTTGTACTGATCTGTCAAGAAGGAAGAACATTTTTCTCATGGGTTCAATCAATCTTAAAAGAATAAAGTTTTAAACTCTCTCATTCTAAGCAGCCCAATAGGGAAAAACTAAAATTATGTTTCACTAACATGCATTTTAACTTTGGGATAAAATTATACAAGGTAATTGAAATGTTTCAGAATTGAAATGGTTAAATGATATGGCTTTTCTTCAAAGAATAATGGACCTTGTGGTGCACATAATAACTCCACCAACTAAAAACAAAGCACTGTGTTTTTCATCTTTTTAAGTGACTTTTGAAATATCACCAAACTTTAACTTGTCATTTTAGTTTCTTCATTATATCAGTTGAAAATGTAATGTTATAATTTATGTAACTTTGACATTTGAGGGATGGGATGGTTTAAGATATTGAGTTGGTTCCTGTTTAACATATGCTTGATATTCCATAAAAACCCTGTAGCTAACATTAAATTCAATGATAAATATGGAAGACTTTCCCCCCAACAAATAGGGACAATGTAAGTATATCCATCACTCCTATAATAACATTGTACGGGAAGTCCCATCTAGTGAAATAACTTAAATGTGAGGAATTTATATAGAAGAAAAATGGAACATTCATGTTAAACAATTTATTAGTAGTCATACAAGTAGTAAATAAATTGTGGAGCAGTATTCAAATAGAGGTTTTCATCTTGGAATATTGTTAAACTCTAGACTGTTGGGATCATCAGGAAAGAGAAAACTTCTTATCCATTTATGACTAATAGCTGAATGATGTTGAATACTACCAGTAATAATAATTTATGTCTCTAACTAAAAGCTAAAATTGTTTTTAGAATGCTAGGTAAAGATCACCTTAAATAACTTTTAATTATTTATAAATAATTATTCTTTTTAACTTAATTAATCAATTTATGTATAATTTCCTCTCTCAATGGACTTGTTGAAAATTTCATATCAGATGAGAATCCTTACCATTCATATAGGTGCAATGAGGCATCAGAGGCAACAAAAGGTGAACGTATTAGTAAACTTCAAATAGAGGCTAAAGAAGAGTTAGGCACCTTAAGTCAAAGGCCCCTAAATTAATTATGTATGGACAGTCAGAACAAAGGAAAGTGCCTTGTTTTTCAAATAACTAAACAATGAAAAGGATGACTATGATCTTGATTCTTCCAAGCACATAAAAATCATGTAGAGGCAGGCCATAATTTTACCCCTATGCAAAGTATCATAGGTGAGTGTGAATTGATTTATGTGCATGAATTTATGCTGTATTCCATGAGAGACATAACTAGGCCAGACTATATACCTTCCAATCTCTAAGAGCAAGCGTGGAGCTACCAAGTGGTAGGTGTTACAACTTTATTCCTTTTTATGGATAGGGACTTAACTTTGAAACAGGAATTAAGGCTTCATAATGGGTACAAACAAACTTGGTTCTTTTAAATGGGGGTTTTTAAACCTGACAAATGCTAGATGATCACATTAGGCAAAGCATTGCTCACAATAACTTATTGTATTTATAGGCATAGGGGATATGGGAAAACAGGGATGGAGTTTGAAAGCTTTCTGTGTATTTTCTCACTTTTTAAATTACCCTGAAACTTACCAGAATTACTATTGGAGAAAGATACAGAATTGCTGAGAGATACTCCATTTAAAAAGCTTTTAAAAAAATAAATGTCTAAAATAATGGGGTTTTTTTTGGAGAAAAATTCTGATGCTCTGTATTAAGTATAAAGAATTATTTCAGGGATACTATTTTTACAAGGAGTGGGATTAAATTCAAAATTTTGAAAAGATGCAATAAAAGACCATCGAAAGAATAAAAAAATAAAAAGAATGAGGTTTTTATGCCATAAAATTTTGTATATTTTGGAAAATTGTGAGTTAGTTACACTGTGATCACAAAAAATACATCTATCCAGTAAGATTGAGACTATTTTCTTTTGAGAGAACAGTAACAATTTTGAAAAGATCTATAACCTTTAGTGTGGCAGTGGTAGCCACTTAACGTGATTAATTTTTTTCAAAGATGGAATAACAGCAACATGATATACATTGGCCTTAGCTTTGATGTGAGTATTAGTGCCATCACAACAAGATGGAATTATATACATTTTTCATTTTTTCTATCCTTCATTTGTTTATTTAGTTTTTTGCTGAAATACTTGGTAATCAATTAGTAAGGGCTAATATTTTATTTTAATTGCTATTAGGTTTATGTGTCTGTGATTTATATCATACCTTAGCTTTCACTTGGGGTATGGGAAATATACAGGATTTTGAACAAAATCTATTTAAGTCTTTGAATTGTCCAACAATATTGTGTAACTTATTATTCAAAATATAATAGAGGCAAGTATTTTATGTCTCCAAAGAGAAAAAGTCCCTGTTGATAGGCGAGGACACTGGTTTCTATGAAGTCTTTAAAATTGTGTTCAATTCAGGAGAAATTTGCTTTAAAGAAAATGAAATCAAAGCACAAAGAAATTGAAAACCTGAAAGGCACAGAGTTAAATAGACTCACAAATTCATGACCTACTTAGTTCAATATTTGATATTAATTTTGGACTTCAATCATCTTGGCCATATGTTTGCTGTCTTTCTATTTAACATACATTTCTATCTATCACAGTGCACCATGAGACCTATTTCTTGGGGTTGGTGTTATCTGTATGGGACTAATTTGAAATTCCACAGAAATACATGGGAAGATAGATGGATTCTGAACCTCAGCATTATGATATAGATTAACAGATTTCACATGACTTAACATAGTATTGAAGGAGTACTGCATTATCATTTTATATTAAAAATGAAAATATCTACAAAAATTGTATTAACAGAGCTTTGAAACTAAAAAGAAAAACATTTAGTTTCTGTTCACTTATTTGGAAGAAAAAAACTTTTTATGTCTATATTTAAAAAATCAAATTTTTCTTATTTTTTTCATTCTATTCTGAATAGCTGTATAAGTCAATCATAGGCCTACCCAATGAGAAACAAACAAAGCATGGTATTGGAGAAAAAACAAACAAACAAGGAAGACTAAGCTCCATTCCAAACCAAGTAAGTATATGTGTCTATTGATGCAAATAACACTGTTAATATTTATAATAATTAAATTTTAAATTATGAAGGTGAACATATATATGAAAAATCACTATATTATCAGATTATTATTACTATTACATAATAATTTTTATTGGGAAATTCTTCTCAATATCCAAGAAATAAAATGATTCTAATCTTGCATAGAATCCTCTGGACAGCAGAAAGACAAACACGCTCTGATTCATCTTAGGAGCTTCGCATTAGCTCAGATTCGAAAACCTGAGGATAGTTGCTATACCCGATATGTAGATGAATCTCTCAAACAGAATGATGAGCAATTATATGAGTCTCAGAAGAATACATGGAATAGATTCCATTTACCTGAAGCAAAAAAGTGGGCAATATGAAATTAAATGTTTTAGAGAGTTAGAACAATGGTAAAATCATAATGATAACCAAGGCATGTTTATCACAGAAGTCAGGACAGTGGTTACTCTGGGCTAAAATGGGGAGTTAGGCCAAGGAAGGACAAAGGAATGTGCTCTGGCAGTGAAGCACAGTTCTATTTCTTAACCTCAGAGGTGGTTTTAAGTGTATTGTCTTTATAATTTTTTTAAAATTGTACATACATGGTGTATACATTCATATATATATATATATATATATATATATATATATATATATCTCATAATTAAAAGTATTTACACAGGTTGATAAAAAGGACCCTTGTGAATTAAAACTAATTCTCCAACTAAAGCATATTTCAGAACGGTAGTGCAAAGAAACATATGTTTTCAATTAATATCTTGTATGGAGCAACTCTTCAGCAATATGTTGATTGCATTGGTAATATTTGCTAGTAGCAGCTATTTATTAATTTCTGGTATCTAGCTATAACTAGAATAACAATGTATAAAGTAGTTATACTGTGCCTTTAACTCATGTGGTTAATATAAACCTTATCAAAAGTGCAGAAGCAAGCATTAATGTTGGAAATATCACTCCTGCTGCTTTTAACAACATTGTCTATTTGACCTTTAAGCAAACTTACTTTGGATTAGAAATGTCAACTGTAAATTGCTATCAGAAAAGCGAATATAGTCTCAAAGACTCATGGGATTTCAAGACCCACATGTCTTTGGTGGGTTGTTTAGGCTGAATCTTCTTTTTGCTGAATCTTCTTTTTTGCTCTAAGTTTAAGTAGGATACAAGAGAGGATGAATTTCAGATGGATTGTGGGTATACTTTAAAAACTGAGTCATGATGTGTGCACGTCCAAATAAGTGGCCTCTGAAACAGAATCACCTTCCAATTTATCTTCTTAAGGAAACAATAGTGTTTGCCATATGCACTTCCTTAGATGAGATTTTGGGAGAGACAGCATTAGAATGAAACACTGTACTTGTGTAAAGAGCCACACTTGCTGGACCTGGATTATAACCTTGGTATGAGGAGGCTTACTGTATCTTAGGCATTGTGATATATATTATAAAATGCATTTCTTCAGTTAATTTTCACAGCCTCTCTATGATATTGAACATTATGACTCCCATTTTACAGACAATTGGAGAAGGCTCAGTGATTACATGACTCAAGAAGGCTCAGTGATTACATGATTGGTCCAAGAATATGCAACTAATAAATCAACAACCTGGAGGTGAGCCCTGTTCTATTTGATGTCAGTGATGGTTTGAGGTAATGTTACAGACCTGACAAACTGAATTTTGTGGAACTATTTTATTAATATCCTTACATCTATGAGCTGGCTTTTTTAAAATTAAAGTTTATTGGGGGTGACAATTGTTAGCAAAGTTACATAGATTTCAGGCTAACAATTCTGTAATATATCATCTATATATCGCATTGTGTGTTCACCACCCAGAGTCAGTTCTCCTTCCATCACCATTTACCCGATCTCTTTTACCTTCATCCACCACCGTCCTCCCCACTTCTTTGAATACTCACTCTATTCCCATCCCCAATTCCTTTCCTCCTAGGACCTCATCATCTAAATCACTGGGAGAGCTTACTGATTGCTCTGACATTCTCATTCAACTCTCTCAAAAGCATTATCCACACTGATGCCTTCTTTGTAAAGTGCAATACAATACATACCATAATGGTTAAGAGCATGAGTCCTGGAATCAGACTGGGATTGAAATCCTAATTTACCTTTCATTGGTCATAGGATCTTTGAACAAATTACTTGCAGGATAAAGGTATTCTAACTTGACACACATAACCCTTCATAATATGGTTTCTGCCTGTTACTCTAACCTGCTCTCTTGGCACTTGTCTCCATTAAATCATTCTCCTACTTTGAAAAACTATTTGCCGTTTTCTTGCTATATAAAAGTTGGGAATCATACTTAAACATCATCTGAGTGATTAGAAAGATTTGAGATTTGTGCTTCATCGTACACCAGTCTTACTGACTGATATCCTATCTTCCTTAGGTGATGAGTCACTTCCCATGCCCCTCCCTTCCATGCACATGTTTGCTAAAATCCATATTTAAAGGTAACCTGTCCTGTGAAGATCTTCAAGAAGAAGTCTGTGTTTTCCTGTGTGATCTCATCAGCTCCCCAAAATGCTGTGTGATGTCTTCCATATCTCTCATAACTCATTGTAGATTTTTACTTACTTGTGTCTTGCCCCAAATAGAGTGAAAGTCCATTGGGGACATCATTTCTTATTTTTTGTTATCACTGGAAACCACTTCAGTGCCTGCCACATGATAAGCTCTCCATCAATGTGTATTGAGTATGTTAAATTCGACAAATTGGGTGCAAATAAAGACCAATACCAGTATAAACACTTAGGAATCCTACTTGTGTATCACCTGTGAAATGTAGTAAGAAAAGGAAATATTATAAAACTAGAGATATTATCTTTTTTATTAATTATATCGCATCTCTAGTAGCAGAACATAAGGTCATAATATTGTAATTTATTTTGTCTTCAAACACAGACATTTATTAAACAGTCTAATACCTTTTAGTTAATTTAAATTGGTATAAACTGTATGGCAAGTTTGTGGTAAAATGTAAGTAATGGAAATGAACATATGCTCCATTACAGCAGGCTGTACTTTCTGTGCTTCTGCATGGGCATCATGGATGTTTTGGGGATGTGCTGGGATAAATGTGTTGATGGAGTACAGTGAATATCAAATTTGATCATGCCAAAGTTTCTCTTAATCTACTGAAATTTCATAAAGTTGTGTTTGTATCAGGTCAAATACTTTGAAAGTGGTTATTATTTCATGGTCCTTAGGGAATATGACTGAGTACGTGGATAAAGTCTTATGGTTTTTATTGAAATTTACATGTACCCCTCAAAATATATGTAAGTGTGCTTTTTCAAAGTATCTTCACAAATGTGAACTCCCCTGTGTAACTAGCATCCAGAGAAAGAAAAAAAAAAAAAGAATATTACCGGAGAGGAAGCACCCTCCTCTCTCTTTATAATCACCAACCTTCTTCCTATCCTATATCAAGAATAAACTCTCTTCTAATATCATGGCTTAGTTTGACCTGTCTTTGAACTTTGTATAAGTGGAGTCATGTACTTTTTGGGGGTTTAGTTTTCTTTCATGAGGTTTCTTTCATTGTTCGTGAGGTTTATCCCTGTGTTACATTTAATGCTAGTTCATTCATTCTTATTGCTATATAGTATTTTATTGTATGAATACATCAAATGTTTTGTGTTTCCAACTATAGATAAAATTTGGATTGTTTCACTTTTGGGATTATTATTAATACTGATGCTCTAAACACTTATATTCATGTATTTTGGTGAACACAAGTTCACATTTCTATTGGATATATGAGGTCTGACAATTAAGGTCACCGACTCATCCTAGAAAAAGTGCTATTTGCTGAATATCACTGCAGTCACCTTCAAAATACTCCCCTTGGGAAGCTACACACTGACACCAGTGCCCAGTCCATCCCTCAAAGCAATTTTGGAATTCTTTTTCTGGAATGGCCATCAGAGCTGTCATTGTATTACCTTTAATATCCTGAATGTTATCCAAATGTCTTCCTTTCAATATTTCCTTTATCTTTGGGTAAAGAAAGAAGTCACTGGGGGCCAGATCAGGTGAGTAGGGAGGGTGTTCCAATACAGTTATTTGTTTACTGGCTAAGAACTCCCTCACAGCAGTGCCATGCGAGCTGGTGCATTGTCATAATGCAAGAGCCGTGAATTGTTGGTGAAAAGTTCAGGTCGTCTAACTTTTCATGCAGTCTTTTCAGCACTTCCAAATAGTAAACTTGGTTAACTCTTTGTCCATTTGGTACAAATTCATAATGAATAATCCTTCTGCTATCAAAAATAGGTTAGCAATATTGTTGCAACAAGTTTGCAGACTTAATTATCAGACCTCGTATACTGGAAAGCAGAAATTTCTGGGCCCTAGAGTTTGTACATGTTCATCTTTAGTAGTCTCTACTAAAGAATTTTCCCAAGTAGTTATACCAATTTATACTCCACGTAGATGAGAGTTAATAAAGCCACCTTTTTTCTTCCTTTTAGTTATGTGTTTCAGAAGAAAATTTCAAATCTATATTCTTAATGAATATTGGCAAACCTATTAATTATTTTCTGTAGTTCAAGAAACTATTATAAAACTTCTTAGTACATTTTTCTTGTTAGGTATATGATAAAATGATATCCTTATTATGATTATTTGCTTGAATGTGAACATATTGAAACACATTGTAAAATTTAAAATAAATTATAAAATACAATTATAGAGGAATATCTTTCTTCAAATATGACTAGGCCAATCATAATTCTCATGATCTACTTAAATTGTCTTGCCACCATTTTCTGCTCTAGGCCAACACTGTCATTTGTTGCAAATGGTTACTACTTAATGCAGCGTTTTACTTAGTCTCTTTTTAAATCTTGGAAGCTATAAACTCAATGCTCTTTATTCCATATTAGATAAAACAGAAAGCTTACATTAATGCTAGATTCCTGGCTATGTGAGAACTTTGCTGGGTCACACATCAAAACTTTAAGAAGCTTCTACTTCAACAGTAAGAGAGAGGCTTGAACAATTCTTATGAAATAATTTTCCTGGAGAAATAAAACAGGCATTTAAATAAATACTGAACAAATGAATTCCATGCAGAAGAATACAGTTAGGTGAGAAGAATTAGTTTCTTAGGAGTTTTACTTCTGAGTCGGATATCTAAAACTAGCTATTTCTCTGGGGCTTCTGTCAAGTTCTAGACTACATTGACCTTTACTAACCACTGTGTCATCCATGAAGAACTGATATAGGTTTTCTTATAATTCATGAGCTCAGAACCAGTGAAACAATCCAGTGAGCCCAGAGTGAGTAAGAAGACCAAAGATACAAAAGAAAGGAAGAAAGAAAGCAAGAAAGAAAGAAAGAAAGAAAGAAAGAAAGAAAGAAAGAAAGAAAGAAAGAAAGAAAGAAAGAAAGAAAGAAAGAAAGAAAGAAAGAAAGAAAGAAAGAAAGAAAAAGAAAGAAAGAAAGAAAGAAAGAAAGAAGAGGGGATTTGAAAATAGACTTTTGCTTATGGCAAGGTCAAAGATAGTATTAATTTCTGCCATCCTGTATCCACAAAAACAATTTATCAGTTGATGACTCATGTTGTTAATTATGCATTTGGCCTTTTCCTTTTTTAATGGTGTTCCTTAAAATTTCTATTTAAATAGATACCCAGGGAAGAGGTGAAACGGGTATGAATTATGACATCTCATTTATCATCTTTTAAATTTTATTGTAACCCATGCTTTCCTTATGTGTATTAGAAGGAGACAGATAGAACAGTGAGCACACAGGTTGAGAGAAGGTTTCAACAAAGGAGTCAAAAGATCAAGAATATTGCCTCACTATAGATACATGGCTACCATAGCTACCAAGAACTCCTTATCTTAAACTTCTTACTGGCCTATTAGGTTTGTTGTAGTCCCTTAGGTAAGCCTGAAACTGAAACCATGAAAAGATGTGCTTGAATCTATATCCCAGTGAAGCCTGCTGAACTTTAAGATTCAACTTGAGGGGCCAGATTTTCATATCTACCTGTTACTATGTTTCTCTTGTATCTTAAACACTGAAAAACAAATTCTCTGAATTCATACATTTAATGAATATTAATGCCTAACCTTTGAAATTGTGAATATATTATTTTTTGTCCTTATTAAACTTGAATCAACATTATCCAGTGACATCTATTGCACAGTATAATTCTGAGGTCTAATTAAAAATATTCAGACCATAGGTTATATATGTTATGTATGACAATTTAGGAAACACAAGGTATTTTGTATGAAAGGAAAACTATTACCAACATAAAACTGTATCTTTGTGTTTATTTACTTTTTTAAGTTTATTGATTATTTTATGATTATTCAAGACAACCTGGCTAAAATTTTTATATTATAGTTTTATTGGGATACTTAAAAATATCTTTTCCCCCCTTTTCCCTCATGGATTATCAGGTATGTAGCTTCAGATTAGGTAAGTGTCAAAGGTTATAATTAATTCAACTGGGAAATACAGTTCCCATATTCCCTGGGAAAAGATTTGTAAAGCAATATCCAGTAAAGGAAGTTAAAAGGGGTTATTTTGTGTTGTTTTTTTTGTTTTATAGACTTTTTTCATGAAAAACAAAGATGTTAACCAAGTGTGTGAACCAAATATTTACTCTTGGCCCTTAGGTTTCTACTGCTTACAAATTGCATGCAAATTCTAATCCTAGAAAATCATACAGATCTTTTCTGGGCAGCCATGTGTCCTTTTTGCTTTGCTGAAAAGTACCTTCTTGGCCATTTCACACTGTATGTGCATGAAAACCAAAAGTTCTAACTGCATCTAAGCCAAACTAAACAAAACAAAGCAAAAGTAATGAAAAAATTTTATCCATCCAAACCAACCAAATATCAAAGCATTCTCCCAATCTCTGTTGTTTAAAAGATCTACCACCATTTTTATCTTATTCCTTTTATTTCTTATACTAAGAAAAATGATTTATTTATTTAGACTCTTAAGTGAAAACACATTTGGCCTTTCGATAGTGTGGGTAGAACCAATTTTCATGTATTTCAGTACAATTGCTTTTCATGGAAAGGAAGTATAACAGGGTCACATTTTTATGAACACTAGGTGAAAATACGTAGCTTCTTTTTTTTTTTTCTTTTTTTTTAAAGATTTTATTGGGGAATTGGTGGAGGGGAACAGCGTTGGGGAATCGGGGAAGGGGAACAGACAAGTTGCCGTCTTCTTGTTCTTCAGTTTAGTTGTGGAGGATGTTGCTTCACTGTTGGTATCGTCATTGCGCTCTTCCCGGATGAGGCAGATCTGTCGCTGGCCTCTGGATGTCGCTCATCGCGGCTATTGGCAGCTCACGCTTGGCTGCCAGCCGCTCACGCTGGCTGCGGGCCACTCACTATAGCCTATGGCAGCCCACTGCAGCAGGGGCTGCAGCCCACACCATCACCGGGGCTCGCACAGCCCAGCTCCAGGTGGAGCTGTTGTTAGCTGTAGAGGGCAGTGTCACTGGCCCTCATGTGGGATCCGAACCGGGGCCGCTGGCATCCCAAAACCAGCGCTTAACCAATGCGCCACTCGGCCGGCCCTAGCTTCTTTTTTTTAAATATCTGATTTAATTATTAATAGAAACCTTTATTCAGCTGGATTGGGGGCAGTGTTGTATGGAGGTGTAGAAAGGTACTTTCCACATAAATTGAAAAGTATGTTAGTCTCTTTGGATTTTTAGCACCCTTAATATGATCATTCAAGTCTTTTTTGGTGAAATGGTCAGACTTTCAGATATTCTTCTCTGTATCCCTCCTGCTTTTGTACCTGAGTGTGTTGGAGTGGAGGCATAATTTGACCTGTTGGCCACAAGGGAGAGAGCCTACTGTTTATGTTCTCAGGCCTTTGTCTATCCAGGAGCACTGGCCCAGTCAGTCCCGTCTCTGAACTTGCACTTCTAGACTGTGCCTGTCGCTTGTGCAATGTAATGGCCCATGATGACTTATCACCCCTTACCTGCAGAAGTTAGGTTTCTACCTTTGGCTGCTTTTCTTCCAAATTACAGGCTTTTTGTCACCATTGTTACTTCTGCTTGCCCTTTATGTCATGTGTCAGAACTGCTTGCAGTTCCGTGTCATAATGGATGTATGTGGTGTTAGGGGCCTGGAGAGTGTCTCTTATGAGCTTGTAGAGCCCCCTTACCCCACCCAAAGCCATGCTCAGGACAGCATTCCCTAACTCCATGCTCCCCTATTCCTATCTGGGTAGTTCTACAGTTTGCCTCTTGCTTCTCACAGCACACATCATATTTGAATTAGGTATATGAGATAGGGACAGGCATGGTCTCCTCAACTTCTCTGTGTTTTATTTATTCCTTCCAGAAGCCACAGGATGGAAAGATGAGGGAATATATTACTTCCCACTTCCTCTTCATGCCTGGTAGATCTCCAGCTAAGTCATATCTTTTTGTCTCTCCCTTTTGCTTTGCCCTGTTGCCCTGGGTTAGAATGGTGAGTGGGGACAAAAGGGGAAACTTAGCTGACTGATAAAGATAGTTATGGTAGTAGGTATTCCAAAAAGATTCTCATATCAGGCTAGTTCTCTGCTTATGGTTATAAACTTGTCATTTTTTTTTTTGGTCTATTGATGAATGCTAAGGTGAGAGACAAGGGGAATATCAAGTAAGAAGTAGGCACCTTTATAATTTTTTTTTTTTTGCATTTTATGGGCTATCAGTTTACATGAACTTTGAATTTCTGATTTACTGCCTGTTTGTATCTCCTGTTTGGACCAGAAAGACTCAGAGATAGCAGGGAAAGCAATGGCTCCAAGGCCTCTACAATAACCAACTTAACTTTATGATCTTGGTACATGCTACTATAGCCAACTCAATATATCAGTCCTTTACTATAAATAGTAATACGTAGTATTTTTATATCTAGCAAATGCCTTTTCCTTCAGACTCTGGATAGATTACTTGAACCCTGGATTATCAAGTGAACACCTGATGTTATCTTCCAATACCAACCAGCTGACAGTGCAGTGTCTCATTACGGGATTTTATATTGATTTTGATGGGTAAGGGATGATGGTCGGGGCTATACACAGTTCTAGGCACTTTCTATATAAACAGTCATTTATTCCTCACAAAATCCCATGAACTAGCTACTAACAGCCCCACTTCACAAAGAAAACAGCCCTAGAGAATAAATAATTTGCTCAAGATCACAAAGCCAATAAGTGACACAGCTGAGATTTGGGCCTGAGGAGTATGCTTTCTGAATTCTAACTCCCTTACCATGCTGTCTCTCTGATAGAGGAAAAATTTATGAATTATGGTTGTTGGTGCAGTTTGCTCCCTCACCTCTTGCTACATATTCTTTGCCAGAATGTTAACAACTAAGCTACTTTGAAAGTTTCCCCACATAATCAGACACCACACACACACACACACACACACACACACACACACGTGTTGATTTAATTAAACAAGGAGACCATTAGATAGATGGGGCTCTATGCTGTGACAGCCTACATGAGTAGACTAAAAATCTAAGCGTTTCAGTGACTCAGGGTTATGAAACTAAAACCTAAGAATAACAAATCACAGCTAGTTAGACTTTAAGCTATAGCCATTAATAATTGCCTTGCTGTGCTTCTACGTTTTCCCTCTAAAAAGTCTCTCCTCAAGCTTTCCGCTGGTAGAGTACTCCTAACTACCTCTTATTTGGTGTTACCCAGATAGAATGAGTTTTTGCTCAGATAAATTCTTAACATTTTTAATATTCCTCACTTTACCTTTTAACACATGCAGACAACACAATCTTTTAAACTTTATATAACAACGCAAAAAATCATTTAAATGATCAAACAGTTTGAATATAGAAATACAATCTAAAAAAGAGTTTTACATCTTATTAGTCTTATCAATAAGTCAGAACTCACCCACCCAAATGCAAAGCTTTCTACCAGTAAGACGATCATACTTGTTATAACAAATGAAGAAGCAGACATCATCTGCTAAGTGATGTTTAGCAAAGTGTATCCTGTATTTTCCTCCTGTATGACTATCCTCTATCTGAATTTTTACTTTGCTCCTAAGTATAATGTGCATATCCTCTTTTGTTTAGCCTATTCATTATTCATGTTTCCCAGACTGAGCCTGTTAGGACAATTGATGACTGAGAACGCATTTTCCTCTTCTGTTCATTTATCCATTCTAATTATACTTAAAGGTGGCATTACATTTTCTTTATTTGAAACTTCAGAGAGGAACTAATGGAGTAATCAGACAAAAGGATACAAGCAGGTAGAAATGAAAGATTGCCTGTTATTAATTTCTGACGATGTGAATTTATTTGTGTTCGTTTTCAAGGGGGATTTGTACTAAGTGTCTTTCATCTTGTACAAAGCAGACATTAAGTGCATGAGAGGAAAATGACTGACAAAATGTGGTAATTGAACTGGCCAAGCTGTGTTGTCATCATCCCAAAGCTAGCTAATGGGATCCTAATATAAAAGGATCAAGTTGAGTAAAGACAAAAAAGAAAAAAAAAAAAAGAAAAAGAAAGAAACTCCTTAGAAGATGTGAAAAGTTTTGTTCAGTTATGTAATCTCCTTAAAACTTTAAATTAGAGAGAGCATCACAGTTGGATGGATGTAGGCACAGGCATTCCTAGAATATTCACGCAGAGCACATGAAAACATTAAAAGTCTGTGTAGGACTTTCATTCTCCCCCTTCATCATTGACTGCCCTTCCTACAAAGTCTTGTAGAGTCTAAGAAATGAGCAGCTCCAGAATTCTTTTTTCACTTCAGAGAAAATGGTTCCATCAGTTTGAGTTCAATGGATATAAACAGCAAAATTGGTCATGCTACTGAATAATGAATTCAATCAAAACGGTCAAGCCAAGTATGGGACATTGTGTGAGTTGTGTGGGTTTTGACCATCCCAATTGACCACATCACTGATATCACTCCTAAATTCCTTCCTATTGTAGCCCAAACTATCCATGCCTATTCTCATGGTCTTTAAATAAAAACCGAGAGCAAAACAAACTCAATCTAGTAAGTCTGTCCACATTACTGAATGTGTATATATTGACAAATCTGCCAACATGTAATTAGGTGTGCAAAAGGTGCTAATGTTTTTAATTGAAAGCACCAATGGGTTTTTGTAATAAAGTGATAGAGATGACTATTTTAGACCGAAGTTTTAAAACTAATCTGGAATTTATCAAAATATGTAATGTATTTATTGCAATATGTTTAGGTTTTTTCCTCTAATTCTTCTCTGCTCTAATACATTTTAAAATATACCTTTTCCTTACATTGGTATTCCTGTGCCCTTAAATTTTCTTTTAGCTTCATTATTCTCAGCTGAAATAGCCACCATGTTTAGCTGGCAAACAAAATGTATGATTTATTTAATTAAGAAATGTTGGAAAATGTCTGTGTAATTAGTAATTTTTTTTAACATAAATGTTGTTTTTTGATATATCCTGGCTCTAAAATCAGTTCTTAGAATGCCATGTTAAAACTACATTTTTGGAAAACTTTATATAAAACTTTAACAAAATAATAAATAGGTTTATATTTTTTGTATACCTCTGTGATCATGGGTATTTCTGTTTGTTTTAGGTTTAGGTACATCATCACTATCAGAATCTCACTTTTTGAAAAAATTCTGTTCTACATTTATTTTTTTTAATTAAAGTTTATTGGGGTTACAATGGTTAGTAAAGTAACATAGGTTTCAGGTGTACAATTCTGTAATACATCATTTATATATCACATTGTGTGTTCACCAACCAGAGTCAGTTCTCCTTCCATCACCGTATGTTTGATCCCTTTTAGCCTCATTTACCGTTACCCTCCCCCTGTATCCTCTGGTAACTGTTAAACTGTTGTCTATGTCTATGAGATTTTGTTTCTTTGTTTGTCTTGTTCCTTTTTTGTTTTCAGTTTTATATCCCACATGTCAGTGAAATCATATGGTTCTCAACTTTTCTGTCTGACTTATTTCGCTTAGCATAATAATCTCAAGATCCATCCATGTTGTTGCAAATGGCACTATCTCATCTTTTCTTATGGCAGGATAGTAGTATTGCATTATGCATATACACCATACTTCTTTATTGAATCATCTATTGAAAGACATTTGGTTGTTTCCATGTTTTGGTCACTGTAAATAAAGTGAACATTGGAGCACATATATCTTTATGGATAAATGTTTTCAGGTTTTTTGGGTAGATGCCAGAAGAGGGATTGCTGGATCATACGGTAATTTAATTTTTAATTTTTTGAGGACTCTCCACACTGCCTTCCATAGTGGCTTCCCCAATCTGCATTCCCACTTTCTTTTAAAGGGACAATATGACTACATTTACAAGGTTAGCTCACAATATTAATCACAAGATTTCATAGTTTAGAAAGGTTATAGATAGAAATTTTCCTTGTACTCCCCAGCACCTCTTTAGACTCTTTGGCAGGCAGGCATCAGCCATCAATGACATTATCCCACCTGCAGGAACTCACAGGCTGGCCCTGGAACTTGGCAAATGGCAGAGCTCTTATTGGCAATCTTCTTTCTCCCTTCGAACCATTCAGAATGCACTTAGTACTTTGTCATACTCCTCTTCCAAACCCATCAAACTTTCCAAAGCTTTCAATATAAATAGATATTTTACTAAAGGTTTAGTGGGGGAAGAGAATTCACATTGTACAATACATACCAGAAACTTTATTAATTTCTCAAGTATATTTGTTCTCTCCACCATAGCATTTCTCCACTTTTTCGTCTTATATACAGACTCTATCCATCTCCTTTACTACCCTTGAACTTTCATCTGATTTTTTTTTAAAAAAAGGCAACTTGAAGCAAAATACTGCATTCAGTAAAACAAAAGCTCATGATTAATGGAATTGTGAATCCTTATTAGTCCTCAAGCAATCCCATTTGAAAGCTCTCACCCCAGCCCAAATGACTTATTTAAATAGTAATCCAACAAAGTAATCTCATTTTATTAACTGATTATGAGGAAATAGGAGCTCAGATGAATAATCAATTACATCTGCTCTGGGTAAAAATATTTTATAAAACTAGTGACTTATGATCTGGATCTTGAAAGATACATAGGGATCTATGCCTATAAATCTTATAATTTAGATTTTTATTCATATACTAATCTGGGTAATTGATAATAGTTATTTGGTATTTTAAATGTACACTACAGTAATGGTTAGCATGAAGTGATTCAAGAATTAATTGAGATCATTATTAACAGTATATATAAAACCAACTTTATAGCTAAGAAAACCTTGAGGTTGACGAACTTGTCTAAGTTCATATAGCTAATAAATGGTACAATATAGAGCTAGAATCAAGATTTGAGTCCAGGGATGTTGACTCCAGCACCTGATCTATTATATTTTTCTGTAAAATAAAATAATTTGTTAGTTTACTGAAAATAAGTTTTACATACTTTTAATCATATATTATTAAAGGTTATGAATAAACCCAATTTGATTTTATTGCCACCTTTCATACTAAAAGATGGAAAAATATATATATAGCATTTATTCTCTTCACTGATAAATTTGAAGTATTTTTTCCATAGTGAGTAAAGTCCTTAAGCAAATGTTTGTTATCTTTAGAGTTCATCTTCAAGGTTGCGCAGTTTTTACCCTTTAAAAGTGAAGATTCAGGGCCAGTCGAGTGGTGCGGTGGTTAAGCGCTGGCTTGGGAGGCCAGCGACCCCGGTTCGGGTCCCATATATGAGGGCCAGTGACACTGCCCTCAAAAAAAAAAAAAAGTGAGGATTCACTGGATAGGCTTGTATAGCTACATCCACATCAAGTCACAGCTGCCTTCCATCACAAGCCCCTATTATTCTTAAGAGTTCAAAAGCAAAGCTCGAATGCATCTAGGAGATTGAGCAGGTGCTCAGAGGTACCACTAGTAATTTAGCATAGTCAAATTCATCCTAATGCAAGCCTGTGAACGAATAGGTCATCCAACTGAAAATGTCTTCCATTGGTTTTTATTATTCTCCTGTCCAGCATTATGCTTTGCTGTTTATAGATATGAATCCATGATAAAAAAAAATTGGCAACTTGAAGCAAAATGCTTTTGCTCTGAAGTGTTTGATAGCATGACATTTATAGTCATTTTAAAATGTAAGTATTCTAGGCTCCTTGAGTTATGACATAACAATGAAAGCAGAAATTAAACTAGAAATCTTCATGGCTCTTTCTGTCATATAGTGTTTCCTATCATAATATGGATAGAAATACTAAAATATTTTAAATTATTATATTTTCACAATGGTCAGAACAATGGTGAGATCTTTTGTCTAGAGGTCCTGGTTATAAACCGTGTATTATTTATTTGTTGATTGGTTGATTGGTACATTCACAATTCTTATAACTTTTTTTTTTTTTTTTTTTTTTGAGGGTAGTGTCACTGGCCCTCATATGTGGGACCCGAACCGGGGCCGCTGGCTTCCCAAACCAGTGCTTAACCACCGCGCCACTCAGCCGGCCCAAATGACTTCATAATACATTTAAAATTTTTTTTGAAGGCAGTGTCACTGGCCCTCATATGTGGGACCGAACCGGGGCCGCTGGCTTCCAAGGCCAGCGCTTAACCACCGCGCCACTCAGCCGGCCCCCACAATGCTTATTTATTCCATACATACTCTAGTTAATGAAATATTATGGTGATCCAATAATGTATAAAATATGCTTGACTTTCTCTAGAGAGACAACAATATTAACTTAGCAATTGTATAACTTGTGAGTCTTAAAATTATGACATGTTTTGAACAAGTACATGGTACTAAGTGCTTATATGATTGAACACTTGTACCAATAACACTGGGTTGCTGCAATTATGCCAGTGAGTTTAAATACAGGTTATATACTAGACAATAACCGAGAGACCTAATTTAGCAAAGTTTCCATTATGCCAAGATCTAAGTACTAGTATTCATAACCTCAGGAGGTGGAGACAGAATAGTGCACAGACATTGGTAGTGCAGTTTGCTAAATGCTATGGTGGGAAGCAGAGGAACCTTGGAAGTATGAAACATGTGCCCTCATACACACGGAGGGGCTGGAGAAGGTTCATTAACTTTGAATCTAAAACCCAAGAGACTTGGGGTTTCCCACTATGTATTTATATTACTTTAGGACTGGGAAGAACTTACTAACTGAAACCATAACAACACTGATACGTACGATTTTAAAACCTCTCTATATCAAAAAAATACAATAAGCATACTTAAAGACAGAAAAAAATCTTGAAACAACGTTTGTAACATACGCAGGTAAAGGTTTTCAATGTTAACATAAAAAACATCTTTATTAAGCAATATAAAGAAAGCTACTCAATTGGAAAAATGAGCAAAGGACGAGAAATGGCATTTCATATAATAAGAAAAACAAATGGCCAACTAAGATAATTGCAAATGTCAACCTTAGTAGTAATAAAAAAATATGTGAATAAAGCAAGATATGCCATAAACAAATTTTGAAAAATTAAAACTCAGTATTGATAAGAATATAGAAGAGAGGCATTCTTCAACCTTGCTAGTAAGAATGAAAATAAAAGTGAAACATTTTGGAGGATTTTGTCAAAGTATACTGAAGCCGAAAAGATACATATCCTTTGACATAATGAATTCTAATTTTAGATATTTATTCTAAGGGAAAGATTGGACAATTGTATGACAAACTAGGTATATTTATAATCCAGACATATTTATATATAAAAGAAATATAAATGTCCAATTATCTTCGATTGGTAAGTAAAATTTGTTATATACATGTATATTGCCTGCATATAATAATGATGTATATACAACTAAAACTTTTAAAAATCTGAATATTGTAAAATAAGGTTTCCCCCCTTAAATTTTATCTGGCGTTGTCACTGTGAGCCCAAATGAGAATTGCATGCCCAAGAAATCAGGAGTAATCATTTATTTTTATAATTTGCAAGCAAATGAATATCAAGAACAATTGAATACTTACTTAAAATATTGTCTCCATTACTAAATCCAAGAGGGTTTTATTTATTTATTTATTTATTTATTTATTTATTTATTTATTCATTTATTTATTTATAGCTGAGCCATCCTGCCACCTGTTGGCAGCTCAGCGGCAGCTCAACTTTGGCTGGGTATCAAACCACTGTTGCTCAGGGCTCAGCTCATACTCTTGAGCGAGCTCTTAACCAACTGAGCCACTAGGCCGGCCCTGCTGGAATTTATTTTTTAAAACAATATTACTTGAAACATATTACGATAAAAAGGAGTTATAAAGGAAAGTGAAATGTGGTCATTAATGAGAGGAACAAAGCAAACACAGATAATATATACAAACACAAATGAAAGACCCATATAGTCAAAATCAGCTGTAGTTTTAAATAAGTGAATATGTTTGTATGTATACACACACACACACACACACAGTTTGAAAGAATCTGTGGGATCTATTGTAGATACATTGGTGAGTTTTGACTTTAGTTGTGAATCTTACAGAGTTTTAAATCAGGACATTTTAATGAGTAAAAGGAAAGATTAGTAGTAGAAGAGATATCCTATATCAGCTTGATAATAAAACTAAACCATGAGCTTCCCTGGTCATGACACCATCATTCTGTCTAAGATTAATTGCTTGTCTTTTCCCATTGAAATCTAAGCTTTGTCTTAAAGTGTTTCTTCGTGTTGTACTTTTAATGTCTTTTATTTCCCCCATTATGTGATTCAATGTTGACTTTCTTTAGTGACATAGGCAGGGTAGTTATTCTTTTACACAGGTACACCTCATGCTCAAGAATAGTGCTGGAGACAAGATTTAACATTAAGTATTTTCATTCCAAGTCTATGCTTTTCTGCTTTTGTCATGCTGGTAACAGATAAACAGCAAGTAATTAATATGAAATAATTCAGTATCTTGAACTACAAGCTAAGGAGGTAAACACGAGGAAGACAGAGCAATAGTGAAGAATTTTGAAGCTTATACCGTGAATTGTCATTTGAATCAGGAGCTCTGCATTCCTCTGGGAATAGAAACCCTTCTATTTCTTAAGCAACATACTTCTAGCTATTAAATCATATGTGGAAGCAATAGGAGATTAAAGGTCAATAGAGATGGAACTGAATCTGTTGAGATGTAAGGTTCACATGTAGCCTATTGGAGAAGCAGTCTGATCCATTTTGAGAAGGTACTCGCAGAAGATTTTATAGATCCCTGGTAGTCCGACACTTTATTACCTTCATAGCCTTACAGAAGGTATTTATTTACTTATTTTACTGTTATATATAACTCTAAGCTGGTTGATGAAAAGAAAATTTAACATTTATTAAGTGTTTACTCTGGGTCAGGCATTTGTTTTACTCTTTACATTTGTGTTTTCAAATAATCCTCCTAACTGTACTGTGCAGTAAGTATATATTATTCTTGCTTTACAGATAGCACATTTATTCTTGAGAATTTAAATAATTTGTCCAAGATTATTTATTTTATACATAGTAAATGGGGATTTGAACACAAATTTTCTGATTCTGATGCCCACAGACACAGGGCATTTCTTTGTACTAATGCATCTTCTTGTAGCATTATACTTATATATGAAATAATGGAATAATTTACCATATTTACATTCAGATAGCTTCTGACAGATTTCATCATCTCTAACTGGTTATTATCAGTCTTGTAATTTGGACCTTGTAACTGGCTAGCAAAATATATTTTAATATTTATAGATCATTTATATTCACTTAATTTTAAAACTCAAAAAGTCATTTGGTTGCTTTTCCAGAGTAAATAAAGTCTTTGTGTCAAAGAAAGAAAAAAAGATTAAAAAATAAAAGTTAGAAATGGTGAAGAGAATTAACTTAAAAAAATATTGTATTTGTTTTTCTAATTTATTTGAAAGTTTAAATAAACATATGCCTTCATAGCAGTACAGAGATGCTCATAAGTCCCCGGAAAAACTTGTATGAAATGTTGTAGCAGTTTGTTTTATAACATATAGGTCTTGCAGAAGCAAATAGATTCCCCATCTACACATGTGTACACTCACACATACACACACACACACACACACACACACACACACACACACACACACACCATAAGTTTATATAAAGGTTTATTACTAACATGAGGCTTTTTGGGGAGAGCAGGGTGGCTACCAAGCAGATCTAAAAGGCTTGAAAGAGCAGAGAAAGAAGGTTGGCTTGGGGGTTTTATGATGGTTAAGGAATAGAGTTGGGATGAGGGTTTCTATGCATGTTTTGAACTTCCATTTGGTGCCCGCGTTCCTGCATGACAGAGCAAGTAGGAGTGGAGAAGGGACGGTGAAGAGTTAAGAAAGAAAGAGACAAGATATAAGAGAGAAAAATGCAGCTGGGCCAGGGGACTTCAGCCTTGTAGACTGGAGCACTGAATCAGGCCTGACTGTTCCTTTTATTATCTTACATACAAGCAAGGGTCAATGTAGCTTCTGCGTGGTCTGTGAGTTTCACACCTAAGAATTAACCTCCAGGCCTAATTTCCCAAGCCTGCAAACTGCTATTACCAGAGGTCCCATGAGGTTATTGTCATGCACCTCTTCAGAGACAGAAGCTTCCTCTGTCAAGGCTTACTGATAAGAATGTAGGGAGGACAGGTATTATCACATCAGTAAGTCATTTCACAGGCAGGCTGCCAGAACCTGAGGCAAGGGGTTTACGCCCCTTTTCTCCTCTCCTTGATTTCTCCCATGGCACTCATTGTCACCCACGGGCACCCACTGGCACCCACATGACCATGTCTGGCTTGGGTTGTACCTCTCGTGGGAACTTACCCATCTCTGACTAACCGGCCATCCTCTGGTGCCAAGTGGGGATATATACAGTAAGCATAATATTGAAGTTATGATCTGTCTTTATGGAGAGGTGCATGGGGGCAGACAAGCAGGCTATAATGTGACAGGTGCCAAAGGAGAGAGCACCTGGGATTTCTTATTAGTTTTCCCAGATATGAGATGAAAAGGGAAGACAGGGAAATGAGTCTTAAAAGTTGTCAGAAGTCAAACACCAAAAAATGGAGTCATGATCTTTATTATTCATTATTGTGTATAATCAAAAAGTGAAAATAATCCAAATGTTCAACAACTAACAAATAGATAAACAAACATGGTATGTTTATAGAATGGCATATATTTATCAATAAAAAGGGAATGAAGCACTGATACATGCTACAACATGGATGAAACTTGAAACCATATGCTAAGTGAAAGAAGCCAGTATCCACGATAACAACAAAAACATATTGTATGACTCCATTTATGTGAAATATCTAATAAAGGCAGCTCTGTAGGGATGGAAAGTAGATAAACAGTTGCTTAGAGACTGGGTGAGAATTGGAGAGAAATGAGGACTGATTGCCAACGGGTATGGCATTTTATTTTGTGAGTGTTGAAAATGTTCTAAAAAAGACTAAACATTAATTCTAAGTATTATGTTATCATCATGTTGCTTTCAGTTTAGGTAAACTTTTTGGTCTTCATTATTCTTTTTGTAAAATTCTCTATTTTCATCATTGGACTATTGTGATGATAATACATATAAAATTTATTTGAAAAAATGTAAAGGATTTTTTATCTGCATTATTAGATTCTGAAGTTCATGATTACTTAGAGATCTTTGTTGGAGAGTCTGTTCACACTGTACATAGATAAACTTACTGCCTATGCACTTTACCTATGTTATCTCAAGTCCTCACAAAAAACTTGTATATCAAATGTTTATGTTTTTACAGCTAATTTGACATTTAGAGAGGTTAAGTTCTCAAGATGGTGTTGAAACCCTTACCCATTTAAAGTCCGTATTTTTGTCCATTTTTTCCCACTGCTTCTTTCACAAAGGTTAATTGAGTATTTTTCAGACTTTTGTTCATTCACAAACAAACAAATCTCAACATGTGGCATATGATTGTTCCGAGTAAAAGATGAGATTATAAAGAGCTTTGTTAAATGGCACATCAACAAGATGTTTAGATTTTTCTACTGCTGGATTTCATATTTTATCTGTTTTAAATTCACACCAAATGAAAACATGACTTTGATGGCCGCTGTAAAACATGTCATGTGCAAAAATGAAACGGGAGAGTAACCTGAAATGAATTTTCTTCAGGGGATTTTATGAGCCATCAACTCAGCTTTCAGTTCACTCACCATGAGAGATTGATGTGATAGGTAAAAAAGTTAAAACTTAGAGTGGTTCTCGCCGATGCATTATGTATAGACAAATACAAGGATAACAAGATAGATTTCATAGAAACTCAAAGTCATGCAGAGAGCAGTTTTTGATGCTTAGGGCATGAATCTCATGATGTTTAGCAAACATTGAATCAACCATAAAATAAAAGTTTCAAACTCTTATAGCAAGTTATTTAAAAAATTAAGAATATCTGAAAATGTTACCCTAAATTGAAATAATAACAAATCAAAGTAGCTCTTGATTGAACTCTCAGAAAGCAGTCAGAAACACATTTAGAATGATATAATACAATATGAATGTTCCAATGGCCTTATTAACCTCATCTAGCAAAAATGATTTTCACATACTTTATGAAATTAACTATTGAACAAGTGTGTCGAAAGCAATAGTAAATAAATTCAAGGCATATAAAATTTTCTGAAATTGTAGGTGGCAATGTTATGTAATAATAAGTGCTTTGGAGTCAGAAGATGTGCACTTGAATCCCATTTTTTTATGGTGCAACCCTGGACAAACTACTTAATATCTCTGAACCTCAGTCTATGAGTGAAATGGGAAAAAAATAATATCCTTCATGAATGAAGTTAAGGAATACTAAATCAGCATTATATGTAAAGCAATTTGAGTAGTGTCTGCATATGATAAGCACTCAATAAATGGAAGATCTAGCAGTATATGTTGAATAGTCAGATCTTCACAGTGAAAAAGGAAGTTGAAATGTTGACAAGTTGGTAAATTGGGTCTATGCAGGTGACCGAATATGATCATTCAGAATGAATACACATTTTGGCTTCTGCATAAAATATTTTTCTCATGTATTTTCCTGAAGAAATAATAAATGCACTTCATATTTCAGATATGTAAAAATGGGGAATAAATTGCTCTTTATACTTACATAAACTGAGCCAAAAATCTTTTTGTTTCTAAACGATCTGTTTCAGCTGCTGACACAGTAGAAGTCCTTACTGGACAATAGTCATGTTTTATTAATTTGTTCAACCAAGGTGTGATTTAAAAAGAATGTTTCATTTTATAACTCGTTAAGTCTCCACAAGTATTTTAAATAGTATATTGCATTTCAGTGTGAGAATTTCGGGAAAATGAAATTACATGAATGTGCCTATATTAGAGCCTCTATTAAAGTAAAAGGAACATTTGGGTTGATAAGAAAGAACTAGAAAACAAGTGAAAAACCAACAAGAATTATCTTTTAACAATTTAGCTAAAGCTGCCTTATGTTATAACTCATTACCTTCAAATCTTTTAAAGTAAAAATTTTAACACAAAATTGGATTCATTTGTTTTTTATTACTTCATTATTCAGTTTGAAGGAAGAAAATATTTAAGTATTAAATACTCTTAAAATGGATCATAAAGTAAGCTTTTAGATTAATGTGATTATACCAATGCATCTGTCAATATTTTTAGGATCCATGCCTAGGAATGGCTGACTGAAGTTAATAATAATATCTTGACCCAGGCAACCTCCATGAGGACAATTACCTTGAAGTTAATTATCAGAACAGCAACAACAAAAAGCAACAGGCTTATTATACATCTGTATAACAAAATGTAAATACAACATTTTGATAACTTTAGTTTTATAATTTTCATGAAAACTGAAAAAAGTGATAGAACAAATTTCTTTTGTAGGTTTTATTTCTTTTTCTTAATTAAAAATTGAGGATTGAAACAAGTGTTAACTGTAAATTTTTTTTTCCTGAATTTGAGTGACTTCTATTTTGCTTTGCAAAAATTTGTCTATTATCCATTTTAAAACCAAACCAATGAGGAACTTCCAGTAAAATGGCGGAATAGACAGACGCTGTGCCAACTGCATCCCAGGATCACACCAAAATTACAAATAATTTACACAACATTCAACCTCGGAAGTCCCCGGAACACTAGATTAACAGAACCTCTAAGCGAAGAACTTAAAGAGGAGGCCACATTGAGTCTGATAGGAGGGGCAGAGACGAGAGAGGGTGAGGCCATGGGGAGGCTTCTCTAGTTGGGGGAGAGACACTCTGCCCCACACCGAACTCACCAGCCCAAAGTTACTTTGCCGGGAAGAGGAGTTCCACAATACCTGGCAGTAGAAATTAGTGAGGATGCTCTTTGCTCAGCTCGGTGAGGCTGAGGGTGGCCAGAGAACCAGTGGAGCCAGCACACGGACTCACTCGCTGGTGAGTACTCACCTGGTTCCTGGTAGAAGGAGTAGCTATATGAGCAGGGAGCAGGAGCCTGCGGGGATGGACTGAACTGAGTGCTTTTGGCACAGGAGCTGGAGGTTTTGGGACCATTGTTCTCCTGGTGTGGAGCTTGCACATGAGTAGTATACAGGAGGGTGCCATTTTGTCAGGGTTGGGCCCTCTCACAGAGGGTCAGGTCCTGGACCGCATTGGTCTAGTGGAATTGGCACAGTAGTGTGTGTGTGCCTGCATGCATGCTGCCTTGGTGCCCCACCCTCCGCACGATTTGTGCTGGGTAGCCAGGGAAATGCCTGGCAGGTGAACTCCGGCTCCAACAGGCTGTTCATTGAGATGTGGGAGTGCGCGAGCCGCCTTGGATCCCTACTTTCCATACTGTGCATGCCGAGTTGCCAGGTTGGTGATTGGTTGTCGGGTTGCTTGGCCTGATCTGCAAGCAGCTGATTGGGACAGGCTGAGACTGGGAGTTTTCCTGGGAGTGTTGGGCCATGAGCTGTGTGCCTGCGTGATCCAGCTGGGGCTTTCCTGGTGATCTATCTAATACATCAAAGCAATCCCAGAGTGACAGCCAGAATGAGGAAACAAAGAAACATGTCACAAGTAAAAGATCAGAAAAAACCTCTAGAAATAGAACTAAATGTAACAGAGGGATCCAACTTTTCAGAGACAGAGTTTAGAATACTGATGATAAGAATGTTTAACGAACTTAGTGAGGACATAAGGAAGGATAGAGAAATCATGAAAAGCAACCAGTTAGAACTAAAGAATACAATAACTAAAATGAAGAACACACTCGAAGGAATCACCAGTAGATTAGATGAAGCAGAGGATCGGATCAGCGATTTGGAAGACAAAATAGCAGAAATCACCCAGTTGGAACAACAAAAAGACAAAAGAATGAAAAACAATGAAAATAGTTTAAGAGCCCTGTGGAACAACATAAAGTGCACAAATATTCACCTCATGGGAATACCAGAAGGTGAAGAGAAGCAAGGGGTCGAGAATGTATTTGAAAAAATAATGACTGAAAACTTACTTCCCTACCCTGGTGAAGGAAATCGACATACAAGTCCAGGAAGTGCAGAGAGTTCCAAAAAAGCTGAACCCAAACAGGCCCACATCAGGACACATCATAATTAAAATGGCAAAGGTTAAAGACAAAGACAGAATCCTAAAAGCAGGAAGAGAAAGACAGCAGGTTACATGCAAAGGAAGTCCTATAAGACTAACAGATAACTTTTCTACACACTCTGCAGACTAGAAGGGAGTGGCAAGAAATATACAAAGTGATGCAAAATAAAGGCCTACAATCAAGATTGGTATACTAATCTTGATCTTAAAATTGAAGGAGAAATAAAGAGTTTCTCAGAAAAGAATAAGCTTAAGGAATTCATTACCACCAAGCCAGCATTGCAAGAAATGTTAAAAGGGCTTTTTTAAACAGAAGAAAGGGGTAAACAAGCTAACCTAGGAAGACCAGGAATACAGATAACAAAATGGCAATATATATGGACCTATCAATAATCACTTTAAATGTAAATGGGCTAAATGCTCCAATCAAAAGACATAGAGTGGCTGAGTGGATAAGAAAACAGGACCCATGTATATGCTGTTCACAAGAGACTCATCTCAGATCAAACGACACACACAGACTGAAAGTAAAGGGATGGAAGAAGATATTTCATGCAAATGGAAATAAAAAAAAAGCTGGATTAGCAGTACTTGTTTTGGACAAAATAGACTTTAAAATGAAGACTACAATAAAAGACAAAGAAGGGAACTATAAACCTAATAAACATACATAGGAGCACCCAACATAGGAGCTCCAAGTTATATAAAACACATTTTGACAGACGTAAAGACAGAGATCAACAGTAACACTATCATAGTAGGGGACTTCAACACCCCGTTGTCACCAATGGACAGATCCTCCAGACAGAAAATCAACACAGAAAGAGTGGCCTTAAATGACACTTTAGACCAGCCGGATTTCATTGATATTATTAGAGTATTTCACCCCGAAACAACAGAATATACATTCTTCTCATGTGAACATGGGACATTTTCCAAGATAGACTACATGTTAGGCCACAGAACAAGTCTCAGTAAATTTAAGAAGATTGAAATCATATCAAGCAGACATAATGGTTGCTGGCTGGGAGGGGGTGGGGATGAAGGACAGGGGAAAGGTTTTGGACAGTGTAGGTGGGTGACTACAATGTTGGCACAGGAATATGCGGGGCAGTTCTAGGGATGTAATTGATAATGTTGTGAATGCTTTGTGGGGTGTCAGATGGTCACGTGTCTTATTGGGGAGGGGGTAGAGGGTAGAGGCTTGATCACTGCACTGTACACCTGAAGCTGATGTTGTATAATATTGAATGCTAACTGTGATTGAATGTGTGTGTGTGTGTGTGTGTGTGTGTGTGTGTGTGTATATATATATATATATATATATATATATATATATGGTCACAGGATGAGGAGTACAGTGTGGGAGTGAGGTCAACGGAGTTGTAATAGATATGTATGATATGAGGGGGAGTGGGGCGGCAGATTGGGGGATGGGTTGTCACTTTGAGGGGTAAGAAGTATAACTATTGCACTGTTGTAAAAAATAAATTAAAAACAAATAAAACCAAACAAACAAACCAATTTTGTTGGTTAATTCTATCTTACTGATTAAAGTGATATACTTAACAAATATTTTTCACTTTAAAAATAAGCACACCTTCCATTAAGAGATTCCAAAGAAGAGAAAGTGAAAACAATGGCCATGCCTGCATGCAGGTTTGGTAGTGCCCATTTTAGTAATGATTAAAGTCTGATGACTTTACCGTTTTCCTTTTTATTCAGATATAATTTATATACAATTAAAACTCATATTTTAAGGTTGCCATTCAGCATTCCACAGATTTTTACAAATCCCTCATGTATATTGCCCAGATCTGTATCAAGACACAGAATATTTCTATCACCCAGAAGTGTCCCTCTTACCTCTTCTCAATCAATCACCCTCCCCCGCTCAGACAGCAACCAATAATTTTATTTCTATCATAGATTATTTTTGCATATTATTGAATTTCTTACAAATTGAATCATCATATGATATGTGCGTGTATACTTAATACATATATTAGCAGTTTATTCCTTCTTGTGGTGATGTAATATTCTATTATATCTAACTTTAATTATCTATTCTCCTTTTGATGGACAAGTGGGCTGTTTTCAGTTATTGCTTATTTTGAATAAAGCTGTTTCAACATCTACATGGTTTTGGTGGACATATGTTTCCATTTAACATGGCTAAATAATAGGAGTGGAATTAGTGATAGGGTAATTTATGTTTCAATTTTTAAAGAAAATGTCAAACTCTTTTCCAAAGCGGTTGTATCATTTTACGTTCCCACCACATGAGTGTTTAGTTGCTCTAGATCTCTTCCAAAATTTGGTTTATCAATCAAATTTATTTAAGCCACTCTGGTGGATATAGTATAGATCAGGGGTGGGCAAACTTTTGAGATGGAAGAGCCAATCCCGTCCCTCACAACTATTTAAAAATTATTCAAGAGCCATAAAACAAATGAAATCACCATTATGTGAATAATATCCTTTAAAAATTTTATAAATGAAAACTATGATAGTTTAATTTTCATTTTCAATTTCACTTCAGAGCCACATGTACATACCAACGAGCCGCATGTGGCTCGCGAGCTGCAGTTTGCCGACCACTGGTATAGACGTAGAAAAAAGAAAAGCCAATGAGAAAATCCTACATTTGGTATCTCACTGAATTTGCATTTCTTTAATGATCAGTGATGTTGTGTTGGAGGGTCCCGAAGAACCCCAGAGAAGGAGGAAATAAAAACAACAGATAATATGCCGCTATCTGTTGCCAGATACATTTGACTTGTATCTGGAATAATAAAAAGACAAGCAATCTAATGAAACAATGGGTAAAACATTTAAGCTGACCATTCAAAGAGAAAAATATACAAAAATCCAATAAGCATATGAAAAAATAGTCAACATATGTACAGAAAAGAGTTAACATAATAGGCCATAATGCTGGTTTTTGTAAGTCCTGTTTACATGATTTACCCTCATTGGTTGGCATCTGAGAACTTGGGTTTCGACAGGGTTCTAACCATTATCTGATAAAAGTGGCTTGCTGTCTCTATTTGAACAAACAATATGTTTTTTATACCTAACACCTGCTTTCCTTTGGGAGTGTGGAATTTGGGTACTTGCCAGCAGTGGCTGCCTATGTGACCAGTTCTCAAGCAAAACCCTGGGCACTGAGTATTTCAAGTGCTCTTGTGGTTGGCAAAATTTCATGTGTTGTTAAAACTCATTGCCGGGGGTATTAAACACACCTTCACTCCACTGGGAGAAATCCCTTGAAAGCCTGTGCCAGTTTCCACTAGAATTTTGCTTGTTTCTTTTCCCTTTGCTGATTTTGCTTTGTATTGTTTTCTGTTAATCTATAGCTGTTACTAGAACTATATTCTGAGCACTCTGAGCATTCCTGGTGAATCACCGAACCTGGGGATCACTTGCCTATTTGTTTCTCAATGATTATTTTTGTCAAATACGACTTCTTAATTTTGGTAAAATTTAATTTATCAATTTTTTTTCTATAATTTCAACTTTTTGTGACTTTTCTAAGAAATCTTTGCCTAACCCAAATTAAGGAATACATTTACTTTATGGTTTCCCTAGGAGCCATTATTCTTGTTTTACATGAAGTTCTTGAAAGGGTTAACATATTGTTCTCCAACAGAAAAAATTTCTTTTTGCCTTTAGTTAATGGTCATTATAACAAAAAGTAGTGCAACCTACTGGATTAATTTGCCCAAACCCATACTCTAGTTCTTACATGTCTATACATTGTAGAATATTGAGGAAGTTACTCATTCTTTTACCCTCCATGCCTTTGAAAACTTTGATAATTGTAATTTTTTCATGAGTCAGTCAAGATCATGTGCTACAAATTTTGCCATGAATGCTTTTCAATTGTTCAAATGGACAGCTGCAAGCATATGCTGACTTTTATGAAAAAGGAAGGATGACGCCAAGTGCAGCATCAAATGCCCAGAAGGTAGAACCACGAGAAATTTTTCTGACCTTGAAACTGAATCCAGAAAAATCCAACATTTGTCCAGCTGAATTTCAGAATTATATTCTTTTTACATTCATTTCCCCATTTTTGAACTGGAATATCTCTAATTATTACTCTTTGTCTCCACCCTACCAACTCACCCCAACCCCAATGTATATTGGGAGGGTCAGACTCCAGTTTCACACGTCAACAGATAGAGAGGACTTGTACCTCAGCAGCTGTCCTTAGTGGGCTAAATGAAGATGCCTCAGCTATACCTGAACTTGATTTAGATTTTGGCCTTTGAACTAATGAGATGATGAGATTTTAGACTTTTACCTGATGCTGTAATAGGATGAGATTTTTGGAGACTTAGGGAGGGTTGAATGTATTTTGCATTTGGGAAGGACATGAGTTATTGTGGGCCAGAGGACAGACTGTAAAGGACTAATAAAACATGTGTTTGTTATGATGGTTGAATTTTATAAACTTACTGTAGACCCGTGGTATTAGACAGGAGTTTTAACTTCTTTAATCTCATTTGGAAATAACCATGACTACATATAATTTTCAATCATTTAAATTAATATGTGGTTTATAATTTATTTTTGGACTGTCCTTAATAAGACATTACTTATTAGAAATACTTTTCTCACTGTCATGTGAAAATTCTCACTGTCAGAGAAAAGGAAAAATAATATGGGGGCCATCAAATCTTGAAAAAATATTTTTCCATCTTTCTTGAGGAAGTTTAAAGAATAGAAAAGCAGGAATTAGAAAGTTGGAGATGTTTTTCATACTTGTCTAAATTTTGTGCACATATGAATCCATTCTTATTGTAGTGAGCATGTTGTGTGTACTACATAGCTTTTAAAATCTTTTTACTTGTTCACACTACAGAGCAGAATGCAAAAATGGCACTGCTTATTTCTAATTGGAGTTCAAGTAAAATATTTCCACCCACCTTCTGTTCATTTCCACTTGGTTATCACAACTTCATCTCAAACTGAGCTTATCCATACCTAATTTAGCATCCTTGCCTCCACAATCTAGCTTCTTTTGTTTATTCCTCTTCTTATACTTATATTTGGAATCTTAGATTCATTTCACATCTGTTTCTTGGATTTTTTTTTTTCAGTCTCTGCAAACTTGGTCTAAAATATCCCAATCTCTTGTCTAGGACTCTGAAATAGCTCCTATATCAACTTATTTCAACTTTCATCAAACGATCTTTTCATCATTTAGGTTTAAAATTGTCACCTGTCCTTTTTTAAAACCCTCCAAAGCCTTTCCATGGCTCTTAGAATGATAATCGTCAACATGTTCCTGAAGTCCGGCATTGATTAGACCCTGCCTATCTTATTTCTCTCTGTAGTTAACACCAAATTTATCTCAATCTCATTCGTTTACCACTTATTTTTTCAGCCCCAAAGGATTTTACATACTTTATTTCTTCTCTTTGGTGTGTTTTTCCTTCTCATTTCTACCTAATGAATGTTGACTCATCCTTCTAAATCCAGCCCATTTACCCTCCTTGGAGAAGTCTTCCCAAACCTCCCTAACTAGATCAGAGGCACCCACTATTTGTTTTTAAGGTAAGCTTTGCATCCTTCTTTTCTGTAGAATATATACAGTGGGGAATTTTTATCATTTGACCTGCCATTTTATTTACACTTTCTCAGTTAAGTATGCAAGCTCCATGAACATAGAAACTGTGTCAGGTTTTGCTCGTAATTGTGTCCACAGTGCCTAAAAGAGTTTGCATTTAATTAACATTTATTTAATCTTTGTTGAATTATGATTTGGGGTTCCAAAATATAGTAGAGTTTTTTTATACATAGTGAGCATTGATAATATTTCTCACTGTGCAATATCAACTGAAAGAGTCCTGTAATAACATCCTTCTCCTTTGAAAATGCATTTATTTTATGCAATGTAGTATAATGATCACAAGAATTTAAAACAACCAAAATGACCCACATGCCTATTTTCACTTAAACTACTTAAATAGTTCATGCTCCTTTAAGCCTGTCCATTTTTATACATACAGAGGGTGCCCCCCAAAAAAATGTCTGCACATTTTAAGAAAGAAAAATCTACTAAAATTCTACTACTCAATATATATTGACAACAAAAAATGAATACAAGTCACATTTGACTTCTGCAATTACAAGAGGTGCTCAAGTGGTTACCATCGACATCCACACACTTCTGCTTATGGGGAACTGCTGCTTGAGCAACGTTGACCGAAGTGTCCACTGGTATACATATTTTTGTCACCCCGATATTTTCCATAGCTGTAATGATATGGTATATAAACCTTGGGATTTTGATATTTCCCTTACTGTGTTGTAAAACATTTCTTATGTTGCTACATAGCTCATAATGTTTTACATTAGCTTTTACATTAGGTACAATAATTACCTTGATGCTTGGAATGCATCAAATGCTTGGAATGTTTCTTATTTTCCTAAAATAAGCTTAAATTCTTAGAGCAGCTTTAGGTTCACAGCAAAATCGAATGTTGAGCACAGTTTCTATGCATCCTCTCGCCCCTACTTACCTCCCCATAGCCTTCACAACTGTCAAACTCCTGCACTAGAGTGCTACATTGTTACAACTGATGAACCAACATTGGCACATCGTTGTCACCCAGAGCCCGTAGTTTACTTTAGGGTTCATTATTGGTGTTAAACTTTCTGTGGGTTTTGACAGATGTTTAATGGCATGTATCCGCCAGTATCATACAAAATTGTTTCACTGTCTTAAAAATCCTCTGTGCCCACTTATTCATTTCCCTTAACCTCTAGCAACCCCTGTTCTTTTCCAGAATGTCATATATTTAGACTAGAGAGTATGTAGTCTTTACGTTTGGCTTCCTTCACTTAGTAAGCATTTAAGGTTCCTCCATGTCTTTTCATGGCTTAACGGCTCATTTTTTTTATCTTTTTTAGCATTGAATAACATTCCACTGTCTGGATGTAACACAGTTTATCCATTCCCTACTAAAAGACATCTTGGCTGCTTCCAAGTTATAAAGCTGTTATAAATATCATATACAAGTTTTCGTGTGAACATAAGTTTTCAGCTCAGTTGTGTAAATACCAAGGAGTATGATTGCTGGATATTGTGGTGAGAGTATATTTAATTTTGTTAGAAAATGCTAAACTGTGTTTCAAAGTGGCTGCACCATTTTGCATGCCCACCAGCAGTAATGAGAGTTCCTGTTGCTCCTCATTCTCTTGAGCATTTGGAATTTTCTGTTTCTTTTGCTCCTTCTTCTCCTCCTCCTTCTCATCCTCCTCCTCCCCCTTCTTAAATATATTGCAGTAAACAGCCTTTTTCTTTCTTGAATTAGTTTCTTAGAATAAATTTCTGGGGTGACATGACTAGGTGAGAAGGAGGCAAACCTTTTTCTAGGCTTTCAGTCTGCATTGCCCTGTAGGTGACTTTATCATCTCTGTGCACATGATGCTCTGACATGCCTCTCCAGGACCGATCTAGATTCCTTTTCCATTTTTGTGTGTTTCACTGTCATTTAGAAATCACCACCTTAGAAAGGATCTCAGATTTTGTCTATCTATGATATCCCACTGTTATGAATTATGCTTAAAACCAAATCTTTCAATCCCTAAATTGATAGCATGTTTTTAATAAAATTGCCTGTGTATTTCTTCACCCCAGGCTAAAAATTGAAGGAAAAAGTAGTAGTTGCACATTTACTTGGAGTACATTATTACCTCACATCATTTTTAGTAGCCGATCACCAAATATTTGTTGAACATCTATTGTGAGCCTTCAGGTAAATAAAGTTTTGGAACTAAAAAGGTGAATAAAATTGTGCATCCCTGTCCTCTTCCTGCTATTTTTGCTGGTATTACATGTATTATTTGTATTTTTAAAAGAGAAGTTGCCAACCATTTCTATTTCTAGATGTGAAGCTATCAAGTTCCCTCGAATAACCATAGTTCATTTTGATTATGTATAAAAAATGAATGGATACCAATTGTTCTGGGATGAGTTATACAGGCTGAAATTCCAGCTCTGGGACTGTATTGAATTGCATATCACATATATGTAAGACCCAAGAAGTGGAAAGTTTTGAGACTGTGATATGTGGATTTGCACAGAGGCTAAGGACTCCATTGGGGGGACTGAGATCCAGTCCCTTTTCACTTGGTAGTTCAACACTTTTATAATATCTCTATGGACTGAGGTGGCCCTGACTGTCGGAAAGGGACAGGAGAGGAAATAATGCCAGAAACTCTCAAAGGCCAGGGAAGGCTGTTTATTAGCAAGGGGAGAATCTTGTCTGGTGAACCTGATGATAGAGAATCATTAAATATTGTCTTGTGAAGAGCGGGTGCAGTAAAGAAGTTGTGGGGAAATACTGTGGTGCCTTTCCATACCCAGCCACACCGGAGCTTTGGACACATGTTATGGCAACAACTGTTGTAAAGTAAAAGAAGATTTCATTAAATATCCATGAGTTTGGGAGGCCAGGTGTATTATGTCATCATACACCAATAAGCCAACTTTATAGCTTGGAATATTAATAATTTAGAGAGATTTTTTCCATATCTTAGGAAATTACTATCAGACTGTCCAGCAGAGAACAGGGGTATAGGTAAACAAGGTGTTTTTCTCCCTTTTTATGGAAGAGCATATGCAGGATTGACCACTGTATATGTAATAAGCAGCCCCATTAATATTTTGCTTTGCACAGAAAGACGGCCTCTTACTGCAGGAAGGGACCTGGTGCTGGGAAGAAAGATGAATGTGCGTGATTTCATGGATGTGTGCTCTGACCTTGCTCTATAACTCAAGTTGCTAGAGACAATATATCAGTTATGTCATTACATCTCTTGAAAGTGGTTGCCAGACAGAATCTCAAGATTGAGAAATGTAGTGGAATTTTACCTATCTAGATTCTGTACTTGTGATAATAACTTTCAGACTGAAGGAGATTCAAATCAAAATTTGTTTTCCCTGGCTTTGTCCCACTCTGTTTTCATATTGCCCATAAGTATAGTCAAATATTGTGCTATTACTTTGAGTTGATGTGGGTGGTTTAGCTATAGAGCTGTTAAATATTCCCCCGAGTGTACTTTTTAGAACAAATTTTCAACTCAGGCATTTTATACAGTATAATTACAAGCATTTCAATTAATTCATAATTATGTATGATGTTATTGTTATAAGCATGTACACTCACTGGTTTCATTTTATTACAATACAGCAATTATTTTAGTCAGTGTCAATGTAATTTTGCATTCTTATCATAACAGATATCATCTTTCTTTGTGATTAAAAAAAAATCAGGGCTGACCGAGTGGCACGGTGGTTAAGAGCTGGCTTGGGATGCCAGTGGCTCCAGTTCAGATCCCACATATGAGGGCCAGTGACACTGCCCTCTACAGCTAAAATGGTGAACAACAGCTCCAACTGGAGCTGAACTGCTGTGAGTCCCCAGGGACGGCATAGTGGCAGCCCCTGCTGCAGTGGGCTGCCATAGGCTACAGTGAGTGGCCGGCAGCCAGCGTGAATGGCTGGCAGCCAGTGTGAGCTGCCAAGAACTGCTGTGAGCAGCCATCCAGAGGCCAGGGACTGATCTGCCTCACCCGAGAAGAGCGGAATGATGATACCAACATGGGCCAGTGAAGCAACGTCCTCCACAACTAGACTGAAGAACAAAAGGACAACAACTTGTCTGTCCCCCTTCCCCAGTTCCCCAACACTGCTCCCTTCCCCCAATTCCCCAATAAAATATTTAAAAAAGAAAAAATTCAAAGCTAACCAGAAAATTGCCAGGGCACTTTGAGAGTAACAAAAACCTATTTGTTTTTCCACATCTCCCTTCTTTCAGCAGCATGAAGATGAAAATATAGCTAAATTTATATTATTTGTAACAATAATAAGGAAACAAAAGAGTATTTTATATTCTATTTTAAATCACTTAATTATATTTATATATATTGTATTGGTAATTTATGGTTTCACACTAAATCTCAGGTTTTAAAACATTTAGCTACCTCTTATTAGAAATAGTTTAAAATTTGTATTGTTATATTGCCTTGTGGATTTATTTTAAGCTTAGAAAAACAGACAAATTAAATGATTTGTTTCAATTTACACTCAATTTAGTAAAACTCATTGAACTTTTAAATCAAGTAGGTTGTAGATGATGAGATACAAAGTTTAGTAAAAAAAAAAAAGCCATTGCTTCTGTGAAGGCCAAAGTTCATTTTTATCTCAGATTTTAAAGTAAATTTGAAACCCCATAATATATCTCCAATCCCATTAGTACCATCCTAACCAAGTCTACTATCAATTCTTGCCTTGAATGCCAATGCAAGAGCTTTCCAAAGGGTTTTCTGGCATCTAGTTTTGCCTGTTGTCTAGTTTGTAGTCAGGATGATATATATGAAGTACAGATCTGATCAAGCATTAACTTGCTTAAAACTCATTTTTACTTGACGTTCCATAACATATTTCCAAAGCTCTCCATAATAAAATATATTTTTAAGTCCCCAGTCTCCTTCTCTATAATCCTCTCCTTTTCATGTGTTCCATTCATTCCTGAACTTTTTCCATTTCATCTTGTATAGAGGCTCTCTTATCTCCACTATTTTCAGCATATGGCTTCCATAGAAGAACATCTAGTTATAGTCTTCCCTATCTTTTTACCTGGCAAACTCTTCATATTTAAGTTCTTTTTTTTCTCAAACACACTTTCTGAAGTCTCCTTAGAAAGTAGATTTAAGACTTCTTTTATGTATCCATAGTTATCTTTTATAATATTTATCAACATAACTTAATTTGTTTAGTTATAATTTCCTTCCAGGGTTTACTTTCTGTGACACAATGAGGTTAAATATTAACACCCTATCACTCTACTTATTGACATCTTTGTGATATCTTTGTATAAGGGAAGCTTTTTATTCTTTTAAACAACTTTACATTTTCAAGATTTGAAGAATCACCTTCTGCAGACAATGGCTCAATCTTGTAGTCTCAGCTTTTATTGTCAAGATTCATCTTTTCCTGGAACCATATATTAAGCAATCTGCCAAAACATATAATAAAATTAAATCCAGACTTTCTAATGTTATTAATGGAAAGATAATCTCTAATTTTAAGGGGATTAAGAGTGGTTGGACCTCATAGTCCACTCATAGGGAGAGAAATGAGTCGACATCTTTCCCTTCAGAATCTCTAATTACCTCAGGCTTTAGAGCTGAGGGAACTCTTTTTATTCACATAGAATTGTTTTCTATAGCATCTATTTATAAGGAACTTATATTTCCATAAATCCATTATTTACCGTGATACCATTTAAAGCGTTAGAGTGTTATGTGTACAATAGAACAACTTTGAAGAGAACTTCATGTGAAAGCACAATATTTAAAATAACCTGAAAGAAAATTTACTGATTAAAGATTGTGTGAGTGTGCCTGTGTGTGTGTGCATGTGTGTGTGTGTGTGTGTGTGATTAGAGCCCTAATAACCTGACCTTATATCTTTCCCTATGGCAGTCCCTGGAGTACATCTACAGAGCTACTGCATTTGAGACATATCTAGGAGAGATCTCATTATCATGTAGCCTAGAGATGGTTAATTTCAGGCATAGGTGTCACCACTGAACCATCCTATCCTTAAGGCAGATGTTTCTAATGCATCACATTCCTTACCCTTTAAGCTTTAAGGTCACATAACCTCTGATTAACTTTCAACATGTATTTCATGTAGCTACTTCTATCAATTCAGAATTGCCCCATAACAAAAATTCTATTTGCCAGTTCTGATTTGTATGAACTCCCTCTTTATACATTAGGTGAAGCAATAGCATACCAGTGTTAACTTACTTGCCAAAAACCACACTAGAAGGCAGTGGAATTCAAGATAGGAATCTCTCTGTTATCCTCAGTTCTTCTACAGTAAGTTCTCTACTCTCCCATGCAATTAAGAAGATCTTTTTTTTTCTCAAATGCTATTGTTTTGGGAGAGATATGTTTTATTTTGCAAAATATAACTTTATAAATATCTTTTAAGGTGTGTGTACACACAATATTTTATATATTACCTATCTAGATGCTATATATATATAATTAAAAACAGTAAGATTGGGGCATTGTTTTTTCTCATTTCATGCAGAAAATATATATCCACTTTAGTACATGTGTGTAGTGCTTGTTTAAAAGGAATATAAGGGATTCCATAGCTCAGTGTCATTAATAAATGACTATCAAGAAAATATATTAACAAATAATTACATAATCTGTTTTGTTCTCATCTGTTAACTTTTCCTGAGTTGGAGATCCTGCTCTATAAATGCATTATTCCAGGATCAATTTGCTGAGTTTGATTAGAATTACAATGATAGGGAGAAGCATGTGACATTAGGGTCAGAAATAGGACAGATAATAGAATTTCAGGGGAACTGTTTGTTCTTGTGAAGGTCTAAACTTGAAAGCACTGAAAGCTTTAATTTTACAAAGTGATTCTAAGCTGAAACAATACATTTTCTGTTCATTTATGAAAGGCTGTGGAAGAAATTTAAAGACTTACAGCTCTCACTGAACTTTATCTTGGTCTTGAATGTCCTAATGTGAATAATTTTGAGAGCATAAATATGTTTACAGCTTAATGCTCTGACATTCTATTCTCATTGTCTAATTTTATTTTATTTTTCCACTCATGCTTGAGTATAATTGCAAGCACTGCCTTAAAAAGGCTTATTCAAAACCCATGAAAGACTATTTTGCATTAGGGAATTAAAGCCATTTATTTAGGAAAATAGGAACCAACTTTGATTTCAAGATGATTTTCCCAAAGCTCCCATCACATTTAAGAGAAAGGTTTCTACAGGGAATGTTTGGCAAATTCTCACATAAAATATCTATAAATCACCAGGCTGTCACTCTGCTAGTGCATTCAATACTGTAAGAGTTTAGCACAGACTTTAGTTAAAAACTTACACCAGGAGTGAAAGAGGTAGATTTTGAGAATTCACAAGGGCACAGTACAACATTAATAATTTGATGGATAACTTGACTATCAGCTCTTGAAATAATTATGTTTTGTAAATGGCATACATAAAGAGCTCCCCAGTAATTCTGTAATGGAGTAATGCATACAGAAAAGCTAATACAGTGAGCTTTGGCATAAAAACATTTTTGGCAATATTATTCAAGAAGAAACTAGACTATTTGGAAAATTATAATAAATGTATTGCACAATCAATACACCCTCTTTATAGAGCTTTTCTTAGCAATCATGCATTTTTATATCTCTAGTTCTCTGGCAGTCAAATAAAAATTGTAAGGATTTTATGAATTCTCAATTGCAATAGTCTCTTTCTAAAGTAGTTCTGCAAAATAACTTTTATTATAGAAGTGTCATACAATTAAATTATTTAGGACAGTAACATACAAAATATTTCATAATTTTCAGGAAAATTACTTGAGGGAAAGTGCTCAGTGTGCTTAAGACCTTTAAGTTTTTCAGATCCATGAGTAGGGCACTAGGGAACAATTCCCATCTCTTTCCTATGACCAGGACACTTTCACCTTGAAGGCAGCACAGTCAGAAGAGATGGAATTACTCTATGAATGACCTTTACCTAAACCTCTCTTTTGGGTTAGTTTATCATAATAATTGAGGACTGCATTACCTTTCTTATTTTTTTCCCAAGATGAAAGAATTAATAGGTTAATAGTAATTAGGAAACAATTTGACATTTAAATGAGATAACTCGTTTTAAAATTTTAATAGATTTGTTTCATTTGCCACCCTGAATAATTACGTTATGTTCTCAGAAATTATTTTTATCAAAAATCTTGAAATTGTTTGTTGAATGAGATGTAACTAATTTACCTCTAAGAGAAAACATGCTATTGTAGTAAGAGTTATGTAAAACACAGGTTAGTGCTGTATTTGTGTCATGGGATGAAAGAATTGACTTTAGAATTGTATATATTATTCTAGCTTGAATTCTCGTTCCACCACTTTTTAATTCTGAAACCCTGTGTAACCTATTAATTCTTTCTAAATCAGTTTTACCTGTAGTTGAGATTAATGTTATATTTAAGACATTGTTTATATGGATATTTTATAAAAACAGCTTTATAATTATCTCTTTAAAGGAAGAATCCAGTAAATGGTAATTTTTGTTGCTATTGTCATCATTATAATTATGATTATTAATTAGTATCATAAAACAATGCTGAATTTCTAAATCATTCCATAGTCACAAGTTACCTATCTTTTTTTGGAATTTGAACTTAATGTATTTTTGTATTGCTACATATATACAATATACAATATATGTTATATACATATCATTATGTATATATGGTTTATGCCCTATGAATATGTAAATAAAATTAAAAGTGATATTTATGAGAAGTGCATATAGGCAATAAATGCAAGTGTAATGGTAAAAATAAATTCATGTTAGTCAGGGCATTTCATTGGCTCCAAATTATCTACAAATGAATTCCCAGCATATTTTAAGGTCCCACATAGCTTTGTCAACGTGGTCCTGCACTGTATTTTTATATATATGCTTTTTTATTCAATAGTTCATTTATTCAGTTATTCATATGTTTAGTTAATAATTGCACAAATGTTTTTCATGATCTATGTATGTTAGATTCTGTACTAGGTATTGGGAAAAGATCAGGACTAAGGCAGATTTCTGCTATAACTTATCCTGTGGTTTCATAGAGGTTGACATTCAGAGAGAAATGATAACACAAACTGATAAATTCCATAGCAGAATCATGAACAAATTTATATGGGAAGACTGAAAGAGAATAGTTACATTTACAAATATAGTATATCCATGGTCCAAACTGACAGTTGAGCTGGGTGTTAAAAGGTGAGTGGGAGATTTTTCAGGGAAAAAAAATGAGAAAATGTAGTCAGGCCAGAATGAATGGTTATATGCAAAAGTGGAATCTAGAAAGGTAAAATGGTTCTGTAATATGTGTTTATAATAGGAAAAAAAATGGAAGCTATCCAGATGTCCAACAACAGGAGAGTTTTAAAATAAATTTTGGTACACCCATAATATTTAACAAATGTTAAAGTTATATCAAAATGAAAAATTGATGGTAATATAATGTTATGTTTAATAAGTAGGGAGTCAAACTGACTGCATAATACAATCAATCTTATAAATATGTAGTACACTGAAAAGACCAGAAAGAAATACATTATAAGTTAATAGTATTTATTGTAGGTGCTGGAATTGTAGGACAGTTTGAAAACAAATTCCAATGGCCAACAGGACAAGAAAACAATGCTTAATATCACTAATCATCAGAGAAATGCAAATCAAAACCACAATGAAATATCATCTCACACCTGTTAGAATGGTCATCATTGAGAAGACAAGAGATAGTGTTGATGAAGATGTGGAGAAAAAGGAGTTTTGTACACTGTTGGTGGGAATGTAAATTGCTTCAGCAACTATGGAAAACTGTATGGAGATTCCTCAATAAAATAAAAATAAATCTATACGATCTGGAAATTCCAATTCTGGGTATATACACAAAGGAAATACAAACAAGATAACAAAGAGATATATGCACTCCCATATTTATTGCAGAATTAATCACAATAGCCAACATGTGGAAACAACCTAAGTACCCTTCAATGGATGAATGGCTAAAGAAGATATATATAATATTTAGAGGAGGCATCATATATATATATTCATATATATATATATATACATATATATACGCACACGTGCGCACACACACAATGGAATATTTTTAGCTATGAGAAAGAAGGAAATACTGTCATTTACGAAAATGTGGATGAAACTTGTGGGCATTATGCTAAGTGAAATAAGTCTGACAGACAAAAACAAATAATGTCTGATATTACTTACATGTGATATCTAAAAAAGCTAAACTTGTTAAAACAGATAATAATAATGGTGGTTAATGGGACTGGGGGTGGGAGAATAGGAGAGATGTTTAAGGGCACAAACTTGCAAGTAGTACATAAACAAGTCCTAGAGGTCTAATGCTCAGTATAGTCACTAGAGACAACAATATTGTCTTATAATCCTCGAACTTGCTAAGAGAGTAGATCTTAACTATTCCCACCACAGAAAAGAGATAATTATGTGGCTTGATGGAGGTGCTATCACTACAATGACAATCATTTTACAATATATAAATGTATCAAATAAACATGTTGTATATCTTGAATTTGCACAATGTTATATATCAAACATGTTTCAACAAATAAAAGAAACATTTCCTTATTCTTTAAAATTTCTCTATTTTTAAAATTCCCTACATTGGCAATGAATTAGCCTCTATCATGACTATGAAATAATTTTATAATTCAGGAAGACACAATAAACATAAAATTAATGATACTGAGTTCAAGTTACAGGAAGGTACTGGCATGGAAATTTAAATTTGGTGATTTCATCTTATAGGTAACCAGTAAAACTGAAGAGGTATGTTTGGACAATAAAAGTGACCACGTTTTATGGCAAGAGAAATGTATGTCCTAGCTTACTTACAGCCCAGGAGGAGATGCAGTAATTCAGTATTGCTAGGTCTGAAACAAGATTGCCTAGATTTGAATCCTTTCTCTGCCACCTATGGGCTGTATTACCTTGGGCTGGCGAATTAAGCTCTCTGCTCCACTATGGAGCAGTGAGGATTTAAAGAACTGATGTTTATAAAGCACTTAGTGATTGACAGTAAGTACTGTATTAATACTTTAAATGAATAAATTTCATTATTTGTGTGACTCTATATTTTGCTTGACTTTGTTTTTTTTTTTTTTTTACAAACACTAATTTGTCCTAAGGTTATTTTCTTATCTATAAAATGAAGAAAATATTAGTATGCACAACACATGTTTTCTGTGAGGATTAAAAATAATGTTGCATTAAAGTGACTTAGCAGGAAACTAGAGGGAAATTTTACGTTTAGTTATATAAAAATCAAGTCTATGCAGATCAAAAGAAACTACAAAGAGTAAAAGGGTAATCCACAAACTGAGAGAAGACAAAAAAAATTCTAACCTGCAATCAACAAGAAAAAGATGCCCAATTAGAATTGGACAAAAGTCATTGTGTGGAAATCTGTTTGTCCCTGTTGGTATGCTTCTCTTCCTTCTCTTTGGAGCCCTCTAACCCAGGAAGCTCACTGTGTGACTACAGCCGTAGGACTCCCATGGTCTGTTTTCATATTGATTTCGGCCAAGTAATACAAGTAATAACTGAATGTAGTAGGGAGGGAGAAGAATATTTATTACTCTAGTTCCCTCCCTGGGAGGTTACTTCAGGCCATGTTTTTGATGGAAGGTTAGTGAATTTCTCAAGGTAGCCAAAATTATAATACATGGCTTGCTTTTCTTCTGAAAATTTCATTAGATAGATATTGAAACTTTCCAATGTTTTTCTCATTTCTCAACTTGAATTTTATAGTGGTCATATGATATACAGGAATCATTATTTAGGTTGAATATCAAAGATACTAATTATTTAATTGTGCTCATTCTGCTATTCAAAAATCTAAGATATTTGTATTTTAACTATATATATATATATACATATATATACATATATATGTGTGTATATATATATATATATATTTATAGCTTTGTAATTGATAACTTTTTCCTTTTTTATAACATTGTACTTCATCATGAATATTTTCCCTTCTTTATCTTGTGTACATTAACGGAACTCATTTTGCATTATTTTTTTTTTTTTTTTTTTTTTTTTTTTTTTTTTTAAAGATTTTATTGGGGAATTAGTGGAGGGGAACAGCGTTGGGGAATCAGGGAAGGGGAACAGACAAGTTGCCGTCTTCTTGTTCTTCAGTTTAGTTGCGGAGGATGTTGCTTCACTGTTGGTATCGTCATTGCGCTCTTCCCGGATGAGGCAGATCGGTCGCTGGCCTCTGGATGTCGCTCATCGCGGCTATCGGCAGCTCACGCTTGGCTGCCAGCCACTCACGCTGGCTGCGGGCCACTCACTGTAGCCTATGGCAGCCCACTGCAGCAGGGGCTGCAGCCCACACCATTACCGGGGCTCGCACAGCCCAGCTCCAGGTGGAGCTGTTGTTAGCTGTAGAGGGCGGTGTCACTGGCCCTCACGTGGGATCCGAACCGGGGCCGCTGGCATCCCAAAACCAGCGCTTAACCAATGCGCCACTCGGCCGGCCCTCATTTTGCATTATTGTTATAATTAGTCACTCTCCTTCCTTAGGTGTAGTTTTGCTAATTGTATTTGCTGGTTCTATTTTAGTGTCTTAGCTTTCCTAAAGATATTGAAGATTCCTGATTTTGACCTTATATTCTGTTATAAAATTCTTGAGGCTGCAACTGAAGATTCTGTGGTGCATTCCATTTATGTTCTACATGTGGATATTTCTTACAGCTTCTTGTTAATAGATAGCTCTTCTGATTTATAACATGATTATAAATTTGTCAATTGAAATGTATATTTTCTATAAACATTCATCAGGAGTTTTTAAATATTTTTCTCTCATCCAAGGAGCAGTGAGGAAGAGGTTTTTGTTCTTTGTTATTTCACATAAGATTGGGGTTTGACTATTTAATTTTTTTCCTCTTAAGTATGATCTGATTTCTATTGTGGTCAAAGTATGTCTTTGTACTTTTTTGATATTTGGAATTTATTGAAATGTCTTTTGTGGATTAAGGACAAAATAGTTTTAAATAAATATAAATTAATTAAATCATTTTATTAGTTCATTATTTAAAACATATTAAAATAAATATTTCATGGTGATTAAAAATGACCCAGATAATTAGATTAATTTTAAGTTCTCACGGAAAACACTAATATTTTCTAAGTACAAGTACAATATTCTATTTATACTTCATTAATATGGAAATGATATAGAAGTACAGAGACTCAACTACTACATATTTTGAAAATATGATGTTCTGTTATTAATAGCTATTTTAGAATGCTTTGGTGAGAATATAATTCCTAATCTCACAACCATTTGCAAAAACAATCTCTAAAGGCAAAACCTAAGTAAGAAGAATGGGAGATGGTTTTCTAAAGTGCCAATTTTAAGTAATGCTAAAATATAATTGAAATAAATAAAAATTGATCCCATCACATTTGATATCAGTAGTGCTTTTGAGAAAAATTAAGCTTCATTTTGTGGCTTATTTATCTGAGCATATTTTAAATTTAATAAAATTTGATTTTGCTGTGAAATTTTCCTTTAATGAACAGTATTGTTATTGTGCTAGTTTTTGAACAGTAGTTAGTGGAATTCTTCTTAATGGCTGAAGCAATTGCAACCATATTATTTCTATGGTATATATTTCTTGATCAGTAGCATTATATCTTTTTGTTTGTGATCTAAATTTGAAGCAACACTTGTGAAACTTTCTAGAAAGCAGAATAAGAAAATACACTGAAGAAACAATGGAGAGATCAGTTTAGATGCAGACACAAGAAAATTTGGTACTTGCCTCCTTTAAATTCTTTGTGGAAAATACACATGTAGGCTATAAAGGAATCTGTAGGGCGCTATAAACTGGTCTTCAGAAGTCAGCAGAGAAAGTTGTAATGGTAGAGTTGATAGTCTGACTGGGTAAACCATTTGGGAATACAGACCATATAATGAGTAATAACCTTGCAAAATAATGGCCCGGATGACCTAGTGAGACATTTCCATTTCCAAAGTCTATGAACCCTGTAGGTTTTCACTGCACAAAGCAAGAATTTTGTCGGTAGGAGTTATATGGTGAAATCCTACAGCTTTGAAATTCATGGGCTAGTGGCCTAGTCAGCAGGGTAATGATGTGTAAAGACAATTGAAAAGCTAATAAAATTGGACTTCTGTGTATAATAGAGGCAAAATATAATTTTATTGTCCACTCTAAATTGTACATTGCTTAGAGACAGACTCATATACTGCCCATTTAGATAATAGTTAATTCTTTTCTGGGATAAATAATTGCTTCTTTGATTAATGTCCATCTTCATAATGAAATGGTTGTGAATAAAAATAACAGAGATATTAAATCCTAACTGGTGATAGCAAATTTTCATTGGGGAAAATGGCATATGTTGTTTAGAAATTTGACTTTTAAAATACTTTATCAAATCTTAAATAGTAGAAATTAAGTGTTATATTTATTTAATTCTCTATCACATAGACTATTACTTAAATCTTAAATTTATTCCTGTGAACCTTGTATTGTCTTTTCAAGAATCTATTTCCCTGGACATTTTCATCAAGTAGTGTGCTACTGTACTCAGTTTTAGTAATTCCTTGTTACCTATTGAAATACTTGGTTTAGTAACCAAATATATTTTATATAACATATAAATATTTTCATAGACACAGCTCTTTCAGAAAATAAGAATTTTTCTTTTACATTGTTGTTTTTACTTAATTTCAAACAGTTTAAAATTGCAAGAACAGTACAATAAAATTCTAAATACTCTTACTAGGATTCAACATTTGCTTCATTTGTTCATATTTTGTTCCATTTCTATTTGCTTTATCATTTTATGTCTGTCTATCTATCTATCTATCATCTATCATCTATCTATCTATCATCTGTCATCTGCCTATCTATCATCAATCATCTATCTTCACACAACACACACACACACACACACAGCTCTTAAAGTACACAGTTATGTATTATCTAAATCGTTTGCATGTAAATTAAAGATATACTATCCCTTTATATCTAAATACTTGGGTATGTATTCCCTAAGGAGGATATTCTCTTACATAGCCAAAGTATAAAATCCAAATAAGAACTTTTGTTGGTTGTTTTTTTTTTTTTTTTGAGGGCAGTGTCACTGGCCCTCATATGTGGGACTGAACCGGGGCCGCTGGCTTCCCAAGCCAGCGCTTAACCACCGCACCACTTGGCCGGCCCTTCCAAATAAGAACTTTTATATTGATATAGGATTATCTAACCCACATTACATGTTAAAGTTTTGACATGTCAATTTCCTTAATCCCTTTGTCCAAGATCTAATCCAGGATCAAGCATTACATTTAATTGCCATGCCTCTTAACTATCCTATAATGGACTCATCCCTCAGCGTTTCTTTGTCTTTTTTTGTCTTCTTGAAAGAATATTTTTATTGGATATAGAATTCTCCATAGTGAAAAGAGAATTATATTCTGGCTTATATTATTTCTTATATTTAGTAAACCATCATTCATATTTCTGTGCATATAATGTTTAGATATTCCTGTGTTTGATTCTACTTTCAACATTTTCTGTTTATCTTTAGCCTTAGCAGGTTGATTCTGTTGCATCATATAGGTAAGATGTTCTTTGATTTATCCTGTTTGACATTTGCTGAGATACTTAGATGGTAAATTTATGTTTTCACTGCATTTGAGAAGTTTTCAGCCATTATTTCTTTTAAAAAAATCAAGCCTCATATAATTACTTTACCCTCCCTCTCTCAAACAGAAATTACACTTATATTAGACTGCTTGATATCATACCATAAGTGACTGAGACTGTCTCATTTTTACCTAGTCTTTTTCTCATTGTTATTTAAATTGTACAATTTCTATTGAACTATTGTTCAGTTCAATTATTTTTTCTTCTGTCATATCTAATATGCTATTAGTCTCATCTAGTATCAGATATTGTATGGGAATAATTCTAGAATCTTTAATTTTATATAGTTTTTGTGTCTGCTTAAATCTCTGATCTATTTATTCATTATGACCATATTTTTCTTAAGTCCTTGAATATAAATTTCTGCATTATAGACTTTGTCTGCTAGCTCCAACACCTGAATCATCTTATGATCATTTTCAATTAATAACTTTTTCTCTGCACTTGGTTGACATTTTTCTTTTCTGACCTGAAGTTTGTTTTACAATGTTAGAGGATTTATTGGAAGTTGTAGATGAAACATTGCGAGGAATATGAATGATGTTATCTCTCTTTAAATCTGTTAAGCCACTTACAGATTAATTTTGCCTGGCTTGGTCTTTGTTAGGTAGGTCTATTATTTAGTCCTAGTGGGTGCCCTTATTCTAGGACATGATTCTTTCCTAAGGAGTAGCATTCATTGGATCTCAACTGAGTGGCTGAGGTGCTCAGTCAAGTCTCTTAACTGTGAGTAGACTAGAACTCTAACATCTTCCAGAACTGCTTGGCCTCTGGTATCTCTAGTTTTGTTTGTGTATATACAAGCCTTGCTTCAGCAAAGCACCTACAGTAATTACCTCATGCAGTCTTGTGGAATATTCCACTCCTATCTTCTCAGGTCAACTGTCCTGCCAAATCTAGTCATTCAGGGATCCAGGGACTAATATACTATCCTAGATTTCTCATCTCATTGAGACATCTGATCCACTCAGGCTCTATTTCCCAGCTCTTTAGAAGGAAAATGCCCTCAGGGAGAAAACCAAAAACCAAGGTGATCATGGGACAATCATGGAGACCACTTTTTTGTGTTTTCCTTTTCTCAAATATGACAATGCTATGCTGCTTATTGTCCAGTGCTTAAATCAGTTACTACATACATGTTTTCCAGTTTAATAATTTTTCATGGGAGATATAGTCCAGGGTTAACTACTCTGTCATTCTTGGGAGCAAAAGTCAAGTAAGAATTTTGAAACGATTGGCTCATGAAAGAGTATACTGACTATTTGTTAGTATGAAAAAAATGTCTTTTGGATATAATAGTTTTTAATATATGTTTATTGACAACAAAATACTAAATCCCTTGAATTCCAATCCAAGTAGGTTAGAGAAAGAAAGGGAATAATTTATTTCTACTCTGACTTATTCAAATTAAAAAAAATTTAAAGTGCAGAACTAAACTTTTCTTGTTTTACCTTTTTTTTTAGAGATACACAATTATTACATATATTTCAATTTAGCAAAAACAGGTAATACTGGCATACTTCTTGCTTCATTTAGCCATTAACATTCTTCAGGAAGAAAGGTGTATCATGCCACCTTATCTGTGCAGAATCACTTGGATTATAATTATGCAAAGAGAGTGCCTCAGATTTGTATTTCTATTATAAACTTGGATTTATTTATATGATATTAGTGCTTAAGCACTAATGCACTCCATTTGAAAAATTCTGCCATTTAAACATTTAAATACACACTCCCTGCACCCATCAAACCATTAAGTAATGTTCTTATTCTTTCCTACTTTTGCATGTGGGCTACTACCTTTCAAATAAGTGTCATTTGAATCACATTCAAATACTTATGAGGTGGATTAATAAAATTCATTCTACTAAAACAGGAATTGCATTAGACTAGATTTATTTAAAAATAATAATTGTAAATTCTTTGTTGGAATAATTTATTTCTAGTTGCTAAATTATAGTTACAATTACTGACTTTTTAAAAAACTAAAAATAGCAGTATAATTAATTACTTATATGATATCTTCTGTGGATTTCAAAAGATTATTTTGATACTTTATATTAAAGATATATGGGTGACAAATTGGCAGCTTTTCATGAATATTTGAATCAGCGTGACATGGAGATTCAGATGTCCTTACTGTTTTAGATGTCTGTCAAAAGTGAACACTGAATAAAAATTTTAAGTTATGGCTTTTTGTCTGCTGTCTCCTGTTTATATTATATTATAATAGATCAGCTCTTCTAGTGTCATAATCATTTCTAAAGTATATGTGAAAACCATTCCTACTGATAATTATAATACTGATATTTGTGAATCGATAAATCAGATTATCCCTATAATAACATTTTCAATCACTTGCATTCACATGTGAATTCTTAAGTTGTAAAGAAAGGAAGAATTATAGCTCGTGGCCCAAGTTTACCCATAATCTTCAGTCAGCCAAGAGAACATATTCTATAGGTGTTATCAATCATGTGTCTCAGCAGATAAGTAAATATTTAAAAGCCTATGTTCTATGGTGAGATTTTTATACACATGGATAACCCTTTATTTTAGGGGTATTTTTGCCCTTTTAAAGAAATTTGAATAACTTTTATTTTTCAATTACAGTTGACATACTATATTATATTAGTTTCAGGTGTGAAACATAGTGGTCAGAAGTTATATAACTTATTGGGTCTTCAGAAAAGTCGTGGCATATTTTGTCTATGTTTTTCAAAGGTCACTTATTTATAAAGAATAAAGATCAATTAATGATTTATTGCCTGTTTTGTTCTATAATCTTTTGCCATCTTTCAGTGAGCTTCATAATTCCTCCTTCATAGAAGGCCCTGTCTTTAGTAGCGAAAAACTGAACAAGGTACTGATTTACAGCCTCATCTGACTTGAACGTTATATCATGCAAGGAGTTTTGAAGAGAGTGAAACAAGTGGAAGTCTGACGGCACAAGGTCAGGCGAATACGGTGGGTGTGGCAACACATCCCATCCAAGCGCTAATCATTTTTGAGGGGTGATCAAACTTGTGTGTGGTCTTGTGTTGTTGCGATGGAACACAACTCCTTTACAATTAACAAGCTCTGGACGTTTCTGGATGATGGATTCATTCAAACTGTCCAATTGCCAACAGTACACATTCGAATTGATTGTTTGGTTCCTTGATACGAGCTTGAAAAACATGACACCTTTAAAATCCCACCACACTGAGAGCATAACCTTCCTCTGATGAATGTCTGCTTTCGATGTCATCTGAAGTGAATCATCACGCCAGGATCAAGACCGTTTGCACACCACATTGTTGTAAACAATCCACTTCTCCTCAACAGTTATCAGTCGCTTCAGAAAAGGATTGTTTTCCTCACATTTAATGAGCATATGGCAAATGTTTATATGCACCATCAAATGAAATTCTTTGAGTTCATGCAGCACCCAAATATCGAGCTTCCTTACTTATCCCAGCTTCTTCAGGTGGTCATGAACTCTTGAATGATGGACGTTCAATGTTTCTGCAATCTCTCATGTCGTGTAACGTGGGTTTGACTCAATCAATGCCTTTATTTTGTCTTCATCAACCTTGGTGAGCCTCCCTGACTGAGGAGTGTCGTTGAGATCAAAATCACCAGTATGGAATTTCATACCATCGTTAGCACTGACATTCTTGTAGAGCATTGTCACCGTAAACTTTATGCAACTTTTCATAAGCTTGATATGTGTTCTTCCCTTTATGGAACTAAAACAGTAAAATATGGCAAAAATACACTGTTTGGTCTTCCATCTTCAAGTTATTGTAAAATTTCCAAAACTCAACCAAATCACTCAATTTTTTTTTTTTAGAATGAAGCTAGAACTGTCAGCTGTCAAATGACATAGCAATAACATAGATGTGAATGACTCTAGTACTTCCAAATATGAACTAGTGCCATCTATTGCAAACATGCCTTATGACTTTCTGAAGACCCAATACAAAGTTATCACCCTGATAAATCTAGTAGCATCTGACACCATACATAGCTATTACAAAATTATTGACAATATTCCTTACATTGTATTCCTTACAACATTCCTTACCTACATTCCCATGACTGTTTTGTAGCTACATATTTGTAATTATTTGTCCTTCACCCCTTTTCACCCAACCTCACCAACCCCCCTCCAATCTGGCAACTATTAAAATGTTCTCTGTATCTATATTTGTTTCTGGTTTTTAGATTCCACATATAAGTGAAATCATAATGGCATTTGTCTTTGTCTGACTTACTCTACCCAGCACAATATCCTCTGGGGTGATCGATGTTGTTGCGGATTACAAGATTTCATTCTTTTTTATGCCTGAGTAATATTCCACTGTATATATGTACCACCTCTTCTTTATTCATTCATCCACTGAGGGACATCCAGGTTACCTCCACATCTTGGCTATTGTAAATAATGCTGCAGTGAACATGTAGATGCCTGTGTCCCTTTGAAGCAGTGTTTTGGTGTTCTTGGGATAAATACCCAGAAGCAAGATTACTGAGCCTTTCTTTGTCTTTTATTATAGCCTTTGTGTTTTTGTTTTTTGTTTTTTTTTTTTTGAGGGCAGTATCACTGGCCCTCATATGTGGGACCGAACCTGGGCCACTGGCTTCCCAAGCCAGCGCTTAACCACCGAGCCACTCGGCCGGCCCTTATAGCCTTTGTTTTACAGTCTATTTTGCCTGTTATAAGTATTGTTACTCCAGCTTTTTGTTTTGTTTTGTTTTTATTTTCATGAAATATATTTTCCATCCCTTTACTTTCAATCTGTATATGTCTTTCAATATGAAGTGGTTCTCCTGTAGGTAACATATGTAAGTATCTTATTTTCTTATCTATTCAGTGACCATACAATCATGTCTTTTGATTGAAGCATTTAATCCATTTACATTTAAACTAATTGTTGATAGATATGTAGTTATTACCATTTTATTTTATTTTATTTTACTTTATTTTATTTTATTTTTTTATTGGGGAATTGGGGAAGGGGAACAGCTTTGGGGAACCGGGGAAGGAGAATAGACAAGTTGCTGTCCTTTTGTTCTTCAGTCTAGTTGTAGGATATTGCTTCACTGGCCCATGTTGATATCGTCATTGTGCTCTTCTCGGGTGAGGCAGATGGGTCACTGGCCTCTGGACGGTTGCTCACAGCGGCTCTTGGCAGCTCACACTGGCTGCCAGCTGCTCACGCTGGCTGCTGGCCACTCACATCAGCCTATGGCAGCCCACTGCAGCAGGGACTGCAGCTATGCTGTCCCGGGGACTCACAGCAGCTCCAGGTGGAGCTGTTGTTTACCACCTTAGCTGTAAAGGGCAGTGTCACTGGCCCTCATATGTGGGATCCAAACCGGGGCTGCTGGTATCCTAACCAAACTCTTAACCACTCGCCAGTCGGCCGGCCCACCATTTTATTAGTCATATTTTTTATCCTTTTTTTTTTTTCTTCTTAAATAAGTCTCTTTAACATTTCTTCTAATACTGGTTTAGTGGTGATAAACTACTTTAGATTTTTCTTGTCTGGGAAACTCTTTGTCTGTTTTTGATTCTAAATTATAACTTTCCTGGGTAGAATAATCTTGATTATAGTTCCTTTCTTTATATCACTTTAACTATTTTATGCCAGTCCCTTCAGGCCTTCAAAGTTTCTGTTGAGAAATCAGCTGACAGTCTTAAGGGGGCTCCTTTGTAGGTAACTAATGGTGTTTCCCTTGCTGCTTTTAAGATTCTCTCTTTGTAATACATTTTGGCATTTTAATTATGATGCGTTTTGGTGTGGGCCTCTTTGAGTTCATCTTGTTTGGGACTCTCTGAACTTAGTTTGTATGTCTACTACCTTAGCCAGGTTAGGGGAGTTTTCTGTCATCATTTATTCAAATAAGTTTTCAATTCTTTGCTCTCTCTTCTCTTTCTAGTACCCCATTATGTGTGAGTGTTATTAAGCTTTATGTTGTCCCTGAGGCCCCTTAGCCTGTGTTCATTTTTTTTAATTCTTTTTTCACTTTGTTGTCTAATTTGGAGTTTTCTGATACCTTGTCTTCCAAATAGCTGATTCAGTCTTCTGTTTCATCTAATTTACTGCTGATTCCCTCTAATGTACTGTTTATTTCACTTATCGTATTCTTTAGTAATCGTTCTTTTTTACATTTCTATCTCCATTTTTATGTTTCCTGTCTCTATTGAAGTTCTCCTGAGATCATTGAGCATCCTTATAACCAGTGTTTGGAACTCTATATCTGATAGATTGCTTGTCTCCATTTTTTTTTAGTTCTTTTTGCAGTTTTGCTTTGGTCTATTATTTGGGATATGTTTGTTTGTCTCCCCATTTTGGCTGCCTCCCTGGGTTTGCTTCTATGTATTAGATAGGGCTGCTATGTCTCCTGTAGAGTGGCCTTATGTAGTAGGTGTCCTGTGAGGCCAAATGTCACACTCTCTCTAGTCACCTGAGCTGGGTGCTCTAGGTATGTCCCTTGTGTGGATTGTGTATACCCTTCTGTTGTAGTTGAGCCATGGTTGCTGTTTGTATATCAATGGGAGGGATGGACCCTCAGGCTAATTGGTTGTGAGGACTGGGCATGACTACAGTGGAGGAGCTATCGTGCAGGGCTAACCCTATGGGGCAAGATTCACTTTAGCAGGGGTCTGGTGCCTTCCTAGTATGTCCTTTGGGTGTGTTGTCCATAAATGGACCCAGGTGTTGCTCCAGCGTTCTTCGAAGACAACCACTAGGTGTCCTGGTCTGGGGTCTCCTGAGGGTGTCCTGGAACAGGCCCAGTTCACATGACATGAGCCATGAAGGAATCCGCAGATGGTTGCCAATGCCACTGGGCCTGGAGGTGCTTGAACTGAGGCCAGCTGCCTCATATGCCAGGCTTGGGGCTCTTCAGCAAGAGGTACATCGTGGGCCAAAGCCAGATGCAGCTTGTTTGGGGCTTCTGAACCTTTGGGAGATTTTTGGAAAGTTCGCAGCTTGAGCCAAGACAGGTCAAGACAGGCTGTTTTTGTTTTTTTTGTTTGTTTGTTTTTTAAAGATTTTATTGGGGAATATGGAAGGGGAACAGAAAAGTTGCTGTTCTTTTTTGTTCTTCAGTCTAGGTATGGAGGACGTTGCTTCATTGGCCCATGTTGGTATTATCATTGCGCTCTTCCTAGGTGAGGCAGATCAGTCACTGACCTCTGGACGGCCACTCACTGCAGCTCTTGGCAGCTCACACCAGCTGCTGGTTGCTCACGCTGGCTGCTGGCCACTCACTGTAGCTTATGGCAGCTCACTGCAGCAGGGACTGCAGCTATGCAGTCGCTGGAGACTAAGAGTAGCCCAGCTTCAGGTGGAACTGTTGTTCACCATCTTAGCTGTAGAGGGCAGTGTCACTGGCCCTCATATGTGGAATCCGAACGGGGGCCCTGCTGCTCAGAGCTGGAGTCCCAAGCCAGCTCTTTATCAACGCGACACTTGGCCAGCCCAAGACATACTGTTTTAATGGAAAAACCACTTAAAGTGGCTTGGGTGTGCCTGCAAATTGGGTGGGGCACGGTATCAGGGAATTACCAGAGAGGAGCAAATGGTGTTAATTAGGTTGATGGAGACAGAAATATGGCTCTCACCTGCACATGCAGGCTCATCAAAGGAACAATGACTTCTGCCAATATGTCTGGGTGAAAGCTTTCCCTCCAGTCATCACTCTGAAGCCAGACAATTCAGTTCCTCCTATATGTTCCTGGTACCTTTCAAGCTGCTGCCCCAGCACTGGGAATCAGAGAGAGTGAGTGAGTCCATCAGCAATAAGTCCATGTGTGGGTCCTTTGATTGGAACTCCAATAGCCCTCTGTCTCACTCAGCCACAATCTCCATTTTCACAGCCAGAAGTTATGGGGACTTCTCTTCCTGGCACTGGAACCCTAGGCTAGGGAGCCAGGTGTGAGGCTGGGACCCTTTGCTCTTCAAAAGGGGAACTCATCAGCTGAAATATTGTTCTCCATTTGTAACTGCTCCATGTGGGTGTGGGACCAGCCCATTTTGCATCTCTCCTCCTCCTACAAGTTTCGATGTGGCTTCTTCTGTATATCCTTAGTTATAGGGCTTTTGTTCAAGTAGACTTCAGGTGACTCTCAATGATGGTTGTTATTCTGCAGGTTAGTTGTAATTTTGATGTGGTTGTGACAGGATGCCAGCATAATGTTTACCTACTCTTCCATCTTGACTGGAAATCATGATCTTATTTATTTTTGAATCCCTGTTACTTTGCACATAGTATTCATTCAATTATTTTTTGAATGGATGAATTTATATATGAATAAATGCATATGAATGCATTCAGGATTTCTAACTGTGTGTGGATGAGAATTATTTTACATATTTTATTGATTTATAGGCTATGAAATAATTTGTGGTCAGGGAAAAATGTTCCAAATTGGCCTTTATCTTGAAACTTAATTACCCATGTTTTTATTCCTTTGACTAATTTTATAATAAAATAGTCTTTAGGGAATCTTATTTATAGCTCAATGCATACATATCCAGCAGGATGCTCTGTAATAATTGAGTATTACCTACCTACTTGATGTGGCTGATTGGATATATTGCATATATCATATTATCAATATTCCTATGAAACAAGAGACAAATGCTAATGTCTATAAAACATGCCTTTTCAAAAAAATGCAAAACCTGAGTTAGTGATGAGACATGGTTTGTTGATCTGAACTATGTTTTTGCATGGAAGGTCTTATTTAAAATAAATAAATAAAAAGATTTATTGCAGTCTGTAAAGCCACTGGTTATCTGTCTGAAAAATAAAAAATGGGCAGGATATTTTGTTCATGTTAGAAGAAAAGTAGTGAAAACAATATTTGCTTATATACCCATTATAAATATGAACTGTGATGCTCTGATTTCATAAAAATATCATTCTCTTCTAAATGATTGCTACATTTTAAAGGCTGCACATGGGCTACAGATACTTAATTGGTCATTTGTCTTAGCTAACACGTTTATCTGAGGTAACAGGTAACATGATTTCAGGTCATTTGCATTACACTTTTTGTTTATTTTTGTTTTTTTGTTGTTGTTACTGGTATGATTAATGATAGTTCCAACTTACAGGAAGGAATCAGTCTCTCAAAGGTAGTTCAACGATTTGTAAAACAGTGCTGAAAACAAAGTAAATGCTACAATTTTGAATAACATTTTGAATTGTATTAGTAAATAGAATTTAGTGTGAATACAGAATACGAATTTAAATTAGCCTTTACTTAATATTTTCCTTTTCTTTTTTTTGAGGGCAGTGTCACTGACCCTCATATGTGTGACCCAAACCGGGGCTGCTGGCTTCCCAAGCCAGCGCTTACCAACACGTCACTCAGCCAGCCCTTAATATTTTAATGTGTTGATTTTCAACAAGCCATCAAAACAGAAATGTGAAATCGATCGTATAATTAATGTAGTTACATTTAACAGCTGCGGTATATATTGAGCACATTCCATGCATCAAGCATTGTTATAGGTATTAGGGATACGGTACTGAAAAAATAGTTCCAACTCCTATGCAGCTTCTATTCTAGCCATAAAAGAATAACAGTTAAAAGATTTTTAAGGTATATTTATATCTCTGTGCAGGCAGGAGCCATATTTGTGTCTCCATCAACCTAATTAACACCATTTGTGCCTCTCTGGTAATTCCCTAACACCCTGCTCCACCTAATTTGCAGGCACACCCAAGCAACTTCAAGTGGCTTTTCCATCAAAACAGCCTGTCTTGGCCTGTCTTGGCTCAAGCTGCAAACTTTCCTAAAATCTCCCAAAGGTTCACAAGCCCCAAACAAGATATATATATATATATATATATATGAAAAAAGATTAAAGCAGAATAAAGGAAACAATAAGTTATGGAAGGTGGGGGCATACTATTTTAGGTAGAATGGCCAAGGAAAGCCTCTCAGCTGATATAACACTGGAACAGAGAACCATAGCAAGTGGGTAGACATCAGAAAGAAGAAATTTCCAGGTAGGCCCTGAGGCAGGCAAGTGCTTGGCATATCTGAAGAACAGAAAAAGGTTGAATATAACTGGAGTCTAGACTAGATAACTGACTTTAAATAACAATTGACAAATACTTAAGTGCAGTTATATTAAATACAATGAGAGAATAACAGTATACAAAGAGAGAATATGTAACCTGTGTTTGAATACTGTGGAATACTACCTACGAAATTAACTTTCACTGTGGAACATGATGTGTGAGGAAGGGTTAACTATATAATGGGTTTTGGGGAAAAGAGGGTGATTTTTCTTAAAAGCGGAACATTTGGTGTTAAGGTCAAAGGATGAAAAGATGGGAGAAAAATCCTTTAGTGGTTTGAAACTGATGTTGGAAGGAGAAAGTGAAAGTCTATGAGATTGGAATTATAAAGAGGGAATTAGATGCTGTAGATAGAGCTTCATAAGCCATAGTGAGGATCTGAGAGTTTTCTTAGGGGAAGCCATTGGTTTAAATGGGGTAAAGGAGAATGACATGAATAGAGTTGAGTTTTTTAAGCTATACAGTGGGTGCCAAAAAAATGTATACACATTTTAAGAAAGGAAAAAAACTGTATTAAAATTGTGATATTCATTATACACTGATAATAACAGATGAATACAAGTCACATTTGATTCTGAAATTAAAACAGGTGTTCAAAGTGGTTACTTACCATCAGTGTAATTTTAATACAGTTTTTTCCTTTCTTAAAACGTGATCCTTTTTTTTTGGCACCCTGTGTATACTGAAGACTTGATGGGAAGGCCCTTTGAATGCAGTCATTAGTATTCTTGATTTTGGAAGTAGTATGGTGAAAATAGGAGGCCAAATGGCTCATGCTGCCTGCGCCACTCAGCCAATACACCCACACAGGAGTTGGGCCATAGAAAATTATCAGAATGTTATCAGAGCACTGGTGGTCTGAGAAGGCAGCGGGTTAACACCTTCAGAAACTGCCTTAACATTCTCAGACTGGCTTGGGGTTTTTAAGGGAAAATGTGACTGTTCCCAGGAGTCTGCATGGAGACTTCCCTGAGGTCAAGTGATTCTGTGGTGGAGTCAGCAACCCGGGACCAATGATGGGATTAGCCTGGTAGGCCATTGAGGTTGTGATCAATAAGGCTACCGGTATTAATCATAAGTTTCAGGGTAATTTTCTAAAACAGGGAACTGGGTGGGACAGGAGACATTCAGAGCTCAAGACCCAGGGGGATGATTTATTGTTAAGCTATGGGTAGGTCAATGAAAGGTGAGGCTAGGGATATGGAGAGGCCTCTACTATGGGGGTGCCAACCAGGCCTTGTTTCAGTAGTGGCATGGAAAAACACTGTAATAAATTTAGGAGACCTTGTTTAAATTATTAGTTTTTAATGTTGACAATTTGCCTGGTAACAATATATTGGTGTGTTAATTCCTTATGGTAATAAAACAGTCTGTAAACCTCTGATCATAAGTCAAATTTTGTCTTAGGTGGAGACGTTTCCCTGTCTTTGTATGCATACATTTGAGGAATTACAACAATGGAGCCCTTGAATTTACTTGCATGAAGTTCAGATGACAGTCATCAGCATGGAATTCTCTGGAATCCTTTAAGAAAGAGGGTACTGAGAGAGAAGAGTGGGCCCTGGAAAGTAGTCATGGTCCAGGAGAATGAAACGTAGCCACAGAAGGAAACTGAGAGTCCCTGGAGAATTTAAAAAGCAGCTGGAAGGGTGAGCTGTCACAATGACATAAATATGGGAATTTTAAGAAGGAGCCAGAACTTTCCATTGCTGAGTGTTGAAGAGAGGAAAAAGTGAACAGATGAGAAAAATTTTTGCTGCTATTTCAGAGAATCAGAAACTTAGGGCAGATACAAAATATAATTTTGAAGTATTATGGGAGTGATTTTTTAAAACTAGAATTACAATGCAATATGCTAATCATATTTTGTCCTAGGGCTTCTTTAGTTCAAATTTCATAAAAACTTTATCTTGAGATTTAATTTTCTTAGTAAACTTTATTTTAACCATAAAAAATTGCAGAATTTGATTCTATTAGTTGTCAAGCTGAAACTGAAAAGAGCATTAAAAATGTTGTTCATAAAAGCCTGTTTCAACTTCTGTTATTTAAACATGCTAATTTCTAGGCTGAATAGACAGCTTTGCAGTTCAGTCTAAAGCTCTTATATGCATCCAGAAAATGAGGTATGCCAGGACTAAAAGAGGTCTGTTTTTCAAGTCATGTCATTCAGTATAGGCTCAGTTATTTAACATATGCTTTGCTATAGAAAGGAAAGGCACATCCATTTTGACAAACTCATTTCTATTTAGACAGGTAGAAACATTCCTCAAAAAAAAAAAAGGTGCATCATATAAAATACCTCATAATTATTCTATTATTCTTAGATATAGATATTTCTATTCTTTTAATTAAAATATGAACATTCTGGGGCCGGCCGAGTGGCGCGGTGGTTAAGCGCTGGCTTGGGAAGCCAGCAGCCCCGGTTCGGGTCCCACATATGAGGGCCAGTGACACTGCCCTCAAAAAAAAAAAAAAAGTATAAAATAAAATAAAATAGGAACATTCTGATATTTAAGTGAAAAATAGAATACCTACTAGAAGTACCTTCAGAAATAATAAAAAGGCTCAATTCTCCAGTAAATCATCCCATAATTTGTTGTTTTGGACAAAGAATTTAGGCCTTTCAAAATTAAATTGGAGGCAATCTGGTTCATTTGAAAAAGCCAGTGGCCCCGGTTCGGGTCCCACATGTGAGGGCCAGTGATACTGCCCTCAAAACAACAACAACAACAACCACAACAACTAAATGAAAAAGCCCGGGGCCAGTGGTTAGAAAACTTAGGTTCAATGAGGAACTTTGCTATTCATTAGCTAATCAGCTTGGGCAAGTCAATCACTCTGAGTTTTCATCTTGTTCTAAAACACAGCAAAGTGGTATAAACATGTAAGATGATGACCGTGGTAACTGTAAACATATTTCTCTATAAAGCTAAATATATCAATATTAGAGCTGGTGTGGGGGGTGAGGGTAGGATGAGAGATTCTCTCAACCCTTTTCAAAAATTTAGAATATCTTGGAACCTTACAAGATTCAACGGTGAAAGATCCAGCTCTGAGTAGAAACAACTTGTGGAGTTAGCTCCCCTCTGGTTCGAATTTGATGAAGAGAAAGCTCAATGAGTGTGGGAAGATGCACTCTTTTCCAGAATGGAGAGTTTAGGAAGGGACCTGTGAGTCTGCACAGCCTTGTCAGAGGCAGTAAATCCAGATAAATGATACTGGTGGTTTTGGCTTGTGAACTGCGAGCTGTTATGCACAACACTATGCAGATAGGTCCACAATGCACAGAGCAGGACAAACATACTTGTATGTTTGCTTCTTTTTATCGAGGTTATTTCCAAGATTTATTACTTTGGGATGTTGGGGGCAGCTTTGGAGAGTTTACTGGTTGTACAGGAATTGTAAACACTGGAAATCATTAAAATCTTGGTGCCAATAAATGTGTCTGCAAATTTTCCTCTGCTTCCAAATTGATCAGCTTTCCTGTATACCAAAAATATCCTTTCCCTTATTCATCCTCCTTTGATTTATTCTTCCTAATGGAAGAATCCTATTCAGCCTTTTACATAGTTCTTGGAAAATAGCCTAAAATTGAAAATAGCCCATGCAACTTACTCTTCTTTTCTTTTAATTCAGACAGAATGTCAAATTGAAATTAAGAATCTTGTCAGTTCTTGTTCTCTCTGTAGCATTTGGCACTGATTATCTTCCCTCTCTCAAAACTCTTTTCTCAGCTCCCAACACAGTGTGTTTCCTTTTATTCTCCAATCTGTCGGGAGCTTCTAACCTGTCTCTTGTTTACCCAGTCTTGGTAGTCCTCATGTTTCCTAGATTTATCTATGTTATTTGTTTGCTTAACTTTTATTTACATGCTTCAACTATAACCTCTTTAAAGATGACTTGTTAGTATATGTGTCAAGTTTTCTCAGGGTGAGTGATTATTGAAAAATTAAAATTGTAGAAATGCATTTTGAAAATGATTTACAACTTCCCTAGAGAGTTCTTCAATACCACAAATATCAGCTGAAAATGAGACTCCTTTTTTTTTGAAATTTCAGAACTTCAGTTAATGGCTGGTGGTTTTGTTTTTGTTTTTTCTTTCCACAGCATAGACATATATTTACTCACAGTGGTATATTAAATTATTTTCTGATTATTAAAGTAATAAACATTTAATATATAGGTGGTGTGATTAAAAAAATATGGTGAATGTTTAAGTAAAAAAAATACTACAGTAAAAGACACATTGCCATTAATCCCCCTCAAAATACTCCCCTTGTTTCAAACACACTTATCCCATTGTTCTTGCCACTCTCTGAAGCAGTTCTGGAAGTCCTCTTTCATGAGTGTCTTTAGTTGTGCTGTTGTGACTGCCTTGATGTCCTGAATCGACTCAAAACATTTAACTTTCATGGTCATTTTGACTTTGGGGAAGAGCTAGAAGTCACATAGTGCCAGATCTGGTGAATGAGGTGAATGAGGACACACCGTAATGTTTATTGAATGTTTAAATAAAAAAAAAAATACTACAGTAAAAGACACATTGCCATTAATCCCCCCTCAAAATACTCCCCCTTGTTTCAAACACACTTATCCCACTGTTCTTCCCACTCTGAAGCAGTTCTGGAAGTCCTCTTTCATGAGTGTCTTTAGTTGCGCTGTTGTGGCTCCCTCGATGTCCTGAATCGACTCAAAACGTTTACATTTCATGGTCATTTTTACTTTGGGGAAGAGCTAGAAGTCACATAGTCCCAGATCTGGTGAATAAGGTGGATGAGGACACACCATAATTTTTTTTTCTTTTTTTCCTTTCTTTTTCTTTTTTTTTTTAGAGGGCAGTGTCATTGGCCTTCATATGTGGGATCTGAACTAGGGCCGCTGACGTCTCAAGCCAGCTGTTAACTGCCGCGCCACTCTGCCGGCCCCATAATGTTTTTATTTAACAGAAATTGCCATACCAGAAGCGATGTCTGACATGAAGCCTTTCCATTGTGATCACAAAATACAATGAATGCTGCTGCCGAGTGCCATCCAATGGAAAGGCAGGGATTTTCAATATGGGAAGCAGTGTGTCCAAACTTTGTAACAGTGTATGACAAGTTTCAACTTATTCGGTACATTCAGTCAGGTGTGAGCTATGGTTGAGAGAAGGTGTGTTTTGAAGTGTGTTGTAAATCATCCTCCATCATGACAACACTCCATGTCACACATCGCTTCTGGTATATGGCAATTTCTGTCAGATAAAAACATTACGGTGTGTCCTCATCACTTTATTCACCAGATCTGGTACACTGCGACTTCTGGTTCTTCCCCAATGTCAAAATGATTCAAGATATGGAAGCAGCCATGACAACACAACTGAAGACACTCAAAAAGAGGACTTACAGAACTGCTTCAGAAATTGGCAAGAATGATGGAATAAGTGTGTTCAAAGTGAGGCGGAGTATTTTGAGGGGACTTAATGGCAATATGCCTTTTACTGTAATAACTTTTTTTTATTTAAACATTCACCATAATTTTTTATCACACCTCATATATTGGAGAACTTATACCTTACAGTGACAAATATTTTCTCCATCTGAATTTACTGTTAACCTTCTTGTCTATAGCACTAAGAAATGTTTCTCAGCTTTTAAAAGTACACCAACCACCAACTGGTCTCAGTAACAGAGAAAATAAGTCTCAGAAAGAGGGAAAACAGGAATTAACTGGGTCAGAGAAAACCCTCACAATTAATGTTATTATCAGAAATTCACAAAACATAATTATATTCTTTAAGAAAAACAATGTTTCTAGCTCATATACAAATATATAAGAAAATTTAAAATGTTATATTTTCAAAAATGTTTTGTTTCTAATAGTTCAGAAAATGTATTTATCTACCTTATTTTATAAAGAGAGCCATTTTAGTTTTATTTTAAAACTCAAGTTCCATACTAAGTTGTGCTGAATGTATGTTGCAGTTAACTTCAACAATTTGCTTTCCTAGGATTGTGCAAGAAAACTCTTCTTGAGTAACTAGCTGAAATGAATTTTATAAAAAAATGCCTGTCAATGTCTTCTTCTCTCCCACATCATTTATACTATTTTCACATGTTAGAGTGTTCTTCTTTTAACATATTTCTCAAGACATGCCTTTTATAACCTCAAATAATAATCATTTGTTAAAAATATCTTTTGCAGCCACAGAGACCTTTTGCTTGTTTTTTAAGCTTGATTTTTTTTTTTTTTTGAGGGCAGTGTCACTGGCCCTCATATGTGGGACCAAACCAGGGCCGCTGGCTTCCCAAGCCAGCACTTAACCACCGCGCCACTCGACCGGCCCTAAGCTTGATTTTAATAATGTGTCTCAAGCACGTAGCTATTGGCGTTTGGGACCGGAGGATTTGTCATTTTGTGGCCTTTCCTGCACATTGTAGGACTTTAGCCTCTTCTTTCTCTATTCTCTAAGTGATAGTATCAAGTTCCCATTCCCCTTGCTCCTGAGTCAGTAAGATAACCCAACTCACCACTCCCCACAAACACACATTGTTCCAAATATCACCTGGGCAGTACCATTCCAGTATAAAACTACTGGAATATTGTTATTGTTTCCTTCATAGCCTTTACATTAAAAGAAAATGGACAATTTTCCATATAAAATATTATGAATCATCATGAATATCTAGCTTCTTTTTTCACACATACTATGTGCCAGGCACTATTCTAAATGCTTTATCTGCATTGTTTATTTTCCCAAGAATGCTGTAAGTTACAGGCTACCATCATCTTTATTTTATAGATAAGGAAATCTATTTTATAGATATAGAGAGGCAAGAGTGGTCAAGTGACTTGTCCAATGTAATCAGTTAGTAAGGGCGGGGCCCCAGATAAATCAGGAAATATGGGTCTAGGACCAAAGCTCTTGAACCCTCGGCTTCACTTAGTCTTAAAACTAAGTTTAAGAAAAAAAACCCTAAATCTGTTATCTTTCTTTGTTGTTAAGGTCCTACGAGAATTCTCATTTATACATACTCTTTAAGGTAGCGCTCATATGTCATGTTAAATTTTAGTCTTACTGACCAGAGTAGAGTGCTGAATACGTAATTAATAGTCAAACATAGCTCATTCCTGAAAGTCACAATTAAATTATTATTTTATTGTCTCTACCCCTCTACTCTAAATCTTGAATTGAATGTAGCTTATGTGTTTGGGGGAAAGGAGGTGTGTTATAAGCAACATATTATAAATATGTCCCTTTTCATATAAGGTGGAAGAGAAAAACATTACTTTTTAAAGTGGCCACCCACTGTCAGTGCAAACATTACAAGTAATATCCTCACTTATGTGTTTTATCTTGTTTTCATTATTTTATATTGTATTGTACCATAACAATATTTCCAGGCAATCAACCATCTCTACAGTATAATATATTATTTTAGATGTCTTGGGCAGAACCCAATATATAATTGTGCTTGAAATATAACTGCAGTTCACTTTTTGTTAGGAAAATTTACTAAGTTTGCTATTTAAATGTAATTCATAGACCTATGTTGGGAAATGAAGCCCATTTAAATTTTACCATTTAGAGAACAATAGGACTTTTGATATATGCATGAATTTAAAACCACTATATATCCACTAGAACCAAAATTAGGGTGTTTATACCCAAGCAACTACATTCATTCTTTATAAAGTGGACCTAGAACCCTGACAAAAGATCAGAATTTATCTTATTTAAATGTAAGTAAATAATGAATTGCCTCATTTTTAAAGAATATGATGACAAAATCATTGTTTTGTTTTACCTATGTAACTGCTAATTATTTCATTAGTTTCAAGTACTATACCATTTATTTATCAGTTTCCATGGGAGAAGCTTCTTTTGTCATTTGTGCCAGGAAAAAATTTCTCCCTCCTGAGATGGTAGTATAATTCTTTCTATTTGATAGTAAGAATTATGAGCTTATTTTTCTCTTTTGTCCAGGCTGCCAGGAAGCACAGGACAAAAATAAAAATGCATTCAAAGTGGTCATGTTAATCTTAAGTATATATTCCTCTACCTGATATTCTATTTTTTTATTAAATTATTTTACATGCATTTTGTTGATTGTCACCTCCAAACACTTTTTTTTGAAAAAAACACAATACATTTAATAATATCTATTTATAAGGAGCTGATGGAATTTCTAAAGGGAAAAAAAGAAGAAAGGAAAGAAGGAGTGTCAATGCTGTTTTCAAGAATAACATCACTAAAACGTGATGAGGGGCCTCTGAGAAACAAAATTTAACACAAACTATGTTAGTTCCACCAATGTGTCTAACCAATGAACCTATCCCTCCTTCGCCCATTACCAGAGAAGAGGTCCTGTAAAAAGAAATTCACACATCTTCCATTAGTGGAGAAAATAGCTGACTTGCTCTTAACTGAAGGGAAAGCAATTATCATTTAGTCAGATGAATTTGCCAGTTTTACTTCCAGCCTCCACCTCAATCAGCAACTAATGAAAATGTAATGCATGTTGAAGGCATCAGCAATGAATCTGCTTTGAATTGCACATTGTACCATGCTCACATTTTTTTGTGTGTGGGCTGCTCTTTCTTTTATTATTATTATTATTATTATTATTATTATTATTATTTAATTGAAGTTTACTGGGGTGACAATTGTTAGTAAAGTTGCATAGGTTTCAGGTGTACAATTCTGTAATACATTATCTGTATATCACATTGTGTGTTCACCACCCAGAGTCAGTTCTCTTTCCACCACTATATATTTGATCCCACTTACCCTCGTCTACCATTTCCTCCCCCCTTATCCTCTGGTAACCACTAAACTATTGTCTGTGTCTATGAATTTTTGTTTCTTCATTTATTTGTCTTGTTCTTTTATCGTTTTCGGTTTTATATACCACATATCAGTGAAATCATATGGTCCTCAATTTTTTCTGTTTGATTTATTTCGCTTAGTATAATAATCTCAAGGTAGACATTTCTCCAAAGAGGACATACAAATGGCCAATAGACATACGAATAAATGTACCATGCTCACTTTTAATGACATGTTCTTTTGAAACGACAGGCTAAAATATGTGTCCTCTAGGTTGATTTATAAGAAGAGTTAAGTCCCTGTTTGTTTAAATCACTGGAACATTGAAACAACAGCAGAGGAGATGGTGATATACTTAAATAATAAACCAATGAGTGAGTCTACAGGGAAACTTAAAATACCCCTATATCTAAAGTATTTGCATTGGCTTTTCTTTCAGTAGTTTGGAAAGGTTAGGTTAGAAAGCATGCCTTCCAATGTTATATTCACAATAAGAACAATTCGGGATCTCTTATATTATAGTTATATAGCCAATTAAAATGTATTATTATACTAAAATAAATTTTCAATTCAAATGTGACATTACTGTAAAAACTCTTAGTGCTCAATTAACCAGAAAATCCAATTAACCACAACATCTTATTTCTACAGCATCCCATTTTTTTTTAGCTTTTAATATTACACAATTATGTTATCTTATTTCTGGTAATTGCAAATAACTATAATGGGTTTCTTTCATTTAAAAATAATATTTTAAAGTTTTGATTACTGTGGTTCATGTATACATTTATGTGATGTTAGGATGTTTTATACAATTATAGTTTTAAATTTTCAAACGAGCTTATGAGGTTATGTCTTTTCGTCATCTATGCTCTTCCATAAATCCTCAAAGTAGACAAGATATGCCTGTTATACACGTCATTAAAACTTTAACATTGTTTATACTTGAATTTACTTGTTTCTTATTTGCCATCATACTTAGACTCTAAACTTGATAAGGGGAAGAACTATGTCTTCTAATTTACAACCCTATTAAAGTACATGGTACATAGTGGCTCTTAAGAAAGGTATAATGAGTTATGAATAAATGTGTTTAGCACATGAATTAATAAAGAAATTTGAAACTTATTATAAAGATGTGTGGAATAGGAATGAGTTTCTTCTGAAGGAACTTCTTAAATAATTAGAAAATACTTTCATTTTCCAGGGAAGACATCAGGTAAACATCACTTTGAAAATAAAGCATATTTCAAAGACTATGTATAATCTGGTACTGGAGTTTAAGTAAGTTAGATTTATAATTATATAAATACACTTTTAAAGCAATATACTTCACATAAGCACTAATTCTACTAATTACTGAAGCCTAAGTCCTTTGAAATTATGATTTTGGGTTTTGGAATATTTTCAGGTATCACAGCAACAGGATTATTCGAGTTGACAGCAGCATCATAGCATCTTAGGACTTCCTGTTTCACTGTTCCTGAGACAGAGTTTGAATTTCTTTGCATGCAGCTGTTTGCAAATCTTCTGAAGCACTTATTTCTATTATAGATGATTGAGATAAAAATCATCTAATGATTAGAACAAAGCAATATAATTTTTGTATTGTATTTACTATAGGCTCTCTCTCCTGGCCTAGACTCTCTTTGCTGTCCTTGCCTGTGGAACATGTCTTCTGGCTCAACTTCCCCTTCCTGTTCACTTCTAAAACTATAGCAACCTAGTTTCCATCTCCTTGAGTTCATTGATATTCATTTTATAAAGTTAAAACCATTAATTCCATACTACTGAATATAATAGAACCTAATCATCATACTTGACCTCCTAACAGCTTTTGCCACCAGTAGCCTAGAAATGAACTGTTGCTTTTGGGGAGACAACATATTGTCCTCGTGTTATGGCTGCCTTTCTGGAGTCAACTTATCAATGCCCATTGTTGCATCCTCTACGCATTTATTTCTTCATGTGTTGGCAACTAGGGTTTCCAGTATTAGATATGTTAATGATTCCCACATGGATATTTCTAGCTTAGTTCTCTTATTGTAGCTTACACTCCATCTACCTATTGGGTATTTCCACTTGCGTAGGGACACAGCACTGGATTGCAATGTTGTAGAGCAGGACAACAACTTGGGTACGTGTCAGCCAAAGGCGGTTGGCAACGGCTCAAGGAATGAGATAGGAAAGGAATAGTACGTGTGCAGGCTGAGGATAGAGAGCAGAGATCAAGCAGAAGTCAAGATGGAACAAGGACGCTCTCTTTAGACTAATTGCTTAACCATCACATCCACTTATTACACAAATCCAAAATAGGGCTTTGTTTGTCTCCCTCAATAAAAGGAAGATGCGAATGACCTTGGAGTCTTTGCATCGGGCCAAGTCCCTCCATCCGCATGCCTCTGTGTACTTTTTTTCATCGTCGGTCTCATTGTGGGTAGCTCCCGACACACTTGGAAATGTATAGTCACCTTAAACTCACATATATCCCACCATAGTCATCCTCCTCTTTACATAACATGTGTAACTCCCTTTGTTGTACCTATCCCAAAATTACACACCATACCTTCCACCATTTGAGCCCCAAACCTGGGTATTCTCTTTGTCTTCTTTCTGCCTCTTATCCTGTAATACAAGTAATCACCTAATTCTATAGATTTCACCTCCAAAATACAGCTTCAATGTTTCACTTTCCTCCCTCACAGTACAACTAATTTCAGTTTTACATCACATCTCTCATTTAGATTATGAAACAATTTACCAGTGTCCTTTCTTTAACTTCATTCTCTCCACTCTAACCTCTACACTTCAGTAATCTTTCTAAAACACATATTTAGTCATGGCATCTACCTGCTTATACTGCTTTGGTGATATTTCATTCCACTCAGGACAAACTCCAAACTTCTTACAAATTCTAGTACACTCTGACCCTTTCAAATGGCTCAATTTATTGGCACTCTTTCTCTCTCATTCTAAACCCTCACTGTATTGAATAACCTAAAATTCTTATGCTCATGTACTTGTTTGGTTTTATTCACAAACTATTTTCTCTGCCTAGGCTTCTTCCCATGTGCCCACGTGTCCATTACTTGGCACATAAGTATTCTCTAAATATGTATTGAAAAATATTGGGTAATATACTACAAATTAAATAAAACCTAAATTCCATTGGGAAAACAAAGTTCAATAAAATAAAGTCTATTATTATTTCTTTAAAGAAAATTTAAATGAAATAAAAAATCATTGAACTTTAAGGAAATCATATAATTTATTATATAGAAACTCAATCAAATGTACAGTGACTTTGATCCAAGGCTTTACTAAATCCAACTTACTGTTTAGACCCCATGAAAAACTTTTTTAGTAAGTATATTAGATGTTGCAAAAATTATTTCTCTGGTGTGAGATTCACTTTAGTGAAAGTCAAATGTTCTAGGGACCTCAGGTGAACATGACAGAGTAGGTAAATGCTGTGCTTGCCTCCTCTCACAACCACATCAGTATTACAACTAAACTATAGAACAACCATCACTGAGAATTTCCTGACGTGTAGCTGAACCAAAGTCATACAACTAAAGACATACAGAATAAGCCTCCTCCAGACTGATAAGAGAACCAGAGACATGGAATGGGCTGGTCCCATACCCACATGAGGCAGTTAAAAAATGAGAGGAATATCTCAGCTGCAGAAGTCTGCCCTTCCCCCTCCCCTGCCTGCCAGAGGAGCGAGGTGTTCCAGCCCCACACCAGGCTCCCCAGTGCAGGACTCCAGTGCTGGGGAGAGAAGTCCCCATAACTTCTGGCTGTGAAAACCAGTGGACATTGTGACTGAGTGAGATGGAGGATATGGAGGATAATTCTAATCCCAGGTGATCCTCATAAAGGATATGAGTATGGACTTGCTCACTGATGAGCTCACTTGTTCTGAGCTCAAGTGCTGGGGCAGCAGCTTGAAAGGTGCCATGGACAAACAGGGAGGAATTGAATTGTTTGGCCTCAGAGTGAGGGCTGGAGGGGCAGCTTTTTCTCAGACAGAAGTACTGGCAGAATTCATTATTTCTTTTTTGAGTCCTTCCACATTCTGGCATGCAACAAAGGTGGATGCCATATCTAAGTCTCCATGAACATGGCTAACAGAGTTCACCCTGCCCTGGTGATTCCCTGGTACTCCACCAAACTTGTGGACCCATCCAAGCTGCTTCCAGTGGCTTCCACACAAATGGTCTGTCTTGGCTCATGCTGTGGACTTTCTTTAAATACCTCAAAGGTTCACAAAACCCAAACAAGCTGCATCTGGATTCAGCAAGTCCTGTACCTCTTGCTGAGCAGCCCCAAGTCTGGCATGAGTGGCAGCCATCCTCTGTTTGTGGCTTGGCCTCTGCCATGCATCTCCAAGCCCAGTGCAGGTGGCTACCATCTGCAGATTGCTTTATGCCTCATACTAGGTGGCCCCTGGCAAGGTACAGCATGTGGCTGAACTTGACCTGCAATAGGCCCCTCCCAGGAGGCCCCAGAGTTGTATGCCTGGTGGCCAGCTTGGGATCCAGCCAAAGCATCACCTGGCTGGCCCTGCTGTTGACACACCCAAAGGGCAGACTGGGAAGGTACCATAGTCCTGCTGAAGTGAATCTTGGTCCATAGGGTTAGCCCCTGCACAACAACACCTATAGTGTAATCACACCCAGTTATCACAACAAATCAGCCTGAAGGTTATCCCCTCCCAATGTACAAACAACAACTAAGGCTCAACTACAATAGGAGGGCACACACAACCCACACAAGGGACACACCTGGAGCACCCACCTCAGATGACCAGGGAGATGGTGCCACTGGGCCCCGCAGGATACCTACTACATAAGGCCACTCTAATAAGACTGGAAGACACAGCATCCCTGCCTAGTACATGGAAACAAACACAGAGAGGCAGCTAAAATGGGGAGAAAAATTAAACATTTCCCAATGAAAGAACAGAACAAAGCTCCAGGAAGATAACTAAACAAAATGTAGCCAAGCAATCAGCCATATGCAGAGTTCCAAACACTGGTTATAAAGATGCTTGATGATCTCAGGGAGAACTTTAACATAGACAGGAAACATAAAAATGGATATAGAAAACATAAACAAAGAAACAGTCTGTAATGAAGAATAAATACAACTTAAATAAAGAATACATTAGATTAGATGAAGCAGAGGATTGAATCAACAATTTAGAATATAAGGCAGCAGAAAACACCCAATCAGACCACAAATGAAAAAAGAATCCAAAAAAATGAGGATAGTTTAAGGGGTCTCTGTGACAATATCAAACATACCAACATTCTCATCATTGGTGTACCAGAGGAAAAGAGAGAGAGCAAGGAATTGAAAACCTATTTGAAGAAATAATGACAGAAAACTTTCCTAACTTGGTGAAGAAAATACAAGCCCAGGAAGTATAGAGAGTCCCAAACAAGATGAACCCAAAGAGGTCCACATCAAGACACGTTATAGTTAAAATGCCAAAGATTAAAGACAAAGAGAGAATCTCAAAAGCAGCAAGAGAAAAGCTGTTAGTTACCTACGAGGGAGCTCCCATAAGGCTATCAGCTGATTTCTCAATAAAAACATTTCAGGCCGAAAGGGACTGGCATGACATATTCAAAGTGGTAAAAAGCAAGGATCTACAGCCAAGATTACTCTATCCAGCAAAGCTAACATTTAAAATTGAATGCTAAAGAGCTTTGCAGATATTAACAAAAAAAGCTAAAGAGTTCATCAACACCAAACAATATTCCAGGAAATATTTGAGGGACTTCTTTAGGCAGAAGAAGAAGAAAAAAAGATGAAAAGTATGACTAATAGGATGGCAGTAACTACCTATCTATCAAAAACTACTTTAAATGTAAATGGATTAAATGTTTCCAAACAAAACATGGGGTGGCTGAATGGATAAGAAAACAATACCATGACATATGCTGCCTACAAGAGACTCACTTCAGATTGAAAAATACACACACATTAAAAGTAAAGGGATAGAAAAAGGTAGTTTATGAAAATGGAAACAAGCAAACAAAAAGCTGTTAGCAATACTTATATATCACAAAAGATACACTTTAAAACAAAGGCTATAACATGAGACAAAGAAAGGCCCAGTTAGTTATCCTACTTCTCAGTATTTATTTGAAACCTAAAAATACAACTTAGAAAAAAAATTTTGCATCCATACATTCATTGAAGCATTGTTTACAATGGGCAAGATGTGGAAGCAGCCTGGGTGTCCATCAATGGGTGAATGAATAAAGAAAAGCTAGTACACATATACAATGGAAAATTACTCAGCCATAAGAAAGAATGAAATCTTGTCATCTGCAACAACTTTGATGGAACTAGAGGGTATTATGCAGAGTGGAGTAAGTTAGATGAAAATGACATATGATTTCATTTATATGTGATATCTAAAGAACAAAATAAACAAAACAAAAATGAACTCACAGATGCAGAGAATATTTTGATGGTTGCCAGATGGGAGGGTTGGTAAGGGGGTGAGTAAAAAAGGTGAAGAGGTTCAGAGGTACAAATTGGTAGTTACAAAATTGTCATGGGGATGTAAAATGTAGCATAAGGAATATAGTCAATAATATTGTAATAATTATGTATATCAGATGCACACTAGATTTATCAGGGTGATCACTTCATAAGTTTTACAAATGTCTAATCACTATGTTGTACAATTGAAACTAATATACTATTGTATGTCAACTATGATGGAAAAATAAAAAACATATTTAAAATAAATTTAAAAAGTCAAATGTTTTTATGATTGTTATGAACATATATGAAATAAGTTGTCATTGTTGGGTCACATTTTTAGGGAGAAAGTTAGGAGCAATAAGAATATGGCCATGGCCGGCTGAGTGGTGCGGTGGTTAAGAGCTGGCTTGGAACGCCAGCAGCCCCGGTTTGGGTCCCACATATGAGGGCCAGTGACACTGCCCTCAGAAACAAAAAACAAAGTTAAGGTGAACTAAAAAATAAATTATATTAAGAATATGTCCAGGGCTGGCCGAGTGGCGCATTGGTTAAAAGCTGGTTTTGGATGCCAGCGGCCCAGGTTTGGATCCCACATATGAGGGTCAGTGACACTGCCCTCTACAGCTAACAGCTCCACCTGGAGCTGGGCTGTGCATGCCCTGGAGACGGTGTAGGCTGCAGCGGGCTGCCATAAGCTACAGTGAGTGGCCGGCAGCCAGTGTGATCTGCTGGCAGCCAGCGGGAGCTGCCAATAGTCGCGGTGAGTGACATCCAGAGGCCAGCAACTGATCTGCCTCATCCAGGAAGAGCACATGGGCCAGTGAAGCAACATCCTTCGCAACTAGACTGAAGAACAAAAAGACAGCAACTTGTCTGTTCCCCTTCCCCGATTCCCCAACACTGTTCCCCTCCCCCAATTCCTCAGTAAAATCTTTAAAAAAAAAATATGTCCAGGGTGAAACTATAAGCATAGCCACTGAATAATTTTTCCATGAGTAAACCTGGGCTCATGAATTTTAGGTAGCGTTTATTTGTATACATGTGTGTAATATGAATGTAACATGGCACCTAGTTGGGTTATGGCTAAGACAGTTGAGTATTCGCCTGAAACCCTGTCTTTCCTCAGTCATATCCACTTAAATTCAGCCTTGAATCCTACTGACTGGTGGAATTGGGTGGTGCCCCTTTTCCACTTTTCCACATTTCTGTTTGCATCTATTAATTTATGAACTTTTTTATTTTGATCCCATGCAGTTTGGGTATATGCAAATATTTATAATGCAATGGAGTAGCCTTCAGCTTTTGTCAAATAGTAGAAAGAAACCAAAAACAACTGAAGAGGAAGTTCACTAAATGAATATGGTCTTGATAAACAAAATGTGCTCAAGCATTGGAGAGAGTTCTTGGTTTCCTCTACAGTGGTGGCTACTTACTACCCAGCTCAACTCAGTCACTCTGGGTGTATGTATGTTTTGGAAATTTAACAAATCAGGCACAAGCCTACTACCATCCTCAGACAGCTTTTGTGACCTCCTTTTATGGAATGTCTCACAGAGGACATGGTAACCCTCCCTCTGTGAAAATTTTCCAGAACTGTGAGTAGTGAAGGCAATCGCAGAGCAACATGAGTACATATCAGGATATGATGATGGTCAAAGCTGACCATTGCAGCTTTTGTCCTCCTGATGTGTGCCTCTATCCTGCTCATTTAGAGATTAGATTATTGATGTCATGGAGTATATCAGTGCCATTTTGTGTACAAATATGCCTGGAAATTCTCTAAAATATTGGGTAGTTGAATCAAACAAAAAGACTGGATTACTATTAAATCAGGGTAAAGGTTTGGGGCATCATATTAGGGATATATATATATATATATATATATATATATATATATATATACTCATTTGTACAGAGAGCTGTTATATCTGTGATATCCCAGTTACATAACACTCATGGAAATGGCATTTGCTGAACATGCTACTGAATAACTATTTTCCATCAAGTTAAAAAAACTCATAGAAGAAAAGCATTAGAGAACAGAACATATATTATTCTTTGCACTTGGAATCAGCTTAATTGGATAGATATGGCTTCATGAATATTTATGTTGTAACAAAGAAAACATTTTCATTCTGACAGCTTTAGTTATATAGATTAAATATGTTCAGGGTTATTGCTACAGGAAGTAATACAATAAAAGGCTATTTAGAGTTTATTTTTGTGGAACAATTTATTTTAATATTCTTATACAAAACATTTAGTGCAATATTTATGAACTCATTAGAACATAAGTAGGACACTTACATTTTAAGTTATGTATTACTATATTTTTATGTAAAAACTTTGTGTTTATTGAAAAACACATTTAGAAATTAATAAATATTTCAGGGTAGAACTCTTCAGAAATGATTGCTTTGTATATCTCAGGTCAATTGCTTGCTGTCCACTTTTACTTCTACTAAAAATAATTTTTTCCCTTTGGATAATTTTTTTCCCTGGTTTTAAACTATGAAAATCATCAGAAAGTTCACCTAAGGATTTAGTTTCCTAGGGTTCCACAAGAAATAAAACTGCTGCAGTTTATAGTATAGGACTGAAAATGTTCGCTTTTCTGGGGACATAAGATTAAGTCAGCAAAAATTATTTTTTAAGAAATATGAGAGTGGTGATTTCCCTAAAATGGTATACTGGGTTATTGTTCCCAATTCTTCACTCCCTCTCTGTAAAGGAATTATTCATGCACTCTTTTTGCCATATCACTCTGCAATTTGATAAAAATCTCACTAGAATCTGTCAGGTATATTTTCCCTGCACCATTGACTTTGGGCTTCTCCACACGCTAGTGAAACATTAGTAGGTGTAATAGGAACAGAGGTTTTGCTGTGGGTCTGTGCTTCGGCTTGACCTCTCGCACTTCTGCCATCTGATATGAGAAGATGATGCCTGTGGTAGCTGTGGTCAGAGAGAATGAGGAGACATGTGGATTAGCCTGAGCACAAGCTGTATCCTGGAGCCAAGCTCAGAACACCTCAGTTGGGTCCTAGCAGACTTAAAGGCTATATACAGTGTTAAAATTGAGAACTAAATGCTTACTATTTTAAGCCACTAGAGTTAAGGCAGTTGGCTTGTTAATCAGAAAAATTGTACCAAAAACCTGATATCGCCCCCAGTGTCTTTCTAGTCCTCATATTTACCTGGTGCATTTCTCTCGTAACTCCTCTATGATATTCAAACAGTCTTGGAGTATTACTAGGAAAATAATTTCTAGATAATTGCCAATTTTTTTTTTCTTTTTGAGGGCAGCGTCACTGGCCCTCATACGTGGGACCCGAACTGGGGCCACTGGCGTCCTAAGCCAGCGCTTAACCACTGCGCCACTTGGCTGGCCCAATTGCCCAATTTTTATATAAAATATTACAAATGCCACATATGTGATTTTAAAGTTTCAATTAAGTTCTGTATTATTTAAAGATGAATCTAAAATTGCTATTTAAAATGCTTATTTTTCAGTAAAAAAGACTGGCTCATCCATATTCTTAGCAGGAAAAAGTTACTCAGCAAAAAATAGTTACATTGATAAAGAAGTTATTTTCAAAATTACAACTTATATCACAAGTGGTTGAGTTGCTGGTAGGAGGACATCAATATTTTCTCTTTCTTAAGTTATATTTTAATTGAGTTTTTATTATTATATGGTTAGATATTTGAAATTTTAATAAAATTGGCATTCTTGTTATATTAGGGTTATACCAGTCGGTCAGAATATTTTCCAGTCAGAATATTAAATTATCTCTTCAAAAAAACAGACAAGATGTTACAGAACAAGACAAAACAAAAACCAAGAAGAAATAAAGAAAAACAGATGAAAAATGTGTTAGATTAGGAGTAGGTGCTTTGGGATGCTAACCAAACTTTGGGTCTCATTGTAGCCACTTTTGTAACTGCTTAGTTTCTTAGAAATGCTATAAAGTAAATGATTTGCAGGGGGAGGTATCATTTTTGGAATATCTAGAGCCTTGTAATTTAAGGTGATGCTCATGACAATAGGAAATAGGCTCTTTAGAAGAAATATACTATAGACATTTTACCAATAAATATAGTGTGTAAGGGCTCCCAGCAGTTTGGAGCAAAGGCATTGTATAAATCCAAAGTAACATTATTACTAATTTGTTCTCACCACAGTGCCTTTCTCTGGGGATCTCTTGAAGCACTTTGCAAAACTTCATAAATATCTTTATTTTCATAGATAGTAGATGGGGTATTCTAACCCATTAGTGTGTCACATTTATTTAATTTGTAACTAGATTTGCACATCGAGAATCAAGACAAAAAAACTCTCTGCAGAGTGATAATTTAACAGCAGCAGAGTCACAACACTTCTCAGAAGAAAGAGAAATTCAGCATGCTCTTCTAATGCACCTCTAGGCTGATTGTGCTTACACCTGCCTCACCTTTCTCATTCTAACTGGGGCAAACTTACGCCACTGTCAGGATTTTATAATTTCACAGAAGTGGATACCAGAACAATGTCCTTAGAGATGGAAATTTCAGGGGTTATTAGATAATATAGAGATGATATATTATAGAACTGTACACTTGAAACCCATGTAATTTTGTTGACCATTGTCACCCCAATGCATTCTAATTAAAAACAAATAAAGGCTAGTTTTTTATGATATGAGTATTATTACCCCAGCTGTTTTATTTGTTTCCTTTTACATGAAATATCTTTTTCCATCCCTTTATATTTTTGCCTTTAAATCTGACTTGGATCTCTAGTAGACAGCGTATGTATGGGTCTCTTTTTTCTTTTTCGTTAAGGTATCCTATGTTTTTGATTGGAGCATTTAATCTATTTACATTTTAAATGATTATTAATAGATATATAGTTGTTATTTTATTATTTATGCTTATTTCTTTTCTCCCTTCTTCTTTTTAAAGAAGTCCCTTTAACATTTCTTGTAATACTGGTTTGGTGGTGATGAATCCCCTTAGGTTTCTCTTCTCTGAGAAGCTCTTTATCTCTTCTTTAATTTTAAGTGATAGCTTCGCTGGGTAGAGTAATCTTGTAGGTTCTTTTCAGCACTAAATATTTTGTTCCAATCTCTTCTGGCCCGTGAAGTTTCTGTTGAGAAATCAGTTGACAGTCTTATGGAAGTTCCCTTGTAAGTAACTAACTGCTTTTAGGCTTCTCTCTTTATCTTTTAACCCTTACGATAATATGTCTTGATGTGGGCCTCTTTGAGCTCATCTCTTTTGAGACTCTCTGAACTTCTTGGACTTTAATGTCCATTTCCTTGACCAGGTTAGGGAATTTTTCTGTCATTATTTTTAAAAATTGGTTCTCAACCCCTTGGTCTCTCTCGTCTCCTTCTGGTACTCCTATGATGAGATGTTATTACACTTGATGTTGTCCCAGAGATTCCTTAAATTGTCCTCATTTTCTTAAATCCTTTATCCTTTTTGTAGTTTTGATTGGGTGTTTTTTGCCACCTTGTCTCCCAAATCACTGATTTGATTCTGTGTGACATCTAATCTGCTGTTGATTTCTTATAGTGTATTCTTCATTTCAGTTATTGTATTCTTTATTTCTCACTCATTCTTCTTTATGGTTTCTATGTCCCTTTTTATGCTTACCCTTTGTTGAAGTTCTCACTAAAGAGTTGGAGCATTCTCATAACCACTGTTTTGAACTCTGGTAGGTTGCTTGCTTCTATTTCATTTAGTTCTTTCTTTGGGGTTTTCTTTTGTTTTTGATTTGGGACATGTTTATTTGTTTCCTCATTTTGGCTACCTGTCTGTGTTCATGTCTATATATTAGGCAGATCTCCTATTTCTGTCAGTCTTCACATTATGGTGGCTTTATGTAGTAGGTTTCCTGTATGGCCCAGTTGCACAATCTCCCTGATTACCTGAGCTGTGTGCTTCAGGAGTGATGCTTGTGTGGATTGCCTGTGCCCTCCTAATGTAATTGCCTTGATTGCTATTGGCAACTCAGTGGGTGGGATTGATTCTTAGGCTGACTGACTCTGAGAATTGGCCATGCTGACAATGTATGAGCTGCTGTGTGGGGGCTGAAAGCTCAGAGAGGTATTTTCCCCATTTGGCTTGTGTGCCTGCAGAGGCTACTCTTTCGTTTTGCCATTTGTAGGTCTAATCAGGTAGTGCAATGTTGTGGTCTGAAGTCGGCCTCTGGGTGTGTTGGTTCTGGGGCATCTTGGGAGGAGCTCCCATGCAGGCCAAGGTCAGCTGCTGCCTATGACCAGCTAGGGCTACCTGGTAGGAGCTACAAAGTGATCCACTGCTGGTATGTGCCTGTTCTTGGCCAGGACTTGCATGGAGGGGAAGAGGCCATGATGTGAACTGAGGCTGGCTGCCACTAGTACCAGCCCTGGGGCAGCTTAGCACAAGTCCAGGATGCCCCAAGGGCTGACACCACCTGCCAGGTGCTTGTAAGTCTCAGGCACTGAAAGAGTCTCAAGTGGTGTGTCAGTTGGGTGGGGCAGAGTCTCAGGGAGTCACCACGGTGAGGGGACTGGTGTTCACCAAGTCAATGCAGATTTGGGTTTGACTGAGCCTGGGGTCACTTTACAAAATGTCCAAAGCATACCAAGGCCTGTCACCATCTGCCTTGGGCTTGCAGATCCCCAAGATTTATCCAAGAAAGGTTGCAGTGTGGGCCAGGCCTGGTTGCCTGTGTGCTGAAAGTGCCCATGGTAACATTTGAGTTGGTCAGGGCAGGGTCCCAGGGAGTCACCAGGGTGGAGGGAGTGGAGTTTACCTGGCCAATGCAGTTTCAGATTTGGCCATATGGGGAAGGCCTCAGTATCAGAAAGGCGGCACCCATCTGTAGGCTATATAGGAGGAAGGTTCAGCACAGGGATAATGGTGGCTGTTCCTCTAGCTCCTGCCCTGAAGCCTCACAACTCAGTATCTCCCTGTATGTTTCTGGCACCTCCTGAGTCACCATATCTCCTCCAGGGCCCAGGGTGAGTACTTGTGAGCCAGTGAATCTGTGTGCAAGCCCTTTAAGAGAACATATAGGTTTCCACCAGCCTTTCATCTCACTTGGATAAAATCCTCACTGGTTTTCACAGCCTGATGTTGTGGTGACTTCTGTTCCCCATGCTAGGTAGCGGGGCCTGGTGTCAGGCTGGGGCCCCTCCTTCCTTATGGGGACCTCAGCTGCAGAGATATCCTTTCCAATGCTCACCCACAACATGTATGTGGAGCCAGCTGTTTTTGTGTCTCCGCCCTTCCTAGTAGCTTCTATGTGGCCTTTTCTTTATATCCTTAGCTATAGGAGCTCTATTAGGCTAGTCTTCAGATGGCTCTCCAGGTTGATTGTTCACAACTATAATTTAGTTGTAATTTTAATGTGTCATGGGAGGTAGCAAGCACAACGTTTACCTAATCAACCGTCTTGCTCAGTACTCCCCTTGATATATTCTTTTTATTTATTTTTATTTATATATTTTATTGGGGAATTGGGGGAGGGAACAGCATTGGGGAATAACAGAAGGGGAACAGACAAGTTGCTGTTCTTTTGTTCTTCAGTCTAGTTGTGGAGGACGTCGCTTCCCTGGCCCATGTTGGTATTATGATCATTGCCCTCTTCCTGGTTGAGGCAAATTGGTAGCTGGCCATTGGATGGCTGCGCACAGCTGCTCACAGCAGCTCACACTGGCTGCCGGCTACTCACAGTAGCTTACAGGGCCCACTGCAGCCTACGCTGTCGCCTGCGACTCATGGCAACCCAGCTTCAGGTCGAGCTGTTTTTCACCATTTTAGCTATAGAGGGCGCAGCATCATTGGCCCATGTGGGATCCAAACTGGCGGCCCTGCTGTTCAAAGCTGGCGCCCCAAGCCAACTCTTAATCAATGAGCCACTTGGCCAGCCCAATATATTCTTGAATTAAGATCTGAGGTAACAAATTATTTCACTTTACTTTAAATAAAATATATCTTTGTTTTACCATCATTCTTGATATTTTCTCTGAGTTATATTTTAATTTGGCAGTTATACTCTTTAGCATTTTGGAAAGAAGTTTCCACTATATTCTGATTGAATTGTTTTTGTTGAGAAGTCAGCTGTCAATTTAATTGTTGTTTTGAAGCTATTCTGCCTTTTTCCTGTGGACGCTTTCAAGGTTTTCTCTTTAGATGTTTTACCCTAACCCTATGAGTATTTCAAAAGCACTTATACCCTTTTAGTAACTCAGCCACTCTTTCTGGAACTTATAGACACTGCTAGAGAAAAATATCCCCAAATTTTAGGCTTGCATCTAAAATTTCTTCCCCTAAGATTTTGGTCTTATAATGATGAATTCCATTGTTCTTTTTATGATGCTCTTAGATATTGTCTTTTGTATTATGATGTATATTTTTAAACATGTTCTCAGTGGTACGATTGTTAAAAATTGCCTACCTCTAAATACCTGAGGTGGAAGTATATGTATATATCTTAAATGTAATGTATGAATACATTAAATGTATGGGTATATCTTAAATAGCTTTCAACAAAAGCTAGAAAATTAGAATACATACATTATTCTTCTACATTTAAAAGGCTGAAAAAAAGCAACAATTATTTACTTATGGTATAAAATGATAAAGTCAAATAAGCTAATATGAATGTTAGAATGATAATAACTGCTAACATGAAAGAAATGTGTTAAGACTGTGAAGTAGTTTTGAGGGAATTATTGTGCACTAGTCAGTTTTATATCTTAACCTGAGGTGTGATGCATCCACATTTATTAAAAAAAAAATTATTGTAATTTATATCTCTATGTCTGTTATATTTAGCAATAAAAATATAACATCATAGGATAATCACATGTATTTTATGTATTATTTTTATATATTATAGTTATATATTTTATTTATAAAAAGTTTAAAGTGTAAATGTGTATACATAATTATATGAAATTGTGATGCAAAGGATAACTTTAACATAAGTATATATGTGACCTTTTCCTTTATTTCAGATTTTGTGCTTTAAAATTGTCAGTATTCCTATATAAATCTATATCAATCTATCTATCTTGACTTATTAAATGACACCAGGGTTTACTAGATAGAGTAAAGATCTGGGCATCAAAAGGCATGTTATATTTTTAAATATATTTATACATTGAATAACCTTGTTACTTAACATCTCTAAATTTGAATACCCTCATTTATAAAAAGAATTCTTATATATACCTCATAATGTAATACTGCAGAAATATATTAATATTCTTAAATTAAAGTTAAATTCTTTAGTCTTCTGTGTGCAATTCAGAGGAAGTTTCTCTCTCTCTCTCTCTCTCTCTCTCTCTCTCTCTCTCTCTCTCTCTCCCTCCCATTTAAGTATATAAGTATGTATATACTTAAAAATATATATACATATGTGTATATATATTTAAAATTGATTTTACTTTTAATGGATGCATGTATAACTGAACATTCACTTGAAATATGTACAGATCCTACATTAAAAAATACAAGGTCAAAGAAAATAGTTTTTTTACTACATTTTTAGTCTCATAATTTTTGATTTTATGAAAGTAAAAGAAAAAAATTGAAGTATATTTTTACTGCAAAAAAAACCCTAGCTACTATTTTTGTTGGGGTTGGGGCACTAACCCAGAACAAGCCATTGACACATAAACATTCATTATTATGATATTGTGGCTAGGTATATTAAATCATGTAGTTTATAGAAACATAAGCCTTTAATATATTTATAAACCAAGTTGATCACCATGCAGCACATAATAATGGGCTCTAAGAACCTGTTAGGATTTCAACATACTACCTCATTTACCTGTTTTTCTACAATTTACCTAATGTCCAAGATCTGAGAACACCACATAACTAGTTTTATGTATATACAAGAGTCTGTTTACAAACACATCACATGCTATAAAATATTGTTGTATTATACTGTTAATTATATTATAATTAATTAATATTATATTAATTTATTGTTAATTATAATATAATTAATAAAATATTAATATAATATACTTATAGTACTTAGTATATAGTATAATTATAGTATAATTATAGTATAATTAATTTATGCTATAATTATATTGTTATAATATGATATTAATATATATTACAATATTAATATTATGTTAGTATGTTATTAATATACATACTATATTATAATTATATTTTATATATTATATTATAATTATAATTGGTTATATTATATTTAACTATATTATAATTATATTGTATAGCTAAAAAAGGAGCTTTATCACATAAGATTTGACCTGTTATATTTAGCAATAAAAATTAGCATTAGAGAATAATCACATAAATTATTCTCTTATTCTGAGCTCATTAAAATATTTAGGCCACTATTATAAAACAAAACAGAAAGAATATTTTAGAAGAAAGCTGTTAGTAATAAATGTTACTGCTGATTAAGAAGAAAGCAATAAAATACAGTTTATTAGAAGGAGGAAGATGGCTTTGAAATCGTGGTCTTGAGGACATTAAAACAAATTCTATAAACAAACATTTCCTTGGGTAGGGTTGATCTTACTTTTCTGTATATGAGCTCAAATTCTGGGATCCTGACCAGACCTAAACCTAGGCAAGACCATTTTGGTATGTCATATGCTTAGATGTATATTTTTATCTGTGGGACTTAATACAAACATTAATGTAGAGAAATGCAAGTGCTTCCGATAATGTTTAAGGATAGTCGGGAGCATAAAGAAAGAGATACCTATAGACACACGAGAAGATTATGGTTCACTGGCTGAAGGCTGATTGGATACACTGAACAAAGAAGTCAGGTGGATGGGAAAAGGTAAACTCAATTTGTTTACAGGATTGTTTGGAAATAACAATAAGCTCTTTGATAGGTTTTGTTAAAGTAATTAAAAAACTGTTAGTCCCAAACATATATCCAGCAAACACTCCTCTATGAACAATCTATGAACTGATAAGAAATTGAAATTAAAGCTATTTGCAGCTCATTGACATATAATGAACTACAGACTAATCGACTATTTTAAGACACTATATTAGAAAGCAAGTTTGAACATGGGGACTTGATGTATGATTGTGTAACAGCTGCTGTGAATATTAATAATACTGCTTAATGACTTTTGTTTTCCCATAACACATTCAGAAATTGTTTCAAATTAATTTTTAAAATGACTGTTCCTCATTGCCTTTTAGCAGTTTTAGCACAGCCTTAAGTCACTTTACTCGATGGACTAGTGGCTTTATAAATGCAAATGCACAACTGTTTGCTCGAAGATATCATTAAACAGTACACCTCTCTTTTGAGTTGTGCTTTAACAATTAAAGCTGTGTTTCAGGGATTTAATAATGGGGAGTTTGTTTACTTTTAAAATTGCCATCAGATACGACAAATTTTGGCTCTAAATATTAAATTGTTTACTTTCATGAAGATTTTTTACTGCGCGCTGCTGCTCTGTTTAGTCTTCAGTACCTTCAAGATGAATTAAACATTGGTGCTTTTAGCATTTCATAATCCTAGATAGTGCCAAAGTGAAAATGGAAAAGCTTCTGGGGAAAGTTGACTTTTTTTCCTGAACCAATCAGTATTTTTCAAACTGATATGTTTCAGATTTGATAGGTCTAATTTCCCATGAATACCATTTGTTTTTAACATGCCCTTAGGATTTTATCGGCTCTGTAAAATTTGGATCATAATTTAGCTGGCTTTCTCTACTTCTCTACTGGCATTGTACATCAAAAAAATTCCTTCTGAATACAACTAGCTGTCTTAAAAAACAGTTAATTTTATGATGCTGTCTATAATATTTGTAGATCCCTGATTATTTATTTTGGAGTTAGAGATATTGTGGGAAATATTTTTTTGAGCATTGAAGACTCAAAAGTTAAGCTTTAATAATTTATCTAAATACAAATTGTTAGAACCTAAAAGCCAAACACTATATTTCAGTATATAAAAGAAACGTACCTTTAGTTGTACAAAGTAAACTAATATTTGAACATAGTTTAATATATGTGTTTTAAAATATAAACTTATTTTTAAAGATACTTTATGTAATTATAACCATAATACAATAGTGCCTACCTATATTGTGAGCACTAACTACATGCTCACATCATCCTACATACTTTTCAGACATTTTCCTATTTAATTCCTTTAATTGCACTACATAATGTATATTATCCAGATTGCAAAAAGCAGTCTCACGCATGCGGTCCTGAAATCCCCATTCGGCCACATGAGAATAGGCCTTGGGCCTGCCACACGTCTCCGCACAGCCTGTCCTGGGCTTGTCACCTTGTATGGGAATGTATTTCCCTATTCAGATTTACAAGTAACGTGTTCCTTTGTTTTGTTTAAGTGTGTGTGTCATAAGGCACCAGGCCAACCCCATTGCCATAATTGCCCCCTGCAGAGAGGGCACACATCACCCCATGGGATTTGGAGGACAAGGGGGAATTGAAGCAAACATCAGACCAGACTGATTTCTGTGCCATTGGGGATGTAGTTCTTTGTCTGTGACTTAGTAGTGCCCTTTCTACAGAATCCATAAAGCTGTAGCAGGTGAGCTTGTTGGCTTGTGAGTACAGTAAATCTTAGACTCTACAGGTTTTGACAAAGGGAAGTTAATTACCTTGCCGAAGATAAGGTAGTTGGTTAGTGGCAAAGCTTGTTGGTACTTGAGATGAGACTGGTCTTCTAAAGTTAGCTTACATGCTATTTGTCCTTTTAACAGCAGTAGGCTTCAATCTGGGAGATGTAGCATTGCACAAACTTAATTTGTTCATTTTGAGATGGTGCTTTTGCTAAGAGGAATTTTTTAATATTTATATGATCAAAGTTATCAGCCTTGTTTCTTCATAGCTTCATGATTTTGTATCATGACTTTGTCACAGCTAAGCTGTAAAATCATTTACCTATATTTTCTCCTGATACTTTCATAAAACCATTTGGAATTTTTCCAGCTATATACTGTGAGATATGAATCAAACTTTGATATTTTTTTTTGCAAATGCTTATCAAGTTTTCCTGAAAACTTTTTACAGTGCATCATCTTCCCATTGATTTAAGGGCAGTGTCATTGACCCTCACATGCGGGACCCGAACCGGGGCCTCTGGCCACCCAAGCCAGCACCCAACCACCGCACCACTCGGCCGGCCCTTCCCATTGATTTAAGATGAGAACATTCTCAAATACTAAAGTCCCTAGTTCACGTGAATCAATTTTTGCATATATACGATGGTCACTGTCATAATGTCAGTATCACTCTAAATTTTTGAGGCTTTGAAGTATATTTTAATGTTTAATTACATTGGTCTTCTTTTACAGAAATATTTTAGCTTTTCTTTATAACTTAAAATTACTTAAAAATTACTTTTTCATATTTAAAAACAATAGCTAATAGTAAATATCCTTATCTCATTCCTGACCTCCAATATGGAGTATTCAATCAATATTTTACTACTGTTTGCTACTAGTGTCTCTTATATGCTCTTTATCAGCTCCCTTCTTTACTTAGTTTGCTGAGCCTTTTTGTCATGAATGGGTGTGGATTTTGTCAAATAGTTTTCCTTATACTCGTTTATTCTCTCAATGTCTTTTATTATTTATTAACCACATTAACAGATTCATTCTGAATGTCAAACCAGTCTAGCATTTTGGAATAAATCCTACTTGTTCATGATATCCCTAGATAGATAGATAGATAGATAGATAGATAGATAGATAGATAGATAGATAGATGATAGATAGATTTGAACTGCTCATTTTCATCTATAATTTTCATCCATATTCTTGAGAGAAATGGTAGTTTCCCCTTCTTTAAGATTACAATGAAATGTTATACGTTTATTTTCTACTCTTTGGAATAGTTTATTAAAGTTGGTATAATTTATTTCTTAAATCTTTAGAATAACTCACCAATTAGAACAACCATCATAGTTTCTTAGAGGAAAGAATTTAAATGTATTCAGTTATGTTAGTACCTATGGTACCATTCTATTTTCTATTTCTGTGTCAGTTTTATGAAATGGAATTTATCCACTTCAGTTAAGTTTTAAATTTGGGGGCATGAAGATTGTATAATGTGTTTAAGTGATCTCATCGATATATACATTTCATATTTGGGTAACCTATGCTTGTGTCTTTGTTTTCCTTGATCAATTTTGCCAGGGCTTTATACATTTTATTAAAAACTAGCTGTCTTTTCACCTTCCTGACTTTTTAAATTTTAGGTTTGTTTTTGAATTTATTTATTTATATTCCTATTTTTGTTTTTTTTAGTTCCTTCTATATTTTTGGGTTTAATGTTGCTTTTTTGTAGCTTTCTGATATTGAAGCCTGGATCATTGAATTTCAGTCTTTATATTTTTCTAGTATTTTCACTTAAGGTTATAAATTTATCTTTAAGCTCTGATTTCCGTGCACCACGCACATTTTGATGTGCTATGACTATTGTTTTCATTGCATATTTTTATCCATATTTTTTTCTTTTATTCTGACTCTCATAAGCGTTTTTCTTAATCTAAAAATACTGTTCTTTAGTTAGGGTATCATCTTTCATCTACATTAATGCAATTAGTGATATGTAAATACTTATATCTACTTCTAATTGTCTTTACTTGATTCACTTTTTTGTTGTTCCTTTAAAATTTCCCTTTCTCACTTTCATTGGAATTAATCAAATGTTATTTATTTATTAGTCCATTTTATCTTCATAGTATTTATTTATTTATTTATTTATTTATTTATTTATTTTTATTATTGGGGAATTGGGGGACGGGAACAGCGTTGGGGAATCAGGGAAGGGGAACAGCAAGTTGCTGTCTTTTTGTTCTTCACTCTAGTTGCGGAGGACATTGCTTCACTGGCCCATGTTGGTATCATCATTGCTCTCTTCCAAGATGAGGCAGATGGGTCGCTGGCCTCTGGATGATCGCTCACCGTGGCTGTTGGCAGCTCACACTGGCTGCCGGCCACTCACTGTAGCCTATGGCAGCCCACTGCAGCAGGGGCTGCAAGCCTACACCATCGCCAGGGCTCACAAAGCCCAGCTCCAGGTGGAGCTGTTGTTAACTCTAGAGGGCAGTGTCACTGGCCCTCATATGTGGGATCCGAACCGGGGCTGCTGGCTTCCCAAACCAGCTCTTCACCAATGCGCCACTCGGCCGGCCCCTTAATAGTTTTTTAGTATACATTTTTATTACGCTTTTAGTGGATGTCCTAGAAATTATAATATGCAACTCTGCCTTTTATTACTTCCCTTAAAATGTAAGCAGTTTATGAATGGTAGAAGAATATACCACCCCAAAATATGGCTGACTGCAGGAGTACAGGACATGCCATCCCAAAATATGCTTCTTAGATATATTGATTATTTTGAGCTGTAGGCACTTGAAAAATAGCAAATGCAGGGATTGCCTTTCTCTGAATTCCTCTTATATGCCTGAAGCCTGATTCTCTGAAAGACTGAATTTATGACAACTGAATTGTCATAAATTCCATCCCTGGGATTTCATCAACCAGAGAAGATTGATTGACTCATCACAGGAGAGGCAACTAGAAGTTGACATCACCTCCCAGACAAACCTTACCATAAACTGTCATCCCTCCCATCTATTCTTTTTTTTTTTTCATGAAAAATCATAGCGTTTGTTTGCTATTTCTCCATTACCAATCAAAAGGGAGAGCTGAAAACAGTCTCTATGTAAATACATTTTCAAGGACATGCATCCTCTACTGCCATTAACAATTAACCAAAACTTTTACATCCAGATTGAGCATTCTTTTTTTTTTTTTGAAATAAACCATTTTATTTTTTAAATTTGTTTCAGGTGTACAACACAGTGCAATAGTTATACTTTTTACCCCTCAAAGTGACAACTGCCCTCCCATCTATTCTAAGGACCCATTCATCTTTCCTAAAAATGATTTACTTTCCCCTAAGAGGTCTACATCCACCCCTCCCTTTCTCTATAAGGTGGTATTTAAGCCTAAATTCTAAGCCACTTGAGGGAGTTACCTGGGTGTCTTCTGTGTACACATGAGATATACATTTTAATAAACTTCTGTTTGATTTTCTCTTGTTAATCTACCTTTTATTATAGTGATCTCAGCTAAGAACTCGGAAGGGAAGACAGAAAATTATTTTTCCTCCCCAATATGGAGCAAATTTGATATGAAATTTCAAATTAATGAAATTTTGGAATCATCCATTTTATTAGCCAGGAAATAACTTTTCCATAACTTAAAATGTTTTTTCATCTTCTAGCATTAATACTCATAGTAATGATATTACCATTTATTGAATTTTTATAGTATATTTAGTATTCTAGTAGGTTTCTTTCCTGTCCTCTTCAGAAGGTTTCTCTTGCCTCTCTCATGAATTTTTAACACTTCCATGTATCATTTTGCCACTCTTATACTCAGGTAAAGTCTCAGCATTTTCAATCCCTTTTAATTGCCTTTTTATATAAGAAATCTCCACTAATGTCTATCTAAAATCAGTGTAACTGCTGATGCTGCTTTGTCACATATACTAAAAAAAAATTTAATTTCCAAAGAATTTTGGCTAGAGGGCTCTTTTGGCAGTTAAAAGACTTGCTATTTTTATGAGAATTTTATCATAATTCATATGTAAGAAGTGTAAATTACCAAATCTATAGTGTGTTGCAAAATAAGGTGTTAGAGAAGCATGATTAGCTGATTGTATCTAATGACTCTGAATATATTATAGCACCTCCTCCAAACAGGAAGAATTGGAAGGGATTTTTTTTTTTTTTTTTTTTTGCCATTTCTGTCTACTTGGTCACAAGTCTTGACTATTTTTCCAGGAACTTATTGTTTGTTTGCTTAACAAGCTGATACCTACTGATAAAATGGCTTTACTTTCAAGTGATAAATTACCTTAATTAACTTAAATTGTTTGTAGACAATTTTATGCAAATGGGACATTTAAGAAATAGAAGCATAAAGATTTAATAGGGAGAAAGAGTGAGACAGAGGAAAAATAAAATTTTAAATTCTTTTCAAAATTTAAAATTGACGATAATGTTGAATGTAACACTTAAAGATGGAGTGAGAAAAAAACTGGTAATTATATGAGTATAGATCAGAACTTTGGATATTGAAGGAAATGAAAAAACAAAATACGTAGTTTGCTATTTTGTTTGTGTGTGTAGTTCTAAAACAGTTTTTACTCAGATAAGTCAATATTTCTGTCTAAATATATATATATGCATATACATATGTATCTAAATAATATATAAATATTATATTTTATATTTGTTTCCTGTAATTATGGCTAAACCTAGTTCACTTTAGACATTGAAAGCCCATTAGAAAAGATTTCACAACACTATGCTGCCAGGTTATGTTCTTTATCAGGTTTAGTTATAGTCATCTTCTAAGGTCATGTCACTTGAAAATACCAATTTGGACAAACTGCTTTTTATTGTATTTTTTATGAAAATTGTGATCACTTTAACTTGGAAAATAGATACATGTCATCTGTAAATATAAGCTTATGGTTGATTTTTAGAGGCTTTAAGAGGAAAAATAATATTTGGCGTATTATAAAAGAAACAATTATTAAGGAAAAATAATTTCTTGTTCAGTGTACAAGACACTCTATAAACATGGATAAGAACATTTATAAAAAATCCTGAAAGATCTATATAGAAGATTCCTTTTTAATTGCTTTTTAATTCCTTTTTACTTATATAATTTTGTACATAATATTTTTTCACCCTTCCTGAATTTATCTCTTGAACTGTCAAATTGCATTTTTAAAACTTAATGATATTAAGCATAATGCATCCTGGTAATAAACCTTAGTTGTTTTGTTGGTTTTTCTTCTTTAGAGGAGCTATTTTTGTCTTTTTTTTTTCTTTCACCATTGGTTCAAATAGAATTATTCTCTCTTTTTTTTTTAAAAGATTTTATTGGGGAATTGGGGGAGGGGAACAGCATTGGGGAATCGGGGAAGGGGAACAGACAAGTTGCAGTCCTTTTATTTTTCAGTCTAGTTGTGAAGGACCTGGCTACTCTTCCATCTCAAAAGTTTGCCGACCCCTGTTCTATCCAATCACATGGATGGACCCTGGCTCTGCTTGGCTCATGTACCTACCCCTCTGACTAATCACTGTGAAAAGGAGGATGGTCATGTGATTAGCTAGGGGTCAGGTAGGACCTGTCGTTACATTTCATTAGAATCATTTAGGATTTAAAAGGGGTGGTTTTTCAGTGGAAAAAGGTGTATTGGGGAAATAAAAACAGTTATACACTGCTGAGGCCCACCTATCTGAATATGATGTAAAAACCTCTGGTGGGACCATGATTTATAGTGGGGTATGAGTCATTTAATCTTTAATTCTTTAGTGTTTAATTATTATTATTATTATTAATTGGGGAATTGAGGGAGGGAAACAGTGTTGGGGAATTGGGGGAGGGGAACAGACAAGTTGCTGTCCTTTTGTTCTTCAGTCTAGTTGTGCAGGATGTCACTTCACTGGCCCATGTTGGTATTATCACTGCGCTCTTCGCAGGTGGGGCAGTCACTCACAGGCCATCTGGCTGCTCACGGTGGCTCAGGACAGCTCACAAAAGCACACGCTGGCTGCTGGTCAGTCCCATTGTAATCTACACCATTGTCGTCGACCCATGGCAGCCCAGCTCCAGGTCGAGCTATGTTCACCATCTTAGCTGGAGAGGGTGCAGCATCGCTGGCCCTTGTGTGGGATCCAAACTGGGGCCCTAACTTCTCAGAGCTGGCGTCCTAAGCCAAGTCTTAACCAACACACCACTTGGCTGGCCTGGAATTATTCTCTTTTAAGACCTCTTATTCTTCATCACTGTGATTGACCTGTGGATGAGCAACTGATACAACAAGCGCCAAATTTCCTCATTTTTTTTTTCCGTTAGGTTCTGGGGAACAGACCCTTTCCGCTTGTTAAAAAGTTGTGAGAGTATCAGTTTAGAAGTCTCTAGTAATTTTGTGCACGTGAAGAAAGCCAAGCGGCAGTAGAAGACAATGAAACTGTCAAAAAGAAGCAGAAATGAGTTTAGAGAGAGGAAGTGGAAATGTATTGAAAAACACATGTTACTAGTTTTAGCTTTTGAAGGTCAGCATTGTATTTTTTCCTTCCCTTTGATTATTTGAGTCACACTTGTGGGCCAACTGAGTAGCCCGCACCACAAAACGAAAAAACAACAGAAAAAACTTTTAGTCTTCTTTCCTATAGAAATGTTAAGCATAGAAGTGTTAAGTTCCTCCCTAGTTTCTTAGTCCCTTAGCTCATGGCTTTGAAAGATTGCTTGCTTCTGGCCTGAATCATAGAATTCTCCTATCCCTCTGCTTGTTGATTGCTTTGTAAATCAGTTTCTAACTAACAATAGATTGTTCATAGAAATCTCCTACCCCTCTTCAGATAACTACTTGAAAGCCTATGACTTCCTAATATCCCCCAGGCCAATAAGCCTAATGATTCTTTCCAAACCCATTCTGGGCCCAGACAACTGACCTGAGTGATGGGCTGAATGGCCATAGCCTTCATGAGAGCTAACAGATTTACTAATTAAAATCTATTTTTCCTCATTCAAGGGCCTTGGTGATACAGAGGATACCCAACAAGATCATCAGTCACAACCAAAGAAGCCAACATGGTCTTCCAGGTGGATCTCGAGACCCCTTCCTCTTATCTGATATCAGCTAGGGTGAGAGTTCTGTGAATCCCCCAATAGGCAGGGACAGCTCTATGCCCCTGTCCAGCAGGAAGCAGATACAGGAGGAAAGACCTCCTGTCCCTCAGCTTCCCATAGAAATTTTATGGGGATCATAACGGGAAAACAAGGCAGGCAGTTAGAGGCAGGCGTTGGGTCTCTGCATTCCTACACAACCCACAGAATGCGACCATCTAGGAGACTTCCCCTCTCCACCCAAAACTCCCCTTTGTATTGTAATTACCTACCCCTGCATGAACACAAATGGGCACAAAATACCCGACTAGATCAGACCAGTCACTCACACATGTGCGGTACCTCTGTCAATCACAGGTGCCAATCAAGTGGTCCCAAGCCCAAAGGGGAAGAGCCCATTCTAGAGAAAGGAGATAAAAACTCCAACTCCTGGGAAGTCCGCCCTGTTCTTTCTGACTACTTCTTCCCTTTTTGAACTGCTTCCTCCCTTTTTTGAGCCTTTTGAACCTCGCCTTTGCTTTGGCCTACTCCAAAATCTTTGGAATGTAATTTTTCTTCTAATAATGGGCCCTTGAGCTATTCTCTACTGCTCGGGCCTACTTCTACTTCTTTGAAATGTACTATCTCTTTTAATAAAATATCTTTTCACTGTTTTACTCCAGTATCTTGTTCAATTCTTTGCTCGTGTTGCCAAGGACTTGTACTTTGTGCCGAGAAGGGCCCACTCTCCGAACAACAAAACTATTCATTTATTTTTGTATCATCTAGTTCAATTTGAGTCCTGAACAATATAATCCCTCCTTTATTCAACTCTTCATTCCCTTCTCAGTGTAGATACACCCAAATATCCCTCCTCTCTCCTAACATTAGAGAATCTTTCCTTACTTTTTGTTATACAAGGACTCTAACTCTTTCTTTCCCTTAATTGATAGCTCCTCTTGACAGGTTATGTGTACACATTTCCATCTCTTGTTCATGCAATATCCTTTTGCTTTTTTGCCTTTATTTTTACTATTCTCCTAAAAATTATTTCTCAAAGCTCCTCAGGAACAAATTCAATACCTATTTGAAAAGCATTTATTCAATGCCTTCTATATACCATGCTCTTCCTAGTACTCAGTAAACAAGACTAGCAGGGAACAAAATGATAGACAAAGTCTTTCCTACGGTGGAGCTCATGTTCTAGTGGGGGAGATAAGTAGTAAATAAATAAACACATTTTTTTGAAAGGAATAAAAGATAGACAATTTTTAGTACAAAACATGGAATTTTTCATTTCAATAATAAAGCATAATGCAGTAAACTCAGAACAACTTTGGTTCTTCTCAGGTTAAAATGAGAAGGTACTAGTAATTGTTTTGTTTTTTACAAGGCAATCAACAATTCTTAGCAGATACTGTTTAGATTTGATGGAAAAATAATTTCTTTTCTTTGATGGGATGCGAAATAAGTCCTTTTTCCTGGATTATGTCAGGATATAAGACTTTTGTAAGTCATATAAGATCTGGGTCTCTTATTCAATGCTTATCACTTTAAATGTAAGTTTTTTTTCAAATATAATTGCCAGGCCATAGTATGGGATGAATTCTGTGTTAAATTGAAGATTAAGCTTAGCTAAGGGCGAAAACTCAGCTTTTTATGTTAATAATCATATAAAATTGTTACTTTTAGATACGCATATTATGTAACAATATGACTTAAAGTCAGGAAATAACAACTGCTATGGCAAAACTCAATCAGTATCAAAGAAAAGAAAGTGAAAAAGTGGATTTATTTTCGGCTGGTCGGGAATGGACTTTTTGAGGTAGGGCTACGGCTGAACTGAAGTTTGGTGAAGATTAAGGAAGGTGGAAGGAACAGCATGTGTAAAGGCTTTGAGGTAGGAATTCATCTGACATGTTCTGGAAGTAGCCTGAAGGCTAGAACAGAGGCAATGAGCAGGAGGATGGAAAGAGTGGTAAAGTCAGAGATACCAGGATCGGTCGGCCTGAGGAGTGTGTTTAGAAGCCTTCGAGAGACATGACATAATCTAAATTCGTGTTTTAAAGGTCACCAAGGGTGGTCCATGGAAAATTGTCTGTAATCAGGCAATTGCTCCTTCCGGAGCACTCACGTTTACTGATTGATCAACATTGGAACATAGAGGCCCATCTGTCTCACCTCAACTTCCTCATTCTGACCTCAGAACTCCTTGCAGGGTGAGCTAAGGCTTCCTTGAGATGACATCGTAGCTCCTCCCTCTGCCCATTCCTATTTTCTTCTCATTGCCTCCACAGAGTTTTGATACCAAGAGGATGTTCTACAACACCTTCTGAGTGTAGATGGAAGCAGGGATGCCTTTGAGTCATTGTCATCCCCTTCAACCTTCATACCTTGTTTGATATTCGTAACACCCGTCTTCTTGAAACTGTTTCCTCCTTCAGCCAGTATGACACTCCACCTTTGATGTTCTTTTTCCCTATGTCTCTCCATTCTCCTATCAATGCAAAAGTTCTTCCACTGAGCTCATCAGTACAGTCATTCCATTATGTGTGTCCACGCCATCTTATTGCTCAGTTTTTCACTCATCTCAGTGACCTTGCACATTCCCCTTATCTTAATTGGTGTGTTTCAGACCCAGACTGAACCCTATGTGGTATAGGTCAAGTTCCCAGAGAGGAAGACCCTGATATGGTAATTAGTGTGCAGGAGGATTTTTAAGAAATAAGAAATGAGAATAACCCATAACTAAGAATAAACCATAGCAGGAACACAGTAATTCTTTTTGTCAAAGGCTATTAATTGGTAGAGCGGAAAAATGTGCTACAAATAGTGTATTTATATTTCACCAAGTTTTTGAAAAGGTCATTAATGACATTCCTACAAAGTGAGGAAATGAACCAGAGGCAAACATAATTATGTAAATTTGTGTTTGGATGCTTATGTCTAAGTATATCAAGACAACATGCTTGAAGGCTATTTCCTCTTCATTGACTTTCTTTAAGATTTAGAAGAAAATATTAAAGGAGTTCTTATGACATTTTTAAATGACATGAAACTGGGAGGTTTAAAAACTATGGTGGGTAACAAAACCAGGTTCCTTAAAGGACTTGACAGGATGCAATGACGGACCAAACTCCATAAGATAAAGTTTAATTTTGACACATGTCAGGTCCTGTCTTTGTATCTTCAAATCAACTACTTAAGTATAGAATAAGGGAAACTGGCCCTAACAGCAGCATATGTAAAAGAAGACTTAATTAAGGCAGTAGCTCTTCACTGCCTACACATGACAATCACCTGGGTGGAATTTTAAATATCCCAGTGGGCAGAAATTTATATTAATTGTCTGGGGTAATGTCCAAGCATGAGAAGTTTTTAAAAGCTTTCAAGGTGATTCCTATGTGCAGCCAAGCTTCATAATCACTAATTTTAGGCACACTATGAGTTAGCTGTGGGATATCACTGCCTCTTCTCTAGAAAAGAAAATAAAAAAGAAAGAGAAAGAGAAGCTGAAGCAATCTAAAGAGAAGGAGCACAGAACATAATCCTCAATAGCATGGGCTTTGAGGTAAAATAAAAGTGATTCTAATCCCAGCTCTACTCATGACAAGTTATGTGACCTTCATCTCTCTTGACCTGAATTTTCTGTCCTTTAAGGTGACAATAAAAGTGCCTAATTCTTAGGGGCTTTGTGAGCACTGAATAAGATTTTGCATGCATGATGCGAGGCATGAGGCTTGTCATATAGTCAATGTCCAAAAAATGGTTGGTCATTGTTGAACTGTAGTAATAGAATTCTCAAGTTTAGAATGTGGAAACTGGATTTTGCTGTTCCCTGGCCTATGCAAAATACAACAGGGTTTAATTTCCAAGTAACAATTTTCAAGAAACATAGACAGTCTAGTTTCAGTTCTTGTCATGGATGAACAAACTAAAGATTTATAAGGAATGTTAAAAACCACTGATGGTGTTAGTTTGGAAATAAAAAAACACAATCCTTTTTTTAAAGAAAAATTGAAGTTCTGTCTTGAGGTTCAAAGGTTAGGTTATTCTGTACACATCTGAAATATAGAATTAGGATGGGTGGGGAAAATAATTAATGTAGAAGGAGACTCCAATAGTCTTTTTTAAGGAAAAGGAGCCTCTTCCTCAAAATGTGCTAATGGCCTTTTCACAGATTGAATTACACATTGTGGAGGGTATTTGGTGACTTTTGAGTGGACTGATATTCTCTGATTAAATATATCTTTCTGTCTTTCATTCTCTTCTCTGCCCATTCCAACTCATCCTTCATACAGCTGAAAGTTGAATCTTCTTTACTAAGTGAAGCATTGATCATGGATCTATTTAACTCAAAGTCCTTCTGTGGCTATTACACACTGAATTAATACAAAGTTCTCAGTCTGATACGAAGTCTTCTAGCACTCATTCCCAAGCTATTGTTCTAGCTTCGTTCTGGTTGTCACCTACTGTCACCCCCCACTCACCCTCTCCACGCTGGAAAGACATGGTTTTGCTTCCTCAAATATGGCTGAGTTAGCCACATTCTTTTCAATGCTGACCTGAAATGCTGTATCAATTACCAGCACTAAGGTGTTCTCATTTGAATAAAAATTGCAGCCTACTTCTTTTTTATACCCTGATGAGTATTTTTTGGTATAGCACATCTAAAATATAGACTTTAATACCTAGGTTAGCTTCTCTTACTTGGTAAATAATGAATTTGAATTCTAACGTTACAATTTCTAGTCAGCAGCCCTGTTCCAATATAGCAGGTAAGGAATTGCCATGTGGGCACACATACCATCACTCCTCCTCCCGTACTTTTGGGAGATTTTACCAATTAACCTCATATTTATCACTGAGCCCAAATTCTGCCTCACATTCTTCCACAATACAATGTTTTAGGTTGGCCCTCTGTTAATGTGTTTGATTGGCACAAATGTTAAAATCATGTTTCAATTCATGCAAGTGAACTTTAACATTTTGAAAGGATACTTAAGATCTTCATGGATCCATAAACTTGTAAAAAGCATCAAAACATCTATTTTCAGAATTTATATATGGACATAATACTACCTGTCTCACAGTATAACTGTTAAGATCGAGTAAACGCTTCTTCCTTATTCCTGATGATTCCTCTCGAGTGAAGGGATCCTTATTAACGTAACACTCCTTGCTTCTCTCTTTACTTGGGCTGCTCCAGAGGCACTGGAATCATTATGAGATTGGTAAATTCAGGAATATTAAATTGAGCACGTTCTTGCAGGTTCTCTGGCAATTGGGACTGGGCTGCCCGGAGGATGCGCTTATCTACCCCACCCCTCCAGGAGCATGTGAGCAATGTGACCTGTGGGCTCAGTGCTGTTGTCTCAGTGTCTAAGTTCACCTCATCTAGGTTTAGGGAGTTTCCTGGCTTTCTACCCAAGTTACATGCTTGGATCTGTAAATAAAAATTCCACAGAATTCTTCTGAGGTATTAAAAAGGGTTTTATTTGGATATGATTTGCAAATCAGAGAACACAACCTTTGGCATGAAGTGAAGACACGTTCTGAGGTGGGAAAAATAACTCAAGGTTTGTAAAAGCAACAGTTGAAAGGAGCTGATGATGAAAGGGGTGAGTTGCTAGAGAAACAAGATCATAAACTTACATCATTCATTTTCTGATTGGTGGGGGCAACTGGGCTTTCAATGGTCAGCTGACTTTCAGAGGTCAGCAAGTGGGGTTGTGAATAAGAGCAATGCATAATTTCGGTTGACTCGTGCTCAGCGGGTCACAGGATATGGCCAATGGTTGGAGTCACAAGACGTAGTTAGCGGGGAGGGGGCATCACAAGGCATAGGACAATGCCTCAGTTTCCCTTGGAGTCAGCAAAATAAACTGGTAAAATAAGTTGTGTGTTGAAATCGATAATAAAGGAATGCAGTTTGCCAGGTAGACACAGTCAGAGTTTAAACTGCAACATGACAGAGTCACTCAAGCATGAGCAGAGACCAAATTGCATAAGGGTTTAGATATTTGGTCACAAAATTATCATATCAGAATCCCCAAACCCCAGATTTCACTAGGAATAAAGATGATATTTTGAGACTTTCTGCCTTTTTCTGTGTGTTAAGTAATTTTTTTCAGGATTGAGTTAGGGAAGAGTTGTATTGGGTCCTCTTCAGACCCCAACAGTTGTAAAGGTAGATAATATGATGTGTTAAGAAAGAAAAATGAGGCAAGTATTGAGATGTGAATCTGGTCAGCATATCTGTTTTTGTCCTATAAAGAAGTCTCTACTAAAGTGCAGATACCTTTTTTACTTCCTGACTCATAATTACTAGTATTTCACCAAGTCCTTGAACTCCAAACTTTATAGATTTGTAGAACATAATCCCAGGTACTTACTACTTAACCAAAATAATAAGATGTTAAAAGAGTGATGCTTTAATGCACCAATTGACTATAACATCCTAGGCATGGCTTTTTTTTTAATTAAACGATAATTTTAGGAGGCAGTTGTAGGTTTTATGGAAAAATTGAGCATACAATACAAAGTTCTCCTATAGCCCCACAAATACTCTTTTCCCCTTCAGTTTCCTCTATTATTATTATTTTACATTAGTATGCTATTTGTTATAATTGATAAGCTAATATTAATATATTATTTTTAACTAAAGTCCATAGTTTACATTAGGGTCCTTCTTTGTCTTGTATTATTTTATGATCGTTAACAAATGTATAATGACCTGTATCTACCACTACAATATCATACAGAATAGTTTTATTGCCCTAAAAATCCTTTGTTCTCCACCAATTCATCCTTTCTCCCCTTCTGACCCCTGATCTCTGGCAACCACTGAACCTTTTAACTGTCTTCATAATTTTGCCTTTTCCAGAATGTTAAAGAATTGGAGTCATACAGTATGTAGTCTTTTCAGATTGGTTTTTTATACTTAACAGTATGCGTTTAAGTCTCTTCCATATTTTTGCATGGCTTGATATCTTATTTCTTTTTAATGCTGAATAGTATTCCATCATATGGGTGTACCTCAGTTTGTTTATCCATTCACTGAAGGACATTTTGCTTGCTTCCAAGTTTTAGCAATTATGCATAAAGCTACTGTAAACATTCACGTGCAGGTTTTTGAAGTGATTTAAGTTTTCAAGTGATTTGTGTTAAGTGTTAAAGAGCTTAATTGCTGGACTATATGGAAAGAGTATATTTAGCATTGTAAGACACTACCAAACTGTCTTTCAAAGTAGCTGTACTGTTCTGCATTCCCCACAGCAATGAATGTAAGTTCGTATTGCTCCATATTCGTGCCAGTTTGGAGTTGTCAATGTTGTGGATTTTAGCCATTCTAATGGGTATGTGATGGATCTCACTGTGGTTTTAATTTACATTTCCCTAATGACAAATAATGCTGAGCATCTTTTCATATATGCTTATTGTCTATCTCTATATCTGCTTTGCTGAGATGTCGTTTCAGATCCTTTTCCCATTTTTAAATTAGGTTGTATGTTTTCTTACTGTTGAGTTTTAATAGTTCTTTGTATATTTTGGATACCAGTCTTTTATCAGACAGATGTTTTGCAAATATTTTCTCTATGGCTTCTCTTTTTATCCTCTTAATAGTGTCTTTCACAGAATAGAAGTTTCAAATTTTAGTGAAGTCCAACTTATTTTTTTTTCATTGATCATCTTTTTGGTGTTTTATGTAAGCAGTCATCACCTAACTCAAGGTCACCTAGATTTTCTCCTACATTATTTTATAGCAGTTTTGTAGTTTTGCATTTTACATTTAGGCCTCAAAATTAACATTTTGAGTCAATTTTTGTGAAAAGTATAAGGTTTGTCCCTAGATTAATTTTTTGTATGTAGATGTCTGGTTGTTCTGACACCGTTTGTTGAAAAGACAGACATAGCTTTTTATACCTATCATTTCTACCTGAAAACATTCTCTTTTCATCACCGCTGCACATTTGACAGGTATCTCATCCCAACCTAGACTGCAGCCAAGAAAACAACCAGTGACTGATGCTTTATTGGCAATATTACAGGTTGATATATGATACTGGTGATTTAAACTAGTTTATTTACTTGGATCAACTTTACAGGTTTTATTAAGCCTGATATCTGATGTTCGCATTGGCTTTGACTGCTTACTTGCAGTCTAGTCAAATCCTTTTATACAGTTTCTATGTGCAGTTCCTGTCAAAAGATCACATGATGGTGACTTCAGCAACAGGAAAATTATGGATTTTCTACTGCTGTTGTGATTGGTATTCAAATATTTGAGGTCGTAAGTGTCATTTAAAGAAGAGGAGAGTTCTGGGCTGTGGTTTTCAGTTGGTATTCAGAGAAGTGACTGCCTCACAGTCAGCTGAGATACCTGCCTGAAGTGCAGATCCATGGATCACTTTTGGACCCAGTGTAATCCAAATTTCTGGTCATGGGGCTACGCGAGGTGCTTCTGCCTGATCTTTGCTTAGACATGAATTCCAAATATCTTCTGAACTGAGAACCAGGGAAGTAACCCTAGTGGAAGGCCCAATTTTCCCTGGGTACTATGTAAAATGGACATACCTATTTTGGCATTCATATGGCAATATTCTGAGTTTTTGTGTCTAAGCGAAAAAAGTGTGTGTGTTTGCCTGTGTGTATGCTAAGGGGGAGAGTATCTTTATTTCAAGTTCTCATGCATTTCACATCTAACTTTTCTAAAGATGGTATATTATCTTTGTACCAAATGTATGCTAATATGGTAGTTTCTCTCTTCGTGATTAATATAAATGCTCAGGCCCTCAAACTAGAAACCTGAGAGTGATTCAACCTTTTTCTTTCTTTCTTTCTTTCTTTCTTTCTTTCTTTCTTTCTTTCTTTCTTTCTTTCTTTCTTTCTTTCTTTCTTTCTTTCTTTCTTTCTCTTTCTTTCTTTCTTTCTTTCTTTCTTTCTTTCTTTCTTTCTTTCTTTCTTTCTTTCTTTCTTTCTAAATATTTTCTTGGGGAATTGGGGGAAGGGGAACAGACAAGTTGCTGTCCTTTTGTTCTTCAGTCTAGTTGTGGAGGATATCGCCCCACCGGCCCACGTTGGCATCGTCATTGCGCTCTTCTCGGGTGAGGCAGATCGGTCGCCGGCCTCTGGATGGTCACTCACCACGGCTACTGGCATCTCACACTGGCTGCCGGCCACTCACAGTAGCCTATGGCAGCCCACTGCGGCAGAGGCTGCAGCTATGCCTTCCCGGGGAATCACAGCAGCCCAGCTCCAGGTGGAGCTGTTGTTCATCATCTTAGCTGTGGAGCGCAGTGTCACTGGCCCTCATCTGTAGGATCCGAACCGGGGCCACTGGCGTCCCAAGCCAGCTCTTAACCAATGTGCCACTCGGTTGATCCAACCATTTTCTTTCTTTATTCAACTGTAAGTCCTGCAGTTGCTTTCATCTCCCCTAATTATTACTTAAATTTGCTCATTCTCCCTCATTCACACCCCCAATGCTTTAGTTCAGGCCAGCATTATTTTATGGCCTGTTTTACTGCAATTGTCTCTTAATCCCTTCCTTCACAATCTCCTTTCCACATTGCTTGGCTTTCACAAAGTTATAATGCACTTTATACAATGCACATCTGCTGGTGTCATTACCCTGAGTGAAATCTTGCAGTTTAAACTCTTCAGTGAAGCAGAAGTCTCTTTATGATCTCAGCTATAGCTACTGTCTTCTTCAGCTTTATCTTTAATTACTTTCCCAGATTTATGCTCTGTTTCAGCCACAAATAATGACTTGTGTTTCTTTGTGTATTTTTATTTATCTTGGTCTGAAGTGTTCATTCTTTTTCTTTTCTTGGCTGAAGATTTCACGGTTTCACAAAACCGTGAAAGCCACTTGTTCTCCTTGCATTTAACGTCACTCTTCTCTACTGTCGATGCATCCTGGTAGAACTTGCCACATTTAATTACAAACGATTATTTAGTTGTTTCACCCCTTCATCAAATGGAACTTCTAGAAGACTGATGTTTTTTGTAAAAGTTTTCATATATATGGTGGTATGAAAACTGCTCCTTGCTGAAACCAATATACAAGACTTCAATTTCAGACAGTGTGGAAGCTCATGATCTTGGGGCAAAAAATTATTTTTATATCTACAGAATAAATAAAATATTGGAAAATGCAACATTTTAAATTAATAGATGGGCCCATAGCAAGGGAAGTAGTATCACTATGGTCTGATATAGGAACAGACTACAAAAGAAAGCAGAAGTGTTACACTGATTTTGCACCTGCACTGGAGGGAGGATGAGTTGGAGTGGGTTCTTTCTCTCTACAAAGTTGAGGTCCAGGTTTTTTGTTTGTTTTATTTTTTATTTTTTGAGGGCAGTGTCACTGGCCCTCATATGTGGGACACGAACTGGGGCCGCTGGCCTCCCGAGCCAGCGCTCAACCACCGCGTCACTCGGCCGGCCCGAGGCCCAGGTTTTAATGCCCAGAGACAGGAAAGGAAGCATTGGCCTTGTGAGGTGAATGAGAATGAGATCTTCTTTAGTCATTCAGGATCTTAGAGAGGCTACAAACTTGGTAAAAAGTTGGACTAAATAAAATGGTGTTCCTGGCACAGACAGATACAAAAGACATGGCTCTTTTTCCTACATTCCAGGATAAAAATTAAAAGAATTAGTCATCTATAATTATTGAAAACCTTGGACATAGCTTCATGAAGGTTTGGGCTGAAGTCTATATTATACACATTGTCCAGCAAACCCCAAGCTGGGAAATTAATACAAAAATTGATTCCAGGCCATTAAAAAACTCCAAAATTTGACAGTAGAAAACATTAAGCACCTGGGAAGGACATGCTCTCAAGCAGACAGAACAGGCTTCCCACAGCTAGAGCCCCACTGAAGATGAACCCATAATCCAGTAATAAGTAACACAAAACTCAGTAGTCAAGAATTAGTGCAGGGCAGTTACAGCAAAGCAGAATTAGACCCCCGTAGAGCTACAAAAGAGATGCATTTTAAGTTATTTAGAGATGCCAGTTGAAAACATTTAATATTGTGATAAAAATAACAGGCATATTTGAAACACTACCAGATATTCTTCTAGAAATAAAAAATAGTCATCAAAGTAAAATAAAACCACAATCAATGAGTTAAACAGCAAACCAAATACAATTGAAGTAGAAATTCATGAATGGGGACAGAAATCTGTGAAGTTTCTTATCAACAATACCTAATTTTAAAATGTATGGGAGCACACAGTGAGTAGTTTGTATTAGACACATTAAGTTGAGGTATGGGTAGTTCAGAGAATATCCAACAAAGGCACTTTAGATACTTCTTTATATATAAGTTCACTAGGTGTTTTTGTTGTCTCTATTCCATTCTTCTGTTGATCTATTTCCTTTTGATTTTTTTTGTTTTTTTTAGTGTTTTCATTGGATTCATTTCTCTTAATTTTTAATTTTTATTTTTTTTGAGGGCAGTGTCACTGGCCCTCAAACTGGGACCCAAACTGGGGCCACTGGCTTCCCAAGCCAGCGCTTAACCACCACGCCACTCAGCCGGCCCATTTCTCTTAATTTTTTGGAGGGTACTTTTTGATTTATGGTTACCATGAGGTTCATATATACCCACCTATATCTATGGCAGTCTGTTTTAAGCTGATAGGCATTAAAGTTCAATCATTTTCTAAAAGCACTACATTTTTATTCCCCTCTCCACTCTTTATGTTTTAGACTTCATGTTTTAAATCTTTTTGTTTATCCTCTGATTTTTTATTGTAGTTATAGTTAATTATGCTACTATTGTCTTTTTAGCCTTATGTTAGCTTTTTAAATGGTTGATTCACTGTGATTATCATATCTTTGCCCTTACCAGTGAGATTTTTTTTTCTTTCCTGTATTTTCTTATTTCTGGTTATGGCCTTTTCTTTTCTTTGTAAAGAAGACCCTTTAACATTTCACGTAAAGGCCAATTTAGTGCCTGTGAACTCATTTAGCATTTGCTTGTGTAGGAAAACTGTCTTTCTTTCAATATGGTCAATAATATTGTGATAAGTTTTCACAGTGACAGATGATTACCAGAATCAATTGGGTGATCACATTGTAATGCATAAATATGTTGAATCACTATATTGTACACCTGAAACTAATGTAACTAATATAAAATTGTATGCCAACTCTACTTACATTTTAAAAAATTAATAATAATTTATGTTGCCTCATTCCTTCCCATTCTCCCATCCCCATTCCATCTAGCCCTCATCAGTTTTTTCCTTGTGTCTCTAAGACTATTTCTGTTTACATTGCTCATTTATTCAGTTCTTTAGATTCCACATATAAGTGAGATCATATGGTATTTGTCTTTCTTTGACTGACTTATTTCACAGGCAACATAAACTGATAACTACAACACTATTGCAGAGACAGTTTAGGGAATATAATCAATAAGGTCGTAAATATTATTTTCAGGGGAACAGATGATCCTTTTAGGGAGACCACTTCATGGACGGTGTAGTGGCCTTACTACTGCACTGTACATCTGAAGCTGCCGCTGAACAATATTATATGTCAACTATAATTTAACACATATATAGTCATGAGATGTGGAATATAGTGTAGGGATGGAGTCAATGGAATTATAATAGGTATGTATGATATCGGGGGTGGGAGGGCAGTGGAGGGGGGAGGGGGGAGTCACTTTGTAAGGGGTGAAAAAAATAACTATTGCATTGTTTTGTACATCTGTTAATAATAATAATAAAATAGAAAAATTAACAATAATTACTGTTTTAAATATAATTTTTTAAAGGAAAGAAAGACATGGACTTTCAGATTCAGAAATTAAAGCCAATTCAAAAGACAGTACATGGAAATGAATCCACACATAAGCATATCTTAGGGAAACTGCAGAACATTAAAGATAAAAAAATCTGAAAAGTAATTAGAGGAAAAAAGATGACTTACAATGGGACAATTAGGCTTAAATTAGCTTAGACTTCGCAACAGCTAAATTCGATAACAGAGGAAATAAAATATTATTATCGAAATATAGACTATAAATACTTAACAGAAGTTAAAATATCAAGTTAAAATATTATTCCAGAGAGAGCACAAAATAGACGTGGGCAGAGACGAAGAGTGTTTACTTTTAATTAACTCTCACTGCATGCCTTTTTTTAAGAAGCTGCCCATTATTTAAGGTCATGGAAACTAATGAATGGCTCTTCTATGCTGGACACAGTTCTAAGCATTTGGGATATATCAGTGAGCAGAGCAAACATCCCTGCCATTCTGAAGCTCACATCCTAGTTGGGAGGAACAGACAATAAAAATAGCAATAATAAAAAATTAGGTATATAGGATATTAGAAGGTAAGAAATGTTATGGCATTAAGTGGGATGCAGTTGACAAGAATGGTGGTGGTGCAAGGAGAGTGTATGTTCCACTATCAACATGGTCAGGATGCACCTCAATTAAATAAAGGTTTGAGGTGGGAAGGAAGTCAGCAAAATAGTTATCTGGGAGAAGAGTATTATAGTCAGAGAGAACAGTCATCAAAAAAGCTGTACAGCTGGATTATAATTGACAATTGCCAGTAATAGTGAAAAGGTCAGCATGGTTGGAGTGAAAGTCGGGAGGAGACAAAAGAGGGGCCATTACAGAGTTTTGAAAAGAGGAGTGATATGATATGATTTTTGTGTTACAAATATCACTGTGTCTGCCATGTTGATGATGGCCTAAAAGGGGTAAAATAGATGCAGGCAGACTAATTAAGAAGTGATTTAAGTGATCAAGGCAAGAGATGATGATGGCTTGGACCAGAGTGTACTCCTATTGCCAATCAAAGTGTCTGTGGTCAATAGATCATACATTGAATAAAGAAATGAATAAATTCCTTACAAATATACAGTTTTCCATGTGTAGAGAAATATATCCCTGATATATTATCTGTTAGATTCAGAAATTTTTCATTTTAAATACCAAAGAGTTAATATATATTTAAATTAGTCCATCAACCAGATGACATTAAGTATTTTGTATGTGTAATCTTGAACGGAAGGTAAAAAAAAATGAGGTCCTTGTTTTCAGGAGGTTAGCGGTCTTGTTTTGAAGTTAATGTAACCACATAAAATGTATGCTGAATAAATAAGACTGAATAAATCTAGAAAATAGAAAGGCTATCTAATGTATAGAAGTATAACTGGAAAACATTTCTTGAATGTGATTTAGCATGCCTTTGAATTTTCTCACAATATTCGAAAACCTTCCAGAGCATTTAGCCTTACAACTAAAGAGGCAAAGGCATAGTAGAGGCAACCTACAAATTTAATGAAGAAGAAACAATTGGATGACACATGGCCATCAACAAAGTACTTTCACATTTATTATCTCATGTGATGCTTGTAAAATTCTTATGAAAAATACTGAGCAGACATTAATTTTATATCCAATTTGCAGCGGTCATACTGAAATTCAGAGATGAAGTAGTTTTTCATAACTCACCCTAGTAGGAATACATCATGAAGTGAAACTTAAACCAGATTTTTAGACTTCAGAACTGGATTTTCTACCTCTCTTCCACAGCTTTGACTAGATAGACTTGGCTGTCAAGTCTGAACATGGTTGAGGGCTAGAATTGAGTAACAGAAAAAACCATGTCGAAAAAGTTTGTTGTTACAGCCACTGTCATTGTATCCTACTCTTCATCCTCCAATCTCCCTTTCCCCAACACACACACATACACACACACACACACACACACACACACGTGTGCCTAATGTCTTATAATATAAGTAAGGCTGTGGCCAAGAGCAGGTAACATATGCTAATTATATGAGATTTTGTTTTGTGTAAATTTGTCCTTTTTTCCCAATGGTGTTTTGTGTAGATGAACCTCCATTGTTACACTGTACCTGAGGGTAATTACGTTTTGGGTTCTGCATCATTAAATAATATTGCCTATGTTGAAGCCTTGTTTTATAATTCACCAATTCCCACCTCAAAACATAAAAAATTCAATGGAAATTCTTTTAAGTTTGTTTGGGCTTTATCAATCCCGGCTTCCCTAAATAAACCAGTGTTTGCAAAGGCTAATCCGGGTGCAGCGTGTGAACGTTAATCACTGGCATTTTACATTACCTGTGAAACTAAACGTGAAAGTTGTGACCCAGTTTCTCTGTGGACCTGTTTATATACCATCAGCTTAATTGGTCTCTGGAATTACAATATAAATATATCTGGATTTGGTTGAATTGAACACCTCTTTAATTGGGTTTGCCTATGTTAGTTTAGGCTGAAATCCTAAAGAAAAGCCTTCCTTCAAACTAAGTTATTTTTGCAAATAATTTTTCCCTGACATCAGTTTGTTTCCTACTATCAAAAGAAAATTAACAGAAGACTTAAAATTTCCTTATGATGTGAAAACTATCAAACCTGTATATTCTGGTTCTGAAAAGCAAAATAATACCCACCATTACAGATGCAAAGGCAGTATTTATCTGACATTGACATTCAATTGTGTTTAGGACATTTTTATATTATGTAAAGTTTCATTAAAATTATGACTTGAAACTTTGTGTTTATTTAGCAATCCATAACACAGTTACTCTCAACTTCTCAATAAATTTTTATAATAGAAAAGAAAAACAGGACAACTTTACCACACTGACAGTGTATGAGGTTGAAAAAAATACTTAGAACAGGTCTCTGCAATGACAGGGTCTTTAACATTCAGTTCCCTCTGTTTTCTCCTTTATACTATTTACCTTATTAATCTCTATTCTTTGTTCAAATTTTAGATCAGAGAGATGCTTCTTTAGGAATATATTTTCTGACCTCCACTTGCCACCATATCTGCTCTCAGAGCTTTATGTAATATTCAGTCAAAGTACTTATTTTAGTATCTAATTTCATATTTGCTAGTGTGATTACTTAGTTAATGAGTGTCTGTACTATAAACTGAAGAAAGTAAAGGATTGTTTTAGTTTCTGTTTTATCACTACTATATTCCCAGTAGAAAAAGTGGTGCCTGGCATAAAATAGTTTCTCAGTGAACTATTGATAAATGAATGACTGAGTGAATTGTCACATAGTAATAACTTAATAAACTCATGCTAAGAAGTATATAACTAGCATAGTATTTTTACCTATTTTAATATGCTAAGTTATGGTTTCTGAAATTTCAAGTTGGCTTGGTTTTCATGTGATCCCTACATACTTCTGAATTCATCATATAAATACTACTCTGTAGAAAAAGTGAAAACCATGTGTAGCTGAACCTAGAGTAGTACAAATGTTTCCAAAATCCAGTTAAAACTTAGAGGAATTGATAGAAAAAACTACAAAATAACAAACAAAGAAATTGAGATATGAAGAAAATACCTATAAGAACTCAGGATTAATTTAAGAAAAAAGACACTTGAGATGACTATCTACCTCAAGCTGTACCAAATACAAATGTGGGCAGCCATATTTTTACTATTCTATTTCTGCATTTTCATTGGGATTGAGTATTCCTTACTTTCACCTCAAGTTTCCCCTTTCAATGCTTCGTTTTTATAGCCCTTCATATTCTATAACACCCAGAATACAACAGAGCCTTAGGAAGAGAAAGGCTGTCAGTATTGGGCTTTTTTATGAGGGGCTAAATTCTCCCAAACAAGCCACTGTTAGAGCCCCAGGAGCAAAGCAATTTGAACATTGTATATTTTCATGCGTTCAGTTCAGAATATCAGAGAACTTGGCAGTGGGACAGGATGTTAATTATAAATGCAGCGGAAGAAATCAAATGATACCAAAAAGCAAGTATTGGACTGGAAGTTGGTCAGAACCAAAATGGACAGCTAAATAGGATGAAGGCTAACTATGTAATGTGCTTGTGGTTGAAAATGGAATATAAATACATCTCACTCCCTTGAGAATCCATTAAGAGGAGGAGTGCAAGAAGAGGAAGAGTAGGAGGATGTGTGTGTGTGTGTGTGTGTGTAGAGCTGTATGTACACATACAACTTACAGTTAAAATGCAATACTGCTGAATCCAAAAAAAGGGAAAATCATGTTTAATACAAGAGACAGAGTTTCAAAATATTTTTGATGAAGAAACTTGACAGAAATTACAGAGGATACATTACTATCCACTGTATAAAACCAGACAGTCCACCTAAAAAATAAGAGGAGAAAGTCATGAGGGGAGAAAATGCAGGTATAAAAATACCATGAGAATAAATTGAGAAGTGGATGAAACAAAGAATCATTTAAAAACAAAACAAAACAACTAAAAAGATAACAGTAAGGTGAAAATCCACAGAGATGACCCTAAGGAGAGAACTGTCACTATGAAAAGGCAGAGTTGAACTGTCACTATGAAAAGGCAGAGTTCAAACTTGAGAGACACTCTTAGATGTAGTAGAAAAGGCCAAAGAGAAGAAACAGTGACACAGAAGATGATCAATATGGAGGAAAAAAAACTTATTGATCTATTTTTTAAAGTTACTGTTTACTTCAGAAGAACAATAAAACTGAATACAGGAAATGATTATACCCAATATTGAAGAAAATAGTCATAAACTGAAAAAGATTTGACTATCCAGATTGAAAAGTTCACTTTGCTCTAGGCAAAAATCAATGAAAAGAGAGCTACAAATTAGATATGTCTGATGATTATTTGGATTATAAATGAACAGTATAAAAGTTATTGGTTTCAGAGCAAAAAAACATTACTGAAGAAAAAAGTTAGATTCATCTCAGATATTCTCTTTTTAAAGCTAACTACCAGAATATAATGAAACGTCTATATAATTTTGCCCTAATTATTTTACCTAGTTAATTTGTCCTTCATATGAATACAACAGAGATTCTCAGACATGTAATATATGCTAGTTCTTTAAAAACTTACTTGAAGATGTGATCAAACTGAATGAGAACTGAATCTTAATTTAAAGTGTTAGAATAAGAAATTTGGTGTTGGAGTTTCTTCTAATTCCTTACCACATGCTGGAACTCAGATGAAGTTTTTAATGGTGAATATAATATTTTGAAAAATATGTTTAAATAATATTTAGACTAAATAAAGCCCCTTTACTAAAAGGGAATACTCATATCATTAAAATTAAGTGCCTTTATGGACACTTCATTGTTAAATTATATCAGCAGTTCTGGTTTTAGTTCCAAAAGTCAAATTTAAATAAGAATCTTGATGAATGAGAAAGTGTCAAGAGTAAGCTAGGCAAAGTGATGAAATATAACTATTTCACCGTGATAGCAATGATAGGGGGATCCATCCTATGAAGACATAAATCTAACACTAAATTCATGGGGAAAAGGGCATATACCATATGTCTGTGTTCCTCCACATGCAGCTATGAGAAAGGCTCTGTTCAATATAAGCAAAATATATTGTGGTAGATTGACTGCAAAATGTTTCAATTATTTCCTTCCTTTTATCCATCACCTTTACAATGGGACGTTTCAACTCCTTTATTCCAGAGGTGCAGTCTTTGTCTTCCTCCCTTAAATCTGAACTGACCTTATGACTCACTTTGCCTATTAGAATATGGCAGAAGTGACAATGTGTCAGTTATCAGTCTAATCCTCCAGTGGACTTCAGCACTTTCTCTTTCCCTCAATCACTGAGACCACCATATGGACAAGCCCAAGTTAACCTGCTGGAGGATGAGAGGCTACGTGGAGCAGAATTAATTTAACTGATTCATCCCAACAGAGACTCTACACAACTGAAGTGTTCATTTCAAATCAACAAATTGATCCAACCTGCAGTAGTTGTTGAGAGATGCATGAGACATTCTAGCCCTCAGGTGCCTCCAAAGACCTTTGAGTTAATTAAATGCTTGTGGTTGTAAGCTTCTAATTTTTAGGGTAGTTTGGTATTCAACAATAATTGATAAACCTATTCAATCATGAAATGAGCTACTGCCTAGGATAGTAACTGTGTCTATTTGCATACCACTGGAAGTCAATAAATTCTGTAAGAAGAAAAATTATATTGGGTGGAATGCATGCAAGATGATATTGATTTTTCTTACACTACGAGGTTTTCTGATTCCTTGAATCCTTACTAAGTGGGGCTATTTGCTTAGGACAATATGCTTCCTCTCTAGTAAATTAATAGAGTGTTGTAGCCAGGCTTTTCTATTTAATACTTATAAAAATCAAAACTTCCAAAACTTTTTTATATAAAAATAACCCCTAAGTTAGCATAATTAAGTAAATTGTAACAAGTTATTCAACAAAGCTTATGAAAATGAAATTATAAAATATTGTTATGTTAAATGTCTACAAATACTATAGAAATGATAATATCATGTTTCAGCATTTTGATAACACTTCCTTCCACAATTCTTTTACTTTAGGTTTCCTCTAGGCAATACTTCCCTATCCACAGTATCAAAACAATTTGTTGAAGAATGGAAATTTTTTTGATTAGTTTTTAATGAAGACTTTAATGAAATCAGACTAGTTTATTGAATTTTCACAATACTAATCATTAATATGTTTCTAGTGTTCCAAATTAACTGACCACTGTAAAATTTGATCTGCAATTCATATTACCAATATTATTAAGTAAATAATACTATACTCTCTTACTTTTGTGGATTTACTTGATTAATGTTTCTTGTGTCTACTTCCAGAATTTGTTTAAAAACCGACTAATTAGGAAAAGAGAAATCTATTGAAGAATTTTTCATGAAAGAAATGATGATTTATTGGAAGATTTTCTCATTCAAAGGATAGTTCAAATTCCAAATTCATGATCTTTTCACTTAATTAGTTGAATGAAACACTCAGACTACACAGTCTAAGAGTTCTTTTTTTTTTTTTGTAAAACATCAGATGTTCATGTTATTCCACAATAACAAAATGTTCCAGAGTTAAAATAAAACCACTCCCCCAGGTAGTGAAAAAATGAGTAATAACAACAAAACAGCCTAAAGTCATCTCTTTCCAAAAAATAGAGATCTGGATCCATCAGTTCTAAGGGAATATATCTTGACTTCTAAGAGGCAATAAGGCAGCCTCAGTAAATCTGGAAATGGATAAAATATTATGCAAAAGTTCCCTGTAATATTTTGGTATTCAAAATACTAGGAAAAATGAAATCTCCTTTCATATTAGAGACACATCTGACTGATTCCAGATTCTTCATAAATATATTATTTTTCTTGAACGTAGTCTCTAGGAAAAATATTTTACTTAGGATATTATTTCAGGTATTAACTGTTGATTGTACATATATTAAATATGCCACCATTTTTTTCCCTCTAAGGTTATAATTATCTTTGTCAAGAATCAGTTCCCTAGGGAGACAGTAACCATTATGAAATCCCCAGTAATGGTCATCAGGTTGATATGATATGTCATGGTTACACATATTAAAGGTTACGCCTTTCTTTAAGAAGTTCATTGTGTAAATGAATAACTTAACATTAGTAAAGGTCTTGAAAAATGCAATATAGGGTAATAGATCTACTGACTATGAGATATAGTCATAAAAGAGAAGTAGCTCAAATGACTTCATCAACCAAAGGAAAAGATGAAAAAGACAGAATTTCAAGGATTGTGTTTGAATTTCAAGGATTATGTTTAAGGACTAGGTAGCTAAACTATATTCTGGATGAAAGATGAACCATTCAGCAACTTTTTGTGGTCTTAGCATTATGCATGTAACCAAATAATGTGACATCCTCCCCTTAGCATTTCCATTGCTCAAACTGTACTTAAGCTAGAAAGGCAGACAAAAACCTGCTCTTCACACTAATTCTAAAACACATTAAACTAATGAGTCTATCAAAGAGAAAACAATTTATACCCATCATTTATGATCTATTGGGCTTCATACAGTCAGTTCAACATCGATCACTTTATAAATGGTGGTCAAGGAGTAGGTGAAGTTGAGGATTAGCATGATCTGTTACTAACATCTTGGGTGAAATTGCAATCACGTGAAGTGTTTCAAAAATAATCGCTTGCCAAATTGCCTCAGTGTAAAAATGTTTTTATTGCCTAAGAAATAAGTTACAAGTTCTGAAATGTTAATTTTTCTAAAACTAATGATAATATTCAACAATTTATATTAATGTTAAATTGTACCCATTAAAAATAACGACGCCAGGCCCGGCCCAGTGGCGCGGCAGTTACGCGCTGGCTTGGGAAGCCAGCGACCCGGGTTCAGTCCCACGTATGAGGGCAAGTGACACTGCCCTCAAAAAAAAAAAAAATAAGGATGCCAAGTTTTATTAATGTTAAATTGTATCCATTAAAAACAAGGATGCCAGTTTTTCATATTTGATTCATTTTTCATACATTTATATGTTACTTTTAGAATTAAAAAAAAATAACCTTGTATAAATGAGGTTATACACACCTGAAGTAAATATTTTTCATTTTTAAAAAATTTGTTTCATTCCAATATTGTTTGACTATGAATTGAGATTGCTAAGAAATGTATACAATTCTTTTTATTAGATTATACTTCTAGGATTTGATTCAATATCATATGGCATATTTTGTGACTTATAAATCACTCTTCATTAAAATAATACATTTACTTTTTAAAAGCTTTGTTTTCTGAAATTCCTACATTTGAAATTCAGTTCAGTACATATCCTCTGTGATGGCTCTCCCTTTACTGTAACTGAAAGGTTAAGGTTAAGATAAACTACCATATATGATGTGATTTACAAATTGTTCTCAGGCTTATTATTTAATTTAATTTTTACAACACATTTGTGAGATAGGTGTTATGGCACTTTAAAGAGGTGTAGACAAAAGCTTAAAGAGATCGAGTTACTCTTTATAGCAGAATGATTGTTTTTATAATAAATATCATACTCTTTTTGCTAAAACATATTCCTTTCTTATCTAGAAAATATTCCTTCTCTGTGTTATTACATCAGGGAACGATGAAGCTGAAAGGATTTTCACAATGTTTGGAGAGTAAGCTTGGGATTGTCTGATTTAAAGTGTGACAGTGGTCTGTACACGCATTCCTGTTGGGGACCCTGAGGATAGAGACCTCAGGGAGATGAGCATGTCGAGGTTGAGTTGTGTCCCACTTGGGCACGAGTGAGACTCTTTAGTGGTGCTCCAGGGTGTTTAGCAGCAGGGATTTATTTATTCAAAGACAAGTAATGTTTCTTAATAGTGACACTGGGGAGGCCAGCTAGCAATAGAGGAGGACTGTTCCTCCTCCTATGACAAGATCTTCAAATAACTATTTCTGTATGTAAATCTATTTATCTTCACAATGGGAGATGTCTATATGTTTAATAAGTCCCTTGTAGTCATTCCCCATTTTTTCTTAAAAAGTAACAAAACCTGTGACATTATTGGCTTAGAAGGGTTGTTGGCTTTGAGCTATCCCTGAAAAACACCAAATGCAGGCAGTTCCTACGGGACTATTGAATATTTTGGAGAATATAAAAGTCAACAATTCAATTTTGTTCTCTAAGGCTCACCATCACTGAAGACATGAAACAAAAGTGCTGAAACCACACTCGCTATACTTCATGGCAGCTCAGTTATAAGGGAGCAAGTTAGTTGGCTACATTCAGCCAACATTTAATTGGGGCCTATTTTCACTCCTGCAATATCAAATATCAATTTGTGAGAGTTTACTATATAAGTATCTTTCATTTTACATTCAAAATTCAATACCCTCTGGTAAACATTGACCTTTCTAATGTAGAATAAAAGGAAAAAGGCATAAAATATATTGACAGTATACTCTGTGATAGCAATGGAACACATTTAAAAATGATTAAAAATAAATTATCTGGGAAAATAATTAAATACAACAAATCTAAATAATTCATGGATCAAAAAACAAATCACAAGAAAATTAGAAAATATTTTTAACTGTGTAACAAGAATATACAACATATCAAAATACATAGGTTGCTATTAAAGCAGTGCTTAGGGGGGAATTATAGGGTTGAATAGTTAAATTAAAAAGAAAGGACCAAAATTAATGACCTGAAGTTATTTCCTCTGGAAGCTAGAAGCAGAAGAGCAAAGTGAAATGAAAGTAAGTGGAAAGAAGAAAATTTTATATATAAGGAGAACAATCAAGAAGATAGGCACAGGGCTGGCCGAGTGGCACATTGGTTAAGCGCTGGTTTGGGGATGCCAGCGGCCCCGGTTCGGATCCCACATGAGGGCCAGTGACACTGCCCCTACAGCTAACAACAGCTCCACCTGGAGCTGGGCTGTGCGAGCCCCGGCGATGGTGTAAGCTGCAGCCCCTGCTGCAGTGGGCTGCCATAGGCTACAGTGAGTGGCCGGCAGCCAGCGTGAGTTGCCAATAGCCACGGTGAGCCACCATGCAGGGGCCATCGACTGATCTGCCTCACCAAAAGGACAGCAACTTGGCTGTTCCCCTCCCCCAATTCCCCATTTAAAAAAAAAAGAAGATAGGCACAAGTGGAGACAATTAACACTGCCAAAAGTAGCATCAGTTCTTTATAAATAATAACAATATTGACAAGCGTCTAGCTAGATTGATCAAGACAAAAAAGAGATAGTGTATATATCACTGATACCAGAAATGAAAAAGAAGTTTTAACTATATTCTATACATTAAAAGGATAACATAAGAATATTATGAACAGCTTTATTCCAACAAATTTAGAAACTTAGATAAAATGGGAAAATTCCTTTAAAAAAACAAGATTCAAAATTGACACAGAAAGGAACAAGAAATCTGATTAGTCCTTTATCTATTAAAGAAATTGAATTCATGATCAAAAACATCTCTGTAGGGAAAACTTTAGTCCCTGATGATTTCACTGGTGAATTCTATCAAATAGTCAAGTAGAAAATAATGCAGAAATTAAACAAATTTTCCAAGAAAAGGAGAAGAAGGGACAATTGTACAACTTAATTTCTGAGGCCGAACTCTAATAACGTAACTCTAATGACATAACTCATATCTCTAATAGTAAATCCTGACAAAGGCATTACAGAAAAAGAAAATTATACTGATATTCCTCATGAAGACAGATATAAAAATTTTTAACAGATGACATCAGGCATGTTCAGGGTCATATGCCTGTAGACAAAGATTATTAAAAGAAATTGAAGAAAACACAAAAAGTTGGAAAGATATTCCATATTCATTGGATTTGATGAATCAACATACTTAAAATAAAGCCATATTACCCAAAGCAATATACAGATGTAATGCAATCCCTATCAAAATTCCAATGGCACTTTTTAAGTAAATAGAACAAAAAAATCATGAGATTTGTATGGAATCACAAAAGACCCCAAATAGCCAAAGCAATTGGGTGAGAATTGTTGGTAGAGGAGAGTAAGGGGGTGTCAAATATATGGTGATGGAAGGAGAATTGATTTTGGGTGGTGAACACACAATGCAATATATAAATGATGTATTATAGAATTGTACACTTCAAACCAATGTAATTCTACTGATCAATATCATCCTAATAAATTTAATAAAAATTAAAAATAAATAAATAATAGAATTAAAAATCTTAAAATACTAAAGCAAATGCAAAAACAAATAAAAATAATATATTATGTCAAAATAGGTCAAAATAGGATTTATCTCAGGAATGTAAGATTGATTTAAAAATTTGAAAATCTACCATGTAATTCACCATAGTCAGAAAATAAAGGAGAAAACCCATATAATAATTTCCATAGATGCAGAAAAAGCATTTGACAGAATCACTCTGGGAAACAGACTGCCTCTATTTGAAACCCTACTTTTTCACTTTATTGCTGTGTGACCATAAGCTACTTATATAACCTCTCGGTGCCTTAGTGTTATTAGGTATATGTGAAAAGGGGATAATCTTGTTATGAAGACTAAATGAGTACCATTGGTGACATTCTTTGAAATGAACCTGGCACAAAATAAACCTAGGTATTTATTACATTTCTGAAATGTAAATAAAAACTAGAAATTTTAGTTACAGTATCAAATTAATATATAATATAGAATGTGTGGTTTAAAATTCATAAAAGTACTATACAGTAAAATAAATTAACATTTAAATTACCCTTGGATGTAACTTATTTCTTAGATATAATAGTACTTTCTTCTGAGCAAGTTCTGTCCCATGAGTTGGTCATTATTTAAGCTTCATAGATTACTTTGCTAATTGGGGCAGGCAAATATAAAATATAGCATTTTACCTATGTTTAATGCAGAATGAAGATTCATCAGTATAAACAAAAAATGAACAGCATGGTGAACATCAAGGCTAGCACTTAGTTTCCTGCAAATGACATCGATTGATTAATAGTATTATTTTCCACATAAAAGGAGATCACCCTTCAGTTTCAAGATTCATTAACATAGATGTAATGGACATGGGGTTATGTTGATATTAGAATAGCACATTAAAGTTTTAAAAAACATGCTAAAATCATTGGTTATACCTCTGTTACCACTTAAAATATGAGGCCTAACAATTAAGTTCATGAACTTGTTGCGATGATGTGGCTGATCTTTTTTTTATATCAGAGGGATTATTCTTTATGAATTTGTACCAAATGGACAAACAGTTAACCAAGTTTACTATTTGGAAGTGCTGAAAAGGCTGCGTGAAAAAGTTAGACGACCTGAACTTTTCGCCAACAATTCATGGCTCTTGCATCGTGACAACGCACCGGCCCACACAGTACTGTCAGTGAGGGAGTTTTTAGCCAGTAAACAAATAACTGTATTGGAACACCCTCCCTACTCACCTGATCTGGCCCCCAATGACTTCTTTCTTTACCCAAAGATAAAGGAAATATTGAAAGGAAGACATTTCGATGGCATTCAGGACATCAAGGATAATATGACAACAGCTCTGATATCCATTCCAGAAAAAGAGTTCCAAAACTGCTTTGAACTGGCATCAGTGCATAGCTTCCCAAGGGGAGTACTTTGAAGGTGAGCATAGTGATATTCAGCAATGGCGTATACAGCACTTTCTCTAGGATGAGTTCATGAACTTAAACCTCATACTTTATAATTTCATATTGAGATATCAGGAAGTAAAGATATCTGAGAATCCATACAGCATTTGTTGAAATATTGTTCTAGTACGTATTTTCCTGAGTGGCATGCTTTGGTGCATTGATGAACCGTGGTCTGCCAAATTAATTTGAGTACTTCCAATTTTCAAGTCTTTAAGATTTCTAAACGAAAGTCAGCCTTTATGAATGTCAGAAATACAAGCTTCTAACCACTGCCTGAAGTCTGAATACATGTAATTGCCTTTGTTAAAGTTTGAAAATCAAGGTGAAAATTAATTCTAACTAGAAACTGTAGTCATAGAGGATGAATTCAAGATGCATTTTAATAACTGACAAAGGAAAGAGGATAAATACAATATTAATTATATGAGTTTTTTATGCTTGAGCAAACATAAAAATTTGTAATTATATTTACATGGCTTGGCTGTGTTGAAAGATAAGAAATAATTACATTCATGCCTGATGGGGAAAAGGCTGCAACTTTTATATGTTAACAGGACCGTAATATTAGGAAATTCAATCAAACGTTGATTAATTACAAGAAACAGTGCTATCTATGAATGTATTACAGCAAGTAAAACTATATATTTTAGAAATTGAAAATATTTTCATTTTTCTCCCTATTGTCATTTCTTGTTATACATAATATATGACACAATTAGGCTTTTACATCAGACAGATAATTATGGTTTAAATAAGATTTATACAGCTTTCCTGGATAGATAAAATATAAAACTATGAGACTTAATTCTTAATCTTCATACAGGCCATAATACCATTATTTACATTATAAATTATGGGTTGCAGTTTCTAATATTGTTAGTTCCAGGAAAATCAAACTTTTCTGTGTATGTTTTATACATGTATTTTTTTGATTGTTATAATGTCTTTTTCTATGGTTGCATTTGTATACATAACAAATTCAACATTTAAGGTAGTCAAATTAAAAAATAAAACACATTAATTTTCTGAATGTTGGTCCTTTTTAAGGGCTTTAGCCAATGTTGAACAGACTTAAATATATATCAGAAAAATGATGAAAATAATTAAAATATTAAGAGAGTCTCATTCAGTCCTACAAATTTAAGCCATGGTCGTCTGGTCTGTATTTTTTTATTAGTGCACTTGTGTCATTTAATGAAAACACATTAGACTACTCTATCATGTTTATAATATCACTGTTTGTTTTGATTTATCTTGAATGTAAACAGGATCAAGTCTTCTAAATATGACTGTGGTGCTGTGTTTGCCAATTATATGTATTGTACAAACAGCATTAATTTATTCAACAAACATTCTGAGTGCACCAACCTCTATGCAAAGGACTTTTATAGGTTCAGAGAGGCAAATGAAACTGAGTTACCTTGAGCTGCTTTGCCTTGAAATGCTGAAAATAAGACAAAATCAGGATAAGGTCATTTTTAAAGAACAGTGAAAATCGCATGCAATTTCAATGCTTAGTTGATTTGATTCATTTAAATGGATCCATATCTTTTGCATTTGCCTTTAAAATTCAGATATTCATTTGTTTCTGTTCTAATAAAGCCTAATAGGAGCACTTTATGGATAGGTGTTTCAAATTTGTTCATTTAAAAAATAATATCTTCCTGTGAATAAACCAAGTGGTAGTAGAGAGGTGGTGTTGGGATTTTCTATTTTCTGGTTCATAAAATAATGTTCTATATGATTTTAATATTGCTGGATCTGACAGAAGTTTCTATATAGTCAAAGGTAACCAAGATTACAATAATGTTTAATTTTGGAATAAATTTCTAACATGTATACTTAGTTGCATTGACCAATAATAGCTTTATATAAAGAGATACCTGTGTGTTTTTGCTTTCCTTATTGATTATGTCTGACAAAAACTAGTAGCTGAAGATGATACTTTGTGTAAAGTAGCCATTCACACAAAGCTGTTGACTCACTAGCTTGATTTAAGGACTGAAAGATGAATTATTCTTTTTATCTGAATTTGAAACTGCCTCTTTTTTTTTTTTTTTTGAAATGGGCGTTGCTTAGAGGCAGCTCATATATGTGATAAAAGGAGATTGCCTGACAGCATTGAAATGAACATTGACAGGCTTCCACACTTAGTACAATGGAAGTGCTGAAATCAGCATATTCCACTGTCTTTTGGTTCTGTGATTTCTAAGTCTCCCAGCCATACCAACAGCCAGCCTAGGGTATCACTCAGCTGGTATACTTTTACTCATCTGGTCTTCTTAAGTTCTCATGTACAGTAGGCTATGTAAATTCCTACCATATATGCTATAACATACTCCATTGCATATATATATTATTCCTTAAAACATATGCATAACTTCTCAGCTATGACAAATGAAGAGACAAGCTATTTTACCACTTGCACATATCTTTTGGTATTTTAAAATACTTTATCAAGTGGTTTGAAAGTTCAAAACTGCAATTGAGTGTGGCTCATAGAAAAAGTAAATACTCATTGACAGAGTTTCCTGAAATTTGGTCACAAGTCAGTTCACTATAAATTAATTGCCAGTTTCTGATCTCTGACTGGCAGACATCTAGGAATTTGTGAAGCACAAGTTATGGACATTTTTTGGCATCTTCTTCGCTGGACTCTTGCCTCTCCCTGTGTTTGTAGTAAATCTTTACTCATCTTCACCATAATGCAACCTGCAAAATGAATAGTTTGGGATTGATTTCATTTTGACAAAGAACTACTTTAGAAGTTAAAGTTGATTGTTAATCATAATTATAACAATGTATTTATACAGAATGCTGAGGACACTCAGCAGCTGTCAAGGGTTCATATCATGTTTGAAGCAGCAAGTCCAGAACCTTAGAAGACTTTTAGCTAGACATTTTTACCACATTAAGATAGTTTAAGAATGCTGTATTTCACAATTATATAAAATGCAGGCAACAAGAAAATGACAAGTAAATGTATCATTCCCAAACTTTATCATCAATCAATAAATAAATATTAACATTTGCTGACCATAATTCTCAGCTCCTTTCTATGCATATACACAGACAGATTTAAATAGGTAAAATAATTTGACTAAGTACTATAATTGTTTTACCAAAGTACAAACATTTTGTTCAATGGTATTTAAAAGAAGAAAAAGCAACTAAAATTAAGCTAAATAAATTGTTGTATTTAGGCAATGTTTTCCTTGCAAGAAGAAATATTAGTTTCTAAATCTCTCTAACTATAAAAATATATGAGAAATATTAGCAGATTGAAGTAATTAATTTATCTTTCTTTCAGTTTGGGGCAGATATCTATTCTTTTCTGGTATGAAGTAAAAGGAATTGAGTACATATTTATATCCATCTCCTTTGTGCTCCATCCTCCCAATCATTTTCCGTTATATATTTACTCTTAACCTTGTTAGGTAAAGTATTTGCATGGTGTTTGCAATCATTATTTATGTGTTTGTTTAGCTTTATTCAAATAATTTAAAATAAATCCCTGAATATATATTATAATCTTTCTGTTTGCTGTAGTTTTTCCCACTCTTCACCCGCATGTTTTTGCTCCAGTATCTATAGGACTTATTTAAGTTCATTTGGTTATTATTCATCTTTGAATCCATTTGGGATATGGTTAAAATAATGTAGAGAGGGAAGGGTTGGGGGTTTTGATAAATGGAAGCATGAGTAGTTCTATAAGAGTTTACCTGAAACATCCTTTCGTCAAATGCTATGACTCTTGTACTAAGGGCTCTTCATGTTTCAATCTGTGGCCATGATGACTCACGGAAATACTCCTGAATTCATACATTTCTCTGGATTGTGAGCCAGTGGTCATAGATTTTCCTTTATCTTTTATCCTACTTCATTTAGGCACTTCCCTTATTATATTTAGAACTTGAATTTTTCTATTGGAACATATTAATAATCTTGATAAAGCACAAAAAAGAACCTGATGGGAAGATGATACATTAGAAATACTGAAAAGTTTAATAAGGTATTTAAAAGTTTAATAAATTCTACCAATTTTAGAGTACTTTAAGAGACCAGAACTATCATATCCTATAAACATATTTGGAAGTAAAATGTATGTTAATTTAAATAGTTCCACTATTTTCTGCTATAGGAATTACCAAATGATTTGATCTAGATTTGATTTAATTTGCAATAGTATCCATCCATTGTTATTTTGTTTCAATATTATGACAACATCATACTCCTGGGATAGACTTTTTCACATATCTTTGTATACGGAACAAAGGCCCTGCCTTCTTTCATGAAAGGTCATGGTACTTTTCCCTGTGTTTCTCATCCTTTTCTCTCAAAGGATTACATTTTGACATTTTCCAAGGTTTGTCAGTTTTATTCATTAGGATTATTTGTACCCCTGCGAATATGCCTGCTGTGAGCAGTATATATATATATATGAATATATATATATATATCTCCAGTACAAACAAGTCCAGTATTATACCTCTAATATTGTACCAATACTGGTGACATTCATTTCTCTTTCAAGAGATAAGAATCCTTATTCATAGAACAAAATGATTATAAAATCTCCATAGCTAAATGAATATGTATGTATGTCTGCACCCACCCTGTTTTGAAATGACAATTGAAATTTTGTTGCCCAATGGACAAAAGAATACTAACCTTGAGAATAAGCTGTTGATTCAGGGTAATATTGTTTATTTGAAGATGAAGTCTCTATAAGAGCTCTATGTCCATCTATTTTTAAAGTACCATACCTATGAAATATCGTAATACATATACACATTTTTGTTCAACTTTTTTTGAGAGAGCCTAAATTAATATATATGCTCCAATAATTTAGGGCAATGTTTTTCTGTTCATTAAAACAAAGCCCTGAAAAGTAAAAAAGATTAGAGAATGCTTAATTTTTATTTCTATTTTTATCATATGTTTGATATCAAAAGGTGATTAATTAGGAATTTTCATGTTATGACTTCAGTTTCCATATGGAACCTTATAACTAAGGAATTAAAATAATAAATATATTTTTTAAAATTATATATTACTTTTCTCATACTATATGCAATATATTATGTTATGTATTTTATTTAATATGTTGTTAATTTAATATTATTTAATTTAATACTCATTGAAATGTTTATTTTATTTTTTAATACTTTTTTATTTTTCAATTATAGTTGACATACAATATTATATTAATTTCAGGTATGCATATAGTGATTAGACATTTAGTGCTTAGACATTTATATAACTTACAAAGTGATCACCTCAATAAATCTAGTACCCATCTGGCAGCATACATAGTTATTACAATATTATTGACAATATTTCCTATGCTGTACTATACATCCCCATGACTATTTTGTAACTACAAATTTCTACTTTTTAATCCCTTCACCTTTTTCACCCACCCCCCAACCACTTGCATTTGGCAACTATCAAAATGTTCTCTGTATCTATGAGTTTGTTTCTGTTTTGTTTGTTCATTCATTTTGTTTTTTAGATTCCACATATAAGTGAAATCATATAATATTTGTCTTTCTCTTCCTGATTTATGTCACTTGGCATGATATGGTCTATGTTCATCTATATTGTTGCAGATGGCAAGATTTCATTCTTTCATATGGTTATTTCATTGTACATATGTACTGCTTTTTTTTTTTTAAGACTTTTATTGGGAAATTGTGGGGGGGGGACCGCATTGGGGAATTGGGGAAAGGGAACAGATAAGTTGCTGTCCTTTTGCTCTTTAGTCCAGTTATGGAGGACATTGCTTCACTGGCCCATGTTGGTATCATCATTGCTCTCTTCTCGGGTGAGACAGATAGGTGGCTGGCCTCTGGACAGCTGCTCACAATGGCTCTTGGCAGTTCACGCCAGCTGCCGGCTGCCGGGTGCTCATGCCTGCTGACAGCCATTCATGGTAGCTCATGGCAGCCCACTGCAGCAGGGGCTGCAGCCTACGCCATCGCTGGCAACTCATGGCAGCCAAGCTCTAGGTCGAGCTGTTGTTCACCATCTTACCTGTAGAGGGCACAGTGTCACTGTCCCTCATATGTGGGTTCCAAACCGGGGCCTTGCTACTCACAGCCGGCATCTCAAGCCAACTCTTAACCAACGTGTCCCTCTGCCAGCCCATACCACTTCCTTATCCATTTATCTATTGATGGATACTTAGGTTGCTTCCATATCTTGCTATTGTAAATAATGCTGCAATGAACGTATGGATGCATATGTCAAATTAGTGTTTTGGATTTCTTTGGATAAATACCCAGAAGTGGAATTGATGGGTCCTTCTTTGTCTTGTTATAGCCTTTGCTTTAAAGTCTATTTTGTCTCATGTAAGTATTGTTAGCACAGCTTTTTTGTTTGTTTCCATTTTCATGAAATATCTTTTTTCATTCCTTTACTTTTGGTCTGTATGCGTTTTTCAATTTTAAGTGGGTCTCTTGTAGGCAGAATATGTAAGGGCCTTGTTTTCTTATCTATTTAGCAACCCTATGGTTTTGATTGAAGTATTTAGTTCATTTACATTTAAAGTTATTGTTGATATGTAGCTATGAAATTTTATTATTCATTTTTTTATTATTCATATTTTTATCTTTTTTCTCCTTAAAGAAGTCCCTTTACATTTCTTGGTTTGGTGGTGATGAACTTATTTATCTTTTACTTTGGGCAGAAGCTCTTTATCTGTCCTTTGATTTAAATGATAGCTTTGCTGGGTAGAGCAATCTTGGTAGTAGGTCCTTGCTTTTCATCACGTTGAATATTTCATGCCAATCTTTTTTGGTTTGCAAAGTTCCTGTTGAGAAATCAGCTGACAATCTTATGGGAGCTCCCTTGTAGGGAACTAACTGCTTTTCTTTTGCTACTTTTAAGATTCTCGTTTGTCTTTAACCTTTGGCATTTTAATTATTACATGTCTTGGTGTGAGCCTCTTTGGGTTCATCTTGTTTAGGACTGTCTGTGATTCCTAAGCTTGTATGTCTCTATCCTTCATCAGGTTGTGGAAGTTTTTTGTCATTATTTCTTCAAATAGATTTTCAGTTCCTTGCTCTGTCTCTTCTCCTTTTGGTACTCCAATAATGCAAATGTTGATAATTAATATCTCAAAGGCCTCACTTTTTTGGATATGTTTTTGTTTTTGCTGTTCTGATTGGGTGTTTTCTGCTACCTTACCTTCTAAATGGCTGATTCAATCGTCTCCTCCATCTAATCTACTATTGATTCTCTATAATGTATTATTTGTTTCAATTATTATACTCTTCATTTCTGATAGTTTTTTTTTTTATGTTTTCTACCTCCATTTTTATGTTTCCTACTCTTTGATGAAGTTCTTACTGAGAATATTGATCATTTTTATAATCAAAGTTTTGCACTCTGTGTCTGGTAGATTGCTTGTCTCCATTTTGCTTAGTTCTCTTTCTGGAGCTTTGTTCTGTTCTTCTATTTGGGACATGTTTCTTTATCCCCATTTTGTCTGCATCCCTGTGTTTGTATCTATGTAATAGGGAGAGCTACTCTTTCTCCTGGTCCTGATAGAGTGGCCTTATGTAGTAGGTGTCCTGTGGGGCTCAGTGGAACAGCCTCCCTGGTTACCTGAGCTAGGTATGCCAAGTGTGTCCCTTGTGTTTAGATATAAAATTTTGGACTTTGAGATAGCTAACCCTTTTTCTTTACATAAACTGGGTATTTTTATGTCCATCTTACAGATATTATCTTGAGATCCATATATATGAATGAACAATTCAAGTAAATAAGTGATAATAGAGTGTGTTGGTGGGGATGACAGGTCTAGCTACCTACATTCTCCTAATTTATGTTCCTTTCAACATAAATCTGTGGAGTCTCTTCTCACCAGCCTTTTATGTTACATTGGGTTGTCAGAAAAGTCATAACGTATTTTTTCTATGCTTTTCTTTGCAAAAATGCGTCACGACTTTTCTGACAACCCAATATTTCTCTTTGAATTTCATAATATATTAAAATTTGAAGAGATGGACTATGAGAGAACTTCCACTTTGTACTTTTATTTTGACACATAGAACATACCCATACAGTCAAACATAAAATGACTAATTTAAGGGCTGACAATATGGAACCTCTAAATAATCGTATTCATTATTTTTGATGCCGAGCTGATTTCTTGATTGTTTTAATACATTTTCCAATCAATCCTTTGTTATGACACCATTTGTAACCACAGCATTCATTTGCTATAAAATTACTTTTGTTGATGCTTTGTCAGTCCTCTTTATATGGAACAGGGGAGCTGTATGGCCTAATTATAGAAAAATGTATCCATTGCATTTTAAAAATTGAAAGACATAAATCGCGGTCTGTAAGTGTATATCTTTTAGAAAAGACATGGTAAGAAAAGAAAAAGCACATTTATAATTTGCAAAAAGTGGGACTCCCATAATAAATAAGTCAATGTAGAGAGAAGAGCAGTTGCCCTTTGGATGTCAGAAAGTCAATAACCAAGTAGAAGCAGCTGCAAATATCTGAAGGCCCCTTATGCTTGTGATCTATGGAAGAACTAAATGATCTTACATAAACCAGTCCAGAAAGTGCTGAGCAATTTCCCACATAACCCAAGGTTTAAATAAATCATAATTACAGATCCTCAAAACCAATATTATGAAGAGTTGAGCTAAAAAAATTATGAACATATAATTTCTCTGTATACGAATAGAGCAACTTAGTTGCTGTGAAATAGGTCATCTTTTTGCTATATGACGATAGTGGTAATTTTTTGTATGGTGTATGTTGTAATTTATGTTGGATGGAAATGTCTACCTACAGAGCGAACATCTGGAATTATGGATACATAATTTTGACTCACTCTACTTTAAGGGCCAAAGGGTAAAGAGAAGTAAAATCCAGGCCATTCCACAGGAAAAACATAAAGAAACATTGATGCAAAAAGAGAGCACAGCCTTAGTACAGTAGGAGATAAATAACAGAATGATAACATGCAGGATGACATTGATATATACAAAAAAAGTAGTTCCTCTGGGAAAGAATTATGAAGGCATTTCATTTGTTCAGGGAAAGCCTGTCCCTTGAATTTCTTACAGACTGGAAAAGTATGGTAGTCTGAGTAATGCCCCTCCAACTCCAAAGATGTCCAAACCTTAATGCCTGAAATATGTTACATAATATGGCAAAAGGGACTTTAAAGGTGTAAATAAAGTTATGGACCTTAAATTAGGGAGGTTATCCTGGATTATCTAGGTGGGTCCATCTAATTACCTGAGCTCTTAAATGCCAGAAACTTTTTCAGGCTGTGGACAGCAGGGAGATGCAATGAGACAGAAGAGAAAGCCGGAGACCTTTCAAACTGGTGAAGTCAATGTGCCTTTGCTGCCCTGAGAGATAGGAGCTAACATGCAAGGATCACAGAGAGGCCTTTAGGAGTCACTGCCAGTCACCAGCTGACAGCCAGGTAGGAATCAGGGACCTCAGTCCTACAATCACATGGAACTGGATTTTTCCAACCACCTGAATGAGCTTCCTGGAAAAGCCCAGGCACCAACACCTTAATCTCAGCTTTCTGGAATGCAGAGCAGGAAAAACAGCAGAGTCAGCTCAGACTTCATATTTACAGAACAGTGAGATCCTAAATTTATGTTGTCTTAAGCCACTAAAATTATGGTAATTTCTTATGACAGCAACAAAAAACTAAAACAGAAAGTAAACTAATATTTATTACCAATGACAGTGAAAATAAGTGGGTGCTTGGACAGTTTGCTGTTAATTGTTTTTGGACTATTGGATGCACACAAAAATTCTCTATATAGAGAGTTATAAATATTTAGGACTTTTACTTTAGTGTCCAAATGTCCCCCAAATCCATGCCACTTCATAATGGCAGGAAAATATAAGTCAAATTAAGGGGAACCAAGTGGTATATGAAATACTTCACTTAACATCTAATCTGGAAATTCACAATTATTATTACTATGAATGAACAAAATATATATATGAAAGACACAAAATACATTATTTGCAGATGATTGTGGATTTAAAAATCAGAAATATACATATAAAATATGAAAATTAATATAAAGTTGACATGAAATTCAGCAAATTTTCTAGATTATAGTCAATATGCAAAAATCCACCAATATATTTTTACAAATTACAAGTGCAAAATATCATTTTAAAAAGATGGTAGTATTTACAATAGGTTCAAGAAACATAAAATACCTGGCAGATGACTAGGCATTTGACTCCAACAAAAGAATACAAGATTTCTACTCAGGAAAACTACAAAAGAATACTGAAAGTAGTTAAAGAGGATCTGATTGAATGGTTATGGTTTGAAAGACTCCATATTGTAAAGATTACAATTCTACCCAAATTGGTCTATAGCTCTCATGCAATAGCAATAAAAATATGAGTGTCTGTAAACTGTCAAACTGATTCTAAAATGTATATAGAAATATAAAAGCACAAGAGTAGCCAAGATAAATCTGGAAGAAAATAAAGAAACAAATTTGAGGACATACACTATTAAATATCCTGGTTTATTATAAACTATCAAAAATTTAGGCAGGGTGGTATTTGCACAAAAATAGAGAAATAAAACAAGGGAAAAAATAGTCTAAAAACAGATCCACTCATGTCAGATCACTTAATGTTTAATGAGTTATCTTTACAGTTTTAGCTTTTATATACTGTCATATATAGTTAGAATTATTTAGTATGCTGGCTTCTTTCACTTAGCAGCATGCATTTTATGAGTCCTCTGTGTCTTTTTGTGGCTTGATAACTCTTCTTTTTTTAAGTGCTGAAGAATCTATTCCATGGATATACCATAGTTGTTTTTTTTTTAATTTATTCACTTTTTGAAGAACGTCTTTATTACTTTCAGTTCTTAGAGATTATGAATGAAGCTAATATAAACATTTATAAGTAGGTTTTTGTATGGTCACAAGCTTTCAACTCAGTTGGGTAATTAACTAAGAGTGAGATTGCTGGATGATATTGTAATTATTTTTCTATAGCTGCCATAACAAAGTACTACAAACTGAGTGGCTCAAAAATCAGAAATTTGTTGTCTTTCAATTCTGAGGTCTAGAAGTACAAGATCAAGGTGTTGGCAGGGCTGATTCCCTCTAAGTCTCTATGAGGAAGAAGGTACATTTCAAGCTTCTCTCTAGCTTTTGGTGTGTTGCCGGTAACTGCTGGCATTCCTTGTCTTGCATAAACATCACTTTGATATCTGCCTTATTCTCACATGACATTGTCCCTGGGTGTCTGTGTTCAATCGTCCCTTTTTTATAAGCATACCGGTCATATTAGATTAGAGGCTCATCCTACTCCAGGGAGTATGGCCTCATCCTAACTAATTACATCTGCCATGATCCTATTTCCAAATAATTTCACATTCTGAGGTGCTGGGAACTAGGAGTTCAACATATGAATTTTTGGGAAACACAGTTCAACTTACAACATATGGTAAGGCTATATTTACATTTGTTATAAATTGCCAAGCTGTCTTCCAAGGTGGCTGTAACATTTTCCATTTACCAGCAATGAATGAAGGTTCCTCTTACTCCACATCCTCATCAGTATTTGGTCTTGTCAGTGTTGTGGATTTTAGCCATTCTAACAGGTTAGGTGTATAGTGGCATCTCATTGTTTTAATTTGAATTTCCTTAATGACATATGATGTTGAGCATCTTTTCATATACTTATTTTCCATCTTTATAGCTTCTCTGGTAAAATCTGTGTTCAGATCTTTGCCCATTTTTAAATTAGGTTGTTTGTTTCTTATTGTTGAGTTTTAAGAGCTCTTTGTGTATTTTGGATATCAGTCCTTTACCAGGTCTATATTTTGCAGATATTTTCTATATGGCCTGTCTTTTCATTTTTCTTAACAGTGTCTTTCACAAAATAGAAGTTTTAAATTTTAGTGAAATCAAACATACCATTTTTTTCTTTGATGGTCATTCTTTTGCCGTTATACCTACCACTTTTAGTTTACAATCCATTTTTAAGACTGTAATACTTCATGAGACATTGGTCATGTCTGAATATTTTGTTATTTATCCACATTAGTTGTACATATTATCCCAGTGTCTGATACATAGCAGGCATGCATAAGTATGCATTGAATGACTGAATGACTGATGACTGAATTGGGTAATGGTTAAATACTTGAATAAGTAGTTAAACATATGGATATGTGTGATTAGACTTTAGTTTTCCTTTTGTATTTTTAGAGTCAAATATTGCTATAATACTATCTTTATAAAATATAATGGAAGCTTGTAGACATTTGAGTTTTCCTCAGATTTTTTAAAAACTACTCAGTGTATAGATATATTCTTGGGAAATAGGATAATTTCTTCCAGATATCTAAGCTCCTTAAAAAATAATATATTTCATATGCAGGCTGATGTTTTCTGATGTATATAGAATCCTAGAGCCTTACAATGTATTAACAATTTCTTCTACAGATGGTAGAATTTTAAAAATATTTTTGTTTTATGATTTTATAAATACTATAAAGTTGATGATTATCATTTTCCAATAGGCAATTGATTTTTATATTTATGTGTATATACTTTGCATCTCAGGAATAAATATCATGTAATGCAAAGAAAGAATACTGATGGATACCTGTGAGTAAACAGAAAGACATCAATAAGCATTATGGACTGAGTTTGTGAACTTATTAATAGTTATCAAGGAATAGTATAGCAGTATATTTTTGTTGTTAATCACCATAGTTTAATAACCAGACTTTCTAATATAACTGTTAGGTGCTACAATCATTAGGACTACTTCTGTTTTTGGAACTCCAAGGATCAAATTCATGGGACATTTTTACTAGTTCTTAGACCCTTTAGCAACATTTCTCTACTAGATTCAATACTGGAGGCCACCCACTTCCTCATGAAATTTTCCTTACGTTTTTGTTTTTCTCCTTTTCTTTAATCTTCAATTAACCTATTGTTACACTTCCGAGAAAGATGAAGATTTCTATGCTTTTATAAGCTTTTTTGTAAATTCCCTCTGCTCATCTAATGTTATAAAGTATCATCATTACATTTACATTGTTAAAGTCTATTATATATAGAGTATCTAGAGTGAAAGGAAAATTTTCCTGATATCTAAACATAAATTTAATTTAAATTTTTTTTTTTTTTTTTTGAGGGCAGTGTCACTGGGCCCTCATATGTGGGACTGAACTGGGGCTGCTGACTTCCCAAACCAGCGCTTAACCACCGTGCCACTCGGCTGGCCCAACATAAATTTAATTTTAAAAAGAGCTATAACTTTACTTTCTAGTTTGTGATGTACCATTTCTATAACATTTTATTACTGTAGATCATCCAAGGTCAAATAATTTTTTTCTTAATAAAATCTTCATTCAACATAAACTTGCAAATGTGTGCACAGTATTGTGGAGGAATCAGAGGCCAATGCTGCAATATTGGTCCTACTGCCCTCAAGACCTTTCCTTTGTGCGTGTGTGGGGAAGGAGAGAGAGAGAGAGAGAGAGAGAGAGAGAGAGAGAGAGAGAGAGAGAGAGAGAGAACGAGAGAGAGAGCTCTCTGGTGTCTTTCTTGTGTCACTAATTCCATCATGAAGGCCCCACCCTTATGACCTCATCTAACCCTAAGTAGCTCCCCAAAGCCCCATTTTTGAATACCAATACTTAGGCGTTAGGGCTTTAATATATGAACTTTGAGGGGACAAACATTCAGTCCATTACAATGAGTTAAAAGGACATGAAAAAGTCAAGGCTTTGCCTGGAACCCAGCTCTACGATTGTAAAACATAACTAGGAGGTTATAACGTGACAAGTTATCTTTCAGCTGAAGGTCTTTTCTTTGTACTACGTCTTGCGATAGACCATTCAAATGGAGGCTCTCGAGGACTATAGTGAGAAGTTTATCAGGAGTTTCTTAACGGGGAAAATAAATCACTGTATGAAATTACAGGGAAAATTATGCACACCCATCTGAAAGGATACATATGTGTAGCCTGAGAGACACAAAGGCTCATAATCAAATAAAGCTAGATTCTAACTAGTTTACATCTAAAGAGAAGGTATCAATTACAGAGAAGATTTTTCATTCATGGCTTCAAAAATAAACCATTCATCAAAATGTTGGCACTGCCAGTCCAATCACTGTCTAGGGGAAAGGATTCAAGGGTTTACAGTGTCTCAGTCCCATTGGCAAGATCAGTCCAGTCTCAGCTGGATGCCATAATTACCTATGTTAATCTCCCTGATCTCATGCCTGACAAGCATCCATCTGAGTAGGAACTGGCTCTTGTCTAGATCTGACGGCATGGTTATGCCACCCCCTGGGAGAGGCATATTTCTCATTGTAAATTAATTAAACAACAGCATGAGTTTATGTATTAGTCATTTCAGTTTTGGGGAACCCTCTTGAGAAATGAAACTCTTCTCAGTTTTCTAATAAAATCAAGTGTTTAAGTTTGTGTGGGCCGAGAAACCATGGCAAATGTGCAGAGTGCTAATCTATAAAATGTCATAGAAATCACCAGGCCTTCCTGGGGACATCCAGAAATTGCGCCTGATTATGTGTATCTTTTATTCCCCATGTTAAACTGGCATATAGCACAACTTGCTTTGTTTATCATCACTGATAATAACAACCTTTGTATTACTTGAGTTATTTCTTGAATGACAGTAAGTTCTCACTTCTCTGTTTAGCAATAGCTGGAATAAAGTCTATACGGAAGAGATCATACTAATTATTGTTTCAAAATTTAATGAGATCCATGAGAAGTTAAATGACTTTCATGCTTATGTATGCGTGTGTAACACCATTTCTCTATGTTTTTACTTCTTTAGAAGACTCTAATTTTAAGAACTTCAAAGTCACTTATATTTCCTTGTTTCATAACCATTTTTGGAGATTATTTATACTCATAAGTTATTATAAGTCACTTTGCAAATTTTAATATAATTTATGGGGGACTTAAGGAGGAGTATTGCCTGAACACAAATTCCTGAACTTTCTCTTATCTAAAAGCTCTATTTGGAGAAGCTCAAAACTCAAAGTGCCTGTTTGTAGAATCATCGAGGCAACAGGATTTGACAAATCTCTGTTTAGGGGTAATAGGTCACCCCAGGATAACCCATCCTGTTGCAATAAAAGCTCTTATCTCATTGTTTCATTTGCTATGACACGTATCAATCAGCTCCTACATTGCAGGTAGCCAGGAGGGAAAAATTATTTCAATTTGTAATTTTCGAAAGGCCTAGACATTTACTTTGTATTTGATAAAAAGTAAGGTGATCTTTCTGAAAATGTAAGCTCAAACCATCTAAACAGTTTATGCCTTAAACTTTCATTATATACTTTGCCCTTTTCCTTGCCTTTTTTAGTACAAAGTAGTGGGTAATATTCATCCTGTACCCACCAATAGTGACCACAGTGACAAATATTAGTTGGATTGGACTCACAGTAGTTTGAATTCAATAATCAAAATCAATTCCTTCATTTAAGCAACAATTCTAAAGATGGTGAAGATTTTTCTGTCATCATTGGAATGCTTACTGTCAGAAAATAAGAACCTGGTTTCTGGTATCATGGAACTCTTTTTATGTGTTTTCCCTATAATTCTATTGATTCATTACATATTTATTGACCAACTACAAGATGTAAGACTCACTGAGTTACAGTGACATATGAGTCAACTGAGAATCAGACATGCATCATAAATTTACTTTTAACTTAGACGTTTGTAGGTAACATTCTGTTCATCTCTCCCTCACTTAGTATTTGTAGATATGTGTGTGATATTTCTTGCTTTTCATTTTAAAAGATAATGGAATGATAATTATTTTAATTACTTGGCACAATTTAGCATTCCTGAGCCATTTAGTGTATTATTTGGGAGAAAATAAAATTCGTCTGAAATGCATTTAAATTTGCATTTGTTTCTGACATTAAAGAAGATTAAAGCGATCTGTACTATCTTTGAAGTATTTTATGTCTTTCTGGTCTCAGAAATGAAGTGGAAAACTGTTTGTATTTTCCTTGAAAAAATTCAGCTTAATTAATAAACATGAATTTAAAAGTTAAACATTGAGGCCTTACTAATCTCTCTATTCTTTGTTCTGGAATATGAAAAAAATCTCTCCAAATATAATTCTGTACTTCCATCTTCTATAAAAATTCTATCTATGCTTCAAAACAGTTCAAACTCCCTTCCTGAGATAGCTTTCCAACGTGCCCTACTTGAGTTTGATTGTTTGTTTTCTAGACTAAAAGGAAATGTTCTATTAGGCAAAGGAACAAAACAGAGATGTGTATCCACAGAAGCCAAGATATGAAAGTGTTTCAAGGAGATATTAATCAACTGTGTCTAATACTTCTGTTTAAGCAAAGCTTTTGAGGTTTATTCAATTTTAAAGAACATGTGTTTCAGAAACAAGTATCTGTTTGTGACATCATGAGACCATTAATTGTAATTACAAAATTAATATCAATCTCTTATAATAATTTTAGTACTTATAAAATTAAATGAGATTAAACCATAATTATTTACATCAGTCTTGTATATAACGTTTTCCTCTCAAATCTTACATTCTCATTTGGCGTCCCTCCTCACTTCTGCAGGAAATCTCAAATTCCCTTAAGATTTAGTCAAATAGAGTGAATATAGGTTGGTACATTTAAGATTCAAAACTATAAATGATATCGATGTGGAAGTCATTGAATGTTGAATATAGATGGCTAACCTCATCTTCTTACATGAGACCCTGAGATTAAGGGAATGTATCATGATTAAGATGATGAAGTTAGTAGCAGACTAGAAGTGAGACCAATTCCTTTGAGGTCCAGTCCAGTGTGTTCTTTACACAGAATGATCAGACAAGGGTCATACATTACCCCAAAAAGGAGCTCAGTTCAGCTCTCCTTTGTTAGTTAAAACAAGCAGGCAAATAACAGCAAAAAACGCAGAACTGCCTCAACTCCAGTTTCCCACCTGACCCAAGGAATGTGTATTCTTACTAATTCCATCTCCCAATCACTATTTTCTCCTCAGTTCACTCTGAAATTGCTCTTTTCAAGGTCACTTATCCGTTTTGCCAAATCATGGTTATACAAGCAGGAGCTTCTCCATTTCTCTGTAGTATTCTGTATTGTATTCCCACGTGTGGTTAATATCGCCTAGAATTCTGCTCCCTGAGGGTTACCTCATATTTCTGAATATAAGCAAGCATTTCATTGGTATTTTATCTTTGAAGTTAGCATAACTTTGCTTTGAACACAGCTTTGATGTGATGCTCACTCTCTAAGAAGTATGGTTTTACTGTGGAAGTCATTGTTTTTACAGGCTTTACCACCTCACACCCAACCGTAACTGAGAATTATATCTGAGTATGTACTCAGGCTGAGCTCATACGACTTTGTGATCAAAACTCTTTTGATTGGGTACTTTAGACTTCTAATCAATAACCATTGTTCAAATTTATAATTAATTAGAACTTTGATAATTGTACTTTCTTCTTAAATTTTCTGTCATATAACAATAGGTTTGTTTTTTTGTTTTTGTATTTTTTTAAGATTTTTTTTTGCGAATTGGGGAAGGGGAACAGTGTTGGGGAATTGGGGAAGGGGAACAGCCAAGTTGTTGTCCTTCAATCTTAGTTGTGGAGGGCACAGCTAGCTCAGTTCTAAGTCCAGTCGCCATCCTGCTGCCCTTTGGCAGCTCGAGGCCACTCAGCTCAAGGTGCCTTGTTCAATCTAGTTGCGGGTGGGTGTAACCCACCATCCCATGCGGGAGTCAAACTGTCAACCTTGTTGTTAGGAGCGTGTGCTTTCACCAGCTGAGCCATCCTGCGACCTGTTGATAGCTCAGTGGCAGTTCAGCTCTGGCACAGCTCACTGGCCCGCGTGGGAATCAAACCGGCAACCTTGTTGTTCAGAGCTTGCTCTCTTAACCAATTGAGCCACTCGGCTGGTCCATTAGGTTTTTATTTCAGATGTACATAGTTAAGTAATACTGATTCCAAAGAAAGTACGCTCTGTTGGGTTGAATTCTGAAGAGGGAACAAAAACTCATATTTATAACTGTAAAATGGATCAGTTTAAATGCATACACTCTTTATTATGTGTTAAACTGAATTGGCATTCTCAACTTAGAGAAAATTGTTAAAAAAATATAGACCATAATGAACAACCTAAGTTGCTTAAATTTTGAATGGAGAAAGAAGAGGAAAAGGATGTGGTTTTGGTATTCTATATTTCATCTTAAGTAGAATTTAATTTTCTCTAGAAGTAATATTACTTCTTTGTGGAAAATTTTAACTTGAAGGTAGGTAGAAGATAAATAAGCTACATGCCCATTAACCAAATATAATAATGATTTACATTTTTGCTTAATTTCTTTACAGGCTTTTTTTTCCGATAACCAACATAAAACATCAACAATATTACCAGTTATTATTTATTATGTGTTGGACATATGACTTATTCCCAAAACCCACTTTTTAATCATAGCACTATTTTAACTCCCCTATATCATGGTTATATATTTGTAATCTTATTCATGTTATACATATGCATATTACTTATTTAAAGTTATAGTTTGCACATTTAGATTAAAATATGTATATTTCTATGAATATATGTTAAAATAGTTGTCATCATAATGTAATCCTAAGTATGTGTCAGAGTTGTTTTTCTCTCAAGGTTGTAAGTACCTATTACAATATTTACCAAGTAATTTCAAACTTTTTAATAAACATTTTTAAGGAGAACTAATATTCTATAAGACATTTAAGGCATTTCTAAGTTTTTTTCTATTGTAAACAGTAATACAAAAGAAGAGAGTCTTCCTAAAATTTGGCTTTAATTTCTTAGACTAGTTTTCCTCAAGAGAATTTCTGGTCTAAGGAATGGGAATATTTTTAAGACTCCTAAATACAGATGGAAAATTATTCCTCCCAAAGAATGTACAATTTGCTCTGCAAAAGACAGTGAATAAATCTCTTTAAGTTGTACTATAGTAATACAGGTAATTATTATTTTTTTAAAAATCTGTAGTAATAGCAAAAGCATGTTTCCTTGAAATAATTTATAAATCTTTGATTACTAGTGTGGCTAACAATTTTATATAAACCACCTATTGTCCTCAATATAAAAATTAAAGATTCATAGTCTTTGTCCATTATTCTTTTCAGGTTTTAATGTTTTCTTTATTGATTTAATGAGTTCTTTATATATGAAAGACATTTGATGAACTGCTTTTTCAAATTGCTTTGAGAGAATGAACTATTAAGATTGGGCTTTTGCTTTTAATGAATGGGTACTATCTAAGGTGAGGGATAAGCATCATGCAGTATTTCTCTCAGTCTCAGAAATAAAATTATGCAGCTTCTGAATACTATATTATTAGCCACTAGATACGAATATTGATGATGGTTTTGCCTATTTCTTTAAGAAATTGAGTTGGACTTACTTACAGGCTATCATTAATTATTGCATAAAATATGATATTCTTCTTCTAATTGTATTTTTAGTTTTATCATGTAGTCTATTAATTTCAACCTTTTAATTTACTAATCATTACCTGTTTAATAACATGCATATTCTGTAAGCCACTTTCGATCCTGTTTTTGAGAAAATGAGGGTATAAGAAAAAAACCCCTCTGATTAAATAAACTAAGCAAACTAACGTGATTTCAATAGCTATTGCTGAAGCTTTTTTTCATTTTCATTTTTAAAAAATCTTACAAACAGCTACATTTTCTGTAGTCAAATTAATTGAGGTTTCCTCCATGATAACTTCCATTCGCTGTTAAGCTTAGGGACTACAGTTAAGTAAATGAGACCCTGAATGCTTAGTGTGCACAGATGAAGAGGTGAGGAAATGGGGAATGGATCTGAGATTTTCCCATTCCAAATTGCCTTTCTACTTGTGACAACAGATTGTCAGACTCTCAGGCTCCATTGTATGTGTATGCACAGTGCCTTTTGAAATTGTAATTTGACAGTTATGAAAGCTTGTGCCACAATGAATGGAAAAGCCAATGAATATCAGCCTAAACAAATTTTTTTACCCACCTAAAATGTGTATAAAAGTAGATGTTTGACATATCTGTGAAATCTCTCTACCTTCCCCTCATTGCTGCAGATGGTTGCCACCTTCCCAAGCATGAAATCTACTTTCCAGAAAGGAATGTACTGAAAGATAAAGTAGCACCAGCTGAACTCCACTTGAACGATGGACAGAATTCTATGATATGGGTGCCTAAAGCTCAGGTTCAAGTGCTTGTGAGTTTTTGTTTCTTTATTTGTTTGTCTTATTCCTTTGTTGTTTTCAGTTTTATATCCCACGTATCAGTGAAATCATATAGTTCTTGACTTTTTCCTGATTGACTTATTTCACTTAGCATAATAATCTCAAGTTTCACCCATGTTGTCACAAATGGCACTATTTCATCTTTTCTTATGGCAGAAATATATGGTGATGGAAGGAGAACTGACTCTGGGTGGTGAACATACAATGTGATATATAGATGATGTATTACAGAATTGTACACTTGAAACCTATATAAACTTTAATTAAAATAAAAAAATTTCAAGTGTTTGTCTTCTCTAGTCTCACCGTGGAAGTGAGCAAGAGAAAACAGGGATGCCAATGACTGCTGAGAATGATTGTTATTGAAGTTAGGTATATAAAGTCGCTTTCTACATTTTAAGGTAATTGCTTTTTTTCTCATTCATATTATAAACTCATTTATGGTTGGTTCTATTCCTCTTTATCTTTTTTTGTCCCTACAAAACTATCTAGCCAAATATATAGCATTAATATTTTTAAGGTAACTATCTAAATTTCAGAATAAAAAATAAGTACATTATTATTACTTGTTAAGTGTATACTTTTAGAGGGAGATATAATCTAACTTTATAAAATTACTTATAGTAACAGCCTTAGCAATCTGCATTATAACCACAAAACTATTTCCTTAACTGTTTTACTCAATAGATGAAAATGGAGATGTACACAAATCTCAGAAGAAGCTAAATATTTAGAACTGTGATGAAAATTAGATTACTGGTTCTATTAGTTTTATTGTTGAGTAACAAATTATGCAATTTAGTAGGTTAAAACAACACAAATTTATTATCTTACAGTTCCTGTGGGCCAGGAGTCTGGGTATGTGATAGCTGGCTCACTTGCTCCATATCTCACAAGACTGGAAATCAAGGTGGTGGCTGGGGCTACAATCTTATCTGAGGTTCAGAGACACCTTTTGTACCTACTGGTTGTTAGCAGAATTCAGTTTCTCATGGTTATGGGATTAAAGTCCCAGTTTTCTTGCTTATTGTTGGCCAGAAACCACCCTCAGCTCCTGGAGGCTATCAGCAGGGCCTTACCACATGGCTATCTCCATCAGCAGTACACGCTATGGCTATTGGCCCCATCAAGGCAGAGGAGCACATCTCTGCTGCACTGAATTATTCTGACTTCTGGAATCACCCCATTGCTTCTAGCCTCTTTAAAGGGCTCCCATGATTAAGTCAGGCTCACTCAGGATAATCTCCCTTTCAATTAATTTAAAGTCAACCAATTAAGGACCTTAATTATTTCTGAAAAATTCATTAGCATAACCTAATGACAAGAGTGGTGTCCTATCTTGTGGTATCCTATTCACAAGCCTTACCCACATGGAAGGGGAGTGGGTTATATCGCACACATACACTAGAGGGCTGTAATCATAATCACGTGAACCTTAGACTTCTGCCTACCACACTGTTCAAGCTTTAGTGTTGTTTTTAATATTGTAAAGAAGCATAGAGTTAGAAGAGGTTAAAGAAAACATAGCTAGTATAGTTAAGAATCTAGAGAAGCCTCTCAGGTAATTTAAGGATTTATTTGGACATGGGATGTTTTTAATGTAAGTATAAGATCAACTTTATTAAAATCAGTCTCTACTGTTGGTGTTCTTAACCACTATACACTCTCTCGCGACCAAAATTACATGTAAAAAACTTAATATGATTCCTCTCACATAGAAATTGCTCATTAAATGTTATGTAAGAGTATTCTGTTTAGTGATGGATTAAAATGTTTTCTTTTTCACACCACTGTATGGTTTGAAGGTTGGATGACTAGCATTTTTTTTTAATGGAATGATTAAGTATGAGCTGTACTGTGTGGGTGAAAATGGCTTTTGCAGAGAACCACGAAATGGTTCGACTTCTTATCCTTCAAAGAGCATCAAGAGAAACCAAATTGATTGCAAATTGACTAGGATTGAAAAAAAATTCATGTTGAATTGGCTTTATTCAGAGAATTCTTATGAATCATTTCTTTGTGTCTTTTTTAGGGCCTTCTACTGTTGTAGCAATCACATTATTCTCAGGAATCTCCTTTACTCTTGTGAACTTTCATTATCTGACACTTGTTACATCAGGTAAAAGGAGGTAGAAGCACAAAATTGAAATATCATTTGGAAAAAAAATCTAACTGGTGATTTGATCATAACTGTTTCTCAAAATCATCTATGCAAAAAGACAAAGAAAAAACTTATTAATTATTTATAGTAGAGAAAGTCTTAACCTTGGAGTTCATCCTAATTGTGCCCCAACTAACTGAGAAATTAGACAATCTGACCTTCTGAGAAAATTGGAGAAACAATTATCTCTAAACCCTATTATATTACTAATGTCTTCGTTATACCATGTGAAATGTATTAAAGGATAGTTTTCCAAATTTAATTAAATATATGAATTTATTACTATTAAGATTTTTGTTCTGAATTTCATGTTGATTTTTAGATGCACTGGGTTTTTAATGTTTTTAGATTCACAAATGTGATAAAATTGTGTTTCTATTCTTTAATTTGGTGGGATTTGAGTTAAAGAACTGTATTTTCACTATGTCACTGTGTATTTTAAAACATAATGGGCAAAGTCAAGACATAGTGTTAGAGAAAAATGGAAGTTTATTCAATTCAACTTTTTCTTTTCAGTAAATTTTTTATCATTAGTCCTCTTATGTATCCACAGAAAGACTTATAAAAGGGAGAGCAACATAGTTCAGACTGAGTATAGAATAAATTAGTTACGCTACATTTACAGAAGATCATTTATTTATTTCTTGATGCAACAAATTCTTTGCTTTTATTTTACTTAAATTTCAAAATCAAATTAATATATATTTTTTAGATATTAATATGATTATTCCATAAAAATCTTTTGCTTTCTGCCATTAAATTTTCAATTTTATTTTAAATTATGTTTTTATTTTAAACTTTAATGATCATACCATTTCAAATTGGAAAACATACTTGTTGACTTATATATTTATTTCTAAAACTCTATATAGAATAAATACCTGCTGTACTACCTCTCTTAGGGTTATAGAAAGAAAATTTTTCTTGTTACCAGTGATACTTCAGTTAATAATATGATATTCAGAAGTTCAATTTAGGATTTTTTTCTCTTAATTTATGTATTATTTTGAATTATGAAGTAACTAGGATGCATGCGGAGAGTGTAGAGGTAGGAATATTCTTAAACTTTACAAATTAAAACTTTTAGTTACTTTCTTTGACTTCCCTGTGGTACACTTCTTTTTTCAACTATGATTTCTCCTGACACTTTTAATGTTCTTTGACAAATATTTTGTAACCCTATGGTGACATTTATCAGATGACTTTTATTCTATTTGTACTTCAGCCTCTGACTTCCTGATTGACCTTGAAAAATTAATATACCTACCATCTCTAAGGGTTAAAAAACATTACCAACTAACTCAGAGGGATGTTCTGAAGCTTGATTATAATTATGATTCATAATAAAATCCACTGAGATGTTTCAAGAAAAGGCATTGTACACGGACAAAATATTATTATAAGACTCTCTAGAGTCTTCATTTGTCAGTTATTGTTTACAGATTTCAACAGAATTATATTTCAGTTGTGCCTGTAGGGTCTCTGATGTTTTTCTGTAAAACTTTTATTCTCCATAATAATTGTTTAAAAAGCTACTTGCTTCCTTCAAGAAAAAAATAGAACAACTCAAAATTGTTAAGTAATATACATGAATTTTAAAATCATCTTCCCTTTAAGATCAAGTTGAAATGAGTTTAAATTTAAAGTATTAAAATATCTAACACATTCTTAGAGTGACTGCATAAATTGACACCACACTTTTACATTTTGATGAGGTATCAAACAGATTTGTCCAAGGTCACTCAACTGTATTTTTTTATATTTCTGTATATGCGGTTGGATTCCAGGGTATAGTCCAGTATCTAAGCATTTGAATTCTAATGTCAGAGTGTCTGTGGCCAAATCTTTGCTCTATCACATGTAAGCAGTGTGACTTTGAGTAACTTATAAAACAGTCCATACTGTAACATCCCCAAATGTAAAATAGAGATAATAATAGAATGGACTTTTAGAAAATGAAATAATACATATTAATGATTGGTACATAATAAGTACTCAATAAATGTTAGACTTTCCTACAGGGCTGGCCATGGCTCTATACTTATATGTCAGTTGTCTTTTTAAATTAAAATTAGAATTAGTTTCAGAGGGGTGAGTATTTTCATTCCCGGTTTCATCTATGTTTATAATGTAGGTTGTTGCCTGTCATAATTTTGCTCTGTTCATGTGTAAGCTTCTTCCTTAGAGTCTTCATTCATTATATTATCTCAACTTTTATATTAATGGATATGAATTATGCTATTAAATCTGAAACTGTCATCTAGACATTTATTAATAATAAGTATATGAATAGTTAATATTTATTGAGCATGTGTTATGTGCAGGAATATTTTCAAGTACTTCACATTTATTATTTTAATCTCAAGCTAACAATGTTAGTTAGGTACTATTATTATTATTATTCCCATTTATAAATTTAAAAACTAAGGCTAGTTGAGATTGGCCAAGACCACTTAGGTATTATGAAACAGAGCCAGAGTTTCATCTCGTATTATCTGACAGCAAAGCCCATACTCAAAACTTCTACATTCTACTTTCTTATATTTCAACTGATTATCCCTCCATCACTTCAAAATATACACACTCACATTTTTCTTTCTAACCTGACTTCTTTCTCACACATATATTTCTGGTATTGCTCTGATCACTCCTACTTGGAATTCATGATTCACGCCTGTAATTTAGTTGTTTCCTTTTAGTTGGCAACAATTGCTTCTGTTCTCCCTTGGTAATATTTCTAGTTTAGAAATACATTCCCATGAGTTACCCAGCAATCTCCATGCTTGTGTGCTTCTCACTTCCTCTACCCTGGACTAGGCCTTCCTCAATATATGTCTGGATTACTGCTTTAGCTCTCTAGGTATTCTCCCCAATTTGTCATTTACTAGCTGTATGACTTTGCCAGATTAAATTATCTTCCAGTTATTCAATTTTAAAATGTCGATGATAATTATCTACCTCATAGGGTTGACCCAGACTTCATAACCTAACATTGATGACTTGCTGTAATTTGGCTCAACTATGTCTAATCCACTTTTGGTTCCTTAAACAATCTATTTCAGCAGGGCTAGTTGATTTTTTTCTGTCTTCTGAATCTTTATATTCAAGTCTTTGCAGTTCACTCAACCTTAAAATTCTGTCTCTTACATTTTTAGTATCTAGTTTCTATGAGTACATCAAGTTCCAGCTCTGGCCCTACTTTCTTAAGGTCAGTAAGTTTTCCATTATTATTATTATTATTATTATTATTATTATTATTATTTGGCTCTGAAAAAATCTACAGTATGTATATTTTGTGGTATCATTTATTTAAACACTTAAATAGGTATGAGGTTGATGAATGTTTTGGGTTCACACTTCCTCACTTAGGTTGTATCTTGCCTTTTATGCCTCATAGTGCCTAGTTTAATGCTTCATATAAAAGGGGCAGTAGGCATTTAATAAATTCTTGTTATATTATTTTATTTCCTCGGTCAATTTCTTTGTTAGCCAGCTTATTCCAATTGGGTTTGAAATGGAACCCAATGGAAATTGTTATTTCTCTCTACAGCCACCATTCTTCCCTTTTCTTATTGTGTTGCCATCATGAAGTTTGAATGAGATAATTCTCACCTCCAGCTACAAGAACAGTCCTGTTTCCAAAGCCTAATTAGAATGATTCAATTCTCATTTCCCCAGTGATTGGCTTGGGAATGGTGAACCAATGTATAAAGGCTGAAGCTAATCCATGCATTGCAGTCACCTGGGTTTCCATAAGAGTAAACTCAGGTCTTTTGTGTATGCTGTAAGTCAGTGGTTTTCCAAATTAATGTGCATCAGAATCATCTGGCAGACTTGTTAAAATAAAGATTTCTGGGCCTCATTCCCAGAATTTTGGGGATCATAGATAGGGCATAAGAATTTTCATTACTCTGCTGGTTGAAAGACTACCCTCAGAATCACTGATTTAGGGCTTTGCTACTCAAAGTCTGGTCCACACACCAGTGCTTTGACCTCATCTATGAGCTTGTTAGAAATGCAGGGTTTTGAACTCCAAGACCTATTGAATCTGATTTTCAACTTAACAAGATTCCCCACCCAGGTGATTCACATGCACATTAACTAAGGGAGAGACACATATTCTCTCTCCGGCTGTCCAAAAAATAGATAACTGGTTACTGTGACCATGGTGGGGCCATCTTTACAATGAAGCTGATGATAGAGGAGGCAGAAGGTAGATATGGGAAACACTGGGTCCTTAATGAAATTGTTAATCTGGGTTCACTCTTGTCCTAAGTATAGATTTTATTTTATTTTTTCTTGAACCCAAAATTCCCTTTATTGTTAAGGACATTTTGAGTTGGAATTTCTATTTCTTATGTATTAGTTATACAAGCCTCTGTCAGGAAAAGTCTATATTGTCTTGGATTAGTAAGATATCACTGCTGTATTATTTTATAGCTTGTGAGTTTATTTTCCAATAAACTGGCATATCGACAGCCCAAGTATTTAACAGCAATAATTCATATTATTTTCTAAAAGTTAAACCTATAATAATGGAGAGACATACAAGAGGATAGATAATTTCCTCAGGCAACTGGGCAAGAGTTGAAGAAAACCTAAAGGAAAAGAGAATTGAAGACAAAGAAATTGCTTCAGGTGAATTTCCCTAAACTCAGACCATAGGCACAACTGCATACTTCAGCAGAAAGGAAGAAAAATAGTAATACCAATTATCACAGCCATTCTTTGAGTGCTTATCATGTGCCAGACATTGTATTGTTTCTTATACTTTATCTCATTTAATCATCAGTTATGGCAGACAATATTGAAGACAATCCTGTATAGTAAGCATGGCTCTCCTGTCTTATCTATTATGAAACAGAAGTTATGAGAGGTTAAGTAACTTGATTAAAGTCACACAATAAATAGGGTGTAGAGTTATACATCACATATAAGTCCTCTCACATGATAGAATGGGTTATTGTCCACAAGGAAAGAATAAAACTGGGAAGTTGAAAAGGTGTAACTTTTTTTCCTGGAAGGTATTATCTTGGGAGAGTGATAAAGGCAGTGTGAGCTAGTTAGGTGTACATACTTTTGGGCTTAAGGAGTATTAATTGTAAACATTTTTAAAGTAGGAAACATATACTAGCTTGCATAGGTGTCTAATGACTGTTCTTTAACATACAAACTATATGACCCCCACTTAATAAATTTATGAATGGTCACAGCAACACTACAACACTAAATACAATCTTTAATTAATGTCTTATCTACACATAAAAATTTATATAATTTTTAAAATATTAAAATATGCAGTAATCTGAATTAACTCTGAATTGGACTCTGAATTAACAAAATTAAAATAGTTATCCTCTAACTGACATAAAAAAGCTATGGTATAACTTAGAGTACTGTAACTGTGAGTTTCTATATGTGTTCAATTACTGATGGCATTAAAGCGAAACAAAAGCCATTCTTTAGCTGGCATTCGGAAGGAGAAATCAAGGCCGTTCCTTAGAATGGAGAACGATTGTCCTCTAGGAAGTCTTCTGTGGGCGGTCATACTCAGGGCAAAATCTTTCATTACTGGATCTACAATAACTCTTACCTTATTTGTAAAGATGATCTTGTGTGAATATTATTTGATAATATCACCAGTTTTACATATTTCCCTTTTAAGTGAGAAAGTATAACTTTAGGGAGAAAAGGAACTGTAAAAGAAATATATCTTTGATCTGTAATTAGTAGCATATCCTTCATAGTAATTCAGAACAAGGAATACAGCTATAGGCATTCAGCCTATTTCATATACCTATAAGATGTTAATGAACACTTCTAAAATTTGGTGACTTTCTCTACTAAAATAGTTACAAAATGGATATTATTTGCAAAATATTTCAATATTGTGTCAGAAAATATTTACATTAAACAAATTTATAAATGATTTGACTGGAAATATTTACAGTGTAAAATGTTTCCATGACTTTGAATACAAAGGTAATATTACAAATGTTGCTCATATATTATGCAAGAATCATCAGTGAACACAGCCTTTTGAAACTCTAAAAGTAAATAGATGACAATACCTTTGACTGATATTTTTTACCACTTTTAAAAGTTTCTTAAGTTCCAGTTTTGAAATTATTTCAAAGTTATAGAAGATTTATGGAAATAATGCAAATGATTCCTATACACTCTTCATGAAAATTCATTAATTCATCAGTTGCTAATATTTTCAGTTGTTAACATTTTGAGAGAATGGGAGGGGAGAGGGGGGAGGGGAGAGAGAGAGAGACAGAGAGAGAGAGAGAGAGACAGAGGGAGAGAAGCAGAGAGAGAGAAAGCAGTTGTGTGCTGAGTAATGACATTTCGGTCAAGGACAGACTGCATATACAACGGTGGTCCCATAAGATGATAATGGAGCTGAAAAATCCCTATTGCCTAGTGACATCCTAGCTGTCTAAGATCATGGTGCAGAAGCATTACTCAGTGTTTGTGGTGATGCTGGTATAAACCAATCTACTGTGCTGCCAGTCATATAAAAGTATAGCACATACAATTATACACAGTACATAATACTTGATAATGATAATAAACAACTATGTTACTGGTTTATGTATTTACTACATTATACTTTTTATTGTTATTTTAGAGTGTGCTCTTTCTACTTATAAAAACAAGGTTGCTGTAAAACAGTATGTCCTGTTACCCCAGCAGCGGTTTCATATATCTTGTGTTCACCCCATCTCTCGATTGCATTGTTTTCTCTTGTGCTTGATTTAATCTTGTGTTATTCTATAAATTTAGTGTAGCCTAAGTGTACAGTGTTTATAAAGTTTACAGTAGTGTACAGTAATGTTCTAGGCCTTCACTTTCACTAACCTCTCACTCACTGACTCACTCACAGTCATTTCCAGTCCTACAGCTCCATTCATGTAAGTGCCCTGTAGAGATGTGCCATTTTTTATCTTTCACACTGAATTTTTCACTCTACCTTTTCTATGTTTAGATACACAAACTTACTCTTGTGTTACAATTGCCTACAGTATTCAGTGCAGTAATATATTACATGTTTGTAGCCTATGAACAATAGGTTATATCATATAGACAGATATGTAGTAAGCTGTACTAGCTAGGTTTGTGTAAGTGCACTCTATGATGATCACACAATGAAATCATCTAACAATGCATTTCTCAGATTATATCCACTTTGTTTAACGATGCATAACTATATATTATGACTCCAGAAGAAACTGCAATAGCAAATCGCCGAAAAAAGGAAGCCCATACTATAGTGGTTAATCTCATTCAGAGAAAAATATCTGTTATGTTATGAGTGCAACACACACACACACACACACACACACACACACACACACACAATCTAAAGTGTAGTCAGCAAATGGAATAAGAAAGGATACAATAACAAGCTCAAAAACACCAACAAAACAGTGATATTATAGAAATGAATAAGCAAATTGGGCTGAATAGCAGGAGGCCATTTATAGTTAATCCTATTAAATTCTGAAATTAACTTTAAGCAGTAAATGTTGACTGTTTTGTTATTAGCGTAATATGACCTCTAGGCCACATTTTAGAATCTTTCTCTGAAGTTTGAAGACAAATGACATCCATTCTGCCCTGCTACATGTCTGAATCAGTGTCACAGTCTGTAGATAAAATGTAGCAGCTCCACATTTTAACATACCATGAAAAAATCTGACCTGTCACTTTTTGGTCAAATCTTGCTTAATCACATAAAACTTAAAATGTTAAGTGACAAGTCAGGAGAATACCTTTGACACAGTGCTATAAAACGGCTAAGGTCAGTGTAATTTTGATCTTAAAAATATGATTTGAGATTAACCTTGGAGATGTTCTTACATTTGTTTCATATGGCTGAATTTATACAATAAATATGTTGTTTTTAATTGCAGATTCAGATTGTTATGAAGAGTAAAGTTTAGTTAAGATTTGGGAGAAAACCTGCATAAGAATATTTTTTAAAGAAATGCAGTCTTGTTACATTTTGCTATGTATAAGTTAGGCTAGTAACCAGTAAGTTATTTCCAGTAAATATCAGGACTTCCCTAATGAGTAGATTTAAATTGACTATTTAAATCATAGTGGTATTTTATTCATAAATGTAAAAGTAATCATATTATAAGCATTTCAAAATTGCTGTTAAAATTTTTCTCTTGTTCCCAACTCTACCTTGCTGATTACGCAGTCTAATATGCAATGGCAACTTCCTAAGCAAACCATTTTGTTTTCCAAGTAGGAACGATATTAACAAGAGACAAAAAGAAGAGAGGATACTGTGTCCAATGCAATTTTACATATATACATTAGGGGCTTAATAAATGTTTGATTGTTGATCTACATGTAGAAAAGTACACAATTAATAAAGTCAATAAACTACCCAAGAGTACAGTCACCCTAATAGCCATAATTCAGGTCAAGAAATATTATGTTATTAGCAGCTTAGAAACTTCTCTAGAGCCCCCTGCAGTTACTGGCCCGTCTTCTCTCAGTAGGGAAACACTCTTTTAATTTTTAACACTCTAGTTTATTCAGTTTTATAGCCATAAAACTCACACATGGGAGTTTATAGCCATGTCCTTTACACATGGGAGACAATAAATGTTTATTCTAAAACCATAATTTAGATTTGCTTCTTTTTGAACTTTATATAAATGCAGTTTATAATGTTTGTGAGATTCATCCATGTTGAGGCATATATATATATATATATATATATATATATATTCAACTACAGTAAATAAAATAATATATACTTTTTTAAGAACAGTTTTAGGTTCACAGTAAATGGAGTGGAGGGTACAGAGATTCCCATATATCTCCTGCCCCCCCACATGCATAGCTTTCCCTATTATCGACATTCCTTACCAGTGTGTACATTTGTTACAATTGGTGAACAACATTGACACATCATCATGCTAGTCCACAGTTTACATTGGGGTTCATTCTTGGTTCTGTACATTTTATGGGTTTGGATAAATGTATCCTTCATTGCAGTGCCATAGAGAATATTTTCACTGCTTTAAAATTTTTTCTATGCTCCACCTATTCATCCTCCAGCACCAATCTCTGGAAACCACTGATCTTTTGACTGTCTCTACATTTTTCTTTCCCAGAATGTCATAAATAGGGCTGGAATCACACAGTTCGTAGTCTTTTCAGGTTGGCTTCTTTCACGTATTAATATACACTTAAGCTTCCTCCACCTCTTCCATGACTTGGCAGCTCATTTCTTTTTCAAGTTGAATAATATTCCATCGTCCAGATGTACCACAGTTTATCCATTCACCTACTGAGGAGTATCTTGGTGCTTCCATCTTTTTGGTAACTATAAATAAATTTACTACACACATCTATGTGCAGTAAACAATGTTTTAAAAATAAAAGTAAACTCTATCTCATGTAATTATTCCTAATAGTGAATCAGGTTCATGATTAATGAGTATGGATATAATACAGAAGAAAGAGGAATCATTGGGTTAGAGGGTCACATAATGACATCACATCATTTTAATTTACAGTGATCCTTGTACTAAGTAGTTATTAGTCATAGAAACTAATATGATGAGCCAAAGATCAAGATATCTATTGATTGCTGTAAAATACTTTTCAAAGATATGACTCATTGCTTTACCTCAAGGGTCTAAGAGGACATTCAAATTAGGCATTTATTTATAAAGCCTACTATTGTGGTACTAAGTTTCATGAAAACAGTAAGAAAAATGTTTTATAGCCTAGGGTAATAGGAGGATATCATTTCATTTGAGAACAATGGCTACCCGCTGTGTTAACTCCTTTTATATTGGGCAGCAGATGCCTTATCTAATAATAATATATACAACAGCATTTTTGTTAAGTGCCAACTGATCTTTTATTGTAGCAAGTTAGAAAGAAAATGAATTTCTAAGTTTCATTGAATTCCCTTGTGATATGCTTTTGCAAACTTAAATAAATCATGTTCCTGTAGTTATGTACATGGTGATACTTTCTTCTGCTCTTCTTTCTAAAGCTAAGGTTACTAAAATTATGTAGGTCCAGACCACAGAGAATTCAACCTGATAGAATATGCTGGTGGAGCCAGGAATTGTTAAAACAGACAATGTGTTGAAAGACAAAGGAGTGTGTGTTGAGACACAAAAGTAGCTTAATTATTTAGTTACATTGTTTCAACCTTCACAGTTGACTTCTCAGCACTAATGAGTTAAAGAGGCCATGCCAAAGAATAGAATCGTCTTTTTTAGCATATTGTGGTTTAAATGGGATCTTGCTTTAAAACAGAAATATGGATGAGATAACCAAAATGAATTAATTAAAATAGTTGACATTCTATCCTTGGCCTAGACCAGTCATTCTCAAACTTGGCTGCATATGACATTCACCCAGGGAGCTTTAACTATTGAAGCTGGGTTCTAAGCCCAGACATACTGATTTTATCGGTCAAGTGTGGCTTCAGCTACCTAATTCTAACATGCAGCCAGGGTTGAGAGCCACTGACCTAGTCAGGTAGCATAATAGAAAGGAACATGGATTTTAGAGAGTCAGAATAGACCCAGTTAAAATCTGTGACATAGGTACGATTTTTGAAGGTTAATAAAACCTAATGAGCCTATGAAACAGAGCTGTTGAGAATATATAATAAAATTATTCATGTGAAAACTGGTGGCACAGTATTTGGCATGTAATAGACATTAATAAGTATTATTTTTTTCTCCTCTCCTGCCACACCCCTCTGTACCCTAGCCCTTTAAAGGATAAGGGTACCAAATATAATAGCCACTGTTTACTGACTATGTGGCATTTCTATTATCTTTAGATTCTAGTTCTGGTTGGAAGAACATTGCTGGGTAATATGGGATAAAAAATTAATAAATATATTATTCTTCTATTTTCTACCCTGATATCTGATTTGCTGCTTCCTTTTCATCCTTTGTGTCTCCCTTTGAATGCTATGTCCTGTGGGAAGGCTTTCCTATCTGTTCCCCAAGCCAACCTAGATTGGATTCCACTGCATGCCAATCTCCGTGGTGTTGGTAATGAACCTGTAGAATTTACTGCTGTACCTCCCAGGGCACACAGTGTACACTGAATAATTTTAACTGGATGAAATGATGCAGGAATTTAAAATAAAATAATACAACAGGTAGTACAAGGCAGCATTTATCTGAGTGTCCAATGGATGGTTGTAATATTAACGTAATTTTTAAGAATATGCAAAGTGCAGGCTGGCTGAGTGGCACATTGGTTAAGAGTTGGCTTGGGACACCAGCTCTGAGCAGCAGGGCCTGGGTTCGGACCCCACATAGAGGGCCAGTGTCGCTGTGCCTTCTACAGCTAAGATGGTGAACAACAGCTCAACCTGAAGCTGGGCTGCCGTGAGTCGCTGGTGACGGTGTAGGCTGTAGTGGGGCTGGCCAGCAGCTGGTGTGAGCTTTCGTGAGCTGCCATGACCCACCGTGAGCAGCCGTCCAATGGCCAGCAACTGACTGCCTCACCCGGAAAGAGCACAATGATAATACCAACATGGGTCAGTGAAATGACGTCCTCCACAACTAGACTGAAGAACGAAAGGACAGCAACTTGTCTGTTCCCCTCCCCCAAATCCCCAATAAAATCTAAAAAAAAAAAAAAAGAATATGCAAAGTGCTTTTACATGAGTAATTTTGTCTAATCCTTTAATTTATAGTTTTTTTTTAATCCCCCCATTTTTGTTCTCAGAACAATGTGTATCCTCTTTTCGAATTCACATTCTAGTCAAGGTAGATAGGAAGAAAAATGAGTCAACAACATAGTATTGTTTCAGCAGTAGTACAAGTTCCAAAGTAAAGGACATGAGAGAAATGGGGATATGTTGTTAGGGATGTTGCTTAAGGAGGACTTCTCTGAGAAACGAACATCAGAGCTGACACCACAGTGAGCTAGCCAGGTAAAAATCTGCAGGTGGAAACTTACAGGTCAATGCAACTGAAAGCGCAGATTTCCCAAGGTGAGTCTAAATTGTTGTCTTCTGCAAACAGTGAAAAGCTATCTAACCATACAGAGAGGAAGGGGAGACAGAGGAAAATCAAAGTAGAGACCAGTTGGGGACCTATCAATGTATGCCCTTATCGGCCATGGTGAGACGTTTGGTTTTTATTCTAAATATCATGGGAAATCATTAGCATGTTAAAGATTTTACAGCCTGAAAAGTTTTTATTTAACCCTATCAGATTTATATTTAAAAACAAAACAACTTAATTGACATGTAGAAAATGGATTTTGGTGGTGGGAGTGGTAAGGAGCGGGAACTATACGAACCCTAGAGTGGAAGCATTGTGATTGCCTGTGCACATCACCCTGTGGGGCAGCAGTTAAGATGGAGAAGTGGATGGAAACAATACATTTCGGAGTTAGAGCAGGCAGTACTCGCTGCTGGGGTGGGCTTGTGTGAGGTGGTATTAGCTGAATGTGTGACAGGCCAGCTCTATGCCTTGTGGTGGGGCTTGCTGGTTGGGTGGCACATGTAGGTCTGGGTCCTTCCACTGCGTCCCTGGGAACGTCCAGAGCTCAGGGCTCACGCAGCGATTCTTGTGGTTTTTTTTTTTGTTTTTTTGAGGGCAGTGTCACTGGCCCTCACATGTGGGACCCGAACCGGGGCCGCTGGCTTCCCAAGCCGGCCCTCACACAGCGATTCTTAATCCCTCCTCCTGAGTACAGTTTTGGCTGTGATGTCAGGACAAAGTTTCTGCAGATTAAGGATCTCAACAGTCCTTCAAAGGATGATTAGGGTTCGGAAAGTTGCATGCAAAAGCATGAAGTTATCGAAGAAAACAACTTGAGAAAGGTTGAGAAGCAGCGAATAGCTCAGTTTGTGTGGAGAAAGAATTAGTGTTGGGAAGAGTGAAAGGTATGTGTGGAAAACAAACATGGGTTTATTTTGTGGAGAACTGTGAATGTCAAACTAGAGTCCGTGCTTTTTGGCTTTACCTAACTAAGAACGGTTTTTGAGAAAATCTGATAATAGCATACGAGGGGGGTTGGTCTACAAGTGTTCACATAATGGAGTGGGGAAAAGCCTGAAATCAAGGAGACTATGTAAATACCATTCAAGCAGGATTATTCATCCATTAATTGATTCGCTTGTTCAGTTAACACACATTAATTGAGCACCTGCTGTGTGCTGAAAACCAAGGACTCTATTCTTATCTAAAAATGGAATCAAATATGATTGGGGAAAGCTGTAGCTTGATAGACAGGCCCTAAGAGAGGTTAACATACAAATCTCTTAAATCCCCAAAGAAAATGTCTGGAAAAGCAGCTTGCTTTTATTATTTTGATTCTGGGACATTGTAATTCATAGCTCTAAAGTGTGTTTGTGCTCACAAGACTGATCATTTTAAAGAGATAGAGTTGAAATACCTTTAAAACTGTCTTGCAAATTAATTGTATATTTTATATACTCACAAATGTGTGTTTTGAAGGCCACCCAACTGATGAATATTGAAAAGAGCCAGATAATATAATTTGAATCAAACTATTATTTTATAATGTTAGTATACTGCATTCCATAAACTTTAAATATTGATATATTTCACATGTGGACAAATGAGTTGTTATAAAACTAAAAGATACCACTTATGAAATCCTTTTTAACTTATATATGGGAAAAACTATTAAACTAAAATGCAAGTCTTTTACTCATTTTAGATTACATGATATCTGATAAGGATTTTTGTGAGATGAAACTTCTAACAGTAATATATAAAATCCCAGCCTAACTGTATTTGACACTATAATCCTTGACAAAGACAAAACAAACAAACACACACACAAACAAAAAAAAACATATAGGGAACATAATAAAAGAAATATTGAAGATAGTCTAGGAATTTGAAAACAAGGTGAAAATACCTGATTTTTCAGCGTGCACAAAAGAACAGTGGGTAGACATTGAAGAAAGATTTACAACATAGCAATTTTTAAAAAGGCACACCATGAGATGAGTGTGAAAGCTACTGCCAGCTACAGGCTGTTGGCTTGCTATAGTGACCAAAACATAGAGAGGCTGACTCCACTTTCCCACTTCTAACCAAAATGTTTTCATTCCAAGATTGGGGAGCTCTTTCTTTGCACATCTGCTTAATTTTGTGTAAACATCAATGAAAAAAATAAAGTGATTGAAACCAACTAGATGGCACATTTTCAGAAATTTTAGGAAGTGTGTTTTATACCTATATACAAATGTAATTCTCATCCAGAATAGAATGTCATCACATATCAGGAGAAAGAAAACTTTAAATATTCCTGATAAAACCATGTTTTAGTACTTCTTCCATTGTGGGAGAAATTTGCCAGTCAACTCCTAATGTTGACTATTTCACTATGAATTTTACTCATAGCCTCTGTGGTTATGTTTTACGTTATTCTAGAGAGGAGAACGTAACTCTAGGTTTTAGTCACATGAGATCGGTAAATTTTTCAGACATGAAAGCTGTCTGATAAGTTCATACGGACCTGAACAGAGTTCTAGCTACAATATGGGCTTAGAAGTTTGCTCTCAAAAGAGTATTTCCTGGCCGGTGGAGTGGCTCAGTTGGTTAAGAGCTCGCTCAAGGTGCAAGCTGAGCTCGGAGCAACGGCGGTTCGATGCCAGCCCGAGCTGAGTTGCCCTTGAGCTGCCAACAGGTGACAGGATGGCTCAGCTAAAAACAAAACAAAAACTAACAGTATTTCCTTCCCACAGTGTTTTTGAAACCTACACTCTGTATTCCAAGTAATATTTGTATTAAGTAACATGCTGATAATATCACATTTCTTCTAGAGAACTTTAGAAACTTTTGTGTTTCTAAATACACAAAAAATGTACTGATGGTTCTTGTCTGTAAATAATTCAACTTGTTGGGCCGGCCGAGTGGCGCGGTGGTTCACCGCTGGCTTGGGAAGCCAGCAGCCCGGGTTTGGGTCCAACATACGAGGGCCAGTGACATTGCCCTCAAAAATAATAATAATAATAATAATAATAATAATAATAATAATTTAACTTATTAATACTCAAAGTAATTTACTGATTAAAACTTCAGATGGTTGCTTTAAAAAAAGTACAATTGCATTGTTTCTAATACAAAATTCTTTATCAAGGACCATATTCATTAATGAGCAGTGTTACAAAAGGGGGGAAAAAAAGAGCATTTAATCAAGATGTAGCCTGTCTCTACAGCTCATTTAGCAAGCAATTACTCCTGTTTCACTGAAAACCAGCAGGCTGTGCCTGAAGTCAATTTCCAGGTAAGACAAAGCAAATGCCACTGATGTCTTGCTTTAAACACAGACAAAGTTAACTAATGAAGATTAGCACAATTCATGAGTACAAGTTGTATACATTTTTAAATTAATTAAATTACTTTTAAATAAACTTGAAGAAAGATCTTGAAGTCATGCCCGATAGTCAATTAATAAAGTTTAATTTAGTCTCATCTCTTTAGCAACAAAGGATATAAGAATGAGAAAGTATTTTTTTTCCAGGATTGTTAAGGTTTTTCAGTTACTCAGCTGAGAACTTGGAGTGTCTTCTCCAAATGGAATATCATAATGCATTAAATTGTCTATTTGACAAAACTCCATGGACAAATGAATCAATAGACAACATTCTAATTTCTTCTGACCCAATTCCTCTGATTTTATAAATCAATAATAAATGATTGAATAAAATTTGTAGCTCGGAGATATTAATAGCTATTAACAGAGTTTTTGTAACAGATGAGGAAAACATCTTTTGATCAAAAATTAAATAAATGAACCCACAGCTGAATACCTGAATAGAAGTCAAATGTTCTTTGACTTTCATGCCATCTAACTTTTATTCCTTGGTGTTATTGGTTAGCAAAGGTTAGTCAGTACATTTCCTGAGTTAGCCTATCTTTTCAACTATTATATATGGCTTTATGATGTTAAAGGTTGACAATTTAATAACATAAATAAAAGCACAAAATTAATAACATTGAACTTACCCTGAAGGAATCAGGAGGCTTTATAAATAGGTAATAGATGAATTAGATCTTAAAAAGTTAACTTTCACATTAAAAAATACATATATACACTGGGTGAGAAACACAAAATCTTGTTATTCTAAGCTCTTAAATTCTATTAATTTCAGGAAAGTTAAAACTGTTTTTAATAAGTCTATCTTTTTTTTTTTTTTTTTTTGAGGACAGTGTTACTGGCCCTCATATGTGGGACCCGAACCGGGGCCGCTGGCTTCCCAAGCCAGCACTTAACCACCACGCCACTCGGCCGGCCCAATAAGTCTATCTTATTAATTTTGCAGTTAAGCATGTCAAATATGTAGCAATGAAACTTTTTAGAGTGAATTTTTTTGTGAGTACTATTGATCATATTATGAAGTCCTTACTTTTAATTTTTATCTTTCTCCCTTTTGTTACTTGATCAATATGCAGTGTTGGAACCTATTGTATACAGCACTCTAGAAAGCATAAGTACTAAAACATAAATTTTATGTGTTGATTACTTCCTCATTTATCTATTGAAAAAATATTATTAATATTGAGGCACCTACTATGCTTGAAACTGTACTTGGCAATGGAAATTAAATAATGAGGAAAACATTACTCTAATAAATGTTAAACTGCAATTGACACAAGTACTGCAAAGGAAAACTGTATGGTACAAGAGAGGGTCTGACAGCATCGAAGACATTGGGAAGTTCTTTCCAGAGTATATGACAGAAGAACAAAAATACAAAGGGTGCCTAATAGTTAACTTGGGGAAAACAGGTGTGTTAGGGATGAGGACGAGCATTCCAGGCAGATGAAAATTCACATGCAAAGATGAAGACTTATTAGAAGCAAAGCAAGTAAGAAGAGTCAAAAAAAGGCCAGAGTGCCTAAAGAAGGGTAATCCAGAGCTTTCTGAAATTTATAGGACAAATTATAGAGTTTTGATTTACTTTCAAGAAAAGGGTAAATCACTGAAATGTTTTAAGCAAAGAGGTGAATTCATTAGATTTTTGCTTTGAAAAGATAATCCTGACTGCAAGATAATGCTGGAAAACGTATAAACAAGACTCCAGACTAGAACTGGGCACAAAAATTAGGAAAGAAACCCTGGAGAAAGAGATGGTCATTTATTTTAGCATACTGGCACAACGGATAGAAAGAAATGGGTATATTCAAGATGTTTGGGGAAGTAAAATCACTTTGTGATGGATGCCTGTGGGAGTAAAGGTTGACCCTAAGTGTGGTATATTTAACAAGCAGAATCATAGGCCATTATGTAAGATAGTAAACACTGAGAGAAGATCAGATATGGGAAAGTGTTTGGAGGCTGTTCAGTTTTAGAGAAATGAAGTTCAAGGTATATCCCAGGGGTGATATCAAAAATGTCTCAGGAGAGAGGTCTACTTCTTAGCTGATCTCTAGTTTGTAAAAGAAGTCTGAACTAGAAATGTAGATTTGTGAGTCATCTGTTGCTATGATCTGAATGTTTGTGTGTCTCCAAAAGTTTTTTTAAATAAACTATTTTTTTTAATAGAGGTACAGTGTGTTTTTCTAGAACATATCAACTCCAAGTCAAGTAGTTGTTTCAATCTAGTTGTGGAGGGTGCAGCTCAGTGGCCCATGTGGGGACAGAGCCAGCAACCTTGGTGTTATGAGCACTGTGCTCTAACCAACTGAGCTAACCAGCCACCTTTTGTGTCCCCAAATTTATATGCTGACATCCAAATCCTCAAAGATGATTGGTATTAAGCAGTGGTACTGTTAGTACACACAGACCCATGGAAAAGCCCAGAGACTGAAAATCTACTTGTGTAAGCAGAGGGCAGGGAAAGACTGAAGAAAGAGGCAGGACACTCCAGTCTGGCAACTAACAGTTTATTAAGAGAAACTTACATAGGATGCACATCTTGGGTGGCTGCAAACTGAAGTTGATATTTCCTGTGCTGCATGGCAGACACCAAAGGATTATGTAGGGTCAAAGGAGTCAGTAGTCAAGGGTACCAATACGTGAATGCTACCAGGTAGGAGCAATTACTTTACAGACTTGACCAGGCCAGGACAACGGCCTGTTCCAGGAACCAGCACATAGCAGGAGGCAGGGGAGGGGTGCTAATTCATGTCAGAATGAACATCAATCATGATCAAACAGTCTCTAAGGGGGGTTACGGTAAGCAAGCTCTACTCTGGTTCAAGTCCAGCTCTCAGGACAGACAGCTGTCATGTCGTGGACCAGTCTCTCCTCCACAGGTACTTAAGTCATAAGCAGGGAGCCCTCAGGAACGGGATTAATGCCTTATAAAGGAGGTTTCCGAGAGAGCTTTAGCCCCTTCCACCATGTGAGGACACAGTGAGAAGGTGCTGGCTGTGAAGTAGGAAGAGGACCTTCGTCAGAATGTGACCATGCTGCTGCCTTCATCTTGGACTTCCCAGACTCCAGAAACTGTGAGAAATACATTTCTGTTGTTTCTAAGCCACCCAGTTTCTGGTATTTTGTTATAGCAACCTGGATGGACTAAGATCTACAGGGAGGAGATAACTGAAACCAAAGACATGGATATTATCTCAGCAGAGAGAATAGAATGGAAAAAAAATGATTTGGAACTGAGTCTTTATTTACTCCAAATTTTAATGACCTTAAAGAGCATATATTCTAGAAAGAAAGAGGGAGGGAGGGAGGAAGGTAGGAGGAAGAGTGAAGAAGGAAGGAAGGGAGGAAATACACACACACACACACACACACACACACACACACACACACACACCAAAAACCTTTAAAATACACATCATAAACAGTCATAACAGTTGGATTTCTTTCTATGAGGTCCAGGACAAAATACATAACTGATGTGACCAAGGAGTTCTGGTCATTGGATGGAAGAAAACACACAGACATCAAGAGCAATTCGCACAAGTTAGAGTTAGATCACTTTTGCAAAAATATCATATACTCTCAAATGAAAGGAAGTTTCAAGCCCCATTCACTGGAGACGGAGTAAAAGGCAGGGATGATTAGATGCAAGGTAAAGGGGGGAAGGGAGGATGATATAAAATGCTTCAAGACACAGACTATGGAAACAATGTTTGCATTTTGGGTGCAGAGGGAAATCAGAGAATAACAAAAATATGCACAAAATGTGTTGGGAGCACAGAGAACATAGTTTCTAACTCCCTCTGCTGCAGGGGTCAGCAAACTTTTGAGATGAAAGAGACTCCAGAGGTCAGCAAACTGTGGCTCATGAGCCACAGGCTCTGAAGTAAAATTGAAAATGAAAATAAAACTATCATAGCTTCATTTATAAAAATTGTAAAGGATATTATTCATATAATGGTGATTCTGTAAAAATATATTTATGGCTCTTGAATAATTTTTTTTTTTAAAGATTTTATTGGGAAATTGGGGGAGGGAACAGCATTGGGGAATCGGGAAAGAGGAACAGACAAGTTGCTGTTCTTTTGTTCTTCAGTCTAGTTGTGGAGGACGTAGCTTCACTTACCCATGTTGGTATCATCATTGCGCTCTTCCCGGTTGAGGCAGATCAGTTGCTTGCCCTTGGACGGCCGCTCACGGCGACTCTTGGCAGCTCACACTGGCTGCTGGCCACTCATGCTGGCTGCCAGCCTCTCCTGGTAGCTTACGGTAGCCCACTGCGGCTCCACTGCATCCTATGCCATCAGCAGTGACTCACGGCAGCCCAGCTTTAGGTTGAGCTGTTGTTCACCATCTTAGCTGCAGAGGGTACAGCATCACTGGCCCATGTGGGATCCGAACCCATGGCACTGCTGCTCAGAGCTCACACTCCCAAGTCAACTCTTATTCAACGTACCACTCTGGTGGCCCTCTCAAATAATTTTTAAATTGTTGTGTGAGGGACAGAATTGGCTCTTCCAGGGGCTGGCAAACTTTTGAGACAGAATGTACCCAAAGAGCAGCATGTGGCTTGTGAGTTTGCCGACCCGTGTATAATAGAATCACAGTCTTCGTAGATTAGATAGCACCTGTTACACAGGAATTTTCCCTGTGAACAAAGGGAAGAAGAACAATTTTTTTTAAATTAGAAAATGTTTTTAATTTAAATTATTTTAGGAAAGAGATGCAAAAGTGTTTGTCTCCTCACTACCCATGAGATGAAATATTTGAAGAGAGAGAGAATAAATAGAACAAATTCCACTGAAAGAAAAAGTGGTGGTGGGGTGGAGGATGAATGGTAAGGAGGGAAATATTATAAAATGAAGGATTATTTTTTATCAAAATTTTCCCAAAACTTTCTCAGAAAGCATAGGAAGAAAGGATGAGTTTTGATTAGAAATGACTTGTGGAGAATGTGGAGGGATTGAAGGATGTTAATGTGTCATTGTGAAGAAGATGATATGACTGACAAGGGAATGGATGCATGAGGTGGCTTAATGCACCTGGGTAGAGTAGTGAATTGTATACCATGGATGTGTCTAAACAGCAAAAACACCTGTTTTCTTAAACTGTGTGAGAGTGTATGTGTGTGTAGCCTTGGAACTATAAATGAACATATTTTAGGAAATATATTTTACATATATTTTATATAACATAAAGTATCTTGGGTCTTAAAGGGTATCTTGGTATTGACTGATATCTATTTTTTGGCATAAATACTTGGACTTTAATAGGCACTCTACTATTTTAAATTACTATTTTGTGAGAAAATTTTACTTAGAAAGGTCAGTCTTAAAGCAGCATATGCATCAGGAAAATTTTGATTCTCGTTGACAAAGTTAATTAAAATAGTAAGAGCCACCATTTATTGAGCTCCAAATACTGTACTGAGGATTTCATATCTGTTATCCAGTTTAATTCTCCCATACCTGGTTTTATCATTTTTCTCATTCCTTTTTTGTATGTCAAAATTTTTTATCAAGATCATGGCTCCTGAGAGGGAGAGTAAGGTTTCTTGGAGTTATAACTACTCCCTTGGTTTACTCTGATAATGATTTATTTATGTTTTGCAAATCAAATCCCAGGAGTTAATTTTTTTTAACCTAACTACCTTTGCTAATTTTCATACTTCCTGAATTTTGCTCAAGAACAACTGGGTTTCCCAAGGGTCAGTCTTAACAGGCTTTACAGAATCCCCTGCCCACCAACCCCCCCCCCAGTAAAATGCACAAATACATACCAACATGTAAACACCTGACTCCTAAAACCTTAACATATAATGTATATTTTTAACGAAGTTTTCATGGAGCAGTGGAAGAGAATATTATATTACTTTTCCCACTTCAGGACTTCTTAAAAATCCTCTTTTTTAAAAAAATTTCATTTATTTATTTATTTATTTATTTTTAATTAGTTTCAGGTGTATAACACAGTGCAAAAGTGACAACCCCCCACCCCCAATTCGCCACCCCACTCTCCTCCCATATCATATATATCTATTACTCTTCCTCTGACTCTCTTCCACAGTATAATCCACATCCCGTGACTATCTATATATATTCAATTACAGTAGGTATACAACCTCTGCTTCAGGTATACAGTGCAGTGATCAAACCTCTACTCCATCCATGAAATGGTCTCCCTAACAAGACCTATGACCATCTGACACCCCACAGAATATTTACAACATTATTAATTATATTCCCCAAACTGTTTTTCATATCCCAGTGGCAATATTGTAATTGCCTATTTTTGCTGTCTAATCCCTTCCCCTTCTCCCTCATCCCCATCCCCCTCCCAATTAGCAACCCTGATTTTTCCTCTATATCTATGAGACAGTTTCTGTTTACTTTGCTCATTCATACAGTTTTTCAGATTCCACATATGAGTGAGATCATATGGTATTTGTCTTTCTCTGACTGACTTATTTCACTTAACATAATAGTCTCTAGGTCCATCCATATCATTGCAAATGGTACGATTTCATTTACAATTGCATCAAGAACTATAAAATACCTAGGAATAAATTTAACAAAAGAAGTGAAAGATCTGTACTCAGAAAATTATAAGACACTGAAGAAAGAAATCATAGAAGATACAAATAAATGGAAACACCTACCATGCTCATGGATAGGAAGAATTAATATAGTTAAAATGTCCATACTGCCTAAAGCAATATATAGATTCAATGCAATTCCTATAACACTACCAAGGGCATTTTTCACAGAAATAGAAAATATAATCCTAAAATTTATATGAAACCATAAAAGACCCCAAATAGCCTCAGAAATCCTGAGAAATAAGAACAAAGTCGGGGGGATCACTCTACCAGACATTAAAACCTACTACAAGGCTACAGTAATCAAGACAGTTTGGTATTGGCATAAAAACAGGCACATCGATCAGTGGAACAGAACAGAGAGCCCAGAAATAAATGCAGGCATTTATGGACAGTTAATCTATGACAAGGGAAGCAAGAATTTACACTGGAGTAAAGATAGTCTATTCAATAAATGGTGCTGGGAAAATTGGACTGACACATGCAAAAAAATGAAACTGGACCACCTCCTTACGCCGTATACAAGAACAAATTCAAAATGGATTAAAGACTTAAATGTAAGACCTGAAACCATAAAAATCCTAAAAGAAAATATAGGGAGTACATTTGCAGACATTACCCGGAGCAATATTTTTACTGAAACATCCCTACGGGCAAGGGAAGTAAAAGAAAAAATGAACATATGGGATTATATCAGACTTAAAAGTTTTTTCACAACAAAGGAAACCATTAATAAAACAAAAAGGAAGCCTACTGAATGGGAGAATACATTTGCCAACAATATATCTGATAAGGGGTTAATATCCAAAATTTATAAAACACTCATGAAACTCAACACCAAAAAAACAAACAACCCAATTAAAAAATGGGCAGAAGATATGAAGAGACATTTCTCTAAAGAGGACATACAGATGGCCAACAGGCATATGAAAAAAAGTTCAACCTCACAGGTCATTAGGGAAATGCAAATAAAAACCACCATGAGATACCACCTCACTCCAGTCAGAATGGCTATCATCAACAAATCAACAAACAACAAGTGCTGGCGGGGCTGTGGGGAAAAGGGGACCCTGCTGTACTGTTGGTGGGACTGCAGATTGGTGCAGCCACTATGGAAGTCACTATGGATGTATCTCAAAGAAATGGAAATAGAGCTACCTTTTGACCCAGCAATTCCACTCCTAGGTATTTATCCTGAAAAAAACCAAGACACTTATTCAACAAAAGTTATGCACCCCTATGTTCACAGCAGCACTATTTACAATAGCTAAGACTTGGAAACAACCAAAATGCCCATCGGTAGATGACTGGATCAAGAAACTGTGGTATATTTATACAATGGAGTATTACTCCGCTATAAAGAAGAATAAAAATCCTCTTTAAATGACAGATTTCTACTAGAGTTTCTTTTGTACCATTCTTGTTGTAGTCATCTTTCCACTTGCACTGCAATCTCCCCTTCTGACACCTTGGAGCCCCTCCCCATCCTCCCCTTCAGAGCCGTGGCTGTGACAGTTCATGCTTTCTCCTCCAGCAACCAGAGCTTTCTGGAAGGTTGTATCCTTTCCTTTTTTCTCTGCTCTCCCACTGCAGTCGATCTGCCAAAGGGGCCCAACCAAAAAACTGATTTTCCTCAAGATCTAATCTGCCGTGGGGTGAAAGAAGTAATCTAATATTTATTTCCTGGCACTGAAAATTTTAGAATATATATGTGGTAGTCATTAAACTCTCTTTATGAACATTTTTGAATGCTTATAAATATATGTTTTATTCCAGAAATAACTGGAAATATAGACTTATACCCTAAATTCTAAGACTGAATTGTATTTATGGATTCAATGCTAAATTACGAATTCCAAATTGGAAAGGGGACAGAAAATGCATTTTTTTCTTTTGCTTTAGAAAAACATGAGTTGATGACTTGTGCTGCTTTTATAAGAAAAATCCTGAACCTAAATTAGCTTTCATTTCAGAAATTCATCTGTTACTTCTTTAGACTCAAAAACATACCTTGTAAAAAACTTTATAGCTCCATGTTCTTATTCACAATATCTTTACCACATTAATTTTTAGGAAACTACGTTGAATATCTGCGTCTACAATGGTTCATTATAAAAATGCAGGTAAATATTTATCATAAGTAAATATAAAATATACCTGATTTGCTACATTTCATACATATAGAAAGGGCCAGAAAGAAACAGGGAAGACCTAGCATAGAATTATTAGTTTAATTATTAATATGGCAAACCGTAGAAGTTGAAGTTTTAAAATTAATGATATCAGTTGGCAGTTAGTATCACCTATTTCAGGAATTATACTGGTAAAAATAAAAGAGCAAAAATAAAAATTAACTCAGCATAATCCATTTAAACAAGCCCTTAAATCTTTTTCCTCTGCTTGAATCTAACAGGAAATCAAGAAACAGCATTTTAAGGCTATTCTGAACAGAACCACAGAGCCGAATGTGCTAGAAAAAGCAGAGAAGCTCTGCACAGATGGTCTGCCACGGACTGTGCCAAACTCACCAGATGCACAGGAGCTTGGGGAAAAGCTTTTCTGCCAATAGGCAAATGCAATGACTGTCAAATCTGGATTGGCAAAACGAAAGTCTGAGGATGCCATGTTATGATATTGCTTATCTCTGATGAAGATCATAAATAACAATAACATGATATTGTATAGTTATGATAAACAACTATAATCCAAATCACTGGACTGGAAATGTAGCCTTACACACTGGAGCCACTTTTGCATTACTCCAAATTCTTTTCAACAGGAAAGCCAGAGTGTTCTGTTTAAAAGGCAGATCTCATCATATCACCGCCCTGCATAAACCTGTTCAATACTTTCCCTTTGTTCTTGGGATAAAACCCCCAACATTGACATATTGCAGTCCTTCATGGTATGAGTGCATCTCTATAGTCTGAGAGCAGACCACACTGGTGTATGGCTCTCAGACCCAGACCCACCTACCTCATTCTGGCCCATGGGCACCTACTATTCCCCAATTTGGGAAGTTCTTCCCAAACTACTCACCACCTCACTGCTGACTCTTACCAGGTGAACTGGAGCTCATACCAAATGCTTTTTTCAGGAAAGCCCTCTCTGGCCACCTTCTCTAACATACTACCCCACTAGATCAGGGTGCTCTGTTTATGGACTCTCACTCACAGCATCTTAGATTTTTCCTTTAAATAAGTTAGTAAAATTTAATAATGTGCCTGAAATATAATATGTGTTAACAGTTGAAGGATGGTACATGAATGGAACTACAATGTTTTAAATGCTGTTGGAAAATAACAATAGAAAAAGAGGCACTGACATTGTATTCATAAACACATTTGTGGTAAAAATTTAAGTTTCAATAAAAGTGGAAATGAGTGTAGAAACTATATTTACGTGAAAATTTCTATGCATGATTTTTAAAGACAAATGAAACACTAGCTTACTGCTTTACTGACATAGTTCAGAATACAACAGCTTAATGGTGATAGCTATACAATCATCAGAATATACGGAAAACACTGAATTGTACACTTTAAAAGGGTAAATTGGATGATATATGAAGTGCATCTGAATAAAGCTGTTATTACAAAAACGCAATGTCCTAATGTAGCAATTAGACCTTAAAGAGAAAGATATTCAGCTCTCAGTAGCATTCTGTATATTTTGTATGCTGTCAAATAGAGAAACAAATCCTGACTTTAGTAAGGAGAGACTTTATTCTCAAAGTCTATTGCGATAAGCGTACAAGAACTATTGTAATAGGCAGAATACTCCCGCTAATGAGAGCTGCACGTGTCACAAAGGTCAGGCAAAAAAAGGCTTTTCTTCTTTAGGGAGAAATACACAAGGCTAGAGGTCACCAGGTATGGGGCGCGGGATGAGTGGATGGCATAACCAGACAGTGGAGGAGGAAACTCCTTAGTTGTCCGCTGATTCCCAGAAGGGGCAGTGAGGAGCAGGTGGGTCAGCGTCCCAATGCTTGCTTAAGCTCAAGGATAGGCCAAAGCTTAGAGATCCGAGGGAAGCGGAGAAGCCCCATGAAAGCTTGGTCAATTAAAATTAGCGAACATTTTGTCAGATTGCTCAGCGGGGACAAACAGTTCAGCTAATGGTTTATGAGATAGATAATGGGAATTTGGAGAGTCTATTTAGCCTTGCCATAGGTAAACAAAGGGGAGGCTTGGGAGCCTTATCTATCATATGGGGAAGAGTGATTCTTTGCAGTAAACTGTCTCCTGCAACACAAAAGGGGGGGAAGATTTCTTAACCCTTGCTTTTTTTCCAGGGGGATGGGGCTCAGGTTAACTTCCACATTATCAGTACTCTCTAAAAAGAATTTCTCAAAAAGGTGTTTTAGTTACATTCACGAATATGGCTGTCCATGCAGATTGTAAAGTGGAACAGACCTGAGAGCACATAAAACCAGTGACATCCCTGCACCCCATACATGATTAGCTGTGGATGTCTGTAATAGATGGGTCAACCAAGGAGGAGGTTCTGGTTTGTGGCACAAGAAATTTTCTGCATTTGAAATACTGTCACTTACAATATCAAAGATCACACATTTCTTATTGATTTCTGTGGACATCCTGACAGAGAGGGTTAGCACATAGTTTTGGCAATAATTGTCGGAAGCATTAAATGTTTTATGAGATGTACATTAGTGTAAATCAACATTTTTAAAAGCGAAACATGAATCACTACCCTAAGAATCAGATTTCAGTGCAAGAAATCCTGATTTATCTGTACCGTCGATACTGTATATGTAAATGCCATTTCTCAGAAGCATAAAACTCTGAGTATAATATATTGGTTAGTGTAAGCAGTGCAATATATATTTTTCAGGCTGTGCTAGTTTCATTAATCATGTGTTTTAAGAATTTTAAGCTTATTTTTTTATGAGGCATTGCATTACATGTGGCATTGATATGCATGTGTAATTTATAACTTGGCAAGTGAATTATCCTACACTATTTTATGTGCTTGATGTATTGATTTTCAGTTGTGATAGATCATTTTAAGGTTGCATGGTTTTACTCATGGTGATTTATCCACAGAATCACAGAGACCGTGGGGCAAGCTGATGCAGCCCTTTGAACACTTTCTATCAGCTATAAATAGAGTTGTTAACTGGAATTCTTAACCCCAGTAGGGAAATGTATTTAGCAAATTGAAAGAAATAACTTTCATCCAAGATCTAATTAGTTGTTGAATAAGAGCTCATAAAAAGGAGTTTCAATATGTCTTTTTCTTCCATATGCTAATCGTATCACCGATTTAAAAAAAAAATCAATAGGCAATAAAGTATGTGGTCAAAGAAGAAGATGTCACCAGTTTACTTAAAAGGTGTCTTCTATGGCTGCTGATTGTCATTTCATCCTTATCAGCTCAAACACACACATTTGCATTGACTTGAATTATTATAACCTTCTCTCTTCCTGTGTAGAAAACTCCCTCTAAACAAAGTCCCAAGAGGACAAAAACATGCAATGCCCAGGAGTCAAATATGTGATGCCCACTAGTATGGATATTGCATGGGGGACTGGATAAGGTCCAAGGAGTATTTGTGGAATTTGGTCAGTATTTTGGAATACTTTGTAGAGTTTTTAATAAACAATACAAAAGCCACCCTGCAAAAATATGCCATCTTGTCGCTGGTCCCCAGTTACTCAAATCACAGGAGACTCTAAAGGAATATATGCCAGGAGGTTTCCTTTTTGCTCTTCTCTTTTAGGCCTCACCCGAATCTCTCCACCTCTTCCTTGTCATTTTCTCCTTCCTCTCTCCCTACTCTGTGTCGCTATTGTTATTGTTTATAAATATTACTCCTCATTTTGCTTTTAATAGACTAGAAGGGCTTGTTCTTAATTTACATAAGTCTCTGCTTAAATATCATTTTACTCATGCATCCCCCTATATATAGAAGGGTTCTTGGCACATACTAAGCTCTTGATAAATACTGGTAATAAATCAGGGAAAGAATGAATGAGTGAGTGAAATTGGATTTGAAATTGCATGTCCACTGCAACATAGTTGCAATGTGGTCACAAGTTGGGCCCTAGAATGAGTCAGTTCCTTAGCACTTCCTAGCTGTTTGGCCTTAGATAAGCTGTTTAACCTTTTAAACCTTGGTGTTCTCATCTGAACGTGCAGATAAAGACAATATCTTATCTCAGACAGTTTTGTGAGGATTAAATGAAGTGATGCAGATAAATCACTTATACTTATCTGGCAGATGATATGCTCCCAATAAATATTAGCTGTTGTGTTTATGATCATTATTTTATGTTCTTCACTTACTGATCTTTCCCTATACCTCTTCATTCATTTACCTTTTTCACAAATGTGTCAGTTGGCTTGAAAATAAGAGCTATAATGGCAGGCCAAGTCACGCAGTGGTTAAGCACTGGCTTGGGAAGCCAGCGGCGCCGATTAGGGTCGCACATATGAGGGCCAGTGACACTGCCCTCAAAAAAAAAAAAAAAAAAAGAAAAAGAAAAGAAAAAAGAAAATAAGAGCTATAAGTAATGAGGGTGTGATTATTTTTAATTTGTGTAAATAGAATAGCTTGCACCTAAAATGAAATATACGAATTCAGTTTTAATATGGTGTCTTTGAAATAATTTTCAACACATTTAAATATGAAAAAAAAAGATTTTATATAGGGCTTCTATACTGCGAATTTGGAAAGAAAGTATTTAAAGGGAACAATAAAAGGGAAAAGTGTGTTTGGGAAACAACTCTGTATGCATTCTTTTGAGATGGGGCTGAACCACTATACGACCAAAGCTGTATAAAAAGACAATATGACTCTCACATGTCATGAATAAGTAATTGAAGTTATGATTAAAAGAGAGGAAATTTGTAAATAAGGAGCTTAATCTTACCTGTACAGAACTGAAATAGAAACAAAACAAATTTCTGAATAACACATTTGAACTCTCAGCTGTTATTGCAGTAATTGCCACTAGATGTCAGGCAATTCCTATTGTCCTCACACAGAAGGGCTGGCTGCGGGTTGTAAAAAAAATATTATGTACCTCAAAATTTAAATTTCAGGTTCTTGATGGACATACGCAATACAGTTTTTAAGTGTACATTAGGATTTAATAAAGTTAACTATCACTAAGATTGTATCTATCTATATAACTAAGGAACTATTTTGATCAAATTAACCGATTAATTTAGTCAAGCTCAGATTTAATTAATTTGATAAATCTGTTTTATGGATTTGACAAATACTTGCCAGGCTTTTATCTAATTTTACCTATAAATATAGATAGAAAACGTGGACATAGTCTTTGTTGTACTTTATTTTTATTCACGTTTAGCCTCGGAGGAATATTTTTGTATTTGTGACATGCAAAGTCAATGCATATTGGGTCTGGGCTGAGCGTATTGTAGAAGCAGAACCATCTTGGATTCTATGTACAGAATTTTGTTCTGGAATGATAAGGAATCAAACTACTTCTAAAATATGCTGTCAGATCTGGAAGAGAATGCTACCTTGTTTTTAAAATAATTTTTTTTTTTTGGGGGGGGGCAGTGTCACTGGCTCTCATATGTGGGACCTGAACCGGGGCCTCTGGCTTCCCAGGCCAGCGCTTAACCACTGAGCCACTTGGCCGGCCCTTAAAATAAATTTTTAAGAAGAGTGTTTACACGTCTTGATTTAAAATATCTAAACTTTTATTTTAAAGTTGACACATTATTTCTTCCAATAGTACTATTCTCCAATAGTACTTGGAGATAATTAGTGTAGCTAAGAGAATATGGGGCTGTAAGTTAAAAGACTTAGAAGGCTTGTGTTGAAGTGTTTAGCTTTCACTTATATCTTCCTAAATGTATCATATGTTGCATAGCTATTTACCCTCTCTGAATTGTAATTTTCTACTCTATATTCTTTTATGTGAGAATTACATGAAATAATATGTGTGAAAAATTATCATGGAATTAGAAAGTCCTAGTCATTCCTATAATTTATCTGTGAACTGGGTAGGGGAAGGTTCTGGAATCTCTCTGAATATTTCCAGTAACAATTGGGGGTGGGGGAGTAGGGTGTGTGGGGGACAAAGGACAAGGGACAGACCTGTATTCCTCTTAACTGCCCTTTCTCTATCCCTGTTCTTTTGAAATTAGTTCCATGTGTGGAACTTCTTTGCTCTGTACTGAAAATCAGCCTCATGTCTTTAGTTTTCAAATACCACCAACATTCAGCTAAATTTGCCTCTGAATTTTCAGAGCAAGGTAAGTGTTTATGTTGAAGCATCACAAGGTTAAAACTGAATATCAAACATCCTTGTTATAAAAATTGCCTGTTGGGTACCTCAGTACTGGCATTTTCTCCCTGGCCACATTTACTTTCACACTGCAGTTTCTGGCCATGCTCTCTTCTCCATTTTATATATGCTATTCCATGTGTATGTTTAAAAGAAGCAAAAGTGGATTTATCTTAAATCTTATTCTCTTCCTAATTGTTCTCAAATATCTATTTTGAAATGTATCCAGATTGGTATATGTAGATCTAGCACTGAGTGGTATGTTATTTTGCAGCATCTTTTTTTCCTATGTCAATGAAGAATTATAATAAATGGGACATATTTCTTATCAATATCATAAGAAAAATTGCACTTAGATCATATACAGTGTTTACATGGAAAGTGCTTAATCAATGGTGAAGAGGTTCAGAACAACGTTCCCCAAAATATGTCACTTTAGAATGAAGATTATTTGGGATGGCCAGTTGGCTCAGGTGGTTAGAGTGCAGGGCGCAGTGCTCGTAACACCAAGATTGACTCGATTCCCACATGGACCACTGAGTTGCACCTTCCACAATTAGATTGAAACAACCACTTGACTTTAAGCTGATGGGTCCTGGAAAAACATACTGTTCCCCAATAAAATTAAAACAAACAAAAAAAAGAAAAATAATTCTTTCTTAATAAAAAAAAAACCTTAGGAAAAAACAAAAAGAATGAGGATTATTATGAGTTAAAGGTAATCAAGACCCAGGAGACTCAGGGAGAGTTCTTTACCTTCTCCTTAACTGCCTAAAGAAATGTTTCCCCATTTGTAGGAAAAATTTGCAATTATACAGAAAATTTATATTGGAAAGGGAGCCTGTACCAGGAAGAGGGCTATGACCACAGATAATTCTTTACCTGAGAAAATTATCTGCATAACAGGCAACCTTTGTTTAACAAACATTTCTTCTCACCTTCCTGTGAATTTCCTTTCTCCCCTTTCAGCCCCAGATCCCCATCCCTTTCCTCAGCTCAAGGTGTTACATAAGTCTCAACTGCCTGGCTACTTATGAGTCTCATATCTTTTTGGGGATTCCCTGTGTACATAATTAACTTTGTTTTTCTCCTGTTAATTAGTCTTATGCCATTTTCATTGTTAGACCAGCCACAGAACCTAGAAGGGTAGGAGAAAAAACTTTCCTACCCAACAATGGCAATATGAGACTAATATAAACATAACAACCACATCTAGACTTTACATCTAACATCTGTGATTATGTATGTCTAAATACCATGCTTTCTGTTTCTTACTTGTTGAACCAAAACAGTAAATTTTACATTGAGTAATACAATTAAGGAGATAGAACATTTCCTTGGAAATGCCATGTGCTCTAGGTTTGAGGTTAGATTTGGCTGTGTATCAGAGATACATGGGGACCTTAAAAAACAATATAGAAGGGCCGGCCGAGTGGCACAGTGGTTAAGCACTGGCTTGGGAAGCCAGCGGCCCCGGTTCGGGTCCCACATATGAGGGCCAGTGACACTGCCCTCAAAAAAAAAAACCACAGAAAAACAAAAAAAACAATATAGCTTGCTGACGAAAAGGGGACCACATACTAAACCTGACAAGGTCAGGGGAGGCCAGGCATGACAGGCCCTATAAACTCAGAGACCGAAATTAACCACACAGGATGGTCTGAAAATAAAAATTCCTTACGAAAAGCAGTCTGTGGCCAGTAGTCTCATCCTTGGCTTGTAGCTTCCTTGACAAAGGTAAGTCTTTACCTTAAGTGAGCCTGTCTACTCTTTTTTTGCATCTAAAATAACATACCCTGGCAATGTCAGAGTAATCCCTTTTTCCGGACCCCTCAGGGCACCACCCATCAGGGCAAGAGACCGCAGAACCCCTCATTATTATCTTGTTCCCTGAATACCATCTTTTTGTGCTGTAAAATACTAAATGTTAGCTCTCCTGTATCCACCAGTGTAAAAGAAGTATGTGTCTCTCCGTTTTACTTTTTATCTAATTCCAGAGATCTCCCTGCTTTGCTTTCTCCCACCCCCTTAATCTACCACCAATAGATTGCATGTAACCTTCCTTAGTCTCCTTCTTTGCTTCTAATGTATAAACTGAATTGCAAAACTGACACTCTCCGCAACGTTTTCTTAATCTGTTGAGATTTTGCTTCCTGACAATTGATGTCAGTTTGGTTCAAATAAAGTCATTAAAGTTCTCTACAGGTTTGGACTTTTCTTTTGTCGACAGATTCCTCAGCCACCCTAGCTTTGCAGAATAAGAATCATTGAAGACAGTTCTAGAATTTCTCTAATTTACATGTCAACTGGGTAGGAACAGGTCATGGAATTTCTTCTAATTTCTCCAGGAATATTGGGGTGGGGAGAGTAGAGGTGTGTGAAGGGTGAGTCTGTACTCTGTATTTCTATCTGTCATCTATCTATTTATAGATAAGTAATAAGAGATAGATGATAGATAGAAATACAGACTATCTATAGGTATCTATAGGTATCTATCTAGATAGATAGCATTTATACATTGGGTTGTCGTAAAAGTGATGATGCCTTTTTGCAATGAAAAACATAGAAAAAATATGTCATGACTTTTCCAACAACTATATATATATATTGATCGCTCTCTTAGAGAGACCTAAAGGTAGAGATAAGTAGCTCTATGTCTTATCTATCTATCTATCTATCTATCTATCTATCTATCTATCTATCTATCTATCATCTATCATCTACCATTTATATATCTGTATATTCTCAGGCAATTCTGATAAAGCCAGTTCTGAGTACCACTTCTTAGTACACACAGCATTTCTGTGATTGATCAGAGGATAGTCAGATATGCCATTACTATTCTATCACAGAAGGGATTAAATTTAAATGTTATTGATGTCAATATTGGTTTGAGACTGGAAAATGTTATTTGTTGGTTAAGCATTTTAAATCATGAAAAAAGTAATCGTGATAGTAGTTATTGCACAAGGGCGTCAGATTAATAATTTCATTGCTACTATTAGCAAAAATTTCAAAACTTTAACATCTTCATTTTATTCTTGGCCTAACAATTTCTATATCTGGGTGTTTTAGTTCTTCTCTGCATCAGATATTGATGAGTAAAAGCATTATCAATATTATGTTGGATCAATTAACTTAGTGGTGGAGGTCATTTGAGGTCACTTATATTTATGTGTGAAATTTCTAATTCCTTAGCTACTTATTTTTTAAATCTTTTGTGTGTGTGAATATTTCTTAGTAAAAGTGAAAGCTATAAGGTGTAAATAAAGTTTTCCTATACCAGACTTTAAAATCTAGTCTGAAGATCATAGATATATTCAAAATTCATAACAATACTTATTCACTCACAGGATGAGGGCTTGGCTAATGCAGATAAAAACCACAATAAACTCTGGAGTGGATGTGTCCTTGTTGGTTTAGAGGAGAAATTGGCTGACAGATATGCAAATCACTTGTGGCTGAACATACTGGCCTCTTCCATCTGGGAGGGAGTAATTACTGGACATTTTACATAGCTGCCAATCAGAAATGTACCACGATCATTTTTAAAGTCAATTTTGATAATTCCCTATGAATATATTAATTCTAATTTGGCCAGAATTTGTTTGTTTACCAATAGTTGGATTTCTAAAAATATGAACTGAAAAAATATTTTCTAAACATAAATTGTTCAATAATGCATACATATTGTTTCACTGAAGAAACACTATACACACTAATTAACAAATAGTCCCTCATGTTCTCTGAGAAGAGATTTCACTTATAAAGTGGTAGCAGAAGTGATTATGGACATTATTACACTGAAGTTGTGTTCCCTGTTGAGGCAGTAGTGGCTTTGTTTTCCCTCCTATTCATCTATGGGCAGCCCAGGCTCTTTAAACCCTGAAGGTTTGATAAGAGCAATTGAAAAGCTACGAACAAAGTTTTAATGTCACTACATTTCAACAAGAGGGATTAATTAACTTCAGTTCACAAGTCTTCAACTACTGTGTGAAAGCTTCAGTAGTTTAAGACTGTTAAGAGAGGAAAAATGCATGATAGAAAGGAAAATGCAGTTTTCCTTCAAATTAAAGGGAGTAGAAGTGAAAGATGAGAAAACAAAAGATGATCAAGTATGGTCTACAACTGACTGGCCACCAGGTAATCCCTGCAGGCAGTAAGTGCTACTTACTTATGAGTATTTGGGACGTTTTATCTATCTTTTGGACAAGAAAAAGATATTATTATTCTACTTAGGAAATCCTTATTTGGCCTTAGCTGAGAAATCTCTCTCTCTGCTCAATGTTCTAAGGACCACCAAGCATCTCAGATTTGCTCCAGTAGATAGGAAAAAAACAAAACAAAACAAAAACTAGAAGAAAACTACCTATAAAGAATATCAGGTTTAGGTTCAGCATGTCTCCAGTTAAATATTAGAAATAACTAAAATAATCTGTTGAATCACAATAATGGGAGGTTTTATGCATGAATACTTAAATGAAATTCTGAATGCACAAATTTTTAAACAAGTCCTTGTAATGGATTTTTGTTTGTAAGTATTTTTTATTGAACCAGAGGTTCACAATAAAAATATAAATAAACAATCCAAGGATGTGGTTTTCATTATAGAATCTTTTCTTGAATATGCGCCATTTTTGTGTGCCTCTGGCTCTCCAGCGTATCATTCATTGCACTGGAGATACATGGCTCTCTATGTGCTGCATTTTGTAACGTAATTTTCTCAGGAAAGACAAACATGTTAATAATAATAATGACAGCATCAAGAAAAGTAACATTTCAATAAGCATTTACATTTAATTTTTTTAAATAAAAGGAAATACATGCAAAGATAATTCTAGAAAATATAAACATCCTAAGCTGTATTAGTCTGAAATCAAAATAATTGTATGCTCATAATGTATGTGTATTCACATCTATGGATTAAATTTTAGCATAATTTTGATGTTACTTACATAAAGGGAAAATATACCAATACCTAAAATTGGAGAAGAAGTCTCAGACAATACCAGTAGAAAATACCAAGGAATATCTTCTAAATCTTATTTACATGGATGGATTTTTTTTTTCTTCACCAGAAAATAAATTGGATTTCCTACTTTTGCATGCTAATTTATTTTATATATTTCACCCCTATTTGTTTTTTTGTTGCTACCATATAGTAATGTCTGATGAGAACTCTTTCTGAAGCATTCTCATGAGAAGATAATGTTGAAGGAATTTGTTTTTAGCAGTCAGGTTTAATTTTCCAGTTATAGAAGCCCTTTAATATTTTTCTTAAAGAAAATATATTTTCTAATTAGCCACATTATTGTTTTTCTCCACCAATGTTCCTAAATAAAAATATGTCATTCAAATATAGTTTCTCAACTAACATATTCAACAGAAACTTAGACTCTTGGGAAGTGTTGCTGTTAGCAGGGAAGCTTATGGCACAGTCTGGAATCAGCAACCAGGAACAAAACCCTGGCTCTGCCATTTTAAGGATAAGTGGTCTTGGAAAATTGCTTAGCCCTTTGAACCTCAGTTTCATCATTTCTAAATTAGGGATAATAATGATAAGTGTTGGTAAGATTAGACGAGGCAACACATAAAACATCTCTAGTCAATACTTGGCATTTCATTTAATTATCAATAACGTTAGTTGATGTTATTATTATTATTATTATTGAAATCCTTTAATCTAGAGCCTTAACATTCCCCTTAGCTTACCTATATAGAACTTTTTCCTGAATCTAAGCTCCTAACCTCCCTTTTCTTACAACATTTATCTTAGAAAACCAGTTGTTTATATTCTTTAAAAAAAAAACAACTTTATTAGTTTCAGGTGTATAAAACAATGTATTAGACATTCACACCCCTCACAAAGTGATAACCGCCCTCCTCCTCTGTCCTTTTGAGATGTAAGTCTTTTAAAAAGCCTCTTGCCAGGACTGTGTTTCTCAAGGACCCTCAAGAAAGATAGTTCTCCTGTCTTCCAGTCTCTGTCTCCCAACCTCTGTGGGAGGGTAGGAGCCTAACTTCAGTGGTGCTTCCCCAAGTTGTAAAACAGATTCCTGTCAGAAGACAGGAGAAACATTCCTTTTCTATAAAGCCAATTAGCCAACACAGACCCTACAACTCCCCACTCCCGCCCCAGCTCTTAAAAACTCTCCTGCCTTTTTCATTGGAACTGAGTTCCCAGAGCTGGTCTGTGTTCTCTTCCCTATGGCTGACAATAGTATCAAAGCAAAATCAACTTCTCTTTGCTCATCTTGTCTGGTGCAAGCTTTTCTTTAATAGGTAATGCAGAGTAAGCAATTGATAAATGGCAGTAGATATTCTTTTTAATGTTAGGAGGGTGATATGAGGCATTGATACTGGAGGTGTTTGCATAAAAACTGGAAATGTTCAAATTTGTGATGAGAATATAGCGTTCCTGCATTACTTATGAGCAGCAGAAGTTTAGGTGAAGAAAGAATCTGAGTGTGGACATGAGTATGTAATGGTTGTGCATGATTTTTTTGGAGACAAGGCACTAAAGGAGTTATGAAAACTAGATGGTGACTGGGTGACCAAATGCCTAATTAAAAAAAAAAAAAAAAGGAAAGATATGGGAAAAATGTCATCTTGGAATGAAAGAAACCTGTGTGATCCCTGTGTCCCAGTGATGGTGGGTTAGGAGATGCCAGCATCTGTGTAGTTGACCACGACAGGGATAGGGAGACAATAGTATCTTTAAAGGAGGATGAAGGAGAATGGCCTGGAATTGGGAATGACCTGGAATTCTCTCTCCCTGATTCACTTCAGCTTGATGATATCCCAGAATTCAGTTCTCAACTTGTGGTGCCTCTACCAGCATTATCAACATCACCTGGGGACAATTTAGAAATGCAAACGCTCCATTTCCACCCTAGACCTCCTTGGACTGAGTTGCAGAGATCTGAATTCAGTAAAGGCCAAAAGTAGGTAAGCTACTGATATTTGTTTGGCAAAGCCTTCCAGTTAAATGTGTTCCCATTATTTATGTTTCACAGAAATGTCCCAGAGGGTTTATTTCAGCCTCACATTTTGTTTATCCCTATTCCTTTTCAACTTAGAAAGTTTAGCAGAAATGTTAACAGAAATGTTTCACAGAAATATTCCAGAGGGTTGATTTCAGCTTCAAATTTTATCTACCTCAATTCTTTTTCAACTTAGAAAGTTTAATGTTAAGGTGCAATAAAAACAGGAAAATACTAAAAAAGAAAAATAATGGGGAATATAGGAGCAAAAACCAAAGGGAGAGAAAAAGAAACAAAGCCATAAGTCTCTTCGACAAGGTACAGCTATTTCATTCGTACCTAAGACAAAATATGCCTTGCTTAACAACAGTTCAAGAAAAGGAGAGTTTCTGTTTCACATGTACCAGAACCAGCCAGTTTATTTTTAATGTTTATGTTGATACTTAGGGGAAAATTGGAATGAGAAAAGAAGGCAGCATCGCAGCTCCTTCTGTATCAGGAAAGGCATAATCAGAGGCTGTCAGACTTTTTGGTTTCAGGACACTTTACCCTCGTAAGTTATGAATGGCCTTAAAAACCTTTTGCTTGTGTAGGTTTTTATCTATTGATATTTACAACATTAGAAATTAAAACCAAAAGGTTTTTAAAAAATTAACTTATTTAAAAATGACAGCAATATCCAGTACATGTTAACATAAATAAGCCACTTTAAGGAAAATTACTGTATTTTCCAAAACATATTAAGATGGTAATATTTTATTTTATTTTTTTGGAAATTTCTTTAATGTCTGGCTTACTAAAAATCACAACTAGGGACAAAATCCTCACCTCTGCTTCTGCTTTCAATCTTCTGCAATATTTTGCTTTGGTTGGTGAATATGAAGAAAATTCAGGTGCACACAGATCTGTAGTTGGAAAGACAGGGTTTCATGGAACACTCCAAATGGTCCTAGACACTTCAGAGGTCCTCAGACCTCACTTGGAGAACTAAATTATCTGGACTATATTAACCCAGAGTCCCAAATCTCAGTTTACAAATGCTCCCCAAATTTCAGAGATTCACCACCACAAAGGTTTGCGTCTTGTTCACACTACATTTTATGGGGATCGGCTGGGGGCTTTGCGCCATAATGTCCTCACCCAGGGACCCAGGTTGTCGGAGCAGCCACTGCCTGGGCACTGCCAGTCACTGGGCGAGGGCAGAATGAGCAGGGCAATCCATGCATTGCTCCTGAAAGATTGTTCTGGGAAATGATGGCCTCACATCCATTTACACTTCATTGGCCAAAGCACCTACTTCAAGAGGAGGCAACCAACAATTCTCCCTCAGAGAGGAGCACTGAATATTGGTGACTAGAATTTAGTTTACCCCACTTACACCTACAGATGACCAAAAGGTGCTTTTAAAAAATTTACCCCACACTATCTTTTTATGAAAGTGTTATTTCAAAAAGAAATAATTTTTAAATAGTTATAACATATCAAGTTAGATGTTATTTGGTTCCTTTGTTTTTCTGCTTCATCTCTTAAGAAATGTTACGGTAGGCAAGCATATAATTTTTAGTATATTGTATATCTAATGGTTTCTTTTGAAAATTAAGCATGAGTTCTTGATAAGGAATGTGGTCTTGTGAGAAAATAAAACGTGGCATAATTTAAACTAGCAATATTATAATTACAATGACAAAATTTGCAAGCATTTACTAAATACTCATGTACTATACTAGGGGTTTTCGGGTTTTACCTATTATCTGGATTACTTTCTGAATGGATTCCTTTATGTGATCATGTGTGGAAGTTGTGATATATAGTATAATAAACACAGATACATGTTTTGAAGACAGTTAAAATGATTTGGATAAAAAATGAGTTGGTCATAATAATTTATTGAACCCAGCAATAAATCCTAATATAGGTGCTAATGATTTAAAAACAAAATGATTTTTCTTTCTTTGGAAAATAGTAATCATTTGATGTGATGATTTATTTTATCACTAATATATTAGTTTCCTATTGCTGCTGTAAACAAATTACCATAAACTTAGTGGCTTAAAACAATACAGACGTATTATCTTTCAGTTCTGTAAATCAGAAGCCCAAAATGATCCTTTGGGCTGATAACAAGGTGTCAGAAGAGCTGTGTTCATTTTGGAGTCACTAGGGGGGAATCCATTTCTTTACTTTTCTCAGCTTCTAGAGGCCTCTTGCATTCCTTGGCTTATTGCCCCTTCCTCCAGTTTTGCATTCCATCACTCCAACCTCTGCTTCCTTCCTCACATTGCTCTCCATCTCTGACACTTCTACCTTCCTTTTATCAGGACCCTTGTGATTACTTTGGTCCCATCCAAATGATCCAGTCTAATTTTCCCATTTCAGGAGCTTTAACCACATCTGTAAAGTCTGTTTTTGCCATATAATTAACATATTCACAGTTCTGGGCCATGGATGTCTTCAGGAGAATGGGGACTTCATTACTTTGTGTACTGTGGATACTATTATGTTTTATTCTTAAAGAGTTCAGGGAAATTTACATGGGTTTCAGATTATACGTAGGACCATAGGATCTGTACATTTAAATTTAGGTTAAAGATGTGTCCTTTTATATCCACAAAACTGCATAGTTCTGCCAAATACCCTTCTTCAATTTTAGCTGCCTATCACTTTATCCATGTAGATTGATAACCATTGAAGTTTTATCTTATGGGCTTCATGTATTACTATTATCCACTTAAAAAGTGTAATCATCTTTTCAGTTTCCCTGAGTTATTTTCACATTTAGCTGGGCAACCTAGCTATGCCCCAAATTGAATGCTGGAGATATTTAAAGCAAAGCAAAGCAAAAATAGCATTTAACTGCTTAGATTTGTTCCAGCCAAGAAATCATTACATAGAAAGGGGCCAAGATTACCCATCAGTTTCAAGGATGCTTTAATGTTTGTCACTCTGTGTACTGCACTTCATGTCACTACTTCAGGTAGATCACTTAGATCACTCCTGAAAGGAAAAAGTGTAATATAAGATAAATCAACTAAACAGCAGACACCAGAGGTTGTCAGATTCCCTCCTATTTTGTTTTCTTTAGAAGAAAACAATCATTATATAGCACAACTTTTAAGATAATTGCTTTGTTATTTTATAAACATTTTAGAGTCTTTTTTCCATGGGAATGATTTACCTTTTTTGATTTTGTGTTTATATTAATATTGTGCCTTGTTTCATATTTTTGAATCAATATTGATTGAATTAACATTTATTGAATTTCCACATTTGCCAGGTTACCTATAGTATTCCTAATCAGGGCCCCGATTTCTACAACCATGATGGCCCCTTCCCCAAAATTCAAATTCCTCATCTTTTGTTACTGGATCAATTTCTTGGGATTATAACACATTTGAACCAAGTTATTAAGCACTATTATGAAATGTTTTTCTTGAAAGGAATTTATTTTCTTAAAACGTGGTAAGAGAACTGATAAACCCATACACAAAAATAATACAGCCAAAATATAAACCAGATCTATTTGATTCCAAAGTCTATGAGTAAAAGCCCTCATTACAAGGATGTTTTATAATACTACAGATGCATACTAGAGAGTTTGTTTGTTTGTTTGTTTCTTTTACCTTCTTTACATTTTATGTGCAATCTGGAAATCTTGAAACATCAAGCTGAAAATACTCTCAAAACCAATTTGAAAATGTTCTCTGAATATGGTGAGTAATTAATACCAATTAATATCACTTCCTCTTTGGAAAAAATAACTGTGTGGAATAATAGAGACCTGGAATTATCAATTGTTACCAGAAAAGGCAAATCCAGGCAGTGATTATGGATTGGGTACAGAAAGCATAGGCAACTGGTAAACATGAGAACCTCAATTAAACCTTATAAGAAACAACTTACTATGAATTATTAATCTAAATATACATTTTGGGTACATGACCATTGTATTATCATGTTTATGAGTCCATCATACCAATCCCCAAAGCCTAGGCCAGTGTCTGTTTACATGAGGTTTTTAATCAATTTGCTGCAAATTGAGAAAAGTGAGAATTGTATAGATTTTTCATAAAATAAAAATCCTCAATTTAAAGAACAGATTTTTATTCTTACATTTCCAAAACAAAGTTTTTAAAATTACTCCATTCTCCAAAACCTTTTTTGAAATTTTTACTTACCTGTGAAATTCACAAGTTAAGGCATGCAAGTCAAGTGCAGAGTACAAGTATAGCCATCTGAGAACTTAGTTTATAGTTTAGTCATTGTCTATATGTAACTAAAAATATAAATACCTCTCTCTGCTATAAATATTATATATTGACTCTGATTAATTGATTTAATACATAGATGGACATGGAAATGAGAAAGATCATTTGATGTAATTGAAATGTCTTAGTAAAAGCAATGATCAAGTGTATGTTGACAGTTTGAATCACTTCAGGAAGTTGGGGAATTAAGTGATCATGCCGCAAGGTTATAGCAAATTATTTAAGTTTGGACAGAAGAAAAACATTTTTCTTATTAAACTTTTATCTACTTGTAGCTAATTAAACTTTTATTATTCAGATTTTAATTATTTAGTACTGTCATGAGTGAAGGAAATGCCTTTTTCTTTTTTTGCTAAGAGTGGATAGCCTGCAAAACACAATATGGTTTGGCAGTGACTTGAATTTTTTTTTGCTTTGTGCTTTTCAGGATGATATTCAAGGAATTGAACAGCAGGATATAGCATTAAAACCTCCCAAAATGAGAGACAACTATGTATTCTAACCTCTTCTATATGAGGGAATAGTGGATGCTAGCATAATAAGAACATTATAATAGCTCATTGCTGGAGGATCTGTCCATTGGTGACAACGGGGTGTTGAAGTTCCCTACTACGATAGTATTACTGTTGATCTCTGTTTTTATTTCTGTCAAAATCTGTTTTATATAATTAGAAGCTCCTATGTTGGGTGCATAGATGTTTATTAGGGTTATGTTCTCTTGTTCAATCGATCCCTTTATTATTATGTAGGGCCCTCCTTTGTCTTTTATTGTAGTCTTCATTTTTAAGTCTATTTTGTCCAAAACAAGTACTGCTACTCCAGCTTTTTTTCTCATTTCCATTTGCATGAAGTATCTTATTCTATTCCTTTACTTTCAGTGTGTGTGTGTCTTTTGCTCTGAGATGAGTCTCTTGTAAACAGCATATACCTGGGTCCTATTTTCTTATCCACTCAGCCACTCTTGTCTTTTGATTGGAGCATTTAGCCCATTCACACTTAAAATGATTATTGATAGGTGCATATGTATTGCCATTTTGTTATTTGTATTCCTTGTCTTCCTAGGTTAGCTTGTTTACCCCTTTCTTCTGTTTTAAAAAGCCCTTTTAACATTTACTGCAATGCTGGCTTGGTGATAATGAATTCCTTAAGCTTATTCTTTTCTGAGAAGCTCTTTATCTCTCCAACTTTAAGTGATAGCCGAGCTGGGTAGAGCAATCTAGGTTGCAGGGCTTTATTTTGTGTCACTTTGAATATTTCCTGCCACTCCCTTCTGGTCTGCAGAGTTTCTGTAGAAAAGTCAGCTAATGTTCGTCTTATAGGACTTCCTTTGTTTTTAACCTGCTGTCTTTCTCTTGGTGCTTTTAGGATTCTGTGTTTGTCTTTAACCTTTGCCATTTTAACTATTATATGTCTTGGTGTGGACTTGTTTGGATTCAGCTTGTTTGGAACTCTCTGCACTTCCTGGGCTTGTATGTCGATTTCCTTCACCAGGGTAGGGAAGTTTTCAGTCATTATTTCTTCAAATACATTCTCGACCCCTTGCTTCTCTTCACCTTCTGGTATTCCCATGAAGTGAATATTGTGCACTTCATGTTGTTCTATAGGGCTCTTAAACTATTTTCATTGTTTTTCATTCTTTTGTCTTTTTGTTGTTCCAGCTGGGTGATTTCTGCTATTTTGTCTTCCAAATGGCTTCTGATCCTCTGCTTCATCTAATCTACTGGTGACTCCTTCTAGTGTGTTCTTCATTTCAGTTATTCTTTAGTTCTAACTGGTTGTTTTTCATGATTTCTCTATCCTTCCTTCTGTCCTCACTAAGTTCATTAAACATTCTTATCATCAGTGTTCTTAACTCTGTCTCTGAAAAGTTAGATCCCTCCGTTACATTTAGTTCTATTTCTAGAGGTTTCTTCTGAACTTTTACTTGTGACATGTTTCTTTGTATCCTCATTCTGGCTGTCGCTCTGGGATTGCTTTGATGTATTAGATAGATCACCAGGAAAGCCCCGCTGGATCACACAGGTACACAACTCATGGCCCAGCACTCCCAGGAAAACTGCCAGTCTCAGCCTGTCCCAATCAGCTGCTTGCAGATCAGGCTGAGCAGCCCGACAACCAATTACCAGCCTGGAAACTGCACACGCAGTGCAGAGAGCAGGACCCAAGGTGGCTCGTGCACTCCCGTGTCTCAATGAACAGCCTATTGGAGCTGGAGCACACCCGCCTGGCATTTCCCTGGCTATGCATCACAAGCCGTGCAGAGGGTGGAGATCCAAGGCAGCTTGCATACTCTAGAATGCTTTTAAAGCTACTAAAACATTTTCCTATTTAGTGATTTCTTCTTTCTACTGGTAAGTTGTTGAGGTGTTGGTAAAAATATTGATAAAAGTTATCAGGAGTTCAGGCTTTTGAGCATTAGTTTCCCATTCTCCTGGGTGGTGCCATTCATAATAAAATAGCTAGTCTTTCTCTACTGCAATAAAATAAAATAAAATAATAAAGTTATTGGAATAACTATGCAGTTATAAAGACTGTAATAATCAAAATAAAATTATTTGTTCAGATTGTGAAAAAATATGGACAATTTTAAATATTGATAGTAAATATTTACCATGTTTGTTGTTTGTGTGGTAATGTGTTAGGAATTATCTTCATTACTTATATTAACTTTCAGGTGCTTGAAAATATACTTGTTGAAAATTAACATCCTCCTCAGAGAACTGACAAAATACAAATATTAGTGGAAGGGTAACACATTTTAACCTTCAATTTCTTTGTAATAAGGAATTAATTAGAAAACTAGAGTCAAAAGGGATTTGGGACTTGGTCTAGCTTCTAAAATTTTAGGATATAGAAGTCAGGAGGTCACTGAATACAGAAATAAGAGTCTAAAATATTCCTACTTTAGAATTTTGATTAAAACTGATGCAAGGAGGTAGCTAAAACAGCTAAACATTTAATGAGACCTATTACAACTTCTAGAATTTAGAGGTTATCAGTATGAAATCTTTATGACAGCCCTCCCTGAAAATCAATTTCTGCTTACAGAATTTTAAAACATATATCTTCTACTTCTGAATTATTTTTGTAAGAGGTTTTCACATTCAACTTAGTAGAACACTCAGATGCAATGAGATAAATGACATCCTCCCTGGTTGGCAACATCTTGAGATTTTTCATCTCTAATTCTGTTATCCTATGGTTATCATCCCTTCTGAATTATGTATATATACTGTCAATTAAATTACAAACCTTTCAATAAATTATGCTTAGGATGTGGAGACAGTGAATCTATTCTGAGTTAATATGATATTCTCTCTTCATTATCCTTTATTGGTTTAAGGGGAAAAAGGTGGCCTCTGAATTCTCTGGCATATGATTTTAAGGGACTACTAGCTTGGGATTGGGAGTTCTTTCTACTTCATAATTTCACAAATGAGCAACAAGAAAACTAGTCCAGATACCTCAAAACTAGTAATTTGTTTTTAATTTATATTATTTAATTATAAAATGTGATATAGAAAAAAAATCTCGGTTAGAGCACGTCTTTTCTGCCTTGAAGATGTATGGCAGAAATTACCACACCTGACCTCCTCACTGTAAGACCCAGTATTAGGAGAGCCTACTCTGTGACCTGCAAAAGGAAAGAGAAAAATACAGGGAGAAGAATGTAGGTTATACTATTTTTTTCTTCTTAGTTTGAAATAACCTCAAACTTAGAGAAAAAGTTGCAAGAATATTAACAAGAACTTTTTCTCCTAAAGATTTTGGGAATAAATTGCCAACATCATACTCCATCATTCTCAAGTACTTGGGTTCGTATTTCCTACAAGGAGAGAAATTTCCTGTGTAATCACAATACAACCACCCAAATCAGAAAATTAGTATTGGTATGTTACTGCTGTATGAACTACAGACCCAATCAATTTTTGCCAACATTCTCAGTAATGCGCTTTGTAGCAAAAGAATCCATGTTTTTAAAACTCGTGCAATCTGTAACAGTTCTCCAGTCTCCTTGAATTTCATGACTTCGGCACTTTTGAAAATTATTTGTTGAATGTCCCTCAGTTTGGGATTTTCTAATATGTTCTCATGATTGGATTCAGTTTATGTGTCTTTGGCAGAGATGTCACAGAAATGACGCTGTGTTCTGCTCATAGCATGCTTTCTGGTGGCACACGATTTTGATTTGTCACTGATGTGGATAACCAGTCATTTGATTACTGTGGTGATTGCCCAGTTTTTCCACTGTAAAGTCATCCTTTTCTCCTTATATTTAATAAGTATTTTGTGAGGAGATAGTTTGAAAATATGTAAATATTCTGTATTCCCTCTAAATTTCACTTACTAGATTTAGCATACATTGATGTTTCTTGGATGAATTACTTTTTGCTCTGATAAATGTCAAACGGCGATTTTTCTACTACTGTTTCTTCTATATTTATTAGTTGGCATTCCTCTGTGAGGAAAAGTTTGTTTATTTGCTTGTTATTATTTATTTATTTAATTTCAATATGGACTGATGGATTCTTGGTTTGCTTAATGAGTTTTTGTTTTTGTTTTTTGCTCACATGTCCAGATTTGTCTAGTGTGAACACCTTCAAGCCGATTTCTGAGTTAATTTTGTTTTGTTTCTGGCTTTGTTTTGATGTGCCCCCATCATTCTTTAAGCACTTGCTTACTTTCTGGCACAACAAGGATGATCATGTTCTTTCCTGTCCCCAGGCCTGGAATCAGTCATTTCACAAGGAGTTCTTGTTCCTATTAGGAGAGAACACTATTTAGAGACCAGGATCTATGATATTGGTGTGGTCATTGCCACTGCGGTGTTGGTCTTCTCAGACCATGCAAGCCAGTAAACCTACGAAGTACACACACATGCATGCATGCATATGCACACACATAAGCACATGTACTCACATCCTTCCTTTTACACTCATATTTACTTCTGTATCTCTACAGATTGAAAATCATATGATTCACACTAAAACCTCCAATTCCAGCAGGTCTCTCACTATATATTAAAAAACCACAAAATCATACTAGTGCCTCTTGTTCATACTGATGCCTCAAATTCCTGTTCTAATCCAACACCACAAGGTACATTCTAGTTTTCTCCTTTTTAAATATATATTTGTACCCCCTCCTCAAATATTTATCCACAGTATATTTACTATTGGGTCAGTACCCACTTTCTGTAATCAATTTCCCATTGTCAAGCTGCCATCTCCTCTGCACAGGTACCTCCTCACTCTGTCTGGGCTCCAACCATCACATCAGGATGTCCTCTCACTGCTTTCTTCCGCCCCCTGACGCTCTTGCTCATTCTGTTCAGGCTCTAAGATACTGCACTGCACTGTTCCCTGCTGTCCTCACACCACTCAGCTTGGATGACACACAGAGAGCCACATACAGAGAAGTACACTGATGTACTTCTGTAACTGCACATAAACTTCATTTCCTCAGCATGCATCCTGCTTTAACCCAAGTTAGCTTTGTTTAGCCTGATAGAACTATAACTCACTTGCATTCTTTCCCCTGATCCTCCTGCATAGCCATAATATGCTGTATGTTCACTCCTTTTAACCATTAAGCCCTTAGGGCATTTGGCTCTGGTCAGCATCAAACTCACTTAAGAATAAAGCTTCAGGTCTATCAACCATGACCAAGATACAATAGCCAAATCTCACACTAGAGTAAGGTTTTAGTCAAACAAAGATGACACCTTGGCCTCAGTTATGTTTCAGTTCCAGACTCATGACAGCAGAATGGCCCTATAGGCTGCATCCCCCGGGAACCGGACCAGACAATGCCATGACTGACACCAGAACCTGAAGCCACAATCAACTGCTCCCTCATAGTAACCATGATTAATGATTTTTCCCTTATACAACCTAGTCATTAGAGGCCTTTGGGGAGCCAGGATTTTCAGAGAACAGGCTCACCTGTGTCTCTGGGCTTGGCACCAACTCCTTAAACCCTTATTTTCTGTACTGCAAACTCCTTCCCATGTCTTTTTTGGCTTGGATGTGTGCAGGCAAGCAGACCCTTTGAGTCCAAGGTAACACACCTTCTGGAAGCCCTTCACTCCATTTGGGTTTCAACCCTCAGAAATGTGCCACTGCCCCATCCCCCATAGACTACCAACTCACTCAGGCCACATAACAGTTTCAGACTGAGTGCTGGGAGGCAGGGAGGGGAAAGGGTTGGAGAAGGGAAGGGAGAGAGGAAGAGCATAAAACAGAAACACACGAAGGAAAGGAAACAGAAAGCAAAGCAAGAAGGGAGGTATACAACTATTCAAAATTTCAGAGAATACCTATCTTCTTGTAATAGGTGTGAGTGTGAACACTTATACCCACATACAATTGTAGGTACTCATTATTTTACCTCTTCAACAGCAAAATTTAACTAGAGATTGCTGAAAACCGTAACCATATAAAAAAGGTAGTGATTTTATACTAAAGTACCAAGTATGTGGCAGAAGGAATTAAACTGCTCAAAAACCTATGCGTCACTTTCATCTATATATTTACTGGATTCTTGGGGGAAAAATAGATGGGTAAAAGAGTATGAAAAGAGGTTTCAGAGAATCTTGTATTGTCAGGAATTAGCTATGTGGTTTGTCTGTTTGTTTGGTTGCTTGTTTGTTTTTGGAAAACAAATACCAGTGGCAGAAAGAGGATTACACAGTACAGGATTATTATCATTCTGGTTTTGGTTTATAGGTTGATTATTATCATTTGTTGGTCCACAGCAGTGACCATTGACTAAACTCTGATGCATAGTAGAGAGTAACTCTTTAAAAAAACACTTTTTTAAATTAGTTTCAGGTGTACAAAGCAACATAATAATTAGACATTGACACCCCTAACAAAGTGACAACACCCTCTCCTAATCTTCTACCCCTCTGACATTTTATATAACTATTACAATACCATTGACTATCTTCCTCATGCTATATATCACCTCTTATGATTATATATATATTATAATTATATATATTATATATATTTATATATAATATTTATATATATTTATATATATTTATATATATATTTATATATATTTATTTTATATATATATACTATAATTAAATATAAACTATATCTTTAATTACAATATTATTCTACTTCAGCTTCAGGTGTACAGTGCATTGTCAGGCATCTACACAATCTATGAAGTGATCCCCCAATAAATCCAGTACCCATCTGGCACCCTACATAGTCTTTACAAATTGTTGATTATATTCCCCATACTGTATTTCATACCCCCATGACCATATTTTGACTACTGATTTGCTCTTTCTAATCCCTTCACCTTCTCCCCATCCCCTCCCCCCTCCCATCTAGCCACTAACAGTTTTTTTCCCTATATCTCTAAGTCTATTTCTATTTTGTTTGCTTACTTATTCTGCTCTTTAGATTCTACATATAAGTGAAATCATATGGTATTTGTCTCTCAGTCTGACTTATTTCACTTAGCATAATATTCTCAAGGTCCATCCATGTTGTGCAAATGGTAAGATTTCATTCTTTTTTATGGCTGAGTAATACTCTATTGTATACCTTTAAATGTACCACAGTTTATTTATCCAATTGTCTATCATTGGCCCAACAGAATAGACACCCAGAAATGCCTCTATGGTCATTTAATCAATGGCAGTGGAAGCACAAATTTACACTGGGGTAAAGACAGTCTATTTAATTAATGCTGCTGGGAAAACTGGACAGATACATGCAAAAAGTGAAACTGGACTGCCTTCATACACCATATACAAGATGTATATGGATCAAAGACTTAAATGTAAGACCCCAAACCCTAAAACTCCTAGAAGAAAATATAGGAAGTAAATTCGCAGACATTACCCTTAGTAATATTTTTACTGACATATCTCCTTGGGTAACGGAAGCAAAAGCAAAAATAAACATGTGGGGCTACATCAAACTAAAAGGATTTTTCACAGCAGAGGAAACCATCAATAAAACAAAAAGGCATCCTACTGAATGGGGGAAGATATTTGCTAATGATACATCTGATAAGGGGTTAATATCCAAAATTTATTTTAAATAAACTCATGCAACTCAATACCCTAATAAATAAATAAATAAATAACCCTATTAAAAAATGGGCAGAGGACCTGAATAGATATTTATCTAAAGAGGACATACAGATGACCAACAGACATATGAAAAGATGCTCAAAGTCACTAAATCATTAGAGAAATGCAAATAAAAACCACAATGAAATATCACCTCACACCTGTCAGAATGGCAACCATCAATAAATCAACAAAGCACAGAGTAACTCTTGAAACCAAACCCAAAAATGAGTGCATTGGCAATCTTGACAAGTTACATCCATCAGCTGCCTCTGAAGATCCTGGACTGAATGAGATTTTTGCATATTTTCCATTTCCAATTCTCATGTACTTGGATCAAATTCCTCATATTTTAGACAAATATGGTCAATGTTCTTACACAGTCAATATTTATGATGCTAAGCCTGTGTTAAAATGACTCTAAATTATCATATTTGGCAAAATATTATATGTAACAAGCTCAGAATTAAGTACAAATATAATTACTGTGCTGAGGAAGGGAAAACATCCAAAAGTTGTTAGTTTATGCTTTTCAGAAAATGCACATACGCGCGCACACACACCACAATGTTAAGCAGTAATTAATGACTTATATTTTCACAAGTATTTATTACAGGAAAAAAATATATTTTCCTAATAACATTTTTATGCCTTCTTCTACGAAGAGGATTATTCCCCCATGTACATCACTTAGAATGAAGTTCTCTATTATTTCGATAATTCTAGTATAGAAATAGTCATATTAAGTAATTAATCTGTTGAAATGAGAATGCCCTCCCTAGCATGCTAAAGACATGATCGAAAGGTTAATAAGGAAAGTTATTAATGTCAAATATTGAAAATGTACCCTTTTTAACCATATATATACATAGCTTAACTTCCAGTAGGAGGAGTCCATCAAGGGCTTGCTCCATGTAGTCTATAAATAATAGATAATGAAGAAAGAACAGCAGAGGGCCAGGAAAGCTAAATTAACCTACATATTACAGAGCTTAGAAAGAGTGGCAGTTATTTGTATTTAATTATGTTTTACTTGAATCAATATTCATTGCAAGGACTTTTATAGGAAGACTTCCTTCTCCATCGACAAAACCTTCACTTTGATTAGCCAAGTAAGTTTAGTTGAATAATATCTTCAGATAGATTTGCTATATTTTGGGTGTGTATGAACTTTGAGGATTACTTTCCGTTGATATCAAACATGAACAATAACACATGACATCTAATAATGTAGAAGAGAAGTTTAAGATGAATTTGATTTTTTTGATTAAATTGTAAGTGAACTTTTTCTCCTTGTTTCGATATGAGATTTTTGTGTTTATCCTAGGGATTTAAATATGTCACTGGGTTCTACTCTGTTGTTTATTAAAATTTTAATTAAATTAAGTTCATTACTTTTTCTGGCTATATGGGAGCCCCTTGGATTTGTATGTTCAATCTTTCTTTTTACATATTTTAAAAAAAAAACATCAAAATTTTTAAATAGTGTATTCTATTATATTTAGTATTTTGTCTTTTTAATAAAATACAGATAATTGTTTTATTCTTTCTGTTTTATTTTTCTTTTCTACAATCATGCAAATCAGTTTGGTGTTTGATCACTCTTTCAGGCCTTTCTAAAATCTTCATAGCCCCAAAGCTCCATTTTCATCTATTGTTCCATTCACTTTGCATTATAAGTGATTTTATCAAGTGTCTCCTTCACATCTGATTTGGTTTTCTACATAGTTGAAGCTATTTCTCATTCCTTCTGCTAGCACTCATGCAGCTAGTCCCTCTATCTGTCTTCTAGCTCTCAGAGATTAATCTTCTCATAGTTTTATTTTTTATTTATACTTTATATACTATTTGCATAATTTTATGTAGTTACAAAATACTTGCATAATGTGCACAATTGCTTTCAATGGAGTAATTTCTGTCCTATCTTTATAGTTGAATAAATATATATATAATGGAATTTTCTTGGCTACCCTCCTTGTTTACACCTTGAATTTTCTTGGCTACCCTTCCAGTTTACTAGGCTATACCCTGAGTTTTCTACTTAGAGCTCATGCTGAAATTCTTTAAATTGAAGGACGATGTTCAATAAGCTTCATGATTAAGACAAATGGGTGGGGCTGTGGTAGTTTCAGGCAACAAGCTTGTACCATTTCTTTATATGGTTCTTGAAAGCATAGAAACTCAGGGCCAATTTTTCCCAATTAAGCAAATATTGCTTACTTTTGAATGAAAGCCCTCAAGATTTTGATGTAACTCTCATGATGTGGTGAGCCCAGACATAAATGAAAAGATGAATGAGTGTGCAAATGAATGGATATATCAAGGCATGTCCAGATGTAAGCTTGGGGCCCCTAGAATGCTTTCCAATTGTGTCAGAAAATGGACTCCATATAAGAAAAGAACATTTTCCCAGTACTTCTAATTACAATATTAATAGTTAAATTACTCTCTAAAGAGAGGGATTATGCTAGTCAAACCACTTTAGTTTTGTAAATGAGTAGAAAGTAGATGAAGGAAGATAAAGTCCCAATTTCCCTATTTACTTATTTTTGTTGTTATGTTTTTAATAACTCCTTATACTTATATTCTAACATGCTCTGCTTTGGGGAAAAAATGATTTGATATTAACTCACCACATCTTTCAATTTGGATATATTAACTATATTTGATTTGTTTGTATTTTTATACATTATATTAGCAAAATATCCTCAATATGTATAATATTGGAATGATTCCTAGTTTCAGCACTTGTGCATTGTAATATTTCTTTAATTATTGTCTTTTACTTTTAAAAATAATTTTACATTCACAATGAAATAGTGCCTGGACATCTTATTTCCTTTTCTTAATTTCAGCTCTGTATTCATAGATAACCAGACATGTCTATACATGATAGGAGCAGGTGTAACAGTAAAATTTCTGTACTTTCACATACCATCCAGGTTTTCAGTGTGACAAACTATTGGATGAAGTTAAGTAGTCTCTGGGTGTGAAGTAGCTGTTAAAAGCACTCATGGTCTCCCATCCAAGTACTAACCAGGCCCGACCCTACTTATCTTTGGATAGATATCAGATGAGATTGAGCATACGGGATGGTATACCATATATAAATGTCTAACCACAATGCTGTAAAACTGAAACTAATATAAAATAATATTGAATGTCAACTATATTAAAAAAAAACCAGTCATGGGATGTATTCTGCAGCATGGGAATATGGTCAATAATGTTCTAATAACTATGCACAGTGTCGGGTGGGTAGTAGATTTGTCGGGGTTATCACTTTGTGAGTTATATAAATGATCACTATATTCTGTATACCTGTAACTAATAAAAAAAAAGCACTCATGCACTCATTTATATTTTCAGTTTATTTCTCTTCTATGCCACAGACTCATCTTTCCATCTTTGCTTACTTCATGTACATATGGAAGTGTGAAGGAATGGAACATTCTAAGGTTAACGGGTCATTCTGCTCTTTTCTAAGAACCCAGGGTTGATGAATAGAAAACCCGTTATTTGTACTTGGCAGAGTTAACATACTGGTGTTGTGCTAGGTTAGGAATATTAACGAAAACTTCTCATAAGCAGAGATATTTCTTTTTTTTTTTGAGTGCAGTGTCACTGGCCCTCATATGTGGGACCGAACCGGGGCCACTGGCTTCCCAAGCCAGCGCTTAACCACTGCGCCACTCGGCTGGACCCAGAGATCTTTCAAAAAAGTATCTTCTTTATAACCTCCATTTCAAAAAGCTCTCATCTAGTCATTTTATATTTTGACTTCATGAAAACTCTAAGAAAAGTTTACATGTGCATAAAAACATAATTTATTAATACAATTTGAGACAGAAATCATGTAATAAACTTGAATATTTGTTCTTATATAATTGAAATATTACTGAAACTGTTTATAAGTTATGCATTTTGGTAATGATATAAATGGGAGTGTTTGCTGTTTAAAATGATTCCATTTTGAATTCTATTGTAATGGGAAAAATCATTTTTTATATAAGATGGTTATTTTCAGGTCCTATGTATATGTTCATTGGTATTTTTTTTTAGGTGGAATATGAGAGAGAGAGAGAGAGAGAGAGAGAGAGAGAGAGAGAGAGAGAGATTGATATTATGAAAAAATAATTATTCTCTTAGCAATGGAATTCGTTCTTAGGTAAAGACCTATTGTTATGGAGTCAATGTATTGATAAGTCAATTGAAGTGGAAAGTGAGGTTTTCCTGAAATATGTTTTGAGTATGACAGTCAGCCTTTTAAGATGGACTGCAGTGATCCCTGATCCCTAGTATTGAAATGTGTGTGTGTGTGTGTGTATGTGTGTGTGGTGTGTGGTGTGTGTTCCTCCATCTGAGTGTGGGCTCAACCTAGTGAATCTCTTTTAACAAAGACAATACTCCAAAAGTGATGGGATGTCACTTCCAAGGTTAGCTTATAAAAAGACTAACTTTCCTCTTGCATTTCCTCTCTTTGTCTCGTTTCTCTTGCTCTGTTGAAGCAAGCTACCATGTTTTAGCTATACTATGGAGGGGCCAACTTAACAAGGAACTGTGGGCAGCATCCAGACAATAGCTAATGAAGAGTTAAATCCTGCCAACGATCACATAAGACAATTTGGAAATGAATCCTTCCCTAGTTGAGCATTGAGATGACATTAGTCTTGACTGAAATCTTGATTTTAGACTGTGAGAGACCTTAAAAAAGAAGACTCTGTTAAACTGCACCCAGATTTCTGACATACAGAAACTGTGATAGTAAATATTGTTTTATGGCACTAATGTTGGGGTAATTTGTAATAGCTAATACATTGAGTTAGAATATATAACCTATTCTCTGACAAGTTGTCATCTGCTAATATAGGACTTTTGTTTTTATTAGTGGGTGAAGAAAAGTTATAGCCCTGATGTAAATAGTTCCAATAGCAGCAAATATGGCTTTTACAGAGGGGGGGTGTGGCAAGAAGAATTGAGGTGCCTAAAAAAAATTATTAGGGAATTTTGCAGTGTGATATGCAACGTAAAGTTTCCTACTAATTTTCAAATGAAGTTTTTATTAAATCTACATTACTGACAAGTATATTTTTGAGCTGAATCACTACTAAAGGCATGTAATGATGTATTGTGAATGATGTGAAGGTGACGACAGGGGATAGGAAAGCTGGAGGAGGCTTTTGCGAAGCCAACCACATTAGCGTTACATCTTGTTTATTTATAGTTAAATTTACCTCTTGTCAATTGACTAAATAATTTGGCTCCAACTAAGTTAAATTGCAGATACATTTATTTTAGAGGAAAAGCCTATTGGATGACATTTATGGACACAGGTTACTAACTGTAAAAATTAGTGAACAGGGCCAGGTGAGTGGTGCGTTGGTTAAGAGCTGGCTTGGGACACCAGCGGCCCCTGTTTGGATTCCACATATGAGGGCCGGTGACACGGCCCTCTACAGCTAGGATGGTGAATAACAGCTCCACCTGGAGCTGGGCTGCCGTGAGTCCCCTGGACAGCATAGCTGCAGCCCCTGCTGCAGTGGGATGCCATAAGCTACAGTGAGTGGCCAGCAACCAGTGTGAGTGGCTGGCAGCCAGTGTGAGCTGCCAAGAGCCACTGTGAGCGGCTGTCCAGAGGCTGGCGACTGATCTGCCTCACCCGAGAAGAGCGCAATGATAACACCAACATGGGCCAGTGAAGCAATGTCCTCCACAACTAGACTGAAGAACAAAAGGACAGCAACTTGTCTGTTCCCCTTCCCCGGTTCCCCAAAGCTGTTCCCCTCCTGCAATTCCCCAATAAAATCTTTAAAAAAAAAAGTGAACAGTACAACTTTTTTTTAAACTTTATTATTTTTATTATTATTATTATTAGTTACAGATGTACAAAACAATACAATAGTTATCTTTTTTACCCCTTACAAAGTGACTTCCCCTTTCCCCCCTTCTTTGACTCCCCACCCCAGATATCATACATATCTATTACAATTCCATTGACTCCATCCCCACACTATATTTCACATCCCATGACTATATATGTGTTAAATTATAGTTGACATATAATATTATTCAGCGGCAGCTTCAGATGTACAGTGCAGTGGTAAGGCCACTACACCATCCATGAAGTGGTCTCCCTAAAAAGACATGACTCCTTGGGCCATCCGAGTGGCACGGTGGTTAAGCGCTGGCTTGGGAAGCCAGCGGCCCCAGTTCGGTCCCACATGAGAGGGCCAGTGACACTGCCCTCAAAAAAAAAAAAAAAAAAAAAAGTACATGAGTCCTTCTGTTCCCGTACGACTTCTAATATTATTATACATTTGGTAAAAAAAATGTAGACTTGGAAACATGTATATGTTTCATGTTCATAATTTGTTTGACATTTTCCATGACAATTTTATTATAAGAAACAAATTTGCTTTAGACCTTTAAATAAATGTACTTTCAGGGAAAGTATTCAGGCTGAGATCATATAAAAGACGAACTTCTAAAAAAAAAAGATCTATCCAATTTACATTAATGGAAGATATGGGCATGGGTCTAAGAAAAACCCAATCAAATATCGTACTCATCCTCATGAATTGGAGAGGAGTTGATGTGGGAGAGACCTACATTAACATTATCTTTATTTTGTGTGTTTTTAAATTCAATTAGAGATAACCAGAAGATATGAAAGACACTCAGGATTTTGGGGAGATATCAAGTGATGTAGTTCTTGCAGGTCTGTGCCAGGAGTCACAAATCAGAATCCTTAATTAGTTGAAAATATATGCAATACTCGCTTTTAAAAAAAACATGGAACTCTACTGTGTTCAAACAGAAAACAATTTTGTTTTTCTTACTCCCCATCTCCCTGTATGGGATTACTTTGTCCCCTGGCCTCAGATAAATCTCTGAAATTACCACCAGCTTTTATCACTCTTAGGTAGTAAATAATCTAGTGATTTCTACATATGATAACCATTGTATTTCAATCATTTAAAATGATTGGTCCAAGGGCCGGCCGAGTGGCGTGGATGGTGGTTAAGTGCTAGCTAGGGAAGCCAGCGGCCCTGGTTTGGTTCCCACATATGAGGGCCAGTGACATTGCCCTCAAAAAAAAAAAAAAAGTGTTTTAAAATGACTGGTCCAGAGTAATAGTCAATATTTTAAATGTCATCCAAGGGTGAATCTCTCCTTTTCCTAGCTCAGACCTGCTTCAAGCCTGGATGCCTACGATGTAATAAAGCAAAAATGTGGATTCTCTTCTAATTTTTCAAGTTTTTTCTTTTGCTCCTCTCCACCAGCAACCTATGTGTTCTAATCCCTTCACATGTTGAGCTGGGAAAGGGGAGTGGTGAGGCAAGATGTCACGTGACTGACACTGTCTTCCTCTGGCATCAGTACCCTCAGTGCTTGGCAGATGAAATTGGGGAGATCTATGCGAGATAGAGCTCTTAAGAGCTAATCCTTTCCCTTGTAGAGGGCTTTTTTGGGGGTTGCTGGGAGACTTTATCACTTAGCATTTGTTACCTTCAGTTCTTTTAATTCAGATAATGTCTCCTTTGCCTACAGCTTTGCTCACCTTTGTGTTTTTTATGGTCCTTCCCAAACATGTAAACTCTGTCAGGGTACCATGGCTCCTGCGGGCACATCTTGGGGGAAAATCCCTTTACAATCCCCCCAGACCAGCTCTTTCATCCTTCATTTTGCCCCTAATAAACCATGCCACGACAAGCTCTTCCCAGCATTGTCATGTCACATTCCTTCATTGTCAATAAAACTAGCCAGGTTCAATTTTTAATTTCATTCTTACTCTGATCTTTGCTCTAACTAATACGCTGCTGGGGTTTTGTGTCATGTTCTCTGGTCTCCATGAATCGCTTATCTTTTTCTTGTGATGATAAGGGTGTGATGGGGAGGGAAGTATGTGGCAGAACTTCACAATTATTTTCCAAATAAATCATTTTCCTGTGTTTGGTTAACACCATTCAGTCTCTTTTATACTTTTGGGGTGGTTATTGAACCAAAGATTGCCACATATTTTTAGAACGTGGTATAGTTCCACATAGCACCTCAAGTACTTCCTACCCTGAAACAGAAGATTTCATATTTTAACATCCTATTATTTATAGAATTAGGGCTTGATGTCTGAAGGAATGGGAGCAGCCAAGGTACACAAATGAGGATCATTGATCAGAAAGAATCAGTGGTGTGGGATAGGAACTGATTCAAGTTGCATGCCTTCAAGGCAACTTTTTCTTACTAATCTCTTCCACTTCATTGAACTCTTAAAATTTTATGAGTCATGCTACTTTAAGTCACTTAAGTGTGTGCTGTCTTTTCTGGATAGTTAGTATTTTAAATATGTATATTAGCTTTTCATCTGATTTTTTTAGCTCCTTAAAGGAACAGTTTCTTATATTTCATCTCAATCTACACAACAAAGGGGAATACATACAATAAATACTAAAAAAGTATTTGGAAATAAGTCTGTAAATTAAATTTATCTTTATTGCAGAAATTTCACTGGGGATTAGTGGTCCATAGAGGTCAAGGACCAACCTGTGGGTGTTCCATCATTCTTACCCATAGACATAGCTGAATAAACACAGAATACCGATAGTGGTGGAAGACAAAAATATTGTTAAGTTTATATCTCTCTTTCGTATACACGCACCTGTATATTCACATACTCATAATTTTAAAACTGCATTGGTAACAAAGATTGAGGTTCTCATTTGGGCGAGGTCTTATAATTACATATTTTCCCTTGTTAACATCCATAAGAATAAATGGAACTCCATGTGAAAAACGTCTAATGAATTTTATAAAATAATAAGTAAGCATTTTTTTTTTCTTTAGGCAGTGTATAGTCTAGTAGTTTGGAATTGAATTGAAAGCCTCTAAAAATAGATCTTTTCTGACAAATTATGAACCTAATCAAGACAATGTGTTGTCATATTTTATGCCTGTTAGGAAAATATAATTGATGAGAAAAAATATTTCTTAATATGATGTATTTGAATAAGATTTCCATGGTTGGCTTGTTTGTTAGGAAATAATACCAAGATTTAAATAACCCTTCATTGTTCCTTATGTGTAAAATGTGTCAGCACCAGCGAGAAGCTCCAGCAGGAAAGCGTAAGTTATTTGTTTTTTTTCAATACATGTGCGGGGCCTAAGAAATGATAAATCAATATGACTTCAGAGGACAAGCTTTTAATTAATGATACCCATAGTCACCCTTTCTGTTTTCTTAGAGTTCTTCGTGAAAATCTCTCTAATTTGGATTTAATGCTTAAATGTATGAATACATCCACTCTAGCTCTAAATTGCTTCACAATTTTCTCCTCAATTTTTTTCCATTTATCATAAAATATCACCTTTAGCATTTCCAGTCGTTTATTTGGCACTTTATTTATTATTGCCCAGCTACATTCAGTTTACAAGTTTTAAAAGTTTATAAATAGGAAAAATCAACACATTAAAATCTTTAAGTGTTACAACAGAAAAACAAACTTTAAAAATGAAGTTTTGTCACTTTGAGGGGTAAAATGTATAACTATTGCACTGTGTTGTACACCTGAAACTAATTAAAAATAAAATAAAATTAAAAAAAAAATGAAGTTTAGAGATTTTACTGGGTTCGTGGACCATTTTACTACTGTGTTGTGAGAGTGTCTTTTATTTATTTACTTTTTATTTTTTTAGCTGAGCCATCCTGCCACCTGTTGGCAGCTCAAAGGCAATTCAGCTCGGGCTGGCATCGAGCCCAGAGCTCAGCTCGCACTCTTGAGCAAGCTCTCAACCAACAGAGCCACTTGGCTGGCCCAATGAAAGTGTCTTTTTTTGTTTTGTTTTGTTTGAGGGTAGTGTCACTGGCCCTCCATATGTGGGACCCGAACCGGGGCCGCTGGTTCCCAAGCCAGTGCTTAACCACCGTGCCACTCGGCTGGCCCGAGAGTGTCTTTTAAACCTCAGTTTCAAGAGAGGTTTTGATGCCTTTGATATATACTACTTACCTGTCTGAGTAACCCTAAAAACACGCCTTAGATCAGTGAGCTCTGAAATTAATAATAAAAGTTCAATAGTATCCTTCCCATTTTTTACACACACATTACTATGATAGAAGGGTTATGTAAGGAAATAAAATATGCAAATTTTGAGCACCTACCAAAAACTAGGTGTATTTAATATTAGGAATTCTAATCTTCATAACAGCCTCATTGTATCTTCCTTGGAGACTTAGAACTGAAAAGATTATGTATACTTGCCTAGAGGTATGCAGTCAGGCATGCGATTTCAATCTAAGTTTCTTCTGATTTCATAGTCAAGTCTTCCAATATACTACTTGCATTCCCATGAGAGTATTCTCACCAACAAATTTTAAAGTTTTGCATGCAACCTGGGAAGAAACAGAGACCCAAATTACTCATGATAGTCATAAAATAAGGTTCTCTTTGTTATTCCTGCATTTCCTTCATTCATAACATCTTTTAGGAAAAAAAATGTTTTGTTTGGAGAAAGTGAAAGGGACTTGGATAGTTAAACCAGTTTAGGCTGAAGTTAAAAATAAAGTTGGAATATAGGTTTTAGAGGTGAAGGTCAGAAAAATAGCCGCATAGAGTTTCCAGACACTCAGAAGACACAACTACATATGCACAGCAGAACAGACTTTAGAGTGTATAGCTACAAATTAAGGAATAGATTAGAAGACAAAAACTATGTTCATCATTTTCTATAAATAAATACATGTAAGAAGACCAGTATTTTATCAGGTCAAATAAAGAAGAGCTATTACTATCAATCAAGACTGATAAGACTGATACAAGATCCTTATAGGCAATTATATACCAATTTGTTTACTCAATAATAAAAATTTCTAGAATTATTAAATCACTGATTACTTAGTCAATGAAAAACTGCCATATCTTTTTGTGTTAACCTACTGTTAATCAAAACATATTACAAAAAAGGGCAAAATTCAGGGAGAACAAATGAATATTTTCCAGTGTATTCAACATTCTACTCTGAGTTGTAGCTGGGAGCTATCAATTGTAATAATGTGAGAGTAAGGAATAAAACCTCAAATTACCTATTCAAAAGATATATAAATAAGTGAAATTTAGTCAAGTAACAAGATTTTTTTAGGGAATAAATGAAATGATTTTGAGCTTTATTATTTGCTGCTACTATGTCAATTATATTTGTAAAATTTACTTAACATTATCTGAAAATTATAGAATTCCATTATGGAATAGAAGATGATTCTGCTCACAGGTGCATGAACATTAACATTTACAAAACATAACCTTGAATTTTTTTTTTTTTTTTTTTTTTTAGGTATAATCACATTTAGTGAATGTCAAGGAGGAAGGCTAAGCAACAGGTGAAGAGTAATGTGGTGAGATGGCCACATTCCAGTGCATGGTTCCTCGATTAAAACGCAATAGAAAATTAAATGCTATAAATTTACCAGAAATGAGCATTTTCTATGGGATAGATCCTTGCTAACCAAACTTACATGGAACTGATATGCAAACCATAATGACAATATTTACTCTATAACATGTTTCCAGTAACTGTAGTATATGTATCTGCTATTTATGTAAATATGCCTCCTATCTTCTACTTCCCCAAATTAAAGATGGTCAGATAAGCCACAGTGGACATTAAGTGGCTGCTTTTGGTGACTAAAGACTCAGAAGACAGTCTTTGAAACATTTCCCTTAAGTGTTAACTTTGTCTTTTTGTCTCTGTCCACCTCACTTTCATTCCATGTACAGAATATTAACCTGGGACTTTCCTCCCCAAGGTTAGATTTAGGAACAAAGGCTGAGAACTAAATCTCAGACATCCTTTGCCAATAAAACAATTGATGGCGACCTTTTTCACTTTCCAAAGCAAAGCAAAGTGCTGGAATCTCAGCAGCACTGTGGAGGAGGTAACTAAGAGTTTTGTGAACTGCATTTGACCACCTATTTATAATTTAGGTTGAGAGGCCATACATTGGACATAGAATTACTTTGGAGAGGTTCAGATTAATATCTAATTATTAATATTAATTAGAATAAATATGTAATCAACATATAATTATTTAATGTAATCAATAAAATATAATTAATGTTAATAACAATAATTAATCTCAACTATTTTTCTCAATTTCATATACAGTGAAATGAAAGAAACTTGGAGTTTGGGAGACACAGTAGTCTGTGGTCATAAGACTCTAAATGACCAGAGGAGGCTCTTGTAACCCATGATTCTAGTAGAGAGGGCTGACCTCAGGAGGTGTCTGTAGTAACAATGAGATGGGCCATTGGTCCTATTTTCCCTGATCCTATGTGTAGACCATATTGAAGGAGGATTTGGATCTTATGTCCTGAACAAGAAGGATATGGAAGCTTTGGGGAGACAGACCTCAGCAGAGAGTCTAAAAAATTTCTCTGATTGTCCATGGGCTGGGGGTAGTATTGTAAATGACCAAATAGAGAAGTCACATTTACATGCATGAAGGAGGCTTCAGATAAAACAGCCTTAGCAAGAGGATCTTGTCCATAACCCATGAAATTTCTCTGTGAAAGAATCAGCTTTCCAAAACTTGAAGCCAGCTCAAACAGTACCAGTCAAGTAAGATTTTTTCTATTCTCTAGCTTTGACTTATGCAGGAGGGCTCAGAAATTCAGGTTAGCAAACCGAGGAAAGGGCAAAAGAGAATTTAGGAGAGGAAGTAAAGATCACTGTGACCCCTTTCTAAAATGTTGGCTTCCACAGGTCCAGATTGAAAGAGAGAAGCATTAATTGTGAATGAAATTTGGAATTGTGGTTTTCACACTGGGCTAGATATTATAATTATCATTTGGGGTAATAAAGTGATTAGAGGACTTTTGATATTCTAAGATGTAAGAATTAGAGATTGTCTAAATTTTCCTTCAGGGATAAAGAACTAGCCCAAATAAAGACTAAATTTTATATGCATTATGATTGAAGTCTGTGTCTTGATCTTTCAATATATATGATTCAAGCACATCTTTATCAGGATGAAACTCATGAATGGACATATTCAAACAAACTCTGCAACTCATATGATAATGCTATAAGTAATATTGTAGTGCTTCACATACTGTGCTTAATTCTAAGGAATACATTTAAAGTTGAGAATTGCCAGAATAGAATAACTACAAGGTAGTAAACAAACATTTTTTTCTGTGAGTAAAGGGATCTTTGAAGAAAGGAAATGCCTACTCCTGTTGCCTACTCAATTATTGCTTTATATCACCCTCCTCTTTGTCTCATATCTATACTAGGAATAATGTCACAGGAGCAGAATGCATTTTCTAGAATTTGCCGCAACATCCTTTATCCCACATGCTCTTCTGTAAAACTTGGTGACATGCAACTTCCCCCATCAAGAAGTGAAGTCTATATCTTCACCCTCTTGAATCTGATTGGACCTTATTACAACTTTGACTGACAGAATATGACAGAGAAACAATATGTTAGCTTCCAGCAAATCACTCAACTAATGTGAAAACTTCTTGTTTCTTTGAAAACCCACTCTTACAATGTTCCCTTCTTAATACCAAATCACCATACTGTGAGAATTCAAAGCTACTGGAGGTCATGTGTAGACACCCTGGTTGACAACTCCAGTGGAACTGTATCTGAGAGTGCTACCAACCAATCTTGTATGTTCATCTCAGTCAAGCCATCAGATGACTACAGCCCCAGCTGATATTGACTGTGATGACATGAGAGAACCCAAGTGAAAATCTCCCAGCTGAATTCAATCAACTCACAGATCCATGAAAGATATGAATTCTTCCTTTTAGCCATTTAGTTTTGGAGTTTCTATTCTGCAGCAGTAAATAATTTGAATCACCTATAATTATAAAGCTGAGGTAGGACGGTCACTTCATTTTTACGTAAGTCTGTATAATTTCTTTGAAATGTAGAAGAAAGAAATCTTATTTTAAGCCAGTGTGTCTTACCACAGGTGTTCACAAACAGAACCTATGTGATAATGTTTTATTGTGGAGTGCAAACCCAAAAAAAACTATTAGTGAAAGAAAAAGGAAGTGAGGGAGAAGGAGAAAAAAAAATCAAATAAATGCTGGTGTATTACTAAGGTGCCTCAGTTTTATAAACACAACTGCTCACTCACTCATGCAAATACATGTCTCTGGATAGGCCATATGGAGCTAACGTACCTCAGAATAATCCTCTGTGGGGAGCAAGGGGAAGGAATTCATCCTATGGCTCCTTCACAGCCACTGTCTCTCATTAGTTGAAATCTGCCCAAAGAGCATTTATTCCCACACAATTCCATGTTGTGTTGCCTGAGCCTCCTGGACAGCTGCTGAGGAATCCAGCATCATAATCTTTAGCATAGCACTTGGAGTCTGGAATTTGTGGGAAGAGCCTGGTTAAGATCAGAACAGGCTTAGGTGCCATATTGTTGGGGCTTCTGCTCCACTAGGGCAGGTGATGCCCTCTCAGTGCCTGGCCCTCACTCTGGGAAGCCCTGAAATATCCAGGAATCTTAAGAGAGGAAGTCAGAGCAATCACAGCTGAAGCTCCATTGATCAAATGCCTGAGGAGTTGGGGGAAAGTAAAAACAAGGACACAGGGAGGCATATGTGCCTTGGATGTGATAGAATCCACCCAATGGACAGCTCAGATCCTCTCTCACACTCCCATCATACACACATCTAGTTATAAAATAAGAACAGGTTGCCCTTACTTCTTCTGTAAGGAGGGAAGTGTGCAAGTCCAATCATTCAAGGCAGTAGCTATTTGCAATATTTTTTAAAGGCTAAAGAGTATTAGCAGACCAAGCTATAACTGCTACTAAGGCCATAATTATTACTTGTCATCTTCCTTTCCTAGCATTCATCCTAGAGCTTTTACATGTAGCCAGCATTTTGGCTAGTCTGTGTCATTTATATTGTTGAATGATCAGAGCATCATATCTGGAGTATTTATCAATTCCAGTGAGGGAGTTTCACTGACCCTTTCAAGGTTGAAAGTGTATAATGTAATTGACTTGTCACCAGGTAGCTGGATGACCTCCCTGAAGAATGGTGCCACATAAAGGACTCAAAATCAGTCTCAGATGTTGGCAGGTTGTTTATTCAGTAGGATCAATAGCTAGATAAATATAGTAAGAGGAAATCTATGCTATTAGTTCATCAATAGATACCATTTTTGCAAACATAGCCCCTCCTTTCATGGGCCCACAGTGTAATCACTGAAGTGGCTGATAAAAATATCTGTCTGGTGTCCTCAGCATAGGTCATTCTATCTTCTCTGAAGTACCCCTTCTCTGGTTGGTATCATGTAAGTTATAAAGATGCACACATTTGTGCCCTCTTCCATATAGATCCATATACCTCTTTCCCAGACTTTCATGTCCCCAGTCTTGCAGTTAGCCCTTTCACGTTTTTGACCCACTAGCTAAGTGGATCCCACTGTCCAAGTCAAAATATGAGGTTGGACAATTAAGTTTGTAAACTCATCCTAGAAAAAGTGCTACATTCTTCATTGCTGAATATCATTACGGTCACCTTTGAAGTATTCCCCTTGGGAAGCTATGCACTGACGCCAGCATCTAGTCCACTCTTCAAAGCAATTTCGGGACTCTTTTTCTGGCATGGCCATCAGAGCTGTCATCATATTACCCTTGATGTCCTGAATGTCTTCAAAATGTCTTCCTTTCAATATTTCCTTTATCTTCGGGTAAAGAAAGAAGTCATTGGGGGCCAGATAAGGTGAGTAGGGAGGGTGTTCCAATATAGTTATTTACTGGCTAAAAATTCCCTCACAGACAGTGTCATGTGAGCTGGTGCATTGTCATGATACAAGAGCCATGAATTGTTGGTGAAAAGTTCAGGTCGTCTAACTTTTTCACACAGTCTTTTCAGCACTTCCAAATAGTAAACTTGGCTAACTGTTTGTCCAGTTGGTAAAAATTCTTAATGAATAATCCCTCTAATATCAAAAAAAGCTTAGCAACCTTGTTGCAATGAATTTCACAAACTTAATTGTCAGACCTTCATATTTCTTTTAAAATCATAATATAATTATGAAATTCAGGAAATTTAGCATTGATGCAATACTTTAATTAATAATCCATATCTTAATTCTATCAGCTGCCTCATGTCCTTTCATATTATTTCCCCCTGCATTACAGGTCAGGTACTGCATTTAGCTGATATATCCCTTGAGTCTCCTTTAATCTGATATTATTCTTCAGTCTTTCTATGACACTGATGTTTGTGAATAATACTAGTCAATTACAATATTTCTTTTTATTCTTTCATTAAAGTATTTATTTCAATTACAGTTGAGATTCAGTATTATTTTATATTAGTTTCAGGTATACAACATAATGGTCAGACAATTAAATATCTAAATACCAAATATAAAAATTAACTCAAAATAGATCATAAAGCTAAATGTAAAACCTAAAACTATAAAACATCTGGAATAAAACAGTAGAAAACCTCTGTGACCCTGAGTTAAGCAAAGATTTCTCTTATTTTTATTTTTTTAGTTTCAGGTATACAAAACAATATAATAATTAGACATTTACACCTCTCACAAAATGATAACCATCCCAGTCTACTACCCCTCTGACATGGAATATAGCTGTTACAATTCCTTTGACTATATTCCCTTTGCTGTACTCCACATGCTGTGACTATATATATAATCTCCAAAACAATGTATATACATTTTAAGAAAGGGAAACTGTATTAAAATTGTAATACTCAACATATAATGATAACAAAAGATGAATACAAGTCAAGTTTAACTTTTGCAATTACAAATGGTGCTCAAAGTAGTTACCATCAATGTAATTTTAATACAGTTTTTTCTTTTCTTAAAATGCGTATAAATTTTTGGCATCCTCTGTGTGAGTGTGTGTGTGTGTGAATGTGTGTGTGTTTAATTATAGCTGACATTCAATACTATTCTACTTCAGCTTCAGGTGTACAGTGCAGTGGTCAGGCATCTACACAGTCTATAAAGTGACCTTCCTGATAAGCCCAGTGCCCATCTGGCACCCTATATAATCTTTACAACATTATTGATTATATTCCCCAAACTGTATTTCATATCTCTGTGGCTGTATTGTGACCATTAATTTGTACTTTCTAATCCCTTTACCTTCTTCCCCATCCCCACCCACCTCCCATCTAGCAACAATCAATTTTATTTTTTTCCCTATATCTCTGAGTCTATTTCTGTTTTAATCATTTATTTTGTTCTTCAGATTCCACATATAAGTGAGATCACATGGTATTTGTCTTTCTCTGTCTGACTTATTTTGGGCTTGTCTTTTATTTTTTCATCAAAATCCTCCCTTATATATGGAATCCATTGATAATTCTTGCCCAGTTTTTGTTATGATATGAGCAAAATGGGGGTTTTACAACTCCATCACTTATACTAAAGGACCCATGAAGTGCTCCAAAGGGCCAAATAAGGATGATTTGTGCACAAAAATAAATGAATACTGGAATGTAATGCATTGAATAAAATAAATTATTAACCATTATCCTTTCATCTGCTTAGGGATACCTAGTTATTCCAGTACCATTTATTGACAAAAACCCCCACAATTTCCTTTCCTTTCCAGTGGAGGTTACTGAGAGGACATGATCTCCAGTTGACCCAGTAGTTGAATGCTAGCAATTAGAGGCTCCTCACCACCCCTGCTATCCTTGGAATATATGCCCCACCCACTGTTCCCACAGCTCCTGAGCCATTTCTAAGACACAACTTTGAGAAGTAATGTGTTGTTGAGATCATCTGGATGGTGTATGTTCTAAACTCAGTCCAGGTCTTTGTGTAAACTTTTGAGATTCTGTCAGGCGTGTGCAGAGATCTCTTTGATTTACTACTATGGAAGACAAGCCTCATAAGTAAGTTCCCTTGCTTTTTATTTATTTTTAGCTGAGCCATCCTGCCACCTGTTGGCAGCTCAGCTTGGACTGGGCATCGAACTGCTGTTGCTCAGAGCTCAGCTCGCTCCCTTGCTTATTTAACCTGCCACCTACCACACCAGTGGTGACTGAACTTACAAAGTGGCGCTCACTTTGCTGTTTATGCACTGTTGAGTCATTATGTTGTACTCCTGAAGCTAATATAATATTGTATATCAATAATACTTCAAAAAAAAAATCCACAAAACTGCCACCTACAAAATTGGAATGGTTTTCCTTTTCTTTCGTAACTCCTTGTCCTCCATATATGAGGACCAATTTTAAATTGGGGAACCCCCGAGGTTGTGGAACAAACAACATCAATGAATTATCTGGCATCTTTGGAGAAGATCAACCTATCTTGTGTGGATTTATTTTTTGACTCTATGTGCTGTTTCACTGATGTATATTCCTTACATAAATACTATGCTGTCTTGATTATTATACATTTATAGTAAATCTTAGAATCAAGATTCAAATCCTCAAATTAATTAATAAATTAATTTAAAGATTTTATTGGGGAATTGAGGGAGGGGAACAGTCATGTTGTTGTCTTTCAATCTTAGTTGTGGAGGGCACAGCAAGCTCAGCTCCAAGTCCAGTCGTGCTGTTCAGCTCAAGGTGCTGTGTTCAATTAATTGCAGGTGGTTGTAGCCACCATCCCATGCAGGAGTCAAACCAGCAGCCTCATTGTTAAGAGTGTGTTCTCTATTCGCTGAGCCACCAGGAGGCAGCTCAGCTCAAGGTTCTGTGTTCAGTCTTAGTTGCCGGTAGGCATAGCCCACCATTCAAATAGGTAGCCTTGTTGTTAGGAGCACGTGCTCTCACCAGTTGAGCCATCCTGCCACCTGTTGGCAGCTCAGTTGCAGCTCGGCTCCGGGGCGTAGTGTCACTGTCCCATATGGGAATCAAACCTGTGACCGTGTTGCTCAGAGCTCACACTCTTGGGCAAGCTCTTAACCAAATGAGCCACTCGACTGGCCTGAATCCTCAACTTTATTATTCCTTTTCAAAATTGTTTTGGATATATGGTATCCTTTGCATTCCCATAAAAAAAAAAATTAGAGTCAGTTTGTCATTTTATGCAACATGTAGTTGAAATTTGGGTTTATTTGGTTTATACAATCTACAAATGAATTTTAGGAAAATCAACCCCTTAACACATATTGAATCTTCTAATTCATGGACACGGTATATCTCTCAATTTATCTTCATCTTTTAAAATTTCTTGCAGCAGTGTTTTTGTTTTCTTTCCCCAGAATACAGGTTCTTGCACATTGTTGTTAAATATGTAATGTCTTTTATTTATATACTACTGTGCATGAAATCTGCATATCAGTTTCATTTTAGGAAAAATTTGGTTAATATATGGAAATAAAATTGATAAAATATAATTGTGTATATTGGTCTTATAATCTGCGATCTTAACTTGTACACAGGTAATAACATTTTTATAATTTCTTTGTGAGTCAGTTTGGTTAATATTTGTTTTCAGATCTTTTAAATCTATTGAGACTTGTTTTATGACCTAGCATATGTTCTAACCTGGTGAATTTTTCATGGGTGTTTACAAGGAATGTATATTATGTGTGGTTGGGTGAAATGTTTTATAATTGTCAATTACATCATACATGTTGCTATTGTTTTCAAGTCTTCTATGTTCTTACTGATTTTCTATCTCCTTTTTCTACCAGTTACTAGGAAAATAAGGTTAAGATTCCCAACTATAATTCTTCATTTCTCTAATTTTCTTTCATTTTTGTAAATTTTTGCTTCATCTGTTTTGAAGTTCAGTTATTAAATACATTTACATTTGTAATTGTTACATCCTCCTGCTATACTGACCTTTGTATAATCATTAAAATTCCATATTTAATTCTACTAATATTTCTTGTTTTAAAGTATACGCTTTCTGATGTAAATATAGTTACTCATCTCTCCTTTGATTTGTGTTTGCATTCTGTTACTTTCAACCCCTTTGTCTCTCTGATTTTAATATGCATCGCTTATAGAAAGTATGTGGTTTTAAATTTCAGTTTTAATCTAGTCTATCAATATTTGCCTTTTGTTTAAATTATAATCCATAAACAGATATATAATTATTGATATGCTTGACTTTTCTGGCCATTTTAATATTCATTTTCTGTCTCACCATTTCCTTGTTCCTCTGTTCCTTCTTAATGTTTTTCTTTGCATAAAAATATGTTTTGTTGTGCAGTTTTAATTCCTCTATTGAATTTTTAACTTATTTACATTGTTTTTAGTGGTTACTCTAAGGATTACAATATATATTTTTAATTTATCACAGTATATTTCAAACAAATACATATTTACTTCTATTAAAATACAAAAACTATGGTTGTAATATAGTTATTACAAAATACAAAAAATTGTTATTTTTTCTATTAAAATACAAAAAATATGGTTGTTATGGTTGTAATATATATTTACACATATATACAATATAATCCCTAAAATAAAATTTTATAATTTTTTTCTTTAAACAGTCTTATGTCTCTTAAAGAAAGTAAAAGAAGAAAAGAGTGTACATATAGTTTTATGTTACCCTCCATATTTACTATTTCTTTTTTTTAAAATTTATTTATAATTAGTTTCAGGTGTACAACACAGTGCAATAGTTATACTTTTTACCCCTCAAAGTGACAACCCCCCGCCCCCAATTCGCCACTCCACTCCTCCCCCCCATATCATATATATATCTATTACACTTCCTCTGACTACCTTCCACAGTATAATCCACATCCCGTGACTATATGTATTCACTTACAGTTGGTATACAATATTATACAACCTCAGCTTCAGGTGTACAGAGCAGTGATCAAGCCTCTACTCCATCCATGAAATGGTCTCCCTAACAAGACATGTGACCATCTGGCACGGTGGGGATGAGGGAGAAGGGGAAGGGATTAGACAGCATAAATAGGTAACTACAATATTGCCACAGGGATATGAAAGACAGTTTGGGGAATATAATTAATTATATTTACTATTTGTAATGTCATTATTTCTCCTTGTGGATCCAAGTTAACTCCTGGTGCAGTTTTCTTCAGTCTCAAGGACTTGCACTAGCATTTCTTATAGCACATATCTAGTAGCAACACATTTAGGTTTTCTTTAGCACAAAACATAGAAATGTCTTTTTTTTACACCTTAATTTTTGAAAGAAAGTTTCAGTGGATATACAATTCTTGCTTGGCAGTAATTATTATTTTTGTTTCTTTCAACACTTTTGATATGCTTTTCTTCTGGCCTCCATTGTTTCAGATAGAATGTCAGTCAAAATTATCCATTGCTCTATATGTTTTGTATTAGTTTCCTCTTGATGCTGTTAACATTATATTGCTGCTTTTAGCAATTTGATTGTCATAGGTCTATGTGTGACTTCCTTTGTCTCTTCCTACATGAGGCTTGTTAAGTGTTTTGGATCTGGAAGTTATTTTAGAGCATATTTGGGATGTTTTGCTCATCGTTTCCTCAGTATTTTTCTGCTTCTTTCTCTTTTTCCTGTCCTTCATGGACTCCACTTCCACAAATCTTGGAATGCTTGACAGCATGCCACGTATCTCTGAGTCTTTCATTTTTCTTCAATCTATTTTTCTTCTGTTTTTAATATTAACAATTACTATTAGCCTGTTTTGAAGTTTAGTGATTCTTTCCCTGACATCTCAAATTTGCTGTATCCCACCTGGAAAATTTTTATTGTGTTTTTCAACCCGAGAATTTCTATTTGATTTATTTTTTAGATCCTATTTCTCTGATTAGATACCCTATTTGTTCACTAATTCTTGGCATCTAATCCTTCAATTCTTTGTTTTCCTTTAAGTTTTGAATATATATATGCTGCTTTGAAATTTTTGTCTGCTAAGTTCAACATCTCAGCACACACAGATATTCAGAGTTCTTCCTTTTGGCTCCTTTTGCTTCCCCTTGATTATTGGTGACAATTCTAGATTTCTCTGTATGACTAGTAATTATTAGAAAACTGGCATTGAAGACAACACAGTGCAATAACAGTCTCACAGTTTCTATAAGGTATTTGAAATTAAGGCGGGAACTAAGGAAGATTGCTTGAGGGTGGGAGAAAGCAAGGCAGGGATTGAATTACAGGATCATTAACCAAATTATGTGCTGTCCAGAAGGTGGTTACACCATCGAGGGGTGTTACTTCTGGCTTTTCAAAGGTGTGTTAATGTAGATGAACAAGAACAATGAACATGACTTGCTTCACTAAACAAGTTATAGGCCTGGGCATTTGACTATCCACCATCACCTGTCTAGTTAGGAATTTATGATTTATCACAACACCGCTTTTTCGTGCACAGTCTCTATATATGCAGCTCTCTCCTACTCTGCCTTATGAAATTGCCCTCAGAAACTGTCTTGGCTTCCTTAGATTCCAGCTCCATCTCTTGAATGCAGAGAAGCCATTCTGTTTTGCCTAGGTTCTCCTTCCTTTGCTGCTGCCCAGAAACTTCCTCTAGGGTGTTACCAGGGACAGTTGTGGGGCTCACTTCATTGAATTCCAGTCTTTGAGACTGTCCTTCATTGTCTGATGTTCCATGTTTTGACTGTCATTGTATCATATATTTTGTCACATTTGTTTCAAGAGGCTAAGTCTGATCCTCCTTACTCCATCTTGATTAGAACCTGGAGTCTTTATTTTCTCCCTAAAAAATAGCCATGATTTTTATATACAATGCATTTTGTCTTTTGTCTGTAACATATTTTGGATGCATTTTCTCCCAATTTTTCATTTATTTTTGACTTGGAGATTTTTTCAGCAATGGAAAAGTATGTGAGTTTTAATGTGTAGTCCATTTATCAATCTATTAATTTATTGCTTCTGCACTTTGCTTTGTAGTCTTGTTGTCGGAGAATGGGCCTTTCTCGGCGCAGAGTCCAGGTCCTTGGCAACTCGAGCAAAGAATTGAACGAGATACCAGAGTAAAGTAGTAAAATAAGTAGTTTATTAGAAAAGACAGTACATCCAGACTAGAGGATGGACTAAGGGCCCATTACCAAAGAGTAGAGGGGGCATATGCAAAGGTGAGGCTAAAGGGAAGAAGTAGCAGCAGAAGTAGCAGTAGCAGCCGCGCGCTTCCCTCCCAGGACTTGGGGTTTTTATCCTTTTCCTCCAGGATGGGCTGTTCTTCCTGGGCGTAGGACCACTTGATTGGCCCCTGTGATTAACAAGAGGTACTGTGTAGGTGTGAGTGACTGGTCTGATCTAGTTGGATATTTTGCACCCATTTGCTCTTCCCGCAGGGGTAGGTAATTACAATACAAAGAGGAGTTTTGGGTGGAGAGGGGATGTCCCCAGGTGGTCACACTATGGGACGTGCAGGAATGCAGAGACCCAATGCCTGCCTCTAACTACCTGCCTAGGTTTTCCTTGAGAGACGTGATCCCCATAAAATCTCTATGGGAAGCTGAGGGACAGGAGGTCTCTTCTTCTGTATCTGCTTCCTGCTGGGCAGGGGCGTAGAGCTGTCCTTGCCTATTGGGGTTCACGGAACTCTCGCCCTAGCTGATCTCAGATGAGAGGAAGGGGTCTCAAGCTCCACCTGGAAGACCGTGTTGGCTTCTTTGCTTGTTGGGGTATTCCCTGTATCCTCAAGGCTCCTGAATGAGGACAAAAATATAAATCTGTTAGTTCTTATGAAACTTGTGGCTATTCAGTCCATCACTCAGGTGGTGTCAGTTGTCTGGACACAGAATGGGTTTGACATTTAGCTTCCTTGCCTGGGGGATATTAGGAAGTCTCTGGCCTTCAAATAGTTATCTGAAGCAGGGCTAGGAGATTTCTATTGTTTCAGATTCAGGAACTAATTTACAAAGCAATTAAGAAGCAAGGGGGATCTTCCCTCAGAAAAGCAATCAAGGCCCAAGAGCCAAGAAACTAAAGAACTAGGGAGGAGACCTAACACTTTTATACTTAACATTTCTATAGAAAAGAAAACATTAAAGTTTTTCAGTGGTGGGGGTTGGTGCTGCTCAGTTGGCCGGTAACAGTCTGAAAGCTTTGCCATACATTGTGATAATAAAGGAATTTAGTCTTTTCTTTTTAAGAACTTGTATAATAGTGTATGTTACCTTACAGGATCTGATTTCATGTTTTTCTAAATGTCTACCTAGTTGTCCCAAAATCATTGTTTAAAATGTTTATCTTGGTCTAGTTATTTGAGATAATTATAATATTCTACCATCCATCTATTGTTTCAAATTATACTAATTTTATAGCAATTTCAAACCTAATAATCTGGAGATGAGTTTTTCTTTTATAGAAGGTCAAGTAGAACCAAAAGAGGGAATGAAATCATTTGCACAAGAGTCCAAAGCCATTGGGTTTTAGGATTTTGGTGTGTGTTATCTCTTCAGTATTTGCTCATTGATTTAATAAGATAAACATGGGACATATTTGGCTAGTTTATGAACTAATTTTATTTCTGCCTATTCAGAATCTGTGAACAGTTCCACATATTACAAAATAGCAAGCTTGCTTTTCCATTCGTGGAGTATAGAATCATAGAATGTAAACTTTGGAAATATCTTTTTGCACCACTTAATCTGACCCTTGTATTTCTTTAGGAGTCTAAGAAAGAAATAATAAATTTGTCTATTTTAGTACCTCCATTCACAAGGAAATCCATACTCCTCCAAGAAAAGTCCTTTATACTTTTGAATAATTAACTTACATATTATACAGGGAAAACTTTGTCTTCTCCTTTACTCACTAGTCAATCTGAATACTTTTGATCACCCAATATGTAGCTGATTTACCATCTCAATTCCTCTATTCTCAGCAGATAATGTTGTCTCTCTCTTAAAATGTGTTACTCAAAATTATATAAAAACCTCTAAGAGTGATTTGATCTCTAGATCTATCAGATCTATACTAAACTGTCTCTATCACAAAACATTTCCTAAATTGTGCCAAATAAATTATAGTCTGGTGGGTTCTCAATAATCTCAGATTTTATAGATATAAATGATTTATTAATCACCTTTTATATGCTTTGTAAAAGTACAATATTGTCCTTTTAATAGGTATGTACTCAAATAATTATTGATTAAGGTGAGTGACCATTTAAAAATCCATATATCTTTCATTACTTTTTGCACAATACTGTATGTCACCCTCCCAAAACCACATTATATTCCATGGTGCAATATTTTTGACACATTCCAAAAAAAAACAATAGGGTCCATGATCAGAAATACTTATAAAATACTAGAAAACCTTTATCTTGAGAAGTCACTATGTACACTAACATATTACTGGTTCTGAGAAGTCCAGCAGTAAAATAATTGCTAATATTACTTAGCCCAGCATAGTAGACTAGGAACTACTAAGTTAAATTGGGCAAAATGGATTACTGTTATATGATGTATATGATATCAACAATGTGTAATGAACACTGCAGGTGAAATGAATATGGCATTTAATAATATCAGCTGATTGTCAGAATGCCCTAACATAACAAAAGGTAAATATGAAAATAGTAATTATGCATATGTATCAAGGGTGAAATTTTATTCCATTATTTGTAAATAGTTCAAAAGTAAGGGTAAATTTCCTTTTTCCTGATTGGAAATACAGAAAATTCAGAGCCTCAGAAATTAGAAAATATTATTTAAAAAGAAAGTTTATGAAAATACTACTATTCTGGAAGGGTAAAAGAGGTTTGTATATATTTACCTAAAACTAATTTTGTTGATTCAATAATTATGTAAATGTACCCAGAGTATATGTGCAATGCTATAAAGTAAGCTATGGAAAGAACACACTGATGAAATAATGACTGTGCTGCATTCAGTGTAATCTAAACATCTCCAAGTGTTGGGGCATGCTTAGCATAAGTAAAAAAAGTGGAACTTCTCATTTATCCTTTTATTTTACATAATTTTGTGCTTTTTACAGTCTGATATGTTTGTAAATGCTCTGCTTCTTGAATTGACTCCCAGAGTAAGGATGTTGTATTTTAGTGCCACAAATTAGATATGCAAATAAGAGAGAATATTTGATTAAATGATATTAATAATTAGGTAATATGGTTCATTGTTTCCATTACTAGTATTTTATGTTTTAGCTTTAATATAAATAATATAATTAAATAACATACTATATAGCTAATAGAGAATGTATTTAAATAATTGCTTAAATATTTGAAGACTGAAGAGAAGCTCAAGATAATGAGATTGTTAAACAAGCTAAGAGATAGATTATTTTTAAGTTAAACTTTTAGAAAACTCACAAAGTATGTTGTCTGGACCTGCTTACACATATGAACAGTATATATGCCATTAGTGAGTAAGGGACCTTGACAATGAAACTTGTGGAGTAAATAGAACTTATTTCTACTCTAGTACTTTTTTCATTTGAATATATCCCTGTTTCTCTGTGCTTGCTTTGGCAGCACATATACTAAAATTGTTTCTTCAAATAAAATTAATTTTATTTTAAGAAATCCTATATTAACATATGTATAGTAAAATTAAATGATAAAGTGATGAGAAAAAATCAATTTTAAAGATAAAACATCAATAATTTAAGAAAGAAATAGTTTTAGGAAAAAGAAGAAAAAAAATCATTAAAATGAGAAATAAAATTCTACTCCAACAATAGTATAGGAAGAAACTACAGAGTGTCATCATGAGCAGAAGAAACAAATCACATAGACTAAGGAATTGTTTTGTTTTTCTTTTATTACCCGAATGGGCATTATGCTAAAGAAATGGCATTTCTAATCTCAGTTTTCATAGGTTACTATTTTAAATTCTGAAGTAGAAAGAATACAAAATAAAATCAATGAATAAATTATCCCTGAAAAAAATTACTTCTTTTCTCAACTCACAGGTGCCTGTAAATTGAGGAGAGATTCATTAATAATACTTCATTAACCTATAATTTAATAACTGTTAACAAGTAGATAATACTCTTTAAAATATTATGTGGTATGTGCGAAGATAAAATGATGAGGAGTTTGATAACATGATCTTCCAAATTAATATTGTTTTTCAGCGAATTTTCAAATATATCAGTTACCTGAACTTGTTAGAAATACAAAATCTTGGGCCCTGCCTCAGAACTGCTAGAATAGAATCTGCACTTTAACAAGATCCCAAGGAATTCATATATGCACCTAAACCTTAAGAAGTGTCTGCCTGGGTCCTAACTTGCAACCAAACCCACATTCCTCCAGCAATACCTTTGATTTAGGGTGGGGACCAGTTCATTTGAGGGTTGTTTAGGATGAGGACCAATTTACTGTATTTTAGTGTCAGCTCCACCTTCAGTTTTCCCTTTGTGTTATACCTCTGTGAAATCTGCCTCTTGCTACTATTGCAGGAAGACACTACCATTGCTTGTAGTCTGCATTCCTTAGATTGGTGTAAATGGCATACTGGGAGTGTTTTTGAACAAGATTATGCCTTAATCTTAGGTCTTCCTTTGTCCCTGAATATTGGGATTCTAGCGTTTACAATGGTTCTTGCCCCTCCTTCAGCTATTGTTTTGGGGAAACAATGTTTTTCTGCCCTTCCTCAAGTGTCATCAGTTCTCTCTTTCTTCCTGTTGTGCCCCCCACCCCAGGGCCCTCAAGCTGACAGTTTGTGTTGACATTTTCCCCTTACAAATTAAGGGTTTTGTTCCAAAAGGGAACAGAAATATATTTTTTAATATTCTACAGTTAATCATGTCCTATTATCATTTCCCAGAATTAAAGCCAGAGAAAATGGAAACTCACATTATACTGTTCCCCTCCTCCAAGAGTAACCTCGTCACTAGAGTCTGCTGTTTCCATTTACTCTCCAGGGTCTTCAAAGAGCTCCTTTTGCATTATACCCAGGATATATCCATTATAGCTGTTTTTTGCAGAGGAGGGAAGAGAGAGGACTTCATTACAGTCTTATTCCTTTTGCTGCTCTTGTTAACGTGTCCCATGTCCTTCAGGAACTATTTACAATTCCTTCACCAACAATTTCACCATTCTTTTTTTTCAATGTGGAAATGATTTTACCTTAAACACAAATATAAATACAGAAACAAATATAAACACAAATGTGTAATTATAAATAAGTGTATCTTATAGCAAATTCAAATATAATATCACATTAAATATAAGTACCTATTTCCTGTAAGAGCTGAAGTATAACTCTACTCAATATACCTTGCTTGAGCCTTTTTCAATTCTTTCCAAAACAATTTCCTCATTTAAAATTGAAAATGACCTTACATCTTGTCCCATAATCTAGGAAGATGTTTACAATTTATTGACGATTTTCCCCACAGCCTTTTAATTTATCCAAACAGCTTTTAATTTCCAGGAAGAATTCTTAGATGCAAAATGCCACTTTATGAATAATTTCTGTATTTCCCTTTTGGGCAAGCTGCTGCTTATTTGGCAAGCTATAAAAGCTATTTTCAAAATGACTCCAAGGGACCAGTAATTAACTTCTTTTAAATTTCAAAAACGTTCTATTTGGATTTTGTTCCATATCAAGAATATTTTATAAGATTTTTTAGAGGAAATTCATTCCATTTTTAAAAATGGACATAAGGTGATATGATACAATATCTATGAATGAGTATAATTAAACACTTTACATTCAGAAATTCTATCTTCAAAAAACTATAAGGTAACCATGGCACATGACTACATTTAATAACCATACTATTAATGATTATAAATTAATTTCTCTAGGATGTAAATATTGAAGGTACAATGTTTCTAAACAACCAGATACTTACTTTTTTGTAATTAAAGTTTATTGGGGTGACAATTATTAGTAAACTTGCATAGGTTTCAGGTATACAATTCTGTAATACATCATCTATATATCACATTATGCGTTCACCACCCATAGTCAGTTCTTCCATCACCATATATTTGATCCTTTTACCCTAATCTACCACCCCTCTCTGGTCACCACTAAGCTATTTATTGTCGGTGTCTATGAGTTTTTGTTTCTTCATTTGTTTGTCTTGTTCCTTCGTTGTTTTCAGTTTCACATACCACATATCAGTGAAATCATATGGTTCTCGACTTTTTCAAGTGACTTATTTCTCTTAGCATAAGAATCTCAAGATCCATCCATGTTGTCACAAATGGCACTATTTCATCTTTTTTATGGCATAATAGTATTTCATTGTATATTGATATATACACATCTTCTTATCCAACCATCTATTGAAGGACACTGGTTGTTTCTGTGTCTTGGCCACTGTAAAATGCAGTGTACATCGGGACTCATATATCTTTACAGATAAATGGTCTCAGGTTTTTTTTCGGTGTATACCCAGGAGAGGGATTCCTGGGAGGCTGCGGAGAAAAAGGAACCCTCATCCACTTTTGATGGGAATGCAGATTGGTGCAGCTGTTGTCGGAGAGTGCGCCTTTCTCGGCGCAAAGTCCAGGTCCTTAGCAACTCGAGCAAAGAATTGAACGAGATATCAGAGTAAAGCAGTAGAATAAGTAGTTTATTAGAAAAGATAGTACATTTAGAAATAAAAGTAGACCTGGGTACTAGAGGATGGCTCAAGGGCCCATTACTAGAAGTTACATTCCAAAGAGTGTGGAGTGGGCCATGCGCAAAGGCGAGGCTCAAAGGGAAGAAGTAGTAAGAAGGAGCAGGGAAGCAGCAGCAGCAGCAGCAACAGCAGCAGCAGTAGTAGCAGCTGCACTTCCTTCCCAGGACTTGGGGTTTTCATCCTTTTTCTCTAGAATGGGCTGTTCTTTCTGGGCATAGGACCACTTGATTGGCACCTGTGATTAACAAGAGGTCCTGCGTAGGTGTGAGTGACTGGTCTGATCGAGTTGGATATTTTGTGCCCATTTGCTTTTCCTGCAGGGGTAGGTAATTACAATACAACAACGGGGGGCGGGGGTGGAGATGGGAAGTGTCTCAGGCGGTTGCACTCTGTGGGACGGAATGCAGAGACCCAATGCCTGCCTCTAACTGCCTGCCTAGTTTTTCCTTGAGAGACGTGATCCCTATAAAATCTCTATGGGAAGCTGAGGGACAGGAGGTCTCTTCTTCTGTATCTGCTTCCTGCTGGGCAGGGGCATAGAGCTGTCCCTGCTTATTGGGGTTCACGGAACTCTCACCCTAGCTGATCTCAGATGAGAGAAAGGGGTCTCGATCTCCACCTGGAAGACCGTGTTGGCTTCTTTGTTTGTTGGGGTATATCCCCTGCATCCTCAAGGCTCCCAAATGAGGACAAAAATATAAATCTGTTAGTTCTTATGAAACTTGTGGCTATTCAGTCCATCACTCAGGTGGCGTCAGTTGTCTGGACACAGAATGGGTTTGACATTTAGCTTCCTGGCCTGGGGGATATTAGGAAGTTTCAGGCTTTCAACTAGTTATCTGTAGCAGGGGTAGGAGACTTCTATTGTTTCAGATTCAGAAACTGATTTACAAAGCAATTAAGAAGCAAGGGGGATCTTCAGTCCAAGATTCACAAACTGGTTAGAAGAGCAATCAAAGCCCAAGAGCTAAGAAACTAAAGAATTAGGGAGGAGACTTAACATTTCTATACTTAACACTTCTATAGAAAAGAAAACATTAAAGTTTTTCAGTGGTGGGGGTTGGTGCTGCTCAGTTGGCCGGTAACACAGCTGCTATGGAAGGCAGTGTGGAGATTCCTCAAAAAAAAAAAATTTACTTTTAAAAAGAGAGTTTATCTGTATTCTGTCTTTACATTAAAATATTCTTATTGTTTTATATATAATATATATTTTGGTAATTCATTATATTAGTACTGTAAAAATAGTGTTATTAATTGTCAGTATCCACTTGAAGTGATACTATCCTATTTGAAGTGATACCATTCAGATAAGTATCATTATTATGTCTTCTCTAAACCTGAAATAGAGCATAATGAATCACTGGTAGGGCATAACAGTACATGGTAACATTGCATTGGCTCTGTACTCAGAAAAGTATGAGGCAAAAAAAAGAAAATCAGATGTATCTCGTCTTATGGTAGAGCAGATCATCTATTATGCATCTTCTCAAACACAGATGCTCCACCCACTGGTGGAGCAAAGTCCAATAGATGGGCTTTTACTACTCAATTCTAATGATTCCTTGGAAACATCTCTCTGCAGGGATCATGATGGAAAGTATAATAAATGATAATACATTATAACATATTTAAAGTTAACATTATCTGGCATCTGTTAGAGATAATGTTTAAAGAACTTACGTTCTTGCATAAATTTTCCACCGATGTCTCATTTGGAAGGAACCAAATGCATTTAACATTATTAGGTAGTCTTTAAGACCTATTGTATCACTGAAAGGTATTGAACCAAATTACCCAGGTAGTAAAACTACATATATATTATAACATGAAAATGTACCTCTGGTGAAGGTAGTGATTTATGACAATCTTTTTTTTTTTTTTTTTTTTTTTTGCTCGCTGGTTGTATACAGGATTTATCTTCTCTTAAAATTTTAAAAATAAAACATTTTAAATTATACTTATATCTGTTAATATATACACTTGAATAAGATAATGTTTATTAAATGCAAGTATTTAGAAAATAATAAAGATAATGGCACTGCATTTTGAAACTAATGCAATGTAGCCCAAATATTACTCACAGAAATTTTCTGCCTTTAAAATTATTTACTATAGTAAAAGCTGAGATTATCAAATTAACCATTCAAAGGCTTAAAAAGGACCAAACCTTATAAAAACTTAACGAATTGGATAAAATAAATATACAAGTAAAATCACACATTGATTAGAGAAGGAGTATCATACTAGATAAATAACCAACAGCTGATCTACTGAATGAATGATTAGAAGAATAAAGCCAGTAGATCCCTGGAAAAATACCTAAGGTTGAAAATGAGGAAAATATATTTCAAAGGTTTTCAGAGAAATTTTTAAGCTTTATAGAAATAGGATATACATTTGTATTTATAAATACATTTAAATATTCAGCTACTCTCACCTCTAATAAACTGATATTGCTTGGAGCTTGATATTCTGTTGTAATGTCTTGGTTTATGAGCTGGAGGTCTCCCCAGGAGGTTTACATCCTGCCCTCTCTGGCCGCTGATGGCAATGCTCAGCTCCTACAATGCTGTGAGGGCTTTTGCAGATGAAAGAAGGAATAACTGCACCCATCTTCTGTCTTGCTTTATTAGACATGTCATTTAGGGCTCCAAGGTAATACAGAATCTAAGTAATTCATATTTTTAAAATCATGTATATGCCTTTTCCCCCCAGTATATGTCATACACCAAATGGTTAGAAAAGGATACTTTCAGTACAGCCTCAATATTATACCCCAAATCACCTATGTCTCCCTCACCTCTGACCCTGTGGTGATCTCATACCAGATTGCTTCCTTGTGATGATTTTTTTTTTTACCTGCTTATTATTCTCTATGAGATCTCACTCCTCCATCTCACCACACACATTCCTAGTGTGCCATAAGCATTGATAGATGTGGTTGGTTGGTTGGTTGGTTGGTTGGTAGGTATTGTTATTGTTTCTAAAATTAAAACATCTCTTAGGTAGAAAAATGATAATTGTCATAGTTTTCCTGCTGATATCCACGTATTGAAGAATTGAATAGAAATGGTAGATTCAAAATAATATGGCAGTTGTCATTGCACCCGAATTTCTTAGGCAATATAGTTCATGAAACATTAACATACAGCAATTTGGACATGTTATCCTATATAAAATATATATGGAAATCTAGCTTCCATATTAACAGACCCACAATTCCTTTGGTTAGGAATAATTTTGGATCTCAGTTGATCGTGAGTCTCTCTCTAAAACCACAAGTTACGTTCATTGCATATTCTGCTATTATATAATAGAATTTGGCCTGCTTTTCACCTCTGATTGATTCCAGTGACAATTAGAGTTGCCTTTTCATTGCAGCAGAAGGGAACCATTTCAAATAGTCACGTCTAATTAGTCTAACGGAGACAAGACAACCAATCCTCTAACTTGAGGATGTTTCCTGTTTCAGTTTTCATTTCATCTCTGACTCATCTTTCAATCACCACACTGCTATTGTCTGATGGAAACGCAATGATGGAAATTTAAACATGGCATAATTAAATATCTTTTGCTGAACCTCAAGAGAAAAAAACCTCTCTTCTTTCCCAGGCAACCAGGTCCTTTTTTTTTTTTTTAAGTGGCTGCCTGTATGAGTTGAAATAACATTACTACAAAAATAGAATGTGTGATCATGCCAAAATGCACAGCTATACTCTTACTAGCTCTTCAAAATAATTTCAAAAGTGAACATTTTCAGTTCTGTACTGATATTTATTTCTCAAAGATGATCATTTAGTTATAAATATAAATATGTTTTTGTGTCTTCTTAATATATAATATGTAATACGTGTTCTTTATCATGTATTATATATATACAATATATTCTTAGAAACATATATAGCTATATTAGAACAAATTAAAAATATACAGCAATATAAGCTCCCTTAGGATGTTTTATCTAAATAATAATTAAATAATATTTTAACTTAAATAATTGCTAAATGAAAAAGGAAAACAAGGAAAAGATCCATTTAAAAGCAAAAAATTGAAAAATATAAATTTCGATGTTCATAAAAAGTATCAATAAAAATTTCTCTGGACTTTGTTTCCAAGCTTGTCTACACATTATAATCAACTAGGGAGCTTTTAAAACTTCAAAGCCCAACGTGAGCTTGCAGGGGTTGCTGTTGTGATTGGGAACTGATCTGTTTCCATCCATGCTGGGTGATTATTAGTTTGCAGGAGGTTGCTGTTGTGATTGGGAACTATTCTGTTCCTAATATTGTTGTGGGCCAACCAATTGCTCCCTCCCCTTCTCCCCACCCCCCACACTGAAAGACTTTTATAGAAGTGTTGGGTCTCCTCTCTGGTTCCCTGGCCCCTAGCTTTGATTGCTCGTCTAGTTGGTTTCTGAAACCTAGACTAAAAAAATAAAGCAAAACAAAACTTCAAAACCCAGGACACATCCTAGCCAAATTAAATCATGAAGACATTCTGATAGAATATCTTCTAAAAGCATTAGAGATTTGCTTTTTTACAATTAGGTCTTTAATTCACCTAATATAAGGTTGAACTTCAAATTAACTTTTCGGATAACATCAGCATCCATTAAACCCACTTTTTTTTTTTTTTTTTTTTTTTTTTTTGAGGGCAGTGTCACTGGCCCTCACATGTGGGACCCAAACCGGGGCCACTGGCTTCCCAAGCCAGCACTTAACCACCATGCCACTCGGCCAGCCCCATTAAACCCACTTTTAATTTTTTGAGTTTCCTTTGTTGTTTTTTTTGAGTGCTTCTAACTATATGTAAGTATTAATGTTTTAGCAAATTTATTCTTTATTAGAAGTCTTTTGAAGGGAAAAAAGAACGTTTATTTTTAATAATCAAAACTCATTGTATCTGCAATTATCATATGGGCACATTGAAGCCTTTTATAAGTCAAAGTTACATAGCAGGGTCTCAAATTCAAGAATCAACAAGTGAACAATATATTTCTCATGATAAAAGGAAAATGTGACTTTCTCATAATCATTCAATTAGAATAACATCATCACACAAAACTTTGCAACAAAAATCTGGAATTTTTTTTTTGAAAGAATGTGTGACAGTCTTTTTTCATCCTTTATTTTGATTATACACCAAAATGTTCTTGATATGCTCATAAGTGGGCAAATGATTAGAGCAGGTATTAGAAATAGTCATTGTAATGAAATAGATGTAGACATGAAACAAAATCCATTGGTTTCATCACTCTAGTTTATGCTTATAAATCTAAAATTGAGAAAACTTTTTAATTTTGGAGCAAAAGGAAAACATTGTGAGCTGTCAAAATTTTAAAAATCTTTTCATTGTGTTTTGACCATATAAGTGCTAGAAGAAGAACCAGAAGTAATGATGAACTTGAAGCTATTAGAGATATATTTGAAATCTGGAACCAACATTTACAAGATGGATATGTTCATCATTCATACATGACAATAATGAGAAGTTGGTTTCCTTCAGAAGATATTGTCCATTTTGGATATATATCTTCAAAACTAGGACAATATGGAATAAAATTGAGCTAGCCATGTTGAAGTTCTTATTAAACTTTCTAATAAAATAGTCTCTAACTATTTTTTTTATTCCTAGTTCTATAAATTATATATAACATGACTCAAAAATCTAAAAGGTAGGTATTAAAAAGATCCTTTTGGAACAAGATGTTATATGATGATGACTATTTTTCCCCCCAAGTTGATACACTGTTTTCCTAACACAGTTGATTCAAAAGACCATGCTTTCTACTATCCTTTTGTATCACTCTCATGTATGAAATGTCCACACTTGCATTTTGGACAGCATGTCTGTTTCTGGGACCTCTATTCTATTTAATTGGTCTGATTTCAATGCTGCAATAATACCTCACTGTCTTAACTACTTTGCTTTATTGTAAATCTTGATACGTAATAAAGCAGCCCTTCCTCCTACTTCTTCCTCAGTAATAACTTATTTATTCTTAGTGCTTGAGAAATTAAGTACTTTTTAGAATCTGCTTGTAGTTCATCAAACATGGAATTTTAATGATAATTGCATTGAATTAATAAATCACTTCAGATAGTATTGATACCTTTATACTATTGAGTCTTTAAATCCAAAAACATAATATTTCTCTATGAGATCAATCAAATTACTTTTCTGGAACTACCTTCCTTCTATCCTGTGGTTACTATGAAAGGACTCCAACATCTTTAGCAAAAGAGGTTTCTGATAAAAGGTGATAAAAATTCCTCCCAGAATTTTGAACTTCAGATAGAGAGACAGCTATTTCAGTTGTTTTCTGAAGAGTGGAGTGATTGGCTAAAAAGTAGAGGAATTGGTCTGCAACATGAAAAAAAAAAAAGCTGAAGGAAATTATAGGGGGAAAGAACATGTAAACAAAGAAATATTAGATGTTGACTATAATTTAACACATATATAGTCATGAGATGTGGAATACAGTGTGGGGATGGAGTCAATGGAATTGTAATAGATATGTATGATATCGGGGATGGGGGAACAGGGGAAGGGGAGGGGGTAGTCATTTGTAAGGGGTGAAAAAGATAACTATTGCATAGTTTTGTACATCTGTAACTATTAATAATAAAAAAATATTGAGGGAAATCAACTCTCTCATTCCAATTTGTTCATGAGACACAGCTATACTTTATCTTTAAATTTTGTGAAATAAATAAATAAATTCTGTGAAAAAAAAAAAGATACATTCTTCTTTTCTGAAGCCAAGTTAGGTTCATCTTCTTTTGCTTGCTTTTGAAACACATAATTATCACAGTTCTTTCTTGTAGAGTATATGTATCAAAAATGATTATTTCTTAGGCATTACTTTTCCTTGGCGTTCATAACTTCAGTCAATTTAAATATAAATGTAAGCATAATTTTGTACTTTATAGAAAATTCTTGCATGTACTTGTACATGGTTAATAATAAGGTCATACAAGATGACAGAAGTTCTGTTTAAAATGATAGGAATGATTTGAAACTGTTAATTTTAAATAGCCTTGATTTTTAGAAAATATTTGTCTATGGAAAATGCATGTTTAAAAAAATCTATGTATGTAACTGATAATAGATTTTTCTCTTGACTGATGATTTTTACTTTTTAAGAATAAAGGCTGAGTCTAATAACTTCTGGCTAGTAATCATATACTGCTACTTTGGGTTAATAATATCTTTAATGAAATGACATCTAGATTTCGTTTCTAATTATTATAGCAATATTCATGGACAAATTGAAACAAGTTTTGGTTAAACACTGAGAATTTTGAATTCTGATCCAAATATGAATTTATTAATGAATATAACTTAGCTCTTTAAAAATATATAAATTATGTTTATCTACTGTTTACAGGAATAATAAATACAAATGCACTTTAATTTATCCTTAAAAGGAAAATCACAATTAATAATATGAAATTAAATATTGGATAAGTTTACACAATATTTGCAAAGCTGAGAATTATTGAACTAGACATCTGGAGATGTTAGTATTTTATAAGTGTTTGATAAGGGCAAGAGTACAAAGAATCTTATATGCAAATATCCCAGCTCAGAATACCTAATCAAAATGAATTCAGATTTGAATTTGAAAGACTTTGAACAATGTTGGAAAAGCTATTTAGCAGGACATTGCAATAATCCACCTGAGGGTTAATGGGTCTTTGTGTTACTTATAGATCTATTGGAGCAACAGAAATGGAGATAAGCAGATGGGTGAAGAACATATTTTTGAGATAGATCTCAGAAGGACTTGCTAATATTTGATGTGAAGGATTAATGAAAGAGAGGAAATGATAATTCCTAAGTCTTTGGTTGAGCATTTGGTGTGTATGGTGATAGCATTTACAGACAGAGAATATTGAAGCAGAAATAGGCTTTCCTGGGGTAGGATCAGTGGGGAGATGATTCAGTACTGGACCATTAAATATTAAAGAGACAGAGAGAGGGAGAGAGAGAGAGAGAGAGAGAGAGAGAGAGAGAGAGACAGAGAGAGACAGAGAGAGAGACAGAGAGAGAGACAGAGAGAGAGACAGAGAGAGAGAGATTCAGGGGAGAAGTGAGGGAAGGGGATAAATGAGAAGCAATTGACCTAGATGAGCTTGAAGTTTCCCTCAGCTTTACATAACTTTAGAAGGATTCTTTCTGACTCTAGCCTCCTGACCTCACTTTTTGTAGAGCCTTTGCTTCAGATAATTTGTAGTTGTAAATTTTCTTTATGATGTAACTCATTTTAAAAGCCTCTTGACAGTTATACAACCCATGGATGATTTTCCTGAAGGACCTGGAAGCCATCCCTCTAAAATATAATCGAGGAAGATATCACTGTCTCAGTTTCTGGAGGAGAATGGGAACTTAACTTCAGTGAGTGCCAATTGGCAAACACAAATAACTTACTGATAGAGACACACTTTTGCGAACTCACAAATAACTCAATATGCTCAACGCCTCTCATTGATTATTCTCCCCCCAATTCCTCTTAAAGTAATAGATTTAAGCCCCTGCTACTGTGATCTGAGGACCAGCAACACTGACCTTCCTGGGTACTGGTTGGAAATAGAAAAGCTTAAATCCCACCCAGGCCTAGTAAATAATTATCTGCATTTTAAATAAGATCCCCAGGGGATTCATATGCACACTAAAGTGTGAGAAGCACTGCATTGGGCTACTTAGGGAGGAAAACGAGGCCCCATAGCAGTTGCAGTAGGTAATGAAGAATGACAAAGTAGATTGGACATGTAGTTAAGGTATTACTGGAATGTGGGCCATAGACTGTATTAAATGGAAAGATGGGATAGCATATTCAAAGAGGGAAATGTTGAATATAAAGTAAATATAAGGTGAGTTAGTCAGTGATGGCATGGTCAAATTTACAGTCACATTTGGGGTTGACTGACAGTAACCCAAGTGCTACATTCATCTGTCAGTGAGGAAGATACTGGGAGATCTTTAAGGGTTATGGTTGTCTAAATGTATAGTGTAATGGCATGTTTTATGTTTTTCAAAAGCAGAAAGAGGAAGCATGGTTTAGAAATGTCAATAGTGCCTCTTAGTTGTCTCTAGTTGTGAGATACATTGCAAAGAAAAGAAAAAGTGGCCTTGTCTCAAGAGGGGTAGGTGGAGGCTGTGACCTGAGGATAGAGCAAGGATTCAGATGAGGCAGGAGCTGGCAAACTTATTCTGTACAAGGCCATATAGCACATATTTTAGGCTTTGTAGGCTTTATGATCTCTGTCACAAGTACTCAAAGCTATTTTTCTAGTGGGAAGGCAGCCACAGACATTATGCAAATGAAGGAGTGATTCAATAAAAATGCATTTACAAAAACAGTCAGCAGGCTGAACTTGGCCTGTTGGCAATGGTTTGTCCATTCTTGAGCTAAGACATCAAGGTGAAGAGACTATTGATGATGATAGAATAGGGATAACTGCCCCTAGGTCCAGAGGGTTCAGTGGAAAGCACTGGGAAGCTGAAAAGGTATAGAAGACTTATGTCGTTAGGAGATATCAAAAGCAGTGTGGTACCAACTATAAGTGAGTCTGGATGTCCACTGGTAACGTAGGTAAAAAGCAACACGGGGCATGGGGATCTAGTCCTGATATTCTCTTCTAAACTTCTAAGTTAAACCATATTTCACAATATATTTCATACATGAACAGTGATGTATTATAGAAGCTATATAAAACAAGATAAAGCTCATGTGCCCAGGTTGAGAAATAGGGTGTCACCAATGTTTTGAGGCTCCCTGTTCATCCCCTTGTGTTATCCACTTTCTACCTCCAAAGATATCTCTACCCTAAATTTTGTGCTTATCATTTGTCAGTTTTTCCTTGGCTGGATTTCAGTTAAAGGACAAGCCTAGGATTTAGATGGTTGAATAGTTAGAGACCTTAGGGAGAAATTTCTCTCGCAGGGTTGTATTTACATTTCAAAGGCAGATGAAATCTGATGCTAGTCATACATTTGCATTCTGAAGGATTAAAAGGAAACCCTCTTCTCTTCCCAGAGATTTGTTTACGTCAGGGAGTTAAGGTTTCTGGAGGAGAGAGCAGCAGCAGGGGGACAGTGTGTAGCACACAGAAGCTCCCAGAATAATAATTTTGGGGTTTCTCCTCATTGCAGCAGGAAACCTCCTTTGTGCACTTGCACGCCTCACCATGTGGCTCTGGGGGAAAATGAAGCATGGGGAACAAATGTGCTACTGTTGTAATAATAGTCTTCCTTAGCTATTAATAATAGTCTAATTTTGTCTCTAAAGATATAGTTAAGGTGGGAATACACAACCCACTGGCAGCGTTATTTAACCAGTGATGAGCACGTTCCCTGGAGGGAGAATGAAAGTCCATAAAACAGTAATAAGGTAATCCTTGCTACTCAGGTGTGTGGTGGTACAGGTGATTTCAGGCTGCACGCCACAGCTACAGAATCAGATGTTGCGATTTACAGGACCCCAAGGTAATTCCTATGCACTGATTTAGACCAATGATTCTTACTTAACCCTGACTGTGGGAAAGAATACCCATAAGCTTTGAAAAAAATGACTTATGCATATGCCCCATTCCAAATAAATCCCCTTAGTATCCCTGGGATCTGATATATAAGCAATAGTTTATTATAGAAGTGTCCAAGGCAATTTTAATGAGGAGTCTGAGTTAGGAATCACTGATAAAGGAGGTCTCTAAAATTCCTTTTCCCTTTTAATGTCTTAGGTTTGTCACAAATGCCTAAAAATCTCTCTGGATTCCCATCACTAAGTCACTATTTTTCTCCTAGAATTTTTAATTAGCAGTAATTGCACCTCAGATAAACCTCATTAGCTACGATACTGCCACTGCACAAAGTTTCTCTCTTAGAATTTTTAAACTGATTGTTTAATTTATTTCTTCTAACCTCAGAAAATCTAAATCTGAAACTGTACACTGATCAATTTGCTTATTGTCTGATTCCAACCTCTAGAAATAGCAACTCTATCTTCTCCAAATGGACTTTGGATAAGGTGAAACCTATAAATGGCCATAGAGCTTAGCTTTCAGGTGCAAAATCAATGCTCATATACACACTTTTCAAAATGCTGCTTCACTCTGGTTAGAAAGATTTTCAATTTCAATGTATTTTTGGGGGTCAGTCAATGAGGTTTGGCCCTGAGACAAATCATTCAGCCCTTTGTTCTTTCCCAGTGCTGAGAGACATGGGACCAAAGTAAGAGATGAAAGTGTATAAATAGCTGCCATGGTACCCAATCCCCAGGCCATTGATTCCTATCCAAGCAAACAAGTACAGAAGACAGTTGAAAGGAAAAAAAAAAAAGTCTACCACTTCTTTCTACATAAGTAGGAGATAATTCAATAGACTCAATAATACAATCTATAACCTGGGCCTGAATAAACTAACATTATTTTAATAACAAAATGCATATGTATTACATAGCAATCTTAAATATTCCTCATGAATTAGGTCTAGAGACCTTTTATTGACTGAAGTATATCAATGAAATATAGGAAAAGGACACAACAGTTTAATATTTAAAACTCACTTTATGATAATATAAGTCTATTAACCTGTCTAAATTGAAGCTTATCTGCATAAATATTCATTATAGCCACATAAATATTTGTTATATGCTAAAGTCCATTTGAAAACAAATATGTATTTAAAATGTATATTAGAGCTAAGAATATTTTATCACTGTCAAGGTGAAAGGACAGAGAAAGAAAAATGTTCTCATACAAGTAGAAAGTTTATTAAGCTGTTATTAAAATTTGGAATTTGACAGTTTTGTCATTATTAATTTTTACTTAGAGAGCTACAGAGGAGTGAACACAGGAAATACATCATACAGGAGAAGAAGAGGAAGAGAGGAAGTTCTTCGCAAATTATAATTCCTGTGGGAACCTACTTAAATATTTGGTGACTACAAGTTATATATATGTGGCCAGGTGTTTCCTGCACTGAAGCTGACATTGCTGTCAACTCCTATGCTTCAGCTAATGAAAGGGGAGACCTGCAGGAAGACTATTACATGGTCCAAGGAATACTGCATTCCTTGGCTTTTTATATAATCTATTTTTTTAACTTTATTGGGAAACAGTATATTTTCCCCAGGACCCATCAGCTCCAAGTCAATTTGTTTTCCTTCAGTCTAGTTGTGGAGGGCACAGCTCAGTTCCAAGTCCAGTCACCGTTTTTAATCTAGTTGCAAAGGGCACAGCCCACCATCCCATGTGGGAGTTGAACCAGCAACCTTCTTCTAAAGAGCACTTGCTCTAACCAACTGAGCCATCTGGCAGCTCAGCGGCAGCTCAGTTCAAGTTGTTGTCTTCAATCTAGTTGTGGAGGACGCAGATCATTGGCCCATGTGGGAATCGAACCAGCAACCCTCAGAGCTCCCAGTCTAACCAACTGAGCCAGCTGGCTGCCCATATATAACTTATTTTAAAGATCACAATATCTCAAGGTGTGTTCAGGATTATTTCCACTCCGCTTTAGATCTTAAATTAGCCAAGGAGCCTAGACTTGTTTACTGGCTTTATTGTATATTTTCTTTCCTTCATTTGCCCCTTCTCCTTTTATACAGCCCCTCCCCCCAGTTAGATAATTGCTTCCACTGGCTTTCGCAATTTAAGGTTTCTCATAATTAGACATCCATATACAGACATCCTGTAGTCAATCATTTCCTTAATGTATTTGTTTATGTTTTCCTCTATTTTACAATTGCCTTGGCCATAAGAAACAAGAGACCTAGAAATCATTTCAAAATATTTTTGAAATATTTTGAAAATAATTTTGAACTGGAACATTTTATATTCTTTTTTCAAATCCTGGCAGAAATGATACTGTCATTTTTTTTTTTTTTACTATACACACACTTAAGGGTAAAAAGTCAGAGCTAATCATACATTTACTATATTAACTATAAAGGCTTGACATTATAACACTGTAAGTTAACTGTTAGGATTAAAACATGTTAAATTTATTTTATAACTAATGGAAGGTTAAATCCACTTTAGAAATACTTGTGAAAATTCACCATGCAAAAAAACATATATAGTCTTAAAACTCACAAATGAATTTCTTTCGCCTTGCAAGTTGTATCAGGCCCAACGCTTTTCACAGTAAAAAGTAATATTTACCCTTTAGCTGTGTAGAGGACAAAGAATCTCATAAAGAGTTGTATTTATAACTGAGAAATTAAGTATTTGTTAGTTTGTAGAATAAACTCTCATTATGTAACCATTTAAAATGTGTTTCCTTTAGAAAATCAAGATCACTAAGTATCTGAAATATAAAAGGGATTTTTATTGACAGAGTGTGAAATTTCAAGTATTTTGATATGTGCATGATTTAATTATTACAGCCTTTCAAAGACCCTATCAAATCTTCAGCTATTTCTATCTGTGGTATGCCTTCGAATGGCACGTTCATTAATTAAATGTTTGAGCTACATGGGTTTTTGCACACAGATGTTACATGGTATCGTTTGTGTAGTTCTCAAGGCTATGGTTAGAAATCATAGAATCCCAGAATCATTAGCAAAGTCCAAATGCACCTATACATGGTGTGATGACATGGTCTGTGACAGAGGAGCTCAGGGCAAACACTTCTCTAGATGGCCTGCCCCAAATAAAACAGAATCCCGTGACTCCTTTCCACCTTAGCTTTTGCCCTCCTCTTCTGTTAATGTTTCTTTCCACTATACCAACAGCTTTGTGGTAGCTTTTGTAGCTAGGTAATTTGGCTTTGTGAGACAAGAAGCTCATCCCACTTCTCAAACTTGAAAACCCATTCAGCTATCAGCAGCAACTCAATGACCGTCACAAACCAGATATTCTGTGAATTACCACAAACAAATGAAAAAGGTCCAAGTGACAAGTGCTTCAAAAGTGTTTTCTGCTTCTTGCTTAGTTAACTCAAATGATAAGTCTTTGATGCATAAACAAATGAACCTTTTCACTAGAACATATTGTCAACAACCCAGGAAAACATTATGATGCAATAAGCTTTAGAGATAATTCTTTGCCTTTTGTTAATACATTTTGAATTACAAATATTAGAATTCAATCCTGCCAAACATGATGAAAAGGCCATATTTCTGAAGCAAAATTGAAATCAGAATTATTTTTATAATTGTTTTCATAAGTAGGGGTTAATTCCTGGAAGAAATCCAAAAATTGATATATTCAAAATCTCTAAATTCTCTTCTGCTTCCATACACCATATATATTTTTATCAGGCACTACTTCTCATAGAAAGTATTGGCTGAGATTGTATCCCTTCAGACATCATAATTAAAAGATTAACTGTCTCTGTAAATAAGCCTCTGTCAGCACAATCCTATCTACGTGGGGACACTTTTGAGTAACTTGATGAAAATACAGTGTCACTAATGTTTCCTTGTTTATTGTCCCAAGTTTATATTGCTTTGGTACATAGTAAAAAAAATTCCAAAAGCTAAGCTAAAACAAAGGGCAGTAATAAAAGCAAGCATAATTGAAATTCAGAAACCTCTATGCAAATGGAGAAAAGCTTTTACCAGAAGCAATACAAATGAGTAGGGGTTTACTCTTGGCCACATTTTCTTTTTTTTGTTGTTTTTTTTTTTTTTTTTTTTTTTTTGAGGGCAGTGTCACTGGCCCTTGTATGTGGGACCGAACCGGGGCCGCTGGCTTCTCAGGCCAGCGCTTAACCACCGCGGCCACATTTTCTTTTACTATCATCTGTTCTATGGGTTTTAAAAAATATATAAATACACATATAGGACTTCACATTTTCTAGTGTGCTTTTATGTTGCAATAGTATGAGGAATTAGTGGTTTTTGTAAACAGGAATGTATAGAATTTTATCAGCTATTTTTTTTTACATTGTTAAAGTATTTTATTATCTAATGAAAACTGAAATTTATCTGTGAGTAAAAATCATTAGAATATTTTAGACTTACTTTTTTTTTAAAATTAAAGTTTATTGGAGTAATAATGGTTAATAAAGTTACATAGGTTTCAGGTGTACAATTCTGTAGTACATCATCTATATATGACATTGTGTGTTCACCACTCGGAGTCAGTTCTCCTTTCATCACCATATACTTGATCCCTTTTGCAGCTTTTAAAGTGTATAGATGTTTAGGGCAGGTACAAATGTTATTTGCTGAAGTACATTTTAAGTGACCATCTTAAAACTAACCTAGTAGTTATGGAGAAGTTAAGTATTTAATTTCAAAGTTTTTGTCTAACTTTGTTTTTAACAGTAGAATTTAGTAAATTCAGGAATTCATCATAGTTGAGCAAATATTTCAGTGACACTATTTTTAAATTGGAAAAGTATCAAAAGTAATGTTTCTCCTTCATATAATGAATCATGAAAGAAAAAGAACTTTAGAACGCTCCAGCAAAAACACAACAAATACATGTATAACCTGTTAGAGAATGCTGAGGCTCATGATTATACTTATTCTAAAATTGCTGCCTATTTTGAAGGGCATCTTTGAGCCTTTCCTTAGGAGAAATCTTGTTAAAAGTAATTGGAATGTACCTTTAAGTGGGTAAATTAAAAAAGAATTAAACATCAACAACAAACAATTTCTGTTGAACCAACCACCAGACTTTATAGTGGTTCCTCTTCTCTGAAGAACATGAGCCCAGCTGCTTGTCACCTGATGTAACCTGGAATCAGTTTATATTAGTTGGCATGCTTTAATTATTAACACTCTTATTTCAGAAGCTTCTAAGTATACAACATCTGGAGGACTCGACCAAAAATTACATTCTTTTTTATATGTTTCTCCATAAGAAGCATCGTTATTTCTCTGGTTCTATGCAAATCAGACCTTAGAAATGGATCTAGGTCTTCTAAAAAAATTTTAAACTGTCTGTGTAAATTATTTACCTGGGCTTATGTAAGTGCTACCTGTCACTGCCAGTGATTGTGTTTTGATCATGAAATGGATTGATGTCTATTGAGTGTCCTAATATTCTATTAAATACTTGCTCCTATTGATTTTGAGAAGGTACTGTCTGCAACCCTCGTCTCTTCTCCAGCTACATTCTCTAGGTGAGGATTCTGGTATTACTGATACTGCCATACATTTTTCTAGAGACCCATTCATAGTCCTGTCAGAAATACGTCCAAGTTCCTGTTGATGAACATATTACCTACATTTACTATTGAAGACTTTTTATTTTTTATCATTGTGCGATGGTATTTGATCATTGCCCTGCTAAAGATTCATGTGTTTTTATGTTTCTTGCTCAATTGTGTTTCCCTTCTGTAAATGCATTTTTATAACTTTTTCCATTTTCTATTTGTTTTTTCATCTGTTCTATATTTATTTGAGAAAGAACTTCATGCATTATATATCAGCCAATCCTCAGTTTTATATGTTCAAATATCTTTCCCAGTTGTCTTTGTGGTAATTTTTAATAAATAGAAGGTTTTTTAAAATTTTAATAAAGTACAAATCATCAAAATTTTCTTTGTTTTTTGATGTTTTGTTAAAAAAAACTCCTCTATAGAATTATATAACCTCTTAAATTTTCTCCCAAGAATTTCAAACTTTTGTCTTTCATACTTAAGTCCATAATCCATCTGAAGTTGATATGAATGTGTCGGTTGACATACTCTTTTCTTGATTGAAAACAATATACATTTTTGTCATATATCAAACTTTTGTATGTACTATAATCTATTTCCAGTCTTTCTATTCTCTCATTGGTTTATATTGTACCATTAAGTAATAATATAATATTTTAATTATGTGTATTTATAATAGGCCTTGACTCATGGTATCATTCTTGTTTATATTTTTTAGGAATATTGATTATTTTTTGGCAATTTGCTCTTCCATCTATTAAAGATTTTGACTAGAATAGCAGAACAACCTTGAAGAATTTTTATCTTCTATCATACAGATTTTTCTGTTTATAAACATGGACAAGATCTAGTTCTTCCAAAATTTATTTGGGTCCTCTTCTAAGACTTTCTATAAGGTTTCTAATATTTTACATCATTTATAAGATTTACTCCTTGGAACCCTATCTTTATATATTGTGCTAAGGTAAATATATATGGATGACCTGGAGGGCATTAAGCTAAGTGAGATAATCAGATAAAAACAAATAATATATCAGTTAGATATCTAATCTAAAAAGCTGAACTTGCAAAAATAGACAGTAAATTGGTGGTTACCAGAGGCTAGGGGATAGTAGAATTGGGGGGATGTCATTACAGGATACAAACTTGCAACTAATAGATAAATAAGTCCTGGAGATGTAGTGCATAGCTTTGCCTTTATAGTCTACAGCGCTGTATCAGAAACATCAAAACTGCTAAGACACTAGATCATAATTATTCTCCTAAAAAAAAAAAAAAAAAGAAGATATTAAGTGAGGAAATAGAGGTGTTAGTAATGCTGTAGTGGTAATCATATTGCAAAATGTACAATATAAATGTATCAAATGAACACATTGTACATCTTAAACTTATGCAGTGTTATATATATATATATATATATATATATATATATATATACACACAAAGTGTTATATATATATATATATATATATATATATATACACACACAAATGAAAACTCCTGTAAATAGACCTTTACTTTCAATGAGTTGAGAAGATACTATGAGTTTGAGAAGAGGAGTGACATGATATGAATTATATTTTAAATAAATTACAATGACTGTTTCATGAATACTGTGGGAGAAGAGCAAATGTGGATTCAGGAGAACCAGTAAAGAGGCTATTATCACTATAATCCAGGCAATGAAGATGACGTGTCTGGGGTTGTAGGAGTGGGTGTAGAGAAAAGTAGTGATCCTGGATATATTTTGAAATTAGAAACAACAGGGTAGGGTGCTTGATTAGATGTATATTGTAGAGGAAAAAGTCATGGTAGATTCTAAGTTTTTTAGTTTGAGAAATGGAAAAAATAAGGTTGCCATTTTAGAAAATGGAGACGGCTGCAAGGGGAATGGGTGTGAGTGGTGGAAATATAAGGAGCTCACTTCTGGAAATATGAATCTGAGATCCCTCTTAGACATTCAAGATGACATGTGGGTAGGCAGTTGGATATAAGAATCTGGAGTTTAGGAGAGAAGCCTAAATTAGAGGTATAAATTTGAAGGTCATCTAGAGATGGGATTTTCCAAATTCTGAGACTGGATGATATGACGAAGGACCTTGATATAATTTTTTTTAAGAAGGTAAGAGCTCTAAGGACTGAGGCCTATTGAACAGCAATATCTAGAGGTATGGTCATGAGGAGCAACCAGCAAAGGAGACTTAGAAGGATCAGGCCAGAGACGTATTAGGAAAAGTAGCCACATATGAATGTATGATGTCTTGAAAGCAAAATGGAAAAAAAAAAGTATTTTTAAATAAAAATGTTTGAACAACTCCTGATAGATCAAGTAAGATGAAGATTAAGATTTTATTATTTCACTTAGCAACATGGTGACATTGATGAGAGAATTTTGGTGGTGTGGTAAGGATGAAAGCATGACTCCAGAGCACTCAAAAGCAAATCTGAGGATAGAAATTGTGTATAGCTTCATGGGAACACTTCTTGGCTGGCTTGTTGGAGGATGAAAGAACATGTGAAACAAACAAGCCTCTAGCCAACTCAGTAGCTAATCATAGATACATGAAAGAACCAAACCAAGACCAATTAGATCTGCCAAATGCATCTCAACCCAAACTTCCAATCTTCTGAATTATGAGCTAAAATTTTTAAACAACACCAAAAAAAACAAAAATAAACAAACAGACAACAGTAATAAACCCAGGATGACACAGAAAAAGCAACACTTAGAAAACAAACAAAAAGAAGTTCTTGGGTATTGAAACTAATACAGAAAAATATATTCAAGGAAGGGCTAGGATATAAAATTCATGAAATCACTCAGCAGGGAAAATTATAATGATACAGAAAAAATAAATTTGAGATGAGAAAGTGAAAGGATTAAACCAAGAAGTTTAATCTGAATATGAACATGCATTTCAGGAAACACACACACACACACACACACACACACACACAAACAAACTGAGAGTAGCAACTTATCAAAGACATAAAAAAATGTATCCTGGAACTGAAGGACATATCCTTCCATATTAAAAAGGAGCTCAGAAAAAAAATTAAAAGCACAGCATGATCTAATTTTAGAACACTGAAAATAAAGAGAAGGTCCTATAATTTGTTTTCTAGGGCTGCTGTAAGAAAGTACCACAAACTGAGTGACTTAAAAAACAATTTATTGTCTCACAGTTTGGGAGGCTCAGAGTAAGAGATCAAGGTGTTAGCAGAGTTGGTTCCTTTTGAGGACTATATGGGGAGGACCTATTTCAGGTTTCTCTTCTTGGCTTGTAGATAGCTGTCTTCTTTCTATGTCTCTTCACATTTTCTTTCCTGTGTATGTTTGGCTATGTGTCCTAATTTTCCCTTTTTATAAGGACACCAATCATATTGGATTAGAGCCACCCCTAGTGACTTCATCTCAACCTAAGTAATTGTATCTAGAATGACCCTATTTCCAAAAAAGGTCATTATTCTGAGGTGGTGGAAACGAGGATTTTACATATGAGTTTTGAGTGGGCACAATTCAACCAAAAACAAATTCTAAAATCATCCAGAAAGAAAATGTATATAAAACAGATCGCAAAGACAGAATTGGATGTAGAATGACATTGGACTTCTCAATATACCTTCAACATACTGAGGGAAAATGATTTTCAACCTAGAATTCTATACACAACACACTAATAATTAAATGTAAATGTGGGCTAAAGACATCTTTAGACATGCAAGGATTCAAGCATTAACTTCCCCTGTTCTCTTTCCAGGAAGCCATTGTTTCATAAGCTTAATAAAAGGGAGGAGGCAGAAGTGGATTTACTGTGAAGTTAATGAATGTTCAGCCTCAGAATCTCTCCCTTGCACAGGTCCCTTTCAAGGGACAGGAGTGGCTTTAGTAATTTGTTGACATGATCAAATGACTTTGTAAAAATTTGAAAGCCAATTTAACCATCGTTGGTTGACAGTCAAATTTCCTAGTACGGGTGTACTAGAATGGTTGGCCTTTAGGCATTTTTGGGATCCAGCTAAGAAGAAGCTGAGTTGGAGATACATTATTTTGTGTTTAGCAGGACACATTTATGAGGCTCATGTCATTTCCATGTGTAGTTACATTTTTGCTAGCTGCAAGTGTAAGACTAGCTTCCAGTAATCTCCTCCCATCATTATGCCAACTCATCTGGTTTGGTGGCCAGGTAAGTTCAGAGCCAGAGGTTTATCACAATAAGTGTCCTGCAGCTGACACCAAAAGGACCTTGGTAGGAAAGGAGATGAAGGATGTGAAATTTATGGAGGTCAAAAGTAGTTGATGGAAAAATTGACCAATCATCATGCATGTAAATTTTAAGTACAGTACTCAGTTTTCATCAAAGCCCAGAAAAAAAATGGACATACTTTCCAGTCAGGAATATACTATATAATGTAGAATTCATGATTAAAATGCACCACAATTTTCTGATGGAATTGTGAAAAAATATAATTTATCTGAATTCCTTGTTTTAAAGGCATATACTTATTGCAGTGTCGTTATCATAGTGCATCTGCATATAAAGTTGTGTGGCTTATTACTTAGCATCTCGTCCTGAAAAAATATGGCAGTTCCGGATGAAAACTGCCCCTGAATGAAAGCAAGCACCAAATGAAACAACTTGAAGAAATAAGTCTCAAGTGACAAAAACCTATAAATTATCTGTGTATGTCAAAGTGTGTGCATAATACACATTTATGTAGCTCATACAGAGTAGCAGCAATTTGTAAATGCATTTGAATTCTGGGACAGGAAATGAAAAGTAATTAAGCAATTAGTATTTTCAGGAAAAACAAAAGGTTGTAAGAGTTAGTCTCACTGTGAAAAATTGTCAGAACAATGTAAGCACTGCCTGTTGATTTAAATATTATGATGTAACTGTATTAGGAAGCTATAGGGACTATGTGTGTGAGTATGTGTGCTTGTGGGTCTATGTGCTGGGTGTGAGTGATTTGTAAGTGAATCAAGTTCTTATCTTCCATTTAAAAAAATAAATAACTGCCTAAAATTGAAAATTGAAGAAATAGCACATAAGAATGTTAAATATCTGAGGAAACTGGTAAAGGTGTATTGGATGTTGCTGTTGGGGAATAAGATTGATGGGTTGTGAAGAGAGGAGTGGGAAATAGCTACATTTTGTTACTTTGTAGTGCTATTTGCATTTTAAAAGTGTATTAATTTTAACAAAAATAAAATTTAATTGAAAAATGGAATCAGTTCTGACAGTTTCATAAAATGAGTCCTATCAGCTTTGTATTACCTTGTCTTTTCTAGATTATTACTAAAATTGATTCACATTTCATTTTTGCATTATATGATGTTAGTAGGATTATACTTCAAGGTGAAGGAATGATTAAATGAAACTAATTATTTCTCTGAAGAAAACCTAAATCCTCGATAAACCAAATGAGAGCTGAGATAGAGCACCCTGTCTGAATATCATTGCTTAGCGCCAATACTTTTTGAAAGGAAAGTAGGATTTAAATATTTATAAAATGGAATTTTCCTTACTATTTTGAAAAGAAATGATTACAATTTCACTAGCTTTGTAGAACTGATTTTTCCTTCCTTTCTGTACTAGGTAGGAAACAATTTAGTTTTACATTACTAAATCAGAATGCATGAAAACTAATTGCTCTCAAAATACAATTGTATTGAACATATAGAAATGAAACAGAATATTCTAGCTTAGCTTCCTAAGTTTGAATTTATTTTGTATATATAAAGATTTATATATACACTTGGGTTTCTAAAAGTGTATGCCATGCATTCACTCAGGTTTTCTTATGGAACAAGCATCGATTCTCTTCTTGCATCTACATTTCACAAAGAGAGTATTGGAGGCAAAATCCTTGTCTCACTGACAAGGTGGGAAGCTCAGTTTCATTTTATTTCTTATCTTAATAGCAGGAAGCTGCTGCTCACTGAAAAAATATATGCTTCAGAAAGATTGAACTGGCTACCTTTGCAGGTTATTCATCTTTTCTAAAGGACAGTTATCAACTAAGCAAAAAAGGAGGAAATAGCTAAACTGCTTGGTTTGTGGTATTATATTGGGTTGTCGGAAAAGTCATGACACATTTTTGCAATGAGAAAATAGAAGAAATACATCATGAACTTTTCCAACAACCCAATAAATCTAACTCTGTAGCTTAAAAAAAACCAACCCTGAAAGCTTAGAATTTAAAAATTAACAGAAAGATGATAGAGTGTTTTTGTTGAGACTATAAGCTGCAGAGATAATGCATGCTGTGCCAAGTATCCTCGGCAGTGGGTTCCCAATAATTCTTATCTCTTGGTTTTCAGGGTTTTGTGCAATCCCCTCTTCTTAAATGTGCATTGGACTTAATTGACTTGTTTCTAAACAACAGAATATGGCAGAAGTGATGGGGCGTGGCTTCCAACATTAGGCTGCAAAGTCTTTAGCTTCTGTATTGGTGCTCTCTCCCACTTTCTCATGGATTGCTCAATCTGAAAGAAGTGAGTGTCAGGTTTTGAGGCAGCTCTGGGGAGTGTCTCACGTGAGCCCACATGTGTGAGCCTGTAAGAGCTCCTTCTCTAGTTAAGCCCTGAGATGACTGTAGTCTCTGCTGATACCCTCATTGTAGACATTTGAAAGACCCTAAAATCAGAAACACCCAGCTAAGCCACTCCCAGATTTTTAACACACTGAAAGTGTAAGACAAAAAATATTTTTTCAGCTACTTAAGTTTTGAATAACATGTCATGGGGCAATACATGACTAATACACTAGATCCTAATTCAAACCCTGGCCCTGATTAATCTTTCTAAGTCTCAGATTCTACATTGTTAAAATAGGATAACATCTGTATGTATTTTGTACAGTAATGGTGGGGATTAAATGGTATAAATCAGTCTAGTAACTCAGCATATGTAATTGCACATGTGAAGTGCTGCCTCTTCTCCCTGCCAAAAAAAAGGAGCTATTATTTTTATTATCTACATAATTTTGGGCAAGACATCTGAGAATCATTTAGTCCACTCTTCCCTTAGACTGGAATATATCTCATCTTTTTAAAGGGTCAGTCAGCCATAATCTAACATATAATTTGCCTTAATATTTACTCTAGGCCAGTGTCAATACTCTCAGCATGTTCATAGCCATCGGCTACTGTCCTATCCAACCACCGAACCAGTTTTGATCAAAGCTGGCCATACACACACCAGCAGTCTCACAGTCTCCAACCAGATGGCTTTAGAATTAATATTACAGTCTTAATTCCAGGACAAGATTAAGTTTGGGATTTGAAGAGCAATAACTTCTAACCTACATAATTGTCCTATTGTCCCTATGGCTTGTTGGCTTTTTGCCTGGGCTGTGACTTCCTGATTTGCACAATGTGCCAAGATGCTAGGCCCGGTGGCCCTACGTGGAAGTTTCACCCCGAGACCAGCCACTCTTTCTCCCATATTCCTGACACCGCCATGATTCCTGAATTTCTATTTTCCCTCAGATGCTAATAAGCTCCCAAATGACTTCTCTGGTTTATGCCAATTACTAGCGTGGTAGAATTTTGATAGCTCCATGTAGGGGATGAACTCTGTTATCATTTCCTGAGAACAATAAATAATTTCAGATCTCTCAATGTCTCTTCCTCTTCTCCCATTTATCCTGCTTGCCAACACTGGTCTCGCAAAACCTTAATTCTATCTGTACCACAAGATTGAAAACACTACATTTTTATAAAAGCAGTATTCACTAAAGTTTTATATGTGAGACAGCATCAGAGAAAACATAGCCTAGCAATTAGGATAAAGTATACCTTCCCAGTAAAAGTGAACTTATGCCTCCAAAGATAGATTTCATTTGAGCACTTTTTAATCACCACCCCCTCCCCCCACACACACAAAATGTACTCTGTACAACCAATTTCTGGCAATCCTAACTCAAACTTGTGTACTAAAGAAAGTATGCTACTAAAAACTTATTTATCATCATTTATATGTAATGCTGTGGAACTGATATAAACTATCTTCTTTATAAAGAACATCTTGACCTTTGTAAAATGGAAGATTTGTCCCTCTTAATTTAATGAAGAATGAGAGGTTGATTTTACAATTTTCCAAGAATAATGGACTCAAGGCTATCAATCCAGCAGATAGGGAGACATGGTTGTGGTAATGGATTGTTGCCAATAGAAAATAAAATATCAGGACAATTTTGTGATGAAAAATTACTATACAGAATCACAATCATTCTCTCACACTTTTAAGGAAGTTAATCATCCCTAAACCAGAACGATGAACTTACAAAGTATAAGATATGATTTGTTTAGGTAAATGTCTTCACTCAAGGGACCGAGCACATTTTAGGAATGATGTGTCAGAGTATGATAATAATCAGCAATCTGCACTGATAGATTCTACCCTCATCTCATTATTTTTTTTCAATAAGGATGCTGTTATAAATTACACAAAGTGACAATGAGGCAGGATAAATTCCAATGTGTAAATCCTGGTGTGTGTGCATGCGTGTGTGTGCGTGTGTGTGTGTGTTATAATGCCAGGCTAGCAGATTTCACTCTCAAACCTAGTTTCTAAGGTCTCTGATTAATACTATGCTGAACACTCATTTAAAAGTAAACTTATTTTAATACCAATATTTAAACTGTTTATAGTCATGGAGGATTACTTTGATCTTTGTATCTGATAGATTCATCTCTTCTTAAAGTTATTTCATTTTTATTTTCTGTGCCTTAATTGTCATTTTTGTTGTTTCTTCAAAAAACATGATCCAGGAATGATGCTCAATAATGACAGTAGAGCAGTTACCTAAAAGTGCTTTTTTTTCCCCTGAGATACACTACAAGCATGAGAAGAGACAGAGAGAAGGAGCACACAGCCGCAGGGATATTTCTGTACCTACCCCTATAGGTAGCCAAGAGTTTGCTCAAATATTATCATTTTAATGTTTCTAAATCCTATGATATATGTATTGGTCTTCTTATGAACTGTATTAATGACAGAGAGACAATAAACTACAGGGCAGCTTTTCCAAATCTATGGGCAAAAGTGTCCTGTGATGAAAATCTATTTAGGAAACTCTGTACAGCACCCCCTCATTAGATCTCATAATTCGTATTAGCATAGTGAAGACTGTGAAAAACTTTATTAGGGAAACCCACTTCACTCAGCACAAGGTAGTACTTTCTAAAGTTAATGAAGACCTCCCCCCTTTCTTTTTCACTGTACACCTACTATCTTCTCAAAAAATTGTTCAGAGAAGACTAAAACTTGTGTGGTAGGAAACAATTATCTTCATTTTATGGATAAGGAAATTGAGATAAATAGTAGCAAGTTCATCCAAAGACAGTTTGCAATTAACTGACTTACCACTCACTGTTCTTCCTACCATCCAAATTTGTCCTCCAACATTGACTCAAAGATATATAAAGTTTGCTTCATGCTTTAAAAAAAATTCTAAATGTCAAGGTATTTCTGAAGAAAAACTAAATGCAAGTCTTAAATCGTAATTAATGTTGCCACTGATTGCTCTATAATTCTGTGTGGGTTTCTGGGGTTGGAGATGTCAAGATTAAAGGAGGCTGCCAGATGAGATGGGAGAACACAAGTCTGTCCACCGGCTCTTCAAATCCAAAATTTGGGGGAGAAAAAGATTGAGCTGTTATGACTGTGAGACTGTCTTGTTTCATAGAAAAATACTCTCTGGAAGATTCAACACACACAGTGGGTTACAGTGAAAAGAGCAGTAGGATTCACAGGACCTAGAAGCTAGTTTTAGCTCTCTTACCTACATTCTGTGCAGATTTTTATTTTTTTAAATTAAAGTTTATTGAGGTGACAATAGTAAAATTACATAGGTTTCAGGTGTACAATTCTGTAACACATCATCTATATATCACATTGTGTATTCAGCACCTTCCATCACCTTACATTTGCATTCTGTGTAGATTTAAATTACTTACCATTTTGGAACTTTAGTTTCTACATCCATAGAGTGGGGACAACAGCAAATTTCTCTGGCTTTTTTTCTTAGAATTAAAAAAATTGTACTCATAATTAGTTGATAAGGCATTAAGTATATTACAGAAATATTAGAAACAGCAAACAATTAAAAATTACTTGTTGGTGTGGATTAACAAGATTGATCCAATATCATGGGCTATATGCTATACCAGATATTTTACCATATAGAATAAATAAACATGATATATAGTATGGCATATACTATTCCATGTAACGATTCATTATAATGATTCTCTATTAAAAAATACTAATTCATATATTCTTTAGCATTAGTCACTGCTAGTTATATATAATTTATAGATATGCAAAGTGGCATATAAAAGAGGCTCTCAACTGGTCAGTATTAAACAGCAAATAATTGACAAAGCTGTGGCTGGATTATCAGGTCTCCTGAATGACAGCTGAGCCTCCCTTTATCCACTCCATGCGCTTCATATAAAATGATTTTTAAATGGTAGCCTTTAAAAAATGTTTCATTGAACTTAGACTATTTGCAATGATTTGTGTTCCCAATATTTTGAGGTAGGCAAAGGAAGATGGTATGAACTGTGATGTGTCTTAGTCAGAACTGTTTGACTAGGACCAGTAGAATTTTTGACTATTTGGCCTGTGATATGTTTTACTTCAGCTGTGAACTTATAGAAATCCAATCTAGCATGTGGCAGGAAATATCCATTCCCAAGAGATAATTTAAATGAAAGATGAGCAAATAGGAGGGACATGATTTGGTTTTATAAAGAACATTCCTTTATATTAGTCATAACAAAAATGAGGGCATGCTAGTTGAGAATAGAAAAAACCTCCTAGTATCCCCCAATGAGAAAGTTATAAGAAGTGAGTGTCATCACTGTTATCACTTTGTCTGTGAAAAAGGAAAGCTTTTCACCTGTAAATGGAAAAACAGTGATTGGATTCTCTCTGCAAAGCATCTTTTGTCTTTTCTTATAATGATTGGGGTAAGGTAAAATTGAATGTCTTCTGGAAGTTGTAGAAACAACCAAGAAAATACTGTATGGCTAAGAATCCATAAGCCAATATATAATTATTACTTCTGATTAAAGAATATAAAAGGATTCCTAAACATTTTTCTGATTTATATCTAGTTTTTAGAGTATATATAATCCATCATTTTATAAATATTTATTGAGGCCCCATCATGTTCCAAGTACTTCTCCAGTCTTTAAGAACCCATCAGTGAACAAAACAGAATATTTCCATCCAGATTCACATTGTACTAAATGTGTCATTTTTTTTTTTGAGGGCAGTGTTACTGGCCCTCATATGTGGGACCCGAACCGGGGCCGCTGGCTTCCCAAGCCAGCACTTAACCTCTGCACCACTCGGCCGGCCCTAAATGTGTCATTTTTTATTTACAAACGGGAACAATTAATTCATTGTTGACTGATTAAATAGATGAGTTTCTTTTGATATTTTATTTAAAAGTTACCTTAAAATTGGCTTTGTATAAACATGTGGTGTAACACTTGTATTCTTCCCTAAACCTGAATTGCACTTGTGATTATAGCAATACCACTAAAACTTTTAGTTACATGTACAGAAATTGTGTATCCTTAGAGACACAGCAGTTAGATACTAAGTAACCCAGATGCCTAATTGTGTCAATATCCATTTCTATGTCTACACCTATATCTATATTTATATCTAGATAAAGACAGATATAGATTCGATTAGGTAAAGGTCAAAGTATAGGTATATATTGAGATATCAATTATCTTGCCAGAAAGGATAATAAAACTAACAATCCATTTTATTCAATAGAACTTTACCTGTCCCCCAGTACAAGGCATTAGTCAAAGCATCATGATGGTTTAGTTAAATGACACTTTAGAAATGTTCTGAAGATTCGGACCTTTAGAAAGTAAAGTCTAGTAGGTGAGATCAAGCTCATGTACTAAGTAAAGGGTTGGGGTAAGGTGTAATATAATAAATGCTATATAAATTCCAGAGTTAATATGAGCCTTGGACATGATTAATTCTGGTTCAATGGATTGGGAAAAGCTCAATAATTGAACAGCCTATTTATTGAGCTTAAAAGATCCAACCACTTCAATCTCGCACTGTTTTATTTCATCTTTAGCAGAAGGATCTAAAGTCCTTGAAAGAACTTAGTTTTAATTAAATATATCCAAATCCAGTTTCAGATTCTTCACTGGGCCTTGATGTTGAAAGTGAATGTTCAATTGAAGGTAACTTTCAGTTCACCTTCTGAAGTCAGTACAAAGAGAAATAAGTTTTCTTCTAATGATTAGTGACTTCTCTGTCTGCCTCTGAGACATTTAAAGGTTGCAGACAATTAGTTGTCCCACAGTTGTTGTTTTTTTAATGAATATAAGTAATCTTGGTAATAAAAAAATAATAGGGTAATTTTAACAAGAGTGTGGAGAAAGGAAAATGCAGCTATGCCTGGAAATATCGTTTTTCATGTATTTTTTCCCAGTGTATTATTATGGGAGATGGGAGAGGAGGACTTATCTCCATCCTCCCCTGACTGGAGTGGGGACCACCCAAGCTCAGTGATCCAGTCATATATGCACAGGATCATCAAACTATTGGGTTGTTGGAAAAGTGATGACGTATTTTGTCTATGTTTTTCAAAGGTCATTTATTTATATAAAGAACAAAGATCAATCAATGATGTATTTCCCGTTTTGTTTGATAACCTTTTGCCATCTTTCAGTGAGCTTCATAATTCCTCGTTCATTGAAGGACAGGTCTTTGTTTGTGAAAAGCTGAACAAGGTGCTGATTTATAGCCTCAGCTGAATTGAATGTTTTACCTTGCAAGGAGTTTTGAAGAGAGCGAAACAAATGAAAGTCTGATAGCGCAAGGTCAGGCAAGTATGGTGGGTGTGGCAACACATCCCATCCAAGCTCCAATAATTTTTGACGGGTGATCAAACTTGTGTGTAGTCTTGCATTGTCGCGATGGAACACAACTCCTTTACAATTAAGCTCTGGACATTTCTGCATGATGGATTCGTTCAAACTGTCCAATTGCTGACAATGCACATTCAAATTGGTTGTCTGGTTCCTTGATAGGAGCTTGAAAAACATAACATCTTTAAAATCCCATCACACTGAGAGGATGACTTTTCTCTGAAGAATGTCTGCTTTCGATGTCGTTTGAGGCGAATCATCACATCGGGACCAAGACTGTTTGCACACCACATTGTTGTAAACAATCCACTTCTAATCACTAGTTATGAGTTGCTTCTAAAAAGGGTCGTTTTCCTCACATTTAATGAGCATATTGCAGATGTTTATATGCGTCGTCAAATAAACTTCTTTGAGTTCATGTGGAACCCAAATATCAAGCTTGCTTAGGTATCCCAGCTTCTTCAGGTGGTCATGAATGCCTGAATGTCTTATGTCATGTAATGTGGGTTTGACTCGATCAATGCCTTTATTTTGTCATCATAAACCTTGGTGGGCCTCCCTGACCGAGGAGCGTCATTGCGATCAAAATCACCACAGAATTTCATGAACCATTGTTGGCACTGACGTTCTTGTAGAGCATTGTCACCATAAACTTTATGCAACTTTTCACAAATTTGATGCACGTTCTTCCCTTTATGGAAGTAAAAGAGTAAAATATGGCAAAAATGCAGTTTGGTCTTCCATCTTCAACTTGTAATAAAACCTCCCAAACTCCACCAAATCGCTCAATTTTTTTTAGAATGAAGCTAGAACTGTCGTCTGTCAAATGACATAGCAATAGCATAGATGCAAATGACTCTAGTATTTCCGAAAATGAACTAATGCCATCTGTTGCAAACATGCATCATGACTTTTCCAACAACACAATAGTTGTCCATGGTTTCAGTTTTCTGGGTGCAAATAAAAATGATACACCTCTACCAATTCCCCTCTGCACTCTACTCTTCCCTTTTTTTTTTTTTTCTGGAGGAGGTGTTTTGTTTTAGGCATATCTTTTCTGATGATGTCACATGATTAGATTGAGGTTTATGTATATAAATATATATTATATACTTGGTAAGAATATCACAGAAGAGCTGTGTCCTCTGTATATCACACAGAGGCTACAAATAGTTAGATGTCATAATTGGTGATGTTAACCTGGATCACTCATTTGACGTGGTATATGCCAGGTTTATACACTGTAAAATTACTGTTTTTGCATTCTGTAATGATAAATATGTTGGGGAAGATACTTTGACACTATACAAATATCCTATATCTTATTTCTCTTAAAAGTTTGTGTAATGATTTTAGCATGAAATTTTGCCACCAATAATTATTACTGTGGAGTCCAGATGGAAATTTTAAAATTTCTCCTCATTTCTTATACATGTATTGATTTGATTTACTATATAAGGAAGAGCTGTCTCTTCTCTCACATTTATATGTTTATTCAATTATTAGTATATATTAATTGGATACATGGATATCTATATTAGCCTATGGGATATAATTTCATACTAGTATTATTTATTTTGTTGTTCAAGTTTTTCCAGGTTGGTCATTGGAGCTTCTTCACATAGTCTTCTGTACCCCATCTTTTTAAAAATTTATTGGGGTGACATTGGTTAGTAAAATTATACAGGTTTCAGGACTACAATTCTGTAATACACCATCTATATATCACATTGTGTACTCACCACCAAGAGTCAGTTCTCCTTCCATCACCATATATTTGATCCCTTTTACCCTCTTCTACCACCCCCCCCCCCTTACCCTCTGTTAACCACTAAACTGTTGTCTGTGTCTATGTTGGTTTTTTTTGTTGTTGCTTTCAGTTTTATATCCCACATATGAGTGAAATCATAGGGTTCTTGACATTTTCTGTCTGACTTACTTCGCATAGCATGATAACCTCTATGTCCTCATCTTTTTATATATGCACTTCCTTACTTTTGAAACCACACAATGCTCTGGACTAATTTTGTATTTTCAAACAGTTCTCCAGAACTCTCAAGTTCTTTTTACTGGATAAAGCTGTTTAAACACTAAGGTCTGAATGGTTAGTGTGTTCATTGCTTCTGATGCGTCATTGTTTCTAGGACCTCTCAGCAAACTAAGCTTAGATTAAGCACACTTAACATAAAAGCACATTTATATTTATTTTTGTGTCAAAATATTTGTATGTATACTAAAAACCAGGAGTTCATAATGCTATTTCTATTTACAGTTCAAATCACATGCTTCATCCCAGACTATCCCTTTCAGTATTTGCAATTTTTTTCCCCTCTTAACATTGAGAAAATAGGCTCTCATTATCTGCAATATATTTACTTATTTGTAAACCCTATTATAAACATAAATTAATTTCAGAATTCCTAACCCACATGCATTCGAGAAACGAATTAACTAACTAGAGTACATTATTTGTCTATTGTTCTTTCTGTCTCTAAGCCTGGCAATGAGCAAAGTACTGTTTTCCAGTCACCAAAATTATTTTCTTTCCCACGCTCTACATTGTGGTTATGTTACTCATTTCTGATACAATAAGTTTATATATCACAGTTCATATTTGATTTTGTGGTCCTCTCACATGATATCTTTCCTTTAAATTTTACATACAGTAAAACTTATGCCTTGTGGTGTACGGCTTAGGTTTTGACAAATGCATGGAGTCATGTGTCCAGCATAGCCATGATACAAAACGGCTTCATTGTAACCTCCCTAAGACTTACCTTGGAGTTAACCACTCCCTTTTCCCCTAATCTCTGGCCACTATGATGTATTTTATGTTTCTGTAGTTTCGCCTTTTCCAGAAATGTCATCTCAATAGGAACGTACAATATGCCCACCAGTGGTTCTCAACAGGAGGAAAATTTATTCCTAGGGCATTTGGCAATGTCTGGAGACTTTTTTGATTATTAAGGCTGTGTTACTGGACTCTAAGGGAAAGAGGTCGGCGCTGCTGCTAAATAGTCTATATGGCACAGAATGACCCAGCCTAAGCCAGTTCTTCCCAAATTGAGAAACCTGGATTTAATGTTTTGGATCTGTTTTTTTTTTTTTTGCTTAGCAAAATGTGTTTCAGATTCATTCATGTTATGTGAATGAATAGTTTGTTCCTTTTTTGTCCTGATTAGTATTATGTTGTGAGCAACATAGGTAGTTTATCTATTCCCATGGGAAAGACATCTTTGTTACCAGATTTTGGCAATTACGGCTAAAACTGTTAGAAACATTTACCTGAAGGTTTTTGTGTAGATATAAGTTTCATTTCTCTTTTTAGAAGTATGATTTTTGTTGTTTCTTCTTATTTGTTTCTTGTCTTTTCATTATCATACCAGTTTCTTTTGTGGAGCAAAACACTTTAAATTTTTTTTCTTTTATTGTGAAATAAACATTTTTAAAAAATTAGTTTCAGGTGTACAACGCAGTGCAATAGTTACACTTTTTACCCCTCAAAGTAACAACCTCCCGCCCCCAGTTCACCACCCCACTCCCCCTCCCCATATCATACATATCTATTACAATTCCTTTGACTCCCTTCCACAGTATACTCCACATCCTGTGACTATCTATATATTCAATTACAGTTGGCATACAATATTATACAACATCAGCTTCAGATATACAGTGCAGTGATCAAGCCTCTACTCCATCCATGAAGTGGTCTCCCTGACATGTGATTATCTGACAACCCACAAAATATTTATAACATTATTATATTCCTCGAACTGTGTTTCATATCCCTGTGGCAATACTGTAGTTACCTATTTATGCTGTCTAATCCCTTCCCCTTCTCCCTCATCCCTACCCCCCTTCCAACTAGCAACCATCAGTTTTTCCTCTATATCTATGAGTCTGTTTCTGTTTACTTTGCTCGTTCATTCAGTTTTTCAGATTCCACATATGAGTGAGATCATATGGTATTTGTCTGTCTCTAACTGACTTATTTCACTTAACAAAATAGTCTCTAAGTCCATCCATATCGTTGCAAATGGTACGATTTTATTCTTCTTTATAGCAGAGTAATAATCCATTGTATACATGTACCACAGCTTCTTAATCCAGTCCTCTACCAGTGGGCATTTCGGTTGTTTCCAAGTCTTGGCTACTGTAAATAGCGCTGCAATAAACATAGGAGTGCATATATTTTTTTGAATTAATGTCTTGGATTCTTCTGGGTAGATACCCAAGAGTGGAATTGCTGGGTCATATGGTAGTTCCATTTCCAGCTTTCTGAGATACCCCCATACTGATTTCCATAATGGCTGCACCAATCTGCAGTCCCACCAACAGTGCACCAGGGTTTCCTTTTCTCCACAACCTCTCCAGCACTTATTGTTTGTTGATTTATTGATGATAGCCATTCTGACCAGAATGAGGTGGTATCTCATTGTGGTTTTCATTTGCATTTCTCTGACGATTAGTGAGGTTGAACATTTTCTCATATGCCTGTTGGCCATCTGTATGTTCTCTTTAGAGAAATGCCTCTTCATATCCTCTGCCCATTTTTTAATTGGGTTGTTTGTTTATTTGGTGTTAAGTGGAATGAGTGTTTTATAAGTTTTGGATATTAACCCCTTATCAGATATAGCATTGGAAAATATCTTCTCCACTCAGTAGGCTGCCTTTTGGTTTTATTGATGATTTCCTTTGCTGTGAAAAAACTTAAGTTTGATGTAATCCCATATGTTTATTTTTTATTTTATTTACTTCCCTAGCCCAAGGGGATATATCAGTAAAAATATTACTCAGGGTAATGTCTGAAAATTTACTTCCTATGTTTTCTTCTAGGAGTTTTGTGGTTTCAGGTCTTACATTTAAGTCTTTAATCCATTTTGAGTTTGTTCTCGTATATGGTGTAAGTACGTGGTCCATTTTCATTTTTTTGCACGTGTCAGTCCAATTTCCCCAGCACCATTTATTAAATAGTCCTTACCCAATGTAAATTATTGTTTCCATTGTCATAGATTAAATGACCGTATATGAATGAGTTTATCCTGGGCTCTCTATTCTGTTCCATTGGTCTAAGTGTCTGTTTTTATGCCAATACCATATTGTTTTGATTACTGTAGTCTTGTATTATGTTTTGATGTCAGGTAGCGTGATGCCTCCCACTTTGTTCTTATTTCTCAAGATTGCCATGGCTATTCAGGATCTTTTGTGGTTCCATATAAATTTTAGGATTATATATTCTATTTCTGAGTTTGATTGGAATTGCATTGAATCTATATATTGCCTTAGGTAGTATTGACATTTTAACTATATTAATTTTCCTATCCATGAGCATGGTATGTATTTCCATTTATTTGTATCTTCTTTGATTTCTCTCTTCAGTGTCTCATAATTTTCTGAGTAGAGGTCTTTTACATCTTCAGTTAAATTTATTCCTGGATATTTTATTGTTTTTGAAGCAATTGTAAAAGGGATTGATTTCCTGATTTCTTCTTCTGATAGTTTATTATTGGTGTATACAAATGCAACTGATTTCTGAATATTAATTTTGTATACTGCTACCTTACCAAATTCGTTTATCAGTTCTAGCAGTTCTTTGGTGAAGTCTTTGGGATTCTCTCTATATAGTATCATGCCATCTGCATATAATGACAATTTTACTTCCTCCTTTCCAATTTGGATGCCTTTTATTTCATTTTCTTGTCTGATTGCTGTGGCTAGCACTTCCAGAACTATGTTAAATAGAAGTGGTGAAAGTGGGCAGCCTTGTCTTATTCCTGATCTTAAGGGGAAAGCTTTTAGCCTTTCCCCATTGAGTACGATGTTTGCTGTGGGCTTATCATATATGGCCTTTATTATGTTGAGAAATGATCCCACTAATCCTACTTTGCTATGAGTTTTTATCATAAATGGCTGCTGGATTTTTTCAAATGCTTTCTCTGCATCTATTGATACGATCATATAATTTTTATTTTTCATTTTGTTAATGTGATGTATTACGTTAATTGATTTGTGAATATTGAACCAAACTTGCATACTAGGAATGAATCCCACTTGATCGTGGTGTATGATCTTTTTTTTTTTTTTTTTTTTTTGAGGGCAATGTCACTGGCCCTCATATGTGGGACCGAACCGGGGCCGCTGGCTTCCTAGGCCAGCGCTTAACCACCGCGCCATTCGGCGGGTCCCTTGTATGATCTTTTTAATGTGATGTTGAATTTGGTTTGCTAGTATTTTGTTGAGAATTTTTGCATCTATGTTCATCAGGGATATTGGCCTGTAGTTTTCATTTTTTGTAATATCTTTATCTGACTTTGGAATCAGGGTGATAGTGGCTTCATAGAAAGAGTTTGGGAGCCTTCCCTCCTTCTGTATTTTTTTGGAAGAGTTTGAGGAGAATAGGTATTAATTCTTTTTTGAATGTTTTGTAAAATTTACCTGTGAAGCCATCTGGTCCAGGGCTTTTGTTTGTTGGAAGATTGTTGATTACTGATTCAATTTCTTTGGCAGTAATCAATCTGTTCAGAGTTTCTGTTTCTTTTTGGTTCATACTTGGTAGATTGAATGCTCCTAGAAATTTATCCGTTTCTTCCAGATTGTCGAATTTGGTAGCATATAGTTGCTCATAGTAATTTCTTAAAATTTTCTGTATTTCTGTGGTATCTGTTGTCACTTCTTCTCTTTCATTTCTGATTTTATTAATTTGGGTCCTCTCTCTCTTTTTCTTGGTGAGTCTGGCTAAGGGTTTGTCGATTTTGTTTATCTTTTCAAAAAGCCAACTCTTGGTTTCATTGATCTTTTGTATTTTTTTTTTTGTCCTCTATTTCATTTATTTCTGCTCTGATCTTTATTATTTCTTTCCTTATACTCCCTTTGGGCTTGTTTTGCTGTTCTTTTTCCAGTTCCCTTAGGTGTAAAGATAGTCTGTTGATTTGAGAGTTTTCTTCCTTCTTTAGGTAGGCCTGCACTGCTATGAACTTCCCTCTTAGGACTGCTTTTGCTGCATCCCAGAGATTTTGGGTCATGGTATTTTCATTTTCATTTGTCTCGAGGTATCTTTTGATTTCCTCCTTGATCTCATTTTTTACCCACTCGCCATTTAGTAGCATGTTATTCAGCCTCCATGTATTCCTGAAAACACTTTAATTTTTGAAGTTCAATTTTATGGGTCATGTTTTGTTGTTTTATCTAATTATTCTTGACCTACACAACGCTTACACAGCTATTCCCTGTGTTTCAATCTATAAGTTCTATAGTTTTATTTTTTACATTTAGTCTGTGATTCATTTGCAGCCAACTTTATAAAGCTGGAGGCATGGGTTGCAGTTTATTTTTGTGCATATAGACATCTAATTGATCACGTTCCACTTGAAAAGTCTATTCTCTGTCTAATAAAATGACTTTTTCAAAATATCAGTTGATATCAATCATACTTCAATAAAGTGGTTAAAAAATCAGTAGATTATATTTGTGGGGGTCTATTTCTGGGCTCTGCTCTGTTCCATTCATCTATATTTCTATGCTTTAGCTTTAACATGCTGTCTTGATTATTGTGACTTTATAGAAAGTCTTGACAGCTAGTAGTGTGAGTCAGCTAACTTTTTGCTTCTTTTTTAAAGCTATTTTGGTTATTTTAATTTCTTTTTTTCTCCAAATAAATTTTAGATTCAGCTTGTTGATATACATTTAAAAGAAAGAGCCAAATTGGTATTTTTATTGGTACTGCATTTAATTTGTACTTTAGCTGGCAAATTATTAAATTCTTAACAATACTGTTTTCCAATCTATGAGTATTGTATATTTTTTAATTTATTCCTGTTTTTTATTTATGTCAATAAATATATAATTATAGGCATATAGAAACCTACATGTATTTCCATTAAATATGTGCCTAAGTATTTCAGATCTTTTGTTCTATTGAAAATGGTAGTGCTTTTATTTTTCAAATAGCTATTGTTTATTGCTAGTATGTAGGAATGCATTTGATTTTATGTATAGTAACCTTTTATCTTGAGACTTTTCTGAATTCACTTCTTTTAGAAACATTTATTTATTAGTTTTTTAAATTAAAATTTATTGGGGTGACAATAGTTAGTAAAGTTACATAGGTTTCAGCTGTACATTTCTATAATACATCATCTATAGAACACATTGTATGTTCACCACCCAGAGTCAGTTGTCCTTCCATCACTATATATTTGATCCCATTTGCTCTTTTTAAAGATTCTTTGGGGTTCTATATGAGGACAGTTCATGCTCATAAAGAGAGACGTTATTTATTTCTGTGTCCTTTAATTCTTGCCTTCTTACACTGACTAAGACGTTCAGTATTACATTGTCTTGTCTTGTTTTCAATTTAGTGGGAAAGCATTCAGTCTTTCACATGAAACATGATGTGTTTAAGGGTTTTGTATATGTATTTATTAAGTTAAGGCAGTTTCTCTCTATTCCTAGTGTAAGATTTTTTTCTTTTTAGGAATAGATATTGAATTTTGTAAAATGCTTTTCTGCATCTATTGAATTAATCATATAGATTTTTAAAATATGATGTCAGTATTGTTAAATTTGTTGATCAAGTTTTGAATTGATCTTGTAATCTTGGAATAAACCACCTTTGGTGATGATATGTTATTTATTTATATTGTTTTTGGAGTTGATATTTTTTGAGCATTTTTATGTCTATGTTTATGAGGGATCCTGGTATGTAGGTCTCATATATCTTAGCCTAGTTTTGGTATTACAATAGTGCTGACCTCCTAAAATTTGTGAGGAAGTGTTTTATTCTCTATAATTTTCTGGAAGATATTGTATATGATTGACATTATTTTTCATTAAATATTTGATCAAGTTGAGCTGTAAACCCCTCCAGTCCTAGGCAGATATTTTTAAAACAACTTTTCCATTCATATGAAGCAGAAAAAATAAAATAAATAAGTTTTTCACTACAAATTTAATTTCTTCAATAAAACAAGTAGGATCATTTAGTTTGTGTATTCTTCTTGAGTGAGTTTAGGTAGTTTGTGTCTTTCCTGAAATTGGTGCATTTCATCTAAGTTTTCAAATTATGGAAAAGTTTTTAATGGTATTTATTATCCTTTTAATGTCTGTGGGTCAATAGTGAGGCTTTATTTTTCATTCTTGATGTTGGTAATTTTGTCTTCTCTATTTTTTTTTAAATATTTTATTGGGGAATTGGGGCAGGGGAACAGGTAAGTTGCTGTCCTTTTTGTTCTTCAGTCTAGTTGTAGAGGACTTTGCTTCACTGGCCCACGTTGGTGTTATCATTGTGTTCTTTCAGGCTGAGGCAGCCACTCACAGGCCATTGGACAGCCGCTCACGGTGGCTCACGGTAGCTAAGGAAAACGCACACCAGCTGCTGGCCAGCCCCACTGCAGACTACGCAATCTCTGGTGACTCATGGCAGCCCAAGTCCAGGTTGAGCTGTTGTTCACCATCTTAGCTGTAGAGGGCGCAGTATCACTGGCCCTCATATGTGGGATCTGAACCGGGGCCCTGCTGCTCAGAGCTGATGTCCCAAGCCAACTCCTAACCAACGTGCCACTCAGTCAGCCCTCTATTGCTCTCTCTTTTTTTAATGTCATCAGTCTGAGTTTCATGTTTGTATTGTCGTTTTCAAATAACAAGCCTTTTGTTTAATTGATCTCTATTATTTTTCTTTTTTCAGTCTTATCGCATTCTACTTTTATCTTTATGATCTGCTTCTTTCTGGTTGCTTTGGATGTAAGTGCTTATCTATTTCTAGCTCTCAAGGTGCAATCTGAGATTAGTCTTTCTTCTTTTTCTTTTTTTAATGTAAGTACTAAAGACTAGATTTCCTTCTAAGTACCACTTTAACTGCATTCCACAAATTTTGATTTGTTTCATTGTCATTCAACAAACATATTTTTAGTATCTTTTGAGACTTATTCCTTGATCCCATATTATTTGGTAGTGTAGTATTTAAGTTTCATGTATTAATTTCCAAAAATCTGTGGCTTTTTCACATACCTTTCAGTTAATTGATTTCTGGTTTAATTGTATTATGATCCAAGAACACATTTTTGTATGATTTCGATTCCTTTAAATTTTTTAAGGTTTTATTTTTTGGTGCAGATAGATCAGATAGAATATGGTGAATATTCAATGTGCACTTGAAAAAACAAATGTGTGCTCTGTTATTGGGTGGACTGTTTTATAAAAATAAGTTAGATTACTTTGGTTGGTTGTATTCTTCAGGTGCTCTATAGCCTTAATAAATTTTTGCCTACTCATTCTAGCAATTACTAATGAAGGAGTACTGAATCAAGTAGTCAGTTGTGGATTTGTTGATGTCTCCTTTCTATCAATATTTACTACATGTGTTTTGAAGCTTTGTGTTTATTTGCCCTTATGTTTGGATTTTTGTCTTCTTGGAGAACTGACCATTTTATCATTATATATGCCCCCCCCTTTTTTTTTTTTTTATCCCTAATGACATTCCTTGTTCAGACATCCATTCTAACTGGTGTGAATACAGCCTTTCCTCTGTTCTTAGTGTGGATATTTGGCCCCCACATCACGGCTACTTCCCCTTCTCATTTCTGTACCAGGTGTAAGTTTTCTCTTGTGAGCATCTGGTTGGGTTTATTTATAGAAAAAGCCAGAAAGGTAAAAGATGGTGTGAACTTCTGCATCTGCAGTCACCATACTCATCTGCCTCCCTGCATGCTCCCAGTTTGTTAACTATTCTTGCTGAATTCTTCTTCTTCTTGTCTGATATCTGCCCCAGGTAAGTGAGGGTTCACAGGCTGCCTGTCCCTGCAGGTGCTTGCTTCTCCCCAGATGTTCTGTTAGCAGGTTGTCCTGTGACATACTCTCCTGATAATTTTAAGAAAAGTTGTGGATTTTGAGTTTTTGTGTATTTTTCTTTTTGAAAGGACAGGGAAATCATTCTTTTCAGAATTTACTTCACTGAGAGGAAACTGGAGATCTCTTCAAGGTTTAAAATTTTAGTGACTATATTGTTTAATTTCTAGAATACTTTCATTCCTTCTCTTATGCATTTAGCTATTTTAAGCATTATATAACATTTTAAATATTTTATTACAGTGATTCTAATCATCTGTTTCTTATATCTGTTGGCTTTCTCCCTCATGGTAGTTTGTCATCCTGTGTGACCTGTAATTTTGAATATGAACTCATGGCCAGGTTTTATTTCCTTTTTATTCCTTGTCCTTTATTCTCACATCTATACCTTTGATTGTGGAAATGACCTACAGAGTAATTTTCTGTTTTCCTTTAATGAAACTCTGAATGGAGTATAAGTGGAGACACTAGCATAGGATTTTTATTACTCAGAAGTGAGTTTTGCTTATTTTCTGTTCACAACCCTTGTTGCTTCCACGGGCTTCCTTAGTTTTCCTCAGCCATTTAGCAGTTTTCCTAGGCCAATTTCACTTACAAAAATCTTTTGAGTTTACCAGTTTTATAAAGCTCCAGCCTTAGGTTTCTATAGAATGATCTGACTCTCTTGTTGCCTAGCATAAACTTAAGCTTCCATGGCTGGCTTGTGGAAATTAGACCAGACCCAGTTTATGTACTTCCACAAATTAAGTTGTCTGTGGGTTTCTGCTCAACTGTAATAATGACTTATAGGAAAGTCATCCCATGAGAGGGACATGGTTTCTGGTGATATTTATGGCAGCAGCACAATTATTAGGTTACACTTGTGGTTAAGTGGGAAATTAATGGATGCTACACTTGATCAGTATGAGAGAAAATGTTCATTATCAGCAGTGATGAAGGATGGTTTCTCCAGTCCCTAGAGGATACAGGCTAAGGAGTTATCATAGTGCGTGCAGCATTTGTAAGTGTTTATATCAGGCAAGGCAGACCTTTTCATAGAAGCTCAGTCTACCATATAAATTAACACTCTGAGAACTCACAGATCGTCTCTGTGACAATCGATTCAGCCTTTGCCAGGGATCAATGTCAAAATCACTGATCTAAATACTTTTCAAAATAGACCTTTTGAAAATAGGAAGAGAGGTTGCTGGAGAACTTGAGCTCTGCAGTCAAGCTGCCTGGACTTGAATCCCATCTCTATTGCTCAAAAGTTATGTGAGCTTGATTGATTTAAACTATTGTGTGCTCGTTTTTATCCACTGTTGAGAAGACTAAAGAAAAAAATATATGTAAAATATCAATTAATATTGGCTACTATTTCACACTTCTCTAATCTTATTATCTCTTTCTCTGTCTCTCTCCCCCATATACATATATGTGTATATGTTTATATGTATATATACATACATGCTGATATGTGTGTGTATATATTTTATATGTTATATCATTATGTCTGTTATATATATATATATATATATATATATATATATATATATATATAATTAACATCCCCAAGATCAGTTCCATGACCTCACTTACAAATACTCTTTTTTAAAATTTTATGATAAAAATTTTTTTTTGGCTATATTAGTTTCAGTTGTACAATGTAGTGATTCAACATTTCATACCTTACAATATGATCACCTCACTAATTCTAGTAATCATCTGTCACCTGCAAACTTATCACAATATTATTGACTATATTCCCCTTTTCACCTATCTCCACCCCTCCCTTGTGGTAAACCATCCCTTTGATCTCTGTTTCTATGAGTCAGTTTTGTTTGCTTTGTTTAGTTTTTAGATTCCACATATCAGAGAAAGCATACAGTATATGCTTTTCTCTGCATGACTCATTTCACTTAGCATAATACCCTCTAGATCCATCCATGTTAAGTAAAATGGTAAGATTTCATTTTTCATTGCTGCATAATATTCCATTGTATATATACTGTATATGCCACATCTTCTTTATCCAGTCATCCTAGTTGTCCATCAATAGATGAATGCAGAAACACTCTTACTGCCCCACACAAGATATTTGAGCTAATTTATAGCTAGGAGGTCTCTTAGCACCGCATCATCAGTCTTCAGCTTTAATTTTTTTCTCAGCAGTGTGTGTTTATCTTCCTAACCTGACAATCATTCTCTTTGACAGAAAAATTGCTACAAAATATATTAAGAATTATTACACTTATTCTGTGATCTATTTATAATGATGACACCAATTTGCCTCTTCTCCAAACATTCTTTATTGTGGAGTTTTATACCAACTCTGTATTTTCTGGGCTTCCAGTGAAGGTGATAAGGACAAAATTACACAGAGATTATATAAAAGGCATATCAAATATTTAAGTCTGATTTAATGAAAGAAGCATTGGAATAGGAGCCAAACTTTCAGATTTATTATGCAGGATCTATATTTTTCTCCTTATGAGGCTTTTGAGAAATCACCTAACTTAACACCTGTTATACAAACATAAGGGGTTGGTGTTTGAGATAAATGAGAAATTTCTCAATGCATGGTTAAGCATTAATTTTTTGAGGAGTAAAATGTTGTATTTTGAATTATATAAATATATTGAAATGTTCAGAAAATACTACATATAAACTTTCTCCAAAAACTGATAAATATTAGTCATTGTGTTTTTGCTTTAAATAAAATAAAAATATTACAGAATAAATTAAATATCACCTCCCTTTTCAATTATGCCATGTGACTTTGTTGCTTGAAAATCAAATCAATTTCATGCTTTTTAACTTTGATATTTCTATAGAGATAACTAAAAGAAATATATTGTTTTACTTTTATTTTTAATGTATATATGATATGTATCATTTTATAATGTACTATTCACTCAACATTAAAATGTTAAAATATATGTTGATATATACCTTAATTAATCTTCACTAATAAATAATATTCTATGAATATGCCATCATTTACATATCACTTCATCAATAGATGGAAATAAATACTGTTTTTACTTTTTTATAATTACACAGAATTCTTCAATAAAGTTTTTTTTTCATATAACCAACCTTCCTTATATTTATCAGTCATATTAAAAGAAAGTAAAATGATTTTTAATGAGAGAAAAACCTGTCTCATCTCCAGAAATCATCCCTATATTGAATACAGAGATTTAATAGAAATTTAATTTAACAAATTAAATTGCTCTACATTGTGGGTAGGAAAGTCACCTCTTTTCTGCCAAATCTTCAGAAATATATTTAAAATTTTTATACACCATGCATCTTTGAAACATGAGAGCAGCTGTGCCAGATCGCTTTTTAGATAATATTCTTTTATTACCACTTTTTAGTTGTGTTTCCAGGTGAGTTACTTAATTCACCAACATATATTGAATATCTACTGTATGCTTTTACTAATAACAAAAAATGATATAGCACAGATGTCCTTAAGAAATATAGGTAATTCTACTATATAATATATGTTATTATAATATCAGAATGCAGAGGAAGAAGCAAGAACTTCAGATGAAATTGTTATAGAAATGTTTGTGGAAAAAGTGATTTGAATCACACCTTGATATTTGTCTGATACGAGCAGAAAAGAATGAGTTACTTAATAAAAGTGGGGACGTTGAAAACCCAAGTCTACTGATTGCAAGGTGGACTGTGCATAGAAAAATGCAAAACAGAATTTTTAGGAAGGCAGCTGAGGGAGACACACAAGGTAGACCTTTATGCAAAGCTAAAAATCCTGGGCTTTAATTTTTAGTGACAGGGAATGCCTGGGAAAAAAAGATACTAGAAGAAGAAAATGGTATGATGTAATTAATTTATAGTGGTGTACTTGATGGATTATGATGGTGTTTGATCTTGCATATGTTTCTATACAAGATTTTGCACATTTTATGCTTTACTGGTTTGAATTCAGTTAAAGCTAGCTATGATAAACATGTATTTTAATTGCATTTTGAATCAATAAATATCTATAGAACTTAGGAATACTGATTTTACTAGTTTAGATAATTTTAATAACTCGCTTAAAATGAGAATTTATAAAATTTTCTCTTTTTTTTTAGGTATTAGCACAGCATTTCAAATGGTTTTTAGCTGTATCAGAATCATAATAGTGAACAACCCTGGAGGGTTATTAAAGAGTCTAAATATATGAATTGATAAATTTGGACAGGGGAAGTTGTTTTTTTAAGCTGAGCCATCCTGCCACCTGTTGGCAGCTCAGCAGCAGCTCAGCTCAGGCTGGGCATTGAACTGCTCTTGCTCAGAGCTCAGCTTGCATTCTTGAGCGAGCTCTTAACCAACTGAGGCACTCTGCTGGCTCTAAGTTTTCTAATGTTAGTTTTGATCAAGTACATTTAGATGTAGTGAACAAATATTATTCATAAAAAGTATTTCCCTTCTATATTGATGGCTTTTAACACTTGAAAAAATAAACAACCCAGGCATATGTTTTACAACACAACAAGAGGTTTTAAATATCGTTAAAAATATCCATTGCTCTTGCTTATTCCATAAGGTAAGCCTGCAGAATGAAAGTGATGTTGATTTGTGTCTACCTTTCGTGTATGTGACTAGTTAGTGCTAGATAAACTTTATATTCCAATGTGTATAAGACTTAGGAACTTCCATCTTTCTCCCATAACATTCCTAAGGAAGAAAAATCCTGTTAATACATAGAAATTTGTAGTGTGCATTGAGAAGAATCCTGATTCTTGGATGAATGAAAAAGTAAACCATAAAAGCAGGAAAGTCATGTTACCAACATTCTGTGTCTTTAGCACTTAACCAGCATATACAGAAATAGCACCATAAAGTAGACCAGTCTCATAAGGTGACCAACTAAGTCTTAAAATTGCAAGTCTCATGTCTTAGAAACTCTTTTATGCCTAAGTAACGCAAGACAATGAGTCATTCTAGCATTGTTGACAAAAAAATAAAAAAGATTATATCTGAAACAAAGTGTAGATGTGTAAACAATGTAAACTTAAAAGCACTGCATTAATGCATTCATGCTATTCAGTTGTAAGGGTGAATGTTTCTACCAATTAAGAGAACACTTAACAGAATGGACAGTGAAGGTGACTTTGAAGTTCCATTGTAATAAAAAGATGTAATGGTTCAATATTTAATAGAGCCTCAGTTAGAGTTGTAACTTTTGTTTCTTCGCATGCATGTCATGCCTAGCAATAATTGATTGCAGAATATTTTTGATAGATAGAAAGTAGAGTATTATGAGTATAGGCCTAAGTCTAAGGTGGACTTCAAGGCCATTAACAAACAAGCATAATTTTCCACAAAATAACATTGGGGAACATGACTTTCAGAGAAAGACTATGTCGCTACACAGTTTTTCTCGTGTTTTTATGAACAATACTTATGATGTAGGAATTCTAATACTTAATAAATTTCTTCTTATTGCCCTCACTTTTTTTTACAAGACAGTAAAACAGAAGAGTTTTTTTGTCCAATAGACATCTTAAGAAAAGACTTACCACCTTAAAAAAACTTGTGAAAAAAATTTCCTAAAAGATTCTTCTGATTTAATTTAGATGAAACAATTGTGTCAAAAAGCTTTTGTACCAATATATGAGATCTAGTTTATTTCTAATCATCTAAGGCAAATTACAGAATTGTTTTAAACCTAGAAAAGATGTGGATGAAAGTTAACCCAACTATTCCAATCAAATACAAATTTTGCACAGTGGTTTAAGCCATAATCCATCTACCATAAAACAATTTGAAAATATTATTTAAATAAAAATTAGAAAAGCATTCAGGGAAAAAATAAAGCAATGTTCTGCCACATTAAAACAGAAATGCATTCTTTATTTCCTAAAGTTGCATTTTTTTCTCTATTAACATTTTTCTCAGTACACAGTGTACAGATTAAGCTAAACTGCTAGGTTTTAGCCTTTGACTCATTCCCAACATTTTAAGTGATTTTGGGATATTTGATCACACTCCATTTCTACCATCAGTGATTTTCATGAGATGTTTAACATCTGAGGCACAGATGTCACTGTGAAAACAGATTTCTCTCTTCTAGCTCCCCTTAAAATTTATATCACTTTAAATGGCAAGCCTTATCTCGCTAAAATTTGTCATACAATGTCTGTAAAACATATTGTGGATCTTTTTTTCTTTCCTTACAGATTAAGACTCTTCCTAACCTCTATCTTAATTCTCATTATACCCTTCAGCACAAAATCCCCAATCCAGGAAATTTAATTTCCATATTCTGTCCAATTCTTATGTTTTAATTTCCTTTACTCCCAAACTTTTATTTTATTCTTGTCAACAAAATACAAATATGTTAATGTACTGTTCAAATTCTAAGATATTTGCCCCATCTTTATTTACCTTCATAGATAAATCTTTAACTTAAAATTTATAATTGGACTGAGAGACACCTGATTAATATTCTCCAGTTGTTTAATGTGTGAAATCTGCCCCCCTCTAGCATTTACATACTTTAAATACATAAAAGCTAGGTCTTATATTTTTAATGTCATAATTTGCATACTTTGAACTTTGCTAGACATACCTTCAAGTTGGTAGTATGCTTACTTTTTTATTGACTGAAATACGAAGCTGTTTCTAAACATAGGTGGGAGTATGGAGTTCAGAGCACACATAACTTTTCCATTAGAGCCACTAAAATGAACTGAAGCATGAGATTTAGAGGTCAGACAAGATGTTAGATTCTCACAGTTGTTAGTCACCACAGTTAGAATGAAAATTGTTTCTTGGTTTTTCATGTGTTGCATTTCTTTCTGTGAGTTCAGAAAAAGTCACTTTATAGACCTGTCCTCTTAAGTTTAGAAATGGCAAGTCACAATTTTTAAAAATAGACTTATAAAGAGTCTTAGGAATCAAATCAGTGCAAGTATAATATGATATTTGGATTCTAAGATGTAAAAATTAAATTGTGTACATAATAATTTAAACAACCATATCAATAAATTTTTTATATGAAAAAATCAATTGACAAATGAAGACATTGAAAAATATCACATTTACTACACATAAAATATGTGAAGTACTCTTATAATTAAGAAAAAGTTAAATAATTCAATGGAAAATTGGGAAAAGGAATTAGGGCAGTATTTCATAAAAATACATTATAGGAAAATAATTAAACTATGAAAAATAGATAATGAAAAGAATATAATAAATCTATATGTAATGGTATGGAAAATGTGCCTCCATTTATTTAAAACTATTTATGAGTATGTGTCTTTGTGTGTATGTGCATGCTCCCAAACAGAACCTTTCTTCGAAGATGTGTAAGAAACAATGATCTGGTCTACTCTGGAAATCATAAACAGATGACCTTTATATTTTATAAACACACACATGCAAACATCATGAGAAAAAAAAAATAAAGTGCAGGAAAATCCAAAATAGGGGAAAAAAATCATTTATGTAAAAATTTATTTATGTAAATTTTAATTTAACCATAAAAGAGGATTGAAGAGGTTTTGATTTGTCCATGTTCATTTTGATAGTATATTAAAACAAACTGAGAGTAGAATCTGTATGTCATAAATAAGTCTAGGGTTATTTCCATATTCTCTTTAAATGAGTTAATATTTCTTATTTATATAACATGACTTTGTATTTTCATTCTTATATTCCCTTTTATAAGCTTTATTGGTTCAACAAAGTTTTTTCATTTGCTGCTTTGAAAGATATTTCTACTTTATTGCATTACATCCTTCATTAAATTTGGATTCTTAATTTTTATTTCTCATTAATTTTTTATGTCCTTTACCTAGTACAAAAGTGAGGTTTTAAGGCATTTTTTTCCTTTAGCCTTATTCTGCTTTCCTAAAATATTAAATTCAGCAAGATAACTTTAGCTTTGCATTTTTATCACTTTTGTCTGCTTTCTTTCCAAGTATTTTTCACTATGGCTGGTTTTTATTGGCATCCAATGTGGATTATTACATTCAAAATTTTCATGGGGAATATCAGAAATGCTATTTTCTAGGATTCCCTCTGGAAAAATGGTAAAGATAGCACAGCTGTTTCTATAATATCAGTTACTTTATATGGAAATTTCATTAAATGTTTCAATTGACTTATAAAGTCGAAGAATTTCTTGAGGGAACTGAGGATAAATTGTATGGATATAAATGTGTAAATGTTACAGATATTTGTAAGAAGGCTTTGAAATGCCAAACCTGAATCAAAAACATTTTACTACCAATAAAGTAATTTTTGTTCAGATTTTAGGAATATACAGGAAATTTTTTTTCAGCTTTCAGAATGTACATGTGGGTGTGGGTGAGTAAAGATGGCTACAAATGTTTTGCTTCTCCTCCTATTAAGAGGTGAGGACTCATTCCCTTTCCGGTATATTAGAATGGACTTAGTCACTTGCTTGACCAGTAGAAAGCTGTGAACTTCCAGGATTCTGGGATGTTCAGGGCTGTTAGGTCATGAGAGTTTTACAACCTCCACCCTGGCCTCTTTGGGAGGTTTACTTGAGGTAGACAGAAGGAGGAAAAGGAACCACCACCGACTAAGAAGCCCGACTACCCAGAGATCACTCTGGTGTGAAGAAGCCCATGCTGTGAAGAGGCTCAAGCTAGATATGTGAAGAGGCCATATGGAGACAGAGTGAGTGGCTAGTCCCAGGTGTTCCAGAGAATCAGTTAGGTAGCAGACTGTGAGCGTGGATACCATATTGAACATTTCATCCCTGGGAGACGTGAAGTTGAAAGGTAACACGGAGCCCAACTGTTAGCCAGAATTGGGGCCCTCCACAAATATCCATGAAAAGAGAGTCCAGAACAAAAACTGTCAATGCCTTTGTTTGGAAGGCATGCAGAAATTTGAGACACCCATGGAAAATTGTCTCCCAACACTGGCCCAAGTAGCTATGTGGTGATTATTTTGCACATGTACTTGAAAAGGAAATAATGAAAATGAATGTACATCTAACCATTAGATTTTATTAGGCTGGAAGCCAACAGTTATTCACTCATAGTGTCAAATATAATTTCTTTATGAAACTGAAAATCCATTAAAACTCTATCATTTTCTATATGTGACTTCTGATTAGTCATCTGAGTTTTTTCCTACTATGTATGTAAAGTGAGGTTTATCATAGAGAATTATTCAATTTTATCACTAAATAATATCACTGTACTATTGGGGTGGGTGGAAGAATAATGAAATTTAGACAAAATATAAAAGATAATTATTTATTTTAAAAATGAATAGATACATGTCACAGGTTGCTGAGAAGGTAATTAAACCAGCAGTTCAGGACCAACATTCTTAGAAGCAAAGCAGGGACCTCTATTAACAAAAATTCTCTATCACATGTCACTGTTGGATGTTGCATAACATGAATGGTATTCAATGAGGAAGAATAACATCAACTGAGGATGAGATGAGAAACATTTCATTTTATAGTTTAGTTAAGTTACTTTTAAACAGAATATGATTCAGTTTTGCATGTATACACATTTGTAAATGAGAAATGTTGAATATTTTATTGATGTCGATATCAATGGAAGCCAAGATGAATGATAATTTTTTTAATCTGGTTAAATTCTTAATTTATGAGCTGTGGTGTAGACTGAAAAAGGTCCATCAAGATCAGAGCAGGGGTTGGCACTTGTGGAGCACCCTTAGTTGTCAGTTCTATAGCAGGGTATCTTTTTCAAAATGTAAATGTGCATCTGACTCCAACTCTACTCAGGACCTTAGATCTCAGTGAGAACTGATGGCAAACAATATATCTGTGATGTTTTGTTGAGTATGGATGAAAATAGCAAATATTATCAACTCATGGACACTGATTATATATCTTTTTTAGAGTACTGGATGAAGAGCTGTACAGTGACTAATGTTTACTAGCTTTGAAGGGAAAAGTTTCTCATATAATTTCTGTGCTGAATACATATTTTGAAATATCATGATAATATCTTCAACTGACATACGGGTGGTTTCCCAGTGATATCATAAACTCAAAATCATGAAGATCTTTTTTACTTCTTCATAGCAAAACTATCAGAATTTGTATTGTTAAATATAAAGTGATTTTAAAGATACTTGAAACTGTATTATAATCCACTTGTATATTGCACTATCTTTTTAAATATGTGTAACACAATTTTATCCTATTCGTTTATGTGACACTGCTTTTGTTATTCCATTACTGGTGACTATTGTTCATTCTCAATACATTTTATTATTATTATTTATAAAATAGAGATTTGTGCTCCTAAATTTGTCATTTTGTATGCCCATGGCTGGTGTTTTACTTCTTCCTTCTAAAACTCATGAAAAAAATATCACCAGGCCAATCCTATCTAAAACCATAAGAAGCAATGGATTCTGGGAAACATAGTTTCAACCTAGCTAGTTGTCACAGTACAAAGTCATCACAAAGAAGAAACCACTATGACTCAGGAGCTCGTGAAGTTTTCTAGACTGCTGCTGAGAGTGTCTTTGGAAAGGGGCATCATATCTGAGGAGATGAAACAATATCTGTTTTAATGCTGATAGGGTTTAAATACTGTGGACAAAGGAATCACAGCAATAAAGAAAAAGTTAGGTGGCAGTTGAATAGTAAGGGGCCTGATTGGCTCCTATTGGGATTTCACAAGATGTGTCCTTAAAATCAGAGCCCAGTAAATGTGATGGAACTGCATGGGGAAAGGACAAATTCATGGAGCAGAGGAACCTCCAGAAAATGGGATATTGGCTTTAGGTGGAGGCTATTTGGCTTAGAAGTTATTGGGTTGTTAGAAAAGTGGTGACGTATTTTGGCTATGTTTTTCAAAAGTCATTTATTTATACGAAGAACAAAGATCAAAGATCAATCAATGATATGTTTCTCGTTTTGTTCGATAACCTTTTGCCACCTTTCAGTCAGCTTCATAAATCCTCGTTCATAGAAGGACCTGTCTTTATTTGCGAAAAACTGAACAAGGTGCTGATTTTCAGCCTCATCTGAATTGAACGTTATACCATGCTCGGAGTTTTGAAGAGAGTGGAACAAGCGGAAGTCTGATGGAGCAAGGCCAGGCAAGTATGGTGGGTGTGGCAACATATCTCATCCAATAATTTTTGACATGGTCAAACTTGTGTGTGGTCTCGCACTGTTGAGATGGAACACAACTCCTTTACAATTAACAAGCTCTGGACGTTTCTGGATGATGGATTCATTCAAACTGTCCAATTGCCCATAGTACACATTCAAATTGATTGTTTGGTTCCTTGGTAGGAGCTCAAAAAATATGATACCTTTAAAATCCCACCACACTGGGAGCTTAATCTTCCTTTGATGAATGTCTGCTTTCAATGTCATTTGAGGCAAATCATCGCGTTGGGACCAAGACCATTTGCACACCACATTGTTGTAAACAATCCACTTCTCATCACCAGTTATCAGTCGCTTCAAAAAAAAGATCATTTTCCTCACGTTTAATGAGCATATTGTAGATGTTTATATGCGCCGTCAAATGAACTTCTTTGAGTTCATGCAGAACCCAAATACCGAGCTTGCTTACATATCCCAGCTTTTTCAGGTGGTCATGAATGCTTGAATGATGGATGTTCAATGTTTCTGCAATCTCTCGTGTCATGTTACCTGTATTTGACTCGATCAGTTTCTTTATTTTGTTGTCATCAGCCTTGGTGGGCCTCCGTGACCGAGGAGCGTCATTGAGATCAAAATCACTGGCACGGAATTTCATGAACCATCGTTGGCACTGACGTTCTTGTAGAGCATTGTCACTGTAAACTTTATGCAACTTTTCACAAGCTTGATACGCATTCTTCCCTTTATGGAAGTAAAACAGTAAAACATGGCAAAAATGCACAGTTTGGTTTTCCATCTTCAACTTGTAAAATCTCCAAAACTCCACCAAATCGCTCAATTTTTTTTAGAATGAAGCTAGAACTGTCAGCTGTTAAATGACATAGCAATAATTTAGCTGCGAATGATTCTAGTACTTCCAAAAATGAACTAGTGCCATTTGTTGCAAACATGCGTCATGACTTTCTGGACAACCCAAAAGAAGCATAGATTCTCTTCCAATCACTAGCCCTGTGATCTTATATTATAGAAGGGGACTAATTTGCTAAGAAGGGATTATGGAATGAGTAAAAGCAGAGCATGAGGAATTTTGCGATATAATATTGTAAGATTTCTCTGGGTTTAACACCAGAGCACAAGACCCCAGGCCTGAAGGTAATGACAAAGACAACTGGGTGGTGTTTCGGTGTTGGATCCAAGGTTCAGGGCATGTGATGTCCGCAACACCACCTGTGGTAGAGATTGCAGACTGCTAACCACGTGACGATCTCAATCATTTCTTTGTCTATTATTCTTTCCAAGCACTGGAAAGATTATTTTGTTCTATCTATAATTTTAAATAAGAAACAGTGGCAGAACTCTATATTGAGGAAATAACATTGGGATGATAGTGTGTTATCAATTAAGAAAACATCAGTTATGGAAGAAAACTGTCAGTTGCACACCCTTACATTCATGCCAGTACTTCATATCCTGCAACTACAATTGAAGTTATGGTTGCAGTGGGCTCAGGATGTAAAAAAGCTTACTTAATGTATGGCTCCTAATTCCAACATGGAAGCTATTCATTCTGGTCCTTCTCTTTAGGGTCTAGCTCTGAAACTACAGGTAAGAGGAAGTAGAGTGAGGGAAATGACTTAGAGCCTCAGGAGAGAGATGGCAGTTTTAACAAAAAGACAGGAGGTGAGAAGTTGCAGTAGACAGTATCTGCAGCTCTTAGCTACTAACACAGTTTAGGTAGGGAGATCATGTGGCTGAGTCTTCATAAGAAAATTGCCGGGAATCCTTAGAATTGGAGGGCACAGAGGTGTTTTTATACCCCCCAAAGTAGGCCATTGTGTGACTGAGAGAAGAATGGGAAATTCAAACCATCCTTGAGGACAAATGAGTAGATGCACAGTGCCCCGACCAACTTGGTACACAGCGTTTTGGAGACTGAACATCTTGGCAGATCCAGTTAAGAATAATCATGAAAGTATGATGATGCACAAAGCAGTGAATTATAAATAAATGAAGAACCTCCTACAATACAACTTTCCCTATATTGCATAGGTTCCTACAACCTGAGGAAAAAAAAGAACGAGAAAATTGGGTGAGAAAGGTGAAGGGATTAAGGAGTATAAATTGGCAGATACAAAAGGTCACAGGGAGGTAAAGTACAGAATAGGGAATACAGTCAATAATATTATAAAAACTATGTATAATCTCAGATGAGTACTATATCAGGAGGGTCACTTCATAAATTATATGAATGTCTAACCACTACACTGTACACCTGAAACTAATATAAAATAGTATTGAATGTGAGCTATAATTTAAAAAAAATAGTCAAGGAGATATATAGTACAGCATAGGGAATATAGTCAAAAATATAGTAATAACTCTGTAGTGTCAGATGTGTAATAGACTTATTGGGGTTATTACTTTGTGAGGTATATAAATGTCTAATCGCTATGCTGTTTTGTATACCTGAAATTAATAATAATAAAAAAAAATGAGAAATTGCTGGGAATACTGAATTAGCAACCTCAAATCTTAGGTTTGTTTAGAATTGACTAAGATTTCCTTTTCTGCCTTTTGGCTTAACATAGCTGTGAAGTAGAGATCCAACAAATATTACCTGAGCCCCATATTTATGTCTGGCACTGTTTATTCCCTGGGAATATGTCAGTGAACAAAACAAACAAGAATTCTTATATTCAGTGAAATTAAGATAATATACAGAAATATAAAGAATAATTGAAAAATATAGAGAGGGACTAAGAAATTTGTATATATCTATATTTAGAGAAATATTTAGTGAAGAAAATATAGAAAAATAGAATTCTATATGTGTGTATAAAAATTATAATTATATAACTGCTTTCATTTTGTAATATTAAAATATGCTAAGTAGTCAAAATGTATGTAAGTACCAACACGATTTTTTTTTTTTTAGAGGGTAGTGTCACTGGCCCTCATATGTGGGATCCGAACCGGGGCCGCTGGCGTCCCAAGCCAGCTCTTAACCACTGCGCCACTTGACTGGCCCCCAACATGATTTTGAATGCTCTCGAATTACAGAGGGGGAAACGCTTATGATGAAATAAATGCATGCTGGTTAGGGCAGTGACAGGTGTGACATGTATCCAAAGGGTAGGCAGGCTTTAGGTAGGCAAATAGGAGATGAGCAGTGTATGGGGCAGATAAAAAAAAGAATTCAAACCATATAATTGCACTGGAGCAGAGGATTCCTGAAAGAAATTAGCATGAAAAAATTGGTTGGAAATGATTTGAAAGGATCTGAATGTGAATTGAATAAGTATATGGACTGTAATAGTTCCCCCTAGTTTGGACATACATCTCTTTCCATCTCTTCCTGGAGGATTTACGGAAAACACTAAAAAGATTGTACCATTAACATGACGTGATGCATATTTTAATGAAGTAATTCATTTTTCAACACCCTATACAATTATATTAGCAAACTACACTAAAATTACTTTTCTTTTATTTCTTAGTGAAAAATAATGTCTGAATACCACAGTTTTTTATACAACCTGATTTTATAGTAGAAGCCTATTAAAAAACTATGTTATCTTATTAAATAGTACATTTCCCTTATTTCTAACCTATATGATGTACAACTTCAGTTGTAACATGTATAATAAAAGCATTTTAAATATAAACCAAAATATAAATGTTATTTAAATATAGCTGAGGATTTCTTTTAGTAGATAAGTATGCAGTTGGCAAAAGGGCACAATTATGCTTCAGGAAGTATAAATGTTATTTAAATATAGCTGTTATTTAAATATAAATGTTATTTAAATATATAAATATATAAATGTTATTTAAATATAGCTGAGGATTTCTTTTAATAGATAAGTATGCAATTGGCAAAAGGGCACAATTATGCTTCAGGAAGTACCATGAAGCTTTAGGACTAAATCAACCAGGGCTTCTTAACTTGTATTTTAGCCATTGGAGTCTTATTTTTCTTATCTATAAAATGGGGACAATAATGTCTGTTTCTTTGTATTGTTTGAAATACTAAACATTAAAATACATTTTTTTTCTTACCTTGGTTATCTCTCTCCTTATGACTTACAGGTTGTTAAATAATACTTTGATATTACAAACACTCAAGTTCAATTTTAAAAGTACTCACACTTGAAGGCAGGAAGTTGATTTAAATGGCTTCTAGATCATATGATTTCACTTTAAAATACTGTAAAATAGTTAACATTAAAATGTATGACTCCCATTTTTTTTATCAGTTTTTTTTTTTTTTGCCCCAAGGTATCCCAGTGAACTATTATTCAGATATGAAGGCAATTCTAAGAAACACTGGCAAATTTACAAAGTTGTTTCCTATATTTGAAAGATAATAGGAAGCAGTACTTGCCTCTTAATAAATGATTTTTTAGGATTCTAGAATTTTACTCTTATGGAAATGACTCTCCTGAATTTGTACTGTTACCTAAAGAAGAATGATTTATGTGTCTTCGGTGTGTCTACAAAAAGGAAAATTAGAATATAATTTTACTTAAAGTATTAACTGTATTAATTTATTGAGTTACAGTTATGAGCAAAGAATTATTATTGGTTCTATTAGGATAGGGAATGGAACTGAAATATTCTGTGTATTACAAGTGGTCATTCATCTACACTTGTAGAAAAAAAATACTAAAACTAGAATTTTCTAACCTAGTAGCTATTGGTCTATTTATTTCACATTGAAAAAAATAGGTGTATCAATTGATGGATCAAATTATTCAAGCTTTTAAAATATAGAGAAACTCATAATTTATAAATTACATTATTGAAAACTTAATGACCTTCACTTGGATTTATCACAAATACAATAGATTTATTGAAGGCAGTACTGGCTTTCTCTTGTCAATGACTGGTAATAAAAAAATAAATTGCTGATTTTGCACATATCTTCAATTCAAAAAAATAATAGTCTTAATTATCTTAAAAATAAATGGCATAATAATTACTTTTATCATTATTATAAATATTCTCTTACAATTGGATTTTGTAGCATAATAATTATAAATGAAACTGATGTTGAAATCATAAATTATAACAGTAATTTTCTTTTTCTCAATATTACTATGTAATATTGTCAAACTCTTGACATTAATGAATAAATGTAATAATTTTCACAAAAAATAATATAAATTATACAGCCCTCAGTGTTGGACTCTAGAGATATACTAGTTTGTTTTCTTTTAATGTAATTACTGTACATTTCTTCCTAGATCCAGGCTCCACACAAAGTAACTAATAAAATCACATCATTCCCCTGCTTCAAATCCTTTGATGGCTTCCCATCACACTCAGGATGAGATCTATACTATCCTATTATTAACTCTGAATTCTCATATAAACTTCCCCTGACTCTCTTTATAACCTGATCCCTTTCCATTCTCTGTCACAAAATCCCAGCCACACTGACCTCTCTTGTCTTTCTTGAGCCTGCCAGTCTTGTTCTGTCTTTCAGCCTTTGCACTTGGTCCTCCTTCCCAGAATAAATCTCCCCCAGATTTTTGTTTGTCTGGCTCTGTTGCATTATTTAGGTCCAATTCAAATATCCTGTCACCAAACCCAATGCAAACTAGATACCTCAACTCCCAGTCACTAACATTCCATCCAATTTTATTTTTGCTTTGTACTTATCCTTCCCTGAAATGAGCTAATTTGTTTATTTGTTTTCTTGGTTCTGCACTAGAATGTAAAGTTTATGAGAACAGGCATCATTTCTGTCTTGTCATGACTCTACTCACCAAACCTACAAAGGGCCGATAGGTTCTCATTATTATTCACTAATAATGTGAATTAATAAATGGAAATCTATCGAGATCTATTATGTTTCTTCAGCTTAGAGCTGAAGAAAGGACACATCACCAGAATGACCATTTTGACTGAGGGATGTATCAGTTAAATGAAACCATTAGCTTTATTCATCTTTAATATGATTTTTATTAGGTTTCTTTTGTCAATTCAATCAAAACAGTCAGTTGGTTGCATGTGTTTTCTTAGGGTACCATGTTCAAAAAAATAAAACTCAGTAGAAAATTTAAATCAATTCAGTTATTTCCAATCTAGGCTTCCAAAGTCACATCATTTTGAGAAAAGTGAGGTATTTTGGGCATGTTGCTCAGACACACGAACACACTCTTGGCTGCCCTGTGGCATGTACTATTTCCCTTTTAATTTGCTGTGGCTCCTCAATTGCATTGTCCCCCAAGCCACTCTGCAACTCTTCCTGCCTGTGCTGAAGCTGCCACCTTCTGTCACTGCTGCTGCCAAGTCATCTATTTCCAGCACTGCAGACACAGGCTGGCCTCTGCCAAGTCACAGTTGTACATGTCTAATGTGTCACAACCATGTCCTTTAACACCCTGTGTTGGCCACAGCACGCAGCCTTCTCCACAGAGAATTGAGGAAAGCCCTCTTGGTTTCAAGTTAAGATTCCTGCTAGGTATAAATGGCTTGGTGGGTTAGAAAGATCCTGTAGTTTTGGGTCACTGAAATCTATGTAAACATCTTTGTTATAGGTCAAAATTTACAAATATCATTCATTTTGACAAGGGCTCTGTCTTAGGGATGTTTGGAGATGAACATTCAATCAGTGAAAAACTTCATAAAATAATTAAGACTATTGTTAATACCATAAAGGAAATATACAAAGAATATCATGGTTTCATCTGTATTAAATTGGATCTTATTTAGGGGTGGGGGGAGGGAGTTTCCTTTGTAGAATAAAGGGACCTTGAATTGTTTTTGCAACTTGCTACTCACCAGAACTTGAACAACCTCCCTTAACTTCACTCATACTAATATAATACAAATTTCTTTTTATATATCACAAGGCTATTTTGAGACTCAAAAAAACAAACAAATATTTTAAAAGGTTGCTATTTTTTAAAGAATATTGCAGATGTTAGTTGTTATCCATCATTATCATTTGGACCAGAAATTACAGAGTTTTCAATTTATAAGTGAATTATAATAAAATTCACAGAAATTTCTTAGCATGGTGAGGATTCTAAGGTTGAGAAGGAATCCATGGAAAAGAGTGCCATTATTGGTCAGTGTTATCTGGCACTGACATTGGAGCAGCAAGGAAGAAAGGTGCTGGCAGTTCTAACAGCATGTTGTTCAAAGACAAAGCAGATTTCCTGACATCAAAGAGCATACAGCCAGTATAGCTAATTGGAAACACGTGACATGTATGTCATGGATCACTTTGGGGAATAGCTGAGTAACTTACAAGGCAATTGGAGTAAACCTGATGATTAGCAAAGAAAATCATTGAATGATTTTAATGTCTTTAAATAATTAGTTCCTTGCCATGTAATTCAGTCCAAGTCATGGCCTGATCTAAATTCAGATAGTTTCCCAAAGTTCAGAAATTGAGCTATCCCAACTATCCAGGCTCAGCGGCATCTTCCCACTTTGTGCCAGTCCTCATAACAAAAAAAGGATACAAAAGGAAAATATTGATTTTTTTTTCCCATGCAAGAAATTTCCTTGATATTGATATTCAAATTCAATATAAAATTCAACCAACTCTTTGGTGTCCAACTATGACACCCTCAGTAAACAATATTTTGTGTATCATTAAGAAAACAAGCACATCTTATTCTTCCTAACGTCTCCCTTTTCTACTTCAGAGCAATGGTTCTCAAGTGAGGATGGAGGATGAATTTGCACTCCAGGGGTCATCAGGCAAAGCCTGGAGCTATTTTGGATTGTAATAACTAGGGAGGTGGTGGGAAGGCAGGGTACTACTGGTGTCTAGTGGATAGAGGCCAGGGATGCTGTGAAATCTTCTATATTGCCCAGGGAAGCCCTTCAAAATCAAGAATTAATTGTCCCCAAATGCCTGATTAATCAAGGTTGAGAAATCCTACTCAACAAGACTATTTGCTTGAGAGCAGAATTCCAAGGATGTTATTTGAGAGTGCAAACAAAGGGAATTTATGCAGAGGAGTAGCCACATACAGCCATTCTTACTTTAAGAATACTGGAAGAAGAGTGGTAAACATATGTTTATCTGTGTGAAATCATCTCTAAATCTGCTTTGATAAGAAGTCTCAGTTTGCTGAATATCAGACCTCTGTAATTTTGAATATGTTTTCTTTAATAAACATAAAGTGCATGACAAGTACAATGACAGGTATTTCTCCTTCCACAATATCCATGAATGGTCTTAACTCTTAATGCTACTATAAGTTCAAATGATTATCTATCTATCTATCTATCTATCTATCTATCTATCTATCTATCTATCAATCTATCTATCTCTATACATATATATTTGTTAAACTGCTCATTTTATTTATTTATTTATTTATTTATTTATTTATTTATTTATTTATTTTCTTAGTTTCAGGTGTACAAAGCAATGTAACAGACATTTACAGCCCTCCCAAAGTGATAACACCCTCACCCAATCTATTACCCCTCTGACATTGTATATAGTTGTTACAATACCATTGACTCTATTCCTTATGCTGTATAGCACACCCTGTCACTATATATATGTGTGTGTGTGTATATATATATAAAATTATATATATATATATATATATATATATATATATATATATATATATATATATACAAATTGTAGTTGACATTCATTATTATTCAGCTTCAGCTTCAGGTGCACACTGCAGTGGTCAGGCAACCATATGGATGGATCTAGAGAACATTATGCTAAGTGAAATAAGTCAGACAGAGAAAGACAAATACCATATGATCTCACTTATATGTGGAATCTGAAAGACTGAATGAACGAGCAAAGTAAACAGAAACAGTCTCAGAGATATAGAGGAAAAACTGAGGTTGCTAGTTGGGAGGAGGGGTACGGATGAGGGAGAAGGTGAGAGGATTAGAAACCACCAAGTATATTTTAATTGATAAAGACTTGACCCTTTCCTTTCCTGAAATGATTACTGTGTAATATGGTTACATAGTTATTTGCAGGTTCAACCTCTGTGACCTTTCATTTCTGCATAGTTAGAAATCAAATGATACAAACTTACATGAATATTATCCCATTCAAATTCTATATGATCTATGTCATGAAAAGATTTACTTTTCCTTAAATCACTGTGACGTATTAGTTCCAGAATATGATTGTATAACATTTGTTTTTCTAAGTAAGGTTAATAACCTAATATTCGAGTCACTGGGAACCAAAATAAACATGACAATATTAGAGTTTAAAAGTTTTTAAAATTAATTAATTTAGTTTTTAAATTTGAAATAAATGAGTTCAGGATGAGAATTAATTTAGTTTCCTTTTTTTTTTCTTTCCCTTTTCACTAAATTCCAACTCTGTTTTATTATTCAGGGTTTCTTACATGATTCTTCTTTATACATCTAAAAAATATAGTAATAAACTTAATGCCTTTGTTTGCCCCCAGTTCCCTCTCCCTTTCAATAAATCATACCTAAACTAATTGAGGGTTTTTTTTTTTGATACATCAATTTAGTATATTTTCTATGGGATATTTATTTAATATTTAAGCACTAGGATTTTGAAACCTTCCAATGGGTTTTCTATAACGTCTCTATCATGACTTAAAAAATCAAATAAAATAAAGTGTGTTTTCAGTGAAGCAATTGTTTTATCAGGAGAGGAAGGAACCCAGGGAATTCCCAAAACATTTCAGGGGGTCTATAAATTCAAATTAATATATAGGTAAAAGATCAATGAAGGGACAAGATTTAGATTTTAGTAGATTTATAACCATAGTCAACTAGATCATCTGGTTAATTAGGTACATTTTCTGTCTTCTACATTACTATAGGTAACAGTCTTTCTAAACTTCTGCCACTATACATTCTCCTCATCTAGTCTCTAATAAGATTTTCCTCACTTTCCTTGAAGTCCTCACTGATAGACTCCTCAAAGTCCAAATTTTATAAATAATGTGTTTAAGGCTCTTTAAGTGTTTGTTAATATTATCCTCAATGTCCACTTGCCATGTTCCAAAACAATTTTCACATTTTAAGAGTTGATTATGGTAACACAACCAATTGTGTTACCAAAATCTGTATTGGCTCTTTGTTGCTGTGATCCCAAAACTTGGTGGCTTTAAACAACAAATATTTATCTCACATACCCTTTGGGTTAGGAATGTAAGAACACATCAGCTGGATGGTAGTGTTCCAGAATCTCTTAGGAAGTTGCTATCAAAATGTGGCCCTGATGGCAGTCATCTAAGCATGCACTGTTGTTGGGTGAACTATGCTCAAGTTGGCTCACCCACATGGCTGTTGGTAAATGTGTTCAGATCCTTGCCATGTGGGCCTCTCCATAGGTTGCCTGAATATCTTTATGATGTGGCAGTTGACTATCTCTAGAGTGAGTGATCTAAGAGAGAGACCCAGAAAGGCCAAGACAGAAGTCGTTGTCTTTCATATTCCAATCTGGGAAATGACACACCATCATTTGGCCACGTTCTATTGGGCATACAGACCAACCCAGGTAATTGTGGGAGGAGATTCCACAAGACTGCGAGTACCTGAAGTAGGAATTCTCATTAGCCATCTTGGAGGCTCATTGCCACAAACTACTTTGCAGTCCATTTGTCCCCTGTCCCTGACCCCAGGAAACCCTGATTTGCTATTTATTCCTATACACTAGTTTGGACTTTATAAACATTTTCTGTAAATGAGTATATATTTTTGTGTTTGGCTTCTGTCACTTGGCATAATTCTGAGATTCAACTATGTTGATGAATTTATCAGTCATGTGTTCCTTTTCACAAATATTCAATATTTTGTTTACTTATTGACATTTGGATTATTGCTAGGTTTTTTATATTATGGACACCTGTGTCCACATCTTGATATAGACATATAATTTTATCTATTTGGGGCAAATAATCAGGAGTGTAATGGACCAGGTCCTATGGAAGGTGCATAGTTAACATTTTTTTAAAGGTGCCAAACTTCTCCATTTTATAGAGATATGAGAGATCCAATTATTCCACATCTTTGTCAACATGTGGTGTTTCTGTGCTTCTTAATTTTAGTCATTCTATTGTCTATAGAATGGTATCATGTTATGGTTTAAATTTGCATTTCCCTGATGACTAATTATGTGAACATCTCTTCATTTGCTTAATTGCTATTCATATATCTTCTCTTTTGAATAGGGTTTGCTATTAAAATCCTTTTCCCATTATAAAAGTTTTATAAATTATGGATAAAAGTGTTTTGTAAAGGGCCGGCCGAGTGGCTCAGTTGGTTAAGAGCTAGCTCAAGAGTGCAAGCTGAGCTCTGAGCAACAGCAGTTCAAGGCCAGCTCAAGCTGAGTTGCCGTTGAGCTGCCAACAGGTAGCAGGATGGCTCAGCTAAAAACAAAACGAACAAACAAACAAAACCACCAGAAAAACAAAAGTCCTTTGTAAGATATGAATATTTTCTCCCATTCTGTGCCTTTCTTTTCATTTTTTTAACGATGTCTTTTTAAGAGAAATCCTTCACATTTTAATAAAGGCCAATTTTTCAATATTTTATTTTATGGCTCTTATCAAATAAATCTTTCCCGACTCCAAGGCTATGAAGAGTTCTCTTCAGTTTTCTTCTGAAAGTTTTATAGTTTTAATGTTTACATTTAAGTTTATTCTCTTTCTTGTGTCAAGTTTGTATATGTTGTGAAGTGAGGGTTGATTTTCTTTTCATACAGATATCTAGTTGCTCCATCAAAATTTCTTCAAATAATATCCTGAAAAAAGCTTGCCTTGAAATCTTGGTTGAAAGTATTTTGACTATATATAGAATGACTATTTCTGTATTCAATGTTGTTCAATTGTGCCATATGTCCTTCATTATGCTAATACCAAACGGCTGTGATTATTGTAGCTTTATATTATGCTTTTTAAATAATTAGTTAGGGTAAGTCATCAAACTTCATTTTCTTTGATGAAATTGCTTTGGCTTTTCTGGATCTTTTTCATCTCAGTATAAATGGTATAATAAGCTTATCATTTCTTCCAGAAAGCTTGTTGGAATTTTAGGGGAGATTGTTTATAATCTATAGACCTGTTAGGAAAGAAGTACTATTTAAATAATATTGAGCTTTCTGCCTAATGAACATAATATCTCTTTTCATCTATTTAGGTCATTATTTTATTTCAGCAATGTTTTCTAGATTTTAGTGTAGATGCCTTATAAATCTTTTTCTAAATTTTAATGTTTTTCTTTGTTTTTTTTTTTTTGTTTTTTTTTTTTAGCTGAGCCATCCTGCCACCTGTTTGCAGCTCAGCTTGGGCTGGGCATCGAACTGCTGTTGCTCAGAGCTCAGCTCGCACTCTTGAGCAAGCTCTTAACCAACTGAGGCACTCGGCTGGCCCTTAGGGTTTTTTTACATGACTGAAAATGGAGTTTTTATATCTTATTTACTAGTTATTTGCTGTTGTTCTTATATAAAGTACAAGTGACATGCAATGTTACTCTATTAGTCAAAGTTCCCCAGAGAAACAGATATAGTAGGGCATATATCCATATATAGTTTTATTATAAAAAATTGGATCAATGGTATGGAACTGAGAAGTTCCACAATCTGTCATCTGATAGTTGGAGATCAGAAAGCTGGTGGTGTAGTTCTAATCCAAGTATAAAGACCTGAGAACCAGGAACACAAATGGTATAAGTCCCAGCCCAAAGACAGAAGACTGATGTCGCAGCTCAAGTAGTCAGGCAGAGAGAATTAACTCCCCATCTTCCATCTTTTTGTTCTGTTCCGACCCTCAATAGATCAGGTGATGCCCACCAACCCTGGGAGGGCACTCTGTTTTCCCCAATCTATAGATGCAAATGTGATCCCATCTAGAAATATCCTCACAGACACACCCAGAAAGCATCTTTAGTGGAGCATCTAGGCACCCCATAATCGAGCCAATTTGACACATAAAATTCACCTTCACAGTTACATTCATTTCTTAGTTCTAGTACTTGTTTTTAGTGGTATTTTGGCCAACCCTCAAAATATTGGAAATTCAAACTTTGCTGAGCCTTTCTTCCAAGTGTGGGACCACTCTCCAAAATCTGCCTTGATTTGTTCACTCTCCAGAGACCTTTATTGTTGTTGTTCTTCCTTTTTCCTTTCCTTTCCTTTCCTTTCCTTTCCTTTCCTTTCCTTTCCTTTCCTTTCCTTTCCTTTCCTTTCCTTTCCTTTCCTTTCCTTTCCTTTCCTTTCCCTTTTCTCCTGAGTTACAGGTGTTATCTGCAGCAGGGTTTCCAAAGGGCCAAACTCTGCCATACTGGAAGCAGAAGGGCTATTGCTTATTAGAATTTTAGTTTTTCAAACTAATAATATATTTTTGACAACATTAAAATAAAACTTACTAAGTTGGAAGACATTCTTGACTTCTCAGTATTAAGAATTTAAGGGACTCAATATCATATATATCTTGAAAATCATATCTAATATAAGCTCTATGATCTCCTGAGATGCTTCCAAGATGTGTAGTTGACAGAATTTGAAAGTAGATTTGTCAATTCCAACTCAATTGTGTGTCATGATATGCATGAAATGTGTGTTTGTGTGTGCACGTATGTGTGTGTGTGTGGGGGGTGTGTGTGTGTGTTATATGTTTGGTTGGGACATTTGGAGAACAGATGGAAAGGAATAGAGTCAATTTACTGAAGAGAAGAATATATGAGAATATTGAAAAAGAAGATTCCAAGGTTATAGACAATTAGGTCCCAGGTTTAGGATCATAGTGATAATGGCAGGGGGAAAAAAGCCATAATAATTAAAGTTAATGTTTATTGTACTTTTTGTGTCAAATATTGTGCTAAATGCTTTGTACAATTTTTAGATAACTCTCACAGCAATGCTGGGGTGGGGCACTATCATCTCAATTTTACAGTTGAATGTAGGGTGATTAGTTAATTTGCTCAAGATCTTAAACTAATAGAGAGGATCAATTGGAAGCCAGTTTTAAGCTTTATCTAATATTAATATGCTATATACCTTGTGTTTGACTCTATATCTCATTGCAGTGCTTATCCAACAAACCCTCTTCAATGTCCTCCTATCCCTAGGAGTTATCTAGTATGATATGCTATTGTTCCCTATTAGTCCACATTAATGAGTCTGATACTATATCACAGACATGTCTAAAAGTAAATTTTAGTCATCCAGTTGTGTACACTCATGATTTCTTCAGGCTTATTTTCTGTGTAATTCTGTGAAAATCTTGTCAATAAAGATAGCTTTCTGTGTTATTTCAAGTGCAAGACTCTATATGCCAGGTGTTAGCCTTGTTAAATTGCTAGTGAACACACATTTTTGTCAGCTGCTGGAGGAAATTTAAGAGGTGCTGCCTCTGGTTTGACAATTATTTTTAATATTATACATTGATGTTTAGAAGGAAACATGCTACCTTATAAAAATATTGAGTAGGGCCGGCCCAGTGGCGCGGTGGTTAAGCGCTGGCTTGGGATGCCAGCGGCCCCGGTTCGGGTCCCACATGTGAGGGCCAGTGACACTGCCCTCAAAAAAAAAAAAAATATTGAGTAATAAATAACCAGGTACCAGGGTTCATGGAAACAAAGGGTAAATAAATGCTATAAATTAGTTCATGTGATTGACTTTGAAAAACTCAGATTATTTAAAGAAAATATAACCTAAAGAACCAGTGTTGAATGTTTTGCTCTGTTCCCTGCTTTGCAAATTAAAATTTAATATGTCAGCTTAATTTGAAGGTGACCTCTGAGCCCATTTAAGTGTGAAGTTTCTGTTCTGCTCCTTTCTCAAATATACATAAACTTTGTTAGTGTTTCCCTGTATCTTTTTTACTGTCATTGGCATTTGTTTGTTGTTTGGATAATGTTTGCAATTATTTTCTTTACATATGAACTATTTTTTTTCTTCTTCCTTTTGGTAGGAATGAATGAGTTGTACCCTGAACAATAAAATAATCCATCAAAGGATATGATGTTTAAAGTTGTGCAACAAGTTTAAGGCCTCATCGGGAAGAATGAAAACAAACTCAATATTATAGGAATGCAGTGGATGTTTCAATTGGGGCCAGAGTTATGAATATTGTCTTTAAAGCACTAATTAAATAACACTTAAGGGGCAGTGTAAGTTTCTGGAAGAGGGAACAACATGGGCTTTTTAGACTGTTTTCTCTGATAATATGGTAAGAATTGAGTGAGAGGCAGAATTTTAGGCCAAAAAAATAGATCCATGTTCAGACCTATCTGCCTATTAGTTAGGGGTATTGTGTGGAATGCGATAGATGGGAGGGAGGTGAAAATACTTAAAGGAATTTTTGTTCCCACAAAGGAGTAAGAACATTTAGCTATGTATGTTTCACATAACTTTTGTTTTTTCCTATATGACTGATTTCAAGTGTAAGGCAGCAAAGGATTCTATATGAAATGCATCAGAAAATAAAAGACTGAGGATATGGCACTTGGATAGCATGGGAGTCAAATGGCCTTTTTTTTTTTTAATTGGGGAATTGGGGGAGGGGAACAGCATTGGGGAATCTGGGAAGGGGAACAGACAAGTTGCTGTCTTTTTGTTCTTCAGTCTAGTTGTGGAGGACGTTGCTTCACTGGCCCATGTTGGTATCGTCATTGTACTCTTCCCGGATGAAGCAGATCTGTCATCAGCCTCTGGATGGTCACTCACAGCGGCTATTGCCAGCTCACGCTGGCTGACGGCCACTCACTGTAGCCTATGGCAGCCCACTGCAGCAGGGGCTGCAGCCTACATCATCACTGGGGCTCGCACAGCCCAGCTCCAGGTGGAGCTGTTGTTAGCTGTAGAGGGCAGTGTCAGTGGCCCTCACATGTGGGACCAAACCGGGGCCCCTGGCTTACCAAGCCAGCTCTTAACCAATGCGCCACTCGGCCGGCCCTCTCTTTTTGTTTTTTAATAACACTAAATTTTTTGAGAGTTTAACATGTTTTGTGCCTTTGTTATTTGTTTGGCATCCGTTATTTATTTAACTCCTTCCAAAAAGCCTAAAAGATGGGTAATATATCCTTATCTTTCAGATAGAAACCTAGGCATAGAGATTTTTCAAAATACCAACAAGCTTCTTTATATGGAAAGTCCAAGCCGAGCTCATATTGAATAATTTGAGAGATCAAAATAAATGGGGACAAAAAATACGATTTTTTATTTCATGACTTAAAACAATGTTTTAATGGAATAAGGGAGACTGAAGGCAGATTGAAAAGTGCTAATGTGTAAATGGGTAATAAAGGAATGAAATAATTCATCTACTTAGTATTTTGGTTCATTTTCTATTAGTTTATTTCCTTTACAAAAAAAAAAAAGTTAAATAGGTCCCATGTAACTATGTACAGGTTTAAAGGAGAAAAAGAAGGGGTAGAAGAGAAAAATAGAAGTGCTTTCCAGATTTAAAAAACTATACTGAGAAAGTCATTCTGTGGGTAGCCATTTTCATTGAGGACATTATATTGTTAAGATGTATTTTAGTTGAGGTAACATCAAATAGCAGTATGTCACATAATGATGTCACACTAGCACAGAAATTAAGAAAAAAAAAATATCTCCTTCCAATGACCTTTGCTTTACAGTGTCTTGTGTTGGCCATAAAATAGTTACTAAGTTTGGCTAAATGAAAACTGAAATTTATGCAAGTGTGCCCAAAGTATTTCTAGAAAAGTGAAAAGTACCAGAGCCATTAGGGTTTAAAATTAATGTGTACATTTTTTCCTATTAATAATTATGCCCATTTAAAACAAGCATTACTCCAATAATGTGAATTTAATGAGGAAAATATATGAGAATATTATTAATTTTCTCTCAGTTAAATTAACAAGCCCTTTTGCTGACATCTAATGTAGGTATCATTAACAGGAAAAAATCAATTAAACTCAAACACAAAGTTGATGAGGCTTCAAAAATAACTTTAACTCACATATAGCATACTGACATAAGAATATTAGAAAATAGTATACAAGTTCCTACACTAAAGTAAACATTCATAAATAATTAATACGGTGACTGATATTGCATTCTTTGAGTCTTGCATCTATTTTCATACCTTTTCCCATAAAGTCAACATAATGTTGAATAGTATTTCTTTTAACTTTTTATTTTGAAATAATATCAGTACCATAAATATAGTACAAAAAATACCAGTGTATCCTTCAGCCAGATTCCTGAAGCATTAGCATTTTAATATATTTGCTCTATTATTAATTCTTTCTCTCTGTTCCTCCACCCCCCAATTTCCTGAGCTGTTTGAAAATAAGTTGCATACATCATGGCCTTTACCCCTTAATAATTCAGTGTGTATTTCCTAAAAATAAGGATATTTTTATACATAGCCACAATACAATTATTAAAATCAGACAAGTGGCATTGATGCTGTATTATTATGTAATATACATACCTTGTTTAAGTTTTCCTTAGCAGTGCTTTTTTCTTAGATGTATAAAACTTTTTAAAGAATCAAATGTATGGTGATAGAAGGAAAACTGACTCTGGGTGGTGAACATACAATGCAATATACAGATGATGGATTACAGAATTGTACACCTGAAACCTATGTAACTTTACTAACCATTGTCACCCCAATAAACTTTAATTAAAAGAAAACTTTTTATATTAATTTGTTTCTGAAAAAAATTAAGGCTTCAAGAAATACTGTTCCTGTACTAACATTTTACTCCTATATTTTCAGTGATGGAAATCTTCACCTTCTCCCCACCCCCAAATAAAACTCATCTAGTCTTGAAATGCTTTAAACGGATTTTGAACTAATAGGCTCATCACTCAATTGAGCCAATATAGACAAAATTTAACATTCAGATATAAAGAAAAAAATAAAAAACTTACGTTTGCAATTCCAAATGGCAACCTATATCTGCTCTAGGACCTCTCACTTAGAAATGTGGGTATCATCTATTATGAATATCACTCATTTATCTCTCACAGGGTATATGCCAGTAATCTTGATGCACTTTTCTGGAAAAACGTGAACCGTCATGCTGATCAGGTTTAACTTCATTAGCTATCGGTTAATATGATTCAAATTTATTAATTGGTGTTGGGTTTTAGTAAACTAAAACTGAGTAAAGCTTAGAGCAGGAGTAGCTAATATGCTGTTAGTTCAGCTTAATGTGTAGCCCATTTCTCAGAAATGTGATTTGGTCTTATTTCTGAGATCAAGTCCCCATCCCCCTTATCCCTGAGAACAAATCTTTAGTACAAACAATTAAATGTCTGCATTGTTTTCCTCTGGTGGGACTCCTGGAGGCCTCAGTCTGTTCATGACTACCCTTCCTTTCTGAATTCAAATCTCCCCAAAGAAAAAATAGTATCTTCCTTGAAACCCAACCCTCTTATACTGAATGCCTACTTCTTTCAATTATCATTATCACTACCACCACCATTATTAGCTAATGTTGTTGATGATAGAACTGAGACACAGAGCTAAATAACTGGCCCCAAATCCTCAACAACTAAAAGTTTAGATCTTGATCTCAAGTGTGAGCGGCATGAATCAGAGCCAAGGCTCTTCCATTACAGTGTTTATGCTCTGCTATGAGATCCTCATTACCCCAGCCTCCAATCCTCATGCCAGGCTTTGCCAAATGGTTTCCCAGCCCCCTTGCTAATCTCTAGCACCTTTGACTACTGTGTTCCCTCTACCTCCTCACACTCTTTATTACATGAGATTGATTCTGTACTGACTTACCTGACCTCACAAATGTGCCACATGACTCCTATTGGAAACATTGGCCAAACTTTCCACCATTAGCTTATCATACAGGGTATGAAATGAAATGTTGGAAATAAAGAGAAAGGAATCTAAGCATGTCACTAGAGAAAACTGTCCAATGACAAAAAGAGAGACAGGAGAAGAAAAGGAACAAAGTAGTTACAAAACAGCGGAAACAATGAACAAAATTTCAATTAAAATTCCATACTTATCAATAATTGCTTTAAATGTAAATAGATTATATTCTCCAATCAAAAGATATAGTGTGGCTGAATGGATTAAACAAACACAAGGTCCAACTTTATGCTACTGACAAGAGGCTCACTTCACACTAAAAGCAAAGGCAAGAATAGTGACAATAAACAGTGCAACAACACCAAATTTAACAGCTTCTGCAGAGCGAAGGAAACCAGTCACAGAATGAAAAAGCAACCTACCAAATGGGAGAAAATATTTGCATATCATATAGCTGATAATACCAGAAATATATAAAGAACTCATATAACTCAATAGTTAAAAAATGAATCCAATTTTAAAAGGAGCAGAGAAACTGAAAAGACATTTTTCCAAAGAAGACATACAAGGGCCAAAGTACATGAAAAGGTGTTCAATATCACTAATCATCGGGGAAATGAAAATAAAGCCATGATGAGATATCTCACACTTGTGAGAATGACTATCCCCAAAAAGACAAGAAGTAACAAGTGTTGGCGAGGATGTGGAAAAAAGGGAAACCTGGTGCTCTGTGGTTGGGGTGTCAGTTGGTGCAGCCACTATGAAAAACAGTATGGAGGTTCCTCAAAAAATTAAAAATAGAATTACCTCGTGATCCAGCAATTTCGCTCCTGGGTATACTCATATATATCCATAGAAAACATAGACACTATCTCAAAAAAATATCTGCAACCCCATTTTCTTTCTGCATTATTTACAATAGCCAAGATATGGACACAATCTAAGTGTTCATGGGATGGATGAATGAAAATGAGATATGCACACACCACACACACGCACACACATATACATAATGGAATGTTATTCATCCAGTAAAAGAAGGAAATCCTTCCAGTTCTAACATCATGGATGGACTTTGAAGGCATTATACTAAGTGAAACAAGTCAGACTGAAAAAGACAAATACTGTATAATCTCACTTATATGTAAACACTAAAAAAATTTTAGCTCATTGAAACAGAGAATAGATGGATGATTGATAGAGGCAAGGGGTGAGGGTGGGCAAAATGGGTGAAGGTGGTCAAAAGCTATAAACTTCCAGTTGTAATTTCTAGGGTTATAACATACAAAAGTGACTATATTTAACAATATTATTATATATTTGAAAGTTGCTAAAAGAGTAAATCGTAAGTTCTCATAACAAGAAAAACACTTTTGAGGTGATGGATGTTAACTAAACTCACTGTGGTAGTCATTTTGCACTATATACATTTATACACATGTCAAATAAAACTATTATCTATATATCTCATTCTATATAATATATAGAATATCTGGTTAGTATATAACAATTATATAAAATATGGAATATCTAATTATATAATAATGATATAATAATATGTTATATAATGTATAATATTATATAATATATTTAATAAAGAGAAATTAAAAGTAAATACATAATAAAATGGTGAACCACAGGTTCAAGTTTGACAGCCATTCTGTATCTAATCCCTTCTGCTGTTTTTTGATCTGTTCCCTGTTTATGCCTGCTACCATCCTAAATGCATATTAAGAAGATTTCTAGTATTATAACCTACTCTAGGATGTTACTGCAAGCAATACTTTCATATTCAATTGCTTTAAGAGTAGGAGGCAGAAACTTCCATATAAATAAAGCTGGTCATATTTGTTACATGAAATCTTTGTTGCTAGGTGGGATTACCTACTGAACTCTGGATTTTTCTTTTATTTTAGTTTATTTTCTAAAATATTCTTGGAGTAGATTCTTAGAATACCTTTAATTTCCTCTTTTACCTGACTTGGTGGCATGATTTAAAAAAATCATAATCTTGATTTATATATAAATCATTGCTTTCTTCCAACCAAATCCAGAGAACTTCCTATTGCAAAGATAGTGCAAGTGAGTATACACATGCCAACACCTAAGAGCAAACAGGAATAAATAATACATACCCGCAAAGCATGTTTAATTTACCAAGTTAGACCTGCGTTTGTAAGGTTGTGTGCCTACTGCCATTCTCTTTGCTAATTTTTAATGAGATGGTGCGAAGCCTGGAAACTGTACATATCCCTTAGAATAGGAGTACAAAAATAAAATGAGCTAGGATCAATTTAGAATATTGTGTATTCTCAGAAGGCTTGCCCTGAAATACTACTACAGGAATGGAATACAAGATACATGCTATGGAAGAAGACTGCAGAGTAAATGTGTTTCACAAGAGTGATTTTAAAAAAAATAGAAAGCAAGGTTTATAATAGAGACTATATAATCACTAGAACGTAATGTTTTAAAATACAGATAATTGTAGAGTCTTCATGAAGAGAAAACTGTTATTTTATTGTTCTTTTAATACTCTTTTGGGGCTTTCTAAAAGAGCTTCAGTTTGAAGAATTTCTTAAACTAGATCTCTAAAAATAACAAGTGATAAGATCAAACATGAAAAAGAAAGTTTATTGTATGTTGGAACATCACCTGCATATTCTCATCTAGGTGAAACATTTTTATAAAAATGTCATTCCCTTGACATAAAAAAGCTCTATCTATCTATCTATCTATCTATCTATCTATCTATCTATCTATCTATCTATCTATCTATCTACCGGAGGGAGGTACCAAAGAAATGTATACAAGTGGACATTTTGGTCAACGTTGCTGAAGCAGTAGTTCGCTGTAATCAGAAGTGTCTGGACACTGACAGTAACCACTTTGAGCACCTCTTGTAATTGCAGAAGAGAAATGTGACTTGTATCTATCTTTTCTCATTGGTAATATATTGAGTATTACAATTTTAATACAGTTTTCCTTTCTTAAAATGTGTGTACAGTTTTTTGGCACTATACACACACACATATACATATACATAATTTTATTTTAATATTAAACTATATAGATATTGTACAAAAAAGTTATAAAATAAGATCATATTTATTTTTTTTTGCACTTGTATTGAATGCTTTCTGTATTGAGTCCTGACAGAATCAGGCTACTAAATGATCAAAACACTGTTTTAAAGCAGTTAAAATGATACATCTCAAATATTTTCTAGGTCTACTATTATTAAAGCAACTAGAAGTAATTTTTTCAGCTCAAAAATCTATGTAGTCCATTAGAACTCTCAAATCAGAACACTCATGACATGCAAAAGTATTTTCCATTTCTTTGGAAGGATTCCATTTGTGTATCTGTGCTTTTTTTGGACTCTTTAATGATGTAGTAAATACAAGAAATATTTTTGCCCTGTTTTGGAGGACGAGGGGTAAAACAGTAGCTGTTGATATACGCTCAGAAGGTTGGAGCAGGTGCTTTAGTACCACCACTCAAACATGTCGCTTCTCTGCCGGCTCACTCACCTTGGGGAACCTCCTTCAGCTTTGCTGACTGCTGGTTTCATGGTGTGCTTAGCAGTGTGAGGGTGTGCTTAGCACTGTGAAGGTGACAGCTTCTCCTGCAGGACACCCAGGGTTCCAGTCCATTCCTGTGGTAGCCAGCGTGGTGTGCCCAGGGGTTTCAGATTGTGGTTGTGGCTTTAAGTTTCTCCTTGCTCTCCCCCCTTAACCTTCATCCCTCTTTCTCACCTAGCAGACCTCAAGCTCCAGCAACAGAAGCAAAGATAATAAACAGTCTTACAGTTTTTAACCAACATCCATAAAGGCTTAGTGGTTCTGTTTTTCTGGTTGAACCCTCCCTAATCTTGTCATAATCATCATCAGAAATAACTTGTGAAGCAGGAAAACAACACTAAGTTAAGTTCAATCTAACAAAATAGAGTGATATAAAAACAATAGCTATAAACAAATTTTAAATTTATAAGAATCTTTATTCCTTGACATTCGTGTTTACAGCAGAGTCCACACAGCTTAAAAGTACCAGTAATAAAGCTATTGCTTCTTAACACCAAAAATACCCATCATTGTAATTCTGGACCTGGCCTTCTACAAATTCCATCACTCCTTTGTTGGTTGGAGTCCTAATGAGTTATACAGTTCACAAGCACTGAAGAGGGAGAAAGAGGGAAGGATTTGTTTTTTCCTGTTTGTGTGCTGTCCTGCCAGTGTTATCGTAGCAGTCTGCCATAGCATCCAGCTTCTTTAGTTAATTCTAGAACCAGTTTGCCAAAAACCCTCATAAGAGCCAGCCAGCCAGCCCTGCTCCTCCAGAGAACTTGGTCTTTCTTCCAGGAGGCTCTTCCTTTTTTTTTGCTGCTGAGGCACTAATAAAATCCCCTCAACTGTTTCACTTCTTCCCTGAATCAGAGGGGTGGTAGCCACTTCTTGAGTTAGCTCAATGTTTTATTTTTCAATATTAAAACATCTGTTTAACCAGTTCCCTATAGTAAAATTATCTCTGTTGAACATACTTAAGAGTGCTTTTGAATTCCTGACTATAGCCTAAGTGATGGAAGACAAACAAATTCCGTTTCACTAAAGTGTATTATATCGTAAGATAATTTACCATTTTATGAAATAGTAAATCATAGCTAACACTGATTATCTGGATGTTAGATAGGAAAGCAGGAAAACTGTGACCTCTTTTAGGTAGTGAACAAAATTATCATAGTGGGTCGAAGCAGAGCAGATTAATTTTGCCTCGTTTGTATGACTACAAAATAAGTAGCTTAAGATTTTATTACTGATTTTCCTTTCTAGATTTCATTGTAGGAATCCATATTTGTCAACTTTTGTTTTAGCACATGATTCACTTTTTTTAAATCTCTTGGTTGCCCTTTGCTCCCTTAATAGCTATACCTATATCTATCTATCTATCTATCTATCTATCTATCTATCTATCTATCTATCTATCTATCTATCTATCATCTATCAATCTATCTATCTATCTATCTATCTATCTATCTATCTATCTATCTATCTAAATGTTTACTTTTATTCCACAATCAATTAATAATTATCCAATTGGAAAATTTTCTTTGAGCTTACTCTTATGCCTAAAGAAACAAATTATTTAAAACATTTTAAGTAGGAGTTAAAACAATTGTGTACAAAAAGCATCATTCAAAGGCCCAGATAATTTTCACTGCATTTTTACATTTTATAGTGGATGACCATTTACCATGTTTGAGCCAATTGCTATATCTGTAATTGCTATTTTTAACATATTTTTTTTCACATGCATAGACTATATTTTAACACTTTATTAAGGTGTTATTTTTATGGATAGTTGCATCTGAACTTTGTAACCTATTTAAGTAACCTCTTGGAATATCTCTGTATGACATGCCATCTCTAGGATGGTTTTGAAGCAGAGAGTGGCTAAAATAAATGCATTATATTCTGAATTTCATATATATGTATCTTATGTATAATCTATGTGTAATATCATCGAATAATGACTTTTCTAGAAAAGAATCGAACTCCTTAGGATGTGTGTGTGTGTGTGTGTGTGTGTGTGTGTGTGTATAAGAAAGAAATAACAAAGCAAGCTGTATGCAAATACTATGGAAGTAAAACTTTGGAATTCAGAAGTGAAGGGAAAATGTCAATTTACCTCGGGCTTGAAAAACAATCTTTTAAAGTTCAGGTATGCCCATATTCAAAAGTGGTGATCTTTAAATGGATTAGAATATTAGTAATATGTGTATACTTAAATCCAGTTCTGTGTGTGTGTGCACATGTGTATGTGATTAATTTTGCATTTGGGATCCTAAATGGTACAAATCAAACACTTCCAATTATGAATCTTGTTTTCTGGATTATAAACATGACTCAAGAACAAAAACAGTACCACAAAAGAAGTCTTGAAGACTAGAATATGATAGGTCAACTTTTAAAGCAGATTTCACAACGAAAAATAAGAGTTTTATTAGGCAATTCAGAGCGTTATGTGCCAACCAGTGGCGCCAGAGTGAGTTCGCAGTTTAGAATGTTTAAAACTCCATTTGCCTCAGATTTTATTTTTTCTGTCAAATCTCTGTCCGTCTCTTTCTTTTGTTCCCTCTTTCCCTCTCTCTTATCATATTTGGGTGTGTGTGCATGTACCCACACATGAGACAGAGAAACAATATCTTCTGATCTAGCATTACAAGTTCCTACCCCTTGTAATTCCTTATTAAGAGACTTTTACCCCTAGTTTTCATATATCTACTTTTACTGAGGGACTGATTGGCTCTGTTTGTACCAGGTGATCTCTTTTTAGACCAATCACTGTAAACTGAACAACTTTGACTCACTCTGGACCATGTATTAAACCTGAAGCCAAATTACATGTCCTCTCTATCCACATTAACTGTGCTAATAGTATGAAGATGCCAGTGATTTATAGTACCATGAGTTGTAATATGTACTATTTAACTTCATATTACCTTGAAAGAGTGAAAGAGAAAACTAATTGGAACTAGTTGATTTTTGTATTTATTGATCAATGGAGAAGTCATTTATTCCATCTAACATGAATTAGCAAAGTTCAATTGTTTTTTTTCCTCTAGTTTTTAGTTCTTATAGAACAAAATTACTAACCCTGCGAGTAACAGTTAATTCTGTTTAATGTTACTGTTTATACTAATTGAAATAACTTATAATTTTATAAAACAGTGCATGAGGTGAAGAAGTCTATCAGTTTCAACATCTATTGGGTTGTTGGAAAAGTCATGACACATTTTTGTAATGAACAACATAGAAAAAATACATAATGACTTTTCCGAAAACCCAATATTATTCTGTATTGTGAATGTTATTGACAACTTTTCTGCTGGGTCTTTAACGTAGCCCAGCTAATAGTTACTGTAACACAAGATTTAGAACTTCATGGAATCCAGGTTGTCACATTCATAAATAACTTATTTGTAAATATTTCACATGAGGAAAAGTTGAACTCCTAACAGTCTTGTGAGAGGCAGTTGAAACCCACTCATTCCATAAAGATTTTCAAACTGTTTTAGTAAGGAAATGTTGTTGTCTAACTCTAAGTTCCTATAGCACATGTCATATGAACATTGGAATTATTTCTTAATATTATTAATTTTAGGATTCATTTTTTATGGAGTTATATTTAATAACATTATTTAGGCTGTAAACTTCGTAAAGATGTGTATATTTATTAAGCACCAGCCGTGGTAGGGCCTAACATATGTTGGTCTAATATTGACAATTTCTTCTGGCCCCTCATGTACTGAATGAGCTGTGGACAAGCCACATACATAACTCCATGACACCATCCCTGGTGACTCGATGATGAGACATCATCTACCATGCCTGGAAATACTCAGGAAAGTTTTCATATTTGTTTCCATGAGAGATGATTATGATTCTAAAGGAAATCAACAGCTTATTTTCACGATTTTTCAGTAATAGAGAAACATAATTATGAAACACTAATTTTTGATAAGATGTCTCAGAGATGTTCATGGAGAATATAGACAATGATGCTTCAGACAGGACACTTTGGGGCGCTCATCCTCAAGAGTGTAGAAGATTCATTTCACTATCTTAAGACTACCCAATTGTTCCCCTCAGAGTCTTCTCTCTTCATGTATAAGCATGAGCTTGACCTCAAAGTCCTTAGGTGCCAAGGACTTCGGACTTTGATAAATTATGGGAGGAAGTCTCTGTATTTGCTCCAGAGGTAGTGCTATAGTTTTCAGAAAATTTTAAAGAATTTCATGTTCCACTTCAGAACTGCACAAGTAGTTTTAACATTCTAAATTCCTTTTCTCCAAAATTTTAAATGTTTTATTTCATAGATTTAACTTATAAAGTTCAATAATTGTTCAGTGTGTAATTTGATTTTTTGATAGTTTTAAAGAAATCTGTGTCATAGTTTTTTCATGTTATGCATTTCTAGGAGAAATTGTTTATATTAGAAAAAGCGGTTCTATATACACATCTAAAAACATTACTTATAAATTTCTTAACCATGCTATTTTAACTCCAAATTCAAAGATCTCACTATATTCTCCAATATAATGACTTAAATAAAGAATACTCCTCTAAGAAATTAAAAATCATCCTATGCCTAATTGGTAATTTTATAAGTTTGCTCACTTGCAAGCAGTTTTCCTACATACAGTAAAACCTTGGATTGCAAGTAATGTGGTTTGCGAGTATTCTGCAAGATGAGCAAACATTTCTAATACATTTTAACTTGGTAAACAAGCAATGTCTTGCAATACGAGTAGTTTGTTTCTGGAATGAATTACGCTCTCAAAGCAAGGTATTACTGTATTTGAAATTGTATTAGATTTGAGAAAGATAAAAAAATACATAATATTAATCAGGTGGTCAAATAAACAGAACACAATCAGTTACTAGAAAAGTGGTTATGTTCCTTTCTGCACTGCAAGGAAAACTGTCCCACATTTGACCCTTGATTCCACTGCCAAAGACTTACTCCAAATCAGTCCACAACACAAGGATTTCTCTTCGCAAATGTTAAATCCCAACTCATTTTCTTTTGGATCCAACAGCTCCACAGCTTTTCCTCTCTCAACATGAATGGCAGGGTTGTGAAAGCAAACAGCTGTCCTTCCATTTTTTTTTTTCATTACATGCTACAGACTGTCACTAGCTCTTATTAATTCCGATTGAACCGAACAGTCTAAAGAAGTTCAGTTCAGGGTCAAGCTCCCCAAAATAGCATGAAATTGTGCACTGCTGGAAATAGAGGGTTTAATCTTTGTTGTAAGGGTCATAAAACGGGATCGTCTGGTATTTCAACCATTACTCTTCTGTGGCAGCTAGTTCCTAGACTGTAAGTTTCATGGATTGAAAGGAGGAACCATCATTTGGTTAAAAGAACACAGAATAAAAAGGCTGTAGCTTACCTACTACTTGGACTTGATTTACTGAAGTTCTGCTTCACTGACATATTCAATAAATTGAAATTAGTCCTCACTGACTTAATATTCAAACACCCATGGTTACTGAAGTGTGCTTTGTAAGGTTCAGTCATGCAAACCAGGGCAATATATTGATGCACATGTGGTACATATTTTAGTGACATTATTTCTGTTTGATTTGATGTTCTCTATGCACAGCAATATTTCAGCTATTCCAAAAATGTCCTCCTTTGTAACTCACAACATAAAAATTCATTTTTCAACATCAGGGCTAAGAAGAATAAGACACAGAGAATTGGTCTAGGTACTAATAACACTTTTTGTTATACTATGCCATTTGACATTTTGCCTGAATGCTCTTTATGTTAAAAGTAGAATGTTATGGTGAGAGCCATACTGTATTTTCTAGTTTTGGGCTACTTTAAGGTATACGTGTTGAAGAAATAATTATTTTAGTATTTTTTTTTCTTAATTTTAGTACAGATTGCGCGTGGAGCGCGCGCTCAGGCATGCACGCATCCACACACAAACACAATGATAAGGTCTCATGATCAGCTAGTTCTTGTTCTGTTTCTGGTGTGAACTACGTCTGTACTTCTTGAGAAACCCATAGAAGGTGTATTTATGATATACTATGTGTCTGAGGTTGGATATTGAATTTCTTCTGTGTATCTTATTTTCCTTTCATAACATATTATTTTGTCTTAATTATACACAGGAAATAAAATCTATCAGGCATGATTTCCCTTGAAAATACCTTTTTTCCCCCTGCCATAAATCATTGGAACCACTTTATATTTTCCTCTTTCTTCTCAAGTGTGAATTCCTAGTCATCAAATTTTTTACTAAAGATACAGCTAGTGCAATGCTATTTATTTAAAGTCATTGGAGTATTAAACAAACTGAGGGGTTTAGATGGCCTTGGCAATTTGTAATCTGCTTATAGGTGCACATATCTATTCTTGCATATACTTATATATTGAGAAATTAAATAAAGTCAATTCTTCAAAAAATGTTCAGAAGCTTTGTGATCTATGAGGAAAATAGGAACTGATACAGTGAGAAAATTATAAAACAGTTTATATAGTACAGAATCATATACTTGAAGTATTTACATGCTTTAGAATTGAGTTTAGGGTATTTTATTTAGACTTATTTGTTTTAATATTAATTGATAAAATTATATTGATTTTTCATAAATATATTTTCTCTATACATTCTTTGTCTTGTGAGCACAATTTAGGATTCCAAATTCTTAGTATATCTAGATTGAACCTTAAGTATAAAATCTTTAAATCTTTATATGTTTCATAATTTCACTGACATATACCCTCTATTAATATACAGGTATAACCCAATCTTTGGAAATGTGTAAAACTGTGTAAAATCACGTGTGTTTTCTTCACAATCTTTGAATCATATTAATACAACTTGGGGGCAGTGGGTTAGCTCAGGTGGTTAGAGCACAAGCTCATAACACCAAGGTTGCCAGCTCAATTCCCACATGGGCCACTGAGATGTGCCCTCCACAACTAGATTGAAGACAAGTTCTTGACTTGGAGCTGATGGGTCCTGGAAAAACACACTGTTCCCCAATAAAATTTTTAAAAATAAATTAATTAATTAAATAAATACATTTTGGCAAAACTGCTTTTTTTCCATCTCAATATAGTAATTTGCTACTTTTATTAAGTAGAAATATTTCAAAATATATATTTAGTTTCAAAAATATTTCAAAAGTATAGTTGAATGAATTGACATACTAAAATTTAATATATAGTAGTTACTTCAAATTTATCAAAGATATATTTTTGTAGAGGCAGTTAATATTGAAAACTCTTCTACTTATTCAGATATTTCCAAATGTACAGAATGAATGTTTTCATTAAGGGAGGGTAATAATATAACACATTTTTAAAATGACAACTATTATTTTACCTCATAGTCTTTGTTGTGAAAAGTAAAGAAAAGGAAAGACTGCTTTTATATTTATAAAAACCCTCTGACAAACAGGCTGACACAAATTTTATGTGTAGGACCTATTCATGTGATTGTTTAAATAGTAATATTCAAATAGCATTCAGTTTCTTGAAACATTTTTGTACTCCTTGTACATTTTTAATATGTTCCAGTCTTTTCCTTTTATCCTGGAGCTCAATGCCTTTCTATTTAGGATCTCGTTTTGGGAATTATGGTTTGGAATATTTCATGCTAGGCTATTTATCATATAATGTGATAAGATTATTTTATTTTATTCCTTTCTCCAACCTAGTCAGATGGCAGTTGTAATACACTTTTCTAAAAGTAAAAAGTTTAACAGTTTAGGGTAATTAGGGTGCTGCTGTCATTTATGTGAAAGTTCAGTTTCATATTTTTAAGCTGACTCTAAACATTTCTTTATATTTACTTCAGTGGTGCAGACATTTATAAATGTTAATAGTCTAACAGTGCTATTGATTTTTGAAAATTCAAAAAGAAAGTACCTTTCACCAAATCATAAAACTGCAAGTGAATGGTTTAAGTCATCTCAGTTAGATTATTCTACTTTCTGCCCAGTTATGGCTTAATAAATCAAAAGTGCATGTGTTCAGGGAAGACTTTTTGTGTAGAATTATGAGTCGTAGAAAAAAAGTATGTTTATAGTGTTTTTAAATCTTTAGCACTCCTTTAGTCTGTCTCCTAATTTTTGACTGTGCTTGTTTTTACACATCTTGGTTTCATTTACTTTTTGTTTGATTATGAAAGAATATTTCTATAAGTGAGTCGCTAAAAAAGTAAAGGTAATTGAATTTAAAGGAAAGGGGTTGAGGGGACTTTCAGAGCAGACTCCCATGTTCAGTCTTAAAACACCTAATATTTATCATGTATGTCTAAAAGGATGCTTATTAAATCTGAAAATTTATTTGAATTAAAAGTGGTTCACTAAAATAATCTTTATAGGTTTGATTTTTCGAAAAATGTATTACTATTATACTCACATATACAATATGTGTCTGTACATAAATACATATTATAGTATTATCAAATATATAATAGGTAAAAGAAAAATAATGTTAACATTCCTTAGACAAAAATGTAGAAAGAATTAAGTGAGAGAGGAATGAGTATACCAGATTGGGAAATATGTAATCCCATGACAGAAAATAAAAGTCTTATATTTTCTAAATGTTGCTTCTTTTAATTTCCCTTTAAAATTGGTAGCAATGTATAGAAGCACACAAATCCAATACCTGAAAAGTGCATCATTAGAAACATAGTTAGAATTAATATAATGGATGAATCCATTTTGTTTTACTGAGCACCGATTCTGTATTAAGAGATATGCTGGTACAAGAGCTCTATAGAGAAGAAAAAAATGTATCTGTCCCTCAGATTTTTACCACTAACAATATAAGAAGAGTGGATAAGATCTCCACGAAACTAACTTTGATGAATAATGATGAATAATGTCTCTAGGGACATTATTCTCCTAAAGAGATGGCAGTCGATAAATGAATACATTGGTTGTTTTCTATTTAAATGACTGCATGAAATCACAGAATTATGACTTCCAAGTATATAATAGTCTACTATGATTATGAAAAGAGAATTTAAAAATTTTTGTTGAAGGAAATATTCTGTGACAATTGAATTCCTAATCAGTGAATTTTTTATTCTATAATTTTCTTTGAATTGCTGACATTCACCCTACACAGAGTATTAATGAATACAAACTTTCATCTAGTTTCAATTGGACAAAAATAATCTATTATAGGTTGCTTTCTTAGTATGAAACGATGTTTATTTTTTGCTTGAACTCTATATGTAAGTATTTGCATAAATTTTGCTTTAATAATCTTGGACTTTTAACAATTAGAATCCTTAGGACTAAGGTTTAAATATCTTCAAATAAATAAATTGAAGAGTATAACGATTAAATTAGAAGATTTTAATTTCAGTTGTACAGACACTCTGCAAGTCATTTAACTATTTCTTCACTATTCTGTGTCAATCAAACTGATTAATGTATACTTTGGAGCATAGGTCCAGAGCCTAGCTATGTTGGTTTCAAAGTATATGTCACTCCTTCTGAGATACCCTCCCTGATTCCCCACTGTAAGTATACACCTTGTGGGTTCTCTTCTAATGTCCTGTGCTGCTTCTTTTTTGGTATTTATTATGCTTTATTTTATGCTTTGCAAGAGCAAGCAATGCACATGTTTTTATAGTAGGATCTCTTGCACTTATTGAATAAAAAATTGATATTCAATGTAGCAATATTATGTTTTTATTTCTTTAGTTTACAAGCTATAATAACTGTTACGTTGAATTATGAGACTCTTCTTATTATTGTTTTGATGAAAATAGCTTAATTTGCAAATAAATTTATAATGAAAATATTCTGTTATTTAAGTTGCACCCAATTGTGTCTAATGAACTTTACGTAATATTGAAGTTTGCGTATGTTAAATATTACATAAAGATCCATAAAAAGACAAGGATGATGAAACTAAAGAGTTATTCCAGAAATGTAGCATTATTCAATTTTCATTCTTTTATGGATTATTTGTTTGCAAAGACAGGGACATTGATAGATACTGGGCTCTATTACAATGAGCCCTAAAATGTCAACAGTGACAAATGATTATTTAGTTTCAAGTCAGAAACCAAATCCCATGTGGAAAACTATTTAGAAAGATTAGTATGTCAGCCTATATTAAATAAGTCTGAATCTTCAATAAAATAAAACTCGGTGAGGAGACTTGACATTACGTAAAAGTTTGCAGCAGTAAGTGAAGAAGTTAATCGACTCAGGCAAGCTGGGGTGACATATATGCTTACAGTTTCAATTGGACAAATTGCTTACAATTTGTAAGGACATATATGCTTTTGTATTTGACATATTGTATTTGAAGGACATATATGCTTACAATGTAACTTTAGGCATTAAATAGATCATCCATCACATGATCTGTTGACTGTAAGAAAGAAATGTATTGCAGGTATCAAGGAGACATCAAGCAAGTTATCAAGTCATACCATAATTTCTTTAACAATTGAAACTACCAATGAGGAATACACATCACATTGATTGTTATTATTTGATATATAATTTTAGATACGTTTAAAACATAATATTGATACATGCAGAGCCATTTTTAGAAATGTAACTGCCAAAATCTTTCCCTTCCAACTCCTCAGTCTCTCTCAAAGTCACTTCCTACTTCCTAATATGGATCAGCAGTCAGCCAGCTTGAGTTTGACATCAGACTTGAATATTTACTCTGTGACATTAAACTCTCTATACCCAATTTCCTTCTCTGTAAAATAAAACATATATATAATAATAGCATCAGTATCATAGGTTCATGGTGAGTTTTATTTATTCAAGTAAAGCTCTTAGAGAAATGCCTGGCAGGTAGAAAATGCAATGTAAGTGCTCATTATTATATTTCCCCACTGGCAGTAACAGTGTAAACTGGGAGAATCTATAAGACCTATTTCTGATTATTACTACTTTGGTACACCCATGTCATACACATATGCAAAAGCTTAACAGTTGCAACTTTGAATGTCTAAGATGGCATATTTATCCTGTCTGTTGACTGGTAAAAATGGACTTTTGTAATTTGTTTAAAGAAATTGTGGGCAGCGTATTAATAAAATTTCTAAACTCAACTTTTTGAGTTTAAAAAACTCAAGTGTTTTAAAGTTTTAACGTGAGTTCATATCCAGTTTCATATAAAAATCAGATTTTCTTGAATGTCTGAAATTCATTCACTAAATGCAGCTTCCTTACCAGAAGAAGAGCAATATTTTCATGCCTGGATTGATCAGTGATTAAGTTACCAAGACCACATATGACAACTTTCCTGTTCTACTGAAACAAACAAACAAAAATGACCCTCTCCAAAAAATTGCACAATAGAGTCACCAATGATACAATCACAGTGCCAGATACCCATTTATTTCCCTTACCGTACTCTGGGAAACCAAAACTTGATTTTTCATAACTATGGGTGATTTTAGGAAAGTAGCAGTAGGTGAAATGACAGATTGATGGAGTTACTTTGAGTAACTATGGGTACATAGCTTTTTAATTGTTCGAAATATTTAGTTTAGAGATAATAAAAAATATCTTCAGTAACTTTTGCTTTTAGTGCACCATAAGAGGGAAAACTAATTCAAGTGGTTTGTAAGGGGTGGGGTGGGGTAGAGAGTGGTGTTTTGCTGAATCCTGGAGCTGATTCCTTAGCATCCCGGCTGAAGAAAAGTACCATCATCCATGCCTGGGTCACTTGGAAGTGTCTTCTCTATCCTTGACCACCTTTAACACATTATTATTTTACTTTTTCCTCTTTTTTTCTTTAGAACTATTTCTATTTTCGGAAAAATTGAAACCTACAGAAAATTTGTAAGAAGAGTACAACATACATCTGCATTCTCTTCACCTCAACTCAATTGTTAATATTTAATGCATTCTTTCTCTCTCTCCCTCCCTCCCTCTCTCTCCTTTTCTCCACCCCATCTCCCTCCCTCCCTCCCTCCATCCCTCCTGAATTATTTGGTTGGGATTTGGTTGCAGACTCAATGACCATTTTCCCCTAAACAGTCCATCATTTATTTTTGAGAACTAGAGCATTCTCTTACATACACAATGCAATAATCATGCTCTGAGAATTTAACCCTGATAGGATGCTATAATCTAACATATATTCTATATTCAAATTTCTCCAGTTGTCCCAATTTTTTATAGCTGTCTTTTTTCCTTCTCCTGAATTTAATCAACGAAAAGTCTCTACATTTGATTTTCATGTTCTCAAATACATTTTCCATATGGCAGCCAGAGAGCAATCTTTTTAAAGCCCAAATGCATTATGATATATCTTTGAATCTTTTCATTTCCCTTAAAATGAAATTAAAATCTGTTCTTAACTCTCCAGCCTTTTCTCATTTATTATCCACTTGAAATTATTTTCAATGATATGGAATTAACTTATTTTTTCCAGAAATATCCATGACCTCTGTTAGGTCTATGGCTTTGTGCATAATGTTCCTACTGTCAAAGTATTCGTCCACCTTAATGCCTGTCTTCACTTAGCTAACACATCCATGTTCTGTAGGTCACACCTAACATATCATTGCCAATGAAAAGCCGTATCTGTGAAGATCAGAAAGAATTTGGTGGCCCACCTTGTGCTCACATAGCACCATATAGTTCCAGCCAGCAGAGGATTTATCATACCACTATTATTCACCTGTTTATTTACTAGAGTCCCCATTCAGGTTGTTGAGTTTTTTGAAGACAGGAACTGTATAGCTTGTTCACCCCTCTATTCCTCAAGTCTATTGAATGTTTCTCACGAAGTTGGTTCAATGAAGGTTGAGCATTTTGGCACAATAAATCATAACTGCTACTGTAAATCCTGGGGCTGAGTCTGGAAAAAATCACAACTGAGTGATTTGTGTGGGTCCTCAGTTATTAGAGACAGGCAGAAAAATTTAGCTATTACTGTTATTTGAGCTCTGAAAATGTTTTCTCAATTTTACTTACTTCTTTTTTCAATGACTGAGTATCTGTGTATTACACTTGTAACACTGGAATGTAAAAATAGTTTCAATCTAAAGTTTAGGATTTTAGGCCTCTCCAAATTCCTACCTATTGGAAATCTGTATTCAGATCCAGTGATTAATTTTTAGATTTAAGACTTGTCATCAAAGGTAAAAGATTCCCAGGAATATATGGTTATCATTAATTAAAAAAACAAAACAAAACAACTAATCTGGGTAGATGAAAATGATGTCCTAAGGAGACAGCAGACTGGATACTGAAAAAGGCAAAATTTAACACCCAATTCTGAATTCAACTTAACTAAAACCCAGTCTTCTAAAGGAATAATTTCAAGAACTTTTAAAAGTTTGAGGAATATATAGTATCTAGGTCTAAGTGATAGGAGCATTAAATACATTGATTTTTAAAAGTGAGCAGCCAACTACTTTATGAGTTTATATTTTTCTTGATTTTTTGTCTTTGCTCGACATGCAGCAGATAAGTTGTCAAAGAATATTTATCTAATGTATTATTTATGAAAAATTATTTTGAGGCACTGAACAACCTTTAGGAAATTACTATAAATGTTTTAGATAAATCTGTAAATAAGGATTTAGCAAATGCTAAAAAAATCTGCTGGTTTTTGAAAAATGTTCAGTCTTGATATATATTCTTCTTAAAGAAATGTAAAATATCCACACCACATATTTGGGTTGCCATCTTCTTAAATTTTATTTAAAATTGAATTAGTAGTTATGATAATAAAACAATCATGTTAGATTAATAGCCAAAGGTTTCTTTGATATTTAAAATATATTAGTATTAATGCAAATAATATATTTATTGCCCATGTAATTAAAAATTAATTTTATTTTATGATGATTCTGCTTATCATATTCACACCTACGATACCAAATATCATACTATTTGAAAAATACATAGTATTTAATTAGCATACCTAAATACAATGAAGTATTCTATGAAACAAAATATAATTTTTCATCATTTTATATGGAAAAATAGACCAATTTATCAGTCTTGAGCATGTAATAAAATATTTGCTAATTTACCCTACTTCAATGGTGAGCAATTGTCTGACTACCCCACCGATTCCACTCTCAGATGGCAAAATTAAAAAGAAAATAATTTTTTAAAGTCTGCCTTTATTTCTTCATTTCTTTTCCATTTTATGCATATGTACTGTTTGTCCTTTACAATTCAACAAAGACAAACTGTTCGATGAATTGTTAAAGGTTTCTAAAGTGTAAATGAATATCAAAACATGAACTATAATCAATTTTGAATCTATTTAAGGATTTTTTTTCAAACCCAATATGTTGGTCCATAAATTACAGAAGACATAATTGCATCCTGAAAAATTTTTATGAAGTAGTTTTCCCAGTCAATTCTGACCCATAAATCTATGTAAGACCTTGGTAAGCTTCAGATTGATCTTCAACCCTCTTGAGTTACTAGTTGAGACAGTTAATTTTAAAGTGAAGAATTAAAGTTAGAACTAGGTGGAGGGTAAACTTGGAGAAGTGAAAGGATTTATATGGAGTGATTAGTGAGTTGCAAACATCCAGTTGGTTTCTTAGGCTGCACTTAAGTTTGTTTCTCTTGCAATGAAATTTCAGATTCTTAATATAAAAGGGAAATCATAAAAATATACATTACAGAAAAATTTAAACATGTTAAAAGAAAAAGAGCAAAAGACTAAAAATTCTGTTTAGGAGCAGGAAAGATATACTTACAAAGATCAAGCATGGCCATGAGTCTGAATCTATCTTTACCTCAAATGAAAACTTGCATTTAGATGGGGCTATAGATCCTTCCATCTGCAGGACATTTTCATCTGGTTGTTCCTGTGTAACCTAATTTTCTTTATGTCATAAAGTAAATTATTGCTTCTCTCTCAAAGCTTTTTTCAGAAAATTATACCACCATTTACCTGGCCCAGCATTTCCCAAACTCTTCAGAGAAACATAGTATTTCAAAAAATGTTAGATTTCCCATGGGGGGGAAAAGATTTATAATCAATGTTTGTTAAGTAAATGAGAAGATAACAATATAAAGAGCTGACAAAACTCTTCTGCTTAACAAAATTCTCACTATAGAAAAATCTAAAAGACAAGACGTTGCTCAAAATACTGGATAGTGAGGAATTCTTTCATGAGGTTTGCTACCACTTTTAGGATAAGAAATGCTATTAAATTTGTAAATTATTATGTGTGTGGGGCAATGACATAACCCTTCTCACCACCCAAACCTTCACTGAAGACTGTTGCTATAGATGTATGAATGAATGTTAGTTTGAATACCTTAAGTGAAATTGAAGGTTTATAGATACTAGGAAATTAGAATAAAGGATGACTGGATATAATGGATGCTAAATTAGCATTTAATACTTTTTAAAAAATTTAAAGAACAAGGTGACAAGTATTTTCTCAGTTACATGAGGAACACTCTGTCTCTTTGTATAGCCCTTAGTTTCCTTTGCCTGGAATGCTACAATTCAACAGGAAGGTATAACTATTATAAATATATACTATGTAGCTAAGTGTACAAAATAAATGATGAAAACATTGATAGAATTGAGGAGATAGGCAGCAACACAATAATAAAAGATCCAACACTTGACTTTCAATAATGGATAGAACAACCAGTTACAAGAGCAATTAGGAAACAGGGAATTTAAACAACAGTATAATCCAGTTGGACCTAACACATATTCTGAACATTGAACACTAAAACAACAGAATGCATAATCTTCTTAAATGCACACAGAACATTTTCAGGATAGATCACACGTTAGGTCACAAAACAAGTCTTAAGAAATTTAAGAAGATTGAAATCACTCTAAGTTCTTTTCTGATCACAGTGGCATGAAGCTAGAAAGCAACACTATAAGGAAAATTAGAAAACTCACAAATATGTAGAAAAAAAAATAACATACTTTTGAAAAACCAGTGCATAATATGCAGAACAAACCTTGAAAATGGCCTGTGGATGGCAGTGTTTTGGTATTCTAGGAAGATAACTATCTCAAGTTGTTTTCCTTGCTATGATTCATGTTTATATCTTGCCTCTGAATCATATATAAAAACAACCAGCTGAGTGTATATTGTCAGCTGGTAAGCATTTTTTAATGAACCAGACCTCACTTTTGTTTGAACACACATCAATGTTTATGGTGTTATTTCAGAACATCACCAGAATAAGGATCATTTTGGCCAAGAGAAAATTAAATCAGTCAGTGATGAAAACTTAGGAACAAGAACAAGCATCTCTAATGGTTCTGCAGCTTATTTTATCTGTTGCTCTCTTTCTCCTTGGTGTAATGTGTTGTGAAGTGAATGATTTATTCATAGAAGGCACTGTCACTACTGAAAAATTGTACTCTAAACCACCGGAAAATCTTGACAAAACCCATTAAAGGAAGGGAATAATAATCAAAATATCAAGTATTTACAGACCATGATTTTTTTTCCTGTGAATAATTCCTACTGATCATTCAAGTTGCACTCTATGAAAACACCAATATGCAACAATTTTTAAACTACAAAATTTATCAGATTTAATCTGATAAATAACATTAATTTATCAGATTTAAATCTGGCCAATTCAGAGGATGCTTAGTGCTTCATTTCAGCATGAAGAATCAGTAGTCATAGAAATGTTCTCTGAGTACGAGTCACAGATTAATGTCACCATAAGAAATAATGAAGCCTGTTATAAAAGTGAAATTGGGGTTTATTTAAGGGATGTTAACAGGACATCCATCACAAAGGCAGGTCTTTTATACAAGGAGAGAGGAGTGGTTTATGGGGGAGGGGAGAGATGGCAGTTGTCTAAAATGACTATTGTTAATAGGTTAGTAGTTCTTTTGGTTTACACAGAGTTTTAGATGTGCAACACATGTAAAAGTAGTTGTGTTGGTTCCCTGAGGGTATTATAACAAAATACCACATGCTTTGTAATGTACAACAACAAAAACTTCTCTCATAGTTCTGGAGCCTAGAAGTCTGAAATCCAGCAGGGTTAAATCTGTTCTTTGTCTCTCCCAGCTTCTGGTGGTTGTGGGTTTCCTTGACTTGAAACTAAACTCTGATCACTGTCTGAGTCATCACAGTACCTTCCCCTCTGTGTCTGCTTTCTTTCTGTGGGTTTTTCATAAATAAGAACACTTGTCATTGGATTTAGGGCCTACCAGGGTAATCTAGGATGGTGTCCTTATCAAGATCCTTACCTTAATTATATCTGCAATGACCTTTTTTCCACATAAATTATCATTAACAGGTGACTTGAGAGGATTGGGTTGGAGACTTGTCTTTTCGGGGGGGGCCACCATTCAAACCACTACAGTGTACTGAATTTCTCTGACAAGGACTGAGGTGATTCTTAAGGGGGGAAAAAAGACAATGCACCAATATTGTTTTAGTTTGCTTCTTATAATCTGAGGTCTAGTGAAGCTCTTTACTCACATTCACTCTCCAAGAAAAATATGAAAACTTTCAGAAGCATACTCAGACTTGCAATAGGCAAAAAACACTAGAAAAGCACTCTCACCTCTACCATGCAATCTGTTGGTCCCTAAAGAATTTGGTTCACATGAGGTAAGCAGTTTGCACCAGAATGAAAGTCTTTATCAAGAATGTCTTGCAGGAATAAAATGTTAGCTGAATATCAAAATTGTATGCTTAGAGATATAAGTGATTTACATTCTGGTGGGAGCTCCCTACCTCTTAGCAGACTGGTAATGGTTCACAGAGCAAAACTACGTATACCATTGTTCTAGCAGGTTTTCTAATAAGGCTGCCTTGTACTTTTCCAGTTCTCAGAGAGAATGTTGCTTTGAGCAGTGGTGATACAGGTCTAAATCTTGTATAGCCATTTAACTTTTGAGGCTAATTTGTGGAAACCCTCTAAATTGTGAGGGGTATTTTTTGGGGGTGGGGGTTTACTTGTTAAGAAAATAATTATTCTGAATGTTCTGATTTTATTGCAGAGTTGAACAGTTTTATATCTAACTTGCTATTTTAAATTCAGCATTCCTTTTTCCCATTGTGTTCATCAACCCCTTCTCCTCAAATCTTATCTTGTCTTTCTACTAATTCTCAAATGATAACTAAAAATTTGACATGTGATCACTATTTCTACAAAAGATTTACTTCTAACAATTTGAGAACCATGCTTTTAAAGATGAGTCCAATAATCTAAGACTATGTGGAAACATTTGGACATAACCTCCCCACTTCCAACTACTAGAGGTATTTTAATTACCAGATTTCTCAGGAGAGGATTAGTGGTTCACAGATCAGTGTAGGGGTTCAAAGTGAGTCACCAAATATATGCCTCTGTGATAATACGGATTATTTTGAGCTAAAAACAACGGAGACCCTGAGGGCTCAAGAGAGGTTTCTCTGCCCCCTAAACTACCTAGAAGAATTTAAATTAGGACCCTTGTCCATAATAAAGATTATCACCAGAAATAACCATTTTGACCTATCTACTGGTAGGGAAAACTACTAATTACTGACATTTGCTCTACTTATCATCCTGCAGTGACCTTCCTCCTCTCTGAAGCTCCAAGACACCTTACCTCATTCTTAGTGCAGAATGTCATATATACCTCACTTTCCCCTTTCTGTCTTTGAACCTCTTATGCATGTGTCTCTGATTCTCTCATGTATATGAGGCTTCCATGTATATGAATGTAATTAAATTTGCTTATTTTCTCTTGTGATTCTGTCTCATGTAGATTTAATTATTAAATCAGCAGAGAGAACATAGGAGAGTAAAGTTTCTTCCTCTCACCAGATTAGTATGAATTCATTCATTCATTCATTCATTCAAGCAGCATTTCTTGACATTGTGGATCTTGAGCTTCATTGGGCATATTTTACTCTTCAGGACTAGCAGAGTAATAAGGCATATGAGGAAAGACAAATATGATTACAGTAATAAAATCTGATGGTGGATAATTACAAATCCCATGACAGAATACCAGAGGGATTTCTAATTCCAGGTGAAGGATCCAAGATTTTCCAGAGGAAGTGGCTTCAGGTAGGTTTGAAAGGGCAATGAGGAATTTACCCACTGCTGAATTCTCCTTAGCCACTATTGACCACTCTAAAAGAATGGAAATTCTGTTAGGTAAAAAAGAGGTGACTTGACACTTCAGTCTTTTCCACCCAGATCTGGTATGGCCTTTGGAACAGACACAGGGAAGCTTGGTTATTTTCAAAAGCTGAGTTTCTGCAAGGATATAGGAAAAGGTATTTAAGAGTATGTGGAAGCACACTTAGGCAAAGCTTTTACCTTTGTATAATATATATTGGCATGTGGTGGCCATTATTCCCATAATCTAATTGAAAACAGAAAACATCTTAAGTGATGCTTATGTCACAGTGCGTAGTAGACTGAAGTAGGTAGCTTATAAACCAAGGAGCACCAAAACGAACTGATCACTGAAACTTCTTGTCTTATGTATCCAAGACATTGTCAAAGCTTTGTAAAGTGCTACTCTCCCTTACCACACACAGTAAGCAATAAACTCAGCTATCTCATATTATAGGATGTATTGTTAATATTTGGGGAGCAACCATTTGACAAGATTAATGCTAAAAGCATATTTGACAATCATGATTTAGCACATTCATGAGCCACAGGGCTTAGGCCTTGATTTAGAGATACAGTAGGACTTTTTCTTTGACTTCTAAAATCTGATTTTTTGAGTCAGTAGAATGATGGGCTTTCCTCTGGAATAAATTTTGTGAAAGTACAAAGCAAGATGAAACCAGACAACAACTTTATGTTGTTGATGTTACTGATTAAAAGGGGACTGTTCAGGCAGCTGGATTGGCAACTCGGTATGTGGTTTCCTTATATGCCTGTGAACACTGAGAAATTTCTGCTCCTACTAGGTAAGGATTTTATCCTTTCCTAATCATTAAAGATGTGTTTTCATTAGCATATGGAGTGAAATACAAAGGCTCTATTTTAAATAAATGAAACAATTTGTCACTGCGTGTGACAAGACTTCCTCCCTGCGATAATGAATACTTGTATAGAAGGGGAAACTGCAAAGGACTGGAAATTGAAGTACAAAGACGGGAGCTGAATCTCACCATACTAAAGACAGAGCTTTTGCTTTTAAGTGTAAATCTACCATTTTCTATGTCCCCTGATGAAATAAAGGTATTGTTCATTATGTATTAATTATGACCTTGAAAACCACAAAGGAATGTACAGTGCAAAGGAGAAAAAATGAATTAGACTTAACAACAAAAGATTTTCTTTTTTTTTAAATGATCCAAAGTGAAAGGAATCATTAAAAATTTGTAAAAATGAACTTTGACTCCATTTCTAATTATCAAATAAAACTTTTCAATGGTAAGTTTCCAAATCCATTTTGTATTTGTAATAAAATTTATTAAATTATATTATTTTATGCTTAAAAATGGATAGGTGATAGATAGAAAGATAAATGGTAGATAGATACTTAGATATCAATAAATGAATAGATTGTATGGTGAGTTTAAAATAACCACAAATTTATAATTATTTCTTAGTTTTATGGAAAGGACGTGTTTACAATTATTTCTATACATGCATAATATAAAGTGGGGATAACCATATTCTAAAGAAATCTAGTAAAACTAAAAATAGTAGAAAATTGCCTTATTTCATATTGTGCAGTATCTTACAAGTCAAAAGTGTAAGTAAGACTCTGAAATGTTCATTATTGTTTATAGAATAATTATTGATAGGGTTTACATAAGGAAAGAAATCTACCATAAGAATTATGGGTTATGGATTAATTATGAGACTAAGATCTTATGTAATTATGGGAGATGTTGAAGTTCACAGAAGGATCTGGAAGAAGGATTTGGAAGATGAGGGGAAAGCCATTAACCAGTCCTACTAAAGAACTGACAGGGGTGAAAAGTCAGAAATTGCATAGGATTCTGGGAAGCCAATATTGTCTCACTACCAAATGAAATGAGAACATAGGAGAAGTTAAAGAAAAAGGTTAGGGCATATTGTCCATATTGTGTAACACCTTATTTTGAAGGTGTCCACCCAAACATCTGATGATGGCTTTAGGTGCTGTTTATCAGTAAGACTGGCAGTGAGAAGACAAGTTGGATACAGAGTGAAACAAGACAGAACCCACTTTTGTTGTCTGTCATGATACCTAATCCAATGGCCTTCAAAGAGTAGCAGCTGCTTCACTTCTGCCTTCCAATTCTCAGGCAATTTCCTATTTTGGCCAACCCTAAACTAGAACATAGAGGCCATGGGATTCTGGGAAACATAGTTTCAGCTTAACTAAATTAGAGTGCAAACTGGCTTATAGTTGAATAAAATTATAAACACTTTTAAGTAATGGTTAAGAAAAACAAGAGATAATTACATGCATAGAAATTAATCTACAAAGTATCACATCATTTCTGTTTTTGCAGTTATTGAAAGTATAAATTTATACATGATAGAAATGTGTATGATGTTAATAAATTTAAATTATAAAGACATTTGGACTAAATTTAATAGTATCTGAAAAAAATTCCATTATGGGAAAAAATGAAAATAGTTACTTTGAGGACTAAAACACCAAACTTATTGATAATCTGAAACTTATTGCTATGGCAAAGAATTTGAATTCATAGAAAGTAGTTTATTTTGTATGTTCTAAATAAGCAGTAAAATTATTACAGAAATTAATCCAAAAGCCACCTTGGACAAACTGATCCACAGGTCATTCTGTATGGCAACTAGCTGGGAGTAAAATGAAGAGTACATTTATGCAAATCATCTTTTTATACATGGATATGTGCTCCTATACATGAATTGCTATAACTTCAAGATCAGGATAACTCTGGGATGATTTTTTGTTACATGGGAACAGTGAGGGAAAAAGTTAAACAGAAAGAAATAAGTGAAAATAATGGGTTTTTTTTATCTTGTTTCATTTGAATTTTTCTAAATTATATTTAAAATTTCAATTCTACAGAACTTTACAATAAACAGTCATACTCTTTCACTCAGATTGGCAAATTGTTAAAACTGGACATTTTGTTCTATCTAGGGATAGATAGGTTGAGGGACAGAGGGATGGATGGATGGATGGATGGATAAATAGATGGTATGATGAGTTTTTAAAAAAACACAAATAATTTGCAACTTCCCAGGCAAGGTTGGTGTTCCAACCGATTGAATCTGGGATGGCCTCTGTCTTGCTTTGACTAATAGAATGTAGAAATGACATCATGTGATGCCATGAAGGCTTTGAAACTTCCTATCTCCTCCTATTAGAATTACACCACTATACAAATATGCTCTAGCTAGTCTTCAGAGAGGTCATGTAGAGGAAAATCAAGGTGCTTCAGTCAATAGTTTGACAACAACCAGACATGTGAACAAGGTGATCTTAGGTCATCCATCCCAGAGGAGGTGCCAGGTCACTGTATCATGAGTGAGCTCAGGGAAGATGAGTAAAATCATCCATCTGAGCCTTGTCCCAATTGCCAACCAGGAACCTGTGAGTTGATAAGTGATTGATATATTAAGACAAGCCATTAAATTTTGGGTGGTTTGTACACAGAAAAGACTAACTGATACAGATGGGTAGATAGGTATTTTATTTTCAACCATTTGTTAGTGAGTAGCAGGCCTAATAATAAACACTTTACCCTTAAATACTTCAGCACATAACTCCTAAGAAGAAAAACTTTCTCCAATATAATCCCAGTATAATCCTCACACTCAAGAAATTTAACCTTCACACACAAAGCACATAACACATACACATATACAAATACCTCCAACCAACTCAAACATTTAAAAAATGAAAACTATAAGATGTCATCAACTAGAGAAGCATGCGTACATCTTGTATTTATCTATTGTATTAATCTGGGTTCGGTGAGGAAAACAGAAGACACTCTATGTATTTCAAGTGTGTAAGACTTTAATGTAGAAAATTAAAGATTTATAAAACTGTTGGACAGGCTGGAGAAATGACAGTTTGCACTTGAAGGAGTGATTCTCAAAAGCTCACCTATAAGCTACAAATAGGAAGCTCACCTAATTATTATAGTCACATGACTCCAACCTAATTGTAAAGAAGACTGTGATTAATAAGGAATCAGTCTGTCTCTAGAGCAGAGAAGGGTGAAAGCAATAGAGGGCATTCAGAGTGATACTGGAGCTGTGCAGCAGAGCCGCCCATTGTCTCTCCAAATCCATTCTTTTCTTCTTCCTAACATAGCTCTTTTCAGCTGGGAATATAGTCATCCAGAATAAAGACTACATTTTCCAGCCTTCTATCCAGCTAATTGTAGCCATGTGACTATGTTCTGGCCAGTAGGATGTCAGTAAAACTGGTAAGAAAAATGTCTGGGATGTGTCTTTAAAGGGAGTTGACTTGCCCTTCTTTTCCTTCTTCTGGCTGGCCTAAGAGGTAGACTTGATGGCTGGAGCTGGAGCAGCTGAAACTTGGACATGAGTCTCTTGTTGAAGATGATAATGCAACAAAAGAGAAGGAGCCCTGGTGGTTTATGTTTACATGAGAGAGAAATAAATTCCATTTTGTTTAAGCTAAAAAAAAAAAAATTTAACTTTGATCAATACACCTGAAATTAATATAACGTTATATATCAACTATAAGTTCATAAAAATCATTAAAAAGAAAAAAATCATGATTTCAGTTTGTGCTGAAACTAGCACAAAATTAGTTGTGTTTACTTTTATCATTTGGTTTTAGTGGTGTCATATTTTTATCATTTTTTTCAGTACATTTTGGTTGTGAATGACAGTGAGATGGTCATTTTCTACATCAAGGTTTTATTATAGATGGACTTACCATGCTTTATACCTATACACACACACATATACATATAGGTATCAGAATACATGCATATACTAATCCAATTATATATTTTTTACAAATGGCTACCCAGCTGCTATCCATCATCTATTAAATATCCTATCATTGATTTGAGACTTTATTTTTATTACATATTAAATATCCATATATATTTTGGGTCAGTCTAGGTCTTAACTTTCTATTTACTCTTTCGATTTATGAAGCAATCCTGTTTAAACACAGAAGCTCTAGAGCAGCACTGTCCAGTAGAACTTTCTGAGATGATGGAAATTTCCAGAGCTGTATTGTGCAATATGACAGCCAATTGAAATATGGCTACTATAACTGATAAGCTACATTTTTATTTTGTGCACTTATGACTAATTTAAATAGTCAGTTGTGATTAATGACTACAGCATGGGAGACCATGTGACAGAGGATGTTTTAATATTTGTCAGTAATCCTGATGTTGTCCTGACAATCTGTCCTCATTGATTTTTGTAACAGTTTTGAGTATTTTTTCACAGGGAATTTTGAATCGTTTTTTTTTTAATTCCAAAAAAATAGATATTTTTATTGAGATTATCTGAAAATATATAAATTAGTTTAGGAAGAACTGGCATATAATACATGAATATGTTCGTGTATTAAAGAATTTAGCCTTTCCAAAAGAGAGATCTGACCTTTGGCCTGAGCTCCTAGGAGAATCTCTAAGCTCTTGGAATGTCCTGCCTGGTAAAAGTGTCTTGGTTAGCTGGGGCTTCGGGCCACACCAGATAGGCTAACAATGTGTCTTAGGATGGGAGCTTTGGGTACCATATCAGCTCAATCTTTGGAGGGGCTAGAGATTGAGGTTAGCCATGTGGACAGTGACAGAGCCTGGGCACATTCCGGTGCACAGTGCAGAGGTCCTGGGAGAGGGCCTGGGAAAATCCAGCTGCTTACAAGCTGACACAGGGAACCTCCAGCCTTGACTTCAGAGCCTGCTGTGCAGGTGCGGGCTCCCTTATGTAAGCCCTTTTGGTAAACATGCTTTGCACCTGCAGGAGGAGGCATAAGCACTCTGTACACTCTCCTCCCCCAAAACTTCTATATAATGGTTGCTATTGCTGACTAAAGACACTGGTTCCTCCTCATGTCGGCTCCTCGTGCTTTCTTCACTTTGGGCATCTCACCGCCGTAACCGGTAACCGCACCTCTAAACCCCGACGACAACACTTGGCTTAGTCCACGGCAGGATGATGATGAGGTGAGTGCCCCTTCCGCCCCAGTAGAGGAACCGCCCCAGGTGGACAGGATGTGTCCCCTGAGTTCCTTCTGGTATCCGGTCGCGACATACCTGCCGATGTGAACTCTGCCAGAGGACTGGGACACCGTGTGTCCCCAACAGGAAGACGCCCAGAAAGCCCTGGAGGCGATGGAGCCGAACATCCCACTGGCGCACGAGAAGCGGGGGAGGGCAGCTGGCCGGGTGGCCTGGATGTTCCTAGCAGTCTTACGACGTGCTAGTGGCATCCAGGAGTACGCAAACCGGGTGCAGCACTTACAGTGCTGGAAGGAGGACTTGAAGCAACGCCTGGTGGCGGCTGAATGCATGCTCCGAGGGTCCCCCGAGTTGGAAGTGCCCTCCCGGGCTACCAGCCCATCGGGACCGGTGCGGCACACCCGACTGATGGTGTGACAAAGGCTGGAAGTTGAAGAGCCACTGCCGGACGGCGACGGTCCATAAGGCATATTTCTTATACTGCTTAGATAGCCATGGAGTTGCGAGAGCTTGAGCAGTGCAAGCGGCACCTGGGTGAGTCAGTCCCCTTGTGGTTATTGCATCTGTGGGATGATGGGGCAGAATAACACGGAGGTAAGCCTCACTGAGATGGCGCAGCTGGCCAGTGTCACCACTGTGCCCTCCCTAGAGCAGCATTTGCAAGACGTGCCCCTGATGATGTTTGCGTTACAGTATAACAGTCCTGAGGAGGAGATATTTACAGCCCATATGAAAGACCTTATGCTTGCTAATGGCCCACTGGGAACTTTTGGGACTATGGCTGCTTTATTAGCTCCCTATAAAGACCGGCCAGTCCATGAAGTCACAGGGGCTTTGGCTAGACTGGGGGACGTGAAAGTCCACTGGCAACACCAGACTGGGCAGGCATGCGCTGTGACTGAAAAGGGCATGAGTCATCCCCTTCCTCCGAAAAGGGCTATGAAACGCCCAAGAGCCAGGGCAAGGGGGGGACCATGTTAAAGTGACGCCCCGGCAAATGTGGTTTGATCTGGCTGCTGGGCTGGCCGAGGAGAAATTAGACGGCCAGTCCCTCAAGGTCCTCCTGGCCCTCTGGCGGAAGCTACGGCCTGAACAGAAATTCACTGCCCTGCCCTCAAAGGAGCAGAAAGCGGTTGCTTGGGAGTTGCGCCCAGCTGAATTCCTCCCAGACTAGGGAGAAGGCCGGGACACCGGTTACAGGGGAGCCAGATGACCTGAGGCCACAAGTTGACCTCACCATATATTGATCTCCCCTGAATGTACAGCAGGTGCTGGCCCTTGTGGATACCGGGGTAGACAGCACCCTCATACATGGCAATCCAGACTATTTTCAGGGCTCGACAGCCACTATTGAGGGGTATGGTGGCCGGCACATCACGGTGCGTAGAATCTCCCTCACCCTGGGTGTCAGATGCCTCCCCCCACTCCCCAGGGCTTATGAGGTCTACATATCTCCTATTGCTCAGTACATCCTCGGGGTGGATGTACTCAGGGAACTGACTGTTATGATGACTGTGGGGGAATTTTGCTTGTGGGTGTGTGTGGTGAAACTAGTGGTTAGAGGACATCCTCAGCATGCACCCCTCCACCTGCCACAGGCCACCATGTGGTTAACATCAGACAATATCGCTTGCCCGGGGGGCATGAGGAGATTGGGTGTACAATCTTAAAGTTGGAGGAGGCAGGTTTCATACAGTCCACCCATAGCCCCTTCAACTCCCCGGTGTGGCCAGTTCAGAAACCAGATGATTCCTGGAGAATGACACAGTGGGCTACCGGGAGCTGAACAAGGTGACCCCCCCCCAAATCCCTCCCCGCAACGCCACTGTTCCAAACAACATGGAGTTAATGGATCGCCTCTCACAGGAATTGGGACGGTTCCACTATGGGGTAGACTTGGCCAATGCCTTTTTCTCTACTGACATTGACACTGCCAGCCAAGACCAGCTCATCTTCACCTGGGAAGGCTGGCAATGGACCTTTCAAATGTTGCCACAAGGCTACCTGCACAGTCCAACCCTGTGCCATGGGCTGGTAGTGCAGGACTTAGCTACATGGACCAAGCCCCGACCGTGTGCTTGTTTCACTATATAGATGATATAATGTTAACCTCTGATTCTCTTGCAGATCTGGAAACTGCCACCCGCAGTCTCCGAGACGCCCTAACAGGTTGGGGGTGGGCCGTCAACGAGGATAAGGCCCAGGGTCCTGGCTACTCTGTCAAGTTCTTGGGAGTTGTTTGGTTGGTAAGACAAAAGTAATCCCCGGGGAGGTTATAGATAAGATTCAAGCATACCCCTATCCAGAGATGGTGAGGCAGCTGCAGACTTATCTGGGGCTACTGGGATTCTGGCAAACCTTCATACCACATCTGGTGATGCTAATGCGACCTTTGCACCAGTTGGTTCACAAAGGGGAGCCCTGGGATTGGTCCCCTGAAGCCGAGCCGGCTTTCAAGGCAAAAAAACACGCCGCAGCACAGCTCCAGACCCTAAGGGTTGTTGACCCAAGCCTGCCATTCCTCCTGACTGTCCAGGTGGAGGGCTCTGGGTTTGGTTGGAGTCTCTTGCAGAAACAGGGTGTGTGGAAGACTCCTATTCAGTTTTGGTCCCAGCTTTGGAAGGGAGCCCAGGAATGGTAGGTACTCCCTGGTGGAAAAGCAATTGGCAGCGGTGTACACTGCCCCTTTGGCCTGTGAAAGCATCACGGGCCCGCACCTGGTCATGGTGCAGATGACTTACCCGGTGGAAGGCTGGCTCCAGTCTTGGGCAATGAGACCACGAACCAACATGGCACAGATGCCAATGCTAACAAAGTGGGGAGCTTATTTAGAGCAACAGGCTCAGTTCTCCACTTGTCCATTGCCCCAGGAGCTACACGCTCTTTTGGGGCCTATCGCTTTCTGCTCCGAGCGAGCAGAGGACTCCGTGGAAATGAAGGAGACCCCTAGCCCTTTGAGGAGGGCAAGCCCCCAGCTGACACCTCATACACGGACGGGTCTTGCCAAGGGCAGCCCCCCACTTGGGCGGCTGTTGCCTTAAAACCCCTCACTGACACCTTTTGGTGTGACACAAACATTCAGACGCTCTAGCCAGTGGGCTGAGTTATGAGCGGTCTGGATGGTTTTGACTAAGGAACCTGGCCCGGTACATGTTTGCACTGACAGCTGGGCTGTGTATCAGGGCCTGACACTGTAGAGTGGCTAATCAGCCATCATCCCCCATTGGGCAAGGACCTCTGGGAGAACCTGTGGAAACAGGACCAGAACACGGGTGCTACCATGTACCACGTCTCAGGTAATTGGCCATTGCAGGTGCCCTGCAAGGAAGCGGCAGATGCCTTGGTGTGAGTGAACTTGCTTGCGGTGCTCCCAGGGTCTGCTGCCATGGCTGCTTGGCTTCACAAAAAGCTAGGCCATGTGGGTACCCGAACTATGGGGCTAGTGGTTACCCACTGGGGCTTGCAGCTAACGAGAGCTGAGGCACAGCAAGCTATCCAGCAATGTCCTTAGTGTGCAGAGCACTGCCCTCAAAGACGGTGTCTGCCACCTCCCTGGGATCCATACCCTGGGGAGCACAGCCCCTGCAAGAATGGCAGGTGGACCATATTGAACCACTCCTTACAGACCAGGGAGCCCGATATGCCCTGATGGCAGTAGACACTGCCACTGGACTGGGCTTTGCTTACCTGTGGCCCAGGCTGACCGACAACACACGCTCTTAGCCTTGGAGCACTTGTCGGCTACCTATAGCTGGCCCTTGCTTATTGCCAGTGATCAAAGCACCCACTTTACAGGTTCACAGGTTCAAACCTGGGCAAAGGACAATGATATCCGAAAGCAACTTCACGTTCCTTACCAACCCCAAGCTGCTGGTATGATTGAACACTTTAACGGGTTGTTGAAGGAAAAGTTAAGGATATTGGCCCCCAGGTGGAAACATTGGAAAAACCAGGTACCAGTAGCTGTTTGCCTGTTGAAGATGCAGCAACGAAAGACTGGTAAGGTCTCCTTGGATAAGGTAACCGAGGGGCTACCATTGACTTCTGCGGAACAGGAGATCCAGAGGGACAGGCCAGGCTACAGGGTTGGGGATGGTAATCCTACCTGCTCCATCTATGGTAGCCCCCAGTCGGATGCAGGACTGGACCCAGCCTTGGCAGACTCAGGTCTCCCAAGAGCCATGGGTTGCCCTGCTCAAACCCTGGGAACAGGGTCTAGAGAAGGGCCTGTAGGTTACACCCTGGCTTGGGCACTGGCCCTTCACTGTACAAGTAAATTTACCAGCCAAGGCAAGTGTGTCCCTCTTGCAAGGGACCCCCGCACTACACCTTTGGCCTATATCCCTGTACACAGTGGGCCTGACCCCTGGCTCCCTACCAACGACCCACGGAGCCCAGGTGTGGTACCACTGACCAGGAGCTGCCCCCATATTGGCTATGGTGCTATTGCAGGATGAGCATGTAGCCTGTATTTTGCCAGAAGGCAGTGACTTATCCTTGATGGTCTCTATCTGCTCTGTCATACCATCGAGGTTAGCTACTGGGGACAGCATCCTATCCTGGGTGCACACCTTTGCCCAGGTGTACAATACCTCCTGGTGCTGGGTGTGCACAGAGCTGCCAGCGGAGACTGCTGAAGGACTGCCCTGGCAAGTTGCCCCTGCCACCAGTACCAACTGGACAGACCTCCAGCGCTGGGACCGGAACAGTCTGGAGGGGAATGCTCACCACCCCGCTGTTGAAGCCCTCTTGTGGAAGCAATGTCACAACCCCCCTCTCCTCGGCAAGGCCGTGGACAATGGCTGGGGGGTGGTTGGTGGAGATTCATGTGACATTGTCTAACCATGCTCATCTGTGTGTCAAACAATGACGTCCCATGTTTCCAAACTGTACGGTGGGCTGGTTACCTGAGGAGCTCTGCCTCAATGTTACTATTGTGACAAACCCTATTTGCTGGTGGGATGGGCACTATGTAGTGGAAACGATGCCTACTCACTTCCTACCAGGTGATGCTATCTGGGTTTGTGGCCACTACAGCTGGCCATATCTGCAGGCCCAGTAGACAGGCCGCTGCACTTGGGGGTGCCTCTTTATTCATGGTTTCCTCCTGCCCACATTGCCCCAGAGGCCGGCCAGTCGGGACCCCATTTATCACCATTGGCACCGGAAAAAGCAGGTAGCCTGGTGGTTTTACCACTTAGCCATCTTGTTGCCAAGGGATGGGTGTGATAGATGTAGAGTTACAGGTAAAAGCCCTTGTCCAACATGTTGTAAACACCCTAAACGTCACATGAGCCTCTGTAGCCCTGCTCCTTGACTCAACAACCCAGATGAGAAAGATGGTACTGCAGAACAGGATGACCCTAGACCTGTTAACAGCTGTGCAGTGGGGGGACATGTACCCTCTTGCATCTTGAATGCTGTGTTTATATCCCACACCACCAACCAAAGATACAGGATGCCTTGAAGGAAATAGACATTGAGGTTTTAGCGATCCAGGCCCTGCAGGACAACCCCCTTACGCGTTGGTAAAACTCCCTTGGCCTTTCATGGTGGCAGGCAGGCCTTATCTGGCAGGTATTGCCGTTAGCCTCGTGATCCTCTGTTGCTCTATGTATTGCTGTTGTGGCCTTTGTGGCCAGGTCCCGAAGCATCACCCCGCAGGGGGTGGACTGACAGGGCCTGGGCACATTGCAGGGCACAATGTGGAGGTCCTGAGACGGGGCCCAGGAATGTCCAGCTGTGTGCAGGCCGGCACTTGGAACCCTGACCCTGGATGGACGGAACTTGAGAATGCACCACGGAGGTCCTGGGACAGGGCCTGGGAATGTCCAATTGCATGCAAACTGACGCTGGAGTTCGGCCCCAGCCTTGACTTTGGAGTCTGCTGCCCAGGCACCGGGCTCTGTTACATAAGCCCTTTTGATAAACATGCTTTGCACCTATCGGAGGGAGCATGCGCGCTCTGTACACTCTCCTCCCCCAAAACCTCTATATAATGGTTGCTATTGCTAATTAAAGATGCTGGTTCCTCCTCGTGTCAGCTCCACGTGTCTTCTTCACTTTGGACATCTCACCACCGAAACAGTTACCGGCCAACTGAGCAGCACCAACCCCCACCACTGAAAAACTTTAATGTTTCCTTTTCTATAGAAATATTAAGTCTCCTCCCTAGTTCTTTAGTTTCTTAGCTCTTGGGCTTTGATTGCTCTTCTAACCAGTTTGTGAATCTTGGACTGAAGATCCCCCTTGCTTCTTAATTGCTTTGTAAATTAGTTCCTGAATCTGAAACAATATAAGTCTCCTACCCCTGCTTCTGATAACTAGTTGAAAGCCTGTGACTTCCTAATATCCCCCAGGCCAGGAAGCTAAATGTCAAACCCATTCTGTGTCCAGACAACTGATGCCACCAGAGTGATGGACTGAATAGCCACAAGTTTCATAAGAACTAACAGATTTATATTTTTGTCCTCATTTAGGAGCCTTGAGGATGCAGGGGATACCCCAACAAACAAAGAAGCTCACACAGTCTTCCAGGTGGAGCTTGAGACCCCTTCTTCTCATCTGAGACCAGCTAGGGTGAGAGTTCCGTGAACCCCAATAGGCAGGGACAGCTCTACGCCCCTGCCCAACAGGAAGCAGATACAGAAGAGACCTCCTGTCCCTCAGCTTCCCATAGAGATTCTATGGGGATCACGTCTCTCAAGGAAAAACTAGACAGGCAGTTAGAGGAAGGCATTGGGTCTCTACATTCCTACACATCCCACAGAGTGTGACCGCCTGAGGCACTTCCCCTCTCCACCCAAAACTCCCCGTTGTATTGTAATTACCTACCCCTGCAGGAAGAGCAAATGGACACAAAATATCCAACTAGATCAGACCAGTCACTCACACCTACGCAGTACCTCTTGTTAATCACAGGTGCCAATCAAGTGGTCCTACGCCCAGAAAGAACAGCCCATCCTGGAGAAAAAGGATAAAAACCCCAAGTCCTGAGAGGGAAGCCAGGGCTGCTACTGCTACTGCTGTTGCGGCAGCTGGGCGGCTGCTGCTGCTTCTTCCCTGCTCCTTCCCTGCTCCTTTTTACCACTTCTTCCCTTTGCATGTGCCTCCTCCACACTCTTTGGTAATGGGCCCTTGAGCCATCCTCTAGTACTCAGGTCTACTTTTACTTCTAAGTGTACTATCTTTTCTAATAAACTACTTATTCTACTGCTTTAATCTGGTATCTCGTTCAATTCTTTGCTGAAGTTGCCAAGGATCTGGACTTTGAGCCGAGAAAGACCCACTCTCCGACAACAAAACCATATCCCCAAACTCCCAGCGACGACAGACAGCCAACAGGTCTACGTGACCAAGCCCCAGTAAAGCTTATGGACATCAAGGTAAGTTTCCCTGGTTGGCAATATTGCATGGCTATTGTAACCCATTGTTTCTAGAAGAGTTGATCTTGTTCTTGAGTCCACTGGGTAGAGAACAACTGGAAGCTTTACATTTGGAATTTTTCTTAACTGCCCGAGGCATCTCTTGTCTGATTTTAATGTGTCCTTTCACTGTAATAAATGGTAACTGTCAGTATAACCTCTTTTAGTAGTTCTGTGAGTCTTTTAGTGAATTATTGAAGATGAAGGTGATCTTGGGGATCCTCAAACTTGCAATTGTCAAAAGTACGTGTGGTTTGAAGTAAGCCTTGTAGACTGTTTCTTAACCTTAAAATATAATACAGTTTTTTCGAAGAAGACATTTTCAGTTGAAGCTATTTTTGTATCACTTGTATTTCTAAAAACTTTGTCTTATATATATGTTTTCTACAATTTTAATGAATTTTATTGCTAGGTGTGTTCATTTTCTTTTTTCAGAGTGTTGTTAGTGTAAATGCAGTTTTCTGTTATAGTTAGTGTTTGTATAATGCAAGCTACTCCTTTATTGTATCTTAATTATACACATGGTTACTATGGGAATTATTTGTCTTGATTTAGTTTTATGATTTTCATATATTTTATAACTACACTATAAGTTATAGAAAGAGATATAACTTTAATTTTTTCTAATTTCTGTCTAATTGTATCTCTTTTCTCATTGTATTAGAAAGTATCTATAAATCCTTATATTGAGTTTTTTAAAAATTAAGGATGGGAAGTGTCTTTTGTATGTTTCTCCTTATATCAATCAATATGTTGAATTATATTAATGGGTCTCTTAATGTTGAATTATCTTTGCACTGTTACATTCCTAGAATAAAATCTCATATAATTTCTCAATGCGCTGCTGAAGCCTATACACTAATATTTAGGATTTTTACACTGATTTTGTAAGTGAGATTGGTTAGTAGTTTTCTTCCTATTTCTGTTTCATTTTTGATATATTTATGTAAGTATCAATGATATATTTGCTTAATTATGTAAATTTGAAGTTTTCATTTTTATATTCTGGAACAATTTATATAACATTGGGACTAACTAGTTTTTGGCGATTTGGTTATGAAAATATGTAGGCTTGGGGAAGTGTGTGTGTGTGGTGTGTGTGTGTGTGTGTGTGTGTGTGTGTGTGTGTGATGTTGTCTATTCTGTTTCTCTTCTGGAAATTTAGTTCAAGTTTTCTATGAGTGCTGGGCTGGTGTCTGTTTTTAGTAAATTGTATTTCTAGTCATTTTTGTCACTTTATTTATGAACTGTGCTACATTGAATTGTGAAAGGAGTCTTAAATTTAAAGAAATATATATTAATTTATTTGGAGCACCTTCTTTCTCAAGAATGATTTGTTCAAATAGTTGTGACTTAACATGTGAATTTTAGTTCACCTTAGAACCTACCAGAGCTTATACAGGGGTGTCTGTATTTAAACTCTGATCCTTGAGCTAATGCTAGCACTTACCTTCTGTGCTGTGTGAGATCAGTAAACCAGAAATGCTGTTGATCTGCTGAACTTTCCTGGAAGCCTTAGACTTCCACATTTTTAACATCTAAACTTGTGGATATCCATTTCTTTCTTTACAAGCTCAGTTATGTATTTTTAAACATTTAAGTGATATAGTCCATCAGATATTTTTTAGTAAGAAAGATTTTAGTATTTGTAATCTGCCATAAAAAATTTCATGAGTTAATCAACAACATTTTTTCCCATTTAGATTAAATAAAATCAATTAATGTTGACAGCTTTTTCTACTTTTAAATTAGTAGTTCTAGCACTAACATTGTCACATCTGTTTTTATTTATAGATAATTTCATATTAAAAATGCATCTAAATCACCCAGTTATAAATTTACATAAATATTTTAAAAATTAGTCAGTACAGAGGTTTTTCATTTGAAAACTCATTCTATCTTAATGCAAATATTTATACTGAACACTAGAAATTATTATGTGTATCTATCTTCAACAGAGCTATGAAAATCATACCATTCTTTGTTTACACAACTTCTACACATAAGTCCTTCTATTTTGAATTCTCTCCAGGCATAGTTCTTCACAAATATATAATATGCACCTTTCCAAGTTTCTTTCCAAAATATAAATATTTTATTTCCATGAAAGTCAATAAATTTTATAGATTCTGTATATGGTACAGAAAGTTTTTTTTAAAAAATCTTCTGGTAATTCCAGAAAGAAAGTAATTTCTGTCAATTCAAGTAGTACAAATGGTTAAGTAACTTGACTCACAGATGGTGAACCAATTCAAGTTTAAATATTTTTTTCTGCTCTACCCAAATATTTCTTGTGGTCTACACAGTGAGTAGAAGAAAAACTCTGACTGGGGAGTTATTTCTCATAAATATTTGTCCTTGAAAGTGATTAAGGCTGAAACTTTTATTTAAAAGGAAAACATTTTATCTCATTTTGAACTCTACACAGAATGCTTTGATAGGAGAAATCCACTTTAATATTAGGCAAATTTTAATTATGAATAAATCTTAGGAACATCTTCCATCGAACCCTTTTTCTTCATATATTAACATAGATGTTTTAATTTGATTCTTTATAATGTAGCCATTTAACCCCCAAGAAACACTATTTATTGCAATGTATTGTCACAGGAGGTTGTCTGGAAAATAGTCAGTGACAAATTTCTAAACAGTCTTACTCTGAAGATAATCTCCGCAAGAGATAGCAAACTAAAGCACTTTTAGAATTTACTGATTTAAGATAGATCATAAATATAAGCATTTAGAAAGAAAATAAATGTTTATCTAAGAAATCAGAAAATAAAGAGTATATATAGAAAGTTATATAAAACCCACTATAATTATATCACCCTCAGAAACATTGTGGACTTTTGCTCTAGTTGTTTTTAATTTTTAACATATCTACATATGTACATTTTCATAAATTATATAATAATAAATCTATTTTTTTATCTCCAAATTTATTTTTCTTTCTTACATTGTGTTAGGGGTACTTTCCCATAACAATATAATTCACTTTTTAAAAACCCAATTTTTATGACTGTTTCCAAATGGTTTACCATTTGTTTATTTAACAAATGCAATTATTTTATTTTGGAAAATTTCACTTGTTTACAATTTAGTACTATAAAAAACATGACAATGGATATACATGAATATTAAAATTTGCCTAAATATTGTATTATTTGGAAAAGTTGAATTAATGGATCAGAAACGTTCTATTCAGAAGGAGTATGTGAATTTAATGCCCTACTAGGATGCAATATCTTCCTAGTATATAATATCATTTTATAACTATCTGTAAAAGACAAAAAAGGATATATTTCTTGGTTTTCACCTGACTGTCCTTTATTACAAGTAATTGTAAATAATTCCTAATCTTATTACAATGTATTATTTTTCTTTTTAGAATCAGAATTTTAAAAAATTAATCTTATTTAATAATTGAGGTGAAATTTACATAGAGTAAAATGCACAAAATATTGAGTTTTAATAAATGTATGTACTCAAATAAACATCGTCTCAATCAAGGTATAAAATATTTTCATGACCCCAGAAAGTTTTCTTGTTTTCCTTTCCAGAAACCACAGGCAATCACTATTTTGATTTCTATCACAACACGTTAGTTTTGCCTGTTGCTGAACTTCATATAAATGGATTAATAATATATCTATTTGTGTCTGGCTTCCTTCATTCAATAAATATATTTTTGAGACATTCATGAGGAGAGTGACACATATCAGTATTTCTTTTTTCTAAATTTCTTAGTGATGCTCAATTGTATGAATAAAGTATTTGCTTGTTTATCCTCCTGTTGATACATATTTGGGTTGATACCAGCTTTGAGCTGTTTTGAGCGAAGTGTATAAAAATTTTTTGTGGATATAAATATTCATTTTTAAACTCATAAACTTTTTCAAAATGAATATATGATGTGCAGTATTACTTGTGATGTATGAGTGCCACTTCCTCCACATCACCAGCAGCATCTAATGCTGTCATTCTTTTTATTTTAGCCATTTTAGTGGTTATGGTGTCATACTGAGGTTTGAATATGTACTTTCCTAATCAGTAGTGATGTAATGATGTGGAACAGCTTTTCACAACTTTTTTTTTTTTTGCCATTTGTATCTATTTATTTATAGCCGTTTGTATATCTTCCTTTATGAAACGTCTGTTCAAATTTTCATTATTTATTGACTTTTTAGAGCAGTTTTAGGCTTACAGAAAAAAATGAGGGGAAGTACAGAAATTTTCCATTTACTACCCACTCCCCACACACTCAAAGCCCCCCTGCCCCATTACCAACATCCCCCATCAGAGTGGTACATACGTTATCATTGATGAACCTACACTGACACATTATAATCATCCAAAGTCTATAGTTTAAAATGTAGTTCACTCTTGGACTTGTGCATTCTATGGATTTGGGCAAATAATAATGACATGCATCCATAATATCATAATATCATACAGAGTATTTTCACTCCCCTAAAAATCCTCTGTGCTTTTCCTATTCATCTCTCCCAAACCCCCATCCCCAACTCCAGGCAAACAATGATTTTTTTTTTTACTGTCTCCATAGTTTTGCCATTTCCTGAGTGTCATGTAGATGAAAAAATGCAGTATGTATTTTTTCATATTGGCTTCTTTCACTTAGTAATACGCATTTAAGGTTCTTCCATGTGTTCTCATGACTTGATATCTCATTTCTTCTTACTATTGAATAATATTCCATGTCGGGGTGTATCACAGTATATTTATCCATTCACCTAATGAAGGACATCTTGGATACTTCCAAGTTTTGGCAACTATGAATAAAGCTGTTACAAAGTATGCAGTTTTTTGGTAGGGCATAGTTTTTTAAATTAAATTTATTGGGGTGACATTAATCAGTAAAATAATACAGCTTTCAAGTGTACAATTCTATAATTCATCATCTGTATATTGTATTATGTGCTCACACCCAGAGTCAGTTCTCCTTCCATCACCATATACTTGACCCTCTTTACCCTTTTTTGGGTATCTACCAGAAAAATTTGAAAAAAAATTATTTGTAAAGATATATGTAACCCTATGTTCACTGCAGCATTGTTCATGGTAGCTAAGACATGGAAACAATGAAAGTGTCCTTTTATAGATGATTGGATAAAGAAGATGTGGTATATATACACAATGGTATACTACTCAGCCATAAGAAAAGATGAAATACTGCCATTTGTGACAACATGGATGGATCTTGAAGTTACCATGCTAAGCAAAATAAGTTAGACAGAAAAAGTTGAGAACTATATGATTTCACTCATATGTGCGACATAAAACTGAAAGCAACAAACGGAACAAGCAAAAATTCATAGATATAGACAATAGTTTAGTGGCTACCAGAGGGTAAAGGGGGAGGGAAAGTGGTAAAAGAGGGTAAAGGGGGTCAAATATATGGTTATGGAAGGAGAACTGTCTCTGGGTGGTGAACACACAATGCAATACATAGATGATGTATTATAGAATTGTACATTTTAAACCTATATAATTTTATTAACCAATGTCACCCCAATTAATTCAATAAAACTTATTTTTTTAAAAAGAAATATTTGTTAATGACTCATCTTACATCAGCTATTTCTCATAAACATGTTTTCCCCTGTTTGTCTTTTTGTCCTTTTGTATGTGTTAATGAGCCCAAGTTTAATTTTGATAAATCTAGTTCATTACTTTTATTTTATATTTAGTGAATGTTGTGTTCATAAATGTGGTGCTTAAGTTTTAATTGATTTTATTGTGGCCAGAAGCCATATATTATAAGATTTCAACTTTTGAAGTTCTTCAGAGTTATTTCATGGCCTAGTACATGGTCTGTCTTGATTACCATTCCATATGCAGTTAAAAAAAATGTGCATTCTGCAGTTGATTAAGTGCTCTATGAATACTTGTGAGGCTAAGGTGGGTGAGTAGTATTGTTCAAAATTTGTATATCCTTACTGACTTTATTTCTTATATAGCCTATCAGCTACTGAAAGTAGAGCATTAAAATATCCAGTTTTAACTGGATTTGTCTATTTCTCTATTTTTGTCAGTGCTTGCATGGTGTATTTTGAAACTTTGCTTTGGAGTTATGCACATTCTGATGTTATGTTCTGTCTCTCTCTTTCTCTCTCTCTCTCTCTCTCTCTCTCTCTCTCACCTTTATCTTTATGAAGTACTTTCCATTGTCTCTGATTATCCTCTGTTTTCAGAAATCCACTTTATTTTTGTTAAAACAGGCAATCCAGCTTTCTTATACTTACTGATTGCATTGTATACCTTTTATTCATCATGTTACTTGCGACCTGTGACTTTTTTTTAAGTGTATATCTCATAGGCACCACATAATATTCTAGAATTTTTTCTTTGAGAAAAATCCAGTGTGAAAATCTCCACCTTTGGAATGTATAGACCATTTATATTCAGTTTAATTGTTGATATCATATGGTTGAGTTGGGTCTATCATTTTACTTTTTGTTTTCTTTTTATTTCTCCCTGACTTGTATTCCTCTGTTTCTCTTTTATGCTTCACTTTAGAAAAATAAAATGTCTCTTTAGAATTTTATTTTGATCTTTATAATTTATTTTGTATGTTTACTGAGAGCATTGCTGTTTAATACAGTAGCTACTAGCCCAAATGTACCTATTTAAATTTCAAATTTAATTAACTAAAGTTAATAAAACAATCTCTCAGTTTCACTAGAAATAGAAATAACATAATCTGATCTGCAGTTCAGAAAAAGACCCACATTAAGACTGCGCAGGGGCTGGCCAAGTGGCGCCTTGGTTAAGAGCTGGCTTGGGACGCCAGCAAGCCCCGGTTTGGATTCCACATATGAGGACCAGTGACACTGCCCTTTATAGCTAAGGTGGTAAACAACAGCTCCACCTGGAGCTGGGCTGCTGTGAGTCTTCCCCAGTTCCCCAGTGCTGTTCCCCTCCCCCAATTCCCCAATAAAATCTTTAAAAAAAAAAAAAAAGACTGCAGATGGGGAGTACAGAGAACTGGAAATGGAGCCAGGTATATCAGATATGAGGATTTTATGATTATTATATCAGATAGAGTAATGAGGTCCGGAACTAGAGGAATGGCAAGAAGCTTAAAACAGGGATTTTAGAGATATTTGAAGAATAGAAACAGTGGGAATTACTGAAAGGTGTTATTGGGACTTGCATAAAAGTAAGGGAAGAAGTCAAAGATGACATTTTGAATTAGGTTGATTGTTCTGAGTTTAATGTTTTGACAAATATCAGGAAAACAGGAGGAAAAGATAATTTTCAAGTGAGGAGAAGAAAAATGAGATCAATTTTGAACTTAAAATTGTGCTTCTGTGGCTTTAGGATGTGGCCAGTTGGAAACATGAAAGAGCAATGTATTTTAATTTTGTACAGCTATTAAAATAATATAAAAATCTCCAAAATTATAAGATCTTATAAGATCTTAGCCAGAAATATCCAAAATAGAAGCCTGAACAGTCCTAGGGAACATAAGAATAATAAAGTGGTATCTCCCTGATGTATTCTCTGGTCATTCTTTTCTTCTGGAGATAAATATTTCCAAGCTGCCTAATGCTCACTCCACTAATATATATTGTTTTCACGTGAAGTTTTCTGTTTTTTGCCTTGGGTAGCCCTTTTCTCACCCCAACTCTCTAGTGCATTCAGTGTATAGGACACTCAAGTTAACCTGTCATATTCAATTAGCTGCTACAAGCTGTCCATGGTGACACTTGCTGTAATTAATTGAGAAAACCAGCATAAAGCCACCCTTCAGAATACTTTGTAGTTGAGTGTGAAGTCTCATGAGATCGTCTCTTGCTCAATTCTAAGTGCATGGAGTTTTAGGGTGGGATGTGGGTTCTATGTATGAGATTGTTATAAGCTGTGTAAATACTACTGGATTTACACTCAAGAGACATCGTTTGAGAACACTGATAGTTTTTAGTGTAGATAAGTAGCTTCAGTTTCTTTCTCTCCCAATTTATCCCAATTGATATTTCAGATTTCTCTCTTCTCTTTATTTTCAACGATTCATAATAGAAAATTATTTCAACCTTCTGCAATATAAAAACCAGTGAATTCAACATAGTTTTAATCTAGATGATAATGATATAATTATTTAATAAAAATAATATATTTTTTCAAAAATGGTAACATTTGTAAATTACTTTTCTCAGTGCCCGCGATATTGAATATGTTGTATTTTAATAGTGCTCCGATCCATTAACGCCACCTCTCAAAACTGCACATTTTTGAATGCACAGAAGTAATCTACATCAGTAATTTAGGTATCTAATTTTGTTCCTCCAACTGAATTCCCTAGCTTTCTTTCCTGGGATGCCAGAATAACAATTCTGAGGTAACTGATGATATCTTGAATTAATCACCACTAGATGGTAGCCTTGTCAGGGATGGTTTTTTTTTTTTTTTTTTTTTTTTTTTTTTTGAGGACAGTGTCACTGGCCCTCATATGTGGGACCGAACCGAGGCCGCTGGCTTCCCAAGCCAGCGCGTAACCACCGCGCCACTCGGCCGGCCCAAGGGATCGTTGATCCATATAATTGAGTCCTTGGGTTGTTCTGATGAGACAATAAAATAATGCATGTATTTTAATTACCACAAATCCAAGCACAAAATGAGCACTGAGTAAATACTAGTCATTAGTTTTATTTTTAAATTAACATTTATTAAAGAGTTACTGCATGATAGTCATGGTATCAGATAATCTAAAAACTGGTTTTTAAAATCAATTATTTCAAATTTTTCAATTTGGTATTTTTGCTGAACTTTATGTGGCTAATCAATTATATAGCAACATTTAAATTTTTGTATTTTAGCAAAATTATTTTCACAATTATTTCATAATTGTAAATAGAGACTCTGTTAATGCAAACTAAATATTCTGTAAGACTTTAAAATACCTTAAAATTTTTTCTTTTACTTTAACATTTTCTTACCATTTTTTGATTGTCAAAGCTATAAATAAAGCTTTTCTCCATAATTACTCAAAACATCCATTTCATACTTTCATGATATCAGTGATTATATTCTTCTAGATTGGAATGTTTCATGTAAAGTATACCAAAAACAAAACAAAACTCATGGAATAAGAACATTGTATCAGACTCTGCAGAGGGTACAAAAATGAATGATCCTTTTATTATTTTTATTTTTTGGAGTGTCTCTCACAAGTAAATATTAACAACTTTGTCATCATAAATTATAAACAATATAGTTAGTAAGGTAGAAGATGATTAGTCAAACCTGAGTGATAAATATAGATTGGGTAATGTTACTATCCTTGTGGGGCAACCTGAGATTATTTATTTCTTTCTGTAATTTCCTTTTTTAAAATAATTTTTAAATTTTTTTCAATTATAATTGACATACAATATATTAGTTTCAAGTTTACAACCTAGGGATTAGTCATTTATATATTATGAAATGATCACCCAACAAGTCTCATACCTATCTAATACCATACATAATTATTACAATATTATTGACTATATTCCCTATGCTGTACTTTACATTTTTGTGACTGTTTTTGTAACTGACAAGTTGCACATTTTAACCCCTTGCCCTTACTGACCCTCCCTTCCAAACCCCCTCCCATCGAGCAACCACTTAAATGTTCTCTGTATCTATGGTTTTGTTTCTGTTTTGTCTTTTCATTTATTTTGGTTTTTAGATTGCACATATAAATGAAATCATATGGTATTTGTCTATGCTTATTTCACTTAGCATGGCAAGATATCATTCTTTTTTTATGGATGAGTAATATTCTATTGTATATATGTACCGCTTCTTTTTTTTTTTTTTTTGAGGGCAGTGTCACTGGCCCTCATATGTGGGATCCGAACTGGAGCCGCTGGTGTCCCAAGCCAGCTCTTAACCACCGTGCCACTTGGCCGGTACTATGTACCACTTCTTTATTTATTTGTCTATCAGTGGACACTTAAGTTGCTTCCATATGTTGGCTACTATAAATAATGCTGCAATGAACATAAGGATGTATGTGTCTTTTCAAATTAGTGTTTTAGGTTTCTTCAGATAAACGCTCATAGTGAAACTCCTGGATTCTTCTTTGTCTCTTATTACAGCCTTTGTTTATTATAAAGTCTATTTTGTGTGATATAAGTATTGCTACACCAGCTGTTTTTGTTCTGTTTCCATTTGCATGAAATATTTTTTCCATCCATTTACTTTCAATTTTGTATGTGTCTTTCACTCTGAAATGGGTTTCTTGTAGGCAACATATGTAAAGGTTTTCTTTTCTTGTCCATTCAGCCAACCTATGTCTTCTGTTTGAAGCATTTAATCCATTTACATTTAAAGTAATTATTGATGATATGTAGTTATTGTCATTTTATTATTCATGTTTTTTTTTTTTCCCCTTCTTCTTCCTAAAGAAATCCCTTTAACATTTCTTGTACTACTGGTTTGGTGGTGATGAACTCCATTAACTTCTTCTTAACTGGGAAGCTCTTTATCTGCCCTTTGATTCTAAATGATAGCTTTGCTGGGTAGAATAATCTTAGTTGTAGGTCCTTACTTTTCACCACTTTGACTATTTCATGCAAATCCCTTCTGGCCTGCAAAGTTTCTGTTGTGAAATTAGCAAACAGTCTTAAGGAAGCTCCCTGTAGGTAACTAACTGCTTTTCTCTTGCTGTTTTTGAGATTCTCTCTTTGTTTTTAAGCTTTGGCATTTTAATTCTGATGTGTCTTTAGGTTATCTTGTTTGTGACTCTCCGTACTTCCTGGACTTGTATGTCTATTACTTTCACCAGAGTAAGGAAGTTTTCCATCATTATTTCTTCAAATATGTTTCCAATTCCTTGCGCTCTCTCTTCTCCTTCTAGTGTCCCTATGATATAAATGTTGGTACACTTGATATTGCCCCAGAGGCCCTTTTTTGATTGATTGATTGATTGATTGTTCGTTTTGCTGTCAATTGAGTGTTTTCTAATATCATGTCTTCCAAATTGCTGATTCAGTCCTCTGCTTCATCTAATCTACTGTGGATTCCCTCTAATGTATTCTTCATTTCATTTATTGTATTGTTCATTTCTAATTGGTATTTTCTATGTTTTCTATCTCCATTTTTATGTTTCCTCTTTGTTAAAGTTCTCACTGAATTCATCTACTCTTCCCCTAAGGTCATTGAGCATCCTTATAACAAGTCCTTTGAACTATGCATCTAGTAGACTGCTTGTCTTTATTTTGCTTGGCTCTTTTTCTGGAGTTTTGTTCTATTCTGTTTTTTTTTTAAAGATTTTTTTTGGGAATTGGGGGAGGGGAACAGTGTTGGGCAATGGGGGAAGGGGAACAGACAAGTTGCTGTCCTTTTGTTCTTTAGTCTAGTTGTGGAGGACATTGCTTCACTGGCCCATGTTGGTATCATCATTGACCTCTTCTCAGGTGAGACAGATTGGTCGCTGGCCTCTGGACAGCCACTCACAGTGGCTCTTCGCAGCTCATGCTGACTGCCAGCCGCTCAAGCTGGCTGCTGGCTGCTCACGCTGGCTGCCGGCCACTCACTGTAACCTATGGCAGCCCACTGCAGCAGTGGCTGCAGCTATGCCATTCCCGGAGACTCATAGCAGCCCAGCTCCAGGTGGAGCTGTTGTTCACCATCTTAGCTGTAGAGGGCAGTGTCACTGGCCCTCATATGTGGGATCCAAACTGGGGCCGCTGGTGTCCCAAGCCAGCACTTAACCAATGCGCCACTCAGTCAGCCCTTGTTCTATTCTTTCATTTTGGAAATATTTCTTTGTCACATTTGACTGCTTCCCTAGTTTTGTTTTTATATATTAGGTAGATATGCTGTGTCTCCTGGTTTTGGTAAAGTGGCTTTATGTTATAGGTATCCTGTGGGGGCTCAGTGGTGCAGTCTCCCTGGTCACCTTAGCTGGGTGCTCCAGGTGTGTCCCTTGTGTGGCTTGTGTGTGCTCCTGTTGTAGTTGAGCCTTGATTTCTGTGGGCACTTCAATGGGAGGGATTGACCCTCATGTTGATTGGCTGTGAGGACTGGTGGTGACCACAGTGGAGGTGCTGATGTGCAGGGGCTGACCCCATGAAGCAAGATTTGCTTTTGCAGGGCTCTGGTGCCTCTTGAGTCTGCCCTTCAGTTGTGTGTTTTGTGGAGGTGTTTGGGTGATGCCCTAGTGTAGTGTAAAGCTGGCCGCTGGTGTGTTGGTTCTGGGGCATCTTGGGAGGAACTCTGGTGGAGGCCAAGGTCAGCCACTGTCTGTGCCCTGCCTGGGGCCACTTGGTATGAATTATACAGTGATCTGCATATGGTTGCCCCTTGTGCTGGGCTTAGAAGTGCTTGGCAGATGTGAAGCTAGGAACTGGGGCCAGCTGACACTAGTGTCAGGCTTGGGGCTGCTTAGCAAGAGGTACAGGACACACTGAGGCAGGATGTTACTATTTGGAATTTGAGAACCTTTGAGAGATTTTCAGGGAAGTTGGCAGCATGAGCCAATGCAGACCATTTATATTGAAAAGTCACTGGAAGCAGCTTGGGTGGGCCCACAAGATGGCTGGGGCAGGATTTCAGGGAATCACTTGGGCAGATTGAGTGGTGTTAACCAGGTTGATGGAGACTCAGACTTGGTACCTGCCTCAGATTGGGCCTACAGATTGGGTGGAAGGGAGGGCTCAACAAAGGAACACAGCATCTACCAGCACTTCTGTCTAGGCGAAAGGTGTTCCTCCAGCCCTCAGCCTGCAGCCAGGCAATTCAGCTTCTCTCCCTATGTCACTGACACCTTTTTCACTGCTGTCTCAGTGCTGGAGTTCAGAGCAAGTGAGTCCATCAACAAGTAAGTGTGTGCATGAACCCTTTAAGAGTAGCATCTGGAATTGCAGCTGCCCTTTGTCTCACTCAGCCACAATCTCCACTGGTTTTCACAGCCAGAATTTGTGGGGACTTCCATCCCTGGCACTGGAACCCTGGATTGGGAATCCTGGTGTGGCACTAGGACCCCTCATTCCTCAGAGTTACCTCCACAGCTGAAGACATCCCTCCTGATTTTTAACCACTGTGGGTGGGTGTGGGACTAGCTCTTTCTGTACCTTCCAACCTCCTACCAGCCTTGATGTGGCTTCTTCTGTGTATCCTTAGTAATAAGATTTCTGTTCAGCTAGACTTCAGGCAATTCTCAGTGATGATTGTTCTGAACTTCAGCTGTAATTTTAATGTGGTCATGGGAGAAGACTAGCACAGCATCCCCCTACTCTGCCATCTTGACTGGCAATCCTGAGATATTTTTTAGATACTTTAAAAGTTAGTGCATATAAACTTGTATTTAGAATTCAATCTTAAATAAAAAAAAGATTTCAATAACAAAAAAGAATGCAAAGTCTTAGATATTCCTGAGATTCCTTCTACACTCACAGTTTTGTTTTAGAAATTACAGAGTTGAAAGGGACATGGGATCATAATAAATTAGCAGGCTGCCATTTTCCTGTTTTTCCAATTTTTACCCAAAGTGTCAAATCAGAAAGATACCATTGCTAAACAAATCCAGCAGGAAAACAAATCCTATAATAAAACTGTCTTTATTTCTAAAGAACATTATAGTTATAAAATGCAAAATTCAAAAGAGAAAAAAAAATTTACTTAACTGCCTCAGTCATTCCCCAAATATTTATATGCAGACCCTGTAAATATAGGCATAATGTGGTGTTTAATAACATCAACAAAGATTTTTAGCATAAATACTACTGATGAGATATTCTATATTTAGAAAGAAAAAAGGTTAGTTTCACCTGTAGCAGTAACATTTATTATAATGTATAAAATATCCTCAGTTTGAACATTTAAGGTGTTAGAATGAGTTAGTTTCAGGAAGAACTCATAACAGAAAATTTGAGGAAAATAAAAACTATAGATTAATATGAACCATCACTGCTTACAAATATGTATTCAGGATAGAATTGAAAATGCAGTGTTTATAGAAACATTCTATTCTTATCTTACAAAAAATTCTAAATAGTAAATATAATCTGTATTACATAATTAATAAAATATTAATATTTTATGATTTAAGGCACATGGAACCCCTTTTCTTTATGCTATTAAAAATCAAGGATCTTTTTGTACAATAGATTTTAGGTAACAGAAGTAGTTTTTCTATCTTTGTATTCCTATGATGTGTGCATCTATTTTACAGTTTTGTTTTTTTATTAAAGAAAAGCTTACTGTGAGAACCACAGAGGATCCACACAGTTGTTTGACAGACATTATGAGTATCTATAACTAAGCTAGTAGATCAAATCAACCCAGACTTGAAAAAGCCACTTTATTCTTCAGTTAAGAAAAGGAGAATTTAAGAGTAAACTCTGTGACACTATAATTCACAGGATGCACAGATGTCTTTCTGTTTTGTATTTTTGCCATGGTGCTGAGCATTATAGCAACATTGTTGTTGAATAGTTTTGCATTTCATGCAAGGTCATTGTACTTATATAGGTGGATCATCATTCATACTGATTGTCATTGCATCAATCTTATTCATTAGTTTAGTCGACAATCTGCTACCCACTGTTCCAAGCACAATGCTTTATTTTGTTGTCAGGTGCTTTGCTAGAGAATTGCAGAAGACTTGGATAAAATATTCGAGTTTTGGATCTGAGAGAGAATGGAAGCCAGAGTTTTGTCAAAATGTAAACGTGATTAGATAGTTGGCAAAAATGTTTGGAACATTCAGTCATGTTCCAAAAGCATGTTCCAGACAATGCTTTAATGTCAAAATTAAGTGAGATTGGAACTTTGAGTTATGAAGATTCTATTTGCTTGATCTAAGTCAATTCCTCTGTTTGATTTTCAATTAATATTTCTATCAGAACTAACTTCAAATGTCTTATAGTTACTTTTCTGTAATCATTACTTATGTGGCCTTTATTTTTTACATCAGTAATACAATAATTGGTAGTAAGCTAGTGTGATATTTACCTAAATATACATCAGGTAGTAAAAAGAACATTAGGAAATTGAAATATTAGGTATTCTTCAAAGCACAAAATAATTTCACTGACTTATTCATAATACAGGAGGCAGTTACTGAGTAGACATTATTCATGGCCAAACATTAGTATTAAATAGTAAGGGAGAGAATTAAAATATACAGAATACTTCTGCAAATACTTACTACATTAAAACATGAAATGGAAACAAAAATCATTGGTATGGGTCTCCTTATTCAATTCCCATGGTAGTGCCCAATCCTTAGTTCGTCAAATAACTTGAGATCGTACTGCAAAATCCCATATAAAGAGCCCATTGCAAAACCTTTATTTCTTTATATTATTTATTTGAATTCTACCCTGTGAAAGACTGGTTAGCAGCTTGGATTTTAAAGAAACTGAAACTGTTTGGAAAAGAGTAAGTCTAGGATAGATACTTCTCGGGGTAAAGAGGAACATTAGACATGCTGGTGATGAAGAATGTGAACTGAGCGGCATTTTCTGCTTGCAGCATTTTTCTTTTTATGCACGCCTTCACCAACTTAAAATTTTATATAAAATCTGGATTGTTCCAGACAAGGTCATCGGTGCCTGCATTAAGGAGATAGGAACTTTAAAAATGAAAATAGATCAACAAAAAAGCCGTAATAAAGCCTATAAAATAGAAGGGAAAGCAAGATCTGAAATCAGCTCAATTTATAAAGCAATAACAATGCATACTTAGGAGGTTAGAGTGATAGTAATTGTTTTGTGGGAGAAAATAACCTTTATTTCTGGAGGTGAAAATCATTATGTATTTACATATTAGTTTAGTTTGACCTTTAAGAATGTGTTTTTTACATAGCTGACTTTGTTAATTTTACTCCAGTTCATGTATTCTTCATTTACCGTATGTTCACAATTATACTTAAACTTAAGGTAATTAGAGTGCCAGGGTCAATTCAGGGTCAGATGAAATCGTGCTAATGAAGACAATACTTCAGCAGAGCTCCATTTATAAACTGTTTACTTTCTTTTGAATCAGGAAGTACTGTTGTAGAGTTCCAGTCAGCAAAATTCAGATGCTAATGGTAAAACTTCCCCTGTATCTTACTACACATCCTGAAGTTTGACTCAAGAGAGGGGTCAAGCTATTTTCTTAGAACATGAATTCTACATACAAGATGGTGATATAAATTCAAACATCAGTCTTTGATTTGATTATATTCACCTTGCTATTAGAAGAAATCTATTCGGAGGCTTTGTTTCCGTGTATTGTGGGATAGTATAATATATTTTTTTTTTTGAGGGCAGTGTCACTGGCCCTCACTGTGGGACCCGAACCAGGGTCACTGGCCTCCCAAGCCAGCGCCCAACCACCACGCCACTCGGCCAGCCCTCATAGTATATTATATTAACTATTATTTATAAATCAATCATAATTCACATGATCACATAATACATAGTTAGAAAAGAAAATGAAAGCAGGAGTGCTGAAACAATTTTGTTTAAGTCTCAAATTTTTATTTATTGACACTCAGATTCTAATATAAGCACAAGCATATGATTATTTACCATGGTAAATTTAATGACCACTGCTTCATCCCTAAGATTCTTATTCTACAATATCCAACAGCCATTGAACACAGATAAGTGGAAATGTCAAAATATTTTTGTATCTATGATTTAGTCCAGTCATTTTGTTTTGTAGAGGAAGTTTGAAAACCATACAGACTGATTAGCTGAGGATCTATGTCTCTTGATTTTCTAGATTATACATAGTTCTCTGCTTCACATTGTATCTTACTACTATTTTAAATTCTTAGTTTGTAGACAATTTAACATGTGGATTTTTCTGGAGTAATTCAAAGAATAAAGAAGAGAAAGGGAGGGCCGGCCAAGTGGCACAGTGGTTAAGCGCTGGCTTGGGACGCTAGCAGCCCCGGTTCGGGTCCCACATGTGAGGGCCAGTAACACTGCCCTCAAAAAAAAGAAGAGAAAGGGAAAGAAAAAGGAAGGGGGAAAAAAGTAAAGGGAAGGGAAAAAAAAAAAAAAGAAAAGAAAGAGAATTCCTGGTCTTTGGGCTACTTAAATCTATGCCAGATCGCTGATAGTAGAAAAGCCTTCTAGGAGTAATGTTGCTTATCATATAACACTTGGCTGAAGTTTGGTGGTATGCTGTGATTTCAGTTCAGAGTTTAAAATATTGCTTGATATTAATTCATGGACTATAAAAATATACATTGTGTATAATACTTCCAGGTTTTATATTCTGTTATGCTCTTCATACATAAACACTCACATTTCTAGAAATTTCAAAAGCACAATGTCAAATAAATGTATAGGATTCCTCCTCTATACTGGAAAATTTAAAAATACATATTGACCAATATCCAAAAGCTGGCCCAGAAACGGCATTACTCAATTTTATTTTCAAATTAGAAACACAGCAGTCTCAATAACATAACAAAGAAGTACAGTCCCGGCAATCCAGCAGCTGAAATCTGTGATACCCCAGAAATACTTCCCCACATCTTGCTGGATTCTGTATTTTCATACAATTGTTATTTGTAGATAAAATGCCGGAGCAAAAGAAGACAATACTACTCTATCATCCCATCAAATATGCATTGTCATACTAGTCACATCAGGCTAGATGGAAAGGTGAATGTAAGTTAGCTAGAAGAATTTCTAGGTTTGAATGTATTTCTTTATGAATGTGCAAAAGGAGGAATTGCAGACAAAAAAGTGCAATGAAATCTGAAAGTTTCCCAGGCTCAGGAATAACAAAGCTAATACCAATTAAATGGAGAGTTTTTCTTATGATTTTATTTGGAAAAGATCAATATCTCTGCTATGGTCCAAATGTTTATGTCCCCCAAAATTCCTTTTCTAAATAGTTGCCCAGTGAGATGATCTTTAGGAGGTGGGGCCTTTGGGAGATGATTAGATTATGAGTACAGGGCCCTCATAAATGAGTTTAATGCCCTTACAGAAGAGCTCCAGAGAGATCCCTAGTCCCTTCAGACTCATGAGACTATAGTGAGAAGTCATCAGTATTGGGGAGGGCCCTCAGGTGACCCTGCTGACACCCTAATTTTGGACTTCCAGCTTCTAGAACTGTGAGAAATGAAGTTTTGTTGTTTATAAGATACTCAATCTGTGTATTTTTTTTTTCTTGAGGGCAGTGTCACCGGCCCTCATATGTGGGACCCGAACCGGGGCCACTGGCGTCCCAAGCCAGCGCTTAACCACCACGCCACTTGGCCGGGCCTCAATCTGTGTATTTTGTTATAGCAGCCTGAATGGTCTAAGACAGTCTCTTAACTTTCTCTATGGAAATAGCATCAATTCTGTTTAGTGAAATGCCAACATTCTTCAGGCCCTAGATGTAGAAAATTTTATTGTTATTACCTATCAAGTCTGTTGGGTTCATGGCTTATGGTTCTTTATACTGTACATTTTCAACATCCTCATTCTAAAGTGATCAGTTATTGCTTGACAATTGCTGAATGTATGTTTTTCTTTTTGTTTGTTTGGGTTTTTTGTTTTTGGTTTGTTTTTGTTTTTTTTTTTTTTGAGGGCAGTGTCACTGGCCCTCATATGTGGGACCGAACCGGGGCTGCTGGCTTCCCATGCCAGCGCTTAACCACTGTGCCACTTGGCCGGCTCTGACAATTGCTGAAGGTAGAAAAGGCTGTTATTCTTTTTCTATATTCCATTTGGGTATCTGTGATTCTTGCATGATTTGTCCATATTCATATATTATTTTCCTTGAATTTCAAAGATATATGAACAGTGATGCTTAGAGTCAAATCTTTTTGAAGAAATTCTTTAAAATCATACAGTGTCTGTTGAAAATTTAAAAGTGCAACACTTTATGAATCAAATGCAATAGAGCCATTGCACTAAGTAGCAAGGAAAAACAGAGCCACACACAAATCTACAACTGAAGGTGAGCAGAGTGATTTGAGGCAAATCTGTAAAGCATTGCATAGTAACATGCTGAATCTCAGGCAGGGTATTTGTTCTTTCTGTTTTATGTTATCTCTTTCATTCATTTGTCTTCTTCTCATCCTTCCCCATTCACTAGAACAGGTTGCCGTTACGCACTGCATATAAGCTGCTCTTTATCTCTGTTTCTTCAGTTTCATGTTGTTCCTGGTACATGGTCATAAATCCTTGCTCTGAAATAAAAGCATCTGGTTGAAACTGACTCTAGTGAGCATGATGGGTAGAATATAATGACACCTCAACAAATGGCCTGGATATAAGACTATTTCCAATGGATATTTTTAATAAATAACTCTTCTGGATGCCAGCAATAATAAGTTACAATGAAAAAGGATCTCGCCTATAATCCCTACATAATATGAAATAATAGAATATTATGTAGAGCCTGAATTAAAAAAGATTTTATTCATATACAAGCATTAAGTCAATGAAGAGACAAATCATGTTTGTGAATGGGAAGGCCTGAGAGTCTAAAAATCTTAGTCTTTCCAATGTTTGTTTACTTAATTGAATTTTAATAATACATTCAAATGTTATTTTTTTCTTATTCAAAAGCTCAGGTGCATCTAAAATTGTTTAAAGTACAAAAGAGGCAAAAACAACTACAAATTGTTTAAAAATAGCAGAGTAAAAATTAAATTTCCCTACCAGGTATTAAAACATGTTTAACCAACTGTCATAGTTAAAAGAGAGTTGAACTTGTATAGGAAGAACAGACAGATTAAACAAACCAAAAAGATAAGCAGAAACAACATTATCAGCATGTTGGTGTTAAAATGAATCATATTCCTATGAACTTAGAAATTAGCTTGCCCTTTGAGAGCTGAAATGTGAAATCATCACATAATTGTGCATATAAAATCACCATAAAGAAGCCATACAGTTGTGTACATTTTAAAGCACTAGTAGCCCAATTAATGACAAAAACTCAAGCAGTTTTTCAGATTAACTCAGTAAGTCCTACTTCCCACCTGCCATTTTCAGTTGCTATTCTGAGCTATGTGCCTGTCTGCCTTACGGAAAGAATGCAGTGATCCTGCAAACATGAGTGTCTGGTCATCGTGACAGCTACGTCTCTCACTGTAAATGAATCTATTGACATCTGGCTTTGTATATCAGTCTTGTGTGAGTTAGATTTAGATACATCATTCCTAGGAGGAAAATCTATTTTTGATGTGTTGACAAATCAGGATTTGGATTATGTGAGGTGAAAGCCAGACCCAGAAATATGGTAAATTCATCATGGAATTACCTACAAAAAGTCCTAGGAGGCAGCCTGATGGCTTTCTCTTGATGATATTTGACTTCATTGATGGATGCACATGATTTTATTTTGTGATTTCTCATTTCATATTTAATATTTAATAAACATCATATTTGGTGAATTTTTGTTTTATTCAGTAAAATACTTTGAGAAATTTGAGAATCTAGCAAGAAACTAATATAGACTTATTTCTCACATACTCATAAAAATTAATTCCATTTGTATTAAAGTACTAAATGTGAAAAACAACAGATTAAAAAGCTGGACAAAAATGTAAATATATTTTTGCCTCATCTCTGGATCGGGATGACTTTCTGGGTATAACAATGATAAAATATATCATAAAAAGAAAGATTAGTAGATTTGACCTAAAACATTAAAATTTTGTGTAACTATAAAAAATTAAAGCTACAAGTTGAAAATAAAATTAATATTGGTAGTAAACAAGGCAATTAGATAATATGTGTATCTATAGTCTATGAGGATATTATGAAAAAAGAAAGTCAAAACCACAATTAATGGAAATGACGCATCTGGAGATAATTCACAGCACATAAAAATACATATAATTGATATATCCATGAAAATGTAACCAAGTTGATAATAAAGTAAATGCAAATTAACACAGAAATGACATACGGTCTTTAACTATCAAATTAGTGATAATTAACAACAATATTCATTTTTAAAGCTTGAATTAGATAAACTAACTCATACTACTTGTTGGAAAGTAAAATAATCAAACGTTTTTGGAAAGCAATTTATTATTTACATAAAAGTACTAATGTATTCTTTATAAAGGAAAGAAAAATACATTCCTTGCCCTGCAGGGGAGAAAAAGTTTTTATGATAAAATTTTGAATTTTATCATTCAAAATTTAAGCAACTTAGGTTGTTCATTATGGTCTATATTTTTTTAACAATTTTCTCTAAGTTGAGAATGCCAATTCAGTTTAACACATAATAAAGAGTCATTCAAGTAGATTCAAAAATTAAAGAGCAATTTTAAACATGCAAATATGTACTGCTTATATTTCAGTGCTATTGGGACATTTGAAATTATTTCTAAGCTACTTTCACAATAGATCTGAAGACAAATCTAATCTTTCTCATTCTCTCCCTCTCTCTCCCTTTTGTGGTGGTGGTGAACCAGGGAGATAAGAAACCACACACACACACACACACACACACACACACTCTGCAGTCTGGATTCTTTGGGAACAATTGGGAGATGATTCCCAGTTTCTAGGTTCCTGAGTTTGCTCTACAAAGCAATTAATTTTCATAAGGACCTCTTGTTCTTGTTCTGTTGGTTCACTTTACTTCCTTCTCTTGTGATCAATTCATTACAGCAGGTGGCACATTCTCATACATAAATGTCAGACATGATTTTAAGGAGAGAAACAATTTTTTAATGTTTGGAATATAATATGCAGTATAATAATTCTTTCCCAAAGACTCTTTCTTTTAAAAGTGCTAGAGTTATGGTGTTTGCCAAGGGCATGCCTACGGGGAATGTGGAAGAGGGAAGATTTGAATTTAGTCTTTGCTGAGGTAATCGGTAGCGTTATGCCCCATGAAACATTTTCATGGTTAGAATAAGCACTCTCATGTCTAGTACATATTTAGAACAGAAAGAACATATATCCCTGCAGAAGACACATTCTTGCCAGAGTACATGTGGATTCCTCATTCCTTAGGATTTCATTGTCTCCCAAAAGACAAAATACTATGTTTATTTAAAAATTTAGATATATCTATTGTATTCTTTTGTATTGTATCCTCTTAAATGCATGTCCTACCATTTGACTGTGAGCTCATACAAATTAGTTAATTTCTGTTTCATATGTTTCTCATCTATAAATTGATGATAGCATTCCCCTGGGTTGTAATAACAATTAAGTGAGGTGACATATTATACTTTCTAATGTAACCTCATGATAAATAAGAGATGCACTATTATTACTATGATTGCTATTATCATCATTACTATTTGTTGATGAAATAACGGTAGGAAATTTGAAGATAATACCTGATACTTCCCATAAAGTAGTTTAAATCACTAGGGGACCTGATGCAACAAAAAACTAAGTGAAGTAATGAACTAACCAGCCTCACATTTCCAAATTGTAACATTTTAAATAAAATAATTTCTAACTGTAAGATTCCTCTAGAGGAAGCACAATTTTGTGTTCAGAGGGCTATTTGAATTTAGCTTAGATTTAACAGGGAATTTTCCTAAGTGGGCAATACATGATATCCTTCAGTATGCTTAATGTTCCTAAGTAAAGATCAAAAACCATGAACAATTATAAAATTCTATTAGCCCATTTGGATATAGTTTTTCTGATTATAAAAGCAACATATACTTTTTGTAAACATTTTTGAAAACACCAAATAAATTCTGTTAAAAAGAAAAGTAAAGGCAAAAAAAAGTAATAAAAATTCCATCTTTCAGATTTAATCGTTGTTAATATTTGATATGCTTTCTTGCAATATTTTTCATTACACATAGATCACAAAAAATAAATATACAATAACATCTATGAATATAAATATTGGTGTCTACCTTATTATAGATTGTTCAAATTTATTGAAGGGCAGAGATAAATACTGAATAGGGAGTGTTATAAAGATAAGACTCATATAATACTATAAACATGTATATACCTTGGCAGTAACTAAGATGTAAATATATAATACACAGTTGTAAGGGATAGAAATGAGAAGGAGAAAGTAAATTTACACTGAGTTGGGGCAGAAGTACCTGTCAGGGACTCATCAGGAGCAAAGCATCCACACCAGATAATTCCATAGATGGGGAGCTGCTTACAGGGTGAAACAAGACCTAAAAGGGCAAATAGAGGACAATGATCCAACCCAGAGGTCAGTTTCAAGATTAGGCCACTATTACCCTAGGACTGCAAATCAATGGGGTAAACAGAGCCTAGAAACTGGGATATTATGTAATATTTAATATTTAATTAATAATTATATCTTTGAGCCCTTAGTGTGCATCAGTCTCTTCCAGGAATTCAACAGGCTTTGATTTGTTTCATCCTCAAAACAACACAAAGATGAAGTTAGATTTATTATCTTCATTTTAAAGTTGAAAAAACCAAGTTACAAAGAGTTTTGCTTGCTCAAGTATACACAGATCTTAAGTGGCAGAGCTGGGATTCAAATCCAAGCTATTTTATTTAATGTATCAATTACTGACTTCATTGCAATGAACTTATGAACATTTCTCCAACTGCAGTTGATTTAGCATTTGTTTTTAAACAAGACATTTAGTAAAATTCATCTAGTTGAGTATAGGAGTAACTAGTAAATCAAGATTTTAAAACCTGCATAGATTCACAGAAATAATCAAATATCCTTCAGTTGCTTTGTTCTAGAAATTTTCTACAAGGTGAAGAGTAACCAAGGCAGAGCTCTCTTCCATGTATACTTAACCTAGAATATTAGACAAGTTTAGAGATCAAGTTGCTCGGAGTGCATTTCTGGAAACCTTTTCTTGCTGAGTTGCTCTGGTGCACGGAAGAACCATGACCTGAGAAGGGGAGTAAATGTGATTACCAAGGCCAGGTAGACTTTTTCCCTCTGTGGGGGACACAAAGTTGGGCCCTGTTTGCCAGCAAATGTTCAAACTAGTGAGCTGGGTAACAAGGGGACACTCACTTCTCACCCCTTCCTCCAATAGCTCATCTCTAAAATGATGTAATTATAGCAGTTCTTAAAATCCTTTTTAGTAGAAAAAATTTATGCACCTAAATTGATATGAATAATTTCTGACTGAGAGGATTGAAAGACAAACCCTTTGAACTTAAAGATTATTAAATTCAATAAAATGTTTACTATGAATTCTGAAAATGTTGCCAGCATACTGTTATGTTCACCACTTATTTTCAAAATTTTCTCTTGACTTAGAAAATAACTTTCTTCTGACTCTAGATCCTTTGCTATCAGAAAATAAATAAGTTGATGAGAGTGATAAAATAGAGATCTATTTCATTACAGAACAAAGCTAAATGTTATCTATGACAGAGCAAGGTGGATATGGAGTTCATGTCCCATCCAGGTTAGGAGTTTCATTTGCTCAAAATGTTTTTGAAGCAATCAGATATTTAGACAGCCCAAATGAAGAAAACTAATATCTTCCTCGAAGAATGAATTAGGTTCTAATTAATGTAGAGTAAAGAGCCAGATAATTTTATTTCTATACTAAATTTCATGACATTAACACTTTTGATAGGAAAACACTCCTGTTTTCAGGAATGGAATGATTAGAAATGCTTCTGAAGGGAAAAACACTAGATTTTGAATAATTGAAAACTTTTTTCCATAAAATATACCTTCCTTTACAATTGTTTATTAAATAAAGGCTTAGAATAAAAATGTCATTGCATATTAGAATTATCTTTCCAGTGAGGATCTTTTTAGGAAATAATTGAGGGGAAGGTACAAAGGGTAGTGGTGAGGAATTTGAAAATGGCATTACGGTGACAAATTGGACAACCATTTGATAGCGAAAAATGTATAGTCATTGATACTGTTTTGTTTTTTGTTTTTTAACGTTATTTTTTGTAGGAAAATATGGAGAAGTAGATACATTTGAAGGTGACTGTAATACAACTTGAAGATAATTTGATAATCTGAAGAAAAAAGAGCTAAAGCAAGGAGTAATGAGCATGATAAAATGTATAAGAACAATTACTGTTCCAGAAAAGAATAGAGGATGAAAAATTTTAAAAGATAGGCAAGAAACAAATTCTTATGGTTTCAAGATCAATTTTTTAAAACTTCATTTGTATTTTCAGAAGTGAAGAAATGGAGATGACTTCAGAAAATTTTCCATTAACTATACCTGCTGAAGTTCCTGTTAAGTATCAAATTACACCAGATTCCCTCCTGCTCAGTAGCAGCACTTAGGTCAATGCCCAACTTCACACCAAACTGCACACTTCAAAACTTCAGTGGATATTAAGTTAAATTACATAATGTCATCATGTAGGAATGCTCATTACAAACAATTTGTAGGACTAAATTTTAGTAAAAATGATCAAATTATGTTCATGCTATTACTTGAGTTTCTTGATTTTAAAATATATTACTCTTTCAAATGTTACATCCATAATTAATTGTAGAATTAAATTATTTTTATAATTGCCAAATTCTAACTGAGATGCAGATGAGATATGCCAATATAACAAACCTTAGTATGTCAAGACTTAGCTACATCTTTGTGAAACTTGTGTTGGGTATCTATTCTGGAAGCATTTTCTGTGAAAAAAAAGTTTGGTTCTCAAAAAACAGTGCGACTATATATAAAGTAGACAAGGTTACTCAAATAACATACATTTTCATTCTTATTGAGAACAGTCTTATGTATAAAATAAGATAAATAAAAGTCTTATTTATAAACTAACAATCTTATTTCTTAAAGTTATAGAGATGACAAATAATATATCATATATAAAATATATGGTATGGTACCTGGCACAGAATAATTACTTAATGATTGGTTGATGAGTACATTGATTGATATTGGTGTGAGTAGATCTGTTTATCTATTTATCTATCCACCGACAAAATTTACTTACATAATGTGTATAAAGTTTATAGAATGTAAATAAATATACACGTATGTATATGCACAGGTGCATATATTATTTTAATTTAAATCTGTGAAACAGCGCTGAATACACATATTTGCATTGTAGATATATTTTCTATGCAGAACAATATTTAGGTTCTAAATATCAGGGGCATCTGCTCAACTCTGTCCTCTTCTGATCTTAGCGCCTGGCACACAGTACATACTCTATCAATATGGATGGATGGAGTTTTACAAAGTGTCACGATGTTTGAATAGGCACGCTTAGTTTATATATCTCAACACCATATATATACACGTAATGCTGGGTTTCTCATTGTGTTTGCCACTGCTTTCCCTTCACGCCATCCATAGTTGTCTCATTTGTTATAAAAGCCCCCTCCTGTTCTTCAATAAACGAGGCTTGATCAGAACCCTGTCTTGCCTCCATTTCTTCGCGCCTCCTATTTTCTCCTTTCAGAAGGCTGCCCCTCGGCCCCTGTTGAATGCCCCGCCGGTCGGGGCACATAGTTGTCTCATTTGTTATAATCCCGCACCTCATTTTTTGCAGATGTGGCCTCTCTATCTTTGTTAAGCCTCTGTGCACAGTGTCTTCTTTTTCAGCAAATGTATGGCACCTGTAAGCTGCCGCACTCTTTGTCATCCCTTACGTTGCATTTGTTCCCTTGTATATAGTTATTCGATCTCTGGTTAATTATCTCTTATTTCTGAATAGAATTTGAAGTTCTTTGAGAGCAAATAGGGACTTATATTTTTCTGCACACCTATTTTAATTCCTTCAATAAATGCTCCATAAATATTTAGTGTCTTGGGAAATTTTCTAAAACAGAAAATTGTTTGTCAATATTATCCAATGGTGTGATGGAGCTGTCATCCTCATGTACTGCTTGTGAGAGGTGAATTTAAAGAATGTCCATATTTATTTTAGTTTAGTTAAATAAATATTGTTGATAGGTAGGCCTCTGTGAAAACGTCTGCCTCTCTTCATCCCAGCCTCTAGGAGGCTGTCTCTCCATGTGTTCCTATGGCAAAGGATACATAATCTTAACACTTACTGTATCTCCCATGACTCTGAAACTTTTTTGAAGGTGAGGATAGGGAAATTTTCTTGTTTGGCCCAACCCCGATGTAGCATTCATTGATAAAATATCTCTTTTATAGATTATAATCATTATATAATTTTGCAACTTAAATTTATTTTATTACATTAGGAGCAAGAAATATTTTAAGATCATATGGCATTATTCATGGGGATGATAAAAATAAATAATTACTTCTTGACAAGTGGACTTTTTGGTAACCTCACTATTACTTATTTCATGCAGTAGCATTCATCTGAATGTATGTAATTATTTTGGTTTAAGGGGCTTTATCCTTGCTATGTTTTACTATGATTAATACATGGATAATAATAATATCTTTCTCTTTAATAGTGAAAAGGATTATATGGCAATGTAAAAAAAGCACCTACCAGGAGGGGACAAATGGATTTCCCTCATGCAGTAGCTCTATCAGCAGAAAGTTCAATTTCAACCTGTTGATATGTTTGTTTAAAGAACAGTATCTATGCGATTATATGAGCATGTTATTTCATTTTTCCTTTAATAAAATGATTAACCCTAGTGACAAGTAGTATATCTCATAATCTAAATATAAATTAAACAAAAAGAGAAAAACTATGCTTTTCAAAATCTTTGGGCCCAGTTATGTGGTGCTTGGGATTAAATATATATGTTTATTTTTGAAGGAAAAGAAATGAATTGTGGAACATATGTGAAATATTAAAGAATTATCACTAATTGTGTCTAAAATTGGGTTTCATTAGGCAGTTTGTAATATTTTTATACTGTTGGAAAACAAAAACTCTTATAGGTTCCAAATCTGTTGTGCAATGTTAACTAATCTTTCAAGAAAATTTTCAAGAATTCATTATTATTGAAATTGACTATAAAATTTCAGAAAATTCATTATCCCTTAGTCTAGACTGGAGCTGGACCTCAGTAAAAGTTTTTGGAGTAACCAACAGAATAAATGATTACTAAATAAATAAATGAGAAATAAAAATGATAAATTAAAGTTTAGCTTTTTCTGCAAATGGGAGTGGTATCATTGAAAAGATATGAGTTGTGGGGTAGGTATATAACCTCTCCTACGATGCTCTGTCCTCAATTCTCCTAGGAAACATTGAGTTTACTCTTCCTTCTGCATAAATAGATACTTGCAGGCACTCGTATTTTAGCATATATTCGCTTGAATTATAAGTGTTTGCATATATTTTTCCTTCGTAAGACTGACTTATTTTATGAGAAGATCCAACTCTGTATTCCTCCATGTATTCTTTTCACTTAAAATAGTAGCACACATTAAACTGATGTTAAAAAAAAAATGGAGGAGGAGAGAGAGGACGAGAGAGAGAGAGAGAGAGAGAGAGAGAGAGAGAGAGAGAGAGAGAGAGAGAGAGAGAGAGAGAGAGAGCGCAAAAGTAAAGGATGCAAGGGAGGAAAAATTCAGCAAGCTCATAAAACTCAGTATTTTCACGTTTTTGCTATGCAGTAGGAGACAAAGTTCAGAGAATAAAACAGCTCATATTGCCTAGCAAATATATGTCTTATAAGTGTTGCTGCTGTTTCCTTCACCCCTGTCTCAGGAAATGCTGACTTACATAGTTCAGCAGGGTATGCAAGAATAGCTGTGTGGTTTGTATGGAAGAAAAAAAAAGTTAGATAATTAATTTGTAGCTTTGACTGGGTGAAAGATGGATTCTAATTTTGGTAACTGATTATTACAAAAATAATCATTAGGCTATAGTATGCTAAAGTATTTGCTTGAAACTAATTGTTTTGAACTTTTTATCTGCACCGGATGAGCTTCCTATGAATTATTAGAAGGCTGAGTAGGGGGAAATGGTTTAGTTAGCAAATTAATCTATAACGCATAAAATGCAAGCTGCAGAAAAGCACAGCCTTTCACTCAAGATTTTAGGTCACCACATTCTATATTTTGATCTGCATGACATTCAGATAGCTAGTTGAAATGTTAAAAATTCAGTCAATGCTAAACATGTGTATACCTGTATGATGCCAAACATCTGCTTTGACATTTTGGGCAGAATTGTCTGAATTGGTCATTTATGTTGACATCAGGTAGATACATTGATACTGCCTCAGACACACGCACACACACACACACACACACACACACACACACACACTCGTGTGCACTTCTATACACATTAAAACAGTGGCAGATTTTCTGCTTTATAATAATTTTTATTCATTGTAGGATATCACAAAAATTCATGTAATTGTGAACATAACTAGTTTATCGCATGAGGTAGTCTCCTTGGGTTGCAGGCAGAAGGTAATTTTTTAGCTTTCTGTTAAGTTCAGTTTCTGGACATAGAGAGTGATATACTAGACAATTTGTTTTTTCTCATTATTTTTAGAAATTATAAACTTCTCTGTTGTGGAAACAACTTCTCTTTGGTAATTAAAACTCCATCAAGTGCATGAATAAAAATTCCAAATTCACATTTTGTGAGATGTCTCCCCCAACCCTCCTCACCCCTGCCTGGTGCCTGCCTGCCGTCCAGTGGAAAGTCTATCCTGACAAAGGTACATGGCTGTATCTGCCTTGCCCAGACTTCTCACCCTCTGGCTTGCCACACTGTTTCTGACACCTCTCAAATTGGCAGAATAACAGATAAAATTAGCTGGATCACTTATAATCTGGGATCTCATTCTCTGTAGCAGGTAGGAAATTCCTAGCTCTTTCTTAAATGGGTGCTCTTGTGGGTTTCTCTTCGTTAATCTTCAGGGGATGCTGTGATATCTGTGATAAGAGCCTGCCTTCTCTCCCTGGCTGCACAGCCTTCTCCCCAGCCCTTCCAGGCATGCTTCTTCCATTGTGCTCCATAAGTAACCAGAAGTCTCGGTGGTGGTGTTTCATATAAGGTGACTGCAGACAGATTCCCTTTCACCGGGTCCATATTGGGAACCTGAAAAACACTGGCCATTGCCTCGTGGTCAGTGGAAGTCAGGCACACACTGACGGCAGCACTGCACTTTTGTCCTTACCAGCCGTGAGAAGCTCCAGTCACATAACCTTGCCTCTTGCCTTCTAAAGGGTGCGTCACATGGCAGTCCTTATATTTCCCAAATTCTGGGTCACTCATCACAGTGATCCCACTGGAGGCAAGGAGAAGTCATCTCTGTGTGGCAGGCCACACCAACAAGTCTCTCACAATATTACCTGTCTCTCCCGGCCTCCTAAACACCAGCCTCTTTCATAAGCCGTACTGGGTGGTAGTCCAGATGTAGCAGAACTGGATTTGGAATCTTGCAAAGAACTGGAATTTTGCAAAGGAGGTGCATCAACACTTAAAGATGCACAGGAGGTCAAAATAATTGAATTTCTCTTTTTAGTATCTAAAGCCTCTTTGAAAATGCTGAACAAAGAGGAAATCTCACTTTTAATATCAAATTACTTAAATAATAACACAAAAATCACCAGAAATGTTACCTATTTTTCACTCGTTCTCCCCATCAATACAAATAAAATTGAGTTCATATTGTAGAGTTATATATCACTTATTGTTATTTAAGAGATCATAAGTATCTCCCTGTGTTACTAAATATCCAAAATGGAAATGTTTAAATAATTTGGTAGTATTATTGGATTGGGTATCTGAAGGGAAAGGTTATTTGTCTTTCTAAGTTCATAGATGGTTGGGCTACATGGAGCCATGTCTTGACCAGTTAAAAAGGAATATCTATGATCTGAAAATCCTGGATGCTGAGCTCATTCAGTGAGTGTATATAGGTATCTGGATTGGCTCACTTGGAGAGGAAATGAGTGGTTGTTTTTTAAGTAGATGTGAGATCATAGGAAAAAATACACATTGGTTTCTGTCCCAGTTCCCGGCATGGAGCTCCCAAGAAACTTATAATTTCCTAAAGGATAAGAATACTAGGAGCATCTCTTGTTCTAATTTTTGTCTTTGACTCCCTCCCTGATGCAGGGCTCCTAAACCTTGTGAATTCCTAAGAGATAAGGACACTACAAGCATCATTAGTTCAAATGAGGAGACTCTGGGCGGGCTGCTGGATGGCTCCTGGATGGGAGCTGGTAACCAGACCAAGCGTAATTAAAATTTTGGAATGTTCAGCTCCGCCTCCATCCTACAGAGAGGGAAGAAGAGCTGGAAACAGCGTTAATAATTGATCAAGGTTCACCCATGTTGTAGCATGCATCAATAGTTCATCATTTTTATACTATGCCATTGCATGAATATACACATTTTTTTGATTCACTCATCAGTTGGTATTATATCTTTATTTTCATTCATCCTAAATTATTTTCTAATCTTCTATATTATTAATTTTTAATATATGATTTCTTCTTTGACCCATTGATCATTTCAAAGTGGCCCGTTTAAGTTTCACATATTGGTGAATTTCCCAATTTCCAGCTGATCTCTCTCTCTCTCTCTCTCTCTGACATTGTTTTGGAGTATAAATTGTTATACACTCTGATCCAATTAAATTTTGACACCATTGCAGGGGTAGTTTTTGAAGCCATTCTCTGGGATTTGTTCTGGCCTTGGAGGGTTCTCTCTTCTAAACTCGCTAGCCTACAGTTTAGCTTTTTGTCTCACTGAGGGAACAGCTTCCTGTTAATTGCTTACCACCTAAATTTCCATAGTTTTTGAGCATGCCCTTAGGCAGGAACTTCCCCATACTCAGTTCTAAATAAGGTGGATTCCTTGGGATGAACTTCAGTGCATTCTGTTAATAAGACACCTTTCCTTTCCCCTTAAGCAAAATTTCTGATGCATTGCCCCAAAACTAGGGGCAGGGCAGTGGCCAGTTTCTTTTGAGTGACATCCCAATTCATGAACAGGATCCTGAATGGGACCAGTACTATCATTTGGTCTTCCCAGATTGCCTCTCCTCTGCAGAAACTTCTCAGTATGAGAAATTGGGGTGAGGGTTATTGGGGCCACAATGTTCTTGGCCTGTGGTGACTGGGGTAGTGTCTCTGCCCTATGAGTGGGCACCAAGTGGAAGAATGGACCCTCAGACATCTTGATCAAACCCACCTGCAATTTGGCCTCTGAAATGAAGCACAGACAATAAAAAATGCAGGTAACCTGCTTTTCCTGGTGAAATACAATAGCCGTTGACAGAGTACTGAGAAGAAAAGGAGCCTGTCTTTTTGTCCACATCTCTTAAAGTAGAGATTCTGTCATGCTGATCTGGGGGCAGAAGGAGAAGGTCGTAACTCAAAGTCTGACAGGCTAGCTGCTTTACTGAGATTTAGTAGATTTTCATAATTGTTTCTTCAGTGGGTCTGTTCCCTTGTGACAATTTTCAGAGCTTTTGAATGGTTGTTTTTGTCATTTCATTTTTAAGTAATTTTCACCAGTTAATGTTGTTTTCTGTTTTTTGGTTTTTTTTCCATTGGGGAGCAGATCTGCATATCGACACATGCTGCCATTCTGAAGTAAATCTTTCTAGAAATATATTTTTTGAGGGTTGAAACTAGAAAATATTTCATATGATTTGACTTGCCTCAGATAATTACGTAGAATAACATCATTCTTCATTTACATTTCTGCAATGTATGGTTGGGAATGAAGTAAATTTAATGCACACACATAAATATATTTCTTGATTTCATAGTATATTTAATGTGGTTAAATTATCCGTTTTTTATTTCGATGTACTTTCTGTTTCTAGTTTGACAGTGCTATTGGAAATATTTATTTATTTATTTATTTATTTATTTATTTATTTAATTTTTAAGTCATGCATCAAGTCTACTTATGTGTGGAGAGCAAGTTTGCATGAAAAATATATTTTTTGATATTGATTCCAAATATAAATATATACTTCCTTCTATGATTTAGATTTTCTTTCATGTCTCAATTTAATAGCCCTATTGTGTGAAAGATTTTTAGAGGTATATCAAATTATTTTATATGCATCATATCATTCTAATTTTGAGGAAGGAAAGCTACATTTTCTGGCAGTAAATTCCCAGAATATAACTCAGGAATTTCTAGGATAAGTGTTCATTGTTCCATTTCTTTTTCTGTAAAGTAGAGATAATTGTTCAGTGTTGTTTTAAGGATTAAAATAATACATGCAAAATATGTAAAATGAGTGTTTAACATATAGTATGCACTCAATAAATGTCAGGTTTTGTTGCAATTATTGTTGTTACTGTTCTGAACTAAGATAGCTTAGTAATGAAAGACAGGTTTTTGAATAAAACATTTTTGTCAGTATGAATTTTGATTTTAAAACATGAGGAGAGCTTCATTTTCTTTTCACTCTAAACATTAGTAAGTTTCCTGAGAGAACAGAAATAAAAATTATCATTGGCTCATATTCATTTCTGCACAAAGAACAGTTTTTGATACACTCACCCACTGATTTAGAAGTTCACTGAAATTCACAGGAATAGAGTCATTTCTTTTATTCCAGTTCACATCATGAGGCCATCTTTTAAGAACTGCATTTGCTTAGCTTTGGAGTTGAATAGAGCTGCCTTTTTGAATGCCCCATTTCTAATCTGTTTTCTATACTGATCTCTTTGAGATTAAACAATCTTAAATCAAAAGACTTATTTGTTTGAGCTTATAGAATAGGTTGAAATTATTCAAGAGTTACAGTCTTTTTTGTACTCAGCATCTGAAAAAAATTTTCAGAAATAAAACTGGTGAGTACAAGGAGACCATGCAAGCATCAAATATGATAATAAATTTTGCTTTTACTCAAATTTGAGAATGAATTATACATGATGTAATAAGATACTTCCACCCCCATCTCTAATTTGCACAGCTACTGGTTATTTTGCAAAACCATAATATGGATAAGTTATAAACTGAAGGAGTATTTATTTTTTAAAAGTATGATTTAATGAAAATTCGTTTCAATAAGCATTAACATTCATGTTTCAAGCAGTGTCTTAAAAATTTCAGGAAGATTAAAATAGTGATGTAAAAAATCACTCTATAGTTATGGAGAGACAATCAGAGATATATTTCATAATCCAATTATGAATTATGATCACGTATTTATATTAATTTTTTAAAAAATAAAATGTTCAACAGAACACACAAAATGTGTTAGGGGGTAGGTTTATCCGCATTTTAAGTAAACCTCAAGTCTAAAAACCAACCTATGTATTATGAAGGAAGCCACAAAAAGGGTCACTTGATATTGTGACATACTGTCTTCTTCAGAAATTTCATGAAGCTCAACTCGACAGGAGTCACTACAGATTGAAAGTCTTTTAGATGTGGTTGGTTCCCTGGGAAACAGAGCCTGTGGTAAACATACATACTAAGGCCTTATTAGGGGGTAAACTCCCAGAGCAGCAAGATTGTGCTGAAAAAGGAAAATGAAGTAGAAAAGGATAGAAAGCAAATATAAGGTGCTTCCCAGCTGGCCAGAACTTCACAAGAAAACACAGCTGCTCCTTGCAGACAGGTCAAATGGGACCACCATGCTGTAGAACAGTTCATCAAGGAGAAGAAGGAAGACAAATGTATCTGCCAGTTCTTTCTCAACTCAGTGTTTCACCCCAAGAGGCATTCATTGAATCCCCCCACTACATTTGCAATTTGTGTAACCTGGTACCTTTGGCCACCTACTGCAGAAGCCAGATTTCATGCCCTATGTTGACATAGTTCATCATAACCCAGGAGTAGTAAAAGACCCCATTAGCTTCTCTGAGTCCAGTATGGTCAGACTTCCGGCAGGTGTCTAGCCGTCACTCAAAGTGTCACTGAGAGCCAGCGGTGACAGGAGGTAATGCCACAGGGGCAGTAAACAGCAGATCGTCAAGAAGCTGCTAAAGGTCAAGGAGCAGATGCACTGAGCAAACCTGGAGTGTCTCAAATATATGAAATTATACAGAAATTCATTTAAATAATGACATGTAGCAATTTAACAAACATCCTGCTCTTTTGCTATGTGTCATATATGATGTTGGAGTCCAATAAAATCAACTGGAACTCAAAAAGGCTCCCAGTCTTTTGAAAATGATAGACAGCCAAACAACTTAGAACCAACCAATATACCAGGAGCCAATAACAAAAATATCATTTTGGTTATAGTGGTATTTTAAAAAGGAGAATAATTGTTAAAGAGGAGAAGATTCCTAACATAACTCAAAAAGGATGATTATAAATTTCTTTCCCAGGTTGAAAAGTATGACAAAGTATTCTAGGTCAATCTGAGTTCTAGTCTCAGTTTTGTTATTTTTTTAGTTCTAGGGCCACAGGGAATTATTTATTTTCTTGAGGATATTTTGCCTTTCTTTATAAAATAAGAGGATTTGGATTAGAACGCATCTAAAGTTGATCTAGTCCCCAAATTTTAAATTTCTTTCTGTTTTAGGAATATTCCTGTGTAATCCACGATCTTGAATTGTGCCTACTACACCATATATTTAGTTTTTCCCACTTACTTTACCTTTCAATATACAGTAACTTTCAAGAAGAAAATGTTCATTCCTTCTTTCTTCTTTTTTTTCAAGTGTTGTAATGTAACTCATGACTTTTTGCTATAACCATTCTTTGACATGAGTCTTTAATACTAAATCAGCTTTTCTGCCTTGGAGCAGGCGATTTAGCATTTGCTCACCTGGTCCTTGATCAATGTCTAGATGAGCTCCGAATACTCTTCAAATAGACCATGCTTTCCTCTATTGCCTTGTTAGGTTGCCTTACAGATAATCTGTTACTTTTTTAGTTTCTTTATCTCTCAAATTCTATTTTCAGGTATTTATTGCACAGCTCTTCAGAAAAAAGGATTTGTTTTCCCTTTGAGAAGTTGCTGCCTTGGTGATGATTTTGTTGTACATTAGATTAGTGGTTGTTACAAAGGATATTAAGATAATATAGTATCTATACAGGGTGAGATAATGTGAAGTGCTTTACTGACAATTTGATTTTTTTATTGTCTGTCTGAGTTGAAAGACCTGGTTTGCAATGGGGCTATATATGACACCCATGATGGGAAGCCAACACAAAATTGCCACATACATATATTTAGTCATAAGGCTTTTGTATTTAGTAAGACTGGCATATGCACTTCCACAGCACCAAGCAATATTGGACATCTGTGATCTGTAAATGAATTGCTTCTGAAGACCATAAAGTCGACCTAAAAATGAAGTGTCTGACAAGTGAAGTGTGAGAACTATTTTTAGCTCATATTTGGTGAATTATTTCATAAAACTCACTTAGTGATTGGTTCAATTCCTCTTGGCAGTAGGAAAACACATACTGAATTATAAAGTGCAGGTTCCCTGCACTTCTTTTCTCAGAAGCTATTTGCTTCTATATGGCATCTAAGTATGAAAATTAGGATTAGAGATCTGGGGATATTTAGATAAAAATTCCTGCTGCTATTTTCTGCAATGTATACAAACCAAGGAAAATAAGAATATATACCTCATCACATTAGATATCCAATTTCTGGACTTAGATATAACCAGATAGAACATTAGCTTAGCATATAGTAGGTTTTAATAAATATTTATAAATTTTTGGCACAGCCATTATGGAAAATAGGATTGAGGTTTCTCAAAATATTAAAAATAGAACTGTCATATTATTCAGCAATCTCACTTCTGGGTATGTATCCAAAGGAAATAAAATCAGTATTACAAAGAGATACCTGCACTCCCATGTGTATTGCAACATTATTTGTAATAGTCTTATATGGAAACAACCTAAGTGTCCTTCAGTGGATAAGTGGATAAAAAAAATGATGAAGAAAATTTTCTTCTTTTTATGGATATATATATATATATATATATATATCCATATATATTACATATATATGTAATTTATCCATAAAAAGGAGGAAATTCTACAATATGCAACATGGATAAAATTTGATGACATTATGCTAGGTGAAATAAGCCAGCCACAGTAAGACAAATGCTGCATTATTCTACTTATGTGAGGTATTTAAAATAGCCAAATTCAAAGAATCAAAGAGTGGATCTGTGTGTGGCACAATCTCCAGTTACCCGGCAGTGCCCCTTCCAGGTTTCTGTCTCATCCCTTCAACCACCACATACAGACAGTTTCATGGCTACCACCAGAACTCAGCACGTAGTGTGAAGAGGTGCTCAAAGAAGCAGCTGGATTACCATCTCACTGCAAAGCCCCTCCCCTATTTTGCACTTAACGCATCTACCACTCCCATGAAAAACAAAAACCAATACAATATTTAAAACTCCAGATTTTGGGTTTTATTTTTTCATTCTACCTTTCCTCCCTGATGATCAACAGACTGTAAGGGCATAGATGCTTGTATCCTTAAACGCACACAGAATGAACTCTTACAGCTTTGGAGGGACCTGCCCACATGTGTAAATGTATTTCTGTTATGTTCTATCTTATCTTTCCTTATTCAGTCCCACTCTCCCTTACGGTCTGTCCCAGCAGATACCATCATATCAGGGTTCTTGCTTAGGTGTAAGACAGATGCCAGCATTCTCAGATTGGAAAGGAAGAAATAAAATTTTCTTCATAGATGACACGATCATCTATATAGAAAATCTGAAAGAATCAACAAAAATACTCCTGGAACTAACAAAAAATTATAGCAAGGTTTTAGGATACAAGATTAATATCCAAAAGTAAATTGCTTTCCTACATACCCACAATAAGAAAGTAGAATTTGAAATTAAAAACACAATTCAATTTACAATAGCACCTTCAAAATAGAAATATCAATCTAAAAATGAATATGTACAAAATCTATATGAGAAAAACTACAAAACTCTGATGAATAAAATAAAAGAACTAAGTAAATGTTTGTGCATTGAAAAACAATATTATCAAGATGGCAGTCTGACATTGGCAAACTGATTCTAAAGTTTATATGAAGAAGCAAAAGACTTAGAATAGCCAACACAATATTAAAGGAGAAGAATAAAGTTGGAGGACTGACATTACCTGATTTCAAGACTTGCTATAAAACTACAGTATTCAAAAGAGTGTGATATTGGCAGAGGAATCAAAAAATAGATCCATGAAACAGAATAGAGAGCCTAGAAATAGATCCACATAACTATAGTCAACTGACCTTTGACAAAGGAGCAAAGGTAGGTACAATGAGGCAAAGATAATCGTTCGAATGAATTGTACTGAACAAGTGGACATGCAAAAAAATTCATCTAGACAGATCTTAAACCCTTCACAAAAATGAATTCAAAATGGTTTACATACTTAAATGTAAAACACAAAACTATAAAGCTCCTAGAAGATAACACGGGATAAAATTTAGATGACATTAGATATGGCAATGAGTTTTTAGATACAGTGCAAAAGGCATTATCCATAGAAGAAGCAACTGATAAAATGAACCTCATTAAAATTAAAAACTTCTGCTCTGCAAAAGACAGTATCAAGACAATCAGAAGATGAGCCACAGACTGGGGGAAAATATTTGCAAAAGATAAATCTGATAAACAACTATTATCCAAAATACACCAAGAACTCTTAAAATGCAATAATAAGAAAATTAAATAACGGACATCTCACCAAAGAAGATGTATTATATGGGAAATAGGCATATGAGTATAAAAGGATGTCTTACATCAACTCTCATCAGGCAAATGGAAATTAAAACAATATTGAGATACAACTATGTATCTATTAATATTAGAATGACCAAAGTCTGGAATACTGACAACAAAAAGTGCAGTGAAGATGTGGAGCAATAAGAATTCTTATTCATTGTTGGTGGGAATGCAAAAAGGTACAGTTACTTTGGAAGACATTTTGGCATTACAAAACTAAACATACTCTTACCATACGATCCAGTATCACACTGTTTGGTATTTACTCAAAGGAATTGAAAATTTATGTCCACAAAAATTAACTTGCACACAAATGTTTATAGAAGCTTTATTTATAATTACCCAAACTGGAAGCAATCAAGATGTCCTTTAGTAGATGAATTGGCAAGTAAACTGTGGTACATCAAGACAATGGGATATTATTCATTTCTAAAAAGAAATGAGCTTTCTAGCCACAAAACGAAATGGAGGCAAGTTAAATGCATATTACTAAGTGAACGAAGCCAATCTGAAAAAGCTACATATGTTCATTTCAACTATATGATGTTCAGGAAAAGGCAAGATTATGGAGACAGATATAGAGCTGTTATTGCCAGGGGTTGGGAGTGGAATGGATGAATAGGTGGAGAACAGAGGATTTTTAGGGCAGGGAAAATACTGTATATGATATTATAATGATGATACATTGTCCAAACCTACAGAATGTGCAACACTGAGAGTGAGCCCTAAGGTAAACTATGGACTTTGGGTGATTATGATGTGTCAGTGTCGGTTCATCAAATGTTACAAATGTACCACTGTGATGAGGGGATGTTGGGGAAGATTGTGCATGTGCAGGAGCAGTGGATGTATGGGAAACCATTGTACTTTGTGTTTTCTGTCATTTTTCTGTGCACTGAAAACTACTCTAAAAAATAAAGCCTTATAAATAGATTGATTTATATATGAATATATCAATGCTATAAATACTACTATGATAATACAAAAAACTGCAAAAAAACTCCACCTTTTGGCGATATATTTGATAGCTGGAAGAAAATGAAGAAAGCTGAAGCTGCAGTCCACAAGAAATTGATGTCTATAATGTACAAAGGATTCCTTCAAGTAATTTGAAAAGAAAAAAAGTCATAAAACTTAATACAGACACTTCACCAAAGGACATATACATACAGTCAATAAACATACAATAATGTGCTCATTCAACTAGTCATCATGGAAGTGAAAACTAAAACCACAATATAACACACAACCACCAGAATGGCTAAAACGAAAAAGGAAAGGAACAGACTCAGGCTAGGGGAGGATGAGGAGCAGGCAGAGTTCTCTTCTCCCTTGGTACAAGAATTTTGGGAAACTGTCAATATTTACTAAAGGTAATGTCACACAGACACTCAATAACTTCCTACAACTGCATAATTCTACGTCTAGGTCTACATGTGGCAGAAATATGTACATATCAAAAAGCATGTTAATAATGTTCAGAGAGCACTATTTGTAACAGCCACAAACTAACAACATAAATGCTTATCAACAGGAGAATGGACACAACATACATTATGGTATAATCATTTGATAAACTGTTGCACAGTGAGAACTAAGGAAATTTGTTATACACAAATGGATGGATTTCACAATGTTAAGCAAAAGAAACAAGTTACACTTGATATAATTACCTTTATATAAAGTTCAAGAACTGGCAAAACTAATCTAGTAATTATATTTGAGGAGACAAAAAGATATAGCCAAGAATGAGTATAAGCAGGTTTCTCAGTTACAAATAATGTTTATTGTATTTTAGGTACTGGATACACAAACGTGTTTTTTTTTTCTTTTTAATCTGTTTTGCAAAATTGTCAAGCTGTGCATTTTTCTGTGTGTACTACAGTTCATGTATTTACTTTAAAATTTACTGTACTTGAATGATAGTTAATAATTCAGGTTTTGTTAGTCAAATAGCTGTTCCATACCTTACTTATAAGTTGTGTGATCTTGGGCCAATTGGTTACTCTTTTCATTATTAGTTTCCTTATATTAAAAATAGGAATAATAGTACCACTACCATTTAGACTAGTTAGAAGGAAAAAAATGTGAAAGTGCATATAAAATACAAAAACAGTGTTTAAGAAACAGTAATAAATTTAGATATTGTTATTATAAATATGCTGATTGTGCAATATGTATATATTAATATTTTTAATGAAAATATAAATATGTATATATATATATAATCTCCATGGTAGTTTTTCACTTTTATTGATTGTCTAATAAGTTGCAGTCTTACCTTTTAGTACCTTATTTCTCTTTTGCAGTTATGTACATAAAAACCTGATCCTACAATGTAGTTTATGACAGTGTTATGAGGAAAAGACACTGTGATAGCACCTTTTATTTCCTTTTTCAGGCATAACACTAAATTCTATGTAACAACCGAAAGTATAATGTTGAGTCATTTTTAATTCATCTAACTGGAGGATTAGCTATATCATTATTGTAAAATCCATTTTTACTACTTGTAAACAATTGACTTCCTTTTTATCCTGAGGCAAAACCAAATGCTCTTAGCATATTATATATTATTTATGACTACTGTGGAGATTGGGTCATTGGCATTAAATGAGAAGAAAATAAAATACCAGTGTCAACCTCAGAACGATGAGTTGGTCCTAGGAGCTGAGAAGCATGACAGAGCAAAAACAAGAAAGTGTGATGATGCATTTTTTTTTTCAGAATCCTGGAGATTACATTATGGGCAAGAATTCAAGTTAATTTTATATACAGTGACCATATCATGTTTTTTACTAAACCAGGATATTCTTGAGGATAAAGTGAGGTGTTATTAATAATTTTGCTGGGACATCAGGAGTAAACTAGAATTCCTCTAGGCTAACTAGCAGTAAGATCATCTTAGTTCAAGTTTTCCTTTGAAGAAACATTTCAGCACTAAGTGATATGTATGGCGGTGAGGGGTGATTTTGGGAGTGGACTCCTGGTTGTGATAGGCAAAACTGCAGTCAAAACTCTAAATGGAGCTGAAACCTGAAGAGGCCCCAGATCAGGCAGTACAGATGTTTCCCACAGTTGCTGGCTCTCTCCATTCATGTACAGTCCAGCTGCGAGGGCCATCTCTATGTAGCATTTTAATGAGTCCATGAATCTTCTTGCTTTTAAAAAGATAAAATGAAAAACATAGTTGAAGCGATAAGCTCCCATACTTACGATGAAGTAAATATCACTGTGACATAGAAAATGTTAAGGTTAGGAATTTTGATGTTGACACACAGTGCTCCGGTCAATTATTTAGGGCTAACTCCCGAAGCATCCAATCCTCTTCAAGGGCCCCATATCCAGGCCCCATGCCGGCACTTCGCTCTGTCCTCAGGACACCCTATGCACACTTCTCTCACAACATTTTCCACAAGATTTCTCAGCTGTTGATTTACCTGTGTGTCTCTCTGAGACTTTTGACAGCACATACCATGTCACATTTACCTCTGAAACTCAAACACACTGTCCAGTGCCCAATGGCTGGTGGACATTGAAGCTTTATTAAATAAATACATGACAATATTTGAATAAAGCTTTGCATTTTACATTTCACTTTCACATTTTCACATTAAATTTATTCAATTTAATAGGTCCTCAAATAGAGTAGATGCTTGGTAAATATATTTGAGTTTACCTTTTTTATTATCTATTCAGAATAATGCAAAAGCTCTGCTAAGTTTATATTTAAATAAGTCTCTACCATATATTAAAGGCAAATTTAAAAAATGGGTTTGTTTACTGGCTATAGTTCTATTTTCATGGACTAGTCATTCAGGCTTCCACATGTCTGCTAAAATGGCCATCTTAGCAGTAATGGTTAATAGATTTGTTCAGCATATTCAAGGTATACTGCAATATTAACAATAAAAGAACACCAGAATTTAGTACACTGTATTGTTGATGCTGGTGATTTCTCAGCTCATTTTGGACACATAAGAGTTCATTGCTGACCACTAAGAAATACATTTATCCTTGTCTGATAACTTTGAAAGAGCTTCTTTAAATTTATTGTCTTTTTTAATGTACTATTGCCCAACATCATTCCTGTGGGAACTGTGTCTTAAATGCCTAGATTTTTTTTTGCTTTGGAATATTAGTTTCCCTGTGAGTCCTCATTTGAAGCTGGCCTTTCAATATTTTATATTTTGCCTTCCAGTCAAAATGGTGGAGTAGATAAATGCTGTGCTTACCTTCTTCCACATCCACATCAAAATTACTACCAAATTATAGAAAACTACCCTTGAGTACCATCTGAAGAGGAGCTGATAGAACACCTACAACTAAGAATATAAAGAAGAAGCAATGTTGAAACTGGTAGGAGGGGTAGAGATGCAAAACAGGCTGGTCCCACACTCACGTGTGGCAGTTAAGAATCTGGAGGGATATCTCAGCTGTGGAGGTCCCCACTGAGGAGTGAATAATCCCAGCTGAACATTGGGCTGTTCAGTCTAGAGCACCAGTGCCAAGAAGAGGAGCCCCCACAACAGCTGGCTGGGAAAATCAGCAGGGACTCAGTCCAGGTGAGATGGAGGGCTGCTGACGACCTGGGCATCCTCTTAAAGGGCCCTTGCACAGAATCAGTTGCTCACAAACATGTACCATAAGCTCCAGAGAAGAAACAGCAGCTCAAAAAGTGACAAGGACATAAAGGGAGATATTGAATTATCTGGCTGCAGGATGAGGGCTGGAGGGAATTAAATGCTAGCAAACACCATTGCTCCTTTGTTGAGCCCTCCCCCACACAACCTGCAGAAGCAGGCAGGGGCCAAATCTGATTCTTCATTTACCTGGATAACACTGCTCTTGCCTCACCCTGGTGATTCTCTGCAATTCCATCCCACCCAATTCACCTGCCAGGCCTGAATCTCTTTCACGGGCTAATCCACACAAGTGACTTGTCTGGGCCTGCTTAGTAGAGTTTTCCAAAATCTCTCACAGGTACACAAGCCCCAAACCACAACCATCTGGCCTTGGTGTACCCTATACCACTTGCTAAGTGACCTCAAGCCTACCACTAGTGGCAGCCAAATTCAGTTCATAGCATAAACACTCCCAGTGCCTGCTAGCCCAACACAAGTAGCTATAAGCTGGAGATTACTTTGTAGCTTCTACCAGTGGTTCTGAGCCAGCTACAGGGAGTGTCTTATCTAGGCTAGTACCAGAGCTCTTCCCAAGAGGCCTCAGAACCAACACACCTGGTGGTTGGCTTGAGACCACACCAGAGCACCTCCCAATTAGCACCACAAACAACATACCCAAAAGGCAGACTCAGGAGGCACCAGAGCCCCACAAAAGTGAATCCTGTTCAATGGGGTCAGCCCTCGCACAACAGCTTGTCTGCTGTAGTCATGGCCAATCCTCACAAATAGTCAACCTGCATGTCAATACCACCCACTAATGTGTCAACAGTAATCAAGGCTTAACTACAACAGGAGGGCACACACAACCCCCAGGGGACACTCCTGGAGCATCCAGCTCAGATAAACAGGGAGATTACATTACTGGGCCCCACAGGACACCTACTACAAAAGGCCATACTGCCAAGACTGGGAGACATAGAAACCCTACCTAATACATAGGCACAAACACAGAGAGACAGCCAAATGAGGAGACAAAGAAACATGTCCCAAATGAAAGAACCGAACAAAGCTCCAGAAAAAGAACTAAACAAAATGGGGACAAGTAACCTATCAGATGCAGAGTTCAAAGCACTGGTTATAAGGATGCTCAATGATCTCAGGGAGAACTTCAACAAAGAAATAGGAAACATAAAAATGGAGATATAAAACATTAAAAAGAACCAGTCAGAAATGAAGAATACAATAACTGAAATGAAGAATTCATCAGATGGAATACTCAACAAATTTGGTGAAGCAGAGGACTGAATCAGCAATTTGAAGACAACGTAGCAGAAAACACCCCATCAGAACAGCAAAAAGAAAAAATAATTTAAAAAACTGAGGATAGATATGGGACATCAAACATACCAACATTCACATCATAGGGATACCAGGAAGAGAAGAGAGAGCAAGGGATTGAAAAACTTATTTGAAAGAATAATGACTGAAAAGTTCCCTAACCTGGTAAAGGAAATAGATATGCAAGCTCAGGAAGCAAAGAGTGTCCCAAACAAGAAAAATCCAAAGAGGCCATACTAAAACACATCATAATTAAAATGCCAAAGTTTAATGATAAAGTGAAAATTGTAAAAGGAGCAAGAGAAAAGCAGTTAGTTATCTACAAGGGAGCCCCATAAGACCATCAGCTGATTTCTCAACAGAAACTTTGCAAGCCAGAAGGAACTGGCATGAAATAATGAAAGTGATGAAAATCCAGGACCTACAATCAAGATTACTGTAACCAGGGCCAGCCGAGTGGTGCAGTGGTTAAGCACTGGCTTGGGAAGCCAGCAGCCCCAGTTCGGTTCCCACATATGAAGGCCAGTCACACTGCCCTCAGGAAAAAAAAAAAAAAAGATTACTGTAACCAGCAAAACTATGATTTAGAATTGACGAACAGATAAAGACTATCCCAGATAAGAAAAAGCTAAAGGAATTCATCGCTACCCAAGTCAGTACTGCAAGAAATATTAAAGGGAGAATAAAAAGAAAGGAGGAAGAGGAGGGGAAGGGGAGGGGAGGGGCAGGGGAGGAGGAGGGGAGGGGGAGGAAGAGGAGGAGGAGAAAGAGGAGGAGGAAGAGGAGAGGGAGGAGAAGGAGAAGAAGGAGAGAGAAGATCAAAAATATAAAAAAATGGCAATAACTACATACCTATCAATAATTACTTTAACCCTCCATCAGATGCAACTTATCTCACAGATTCATTGTACATGAAGATGCTGCTATGAAATATGTCTTTACTGTACTAAGTAACAAACACGACTGGCAATGGGTTATGGTAGAGGGGGAAGATACAGAAGCAACGAGTCACGATAATTAAGTTAACTGTTAGATATTTGAAAATTTGTGTGCAAGTAATCTGTGAGATCAGTTGTGCCTGAGGGAGGGTTAAATGTAAATGGATTAAATGTTTCAATAAAAAGATACAGAGTAGCTGAATAAACAAGAAAATAAGACACTTACATAGTCTACTTACAAAAGATCCACCACTTCAGATTGAAAGACACACACAGACTGAAGTAAAGGTATGGAAAAAGATACTTCACACAAATGGAAGCAAACAAAAAAAAAGCTGGAGTAACAATACTTATATCAGACAAAAGAGACTTTAAAACAAGGGCTATAACAGGAGACAAAGAAGGACATTCCATAACAAAGGCATCAATCCAGCAAGAGGATATAACTCTGGTAAACATTTATGTACCCAATGCAGGAGCACTTAAGTAGTATATAAAGCAGATATTGACAGATTATTTACAATAGCCAAGAATTTGAAGCAACCTAAGTGTCCATCAATAAATGACTGGATAAAGAAGAAGTGGTACATATATACAATAAAATATTAGTTGGCCATTAAAAGAATGAAATCTCACCATTTGTGGCAACATGGATTGACTTAGAGGATATTACGCTAAGTGAAATAAGTCAGATAGAGAAAGACAAATACCTATGATTTCACGTATATGTGGAATCTATAAAACAAAGTAAATAAACAAAAAAAAAAAACAGAAACAAACTCATAGATGCAGAGAATAAACTGATGGTTGCCAGATGGGAGGTTGTTGGGTGGCTGGGTGAAAACAGTGAAGGGATTAAGTACAAATTGCCAGTTACAAAGTAGTCATGGGGATGTACAATACAGCTTAGGGAATACAGGCAATAATATTTTAATAACTAGGTATGGTGTCAGGTAGGTACAAGGTAGGTATTGGGGGGATCACTTTGTAAGTTATATAAATGTCTAACCAATATGCTGTACGCATGAAGCTAATATAATATTGAATGTCAACTATAATTAAAGAAAAAAATTTAGTTTTCGCCCTACACATATTGTTCCAGTTAACTTACTTATTCTAGGACATCTTCATTTAGTTCTGAAATTTTATTTTCTATTTAATTTCTAGCTTTTTAATTTTTATATCTTATAGGTAAAATTTAAAAGTTTTTAACAGAGAAGTGATTGATCCACATATAGTTTTAATCTTGTCTTTAATATATTTTGTTTGAGTCTATCTTCTCATTTATGATGTTAATTATATATGGCTCTGTAATAACCCAAATAAAAACTGACATATATGATAGATAATAATCAAATGTATGAATTTGATTCTGCTTAGACTATGACTAAAAGTAGTTATCAGGTCAGAAACAGTAAATTTTGTAATTTGTAGGTCCACATAAGAAAATATAGTTAAAGCCACATTCTTAAAAATAAAACATGGAAATTAAAACATGGATGGTGTAGTGACCTGACCACTGCACTGTACATCTGAAGCTGGTGCTGAATAATATTATATGTCAACTATAATTTAACACATATATAGTCATGGGATGTGGAATATAGTGTGGGGATGGAGTCAATGGAATTGTAATAGATATGTATGCTATCAGGAGTGGGGGGAAAGGGAATGGGGAAGGGGGTAGTCACTTTGTAAGGGGTGAAAAAGATAACTATTGCATTGTTTTGTACATCTATAACTAGTAATAATAATAATAATACAATAATAATAATAAAGTTTAAAAAACATTATGTCATTTACTTATGGCTTTAATAAATATTGAAAATTATCTTTTATAATGTACTCATTAACTTTTGCAATAAATTATGAAAAATGCCAGAATTGATACATTATCAAAGTATTCTTTGACATGAACACCGTTTGCATTTTTTCTTTAACTGTCACAATTTTGTAATATTGTACAAACGCTACTCAACTTTTCCATCTTCTCTTCCAACTAAAAAAGCTTCTATTCTGTAATTGGTCATATATTATTATCTGGGACACTTTTTGATCTACTCCTTCTCTTTATTCCAGAATTTTGGTTGATCAATTCCAGGAAACTGAAGATGCTAAAGGATCTCACAGAAATCAATGAGTGTATCTAGGACATACTGTAGCTTCCCTTTCTATACACAAAGCTAATGGTTTCTGAATCTGCCAGATACAGTCATTAAGCAATCTATTAATAGTTTTGTGCTTCCTGTTTGGGCTCCAGTGTTGTGGTTTCTGACTAATATAGAGGCCTCCTTTGACTCTTCTTCCATTGAATAGACCATAATATAAATTTGAACATGTTCAAAAATACTGCAGCTGGATAAAGTAGAAAGTGTTTCCTTGTAGACCAGCTTTGAGTCTATGTATCTAGGTTATTGATACATTTTACCATAAAATAGTCACAGTATATATGAATATTCAAATAGTCATCATATATATCATATGCATACACATCATATACAAAGTATATATTATACAATACGTTGAAATTATTTCTTTAATTTGGTTACTACATGGTTGATTTTGTAGATAAGACATTTTGTTATTTTGCTTTTTAAATCAGGCATTTACAAAACAGTGAAATGTGTGGATTTTCCTCTTCATGCCAGTGAACACTTAGCAAGACATTTAGAGAAACAAAGCTGTGTAGCAAACACGGACAGAAAATAGACAAGACTAATCAGCCAGCTGCACTAGACATTTTTAAAGCTCACTGAGTTAATCAGTTTCATTTCACCACAACAAGTTGCAAAAGACACACTGCTTCATTGAACTTACCCTAACTGAAATGATACCCAGGGACACTTTAACGGGAATCAGCAAGAGAAACAACCTTCATTACTGAGCTGCTGAATTTGCATTCTAAGGCCTCCAAGGCAAGGTTTACTTTCAGAGAATTAAGATTTTTCTTTTAAGTGTGCAGAACTGTGTGAAAAGAATTAGCTTAGACTCATATGATTCTAGTTTATAGCCTCAAATCTAAAATTGATTATTACAGTTTTAACTTCAAATCTAAAAGGGAGTTAACATTAATCATTTTTTCTAACATTCCAAGGTATTCTTCATTCAATTTTCTATTTCAATTTCAAGGTCACCAGAGTCTGATAATCTTTGTAATATTTTCTTAATTTTCAGTTTTGGGAACTATATTTTTCATTTTTATTTTTGCTCAAGATTAGTAAGTATTTTTTAATGATAGACTACTTTAGATAAGCCTTTGTTAAGCACTTTTAATTTACTATTAAACATTTCTTTATATAAAAACATTTGAGAAGGAAAATCTTAAACAGAAATACACTGTTCTGTCCTATGAGGGAATCTACTTAGGATGATTGTTTATTACTAAACTGAGTTAAACAGAGAATACAGCTAACAATCTATGTCTTATACAGTACATGATGGGGCATAAAGAGAGGTGGGGCATAAAGAGAGGTAGAATGAGATAGGTTAAGTAGTCTATTAACTATAGAATCAGTTTCTGTAGCACATTTTTAATATCATTTAAAGACAAGTCTTTAAATTGTGCATTCCAGGAGTGCTCAACCAACACTTACTGATTGAGAATAACAGAATACATGCAACATAAAAGAATCTAAAGGACCCCTTCTAAAAATTTTTCAGGAAGTTTAATACTGAATGACTAAATGATATAATGATGGCCCACTCTTCACTGGAGTTTAGAGACTCAGTCTGCATGGTGCATAGGATATGTTTAAATGAATTTTTTTTTCTTTTTATACAAATTTATTGTTTTAAAAAAGGACTTGAACAAACACATGATCTCATTTTCATTGCACATCAGCCCTATGAAATGACTAAGGATTATTGTCACCATTTTTTAGATGAAAAAACTGAGCAATGAAGCCTAAGTGATACCTCCACAGTTATGTTTAAGTGGAAGAAAAACCAGGATTCCATTCAGGTGGCATTGGAGACTGGAATACTGAGGCAAATTGATCAAATGCACCTAAAATAACATATATAAAGTTCAGTTACATTCCCCAACTTTTGAAAGTCTATATAAAATGTGTAGGCATGTTTGTTCACTTCTGCAAATCAAATTAAATGTCCATGTTATTATTGATATCTATTATTTTATTTATGTAATTTTTTGAAGATTTTATTAAAATATAGCTAACATACAATATTATGTTAGTTTCAGTTGTAAACCATAGTTATTCAACATTTATATACCCTGGGAAGTGATCACCATGATAAGTCCAGGAACCATCTGACACTGTACCACTCTATCACAATATTATTGACTATATTCCCCACTCTGTATGTTACATCCCCATGACTTATTTGTTTTATATCTAGAAATCTGAACCTCTTATTCCCCTTCAACTTTCTCCCCACTTCTAAAAAATTTTTTGATTACAGTTGACATTTAATTTTATTTTATATTAGTTTCAGGTGTACAGCATAGTGGTTAGACATTTACACGTATATAATTTACAAAGTGATCTCCGAATAGCCTGGAACCCACCTGGCACTATACATAGTTATTACCATATTATTGACTGTATTCCCTGTGCTTTACTTTAGATCCCCATAACTATTTTGTAACTACCAATTTGTACTTCTTAATCCCTTCTGCTTTTTCACTCTTTTCCCCAACCCCCTCCCATCTGGCAACCATCAAAATGTTTTCTATATCTGAGTCTGTCTCTGTCTTGTTTATTTTATTCTTTAGGTTCCACATAGAAGGGAGATCTAAATGAACGTTTAAATAAGCATTTAGACAAACTGTCCCTATGATTATCAAGATGTATTGAGTTTATGCTGCTTCCAAGCATTTTTTTTTGTTCCTCTGAACACTATAGTCATAGTGAGTTATCCAAGGTAGATATGAATTGATACTTAAAAATAAGATAGCATACAATAAATATTTATAATGATGTAGTCACATATTGCTTTTCTTCCATGTGGCTTAATATTTTTTACTATGGAGACAAGGCAACTCATGAGCTTCTTGAGAAAATATGAGAAATACTTTACTATATGCTTACTATATTTCAAATTATATATATTTTATAATATATTATTACAATTATTATTACTATTAAGGATTTGTATTTATAAGAACACTTCTAACATTTAATTAAATCCATTTCCCATCATTCTCTAAAATACTTTTTAACCTCTTAGTTTTATCATGTTTGCTTCTAAGCCCACTCCTTTTTGAGAAGTTAGTTGAACTTCTGAGAAGTTGGAAAACAGTGAAATAAGTTATTTCCTTCCCATTACTGAATCATCCAATAAACCCACAGACACATTCTAATAAGCAAATGTCAAAGCAGAAGTGAGGAGGACAAACGAATATGGAGGAGACACATTCACTGCTTAAAAGCCTTGGTCTTGAGGGTACACATGTCTCTAGGTCATAATCTATTAGTGAGGACAAGTTACATGGCCACACACCTGCAAGAGAGGCTGGGGAACACGTAACTATCTGCCCCTCTGTTGCTACTTACCTTTACAGCCTTCCTTTCACAGAAGAGACACTCATCCCCCTCGTCAAGATAAACAATCCAAAGTCAAATTCTAGGATCTCAGGGTGATGCAGAGTCTGATCTACCAGGCTCACAAATGGTTCCTCATGTCCTGGTGACTCAAAATCAATGTATCTGCTGCCTTTAAACGTATATATTCATGCATACCCGTGCCTTAGCCTGGAAATGGTGTGTGTATCCTTACTTACATTCCGTCAAAGACTATCAAATGTCTCATTTGACATGAAAAATTCAGGGAGTTATTTAGTTGGTTATGTTTCATAACACCCGGCTGTTGTAAAGTACTTGATTTGCTATAATGTGACAAAACATCAAAATCATTTGGCAGTGGTTTTCCTGTTATTTTAGACTTTTATAATTGACAATATATACTCATCACTTTCTGCAATAGCCTCTGTCTCATTTGTCAGTACATACACATATATACACTTGCATGCATCCTTTTGAAAATAATGATTTCACTTTATTTAATTGGACTGTGTAAAATAATTCCTTTATGTATCTATTTCCAGTGGCTATTATATTAGGTTGTCGGGAAAGTCATGACACATTTTTGCAACAAAAAACAGAAAAATATGTCATGACTTTTCTGACAACCCAATAGTTTAGAAATGCTAAAAGAGAGGGCATACACATCACTTCACTCCCATTCCATTGGCAGAAGCTAGACACAAGGCCACACCAAACTACAAGGGAGTCTGGAATACATAGCATACCATAAAATGGAAAGGAATTTCATTTTGATGAAGAGGTAGCAAAGCTATCAGTCTCTAACAAAATCTAATCTGAAGAATGAGGTACAACAGTAAAAAATTAGGCCCCAGGTAATACTTAGTATGAGGCATGCTTCTAATATTTTGCTTCTAAATGATCAGTCAGTGGTAAGGAGTTTTCCAAAGACAGATTGGAGATTACTTTCCCTATGGTGGAGAATGGCAAGACACAGGCTTATTCTGAAGGCAGATATCATTCGCAAGTGAAGCACAAAATATAAAAAGCAAGGGAAATGCCCCATGTTTAGGAAAGAAGGCTGCAGCTTTGGGGGAACATGTTTTCCCAAGGATCATTAAGGATAGCCTGGAGACTGTGTACAGAATAACAATTCTAGATCTCAGTGACTAGACGGTGAAAAATTGTTAAAGAACAGGTCAAAATTAATCTTATCAGTGTCCAGTCTCATTATCTTCATAATAATGGTTCTTTTTTGTTACTCTTACTTTATTTTTATTATTTCATGATTGCTCATTTTTCTCTCATTTTTTTCAGAGTTTGTATAAACCTTTTTTGGTCAAAATGTGATGATTTTTTTTTTCTTCTAAAAACAAAGTGATAAGATAAGGTATGTTTCCTGTTGTTTTGTTATCCTAGGATTAAATCCTCCCTAATCCTGGATGCATATGAGGTCAGATGCTTACTTTGCAAACTCATCCAAGAAAAAGTGCTACATACCTCAATGCTGAATATCACTATGGTCACCTTTGAAGTACTCACCTTGGGAAGCTATGTACCGATGCCAGTGCCTAGTTCACACTTCAAAACAATTTTGGAACTTTTTCTGGAATGGCCATCAGAACTATTGTCATATTACCCTTGATGTACTGAATGTCATCAAAATGCCTTCCTTTCAATATTTCCTTTATCTTCAGGTAAAGAAAGAAGTCATTGGGGGCCAGATCATGTGAGTAAAGAGGCTGTTCCAATACAGTTATTTGTTCACTAGCTAAAAACTCCTTCACAGACAGTGCCATGTGAGCTGGTGTATTATTGTGGTGCAAGAGCCATCAATTGTTGGCAAAAAGCTCAGGTCGTCTAACTTTTTCACGCAGCCTTTATAGCAGTTGCAAATAGTAAACTTGGTTAACTGTTTTGTCCAGTTGGTACAAATTCATGATGAATAATCCCTCTGATATATAAAAAAGTTACCAACATTGTTGCAATGAGTTTGCGAACTTAATTGTCAGACCTCATACATGTGTCTCGTATTTCTCCTTTATCTTTGAGGTGGTCCTAACCCTCAGTTACTTGTAAAATATGATTTCTTATATGCTTATGTTGCATCATTAATGTCTCTCATACATACTTTGTAAGAATTATTTAGCTGTTAGGTAATTTTAATGTCCTTGACTTTGTAGGGTACCCTTGTCTGTCCTCAGAAAGCCCATTTCTAATCTTTTAGAGAAAGTTATAATATTCTGTTGAGATTATGACAATAAGTTCTAATATTTAATAAAATAGAAGTAAATTTTTACCATAGAATTTAATGATCAGTAAGCCTCAAGAATTTATGAAGTTTTTACTTATTGATTTTAAATATTAGTATTGAGAATATGTTTAGAGACACCTTTAATGACTAAATTGATTTTTAACTTTTAATCTATGAAACAAATTGAAATGAAATAAAATTTAAATATTATTCTCCTTCCTCTAAATTTAATAAATCTAAAATAAGTATGGAATAAATGATTGATCATGCTCTGATCCTTTTCAAAATAAATTCAGAGACTTATTATGAATAAAATTATGAATCCTGATAATTTGTTAGTAAAAAGAATAGTTAAAATATCCTGCCATTACGCATATGAGTAATGATAATAATTATGATAAATAACTATTCTACTTCTACAGAGTTAATAAAATTCCATTGATAGTACAGTAATTAATTATATAGTATAATTATAGAATTTTCAGAAGTAAAGGTACATAGAAAATCAAAGATTTAATCTTTTGTAGTCAGGGAAGTCATATAGATTCTTGAGTATAATAAGGTTATCAATCTATGGAAAATAATGAGTTCATGTACTTAAGATCTGTCATTATTATATTGAAGTCCTAAGATGTGTGCTAAGGTATCATACTGTTGAGGCATGAATTTATATTTAATTGCTTTGAGCCTAACATGTTGAATCGAGCCCTTCTGACAGCAAATAAGCCTGCTTTCCTCTTCAGTATTTGCATCTTAATGTGGTTATGATGCTGTCTGTTCAATATATAATGCTTTACTCAAGTGGAGGGAGAAACCACCTGCATTCATTTCTTAGCGGTGCTGTAACAAATGACCTCAGACTGGGTGGCTTAAAACAACAGAAATTTATTCTCTCACAATTCTGGAGGCAACAAGCTTGAAGCAAAGGGTTTGGCAGGACAGGCTCCCCCTGTAGGCTCTAGGCAAGGATGCTTTCTAGCATCTTCCCAGCTCCTGGTGACTGCTGACAACCCTTGGCATTCTTTGGTAAGTATAGCTGCATCACTCCAGCCTGCCTCCATGTTTGCATGTCACATGTCCTCCATGTGTCTCCATCTTTCCTCCATGTGTCTGAGTCTTCACCTGACCTTCTTCCAAGGATACCTGTCATTAGAATTAGGGCCCACTCTAATCCTGCATGATCTCCCTTGATTACCTCTGCTAAGACCCTATTTCTAAATAAGGTCACGTTCACAGGTACTGGGGGTTAGGACTTCAACATATCTTTTTTGGGGACACAGTGAAACTTGCAACACCACTAAACTTTGCTCCCGAGAAAATTAACCTGACATAATCAAATTCAACTACTTTGATGTGGCCTAAAAAACAATGATTCTTAGCTATAAAATGGAAGCTTTGAATAATGTAAAATGTGCAATGTTAATCCTTTTTTTACACACAACAAAAAAAGTACAAAAAAAAAGAACAGAATCTTTGTTGTCCAGAGCACACGAGCTATCAATGTCTGCTTCCTTGTCACAGGCCTGACACTTTTCTGCAACCAGAGTTTGGGTCCAGCTTTACAGCTTTGGTGTGTGATTGTAAATGTCCATTTGCATTTACCTGAATTATCTAGATTACTTTTCTAGATAATCTCAGAATAATCAGACCATTGCGAAGTTGCCTGGTGCTTGCTGTTATCTTTTTTAAACTTCTGTTACTCCGGAAATCACCGGTTTACATTTTGTGAATGACAAGTCATTGCAGTTATTGCACGTTAGCGATATGCTAAGAATTGTGGATAATCACTGTCACATTTCTCAGGGGATCTGTTTTCTCATATTGTGTGTTGCAAAGTTCAGGAGTGCTTGTGGAAGGCAGGCACTCTCAGAGGCTATTTGTAGAGCATTAAGATCTAAATAGTCACACCTCTATCACTTGGAAAATGTTCCTCCACTGAATGAAAGTAAGAAAAATGGAAATTTAACAACAACCATTTTCTATTTGAGAGAATGTCAATGAATTAAAATAGCTCACAGTGACTAGGAAGGAGATTCAATATAGATGTCAGCCAAACTGTTAAAATCTTTATAATTTCTAAGAACTTGTTAAGATTAAACTATATTCAGTTTTTCCTATTCCCACATTTTAAATAAAATGCTTATTTTAGAGAAGTGGATATCTCTGACAGATCATGAAGATAGTAATTCTCTTACCTTTAATTATATTTTTAAACAGCATGTAGCCACTTTCAAACAAAAGATTTTGTCAATTACCTTTATAGTTTTAGAAATCCTCAGGAAGGATGAAACTTTTTAGTCTCTTGTATTTCTTCACATTTTAACCAAAACTTTACATTTTACTTTAAGGATCTGGATAAGATAAACACTTTCATTACCATCTTTCTAACTTGTTCAGAATCTAACACAGTGTCTGACATGTGAGGCCTGACAATTAAGTTTGCAAACTTGCCACCGTGACCCTTATATTGGCAGCACTTTCAAACAGCTCGGTAAGGTTTCCTAACCTTGGTGTATCAGTGTCTCACAACTGTGTTCATGTCTACATGTGGCGGTGTCTTGCTGAGTGGTGTTCATTATTGTTGTGTGTTTTTGTGTACTGTCGCGAGAATGTCTGAGCTTGAATTAGAGCAGCAAACAAACATTAAACTTCTTGTTAAGCTTGGCAAGAGTGGAAGTGAAATCGGGGACATGTTATTCCAAGTTTATGGGTATAATGCCATAAAGTAAACAGCAGTGTACAAATGAATTAAATGTTTTTCTGACGGGAGAGAATGTGTCACTTTTGAAGAGAGGTCAGGGCAACTAGTAACGAGCAGATCTGATGAAAACATTGCGAACATTCAGTGGATTGTGCATCAAAATTATCAGCTGACTGTGAGAAGCATAGCAGACCAACTAAACATTGATAGAGAAATAGGAAAATCTTAACTGAAAATCTTTGCGTGAGAAAGGTGTGTGCAAAAATGATCCTGAAGGAGCTCTTGCATCATGACAATGCACCAGCTCACATGGCACTGTCTGTGAGGGAGTTTTTAGCCAGTAAACAAATAACTATATTGGAACACCCTCCCTACTCACCTGATCTGGCCCCTAATGACTTCTTTCTTTACCTCAAGATAAAGGAAATATTGAAAGGAAGACAGTTTGATGATATTCAAGACATCAAGGGTAATATGATGACAGCTCTGATGGCCATTCCAGAAAAAGAGTTCTAAAATTGCTTTGAAGGGTGGACTAGGCCCTGGTATAGGTGCATAGCTTCCCAAGGGGAGTCATTTGAAGGTAACTGTAGTGATATTCAGCAATGAGATATATAACACTTTTTCTAGAATAAGTTCTCAAACTTAATTGTCAGTCCTCTTATATCTGAGTTGGAGGGATCTAGCAAGAGATTAGTTCCTTGAAGATAGAAAAACAATTCAATATAGGATTGTTCAACATATATACTATTCTGTCAGCATAGGAGGTTCAGGTATAATTAAGTATAATGCCTATAATTTTCTGTGGGGATGCCTATACTTTAAAGACAGGCATGGTTGTGACAGCTTCAACAAAAGGTGGTAAATTTCTGAGTCAGCCAGGCTTAGATATCAAGGAATGAAAGATTAATCTATTTATTATGGAATCATATAGTAGATAGGTAATGTGATGACCAGGATCAGACCCGCTCAGGTTAAGGATTTGTTAAATAGTAGGTAGGATTTCAGGCCTGTAGGTTCTTTTCTTACTAGAGGTTTGGTATGTGTGTACGAAAACCCTGGTGGCAGGACTTATGCTTTAGTCACGTGGAAGTCAAAGACTTAGACATGCAATTATCTATCATTGAGAAACACAGCATGAAACAGTGTGATCAAGAAACCAAATAGAGGTCCTGATTTTCTCATAACTGACTCGGAAATCTTGGAAGTATGGTATTTGTTTGGATTCACTGTAGACATCACTCCAGATTTTAAAGAGAGAGAGAGAGAGATGGAGCAGGGGCTGGCACCATTTCCTAAGATATCTGAGGCACTAGGCCCTGTAGCAAGCCTCTACTGTGGAAGCTAATCTCTCCTTCAAAATATTAACTAAGGGATGTTGAGTCCACTTATAAGCTCCTTAAGGCTAACTGTGAACATCCCTGAATTCCTATGGTCTCTACACATAGGTCTAGAGGGAAAACTTTGTTTTTTTCCCCCCCGGAGTTCATGAATTTTTTCATATGTTTTCATTATAACATTTTTCAAACCTGTTCGTTAAGTCCAAAGAAAGAGACTTTTTGACCAGTGATATAGAAAGGAGAACTTATACGATGTGTTTGGGGAATGGTAAGTAGAATGAGGTTGCTGGTGTGTCTGGCCACTTGGTGTCTTTGAGAATACAAAGGATGGAACATGTAGGGCAAAAGGTCTGCAAATCAAAGCTCTTGTTATGCCACAATTCTACATTAGCTATGTCACCTCAAAGTCCTCACTTAAACTTTTATATTCTTCATCTTAATTTCCTTATCTGAGCAGGAATAAGTAATCTTACAGATTATTGTAAGGATCAAATAAGAATGATGGAGTACTAGAGAAATGTCTGAATTCTTTTCAGCCAGTGACAGTGGCGGGGATAGAGGTACACACCTCTCCCCAGAAATACTGACATGGCCCAAGAGCACAATTAGTTAAGGAGAAACACCTGGTGGACAACTGGGTGTACTGGATTAGAATGTAGAACTAGGTAGATATCTGGGAAACACCTTCAAGAAAGTGGGTTGTACTCGGCAATTGGATTATGAAATAAATATTTTGAATTTTTCATGTTAATATTATACATGTGTAAGACACCCATCAAATTATATACAACTTTGAAAATATTTGTTACATTTCTTGGAAAGCACCAGATGGAGAATTTTTAATATGGAATCAAACACAGGTCATTTTTAATATGGAATGAAACACAACAACTCCGGTCAAAATAGCATTTTAATTCATAAGATTGTAGAGTCCCCGTAGTTCATAGTTGTATTTGGGGTGAGACTCCTGATTATCTGTGCACTGGAGAGGCAGTGCATTTTGGCACAAGCCATCTGGGGAAAGAAAAGACAGCTAGAAATTGATAGAGCCTATGGTAGGATCAGACTGAGCAAGGTGTCTCCCCGCAAGGGTGACAGTGACTGAACAAGTGAATGAATGAGTTCCTGCCCACTTGATTAAATCCAAATCGGTTGTTGTCACACACATGGGCAGGAATTCATTCATTTATTTACTCACTCATTTGATGTGCCTGTAAGTATAACAAATTATGTTAGATGCTGAAGATGAAAGAGACCAAGCACAGTTCTTATCTTCAAATTGCTTAAAATAGAGTAGAAAATAATTTTTAAATTAGTATTATTTAATACTAACAGCTGATATTTGTTGAACACTTACCAGGCTAAATTATCTTCAAATTGATTAAAATAGAGTAGAAAATAATTTTTAAATTAGTATTATTTAATACTAACAGCTGATATTTGTTGAACACTTACCAGGCTAAAGACTTTACATGAATCATTAAAAAAGTCTAGGCTGAAAAAAAATAAAGCCCTACCTTAATTAATGTCTAAAGTCGCTACGGGCTATGAAGGCAAGAACTAAACATTAATATTCAATTTGTATAAGTTTATGCATGTAATAAGGATATCATTATTTTGAATTATATTATAAAAGTTGAACTAGAAAAATGAAAAGAGCTGACTTAGAATTGGAAATTTTTAGAGATCCTCATTTCACAGATAGGAAATAGAATCTGAGAGTATATAAGAAGTTTAGGTTAAATTCTAGTATTTGGGAATAGATTTGGTGAGTTTTGTTTTGAAAGTGGTTTCTGTTATTTTGTCGTTATTTTCTTCGTACACATGACATATCCATAGTGATCTTAAAACGAAGAACCAAATAAAGAAAACTCAGAAAATATGTTCAAAGCTTTTCTGTTTAAAATCTTTAAGTGGAACTCTACAGCTTTTATAAGAATAATCAGATTCTTCATTGGCCCATATTATGCACAAGCCCGGGTCCCCTCTCTAATCCCTGGTTTCCTACATTTCAGCCATACTGGCTGCTTCTCATTCCCCCAGAACTGTCATGCTGCCTCTGTTCTCAAGGCCTCTGCACACTCTGATCCCTCTTCCTGGATATCTTCCTCCCCTTGCTTTGTGAACCACAATGCCGTCTTCATATTTCAGTGTAAGCCTCATTTCCTCAGAGATCCCTCCCATGACCCTTTAGGCTTGGTGAACTATTTCAAACAATATGTTCACATAGCTTTCCAAATTATTCTTTATAATCATATATTTATTTGGGGGATATAAATTCTTTACATGTAAATTCCAAACTGAGAGACCAGTAAATTGTACACTGAGAGACCATACTGAGGGAAGGAAGGAAGGTCACTACAGAATACAGGTGTTAGTGCAATTGGAACTTATGAGAAGCTATGAACTACACCTCAAACATGTCTGCCCTGCAAATGAAAGAGAAACTCATTCATTGGCTACATTTTCATTAGTCTAGAGGAGCCCATGACATTTGTCTGTCTTCTGGTATGCAAATAAAGAAATACTGAATGGATTCCCATGGGGTCTTATTCCCTGGGGAGACAATTTGGGGGTGGAGACTAGAGGTCTGGACTGGTAGATCCACGGTGAGACAGTGTTCACACCTGTTCAATGTTGTACCATGGCAATGGTCTAAATTAGAGGTGGGGTGAGGGGATTAGAAGTGGAGCCTGGGAGCTATATCCTTCCAGAACATACAAGCAAGATCTATGACCACCTTCCTAACTATTATATGCTTACCACCTTGTTTGGTACCTGGCATGTAGTAAGTACGCAATAAATATTTTTAATAAGTGAATTAGTACAGTGTAGGAGTTCCTTCCCGTTATGGAGTATGCCAATCATATGATTTGTGAGGATATAACATTTAAACCTATATTGTGACATTACAAATTTATTTCAGACAATTTTCCTTCTTAAGGTACTATATTAAGGTACCTGATTGGTTAGGAACTTAGTGAACTTGATCTCTAAACTTATGGGATATTACGTTCAATAAATACTTTCTGTTAAAATAGAAAATGCTTGAAGCATACAAAGTGGTAGTTACACCTGGTGAGGGGTTTTGTGGTATCACAGGTTTCTCTGGCTCTGAAGGTGCTGCCACCTTTGTTCATAAACATTAGGGGTGGGGTGTGGGGATTTCAATAGCCTCCTGCACCAGGCAAGTGACCCCACACCTATCAAGGTGTTTGAGGGCAGTTAAAATCAGTAATAAAGTATTATGTCAAATGACAGCCATGCACAAATATCAGGACCGAGGACACATTTAAATCAGACATTAAAAGAACTAATTCATGTGAATGAGGAAGGAAAAAAGGCAAATAGCACAGCTATCTATACAGGATTCCTAACTAAACTTCCCAAATGTCAACATGGTGCCTGCATCCACCTGATTCAGTTTTATGCTCAAATATAACCTCATCAGAGAGCATATCATGGCCCTGTTATTTTAAATTAGCAAGCCCTTCCCTGTCCTCTTCAAACTCACCTTATTCTGCAGTATTTTTCTTCCTGGTGCTCCACCTCTCACAAAATATATATTCAGTTTTAAATTTATTATTATTATTTACTACATACTGTTAATTTATTGTCACCAATTCACAACTTGGAACTTCATGGAACAGGTAGTTTGCTCTCTTTGCTGCTTTAACTTCAAAGTCTAGAACAGTTATTGGCATAAAATAGTTGTTCAAGATGGCAGAATAGACAGATGCTCTGCCAACTTCCTCCCAGGATCACACCAAAATTACAAATAATTTATACAACATTCAACCTCGGAAGTCCCCTGAACATTAGATGAACAGAACCTCTAAAAGAAGGACCTAAAGAGGAGGTCACGTCAAGTCTGGTAGGAGGGGTGGAGACGAGGGAGGGCGAGACCCGTGGGGACACCTCAGTGGTGGGGAGGCTTTTCCGGTTGGGGGAGAGACCCTCCGGCCCCACACCGAGCTCACCAACCCAGAGTACTTTACTGGGAAGAGGAGTTCCATGATAGCTGGCAGTAGAAATTAGTGAGGATTCTTTTTGCTCACTCGGTAAGGCTGAGGGAGGCTAGAGAACCAGTGGAGCCAGCACACGGACTCGCTTGCTGGTGAGCACTCACCTGGTTCCTGGTGGAGGGAGCAGCTGTGTGAGCCAGGCCCAGGAGCCTGAGGGGACGGATTGAACTGAGCACCTTTGGTGTCGTAGCTGGAGGTTTTGGTACCACGCTTCCCCTGGTGAGTAGTGTATAGGAGGGTGCAATTTTTTCAGGGTTGGGCCCTCCCACAGAGGGTCAGGTCATGGACAACATTGGTCTGGTGACATTGGCGCAGGAGTGCATGTGTGCGTGCGCACGCATGCTGCCTTGGATCGCCACCCTCCGCCCTGCTTGTGCTGCGTATCCAGGGAAATGCCTGGCAGGCGTGCTCCAACTCCATCAGGCTGGTCATTGAGACTCCGGAGTGTGCGAGCCGACTTGGGTTCCCGCTTTCTGCACTGCTCATGCAGAGTTGCCAGGCTGGCGATTGGCTGTCGGGCTGCTCCGCCTGATCTGTGAGTGGCTTATTGGGACAGGCTGAGACAGTGAGTTTTTCTGGGAGTGTTGGGCCATAAGCTGTGTGCCTGCATGATCCGACCGGGACATTCTTTGTGCGTTTGTGCAGGTTAGTTGCTGGTGCAGGAGTGCATGCTGCTCTGACTTGGTGGGGGGCACTGACCATACCCTACCCACCTAGAGCTGTGTTGCCGGGGGCACCCTGAGCCCCTGGTACCTGGCCCCCACCTCTGCAAGCCACAGAGGGTTTTTTTTGCAGCAGCCTGCCTGCAACAACCTGTGAGGATTTTTGGTGGTGAGTATGGCTCCAGAGCACACAGCAGCTAATTGGGGGAAGCTCACTGCAAGCTTGAGATGGAGGCCTGGCATGACACATGGAGCCCTTTCCCCCAACATAGCTGGTGCTGAGTCTCCCAGAGACTCTATCGCTGAGCAAATGGTCTGCAGATTAAAAAGGGTGGAGAGACCTTTGTTTTTTCTTTTTTAGTTTCTTTTTTCCATTTTTTTCTTTCTTCTTCCCCCTTCTTTCTTTATTATTTTTCTTTTCTTTCTCTCTCATATTTTTGTACCTTTTCCTTCTTTTCTTTCATCTGTTTTGTTTTTGTCATTGTTTCTCAGCCTTGTTTATCTGGATATTGCTTTGGTCACTGTTTTTCTGTCTTGTTCTCCTGTTTTTGTGTTTGTGTTTATGTCTCTTTTTATACTTTTGTTTATCCTGTCTGATCATTGCTTATCGAGTTTCTGTGGGAGTGTATTTGTTTTTAGGTGTTGTTGGGTTGCCTTGCTTTATTTTTGTTTTATGAAGTGGATGTGGACCTAGCACAGGTCCAGGAGCTGAGACTACACTGAATTTGTAGAAACTACTGACCACAGCCTTTACACACTTGTAACACCACCTCACTCAACTACATCTGCATTGCCAGGGGCAATCAGGGTGCGGGGGTGACTGGCCCCATCCCCACAAACTGTGGAAAAGGTTTTTTAATACTGAAGGTGGTTTTCAGAGCCCTGGAGTCATCTCCGTGGTGTTCAGTGACCACAAACCTACACCACAGTCCTTCAGGAGCAGCTTTTGTGAATCTGTGAGCGTGAGGTGGAGGCTGGCTATAGTGCCCTTGGGACGCTATACAAGGGGGTCACAGGCCAGGTATTGGTGTAAGACCTGAATCAGCATTAACGTCTTAAAAACCACCAATCACGTTGTATAACTCACTTGAACTCCATCCTGCAAAGCTAGTGCCATATCGCAGAAGCACCCTCAACACCGGGTCAAATAGCCAGACACATGCACCTAAAGAGCCTCTTTAAATAAGTGGGCCTTGCTGGCATCTGACAGGTGGCAACAGGCCTAAGGGCCCTGGGCCTATTCCTAAACTGCCTCAGGACCAAAATAGGGGGCAGCCAGCTTCAGTTCACACGGAGACCATTCCCACATGACCCCAGGACCAGCACGGGCAGCAGCCAACTGCATACAGACTTGAGGCACCTTCTAGGTAGCTACGGTCTGGGAACAGGTAGGTCTGAAATGGGTCTGAGTGGGAGCCCCACCCAAAAGACACCAGAACCAATACACCAAGAGGCTAGTGTTAGACAAAACTAGAGTACTACCTGGTTGAACCTACAAATGGCACTCTTAAAGGACATTTTCCACAGGCACAAGAACCCACAGTGGCCAAGCATCCTCTGAGGGGATCAACCTCCACACAGCATCATACACCGTGAGTAGAGCTAATTCTCCCAGCTAATCAGTCTAGGGTCAATCCACCCTCTGACAAGCCTAAAGCAATTAAAGAGCAATTTCAACAGCAACAACTCTGGAACATATGGGACAGGAGAATACAGAGACTGTGCTATCCGAATATAAAGGACATATACTGCAAGAGCACCCAGCAAAGACTGAGAGTTACAAATGAACTATCTAATACGTTGAAGCAATCACAGAGCGACAGCTAGAATGAAGAAACAAAGAAACATGGTCCAAGTAAAAGATCAGAAAAACCTCTTGAAATGGACTAAATGAAACAGGGGTATCCAACCTTTCAGAGACAGAATTTAGAACACTGATTATAAGAATGTTTAAGGAACTTAGTGAGGACATAAAGAAGGTTAGGGAAATCATAAAAAACAACCAGTTAGAACTAAACAATACAATAACTGAAATTAACACATTCGAAGGAATCACCAGGAAATTAGATGAAGCAGAAGATTGGATCAGTAATTTAGAAGACGAAATAGCAGAAATCACCCAGTTGGAAAAACAAAAAGAAAAAAGAATAAAAAACAATGAAAATAGTTGAAGAGACCTGTGGAACAACATCAAGCGTAACATTTGCATCATAGGAATACCAGAGGGAGAAGAGAAAAGCCAGGGATAGAGAATGTATTTGAAGAAATAATGACAGAAAACTACCCTACCCTGGTGAAGGAAATCGACAAACAAGCCCAGGAAGTGAGGAGAGTTCCAAACAAGCTGAATCCAAACCGGCCCACACCAAGACACATCATACTTAAAATGGCAAAGGTTGAAGACAAAGACAGAATCCTAAAAGCCACAAGAGAAAGACAGCAGGTTACATATGAAGGAACTCCTATAAGACTGACTTGTCTACAGAAACTGCAGCTCAGAAGGGAGTGGCAGGAGATAATAAAAGTGACACAAAATAAAGGCCTACAACCTAGATTGCTCTACCCAGCATGGCTATCACTTAAAATTGAAGGAGAAATAAAGAGCTTCTCAGAAAAGAATAAGCTTAAGGAATTCATTACCACCAAGCCAGCATTGCAAGAAATGTTAAAAGGGCTTTTTTAAACAGAAGAAAGGGGAAAACAAGCTAACCCAGGAAAACCAGAAATACAAATAACAAAATGGCAATAAATATGCACCTATCAATAATCACTTTAAATGTGAACGGGCTAAATGCTCCAATCAAAAGACATAGAGTGGCTGAGGGGATAAGAAAACAGGATCCATGCGTATGCTGTTTAGAAGAGACTCATCTCAGATCAAAAGACACACACAGACTGAAAGTAAAAGTATGGCATAAGATATTTCACGCAAATGGAAATGAGAAAAAAGCTGGAGTAGCAGTTCTTGTTTTGGACAAAATAGACTTTAAAATGAAGACTACAATAAAAGACAAAGAAGGGCACTAAATAATAATAAAGGAATCAATTCAACAAGAGGACATAACCCTAGTAAGCATCTACGCACCTAACATAGGAGCCCCTAAATATATAAAACAGATTTTGAGAGACATAAAGACAGAGATCAACAGTTAACACTATCATAGTAGGGGACTTCTACACCCTGTTATCACCAATGGACAGATCTCCAGACAGAAAATCAACGCAGAAACAGTGGACTTAAATGACACTTTAGACCAGCTGGATTTAATCGATATTTTCAAAGCATTTCACCCCAAAGCAACAAAATATATATTCTTCTCAAGAGCACATGGAACATTTTCCAAGACAGACCACATGTTAGGCCACAAAACAAGTCTCAATAAATTTAAGAAGATTGAAATCATATCAAGTGTCTTCTCTGACCACAATGCTATGAAACCTGAAATCAATTATAAGAAGAAACCTGGAAAGCATGCAAATACATGGAGGCTGAATAACATGCTACTAAATAGCAAGTGGGTCAAAAATGAGATCAAGGAGGAAATCAAAAGATATCTCGACACAAATGAAAATGAAAACACCATTACCCCAAATCTCTGGCATGCAGCAAAAGCAGTTCTAAGAGGGAAGTTGATAGCATTGCAGGCCTTCCTAAAGAAGGAAGAAAAATCTCAAATCAACAGACTATCTTTGCACCTCAGGGAACTGGAAAAGAACAGAAAAACAAGCCCACGTACAAGGAAGGAAATATTAAAAACCAGAGCAGAAATAAATGAAATAGAGAACAAAAAAACAATACAAAAGATCAATGAAACCAAGAGCTGGTTTTTTAAAAAGATAAAATTGACAAACCATTAGCCAAACTCACCAAGAAAAAGAGAGAGAGGACCCAAATTAATAAAATCAGAAATGAAAGAGAAGTGACAACAGATACCACAGAAATACAGAAAATGCTAAGAAAATACTATGAGCAACTACATGCCAACAAATTCGACAATTTGGAAGAAATGGATAAATTTCTGGAAGCATAGAATCTACCAAGTCTGAACCAAGAAGAAACAGAAACTCTGAACAAACTGATTACTACCAAAGAAATTGAATCTGTAATCAACAAGTTTCCAACAAACAAAAGTCCTGGACCAGATGGCTTCACAGGTGAATTTTACAAAACATTCAAAAAAGAATTAGTACCTAGTCTCCTCAAATTCTTCCAAAAAATACAGAAGGAGGGAAATCTCCCAAGTACATTTTATGAGGTCACTATTACTCTGATCCCAAAATCAGACAAAAATATTACAAAAAAAAGAAAACTACAGGCCAATATTCCTAATGAACATAGATGCAAAAATCCTCAACAAAATATTAGCAAACCAAATTCAGCATCACATTAAAAAAATCATACACTACGATCAAGTGGGATTCATTTCTGGAATGCAAGGTTGGTTCAAGATCTGCAAGTCAATTAATGTAATACATCACATTAACAAAATGAAAAATAAAAATCATATGATTGTATCAATAGATGCAGAAAAAGCATTTGACAAAATCCAGCAGCCATTTATGATAAAAACTCTTAGCAAAGTGGAACTAGTGGGATCATATCTCAACATAACAAAGGCCATATATGATAAGCCCACAGCAAACATTGTACTCAATGGGGAAAGGCTAAAGTTTTTAAAGACAAGGCTGCCCACTTTCACCATTTCTATTCAACATAGTTCTGAAAATTCTAGCCACAGCAACCAGACAAGGAAATGAAATAAAAGGCGTCCAAATTGGAAAGGAGGAAGTAAAATTGTCATTATATGCAGATGACATGATACTGTACATAGACAAACCCAAAGACTCCACCAAAAGGCTGTTAGAACTGATAATTTAGTAAGGTGGCAGGATACAAAATTAATATTCAGAAATCAGTTCCATTTGTATACGCCAATAATAAACTAGCAGAAGAAGAAATCAGGATATCAATCCCTTTTACAATTGCTTCAAAAATAATAAAATATCTTGGAATAAATTTAACCAAAGAAGTAAAAGACGTGTATTCAGAAAATTATGACACTGAAGAGAGAAATCAAAGAATATACAAATAAATGTAAATACATACCATGTTCATGGATAGAAAGAACACAGTTAAAATGTCAATACTACCTAAGGCAATATATAGATTCAGTGCAATTCCTATCAAACTACTAAAGACATTTTTCTCAGAAATAGAAAATATAATCTTAAAATTTATATGGAACCATAAAAGATCCCAAACAGCCACGGCAATCTTGAGAAATAGGAACAAAGTGGGAGGTATCATGCTACCTGACATCAAGTCATACTACAAGGCTATAGTAATCAAAACAGTATGGTACAGTACTGGCATTAACGAGCAGTGTAAACAGAAATAGTTTTAGAGACACAAAGAAAAAACTGATGAGGGCTGGATGGGATGAGGATGGGCATGAGGGAGAAGGGGAAGGGACGAGGCAACACAAACTGATGACTACAATACTACTGCAGAGATTAAAGAGACAGTTTAGGGAATATAATCAATAAAGTTGTAAATATATTTTTTATGGGATGTATTGATGATATAGAATGAAGGCCTGCTTAGGGTCATCAAAAGTACACCATAGATAAACATGGAGCTTGGATATGCCACCAAGTCCTGTCTGGGAAAGTGCACCTCCCTGACAGGAATGGGATAGATTAATGTTAAAAACAACTTCTGGGCAACGTTCCTAAAAGTAGATATAAACATGCGAGGCCCCGGCTCCTGGCCAGATCCGGGTCCGCGCATGACCGTTATGCATATGCCTGTTGGCACCAAGCCTCTTTGTGCAGATTCCTATAAAGGGGGGAACCAAAAAACCCCTAAGCAGAAGCCGCCACTGCCTTGCTTTATTTGCGTTTTGCCCGTGTTGATTCACCGGTGTTGATTCCACGGTTGCTTGTATTGCTTCACCGGTGTTGATTCTGCAGTCGCCCGTGTTGCTGGTTTATCAGTGCTGATTCTGCGGTTGCCCACGGTGGTGAAGATTATGGCGTCCTGGTGGTATGCTGTGACTATTTACTTTACTTTCCATTTCCTTTAGTTCTTTCCCTGTTAATAATAAATCTTTTATCTACTTTCAAACGGCTTGTGGTGGTGTGTCTTGCGTATCGAGCCTCAGAATAGTATTCAGTCTGTGTACAGCAATCAATAATTTTCCTTATCGATACAGGGGAACAGAAGGACGCATGTCTTTTTAGGGAGACCACTTCATGGACAGTGTAGTGGCCTTACCACTGCACTGTACATCTGAAGCTGCCGCTGAATAATATTATATGTCAACTATAATTTAACACATATATAGTCAGGGGATGTGGAATATAGTGTGGGTATGGAGTCAATAGAATTGTAATAGTTATGTATGATATTGGGGGAGGGGGGCAGGTGACGGCAGAGGGGGGAGTCACTTTGTAAGGGGTGAAAAAATAACTTGCATTGTTTTGAACATCTGTAAATAATAATAATAATAATAATAATAATAATAATAATAATAATAAAGTTTAAAACAAACAAAACCAAAAAACAGACAGACCAATGGAACAGAATAGAGAGCCCAGAAATAAACCCATCCATAATGGTCATTTCATCTATGACAATGGTAGCAAAAATTTACGTTGGAGTAAAGATAGTCTATTTAATAAATGGTGCTGGGGAAATTGGACTGACACATGCAAAAAAATGAAACTGGACCTACTTACACCATACATGAGAACAAATTCAAAATGGATTAGAGACTTAAATGGAAGACCTTAAACCATAAAACTCCTAGAAGAAAACATAGGGTGTAAATTTGCAGACATTACCCTCAGTAATATTTTTACTGATATATCCCCTTGGGCTAGGGAAATAAAATAAAAAATGAATACATGGGATTACATCAAACAAAAGTTTTTTTCACAGCAAAGGAAATCATCAATAGAACAAAATGGCACCCTACTGAATGGGAGAAGATATTTACCAATGATATATCTGATAATGGGTTAATATCCAAAATTCATAAAACACTCATACAACTCAATACCAAAAAAACAAACAATCCAATTAAAAAATGGATAGAGGATATGAAGAGGCATTTCTTTAAAGAGAACATACAGATGGCCAACAGGCATATGAAGACATGCTCAACCTCACTAATCATTAGAGAAATGCAAATAAAACCACAATGAGATACCACCTCACTCCAGTCAGAACGGCTATCATCAATAAATCAACAAACAACAAATGCTGGTGAGGTTGTGGGGAAAAGGGAACCCTGGTGCAATGTTGGTGGGATTACAGTTTGATGCAGCCATTATGGAAACCAGTATGGAGGTATCTCAAAAAACTGGAAATGGAACTACTGTATGACCCAGCAATTCCACTCTTGGGTATCTACCCAGAGGAATCCAAGATGCTAATTTGAAAAAATATATGCACCTCTATGTTTATTGCAGTGCCTTACAATAGTCAAGACTTGGAAACAACTGAAATGCCCATCTGTAGAAGACTGGATTAAGAAACTGTAGTAAATTTATACAATGGAGTATTACTCCGTGATAAAGAAGAATGAAATCCTACCATTTGCAATGATATGGATGGACCTAGAGACTATTATGTTAAGTGAAATAAGTCAGTCGGAGAAAGACAAATACCATATGATCTCACTTACATGTGGAATTTAAAAAACTGAATGAACGAGCAAAGTGAACAGAAACAGTGTCAGGGATATAGAGGAAAAACTGATTGTTGCTAATTGTGAGGGGGGTGGGGAGAAGGAGAAGGGATTAGACAGCATAAATAGATAACTACAATATTGCCACAAGGATATGAAAGACAGTCTGGGGAATATAATTAATAATATTGTAAATCTCTTGTAGGGTGTCAGATGGTCACATGTCTTGTTAGGGAGACCACTTCATGAATGGGGTAGGGGCTTGATCACTGCACTGTACAACTGAAGCTGATTTTGTATAATATTGTATGTCAACTATAATTGAATATATGCATAGTCATGGGATGTGGAGTATTATGTGGGAGTGGAATCAATAGAATTGTAATAGATATGTATAATATTGGGAGGGGAGTGGGGCAGTGGATTGGGGGAGGGGAGTTGTCACTTTGAGGGGTAAAAAGTATAACTATTGCACTGTGTTGTACACTTGAAACTAATTAAAAAATGAAAATAAATAAATAAATAAATACATAGTTGATCAATAAATGTTTAAGAAATGACTGACCAGTCAAAGGCTTTATATGCATCAGTCTAAGTTCGGAGATGGAAAACTACAGCCTGTCTTCAGTTTCTATAAATGTAGTTTTTTTGAAATACAGCCATGCCCATTTATTTACATATTGTTTACGGACACTTTCTCACTGCCACAGATTGACCATATGGCTGACAAAGCTGAAAACATTTACTCTCTGACCCTTTACAGAAAAAATGGGCTAACTTCTGTTTTAGAGTCCTAAGACATGAAAAGGCAGAATTCATGTGTATAATTCTCATTTCCTGAAAATCATATTAAAGAAATAGGCTGTTAGCTTCCTTTATTTTTCTGTATATATATTCATACACATATGTACACACACAGACACACACACACATATATATGTGTATATATTGCTATTTTTCTGTGGCAGAAGACCACATGAATTATATTAAAACATGTTTTTCTCTGAGATAAATTAATTTTTTCCATACTTGTAACTCTTCCTGAGGGTGAATGCATATTTCCTATAAATACTTATCTGAATTCAGGTATAGAAGATACTCGATTCTAGTCAAAGGACTGGCATTAACTAAATGTGTGACCATACATCATCTAGATGTAGAAAGACATAAATATATTTTTTTTACCAGAAAATGGGTTAGGTTAATTCTCAAGTTGTTTCTGATATCAATGATTATCTAGATAAATATCCAGGATATAACTTAAAAAATAAAGAAGCCAGTTCTTTATTTCTCAAGGCATTTGTTCTCAGCAGATTACAAAACTGAGGGGAAAAGGGCACATAGTGGTTTAATATTCTTTCCATCAAGCTGATAGAAAGAACGTGACAAAAAATTGATTGGACTAGGATCATTGTTATCTGAACAGGACTGATGGAGGATTAACATTGTACAAATAAAGACTGAATAACTCAGATTTGGTAATTGTACTGTGTAATATTGTGACTGATTTTTCTTGAGCTATGAGAGTCAGATTACTGCATATTTGAGAGTGTGTTAAGGTTTGGGTTTCATGTTTTTCTAAAAGAAATGGACATTTTTATTTCCAATTTTTCTGAGGCAGGAAGTGAGATAATATTTAGACTGAATGAAGAAAGAAATTCATCCTTTTTTGACTAAAGAGTACTTTTCAAAAAAACATGGAAATTCTTAACGAGAATTGATTTATTGGGTTGTTGGAAAAGTCATGACCCATGTTTGCAACAGATGTCACTAGTTCATTTTTGGAAGGACTAGAGTCATTCACATCTATGTTATTGCTATGTCATTTGACACCTGACAGTTCTAGCTTCATTTAAAAGAAAATTGAGTGATTTGATTGAGTGTTGGAGATTTTACAAGTTGAAGATGGAAGACCAAACTGTGCATTTTGCCATATTTTACTGTTTTACTTCCATAAAGGGAAGAATATGCCTCAAGCTTGTGAAAAGTTGCATAAAGTTTATGGTGCCAATGCTCTACAAGAACGTCCATGCCAACGATGGTTCATGATATTCCGTGCTGGTGATTTTGATCTCAATGATGCTCCTCAGTCAGGGAGGTCCAGAGAGGTTGATAACGACAAAATAAAGGCCTTGATCGAGTCAAATCCACCTTATAGAACATGAGAGATTGCAGAAACATTGAACATCCATGATTCAATCATTCACGACCACCTGAAGAAGCTGGGATATGTAAGCAAGCTCGATATTTGGGTTCTGCATGAACTCAAAGTTCATTTGATGGCGTTTATAAACGTCTGCAATATGCTCATTAAACGTGAAGAAAACTATCCTTCTTTGAAGCAAATGATAACTGGTGATGAAGAGTCGATTGTTTACAATAATGTGGTGTACAAATGGTCTTGGTCCCGACGTGATGATTCACCACAAACGACATCAAAAGCAGACATTCATCAGAGGAAGGCTATGCTTTCAGTGTGGTGGGATTTTAAAAGTGTCTTGTTCTTTGAGCTCCTACCAAGGAACCAAACAATCAAGGAGAATGTGTACTGTGGGCAATTGGACCATTTGAACGAATCCATTGTCCAGAAACGTCCAGGGCTTGTTAATTGTAAAGGAGCTGTGTTCCATTGCGACAATATGAGAAAATACACAATTTTGATCACCCATCAAAAATTACTGGAGCTTGGATGGGATGTGTTGGCACACCCACCATAGTCTCCTGACCTTACGCCATCAGACTTCCACTTTTTCACTCTCTTGAAAACTCCTTGCGTGGTATAATGTTCAATTCAGATGAGGCTGAAAACCTTGTTCAGTTTTTCACAAATAAAAACAGGTCCTTCTATGAGTGAGGAATTACGAAGCTCACTGAAAAATGGCAAAAGGTTATCAAACAAAATGGGCACTATATCATTGATTGATCTTTGTTTTTATATATATATATATATATAAAGGACCTTTTAAAAATATAGACAAAATACGTCATGACTTTTCCGACAACCCAATACCTTTGTCATGTGAAGGCTTACCAATTGCGAGGATAACAACCTGCAGACACGTGAAACAGTGGTCACTTTTAAGAGTAATTTTCCGTCATGCATCCACTTTCCCCAAGTTTTCCATTAACTGTCATAATTTTATATAACTTGTTTATATCAGAAGATTCCCAGGGTACTGAAGGTTTTCCCCACGACTAAAGAGATACAACCACATTCTCCTGTAGAAGAAAAGTTTGCTTAATAGATTTGCTAAGAAGGACCCATGTCTTGTCAGGGATACCACTTCATGGATGGTGTAGTGGTCTGACCACTGCACTGTACATCTGAAGCTGCCACTGAACAATATTATATGTCAACTATAATTTAACACATATATAGTCATGGGATGTGGAATATCGTGTGGGGATGAGGTTAATGGAATTGTAATAGATTTGTATGATATCGGGGGAGGGGGGGCAAAAGAGGGGGAAGGGGGAGTCACTTTGTAAGGTGTGAAAAGGATAACTATTGCATTGTTTTGTACATCTGTAACTAATAGTAATAAAAAGTTAAAAAAATAGATTTGCTATCTTGAAAAAATTCTTACTCTTTTCCATTAAACTATTAGAGGTAGTAGAGTGTAAAGAATGAAAGAACACCCAACCCAGGTTAAATCCTGGCTTCATCATTTCTGTAACTATGGCCAAATTGGTTGTTATTGCTTCAGTATCCTCATTTATAAAATTTTAATATTAGCTATACCTACTTGATAAGGTTGTTGAGGAATAAATATCATTTATGAAAATTACATAATCGACTGGCTAGACAAAGTAAGTGCTGGATAAATGCAATGTAATACATACTAAACTACAAATTTTTCAAATTATGGCATTTTGTGTGAATAAAATAATTTTGAGTTAGAGCTACAGTACTTAATAAATGTGAAGAAAAGACTATAGGGAAGTCAGATAAGAGAGGGAATTTAAGCATAAGCTTCAGGGAAGTCAGATAAGAGAGGGAATTTAAGCATAAGCTTCAAAGCCACAAAGTGTAGAGAACCAACAATTTGGATGTGGCATGAGGGAACTAGGAAAACGTTCTTAAATATCAGGACTTGGGGAAAATTAGCAGTCTCCACCTTGGTAGGCCACAGGGGAAGCCATATATTTTAGTAATGATAGATGTGTGTGAGTTCTCATAATGAGGTAAAAGAAACTTTTAAGGAGAGAAATGAAAATAGAGTGAAAAATTGTTTCAGAAGGATTAATGTAGCAGTGGTTAAAATTTGACATTGCTGCATGAAGAACTGTGTTCTATTTGTAGCTTTATCAATTTTTAAATTTGAGAGCTTAGGTAAGTTAATTAACTTCTCTGAGTCATAATTTTCTCATCTATAAAATGGGAATAATATAATTATACACATAATAAATTTGTTGGGAAGAGTAAATGAAGTAACCAATAAATATTGCTAGTATTGAACTAGTACACAATAAATCATCATAATAATTATTTTAACTTTTATTAAAAATGCAAAATTTTGGACATTGCATCTAGATTTTATTTTAGCTATTCTAAATAAGTACTTACTTCTTCCTTATTTACTATTCTTCCCAAACTGTTCAGCCTAAATTTAACCATAAGGAAATAAACAGGCAATTCTACATTAAGCTTTATTTTATTTCAAAAACTAGAATATTCAAATAAACAGAAGGGGCACTTTATACTAAAGCCACACTACATTAAAATGCAATGTATTAGCTTATCTTCTTTTATATCTTGGAACAAAAAATATATAAAGAGATTTTGGAGCAATATGAGACATTTGAAAATGGACTATTAGGCAATATAATATCACTGTTAAATTTCTTGGGTGTGTGAAAGTTGACACAAGTGGAGCCATTTTGAAAATAGAGTTGGAATTGCTATTACAGAGGAGCTACCTTGCAAATCTTGCTCCTTGAACCTTTGAACTATTTGGACTGGGTCAAACCTTTGGACTGGGCTAAAAACAACATTGTTCTACAAAGAATTGTTTGTAAAGCTAGCAGAATGGACTGATGATTATGGACTATCTGAAGATAGAATCAGTAACCAATCATGCATAGCTAAACAGTAACTCAGGTTTACAGCACCAATAGAAATTCCTTCTTCTTTTTATGTAATTATTCCTTTCCTTTTCTCATAAAAATTTCTTGCCTTCACCCTATAATCAAGACATTATTTGGGTTTCTGCCTGAATCTGTGGTTCCAGAGTTGCAATTCTTTGAACCCAAATAAATGCTTGTTGCCTCTCATTTCAGTTTTTTAATTTAGCTTAACAGCATGATGTTATGGTATTGTGGTTATGTAGGCAAATGTCTTTGTTCTTAATTGATACATGCTGAAGTACTTAGGGATGAATTATAATAATGGCTGTAATTTACTTTAAAATGGATCAAAAAGTATATATATATATATATAACATATTATATATGTAGAATATAGAGTAATATGGTTATATATTCTATATTATACTATATATTATGATATACTATTATATATTATACTATTATATATTATATACTATTGTGTGTATATGTACACCACACACACGCACACACACACAATACTATACTAAGAGATAAGAGAATGTTGCAAAAGTTAACAGTTGGTAAATTTAGGCTAATTTTATACACATTGTATGTTTCTTTTAATTTTTCTATGGATTATAATAATTTTGTATAAAAACTTGATGTTGGAGAAGAGGAACAGTATGATCTATTTTATGATTTAAAAGATCTAGCTATACTGTTGCTTTGGGGGTGAAAAAAAATTAATACTTTTCCTCCCACCTTCTAAATTCTAGCTGGGCCAATATCAAATTAACAGACAGATTAACAGGAGGAAATCAAATTTTTAATACATGCGCATGGGGAATTCACATAAGCATTAAATTCTAATCTTAGTAAGACAACATTGGATATATATAACATTTTTGGACAAATGAGGAAAGGCGTGGGGAATGGAGTATTTAATTTCAGAAGTGACAATGTGTGATTTGTGGAAGAGGAGAGGTACTTGTGGAAGAGAACATACATGGCAGTCAAATTCTTGCTAAGCAACCCAGAAACAACAGGACACAGAGTATCTAGCTAATAGACCCCTGCCTGAAGCCCCCCTGTTTACCAAACTTAATTCAAATTAGGCTAAGACACCATCCTAAGATTTCCTTCCTAGAGCAGGTTTTTTTCTGTCTGAATCTCTTGAGCAGGACAGTGGGAAAGGCCAAAGGTTCTTTCTGAGTCTTTTGTTTCTTAATAAACAGCTTAAAATCAATTTCCCAAAAGACAGCTTCAGGGTGCAAAACTTTGGTTCTCTTCATTACAATAAAATTTAAGGAGGCCGGCCGAGTGGCGCGGAGGTTAAGCGCTGGCCTGGGAAGCCAGCGGCCCCGGTTCGGTCCCACATATGAGGGCCAGTGACACTGCCCTAAAAAAAAAAAAGAAAAATTTAAGGAGGCAAAGGCTGCAAGACAGAAGCTAATTAGGTGACATTTTAATAATTCTAGTGAGATAAGCAAGTGGCTTGGAGCAAGTGGCAGGAATTAGAATTGTAAGAAGTTGTAGATTCTAGGTTTATTTGAAGATGCATTTTTGGCAAACTAAAACTGAAAACAAAGTCTTCTCTCAACCCAGAAATCCTCACCACCAAGGTGGTAAAGAAAAGAAAGTTTTATTATTGAATAAGTATTAAGATAGAATATAATGCAAATCATAAGCAATCTGCTAAGAGGCTGCAGACAGGACGTCTTACCCTTTTATTAATATTTAGTAAAGCAGACACAACCCATTATCTTACATGTTTTAAAGATGAACAATAACTAGTCCTCAAGTGACAGGACTTGACAGCACCATTTGTCACATGCAGTTCTTTCTAATTTTACCTGGTAACGGAAGTGATCGTCTGTGTTAGCTAATCAGCTTTATCCAGAGGAGAAACAAGATTCTTATATCTTTATGCTTGGAAGCAGTTTTGCAACGTGGAGCAAAGTGTCACAGAAGTCACTCCCCTACCTTCCTACAAAAATGTTTATATTTCAAAGAGATGGTTTCTGGTTCTTAAGGAAGACATTCCTGTGTCATAAAAATTGCGATAGGCCTATATAGTTTTCAAAATGTGTTTTGTACATTTTCAAGGGAAATATTTAAAATTACAGGTTTTCTAAAGTAAATGCTCTAAGAAAAAGGGAGGGGGGCAGGGAGAAAGCTCTTCCCTTACTTTCAATAGAAAGAATTAAGCCTCTTCTTTTTAGTTTTCATTTGTTTTTACAATAGCTAACAAGCTGTGATAATAGATGAGATGTAGAAAGTGAGAGAAGGGAGGCAGTAAAGTTTTAAGTCTGAGACACTGCAAGAAAAGATTTAATTAGATGGAGAAAACCTGAGGAGAAACAGGGTAGGAAAAGTGATATCAAGAATTGGGGTTTTGTTGGATGTTAAGTTGGAGAGGGCTCTTGCACTAACTAGTTGTTATGCTAAGCAGGGAGATAGGTATATAAGTTTGGAAAAAAGGGTAGGATCTGGGTTAGAGCTATAATTTTTGGAGTCGCCATTGTACAGACAGCTTTGAAAGTCTTGGGACTAAAGCCAGTCAACCACTTTATCTATATTCACTAGAGTTCCAAAGAGAAGAGATTCAAAACCTGAGCCCTTGAAGCATGAGAAAGGAAATGATTGATTGAGGGACAAGGATGAATCAGTAAAGGAGGTTGTGAAGAAGTAGTCCATGAAATAAAGCAAAAAAACACGTGAAAGTACACAAGGAAACAAAATATTTTAGGGACCAAATTTATTATCTGTGTCAAACACTGCTCATGTTACCAACTCAGGTTTTGGCTGCTTGCCGCTTGGGAGCCAATGATCGAGAGACAAGGGTTGATGGAGAGAAATGTAGGCTTATTCAAAACGCCAGCATTCCGGGAAGATGGTGGACTACCATCTCAAAGGCCACCTTCTCCCTTTCGAAAATAGTCAAGGAGATGAATAGGTACACAAGAAAAGGAAGAACAAAGGAAAGGGGGAGTTATTCAAGGAGTCACAGTTATTCATGTGACTCCTTGGTGCTGATGTCGGGGTGAAAATCTCCTGGAGTCCAGTTTGCTCCACGATCGTTATCTCTAACCCAGTTGGAGGGGTGATTCATATGTCATCTGATAGAAAATCGCAGTCCAGAATTGTAGTCTGGTTGCTGGCATCCAGCCATCTGAGGACTGACTCAGTTTCTTTCAGATCACCTTTCTGGCAATTAATCATTTTAACGAGGTATGCATGTAGCCTCAAGGAAACCTAGTTATTAAACCCAGTAGGAGGGAAGAAGAAAGAATAAAAAGAAAAATAAATTAAATTGTTAAATATTGAAAAGCACACCATCACCCTTAGACTAAGGTCAAGCAAAATGACGACTGGAAATAACCAGTGGATGTATCAGTGTGGAAGACATTGGTGATATGCAAACCAACAAATTCTGTGGAGTCGTGAGGACAAAAGCCTAGCTGGTGTAAGTTGAAGAGAGAAAGGACAGAAAAATTTAAGATAACATAGACCATTCTGTCCAAGGGAATTGTTAGGAGTACAGATGTGGAACTGTAGTTAAATGAAAAATAGAATGAAATAGATTCTTTTTAAGATGGAAGAAATTACACAATGTGTGTATGCTAATGAAAATGATCCAGGGAAGAGGATAAGCAATCAATAATACATGAGAAAAAGGGATCGCTGGACAATGTCCTTGACTAGATGAGAGTAACAAGTGGAGGAGTTGGTCTTAGATAAAGACAACAATATCTATCCATTAAGGAAAGGAAAGACACAGCTGCTCATGTAAGAGCAAAGAGTTCCCTTTTCTAGGTTCTTCAGCTGGTCTAATAATTAAATCAACATAAGACAGATTTTTAAGAGAAAAAACAAATTTAATTTTATACAGGAGCCCCAAAGGTATGAGACTCAAGGGTAAATCAGGCAGTTGAGACTTATATACCATCTAAGCTAAGGAATGGAATGAGGTCTGGGATTTCAAAGTGGGGGCGGGCGGGGGAAAGTAATTCACAGGAGGATAAGAAGAGCAGATGATGTAATTAGAAGTTTTCCTGGTCTTTCAAATAAAAAAGTTATTACTGTAAAATCTCTCTTTCTGGTTCAGTAGTCCTATCTAAATCATTTTAGGTTAAAGAAGAGGTAAAAGTTTTTCCTGAGCACCCTGGGTCTTGATCGCCTTCATCTCAAAATAATCCACACTCCAGAGGGGCATATTTTGTGGTGACATATTCTGTTCCTCTTCACTGGTTTGGTAACTATGATGGTGGGAGTTTAGAATATTCTCTTGATTACTCTGTATTCTCAGGAAAGTTGGAGGATTATCAGAATGTGGTGGGGGAAGTATGAGTACTTTAAAAATAGAGCAGAATGTGTGTAGTTGTCTATGAGAATGGAAGAGTATTGGACCAGCACTACCGAGTATGGGCAGCCTTAAGAGCCTCTTTGAGGTTATTGTCCTTGAATTTAAAGCACAAACATTCAGCATGGTGCTGGTGGTGGTAATAGTGGTGGTGGTGGTGGTGGTAGTGGTAATAGTGGTGGTGGTGGTGATGGTGGTGATGGTGGTAGTGGTGCTGGTGGTGGTGGTGCTGCTGCTGGTGGTGGTGCTGCTGCTGGTGGTGGTGCTGCTGCTGGTGATGGTGGTCACAATGGTGGTGATGATGGTGGTGGTGGTGGTGGTAATAGTGGTGGTGGTGGTTGTGGTGGTGCTGGTGGTGGTGGTGGTGCTGGTGGTAGTGGTGGTGGTGCTGGTGGTGGTGGTGCTGCTGGTGGTGGTGCTGGTGGTGCTGGTGGTGGTGGTGCTGGTGGTGATGGTGGTGGTGGTGGTGTTGCTGATGGTGCTGGTGGTGGTGGTGGTGATGGTGCTGATGGTGGTGTTGGTGGTGCTGGTGGTGGTTCTGGTGCTGCTGGTGGCGACGGTGATGGTGATGGTCATGGTGGTGGTGCTGTGTGTGTGTTTTCAGTTTAGAAGTTGTACATACAAACCAGGCCTTGGGTTTTGCCAAGCAATTTTGGCAAACTGAGAGCAAGACAAGAGGTTTGAGATATGTAAAGGAGCTGTTACAGTAATTGGCCTCAGAATTTAAGCTGGCTTAGGAAGGAAGTGAAAAGGTGATAAAATGAATGGATTGTGGTTATTGATGACTGTGCCATCAGAGGGTGAAAAATTTAACATAGTTATGGACACTTGAGATCACTTCAGTAAAGAACTCTGCAGGATGAACCACATAACCAGTATAGCAGCAGGCATGTTGAGCACTGTAGAGTCCAGAAATTATTCAGTGCTGGAACAGTTCACAGTTCAATTTTTCTAAATTTCAAAAAAAATCACAAAATATAACCTATATTTATTGCAGTTTAACAGTTTATCGTTCATTGTTTGTAACTGAATAATGTATTCTGTGCCCATTAACAGTTAAATCTAATATAATGGAGAGACTTGTACATGTCCATTGAGATGTAGCCATAACAATATTTTATTATTTAAAATATACATGTGAATAATTCAGAAAGCTTTCTCACAATAATCTGATTTATATGTATGTCAGTATCATATTCTGAATAAACAGGAGCAAAGTCTTTTAAACTTTATAACCAAAAATACATTCATGAATTTTTAAATCTGTTTTTGTATTTGCCAAATTTGCTACAATAACAATCTGTCAGTAACAAGATTCCCTTCTATCACATAAATACAAATAGAAGAAAAACTTCCTCTTTGGGGGCCGGCCAAGTGGCACGGTGGTTAAGCGCTGGCTTGGGAAGCCAGCAGCCCCAGTTTGGGTTCCACATATGAGGGCCAGTGACGCTGCCCTCAAAAAAACAAAACAAAACAAAACAAATAAAAAACAAAAGTTCCTCTTTGGAACTAAAGCTCTGGCAAGCCTTAAGAGTGCAATAGAAGCATATTAGAAGATTTGTGTTCTTTAGAATACAAGTTTGGGTTTGCAAATCTGAAATGCAAGGGATGAATCAAAATGCTGGAGACTGGTTGAAACTTCCTCATAAATCATGGCATATTTTTATAAACATTAGATGATCATCTCTCAGGGAGGTGCTGGTATTCTTGCTTCAATATATGAAAAGCCTATGAACTAAAGATTACATTGACTTTGTCTTGGATATTAACTTTTTGGTTACAAAAGGAAAATCTTTTTCTAAGACAGTAAGAATTGACTACCTATGTCATTGATTTCTGTGGAATAGGATTCATATAGAGACCTTAAGCAATGCAGTGTCTATTCCCATGACTCTAGGTGGTGACACTTGCCAGATTTATATCCTCAGGCCTGACATTGCCACTGAAATCAAGACAGTCCGCTTGACATTTTCACTTGAATGTCTAATGGGGATCACAAACTCAATGTTTCCAAAATACACTGTGATTTCATCTACCAAAGAGTTATTCTTCCTGGCCTTGATATTTCAGTCAGTGGTCTTAGGTGCCTGTTTCCTCTCTTCCCTCACTTTCTATAGCCAACAGTTAACCATGGCCTTCTCTACACTCGTTGCTAATTCATCCAAGTATTTCCTCCCTACTGCTTTCATAAGATCAAAACCATCACCTTTTCTTGGGCTATTGCAGGATTGTCGTAACTCATCTCTTATTTTCCACTTTGCCTCCACCCCTCAACCTTTCAAAATCCGAAAAGCAGCCAGACTTTTTTTTTTCTGAATTGACCATTTTTCATATAAGTTTTTCTTTCTCTTCTAATCATTTCTCCATTGCATTGGTTTCTTAGTGATCACATTCATTAAGAGCTGTAGTTACCAGTGGAAAGGAGCATTATACAAAAAAGCTGGTCATCATCTTAGTGGCTTTCACCCCTGAGTGATGAAATTAGTTAGAGATTCTACCTCCCCTCATTTTCATACTAGCAATACCAGGAGACTATGACATCTAATCCCTCAATGACCTTTTGAGTGCTCAGTAAAATCTGGGGATGAGCAGCCCCGGAGGTACATTTTTTGAGGTCACTCAATATTCTTCAGTGTGTCCCCTCCCATTTTCACAGAACTCCCCACCCAAAGTCCTTACTCTCACAACTGCTGCCCTTAGCTTGGGATTACATTGGGGGGGGGGTGAATTATTGCATGTTTCTCTGGGAATCACCCCTTTTCTGGTATGACACCATAGAGGTTTCAGCATTAGTGGTCTTTTCCTTCAACCTGACCATCTGCTTCGTATAATACAGACATTTTACAGAAAGTTCTCTAAGTCCCGGGTCCTGATTTCAGCAGCAGAACAGAAGTTCTAGTTTGTTTTTTTATTTCCAGTCATTTCATGAGACTAGGAAAAAGGGTACAAATTGCCAATTTGAATATTAAAAAATATGTGTTATTTATATATTTCAGTTCTAGGATTTGCATTTGGTCCTATTGTATCATTTCAATTTCTCTGCTATATATTTGCTATTTGTCATTCTTGGTGAGCACAGCTTCTCTTGTATCCTGGAGCATAATTGTAAGATCTGCTTTATCAGAATCCTTGTTTGTTAATCCCAACATTTGAGTCATCTCACATTTGATTTGGCTCCACAGATTGTTTCTCTTCGGAGTGGATCATGTTTCCTATTCCCTTTGTAATTCAAGTAATATCGGATATTATCTTGAACCCAGAAAAGTAGTGTGTGTGTGTGAGTGCGTGTGTGTGTGCGTGCGTGTGTTCTCCTTTTAGCAGGCAGTTTAATAGGCTGAACTCATATCTGTAAATCTCAGTCTCCCCCGTGGTAGAATTCCAGTATATTTTGTATTTCTTTTAGTCTTAGCTACGTACCCCGAGCTGTGCCTTACATGTGTGGTGTGGAGGCAGAATAATGGCCTCCCAGTGATAACTCTTGTCCAAATCCTTGGGACCTGTGGATACGAAACCTTACATAAAGAAAAGAGAGAGAGGGAGACTTTAAAGCTGTGATGAAAATAAGGATCATGGGATAGGAGTAGTATCCTGGGTGTGAAAGTGTGCCCAGCTTAACCACATGCAGCCTTAAAAGCAGAGAACCAACCTTTCTCAGTTACGGTCAGAGTCAGAGAGAGATGTGACTATGGAAAAATGGTCAGAGAGATGCAATATTGCTGGCTCTGAAGATGGAGAAAGAGGGTCTAAAGCCAAGGAATGTGAACAGCTTCTAGAAGATAGGAAAGGGAAGCAAGTGGATTCTCCTTGAGAACTGTGCCAACATCTTGATTTTAACCTGGTGAGACACTCTCTGAACTATGACCACCATGACTGTAAGTTAATGAGTTTGTGTTGTTTTGAGTTTGTGTACTGATTTGTACAGTAGCACTTGGAAGCTGATATATATGGTCAAGTATCAGACAGGTACTGAGGCTGAGTTCATGTACAGATTTGGGTACCCCACCCCTCTGGCTACCACCTTCTGTTTTCTCCCTTACATCCTAGTGGTTATATTTTTCCAAATCCTGTCCTCTGGTTCTTTGAGTCAATAAGAGTGCAAGGTTTTCCTTGGAGCTTTAGATATCCCCCAAGGCACAGATGGAACTGCCTTAAAATAAAAGTCATAAAAATAGGATACTGAATTCCTGGAATTCTTTTTATCCAAGTAAATTCTTCACCGTATCTATGTTTTTGCTGTTGTTTATTCTCTAATGCCTTCAAGAAGTTGCTTTTTATAATATTTTCCAGTGTTTATGGCTGTTATCTGTAGAAGGCTTGATCTGTGAGAAACTTGCTAGGCCAAACTGGGAATGGGACTACCTTGTATTACTCATGCAATTGAAAAAAACAAATAAGCGAACAAATAATTGTTGAAAAGAAGGAAAAAAAACCAAAAGTATAGTCCTTTCTCTTGAGAGGTTTTCATTTATTACATACTTACTATCTCATATTTTGCAGGATGTACATAATTTACTTAGCCTTATTGGCCCTTTGAGGGTTTTAAAAAAATATTCAAAATGATAAATATTACTCCTAGGAATGTTTTGATAAAATAAGGGACAGAGGAAGTGGGGGACAGACTCCTTGTAGTTCATTTCCCAAGTAGCATTTTATTGGTGAAATACATGAGTGATTTTATAGCACATATTACATATGACAAATCTGCTCTCCTAAAAAAACTGAGGCAATTTACTATCAATATACTCGTGTACCTATGCTCTCACATCACAACACTATATAAAATGTATATTTTACTATTATTATTTTCGTTGGTGAGTAACGGTTTCTGTATTTGACCTTTATTGCTTTGAGCTGTCCAGTACCCTTTTCATTGTTCCAATAATAGTCAAATGCTTTGCAGAATAGAATTCATCTGTTCCTAGTCTAAGTCCTTGTGGTTTGAGTGGATAGACCTACCACTGGCTCTTTCCTAAACATTAAACACTGACCTAAACACTAAAAATAATTCATCCTGAAGGATGCACACTCTGGTAAGATTATGCTTTGGTCTGTACATCTAGCTCCCTAGAGCTGCATTATTCTGTGCCTTTGCTGAGCTTGTGTCAGAAGCTTTTCCTTTGAATATATATTTATATATATATTTCTTTGAATATACAGAGTAACTCTGCATTGTTGGAAAGAAAATTACCTAATTGTATACAGTGATATATACATTTGAATATTTTGAATTGCTAATGAGGGTGAATGTGCTTTAAACTTTGAACTTAATCACTTTATTTACTCAATTCAACTATTTTTGGCATCTAGTGTACAACATTCTATTACTTTTGGGGGGATAAAATACTAATATGATATAAATTCTTCCTCATGAAATTTACAAATTATTTGTAGAGTCAGCTATGCAAATATCTAACAATAATCAGTACATTGCAGCTGAACACTTCTTTTTCTACTTTTCAAATATAACTTATCTATTACACTAACATATTTGTAAACATTTTTCACATTTGGATAATTGCTGTTATGTTTGTAACATGTTTTCCTCATTTTCTTGCTTTCTTTTAATATTTATTTACATGCTATTTTATTGTATGGTTTTTACTAGAATATCATAATGTATAACCAGCCTTCTTTTGATTAAAAATATTATATGTATCTTCAATCAGCTGCTATAAAATGTTTTTTGATAAATCATTTTTAACATATAATTCACTTATTCATTTAATATATGACACATATAGTATAAGATCTATTTCACATTGTCTTCAATGTATTAATGTTGGCTTAATGAAACTTATTTTCTCATTGTTGATTTCATGTCTTCATCTAATCTTAGTATAAAAGTGTGAATTAATTTTCAAAAACATTAGTTTTTGGAAAATAGACATCATTGTGTTTTCTACTTAAATACAATACCACACATGTTAGATAAGTTAAATTTATAATCCTCCAAATTTTGGAAGGGAAAGTCTACCATCAATAACTTAAAAACTTTTGCTTACTTTTCCAGAAGTTTACTTTCCTTGATGAAAGTTTCATGAAATACACAACAGCGATGTTAATTAGAACTGACTTGCTTTCACCTAGGGATGACTGGATAAAAACATATATACATATATATGTGTGTACACACACACACACACACAAACACACACCTACACATTGGAATATTATTTAGCCATGAGAAAGAAGCAAATCCTGCAATTTGCAATAACATGCATAGATCTTGAGGGCATTATTATAAGCACAATAAATCAGAAAAATACAAGTACTGTATAATGTCACTTATATATGAAATCTTAAAAAGCCAAACTTATAGAAACAGAGACTTGAATGGTGGTTGCCAGGGCCTGGGGGGTGAGGGAATTGGGGAAATGTTAAAAGGTATCAACTTGCAAATAGAAAATAAGTTCTACAGATCTAATGTATAACATAATGATTATAATAAATAATACTATATTATATACTTCAAAACTGCTAAGGGACTAGATCTTAAATGTTCTCACCACAAAAAAGAAATGATAATTATGTGATGTGATCGAGGTGTTAGCGAAAGCTATGGTAGTAATCATACTGCAATATATAAATGTATCAAATCAACATGTTGTACACCTCATAGTGTTACATATAAATTTTATCTCCTCAAAACACAAGGAAGAATGTGTTCCCAAATCATTATTCCAACATTTCTTCCAGTGGTACTACTGCACATATTTTGAGCTACAGTCAAATTAACCAATCATTGATCTTTTCTCTTCCAAGGAATTTGAACAAAAAACAGTCTTTGAGGTTCCAGAGCTGCAGAAACTTTTCCCACCAGCATACAGACACTCCTCAAATATTTTCCTGTCATCTTACAGACTTTGCTATACTAGGTGATCAATAAATGTCAAATTCAGTTTTGAAAGGCTAAGGACCTGTGTCTTTTTATATTACTTTTAAAAGTAGGCCCCTCCATTTCTAGGTTCTATCCATATTGAGAACAATAATAGAAATAGTAATAGAAGTGTTTCCTCCGTGAACAAGAGTCTGAGGTACTTTTCAAGTAAGTAAATTCCAACCTATAGCAGCATTTCATTAAATTCACATATAGAAGAGCCCAGATTCTCTTTAAAAACAAGAAGTGTTTTATAAAAGGAGTATCCTAAGCAGAAATAGAGAGGGTAATATCATATATGCTATATATATAGAACAAGTCTATTCTTCAGTCCGTAAGTTCTTAAGAAATAACATACTTTGATCCCTCGCTGAATGGCAGACTATGAGTCAAGACACAGCCTCTCATTTTTAGGTACATTTTAGCACTGCAAGAAATAGAGGAAGTGAATTTTAAAGCACGCATCAGAATCTTCGAGGTGCAAGGTCTGTGATGTGTGCAGCCTGTGGCAAAGGTGTGAGATGTTTCATTTAAGCCCTATATCTATGCCATGTGTCAGCTGTGATGTAGGAACCAGAATAACTCTGCGTTTTTCTTTCTCCAATCTAGGTTCTAAACAGTGACGAGTGAAGTCTGGACACGGACCCACTGTAGTCTCACCAGAAAAGTTAGTAACAAGGCAAATATGTTGGAACCTGAGTGAACAATCTCAATGAACATAGTGGAACCCTGGTAGAGGGGTTTCAATACATCAGAAAATCATACAGATAGAAAGATCTAAAGCCAACAAACAACCACTCAAGTGAAAGACCAGATTAAACTCATTTTATACTTATCAACTCTCAACAAGATTAGCCACACATACACCCTATTTACTAGAAGATATGCATCATAATAAGGGAACAAAGAAAGAGAGAGAAAAGGTTAGGATTGAAGACCCTGTTTTCCATACATATGTTAACTCATTAAATACACACACATCCCTATAAAGTAAATACTGTTGAGGGTAAGGATCTTGCTTTAAGAAAACAAGTGGTAAGTGAGGGGACCAGGCTACCAATCCAGGCAGTCTAATGCCAGGAACCCCACTCTGAACAGCAATGTTCAAGGGCCCTACATTAATATCATCCAGTAGCTAGTATATTATTTATATTAATCAGAAGTCACATGGGGTAAGTAAGTACCCCAGGAATAATAAAATAAAATTCATGTATCTGAAACTAAGATTAAAACCATTGTAACTCTGGTTTGGCTAACTAGAAAAAAATGGTCATTATATTAAATAATTTACTTATCCATCTACATAGATAAGTTACACACGGGGGAGAAAAAAAAAAAAAAATATATATATATATATATATATATATTTCTCATTTCAAGATCAAGTCTCCTATTCCATGCTTGTTTTCCAGTACTTGAAGTTTCAACATTATGCAGGTCTAATCCGTGGGACTGCATTATGAGTTTTCTTTTTATCATCCAACCACTAAATAAAACTTATTTGTGTGCATCAAGAAGAGACTTACCTTACGATCTATGTAATGATAAATTTTCTTAGGTATCTATAATGAAACACAACCTATAAATGAAATAAGTATTTGTATTTTCATTGATTCAATATAAAATTATAGCAAATACAACATGTGAGTTTTACTTGTAGTGCTTTACCTTATTTAAATTATTATCATGCAGTAAATAGTTGATTTTGTACAATTTATTCACAATCTCATTTATTTAAAGTGGCTTATGCAAATTCTTGAAATATAACATTAATATTAAATAAGAATGCGTAGCTAAGGAAATTGGGATAAAGATAAAAAATGACAGTAGAAAAAAATTTAACTGTTTTGCCTCACAGAAATTTTTGTATAGGGCAAAACTGTCATAACAGAAACACAGCTGAAAATAAGTTAACCATAAATGAGAGTTATCATAAGAACACCAGTAGGCTAGCGAGTGAAGGAAACCAGCATTATGAAGCATCACGATAGGGGCAGCTCTGAAATCCTCAGCTAATAGATCACGAAACAAGAACACTTTAAAGACTTGACACTCATATTTGTCTTTTTTTCATTGATATTTTTTCTCCTGCAATAGTGTTTCTCCTATGTTAGGAGAATGGCCTTAGGTGGCCAAGTGTTTACATCCTCAAAAATCCACAACCATAAAGAAGCTGAATTAAAACAAAATTAGGGAAAGCATGGCTCAAGTTGGGTCATGCACCCAATCATAAATCCATCCTTGTGGCTATGGGGGTGAAATACTCAATGCTGGCTACTTTGAGTCAGATTTTTTTGACACTTTCTTTTGGCCTTAGGTCCTATTCCCATGTCCTATTCCCTTGGCCACTTCTGATTTCATCTGCAGTCATGGTGGATAGTTTTGTGAAAGTTTAGAATTCTGGAACTATCCCCGTTCTAGCAAAATCCATTTTTTTCTGATATTGTTCAGGACCTTCCATGAAGCCATAGGAGCCCATATACGAAGTACAGCCTGGTGAGATGGCAGGGGGATGTCAATGTCTGGGGAGCAATCCTCCAACAATAGAGAAAGAGTTGGTGGGTAGATGTTATAGTCATCCTCAGTTAATTCTTAGCAGCCCTAGTTTCCACAGTGTTAACCAGGTTAATAATGCCCTCTTATGTTGTTCTTTCCCTGGATAATTCTTGCCACTCCCAAATTCTGGCTTCATGATTGCATCCTAAATGAAGTAGTTTTACCTAATCCTTTTCTCAAGCTCTGCTTTTAAGGGAATCCACACCATAACTAATCAATTATTTTATCCAATAAATTCATTTTCTCTTAGATCTTCTCCACGAAAGCACTGCTTTTGTTCAATGATGCTACACTTTGATGTGATTTTTCATGTCTTCCCTAGCTATACTAACTCGATGATTTCAGGTAGTCTCATGTCTAAAAATCATCTGTACTAAGTGATTAAAAATGTACATTTCCAGTTGGGACCCTTCCTGTACTCCAGACTTTTTACCCTAATGCCTATTTGAAATCAGTTGGCAGTTTAGAAGGCATCTCAAATTTAGCATGTCCAAAGAAAAACTTTCAATACATTTTTGAAATAGTCTTCCCCATCTCAATGCATGGCAACTCCATTATTCCAGTTTAGGCAACAAAGCTGGTGTGATCTTTGAGAAATCTTTATTTCTTTCACATCCCACATTTAATCAACCAACAAAATCTTGAAATATACCCAAGATTCACCCATATCTTACTCCTTGTATTTCTAGCAACCTGGATAACTCCAGTAGTATCCTAACTCGTCTCCATTCTCCACCCTACACTCCTAAAATATATTTTTCTACTAGCACTGACATGGATCCTTAGGAACATGAATCAAATGTAACACAACTGCTCAATACCTTTCTTCTGAGTGACATTACTATGTCATTAAGAGGAAAATCCAAAGTCCTGATAATGGCCTGTAAGTGCATACATAATCTGGTTTTCTTCTGTTACTGTCACCTACTTCACCTCACTGGAGCCACAGTAACCTACTGCTTTCCTTGAATAAGCCAAGCACACTCCCCCAGATATCCACCTACTTCAAAGCTTCACTTCTTAAGTATGTCCACTGCAGTCACATTATCAGAGAAGCCTGTCTTGAATACCATGTATTATAATGTCCCATGTTCCTTTAACCTCTTTAGTAAATATCATTGCACTTATTACTATTTGACATACTTTTTTGTTTATCATCCTTATTCTCTAAGATGTCAGTTCAATCGGGAAGGAACAGTCTCCTTGGTTTACTTCTGTAGCTGTGAGAACTATAAGAGGGCTTGACACGTGAGAAGCTCCCAACTTACATTTGTTGAATGAAGGAGATGGACAGAAGAAGCTGACAGTTCCAGTTCAGTCCACATCATTGAATCAATGAACTACTAGGGAGGAGAGGAGATTCTTTTAAATGGAATCTTGAACATGAGTGATTTGGGGAACCAATGGGAAGCAATGTGAGCAAATGTGAGCAGGGCAGTGCCCTGCCTCCTACTGGTGTACAGTACAGCCCTTCCTGTTTCTAGAATTGAGTTATAAATGTGACTCTGTGCTTTTCAGGGATACCCACGCCGACACACACACACACACACACACACACACACACACACACACACACACACACTACACACTGTGTCGATGAGGGGAAAAAAATAAGAGCCTTGTGGAAAACACAATTAATTTTGACTTTAAATGGAAAAACTATTTTTCCTCTGGGACCAAACAGAAAGGACATAATGTAGTAAAGAAGAACCTCAAAAATATAATTACAGTAAACACTGCAGTATTTATATTTATTTGTTTATGGTTGCATTTATAGCAAGAATGCAACGTTTCCAAGTGATTTCAATTTTGAAAGTTTTTTGATGAATTTTTAAATAAATGTATCCCCTATACGTCATGTGAATTAAAAATTGATCATTGATAGAAAGATATTAAGGCGAAAACCCAGTGGCTAATGACAATTAAATATACTGAAGAAACTTATAACTTTCAAAAAGTGTAATTTAAAAGTAAATCTTTTATGATAGCTCTACAATCCCTAAATCAAAATGCTGCAATCAACCCATTGGATCATTATGAAAACTGGATTAAAATCCATCCATCTTTTTTTATTACAATACTGCAGTGTTTCTCAAATCAAGAAAAATTTAATAAATCTTTGCAGGACTTAATAAAAGAAAAGAAGATTTATATATCCAATAAAAAATCCATTCAGTTCCAATTGTTTTATTTAATTTGTTTCCAAATGTTTTCTTATCACCTATTAGATATCATTTTGTTTCTCAAAATAGAAAGAACAGGAATTGCTTCTAAAATAACTTTTATAGGAAATATATTGATTTCTCAGGTGCTCCGTATGTCTGTTCTTCTAAAATGTGGTGGATCCGAGAGTATCTTGCACAATCAGAAAGCATCAGGGAAAGGTCTTCTTAGTTGTTGAACTTCAGATCAATTTTGTGATTTTCACAATCTTCTTTTCATAGCTCACACAGAGTTTTCTCTAAAGAATTTCAGAGAATGAAGAGTTAAAATTAAGCATTTCAAAATTTATTTCTATAGTTAAACAGACTTAAAGCCTTAGCCTCTTTGTCTTTTTAGTAGCAAAGAGGCTAATTTACTAATGAATATTTCATAGCATGTCAAATTATGTTGTAATCCTTCTTTTCTCAAGGAGAAATAAGTGTTCTCATTTAAAAGCTCTTTTGAGTATTTATTTATAGCTAATCAATTAAGAATTAAGACCAATTAAAAAATAATCTGTAAGGTTAACCATTTGCTGGTCATTGGAATATACCTACTCTGAATATAAGCATCTAAATATTTGAATAAGGGGTGGCTTTGTTTCATGAAGTTAATATTAGATGACAGTAATATGAATTTCTTCCAAATAAGTATGCTTTTCTGAGGACCAAAAGAGAAGTTTTAAAAGTTATATGATGCACACAATAAATCAGAAGTCAGTACTGGGAATAAGCTTTCTTAAATCACACAGGTATGTGCTCCAGTACTTATCAAGAGCTCTATGCAACAAATACCTGAATATTATACTAAAATATCTTTGTTCTAGTCCCTTTTCCCATTTAACTAGCTATGTGACCTTGAGCAAACCATTTAGCCTTTTGGGGCTTCATTTTTCTTGTAAAACACCAAGAACTTTCACCAAGGAACGTTAGATTTAATGTTGTCATTTGTTTCAAAAGCATAATTTACAGATTTTCTTAGTACTTAATTTTTAAAATATCATATTAAATGTACAGTACTGTTAATATGAATGCTTTTCACATATCCTAAACTCAGATTATTATCGGATAGTTGCTGCTTGTCAAAATATAAATATTTGCAAAATACCTTTGTAATTTATAAACAACACAATTGAAATATGCATAGTTTAATAAAATAATGAATATTTTCATGCTGTTTGTTAACAGTCCACATATTATGATAATACCAAATGAGAAGAGAAAAATTAAGCAAATATAAATATCAGGATTACAAAAGAAAATTTAAAATAGTTGGGCCACATAATACTTTATTTCCTGATAATAATCGAGTTTCCTTTGAATTGAGTGTCGCTTATTTGATTTAGATATATCTTTTCTTCATTCACTAATAAAATAATCTTTTGAGGGAATACAGAATTTCCATAATATTTTTACCTGGCCTTTTTTTAATGACAAGTTTAAGTTAGTTTATATATCAACTTCACAATAACTACTCCCTTTCTCTTATCATTGCATTCTCCACAGCCAATAAATAGGGCCCAACTGTAAGGTAAGACTGCAATGTTTAGATTTGTTTATATCAGTTGCATTAATAACATTTTCTAGAATGTATAAGAGCATTTTCATCACTATTAACAGTGCTCAGGTGATCAGTTGTTATCAAAAGAAAAAGTATAAAGAAAAAACAAAAAGGTATTATAGCAAAAGAGGTATATACCTTTTAAACTCATTTTGCATTCCCTGTATGATGGAAAATAAATGCAGATTAGAGAACCAGATGGATATATAATGGAATATTAGTCAGCCATAAGAATAGATGAAATACTGTCATTTGCCGCAAGATGGAGAGATCTTGAGTATCACGCTAAGCGAAATAAATCAGATGAAAAAGGACAACAACTATATGATTTTACTAACATGTGGGATATAAAACAGAAAGCAAGAAATGAACAAACAAACAAAAAAACCCCAAAAAAACCTCAATGACACAGACAACAGTATGGTGGTTACCAGATGGGAAAGGTGTTGGACACTGAAGAGAGTAAAGGGAGGCAAAATATATGCTGACAGAAGGAGACTAGACTTTGGATGGTGAGCACACAATGCAAAATACATATGATTGTGAACAGAAAAGGGGCCACATGTTAAACCTGACAAGCTCAGGAGACTGAAAATAACCACAGAGGATGGAGTGAACATAAAAATTCCTACATAAAAATTCCTAACAGAGGTGGGCCATGAAGGGAAGTCACATTCTTGGCCTGTAGCTTGACAAAGGTCAATCAATCTTTCCCTTAAGCCTGTCTGTTGTCTTTTTGCATCTAAGAGAACATCCCCTTATAATATCAGTGTAATCTCTTTTTCTGGACCCTCTAGGGAGCACAACCCACTGTATCAGAGCAGGCAAATACAAAATCCTTCATTGTTATTTTGTTCCCCAAATATTATCTCTATGTGCTGTAAAATGCTATTAACTGTGCTGTGCCCACCAATGTAAAAGAAGTATGTGTCTCTCCATTTTAGTTTTTATCCAATCCCAGAGATTTCCCCACTTTGCTTTCTCCTACCCCTTTAATCTATAACCAATGGATTTCATGTAACCCTCCTCCTTTGATTCTAATGTATAAAATAAGTTGCAAAATGGCCATTTTCTGGAGCATTATCTCAACCTGTTGAGATTTTGTTTCCCGGTAACTGTCGTCAGTTTGGCTCAAATAAACTCTTATAAGTTTTCTCTTAGGCTGGATATTTTTCATTGACATGATATATTATAGAACTGTGCACTTAAAACATATTTTTATAAGCCAACGTCACCCCCAATAAATTTAATTAAAAATAATAATAAGGAAAATATGCTTGATAGTGTTGATTGGTGTTTACACACATCTAGTCTTCAACTATTATAAATTAACCTAACTTCATCCTTTGCAGTATTAATCTTTCAACTTAGTATCTTTCATGACCAAATTTTTTCTTTGCTTTAAATGTTGTACAATATTAAAATCAACAAATTATATCATTACTTTAGTCATATCCAATAGAAAGAATTTTCTTTAGGATTTTTTTTTAACAGAAGTAAGACAAAACTATGCCCTTATAGAATGTATATTCTAGGTGAGGAAAATGGACATATGTACCTAATCAAGATGGCCTTAATATTTCCCTCAGTTGGCTAAGTTTTGGATGGGCTTCTTTCTGCCTCTTGGTCCCTGACTTCCTTCTCACTCAGGCCCTTACAGAGTCCAGGTGGCCTAACTGCAGAAGCTCCTCTCCTTTTTCTTTCCACAGAGTATTTACTGTGGAAAAGTTTTCATTGTATACTTTTTTCTCTTTCCCTTTGGAATGTAAATCTTTTAAAAAAATCCTCTTGCCAGTTTTACAACCAAGGACTATGTTTCTCAAGGACCTGGGAATCATTGCTTTGATGTTTAATCCTCTGGGGGATAATGGCCCTCTCTCCCAGTGTCTATGACAGCATAAGAGCCTAAATTCAGTTAGCACCTTGCTCCTGTAAAACTACCTCCTGTCATGAACATAAAAGAAAATTTACTTTTCCTTAGGGTAAGGTCAATTAGAAAACACAAATGGCCTAGGATCCTTTCCATCTCAGCTCTTAAAAAACGCTCCAGCCCTTTCTTTCAGCAGACTTCAGTTCAGACTGCATTTTGGTCTCTCTCCCATATTGCAATGGTCTTAAATAAAGTCTTCCTTACCTACTTTTTGCCCAATGCAAATTTGCTCTGATAAACTTAAGCAGGTATTATATGGGAAAAAAAAATTAAGAAGAATATAGGGTACTAGTTCTGTGAAGAGTGCTGTGGGGAAGAGTGTGCCTTTGCAATTTTGTAAATAGAGTGGTTAAGAAAAAGAGAACATTTCAGCAAACACTTGATAAAAGACTTAAAGGTGAGAAAACAAACTTTGGTGGAGGAGCCTTCCAGACAAACAGTCAATTCAAAGGCCCTGAGGTGTGGAGGAGAAGCTGCAAGGTGGCCAGTGTGGTCATAGTGAAGTGACAAGGGGAAAGAAATACACTATGAAATCATCAAGGCCATATGGCTAATGATCCAGAGCCTTATAGACTATTTTAAGGATGACTGCTTTTATCCCAAGATAGAGAAAAGGGGAACCACTGGAGGATTTTGAGTAGGAGCAGGTAATGATGTGACTTATGTTTTTAAAACAGTCATGGCTAGGGCCAGCTGAGTGGCGCTGTGGTTAAGCGCTGGCTTCGGAAGCCAGTGGCCCCGGTTCGGTCCCATATATGAGGGCCAGTGACACTGCCCTCAAAAACAAACAAACAAACAAAAAAACAGTCAGGGCTATATTGAAAATAGACATACAGAGAAAAGAGTAGAAGTGTGCGTGCGAGCGAAACAGAGAGAGAGAGACAGACAGACAGAGAGAGAGTGCTAGAGAGAGGGAGAAGGACTACAGATGATGAGAAATGGTTGGATTTAGATATTCTGGAGATATTTTGGATATATCTTGAAGGTATAATCAATAGCATTTCTGAACAATGGGTTATAAGGATAAGTCAGATGTCAAAAATAGCTTGAAGTATTATTGTTTTTGTGTGTTTGGTTGGTTTGTTTTGATGTTTTATTTTTGTGTATTCCTCCTTAAAGCACTGAGTTCCCTTAATAGAACTGGTCAGTTTGAGAAGAAAGTTCAGGAATTCAGTTTTGAACATGTTATGTTGAAATACCTATCTGATTATTAATATTGAGGATCCATGACCTGAATGAATAATTTGAAGCATCAATTTCAAAATGTTAGCTATGAGAATCAAAAGAGGTTACACGTGAAAAGTTTTTAACTTTGCATAACACATAACAAAGGCCTCGTAAAAGTTAATTTAATATTACATGTATACCTGTACATAGACAATCACACCCAATGCCACCTTTCACTACTTTGAAATAAATTTATAAATAATATAATCTACCTGTATGATTAAACATAAAGCTCAAACTATACTTAAGAATAATCTCAATAGGAAGGGTTCCAGTTAAGATGATGAAGTAGGTAAATGTGGGGTTGCCTCCTACCATAACCACATTAAAATTACAACTAAATTATAGAACAATCAACCTGGAGAACCATCTAAAATCTAGCTGAACAGAACTCCTATGACTAAAGATATAAAGAAGAAGCCACCTCAAGACTGGTAGGAGGGGCAGAGACACAGAACAGGCTGGTCCCACATCCACATGTGGCAGTCAAGAATTGGGAAGGATATCCTGGCTGCAGAGGTCCCCCCTGAAGAGTGAGGGGTCCTAGCCCCACACCGGGCTTCCCAGCCCAAAGCACCAGTACCTGGAAGAGGAGCCCCCACAACATTTGGCTGTGAATATCAGTGGGGATTCCATCTGTTGGGTGAGACAGAAGGAAGCTGGAAACACAGACTTCCTCTTAAGGGCCCACACACAGACTCTCACTCCCAAGCACTCACCCTGGGCTATGGTGGAGGGACTGTGGCTCAGAAGGTGTCAGAGACATACAGAGAGAGACTGAGTTGTGTGACTCAGGGCAACGGCTGGAGGGAGAGCAGCCATTGTTCCTGTGTTAAACCCTACTCCTGTGTATCCAGCAGGCAGATGCCATCTTCCTGTGTTGAGCCCTTCCCCACACAGCTAAATCTGAGTTTTCATTGGCCTGGTGAACTCCACTTGCTCCACCCTGGTGACTCCCTGGGATCCTGCCCTTCCCAACTTGTGCAACGCCAGCAGCTTTTTCATGGCTGGCAGGCAGCTGGTGTTGGTCCATGTTGCAGACTTTCATGGACAACTCTCAGAAGTTTTGGGGCCCCAGGCAGGCTGTACCTGGCCTTGGTGTGCTCTGAGACTTTTGCAGAGTGGACCCAAGCTCTGAACTGGCATCACACCTGAATTCACATTAACACATTGCATACCACTCGCCCCTTGATGGTGACTCCTGTGACCCCACCCCAATTAACTCCCATAGAACCTGAAGCTCTTTCAGCAGCTGAGCCTTATGGACAGCCGGCAAGTGGTGGCAGGCCGCAGGGTGCTCTGGGCCTTTTTCTAAGCTACCCATGCCTGATAGAGGTGACAGTCAGCCTAAGTTCATAGCATGGTCTCTCCCACGCACCTCCTGGTCCAACACAGGGAGTGACCTACCGCAGATCACTTTGTAGCTCCTACTAGGTAGCACTAGACCAGTCACAGACAGTGGCTGACCTTGGACTGCATAGGCACCCCTCCCAAGAGTCCCCAAACCAGTACACCCAGTAGCCAGCTTCAAATCACAACAGAACATCGTTCAATTAGCCCCACAATTGGCATACCCAAAGGGTGGTCTCAGCAGGCACCAGAGCCTGCTTGGGTGATTCCTGTTCTTATAAGCAATAGGCATGGCCAATCCTCACAACCAGTAAGCCTGAGTGTTAATCCCACCCACCAATGTGCCAATAGCAATTTGGAAGGTAAGATAGCAGAAAACACCAGATCATTGCCAACAGCAATGAAGACTCAACTACAAAAGGAGGGTACACACATACCACATAAGGAACACTCCTGGAGCATCTGGCTCTGGTGACCAAGGAGATTGTGATACCGGGTCCCAAGGACACCTGTGACATAAGGCACCCTGTGAAGGCTGGGAGACATAGCTGACCTTCCCAATACATATAAACAAACACAGAGAGACAGCCAAAATGAGGAACAAATAAACAAACAAAAAACATATCCCAAATAAAATAACAAGAGAAAACTCCAGAAAATAAAACTGAATGAAATGGAGGCAAGCAAACTACCAAATACAGAGTTCAAAACAATGGTTACAAGGAACTTAATGAGAACTTCAAAAAAGAGACAGTAAGCATAAAAAAGGACATAGAAACCATAAAAAAGAACCATTCAAAAATGAAGAATACAATAACTGAAAGGAAAAATACCCTAGAAAGAATCAACAGGTTAGATGAACCACAGGATCGAATCAGCAATTTGGAAGACAAGGTAGCAGAAAACACCTAATCTGAACAACAGAAAGAAAAAAGAATCCAGTTTAAGGGGCCTCTGGGACATCAAGCATAACAACAATCGCATCACAGGGGTACCAGAAGGAGAAGAGAGAGAACAAGGGATTCAGAATTTATTTGAGAAATAATGACTGAAAACCTCTTTAATGCAGCAAAAAAAATAGAGGAGACAAGCCCAAGAAGCACAGAGAGTCCCCAAAAGATTAACCCAAAGGGACTCACATCAAGGCACATCATAATTAAAATGCCAAAGGTTAAAGTCATAGAGAAAGTCAAAAGCAATTAAGAGAAAATACTACAATTATATGCCAACAAATGGGACAACCTGGAAGAAATGGATAAATTCTTAGAAATACACAGTTGTCTTAGACTGAATCAAGAAAGAACAGAAAATCTGAACTGACTGATAAGTACTAACAAAAAGTAATTAAAATATTTTAAACAAAGGGAAGTCCTAGAGCAGATGGCTTCACAGGTAAATTTACCACTCATAAATAAATAAATAAATAAATAAATAAATAAATAACACCTATTCTTCTCAAATTATCCCAAAAATTTGAAGAGAATGGAAGGCTCCAAGCTTATTTTATGAAGCCAACATTACCTTGATTCCAAAACCAGACAAAGATATTACAAAAAAAGAAAATTATATGCCGATATTTCTGATGAAGACAAGTGCAAAAATCCTCAACAAAATATTAGCAAATTCAGCAATATATTAAAAAGATCATACATTATAATCAAGTGGGATTTATTCCTGAGATGCAAGTTTGGGTTCAATATCCACAAATCAAATAACATGATACACTACATAAACAAAATGAAAGATAAAAATCATATGATCATATCAACAAATACAGAAAAAGTGTTTGACAAATCCAGCATCCATTTATGATAAAAACTCTCAAGGATAGGAAGAATTAATATAGTTAAAATGTCTATACTACCCCAAGCAATCATTAGATTCAGTGCAAACCTTATCAAAATACCAATGGCATTTTCCCCAGAACTTGAACAAATATTCTTAGAATTTATATTGAAACATAAAAGACCCCAAATAGCCACAGTAATCTTGAGGAAGAACATAGTTGTAGGTATCATACTACCTGATATAAAACTATACTACAGGGCTATAGTAATCAAAACAGCCTGGTACTGGCATAAAAATCAATGAACAGAATAGAGAGCCCAGAAATAAATACACACCTATATGGTCAATTAATCTTTGATAAAAAAGGTAAGAATATATAATGGGGTTAAGACAGTCTATATAATAAATGGTGTTGGGAAAACTGGACAGATAAATGTAAAGAAACTAGATCATCCTTTTACACCATATACAGGAATAAACTCAAAATGGATTAAAGACTTAAATGTAAGACCCAAAACCATAAAACTCCTAGATGAAAACATAGGCAGTAAACTCTCTGACATTATTCTTAGTGATATTTTTCTCTGATATGTTGTCTTGCACAATGGAAACAAAAGTACAAATAAACAAATGTGACTACATCAAATGAAAAACTTTTTGCATATCAAAAGAAACCACCAACAAAATGAATACACAGCCTACTGAATATGAGAAGATATTCACCAATGATACATCTGATAAAGAGATAATATCCAAAATTTATAAAAATCTCACACAACTCAACATCAAATAACCAATCCAATTAAAATATGGGTAGAGGACCTGAATTAACATTTCTCCAAAGAGGACATATACATGGCTAACAGACATATGAAAAGTTGCTCAATGTTACTATATGCAAATTAAAACCACAATGAGATATCACTTGATGCATGTCCGAATGGCTATCATCAATAAATCAACAAACAAGTGCATGAGGATGTGGGGAGAAGGGAACCCTTTGCACTATTGGTGGGATTGCGAATTGGTGCAACCACTATGAAAAACAGTATGGAAGTTCCTCAAAAAATTAAAAATAGAACTACCTTATGACCCAGCAATTTCACTTCTGGGTATTTATCTGTAGAAATACAAAACACTAATTCCAAAAGATATATGCACCCCTATGTTCACTGCAGCATTATTTACAATAGCCAAGACATGGAAGCAATGTAAGTATCCATCAGTGAAAGACTGGATAAAGAAGTGGTACATATATACAATGAAATATTACTTGGCCATAAAAAAGAATAAAATCCTACCATTTACAACAACATACCATGGATGGACCAGGAAGATATTATGTTAAGTGAAACAGGCAGACACAGAAGGACAATTACCATATGATCTCACTTGTATGTGGAATCTAAAGAACAAAATAAATGAACAAACAAAACAGAAACAGACTTATAGATGCAGGGAACAAACTGATGGTCGCCAAATAGCACGGCAGTTGGGGGGCAGGGTGTAAATGATGAAATGATAAAGAAGTACAAATTGGTAGCTACAAAATAATCATGGAGATGTAAAGTAAAGCATAGAGAATACAGCCAATAATATAATAATATGGTAATAACTATGTATAGTGCCAGGTGGATACTAGACTAGTCAGATGGATCACTGTAAATTATATAAATGTCTAACCACTATGCTGTACACCTGAAATTAATATAAAATAATGTTGAATATCAAATGTAATTAAGATTTTTCAAAAAGGGGAAGAGGAAGATCAAGGGAAATAAGAGGTTCAAATCTTCAGGTATAAATCAAATAAGTTATGGGGATATAATGTACAGCATGGGGAATACAGTGGGTAACACTGTGATAGCGTGGTATGCTGTCAGATGGTTGCTGGACTTATCATGGTGATCACTTCTTTAGGTATATGAATGTTGAATAACTATGGTGTATACATGAAACTAATACAGTATTTTATGTTAGCTATATTTTTATAAGAATCTTTAAAACATAATTTCAATAAACAATCCTCTCATCATAGTCTTCTATCATACTGCTAAATAAATTCAAAATATGGCTATAAATATTGGAAGATTTTTACAATGTTTATTAATGAAATTCAAAGGAATCTCTAGATCTTATGTGCCCCTATTAATTTAAAAATATTTGGCTCTACGTTGTTAAAGAAAACACATTTCTCTGTTAAATATTTTCAATAGGATTTACTGTTTTTGCAATAGCTGTTTACTAGACCGAAATCTTTTCATTTTTATTGAGCTGCTAATGCTATAATACATAGAATATACAGTATGCTCCAAGTGATTAAATTAGTCAATAACTGTGGGAGAATATCTTCACTTCATTTAATCCTTTATTGCATTTAAATGATCCTATTTATAACAAATTTCCTCTATAGTCTTGAAATGTTTCTGAAACTTATTTTACAACTTACTGTTATTGATGTATAGTTATAGTGGGCATATTATGGCATGCTATTGAAAAATAAGACAGGTCTTTGCTGTACAGGATGTATAACACTCCTAGCTCCTGCCCACTGAATGCCAGTAGCACCTCCCCTTCATCACTGTATCAACCAAGATGCTCTCATACATCTTCTAGATGCCCTCATTGTGACCACTGTTATGAATGAACAAAATAGTATTTTTTGTCCTTAAATCAAGGGAGGAAATTCAGCTAGTAACATAAATGATTGCCAGTTTTTTTAATTGAATATTCATTACTTTGATGAAACATAGAAAACACCTAGTTAAATATTCAGCTCTTTTGCCTTAGGCAAAAGTATTTCTCAGTTTTCAACTGGGAATGCTAAGAATATATGGATGTATAATTTAATTTACACAAAGTATACTAAATACACAGTGGAATATCTTTATGATTGGAAATTACTACTGGACCACAATAACATTCTGTGAGCACATGGAAGGTGATATTCTTTAATTAGGGCACAAAGAATCTAAGATTAATGTCAGCATTTATAGATCATTTGCTTTATGACAGGTATTCCACTAGACATTTTCATATTATATCAGTTGGGGTCCCATCATTTTGGTTAAAATTAGGGCGCTCATCTCAGTGTCAGCAACTCTCACCATTACCCTCAGCCTACAGAGAAACACTCCGCAGAGCTTTTCAAGGGTGCTGGTGCCCCCTCATTTCCTTCTGCTGTACTGAAGGAAACATTTCTGGTTTCCCTCAGGAGGTATGGTACAGAGTGAATATGCAGAATGCATATGATAAAATGCATTTCTACATTCACATTTTTAATCCTTTGGATTATTTCCTCTCTATTATACCAGGGAAGTTTTGGCATCTTAACCTTATTAACATTAGACCCCTTTGACCCAGGGGTCAAACATTCAGGCAATCTGCTGAAACTAATACGTTAAACTCCAAATCTCTGGACATGTGTCCTTCAATGTAAAAATTAGATGGATCAAAGGTATGTTCTTTACTGCCTGACTTAAAATTCCCACGTGTATTCTTTAGGATTCTGCATGTAAAAATTAAAAAGTTGTACAGGGCCGGCCGAGTTGTGCGGTGGTTAAGCGCTGACTTGGGAAGCCAGCGGCCCTGGTTCGGTCCCACATATGAAGGCCAGTGGCACTGCCCTCAAGAAAAAAAAAAGTTGTACAAATTCTTCTAGACTCTAAGATGTTTCCCTCTGAGTCAGATTTTGCACAGTCCTTCTTGGAACTGCTGGGATCCTACACTAGTTATACAGCTAAAGGCAGTGAGCAATGGCGGACGGGGATATGTCCTGGCAGAAAAATCTTCCCCTTGCAGGGCAACTATTTAAAGATAGAATCTTCAGGCAAAGGAAGGTTGTTATCCACATTCAAGGAGAAAGGGCTGGGCTGCTTCTGTGGAAAGGGAGGGTCAGGAAGGCTTAGCAGTTTTATTCTAATACGACTATATATTACCATTCCAAGCCTCAAGTGCACGTTGCTTCCTAATTTATGTGCCCACATTCACAAAAGAGACTTCACATTTAATTTCTGCAACCTGCACATTTAAGATATTGGTCTGACTTTCAGCTACATATTGACTATGGCTTCAAAAAAATTAGAGATTAATTTGAGGTCATAGAGTTTCTCCAGTTTCTGATAGGACATTAACAGTGTTTAAAGCCCTCAATTGCTTATTTTCTTTTTTTTACACTGTCTAGTGTAGATAAAAGAGCCATTATACCTCACGGTCCTTACCATCAGAATTCCTACCATAATAGTTAAGTCTGAGAGCATTTGCTTTCCCAAAACCTGGATTCTAACAGATTTTCTACTCCAAACTTCTTCTTGTAATGATTTAATTTCTGTGACAATGTCCTATTTTCCATTGGCAAGGAGCTTAGTCAAAACTCATCTTTGTTTCAAGGACTAAGACATAAGCAAGCTAATACTAAAATCCTATATTTGAGAACATGTCTCTTTGAAACCACTCTTGGTACTACATACTACAGTAGTTAAGGTCCAGGAAAAAAAGAAGCCCCACTGGGTATTTCAAAAAATAGATTTCATGCATAGAATTGGTTACAGAAGTGTTAGGAGGCTGAAAGAGCAAAAGGGATGGTGAATTCATATACACTACTGCATGAAGCATCATCTATCCCCCTAGATCTGGGAGAACACAAAAAGTGACATGGCCAAAACCTGCAACTCAGTGAGATCTGCAGGGAGGATGCTTGGCCCTCTGAAGTAATCTGCGCAGCTGAGGCTCACACATCAGAGAAAGAAATGTGACCCATCAGATGCTCTTTGTGAGGCTGTGTCCCTCTGGGGAAGGAGGCACAACAAGGCTGCAGTCTGAATGACAAAGGGGTGCAATGAAAGATAAGCTTGCTATAAACTGGATGATAATACACAACTCACTGGACAGGGCAGAGGATAGAACAGTAAACGAGCTGACAATAATTAAATCACCAGCACTCATATAATAACTCATTTTACCAACACAACAATATGATGCTCTCATGATCCCCTTTTTACAGATGGGGTAAACCAGGCTAAAAGAAAATTAAGATACTACCCAAGTTTACACAGCTGGTAAACACAGTGCTGAGACTTGATATCAACCATCATATGTTGGAATGTGAACACCAAAAAATGTTAAAATGTACATAATTTTTTGCTCATGGTACAAATCATTTGGTCGAGTTAGATAATTCCCCTAAACACTAGGCTTAATACAGGCTACATCTAGATGGTTATAATTGTTTTAAACATTTTAATTTGGCTAATAACCTAATTGGTGTAGCTGATCATGCATTTGACACATCACATTAATGCAGAATAATATAGAAACTAAACATGTTGAAAGTCAACTCAAAGGTCTGTACCTGAGTTAATAATATTGAACCAACCAACATTAATTTCCTGGTTTTGACCATGTACTATGGCTATGTAAGATATTACATTGGGAAGCTGATTGACGGGTACATGGGAACAAGGTACTATTTTTTTGTAATTTATTGCAAGTCAAGCTATTTCAAAATAAAATGTTATTTTTAAAAAGTCAACTCAAAAATCCTAAACAGTGACTACAAAATGATTTTAAACTAGTTATGCCACAGTGTGAGATTACATTAAAGCTGTATGTATAAATGAAAACTTCTAATGTTAAAAATATTAAACCATTGGGTTAAAATACAATAGTAGCTACCTTGGAACATTTAATATTCAAATAACAAAAATTATAAATCATATGACAATCTAACAGCTATTGCTATGTCATTTTATTGATAAGGAAAGTTAAGCTCAAAAAATTTTCTAGCTCAGAGTGTACAGCTGGCCAGTATCAGAGCCAAAGCTCATGCATTTCCACGCACTCCACTGACTCTCATCGAATTTCGTTTGACTGAAGACGTTATTTTGTTTAGCTCACCACTCAGCAGCATTGTCAGATGTGACTGTGCCATTTCACCCTGATTTTCTGCAAAACAGAAGTTAAACATTCCACAATATTCACCTTATTTCTTATAATGATGCCATATGTTACACTTGTCTTGCAGATAAATAGCTGAAATGAACCAAAAATGAACAGTTGCTTAACCTCCCCCCGCCAGGATCTCAGCAGCATTCATTTGTAGAATCTCCTCTCCCAGAACTATAAATCAACAAAACATCTAGGATACATATATTCCTTATGCTCAGTATTGTAATTTCTATGCTTAAGTATTTGTCCAATGTCCTCATAAAGGATGCCACTTTAATTGACCTGAAATCAATGACTTTTTTAAACTGCTCATCTGACAAATTAACTATCATTATCAGCATGCATATTTGTGTTTGATAAATATACTGTATTGCTTCTCTTATTACTTGTGTTGAGATACATACTTATTTAAAAACATCTAAAAAGCCGTCATAATTTCAAGTCAAAGCAAATTATTTAGATACTGACACTGAATTTAGGACTTTGGTCAACTTTGAAGGGAAATTTTTTCAATGACTAAAATGTTCATCTATTAAAATAAAACCAAATTTCAAATAAATCGATTTCTTATCTCACAATTTTATCATGATGCTTGGCTTTCTAAAAACAAAATAAATTCCATCTGTAAACTTATGGTGTTCCCTACTTACTTTGTTTCATTATAAAATTACAAGGAAGAAGGAAAGTTCTCTTAAGATTCTATTATCACCCACTTTGAAAATACTGCACAAGGTAGTACCTCATGGTATTATGCTCAAAAATGCATTACATACTCATCATATACACTGCATCATTTATATCACACTGCATTTGCATGTTTAATAATATGATAACTATTATATATCTGTAATGCTTTTGCAGTTTCAAGGAATGATTAATATGTGATGGTACTAAGAGATTTATTGTCTCTTCAGAAAATCATAATTTATATTTGCACAGAAATTCACAGTTAGAGACAAGGAAACCAAAGCTTAGGAAACAGTAAGCATTAAACTAAAGAAATAAACATTATGGTATAGTGTGTGTGTGTGTGTGTGTGTGTGTATAAATATGAGAAATACTTGAGCTTGTTCATATGCCAAAGACAAGTTCGGGTAGAGAGAGAGTTTGAAGACACAGGGTGGAGGAGTGAATAAAAAATGAGACCTGAATATGGTCTTACTTATTTACTTACCTAACTTTCCTAAGCTTTAGTTTCCTTGTCTATAAGTGGGGATATCAATTTTATCTCCCACATAGGATTCTTTTGAGTATTGAGATACCATATGTAAAATGCTTAGCACTGTACATTTTCAGTAAACTACTATTCCATACATTTCTTTCTTTACTAGCACAGGGGTTAAGAACATAAGACTCTGTATTCAGACAGCCGGGTCAAATTTCTGGTCCTCCATTTGCTAACTCTATGACCTTTGGGACAATTGCTTAACCTTCCTATTTCTTACTTTCTTCATGTGTAAACAAACTACATCTCTGAGGATTAAGTAAATTAATACAATAAATTACTTTAAAAAGTTTTTTGTTATAAGCAACGGGATACAGTAAGTTTCTGTCTTCTCTTTCTTCCTCCTCTAATACTACCACTGCTACTTCCGGAAAAATTATCATCATCAGACTCAAGCTTGTGGAAAGAATAATTACTGTCTCCTCTTTCTCCTCTCCTCAATCCACTACTATCTAGCTTTAGCACCCCATTCTTTCCATACTTTCTTGTTCAGAGTTGTTAGGATTTTTTTTCACCCTCTATTTGTAAAACCCAATGGTCTCTTACCAGTTTTTATTTTAGTTAAATTCTGCGACACCAGTCTGTCTTAGCAACTCCTCTATCTTTTTAATAATTCCATTCCCAGCTTTCTTTAACCTCTGGTTGTTCCTTCTACATTACAAGAAGTCTTAGTTCTGCACTTACTTTCTCTCCAACATATAACATTGGTAATAGTCAAGTACTCTGTTATCAGCTCTTTCTTTTTCCTCATTCTGAACACTACTACTAGGCAATCCCATCTTTGCTTGGGGCCTTGCCATCTAACCTACAAATGAACCCTGCTAGCCCACACCTCTCTCTTTCTGATCCCACTATAAATGACAGAACCTTTCATGTTTCTCAGATGATGTTGGGCCTCACAATTCTTTCAGAAATTTTACAATTTATAATTTCTTTTAAAAAAATCTAAGTACTTTCCTCACATTATATGTTCACTCTCCTCTCTTCACCACTAGGCTGTTAAGCTATATAGGGTTCCAAGTTTATTCGATTCACCAATATATCACAGCATCCTTCAACACACTGGGCACATTTCTGATACTCAATTATGTCTGTTAACTGATCGCTGCATCTTGAGATCTATAACTAAAGATCTACAACCATTTGCAAATAGCAACCCGTGTGTTCCAAAGTGCTAAAAAGCTTAAGTACAGAAAACCAATATTGTGTACTATTTTGATCTCTGTATGCTCCCGTGGACTCATTGTTTGTTCAGTTATTTGAGTGCAGTAAGTTTCATCTGCAACTTGTCCAAGAATTTCTCTTGGAGGCACAGCCTAGATAATAAAAAATGAAAATTTTAGAGTAAACCTAATTTACTATTGGGCTATTGAATGAATGATTGCTATTGCTGAGTTTTACTTCATGTGTAGCTTAGTGCTTGAAATATTTTCCCTTTGATGTGATGTGAACAATCCCTTTGTAAATATTAAGGTGTTAACTCATAGCTGACAGGTATAGGATATATTTTGGATATTTTTTAATGTCTACCAAGGAGCTCTACAATAGGAGGTTCATTTATTTTTGAGAAACATATGGTAACAATAAAACGAAGCTTCTGTTTGGAGCAGAATGGTGAGCTCTTCTGCCCCACTGGCTCTTAGGTCACTCTGCTGAGGTCAGGGCTCCTTCTCCCGCCATCTGCTAAAAGGGAAGCAGGAGCTCCAAGTCATCTATCAACCGGAGGAGGGCTGCAACTTCCGAAACATCAGCCATGAGCTGAATTGTCCCCATTTTTCTTCACAGTCTTAAAATATGTCCCAAGTAGAGGCTGAAGAAAAGAGGTTCACTGAAAAGAAATATTTCCGTGCTGCCTGCCCTTTTGTGCACAATTTGCTTTATCATGACTCTTATGGACATTTATAATTTTACACCCTCTAACTGTGTATATTTTATTAAAAATATATCCATTTCTAAGATCCCATATGCCTCTTCCAAAGAGGTGTTTCATTTTTATTGTCATCTTTGTCAAAAGGTAAAGGAGTTTCCTTTGAGTGGTTTCCTGCTATGCATTCAAAAACATGTAAAACATATAATTCCCTTGACATCTGTGAGTAATGTGTTATTTTATTTTATTTTTTTTTGTGTGTGTGTGTGTGTTTTTTTTTTGAGGGCAGTGTCACTGGCCCTCATATGTGGGACCGAACTGGGGCCACTAGCTTCCCAAGCCAGTGCTTAACCACTGTGCCACTCGGGCGGCCCGTAATGTGTTATTTTTATCAGAGGAGTTACTCCTAGTATAGCAAGGGAAAAGAATTTCAATTTTTCAAGCTACATATGAGGCAAAAATAAGCAACATCAATCATTCATTCAATACCCCAATGGGAAATTAGGTTCATTCTTAAAATCTATTATTTATATTATAATTACAAGAAATTTTCTTACATCCAAATAATTGAAAAAGAAAACATCAAAATGAGGAAAAAGTGTTCAATCACAGTGACAGTTACATTTAGGAACAAAAATCCAAAGGAGCATAAAATAAATAAAATCTTTTCTTTTTTGGGAGATAAGTTTTTCTCAGTCTCAAAATCCAAGCAACACATTCTCAACAAACTGCTGTGAATCGAGAAATTAGACTGTCACCTTTAAAGTAGGGGATGGCTTTGCATTATTTCCACAGTTTCACAATTAGTTATGGCTGCTCTGATTTAAAAATATATACATATTGATTTGGATGACCATATTTTATTCATTTCTCCATGGTATTGTGTTTACCTGGTGTTTGTTGTTATATCATTTCAACTGGTTTTAGTTTGAAATGCACTTTGATCTAGGTTACAAATTTGTTCAGATTAATTCATTTAGTACATATTCTTTCAAATTTTGGAATTAGAAAGAGATGAGCCTTAAAGTTTTCATATTTACACTGATTGCTTTTAAATTTGCCCATAAAAACCCAGGGTTGTGTTCTTTCACTCAGCCTGGTCTCTCAGAACTCTCCTTCCTGCCAAGATCAGCATGTTTTTTTTGGATGCTATTAGCTTGCAAAGCTAAGGCATTTGGGATATACGGGAAAATAAAAATAGGTTTGAATTTGTTCATATTCACCTGCTGTTCTCAAGATGAAAACACCCAGGAAAGCAATTCAAAACTGCTTAAGACTTTTTTTTTAAATTTAAGGAAATTATTATATTTAATGAAAGTATGTCAGCTCAATTTTGCACCAGAGAGAACCCCTAAGCTTTTAGACTATCATGTCTTGGTAGAAACCTGAAACCTTTCTTGTTTGTCTTTTTTTCTTTCTATGTTTTACCCACAAACCATGTATAAGCTTAATTTAAGAATAAACAATATGAACAAGTGTCATTTTAATTTTTCTCTGCCCTGAGACTACAGAAATTTTGGTAGATGGTTTCCAGTTCTTCTGTGAACATATATCTCCCTCAGAGTGACAGGGTATGTGAGGTGGGAGATGGAAATTACGTAGCATGATCAGAGGAACACATGTACTCACCACCAGCCACCAACAGTGCCAGAATCACTTATTAGAATTAGTTTTGTTTATAGTTGAATTTTATTTTTGATTGGCATTGGAAGTCCACGTAAAATGCAAACCTTCATTCAGTCAATTCTGGGCTTAAATCCGGGTTCTGCTTCCTATGAACTGTGTGGCACTGGGCAAAAGACATCACTGAGATTTGATGTCTTCATCTGTAAAATGGAGACAGTAATACATGTCTCGTAGCACTCTTGTGAAGATCAAATTAAATACTGAGCTGAGAAGTGTCTGGCAGAGAGGAAGTGCAGAATAGATGTTCCTCTGTTTCTTTTCTCACAGGTGTTCGACTATGCATTCAACAAAATACACTTTTGGGAAGAGGCCTGTGATCTGCTCCAATTGTATCTTAATAATAATAGTTGAATCAAATCCAGAAAACTGTAGCAGGAAGTTGGGTCGGGAGGGCAGCTGCTGAAGTACTGAGGCCTTACAGTGATTACAAGAGACCTCAGGCTGGGTCCCACTTGGGTTGGTGTTATGCGCCTTCTAAAACCCCTCTAGCACAGGCGCTTAGAACAAATGCCCATCATCCCATGTCCTTCCCCTCTTTCCCCTGCATTTAGAGTTGAACTCTGAGCATGGCTTCGCCTAATGAGTGAAAAGGATAATGAGGATTCTGTCATGACCTTGTATGCTGTCTAACAGTTTTATACTTCATATTTACAAATATATCTTAAATTAGTAGTCACCATTCAAGGGATCAAGTGTTTATCTTTTTCCATTACCCTGCCACAGGTCTACAGAAGTGCTCTTTGAGGAGAAAGGAAAACAAAACAGGCAAATGAAAAACTGTAATTTTTTTTTACAATACTGTGGCCTTAAGCTCTGCCCATTCCCTCTTTCTCCCTGTCCCTCTGTCATCCCCTCCCCTCTCCTTCCCACACATGAGTGAGTGTGTGTGTGTGTGTGTGTGTGTGTATGCCTCCCTATAAAAACTATAATTGATGAAGAAGAACTGGACAAGAGAGCGTTCATGGAGTAAAACCTGATAAGATTCTATTGTTTGCTTCTGAGCAAAGAAACAAATACTGAGTGACATGAGTTTATTTTTGTGATTCTCACTATTATTTCCCGCTTCCAGAGGAAAAAAAATCTCTGCAAGCTAACTTTTTTCTACTTCTGTAGAAAGTTATAAACATTTAAAAAGTAAAATTAATGTCAGGATATCAGGAATGAGTTTTCCCTGGCTCTTCTTAATTTGTCTCTCCAAAGAATCTACAGTCCCAGTTATGTAAAATGTAAAGAGGTTAGAAAATATACCTCTTTAACATTTTAATATTTTGATTAGGTTTCCCAATATTATGCTACCTAAACAAGTGTGCTCACAGAAAAGAACAACAAAAAACTAGCCTCTGAAGCCTTTCTTCAAAGAAAATCTTTAGAAAAGCCAAATGCAAAAGAAACATTAACTGGAGTTTCTTTGATGGTGTGAGGAAAGGGTTTTGTGGAGTTTCACCCTTCTGCCCTTGTACCTGCACTTGGAGTTGTTTCTGCCTCCTCGGACAACCTTTAGGACTCCAGAGCAAGGCCAAGATAAGGCAAACTCTTACTTCTCTTTGAGGCAGCCTATTTATCTTTATCGTTTTCCACAGACATGAGAGAGATTTAGTTTTGGTCCTTCTCATATCTCGGCCCATGTGCCAATGCCTGGTCTGGCCTTTAGCTTCTGTGTTCTACCAGGGCCAGTCTGAGCACTCTGGTAAACACGTCTTCTGCCTACACTCAGGCTCCACTGGTTCGAATCAGCTTCTGTTCTGGATTGTGTACTTCTGCCGCATAAGACACAGCTGTAACACAGCTGTTTTTGCTGCCTAGCATGTTGTTCATTGGCTCTCAAGTAATCAGTATCTAACTGTTGGCAGTTATTCTATTCAAAGCAGTGTCCCCTTTTGTTCTCCTTTGATCTGGGAGATGTCCCTTGATATGGCTGGATCTTTTATATTTTTTAAATATATCTTTTAAATATATAAAAGATATATATTTTCCAAGCAGTGTTATAATATATTGCTTAACCACATGAAAATACTTTGCCCCATATGGAGGTGTGCATAAAAGACACAGGGTAAAAATGTGAGAAAATTTAATACCAAAACTATTGCAAATGTTTCTTCTCAATAATATGCATTCTCAGCAAATATATATGT